>CM057465.1:10582500-15582500 GCA_030035585.1 Dugong dugon
ATCCTTACTCAACCTTGGGTTCCCTATCACCAGCTTCCTTGTCCCCTTCTACCTTCTGGCCCTTCTACCTTCTGGCCCTTGTCACTGGACTACTGTACCTCGTTAGTCCCATTTGGTTTTACGGGGCTGTCCACTCCCAGGCTGAACGGTGAACCTCGGAGATAACTTCACCGCTGAGCTAAAAGGGTGTCTGGGGGCCATCCTCTCGGGGTTTCTCCGGTCTCCTTTAGGCCAGTAAATCTGGTCTTTTTTTTGTGAGTTAGAATTATGTTCTACATCCTTCTCCAGCTCTGTCCAGAACCCTCTGTTGTGATCCCGGTCAGAGCAGTCCGTGGTGGTAGCAGGGCACCATCTAGCTGTACTGGACTCAGTCCGGTGGAGGCCTTGGTAGCTGTGGTCCATTAGTCCTTCAGACTAATCTTTTCCTTGTATCCTGTTCTCTTCATTCTCCCTTGCTCCCGAAGGGATGAGACCAGTGGAGTATCTTAGATGGCCGCTCACAGGCTTTTAAGACCCCAGACACTACTCACCAAGGTAAATGTAGAGTCTTGTCTTTATAAGCTGTGTCATGCCAATTGAGCTAGATGAAGAACCAGGGTTTTGACGTACCAATTGTTGTACTGGGTCTACCATGCCCACCACCTGAGGTCCGGAGCCCTGGTGTGAGACCTGTCCCATCACTCATGAGTGGGGTAACTTTGACTAAATTTTCACCCTCACTGAGCTTCAGTTTCCTCCCAGGCGAATGGGAGGGAAACAACTCCCTTCCCCATCTCACAAGGTCCCTGGGTGGTGCAAACCACACTCCATTACTAAAGGAATTGACTCGATGGCAACCGGGTTGGTTCCTCCCCTGCTCCCCCTTCACAGGGCAGCTGTGAGGATCACAGAGGAATGAAGGGAATAGGTTTTGTTACCTGAAGTACGACAAAGGCTTTATTAAATTTTGTGGCGTTAATAATTTAACTTTACCAAAAGAAATTGGTCTTTGTTCTTGATTCCTGAGAAAAAACGTGTTGCTATCGAGTTGATTCCGACTCATAGCGACCCTATAAAACCTTGGAATTTCTCAAGTATCTTCGATGAGACCTCCAGAATATACCTGAAGGTTTATGCTAATGGGTCATGTCTTGGGTTGGGGTTGGCCAGGCCAGAAAGACCCATCTGACCTCAGGGGCAACCAAAAATCAAACCACTTGCCAGAGGATTCTGACTCATGGCAACCCCCTGTGTGTCAGAGTAGAACTGTGTTCCGCAGGGTTTTTTTCAATGTCTGATTTTTCTCCGAAGTAGAACAACGGGCTTTTCTTTTGAGGCACCTCTGGGTGGAATCAAACCACCAACCTGTCAGCTGTGAGCGCCTTGAGCACTTTAACTGTTTGCACCACCCAGGGACTCCACCTCAGGGGAAGGGTGCCTAAAGTTGAGTTCAATCAGTCATGCCTACCTAATGGGGGCCCATTAAAGTCTCTAGACATGGAAGTGCCCTGGGCTTCCTGGCTGGTGATAGACACTGATGCATGTGGGAGGATGGCACATCCCTTTTTAGGACGTGGATGCTCCATGTTGGGAACCCTCCCAGATCTAGCCTTATGAGTCTCTTCATTTGTATCTTTTTTTGCTATAATAAAACTGTAATCCCAAGTATCGAACTTTCCATGAGTTCTGTGAGTCATTCTTGTGAATTACTGAACCCAAGGGAGTAGTGGGAGCCAGCAGGTCTGAAGTGAGGGCAGCTTGAGCTTATGGCTAGCATCCTGAGGAGGTAGTGGGAAAACCCCAAATTTGTAGCCAGCAGGTCAGAAGTGATGGTGTCATGAGGACTCCAGACTTGTAGCTGGTCTGAGGTCTTGGGCAGACTTGGCAGTCTGGAGGACTGTGCCCTCTAACTGTGCCCAACCTAGGTCTGGGTGGTTAGGGTCAGAGGGCGAAGGGCTGCATGTGCAGCTGGTGTCAGAACAGCGGTGGAATTGAATAAATTGATCCTTACAGCTTGGTGTCAGAGGAGCGGGATTGGATTTTTCCCAGCAGCATACCGTTTCTAGATTCATGGGAATTAAAATAATTTTGCTTTGAGAAATCTCTAAATCCCCCAATCTGAGATGGTCAAGATAAGGGGTGGGAAGGACAATTCAGCCTCCTTCAGCCCCTCCCACCTACCTTGGCCATGGCCCCCAAAATCCAACCCGAAGGCCAGCTCCTGTTCCAGCCACTCGTCTCACCTGGCTTTGTCTTCAGGGTCCTGCCTCCGTTCTGGCCCCATTCCTTTCCCTGCTCCTTGGGCTCCCAACTCCTGATCGCCAGCCCCTCATTCTCCCCAGCCCTCCTTGGCTCCTGCTCCAGCCTCCTCTCAACAGTGTCCCCATTACCAACGGGGTCAATCCAGATGCCCAGCTGACAAGTGGCCAGTCCTCCAGCTCAGGCACCTCGACCAAGCCCATGGCGTCCTCGTGCACTGCTTTGGCCAGGAGCTTGGCTGCTGTGTGGTTCTGGTCCAGGATGCAGCTCAGGAGCCCAGCAGTCTCAGCCTGAGAGTCACGAACCTGCACAACTAAGGTCTCCTGGTATAGAGCAGAGATGAACAAGGGAGAAATGAGAAAGAGGCAAAGCAAGGGGAGGGGGTTGTAACCTCAGGCTTCTGTTCCTTGGGGCTGAAAGACCTCGGCAGGGATTGAGTAAGAATTCATTCATTCACTCATTCACTGAGAGCCTAAATATGCCAGGCACTGGGAATATACAGAGATGAGTAAGGCATGCCCCTTCTTTCAAGGTGCTAACAGTGTCGTAGGAACAGACCAAAGATACAGTGTGGTGAGGGCTATGACAAAGGGAAGCCCTGGATGCTGGGGACCCCACAGGCTGGGGGCTACACTGATGGCCTGCCAAGGAAAGAGGGCCTTTGGGGGGGAGCACTCACCCAAGCTGTTCTCAAACTGGTGGGACTCCTCTCCATGGATGTGGCCTTGCAGCTCAGGGAACTGGGATGAAAAGAAGAGGCAGAGTTGGAATGGGTTAGGGGAAGAGGGGCACTACAGGGGTCGTGTTGGCACCCCCATCTCTAACTTCTGGTTCCCATTCCCAGACCCCTCTGGTCATCCTCACACCCTCACCATTTAGACATACACATTATCACTCCTCAACTGGCAACAACCTTGACCTCTGGCGTCTTGTGCTTTTTTCTACTCTCCTCTGGGGACTGGATTCCCTGTGAACACTCCTGCCTCCAGCTCCTCCCTGTTTCCTGCCAACGCCTCTCATCTGACAGCCCAGGTCATGCTTTGTCACCTCCTGGATCAGCACATCTGCCAGCGTTTTGAAATCCCTGAAGAAGCAAACATTGTGCTCAACCCCCTGCTTTTCCTTGACCAGCAGCTGGAGCAGTGGCGCTGGCATCACTGGACAATACGACCAGCTTTGGGCCTGCAGTAAGGACCTCACCATGGGCCTTGACAGGAGGCAGTAGGTGAGAAATAGGGAAAAGGTGAGGAGGCCCACAACGCCTGGGGAGACCAAGACTGAAGATGGGAAAGACTGTACACCCAGAAGAACTGAAGGGCTGGGCCTGCCCACGAGCATGAGGGGAGGCTGATGGGGTAGGGGGTGTTCTTCCGGGAGGCCAGAGGCAAAGGAAGATGTGACCCCCAAATGACTAATCTTAAGAGTCCCCCAGCTGTATTTCACCTCCACTCCCCAAACAAAAATGCTAGCTCCCTCTTCCCAATCCCTAACTTCCCTTAGAGGGCCTTGGGGCTAAAGAGGTTAACATGACTAAGCTACGGCAAGCAGTATAATTACAGGTTTAGAAAGTGTTGTGGAGAGGACTGTAATTACAATGAGGTCCTCTCTGGGGGCTGTGGGGTTTGTGGGCAGAGGCCTAGGAGGGGTCCATTCCACCAATATGCTACCCCCAGCCCAGAATAGCTTCCCACACCACATCCCCACAGGCATATGCTGGGAGGGGAGAAGCAAGCCTCCTACGGAAGCCCGCTTCACTTCTGCTACATCCCAATGACCTAACTCCTCCCCATCTTGGAAAGGTCTGGGTGCCAGGGAATGGGTCCACTGACCCCAGAAATAGGGCCTTTAGGAAGAAAAAAGTGAGAGGGGATGGGATTAGGGATTCTCCCTGGGAAGGGAGAAAGATAGCCATTAGCCACTGTGTCCAGTTCTGTAGCAGATGGCCCAGGGCAGGTAAGGGGTTGGGGTGAGGGGGGCTGCCTGGTGAAGGTGCAGGATGGCAGGTGTGTTCCCTCCTCCTTACAGTGCTTCCCCCTTCTGGCAGCAGTAGCTTTGAGAGTGGCCTGGGTGTCTCTGGCCTCGAACCCTGGTGACAGGCTCCCAGGAGCTGCTGCTTCTCTTTTGGGATTGTGACAGACCCTCTACTCAAAGCTCCACAAGCACATCTCTGCCTCCTTCCGGTCCTGAAACCTCATTCCTTCCACATGAGACACCGCCTTCTCCGCTCCCTGCAGCTCACACCCTTCAAACCTAAATCCCTCCTATAGACCCCAACACACATTTGCTATGAACCAGTCAGGACCTTGAAGGAGGCCTGCCCGAAGATTGCCTGGGTAACGCCTGGACCTCAGGCGGGGTGCCCCTGGCAGGAGCACAGTTGCCTAGGAGACCAGGACAGTGGGCGGGGATCCAAGTCTTGGTAAACCTGCGTTAGGATGATTAGGGGACTGAATTAAATGTCCAGATGTCTCCGAACTTTTTCTTTAAAGCCAGTGGAGCCCCCTCCCCAGGGCTGGTTCTGGGACAACTGGCGGCCTGAAGCCCCTTAAACCTCCTGGGGGTTAGTTCCTGCAATTCAGGGGAACTCAGCAGTACCAGGCCTGAAGAAACAATAAAGAAAAAAGGCAAGATCTAGGAGGGGTTGGGGAGACGGGCAAGGCTTAATGCATGATGATAGGAAATTTCTCCGACTAGAAACCTAAACTAAAAACATGCAAAGTGTGCAAAACCCAAAAACAACAACAACAAAAACCCAAAACCTGGTTTTAGTCCCACCTCCAAGGAGCTGAAATTCCAGATTCTACCACAAGATGACAGGCTTTCCCACTTACTGGATGAAGTGCAGTCCTGGCACCGGTAGAGAGAAAGCCAGGAGGTGGGAATCCTTTCAGTCTCTGGGTGTTGCTGGCTCTTGTTCCCTGGTATTTAGCAAACGCCCATCACCTCTCATGGCCACAAATACACATTGTGCTCTCCCCAACTCGGCTTCACGGGAATGGCAGCTGTGATGAGGTCCACCTGTTTTTGTTGTTGTTAGGTGCCGTCGAGGCAGCTGCGACTCATAGCGACCCTATCTATGTACCACAGAAGGAAACACTGCGGGGGTCCTGCGCCATGCCCACCGTCGCTGTTACGCTTGAGCCCATTGCTGTAGCCACTGTGTCAATCCATCTTGTTGAGGGTCTTCCTCTTTTCCGCTGACCCTGTACTCTACCAAGCATGATCTCCTTCTCCAGGGACTGATCCCTCCTGACAACATGTCCAAAGTATGTAAGACATAGGTCTTGCCATCCTTGCCTCCAAGGAGCACTCTGGCTGTAGTTAGCAAGGTTTATTCATTATTTATTGGAAGCAGCTATACTAGGTGCTGAGGAATATTTTAGTGAACCAAGAGCCTGTTCTCTTAGCTCTCACAGTGTAATGAGGTGATCAGTGGGAGTAATAGTAATAATAACTAGCTCATTTAGAGCTGTTTGTCAGGAATTTAATCCTCAAAACTTTAAGAAATAGGTACAATATTGTTATCCCCATCTCACAGATGAGGAAACTGAGGCATGAAGAGGTTTAATAACTTGTCCAACTTCACATAGCCAGAAAAGGGGCAGAGCTGAGACTTGAAACCTAGATCTAGTCTAGAAGGCATGTGATTAACATCCACTCAACAGGGAACGGTGCAGATATAGCTAGGAAGGGCATCTACTCTAGACTTGAAAGTCAGAAAAAGACTCCTGGAAGACATGTTTAAATTTTATCTATACTAAGACCTAAAGGGAGAGTAAATTTGGCCAAGAGATTGGGCGAAGGAGGTGGAGGTAGAAGGCAGAGTTATTCTGGAAAGAAGAAACAACCTGTGCAAAGGTTAAGACATGATTAAGGGAAAGAGAATGGACTCTGCTACATCCAGGTTTCGGCCTGGATGATTGAGTGCCATTCACTAAAAGGAAAAACCACAGGATGGGAGCACATTTTGGGGGCAGGGCAGAAGTTTGAGGTGCTTGGGGACATCCGGATGAAGATGGCCAGGAGGCATCTAGCACAGAGTTTTGGCAGATATTGTTTACCTAGTGTCTTGTCTAGATTATATGCTTCCTAAGGGAGGGGCTGTGTCTTATTTATCCTTGCATCTGTCATAGATTTATCACTAGATAAACTCTCGGTAAGGAAGGGAAGACTGGGCTACCCTCTTAGAGCCCTCAAGAAGTTTGCAATTTTGCTGAGGAATTGACATCAGAGAAACATTTTAGAGAACAGCATATGCCAGAATACATGGTAAAGGCAATCCTTGTTTGTGGAGGTCAAAATGGAAAGAAAAAGAATCATGAAGAAGCCCAGGAAGGCTACCACGGATTGCTTACTATGTAACCCTCACAATCAGTTGAGGGTAGGCATTGTGAACCTCATTTTACAGATGAAGAGACTTGATGAAATACCAAGATGCCCATGTCTTGATCCAAAGCAAGGGAGGGAACCAGTTGTCTAAGTTCTTTCCATTATGCTGGAGTCTTAGTTCCTGTTCCCCATGGAAATGGACTGTCTCTTCAAAGCTCCCCAGTCTGGTCCTCCTAACCTCTATTCAGTCTTTCCCCTCACACTTGGATCCCCAATTTCTTTCCTTTTTCCACTCAAGCTCTTTAGTCCTACCCTGTCCTTATGCCTAGTACTCCATCATGGCAACTTTAAGACACTTTAAAACAGTAACAAGTTGCCATCAAGTTGGTTCAAACTCATGGTGACCCCATGTGTGTCAGAGTAGAACTGTGTGCTCCATAAAGTTTTCAATGGCTGATTTTTCAGAAGTAGATCTCCAGGCCTTCTCCCCCACCTCCCTGCCCCATGCCTCTGGGTGGACTCAAACTTCCATCCTCTCCATTAGCCGCCAAGCTTGTTAACTATTTGCACACCCAGGGACTCCTAAGACACTCTAAAAAAAAAAACAAAAACCAAACCCATTTCCATTAATTCCGACTCATAGTGACCTGAGCAGGTGGTGGATTTGAACTGCTAACCTTTTGCTTAGCAGCCAAGCTCTTAACCACTGCACCACCAGGGCTCCATAGTGACTTCGTCGTTGTTAGGTGCCATCAAGTCTTTTCCAACTCATAACAACCCTAGGTACAACAGAACGCAACACTGCCTGGTTCTGCGCCATCCTCACAATCATTGTTATGCTTGAGCCCATTGTTGCAGCCACTGTGTCAATCCAGCTCCTCGAGGGTCTCCCTCTTTTTCGCTGACCCTGTATTTTACCGAGCATGATGTCCTTCTCCAGAGACTGATCCCTCCTGACAACATGTCCACAGTATGTAAGACGGACTGTTTAATGAGACTATTTTTCAGTAAACCTTCACCTAAAGTACAATAAAAAAAAACAAAGTATGTAAGACGTAGTCTTGCCATCCTTGCTTCTAATGAGCATTCTGGTTGTACTTCTTCCAAGACAGATTTGTTTGTTCTTTTGGCAGTCCACGGTATAGTCAATATTCTTCGCCAACACCACAAATCAAAGGCATCAATCCTTCTTCTGTCTTCCTGATTTGTTGTCCAGCAACTCTAGTGGGCTCTAATTTCGGAGAGGGCGCCAGTGCTCTTCTATCCTGCCTGAGAAACTCAAGAATGGAGGAAACACCCATATTTCCCCAGACCCCATTCATTCAGTCAACAAACGTGGTGTGTGCCAAGCACCCTTAGGCACTGGTAACACAAGAATGAGCAAGATCTAATCCCCGCAAACATTTTCAATCTAGTGGATATTTGTCTATTGACCCCCAAGGCTTTGGGATCAAGAAATAAGCCTAGAGGAACTAGGGTCTGGGAAGAGGAGTTCAGAACTAGGAAATGTGAAGCACCTAGTGGCATCCTCGCACCATGGCATCCTTCTGCTCTGCTCTCTGGCTGTGCCCAGGGTCACACCCGAAGACCAGGGATGGTCCCACATCTAGGCTTCTCCCCCTTGCAATTTGCTGCCTCCAGCTCAGGCATTCGAAGGTAGATTTCTCATTCCATGTTTACTGCTGCAACTTCAAGCCAAGCCCCTTCCCAGACTTCTAAGACCCTGTAGATCGAAAAGCATAGCTGGGAATTCAGACACCCAGATTCATCTGGGAATTCAGACACCCAGATTCATCTCCATACATAGTGGCTTCCAGCCCTAACCCCTCCTTCTCCTCTCCCAGCCAAAAAACCAAACCCATTGCCTTCAAGTTGATTCTGACTCATAGTGACCCTATAAGACAGGGTAGAAGTGCTCCACAGGGTTCCCAAGGAGCAGCTGGTGGATTCAGACTGCCAACCTTTTGGATAGCAGCTGAGCTTTTAACCACTGCGCCACCAGGGCTCTCCCAGCAGCCCATGCCTTTTCCAGCCTGCTGACTACCTTAGCCTTTTCAGCTCCCAATTTCAACCTCACACTCTTGCCAGTTGAGTCTAACCCTTCCTCTCTCAGTGCTTCTCACCACCTCCCCTCCTTCTCAGACTGTCCCTGGCTTCTTCCCCTCCTAGTCTGACCCTAAACCCCTGGTCAATTCCTCAGAGTCTTCTTGATCCCTCTCAGGAGTCCAGCCTGTTGCTTCCCTCCATAGCTTCTTTAAACCTCTTCTTTAGGCTACCTCCAGTAGCTGGGGCTCCTCTAGGCTAATGTTCTCCATCTCCTTCCGCTTTGGGCTCTCTGAGCTCCCACCAAGGCTGACTCTTGTTGCTATCTCTCCTTCCCACAGGAGTCTCTGTCTCCCGTTCTCTGCCTTCTGCTGATCCTCTGGTCTACCTCCTCAGGGGCTCCCTGGGTATCTAACAGTCTCTGCCTCTCTAGTTGTGACCTCCTCCTCCCCCTCTTGGTCTCATCCTCTCCTTCCAGGGTTCAGGTCTTTGTCCCACCAGTTCCTGAGCCCCTGTTCCCATCTCCGTGCCTCCCCGATCTCTCGTGGTCTGGCTCTGTAGACCTCTCTATCCCTCACCTGTCTAGCCATAGCTCTCTCTCCTCGCTCTGGTTTCTCCTGTCTTTGTCTCTGGCTCTCTCACTCTAACTTTCCCACTAGTTATCCCTGTATCTTTTCTTCTCTGTCTCTGTCTCCCTACAGACGTACAGTCTCTGTCTGTCTAGCTAAATTTGTCCTCTCTGTGTCTTCCCCTCTTTGATAATCTCTTTTCCCTCTTTGTCTCTCCCTCTCTCCTCCTCCTCTTCCCCCTTTAACTCACTGTCTCTCCTTGGTATCCCTGACTCTGACTTTCCCTCTCTTTCTCCCTTGCCCCCCCCCACCCCCACCCCGCAGTATCTCTCTCTCTCCATCTCTGGGCCCTCGCTCCCTCCCTCTCTCTCTTCCTGGGCTCTCTCCGGCTCCCTCTCTCGCCTCGGATGACAGCGCTGCCTCTTTTGTTGGCTCCGCAGCCAATCGCGGCCGCTGACGACACGGGGGCCGGGGCTATAAAGGGCCCGGCCCGGGCTCGGGCCCCCCCAGCCGCCCGCCCCGGCCGCCCGCCCGCCCCGCCCGCACGCCCGCCGCCCCCGGCCCCCCGGCCCCGCCTCGGCCGGGCAGCCCCCAATCCCGCGCCGCCGGGACCCCCTCCTCCTCCTCCCTCCCTCCTCCCTCCACCCCCTCCCCGCGGGACTCCGGCGTCCCCGCCCCCCAGTCCTCCCTCCCCTCCCCTCCAGCATGGTGCTCGCGGCCCCACTGCTGCTGGGCTTCCTGCTCCTCGCCCTGGAGCTGCGGCCCCGGGGGGAGGCAGCCGAGGGCCCCGCGGCGGTGGCGGCGGCGGCGGCGGCGGCGGCGGCGGCGGCGGCGGCGGCAGCGGCGGGGGCCGGGGGGGAGCGCTTAAGCCGGCCGGCCCCGTCCGCGGCGCCCGAGCCGGACAGCTGCCCGGTGTGCGTGTGGCGGCAGCACAGCCGCGAGCTGCGCCTGGAGAGCATCAAGTCGCAGATCCTGAGCAAACTGCGGCTCAAGGAGGCCCCCAACATCAGCCGCGAGGTGGTGAAGCAGCTGCTGCCCAAGGCGCCGCCGCTGCAGCAAATCCTGGACCTGCACGACTTCCAGGGCGACGCGCTGCAGCCTGAGGACTTCTTGGAGGAAGACGAGTACCACGCCACCACCGAGACCGTCATTAGCATGGCCCAGGAGAGTAAGTGGGCGCGGGGCGCGGGGCGCGAGCGGTGGGGAGCTGGCTCCGGCCCCGGGAAGGCGAGCGCCTCCCGCTCCGAAGCCGGGCGCTCCCGCGTGCCCCGACCGAGAAGCCTTTTGCGCGAAAACTTGATGGGCTAGGGGGCGGGGGCTGCTCCCTAGAAGTTTTTCGAGCGGTGGAGATAGGCTGCGGAGTGGTGTGCACGCCGGTCCCTGGAGGTGGACCGGGCGAAGAGAGTGGGTTGCGAGACACTGCCTCCCGCCCCCAAAGTGCGCAAAAGACCCTGTTGGAGGGAGTCGGGGGAAGCAGGGGCCCGCAGCGGAGGGGATGTAACAGCGACTTTGTCCGGAAGGACCGTGGTGGGGAGGCTGGAGAACGGAATCGGGTGGCTCCGGGACTCCCGCAGTCCTAGTCAGGCTGCGGTGCTCTGCCTCCCAACGGCCCTGCCACCAATTCCCCAGCTCCCTCAACCCCGTGCTCCGAAACGCGCCCACCGGCTGCAGAGAACCGAGTGCTCCTCTCCCTGTCACAAGAATAGGATCCTAGGGCCCTGTATCTCAATCGGTAGTCCAGCTGGCAGCCTTTCCACCCCAAGATCCACCTCACACCCAGTTTCCCAAGGGACTGGGAAAGCTGTGCCTTCTCGGTACTGGCCAAGCTAGAGCTCAGAGAACTCTACTCCATTGCGCTGGCGGCTAAGAGCACCCGTTTGGCTGCTCTAACCTAAATGTTCCATCTCTCATTCACCTCCCCCCGCCCTACCCACAGCCAGATTTGAGGAGAGAAAAGACCTAGGCAAAAAGAGAAAAAAATAGATTGGTGTGGGGGGAGGTAACCCAGGCATCCGAGTCCTTGGCCAAATGGAAGATGAACATGTTAATAGACTTGAGCTGCTTTGAAATTTTATGGCCTGGAAAATCCAGGCCAATACTCCACCACTACCACCCCCGCCCCCCCCCCAGCTCTCCATAGGGTCAGATGACTCCCTCTTCCCCTCCCTCGCTGAGGTCGCGGCCACCCCCCACCCCCCACCCCGCCCCAGGGAACCTGGCCCTCTTTCCTTCACTAGTGGTTTGGCAAAATCCCCTGCACCCTCCCCACCACACACACACACACACACACACACACACACACACACACACACACACACAGTTTGGTTTTATGGCTCTGAACAGAAGGGGGGGGACTGGCTTATTGGCAGATGGGTCATAAAAAGCTGGGGGCTAAGGGGAGTCCTACTGGCCCACCCCCATGGGAGAGGCACAGGAACCCAGGTGTGCATCTGTGAGGCTGAGTGCTTCATACTAACACCCGTATTTCTGCGGACTCCCAACTCCACTGTGCCTGTTCAGGGCTATAAAGAGAACTCAAAAGACTAGGAAACTAAGGGGGGAGGAGGAGGGCTTGGGGATCTGGTCTTGGGTTCCTCAGTCTCCCTTCTGCTCTTAAGGCTTCTGACTGTGGAAGCTGGGGTCAGCCTGAGATTGACTGAGGGCAGGGTGGTGGTGGCGGGGGATTCTAGGAAACAGAGTTGTAGGGGAATTCAGAAGAGTTTGCTACAAGAAAGATGAAGGGTACAGAGGGAAAAGACACTCTGGTGTCTGTGTGTAGTGTGTGAGTGTGTGAGGATTTCCCAGATGGGATGGGTAATGGTGCTGGGGACCCCCACCTTGCCCCTCTATCCCTAGCATCCCTTAACCAACAGGCCCGAACCCAGAGTCAGCTCTGGTAACAGGGATGCAGGAAGTGAACGGATCCTTCATGCATGTACAGGTGAGGTTGTGGGGGGGCACCAACAGAAGGGGTCCCACCCCAACTACCATCCTTATGCCACCTCAGGACCTGAATATCTAAGGAACTGGGTCTCTGGCCAGGTATGGTACGTCCCCTTTAAGAGTCAGGCTGAGCTCTTAAGAGAGGGAGGGGGAGTGGAGGGGAGGGGAGGGAGAGAAGGGAAAAGGAAAAAGAGACTTTTATAGTCTAATCCCCAGGGACCCGCTTTAATAAGAGACTTGTGCTCTGCTAATCGGGGGAGGTGTTCTTCAGCAGAGATGGCCTCCACACCCCTCCCCCTCCCTACCCTCCCCCAGTCTTTAACCCTAGACCCCAGCCCCCACCCTTCCTGGGCTGCTATGCCTGCCCTAGTTCCCTCCACCCTCTCAAGCTCTCTCACCCCAGCCTTCATCCTGGGAACCCAGCCCCCTGGCCTTCTGAGAGCCAAGCCCAGCCCCTCAGTTTCTCACTGCTCCCCACGCCTAGAGGCCCCTACCCTCTGAGCCCAGCCTCCTGCCCCAGGCCCTCCAGTCCAGGTTGGGAGAGTGTATGTTGGGGTGGGGGGTGGGGGTGGGGGGGGTGTAATAGGGAGGGGGTTGGGCTTTGGCTGAAAATAGTGCAATGACCTCTCTCCTGACCAGCACCGCCTGCTAAACCTGACCTGCTGCCTGCCTCCAACCCCATCTATCCAACACAGATGTGGCCCCTTCCCCTTCCCAAGGGGGCTGGGCCTATATGTGTGTTGGGGACTCTCTCGGGCCCCCTGTTTCCCTCTGTGGCTCTACCTGCTTCTCCTTTGTTCCTCTCTCTCTACCCTTTCTGTCCTTTCTCTGGTTTACCCCACTAGGCTTAGATACCTCCCTCCTTTAGCTTCCTAACCCCACCTACTCCTTTCCAACCCCACCTACTGCTTTCCATCACCCCCTTTTTCTCCCAGTGATTTCTAACCCCGAAACTTATTTCTTCTTCCCTTCTTTCCTCCATTTCTCTGCCTATCTCCTTTAACCTGCCTCCATCCCTAACAGCTTCTTCTCTGTTCTTATCTCTCTCACCATCTCTAGTCTGTCCCCTCTCTCTTCCCCCTTCCTTTTTTTTTTCTCCCTAGGTCCTGTCCCCTTGTAGCACTGACTCTCCCTACATCCACTGGGGGAGAAGTGAATGGAGATTCCTGGGGTGGGGATGGGGGACTGTCTAAAGGAACCAAAGACAGGGATAGGGCCCTGATGCCCAGTCGCCTACTTCCAAGCCCTGGGTCAGCTTGGGTGGGGGATATGTTTAGAGCTTAGAAAAGAAGTGATACCTTTCTTTGGAGTGTAGAGAGGGAAAACTAACAATAAACCAACATTTATTGAGATGTTACTATTATTTTTACATTCTTTATTTAATGCTCAGCACTCCTATGAAGCAAGGATTATTATCTGTACCACACTGAGAAGTTTGGTGGGTAAGGTCAGATACTGGTTAATGATGAGTCAGACCATGGTGATTAAACCCACTTCAACTGCAACCAAAGAACAGTGTTTAGATGCTAGGAAGAACCTTCAGACCCTTGCTTGTGTAGTTTAAGATTCAGGGCTTAGGGGATCCATTCGGCATGTATTTATTGGACGCTACCTGGGACTATGGGAGGCAGGAAAGCTACAGTGGTGAGCAAAATAGACACCATATCAAAACACACAGTACTCACAAAGATTAGTACCTAATGACAAAGACAGGCAAGAAAATAGACAATTCCTATGATGAAATTAGGCATAGTATGCTATTTGGATTGTGACTTGTCACTTCCCATTTTATCAGCAGCTTCCCTGTCCCAAAGTCTCTGAATCTCCACTCCCTAAACCCTAACCCCACTGTGCCATCACTGCAGCTCCAGCCAGTAGGATAACTGGGAGGATTACCAGAGCCCTGGGACCTCTAAAGAAGACCCAAGGAAAAGGAAGCTGCAGGAGGACTTTTGTGTATCATGCCCTGAATATATATATGGAGATCATTAACCACTTTCCTCCCCATTCCACTTGGAAGGTCTTCCTGGGGTGGTGGGGCTGGGGATTGCGATGGGAGACAACAGATGCTGAATAAATCCTCCCTGATATGCAGAATTCTAGAGCTGGGCATGATGCATAAAGGCCTGGACTTCCTGATCCTACCTATATGGCTCTGGAAGTTCTTTCCTAAGTCTTCTCTCTCAGTCTGTCTAGATATCTAGAGTAAGAATAGATATTCTTGTCTAATAGAGACATGATTTAGGGCATTCCTAACCAATTTCAGGGATTAAGAAGAGGAATCGGGAGAAGTTGGAAGGGAAGCAGAGGCGGGTATCAAGAATCATCATTTACACCCTAGGAGGGTTAGTTTATGGTCCAGAACAATGGGAAATGGGTCAAAATGTGAAGGTGGGAGGTTGAACACTTACAAAGATTTATTGGAACCAAAGGAGACTCAGGGGAGAAAAGGAGACTGATTATAGTCGATCTGGTGTGTTGAATATTATTTCTGATGCTCTGGGCAAATAGGAAGAAAGAACATAGAGGTAGTTTTTCCCTTCCTCAAAAGCTGAGGCAGTAATTGTGGTGATGATGAGGAAGCAGCTGAGGAAACTTGTTCTCAGAGGAGGGGGAATGGGGAGTCAGATGCACAGGAAACGCTCGGGTGCTTTACTTCATGGGATAAATTTAGCCCACGCTCCCTCCCTGGACCTTGGGTTATCCCTTCTCTGAGTTCACCTCTTTTTGGGGTCTGTGCCAGGCTCCACTGCCCACCAGACAAAACAGCAGAAACCAGGCAAGGTGGCCTGAGGACAGCAGGAATGAGAAGAAGTGTGGCTTCTGTGAAGAACATCAAGGTTCAGAAAAAGTTGCTGGGGAAAGTTGGAAGAAGGGGAAGATGCAGGTGGAGGGAGAATTCCCTAATAACTGTCTTTGCATAACTTATCTGGTAGAGGAGAACCTGCCCATTAGGGCAACTGGATTAGGGAACGGGTATAGACAGTCAGTAAGGCCTGAGAGAGCCATCCGACAGAGAAAGATAGGAGGCGCTGTATTGGGTAGCAGAAACGTGGTAGTCAACAAGACAGGAATTGGAGGAGGATAAGGGAAGAGTTGGAAACTCAGACCGAGGAGTCCGAATTGCCCGTGCTCGCAGCCCCTTCCCTTTCTGCCCAGGGCTGCTGACTCTCCACAAACACCCTTTGCTGATGCTGTCCCCTCTTCTCTCCCATCAGCGGACCCTGCGGTGCAGACAGATGGCAGCCCTCTTTGCTGCCATTTCCACTTCAGCCCCAAAGTGATGTTCACAAAGGTACTGAAGGCCCAGTTGTGGGTGTACCTACGGCCTGTACCCCGCCCCGCCACTGTCTACCTGCAGATCTTGCGACTGAAACCTTTAACTGGGGAAGGGACCACAGGGGGAGGGGGTGGAGGCCGGCGTCACATCCGTATCCGCTCACTCAAGATCGAGCTGCACTCCCGCTCAGGCCACTGGCAGAGCATCGACTTCAAGCAGGTGCTACACAGCTGGTTCCGCCAGCCGCAAAGCAACTGGGGCATCGAGATCAACGCCTTTGATCCCAGTGGAACAGACCTGGCTGTCACCTCCCTGGGGCCAGGAGCTGAGGGGCTGGTGAGCAGGGGGCCTGAGGTGGTGGCAGATATGTGTAACCTGGTCGTGAGGAGGCAGGGATGTTGGAGGAATTCACCAGGAATGTGAAGGGGGCTAGGGACCAGCATTATTTCTCTGGGGCCAGTAGCTGATTCTAGAAGAGGAATGGGAAGGGGGTGGTAACAGCTATCACTTTTCAGGGATCTATGCCAGGCAACAGCTGAAAACTGGACTTGGGGTGAAGGTGTCAGTTAATGGGAGATCCGTGGGAACACCATGGATGAGGCCCTGGGCCAAGGGGCTGAGGAGAATCAGGTTGCAGGGGGAGGAAGAATT
Source organism: Dugong dugon (assembly GCA_030035585.1). Classification (NCBI taxonomy): domain Eukaryota; kingdom Metazoa; phylum Chordata; class Mammalia; order Sirenia; family Dugongidae; genus Dugong; species Dugong dugon. The sequence goes on from CM057465.1 coordinate 10,598,554, forward strand.
AGGGAAGGTGAGTTGAAGGAGAGAGATTGCTAGCTGGCAAGAAAAGTGGGTAGAAGATGTAGGCTGGGGGTGGGATCAGTGGAAAAGCTGAGAAGTTTCTGTTCTGTTCTGGTGCCCCTGTTGAGAGGCAGCTGAGAAAGGAACAGGGAGCGGGAGCAGTTTGGGGCCATGTCGCAACTCTTTCTCCTCTCCCCCACTCCCAGCATCCTTTCATGGAGCTTCGAGTCCTAGAGAACACAAAACGGTCCCGGCGGAACCTGGGCCTGGACTGCGATGAGCACTCAAGCGAGTCCCGCTGCTGCCGATATCCCCTCACAGTGGACTTTGAGGCTTTCGGCTGGGACTGGATCATTGCTCCTAAGCGCTACAAGGCCAACTACTGCTCCGGCCAGTGCGAGTACATGTTCATGCAAAAGTATCCCCACACCCACTTGGTGCAACAGGCCAATCCAAGAGGCTCTGCTGGGCCCTGCTGTACTCCCACCAAGATGTCCCCAATCAACATGCTCTACTTCAATGACAAGCAGCAGATTATCTACGGCAAGATCCCTGGCATGGTGGTGGATCGCTGTGGCTGCTCCTAAGGTTGGGGACAGAGTATGTTCCCCCACAGACCCTGCCCCTGGACCCCTAGCCCTGACCCCCATTCCCCCAGGCCCGAGAGCTCCCTCCACCTCTTCCCGTGAACATCACACCTTGTTCCCTGCCCAAGCAGTGTGCAATACAACAGAGGGAGGCAGGTGGTGGTTGAGGGGTGAGGCATTTGGGGGAAAGGGGAAGGAGGGGGCATGGTCAGGATGGGGAGCATTTGAGGTTTTCAGGTGAGAAGGTTTGGAGAGAAGACAGAGAGATGTAGAGGCAGAGGGATAGAGACAGAGGAACAAGAAGAGCAGCAGCGAGAAGGCAAAGGGATAGAGAGACAGAGACTAGACAAACAATGAGAGAGAGACCGAAATGGAGTAATAAGAGAAAGCCCCACACCAAGCCTCCTTTCTTCCACTGGCAAGGTGAGGGGCTTGGTATAGTTTGGGGAGATCCCCTGACTACCATTCTCAATAGGAGAGAAAATAAAAAAAAAACACCCTTGGCTTCTTCCCTCTCTCCCTCTGATAGTGGCCAGGGAAGGAGAAACGAGGGCAGGGGCAAATGAGGATTTTGGAATTTTATTTATTTATTTATTGTGACTTTTCATTTTTTGGTATTTGGCTTTACTGAAATAGGAGGGCCCCCTGCCCACCGTGCCCTATTTGTCCTTTATTCCCCAAACCCTGCTCCCCTCTAGTACCCACCCACTTAAGCACTTGTATAAAGCCTCCAGGGTTGGGAATGGGAGTAGAGGGCAAGAGGGCTGACACATGGACGTTTCCAACCCATGATCACCCTACTCAATCTTCCTGAGCCAAAGGGGTTGAACTGAAGCCAGCAGTCACAGAAACAGTAAGTAGTTAGGGTTTAGGAGCTGCGGGAGCCCCCAGTATCCAGGATCGATATAATGAGAGCCACTAAACTAACCCTTAGGTTCACCCTCATAGTCCTAACTTATTTAGCCAGAGGGTACAGCCTACTTAATGCCCAAATCCACCTCCCCCACTCCTCCCCAGCCAAGAGAGAGACCAAAGAGCCTGTGGAATGACCTTGCTCCCAGCCTCTATCTTCAGGTCAATAAAAAGGAAAGACAGTATAGAGATCCCAGAGTTCCCAGGTCTGGGAAGGGTTAGGAGGAGTCAAGAAAGTAGCAGGAAGGAGGCTGAAGGTTACAGGGCGTTTGAATCCAAATCACTGCTCTGGACTAGGGAATAGAGCCAGCAGACCAAGGGGGAAAGGATTTTGGAGGGGGGACATTTTAGTCCCCCAACCCCAAAGCTCAGGGTGGAAGGGGGAGAACAAGGGGGGAGAATGTCTATAATTATTTTCATCTTTTATTTTTTGGAATCTAGCAGTACCTGGCAGCCGGGAGGGGACAGTTAGAACACAGGGTGGGAAGGATGGAGACTCCCTGGTTTAGAGAGCTAGGAAGCAGGCAGAGACTGGTTGCTGTTCCAAGTCACTAGCTGGGCCTATTCATTTCTCCCACAATCCTGACCCACTCTCCTCTGGACTCACTGTGCCTCAGTTTCTTCCCCTCGATGGAATGAGAAACAGCAGCACCCACCACAGCAAAGAGATGAATTCTGAGCACTTACCACAGGCACTTTATGGACATAAAATACCTCTCGCTGTGGGACAGATAACCAGGGCACCAGAGTAGTGGTGAAGAGATGTGAGGCTCAGAGGAGTCACAGGCTTCAGAGTACAAGTTCCCCTCTGCCTCCCAGCTGGACAGTGCCTGAAGCCAAGGAGTTGAAGAAAGTCTGGATCCACACCCTATCCTTACCTCATCACCAGACCTCAGCTCTAGGCAAGAGCCTAGAAGATGTCAGGAGAGGAGGGGGAAAGACCCTTCAGCATAATTATCACTCTAAGTAAAGCCAGCAGTTATGGGTCTGAGACAAACAGTACTGAACTAAGGTAAACCCCGAGCTGGAGAGCTGACCTGGAAGGCTTGTTCTTCTCCAGAGCATGACTCTCCCGCCTAGCCCAGCCTGTGGAAAGGAAAAGGTATGTGGATACCCTTGGGAAAGTGATGTTGATGAGCTTTAGCATCTTATTTCCATTTCCGTAGTGAAATAAGGTGTTTTGGTAGAGGAAAGGGCAGGGGCTATTAAGCTTTTCACCTTGCCTACTCACACAGAGCAGTTATGCTAAACCCCCGACTCTCCTCTCTGGCTCTGTTCTTCAACCCTCCTTCTGCTCCAATTTGGAGAACAAGAAACACCTGACCATCTACACCATTCTCAACACTTCTTGGTGGAAGGAGAGGAACAGTGAAATGAAGAACAGAAGATGCCTCCTCCAAGGTCAAATGCTCATGTCTCTTGATCTTAGCACAGGGTGGGAGTTGGGCAATAGGCATCAGGTGACTTTTCTCTACAGATTCTAGAGCTGGGGCATTTAAACTTGGGGGACACTTAGAATATGTCCCTTCAGTACCACCAAATACTTTGGGGGGGTTCTTTCTTTTATGAACATGAACCTATGGGTTGAAGTCTCATTCCCATTCCTCCCTACCCCCAAAGAGGCATGGGGTAAAGAGGCTTGGGGGCACAGCTCAGCGACCCAGTGCGAGCTAGCACCCCCTCCCACCTTATGATGTGTGTGGACCTAGCCAGTGCCCCTCCAAACATATCATAATTAGTGTAATTATTATTTACTTTGTCTATTTGTTACACCATGTGTGTGATTGCCTTTGTTTGTTAAGGGTGTCTGAGGAGTTTGGGGCTGAAGGGGCACTGGAATGCCGGGAAAAGACTTCTTCACTGAGATCAAGGCTTCCTGGAGGGGAACCACTGCAAAAAGGCCATCAGGCAGTTTTCAAGTTATGTGACAGAGGGCAAAGATGGCCATAGGGTGCTCTGAGTTTTGGGATGGTCACATGACACAATCCAGCACTTGAACTTGAAAAAAAGAAAAATAAAAGCAGTCAAAGAGTTTAGAATTCAGTGCTGAGGGCTTCTTCCTTGCCAAGCGCCATATTTACACTTCAGAAACCAGAATCAGAAGAAAACCTAAAGGAGGATGAAATCTTGTCCTCCGGGACTAAGAAGATGAAGTCCTTGGAGCAAGGAAAATATACAGTAAAGGCATGTGGGATGAAGGTGTGGGACGTGCAGCCCCAGGGAGGACGGGCAGACAACAAACAGGAAAGGGAGGATCTAGAACAACTCTGGAGAGCTTGATCCGAAACAGTTCTAAAGATTATAAAAACTCTCTCCCAGCCTCCACAGAATGGAAAATCTAAAAGCTCTCATGAGATGATCCAGCTAATGTCTCTCTGCAGTCCCTGATCTAGATTTCCTGAACAAAATTTCACCAAAGTCCATAAACCAAACCAAGAGAGCCATTCAACTTGCCATTGTAACAAGTGTAGTTAAGCATCTCAACTATTTCTTCTTTGACTCCACTGTAAAAAATTTCTCCCATGTGCCTAGAGCACAAAATTGGCAGAGCATAAAATTTGGGGTGGGAGGGGGGTGGCAAAGGAATCTTGTCTGACACACGGTGACATTAACTTAATCTAGAATGGGGGACAAGGCCACTGGGGGTTCCATGTGCCACCATGTTTTTCCTGTCCTCTCAGTTGTATCAGCAGATTGGCTCCACTCCAGACCAACTACAAGACTGAGGTTAAGACACAATGAGGGAAGACGAGTGTTACACTCTGTATCGTCCCAAGGGAACTGCTTTATTGACACCTATCCCCAGCTTTTGGCCTGAGCCAAAAATAGTTTTCCCCCCTACTGCTGCGTGAGAGGACACCCTAAATCTCTTCCTTATCCCCGAAAACCCATGCATGGGTAACTATCCTATGTTTTGCCTTTGCCCATTTTTTCGATGTCAGGGCCCTAAGCTGAGAACCAGTCGGCAATGGCATTTCCAGCTTCTGGTCTGTAGTGGGGCAGAGACAGGGAAAATCAATGCCCCCGGCCACAATGCCAGCTTTTCTGCCAGTGCTGAGAGTGAGGGGGAAACCTGAATACTTCCTACCTCTTCCCACTCTCCAAACTCCCAACGTACCTGCATATCTGTGCCTACACACACACCACACACACACATACAAACGCTCAAACTAGTCCACCTGGTAGAGGGGAACTCCCGCAGTTCTCTAATCATTAAGTAAAATTAAGAGCTTGTATCTTTTGAACACTTCCCATGTAAACTCTGGTGGGCACACCGTGCTAAGTACAGAATATGATAATGATCACTTAATTCTCACAGCAACCTTCACAATACAGTTTCTATTGGTACAGAGTATGGAAAGAGTCGCAGAATGATCAATTTGCCCCAGGTCTCAGCTAGTGTGGTGGAACAAGGAATTGAACCTAAGTAGCTGCTGCACAATATTATAATCTATTAACAGTAATCTGAGAGGTGGAAAAACTTAAAACACACGGCAACTGACAGAAACGATAAAGAGAAGGCTGGGATACCTTGGGCCCAAAGGTATGAAGCCTGTCATTTTCAATCCCTTTGGAGGGGAAAACAAAAAGGTTCTAGACTTGTTGCGAGAGGGAGGTTAGATTCTGGGGGGGAGGTTCAATAACGAGAGGTGACATTGTCTGTCAGAGACCCTCATACAAGAGAAGAGGGAAAAGCAGTTACTTTCCCCTTACCTAAGTAAGTTCCATCCTTCCCTCCCCTCTGTTTCTCATGTCAGACAAGGCAATAGGACTCAGTTCAACACCAACAAGTTCTGCCCTTATTCACACCTTCCTTCCTATAGCCCTCAACCCCTAGAAAGGGTTAGCCTTCTATGTTCAGCAGTTCCCAGGAACTGGGGTAGGGAGAGGAGCAGTTTATAGAGTGGTGGTGGAGAAAACAGAATGATCCTAGAGAACCATAAAAAGGTACAGATTTACAGCTGAGGAAGCTAGTTCCTTCCACAGCTTTTACAGACTCCCTCATTAAGAGCTTCCAGGTATGCAGAGAATGTCACAGCTTCAGGACAGGGAAAAGATGACTCTAGTCAGCTAACCACATCTGGATCCCGGATTGGTTACGCTATGGAGATGGGCTGGACAGTAAAGAAAAGTACTTGGATCCTAGTTAAAGAACTGCAAGCTTGGATGCCTGCTCTGTCTCTAAGGGGACCTACTATTTTAAGACTGAATGGGTCAAAAGACATAGGCATCCTGAACAATTTATGCTCAAAAAGAATCTGTGACCGGAATGGGAGGATATGGTTACCAGGCTTGGAGGTTAGAGAATTCTCAAATGAACAGCTGCTGGAATGGGATGAAAAAGGTTAGTAAAAAATCCCCACAAATTGGGAAACACTGTGTCAAAGAACCGGGGAAGTGAGCTGGACAGGGAGAGAATGAGCCTTCAGGGAGAGGGGTCCTGAGGGGAAGACTGAGTACATCTCTGGAGGGTTATGCAGGATGCTCAGAAGACAAAAGTGAAGAAAACTTGTGAAGGACCTGTTGCTCCATTCCATTATTGGCCATCTGCTCTATTCCCTTACCTATTTCTTATTATTCTTGGGTAGAAAACCCTTACTGAACTCTAATCTCTCTCATGCTACAAGCCAGAACTATTCTCTCTGGTTCTGTTTTCAGATGAAGACAGAGTAGAGAGAAGAAAAGCTAGCCTCAAGATCAGAAGCTGGAGTGAAAAAAAGGGGAGGACAGAAGATGCCAGAGGAAAGGGCATTCCAACTGTGTAAGGCTTATTTGGTTGAGGTGTCAAAAGTTGAACCAACTTTTTCCCTTTTGTTAATTTCTCCAAGTCTCAGAATGGGGCAAAATTCACAACAGGCAACCTTTGGATGTCCTCTCCAAGGCCCAGTTTTCCTTAAGTGTCTAAAGTTAGGTCTCTCCCTCCTCAGCAACCTGAAACTATTGAAAGAAAGAAATACTTCATGTTAGGAAAGGGATCACAGAACTAGGCAGAAGGTTTTGGTGGAAATGAGGACATGGGATCATGCCACAGCAACATGGGATATGATCATGGTACCAAAGTCTTAAGACAAGGGGCCAGGCTTCTAAGTTTTATTATTAAAAAAACCTTATATAGATGTAAAGAAATACAGATTAAGAGGAGAAACTCTATACTAACACATCCAGAAAGATTAAACAGCAGGTCTCAGATGCACGTGAAACCTCAAACACAAACAAGCCGCCAGCTAGGGGAGAACCAAACCTTCTCTAAGTAGGAGGCTCAGCGAGGAAAATGGATGTTCGTAATATTCAAGAAACATTACCAGCAAAACTGCAGTAGCATCCCTCTGCAACACAAGAGGACAAACTAGCACTGGGCTTGATCAGAAGGCAGAAGCCTTCAGTTCTACTGCTTATGCAGAACGGCTCAGCATCGCTGGTGTCCCCAGTCGTGCTTTGAATCCCTATGCTTTCTTCTAGTTCTCAGTGGTGTCCAGCCCACCTCCCTTCCTGAACTGCACAACCAATAGGGTCCCACATATCAGCTTCAGCTGGAACCAGACAGTTATCACATCCATTCCACATACCAAGTCACTCTTGGAAATAGGGCCTTTCTCTTTCCCGTGGGACTCTGGGCTCTAGTTTATCCAAGAAAAAGGTTTCTTTATTAGCCCATAATAGAAGACTACCAATCATTAGGCCTTGGATTTATATCCTTCACACCTAAAACCCCCATGTTCTCCCTATTTTTATCACACTGGGCCACCTCAACCTGCTGAAGCAAAGATTTAGAGGGCAAATTGGCCTCTTTGTGGTGGATAAAGGGGTCACAGGACACCTATGAGGAGCATGAGAGAAGGGAATGAATGAACCTGGTGAGGTAGACTCACTCAATCCTTTTCCTTGTCTTCCTTTCTAAGGGGTAAAGGCATTATGGCTGCCGGTAATTCCCTGTTATATTTTCCCCTGGAACTCTCCTTATCTGGTCTAATCTGGTTCTAACAACTCGAAAAAGCACCTAATAAAACACATAACTGTCTTTTCTAGTCTTTTTATTATTATTAACAAGCAAAATAATTAAAAAAACAAAAATAGAAACACAACAACACCTTAAAGTTGAAACACCATAAGTCAAAGTGCTGCTGGACTTCACAGATGTACCTGGGGTACATGCTCCCTCACTGAGAGGCAGGACCTAGGCACATGACTGTGCATTTAGGTATCTATGTGACCAAGAAGAATCAGAACAATGGAAACCATCGGAGAACAGAAAGTATCAAGAACTTTTCATCAGGCAATCCCAAAGCGCTCTGCTCTTTTCCTCTTCTTTGCCTAAAAGGAGGAAGCAAAAACAAAAAAAATTAGATTGCAAGACAACAGTGGCCTGGGTTCCTGGCTGCTTTAATCCACACTCACATGGGCTGTCACAAGGTCCAAGAGGGAGGGATGGCCCAAGCTTAAGCTTGTCAGTCAGAGACTTTTCCTGCATCTTTCTAGTTATCCAGCTAGAGCTGGGGAGGTTCAGTAGAAAAGGAGGGTAAGGAGGTGAGGTTAGGGGAGGTAGTGGTAGAAAAATGAAGATTCCCGAAGGACAGAGGGCCACTCAACCTTACAGCAAGCTAGTCTAGAAACAATGGACTCTTTGTTGGGAAAGTTTTACAGTCGGTGGGAAGATGGGAGATTTCAGAGGACAAAGGGTTAACCAATGCCATTCATGGAGAAGGTGAGGGGGATGCCCTTCTGGCAGTCAGGCCCAGGCAGCAGTTATTCCTTAGGCTTCCAAAATCATAGAGAGGCATATAAATCTTCAATGCCAACAGAATAAATAGGGGGTGTGGGGTGCGGGTGAGTCCCTGTCAAGGATCTCTTAAGGGAAGCAGCATTGGAGAGAAGGCACAAGATCGGGTGAAAACGGTGGGGAGAGGAGAAAGATCTTTTTGTTCTGCAGTGACTCACAGTACAGTAGTGAGTCCTTCACCCTCACTCCAACCACTGCCTCCAGGAAAGAGGGGACTTTTCTTCATCCCACTCACCCAAGAGGTTTAATTTAGATTAAAAAGAAAAAGCTGAGTGCACACAAGCCCAGCCCACTCCACCTGGACTATTGATACAATTCTTTGGAATCAAACAAAATTCATCTGGTTCATATAAACTCCATCAGCCTCAGAAGTTACTACTCCCTAACATACAGCAACTCTTTTCCAATAAAAGCCGTTGTTCTTGCCACCCCACAAACTTCTCATCCCCCTTATCTTGGAGAGGCCAAATTTACCTACTTAGCAAGTATGCCTGGTTTAACAAGTCTTCTTGGCAAAGAGGGGGTAATGTGAACAAAAATTAAAACAAAACTAAGTTTACTTCTAGCTCATCCTAGTATGTAAGTAAGCAGATACTTATAATAATAAAACCAAAGAAACCTGTTGTTGTCGAGTTGATTCTGACTCATAGCAACCCTACAGGACAGAGAAAAACTGCCTCACAGTGCTTCCAAGGCTGTAATCTTTACGGAAGCAGACTGCTACATCTTTCTTCCCCAGAGTTAAGAACTGCCAAACTTTAGGTTAGCAGCTGAGCTTAACCACTGTGCCACCAGGGCTCCTCAGATACTTACAATGCTTTATTCTGACTAAGTAGCACGAAGAATACAAACACCTTTAGTTTTCTCCTAGTTGAGAGGGTAAACCGATCAGACTCTAAAGTTTTTAGGGTTTATTTACAAGACTGATATTTATTCATTAAGAAACTTTACAAGATTTTGAACGTGTAAGGTAACAGAGGCCATCTTAGGAGGGGAGGTAGAGAGAGAAGTAAATGGTCTCGGATTAAATGGAAGAAAGGAGGGAACATTCCAAATTCTTTATCACCCAAGAAGCTTTCTGTAATTCTAAACACATTCATTATTTCAACATTATCTCTATTGCTATTTATGTACACTCCAGGTGACACTTTGTTATAGATCAACATCAGCAAATCAGCATTATCTGTTTGTCAATGCTCAGAGTCTCAGTCAATGCCAGAAGCAGGGATTACGAATGAACACAAGTCTTACAAAAAGCCACTCTTCCATTCTGAGAAACTAGTTGTAAACGAAGTGATAAGAATGAGAAATCTCATTTGAGTCTGTTGTTCATAATTCCAGAGGGGAGTTAGATGCGACTGTTCTTGTGCCTGGGTTGGAGATGGCCTTCATTAAATCATCAAAGGAAATATGCCTGGCAGACAACAATAATAAACACTACTATTTATTGAATACTTACAATATGATAGGCACTGTGCCAAGTATTTCACATAGACTCATCTCTTTTTACATAGAATCATCTCATTTAATTCTTACAATACCACTTTGAGGTAGGCATATTATTTCCACTTCACAGATGATGAAGCTGAAGATCAGAAAAGTACTGTAACTTGTATTACCATAATACTAAGTGGCAGAGCCACTTTTCAAACCCAAGCCTACTTGATTACAAAGCTTGTGCTCTCACCTACTAGGCTGACAGGCTTTAACATTAAGTACATTGATGGTTTTCAGTGTGCTCACTTCATGCAGAAACTGTATGAAGCAAAGGGAAACACATCTTGCCATCTGGCACCTAAGAAGTAGGCTGGGGAAACAGAGCATTTCTCTGCTCAGACTATTCACCCTCATTTCCCATCACGGGTGCTCTGGAACATTCAGGGTATACTTTACCTCTGTATCTTCTGTGGCCCCACTTCCAGCTGAACTTGTGACAATCCCAAACCGCTCCTTCCTCTTTTTCAGCTTCTCATCATCTTCAGACTATTCGGAGACAAAGGAAAAGGCTGAAACAAGCTAGCCTCTGTTCACGAGGTAAATGGAATAAAATTATAACTTACTGGTCACAATACGCTGACCAACCCTGTGTCAAGAATGAAGATCACACAAACAAAAATAAAAAACTGAGTAAGCCAGCATGCAGCATATTGTCCCTAGAACGACTAAAAACTTCATTTTAACTAGGGCCTCCATATTCACAAGACAAGTAGAGTCAAGAAACAGTAAGCAACAGTCATAAAACAAACTTCTGTGTTCAAGAATTTTTGGCAGCTCAGATATGAAAAACTGAACCCTGTAACTGGAGAGGGGATTTCCGCCTACTGTGAGTTGGAGCTGGCCATTCTCTTGTAATTTTAAAAACTGAGCTACTGTTCACTTTCATCACTGTTCAATGGAAGAGTCTTGTATATATTCCCATTAGGACCTAAACCTAGTCACTTTACCTGTCCCATCGTAACAGTCATTTTCTCCTTCTCTACCTTCCCCTCACATCCACTCACCAGTAATAAAAGCTCAGCGCTAGGATTAATAAACATCTAAAATCAGGTGGGCTCCCTGGGTATGTTATTTTCCACAAAAAGGATTTTCTAGAACTTGGCATATCTAGAGTCTTTCCTCTCATACAACTCAAGAGACATTCTACTCCATACACATATACCCACCCTCACCATGAGGCAGGACAGTTTCTTTGGCATTATTTACAAAAGGTAACCAACATAAGGCCAGGTCAAAAGACTTCGAACAACCTTTGAAGCTGGATTTTTTTTTAAGCCCGAAGGAGTTTACATTCTTGCAGTCTGTGTTTTTTGTTGCTGTTCTTAGGTGCTGTCAAGTCGGTTCTGACTCATAGCGACCCTACGTACAACAAAATGAAACACTGCCTGCCTGGTCCTGCGTTACCCTCACAATCTTTGCTATGTTTGAGCCCATTACTGCAGCCACTGTGTCAATCCATCTTCTTGGGGGTCTTCCTCTTTTTCACTGACGCTCTACCTTATCAAGCATGACGTCCTTCTCTAGGAACTGGTCCCTCCCGATAACACGTCCAAAGTACGTGAGATGAAGTCTGGCCACCCTCGCTTCTAAGGAGCATTCTGGTTGTACTTCTTCCAAGACAGATTTGTTCATTCTTCTGGTAGTCCACGGTATTTTCAATATTCTTCGCCAACACCATAATTCAAAGGCACCAATACTTCTGCGATCTTCCTTATTCATTGTCCAGCTTTCGCATGCATATGAAACGACTGAAAATAACGATGGCTTGGGTCAGGTGAACCTTAGTCCTCAAAGCGACATCTCTGCCCAATGAAATATGTCATCTGATTTCTTGAATGCTGCTTCCATGGGCGTTGATTATGAATCCAAGTAAAATGAAATCCTTGACAACTTCAATCTTTTCTCCATTTATCATGATGTTACTTATTGGTCTGGTTGTGAGGATTTTTTAATGTTGAGGTGTAATCCATACTGAAGGCTGTAGTCTTTGATCTTCATCAGTAAGTGCTTCAAGTCTTCTTCGTTTTCAGCAAGCAAGGTTGTGTTATCTGCGTATTGCAGGTTGTTAATGAGTCTTCCTCCAATCCTGATGCCATGTTCTTCTTCACATAGCCCAGTATCGTGAAAGGATACAACCCTGACGCATACCTTTCCTGATTTTAAACCACGCAGTATCCCCTTATTCTGTTCAAATGACTGCCTCTTGGTCTACATACACGTTCCACGTGAGCAAAATTAGTGTTCTGGAATCCCCATTCTTCGCAATGTTATCCATAATTTGTTATGATCCACACAGTCGAATGCCTCTGCATAGTCAATAAAACACAGGTAAACATCTTTCTGGTATTCCTTGCTTTCAGCCAGGATCCATCTGACATCAGCAATGGCAGCTGGTTCCATGTCCTCTTTTGAATCCAGCTTGAATTTCTGGCAGCTCCCTATCGATGTTGCAACTGTTTTTGAATGATTTTCAGCAAAATTTTACTTGTGTGTGATACTAACGATATTGTTCGATAATTTCTGCATTTTGTTACATCACCTTTCTTTGGAACGGGCAGAAATATGCATCTTTTCCAGTTGGTTGTCTAGTTAGCTGTCTTCCAAATTTTTCCGGTATAGACCTGCGAGCACTTTCAGCACTGCATCCGTTTGCTGAAACATCTCAATTAGTACTCTGTCAATTCTTGGAGACTTGTTTTTCACCAATGCCTTCAGTGCAGCTTGGATTTCTTCCTTCAGTATTACTGTTTCTTGACCATATGCTACTTCCTAAAATTGTTGAATGTCGACCAATTCTTTTTGGTACAGTAACTCTGCGTATTTCTTCCACCTTCTTTTGATGCTTCCTGCATCGTTTAATATTTTGCCCACAGAATCCTTTAATACTGCAACTTGAGGCTTGAATTTTTTCTTCAGTTCTTTCAGCTTGAAAGATACCAAGCGTGTTTTTCCCTTTTGGTTTTCTAACTCCAGATCTTCACACATTTCATTATAATATTTTACCCTGTCTTCTTGACTCCCCCTTTGAAATCTTCTGTTCAGCTCTTTTATTTCATCATGTCTTCATTCACTTTAGCTATTCTATGTTCAAGAACTAAGTTTTTAGGTGGCCCCAAACCACAGAAATCAAAAGCAAAGGCAATCAAAAGACATGCAGAAACACAGGAATTTTTCAATACCTCTATCCTCAAACTAAAACAAAAAGTTGCCTTTGTCTCTATGACCACAGGAGCCACCTTTATGATTAAAAGCAGGGCAGCTATCTAGCCTTCTGTGCTCAATCTGTTTCACTAGTCCAGCCCTCTGAACACAGCAGGTAGGAGTACTGCTTATTTTGGCTCTTTCATCTTAAGAAACATTTTCATTTTCTCTTTTGCTGTGCATGCTTTCTAGTGAGAAGGAAGAGATCTAAGGAGCCCTGGTGGTGCAATGGTTAAGTGCTCGGCTACTAAGCCAAAGGCTGGCAGTTCAAACTCACCCAGTGGCTCTGCAGGAGGGAAGTCCTCATGATCCGCTCCCGTAAAAATTATAGCCTAGGAACCCTATGGGGCAGTTCTACTCTGTCACACTGGGTCACTGTGATGGTTAATGTCATGTGTCAACTTGGCCAGGCTATGATTCTCAATAGTTCGGTAGACACTGGACTGACTGCTCTTCCATAATGTGTAATATAATGTAATCACCTCCATGGTGAGATCTGATATAATCTCCTCCATGATGAGATCTGCTATGAGCTGCCAATCAGTTGAAAGGGGCGTTTCCTTGGGGGGATGTGGCCTGCTTCTAGTATATAAATGGATATTCCAGCAAGGCTCATTCTCCTCTGGATCCTGCATACAACTCATTATCCTCTGACCTCCAGTTCTTGGGATGTGAGCCAGCAGCCTGCTACCTGACCCCTGACCCGTGGATTTAGGACTTGCCAGCCTCCACAACTGTGTGAACCATTTCACTGAATTAAAACTCTCTATATTTATATGAAAAGAGCTAAGAAAAGTTGGTGGCTCTGAAGGAGCAAAGAATCCTACACATGAGTAACCACATACATAGCTTCCCTATCTTTTTTATTATAACCATCAGTAAATCCATAGTGAGTGCACGTTTAATGGAATCTACACTATTGTAAAACACTAAGCCAGGTTCTAAGAATAAAAAAGGTATTCTTGTCCTTAAAAATCATAAATTAAAACAATAATGATGATAATAGGATAGCCACTAACATCTGGTCATTTCAACACTAATGATCGAAGACCAGACAAGCTGTGGAATAACATCAAGGACATCATACAAGAAGAAAGGAAGAGGTCATTAAAAAGACAGGAAAGAAAGAAAAGACTAAAATAGATGTCAGAAAAGATTCTGAAACTTGCTCTTGAACGTCAAGTAGCTAAAGCAAATGGAAGAAATGGTGAAGTAAAAGAGCTGAACAGAAGATTTCAAAGGGCGGCTTGACAAGACAAAGTAAAGTATTATAATGACATGTGCGAAGACCTGGAGTTAGAAAACCAAAAGGGAAGAACACGCTCGGCATTTCTCAAGCTGAAAGAACTGAAGAAAAAAATTTAAGCCTCAAGTTGCAATACCGAAGGATTCTATGGGGAAAATATTAAACGATGCAGGAAGCATCAAAAGAAGATGGAAGGAATACACAGAGTCACTAAACCAAAAAGAATTGGTCGACATTCAACCATTTCAGGAAGCAGCATGTGATCAGGAAGCGATGGTACCGAAGGAAGAGGTCCAAGCTACACTGAAGGCACTGGCGAGAAACAAGGCTCCAGGAATTCGTGGAATACCAAATGAGATGTTTCAACAAAGGGATGCAGTGCTGGAAGTGCTCACTCATCTATGCCAAGGAATTTGGAAGACAGCTACCTGGCCAATCGACTGAAAAAGATGCATATTTCTGCCCATTCCAAAGAAAGGTGATCCAACAGAATGCAGAAATTCTTGAATAATATCATTAATAACACACGCAAGTAAAATTTTGCTGAAGATCATTCGAAAGCGGCTGCAGCAGTACATCAACAGGGAACTGCCAGAAAGTCAAGCCGGATTCAGAACAGGATGTGGAACCCGGGGTTATCACTGATGATGTCAGGTGGATTCTGGCTGAAGGCAGGGAACACCAGAAAGATGTTTACCTGTGTTTTACTGACTCTGCAAAGGCATTCGACTGTGTGGATCATAACAAATTACGGATAATGCTATGAAGAATGAGAATCTCAGAACACTTAATTGTGCTCATGAGGAACCTGTATCAAGAAGCAGTCATTCGAACAGAACAAGGGGATACTGCATGGTTTAAAGTTAGGAAAAGTGTACATCAGGGTTGTATCCTTTCACCACACTTATTCAACCTGTATGCTGAGCAAATAATCCAAGAAGCTGGACTGTATGAAGAAGGATGGGGCATCAGGACTGGAGGAAGACTCATTATCAACCTGCGATACGTAGATGATACAACCTTGCTTGCTGAAAGTGAAGAGGACCTGAAGCTCTATTGATGAAGATCAAAGACTTCAGCCTGCAGTATGGATTACACCTCAACATAAAGAAAACAAAAATCCTCACAACTGGACCAATAAGCCACATCCATTGTGGTAAAAAGAGAAGAGACTTAAGTTGTCAAGGATTTCATTTTACTTGGAAACACAATCAACACCCATGGAAGCAGCATTCAAGAAATCGAATGACGCACTGCAATGGGCAAATCTGCCGCAGAAGACCTCTTTAAAGTGTTAAAAAGCACAGATGTCACCTTGAAGCCTAAGATGCGCCTGGCGCCTGGCCCAAGCCATGGTGTTTTCAATCACCTCATACACAAAAGCTGGACAACAAACAAGGAAAACCGAAGAACTGATGCCTTTGAATTGTGGTGTTGGTGAAGAACACTGAATATACCATGGACTGCCAAAAGAACGAACAAATCCATCTTGGAAAAAATACAGCCACAATGCTCCTTAGATGCAAGGATGGTGATACTACATCTCACATACTCTGGACATGTTATCAGGAGGGACCAGTCTCTGGAGAAGTACATCATGCTTGGTAAAGTAGAGGATCAGCAAAAAGCAGGAAGACCCTCAATGAGATGGACTGACACAGTGGCTGCAACAATGGGTTCAAGCATTTAACGACTGTGAGGATGGTGCAGGACCAGGCAGTGTTTCGTTCCGTTGTACACAGGGTCTCAGAGTTGGAACCAACTCGACGGCACCTAACAACAACACTTGAGTGGCATGGTACTATACCAAGTTCTTTACATGCAGTATTTCATTTATTTCTTATAACAATCCTATGAAGTAGGTACTATGAGTAAATTCATTTCATAGACAAGAGAACTGAGACTTAGAGAGAAGAGGGTTGCCCAAAGTCTCATAAATAGTAAGTGACAGAGCCAGGATTGGAACTCAGGTCATTTTACTCGAGAATCTATTTTCCTAATTTTACCAGCTCCTCAAGTATCTCACATAAGAAGAATAGCAGCAGAATAGAGGAAGTACTCAATTCTCAAGGTAGGAAGGATCACTAGGACACTTAGCTAACAGTAGCTGTGAACTACTTCAACAACTTCCATGTCAGTCACGTAACTTGGGTCAATATTAGAATCCTGTCCCCTTTCTACCACATTATATGCTTCCTCTTCATAACTAACTAGGAATCTAGTAATCTTATACTAAAGCTTTTCTCACCTGAATAGCTTAATGAGCTATTCCATCTGTTGAACTGTAATAAAATAATTAGGATTTAAAAAGAAAAAAAAAAAAAACAACACCATCACAGGCTTCACCATATTTTTCCTTACCAAGGTCACTGGTTAAAGTTTCCTTGATTTTTTTTCTATCACCAGTAAGATAAAAGTGAATAAGGGATATAAATGGATATTTCAAAATGAGAATTCCTAGAATGCTCTAGATGAAATATCTTCATTTCGGCCAAGTGGGAAACAGTTTCGGGGGTAGGGGTGGTGTAGCATCCTATATCATTCTGAGGGAGAAGCAGGACTAGACCAATATCTTGCTGAACTACAACTATGTACTTTTTTCATGCAATTCAGTGCAGTAAGTTCAAGTCACAGAGAGGGAGATACTACTTTTGAATCTTAGGCTTTCTCTCAGCACAAACCCTGAGGCTGCTCCTCCCTTCTTGGATCTCATCACAAAGCTTTTGTCCATTTGGAATGTGTGGGTCAGCCTTTCCCCTGGTTCTCTTTTTGCTACTTTACGAAATGGAGAATTTGAATCCTAAATCAAATTTCCTTTTGAGCTTAAAGGTGAGGAAAGACAGACAGGAAAAGGAGAAGGGGATGTATTTCTCTAGCTACCAAGGCTAGTGTTAAATATTAGAGATCTCCCCACGAGCTTCCCTTTTTAATCGGATCTTTGGTGCCTCTCCTGGAGATCCAGGCAGAGCATCTGCTCCAACTCACCAGGGGTTTTAGGGAGGAAAAAACAATACGGCTCTCCCCACCCCTAACAAACACCCTGCCCACCCCTCACCCACAGAGACCAGCGAGGGTTTTATTTATTTTGTGCATGCGTGCCCTTCCCTCCCCACCCAGCGCCCCTCAGCTCCCCTCCTACAGTTTCTTTCCTCCTTGCCCTGCAGGGAAAGTGCACAACAGGCCCAGTAAATCAACACAGTTCTAATGATCTCTCTCACTTGACCCTTCTAGCGTGACGGTGTCGCATGGAAACAAACGTACAATAAACTTCACTCCATCTTTAGCTCCTTGCTGACAGGTTTTGATTCATGGGATGGTGAGACCCATCTGAGGGAAATTACCTCGATCAAAACGCATCTCTCTCTGCATTCATCAGGCCCAATGCTCCCCCGGGCCATGCTCAAGTGCACAAATGGGGTTGTGCATCTGCAGGCAGGACTGACCCCTCTAGCTCAGCGTCATATGCATTTGTAAACCTTTCCCTTCTTCATCCCTCCCCAACTTCCCTCTTGCAAACCCTTAACCATTAACAAATCTCCTTTACAGGCAAGCTCTTGTGTGGGAAGAGAAGTGCTTGAATCTGAAGCGTGCTTATTTCCTATCAAATGCAAACCCCTCAAAACATACAACCTGCACTCAAAATCAGAGGAGAAACCTGTCCTCACCAACCAAACACTGGCACTGGATGTCCACCGATCCATATACTTCACTTTCTTCACTTTTCAAGATTTAAACAGTAAGCCAGCTTGACTGATGCCAATAATTCCAGCATACACAACCTTCATATTACCCGATAACTACCTTGTTTGTCTTTTTTAAATCTCACTGATACAAATGAGAAAGAGAATTGTGCAAAAGAGAGAGTGTCCATATAAGCAGCACAGGACAGAAAGCATGAGCTAAACACCTCCCATGAATCACTATCAGTGTATTTTCCATATGGAATATGATAGCTCCAAAATGAGGCCTTTAGAAGACAATCCACCTTTCAAAATTCACTTCTCTTCTCGTTTCTCTTTCATATTTGGAAAACCTTCAGGCAATTAAAACAAAACCTGTTGAGGGAAAAGACTGAGAAATTCAAGGCTGTCTCAAGATACAAATTTACGTGTGTGCTTACAAAAGGTACTGAATACATGCAAGCTATTATTTTTATTGCCACATTCCTCTTGGTCTTGGGACCAAGTCTGAGACCACCAACAAAATTTTAAAGCTAACAAAGGTCAGAGGCAATAGACAAAAATACTACTGACTGGTGTAAATGTCATTTATTCTTCCTCTAGATAAGCAGTGAAGTCACCAAAAGTTGGTTAAGAATCAAACCCATTACAAAGGCAACAAGGAAACTCCCTTTAGCTGCAAGAGAAATGGATATTTGGACAGATGACTAGGCTTAGGGTTAAAACCTAAGGTGTGAAGAGTAGTAAGTTGACAAAACTGTAGTTTTCTCCATAACCACCTTCTCTTTTGGAGACCCTCAAAATCTAGGCAGCCAGGCTTGACTTAATAATGCCTACAAAAACCGGTGTCTCTTAAGGTAATATATGAGGGGAATGAAAGAGGGCCTACCTCTATCTCTACAGACCCAAGCCCAGCTAGACAAAAGCCCTTGTGGAATTGTTTTCACTGAATTATACTACATCAGTTTATATCAATATTTTCTATAATAATGAAACCATAAAATTCATTCATTCAGTCATTCAAATACCAACTGAGTGTCTACTTTGGGTCAGGCATTTTTCTGGGCATTGGGAATACAAAGATAAGACAACAATCCTTAATCTCATGAGTTATGAATTCACCACTGGGTTACTGTAGAGATGTGTGTCATTGTTCATTACATTACTATATTATGTGGATCCATGGGAAAAATTTCTTTCTGGTTCAGAGGGACCCAAAATAGTGATGCTTTTCCTGAGCAATTTGTTTGCTTTTATCTTGTGAACTCTATGAATCATTGTGAACAGTGCAACTGTGTTTTCTCTTTCTATTGACTGCTGTCAAGTTTGGAGCCAAATGTGTGGTCTGTTTCTGGCAAGTGGTTTTGAAAATATTTCTATTAGAAAGGAGAGATCAGAAATATTGAGGTGAGAGAGAAAAACACTAGAAACGTGAGATCCAGAGACAGAGAGCTAACACTCAGATCCTGAAGTAGAAGCTTAAAAGGCAATATGAAGGACAGGTTAGTCACAGGGTTGTTGCTGGTTCCTTAAGAACTTACTCCTCTCTAAATATAATAGGAGTGATTTAAAAATACCTCAATGCCCTGAGAAGAAAAAAGAGAGGGGAAGAGAATACCAGGTTATAACTAGAAATTTTAAATTAAGGGTTTCCATGGTATAAGCACTGTAGCCGAAAATTAGGTCCCAAATGGAAGATCACCTGCAACGACAGGCAGCTTAATACCACAGATTTTTTTTTTTTTTTTTAAGGCAAAGAGTACCAAGGATAAGTTTCCACCTAAAATGGAGTTCTAACTTTATCTTTCAAAACCAACTTGTGTCTTCATGATTCAAATTTCAGAGAACATTTTTCAAAACTTACTAATTTTATCTGGAATACAATAAAGAAAACTGCTCCAAGCTTAGTGGCCCTGTGTGCTAGGGTTATTTGCTCTGCCAAAACCAGTCCAATTTGCTTTAATTAGCACTCTATGGGCTGTGTTGAAAGCATTTACTTTCTTCACTCTTATTACCAGTGCCACTCCGGATCATAAAGAGGAACTAGGAAAAACAAAACAGTGACTTAAGTGTAACCCAGTTTGAACTCAGTAATTTCCAAAAACACAAATAAGAGATTCAAATGAGAGGTACCCTCACTATTCTCTGAGACCAAAAGAATTAACCAGCCCAGGCATTGTTCCTGGTTAGTGCGACAAGCCCAGGCGTTGTTCCTGGTTAGTGCGACAAGCCCACTCACTCACCATCCCTTCTCACATCATGTGTGAGAAGCTAAAATTCCCATCTAAAGAATTCAGTCTGTGATAACCTTACAAGGGGCATATTAGGGAATACTCAGGTACTGCAACTCTATTTTTCTTCAGAAGTCTTTTCCCTTGAGTGACGGAAGAGAGACTGCTGGTGAGCTAACATGGTCACATTTTGCAAAAATAACAAAGAACTGTCCCTTTTGTAAATGAATTACCATACTAACATGCTAATAGCTCTCAGGCCTATCTGATTTTCCAAGGGAATGTAAGGTTAAGAGCGAGGCAAAAAGGAAAAAAGGAGCTTTATGGTCACTTTCCTGAATCTCACTGCCACGTGACTGATGGCAGGATGAAAAGCAGAGCCTGGGGGCTTTCAGGCGATGGTAGATTAATGATGACATGGCCTTGACTTCCCAGAGGTAAAGGTTATGAAACACTCCAGGGTAAGTGGGCTTCCAATTTCATACTCTCAGGGTGAATGACAGCAACTGATGGTTTTTCTCTCAGAAACACCTCACTGCTTAAACACACAGCTGTCACCTCCCTGCCCCAGTTTCTGAAATTCATCTGAACATGCTGCCTCAGTTTCTGAAATTCATCTGAACATGCTTATTCCTAGGCCTTTATGTCAACCAGATTATAAACAAGGGGTGGTCCCCAAAACCAATGCATAGAGCCTAAGTGGACTAAAGATGAAGCACTGGACTAGTCCAGAGATATCCCAACACGCCCCATACACATACACGTAACATACCTCCCCATTAGAATCATCTTACCTACTCTCAGCAATCACTTGCAACTGTGAGATCAGAGCCAACTTTCTAGGGTGAGCCGGACGCTAGGAACTTGAAAGCTACACCAGATTTAAACCACCAAGAATTGCTATCTCCATATATGTTCTCAAGATTTGAAGTACAAGAACACAGAACAACATACTCTTCTGTTTGGTTCAGCTCAGAATCACTCTTCGGACCCACGAGTTCCCATCTCTCTTTCTTTCTCTAGTCCAAATCAAGCTCTTTCCCCACCCCCAACTCCTTTCCAACCCCAGAGGAGGTCGTTTCGGTTTTGCTCTAGCTGATTGTAGGACAAAGCAAGGCAGGTGGAGGAAATGAAGGCTTCACACTTGAGACCCCCGGAAACCAAGTTTCTATTAAAAGTCCCCATCTCCCTCCCTTAAAAGCCAGGAAGCTGCTGCTTTTAAGGATAAGCGATGCAGAGCTTGGCAGAAATGTCAAGAAGTCAGCAGAGGGAATCTAAATCTTTTGAGGGAAGGTTAAGGGTAATGCTGCCTTACCCAAAATATACCAAGAACGAAGGAGGACAATTACCTGAGCACTCAGAAATTTAGAATGAGCACTATGAAAACAGATTCTTTTTCACCTGGAAAATTTAAAAATACAGATTCCTGGCCTCACCCCAACCTAATAAATCTGAATCTCAAAGTGAAAGGTCCAGAGAGCTGTATTTTAAAAAGGCTCCCCTGATGATTCTTAATGTGCGGCCTATTTGGGAACTACTGCAAATAGCTTTGACAAAGTACAGACCAAAATTTAGAAAAAAAATTTTTCTCACCAAGTCCAAATAAGGCTACCATCCCACTCCAATACTCCCACCCAAACACCAGGGGCCTTCCAAGTAAGTTTTCACTCCCTACAAAGAGGATGTATCTCAGCTACAGTGATGTGAAGAGAAAGGGAGAGCTGGGAAGGAATCACAGCTGGCTCGGAGGAGCACACCTGTGTCACTGCCTTCCTAGAATTCAAATACATAGAGAAGTAGAGAGAATCTTTCACCAGAGTAGTTCAGTACAGGAAGGTCATGCCAAAATCGGATCAGAGCACACCTAAGGTATGTGTGAAAAAGAGCTCAGCAACTAGATTCAAGCACACGAAGGCCCTTTTTTCTATAGAACTAGTATAGAAGAAGAGGGGGAACATCAATAAAGTGGAAAAGGGAAGAAGAACAGAAAGGATTTCTCTCCAAAAAGGACCTCTTCTCAGGCTCACGTGCTTTGTTGACTCCTTCAGAGCAATAGAGAGGTCCATCCTATAAGGTCCATCCTCTCTTCTTGTAGCTCTGTTCATTTCCAGTTGCTTTTCCTCTTCAACCATCTCCTACCCAAGCATGAGCACGGTAGTGGGAATTCTGTAGCTGCCTCCTCTACTCTGTAAGCCGATAAACTTCCCACTCAAATAATACTTTTAAAGTCCAGACACCATGCACTTCAAATATAATCTCCTTCACAATAACACATCTTCACTGCTAGAGATTTAAAGATTCAATATTTGACAAATTCCAAATGTGGTACACCCTGAAAATACACTTCTATTTCTGTTCTAAGAATGTGCTCTGGAAATAAGAAGGTAGAATTTGTTTAAATATGATTTTAAAAAACATGAGGAAAGAATAGCAAATGAAAGGGAAAGGAGGAAAGGAGTTAATGTTTTCTACATCTTCACAAGGGATCAAGATTGCATTAAAAATAGGGCCTTTACCAGTTTGCAGATATCACCAAGTATCCCCCTGTAGACTATCCCCCAATCTGACTACCTGCCTCATCCCACCTCCATCTCCAAAACGCTACATGATTTTATCTGGCCTGCTTCAGCTGCTAGGCAAGAAAAGCGACTTTGTATTTGGGTGCATATGTTAAGAAAATGAACAATCATGTAGTTATTAAACCTTATGTGAACTGAACCCATTATGTATTTTTAAAAATAAAATGGTACCTCTCCTATCAATATGGCCTAAAGAACAGTATTAAGTGTTAATCTCTCACGTATTAAAATATATCTTAAACATTCCTATAATGCTATAGTTCTCACATCATGGAGTCTTTTAACACCACAATTTCCCACCATAAAACTAACAACACACGGACTTTGAGGGCTGAGTAGACCTGGAGTCATATAGTTAGTTCACCTTCACCATAGTCAGGAAGAGTATCTGAGAGTGATAGCAACTGTTACCCTAAATTGATACACAAGTAGACATACAAGCAGATATAATATGACTTACAGGTACTTTTTAAAAAATTGTTTACTAAGAGTAGCACTTTTTTTTTTTTTAACTGCCACTCTTAGTAAACAATCATTGCCTATGATCCCACCCATTTGGCTTGCAAAAATAACTGAAGGTATTTAAAAGTAAAACAGACTCAACAAAATCCAGCATTCTCCTCCTTTTCTAGGCTGTGTTTACTCTGGGGCAAAGACCATAGGGGGACCACAAAGAGGCATAAAACTTGTTTTTTATCAAAGTCATCAGTTCTGACATGTTAGAAGAAGGAATGCAAAGACATTAGTGGGGGCAGGGTGTTGCGCAGGGAAAACAGAAAGGAGAGTTTTTCTCCTCACCTCTAGTTCTCTGGGTTCAAATTCAATGAATGAAATCAGAGAGAAAAATGAAATTGAAAGGTACAAGATCCTAGTAGTCTTAACCATGCACCTTAGAGAAGTCTAACCCTTTATCAGAAACTTCCCAAATACCCAGTTTATAATAATTAGGGCAAAGCACCAGCTATGTATGTCGATATAGTATCAAAACTTTCATCTTGCTTCCCTAAATTTTTAAAGCTTTGCTCTTAAAACACCCGATCTATATTCCTAACATATCTCGTTCAATGTCTTCTCATAAGTGGCTAAGCAAAAAAAATGTATATGAGGGTGAGTGGGTAATGGGAGGGTAGAAAGAAAAGTTGAGCAAAGAAAAACCTGACTCCTATTTCTCTAGCTAAAATCAGAATACATTTTCAAGAGCCCTGGGCAGAAGAAGAAAAATTCCATTCTGCCTCTTTGCTCTTCTAAATTCCTATAGCCAAGTGGTTCAACAGCAGTTGAATGGCACACATAATGACATCATTGATTGGAACCATAATAGAAGAGAGTGAGAAGAGCAGGTGGGGGGGAAAGTGGGAAGGGAGGGAGGTGAAGATGTATTTGTGTTACAGACAAAAGACAAGTTCTGTTCCTCAGCAGGGATAAACGAAGAACCAGATGACGGGATAAAGTGAGGTCAGAGCGTTTCCCCTATTGTTTTCTCTTTAAACAGCTCCTTCACCACTCCCTCAAAGTTTGTTCCATTAGGCGGGTGGAGGGAGAGCAGTGTATGTGTTTTTATCTTAAAGGGAAGAAGGCAAAGAAAAAAAATAAAGGATTACACTGTGTCTTTCCTCTCCTCCAAAGCCCCAAAGTATTATGAATTAGAAGGGGATTTAAAGGAGCGGTTAGATTTTTGTTGGGCCCCAAAATGCCAAAGTTATCCGAGAAATGTTGGAGACTGTGGGGTTGGAGCCCTGGTGGTGCAGTGATTTTAAGGGCTACAGCTGCCAACCAAAAGGCTGGCAGTTCGAATTCACCAGTCACTCCTCGGAAACCCTACGGGGCAGTTTTGCTCTGTCCTATAGGGTCGCTATGAGCCAGAATGGACTCGACAGCAATGGGTAGGTGGGGTTGGGTCTTTTTTTTTTTGATATCCACTTCCAACTGCTATATCGTATATCTAACCCACTCTTAACTTCTTTTCTTCCTGCTTAAATCTAAGTTTTTTCAAGTGGAAGCATTTTTGGGAAAAGTGACAATCTAAAGTAGGGGGAGAGAGGGCTTTCTCCCAAAAGTCCTTGAGATACAATGACCAAGAAGACTGACTGATACTGAGTTTTTTCCCATCTACAATCTTACTATCTGCATTTTTCTTGATCCTGTGGGGTACCATGAGAAAAGGGAATGGAGAATTAAATGTTGCACT
This sequence comes from Dugong dugon, assembly GCA_030035585.1. Lineage (NCBI taxonomy): Eukaryota > Metazoa > Chordata > Mammalia > Sirenia > Dugongidae > Dugong > Dugong dugon. Next base: position 10,623,450 of record CM057465.1, read on the forward strand.
TGGCCTACCACTGCTGCTTGAGTATGTTTGGATGGAAAGGAACCCAAATCTACTTACTAGGGTGTTTTTCCAACTTATTTTGCGATCTAATTCTTCTACCATCACCCCTTTAAAAATATCTTACCAAATTCTTCACCAAAGTTTATGGCTTCTCTCAGGTTCTTGCAGTTCCATGTTGGCAAAGTCCTATGCATGGCCCCACAATTCTTCCTTTGGAAGAACTCATATCTAAACTTTCTAACAAATCCCAACATAGACCCTCTGAGAAGGCTGGTGACCAACTTCTACATCCTTAGTATGAACTCATTCCTTGCCTCCACATCCCAATGGCTAACCTCTACACCAAAACTCAGCATGAAGGGGAGGAGGAAACAAACCAGTATGTATTTCTTCATTTATTTCAGATTGCACAAATAGAATCAAATAGAAGAGAGTGAGTGAGTGGAGACTAACCTGCCATCAGTTAGCCACAATGAAATTTGTGTGCTGGGAGACACTGGTGCCCTCCTGTGCTTGGCATTGACCCTTTGTCCCAGCTTCCTCTTTGGCATCTCAACACATTTCAATGAAGGCATGCCCACTATCTCTCTCACTTCTGAATTGGTTTACCCCCAACCAATGGTGAGCAAAAATATATAATTATATGAAAGGCTCACAAAAATAATCACTTCAAGAATCTACTAGCTATCAGCCTCAACAAGAAGATGGTCAGTGGAAAGATACTTAGTTTTCACTCTTTTTATATTCTGACACAGTATAACAGACCACAATCATCAGGGACGAAAACTTCAAAAATTACAAGCAAATCAGACTATTTTAAACTTGTGAAAAGTAGCCTTCAAGGCTGATAGACCTTAAGATAATTCATTAGGAAAGTTACCTATATGGAGTGCTAAAAGTAGGGAAGACCTAGTAACATTCTAGCAGAGAGGGAAGGAAAATGTACTAAGGTGAACAGGGATACAAGATGTCTATGTTTTCTATTCATAATCAACAATCAAGAAGCAGTAACACTTGCCCCGCACATTCCTGGGGAGGAAGAACAATTATCAACCAGACTCCAGTTTTCTGCTTAGTACCTAGGCTTATTTTGTTTTTCCAGACTTAATTCTTACCAAAACTAATGTCCCTGACCATCATATATTAACTGAGCTGGCTTCCCATATTCCCTTTATCTATTCCCTCTACCAGCTTCTCAGAGACAAGTTTCCTATATGCCAGGCCACATCCTGTGCTTCACCAGTAGGACTGACTCAACATGACTTCTCTTGGGAAGCACAGAGAACTAACTAACAGAGAAAAAAACAAAACAGTGAAGCACAGGACTGAAAACCTAGCTGGTGATCAATCAGAACCAATCAGGCAGAGGTTATTCATCTGGGTTTTGTTTTGTTTGAGGGGGTGGGAGGCTTCTCAGTCACCACGAAGCTTACATGAGAAAAGGCATGCCATTCTATTCTCAAATAGTCCAGAGTTGGAGGGAGCAACTTACAGCCTCTTGTGTAAAAAATGTCTATAAATGCCAGTGCCATTCTTTGCCCTGTCACTTCCCATTATCCTAAACCAACAGGATTGTATTCATTGAGAACTGAGCTGGAAACATGAACAGTGGACTTTTCTGGGGGGAGGGGGGCAGTCAAATTTCTTCAGGTTTCTATATGGTGTCCAATGTGTACAGTATATGAATGGAGCTGAAAACTGAACTATATGAGCAGTCATACAAAAATTAGCCCAGATGATGGAAAATTTGGGGATAGTTAATGGTGATGACTGAACATGATGAATGTAATTGATGTCACTGAACTATACATGTGAAGACTGTAGAAATGGCAAATATTTTGTTACCTATATATTTACAAAAACAAAAAAATGTTGTCCAGGAAGAATAGAAGAGATTCAGTTTCCTCAAATTTGTAACAGGCTCAAGCTATAAATCTAAAATACAAAGAGGAGCTGATCAGATTGTGACAGTTAAAAAAAAAAAAAAAATCAGTCATATATACTATTGATCCATGGCTCACTTACTCTCACACGCTACTCACATACACTGGTCTGCAGCAGAGTCTACTGACAGAAACCAGCAAGCAATCAGGTGCTTAAGTTTGGTCAAGCAAATACTAAGTCTGTGCAATGGAAATGTCCTTCTATTCAGGATACTGGGTAGAGATGAGGAATCTTCACACCACCTACTAGCCTTTACTATTTGTACCAGACTGTCATGGATTGAATTATGTCCTCCAAAAGTATCTGTCAACTTGGCTGGGTCATGATTCCTGGTATTGTATGATTGTGTACCATTTTGTAATCTGATGTAATTTCCTCATGTGTTGTAAACTCTATCACTGTGATGTAATAAGATGGGATAGCAGCAGTTATACTGACGAGGTATACAAGACTGGATAGTGTCTTAAGCCAATCTCGTTTGAGATACAAGAGAAGTGAGCAGAGACACATGGGGACCTCATACCCCCAAGAAAGCAGTGTGAGGAGCAGAGCACGTCCTTTGGACCCAAGGTTCCTGCACTGGGATGCCACCAGACCAAGGGAAGACTGATGCATCACAAGGACCTTCCTCCAGAGCTGACAGAGAAAGCCTTCTCCTGGAGCTGATGCCCTGAATTGGGACTTGTAGCCTACTAGACTGTGAGAAAATAAATTTCTCCTTGTTAAAGCCATCCACTTGTGAGATTTCTGTTACAGTATCTCTAGATGACTAAGACACATACCAAGCGGAATGAGATCTGTGCCTAGAGAATTGTAAAGCTTAAAGACAGGTGACCTAATTATATTGGAAGAGGTGATACTGGAAAACCCCAGGATAAACTGGACAGAAGTGTGTTGATATGGCTACTCAGTAAACACAAACTTAATCATGTCACCCACCTGAGCCAACCAAGCAAATACTACCTAACAACTCATCTCTGATAATAAAGGACAGTCATGCACAAGACTGTGAACTAGGAAACTTTTTTTTTGTTGTTATAGTCTAAATGAAGTTTACATTTCAAGTTAGTCTCCCATACAAAATTTTATACATACATTGTTTTGTGACCCTAATTGCTCACCCCATTCTGTGACAGCACACTCCTCCTTTCCGTCCCTGATTCCCCATGTCCAATCAACCAGCTACTAACCCTCTTTGCCCTCCCATCTCACCTGTGGACAGATGCTGCCCCTTCTGTCTCTTGTATCTACTTGAGCTAAGAGGCACAGTCCTCACGAGTACCACTTTATGTCCCACAGTCCAGCCCAATCCCTGTCTGAAGAGTTGGCCTTGGAAACTGTTTTAGTTCTGGGCTGATAAGAGAATCCAGGGGCCATGCTTTCCGGGGCACCTCCAGTCTCAGTCAGACCATTAAGTCTGGTCTTCTTACTAGAATTTGAGTTCTGCACCCCATCTTTCTGCTGGTCCATCAGGGGCTCTCTGTCGTGTTCCCTGTCAGGGTGGTCATTGGTGGTAGCCAAGCACCATCTAGTTTTTCTCGTCTCAGGCTGATGAAGTCTCTGGTTTATGTGGCCCTATCTGTCTCTTGGGCTAATACTTTCCTTGTGTCTTTGGTGTTCTTCATTCTCCTTTACTCCAGGTGGCTGGGACCAATTGATGCATCTTAGATGGCCACTTGCAAGCTTTTAAGACCCCAAATGCCACTCATCAAAGTAGGATGCAGAACATTTTCTTAATAAGCTTTGTTATGCCAATTGACCTGAACCAGGAAATGCTTACCAGGATATGTAGCCAGCTGCAATTTCAGGATTTGGGGTTAGAACACTGCTAGACTCTCAGTCACCTGAAAAATAGAATCCTTCCTTTTACTATCTTTTACACCTCTTCCTCCAACTTCTCTCCTTCTAGATTCACTCTGAAACTGCTTATATTTTCTGAGTACTAAAAAATTTTGGGTTACAGAAATAGTGGTTCAAACATGTGGTCTGATAAAGGATTTCTATGCCACTTTCAAGTGTGAAAGCAGTGTGAGGGATATAAGCTAGGCTTGAGTTGTTCAGTACGATACAACAAACAAGCACATTTATTAAAATGTAAATTTAAACTAAAAATTCAGTTCCTCAATCATACTAGCTACATTTCAAGTTACCAATAACCACATGTGGCTAATGACTACTGTACTAGACAACAGAGATTATTCTATAGACTATTTCCATCATCACAGAAAGTTTTATTGGACAGTGCTAGTCTAGACAACAAAACTTCAGCATCCTAAACCAAAAACCAAACCCACAGTCACTGAGTCAATTCCGACTCATAGAAACCCTATAGGACAGAGTAGAATGGCCTCATAGGGTTTCCAAGGCTATATAAACCTTTATAGAAAAAGACTAGCACATCTTTCTCCCGCGGAGTAGCTGGTGGTTCGAACCACTGACCTTTTGGTTGGCAGCCGAGCGCTTTAACCACCGTACCACTGGGGCTCCTTAGCATTCCTAGGACATTTTAATGGTTTACAGGGAAAATTAGAGCAAACTGTTGAAATTAGGGTGGTTCTAAAAACTGGGATTTATGATCACTGTAAATAAGACCTACACATATTCAAAGAGGAAATGCCAAAGTCACAAACCTCTAAGTAAAGTAGTCACTAGAAGAAACCATAAATACTTTAGTATAAACCCGAAAAAAACCAAACCCATTGCTGTTGAGTCAATTCGGACTCATAGTGACCCTACAGGACAAAGTAGAACTGCCCCATAGATAGCGCTATTCAAAAAGTGGTCTGCCTCCTAGTGTTGGTCCCCAAACTGTTACTACCAGTCTGTGGTAAGTCCAAAAATTGAGAGTTTTTAGAAACTTCCAAAGCAATTTAAGATTGCTGTGATATTCTTACTGTATTTTACAAAAGTATCAACTGGCAGCAGCTGGCAACAAATTGAAAATTTTTAAAAACTAGTTTTTTCAACAGATAACTTGAAAAGCACTACTCTACGACATACATAAAGAATATACTATATATATACTAGTGGACAATGAATGTTATTAGAGAATGGAGCTCAAAGTCAGAGTTCTTTCTATCAATGACCATTATCTGCTAATAACCCTTCAAAGACTTAAAATGGGAATTAAAAGAAATCTTATCAATGATCAACTAATTACACAGAGAAGTTAACTGACTCAATTTAGGTCAGAAAGGTAGTTCACTGACAGAACTGTATTAAGAAAAATGGGAGAAAACTAACATTTATTGAGGGTCAAAGTGTCACTATGCTAGGTAATTTCAAACATAATTATTTGCTCTTCACAACCAGGGTGTCTGGTATTACTCCCAGTTTTACATAAGAGATGCAAAAAGTTTAGTATTTGCTCAAGGTCATAAAGTTAATAAATGTATCTCTTTATGTTTTATTAAACCTCTTATGGACTTAAAAATGAAAACAGGTCAAATACAGAGAAAAATTCTAGAGAAATGAAGAGAAAGGGCTGATATCCCTGTAATGAAATGCTATAAAAATAATTTAGGCACAGTATTATAAAAATAATTCACAGTATAGAGTGATGGACAAATTCGTCTCAGGGATGTGTCCATATGAGCTTAGTGGGAGATATGACACTCAGTTTTGTAAATTCTGAAGGAACACAGTAACACACCATGCCCTGGAAGATGGGGTGGTTATCACTGGAATTCTCAGGCACCTAGCTCTCATATACAAAAGAAGGAACAGATAAGAACAAGGGTCACAAATCCAAGACGCCCTTCCCCTTGGCCATCCAGCACAACACAAATGACTTGGTTTATAATAATTCTTCCCAATTAGGTTGCATATCGACTCATATGCATGCGAAAGCTGGACAATGAAGAAAACGTGTCTTGGAAGAAATACAGCCAGGAAGCAAGGATGGTTTGAGACTTCATCTCATGTACTTTGGACGTGTTATCAGGATGGACTAGTCCCTGGAGGAGGACATCATACTTGGTAAAGTAGAGAGGGTCAGCGAAAAAGAGGAAGACCCTCAACAAGATGGATCAACACAGTGACTGCAACAGTGGGCTCAAACATAACAACGATTGTGAGGATGGTGCAGGACGGCACAGTGTTTCATTATGTTGTACACAGGGTTGCTACGAGTCACAACTGACTCAATGTCACCTAACAACAAGTTGCATATGGTTTAAGAATAACATACTCTGCCTACCTCTCAACTCCTATTTTTTCTTATTTCACATAAACCAGCAAATATTTTCAGAGTACCTATGATTTCAACTTCATGCTGGGCTCATGGACCTGATGCTATATACTGAGCAAACATCAAAAACGTAACCCAAGAAACATGTTCTCCCCCTCATTTTCATAGAACAAAGATTAAGAGATCACCTATACTAGGCAAATAGGAAAATCCTGATCATTTTCTCCAATGTGCCCAGCAAAACTCCAAAAGCAATTTACACCCTGGAGAACTGATCACCCCACACAGTATCCTGTCAACAAAGTTATCTTGCTTAATAAACTAAATTGTATCAGTTAGCAGAGGGGCAGAAAGAATGCAACAGTTTTCTCATTTTTGTTCCACAGAAGCTCCCAATTTTGTTTCTAGGCACCTTTGACCTAAAGACAGAATTGTCTTCTCCTGTTTATCTAATTTCTATTATTACTATATCAGAAGGTAAAGCAAATTCAACAAGCTTTAAAATCACTGAATTCAACATCTTAACCAAGAGAAACACAGACTATGCTCTAACAGCTGGCAAACATCAGTGGAAGCTATGAAAACAGCCTGTGGGGGGAAAAAATTAACTTGTGAAGAATTCCTGTAAGGTAATCAATAGTCAGTGATAAAAGGTAAGATTTAAAGGACTGTGTGAAATGAAGTGCTGAGTTGCCAGCTATATTCTAAGGAGAGTCATTTTCAGCCTATGGAGCCCCCAAGCTGCTCCTATGTTGCAAAAACAGTACTTCCATCCAATGTACCTTACCTTTCTGGAGATTGAAGAGACATTCAAACCAAATCTTTGAGCTCTTTCCTTCAGCTTATCCAGGTTAATCTACAAAAACACAAAAAAATACAAGAACATATTTTAAAAAATCAAACAGGAAATACAGAAGGCAGAAACTATGGCCCAAAGCTAGGAGTTCAAATAAGCCTCCAACATCAAAGACACCCCCTGTGCCAAATTTAATGGGTGTGTTAAAAAATAGCAGTTATCTACAGATAGAACTTGTAAATTGTTTCCTACAAATTCTTTGGTGGTAATTAAGAATTAGCCATTACCCAAAGCCATTAGAAAAGGCCTAAAACTCCAGGACCATAAGACAAAGTTATATGGCTTGTCCTTTAGCTAACAAAATCTATTCATGTTTTTAAGAGAAAAAATGGTGGGAAGGAAGGTATCAACAGTGACTTGGAAGATGTGGCAATCTTCCTGGCCTTTCAGTACCTCAAACAATTTTTTTTTAAATTCAGGATATACACAACATTGTACTGAAAATGAACAGTTGCCAAATTCATATGATCTCAGAGTTTCTTCTAATCTGAGAATGAGGAGTCTCTAAAACTAACTGTATAGAGTTAAGATCTGGTTCTGCAAGGGCTAAAACAAAAGATTTCTTACCACAGGCTTGGTGTCAGATGACAGGCCTAAGGAAGCAAATAAAAACGTTTTATTTGATATTTTAAAAAGTCCCAAAGGAAACTGACAGTCTTTAAATCAATTTACACAGCAAAGAAATAGTATATAAGACAAATGTCCTTTATTCTATGATGAGAAAGAAATGGCAAAAATTATAGCTTGAAACATATCTGTATCATTACTGGTGGGGACGTAAAATGGTGCAACTACTTTGTGAAAACACTCTGGAAGTTCCTCAAAAAGTTAAACCCAAAGTTACCAATTAACCTAGCAACTCCACTCCCAAGCATATTCCCAAGAGAAATGAAAACATGCATCCAAACGCTCGTACATGAATGTTCATAGCAGTATTATTTATATTAGCCAAAAATTGAAAACAACCCAAATGTTCATTAATTGCTGAATGAATAAATAAAATGTGGTATATCCATATGATGGAATCTTACTCAGCAATAAAAAGAAATATAGTAGTATATTCTCAACAACAAAATAAATAAAATTTAAAGAAAAAAAAAGAGGGGGCCAAGATGGTGGAGTAGTCAGACGCTTCCTGTGGCCCCTCTTACAACAAAGACCCGAAAAAGCAACTGAATCGATTATATATGACAATCTAGGAGCCCTGATCATCAAAGGCAAAGCTGAGGAATCAGACTGAGTGGCAGGGGGAGGGAGAGATGGTTTGGAAGCAGTGAGGAGTTGTCAGACCTGACCCTGCGGAAGTCAGCGCCCTTCAGGCCAGACTGGCTCACGTGTGCGGTGAGGCAACTAGTGGCGCTTGGGGGTTGTTTTCCACAACAGGAGAGACCTAGCGGCAGAGAGTCTACTCAGGCATCCAGAACCAGTGAGAAGCAGCACTCAGTCGGCGAAAGGTAAGTGCTCGTGTCTGGCCTACCATGTGAATCAAAAAACACCTCCTTTGGGAAAAACTTCTCTCCCATTTACCTCTCCCCTCGCTGCTCTGCACCAGGTCCTGGGCTGGCTTCAGCAACTGCCTAGTCCCCTGGGCCAGAAGTAGTGCCCGTCATGTGCCCTGAGCCATTCTCCTGGCCACTGAGAGAGAACAAATTAACAAACAAGGAAAAAATAATCTGCCGGCTCGCCTAAGCCAGGAACCCAGGGTAGGCACAGCTCCTTTGCCTAGGCACAGGCATAAGGGGTCCACAGACTTTTAATGCCTTTCACCCCTGCATAGATAGACCTGAGTGGGCCCATTTCAAAAGCACAGGCCCTTATTACCACAGTACAACAAGGTATATACCTAAAGTCTAACTTCAACTGTTTCAGCTATATGGTGAAGTGGCAGGTTCGTGACATCTTACACTGCTCTGCTCATTAAGCAGGGTCCTCACCCACCCACACTAGGGGTCTGAGGACTGGTGGCTCCACCCACGTCACCCAGCCACCTGCAACAGGGGTCCAAGAATAAGTGGTGCCCCCCAGTCCTTACAGCCAACAGCACTGGATGCTCATAGTCTGGCTGCAAAACCTACCCACCTATGTGCTCTAGGCAACAGGGACACGCTTTCCTCCCAGACACTCAGGGGCAGCCGTCAGCCCTCCGTCTTGCTCAGTGTGACCCCCTACTGCAGCCAGATACCTGTGCCTACACCAATCACCCATGACAGTCCAGGACTGCAGGTGAGGGCCTACACCACACACTTGGTGACTACCTGGACACCTGAGCTGAATTCATACAAGAAAAGCAAACAGACACCTGGGCTCACATACCTAGTAACAGCTCTAACCATCTGGTGACAGGACCTTAGAGCCTCAAATGTACCACTAATCAAGCTAGCTCACATGAGCAACCTATTTGGGCATATCAAAACAAAACAAAACAAGAAGCTAGGACACAGCGGAGGTGAGATGAGAAGGCAGAGAGGGTTACGAGCTGGCTGAAGGGACGTGGGAATTCAGGGGTGGAAACGAGGAGTGTGCTGTCACAGTACAGGGAGAGCAATTAGGGTCACATAACAATGTATGTATAATTTTTATATGAGAGACTAACTTGAAATGTAAACTTTCACTTAAACTACAACAATTAAAAAAATTAAAAAAGGAAGCTAGGACACAGTAAGCAAACATAAATAAATAACTTATTGATGGCTTGGAGACAACAGTCAATATCAAATCACATAAACAGGCAGATCATGATGGCTTCAGCAAGCTCCCAAAATAAAAAATCAAGAAATTTTCCGGAGGAAGAGAATCTCTTGGAATTACCAGAGGCAGAATACAAAAGATTAATATACAGAACTGTTCAGGAGATTAGGCAAAACGCAGAACATGCTAAAGAACACGCAGACAAAGCAACAGAGGATCTTAAAGTTATTCAAGAGCATAATGACAAATTTAACAGGCTGCAAGAATCCATAGACAGACAACAATCAGAAATCCAGAAGATTTAACAATAAAATTTCAGAATTAGACAACTCAACAAAAAGTCACAGGAGCAGAACTGAGGCAACAGAAGTCAGAATTAGTGAGACTGAAGATAAAGCAAGTGACATCAACTTATTTGAGGAAAAACTGGATAAAAGAACTTTAAAAAAGGAAGAAACTCTAAGAATTATGTGGGACTCTACAAGAGGAATAACCTATGAGTGACTGGAGTACTAGAATTGGGTGGGGGGAGGGGAAGAATAACAGAAAATACAGAGAATTGTTGAAGATTTGTTGGCAGAAAACTTCCCTGATATCATGACAGATGAGAAGATATCTATCCAAGATGCTCATCAAACCGCATAGAAGGTAGATCCCAAAAGAAAGTCACCAAGACATATTATAATCAAACTTGCCAAAACCAAAGATACAGAGAGAATTTTAAGAGCAGCTAGGGATAAACGAAAACTCATCTACAAAGAAGAGTCAATAAGACTAAGCTTAGACTACTCAGCAGAAATCATGTAGGCAAGAAGGCAATGGGATGATATCTATAAAGCCTTGAAGGAAAAAAATTGCCAGCCAAGAATTATATACCCAGCAAAACTGTCTCTCAAATATGATGGTGAAATTAGGGCATTTCCAGACAAATAGAAGTTTAGGGAACTTGTAAAAACCAAACTAAAATTACAGGAAATACCAAAGGGAGTCTTCTGGTTAGAAAATCAATTAACATCAGACAAGAACTCAAGACTACAACACAGTACAGAGCAACCATGTATAAACCCAGAGAGGGAAGTTACAAAAACTAATCAAAGCGAAAACACTGAAAATAGGGAAACAGAGATGTCAATATGTAAAAGATGGCAACATTGAAACAAAAAAGAGGGACTAAAAAATGTAGTCATAGATTTTTCACATGGAGAGGAAGTCAAGACAGTATCAAGAAATAAAAGACTGGTTTAAACTTAGAAAAACTGTAGTAAATATTAAGGTAATCACAAAGGAAACGAACAATCCTACCCATCAAAATAAAAAACAAGAAAAATACACTCATTAAATACAAAATCAACAATAATGAAAAAGATGAAAAGAAAATACATAAAGAAAAATGACTTAGCACAGAAAATTAAGTGGAACAAAGAAACTGTCAACAACACACATCAAAATGACAGCACTAAACTCATACCTACCAATAATTATGCTGAATGTAAATGGACTAAATGCATCAATAAAGACAGTGGCAGAATGGATTAAAAAACATGATCCGTCTATATGCTGCCTACAAGAGACACACCTTAAAGACACAAACAAACAAAAACTTAAAGGATAGAAAAAAATATATCAAGCAAACAATAATCAAAAAAGAACAGGAGTGGCAATATTAATTTCTGACAAAATAGACTTTAAAGTAAAATCCACCACAAAAGACAAGGAAGGACACTACATAACGATTAAAGGGTCAATATGCCAGAAGGACATGACTATACTAAATATTTAGGCAACCAACGACAGGGCTCCAAAATACATAAAACAAACTCTAACAGCACTGAAAAGAGAGATAGATAGCTCCACAATAACAGTAGGAGACTTCAACATAACCACTTTTGGTGAAGGACAGAACATCCAGAAAGAAGCTCAGTAAAGACATGGAAGATCTAAATGCCACAAACAACTTGATCTAATGGACATATACCAAACACTCCACCCAAGAGCAGCCAAATATACCTTCTTTTCTAATGCACATGGAACATTCTCCAGAACAGACTAAATATTAGGCCATAAAGCAAGCCGTAACAGAATCCAAAGCAGGGAAATATTACAAAGCATCTTTTCTGACCATAAGGCCATAAAAATAGAAGTCAATAACAGAAAATGCAAGGAAAAAAAATCAAACACATGGAAACTGAACAACACCTTGCTCAAACACTACTGGGTTATGGAAGAAATTAAGGATAAAATAAAAGAAATTCATAGTATCAAACAAGAATGAAAACACATCCTACCAGAACCTTTGGGACACAGCAAAAGCAGTGCTCAAAGGTCAGTGTATAGCAATAAATGCACACATCCAAAAAGGAAAGGCCAAAATCAAAACATTAACCCTACAACTCGAACAAGTAGAAAGCAGCAGAAGAAGCCCTCGGGCACCAGAAGAAAGGAAATAATAAGAATTAGAGCAGAATTAAATGAAACAGAGAATAGAAAAACAATTGAAAGAGTTAACAAGACCAAAAGCTGGTTCTTTGAAAAGATCAACAAAATAGATAAACCACTGGCCAAACTGACAAAACAAAAACAGGAGAGGAAGCAAATAACCCATATAAGAAATGAGATGGATGATATCACAACAGACTCAACTGAAATTAAAAGAATCATAACAGAATACTACGAAAAATTGTACTCTAATGAATTTGAAAACCTAGAGGAAATGGACAAATTTCTAGAAACTCACTACCTACCTAAACTAACACAAACAGAGATAGAACAACTTAATAAACCTATAACAAAAGAAGAGATTGAAAAAGTAATTTAAAAACTCCCAACAAAAAAAAAGCCCTGGCCCGACAGTTTCACTAGAGAATTCTACCAAACTTTCAGAGAACAGTTAACACCAGTACTACTAAAGGTATTTCAGAGCATAGAAAAGGATGGAATACTCCCAAACTCATTCTATGAAGCCAGCAGAACCCTGATACCAAAACCAGGTGAAAACACCATGAAAAAAGAAAATTACAGACCAATATCCCTCATTAACAATGACGCAAAAATCCTCAACAAAATTCTAGCCAACAGAATTCAGTAACATATCAAAAAAATAATTCACCATGATCAAGTGGGATTTATATCCGGTATGCAGAGATGGTTCAACATTATAAAAACAATCAACGTAATCCATCACATAACTAAAACAAAAGACAAGAACCACATGATATTATTAATTGATGCAGTAAAGGCATTTGACAAAGTCCAACACCCATTCCTGATAAAAACTGTCAGCAAAACAGGAACAGAATGGAAATTCCTCAACATAATTAAGGGCATTTATATAAAGCCAACAGCCAACATCATCCTAAATGGAGAGAGTCTGAAAGCATTCCCTTTGAGAACGGGAACCAGACAAGGATGCCCTTTATCACCACTCTTATTCAACACTGTGCTGGAGGTCCTAGCCAGAGCAATTAGTCTAGAAAAAGAAATATAGGGCACCCAAATTGGTAAGGAAGAAGTAAAAATATCTCTATTTGCAGATGATATGATCTTATACACAGAAAGCCCCAAAGAATCCACGAGAAAACTACTGGAAACAGTAGATTTCAGCAAAGTATGAGGGTAAAAGATAAACATACAACAATCAGTAGGATGCCTCTACACCAACAAAGAGAACTTCAAAGAGGAAATCACCAAATCAATACCATTTACAATAGCCCCCAAGAAGATAAAATACTTTGGAATACTTCTAACCAGAGACGTCAAAGACTTATACAAAGAAAACTACAAGACACTACTGCAAGAAACCAAAAGAGACCTGCATAAGCGGAAAAACGTGCCTTGCTTATGGATAGGAAGACTCAACATTGTGAAAATGTCAATTCTACCCAAAGTGATCTACAGATACAATGCAATCCTGATCCAAATTCCAACGTCATTTTTTAATGAGATGGAGAAGCAAATCACCAACTTCATATGGAAAGACAAGAGGTCCCAGATAAGTACAACATTACTGACGAACAACAAAGTGGGAGGCCCCACACTACCTGATTTTAGAACCTATTATACCACCACGGTACTCAAAACAGCCTGGTACTGGCACAACAACAGAAATATAGGCCAATGGAACAGAATTGAGAATCCAGATGTAAACTCATCCACCTATGAGCAGCTGATATTTGACAAAGGCCCAAAGTATGTTAACTGGGGAAAAGACAGTCTCTTTAACAAATGGTGCTGACGTAACTGGACATCCATCTGCAAAAAACTGAAACAAGACTCATACCTCACACCATGCACAAAAACTAACCCAAAATAGATCAAAGACTTAAATACAAAATCAAAGACGATAAAGATCATGGAAGAAAAAATAGGGACAACGCTAGGAGCCCTAATACATGGCATAAACAGAATACAAACCATTAGTAACAATGCACAAATTCCAGAAGAGAAACTAGATAACTGGGAGCTCCTAAAACTCACACACTATGCTCATCGAAAGACTTCACCAAGAGTAAAAAGGCAACCTACAGACTGGGAAAAAAATTTTGGTTACAACAAATCCGATCAGCATCCAATCTCTAAAATCTACAAGACACTGCAAAACCTCAACAACGAAAAGACAACCCAATTACAAGATGGGCAAAGGATATGAACAGGCACTCCTCCAAAGACGACATTCAGGCAGCTAACAGACACATGAGGAAATGCTCATGATCATTAGCCATTAGAGAAATGAAAATCAAAACTACAATGAGATACCATCTCACCCCAACAAGGCTAGGCATTAATCCAAGAAACAGAAATAATAAATGCTGGAGAGGTAGTGGAGAGACTGGAACACTTATACACTGCTGGTGGGAAGGTAAAATGGTACAACCACTTTGGAAATTGACTGGCGCTTCCCCCTAAAAAGCCAGAAATAGAAGTACCATATGATCCTGCTCCTTGGAATATAAGAGAAATAAGAGCTGTCACACAAATAGATACACGCACACCCATGTTCATTGCATAACTGTTCACGATAGCAAAAAGATGGAAACAACCCAGGTGCCCATCAACAGACGAATGGATAAATTATGGTTTATTCACCCAATGGAATACTATGCAACAATAAAGAACAACAATGAATCCATGAAACATCTTATAACATGGAGGAATCTGGAAGAAATCATGCTGAGTGAACTTTGTTAAGTTGCAAAAGGACAAATACTGTATAAGACCACTACCATAAGAACTCAAGAAAAGGTTTAAACACAGAAGAAAACATTGTTTGATGGTTACAAGGGTGGGGAGGGAGGGAAAAGGGTATTCACTAACTAGAAAGTAGACAAGAATTATCTTAGGTGAAGGGAAGGACAGCACACACTACAAGGGAAGTCAGCACAACTGGACTAAACCAAACCTAAGAAGTTTCCTGAATACAACCAACACGTCAAGGGACAGAGTAGCAGGGGTGGGGGTTTGGGGACCATGGTTTCAGGGGACATCTATGTCAACTGGCATAACAAAGTTGTTTAAGAAAATGTTCTGCATCCCACTTTGGTGAGTGGCGTCTGGGGTCTTAACAGCTAGTGAGCGGCCATCTAAGATGCATGAATTGGTCCCAACCCACCTGGAGTAAAGGAAAACGAAGAACACCATGGACACAAGGAAAGTATTAACCCAAGAGACAGAAAGGGCTACATAAACCAGAGACTTCATCAGCCTGAGACCAGAAGAACTAGATGGTGCCCGGCTACCACCAATGACCACCCTGACGGGGAACACAACAGAGAGTGCCTGGCGGAGCCGGAGAAAAGTGGGGTGCAGAACTCAAATTCTAGTAAAAAGACCAGACTTAATGGTTTGACTGAGACTGAAGCGACCCCGGAAGACATGGACCCCGGACTCTCTGTTAGCCCAAAACTAAAACCATTCCCCAGACCAACTCTTCAGACAAAGATTAGACTGGACTATGGGACATAAAATTATACTTGTGAAGAGTGTGTTTCTTAGCTCAAGTAGATACATAAGACTAAAAATGGGCAGCTCCTGTCTGGAGGCAAGATGAGAAGGCAGAGAGGGTCAGGAGCTGGTTGAATGGGCATGGGAAATCCTGGGTGGGGAGGAGGAGTGTGCTGTCACAGTACAGAGAGAGTAACTACGGTCCCATAACAAGGTATGTATAGATTTTTGTATGAGAGACTAACTTGAATTGTAAACCTTCACTTAAAGTACAACAATGGAAAAAAAAAAAAAAAGAAATGAAGTAGTGATACATGCTACAACATGAATGAATCATGAAAACATTGTAAGTGAAAGAAGCCAGTCAGAAAAGACCACATATTATATGATTACACTTACGTGTAATGTCCAGGGTTGGCAAATTGATGGAGACAGAAAATGATTAGTGGTTGCTTAGAGCTGGGGGAAAAAGGGAATGGCAAATAACTGATAATGGGTATAGGGGTTCTTTTTGGGACGATATGTTCTAAAATTAAACTGTTATGATGGTTGTACACCCTGTGAATATACTAAAAAAAATAATAATAAAATCAACTTGTATACTTTAAATGAATGAATTGTGTGGTAGATGAATTATATCTCAACAAAGCTGTTCAAAAAAGATATCTGAACAAAAGAACATAGCTACTATTATAATGAATTGAAATCATTGCCTCTTAAGGCCAATGTTCTGCCCTGAAATTAGCACCAAGATGGAAATAGTAAATAGGCCTATAGGCTCAACTCTAACCCAGTCAATGATTTACTTCAAACTTTACAGAATTTTAAGAAATCTCAGCTTTATACTTAGTTCCCTAACTCTCCACTGTAAATATTCCTGTACGGATTCAACTTTTATCACAACCCACATGCTAGGAACTGCTGGGTATTTTTATGTTCTCATTCAAAGAATAATACCTCCTTTTAAAACGCTCCCAAATTCTATGACTTTTAAGAGCAGCTCTGTAGTTTCAGGATGCCAGAATTTTATGAATAATAATGCAAATATGTTTATCTATACATTTTTTAAAATTTTATTTTGTTGTTGTTGAGAATATACACAGCAAAACACACACCAAGTCAACATGTACAATTCAGTGACACTGATTACATTCTTTGAGTTGCACAACCATTCTCACCCTCCTTTTCTGAGTTTTTCTTCCCCCATTAACATAAACTCACTGCCCCCTAAGGTTCCTAACTTATCTTCTGAGTTGCTGTTGTTCTATACATTACTTTATTGATCAAGTTTCCTTTTCAGACTAAGAACTAATCTGAGCTTTTATCTTTCCTCAAACAGCAGCACTTAATGTCTTTACATCTAACGAAAGTCTTTAATAATTTTGTTGTCCCTTTACTATTGTATCTCTACTGATATAACCAAGAGTCAGAAAATATTTCGTTTCTAAAACACTTAATCATAGTGGCCAGAATTTTGTTAGCTTTTTTAAAAGTACAGCAAAACATTATGACAAGATCTTTAGGGAACATTTGCTTACCACATTTAAAACTACTCACAGGTCACTAGAAAAACTGTATTATTGGATTAAGAGACTATCTTTAAATTTTAAGTCCCTGTAAACAAAGACTATGTTCTTCTTTTCTTAATAGTAACTTTAGCTTTTTTCCTAATTTATTACAAAAGTAAAACATATCCACTGTAGAAATTTTAAAACAATGGACAAAGAGAAGTCATTCAAAATTCCACCAACCATAGATAATGAGTATTAACAATCTGATATACCCTTTTAATATTTTTTCCTATCTATACATGCACTTTTTAAATTATTAAAATAGGAACATGTTGTTAATACTGTTTTGTAATTTGCTTTTTTCACTTAGTATTTTTTTGACAAATATTCTTCAACATCATTTTTGATGTGCAGTCTTTTATTACACTATGGTACCCATTTATTTAACCAATTCCCTATTGTACATTATGTTTTCAGTTACTGATCACTATAAACAATGCTGTGATAATCCTTGTGGCTAAGTCTTTAAGCATACCCAAGATTATTTCCTTAAAATAAATTTTTAGAAGTAAAAGTACTAGATAAAAGATACTCTTTTTTCCCTTTTATCACCCATACTGGTTAGGTGCACAGAAATTACACGCTGATTTGAGACTTCAGAACAAGCAAGAAAAATACTAGAAACTTCTCTGAAGATGTCCAAGAAAAGGAAAGACAAATGTTGGCACTTCCTCCTACCCTCTTGTAACTTCAGGGCCTTCTCCTTTTATTCGCCTAGCAAAGAAGTGAATGTTTAACCTCTTAGGGTCTTCTAAAGCTAACAAGTTCACCCTAATTAGGAGAAATGAAATCTGTTGTGCCAGAAAAGAAAGAATATAAAGGTAACTTTCTCAGAAGAGTCTCTATACCCATACCTTTTGCTGGAACTGAAGAAATGCCAAACCTGTAGAAAGAAAAACATGCTAAATTTTAGGAAGCTGTTCACACTCCTGGTTGTCTGTCTCCGTGTCAAGTGTACATATGGCACTTCTCGCTTGTGATCTCAAGCTTTGCAATCATTAGCTAATTCTAACAACCCCATGAAAGAGGTTCGGTTTACTCCTCTTCTCACAAGTCCAGAGAATAACCTAAAAGGAAGCCTTATCAGAATTAGGAGTAGAAGTCAGTTCCTGATTTTTGCCTATTACAAAAAGCCTGCTCGGTAATAAAATCTAGTCTATAGCTACTACATCCAAATCAGCAGAGGTTCTGAACAGGGCCAAGAGTGTTCATTTCCTTTCAGCAAGCCTCTATTCTACTAAAATCAACAACTATGTCTAAAACCATCTCAGGTCCAAAAGCTGGGGACACTTACCTAGCTGCCCGCGCAGCTTTCTTACTCTCCAAGCTCACTGGTACGTTGAATCGTTCAGCCCTCTTCTGCATTCTCTAAGTGGTAACAGATAAAAGAAGGGGAAGAAAAAAGCTCAATTTCTGGTTTGCTTCTTTTAAAAGAAAAGTTGGTTAGAGATGGGTATCTTTAGAACATGAGAAGTAATTTCTTAAGATCTTAACTGACAACTGACAGTACTGACAATCCTAGAGGATATCAGATTCTATCTGTCCTAAGGCTTAACTCAACAGCCCTTTCAATAAAGCAAACATAAAAAGATTACATTACATTCATGCCCTGAAAAACAAAAGGAATAAAATAGGATAAAACTCACATTATATACAAACCAAAAGCTGTTTTGGTTGACCTTTGAAAAGGGATCAAAGAAGAGCTTGGTTCCAACACAGTGGCTCAGAAATGAGGCAGTGCTGTCCTATGTCATTCTAAAAGGGTTTAATAATTCTCTACTTTAAGGGTACAAAACAGAACACAAGACCTCAACTACAACCTATTTTCAGAGATCTTGGAGACAGAACCCAGAGAAATTTCAATCTCATCTGCTAGTGAGTAACAATTTAAGAGTGACATCTTCTCTCGTTACTTTCTTCTCTTAAAGTACAATCCTCCCTAACCCTGATCCTAGGCTTATAAACATCTTAGAGGTATCATTAAGACCACAGGATTACATATAAACAAGATTAGGGCTTCAGAAGTGGCTACCCACTATGCTAGCCCAAATATTTTCCTAAGGATAGCTGGTAGAGAAACATATCAACACCAAAATCTAACAATACTACTTTTCTGCCTATGACGAGATTTTTTAAAATAATGATGCAAACAGAATAAAATGTAAGAAACGGAGAGATAAATGTAGAGACTGCCCATCTAACAGGGAGCAGGAATGTACCAGAAAGCAAATACCTACCTCAGTCTGTGGTATTTCAGATGTAATTTTTACAACTTTCTTCTCTGCTGCCCTGGAAAAGAAGAAAGTTTTGTTTTTGTTTTTTTTAAATAAAAAAACTGACTTTGTAAACCAAAACCTCACGGCTATATGAGAATTCACCTAGATCATGTCCTCTGCCCCGTATGTCTCTACCAACCCTTAGCCTGAAAACAAAATAAAACATGAAGCCCATGAGAACTCTGGTTCCTTAAACTGTCATCTATTAAGAAGAGTTCTAATAACAGCCACGCTGCTTTATCTAAGGTGTAAGAAAGAAATCAGAGAAGCCTGGTTAAAAATATTGGGCTGAAGGGAAATACTCAAGCGGTACCATAATCCATTTCATTTGCTATAAGAACTTTTAATTTACTTCTGGACTAATGTCTACTCCTCCAACCCTCATTTTCAACACAACAACAATTAATGAATGTTCTACAGGCCCTGGTTTCCTTTTTTACAAATCCCTTATTTCCCCATGGGGCCTATAGCACCAGCTGGAACAGCCAAAGTGGGACAAATAAAAATGCCAAAGGCAGTGGGAAAAAAAAGGCCAAGTGGAGTTTGAGTTAGGAAAACATGGTAAGTTACTGGTCAAAAGGTTTAAGAGAAAATAAAAGAGGGGGGACCATAGGGGCGGGAGACAAAGTTCAGAAGTATCCAGGATAAATGGAAGGGCATTAACCCTCCACCAAACAACTCCCATAAAACCATGGGTCATAACCAGTCTCATTAAGGTCCCTCATTTAGAGACATGGGCGGCTTTTGTTCCCATATCCCGGACACTTTTCCCATTTGATGGCCTGAAAGGTAGTAATGGTTTAATGACATTTTCAGAGGAAGCAATTCTGGAACAGGAACTTACTCTCTCCTCCATCCTTTTGTTGGAGGTCCCTGAACTGAAAGACAAGCAATGGGTGCCCCCTGCTGACCAGAACTAAGTTCTACAATATTTAACTGCCTTAGCTGGGGAGAAAAAACAAAACAAAACTAGAAACAGAGGTGTCTTTCTGGAGAACCTTATGCCAAAGATGAATAAACGGAATCTCCTTTTGACTATTCAAAGAATCTAAAATTAACCCTGGATAATCTGACTTAGTTAATAGATTTCTAAATTCTTACCATTTCCTGACCATTCTTCCTCTCCTACCCCTCCCTATCCTTTTCAGGCAGAAACAGCCAAATAAACTTAATGTTTACTTGAAGTCCAATGCCATTAAGAGAGCAGTGCTCTCCAACTCCAGGCTAATGACTTCCTCCACATTCCCATCCTGAAGCACACTCACTGCAGTACACCTCATGGCAGAAAGGGAACCTCGGAGAAGAAGCTTCCTTCCGTTCTACCCCAATTCCCTTAGGCTCAATTAAACTCAAGCAATAAAAACACACAAATTCTGGGAAATTTCTACTCTTCACCGAGAAATTTGCCTCTCCTACCCATAGTCACATATAAAACACACCCCAAACTTTAAGAACGAATATACTCTAGTCTAACCATAACTATCCTTCTAAAAAGCAAAATTGCTCCAACACAATTTCAATTTCCTTACTTGTTTTGAACTTTATTGATAAAATTAAAGCCATGAAGAAAACAATTGCATACATTTTGCATATTCTAAGGCTAATCAACTTCCACAAAATTTCAAACTTCATTATTTTTAACACACAAGCCAGTTATCATTGTATGTACTTGATCTTCCTTCTTGCCCAGAAGTCCCCAAACATCTCTGTTTGAACGCTATTCCACTAAGTCATTTTATCAAGGCACTGTATCTAATAATATGCCTCCTGTGATGGAAAGGTTAACTAATTGGCTTTAAAAAGCAGTAATATTTGACATAATGTCTTAAAATGTTAAATGCACAAACTCTGTGATCTGGCAAATCTACTGCTAGGAATTTATCCTATGGGTATACTTATATTAGTATAAAAACAGTCCGACTAAGACACGCAGACATGCAGCACTGCATGTTTTGCTACTCTGAATATTCTAAATGTCCATCAACAGGAGACTACTTAAATAAGCTACTGCTCATGCACAGAATGCTGTTAGAAAGAAAAAGGTTCTAAGTAGGTAACGACTAAATCTGGGTGGTGGACACATGTTGTTGGTAGATGCCCTCGAGTCGGTTCCGACTCATAGCGACCTTAAGTACAACAGAACAAAACACTACCCGGTCCTGTGCCATCCTCACAATCGTTTTTATGCTTGAGACCATTCTTGCAGCCACTGTGTCAATCCACCTCGTTGAGGGTCTTCCTCTTTTTTGCTGATCCCCTACTTTACAAAGCACATGTCCTTTTCCAGGTGGGTACATGAAGGGGTCTATACTACTATTCTGGGAAGCTTTGTATATAATTGCAATTTTCCATAATAACAAGTTAACAAAAGAGACCCTACCACTTACTAAGATAATTATTACTACTTCATAGGATTGATGTGATGATTAAATGAGAATACATGTAAAACACTTAGAACCATGCCTAGGATATAACAACTAACATGTAAATAAGGACTTTGTTATTATCATTATTACGATTTGATAATACAGAAAGATCTCCACATATAAAAAACAATCCAGACAGACACATACATATACATACACATACCATATATAAAACATTCCAGGATATACTAAAAACCTCTGGGAAGTCAGATGGGGTTGGGAACAAGGGGTACTAACTTTATAATTTATATACTCCTCTATGCATGCCCTGATTTTTTATTAATACATATATTGCCTTTTATAATTAAACGAATTAATACAGCTATAAGGAACAAAAATTTTTAAAGGAACTCAACTGTTTTAATGTACTAGACTAAAAAATGGTCAGACATTTGTGGAAAGAGCCCTAAATAAAAGATGTTTATGATTAACCTTGTTAGGATAGTTTAAACAAATTGAGATCCACTTTCCACTCTAGTACTTTCCTCCCCTCCTCCACTGTAAATCAAAAAGCAAGAGAGAACAGTGTTGCTTGAAAGACAATCTCTGCCCAACACTGTCCTCCCTTACAAAACTCCTTACATAGTTTTACTCTTCTCTGGAGAACATTTATCTATTATGGTGATTCTACAAAAGAACAATAAAGATCAGGAAAACTAACTTGCATCTGGGCTTCAAGTGTCACCTGGTCCTAATTACCTACTATATAACTCAGAGATAAACTGCTTTGCTTCACTGGGACCATGTACTTCGAGTGAAGTAGACTCTTCTGAAAATGTATGATCTAATCAGAAATGAAAAGGCCAATGGGAATGCATAAGAGGTAAACAGAGTGAACTACTAAACCAAATAAAACCAGAACTGTCTGCTCTGTACAACGATTATAAAAAAGGGATAGTTACATATCAACAGTTTTTTCAGGGGGCTCTTCCTCTTTGACAGGCAGTTCTATGGGCTTTGGTTCTTCTTCCTAAAACCAAATGAAACAAGAATGGTTAACATAAATCAAGAGTAAATATCCACCAATAGCAGAATATCAGAACTCCAAAAATAACCAGTTTCTCAAGACCTTCACTCCCTTTTTATGCTCCCCTAACGAGTTAGCACCTAAGTCCTCTAATGAACGATGTTAAGCAATGTGGCCAAGGCAGTGGGACACTGCCAGGCCAATAATTAACCTTAGTCTCTCCAACTCACCTCTGTTTCATCTCCCAGTACATCTTCTTCATTTGCTTCCTCTTCAGCTACAGAATATTAAAACATTCAGGTCACTGTATTTAGGCTAAAATTACAATCATTTACTTTCTTGAAACAAAATTCAATAACGAATTACGGAGAAGATAATAACTGTATCTCTACCTAACATTAATACAAAGTTGAACTCCAGTGGGACTGAAGAACTAAACGTGATGAGGTGAAACTACAAAAAGGTAATGCAGGAGAATATCTCTGAGCTTT
Organism: Dugong dugon; assembly: GCA_030035585.1. NCBI lineage: Eukaryota > Metazoa > Chordata > Mammalia > Sirenia > Dugongidae > Dugong > Dugong dugon. Next base: position 10,646,795 of record CM057465.1, read on the forward strand.
ACTGATAGGGAAGATTTCTAAAAACCCAGAAGCAAAAACAACAGGCAAAAAAATGAAGGTTTTTCAAATTAAGGACTTTTATACAACGAAGGATACCATGGACAAAGTTGACAGAGAAGATACTTGTGTCTAAAACCAACAAGGAAATAATTACTGGACTATAAACGAAATGCCTGTAAACCAACAAACAAACGATGGGAACCCCAATAGAAAAACAGGCAAAGAAGAATAACCCAAACAGCCGTGAACACAAGAAATGTTTAAACTTTTTAATATTAGAGAAATTAAATTAAAATAATAAAACAGATTAGCAAAATCAGGACACTTGAAAGGACAATGCCAAATTTAGGTCTGTGCAGATATAAGAACCCTCATGCACTGCTGATGTAATTACAGATTTATGGAGCAATTCTGGAAAACAATTCAGCAATGCTTAGTCATATTAAGTGCACATTTACAAGTACATATCACCCAGCAGTTCCATTTCTGAGTACATGTCCCAGAAAGATTTTCACACAGGAACATAAGGGGACAAGAAAGAATGGTTTATCCCAGTATTACTTATAGCAGCAGGGACTTAGAGGCAATGTAAGTGTTTGTCACTGGGTGAATTAAGTAGACATGTGGTGGCTATCCGTCATAAAATTCTATCCAACAACTAGAATCAACAGACTAAATGATCACACTGCCACAAGCCACAAGGATTCATCTTTAAAACACACAGTACTTTGTGAAAAAAGTGAGAAACAAAATGAGGCTATTTTATTTATACCATTTACATAAATAAAAATATTGTACACCAAACAACACTACTTGGCTCACAAGCACAAAGATAAAAAATACATACCAAACACATTAGAACAGTTGCCTAAGGGGTGGAGGGAGTAAAATGAGCAGTGGAAATAAAAGGGAATAAATATATAAATAAAAATTGGAGAGGAGACTTATATGACCTGGGATGACAGTATGCCTTAAACATATTTTGTTTGGTTTAAAGGGCAGATTTGGAGAATGTCAGAGATAGAAGGCACCAGAGATTACCTAGTTGTATAGATTTCAAGGGTGAAGAAAACACTTTTCTCATTTCATAGATCAGGATCAGACATTTAGCCATGTAAACAGTGACTGTCCAAAGTTACCTAGTACACTTCTGCCATGACAGGAATTAGAACTCAAGTTTTCCAACTCTCAGGCTAATACACTTGTATTACCATGCTACCTTTTAAATAACTTGCTCAAGTAAAATTATAATGTAAAAAAAAAAAAGGATTATTTCTTTGCATTATAGCCACTGTTATAGATGACTGAGACAGTTTCCTTGATGTAGTTAATTAAGCACTTACATCACCAACGATCTAAATGAAAAGAAGAAAGCTTCTATGTGACAGAGCCTGAAAATTAATCTCCTCACTCACATCACTCCTTGCTGCCACAAAGCACTCACCATGTTCTTCAAGATATGCCTGGAGCCTGTTTATGAGATCTTGTTTTATTCCCTTGGTCTCCAAACCGCGAGCAAGACATTCCTGCTTTAGTTCAGCAAGCTGAAAAAAAACAATAAAGCTTTTTCTTAGTTAACAGGATAAATCCTGGTGAATGAAAAGAGATAGTCCTCACAAGAAAAAAAAAATGAAAATAAAAGTTCAATCCCAAACTACTGTCCTTTAATCCCACCAAGCCCCTGGGTCCCCAGAGATGGCCTATTTCCCTCTAAGAATATTCAGTATACAAGAGGACTTTTCTAACAGACACAACTCTACTTTTAATAAAATTCTGACCTGTTTGTACATCTATTTGTTATCACAAATCATTAGCTGTTTTTGAATAATTCTGAGAAAAGAATTTTTTTTCCTAAAAATTACTGTGTCAGCTAGCATACAGAAAGAATCAATCTTAAGAGGCAAATCCAATTATTTAAAAGCAAATTCTCCTCACCGTCTATTATGCCATCAACCCAGATCCTTTATCCCAATCTACCATATACATGCACACAGGTCTGACCACAACAGAATCAGATAGATGTGTTAACTAGCTTAATGCCAACAATGAATTAATTGATTAAAGGATCCATGTCAATACGGAAAAAGTATCTCATGGCACGCCACAGAGTTCTGCTGTACAAAAACCAGATGAGGGTGATCTGGCTCAAGTAAGTCAAGCTCTTAGTTCTCTAGTGCTGCTGTAACAGAAATACAAGTGGATGGCTTTAACAAACAGAAATTTATTTTCTCATAGTTTAGGAGACTAGAAGTCTGAATTCGGGGTGCCAGCTTCAGGGGAAGGTCCTTGTCTCTTCTGAGCTTCTGCTCCTGGGCAATCTCCATGCAGCCTGGCACCTCTCTTCCCTCATCTCTGCTTCTCTCTCTCTTGCTTTTTAAATCTCTTTTATATATCAAAAGAGACTGACTTAAGACATACCGTACACTAAGCCTGTCTCATCAACATAACAAAAACCCATTCCCAAGTGGGATTATAACCACAATTACAGCAGTTAGAATTTACAACACATATTTTTGGGGGACACAATTCAATCCGTAACAAGTGCAAAGAGGATTAACAGTATGGTTTGCTACCAAAGTAATTCTAGGTTATGAGTAGCTGAAATACAGAATCTATAATAAATGATGCAATAGCCTTACCTATTTTAAGAAGGATACTGACATGCTGATCTAAGAACAACAAGAAGGAAATGGAAGGCTCCAGAAATCCTACAGGCAGATCAGTGCACAAATAGATGTTTGGCTGAAAAGAAGACTTTGCTAACATCTTGGAAGAGGAGGTAAGAATGGTTGCACAACTTGAAGAATGTAATCAATGTCACTGAACTGTACATGTAGAAATTGTTGAATTAGTGTTATGTTCTTCTGTGTATATTCTCGACAACAACAAAAGAAGAGCTTGCTGGTCCTGAAGTACAGGTCTAAGACCAACCAGTATAAGTTAGAAAGCAGATTACAACAGAAGAACTTTATTATTAAGGGAGTATGCTCAGCCATCTCTAGAATGTTTTCAACCAGGGGAGCATTCCCAGTTAAGAAACAATGAAGAAAACAGAAATGGGAGGCAGTTTCTAATAATGTTACAATGATTAGAGAGGTGGGACATTTAGTGAGTGGGGCAAGTAGGCAGGGATCCCATTCAGAGACTTGTCCTACCCAACACTGCCAGTAACACCCTCTACTGATAAACATGGTAGACTAATCACGCATTAAAAATGTTATATAGTTTTTAAAGGCTTCTGAATATAAAAAGTGGCTGCTGAGTGGCTGAATATGATAGTAGTTCAGAACACAGCCTCTGAAGCCACACTGCCTGGGTTCAAATTCCAGCTCTGTCACTTACAAGCTGTGAGTAACTTAACTTCTATGCCTCAGTTTCCTTATCTGTGAAATGGGAATAACAACAGTGCCTATCTCACAGCATTATGATGATTAAACCAGTAAATACTTCTAAAGCATTTACAACATTACTTGGCAACTAGTAGGCACTTTTTAAATTTGTTAGACAGGCACTGGATGAGGGATTAGACAAGATTAGATAAAATCAGTGATTCTCAGATTTCTAGATTTCAAAGATCAATCTATTTTTAAATAGGTAAACTGATAGGCTGCCAACTTCTTATATCTTCCAACTGGGTCACAGACCGATACTTTTATAAAAAACAAAAATTACTTACTAGAAAAACGATCACACTTTTGGATGTAACAGTGATATCAAACTCTTATATTATAAAAGTTCCTAAAAGCTTATTCTCAACTTTTGTTCTTATCTCATCACTAATCAGTAATAAACAACTGGTTCATGAACCAGCATTGGGCTGCAGACCATATCTTCAATACCATTAATCTAGAATCTAGACTCTAGGTGATCTCTAAAGTCCATTTCTTAAATAAGAATCTTGATCCTTCTCATATCTGGACTTCATTTCCTTTCAGCTTGCTGGAGAACAAGTCTTACATTTTAAAACTCTTTCTTGGTTTGGTATAAAAGTACTCTGTTCACTGTAGAATAGTTACAAAATACTGAAAAGCACAGAGGAAAATAAAAGTCATCTTAATTCCAGCACTTAGAGATCGCTTAACATTTTAAATACATTATGTGTCTTGTGCGTGTTGAGGAGGTGTTGGTTGGTTGTTTACAAAGAAACAAAAAACAATTGCCATCGAGTCCATTCCGACTCATGGTGACCCCATGTGTGTCAGAACAGAACTGTGCTCCACAGGATTTTCAATGGCTGAATTTTTTGGAAGTAGATCACCAGGTCTTTCTTCTAAGGTGCCTATGGCGGACTCCAATCTCCAACCTTTCAGTTAGCAGCTGACCATTAACCATTTGCACCACCCAGGGACTCGTTACAAAGAAATACAGTTTCTTTACTTCCTGTAACTCCTAATCTTCCTCATAAGCCTCCACTGCTTCCCCACCCCCCTCCCCGATTTAAATAACATTGTTTGATAAACAGGAGCCCTGGTGGCATAGTGGTTAAAGCAGTCGGCTGCTAACCAAAAGGTTGGCGGTTTGAACCCACCAATCGCTCCGAGGGAGAAAGATGTGCCAGTCTGCTTCCGTAAAGATTTACAGCCTTGGAAACCCTATTGGGTTGCTATGAGTTGGAATCAACTCAATCGCAGTGGGTTTGGCTTAGCTGGGTTTTTTTTTTTTTTAAATAAATATTCAGGCACTTCAAAGAATTGTTCCTCCCTTCTCCTTCCCCAAAATTGTGCCTGGATGTAAGCAAAAACCTATAAACACTGCCAAGTGACAGGGAAATGGACAGTCAGTGCCATTTGTTTACATAGGATGCTGATCCAGCACAGTGTGATCTAGACTTAGGGCTGATATACAGAATGGTACAATTGGCTCCAACTGGCCTTTTGGCATGGATAGCATCCATTGCTGCTGACCACTGACCTAGTCATTGCCTCTCGGTCATCGAAGTCTCAAGCCCCAGTGTTTCCCAGCCCCTAACCCCAGACCTCTGCTCATTCAACAGTCCTCTCAACACCACCATATCCCCTCCCTGGTCAAGTAAGAATGTTATATATAGTGTTAACATAATGTTGTATCATTTCACCTATTGTGAATTCTTCTCATATTTTAGGACATTATTTTAAAAGGGAAATAGATGAGTTAAAACACAAAATAGCTGAAAATGAGGTAATTTCACACATATTTGAGCACATTTATGTCAGTATTAGAATGAAACTCTTTTAAACCTCAAGTAAGAACTTATGATATCAAATCTTATCCATTTTTACATGAATCTGAGTTTTAACTATTTTAAAATAATTTACTTAAAAAGCAAAGCATATTGACTGAATTGTACACTATGTGAATCACATCTCAATAATGATGTCTAAAAAATGAGTTCTAGAACACTGCATACAGGATACTAACATTAATGCAAAAAATATATATGTATATATTGTGAATGTATATATTATACACGTGTGTATACATACACAAATACATAAAAAGTATTTATGTGTACATATACGTATATATATATATATACAAAATGCCTGGATAACAAACAGCTAAGTAATACTGGTTGAAGGTGGGAAGAGAAAGCCAGCTGGGGACAACAGTAAGAGGAAAACTTTTTACCATATATCTTTTTATACAATTAGAATTGTGAACTTGTGCATGAATTACCTGTTCAAAACAAACTTCTAAAAATCTTATTTTTAAGTATCAATAAAGCATTCTCCATTCTACCTATCCAACCCAGAGAGAAAGGACAGATCAACTGGCCACATAATACATTTGACACTAATAACTTGTTTATTTTCCTGTGATCTCTTCTCATTTACTAATCTTGAATTTTGATTCAAATCTTTTATTTGAAATATTTTTCATTTGTTCTCTCTCTATAGTGGAGCCCTGATGGCACAGCTCGGCTGCTAACTGAAAGGTTGGCAGTTCAAATCCACTAGCCACTCCCTGGAAACCCTATGGGTTAGTTCTACTCTGTCCTAGAGGGTTGCTATGAGTCGGAATCAACTTGACGGCAACAGATTTGGTTTGGTTTTCACTCTCCATATGGTTTGTAAACTCTCAGAGAAGAGACATTTTATATCACGTACAACATTACATGTAGTAGAATCTCAAGTATTTATTTTCAAGTAAGTACTAGTATAATATTTGCCATAAGGAGCCCTCGTGGCGCAGTGCTTAAAGCAATCCACTGCTAACTGAAAGGTCAGCAGTTCGAAACCACCAGAGGCTCCACAGGAGAAAGATGTGGCAGTCAGCTTCAGCAGATTTAGTCTTGGAAACCCTATGGGGTCACTATGAGTCAGAACTGACTCTATGGCAGTGGGTTTTGGAGTATGTGTCAGACAAAGCACTAAGTACCTTGAATGCATTTTCTCATTTAATCCTTACAACAAACCTATGTAGTTGGTATTATGATCCCCATTTTATAAACTAAGAAAATGAAGCTTAAAGAGCCGCCGTTGGCTTACAATCACACAGTAAATAGTGGAGACAATACGTCAGCTCAGGTCTCTCTGATTCATGCTCATAATCTAACTAGCAAGGTGCTGACACTGCTCTCTTGATTCTTTTACCTCTCCTCCTCAGCCTCAAAGGAGCCCTGGTGGCACAGTAGTTAAGCGCTGCGCTGCTAACCAAAAGGCTGGCGATTCGAACCCACTAGCCTGGAGACCCCATAAGGCGGTTCTACCCCGTCCTACACTCGATGGCAGCGGGTTTGGTTTTTTTCCTCAGCCCCCTTACTAGCTTTTCTTCTACTCAACCCCATAAATACTGATATTCACTAAGATTCCTTCTTTGGCTCTCATTCCACTTGTAACAAACACGCATTCACTCCCCTGAATCCAATCACTGGCAAATTCTGTCAGTTCTACTTCCAACATATATCCAGAATCTACATAAAATGATACTTGTGAAGAGCGTGCTTCTTAGCTCAAGTAGGTACATGAGACTAAATGGGCAGCTCCTGTCCAGAAGCGAGATGGGAAGGCAGAGAGGGTCAGAAGCTGGCTGAATGGACACAGGAAATCCAGGGCGGAAAGGAGGAGCATGCTGTCACAGTATAGGGAGAGCAACTAGGGTCACATAACAATGTGTGTATAAATTTTTGTATGACAGACTAACTTGAATTGTAAACTTTCACTTAAAGCACAACAATAAAATATATATTATATATCCAGAATCTAATCCCTTCTCATTACCTTGAACATTACTCCTATGTTCTTTTTCTCATACAGACTACTGTAAAAACCTCTTCACCTGTTATCTCACTATAGTTTATTATCTAGAGTAATCAGAGTGATTCTTTGAAAATTTAAGTTAGACATACATATACATGTGTACATGATGCAAACATATCCACATATGCAACAGTACGCACAGGGGACAGTCATGAAGACTTCTCAGACATAATCATATACCTCCCGGGACTGAGATCCTAGGTTTAAGAGCTAGGGACCATAGTCTCGGGGGACATTTAGGTCACAGGCATGTCATAATCCATACAGACCATGTTGTACATCCTACCTCGTTAAGTATCAACTGGGGTCTTAAAAGCTTGCAAGCAGCCATGAAAGATACAACAATTGGTCTCTTCCTGTCTGGAGCAAAGAAGAGTGAAGAAAACCAAAGACTCAAGGAAAATATTACTCCAAAGGACTAACGGACACATGAACCACAGCCTCCACCAGCTGAGCCCAGAAGAACTAGATGGTGCCCAGCTACCACTACCGACTGCTCTGACTGGGACCACAATAGTAGGTCACGGACAGAGTGGGAGAGAAATGTAGAACAAAATTCAAACTCATATATAAGACCAGACTTACTGGTCTGATAGAGACTGGGGGAACCCCCAAGACTATAGACCTTAGACACCCTTCCAACTTGGAACTGAAATCACTCCCAGAGATCATATTGTAGCCACATAATAGACAGGCCTGTAATATGAATAATAACACAAGTGAGGAATGTACATCTCAGAAGAATCAACTATATGAGACTTAAAAGGCAGCATTTGCCCAAAAACACAGTTCAGAAGGATGGTAGAGGCAGGAAAGCTGGGCGAATGGATGCAGGGAAGCCAAGAAGGAAGAGGGGAGAGTGAGGACACATTCAGGAGTTTGCAACCAATGTCACGAAACAAGCTATATATAAACTGATGAATGGGAAACTAATTTGCTCTGTAAACTTTACCTAAACAACAATAAAATGTTCACACGCAAAAAAGAAAATTTAAGTCAGATGTCACTCCTCTATTCAAAAATGCCCCCACTGATTCACTGATTTCCCATATAATGAAGGGTAAAAGCCAGAGTCCTAATGATCACCTACAAGTACCTACACAATCTGCTCCCCACTCCCCACCATTATCTCTGTGACCCCTCTTCTAGTATTCCTACTACCATGGCTCACTTCCATAAGCCAAATGGCCTCTTTTGCTACTCCTCTAACACCTTCCACACGGCTAACTCCTTCACCTCTTTCAAATCTTTGCTTAAACATCACCTTCTCAATGAGGCCTTACCTGGTCACCCTATCTAAAATGACAGTATCTCTCCCACTGTACTTCTTATTTTTCTCTACAGATCGTGTCACTGTTTTATCGTGCCTTCCCTGGTAAAATATAAGCTCCATGAGGGCAAGGATTTTTGTCTGTTTTGTTCATCGCTGAATTCCTAGCACCTATGGTAGCTGGCACATAGTTGACACTCAATAAATATTTTTAAAATAAAACCCAAACTTTTACCACTAACTCTCAGCTCTTGAGCAAAAAACCCGTATTTCCAACTGACTACTAGATAGCTCCAAACGGATGTCCTGAAGACATTTAAGCCCAAAACTAAACTTCTCTCCTGCACAGAACTGGCTCGTCCTCTTCCCAACCTAAAGAAGTCAATCTTGGAGTCATTTTTCATTCCTCCCACATCTAATTAATCTATAAAGTCATAAATTCTACATTACAAATTTCTTCCAAACTTGTTGCCATTCTAATAGTCACCACCTTATTTCAGGTCTTCATATGTTTATTCATTTGACAAATAGTTACTGAGCACCTACTGTGTATCAAGCATTATCTTAAATACAGGAAAATAATCATAAGGAAAAGAGAAAAGAGTCCTTGCCCGCATGGAACTTACAATCTAGTAGGGGAACAAGACAATCAATGATGACATAGTGTTTAACTGATTTAAAATTAAAAAAAAAAAAACAAGTACAAGGTTCTGTAAAAGCATATAAAAAGGGGCCTGACCATGTGCATGGATAGGAGAACAGGGAAGGCTTCCTTGGGTAAATAATGTTTGAATGATATCTGAAGGGTGACTAGCAGTTGATTACACAAAGGTGTTGGGGGAGTGGGAGGTAGCAGGAGTACTGTACGCAAAAGGAAACTCTAAAAGGAAACTGCAGCATTTGTGAAGGTTCTGGGTTGAGGTAAAAAGGAGAGGCAGTAGTACATGGTGATCAAAGAATACGAATTTTGGAGACAGACTGCCTGGGTTTGAGCCATGACTTAGTGTGACATATGGCAAATTACTTAACCAGTTACTTAATCTCTCTGCACTTCAGTTTTCTCATCTTAAAACAGGATAATAGTAGTATTTACCTTATAGTGTTATTATGAGAATCAAATCAGTTTATGTAAACGGCATTGACCAGTGCTTGCCACATAGTAAATGATATGCTAGTGTTGGAAATTAATGAATATAGCCATTTTGAGGAAATGAAATAAAGCCACTGTGGTCGGAGTGTGATAAACTAAGTTAGAGAGACTGGTAGGGATTATCATTCAAAGGTTCTAAGCAGAGGAGTAACTATTATAAAATCTGTCTCCCTCCAGATCCCATCCCCCATACTGCCAGTAGAACACACACAGGTCAGATCATCCCCCTTCTGCCTACATGACAAAGGCCAAACTCCTTATGCAACTTGTTGCTGTTGTTGTTGTTAGGTGCTGTCATCCTATACAGGACAGAGTAGAACTGCCCCATAGGGTTTCCAAGGAGCAGCTGGTAGGTTAGAACTGTGGACCTTTTGTTTAGCAGCCAAGCTCTTAACTACTGTGCCACCAGGGTTCGACAACTTAGAAGGCCCTTTTTGGTATCACTTCAATCCACCCTTACAGTCACACAATTCACCCAGTTTCTTTTCCAATCTTCAACTACCCACATATAAGAACTTTACGCTTTAATAATGCAAATGTCTCACTATTCTTAACACCCTGACACTACCTTCCTCCTCTTCTCTGCAATAGTCCATTTTTTTTTATGTTTGACTAGAAATCTGGTACTGTTGCAGTTCAAAAGACATTTTCATCGACATCCACAGTTCCATCTCTTTCCAACTGTGCTAGAATGACTGCACTTCTATAAAATCTTCAGTGCCAATTTAAACCAAAAACAAAAAAACCAAACCTGTTGCTGTTGAGTTGATTCCAACTCATAGAGACCCTATAGGACAGAGGAGAACCGTCCAATAGGGTTTTCAAAGAGCGGATGGTAGATCTGAACTGCCAACCTCTTGGTTAGCAGCCTAAGCTCTTAACCACTGTGCCATGAGGGCTCCACTGCCAATTTAGATAAACAATATTTTTCCTTCACTTCAAATCTTGTTCCTTAACTATGAGGTCCCATTCTAATGCCCCAAATTCCCTTTATAAAAAATGGAAAGGTTTTTTAAAAAAGAGGTAAAACCCTGAGTCAACCCAAAAGTCAGGATCACTCCATCAACTGTCCTGGAAGTCAGAATTAAAGGCATGGGTTCTTAACCAGAGGTCCATGGACTCCTCAGGGCTACAAGGTAGTTTTATGAGGCCCCTCAAATTGCATGCAAAATATGCGTACATGCCTTTTTCTGGGGAGAGGGTCCATACCTTTCATCAGAGTTTCAAAGATATCTGTGACCTCCAAAAGGTTAAGAAGTGCTCTAGAGAAAAAGCAAAGACAAGCAAATGTGATTAAAAGAGTGAGTCCCTTTTAGGCTGTCTGGAATGCCTCATGTTGTCTTAGACTCTAATACCTGAAATCAGGTCAGAAGACATTTTGTAAAAGTGACTTATCCAATCAAATGCAAATTTAATACGGATCTGAAAAATACAGATTTGATGTAAGGAGGAACTCTATAAACCAACACAAAATCCATAAAGGCAAGTCATGAGGGAAGCTGATGATTTACTCCAGAGGTTTCAAAAATGGAATGAACAACTTGTACAAGGCAAGGTCATGGAAGCTCCACAGACACATCTAAACTCCCTGAGGGACCAAACTGCTGGGCTGAGGGCTGTGGGGACCATGGTCTCAGGGAACATCTAGTTCAATTGGCATAACACAGTTTATAAAGAAAATGTTCTACATTCTACTTTGGTAAGTAGTGCCTGGGGTCTTAAAAGCCTGTGAGCGGCCACCTAACATATTCCACTGGTCTCACCACTTCAGGAGCAAGGGAGAATGAAGAAAACTAAAGACACAAGTGAAAGATTGGTCCAAAGGACTAATGGACCACAACTACCAAGGCCGCCACCAGAGGTAGTCCAGTACAACTAGATGGTGCCCAGCTACCACCATTGACTGTTCTGACAGGGATCACAACAGAGGGTCCTGGACAGAGCTGGAGAAAAATGCAGAACAAAATTCTCACTCATAAAAAAAGACCGAGAATATGGCCCCCGGACACCCTTTTAGCTCAGTAAGAAGTCACTCCTGAGGTTCACCCTTCAGTCAAAGATTAGACAGGCCCATAAAACAAAATGAGACTAAAGGGGCACACCAGCCCAGGGGCAAAGACTAGAAGGCAGGAGGGGACAAGAAAACTGGTAACTGGGAACCCAAGGTCAAGAAGGGAGAGTGTTGACATGTCATGGGGTTGGTAACCAATGTCATAGAACAACGTGTGTACTGTTTAATGAGAAGCTAGTTTGTTCTGTAAACCTTCATCTGAAGTACAATAATTTAAAAAAAAAATGCAATGAATAGGAAGAAAATATTAGATTTTATATTCATATTTCCTTTATCTCATCCATTCAAAAATTCTTTTTTTGTGTGTGTCTTATAACATACATAACAGTACAGTAGTATGTATGGAACTTATATATACATGTATACATACAATAAAGGCAGTGGCTCAATTTTTTTACTCACCATGATAGATATTAAGAGACCACTGATGATCTACACATTTCAGTACCACCAACAGTAACGCAAAAACCCACTAATACAATTTAGAATCCAAGGGTAAGAAACAGATTAGCTTTTCCAGAAAGGCTAATTGGTGTCAACTAATAAGTGTTTAAAGAAAGGATCTCTCTTTATCTTTACTACTTAAACTTACTTTTAAAGTTCTTAAACTACTGGTCATCAAGTTCTAAAGGATCAATTTTCAGTTTTGGCTAAATCAGCTTGCTTTGATCATGATTCCCAGGATGTGACCAAAACATCTGATGGGAAAACTATTTGTGAAACCACAAATGGACAATTTATCAAATTAATTCACCCTAAAAGACACTACTCTTTTCTTCCAGGAAAATGATAATCTAAATGTGAGAAAGCTACCAAGACCCATAACTTTAAATAGCTTCTGTGATTCGGACTGTCACTCAGTGGTGATATCAAGAGATGCAAGGTCTATCCACGCGATGTGAATGGGAGAGACAACCCTAACCTTGGCATTGTTTTCCCACAGTTTTGAAGCTAAGAGTTCTCGGGGGCGGGGGGCGGGGGGAGGTGCGGCTTGGAGGACCGGGAACCACTAGGAGAACCCGAAGAACTTTTAAATCTGAGGTATCTGTGCTTTTACTAACTCTTAAGGCCCCCTGAACCCCAGGTCTCGCCCAGGTTTCAAAGTTAGCCTTGGGGGGCGTAACCCTGCTTTTAAAAAGGAGCGGAAGCATTTTCTGGATCACGTTTAGGTCGTAGACACAAATACACAAGGGTGCCATCACCTAATAGGGAAATCTCAACGTTGGTAAACAGACGGGAAGCATTGACCCGGAAAGAAAAAAGAGCCCTGTGTAGGCAAGGGGCGATGAGGAGGGGACCACTGACGTAATGCAGCTCCGACAAGAAACGAAAAGGGAGTATAACAGGTAGAAGGCGATTACACAACGCAGTGGGGAAGGCTGACCGACGATACAGCGATGCAGAAAACGAGGAAGTCAAAATAACAAGTAAAGATAAAAGTAAAGCCATGAGGAAAAACAGAAAAGTAGAGAAGGCGTAGTGGGGAAGAAGGCAGGCACAAAAGAAAAGCCGGCTTACTACTGCGGGTGAGGGAAAAGAAAAGGAAAAAGCTGCAAGGAGAACATGTAGGAGAATAAGGTGCAAGCCACTCTGCAGAATTCAGTTCCCAGAAAAGTCCAACTCAGCCCTTCTCCCCTTCACGGTACCTTCAGCTTATGAAGCTCCACAGTCTCCGCCGCCATCTTGTTACCCCCTCTACTCCACTAGGCCCCCACCCGCTGCCTATGACTCCAGGACCTCCCGCCCAGCCGCAGAAAACCAGGGCGGACCAATCGCTGTCACTCTCACTTCCACCCCACACCATCGGCTCTTCCCATTAGTCAATAGGTGGCTTCGCTCTCGCTCTTCTCGGCAGCTTTCCCCACCTCTCTCAAAAGATAGGACAGAGTAAAGGGCGGGTTCTGCCTCTTCCGAACGACAGAAATGACAACCAATTGCGCGTCCCCATTCCAGGTCGCCAGCCAATGGGTGGTGGCAGCGCTGATTCTGTTCCACCAATAGGAAGAGTGCAAATGGGCGAGTGCGGCTGCTTCCTGGAAACTACAGGTGTGGAAGGGAGCGCTGCGCCCCAGGAGGGAAGCTGTCAGGTAGGGGCTACTGGAAGACCGGAAAGGGGTTGCTAAGGAAAAAAGGTGGGAGGGGGAAGGGAGGTGTGGGGGAGTTACAAACCGAGAGAAGTGCTGGATAGAGCCCTGAGGGAAGCCGACGAACGAGAGAGGGAAGCTGGAAGAAGCATGGGGGGAGTTCAATAGGGTTTAGGTATTTTTAGGTAGAGGCGGGCAAGAGCCGCTTCCTAACCTAACACAAATTTAAAGGTCCACGTTCAGATGACCAGAACCACCCCGGAGTCGGGGCCAGGGCTCCATCTCTCGAGGCGTTGAGCGTAGGTCCCTTTCTAGCCCACGGCAAGTTCTTGCATCGCCCACGCTTGAGAGAAGGAATGGAGATGCTGGCTGCCTGCGTGCCAACGGGATGACAGACCCAGAGAAAAGGGGGAACTGGAAGTAGCTTTACCCTCTCAGCCCTCCTGGTGGTTCCTTGTTGATTCCCATGACCCTCTTCTGGGATTTCGGGTGTACGTAACCTGTTCATGATTCTTTATTAACTTCTTCAGTAAAATGAGATACTCCTAGTTTCCGTTGCTCATTGGGGCACTCCATGTTAACAGCTGAAGTGTAAAAATTACCTCGTCTCTAAAACGTAGAGAGGATTCTTCCTATTTTTAAAAATTTTCTCAAGTCTTCCATTTTTCCTTTGTGCATAATGGGGAAGTTCTTTCATTCCTAGTATAGTTCAGGGGATCTTGGTTATTCAGGACGAAAGTGGGGGAACAAGCTCTTCTCAAGTTGAGAGGAAACTGAATTGGACTCCTGCCTGATCCTGCACTGTGGTAGGATGAATGTGGGGGTGGCGCACAGCGAAGTAAACCCAAACACCCGAGTGATGAATAGTCGGGGCATCTGGCTGGCCTACATCATCTTGGTAGGACTGTTGCATGTGGTTCTACTCAGCATCCCCTTCTTCAGCATTCCTGTTGTCTGGACCCTGACCAACGTCATCCATAACTTGGTGAGCACTAAACCATGCCCTTATATTCATCCCAGGCCTCCCCCAACAAAAAACACAAAATAACCAATACTTTGGGGATTTATATCTTCCTTTTGGGATTCCCCAATTCCTACCTTATGGGGCAGTTCTCCTCTGTCCTCTAGGGTCACTATGAGTCAGAATCAACTAGACGGCAGCGGGTAGTAGTAGTAGTAATTCCTACCTTAGAATTCTTGGGCTGAAGGACTACCTTCTGCCTCCTCATACTGCCCCTTCCTTCCTCCCAGGCTATGTATGTCTTCCTACATACAGTGAAAGGGACACCCTTTGAGACCCCTGACCAAGGAAAAGCTCGGCTATTGACACACTGGGAGCAGATGGACTACGGGCTCCAGTTTACCTCTTCCCGCAAGTTCCTCAGTATCTCTCCTATTGTACTGTAAGTTTGGGGGGGATATGGGAGATACTGGGTTGGAAAGAGCTCTGAGAGCCAGGTAAAAAGGTCCACAGGGGAGTTTTAAAAAAGCAGACTACCCATCTAAGACCCTCTGAAGATACCGTGTTATACTAGTTCTAAACCTAGGGAAAGCAGTTAAAAAGTAGAGAACAGTAATCAGGCATTTCCTTGCTACCTCCCTTGGTGGCAGTGGAATGGAGAAGAGACTGAGAAAAGACGTCAAGTAAAACCAAATGTTTTTACACTTCCAAAGAGAAGTGAGTAAACAGAGGAAGAAGTGATGTAAATCTACGAAAACTGACTGTGGGGAGTGGAAGCAAATAGGACTTTAACAGTCCTACAGGGTGAAACAGCTTCATTTGTCATTTGTCATGTGACATTAACAGTTAAGAAACATGCAAGCTGACTTAAAATCTCCAGTTAACGGTGCTATCTGATGATTTCCCAACTCCAAAGTAAATAACTGTTGCTATAGCTGGAATGTTTTCGGATGTCCTAGGACTACACGCAATAGAACAGGTCATTTAAATCAAAACAGAAATCACTGGAAAGTCATGAATATGGATAAGGGAAGGCTAACCTCACTCATCCTGTTTCTTCTCCCCAGCTACCTCCTGGCCAGCTTCTATACCAAGTATGATGCTGCTCACTTCCTCATCAACACAGCCTCATTGCTCAGTGTACTACTGCCTAAGTTGCCCCAGTTCCATGGGGTTCGTCTCTTTGGCATCAACAAGTACTGAGGGATGGGGCTTGGGACAGTGCCACAGGCATGGGGAAGACATTGGAACAAAGGGCTGTAACATGCATCCCTTCTTCTCTATACTATCTGCTATATCTTGAAAGCCTAAGAACTATACACCCTTTCCCACATTTCCAGGAGGACACTGGCATATGGGGCTCCATGGGCCCAGCCATGCTAGGGGCAGGTTTCTTTGAGTCAGGAAGGGCAGATGAGTTAAGGGCCAAATCCCCTCTGCTCCACAGCAGGAAGCCATGTTTCGGCAGCTTGTTTGGTGATTTTCTATATATTTCACCCCCAGCACCTTCCAGCTATGTTTCGCTGTATATCTTCCTTATAATAAAGATACTTTTTTCAGATATGGCTACTATTTGGTAAGCAGGAAGAGTAGGGAGATGTCCTTATAAGGCAGGAGAAGAAAGGGAGTATTTGACTGTGTAAAACTTCTCTAAACTATTTTTTATTCTCTCTCCCTTAGTCCAGTAGGGGGTGTCCTTCACTCTCAGCTAACAGTATGGAAAGGATTCTCAAATGATAAAAAGAGTTCCAGCTATATGGACAAGTAAGAGAGGGAAGATACAGGTTGCCAGTTATATATTTATAGAAAGATAATTTCCTGGCTTTAAATAGATATGTACATACAAATATGAACAAACTTAAAAAAATACAAACCCTTGGATCACAAGGGGACTGCTGAGAATCCCCTTATCCTTTCCCCTTAACCAAGAGCAGAGGGCATGAGTCTGCTTTTTAAAAAATGATTAATTTTGGCCATCCCTGCAGCAACAAGCCTGAAGTTGGGTGATTACCCACAAAGGTGAAAGAGGATGAGAGAATTCAAAGCTCCCGCTCTGAACTCTCTGCACCTCCTACAATTAGGGCTACATGCTTTCTTGTTCTGTCTTTTAACTAGTATATGGGGACAGAGGAGGAGGGGTGTCCATCCTGAAATGGGTCAAGAAATAAGACAGACTCATACTTTAAAAAGGGGGAGAAAAAGTTATCTGCTCTAAAAGCAAAAGACAAGACAAAGGCATACAAACCCCAGGGAAATACCTGGGATTCCCACACCACCATGGGATATACTGTCCAGTCCAAGCCCTAGGTTCTTTGCTCTAGCCACCTCCTATTTCTTTGGTATTGTCAGAAGACAAGATTCAGTTTTGGGTACTGGGGGAGAAGGGAGAGTGGTTCAGGGGCTTCCTATAAGTACTCAGTGAACGATTTGAGCTTAAAATTTTCCCTTTTTTAAATATTTAAAAATAAACAAATCAAACTCCATCCTGTGCTGTACACAGCCCTTTTGACTCCCTGACATTGATTTGAGGAAAGAAGAGAAGGGGTGTCAACGTTGGAAGGGCCTCCTCACTTTCTTCCGCCTCTTCGGTTTGGCTTCTCCCTTGGGTACTGTGCTGTTGGGCTTGGAGGCTGTGGTGGTCCCAGGGCTAGACTGAGGAGCTGCAAAGAAGTTCCCATTGGACATCTGGCCTGGGGGTACTTGAAAGATCCGGCTCAAGAAATCCTGAAGGTCAGCAGGAGGGGTATCTGGGGTGGCTCTGAGAAGAAATAATGAGACGAGATGTTGCTAGAGTCACCTGGTTACCTAAGTTAAAGATACTGAGTTAGTTCCCAAACTTAGAGGATGAGGCACTTGTTAGCTACCATTCAGTCAGCCCCTGACTTATGGTGACCCATGTGTTACACGATAGAGTTGCTCCACATAGTGTTTTCTTGGCTGTAATCTTTACAGAAGCAGATCACCAGGCCTTTCTTCTGTGAGCCACTGCGTGGGTTTGAAGCCAGTTACAGACTGCTTGCGCCACCCAGGCTCCTTAAGGAGGCACTTAAAAAACCTAAAACCAAGCCTGTTGCCGTTGAGTCGATTCCAGCTCATAGTGACCCTACAGGACAGAGCAGAACTGCCACACAGGGTTTCCAAAGAGTGGTGGTGGATTCAAACTGCCAACCTTTTGAATAGGAGCCAATCTCTTCACCACTGTGCCACTAGGGCTTAGGTGTCCTAGACAGTATGTCATATGAAACCATATTCAAACAGATTACTGAGGAAAGATACCACCTACCTCTGCCTCCCACTGGTTCCTGGGACCCGAGAACCAAATGAGATGTGATAGGGGACTCTGTGGGTATCTGGGGAAATTCCCACACGCTGGCATCCAGCCCACTCTGCAAACATGAGAAATAATTAACCAAAACATAAGTTTAGAGCACATATGAGATCAGGAAGTATGGGTCCATACTTCTAGAGGACAGAACTGTACCTGTGATGTCATACACCTTTCCATCCATCAGCGCAAAGTAGGTTATCTTGAGGCCTAACATGCTTGACTCTGCCCAAAAGTCTCCTTCCTCAGCAGGATGCAACCTATTACACTCAGCACAGTATCTGGCACACTTAGGCTCCCGGTCCATTTCAAACCTCCTGCAATCCAACAAAAGGATAATTCCTCAATAATCTATCAAGCCTACCTAGGGCACTGCTGTAGTCTCATCACTGCTGATACATAAGGTTGAAACATCTAAAGTTGTATCTAGTCAGTTGTTATATATATCTGTGTATACCCTGCCCTCAATCTTCTTTTTTTTTTATGTGTTTTCATTCTCATTTGATTCTAGGAATTTTTTGATTCCATCTCTGATTTCTTCTATTACCCACTGATGTGTAAGCAAGGTATTATTCAGTTTCCATGTTGATTTTTTTTCCTTGCTCTTTCTGTTGTTAATTTCTACCTTGATGGCATTGTGGTCAGAGAAGATACTCTGAATTTTCTCAACGTTTTGGATCTTGTTGAGGATTGCTCTGTGGCCTAAGATGTGGTCTATTCTGGAGAATGTTCCATGTGCATTGGAAAAGAATGTGTACTTTGCAGCAGTTGGATGGAGTGTTCTATATATGTCTATGAGGTCAAGTTGGCTGATTGTGCCCTTTAGGTCTTCTGTATCTTTGCTGAGTTTCTTCTTAGTTGTTCTGTCCTTTACTGAGAGTGGTGTGTTGAAGTCTCCTACTATTATTGTGGAACTGTCAATACGATCTTCTATTTTCAAGCTAAAAATATTATTAATGATTTTTTTTTTTCTTACTGCTAATTCAAATCCCCAATCTCTTACAGCATCGCAAGGATAGAAACCTCAGGGTCTATTCACCATCTGTATCCCACAACTACCAGTAAGGCTCACAAGGAAGGTCTCCGCTACCCAGTCTCTGAGATTTGACTGACCCATCCCTGACCTCCTCCTCTTTCATACCTGTGTTTTCCCTGGCATCGGCTGCACATCATAGTATTCATTGCCTCTTTGAGGTCATCCTGCAGCTTGGAGAGAAACTCATTCACTGACCGGCTCAGCTCATTCTCTGCCATTCGTTTCCTAAGAGAAGAAAGGCTTTGCAAGGCAGGAGGTATTGAGGGAGGGACAAAGGAGGAGAGACCTATTGGCCTCTTAAGGCCCCTGGCCACCTAGAAAGACAAGCAACTTCAGTTCTCTCAGCCTCTAAGAGCCTCCATCCACAAGTCCAGGGGCCTCTGCTACTGAGGACTTTTCACTTACCCCACCTGACAATTTCCCATCTCCAACTTACATCTCATATTCCTTCCGCCTTTCAGGGTTGCTAACAATGTCCCAGGCTGCCCGCAAAACCTTGAAGGCCTCCTCAGCCTGGGGATGATGATTTTTGTCAGGATGAACCTATCAAGACAGAGAATTCATCACAAGTCCATTCCAACCCTCTCCCCAATTTAGGTCAAAATAATCTCATATCGAAGGGTTCTTCTTTCACCACCATTTTGGAGAGTCAATATAGCTGAATGATTAATTGCTCTGGCTCTGCAGACAAATCTGGGTTCAAGTCCCAGATATAGCAATCATATATCTAATATCTAATAATAGCTATGACCTTGAAGATTTTAAGGCTCAGTTTCTCCATCATTATACACACACTCATTGCCATCGAGTCGATTCCCACTCATAGCAACCCTATTTACCATGGACTGTTGAGAGGATTAAAGGAGAATGCATGTGAAGGATACATAGCACAGAATCTGGCACTGGGGTGATCCACCATCTCAATTTGCCTGGGACTATCCTAGTTTTGGAGTCCTGGTGGTGCAGTGGTTAAGAGCTTGGCTGCTAACCAAAAGGTCAGCAGTTCGAATCTACCAGCGGCTCCTTGGAAACCCTCTGAGGCAGTGCTACTCTGTCCTGTAGGGTCGCTATGAGTTAGAATCAACTCGACAGCAACAGGGTTTTTTTTTTTGTTTTTTATCCCAGTTTTAGCACTGCGAGCCCCATGTCTCAAGAAACCCCTCAGTCTCAGGCAACTGCACAGGTGGTCACCCTACCTAGCATACACATACAAGCCCTCATGTTTTACTTTTATCAAAGGAGGAGTTCTAAAGATTTTACATCCTCAAACTCATTCTTTTCTAATTGGAAAATTCTGTCTACTCAAAACTTCCTAGAATAGTCTGCTACTTCTTTCTGTCCCAGAAATGAAACAGCGTATCACCATGCTCAGAGGCTTTTTATCCAATCTTTAGCATTTTCTGTAAGACAAATAATCTCCCCTCTTCCTACAGTTTCCCAATGTTCTGATCTCCAGGCCCCAAAAATACAGAGATTAAGTTAGTCTCTTGATTGATGCCAAATAAACAGAATGCTGTTAAATCTCCCACATTCCCAGTCTAATGAAACAGCCACTTCATCATCACAATGTGGCCCAGTCTAGTAAGGGCAGTGAGGTGTTCTATAAAAAAGCCCATGGACACTCTGGGCCAGGGAAAACTTTGGAATGTGAGGACAGGTGTGTTGAGGATGGGAGAATTTAACTAAATTTCTACTCCAAGAGAAGTAAGTTGAAAAATGAGAATATTTCTAAGAGTGCTATTCCCCAAGAAAGGATGTCTGCTAAAAAGACATAAAGGTGAGAAAAGAGCTCTACTATTAGTAACAAATTACAGTGTAAGCAATTGTTCCCCTACGCTTAAGAATTTCCCAAACTATCCAGTGAGGGGCATGCATTTTCCACCAAACTAATTTCGTCCTTTGGTAAGTTACAGCCCTGGCGGTTTACTGTGCCTTGAATACTTTAGAAAACCTTGGTAGTCCACTTCTCTTTGGTGTTATACAACCAATGAGGTAATTGCACACTGTGACGTTTTACCAGTCCAGTTCCACATAGTCAGCAAAAATAGGCCTTCAATGCAATTTGCACACGTTTCTTCTATTCATGATATACTTTATTTATACAGAAATAACAATAACCATGTATCTAGTAACAGCAATCTAATAGCTATCTCTAATAGCAGTTTGATTGCATGCTTGTATTAAACCATTGCCCTCAAACATATGGTGTGTCACAATTACAGTCATCTTTATCAACAGAGGCAACCATATTTTCATGTAGGATACACATACACCCCTCTATGATTTATGTTCCATTCTCCTTTCCTTTCCTACTCCCGGTTGCTGGTCTTGAAATAGCTTTTCTTTTTCTACCTGGTCCTAGAATAATCACTTACATGAGCTCCCTGAGCCTTCCCACACCAGGTGCACACTTACTCCTCTGGGAGAGAGAGTTGTGTTTTCCTGTGTTGAACAAACCCTCATTTGTTCAGGACAGAGCAGCTGAGGGGCTTTCTGACTAGGCCTCTTCACCCTAGTTGAAAGGACTTCACCTGGATATTCCAGGGCGAGTGATTCCAACAGTGCTTGATATATCACGTTTATTCTTCACAATAATAATAAAATCTCATGACAAAAAACTAAAAATTGAGGGAAGATCAGAGCCATAGTAGAGGAGAAAAAGTCTTTACGACTCTTTCCTAAGAATAAGTTACCTTTCAGCTTCAAGCTGACTTCTTGCACTGCCTTCCCTTTATTCCACTCTCCCCAAAACTGGAATAGAAAATAAAAGATAGAAACAAAAGAGGGAACAGAGAAAAGGGAAAGGTTACTCACCATCACTGCCAGCTGCCTATAGGCCTTCTTCATTTCAACATCTGATGCTGTGGCTTCAACCCCTAGCACGTGGAAAGGGTTTAGCTCATCCTCAGGAACCCCAGCCATAGTCAAGAGTCGAGCCACTTCCTCTTCAGGCTGGCAGTAGCGCCCGCTAGCTACATGTGCATTCCCTTGCCTGTTAGTCCTCTGCTTGACCCAAGGCAACTCCAGCCAACCCCACTGAACCATTCTTACCAGCTGCTGCCATGGCCTGCTCTCTCTCAGCAGAGTCAGGCAACCCTGCAAGGCAGGAGAATCCAGCCGAGAGAACAGCCAGTTAGCCTTACCCCTCCAGCCTAACCAGTCACCTAGTCCTACCAGAAACTGCCAGCCCAACTGTAGACAGCCCAATAAGAGGGCAAGAGCCAGAAGCAGCAAAGCACCCACTAGCCTAAGAAAACGGGTGAGCAGCCCTACCCCGTAGCAAAACCCCTGGCTCAGAAACTGGAACATCACCTGGGCCCAGCCCCCCAGCCGCCCAGCCCAGACTCCCACCCAGACTCGAAAAAGGTCCAAATCACTGCCTTTCAGCTGCCTGCATGCATAGATGAGATGCCCACAAGTTTCCACATACTCTCCCACCAATACCAGCAGTTCAATCAGCCACCAGAAGCCTGCCTGTCCAAGCTGACATAGTTCCTCTGCTCCCCACAATCCCAGGCCTCTACGTCTATCTGCCTGACTTCGTTTTCTGCCCAGCCGATGTCGCCCAGGGGACCGGGGATCTCTGCGTCCACTCTCTCGAGTATCCTCCTTGGTTGGAAAACGGTGCCGCTGTCTCCGGGGTGGAGGTTTCTTTCCAGTGGGCACACGTGAAAAATCACTGGAGAACTTAAGAGGTTCCTCCTCCTCATATTCCTCTTCCAACTCTTCCTCCTCCCCCAAGGCTGGAGAGGTACAGTGATGGCAAAAGCTGCTAGAAGAGCTATCTCCTCCCTCAGAGTAAAGACCTTCGGGGATTCCAGGGGTTCTCTGGCAGTTGCAAGTAGGTGGAATGGAAAGAAAAGAAGGGTTCCCATCCTCCTGGTACCCAGCCTCATTCTCTCTTGAGAGTTCCTGGTCCATTCCTGACTCTTCTTCTGAAGATATCTCACTCTGATCAGGATCCTCTCCATCCCTGGGGGGTCCTGGACCCCTTGGGGGGCCATGGCTTGGATCTGACCAGTGGGCTGGGTTTGGAGGCTGTGTGTACTTAGGATCTGATTGCTCCGTGAGGCAGCGGGTACCATTAACGGTAGTTCCCGCTGAGTCCCTGGGTCCTGAGAATGAAAGTACGTCAGGTTCCACGGAGGGTCCGAAAGTCCTGAGGGAAGCACCACCACTGTGGTGGGCTCCACACAACCCTCTTCCTCCGGGGTGCTTCTGGGCCATGACCCCGGGGCTTCCTGAGGGTTTTAGGTGACAGCCATCATGGGAAGTTTGATGCCTGTAATAAAGGTGTCAAGAATGGAACTGAGAGGGGTTAAATAATTTTACGTCGGGATACATTTAATGCATCCATCTCCCAAGGGGGGGGGGGACACGTCTTCCCAGGTTCTTTTAGGGTACTCATTACTCCTAGCAATAAACCAGAACTAAACTAACCACAACCCTCCTCCCTCCAAATTCCCTTAGTTTTTATTCCCTCAGAAAACTGTAATCCTAAAGAGGGAGGTATCGTAAAGGGTGTGGTCCTAGGGTCGCTCTTGGGAAAAACGGAAAGCGGGCCGGAAAGGGGAGCCACAGGCTGCCAGAAAAGGGTGGGGACCGTGCAGCCCCTAAAGAAAATCTGGGGGCAGAGCTTAGGGTTGCCCCTGAGGGAGACAACTCCGGGTTGAGGGGGCGAAGGTAACGTACCGAAGTGCGGCGGTAACTCCTCCCCCTCGAACAGCTGAGCCAGGGGCCAGGGGGAGCTACGAGAGCAGCTCCCCCGGCTCCGCCTCCCGCTCACGCTCTGCTTCCGCCTTCCGTCTCCGCCGCCGACCTGAGCCCACTTCCACTTCCGGGGTCACCAGGGAAGAGACGGGAAGGAAAAGGAAAGCGGTTGGCCGAGGCGAGAGCAGGTCCAGCAAGTACAGAGTCAAATCAAAGGAGGTGGTCTCAGGAAGCACCGGCCCCGCCCTTTAAAGGGCCCTCCGCCACCGTCCTCCGCGCACCGGAATGGGATCCCGACCGGTTGCACCGCTGGAAGCAAAGCAAGCGATCGCTGCAGCAGTGTGTGCGGACTGGGGGCAGATTTTCAGGGTTCCTCTGGCCGTATTCCTGGGCTCTGCCGAGATTGGGAGATGGTGGAGAGCCACCGAGCTACAGTCTCAGTCTCCCTTGTAAAAAAAACCAGGGAGCGCAGAGGAGCTACCGCCCTGATCCGTTCCCTGCGGACCGCAGCCGAGGACAGAGGCCTCTTTGTATCCTGCAGGGGTGGAGCAGAGGGGAGAGCGCCCCAGGCTAGCCCCCACCGTGGACCCCCAGCGATGCTCCTGCTTTCCCAGCAAACCTTGGGCCTCCCCAGCGCCTGACCCAGCTGGCGAACTGCCCCTTTATAACTGTAGCTCCCACGGCCCGGATCCGCCCCTCTGGACACAGCTCTCAGGCCCGGTCAGGGAACGGGGCCGGGGGACTGAGGGTGTAGCTCCGCTGGGTTTAGGGCCGGAGCCGAGTGCCAAAGAACCTTGCACTCATCTGCATGCTTCTTTGCATCTCATTTGCATACCGAGCCTTTCGGTCGACGTCGACACGCGCCCCCGCCCCCACGCAGACCCGGCTTGGGTCCCCTCGCCTTCCGTCCCCTCCAGTGCACACGCCTCTATCCTCTTACACCGCTCTTGTTAGTGCCCTTTCCAGGCCGGGTCTTGTTCCGTAAGATTTTTCACCCATGAGCCCCCCGCTGGCGCCCTCAGGCCAGTAATAGCCCCTTCCCCAGGTCCCCGATCCCGACCACCCGGTTCTCCAGAAGACAATACTCCAATTCTCTGGGAAGTGGAAGAAACCAAGCCAGAGCTAGGGGGACACTGGGACCCTGGTTGGGGCTTTCTGAGCTTCTAGTTGTCGAGTCATCTCTTAAGTTTTCAAAGACCTTCTCCAAATCTCTTGCGATGCTCCCCCAAGACCCTTCCCTGCTGTGGTTTGGGGTCTGTAGTCCCAGCCTAGAGCGGTGGGTAACCTGGATCCCCCCCACAGACAGGGGAAAGAGTTTGAGGGTCCCGCCCCGTGATGTCAAAGCCACCCACCCACCCACACGCGTCCCCTTCCTCCACCCCCGTCCCCTTCCTCCACCCCCAAGCTGCTTGCATTTAGCTCCCAGGGCTTGGGCTACGACTTGCAAGAGTTTAGAGGGCAACGAACAGGGTGGCCCTGGGGGGGCCCACGTCCGACAGCCGCCCCGACGCCGGGGACCTCCGGGCAAGCATGCAGCTGGGGGTCTAGGGAAGCACTTCCACTCCCTCCTCTCCTCAGCCCTGGCAGGGTGGTGAGTAAACACCCCCTCCCCAACTTTCCCTTGTTTAGGGTCCCCAGACTTCCAAGCGGATTGAGGAGAGGAGCCCCAGGGATTTCCCAAGCAGTCCCTCCAGCCTGTTTGGACCTAGAGGTCCCAAAAAAAGGACAGCTGGAGGAGAAAGTACCTGCATCCACCTCACCCACTCCAATA
Organism: Dugong dugon; assembly: GCA_030035585.1. NCBI lineage: Eukaryota > Metazoa > Chordata > Mammalia > Sirenia > Dugongidae > Dugong > Dugong dugon. The sequence goes on from CM057465.1 coordinate 10,672,411, forward strand.
GTGCCCCAAAATGCCAGCCTCTCCTGGGTTTTCTCCTCCTTTCAGGAACTGAGTTTAAATCCCATTGGCAGCCCTGACACTCCTGGGGCAAAGGAGAGGTAGGAAAAAGTCTGGTACCAGTGTCCTGAGAAGGAGTGGCTACCAGGGTATGAGATGTCTGTGGGTGAAGCGCCTGCTTATTCCGTGACGGGCCGTTGGAGGTGGACTGTGGCTGGACTTCCCTTCCCTCAACAACTGTATCTCAGCATGAAGCCGAGGCTTCAAAATTCCGATAAAGTATCTCTACTTGATTCCTTGTCCCAAACTCCTTTGGGGGTCTGGTGTTTTTCCTTTCTTCCCTGGGGTTAGAGCGGCTGTCCAGAGACACCACCATGACTCATTCTCTCCTCTTCCTCCTCCTTCTCCCCTTCTATTAACCCTTCCCTTTCCAGTCCAGGGGAGTAGTTTTGAGTCCCAGCTGCAGACAGAACAAGCTTTCTTTTCAGCTGGAGCAAGCTGCTGGAGCTTTAGCCCCCAGTCCCACTAGTGCCCCTGGGGCCCTTCCCTCCCCAGACCCAGAGCTTCCTACTCCTACCCTAACCTGTAAAAGCTTGGGGGCAGACAAAGGCCTATTAGCTCAGAGAATTTTTGTTTATTTAAGTTTTACTTAGTGTCCTTGTTTCACAGGGCAGTGAAAAGACAGCCCATTTCCCTCAACCCAATCCCACAGATTTCTTAAATTACCCAGCAGGGCCATGCTCCCTCTTAAAACTGACCTTTCTTCAAAATAAATAAGGTACATAGTCCTCAATATTCATGGGCGTATGAGTTGCCACCCCCTACCCCCTTGCAGGTTTCCCAACCCCCTCAAGAGATTTCATGGATGGATGAGGGGAACTGACACCTCCCCCTGTGACCACCTCCTCTTCAGCCATGGAGGAAGACTTGCTGCCCCTGGTCATGACCTCTGACCCCAGGCCCTTTAACCAACAACTCCCAGAGCCTCCAGACCCAAGATGTGTCTTGGAACCCCAGGACAGTCCTGAACTGGCACCCATCCTAGTGTGTGCCCTTTGCTGCTGCTTTGGAATCATCTACTGCTGCTTCGGTGAGGGTCCTGGGGGGCAGCTTCCCAATACTGTCACCCTCAAGGATCATGCCCACTTTTTCTGCTCCTGGGCCGTCTCCACTCCCCTACCAGGGAATGCCTACCTTCAGTCTGGCCCATGCCTGTTTCGCCAGCATCTCCTCTTGTCCTTCCCCATGCCTCTACCTTCTGGCTCTGATCCCTGGCAGCTCTCATTTGCCCTCCTCTTGCCTCCTCCCTCAAAACTCCACTCCCAAGTTATACTCCATGCCTAAGGCTTTGTCACCCTTCCCCAGTAGCCTGAATAACCCTGTGCTGATTTCTTCCCACCTGCCATCCCTGGGAGGACTAGACTTTCTTTCTAGACTTACTCCCCTCAATGCATCTGTCTTACCTCAGGTTTTCCCCTCCATCCCCTCACAGTTCCTGAACTATCCCTTGCCCTCCCTGATATTATCGCTCTCTGCCGCTTGCCTTGAGGCCCCTTGATGTGCTACTCCTGTCTTCTGCTCCTCTGGGTTGCCATTCCTCACCTGTCCAGATCATCAGAGCCATCCCTGGATACCCCCCTTTCTGCCTCTCAGTACCTCCTGCCTCCCTCCCCAGGCTACCGCTGCTTCAAGGCAGTGATGTTTCTCTCGGGCCTGCTGTCAGGAGCTCTGGTGATCTTCCTGTTGTGCCACAAGGAGCGGGTGCTGGAGACACAGCTGAGCTTGGAGGTGAGCGTGGGCATCGCGCTGGGCATTGGACTCCTCTGCGGCCTGGTCACCATGCTGGTTCGCAGTGTCGGGCTCTTCCTGACTGGTCTCCTGCTAGGCCTGACCCTGGGCGCTGGAGCCCTGTTGGGCACTGAGCCCATCTACCAACCGCCTTCAGCCTGGGTCCCAGCCGGGGGCCTGGTGGGGCTGGCGCTGCTGGGAGCCCTGCTCACCCTTCGGTGGCCGCGCCCATTCACAGTTCTCGGCACAGCCCTGCTGGGTGCTGCAGTGCTGGTGGCCTGTGCTGACTTCTTCCTGGAGGGGCTGGCACTAGGCAGTCGGCTGAGCCAACGGCTGCAGGCACTTCCAGCCCTGCCTCCTCTCTGCTGGTATAGCTGGGTCTTACTCGGGGCCTGGCCAGCCCTGGGAGCTCTTGGGGCCCTGGCCCAGTGGAAGCTCATGGCTGAGGAACATGGAGGCCACGCCAATGGTAAGTTAGTGTCATGGTACAGAAACAGCCAGCCTGTGTCCACTCATGCCCCTAGTTCCCAGACTTGATGAGGGGAAGGGGAGAAATACATTTGAGGGAAGAGGGTGGGGGTGTTCAAGGTGAGTGGGTCAGGGCATTGAAAGAAAGTTAGATGTGGAGGAGCCAAAGAAGGTCGGGGTAAGAGTGAGAAGAGAAATTGTGAAGGGAGACAGGGAGAGTTATTGGGAACTATTTATGGAAGGAAAAGAGGATCTCAGGGCAGTCCAGGAGGAAAGAGTAGGAGGATTCCAAAGACAGCATTTCTTTTGGAATAACAGGGAAAAAGATGAGACATGAGAAGACCATGACAGGGAGGTCAGATGGATTTCTCTACAGTGGGAGTGTGCTTGGGGGTGGGATTCAGGGTCTAAAGAAGCCTCCCTGCATCTGCATTGCCTCCTCCCAAGCGGTAGTCTTGAGCCGGCAGCAAAGGCAACTCCAACTTCTTCGGATCCGTCAGCAGGAGGCCAAGTGGCACCGGACCCCCCCTGGGGTGGGGCTCTCTGAGGGCAGTTACCACCGCCAGCTGCCTCCCAGTGCCCGGAGCCCTGCTGACAGCCTGGCTCCAGTGAGTGGGGCAGGCACCCTGGGGGGAAGGGGCAGAGGGTACATGGGGGTGGCCAGGGTGGAAGGGGGACTCTGGCTTGGGACCCTCCTCCCACCCTCTCTGCCCTGTGCCCCTCCAGAGTTATCTCCAGAGCCTTCGAGAGCGCCACCTGGGGCCAGGCACCCAGGCCACTGCTGCCCACACCATCCTGGACCTGGATTCTGACTGTGGTTCCACTGTTCCCCTCACCACACCTTCTGGTTCCACCTAGACTTGAGCCTAAGCCTGCTATGATAAAACCTCCCCTAGTAAGGGGACTGGGAAGACTAGGTGGGCAGGGCCTAAGCCCACAAGACCCATACACAAACTTCCCCACCTCTTGGCCTTGGGGATAGATCTGTGCTCCAACCCAGCCCAGCTCTATAGGGATATGTTTCAGGGACAGAGAGGAATCCTGGGGGAGAGGGGAGAAAAATGGAAGTATGAGTATCTACCTCTGTCCGATAATACAAGCGTCTGGTCCCCAAAGAAACTGACTCTCTAATTCCCCCCAAACTGGGGAGGCCTCTTTCCCAAATAGCTTCTCTTGTATACTGCCCACCTCAGTGTGCCTCACAATGGTAAAATAAGGAGGTTAGTTTTTGTATGACCTACAGGAAATCAGGGAGCCTCCTAGGCACTTGCTAGCTGTTTGATGGGGAGAAGGGCAGCACAGAGGAGGCCCAGGACCCCCTAATCCACAGGCCCTTCATTAGGGGGTGGTTGGGTTCCTGATTAGCCTTTCCCCCTGGACCCCACAGGCTCGAGCCCCCTTCTCCTACCTCACTTGGGGGCACTGTCCTCTATGGTGCTTCCCACGTTTTTCTTCTTAACCTGGGAAAGACCACAAGGCAATGCCTGGCTCCACGCCTGCCTCCCACAAAAACTGCCTTCCTGCTCCAAGGACAGAGCATTGTCCCACATGCCAGAGCTTGCCCTTTTGCCCAAAGGAGCCTGGTCTTTGGGGCTGCATGGGAGACAAGTGCCTTCTCTGCCTCTCACTATGGGTGAGGCTAATTTCCTCCTTAACCCTAAAAGCTCTGGTTAAGTTCAAACCACTAACCCCCTCTAACTCTTCCCCCCTCCAACTCTCCAGCCCAAAGTCTGTTCCCTTGTTCCCCAGAGAGCATGAAAGAAAATATATCCCACCCCTGGGCAGCAAAGGCCACGATGGATCGACGAAGAATGTGGGAGCATGTGAATAAAATGGCGCTGAATACTGAATTGGGGAGTCTGGCCTCTGCTGTTGCTGGTTTTTTTCTCTGTACCCCAAACCAAGAGTTAGCCACATTGACACATCCTCTGTCCCCTAAAGGTCTGATGGGGTTCCCTTACCACACTGGACTACTGTAGGCATTACATACCCACACACACAGAGCCAAGGAAGAGCTGTTCACTCCTCTCTTAAGAACATGAAGTTAGCCTCCATTTAGCACAAATGTGCCAGGAACTGTGCTCAGGACTTCATATATAGTATCTCATTTAATGCAACAACCCTGCAGGGTTGGTATTAACCTTATTTTGCACATGGGAAATCCGAGGCTCAAAGAGGTTAATTAACCTGCCAATAAACAAGTAAATGTGGTTCTTAAGGATTCCAAAGCCCTTGCTCATTTTACTGGCCATACTGTTCTTTTGCACTTTATCTAGGAAGAACAGGACCCAGGCAACCAGCCTCCCAGCTGTTGTCTCCTGTCAGCTAAAGGCCTGATTGACACCTGCTCTCTACCACTATCCTCCAGACAGTAGATTACGCAGTTGGAAGTGCTATGGACTACAAGAATGGGGAGGAAATGCGTGGAGTTGGGGGCTGACCCAGAGTCAGAGGCACTTCCCAGGAGGGAAAGAGCACAGGGGACTGCTGACCAGAGCAGGGGACCTTTAGAAGGCCGTGGTCTACCAGCTCACGTATAATAGCTTGTGGGGCTGCCCCTGCATGGTTCTAGTGAGCAGACATTTGACTCAGGTCTTAGGCCTCTGGGAGGGTGACATTACCAGGTAATGAAAGGGTGTTGGAACCTGTGGCTGAGGGGAGACTGTCCAACATTGTGCCTGTGGGTGAGTGGTCAGTGTTCCAGGTGGTATCTATGACTAAGACTGTGGTACCCAAGGTTGTGCCTGTGGTTAAGTGGTCAGTATGCATTACTGAAGGAGCGGTGTCCCCACCTGAGGGGTAGCGTCTGGGCTTTGGGGATGACAGTGCATCCAGTTCTGGGCGGTGTCTCTGGGATAGCCTTTCTCTACCCGAAGCTGTTGATTGAGGCGCCAGTAATGTTTGCCCTTGAAGAAGTAGACTCGGTCATCCCGCCAACTCACTGCAGCTGAGGGCCGGTCTGGCGCTCCCGTAAACAACCCCTTGATTGGTTTAGGGTAGCTGCTGAAATCAGTTCGGGCCAGCTCGTCCCACTGCCAGTACCCGGAGCCCTGGGTGTGGAATGGTGGGGGTGAGGAGAAGGATGAGAAGAGAGCCTATGGACTCCCAAAAGTCTAGCCCAGCCCACTCCAGCTGTGGAAGATTTTCCCCTTCAAGAGCAAGTCTTTGCTTCTCCGTATGAGGTAGCCCACCCCTCCTAAAGAGATTTGCCATTCCTTTGAACTTTATACCTTAAAGAGGAACACCTTTTTGTTGAGAGGCCAGTAGAGAGCTGCATCCAGGTTGGGTTCTATCCTATTCAGCGTCTTGGGGAAGCCAGGAGACATCTTGAAATTAATGTAGCGCCACACCTTGTTTCCTGACAGCGTGTGAAAAAAAAGAACAAGTCACCTCTGCTCTTGGGATAGCTTTTGGTCCTTCCATCTAACCCTTTCAGAAACTTCCCATTTCTCCCTCCCCTTTATGGTTGATTTGAGATTAGGTCCTCAGAAGAGACACTGTAAGCGGCCCCTTACCCTTAAAGAAATGAGTCCGATGTGTTCGAGGAGAGTAGACAGCAGCATCCAGGTTTCCTGGGAGCCCTTCCCAAAGGGCAGACACTGGGGACAAGGGACCCAGCCCTGAATCTGTCACAGTCCACACGTAGTCCCCCTTGAAGGCATAGGTCTTCCCATGGGGCCCTGAGAGCAAAAGGTGTGTCAATAAGTAGAAAAAGACAGGGGTCAAATAGACTTGTGGGTGTCTCAGGCAGGCGGATAATCTGCCCTCCTCCCACAAGCTGATTCCTCAAAAATTCTTTCAACTTTAATTGAAGATTAAGGAAAAGAAGGAGGAACCAGTGCTCAGCCTCTCCTTTGTTGTTCAGAGCAATTCAGCTCTGATACAGTCCACAAAACAAAAGCCCCACACATAGCTGGACCCCTTGGGGACCTCACTCTCCATTCCAAGTGGCTTCCAACAGGGTACAATACACTTCCTAGGCATTCTGGTTAATATTGTTTCCTCCATCTTGCTGTATTTCCAGATATGTTTTAATGACTCCTATAGGGTGGCAACCAAGGAAATTGCCTGCCTGGCCCACCTTTCATTGCCTCTGACTCCTCCCCACCCATACGCCACACCACATGCCTCCTTCACAGTTATCAACCCTTGCCTGGGGTCTAACCTCCCTGCCTGCGGTCTAACCTCTATTGCTTATGCTGAGGTCCCCATGTTATTTCCATTTGTCCAGGCCTCAGGGTCATCAGGCTGCCCCCTACTGTCTGTCTACAGCCTGGAGAGGGAGGGCCTCACCCAGCAACATGGCATCCAGTTCACCATTGCAGGGGTCTGGCATGGTGCTGGGCTCTTTTGGCACTGGGGGTACGGAGGGCACCTCCATCTCTTCTTCCTCCTCATCCTCTCTCTCTGGGCTCTTCTTGCCTGCAAGGTGAAGTAATGCTGCTCAGGGAGACAACTCATAGCACCTGGCCTCCCCACCCATCTTATTGTAAGTTCAGTTCGGAAGCCCATAGAGAGGCCTAGAGAGTTTCCTTAGTGCTGGGTGAGATCATGTTGATATCAGCAGGAGACATGTGTGTTTTGAGAGACATCAGAAAGGAGAAAGGAAGTTTGCTGGAATGTGTGTTCTCCATGCCCAAGTATGAGTGTAAGGGAAAAGAGGCGTGGAAGGAAGATTAAGCATGAACGAGTCAGGGAGAAGCAGTTCCAGAAGATGAAGAAGCTGGAATAACTGGGCAGGAGGAAGAGAAAGAAGCTGAGCCATTTCCCTCCATGAAGAGATGCTGACCAGCTCAATCCTCATGCTCATCAGGGGAAGGGACTGACCATAGAGAGCCTGGATCCCTGCTATATCATCCTGGTGGAGCTTGAAGTAGGGCTGGTAGCCAGCGTAGACAGGGGTCATGAGGGCCTGGGTATACCGGGAGTGCCCAAGCCCCAGGGCATGACCCAGTTCATGGGCTGCAATAATGCGCAGGTTCACCCCCTTGTAGGTTCCCTCAGTCCAGAGCTCATCCTCATCAAAGTGCACGCTGCCCAACTCTGGGATGTCAGCATGGGCCAGGACCCTCCCTGCACAAAGGCAAAAGAGGACAGGAAGGAGGTCAAAGTCTGTTAAGCTTGAGCATCCCTTGCCTGTTACAAACTCCAATTACTTCATTTCCTTAAAATTCCCCCATCTGTAGTCACTGTCTCTTGGATGTCTCTTCCTCTCCTTTCATATTCCCCTGTTATCACCCAGTTCTTGCAGGGATACCCATGACTCTTTACTTCTCAGCCACCTTCTCCTCTCTGGCCCAGTCCTCCCTGAGGTATACCTTGGATAGGGGAATTCAAGCCAAGGAAGGAGGCATGATCTCTAAAGAGGAGGCTTAGTAAAGCCCCAGGTAGGTGAACAGCTGCTCCCCTAGGGAATATTAGAATGTGGTTAGAGAGTGTAGGCTGCAGGTGGGCATAGGAGACAGCCTGAACATTAAGGCTCCACAGTCACAGGCTCAAGGGGACAGAGGTAATCTCAGAGATCTGTGAGGTGGAAGCAGGTCCCTACCACGCCCATCAAAGGTATTGGAGCAGTATGGACTTTGGCGGCCATGGAAGGATAGGCGGATGTCAGCCCAGCCAGCCTGCACCTCCCGGAAGGTCAGGGGGGCCACATTTCTCCAGTACTGGAAGGCTTGAAGCAGAGCTGCCCGGGCTATGTGGGGTGGGAGGGTGGAGGGCAGGTTCAAGATGCGGAAGGTCAGGTGCTTCTTCCTCCAGCGACCTGATTATCAAACCAGAAAATAGATTAGAAACACAGATCTTCCTGCAAACTTCAGGGTACTCTACAGAGCTCCCCTGCAGCAAAGCCAGATCACAACACCTCCAGGCAGGTGATCACCAGGTAATTACCAAGCTATCATTCAACACTGAGCTGGCCCAGGCTTTCCTGATGCCACCCTCTCTTCTCCCTCCTTTTCCCAGGCTCAGTCCTCACCCAGCAGCAGGTATTTAAAGGTCTTCTTGTTGAAGGGGTCTTCCAGGCCACAGCGGGGCTGCTTCATGCGGGCCCTTGTGGCATTATCCAGCTGACCTGATACTGGCAGCTCAGATGCTTCCTGAAAAACTCTGGAAAGAAGGAGCTGGATGGATCCAGCACAGCAGGGACCAGGCAGAGGACTCTGGAATGACTGGGAACTGAGGATAGCTCTTGGCCCACTGTTGCCCAAGGTGGTGACCAAGAATGGTTGGAGGGGTCACTCTAGCCTCCAATCCTCGTAATTGGGACTTTCTCTGCTGTTTTGCAAAAAATAGCGATATTCCAACTTCATCTCCCCATCCTCAGTCTCTTTATCTTGGGTGAGGTTCCCCTCAGGTGTAACCTTCTGCCTCTGCTGCAATTTTTAACCTTCTCCTGCTGTGGGAAAGTACCCCTTTCTGCCTCTGAATGCTCTCCCATCAGCACTCCGCCTCAGGATCTGTCCCCCCTCAGCCTTCTCCTCTCCGAGCTGGACTCCCCAAAGCCCAGCCTGCCCTGTGACCAGAGCCTACAGGCTTTCCAAGGGACTGTGAACATGTTTGAGAGTAGAAAAAAAAAATAATAATAATCCATAAGATCCAAAATATGAAAGGAAAACTGCAAAATAGAAATAAATATTGACTTAAATGTCCATGAAAGTTAACATCGTGTCAATAACTCAACTCTAACTCAACTCAACTCATGGTTACATATAAATTATACTTCCTGTGGGATGTGACTGAATATTAGTACTTTACATATAATGTGGGGTGAAGCCTCCAAAGGGGTGCTTAAAAAACCAGTTGCCATGGAGTTGATACCAACTCATGGTGACCCCATGTGTTTCAGAGTAGAACTGTACTCCACAGGGTTTTCAATGGCTGATTTTTCAGAAGCAGATTGCCGGGCCTTTCTTCCGAGACACCTCCGGGTGGACTAAAACCTCCAATCTTTTGGTTAACAGCAGAGCATGTTAAACGTTTCCACCTCCCAGGGACTCAAAAAAAGTGATTAGGGCCTAGGAAGATCCAATCACTGTGCTCCAAATCCTTGGGTCCCCATCTTACCATATGCCCCACCACCCTAACAATGATAACCACCCAACAACTGGATCCCAGACATGGACTTGGATCAGGCAAAGGTGGGCATGAGGAAAGGAAGAGATGAGAGAGGGAACAAAGACCTTGTGACTTCAACTCTAAAGGCATGCATGTTTTGTAACCTCTTACCTCAGAGCCTCTGTGATGTCTTCTGGCTTGAAGTCATCTGGTCCTTCTAGAGGCTTTTGTAGGTACCCGTATTGCAGCAGATAATCCTGTGAAGGAGGTGAGAGCAAGCAGAATGAAAAAGGGGTCAGTCTCAGGGTGAAGCTTCTAAGTGGCCTAACAGGCCATCAGGATAGGCAGGGACTAGACATGGAGGGACCAGCTCAGGGAAGGGGCTCAGGCAGAACATGGGGAAAGAGGAAGAGAGCGGGCAGGGGTGGATCACGGAGTACAAGAAGGAAAAGAAAAGTCAGGGGGGAAGACGGTCAGGAGGGAGGCTCGGATGGAACTGTGGAGTGGCACTTCCTGCCCTCCCCCTGCCAGAGTCCCTCTTTCCCTGGGACTCACCACAGCCTCCTCCTTCTCTGCAGGCTCCAGAGCCCGGCTTGAGACTGTCAAGGGCAGTAGGAAACCCAGCCACAGCCACTGCCAGTTCATGGTCCCACCAGGCAGCAGCTCCAGAAGCTGTCGGTGCCTCTACCCTGAGGTTTCTGGGAGGCTAGGGGAGCAGGGCTAGGAGGGGGCTCTTACCTCCAATTCCTTTCCCTTTCCAGCCTTGGGTCCTCTTTTTAAAACTTCAGCTGAGGGAAACTGAGGGGAGTGGCAGGGGGAGGTGACTCAGCCCAGAGATATGTTGCAATTCACCATTAACCCTTGCCCTACCAGAGAGGAGAAGTTAAGGAGAACTCCCAGCCCCCTCTCCCAGAGTCCTCTGCTGGAGATGGGGAGACTTTTCAGGTTGTCCTGGGGTTGGGCATCCAGGCAGGATGAGAAGCAGAGTCCCTGGAGAGACTAGGAAGAGGGACCATGCCATCCCCTGGAGGTAGACATTCCTGTGTCTCAGGGACCCCAAATTCCTCAGCTTCAACCTTCCTCTTTCCCTGTGAACTCTAGAAAAAGAGAAAAAATAAAAGCTAACATGTAAGAGGCAACTAAGGTGCTTGGGTTTCAGGTGAAAAAATTAAGAGCAAGGTCTCAGCCTGCTCTCAGGGAGTTTACAGATAGGGTGGAGACAGACCCAAGTCCCCAAAATAAAGGAAGGAGCCCTGGTGGTGCAGTGGTTAAGAGCCTGGCTGCTAACCAAAGCAGTTAAGAGGTCAGCAGTTCGAATCCACCAGCTGTTCCTTGGAAATCTCATGGGACAGTTCTACCCTGTCCTGTAGGGCCGCTATGACTTGGAATCGACACAACAGGTTTTCGGTTTTAGGAGTCCAGGCAGGAAGTAACTCATCCTAAGGGTCATGGGCTGTGGGGAAGTTTTGCTGAGAAGGCAGGATCTGACCTGGGCCCTGAAGGCTGGCTAAAAGTACTGAAGGACAGGGACAGTGCAGGTCTTGAGTGAAAACACAGGGCTGAGAAAAGCCGCTGTGGTGAGTGAGGAAACGCCTAAGGGTCTGGACTGTTTTGTTCACCATTGAATCCCTAGTGCCTACCCCAAGGCCAACTCCAGGCTTCAGAAGTGCTTAACAAATGTTTGCCAAACAATAACTGGGGTAGGAGAGTGGTTGGGAGCCAGTGTTTAGAAAGGACCCTGAATGCTACTTCAGAGAAGAAAAGCTTATATTTTAAAATGCCTATTATGTACTAGGAGTCCTGGTGGCGTGGTGGTTAAGAGCTTGGCTGCTAACCAAAAGAACGGCAGTTTGAATCCACCAGCCACTCCTTGGAAACCCTATGAGGCAGCTCTACTCTGTCCTATAGGGTCGCTATGAGTTGGAATCAACTCGACAGCAATGGGTTAGGTTTTTTTTTTTGGCTTATTATGTACTAGGAATCCCTGGGTGATGTACATGTTTAAGTGCTCGACTACTAGCCTTACGGTTGGTGGTTTAGATGCACCTCAGAAGACAGGCCTGATGATCTGCTTCCGAAAGTTCACAGCCTTGAAAACCCTATGGAGTGCGGTTCTACTCTATACACATGGGATCACAACTAACAACTAACATTGATGGAAACTACGTGCTATATATAGCATCTCATTTAATTCTCCAACCATCCTATAAGGGAGGAATCATTTTTCCATGAAAGAGAATGGAGAAACAGAGAGGGAAATTGACCAAAGCAGGGAGATCCTAACTGGCACGGCCTACAACCCTAATTCCCATGCTGACTGCATAACCTATACCAAAAACAATGCCGTCAACCCTACCGGACAGAGTAGAACTGCCCCATAGGGTGTCCAAGGCTATAAATCTTTACAGAAGCAGACTGCCACATCTTTCTCCCACAGAGTGGCTTGTGGGTCTGAACCACTGACCTTTCAGTTAGCAGCTGGGCGCTTAACTACTGAGCCACCAGGAATCCTTTCCTGACTCCATAGCCCATGTTCTTTCCATACACCATGCTGAAGCTTAGTGCTTTCTTCTTTAAGGAGTTAGGAGGCACTGAGGGTCCCTCTGTTATTTTTGCATCATACAACGTTTGCACGTCGTTCAAATGCACTGTGAAGTAGGGATGGAAATGGAGGACAGGGTTACTAAACTCATGTTCTCACTAGGCCCACAACTCTGAGCTCTTCTCTACACTACAGGCTGAAAGGCTGGGAGTCTACAGGGGAACTCTTTGCACCCCAAGATCAAGGTAGGGGGTACTCCTTACTCATATTGCTGCTCTCAGTGATGCTGGTTCCCCTGATCCACCCAGTACCCAACTGAGTAACAGTTGGGTAACTAAGTCCCAAATGACCAGTGACAGGCAAGGAAGCACAGAAGGCCTCTCACCGATGAATAAGCGGTCATGATAGCTAGGGCCATTACCAAGGCTGGAGACATGACGGAGTGTTGGGACCACCCCCTGCTCAGCCCCCTGCCAGGCTCTTCCTCATCCCTGCCCTCTCCTCCCCTTCCCTCACCCCCTGCAGTTCCTCTTCTTTTGAGAACAGGACATGGGTCAATTGAAAATTATGATTTTTTTTCTGATAAAAGTTGTATTGACTTTTTTCTGAATAAAAATTATCCATTGCTCATTGTAGTAAATTTGGAAAATACCAAAGTCACCAGGGAGCAAAAGGAAAACCACCGGTAAATTCCACCCAGCAGAGAACTGCTAGAAACGTTCTGATGCTTTCACTCGCAACTGTGGGTCTGAGTTTGGCTTCAGCTCTGCCTGCCTAGCCTCAGTCTCTAAAGATGTCAGCTGGGCTGGAAGAGGAAGTGACAGGAACTAGTGAGGATAATAAGGGGGGGACAGGAGCTGAGGGTGGTAAGGAGGAGAGGAGAATACAATAAGGAGGATTTGAGAGGAAGGGGTAGAGTAAGATAGCAAATAACTCTCCTACCCTTAGGCACCTCGTATAAGCAAAAAAAAAAAAAAGAGAGAGAGACAGAAAGACAGAGTGGGTACTTAGGGGGTGTGTGTTAGTGTGAGAGATGATGGTTATTATGAAGGGTGGTTATTATGAAGTGGGCACTCACTCTGGCCCTTGGAAGGCATAGGGTATGGAATCACATTCTAAGTGCTAAGGAGCCAAGAAAGATCAGGTAAAATAGTTGTTGTTTGGCGCAATATTGATTTCGACTCATAGTGACCCCAAATAACACAGTAGAACTGCCCCACAGGCTTTTCTTGGCTGCAATCTTTATGGAGGAGGAGCCCTGGTGGCACAGTTGTTAAGAACTTGGCTGCTAACCAAAAGGTCAGCAGTTTGAATCTACCAGCTGCTCCTTGGAAACCCTATGGGGCAGTTCTACTCTGTCCTGCAGGGTCACTATGAGTCGGAACCAACTCGATGGCAATGGGTTCATGGGTAGTCTTATGGGAGCAGATCACCAGGTTTTTCTCCCTCAGAGCCCACTGGATGGGTTCAAACTGTTGACCTCTTGGTTAGCAGCTGAGCTCTTAACCATTGCGCCGCCAGGCTCCTCGGTAAAATAGTAAAAGCTGCCAAATAGTTTACTTCATTTTAATCTCCACAGCAACCTTGTGGGGGTGGTTTTACAGAAAAGGCAACTGAGACTCAAAGTCTTTAAATAGGTTGCTTCAGGTCACACGGCCAGGAAACAGCAAAGCCTCAGGCTCTAAAGCTGTGATCTTTGCACAGTGCTCTTTAGCTTCCCAAGTGTTTTCACAGGCACCCAAACAAAATCCCCTAGAGCCAGTAGCTGGAGGCTGGGCATATGTGCATGGACTGCATGACTAACTCTCTGTTCCCACAATAGCATCCCGCTTCTGCCAGCCAGGCTGACCCAGCTCTTTTCCCCTCTGATTTGTCATCTCTCACTGGGGGAGACGCACGAATGTGTGCAAAGGGTTAGGGTATGGGGACTGCCGGCCCCAAAAAGAGAACTTAGTTCTGAGAGGAAAAACTCCTGCGCTTTTAGACTTGCTTGTTCCCCTCCTGCAACCTGGTTTCCCCCTCTGCTCGCAAATTGTGGCAGAAGAGTTTGTACAGAAATATTTTTAATTAAAATATTTTAAACAGTGGCAGGAGGGTGTAGGTTAGATTTCTGAGTGTATTTTGTAATGACCAGGTGCCATGAAGCAAGAGTGGAAGGCAAGGAGTATGAGTGGCGGTCTCTAAGCCCAGGAGAAGCCCATCTCTAAACCATCACCCACCCTCTGACAGGCCCATTACCCCGTGGAGGTAGGGGTGAAGGAGGTGAGGATTGAGGAATGAGGTGGCCTAGAGGACTGGACATCCTGGAACAAAAAGGGCAAGTCTGGGGTCTGGAACTGGAAACTGGGATGTGAGAAAACTACATTGTAACCAAGTTAGGGCTGCCCAAACCCTGCTTTTGATTTAGGGAAATGTGGGAGGGGGTGGTCTTAGCCTCTGGCCAGTTTCCCCCTCAAAGTCCTGAGGGAGTCAGGAGAGAGGATTTCTCTGGTCAGCTGGGGCTGAGTTCTCCAAGTCATTACCTTGGAAATCTCTGTTTTTAAGAGATTCCCACCCTCCAACCCCCACCCCCCCACCCCGCCGCTCCCGCAATACACACACTCCCTGAATTAGTCATGAGTTCCTAGACTCCAGACAGGATGTGACTGCCAGGATTGTGCACAGCTGAAACTGGGAAGTGGGACGGGTTTAGGGACTCAGGGACTGGGCCAGCAGATTTTTTTCCCATGATGCACCAAATTTCCTCAACCCCCGTTATGAACACTTCTGGCCTTCTCGTTCACTCATCCAATGGCATGTGTACCCGCTCTGGCACTGGCCTGAAGCCACTCAGTTGAAAGGGCATCAGACCCTAATCCTGAAGTTCTTCAGCTCCTGCCAGAATATGAGGGAGACTAAGATCTGCTCCCCTTCTCCAATTCACAGAAACGGTGTTACTTGCAGGTCTTCCCTGGAAATTGCTGGAGAGTCCTGTGGGTGACCCCATTACCCAGCACAGTGCCTGTTGCATGAAGGGATGAATTCTAGCCCCTGGAAGGGGACATGGGGCTCGGGGGTGCAGATGGGGGTGAGAGAGTGAGGATTAGAGGAATAAGGAACTTAAGCTTTCTCTCAGCATCTGGGATGGTAGGGAAATGTTGGTAACACAGGAGATTTTCCTCCTTCTGGGAATAGCAGCCTTTTCCTTAATGAAAACCAAACTGGTCTTTAGTGCCTTTCTGAAGGGAGGTGGGATGTAAGTGAGCACTTTGACCTCCTGTCTTCACTCTGTGACCCCAGGAAACAGATCTGTCCTAATGTTAGGGAACTGTCACGGGCCTGGAAAAGTCCACATTTGGCTCTCTTTTTAGTCGGCAAAAGGGTTTGATGGGGGTTGGCAAGGGAAGGAGTCCAGCACTGACTTCCCCTTTAAAAAGGGTAGTAACTAGGTGGGGGAGAGAAAACCTGAGAAGGACCCAATTTCGTTCGTTTCTTTCAGGCCAGCAGCTAGAGAGGACTGTTGGGGTGAGAGGCTGCCCTGATGGGGAGAGACGTGTGGGAAGGGGATTCTCCTCTGTACCACCTATTTTGCCGCTAACGTATTTAAGAAGGATAGTGGGCATTCACCAATGTGTTTTTTTGTATTGAATTTATTAATTTGATAATGGGGGGAAGGGTTGACATTATGTACCAGGACATTCTACACATAGTAGGGGAACGAGTTAAAAGATTTTAAAAAGACAAAAGGGCATAATTCCAGCTGGAATTTGAGCTGCCTGCAGCTTTGGCATAATGAGCACTTCCCCTCTGCTAGGAAAGGAGATGTTTTGAAGGGGGCAACAGGGAAAGATAACCAAGAAAGAAGACCGTTGATCCTCAGGAAAATGGAATCTCAGAAGTTTCATTCAGAAGCTATTTATAAGGCTGTATATACTCGCCTGCTGCCCTTTTTTTCCCGACCCCTTAAAGTGTGTGTGTGTTTATTACAAGTTTATGGATTTTGTTAAATGAGGAAAGCAAATCACAAAAGAGCATGTATAGCATGATTGTTTTTTTTTAAGAACAAAGTAAACACATACACTTAGAAATGTAAACATCAAACTGATATTTCTTTTCTTGCCATTTATAAATCTTAAGTGTTTCTGCGATCATAATGGCTTCAAGTTTTGTTTCCTGTTTAGAAGCACCATCTTCTAATACTTTTATGGCTTCAGAATGTACATTTATCATTTATAGAAAAGTGGGTAGAAAGTACGGAGAGTTCCCGTATACTCCCCCTCCTCCCATTCACGCTTTCTCCTGTTAACACCTTGAATTTGTGTGGTACATTTGGTACACATGATAAACCAATATTGGTACATTATTATTAACTGAAGTCTATAGTTTACATTGGGGTTCGCTCTGTGTTGTACACTCCTATGGGTTTTGTCAAATGTATGACGTCATGCCATCTACCATTACAGTATCATACTGAGTAGTTCCATTGTCCTCAAAATGTTCCACCTATTCATCCCTCCCCACCTCCCCCTGAACCCCAGGAAACCACTAATGTTTTTATTGTCTTTAGAGTTTTGCCCTTTCCAGGATGTCATATAGTTAGAATCATACAGTATGTAGACTTTTCAGACTGGCTTTTCACTTAGCAATATGCATGTAAGATTCTCCCATGTCTTTTTGTAGCTTGATAGCTCTTTTTAAAAAAAAAGCTGACTAAAGCTGCTATAAACATTCATGTGCGGGTACATCCATACAATTCAGTGGTTTCTGTATTTTCTAGACGTTTTTTCTGTAAAGCCTAGAGCTGTTCTAAAAAACAGTCTATTTTTAAGAAATATCTGTATGAAAAATTACTAGGATGGTACATGGGAGCAAAAATAAGACGACCCCCTCCAAATTGTAAATAATACTGGCCACTAATCAAGGCAACAGCATATTTTTGGGAAGTTAGCACATAATAAATAAGGTATTTTAAGTCAGTGAGGAAAACGTAGATTTTTCAATGAGCAAATTTAGGGCAACTGATCAGTCATTAAGAGAGAAAAGCTAGATCTCTACCTCTCTTTGTTGTTAATTGCCATCAAGTCAACTCTGACTCACGGTGACCCCATGTGTGCAGAGTAGAACTGCTCCATAGGGTTTTCAAGGTGATGATCTTTTCAGACGCAGATTGCCAGGCCTGTCTTCTGAGGAGCTTCTGAGTGGGTTTGAACTGCCAACCTTTTAACTAGTAGTTGAGCGCTTAACTGATTGTACCACCCGGGGACCATCTACCTCACTAAATGAACTCAAATAAATTCCAGACCAAACAGTGATAAACGTACATTACAAAACCATAAAAGCACTAGCAAAAGGTGCTTCTAAAACATGAAACAAAAATCCAAAGCCATTGTGATCACATAAACATTTGAGATTTATAAATGGCAAAAAAAAAAAATCAGTTTGAAAAGTTAAAGAAAAGAAAAAAGACAACTTAAATCTGCAAGTGGAACACGTGTATTTATGTCCATTCTTTCCTCTAAAATGCTAGTAAAGGAATAAAAAAAGAATAAACCCACAAGGACAATGAGGACAGGAAATGAGTCAACAGTGGATTAGAAAAAAAAACCCGTTGCTGTGGAGTCGATTCCAACTCACAGTGATCTATTGCACAGAATAGAGCTACTCCATAGGGCTTCCAAGGAGTGGCTGGTGGATTTGAACTGCCAGCTTTTTGGTTAGCAGCTGCAGCTGTTAACCACTGTGCAGCCAGGGCTCCCAGTAGCGGATGGGAGATGTCAGAATATTTCTGGAAGAAAGAAACCAAGTAGTCGCATGGTAACTTACCTCGCAGTTTGGAGGAAGCTGAAGCCTAAAGGCCTGTAGGGATAGGACTATAACCAGGAAAATAGTCTAAGAGTTTGTACAGGGCTCTGCCGTGTGCTAGCACCCATAATTTTGCCCACCAGATAGTGAACTAAAGGATTCTTCTCTGCAGACACCGAATAACTCCAAAGAAAACAGATGGAAACAGAAATTAAGGGACTATGTAAAAACCAAACCAAATTTAGAGGACTTATTAAAGGAAGCCCTTTGATCTGAGAACAAACAATATCAGACCACAGGCTGAATATAGGACACAGGATCGTACTAGCCAGATACCAACCTAGGAAATGAACTCTTAAGGACTATGCAAAACCAAAAGAATTAGAAAAGGGAACCAGAGAGGTTAATCTGTAAATGACAACAGCGTCAGGACAATAAAAGAGGGAATAAACGGTGTAGGTATAGAACCTTCTAATGGAGAGGAAGTCAAGCGATACCAAGTAGTAATAGACTGGTTCAAATCTAGGAAGATAAGAGTAAATTTCAAGGTAACCACAAAGAAAGTTAACAAACCTACTCATCAAAATAAAAAACAAAAACACAAAGTCTCAGTAAAAACAAAACCTACAAAAACAAAAGAAATGAAAAAATTCCACAAACAAAAGAACTCAGCACAGGAGAGTCAGAGGAACAAAACGGGAGGACGTTATGCTGAGGGAAATAAGTCAATCGCAAAAGGACAAATATTGCATGAGGCTTCTACTGTATAACTCATGTAAAAGTTTACACACAAAAAGAAACAATCTTTGTGGTTACGAGGGATGGGAGGAGTAGGGGGGAACTAAACAGATAAGTGGTAACTTTGGTGAAGGGTAAGACAGTACACATTACTGGGGAAGCCAGCACAACTTGTACAAGGAAAGGTCATGGAAGCTCCATAGACACTTCCAAACTCCCTGAGGGACTGAACTGCTGGGCGGAGGGCTGTGGGGACCATGGTCTAGGGGAACATCTAGCTCAATTAGCATACCACAGTTTATAAAGACAATGCTCTACATTCTACCTTAGTGAGTAGCATCTGGGGTCTTAAAAGCCTGTGAACAGCCATCTAAGATACTCCACTGGTCTCACCCTTTGGGAGCAAGGGAGAATGAAGAGGACAGGATACAAGGAGAAGATTAGTCCAAAGGACTAATGGACCACAGCTACCATGGCCTCCACCAGACTGAGTCCAGTACAGCTAGATGGTGCCCAGCTACCACCACTGACTGATCTGACCAGGATCACAATAGAGGATCCTGGACAGAGCTGGAAAAGGATGTAGAACAAAATTCTAACTCACAAAAACAGACCAGATTTATTGGCCTGACAGACTGGAGAAACCTGGAAAGTATGGCCCCCAGACACCCTGTTAGCTCAGTGGTGAAGCCCCTCCCGAAGTTCACTGTTCAGCCGGGGATTGGACAGCCTCATAAAACAAAACAGGACTAATGAGGCACAGCAGTCCAGGGACAAGGACTAGCAGGCGGGAGGGGACAGGAAAGGTGGTGATAGGGATCCCAAGGTTGAGAAGGGAGAGTGTTGACATATCATGGGGTTGTTAACCTTTGTCAGAGGGCAATATGTGTACTGTTTAATGAGAAACTATTTGTTCTGCAAACCTTCATCTAAGTTACAAAAAAAGAAAGAATTATCCATGTGAGATCAAATTGACAAGAGCAACTCAAAAGGTTTGATGGGAAGCCTAAGGGACACTGAGTTGAAGACAATGGTGATGGAATAATTTGGAAAAGGATAGCGAGAATAGCAGCACAACTGGAAGAATGTAATTGATGTCACTGAATTGTACATGTAGAAACTTTCAAAATGGTGTAACTTTGGCTATGTGTATTTTCAGTGAAGAGAAGGTCCTCAAGGTGGAGAAGGGAGAGTGGTGACATGTCGTGGGGTTGTTAACCAATGTCATAAAACGATATGTGTACTGACTGTTTAATGAGAAACTATTTGTTCTGTAAACCTTCATCTAAAGTACAATTAAAAAAAAAGAAAACACAGACGCTGATGTTTGAGTGTCCCTCAGTAAAAAGCCAGCTCACTGCCTGCTCACTCCACAGTGAAGCTCATCCATCAGCATGCCTCTCTGGTACACTCAGCTTCTAAACAAATTTTTTAGTTCCACACGTGTCTTAGTCATCTAGTGCTGCTTTAATAGAAATACCACAAGTGGATGGGCTTTAACAAAGAAATTTATTTTCTCACAGTCTAGTAGGCTACAAGTCCAAATTCAGGGCATTAGCTCCCAGGGAAGGCTTTCTCTCTCTGTCAGCTCTGGAGAAAGGTCCTTGTCATCAGTCTTCCCTTGGTCTGGGAGCATCTCAGCACAGGAAACTTGGTCCAAAGGACGTGCTCTGCTCCCGGCACTGCTTTCTTCGTGGTATGAGGTCCCCATGTCTCTCTGCTCGCTTCTCTCATTTATATCTCAAAAGAGATTGGCTTAAGACACTACCTAATCTTATAGACCTCATCAATATAACTGCCGTTAATCCATTTTATTACATCAGAGTGATAGCATTTACAACACACAGGGAAATCACATCAGATGATGAAATGGTAGACCATCATACAATACTAGGAATCATGACCTAGCCAAGTTGACAGAAATTTTGGGGGGACACAATTCAATCCATGACAACACACTTACATATAAGTGGACAGTCACAGTTCACAAGACATCTGAGGAAAATTTCCAATATGAAAAAAAAAAATTAAAGCAAACAAAAAAAAAAGGGACTCAGAGGAAACAAAGATAATAAACAATAACAAAAAAGATTTAAAAAAGCAACAGCATATAATTAATATCTTCTGACAGATAAGAGAAAACATCAAAACCACGAAACAAGTACAGGATGCTATTTTAAAAAATCAGATAAAAAGGAAGAGGTCATGGAAATTAGAAGTATGATAGCCAAATTAAAAACATTCAGTAAGAAAGTTGGGAGTTAAAGCAAGGAAATTGCCCAAAAAGTAGAATAAAGAGACAGAAAGAGTTTCAATAGGAATGAAAAAGTTAAAAAATCTAGGCATCAACACAAAATGATCAATATCCAAAAAGAGGGACCAGAGAAATGGGAAGGAAGAAATTATCAAGTAAATGAAACAAAAATATTCTCCAGAACTGAAGGAGGTTAGCCTCCAAATTAAAAGGGTACACCAAGCACCCGTAAAAATAAAGACAAAAACTATACCAATGCACATCATCAAGAAATTTCAGAACATCAGATTAAAGAGAGGATCTCAAAAGCTTTCAAAAAGAAAACACAGGTCATAAATAAAGGCTCAGGTGTCAGATGACACTTGTTTTTTTCAACGCAAGATTGAAGCCAGACAACAAAGGAGCAATGCCTTCAAAATTCAGAAGAAAATTATTTTTAACCGAGAATTTAATACTCAGCCAAACAAGAATTTAATACTCAGCCAAACAAACTATAAATCAAACGTGAAAGCAGAACAAAGGCATCTTCAGAAATGTTGTTGTTAGGTGCCATTGAGTTCTATTCTGACTCATAGCCACCCTGTGTACAACAGAACAAAACACACCTATCCTGCACCATCCTCACAATCGTTTTTATGCTTGAGCCCATTGTTGCAGCCACTGTGTCAATCCATCCCGTTGAGGATCTTCCTCTTTTTCGCTGATCCTCTACTTTACCAAGCATGATGTCCTTCATCAGGGACTGGTTCCTCCTGATAACATGTCCGAAGTATGTGAGACAAAGTCTGTCCATTGCATCCTTGCTTCTAATGAGCATTCTGGCTGTACGTCTTACAGAACAGATTTGTTCGTTCTCCTGGTGGTCCATGGTATATTCAATATTCTTTGCCACCCCCATAATTCAAAGGCATGTATTTATCTTTGGTCTTCCTTATTCATTGTCCAGCTTTCACATGCATACAAGGCGATTGAAAACACCATGGCTTGAGTCAGGAGCACCTTAGTCCTTAATGTGATATCTTTGCTTTTTAACACTTTAAAGAGATTTTTTGCAGCAGATTTGCCCAATGCAATGCATCATTTGATTTCTTGACTGCTGTTTCCATGGGCATTGATTGTGGATCCAAGTAAAATGAAATCCTTGACAACTTCAATCTTTTCTCCATTTATAAAGATGTTGCTTATTGGTGCAGTTATGAGGATTTTTGTTTTCTTTACGTTGAGGTGTAATCCATGCCAAAGGCTGTGTGTGGTCTTTGGTCTTCATCAGTAAGTGCTTCAAATCCTCTTTATTTTCAGCAAGCAAGGTTGTGTCATCTGCATATCGCAGGTTGTTAATGAATCTTCCTCAAATCCTGATGCCACGTTCTTCTTCATATAGTCCAGCTTCTCACTTTATTTGCTCAGCATACAGATTGAAACAGTATGGTGAAAGGGTACAACCCTGACGCACACCTTTCCTGACTTTAAACCACACAGTATCCCCTTGTTCTGTTGAAATGACTGCCTTTTGGTTCAGGTTCCTCAAGAGCAGACCTAAGTGTTCTGGAATTCCCATTCTTCACAATGTTATCCATAATCTGTTATGATCCACACAGTCAGATGCCTTTGCATAGTCAATAAAACACAGGTAACATCTTTCTGGTATTCTCTGCTTTCAGTCATGGTCCATCCGAAATCAGCAATGATATCCCTTGTTCCACGTCCTCTTCTGAATCCAGCTTGAACTTCTGGCAGTTCCCTGTGGATGTACTGCCGCAACTACTTTTGAATGATCTTCGGCCAAATTTTATTTGTGTGTGATGTTAATGATATTCAATAATTTCCACGTTCTATTCGATCACCTTTCTCTGGAATGGGCACAAATATGGATCTCTTCCAGTGAGTTGGCCAGGTAGCTGTCTTCCAAATATCTTGTCATAGATAAGTGAGCACTTCCAGCGCTGCATTCATTTGTTGAAACATCTCAGTTGATATTCTGTCAACTCCTGGATCCTTGCTTTTTGCCAATGCCTTCAGTGCAGCTTGGACTTCTTCCTTCAGTACCATCTGTTCTTGATCCTATGCTACCTCCTGAAATGGTTGAAAGTCGACCAATTATTTTTTGTACGGTGACTCTGTGTATTCCTTCTACCTTCATTTGATGTTTCCTACATTGTTTATTATTTTGCCCACAGAATCCTTCAATATTGCAACTCATAGCTTGAATTTTTTCTTCAGTTCTTTCAGCTTGAGAAATGCTGAGTGTGTTCTTTCGTTTGGTTTTCTAACTCCAGGTCTTTGCACATTTCATTAAAATACTTTGTCTTCTCGAGCTGCCCTTTGAAATCTTCTGTTCAGCTCTTTTACTGGATCATTTCTTCTGCTTACTTTAGCTACCCTATGTTCAAGAGCAACTTTCAGAGTCTCTTCTGACATCCATTTTGGTCTTTTCCTTCTTTCCTGTCTTTTTAAAGACCTCTTGCTTTCTTCATGTATGATGTCCTTGATGTCATTCCACAACTCATCTGGTCTTCAGTCATTAGAAACACAAGCTCTCAAACAATTTTTGTCCTATATACCCTTTCTCAGGAAGGTGTTCTCCACCAATAAATAAATAAATAAAAAGGAAGACATGAGATCAAGGAGAAAGGATTCTATACATGAGACTGTGGAAGTCATTTCCAGGATAATGGCAAAGGGAAATCCCAGGATGCCAACTATGCAGCAGGTCCAGAGAGCAGCCAGTCCAGACTGGAGCAGAGGTAGGCTCTAGGGAGAAGTCTGGACGTTTGACCTTGGTGAAATTTTTATTGCGAGACTACTAGAGGCTGTAGAAAAAATTAGGCCTAGCAGAGCTAGGCAGAGGTAGACTTACCATGAAGCTAATGAATTTTAAGCTTCAGTGCCTCTCACTTTCAGGGGCCCCTTTCCATGGACCTGTAACTAATTTTGTATCTATGTGGTTATGGAACTAATCTAACATACAGTTAGATTCATTTATTTTTAATTCTAAGGGTTTGATTTGTTTTGTGTTTTACGTTTGTGCGGATTTTTTTTTATTTGTTTGTTTTTGTTTTTAAACTATGAAAACATTTACATGCTTCCTAAATCCAAACCATAAAATGATGTATATTTAAAGAAGTCTAGCTTTCCTCCCTGTCCCATGTCTTCAACAGGTAACCATTCTTTGGTTTTAAGAAGATGAGTTGTAATCAATGGCATCTTGGCAGTGTGTCATAAAGTGTGGTGTTTTTTTCTTTCATAATTGTACTTAAAATAATGATGTATTTTACAATCATCTTAGATTTGAAGAAATAGAATTTTGTATGTGACTAAGTGTGAATATTCTTAAAATTTAAAGAGCTTTTACAAATCAATAAGAAAAAGTAAACCAACGCAATAGAAAAGTGATTCGTCTTTTCTTAACAAGGTTTTTTGCAAAGCAAAAGAGTTCAATCTTAGTGAAGTCCAACTTATCAATTTTTAATTCCATGAGTTGTACTTTTGGTGTTGTATGTAAAAAGGCATTGCCAAACCCAAAGTCACCTAGATTTCTTTTTAATTAAAAACCTTCTATATATTTATATCTACTATGTGCTTATAAAGATATTCTGGATGATTAGTGTCTTAGGTAGGAATCCCTTGACGACATATTCTGCAGAAGTTCAGGCAACTATGAAGTTAGAGGAAACAGTTAAAGGGAACAGTCCCCAAGAGTTGCCTTATTTCTGACACCAATCACAAGTTCAAGGGGTTCCCAAAAGCACCCTTGGTTTCAATAATTTGCTAGAAGGACTCACAGAAATCACTGAAAACTGCTATACTCTTGGTTATAATTTATTACAGGGAAAAGATTCAGATTAAGATCAGCCAAGGGAAGAGACACATGGGGCAGAGTCCAGAAGGGGTCCAAATGTGGAACTTCCAGTCATTCTCTCCTTATGGAGTCATGGATAGAGGTAACTCTTCCTAGTCACAATGTGTGACAATGCACAGGGAGTATTGCCAGCCAGGGAAGTTTATCCAAGTCTTGGTGTTCAGAGTTTTCATTGGCGCTCGGTAGCATTCTGTCCACGTGGCTGACCTTTAGCCTCCAGTTTCCTTGGGGGCAGAACTGATACCCCAGGATCCAAAGCCCCTATCATAAATTACATTGTTAGACAGTCCAGTGGCAATGCCCCCAGCCAAACAACGAGACTTCTATTAGGCATGACATTCTAAGAGCCAAGAGATCATCTCCCAGAACCTAAGGACAAAGCCCAGACTTCTCTTTAAGTAAAGTTAATTCTTCACTTCACAGACTCTCAGAAATGTGTGTGCAAGAGGTTTACTGGGGAATAGACTCAGGAACTACACCTGTGAAATAGTGAGGGCAACAGGCTAGAGAAGAGAAAGAATGAACTATCCTGCAATTACAACAGAGGCCTCCACTGATCCCATGATGCCATGGGGAGCTCTGGAGCTGAGACAACCCTTCAGAGTTGTCCCAAATTGAGGTAAGGGGCTGGGCCTTTGTATTCCTGCGTTGGCCAGGGATCTGTCCTGTCCCTAGGGGAAGAGGCATAACCTAGAGTGAGGCCGCTCTCTTTGGCACAAGGTAATGCTAAGAGAGAGACGGAATGATGAGCCACCAGCAGCCAATATTCTTGGCAGTTGGGAGAAATGAGTGTCTCAGCCCTAAAGGGGTCTCTGGGTGATGCATCACTACACCCACTAAAAACAGCCACCAAGGCGTAAACAGGGGTAAGGCAGCATCTTAGTTATCTAGTGCTGCTATAACAGAAATACCACAAGTGGATGGCTTTAACAAACAGAAATTTATTCTCTCACATTTTAGGTGGCTAGGAGTCCAAATCCAGGGTGTCAGCTCCAAGGGAAGGCTCTGTGTCAGTTCTAGGGGAAGGTCCTTGTCATCAATCTTCCTCTGGTCTAGGAGCTTCTCAGTGCAGGGACCCCGAGTCCAAAGGACACACGCTCCACTTTCTTGGTGG
The DNA here is from genome assembly GCA_030035585.1 of Dugong dugon. NCBI lineage: Eukaryota > Metazoa > Chordata > Mammalia > Sirenia > Dugongidae > Dugong > Dugong dugon. The sequence goes on from CM057465.1 coordinate 10,698,008, forward strand.
TAGGCTGTCCCTCTCTTCTCTGCTTAATTGTTTCTTTTATATCTCAAAAGAGATTGACTCAAGATAAAACATAATCCTGTAGATCGAGTCCTGCCTCATTAACATAAGTGCCTCTAATCCTGCCTCATTAACATTATAGAGGTTAGAATTTACAACATATAGGAAAATCACATCAGATCACAGAATGGTGGACAACCACACAGTACTGAGAATCATGGCCTCGCCAAGTTGATACACGTTTCTGGGGGACACAATTCAATCCACAACAGGCAGTAAGGAAGGGGACTTTCCTTTTCCATGTAATATATCTCTTTAATAATCATTTTTTAGTTGAGATACATATTTTTATGTATAATAAATGACTTATTGATATTATCTGAACATGGTATTTTCAATGACGTTACATGATATGTTAAAAATACCTTAAGTGCATAGATCAAAGCACTGTGCCAACTTGCAATGAACACAGAATATTAACTCAACATTTCCATCAACACCTACACATACATCTTTGATATATTGCCTTAGATTATTTATGTCTCTGATTTTACTGAATAAATCTGTGTCTTTAGCATGTTGTTGTTGTTAGGTGCCATCAAGTCGGTTCCAACTCATAGAGATCCTACGTACAACTAACAATATCCTTTAGCATATCCTATCAAAATTAATTGAAGAGGCTCTGTCATGGTTTGAATTACGTCTCACAAAAAATGTGTGTATCAGTTTAGCCAGACCATGATTCCTGGTATTGTGTGATTTTCCTGTATGTTGTAAACCTGCCTCTATGATGTTAGCGCGGGAGAATGGGTGGCAGTTGTGTTAGTAAGGCAGGACCTGATCTACAAGACTGGATTGTGTCCTGAGACAATCTCTTGAGATATAAAAGACAAAAGTGAGCAGTGAGACAGGGGGACCTCATACCATCAAGAAAGCAGTGCCGGGAGCAGAGCGCGTCCTTTGGACTGGGGTCCCTGGGCAGAGAAGCTCCTAGTCAGGGGGAACACTAAAGAGATGAAGGCTGACAGAGAGAAAAAGCCTACCCCTGGAGCTGATGCCCTGAATTTGGACTTTTAGTGTACTTTGACTATGAGGAAATATACTTCTCTTCGTTAAAACCATCCACTTGTGGTATTTCTGTTACAGCAGCACTAAATGACTAAGACAGGCTCAGTCATTTCTGATGCTCTTCATTCCTTCCTGAAGATCCTTCTGGTATCATTTTTATTTAACCTATAAAAGATCCTTTAGTATTTAGAAGATCCTTTAGTATTTCTTGTAGGACAGATCTGCTGATAAAGAATTTTCTTAGTTTTCTTTTATATGAAAATGTCTGTATTTAGCCTTTATCCTTTTTTATTTTTAGTGAAAATGTACACAACAAAACATATACCCTGTGATGGTTAAAGATGTGTGTCAACTTGGCCAAGCCATGATTCTCAGTGGTTTGGCAGTTGTGATGTAGTTTGGCAGCTATGTAATGATGTAATCACCTTCATGATGAGACCTGTTATGAGCAGCCAATCAGTTGAAAAGGAGTTTCCTTGGGGGTGTACCCAGCATCCAATATATGGTGCTGTTTCTCCCATAGCCAGGATTCATGGATCCAGGAATCAAGGAGCAGAAATGAGAGTGGCACCACTCACTACTACTCCTAGTGAACCACTCGCCAGACGAGTTGTGGGAAGACATCAAGGACATCATACATGAAGAAAGCAACAGGTTATTAAAAAGACAGGAGAGAAAGAAAAGATCAAAATGAATGTGAGAAGAGACTCTGAAACTTGGTCTTGAACATAGAGTAGCTAAAGCAAACAGAAGAAATGATGAAGTAAAAGAGCTGAACAGAATATTTCAAGGGCAGCTCAAGAAAACAAAGTAAAGTATTATTCTGAAGTGTGCAAAGACCTGGAGTTAGAAAAACAAAGGGGAAGAACACACTCAGCATTTCTCAAGCTGACAGAACTGAAGAAAAAATTCAAGCCTTGAGTTGCAATATTGAAGCATCAAAAAAAGATGGAAGGAATACACAGAGTCACTGTACCAAAAAGAACTGGTTGACATTCAACCATTTCAGAAGTAGCTTATGATCAAGAATTGATGGTACTGAAGGAAGAAGTCCAAGATACACTGAAGGCATTGGAGAAAAACAGGTTTCCAGGAATTGATGGATACCAAATGAGAAGATTCAACAAATGGATGCAGCACTAGAGGTGCTCACTGGTCTATGCCAAGAAATTTGGAGGACAGCTACCTGGCCAACCCACAGAAAGAGATCCATATCTGTGCCCACTCCAAAGAAAGGTGATCCAACAGAATTTGGAAATTATCGAACAATATCATTAATATCACACTCAAGTAAAATTTTGCCGAAGATCATTCAAAAGCAGTTGCAGCAGTACATCATCAGGGAACTGCTAGAAGTTCAAGCCGGATTCAGAAGCGAACAATGGAATGAGAGATATCATTGCTGATGTCAGATCAATCTTGGCTGAAAGCAGAGAATGCCAGAAAGATGTTTACCTGTGTTTTATTGACTATGCAAAGGCATTCGACTGTGTGGATCATGATAAATTATGGATAACATTGTGAAGAATGGGAATTCCAGAATGCTTAATTGTGCTCCTCAAGAACCTGTACAGTGGTCACCTAAGATGCATCAATTGGTCCCAACCCACCCGGAGTAAAGGAGAATGAAGAACACCAAAGTCACAGGGAAAGTATTAGCCCAAGAGGCAGAAAGGGTCACATAAACCAGAGAGTGTATCAGCCTGAGACCAGAAGAACTAGGTGGTGCCCGGCTACCACCAATGTCTGCCCTGACAGGGAACACAACAGAGAGTCCTTGACAGAGCGGGAGAAAAGTGGGGTGCAGAACTCAAATTCTACTAAAAAGACCAGACTTAACGGTCTGACTGAGACTGGAGGAACCCCAGAAACATGGCCCCCGGACTCTCTGTCAACCCAGAACTAAAATCATTCCAGAGGCCAACTCTTCAGACAAAGATTACACTGGACTATGGGACATAAAATGATACTCGTGAAGAGTGTGCTTCTTAGCTCAGGTAGATACATGAGACTAAATGGGCAGCTCCAATCCAGAGGTGAGATGTGAAGGCAGAAAGGGTCAGGAGCTGTTTGAATGGACATGGAAAATCAGAGGTGGAAAGGAGGAGTGTGCTGTCACAGTATAGGGAGAGGAATTAGGGTCACATAACAATGTATGTATAAATTTTTGTATGAGAGACTAACTTGAATTGTATACTTTCATTTAAAGTATGACAATTAAAAAAAAAAAAAAAAGACCCTGTACATAGACCTAGAGGCAGTCATTCTAACAGAAAAAGGGATACTACATGGTTTAAAGTCAGGAAATGTGTGCATCAGAGTTGTATTCATTCACCGTACTTATTTAATCTGTATGTTGTTGTTAGGTGCCATCAAGTCAGTTCCAACTCACAGCAACCCTATGGACAACAGAACAAAACACTGCCCAGTCCTGCACCATCCTCACAAGTATTGTTATGCTTGAGCCCATTGTTGCAGCCACTGTGTCATTCCATTGTGTTGAGGATCTTTCTCTTTTTCAATGAGCCTCTGCTTTACTAAGCATGATGTCATTCTCCAGGGACTGGTGCCTCCTGATAACATGTCCGAAATATGTGAGACAAAGTCTGGCCATCTTGCTTGTAATGGCTGTACTTCTTCCAAGACAGATTTGTTTGTTCTTCTGGAAGTCCATGGTATATTCAATATTCTTCCCAAACACCATAATTCAAAGACATGAATTCTTCTTTGGTTTTCCTTATTCATTGTCCAGCTTTCACATGCATAAAAGGCGATCGAAAACACCACGGCTTGGGTGAAGCACACCCTAGTCCTTAAGGTGACATCTTTGCTTTTTAACACTTTAAAGAGGTCTTTTGCAGCAGATTTGCCCAATGCAATGCATCATTTGATTTCTTGACTGCTGCTTCCGTGGTCATTCATTGTGGATCCAAGTAAAATGAAATCCTTGATAAACTCAGTCTTTTCTCTGCATGCTGAGCAAATAATCTGAGAAGCTGGACTATATGAAGAAGAATGCAGCATCAGGTTTGGAGGAAGACTCATTAACAGCCTGCGATGACACAACCTTGCTTGACGAAAGTGAAGTGGACTTGCAGCACTTACTGATGAAGATCAAAGACTACAGCCTTCAGTATGGATTGCACCTCAATGTAAAGAAAACAAAAATCCTCACAATTGGACCAATAAGAAACATTGTGCTAAACAGAGAAAAGATTGAAGTTGTCAAGGATTTCATTTTACTGGGATCCACAATCAATGACCATGGAAACAGCAGGCGAGAAATCAAACAATGCATTGCATTGGGCAAATCTGTTCAAAAGACCTCTTTAAAGTGTTAAAAAGCAAAGACGTCACCCTAGGGACTAAGGTGGACCTGACTCAAGTCATGGTATTTTCAATTGCCTCATATGCATGTGAAAGCTGGACAATGAATAAGGAAGACCAAAGAAGAATTGACACCTTTGAATTATGGTGTTTGGGAAGCATATTGAATATATCAATGACTGCCAGAAGAAAGAGCAAATCTATCTTGAAAGTACAGTCACAATGCTCATTACAAGCAAGGATGGCCAGACTTTGTCTCACTTACTTTGGACATGGTAACAGGAGGGAGCAGTCCCTGGAGAAGGACATCATGCTTGGTAATGTAGAAGGTCATCAGAAAAGAGGAAGACATTCGATGAGATGGATTGACACAGTGGCTGCAACAATGAGCTCAAGCATAACAACAATTGCGAGGATGACGCAGGTCTGGGCAGTGTTTCGTTCTGTCATCCATAGGGTGCTGCGAGTTGGAACCAACTTGGCGGCATCTAACAATAGCAACGGTAATTACTATGGCATAGACAATCCTGTAACAATAGTATTAACAAACAATAATTTATGAATGAATACATAGGTAGATAGGCATGCTAAAGAGGTGTGGGAGGGTGTAAGGGAGCACACCCACCTACAGTTATAGGTTTAGTTGTGGCTATTTCTACATACATAATTGTAGGCACTGCATGTATATTAATATAGACAATAGAGCACATAGGGGACACAATCATGGAAACTTCTTAGACATAACCAAACACTTCACGGGACAAAGTTCTGAGGCTCGAAGGTGAACGACCATAGACTCGGGGGACATCTACGTCAATTGGCACAAGATAGTTCATAAAGATAATGTTCTGCATCCTACTTTGGTGAATAGCATCTGGGGCCTTGAAAGTCTGAGAGCAGCTATCTAAGACACAACTACTTGTCTCTTCCCATCTGGAGCAAAGGAGACTTAAGAAAACCAAAGACTTAAGAGAGCAGTTAGTCCAAAGAACCAGTGAACCACGTGAACCATAACCTCCACTAGCCTGAGACCAGAAGAACTAGATGGGTTCCAGCTACCACTACCGACTGCTCTGACTGGGATCGCAACAGAGGGTCCCGGACAGAGCAGGAGAAAGATGTGGAACAAAAAGTAACATTCACAAAAAAGACCAGACTTACTGGTCTGACAGAGACAGGAGGAACCCCTGATACTATGGCCCAAAGACATCCTTCTGGCCTAGAACTGAAGCCATTCCTGGATACCACATTTTAGCCAAACAAAAAATAGGCCCATAAAATAAACACTAACACCCGAGAGGAACATATTCCTTAGAACAATCAATCATATGAGATCCAAAGGACAACATTTGCCCAAAAGCAAAGACGAAAAGGCAGGAAGGGGTAGAAAATCTGGATGAAAAGAAATGAAGAACCCAGGGTGGAAACTGGGAGAGTGCTAACATATTGTGGGGAATACAGCCAATATCATGGAACACTTTATGTACAAACTATCAAATGGGAAACTAATTTGCTCTGTAAATTTTCACCTAAAGCACAATAAAAAAAGAAAAAGAAAGATCCACCAATTAGGTCCTTGATCAAAAGGTTCAGTAATGGTAGACGGCCATCATCCTTTTCTTCTGGTCCTATGGCAAAGGAGGTGGTTGTTCATTCACACAGTTAGACCTGCACACCATTTCCTTCTCCGATTCCTGAGTCTCCTTTCTCTGTTGCTCCAGGCAAATAGAGACCGGTCGTATCTTGGATAGTGTTATGGATTGAGTTGTGTCACCCAAAAATGTGTGTCAACTTGGCTAGGCCATAATTCCCAGTATTGTGTGATTGTCCACCATTTTGTCATTTGCTGTGATTTTCCTGTGTTGTAAATCCTACCTCTAGGATGTCAGTGAGTCAGGATTAGAGGCAGTTATGTTAATCAGGCAGGACTCAACCTATAAGATTAGGTTGTGTCTTAAGTCAACCTCTTGAGATGTAAAAGAGAGAAGCGAGCAAAGAGACAGAGGGACCTCATGCCACCAAGAAAGAAGTACCACGAGTGTAGCATGTCCTTTGGACCCGGGGTCCCTGAGCTGAGAAGCTCATAGATCAGGGGAAGACTGATGACCAGGACCTTCCCCTAGAACCGACAGAGAGAGAAAGCATTCCCCAAGAGCTGGTGCCCTAAATTAGGACTTCTAGCCTCCTAGACTGTGAGAAAAGAAATTTCTGTTTGTTAAAGGCATCCACTTATGGTATTTCTGTTATAACAGCACTATAACACTTCCCCAACATCGGTCTAAGCTTCATGCTGACAAAACAGATTTTTGTGCCTACAGGGATATTGGCCAAGATTCTGGCCATGGTAGACATGTCAAGAAAATAAATACTATTTTGTTGAGGTATCTGGGAGGCATATACCTGGCCTCTTTTGATTATTCCATGATCTTACTATTAGTTTTCTTTTTCAAAACTTCATTAATAGTAACTAACTTTAGTATAGGACTTACTGTTTACAAAACGCCCGTAAGCTTTTAAGACTCCAGGCACTGCTCACTGAACTCACTGAATAGGATAGCCTTTATTCTTGAAGGATGCTTTTACTAAATATGAAATTCTAGGTTGATAGTTTTTCTGTTTTCTTCCTTTGAGTACTTTAAACTGTCCTCTGAGCTCTGTAGTTTCTGATGAGAAATCCATGGTGATTCAAATGTTGAGAAGTCCATGGTGATTCAAATCATTGATCTCCTGTACGTCACGTGTAGTTTTTCTCTGAACGCTTTCAGAATTATCTCTTTATTTTTGGTCTCAAAAATTTGACCATGATGTGCCTGAGTGTGGTTTGCTGAGCTTCTTGGATCTGAACTATCTGAGTGGTCCCTAAATGCAATCACAATGAATCCTTGTACGATGGAGGAAGAGGGAGACTTTACACACAGAGGAGATGGGCTGATGTGAAGACAGAGGCAGAGACCGGAGTGAAGTGGCTACCACCAAAGAACGCCGACAGCCACCAGAAGCTGGAAGAGGCAAGGAACAGATTCTCCTGTAGAGCCTCTGGGGAGAGTGCAGCCCTGCCTACATCTTGATTTAGGCTCAGCGACACTGATTTCATAAAGCCGGCCTCCAGAACTTTGAAAGAATAAATTTCCGTTGTTGCAAGCTACCAGGTTTGTGGTAAATCGTTACAGCAGCCACAAGAAACTAATGCACATGCTCAACAAGCATCCTTCTGACAGTAATGTGGCAAACCAAGAGGCAATGTTTGGGGGGAGATAGTATGTTGGTTGTGCTGATTCCAACATTCTAGTCCTCATGGCTGTTGTGGTCTGTGTAAACTGTGAAGCTGACATACTACTTTATATATTCTGGTTTATACATCAATCTTGTAAGCTTGACAAAAATGAGTCAAACCCCCTCTCCACTCCCCCAGCAGTGGGTCTATGCTCCATGCTGACAAAACAGATTTTTGTGCCTACAGGGATAGTGGCCAAGATTCTGGCCATGGTAGACATATCAAGAAAATAAATACTATTTTGTTGAGGTATCTGGGAGGCATATACCTGGCCTCTCTTGATTATTCCATGATCTTGCCATTAGTTTTCTTTTTCAAAACTTCATTAATAGTAACTAACTTTAGCTTAGGACTTACTGTTTACAAAATGCCTTCATTCTCATTACCTCATTTAATTCTCACAACAGTGTTGCAAGCTAGGTTTTATCATTGCTGCCATTTTTATAGTGGAGTAAAGTAAAAATGAGAGAACCTAAGAGTTTTGCCCACGGCAAGTGGAACTGAGATTTGAACCCAGCTCTTCTGACTCTGAATCCTAGGGACTAAATTAATTCAACAAACAGCTATATTGCATTTCATTATGTGCTAGGTACCAGGAACCAGGAACTCAGATATGAAGAAGACTAATTTTATTTCTACTGCCATGAGGAGCACTCAACGTAGTAGGAATAAGTGTGTACCAAGTGTAAAAACGCCTATACCAAGGGCAGAAACAAACAGAGTCGAAAACTTTGCGCCTCACATTGAACGTAACTTACTGAATAATAAGAGTGTTTTAGGGTTGTTACAGCCCGTACATTTCTGGGGACATTATTGTTACAGAAGATATTGTCTTTACATCCAGGTAAAAACAAGCTCTGCCCCCAAAGGAGAAGAAAACCTAAGCAGAAGGAATTTGCATTAACCAAAACCACACCTGTGCTATTCACAAAGTCATTAGCTCTAGGGCTGTCTATGTTAATTGCTTCATAAATACATATGTGGTTTACATAGTGTTGTTCTTCTCAATTACTTCCTTTGTTTCTAAATCCTGAGTTAAAGAATCCATTCAAGTGGATTGAAATACCTGAATTCAGGAGGACCCAGCCCACCGTCTAGATCAGGTTTTGTGCCTGGGTCGGACTAGACCGTGCCTACTGAGTCACATGGACTGTTAATCAAGCCGTGATGAACGAGGTAATGTCCCTGATTTGGATAGTGCTGGTAAGCTAGTCTCACATATGCTCAGCAGAGGAGGTAAACCAGGTTCGTAAATAACTTTAACACAACTGCCTACGTAGTGAGTACTATGAGAGAGGTAAAAGTGACTGTAGAATTTGGAAAACAAAAGGAGCACTTTCAGCTGGAAGATCCTGAGAACAGTTCATAGATGAAGTAGCTTTTCAGCTGAGCTCTGAAGGATAGATAAAAAGTTTTGAAATAACCTGTCTTAGTCATCTAGTGCTGCTGTAACAGAAATACCACGAATGGGTGGCTTTAACCAACAGAAATTTATCTTCTTCCAGTTTAGAGGCTAGACATTCTAATTCAGGGCGCTGGCTCTAGGGAAAGTCTTTCTCTCTCTGTTGGCTCTGGAGGAAGGTCCTTGTCTCTTTGCAGCTGCGGTTTCTTGATTCCTTGAAGATCTCACGTGACATGGCATCTGTCTTCCCCCATCTCTGCTTGCTTGCTTAATCTGCTCTTTTATATCTTACAAGAGATTGACTTAAAACACACCCTACGCTAACACTGCCAGGTTAACAAAACAAAGAAAACCCATTCCTAAATGGAATTCTAAACACAGGTATAGGGGTTAGGATTTACAGCACATATTTTGGGGGGACACGATTCAATTCATAACATAACCTTTATTGTTTGTTGTTGTTGTTGTTTTTGCTTATCACAGAAGTAATGTGTATTCATGGCAATAAATTTAGAATATCAAAAACTATATTAAAAAAAAAGAAAAATCATCTGTAATTCTACTAACCAGGCATAACCACTGGTAACGCTTTTTCCATGTAATCAAACATTCTCAAAAAAAATATATATATATATATATTAGTGTCTGTATGGCAGTCCACTGTACGTCATAGTTTATTTAATCAATGACCTGTTCGAGGACATTAAAATGGTATTTTTTGTTTTGTTTTGTTTTTTGTAAAAATACTTTTCGCAGAATATCTACGTGGCTAAATTTTCATATACCTCCTTGTTTTTTCCTAAGAATAAATTCTTACAAGTTTAACTGCTGTTTCAAATAAAATGCATCTTTTTTTTATGCTTTAAGTGAAAGTTTACAGTTCAAGTCAGTTTCTTATACAAAAATGTATACACACATTGCTATGTGACCCTAGCTGCTCTCCGTATGCTGTGACAGCACAGTCCTCCTTTCCACCTCATATTTCCCATGTCCACTCAACCAGCTCCTGTCCCTTTTTGCCTTCTCATGTCGCCTCCGGACAGGAGCTGCCCATTTAGTCTCATGTAACTACTTGAACTAAGAAGCACTTTCTTCACAAGTATCGTTTTCTGTCCCACAGTCCAGTCTAATCTTTGTCTGAAGTGTTGGCTCCAGGAATCGTTTCAGTTCTGGGCTAATGGAGAAGACGGGGCGGGGGCCATGTCTTCGGGGGTCCCTCCAGTCTCAGTCAAACCATTAAGTCTGATCTTTTTACTAGAATTTGAGTTCTGCACCACACTTTTCACCTGCTCCGTCAGGGACTCTCTGTTTTGTTCCCTGTCAGGGCAGTCATAAAATGCATCTTTTTAGGGTTCTAATATTTTTAACAAATTATCTCTATAGGAAGATTTTGACAATTTATATACTCACCAGGAGTATGGGTATTCTCATTTGGCTCTTTTTTCTTTGTTTGACAACATACAATAGTAAAGTGTATCTTATTTTTGCTTTACTTTTCATTTCTGATAAGGACACATTATGTACAGGGAAACAAAGATAACAATGCAGGGCAGAAGATAATGGAATAAAATCTTTGAGGTACTAAGAGGAAAAAATGTCAAGTTAGAATTCTTTATCCAATGAAAATGGAATTGTCTGTTTAGTTCTGACTATGACAGAATAACAGATTTTAGACTAGCCCTCCCACCATAAAAGTATACCGTGGAACGTCAGAGGAACGAACAAATCTTCTTGGAAGAAGTACAGCCAGAACGCTCCTTAGAAGCAAAGATGGCGAGACTTTGTCTCACATACTTTGGACATGTTATCAGGAGGGATCAGTCCCTGGAGAAGGACATCATGTTTGGTAAAGTAGAGGGTCAGCAAAAAAGAGGAAGACCTTCAACAAGATGGATTGACACAGTGGCTGCAACAACGGGCTCAAGCATAACAATGATTGTGAGGATGGCGCAGGACCGGGCAGTGTTTCGTTCTGTTGTACGTAGGGTCGCTATGAGTCAGAACCTACTTGACAGCACCTAACAACAACTCTCATCATAAAAGAAAAAAAAAACTAGAAAACTGCAGAAAATATATGAAACAACTGTTTTTAGATGTTGGACAAAGGCAGCACAGTATTGTGATCTCTGAGAGAAAAGGAAGGAAAGCAAATTATGTCAGCTTATCAATTATCCCAGTTATCTACCTAGAAATACTTTCCAGACTATAGAATGGGAAACCCATGGGAATGGGAAGCCCAAGCACATCTCGGTGGTTTTGCTGAGCTAAGGGCACAGAAACCAGAGTTTAGGGAGGCTGGAGAGGCTGAGGAGGCTGGATTTTGTGGGAAAGAGTACTGGATGGGAAAGAGCTATTCAAAGAAAGAGCTACAGAAATTTGCACAGTGACAAAAATTAGAAAGAATTAGGAAGAAACTAGAGTTCCAACCAGTCAGACTGGAGAGACCTTGTTGAATACCCAGAGTATTTGATTTTATCAGCTGCCATCAAGTAGGTTTGGACTCATAGTGACCCCATGTGTGTCAAAGTAGAACTGTGCTCCATAGAATTTTCAGTGGCTGATTGTTTTTAAGATTACCAGGTCTTTCTTCTGAAGCACCTCTAGGTGGACTCCAACTTTCAATTCTTCTGTTAGCGGCTGAAAGTGTTAACCATTTGCACCATCCAGGGACAGAGCATTTGATACAGACCCCCAAAAAGCTATGACTTAGGACTAGGGCTAAACTAGCCCAAGAGTAAAGCTACTGTAGACCTACCCTAACAAAACTTAAAAACAGACCTCGGAAGTATCAAGCTGATATGCAAGTAAATTAACTGCCAAAATAAAGCCCAACACTCTTTAAAGGAAGACAATAAAATCCAGAATTCAACAACGTAACTTTTACAATCCAGCATCCAATAAAAAATTACTAGGCATGCCCTCCTCACCGTTTTCAAAAGAAGGAAAATGTAATCTATAGCCAAGAGAAAACATAGTCAATAAAAATACACCCAGAAATGACAGAAATTATGGAATTAGCAGGTAAAAATTTAAAACAACTGTTATAAACATGTCCAAGAATTTAAAGAAAAACACATATACAATGAGGAAAGAAATAGCGACTGTAAAAAATAAATAAAGTATATCATTGTATGGCCTTGACAGTAAGTTAGACAATGCAGTTGAAAAGACCAGTGAACCTGAAGACACAGCAATAAAAAACTATCTAAACTGAAGCACAGAGACAAAAGAAGGCTATTAAAAAAAAAAGAAAAGAAAAAGATAAACAGAGCCTCAGTGACCTGTGGGACAATAGCAAGCTTTCTAACATACAAGTAATTGGGGTACTGGAAAGAGGGAGAGCAGAAGATATTTGAAGAAATCATGGCAAAAAATTCACCAGATTTAATGAAAAATATCGACACTAGATCCAAAAAACTTGGCTGAACCCCAAGCAGGAAGCCTATGCCCAGGCACAATATAATCAAATTGCTAAAAACCCATACAAAAAAGAAAATCTGAAAAGCAACCGGAGGAAAAGACACGTCACACAGAGGGAAACAAAGATAAGAAATATCACTAACTTCGCATCAGCAACAATGCAAGCCAGAAGGTAACAGAATGACATCTTTAAAGTGCTGGAAGAAAGAAGTGTCAGCCCAGAATTCTATATCAGATGGAAATATCTGTTAAAATGAAGACAGATATTTTATAACAAACAGAAGCTGAAAAGATGTATAATTTGCACTGCCAAAAAACCAAACCCGTTGCCATCAAGTCTGTTCTGATTCATGGTGACCCTGTTTGTTACAGAGTAGAACTGATCCATAGGGTTTTCTTAGTTGTGATTTTAACTGAAGTAGATCTCCAGGCCTTTCTTCTGTGGCACTGCTGGGTGGGTTTGAACCACCAACTTTTAGGTTAGTGGTTAAGCACAAAGCATTTGCATCACCCAGAGACCTTCGTTTTCACTATAAGAAATGTTGAAGGAGATTCTTCAGATTGATAACAGACAATACCAAATGAAAACTGACATCTACATAAAAAGTTGAGCATGAAAACAGCAAAGCTGTGGGTAAATATAACAGACTTTTTCATTGTTTAAAAGATAATTGACTCTCCCCCGAAACTATGGCCCCCAGACGTGTTGCTAACCCAGAACGGAAACCATTCCCGAAGCCCACTCTTCAGACATAGACAGGACTGTAAAACAAACAAATAAAGAATACACGTGAGGAACGTGCTTCTTAGTTCAATCAGATATACGAGACCTAATGGGCAGCTCCTGTCCAAAAGCAAGATGAGAAGGCAGGAAGGGACAGAAACTGGTCGAATGGACACAGGGAACCCGGGGTGGAAAGGGGAAGTGTGCTATCACATTGTGGGGATTGCAACTAAAGTCACAAAACAATCTGTGTATAAATTTTTGAATGAGAAATTAACTTGAGCTGTACACTTTCACCTAAAGTACACACGTGCACACACACGCACACGCACACACACACAAAAGATCTATCTATGGGATCAAACTGGCAACAGCAACTGGAAAGAGTAGATAGGAAACTTAGGGGGCAGTGAGTTTATGTTAATGTGGGAGGAACAACTCATAAAAGGAGGGTGAGAATGGGTGTACAACTCAAAGAATGTCATCACCGTCACTGGACTGTACACATAGAAATTGTTCCATTGGTGTATGTTCTGTTATGTATATTCTTAACAACAACAAAAATAAAATAAATTATATAAAAATATAATTGACCCTTTAAAGCAAAAAAAAGTATCAATATATTGTGGAATATAATATATGTAGAAGGAAAATGTGTGACGATACCAAAAAGGATGGGAGAAAGGAAAATGGAAGTATGCTTTGTAAAGTTCTTATATTACACATGAAGTGGTATAATATTATTTGAAGGTAAATGGTAATAAGCCAAAGATGCATGTGATAAAAAAAAATACACATGATAATCCCTAAAGCACCACTGGCGAATAAAATCAAAGGAATAAGAGAAGATAAAATGAAATACTAAAACTATTTAACCAAAAGATGGCAGGAAACGAGAAAAAAGGAACAAAAATAGATGGGACCAATAGAAAACAAACAGCATGATGGTAGCCTTAAAGCCAACCCGATCAGGAGGGATCATCTGTTCGTGTACTTTGTCTGTTTATTTTTCTATTGGAGTGGTTATCTTTTCTTGTTGTTTTGTAAAATTTCTTTGTATAATTGAAATACAAATTCTTTATCATATATGTGTTCTGTCTTTAATTTTATGCTTAGAAATAACTTCTCAAAATGGGTGGCATTTTGACAAGTGAGATGAGAGGAATAGCATAATCTTAGACACCGAGGTAGAAAAGCATAAGCTATGTTAAGGAAATAGTGAATAGATCAGTTAAGCTGTAAAATGCATTTAAGGGAATTATAGAGGATAAAGCTGAAAGAGGAGCTCTGGTGGTGCAGTGGTTAAAGCACTTGGCTGATGACCGAAAGGGTTGGTGGTTGGAATGCACCAGTGGCTCTGTGGGAGAAAGATGTGGCAGTCTGCTTCCGTAAAGATTACAGCCTTGGAAACCCTATGGGACAGTTCTACTCTCTCCTTATAGGGTCACTATGAGTCAGGGGTTTTTTGTTTTTTTTAAGGCTGAAAGAGTAATTCAGTACCAGAATACAGAGTGCTTTGATTGGAGGAGGACTTTGATCTCCACTGGGTAGACCAAAGAAAATCATTAAACGTTGTTGTTCAATGAAATGATGCCCACACCATTGGGCTTTAGGGAGGGAAATCTTGTTAAAGATCAAAGTGTATAGGACAGACCGGGGAAGTGGGAGGTGGGGAGAGGTCTAAGTTGGAGACCAGTTAGAGCACTTTTACAGTAGTCTAGACAGATATCATTAAGAGGTCACATGGATATTGAAAATAAAGATGGAATTTATATGATTACCATAAAAATCTATAGTTTCAGACTTATTTTACTGTGTGGTTTTGGACAAGTTGAATTTGAAGAACCAACATTCAAGTAGGAGTTATCTGCTGGGCACGTTTTAGAGAGATGACTGGGCTAGAGAAAGATTGGGAGTTATTAGCATGGAAGTAATTATCGAAATCATAGGAGTAAATGAAGCCACCAAGGGTAACTTGAGTACAGCAGAACCTTGTGGAATTTTAAGATATTAGAGGACTTCTACTATCCTTCCAGGCTCAGCCTCAATCTAGACATCACCTCCTCTGGGGAGCCCTTCCTGATCACCACCACATCCCACAGTTGGCTTAGGTGCCCCCTTCTCTGCTACTACAGCACCCTGTATATGCCTCTAATAAAGTACTTATCACACTGTATTGTTGTGGTGTGTTTGTCTCTTTGTTTTCCTTGAGGAGAGGGACCAGGCTGATTCATCCTTGTAACCCCTGGAGCCTAACACAGTACTTAGAACATGATAGGAGCCAATAAATATTTTTTTAATGAATGAGAATAAATTACCAGCTTCTATTGTCTTTATTTCCACCTCACCTTAGTCCTTAACTCCCATCCAGTGAAAACACCCTAGATTAGAGTTCAAAGACCCAAATAAATGACTATATGGGCTAGACAAGTGTCTTAGTCACCTAGTGCTGCTATAACAGAAATACCACAAGTGGATGGCTTTAACAAAGACAAGTTTATTTCCTCACAGTCAAAGTAGGCTAAAAGTCCAAATTCAGGGTGTCAGCTCCAGGGGAAGGCTTTCTCTCTCTGTCGGCCTTCTCATCAGTGTTCCCCCAGACTAGGAGCTTCTCGGCGCAGGGACCCCTGTCCAAAGGACGCGCTCTGCTCCTGGCACTGCTTTCTTGATGGTATGAGGTACCCCTGTCTCTCTGCTCACTTCTGTCTTTTATATCTCAGAGATTGCCTCAGGACACAATCCAGTCTTCTAGATCAGGTCCTGCCTCACTAACACAACTGCCACCCATCCTCCCTCATTAACACCGTAGAGGCAGGTTTACAACATACAGGAAAATCACACAGTACCAGGAATCATGGCCTAGCCAAACTGATACACAGTTTTTTGGGGGACATAATTCAAACCATGACAACAAGTAACATAAATGAGTGAATCAGGTTCTGTGGAATGTGTGGCAAAATTTAGAATGTATGTCCTGCTTTAAGGAGAAAGGTGCAACTGGGCTCCAGTCAACCGTTTGCTGTACAAACTGGGCTGCCCCAAGTTGCCAGATCTTCCTATTTTTAAAGAGAAGCCAGAAATCCAGAATTCAAATTTTAAAATGTAACTAATTTTAAAACGTAATAGTATCCTGTGTGGCCAGATAAAATAATATCCAAACGGACGCAGCACTGGAAGTGCTCACTCGTCTGTGCCAAGAAATTTGGAAGGCAGCTACCGGGCCAACTGACTGGAAGAGATCCATATTTATGCCTATTCTCAAGAAAGGTGATCCAATTGAATGCAGAAATTACTGAACAATATCATTAATATCACACACAAGTAAAATTTTGCTGAAGATCATTCAAAAGTGGCTGCAGCTGTATATTGACAGGGAACTGCCATAAATTCAGGCTGGATTCAGAGGAGGGCATGGAACCAGGGATATCATTGCTGATGTCAGATGGATCCTGGCTGAAAGCAGAGAATACCAGAAAGGTGTTTACCTATATTTTATTGACTATGCAAAGGCCCATTCAGCTGTTCAGTTTTGACTGATGTCCCTGACCTTGTAAACACTGACAAGCCCACCCCTCTGAATTCTTACTCTAGAACCACCCTTTCATCCTTCCCAATCACATTCCCTAGGCTTCCACTGAAACCATTCTTCAACTTCACTGTGACCTCCAATACACTGGCCCCAATCCTCTTTCACTCTCCCTTATCCCTTTTTCTGTCCTCAGTTGCAGCCTGGAAACTTGGAACCTGGTGGTGCACTGGTTAAGCACTCGACTGCTAACCAAAAAGGTTGCGGTTGAAACCCACCACCCTCTCTACGGGAGAAGGATGCGGCAGCTTGTTTCTGTAAAGGTTTACTGTCTGGGAAACCCTATGGGACACTTCTACTCTGTTCTATAGGGTGGCTATGAGCTGGAATGGACTCGACAGCAATAGGTTTTGTTTTCTTGCTTTTGTCCTCATTTTCCTCCTCACCCAGCTTCAATTCCATGATTCGTCGCTAAAGTCCCTTCTGCACAAACCCACCCTCATTTCCCTTGCCCTGTCCTCCCTTCATCATGATCAGTTAATAAAACCCAACCCAGTGGAAGGTAATAGTCTGCCTTTTCAAACTTGCACCCAAAAAACTTCATGTTGCTGGAGACCAAGCTGATTGGCTCCAATTTAAATAATAACCACAGGCCTCCGATTTGCATTGAATAGTCACAGGCAATCCTTACATTTTCTGATAAATTTTCTTTCACAGTCTCTGAAATAATCATTTCATTCTTCTCTCTTTTCAAACCTCCCACACATTCATCTCCTACCAAGATAATTATATCTCACTGAGTAAAGAAAGCCCCATCATATTTCCACAATGAAATTTAAAACCTGCCTCCGTATCTACCCATAGTCTTTGTCCTCCCTTCTGCTCCAATGGAAACAGTTATTGCCATCAAAGACCAGCCATCGGTGGTCTCAATCCCAGTCTCTCCGGATTTTTCATGAACTTCTCTCCTGCAGTTTCACCTCTCTATCCTACATCATCTGTTTCTCCCTCCTTACTACATCATTCTCTTCAGCTTCCAGAAACGACCTGCACCCAAAACAGATTTCAGAGCAAGGAAAATTATCAGGGATAAAGAGGGAAATTGCAGAATGATAAAGGGGTCAATTCTCCAAGAAGACATAAAAGTCCTTAATGTGTATTGTCTACCTGAGGCTGATAGAACTGCAAGGAGAAATAGGTAAATTCACCGTTACGGTTGGAGACTTCTGCATCCCTCTATCAGTAATTGACATATCCAGTAGACAGACTAAGTATTATGCTCCAAATCACATGGACAGTAAGTGGCAGAGCTGGGATTTAAACCCAAGGTCGTTTGGTGTCAGAGATGCCTGGGAGAAAAGTCTGAGAAGGAAGTGGCCAAAGGTATTAAATGTTCCAGAGAAATCTTGGATAATAACAACTGAAAATAAATAGGCCATCGTATTTCTAGATTAGGATAGATCAAAAGAGTAGTGAGGAAAAATGCAAATTTCAGGGGTTAAGAAGAATCTTTAGAGAGGAAATAAGGGCAGTGGATATAAACTATTCTTTAGAAAAATTTACCAATGAAAGAGGAGAAGCTAGGTGTGCTAGTGAAGAGCAAAATAAGAGAAATCTAAAGACATTTTTGGGTAAAGAGGAAGGAGCAAGTGCAGAGGGAGACATGAAATATATAAGAAAAAGAGAATTACTTATTGAACTAGACCTCAAAAGATATAAGAGAGGCTATTATAAAGAGTGGAAGTGGAAGGAATTTGAATGACTGGCTAGTTATTATGGATTGAATTGTTTCCCCCTAAAATGTGTGCCAACTTGGCTAATCCATGATTCCCAGTATCGTGTGGTTGTTCACCGTTTTGTGATCTGATGTGATTATCCTATGTGTTGTAAATCCTAACCTCCATGATGTTAATGAGGCAGGATTAGAGGCAGTTATATTAATGAGGCAGGACTCAGTCTACAGGATTAGGTTGTATCTTGAGTCAATCTCTTTTGAGATATAAAAGAGAGACTCGAGCAGAGAGGAGAGGGACCTCATTACCACCAAGCAAGAAGAGCCAGGAGTGGAGCACGTCCTTTGGACTCGGGGTCCCTGCACTGAGAAGCTCCTAGACCCAGGGGAATATTGATCACGAGGACTTTCCTCCAGAGCCAACAGAGAGAGAAAGCCTTCCCCTGGTGCTGGTGCCCTGAATTAGGACTTCTAGCCTCCTAGACTGTGAGAGAATAAGTTTCTATTTGTTAAAGCCATCCACTTGTGGTACTTTTATTATAGCTGCACTAGATAACCAAGACGCTGGTCATTTAAAAAAATACAGCTGATCCATACATCTCAATTTTTCACCAAAATAAACCCAGAAAGAGCAAAGATTTAAATATATTTAAAAATCATGGGGAAAAGATGGGCTGCAAAAAAAATCATAAGTAAAATATGGCATGAATATTTTCAAAATCTGGACAAGGAAAGGGCTTCCTAAGCATGACATGAAATAAAGAAGTCATTAAAAAAAATTGACAAATTTAACTACGTATAAATTTAAAACAAACATTAAAAAACACAAAAACAAATTTAAAGTATTAATTAATAAAAAAAGATTTGCTATACCTTGAGCATTATGCTCTTTTAAGAACTATCTATACGGGATCAAATTGACAACAGCAACTCAAAAGATTAGATAGGAACTTTAGGGGGCAGCGAGTTTATGTTAATGGGGGAAGAACAACTCAGAAAAGGAGGATGAGAATGGTTGCATAACTCGAAGAATGTAATCAATGTCACCAAACTGTACATGTAGAAATTGTTGAATTAGTGTATGTTTTGTTGTGTATATTCTCAGTAACAACAAAATAAATAAAATTGAAAAAAAAAAGATTTGCTATACTTGAGACTTGCACACCAGTGTTTATTACAGCAATATCCACAATACACAAAAGATGGAAACAACCTAAATGTCCATCAACAGACGAATGGATACACAAAATGTGTTACATACACACAATGGAATACTACTCAGCCAGTAAGAGAAATGAAGTCTTGATACGTGCTACAGTATGGGTGGAGCTTGAAGACAAAATGCTCAGTGAAATAAGCCAATCACAAAGGGACAAATATTGTATGACCTCACTTATATAAAAAAGACAAGAAAAGGCAAATGTATAGAGACCAAAGATAATTAGTGGTTGCCAGGGGTGGAAGGGAGGGGGAAAAGAGGAGTTAACAGTGATAGAAAAATCACGTCGATTACAGGTAGGGTTGCACAGCCAATTATTGTAATTGCTGTCAATAAGTTGTACACCTGTAAAAAGTTGAATTGGCAAAAGTTGTGTGATAGATATATTTACAACAATGACAAAAAAGAAAAGAAAAGAGTAGCTACT
Organism: Dugong dugon; assembly: GCA_030035585.1. Classification (NCBI taxonomy): domain Eukaryota; kingdom Metazoa; phylum Chordata; class Mammalia; order Sirenia; family Dugongidae; genus Dugong; species Dugong dugon. The sequence continues at coordinate 10,718,124 of CM057465.1, forward strand.
GAGGCTGCTTATGTATAACCAAACACCTCATGGAATTTGGTTCCTTGGTTTGGAGGGTTAGGGTCATGGTTTCATGGAACATCCCAGTCAATTGACCTAATAATGTGGTTAGCGTTTCTGTTCTACCTCCTAGTTCATTGAATAGCGTCTGGGGTCTTAAAAACTCGCAAGCAGCCATCCAAGGCACAACAATTGGTCTCTATTCACCTGGAGCAACAAAGTAGGAAAGTCAGGAGTAGGAGGAGGATATGCAATGTGTGGCTAATTGCCTCCATAAACAACTGCCTACTTTGCCATGAGACTAGAAGAACTAGATGGTGCCTGGGTACCATTACTGAACATTTTGACCAAAGATGCTATAGAGTAATCCTGATCAAAAGTGGGAAAACGCTGAATAGAATTTCTAGTTCTTATGGACTCTAGACTTTCTGGAGCCATAGAGGGTGGAGGAACCCCTGAAACTATCACCCTGAGGTAATTTTTAAATCTCAAACTAAAATATTGCCTCAAGTCATCTTAAAATCAAACAATAGTTTAGCCTAATTAATAAAAAAAGGTCTGCAATGAGCATTATGCTCTTTTAAGAACTATCTATATGGGATCAAACTGACAACAGCAACTAGAAAGTTTAGATAGGAACCTTAGAGAACAATGAATTTATGTTAATGAGGGAGGAGCAACTCAGAAAAGGAAAGTGTCATGGATTGAATTATGTCCCCCAAAAAATGTGTGGGTCATGATTCCCAGTATTGTATGATTGCATACCGTTTTGTAATCTGATGTGATTTCCTTATGTGTTGTAAACTCTATCACTATGATGAGATTATATGTGATTTCCTTATGTGTTGTAAACTTTACCATTACGATGAGGTTATACTAATCATGTCTGCAAGATTAGATAGTGTCTTAAGCCAATCTCTTTTGAGATATAAAAGAGAGAAGCAAGCAGAGAAACACGGGAACCTCATACCCCCAAGAAAGCAGTGCCGGGAGCAGTGCCTTTGGACCTGAGGTTCCTGCGTCGAGAAGCTCCCAGACCAAGGGAAGATTGATGCATCACAAGGACCTTCCTCCAGAGCCGACAGAGAAGGTATTCCCCTGGAGCTGATGCCCTGAGTTTGGACTTGTAGCCTACTGGACTGTGGGAGAATTAACTTCTCTTTGTTAAAAGCCATCCACCTGTGGTATTTCTGTTACAGCAGCACTAGATGACTAAGACAGAGGGTGAGAACGGCTGCACAACTTGGAGACTGTAATCAGTGTCACTAAATTGTACACATAGAAACTGTTGGATTGGTGTATGTTTTGCTGTGTATATTCTCAACAACAATAAATAAATAAAATTTGGGGAAAAAATGGTGTAGGCAAACAAGGGCCTGTCCATTGGCCTCTATAAATTTTCCCTGGGTAATCATATTTGCTCCCTTGTTTTCAGTTCTCACTACCAGGCAGATGACTTCAAAAGCTATTCCTGCAGCCAAGACCTCTCTTCTGAGCTCCAGATCCAAATTTTTTGCTCCTTTTTGGACTTCTTCTCATGAGTTACCTACAAACACACAAAAAAACTTGACCTGTCTGAAATCAAACAAATTATTATCCCTCAGGAAATGCTAGTGTCCCCAGAACTAAAACAATTTCCAAGGCCAACTCTTCAGACTAAGATTGGACTTGACTGTGGGACATAAAATAATACTCGTGAAGAGCGTGCTTCTTAGCTCAAGTAGATACATGAGACTAAATGGGCATCTCCTGTCTGGAGGTGAGATGAGCAGGCAGAGAGGCTCAGGAGCTGGTTGAATGGACAGGGGAAATCTGGGGTGGAAAGGAGGAGTGTGCTGTCACAGTAGAGGGAGAGCAATTAGGGTCACGTAACAAAGCATGTATAAATGTTTGTTTGAGAGACTAACTTGAACTGTAAACTTTCACTTAAACTACAACAACAAAAACACAACAAAAAAGAAATGCTTGTGTCCCTGTGTTCCCCACCGAGTAAAGAATACTACCATTCACACAGTATCCCAACCTAAACCGTTGTCAATGAGTCAATTCCAACTCACAGCATAAGGTTTTCAATGGCTGATTTTTTGAAATAGATCGCCAGGCCTTTCTTCCAAGGCACCTCTGGGTGGACTCAAATCTCCAACCTTTCAGTTATCACCAAGAGCATTAACCATTTGCACCACCCAGAGACTCTATCCCAAACTAGAAACCCTGAATTATTTTTTATTTCTCCCTCTACCTCACCCACCTTATCTAATCGGTAGTCATCAAGAAGTGATTATTGTACTTTCAAAACTTATTTAAAATATTCATTGCCTCCTCCGCTTTCCTGCTGCTGCCAACCTAGGTCATGCCTTCATCACCCCTAAACTGCTAAATGTTGAGGAACTGCACGGGCCCTCCCTGTTGTTCACCCAGGCTCAGCCAAGTTTCCCATGCTCTTTTGCAGCAGGCCCCAAGGACTCAGTCTATTTTCCTGGCCTATTTAATGCTGTCACACTCATGATCTCTCTTGAAGTTCTCCTCCCATACACCAGCCTGTGCAGACTTCATCAATTGGAGCTTTTACTGATAATCATCCCAAAGTAACGGACTGGGAGTTACGTATGCTTTTTGTAATGTTCTCAAATCACATGATTCTATTAATGCTCTTAAATCATATATGACATTGTTATGCTGCTTCTATAATGATCTTCAGCCACAGATGCATAAGTTACTCATAATGTGACTTTGAAGTAGAGTATTTCTGAATTTAGACATAGAAACGTAGAAGTACATGAAGAATGTGATGAACAACCTTTAAGTTAAATTGACTTTGACTCAGCATGCTGTGACCAAAAAAAAAAAAAAAAAAAATATCATAGCATAGTTACCCTTTGTAAACTAGCCTTGAGACATAAGTGTAAACAACTTCCCTAATCTCTAACGCTGAAGAGAAGATGCAACATTTGGCCAATCTCTAACCCTGCAAAGGAGCCTTGGTGGCGCAGTGGTTAGTTAAGCACTCAGCTGCTAACCAAAATGTCAGTGGTTCCAACTCACCAGCGGCTCCAGGAAAGAAGATGTGGCAGTCTGCTTTTGTAAAGATTACAATGTTGGCAACCCTATGGGGCAGTTCTACTCTGTCCTACAGGGTCGCTCTGAATCAGAATCCACTTGATAGCAATGTGTTTGGTTTGGCTAACCCTGGAGAGAAGACATGACATACTAGTATTTGACATCACACTGGCCCTTATCATGCGAAGCCAAAGTAAGAATTTCACATATAAACCCTAAATTTCTGCTCTCTTGCAGAGATAGAACCGAGATTCTGTCCTCTGCCTCCAGCCTTGAGGGACGAGCGCCGAGTTTGAGCCATGGTCAAGCCTTCCTCCAGAGACCTCTTGTTAAAGGTAAATGCCTGAAGTCTAAAGATTGCGACTCTAACCACTGAACAACATTGTAATTATAATTGTTAATTCTTATTCTCCAGTTCTAAATGAATGTCGTGAGGTCTTACTTGTGTGCCTTGCCATGACTACCTGGTAATAAAGGAAATGAGTTCATGCATATCAAGCTTGCGTATCTCTTTACAGATTTCTAAAATAAAATTCTACACAGCATTGGGTATAAGAAATTCATTTATACCTCCCAATTCTTATAGTCCTTGTCTCTGTTCTATAGTTCTGGCTCACTTGCTTGGATAGTAACTAGAGGTGGGGCTCCTGCTCTCTACTTGTTCTTCCTTTCAAGCCCTATCTTTTATGGTGAAAACATGCTGATCTTCATTAGGCCCCTTCCTTGGGCCATGGGCCTAGGGGAATCAATAGGTGCTCCTGTGTCTGGAGTGGGTGTTTTGAGGACGTTTGGACTGATGACTCCCATCTCCGCAGCCTGGACCCTTGGCAGCAGAGGTTTTCTTTAGGCATTTTCTCTGCCCTTATACCTGTTGTCTCAGCCTTCAGACTCTTCGGCTCCAATTATCTCAAAACAGAGGTCTAGCCATGTCACTGTCCTTTGCAGGCTCCCCAGTGCATATGAGATGAAGTCCAATCCCCTTAGCAAGACGTTCAAGGCCCTTTGCCATCTGACCCCAAGTTCACTTTCCTGATCTAGCCTCCCTGGCCTGCTTGCCTTTCCCCAGACACACTGGGTTGCTTTCTCTCTTTATGCTTTACATATCCCTCTGACCAGGATGACCCTCCTGCCCCTTCTACTTAATGAACTCCTATTCATCAGACGTTATCTCTTCTGCAAATCCTCCCTGAAATTCCCAGGCAGAACGAATCTTTCCCTTCCCATTGCCCCTGTGCTCCTATAGTAGCACCTGACGCTGTTTATTCTAATTAGTTGACCATGAGTCCATCCTTTAGCTAGAATACGAATTTCTAGAAAGGAAGCATCAAAACTTATTCAACCTTGTATTCCCCTAGCCTATATAAGACTCTTGAAAGATGTTTGCTCAGTTAATCAATTTCTATGACCTTCTGCTTTCCCAAGGAAAAGATCTTTTAACATTTCTTCTTTCCTCTCTTCTAAGCTAATTCTGTTACCCCCACTCAGCCAGTTATTCCTCTTGGGGTGTAACCACTATCCCTTCCACTGCAGTTCAGCATCTTCTCTGATCTTCAGGACAGAATGGAAAACATTCCTGATCCTTGAGAGATGGTAATACTGACAAAAAACTGTACCCTTTCCATCCTAGACTCTATCCTCAATTTCAAGGTCTAGGCTGTAGTTAGGGAGGAGAGAGATCTATACGCCCCCTACTGGAATGTCTGGGAGCCTGGAGAGAAAAGATTTGCAGAGTATTTTTGAAACAAGCTAGAGTCCGGGGCTGTATGACTTGCAATCATTGGCCCCTCACAGTACCATCAAGTGGACAATTAGAAACTAACACATGGGCTCTAAGCCCATGAAGGGAAATGGCCAGTTCTAAAATAACCCACTCCCAGATCCCGAGAATCTTTGGTATTTACACATTAGGAAGGAATCCTATGCAGGAGGAGAGAAATGCCAGATAAATAGTAACTAGCCTCCGGAGTAGAATAGAAAGCTTGTACCGTAAGCTACAAGCACCCGTTGGGGAAATGATTAAACTAATATCCTCCTATCCCGCTGTCTGTTTCTTAGTGCTGCTATAACAGAAATTCCATAAGTGGGCGACTCTAACAAACAAATTTATTTTCTCACAGTTAGGAGGCTGGAAGTTGGAATTTAGGGCACCGGCTCTAGTATAAGGCTCTCTCTGTCTGCTCTGGGGGGAAAATCCTCTGTTTCTCTAACTGACCATCCTTGGAGATGCTGGGCTTGTGGACATTGTCTTCAAATAGTGTTCATTTTTCCCCTGGAGTATGTCTTCTGTGCCTAATCTGCTCTTTTATATCTCAAAAGTGAGAGGCTTATAAAGGAGACTGGAGAAACCCCAAGAGTATGGCCCCCAGACACCCTTTTAGCTCAGTGGTGAAGTTATCCCAGAGTGGACAGCCCCATAAAACCAAATGATACTAACAAGGTACAGGAGTCCAGCGACAAGGGCCAGAAGGCAGAAGGGGACAAGGAAGCTGGTGATAGGGAACCCAAGGTTGGGTAAGGATATTGTCGATGTGTTGTGAGATTGTTAACCGTTGTCATAGGGCAACATGTGTAGTAACTGTTAAATGAGAAACTATTTTGTTCTGTAAGCCTTCATCTTAAGTGAGAATATCAGCACAACTGGAAGAGGGTAGTCAGTGTCACTGAACTGTGCTTGTAGACATTTTTGAAATGGTGTATCTTTGGCTATGTGTATTTTCACCAAAGAAAAAAAGGTTGAGAAGTTAGAGGGTTGACATGTTGTGGGGTTGTTAACCAATGTCATAAAACAATATGTGTACTACTGTTTCATGAGAAACTATTTGTTCTGGAAGCCTTCACCTGAAGTACAGTAAAAAAAAAAAAAAAAAAAAAAAGTGAGAGGCTTAAAACACACCCTACACTGATTTGGCCTCATTAACATAACGAAAAAAATCCTATCCCAAACGGGACTACAGCCCCAGGTAGAGGGGCTACGGTTTACAACACGTATTTTGGGGGGACATAATTCCATCCAGAATACCCACCCAGCGCACTGTAAGGACCAGAAGAAGAGTGTGTAATCGTGCCACGGCCGCTCAGTAATGACCGTGTCAGTGGTTTATTCAAGCCTCTTTTCCTGTAAACCAAGGTGAGGAATAGATCTTACATTCTAACCCAGAATTCATACAAATATATGCGTATATTTAACTGAGCCAAAATTATCATAGGACACATTTACCCTTATTAAGCATCAGGCTCTGCTATTTCTATCTATTCTATTTAAGAAACAGTACTGGTCCCCACTTTCTAAATTGATTTCATGACCCACATTTTTATAATCACTGGTTTTATGTGCAAATTTTCTTCCCATATCCAGTGATTAATACTGACTTTATGTGAGCAAATGTGCCCCTGCAAATTGAAAGCAAACCACACCCTAAATTCACCATGTGCCTTTCATGCTGCCAAGCCCTTGCACACACTTGCTCTCCCCTAGGGGCCTTTCTTGAAATGGTAGTCAAAGCCTTCTTCAGAAGCCACCTCCCCCATTAAGCCTCCTCACTCCCATCAAAATAAATTGTTTCTTTCTCAGCTCTCTCTCAACACTTCTCTGCTGCCTCTACCACAGCACTTAATTCATTCTGCCTAACACTTAATTGGAGTCCTGGTGGTGCCGTGATTAACAGCTTGGCTGCTAACCAAAAGGTTGGCAGTTTCAATCTATCAGCTGCCCCTCGGAAACTCTATGGGGCAGCTCTAGTCTGTCCTGTAGGGTCGCTATGAGCAGGAAGTAACCCAAGGACAACAGGTTTGGTTTTTAGCACTTAATTAAGGGGCAGTGGTGGCTCAGTTGTTCAGTGGTAGAATTCTTACCTCTCATGTGAGAGACGTGGCTTTGATTCCCAGCCAATGCACCTCATGCACAGCCACTTCCCATCTGTCAGTGGAGGCTTGCGCACTGCTATGATGCTGAACAGGCTTCCGTGGAAATTCCAAACTAAGACTAGGAAGAAAGACTTGGTGATCTACTTCAGAAAAATCAGCCAATGAAAACTCTACGGATCACATTGGTACATGGAGTCACCATGAGTCGGGCTGATCTGATGGCAGCTAACATCAGTACTTAGTGATTTACATGACTTGATAGTTTCCTTAAGTAAAGGTTCCACAGTGTACTCATAACTGTATCCTTCCACAGACTAGCACAGGGACTGACAGGGCCCAATAAATATAAACTTTAATCAAACCACCGAAAACCCGGCAAACTGCAAATTTGCAAAGCAAATAAATAATCTCTCCTCAGTAATGGTTTTTAAAGTACGAATTCCTATAAAACATCTGAACTTACAAACATCAAACACTTATGTGTAAGCCAATTAAATCTTATTTATAAAATCTTTACCAGGGATCCTACTCAAGAGAATGTAGACTTCTGCTCTCACACTGAGGTGCCCAGTCAGGTCCCCATTAATGGCTCAGCTGTGTGAGGTACAAATCATCCCCCTCCTCCTGTCTTTGGTTCTTACACATAGTTCCTATAATGACCTTATTTATTCATTTAGTCACAGAATATCTGAGAAATTTACTTTATAAGGCATTGGGCATGCAGTGATGATAAACAAGGAGCTCACAGTCTAACGAGGAACAGGGCTGACAAGTAAACCAAAAGCAAATCTGTTGCTGTTGAGTCGATTCTGACTCATAGTAACCCTATAGGACAGCGAAGAACTGCCCCCATTGGGTTCCCAAGGCTGTAATCTTTACTGAAGGCAGACTGCCATATCTTTCTCCTACAGAGTGGCTGGTAGGTTCGAACCGCCAACCTTTCAGTTAGCAGCCAAGCGTTTAACCACTGCACTACCAATACTCCTTGACAAGTAAACAGGCATGCCAAAATAGTGTAATACATGCCGGTAAAAAGAGAAAAGATTGAAATTCTCAAGGATTTCATTTTACTTGCATCCACAATCAATGCCCGTGGAAGCAGCAGTCAAGAAATCAAACGACGCATAGCATTGGACAAATCTACTGCAAAAGACCTCTTTAAAATGTTAAAAAGCAAAGATGTCACTTTGAGGACTAAGTTGCACCCAACCCAAGTCATGGTATTCTCAATTGCCTCATATGCATGTGAAAGCTGGACAATGAATAAGGAAGACTGAAGAAGAACTGATGCGTTTGAACTATGGTTTTTGGCAAAGAATACTGAACACACCATGGACTGCCAGAAGAAGGAACAAATCTGTCTTGGAAGAAGGACAGCCAGAATGCTCCTTCGAAGCGAGGATGGCAAGACTTCGCCTCAGGTACTTTGGACATGTTACCAGGAGGGACCATCCCTGGAAAAGGACATCATGCTTGGCAGAGGGTCAGCAAAAGAGAGGAAGACCCTCAACGAGATGGATTGACACAGTGGCTGCAACCATGGGCTCAAGCATAGCAACAACTTTGAGGATGGCACAGGGCCGGGCAGTGTTTTGTTCTGTTGTACATAGGGTTGCTGTAAGTTAGAACTGACTAGATGGCACCATCAACAACAACAAAGGTAAGTGCTGAGTGTTAAGGAAGTAAATTAATATTTGAGGGCAAGGGATGGCTTTCCAGAGAGGATAACATTTAAGCTGAGATCCAAAGGCTAAGAAAGTTGTTTAGGGAAAGGGAGTCAGGAAGAATGTTCTAGGCAAAGGGACCACCAGGGACAAAGGATTGAGGCTCAAAGAGGATATGGTTCATTCACTGAACTAAAAGCGGCAAAGTTTGACCAGAGTTGGGGAGTAGAAATGAAGCTGGCAAGTTAAGTACGGGCCAGATTATGTGGAACCTTATGGGGCAGACTAAGAATTTAGAACTCCAGAAACAGTTCATTGCAGCCTGACTTCCCCATCTCTTGGTCTCTAAGCTAGCTGGAAAGAGGCTGTGATAAGTCAGGGTGTGGAAATCAGATGATATGAAACAATTAAGTGACTTTTCATAGAAAGCACAATAAAATATAATTTTAAAAAATAAAAGGAAAAAAAAATTGACAGCTTTTTTTTTTTGCTGTAAATTCCTTTACCTAGAAGGGCTTCTCACTGTATTATTAGTTTGCCCACAATGTCACCTTGGGGTGGCATCTAAGAAGCTGAAATTTCAAAAGAGCTGCTCCACGTAAAGCTACGAAGAAGGTCAAGATTACCTTCACAAAGAAACAGTTTAAGGGAGGTACAAAGGCCAAATTAATATGCAGCACAATAATGACATATATAAATTAATATGTTGAATTAAATTGGAATCTAAGTTTCATTTAATTATACTACTAATTTCTGTTCCATGAAGTCTGAGTAAACATATACAGAAATTAGTGTGGCTAATTTAGTCATATGCTCATAATTTTAAAACATTAAATGGAACATTACTCCCAACACTTGTCCTCCTGTGCCAAACTTAGGAGGACAAAACTCCTACTGGGAGCTGAAAACAAAGAGGCAAAGCCGGACATGTCTACTTGAATTTATTCTCGTTCTTTAAAAAAAGAAGAAAAAAAAAGAAAAAAAAAAAAAAAAGTGGGGATGGAGGGGAAAATAACCCCTAAACACTGTGAACAGGAACCAAGACTCCAAGACTTGGGTGTAATCCCCCCCCACCCCTAATCTCAGCTGAGAGATTCCAACCCACCCAATTTTCTTTTAAACAAAACACCCAAACCAGCAGCAAAGGTAAACTGGGGTAGTCACTGAGATTTTAAACACTGGGAATAGGAGGGGGAAAGTCCAAAAAGTAGGCATTGGGAAGAAAAGGGAAGAAATGAGGGAGAGGCTAGACTCTGGAAGACAGAGTTAGGCAGCAAGAGGTGGAAGTGAGCCAGGTACCCCTCCTGACTACTGCTGCCCACATCCCCCAGGACCCCAGAGAGCCCCATGGTTTGTTCTGCAGTCCATTCCCCATTCCCCAAAGGCCTCACAGGCCTAGCTCCAAGTCCTCCAGCTCCTCCTCCAGTGCCCTCCTCCTTGCCAGCTTCTCCAGCTGCTCTTTGCTCGGCTGGCTGATCTCCCCAGCCTGGATCCGCTGCTGCAGCTCTTCCACCTGCCGCAGCTTCTTCTTTAGGTTTTTTATCTTCTTGGCTTTCTCAGCGGCAGCTGAGTCGGGCTGGTCAGAGACAGCTGTAGGGACTGCGCGGGAGCCCTGCGGAGCGCTGGGGAGTTGGGGGGGCTCTCCCAGGGACACTTTTTCGAGAGTCCGGCTCAAAGCCTCTGCCTCTCCCTTCTCTTGCTGCTGCCGCCTCTTTTCCTTCCGCTTCAGGTTGCGTTTGGCTGTCTTGGAGAGACCTGGTTCACCACTTTCAGGCCTGGATGGGGTGGCAGGAGCAGTGGCCTCGGGACTCAGCCCTGGGGGTAGTTCTGGTTTACTCTTGAAAAACTTCACATATTTGTTCTCATACCTGAAGAGAACAGAAGATGTCAACACAGTTTCAAAGAGTCACTGACTTTCTGAGCCCTTCTCTTAACCCTCCAAGCCACTTCACCCTAATCACATTCCCACTTCCTTCCTCATTCCATGGTCCCTCCCCAGTTTTCCTCTGTTCAGCAGAAGAGGCTGTGGGAGCGTCCCTAGAACTGAAGCTCCGGATCTCCGAATGCTATTTGGAGGTTCTTATGAACAGAGGCCATAGAAACAGGATTGGTAACCTCTGATCCTCACTCACCCCTGGATCCTACCCCTTCCTCTCCTCTCTCAGATAGCTGCCTCTCCTTCCTTTTCGTAGGGGCTCAGGAGAGTCTTCCCTGAACTCATAAGCAAGCTCGCTCCTTCTATCCCTCCGTAGGAAGCCCATGAAGTATCCCCTCCTCAGGCCTAACCACGCACACTGGGACCTCCTCTTGTGGCACATAGCCTTCTTTCACCCTCCGCTGCTTGCGCCAGGTCCCATCAGGCCGCTGTGTCGAGGGAATGTACTTGCCTGAAATGACAGAAATTAAGTCGGCGAGTTATTCTTATTTTCGCACATTCCCCAAGATGAGAGGACGCGTGAACGCATTCATCTTCCCTCAGTATCCATCCCTCCACCAAACTCAGCCATTAAGGTACCGCCCCTTAATCCCTTTCCTGCCATTAATTACTTACTAACTGCCTACTGGTTTTTTGTTTTTTTTTTTTTTTAAAGCTAGGCTCTGTGGGAAATAATTAAAAAAACAAACAAACCCATTGCCATCGAGTCGATTCCAACTCATAGTGACCCTACAGGACAGAGTAGAACTGCCCCATTGGGTTTCCAAGGAGCAGCAGGTGGATTCAAACTGCCGACCTTTGGTTAGCAGTCGAGTTATTAACTACTTCGCCACCGGGGCTCCCTATGGGGAATACGCAGTACAATATACCATCCCTGTCAAGGAGCTTCTATTTTTACAATTTAGTTGGCAAGATAAGTCAGGCACAGAGGAGAGTTAAAAAACAAAACAAAAAACGCAAGACAACAGCATAGTACATCAAAAGGCAGCGAATGAAGAAGAGGATAACAAAGTGGGCAAAAACAAGAACCACAGGGGAAGAAATGACAAGAGACTTCATAGAGAAGGGGAAATTTTATTTATATGGAACTTGAAAAACAGGCCAACTTTAGGCATCTATACTATAGTACACACCAGTACACGAGGATATATACAAAGGATATTTGTTTCTGCATTATCTGCATTAGCAAAAAGCTGGGAACAACTTGAGTGGTCATCAACAGAGGGAAGACTGAACAGATCTGGTTCACTCATACAATGGAAAACTACGCTCTTATTAAAAAGAATGTGTTAGATCTGAATGTACTGACCTTAGATGCTATTCATGATATACTCAGTGAAAAATCAAGCTGCCGAATAACTTACAGAGCAGCCGTTCTCAAACTTTTTATTTCAGGACCCCCTTTCCACCCTTATTTTATAATATTATGTATGTCATTATCCAATATAAAAAAAAAAATTTACTAATGTCATCAGAAAAGTCTTCACGTACTGGTAAGCTGTCAAGTACGAACTGCCAGATACAAGTTTTCCAGAATTCTAATTTCCATTTGAAAGCTTGAATTTTATCATTGGCAATAAATACTGTCAGTTGTTTTCCTGAAATGACAGGCTTGCTTTGTTTATTTTCAGGAAATGTCTGTCAGATACCCAAGTCTGAATTACCAGTTTGTCAGTGGTTCTTCCAAGTAACAATGATGTTCCATGAACAGAGATGCTTGTTTAGTTTGCAAACCAGAGAACTGCACAAGTGCTTTTCCTTCTTACTTTGGTATGTAGCAGAAGTGTTTCATGCTTACTTCCCATTTAGTCATAGAGAACGTTAAAAAGACATGTATCAAAATATAAAGTTTATTTTTTTAAGTGTATACAAGGGTTGGGATTTAATAAAATTAATCATTTTTACTGCTTCATTAAGGCTATTTGTAAGTGAAACTGTCATTGTTTACTCCAAGTGTGCTGCACTAAAGGATACAATAACAAACAGTTTGGGGCCACTGCCGAGGATTGTGCTGAACTGCCAGCGGTTTACCCACCACTACTTTTGCACCATCAGTGCAAACAAATGTCAACCTAGTGAAAAAGGCAAACACAGAAAAACTAGCCACTGAAAACTCTATGGAGCACAGTTCTACTCTGACGCATATGGGGTCACTATGAGCTGGAATTAACTTGCAGGCAACTGGTGGCGGTGGTGGTGATTATGAAAACAGCTTTGCTTGCAGACCTCTTGAAAGGGTCTTACAGATCCCCGGGGATCCTGGACCACTTTGAGAACTGCCAGTGTAGAGTATGGTTCCGTTTTTGTTGCAGGAAAGGGCAGTGCTAAAGGTCTATCGTCAGTCTGTATATAGGAACCTTGGAAGGACACATATCAAGCCTTTCATGCTTTAAGAGGGATAACGCGGAAGACTAGGTGGTGGGTAGGAGCCATTAACTTTTAAATATATATCTCTTTTTTGTATTACTTAAAAGAGGGAAAGATCTTTAAAAGTAGAAAGTCAAGTCTAGGGCCTCCCATGTGAATTAAATCTTGTTACATGAATTGGTTTTTTGTTCACAATGTAAGCATCATTAATAAATTAAAACAAAATATTATTAAAGGAAATATATCAAATTTAACAGGTGGAAGGGAAGGAAAGAAGAAAAAACATGAAGGGCACTCAAACCTGAGCAAAGGAAGGCACGGATGTGGGAATGGGCACGTAGTACGTAGGGAACAGAAAGAAGAAGGGTCCAGGCGAATCAGACAGTTCATGTTAGGGAATCATAGGAAGCCAAGTCGGGCAAAAAAAAAAAAGGGGTCAGATTTTAGAAAGCCTTTAAAACATGGTCGAGGAATTTGGACTTTGTCTGGTGAATAAAGACAGCCACCAAGGATGTTTTTTTGTCGAGCTACAATAGACAGGGCTTTGGAATTGTAAAAGACCAAGATCCTGCCCTTTCCTTCAAAGGGCTTCTAATCTAGTTGAAACAGGACATACACTGTCAAATATAAATAATTATACAAGGCTGCATATGTTAAGTGGCAAGTAGTGACAAAATGTGGTTCCTCAGCTTGAAGGCTGAGTAAAAACTGAAGAACTGAAAAAACCGAGAGGCTTTGTGGAGGGAGGACTGGGACTAGAGGTGGGCTTTGAAAAAAAGGCCAAACTAAAGTAAATGGAAAGAGAGGCAGAATAGATTCTAAACAGCTCATTCTAAAACAAAAATTCAGACATGGGACTGTGTATGGCATGTTCAGGAGACGGTGAATAGAGCAGTCTCTCTGGGCCAGAGGGCTGGCTAGTATAAAGCAATGAGGGACAATGTTCAGACCTTGAATGCCAGTTAAGGGGTTTAATATCTGGCTCGTGGCATGCGCTCAATAAATATCTGTTGAAAGAATGAGTCCTTTTTTCAAAGCAGTGGTTTAGGGCAATCAATCTGGCATGACGAGACGGCAAACTGGAAAAGGAAAACATTGGAGACTGGGGAAACCAGTTAGGAAAAAAGATTGCAATAATCCTGGCACGAAGGGCAGGATGGACTGAGACAGTAGGAATGGAAAGGGAAGGACTGGTGCCAGATACATTACCAAAGAATCAACCACCTTTGGTAATTCAGTGACTGGGGGAAGGCTGAGGGTGTTAGAAGTCGAAGATAAGTCAACACTCTTTGTTTCAGTAACCCCAATCTTGAGAATTTTGCGTAAGGAAATAGTTCCAACAGAAAAAAAAGAAGAGGGAGAAATACTCATGTGAAAATTATGGCATAGTCTACTGATAGCTAAAAATTACGTACAATTATACAGGAATAGCTAAATATGTATATAATACATCCATTTAAAATGATAATGATGAATAAAAAAAAGCATGCAATGTGATATAATGTAAGGTAACACATAATAAAATTGCATATATGCCATGATTTCAACCATTAAATATGTTATACTTATCTGTAAGTCTAGAAAAAAATGTACAATAATGAAAATGTTGTGTTGGGGTGATAAAATTATAAACATTGTTTTACTAACTCCCATTAATGTTGTTATATTATGGACTTTAAAAATGTGATTTTAGGTTTCAAGCCTAAAATGGCTCGGAGAATGATAGGTGGACAGAGGAGAGTGAAATTACTTTCAACCAGGTGATTTAAAAAGATTTTATGAAGGATACAGCATCTGTTGTGAACCTTGGAAGATGAGTAAGATTTAGACTAGAGCTTTGAACGGGAACAAACTGGTTCCCTACTGAGAATTTGAATTTTCACCCCAAATATACTGAATCAGAATCTACTTTTTAACAAGATCCCCAGGTGATCCTTACGAATAACTCCTGGAAACTTGTTACAAATGTAAATTCTCAGCAGAGGTTCCAACCAGAGTCCTGATTTAGACAAGCGGGAGGTAGGGGTGAGAAGATAGGAGGAAGGGATAAATCAGACTAGTCAGATCCCTATTTAAAATTATTCCTGGATTCCTGTTGCCCTCAGGGTAATATCTGCATGGAAGATAGAGCAGCACATAGAAGGAAGGCCTTCTTGACCTAGCTCTTGCTAGTCTCCAACCTCTTAAGCACCCAGCCACTCACATTCTCTGCTCTAGCCACTGAAATATTCATAAATCTAACCCAGACCCATGCCTATATTCTCTACGCCCTTTTGCTTTGGTTTCCCTTGGCCTTAAGCGTACTTTCTTTGCTTCTTATATTAGTCGATTCCTACCGGTCTCCCCTGACCTCCCTACCCCATGCTAGGTTAGAAGTTGCTCTTTGCGCACCCACAGCAACCTATCTTAGCCTTTATTGCGCCCCGATGTTTAATGTATCTGTTTGCTGGAGAACAGGGACTGCGTGTTTGATCTTTGTAACAAAGGGCCTGGCCCACAGATGACAGTAAATATTGGTTGAATTAAAGAATAAATTTAAGTATGATATTTAGGGAACAGCCAAGAATCCAATACATTTTGGGCAAAAGTCTTATGTAATACGAAAGGACGCTGGGGTAAATTAATCAGAATATAAAAGGCTTCCAGCCTCCACCGAATTTGGACTTAAGCCTGAGACTGTGGGAAGAGCACTGAAGGCCAATAACGGAGTACAGGTGATTTGCTCAAAGCAATGTGTTAAGAAGATCAACCTGAAAACGTGTCACATAAACTAAAGGTAGAGAAGTGAATGCAATAGCTGCAACGTGAGAAGACTGAACTGAGATGGTCTCTATGGGTGTTGGAAGGAAAAGGAAAGAGAAATTTATTAGGAAGAATAAGGTAACAGGATCTGAAGGCTGCCAAGATTTGAATGAGAGCGAGGAAATAACCAAAACATTGCTACAGTGGATTTAATCCAGTGCTTTTCACATGTAGTCTCTTATTTGATTTCCACAACATCCCTAAGGGTAAGTCCGGCATATGGTAAGAACATTTATTCACACGTTCATTTAAAATGTTTATTGAGCACTTACTGTTGTGCCAGGCACTGTAATAGGAGCTAGAGATTTAACAATGAATAAAGCAAGCAAGGTTCTTGCTCTCTTGTAGCATACATTCTAGTGTGGAAGAAAGGTAACAAACAAGCACACAGATAAACAAATTGATTACAGTATGACTCTTGAATGTGTAAAATTTGGCAGAGAATAAAAGCTACTGATATAAAGAAAAAAAATGCAGAGGAGAAGACAAATTTGTGAAAATAACTAATCCTAGACAAGCAGTGTTTTACATGGAATTAGGGACAAAGGGACAACGCCAGAAACATATACTTAAATATACTGCACAGAAATTATAGTTGAAGGATTCAGACTAGTAAAGATGGAGTGTGAGGAAAGGCAGGGCAGAAGTTTCTTGAACGGCCATCCTGTCTGGAAGCCCTCAGAGATAACAAATAGGCCGTTATCACAAAGGAGCACCTATTTTATGTTATCTTGGTTCCATCCTCTGGCCTTGATGGCATCCAAGGGTGAAGTCAAAAAGAAGGGAGAGGTTTGGCGATTCCCACCCCTAGAAATAAAAACCAAGGGCAGAATATCAGGACTTTCAGGCAACATCTTTGAGAGTCAGAAACTACAGAGTACAGACAGTTACTGTAAGAATTTTGTAAACTTTGTCATTTCCCCATGTCTGCTGTTCTGTAATCCCTGATCTGTTTCCTTAAATCCATTAGCAATAAAAACGCTTAAACTGAAAATGGCCTTGTTTTCAGGAGTAAGAAGAAGACAATGGAGAGACTTTGTCCCACAAAATAGCCAGGCTTGGGAGGAGAACCTCAAAGGGTTAGGCGGAAGCGACTGTTAAAAGCGTGCTGAGTCACAGGGGCGCATTACAAAGAAGGAGGCGATCTGGATCACAGATCTGGACTTGAGGATGGTCTCAGCCAACAGTTATAAGACCTGGATGCAGTTTCTAACATACAGAAAATATAAAAAGAAAAGATCAGAGTTGAAGGAGTGATCCTGGAAAAATGGTCATGATCATTCTCCTCAAGGAGGAAAAGGTGTCAGCGATGATAGGAAGTAAGTGGTAGGAAAAAGAGTACTAAGCCAGAGCCACGCCATGGAGACCCAAAGGGTTTTAAGTGAGACAAGGAGGCAGGTGTCTAACGGTGTTAATACTGAGAGAGATAAAGGACAAGGAGAACTGATAAAAAGGTTAATGAATTTGACAATTTGGAAATCCTTGTTTAGTCTTAGAAAAGTAGGGTGGTCAGAAGCCAGACTATAAATTAAGAAAATGTAATAAACATTTATTAATGCCTCCTATGAGACGAGCACTATACTAAGTGCTACAAGGATTATCAAGATGAGTAAAATCATTTCTACTTTCAAGAAATTTACAGTCTAAGGGTGGTGGGGGCCAAGTAATGCAGACAAAGACAAAAACGCAATGAATATAAATATCATAAGTCTCCTGATGTACTGGTACACTGATAAGAGATTTCAAGGGCATAAATAATCACACCTGGTATGGTGGAGGAAGGAGATAGTAATGAGGAAAACCTCAGGGACTAGGCCTTAAAGGCTAGGTGGTAGTAATAATACCAAAAAAACCACGGCCATCAAGTTGATTCCAACTCATAGCAACCCCATAGGGTTTCCAAGGCCGCAAATCTTTACAAAAGCAGACTGCCACATCTTTCTCCCACAGAGCCACCGGTGGTTTCAAACTGCCAACCTTTCAGTTAGCAGTCAAACCCTTTAACCTCTGTGCTAACAGGGCCCCACAATAATAATAATACCAGGGGCTAATACAGGCAGACATAGGCAGGGAAAGGGCATTCCAAGAAGAGGAACAACAACGAGCAGTCACAGCAGTGGAAAATCACAAAACATGTATCATAAAACAGTTAGGAAAGAACATTTTGGTGGTTCAGTGGCAGAATTTTCACCTTCCATGAGGAAGATCCTGGTTCAGTTCCCAGATAATGTGCGTCTTGTGCACCCACCAGCCTCAGTGAAGGCTTGTGTGGTGCTATGATGCTGAACAGGTTTCAGTGAAGCTTCAACACTAAGATGGACTAGAAAGAAAAGGACTTGTGATCTACTTCTGAAAAGCAGCCAGTGAAAACCCTATGGATCACAACAGTCTGATGTGTAATCAATTATGGGTGTGACACAAGACCAGACAACATTTTGCATTCCATTGTGCATGGGGTCACCATTAAGTCAGGGGCCCACTGACCACAGCTAACACCAACATTACACCAGGGACTTTACATACATTATCTTGCTGAATTAGACAACAGGTAGATAGCATCATTTACAATCGAGGAGACAGTCTTCAAAAAGTTAAAGATTTGTCCAAAATCACACAAATAGTAAGTAGC
Source organism: Dugong dugon (assembly GCA_030035585.1). Lineage (NCBI taxonomy): Eukaryota > Metazoa > Chordata > Mammalia > Sirenia > Dugongidae > Dugong > Dugong dugon. The sequence continues at coordinate 10,736,443 of CM057465.1, forward strand.
TGCAACCTGAACACAGGTCTGACTCTTAAGTTTATATATCATCACACTGTATCCACCTGGCCTATATTACATAGCCCAATTTCATTGGAAGGCATAGGCAGAGACGTAGTATGTGATAATACTATATTGAAAAGCAGTTTGTGCTTATATTAAAGAGTTGTTATTGTTGTTATGTGCCATTGAATCCGTTCCGACTCATAACAACCCTACTGGACAGAGTAGAACTGCCCCATAGAGTTTCCAAGGAGCAGCTGGTGGATTCAAACTGCCAACTTTTTGGTTAGCAGCGAAGCTCTTAACCATGGCGCCACCAGGGCTCCATACCGGAGAGTAGTATCTTGAATACAAAAGAGTGGACAGTCCAAATGTAAATTTGATAGTCAATTCCCCAAAGATTTTTGGGTTACCTCAAAATTATTACATAAGTTTGGGAAATCCTGAGTTAAACTCCCTAAAAAACATCTTTTTGTTCTTAACTGCAAGACTTGTCAGAGTTAATATGTTCTTATTCCTATGAATAATCAAGATGATAATATGGTTTATAGTGTTTCCCAAATGTATTTGCCCGAAACCTTATTCTTATTTTTATTTTAGTCATTTATTCTTTAGTACATCTCACAAGACTACTAAATGTTCTGACCATCATAATTTGGGAAATACAAGCCATTCAGTATGATCCAAATTTATGTTAATATATGTACGCTAGATGTGTACATAGAAAGAAAAACTAAAAGGAAACGTTAACTGTAATTATCTCTGCGTTCTGGAGTTCCCAATCAAGTGTATGATTTACATTTCATTCGACTTGTGAAAATATTTTCCAAGTTTTTCACACTGAACATGAATTAATGTTATAACTAACCAAAATGGAAACCCTGGTGGAGTAGCAGTTAAGAGCTACAGCTGCAAACCAAAAGGTCAGCAGTTCAAACTGATTTAGGAAGTAATATTGGGGTTATTATTCCCTGTCCTTGAGCATAGAGAATGTGACCCAGCTGGAGCTGGGCTCACAAAGACTCACAAAGACACGTCAACTGGGCCCTGAGGTATAAAGACAATCGATAAGATAATCTTGGAAAATATCTTTTAGGGAAACTTTCACATAAAGCCGATCAAAAAGAACCCAAAAGACTTTCCACGCTTACCTTCTTCTATTAGCATTTAGTGAACAGAAATTTGTTGGACCAATGAAGACCCTCCTGACTCTCGTTACTGAAACCTGTACCAATGATTGTTAAAAAAGATAATTCAAAATGTAGGATTACAGTTTCGAGCCAATCTGAAAAGGCTAAGCTCTCAACGGTTTTGCCCACTGGTAATGTTAATATACACTGATGGCTCTGTAACTGTTCTCTGGACTCAGGCAGACATGGCTGTGGCAGCGTGCTTGTCCGTTTTCCCATTCTTGCCTGTTCTGTAATATTCTTTGGACTCAGGCAGACGTGGCTCTAGCAGCAGGCTTGTCCGTTTTCCCACTTTTATCTGTTCTGTGATATTTCCTTGGACTTGGGCAGACATGGCTCTGGCAGCATGATTGTCCGCTTCCCACGTCTGCCCTTTTGAATATATGCCAAATAAAACTTTCTTTTGCTTTACTAAACTTTATGATGTTTTTCCCCTGCAACAGAATCCACCAGGCACTCCTTGGAAACGCTGTGGGGCAGTTCTACTCTGTCCCTTAGGGTCACTATGAGTCAGAATCAACTCAACAGCAACAGGTTTGGTTTTTTTGTTAAAGAAAAATAAATAAATAAATAAAATATTTGTACTTTCTAACCCAGTAATTCTACTTCTGGGAAATCTATCCTAATAACCCTAAATGCAGGAAAAGATTCATGCATAAAAATATTCATAGAGTTCTTGTAACAAAAATTCTGGAAACAATCTAAAAGCCCAGTAACGGAGGAAAGGTAAGAATGGGTGCATCCAAACAATAAAATGCTCTGCCGGTATTTTAAAAGATGTTTACAGAGAATTTTTAATAGCAGAGAAAAATATTTAGGTCACAAGATTAAATAAAAAGGTAAGATATAAAAATGTATATATCATCTGACTTAACCACATTAAAAAATGCAAAGAAAAATAAAGATTAGAACAATTTATGCCAAATTTAACAATGGACTCTGGCGGATGAATTATATTGAATAAAAATTACATAGCCAAGTTGGTACTTAAGGATCAGTAATCTGGCAGCGGTATGTCAGATGAACTGGAACAAACAGAGACTGGAGACAGAAGGACTATTTAGGAGGCCACAACAATACTTGTAACATAAGGAAAACTAGAATTTTATCAGGCAGTTAGAATGGCCCAAGTACTATGCTTGGTACTCTGAATATATAATCTGTTCTAATCCACACAATAACCTTTACATAATAATTACTGAACTATTTGTTGGGCACTTTCTATGTGCCAGACACGTACATTATCTCATTTAGATTTTAATTCTCACAATAATCCTATGTTGTATGAGTTATTCCAATTTCATCAATTAGAAAACTAAGAGTTAGATAAATAAAATTTCCAACGTCATATAGCTAACAAGTAATGAAGATGGAATAAGGGTAATGGCAATAGGAATAGAAGAATATTTTGACAACTGATGTGGAGGAGGGAGCAAGAGAAGAGTAAAAGATGATACAAAAACGACATCCCAATAGCACCAAGCACAACTAGCACCCAGATCTTGGCTTCTAACAGTATTCTCCCATAAAAGGAATCAGGTACCCTGGAGAAACAGCTGATTCCAGGGCTGGATCAGGAAACATACAAGATATGCCTAGAGCATATCGTAGAGCCAGAAAGTAAAAAACTACTAAAAGAAAAAACAACTCTACATTGATGGGGGCATATTAAAGAGATACAAGAGCTAACTCAAAGAGCTCCCAAAAGCCAAAGATGGAGCAGTTGAGCAACAAAACAAATTAGTATTGGATTATAACCAAAATATAAAATAAATGTGTCTATACTGATATAAATAAATAATCGAATAAATAAATGGAGGGAAAGAGACAAATCTTCTATCTAGAAGAATCCTAAATAACTTATGTAGATACTCTGTTCTCAAGTAGGGGAAGCATAACTCCCCTCTCCTTAAGTGTGGGCTGCAAGTAGTGATTTCCTTTCAAAGAGTATAGTATGGAAAGTGAGGGAAATGAGTAACTTTACAGTGGAGAAACTTTACAAACATTACGTTAGACAGGTGCACAAGGTCAATATCAACAGTGAAAAATCATTTTGATACTACGTACTCTTGAAATGTGATGAAAATGGCACTTTACCTCTGTGGTGTTCCCCTCCAAAATTCATAATCCCAGTATAATCGTGATGACACAACCTTGCTTGCTGAAAGCGAAGAGGACTTGAAGCACTTACTAATGAAGATCAAAGACCACAGGCTTCTGTATGGATTACACCTCAATATAAAAAAAACAAAAATCCTCACAATTGGACCAATAAGCAACATCGTAATAAATGGAGAAAATACCGAAGTTGTAAAGGATTTCATTTTACTCAGATCCACAATCAACGACCAAAGCAGCAGCAGTCAAGAAATCAAAGGACGCACTGCGTTGGGCAAATATGCTGCAAAAGACTTCTTTAAAGGGTTAAAAAGCGAAAATGTCACTTTAAGGACTAAGGTGTGCCAGACCCAAGCCATGGGGTTTTCAATCGCCTCATGTGCATGTGAAAGCTGGACAATGAACAAGGAAGACTGAAGAATTGATGCTTGGAATTATGGTGTTGCTGAAGAATACGGAATATACTGCCAGAAGAACGAACAAATCTGTCTTGGAAGAAGTACAGCCAGAGTGCTCATTACAAGCAAGGATGGCCAGACTTCGTCTCACATACTTTGGACACATTATCAGGACAGACTAGTCCCTGGAGAAGGACATCAAGCTTGGTAAAGTAGAAGGTCAGTGAAAAAGAGGAAGACTCTCAATGAGATGGATCGATACAGTGGCTGCAACAATGGGCTCAAGTCTAACAATGGTGTGAGAATGGCGCAGGACTGGGCAGTGTTTCGTTCTGTTGAACGTAGGGTCACTATGAGTCAGAACTGACCCGACGGCAACTAACAACAGTATGATCATGAGAGAAACATCAAACAAACTGCAATAGAGGGCATCCTACAAAATACCTGACTAAAAAACCCAAAACCCATCGCCATCGAGTCGATTCTGACTCACAGCTACCCTATAGGACAGAGTAGAACTACCCCACAGGGTTTCCAAGGAGCACCTGGTGGATTCGAACTGCTGACCGTTTGGTTAGCAGCCATAGCTCTTAACCACCAAGCCACCAGACTTTCCAAATACCTGACTAGTCCTCCTCAAAACTAGCCCTCCTCAATGTCAACAAAAACAATGGAAGTCTGAGAAACTGTGACAGCCTAGAGGAACCTAAGGAGACTTGAGAATTAAATGTAATGTGGTATCCTGGATGGGATCCTGGAATAGAAAAAAGATATGAGGTAAAAAATAAGGAAATCTGAATGAAGTATGGACTTTAGTTAATAATGTATCAATACTGATTCATTAATTGTAACAAAGGTACCATACTAATGTAAGATGTTAATAATAGGGGAAATTGGGTGTGGAGTACATGGGAACTCTATACCATCTTCTAAACTTCTATAAGCCTGAAACTGTTCTAAAAAATAAAATCTATTTAAAACAATTAAAAAGAGAGAGATGATACATAAAGTTGATCTTGGGTTGGCTACAACAATGGTGCCTTTAACAGAAATAAGAGGAAAAACTGATTTTGGTCAGGCTGGGTTTGAGGTATGACGATACATTCAGGAGTGAAAAAGATACAGGCAACTCAGCAGAGAGGCTGGTGCTAGAAATAAAAAAAAAAAAAAAACAAAGGAAATGAAAATAGCAGGTATAGACCTGATAGTCAAAAAATCTGGCTGTGAACAGGAAAAAAACAGAAGTGCTAGGTCTTGATTTTTCAGTGAAATAGAAGGTGAAGTCACAGAGAGCTGGAAAAGTTTGGTGGAAATAACCATGGGAGAATATAAGGAAATCAGGACAAAAGAACTGTAGAGAAGCTGTGATCTTGACAGAAGTTAACATTAAGTTATATTATACTGTTAGTTTTGTGCTGTTTCTCTAACAATGTGCTGTGGCCTAAAAGCAGAAAGTAAGAAAACAGTTGATGGGTAGGAGAATCAAAATAAACGAATAAAGCAACGAAGACAGTATCAAAGTGACCGGTCACAGAGGTCTACCTGGGAAGCACCAAAGGGAGCCATAAAGGTGCTGGTAGACTTGGTGAGCTGGGAAGGGTGAAGAACCAGAGAGCCTGTTGTTGTTGTTGCATGCCATCAAGTTGATTCCAACTCACAGTGACCCTATATGACAGTCCCATAGGATTTCCTAGGCTGACATCTTTACAGGAGCAGATCGCCAGGTCTTTTCTCCTGCGGAGTGGCTGGTGGGTTCGAACTGTCGAACTTTTGGTTAACAGCCAAGTGCTTTACCACTGCAACACCATGGCTCCTTCCAGAGAGCCTAAGGGGGGGCAAAAAGCTGGTTCGGTAGGTGTGGCTAGAAAGGTGGCTGAAGTGATGGGGAGCACCTGAAGGGGAAGCAGCGTCATGGGTGAGATACCCATTGTAGTGATTCTGATGTGTAGCTACTTTGAAATAGAAAGGAAAAGTCAATGGTCTCCTGCTGAGGAACTACAAGATCAGAGTACCACAACGGTGCCAGAGACTCTGAGAGTGATAGCAAGAAACAGAGTGGAGAAAAAAATATGATACTACAGCATTACAATACCGTCTACAAGGGTTAGAGTGACAACAGCATTACGATACCGTCTACAAGGGTTAAAGTGACAGTAGTACAAAATAATCTGGAAGGAGTAAGGGAAAGTAGGTAAGCAGTCCGATTCCTTCTTTTCCACATAGCCACAGGAACCAGAAGATACCTCCAGGTGGGAGAGTCAGGCAAGATGTGGTATCTGGATTTTCATTACGTCATGGTAAAGAAAATGGTTAAGGATAGAGAGACATGTACTGGACAATAAGTGGTATTTTCAAAGCACACATTAAAAGGAGCTAGTTGAAGAAAGACATACTGGGTAAGGTGAGGAGAAGAGGGGTCGTACCACTTTGAAATGTGAGGTCTGGGAGAAGCAGCAGAGACCTGGGTTGCATTAGGTACCACAGGAAAGGTGGGTTGAAAAATAAGGAACATGGAGAGCAACAGGCAAGAAGCATAACCGGCCCATTTAAAAAACAGACTGTATGTAGAACAGCACACACCGTGTCGTCGCTTCTACAGAAGAGTACACTTAACACAACAAGGGCTACAAAAACAGTAACGTCTTGCACTTGCACGACATTTTACAAATTGCTTCCACGTATATTATTGGATCCTCACTGGGTGGACATTACTAAGTTTCTAAAAATGAGACAATTAGGATGGGGCAAAACCATGTGAAAACCTTGAATTTCAGTTTACAACACACAAACCTCACATACACAGCAGACACTTCCATATCTCAGGCACCCAGGATAGAAATTCTTCTCCAGCCAGAAGGAACAGTGGATTCTATCAACTTGTCAAAGGGCTTGAGGAAAAGCCACTAGGCATCGTCCTATTTGCTTTCTTCCACCTCGGACACCCTCAACCCGTATCACCACCAATGACTGGAAAAGGGAGAGAAGGGTGGTACCATCAAGGAGAAAACCCAAGCTGAAAGTTGTATTAGGTTCCTCTTCCCTTCACCCCTCTGGATTTTCGTGGCTCAACAATGAAGATAAAGGAGACAGTGGAAAAAACATTATGTAGCAATGATGAGTTCTTCAGCAGGTATAGCTTCAAGAAAAAGAATTTAAACGGGAGTGGAATAGGGCAGAAAGCCAGCATCACTAAAAGATGGGGGAGGGGAATATGGGGAGGCAGGAATTGGAGAGAACTGAGAATGTAGGAGCCTCCAAGGCTGGAGAAACCAAAAGAGACAGAGGATGCTCCAACTGCTGGAGAAACACTTAGGGCCCGTGAGGGTCCTGGAGCAGGTACCAGTGTTGAAGACCCCAGGGTTTGGGTCACCGGAAGCTAGGACCCCCAAACACGAGACCAGAAGGGGGCGCAGGTGACACCCCGTAGGAGAGAATGAATGGGGAAGGCGGTCCGGGGGGGCGGGGCAAAGGAGGGGCCCCGGGATGGGCGGGGCACAGACCCCTTTCCAAGTTCGAACCCCTGCCCCGAGAGCCCGGAGAGAAGCCGCTCGGCGCCTCCCGCACTCACCGCCGGTCTCGTCAGTTACATAGGGAGTCGCCATCTTGAAAACGCAAACCACTTCCGGCGTGAGCGGGCTGGGGTCCCGCCCCCCTCCCCACCGGAAGTGAAGTCCAGATCTTAGCAAGCCACCATCTTAGTCTTAAAGGGAGAGTGCACCGTTTCATGGGCGGGGTGTAGAAGGAAGAGGAAGTAGAAATTGAAGAAGTTAAAAAAATGAAAGCCGTGGGCTCTTTGATTGCCACTGATATCATTACTGAGCCCCTGCTGCATATAAAGCAGTCCTCTGGGCGCCAAGAGAAGTTCCGAGGCACGGTCCCTCTTCCTCAAACGCACTCCTCGTCCGTCCCGGAACTCGGAGAAAAGGGCGCAAAGCCCACCCGTACCCGGAAAGGGACTGACAAATGAGGAAAGGAAGAAAATTCAGACCCTGACCTGCACCAGGGTCCCAGAGCGGCTTGGGGACGTGGGTCGGGGCAGGCAAACTCTGGGAACGCATCCGGGCGCACGAGTGTTGGTGGGGCAAACTGAAGACCCCCAACTAACCCCCTCTAAGAAAATGGGGAGGTCGGAATCGCGCGCCACCTTGCCCTCGGCTGCCCAGCTCAACTCTCCGGGCAGAGACCCGCGCGAGGGGTGTGGGAATGGAGAGCGCTTCCGGTCGATCACCTGTCCCTGCAGCCGCAGGATTGCCGCCGGCGGCTTCCAAGGCCGGGGAGGCGACGGGCCGGGTTGCGCGGGCGGCGTTGGTCTGGCCCTGCCCCTGGGGCGGCTCCGAGGAGCTGGGAGGCGTAGTGACGAAGGCCCAAGTTTGCCCGGCCTCTCACCCCGGGAGTCTCCTCGGGCAGGGCCCCAGGGTCCCAGAGCAGGGTGATGGCTTCTAATTAATCTTGTCCAAGTCTCTGGGCGCTGGGGATCGAAAGCGGGGCAACTCGCCAATAATTCGGACCCGTACATAATTCGGACCCGTACAGTCACTCTCTGCAATTCTGCCTTGCCCCGTGCTTCCCTATTCTTAAGGCGAACTTCAGTGTTCTTCAGCAGTTCCTTCAGGGCTAAATCCAGTTCAACTCGTTTCCCCTACACCCGAGGAGGGGCCGGCTGCTGGTTCCCCTCCTCAGGTGTCAACTCTGCCCTCTTCCAGCCCCACGTTGCTTTTTTCTTATTAACTCTTTTACCTTCCTCCAAATCCTCTAGTTAGCCTTAGGTTAAACAGTACCCCTAGAACCAGGGATAGGAGGGGAGTATATTGGTGACCCACATCCAACACTAGGCTGCATGCCGCATTAAAACACAACCGACAGCAGTGGCTGACTAGGAACCTTCTAAAACTTTGAAATTAAGCCTCAGACGTTTTCTCCAGTCACAATTTGCCTTTCTTCCCATCCTCCACCTCCATGACTTCCACCCTAGGCCCAAAGACTCATTTAAAAATGTATTTGCATATAATACGATTATTGCCAAGTGTTCTGCCAATGCCATCTTTAACCCCTGTTTTTCCTTTACCAACTGTGCCTCAGCTCTGCCCCCATCTAGGGTCCTGTCCTTAGCCTTGGTACTAATGATTAGGGGTGAAGAGTGTGGGTTGAAGCCTGTAAAAACTAGTAGCATGCATTGGTCTTGACTACCACCTGAGGAGTGGTCTCTGCAACTTCAAAGTAGGCTGCTCAATGGACCTTTCTGCAGGAGGAATCCTAAAGTGGCCCTGTTGACTACCTAACCCTCATCTTCAGGCCCTCACTGTGCCCCCAAACATCCTGTCCCAGCTCTAGGGTTGACAGGAAGTGAAACTCAATTGTCTGCCTAGCAGCCTGACTTGGGACCCAGCCCTGGGCGTCGATGTGGTGCCCTCCCCTGAGGAGGAAGAGGGGGAAGAAGAGGCTGGGGAGAATAAGGCTGTTGTTTTTTCCTCTCCCTTTGTTCACTGCGGTTTCTTTCTTTCTGATTTTTATGATGTGGTTGAGTAAAGAAATGAACACCTGGAACTGTAGGCATTAGACTCCTCCTCCTTAGATGTTTCTTGGCCTTTTTTCCCCCACCCCCACCAGTAACTGACCTGGGCAGGATATGATGGGGGAACAGATCATAAAGAAGACACAAAGGAGCCTAGGGTAAGAGTGATTCCACCTTACTCATCAGGGAGATCACCTCATGCCCCTCTTTGAAGTCTCAAAAAAAAGTCTTAAAAGGATTGTTTTTAACTTTATGTAGAGACGTGAGGATGATGGAGTGAGAAACGCAGGTTATATACAGGGAGGTATAACTGCAAGATGTTCTTTACAAAGAATGTTCTTTGCAAGGAAAACTGAGTGCTTTAAGGATTAGTATCTTTCCCGAATTATTCCTAATTGAGGAGTTCAGTTACTTGTATGTTTTTTTAGGTTGACTGGGGTCAGAGAGGCTTCACACACAAACATACACCAAGTCCCTCCTAAGCTGGGCTATGTTTTTGGCTGTCCTACGGAACTAAGAACAGGACCTGATGAACAGCAGGCCCTCAAAAGTGTTGAATGTTTGATTAAGGAGGTGATACAGGAAGGGGAGATGAAGCTTTGCTAATAGTGGAGAAAACACTTTAAGGATGAAGGCTGGGGAGTGGTAGAGTCCTTGCCTTTTAAGATTGGGGGTCAGACCTTGAGGGAAGACAGGAGCAGAGAGAGAGATTCTCTCCAGTCCTGCCCCAGATCTCTAGTTCAGACGCAACAGAATAATCCCAAACCCCCTTCCAGCTACTTTATTATTCAGCAGCTTCATTTCTGGTCAAAGTGGGGGAGTCTCTGCTAAAAAGAGCCTGTCTTGGGAACAATCAGGAACTGCTTAGAGCCCTCTGTTTCCACTAGAGGGCCTCATGTATTCATTCCTTCTCTTCCCCAGCCCCTTCCCCCAAAGCGTGTGTATGTGTGTATACATATATATGTACAGAGAGAGAGACAGAGAGAGTGTGTGTGTGTGTAACATATACATACATAACTCTTCCAGTCAAAGCCCTCCACTCCCCCTCCCTCCTACCCCAGGTGTAAGAGGGAAGATTCCCGGAAACCAAGCCTTTGTTACTTTGCCCTACTTCAGTGAAGGGTAGGAGGGTGTTAGCTGGGTTTGGGGCGGGGCAAGAAGCAGGCTGCCTGGGTCTCCAGTTCCTACCAGTAAGTCTCTAGGCCTCTGTCTTTCTCCCTTGCTCTAGCAGTCCCACCACCATCCATGCTGCCCCAAGAGCACTGACGACTCCAGAACAGATTCCAGGTAGGAAAAAGCTGAAAGGATCGCTTTTCACTCCCTACTTTTGGCCAGTGTCTTCTGCAACACCTGCCAAGGTCAGCGGGCAAAGTGGAAGGATTAGAGCATGGAGAAAGGGACACAGGTCAGAGTGCTCTGTGCACTTAAGCCTCAACCCCAGTAATAAGTGTCCTTGGACTGGGGAAAACAGGTCTCAGAGTGTGAGGGATCTGGGGTTTAGGGAGATGAGAAACCTGGAGGAGAAGGTCAGTAGCTTCTCTGAAGCAGTATGGAGCCTATGGGAGGAGAGAGTTGTTTGTATCTCAGAATGTGAAGTCTAGAACTCTCACCTTGCCCCTGTGGGATCTCCTGGGTCTGAAGTCAACCGTGGATGCAAAGGAGTTGGGAAGGGAGTTGCACAGGGGATTTGGGGTTTGGCACCAATTAGGAGTGGGCAAGACCTTGGCTGGGTGGGTAACTGCCAAACTGTCCCACCAGGAGCCCCGCCTCCTATCTTGGCCTCCCAGGGTTGGGATGAAGGGAGAGGCTGTGAATGATTAGAAAGAAGGGGAAATAGCTGGAAGCGGAGCTGCGCCAGGCTCGGAAAAAATGGGGAGCGCAGAAAGTGGAGAAAGACCCGAGCCCCGGGGAAGTGCGGGGGATGGGAGTCAGGTAATGGTGAACTGGAAACAGGGCTCTCTCCAGACTCGACGTTCCCGGAGTTGGGGGGCTCTGGGCGCGGGCACGGCCCGGCGGCGGACTGGGGTGGAGGGCGGGCAGCTGTGTCGTCAGGAACCGGGCGGCCCCGCGGCGGCCGCATCTGCCAAGCCCGTCCCCTCTCGCCCAGCTCAGGCTCCAGCTCCGGCGCCGGCGCTTCATCTCGGAACGCGCGCCCTCCCGGGCCAAGGTAGAAACCCCGCGAGCACCCTGCCACTTCCCACGCGAGCAGGAGGAGGAGGGGGCCGCGGCAGGGGCGCCCCGCGGTCTGGGTGACGGCCGCTGGGCTGGGCCGGAGGAAGCAAGACAGCTGTAGCGGGGAATTGGAGAGGTTGGCGCCTGGTTGCGGGGGGCGGCGGCGGGAGGGCTGCGCCAGAACTTCCCCTCCACCCCTCCCACTCACTCGGAGGGATGGTGCAGCTCGCCTCCTAGAGGCTCGAGTTGGAGGAAAGTCCGTTTGGGAACCTCCACAGCGCCGCGCGGGCTGGAGAAGGGTTTTTTGTTTGGTCTCCTGATCCCCAGCTTCCCACCCCCATCCTCTCCACACCTGTCACCGGGGAGTTTCGGAAACTACCTGAGTCTAGATCCCACTTTTCACCTTTAAATGGGGGCAATGAGCTTGATTGAGGAAGCAATGCGAATATTTTGGGGCATCTCCTCAGCCTCAGAATATATAAGTCCACATCCCCCAGTCATGCTAACATCTAACTTCCTCCTGTACTACGCAACGACGCCGGCTTAACCAGGCACCACCACCACCCGCATTGTTTGTGAAGGCTTAAGTGTTGTGGCTTCAAGCGAGAAGATTCCCTCTCGGGGGCCAATGGTTAGTAGCAGGGATGGGCAAGGAAAAACAGGATACAGGCCGCTGATGTGGTTAGGAGACTTAAAAATCCTCAACTTTGTAGTGCCTACTCCTTTGGGTTCCTTGCTAGGGCAGCCTGAAGGTTCTGAGGTCATAGCTGGTTCTTGAGGAAGAGTCTTCTGTAATGGTTAATCTAGATGACTTGGAATATGAGCAATGTATGTCGAAGTAAAAAATGAAACTTTAAATGTTAGCACTGGCTTTGGAAATAATATTTATCTCTTGGTTACTAGCAATTTTAGTTTTTAATGTTTAAAATACGATCTAGAGAATGAGAGGCACTAAGATTGAATGGAATTGACTAAAGACGGTATCTGGAGTCTGGGTGTGAATCTGAGAAAGTCCTCTCTCACTGGGCCTCAGTTTTCTCTTCTGTAAAATACAAGAGTTGGTGCCTCAGCTCTGAGGATGTTCTAGGATTCTCTGCCTCCAAGTCAACTTCTTCCTTTCTCACCTCAAGCTGGTAGGGGAGGGGAGGGAAGTGTGAGTCACAAATAGCTGTCAGGCCTGCAGCAGACCCCACCCTCCTAGCCTAGCCATTCGCCTGGACTAGCCCAGGTTATAGCCTCAGTGTTGGGATGGAGCTGGAGGACAAAATCAGACTTGTTCCAGGTCTTCAAGGCCCCAGGATCCTGCCTTTGCTGCCTGTCAGCTCCAGGGACAGCCATACTTTCTGTGAGGGAAGTCAGGGGGACAACTGGAAAAATCCCAGGAACCCTTAACATGCGAAGATCCCAGTCCAAGTGTGTCCTTGGACCCTGACAGTCTAGTTTCGAGTCACCTCACCCTCATCCCAGAGGCATAGTGCAGGATCCTGGTACCACTGCATGTCTGTGCTGACGTGACCCAAGTAGGGAGACGGTGTGTGTACAATGCGGCTTCACTGCTACTGGGAGTCCTTAGAATTTTTGCCTTCCTGGGTCAAAGACATCATTTTTCCTAAGCTCCAGCTGTGTTTCTCTAGGTACCACCCTTATATAACGATAATGATAACACCTAACATTTATTGAGCCCTTACTCTGTTCTATGCAGTTTGCTAAGCACGTTACATACATTATTTTATTTAATCCCCACATTGTGACTGATTTCTCTAGGTATCCATTTTACTGATGAGGAAACTAAGGTTCAGGGAGATGAAATGACTCACCCAAGAGCTAAGATTCTAATCCATGTCCATCAATTCAAAGGTCCAGTCTCTTAACCTCTACTATATACCACTTCTCCAGGTCTGAGATACCTGGGAGGCTTGGAAGGGGCAAGAAAGCCTTGGGTCATTGTGAAAAGAGAGATAAGGGTAGAAGTGTCCAGCTCTTCTCCTATTCATCATCCCTTGTTTCTCTCTCCCTGTCACTTTCTCCCTCAGCTTCAATTTCCTAGAAGCTTGGAGCCACCTAAGAATCCCCAAAGGTAATCAGAGAGGCTAATTAAGCTGTATAGGCTTCATTAGCCTTAAGACTACTATGTATTCATTAGATCTGTTAGCAGCAGAAGTTGGTTTATAGTCATTGAAAAGGGCCAGATGGGTAGAATCCTTTCTCCAGAATGGCAGTGTCCCGGAAAACCTTTCTAAGGCTTCCCAGAAAGCCCTGGAACAGGAATGTGATTACTGCATAGAAGTGGGCAGCAGAGATGTCTCAAGGTCAGAGGCTGCAGAAAAGGCTCTTGCACCATCAGAAGGGAAACGGGCTGGGCTATTCTTCTAGGCCCTAACTGCCTCCCTGAGCCTGACCCAATAAGGCCCAAGGTAGTGGGTGGAGGGGAGGCAGAAGGTCAGAGCCTTATATGGAGTACCTCAGTAAGTGCCTTTTAGCATTATTCATTCATTTAACAAATATTTATTTAGCACCCATTTGTACTCCAAAGGACCCTTGGTGGCATGGTGGTTAAAGCATTCAGTTGCTAACCAGAAGGTTGGCAGTTCGAACTCACCAGCTGCTCTGCAAGAGAAAGATGTGGCAGTCGGCTTCTGTAGAGGTTTATAGCCTTGGAAACCCTATGGGGCAGTTCTACTCTGTCCTATATGGTCGCTATGAGTCGGAATCGACCCCACAGCAGTGGCTTTGGTTTAGTTTGGTTTATGTGCTCCAAATTATCTCATATTCCCTTGACCGTCAGAATAGGCTCTGTGGCATCCCATTTAATCATATCCGGATAGTATTCCCAAAATTTGACCTCCCCAATTTTATACAACCATTTGTACAGCCAGTATTGAGCACCTACTCCATGCCAGGCACTGTTTTAGGTAACGGGGATCCACTGGTAAACCAGACTGACAAGTTCTTGCCCTTGTAGAAATTACGTTTTGCTGGGAGAAAGCAAACAGTAAACAAAGAAGCAGATAAATTAACAAGATAATTTCCCATTGTGATTAGTTCTATGAAGGAAACAAAAGAAGGTACAGTGGATGGCATGATCAGGAAGGTCTCTCAGAGGAGCTGACATTTCAGCTGAGACAAGAAGTTGGACCTGCCAAAAGTGGGGAAGAGGGTTCCAGGCAGACAGAACAGTAAATCTCATGGCCCTGAGGCAGGGAAGAACTTGGCGCGCTTGAGGAACAGAAAGGAGGCCGGTGAGATTATAAGGCAGGGTATGAAGGAAAAAGTGGAACAAGAGGAAGCCAGAGAGACAGGTAAGGGCCCTGCCATGTGGCACCTGAGCTGGAGCCTGTGCTCCTCCACTTATCACCTGCTTTTGGAAGTCACCAGCCTCTCTGAGCTCCAGTTTCCTCATCTGTAACATGGGTATGCCAGTAATTCCTATATCACAGGATCTGATTTTATTAATACAATAATAACTACCATTTATTGCATTTTGTTGTTCTTAGTTGCTTTCCAATTCATTCCAACTCATGGTGACCGAAGGTGTTACTAGAACTTCTCCATAGGGTTTTCTTGGCTGTACTTGTCACCATGAGTCAGAATCCACCCAACAGCAACTGACAAAAATCTTAATGGAAGCAGATCCTCGGGTCTTTTCTTCCGTGGTGCTCCTGGGTGAGTCCGAACCACCAGCCTTTAGGTTGGCAGTCTAGGGCAAACTGTTTGCGCCATCTACCAACTGACTCGAAAGGAACAGGTTTGTTTTGTTTTTTATACTAGGCATTTTTCATAAATTATTTTACTTAATCTTCACCACTGGGAAAGACAGATATCATTCTCCCCATTTTACACATGTAACTTGTCCAAGGTCACAAAGTAGTATCAGAGCTCAGAATGGAACCCAGATACGGCTGACCCTAGTTTTGTTTCACTCCAAAACCGCTGTGCTATACTAATATAAAATTTATAATTATTGTTATTGCTGTTACTGAATTATCAACGCAAATCGCCTTCTGTGACTTGGCCCATGGCCCAGTGGTTGATAGGATCCACGTGACGGCTCCTCCTTGGACCCTGGGTCCGACAGCCCAAAGTTGGAGTTGCCTAAACACAGCTAACCTGGCAGAGTGGAGGGGAGACGCTGGCATAGGAGACTCCTGCACTCAACTCCACCCTCCCAGGCCTGGGCAACCAGAGGGGCGCCCAGAGTCTTCCCTTACCCACCCAACGCTCCGCCTGGGCCCCTGACTCCCCGCCCCTTCCTCATACCCCCCTCGCCCCTCCCCAGTTCCTGCGCAGAACGAAGACGAGGCTGGCCGGGGCTGGGGACCGGACCGGAGCTGGTTCTCTGTCTCGCGTCAGAAGCGCTGGAGGTCGTTGCGGGGCGTGGGTGGCTGAGTGGGGCTAGGGACTGAGCCTGGAGGCGGAGCAAGATGGGGGCGTGGCCCGGGAGGCGCAACGCCACAGCGGTAGGAACCACCCCGACTGCCGCGGGGACTCAGACCTAGAGATGGGAGAGCGCAGGCCCAGGAGATTGCGGGTGGCGGGAGAAACTTAGAAACAGGCACAAGACACACTCAAAGACCCGTGTAGATTGGGAAAGCCGGGGTGGGAGTGGGAGGTGAGGGAGATTTGAGATGAATCAAGATAGATTCTCTCTGATAGAAGTCAGAGAGCAAGAGAAGGATCCAGAAATGGAGGAAAGTCAGAGATGAATCAGAGAAACGGAGACAGAGGATAGACACTGCCAGGGTGAAATAGAGACATAAATGAGAGGAACACAGACTTAGGGAGGGACTCAGAGACAAGGAAAGAAAATAAGTAATAGTGGGAGTGCAGAATGAACAGAGCAGACAGAAGCAAAGAGGTGGAGGCAGCTGGCTTTTCCTGCCATATGCTCTTGTCATCTTTCTCCAGGCCTACCCTCTGAAGTGCAAGTACAGGCTCAGGAGGCACTGTAAAATCTCCTTTTTAACCATTCTTAAGAAAAATATTAAGATGGCCAAGGAAAGGGGCCTAATAAGCCCCAGTGAGTTCGCCCAGCTGCAAAAATACTTGGAATGTAAGTTTTCCTCCCTGTCCTTCAGTTCTGGAGTCCTTACCCAGAGACCACCTTCTCCTCATTATCCTCTCACCCCACTTTCCCCAGTGCCCTTGAGCCAGTTAGTTCCTCCGATATGCCCATGACTGGGAAAGGGAGGGGAGGAAGATGGGGAGATGCCTGGGCTCTCAGCTCTCTACCTACCTTCTCTGTGCCTTGACTGCCTTCCCCAAGTTTCAGAGAAGAGGAAAGGGGTACTACACTGGGGAATCAGATGTTTTTCTCTCTGTATTTCTCTTGGAATTTCTTCTTTCTCCACCTCACTTGAATCTTTTTTCCTGCTGGATATCTGGGTGGGTCTCTGGCAGAAGGCAGGGAGAGCTGGACTGATGCTCTTCTATCACTCTCTTCCCACCCTAGATTCCACCAAAAAGGTCAGTGATGTCCTAAAGCTCTTCTCCGAGGATGGCGAGATGGCTAAATATCTCCAAGGAGATGTGAGTGGAAGCTGCCAAGTCTTCTTTGACCAGCTCCTCCCATCTTTGTTTTTCTTGCACCATTGGGATCCCCAACTTCCAGGGGTGATTCTGGGTCTACCCCTTGCTATCTCCAGTCTAGATACCCCACCATCCATTGTCACTGCAGCTATTGCTTTAGGACAAGCAAGAGATTCTGTTAACTGAGGACTTGGCCCAAGAAACCATACTCCTGCCTCAGATGCTTCTCAGCTGTGCACTTATTGGCCCTATCCTCACTACTCCCAATTCTTCAGTTCCCAACCCCGCAGACTCCCCAGGGTAATGCTCACTCTCATCACAGGCCATTGGGTACGAAGGATTCCAGGAATTCCTGAAAATCTATCTGGAAGCGGATAATGTGCCCAGTAACCTGAGCCTGGCACTGTTTCGATCCTTCCAGGCAGATCACTGCTCAAAAGAGACTGCGCATAAAGGTACGGTCATATAGATGGGACTGGGCTGGACCTCCAAAAGAAAAGTTAAATTAGTATGGGTTTTGGATGAGAGTTGGATTGAGTCACATGTTGGGAGCAGGGTCAGGGGAGAGAGGTGGAAGATGGCTAGGCTGGTCTAGGAGCTAGAGGAGGAAAAGTTAAAGGGAAGAGTAGGAACAACCAAAGGAGAAAAGAAGAGTCAGAGTGAAGGGAGCCCCAACCCCAGCTTTGCTGTGCTTTTTGTAATCAGATGTGGTGTGTCTCAGTGATGTCTCCTGCTACTTTTCCCTTCTGGAGGGTGGCCGGCCAGAAGACAAGCTAGAATGTGAGTTACCAGAATGTGTACCTGGGCTGGGAAGGGGAGGGAAAGTGAAGGGAGAGATGGGGATCCCCAGCCTCCCTTCCTCATTTTTCTCAGGATTCCTAAAGGTTGACAGGGCTGGACAAAGGTGGAGCCAGAGAACAGGCCCGTTTTCTCTGTTTCCCTAGACTGCTTATACCTAACTCCGTCCACTGTAGTCACTCTAGTACCCAAGCCTTGTACGTTCTCACGTTGGTGATGGGATGTTCTTGGGATGTGGGAGGTGTGTGCTGCCTACCCTATCAGATTCACCAAGGGTGGAATCCAGGCCTGTTTCCCCTCCCTTTTTGCCTCTTCTCAGCACCAAGCTCTGGGCTCTTCACTCAAAAGGTCTCTCCCTATCTCTTTGTTTCTCCTACATTCTGGTATTAATTCCTTGGGTAAACATCACAAACTGACCCTGGCCCCCCTAAAACACCCCACAGTCACCTTCAAGCTGTACGACACGGACAGAAATGGGATCCTGGACAGCTCAGTGAGTTGGGGGACCTGTATGTTGGGCAAGGGAGTATGTGTCCATTTGTCTGTGCCCTCCTGCCCCAACTCTTCCAGAATCTTAAGAAGCAGAGGAAGCTAGGACTAAATTTGGGAGTAGGTCTCAAACTTTTGACCCCAAAAAGAGGAGTCTGGAGACATGAATTGGGAGCTGCCTTGCAAACACACAAACATACATAGACACTTAATTGGCAGAGGCACTTGAGAATAAGAGGTGGGTGTGGGCGGAATCTGGGAAACTCTGATTTCTAGAGAGGAGTCTGGACAGTGGCTGTGAGATGGGGCATGGCTTTGGCTCTTACCTTCTTTGCCCCCAGGAAGTGGACAAAATCATCACACAGATGATGCGAGTGGCTGAATATCTGGATTGGGATGTGTTTGAGCTGAGGCCGGTAAGGTAGTTCTTCCCCAATGTCCCTTCCTATACCTTCTGCTCCAGTGGGTCCTGCATCTGCCTCATCTGTCTCTGACAGATAGCCTAGTTTCCTAGCTAGGGTGGCTGGACTGGGTGTTCTAGGAGGCAGTGAAGAGGTGTCAGGTCTGTGAGGCCACTCACACCAAAAGCCCCTCCCCATTCTCTGCTCAGATTCTTCAGCAGATGATGAAAGAGATTGACTATGATGGCAGTGGCTCTGTCTCCCTAACTGAGTGGCTCCGGGCTGGGGCTACCACCGTGCCACTTCTGGTGCTGCTGGGTCTGGAGATGGTGAGTAGGAGAGGCTTGTGAGGATGGGTAAGACAGCTGCCTTGGGCTGTACTGGCCAGAGACTGGTCTTCCCAACATGTGCTGTGCCCTCCCAGACCCTGAAGGACAATGGGCAGCACATGTGGAGACCCAAGAGGTTCTCCCGACCAGTCTACTGCAACCTGTGCGAAGCGAGCATCGGTCTTGGCAAACAGGGACTGAGCTGTAACCGTGAGTGATGGGGCCTGGCAGTGTGGGAACAGAGAGGCAGCCCAGCTGTGGACCTCCGAACCTAGAGAGACCGAGGTTTAAATCCTGGGCTCTGTCACTGACTAATTAAGTAATCTTGAGCAAGTTACATAATTTCTTTAAGCGTCAGTTTCCTCAACTGTAAATGAGGTAATTGTGAGCATTAAATAAGTTGATGCAAGAAAATAGCCTCACACGCATATACTATTAAGTCTGCATAAAAATTAGCTATTATTATTATTATAGTTATATTTGGGCTTCCCTTGCATGATCCAGTTCAGTTCCTGACGCATAGAGTGGGGTGGGTATAGGATAGAAGTTGCTCTCTTAGGGGAAAGAGTAAGGAAAAGGCATAGGTCTTGGAGGTGAGCCCCCCATCCAGAACATTAATTTTCTACCCCACCCTCACAGCAAGGGATTATATGCCTTATTCCAGGGAGTCCCACCCCCAGGTAAGGGGGAGGTAGGGGGAGGGGCTGCAGCCCAGGCTCTGACCTTCTTCCCTCTCACCCAGTCTGTAAGTATATCGTTCACGACCAGTGTGCCATGAAGGCCATGCCTTGTGAAGTCAGCACCTATGCCAAGTCCCGGAAGGACATTGGTGTGAGTGACTCTTATTCCCACCTAGCACCTCCCTCATCTTGGCCCTGGCCCTTGGCCGTTTGCTGCCCCAGCCCGTTTCTCCTCCAGTCCCTGCTCAGACCTGCCAAGAAAAGAGTTTGCCTTTCTCTTCAAAAGGTCCAGTCACATGTGTGGGTGCGAGGAGGCTGTGTATCCGGGCGCTGTGACCGTTGTCAGAAAAAAATCCGGTCCTACCACAGTCTAACTGGGCTGCATTGTGTGTGGTGCCACCTAGAGGTCAGTTTGGGAGCTATCCTTCAGGCTGATCCTTCCCTCCAAGCTATTCCTTTGGGCCCCTCCCCAAAATACCTTCTTCCTGCTCAGCTCCTCCGTCACCTTCCCACGTAGCTCCCTTACAGCCACAATTGCCCCTGCTCTCTTTCCAATACCAGACTTCTGAATTGAGAGGTGGCGGGGTCCCCTCCGTGATCGCTCTGTGCCCACCTTGTCTTTCAGATCCATGATGACTGCCTGCAAGCCATGGGCAATGAGTGTGACTGTGGGCTGTTCCGTGATCACATCCTCCCTCCATCTTCCATCTACCCCAGCGTCCTGGTGAGACCCTCGGGCAGTGGCTGGAAGAGGGCAGAAGTGCCTCCCCAGTTAAAACAAAACAGCACCATTTAGAATAGAGCACCCTGTATTTTTAGGATTCATGTCAGGCTTATCTGTTTAGGGATTCACGCACCATTCAGCTTTCCTTCCCTTTGCTTCCTTCCCTTCTTAGGCCTCTGGACAGGATCGTAAAACTAGCAAAACGAGCCAGAAGAGCATGGAAGACTTAAATTCAGGCACTTCTGAGGCCCTGCGGGTACAGGGCTAAGAGAGGCTTGGACTTCTTGATGGGGGCCAGTTTTTCATTCTTCAGGGAGGGAATGAAGTGGGAAAATCTTGAGAAGATGTTTCTGGACTCCAGAAACCCCATCCTGGTGGCGGAGGGGAGAGAAGGGGAAAGCGGAGGGAGGGAAAAGCATTTTTGTGGAATGTCAGCCCCTTGCCTCTGTCTCCAGGGCTCATCTTGACTCTCATAAAATCCTCCTTTCCTTATCCTTTTTTTCTTCCCCTGATCCAGATTGACCCTGTTTCCAATACCCACCCACTTCTTGTCTTCGTCAACCCTAAGAGTGGTGGGAAACAGGGGGAGAGGTGAGGAGGAGAGATATGGAGGGAAGAAGGGAATGTGTTGTGTGGAGGGGCCATACCCTGAGGAAGCATAAGAGGGTGGGATACAGAATATGCCCCTCCCCCAAGAGCTTTCCTTTTTCTCTCACTCAGGGTGCTTTGGAAGTTCCAGTATCTACTAAACCCTCGTCAGGTGTTCAACCTCCAAAAGGATGGTCCTGAGCCAGGGTGAGTCTAGGTTCGGGACTGCGTCAGAATATCTGTGTATCTGTGTATGTTGGGAGAGATCAGGGAAGAATGTGTGTTGGGAGGGGAGGTCTAGGGGACCCCGGAGACCAGAATTCAGAATGCTTATTTCCCTAGGATCTCTGGGTATCCCACCTCCGAGCTCTCCAAGTCAAAGAGGATACCTTATCCTGCTCTCAAAGGATGGAGATACCAGTTTCTCCCTAACCACTGAGGAGTTGCTGTGACTTTCCTCATTGTCCTTGTCTCTACCCTTAACAGAAACTCAAGTCTTTTGATAAAGGGGAAAGGGGCTTAAGGAATGAGAGATAAGACATAAGCTGGCTGTCCAGGAGTTGAGTAGCCTCAGTCCTGTTCTCCTTCCTCACCTTCTCTCTCCCTTTTTGTCTCAGGCTCAAATTCTTCAAAGATGTTGCTGATTGCCGGATTTTGGTGTGTGGTGGAGATGGCACAGTAGGCTGGATTCTAGAGACCATTGGTCAGTGCAGGGAGAGGCTCCAGCCAGGGGACTGGGGCACTGGCTTTCCAGAGCTAACTCCCTTCACCTGTCTTCTTTCTTGTCTCCCCAGACAAAGCCAATTTGCCTGTTGTGCCTCCTGTCGCTGTGTTGCCCCTGGGTACTGGAAATGATCTGGCTCGTTGCCTAAGATGGGGAGGAGGTAGGTGGTTAGCGATTGTTTTGCTGGGAATGGGGGAAGTGAGATAGGAAGGGGAAAGCACCTAGAAAAGAATCTAGGCATCTATCTGGTGCAGAACACCTGCTGAGAATTTGCATTTCTAACAAGTTCCCTGCTGATAATTTGCATTTCCACCCCAGATATGCTGAATCAGAATCTACAGTTTAACAAGAACCCCAGGTGATTCTTATGTATAACTTCCTGGAAACTTGTTAGAAATGCAGATTCTCAGCAGGGAACATGTTAGAAATGCACCAGCTGAACTGGTTCAAAGCCCTGGGCAGAAAGAGGCTGGAGAAGAAGAGAGGCACCAAAAAAACTTGTTGCCCGTCTGAGTGGATTCCGACTCATAGCAACCCTATAGGACAGAGTAGAACTGCCCCCATAGGGTTTCCAAGGAGCAGCTGGTGGATTCGAACTGCTGATCTTTTTGGTTAGCAGCCAAGTCCCCAGTGAATGAAAAATGTAATTTTTACATGAGGGATAAAGGGCACAGATCCAGTGGGGAAGTGTGTAACCAGAGTACTTAATTATAAGACGTAGGGAGTGTTACAAGACACAGAATTTTACTTGTGCTTACTTGATATATATCTTTCTTTTCTTCCAAAGTAGACTGTAACTTCCTTAATGACAAGCTTTATACTTTACTCTTTCTTTTACATTTCTCAATAAAGTGCTGAACAGGTGCTAGATGCCTGTGCATCCATACTAAGTATCTTTGAAAGTTTATGCTTTATTATGATTTTATTTATTAATTTGAATAAATTTATTTATTAATTTGAATATTGATCATGAAATAGTAGAAAATTATTCTTGCATTTAACTGGAAATCTGACCCAGATAAACACTAAAAAATGAAATGTAAAAAGTCGACTCCAGCTATAATTTAGAAGTAGATACTAGTTTTTAACCGACAGGAGACACACCTAAACTGGATACATAGAATGAGTTTATTGCCTCAGAAGTGACTTGAATTACAGCTGGTTTCAGGGGCTCAAATTAAGTCATGAGCGCTGAGTCTTTTTCCATTTCTGCATTGATTTCCTCTACATTGGTTTCATTCTAAGGCTTTTTGTAGTAGCAAAATGATTCCCACTTATTCCAGCCTTCAATACTCCCAAGTTCAAGTCTAGCAATAAAAGAGAGCATCTCTTTCTAACTGCCCCATAGGGTTTCCAAGGAGTGGCTGGTGGATTCAAACTGCCAACCTTTTGGTTAGGAGCCGAGAGCTCTTAACCACTGCACCACCAAGGCTGCGGATAGGTAGGCACCAAAGCAGAGTGTCCAAAAGGAAGAGAGCTTTGGAAGAAGCAGGGCTTCTTCCCTGCTTATTCTTCCACAATCAGGGAGTGAAGTAATCTGAGCCTAGAAGGGTCAGGGGTGACCCTTCTCTACAAACCTACAAGTATCCCTCCATTTCAACCAACCAACTCTTAGGGCTCAGAGAATCAAGAAATATGAGGGGTGCCTTAGTTATCTAGTGCTGCTATAACAGAAATACCACAAGTGGGTGGCTTTAATGGACAGAAATTTCTTTTCTTACAGTTTAGGAGGCTGGAAGTCCGAATTCAGGGTGCTAGCTCTAGAAGAAGGCTTTCTCTCTTTGTTGGCTCTGGGAGAATGTGCTTGCCTCTTTTCAGCTTCTACTCCTTGGCGATCATGGTAATCCTCATGTGCTATGGCGTCTATCTTCTCCCTTCTCTGCTTGCTTGCTTCCTTGTTTAATCTGCTCTTTTATATTTTAAAAGAGATTGACTTAAAACACACCCTTCACTAACACTATCTTTTTAGTTTAACAAAGAAAACTCATTCCCAAATGGGGTTATAACCACAAGACTAGGGGTTAGGATTTACAACACGAATTTTTGGGGGACACAATTCAATCTATAACAAGAGGGTAAAACAATGTGGAAATAAGGAACGTGGTATAAGAGTTAGGCCAGAGGCTGAGTGATGGAGATAGTGGGGTGCCTAACCATGACTCATTTCATTCATTCAGTCAATTAGCCAAGTGATCGTTCATTCGTCATCCTTTCTTTCTGGATTTATTGTAACAGTCTCCTAATTGATCTCTCATTTCAAGTTTCTTTGCCCCTTCAAAGGAGAAAGGCTTGAAGAATGGTGTTGGTAGATGAAGAGGTCAGTGGGGCAGGTTTGAGGTGTCTTGGAGCTGAGGCTGTTATATCCAGAGTCCAGCTGAGATATCACTGGAGATTATGGAATAGGAGTCTGCTAAAGAGAATGCAAGGCATTCTAGGTGGAATAAGTAGCGTAAGCCTAAGGCCAGAGAAACCACCACACAATGGGGTGGTGCATTAGGGGAATTGCAAATTATTTCTTGTGATTGGGAGATAGGGTTCAAAGTGGGAATGGAAAGAGGGAGGACTGAATGGGACAGGATCCAGATTACAGAGGGTCATGAATACCATGCTAAGGAGTTTTTAACTTTGTCCTGCCAAAGATTGTAAGTGGACAGCCCATGGAAATGATTTGTATTGTTTGCTTTGCAGTGTTTTAAAGTTTTTTTAACTTGATTATTTCCAAGTGGAATATGTATTCTTTAATTCACTACAATCCCCTAGGCTCCCTGCTATTCACTCATTCACTTTACCTTTTAAGACCTGAGGCATTTCAGTGTACAATCCCTGAACCATGGGGGAACTCTTGAAAGCTGTAACCAAAAGAAAAATTAGGAATCTCTCTTTCTCAGTCAGAGAGGCTCTTCTGTAACCAAGACAGTGGTATTTTAGAGGCAAAAGAAAAATTAGGAATCTCTCTTTCTCAGTCAGAGAGGTTCTTCTGTAACCAAGAGAGTGGTATTTTAGAGGCCAAGTGAAGAGTTTTCAAGAGTTAAAATGAGAGCTAAAGATATACTATTGATTTTGGCAGGAGTCATTGGCAATCTTTGCCAAAAAAGTTTCAACGGTGTGGTAGGGATGAAAGGCAAATTACAGTGGGTTGAGCCATCGGTGAAATGTGAGGAGGTGGAGACTTGCTTTTTAATCTTTTTCTTTTCTTCCTGATTACAAAAATAATATATGCTTCTGCTAAAAAAAAAAAAAAAATCCAAACGTATACATTCTAAGAAAATGAAAGTTCTCTGTAATCTACTCCCTAAATTTTTGGGATCTGTTCCTTCGTGTTCTCTTTCTAGACACATATATGTTTAAACAACAATGAGGTCACTTTATAGATTCTTCTTTTTTTTTTTTAAACTGAACAGTTCCTCTTGATTGTCATTATATTTCAGTACAATTAGGTTTGCCTCACTCTTACTTGGAATGATTAGTATTCCACTGTGTGAATGTGCCATGATTTATTTAATCAGCCCTCTATCAATGGACATTTGAGTAGCATTCAGTTTTTTACTATTACAAACCATGCTGCAGTGAACACCCTTGTACATCTATCTCTGCACACACGTGAGAATTTCTCTAGGAGAGATTCCTAGAAGTGGAATTGCTGCTTCAAAGTGTATGAACATTTTACATTTTACTAGTGATTGTCTTTTTTAAAATATTACACAAATAATACATCAGTACATTTTCACTGTAAAAGATTTAAAGGAGTAAAATGCATAAGTCTTCACATATTGGTCTCTTCTTCCCTGTTCCCCATCAACTTCCATGTACCTCCCCAGAGATAACTATTATTTAAACTCACTTTTCTGTTTTTACATGCACACTCATACACACACATACATACATATATACAGGTTTTTAAAAAACATAAAAGGGATCATACTACACAGATTGTTCTGGGACTTGTTTTTTAATTGAATAATATAGCTTGGATATCTTTCCATGTTAGTACATGTAGATAGATTTCACTCCGTATTCAATAGCTGCACAGCATTTCATAGCATGGACTTACCATAACTTATATAACTATTCCCCTAGGGATGGACGTTTAGATGGTTTCCAATTTCTTGCTATTACAAAGAGTGCCTCAGTAAACATCCTTGTACATCCATCTCTGTGCATATTAGTTTCTGTAGGAGAAATTCCCCAAAGTGGAATTGCTGGGTCAAATCTTATGTTTTGATAACATTTTAATAAAAATTGCCAAATTGTCTTCCAAAAGTGAGTTACTGGTGTATGCTCCAACTAACAACATGTTAGAGTGCCTCTTTATTCATAACCTCATTAACACTTGATTTTCTTAATCTGTTTATGCTTTGCCTAACTGATAGGCAATAAAAAGTAAACTGTTTTAATTCACAGTTTTTTCAATTATTAGTAATAGTGAGAATTTCTCATGCTTATTGGCCATTTTTATTTCTTCTGTGATTGGCTTTTTTGTATTATTTGCCCATTTTTCTGTTGACTTTTTTAATACACTGATTTATAAGCACTTTTTGAATGTTAGGGAAGTGAGTCTGTTATATATATATTGCAGGTATTTTTTCCAGTTTGTATTTTGTCCTTTTATTTTTTTTGAAGGTGTTGTTTATTTAAACAGACAGAAGTTTTTAGTTTTAATATAATTGTGTTTATCAGTCTTTTCCCTTTTGGGTCCTGGTTTTCTGTTATGCTTAAGATAGGCCTTTTTCACTCAAAGATTATAAAAACATTCACTTATTTTTTTTTCTAGTACAAATTCTGTTCCTTTTTTTACATTTAAATTCTTTGACCCATCTTAAATTTATTTTGGTATAAGGAGTGAATCCTATGTCCAACACTATGTCTCGAATAATCTTATCTTTTCCCCATTTGTTTGGAATGTTATCATGTACTAAATTCCCGTATATACTTGAGTCTATTTCTGGGCACTCTTCCTTAGCATTGGACTTTTTATTCTAGTCACTGTGTCTGTATCACACTGGTTAGATACTGTTGCTTCATACTGTGTTCTGTCTGGTGAGATGTGGAAAGAAAGAGTCAGAGAGAGAGAGATTATCCCCATTCATTACTCATCTTTTTCAGCATTTTCCTGAGTATCCTCTCCAATCTTCCAGACAGACTTCAGCGTCATTTTCAGATGTGCACACACATTGGGAACATTCACCCCTCCATGACAGTGTGGAGAAATGGGTACATAAGGGGCTGACCTTAAGTAATGGGAGCCATGACTGAGCACCCTTCTCTTTTACTGGCAAGGACTGGGAGGTTCTGCAGAACCAGAGCAGAGGATCCTGGGTATTTGTGGAGCTGGGAACTGAGAGGAGTCATAGTACTCAGAGCTAACATGTCTTCTCCCCCACCCCTAGGATATGAGGGACAGAATTTGGGAAAGATCCTCAAGGATTTAGAGATGAGTAAGGTGGTGCATATGGATCGATGGTCTGTGGAGGTGATACCCCAACAAACTGAAGAAAAGAGTGACCCAGTCCCCTTTCACATCATCAATAACTATTTCTCCATCGGTGTGGTCAGTGGAGTGGGACATGGGGGTGGGGAGGAAGTGGGGGCAAAGCAAGCAGATGGTGGAGGAGGACGCAAAGGGAAGGCAGAGGTTAAGGGAGCTGTGACAGGGAAATCGGGGGTGGAGGTACAGTGTCAGTTGTAAGAAAAGAACTTAGGACATGCTGCCCCCAGACAGGGGAGTAAAGAGAGAGTTCTGTGCTGAGAGAGGAGGCAGGCCTCTGATCTTATATGCCCTGAATTCCCTAGGATGCCTCCATTGCTCACCGGTTCCACATCATGCGAGAGAAGTATCCTGAGAAGTTCAACAGCAGGTAAGGGAAAGGAGAGGGAGGTACGGGCATATACAGGGGCAGGAATAGGTTGTGGCCAAGTTTGACTCAGAGCGCTTAGATGGGCAGTGAGCTTTCTATACCCACCCAAAGTTACCCTTGTTCCCCATGCGACTGGTGGTGGGAAGTTGATGCCCTTCCCTGTCACCTAGCCCACCCCTTCCAGCACTGTGTAACCTGTCCCCTTCCCACTGGGCCATGTGGTGGGGCTGACACAGAATGAAGAACAAACTATGGTACTTCGAATTTGCCACATCTGAATCCATCTTCTCAACTTGCAAAAAGCTGGAGGAGTCTTTGACAGTTGAGGTATGTGTGATACGACCTAACCTACATCCTTTTTAGCTTCTTATATCCAAATTTCCCCTGCCTCAGGCACCCTCTCAAACTTCCCATATTCTCAAACCTATACTTCTTTGACCTTCTCCCAACTCTCTAACCCGGATTTCCCAAGTCCTCAAGATATTCCAGTCCCTATTTCCCTCCACCCCTTGCAAACCTCCAAATCCTGGCCTTCTCAGTTTGTCATCTAGTGGAGAGGGGGTCCTATCTGTGATTATGCCATGAGGTGAGGGTCTGTGCCCTCCCCAACTGGGGCTGTTTCCCTCTCCCCTCAGATCTGTGGGAAACCCCTGGATCTGAGCAACCTGTCCCTAGAAGGCATTGCAGTGCTGAATATCCCTAGCATGCACGGTGGCTCCAACCTCTGGGGTGATACCAAGAGGCCTCATGGAGATAGCCATATCAACCAGGCCCTTGGTGCTACAGCTAAAGTCATCACTGACCCTGATATCCTGAAAACCTGTGTACCAGGTGAGGGGAGCAGCCTTGAGAGCTGAGCGGGTAGGTGGGACTAAGGGGAAAGCATGGCTCCCTTTGGGGAGACCATGCTTCTATAAAGCCTCTTTTCCTACCTCCCATCCCCAGACCTAAGTGACAAGAGGCTGGAAGTGGTAGGGCTGGAGGGCGCAATTGAGATGGGCCAGATCTATACCAAGCTCAAGAATGCTGGACATCGACTGGCCAAGTGCTCTGAGATCACCTTCCAGTAAGGCAGATTCTGGGCCAGGGGCAGCGGGAGGGGGTAGGGCGAGGGCAGAAGTGTTATGGGAATGGTAGGGAGGGACCGTACTACGAGACCTTCCTCAGCAACAAATGGTCCCAAAGCCAACCTAAGAAGCAGAGTTTTGGTATTCAGTTGGTAAGGAAATCTCCACTAATCTGCCTTGTCCTCCCACAGCACCACAAAAACCCTCCCCATGCAAATTGACGGAGAACCCTGGATGCAGTCACCCTGTACAGTGAGTATTGCCTCTGCCTGCCAAAAACAACCCTCAGGCTCCATGGACCCTAAATCTCCTCTTCAACAGCTTCTTCTTCCTAACGCCCAAAGTGCCCCTGTACACCATTACTCCCAAACCATGATTTCTTAGCCTCTGACCTTCCTACCTTGGCCTCTCAAGGACCCCGGTAACCCTTCCCCCAACAAACCCCAGATTTTCCCCAAATCTCTGCTGTTCCAGCCCCAAAGTCCTGTCTCTGAATGTGCCCCCTTCCCTTCCAGATCAAGATCACCCACAAGAACCAGATGCCCATGCTTATGGGCCCGCCTCCCCGCTCCTCCAATTTCTTTGGCTTCTTGTGTTGAGGAAGAGAGCCTCAGCCTCCAAGCCAGCCTCATACCCACCTCCGCGTCCCTGGACTCTCCACCCCGTAGGCTCTGTACATTGCTGCCACACCCTCCTGCCCTGGCTCAGGGGAATGTTCCTTCAGCCTCACAGTATTTATTATCCTGCACCACCTCCACTACTTGCCATGCACACATGTGTACGCATGTGCACTCACACGCACACGCCACAAACACATACACTGAAAGTGCCTCATCTGAATAAAATGACTTTTTTTCTCACTAGGCTATCTGTTGGTAAGTGGTATACCTCCTTCCTTCACACTTCTACTCCTTCAATAACACAGATTCTCTCAAGAAGCAAGAAAAAACACCATCAAGTTCTAAGTATTTAATTCAGGTAATAGTAGTCGCCAAGGAGAGACTGGAGAAAAGATAGGAGTTGGCTGCCAACCCCCAGGTAAATCATGGCATCACATGAGAGTACTCAGACCTGCTGCCCACTGAGGAGGGGGCTGCTCTCACCAGTGGGGCAAGGGTGGAAGACCTGGGGCAGACGCAGCCAGTGGATGGCACCATGTGGCAGCTGGGGAAGGGGGAGAGCTGAGCCCTGCTTCCTAAGTTTTTGCCTGATATTGGGAGAAAAAGGGGGAAACTGGTTAGCAATGGGCAAGGGCAGCCAGTCTGTGCTTCTGCAGACGGGGACACACCCTCATCCCAGGTCTACTTGGCCTTGATCTCCACTCCCTCCCCTTCTCACCTCCAGGGTCATCCTCTCTTGTTTCTGTGGTAATCTCTGTCTATCCTGTAAGCTTCCTTACTTTGAGGACCTTGGACAGCCCAAGCCTGGGGATCTGCCCTTCTTGCAACTGGAGAACCTTAGTTCACCAACCTCTCCCACTCTTAATTTGTTAATAACAACACTCATCAGTACCATCATTCATTATACTCGGGCTTCAGAGTCAGGTGCTTTACCCACATTGTCTCTAATCCTTACAACAGCTCTGTGCAGCAGGTATTAGTTTTTCTATTTTTTGGAGGAGAAAACAGGCTCAGAGATGTTAAGCTACTTGCCCAAGTTCCCACAGGCAGGACTACAGCTCAGGCCTGTATAACTTCCAAGCCTGGGCTCTTTCCTGGACACCACACTTCCTCAAAGGGAGTGGCAGTAATAAGGAATTGAGGAAGAATGAGTGGTGGGAATAAGGGAGTCCAAGCTGGCTGGTGGGGCACTCACCTATATATCAGAGATGTAAGCACCACAGCCATCAACACCAGCAAGATGCCCACAAACAGGGGAGCCTGCCCAAGGCCTGCCTCTTGACCTGTGAGCAGAATCCCAGGCATGGCTTCCGTCAGCGTCTGCTCCCTGCCAGCTGGCCTCTGCCCACTTCCCTTCTTCGTCTTAGCTCTTGTCCAAGTACCTACCAGGCATGACAAGCTGGGTGCTGACCATTGCCAGGCTGTTGGCGTCAGCCAAAGACACATTGAGGCAGTAGATCCCTGAGCCTCCCTTCAGTACCTGATGCAGCACTAGCTGGCAGGCTGGGCTGGGTGGCACAGGCTGGCACAGCCTCTGGGCAGGGGGCTGGCACCCTGGTGATGAGATGTCCATACAGGCTTCCTTGGGCGGCCTGGGAGAGGTGTCACATCAGGGGATCTGGGAAGGGATGCTGGGCACCAAAGAGCAGAGCAGCAGTCAACCCAGGAGTTCCCAGGGCAACCAATGGGACACTCACCCGCCTTGGCAAGACACAGTCAGTTCAAATGCATCCCCCTCACTGGATGGCACAGCCTGCAGGATCTCGGCACTCTTGATACCCTCTGCAGAGTTGCAAGATTGAAAGGGGGGGACTCCTCTACCAGTCCTCTCCAAAGGCCCATAGACAGGAAAGCCCTACATCTGTTCCCCCAGTCCTATCCCAATGCCTTCAAATAAGGACCTTGGCGTCTGAGTATTTTCCCTGTCCGGGTAGGTAACTCCTCCCAAGGCATGCCTCCACTGGCCAGCCCTTGGCAGCCCATGCCTCCTCCCTTAGCCCACGAAGTAGGCAAGACTCACGGACAATGTTCAGGGTGAGAGAAAAGGAGCCATATTGATACAGAATGCAATCCATGGGGACATGTCGCTTCACCAGGAGTAAGGTAGCTGTGTCTTCCAGCAGGGGGTTCACGGAGCCTGGCAGGACAGAAGGGAGGATGCAAGGTCAAGAGACAGGTGACTCACCACCTGGAGGCAGAATCCGAGCAGGCATTCCCCACCCTCACCCCCTGTAGAGCCAGAGTTACAGGGTCTAGGAGTCACTGACTTGGAATCCCAGGAATACCTGGGAAATTTCATTTTATAGATAAGAAGACTGAGGGCCAGAAAGAGAAAATGACTGCCCCAGAGCCACAGAGTTAGTGACAGAGCTAGAATTTAAAAAGTCCCCAAGTGTTTGTCACACCCCACACTGCCAGGTCCTGTGCCAGGCACTGTCGCATGTTGTCTCATTTCAGCCCCACCATCTCACCTTCCCTCCTCAGTGGTCCTACCACAATTCCGGGCTGACTCACCTTGGGATGGGAATCCAGGATTGGGAAATGGAAAGAACAAGGTGTCAGAATTTGGGAAAGATTTCTGCGTATTTATGCTTGAACAGGAGATGAGATACAAATATTATGTAAGTTATCATAATCTATTCCTTGGCCTTCCCAACATCCCTCAAGAGTAGGAAAGAAACAAGCTCTCTCCCTATAACCTAGGGGAAAACCTTGGTTTTCTGAACTCCAGATCTATTCCCTGTCATTTAGAGGGACTTGAGGGTTTTGGAGCCAGTGAGGGCCCTGAGGGAAACCTAGTTGCTAAGCAGAGGGTTGGGTAACACCTGGGTCATGTGCAAGACTTTCAGCTCTCTAGTGACAAATGCCCTACCTCAATGAACCTCCTTCCCACTGTCCTCTTACCTGTAATACCTTCTGTAGGCATGAATGGGCTGGCGTCTGGACCCTCAGGCTCAGAGCTGGCTGCCTCTCCAGCTGTGAGCTCCACCACCTCTGCAGTTGTTACCCGTGCAGCTGTGGTTTCAGAGGGCTCTGCAGTTGACACCTCTGCAGGTGTGGTACCTATGACCTCTGTAGTTGACACCTCTGTAGGTGTAGTACCTTTGACCTCTGAAGTTGACACCTCTGCAGGTATGGTACCCGTGACCCCTGAGGTTGGTGCCTGCCCAGGTATAGTACTGATGACCTCTGTGGTTGGCACTTGCACAGCTGTGGTTCCAGAGGGCTCTGTAGTTGGCACCTGACCAGGTGTAGTACCTACAACTTCTGCAGTAGGCACTTGCCCGGCTGTGGTGCCAGGGACCTCTGTAGTTGACATGTACCCATCTGTGGTCCCTGGAACTGGGGAAGAGCCACAGGAGGTGAGAGGAATGGCAGCCTGCAGCACCACCCGGGCAGTGACTGGGCCAACTTCCAGGTATGTGTGAGTGACCACAAGTGCCCGAGAGATCAGGGTCCCACTATTGTCTCCAAAGTCCCACGTGTAGGAGAGGTCAGCCCCACTCAAATAGCCACTGGGGTCGTGCAGTTGGAGGGCAAAGGTCAGAGGCTGATTCCTCAGGAACTGCTTATTCCCTCCATCCAAGGCCTGCAGCTGGGATACACTCACGGAGAAGGGCACCTGATCTGGAATGGGAGGCAGAGAAGGTGAGAACCAGGCCTGGACAGCAGCTTCTTTCACAGCCACACCCTCCAACCCCAACCAGTCTGGCTGGCCCTTCTCTGGCTCCAAGCCTCACATTCCTCTGCCCAGGTCTTCCTGGCTCTGTCCTTTTTAAAGTTGTACATTTCCCATTTCCAGCCCAGTCAAGCCTCCCCACCTTCTCCTGCCCCAAGACTGGCCTTGCCCTTTCCTAAGTCCTTACCAGTGATGGTAAAGGATGAGCAGGAGTGGGCAAGGGGCACGTAGCTCCGGGACCCCCGGCGGTGGTAGACGGTCACTTCCATGGTATGTGTGCCCAGCACTGCCCTGCCTGTGCCAATGCTTAGCCCAGATACTGGGCCTCCCAGAACTTGCCAGTATTGGCCTGAGGTTTTTGGAAAGAGAAGCAGGTATAGGAGAGGTTATTGGTCAGAGGGGAGTGAGGGGCAGAATTAGAGAAGGGACCCTGGAGAAGGGAAGTCAGGAGGTGGGTTGAGGATGGTTACTTCAGAGGATGTTTGGAAGGCTGTGATGTGGGGGACAGGGAAGGGGTCTTAATGCGGGATTCTATGGGGTGGTACTACAACTGGGGAAGGGCTCCCAGAAAGAACGATGATAGAGTTGGGGGTATAGGCGCTAGAGAAGAGAAAGGAGCCAGGGAAGAAATGAAGATTAGGGGAAATCACAGAGGTAAAGGGGTGAGGTCAAAAAAGAAAGGAGACCAAGTAGGAAGAGGTGAATCCAAGCATGGGAGACAGTCCACAGAAGACAGTCCCTCACCCCAGGTCTTCCAGACATAAACAAAGCTGCTTCTCTGAGACCACGGGCCAGATGGGCAGGGTCCACCATCAGGGAAGATGCAGGCATCATCAAGGTCCTGGGGATACACTGGCTGTCCTTCCCACACTTGGCTCCCTGAGAGGTAGATATAGCCACCCTCAAACAATGGCATTGCTTTCCATATATCAAACCCCCTAAAATGGCTCCTCAGGGTTCAGAGAGGGACTCTGGTGATACTCCCTAGCTAGAAAATACATTCCCTGGGATATAAACCATTTGAGGTGATAATGGGAATGAATGGGAACTGCGATTGAAGATTCATACGTGTATAGTTATACAGGAAAAAAACTGGAAGACTATATGCATATCAAAACGTTTAGAGTGGCTTCCTCTAGCTCTGTTGTTGTTGTTAAAAATAACAGCACCAGTTAACATCTATTGATCCTTTATCATAGGCTATGACGAGCACCTGCGAAGTACTTTATGTATTATTGCATTTTAATTCCATTCTACAGATAAGGAAATGGAGGCATGAAATGATTAAGTAACTAGCCCAGGCTCACATACTCCAGTAACAAGTTTAAATGCAGATCTGCCTAACTTCCACGTTCACTGGTTTCTGCTGTCTCTGGAACTGTGACTTTCTTTTCCTTTTGGCTTATCTGTGTAATTTGTAAAAATAGATACATATATATATAGGGGGACAGGGACATTTCCTGAGCTCACTGGGGATTCCAGGGAATGTGAACTCTAGAAATGAGGGCCTGAGATAGAGAGGTACTTACCATTGATTGTGGCATTGTTGGCCCAGATGACCTGCCCATCCAGCA
Organism: Dugong dugon; assembly: GCA_030035585.1. NCBI lineage: Eukaryota > Metazoa > Chordata > Mammalia > Sirenia > Dugongidae > Dugong > Dugong dugon. The sequence goes on from CM057465.1 coordinate 10,770,881, forward strand.
GCACCCTTTGGCTTTCAGGGAAGTACAAGGCAATAGAGAAGGAGGCATTTGCCCCGACCAGAGTGGGCCCATCATTACTGACCTTCAGGGACACCTGGCCACCTGGGTAGCGAAGCTGCATTAGTTTGGATGCTCAGCTGCCCCTTTCCATACACCTTTCCCCTTCCTACCTTCCCAAGCTATATTCAATCCAGTTCTGCTTGCTTCTCTTCCCGTCCCATTCTCACAACACACCCTCCCCGCCAACTGCCAAATCCCTACCTCTCCAGCAGTCAGACCCCTGGACTTCTGTCCACTCTGGATACAGTTGCCTGTTCCAGGCTTTGTTTCGGAGCTGCCTCGAGACACCAGGCCAGTCGTCATCTCTTGGTCCTAAAAAGAGTATACCATTAGGGATCCCGGGGCCTCACTCACCCCCTCCCAGAGGATAACACTATCCCATGTCACTCCACTCATTCTCGCATACAAAGTGCATTTTAATTCACTGAGTACCAGCCATGTACCAGGCACTGTGCTAGGCAGAAAGAATTTAAGAAACAAGTAAGACTTGAGGCTGCAGCATTAATGAGGGAGGCCCTGAAGGGATTCAAGGTAAAGTACAGGAAACAGACATGTACCTAAATAACTATATCATGCAAGACACAGTTTAGTACGTACCATAACAGACATGCATAAAGGAAAACAAAATGATAGACTAAACAGATTAAGTTCACGCCGGCAGATTGGGAAAGGCTTCAATGAGGAGCTGGCATTTGGCCTGTGGGATAAGGCGTTCCAGCAGAAGGACCCACAATGAGCCAATGCATGGAGGCATGGAAGCACATGGCATGTTAGGGGAACAGCAATATGGTTGATGCACTGTTAGAGATGAGGCTAGAGGACTGATTGGGGGCTTAAATGCCAGGCTAAGAAGTTTAGTGTTTAACCTGTAGGCAAGGTCACTTCGGAAGGCATTTTTTGTTCGTTTTAATTGAGATATATTCATTTATATGCCATAAAAAACTCACCCTTCAGAACGTTTTTGAACAGGATCAGATTTGTGTTTTAAAAAGATCACTCTGGCAAGCAGTGAGGAGGATAAATCAGAGCCAGGGGGAGGTTGGGGTGGAGACAGAGCAGACAGAAAGTTATTATAACTGATCAAGAAAAAAGTCTGAGAAAAAAGGATCTAATGACCTCCACACGCCCTCACCCAGATGCAACAACCATCAACATTTTGCTACATCTGATTTTTGCTTGTTCGCTTTTTTGGCTACAGACATCTTGTTATTTTAAACCTACAGATTCAGTACGTATTTGTAAAAAAATAGGCATGTTTTCTTGCATAAGCGTGATCACTAAACAAAGTGATCAAACCCAGTCCGTATAGAATTGTCATGAATATTTTAAAAATGTCTTTTTTATGATTTTTAAAATCAGGATCCAAAAAGTAAGCACAATCTTTTAAGAGCCTCAGGTGGGTGAGTATGAACAGACTGTTCCAAGAGGAGGATACATCGGAGAACATAACAGAAGAAAAGGACTTGGAGACTGCAGCATACATGAGGTAGGTCAGATGAAAGAGAACCTCCTAGAAGCGAGTGAACCCAGGGATCTAGAGAGAGAAATGGGGGCTGAAATACGACGTATATATTTCAACATGGCAGAAACTATCCCCACCCATTTGCTACTGTGTACTGGAAACCTTGTTGATTCTTCTGGGAGAGGATCTGAAATGATCACATTGAACATCCCACCACTAGAGCAAGAGAGTCATGAGATGCCCTATTCTTTCTCCATTCCCAACCCTCCCTCCTTGCACAGCACAGGACATTCCAGACCCTCTCACCACTTCTAACCCCACCCCTTGCTCCTGTCACGAGGCTTCAGTCCTGGAGAGCCCTTTCATGTGATGCTCAGCTGAGACCCCTCTGCCTGTCTCTCCAGGCCCCAGAACAAAAGGCCTGGGATGTGTTCACCCACTCCCATCCCAAGGGGGAAGGTGGTGCCACCTTAGCCTTCTTATCCAATACCACATTCTCTTACTCCTCACTTTAAATCTCCCACCTCAAGTGCCTGAGACATTACCTAGAAGAGTCTCCCACCCATTTCACCCCTTTGGAGCTCCAGCTCATTGCATGGGGCCTCAGATCTAGGGCCACAAAGACCCACTATCCTTTGCCCATCCAAGCAGATGGAGTTGTTTTCAAGCGCAATCCCAAATCTCTATGTGGGGAAGAAGCTCAGGTGCCCTTGTTCTCTCACTAAATCAGATGGGTGGAAGAAACCTGAAGCATTGCCTGGAGGAGCTGATAGCTCCCCCAGACCTTTTAAAAAAAAACCCAGCTGCCTTCGAGTTGATGCCATGTACTACACAGTAAGGAGCCCTAGTGGCGCATTGATTAAAGCACTTGGCTGCGAACCAAAAGGTCAGTGGTTCCAAGACACTAGCCACTCTGTGGGAGAAAGATGTGGCAGTCTACTTCCATAAAGACTTATAGCCTTGGAAACCCTATGAGGCAGGTCTATTCTGTCTGAGTTGGGTTTTGTTTTCTGGGGTTTTTTTTGGGGGGAGGGGCTTACAGAGTAGAAGTGCTCCATAAGATTTTCTTGGCTGTAATCTTTACAGAAGCAGTTTGCCAGACCTGTCTTCCGTGGCATCGCTGGGTGGGTTTGAACCGCCAACCTTTAGGTTAGTAGCCAATCGCAAAAGGCAAAAAACCAGGGTAGGTATTCAACTTCAAGTTCACACCCGCCCACAGTGATGCTCCCCTACACTCACCTTCTGTGGCTCCCACAGCCAGCAGAGCACCCATCACAGCCACATGGAGAAAGCACCGCTTCAGCACCAGATACATCCTGTCCTTTCCTCCAGCAACCAAAGGTGCCAGGGGGGCTGAGGCAAATCCCTTTATAAGAAAGGGGTGCTCATTTGCATAGCCCTTCCTCCCCTCAGCCAGGGAGGGACGAGAGAACTAGGGAGAGGCTGCACTCACAAGGGTTTCTGGTGCCTGGACATTCCCTTCCCATCCCGCTATCCAATGAGTTTCTCCTTTCACTAGGTCTATCTCATCTTGACACACTTCACTGCCCGCCCCCCACTAAAGTTGACCGAAATGCAGCTACGTAACACATACCCAGCGCACACAATTCATCATTGAAGAGTGAATCAATCAGTTGTTTGAGTCAAACCAGGAACCTCCCAAAAAGACAGAGACCTTGCATCCAAACACAGAGAGAGACAGAATTCGGGTAGGCTGAGAGGCAGAGGCCACAGCTTCTCCGAGGCCCAGAATTCCTTAGAACGACTGTGAGATTCCCAGCTTTCTGATTTTCAAATGAGGCTCCCTGGGCCAGATGGAATTTAATCTTAGGTCGATACATATTATCCCCAGGGGTAATTAACGAATTTCTACAGACTCGGAACACAGGCAGAAAACTCAAGGCCAAATCAGGTACTTGGAAAAAGGCAATCAAGCCGCCCCAGCAGGGCGGGAACTAAACTCCCCTCTGAGCCGAACTTGCGAGGGGCGGGGTCACCTGCGGCCAGAGGCTCCGGACGCTCGCCTAGTCTCCCCCGCTCTGACGTTGGCCAATAGGAAGGGCCGGGGGCGGAGCCAGGGAAACGCGGGAAGGAGGGGCGGGGCCTCTGGTGGCGGTCGGGAACTGAGGGAGACGGCAACATTGTTTCAAGTTGGACAAATTGACAAGAGCTGGAGATACACTGCGTTCCATCCCGACCTGGGGCCGCGGTGCCCGGCGGTGTCTCTTCCTCCTTGGCCCCCCAGAGTCCGGGCCCGCTTTCTGCAGGGTTCCCAGGCCCCCGCCCCAAGGCCGGGCTGACCCGACTCTCTAGCGCTTCATGGAGAACTTCCAAAAGGTGGAAAAGATCGGCGAGGGCACGTACGGAGTTGTGTACAAAGCCAAAAACAAGGTGACGGGAGAAGTGGTGGCGCTTAAGAAAATCCGCTTGGACACGTGAGTGGCTTCTGTACCCGGGACTCCTAACTGAGGAGCTCTTTTGAGGGCTCCCCTCCGCAGGCGGGCAGCGGTCCAGGAACCGGAAGGTAGTAGGAAGGGACTTCTATTTAAGTGGGAAGGTAGGTTGGAGGACAGACTAGAGGATTTCCCCAGGAGAAGTGTAGTGTGGGTTAGAATCCACAGAAAACTTCCCCTCCGGACTGAACCGGGTGATGCCCCCAAATGTGCATTCAGACAGATTCAAGAAGAGGAAGGAGGCCTTGGGGATGGGGTCCAGAACTCCCCGTAGAGTTGGTTTTCGGGAACCAGTGAAGGGCACCTTTCTGAATAAAGAGCCCTTCTCTCTGCCCCAACCCCACCCTCATCTTAGAATTCTCTCCCTCTTTCAAAAGAATGGCAGTTGAACTTCACTGGCCCCTCTGGGGATGCTGGGTGCTACTCCCCCAGTTTTTCTCTGTTACCTTCTCTCTGCTTCACCTTCACCAGGTGGCCTCACTTAAATACCTCTGGAAAAGAGGAAATGATTACCTTAATGTGTCCAACAGTTAATCCCTGTTCCACCCAGGAATTAATTCCTACAGCACACTTTCTCTTCTCTCACTTTCTTTCCTTTGGTGGTGCTGCCTTTGGGGGGAAAGGAATGACTGGGCTGGGGGAAAAGGAATATTTGTAACCAAATTCCCACCTCTGCTCTCCCAACCCCTCCAAGTGAGACTGAGGGTGTACCCAGCACTGCTATTCGAGAGATCTCTCTGCTTAAGGAGCTCAACCACCCTAATATTGTCAAGTAAGTATATCTGGGAGGTGGTCTGATAGCAAAGGGGAATGAGTTCTGTCTGTGTAGTCTGGGCATTTCTCTCTCTCACCTCCACTCTGGGCCTCCCTTCCCTAGGCTGCTGGATGTCATCCACACAGAAAACAAACTCTACCTGGTTTTTGAGTTTCTGCACCAGGATCTCAAGAAATTCATGGATGCCTCTGCTCTCACGGGCATTCCTCTTCCCCTCATCAAGGTAACTCTTCTCATCAGCTCCTCCCCAGGATGATCATGTTTTGGGGGGAACTGGAGGTAGGCAATCCAGACTGAGTGATGATTTGTGATCTTGGCTCCCTTCCCAGCCCTCATTCCCCCCCACCTCCACCCCTACCCCTTTTGTGGCTCTTTCTCTGCTCATTATGTTCATTAACCCTAGGGCTGGGCAGGAGAACCAAGGAAGTTGAAAGTCTAGTGAGTCAAGTTAGCACACGTGGGAGGTCAGATGAAACTCTGGATGAATGGGATTTGAGGGCACTTTGTAGGTTCCTTCAAAAAGATTTTCCACCCGCTGCTTGGTGGGAGAAATAGCTGGTGAGTCTGTTGTCTGTTTTAAGCCTGGGTTCTTTACTCCTTGAGTAACTTTTAATCTATTAACAAATGTTTGTTTCAACATATGGAGTCCTTCGGTGGCACTGTTAAGAGTTTGGCTACTAACCAAAAGCTTGGCAATTAGAATCTACCCAAGAGGTGCCTCAGAAGAAAGGCCTGGCAATCGACTTACAAATGGTCATAGCCATTGCAAACCCTATGTGCAGTTCTACTCTGAAACACATGTGGTCACCATGAGCTGGAATTGACTCCACAGCAACTGGTTTGGTTTTTGGTTTTATTCAATGCATGTTTATTGAATGCCTTCAATGTGCTAGGCAAAGAATATAGAAAAGGGATGCAAAACTGAATAAAACTTGGTCCTTAACTTCACTGGGTTTACATTCCAATGGGAGAAATAGTTTATTACTTGTAATTCTAATCCAAAGGTCCCTGGGTGGTACAAATGGTTTGCACTCAGCTGGTAACCAAAAGGTTGGTGGTTCAAACTTACCCAGTGGCACTGAGGAACAGCCTGACGATCTTCTTCCATAAACATTATAGCCAAGAAAACCCTATGGAACAGTTTCTACTCTTTAACAGATGGGGTCTCTCCAAAGTAACAAACCAACAACACAGTAAAAACACGTAATTCTATTCCAATGTAGTAAGAGGTTTGGGGGCACAGAGCATACCCTAATCTGCTCCTATGATGGGGAAACACAGTCGTCTCTCTCCCTTGTCAGAGCTATCTGTTCCAGTTGCTCCAGGGCCTAGCTTTCTGCCATTCTCATCGGGTTCTGCACCGAGACCTCAAACCGCAGAATCTGCTTATCAATGCAGAGGGAGCCATCAAGTTAGCAGATTTTGGACTCGCCAGAGCCTTTGGAGTCCCTGTTCGTACTTATACCCACGAGGTAAGTCCCTCTATGCTTTTCTTCTCTGAGCTCTGCAGAGGTGGTAATGAGGGCATTCACAGAATTATTAAAAATACCTCGCCAGCAGTTTCTCTCTCTTGGTAGGTGGAAAGAATCTCTGATACCCTGAGAGATCTTAGAGTATGGACAGAATTCACTTGTGGGGCTAACTGGGCTTAGATAATGCCAATCAGGATAGCTGGATGGGACACCTTTGAAATTATGACTGTTTGTGTCAGATTTTCCAGGAAGGTCTCACATTGGGGATTCAGAAAATATGGTTCCGCACCATAGGATGCAGCAATCCTACTCCTTGGAATATATCCTAGAGAAATAAGAGCCATCACACGAATAGATCTGTGCATACCCATGTTCATCGCAGCACTGTTCACGATAGCAAAAAGATGGAAACAACCTAGGTGCTCATCAACGAACGAATGCATAAACAAATTATAGTATATTCACACAATGGAATACTACGCAGCGATAAAGAACGATAATGAATCCATGAACTATAACATGGAGAAATCTGGAAGGCATTGTGCTGAGTGAATTTAGTCAGTCACAAAAGGACAAATATTGTATAAGACCACTATTATAAGAACTCAAGAAATGGTTTTAACATAGAAGAAAACATTGTTTGATGGTTACGAGGGTGGGGAGGGAGGGAGAGGGGTATTCACTAGCTAGATAGTAGACAAGAGTTAATCTTAGGTGAAGGGAAAGACAACACACACTACAGGGGAAGTCAGCACAACTGGACTAAACCAAAGCTAAGAAGTTTCCTGAATATAACCAAACACTTTGAGGGACAGAGTAGCAGGGGTGGGGGTCTGGGGACCATGCTTTCAGGGGACATCTAGGTCAACTGGCAAAACAAAGTTTATTAAGAAAATGTTCTGCATCCCACTTTGGTGAGTGGAGTTTGGGGTCTTAAACGTTGGCGAGCAGCCATCTAAGATGAATCAATTTGTCCCAACCCACCTGGAGGAAAGGAGAATGAAGAACACCAAGGACACAAGGAAAGTATTAACCCAAGAGACAGAAATGGCCACATAAACCAGAGACGTCAATCAGCCTAAGACCAGAAGAACTAGATGGTGCCCGGCTACCACCAATGACAGCCCTGACAGGGAACACAACAGAGAGTCCCTGACGGAGCAGGCGAAAAGTGGGGTGCAGAACTCAAATTCTAGTAAAAAGACTCAACTTAATGGTTTGACTGAGACTGGAGGGACCCCAGAAGACATTGACCCTGGACTCTATTAGCCCAAAACTAGAATCATTCCCGAGGCCAACTCTTCAGACAGATTAGACTGGACTATGGGACATAAAATGATACTTGTAAAGAGTGTGCTTCTTAGCTCAAGTAGATACATGAGACTAAATGGCCAGAGAGGGTCAGGAGCTGGTTGAATGGACACGGGGAATCCGGGCTGGAAAGGAGGAGTGTGCTGTCACAGTACAGGGAGAGCAACTAGGGTCACACAACAACGTATGTATAGATTTTTGTATGAGAGACTAACTTGAATTGTAAACTTTCACTTAAAGCACAATGACTAAAAGAAAATATGGTCCTTAGAGCCATGGATTAGGCTCCCTCTGGGCTAAGAAATCCTATGTAGTCACCTCACTTAGGGGAAATCAGAGGGAAGAGAAGGATAGCGGGAAGGAAGCTGTTCATTAAGAGGCTGAGAGTTTGGAGAGCAATGGAATATGGGAATTTCTTTGCCCTACAAACCACCCCTTCCCTTCCTACTCTTGCCACCCCAGGTGGTGACCCTGTGGTACCGTGCACCTGAAATCCTTCTGGGATGCAAATACTACTCCACAGCCGTGGACATCTGGAGCCTGGGCTGCATCTTTGCAGAGATGGTATGTAGGCACGCCCGGGTTCCCACAGCCCACTCCACACATCCAAGAAAGAAAGAAAACTAACTATTGATTCAGACTCATGGCCCTTCTCTCCCCCTCGGGGATCTGTCTAGAGTTGTACCATGGAGGAGGGGGGTAAATAGGACTGTTGCCCCTGATGTCAACCACAATATTAGGATATCCCCAAACAGCCTCACCATCCAGTATGCATCTCTTATCCCTAAAATAAACTAAATCATTTCTGCAGCTATTTTAGCTTCAGTTTGCATATATATATTTGGGAGAATGAGTTCCATTTAGTACCTCCTTCATTTGGCCTATAGATCATGTTGTAGGGTGCAGGAATGTGGTGAAGCCAAAGGTATTCACCTTATCCACACCCTTAATTTGAACTGCAGACCTAGCTCACGTGCCCCCTAAATCTCTGGCTCTGTAGATTGAAGAATCATTGAGGCCCAGCCTTATGTGGGAGTGCCCAATCCCTTTAATACAACAGTGAAGTGGGCTGAGTTTTCAAATCAAATCAGCAATCTGTGTTATGGTCCTTTATCTGGGTTATAACTGGGGGCGTAGAGACTATGAGCATATATATATGTGTATATATATATATGTATATTTTCCCCTAGTACATTACCTTACAATTGCCCATATTCCTCTCTCAATTCATCAAAAAATATTTGTTAAGCACCTAGTGTGTACCCAGCACCATGCTAGGTGCTGTGGGGAACACAGAAGAAATGGAAGACACAGTCTCTGCCCGCTGTGCTCCTATCTAGAAGTGGCTGCATCACAAGGAGGGGGGATGACCGCAGTGTCTACCCCACACCCCGTGAGTGGCTTGGGATCCCTTTGCTACGTGTCAGTGGCACCCCAGACATTCACCCCCTCCCAGCCCCATCCAGCTTTGGGGATTTTCAAAGCCATAGTTGGGGGAAGGAAGGAGGGGTTGAGGAGACAGATGAAGGGACTTCATTGTCTGAGGCTCTGTGTGACTGACCCCATGAAAGGCCCTGGGGCGGGGAGGGGGGAGAGTCATGGGGCCCTGCTGACCTCCCACTGCCTACGGGAACCTCCTTTGTATAGGAGGTGGTTTTGGCTGATGTCAGTGTGGATCTTGGCCTTTCCTCTCCCCATTCTCAGGTCACCCGCCGGGCCCTATTCCCTGGAGATTCTGAGATTGACCAACTTTTCCGGATCTTTCGAACTTTGGGGACCCCAGATGAGACAGTTTGGCCAGGAGTTACTTCTATGCCTGATTATAAGGCGAGTTTCCCCAAGTGGGCCCGGCAAGATTTTAGCAAAGTTGTGCCTCCCCTGGATGAAGATGGACGAAGCTTGTTATCGGTGAGAGTGGAGGGTGGGCAGCTGCTTCCCCTCATTTTCTCCCCCATGGCAGGGTTTCTCCATTATAAGGGAAGGATGAGACCCTAGACTTTGGATCGCAGCATTTCCTTAAGCCGCTTTTAGTACCCTGAGAGGGTTCGGATGTGGGAGGAGGGAAATGGGTACTTTGCCTTGGGTAAAAAGAATTCTGGTTCCCTGATTTCTCTGAACACTTACTGCCTACCTAGTCCAATATTGTATCAACTGAAGTCAGTATACACCTATCTCTCCCTCCAGCAAATGCTGCACTACGACCCCAACAAGCGCATTTCAGCAAAGGCAGCTCTGGCTCACCCTTTCTTCCAGGATGTGTCCAAGCCAGTACCCCACCTTCGACTCTGATGTCCTTCCCCCAACCCCTACCTCCAGTTTCACCCTCTCCTCCAGTGTGTGCCTCGCTTGGCTTGGCTCTGGGCTATTTGGACTCAGGTGGGCCCTCTGATCTTGTCTGACTGCCTTAACACTCACCTTACCCTCTTGACCAGCCAGCTCTGGGGATACAGGGAGTGGAGAGGAGGGAGGGATGGAAATGAAAGGCAGTTTCAATATTAGATGCACTTAAATCAGCCTCTACCACCCTCTCTCCCTCCTCTTAGTCATTACTGAGGAGGGCCAGTTTACAAAAAAAAAAAAGACTAACTCTTCTCCTCTAACTCCACATTGGGTTTGCCATCCCAGGCCATTTCTGAATGCTTTGTAACTGTTACTTTCTGTGTTTGGGAGTGACAGGGCCCCCAAGCCTCTTGCTGCCAATGCTTTGGTAAGGCCAACTGATAGCAGAGGGCTAAGTTGCAACTTTTGAAAACCAAGCAAAACAAAAACACAGAGAGGGGCTGGTTTTAAGGAATTAAGTTAAAAAATAGATCCAACCAGTTTATGCCCTAGTTTTAGTGTTTCACCTCTCCTAACAGGCTGGGAGACTCGAGACCCAACCCTGGTGGGGCTGCAGTAGAAATTATCGCTCCCAGCCCCCTCGTCTTCCCCTCCTAAGGCCGTGGGGAGTCCGGGAGGCTCTGGGACAGGATTTGTATGGCATCCAGGTGCATTGCCTCACTGTGGCCTAATGAGGCAGGTGAGAGATGTTTGAATTTTTCTCTTCCTTTTAGGATTCTTAGTTCTTCAGTTGCCAGGGATCCCTGCTCCAATCTTCCTCTGAAAGCCACCCCCATCTCCAGGAATGGAAGTTAGGGTTTAGACATCATTTTGAGAATGCTGACACTTTTTCAGGGCTGTGACTAAGCAGGGGCACTGGGAAAAATATTTCTTTAAAAGAAGGATGAACAATTATATTTATATTTCAGGTTATAGTAGTTTTTAAAATCAGTGGGGGGTGGGATAGGGAGGTTTGTTGCCATGTGCACCTTGGGGTTTTGTAATGTGAATGTTTAAAAAAAAAAAAGTATTTTTTTCTTTTTATGGTTTTGTTTCTTCCTCTACCCCTTATCCTTGAATGTTCTTGCAATTAACATTATTTGTAATTTAGTTTGTAATTCATTAAAAAAAAAAAAGTTCCTAGTTTTGTATAGCTCATCTCTTTCCTCGGCGACTTTTATTTCTTTATTTTACTGAAAGAAGAGTGTAGTTAAGAGAGAATATAAACGTGTATGTATGATAACTGGTTTCAGATCCCTTGTTTTCTAATCTCTTTGTGCAGGGCTACCCACTCCACCCCATTTTGGCTTCTATGATACCGTTGGGATAGTAGTGCGAGTGGGCAAAGTATTATCGTTACCATTTTACAGAGAGGCTAGGTAACTTTCCAGATCTCACAGGTATTTAGTAACATAACCATGGTGACGGGAAGAACTCAGGTCTTTCTAACTTCAAAGCCTATGTATTTCCCCACTGTCTCCACGAACACACACACACACACACACATACCCCGAGTGGCAGTTCCAGAATCTGTAAGGACTTGGAAACAGCAATATGGTCGGAAGTGGGCTCCGTGGGAATTCGCATTGACACTGCATTTTCCAGAAAACTCACCGTTTTTCCTTTTCCTTGCATATCACAAACAGCAAAGTTTTCTAAAGAGGCTTTTTTTCGCATTTACATACGACTCAGAAAACATCAATTGTCTATATGAAAAATTATGAAAGGGGTAAAGCTTCTCCAAGCTACCATTTCTCGTCGTTGCTATTGTCTCACCCCACCAGAAAACATCTCAGACCGCCCTCGGGCCACTCGAAAAACTCCTGTCCTCTGAGGCCCCAAGAAAAGGAGGAAGCACTGACGTGAGGGTTACTTAAATTTCCAAGCTCCAGGTCCCTAGGAAAGGTATTTCCCTTCACTCCCGCAAACTTGTCATACAGAGCGGGGCTCTAGAATCAATCCCCCGCCAAATCAGGGGGGAGCGGCGAAGGTCAGTAGCTGTCTTCCTAGAGCTTCCCTCAACCCCGCCTTGCTTGCCAGTCAAGTCCGGAATTGTCGCAGTACTGGTTAAAGATTCACTTTGACCCGCCTCCATCGCTCACCTGATTAGATGTTTATGAGTCAAAAGGAGGGGGGGGGGTTGGTCATTGGGTGTCGAGAGCTTATTGGTTTATATATACGCCTGTCAACAGTGTACCGCCCCTGTCTCAGGGGACTCGCTCTTTAATGGCTCTTCTGCTTGTCCATCTTCAAGGCTTCTCGCCTTCTATTGGTTTGGAGCCCCGCCTGTTCGGTCCCCTGTTACTACTCGTTGGTGACAGCGCCGAAAGAGCCCTACCTTTCTCCAGAGGATTGGCGGATGCGTGCACATATCACCCACCCTCGACGGTAGGCGGGTAATCGTACTATTGGCTGGGGTCCCCGCCCAGGGCGAGGAGGAGGAGGAGGAGGAGGAGGAGGGGTGGGAGGGTTTGGTTGAGCTGCAGCTGTTTGTCTGTTCGACACACGTTTGGGCCTGACGGGGGAGACGGATCCCCAGGTACAAGGCTAGCGGAGCCCAGAAGGGTAGGGGCAGAGACGCCGGGGAGATTAGGGCTGCCTGGCCTGAGCGTGGGGGCGGGTCTGGGCCTAAGCAAGGGGGCAGAGTGGTCCACTGGAGAGTGGAGAAGGGGGCCGGGCCCCGGCAGGCCTAATGGGGGCGCTGAGGAGGGGGCCGGGCGGGCTGGAAGCCTGAAGTTGGTGAGCGGGGGAGGCGGCCGGGTGCTGGCGGCGGCAGGACCGGGGCCGGGCGTGGAGGCCCGGGACTGGTGTGAGGCCAGGGGCAGGCCTCTTTAAACAGCGCTGGAGAGGGAGGAGCTGAGGGGAAGGGACGGGGCAGCGGTGAGGTAAGCCCATTTGCCGGGAAGTGAGGAGGGGTCAACCTGATGGCCGGGTCCCGAGGGTAACCGAGGCAGGGTCTCTGGAGAGATGTTTAATTGGAAGGGCCTGACAAAGGTTCTCAGTTGGGTTAGAGGCATTATTTTCAGGGAAAGTGGCTATTTTGAAAAGAATTGAAGGGATCCCAGAGTTGAGCCGAGAGGGACTTGGGTTCAGGGAGGGAGAACTGAGGCGAACGAAGAAAGCTTTCCTAATCTAGAAGAGTAAAGAAGTTGGGGAAAGGGAAGCAGGGCCTGATATTAGTTAAAAGAGCTGCTGGGAATGCTGAAGATGAACTGGAGGCTCTGGGTCTTGGGAGTACCCACTCTTTTGCTCCCATTAGTGTTGGGTTGTCATAATTTGTAGTTTTCGCTCCTCCCAGGGTAGGGAATGAAGACAAAAGTACTTTTTATTTTGTGATTGTTGGCTGCTCCAAACTCAGCCCTTACACTTTCCTTTGGCATCATAGCTGGTTTAGACTCTATTCTTCTCACCTACTGTTTCATGTCCTGTGAAAAAGCTAAGTTGCCTTGGGGGATGTTTTGTCCATTTCTTTCCCACTTAATAATATGCCCTGTGATGGGTACTTTATCTCTAAAAGTGGGGAATCTGAACGATTTCATTATCTGCATTGGAAAGAGGCTTAGAGATCCCCAGCCGTCAAGAGATCTGACTATAGTTGGTGGAACTTTTGTTGAACTTAGACTTGGGTATTTTCCAGGCAGGTAATGGAGTTAGATGGAAGGAAGCTTGAAAATATGAGCTGATATCACTGAGGACAGCTTTTGGGAGAGAAATTCCATTCCAGAAGGTTGGCATCACCCCTTGTTCTTTGTGTACTTCTTCAGGAGCCTGGGTTTCTGTGCTACTAGAAAGTTGGGTCAAACAGTGAGATATTTGGGGAAAGGAGTGAGTAGAGAAAAGGAAGGTGGACTACCAAAGCAGAGGAGTCCCCTCCTCCCCATATATTTTTAACGGTCTGCTAACCTCCTTAGTCCCCCATAGATTGAAGCCTCTTGTACTTTCCCTATTGTACTTCCTCCTTTTCCCCTTCTATACCAGTGTCTTTTATTATTACAAATTTCATTTTAATTACAAAATGTATGCATGTTTTAAAATATTCAAACTATACAGCAGTATAAAAAGTGTAAGTCCTTCCATACATACCCCACTCTTATTTTTCATTTAGGAAGGTCAGAGATAAGAGACAGCAGATCAGACTAACCTTGCTTTGGGGGATGTGCCACCAGAGGCGATTCTGTTTTCATGTTCCCACCAAGCTTCTGTTTCTCATTCTTTCCAGTTTTCCCTTCTGGGATGATACTCTTATTTATTGTTTCACGGTTATTTTCATTGTCTACTCCTGTCAAACTCAGGCAAAGATCTGTACTCTGGGTTATCACTCACCTTCTTAAATACGCATGTACACCATGCTCTGGGTATCCTAGGAAATTCCCAAATAGATAGGACCACAACTTTTATTCTCTTTTACGGGCATGAAGGAAATATTAAGGTGAATAATCTTGCTTGGGACAATTATTGGTATCACTGCTAAAGTGAGGAATTTGAGACTTCTGTCTTCTGGTTCATGGTCTGCATGTTCAGATTATATGAGTTATCCCAGAAGATGATGATTCTCCTAAGGAAGCCCTGTATCTGTCTTTCTGTAGTGATTTTAGAAGCCCCCAGGTTTCTCTGGATTTGAAACTGGTTTTCCTCTGAACCTCAGAGTACAGCTAGGGCATTTGATAAACCAGTTGTGGTCAAGCCATGGCAACCCCATGTGTGTCAGAATAGAAAGAACTGTGCTCCATAGGGTTTTCAGTGGCTGATTTTTTGGAAGTAGATTGCCAGGCCTTTCTTCTGAGGCACCTCTGGGTGGACTCAAACGTCAAATCCTTTGGTTAGCAGCCCAGCAGTTTAACCATTTGCACCACCCAAGGACATTTTATACTACCACTTTATTAATAGAATTTGTCCTTACTGGCTTTAGATGCCCTCTAATGTGTCCAGCTTTTGTACAGTGCCTATCAGAAACCTCAATTCTTGTCCCCTAGGAGCTTTTATTTTCTCACCTGCAAAGCCAGTCCTAGAGAAAATTATGTAAATGTAGTTTTTTTTTTTTTTTTTTAAATCCTCTCTAGCCTTTGCCATTTTCTACACCCTGGTGGTATTCTGTCCCTTATTTCTGTATGTCCCTTTGTTTTTTCTACCTTCCCCTTAACAAAACCCACTTTTAAGAAAGGATCTGGAATTTGCCCCATAGTAAGGTATAAATGACAAGTCACTTAAAGTGTTAATTCTTCTAAAGGATTTTGCATTTTAAGAGGGAGCTCAGGAGTGGAATTATCAATATGGAAGTTCAAACATAGACCTGGAGTTGCAAAAACGTATTTGGAAAAGTGGGCCTTCCCATTGCCCTTGAAGTCATACCTTATATATTCTTGCTCTTACTTTGTCTAGGTGTAAGAATTACCCTTTCATAGTTTGCTTGTTTGTGTGCACTGATATGAATTTGACTTCTAAGAAGGAGGCATAGGGCAAGAGAATCAAGTATATAGCCTGCTCCTTAATTCCCTGATTAGGGAAATTCCCTGATTAGACTGGAAAGTAACCAAAGTGTGAGACACTGAACTTAAAATAAGGAAATGCAGCAGCCCTTTGGAGGAAAGATACTACAAAACCTTAGATATTACACTCCCGCGTCCCAAGAGTGTTTTAGGAAAGATTTAGTCATTGACTGACTAGTAACTGAGCTGAATAAGGAGCCACCCAGGTGAGCAAAGTGTGTGCTGACTTCTGGGCCAGGCTGTAGCTTCTGTTTAGGAGCAGTGAGTACTTTTTCAGAGTGTCTCCTGGCTCTGTGGTGGTATGATTTTTTTTTTAAATGTCTCTCAAGTTCAGGAATTAATAGAAAGATAATCACCCAAAGCTTTTTGACCACTCAACATCAACTGAAAATTCAGGGGACTTTGTTTTTAGCTGCAGTTGCCTCCACGTTAGAGTGGGAGGGCCACATATTGGGTGTGATTAAGCCATCTGAGGCATAGTAACCGGTGACAGGAAAAGCAGTTAGCCCATGTGGGTTGCAACAATACCTTGTGGGCTGGGTTCCAAGGGAGAGAATTAGGTCTCTGGGGTCTGTTAAAAACATTTCCAAATGGAACTGAGTATGAATCTGTCCAGATGGCATGGATGGGAGAGGGAAGCAGGATTGTTTTTGCTTTAATTATTTTAAACATTCATGAGCACCTACTAGGGACCATGCTCTGCTCTGGAGATTCAAAATTACATTAAAAATAGTCCCATTTTTTGAGACATTTGAAAAGTTTAGCAAAGCAGACAGACACAGACAACAGACAACTTATCTAATATGATAAATGCTATGACAGAAATACAATCTTTTTTAAAATTATTTTATTTTTTGTTGAGAATATACACAGCAGAACATGCACCAATTCAACAATTTCTGCATGTATAATTCAGTGACATTGATTACATTCTTCAAGTTGTGCAACCATTCTCATCCTCCTTTTCCGAATTATTCCTCCCCCATTAAAATAAACTTGCTGCCCACAAAGTTTCCTACCTAAACTTTCAAGTTGCTGCTGTCAATTTGATCTCATATGGACAGTTCTTAAAAGAGCACAGTGCTCAAGGTGGACATTCTTTACTAGTTAAGCTAAACTGTTGTTTGGTTTAAAGAAGACTTCAGGGGATATTTTTGGTTTAAGGTTTAAAGATTATCTCAGGGCGATTGTTTCAGGGGTTTTTTCCAACCTCCATGGCTCCAGGAAGTCTGGATTCCATGAGAATTTGAAATTCCTTCTGCATTTTCCCCTTTTTGATCAGGAGGATTCTTCCATGGAATAGAAATACAGTCTTAACACTGTGGGACCCCTGAGGAAGCAGTGATGAATTCTGCTGGGCTGAGAGGGTAATTATGCAAGATTTCAAAGAAAGTGACATCTGAGCTTGGCCGTAAAAGATACATTAGAAGTTTTCTAGGCAGACATAGTGGGGAAGGGCATTCCAGTCTTTCCTAGGTCAATAAGAGGGAGTTTGTACTACCATGCTGATAAGACATTAGTATGCTTTTTGCCTCTTGGAGAAATACATAAGGGAGAGGGTAGGACAGGAGAAGGGCTCTCTCATTTAAACCAGTGACTCATTGGACAACACTGAATCAACACAATGAAAGAGCTGACTGAGCCAAGTAGTGAAACTCTCAGTTCAAGATTTTGGGAATTTTGTAGTCTAAAGAAGGTTGGAGAGGAGTTGAAGGTATTCACTGGTCTTTGCCCTGTCTTCCCTACTCAGTAAATCTCTCGTGTTAATCCCAAAGCCCATGGACTCCTGCAGAGGTTACCTCTTCACTGTCTATTGTCTCCCATTGAATTTCCTCTGTTCCAACTGTCCTGGCAGGGTTTGGTCAAGATTTTTTTAGAGACGCATAGTAACAATTGAATCCTCTGTCAGAACGATATGGGACTAGACTCCAGTTCCCAGGGAAGGCCTGGATCTTTCTAATTTGTTTATAGTCCCAAAGCAAGTATTGACCTAAGCTGAACAGAGACAGAAACTGTGTAGTCTAGGTCCTTATTCTTGTCCAGGTCCCCTCTTCAGAGATTAGCATCTCCTGCTTCCTAAAGAAGTTGCTAGTTGCTGTCAAGTCAGTTCCAACTCACGGTGACCCTGTGTGTGTCAGAGTACTGTACCCCGTAGGGTTTCCGAAGCTGTGACCTTTCAGAAGCAGATCGCCAGGCCTGTCTTCCATGGTGCCTTTGGGTGGGTTTGAACTGCCAACCTTTTGGCTAGTAGTCGAGCACTTAACCATTTGCATCATGCAAGGGCTCTTAAGAAGTACAGTGGTATAACGGGCAGGAGTACCTGAGTAGGAGTCCTGGATTTGCTACTAAGCAGCTGTGTGATAGCTGGCTGTATGGTAATACCTGACAAGTTGATTAATTTTATGTGCCTCAGATTCCTTACCTGTAAAATAAGGAGGCTGGACTAGATAACCTCTAGACTTTTATCTAGTCTTTTATCTGGCTAACTGACTTTATAGGGCCGACGTTTGGGACTTAGCTAGACTCCATTGGCTATATATAGGGAATTCTGTCTCTACTGATAGATGACAGACTTTGGGAGGCTTCATCTGTAGTTGGCGTACATAGTTAAAAAGTAAAAGGGGGCCATGAGGAGTGGAGTCTTGCTCTAGCTGAGATTTAGCAGGCTAAGAAACTTTTCCTGTTATGCCTACTTTCCTGTGCTCCTTGGAGAGATACCCATTCTAAAGAACCTGCCCCTTCAGCCAGCCTCCACTTCCCCCACTCCCCAAATTGTCTGCTGCAGTGGTCAAGCCTCAATCCTCCCTAGTTAATACGTCATTTGATAAGCTGTTCTTGTGGAGCTGCACTTCTAAAGGAGGTTCAATCTGATTTCTTCTCTTCTGAGCTGAAAAGGTTGGAAGGAAAAATAACCTGCTCATTCTCCTTTTTTTGCCTCAGGTTTTAAGGTAATAATCATCACACCACTTGACTAGTTAGCTATGGGTAATTTTTTTGCCTTTCAGTGGATTACCCATTGCCAACTCTTAGCAAAAAAAATCACTTAAAAAGGGAGGGAGGAGGGGGAAATCAGTTGAATCCTGCACATATTACTTCATTTCTGTACCCCTGATCTTTTGAGAGCCTAGCTATTGCATAAAAAAATATGATAACCCTTATAAAAATGTTGGGATTAAAGCTCAAGTCATGGAGATGGGTAGTCCATCTATTACTGTGAACAAAGAAAGTAGGAAATACTCTTGAGGTTACACGTGGAGTGGGAGGTAGACTATTCTGACCCAGTAGTTACTAATTTCTGACACTCCAAGGTTGCTTAGTAGCAAGAAAGTTTGCTGACTGTGTCTGGACTCTGGCTTGACTTCCCTTCTGTAGGGGTTAGTGACAAGGTTTTTGCAGTCCAAGTATGTCTGTGGGTGTTTCCTATCTTCACACTCCCACAACCCCCTACTGTTTTCCCAGGCCTTGAGTGATGTGTCTGGCCATGAGAATTCAGTCTGTTCTAACTCCCATGTTTTCATACTGTAAAGGAGTAACACTGAGGCTTAGTGTTCGGCCCCTTGGATCACATGCTTTGAACTAGATAAAAATGTGAAGGAATAAGCTGAAGAAACTAGTACCTTTTCCTGTTGTTTCTTGAGAGCACAGTGTATGTATGTCACCTGAAGGAAACTTGATCAGCATATTCATCTTTGTCATTTTTTTCCTATTGTGACATCTGTTTTTGAGTTATGATGAAGGTCTATCCTCTTTTCCTATGAGACAAAGTATATGAAATAACACATAAATATATTTTTAAAATAGTTCAACCTAACAGATGCTAAGAAGCCCTAAGAGAATTATTTCTTAAATACTCCCAGAACTTTGGAAGTGAATTCAAATTCCACTCTTTGGAACTTTCACTTATTTCTCCCCCTAGAAAGATCCTTATAGATAAGGAAGCTAGGGCTCAGAAAGGGAAAGGGAGTATCCTAAGATCACAATGGGTTAAGTGGCAAAGTAGAGAACAGAACTCAGGCTTGCCTGATTCCAAAGCCCTTACCACTACATGGGACTCTCTCTGTCTAGTTTGGCTCTTCTCACTTCCATAATTGCTCTAGAACTTTAGCAGCAGGGTTAGGGGATCCTCTGCCTCCTGGAGAGCTACATTCAGTTCTCATCTTAATCTCATCTAAAGTGCTCTAGTAGTAACCATAGCTATAGGCTGGTGAGTGACTAAACTTCCCTCCCATCCCTACTAGCCTAGCTTTCAGTGTCAGGCCTCTCCAAAGCAGTGTTTTGTAAACTTTTTTAAAACATGACTCATAGTTCAAAAAAACATTTTACATCATAACTCAATGTATGCACATATACATACACACACAAGTAAAACACAGTTTCACAAAATTACTCTTACTACTTGTAATGTACTTGGTATTTTTTATTCTTTTTTTTTTTTTTTTAATACACTGATTAATCATGATCCTCCAAGTGATTTCAAGGTCACTATTACTTACAGAAGGAACCCTGGTGGCACAGAGTGGTTAACAGGGCTTCGAGCCAGTTCTTTCTGGTTCAGTCATGGCCGAGGAAGTGAAACCAGAACAGACCTGAATTTTTACAATTTTGGTGATCTGGAAGGATAACCAGAACAGGAAAAATTATAGGTTGAAGCCCTGGAATGGGAGACTCGGAAGAAGCATAGTGAGCCCTTTCAGGAGCCTGATGCATGAGATTGGATTATTGGAAGGATTGTGGAGAGCTACACACATTCAAAGCAGAGTGGTTGGCCGCCATCTTTGAGCATCTTTGACTCTGCTCAGAGTCCCTCGGGCAAGAGATTTGGTTGCTATGCAACGCGTATGTGCCCTTGTTTTCTAAGAGGGAGATTAGGTTTCTAGCAGGGTTTCGACTGTAATTTTTCCCATTCCAGTTATCATTCCAGTTCACCTAAATTTTAAAAATTCGGGTCTGTTCCTGATTTGTTTCCTCCGCCATGACTGAACCGGGAAGAACAGGTTCAAAGCCCTGATGGTTAAGCCCACCGCTGCTAACTGAAACGTTAGTGGTTCAAACCCACCAGCTGCTCTGTAGGAGAAAGATGTAGCAGTCTGCTTCGGTAAAGATTACAGCCTTGGAAACTCTATGAGGCAGTTTTACTCTGTCCTGTAGGGTCACTATGAGTCGGAATTGACTCGATGGCAGTAGGTTTGGGTTTTTTTGTTTTGTTTTTTTATTGCCTTACAACCTGCAGTTTGGAAAACACTGCTCTAAAGTTTTGAGGATGAAGAACTAAAGAATTGTGAACAGTGGATAAAAGGCTAATTAACACTGACTCCTGTAGTACTGGTTCCCAGAATTTTGGACTTCGTGGACTAATTGAAAATTTAAATTTTGGGTTTTTTATTTTTCCAAGTAAGGTTTAGAAAGCTAACTACTACCTTTCAACACCATTATTTTAAAAACAAAACCCCCAAAAAAGTGACTTAGAAAACTATTTATTAAAATATATTCCCTGTTGGGAAAAAAAATTGTGTAGAATGAAAAAATTGGAATCTTTCACATACTGCCCTCCTCAATCCCACTCTCCTCAGAGCTAACCACTGTTAACAGGTAGATGTATATCCTCCATACCTTTTTCTGTGCAGAATTATGTTTTGCTTTACAGAAATACAATCTGACTATGTGTTTTGTTCTGCAACTTTTTTTTAAACTTAAAGGTTTTTCCACGCAATATATACAAATTTACTTTATTCTTCAAAAGAGAATTGATGCTAAGAGAGCAAGAAATTAGAAATCACATAATAAAGGATACTGTTAAGCTGAATAAGTTTAGCTTTATGAAAAACTTGCTAATTTATTTTTATCACTTCATCATAGACAAGTGAAAACTTCATCACAAAATGACACGTTTCCTGTGCATACTTGGGACTTAGGGGCCTAGAGGCCTACAGAAAAACCAGTAGGATCAGAGTAATTTGTCACAGTCCTCTGTGTTAACCTAGTCTACTTGGAGTTCTCATTTCTATCTTTAGCCCTCTGTTGACTTCCTGTTCACTCCCCCTTTTTTTCCCGTTTCTTTCTCTGTACCTCTTTCATAAGTGGTTGCCTTAGGAATATATTGATAACAACTAATATTCAAATATACTTTAAGATAATAAATTGATATTTTCTGTGAACCAATGCCACTAAATAATATCTACTATGTATTTACACCTTGCTAAATCTTTCACTTTATCTTCATAGCTACTTTCTTTTTTTATTGTGTTTTAGGTGAAAGTTTACAGCTCACGCTAATTTCTCATTAAAAAATTTGTACGTGTATCATTTTGTGACATTGCTTGCAATCCCCAGAATATGACAGCGTGCTCCCCCTTTCTACCCTGGGTTCCCTGTGTCCATTCGTCCAGTTCCTGTCCCTTTCTGCCTTCTCGTCCTGCTTTTGGACAGGAGCTGCCCATTTAGTCTTCATATATTTGAGCTAAGAAGCACTTTCCTGGTGTATGTTATCTTTTGTTTTATATTCCTGTCTAGTCTTTGTCTGGGAAGTGGGCTTCGGGAATGGTTTCATTTCTGGGTTAGCAGAGTGTCATGGGACTCAGAGAGGCAAGAAATGTTCTTGATGTCATATTAATAATTAGTAGCTTAATGTTTATTGAACACTTACTTTATAGTAGATACGGTTTTAAGTTATTTCCATGTATCAGCTCATTTAATCTTTACAGGTACTTACAAGGTTATTATCCTCATTTTACAGATGAGGAAAACACAGGTTTAGTCACTTTCCCCAAGGTTACATAGCAAGTAAGTAGAAGAACCAGAAAACAAACCCAGAGAATTAGACTCCAGAGCCTGTGTTCCTTTGTATGCTTTTCTGTCTTTACTCTCTAGTAAGTAGGATTGCTGAGATTTTAACCTTGATTTGATTCCAAAGCCACTCACTATAATGGCAAAATAATGCTGTTGGTTTTTTTTTTGTTTTGTTTTGTTTTGAGTAATGGAGTATGATGTCTGTGGAAGCACTAGGATCAACCTTAGAGAAAAGAAAGATGAATTTGAACAAGCAAAATAACTCAAGCAGTGCTTAGGTTTTGGAGAGAGGTTTTGCATGCTGTGATCATGCTACATCCTTGTTGGATCTCATAGCTCCTTACTTTCCCCTTAGTGTCATGATGATGAGATACATTCAGGTCTCAACTTCTCTCCCCCTCCCCACCAGCTTTCCAAGCCCTCTTGGAAGGTAGAGAAAGTTGATTCAGTTTATTCTTTCATCAAATATTTATTACTTGAAGAGTTATCCCCTATACCATCCTCTGGAAACTCCTGCATGTTTTTGGAAGGTGCACCTTCTTTTTCTGTCTCTAATTTGGAGGGCTACAGCTGTTAGGCCTGTTTGGTGCAGAGGGTAATCTAATCTCTAGGCACTAGGAAGACAGCTGCAAGTTAAGAGTAGGTCAAGCCTACTGACTTTCAGATCTGATAGACTTTTAGACTTGGAGAGGTGGCAGAAGCAAAGTGAAAAAGTTGATACTGAATGTGCCCTGTTGATCGTGTTCCCCTCCTTACCTTGTGCTTCAGGAGTTCAACCAGAAATGAGAATGAATAGGTTTTTTTACAAGAGGACCCTGGTTAGGTTTTCAGTAATGTCTTGTTGGGAAGACTGGTCATGTATGAAGGATACAGAGCCAGAAGCTACTCTTCTGTCTTTAGAAGGGGTGGCTCTTATCCCACATCCCTAGAGTAAATCTCTCAGTCTCTCATTTTAATTGGGGGGTGGGGGGGGGCAGGTAGGCAAGGAGATACTGGGGATCCAGGATGCCTGTGGGTAGATCTAGGTTTTCTTCAGGCCAACTGAAGTTTGATCAGTTTGCTGTAATTAAAAAAAACTTTGAAGACTTGGTAGGAATTAATGGGGGATTAAAAACTCCCTTTCACAGTCTTTAGTTTCTCCATTTCAGTTCCTTTGGCAGTTGGAGATTATGTGGTAGAGCAAACTACTTCAGATGCAGTTATTTTACTGTTCCTACTCTCACCATTGAGTGCCAGCTGCCTGGGACCCTCTCAGAGGTGTAACCTTTCAATGGTGGATGATTACAAGAGCTGAATCCTAGGAGTGAGGAAATGAAGAGATTCTGTCCCTTTTCTATAATATGCTTACAGCTGCAATGGCCTTGTGTCTAATTTTACCCTTTTTCTTTTTTTCTTACAGGACTGTTGAAGCCTAGAAACCCCCTCCCCTTCCCCCCTCCCCCTTTTGCCGCTTTGTGGCACCCCCCCCCCCCCCCGGTCTACCCTTTCCCACTCTGATAATCTGGCCATGACTAGCAGAAGCACAGCCAGGCCCAATGGGCAGCCCCAGGCCAGCAAAATATGCCAGTTCAAATTGGTCCTGCTGGGGGAATCTGCAGTGGGGAAGTCTAGCCTGGTATTACGTTTTGTCAAAGGGCAGTTCCATGAGTACCAGGAGAGTACCATTGGAGGTGAGTCCTCAGGCAAAGAAGAGTTTTGGTGCTCAGGAAGGCTTTTGAAAGGAGATCTAGTGACCTGATTTTTGAGTTGGCCCTCTTAGCCCCATTCTTTTCCCTAGGAATGGAAACTGTTTATAAAACAAAGTTGAAAAATTGCTATAATACCAAAAAGCAAGTATATATGTTCATCCTCTTGCTTCCTAGAAGAAAGAAAAGTTAGCCTTTAGCACCAAGAAATGCACTAACTTTTTTTTATCTCAGCCTGCCTTCCTCCTCCCACTCTATCATCTCAATCCCAGGGAAGTTCAGTTGACTGTCGTGAGCAGGGTTGGTTTGGAGCAGTGATTCGTAATCAAAGATGTACCTCAGAATCACCTGGGGAGCATTTCTAAAATATGCATGCTTAGATCCTACCTTAGATCAGCTGATTAATATGGAGGGAGGGAGGTTGGTGGCAGCAGTGGCACAAGCAGGGAGGTAGGCAGGCATGTTTGTGTTTGGAGACACTCCTAAGGTGATTCTCGTGCACATCTCTGGTAAAATAGAGGCTGGAACTAAACACAAAATACAAATGGCATCTGCCTTTCCCACCTTTGCTACCTTCTCCCTGCCACTACCCCAAATAGGGTGCTCATTTAATAAAGGCTCTTTTCTGAGAACTCCCATATTATTCCTTCCCCCCTTTTACTAGTCACCTTGGAAATGTGGTGTTCCTGGATCAGCAGAAGATAATCAGGAAGAGTAACAGACAAAGAATATTATAATGGTGGAACCTGCCATCAAGCTTTACTATTTGCTGATCAGTTCTTGATGTAGCTTTCTTCTGAAGCTTGTATCTCTGTTATTCCCCTATTTTGTTTAGAAGAGGGATGACTCTGGTTAGAGTGCCAGTTCTCTCTGTTCCTCATAGCTTATGATGTGTCCCCATTCCTTGGCCAGAGGTACTTCTGGCAGGAAGGACTTAGCTAAGGACAGTCTTAATCTGGCTCCAGGACCTATATATAAGGAGGAGAACACTAAACCTTTTCCTGCAGCTAAGTGGTCTGGGTGGTGACTGGTCTTTGACTGAGAGTGGAGGTATTTTGAAGGGGGTAAGACGTTCCCATTCATCCTCCCACTTACAACTTCTTCCCTTCCATTCTCTCATCCATAGCGGCCTTCCTCACCCAATCCGTTTGTCTAGATGACACAACAGTCAAGTTTGAAATCTGGGACACAGCTGGGCAGGAGCGATACCATAGCTTGGCCCCCATGTACTACAGGGGTGCCCAAGCTGCAATTGTGGTTTATGACATTACTAATCAGGTAAGTGGGCTGAGTCCTTGCCCTGAACAGGAATTAAATTAGTTGCGGGAGAGAAAACAGGTTCTTGAAATAGCAAAATGAGAGTACAAGTTATGCTTCCAAGTACAGAGAAGAGTTACTGAATTATCATAGGTGGTTTCGGAGAGGGAAGGCCTCCTGGAAGAGGTGAGTTTTGACACTGGGTTTTGAAGATGATGGATGCAGGTTGGTAGTCATTCCAGCCCAACCATGTTCTTCCTCATGTTTTCCTAGGAAACCTTTGCCCGAGCGAAGACATGGGTGAAAGAACTCCAACGACAGGCCAGTCCTAGCATTGTTATTGCCCTGGCGGGAAACAAAGCTGACCTGGCCAACAAGCGCATGGTGGAGTATGAAGTAAGACGGCCCATAGAGTCCCTCTCTAACACGCTCCGTTTGTGCCTGGGACCTCTTTCTTCTAAACCTGCCGTTTCTGAAAACCTCATCTGAGGACATTCATCGTCTCATTCCCCCGTTCAGCACCAACTTACATACAGCAACACTGTGACCCTAATGATAGCCAGGAGATTTTAGAGGAGTCAGAAGAAAATTCCAGAGCAGGGGCGGGGTAGGGGAGTACTAGCTGTGGGGGTACCAGTTTGAAACAGGAAGGCAGGAAGGAGGGAACCACTGAATTTGAGGTCAGGGACTATTCAAGGGTCAGAACCCAAAAGCCCCCAACTAATTCATCCTCTCCTGCCCATAATTAAGATTCCTGACATCTGCTTGTTGGACTGAGTGGTCTAGAGATCTGGCTTCTCCTTGTGAGAGTCACCAAAATGTGGGCCCAGGGCCATCTGGCTCATAGGGGGCAATTAAGGGGAGGGAACCTAGGATACTGTGTAGCTCTGGTGCCTATGGGAGTGGAAAGGCAATGCTTACTCCCACCCTACATTCTGAGCACCAGTACACCCCGCCCCTTGCAGGAGGCCCAGGCGTATGCAGATGACAACAGCTTATTGTTTATGGAGACTTCAGCCAAGACAGCTATGAACGTGAACGATCTCTTCCTGGCAATAGGTAAGGTCAGAGCAGCCTGAGCTCTTCCTGTCTTTTTCCCTGCCTCTAGGCAGGATCATAGCTAACCCAGGTCATATGGGTAGGTGGGAGTGTTTCCAGTTGTGAAAACTTTACGTATGGAAATACCTTAACTTTCCATTTGTGGTGTATAACCTCTATCACTGGGCTGTAGTTTTAGCCTCCTTGTCTTCAATGTTATTTGCAAAGAGTGAACCCCTTCCCCTCTTCAGAACATTCTTTTAATCTCTTGATTTTCCCTCCCCAACCCAATAGCTTTTTTGCGGGGGGTGGTGAGTAAAATGTACAATACTGTGTTCCCTTCTCTTTTTATCTCTAGCTAAGAAGTTGCCAAAGAGTGAACCCCAGAATCTGGGGGGTGCAGCAGGCCGAAGCCGGGGTGTGGATCTCCATGAGCAGTCCCAGCAGAACAAGAGCCAGTGTTGTAGCAACTGAGGGGGTGACTAGCAGCAAACAAGTATGGAGCTAGCACGAGAGCTAAGAAATAACCTCCATCCCTACCCCTCAGCACACAGCCCCTACGGTAACAGCACACTGAGCCCTGGATCCCAAGGGCTGCCTCCTGACAGCTCTGTCATGGCACTTTTTAACGCTTCAGCAACCAACACCAGGCAGCTGTTGCCACTGGCCTCTTACCCTCTACTCTGGGGCTTGGGGGTCAGATCCCCCTGGGACTTACCTTCCAAAACAAACTTTCTTCACTTTGTATTATAGGTGCAAGACAGTGACCTACTTATCTCTCCTCCTCTTCCACAGTGTTCCTCCCCATTTTTTCAGAAAACACTTTTGTCTCTTGTCCCTTCTACCTGTCTGCTTTTGGTCAGTCCCTGTTCTTGACCCCCCTTTCTCCTCTCCCCAGGATGGAGAAGGTGATGAACCCAGGAAGTGAAGGAGGAGGTTTCCAGTTCAGTCACATTAAGGGCCCTGGGGGAGAGTAAGGCTCACAGCAGGAGGTTGTAAGGAAACATTTCCTTTTTGTTTTTATTCGTTTGGAGTTTCTTATATTTGAAAACACTGCAGTATCCATGAGTGGGCCTTGTGGAGGGTGTTTCTAGCAAGAGATGAGAATGGGAAGGCAAGCTGTCTGGCACCAGGTGGGAGTGGTGTTGAGTTAGCCAACTGGGTGGAGGCAGAGGAGGTGGAGGTGCGGTGTCTACAGTGGCTCTGCATCTCCCCAAGGCCTGGTTTCCCTTCACCCAGACTCTTAGGTAGCTTCTCCCCCGTGGTGGGGATTGGAGCCCAGAGTCCTCCAAAGAATCTTCACCGATTGCCTGCATCTTTGGCTCTGCTGCGATCTGATTGGAGGAGGGACCAGTTTCTGATACCCGTCCTCTGATTTATACATATGCATTTTTTTCCTCTGGCCTTTAAATGGGCCCTAGTCACCATATCCCCCTACAGTTTACACTTTAATTGATGGTATTTCAGTTGGGATACTTGTTTTATGGGGGTTTTGATTGATTGATCCACCCTCCCACCTTCTTTTTAATTAAATGGAATCCAAGTATATATGAAGTTCTAGGAGGGCTGGAGAGAACAGTGCTCAAGCCCAGTCTTCACTGCTGGCTGCCTCCAACTCTGATTCTTAACCTATATTCTAGCCAGCCTAGTTCTTAAGCGGAGGTTTGCCTTTCCTGGAGAATTAACTGAGCAACTGAGGAGTAGACTCAGGATAGCACAGTCCAGGGTAGGAGAGTGAAGAGGGGCGGGGTAAGAGGGAGGCGTTTTCTCTCTTTTTCCAGGGTTCACCTTCAATCTGATATGCATTACCATGTCTTTTCTACTTCCCTGTAAATAGGTGTGATCTTTATTCCCACTGTACAGTCTGTTCTGTTCTCCGCTTCCCATCAGGCCCCATTTCTTTTCTCCTTTGTTAATGTCTTCAGTTTAGTCCCTCCATCCCTGTCCCGTCCCCACCCCCTAGGCATCCTCGTACCACTAGGGGCTAGTACCACAGAGGCCTGCTTGTGGCCTCCTGATGTCATAGCACCTGTTCCTGTGGACAGGGAATAACTAGCACTGAAAGGTACCTCACAACTGTCTCACACCACCAGAGGGCTTTGGTCCTTTCTAGATCTCTAGCCTCTCTTCATAGCCCTCATCAGGTGTTTCTAGGATATCTGTGGGAAGCCATCAAGGCAAGAGAGAACTCTAGACTCCTTGTTTTTCCAGCCTAGAATTTTGGGAAGATTTGAGAAAGAAAGATAGGAATGCCATAGTGACCGAGGATTGGATCATCTGCCCAGACGGCCTTCTGTCCCAGAGCAGCTGAGAAATCCATGAAGCGGAGATTTTGAAGAACCAGCTTAGGTTCTTCCACTTAGGCCTCAATTCCCCTCCTTTTCCAGGGGCAGCCTTAGTTCCCATGGCCCTGAAACATGTATTTACCCAGCACCCACTAGCCTCCCAAAGCACCCAGTGCATCGTTTTCACAAGTGGAGAAACTAGGATGGCTCTCTAAGTTTCTTAGCAATGAAGTTCTTTCTCTGTGCAGCTTTCCCCTCGGAGCAGGAGTGAAGATGTTTCATGGCCTTGGGGCTGGGAAACCATTTCCCCTGGCTTCTTATCCCCTCCCCTCTGCACTCTCCCAGTTACCCTTAGGAACGGATTGGCCTTAGCTTCTGGGCCTGTCTGCTGCCTTCCCTCTACTTCCTACAAGTTCTACTTTCCTTTGAGCTCTCTTGGGGTTGGGGATCTTAGGTTTTTATTTCCCAGCTCTTCATTTTTCCTTCTGTTCAGTTTTTTTTTTTTTTTTTTTTTTAAAGGGAGGTATCTTTCTTTTTTTTTGCTTCTAAGAAAGCATTTGCCTTTTTCCCCCCTTTGTCCCTCTCCTAACATAACAATCGTGGTAACAGAATGCAACTGCTGATTTACCAATGTATTTAATGTAAGTAAAAAAGGGAAAAAAAAGTGTATTGAAGTGTTGCTTCATTTTTCTTGTTTGCTATTTGTCCGTCTGATGCTAGAGATTTGGAAGAAAGGGCACCAAATAATGTTTTATTGAATCAGAAACACACCCTCCCCTCCATAGAAAAATCTAATTTTGAAAGTAGCCCTTTTATTGCTATTTAATCATCCCTATTCGAAGGTTACTCAAGGGTTCCCCAAATCTGATCCTAGCTCTTTTTCGGTGTTCTCAACAGAAAGTGTATGTGTGTGGGTGTGGTTGTGTGGGTGTGGTATATGGTCTATGGGCTTCTGGGCAATCAGTGAGATTGGGTGGGGGGTGATTTGTGAATCCTTTGAAATAACATGCAAAAATTTATGTGTATTTTTCTAAGGAGAGAGTCCTTGGGGCTTTATTAGTTTCTCAGAGAAGACTTAAGGAAGACTTAAAGAAGGTTAAAAATCACTAGATTAGCTTTTTTAACATGCAGCTTCCACCCCAACAGAAAAATCTCCCCTGGGTCTGCTCTTATCTCCTACGGTACTTGAAGCCCTTCTGTCCATCACAGCCTTAAGTAGGGGGAAAAAAAGAATGAAACAGAAAAGATTGGGTATAAGTGCAGAGGGAGTTTTAAATCCCAAAGAATCTAAAGGAGGATGGCAGGAAAGGGGACTGGTGCCAGACAGACCTGGCATTCTAGGCCTGTCTCTGGCAACTTACCGGCTGTGGCCTTGATTAAGTTACTTAGCTGTTCTCTCCTCTGCATCTGTAAAATAAAAGTTGCGATTTAAAGGCCATTATGTAAAGCATGTGACACACTATAGGTGACACTTGTTATTGGGGAGAGGTCTTATGCTGTCGCTTCAGATAGTCTGTAACTGACTTTTCTGTATCCTTCTTGGCTGACATCATAGGACTGAGCTTATTTTTAAGACTGGTAGGAATAGGCCAGGCATCAGGCCTCTCATAGATTTCTAAGCTAAGTTCCATTTCCAGAAATTTTAGTGTCAAACTCTGCTGTCAATTCCCCCTTTCCTTCATTCTCTTAGTATTCCCAGTAGGGTTCTTGATTCTTCGTAAAAGTTCTAGCTCAGTTTAAAAGAGCAGAAACACCAAACTCTTTGCTGAGTGCGTTCTGCCACATAGAGACCCTATAGGGCAGAAGAGAACTGCCCCACAGAGTTTCCAAGGCCTTCTTTACAGAAGGAGCCCTGGTGGTATGCAGTGGTTCAGCACACAGCTGCTAACTGAAAGGTCAGCAGTTCAAACCCACCAGCGGCTCGACTGGACAGCAATGGGTTTGGTTTGGTAATCTTTCTCCTGCAGAGCGGCTGGTGGGTTCCAACCGCACACTTTTTGGTTAGCAGCCAAGTGCTTTAACTACTGCGCCACTAGGGCTCCTTAAAAGAGTGGAAAACCAAAACCAAACCCATTGCCATTAAGTCAATTCTGACTTATAGTGACCCTATAGGACAGAGTGGCTGGTGGATTCGACGTTTCTTAACCACTAGCCACCAGGGATCCTAAGTGAGCAGAAAGGGAGGGGAAATGATCTTCCAAAATTAAAGGTGAAGATCTTCAACAAATTAAGGTTGTAGCTCGGCCCGGTGATCACTAGAGGGCAGTGTATGGATACATTTGCCCCAGCTTCAGGGACAAGGTCTGCTGGTTAGAAGGTACACAGCCAGACCGTCAGTGACAAAATACGTTTTCAGTCTGCACCAAATGATCAAAAGGGTAATGGCAAATATATTCTGTCGGCCTTGACTCTTAAACTATAAGAGATTATAACCTTCCCACTTTGGGGTGTTAAAGTGCCATTGCTCTTGTTAAAAGACAATGGATTTTTTAAAATTTGCTTGACTAATCAAAATTAAAAGATGTTTATTCAGTGTTGTTGGTTCCATAATTTGAGAAGAAATTCGGCTAGTCCAAGGAATCCCGAAGTTTTGGAAACTTAGGTTTTATTTCTGCTCTCATTCCTGGACATAAGAGAATTGAGCGCTTGACCTTCTTTTTCCTAAGAGACAAACGGGGCTGTTGAAATTGCCACAGGTCAAAACAGCTCACCGCCCGAAGAAACCCGGTTGGATTCCCGAGGCCTCCTCCAGTGAACGCAGCTTGTGCCTTTCCACCCCTAGTCACGGGGGTGATGCGAGGGCGTCTCCACATCTCCCACCTCTCTGCGCTTGAGAGTCCTTGTCACCTTCCACTGTCCGGGTCCAGACATCAGTGAGGGCCCCACTCCTCGCCCACCGGGGCTGTAACCGACTCTGAAACCAGACGGCTGTCCAGCCACGGTGGAAAAAAACACTCGGCCAGCTCCAGTGCCACGTGGCGCCCCGCCTCCCCAGCCTTCAGTAGGCGGGTACAGCAGCTCTCCGACCAGAGTCGTCCTTTAATTGAGCTTTTCCGTACGTCACAGCGTGGCCCCACCCCTTCGTCAGCGAGCTCCCGGGGTCTAGTGGGTAAGACAGTCACCGTGCGGAGCCGAGCCGGGTAAGAGGGTTGGGACCAGGAGAGGAGGGAGGAGAGGGTGGTAACCCGGCGGTGGCGCGCGCCATCGGTGTTGGCAGCCAGGAGTGCTCTGAGCTCCAAAGACGACAAAATCACCAGTACCTACCTCCACTACCCCTGCCCAGGTGCTTGCGGGGGCGCAGGGTGTTGCTGCAAGACTTTTTTGCCAGCTGCTGGGCAAGGGGCGAGGGGCCAGGTATTTGTCCGCCGATGCCGGACATATCCTCCCCGCTAAGGTGCCCCTGGAGAGAGAGGGGCCACCATCTCCACACAGGAGATGGCACCTCTTTTGCAGCAAAAGGCTGCTCCTTCGAAACCGGGGACACTGGGCTGACCGAGTTCACCTTTGAGTCGGCCTTACCGTCCTGTTGGGGTTGAGGGCAGGCAAGAGAGTGAGTCCCATGCTCGCCATCTCCCTAGCAGTTCCTCTGTCCCATCCTGCCCCGCCGCCCCACGTTGATCTCCAGCATCTTGCTTTGGTCAGCAATTGGGACACTTCTCAGCCCTCCCCACTCTGGCCTCCTGGGGTCATTGATCTGCAGGGCTGTGAAGAGGAAACTGCAGGGCAGAGAGCAGAGAAATTGCTTCTTCCTTCCCCAGCCCATCCCTTGACACCCTGGCAATTAACCCACCCGTTTGCTGAGCTCACTAGAATGGCATCTGCAGGGTAGAGGTGGAGACCCCGGATTGCAATCCAGTTCCCAGCTGGGTTTTTTTTTTAGGATGGGTGGAGGTAGGGTAACCAGGCTCAAAGATCTTCAAAGATACTGTCATCATCTTGTTTAATCAACACAGCAGATAGGTCTCTCCTTATTTTATAGATGAGGACAAAAGTTCAGAGAGGTTTGGTAGCTTGCCTAGGGGACAAGGCTGGTTAATGGCATGGTTAGGTTTCACAAACCCAAGGCAGTCTGGGCTCTTTTACTCCATTAGGCTGCCACTACCTTTTTCACCCTTTTTGTCCCTGTTTATGTCAGATTACCCCTCAGTTGTCCTCTTCTGACTTCAAAAATAATAAACTGGCAATCTGGACAGTAGACATTTGGCTTCTGCCCTTTTCAGGCCCTTGGCCCTGAGCATTGTTTTCTGTAGCGGACAAAGTAGAGAGTGGAGGATGGGAGATAAGTGATTGTAGAAGACTCCCTTTCCCCATTCCCTTCTTCCGTTCTGTCGGCACAGTCTTTGTCTCTGAAGTGCTCTGAGTTTTCTCTAAGGGCTCATTGGCCCAAGAAGCTCTTAGCTGACCTTCTTTGTGTGTTTTCCCTACCCGTTCCCTCCCAGAACTCTCCCCATTTTGATTCTGGCATCTTCCTCCTACCGGTCTGTCACAATGCTGCTGCTACTGCACAGAGCTATGGTCCCAGGGCTCCAACAGGCCTCCAGGTAAGCCATCTTATCTCACAGCCAGCCTCCTAGCCCATATCTCCCACACCCGGTATCTTTATGATAGCTTATCTGCTGGGGGAAAATTTATTGCTTTTACAGATATGAGGGTGGCAAGGGAGGAAAGGGAAAGTCATTTGTTCCACTCATCCCTGGAGAAACTAAGTCCCAGCTGAAGGAACCAGTGGCCAATCAGGAGAGACAGACCCCAGGTCTTCTCTGGCCCTTTCCTATGGTCAGGGGAAGTATGCTACTAAGAAGACCTTTCTCTTTCCTAGACTCAGGTCGACCTTGAGGCTCTGCATTCGGGCCTGCTCTACAGATGATTCATTTCAGCCCCAGCACCCCAGCCGCACCTTCTCTGATGATAACTCTGCCAGAAGGGGCTGGGGGGTCATGGGAACCTTGCTGGGCCTTGGTGCAGTGTTAGCCTATCACGAATGTCGGTGCAGGGTAAGTGGGGAAGGGGCTTCATTGTCAGAACAAAGCGGTCCTAGCAAATTCTCCAGGTAACTAAGGCTGTGATGGAATCACAGTTCCTGGTGGCCCAGACTTGTGGGTTGGGTCAGGGTGAGCTAGGGTGATTTCCTAATATTCTGTTTCCTTCTGCCTCACCTCTCTGGCCTGCAGGCTGATCAGGAATCACCACGCGTGTACACGAGGGAGGAAGTAAGCTCCCATTGCAGCCCTAAAACTGGGATCTGGGTGACTTTTGGCCATGAGGTCTTTGACGTCACAGAATTTGTGGACCTACACCCAGGGGGGCCATCAAAGCTGATGCTAGCAGCTGGGGGTCCCCTAGAGCCTTTCTGGGCCCTCTATGCCGTTCACAACCAGCCCAATGTGCGTGAGATACTGGCTCAGTACAAGATCGGGGAACTGAACCCCGAAGATAAGGCGCCTCCAGCCTTGGAGAACTCTGACCCTTATGCTGGTGATCCTCCACGGCACCCGGCCCTGAAAGTCAATAGTCAGCGCCCCTTTAATGCAGAGCCCCACCCTGAGCTGCTGACAGAAAACTACATCACACCCAATTCTCTCTTCTTTACTCGGAACCATCTACCTGTACCCAACTTGGACCCAGACACCTACCGCTTGCATGTAGTAGGGCCACCTGGGGGTCAGTCACTGTCCCTGTCCTTGGATGACTTGCGCCAGTTCCCCAAGCACGAGGTCACAGTCACTGTGCAGTGTGCCGGCAACCGGCGCTCTGAGATGACTAAGGTCAAAGAAGTAAAAGGTCTGGAGTGGACGACAGGGGCTATAAGCACTGCACACTGGGCTGGGGCGCGGCTCTGTGATGTGTTAGCCCAGGCTGGCCACCACATTTCTGAAACTGAGGCCCATGTTTGCTTTGAGGGGCTGGACTCAGACCCCACTGGAAGTGCCTATGGAGCATCCATCCCTCTGGCTCGGGCCTTGGACCCTGAAGCTGAGGTCCTACTGGCATATGAGATGAATGGGCAGCCTCTGCCTCGAGACCACGGCTTCCCTGTGCGTGTGGTGGTTCCTGGTGTGGTAGGTGCCCGCCATGTGAAGTGGCTGGGCAAAGTGAGTGTGGAGCCAGAGGAAAGTTATAGCCACTGGCAGCGGCGAGATTACAAGGGCTTCTCTCCATCCGTAGACTGGGACTCTGTGGATTTTGATTTGGCTCCATCGATTCAGGAACTTCCTATCCAGTCGGCCATCACACAGCCCCGGGATGGGGAGATGGTAGAGTCCGGGGAGGTGACTGTGAAGGGTTACGCATGGAGCGGTGGTGGCAGGGCTGTAGTCCGGGTGGATGTGTCTCTGGATGGTGGCCTAACCTGGCAAGTGGCTGAGCTGGATGGAGAGGTACAGCGCCCCCGGAAAGCCTGGGCCTGGCGGCTATGGCAGTTGCAAGCCCCTGTGCCTGCTGGGCAAAAGGAATTAAACATTGTTTGTAAGGCTGTGGATGACAGCTACAATGTACAGCCAGACACCGTTGCCCCAATCTGGAACCTGCGAGGCGTGCTCAGTAATGCCTGGCACCGGGTCCACGTTCATGTTGCCCCATGAGAACATATGGAACGGAGCCACCTACACCCCCAGAACCACCTTCTCAACCCCTTTCTACACACACCTATCCCTTGGCCGTCATTGCCACAGGAAAACCTTTCTCTCTTTCTTGGATCACAATCCTGTACTAAGCCTCCCTGAGTTAAAGACAGGTACATTCCACCTTGGTATGCTCCCTCCATTGACACTAGTACATATCCCTCCTTGCTTCTCACCTTGTGCCAGGAGGTGAGAGCTGTTGGAAGAAGGAGCTAGAAGTGAGAAAAATTAAGTCTGGAGATAAACACTATTTTCTCTCCCTAGTCAGTAATACTTCTAAAGCCTATCACCACTGAGGCCTTATTTTGTTTTTCTTCTTGGCTGCTTCTGAGAATGTGTGTATGTATAAGAAAAGTGTATATGCTACTTTCTCCTGCCTCTCTAGGTTGCCAGGGGGCTGTGAGGAGAGAGGGGTGCAGCCCTCTTCCTTTATAGTGCTACATTAATAAAGTGTCCGTTTAAGATTATGACTCTGGAGCCTCCTGGGGCTGGGGAGTGAGCGTGTTGCACACTGGAGGCTGCAACTGTACTGGGATGGGTAGTGAGACTAGTTCAAAATGAAACAGAGCAGGAGGAGGGGGGAAAAGAAGCAGGTGCAGGGAAGTCAAGGAGTGGGGCTTCCTTCTCTGAGGTCGGAATCTGCTGCGCCTCCTAGGTGGCTGACCTCAATATACCCCCGAAGAAGAGGCGATAACAAAATTATTTGGTACCCTTAATCACCCCTCCCCGCAATTCCTACGCACTTGAAGAAAAGGCAAAGAATGTTAAGAGGTTAAAATCAATATTGTCTTAGGAGAGGCGGGGTCAAAACTTGGCACAAGGGCAGACGTGCCAGGGCAGGTGGGGCGTCCTGTGCGCGCCTAGTTTGCAAATTAGATGCGCAAGCACTAGGCGGCATACCCGCCGCTAGCGACAGCGCTTTCCGGACTTGAATTTTTCGGCGCTCGGCTGCTCTCCCCTGGCTCCTGTCCCTTCTTTCCCCAGCAGTCTCCCCGGCTTGGGGGCACTCGGTGTTCAGCCTCGCCGCCTGTCGCCTGGCAGTGGGACCGGAAGTTGTTCGGGAAAGGGGGAGACGACTGGAATGGGGGGGGCTCGTGGCGGGGGGCCGGTCCCTCCTCAGGTAAAGTCGCTGATGGAGATGGAGCCGCCGCCGCTGAGCGCTCGGGTCCTGGCTCCGGCCTGTCTGCCGCCGCCTCAGTGACCCCACTCCCCCCGCACTGGGCCGCCCGGGCCAGAGTGGGGGACCTCCGCCGCCCTGCCCCCCTCTTCCCCAACATCATCCCCTTTCCCCCACCTGCCCCCCACAGCCTGCGCGCGCGCGGAGCAGCCTCAGGTGAGTAAGAGGCGGGGCTTGGACGAAGCGTAAGGGGCGGGGCATCGGCGGCGGGGGCGGGGCGTGAGGGGCCGGGGCGTGTAACGAGGGGAGACGTGGGCGGGGAGAGGGTCGCAGGGAGTGGGCTGGGGCCGGAGGAAAGGAACCGGGCGCGGGGGGGGGCGTGGGGAGAAGAAGGGGGGTTGCCACGAGTCCCCAGGACTGAAGGGAAGTAGCAAGGAGCTTGGTGCGGGGGGTGGGGGTGGGGTCTTAAAAAGGCGGGAGATGGTTCAGGGCAGAGGACTGAGTACAAGCAGGGGGCTGGCGTGTGCAAGGCACCTTCGTAAGGTACAGCTGGAGAGCAGTGGCACAGGGAGGAAACAAGCAGAGAGGGAGCCCTGGGCCAAAAACAAGGGACTAGGAGTTTGGTTGAGAAGGTTGAAGAGAAAGACATAGGCCTAGGTAGGAAGGTCTGGGAGGGAATTAGCAGACAGGGAGAATCACGTAGTAGAGAAGAAACTTAGGGTGGAGTGAAAAGAGCTGTCTGGAGTACGGTGTATGGTGAGAAGTCTAGGGAACCTGGAACACAAGGGTGGAAAGGAAAAGATTCACTGAATATGAGCTCTAAGAAAGAAATGTAACAGGCTCTCAAAACATCAGTGGTGGGCTTGGCTTGTCCCTAACTCAGTAACATGATCTCCCAGCTCTAGGCCTTCATCATCATGGCCAGGCAGATGACCACTGAGGCCTGGTTGTCTCTGCTTACTGATACTTGCTCACTGTGTCCTGGGTGAAGGTACATGTTCATATCCTTAGGAATCATGAAAAATAGATGTCTTACTACCTAGAATATTTCCACTTAAGATAATCAGATTCTAAGAATAAGGCCATATAAAAGGCCAAATCAGACAGTAGTTGAGAGTTTAGCTTCTTGTTTGGTAGGGGTGTGTGAGATACCTAGCCTCCCTGTGGGCCTGCGAATAGGTCAGTGAATCCTGCTTTGTGATGTGTGGGGACTTCAGCCTTCCCCATTAAGACCAGAGAAACCAGACAACCCAGTGGGTCATAAGAGGAGTCAGAAGAATGGCTCCTAAGATAAAAACAGAGTCTGAGAAGAAGAAAATAGTCATTACCAGGGGGAAGCAGCAGTTTCACTGGAGCTTCTGCGGTGGGCCTCAGGGTGGTAGAAGCTGTGTTCAACCTGGCAGATTCAGAAATACAGTTTACCCTAGTCAATAAATGTGGATGTCTCCAGCACCAAGAAAGTCTTTCGTGCCCGTTGAGTACAGTTCAGTTGTAGCTTCTGGGTAATCTCATTCCTCTCCGTAGGATAAGGGGGAAGGCTGAGACATAAGTCCTGAATTTTTTCCAGTGAAAATACAACTGAAAGTTTCCTCTTAGTTTGAAATCTGCAGCTTGTACTTCCCAGCATGGGAAGAACACTACTCCACCTTTTACCAACAGCCACAAAGGAATTATTTTTTCCCAAACTGGGAGAAAATCCTATCCCTTTCCAGTAACACAAAATAGCCAAGAAAAAAATAAAGGTAAGTTATTGTTGGGTAGGTATTACTAGCCTCATTTTACTTTGTTGAAACAAATAAGACCATGGGACCCTGTGGGCGTGGACAATGCGAGAGACAAAGGGACTCCCTTTCTTTATTGGTCTCTTAACCCTGCTAGAGAAGGCTTTGAATTCCAGACTGGATTTGATTTGCCTCCTCTTTTCAGAGGAGTTGCTGATTTGTATTGGAAACAGAGCCTTTCAAGGTTTAGCAGAGGAAAGATTTAAGAAAGGGTAATGCTGATATGAATGGTCTGGTCCCCTTGGGTAGCATCCATCTTGTAGGCTCTGCTGGAGTACATATACTAGAGGTAGTCCTTGAGGCAAGGAGCCCTGTTTCTACCTTTGAGAGACTTGAAGAGTGTCTAGTTTGGCACTTTCTTCAGGCCTATAATCCCTGAAAAGAGAATGGAAGGAAGAGGATTGTTTCTTCTCCCATCCGTAAATCTCATGTTTCCAGCCGAAGGATTTAAGTCACCAAGATGCAAACCCCAAACTGTTAATTTCACACCCAAGAAAGGAAGCAAGCAAGGTGGCCCCAAACGTTCCAGCTGGGGCAAGATTTAACTTTGTGTTCCAGTGGAAAGAACCCTGGACTGGTAACCCAGGTTCTACTTGTCCTATTTCTGTTCCTAACCAGGTAGGTGACTCTAGGCTTAGTTTCTTCTTCTGTTAAAAAAAAAAAAAAAAAAATGTTGGAGATCATCTCTCAACTCCATTCCAGCTCCAAGATTCCCTGGGTCCTGGAGCACCCCTGCCCCAGGTCGTCCGCATGAAAAAGAGAGGCTTACCAAATTTGATCATCAGAGCAAGATTTTTTGTTAGCTGAGGAGTCTGGAAACATCTTTCTGGCCCAAACAATTGTGAGCTCTATTGATCAGCATGCACAAGGGACTTATGATGAGGACTGCCACCAAAGGCAGTTGTTTCTCTCTCTTCCACATTTTTGCCACACTGTCCCAGTCAGAATAGTTCATTCTGATTTCTGTGTAATGTCAAACTTCACTTGAGAGAGCTAACCCTGTTTTGGGCATCTTTGAATTTAAGACTGAGATTATTATAAAACTCAAATTGAACTCCCCTGCTCCGCTTTGCCCACCTCTGCCCAAACATACAACTGAACGGCAGTAACTTTGTGAGGCCCTTCTGTAAACACAGGGCTTGTGTGCTCAGGGGTATACCCCAGAAACCCAAAAAGTATTATCTCGTGTGCATCACTCAGTGACTAAAAGAGGGTTTAACTTGGTCCTTTCCTGAGTTCCATAAATCCTGAAATGAGTCATAGGTCAGGAAGGATTGTCTCTCTTCCCACTTATAAGCCTTAGCCTTCTCTCTCTTCCACAGTCTGCATGGGGAGGACAGGAAAGCACAAAGGACAGGAGAAAAGATGCATCCATCTGAGATCTAAAAGGAGACATGGATCCTTGCCACTCTTTCCACCTCCACCCGCTCTCCCCGACAACATTCTCCTCACTACTCTGAGTGTGTTTTAAATTCCAACTTTGGAGTGTCACTGGATCAAACAGGATTCTTTGAAGGATTTGAAGAGCTTTAATTACTTGTGATGTCCATCTTATTCAGGCTTTCAGAGCCACTACACAGAGAAAGCTTAACTTTCTGTCATTTTTTGTCACCAATAGTTAGAGCTGTGGGAATGTTTTGGTGGAGATGGGGGGGTGGGGGGTGGGTAGTAGCTGATGTCTGACCTGCTCCTGGAAATCAGACCCTGGATTGGTCCTCATCCACTGCCAGTCAGAGAGTTTGGTGGGAAATCTGGAAGGGATGCCCATTCTTGTTCATATGCGTGATACTGTGTTTGTGGGAAAAAGCCAGGACCATGGAGGACACTTGTTAGGGGGCCAAGTAGATTCAGAAGAACAGAGAAGAAAATCTTTGTCTCCAGAGGTTACCATGGCCAATATTCCCTCCCTCCTCACAGAGATATTTCTTTTTGATTTGGGAGACTGGCTGTTTTCTGGCTGTTTTGTATTCACTCGCAGAGCAGAATTTACAGTGCGTATGTGCTTACCTCCATAACTGAATGACATTTATGTTTTTGTAAATCCACTTTCCTTCCAAGATCTTTGAGCCAAACCTGTCTCGTGTAACTAACTTCTCTCTCCTTGTACACCTAAACCCTTTGGTGTTTCTCTCCAACTGGCACTGCCTAATTTGACCCAGTTTCTCTAAAGAGACACTAAGATCTAACTGCCTGGTTATGGACGGAGGTGCTTTGGGAGGAGGGGGATGGGAAGGTTGGGAGAGGTGCACCACCTGGAGACTTGAACGAGAGTGGAGTACTTCTACTGATTTGCTTCTGGCTCTCAGAATGCCAGGATTGGGAACAGCAGTGTCTCAATCCCTCTTGCTTCCATGGTCATCAAGTTGGCATTTAGACCAGTTGGAGGTAGCTAAAGATTGCTTTCGCCCGAGAGATGTCACAGAGCACCTGTTAGGAGCCATTAAGAAACAGGAGAGCTCGGCTTACTGCTAGGAACAAAGTCCGACTCAGAAAACAACTCCTTCAGATCCTTCTGGAAATCTTTTTAGGGCCATTTGGGCATGAGTCCAAGAATGAGATGCACTTCCTGAGCCAGTACTAGCCAAATGCTGTGCTTCAGCTACTCTGCCCACCTAGCGTTTGACTAGTCTCTGACTCTCTTACTCTCTCTCTCTCACACACACAACTTCATTAGCATATTTCTCCCTGTAGAGCCAGCTCAACTTGTTCTTCCTTTTTAAGTAACAGACCACACTCTCATGGCGATCACACTAAAGGAAAAGATGCCTTAAAAGATGTTAGAATCAGGGAAAAGCAAGAAGATCTGTGAAGGCCTTGAGCAGCCTGGCTTTTGAAAAGAAGCAATATGGTGTAACAGAAAGGGTACACCTCAGAGACGCAGGAGGCTTGTTCTTGTTCTTGTTCCAGTCTCACCATGAGCCCTGGGACAAGTCATTTAACTGCTCTGAGCCTCAGTTTCTCCAAGCAGAAAACGGGGGAAATCCTGCTTACCCTTGCCTTTCCTGCACGTGTGTGTGGAAGGGAAGTCACGTGTGTGGCACTTTGCGCTTCACGGCATTCCCACATTATGGGGCTAATGATTTGGAAATCGAAGCGGTACCCTGAGTACCAGATTGCCCTCTTTCATCTCTCAGTTCTCTGACCACCTCACGTTTTGTGGCGAGTTCCAGAGGGTGTGAGTTCTCTAACCAAGACTCTTGGGCTCTTCTAATCATTGCCCCTGAGGGAACTTTCAGGGAACCACTTATTATCGTGGCTTCGTGTAGCAGTCTGCTCCCAGAGCTCAGTCCACTCCAGGGAGGATGTCAAGAAAAGAGGAGCTGAAAATAAACTTAGAGAATTTTTTTTTCCACACCTAGACTTCCTCAGAAAATAGGAGTCTCGCTGATGAAATGTAAAGGAGGGTTGCTTGGTGAAGTGAAGGCAAGCCCGTGTTTCTTTCTCGTGGTTTTTTAAAGGAGTGTGATCTGTCAGCACCGGACAAGAAGGACAGGGAAAAAGTACGGAAACGGATCCTTGTTCCCCGGCTGTCTCCCCCTCCTACCCACCACCATTTCTCTCAATATAGTATTACAAGCACACCAAGTTTTCATCTATTTGTCTTGGTGAGATCCTTCAAAGAGACCAAGACTCCCAGTGGCATCTCAGGCTACTCCCTTGCCCCCACTCTTGCTCCCCAAAATCTGCCTCTAAGGTATTTATTTTTCATTAGATGAGCGGTGAAAGCAATTTTGGGTCTAGATAAATTTCCAGCAAATAGATGTTTTTCTTTTCCCACAGGATCCTAAGTAGATAAGTCACTGCAACAAATTATCACCGTTAATTGTGCTCAGTTCCCAATTGTTTAATACTCTACTGCCAATTACTGCTTGCCTTCTCTCAAACAGACTAACCTGTATTTTAAATTGACTTCCCCCTCTTTTTCTTTATAAATACAGCAAAGTAATTGACAAGAGGTGGCATAGCCACTTAAAGGCTTCATATGTTTATTACACCTTCAGTAGAGGACCCAGCACTGAGCCCTGAGGTGGCTGCTGCCTCCATGTTCTAGTTTCCTGCCACCCTTTCTACCTCACATACCCAAAAAAGAATCCCTTGAATGACTGAATCATTTCTTCCTCTTATCACTAATGATAATAATAATTGCTGTTGAATCAATTCCAACTCATGGTGACCCCATGTGTATCAGAGTAGAACTGTGCTCCATAGGGTTTTCTTTTTATTTTTTTATAATTTATTTTATTTGTTGTTGTGACTATACACAGCAAAACATCCACCAATTCAACAGTTTCTACATGTGCAATTTAGTGACATTGATTACATTCTTCAAGTTGTGCAACTATTCTCACCATCCTTTCTCACCCGCTTTTCACGAGTTGTTCCTCCCTCATTAAAACTAACTCATTGCCCCCTAAATTTCCTATCTAATCTTTTGAGTTGCTGTTGTCAATTTGATCATATATAGTAGATCTTAAAAGAGCATAATGCTCAAGGCAGACATTCTTTACTAGTTAAGCTAAACTATTGTTTAGTTTTAAGAAGACTTCAGGGGTAATTTTGGTTTAAGATTTAAAGATTATCTCAGGGCAATAGTTGCAAGGGTTCGTTCAGCCTCCATGGCTCCAGAAAGTCTAGATTCCATGAGAATTTGAAATTCTGTTCTGTGTTTTCCTGCTTTTTATCAGGATTCTTCTATAGAATCTTTGATCAAAATGTTCAGTAATGGTAGTCAGGCACCATCCAGTTCTCATCTCATGGCAAAGGAGGCAGTTGTTCATGGAGGCAATTAACCGCACATTTCCTTTCCTCCTCCTATTCCTGACTCCTTCCTCTACTGCTCCAGACCAATAGAGACCAATTGTTGTGCCTTGGATAGGTGCTTGCAAGCTTTTAAGACCCAGACACTACTTAACGAACGAGGAGGTAGAACAGAAACACTAAACACATTATTAAGCCAATTAACTGGGATGTCCTATGAAACCATAACCCTAAACTTCCAAACCAAGGAACCAAATCTCATGAGGTGTTTGGTTGTACATAAGTAGCCTCAGGCTCCATAGGGTTTCCAATGGCTGATTTTTCAGAAGTAGATAGCCAGGCCTTTCTTCTGAGGCACCTCTGGGTGGACTTGTACCTCCAACTTTTGGTTAGCAGCCAAGCATGTTAATTAACCGTTTGTACCACCCAGGGACTCCCCTCTTATCACTACCTTATGCTTAACTAAGGTACAGAGCCTCTATGGGGGCTGTTTCTTTGCCTCCTTAGGGCTGAAGTGTAACTTGTTTCCTTTCCTACAGCATCAGCTCCACCTACAGGAAGAAAGTCTACTCTCAAAACACAGTGCAGTCAGGACCACTGTGGAGTAAGAGTGTTTTCACCCTAGAGGCTGGGGAAGCCATCAGATGTTGTAGATTGGAGGAAACCTGCATTGTCTTTTTCATCAGGACAGAGTATGAGGTTTTCCTTCTTTAGGATAGAGTCAGACCAAGCTTAAATGATCCTTAAGGTTTTTTGCTAACTCAGGAATGTTAGAGTATGTTCCCAGATCTGGTTTCTAATAGCAGCTATTTTTTTCTTTCAGCAGACTCAGTAAGATGGACATGAAAGACTGCAATGGCCACTCCTACATGTCTGGTATGCCCTCTCATGTGTTCTGTTTGTAAGGGGCTGGGGAGGGGAGGGCAGGGCAGAGAGCGTTCACCCTAGGCACAGGACCTCTAACTGCCCTAGTCACAAAGCTGACACTCGTGCTTGCTAGTACTTGGTAATACACGCTTATTGTTGTGGTTTTATGTTCCCTAAAAGGTGATTTTCTTCCCTAGACTTCTTGGGTGACAGGGTAGGCGGAAGGGACTAGGAGTGGAATATGAGTAGAGACCATCAGAGAGAAGAATAATGGAAAAAGATGGAAGGAAGAAGTGGTTCCTTCTCCTGTACTCTGAGGTCACCAGCCAAAGATGAAATTTTGTCCCATCCAGGTAGAGTGTGAAGCAGGGTTTCAAGCCTCTGAGGCCTGCAGGGGTCATTGGATATGTCAATGAGTGAAGTGAGTTAGGGTAATAAGCAGAAAAGATCAGTGGGAACTGGTGTGAACTGGAGAGCACATGCCCCAATTCAAGGGGACAGCATCTGTTCAGGTGCTACTAGTCACTGCCATGAAGGAATATGCATCCAGTGTGGCCAAAACCTCCAATTTTTCAAAATGATGTATATAAATTTCCAGATTTTTGTTTGGAATGTCACCATTTTAAAATACTGACTCAGTATTTTTAAAAATGCTCCATGGGGTAAGCCAAACTTATCAGTGGCTGAATTCAGCCAGTAGGCCACCAGTTTACAGCCTTGGAAGTAGGCATATAGAGCCCTATTCTCATTTCCTCCAGTCCTTTTCCTTGATCTT
Source organism: Dugong dugon (assembly GCA_030035585.1). Lineage (NCBI taxonomy): Eukaryota > Metazoa > Chordata > Mammalia > Sirenia > Dugongidae > Dugong > Dugong dugon. Next base: position 10,815,188 of record CM057465.1, read on the forward strand.
AACATGCTTTAGCTTTTGACACCTGTCAGATACTCTTACTGAGACAGAAGAGATCTTTGCTTATAGTATGAATGGCTTTTAGAGATGTGGAAGTAATCAGGAGCCTCCCAAGTTTTAACAAAGTAGAAAGAAATTAGGAACTTTATCTAGCTCTATCTCTGAGAGTATAGAAAAGGGCTGAAGGCAGAGCTTGTCTCTAAGACAAAAGGAATCTTTTTTTTTTTTGAACCATTAGAATGCCAGGACAGGGAATAATTAAGAGGCAAGGGAAGCCAGGACTGGTTTTTGACATCAAGAGTATCCCCATCAGAAATCCAAGCACCACTGCACCACTGTGGAAATTACCTATAGCTTCATTTTCACTCCAAAGTGGCACCAATGGAGGAATTATTAGTCTGAGCTAAGGGAGATAGCAAGATGGGTCAGACAGACATGAGAATCATTGGCAACATCTGGGTAATATAAGGTAAGATACTGAATCTGACCCCTTTCTCATGTGAGGAGGGAAGGGGAAGACGAAGTAGTCCCTTCACTTACCACACAGAGTCTCTCTCCAGTCCTTATCTTTCAAGGGAAACTGAGTTGCTCAAACCTAGTTCATGCAGTTAATTGACTGAGCAGTCCTTGCCCCAAGTTTTCTGGGACTGTGAAATGTTTAAGAGAACTTTAGTAAGAAGGGATCCAGGGGTAGGCAGCCCAAAGTGTCACGGCCCCTCCCACCCTCAAATTCTTGGAATCAGAAAATCTAGTCTTCCGAAGTAGGTCAGCACGTCAGTGAGCGACTCCTTTAGAAGGGAAGCAGCAGAGGCCTTGTCCTGATAGAGGGCAGATTCATCCAGGGCCGCCAGCTGCTGGGGCCCTGGGAGCACAGGAGGGGAGGGAAGCTGGGGAGACTGTACCAGTGTTTTTGCCTGGGATCTGAAAGGGCTCAGGGCCACAGATCAGCGCTAGCCTGGGACGGGACAGTGCTGAGCCCTCAAAGCTGGGAAGGAGGAAGCTCAGTCCCGAGATCTGAGAGCACCTCCCTTCTGGATGAGGAGGGAAAGGAGTGCCTAAGTTTGGTGGGGGAGGGGCTTTCTGCTGCTCTGAGAGCCTCGAAGCTGCCCGGTGTCCTGGGCCCCATGACCTCTGGGGCCTTGGCTTTCCCAGCTGGCAGAGGATTGGGCCTTCCCTGCATCCCCCCCTTTTCCCTCCCACCCTGCAAGCCCATCCATCTCTCTCTCTGTCTCTTGCACACACTTGCCTCTCCCAGGCATTTGTTGTGCAGTTCCTCTTTGTCTGCTGGGCACGAGGGCAAGGCATCTGCCTCCCCCTCCCTGTGCATGCCCCTACTCCCACCCCTTCACTGATTTGGGAAAGGGATGCTTTAGGCTAGCACAACCCCCCCCCCCCACCGGACACACACAGACATTCTCTCCAGCCCCCTCCCCAACAACATCCAAGCTCTGTCACACATGCTCCCGCGCTCGCTCACTCTCTCTCACACACACACACAGACACGCGCGCGCACACACACACACACACACACACACACACACACACACACACACTCACACACACTCACACACATTCACCCTGGGCTGAGCTCTTCTTGCTGGCTGCAGCCGTGGGCCCCTGCTCACCGTGCCGCTGCCGCTGCCTGCGAAATGACGGCGGTTCCCCTCACTTCCAGGAATCCACGCTTCCTGGAAGGTGAGTGGCTGGGCTCACCCCTGCCTGCCACCGAGACGCAGACATGCACACACCACCCGCACTCCCTCGCCGTTTCCAAGGCGGCGGCCGCGCTCACACCCCAGGGTCTCACCGGCAAGGGAAGGATAATGTAAGTTCAGGCAGAAGGCGGCTAGTGGAGGGGGGAGGGGGGGTACCGGGGCTAGGGAGCCAATTCTGTAACAACTCCCAAGCCCGAGGAGAGGAAGAGGATGGGGGCTGTGTGTGTGGCGGGGGGAGGGGGCGTTCCTCTTACACTTGCGGAGGATGAGAAAGGGTGTTTGGCGTTGCCAAGCAAAGACGGTGACTTGGTCAGTAGAAGCTAGTGGTGACATCTTGATTGGGCCTTAGGGACAGATGAAGAGCTGCTTGGGGTGAAATGCCGAGACAGGCCTGGTGGGAATGGGGAGCAGAGAGAATCGAGGTGGGAAAGAGGAGCTGTGGCAGCAGCAGCCTAAGCCTGGAACAGAGAGATCTGAGGGGCCTCAGCCTCCTCCCCACAATAGAGCTGGGGATGGGCGGCTTTCTTTGCTCTTGTACCCACTGTTCCCGGCTAGCAGGCTAGCGTCCTGCCACCCAGGAGCCCATGGTCAAGAAAGGAAAAACAGTTATGATGAGGTTCCTTGCAGAGAAGTGTGGAGGGCTTTCTCCCACCTCATGGCTATTCCCTGGAGGTAGCCACTCTTTGAAGGGATCGAGGAAAGGCCTCAAGAACAGAGGGCTCATCTCCTTCAACATGTGAAAACACATTTAGCTTGTGGGCTGTTTTCCCTGCCTCTTTCTCTCCCTCTTGCTTTTCTGACCTTTATCTACTTCCTACCTCCCCTAATATGAACCTCATGATTTGGCTTTGCCCTCTGGGGTTCGGCCAGTCTGTGATGACTTTGACCAAGAAAATTTCTCAGACCTGACAGCAGCCTTAGTTCTTGGCTTTGACAGTCTGGGATTTCTTGGGAGTCCCAGGCATTTGAAATTCCCTCACTGGGGTTTCTGGGGCTGAGAAAGAACTGCTGAACTTCCTAAATCTGACTCTAGTCTCTTTCAGCCTCTGGCTAGAATGCAAAATCTCTGGAGCCCCTCAAAGACTTTTTGACCCCTGCACTGATTCATTTTTATGTATTAGCCCCATAAAAGTAGACTTGAGCCTGCTTTCCCTCGTTATCCTAGAGAGGGTAACAGCATCAGAGAGCCACTTGAACTACTGGTGGACTCTGGAAGAGCTTGCTCTTCCTCCTGAAGTGTTTTCCCCTTAATCTCTCTTTCAAGATATTTTCCCCATATCATAAGCCCCTGGTGCCAAAAGGCAACCTCATCTAGAGGCTAGGACCAGCTTGTTTCCAATAAGCTCACTTTTCCTTTTAGACAGAGTCAAGGACTCAGGTCTTAAGGCCCAGAGCCTCGTTCTTCCCCCATGACTATCATCAAGTGATTTAGGGTAAGTCAGCACTAACGTTTGAAAAGGGATGAGAAGATACTGTTTCAGCCCTTTTAACTTTAGTAAGCCCTACACTTAGCCGAAGGACATACTTTAAAACTTGGTCTGAGCCTTCAAGTCTTAACCCCCAACTCTGAGATGCTCACTTCATGATGTGTCTGTGGTTCTGATTTCAACATGAGTTTTAAGCCCCATGGCTTTTTCTATAGTGAGCAAATTTCCTCAGGCTTTGAAGGGATAGGATGGGGGAAATGGAACTTTTAGGAGAGGATATGAATAAGAAATGGTCCCAAAGTCCTGAGTGGTTGTTTTCTTCCCACTGACCAAAGCTGGAGAGGGATCCCTCAGGAGGGTGTGTTCCGGATTTCTTACCTCAGGCCCAAGACTCCAACCATTTTATAATGGAATCTTTATTTTGTGAAAGTAAGTATGTGCGTAGCTGGGCAATTGGGTAAAGTACTAGTAGGTGGACTTTAAGGAATGGATTTTAGGGTTTGTCTCTTTCTCTATTCCATAATTAGGCCTGTGTGTGCACATCCATGCATGTTCATGTTAGAGATAACATATGAGGCTGAGTTGTGTATCTCAGTAGGTGTGTTTAAGCTGATCTGCATATGTGGTACGTGTCTGTGTACGTCTGTGTGTCTACATGTGTTTTTGTTTCACCTGTGTATTTGTACAGAAGATTGTGGGGAGGAGGGAATTTTTTAAAAAGACATGATTCATATCTTCAGGTATGTCATCTGATTTTAAAAGCATACATGAAACTCTCAAAATGCATTTTTATGAAGTTATTTGTCAACAAATTAAAGTGAAAATATTGAGAGTAAACTGACTATGTTAACTGTCAAGGGAACACCTAGTAGTAAATATTTGATCAGGTAGGAGGCTTTCTAGTCAAATTCTTGCGGCCTTTAGAAGGTCTTCATGGGCCCAACTCTCCTCTACGGAGGCAGTGATTCCCAATTGGCTGTGTAAGGGGTAGTTAAGAACACGGGCCTGCTCAGTATCTGCAATCAGATCCCAGTTGTACCACTACCAGAAATGTGACCTTATGCCAATAACATAACCTCTTTTGTGTCTCAGTTTCCTCATCTGCAAATTTAACCTACTTCACTGGGTTGTTTTAAAGATTCAATGAGATAATTCATTTAAAACGCATAGAACAATGCCTCGCACAGATAAAGAACTCAATGTTAGCTGCTACCATTATGATTACTATTATTATCATTAGATTCAGGGACAATTCCAGCTGCCCTTCCTGCAGATCTCGAACCTGGTGTTGGGGGCTCCGGAGAGGAACAGTAGGGAAGAACGTCTGTCCTGAGCTGCCTCCCTCCTGAGGCCCCCATTTTCCTCTCCGCCCTGGCCCGCCCAGCCCCAGCCCTGCTTCCTGTGGACGTCAGGCAGTGATGCTCTTCCCCTCAGGCCTAGATAAAGGTAGGGTGGGCAAGGCCCAGCCACTGAGCTCGCGGAAGTCAGCACCGGGCACCCCGACCGGCGGGGGCACAAGGTATGGTGTTGCCAATGGCACTGCCTTGTACGTGGCTGTAAAATGAATGTTTGTAGAATTTAACTGAAGTTTTTAAAGACGAGGCAGCGGACAGTACATGGCTGTAGCTCCAGCTTCACCTGCTGTCTTCTTTCCTCCAAGGTAGCGGGGACTCATCTCTGGAGAAGGAGTTCCTCGGGGCCCCAGTGGGGCCCTCGGTGAGCACCCCCAACAGCCAGCATTCCTCTCCCAGTCGCTCCCTCAGTGGTAAGTGTACCTTCCTACCCGCTGCTGTCACTAGGCACCCCGTCTGTCTGCTTTTGGCCCTCAATTCACCACCCATTGGCAACCATTTCCCCGTCATTGCCTCACTCTGGCTTCCTGCTCAGAGTCTTTGAAAGTACTAAGGAGCTCAGTGTCCAGGGTTTTCCTGGCTTCTGAAGGGAGGGTAAACGGTCACTGCTAGACTAGGATGGAATTAAGAGACATGGGTGGGATTAAGGTAGAGGCTCCAAAGAGAAATTCTGCAATTGGAGAAGCAGGTAGATAGTCACTAGCTGAAGCTACACAGGAAATAGAGAGGAGAAGGACCTCTCCATCCCCCTCCCCACCCACCATTCTCCTGCCCAGACAGGGTCCCTATGACTGCCCCTCCCCAACTGGCCCTAGATCTGTGACATTCTCTAAATGGTTGGAACAGCCAGGAATGTAGGTCAGCGCTAGAGCCAAAGCCTTCTCTTCAGTGGCCCCTCCCTCCCTCACTCCCCACCTCCCGGAATTTTATGGAGTGGGGATAGAGGGGTTCAGTCCTCTGGGGTGGAAGGATAATGTGACCGTGTCTGTCTCCCAGTTTTGCTCTCTGTTTAGCCCACTGTCCCTTCAGTTTTCCTAGGGTTATTTTCCCGCCACTGTTACTTGCTGGCTTCCTGCCCAGGGCCAGGCCAGACATCTTTCTTAATGACAAGAGAGTAGAGGAAAAGACTCCCAATAGCTTCCTTCTCTCCCCAATGACAGAAGACATCTTTTGTACCCCAGTTTTCTTTGAAGTCTGTTGGCCTAGTGGGTGGGAGAGAAGGAAACGGTTGCTTCAGGTTCCAGAAGGACCCCCGATATGCCTACTTGGAATACTAGGGTGTTGGCCTGTTTTAAGGCCTAAATGTTTCAGGGCTTGGGGACAGCCTCCTGGACTTCAGGAGTGCCATTCTGGCCTGGGAACAGGTTCACCTCTCTGTCTATCTCTGTCCTAAACACCAATCCACCCTCCAGCCAACTCCATCAAGGTGGAGATGTACAGCGATGAAGAGTCAAGCAGACTGCTGGGGCCAGATGAACGGCTTCTGGAGAAGGATGACAGTGTGATTGTGGAAGACTCACTGTCTGAGCCCCTGGGCTACTGTGATGGGAGTGGCCCAGAGCCTCACTCCCCTGGTGGCATCCGGCTGCCCAATGGCAAGCTCAAGTGTGATGTCTGTGGCATGGTCTGCATTGGACCCAATGTGCTCATGGTGCACAAGCGCAGCCACACTGGTGAGTAAGCCAAAGGGGTTCAGGGCTGAGAGGCAGAGGCAGTGCTGGGTTAACAGTGAGAGGGCTGGAGGAGGCCATGCCGGGAGTGGGGTGGCCTCAGGAAGGGAAGGGTCTCTTAGCACAGTTTCTGGCTAACAAAATAAACGGGGGTGGAACTTGGACTCTCCTCAACACCTGTACTTCCCAGCACTTCCCTCAGTTGTTGTTATGATGAAAAGCTAGTAAGAATTTTTCTCAGGACATGGGGTTGGGGAAGGTGGTGTGGCCTCAAGAAGGATCCTGGGTATTGTTTGGGCCCTCCCACCTCATGGGAAAAAAAATGAAAGCAGATATCTCCTCTTCCCAGCTTCCCCAGGCGTTGGACTTCTAGAGGAGAGCAGGTCCTGTGGGGCTCAGTTTTTGGTAACAATCTTGGCCCAGTGTCCCAGGCCTGCCGCCCCTCTCCCTGCCACACCTTCCCAAGGGATCTTGTCCTCAAAGGATCTTTATAAAACAGGATTTGTGTGTGCGGCCCAGCACTGCCCTTCAGAAATGTGCTCTGAACACCTTCTGTTGGGTGGGACGGGGCAGAGGGTGGGGGACTAGGTCCAACCTTCAAAGTTCCTCACACACAGGCTTCTGAGATCTGATCTTTCACTTGCAGGTGAGAGGCCCTTCCATTGCAACCAGTGTGGTGCCTCCTTCACCCAGAAGGGGAACCTTCTGCGCCACATCAAGCTGCACTCCGGGGAGAAACCCTTCAAATGCCCGTTCTGCAACTATGCCTGCCGCCGGCGTGATGCACTCACTGGTCACCTCCGCACCCACTCGGGTCAGTGACCAGTCTAGTGGGAGATGAGAGAAGAGGGAGGGAGGCCCCAACGCAGCCAGTAAATAGAGCTGAGCGCCTTCTCCTATATTGGAGGAGTTACAATGTCTGTCGTTGAGGAGGGGAGAGCACTTACAGGGCAGATAGGGTCGCCCTGCCTCTCAAACCCCTCCCCTTGGCAGCAGGGCCCCATGGGGAATTTGGGGGACTCTTTGATAGGGTATTTTACATCTGCCACACTCTGTGACATGCAGCAAAAGGAGTACACGCAGTGGTCTTGGCTTGTAACCATCACCCTCCTTGACTTTTGCTTTTTAAAGTTCACGCTGACGCCATCTGTGCTGCTTCACCCCTCACTTCTGAGCCCCAGGGAAACCCTTCTTCCCGCTCCCACATGCTCCAGGCCCACATCTGCCATCATCTTCACCCTACCGCACTGACACCAAAGGTCTCGGGCAATCACTGTCTGTCTTTTTCACTTCCTACTGGTTCCCTGTAAATATCTATGGTCCCTCCAAGCTGGATAAAAGGGAGTGTAGGACCTCCAAACAGGAAAAGAGTATCACTTTCTGTTCCACATCCCAAGAAGGATGAGCAAGTCCAAAACAAGAGCAAGTCCAGAGGGTGCCTGGAGGTCAGTGTTTGGACCAGTGCCAGGGAACTGGATTAACAAGTTTTCCAGTCCAGCCAAGACTGTTGATCAGTATCTGTCTGAATCAGCTGGACAGATAGCACTTTTCAGGTGTTTACCAAGTTTTAAGCTTTTAGCTCGGACTTGGGAAGAGGCCAGGAGCTGAGCTGGTAGGAAGGAGGGAGCCTAGGATTGAGAAAAGGCAAAAAGAAGGGAAGAGGGGAAAGAATTAGTAGAGTCTGTCCTTGGAAACTTTCCTTAGTATTTTTTTCTTCTCTTAAACTCTTCTGGGCCGGGATTTAAGGGCCAGTACAACCACCTCACCATCGTCTGCTTTCTGCAGCCATCTACCTGGTTCTAGACTCTCTTAACTTGGAACTGGGACCTCTTTATCTCTATGTATGTGGAGAAACAGGGAGAAAGACCATCATTAATTCATAATTTATATATACAATGCATTTCACTTGTGTCACCTCGTGTGATCCTCATAATAATACAAAAACGAACCAACCAACCTGTTGTCATTGACTCGATTCTGACTCACAGTGACCCTATAGGACGCGTGAGAACTGCCCCATAGGGTTTCCAAGGAGAGGCTGATGGATTCAAACTGCTGACCTTTTGGTTAGCAGCTGAGCTTTTAACCACTGTGCCACCAGGGCTCCTAATAATCCAAGGTAGATGTTATTATCGCCATTTTGCTGACGAGGAAACTGAATTACAAAAAAAAATTTGCCGGTCCCCGTAGCCGAGCTGGAACCCCATCCATGTCCAGTGCCAGAGCTTGGTGCTCTTTTTCCTCGGAAGAGGGGCGGCTCCCCCTGTTGGTTTGGAACAAGGATGCTTCGGCCCCTAAAATTCTTACAAACAAAAGTGAAGTGAACTGGGCGGATTTTTTATGTTGTTCTGTGGGAGATTATCAGGAGCAGAAGCCAACACAGATATACTATTGGGTCCATATCTGTGGGATTCTATTACAACCCATACTATCAGAAAAAAGGGGTTGAGGAATCATTCCTCTCCTAGATGTAAAACCATTTCCCCAACAGTCTTGGGTGAACAGAACCATGACACTCACCTCATCCCCCAAATACTAGGGTTTACAGAGCAAGAGCAAAATGGCAGTAGATTGAGTCCATCAAAGTCCAGTTAGGGTGTGGGGGGTGGGTGGGTAGTAATTACCAGCCCCCTGTAAACTCCTCTACACCTTCCCTTGTCTCCCTGTTCAGTAGGAGCAAGATACATAAAATACACAATACCTTGATTCTCTTCACGCTTTTCTCTCCTCTCACAAATATCATCTCTCAAGAGTTGTCTTTAAAGGAAGTGTCAATCTCAGTTTTCCCAATTATTTTTTCTTCGGTAGAAATGAGACCTTACTATCAGTTCTTTATTAAAGGGGGAAACGAAAAAGCCCCCTGAAGCTTTTTTCTTCCTCTCTATTTTCTTCTCTGTTCATTTATTCTTTTCTCTTTTCTGAATTTCTCTATCAGTGATGGTTTTTCTGGGGATCTCATGGTTATCTCAGTGTAGAGAGACAGCAAGAAAGAGAAAATAAGCAGTAAGACCAGGCTAGGGATGGAGGTAAAAGTACAAGTAAAGGTCAATGAAAACTGCCGCTCCCCACATTGGCAGATCTAAGGGTTCTCATTTCTGTCACCCCAGCTCACCAGTTTCCCCCAAACCAAAACAGATAGTTCGTGAGCAAAAAATCCCCTTGTCTGATAAACAGCACTTACACCCACCCGCCACATGGAAAGGTTAAACCACAGCCTGGGCCCCAGACTCAGATATCCTGGGGTGAGGCCAACCTGTCTGCCAGGGACGATCTCCTACAAAGTCCCTGGGTCCTCACTTCGTTTGAGCAGCAACTTGGCCATCTTGAGGCCCACCACCAATCCAAAGCTGTATGTCCTGGGATCCCCCTCTCCTCCTATAGCTGTACATTAGCCTTATTCTCCAGTTTGTGTCATGGTTGCAGCTAAAGTCAGGGAAGGGAAAGCAAACAGAAGTCAACTTAGCAACACCCCTTCCTCCTCCATGCCAGTATACATTTTCTTCTGGTTGATCTTGGGGATCCAGGGCAGAGGGAGAAATAACTCTGATACTATTTCTCTCCTCTCTCCCCCGTAGTCTCCTCCCCAACAGTGGGCAAGCCCTACAAGTGTAACTACTGTGGCCGGAGCTACAAACAGCAGAGTACCCTGGAGGAGCACAAGGAGCGGTGCCACAACTACCTGCAGAGTCTCAGCACTGAAGCCCAAGCTCTGGCTGGCCAGCCAGGTGGGACTGTGGGCAGGTCTACGGGGGAGGTGAGGGCAGGGCCAGAAGGAGTGCAGGACAAGGTGATTCCAGCACCTCCCCACAAAGGGATAAAGTCTGTGGAATAGGAGACAGTTACCCAGTAAATCTGCCAAGCACCTCACTGCAAGCATCCCAGCTGGTGAAGGGTCCTGTGGTGCATGCTGTAATGAGAGCCATAGGGAGGGAGGGGAAGATATGGTCTGTGTCCCCAGTGTAATGAGGGAGAAAGAACACAAGGAAGTATAAAATCAAGGGTCAAATGTACATAATCGACACCAAATTATCTTAAATGTTACTGGGATGAGCACTAGGTATGGTAAAGTGAGCAGAGCCCAGTTTTCAAGGCACAGGGTATGACCATCCTTGGCTGTGACCTTCCAGGGGAAGGCTGCTGGGACAGTGCCACCCCAGCTCAGCTGCTACAACTCTGTCCCCACCTCGTTCCCACTAGGTGATGAGATACGTGACCTGGAGATGGTGCCAGACTCCATGCTGCACTCATCCTCCGAGCGGCCAACTTTCATTGATCGGTTGGCCAACAGTCTCACCAAACGCAAACGTTCTACCCCCCAGAAGTTTGTAGGTAAGAGTCCGGTTGGAGAGGAGACACATAGACACATATAAATCTGAGCTCTGGTAGCCATTAGACCAGCTGGGTCTGGAGATTTGATTGAAGGAAAGAAAGAGGTCTCGTGGTTGCCCGCGCTCAGTCTTATCCCCAGAACAGGAGAGGAGTGAAGAGGGAGGATGTACCTCGAGAGGGTGGAGAGGGGTTGGTGTTGAGGACTGTTGTGATTGTTGTAAGGGAAGGGGACCAGGGTGCCTCAGGCTCTACCACTTTTTGAGAATAGCAATCTATGTGGGCTGCTAGAAGGGCCACTACAGTCAGAGAAAGGAAGTGAGTACGTGGTTCCCCCACCTGGCTCTGTTCATTAGCTAAGGACCCAGACCTTTGCAGTCATGAAGGAAGTATTAAATATCAGTGGGCTGAGACTGAGTCCTCCTCTAAGACTGCAGCCTAGAGTCAGGGAACAGCCCCACAGAGGCCCTTACCTCTGAGGGAGTTAAATGAGGGGTGGTAAATACTGTTACATCCTGCCCCATGGGTAAGAAAACAAAGAAGTAATCCTGGGAAGCATAGCAATTCTCCAGACCCAGCCCTGCTGTGACCCACTTCTCCACAGGTGAAAAGCAGATGCGCTTCAGCCTCTCGGACCTCCCCTATGATGTGAACTCGGGTGGCTACGAGAAGGATGTGGAGTTGGTGGCACACCATGGCCTGGAGCCTGGCTTTGGAGGTTCTCTGGCTTTTGTAGGGGCAGAGCATCTGCGTCCCCTTCGCCTTCCACCAACCAGTTGCATCTCAGAACTCACGCCTGTCATCAGCTCTGTCTATACCCAGATGCAGCCCCTCCCCGGTCGGTTGGAGCTCCCAGGGTCCCGAGAAGCAGGTGAGGGACCTGAGGACCTGGCTGACGGAGGCCCCCTCCTCTACCATGCTCGAGGTCCCCTGACTGACCCGGGGGCATCCCCCAGCAATGGCTGCCAAGACTCCACAGATACAGAAAGCAACCATGAAGATCGGGTTGCAGGGGTGGTATCCCTCCCTCAGGGTGCCCCACCCCAGCCACCTCCCACCATTGTGGTGGGCCGGCCCAGTCCTGCCTATGCCAAAGAGGACCCCAAGCCACAGGAGGGGTTACCACGGAGCACGCCAGGCCCCTCCAAGGAAGTGCTTCGGGTGGTAGGCGAGAGCGGTGAGCCCGTGAAGGCCTTCAAGTGTGAGCACTGCCGCATCCTCTTCCTGGACCATGTCATGTTCACTATCCACATGGGCTGCCACGGCTTCAGAGACCCTTTCGAGTGCAACATCTGTGGTTACCACAGCCAAGATCGGTACGAGTTCTCTTCCCATATTGTCCGGGGGGAGCATAAGGTGGGCTAGTGACCTCCACCCCTCCCTTCAGTCCATCACTCCACTGCCCCACCTACAGGTGTCTAGCCCTGTGCCCACCACATCCCAAGGAGTTTTGCTTTTAGCCCCCACCACTGGCTACCTGACTTCATACCTGCCCCTGACTCCTCCTCACCTCTTTCTTCTCCTCTGCCCTGACTTATTTAAGCATCATGACGAGACTGGTCTTTTGCTTTTGTTTCCCCTTTCTCTTCTCTTCTCATCCTAGCATACTTGCTGAGTTATTTATTAAGATAACTAGTTGATTTTTATTTTTGCCTTTTTTTTCCAACTTGTATCAGTCACTTGTCACTCTCCCACCCTCCCACCCACAGTGCCCTTCTACTTAGGCCTAAATTTTCTCTTTGATCCAGCTTCTTCCAACAGCCCCAGGGGTAGGAAGCTGGTCTTAGTATTAAGAGACCTTGAGCTTCTTTTTGCTTTAAGTCTTCACCCTTTACATTATCTGATTCATCAGTTTTGATGTTGATACCTCCCTCTGGCCCTACCTTAGCTGTGTGGCATTATATCTCCTCTCTGGGACCCTTCAACCTGGTACTCCATACCTCTTGTGCCCTCTCACCTTGGCAGCTTGCACTGTTCTTGAACAAATAAAGAATTTCCTCATTTGGAAGTAGGAGGGGCTGAAGAAATTCTCCCCAGACACCATGGGACTGAGGGTCCTCTGATATTCCCCTAATAATATGAACTCCCAAAGCCCACATTCAGGATCTCCCTCTAGGATGTGATATATCTCTTCCTTCTCCTTGAACAGCCCTCAATACTGCTCTAGTCTCCTCAACCTGCCAGTCTACTCAGTGATGGTTTTTCTCTCTTTGGAATGCCCCAATTTTATATTCTCAGGGGCCAAGGCTAGGTCTGCAACCCTCTGTCTCCGACACATTGGGAGCCACAGGTGCCTAATTGGGAGCCAGGGCAGGGGAAGGGGGTGGGTCAAGATTTTTCTTTCTCCTCCACCTCTCAAACCTCTTCACTCTTGTGACCTTCCTAGTCTCTCAGGGGCTCCTTTAGTGCCCATCCTATAGAACTAGCAGGTTGCTGCCTGATGACAAGAGGGTATCTCAACCCCTAAGTCATGCTGCCTTCTTCTTCCTCTCCCCTCCCCCAGCAGGATTCACTCTTTCATTCCAGGGCTCCTGGGCCCTGTTCTTAGGGTCTGTGACGGGGAGAAAAGAGTGTATCTTTTCCCTTTTCTAGTTTTCAGTGTAACCAAAAATCATCCCCAGATGAGCAAGGGCACATGCCCCTCACTCCATTCCACCCTTGTCCCAGCAAGAATGGGATGGGCACAACTGGACCAGGGTCATCCTTTACTGCCTCCTTCTACAGTCAGCTCCCAGACATAAGGCAGGAGGGGGTACTGTCCTCCTGGCTACTGCAGAGACCTCTGGGTACCCCAGCATTAGTGAGAAGGGGACAGGAGGAGCTACAACTCCACTGGAAGTGAAGGTCTCTTTCTACAAGAGTTCCCTGCCCAAGGCCACAGCCATCCCACTCTCTGCTTCCTTGAGATTCAAACCAAAGGCTGTTTTTCTATGTTTAAAGAAAAAAAAAAAAAGTAAAAACCAAACATAACACCTCACAAGTTATAACACTTGGTCCTTCTCTCTCTCTCTCCTTTTCCCTTCTCTTCTTTTCCTTTCCATCTTTCTTTCCATATGTCCTTTCCTTATTGGCTCTTTTGCCTCCTACTTTTCTCACTCCCTATCAGGGATATTTTGGGGGGATGGTAAAGGGTTGGCTAAAAACAGACCCTGGGGTTGGAGCTCTTAAGGGCTTTGGGAAGAGTCTGCCTTACCCTCTTATGGGAAAGGAGACCCTAAAAAATTTTTCTCTTCCTCCTGTTTCTCCCCCATTATGTGGTCTCCCAGGAAGAACCCGACTGGCAAGGAGGGGCATTGTGGGGTGATGGCTCCCTTGACAACACAGCAATAAACAGATGCTGCCAAGGGCAAGAGGATGGGGAAATTAGCTCAGAGGAGAGTGGTCTCTAGAGGAGGGAAGAATCTTCTCAACAATGCCCCAGGGTACTGGCTCCTTGTTTCAGGGTGGCAGCAGAGCTGAGGTTAATATCTGGGGTTCTCCTGAACTGTTCTGGCTACTGAGCCCCTTCCTGCTAGGCCTACCCCTACCACCTCTTCTGTGTCTGCTGTGTATTTGATGACACTTCATAAGGACTAGTCCCTTCTTGGGAATCAGAGCCTTAGAGTGTTCCCATCCCCTCCCCCAGTCAGCTTTGGCACCTGTAATGTCTGGAACATGAAGGACTATGTCCTGAGGCTATACTTGTGCCCATGAGAGCAGAGACTGGAAGGGCAAGACCAGGTGCTAAGGAGGGGAGAAAGGGACACTCTATCTCTCTCCAGACCATCACTGCACTTTAACCAGGGTCTTAGGTACAAAATCGTACTTTCCAGAGCTTTCCAGCTCTGGAACCTCAAACATCCTCACGCTCTCTCCCAGCTCTTTTGCATAAAAAAAAAAGGAAGGAAAAAAAAAAAAAAAAAAAAAAAACCACTGAAACCCACACGGAGAAAAGAGGTGTTTTCCTTTTATATTGATATTCAAAATCAGCACCACAAAAAAACATTTCTAAATAGACACTTTTCCAGACCTTTGTTTTTTCGTGTCACTGTCCAAGCTGCAGATGGGATTTTGTAACACTTCTGGTAGCTTCTTTCCTGTGTACATAGTATATATATATATATATTTTTAATCAGAAGTTATGAAGAACAAAAAGAGAAAAAAATAAACACAGAAGCAAGTGCAATACCACCTCTCTTCTCCCTCTCTCCCAGGGTTTCCTTTGTAGCCTATGCTTGGTGTCTCTTTTGATCCTTACCCCTTCACCTCCTCTCCTCTTCCTCTGGTCCTCCCTCCCTTTTTTTTAAAGAGTTTTTCTCCTTTCACTAGGGGAGTTAAACTAGCTTTTGAGACTTATTGCAAAGCATTTTGTATATGTAATATATTGTAAGTAAATATTTGTGTAATGGAGATATACTACTGTAAGTTTTGTACTGTACTGGCTGAAGGTCTGTTATAAATAAACATGAGTAATTTAACACCCCTGGTTGTTTTTACAGACTTCCTTTACCTCGCTTTTCTGCTGGGAGGTAGGAGGGCCTCTTACTACTAAACAGTTTAGGAGATGAACAAGTCTAAGACCGAAGGGAAGCCAGACAAGAATGCTCAAGTTGTTGCTACAGAAGAACAGAAGAGTTTTAGCCTAGAATGGGAAATAGAAGATATTTTCCTACCTTCAGGATAAGAGAGACACCCCAACTTGCCTATCTGTCCAAAGCAGAGATTCATCAAACGTTTGTTGAGTTCCTACTACGTGCAAAACACATTATGTACGTTATAATTATACGTTACAATTACACCTTGTATATCTCACAGTAACATGAGTGGTGACATAACAGGGTCTACCACTTCTTGGGAAACCCTGGTGGCATAGTAGTTAAGAGCTACGGCTGCTAACCAAAAGGTCGGCAGTTCGAATCCACCAGGTGCTCCTTGGAAACCCTATGGGGCAGTTCTACTCTGCCCTGTAGGGTCACTATGAGTCAGAATTGACTCGATGGCAACGGTTCGGTTCAGTACCACTTCTTGAGTGTCTCATAAATGCCAAGCACTGTGTCAAGTATTCATGCAATTGTAGAAACAACTTACAAAAGAATGCTTGCCATCACTGGTGAAGAAATAAAAGCCTAAGAGAGAATAAACAACTTGTCCAAGGGCCATTAGCCAATAAGTGACAGAACCATGTCTGACTCCAAAGCCTATGCCCATCCCTTTATGCCAGGGAACGCAGCCAGTGAAACCTCCAGGCTATAAAAATCCAAAGAAAAGCCAAGGTAGGAACATCAACTTGGTACTGTCTTAAATATTAACTATTTTCTGTCCCTTTAACTCTAAACTTTTTTTGTCCTCTTCCACCTACTCGTTGCCATTCTATATGATAATGTCTGTCTTCTGTTTTCCGTGAGACTACAGTGAAGTGAAAAACGGAGACAGTTCCATCTAGAATCTATCATTTTCATGCCCACTAAAACTAGCAAATTCACCTGGAAGAGACCGTGAATATGTTGCTTCGGTGTCAACGAAAGTTAGAAAATAGATCTTAACCCCAGTAAAGCGGGTTGCAAGTTAAATGAAGCCGTGATGTGTTGTTGGAGGGAAGCTGAATCTAGTGTGTTCAGACTCCAGTCCCCTTGCGACTTGTTTCTCCAACTTTGGAGACAACTGGGTGGTTGGTTGCATGTGGATAGCTACTCCTACTTGAGGCTCCAGCCTTTCTGATGGCTCTTGAGAGGTAAATTGAGCTCATAAATAAGGAAATGTGTTTCAAATGGGGGCTAGACTCATCAGTGAGTGACGAAATCACTTTAGTGGGTCTTGATCAGCATTTATTAAAATAGAGAACAGAACCAGCGCACCTTATGTTGTCAAGGTAAGTACTGTGTCACGAAGCTTGTGTTAGTTTTGTATGTGTGTGTATTTGTGAATGTATTGACTGTTGTTGTGTGCCAATGTAAAATATATTTCCGCTATGAGTCTGAGTCAAAAACGTTTAAGTCACTGTTCCAGGCTTTATCTTCCTTCATTCGTTTGTTAGCTGAGGGACACAACAGAACAGTGAAGCCAGAACACCTCTTACCAGCTGTATGTGACCTCGGGCAAGTTATTTAACCTCTCTGCACCTTGGTTTTTCAATCTGTAAAGTGAGAATAATAACAGTACCTACCTCATAGGCTTGTGGAGGATTAAATAGGTTCATATTTATAAAGGGCTTACCACAGTGCTTGGCACTGAGCTAACAGGATCCAGGGATACAAACGTGAATGACAAACAGCGCAGCACGAATGCACTTCTCCGTGGCCCCCACTGTGGGATTTTCAACATACTGGAAGGAGAAATAAACAAAATGTTTTGCTTCCTACTGAGTGTTCCGTTTCTGAATCCCACACTAAGTAGCAGGATTGGCAGAGCAACAATCCGAGGATCCCTCGCTGGCGTAGCGCTGTCTTCGGTCTAAAGACTCGGGGCCAGGGGGCCTCTCGGTGTCGCACTACAATTCCCACAACGCACCTCCCCTCCGGCCTCTAATAGGGAGAGCGTTTTGTGGTCTCTCGAAGAGCAAATTCCGCGCCTAGCGTCGCGATAACCGGCCGCTGGTAAACCCGAGAATTACGTCCGGGATAGGGCGTCGCAATGCTTGCCGGGAAACGTATACCTATGATTTTCTTCCGCTAGCAGGTTAAATAGTCCCTTGAGTACCTTGTTCTTCGGACAAATAAGCTGTAGAAGCTCCTTTCCACCCTATATTTCAGTGGAAATACTGATTAACAAAGATACTTGAGTAAAGTGGGACATCGTTCTTGGCTTCCGTCTCCTAAGGATTCGCCCCGTGGGGGCGTAGGGATCTCACACTATATAAGAGTCCCGGGACAAGTTCCGGATTCTCTCTCGGGTCCTCGCTTCCAAGATGGTGAGTTGTGGCGCGTGGTGAGCGTAGGGAATCCGGGTCGGGGCTGAGATCAGCTTCTGGTATTGTGGAGGTTGAGGGCCGGGACTGGAGTGGACGGAGTCTATATCTGTTTCTGGGTTTGGAAGAAGAGGCACTCTGAGTGGCTGTTTTCTGGGGTTTGTTGGCGCGCACCGAGGCTGGGTAAGCGGCATCCTTTTCCTATCAATATTTTCATCTTTTCGCAGACTAAGAAAAGGAGGAACAACGGTCGTGCCAAAAAGGGCCGTGGCCATGTGCAGCCTATCCGCTGCACGAACTGCGCCCGCTGCGTGCCCAAAGACAAGGCCATTAAGAAGTTCGTAATTCGGAACATAGTAGAGGCCGCAGCTGTCAGGGACATTTCCGAAGCGAGTGTCTTCGACGGTGAGTGCGCAAGAGGACTAGTACTTTGCTAAGACCCAAGCCGCCTTAATCTCGCTCTTCTGCAGACTCTGTTCGTTGGCGCGTC
This sequence comes from Dugong dugon, assembly GCA_030035585.1. Lineage (NCBI taxonomy): Eukaryota > Metazoa > Chordata > Mammalia > Sirenia > Dugongidae > Dugong > Dugong dugon. Next base: position 10,833,048 of record CM057465.1, read on the forward strand.
CCTGCAGTGTTCAAGTTACTACTTTTTTTTTAAATCTGTTTATTAATAATTTTTAGTTGTAGTTTAGATGAAGGTTTATAGGACAAGTAGTTTCTCATTAAACAGTACACATTGTTTTCTGACAATGGTTAATAACTCCACGATATGTCAACACTGTCCCTTCTTGACCTTGGGTTTCCTATTACCAGCTTGTCTGTCCCCTTCTGCGTTCTAGTCCTTGTCTCTGGACTGTTGTTCCCCATTAGTCTCGTTTTGTTTTATGGGGCTCCAGACAGTTACTTTCTGTGTATCTTAAAGGTTGGTGGTGGTGGAAAAGAAAGTTGCCTTTGCGCTGTCGTTTGTCGTTTTGGTCTTTGCCTGAAAGGAATAACAGCGATGGGCAGAGGGTAATTCTTCGCGATAGAGCGCACAGCCTTTACCCTGAGGTTTGAGTCATGGTTTGTGATTTCTTGTATGCTGTTGAGTGCCTTGGGGTTGATTTTGATTGATGGCGAGCCCATGTGACAGCGGAACTGCCCCCATAGGGTTTTTTAGGTTGTAATCCTTAACGGGAGCAGATCGCCAGATCTTTTTTTCCCCCGGAGCCGATGGGTGGTTGCAAACTGCCAGCCTTTCGGTTATCTTTGCGCTGCCAGGGCTCCTTGACTTCCTGTGTAAGAGATGAAATTCCAAAACACTTTATAGAGCTTAGTGATCGGTATCAACGCTTCACGAGCGCTAGCTAGGAACTTGATTTAGAAAGAAAAAAAAACTTGAGTTATTGAAGAGCGTTTGAGTGCCTGTTTCGCTGAAAATGTTCTTAATTTTATCTGGCAACAAGGAGGGGCCCAGGGTAGGCATTATGGCTAGTGTTAACTGCTGAAAGAACTAGAATTTTAGTTTATTTTACTTACAGTGTAGAATTGGTCCCCATGGTGACAAAATGAGTTGATAGAGCATATTCATTTGTAAAACTGACAGTTGTGCACAGGTGCTTAAATATCAAGAACTAAACAGTTGGCTTTTGGGAGTGAGTAACTTTTCATAGATCTGTCTGGCAGACATTAAAGTTATATGTAGTTTTAATTGATAGAATGAAGAAAGAGCAGCACAAGGTGGATCTGAGACCTATGCTTATACAAATAATTTTTTCCCCAGCATACGTGCTTCCCAAGCTGTACGTGAAACTACATTATTGCGTGAGTTGTGCCATTCACAGCAAGGTGGTCAGGAACCGTTCCCGTGAAGCCCGGAAGGACAGAACGCCCCCACCCCGATTTAGACCTGCAGTGAGTTTCTTAAAAAGGAGGATGTGGAAGCCAGAGGGGTAATGGATAAAGAGATAAGTTAGGACCCCACCCCCACCCCCCCAAAAAAAATCACTGCCATCGATGTTAATTCTAACTCACAACTACCCTACAGGTCAGAATAGAACTGCCCCCATAGGGTTTTCAAGGCTGTAATCTTTACAGAAGCAGACTGCCACATCTTTCTTGCGCAGAGCCGCTGGTGGGTTTATAATCTCTGACCTTTCAGTTAGCAGCTGAACACTTAACATTGCACCACCAGGGCTCCTTAGTGAGGGCCCGGGGATTTTTAGTCAGTTTTCATATGGAGTGATACTGTCTGCTTCCATGTATACCAGCCCTTCCTGCCTTTATGGCCCAAATACATTATTAGTGATAGGAGGATGTCACATTCTTGGTGGGAGGAGCGGTCTTGGACCCATCATTTTTATTTACTCTTTCATTGCTTTTTCTTTTAGGGTGCTGCTCCACGACCTCCACCAAAACCCATGTAAGGATTTGAGTCCTTAAAGGCTGAAGAGGAGCAAACCTGAAAGAAAATAAAATGGAAATTACACTTTATAGCATGTTAAGTGTCTTGCTGGTTAGGGTGGGAATTTGGGCATGTCTGGGGGGCTTGCTTTACTAAGTATTCAAATGTAAAATGGCGGGTTTTTTTTTTTTTTTTTTTTTTTTAATTGTGGTAAATATATATGGAACAAATCGTTTGCCAGTTCAACACTCTTCACATGTAAAATTTAGTGACGTTAGTTATGTTTATCCACAGTCTTATGTGATTTCTCCACGGGGTGAAAATGTCCAGGATACCAGAGGCATTTCTAGAAATTTGCAGAAGTGTCGTGAGAGTAAAGAGAAAGCTTGTACACAAAATACTGAAGAGAGGCTGGCTGTACCTTGAATGGTTTTTTTTGTCTTAGAATTCATAAGTAAGACAGTCATCAACTGGGGATCTATATTTACATGTTTTATCTAAAAATACTTGGGAATGGAATGAATTTGCCTGTAAATTGGGCTAAACCTGTAGTGTAGAGGTTTTGATTAAAATATACAATATGTTAGGAAACATTTTTTTCCAAGTGTCTATTTAAAGGAATGATAGCAAGGGAAGGGGTGGAGTATTTCAGAGCATGGGGGTGGTCGTACTACTGAGAACTCCCTCACTTCCTACTGAGAAGGAAAAAAAAAAAAACAGTGGGAAACTACTGGCCCCAGCTTGCCCGTGCTCAATATACTAATGAATGTGCTGGGAACAGCAAATTAAGAGTTTATCAGAGCACCTTAGGCAAGAATGTCTAAGTCCTTTGTGGGAGGCCCACAAAAGAGATCTATGTTTCAGACCTTTGGTTCCTCTGTATTGTAGTGGCCTTCACACCAGGGATAAACACTGGGTGGGGAAAATCAGACACAAGATAAAAGTGGGATGCTAAATTGATGGGTCCCAACCCCAGCTTGCTCGGTTAAAAAAACAAAACCCATTGCTGTCAAGTTGCCCAGAGACCCTATGGGACAGTAGAATTTCCCCATAGGGTTAAAGTAAAGCCAGGTTCAAATAGTAAATTAGGGCTATGGTTGTGTAGTTGCTGCAAGATTCATTTTACGGTGTCTGTAGGCAGTGTACCCTTTTCTCAGAATAGGTCTTAACTGCTTCTTGTATGAGTTGGAAAACTAATTTATGCATTTGAAATGCAAAGTAGGCTAGTCAGTTCTGTCTCCTGGAATCATACTTCAAAGAGCCTAAGGCCTTCAAGAGTTGGCTTAGCAGTTTTTCCCAAACTAATTGTGATTTTGTAATGTCAGAGACAAGAGTTTTCCATACTTATTCAGGCCCAGAAGTAGCCCCAGCCCAATTCTAGTGGCAAATAAATCATTTCCTCCTTTATCAGATGGGCATCCAGGGAAAGTAAACTTGTTATTCGTGTGTCACCTGCTCCAAAAAAAGCCACACGTAATGCTGTCAGAAGTGACCCACAAGACAGCTTGAAGTTCCCCAGATGTTTGAATAATAACTAGCAGTCTTCTCTGGTCTGTTACGAGCTGAGGTTCTAGTAGTTGGTCACAACGAAGGTGGTAAGGCTTGGAGTTGCAGCCTCTCAATACGGGTGATAGATTTTTCAGACTCAAATGTGTGAAAAAATTCAAACCAGGTAAAGACCTTTGGGCTCTTTCATCGTTGCTCCAGTGGCCACCCAGAAGGTTGGGTTTCAAGTAAATGCAGCCAGGATTCATGGAAAAGAAACAGGATATATTGAGGTCCTAGGCCTCCCTTTCCCTCCACCCCAAAACCTACACTTTTGTCTCCCTTTGTCTACCTCTCCAAAACGTAGCGTGTATGAGGAAGAAATTGTTCCCCGCTCTGCTACGTCTGCCTGCGTGGCTTGGGACAGATTACCTAACTGGTTGCCATCGAATTAATACTAATAATGGTAGCAGACTATCTGGCTTCAATTTCCTAGTGCTCAGGGTGATCATTCCTATTTCAGAGTATTTTGGTGAGGTTTAAGTGAGTATTGAAAGCAAATCGTTTACTTAATTTGTTGAGCACCTAGTATGTGACAGGCACTGTTCTAGGTGCTGAGGACATAGCAGTGACCAAAACAAAGACCTTGGCATCTTGGAACTTACATTTTAGTGGAGGGCAGTATAAGGAGGTGACCTGGAGTGAGGAAGGGCTATTGTTTTATATATATTGTGGCCTCTTGAGAAGGTTGATAATACTTCCAACCTAAAGAAAGTGAAGGCAAAACCCATTTGGATAAATAGGGAAAGCTTTCCAGGCAGAGGGAATAGCAAGTGCAAATAACCTGAGGCACTTGGTATGTTACAACGCTAGGAGGGAGAGTAGTTTCAGTTTATGATCCCTTGTTTGTAATCCATAGGGCCTTATTTGCTTACACTGTTGAATATGTAACATCTTCAAAGGTACCTGGAGCAGCACCCAGGATCAAATACATTAATATACCTGCAGCAAAATATAAGAATAGTCATGTTGAAACCAGTCTACAGGACCAGTTGCCTGCAGGGACCACAGCCTAACCTATCCAGAGACCAGAACTAGACGGTACCCCACTACCAGTACTGACTATTCCAATCAGGGCCACAGTAGATGGTCTTGGATAGAATGGGAGGAAATTGTGAAACAAAACTCAAAATCTTAAAAGGCCAGACTTACTCGAGCAGCAGAGAACTGTGGAACCCCCAAGACTATCACCCTGAGATAACCTTTAAACTTTGAACTGAAGTGACTCCCAGAGGTCACCACTGAACTAAATAACAGATTGATTTTGTAACATAATATCCATGAGTATTGTGCTGCTTTTATTAAAAAAAAAAAAATTCACTTGACACCAAACATAGATGAGAAGGTCAGGGAGAAGGTGGCGGGCTGGGGTGGGGGGGGATGAGGGGTGGAGGAGAAGGGAAGCAAGAACAATGGAAACGAGCTAGAATGGAAATAATGAGGATGCTGACAGCGATGGAGAAAACGTAACCAATGTCCCTGAACAGTATGTGCAGATTATTAAATGGGAACCTAATTTGCTGTGTAAACTTTAACCAAAAACTCAATAAAATATTAAAATAATAAAGTCATATTAAGTGGAAGAAGGACTATAAATAACTTCGCATGACTTCATGTTGGGTTTTGCAACAAAGTGAGTTACAAAAGTCTTGGTTTTTAGAGCTTTATTCATTTTTCAGTTGCAGGTAAGAGATTGTGGATCTATGGCAGACAGAGAAGACAGGTCTAGATCACGTGCACCCTTGTAGGCCCCGGCAAAGACTTTGAACTTTACGTGAACTGTGATGGTAAACAATGAGATACCACTTCACACACACTAGAATGTCTATAATAAAAAAGATAAGTGTTGACAATATGGAGAAATTGGAATCCTTATACACTGCTGGTGGGAAGGTAAAATAGCATTAAGTTGCTCAAAAACTAACAGAGTTAACATACAACTCAGCCATTTTACTCCAAGAGAACTAAAAACCTTTGTGCACACAAAATCTTGTACACAAATGTTTATAGCAGCACTATTCACAATAGAGGAGCCCTGGTGGCGCAGTGGTTAAGTGTTCGGCTGCTAGCCAAAAGGTCTAAGTTCACATTGACCAGCCCCTCAGACACCCTACAGGGCAGTTCTACTCTGTCTCATAGGGTTGCAATGAGTCGGAATTGAAGGCAACAAGTTTATTCACAATAGTGTGTTGTTAGGTGTCATCAAGTCACTTCCAACTCAGCTACCCCATGCACAACAGAACAAAACACTGCATGGTCCTGCACCATCCTCGAAATGCTTGCTATGTTTGAGCCCATTGTTGCAGCCAATCCATCTCGCTGAGGGTCTTCCTCTTTTTCGCTGACCCCTTTACCAAGCACGATGTCTTTCTCCAGGAACTGGTCCCTCCAGATAATCCGTCCAAAGTAAGGGAGACGAGGTCTCATTATCCTCGCTTCTAATCAGCATTCTGGCTGTACTAAAACTTAGATTTGTTCTTCTGGCAGTCCATGGTATATTCAATATTCTTCACCAACACCATAATCCAAAGGCATCAATTCTTCAGTCTTCCTTAGTCATTGTCCAGCTCTCGCATGCATATGAGGCGATTGAAAATTCCATAGGTTGGGTCAGTTATACCTTAGTCCTCAAGGTGACATCTTTGCTTATTAACACTTCAAAGAGGTCTTTTGCAGCAGATTTGCCTAATAAAATACATCCTTTGATTTCTTGACTGCTGCTTCCATGGGCGTTGCTTGTGGTCCAAGTAAAATGAAATCCTTGACAACTTCAATCTTTTTCCATTTATCATGATGTTGCTTATTGGTCCAGAATTGTAAGGATTTTTCTTCCTTTATGTTGAGGGGTAATCCATACTGAAGACTGTAGTCTTTGATCTTTGGTAAGTGCTTCAAGTCCTCTTTGCTTTCAGTAAGCAAGGTTGTGTCATCTGCATATTGCAGGTTGTTACTGAGTGTTCCTTCAACCCTGGTGCCGCATTCTTTTTTATATACTCCAGCTTCTCCAATTATTTACTCAGCATACAGGTTGAGTAAGTATGGTGAAAGGATACAGCCCTGACACACACCTTTCCTGATTTTAAACCACACAGTATCCCCTTGTTCTAGTCAAACAACTGACTCTTGGTCTATGTACAGGTTCCACATGAGCACAATTAAGTGTTCTGGAATTCCCATTCTTCGCAACGTTATTCATAATTTGTTATGATCCACACAGTCGAATGCCTTTGCATAGTCAATAAACCACAGGTGAACATCTTTCTGGTATTCTCTGGTTTCAGCCAAGATCCATCTGACATCAGCAATGATACCCCTTGTTCCATGGCCTCTCCTGAATCTGGCTTGAATTTCTGGCAGTTCCCTGCTGATGTACTGCTGTAACCGTTTTTAAATTATTTACATAATTTTACTTGTGTGTGATGTTAATGATATTTATTCGATAATTTCCACATTCTGTTGGAACACCTTTCGAATAGGCACAAATATGGATCTCTTCCAGTCAGTTGGCCAGGTAGCTATCTTCCAAATTTCTTGGCATAGATGAGTGAGCGCTTACAGCGTTGCACCTGTTTGTTAAAACATTTCCATTGGTATTCCGTCAGCCCCTGGAGCCTGGTTTTTCGCCAGTACCTTCAGTGCAGCTTGGACTTCTTCCTTCAGTACCGCTGGTTCTTGGTCACATGCTACCTCCCAAAATGGTTGAATGTCGACCAGTTCTTTTTGGTACAGTGACTTTGTGTATTCCTTCCATCTTCTTTTGATACTTCCTGCATCGTTCAATGTTTTGCCCATAGAATCCTTCAACATTGCAGGTCAAGGCTTGAATTTTTTCTTCAGTTCTTTCATCTTGAGAAACGCCGAGCGTGTTCTTCCCTTTTAGTTTTCTAACTCCAGGTCTTTGCACCTGTCATTATAATACTTTACTTTGTCTTCTCAGGCCACTCTTTGAAATCTTCTGTTCAGCTCTTTTACTTCATCGTTTCTTCCATTCTCTTTGGCTACTCTATGTTGAAGAGCAAGTTTCAGAGTCTCTTCTGACATCCATTTTGGTCTTTTCTTTCTTTTCTGTCTTTTTAATGACCTGCTTTCTTCATGTATGATGTTCCTGATGTAATCCCACAGCTCGTCTGGTCTTCGGTCTTTAATGTTCAAAGCACCAAATCTGTTCTTGAGATGGTCTCTAAATTCAGGTGGGATATACTCAAGGTTATATTTTGGCTCTTGTGGACTTGTTTTAATTTTCTTCAGTTCCAACTTGAACTTGCATACGAGCAATTGATGGTCTGTTCCGAAGTTGGCCCCCTGGCTTTGTTCTGACTGATGACCTTGAGCTTCTTCATCGTCTCTTTCCACAGATGCAGCTGATTTGATTCCTGTGGATTTCATCCAGCAAGGTCCTCGGCTATACTCGCTGTTTATGGTGTTGAAGAAAGGTATTTGCAATGAAGAAGTCATTGGTCTTGCAAAATTCTATCGTGTGATCTCCCGTGTCGTTTCTATCACCAAGGACATATTTTCCAACTACTGATCCTTCTTCTGTTTCCAACTTTCATATTCCAATCACCAGTAATTACCAATGCATCTTGATTGCATGTTTGATCAATTTCAGACAGCGTAAGTTGGTAAAAGTCCTCAGTTTCTTCATCTTTGGCCTTAGTGGTTGGTGCATAAATTTTTATAACAGTTAACTGGTCTTCCTTATAGACATGTGGATATTATCACTGACAGCGTTGTACTTCAGGATAGATCTTGAAATGTTCTTTTTGACAATGAATTTGATGACATTCCTCTTCAATTTCTCAGCATAGTAGACCATTTTATTGTCGGATCCAAAATGGCCAATACCTAACAATTTCAACTCACTAATGCCCAAGATATCAATCTTTACGCGTTCCATTTCATTTTTGACTACTTCCAATTTTCCTTGGTTCATACTTTGTACATTTCATGTTCTGATTACTAATGGATGTTTATAGCTGTTTTCTTCTCATTTTAAGTCATGCCACATGAGCAAATGAAGGTCCTGGAAGCTTTACTCAATCCACATCATTAAAGTTGACTCTACTTTGAGGAGGCAGCTCTTCCCCAGTTGTATTTTGAATGCCTTCCAACCTGAAAGTCTCATCTTCCAGCGCTATACCAGACAATGTTCTGCTGCTATCCACAAAGTTTTCACTAGCCAATCTTTCAGAAGTAGATTGCCAGGTCCTTCTTCCCAGTGTGTCTTAGTCTGGGAGCTCTGCTGAAACTTGTTCACCATGGGTGGCCCTGCTGCTTTTGAAATACTGCTTCCAGCATCACAGCAACACACAAGCCACCACAGTACGAGAAACTGAGGGATGAGACCCATAAACAAATTGTGGTTTATGTATACAATGAAATATTATTCAACCATAAAAAGGGATGAAGTACTTATACTTGCTACCATATCGATGAGCCTTAAAAACATTATGCTAAGTGAAAGAAGCCAGGCACAAGACTACATACTGCATAATTTCATTTATGTGAAAATGTCCAGAATCAGAAAGTCTATGAAGACAGAAGTATATAAGTGGTTATGAGTCAGACTCAACCCGATGGTAATGGGTTTGGTTTTTTTTTTTTTTTTGGTTTAGAGCTGGAGGGGTTGGGGGGAAATAAAGAGTGACAGCTAATGGGTAGGGGTTTCTTTTAGGGGTGGTGAACATGTTCCAAAATTGATCGTGGGGATGGTTGCTCAACTCCAAATATACTAAAAACCATTGAGTCGTATCTTACAGGGGTGAATTGTATGGAATGTGAAATACAGCTCAATAAATCTGTTAACAAATAAAATAAAAATGTGATGGTAATCCATTGGTCCGTTTTGAACAGAGCAGTGACATACTCTGTCAGTCTAGTCAGTTCATGATAAATGTTAGCTCTTCTTTTTTGTATACCACGGCTACCTCTGAATTGCTAGATGAGTGTTTCCCAAACTTCAGGCATTTGTGTATCACCTTTGGTATTTCTGCCATATCTGTTCTGTCATTTTTTCCCCAAAAATTTATTGTGATAAAATATATATAACAAATCTTTTGCCATCTTAACCATTTTTAAGTGTACAATTCAGTGGCATTAATTAGATTCACCATATTGTGCAACCATCACTACTATCCATTTACAAATATTTCTCACCACCCCCAACAGAAACCCAGTGCCCCTTAAGCAATAACTCCCCATCCCTCCTAGCCCTTGGTATCCACTAATAAACCTTTGTCTCTATGTATTTGCATATTCTAGATATTTCATATAAGTAGGATTATGCAGTATTTTCCTTTTGTGTCTGACTTATTTTACTTATCATAATGTTTTCAGGTTTCGTTCATGTTGTAGCCTTTTTTCAGAACAAAACCACAATAGTTTCTGGTTTTAATTTTTACTTATTTTGTTGAGACTATACACGGCAAAACATATACCAATTCAGCCGTTTCTACATGTACAGTTCAGCGATATTGATGACATTCTTCGAGTTGTGCAACCATCCTCACCCTCCTTATCTGAGTTGTTCCTCCCCCATTAACATAAACTCACTGCCCCATAAGCTTCCTATCTAATCTTTCAAGTTGCTGTTGTCAGTTTGATCCCATATAGATAGTTCTTAAAAGGCATAATGCTTGAGGCAGACAGTTTTTACTAATTGAGCTAAACTATCCTTTGGTTTTAAGAAGACTTTCAGGGGATATATATTTTTTTTTTAATTTTTTTTTTTTTTCCAAGGGATATTTTTGGCTTAAGGTTTAAAGATTATCTCAGGGCAATTGTTTCAGTGGTTCATTTAGCCTCCATGGTTCCAGAAAGTCTGGAGTCCATGAGAATTTGAAATTCTGTTCTGTGTTTTTCCCCTTTTGATCAGGATTCTTCTATAGAATCTTTCATCTATTCTGTCATTTTAATTGACTCACTTTTTACATATATTTATTATAAAAAAAGAAACCATGTCAGTATTATAAATGGAAAACTAGTAACTCTTGCCACAATTAGAAGGTAATGTGTTTTTTTTTTTTTAAAAAAAAAAAAAACCTACACAACTTTTATTTTTGTTTCTTCTTTTTTATTGTGGTGAAAATATATACACCAAACATCTGCCAGCACAACTTCCACATTTACAATTCAGTGAAAAACTACTTGACTTTTAAATTAAGAAAAAAATAAATTGTTTTGCCACATACCACCTAAAATCATCCAGCAAACTTTCTTGGGAAGTGTCTCCTGAGCTGTAAGCTCAAGAGCTCAGGGACAGTACCTAGATGGTCAATGATGTTGCCTGCCATACAGCAGGTGCTCAACCCTGGGGGATGAATTAATATGCTTGGCCTGTGCAAAATTCAGAGATGAATGAAATAAACTTTGTGTGAATAAGCATCACCTCTGCCATTTAAATCAAGTGCTGAGTCCTAAGCCCCTCCAAAAAGCATGATTCAAAGTGTTTTGGCTAGGGCCCAAAGTTTAATAAGCATTCCAAGTGATTCTGATGCAATTGGGCTGTAGACTGTATTTTGGAAAATATTAAGAAATTGTTCTGAAGAAAGAAAGAATATACATGATGGGTTTGCTCTAGTTTGAGAATATGAATATGGGAATCACAGTGCTATCTCAGTCATGGTTGAAATGGATGGAGGAATCCAAGATTAACTGGGGGAAAAGGAAAGCCAAAATGAAAGTGATTGAAAAAAATTATAAGGGACTGAGGGTCTGGAGCAACAAGGGCAAGTTCAGAAGGTGTAGTGGCTGGGTTTCTCCCTCCCCAATAATGCGAAAGATATAAAATTTAAAAGGTGCAAAAGTATACATAGTGAAAATAACTCAATTTTACCCCAGCTACCGAAGAGGCAAACACTTCAAGTAGTTTCCTATATAAATATATATACAAGCACACTATATAAGTAGAAATTATTTAAAATAGTATACATTTACAGTATTTCACAGAGGGCTGTGAAAGGCTTTCAGGAGATGGGGAAGAGTGTGAAATGGGGTCGGGAAGGGCTGCATGGGTATTAGTGCCTGGGGGATAAGGGCTGACCTAGAGCCCTGAGCTCCTGTAGGGTGACTACATGAACAGGGACAAGGGGTGAGATGCAATGAGTCCTGGTGGACATTGTTCCTCACAAGCCAAGAGTGAAGTGGGGCCTGGAACCTGGACACTGTCCCAACTCACCTGCCTGTAGGTCTAGTGACCCAGACTTCACAGCTCCTCCCCAAGGCTATTTTCCTCTCTCTTGGTAATGTCTCAGGTCAGTGTTGCACTCATCATTTCTGAATTATGGAAGTATCTTGGAAGACAACAAGGTGAGAGAGGCCCAGGAGCACTGGGATGGGGTGGGGGACACCAGGAGAGAAGGAAGGAAATTGGAAAGGGGAAGTGGAATACAGAGTCTCCTCTCATCTCCCCACCTCTCAAGGAGAAGTTCTGAGGACACGTTCTTCTCTCCAGTATAAAGCACTGCACAGCCTACCCTGATCCAGGCCCCTGGATGAAGTTAGGTGAGTTCCTCAGATATCAAGATGTCAGGGGCAGACCAAGCCTCGAGGATGTCAGTACCCGGGAATGACCATAGTTGGCAGTAGAGTGCAGCAGTTGAGAGCTCCCAGCTTTGGAGTCTGACAGACCTGAGTTTGAAATTTTTTGCTAAGGGGCAAGTTACCCTCTTCATCCAAAAAAGGTAACAGTTACACACTTCACAGGGCTGTTTTGAGAACTAAATGAAATAATATATCCAAGGGACTTTGCATAGAAACTGCGAGGTAATGCAACATTACAAACGGCAGTAGTTATTATTTTTAACACAGTCCTCGGCTTCGCATCCATTAAAAATTCAATTTTTTTACAGCTTTATTGAGAACAATTGACATACATTAAATTGTAGATACAGTGTACAACTTGAAATGTTTTGCCATTGACACATATATTTGCATATATATGTACGTGTATTTGTTATTGTTAGCTGCTGTTGAGTCAGCCCTGACTCATGGCGACCCCATGCACAACAGAATGAAGCACTGCCAGGTCCTTTGCCATCTCCACGATCGGTTGCAGATTGGACCATTGTGATCCATAGGATTTTCACTGGCTGATTTTCGGAAGTGTATGTATATATCCCTATGAAACCACCATCACGTGGAAGATAATGAACATATGTTGTTATTAGGTGCCGTTGAGTCAGTTACAACTCATAGTGACCCTATGTACAACAGAACGAAACACTGCCCAGTCCTTTGCCACCCCCAAGATCAGCTGCAGATTGGACCATTGTGATCTGTGGGGTTTTCACTGGCTGATTTTCGGAAGTATATTTATATATCCCCATGAAACCACCATCATGTGCAAGATAATAAACATATGTTGTTGTTTACAACTTCTACATTACTTGAGCCGTTATTGATTATGCAGACCTAACTCATTAATGTATCTCATGTAACGGTAAAGTTTAATGTTCAAATGAACATAATTTTTATGTCGTTCTTAAATGTTTTTGCTTTGAATTCTATTCTTATCGAATTTTCACTTCAGCCACGTGAAACTATGGAAAAGTAAATACATTCAGGCTGTGCGTATGATATTGTAATTTAAAGGTGTAATTTGAATTTTACTAGTTGTTTATGTCACTATTGCTGCCGTTACATTCAGTGATATATGGGAATTATGATTCACAAGTAACATTAGTACAAAAAACATTACTAAGGATTCTGTGTGGTCTGGTACAAGGAGAGGCCCATGGGGGGATGACACTCTGAGTTATTGCACTGGGTGACAGTAAACTTAGTGACACCACTGTAAATACCTAGGAGTGGAATAGCTGGATGGAACATACAGTAGACGTATATTTAACTTTAAAAAAGTCTGCTAAGTTGTTTGCCAAAGTGGCTGCACCATTTTACATTCCCACCAGCAGTGTATGAATTCCAGGTTCTCCATATTTTCTCCAACACTTGTCTTTTTAATTTTAGCCATTTTAATAGGTGTGTAGTAGTGTCTTATTTGGTTTTAATTTGCCTTTCCCTAATGGCTAATGATGTTGAGCATCTTTTCATGCGCTTATTTGCCAACCGTGTGTCTTTTTGGGTGAAATGTCAAATCTGTTCAAATCTTTTGCTCATGCTTTTTAAATTAAGTTGTTTGTTTTATGTTATTGAGTTCTGAGAGTTCTTTATATATTCTGGATACAAGTCATTTCTCCGAATATGATTTGCATATTTTTTCTTCCAGTTTGTGGCTTATACTTTCATTCTCTTAATGGTATCTTTCAAAAGCAGAAGTTCTTAATTTTGTTGAAATTCAATTTATCAATTACAGTTTTTGCTATGTGTCAACATTCTCTTTAGTTGCATTCTGGTTGTTTTGTTTCCAGTACTCTAGTTTCCGTGCTCCCTTATCTTCTCATCTTTGCTTTAGAATAGTAGTTGACCTTTTGGTCTCATATAGATGGCATTTTAATGGAGCACCTTACTCATGGATAACAAAGGTATTTTGTGTGCCAGTTTGTTATTTTGCTAAAAGGTGATTTCAAGGGATAGTTTTGGTTCAAGGTTTAAAGAGTATCTCAGGACAGACAAGGATGCCCTTTATTACCACTGTTACTCAACATTGTGCTGGAAGGCCTAGCTAAAGCAATAAGGCAAGAAAAAGAAATAAAGGGCATCCAGATTGGTAAGGAAGAAGTAAAACTTTCCCTATTCCAGAGGATATGATCTTATACATAGAAAATCCCAAAGACGCCACAAGAAAGTTACTGGAACTAACAGAAGGATCAGCAAAGTAACAGGATACAAGACCAACATACAAAAATCAGTTGGATTCCTCTACACCAACAAAGAGAACCTCAAAAAAGAAATCAGGAAAACAATATCATTTATAATAGCTCCCCAAAAGATAAAATACCTAGGAATAAATGTAACTAGGGATGTAAAAGACCTTTACAAAGAAAACTAGAAAATGCTATTGCAAGAAACCAAAAGAGGTCTACATAAATGGAAAAACATACCAAGCTCATGGATAGTAAGACTCAACACTGTGAAAATGTCAATACTACCCAAAGCAATTCACAGATATAATGCAATCCTGATCCAAATTCCAACAGCATTCTTTAACGAGATGGAAAAACTATCACCAACTTTATATTGAAAGGAAAGAGGCCCTGGATAAGTAAAACATTACTGAAGAATAACAAAGTGGTAGTCAAAGCAATGGTAGTCAAAAACAGCCTGGTACTGGTACAATGACAGACACATAGACCAGTGGAACAAAATTGAGAAACCTAGGTATAAATCCATCCACATACAGGTAGCTGATTTTTGACAAAGGGCCAAAGTCCATTAAATGGGGGAAAAGACAGTATACTTAAGAAATGGTACTGGCAAAACTAGATGTCTATCTGTGAAAAAATGAAACAGGAGCCATACCTCAAACCATACACAAAACTATCTCAAAATGGATCAGAGACCTAAATATAAAACCTAAAACTATAAAGACCATGGAGGAAAAAATAGGGACAACTCTAGGGGCTGTAATATATGGTATAAATAGAATGCCAAACATAACTAAAAAATGCACAAACAGCAGAAGATGAACTAGATAACTGGAACCTCATAAAAATTAAGCACTTATGCTAATCAAAAGACTTCTCCAAAAGAGTAAAAAGAGAACCTACAGACTGGGGAAAATTTTTTGGCTATGACACATATGACAAGGATCTAATCTCTAAAATCTATAGAAAATTTCAACACCTCAACAGCAAAAAGACAAGCAACCTCATTAAAAAATGGGCAAAGAACACTTCACCAAAGAAGCAGCTGGAAATGCTTGTGGGCATTAGCCATTAGAGAGATGCAAAGCAAAACTACGGCAAGATACCATCTCACCCCAGCACTATTGACACTAATCAAAAAAAAAAGAAACTAACAAATGTTGGAGAAGTTGTAGAGGGATTGGAACTCTCATACACTACTAGTGGGAATGTAAAATGATACAACCAGTTTGGAAAATGGTATGGCGCTTCCTCAAAAAGCCAGAAACATAGCTGCAAAGTACACATCTTTTTCAACGCACAGGGAACTTTCTCCAGAATAGACCACATATTAGGCCACAAGGCAACCCTCAACAAAATCCAAAACATGGAGATTATACAAGGTATTTTTTCTGATCACAACACCATCAAAGTAGAAATTAACAACAGGAAGAGCAAGGAAAAAAAAAAAATCAATTATGTGGAAGCTAAATAGCACTCTGCTTAAAAACCACTGGGTAATAGAAGAAATCAAAGATGGAATCAAAAAATTCCTAGAATCAAATGAGAATGAAAACACATCATACCAAAACCTTTGGGCCATAGCAAAGGCAGTGATCAGAGGTCAATTTATAGCAGTAGATGCACACATCAAAAAAGAAGAAAAGGACAAAATCAAAATATTAGCTACAGAACTCGAACAAATAGAAAGAGAACAGCAAAAGAAGCCTCCAGCTACCAGAAGAAAGGAAATAATAGAGATCACGGCAGAAATAAATGAAGTAGAGAATAGAAAAACAATAGAAAGAATGAGCAAAACCAAAAGTTGGTTCTTTGAAAGGATCAACAAACTGACAAACCACTGGCCAAACTGACAAAAGAAAAACAGGAGGGGGTACAAATAACCCAAATAAGAAATGAAATGGGGGACATTACAACAGACCCAGCTGAGATAAAAAGGATCATAACAGTATTATAAAAAACTATACTCCAACAAATTTGAAAATCTAGAGGAAATGGACAATTTTCTAGAAACACACTACCTACCCAAACTATCACAAATTGATGTTGAAAATCTGAACAGAGCGATAACAAGAGAAGAGACTGAAAAAGTAATTAAAAAAACTCCCAACAACAAAAAAAGCCTTGGCCCAGATGGCTTCCCTGGAGAATTCTACCAAACATTCAGAGAAGAGCTTTCACCAGTACTACTCAAATTATTTCAGAGCATAGAAAAGGAAGGGATACTTCCAAATTCAGCATAACCCTGATACCAAAACCAGGTGAAGACACCACAGAAAAAGAAAATTACAAACCAAGATCTCTCATGAATATAGATGCGAAAATTCTTAACAAAATTTTAGCCAATAGAATTCAGCATCATATAAAAAATAATATATCACGACCAAATAAGATTCATACCAGGTATGCAAGGATGGTTCAACATTAGAAAATCAATCAATGTAATCCACCACATAAAGTAGAGAATCACATGATCATCTCAATCAACACAGAAAAGGCATTTGACAAAGTCCAACACGAATTCCTGATAAAAACTCTCGATAAAATAGGTATAGAAGGGAAATTCCTCAACATAATAAAGGGCATCTATACAAAAGCAACAGCCAACATCATTCTTAAATGAGAGAAGCTGAAAACATTCCCCTTGAGAACAGGAACAAGGCAAGGATGTCCTTTATCACCACTCCTATTTAACATTGTGCTGGAAGTCCTAGCTAGAGCAATAAGGCAAGAAAAAGAAATAAAGGGCATCCAAATTGGTAATGAAGAAGTAAAACTGTCCCTATTTGCGGATGATATAATACCATATATAGAAAATCCAGAAGATTCCACGAGAAAACTACTAGAACTAACAGAAAGATTCAGCAAAATAGCCGGATGCAAGATAAACATACAAAAATCAGTCAGATTCCTCCACACCAACAAAGAGAACAACGAAAAGGAAATCAGGAAAACAATACCATTTATAATAGCCCCCCCAAAAATAAAATACTTAGAAATAAATCTCACCAGGAATGTAAAAGACCTATACAAAGAGAACTACAAAACTCTACTGCAAGAAACCAAAAGAGATCTACATACGTGAAAAAATATACCATGTTCACGGATAGGTAGCGTCAACCTTGTGAAAATGACAATTCTCCCCAGAGCAATTTACAAATACAACGCAATCCCGATCCACATACCAACAACCTTCTTTAAAGAGATGGAAAGAACAATCATTAACTTTATATGGAAAGGGAAGAGCATTATTGAAGAAGAAGAATAAAGTAGGAGGACTCACATTACCTGACCTCAGAACCTACTATACAGCTACCGTAGTCAAAATAGCCTGGTACTGGTACAACGACAGATACATTGGCCAATGGAACAGAATCGAGAACCCAAATGTAAATCCATCCACCTATGGTCACCTGAACTTCAACAAGTGCCCAAAGTCCATCAAATGGGGAAAAGACAGTCTTTTTAACAAATGGTGCTGGCAAAATTGGATGTCCATCTGCAAAAAAATTAAACAGGACCCATACCTCACACCATGTAGAAAAATTAATTCAAAATGGACCCAAGACCTAAATATAAAACCAAAAACTATAAAGATCATAGAAGAAAAAATAGCATCAATGCCAAAGACCCTAAAACACGGCATTAACAGGATATAAACCATAACTAACAACATACAAACTCCAGAAGATAAGCTAGCTAACTGGGATCTTCTAAAAAATAAACACTTATACTCACCAAAGTCTTCACCAAAAGAGTAAAAAAAGAACCTACAGACTGGGAAAAAATTTTTGTCTATTACAAATCCAACAAAGGTCTATTCTCTAAAATCTACTGGAAAATCCAACACCTTTACAACAAAAAGACAAATAATCCAATTAAAACATGGGCAAAGGAAATGAACAGACTTTACCAAAGAAGACATTCAAGTGGCTAACAGATACGTGAGGAAATGCTCGGGATCACTAGCCATTAGAGAAATGCAAATCAAAACCACAATGAGATACCATCTCATCCCAGCATTACTAGCAAGAATCAAAAAAGCAGAAAAAAACAAACGTTGGAGAAGCTGCAGGGAGATCGGAACACTTAGACACTGTTGGTGGGAATACAAAATGGTATGACCATTTTGGAAATGATACGACGCTTCCTTAGAAAGCTAAAAATAGAAATACCAAATGATCCAGCAATCCCACTCCTGGGAGTATATCCTAAAGAAATAAGAGTCGTCACACAAATAGACATATGCACACCCATATTCATTGCAGCAGTGTTCACAATAGCAAAAAGATGGAAACGACCTAGATGCCCATCAACAGATGAATGGATAAACAAACTATGGTACATATACACAATGGAATACTATGCAACGAGAAAGAACAATGATGAATCTGCGAAGCATCTCACAGCCTATGTGAATCTGGAGGGCATTATGCTGAGTGAAATAAGTCAATCACAAAAGGACAAACATTGTATGAGGCCACTACTATAAAAACTCATGAAAAGGTTTACACACAAAAAGAAACACTCTTTGATGGTTACAAGGGAGGGGAGGGGTGGGGGTGGAAAAACACTAAATAGAGAATAGATAAGTGGTAGTTTTGGTGAAGGGTAAGACGGTACACAGTATGGGGAAAGCCAGCACAACTTGTACAAGGCAAGGTCATGGAAGCTCCATAGACACATCCAAACTCCATGGGGGACAAAATTGCTGGGCTGAGGGCTATGGGGACCATGATCTCAGGGAACATCTAGCTCAATTGGAATAACACAGTTTATAAAGAAAATGTTCTACATTCTACCTTGGTAAATAGTGTCTGGGGTCTTAAAAGCCTGTGAGCCGCCATTTAAGATACTCCACTGGTCTCACCTCTTTGGGAGCAAGGGAGAAATGAAGAAAACTAGAGGCACAAGGGAAAGATTAGTCCAAAGGACTAATGGACCACAACTGTCATGGCCTCCACCAGACTGAGTCCAGTACAACTAGATGGTGCCCGGCTACCACCACTGACTGCTCTGACAGTGGTTACAATAGAGGGTCCTGGGCAGAGCTGGAGAAAAATGTAGAACAAAATTCTAACTCAAAAAAAAAAAAAACAAAAAAACAGACTTACTGGCCTGACAGAGACTGGAGAAACCCTGAGGGTATGGCTCCCCAGCACCCTTTTAGCTCGGTATTGAAGTCACTCTGGAGGTTCACCTTTTAGCCAAAGATTAGTCAGATCCATAGGACAAAATGAGACTAAAGGGGCACACCAGCCCAGGGGCAAGGACTAGAGGGCAGGAGGGGACAGGAAAGCTGGTAATAGGGAACCCAAGGTGGAGAAGGGAGAGTACTGACATGTTATGGGGTTGTTAACCAATGTCATAAAACAATATACGTACTAACTGTTCAATGAGAAGCTAGTTCGTTCTGTAAACCTTCATCTAAAGCACAATTAAGAAACAAACAAAAAAAAGAGCAGATGAGACACAGAAGAGAGAACAAACAGGGGAAGACAGATGCCACTTGAAGATCCCCAAGGAACCAAGGAGTGCCGGGGCTACAGAAGCTATGTCCCCAAAGTCGACATAGGGAGAGAGAAAGCCTTCCCTATAGCTGGTGCTGAATTCAGACTTCTAGCCTCCTGAACTAGGAGAAATAAATTTCTGTTTTTCAAAGCCAAAAGAAAAAAAGGTAGAAATAGAAGTACCATATGACCCAACAATCCCACTCCTAGGCATATGCTCTAAAGAAATAAGAACCATGACACAAATAGACACGTGCACACCCGTGTTCACTGCAGCATTAGCCACATTAGCAAAAAGATGGAAACAACCTAAGTACCCATCAGCAGATGAATGGATCAGCAAACTGTGGTACATACATACAACTGAATACTACTCAATGGTAAGGAGTAATGATGAATCCACAAGACATCTCACAACACGGATGAATCTGGAGGACATTATGTTGAGTGAAATGAGTCAATCAAAAAAAGACAAATATCGTGTGAGATCACTGTCATAAAGAAACAAGGAAAGGTTTACACATGGGGAAAAAAACACAACTTTCTTTGATTGTTACCAGGGATGGGAGGAAAAGAGGGAAAATACATGTTAATGGTGAAGGGAAAGGCAATACACAATATGGAGGAAGTCAGTAAAACATGACCAAGGCATGGGAGGACGCTGAGAGGAACACAAGAACAAAGGGCAACAACATTAATTACTATAGCACAGACAATCTTGCAACAATAGTATTAACAAACACTAATTTATGAATGGATACATAACTAGATAGATATAGCCAGAAGCGTGGGAGGGTATAAGGAAACACACCCATCTGCAGACATAGATGTGGTGGTGGATATTTTCCATGTACATAACTGTAGGTGATGGTTATGTAACAAGTACATGGAAGGAGCCCTGGTGGCTCAATGGTTAAGTGCTAGGCTGCTAACCATAAGTCGATTTGAACCCACCAGAGGCTCCACTGGAGAAAAGACCTGGCCATCTGCTCCTGTAAAGATTACAGCCTAGGAAATCCTATGGGACAGTTCTTCTCTGCCCTATAGGGTCAGTGTGAGTTAGAACTGACTTGATGGCAACGACTTTTGAGGGCACACAACAACAACAAGTACGACACAATACAGGGGAAACTAGCACAACCTGTACAAGGAAAGGTCATGTAAGCCCCATAGGCACATCCAAACTCCCTGAGGGACTGAATTGCTGGGCGGAGGGCTCTGGGGACCATGGTCTCCGGGAACATCTAGCTCAATTGGCATGACACAGCTTATAAAGACAATGCTCTACATTCTACCTTGGTGAGTAGTGTCTGGGGTCTTAAAAGCCTGTGAGCGGCCATCTAAGATACTCCACTGGTCTCATCCCTTCGGGAGCGAGGGAGAATGAAGAGAACAGGATACAAGGAAAAGATTAGTCCAAAGGATTAATTGTCCACAGCTACCAAGGCCTCCACCGGACTGAGTCCAGTACAGCTAGATGGTGCCCGGCTACCACCACTGACTGCTCTGACCGGGATCACAACAGGGGGTTCTGGACAGAGCTGGAGAAGGATGTAGAGCATAATTCTAACTCGCAAAAAAAAGACCAGATTTATTGGCCTAAAGGAGACTGGAGAAACCTCGAGAGTATGGCCCCCAGACACCCTTTTAGCTCAGTGGTTAAGCTACCTCTGAGGTTCACTCTTCAGCCTGGGAGTGGACAGCCCCGTAAAACCAAATGAGACTAACGAGGTACAGGAGTCCAGTGACAAGGGCCAGAAGGCAGAAGGGGACAAGGAAGCTGGTGATAGGGAACCCAAGGTTGAGTAAGGATATTGTTGATGTGTTGTGAGATTGTTAACCATTGTCGTAGGGCAACATTTGTAGTACCTGTTAAATGAGAAACTATTTTGTTCTGTAAGCCTTCATCTGAAGTGAGAATAACGGCACAATTGGAAGAGCGTAGTCAATGTCACTGAACTGTGCATGTAGAAATTTTTGAAACGGTGTACCTTTGGCTATGTGTATTTTCACCAAAAAAAAAAGGTTGAGAAGTTAGAGGGTTAATATATTGTGGGGTTGTTAACCAATGTCATAAAACAACATGTGTACTACGGTTTCATGAGAAACTATTTGTTCTGTAAGCCTTCACCTGAAGTACAATAAAATATAAAAATAAATAAATAAAAAAGTACGTGTTATGTAGCCATTGATGTTGCAAATGCATTCTTTTCCACCTGTATCAGAAAGAAGGATCAGAAACAGCTCACATTCACTTGGAAGAGACAACAATATTACAGTCTTGCCCGAGGGCCAAGTTAACTCTCCTACTTTCTGTCATAAAATAATCTGAAGAGACTTGGACCAGCTGGACATCCCTCAGAATATCATAATATTGGTCTTCTATGTTGATAACATCATATAAATTGAACTGGTTGAGCAAGAAGTGGTAAGTATGTCAGATGCCTTGGTAAGACACTTGCTCTCCACGGAGTTGGATATTAACCTTACTTCAGAGGTTTCTTCAGGATTAACTGAAGCCTTGTGACTGCTCTGAAGCCCAACTTCTTCTTCTGTTCAATCCTGCTTCCTTCCCTTCCTCCTACAAATTTTGATCCCAAGAGCACTCACTAAAGATAAACCGCTTGCACTTTAATCTCCACCTCAGAATCTGCTTCCCTGGGAACTCAATCTGTGACCAAGGAAAAGCATTTAGCAGGCAAAAATAAACAAAAAAGTAAATTGGGATTTTAATGTGTGACAAAAATAAGGGCAAAAAAATGGGACAAAGAGGAAAGTGCTATATAGTAGTAAAATGAGTAAGAGAGCTAGAAAATATAACCATCATAAATGCACTTGGCAATATATATATATACAAAAAAAAAAAAAAAAAAAAACCAAACACATTGCTGTCAATTCCAACTCATAGTGACCCTATAGGACAGAGTACAACTGCCTCATAGGGTTTCCAAGGAGTGGCTGGTGGATTCAAACTGTTGACCCTTTGGTTAGCAGCTGAACTCTTAACCACTGTGCCACTAGGGCATATATAAATAGTAAAGCTAACTTTATTGAGAGCCCTCTGCGTGCCAGGCACACTCTCTGGGCTTTACACGTATTAACTCGTAATCTTCATTACAACTCTATAAGAAATACTATTAATCTCCCCATTTTACAATTATAAAACAACAGTTGACAAATTTAGGAAAGAAAAAAATAAACCAACTTTTGGAATTGGAAATATCTATACACTTCTCTTAGAAACCAGTGAATCAAGCAGACAAAAAATAAGCAGAGACATAGAAGATCTGACTAATTAACAAGCATAATCTATGTTCTACATCCACACCCTGACAAAACCGACGCTAATCCAAAAAACACAAAATAACAAACGTTGGAGAGGTTGCAGGGAGATTGGAACTCTTATGCACTGCTAGTGGGAATGTAAAATGGTACAACTGCTTTGGAAAATGATACGGTGCTTTCTTAAAAAGCTGTACACAGAAATACAATGAATGCAATTCAGCAATCCCACTGCTAGAGAAATAAGATTCATCACACAAATAGACATCAGCATACCCATGTTCATTGCAGCACTATTCACAATAGCAAGAAGATGGAAACAACCTAAATGCCCATCAACAGACGAATGGATAAACAAATTATTGTACATACACACAGTGTAATACTATGCAACGATAAAGAACAATGACAAATCCGCGAAACAGCTCACAACACAGATGAATCTGGAGGGCATTATGCTGAGTAAAATAAGTCAGTCACAAAAGGACAAATATTGTACGAGATCACTATTATAAGAACTCAGGAAAAGGTTTACACACAGAAAAGAACATCCTTTGATGGTTATGAGGGTGGGGAGGGAGGGGAAGGGAAGATTACTAACTAGATAGTCAACTTTGGTGAAGGGAAGGACAACGCACAATGTAGGAGAAGTCAGCACAACAGGACCAAAACAAAAGCATAGAAGTTTCCTAGACACATCCAAAGTCTTTCAGGGACCAAGTAGCTGGGGCTGGGGCTGGGGACCATAGTCTCGGAGGACATCTAGGTCAACTGGCATAACATAGTTCTTAAAGAAAATGTTCTACTTCCCACTTTGGTGTGTAGCATCTGGGGTCTTAAAAGCTTGCAAGCAGCCATCTAAGATACAACTATTGGTCCCATCCTATCCGGAGCAAAGGAGAATGAAGAAAATCAAAGATAGGAGGAAAATATTAGGCCAAAGGACTAAAGGGCCACATGAACCAGAGACTCCACCAGCCTGAGACCAGAAGAACTAGACAGTGCCTTGCTACCACCACCAAATGCTCTGACAGGGATCAGAGCAAAGAGTCCCGGGCAGAACTGGAGAAAAATGTAGAACAGAATTCAAATTCATGAAAAAGACCAGACTTATCGGTTTGACAGAGACCGGAGGAACCCCCAACTATGGCCCCCGGACACTCTGCTAACTCAAAACTGAAAGCATTCCCGAAGCCCACTTTTCAGACAAAGATTAGATAGGCCTATAAAATAAAAATATCACATGTGAGGAATGTGCTTCTCAGTTTAATCAAATACACGAGACAAATGGGCAACTCCTGTCCAAAAGCAAGAAGAGGCAGGAAGGGACAGGAACTGGGCTAATGGACACAGGGATCCTGGGCTGAAAAGGGGGATTGTGCTGTCCCATTGCAGGGTTTGTAACCAATGTTACAAAACAATACGTATGTATATTTTTGAATGAGAAATCGACTTGAACTGTAAACTTTCACCTAAAGCACAATAAAACAAAGAAGTTCTACATCTAATGAACAGATAATATACTTTTTTCCAGCATATGTGAAACATTTATAAAAAATGACTATGTACAAAGTTACAAAGGAAGACTTAATACATTTTAAGAATCCAAATTATACAGCCTATGTTCTATGACTGTATTGTGATAACATAAGAAATTAATAATTAAATGATAGCTTTTTAAAACCCCATATGTTTGGAAACAAAAACATACTAAGTAAACCTTGAGTTAAAAAAGAAATGATAGAAAAATATGAAACATTTCAAACTAAATAAAAGTTATCAAAATTTCTAGGATACAACAAAAGCTTTACTTAGAGATTTTTAAAAAAGAAAACAAAAAAGTTTTAAACTAATGAACAAAGCATTTAACTCCACAGTGAATCAGCTATTAGAACCAGAGATTTTAACATACTCTCTCAGACACTGATGGGTCAGGCAGACAAACAATAAGCAGAGATATAGACTATCTGAAGGAAATAGTTAACAAGCTCTATCTGTTAGGTATATGGAGAAGAAATAACAATAAAGGGAGTAATATGATCAATGAACCTGAAAGGAAACAAAGTGAACTCTGGCAGGACTGATCAACGGGGAAAGAAAAAGAAGACGCAAATGAACAAAATACAGAATGAAAACGGGAAATTACTACAGACACTTCAGCGTTTTTGTAAATAATAAAAGAGTATGGTTAATAATCATACATAAATAAATTTGTAAATCTAGATGATACGGACAAATTTCTGAAAAAATACAAACACCAAAACTGGCCAAAAGAAAATAGAAAACTTGAATATACCAACAAGCATTAAAGAAATTACAATGTTAATCAAAGAATTTTCTACCCACAATATCAGACCCAGATGACTTTACAGATACGTTCTACTGACTTTCAAGTACAGTTAATTACTACTTTGGACAAATTTTTCAAAAAACAGAAAAAGAGTGGAAGCTAGCTAGATCATTTTATGACAATGTAGTGGGTCTTTTTTTTCCCTTTTATTGTACTTTAGGCGAAAGTTTACAGAACAAATAGTTTCTCATTAAACAGTCAGGATACATATTGTTTTATGACACTGGTTTACAAACCCACAACAAGTCAACCATGTCCCTTCTCGATTTTTTTTTTTTTTTTTTTTTTTTTGGTGAAAATCTACATAGCCAAAGATACACCATTTCAAAAATTTCTACATGCACAGTTCAGGGACATTGATTGCATTCTTCCCGTCATGCTGCTATTCTCATTTTAGATGAAGGTTTACAGAACAAAACGGTTTCTCATTAAACAGTGAGTACACATGTTGCCCTATGACAATGGTTAACAAACCCACTACATGTCAACACTGTCCTTACTCAATCTTGGGTTCCCTATCACCAGCTTTCATGTCCCCTTCTGCCTTCTAGTCCTTGCCCCTGGACTGCTGTGCCTCATTAGTCCCATTTGGTTTTATGGGGCTGTCCAATCCCTGGCTGAATGGTGAACTCCAGGAGTGACTTCACCACTGAGCTAAAAGGGTGTCTGGGGGCCATAGTCTCGGGGTTTCTCCAGTCTCTTTCAAACCAGTAAATCTGGTCTTTTGTGTGTGTGTGTTAGAATTTTGTTCTACTTCCTTCTCCAGCTCTGTCCAGAACCCTCTGTTGTGATCCCGGTCAGAGCAGTCAGTGGTGGTAGCCGGGCACCATGTAGCTGTAATGGACTCAGTCTGGTGGAGGCCTTGGTAGCTGTGGTCCATTAGTCCTTCAGACTAATCTTTTCCTTGTATCCTGTTCTCTTCATTCTCCCTTGCTCCCAAAGGGGTGAGACCAGTGGAGTATCTTAGATGGCTGCTCACAGGCTTTTAAGACTCCAGACGCTACTCACCAAGGTAGAATGTAGAACACTGTCTTTATAAACTGTGTTATGCCTCTTGAGCTAGATGTTCCCCGAGACCATGGTCCCCAAAGCCCTCCGCCCAGCAAGTCAGTCCCTCAGGGAGTTTGGATGTGTCTATGGAGCTTCCATGACCTTTCCTGGTACAAGTTGTGCCGGTTTCCCCAGTATTGTGTACTGTCTCACCCTTCACCAAAGATACCACTTATCTATTGCCTATTTAGTATTCCCCCCACCCCTCCCATCCCTCATAACCAACAAAGATTGTTACTTTCTGTGTGTAAACTTTTTCATGAGTTTTTAAAGTAGAGGTCTCATACAATATTTGTCCTTTTGTGATTGACTTATTTCACTCAGCATAGTGTCCTCCAGTTTCATCCATGTTATGAGACAGTTCACAGATTCATTGTTGTTCTTTCTCGTTGCACAGTACTCCATTGTGTGCATGTACCATAGTTTGTTTATCCATTCATCTGTTGATGGGCATCTAGGTTGTTTCCATCTTTTTGCTATTGTGAACAATGCTGCCATGAACACGGGTGTGCATATGTCTATTTGAGGGACGGCTCTTATTTCTCTACGATATATTCCTAGGAGTGGGATTGCTGGATCGTATGGTACTTACATTTCTAGCTTTCTAAGGAAGCGTCATATTGTTTCCAAAATGGTTGTATCATTTTGCATTCCCACCAGCAGTGCGTAAGAGTTCTGATCTCCCTGCAGCCCCTCCAACATTTGTTATTTCCAGTGTTTTTGATTCGTGCCAGTAATGCCGGAGTGAGATGGTATCTCACTGTGGTTTTAATTTGCATTTGTCTAATGGCTAGTGATCGCGAGCATTTCCTCATGTGTCTGTTGGCCGCTTCAATGTCTTCTTTGAAGTGTCTGTTCATTTCCTTTGCCCATTTTTTAATAGGATTATTTGTCTTTTTGTTGTAGAGGTGTTGGATTTTCTTGTAGATTATGGAGATTAGAACTTTGTTTGACTTGTAATGTTATGACAATGTAGTAATCTTGATTCTAAAACTGGATAATGCAAATATGTGAAATGAATGTTACCAGTCCATCTCACTTATGTGCATGCATACAAATATCCTAAATAAAATACTAGTTAACTGACTCAAAAAGTATGTTAGAAAATAATTATCAAGTAGGATTTATCCCAGAAGTAGAATGATTCAATAACAAAGTCTAAAAATATGATTTCTTATATGAATAGACTGAAAGAGAAAAATCATATTAGCCAAAGAGATACAGAAAAAGCTTTTGGTAAAGTTCATTTCTGTTTCCAATTATTTAAGAAAATTCTCAGCACTCTCTTCCTGTTCTCCATCGTGGCATAGGATCAAGGTGAAAAAGAGAACCCCAAGAGGGAACTCCATAAGCTCTGCCTCAATATCTATGTAGCAGAGAGTGGAGACAGACTGACCCTGGCAGTCAAGGTGTTGGAGCAGCTCACAGGACAGACTCTGGTGTTCTCCAAAGCTAGATACACTGTCAGATCCTTTATCATCAAGAGAAATGAAAAGATTGCCATCCACCTGCAAAGTCTATGGGCCAAGGTGGAAGAAATTTTGGAGAAAGTTCTAAAAATGTGGGAGTACTAGTTAAGAGTCACTATACCAAAAAAGAATTGGTCTATGTTCAGCCATTTCAGGAGGTAGCACATGATCCGGAACCGAAGGTACTGAAGGGAGAAGTCCAAGCTACACCGAAGGCATTGGCAAAAAACAAGACTCCAAGAATTGACGGAATACCAGTTGAGATGTTTCAACAAACGGATGCAGTGCTGGAAGTGCTCACTTGTCTATGCCAAGAAATCTGGAAAACAGCTACCTGGCCAACTGACTAGAAGAGATCCATATTTACGCCTATTCCCAAGAAAGTTGATTCAGCCGAATGTGGAAATTACCGAACAGTATTGTTAATATCACATGCAAGTAAAATTTTGCTGAAGTTCATTCAAAAATGGCTGCATCAGCATATCGACAGGGAACTGCCAGAAATTCCAGCTAGATTCAGAAGAGGATGTGGAACCAGGGATATCACTGCTGATGTCAGATGGATCTTGGCTGAAAGCAGAGAATACCGGAAAGATATTTACCTGTGGTTTATTGACTATGCAAAGGCATTTGACTGTGTGGATCATAACAAATTATGAATAACATTGTGAAGAATGGGAATTCCAGAACATTTAATTGTGCTCATGAAGAACCTGTACACAGATCAAGAGGCAGTCATTCCAACAGAACAAGGGGATACCGTGTGGTTTAAAGTCAGGAAAGGTGTGCCTCAGGGTTGTATCCCTGCACCATACCTATCCAATCTGTATGTTGAACAAATAATCCAAGAAGCTGGACTCTGTGAAGAAGAACGGGGCATCAGAATTGGAGGAAGACTCATTAACAACCTACGTTATGCAGATGACACAACCTTTCTTGTCAAAAGTAAAGAGGACTTGAAGCACTTACTGATGAAAATCAAAGATCATAGCCTTCAGTGTGGATTTCACCTCAACTTAAAGAAAACAAAAATCCTCACAACTGGACCAATAAGCAACATCATGATAAATGGAGAAAAGATTGAAATAGTTCGAGGATTTCATTTTGCTTGGATCCACAATCAACACCCATGGAAGCAACAGTCAAGAAATCAAAAGACTTACAGCATTGGGCAAATCTGCTGCAAAAGACCTCTTTGAAGTGCTGAAAAACAAAGATGTCACCTTGAAGACTAAGGTAGGCCTGACCCAAACCATGGTGTTTTCAATTGCCTCATATGCATGCAAAAGCTGGACGATGAATAAGGAAGTCTGAAGAATCTGGACGCCGTTGAATTGTGGTGTTGGCGAAGAATGTTGAATATACCATGGACTGTGTCATGGATTGAATTATGTCCCCCCCAAAAAATGTGTGTATCAATTTGGCTGGGTCATGATTGCCAGTATCGTGTGGTTGTCCTCCATCGTGTGATTGTAATTTTATGTTAAAGAGGATTAGGGTGGGATTGTATAACACCCTTATTAAGGTCACATCCCTGATCCAATAAAGGGAGTTTCCCTAGGGTGTGGCCTGCACCACCTTTTATCTTAAAAGAGGTAAAAGGAAAGGGAAGCAAGCAGAGAATTGGGGACCTCATACCACCAAGAAAAAAGCACTGGGAGTGGAGTGTGTCCTTTGGACCCGGGGTTCCTACGTGGAGAAGCTCCTAGTCCAGGGGAAGATTGACAAGAAGGAACTTCCTCCAGAGCCGACAGAGAGAGAAAGCCTTCCCCTGGAGCTGACACCCTGAATTTGGACTTCTAGCCTACTAGACTGTGAGACAATAAATTTCTTTTTGCTAAAGCCACCCACTTGTGGTATTTCTGTTATAGCAGCACTAGATGACTAAGACAGACTGCTAAATGAATGAACAAATCTGTCTTGGAAGCAGTACAACCAGAATGCTCCTTAGAAAAGAGGATGGATTGTTAGCAGGAGGGACCAGTCCCTGGAGAAGGATATCATGCTTGGTAAAGTAGAGGGTCAGCAAAAGAGAGGCAAACCCTCAACGAGATGGATTGACTGCATCAAAATTGTGGCTGCAACAATAGGCTCAAGCATAACAACAATTGTGAGGATGGTGCAGAATCGGGCAGTGTTTCAATCCATCGTATGTAGGGTCGCTATGAGTCAGAAGCGACTTGGCAGCACCTAACAACAGCAACTAGTTAAGAAAAAAATAACTTCTCAGATACTGGAAACTTTGGTTTTGGGAACATATCGAAATGGGGATCAAATATGACCCAAGCATTGGTATCTATGCCTGGACTGCAGGGTGGTGCTGGGTAGGCCGGGTTTCAGCATCATAGACAATAAACACAGGGCAGGCTGCACTGGAGCCAAACATAGAATCAGCAAAGAAGAAACCAAGCACTGGTTCCAACAGAAGTATGTTGGGATCATCCTTCCTGTTAAGTAAATTCCCATTTCTATCCAAAAGGCCAATCAAAAGATTTCCAAGATTTCAGTCAAATGTTAAAAATAAAAAAACCTCAGCAATCACAGATAGAAGGAAACTTTCTTAACTTGGTGGTAGAGAAACGTTTTACATATTTTCTTTAAGATCAAAAATAAGACAAAGATATCCACTATCGTCACTACTGTTTAAAATAGCGCTAGAGGTTGTAGCCAACGCTCAAAGAACAGAAAAACAAATGAGGTGTAATGATTATCGGGAAGAGATGAAACTTCATTCTTTGCAGGCAATGCACTTATATGCTTTGAAAATCAATCGAATCAAAACACAAAGTGTGGGAATGACCCTGGCATGGACAAGGCTGTGTCCAGAGGTCTGAATGGACTGAAGAGGAACCTAGGGGTTTTCAGGAATATGAGGCCATCATTCTGAATGAAGCTTTGCCCTTCCTAAACTGACCACTGACTCTCTGATTTAACTTGACCCTAGAGGGTCTCCACTGTTAGGACAGAGCCAGGTTTTTACCACTTACTTACTCTCCACAGAAGACAGGCAGCCAGATGAAGGGTGAAGCTCACACACTGCGGGAGGAATCCTTCCTTCTAAGAATGTTGCCACCACCATCTTCACATGAGTGTTGTATACAGTCACATGGCGCTTCCATCCTTCTCTCTACTTAGAATGTACCCATAACTCAGTAAAGAGTTCCCAATCTGGCTCTGTCTCTCCTCAATCCAGAAAATTTCTGGACTTGTACGTAAATGAGTTACATACCATGAGAGCCCCTCAGCTCAAGAGACTAAAGTTCTTTTTCTAGCCGATGTCTTTCCCATTCCGAAATTCACTGCCTGACACCGTCCTTCTAGACCAAGAATTTCACCCTAGTAGCACCCTGTCGAGGAACCCTGGTGGCGCAGTGGTTAAGCACTCAGCTGCTAACCAAAAAGGTCCTTGGTTCGAACCCACCAGTGGCTACGTGGGAAAAAAGACCTGGCGATCTGCTCCGGTAGATTTCAGCCTAGCAAACACTATGGGGGCAGTTCTACTCTGCTTGGTGGCACACAACAACAGCACCCTGATAGGGGGCCTGTCCAGGGAACTATGCGCTGTATGGTGGGATCCGCAGGTTTCCTTCAGCTGGACCAGGAAGCCTGTCAGTCACACATCTGAAAGTCCATCCAGGAATTGACTGGCTAAGGAGATCATGGCCTGATTTGGAGGGAAGACCTCATCACTTCCGGAACTGATTTGTTGACTATAGCCTTTCAGACTAGGTGTTCCCCTCTACAGACTGACCTCAGTGGGCCCTCCTTCAGGAAGTCTCACCAGAGATCCAATCATAAGTTGTTACTCCAGCCCAGTGATCCCAGGCTCAGCAGTTAGGTGTGAGTGAGTGAGTAGGTGGGTGTCGTTTATGTGTTTTATGAAGAGCCTATTCCACTGGGTCAGTGCAACTCAAGCTCCTGGCTGTGAAAAGTATGTAAATCATTCACTGCTTCCACCCTCCCCATCCAGATTGCATCCCTACCTCAACAAAGAGAATTCCCATTTTTGCTCCATCGAGACCTCTCGCCCAACCCTCCTCCCCTTTTATCACCTTTGGGTCTTTACCTAGGGGAACAACACGTGCATTTGGGCTTCACTGGAAAAGGAAAAGAAATGGTCAATTCTGACAAGCATTCCACACCGAGGCGATAATGTTGCCTGATAGTCTATATGCCATTAGCTGGCTTTCGTCATCGTTGTTTTCAAATCTAGGATCAATCGGGGATCATTCATTGCATTTGGTTTTGTGTTTTTGATCTTCTTTGATGTGAAATGATTCCTTTGCCTTTTTTTTCTTTTTTCTTTCATGACATTGGCACTTTTAAGGAGTCCAGCCCAGTTGTTTACTAGGATGTAGGACAAAGAACTCTGTTTGGCCTTTTGTTTCTGGTTTTTGAAAATAGCTTGAGCAATTAAGTTGCTCTTTGTCTTTCTAAAACAGCCAGGCCAAATCTAAACAAGTGTAAAGCAGGGGACTACACAGACCCCAACCTGGCAAGAGACTCAGGAAGAGAGGCGCATGATGTACTCATGCATATTTATTGTTGAATGGATCATAACTGTGACTGATGCCTCAATAATGCATATTCCAATTTGATACATGCATATTCATTGAGGTCCCAATAACTAGGGGACTCTGAACCTTGGAACTCTCTTTGGGGCTTCCAGAATTGGTGAGAACATCCATGCAGGGGAGAGGGTGTTGCATGTCCTTGGGAACAATGGAAGCCTCATGCGGGGACCTCTCCCAGACCCTGCCTGATGTATCTCCATGCTTGTCTCCTTTCAGGTTATAATAAATGGGTACATGTAAGTATAAGTCATAGTCTCTGTGAATTTTGTGAGCCTTTGTACAGAATTATAGAACCCACAGGGGCAACGAGCCAGCAGGGGCTGGCAGTACAGAGTTGATTTGTGTAGACCCAGCTCTGGGTGGCTGGGTGATAGAGAAAGGCTGGCTGCACGGGCAGTCAGTGAAGAAAGAATCCTTCCACCGTGTGTGACCTAGTCCCAGGAGACGAGAGAGAGAGAGACCAGCTGGTCTGAAGTGTATTAAGACAAAAATTGTATTATTAAGCCAGTAATAGAAATTGATTGAAATTTATTGAATGTATGATTTTGCAAATCAGGATAACATTTTGACTACAGTGTCAGAAATATTCCAAAGATGAGAAGAACTTCCATCCACGGCGCTGAACACTAGGTTGAGGTGGTGAGCGATAGAATGAAAAGGTCCTTTAATCTGGGGGAGAGTAGGAAGGGATGGAAACTCCTAAGTGGAATTAGCTTAGTTACCTGATAGGAGTTTGATTGTAAGCAGATGAAGCTCCAGTCTCAGCATGACATAAGAAATCCTAGTCAAAAACCTGAGTCCCTCATCCTGATTCCACAGCATCGGCTGGATGACCCTGGACAAAGTAACAAGTTTCTAGAACTTCAGTTTTCCAGTCTGTGAAAAGGGGAGAGATGTCGCCCAGCTTCTATAGTTTTTCTGTTAAGTGAAACATTAATTAAGGCTCCAAGTTTGAGGAAACGTTTTTTGCAAATTAAGTGGTATATGTTTGTGCAAGTTGATGGTTTTCGCAGTTGCTGAGGCAGTAGCACTGTCACGTGAGTGGGCTGGGCGAGGCCAAGGCCCTGGAGGTGGACAGTGAAAGTCTAATAAAGAATTTTAGCCGGTCGCGTTGGCCTGGGGTGAGGGGCGAAATTTTTCTTTCTCAAGACACAATTGCTCTCGAGTTACTCAAGCCTGAAGCTGTGGGGGAAAATAAATCGGCTCTCCGGTTAGGATCCGGAATGCCAGTCTCAGGGACTGAAGTGCTAAGCCGTGTGGGGCCCCACTGCTGCCCAGTGGGCACCAGGGGGCGCCAGTTGGGTGTGTCGAGGGGGCTGGCACTGCCTTGGGCAGCCACCGCCGGTGCACCTGACCGCCTCTGGTCTGGATCCGGGAGTTGGTGCGAGAGGTGCCAGGGATCCAAGCGATTCATGGACGCAGTCTCCACTGCCCCCCTTCCTTCTTTTCCAGCGCAAGCCTGGGCTTTGAAGTCGCCCAGGAGGGTGTGAGCGCCTGTAGCGGGGTGTGCCCATCTGGGTCCCCAGCAGACCCGCGAGGGCTGCGGCCGTCCCGACGGCGCGGTCACAGACTCCAGTGTGGAAGGGCCGGCAGCTGTTCTCCCAGGCCGCCGTGGGGGGCAGCAGAGGGGACGGCGACAGGTGCGGGAGCCCCTCCCAGTGTGGAAGTGGAAAGCGGGCTCCGGGGTCTGTTCCCAGGCTGGAAACCACCCCCGCCCCCCAACCAAATCCCCGGGAGAGGCCGGGCCGGCGCCGGGTCTGGAGGAGGAAGCGGCCGGAGACAGTGCAATTTCACGCGGCCTCTGAGCTCGGGTTCCTGGGCAGGGGGGATGAGTTATGGGGTTTCGAGTTGGGGGAAACTGAGGTTGCCTGAGCGTGAGGCAAACAACGCTCTCCCGCTCAAAAACACAGAGAGAAATATTCACTCCAGAAAGGAAATCCTCAAGTGATCCAACCGGCTAGGGGAGTTGAGTGATTTGGTTAATGGGCGAGGCCAGCTTTCAGAGGGCCGGGCTTTGGCGAGCTCTCCCCGCCCCCTATTACCTTCCCCGAGATTTGGGGGGCTTTGGGAATCTTGATATCCTCCTTCTTAGGCCAGCTCCGGAAGGAAAGTTAGGGCGAGACCCCTTCGCGGTCTGCTTGGCGAAGAAGCGGGAGTCCCGGAGTTGCCAGGGCGTAGGGCGCGCTCGGAGCCGCCAGTCAGTCGGAGGCTCCAGCAAACTCCTGCAGCCCCGCGCGGAAGGGGGCGCGGCCGTGACTCACCCCCTCCCCGGCACGCTCTCCCTCCCTCCCCTCACAGGCACACACCCCTCCTCTGCCACCCGCCAGGACTCCGGCTCCGGCTCGGGCGGTAATTTACTGCCGCCGCCGCCGCCGCTGGCACCACCACTTCGCTGGCGGCTCAGGTGGTTCCCGCTTCGATGTCCTAGTCCAGGGGCCCCCGGGCCGAACTCGGCTGGGCTCCCCTCACCCTCCCCTGGAGTCATGAGGGCGAACGGGGCTCTGCAGGTGCTGAGCTTCCTTCTCAGCCTGGCCCAAGGCTCTGAGGTGGGCAACTCGCAGGCAGGTAAGTGGCGCGGGAGCACCGGCCATCTCGGAACCGGGAGCCCGAACCGAGCGCGGAGCCACTGAGGGTGCGACGTGCCGAGTTTCAGACAGTGCGAGGCTGGGGGGGGTGCTGACCCCGAGTCCGCGAGGATCACCTGGAAGGGGACGGTCGGGCTCGGAGTCTCGGATTCTCGGCGTGGTCTGGTCAGAGACCGGCTTCCTGGGCCCCCTTCTCCCCAGTGCGCCGCCGACCCTCTAATTTGTTCTCCTGATGGTACTGACGCCGAAATAGTAGTTCACACTTCTGAGGCGCCCTGCAGGGAGGGGAGCCGAGACCTCCATTCTGTAAGCGTGAGGAGATGGTTGCGGGTAGAGATCTTGGGGGGAGGGGGAGTCTCGGCAGCCCCCTACCCCCTAGTTTCGGCTACCTCCAGTTTCGTTGTTTTGCCTACAGGGCGGAGCTACGGAAGGATTGGGGGTGGGGAGGGGAGGTGATGGTGGTTGTTGTTCTCTGGTGCTGGAAAACAGGAGCTGCACCTCCTCTTCCGTGAGTGGGCCTGCCCCGGGGAGGGCTGAAATTAACCAGAGGGCCAAGTCCAGGTGTCTTCAGGGTGAGAGGCCCAGCCGAGCCTGGCTGCCCGCTTTCTCTCCAAATAATAAAGCTGGCTGGTCCCCACTCAACCACCTTCTTTTTGTCAAGACACAGTTCAATTCAACTAGTATTTATTGAGCATCTACTATATACCAGGCCTTGGGCCAGGAACTCTAGGGGCAAGGACTTCCATCCTCTTATTTCTTCGTTTGTCTTTTCTCTCCCCAACTTGAGGCCAAGAGCGTCCACCCCCTGAGGCTTCTGCCCTGGAGAGTCCATCCCAGGCCCAGCTCCTCACCCAGTTCTGTTTATTTGACTCCAGGAGACAAGAGTGCCAGACTTCTCTTCTCTATTCCTCCCCACCCCCCACCCCCCATGGCATCTAATCTCTTTTTTGGGGTGTCTCTGGGACCGCAGACACCTGAGGGGTGCCGGAACTGGAGGAGCCCTGTTGGTCTCCTCCCCTCCCCTCCTCCCAGATCCCAGCTTGCAGTGTGACACAGGCAGGGCCCCTTCCCCAGGGTGGGAGTGGGAAAACACCTGTGCTTCTCCTACAGTTGCTGGGCCTAAATTTAGACCCCGGGATCTTGAGATATGAACACTCCCAGCTGGTGGAGGGCGGAGGGTCTGGGGACTGGAGTGGGAGGGAGGAGTGAAGTGACTATCGCTGGTCCATCCAGACCCTGGAATCTTCAGCCAGGAGCCCAGGAGTCCCAGATCTTGGCCCCTTCCCTGGGGGAGGCAGGAGGCAGGCATGGTTGGGTCTCTTTACCCTTTATCTTGGTTCTGCAGCCTCTGGGCATCCGGCCCTGTCTCAGTTCTATAGCCCCTTTGTCCTGACTGTGATGGGGGTGGGGGATGTTGGAGGGGAGGCCTTTGGTTGAGGAGGGGCTGGAGGTTCTTGTTCTGTCCCACTCCCAGTTCTCTCTACCAAAGGAGGGCCTGTGACACTGACTCTTCCTATGACCCTGGCCCCTGGGACAGCTAGGGATTTTTGTAAAATTCCTCTCTCCCTGTCCCCCTCCTCAGGCTGCCTGGCTTCTCCCCAGAGTTGTTGTTCATCCTCTCTCCCTGCCCAGGCCCTTTGCTCCCTCCCTGCTTGTGTAATATGGACTTTACCCTCAGGGTGGCAGGGAACTAGAGATGGAACTCTAAAGCTAGCCTTCCAAGCCCAGACACAAAGTCTGCACACACACATACAGGCACGTGGGGTGGATGAGATACCTGAAATACTTCCCAATAAGGAAACCCAAGGGCAGAACCCATATAGATTTCTGGGTCAACCGGGGAGCTATGACCATGTTTGTATGTGTGTGCCTATGTGTGCATGCGTGCACACATACACACACACCTCCCTACGCAGAAATCTTGGCTCCTCCCTTATCTGAGGAGAAAGATTGGCGCCTTGACTTGGAAGAGGGGGTGTCTTGCCAGGAAGGGGGTTGGGGTGGGGCTGAAATGACTAACCTTCCTAGTCTCTTTCATTTCAGACCAAGGACCCTGAAGTTCCCAGGCTCCTTTGAGAGTTCCTGGCCTGTTTACCCTTCTTTGCTGATCCCACCCCCCCCCCCCCACCTGCTCCCCTAACCCTCCCCAGCCAGGAAGTGATAGGTAAGGGGAAGCCGTCCAAGGTCAGTTGGTCAGAATTGGGGTGGATCTAGGAGGAGGGACTGCAGCTTCACCAGTCCCGCTCCATTCCCACTCCTGCCTCCCACTGAGCTGACACACCCTCAGGGAAAGGTGTTTGGAACAGGTGGCATCTACACACCACACACATGAGAGAGCGTGCTCACACACACACACACGCACACACACACGCAGTCTTGCATGGAGCCAAGTGAAAGAGACAGGAGTAGGGCTTCAGGGTCTACTGTTTCCCAGAGCCCCTACATCCTCCATTTTCTATACTTACCCCAAGAGTACCATGCTTCCTGTACCTCTCTCTATTCTAGACTATCCCCTAATGCGGGTGAGGATTGCCATGTTGAGAAGGCCTTTTCATGAACCCCTCTGTCAGTGAAATTGGGTGGATAGCTTGTGAGGAGTCTGCTGCTGTTTCCCACCAGGCTTCTCTGTATTTGCTAAAAATACTTTAGGGCTGGAAAGTGTGATGCTGAGGGAGCTGAAGTGGGTCAGGATAGGGGAAGGGAGTGAGAAGGGAAGGCAGAGTTGTTCTGGAAGGGGCGGGGGAGGTAGGCAACCGGCTCCTTATCTTCCAGCCTTAAAGACAAAGCTCCCATTGACCCCTCACCATAGACCCCCTCCTCTAGTGAGGTCCCTTGTCTGAACCCAAGGCTTGAGGGTAGTGAGGGGGTGCTGCTAAGCAAAAGGAGTCTGGGGGCAGGGTGGGGCAGCCCCCTCCTCCTGGATAGAATTGCTTCATTGTGGGCTAGACTGTGGCCCCGGGCACTGCCCCCACCCTCTGCCCCATCCCACCCTCAGTAGACACAATAGGGGCTGTGTGCTAGCCCCAAAGAGATATTTATTCTGGGACCTAGAGAGAGGCAGGATGGGGATAGAGAGTAAGTGCCCTGTGGAGGGGAGTGGGGGAAGAAAGGGACTAACAGAAATTTCTGTCCTTTTCTCCTTTCTACGGGGGGAAGAGTCCTACATCTTCCTTGATTAACCCTTAGTGCCCAAAGCCGTACCCAAAGGAGGCACAGAGGAGCCCCTGGTGGTAAAAGGGAAAACCTTTCACCTTCCTGGCTGGGAAGATTCTAAGAGAGGAAGCTCGGGATCTCAGTCCACTATAGGCCTCCCTGTCTATCCCTGGGTGGCACAAATAGTATGCGCTCCACTACTAACTTAAAGCTTGATGACTGGAACCCACCCAGAAGTGCCAAGGAAGAAAGTCCTGGTGACCTGCTTCCATAAAGATTATAGATTAAAGATTATAGAGCCATTCTACTCTGTAACACATGAGGTCTCAATAAGTCTGAATTGACTCAACTGCAATGAGTTTGGTTTGATTTCGTCTGTCCCTAAGGGGAGAGTTGGAGGCAACTGCCTTCTGGTCCTGTTGAGTGTTACTGGAAGATGGCAGCCAAGAGGGTGGTCTCAGGAGATAGGGAATGGGGCCGAAAACTTGCGTCCAGCCCTCCACCACTCTTGTCTCCACTTTGAACAGTGTGTCCTGGAACTCTGAATGGGCTGAGTGTGACTGGCGATGCAGAGAACCAATACCAGACACTGTACAAGCTCTACAATGGGTGCGAGGTGGTGATGGGGAACCTTGAGATCGTGCTCACAGGACACAGTGCTGACCTCTCGTTCCTGCAGGTTAGAGAGCCGAACCACCTCCCTCAACCTGTCCCCCTTTGTTCTCCCCACGGACACTTGCTTCCCTTCCTCAGGGCTACCCCCTGCTGGATGGAGTTCAGCATTCCTAAGATGCAATAGTTTCTAAGAGCTGATCTTCTGTATTTAGGGGGACAAGAACTGGAATCTGGGACCTATAGCCTGGTCATCATAGCCAGGGATACACAGGATCTGGCCATAATGAGAAGGGGGCAGGGACAGGGTGGTGGCGTGTGGTTGTGCAAGGTAAGTAGGGACTAATGCAGATACCGGAGGACCAGAGAGACGCCTGGGGAGAAAGTGAGTGAGCAGGGACCCTCCTGGGGAGCTCTGGGAAGAAAAGGGTAGGAAACTGGAATTTCTTGATCATTTCTGCTGCCTGTCTTCACTCACAGTAGTGTGACACAGTCCACTCCCTACTCCAAAATAGGGATTAGAAAGAATTAGAGGAGCTGAAGATTCCTGAACGCCTTAGGGAGGGAAAAGGGATTGAGACTTTTTGCCCCGTTGTCCGTCTCATTGACACAATCTCCTCTATCACAGTGGATCCGAGAAGTGACGGGCTATGTCCTCGTGGCCATGAATGAATTCTCTACACTGCCCCTGCCCAACCTGCGAGTGGTACGGGGGACCCAGGTCTACGATGGGAAGTTTGCCATCTTCGTCATGTTGAACTATAACACCAACTCCAGCCATGCTCTGCGCCAGCTCCGCTTTACTCAGCTCACTGGTCAGTTCTTGATGATGCCTTCTGCTCTTGCCCCTCAGCGCTCTCCTTGATGATAAGCCAGGACAGCTCAATCCAAGTGCCTTTTCCAGGGTGCCCACCACCTTGACCATCGTGGTCCACCACCCCTTAAATAGGGGGCCTCCCAGTGGGAAGTTGGGAGCATCTGCCTTGGAGGGAGGATCCTTATGTCCTGTGAGGCTGGAGTTAGAGCTGGATGTGTTAATCCATTCCTCTAACTTCCAAGCACTATGCATCTGGATGTCCCTCTACCCTGGGAATCCTACCATTACTCTCTCCTGAAGTCCCCACAAGCTGGAGGGATATAGGAGTTAAATATCACCTGGCCATCTTCCACTTTTCCCTGTCCCAGTCAGTTGGAAAATACACAGGCAGGGCTGGGGGGAGGGGGTGCGGGGGAGGAGGGCTTGAGTCAGAGATCTTCTCTCCTCTTTCCCCTCCCCCACTGGCCAAACCGGCTCTAGACAGGTGTCTGAGGAGACTGCAGTTCTGTGGGCCTGGCTCCTCCTTGGCTCTATAATGCAAATTTTCTCTTCAGCTTAGATTTAATTGGACACATCTGGTCTGCCCCATTTCCCCTACTCCTGATTTTAGGTATCCCTTTGGACTGATGGGAAAGTACGGAAGAGGAGGTCTGCTGTAGCCCTTAACACTGTCACTTCTCTTCCCTACCTCAGAAATTCTGTCAGGGGGTGTTTATATTGAGAGGAACGAGAAGCTTTGTTACATGGACACAATTGACTGGAGGGACATCGTGAGGCACCAGGACGCTGAAATAGTGGTGAAGGAAAATGGCAAGAGCTGTGAGTGGCCATGACTGAGACTGCTCTCCTGCCCCCACCGAACCACACTGCCTCCTTTTCCAATCTCATTATATCCTTGTGTTCTAATCGGAGCCCACCTCTTCTCCACTCAACAAACACCTCAGGCCCTAGACCCAAGGAGTCTGCCGGGAGGAACCAGGCCAGTCCCCCAAAACCCAAACCACAGAAGCGGTGTGTCAAGAAAAAGAGCAAACAATGTCTGTGTACTAAATGGAGAAGCTAGATCTTTGGACTCCATATCCATTCCCCTTTCCACTACAACATGCTCCCTTCTCTTTGGAACCTACCTACCCCTGACCACAATCTGCTTCTTCCTGCCCGTTCATACGCACATATTAATGCTAGGTTCCATTTGCCAAGGAGGAACCAAGTTCCTGGGTTGGGACTGGGCCGAGGTTGGCATTTGCCCCAGCCCCTCCCTTTCAGCTGCCCAGTGGGTGGTGTGGAGGCGTGGCTCCACCCCTTGTTGACAGGTTCACTTGAGCCCAGCCCCGCTCTCTAAGGGCAAGGAGGGACAGTGCTCTGACTCTTCACTTCCTGGGGCTGGGGTGCCTGTGTGCTGACATCATACCCTGTTGATTCAAGCAAGCCTTTCTTAGCCCATTGTGTTGTTTTTCCCAACCAGGTCCCCCCTGTCATGAGGTCTGCAAAGGACGATGCTGGGGTCCAGGACTGGAAGATTGCCAGACATGTGGGTTCTCTTCTCTCTAGAAACTTCAAACTTATACACTTTCATATCCTTGCCTACCCCAGCCTGTGTCAACATTGGGCATAGAGATGAGCCTGGAGGACTCTTAGAATACAATCGTAACAGCTCTGACAGCTATGCTTTCTCTCCCTCCATAGTGACCAAGACCATCTGTGCCCCTCAATGTAACGGTCACTGCTTTGGGCCTAACCCCAACCAGTGCTGCCATGATGAGTGTGCAGGGGGATGCTCAGGCCCTCAGGACACAGACTGCATTGTACGTAGTGGGACCTGCCTGGGGCTGAAATGAGGATGTGGGCTTCAGGGAGGAGTAGGGGTGCATGTGAAACATTTATGAGTCTCCCATATTCCCAGGCCTGCCGACACTTCAATGACAGTGGAGCCTGTGTACGTCAGTGTCCACAGCCTCTTGTCTACAACAAGCTAACTTTCCAGCTGGAGCCCAATCCCCACACCAAGTATCAGTATGGAGGAGTTTGTGTGGCCAGCTGTCCCCGTAAGTGCCTGAGGGGAAAGAACAACTGTAGTGGATCCCGGATTTTAGATGGAATTTTAGGGGGCATAAAGGGGTCAAGTTGGGTGGAAAATAGGGGAGGCTTAGAAGGTAAGTGGTTGTAACCATCTAGTCACCCCCAATGAGTGACCCCTAGATCCTGCCCCATTCCAAGAGCCTAGGGTGGTAGGCATACGGGCAACCCAGTACAGAGCAGGAGGGAACAAGGGCCCAGGGGAGGGGTTTGGTTAGCAGCTTTCCTCATCTCTAATTGTGCCCTCCTCTTCCCTAGATAACTTTGTGGTGGATCAAGCTTCTTGTGTCAGGGCCTGTCCTCCAGACAAGATGGAGGTAGATAAAAATGGGCTCAAGATGTGTGAGCCTTGTGGGGGGCTGTGTCCCAAAGGTGAGTACGAGGAGATGGGAGGAAGTTAGTAACGGAACATCTTTTCCTCCAAAGCTACTCAGGCCACCTCTTCTGAGCTCTTTTTGTTGTCTGCAGCCTGTGAAGGGACGGGCTCTGGGAGCCGCTTCCAGACTGTGGACTCGAGCAACATCGATGGATTTGTGAACTGCACCAAGATCCTAGGCAACCTGGACTTCCTTATCACTGGCCTCAATGGGTTAGAAATCAGAGATCCTGCCTTCCTTCCCTGATCCCCCCACCCATCCACCCTCTCAGAGTTCATTGCATTGCTTAACCCCTCATATGTGGGGCTGATTAGGAATCTAAGTCATAAAAATCTGAGAGGTTGCAAAGGACCTTGAAATGGTGCTTAACTCAACTTCCCACCCAGGGCTTCAGTTCCCTCAGGGACATCCCTAGGTGATCCAATATCAGGAACAGGGTGTCCTCCCTCCTTCTTAAAGTTTTCTAAAAAGTTTGTTTTTAAATTTAGATCATAATCTGCCTTCCAGCTATTCTTAGTTATTTAGTGCTGCTATAACAGAAATGCCACAAGTGGGTGGCTTTAACAAACAGAAATTTATTTTCTCACAGTTTGGGAGGCTAGAAGTCCAAATTCAGAGTGCCATCTATTGGGGGAAGGCTTTCTCTCTCTGTCAGATCTAGAGGAAAGTCCTTGTCCCTTTAGCTTCTGCTTCCTGGTTCCTTGGAAATTTCCATGTGTCTTGGCATCTGTCTTAGCCCGTCTGACTTCCAGCTATCTTCCCAAGTTGTGCTCCATGGAGCAACAAAGAGAGAGGGGGGAAAAAATCCATTGCCATTGAGTCGATTCCAACTCATAGCAACGCTATAGAACAGAGCAGAACTGCCCCCATAGGGTTTCCAAGGAGCAGCTGGTGGATTAGAACTGCTGACCTGTTGATTAGCAGTTGAGCTCCTAACCACTGTGGCACCAGGGATCCTTCTAATCCATAGGATAGCATTTAAAGTGTGTGTGTGTGTGTGTGTGTGTGTGTGTGTGTGTGTGTGTGTGTGAAACATGTCCAGCTGTTGTTTTTTCAACTTTTTATTTTGAAATAATTTTAGATCTACA
The DNA here is from genome assembly GCA_030035585.1 of Dugong dugon. Taxonomy (NCBI): domain Eukaryota; kingdom Metazoa; phylum Chordata; class Mammalia; order Sirenia; family Dugongidae; genus Dugong; species Dugong dugon. Next base: position 10,876,057 of record CM057465.1, read on the forward strand.
CTAAATCTGCAAGAATGGTATAAAGATTCTCTCTTCACTCAGGTTCCCCAAATGACAACATTATACATTTGCTTTTTAACATTTCTCTTACTCTCTTTCCCTCCCCTTTTCTCCCTCTTTCCCACTTTCTCCCCACATGCGCACATGCGCACATGCACACATGCCAAAACCTGTTGCCAGACAGTCTGACTCGTGGTGACCCCATGTGTTACAGAGTAGAACTGCTGTGTAGGGTTTTCTTATCTGTGATTTTAACGGAAACAGATCACCAGTCCTTTCTTCTGCAGCACCACTGGGTGGGTTCCAACCACCAAGCTTTAGGTTAGTAGTGGAGTGCAAGCCATTTGCCCCTCCTAGGGACCCTCACATATACACATACGTACATACATATTATACACACTGTTGTTTTTCTGAACGACTTGAGGGTAAGTTTCCAGACATGGTGCACCTTACCCCTGTTATATTTCAGTGTGCATTCCCTAAAACAAGAACATTTTCATACCTACAGTACAATTGTTTAAATCAGAAAATTAACATGATATAAAATGTTATCTAACCTACAAACGTTATTCAGATTTTACCAGTTGTCCCACTAATATCTTTTATAGTAAAAGAAAATCCTGTATTATACATTATATTCAATTGTCTAGTCTCCTCTAATCTGGAAATAGGAGCCCTGGTGGTGCAGTGGTTAAAGCCCTCGGCTGCTAACCAGAAGGTCGGTGGTTCGAACCTACGAGCCATTCTGCAGGAGAAAGATGTGGCAGTCTGCTTCCGTAAAGATTACAGCCTTGGAAACCCTATGGGGCAGTTCTATTCTGTCCTTTAGGGTCACTATGAGTCAGAATCGAGTTGATGGCAGTGGGTTCGGTGTTTTTTTTTTAAATCTAGAAATGTTTCTCAGTTTTTGTTTGTCTTACATGAGATTGACAGTTTTGATGAGTATAGGCCAGGTAATCGGTAAAATGTTTCTCGGTTTTGGTTTGTCTGATGTTGCCTCATGATTAGATTTACGTTAGACATTTTTGAAAGCAGTACCACAGATGTGGTATTCTTCGTGCATCATATTAAGGGGACACATGACATTGATTGGTCCCACCACTGGTTGCTTGGTTAAGGTGGCATTCTGCCAGGTTTCTCTATTATAAAGTTACTATTTTTCTCTTTATAATTAGTAAGTATCTTGTGGGGAGATGTTTGCCTGAATCAATTATTATGAAGGTTGTCAAATGATGACTTTCTAGTTCCATTATTCCTTCTACATTTATTGGTTGGCATTCTAGTATTAGGAAATTCCCCTTCTTAGTTATGTGTGTGTGTGTGTATATATATATATATATATATATATATATATATATATATATGTATGTAAAATATACTTATTTTATTCAGTGATTTGGAATCTGCTTGACAGCAACTTTTTTCTTTTAATCCTTTACAATTATTATGTATTTTGGTGTTCAGTTGTCCCTGAGTTGGCCTGTGGAGGCCCCTTGAAACTGGCTCTTTGGGTTTGTACCCTTCATTCTTTGAGCACTTCTTACGTTTTGGCACAAGATGTTCTAGGCCCCAGCCATTTCTCCAAGCCGCCCTGAGCCTTTATAGTGGAGTATGATATGTAGAAACCAAGTTCTGAGACTAGGTGTGCTCATTGCCACTGGGATATACCTCTACCTTGTTCACTTGTTTTTACTGTTTTCCCCCAGAGACCCCTGGCACAAGATCCCTGCCCTAGACCCTGAGAAACTCAATGTCTTCCGGACAGTACGGGAGATCACAGGTGAGTAGCAGCAGAGGCTCCCCTTTCTGAGAGAAATAAATGAACAACTGACACAGATTGAGGCATAACTACTTGAGAAAATCATGCCCCAAGCAACAGCGGAGAGAGAATCTGAGAAAGGAAGGGGAGAAAGCTCCCTGCTCATATTCCTCTTCCAACTTCTCAGGTTACTTAAACATCCAGTCCTGGCCTCCCCACATGCACAACTTCAGTGTCTTTTCCAACCTGACAACCATTGAGGGCAGAAGTCTTTACAAGTGAGTATGGACTGTGGAGGTGGTAGTATCACCATCCAATGAACCCTGTTTCTTAGGCATCTTTGAGTGAAAGAAAAGGCACTGTCTCATACAGCATGCCCAAAGGGTCTGAGAGTTTGATAGGTAAAAGGCAAAAGGACGGGGACTCCTTCTCAGTGAGTCTGACTAGCCCAGAACAAATTTATTAAATAAGAGTAATCCACTGCACTGTCAATTTTCCCTTTGTAGTCTCCCCTCTCATCCTCTCTTCTTATTCTCAGCCGGGGCTTCTCACTGTTGATCATGAAGAACTTGAATATCACGTCTCTGGGCCTCCGGTCCCTGAGGGAAATTAGTGCTGGACGTATCTACATAAGTGCCAATCGGCAGCTCTGCTACCACTATTCTCTGAACTGGACCAAGCTGCTTCGGGGACCTGCAGAAGAGAGACTAGACATCAAGCATAATCGGCCCCGCAGAGATTGCGGTGAGGGAAAGGACACATGAGTAGTGGGAAGAGGGAGTTAGGGAGGAGAGGGGTGTAAGGACTATTCTGCCTTGGATGTGGCAGCAGGGGTAGCAGATGGAACCAAGGAGAAGGGGGATATTATAAGCTTTGGGGGTTCAGAAGCAGTGATGAGGAGGAATTCAGGAGAGGGCTTGTTAGGAGTCCTCAGAGTGCTCTCCTAATCTACCCCTTCCTCTCCAGTGGCAGAGGGCAAAGTGTGTGACCCACTGTGCTCCGGGGGATGCTGGGGCCCAGGCCCTGGTCAGTGCTTATCTTGCCAAAACTACAGCCGAGGAGGTGTCTGCGTGACCCACTGCAACTTTCTGAATGGGTACAGTGAGGGAAGAAAGAGTCAAGAAGGGGTGGCGTTGGGGCCCTGGGATGGAGCTGTTCGGGTGCCACCTGAACGTCTTTAGACAACTTTCTGTATATGCCTTAGTCGGGATGAGGTACGAGACCCTGTGGTTGGGGGATCAGGGCATAAAGGTCAGGACTTGGAAATGACCCTCTCCCCTTACCCACCACAGGGAGCCTCGTGAGTTTGCCCATGAGGCTGAATGTTTCTCCTGCCACCCGGAATGCCGACCCATGGAGGGCACTGCCACATGCAATGGCTCGGTACAGTAGAAGCACCAGGGTCTCTAACTCCCAAGGCCAACACAGGGCAGCCAGATAATGCTAGGGATTATAGACAGAGATCCTGGATGACTGGGTTGGTCCTTGCTGGAAAGTATGGATTGACTATGGGACCCCGTCCTTTCTGACCTTCTCTTTTCCACCCAGGGCTCTGATGCTTGTGCTCAGTGTACCCGTTTTCGAGATGGGCCCCACTGTGTGAGCAGCTGCCCCCATGGAGTCCTAGGTGCCAAGGGTCCCATCTACAAGTTCCCGGATGTTCAGAATGAATGCCGACCCTGTCATGAGAACTGCACCCAAGGGTCAGTGATAGGGTGACGAGAAGAGGAGGTCAAAGGGGAGGCGTAGGTGCACAGAGGGGGAAAGAAGAGGGTGATGTGAATAGACAGAGTAAAAGGACTCACGTAAGAACCATGCCCAGTGTACTGAAGGATTGGCTGAAAGGAAACTATAACAGCGAAAGATTGTACCATGGTTTTGGGAACCTGGAATAAGCTCAGCTCAGGGAGGGCTGGCAAGGTAGAGATGTAGGCTGTGCCCTGGGATATGCTTTGGGCTCTGGGATGGGATGACATGATAGGGTTTGGAGCAAGCTTTCAGTATATATAAAACAGCCTTTATATACAACAGCCTTTGTATATAAAGGCTGTTGGAATTGACCTTCTGTTGTCCAAGCTCCCATTTAAGGGGGTGACTTTCTTTTCTAGGTGTAAAGGACCAGACCTGCAAGATTGTTTAGACCAAAATCAGGTGCCGATCAGGTATGATGGGCTTGATGATTCACAAAACTGGGGATATTTGTGAGAGAATCTAGGGAGAGGGCGGTTACCTGCTAGCAAGAGTGGATCTCTATTCATTCTGGCCTCTATATACAGTTTACTAGCACCACTGGACGGAGGATGGAGGAATTCAGGATCTTGGCCTTCTCTTCCTAAAATTTAACTTGCTGTATCCTAAGGAGGTCCAGATCTAGCTTAACCTCTTTGATGCTCAAGGATATATATATATATATATGTATATATATATATGTTAACTTCTTGCCCCAGATTTGCACCATACCTTCAGCATAGATACAGACGACATGTAGGGAAGGTGTAGCTGTGGGATAATGCTGGGCTTCTTTATATCTCATAGCAAAACCCCTCTGGCAATGGCTTTAGCACTGGTAGTAGGATCGCTTATGATTTTCCTGATCCTGGGCTGCACTTTTCTCTATTGGCGTGGGCGCCGGATCCAGAATAAAAGGGCCATGAGGCGCTACTTGGAACGGGGCGAGGTGAGTACTTAGCTCAATCTTGAAAGGTACCCTATGCCATCACTCTTTAAGAGCCTCCTCCTTCCCTGGAGATTTGATCCCTATGTTCAAGGAGACAGCATGGTCTAATAGAAGGAACACTGGCCAGAGAGATGGGAGACGTGCATTCTAGTCCTGACTTTGCTATTAATTTGTCACGTGACTTTGAGAAAGTTACTTTCCCTCTCTATGCCTCAGTTTATGCGTCGATACAGGGGAAATGATAACATTCACCCTCACAGGGTGGCAGTAAGAGTGAAAGAGGCTGAGTATGTGGAAGTGCTCTGAAAAGCATAGAGCACTGTTTAAAATACCCGAGGTGATACTATTACCAACTCATTCTGATCAAAGGGAAGCCTAACCCTCTTGATTCCTGATCTAATGGCACAAACGATTTCCTCAATTCTCAGGATCTCTTATTCCTCGGTATGCCTATGATGCCATCTAGGACTGAAGACTCTTCCTGCCCCCAACTTTTGGGCTCTGCTGCTCTCAGCACCACTGATAGGGAGGGAGTGGAGTGGAACAGGGGAGTGGGCTTTCCTGACGACCTCCTCCACATTTGCTTCTCAGAGTATAGAGCCTCTGGATCCCAGAGAGAAGGCTAACAAGGTCTTGGCCAGAATCTTCAAAGAGACAGAGCTGAGGAAGCTTAAAGTGCTTGGTTCAGGCGTCTTTGGAACTGTGCACAAAGTGAGTGGTGGCCCACAGGAAGTCTTGGGACGTGGGGAAAGGATCTAAGGCAAAGGGAAAAAAGATTTAGGGACAGGACTGGCCTGGGGAGGATGACCTTAGGCTGACTCCTGCCCCAAACTTTCCAGGGTGTGTGGATCCCTGAAGGTGAATCCATCAAGATTCCAGTCTGCATTAAAGTCATTGAGGACAAGAGTGGACGGCAGAATTTTCAAGCTGTGACAGACGTAAGTGAAGGAGGGAGGTGTATAAGTAGGAGACGTTTGTGTCTAGGCATGATTAGATACATTTGTGTAGAAGCATGATCCTGTGTTAGCAGATACTATGTTAGCTGTGTTGGTGTACTTGAGAATGTTGGTCTATGCAAATACAGGTTGGGGTGGAATGTGCACATATTTGAACGTATGTGAACCTGTTTGTTCTCTGGATAATCCCTCTTGTGTCTCTTAGCATATGCTGGCCATTGGCAGCCTAGACCATGCCCACATTGTACGGCTGCTGGGACTGTGCCCAGGGTCATCTCTACAGCTCGTCACGCAATACTTGCCTCTGGGTTCCCTGCTGGATTATGTGAGACAACACCGGGGGGCCCTGGGACCACAACTGCTGCTCAACTGGGGAGTACAAATTGCCAAGGTGAGAGGAGCCTGGAGGAATTCTGTGAGGGAACTGCCTGGCTAGGGACAGGCAGGGAGGAGGGTGGGCAGGTTGAAGTTCTGAGAGTTGCCTTCAGGGTTTGGGGTGATTCTGTATCTCAAGGACCAACTCCCCCAACTTGAGTACACTTCCTTCCCCTATAGGGTCGCTATGAGTCGGAATTGACTCGACAGCAACGGGTTTGGTCTTTTGGTTTCTTTATAGGGTATGTACTACCTTGAGGAGCATGGTATGGTGCATAGGAACCTGGCTGCTCGAAATGTGCTACTCAAGTCACCCAGTCAGGTTCAGGTGGCAGATTTTGGGGTGGCTGACCTGCTGCCCCCTGATGATAAGCAGCTACTACACAGTGAGGCCAAGGTGAGGTGACACAAGGGCTGGGTAAGGGCGGGGTGGGGGGGCGAAGCATGGAGCTAGGGAGCAGAGGCAAGCAGATGCTGCATAGTAAGTTCAAGGAGAGGAACCTGGAGATACCGGAAATTTTAAGTTCAGAGAGCAACAACAACAAAAAAAGATGGAGAACTTCTTGGGATATGGAAATGATCAAAAAATCCGTGGAAATCAACTGGTGACACCTTTATCTTTAATCCCTTAGACTCCAATTAAGTGGATGGCCCTCGAGAGCATCCACTTTGGGAAATACACACACCAGAGTGACGTCTGGAGCTATGGTCAGTGCATCTGGATGCCCTCCATACCATTACTGGCTCAAATTCCATAGTTGCCTTTTAAGACCCCCTCCTAGAATCTCTAAGCCCTTCAGATCCTTGTATCAGATCAGGTTCTGCTTTTCCTTCACCTTCATGCCCATGTCTGCCATTCTGCCATTGACCAGTTCATTGCTCCCTGTACCAGGTGTGACAGTTTGGGAGCTGATGACCTTCGGGGCAGAGCCCTATGCAGGGTTGCGACTGGCTGAAGTACCAGATCTGCTGGAGAAGGGGGAGAGGTTGGCACAGCCCCAGATCTGCACCATTGATGTCTACATGGTCATGGTCAAGTGTGAGTTACCTGCTGACCTAGACATTTTTTCACTGGACTTCTCTCCCCACTCCACTCTCCCCTTATGGCTCTGCCTCCTACACCTTACCACCAGGTTGGATGATTGATGAGAACATTCGCCCCACCTTTAAAGAACTAGCCAATGAGTTCACCAGGATGGCTCGTGACCCACCCCGGTATCTGGTCATAAAGGTGAGTAGGGACTAGGAGGTGTCAAGGAAGTTTACAGAAAAGAGGGCTTGGCTGGACCAGGATCCACCTTAACAATTTCTGTCCCAATAGAGTGAGAGCGGGCCTGGGATCGCCCCTGGGGCAGAGCCCCCTGCTCTGACAAATAAGGAACTGGAAGAAGTAGAGCTGGAGCCAGAGCTAGACCTGGACCTGGACTTGGAGGCAGAGGAGGACAACCTGGCAACCACACTGGGCTCTGCCCTCAGCCTGCCAGTTGGAACACTTACTCGGCCACGTGGAGTAAGACTCCTTCTAATTACCCAAGACTCTGTAACATGCCCATCTGTACATCTAAGCCCTCATAAGCCCTATAGATAACCATAGCAACTACTCAAAGGCCCCCATGACAAGCGTAGGTTTCTCTCTTAATCTTAACCTGTCTCTTTTTACTAGAGCCAGAGTCTTCTAAGTCCATCATCTGGATACATGCCCATGAACCAGGGTAATCTTGGGGAGGCTTGCCAGGTAAGGCCTGACTCTTTAAGGAGCGGTTGAAAAGCTGGGTGGCAGAGGGTCCTAGGATTGATAGGGTCATTGTGGCAGACATTAACTTTTGAGGTTGAATCAGTGTCCTGCAAAAGAAGAAGACACTGAACAACCTGATCTCCTTCTAAACAAATGTTTCGCTTTTCCTTGTCTCTGGGTAAGACCCTGTGTGTTATTTTCTATTTTCCTTCTTAGGAATCTACAGTTGGTGGGGGTAGTGAACGGTGCCCTCGTCCAGCCTCCTTGCACCCAGTGCCACGGCGACACCTGACATCAGAGTCATCAGAGGGCCACGTGACAGGCTTTGAGGCCGAGCTCCAGGAGAACGCATCAATGTGTAGAAGCCGGAGCCGGAGCCGGAGCCCGCGGCCATGTGGGGACAGTGCCTACCATTCCCAGCGCCACAGCCTGCTTACTCCTGTCACCCCACTCTCCCCACCAGGGCTAGAGGAAGAGGATGTCAATGGTTATGTCATGCCAGATACCCACCTTAAAGGTGCCTGACTTTTCCTAGGGTTTTCCTCAAATCTTCCTCTGATCCTTTTTCTCCAGGCTCCTCTTAATCCTTTTGTCTTCTCTGATCACATCCCTTCCTATTCATTTTTTTCTAACTTTCCCCTACTCCCTACTGCCTCTTATGCTGAAGTTCTCCACATACCTACACTCTCTTCTCAATCCCCAGGTACTCCCTCCTCCCGGGAAGGTACCCTTTCTTCAGTGGGTCTCAGTTCTGTCCTGGGTACGGAAGAAGAAGATGAAGATGAGGAGTATGAATACATGAACCGGAGGAGAAGGTGCAGTCCACCTCGTCCTCCTAGGCCAAGTTCCCTCGAGGAGCTGGGTTATGAATACATGGATGTGGGATCAGACCTCAGTGCCTCCCTGGGCAGCACACAGAGTTGCCCACTCCACCCTGTGCCCATCATGCCCACTGCTGGCACAACTCCAGATGAAGACTATGAGTACATGAACCGACGACACGGTGGAGGAGATCCTGGGGGGGATTATGCATCCATGGGGGCCTGCTCGGCAGCTGAGCAAGGGTATGAAGAGATGAGAGCTTTGCGGGGGCCTGGACACCATGCCCCCACTGTCCATTATGCCCGTCTCAAAACTCTACGGAGCTTGGAAGCCACTGACTCTGCCTTTGATAACCCTGATTACTGGCATAGCAGGCTTTTCCCCAAGACCAATGCCCAGAGAACATAACCTCTGCTTCCCAAGGTACTCAGGGAGCATTTGATGGCAGCTAGTGCCTCTGGAGGGTCCCCCCCTTCTTCCTACTCCCTCTGCCTCACAGGTCTCAACCCCATTTCTCCAGTGCTAGACAATTCCATTCAACCTATGGAGGCTTTTAAACACTTTGACACAAAATAGTTGTGGTCCGTAGCCAGCTGTGCACTTTCTTCTCTTTCCCAACCCCAGGAAAGGAGCTGTTCCCTGTTTTATGTGCTTTCCCAAACTCATTCCCCAGCTTCCTCAGGGGGGCTCCCTCAAGATATGAAGGATTACTCCCCATGTCCCTTTTTCTTTCAGGCCCTGACTTGTTGGGAATAGGCCCTTCAGTATGCCTTTGTTTCCCAGACTGTCCTAAGGAAGAGGAAAGGGAGGAACCAGGCAGGGAAAAGTGTAACATTTTTGGCCTATGACTCTTAACCCCCTGAAAAGTCTGACAAGCTTAAAATTTTGTGGAGCAAAGAGAGGTTAAGAGTAGATATTAATGATTGCTATTAATTGAGCATTTACTATGTGCCAGTTATCATCATGCTAAACTTTACCTACATCATCTCACTTCTGTAAGGTAGGTATTATCCTCATTTTACAAATGAGGAAACTGAGCTTTAAAGAGAATAAGTAAATATTTTAAAGGGCAGATCGGATTCAAAACCTTCTTGATTTCAATGCATGTGCTCTTCCTGCATTACAGGCATTACAATGCATTGCATGCTCTTACAGGTGTTAAGGAAAACTGAGAACAGTCAGTCAGAACCCTTGTAAGGGGCATTGTTTTCTTGTTTTTGCACTGACCGCAACCACCACAGCCTCCTCCCACACCCCAACTCCTCATCTCAGGAAGTAGAGGAGGAGGCTAGAAGGAAAAATAAGGACATTTTTGTGTAAGCCCATAACCCACAAGTGCTGTATATGATCTCCACTCCTTACCCAAAGACGGATTCACAAGGGTCCTCAAGTTCCTTTTTTAGGAGCTATCCTTATCCAGTAGTGAGAAGCCTCCAGCTGGCATCGGAAAGGGACCCAGCTCTAGACTTCTCTCCCCTTGGATGGAAAACTGGGGGGAAATGTCTGTTTTATCACCGAAGTTTTTTTGTTTGTTTTTATACATGTCAATAAAAATGCCGAAGATTTTTCAGCTTCCTGTCAGATGAAGAAATTCTTCAGTGTGTGAGATAAGAGACCACCTTTTTCTCTGTCCCCCAGCAGTGGATAGCAACCCGGGACATGCTGCCTTCTCTGCCTTTTGACAACCCTACTCTGTCCCATGCAGCTTTTCTCCAGCTACACTTCTCCTTGTTTTTCTGAGGCAAGCATAGTGCACAGTCCTTTTCAGTTAAGATGTCTATTTGGACTCTACAGGATAACTCTCAGCTGGGAATTTAAAAAAAAAAAAAAAAAAAAAACCACGCTTGGGGAATCTGGAAAAAGCCTTACAGGTGGAATCTGATGCGCTCCTTCCGTCCGGAGCGGAATACCGACACTCCCAGATGGCTTTAGAACTCTCTCTTAAAAGAGGTGGCCACCGTAAATTTCTATCTGAACACTTCCCTTAGATGCCATCAAAGCCATCAACTATTGTTGGAACAATAGTGCCATCTCACTCCAGTGAGAGTTCAGCCTCCACATTCGGAGACTAAATGGATAATCCCTTCGGGTTCAGGTCGCCCTGTTAGTCCCGGCTCCCTTGGTCTCCTTCCACACCGCTTGACCCTCCCTAGTCTATCAGCAACTGGGGACTGCGCTGGACCTGCTGGGCCGGTCCCACCACCAGCCCCAGGGGTCCAGGGACCGGCGCGTCTGCCCACCCTTGGCGTAGACACAGCCTACTCGCCTCGGCTTCAACACCTGCCCCTCCGCTTTCACACCTACTTCCCCGCCGTGGCTCCGCCCCTTCTCACTGAGCCCGCCCCCTCTACTACGGGTTGTCGCTCTGCGCTCCTGGTAGATGTGGTTTTTCCCGGTGAGACCACGCTCCCACTCATGCTCCCCAACGGCTCCGCCTTCCCGCCGGTGCCTGATCCTTCCCAGCGTGCCCGCCGATTCCGGCGTGCGAGGCCCTCGGAGGGCAAGGCCCCAGGGCCTGGTTTAGGATCTCAAGAGGCAGTGTGGGAATTGTAGTTCACGAGTCTACGAGGGCGGCCAGAAGCTGGCCGTGAAAAATACTCGTTGTCCCATCGTGCCCTGCGCCTCAGCCCGCGCGCTCGCAGCCGCTCGTTCTCGGCTGCCCGCCTGCTCTCTTGCTTGCTCGCGCTTTCGTTCGCGCTCTCCTCGCGGATCGAGGAGTCTCTGGCTAGAGGCTGCGGCTGGGAAGGGAGGCAGAGGCGGGGGCTCAGGGGAAACGAGTCTGCGGTGGTGGTGGGAAGATGTCGGGCGAAGACGAGCAGCAAGAGCAAACTATCGCCGAGGACCTGGTCGTGACCAAGTATAAGATGGGGGGCGACATCGCCAACCGTGAGTGCGGCCTCGGGGGTCTGGGGTTCGAGGCTGAGAGGGCGAGGCAAGGGGGATGATGCCGGGCTGGCCCCGGAGTGGCTGGAGCGGCCGGGTCGTGCGGAGTGACCTACTGAGGGGCCCACGCCGGTCCGCTGGGAGCGGCGTGGTGGGAAGACCCTGAGCTGCACCTGGGACCCGAGCGGCCAGGCCTGGGTTAGAGTCTGGACGTGCGGTCTAGCGGCGGGAAAGAGCGCAGAGCCGGACCCTCGGCCGGCTCGGTCCCTAGGCCGTTGGTAATGAGACAAGGCGCGTCTCCTCCTGCTTCGCACCCGTTGGTCCTCCGGGCCTCTAGGAAACGGAGGTGCCGGGGTTAGGCGGGCCTCGCTCCGGATCCTTGCTGCCTCTGATTCTGGCGTTGGCGAGGCCACCTCGGAAAGGAAGCGCCCAGCTGTTTTGTCGCGGCTCCTGGGCATCAGGACCCGAGCTGGCACGTGTTGCTCGGTCCCCGTGCGGATCGCTGGCTCCGCTTTTGCCTGTGCTACGGTCCCTGACACCAGCTTACCCACCACGTGCTTTGCTGGAGTTTTCCTTCTTTGCTTCACCTCTTTTCCTGGTGGGGGCCCCGGTCTACCCTTGGGCCAGCTCAGAAGACCGTTGGAAGGCATCACTGGAGCTTGTAACAAAACTTTTGGAGATTTATCTGGCTTTCCTTGAAGTTACTCATTACTACTACCCTTCCAGAGCCCTGGTGGCCAGTAGTTAAGAGCTCGGCTGCTAGCCAAAAGGTCGGCAGTTCAAATCCACAGCCGCTCCTTGGAAGCCCTATGGGGCAGTTCTTCCCTGTCCAGTAGGGTCGTTGTGAGTCGGAATTGACTCGGTGGCATCGGGTTTGGTTTTTAGTTTTACCAGCCTTCCAATCTGTGCAGATAACCTTAGTTAGCCTGGAAAATTTGATTGTTCCCACGGATTTGACAGCTCTGGGAGTGTTTTGAGGTGTTCCCCTCCAATCCCAGAAAGGCAAGTTTGTGAACAGTACTGGAAAGGGGGTGGGTGGGGGGGTGGGTTAGAGGGACTGATTTCAGAATTGTCAGAATTCATCCTTGTTGTAAGGACTGTGCTTTCTGAGCAGCTGCCTGCCACTCTAGGCACAGGTCTCACTTTCTATTTTCTCTCTTTCCATTTCACCTTTCCATTTTAAAACCCAGTTAGGGAGACAAGCTGCTTGTCCTTAGGCTTTTAAGTGGTTTTGACTTTTAAATAGTTGGGGAGGAGTATTTAGGATGCTTTTGGTCCTATAACTGTGATAGCTTCCCCCCCCCCCCCCCCGACTTCCAAGGCGTTAATAAAACTTAGATCTCAAAAATCTAACCTGAAGTTTAGGATGGGCCATAGAGAGGGCATCCAGTGAACAGAACAATGCTTCATAGCACAATGGACATTTAGTATATTACCCTTATTTTTGGTACTTTTTAGTTTTGATAGTAATAGTTTGGATCAGAAAAAAAGTGTTCTTGCTAGAAGTTTTTAGCTTCTGAGGCTGTTAGGGTCCAAATTCCAGTTTTGAAACTTTTTGGGTCACATACCTCTTTGAAATCGGCTGGAAGTGATAAGCTATAAGTTATATGTGACGCCTGCTGAAGCCCAGGGACCTTCGATTAAGTGCCCTTATATGCTTGTTTATGAGGAAATAAGTCTGCATAAATTGAGATTGCTAACACCTAATTGGGTTGTCTGAGAAGGGAAGAAGGTAGTATTTAACAGTGAATCAGCTTTGAGCCAGCAACTCTGTGTCTACCTTCCTGTTGTTCCTGACGCCTATAAATTTCTTCTAGTCTACTTTGCATGTATGTTGGATGCCTTGGCCAGAGCCCCCTGAAGTTCATAAACTCCTGTCCTACCACAACGAAGGTATCATCTTTGGGAAGTCCCAGGCCTTGCCTGGTTGTCACATAATGTAAAGGAGGGAAGGCAGTATTGACCTTTTTTAGAAAAGGAAGGTAGAAATCAAAGATTATAGGTAGACACTTTGCAAGAGGTAAAACTTGTTCCCTCTTACAGTCTCAAAGCAGTGGCACCAGGGTTATTAGGAATCCTCAGTCCAACTTCTAGGTATTACTTGAGTTGTAACTAAACACATGCAAGGTTGACATGGTAGGATTCTGTCCCCAGGAGTACTTCGGTCTTTGGTGGAAGCTTCCAGCTCAGGTGTGTCAGTACTGAGCCTGTGTGAAAAAGGTGATGCCATGATTATGGAAGAGACAGGGAAAATCTTCAAGAAAGAAAAGGAAATGAAGAAAGGTAAAAACAAAACAAAAAAGCCCCACTGATTTCCTTCATCCAGTCCTGAATGTTTTGTTTGTTTCATTTGAATGATGCAACCACCACCCCAGCCCTGGCTGAGATATTTGAAAATTTGAAATGGAAGGTGGGGCACAGGCAATTTTCTACCAAGCCCAAACTGACTACAAACTTAAGCAAGACTTTGAAAATCCTTCCATTTGTCTGAGGGACAACAATGCTCCAAGAGAGAGTGGGGCAATAGGGCTAATAGAAATTCTCATTACAGGTATTGCCTTTCCCACCAGCATTTCAGTAAATAACTGTGTATGTCACTTCTCGCCTTTGAAGAGCGACCAGGACTATATTCTCAAGCAAGGTGATTTGGTAAAAATGTAAGCTTAAACCAATATAGATCACTTGTCTTCCTGCTAAGCATTTATGGAGTGCCAGTTCCTAAGCTTGTAAATTCCTAACATTATACTCTACTCTTGCTTTTCAGTGACCTTGGGGTCCACGTGGATGGCTTCATTGCTAACGTGGCTCACACTTTTGTGGTTGATGTAGCTGAGGTAGGTGACCTGCCTTCAACTCTTTCTGTTCACCGGTGCGGCAGGGGTGCCCACCCCAACCACATAAGTTTTGAGTCTCTAGAGACACAAAAGGAGAAGGGTTGCTTTTAGCCTTGCAAAATGAGCACATGAATATTAACTGAATGACCAGCTGAGTTGAAATGCTCTGGAAGGCTTTAATTAATTGCATTTCTTCCTCTTATCTACAGGGGACCCCAGTAACAGGACGGAAAGCAGATGTCATTAAGGCAGCTCACCTTTGTGCTGAGGCTGCCCTACGCCTAGTCAAACCTGGAAACCAGGTAACCGGTTTTGTCCATCTCCACAAACTTGATAGAGCTAAAGATGCTTTAGGTGCCCACAGCCATTCTATATTGAACTGCCAACTTCCTCACAGCCCCCATATCATAAAACAAAACAAAAACTGCTTTTTATTAGCTGCATCTCAGGATGAGATTTCTTAAAGAGGCAGGAACTAAAGATCTTCACACTAAACAGCAGTTAACTCTGAGTGCCTACCATAGACGGTACTGTGCTAGGTATGTGGGGATATATGATCCCTTACTCATGGAGCCTCTAGAGATCTTTTCTTTGTATATTTTGTATGCCTCATTCCTCAAAATAATTTTAGTTAGGTAGTTTACAATAAAAGATTTGAAACTAATTTAATTTTAAAAGCTTATAACACAGTAGTCAAATCATAAAAAGGACAGGAGAGAGAGAATGCCAAAAGAGAGGCCAAAGGTTAGCTCTGGACTTTTCAAGATAGTGTTAGGGAGTATTAGGATGATAACATTCTCATGAATTAATACAATTAAGCATATCAGATTGTCACTGGAGGGATTTCTCTCTAACATGAAAATTTCCAGAGACCCGTTGTCCTTTCTTTTCTCGCTCCTGTTCTGTGCTCTCATTTCTCATTTTTCGCTTTGAATGTGTATCCCCGTTATTTCTCAATTGTATTGTTTTTACTTAACCTTTTTGTGTCTTAGTTTCCTTATAGTGATAATCTCCTTCCTAGAGCTGTTATAAAGTACTCTGAACAGCGCCTGGTATATAGTGAGCGTACATTATTTTGCGTTTTTATTATTTTTATATAATGTATCTTCATAGGAAGGTGGTGTTGTAGTGGCTCTTACGTGACTATAAAATCAGACTGTCTGGGTTCACACCCTGTTACTGCCTCTTCCAAAAAGAAAACCAAACCCGTTGCCATTGATTCAATTCCAGCTTATAGCGACCCTATAGGACAGAGTAGAACCTGTCCCATAGGGTTTCCAAGGAGTGGCTGGTGGATTCAAACTGCTGACCTTTTGGTTAGCAGTGAGCTCTTAATCACTGCCCTATCAGGGCTCCATTACTGCCCCTTACTGTTTAAATTTGAGCTGTTTTCCTCACCTATAAAACGGGAAAAATAAAATTGTGTCTTATTCTCACAGGGTGGTTGTGACAATTAAGATTTTCATGTAAAGTGCTTAGAACAGTATCTGGCACATAACTGTTCAACAAATATTACCTATGATTAGTTAAATTTACTTGTCTCTTCGTCTAAGAACCATAGCTTAGGTGAGGATGAGATCATGTTTGAACGTAGTGAGAAAGGAAAAATAGGAGTTTGCTGTCCCTTCTCAATAGGTTAGACTACCAGGTATAATGAAAATAAACACTGGTTTGAAGTCAGAAAACCTGGGTTTATGACCAGGTTCTTCCACTTAATACTTGTTTAATCCTGGGCAAATCATTTAACCTTTCTGAGCCTCAGTTTCCTCGTCTTCTAGATTGGGATACAGATTTGTCCTGTTCATCTTCCAGAATTGTCTAATTAGACCAGGTTTGTGAAAGTGCTTTGTGAAATTATATACAAATGTAAGGTATTTTTTTAGGTTGTAGGGATAGAGCTATGAAATGAAAAACCAAGGAGAAGCATTACAGTAGACAGAGGATGTTAGAACTCTCAGCTCTTTGTTTCTTATTCTTATGGTAGGGGACTGATACTTCCTCACCTTTCATTTGATCTTGTACTT
This sequence comes from Dugong dugon, assembly GCA_030035585.1. Lineage (NCBI taxonomy): Eukaryota > Metazoa > Chordata > Mammalia > Sirenia > Dugongidae > Dugong > Dugong dugon. The sequence goes on from CM057465.1 coordinate 10,892,122, forward strand.
CTAGAACACACAAGTGACAGAAGCCTGGAACAAAGTTGCCCACTCATTTAATTGCACTCCAATAGAAGGTGAGACCTCAGATAATAGGGTTGAGGGTCTAAGGATGAGTGGTTTAGCAGAATTGAGGCTTTTGCTCCCTTGAGGATCCATCTTGGCTCTAGCTCAGTCTAGGCCAGAAACCTCAGAGCCCTGTGTTTTCCAGAGCTAGGTACCTATCTCTCATTGCCTGCCCCATCAAACTACGTAGGTGGGTGGATTTAGAAACCCTTTGGGATTCCAGATGGCTGGTACCACAGGCTTTATCCTGTCTGTAGGTATGTTGTCACACCAGTTGAAGCAGCATGTCATCGATGGAGAGAAAACCATTATCCAGAATCCCACAGACCAGCAGAAGTAGGTGCCAACCCCACCATCACCTTTCATCATACCAGACTAATAATCAACTTTTTCTTCCATACTCCCAGCCTAACTTTGTCCACCTTCTACTCGACACTCCTAGGAACTACTTATTGCTCTTAATGGTTCCCTTTCCCACTATTCCTTTTAGGAAGGACCATGAAAAAGCTGAATTTGAAGTACATGAAGTATATGCGGTGGATGTTCTTGTCAGCTCAGGAGAGGGCAAGGTGAGGTTTACCAGAGCTTGCTAAGGGGGGTGGCTGAGGGTGTGTTGGAAGAGCACAGGCCCAGATGTGACCTAACTTACTCTTTTAGGCCAAAGATGCAGGACAGAGAACCACCATTTATAAACGAGACCCCTCTAAACAATATGGCCTGAAAATGAAAACTTCACGTGCCTTCTTCAGTGAGGTGGAAAGACGTTTTGATGCCATGCCATTTACTTTAAGGTACTGCACTTAGCAAGGAGAGGACTTGGAACCAGTCTGACTCGCAGACCATGCTCCCAGGAGCACTTTTCCCTGTCCCACCCTCTCTCCTTTCCCCTTTTGCCTAGATTTGTAGTACAGACACAGTCACACTCCCTTCACCTCTGTCTTAGTTCTCTAGTGTTGCTATCACAGAAGTACCACAAGTGGAAGGCTTTAACAAACAAATTTATTTTCTCACACTTTAGGAGGCTAGAAGTCCAAATTCAGGGCGCTGGCTCTAGGGAAAGGCTTTCTCTTTCTGCGGGCTCTGGAGGAAGGTCCTTGTCTCTTTGACCTTCTGCTCCTGGACAGTCTTCACGTGGCTTGGCATCTCTCTTGTCCCATCTCTGCTTCCCAGTTTGCATTTAATCTCTTTTATATCACAACAGAGATTGACTCAAGATACACCCTGTGCTAATCCTGTCTCATTAACAAAACAAAGACAACCCATTCCCAAATGGAATTACAACCACAGGCATAGAGGTTAGGATTTTATAGCACATATTTTTTGGGGACACAGTTCAATCTATAACACTCTCCCCCTCCTCCTAATTGAAGCAGAAGAGCAATCCTAAGCATAAGCCTGAGGTCAAGAGGTATTTAAAAAACATGACTAAAATGGTAAGACTTGATGGGGAGTTACGGATACCTGAATTCCTCTTCCCTTACCCAGAGCATTTGAGGATGAGAAGAAGGCCCGGATGGGTGTGGTGGAGTGCGCCAAACATGAACTACTACAACCATTTAATGTTCTCTATGAGAAGGAGGGTGAGTTCTAAGAAGAGAGTTTGACTTTAGAGCTCCTGGTTATATGGTAACACACCCCACCCACCCACTCCCACCGCCCCATGACTTAGGGAAAAGAACTAAGTATGAGAAAGGAACATTTTTATCAAAACACTTCTTCATCTTTCCCCTAGGTGAATTTGTTGCCCAGTTTAAATTTACAGTTCTGCTCATGCCCAATGGCCCCATGCGGATAACCAGTGGCCCCTTTGAGCCTGACCTCTACAAGTCTGAGATGGAGGTCCAGGATGCAGAGCTGAAGGTTAGTGTGGGATGGAAAGTGAGGAGCACGTGGCACCGATCCTGGGAGCGAGGGCGAAATGTCAGCAAAGCTCTGAAAAGAGCTACAGTACTGAGGGTAACACTTTGTGTTAGTGTTTCCTCCACATTCCTCACAGGTTGTTGCCTCTTCCTCCTGTTTTTCAGGCCCTCCTCCAGAGTTCTGCAAGCCGGAAAACTCAGAAAAAGAAAAAAAAGAAGGTGCGTTATGATCCTCCCTCCCTGGCATGATGAATTTGATCCCTCTTACTCTACCTTCCTGGATGGTGTTGGGATATATATTTCTGTATATCCTTATTTCCCCTCATCTCAGCCCGGACCTAGATGATCAGATGTTTTTGTCCTTGGTCCTCCAGACACTGTTCCGAGTAGTTGGAAACTGACAGGTCCTCTCTTTCTCCTCCACCTAAACATAGGCCTCCAAGACCGCAGAGAACGCCACCAGTGGAGAAACATTAGAAGAGAATGAAGCTGGGGACTGAGGTGGGTCCCATCTCCCCAGCTGGCCGCTCCTGCCTCATCCCCTTCCCACCACACCCCAGGCTCTGAAATGCAGTTTGTCTTCTCCATCCAGGACCGCCAGCAGAGCAGGGTCTCCCTGCCCCTATCCCAGTCCCCCAGCCCACCCCTTTCCAACAACAACCAGCTCCAACTGACTCTGGTCTTGGGAGGCCAGGCTTCCCAGCCACCGAAGACTACTTTAAATAGAAAAAAGAAATTGAATAATAAAATCAGGAGTCAAAATCCATCGTCTTCAAGCCCGTTTCTAGCCTTTTTCTACTACTATGCTTGGTCAAGGTTTGTGGCCCTACAACAGAATAGGGAGGCTAAATTAGCCACACCACTGAAAACTCAGCTGAGATTTTTTATGCTACTCCATCCAGTGTCAGTATTTTCTCATCTGTGTGGGCTTCTTCCGCTCTTATGCTCACTCCCAAAGTCTTTTATCTGGCCTCAAAGTAGAGGAGCTGTTCTTCAGTTTGTCTTCCTTCACATATGGCAGATTCCTCTTATTGTCCGGGTTGTCTGGTCAGGCTTCTCTCCCATTTTCAGGAGCTGGAGCCTGCATTTACCAAGGGATTCTCACCTATCAAGTGAATCCGCACTTGTAAATCTTTTTAGTCATTTTTGTTCTGCAGGACTTTTTTTTTTTTTTTTTTTCATTTTCATTTTGACAAAGCTGTAAAGAAGTAATCCGTCTGAACCATGTCCTTTTCTTTGGAGTCAGTGGGATCTTCCCTTGCTCCATCTTATGCAAACCTGAGCTGGAAGCTCAACTGTGGTTTTGTTTCCTGTTTGAAATATTTTGACCTCTCCCCTTTGAAACAAAGACCAGGAATCAGAGGAGCAGACTGACTGAAGAGACAATGCCTGGCTTTCTGAAGCTGTGGACTTTAATTGGATGAATTGCTGGGGGTTTGGAGAGAAAGGTGATGAATTTCAGTACCTCTAGCATGCTGTCCCAGGAAACTAGGGCTCCCACTAACTTATGAGGTTTTTAAACACATTGAAAATGAGATGGCGTTAAATAAATTTGGATTTGGTCATACTGATGTGCATTTGTACGCTGCTCTTATTTAATGGAGGTGGGGGAGTGTTGGTTGAGTAAGTAATCATCGGTTGGAACTGTTTTTCTACAGTGTCATAACCCTAACTTCCTAATCAAAGAATACCTGGAGTTGGGGAAGACACAAATCCCAGATTCTCTGAATTTCAACATAGTAAATTACCTAAAGGAAATGGGAGTTTGAGGGTGATTTAATTTTCTAAAGTAGAAATGTACCGCTTGCTGTTGACACTTTGTTCGGGACTAGGACACTTTGTGTTGTGTATTGCAAAGAAGAAGAAAAAAAGCACACATACTATAAAGTGTGTTATCAGTTTAGGAAGCCAGGAAGAATGCCTTTAGGTTTTTAATGTGGAATAATCAGAAGTCAAAATTCATAGTCTTCGTCTTTTTATCCTTTTTCTATTACTCTGCTTCAGGGCCAAGCAGATTGAGTGACTATTTGTTGATTAGGTTTAAATATCTTCCTACATGTGAGGCACTGCTGATCTGGAGGTATACAATGAACGAGATTCACACTGGTCCCCTCAGATCGTATAGATTAGTAGGGCATCAACCACTGAAATTTTGATGGGTTTAATATAAAATTCTGCTAGAATTTTTTAAATATATATTTGTTTTCAAAACCTTGTCATACTCCGATGGTGACCATACTAGAACTACTTAAACACTTGTAACAAGGACCGTAAATTTTTAAAAACCTGATTTTCCAGTTTCAAAAGTGAAAATGTCATTGTATAAATACTAAAGGGAAACCACAAAAGGAAGGAGGAGGGATTATAACACAAGATTTGACAGTATTTTAAACATTGAACGAGATAAAATCTCTATGTTGAGTTCTTTTTCATCCCTCCTAACTCAAGTCTCCTGTAGCCAAATCTTTGCTGATTCTGACCTAACCATACCAAGAGCCTGGCAAGTTCTTAACACCAAATGTCATTCTTGCCCTAGAGCAACCCGTTGCCTTCTAGTTGATTCCGACTCAGCGACTCTCTAGGACAGAGTAGAACTGTCCCATAGGGTTTCCAAAGAGCAGCTGATGGATTTGAACTGCTGGCCTTTGGGTTAGCAGCCAAGCTCTTAACCGCTACGACTTGGCTAATCTTGTTCCCCTCTGGACATTGGGTTTTATCCTCATCCCTAGGTAGGGAATTAAGTTACTTTCTTAACAAATTCCTGGCATTGTAGCTAGGGATGGCTAATGACGTTAAGCCTCAGGCATTGTGGGAAAAGATCTTAGTAGTTAGCTATTTTCTCGAACTTGTAGGAAAAAGTTGATCTTTAATAGTGACAGTCTTCCCTAATCCCCATTTTCCGTCCTTCCATGTTCTAGCATCTAGCACCTTCAGAAATTCCGATATCGAACCTCCCTGCAGCAATTTAGAAAATAAGGCAAACCAGTAAGAAATGAATTTTGTACAGTCCGCACCAATACAGAGTAAAATGGAGGGTTTCGCCAGGTAACTGCGACTCCCAAGAGGCAATGAGAGGGGGAGGCGGAAGTCACTATCTTTTTCTCGCTCGTACCCCTCGATACCATACTTGGAGATATGTAAAAATAATGCAGTGTCCGCGTAATGAAATGGTGGGGAAGGAGGGCTTGGTAACTTGAATTCAAAACACATTTTTTACGGGATAACGGCGCCTACGATGCTTCAGCTCAAAAACTTAATCACCTGGTGTCGGAGACACCCTCGTTATTCCACTCAGGCAGTCCCGCCCCCGAGAGAGGGTGGGGCAACGGAAGTGATGACACAGGATACGCCACAAAAAAGCTGTAGGCGGGACTCGAGCTCTCTTTTGGCCTTAGCGCCATCTTGTTAGGTAGGTGTCTGTAGTGGTGTGGGTTCCGCATGCAATCCGGGAACATCTGGTGGCTGCGCCTAACTATCATCCCCGCAAACTAACTGTAGCCTTTTTCTCTTTCCCAATAGAGTCCTCCGAACCATGAGAGCCAAGGTGAGCGATTCCCGAACAGTGAACTGAGGCGGTCGGGATTGGAGAGTGGGGGAAACTCAGACTAGTGAAGTCATCCATGGTTCCCGAATCGCTGGGTTCTCAAAGGTGCCCAAGAGTTACTGGAATAGGAAGGATAGTTTGGGGGGAAGCAGAGGAGTTGGGGAGAGATGGCAGGGGTAGAAGAGCAGGCGAGATGCGAAGTTTTACGTCGGGGGATCCAAATTCATGGCAGTTGGAGCGACCAAGCCCTCATGCCTAAAGAACCTGACTGATAATGCTTTTGATACCCCGACCTAACCTGTTAACTGAAACTACTAATTTCTTGTTTTATTCTCTGCCTCTGTTACGATCCGTTGCAGTGGAGGAAGAAGCGAATGCGCAGGTATGTTGAAACGTTGCCAGTACAGGAAGAGGGAAGGGAGCACGCCTTCGATAAAACTTGGGAAAACTCAGCTTAGAAGTCTAAAAGAACTAGATGCATTGACTTGCCAGAGCCAGGAATTAAAGACCGTAAAATCGTAGTGCTGTTTCGTTTTACCATTCCACGTGTTGTATGTACGTACAATTAAATAGTAGAGAAACACTGACCATGGGTTTGGAGGTAGGAGTTGTATTCACTGTCTACTTTTCAGGCTGAAGCGCAAAAGAAGAAAGATGAGGCAGCGGTCCAAGTAAACGCTAGCGTGTGCACCCACGGAAGCCACAGCAGCAGGAATATGGAATGCCGGAGGCCGGGGACGCTGGTATAAGTTGTTGACTGCGTGCTACTGTCGCTACTGTCTGGAACTTGTCTCAGTGGATTTAGAATTTCCATCGCCATTCGATCGCCGCGAACACCTCCGAGAGGCCCACCTTGCTCAGACCAATCAGTCCCTTTTGATCTTTTGCCCTGGACCTATGACAGTCTGGACTAGTTCTGTTTTCAGTTGTGGCCGAGTGTAACGTGCACAATAAATCATCTCTTCTGCTGTCTTAGCCGAAGAATCAAATCGTCTTGTCTGTTATGTGATTTTTTTTTTTTTTTCAAATGTTTTTTTTGGGTGGGGATTACATTTTGTGTGCCGTGTCACTAGTGACCTCCAAACTGTGGAAGATGTGAAAAAACTACATAGGCTACTCGGCTACAGAACCCTGTTCGTGAGTTGCGGACGCGGGCCCCGAAGCTGATACTCAGTAGCCCTTACGGCAAAGAAAGGGTGCAGCACGCGCCTGCGGATATGTTACGGGGTGGTTGGGGGTAATGCCAATTCCAACTTAGCGCCTCTTTCGGGGCAAATGTACGTTGAGGAGTTGAAGGTATTTGAGCGGTTGCTGCTGGGCTGTTTTGGTCGGGTTGCCATGGTGACACGCAGTGCTTGCTGGGAACTTCCTGTGGCTTGTCGCGCAAATGCTTAGCACGCCATAGAGTATAGTTCCGGGTCTGGTGGCTAGAGCGTCATTTCTTCCGCAGGAAGCGGAAGGAGGGTAGGGTGGGCGGCTCTTTGTCGAAGCCAGAGGACCGGCAGGCGGCAGCAGCAACTACGGCGGCGGCGGCAGGTGAGGGAGGCGGGAGAGTTAGGTGGAGGCCGCGCCCGGAGGGGAGGAGTCGGGCCGGCCCAGCGGCTGGTCTCGGCCTGTCCATCCGAGGCCCGCAACGAACAAGCTGTCTCTTTTGCACACCCCGGGGCCGAACCCCTTTTCTGACCCCGCTTCGCGAGCAAACGCCAGCTCCCATGACGTCACAGCCCTGCCCATCCCCTCAGCTTGATGTCACCTGGAGCTCCTCCTCCCGCTTCATTTTGAGCTCCTGTAGTGTCCTAATCAGCTGGTCCACGGCTGAGGGCCCGCGGCACCACACGGAACTTTATAAGCTAGAAGACTTGCTGCGGGGAAACTCCTAGGACTTTTGTTTTTGCTTTGCAAACTCTGGGATGTTACGAAGCGTCATAATCACCATCCCCAAGTCTAATCTGCCATCGCACTGCGCTGACAGTCTGCCCTTGCACAGCTCCCCATTCGGCCTTGCTAACCCCAACCCTAGGCCGGGGTCTGATCCCCACATTCTTCATCTTGAGGCAGGGCGCATCTCTCATCTTCGTTTTCCATCCTATCGTCCCAGCTCTTCCAAATTAGTTGTATCCCTTACTCATCTTACTGGCGACTTCTCCGTTTGATGGGTGGAGAAGTGCAGTTTGAACCCTAAGGAAATTTTGAAGTGCCCAGAGCTCTTGCCGTTTTGTCAGATTTCATTCTTGTGACAACCACCCCACAGTCCTCCACTCTTAACCCTTCTCCCACCCAAGTCTCTCTTTTTTCCTGTTCAGAATCCAGCAGTGATGTGGAGGTGGAAACCCACAGGAGCCCCGGACTTCACCTGAGCTACCTCAGGTATTGAATAATCCTGGGAGAGTTGGGTGGGGAGGAATATCCTATCTGATTATCAGCTTCTGGTGGACTTGCTTCATGGATCAGGCTTGGATAGATGGTAATTGATTTTTCACGTGGTGATTTCCCTTTCTGTAAAAGTTACATTTTCTCTTTTACCACACCTTTTCTTAATTGTTTCTGTTATTCCGGGGTTACCTCCCTTTGAAGCAAAATGATCCCTCTTCTTTTACAGATTATTTGGTAACTTTGGGTTTTGGTCTGGTCATTTCATTTTAGGGCGATCTGAAGGTAAAGTCGAGGGGAAACAATATGAAGTTTTTCTATTTGGACAGCAGAGGGAGCCTGAACACTGCCTAGGAAAGGCTTAGGAGGTCAGACACGTGGTAGCAGAGACTCAGAATCTTGGTGGGGGGGGATAGGGGGGTGATGTTAGAACCAGGGCAGTGGACTGACATTCCTGAACTCTCTTGGGAAAGAGATTTAAAAAGCTGTTATAGAGTCTGTAAATAAAGAGGGTCTTTATAGGGTGAGGAATGGTGTGGTTTGATGTCAGTGAGATCTTCCCATAGGGAGTGGGGGCAGGAAGAGGATGCAGAATGCGGAAAGAAAGGTCACTTGTTCCTGTGGAATTAACTCCTTCCTCTCACTTTGGCTGTTTCACAGGTGGTTTTTGTCTTGGGGCCTAGAAGTAGCGATTCCAGCTGTAGAACTCCTTCCCTGAAAGGAAGTGGAGGGAGCTATCCTCATGGGTTGAGAGTGTTGGTGGGCGAGGAGAGAATACATCAGTTTAGGAACTGCCCTCAAGCTGGTCATACCAGTCTTTTCACCCAAGATTTCTTGGGGTCTAGAGCTCTGACACTCGCAGGGCCCTCACCTCAGAGCCCATGGAAGAAGGGTTAAGGGATGTTGTTTTGTCACCAGTGTCCCCATCATCCCTAATAGCTCACCAGCCTATTTTGGCCAGTGTTTCCTGTCTCCTTACAGCTTACTTAGACACCAACGCTAGTTTTAATTTCACTTCCACAACTTTAATTAGGTCAGCCCAGAAGGGGAGATAAAACGCAACACAATTCTCTCCCTTCCCCCTCCTCAGCCAGCCTATCGTCATTGAGATGAGATGGCTTCACCCCAACTCCCTCCTCCTTTAGCCAGGCCAACGTGAATCATTCTGACCCAAACCAGGTGCACAGGGGCCTGAGGAGGGACTTCTGACAAACCAGCCACTGCAAACGAGAATTCTCTTCCCTTAGGTTCTCTAGCTCCAAAGCCATTTCTCCTCTGGGCTGCCTCTCACTGGGTGCCCTGCTGTGCTCTATAGTGGGGAAGAATGGTGGCCTTTCTACAGGACTCCTGTCTGACCCAGCTTTCCTTTTTCCTAGCTGTCACCAAGGGTGGCAAGAAAAGGAAGAAAGCCCTGAGTTAGGGACCAGGATGCCTGACCGGGACAGCTATGCCAATGGCACGGGGAGCAGCAGTGGAGGCCCTGGAGGCGGTGGCAGCGAGGAAGCCAGTGGGGTAGGGGCAGGCGGTGTTGGGGCCAACTCAGATGCCATCTGCAGAGACTTCCTGAGGAACGTGTGCAAGCGAGGCAAACGTTGCCGCTACCGCCATCCAGACATGAGCGAGGTGTCCAACTTGGGGGTGAGCAAAAATGAGTTCATCTTCTGCCACGACTTCCAGAACAAGGAGTGTAGCCGCCCAAACTGCCGATTCATCCATGGTTCCAAAGAGGATGAGGATGGTTATAAGAAGACAGGAGAGCTTCCCCCTCGGCTGAGGCAGAAAGTGGCAGCTGGCCTGGGCCTTTCACCAGCTGACCTACCGAATGGCAAGGAGGAAGTCCCTATCTGCCGTGACTTCCTCAAGGGGGACTGCCAGAGAGGAGCCAAGTGCAAGTTCCGTCACCTGCAGCGGGATTTTGAGTTCGATGCTCGGGGTGGAGGAGGAACTGGTGGTGGGGGCTCAACAGGCCCAGTCCCCCCAGGACGACGTCATGATCTCTATGATATCTATGACCTCCCTGACAGGGGTTTTGAGGACCATGAGCCAGGCCCCAAGCGTCGGCGAGGTGGCTGCTGTCCTCCAGATGGCCCCCATTTTGAATCATATGACTACAGCTTGGCTCCATCCCGAGGGGTGGAGTGCAGGCTACTAGAGGAGGAGAATGCCATGCTCAGGAAGCGGGTAGAGGAGCTAAAGAAGCAGGTCAGCAACTTGCTGGCCACCAATGAGGTGCTGCTGGAACAAAATGCCCAGTTTCGTAATCAGGCCAAGGTCATGACCCTGAGCTCCACTGCACCAGCCACTGAGCAGACTCTGGCCCCCACCGTGGGCACTGTTGCCACTTTTAACCATGGCATTGCTCAGACTCATACTACTCTTAGCAGCCAGGCTCTACAGCCCCGCCCTGTATCCCAGCAGGAACTGGTGGCCCCTGCCGGAGCGCCAGCTGCTCCCCCAACAAATGCTGCACCTCCTGCTGCTCCGCCACCCCCACCTCCACACTTGAACCCAGAGATCACGCCACTGTCAGCCGCTCTGGCTCAAACAATTGCCCAGGGAATGGCACCCCCACCTGTCTCCATGGCTCCTGTGGCTGTATCTGTGGCCCCTGTGGCCCCTGTGGCTGTATCCATGGCACAGCCCTTGGCAGGAATCACAATGAGCCACACCACCACCCCCATGGTGACTTACCCCATTGCTTCCCAGAGCATGCGCATCACAGCCATGCCGCACTGATGGGGCAACTGGACACTCCCCTGGTATAGCCTCCTAGGGCTGGGGGTGAGGGGCTCTTACTCGCCTACTCACCTAGCCCTCCTAGGCCCTGTCTGAAGGGTTCACTCAAGAACTGGATGAGAGACTACAAGGAATATGCTTCTGGGAAGGGGTTGGGCTGGTGTGCTTCCTCTCACCTCCCTTTCATGAGGGTCCTTTTGTCCATCTTCCTTGAAGCCTCACAGAAGGGGCTTGTGTGGGAGTGCAGACTGAAGCCAGCAGAGAAGGACTTCCTGAGGGGCTGTGTGTCCCCTGTTGGGAAGTTGAGAACATCCTTGGTCTTGTCCTCTCTTCACAGCACAGCATAGGTTCCAGCTTGGCTTTTGAAGAAAAAAACCCTACTCAGAGGGAAAGCAGGAAAGATTGGGAAGTGGGTGGGGCCAGGAGAGAAGGCCCAATAAGAGCCTTCAGACAACATGGGGCCCAGTCGAGTTGGACAATACAGAAATTGCTCCTGGGCCTCTGGCAAGGCGGGGACCATAGTACTCCAGCCCAAAGGCTAGGGGAACATTCATTACCTTAGCTTGGGCTGGAAATCCATAGGACAGGGCTCACCACTTTCCAAAGAAATAAAAAATAATTATTTTTAACAAATGGAGGCAGCGAAAACTTACTTAGATATTCTGGGTGGGGAGATGGGAGCCATAAGTAGATCTCAACGCTAAAATGGGATAGAGACCCAGCCCTCACATAGCTTGGGTAAGGCAGGCCAGTGAAGGATAGGGACCCAGAACATGACCAAGTGGGGCTTTGGGGAAGGCACTCTGTGGGGTAAAAGCATTGGAGACACCTGGTCTAGTCTAAAAATAGCACCATCTGTTTCTGGTCTCTGCATGTGCTGTTCCAGGTTGCCTTGGTAACCAGGGCTCCTAGGGTCATTTGGGGGGCAGGTACTGAAGAGGGTACATGTGATGGGAATGGGATGTCATGTAGGTGACAAATCCTTACCTTATTCAAACAGAGCGGGGCAGGTGGTGATTGCCTTTCTTGAGTTGTTGATGGCAGTTAATGTCTCTCCTACCCTATCTTTTCCTCAGTGGCCAGTGCCTTAATCCCTGAAGCCTTGGGAGGTGCTGAGAAAAGGAGAGTTCTTCTGGGGACACAAGCCTCAGGGTTAATCTCTTCCTTCTGCCTCCACATAGGACCAGAGAAGGTTTTAAATCCACTTAAGGATCAAAAGGCCAGGGGCCTCAGTAACCAAACCTCAGTTCCTCCTCAGCTCATGGCTGATATAGGGGAAACAACTCAGGTTTCTAGTCTAATGGAACAGTGTATTTTGGGATAGAGAAAGTGATCCTGCATCGTGCTCCCCTGTCATACCTCCTGCTACCTCTTGCTCTCTTGGCTGGTTGATCACTTAGGTTATACCTGGGGTTGGCAGCCTGGGTCAAGGCCAGTCACTTAAAAAAAAAAAAAAATGGGGCTAAAGACTGAAAGTGGGCAAATACCATTTGTGGATTATAGAAACGACACATTGATGAGCTTTATGTTGATTTTTGGCAAAATTCTGGATTAAAAGAGATGGTTTATGAGCATTAGAGAAGAATGTGATCATGGATAACAACGTGAATTCTTTCCAGTCAAATCCTGACAAACTATTTCCGCTTTGCCAAGCATTTCTAAAGAGGTAGATTCGGGAAACTAGACACTGTATGTCCCATATTATCTGCTCCAGATAAAGACCACCAGGATACGCCTATAGTTTAACACGTTGGGTTTAGTGCTCATTGCAGTGAGTGAGCACCGTGGGGTACGGTGGTGTCTCAGCAAGAGGGTGTTAAAAAGGACTCAGAGGATTTGGACTTGGGTGAAGTAATCTTGAGAAGGTCAAGGCAGAGGGGCTTCATTCTGGATTTGGTACTATCAAGGAAGCAGGGATAATTCTATGATTGGCTATCTTTTATCTAGGAGGGCAGACGAGAGCAAGGCTAAGGCAGTAACTAAAGAAGCAGCTGTCACTCATGAGCTGGCAGAGGGGATGTGTGGTATTTTGTGGTTTGCACACTGACCTGTTGCTGTCCGCGCTTAAAACTGAAGTGGTCTTGTTTTTGTCTCACTTCATCACAGTCACTGAGTGACCTTGTCTGATGTTGGTGTTGAGATTGTTTGTGCCCCACAGAACACCACGGCCTAGCCGTGAGAGTCGGATCATCCCCTAACAACCTCAGGGCCTAGCTATGTGAGGCACCAGATGCCAATAATTCTTTCCTCTTTCTCACCTGCTAAGTCATTGCAGCTAAGAAAAAAATATGAGTCAGTTAATAGTAGAGCTTGGTGGAGATAGAACAGCTTACCCACCAGGTGTCCATTAGTGCATTCATATTAGAGAAGTATCTAGTGATAATGCCCAAGGGTTATGTCTTATTAAAACAAAAAATAAAAACTTGAATAAACATGCAAAAACACATTATCAACAGTAACACAAGGAAGTACTAGATAATATCCAAAGTGTCTATCAGTTGGATTGACTATAAAACACTGTAACCCCATGCCCAGCCCAGCCCTGCTGAAAAAAATTGCTTGGGGATAAACAAAACCTTGAGCTTGTCTGAGGAACAGTGCAGAGGTCTGCATTAGCACTAGTTCTCGTGAGAACAACCTGGGACTTCCAAATGTCTGCAAAAATTAAAATCTTAGTCCTCATTACTTAGTAAGAGCCTACTGTGTGCTAGGCACTCTTTTCGGGGCTCCATAAGGGTAGGAGAATTGTAGTCATTGGTTGTAAATACAGCAGTTCACCATGTTCTGTGTGAGTGCAAACAGTCCTGAGGTATTGTGTTCCCTTCTTAATGGAAGGTTTTAAAAGGGTCGTAGACAACTGCCAAGAGAAGACTGAAGGGAGACCAAATAGACGTCTTCAGATATTTGAAGGGCTGCCCTATGGAGGAAAGGATGAAAAGGTTCTGTGTTCCTACTCAGGAAACAAACAGGGAGTTCCAAAGGCTAACTTTTATTGGTTGCTTAATATAAGCCAAGGCATTGTGCTAGGCTTTACATGTAACATATCTCATAGACACAACAGGTGAGGAAGCAGCCTTAGAGTAACCTGCCCAGCGTTCCACATCTAACGAGGGATGGGCCCAAGATTCTGTTCAGGCAGTAGGGACTCCGGACTTGGTATAAGAAAGTTCTAATAATAAGTTATCCAACAGTGGGACTACTGTTTTGCAGTAACTTACAAGGAATAACGGGAAATTTCGTCAAATTTTGTTGCCTTTTCTGGGCTGGGAATAGAATACCACATCTGACCCCTCTGTCTCCCTTAGGAGGCAGTTATAGTTTACATATAAATGCAGATTGTATGTCCAGGAAGCTGCAGTATTGTCTCTCCTCACTTAGGCTCCTCCATTTAAGACGCTTCCTCTGACAAATGGCTATCCCTTCCTGTCACCCATTTACAACTTATCACCACCAGGTGGCACCTGGGCACAGGATTGCCAATGGGCGGGACCCACCCTGTTTACTTGTTCTGGTGCCTCCTGCATTGCAGCTGCTGATCTTGTGGCTCCTGGGCCCCAGCTGGGACTAGGCCTTCTTAGGGGTGAGCTCTCATCCCACATGTACCGTCTTCAGTTAGAGGGTCTGATGATCTGAGCAGGGTGAGGAAGGAGAGAAGTTTGGAAAGGAATCTCCATAACCCCCACCCCCATCTTCCCTACCCTAAAATATCAGTTTATAGAGGTTTCCCTCTAAGGAATTTCTTCTGTTTTTTCTAGTACAGTTCTGCTTCATCAGTTGGCAAGCAGATCATTCGTATCTCCTTTAAGCTGCTTGGGGTCCCTTTTCTACCTGCTCACCTCTGGGGTATGGAAGATATGGATAGGCAGATAGAAAATTGTTCCTTATGCGGTTCTGCAAACGGAATGTAGCAGCCTAGATACTGCCAGCCTCAAGGACGAAGAGAAAGGGAAGTGAGAGAACTAAAAGAGACAGATTGGGCAAGGACAGCTTTTAAGCGGTTTTGATGAAACACAGCCTGATTAAATCTATGCCTGCAGAGTCAGATAAAATTCATCAGCTGCAGATCGTCTCTCCCCAACAGTCAACCCTAGTTCCTCTGCTGCGTCAGACAGAATAACACAATAAACCACACATACACTGCATTAAAAGGTCATCTCTATCTTATGCCCAACCCATATCTCTTCCGCTTCCAATTAGTCTAGTTTTTAGGTCCCCAGAGAACACCCCACCTCTAAGGCCAGTTAACTAGCAATAATAGTCACCCTGCACGTCTCTTGTCCTGAATGTGCACGGTACAATGTAGAACTGCATTAGTTCTGCACCTGACTGTATTCCAAACCTTCCAACTGAAGCAAATGAGAAACTGAATCTATTTATGACTTCTCATCTTAGTCTCCTAGCAGTTCCTCCAAACCAAAAAAAAACCCAAACCCGTTGCCATCGAGTCGATTCCGACTGAGGGTCAGAAGATTCTTGGAAAATGTAATTATTTCAGCTGCAGTTGAACCCTTATTTCTGGAGAAGATTTTTTTTTTTTTTTTTTTTTACAGAAGATTTAGTTTTAATCTGCCCTCCTTAGTAGAGATAGAGATGGCTAACTAACTCTTGGAGATTTCCAAAAAGAAAGAAAGCTTCAACTTCCTACTCACCCCTCTGCTGCTCTCCCCTCACCAAAAAAAAAAGGCTGGATCATCCCAACTTTGTAATTCTGATTATCCAGTTTTTTCTAGCGTCTGTCATTACGCTACACAAAGTAAGGGGGCTGGGGACCGGATAGACGAGGTTGGTCATCGACGCTTTCATTCCAAATAGGGTAATTCTCTTTCCTTCTGTAACGACAGCCAGGAAAAAAATGAAGGATAAAGTATGAAAACTAGGGAAGGCTGACAAATGAGCATATAGGAATCCCAGAAGCAAATCCTCCCAAACCATCCAGATAGGGTAGAAGGAAATCTTAACCCTCCCCAACTCCCCAACTTTGCATTTCCAGCTCCCACTAAAACCGAGTAATTGGCAGCGCTGCTCTGCGTGACGTCACACTACAAGCACTCCAATCCCACGCTAGGGGAGCTCCTGGAATCCCCTCTCCTCTTTAAATGGTATACCACGCCTCCTCCACTTTCTCACCAATCAAATGTGGTTCTTTAGGCCCTTTCCTCCTTTTCCCGCCATCCAGACCTCCCATCTTGGCACTCTAGTCCAATCAAGGAGGCCCAGTCCCTTTGAAGTCCTTTCCCTTCCCCAGACAGCAGGGGCGGAGTTTCGACCTTTTGACTCCACCTTGGTCTAGGGGGCGTGGACCAACCCGAAGCGCCAGAGAGGAGGGGCGTGGCTTGAGGTCCCTTCCCCCATCCTGGGGATTACGGTTTGCAGGGCGGAGCTGGCCGCAGGACTAGGCAACCTCCTGCAGATCTCTGGGTCGGGCGAGTCCTCCCTGAGGCGGCCCCATGGAGCGCTCTCCTGTAGAGGGCTCCAGCCCCGGCCCCATGGACCAGCCGTCTGCTCCTTCCGACCCCACTGACCAGCTCCCCACTGCTCACACAAAGTCAGATCCGGGTTCTGGGGGCCAACCTGCCGGACCAGGCGCAGCGGGCGAGGCCCTTGCGGTGCTGACTTCGTTCGGGCGGCGGTTGCTGGTGCTGGTGCCAGTCTACCTGGCCGGAGCAATGGGACTCAGCCTGGGTTTCGTGCTCTTCGGCCTCGCCCTCTACATAGGCTGGCGCCGGGTCCGCGACGAGAAAGAACGGAGTCTCCGGGCCGCGCGGCAGCTGCTGGACGACGAGGAGCGGATCACGGTGAAAACGCTATATGTGAGCCATCGCGAGCTACCTGCCTGGGTAAGCCACGGCCCCCAGCCCTCACGGCAGCATAGTCCACTTCCAGCCCCTCGGTTTTGGGGTTCTCCCTCCCTGTCCCCAAAGTTAGCCCCACCTGGGGAGAGTGGGCCCCGCTTGCTGCCGGCTTTCTCAACCCCCACCCCGCCTTCCCAGATCCGCAGCCTTCCACACAATCAGGGCTTCTTCCTTACTCGGCTCTTGGGCAAGAGCAGTAATAACATTTGGGGACCCCATCTCAACCGAGTCGCTCCCTTCTAGCCGAGCGGTCCAGACTCCCGCCTTGCTTCTGGCGCCTCTCGCGCCGCTGGTGCTCCTGGGCATCCTGCTCCCCGCTGCTGCTCAGAGGGTTCCCTCGCCTCTCCTATTCTCAAGACTTTTTACCTACTTAAGGCCGTAAGGTTCTTCTCCCTTTCCCACTCTCTCCGATCCCAGCTGGGACCCAGCTCCAGGAGCGCTGCCCTGCGGAGCCCCGCACCTGACCGACCCTCAGGCGCTCGCTGCCTTGCAGCCTCAGGCCGGGCTGCAGCACAGCAGAGGCGGCTGCGGGACAAAGGGCGGGGTTGCAGAGGAAGGGAGTGCGCTGCTGCAGTGCACGCTGCCCACACTCCACCCTCGCCGGCCCCACCCTTCCCCGGACAGTGGCTGGGGCAACGACCCTTATTTGTCGCCTCCTCTCCTGCGGCGAAGGGCCGGATGCCTTCTCCCGGCCTTGCAGAGGCAAAGCCCGTTACCTGGCCCCGCCCTGCCCCTCCCTGCGGGCCCCTCCCAGCAGAGGTGCCAATCTAAGGGGAGGACGGCGGAAGAGAGGAATCAAAGTTGGCACTAGGCAGGCACAGCCGTGCTTCCCAGGCCCTGGACTGGGGAGGAGAAAGGGGCAGAAACGGTACCAGGGGACTTGTGGGCCAGGCAGCAACTGTCTTTGTTCTTCCTCCTCATAAGGGAAACTAATCTTCTCCCCAAAAAACCACCCCTTCTTCCTCCCCCTCCCCGAGAGGAAGCACAGGTGTCCTCCTTTCCCATTAAAGGAGTCACACGGATAAAAAGAAAGGAAGGGGAGAAAAACACACGCACATACACACCACCAGGGCCTGAATAGTTCTTCTGGTCCCTCCCTGACTCAAGAGCTGCTTCCCTCTTTGCCTTCTAGGTATAGAAACTCCAGCCCTGGGGAGGAGGGAAGGCTGCAAAATCCCAGGATACCCTCCTCGAATCTGATTTGACAGGACCTCCCCCTCCAGAAAAAATGTGCCCTTCTCCTCTGCCTCCCCGTCATTCCACAACCCTGAACTATCCACAAAGCAGCTTTGTGTGGCTTGCACCCTGTTAACTCCCCTTATTAAAGAGGCCTCAGGGTCCCCAAACACTGTGGAGGAATGAAATGAAACCTGGGGACATCTCAGCACCTTCCCCAAAGTCCCTGGGTGTTTCCTCCCCTCTGGGCATCTGACCAGCATCTCAGTGGGAAACCAGAGGCAGAGGTGTGCTCTTCACTGTCTCTGCCTCCCTGCCCCCAGGTCAACTTCCCAGATGTGGAAAAGGCTGAGTGGCTAAACAAGGTGAGAGAGTTAATTGTCCTGATGTTTGTTTTTCATAAGGGGGAACAGGGGTGGGTTCCTCCTGCCAGACCCTGCCACACTCCCATTCTAGCCCCAGCCTGGTGCCCACTGTTATCTGTGGGGAGGATTCTGAATGGACTTACCTTCAGAGGGAAGGCTGTGCTCTCCTATGACAGTCTCCCCTTCTTCTCAGATTGTGGCCCAGGTCTGGCCCTTTTTGGGCCAGTATATAGAGAAGCTTCTGGCTGAAACTGTGGCCCCAGCTGTCCGGGGCTCTAACCCCCATTTGCAAACATTTACATTTACAAGAGTGGAACTGGGTGAGAAGGTACGTGTGCAGGAGAAGGGAAAGTAGTGAGAGGGAGGAGATGGGACTGGAGGGTGGGTGGCTCAGAGGGGTGAGATGCTCCTCCCTTTCCCCTCCCTCCTCTCAAGACTTCATCTTTCTCCAGCCACTGCGCATCTTGGGAGTCAAGGTTCACCCAGGTCAGAGCAAAGAACAGATCCTACTGGACTTGAATATCAGGTAATGCCACTCTCCACTCTTCCCACTCCCCCTCCAACAGGGTGCTGGTCACTCCGGGCTCCTTCATTCTCCCTGCTCCACGCTGCAGCTTGGTGCTAACCCTCCTTGTTCTCTTCCTTACGAATCCCCAGCTATGTAGGTGATATACAGATTGATGTGGAAGTGAAGAAATATTTCTGCAAAGCAGGAGTCAAGGGCATGCAGGTGGGGAAGGTGTCAGGGGCCCCTCATTGTAGGGTGCCCTTACCCTAAGTTTCATGGGATATGGGGAAGTGGGAGGTTTGAGAAACCAAGGCTTGGAAAGTCTGGAAGGGGCAGAGGGCCTTTTCTGGGGTCAGGCTTTGATCTTCTCTTCTTGTTCCAGTTACACGGTGTCTTGCGGGTGATCCTTGAGCCACTAATTGGGGACCTGCCTATCGTGGGAGCTGTGTCATTGTTCTTTATCCAACGCCCGGTAAGGGAAGACATTGAGGGCGATGAGGAGGCAGGGGAAGCAGAGGGTGTTGGGAGGATGAGGGTGGCCAGCTACGGAAAAGAAATTGACAAGAAATATGAGAGGTCTGGCAGCTGTTGGATAGGTATGACCATGTCAGCATATGATCCGTCCTGACCCCACTGCTCTTTTCTTCCAGATCCTAGATATCAACTGGACAGGGATGACCAACCTGCTTGATATCCCAGGACTCAGGTATCAAGGACTTCTTATTGAGCACCTGCTAAGTACTCCATCCCTAGGTTGGCGGTTTAAGCGATGCAAAGCAGTAAAGGATGCAGCTGTGTCCTCCAGGAGCCTCTGCCCTAGTTAAGGAGATAAGACAACAATCTTTGGAAAGTTCCATACTATGATTTTTCTTTGGGAGGGGGGTGGCATGAATTTTGGTAGAGAATGAAGAAGGCTGAGGACTGCTCAGCAGGGGCAGAAAAGAAGATTTGGGGATGGCAATGAAGAAGGGACAGGAGGTAGGAAATGAGGGTAGAAGAGTAGCAAAAGAGGAGTTACAAAAAGGGCCTTCTCTCTAGCATTAGGCCTCTGCTAGCTGTGGGAAGCAGAGTTGGAATTTGGAGGACACTGTCCATTGAGGCCACTCAGCTCCTTCCTTTTTTACTCCCCTATTCAGTTCACTCTCTGACACCATGATCATGGACTCCATCGCTGCATTCCTCGTGTTGCCCAACCGATTATTGGTGCCCCTTGTGCCTGACCTCAAAGATGTGGCTCAGTTGCGTTCCCCTCTGCCCAGGGTATGGCCTACTCCCCATTAGGTCCCTCTCTCAGGAACCCAGTGCTGGGTCCTTAGGTTCTCACCATTTTATCCCTACCCCCAGGGCATTGTTCGTATCCACCTGCTGGCTGCTCGAGGGCTTGGCTCCAAGGACAAATATGTGAAGGGCCTGATTGAGGGCAAATCAGACCCCTATGCACTTGTACGCGTGGGCACCCAGACGTTCTGCAGCCGCGTCATCAATGAGGAACTCAACCCCCAGTGGGGAGAGACTTATGAGGTGGGAGAGCTGAGGAGGGAAGTTGTGTGAGATGAGGAGACCATGGAGGTTGTAAGAGAAGATGCAAGATTGGATGATTCTCACAGTGGCAGCCCATGAGATCTTTATCCCTCTGTGTTCTCCAGGTGATGGTACATGAGGTCCCAGGGCAGGAGATAGAGGTGGAGGTGTTTGACAAGGATCCAGACAAAGATGACTTTCTGGGCAGGTGAGACTCTGCCGGTGTGAGGATTGTAAAGTCCAGATGCTACCAAGATCTTGGAGAGAATTATAATCCTTTCCTGGGCCTTGGAATCATGTATCATTTTCTTTCCCAACTAGCCTCTGCCTTCACTTCCCCTCCCTCCCTGCACACATGCAAATATCTCCTGAGTGTAGGGAGAAAGGAGTTTGGGATCTGCCATTTATTTCTGGGTGGGTGAGTGGAAGGCTAATGACATGCTCCTAATTACAACTCTCTTCCTTTCTCCCTCTCACTGCCTGCTCCCCCACCAGAATGAAGCTGGATGTAGGGAAGGTATTACAGACTAGAGTACTGGATGATGTAAGTGTGGAGAAGAGGAAGGTGGGGAGTGTTCTCACCCATTGGGCAGACAATAGTTGCTACTTTGGCGGGGAAGTGGTTGGGTAGGTACTTGATCTCTACTATACCTTACTTTCTTCTGCCTCTGCCTCTAGTGGTTCCTTTTACAAGGGGGGCAAGGCCAAGTTCACCTGAGGCTAGAATGGCTGTCACTTTTGCCAGATGCAGAAAAACTGGAGCAGGTAACCAACATGAGACACAGGAAGCTGGCGGTGGGGGAAATAGGTGGGTGGAGGTGTAGGAGACTGGGGGGACCAAGGTCTAGCTGCTACCACCACTTCCCTAGGTTCTACAGTGGAATCGGGGAGTCTCCTCTCGACCAGAGCCCCCATCGGCTGCCATCTTAGTTGCCTATCTGGATCAGGCCCAGGATCTGCCTGTGAGTTTGAGTTCTGAGGGTGGGTGAATGGGGAGCCCTGGGCATAGCCACAGCATTCCCACACCATCCCTTGCTAGTACTCCTACCTGCTTTGCTGTATAAGCAGCAACTTGTAGCACAAGAGTCCTAAGGAGGGGAGCTGAGCCACTGCAGGGAAAAGATTCTGATAAGACCCCACCTCCTGACACCAAAATAAAAACACTCAAGATGATGACCTCTGAATTCTATCCCCCGCAGCTGAAGAAGGGGAACAAGGAACCCAACCCCGTGGTACAACTGTCACTTCAGGATATGACCCAGGAGAGCAAGGTGAAGGCCAGGATATCACTGTGGGAGGTGTTATGTGTGTGTGTAGGGGTGTGAGGGGGAGGACTTTTCTTGAAGTTTCCCTTTTAGAAAGCCTGTAAGTGCAAGAGTTTTCTGGAGAAATGGGAATGGCACTGTGGTGTATGCCCTTAATCCCATTCTCCACCTCTCCAGGCTGTCTATAACACCAACTGCCCAGTGTGGGAAGAGGCTTTCCGGTTCTTCCTGCAAGACCCTCGAAGCCAGGAGCTCTATGTGCAGGTGAGAGAATCATCTATCCAGTCCCCTTCCCCCCACTGAAGACCCTATTCTGTCTTCCCAGAGCTGCATGATTTCTTCTCTCCATCTTATCCTCTGATTCCTATTTTCAATCCATCTACCTAGACTTCCCACCTCCCTCCAATATCTTCCCGCTGTTCTCCACCTGTATTGCTAGAGTAATTTTTTAATTGAGAATTGTACACTTCAAAGAACTGAATTTTATGGTGTGTAAGTTGTGCCTCAATAAAATTGTTGAAACAAACAAACAAAAGAACATATTGAGTACCTGTTAGACCGTGTGGATCATAACAAATTATGGATAACACTGCAAAGAATGAGCATTCCAGAACACTTAATTGTGCTCATGCAGAACCTGTACATAGGCCAAGAGGCAGTCTTTCGAACAGAACAACGGAATACTGTGTGGTTTAAAATCAGGAAAGTGTGCGTCAGGGTTGTATCTTTTCACCATACTTATTCAATCTATATGCTGAGCAAACATTTCGAGAAGCTGGACTATATGAAGAAGAGCATGGCATCAGGATTGGTAGAAGACTCATTAACAGCCTGGGATATGCAGATGACACAACCTTGCTTGCCATTAAGTGGAGAGGAGTTGAGGCACTTACTGATGAAGATCAAAGACCACAGCCTTCAATATTGATTACACCTCAACATAAAGAAAACAAAAATCCTCACAGCTGGACCAATAAGCAATATCATGATAACTGGAGAAAAGATTGAAGTTGTCAAGAATTTCATTTTACTGATACTCATGAAGAGTGTGCTTCTTAGCTCGTAGATACATGAGACTAAATGGGCAGCTCCTGTCTGGAGGTGAGATGAGAAGACAGACAGGGTCAGGAGCTGGTTGAATGGAGACGGGATATCAGGGGTAGAAAGGAGGAACGTGCTGGCATGGTATAGGGAGAGCAATTAGGGTCACATAACAATGTATGCATAAATTTTTGTATGAGAGGCTAACTTGAATTGTAAACTTTCGCTTAAAGTACAATAAAATAAAACTAAAAGAAAAAAAAAAAAAGAATTCCATTTTACTTAGATCCACAATCAATACCCGTGGAAGCAGCAGTGAAGAAATCAAATGCCGTATTGCCCCAAGCAAATCTGCTGCAAAAGAGTCCTTTGAAGCGTTGAAAAGCAAAGATGTCACTTTGAGGACTAAGGTGCAGCTGACCCAAGCTATGATATTTTCAGTCACCTCATATGCATGTGAAAGCTGGACAATGAATAAGGAAGACCAAAGAAGAATTGATGCCTTTGAATTATGGTGCTGGGGAAGAATATTGAATAGACCACGGACTCTCAGAAGAATGAACAAGTCTGTCTTGAAGAAGTACAGCCAGAGTGCTCCTTGGAAGTGAGGATGGTGAGACTTCGTCTCATGTACTTTGGACCTGTTATCAGGAGGGACCAGTCCCTGGAGAAGGACATCATGCTTGGTAAGGTAGAGGGTCAGCGAAAAAGAGGAAAACCCTGGACAAGATGGATTGACACAGTGGCTGCAACAATGAGTTCAAACACAGCAACAATTATGAGGATGGCACGGGACCGGGCAGTGTTTTGTTCTATCGTACGTAGGGTCACTATGAGTTGGAACTGACTTGACGGCACCTAGCAACAATGACATTAGACACTCAGCATTATAAAGGTCGTGGAAAAAACATGAAACGCAGTATCTGCCTTCAGGGAGCTCACTGGCCAGCTTCATAGAAAAAATACGCATATATAAAACCATCTGAGAGTAATTATTAACTGTTGTTGTTAGTTGCCATCGAGTTGATTCCAACTCACGGTGACCCCGTGTGTGCAGAGTAGAACTGCTCCATAGGGTTTCCAAGGCTGTGACGTTTTGGAAGCAGATCGCCAGACCTGTCTTCTGAGACGCCTCTGGGTGGGTTGAAACCACCAACCTTTCAATTAGTAGGCAGTGCTTAACTGTGTGTGCTACTCAGGGACTCCTCACTGTTGTTGTTACTAGGTGCCGTAGTCAATTCCAACTCATAGCTACCCCCTGTGACAGAGCAGAACTGCCCCATAGGGTTTTCTTGACTATAATTGTTACAGAAGCAGATTGCCAGATATTTTTCCTGTGGAGCTGGTAGGTGGGTTTGAACCACCAACCTTTCGGTTAGCAGCTGAGCACTTAACTGTTGGGCCACAAGGGCTCATTCCAATATTAACTAGTGGAAGTAAAATACCCATAGTGTAGTGCTACGGAGAAAGGCACAGATGGAGTAGAGATTTTTGTGTGGACCATTCTCAGCTGTGGGTAAGAGAGCTCTGACCAGAGAGATTTTGTGAAGGAAGTAGGATTTTAATTGGGCATTGAAGGATAGGAGGAGTTAAATAGGCAGAGGGGAGAAGAGGTAGTGGGAACAGAGTGAGCAAAGGTGGAAGGGGACATGGCGTGGGCAGAGGACCATGAAAAGATGGACCCGAGTAGAGTGAAGGAATTGTGATTGGCTCAGAGAGGGATGGCTGGAGCCATGTTGTAATTTCCTCAGTCGGCCTCCTTTTCCTAGTCTCTCCTCTGCATCTCCTCCTCTGGTACCTATAGGTGAAGGATGAGTCCCAGGCCTTGACTTTAGGGGCACTGACCCTGCCTCTGGCTCGCCTGCTGACTGCCCCTGAACTCACCCTGGACCAGTGGTTCCAGCTCAGCAACTCTGGCCCAAACTCCAGGCTCTACATGAAACTGGTTATGCGGGTATGGAGATGGATGAAATGTTGAGGGGTATTGAGAGTAAGGAAGAGGAACCCTCTAAGATTAAACGAGTTAGTATATGTAGAAGCCCCTACCAGGCAAAATGTTTGTTGATCTGACTAGGGGAGGGAATGGGGTGTGAGTGGGGGGTGGCTGTGGAGGGAACCCTGTAGAGGTGAGCCCAGCCAAGACAGGGACCTGGTTTCCCTCCCAGATCCTTGCTCTGCCCCCTAAGCCCCAACACACTTTGTCTGCTGGTAGCTAGCTGCACTTCTTGATTCAGCAATCACACCACCTTCCCAGATCCTGTGCTTGGATTCATCAGAAGTCTGCTTCCCTACTGTGCCTGGGACTCCTGGTGCCTGGAACCTGGACAGTGAGAGCCCCCAGATGGGTAGCAGTGTGGATGCCCTACCTCGACCCTGTCACACGACTCCCGACAGTCATTTTGGGACTGAGGTGAGTCTATATCCGGAAAGGACCAGGGTCTGTTTGCCCACCCTAACTGTGCAAAGTCTCTCTCAGGACTGGGTCTGACAGGTCTCTCTCTTTGACTGCCATCTGTGCTCCCATCTGTCCCTTTTGCAGAATGTACTTCGGATCCATGTATTAGAGGCCCAGGACCTGATTCCCAAAGACCGCTTCTTGGGGGGACTGGTGAAGGGCAAGTCGGATCCCTATGTCAAACTAAAGCTGGCAGGACGAAGCTTCCGGAGCCGTGTTGTTCGGGAAGATCTCAATCCCCGCTGGAATGAGGTTTTCGAGGTTAGAAATGAGTGGCAAGGACTCCTCCTCGTCCTGCCCCATTCTTTCCCACAGCTCTGAGAATGGTCAAAAACCTCTACAGTCCAGTTAATTAGGGGTCCAGTCCTTTGAGGGAAGAAAGGAAGGAATTCCCTTTTGTTCACGCTATTTTCTCCCATTAGGTGATTGTCACATCAATTCCAGGCCAAGAGCTAGAAGTCGAGGTCTTTGACAAGGATCTGGACAAGGATGACTTTCTGGGCAGGTGAGCGGGTGGGAGTTCAGATGGGTGGGCAGGTGGGGCCTCTGTAGGCCATGGAGTCTGGCCCAGGGGCAACAGAGTCTTGGCTCAGACCATCTACCTCCATCTTAATCTTTCTCCTTTACAGGTGTAAGGTGAGCCTCACCGCAGTCCTAAACAGCGGCTTCCTTGACGAGGTAAGCGTGGGACTGGAATTGGCACCGCCTCCTGATCTCGTCCCACGTCTCATTCTCCTAGTCTCTCTGTCTCCACAGCCCCCAAGTCCCAACCATGTCTACTTCCGCAGTGGCTGACCCTGGAGGATGTCCCATCTGGCCGCCTGCACTTGCGCCTGGAGCGTCTGACCCCCCGTCCCACTGCTGCAGAGTTGGAGGAGGTAAGGAAGGAGACTGGAGGAGGGTAGTCAGGGTGAGCTCTCCTATCGGTTTTCAAGGCATAGGCCTAGCTGCGGGCCCCAGCTCTCAGCTACCCCTCCCCAGCCCCCGCACCCGTGCCCTCCCCTAGGTGCTGCAGGTGAACAATCTCATCCAGACTCATAAAAGTGCAGAACTGGCGGCAGCCCTGTTGTCTGTCTACCTGGAGCGTGCTGAGGACCTGCCGGTGAGATCAACTCCCCATAATCCATTGCTCCCTGGCCCTCATCTCCCTCGGGGTGGGACGCTCCTGATTAATTTGGAATAGTAAACGGCCCAACTCTTTCCCAGGTGATGCTAGGGTGGGGAGAACTGTCTGTCCTAGCCACAAGGGTGGTGGCTGTCAAGTGATAATGGGAACATGTCGGCTGGCTGTGGAAGTAATTTGTGAGAGCAGAGTTCTGCCTAACGAGCACCAAATTTAAGAGTAACACAATCTTCTCTTTCTAGCTCCAGAAAAGTACCAAGCCTCCCAGCCCTTATGCTACTCTCACTGTGGGAGACACTTCTCATAAAACCAAGGTATTAGGAAATGCTACAGGGGTAAGAATGGGAGGGAGAAGAGGAGTAGAGGGGAGAGTATCAACCACTGATCATAACCCTTCATCTCCACCAGACTGTTTCCCAGACTTCAGCCCCTGTCTGGGCTGAGAGTGCAACCTTTCTCATCAAGAAACCAAACACTGAGAGCCTGGAGTTGCAGGTACTGTAAATTAATTCTGCAAGAATTTAGCAGATTACTACCCTAGACCAGGTGCTAAACTAGGCACTGGATGTTCAGAGATAAAAGATCTGTTCTTTTTTTTTTCATTTCGTGGCTTTTAATTCAGACACATCTCTGTTCAAATTCCCGACCTGCTGCTGTGTGGCCAGACACTGATTATTTAATACCTTTAAGCCTTGATTTCCTCCCCTTCAAAATGGGGGCAAATCATTTCCCTCATACAAGTGAAGTGTCAATCACTAGTACTTCCCTCATATGGTGCAGTGGTTAAGCTCTTTTGGCTGTTAGCTGAAACGTCAGTGATTTGAACCTACCAGTCACTCCTTGACAGAAAGATGTGGCAGTCTGCTTCCATAAAGACTTAGAGCCTCGGAAACCCTCTGTCTCATAAGGTCGCCATGAGCCGGAATCGACTCGATGGCAATGGGTTTGGTTTTGAAAATTTTGATTTTCATGCAAGTAAAGTGCTTAAAACATTGCCTGGCACATGATAAGCACTCAATATATGTTAGTCATCATTAGATCACTATGGAACTTTTGAAAATATGTGTAGGAAAGTATAAAGTGAATTACAATAATCACCAAATGATGACCCCTGCCAAGCTTTAGGGAATTGCTTTCCAGTCTTTTTTCAAGGTGTAAGTTTTTAGGGTTTTTTTGTTTTTGAACATTTTTATTGTTGTTTAGGTGAAAGTTTACAGAGCAAATTAGTTTCCCAGTCAGCAATTTATACACAGCTTGTTTTGTGACATTGGTTGCAGACCTCTGAGTGTGTTAACACTGTCCCACTTCCTCCCTGGTTCCCTGTATCCATTTGCCCAGCTTTCCTGTCCCTACTGTCCTTCTGAACTTTACTTTGGGCAAATGCTGTCCTTTAGTCTGGTATAGTTGATTGTTCTGAGGTGTACATTCGTCACTGGTGTTATTATTCATTTTACAGTCCTGCCTATTATATGGCTATAATGTGATCTCCGGGAGTGGTTTCAGTTCCAAGTCTGAAGGGGGTCTAAGGGCCATAGTCTCAGGGATTCCATCAGTCTCTATCAGACCAGTTAAGTCTGGTCATATTTATGAGTTTGAATTTTGTTCTACATTTCTCTCCCACACTGTCTGTGACCTACTATTGTGGTCTCCGTCAGAGCAGTCAATAGTGGTAGCTGGGCACCATCTAGTTCTTCTGGTCTCAGGCTAGTGGAGGCTGTGGTTCATGTGTCCATTAGTCCTTTGGAGTGTTTGTTTCCTTGAGTCTTTGGTTTTCTTCACTCTTCTTTGCTTTGGACAGGAAGAGACCAATTATTGTATCTTAGATGGCTGCTTGCAAGCTTTTTTTTTTTTTTTTTTTGTATTTTAGATGAGGGTTTACAAAGCAAATTAGTTTGTCATTAAACAATTAATACACATTTTGTTTTCTGACATTGTTTACCACCCCCAAGACATGTCAACACTCTCCCCTTCTCGACCTTGGGTTCCCCGTTACCAGCTTTCCTGTCCACTCCTGCCTTCTCATCCTTGCCCCTGGGCTGGTGTTCCGCTTTAGTCTCTTTTTGTGTTTTGGGCCTGTCTAATCTTTGGCTGAAGGGTGAACCTCAAGAGCAACTTCAGTACTGAGTTAAAAGGGGGTTGCTTGCAAGCTTTCAAGACCCCAGGCACTACTCACAAGGTAGGATGTAGAACATTGTCTATATGAATTATGATATTCCAGTTGACCTAGATGTCCCTCGAGACTATGGTTCCTAGCCTTCAAGTCCAATATCTCAGTCCCAGGAGGTATATGGTTATGGCTAAGAAGTTTTCATGACTGTGTCCCCTCTGCACACTATTACATACATGGATATATTTGTAGCATGTACACAAATATAAGTACATGAGTGTACTTCCATATGCCCTCCCACCCCATTCAGCTTACACATCTACTTATGTATCCACTTGTACATAATTGTTTGTTATGACTGTTGTTGCAGGCTTGTACATGTATTAGAATTTAGTCTGGGCCAGGGCTTTTTTTGGTTGGGAGTTTTTTAAGAATCTCTTCAATTTCTTCTTTTGTTATGGGTCTGTTTAAATTTTTTACTTCAGGTTGTGTTAGCTTAGGTTTATACAGGTAGTGTGTTTCTAGAAATTTGTTTCTTCTAGGTTTTCAAATTTGTTGGAGTACAGTTTTTCATAGTATTCTGTTATGATCCTTTTTATCTCAGTTGATTCTGTTGTAATGTTGCCCGTCTCATTTGTTATTTTGGTTATTTGCACCTTCTCATTCTTTTCCTTTGTCAGTTTGGCCAGTGGTTTGTCTATTTTATTGATCCTTCCAAAGAACCAACTTCTAGTCTTGTTGATTCTTTCCATTGTTTTTCTGTTTTCTATTTCACTTATTTTTGCTCTAATCTTTGTTATTTCCCTTTTTCTGGTGACTGTGGGCTTCTTTGCTGCTCTTTTTCTATTTGTTCAAGTTGTAGGGTTAAGCTGTAGATTTTGGCCCTTCTTTTTTTTTTTTTAATTGTACTTCAGGTGAAGGCTTACAGAACAAATAGTTTCTCATGAAACAGTAGTACACATATTGTTTTATGACATTGGTTAACAGCCCCACAACATGTCAACCCTCTCCCTTCTCGATCTTTTTTTTTTTTTTGGTGAAAATACACATAGCCAAAGATACACCATTTCAAAAATTTCTACATGCACAGTTCAGTGACCTTGACTACGCTCTTCCAATTGTGCTGCTATTCTCACTTAAGATGAAGGCTTACAGAACAAAATAGTTTCTCATTTAATAGTTACTACAAATGTTGCCCTATGACAATGGTTAACAATCTCACAACACATCAACACTATCCTTACTCAACCTTGGGTTCCCTATCACCAGCTTCCTTGTCCCCTTCTGCCTTCTGACCCTTGTCAGTGGACTCCTGTACCTCGTTAGTCCCATTTGGTTTTACAGGGCTGTCCACTCCCAGGCTGAATGGTGAACCTCAGAGATAACTTCACCACTGAGCTAAAAGGGTGTCTGGGGGCCATACTCTTGGGGTTTCTCCAGTCTTCTTTAGGCCAGCAAATCTGGTCTTTTTTTTGTGAGTTAGGATTATGTTCTACATTCTTCTCCAGCTCTGTCCAGAACCCTCTGTTGTGATCCTGGTCAGAGCAGTCAGTGGTGGTAGCCGGGCACCATCTAGCTGTACTGGACTCAGTCTGGTGGAGGCCTTGGTAGCTGTGGTCCGTTAGTCCTTCGGACTGATCTTTTCCTTGTATCCTGTTCTCTTCGTTCTCCCTTGCTCCAGAAGGGGTGAGACCAGTGGAGTATCTTAGATGGCCACTCACAGGCTTTTAAGACCCCAGACACTACTCATCAAGGTAGAATGTAGAACATTGTCTATAAACTGTGTTATGCCAGTTGAGCTAGATGTTCCCCAAGACCGTGGTCCCCACAGCCCTCCACTGAGCAATTCAGTCCCTCAGGGAGTTTGGATGTGTCTGTGGGGCTTCCATGACCTTTCCTTGTACAAGTTGTGCTAGTTTCCCCTGTATTGCGTACTGTCTCACCCTTCACCCAAGATACCACTTATCTACTGCCTATTTAGTATTTCCTCCCCACCCCTCCCATACCTGGTGACCAACAAAGATTGTTACATTTTGTGTGGGAACTTTTTCATGGGTTTTTACAATAGCGATCTCATACAATATTTGTCCTTTTGTGATTGACTTATTTCACTCAGCATAATGTCTTCCAGTTTCATCCACGTTATGAGATGCTTCACAGATTCATCATTGTTCTTTCTCGTTGCATAGTACTCCATTGTGTGTATGTACCATAGTTCGTTTATCCATTCATCTGTTGATGAGCATCTAGGCTGTTTCCATCGTTTTGCTATTGTGAACAATGCTGCCATGGGCATAGGTGCGCATATGCCTATTCGAGTGACGACTCTTATTTCTCTAGGATATATTCCTAGGAGTGGGATTGCTGGAACGAATGGTATGTCTATTTCTAGCTTTCTGAGGAAGCACCATATCATTTTCCAAAATGGTTGTATCATTTTGCCTTCCCACCAGCAGTGCATACGAGTTCGATCTCTCCACAGCCCCTCCAACATTTGTTATTTCCAGTGTTTTTGATTTGTGCCAGTAATGCCAGGGTGAGATGGTATCTCACTGTGGTTTTAATTTGCATTAGTCTAATGGCTAGTGATCGCGAGCATTTCCTCATGTGTCTGTTGGCCGCTTCAATGTCTTCTTTGAAGTGTCTGTTCATTTCCTTTGCCCATTTTTTAATAGGATTATTTGTCTTTTTGTTGTAGAGGTGTTGGATTTTCTTGTAGATTATGGAGATTAGACCTTTGTCTGACTTGTACTGTCCAAAATTTTTTTCCCAGTCTGTAGGTTCTCTTTTTACTCTTTTGGTGAAATCTTTTGAAGAGCATAGGTGTTTGATTTTTAGAAGATCCCAGTTATCTAGCTTATCTATTGGGGTTTGTGCATTGATGGTTATGGTTTGTATCCTGTTAATGCCGTGTATTAAGGCCTGTAGTGTTGATCCTATTTTTTTGTCTATGAACTTTATAGTTTTAGGCTTTATATTCAGGTCTTTGATCCATTTTGAAGTAGTTTTTGTATACGGTGTGAAGTATGGGTCCTGTTTCATTTTTTTGCAGATGGATATCCAGTTTTGCCAGCGCCATTTGTTAGAAAGACTGTATTTTCCCCATTTGATGGACTTTGGGCCCTTGTCGAAGATCAGGTGACCGTAGGTGGATGGATTTACATCTGGGTTCTCAATTCTGTTCCATTGGTCAATGTATCTGTGGATGTACCAGTACCAGGCTGTTTTGACTACTGTAGCTGTATAGTAAGTTCTGAAGTCAGGTAGTGTGAGTCCTCCAACTTTATTCTTCTTCTTCAGTAGTGCTTTACTTATTCGGGGCTTCTTCCCTTTCCATATAAAGTTAATGATTAGTTTTTCCATCTCTTTGAAGAATGTTATTGGTATTTGGATTGGGATTGCATTGTATTTGTAAATTGCTTTGGGTAGAATTGTCGTTTTCACAATGTTGAGTCTGCCTATCCATGAGCATGGTATGTTTTTCCATTTATGTAGATCCCTTTGGGTTTCATGCAGTAGTGTTTTGTAGTTTTCTTTGTATAGGTCTTTTACATCCCTGGTCAGATTTATTCCTAAGTATTTTATCTTTTTAGGGGCTGTTATAAATGGTATTGTTTTCCTTATTTCCTTCTCATCATTCTCCTTATTGGTGTATAGGAATCCAACTGATTTTTGAATGTTTATCTTGTATCCTGCTACTCTGCTGAATCTTTCTATTAGTTCCAGTAGATTTCTCGTGGAGTCTTTAGGGTTTTCTATGTATAGTATCATATCATCTGCAAACAGGGACAGTTTAACTTCTTCATTACCAATTTGGATGTCCTTTATTTCTTTTTCTTGCCTTATTGCTCTAGCTAGAACTTCCAGCACAATGTTAAATAGGAGTGGTGATAAAGGGCATCTTTGTCTTGTTCCTGTTTTCAAGGGAAATGTTTTCAGCCTGTCTCCATTAAGAATGATGTTGGCCATTGGTTTTGCATAGATGCCCTTTATTATGTTGAGAAATTTCCCTTCTATACCTATTTTATTGAGAGTTTTTATCAGGAATGGGTGTTGGACTTTGTCAAATGCTGTTTCTGTGTCAATTGAGATGATCCTGTGATTCTTTTCTTTCCTTTTATTTATGTGGTGGATTACGTTGATTGATTTTCTAATGTTGAACCGTCCTTGCATACCTGGTATGAATCCTACTTGGTCGTGGTGTATTATTTTTTTTGATATGATGCTGAATTCTACTGGCTAGAATTTTGTTCAGAATTTTTGCATCTATATTCATGAGAGACAGTGGTCTGTAATGTTCTTTTTTTGTGACGTCTTTGCCTGGTTTTGGTATCAGTGTTATGCTGGCTTCATAGAATGAATTTGGAAGTATTGCTTCCTCTTCTATGCTCTGAAATAGCTTGAGTAGTACTGGTACAAGCTCTTCTGTAAATGTTTTTTAGAATTCTCCAGTGAAGCCATTGGCCCTTCTTTTTTGATATGTGCTTTTATTGCTATGAATTCTCCTCTAAGAACTGCTTTTGCTGTGTCCCACAGGTTTTGGTATGTTGTGTTTTCATTCTCATTTGATTCTAGAAATTTTTATTTCATTTTTAATTTCTTCTGTTGCCCAGTGGTTTTTCAGCAAGGTGTTATTCAGTTTCCATGTATTTAATTTTTTTCCCCTGTTCTTCCCGTTACTGATTTCTAGTTTTACAGCGTTGTGGTCAGAGAAGGTGCTTTGTATTATTTTGATGTTTTTTTAATTTATTGGGGCTTGCTTTGTGGCCTAAAATATGGTCTATTCTGGAGAGTGATCTATAATATGGTCTATTCTGGAGAATGATCTATGTACATTGGAGAAGAATATATACTGCACTGCTGTCAGGTGGAATGTTCTGTATATGTCTATGAGGTCAAGCTGGTTAATTGTGTTATTTAGGTCTTCTGTATCTTTGTTTAGTTTCTTTCTATTTGTTCTATCTTTGACCGAAAGTGGTGTGTTAAAGTCTTCTACTATTATTGTTGAACTGTCAATTTCTCTTTTCAATTCTGTTAGAGTTTGTTTTATGTATTTTGGAGCTCTGCCATTGGATGTGTAGATATTTATTATGGTTATGTCTTCCTGGTAGATTGTCCTTTTAGTCATTATATGATGCCCCTCCTTGTCTCTTATAATGGATTTTGATTTAAAGTCTATTTTATTGAGATTAATATTGTCATTCCTGCTCTTTTTTGGTTGCTGTTTGCATGATATATTTTTTTTCTATCCTTTGATTTTTGACCCATTTATGTCTTTATGTCTAAGGTATGTTTCTTACAGGCAATATATTGATGAGTCATGTTTTTTAATCCATTCTGCCACTTTCTCTCTCAACTAGTGCATTTAAACCATTTACATTCATTGTGATTATCAATAGGTATGAATTTACTGCTGTCATTTTGTTATGCTTTTTGTTGTGGTGTTGCCATTGTCTTTGTTCTGCTTAATTTTCTGTGCTGAGTTCTTTTTGTTTATGTATTTTCATTTCCTTCATTGTTGTTGATTTTGTGTTTACTGGGTCTTTATGATTTTCTTCTTTATTTTGGCGTGTAGGCTTATTAACTTTCTTTGTGGTTGCTCTGATGTTTACCTTTATCTTGCAGTTTAAAACAGTCTATCATTTTTTGATATCGCCATGACTTCCTCTCCATATGAAAGTCCTATGTCTACACCAGTTATTCCACCTTTTTGTCGTTGAAGTTGTCATTGCTTACAGATTGACATCTGGTTCCGTTTTCAGTTCTGTAGCTTTATCTTACTTTTGAGATTTCTCTACCGGGGCTGGCATCTTGGTGATGCCATCGTGTGGCTTACTGTCAGGTTGTTGTCTGATGTCATTTGTTCTCTATCCAAAGGGCTCCCTTTAATATTTCTTGTAAGGATGGTCTGGCTTTTACAAATTCCCTTAATTTCTGTTTATCTGAGAATATCCTAATTTCATCATGATATTTGAGAGACAGTTTTTCTGGGTATATGATTCTTGGTTGGCAATTATTTTCTTTCAGGGTTTTATTTATATCATCCCATTGCCTTCTTGCCTGCATGGTTTCTGCTGAGAAATCAGAGCTTAGTCTTATTGGAGTCCCTTTGTAGGTGATATTTTGCTTTTCTCGAGCTGCTCCCAGAATTCTCTCTTTATCTTTGGACTTGGAAAGTTTTATTATGATATGTCTTGGTAACTTTCTTCTGAGTTCTATCCTGTATGGGGCTCATCGAGCTTCTTGGATGGAAATCTTCTCATCTTTCACGATATTGGGGAAATTATCTCCCAGCAGATCTTCAGAAATTCTCTCTGTGCTTTCTCTATTGTCTCCTCCTGCTCTGGGATTCTGATCACACGTAAATTATTCATAGTGTCTTCATAGCATCGCACGTAACTCTTAGGGTTTCTTCTCTTTTTTTCATTCTTTTTCCTGATTGTTCCTCAAGCAAATTGGTATCAAGTGATTTGTCCTCTATTTTGCTAATTCTTTCTTCCATTGTTTCAATTATAATTCTGTGTCCTTTGATTGAGTTATCTATCTATGATATTTTATTGTTAATCTTCTGGATTTCCAGTTGCTGTTTTTGTATAATTTCTAATTGTCTACTTAATATGTAATTTTGTTCTTGTGTTATTTTCCTGAATTCTTCTAAGGTTTTGTCTGTGTTTTCCTTGATCTCTTTGAGGACCCTGTATATAAGCCCTTTGAATTCCTTATCAGGCAGTGCCATTACCATTTCAACCTCAGGAAGGTTTTCTGCCCCTTTATTTTGGTTACTTGGTTGAGCCAGCTTCTCTTATTTCTTTATATGATTTGATATTGTTTGCTGTCTTTGAGGCATTAAAGTGTTATTTTAGTTATTTATGATTTTGTTTTGTTTTGTTTTGATATATCAGAGCAGGTGCTCTCTCCAGCAGGGAGAAGGGCGGGGTGGGTAGGCAGGGATCGCACAAGCACTCTGTCTGACAGGGGAGGGGTGGAGTGGGGGGCTGAAGGCTGTGCAGGCACTCTCTGTAACAGGGCAGGGCAGGGTGGCAGCCAGGGAGTGGAGGGGGTTTGTGCAGGTGCTCTCCCAACTAGGGGAGGGGTGGGTGGACTGCCAAGAGGCACACGCAGGTGCTCTCGCTGGTGAGAGAGGGACAGGGTGGGCAGCTGGGAGGTGCACAGGCATTATCTCCAGTGGGGGAGGGGCTGGGCAGGTGGCTGGGAAGGGACGAAGAGAGAAAAAAAAGAAATGGGTTGGGGGGCTCGTCTGTTGCTCCATGTTCACCACTTGCCCTACCGTTCAGGTACCACTGCTGGAGAGTAACCCTGTCTCTGGGTCCCGATTTCCTCCCTGCTCTGTGTATGTCGGGATCCCTGAAGTTCTCGTCCTCTTTCCTGTACTGTCCCTCTTTAGCTCCAGTTCATGTCCTACTCACCTTTCTTCACTCTGAGTATGTCTTTGCAGTTTCTGTGCCTCCTATTGGGAGTTCTGTGCTGTCTTCCTATGCTTCTCAACCAGGGTCAGTGCTGGCTTTGTCTCAAAATGTCCCTGCTATGCCAGACCGGCTGGCAGGGCACCTCTGCTCCATATCTCTGCCCGTTTGCTGCTGTTGTTCATTTTCTTTTTCCAGTCAGTGTTTGATCTAATTCTGTATCCTTTCATTTGATGCTCAGGGTTCCATGTTTGTCATCTGTATCTGTTACACTTTGTTTCTTGGGTCTTTGCTTTAGAGGGATGGTGTGGTGCGTCTGACTAGGCCACCATCTTGAATCTGGGCCAAAAGATCTATTCTTATCTTTATGGAGTTCTCACTCTCTTTTGGGAGAAAAATAACCAGAGAATACTTCCAGATTGATAACTGCTGAGGTAAAAGGTACTGTGGCAGAAAATGGAGATGTTCTAACTTAGACTAGGGGAAAAGATAGATGTAGTAAGAAAAGCATTATTAGATGACTCCTGAGTTTAAGAGTAAACAGGCTCTAACCAAGAAAAGTAGGGCAGGGAAGCTCTTCAAGCTGAGAAAAGAACGGAGAAGAATGAAAGGGAAGTTTATTATAGATGAGAGAGGTAGGCCAGAGCAAGATCACAGGGGCTCTTGAATATTATACTAAGAAGTTTGGATCTTATCCTAAAGGCATAGGGGAACTTTTAAAGGAATGAGGAACGACATAGCCAGATTTGCATTTTAGGAAGATCATGCAAGGTGAAGAATGGACTGGAGAAGGACATCACTGGAGGCAGGTAGATCAGTTAAGAGATGATTAGAGTAATCCAAGCAAGAAATGACAAAGGCCTGATGGCATTCGGCTGTTGTTTTGACATGGAGTGGGTGGGGGAACAAGGAACAGCCTAGATGACTCCTGGGTTTTTGGCATGGGTGGCCAGATGTAAAAAGGTGCCATTGCCAGCACAGGGAATACATAAAGACAGGAATTTTTAAATTTGTTACTGTTAAGAGACATCCAAGGGAGACATTCACAAGATAGATCTATGGCCCATTGTGGTGTTCTTTCATCTCCCTTTCTGAGCACCAGGAGCATGCAACAGGTAGTGATTGTAGTCATGAGTGTGAACAAAGTCTCTTAGGGCATATGTAGAGTGAAAAGAAGACAAAGGGTGGACATGTGAGGCAACCCAACAATAAAAGGGCAGACAGAGGAAGAAGAGCCCTTTCAGGGGACTGAAGTGCAACCAGGGTGGAAGGACACTCACCAGGAAAGAGTGGGTGACAGAAACTGAAAGAAGAGTGTTTAAAGAAAGAGGCCAAATGTTGCTGAAAGGTAAAATAAGATGACTGAACACTATTCATTGACTTTGGAAACTAGGAAATCACTGATTATTGGAGCAACTTCAGTAGTATGAATGGAGTAGAAACTAGATTTTGGTGGGTTGAAGGGTTAGCAAAAAATGCAGAGGTATGGGAGGGAGGGAGAGGATAGGTGGAAGATAATGTAGGGGTGCTGATTTCCTCTTCTTATGGAGTAGGGAGTCTAAGAAATGCCTTCTTGACACAGTTTATAAAGAAAATGTTCTACATTCTAACTTGGTGAGTAGCATCCGGGCTCTTAAAAGCCTGTGAGCAGCCATCTAACATACTCCACTGGTCTTACCCCTTCGGGAACAAGGGAGAATGAAGAAAACAAGATACAAGGGAGAGATTAATCCAAAGGACTAAAAGACCAGAACTACCACGGCCTCCACCAGACTGAGTCCAGTACAACTAGATGGTGCCCGGCTACCACCACTGACTGCTCTGACAGGGATCACAACAGAGGGTCCTGGACAGAGCTGGAGAAAAACGTAGAACAAAATTCTAACTCACAAAAAAAGGACCAGACTTACTGGCCTGACAGAGACTGGAGAAACCCTGAGAGTATGGCCCCTAGACACGCTTTTAGCTCAGTAATGAAGTCACTCCTGAGGTTCACCATTCAACCAAAGATTAGACAGCCCCATAAAACAAAATGAGACTAATGGGGCACAACAGCCCAGGGACAAGGACTAGAAGGCAGGAGGGGAAAGGAAGGCTGGTAACAGGGAACCCAAGGTTGAGAAGGGACAGTGTTGACATGTTGTGGGGTTGTTAACCATTGTCATAAAACAATATGCATACTACTGAATGAGAAACTATTTGTTCTGTAAACCTTCATCTAAAGTACAATAAAAAGAAAAGAAAAGAAATGCCCTCTGAAGTTGATACAGCAGTAAGTAGAGAATCAACCACATGAATTATAATAGAAACCAAGAGAATTAAAAATAATGTAATTATTTATTAACACTAGCGGAGGTAGAGAGGAGGTATAAATGAGTTCAGTTCCCCATCTTTCATAGCAGGGAATCAGTAGATACTATCTGAAGTTGGTAAATAATGAACTGGAGACGTAGGCATATTATTTAGAATTATGCCAAAAAGGAAAAAAAAAAAAAAATAGGGTTTAAAGGTAGTCACATTTGGAGTATGGAAATGGGGGTAGGATGGGCAGGAAACATTTACTTTTAATTTAATTCCATTTTTGCTGTTCTTTTCTCTACCCTGTGCAGATATTACTTGTATAATTTGAGAAAGATTAGGAAGTAAAGATGAGTACAGTCTACTCAGGTTAAGAAAGGAAGGAAAGTGGAACTGGCAACTATTACCATAGCTTCCCTGCCCTTCACAAAGGGGAATCTCTCACCAAAACAACCCAGTCCAAGCATGTGGACCTCAACACCAGGATTAAACAATTTGTCATTGCATTTGCTCCTTGATCACGGTCATGCTGCTCCACAGGTTCGGGGCGAGGGGGCTGGCACACTGGGCTCGTTATCACTGCCCCTCTCGGAGCTCCTCGTGGCTGACCAGCTCTGCTTGGATCGCTGGTTTACGCTCAACAATGGTCAAGGGCAGGTGCTTCTGAGAGCACAGCTAGGGGTGAGTGCCAGGAGGTGGTGGGCAGGCAGAGGGAGGGCCTTCACAGCTGACGAGCCTCCCCAGGAGGGTAGGAACAGAGGGTGGTGTCCTTACAGAGCTCTGCCAACCTCACAGCTCTCTTGCCCACCTAGATCTTGGTGTCACAGCACTCGGGAGTGGAGGCTCATAGTCACAGCTACAGCCATAGCTCCTCATCTCTGAGTGAAGAGCCAGAGCTCTGGGGGGGTGTCCCACATGTCACCTCCTCAGCCCCGGAGCTCCGGCAGCGCCTAACACATGGTGACAGGTAAGGGGCTGAGGCAGAAGGATGGGATGTAGTCAGGAATGTGAAGTATGAGTTACAGCTTCCCTCGGCTCTGCCTTCTTCCAGATCTCTCTCCATCTCTCCACAGTCCCCTGGAAGCAACTGCAGGGCCTCTGGGCCAGGTAAAACTGACTGTATGGTACTACAGTGAGGAACGAAAGCTGGTCAGCATTGTCCACGGTTGTCGGTGAGACCCCGTCCCTCCTTTTGTCCAAGGGCCCCCCATCCCTTCCCTTGAATTGCCTTATCCACTTTCATCCTCTTGCTGCAGGGCCCTTCGACAAAATGGGCGGGACCCCCCTGATCCCTATGTATCACTGTTGCTACTGCCAGACAAGAACAAAGGCACCAAGAGGAAGACCTCACAGAAGAAGAGGACCGTAAATCCAGAATTCAGTGAACGGTCAGTGGGCACTGAGGTGGAGAGATGGTAGGTTTGGGGGGACCCCTTGCCCCTAACACCCAGCTCCTCCCCAGGTTTGAGTGGGAACTGCCCCCGGATGACGCCCTCAGGCGGAAGCTGGATGTCTCTGTGAAGTCCAGTTCCTCCTTCATGTCAAGAGAGCGTGAGCTGCTGGGGAAGGTGAGAGGGCTGGAGTGGGCAGGGAAGAGGTGAGAGTAAGAAGCTGTCGGTACCAAGCACCCCGGGTGGTATTCTAGAGGGGACCTTATCACCTCTCAGTGGCTTGGGACCAAGAATGTGTGATGATGGGACATGTTCTTTGGAGATATCAAAGTAACATCTTGCCCCTACCATTCTCCAATGCAGGTGCAGTTGGACCTAGCTGAGATAGACCTTTCCCAGGGTGCAGCCCAGTGGTGAGTGTCTGGCTGGGGTGGGAAGGGTCTGGATATAAAGTGGGAGAAATTCCAGTCACAGGAAAAGAAAAAAGGATGCAATCCGAAGTGACAACTGTTGATTCTATGAACTACAGAAGTCCTTGGCTGGTGTCTCATTTATAGGAGAGTACAAGAGCCATATTTCTACCTGAGCCTTCTCTTCGTATTTCCACAGGTATGACCTCATGGATGACAAGGACAAGGGCAGCTCTTAGGAGCTGGGATTACCAGCCTGACTCTGCAATGCCTCTTTACCTTGCCTCTTGCTGCATCACTTCCTCAAGGTGATGAGCCTAAAGCTAGGGCCGAAGGGCAGAGCGTGCATCGCATCAGCCCTCTCACCTCCCAGGCCCGTACCAGGGCCTTTGCTTGACCAAAGAGAAGGACCGTATATTACCGTTTACTGCACAGCCTTTATTCTTCTGGGCTCTTGGGCAGGGACCTGAGCTGGCTGTTTCCTGCTCTGCCTGTACATTGTCCTTCTTCCCTGCCGACTCCCCAGGGCCTTCTGTGCCTGTGCCTGGCCACTGGCAGTGCTAGCAGTGGCATCAGCTTATGCCAAATACAGCTTTTGAAGAGATGTTTTTCTTATTTAGCTGGAGGATCACCTTCTTCCCTGCTGTGACAAGGCAGGTAGGGTGAACGTGAGTGGTAGGGTGGGCAGGCCACGAGCCTCTTGGACTACTGCACGCGGTGAATGGAAATCAACCTAGGCCCCGGATCATGTTCTAGCCCCACTCTCCTCAAGCCTGTCCCGAAAATGACACCTGCCATGATGGCTGGGGCCGGTCTCTTGATTCATTTTGGGAATCAGGAACACCTGGATTCAGGAACGCTCGGGACATCAGGGCCAGTTTTTTGCTCAAGTGCCTAGGCTGTCAACTTACTGACTAGAACGGAATCTGATACTTTTCATCTTGCACCAGCGCTGCCAATCCACGGTATCTTTCATTAAACATTATACTCAAACCAGCTGTGGCTCTTTTCCTTAAGGGCAGGGAGTGCAACCTACCCGTCAATAAACCCAAGGGTTTATTCCAACAGTCAGAAGGCTTTATTAAACTCAGTGGTAGTGAATCTTGTCAGTATAATTAGTGGCCAGATCCTACTGGGGTGCAGTCATCAAGCATGTAGGTTCCATGAGGATGGTTGAGGGACCGGCGTGAAGCAGCTGCTGTTGAGTTTCAGGTGAGAATCATTCCCAGTCACGGTGAAGCCTGTTACCCATCCAACTCACCTGCTGACCATACGGTCTCATAGGTTTTCTAGGGAAAGGATTCCTAGAACTGGCAAACCTGGAAACTTGGTGCCACAGCACAAACTCACAGAGTGCCTTGATGCCATCAGGGTGTGCTCAGCCATGTCCACAAGGGCTTCAGGCCCACCCAGCAGGCAGCTCAATGAGAAATAGTTTATATCCATTCAGATCTGCTCCCCTTTAACTCTGCTCCTTTCAAGACCCTTCCTGGAATGCAAGCTATAGAAGCTGTGCTCCATCACTTCTACCCACCAAACAAAAAGGGAGAGTCAGCTATGAAAACAGGGTCACTGGCATAGGAAGTTGGAGGTTTATTTCATAGCTGCCCCAGGTACCTTATCTGCATTATTAACAGGCTGTCCAATCCTCTTGGTGGGTCACAAGCACCTTATTTGCATAGTCCCACACCCTCCCACTCATTTTGTGGGAGTCACAAGACTATGGCTAGAAGGGCCATATTAAACCAATTCACTGCTTTATCATAAAAAAGAGAGGCTTTATCATCTTTTCTGGAAAAATATAACCCTTAGGATCCTGCCCAAGGGAGCAGAGGGGAGGTTCAGGGGAAAGGACTACTAAGTACAGTCCCATGCAGAGCTGTCACAATTCACTTCATCAGCAAAAACAATTTAAACCCTGCACTTCCACTAATTTAGCTCCTATTTTTTTCAATGACTCCTTTATACTCATTGCTGGCTGTCCTGCCATCGCCACTCCCTTCCCATCAACCGAAGAGAGTTCCCAGCCTTGGCCAAGATCAAGGTCTCACTCGCCCTCCCCAGGATCTTGAGGGGAGGAAAACACAAAACAGAGGAACTTCATTTCTAAGGTCTCTTGTCTAGTTATTAGACACTGGATGTGTACGCCAAGGCTTGCTGTTCCAGCTGGCTTCAAATAACATAACACAGGGACCTTGCAATGTGTGGTTTTAAGAGGCACTCTTGATCTAGTTCATCACTTCAGGTAATTACATTTCCAGAAAACTAGAGTGCCTGGCACAAATTCTCCCATCCCAGAAGGATTCCTTGTCTTTCCCAACCTTTTCAAGTTCAGGATACATAAGGGAGGAAGTGTTGATCTATATATGGAATATAAGATGAAACACAATTCAGTTCCTGGTTGCACTTATATGTATAAAAAAAGAAACAAGGGTCATTAATCACAGGGATGAAACAGATATACTCCTGCCATTTCTTAGAACAGCTGACCGTCACCACCAACACACGGTGTCTTCCTTTTCCAGAGAAAGGGAGGTACAACTGCAACTGCACGTGGTACATTGTCACTTAGGTTCTCCAACAGTACCCTGTTGGAATGTGGCTTTGTTCCAACAATGTGCTGTAGTAAATCAAGTGTAACAACGCAGTTATCTACCCAACATCCATTTCCCCTCTTCCCTACTTTGTTGTTGTGTGCCGTTGAGTCGATTCCGAGTCATAGCAACCCTATAGAACAGAGTAGAATCCCCTGTAGGGTTTTCAAGGCTGTATATCTTTACAGAAGCAGACTGCCACAGCTTTCTCCCGTGGAACGACTGGTAGGTTTGAACCACCAACCTTTTGGTTAGCAGCCGAACACTTAACCACTGCGCCACCACGGCGCCTTCTTCCCTACTTACAGAACTCCAGTGCATTCGTGGTGGCAGTGTGTCAGCCCCAAGGGATTAATCATGATCCTCTTTGCTGGAAACTCACTGCCCCAGACTCCCTTGCAACTCAGGGTGGCTCTGTGACCCAGCTCTAATCAACAAGATGTAAGAAGACGTCAGCTAGGGACTGAAGTGTCAAAAGACAGCCCTCATACAAGCACTAGAAGAGAGACTAGATAACTGGGAGCTTCTAAAAATCAAACACTTATGCTCATCAAAAGACTTCACCAAAAGAGTCAAAAGACAACCTACGGACTGGGAAAAAAATTTTGGCTACGACAAATCCGATCAGCATCTAATCTCTAAAATCTATAACTGCAAAACCTCAACAACAAAAAGACAAATAACCCAATGAAAAAATGGACAAAGGATATGAACAGGCAGTTAGCCAAAGAAGATATTCAAGCGGCTAACAGACACATGAAGAAATGCTCACACCATCATTAGCCATTAGAGAAATGCAGATCAAAACTACAATGAGATATCATCTCACCCCAACAAGGCTAGCATTAATCCAGAAACAAAATAATAAATGCTGGAGAGGTTGTGGAGAGACTGGAACACTTATACACTGTTGATGGGAATGTAAAATGGTACAACAACTTTGGAAATTGATTTGGCGCTTCCTTAAAAAGCTAGAAATAGAAGTACCATACAATCCAGCTATCCTGCTGCTTGGAATATACCCTAGAGAAATAAGAGCCGTCACACGAATATATATATGCACACCCATGTTCATTGCAGTACTGTTCACAAT
Source organism: Dugong dugon (assembly GCA_030035585.1). Classification (NCBI taxonomy): domain Eukaryota; kingdom Metazoa; phylum Chordata; class Mammalia; order Sirenia; family Dugongidae; genus Dugong; species Dugong dugon. The sequence continues at coordinate 10,935,311 of CM057465.1, forward strand.
AGCAAAAAGATGGAAACAACCTAGGTGCCCATCAACAGACAAATCGATAAACAAATTATGGTATGTCCACACAATGGAATACTATGCAATGATAAAGAACAACGATGAAGCCATGAAACAACATGGAGGAATCTGGAGGTCATTATGCTGAGTGAACTTAGTCAGAGAAGGACAACTATTGTATAAGACCACTATTATAAGAACTCAAGAAAAGGTTTAAACACAGAAGACAACATTCTTTTATGGTTACGAGGGTGGGGAAGGAAGGTGCGGGTTATTCACTAACTAGATAGTAGACAAGTATTATCTTAGATGAAGGGAAGGACAGCACACACTACAGGGGAAGTCAGCACAACTGGACTAAACCAACGCTAAGAAGCTTCCTGAATACAATCAAACACTTTGAGGAACAGAGTAGCTGGGGTAGGGATCTGGGGACCATGCTTTCAGGGGACATCTAGATCAACTGGCGTAAGAAAGCTTATTAAGAAACTGTTCTGCATCCTACTTTGGTGAGTGGCACCTGGGGTCCTAAAAGCTTGCAATTGGCCATCTAAGATGCATCAACTGGTCCCAACCACCTGGAGTAAAGCAGAATGAAGAACACCAAAGACACAAGGAAAGTGTTAGCCCAAGAGACAGAAATAGCCACACAGATACTCGTGAGCAATGTGTATCTTAGCTCAAGTAGCTGCAAGAGACTAAATGGGCAGCTTCTGTCCAGAGGTGAGATGGGAAGGCAGAGAGGGTTAGGAGCTGGTTGAATGGACATAGGGAATCAGGGTGGAAAGGAGGAGTGTGCTGTCACAGTATGGGGAGAGCAATTAGGGTCATGTAACAATGTATGTATAAATTTTTGTATGGGAGACTAACTTGAAATGTAGACTTCATTTAAACTACAACAATTAAAAAAAAAGGGTGGGGGGAAGAAATGGCCACGTAAACTACAGACTTCATCAGCCTGAGACCAGAAGAACCGGATGGTGCCTGGGTACCACCAATGACCACCCTGACAGGGAACACAACAGAGAGTCCCTGATGGAGCAGGAGAAAGGTGGAGTGCAGAACTCAAATTCTAGTAAGAAGACCAGACTTAGTGGTCTGACTGAGACTGGAGGAACCCCAGAAAGCATGGCCCCTGGATTCTCTATCAGCCCAGAACTAAAACAATTTTTGAGGCCAACTCCTCAGACAGGGCTTGGACTGGACTGTGGGACATAAAGGGATACTTGTGAGGAGTGTGCCTCTTAGCTCAAGTAGATACAAGAGACTAAACGGGCAGCTTCTGTCTGGAGGTGAGATGGGAAGGCAGAGAGGGTTAGGAGCTGGTTGAATGGACATGGGGAATCAGGGGTGGAAAGGAGGAGTGTGTTGTCACAGTATAGGGAGAGAAATTAGGGTCACATAACAATGTATGTATAAATTTTTGCATGGGAGACTAACTTGAAATGTAAACTTCATCTGAACTACAACAATACCAAAAAAAAAAAAAGAAAGAAAGCCCTCATTGCCCCTTCCTTTCTGCTCGGGTCACCAGTGTGAGGATGTGATGCCTGGAGCTGCAGCAGCCTTCTTTACAGCATGAATGACCAACAAAAGGGGGAGAAGCTAACATGATTATAGGAATACATATTTTATAAATTAGGGTCATATTTCTCACATTTTTGGAACCTGCTTTTTCTACTTAACACATAATACATTTTTACACTTCATTAAATATTCTTTGAAAATATAATTTATAATGGTTGTGTATAACTTTATAGAATAAATGATTGCATCATAGTTTATTTAACTGATTCTCTATTGTCAGAAATGAAAGTAGTCCCCAATGTTTTGCTATTCACTGTGTGAACATACTTATACAAAATATTTATGCACATTTCAAATGATTTCCTAAGGATAAGTAGAATTGCTGAGTCAACTTTTATATTTTTATGATTTTTAATATATTCTTCCAAACTGCATTCTAAGGAGATTTGTAAAACTGGCATGGTGGCATCAGAGCTCCTCTAACTTCAGGGGGAGGAGAGAGACTCAAGAGCAACATCAGCCCAAAGCTGATTCCCTTGAGATGGAGGTCATACAAGCTTTTTACCAACTCTGATGCCAGTTGTCATGGATTGAATTGTGTCCCCCAAAACGGTATGTCAACTTGTCTAGGCCATGAATCTCAGTATTGTGTGGTTGTCCGCCATTTGATCTAATGTGATTTTCCTATGTGTTGTAAATCCTACCTGTATGATGTTAATGAGGCAGGATTACAGGCAGTTATGTTAATGAGGCAGGACTCAACCTACAAGATTAGATAGTGTTTTAAGTCAATGTCTTTTGAGATATAAAAGAGAGAAGCAAGCAGAGAGACAGGGACCTCATACCACCAAGAAAGCAGTGCCAGGAGGAGAGCACGTCCTTTTGACCCAGATTACTACACTGAGAAGCTCCTTGACCAGGGGAAGATTGATGACAAGGACCTTCCCCCAGAACCGACAGAGAAGAGAAAGCCTTCCCCTGGAACTAGCGCCCTGAATTTGGACTTGCAGCCTCCTAGACTGTGAGAGAATAAATTTGTTTGTTAAAGCCATCTACTTGTGGTATTTCTGTTGTCGCAATACTAGTTAACTAAGATACCAGCTGTCCCTCCCACAGCACTCTCTACTTCTCTGCTGGATTTGATAATTCACTGCAGTAGCCATACAGAACTTTTAGACCATACTCACGATTATGGGGTTTATTAGGAAAGTAACAGGTTACAATTCAGAATTAGGATCAACTTGGAAGTAACAGGAATGAATCAGGGTACAGTTCTTCAATCAGGACAGCTTCTCCTCAGCCATGCCTGCCATAGGCCTTTCTCTCAGCCCTTGGCCCTTGGCTCTCAGCTCTTGGCTCTCAGCCCTTGCTCCATCACTTGATGGAGCTTTTGGCCTTGCTCTTGGCCTGGCCTCTGTCCAGCTTGGGCAAGTGGTACAAAGCTCTTTAGCTCCACCGATAAGTGCCTGGAGGCACCCCACTCAGCCAGAAAGCCTCCTATCAAAGGAGCTCAGCTCTCTCCCTCTGTGGGTCAGTGAGCCTAGCCTGCCACTGTCCCATGCCACTGCCGTCTCCTGCCATCTTCGGTGTTACAGCTCTGTCTCCCAGGTCCAGGAGGTCCTCAGCGCAGGTACCACAGGTACCCCAGGTCCAAAGGACACACTTGGCTCCTGGCTCTTCTTCTTGATGGTAGTGAGGTCCCCCCTCAGCCTCTGGGATTGGCTCCCTTTAAGCCTAGCAGCATGGCAAAACTGACCAATCCCCTACAAGGGTTCCATGCACCTTATTTTCTTTATTCGAAGGCTGTCCAATCCCCGTGGTGGGCCACAAGCACCTTATTTGCACAGTCCCACCCAATTATTTTGTGGGAGTCACAAGACCATGGCTAGAAGAGCCGTATTAAAAATTATAACGGGTAGAGGTGGTTGTATTAGGTAGAACTAGGTTTCCAGAGGGCACGGTTGAAAGCTTTGAGAGCGAGGGGAGCAGAAGACTGTATCAGGGTGCTTCAGCTGCTCTCTTAGAGCCTCTTTATTCTTCGTACCTTTCTTATATTTGGTCATTTGTTACAGTTACTCTACTTGCCTGATCACCCTACTCATTACTTGGTTTTTAGTTCTTTAGGGCAGTCTTACCTTTGTATTTTCAGTAGTGTCTACGAGCTCACTGCTTCGTAAATCTTATCTGAATCCCAGCCTAAGGTTGTTGTTGTTGTTCTTGTTAGATGCCGTCCACTCAGTTCCGACTCATAGCGACCCTATGAACAACAGAATGAAACACTGCCTGGTTCTGCACCATCCTCACAATCGTTATGCTTGAGGCCATTGTTGCAGCCACTGTGTCAATCCATCTCGTTGAGGGTCTTCCTCTCTTTTGCTGATCCTCTACTTTAACAAGCATGATGACCTTCTCCAGGGACTGGTCCCTCCTGATAACATGTCCGAATAGGTGAGATGAAGTCTCACCATCCTTGCCCCTAAGGAGCATTCTGGCTGTACTTCTTCCAAGACAGATTTGTTCGTTGTTTTGGCAATCCACGGTATATTCGATATTCTTCGCCAACACCATAATTCAATGGCATCAGTTCTTCTTCGGTCTTCATTATTCAGTGTCCAGCAAAGCCCAAGATTAGAAAACAAAATTGACAGGTGGTGAGATTGCTGCTGGAGAGAGGCTTACTGACAACAATACACGACACTAGAAATGACAGTTGGTAGAGAGTCTGACAGTGAGGAAAAAGGCAGGAAAATCTGCAACAAAGTAGGCGAAAGTTTTGTCCATCAGTTAGCAAGATCTTTCAAATTATTATTATAATATCTAGGTTGGAGAGAGTATGAGAAACACATTTTCATGTAATGCTGGTGAAAATGTAGAAAATTCATACAATCTCACAGTGCAGGGAATTGCTTTAACTTTATTCACACAAAGCTCACTCTGGCCTCCTCCGAAACCTGACTTACTTCCCAAGAGACCTCATTCACCTGTAGAACCCTCCATGGCCGACTGCTCCTCTGCTAAACCCCATATATTTCAGACTTGGAGATGGGGTCTGCATTCTCCTTGCTCCCCAATGCTGTTTTCCCACTATTATTCTTCCACCTTCAGTAAAAATTTCAGCTCCTTTGGAGATGATGCCAATTTGATATACTGTCTCTGTCTTCTCTCCTGTCATCCACTAAATATTTGGTCACTCCTCAATTTTTACTGAAGGCTCTGGTACCCTAGATCCTGCTATCATCCTGGTGCCTTCAGTGTACACTGTAGTAGCCCATTCAGTAACTAGCATCATAGTTCCTCATTGCGATGGACATTGCTGGTTTCCTCCCTAGCATCCTTTCCACCCCTCCCCAAATGAACTGAACCAACCGAGCCCCGGTGACAGAGATGGGCCCTGACTGGCCTAAGTGAATCAGAGTAACAACAACCCCCTTGCATGATAACCCATGCCTAAGCCAATCAGGGCATGATATTTCCTTGGCCATAATAATTTGTTCAAGGGTGGATAACCATATTATTTAAGTTGATCCAGTCAGCGTGAAGTCCAGGAATAGATTCCAATGGTCAAGGGAAGCTCGCTCGCTTCCTCTTGCGGTGGAAGGATGTGATATCTGGAACTGTGGCAGCCAAGCCTTATCTGGCTCCAGGAGGGGTGCCAAGAAAGAAGGTAACACATGAAGGAGGACAGTAGCAGGAGAATTACAGAGAAAGGATCTCTTTGTTATATCATGAGCCTCTGGATCAAACTGAACTTAAAGCCCACTCTACCTCTTGACTTTAACTACATAAGCCCATAAATCCCCTTCATTGTTTAGCCAGTTTTAATCAGATCTCTGATATTTGCAATTGAAAGAATCCTAATGGACTGTCTCCACAAATCCAAAGACCTCTACCTCCACCTTTGCTACCCTTTAAATAAACTATCTACACCCATGGCCACTGGGAGTAGATCCTGTCTGCCTCTGTATCCTCTGACATTTTAAAATCTCAAATGCACTATTTTTTTTCCAACTACAACTCTGTTTCACTTCTTCTTCAACCTCACTGAGAATTCAGCCCCTTAACGATTTTCGATTTTCCGTATTCTCTCGATCCAACAGCCCCTCCTCTATATTCACTCCTCTTTTTGGCCTGGACCACAGCCCACCTTTTACCCAGACTCTTAGCTACCTCACTCTTGACTTAGGAGTTAAAATTGGAGCCATTATTCCCTGTCCTTGAGTATAAAGAATATGACCCAGCTGGAGCCGGACTCACAAGGACACATCAACTGGGCCCTGAGGTGTAAAGACAATAGCTAGGACAATCTTGGAAAACATCTTTTAGGGAACCTTTCACATAAACAAATACTTAGAGCACAAAAGACCTGCATACTTTGCACTGTTAGCTTTTTCTATTAGCATTTAGTAAATAGTAAGATTTGGTGGAACAATGAAGACCCTCCCGACTGTCCTCACTGAAATTCGTACCAGTGATTATTAAGAAAGACAATTCAAAATGTAGAATCATGGTGATTTAGCAGTTTTTAGCCAGTCAGTGAAAAGGTAAAGCTTTTAATGATGTTACTCATTTGTAATGCCAATATATACTGATGATCCTGTAACATTCCTCGGACAGACATACCTCTGGCAGCATGCTCGTCCCTTTCCCTCCATTTTTGTGTCTTGGAACACATGCTGAGTAAAATCTGTCTTCTTGCTTTACTGTAACTTTGCGGTGACCTTACCCGAGGACGTTCATGGTCTTCCATCATCCCTACTGCACAGAACTCCAATCCAGTATCATTCTAGCTGTCTCTTTTCTCAGCTCAATCATCCAAGCAGCTGAGAAGTGCTGAAAGGAGGAGGAAATCACTACTTTGCAGATTGTGCCATTACAAACTCATGATCGCCCTCTGTGCTGCTCAGCAAGTTCATGTGCTGAGCTCAGAGCAGGCACTCAGAAAACATTTGCCAAATGAGTACCTGTGAATGGATGACCCCAGTCAGTTGTCTCCTATCTTTTCACAGCACCTGTTTCAAACCTTCACTACTTTCTCAAGCTACGTCCTCTTACTTCCTCTCTTAGCAAATCAAATCACCTCACCTTCTACTTCAGGGTGAAAATAAGATTCCAATACCTGGGAACTCTCCAATCTCTTGAATCCCCAACCTATCTCCCTGTCAACTTCCTCGTATCAGTGCCCATCCTCCACTCTTCCCTCTCACCCAGATATCCATTTATTCCACAAATATTTGAGCGTCTCTTAAATGCCAGGCACTATGCTCTGCTTGGCCTTGAGAATAAAATGGGGGGAAGGGAGGGTATAAAAGACAGAGGCAACAGCCTGAGCTGACAGGACACAGGATACCTTTGAGGATCTGAAACCTGGTGGGTGTGGCTGCTATAAAGGAAGCAAAGCAAGGAGTGTCTGAAGTTGTGGTTGTTTTGTGGGCCACTGGAAAGATTTCATCTTTATCAAAAGGCACGAAAAGATGAAAGGATTTTAAGTAGGGAATGACATGATCGACGCACATTCTGAAAAAATCACTCCATTTATTACAGCTGGTGGTTACCTGTGTATTTGTTACATTATTCTCTGTGTTTTCTAGTAGACAAAAAATATTTCAAACGGATTCCCAGGCCCTAACGCAGACCTGGCGTCACATCCTTGGGGGAAGCATCTGGAAGTGTATCTGCTTACAGAGCTCCCAGGAGATTGTGGAGAACAACTAAGTCTGAGAATCACTGTTTCAGAACATTACAAAAACAAAACTACATTACTTACCATAACATTGATTATTCTGCTTATATCTTGCACCTAGTATAGATCTATAAAAATGGGGCTTGGAAAGGACTTTATAAACTACCTGCGTATCACAAAACATCCTCACTATCTTCCGTTTTCTCTTCACTACGAGTTACATGGAGCCCTGCCGGTGCAGTGGTTAAGAGCTCGGCTGCTAACCAAAAGGCCGGCAGTTTGACTCTACCAGTTGCCCCTTGGGAACCCTACGGGCAGTTCTACTGTGTCGTATAGACCTACTACAAGTCGGAATCGACTCAGTGGCAACGGGTTTGGTTTGGTTTTATGGGTTACCGCCAGTACTACTTTCTGGTCAAAAATGCCAAAGTGGACTGAAGACATCTTTCCCAACAAATTCTTTCCTATTTATTTCAGAAATAGTGTCCTCTCTACCTAAACTATTATCCATCCTAACACATTAGCTAGTGTTTAAAGAGTCAATTAAGCTGTACAGGGTGAACCCACAATTAATCAAGTTACTGAAGGGTTATAAAAAAACAGCTGCTGCATGTAATTCCAAAAGTTGTTCTACTAGGTTTTTAATGTTTTATTTGATTTTCTTTTTCCTTTAGAGATGTGCCCCTTCTAATTATTTCACGTTGGAGACTAATACTAGAATAAATATGCAATCCCTAAAAACACACAAGTCATATGCTTGGTGGGGAGAAAGGGCTGGCACTTGTCAGAGAATCAACATACAAGATGTATAAATCACCTATGCCCCGTTAAGATCGTGTGCAGTCCAGTTCTTGCTGTTTACGATTAAAAGACAGGGATGGCACGCAAAACGCAGAATAGTCCTTCAACCTGTTTTTGCAAAAGGTTTCCTCTTCTCTTCTTGTTTACTTCTCTATAAAGCAGACAGGAAATGCTAAAAAGTCAGCTGATGTTAACCCCGCTCATACTTGGCAAACTGTCAAAAGTGGGCCGGGGAGAAAAGGAGGAGGAAAAGAAGAATCAGATAAACCACATCTTAGAAATGAATTTTTCCGGAAGTAATGACATACAAAAAGGCATCTGTGGTATGGCGCTTCCCCTAACAGTCTTGTAACCAAACACTCAAGAGAAATGTATTCCTCTCCATCTCTTCGTACCTACTGATCCCTCACGGATGTGGAATGAGGAAAATACCATCTACCTCTCATGCTGGCGAAAATTAAAGAACATTAATTTTACTTATATAGCACTTACCCTGTCTGTGCCGGGCCCATTTTATTTTACAAATCTTAATACAGCTAATCTTCCCAACATCCCTATGAGCTAGATAACGATTATTTTTATTTTACAGATGCGGAAACTGAGGCACAGAGTGATAACGAACTTGCCAGAGGTTACTAGCAAGCATGTGTCGGAACCAGGATTCAAATGGAGCAAGCTGGTCTGAGCGCATACACTTGAGCACCCCTTATGCTGTCTCTCTGAGATGATTTAGCCTCTTCAGGCAGTACCTCATCGGTGGAGGCATCGAGGAATGATAGCTATCAGCATCATCATCATCAGCATCATCATCATCATCATCATCATTATTTTTCGTTTCTGTTATACAACCCGTTTCTGCTCTTCCAGGAAGCTTTCTCCAACCAGTGAACATCACTGCCCATTATGTTCATTTGTGCCTCGCTACTCCGATCTTGCATGGGTTTTATACTCTGATCTTCCTTGCACTCCTGTGTAGCCCCGGCCTCCAGAATGAGGAGGGCCTTCAGGGCTTTACTGATAGAGCAAGTGAAGGTGGGCTCCAGCCAGGCTGGTCCTTTCCCTCACTCAGCACACAGGAGACCCATGGTGAATGTCTGAGGAAATAAACTCCAATGCTGGACAGAGGCATCTAAGAGTAAGGGGCTGGAGGGCCCAGCCTTCCATTCCATGGAGTCCTCTGAAGACCAGGCAGGTAGCGTAGATGTGGCCACAGGGTGCAGAAGCCTCCACGTGGAGAGACTGAAACACCTCTGGGGCAGGTGACCGGGCTTAATTCCAAATCTGAACATCTACTTCAGCAACCAGCTCATTTAAAAAAAAGAAATAATTGAACTTTGTAAGCAACTGCTCCAAGTCACCCAGCAACTCAATGGCCTGTTTTCTTTCTACCAAACCAGAGAGGAAGCTGAAGAGACCACAGGCACTCTCCCCACAGTAGTAAGTGCTTCCTGGTATCTGACAATGTCAACCTGCAGCCTCCTGCAGCTTCAATCCCCCCACCTTCTGGGTTTTCTCACGAGTAGATCCAGAAAGGGCTTCAAGCCCTCTTCACTTTTAGCAAGCAAGGTTGTATCATTTGCCTATTGCAAACTGTTAATCAATCTTCCTCAAATCCTAATGCCAGTTCTTCTTCGTATTTTGTGGTTTCTCAGATTATTTGCTCAGCATACAGATTAAATAAGTATGGAAAAAGGATACAACCCTGACACACGTCTTTCCTGATTTTAAACCACGAAGTTCCCCTTGTTCTGTTACTTTTTCTGCCTCTTGGTCTACGTATATATATATAGTACAGGTGCCACAGGAACACAATCAAGTGTTCTGGAATTCCCACTCTTTGCAATGTTATCCATAATTTGTTATGAGCCACAAAAATCAAATGCCTTTGCATAGTCAATAAAACACAGGTAAACGTCTTTCTGGTATTCTTTGCTGTCAGCCAAGATCCATCTAACATCAGCAATGATATCCCTCCTACGTCCTCTTCTGAAGTGGCGTGAAGTTCTCTGTCAATGTGCTTCTGCAACCATTTTTGAATTATCTTCAGCAAAACTATAGTTGTGATATTGACATTGTTCGATAATTTCCGCATTCCTTAGAAGCGAAGATGGCGAAGAGACTTGTCTCACTTACTTTGGACATGCCATCAGGAAGGACCAATCCCTGGAAAAGGACATCATGCTTGGTAAAGCAGCGGGTAATCGAAAAAGAGGAAGACCCTCAACAAGATGGATTGACACAGTAGCTTTAACAATGGGCTCAAACATAGTAATAATTTTGAAGGTGGCGCAGGACAGGGCAGTGTTTCATTCTGTTGTACACAGGATCGCTATGAATCGGAACCGCCTCCACCGCACCTAACAACAGACCCAGAAAAGATCTCCGGCCACACTAAATGGAAACTAACCAGGGCTAAGGAAGGGGGATAGCCTAAGAGGACCCGCGGGGTTTTAGTGTCACCGGTGACGGGGGCTTGTAAATTGCTCATTGCCTTTCAGTTCCGGGGCAAAAGGCGCGCTCGAAAGATCCGAGTCACCAAACGCTGCCACGGCCGGAAGCCACCGGTTTAGCGTCCGCCTGGAGTCGGAGAGCGGACTACAGCTCCCAGCATGCTCCGAGGCCGCCGGAATTAACCCTTCAGGGTCCAGCGCTGCCCTGCGCCCCGCCCCCTCCCCTTACCGGGTTCCCGCAGGGTGAGTTTTCTGGGGCTGGTTCGGGGCTCTTTCCTTTATTTAAGGCGCAATCTTTGTCTCTGTGCATGTGTATGTATGTGTGTATGTCTCTCTGTTTCGGGTGTACTCCCTGAGGGAGGAATGATTCCTGATTTTCTTAAAATGGGACAGTCTGCGGTTATGGGATTCAGACGCAGTTGTGAGATTCAGACGCATTTTTGCAAGTCGGAGATCCAGCATCAACACTCTGAACCCTAGGCTCTAAGTGGAATCAGTGCTGTCTTTCCCAGAATGCTACCTAAATCCTCCCCTTCTTTACCCCCCCGGAACAAAAGCAGTCTGCACCCCTCCCCTAATGCCCTCCCGCCTCCGACCCTTTCCTAGGGCCCCCAGCACGGCTTGTGACCTGGTGCTCGAGTCAGGGCTTTTATTACTCCCCTGTCTGGGGGTGAGTACTCATGGACCCCATAGGATTTCTGATAAGAGAATTTAGGCTCTTTGCCTCCCCCTCGCCCCCAGGTGCCACCCACGGTCCCTGCAGTTTCGGTAAGCACCCCCCCACCCTTTGTCTGATTTGAATGATCATGGGCTTGAGGATGGGTGGTGGGTGTTAAACCTGACCTTTGTCCCCACCCCTAAAACAACACTGGGCACAGGAGACAATGGGGGAGGGGTGCCACACTCCCCTTCCTGTTGCTATTCTTTTTCTATACTGTGCACAGTCCAGTTCTGGGCGGGGCAGCAGGCCAGGAACTACAGGTGCTGGGGATTAGGCTGTGGGGTCAGCTACCCTTGCTCCTCACCCATGGTGAGAGGAGGTGGAAGGGTTGCCTGTTTTTCACCTTTCGCTGCCCCTAGACCGCACTTTAATAAGGCCCCCCTTCCTGCCTCAGCCTTCAAGAGTCTAAAGCTGTTAGAAAGAAGGACTACCCTGAGTCAGGGGCCTGAAATGCCTGGATCCCCTTCTCTGCCTCACCTTCTATCTCACTGGCACTGGCAAGCATCCTATCCTCACCCCAGAGGTTAACTCCCCCATCATGGGCAGTCTCTAGCTTCATCTCCCTGCCCTCAGTGGGAACATTGGTCCAGCCAGCATTTGGAAAGGAGTGGGCAGAGGGGGAAGACCTTGGGGCAGGAGGAGTCCTGAACCACAGGAGGCCAGGGGCAGGGGAGTGAGGGCAGACAGGCGTTGTCTCTCCTCTACCTCATCCTCCACACTGCCAACTGGCTCCCTGCCACTGCCCCCGCCCCTTGACATCCCAGTCTCCCTGGCTATTTAAACAGAGATGGGTGCCCCCATCGGCACACTGTCCTTTGACTACTGGACATCATGCCTCCCAAGAAGGATGTTCCCATGAAGAAACCGGCGGGGCCCTCTCCTTCAAAGCCTGCTGCCAAGCCAGCAGCAGCCCAGCCAGCAGCGGCAGACCCTCCAGCCAAGGCCAAGGATGAGCCAGTTGCCACCGCCACTCTGGCCCCTGAAAAACCTGAGGAGCCCCCGATCGATCTCTCCAAAGTGGTGGTGAGCCCCCAGAAAGTGAGGGTAGAATTTGAACAGGGTGGTACAAGGGTGGGATACAGCCTAGGGGATTAGAGGGTGTCTAGAAGGTAGAGAATTGATGAGCACTGGGATGAGATTGGGAGTTCCCCATCTGGAAGCATCCAGGCTTATGACTGCTATTGTCTGCTGTTTTTCTGTCTAACATAAAACATGTGTGTGTACACACACACACACACACACACACACACACACACTGACTCTCCTGCTGGAGTCAGGAACCCTGAGATGGGGAACATCTGGGTCTGAGGATGGTTTTTTCAAGGTGAAGGGAAGGAGATGCTGCCTGCCCCTGGCTGGCTGTTCAACTCAAAAGCCACAGCTCAACCCCAGGAGGGGAGGCTGAAGAGGGCAGGCTTGTTAGACAATCACAGCTGGGGGCCAGGGGTAAATTTAGCCTTTGTTCAGCCCCCAGTTATGTGAAGGATGCAGGGCTCAGGGCAGTGGAGGGAGGGGAACAGGTGGCATGGGATTAACCCTGCTCCCAGGAAACCCTCCCCCCTATAATTCCCCCTCTTGGGATTCTCCCAAGGCCCAGAACTGGGAATGGGACTGAAGTGGCGGGGCTCCCGGACTGGTCCCTTTGGGCCCCTCCTTAGAAGTGGCTGCCAGTTGGTTGGGAGGAGTGCTGGAGAGGGATTTAATAACCTCTGTCATCCCTTCTCACCTGCTCTTTTCTTCCACAGATCGAGTTTAACAAGGACCAGCTGGAGGGTGAGGAGAAGCTGGTCCCCTAAGCCCACTGTCCAATCCCAAGACCCCGTTCAGATCCTCTTTCTATTCCCCCAACTCCAGTCCCAACCTTGAAGCCTCCCACGCTAGTCCTCTTTGCGTCCCTTGTTCTGCCCAGTGCTAGCCCATAGTTTCTGAACCTCCCTTCTGCCTGGGGATGATGGGAACCCCTGGTCAACACTGACTCTTCCCTATAATCTCAGAGTTCAAGGAGGCCTTCGAGCTGTATGACCGAGTAGGTGATGGCAAGATCCTGTACAGCCAGTGTGGGGACGTGATGAGGGCCCTGGGCCAGAACCCCACCAACGCCGAGGTGCTCAAGGTCCTGGGGAACCCCAAAAGTGATGGTGAGGGAACTCGTGGAACAATGTGGGCTTTCAGTTTGATGGTGGGACTCAGGAATGTTGGTAAGATGCAAAGGATGCTTGCGTGGGTCTCAGGACTACAAAAAATGTCAAACGGGCAGAAAAACATCCTGGAATAGTGAACAGAATGGAAACCTTTGTGGTAGGGATAGGAGCCTGGGTCCTGGATGACACCACAGTGACCTTCCCTTCACCTCTTTCTAACCTCCAGAGCTGAAGTCGCGGCGTGTAGACTTTGAGACTTTCCTGCCCATGCTCCAGGCAGTGGCCAAGATCCCGAACCGAGGCACATACCAGGACTACTTGGAGGGGCTTCGGGTGTTTGACAAGGAGGCGAATGGCAAAGTCATGGGAGCAGAGCTCAGACACGCCCTCACCACCCTGGGTGAGGCAGGGGCCAGAATTCCTGTGGGGTAGAGAGGAAGAAGGTTGGGCAGGTGGGCAGAGCCAGGGAGGGGGTTACTGTCCTTCAGGTCATGTGCAGAAGACTGGAAGGTCAGAGCAGAATCTGAAGGACTTCCTCCTGCAGAGGCTAAAGTGAGACGGGACACAAAGGGCAGAGGAAGGGATGAGTTGCCATTTTGAAAGAGATGCTTGTGCTCTGTGGTCTGGTACAAGTCTCTTAACTCTCTGGAATTCAGTTTCCCCATTTGTTAATGAGGTGAAACGGAAAGCAAGACGCAGTAACACACGCGAGGCATTACCCTCACAAGGGGAGGATTCCCTTTGAAGACGATTGCTTTGACCAAGTCTCAGGGTTGAAGAAGAGGAGGTACCACCTATAAGAGTCAGGCCTGGGTTGGTGAGAGGGAAGGCGGGGCTAAGACGCTGTGTCTGGGGTTTCAGGAGAGAAGATGACTGAGGAGGAGGTGGAGTCTGTTCTGGCAGGACATGAGGACGTCAATGGCTGCATCAACTATGAGGGTGAGGGGTCACAGGCGCAGGAGAGGGGACAGGGAGGAGGCAAGCGGGCCTTTCACCATGCATGTGGTGGTGGTGGGGTTGGGACCTGGATTGTCTAAGGTCAGGTGGAGGATCTAAGGGCCTGTTCTGAAGCCCCTCTTGCCCGCTCTCTCTGCAGCCTTCCTGAAGCACATCCTAAGCGTCTGAGCTCTACCGGTAGGGGGGAACCCCCACCCTTGAGAGGCAAGCCTCCTTCCGTTTCGTCAGCCACAGCCTAACAGCAGGGGAGTGCATTTTCCTGTCCTGCTTCTGCGCGAGCGCCAGGGCCTGGCGACTTTCATCTTCTTCCACAGATCCCATGGGGCCGGACACTGCCGCCCACTCCCCGCCCCAACCCCTGCAAGCGGAAGCACGTTCCGGCCACTAGGAGGCCACCTATTATTTCAAAATAAAGAGACGGTTCCTCCCTCGGCCGGACTGTTGTTTTCTTTAGAGGTGCGGGAGGGAGGGAGGGGAAGGGAGGGCTCTCTCTCTTCTCCCCAAATCGGATTCCCTCTGCTTTTTCGCCGCTCGGAAGTGCAGATCCGTTGCGACGCAACCCCCCTCCGACGGTTCCGGAGTCCCGGGGTAGTGCGACTCTGGAGAAAGGTTCAGCCGCGGCTCCGCCCACCTCATTGCTAATGTAGCAATATCCTCTGCATAAACGCAGGCCAGGTTCTTATTGGCTGGATCCTCTGAGGGTGACGTCAGGGGCGTACTAAGGCCAGGGTTGGGCCTGGAGTCGGAGCCATTACTGCAGAAAAAGGTCCCGAAACCTGAGCAGTCAAGATGGTGGGGCCTGGCGCCTGGGAGAAGGAGCGGGATTTGGGGCGAGAGGCGGGAAGCCCGGGTAGGGGGCGTGGGGATGGCCTGAAGTAGGGTGCAAAGGGAACCTGCGGGCCTGGACGGTAAGAGGGGGTTTGGAAAGTCTAGGGTCCTGCGAGGAAGCGCGTCCTTAGCATGGAACAGGAGTTTGTGGTTGTGGGATAGAAGCTGGGGAACTGGAGTTCAGATGCTGACCGCTCCCCTCTTCTCTGAGCAGTGTGACTTCACCGAGGACCAGACCGCAGGTAAGTAATCTCTGGCCCCTACTGAGGTCACCTTTCAGGAGAGGGACACCCCTCTAGCACCTGCCCGCTACCCCAACATGTCACCTCTTCAGCACCCGCCAGGACAGTACTCCTGGCTCCTCTTCTCGATCCTCCATTTTCTTTTTCTTTCTTTCTTCCTCCCTCCCCTTCCACTCTAGATCTGAGCCCCAAGCACTGGGTGAGTTTTAGGTGGTGTGGGTATGTGAAATGCTTGGTCACATATTGCCTGCTTGTGTGGGGTCTGGTGTGTATTGAGCTGCCTGCGCTCCTCTGTCCTTTAATCGGCTACCTCTGCCTCTTCTCTCCTCCTGTGATAACTGACCCTGTGCCCGAGCTGGGAATTGTGATGATGGCGAAGAGCAGTGTGATCTGATATTTTGTGGAGATGGGCGGGGGGGGGGGGAGGGGGGAGTTGCTAAGGGTACGACTTTGTCTACCCTTTCTGTACGGGAAGGGCGGGAAGTGGCAGGCTGGAATGACCCCAGTCCCAGGCGGCTGCTTCCACTTCCTTATAAGGACAGGAGCCAGCCGGGGCGGTGGCAAATTCCTGCCCTGAGCGGTGTAGTGGTGAGGAGGCTGGGCAGGCGTGCCGCTTGGCAGAGCCATGTGTAAATGAATGCTCCCACCACTGCCAGCGGGGAGGAAGGCTGTATCTTTATGTGGGACACCTTAGTTGGGGGAAAGGGAAACTGGATCCCTCTTTACAGATGTGGGTGTACAGTGGTACAGATATCTGGTTTCTCATGGAGATCTCAGTTGAATGGGTACAGTGTAACTTGGAGGTAGGGTTTGAATTAACCCTTTCGTCCCCAGTGCTGACATTCATCTGAATCCTCAGAGTTTAAGGAGGCCTTCCAGCTGTTTGACCGAACGGGTGATGGCAAGATCCTGTACAGCCAGTGTGGGGACGTGATGAGGGCCCTGGGCCAGAACCCCACCAACGCCGAGGTGCTCAAGGTCCTGGGGAACCCCAAGAGTGATGGTGAGCGTCCTTTAGAACGACTCCTCAGTGTGGTAGTGGGCCCGCAGTTGTTTAGCTAAGAGCTCCCCTTTTATCTTCATAGGCCTCCAAACTCAAGCAAGCCTTGTCTCAGTTAGCAGACCTCATGGATTTCCTCTGCTTTGAGGGGGAGCTGTCTGTTCAGTTGTGACCCCTGTAATCCCCTCAGTCCTGAGAAGCTCACGTGACTTCCCTAGCTTGACACTCTGCCCCGTCCACCTCCTTCATGGCAGAGATGAACGTGAAGGTGCTGGACTTTGAGCACTTCCTGCCCATGCTGCAGACTGTGGCGAAGAACAAGGACCAGGGGACCTATGAAGACTATGTCGAAGGCCTTCGGGTGTTTGACAAGGAAGGGAACGGCACCGTCATGGGTGCTGAAATCCGGCATGTCCTTGTCACACTGGGTAAGGCTCTGTGCCCTTGCTACTTGAGCTGAGGTGCCATCCTGATACACCCGTCGCCCAATTCCAAAACTGCGTGCTTTCCCTCTGTAGGTGAGAAGATGACAGAGGAGGAAGTAGAGATGCTGGTTGCAGGGCATGAGGACAGCAATGGTTGTATCAACTATGAAGGTGAGGGGCCAGGTGGGGCTCTCATCGAGGAAGCAGATGTGTGGGACAGGTCAAGGACAAGCATTTGGGGCTTTCCCTGCCTCTGGACTTGGGCTCCAAAAGGAGCCAGGAGGCAAGGGGCAGGGCCCAGCCCAGCCCAGGCCAGGAGTGGGAGGTCAGAGTATGACAGGAAAGGGGTAATGTGGTGTGAAGGGTGGGGAAGCAATGGGAAGTAAAATAAATGGAATGTCTAATTCCCCACCGCCTGACCCGTTCACCCCATGTCCGTGTCTTGTCTTCACCATTAATGTCTCTTCCTTCCTGCAGCGTTTGTGAGGCATATCCTGTCGGGGTGACGGGCCCGTGGGGCGGGTACGGCTCCTCCCAGCCTCTCCTTCTCTAGTTGACCTTCCCCAGTGTTTCTTCTTCCCAACCTTCGCTCTCTAGCCCCTGCCCTTATCCTACACTACTGTCTGACCTCCTCCTCGCATGTTTCTGCATGGAGCTGACTGGGGAAGGGAGGGGTTCCTCAAAAAGGAAGACAGCTGGGGGTATGGTACCTCCTCTCCTAGAATGGGGGGCATCTACTCTGGGCTCTTTAAAGTTTTGCTTTTAGGACTCTGGGTGCTGGTGTCTGGGAACTCTCACCAGCCTATACATACCAGTCTTGCTTTAGGGTGGCCCTTTGGCCCCAGAGCATGGGTGGTTGGCATAGGAGGATGGGTTGCCTGCCCACCCATTCCGCTGCTATAGCTGAATAGTCCTTTCCCCTTCCCTCTGCTGGGCAGCTTGGATGTACCCTAACCCAAAACTCTGTCTTTTCCTTGCGCCAGTGGCTGACAGTAGCTGTAGGCGTAGTTGAGAACTTCTCTGCCTCTGCTGTGTTCTTGCTGCTCAGGGTGGGTGGGAGACTAACAGCTGCTGGGAGGGGAGCCAGGGGCAGAGAGAACTGGTCAGACTCAAGGTTGGTTGCTGCAGGCACGCTGCCTCTTAAGCTACCTTCGAGGTCTTGTAGTCTCCTGGCTCCTGGCATGCCCCTCCCCTCAGCCCTGCCTCCTGGCTCACCCCACCTTTCCTTTTCACAGAGCTCGTCCGTATGGTGCTGAACGGCTGAGGGCAGCCCTTCCCATGTCCCGAGAGTCCTGTGCCTTTCCCTGTGTGACACTGTATCTAGCCCTGAAGGCTTCCTCAGGCTGCCCACACCATCATTCCCGTCTTGTCTCTCTTGGATAATCTGCCAGCAGCATTCACCAAATAAACTTGTTCTCTGCCCAGATTTGGTCCTGCTTTCCTTCCTGAGCAGGATGAAGGGGAAGAATGTGACAATGACTTCTGCCCTGAGTCAGAGTATAGGGTCATAGACCAGGGGATGGGGAAGGCTGGGGAAGGGCCTGTAGGAGCCATCTTAGCCTCATTTAAGAAATACTGGCCCCATTCATTTATGCTACAAAGGCTACCCCCTGGGGGATCAGGAAAGCCATAAATCCCTGTAGGACCAAAGCTGGCCATCCTTGTTCCATCCCATATCAGGTCGGGTCTTCTCCTAGCACTCCACTTCCTTAAACCTAGTCCCCACCCTCCCAAGCACTGATGGCCTTTTGTGGAGAAATCTGGGGAGGGTTTATTGGAGCTAAAGCCAGGCCATATTAGCAGTGTCTGGGCCTGTCACCTCAGGAGGGCTGGGGGCCAATAACAACAGGAGTAGGTAAGATGCCTGCCTCCGCCTCTCCTAATAAGGGAAGGAATGAAGCTGCTACTTCTGAAAGGATAAAGACAGAATCTCCAAGTTGTGAGGCTATCCTCCCAGGTCTTAAACAGCTGTTTTTAGGGCAGGTGAGCGCCTCTGCCCAGCTCCTGCCCCAGTGCACAGTACTCACAGCTGTGATGCCTTTTGCCTTGTGTGGTTAGAGGCCCAGCATCTCTAGGCCCTGTGGCTTGCTGAGTGCCTCTGCCCAGAACAGTGCCCCTGTGAAGGGCTCAAGGAATGCTGCCCCCAGCCCAGCCCCTCTGCTTGATGGCCACAGCTCACAGAACACAGACGGCATCCACAAGATGAAACTGAAAGCGAATTAATTTATAAAAAAAAAAAAAAGAAAATTTACAGAAAACTTTGAACAGAAGAAAGGTGCCAAGACGCAGAAGAGGAACACTGGGACGTGAGGGACAAGGGGGCCGGTGGGCGGGGCCGGGAAGAACTGGGGTGTAGGGCCTGGAACCACATCTGCCTTCACATCAAGGATGAAGAGGGGGAGAGCTGGGATGGGGGGGCAGGGTTGCACCACGAGCTGGGGATGTGACTGGTGCTACCCCAGGCTGGGTGTCCCCTTCCCCTGCTGCTCCCAATCCCCGTGTCCTCATCCAGGGAACCCCCCAGCTACCAGTCAAGGTTCTGATGGTCTTGGTGGGAGAAGGAAGATGTTGGGTCGGGTGGCATACTGAGTCAGAAGAAGGAGGTGCTTAAGTGCTTTGTGAATATTTCAGGATTTAAAAACTTGCCATCCCCTGGTAGCGTCCCTCTTCATGCCTCCCAGGAACCCCTGATATAGCCCAGGGGAGGGAGGAAAGAACAGCTGCTAGTGCCCTTTCTTCCTCTCTTACCTACCACAGGAACCCCCCAAATATACATATGCTGACATCAACTGAGCAGGTGACTTAAAAAGAAACACAAACTGACAGAGGGAAAAAGATCAGACGGTCGGCTGAGCTCAGGGGGGCCTAAAACCACAGCAACACTGAGGCAGCAGCAGGAGAATTAGTATTGGGGGTAGGCAGGTGAGGGAAGGTGGGGAGCTGATGCAGTCACTAAGAAGGAGCTTGAGGGGCAAATTCTGTACCCTATTCTACCCCAAGAGCTCTCCCCAGACCTTAACTCCCCCTCCCTAAAATTGCCACCCCCCTCAAAAAAATGTAAGTTATTTTTTAGTGGGTGAAGGGAGCTCCAATTGTGGCTTTAAAAAAAAAATCTCTACTTCCTTTTAGAGGGCTTGATCTTTTTTCATACATTAAAAACAATGCAGTAGTTTTTTGGGGGAGTGTACCCTTAGACATGGTTAACTACCTTGTATAAACACCTTCCCCCAGCCCTTCTTTTGAGGGCAGCGTTCCCATCCTATCCTCTCTCCCAGACATTATAAACAGCCTTTCAGCAGAAGTCCTTGAATAATCTGATATAAAAACACATGCCTTTGAGGCACCAACAGGCATGGTGGGGGCTTTGGAGGGGCAGGAGGAGCTTTCCTTACGTAGTGATGAACTCTCCAGGCTGGGGAGGGGTCCCAGTGGTGGGGGAGGGCTGTTCCTGGAACCTCGATCTCCATGGGGGAGGTGGGAAGAGGTGTCTGGCTGGCTCCTCACTGTGGAGGTGGCACAGGGGTGACAGTGCCTGGGCTCGGGGCTGTGGGGTCTGGAGGCAGCGGGGTACCTGGGTCTGTGGAGAAAAGGAAGACAATCAGCTACAGGGAGCAGGGGAGAGGGATCCTAGCCACCAGACAACAGAACTAGGCATGGCGTGCAATGGGTGGCTAGGTGAATGAGGTACCTACAATGTAAAACTTCCTCTTTCGAACACCCTCCTCTGCTTCACACTGGGAAAAACCCATATACCCCAGATCACCCTCCTGCCTCCAAGGGTACCTCTAAAAAGGTGCCGGGTATACTCAGGTGGAGTGCAGGCAGGGTTTATGGCTAAGCCCGCTAAATGACACATTTAAGCGTGAACGGAGCAAGCAACCGAGATGCCAATCACCATACAAACAAGTAGCAACTTTTCAAGTTTACAACTGAGATGCTCTGTGTCACAGGACTCCTCCATGGCCCACCAGTGAAAGGCCCAACGTTATCCCGGAGGTGGCAGCTGCCAGGCTGGGGGATGGAGGAGGACAGCCAGAGAGGCCTTCCTCCTGTATTCTGATTTTACCAGAGTTCATAAAGGACTGTGGAAGCTCCAGTACCTGACCTCTTCCCCACCTACCCACCATCCCTCTGTGTGGACCCATCTCCCTCACCCCCTTCTCCCCTCCTGGACCCTTCTCACCTGGCAGTGGGCTGGCACTAGGCAGGAGGTTGCCCTGAACAGCTGCCACAATGGCAGGGCTCTGGGCTGCGGCGGATCCGAGCCCCGGCCCGAGAGGCAAGGAGGATGGCATGGTGGTGGTCGCCGTCAGGTTAGGATGTAGAGGGTTCGCCATGGACACAGGCAGGTTAGGTGGGGGGAGAGTGCCCGGGGCAAACGGGAGATGATGGTGATGCCCATGCAGGTTAGGAGGAGCGGGAAGGTTAATACTGATGGAGTCGGCTAGACTACCAAATGGGATGATGGATGGAGCAGGAGGAGGAGGAGGAGGCGGCATGCCAAAAGGCAAACCCAAAGGAGCATTACCCGCCACGCCTGGGTGCCCGCTGCCTGGCACTGCCCCTGGCATCATTGAGGGAGGAGTTTGTTGGTTGGGGAACGGTGAGGGACCTGGGAATGAAGAGAGAGAGGAAGTTAGAGACATAAAATCCAGCTCACCAACTCACTTTCATAGCGAGGGTAATCTAGCCACTCCCTGGTGCTTACCTTCCCCTTTCCTAACACTAGAATAAGGCAAATCCTTGGAACAAAATCCCGAGAGAAAGTCTGGGTCTGGGGAGGGATCCCTGCTGGTTAGGGACATAATAGAGGTGAGTCCATCTGTAGAAACTTAGGTGGATCCCTATCTCCAGTCCCCATTACATAGCCCCTTCTCGGGGAACTATAACATTCAGCTCATTAGCCAGCAAGAGTTCCAGAACCCATCCACTTACCATGGGGTCCAGGGGGGGGTACCCCTGATGGGACTGCCCCAGGCTGGGGGGCTCCAGCTGGCTGCTGCTGCTGTGGCCCTGCAGTTGGCCCTGCCTGCCCAATCTGTTCAGAGGGGCCCAAGCTTCCAGGAGGTGCCCCGGTGCCAGCAGGAGTAGGGGCCAGAGAAGCCGGAGCTACAGCCAAGCCATGGACTGAGGGTGGCCCAGCAGCCCCTGTGGGTGGGACAGGCTGGGAGCCTGTGGGCAGGGTTGGAGGTGGCTGCTGCTGCTGTTGGTGCATCTGTTGGAAGTGCTGCTGCCGGGCCCTCATCTCCGCATACTTCAGCTGCTCCATGTGGAAGGCTTGTCTGTCGGCCAGGAGCTGCTGCCTCTGATACTCCAGCTGCCAGTGCCAAATGAGTACTGTTACCCGGTGTTCAGAAGACCCAAAGGAAAATACCTTGTCCCTGCTTTGTCTTCTCTGACACACCCAGCCTCTCATTCCAGTGGTTCCCCACATCAAATCTTGGGCTCCTCTGTCCTCTACCCACTCATCCTCATGAATTCTCCTGGGTTTAAGTTCCCCTGGCTCTCCACATGGGCTTGTCATGGCAATAGAGTCAAACTGGTGGTTAGCCCTTGCTCATTTCAGCCCTAGAATTTCGAACTTGTGGTTACCTTGATCTGGAAAACCCTTCCAGTTCCTCTTGTCAATTCATGTTCTCTTCTTCCTTCAAAATGGGCTGAAGACTCACCTTCCTCAGGAAGCCAGCCCTGATCAATTCACTAGCCTCTGAGCTTTGGGCTTTCTTCTGTGATCTCTCA
This sequence comes from Dugong dugon, assembly GCA_030035585.1. Taxonomy (NCBI): domain Eukaryota; kingdom Metazoa; phylum Chordata; class Mammalia; order Sirenia; family Dugongidae; genus Dugong; species Dugong dugon. The sequence goes on from CM057465.1 coordinate 10,957,825, forward strand.
GGACTTAGACACTCACTGCTTCTCGCTCCCGGTCCATGATTGTCTCCAGCTCCTCAAAGTGCCGAAGTTTGATCTCCAACTTTTTCATCTGGGTCTCCACCAGCAGGGCCACCAGAGATTTGATCTTCCTCTCCTCGACAGCAGCCAAGTGCTAGGGACGGAGGGATGGTGCAGCACGTTAGCGGGAGGACCCAGCTGAAGATGCTCCCAGGGAGAGAAAGGGAGGGTAGAGGCTGGCAGGTTTTAAGAAAGCACTTGCTGTGGTCACAACCCAGAGAGTAGTACAGGCTTGATACTTTTAAAAGAACATGAAGAAACTCAAAAGAATGTGATCAACGTAACTGAATTATACATGTAGAAATCGTTGATATACAGTATACTGCTGTGTATACGTCTAACAACAACAAAAATAAAATCATATAAAAAAAACATGAAGAAAGAGAAAGAGTGGCAAAGGATAAGACCAAGTCAAATAAAACTAGAGGGCCAGAAGCACGTCTGAGGGTAAAAGGTTTAAAAAGCTTGGAGAATTGGTGACCAAGTCTCCATCTCAGGATAAGAACAAAAAGGACACACGCTAGCATTATCTAAGAGAGGAGCAAAGAAGGATTTCCCCTACGTGAAGTGGGACACCTGCTTCCCATGGGTCTCCCGGTTGCGGCCCTTACCTTGGCCTTGACGGCTGCAGCAGCCAGGGCAGCGGCTGCTGCGGTGGAGAGGTTGCCCTCACCAATGTCCCGCTCCACTTTGGCCTTCCTGTCGCCCTCTGACTCCACTACTTCCTTAAGCACTTCCTCCTGCCCTTCCTTTGGGTCCTTCTCCTTCTCGGGATCCACTGGGCCAGGAAAGGGTTGAGTTAGCCAGAGAGCTTCACTTGGCCTTCCTGGACCCCCACCTCCCCCCGGAGAGGCTCACCTACTGGGTCCCCATCGCTCTTCTCTGACTCCTTCTCACTATCGCCTTCTTTCCCCTTCTCGTCATCCTTCTTGGGAGCCTCACTGGTTTTCTCCTTTGCTTCTTCCTCTGCAACCCCTCCTCCTTCTCGGGGATCCTAAAGCCCCAGTGAAAGAAAAGTAGAGACTGTCAAGCGCCAGGGCGGCTAATTACCAGGGCCCAGACCGGGAACACAGTCTTCTCTTTCTTGAGAGGTGACCTGGCTCCAGGAGACAGACACCACCTGAGCCCCCGACCTTGCCTGCCTAAGCGGAATTATGCCAGCTCCCCTATCACGGAGGTCCATGCCTGGCCCCTCCACCCTCCCAGCCCGAGGTCAATCCCTCTGTACCTTGGGCTCCTTCTTCTCATCTGTGGCCTGGCCCTCAGCCCGTGCCTCGTCAGTCCCGCTCTCTTCTGGGCCCGTGGGAAAAAGAAATGGGAAATGTCTGATACAGAGTTTGTCTGTATTGCACTTATCCAATAGTCCCTTCTACCAGTCAAAATCCTAGTGAGAGGACCAGTAGGGAGCCACAGTTCCTATTCCTGTGGAAAATAAAGACATTACCAATCCTCCCTGTCTGCATTGTGCTCTGATGCCAGCGTAAGGCAGAGGTGGCACAGGGTGGCCAGATGGCTCTGGCTCTTGATGAAAGGGGAGAAATTCTGGGAACTTGCCCAGCCTTACCGATCCGCTCAGGCTCATCTGAGGTGGTTCCTGCAATGCCACTGCTTTCCAGACCAAAGGCTGGGTCTGCCTTGCCTGTCACTTTGGCTGCTTCTTCCACTTTGCGAACATGGGCCTCCACCAGGGCTGTGGGCACCTCTTCCTTCATCTTGGAGAACTCCTCTGCAAGACCCAGGAGGGATGAGCTGGGAGCAGGGCAGGTAGGCAGTTCTGGCTCTCCCTGAGAAAGTCTCACAAGCCCATCTCTTCATCTAAGACCAGCATGGAGCTGGACAGGTGCCTCAGCCAAGGCCAGCAACAGGCAAGGCTACTGGGGCAGCCAAACTTGATGAGATTTCACCGTCTGAGTAACCAGCCCTTCAAACACAAACCAAGAAGGCCAGGACCCCTCCACGTTACCTAGGGCTGACTTTGCAGCAGCAGAGGCGACGCGAGGATCGACAACAGAGGCCAGGAAGGCCACAGTGCTCATGACAGGGTTGCCCGACTGACTGAAAGGGATGGGCTGGTAGGCCAGGGGGCCCAGGGAGGCCTCTGAGTCCTCCAGGTACGGGTCTTCAATGGGAAGACGAAGGAAATGCAAGATGCACTCGTCCTGTGTGCGGCTTCCCACGTGCTCTGATACTTTGTTCCAGTCATCTTTGTACATTTCCAGTGCCTGGTGGTAGTGGTGGAGATACAATTCTGCTTACTTAGCCACTTTCCTTGAAGGTCAACTCCCCCCACTCCACTAGAGCAGCTGGCATCAAAGCTCTCAGTGTTTTGGTATTTGCGTACTCTGCTGGGCTCAAGGGGAATCTCCAAGTAGCATAAGAAGGGATAGGGAGTTAATGAAATGGCCCAAATCCCCAACCTGGAGCTGCTCCCTGAGGCAAGGTGCAGTGGGCATTGGGAAGGCAGAGACGGGCCGCAACACGGTGCCCTGCTCATTCCAGACTCCACACGCTCTCGCCACGCACAAGTGTGGCTGGCGCCCTGGCCGCTTCTGTTTCTGCAGGACTCTCCTTTCCTTGCCCCAATTACCTCCAAGAGTAGCAGGGTCTCCTGTTCTGTCCACTCGCGAGTGGCACTGGCTGCGGCTTTGCTCTGCAGGGGAAACAGGTGGGTCAGGTATGAGGAGCCGATGACCTCTGAGGAGCACAGGTTCTCTGGCCTCTGAAGGCAGCCCACATCTCCATACCTTAGAGGGGACGTTCTTCTTGGTGTACATGTCAGTGCGCAGCCCAAAGTTCTGCATGTCTGTTGGTTTCTCTTTGCCTTTGTCAGGAAAGTTGAGCATTTGTTGGGAAGCAGAGGTCTGCTATGTGTGGAGGGGAAAGAAAGAGGTGAGTACAAGTGACCCCAGGGATCTAGGGGCAGACAGAGAGAGAAAACAGACAGAAGGAGCTTCCTTCCCAAAGCCAAGGACACCCCTGGGTAGGACTTCCTCCCTTACTGCTGTAGCTCCTCTGCTCTCAAGTCTCTTCTTCCCCGGGCAGGGCCCCCCCAATAAAGGGGCAAATAAGAAGCCCAGCGGGGTCTACACCCCACCTACCAGCTCTGGCTTGCCCTTAGCCGTCTCTGGCACCAGGTCATCCAGCTCTTTGCCCTTTCGCCCAGCCTTGGTATCAGCATCAACCTGGCGGCCCTGGGGGACAGAGCTTGGCGTCATGGAGGCTGGGCAGGAAATGACCAGGCCAAGGCCGTGGATGCCTCAAGACCAAATGCTGGGTGGCCCACAAGCTCTGGGGGCACTCATGCCACTGTTCCATGTTCCCTTGATAATTAATAAGATAAGTAGTTGGCATGACATCCATTTGTATTCACATATATCTTTACAGGTTCTCTTAGGAGCTGGACCACTAGGTTCTAATCCTAGATTTGGTTCTCTGTGACCTTGGGCAAGCCACATAACCTTTCCTCCTCTTAATTTTTGTAATGTATGAAATGGAAGTGAAAAAAAAATGGAGGCGATAATAATTATGAAGCAAAAATGAAAAATGTAGGACAAAGTTAAAAAGTCATGCAAGTTCATCTGAAGGCATTTTTCTCTATCTGCTCCATCCCCTATGTTGGCCTGTCTGCTCCTTGAGGACAAGGAGCATCCCTTCTCTCTCAGCAAGTCCTCACAGTCTTAGGTATGGAGGCTGCGAGAGGGCACTAAACCCATGCTGACCCCTGTAGCCCTTTGCATCCCAAGGAAAGGAAGAAGTCTCGGAACACTCCTGAACCATTCCCCTAAAAATCCAGAAAAAGAAAAGTCCAAAGAAGCCCAATTGTGCACCAACCCCTCCCTGTCCCCACAGCCCCTCACCCTACCTGCGGGGTCTTGGGCTGCAGAGGCACCAGCCCTGATGGTGTGTCCGCCAAGACATGGAAGTGAGACGTGGGTGGAGGCCCCATTGGGGTTGGTCGGCTCTCAGCATCCACCTGGTAGTTAATAAGACCCCACTGTTCTAGGAAGGCATGGACCCTGTGAGGTGAGAGGCAGAGACAGGGTCACCCAGGGTAGCAAGAAAGGTATGTGAGGAGGAGGGCTGGGGGCAGAGGCGGGAGCATAAAGCTTCCCCTTTCCTTGGCCCTCTTGTCTACTTAGTCTACTCCCTGGGATATTCCATCTACTCCCATTGTTCACCCACCTCCTAAATGCCAATGATACCCAAATCTATATCTCTAGCCTGGATCTGTCTCCATATCCAACCACCTACGAAATATCTCTTCCTGGATATCTAGTCAAACTGAGCCAGTATCTTTCAACTATACCCACTGCCATCGAGTCAATTCCAATCCATAGCCACCCCAAGTGTTTCAGAGTAAAACTGAGCTCTGTAGAGTTTTCAATGGCTGTATTCTTATGGGAGCAGATCACCAGGCCTTTCTTCCGTAGCACCACTGGGTGGATTCAAACTGCTAACCTTTTGGTTAGCAGTCGAGCACAAACCGTTTGTGCCATCCAGGAACCTTCTTTCCACTATAAATCTGCTCTTTCTCCTTTATTTCACGCTTCAGAGAATGCCACTGCCATTCCCTCAAGCCCCTCAAACCCACACCTGTACTTTGCCTTTCTCTAGGGTCTTCTTTCCCCTGCTCATTCCCTAGGTTCCTTACGTTTCGACTTCTGCCAAGGGACATCTGTGGGCAGACATACTCCTGTACCCCTTGCCCTCGGCCACAAGACCCACCTCATGATGGCACAGACATCACCCGCCAGGTTCCTGCGGCAGGCAGTGGAGGTGAGATACTCTTGGGGGTTCAGTCGGTAAGTGTCAATCATGAAGTTTCGATAGGCCAGGTAGCTTAGAAGAAAGAGAGAGACATGAACAACAAGAGGAAGGAAAGTAAATGTCGCCAAGAGCTAAAGAATAATGCGAAAAAAGCAGATGACACCTGTGCTGAGAAAGACAGAAAAAAGTAGATCATTCAGCTAAAGAAACACTGAGCGCCTACTATGTGTTTGATGCAAGGGATTCAAACATTTCTTCGTTTTCCTTGATGGGGTATTTTAGTTAAAGGAACTCCCTCCTTGGCTGTACCTGGGAACGTCTCAGCCAACTTTTGAACAAGGAGTCAAAGGCTAAGAAAAGGTGCTCTTATTTCCAAACTCAGATGTTAAAGGTGAAATCCTTATCTATGCATTCAACTATTCTACACTATTCTACACTATTCTACATTCAACTTTCTACACAGTAGAAAGACTATGTTTTCAAGTTGAAAGATCTAAGGTCAAATCCCAGTTCTACCATGATGGCCGTGGGCAAGTTACCCAAATTTTCTGACCCTCAATTTTCTCATCTGTAAAAGAGAATGTCTGCTGAGGACTGGAGAAGTCTGTAAAGTACTAGCACAGTGCCTGGCACATTACAGCGGCTGAAAAAGATGGTAGCTATTATATTGTGTAGTATAAAGATGGAGAGCATGAGCCAGACGACAAGGTTCAGATCCTGTGTTATTACTTATTAGCTGTATGACCTTGAGCAAGTGACTTAACGCCTCTAGGCCTCAGTCTCCTAATCTATAAACTGGGGATGATAATAGTGCCTATCTCTAAGGTTGATGTAAAGATTAGTCTATATACGCAAGGACACTTAGGATGTTGTTGTTAGGTGCCATCCTCACAATCGTTGTTTGAGCCCATTGTTGCAGCCACTGTGTCACTCCATCTCATTGAGGGTCTTCCTCTTTTTTCACTGACCTCTCTACTTTGCCAAGCATGATGTCCTTCTCCAGGGACTGGTCCCTCCTGATAACATGTCCGAAGTATGTGAGACGAAATCTCACAATCTTCCCTTCTAAGGAGCATTCTAGCTGTAGTTCTTCAGGACAGATTTGAATTGTTCTGGCAGTCCACGGTATATTCAATGTTCTTCGCCAACACGGTAATTCAAAGGCATCAATTCTTCTTTGGTCTTCTTATTCACTGTCCAGCTTTTGCATGCATATATATAAGGATATTAAAAATACCATAGCTTGGGTCAGGCACACCTTAGTCCTTGAAGTAACATCTGTTTTTTAACACTTTAAAAAGGTCTTTTGCAGCAGATTTGCCCAATGCAATATGTCGTTTGATTTCTTGACCACTGCTTCCATGGGCGTTGATTGTGGATCCAAGTAAATGAAATCCCTGACAACTTCAATATTTTTTTCCGTTTATCGTGATGTTGCGTATTGGTCCAGTTGTGTGGATTTTTGTTTTCTTTATATTCAGGTGGAATCCATACTGAAGGCTGTAGTCTTCGACCTCCATCAGTAAGTGCTTCAAGTCCTCTTCGCTTACAGCAAGCAAGGTTGTGTCATCTGCATATTGCAGGTTGTTAACGAATCCTCCTCCAATCCTGATGCCACATTCTTCTTCATATGGTCTGGCTTCTTGGATTATTTACTAAGCATACAGATTGAACAAGTATGGTGAAAGGATACAACTCTGATGCACACCTTTCCTGATTTTAAACCACACAGTATCCCCTTGTTCTGTTCGAATGACTGCCTCTTGGTCTACGTACAGGTTCTGCATGGGCACAATTAAGTGTTCTGGAATTCCCATTCTTCGCAATGTTATCCGTAATTGGCTATGATCCACACAATCAAATGCCTTTGTATAGTCGCTAAAACACAGGTAAACATCTTGCTGGTATTCTCTGCTTTCAGCCAAGATCCATGTGACATCAGCAATGGTATTCCTCATTCCACGACCTCTTCTGAATTTGGCTTGAATTTCTGGCAGTTCCCTGTCAATGTACTGTTGCCACAGTTTTTCAATTATCTTCTGCAAAATTTTACTTGCATGTGTTATTAATGATATTCCGCATTCTGTTGGATCACCTTTCTTTGGAATGGGCACAACTACGGATCTCTTCCATTCGGTTAGCCAGGTAGCTGCCTTCCAATTGTCTTGGCATAGACGAGAGAGCACTTCCAGTGTTACATCCTTTGTTGAAACATCTCAGTTGGTATTCCATCAGTTCCTGAAGCCTTGTTTTTCACCAGTGTCTTCAGTGCAGCTTGGACTTCTTCCTTCAATACTATCAGTTCTTGACCATATGCCACCTCCTGAAATGGCTGAACGCTGACCAGTTCTTTTTGGAACAGTGACTCTGTGTATTCCTTCCATTTTCTTTTGATGCTTCCTGTGTCATTCAATATCTTGCCCATAGAATCCTTCAATATTGCAACTCAAGGCTTGCAAAATTCTAACATGCAATTTCCGGCATCGTTTCTATCACCAAGGCCGTATTTTCCAACTACTGACCCTTCTGTTTCCAACTTTTGCATTCCAATCACCAGTAACTACCAATGCATCTTGATTGTGTGTTTGGTCAACTTCAGACTGCAGAAGTTGGTAAAAATCTTCAATTTTGTCATCTTTGGCATTAGTAGTTGGCACATAAATTTGAATAATAGTGGTATTAACTTGTCTTTCTTGTAGGCATATACGGACATTCTCTTATCACTAACACTTAGGATAAAAACCTGTAAAAAACCAAACCTGTTAAAAACCAAACCCATTGTCTTCAAGTCTATTCGGACTCATAGCATCTCTAGAGGACAGAGTAGAACTGCCCCGTAGGGCTTCCAAGTAGCGGCTGGTGGATTCGAACTGCTAACTTTTTGGTTAGCAGCTGAGCTCTTAACCACTGCACCACCAGGACTCCGACACTTAGGCTAATGTCTGGTAAATAGTAAGCTCTCACTAAATGTAGGCAATTATCATTAACTATTCTGTGCCAAGAATTCGAAGTTTAGAACAGTTTGTTTTCCAACGCTGCCTGCATATCACATTGAACCCATGTCACCTGGTCACTACTTCCTTTTTCTCTGAGGAGAGCAAGTCTTCTTTACATACTACTTTCCCCAGACAAAAGCGGAGGAGAAAACCATACCAAGCTATAGGGAAAGGAACATGGTGGCAGAGGGGGAACAGCTAGGAAGAAAGCTAGTTCTGTTCCCAGGGAGCCTTGCCTCAGCACTAAGACTTGCCCACCTATTCATCATACTGGCTTCCCTAACCACAGAAGATTGCCAAGTCTCATCCAAAATCAGGCAGGTTTGGCCTGAGGCAAAATCTTGAAGGAGATAAAGACTCCTCAGCCCCAAGCCTGCACTTTCTATAATTCTCTCTCCCAGAGAGCCCTCTCCATCCCTAATTGGGGGACTTAGGGTCTTCATAGCTCCTCCACTTATTTTTCTATCAAAACATACTCTCAGGGACCACCCTGATTAACAGTCATTTACGTTTTAGTCAAAGCTATTACTTGTGCTAGAGATATTTGCATTTTAGACAGTGTCAGTAAGTACAGGTTGAAAGGCTCTAAGGCACTGGAGTAGGTACTTGTTTCGTACAGAAAAGCATGCTTCCTGTCACTGCTGGGTAGATCACAGAGGATATGCTGCGATGGTCAAAATGCTGGGCTGGGCTGCCTAAGGGCAGAGATCATGTCTTTGTAAGCCTAGTGTGGCATCTGGCTCTAGAACAGTGCGTGGCTCAAGGAAAGAACTCAAGAAGTGTTTGCTGAACTCAATGTTGCTGGATCAGGAAGGGTGAATGGGACAGGAGGAAGAAAAAGAATCATGATCTGAGATTTCCTTACATCTCTGGAGTCTTGGACTTGTTCTTGCCGTTAAAGAACTCAGGGAGAGCCCGCCGCTCAATGGCATGAACGCTGCAAAAGAAGCCAGAATGGATTCAGCAGAAGGCGGTGGTGGAGGGATGGGCGTCCCAAAGGAAGGAACAGCCTGGAAGGTGAGGTAGGCAGTCAGCTGGAGACTGCAGGAAGGGACTAGACACTTGGGGAGAACTTCCCATCAGAGCTATAAGACTCAAAAAGGGACCAGGAGCTCATCTAAAATTGAAGTGTACTCTGGACTATGTGGCTGAAGAAGAAATAACTTATTTGGAGTTGGGGGAGGAACACATTGACCTCAGAGTCTGGGGAAACATGATTCAGTGAGAAGGTGGAACATCAGTACCTATTATAGTCAAACCAGGCAGCATAGCTGGGGATGATGATGTGGTGGGTCTGTTCAGTCACGTTGTCCTCATGGAGGTCTGGATTCTTGGTCTGCTCCCCTTTGTTCCCTGTACTGTTCTCATCCTCATCCTGGAAGCATGGAGGCTGCTGGCCACTCAGCATTCCCATTCCGCCCCCCTACCCTGGCCACCCTCTGCTCCTCCCACACCCCAGGAACGTAGACACCGAAGATGGGTGAAGGGAAAGAACAGTTATGGGTCCCAGGGCTCTGAAAGAGTCAGAGTTTTGGGCAACAAGCAGAATTAGTCTAGGGTGGGAAAAGTCTGAGCAGTGGAAGATTCTGGGCAGACAGAACTTTATAATCACAAATCGGAATCACATAGAGAGGTAGTGCCTCTCTAAACTGGCTCCACCTTGCCCGTGGTCTCCATGCTTTCGTCCTCCTGCTCATCTGAAAGAGAAAGACAGCAAGATGTAAGGATGCAGAAGGAGAATCCTACTGAGAAGCCTCATCAGAAATGAAAACGAAGCAGCTGAGTTCTCCCCCAATCTAGGCTCTGACTGGCTTACCCAAGAGGCTCCCGATCTTACCCAGGTCAGTCATGGTGCCTCCTTTGACTGGGGCTGACTCCGAGTCCTTCTTTGTGTTGACTGCCAGAAGAGAGTCACTTTATGAGACAAATTCTGCCTAAATCACTGTTAACAACTCTAGAGAAAGCCACTTCCTTTTCAAACTTTCTCCATCCGATAACAAAATGTAATAACCTCCTCTGGTCACATTCACTGCAGGGCTTGAAACTCACTTGCTACTTTCTCCCCTTCTCCAACCAAAAATTTGCTTAACTTTTTCCATATAAGCAAGCGTTTTACTTCTCTATGTACATTCATAAATCATTTTTGTCTTTGATAGGCCCTTATCTCCATCTACGTGTCTATAAGTGCTTAACATTTAACAGACCGAGACTGGCTCTGACCAAATCACTCTGTAGAGAAGTAGTAGATTTGCAACATTTTTTTAAACAGAGGAACACTCTCCTCAAATGAATTCATACATGAAAGCTCAGGAGAAAACACGGATAGACAGCAGAGCTGCTGACTGATGAGGGAGTAGAAGCCCAGAACTCTTCCCTCTCAGTGCCCCCCACTCCTCCTGCCAAAATACACCCCTGGGACACCTGGGACTAGTCTATGGAATACAGATCGCAAACCAGAGTTGAGAAACAATGGTCTCCAAAGTAGGGTGCTCACATAGGATACAAAAGATTATCCACTGGAATAGAGGAAGACAATATCAGAACTCTTTATAAAAGTTTGTTTTTCAATCTCATTCTTTAAATTTTTCTGTTTGCACATGTTTTATAACGTTCCTAACATAGTGATACGGTATTACCAAAAACCTGCTGCCATCCAGTCAATTCTGACTCATGGCGACCCCACGTGTTACAGAGTAGAACTGCTCCGTAGGGTTTTCTGGGCTGTAATCTTTATGGAATTAGATCACCAGGCCTTTCTTCCACAGTACCACTGGGTGGGTTCGAACCACCAACCTTTAGTAGTTGAGTGCAAACCATTTGCACAACCCAGGAACCTGGTAAAATAGTACACGTATATAATTTGTGCTTAAATATATTTTACTGATGGGCTGCATAATCGAGACAAGTTTAGAGACAATTACTGTCAGGTGCAAAGCACAGTCCACAATTTAGATAAGGATATGAAATTGGAGAATATCATGGTAATGAAAACAATTTCCATAAGCAGTTGAATTTAAGGGAAAGGGCCTCTAGATCTGGTGCTGGGTCTGAGAAAGCAGCCCCGTCAGGAGGCTTGGCACAGCAGGGGCAAGACAGGGAGTGGGGTGGGTCCCAGGAGCCTGGCCTGGGCCATACCTGCTTTGGGCAATGTCACCTCTTCCACATTGGGGACTGGGGAGGGCTCATCCATGTCCTTTGTCAGGTCTTCTTGCTCCTCTTCTCTGTGGCCACGCTTCGACTTGGTGTAAGGTGTTGAGGGGCTGGGAAGGAGAGAGTGAAAAAGGACCCAGTCATCCTTGGACACGGAATCCCTGGAAGTTGAGGTTCAAGGGCAGGAAAATGAGAGAGAATCCCAAGAGTGGGGCTTAGCATGAACAGAAACCAGTAGCTACAGAGTAACGGGAAGTGGCAAAGGCTTTTCATCTGGAGATTAAGCTCTGTCTGAGTTTACTAGTGGCCAGGACAGAACTAACTCTTGGGCCCCTAAAGAAGACCTCCCACCCTCCTCTCAGGATACCTGCAGTATTATGGCATCCCCACGTCAGCGCTGGGTGTTATGGGAAGGGGTCTATTCTTCCTTCCTTCCTTCAGCATTGTGGGGAGAGAAGGGTGAAGGCAGGGGCAGTTAGAGACTGGCGTACCCTTTCTTAGCATTTTTCTTCTTAGCTTCTGGGGTAGGTGAGGGAGAGGGGGAGCGCTTCCTCTTCTTATAGTTCCCCCCCTTCTTGTCCCGTCGATCCGAATCTGGGCTGTTCACCTGTAGCCCAGAGAATTGGGACAAATGTTAGCCAACAATCTCCAGCGAAGACTTGTCCCAAAACTTAGGCTAAGGGCTGGAGGAAGAACGAAGAGGGATTTTCACCTCATCTGTCAGTGTCTTGGCTGAAATCTTCTTTCGGCGGGAGACAGGGTTTTTGTCATCATTTACTTCGTAGTCTTCCTCATTCATCCACTCATTGAAGGTGTCTGTGTCCAGGATCCACTTTGCATGAACCTGAAGCACAGAGGCAGACAGGATTGGAGAGGAGCCTGGAAGCCACAGTCCAAGGGCACAGGAGCCTCCGCTTCACCTCCAAAGTGTGGTTGGTCTTGTCATCCTTCTTGGGCAGGGGGACAAAGAAAGCTCACCTTCCTAGGTTTTTCAGGAGTCGGAGCATCCTCCACAGAGGCTTCAATTTCACTAGCTGGGATCCATGTGTCATAACTGCCATGGGAAATAGAGCGTGAAGTAGAATCAATGGGATGCAGTTGTGGAAAAGTAAAGGTCCGATCTTTTACCTTTTCCAGTTACTAAAAGTATTGGGTTGTTGGGTTGTTTTTTGGTTTAATTTTTTCCTTTAGTAATATTGGGATTCTTTTCACTATAAAGTAATAAAAGCACGTAACAAAAATTTTAAAAATAGAGAAAGAAAAGAATTATCTCTCATCCCGTCACCCTAACACAACTACTCTTTCTACTCTTTTTCTTATTTTATTGTGGTAAATATATAGGTAACAAAACATTTGCCATTTCAATAATCTTCACATGTACAGTTCTGTGATCAACCATCACCCTTTACTATTTCTGAATTTTTCCATCACCCTTAACAGAAGCTCAGTGTCCTAACACAATGACTCTTGACATTCAATATATATTTTTCCCAGTAATGTTTTTGAGCAATTTTGTTTTTACATAAATATAATCGTAGATGTTATTTTACATCCTACTTTTTGTACTTTATAATGTACAAATTATCCATATTATTTCACAAATACCATTTTAAAGGCTGCACAGCAGTCCACTGATAATAAACAAATTTACCGAAATGTTTTCCTACTATTAGACATTTAGATCGTTTCTAACATTTACTTACCAAAAATTATGCTGGGATAACCATTTCACACATAAAGCCCTGATCCTTTTAGCCTAAGCCTGGTCCACTAGGTCCAAATCTCCCCCAAGACAGAGGGTGCACATTATAGGTGGGGGGAGAACAAATTAATTAGCCTAAAGAATAGCCCTGAAAGAGCCCCTTCCTGCTTTGCTAGATGTTCTGGGGCTTCTGGGTTGGGTTCTTGTACTTAAACCTGTACGACGAACCAGTCCTTACCTGTCAGGATAGTAGCCCCAATGCAGAAGAACCTGCTTATCCCTCTTCATGACTGGTCGTACCCATTCCTCTGGGGATAGAGACAGAGAGGGGAGAAGGGAGAGGTATAAGCTAAAGGGGTACACAGAAAATAACACGGAACAAAAGCCCTAAGCACTCCCCAGTTACAGTAGGGTACCCAGTAATGGGAACTTAAGAGGGTTGGAGGATTTAGGGTTGAAAGTAGACAGGAGCCCAGACCCTGTGTGGTGACCTAAGCTGTGCTCCACCTCCCCGTCCAAGCCATCAAGCCACTGCAGTGGCCAGGACAACCCAGGTCTCACCTTCTTCTAGGTTCCCTGGGACGGGATACACAACATGAGAGGCATTGTTCTTATCCTCAGTGACGGTTCCCTGGATGGCACAGGAAGAAACATGTAAATATGTTCCCCTCTAAATTATCCACAGTATAAATACACTGAAATAAGATTTGACCACAGTCCTGCCTTCCCAATCATATTTTGCTTAGCATAGTATTAAAGATAGCTTGTATTCTCTAAGCACAAAAACTGCTGGTTTGTGCTAATAAATGGGGAAAAGTCGAAGAATTAAAAAACTGCTTGATAATTCTCTGAATAGAGAATCTACACATGGGAAATTTAAAGTGAGCTGTATGTCCCTATCCATGACATCTTCTTGTTGTTATTAAGCTCCAAAGAGCAAGGGTTCCATTTATCTAGAATCAGGCCTTTAGCTCAGTGGAAGTGGATGTTTTCTTCCCCAGGCCAGTGATCCAAACCCGTCAAGACTGGGAAATGGGAGAGACAGACAGGGAAAGAGAGGCTCAGGGCTTTATTCTTTCTCCAAGTAGGTAGAGCTACCTCTGCAGTAGAAAACCTGGTATTTAGGGCTGCTTTTCGGTATGGAAAACGCAGGGAAAAAGTCACGGAGCTTACGAGACCTCCCCTGACCCATCCACTCACCTGGTGTCTCTTTATAATGTCCTTTAATTTCCCTAGAAGTTTGGGCTCAATTTCTGGGCACAGAAAAATGTTAGGTCGAGAGAGGCAGTTATTCTGTGCGGAGAAGAAACAGATAGGATGAGATTATGGGGAAAGGGTGTTTTCGATTTTCACGGAGAGAAGGGAAGGAGATGAGGGGTGTTCTTGACTATTACCTGTACCAAGGACTTCTCAATGGTCATGAACATTTCCACGTTGCGGTCCATGCGTGATGGATTCTGGAAATCATAACGCCGCCTTGCAAAGGGGCAATAATCTAGTGAGTGGTATAGCTCAGGTCTGGGGAGGAGGTTAGATTACATGACTTCTTAACATGGGAAACTGGGAGGTGATCTTGCTTTTGCCAATGTCACCTGGGAGCTAGGGTTCACTGATCTCAACTCCTTGAATCACCCTGTGCTTAGTCCAAAAGGACAAAGAAAACTGAGATGCCAACCTAAGAATTCCTTTCTCCGTACAATACACACACTGATGCACACACACATATACTCACTCCCTCTTGGAGACTATTTTGGCTCTGATTCCCAGCCATTTTTCTGACCTAGTAAGTCAGGCCTACTGACCTAGCAAACTGAAAGACTCACAAGAATTTCTGCCTATGCCTTCCCACTCCCAAAAGGCCCCAGAGAATCATAAAGGCGGATTCCCTCTAAACTAAAAGAAGCATAGAGAAGGCATCTCACCATCCCTGGTCACTCTTGAATTTGTAGGCAGCTGCAAGTATATGGCAAAGGGAACCTCCTGCTTTGAAATCTAGGAAACATTTGATCTACAAAATTGAGACAGGAAAGAAGTATGTGAGAGTTACATCCTAAATTCTCTTATCACCTAACAATCCTTTCATACAACCCCATGCTGGACTGATCTCCTTCTCAAAGCTGGAATTCTATTTTTTTTTTTTTTGTTGTTGTTGTTGTTTAGATGAAGTTTACATTTCAAGTTAGTCTCTCATACAAAAATCTATACATAGTTATGTGACTAATTGCTCTCCCCATACTGTGACAGCACACTCCTCCTTTCCACCTGATTTCCCATGTCCATTCAACCAGCTCCTAACCCTCTCTGCCTTCCCATCTCACCTCCAGACAGAAGCTGCCCATTTAGTCTCTTGTATCTACTTGAGCTAAGAGGCAACACTCCTCCCGGGTATCACTTTACGTCTTACAGTCCAGTCCAATCCCTGTCTGAAGAGGTGGCCTCGAAAACTCTTTTAGTTCTGGGCTGATAGAGAATCTGGGGGCCATGCTTTCTGGGGTTCCTCCAGTCTCAGCCAGACCATTAAGACTGGTCTTCTTACTCGAATTTGAGTTCTGCACCCCACCTTTCTCCTGCTCCATCAGGAACTCTCTGTTGTGTCAAAGCTGGAATTCTTTAACCATTGTATCATGTGGCTTGGAAGAGGGAAGGGAAAGAAACCAATATTCTCAAAGCACCACCTTGTGCCAAGCACTTTACTAGGTTACCTCATCTATCATTACAGAAACCCTGCAAGGTAGCTATTATTATTCGCATCTGGAGATGAAAGAACCAAGACTTGGAAAGTTTAAATCGCTTTCCCGAGACCACTGAGACACTGAGAGGCAGAGCCAGGATTGGAACACCAGCCTGTGCAAATCCAAACCTCATACGCTTTTAGCTATGCCATGAGAGTTTCACGGATTGAGCCCAGATGCTCTGAGATAACCTGTTGCCCAAAATATTATTAAGACAAAGGGAATGGTAACTTGGGGACTAGGTTAAGCCAGTAACACCCTCATCAGGGGCAGGTATGGCAGGAAATTACTCAGATCTCAAAAACCATGATTTTTACAAATATGCAAAAAATACAACCCCCTCTCCAGTTTGGAGGATTTGCCCCCTTGGTTTTGCACTCACCGGCAGTTTAGTGAGTGGTGCATTGCTGACATGTTTGCCAAAAACTTCTTCCTGAAATTGTAGCAACTGTACAACCAGGCTAGATAGGGACTTGTTGGTGGGTGGTTCAGCTTGTATATACTGAGGAAAAAGGGGGAAAGGAAAGAAAAATAGACCTTAGATAAAGGGTCCACCATCTCCCAGATTTCTTCCACAGCTGCTCTGGAAGCATCTAGGGCAGAGAAAATAGTGTTTTTCTCACCAGATGTCGAGTCTCTGTAAAGAAAATGGCAGAAGGGAGGCCCTGGACACCACTAGAAATTTCAACCAGAAAGTTGAAATTTTGCTGCCACCAGCCCAGACTGCCAGTGTTGGGTGCTGGGGGCGAGGGAAGCTTCCTACTCTTCCCTCAGCTATACCCTGAAATATGATTTGCAGGACCCTGTTATTGTGGCACCCGATCTCTAGCAAACAACACAGAGAGTTGTAAAATACTGAAGGTTTATGGCGCTCTGGCCATGGGAGAAATACCTATAGGGCTCACTAAACAAGACCACAGTGTATTTCTTGGAGGGATTTTGTGGAAGGTCAACATTCCTCCTATAATTAGTCTAATTAGAATGACACAAGGAAGGAGATGAAAAAGCTCCCATGTTTTGCTTCTAATAGGAACTGGGCACCAATGTCTTTGAGGCTCTATGTAGGCCCTCCTTGATGGGAAAGACTACCACCTGCCTGATGGGGAACAGCAACTCTTTCCTCTCTGAGGAAAATATACCTGACACGAGCAACCTCGGGCCTACTTAAACATTTCCATATTCTGCTATCTAGCATCCTAGCATTTCTGCTCTAGCTAAAGCCGAGCCAGATGCTAACTTTCTCTTTACCTTTTGACCCTTGTTTCCTCAACACTAAGCACAGAGAAGAGAGCTCCTCTCAGTAGGAGGTGTAAAGAGACCAGTGAAGAAAAGGTAAATAACAAAGCGCTAAAAGCCTGAAAGCTGAGCCAGGTCATAGGCTGTCAATTCCCCCAGGGCCAGAGACTAAAAACCCCTAGCCTGATCTCCCTTCCAAAAGGTCAAAGGTAGAAGCCTGGGAACCAGAGCCTCATGCTGAGGTGCAGACAAGCCACAAACAGACCCAGCAGCTGTCTGTCAGGATTCTGACACCCAGGGAGACCCTGAGAACAGAGCCAGACTCATAGCCAGGATCAAACGGGGAGTCCACCCATCACACTTCTGACAGGCTGCAAGGCTGGATAGGAAGAGCTGGAAAAGTAGAAAGCAAGCCAAAAAGAGAGCCCTAATTGGGGGTAGTGAGAAGGAAGAGAGACAGAGACCATCTCCAGAGAAACACCCCGTGTGTAGATGCTCCTTCTACCAGGCCCAAAAACAAAGAAGACACCAGGAAAGGTTTGCTAACAAGACAGGTAAGGCTTCCTGAACCCTTTGTTTGCTACATAGTCTCCACTCATGGGGTCGATGGTGGGAGGCTAGCTAGAAGGCTGGTCCTAGCCTCTGGACTCTAAACCCAAGGCAATGCAAAGCTACACGCAGGGTACCTTCGTTGTGAAGCTGAGGAACAGTTTAAAAGGCCGCTGCCGAGGAACTACACCAAAGAGGTTTCGTTGCCCCTTAGATGGGGGGTGGGCGGTGATCAGTGGTGGAGACAAGTAATCCCGGGATGGGGGCCTTTTTCAGGCTGATAAACAGCCAGGGGCCTGCTCTGTGGCTGTTCACCCTTTTGCTTTCATCATCTCTCTCTGAACACACACAAAGCACCAGGGAGGCCTCAGCCCTGCTGGTACCTGGCTCCATAGGGAGCTCTGGCGGGCACCGTGGCGGGCACGTCAGGGGGGCGCCCCCTCGGCGCCCCGTCCACCCCGGCGTCTCTCCCGCAAAAGCAGGAAGGAGGCAGCTCAGGAGAAGGTGGTCTGTGGGCACCGGGGCCCGCCGGGGCAGTGGAGAAAAACTAGGGGCAGAGGGCGCAGCAGTGGGGGCGGGGGCTGGAATCAGAGGCTGGGGGTAGGGGTAGAAAGGGCTGGGGGAGGGGCGCGAGACGCCGGGCGGGGCGGAGGGCGCGCCGAGCTGCTCGGAGGTCGCGGGGGAGGGGCCGGGGGCGGCAGGAGGGTGGGCAGGACCCCGGGGGACTGCTGGGTCGCAGCCCCTTTGTCCCGCCCCCGGCCCCCGCGCGGCCCTGCCTGTCCGGGCCGCGTACCTTCTTGTAGTTTTTGCCGAGCCAGAGCCGCACGTTGTCGAACTGGGTCACTGTGTCCGCGGCCTCGTAGTACTTCACGTTGGGGCCACCGTCCTTCTTCCGCACCGCCATCTTCTCGGGCTCGGGCCCGCCGCCGCCGTCCGCCCCGCTCAGCTCAGCTCCCGCCTCCTCCGTCTCCTCCTCCGCCCGCCTCCCGCCGCCTCCCGCCGCCGCGGCCGCCGCCTGCAGCCGCCTGGGCCGGCCCCGGCCTGGGCAGCGCCCCCTGCCGGCTGGCCGGGCGCGGCGGCGGCGGAGCGGCTCTGCCCGGGGCTAGACCCGGCGGCCTCCCCGGCGGCGGCAGCGGCGGCAGCGGCGGCAGCGGCGGCGGCAGCAGCGTCGGGAGCCTGCCGGGAAGCGGCTGCTTCCTGGAGGGGGCGCCCACTCTCCTGAGATTGCCCCTTACCTGACGCGAAGACCTTTCTCTCCTTTTGCCTTCTCAGCTCGGGGGGTGGGGTACTTCTCTAACCTATTTCAGGACGCTCGTCGCCTGAGGAACCCAAGCCCCAAATTGTCCTCTTCTTCCTTGCACATCCCTAAACCCACAGAGCGCATAATCCTAAGGAACACCGGACCCCTTTCCCCAATAAATTCCTTCCGTCCATCCCCAGAAGGTCCCTCTAAACTTTTCCAAAGGCTCTCTCACCCCTAACACCTTGTTCCGGGACCCTCCTCTCACCCCTAGCCCGAGGAGTCTCCTAGCCACCACCGTGGGGGCCCAGTCCTTTCCCTCCAACCGCTTCCTCTGAAGGCCTCGCCATCGCCTCCTGAGTAGGTTTGCGCTCCTTAAGACCCTAACTCTTCGCTAGGCGGGAGACCCTCCTTTCCTACCACCCCGTCCACCCGACCCTTTTCCTCTGAGGAGCAGAGAGGAGAGGTAAGGAGCTGGGGGTGGGGGAGGAGGGCACAGGGGGTGTGTGGATGGTTCGGTGTCCCACATCTCGCCGCTGCATTTCTTCCCCGGTCGCAGTGCGGACCCCTTCTGTAAGCCCACGGCGGAGTGCGGTTTTGGGAGTCACGGTGGCCGAGTGGTTAAGGCGTTGGACTCGAAATCCAATGGGGTTTCCCCGCACAGGTTCGAATCCTGTTCGTGACGGCCGCTCTGTTCTTTTTTTTCCACGACGTGTTAGGGAGCCCCAGTCCCCGCACGTGTCTTTCTTGCACTTCCCTTTCAGTCTCGAAAAGGGAAGCCGAAAGGTTTCGGCCCTAGATTTGGGGGATGGGGGCTTACGGGAAGCTAAATTTATGCACAACTGCGTTGGCTGCTAGACTGTAAGGCGCTTTCAGAATTCTGTAACCAAGATTGCTAGCAGAGCATTTCATTTTTCTGAGAGGGGATAAAAAAGGATTTGATTGAAGAAGGGTTGTTTAAGTTTTGTTTGGGAACGTGTGTGAGTGCCTGTTTCGCAATGATTGTTAAACCTGGATTTTCAGGAAAAGAGGGCACCTTTGGATTTCATGCTAGAAGTCACTGCTTGTGGGTCTGATTACACCGAGGACCCGAGAAACCGGGCATTCTTTCATTTGGATTTCCTTGAGGAAGTGTACTTCAGGCATCACAGGGCTAGGAGGGAGTAGCCTGTTGAAACATGAACACTGCAGATCTAGCCAGGATGCGGGAAGATAACTGTTGCTTTTTATTGAGTGCTTATTGTGTGCTAGGCACTGTTCTACATGTGTATTAACCAAACTAGGGCATTAATCTCTTCTTTAATCTGTAGCCTACCATCCAGTACTCACTTTACCCTGCTCTTCCTATCCCCTGATTTCTGATTGTGGGAAAGAGCTCACTGAGGATGTGCTTTTCATATGTTTATTTCCTGCATAACAGCATCTTCTCTAAGAAGGGTCTGCAAAGGGCAAGGGGTTCAAGGGTAGTTCATAGAACTTCCTACACATTTATACGTTGGAGTTTCTCACTTTCATACCTTTGCTCGTGCTGTTCTTTCCAGGATTACTTCCCACTGTCCCTCCCTATTATCACTTTCCAAAATCCTACACATCCTTTAAGCCCCTCCTCTCTGATGCTCCTGATCACTCCAGCTGGAATTTATCAGTCTACCACCACCATGCACTGAGTTGCCTGCAGGGCATCTCCCTTGACAGACCTCTGCAAAATAAATATCTATGGATATACCAAAAACAAACAAACAAACAAAAAAAACAAAACAAAAACAAAAACAAACCCATTTCCTTCTAGTTGATTCTGACTCATATCGACCCTATAGAATAGAGTATAACAGCCCTAATAGGGTTTCCTAGGAGCAGCTGGTGGATTTGAATTGCCCACCTTTTGGTTAGCAGCCTAGCTCTTAACCACTGTACCACCAGGGCTCCTTTCAAATTCTATATATCCTACTTCCTAAATATCTTTTAACAGAAGCCCTGGTGGTGCAGTGGTTAAAGAGCTTGCCTGCTAACCATACAGGTTGGTGGTTCAAATCCACCAGCTGCTCCGTGGGAGAAAGATGTGGCAGCTGGCTTCCCTAAAGATTTATTAGCCTTAGAAACCCTGTGGGGAAGTTTTACCGTGCCCTTATAGGGTCACTATGAGTTGGAACAGACTTGATGGCAGTGGGTTTGGTTCAATATGTCTCAAGTCTGTCTCTCTTAAGTGTGAGTGCAGGCTGGGCCTACCACTTACTAGAGCAAGACACTTAACCTCTCGGGGGCCTTTATCTGGAAGTAGGGGTAATTGTGAGGGCTGCATCCAAGCTGACCTTAAACCCTTTGTTGACTGCTTTGACTGGCCCCTTTTCTCTCACTGCTCGTCCGTATTCACTACGTTCCAGCTACTGGCATTCTTTAAGTTCCTGGCATACAGTCTTGTTCATGCTGTTCTCTGCCTGAAATGCTTATTTTTTCATCCTCACCTTCTACTCAGTCTCCACTTACATGTTGGTTCTCCTGACTACCTGTTGCCCACCACATCCTATACCCTAATTTTATTTAAAGTCTTTCTTCCCTGGTAGAATGTAAGGTAGAATATAAACTCTGGCACATATAAGCCATTCAATTAAAAAAAATATGTCGGCTAAATGGATGTTTTTTATAGTAGTCACATGCTTTTGTTGTTAGTTGCTGTCGATTTCGACTCATGGTGACCCCACGTGCAACAGAACAAAATATTGCCCAGTCCCGAGTCATCCTCACGATAGCACCATGTTTGAATCCATCCTTGCAGCTGTTGTGCCAATCCATCTCACCAAGGGTCTCTGACACCCTTGTTGGCCCTCTGTTTCACCACTTCACCAGTCATCCTCTAGCGATTGATCCTTTCTGATGACACGTCCAAAGCAAACGAGTTGGACAGTGTTCTGTTGTGATCCATGAGGTTTTCATTGGTTAATTTTCAGAAGTAGATCTCCAGACCTTTCTTCCTAGTGTCTTAGTCTAGAAGCTCTGCTGAAACTTGTCCACCATGGGTGACCCTGCTGGTATTTGAAACACCAGTGGTATAGCTTCCGGCATTATAGCAACATGTAAGCCACCATAGTACAACAAACTGACAGTTATGTGTACATGTTTTAATCTTCACCCAGACTGGATTATAAGCTTCTTGAGAGGGCTTTATTATTTTCTTTGTGTCTCATCTAAATGGCCTTAAGCATAGATGTGATGAAATATGTACTGAGTGAATTAATAGGCTCAGTAGTAGTAATAAACTCAGTATTCCACTTCCTACCAAATTCCAGCTTAAATATCTGGAGAGCCAATACCAAAACTGACCAGCAGAGGGCAACCGATAACTGTGTTGTGAAGGGAGAAAACACGGATCCATGGTTTACAAAATGGAGGATCTGGATGGAGGAGAATCTGGCAGAGGTTGATACTTGGAGACTATCCTTTTCACTCTCATATACATCCCCTGTAACTTTTGCGGGTGAGAGGCCAAGACCTCTGCCTTCATATACAATAGATAATTTTTCAAATTTTTACCATTCCCATGGCCCACCCTAAACTCCTTGGCCCTTTCCCTTCCACCCCAACAAATCCTCTGTCCCTATATCTTTGTGTTGCATCATCTTACCCCCTATCTCTTACATATTTATTCCACTCACTGGCATTCTTTAGTTCCTGGTGTACAGTAGGCCTTATCTGTCCTAAAGTTACCTTCTCCACTTTGTATTCCTGCTCATTTCAATCTCCTAAGGAACCTTCCATAACCATCCTTCTCATAACACCTTCAAATTCTTCCGCTCTGCTAGATTAAGCCTTCATGAATTCGGAACAAACAAAACCCCCCCCTTCACGTGACATTTCCAAATCACCACGTTGTTTTTCTACTTTTACCTTTCAAATAAAATGTATACCCGCTACCTACAGCTTCATACAACCTTAATACCCTTATCATCTGCTTTCTGCCTCCTGAAAATTTTTAGACATTAATAGAAACCATCAACCAAATCCAATAGTCTTCTCAATCTCCATCTTTTCCTATGTTTGAAATCATTTATTTAAAAAAATCATTAGGCCTCAAAGACATTATATTTTCTCGTCAGAACACTGCTTCTCCATCTCATTTATTTTCTCCCTCCTGTGGAAGTCTTATCAAAGCTCCATTCTTCTCCCTTCTCCTAATATCTCAAGCCACCTTTCCAGGCAAGACCTCTTAGCCAAGCCATGCTCCTGTATTTCCAGCTGCCAACATGTCTGCAGAGCTGGCCTACTGTCACCGAAAAGGGAAGCAAAACGTCTCTTCCTCTCTCAGAATCACATTCTCAACTTTTCCATTTCCACTGAAACCATTCTTCTCTCAATTCCTTCTAGTGTTTAACCTTAAGAATTATGACATTTTCTTTTCTCCTGTGCCTATCATTCACCAATTACTGCTTCATCTTAATTCGTGTCCTTGTTACAATGACCTTTTAAGGTGTCCCAGTTTCATCACTTAAAGCCACCCTACACTAACTAGTGTGATTACTCTAAAACCTGGTTTCATCATATTATTCCCCTGCCCAGGAACTTCAGCTCCCATCTGAGCAAACACAAATTCCTCAACTTACCCTGCCTAAGTTACCCATTTACCCCCAACTAATTCTTTCCAGTTATCTCTACATAATTAGGCTGGTCATTTCCATGTGACAGCCTAATTCCTGCCTTCTCTCTCCTCACCTTTATAAACAACTAGCTAATGCCACTCTATACTGATCTTTTCAGCTATACATTCTTATATCTTATAAAAATTGCTTTTATGTGACTAGTTTAAAAAAAGCTAACATGAGGGGAATCTAACACACAAGAATTTAATATTATCCCCTTCCAGGTTGTTGACTTGTTCCAAATTTTAAGAGGCTTCGATCTCCACAGTTTATCCAATAAAGCAAATCATTAGTGGACTTGTGAGTGAAATGATCTCAACCTACACTTCTTCCAGGGAACTCCTTCATAGCTAGTTTATGGGCCACATGGAAATGATTCATTACTTCAAAATTAAAAAAAAAAAAAAATTGGAACATTAGCTATAATACATCTACCTTCTAGATTTTGTTCTAGATTAGGTCTGGAAATCCAAGGTCCTATCCTTAGCCTCCTCCGCTGTTCTCTGCTCTAGTGTTTGCGCTTACTTCTAAAGTTTCTTTATCACCTCTGGGCAGACAACTCCCATGGCCACATTGTAAGCCCTAACTTCTTGCTCTTAAGCTCCAAGCTATTTCCTATTTCTGGCTAAACCCGTTTATGTGGAAGCACTTCCAACTCAAGTGTTCCCCAAATGAGCTCATTGCTTCACCCCCAAAACCTGCTCCTCCTCTTCTACCTATCATGTTAATGACACCATTTTCTCATCCACACAGACTAGAAACATCAGTCTTCACCTATGATTCAACATTGGTTATGTGCCTGTTGTTATGTGCAGTGGTTACAAGCTAAGACTCAGGAATGGCTTTCTGGGTTTCCCAGTTCTGATGATTAGCTGTATGAAGTTTGCCCCTACATAGAAAATGGAGATAATAGTACCTCTTTATAAAAAGTTGTCGGGATGTCTTAGTTAATGTTTAATACTTAGAAGAGTGCCTGACTCACAGTAAATGCTCAGTTGGCATTACCTCCTTTACTGCCAATGTCCAATCCTGTTCAGAACTCAACTCCACTGATTCCTCTGAGAAGCCTTCCCTCCTGCATCCCACCAGGTAGTTGACCACTTTCCTCCTTGTCCCATTGTACTCAGTCGACATCTATTAGGAACAAACTGTTCTGTATTTCCCATTATTTATTAAAGTGTATGTTACCTACTGTGTCTTACTCTGCAAGTTTCTTCAAAGTAAAGACTCATTTCTCAGTTATTTGCGTATTATATATCTCATGCCTGGCACCATGTCTGGGACATGACAGGTGTACTATAATTGTTGGCTGAGTCAATCTGATCAGTAAGACCTATCAATTTTTTCCCCCATTTCTTGCCCTTTCCTGCTGTATTTCAGTTCAAGTCCTCTCTTGTATGAATTACTGCAAAGCTTACTGATACTATTGCCACCAATTTCTTCATCCCTTCACAATGCCACCAGAATTACGAGTTATAAGTCATTTCTCGAAAACTTACCTGCAAGAGAAAAGTCCCAGTTCTATCCTACGTGTTCAAGGCCTTCCAAGAACTGGCCCCAAGTTATCCCTAGTCTTATCTTCCATTACTTCAACAAATGGTGTTCCAGATTACACTTTTATCTTCCTTCTTCAACATTATCCTTCACTTCCACTTATCTTTATTCATGCTATGATCTCAGCCTACACAGAGCTTGCAAACTGGTGGACCCCCGATTTTTTTTTTTACCCAAAAGCATTTTTCTTACAAATTTGAGCCAACATTTAAAAACTGCGAGATTTAGTATAAACACTAGGATTTCCAGAGTTTCTTGAAAACTCGTTAAGATATGGCCACAAAACAAAATTTGGGGTTCACTAATTTGCAACCTAGGTTTTAGGCTGAGATCACAGCATGAAAAAACCCAAGTGGAGGTGAAGGCCACACTGAAGGAAGACCACGTTCCGTCATCTTGCACAGCAGCCCCTTCCTTTCGGGGCATGTACTCATCACCTAGCCACATTTCTCTATACAGCTGTACAATGAGGAGATCAGGCTAATCGTGGGACAACTGGACATATATCCTGATGTCACACAATATAAGAACACCTCTCCTATGATCTGTTCAATCCCCAAACCAAAACCAAACCCACTGCCATCCAGTCGATTGCAACTCATAGAGACGCTGTAAGGTTTCCAAGGCTGTCAATCTTTAGGGAAGCAGACCCCCGCATCTTTCTCCCTCAGAGCCACTGGTGGTTTCGAATCGCCGACCTTTTGGTTAGCAGTCGAGTGCTTTAAGCACTGCACCACCAGGGCTCATTCAATCCCCAGAACTGTTTAATTTTGAATCTCTCAAGACTTTAAATCTAATTTTGTTTGTAGTAAAAATAGGAGCTAGAGGAACAAGCTAAAGGACACTCAAGAATCCATCAGTCAAATCTCTTCAAGTTAATGTTACACAAAAATAAGGTGGTTCCAGGAATCCAGACTAAGAGGGTAAAAGAGTTAAGGCACATAACCTGATGTAATGCATGGTCCTCCACGTGTGGACAAAAACTAGCTATAAAGGACTTTTCCTGGGGTGATTGGGGAAATATGAGTAGGGGTTTTGATTTTAAGCCTTTGTTATTTTGGCAATGTAGGAAAATGTTGTGATTTCCCAAATACATATACTGAAGTAAAAAATTAAGAGTCAATCCCCCCCCACCCCATTGCCTCAATTCTCTTGACCTTAAAAGTTTAGAATGGGTTGGCAAACTCTTTCTGTAAAGGGCCAAGGAATAAGTATTTTAGGCTTTTTGAACCATAGTTCTGTTACAGCTGTTCAGTTCTGCCATTGTAACACAAAAGCAACCATAGACAATACATAAACAAATGGGCATGGCTGTGTTCCAATAAAACTTTTTTACAAAAGCAGGCAGCTGTTGTGAGCCATACTTTGTCGACCTCTGATCTAGAACACTGCATCTTCTGAAAAGCCCCTTCTGATACTCATCAGAATCATTGGCTTTATCTTCCCTCTGATCATATACTACTTGTAAATCACATTATACCTTATATTCTTGTCTCCACTTAGGAGTAAGTTCTTTGAAGGCAGGTGCCAGGATCAGCCCCTCATTTCTATCCTAAGGAGTTACCTTGAGAGTAGACATTCATTGTTTCCAAAACGCAAATTTACCCTAAAAGGAAGATTTGCACCACTCATGACATTAAAAAGAATGAGCAGCAGGTCCTGAAAATAATTTTGAAGCAGTTTCAGAAAAAAATTTAAGCACTACTGGCCTCACTAGAGTCCACGCTCTTAAACTCTACAGTGTGATGTGTTCATCATTTTATAATCATTCCGTGTGCATGAGTGTAGCAGATTCATGCCTTTTTTTTTTTTTAAACTCCCTAGAGTATAGAGTACTATTAGATTTACATGAGGTGCATGATAAATAAGGAGCCCTGGTGGCACAGTGGTGAAGCACTCAGCTGCTAATGAAAGGTCAGTGGTTCAAACCCACCAGCTGCTGTGTGGAAGATGTGGCAGTTTGCTCCTGTGAAGATTTATGGCCTTGGAAACCCTATGGGGCAGTTCTACTCTATCCTATAGGGTCACTATGAGTTGGTATCAACTCGGTGGCAATGGGTTTGGTTTTTGCATGATAAATGCTCAAATTTAAAATACAGTTCTGGGGGGAAAAAGAATTCCTATCTCATGACAGGGAGAAGGGGATGGCAAATGCCCATAAAAAGGGTTTATCCAGGTCTGACCACCACAGCAGGTACAGGTGTTTCAGGTTCCCTCCCTCACATTTGTGTTCTCAGCTAGGAGATCCAGGGGTAGGGGGAGGCATCCCTGCCTGAGATGGAATCCTACATTCAGAAGCAAAGGTGTTTATAGGGGGCATGGGATTTGGGGTAAAGGCAGGCCCTAGAAAGAGCACAATTCAAATCACTGGAGACAGCTTTGGCTGCTGTGGGAGACAAGAAGGATGTAGGAGGGTACGCTCCTCCCAGTTAGATATCCTCCTGTAACAGAGGTTAGTTCTAAGACAAGGGTAGGTTACAAAGCAAGGAAGCAGTGAGGGGAATTAAAGTGAGAAAGACCAAAGCAGAAGAGAAAACGTCACAAGAAGGGGAGTGATCTTGAACTAAGAATTTAGAGCTGAGTAAAAGGTTTATTATTAGTGCAGTCAACACCATGGAACAGCACATACAACACAACCAGCAACCTGCAGAGACACTAGTGCAAAGGGTAGGAAAGACTTCAATGAGTGTCCTGGCTCAGTGTGAGGGAGAAGACAGGAGAACATGGGCCTGGGTAAGGCAGGCAGGGGCGGAGGAGTAGGTGCAGTCCAGACAAAGTGTAGCAGCGTTTTCAAATTCCTGAGCACAATGTCCTGGGGCTGGAGCACATGAAGCTTCCCTAATCCCCTCAAGCTGGATCCATTCGCCCCAATCCCAGTGGAGCCATGACCCAATTACTTGGACCTACAGCAAGCCAGCCTGCAATAAAACTCCAGAGAGAGAAGAATCTGTTACAGTATGGTGGGGAAGAACCTGTCTCCCCAGCCCTACACCCACCTGCATATTAAAATAATCACACCTACTATTCTTCCCCTTCCCTAACTCTGCCAGTCACCTTAAGGATCAAGGAATGCCCCCAGGTAGCTGGAAATGAAGCTGAAGTCCTCAGGGGGGATGGGTGAGGCAGAGCACAGCCTCAACTCAGAGGTGACCAGAGACAGAATTTCTATCCCATCTTGCCTGGGGAAGCTTAGAACCGAGCTATGTATCTGCAAGGAAGAGGGAGGGACTGCCTTTCAAGTTAATACTCTAGCCCCAGAGTCTTAGAATGAGACTCTGGGAGGACTGGGAGCAAAGTTCTCCAGGGGCACAGGCATCGATGCTGGGCTGGCACGTCCGTTGCCACCACATGGGAAGCTCCTCGTCTCAGACGGGGTTACTGTGGTTGGGGGCCGACATCAATTGTTCAGCCAAAGAC
Organism: Dugong dugon; assembly: GCA_030035585.1. Taxonomy (NCBI): domain Eukaryota; kingdom Metazoa; phylum Chordata; class Mammalia; order Sirenia; family Dugongidae; genus Dugong; species Dugong dugon. The sequence goes on from CM057465.1 coordinate 10,985,856, forward strand.
TCCCCTGACTCTTCCTATGTTAAAGCCAAAGGCTGTGCTGAAAAGGAAAAGTATAAAACAGACCCTGTCCCCATCCCACCCTATCCAGAATCCCCACAATAGGAACAGCAAAAGTTTTAAGTTTTGTTGATTGTTTTTTTTTCCTTTTTCCTTTCTTTAAAAAAAAAAGTAAATAAATTAAATTGCCAACAATGTGGCTGGGCTGGTAAGTAGGGTAGCCATAACCAGGTCATTCTTAAAAAAAGCGTGTGTTGGTGGGGGGGCGGTGGTGAGTGAAATATAAAACAAACAACGGCCAAAGGAAGTTATCAAAATAACTACAGTCACAGGGCTGGCGAGGGGTCTGTGGGGCTATTACTGACCATGCCACCAGAGGCAGTACCACCTTACTTCAGCAAAAGCCAGAGACTCACCCCTACCCCAACTCTGTCATTCCCAAATTATGAAAAAATGTAGGAGTAAAGAGCTCATCTGGAACCATTCGGCATCCCCACCTGCACACCAGCAGGAGCCTGCACCTTTAAGGTGGGCTGAACAGGGATACTGATTGGCACAGGGTGATCCATGATGGCCAGTTACTACTACCTGGCCTCACTATTGTTAGGGTTTTGGTTTCACCATTACTATTCAGGATGTCCACTCCTCAGAGATGCCCCCTAAACGGTGCTTAGAGTCAACAGGCCTGCCTGCTCCAAATTTCCTGTCTTGGAGGAGGGGACCGATTACAGATTCCTCACTCCACCCTGATCCTCAGGGGGAAATAGACCTCTTTGTGCTTTCCGAAAATATCTGGAACTAGACCCCAGACAGGGAAACAGAGGTGGGGACCCTCCCAACCAGACTGAGCATCACAGACATTTTAGGGGAAGAAATATGGCAAAAGGAGTGAAACTGAGTTTCCCACCTGAAAGGCTGAGCTAAGCAGCCCAAGGCCCTTCAGTGCCAGATGAGCACGGAGATGTGTGCCTCAAAGGCTGTGGTGTTTAGGGTGGGAGGGGACACAGGGCCCAGCTGGTGGAGTGATAGGATTTTCTGGTTTCCATCTTGTCCTGATAGCCCGTCGGGAGCTCCTATATCTCCTCCACACCATGCGCGAATATCATGACCAGCCCCGGCTCCTGCACCATGTCATCCCCCATATGTTGGTTCTCGCAGGCCATCACAACGACAGCCTGCTTGCCAGGGATGCGCTTGGCCACGTAGTTCTCATAGTAGCGCCGGTTCATCTGTCTTGTCTCTAGTGTGGCCAGACCCTGGGGCCAGCTCCGCTCGTGGGCATTTTCGATCAGCTCGTTGACAATAGAGGCAGGACAGCCACTCTCCACCAAGGAGCGCTTGATTACAGCCTGGAGCACAGCATCTGGGGTTGAGATCATCCCTCCCCAGCGGGTCACTCTTGCCGGCTGCAGGGAGTTCACCCACCTGTGTGGAGGGGTTGGAAGTGGTCATTCCAGTGCATCCTCTTTCTCTGCATTGGCTTCTTCCTCTAACAGGAATGACCACCCACTCTACACTCAGCTTAACCCTATTCTTCCTTCTTTCCTTCTGTCACGGGCTCAGAAACTCCAGATCTTTCCCTAGTTGGTCCCATCGGAGTCACCAAACCTTACTCACGAGATTAAATTCCTAGAGTGTAGGGCCCCTGTTATTTTTCTTTGAAATCCCAATAATTAGCACATATAGTGCCTGACACATAGTAAGTGATCAACAAATGTTTATTAAATGAAGCAATTATTCTTCTATACTGTGCCCCACTCAGTGCTATTTACCCTATATATGTAGTTTCACACTTACAGTTTAGTCTATGAACAGTATAGGACTCCAGAACTGAAAGGGATCTTAGACTTCACTTGTTTACTTCGCTTGTTTTTGCTGCATTTTAGATCACTTTCCTGGATTTGCACTCTGTCTCTTCTTCTTTGGACTGTAAGCTACCTGAAGACAGGGACAATACCTTCTATTTCTTTTTTGCCCTCCTAGCACTCCACAGCCTTTAATGCAGGGCTTTGGACGTGGCGGGTACTCACCTAATTCTGGATAAATTGCATCGTTGCGTTGGCTTTCCCTTCCATCCACCCAAATGAGTAAGAGATCCTGTACTGGGGCTGAGAGTTATCCCCTTCTCCTCTGCCCCTGTCCTTCATCCCAACATCAGAGAAGCGGTGGCCCAGCCCAGCTCTCTTATTGCCCTCCTTCTGCCACTCCCCTGCTCTTCCTCCTTTCAGGCCTCTGTGCCAGGGTGTGGAGTGAATAACTCCATGTCCTGAGTGACACTCACTCTAGAATCTCGTTGTATTCAATTGTTTCCTCCAGGTTCTGAAGGTTGGGGTTGACACTGCGGATTGCTCGCATGTATGCCTTGAGCAGCTGGATGTCTCGCTTCTGTTGGAGGGGAGGAGAACCAAGGAAGATGGTTAAGGCAGACAGCGGATCAAAGACAAAAGCTTATCTGAGAATGGAGGCAATTGAGAGATGTAGGGAATGACCAGACTGTAAACTTTATGAGGGTGGGGATATGACTGTGTCATTCACAGCTGTATCCCCAGTGCTTAACAAAGTGCCTTCACAGAGAAAGTATTTGGTAACTGTGAGGGGAATGAACGGGATGAAGGCAAGAGAGGAGAATTCCAATCTTATTCCCTACTAAGCCACAGGTAGAGTGTCCACCCACACAGGCTCACAAGCACAAGCATAGGTCTGTGTGCTCACAACTGGTATTTATCACCACAGGCACACAGTTATCTGCCTATAAGGGACATGTTCTCCCCATGTTCTCTGGACCCTACCTGCTCCGCCAGCTGGTGTTTATGTTCAGCTGACGTCTTCTCCAGCTCTGCGATGCGTGTCTGTTGCTGCTGTACCACTGAGCGCAGGTGCTTAATGCAGTTGTGGTTTGGCAGCTCATCTTTGGGCATCTCCAGGCTGCAGCCCCCAGGGTGGGGAAAGAGCAGGACAGGGGCATTCAATGGGATATGTGGGCAAATGGCCTATTATGTGGCAGAAAACTGCTGAGTGGACTTTCTCCTCCCCAAAATTTCTAACCTTCATTACAAGCTTCCCCCTTGCTTATTCCCTGTACTTTTTCTCCAAGCTCCCTCCTCGCCTCTTTGCTGTTGCCTTTCTCTGGGCTGCTTTCTCCCCAAGCCACAGTGTTTGACCTACCGCATGGCTCTCCTTTCCTCCTACAGACTCTGCTTGTGTACTCGTTCCTCCTGAGAAGCCCTAGATTCACAGCCCCAGCTATCGGCATTTGATCAAATATTTCACACCCCACAGAAAGAAAAAAAATAGGGCAAGAGGAAATATGAGAAGGCTGGAAATTAGAGTAGTCAATCTGACAAAGAGAAAGTTGTACTGGACTGAAAGGGAAGGATAAAGGAAATCAATCTTTAGCATTATTGCAGATTGCTAAACTGCAGTGCCCCTTCTTTTTTTAAAGCAAGAACAACAAAAAGATCATAGCTGGAAAAGAAGCAAGAAGGTGAGATCTCAGGGTAGGGAGCCAGGGAGGCCCGGGACTCCCCTTGTACACATGCATAGGAGAACTCCTCAGCTAGTGAGCAGGGGTCCAGAGACAGAGGTGCAAATGGGGAAGCCCTCATCTGTGTGGGGCAGAAGGGGAGGAATCTCACCCACAGCCCTGTTCACAGGTCACAGGCCTCTTCGGGTTGTGCTCACAGTCACTGAGGTGAGACATGAGGTTGTCAAGTCGGACAACAGCACTGCAGCCAAACACAGCGTTGTCACAGGCAATCTGCAGCTTTGACAACATGTTCCGCATGATCCGAGGTACTGGGCGCAGGTGGGCGACCGTCACGACGCTACGGTCCACCGGACACGTCTGCTGCTGAGAGAACCACTGGGTGATGCAGGCATTGCAGAAAGCATGCTCGCAATGAGGTGCCTAGAAGGGAGAGCAGGGAAAAAGGGGCACGAGGGGATTAGCAGGAGCTAAGGACCTTCATATGACATCTCCACAAAGCCAATCAAACCTTTGAGCAGCTTCCAGAACCAGAGGTCCCTGGGGTCACTGCAAAGTAGATCTACTATGGGCAAGGCATTGTGGGGGCCAGACTTAAGATATGTTTCCTGTGCTCAAAAGTACACATGGGGCTGTGAGACAAGACAAACAAGTAAAAAGTTACATAATAAGAGCTATAAATAACATTTCAGGACAATAGGAGAGATGACGTAAGAAGTCATTTATTAACTGCCAACTGGATGGCATACACAATAACATAGAAATCCAGAGGAGGGCGAGATCTTTTCAGGTTAGGTCAATCAGGGCAGATATTTGTGGTGAGAACAGGATTTAATATGGGTCTTGAAGGATGATTCAGACTACAAATGTAGAGAGGAGGGGTATAGAGATTTGCTGGCAAAAGTTCTGTGTAAGAAAGCAAAAAATACTCTTTTGGAAGCCCGGGACTCCTATGGAGAGGTTAAGAATCCTTTCTGTGAGGGCCCAAGTTCTGATTTTATGAGGGCTGACCTGAGGTGCTGCCTGAGTCCCAACGGCCAGATCTAGCCTCCAAAACAGGACAGGGGTTTTTCCTAGAATCACATTCCTTTCAGTTTCAAAAAGATCGTATTTCACCCACTTCCCTGGTAACTCAGGTAGCTTCTAAAGTTAATCTTTCCAAGTGAGAGGCTTCCCTGGCCTCTGTGGAGACACCATCTAACATTTGCACGAGACACTGTAGGCACTTGGGACGCTGATGCCTGGCATGCCTACTATGTCCGGAACACTCTGTTGCGTGCTTGAGATAAAAAAAAAAAAAAAAGATAAGCCAGTTTCTGCCCTCAAGATGCTCACAGACACCAAAGACTAAAACCTAGGAAATCGAAGGAAAGAGGTCATCGTCAGCATCACTAATCCAAATGTCAGCAGACTTTTATTTTTTATTCAAAGACATATTTGATTCTTTGCAAAGTCCTATAGGCCCTATCTCCAAAAAAATCCTCAATCTGTCCACTTTTCTCCATCTCTACTGCCACTAACCCAGTTCAAGCTGTCATCATCTCTCACCTGGGTTATTAAAAATGTCTCCTAACTGGTCTTCCTACTTCTACTTTGCCCCTTACAATCCATTCTACATCCAGCAGCCAGAGTGATCATTTAAAAATGCAAACCGGATTACATCACTCCTCTGCTTAAAAGTTTTACAATAGTTTCCCAATAATAATAATATAATAATAATAATACAGACTCCTACTGAGGACCTATGAAATTCTGCCTGGTCAGGCCCTTGTGCCCCTGACCTCTCCTCACCTCATACCATGATCCCAGCACGGGGTGTGGGCCATCTTGGCTTTCTTTCTGTTCCTTGACTATAAACAGCCCGTCCCTGCCGTAGGACCTTTGCTTTTGCTGTTCCCCTTTTCCTGAAATGCTCTTTCTCTAGATCTTAACACGAATGGTTCCTTATCACTCAGCTCTCAGCTCAACTGTCTGTCACCTTTTCATGACCACCTATCTAATCCTGCGACCCCATGCAGAAGTGTACAGAATGTGCTACCTTTTGTGTAAGAAAGATGGGCAAATATGAATGGATATATATATATATACACATTCATATTTGCTTCTATCTGCCTTAATACACACTGGAAAGATACCCAATAGACTAATAAAAATATAACTTATGGGAGGATTAGATGGACAGGCAAAAGACAGAAGTAAGAGTTCTCATCGTACACCTTTTTATACTGTTGTGATTCTGACCACGTGAATGCATTACCCATTAAAAAAGTAAATACGTGGTGGGTAAATCAGCATCCCTAGCAGGGGCCTTCTACCCTTGGAAATACGTCTGGCAACCTGGTATTACACAGTTTGCTTGCCCTGCTCCTCACGAGGTAAACTCTGGAGGCTGCGGGGGTGGGGGCTTCTGACTTAAGAGAGTCGTCAACTGCCACTGACCTCTCCACATGTGACTCACCTCAAATAATAGTGCCAGAAAACAAACAAGGCCCTGCCAGGGTGGAGAGGGAACCTGATATATCCTGTGAACTCCTGACACTGCCAGAACAGCTTCCTCCACAACCTGCACGTCTGCTTCTTGTGGTAGCAAGCTGCTAAGGCCTAGACAGGAAGTATGTCCAGGGCTGGTTCCCACTGGAATGCAGTCTTGATTTTTACTCAGCTCACGCATTTGTGCTCCTTCGGGTGACTAGAAACTGGGAGAAGATCAAGGGGAACCCTTGGGAGTTATGTAAGCAGTGAATGGGGGAAGAGCTATAAGGCCTCACTGACTGGTGTCCTGGTTTGGAAAATGGGATTATTTCTAGCCAGCCAGGAATGGCAGAGGATTAATTTGGTATTTACAGAGTGAGGCAATGAGGACCATGCAGGATGATGTCCCATGATTACAACTGTTAAGAATTCATCCCACTCATTATACTTGCCAGGTAATCATGAATTTCTCTTCATAATTGCCTCAGGAAGATACAACTGACTGTGGCCTGGGAAGGCTGGCAATGACCTACTAAAGGTGGCAGTTTCATATCAAAATGCAAAGTGCATGGCTGCATCAAAAGCTGCTCTTTTCAACAGACCCCAGGAAGAAAATAGGTCAGTACACACAGTCCCCCACTTCTCATTTGTTAGACAGTAGGCAGGCAGATGAGGCCTACAGGGAGACTGGCTGATTACCTAGAGCACGATACATCATCCAAATGCGTGGGAAACTTGTCAGGGGAGTCCAGAAGTTCAATCAAGGGCAGGAAGACAGAACCTAGTCAGAGTACCTGGAGTGGAGAGGAAGCTACCAGGCTACTGTCAGAAGACAGAAACACATGGCTGAACATTTTACAGCAGAAAAATCTCAGCATAACCTCAGAATAAAAGCCGAATCACTGGATCTCCATGGCATCCACCTCTAGACAGACTCTGGAAGGCCCTATTCTCCTTGCAACCACTGCTCCTTTGCACTAAACCTCTACTGGGGCGACGGGGATATGGATGAGATGGGGAGCCAGAACACAGTGGCTTCCCCATGCATCCCATTCTCTGGGCCAGTTTCTCCAATTTCTACTAGCTCCACTGCCATCTATTGCTCCCCCAAACCTGCCATCAGACCAACTCACCTGTACTGGCTCCTCCAAGACTCCACTGCAAATAGGGCAGATAAGGTCTTCGTCAACATCGCCCTGGAAGCGGGTTACATCATACCCCATGTCTCATCACTGAAACCCAAGTCCTGGAAGAGAGGAAGGAGAGGCCAGTTCAGGAGAAGCCTACAAATATGTGGCCAGCATGAACTCATTGCTAAGATGCATATACTTGTTCAACAAATATTTATTGAGAGCCTACTATGTGCCAGTCATTTGGGGGGAAGAAAAGCTGACTCAGGAAACTTGACTCTAATGGGAGAAAACATTAAATAAGCACACATTTAAAATATGAAACGATAAATGCTTTGACAGGGTAAGCACAGGGCATTATGAGGACAAGGGATGTGGATACCTAACCCAGGCTGAAAGGAGAGGGTGGTTTTTGAGCAGTTTTCCAGGTCTAGGCGTTACCAGAGATGAGTCCTGCAGGAGAAGCAAGAGTTAGCTAGGTGTTTGGGGTGGGGAGCACATTAGGGTTTTAGGCACATGAAATAGCACGTTCAAGGCACAGAAGTTCAAGGCTCACATGATGGGCTTGGGCTCAGAAAAAGGCCAACCTGAAGGATGCAAGGGATGGAGCATCAAGATATAAGGCTGGATAGGCAAGCAAGGGCCAGGCCATGAAAAGTCTTATGTAAGGAGTTGGACTTTATCTTGAAGGCTATGGGAAGCCACCGAAAGACTTAAAAAAGAGTGATGTGATAAAAGTTCCCTTTTTAAATCACTCTCAGGGGAGAGACTGGAGACAGGAAGAACGTTCAGGCAAGAAAGAGATGATGAGAGTCTGCACTTAGGTAGTAGCCACTGGGACAAAGAAGAGATATTCAGGTGAGCAAGGACTCAAGGAACAATGATGCTGCCATGCCCCTTCTTTGGGCCCCCAAGGGTCAAACCCAAAGAAGGTGTGTGAACAATGACGGAAACCCTGTGTGCATCCAACCAGTGGGCTAACTGGATCAAGGATGGGACCTGTTACAAGGGCAGCCAATCCACAGACCAGTCATCAACCTGTGATGTCCTAGAAAAGATGAACTGAGTCAATCAGACAGTTCTCAGGAATTTAGAACCAAGCTGTCCAGTTAGGAGACAGAAATTTAAAAGGGCGGGGGTCTGGGGTGCAGAAAGGCCTTAATAGGTCACATGCAAGCTAAAGTACAGTGCTGGAATAATAGTCAAAGTGGGTTGACATCCCCAGTTCTACTACTCAGTAGCTGCGTGACCTTGGGCAGGAGACGTAACCCTCTGAGCCTAAGGGTTTTTTTAAATAGGTAAAATGAGAATAGTAATAGAAGTGACTCTCAGAGTAGTCCTTCAAGGAGATAATGTATGTAAAACATTTAGCAGACTGCCTGGTGGCAAATAGTAGGCACTCAATACACGGTCGTTACCATCATTTATACATACATCTGATTTACATTACTAGATGAACAATTCTTTTTTTTAATTGTTGTAGTTTAAGTGAAAGTTTAGAATTCAAGTCAGTCTCATACAAAACTTTATATATGCATTGTTATGTGACCCTAATTGCTCTCCCTATACTGTGGCAGCACACTCTTCCTTTCTCCCCGATTTCCTGTGTCCATTCAGCCAGCTCCTAACCCTCTCTGCCTTCTCATCTCACCTCCGGACAGGAGCCGCCCATTTAGTCTCACGTATCTACTTGAGCTAAGAAGCACGCTCTTCACAAGTATCATTCTATGTAGATGAACAATTCTTTAAGGGAGGGAACTTTACGTTCGCATCTGCAGTCAACATAGGATCAAGCACAGTTCCTTACATATACGTAACAAAAATACATGGTATGTTTAAATGCTGCTTCCTAGTAGCTGGGGAATAGTGGATATCTACTATGTGGTCTACCTAGCACTCCATTTTCTGTAAATGGCACCATAATTTTCCTTTGGAAATCATACCCTGGTTCTGTAGTGTACATGTGACCCAACCGAGCACAAGGAGAGTGATGCCTGGGACTTTTATTGGAGGTCTCAAGGGGAGCTCTTTCCCCTGGGGTTGCATAGCTGGTAGGATGTACACCCAGGGTGGTTGGTGACCATCTTAGCCATTAATGGGGAGCGCCTGCTGATAGAATGAAGCCAATAAAGAAGAAAGCAGAGCTGAGATATCAAGTTCAGATGAAATCATTCAAGGTCCTGGATTCAGCTATGTCTGGAGTCACGATCACCTTTTGAATGTCTTGGTTACACGAGTCAGTAAATTTCCTATTGTGTTTATGCTGGCTTGAACTGGATTTCTGTCTCTTTCAACTAAGAAAAATCCTGACTAAAGAATGTTAAGATGGCAAATATTATATTACATATATATTTACCACAATATAAAAAAAGGAAAAAAAAAGGAAAAAAAAAAACCAAATCCTGATTAATACCCAAGGCTAATGGACACAAGAAATCACAGGGCTCCCTTTAGAACCATTAATCTCTCTTCATCCATTTGTGTACAATGACACCCCTTTGACACTGATACGATCACACCGACCTCCATCACCACCGTTTCTCCATATGCTTGTTTCCCCATCTCTCGGCTGTAAAGTTCAGGGCGTTGGGCTTATTAATAATCCCTCTGAAACTGTCACTGTAAACCACATTGACCTGGCTGTTCCCTATAAAATGGTGCAGGGAGGGGGGCATCTACTGCATATTTGTCTTCCGTCAGACCTTTGACCTTCTGTTTGTAGGCCAACAGAGCAGAACAAAATGGAAGCAAAGGATGTAATTCCCTTGAATTATCTATAGACACTGATGGATGAATATATAAGCAATGACATTAAAGACATAATGAAGTGAAACATAAACCCAGAATTAAGGCTCCTTGTGATTCTCCTGAGTCCTTGTGATTCACTGAACTAAAAAGTGAGGATGGTAGTAAGGGAGCAAGAGCAGCCCACAGTGTCTTCATCCTCCTATGTACCTAGATTAGACCTGGAGGAGATACCCGTGGAATTTTCTACCTGGTAGCCACTTCTGGGAACTTTACTCCCTTTTTCTCTCTAGGCACATGGCCCCAGTGGAAGACACATCATTAGCACTGTGAAACCTTACCCTAAGCTACCCTAGCTGATTGGACCAAGAATGAACATGTGACCCAAGTTGGGCCGATGAATCCCATCCCTGAGAGTGAGCCTGCCACCAAGGAAGTTGAGTTGGTCTTTCTTTGGCTGTCATGTGGACTGAGAAACAGAGAAATTAGGTCTACAGAGGGAAAGAAAAGACTGAAAGAGACACAGTGAGAGGGACACAGATGAGAGCTGGAGAGAGTCCTGAGGTTTTAGAGTCCCTTGTTTGTTCCCCAGGCACAGCTGCCTCTCTGTTTTTGGCTTTTGTGAGACACCCCAGTATCCTCTTTTTGCTTAAGCTACTTTAAGTTGGATTTGTGGTTTTGCATTCCTTATGACCAAGAGTCCTGGCTCATACAGAACAAAGAAACTGCATCCTAGCTCAGAAAGTCTGGAGGGGCAAGGATGAAGTAAGAGCAATGTTTCTTTAATCCTAAACCTAGTTTTAAAATGTTTAGCCAAAAACCTTACTATAAAACAATCTACATATATTCATTCAATAAACATTTACTGAGTACCATCTATACGTCAATAAGCCTAATATAACCTAGTCCCTGTAAGATTAAGTGATGGGAGGTATGCACAAGGTGATGGGAAAGAACACAAAAGAGAGGGTTCTAAATCATATGGGGGTGGGGGTGGTCAGAGACAGGGTACTACAGACATTTTGGGCCAGAAAATTCTTCGTTATGGGGGCGCTATCCTATACACTGCAGAATGCTTAGCAGCATCCCTGGCCTCTACCCAGCAGATACCAGTAGCATCCCCCTAGCTGTGACAACCAGAAAAAGTCTCCAGACATTAGCAAATGTCCTCTGAGGGGCAAAACTGCCCATGGTTGAGAACTGCTGGTTTAGAAAGATGAGGAGTTAGCATCATGGAGCAGGGCACAGGCGTTCTAGAGCAGATAAAATAGTATGAATCAAAGAAAGAAGCCAGCAAAGAGTTTGTGTAAAGATGTGCTAGAAGAGGAGGAGAGAGTGGAGGGCAGGAGCCAAGCACTGAAGGCCTTGGTACACTACGCTATGGAGTTAGAACTAACCAGAAAGCTGTAGGGAGCATCTAAGGGATTTTTTTTTTTTTTTTTGGCTTTAACAAAGAGAAATTTATTTCTTCACAGTCAAGTAGGCTAAAAGTCCAAATTTAGGGCGTTAGCTCCAGGGGAAGGGGAAGGCTTTCTCTCTCTGTCAGCCTTCTCATCAATCTTCCCCAGACAAGGAGCTTCTCTGCCCAGGGACCCCGGGTCCAAAGGACACACTCTGCTCCAGGTACTGCTTTCTTATGGTATGAAGTCCCCTTGTCTCTCTGCTCGTTTCTCTCTTTTATATCTCAAGAGATTGCCGCAAAACACAATCCAATCTTGTAGATTGAATCCTGCCTCACTAATACAACCACCATCCTCCCTCAGTAACATCACAGAGGCAGGATTTACAACATGCAGGAAAATCACACAATACGGGGAATCGTGTCCCAGCCAAATTGATACATACACTTTTTGGGGAGACATAATTCAATCCATGACACAGACCATACAGAATCTCTCGTAATGTTTTTTGTACTAATGTTACTGGCAAATTGTAATTGAGGGAATTTTTTTGTTGACACAAATTTATATTTTTTTAACTTTTTGACAATTTCAGACTTACAGAACAATTAGAGGCGGGGCCAAGATGGCAGAGTAGTCAGACGCTGCCGGTGGACCCTCTTACAACAAAGACCCGAAAAAACAAGTGAATTGATTATATATGGCAATCTGGGAGCCCTGAACATCAAAGGTAGAGTTGAGGAACCGGACTGAGTGGCAGGCAGAGGGAGAGACGGTTCGGAAGCAGGAGTTGCCAGACCTGAGCCGGCGAGAGCCTGAGCCCTTCAGGCCTGCCCAGCTCAGGACTGAGCGGTGAGGCAGGCAAGTGGCGGTGCTCAGGAGGCGTGTTTCCGCGCCAGGAGAGACCCAGCGCCAGAGAGTCTACTCGGCCACCCAGAACCAGTGAGAAGCAGCCCTGGATCAGCGAAAGATACGTAATTGCATATGGCCTACCGCGCAGATCAAAAATACCCCCCTTAAGGAAAAACCTCTCTCCCATTTACCTCCCCGCTCCCTGCTCTGCACTGGGTCCTGGACCGGCCTCAGCAATTGCCGAGTCCCAGGGCCGGAAGCAGGAGCCGTCACACGCACAGAGCCATTCTCCCTGCCTTGGAGAGTGAACAAATTAACAGAGAGAGGAAAAAAAAACTCCTGCCTGCTCCCCTAAGCCAGGAGCCCAGGGTAGGCACGGCTCCTTTGCCTAGGGACAGACATAAGGGATCCACGGACTTTGAGTGCCTTTCCCCCTGCACAGACTTGTGTGGGCCCATCTCAACAGCATAGGCCCTCATTACTGCAGTACAACAGGGTATATATACCTGAAGTCTAACTTCAACCGTTTCAGCTGTGGCAGGTTCTTGACATTTGACACTGCTCTGCCCATTAAGCAGGGTCTTCACCTACCTACATCAGGGGCCTGAGGACTGGTGGCTCCAATCATGCCACCTAGCTACCTGCGATAGGGGCCCATGAATAAGAGGTGCCCTTCAGTCCTTACAGCCAACAGCATTAGGTGCTCATAGTCCGGCTGCAAAACCCACCCACCTACGTGCTCTAGGGAACAGGGACACGCCTTCCTCCCGGACACTCGGGGGTGGCCGTCAGCCCCCTGCCTTGTTCAGAGTGTGTCCCTCGGCTGCAGCCAGATGCCTGTGCCTACACAAATACAGAGAGAATTGTTGAAGATTTGTTGGCAGAAAACTTCCGATATCATGAAAGATGACAAGACATCTATCCAAGATGCTCATCGAACCCCACATAAGGTAGATTCCAAAAGAAAGTCACCAAGACATATTATAATCAAACTTGCCAAGACCAAAGATAGAGAGAGAATTTTAAGAGCGGCAAGGCATAAACGAAAAGTTGTCTACAAAGGAGAGTCAATAAGAATAAGCTCAGACTACTCAGACTTACCGAAAAATTACAAGACTAGTACAAAGAATTCCCACATACCTTTCATCCAGACTCCCCAAATGTTAACATTTTACCCTATTTGTTTTATAATTCTCTCTCTATAATTTTTTTTCCTGAACTGCCTGAGAGTAAGTTGTAGACATGATGCCCTTTATTTCTAAATACATTATTGTGTATCACCTTAAAAGAACATTCTCTTACATAACCATAGTAAACTTATCAAAATCAGGAAATGAACACTGATGTACTACTACTATCTAATCTATAAACCTTATTTTACTTTTGCCAGTTATGCCAATAATATCCTTTAGCAAAAGAACATCTAAGATTACATGTGGCACTAAGTGGACAGACTCTTTAGACACCTTTAATCTGGAAAAGTTACTAAAGTAGGGGATAGGGAAGATTAAAGAGAGACCGTTTTAGGAGATTATTTTAAGAATTCAGATTAAAAATATATACTAAGGCTTGAACCAAGGTATTTTAAGAGAGAGAATCTACATTGGTTTGTTGTTGTTGTTGTTGTGCCATCTAGTCAATTCCGACTCCTAGCAACCCTACAGACAAGAGTAGAACTGCCCCATAGAGTTTCCTAGGCTGAAATCTTTACAGGAGCAGATTGCTAGTTCTCCCATGGAGCAGCTGGTGGGTTCGAACCATTGACCTTCTGGTTAGCAGTTGAGCGCTTAACCAGTGCTCCATCAGGGCCTCTCTACATTGGTTTACAAAGTAATAAAAGGATGACTCCTATGTTTCACCTGGAATAACTGGTGGTACAATTAGTCAACATAAGGGTTTCAGGAAAAGGACCAGGATTGGGAGGAAATATAATAATCCTAATTTTGGGCTTGCAGAGTTTGAGATTCTAAGTAGAAATCCTGAAGATGGTAGCTGAAACCATGGGTTCTGAGAAGCCACACGGCAAAAGTATACAGAATGAAAACGGAAAGTGAGGGCGGGTCTGAAGAATGCAGAATCCTGGGAAACGCTGCTTCTTTTATTTTTTAAATTCTTTCTTTTTAAAAAAAAAAAAAAGAAATATATTCTCATTTTAAAAGGTTCAAACAATGTAACTGTTAGTCCTTCTTCCCACTTTCTTCTCCCTACTCACTGCCTAGTGTACATCCTTTCTTTCAGTTACCCTTCTCTGCTATACAGAGATTCATGTGTATGGACATAAGCAAGACAGACGAGGTCCCTGCTCTCACGTAGTTTACATTCTAGGGTAAGAGTTTTCAATATACCAGTCTAAACCTTAATTATATTTTACCATTCTCCTTATGACTAGAAGTCTGCTTTGTTGTCAGTTTTTCCCCTGAAATAAATCATGTTGCAACACTCTTTTAACAATTTTTTTTGAGCACATGAGAAAACCTGTCTCCTAGGAGAGACACCTATAGGTGGAATTGCTGGATTGAGGGGTGTGCCTACTATTTATTCTGCTACATTCTGACATACTGCCCCCTGGGAAAGGCCTTTTCAACTTACACCACCACCAACAGTGCATGAGAATACTTTAACAAGAGGAAAGAAAAGGAGCTTGCAAAAAAGACTCAGTAAGATGGGCCAGAGGCAGGAGAAACTACTGGAGAGAAGAAGCTCACAAAAGTCTGGCAAGTGGAGCTCTTAGAGGAGGAAAAAGAAGTATTAAAAACTGCAGATGGATTACAACAGATAAGAAGAGCAAAGAATCCTTGGGATGTGAGACTGTGGATACCATTTGGATGGCACTGTAGAGAACAGTTTTAGTGTCTCCCTGGAAGCAGAAGCCAGACCTCAGTGATTTAAAGTGAGCAGAGAGGTGAGACAGAGAGATAGGGAATAAAGACAACTCTGTCTAGAAGTTTGATTTCAAAGGGAGGGTAGGAGGAATTGGCTAGAGGGAGCTGAGGATGTGGGTTGTGTGTGGGTGTTTTTCCTTATGACGCGAAAGGCTTACCAAAATAAAAAACAAATGCCCACTGCCATCGAGTTGACTTCGACTCACAGCAACCCTGCAGGACAGAGTAGAACTGCCCCATAGAGTTTCCAAGACCATAAATCTTTACAGAAGCAGACTGCATCTTTCTCCTGCAGAGCAGCTGGTAGGTTCGAACTGCTGGCCTTTCGGTTAGCAGCTGAGTGCTTAACCACTGTGCCACCAGGGCTACTTGAGAAAGGCTTAAGTATGTTTAAGTATACCGAGAGGAAGGAACTAGGGAAGAGGGAAAGATAAACACAGGATAGAATCTGGTCACTGAGATAGCAGTGGGGAGATCTGGAATAATCTTAAACAGGAAAAGGGACATTTCTTCTCTAAAGCATGAAGGAAGAAAGGGTTGGTGCATATAGAGGTACACAGGTTTTCAAAAATCATACAAGTAAAGTTTTAAAAATAAGATAATCAGGTATTCATTTACATGAACAGTAACAGTACAGTTAAGTGATTATGGTAACATTAAGCCCATATGATGGAATAATATATCTATTTTAAATGATGTTTACAAAGAATATGCAATAACATGATAAAATAATAAGTGAAAAAGTAGGACATAAAATTGAATACATACTAAAACATATCATATATATATATGTATATATAAATAATCCACACATACAAGAGACTAGAAAAAAAAAATCAGAAAGTTAACAGTGGTTTTATTTGGGTATAGGACTAAGGATAATACTTTCCTATTTTTAATTTTGAAAAATTTTAATGAGTATACATTAGTTTTATTAAAGACAATTCAACTTTAAACAGTCCTCCACATACATGGAAAAAATAGTCCTTCCTTTGGACTAACAAATTTTAAAAATTTAGAATTTGAAAATAAAAAAATATAGGAATGCTTTACTTTTGAAGTATAGGAATAAAAGATGACAGAATTTGATCATACCCAGGAGTTTTCTCCCATTGGTCTGGGTAAGACAGACTTATTTTTGCGTTTACAGTTAGAATGGACCATAAGAGACCATCCAGTTTAACCTCCTCCCAGGGTGGGAGGCCTCTCAACAGCACCTGACAGTCAGTCACACTGTGCTTAGACCCCTCCTGGGAAAGGCCGAGACAGTGTACAGCAGTGAGAGCACAGATGAGAAACAACTAGCCCAGACTCACTTCTCTCATACCATTCTAGAAATGCCAATGTTCCTCTAAAATAGGGTACCAGAACCACCTCACGGGATTAGTTTCCTTGGTTTGAAGGCTTAGAGCCACAGTCTCACGGGACAACTCGGCCAACTGGCATAATATAGTTCATAAAGTTTATGTTCTGCATCCCAGTTTGGTGAGTAGTGTCTGGGTTCTTAAAAGCTTGCAAGCAGTCATCTAAGATACAGCTAGTGGTCTCTACTCATCTGGCGCAAAAGAGAAAGGAAACCCAAGACTCAGAGAAGTAACTAGTCTACAGGACTGTCTGTATGAACCATGGCCTTCTCTACTCTGAGACCAGAAGAACTAGATGGTACCTGGCTACCACTACCAATCATTTCAATCAGGGCTTCAACAGAGGGATCCTTATAGAAAGGGAGGAAAATGTGGAACAGAACCTCAAATTCTTACAAAATCCAGACTTACTAGACCAGTTAAGATGGGAGGAATCTCCGGGACTTGCTGCCCTGAGATACTCTTTAAATGATGAACCAACACTATCCCTTAAAGTCATCTTTTAACTAAATAACAGGTTACCTCATAAAATAAAGAACATCACCATAAGTACTGTGCTCCTTTGAAAAATCATCTATACGAGACCAAATGGTCAACAATTACTCTAAAGCAAAGACGAGAAGGTGGGGGTGGGGGGTGGGGCGGGGGACCGGGTTCTCGGAAATGGAACAAGTACGACGGAAATGATGAGAATGCAGCCACGATGTGAAGAACGCAACCAATGTCACTGGACGACATGTGCAGAAGTTGCTGAATGGGAACCTGTTTTGCTACGTACACGTTCACCAAAAATTCAAGAAAATATTATAAAATGCAGTAGGGTACCCAGAGCTCCGTACGTGACTGACTGACACGGACGCAATGGGACTATTACCTCCTTTTCTCTCTACTTCAACTAGTGCAACCTAAGACTGATTAGGAATCCACTCAAGGACAACCAACAACACCACCAAAGACTGCTCAGTGCTGCTGCGGATGACCAGCTACTGCCACTCTTACAGTCCAGACAAACACACAGGACTAGAGGGTAGTGGCAAGAAAAAAGATCAAGAGGAGGAGCTGAGATAGCTACTACTTGATAGCAAAAATATGACCATATATCCATAATTCATCTGTTGAACTTCTGACGTAGCAATATCTACCTCAATTAAATAAACAATTGCAATCTGGTTTCTCTGCAATAGCTATAAAATTAATCAGAGAAAAAACAACATCACGGCTGCCTTTAAAATGCACCAGGTATGAAAAAATTCCCAAGCTATACTGTTAAGAGAAAAAACCAAATATGGAATAGTATATGTAAAGTATGCAACCATGGGTGCAAAACCAATTTGTGTATATGCTTACAAGTGCATGGAAATCTCCAGAAGGATAACACAGGAAATTGCCAACAAAAGTCGCTGCTGAGAAGGGGAAAGAAGGAACAGGAGTAGGAGAGAAATTTTAATTTCCCAGGTTATCTCTTCAAAATTGTTTCCCGTGTTTGCTCTCACATGTGTATGTGTGTGGGTGTGAACAGGGAGCACTGCATCACCTATTCAAATAAATAAATGAATAAATACATCTATAATTATCCTAAATTATGAAAGAAAGGCATTACAGTTAAAACCAAAAAGTCCAAAATATTCACTTAATTCCATGTACATATGTCATATAACATATACACACACATATAATGTGTCACATACTATAGCAAGATTTGAAAAGAATGTACTTTCGAGATAAAGCTGATCAAACCGAATCACAACAAAAAAGTAGTAAAGGTCCTGTAAGTATCCCTTTTACCTAGCAATCCGACTTCCAGGAACTTAAGTAAATAAGTAAATAATTGGACAAGAGTGCAAAAAAGAATGTACTACATTGTTTATCTAAGCATTGTTCATAAGAGCAAAAAATGAGAAGTATCGTAAATACCCAGTAGAATAAATTCCTTAATCCATAAAATAGAATACTACGTAGCATTAATACAATGACTTAGAGTTATCTTCACCACCATGAAAGGGAGTTTAAGATAGCTATACAGATACACACACACACACACACACACACACACACACGGTTTAAATCACAAAGCAAATACATATGTGTATCCTAGTGTCTTTTTTTGTTAAGATATATATGTACATCTATGTATGTGCACATTTATACTGGAGTGCATATATATTATAAAAGCTGTCTCTAAGTGCAGACTTTTTAGTGCTTTTAATTTCACTTATAGTTTTGCTTTCTTGGTTTTTCCCCTTGTTCTACAATGACCATGTTTTGCTTATACAATTATATAATAATGAAGCCAACATTTATTAAGTATTACTATATGCTAGGCACTATTCTAAGCATTTTTTGCATATTAATGCATCTAGTCCTTACAACAATTCTATGAGGTCAGGACCATCATTATCCACATTTTACAGGTGAGTAACAGAGGGACAGGGGTTACAAAGCTTGTCCAAAATCATAGCTAACAAGTGGTGGAGTCAGATTCAAACCCAGGCGGACTGGCTCCAGAGCCCAAGCTTTTAACCACTGTGCTAAAAACTGCCTCCCAGACTGAAAAGTGCAAATCACAAAAACAAAATGTATAGTATGGTCCCACTTTTATAAAAACAATTTAAAAATGAAAAAGTAATTTAAAAATCTCTATGCTGGGATTATAGTTTTGATCTAGATTATATATTTCTGCAATATTTATTTTTATTTATTTATTTATTTTTTGCATGAGCCTAGATTTTTTAATGGACAGGGATCCAGTTCATTTCTATTTTTATTTTTTATTGTACTTTATATAAGGTTTACAGAACAAATAGTTTCTCGTTAAACAGTTAGTACACATATTGTTTTATGATAACGGTTAACAACCTCACAACATGTCAATACTGTCCCTTCTCAACCTTGGGTTCCCTATTACCAGCTTTCCTGTCTCCTCCTGCTTTCTAGTCCTTGTCCCTGGACTGTTATGCCCCATTAGTCTCATTTTGTTCTGTGGGGCTGTCTAATCTTTGGCTGAACAGTGAACCCTGAGAGTGACTTCATTACTAAGCTAAAACAGTGTTTGGGGGCCATACTCTCAGGGTTTCTCCAGTCTCTGTCAAGCCAGTTAAGTCTGGTCTTTTTTTGTGAGTTAGAATTTTTCATTTTTTTTTTTAAATCCATTATCCATAGGGCAAGGAGCAAAAATTTAAAAACATTACTGTTTTCTCCCTTGTTGCTGTGGGGCAGTGTAGAAAACAGGCCTAGAGTCTGTACCATGCTTCCCTGCACCTATCATCTTAAATCAGTGCTAACGATATTGTCTTAAGGAGGAACAGCAAATTGTGAATGCTTATTTTCAGTGGGATCTCAGGAGATCCCACATCCCCCAAAGAAACAGCAGAGACTTTGTCTTATTTGGTATAGAAACGGGCAGAGGGTATGGGAAGCTACCAGCCGGGGTAGGAGGTACAAAGCTCCCACCATAAAGCCAGGGTTTACAAAACTCTGCAGAGATGCTGGGCATTGCTCTTTTTCAATCCAAACCTCCCTTTATCTGTTTGAGATCCTCCTGCTTTATCTATCTTCCTACAACTGTACCTTTTCAGGGGTGTGGCCTCAGGAATCAAGGAGAAACTTAGATTTCTAATCTGGCTGGGGTATTCCCCATTTGTCACCTCTGATGTGGCTGGATACGGCCTTGGAAGCCAGCTTTCAGTTAGGCTGCCTTGCCCTGCTCCTAGGCAGACTGTCTAAAGCTTGACTATACCTTCTGATTTCTGGAATTCCCAGCACTGCTGTGGGGTTGTCACAGGGGCAGGTCATCATTCCAAAGGGGATGCCTCACAAGAACTTGGTAGCTCATTGCCCTGGGGCAAAAGCCTTAATAAATCTAAAATCACAGGGACCTCAAGAGTCACCAGCAGTGACCACAGCCAATGGAAGCACCTCCTTGAGATGTGGGATAGGAAAACGCCTTTGAAGGCTTCACTCAAATTGGGGAGCTGAGCTGAAGTAGCACTGAGGAATCCCTTCAAGCTTATTCCCTGATTTGAACATCCTTAACCCAAACTGAAAACTCCTTTTCCAGCCTCCTGCTCTGCTGGCCAGAACCAAACCAGGTAAATTAGGTTACTATACTTCCTCCATGTTACACTGGAGTTTTTCCTATGTTCCAATCAGTATTATTATAAAAATGCAAGAGCTTTATCAGAACTCTTCCTGTACCCTTTTAGCTTAATTTACTATTGCAGTTGTCTTTACTGGTCTACCCCTACAGAGCTAGAAATTGAAAAAGATTGTTCCCAAAGGAACATGAACATTTATCCTCACTTAATTCACAGCTTCTCAAACCCATGCACAGATGTGTAAACCATACATACTCTCTCTCTCTCTCTCTCTCTCTCACACACACACAAACACACAGAGGAAGAGCAGAGAAGCCACCCCATAATTTTTATTTTAGGGTAACTGGGCATGCTTTCAGCAATTCTTGGCAAAAGCATAAGAACAAAAGCCAGGTACATATGATGTAGTCTCCAACCAATTCTCTCTCCTCCAGGACCTGAATACTACACAGGGGCAGAGGGCTGAGGAGTCTCTAGTCCCAGTTATTACAAACAACCAGACACATGAGAAAAGGGGCCCATCACCTGCCCCAGTCTAAGGAAAACAGTGACTCCTAGGAATCTCAACCTAGTGAAAATACTAGTGGTAAAGGATTTCACAGGTGTCCCTAAAAGATTTCATCCTATCTCTTGGTCTCCCAGTGAAGGAATAAAAAACTCATTGCTGATGAGTCGGTTTCGACTCATAGTGACCCTACAGGACAGAGCAGAACTGCCCCATAGGGTTTCCAAGGAGCAGCTGGTGGATTTGAACTGCCGACCTTTCGGTTAGCAGCCAAGCTCTTAACCACTGCACCACCAGGGCTCCACTGAAGGAACAGGTCTAAGGAAAAGCCTAAGTGCCTTATTTTAAGAAAACTGAATCAAGACTACAGAAACCTGAGTCCTTGTTCTAGCTCTATCAGTGACCAAATGTGTGACCTTGGAAAAGTTACTTAACCTCTCTGGGCCTCAGTTCCTACATGAAATGAAACATCCTGCACTACATACGTTTTAAGGTGTTCTACAAGTTCTAGGATTCTAAGACTCAGCATATAAAACAAAAATAGGGGTAAATGAGGAGGTGATTAGGTTACAAAAGGTGCCCTGGATTTACTACTAATGACCTTGCTCTCCTTAGGCAAGTCACTTGCCTTTTTAAGTAAACGGAAGTGGCCTTTTTAATTTCGGTAGTAGACTGAAATCACTTCCTCTCTTAGGAACTCAATTTCCTCATTTATGAGATGAGGTAGTGGACTACATGGGCCTCTAAGGTCCTCTTTAATTCCAGCATTCTGTCATCCATACTGGATTTACCACAGAGGATTGTGAAGTTAGGCTTCTTTAGTACATTTTAATTGGTTCAATTTACAAAAGAATCCAGAAAGCTCACGACTCTTCAAGAACTCATCTAAAGCTTAAAGTGAGGCCCATCAGGCCTCAACAGCTGGTAAGGACCTCTCACCTGGTCATTACCACCAAGCACTTTTGTGTGGCTACCTGACACCTCATCTTCATCCTGCATACACATTCTCCTTACCAATGGAGACATGTGAAAGAAACAGAAAACACAATCCTTGTCGTCAAACAGTTAACACAAGGTGTAGGTTTGAGCCCGGTGAGTAAAAAAAAAAAACATAAGACATAAAACTTACTAAGTAACTTGCCAACAAGTAAAAGTTAATAGTTAATGTAAGACATAAATACGCAAAGAACAGGCTGGTGTGAGTTAGTCATGGAAAGCTTTCTGCAGAAAGGAGTTTTAAGAATCAGACTTTCAAGGGCAGAAGAAACCCTGACTGGCAGAGAAGAGGGCTGAGGCCTGGAATGGAATCCTGAATCAAGGCTCTTTACCTTCCAAATGTTGGGGGGCAGGTTCCCTGTTCACAAGGCTCCAACCCCCTGATGCCTCCACTCAGTGCCACTCAGGAGATGCTCCCAGTAGCCCATCTTCTTGGCTATTTTCCGAATGAGTCTTCCTTCCTGGTGGTGACAAGCTCCATTGCCAAGGGGATGGGCGTAATGTCACAATCAGGAGCACTCTATTAATAGGAATAAGGAAGACAAAGGTGAGTCAGGGGAACTACCTCCACTTGGCAGGGAGACTGGACAGACTTGGGTCTGGCAGTTGACAGAGAGGGATGAGACAACCACATTAAGGACTACAGGTTTCAGTGCTAGGCACACAGGACTACCCTCTAAGGAGGGAAATCACTGGCTAAGGAACAAGACTCATGGCCCAGGAGACTCAGACAAAGCTGGGTGCGGGAGAGAAAGGGACAAGAAGGGTAGAGAGGAAGAGCTATTTGAGATTTAAAAAACTATTTTCTTCAGTGCACATGACTTGTAAGTAATGCCAGTGATTCCAGATCTGTGGCTACACAACGCACAGACCCATCATCGTAGCTCACGTGCGCAGGATGGCGCTTTCATATTTTCAAAGTGCTTTCACATCAGTTATTTCATTATTTCATGTAAAAAGAATTCTGGTCCTACCCTGCAATGGGAAGATACTATTCTCATAAGAAGAAAATACTCAAAATTTTGTTATAGGTGCAATTCTACCTCCCAAGTCAGGAAATGTTCCTGAAGGGATCAGGCTTTAAAGGAAAAAAAAAAAAAAAAAAAGAAGCGGCAGTGAATCAGGAAATTATTGTCCAGGGTGGACAACTGGGAAAACTAAAGATAATGGTATGATTACTCAGACTCTTGTTACCAGGACAGAACCAAGCAGAGGAAGACAAGGCTTCAGATGAAGGTTGCTGAGAAATCTTGTTTGAATATATCCAGGAGGATGGCAACTACTTGAACTCCTTTCCTCACCATAACCTGTTAATCAGTAATTTAAGGGCCGTGTTAGGAAGGACAGGATAATAATTATTATACATGAAACAGAGACCATTTCATTTTCTGAGTCTGGTAAATATGCTCATTAGTTTACTATGGTCATCAGCAACAACCTGTCCAGAGTGGTATTTTTAAACTAATCAGAGATGAGGGGGCAATGCGACATACACTTTCTCTTCCCTGTGGTTGGAGGGGTTGATATAATGTTTCTCCCCATTACTCCTTTCTCTCCCACCCATAATACAGAGAAGGGTATACTGTGTCTTTCATTTTGACAAACTCCATTTCCTGGCTTCCTGGCATATACACTTGTTCCTCAGGAAATGCTTCCAGGATCAGTACTGTCAGCTATGCTTAGTCTTCTCCTAGTGACAACTTCCTGACTCACAAATAGTTGCCCATGCTGGGAAAACCAGTCTCACTCTGTACTATCCCTTTGATGCCCCCTTGGTCAGAACAAAACAAAAATTTAACTGGGAGGAAGACCAGGAGTCAGGAGACTTGGGTTCTGGTCCTGGTCTGCCACCGACCAACTGTGTAACTTCAAATAAACCAAGTAACCCTTCAGTGGTTCAAATTTCTTCAATTGTCAAGTAGGGAAAATGATACCCGCCTTATGTACCTTATATGTTGTCCTGAAAATCAAATGATAATAAATGTGAAAGCATCCTCAATACCACTATCCCCAGGTAAGGTCTTGTTTACAGCAACAGAATGCAAAATAATTTGAGTAGTGAGGGATGGGGAGGAAATGCTTGAAAAAAGCTTGTTCCTTCTTTTCAATCACTGGGAACCAGGACCAGCACAAGGTCGGCTGGACACACAGGGTAGTAACATTATTCCATCACTCCATTCTCTACCACTAGTCCACCTCCATTCCTATTTGGAAAACAAACTATTAGCCCCTTGGCATATTATCAGACTCTCAAACCACTGTACAGGAAGGAATAAGACTATCACAGCCCTTCCCCAAAGGCAGTAGCTCCGGTGGCCTCATTAACAGCCACATTTGCTATTAGATGAAAAGGCAAGTTTTGGATGGGGAAGGTAGCTTATCAATCCCTCACGCAAAACGCCCCCACCCTCTTGGCTTTCTGCTCCTTTGGGCAGGGGGCTCCTACCCAATTTCCCCCACGTGCCGGACTGGTGAAGGCTTTCTGGTGTGTGTTTCCCCCACGTGCCGGACTGGTGAAGGCTTTCTGGTGTGTGAAGGCTGTTAACAGGGCTGGGCTGCAAACCAAGGGCAGGGAAGTAAGGAATGTGAGATTCCTTCACGGAGGGATAGGAGGCGGGGAGGAGTGGGGAAGGAATGAAGGAGGAGGACCAGGCTGAGGGCGGCTGCCAAAGACAAGGCATGAGAGAGGAGCCAAGCTAAGGCGCTTCGAGGGCGGGGGTTCAGGTTCCATCGCCCCTGTCCAGGCTCGCCCCCCGGAATGTTCCCCTCCTCCCCTTCCGGCCCGTCAGTCATTGCCTATTTAACACTACATTCCCAGGCCCCTCGCCTCCCTGTTCTCCAGCCAGCCCAAGCCGCCTCCCGCACTTCTCAAGGCTCCCCTACTCCCAACAACCCACCCTCCAGAGCCCCTTCTCACCTCCCAGCTCTCCCCAGTGCTGGCCCCTCCCTCCATTTTTCATCTTTACTCCCATCCGTTCTTTTGACCCACCACCCCAATATCTCGAACCCCCACCCCAGGACCCCCGGGACGTCGCTCCCCTTCCCTCCCACACCCCTTTTAAGGTGGGAACCCACGCAGGCGCAGTACGCACCGCCCTGGAAGCGGTCTAGACTCTCCGTGCCCCGACCGGGCTGGAGCTGAAGCCGCAGCGGCCACGGGACAGCCCAGGTGCCGAGCCCCAGCCTCTCCCGGGAGGGAAAGGAGAACGGGAAGGAGGGGTAAAAAGATTCTGACCACTCGTTGCCGTCCGGGACGAACGCCTTGCACCGCCCACTACTGCTACGCAACCCTGCGGATGCTCGTCACCCAACTCCGCCTCTTTGTTTAACTCAGACTCTGACGGGAAGCCACGACCGACCATCGAGGAGGGAGGAATGCTAGCCAGGCCTCCGCTCTAGACCGGAAGTCTTTATGGTCCCAAAGAGGACTATATAGCCATTTGGGAGGAAGAACTCTATGTTCTTCCCAGCGTGAAAGTCAGGGGCCGAGCCGGGAGAAGGGAGGGGAAGGGGAGTGGAGGGAGTGGATGTCTCTGGGCGGCAAGACTCCGCTTTGAATGGGTGTACGTGTCCCGTGCCCTAGGGCTGATGCATGGTGGTGGGAGATGGTCGCGGAAAGGCTCGTCTGCAGCGTGACCCGCCATGCGCCCGGTCCCTCTCCCGTTTCCAGAACCGTGGTCAGCATCCCGGAGCCTCCCAAGCCTATGACTCATAGTCATGGGAGTGGATACTGGAGTCATCACGGCAGCTGCGGGGTGGGGAGTGGGGGAGTGTCTGACGACAAGGCTTTGCCCTGGGGAGCCCAAGGAATGGCTTCCCGAAAGCTCAAGGAGTTCCCTGAAACGCCTAAGGGAGGGGACGGCAGGGAGAGAAAATGTCCCGCTTCTGGGACCAGCAACCCATCCTCCAGCGCTCCTTCCCACCTCCCAACCCCCTGTGCTACCCCCTTCCACCATTTTTCATTTTTACTCCCATCCCTTCTTCTGACTGCCCAATATCTCGAACCCTCACCCCAGTGGTTTGATTTCTTTAGGATACAAGTCTGCGGTTTGGAGGTGTGCGCGGGAGAGAACCAGTCTTTTACCAGGCTCTGAAGAAAGTCAAGGTGGAGCCGACCCACCTCCTAGGCCCCTTTAATAATTTTAATCAGCCTCTTCGCGGCGCTCGGACTCCTATCCCGATTGGCTGAGCCGAGGCGGGAGGTGGGA
The DNA here is from genome assembly GCA_030035585.1 of Dugong dugon. NCBI lineage: Eukaryota > Metazoa > Chordata > Mammalia > Sirenia > Dugongidae > Dugong > Dugong dugon. The sequence goes on from CM057465.1 coordinate 11,011,985, forward strand.
CGCGGAGCGCGCCCGGCTGATTGGCCAGAGGAGGGAAACTTCCGGGAATGTTCCCGCGGCCGCGTTCCACTAGTCCGCATCCGCCGGCAGCCCGGCGTGTGGCTCCCCCTGCGGGCGACTCAGCGGCGTGCACAGTCGGGCCGGCTGACAGGGTGGGTGGTGGGTCGTGGGTGGGGAAGGGATGAACCGAGTCCCGGGTTGTCTGGATGAGGGCTCGGGAAGGTTTGGCGAGTAAGACTCCAATCTAGCTCTGCAGCGGGTTCCCTAACCCCATCTACGTCGGTCCCCCACTTCGGGGCTTCAGACTGAAAGAACATCCCGGGAAGAGGCCTTCCAACCCCGAAGCGGCTTATCCAAAGACTCCCAAATTCTAATCTTGAAGTTGGAGGCTCCCGGGGAAGTTCGTTTCTAACCTTTGGGTTGGAGGCTGCCTGACCCCAACCCTGTGTGGTAGGCCGTGGGAAATGTTGGACGGGGGCGAAGGCGCTAGGCGTTGAGCCTCCATTCGCCTTTCCCCCTTCCAGTGGGGTGCCGAGGCTTGGGCAGCATGACGACGGAGACCTTCGTGAAGGATATCAAGCCAGGGCTCAAGAATCTGAACCTCATCTTCATTGTGCTGGAAACAGGTAGATATGCTGGGGCGGTGGGCCCACGGCGCGGGGTCGGGGGGGGGGGCGGGTGGGCAGGCGGAACCAGGAGAACACCTTCTCTGTCCTTAGCTTGCATCTGGGATGGTAGGGCCCGCCCTGAGTACCCGGCTCTCGCCTGACGGCTTTCTAAGTTGTGGTTAGGTACATGATAGAACTGCTGCCTGCCAGTAGTGCCACGCGGGCCGCTTTCCACTCAGGGCTCTCTCCATGGTGCTGGCCCCTCCACCTCCCCCTGCCCCCACTCCCACTCCATCCCGGCCCAGGGATTTGGGCTTTGGATTGTTTGTACATTTTTTTTCCTTCACCCCCACAATATCTAGATCTCATTCCTCTGATCACCGCCCGCCCTAATTTGACCATTTCCCCCACACGCATTACATCTGTTCCCTCCAGGCCGAGTGACCAAAACAAAGGACGGGCACGAGGTTCGGACCTGCAAAGTGGCAGACAAAACTGGCAGCATCAACATCTCGGTCTGGGACGATGTGGGCAACCTGATCCAGCCTGGGGACATTATACGGCTCACCAAAGGGTAAGCCAGCAGGGGTCACCTGGCTATGGAAGGGCAGCAGCAGTGGGGGGGTGGGGTTAGCAGTCCCTGTAACTTTTACGAGGACTCCGAATCTTGTTTTTGCCCCCACAGGTATGCTTCAGTGTTCAAAGGTTGTCTGACACTATACACTGGCCGTGGAGGTGATTTGCAGAAAATCGGAGAGTAAGTTCTGTTCTGTGAATTGGGATGACACACCAGGCCAAGGCGGGAAATGTGAAGGTTTGCCGGGAAGGAGCGTAAGGGTTTGCAGCCCATCTCGTATCTGAGATTTGCTGAGGCCTCCAGTACCAACCCCAGAAGATAGGTTCAAAGCTTTGGCTGTTTTCTCCCCTTGCAGATTCTGTATGGTTTATTCTGAGGTTCCTAACTTCAGTGAGCCGAACCCAGAGTACAGTGCCCAGCAGGCACCCAACAAGGTGGTGAGTCCCATGGCCATGATGGTGGGGAAGGAGGGCAGGTCAGACCAAGAAACGGTAGGAAGCAGGGACTGAGTGTATGGTTTGTGCCTTCAGGTGCAGAACGACAGCAGCCCTTCGGCCCCCCAGCCTACCACTGGACCCCCTGCTGCTTCTCCAGGTAAATTTGTTCCCTTTCCTCTACTGGTCCTCCTAGCTCCCTCTTTCTCCTCAGCCTGTTGTGTTGTTAACTGCCATTGAGTTTATTCTGACTCATGGCAACCCCATGGGTGTCAGAGTAGAACTGCTCCATAGGGTTTTCAAGGCTGTGACTTTTCAGAAGCTAGATTACCAGGCCTGTCTTCTGAGGTGCCTCAGGGTGGGTTTGGACCAACAGCCTTTTGGCTAGTAGTTGAGCACTTAACCAGTTGAGCACTTAACCATTTGTGCCTCGAGGGACTCCCTTCCTCAGTCTGGATAGGGGTATTTCCCTCATCTCTTTTCCAGATCCCTTTTCTCACAATATATCCCCCTCAACCCAACTCTTCTCCAAATCCCCTCACTTTTGATACCCTTTGCCTTCACCTCTGTGGTGAAGGAATTTGGGGATCTGTTTCTACCACTGATAGAGCTCAGGTACCTATTTGCCACTACCATTCAAAGGCAAGGAAATCCTGGCGGCATAGTGGTTAAGAGCTATGGCTGCTAACCAAAAAGTCGGCACTTCAAATCCACCAAGCGCTCCTTGGAAACTCTGTGGGGCAGCTCTGCTCTGTCCTATAGGGTCACTATGAGTCGGAATCGACTCGATGGCAAGGGGTATTTTTGATTCAAAGGCAAGAAGGAGGAAAACTTCAGTTTGCACTCCTTCATTTTAGCTTGTTTCTTGCTGCTTCCTTCTCTGGCAAAACCTTGCTATTTTCCTACTTTGCCCATTATGATTCATCACAGGGTTCTGATATGCTGTTACTTACATAACTCAACGTGGAGTCCACACTGCAAAGCTTGAGAACACTAAATAGTTCCCTTTTGGCGTTTCCACTCTTCCCTGAAATAAGGCCCTGTGTCTAGGCCATGATTCTTCCATCTCATGTCCTTCAAGCCCCACTTTTTGATCTCTTGAGGAATTGGGACCTTACTGCAAATCACCAACTTTGGATGAGAACCATTCACGGACACCACGTCCTTCACGAGTGCATCTGGTGCCCCCTGGCTTCTCCTCAGAAACCTGGCTTTTGACTCTGGCACATCTCCCAGCTGAGCCTACTCCCTGGGTGTTTGGCTCTCTCTTGCCTCTGATCAGTCTCTTAGGTGTCTCCTCTCTACCTCTTCCCAGTTTCTCCCTGTGACATCAGGTTTCAGGCTGCCTCTGCCCTTTTTCGGTTTGTGTCTACATCCCTGAGTTGCTTGCATATCAGAGCCACTGAGGGGCATGGTGTTTTTTGGAACACCATAAAATAACATTTAATTCCACCACAAAAATTAGCATCCGTGTTTCTAACAGAAAGTGTTTCTATTACATGTTTTCAGGTCACCGTGACTCGGTAATTTATAGAAATATTTTTAATAAGCTACATTTAAGCCTGTTTGCCCCTAATATTCATTTGCCAGATAGTTATTCATGTTGTCATCCGCTAACAGGTTCAGAAGGTTTAACAACAACCAAAAAGAAGGCATAAAAACTTAATACTGACTTCTCTACATTCACCTAACTTTTTCTGTGAATTGGAGAGATGGCATTCTTCTTCAGTTTTTGCAACAGATATCTCAATTCTGTGGAGCAGCAGGGTTCAGTAGGGATATGGTTTGAGAACCATTAGCCTATGACTTCTGTCCCATTTAGGGTTCATAGTGCCCTACGTATGTGAGAGGCAGGCCTCTGTTTTCATTTGACAAATTTATAGAGCACCTGCTATGTGCCAAGGAATAAAACACAACACCGGCCTTGAGGAGCCTGTACTCTGTGAAGGAGACAGACACGCAGATGACAATTCTAATATACTGTGGTGAGCGCAATGACAGTGATATATGCAGAGAATTATGGGGCAGCTCACACACCTGGCTCCAGTCCAACATTTAAAATACACTCAAAAATGTTGCTTGTCATTAGCTTTAGGGGCGAGACGATGTGTGATAATTTCTTTGCTTATGCTAATCTATACTTTTAAAAATGAATATGTATTGTTGTGACATACATAGGCAGATATACATATATATACTTATACCTTTCTTTCCTTTTAAGATCCTCCTTACATTTTAACACAGAAACTTCAGGCCCTTCCCGAGTTTTACAGTCACTTTGGTAAAGGGACATTTGTCAAAGGCCCTTGAGCCTTCATAGAACAGCTGATTCTAGGTCTGACTCTTGATACAGAGATGATTAAGAGAGAAAAAACTACCATACCATGATTCATGTGGCAACTTCCAAAATGATTGTTGAATCTTCTTGAGTGCTCCAGTTACACTCACAATCCGCCTTCTTTTCCACTTGGTCCAGTCGGCATTAATGTGCAGCTGTGCTTGGTGATGGGGGTGCCATAGGGTCACATTTCCATTTTCTGGGGCATGGAGGAAGGCCTTAAGGATGGGCCCTTCTCCTACCTTAGTGCTCTAATTCCTGTGCTTCTTCCCCTTCTTCCACAATTAGCCTCTGAGAGCCAGAATGGGAACGGACTGAGCACCCCGCCAGGTCCTGGTGGTGGCCCACACACTCCTCACACTCCCTCCCACCCACCCAGCACCCGAATCACCCGCAGCCAGCCCAACCATACATCTGCTGGCCCTCCTGGCCCCACCAGCAACCCTGTCAGTAACGGCAAAGAAACCCGAAGGAGCAGCAAGAGATAGCAAAACACTCTTCATCCCTGCCTGCCACCAAGCAGACAACCCAAGCGTCTCTGCTGGAGAACAAGACAGCCTTCTACTGGGCTGCTGGCTTGGGGGGAGGGGTAGCGGTATCTTAGCCACCAAACTTCATCGGGGGGGCAATGAGCAGTGGCCTTATCCATTAAGCCCGGGTTCCCCCCTTGTCTAGCTGAAGCTGCCTGTCCCTTGGGATTCGTGACACTCTGTCCCCCTTCCTCTTTAGAAGCAACAGTTACCGTCTGTTTCTTGTGTGTGTGATGTGGGAGCCTAACTGAGAGTCCCCTTTCCTAATAAATGTTATCATTCTGCACTGGACTCCTGTGCTTTCTGTGAGAAAAGAAAGAGGCTAGCAGCTGGCTATTTGGAGAGGTGGGGTGTCCCTGGGAGGTGGAGATGAGGCAAGTTACAGATAAGGAGGTCTAAGCAAAGCAGGCCTGCCCCTTTAAGGTGATGTCCCTCCCCTACCCCCTCCCTGCAAGTGACCCTTGCCCGCCTGCCTAATTACCGCCCCCCCCCCCCCAAGCTGGAACCAAGAAGGCTGTGTCCCCCTTCCTCTGGACGTCCTTTCCTGTCTCCTGCCGGCAGGTAATGCCAACCTCAACCCCCCACCGGCCCCCACCGGACCAACTACCGCAATCAACCTTTGCTCCCCTGATCTTAAGCCAGCTCAGACATCTGAGGGGAGCCCAGATATTTCTTTCCTCTCCCTTCGAGGCCTTCCCCTTTCCTCAGAGCTCTGGATCCCTCTTCCTGGGGCGAGAAATTGCAAAGAACAGTTTGCTCCCAAAGCATCTGAGATTGTCACTGATCTGCCTCTTCACCCTCCTCCCCAGCGTAGGGACACCTGGGGCCAACTTTCCCAGGAAATGTGGGGGTGGGGATCGGAGGTGAATCCCAGTGCCAGATGTGAGGTAGGTGGGATAGGAGTATATGCAGGGAAAGGCTAAAATGGTACCAGCTGGGTTAGGGATGGGGTGAAGTATTTAAAGGAAAAAACAGTCCAGCTTCTCCTTAGCCATGTGGCTCTTCCAGGGGCAGAGGGTGGCCCCTCCCTACTCAGAGGCCCAGCTAAGACTCACCTTTGACCCCCACCCCAGAGATGAGTGAACCATTAACTCCTCTCCAATGTGAGCCTTCCCACCCTGGCCCCGCCCCAAGGCAGGTGGGCTAGGAGGGGGTGGTGGTGTCCATCTCAGCCTTTTACCTGACGTGGCCTCCATTCCACCTGGGCACCTGGTAGTTGAGACCAGGCTTCCCACCCCAACCCCCACCCAGGAAACTCTTCACCTCCACAGCAGGCCTGACGGGGACCCGAGGTGACACTCTCACGCTGCCAGTGGGGGTGAGGCCTCGGAGATTGAGGGGGCAGAGAGATGGGTCAAGGTGGTGGAGGGGTGGGATGTGGAGAACAGGGGAGGGCCAGTCAGCTCCGGATCAGGTGTGGGAGAGAGCTCTGGGTCAGGGCAGGGGCTCCAGGAACTGGCAAACAAGGGGCTGCTCCAGGAGGCGGCAGTGGAGGGAGAGAGGGGGCTAGCGTGGGGGCTGCTGCTAGATTTAAAGTGGGAGAGCAGGTACATGGAGTGAGGGTCCTCCCTTGGCCCTGAGCTGGAGAACAGAGCAGTAGCTCTGACCCAGCCCCCAACCCCGTTCTTCCAGGGCCGTCCTCAGGATGTTCCAGGGGGAGTAGCAGCTGGAAACCAGAGCTTCTGATCCATTTCCCCAATGATGGGGTCCCCAGTGAGTCACCTGCTGGCTGGCCTGTGTGTGTCGGTGGTGTTAGGATGGGTAGGGGGCTCATCCCTCAACCTGGGCCCTGCTGAGCAGGAACAGAACCACTACCTGGCCCAGCTGTTTGGCCTGTATGGGGAGAACGGGACGCTGCCCGCAGGAGGCCTAGCGCGGCTTCTCCAGAGCCTGGGGCTCGGCCAGGTTCAGGGGCTTCGCTTGGGACACCACAGGCCTCCAGCTAGTCGGGCTACACCCTTAGCTGGAGACAATTCCACACACAGGTACCAACCCCTTCTCGTACCCCAAATGCCACATCCTCCAGCTCCTCTCAGTGCTTAATATCAGTTTTTACTTGCCTAGTTCTGGCTTCCAAAAATCAGACTCCTGAAATGACAAATTCTTCAGAACCTGACTCCTCACATCTCTCCAAGGCCCCTCTTGCCTTCTAATTCTCTCCTCCAAGTCCCTACTCCCTTAGATTCCCAGCTCTAAGTGTCAATGCTCAGTATCCCCAGGCCGACTTGCTTCCCAATTTGTAGCATTTTTGGCTGTCCTCCCTCTGATTTCTCACCCCCACAGCCCCCACTCCTAGACTCACCTATAAACTGACAATTCCCAGATCGCCTCAGGACTGACGCTCCAGGTTTCCGGGTCCCAGGAGCCCTGGCCAGTGGCTGGCCCTCCCTTTTCCCCCACCTCTGTGGGAGCCTCTCAAAGGGGACTGAGAGAACATGAGTGAGAATCTGACTTGCTATCCCATCCCTTCCAGGCTGCAGGACCCTGAGCTGAGTGTGGATGTCTGGGCAGGGCTGCCTCTGGGTCCTTCGGGATGGGGTGACCTGGAGGAGCCAAATGCCCGCGACACTCCCCATGGGCCAGCCCCCTCGGGCTTGGACCTCTTTCACAAGCTTCTGTTGCTGGACCATTCGCTGGCTGACCATATGAATGAGGATGTGAGTTTGATGGTCTCTAGAGACTAGGAAAGAGCCACAGGATTTAGATGGCCTGAAATGTTTAGTCAGTAATTTAATAGTTACTTAAAAAAAAAAAAAAAATCCCAATCTAAGCTTTGGGTACATTATTCCAGGAGAGCAAGTGAGCCCACACCCAGAGCTCTGAGACCCAGTTTAAGGGCCATACTTGGCAAAGGAGAGAAATCAGAGAAGCAGCTTAAGAGCTGGAAATGGACACCTGGAGAGGAGACCTGCAGGCAGCACTGGCTGTCTTCACCTAGAAAGGCAGTGACCCTGTCCCACGTACACCACAGGGCAGCCAAAGCTGCCCGCCCATACACAGCAGGCCCAGTGAGCTTCCCACCACAGGAAGCATCCAGCCAAGACTGGGTGACCATGTGACAGGCGGTTGAGAGGGAGGTGGGATGGCATTTTGTCTCCTAAGATTCTGCACTGGATGGCTCTAGGAGTCCAAACAGCTCCGTCACCAAACCCAAGAAACCAAGGCTTGGGAGAGAGGGAGTTGACAACAATGTTCATCAGCACCCAATCTGCATGCGGATTGGATACCCACTAATACATAACACACGTTTATTGTACATACCCCCGCCCCTGAGGCACTTGCCTATGTGAGCAATGGGGACCCTGGGAGGGACCTGGGAGTCCCTGCTATGAAAGAACAGACCTAAAAGACCTGAGTCATAGGTCCCAGTGACGATGTATGACCCCAACTCAACTCCCCTAGTGTCTGAATGGCTCCCAGCTGCTGGTCAATTTTGGCTTGAGCCCCGCTGCTCCTCTGACCCCACGTCAGTTTGCTCTGCTGTGTCCAGCCCTGCTTTACCAGATTGACAGCCGCGTCTGCATCCAGGCCCCAGCCCCGGCACCTCCCGGGGGTCTACTATCTGGTCAGTGGGTGAGAGTGGGTGGGGGAGTGGGCACCATGCCAGGGAAAGAGGTTCCCTGGGGTCCTGCCGCTCCTTGCAGCATCCCTCTGCCCTGCCTCCCCTCTGGGCCCCTCCTGTCCAGCCCCGTCTGACTCCAGCCCCTGATGCTCCCAGCCCTGGTCCATAGTGCTCTGGCAGTCCTGCTGCTCAGCCTCCCTGCTCCCCTCTCCCTGCTGCTGCTGAGGCTCCTGGGATCTCGTCTCTTGCGGCCCCTGCTGGGCTTTCTGGGAGCCCTGGCCGTGGGCACTCTCTGCGGGGATGCACTGCTACACTTGTTGCCACACGTATGTGAAGTCCGAAGCCCCTCCCTGTCACCCTGCCCCCAGTGGCGGCTCACCTCCACACATCCAAGGTGCTCCCGGCCACAGGACATCCCCTCCTACTTCCCGCCAGCTCCTGCATCCCACTCCCCATAGAGTGCAGGAGTAAAGGCCTGCCACCTCCCTCAGGGAAGGGGGGTGCTGCTGGGTGTAGGGGCTTCCGGGGTCTGTCCTGACCGCCTCTCTGTCAGGCACAGGGAGGGCAACATACAGGGCCTAGCTGGCGACCGGAGGAGGACCTGGGTCCAGCGCTGTCAGTGCTTGGAGGTCTCTTCCTGCTCTTCGTGCTGGAGAATGTGCTGGGGCTTCTGCGGCACCGAGGACTGAGGCCAGTAAGTGGCACCTTTTCCTCCTCCTTCTGCTGAGACCAGAGTCCCAGTCAAGAGCTGGCCAAACGCACCAGGCTCCTGGCTCTCTGGTGTTTGCCTGATTGTGCAAAGCTAACAGGGAGCAGGTAGAGGCTCCTTAGTGTAGACCTAGGACCTCGGGCCAAATGGCCTCCTCTCCCAAGTCAACAAGAAAGAGGGAGGTGCTGACCTAGGAAAAAGGTAGAGAGGCCAAAGAACATCCCCAGGTGCAGAAGTGGAACCACGTGTTCATTTTCCCAGTTGGTGGCCTGGCCACCCCTTAGTCCCTGGCTCTGCTGCCTCCTCCACCAGGAGGGATACCCTCCCATTTCAGAGATGCTGCAGGTGGAAAAGACGGGATCTCGAAAGACCAAACCCAGACCCAGAGGATGGCAATGGGATGGCCCTTCAGCCCCTGCAGGCAGCTCCAGGTGACTACAGAAAATGGCCAATCAGTTCCCAGCTCACAGACCTCACTCACAGCAACCAACACTGTCCTTGTCTGTCTCCCTGCAGAGCCAGGGGCTCAGGGCCAGAGGGAGCAGGACAGCCAGCCTGCTCCTCCTGGGCACCCAGGCCACAGTCATGGGCACCAAGGTGGTGGTGGCACCAACATCACGTGGATGGTCCTCCTGGGAGATGGTCTGCACAACTTCACTGATGGGCTGGCCATAGGTGTGAGGGGACTGAGTGGAGGCCAGCAGGCCAGAGGGGAGGCCAGCAGGCCAGAGGGGAGGCCAGGGCTCCTGGTTATTGGCTGGGGCTGGGAGAGGGTCCCAGGAAGGTGGGGAGATGTACTGACTACAGAGGGGATGCAGGCCCCTGCCCCTCAGGATGGCGTCCTCCTGGACTGACCCCCTCCAATCCTGCCCACCCCAGGTGCTGCCTTCTCAGATGGCTTCTCCAGTGGCCTCAGCACCACCCTAGCGGTCTTCTGCCATGAGCTGCCCCACGAACTGGGTAAGACTGACAGAAGCCGGGTGGGTGGACTCCAGAAAGGAGGGCCCTCCAGGGGGTGGAACTTGAAGGCTACAGGCTGACAAGGGGGAGGGCAGACCTGGCTTATCCTCTCCTACCCTATCTTCTCTCCCCAACAGGTGACTTTGCAATGCTGCTCCAGGCAGGGCTGCCCTTTCGGCGGCTGCTACTGCTGAGCCTGGTGTCTGGAGCCCTGGGACTGGGGGGTGCAGCCTTGGGGGTGGGGCTCAGCATGGGCCCTCTCCCCCTCACTCCCTGGGTATTTGGGGTCACTGCTGGGGTCTTCCTCTATGTGGCCCTTGTGGATATGGTAAGGGGTGTGGGGTAGAGCAGAGAAACCAAGCAAGTGGGGAGGTGGGTGAGGAGGAGATGGAAGGATCAGTCCCTCCACTTCAAACTGCTTGGAGACCAGACTGAGTCTCGGGCCTAGGGTGCTGGATGACAGGCCTGCAAGAGTCTGAGAAACCAGGGGCCGGAAGAGTTTAGGCGGGGGCTGCTGATACTCTGACACCCTCCCTCCCGTTAAGGGGTCAGAGGACAGGCCAGGGTCCTGACATTCTTCCTTCCTTTCAGCTACCGGCCCTGCTTCGTCCTCCTGAGCTCCTCCCTAGGCTTGATGTGCTACTGCAGGGGCTGGGGCTGCTACTGGGGGGCGGCCTCATGCTCACCATCGCCCTGCTGGAGGAGCAGCTGTTGCCCCTGGTCTCTGAGGGCTGACAGGGGTCCAGGCTGCCCTTCCTTCCCCCTGACCACAGGAATGGAGGCGGGACACAGGGCCAGTAGGAGCAATCGGATTTTAATAAACAGAACCCACCCCAAAGCCATGACTACGACAGTTGTACTTGCGCCGAAACAGCACAGAAAACCAGGGTGTGGTGGGGGGAGGGCTCAGAGCAGGCTGGCGGAGGACACGTGTAGGGCCCGGAGGGTGGAGGGGAGGGGGCATCAATCTGCAGGAAGAGCGTTGTGCTTTAAGCCCAGGGAGGAGGGGAGGGAGGGGCGGGGCAAATGCACAGGTCCCCACTTTTTCCTGCTGCCCTCAGCACCCAGGGGATACAGGCATCTGGGCAGATCTGCCCTTTATTGCTGCCCACCAGCATTAAACACCCCGACCCCAACACTAGCACCACAGGTGGATCTGGGGCAGAGAGAAGGGCAGGAATGGGAAAATTGCTTAGAGAAAGATTCAACTAGAATCCAGTTAATTGTGCTCAGTTCTCTTTACTTCCTACAACCGAGTACATGGGTCACAGGGTGGAGGGTGCCACAGGACATGGAGCACGCCCTCTGTGCCCCCCCCACCTGCACACGGGACGGCGGTGTCTGCAGCATCACAGGTCATGCAGGGTATGGGGGAGGGGAGGTTTCACACACACATAGACGCCCACGATGGGTACCAGACAGAGACCACCCCTGAATATACACAGCTATACATGAGGAACCCCCAGGTTCCCACCCCAACCCTCTCCCCTGTCTTGCCGTCCCCCAGGCAGGGGTACTGTATTGCTTTGAGAGAGCCACCCCGGGGTCAGCTCTGCCAGGCACCCTCCCCTCCCACCCGCCCCCATTTTGGCACATCTGCAAGACACACGGCAGCAAGAGTAGACACCCTCCCTCCCAGGCTTCTGTGGCTTGGGGTTGGGGAAGGGAGGAGGGGACTTCATCCTCCATCTTTCCCCTAGCCCTTCCCAAACCCTTGCCAAACTCACTTCAGCCAGAACCCCCCCCCCCGCCTCCCCCCCCAAACATACACACACAAAGCTGAGCTATCCAGGAATGCAGGGGAACAAGGAGATTGTCCGGGAAGGGAGCGGAGGCAGTAGGGGGAAAGGACTGGAAGCAGAGACCCCACCCTGGTGTGGGGTTCGACTGGCACAACAGCTACTTTAGTGCAATTGGAGAGGGCGCCCAGAGTGAGGGATGGAGATGGGAGGGGAAGGCTCTCCCCAGCTTCCCTGGGGACAAAGTCAGGCTTCCGGACTCCCCAGGGAAAGGGCCCAGCAGGAGTGAGCAAGGACTAAGGGTGGATCCTCTCGTCACCCGCCACCCTCTGCCCTCCCAAATGCAGTGACAGTGTCTCCCTCACACCTAAGTGGGCAACAGCAGCCTCAGAGTCAGTACCTTCAAGTAATTCAAAGAGCAGACCCTCCCCACCCCAGCTTCCTCCCATCTCTGGAATTTGGTCGCTTCCCTAGGGGCTGGGTCAGGAGGAGGGAGTCCCCAAATCAAACCCTTCCCTCTCTACCTCCCTGTCCCAGACCACTGGGCTTGGTCCTCAAATATTCCTTACCTCCACCCTTGCCCAACCTGGGTCAAGGCAGCGGAGGGCTGGAGCCACCACAGTTAGAGGGGAAGGGGCTGTTTTGCTCCTTTTCCCTCCTTCTGAAAAGATAGGGTTCAAACTAGATAGAATGGGGGGGCCCCATACTGGTTTGCCCCAGGAGCAGGGTTTCTGGGCTAGGGTCTGTAAGGCTATTTTCCTTTGCGGTGGGAGGGGGAGGTGGGGGGATGAACACTGGGTGTTGGGGGAGGGGAGTAATGGCTGAGGGGTTGGGGAGGAAGGGGCTGTCTTGCTGGAGCATGAAGTCCTTGGGGTCATTTGAACAAAGAAACACTCAGGTGCACAATATGCAGAGTGTGCCTACCCCCAGCCCCTCTAGCCTGACCCCAGTCCCACCTCTCAGGGCCCCTTCCAAGACCCTGGAGGTTTTGGGGGTACAGCTGTAGAACCGTTCACTCTCGCCCTGCCCACCCCACCCCCAGCCTCTTCTCCCCTTCTAGGTCCAGGGAGTAAGAAGGTGCTCGGGTGGGCAGACAGCGGTGGAAACAGTATTGAGTTTTCCTTTGGTTACATATTGAAGGCAAAGGTGAGCTGGACTTACAGTCAAAACGGATAGGGGTGAGGAAGGGAGAGGGCCATGGCTGGGGATGGAGAGGGAGGTAGCCCTCCTTGGCCCCTCCACCCCAAGGAACACATGTCTAAGTGGGGTGGCAGTCCCTTTGTCTCATCTCTCCCACCCCCCACAGCACCAAACAAAAGGAGAAGCCCCCTCCCCCAGGGGCTGCTCCCCACCCCAACCTGGGCTGTACATTCAGTGGTTTTCAGCAGTCCTATGGCTCAGGGGGCCACGGGTGGGGGAGGTGGCCCATCAGTCTCAGCTGGACAGTGGCAGTGACCTGGGTCTGTTGGTCCATCCTGGGACCCACAGTTTGTGCCATTTGTTTTTCTGAAGGATAGTACACAACCCTACCAATGCCACTGCCCAATCAGAAACGTCCCCCCCAAAATCAGAAACTAAAAACTGGCTCTTTCATCTCGTCCCCTGATTCACATGTCTGTTTCCCTGTCTCCTATGTAGCCCTCACTGTCTCCTTTGCTGGGACCTGGGGCTGCTTCCAGGGTCCTCACTCAACATAGGCCTTTTCACAAAAGTGCTTATTACTTGAAGCAAGTGCTTTAGAGCTGCAGTGGGGAGGGGGGAGGGGGAGGAGGTGAAGGGCAGGAGATGTTTCCTCCCCACCCTACCCCCTTAAGATTGGGGGGCATTCTGCCTGTTTTACTTCTCCACACCCGTTTAAGTCAAAGAGGTTTTAAAAAAAATCTTAACATTAAAATAAATATGCAGTGGCCAAAAGAATGATCAAAATGCTTCAAAAAACACTAGGGGCTGGGGTGCCCGGGGGGCGGGGGTGTAGGATTGCCTTTGGCATAAGGAGAGGAGGCTGCTCATCCTCCAGGCCTCCTCACAGCCACAAGAGGAGGGACAGAGGACTCCCCACAACCTTCCCCAGAACGGCTGACAGTTGCTGAAGGGGCCGCAGGGACAGGCAGCCACCAACAATCTCATCCAGCAAAACCATGGGGCTCCTGACAAGTACTCAAGTCTTCCTGCCATCACCAAACACTGATAAAGAAGAACACGGCTGATACCCCAAGTCTCCTCTGGAGAAGCCATCTCCCCACTCCCCTGCCCCCTACCACCTGATTCCCAGCACCAAAATAAGAGGGAGGGGATGGAATGGGAAGATTTTAGGAGAACTGAAGTCAGGGGGCAAGCTTTGCAGAACCAGCAGGGGTGGGGCAGGGGGGCTGCAGCCCTTAAGAGAGGTCACATTGATTGTCGTATAGGGGAGGACAGGATGTGAAGGGAGGTCAGGAAGAGGGGCGTCGCAAGGCCCTTTGGCTTTGAAAACAAATATAAAAACTAAAAGCTGCATAATCCTCCTCACCAATAACGGTCATTCGGAAGCTTTGAAATGGTTTAGGAACTGAGGGTTGAGGGGAGCAAGACAGAGAGATAGGGGATAAAAAGGGACCACAGGGGTAAAAAAAAAAAAAAAGAAAAAGAAAAGAGTAAGGACTTGGACAAATACCCCAGGCTTCAGGGAACTAGGATGAGGTATGATTAAGGGTATCTAACTGCTGGGGAAGGAGGGATCCCTGGGATGCTCCCTCTCTCCTCAGCCCACCCTTGGCAAGGGTGGCAAGACTTTCAGGGAACTGAATAGTGGGTAACAGCGTAAATCAAGCAAGCTGGCGTCGGGGAGGAGAGCCCTGTACTATGTAAACGAAGCCTGTCCAGTTCTCAGGGGACAATACTGACGGCAGCCAAACTGGGCAAGGATGTGCTGTGGGGTGGAGGGGGCATGACCTCTATTCAAGTTCTGTGTCTTGGCCCCTGGCTGAGGTATTGAGTGTGAGGAAGGGAACACTGGGCTAAAGGAGTGGGTCCAACTGTCCAGGAGGCTTAGCTAGGAGATGGATGGACAGGGCATTTGAAGGGACCAGGGCCAAATTCAATGCTACATTTAGAGAGAAAACTGCCCCCTCCTCACTCTAGCCCAGTTTGGCTTTTGGGTGCCAACTTTTAGGAATCTTATCAGTGCAGCCCTAGCTCAATCCCATCTCTCCCCAGTGCTGGGAGGCAGGGCCAGGTCACAGTAACCATTCTTTACTCCCTTGGCCAGAGCTTCACCCTCACACTGGAGGGGAGTCTGGGTCCTGAAGCCATGGTCCCCAGTCTGCCCTGCCCCTCCCGCCATCTTTGGCTTCAGATCAGGAGTGACTGGGGGCAGTGGGTACTCTGGACATAACAAAAGGGTGGAGGCAGACAGGGGGCACAAAGGAACTATGGCATTGGGGGGCACAGGAGGAAGAACACAGTCCCTCCCTCCATACACATGCAAATACATGCCTAAAACACATAGGACATACTAGGGCTGTGGTTTTGAAATGGGCAGGAAATTAATTTGATTTTTCCCCTAAAGGATAAAATGCTTACTTAAAAATTCATGACAAGCCTCAAACTTAAGGGAGGGAAGAGCCAGGAAGGGTACGGCCACAGGCTCTGCCCTCTCGAAAGCAAGTAAAAGAAAGAAGCAAGGTTAAAGTGCGTGGTTCAGGGGGTCAGGCCAGGGGCAGAGGCAGGAAGGAGGAAGGGGCAGGCTGTGGGGGCAGAACCAGCCCTTGATCTGCATATGAGGAGCCAGGGAGAGCGCAGGATGGGGCCCAGGTACAGCGGTTGCTGCTTCAAGTGCTTTGCATTTGAACTTAAGGAGTGATGGGGACAGAAGTGGGGAGAAAGCGCCAGGCCCCAGTGCTAAATACCCTCCCCCCTCGTCCTCTAGCTGCCCCTGAAGGGGGAGGGGGCACCCCCAGAGTGCTCACACAGTACCAGAAATTAAGGCTTCTCACTGCTGCGGGGATGGAGGGGCCAGCCGAGCAGGGAGGCAGTGATGGGTGATGGGTATGGAAGAAGACGGGGGGCATCTGCCTGGCAGTAGGGCAGGGGGAAGGGGACACAGAGAGGAGAGCCCGAGGGAAGAGCGAGGAAGCTGGCAGCGGAAAGGGGGAACTGAGAGACGGGGTCCAAGAGAGGGAGAGCCAGGCATTTAGCGATCATTCTGGGACACTTGGCAGAAGGGGTTGCCCTGGGGGTACTAAGGGCCTGGGGTGCTCCCTGTCGGTCCCAGACCCCTGCCAGGCCAGGATGGTGTGGCAAAGGGGTGAGCAGCTGCTCCCCAGTGCTTCTTCCCCCCTCCACCTCCCCACCCAGTCGTGTTCTCCTTTAAAGTGCCCTAAATGTATAGACTTTTTCTAAATAAATAGAATAAGATATCAAGCCACCGGCGGGGGAGGGACACTGGAGGGGGGCTACTCCGAGTAGCAGCCATCTAACCCAATGGCGCCATGCCGCTCCTGGCTGTAGGGGCAGGAGGCCCCACGGGGCAGGGCACCGCAGCCACCCACCGTCTTGGCGGCTGCGATGCCGCAGTTCTTGAGCAGACTGAAGCTGAAAGGGCTGACGGCGTCCTTGGGTGGGAAAGGCTTCATGGTGGAAAGGATCAAGGCCAGGCAGTCGGCCACATCTTTGTTGGGGGCACAGGCCAGTGCTGGGGTGTGACCTGCAAGGCAAAGGTCAGGGAACTGAGGCACAGGGCCCTACATCCTGGGTCCCCATCCACCCTCCCCCAGGCCCTGAACTCCCTTATCTGTGGAGGTGAGCTAAGCAGGCAACCACTCAGTGTGGTCAGAATTCAAGGGCTATGAGGGTGCAGGGACACTGACAGGCAGATTCTCAAAGTGTAGGGGAAGGGTGGGGAAGGCGGAGCATGGGGGACAGGAGGCTAGATGTATGGGTGGGGACAGGAGGTTGGGTGTGTGGATGGGACAGGAGGCTGGGTGTATGGGTCTTCCTAAGGGCCCTGCTGGCTTTACCCAGTTCTGTCACTCCCCTCAGAGGCCCAGGCATAGTGGTGTTGGGTCCCTGCTCTGAAGAGCCCCCTTGAGAAGAAAATCTGAATTTTATAGCACAGTTAAGAAGTCACCTCCTGAAGAATGTCCCTGATCCCAAACCCAGGAAAGGCTGGGGGCTCCAGACCCCACCTACCTTCTTCATCCACAGCCAGCACTGTGGCCCCTCGACTCAGCAGGGCCTGCACCACAGAGGCTAGACCATTCCGGGCAGCAATGTGGAGTGGCCTTGGAAGGAAGGAAAACAAGGGAGACTGAAGTCAGTGGGCTCCACCACAAATATGGTGAGCTCCAGAGAGTTCCTGGAATTTGAACTACTCTCTCTTCACCCACCTGCCTCCCCCAGCCAGAAGCCCCCTTCCCCAAGCACTCACATCTGTAGCGCACTATTGGTAGCATTGATAAGGCCAAGGTCTTGGGTTTCTGCCAGGATCATGAGGGCACACTTCTCATGGCCCTAAGGGAAGGGAGCAGAGTGGAGACTTGTGACGCAGAAGCACGACAGGCAGAGGAGTAGGAGCTGGGGAGGGTGGCAGGGGAACAAGAGCTATCCCGCCAGTTAGACAGGCTGGATAATCCTGACTTCTGCTCTAGTCTTCCCTCCCATCAAGCCAGACCCACCCCCTATCATGAAGCCCTACCTCTTGTATCAGGCAGCCCACCACCACTCTAGGCTGTACCTTGCTACAGGCCAAGTGCAGGGCAGTGTTCTTGTTCTCATCCAGCACAGTAAGATCTGCCTTCCCTCGATACAGCAGAAATTCTACAGGAGAAAGGTGAGAGAGAGGGACTGACGCTTCCCTCCAGAGCGACAGCCATCCTGGCTCTCTACCCTCTATCTGCACAGACTTTGCATCTGATCCTCAGAGGGTGAAACATCCAAAGGTATCCCTCCTGCTTTCTGAGCCTCAGCCCCATCAAGCCCCCACACACAGGGCTGGCCCATGTTGCAAAAACCCGAGAGGAGTTCCTCCGTTCCACACACAGCCCCTACACACCCACAGCAGCGGTGTGCCCGTTCTCAGCCGCCGTCGTGAGCGCAGTGCGGCCAGCGTGGTCAGTGGCGTTCACCTCGGCTTGATGCTGCAGCAGCATACGGAGCCCAGAGACATTGTCCGCGAAGGCAGCGGCGTGAAGGGGGGTCCTGTGGAGTGGGGGTTAGGGTAGAGTGAAGCAGAGAAGGCCCTTCAGCCTGGGCCAAAAGAGGAAGACGACAGGCTCCCACCACTCACCGTCCTTTGGCGTCTCGGCTGTTCACAATCTTGGCACCCAGAGCTCCCAGCAGCATCTCTGTGGTGCTGTCCTGGTTATTAATTCTGGGGGAAGAGGGAGGAGGGGTCACCAGGAAGGGCAAGGGAAATGCACAGTCTGTCATAAGCCCGGCCCACTGACCCCTGAGCGGGGCCTGGGGCACAGGAGGGGCCTTACACTGCACAGTGCAAAGGAGTGAAGGGGTTTCCTTCCAGGTATGAAAATGGGCTGTGTTCAAGTAACAACTCCAGACAATCTTCATGTCCTGCGTATGAGGAAGAAACAGTGGTAATAAGAGAAAAGACAATAGGTTCCTTCTATCTGTCCTGTCTCATCTCTTGACACTCCATCCCACGCTCAGATTCCGATCAACTCAGTTCTCTCCCAAGACCCACTTGTCCTTTTTCTTGGTTCTTGTCTGCCCTCTCCCACACTCAGCCCACACGTTCCTGTGCCTGCTGAGGGCCCTAGACCCTTACCAGTGTAGGAGGCCCAATGCATGGGCGAGTATCCGCTGTAATCCACCCCAGCATCCAGGGGGTCTGTGGAAAGGGCAGCCTGCAGCAGGGTCCGCAGTACTGCAGTGTGGCCGCAGGCCGAGGCCAGGTGAATGGGTGTGCGGCCTTTGAAGTCTCGGCACAGCACAAACGCGTCATGGTCCAGCAGGGCAGCCAGGCAGTCCTCACAGCCAGTCACTGCCTATGAGAGACATGGGGGGTGAGCGGGAGGGAGGAGCCACTCCCCATCCACAGCGCTGAGGGCTGGCTCAGGAGTAAAAAAGAGCCAGTGCAAGACTCCAATCTTTGTCTTTATAACAATGACTCTTAAGTGTCAGGGATCAGCATCTCCTCCCTTGTCTCTCTCTATGCCAACAAACCATCAGGATGGCAAGAGTTAATGTTGAAGCTCTGAGTGGGAGACCAAAGGAATAGGGAGAAGGAGACTAAGAGATCAAAGAATGGAGGCCAGCGATGGTGGAGAAGATCAGGGTGGTGGTATCGCTATCCGATGGAACAGTGCCAGCAGGCGATCTGAGGGAGGAGTCTGGGTAGTGAGCACATGGTTGTATGTGATTACAGAGCAAGATAATTACAGAGCAAAGTAAGGCCCACTAAGACCCTGGGCACAGAATTCTGTCAGCCCACCTGCTAAATGGTCTGATACCCTACTGTCAGTGTGTCTATGCTTCCATATCGCAGGCCTATCTATGAGGGACCCCACCCAGGGCTACAGCAGGAGCTCACTCACTCCTCGGTGGAGGGCAGTGCGGCCCCGGAGGTCAGCAGCATCAGCTGTGGATCCTTTCTCTAGCAGCAGATGTACACAGTCCACGTGGCCGTTCATGATGGCAAGCATCAGTGGGGTTCTGCAGAGGGGGTGGGAGAAAGGGTGAGGGTCTAGCAGGGATGGGAAAACCTACGCCCCACCCTGGGCCACACTCACTGTCCATAAGCATCCATGACATCTGTAATGTCAGCTCGTTCCCCACTGTCGATCAGCAAATGCAGGGAATCAGTGTGGCCAGAGGCAGCTAGAGAAAAGGGAGCCTATGTCAACAAAGGGTCAGGGAAGGGCAGGAGGCCAGGTCCACCCTAAAGGACTCTGTTATTTTGTTAACTATCCTTGAGTCGCTTCTGACTCATGGCAACCCCTGTGTGCAGACTAGAACTGCTCCATAGAGATCACCACTCCTATCTTCTGAGGTGCCTCTGGGTGGGTTTAAACTGCCACCCTTTCGGCTAGTAGCCAAGCACTTAACCATCTGCACCACCAAGCTGCCTAAAGGACTCTAGGGTCGAGATTATGGAAAGGCCTGGGGCAGGGAGAGGTCTTTGGGGATAGTAAGCTACAAAGCAGGACTTGAAATCTCCATCCTCCTCATCCTACCCCACTTCCAAGCCCAAGCCCACTCAGTAGGGATTGATCAGTTGCCAAGGCCTAGTGTGGAAGGGAATACTAACCAGCAGCGTGCAGGGGTGTCCACTTGCGTTTGCGCTCCTTGATGAGGGCAGAGGCACCATGGGCCGTAAGCACCTCCACACACTCAGTAGAGCCTCGCTCAGTGGCCAGGAAGAGCGCGGTCCGGCCCTTGTGGTCCCTTACATCCAGATTCACCAGCGTCTCGGCCAGTGTCTTCAGGGCCTCACAGTGACCATTGTAGGCCTGGATGCGTGCAGGCAACCAATGGACCCAGCTCGGGACATGCCCCTACCCTCTCCCTGCCCCGCCTTGCTCTTGGGGCCCCTCCTCTCTCCAGGCCACTGCCTGCTTGTCCCATTCCCACAAGGCGGCAGAAGCAGGATGGATTCAGAAGTGTCAGGACCTTTGTGTGGCCTTGAGGGCAGGTAAGGACAAGGAAAGCAAGAGGAAGAGACTTGGAACTCACAGCTAAGTGCAAAGGGCTGACTGGAATGGTGCTTTCCACATCCTCCAGGCAGTTAAAGGACATTTCTAAGAGCTGCAAGGGACAGAACAGTAAGTGCTAGGGTGCTGGAACTCCCAGGATATTGCCCCCTCTCCCCCAACCACAGCAATACCTAAATGCTTTATCTAGACACCACATTTGAGTCCTAGTCTCAACCACCCCTTGGTTTCAGAACCCATAAACCCAAAGGCAGACAGTGTGCCGGCACCCCCGCCCCCCCCACCAGGTCAGACACATACCAGTTCGAGGTTCTGTCTGTTGCCATAGGCGGCTGCATAGTGCACAGCTGTGTAGCCCTGCCTGTCCCGCAGGGAGGGGTCTGCACCATTATCCAGTAAGAACTCCAGACAGCTGGGGAGCCAAGGGTAGACTGTGAGGCAGGGACAGGCCCAGCCCCGCAGGGGGCAAGTTCTGGGAGGGGTGGGGGGGGGGGCAAGGGAGCCCCTCCAGGCCTACCCAGCCAACACCCATCCTCTGCTCTAGGTGGGCTCTCTTAAATCCTGCGAATTCTTCAGCCCCAGCTCTTCCTCAAGGTCTGCCCTGAACTGCCTTCCTTTATCCTTTGAACTTTCTCAGAAAACCTAGAACACAATTATCGGCTATCAACCTTCTGCCGGTCAACTCCTGTTTCCAGGCATGCTTACCCCCGACTAGAATGCCTTCTCCTCCTAGGCCATCTGAAGAAGTCCTAGTCATCTCAAACACAGTCCCAGTACCTTCTCCTCTGTGAGGGCCTCGCCAACCCTCCCAGCTAGGTGTCTCCTCCTCTGTACTCTCGACACCCTTCTCATAGCTTAGTAGTCATCGCGGTAGTTGGAGTATTCAATACTTAGTATGTGTCTAGCACTGTTCTAAGAGCTTCGTGTGATTCAGTCATTTAATCCTCATAACGACCCTATCCAAAACCAAACCCACTGCCATCGAGTCGATTCCGACCCATAGCGACCCTACAGGACAGAGTAGAACTGCCCCACGGGGTTTCCAAGGAGCGGCTGGTGGATTCGAAGTGCTGACCTTTTGTTTAGCAGCCCAGCTCTTAACCACTTCACCATCAGGGCTCCTCCTCAATCATAAGTAGGGGTAAAAACAGCATCTACCTGATAGGGTCATTGGAGCCCTGGTGGCACAGTGGTTAAGCGCTCGGCTGCTAACCAAAAGGTCAGCACTTGGAATCCACCAGCCGCTCCTTGGAAACCCCGTGGGGCAGTTCTACTCTGTCCTGTAGGGTCGCTATGAGTCGGAATCGACTCGATGGCAGTGGGTTTGGTTTAGGATATATGACTGAGAAAATTGAGACACAGAGAGGAAGGTAACACACTGAGCTTATTGGATTTTAGATGTCTTTTAAAAAAAAAAAACAACAAAAAACTTCATTTTAGAAGCTTTTGATTTACACAGAAATTGTGAAAATAGTACTGAGTTCCCATATACTCCTTTCCCAGCTTCCCCTATTATAAACGTCTTACGTTAGTATGTGTGAGTGTCCTTTTATCTATCTTCCCTACCAGATTATAAGCTCCCAAAGGGCAGGCATTTGGGATAATTCATCTTTTATTTTCAGCCCCCAGCACGGTACTTGGTAACAGTAAATTAATGCTCGTGGGATAACAATTTATTTTGCATGCGTGTGTTTTGCTTTTCTGATCTTCTCAAGACCATCTGTTCCTTGAGAGAGGGAAGTGTTGCATACTTTTGTCTTGCCCACCGTGCTTAGTACGGGGCTAAACCCAGAATGCTCCAGAAACACTGCTGGCCACCTGGCAGGACAGCAGCAGAGAAGTGGCAATGGAGAGTCAGAGTGGGTGGGAGAACAGTACAACCAGAGTTGGCATTTTTAGAAAACTGAGGCAAGTGCATCCCAGGAGCCTTCCCAACTACTCACAAGAAGGCCTCCTTCCTGCGGGACTCCTTCAGTGGCTCGTCCTCTTCAGCATCATGACTGGAAGCTGAGTGGGGTTCCACTCTGGGGGAGAGAGATTGAAGAAGTCGGGGAAGGCTCAGAGAGGTGAGTGGGGCTGAGAATGGCCAGAGTGGGAGGCTACCTCCTGTAAGTGTCGGACGCGGCAGCATAGTGGAGGGGAGAGCAGCCTTTACAGTCAGCCTCATTGACGCCGGCCCCAGCAGTCACCAGCGTGACCGCACACTGGTAGCTGCCGTTGGCGGCTGCATAGTGCAGTGGGGTCCTGAGGGAGAAGTGAAGGAGGAGGGTAAGTAAAAGAATCAGGGACAGATCCAAATGC
This sequence comes from Dugong dugon, assembly GCA_030035585.1. Lineage (NCBI taxonomy): Eukaryota > Metazoa > Chordata > Mammalia > Sirenia > Dugongidae > Dugong > Dugong dugon. The sequence goes on from CM057465.1 coordinate 11,034,391, forward strand.
AACCAGATTCGCAGCCAAAAGCTGGCTTGTAATATTCTCCTCACTTAAGACTCCAGCCCCCACCCTCCCCCTCCCCCAGTTGTCTCTCTAGACATTCCTATGTATATCCCCTCCACACTAACACACCTTCCAAATTTGTCTCTCCTTCTCAAGTCAGCTCCACTGCTCAACAGCAAATTAAGACATTCAACATTCCTAAACGGAAGGAAGACACGGCTTGAGAGTGAGAGCCTTACGGAGAAGCCACAGACCCAGGGAGGGGGTGAGGAATGTTGGAACAGCCCCTTATGCTATAACTGTTTCACTGTCAGAGGGGGAAGAGATCTGCACAGGAAAGAACAAGGGGCCCAGACCCCTGCCCAGCTCTCTTCTCAAGGCTTGAGAGAAAGATAGGAGAATTCACCCTCCAGAAGCAGCAGCATGAAGACAGGTGCGGCCAAGGTTGTCAGGAGTGTTGATGTCAAACCCAGCTGAAAGCACGTGCTCATTGCTGAGTGAAGATACAATGCTGTACAGCTGACCTGGAGGGGGTAGAACACTACAGATCATTATCAGACAGCACAGAGCAGAGGGAAGGCCTCTGCTTTCCTACACACCTGCCCAACCCTCCAGCCCATCAGCACACACCTGAGGAAAGCAGCTTACGACAACAGTCAGAGAATCCAAAGAGAACAGCTAAGTGCAGGGGGAACATGTCGTGGATGCCGCGCCTAGGGAGAAGTCGAGGACTCAGTTCTTGGGTCCAGTTACAGGCCTTTTTTCTGTGCCCCTCCCCCCTCCCCGAACCAGCCAAAAAGTCAGGGTAGGAGATGGCAGGGTGCTCCAAACCTCCCTTTGGCAAGCTTCTTTGTGTCTCCGTGTTTGACGTGAGAGGTCTGTGAAGATCTGAGGTGACCCAGAAGTTGGGGCCAGGGGCCCTGACTCACCGGGCGGTATCCGCGCCATTGGTCATGAGGGTGCTGATGAGCAGCTCGTGTCCGTAGCGAGCAGCCACGTGCAGTGGCGTGTTCCCAAATTTGTCAGCACAATCAATCTCACTGCCTGAGAGAACGATATGTGCACACAAACTCAGGCAAACCTCAGGCTTAAGGCCACTCCCACTAGTTAGCTACCATTTATTGATGGCTTATTATGTGCCAGTGCCAGGCTAAGCACTTTGCATGTATTATCTTATCTGTAAGCCTTAGAGGCCTGGAGAAGGTAGAACAGGGCCCATTTCCATAAGTACCCTGCTCAGGGATCCAGGTGCCCGTGCTTAATGGAAGATGGAGTGGGAGGTGGCATCGGGAAGGAAGGGGGTTTCTAGGGATGAGTTCTCTGGGGGAGGATGAGGAGAGAACAGTTTCCAGAGTCCATACCGTTCTGGATGAGGATCTGGGAGCGGGTGAAACGGCCGTGGATAGCAGCCATGTGCAGAGGACTTTTCCCTTCTTTGCTCTGTGGAAACATGGCATCTTTCAGCGCAAAGCTCAGAGGATACCCTGTTCCCCCTTCCAAAGGACGTTATCTCTGGGGACACGGTGGTCATATGGGCATCTTCTCAGCCCACACGCTCCTGAGTCTCTGGCAAGGTCTGTCCACCCCAGGAGGGACAATTCCCCAACAGAGTTATCCAGAGGGAACGATACAGGCAAGATCCCCAGAGCTAGGTTCCTCTCCCCACTGGTCTGAGCCTCGCCCCTTCAGGCACCTGGTAGTTGACATCGGCCCCATTATTGACCAATAACTCCAAGCAAAGCGCGCCATTGGTGGAGACTGCAGCTACATGCAGTGGTGTGAAGCCCTTGTCATTTGGCTGGTTGACATTGGCTCCTGCGTTCACCAGCTCAATAGCCACAGCATCCTGGCCCAGGTAGCAGGCGATGTGCAAAGCTGTGTTTCCGAAAGCATTGGGCTCATCGATCTGGATTTCCAGGGGTGAGGGTAAGGGGGTAGGGTATCAGTTTAAACAAAGTGGAAACCGGCACATACAGCCCTAGAGAATACCAGAACGCCAACAACCGTCTCAGCCCCCTCAGGCTCCTGACCCAGAAGACTAAGGGCACTATTATTTAAGGTGAGAGTGATTCAGATGCTCTCACGAATCCCCCCAACTTCCCAAAACCACACCAACGATCTCCGCACTTTCATGTCTCTGTAACAGGCTCTGCCCTCTAACTCCCCACCCTTAGTCCCCAGCCCCTGCCCTGACCTCAGCTCCCATCCGGAGAAGGTACTTCACCACTTCGATCTGGCCACTGGCAGCGGCTGTATGGAGCAGCCCATAGCCCTTGCGGTCCTTGCAGCCCAGGTCTGCTCCCCGTGCCACCAGCAGTTTCAAGACCTCCAAATGCCCTAGGAAAAGACGATGCTCTCAAGGAGATGGAGGGTGAACTCTAAGGCCCTGAGTTCCTCTCCCCAAAGGCCACAAAACCCTACATCCCTGCTGAGGAGTCCTATGTGTAAAATTCCTGCTTTTCCCATGGATTCTTTCTCACCTAGAAAAGCTGCCCAGTGCAGAGGCTGCCGCTCCTTTTTGTCGCAGACATTGAGGCTGGCTCCCTTGTTGAGAAGCAGATTTACCGTCTGTAGCAGGATATGAAAGACACCTGTTCAGAGCCAGGTACATACCCTCAACCTACCTAAAAGCAGAGGCCCCATTTCCTGAAAAGGCTGAGGCAGCCTAATGCCTTTATTATGAGCAGAACAATGTAGAGAACTAGAAGGGACAGAGGAAGCAGGCACTAAGAAGGAGATACCAGATTGATATGCAGGTTCAAAGGAAACTCAAGGAGTCTCTTCAGGCGATACGGTGGTCCTTAAACTCTTGAGTCTTTGAAAATATGTTGAAAGACATGGACTCTCTCCTCAGAAAAAGGCATGTACACATACGTTTTGCATGCAACTTCTAAGGGGGCATCAAGCCCACGATGTCCAAGTCAAGAATTTCCAACTAGTCCAACCATTCATTTGGGGCTTGAGCCCAAGTGTTTACATAACCATCTGGGCTTCTCCCCCACCAGGAGCAGGGGGAGGTGAAGCAGGGAAAGAGAAGGTACTAGGTTGGGCCTGGATTAGAGCAGTCCTTACCTCAAGATGCCCACTATGCACTGCATGGTGCAGGGCACTGCGCCCGCTCCTGTCAGCCACGTTGAGGCTGCTCAACAGGGGTGCCAGAGCCTCAGCACACTTGGTGGCCCGGTTGGCAGCAGCCACATGCAGTGGTGTCTGCCACAGCTTGTCTCGGGCATTCACATCTGCTGAATGTGCCAGCAGCAGCCCCAGCACCTTCTGTTGAGAAGCAGGAGACAGGACAGAAGATAGAGAGGGAGCAGGAGGTAAAACAACAGGAAATGGAAGGAGGAATAGTTCAGCGTGGCACATACACCACCACTGCCCCCAGCACGGAGTCTCTTCTCAGCTTCCCAACATACCTAACCTCTCAATATCTACTTCCCCTCTTCTGGGTCTTCTCAGAGCACCTTACCTCGTGAGGGAAACACAAATCCCTCACTCTTCCTCCAGCCACCTGGTATCATTCCCCAACCCACACTCTGAAAATCCTCACTCACACATACATTCACCCCCAAGAAAACCCACACGTGTAGGAGATTCCAATTCCCTAGTATTTCTAGGAAAAATAAACTCTTCTGCCACATTAATGCCCTGAATACCCTCCTTCAGTCCTTCCATAGGCACCAAGGTCGTTTTCATTACTTCTATAAACAAACAGATACTGGTTTCTCACCAAAACCACCAAGGCTAAAATGCCCCTCCTAATCACCATCCACCTCATTCCCACTGGCCTCAGACCCTCCCCCTGGTGTCTGGAGCCAGGGAAGTGACTGTCTAAGAGAGAGGTCTCCTTTTTCCTTCTCCAGAGCTGACGGGATGAGGTCTGTTTGGCCCCTGTGCTGTCAGTTTTCCTGCTGCTTGAGGGGCAGGGATGCATCAGATCACTATCCCCACGCCCCCACTGAAAGGAATCTCAGTGCCCAAAGGGGGATCAGAGTCCAAGGTGGCCCCCCAGGGAGGGATGAGTCACTCAGGCCTGGCAGCAGGGCCCACTGCAGTCTGCCAGCCTGGTGTTAAGCTCTCCTTGATGTCACATCAGCTGGCAACACATAGCCCCCCTTCCAGCCAGTTCTAGGGGTAGGAGGGAGGGGCCAAAGTCTGATCATCTCCCTACTTGAGGGAAGAATAGCTTATAGGGCAGAGGACTGAGACACTCCAACCCTTAACCTCCACCTTTAATCAACTCCTCTTTTTGGGAAGGATGAAAGGAGGCGAAGGCCCATACCTCATTTCGGGAGGCAGCGGCACGATGAAGAGGGGTCAGCCACAGTGTATCCTTAGCGTTGACATTAGCACCTGTGAGAACATAATTTCCTTTTTTTGATGGGAGATGGGGAGGCGGTGGGGAAGAAAGCCAGTAATGAGGCTAGAGAATCTGGATACCGCTGGAGCCTCCCCTGGACCAACTACCAGAGAACAACCCTTGGATATGCTGGGAGGAAGAAAAAAGGCTCCTCCCTTCTCCTCCCCGAGGTGCCACACCTTCCAGCTTCCCACTTTCACCTGACATCAGTAGCAACTGAAGGATGGGGACATCGCCTACGTAGGCAGCAGCATGCAGTGGGGTTCGCCTCTCTTGGTCCTGGGAGGGCAGAAAAGAGGAGGGGCTGTGGAGAGAACTATCCCGGCTGGAGAACGCCAGGACAAGTCTTAACGCACCAGGGTCTTTCCGTGGGCTCTGCAGCCCTCTAAATCCCGATACTGAGAAGTCAAAGACAAGCACTTAAAGAGGGTGGAGTCAGGGCCAAGGCCCGGGAAGCGGCTCCTTCTTCAGGAGGGGAGGGGGCGCTGCCGACCCCGATGGTTGGGAAGAGAACACCTTTTCTGGGCATCCCCAGTCTCTCTGGTGTCTATTCCGAGCCTGACCGGCTCTCTATCTCCAAATGCAAAGCAGGCACCCACCCCAGGGTGGAAAGAGCTGCGGCCTCATCCGAGCCGAGGAGGCACGGAGCCGCCCCACTGGTCGGGAGGGGTCAAGAACACCGGAGCGCGGATTCCGGGCTCGCCATCCTCCTGCTCCCAACTCACCAGCACATTGATGTTCTCCTTCTGCGAGAGGAGGGAACGCACTTCCTCCACATCTCGGCTAAAGATGGCCTGGACCAGGGGCGGCTGCAGGGAGAACCGGCGGTCAGGGAGCGGGCTGGAGCAGGAGCGGGACCAAGGGGGGGGGGGGGCATCCAGGCTTGAAGGGGAGGCGTCGCTGGAGGGGCTCCGCTCTGGGGGTCCTGCCTGCAGCGAGTCCCTGAGGCGCCTCCGCCGGTCGCCAGGCCCGCAAGGACACCGGCTCGGATGAGGGGAGCGCGGCGTGGGGCGGGGCGGGAGCCGCGGGAGCCTGGGGCTCGGGCCCAGCCTAGGCCGCACATCCCCGGGCTCGCGTGGAGGCGGCACGGCCCTGGAAGGAGAAAGAGGGAAAGGGCAAGACAGCTGACCTGGTCCGTGATGCTGAGGATCCCCATGGCCCGGCCCGGGCTCCGTCCGCATCGAGCTCCCGGCGGCGGCGGCGGGGGCTCCACCGGGGACACGGGGCGGCCCAGGCGGCGGCTGCGGCGGCGGCTGCGGGGAGAGCGCGGCCCCGCCTACCGGGGGGCGGGCGAGCGGGAGCCCGCAGCGCTCCCTGGCGGCCACCCGGCGCCCGGCCGCAGGGCGCTTGCCGCGCAGGCGGCTCGGGCCGCTGCGGCCCGAGCCCCACCCTGACGGCCAGAGCTGCTCCGGCGCCCCGTACCTCGCGCGCTGGCTCCCCGGCTCCGCCGGCCGTACCCGCTGTGCTCTCCGCTTCAGTCTGGCGGCCCCGGGGTCCCCCACAAGATCTAGCGGCAACTGGGAGTTGGCCCCGCGGTGCCTCCCAACCTGAGGACCAAACTGCTGGCCAGATCCCACCCAGCCGTAGTGCCCACACCTGACCTACCCCTGCCATCCTCCCGTCAGCGATTCCACACCTCAAAATCTCCCACAGACTAGAGGAAACTGGAGGTAAGGATCTGGGGATTTTATATGGCCATGGCCCCCGATGGAGGGAAGGCATGTATTTCCACTGGAGGTGACATGAATTGGGTAGAAAGGAAATAGCAAAGGTACTCGAACTGCAGAGAGAAATCTAAGAAGGACCCCAGAAAAAACTCTACAGAGGCCAAGACACGTGGCAGCTGAAGAAGTCCCCCAAGGCCAACAGAAGGGGCCTTTTTCTACAACCTGATTACTCCACTGCCAGCTGAAGGGGGATGACCACACTTCAAAAGGGTCAGTTTTTTCTCCCGAAAAAAGTATGGGAGTGCCTCGGCTCTCCTCTCGTTGGAGAGGCCAGAGAGCAGCCTCTCAGGGAAGAACTGGATGGAGGTCATCCCAGGCCAGAAAGGGAAAAAGAAGGATGAAGAAAAACAGAAATTGAAAAACTGGTACAATTTATGAAAGGTGATTCAGGGGTCCGGTTCAGAACTCAGCCACTCAATATTTGTGTTCTAAGAAGGGAACACATTTAAGAAGATGTGTAGCCTGTTGGCCCCCTGTCAAGGCATGGATATAAAGCCCTCTCTTGCTCTCCAACAATCTATGTCCCTCGCTGCCTTCCCTATCTTGAGTCCCTCTGGAAAGATACCTAAGACACTGGTAACAGCGCTTTTCTCCGGAGAGGAGCAGAGAATGAGAAATGAGAGAGAAGTTTACCTATCACTACATTTCCTTTGTGGAGCCCTGGTAGTGCAGTGGTTAAGAGCTCAGGCTGCTAACCAAAAAGTGGGCAGTTCAAATCCACCAGCCTCTCATTGGAAACCCTATGGAGCAGTTCTGCTCTTTCCTATAGGGTCACTGCGAGTCGGAATCTACTCAACGGCAACAGTATATACCCTTTAAGGAGACTTGGTGGCGCAATGGTTAAGCACTCGGCTGCTAACTGGAAAGTTGGCTGTTTGAACTCATCCAGCAGTTCCTCAAGAAAAAGACCTGGCGATCTGCTCCCATAAAGATTGTCACTGTGTGCTGTTGAGTCGATTCTGACTCATAGTGACCCTATATGACAGAATAGAACTGCCCTATAGGGTTTCCTAGGCTGTAGTCTGTACAGAAACAGATTACCAGGTTTTTTCTCCCCCTAGAAAACTCTATGGAGCAGTTCTACTGTGTCACATGTGGTCATTATGAGTGGAAAACGACTTGACGGCACCTAACAATGTATACCTTTTAGAATTTTTTGAATTTTTACCATATTAAAAATAAAAATATTGCTTATTAGGAACCTTATGGGGCAGTGAGTTCATCTTAATGAGGCAGGAACAACTCAGAAAAGGAGGGTGAGAATCGTTGTACAACTCGAAGAATGTAATCAATGTCACTGAGTTGTACATGTAGAAACTTGAACTGATATATGTTTTTGCTGTGTATATTCACAAAAACAAGAACAATAAAAAATAAAATATTTAACAAATAAATAAATAAAATGAAAAACATATATATATTGTTTAAAACTTACCTCTCCCCGGAAGACCTGCCTGGTTAACAGGCCTTTTCCATTTTGTTAGATCTTAACGCTTATTTAGTTTACACTGCTACAGTCTGGTTTAAATTGCACATCTTTGTTTCTCATTTTACATCTTTATGATGCACAGGTATCCAACATTTCAGAATGAATTGTAAACTTCTTATTAGTAGGAGTCAGATTTCTTTTCTTTGTCTTTCTCCTTAACACAAGACTGTAAATTATTTTGTTTTGTTTTAATGAAAAAAGGATTTTGAGCCCCCATGAAGGCAAGGGTATACATTAAATTGTCCTTTGTAGCTCTAGCAGAACAGCACATGGAAACAGGCACTTAATATTTCACGATGATGATGCCGATGTTGACAAAGTTGAAACCGAAGGTAGCTGGAGATCAGATGGATATGGGTGTTCGGACATATTGACTTGGCTATTGGGTATGATGTATCTTCTAGGAGGGGCTGATCTAGAATATGGCCCAGAGGATGGGGAGGAGGGGAATACATGGTCTCTATTCCCCAAAATAGCTCTGGGTAACCTGAGGAATTGGAGTCAGGGGTTGAGCTGGTGTCACGTGCTTGAGTCTGGCACAGGGGTGGAGGTGAACAGGGAAGTTGCCAGCCAGGTTTTCTGAGCAGCTGGAAAGAGGAGGAAGGGCTACAAGAGTTATTTTTAATATCATTCAGAACACAGAAAGATTTTCCAGCAGGGAAAAAAAGAGATATGTTGTAGGTAACACTGATACTTCCAGCGCTCAGGGAGACGCACAAGGTGTGGGGGTCGAGGAAGGTGGGAAGTGATGGCAAAGCCCTCTCTTATTGCAGACAGTCTTCCTGGATTCAACTACTGAATTCATCTCATTTGGGTAATTCTAAGGAGATGCTTGCCTGTCTTAAGCCTCAGTTTTCATTCTTTTAACAAATGTTGACTGAGGACTAACCATTGCGTACAGCACTGTCCTAAATGGTTTGGAGATGGAAACTTAAAAGTTAGTGATGTCTATGGTGGTGCAACGGTTAAGCACTAGGCCGGCAGTTTGAACCAACCCCCCACCCCCACCCCACCCAGCAACTCTATGGGAGAAAGACCTGGCAATCTGCTCTCATAAAGATTACAGCCTAGAAAACCCTATGGGGCAGTTCTACTCTGTCACGTGGGGTCACTATGAGTCAAAATCGACTTGATGGCACTTAACAACGACAACATCTTTGTGGAGCTTGTGCTTTAGTAGGAGTACACACATTCACATGGAACAGCTAGAAAATATAGGATCCCTGCTAGTTACGTAGCATTATGTGTTCAGAGTAATGTTGAGGGGTGGGTTTAGTCAAAGGGGTCTTCCTGGAGGAGGTGCGTTTTGAATCAGTACTTGGAGGATGTTACGGATGTAGAATAGCAGGGAAATGACAGGAAATTGGTTGTTTCAAGCACAGGGAATGACTAGGAAAGGTTTAAATGGCAGTAATTAGCTAATCTAATTAATAGAGGGACAGCAAGCAAATTGGCTTGGCAGGCCTATTGTACCTTGGGGATTCTGCAGCAGTTAACTCGGTTAAGGCAGAGTGTTAATGAGGTCACAGTTCAGTCATGTATCCCAGTTAATTTCTGTCTTTTAGCTGGCCAGGTCCTTACTCCTCACGCTAAGCAGCTGTCTCACATGTGTAAGCCCTTAGTCGGAAATGGGTGGGGCTGGACAAAAGAATGGGGGTTAGAGAAAGTAAATGTGTCCCTCAAGGTCACATGCCCATCAGAGGGTGGCTCCAGATTATCGTCTTTGAACTGGAAAGAGATACTGTATCCTGGTGGTGGTCGGGAACTGATCTAACAGGTCCTTCCTGGGGTGCTGAGGGAAAAAGAAATATTAAGGGAGCAAGAGAAGTGAGATCATCCCCTAACCTGGGGCTTCATGCCTCCCTAGTAGGTGGGAGAAAAGAGAACAAAAAGGAAAGGTGACTAAACATATCCATTTGGTGAAGTAGTACTAAATGGGAGCCCTGGTGGTGCACTGGCTAAGCGCTACAGCTGTAGCTGCTAACCAGAAAGTTGGCAGTTCACATCTACCAGCCACTCCTTGGAAACCCTATGGAGCAGTTCTACTCTGTCCTATAGGGTCATTATGAGTTGGCAACGGGTTTGGTTTTTATTTTTAGTTCTAAACGTCATGGAGGTAGAATAGTTTTAAAAAATGGGTTTGGTGATCACCTAGACCTGGGTTCTGTCTTCACCTCTTATCTGGGTGAAGTTTTTGCATTTCTAAAATAAGGATAAAAATGCCTTCCTTAACAAAATGTTAAATGTAAGCCAGAGTTTAAAGGAGGGCTCCCGCTCTTTGAAATCTGGATCAGACAGGCTCAAACTTTAAATCAATTTAGATCAGTGGAAGTCCCAGAATTAATGCTAATTAACTCAAGGAGTGGGGGGAATGGAGGGCTTGTATTGGCTTCCAGGCCCCTGTTTCTGAGCAGGAGTCTCCCTTAGATACCAGTTAGACCCACAAGGCAGCCTGTATTTATTTTACACCCCCCCACCCCCACCCCAATACACATACACCGCTCAGGCAAAGCTTTCCTGAAAATAGAGCTTGACTGAAGATTTAGAAAGAGAGCAGAGGAGGGGGTAGCACTGTAGTAGTATAAATATCTTTAAACATAATAGCAGGCACTACCATTTAAAAAACATCCTTCCTCCATTTCACCATGGGAGAATTTCAACAGCTTTTGCACCCACCCAGATCCAGTCTAAGGAACCCTGACGGTGCAAACGATTCGGCTGTTAAACCAAAGGTTGGTGGTTTGACCCCACCCAGTGTCTGTGGGAAGCCCTGGTGATGCAGTGTTTAAAAGCTCAGCTGCTAACCAAAAGGTTGGCAGTTCAAGCTTCTCCTTGGAAACCCTATAGGGCAGTTCTACTCTGTCCTATGGGGTCACTATTAGTCAGAATTAACTGGATGGCAACGGTTTTTTTTTAGAGGCTCTGGGGAGAAAGTCCTGGCGAAAAGGACTGCATGGCACCTGACAAAAGATCCAGTCTCTCTCTAATTGCTGGTTCCTCTCTTCTCTCTCCTTTTTTTTTTTTTTCCTCCTTTTGTCTCCCCTACTTTTATCAACAGCTATTTTTTTCCTCCTTGTATCATGGAAAGCAGTATAGTGGTATTTCATTGCCTGGATTTCTGCCATGGGGTCTCACCCTTCTTCCGGTGCACACTTTTCCAGACAAAGATGGTTCTCTCCCCTAAAAGTAATTCTTGTTCCTCCCACTCCTACTTCTTTCCATAAATATTAAAAGAGAAAACTATACAAAGTCTTAGCCCAGCGCCCGGAATGTTAACTTCCTTTCCCAAAGATGTAAAACACCACACTAGGCACTACGGGATCTACAAAGATGAATAGAGCTTCTAACTACAAACAACTCAGAATATGATAAAGGCTGTACGAGAGACGTTCAGAGGACCAACTGTTAACAGCCCACGAAGTCGCTTCTGTGCCTAGGCATCAGGTCCCGTGACCACAGACTTCACTAAGTAGTTTGCCTGGCCAAGTCGCAACACCGGCCAATCTCTGTAGCTTCTCACACACCCCAGCACATTTTCTTGCCAGAGGTGTGAAACTACATCTCCCGACAGGCCGTGTTGTCTGTCCCCTGACTTCCTCCCTCTCTCCGTCCCGAGCCATGGCAACGGCGTGACGTCGGGATACCGGGAGCGCGGGAGCAGCAGTCGCGGCTTCAGTTCTAGCCAACCCGGCCGCCCGGGCGGGTGCAGGGGGAGAGGAGCCGCAGCCCCGCACCGTCCCTGCGCTCGGGGACCCTGGGCCCGCCCGGCGGCCGTGTCCTGCTGCTGCTCCTCCTCGGGGGCGGGGTGGGGGGGGGTGAGGGCGCAGCTGGGGGTCAGAGCGGACAAGGCAAAGCAGAGGCAAACTCATGGCCTCGGCGGGCGCACGGCGGCTCCCGGCCGGGACGCGCGCGGCGGCCCAGCGATGCTGCAGCCTCCCGCTCTGCCGGGCCCCGCCCCGCGGCCCTCCGCGACCGCCGCGACCAGTAAGGTGAGAAGGAGTCGCGGGCCTTCGCGCCGGAGGGAAGTGGGTGGCTCGGAACCAGCAAGTTCCACGGTGGAGAGTTGCAGCCCTCGGATGCAGGCGCGGCGGAGGGAGGCAGCGGTTCTGCCCGGGAGTCTAATGTAGAGCCTTGGAGAACGATTTTGCAAGTTGTAGGCGAGGGGAAGTCCTTGGGGTGGGCGCCCAGGCAGTGACAAACTCGGTAGGGCCGCGGGACAGTGATGCTTCCTAAGAGTCCTAGCGTTCAGGAGTGGCATAGCTCCCAGCCAAAGGCTACAGGCCCTTCACATGCGTCCCGCGCTCTAACCCATCCCCTCCCCCGGCCCTGTCCTTAGCTGCCCTCGACCTTTCGCACTCGTGACTGCCTGGCCAGAGAGCCTGGCGGGCTGCAGCAGGTGCTGGGGATGAAGCTTGTCTGGACGACCTTTCTCAGGGATGCTCCCCTTCACCTGGGAATGGTTGAAGAGTACAAAAATCGCGATGTTGCCTCTCTTTTTGGCCTTAGGTTTCTGACCTCTTGCAGCCTCCTCTTGCCCAGGGCTGCCCAGATCTTGGCGTCTGAGACTGGCTTACCTCCCAGCCGTTCCTTCATGGGCTTCACAGCCTCCTTCACCAACAAGCGAAAGGCTTACTCGGAGCGTAGGATCATGGGGTGAGCATCTTCCTCTGCCCTGCATTGCTCCCCCACAAACAACTATGCCCAGGCTAAAATATAAGGGTAGCATTAGTAGGCAAGATTCATCCCCGGCCACCCGCCCTCCGGCTATATTCTATCCTCCCAGCCTTCCAACCTTAATTTCTCTCTTAGTTGCTGTATATCTGTATTAAGTGAGATGTGACTAGAGTTGGACTAAACCAAAAACCAAACCCGTTGCCATCAAGCCGATTCGGACTCACAGGGATCCTACAGGACAGAGTAGAACTGCCCCATGGGGTTTCCCAGGCTGTAAATCTTTTTTTTTTTTAATTGTACTTTAGGTGAAGGTTTACAGAACAAATAGTTCCTCATTAAACAGTTAGTACACCTATTGTTTTATGACATTGGTTAACAACCCCACAACATGTCAACACTCTCCCTTCTTGACCTTGGAGGACCTTTTTTTTTTTCTTTTTTGGTGAAAATATACATAGCCAAAGATACACCATTTCAAAAATTTCTACATGTACAATTCAGTGACATTACGTTCTTCCAGTTGTATTGCTGTTCTCACTTTATTAGATAAAGGTTTACAGAACAAAATAGTTTCTCATTAAACAATTAGTACACATATTGCCTTATGACAATGATGAACAACCCCACTACATGTCAACACTGTCCTTACTCAACCTTGGGTTCCCTATCACCAGCTTTCCTGTCGCCTTCTGCCTTCTGGTCCGTGTCCCCTGGACTGCTGTGCAAGGCTGTAAATCTTGATGGAAGCAGACTGCCACATCTTTCTCCCTCAGAGTGGCTGGTGGGTTAGAACTGCTGACCTTTCGGTTAGCCGCTGAAGCTTAACCACTACACCACTAGGGCTTGTTAGTTGAACTACAAGGTGTTATTTCTCTGATGACCCAACTATATGTATTCTAAGCACAGTGTAATAGTTAACACTTACTGAGCACTTGCTATGTGCTAGCAGCTAGGCTGCTAGGTGTTTTACATGGATTTTCTCATTTAATCCTCCCAACAAACCAATCAGGTACTATTACATCCAGTTTATAGGCGAGAAAATGGCGGCACAGGTAATTTACCTACGGTCACACTGTTATAAAGTTGTACAGCTGGGATCTGAGCCCTTGTGTGATCACAGCCTCTGTTCTCCCTTCTTAAGTTCAAAATCGATAAGGCATACAAAAGCATTCTGTAGACCACAAAACATGATATCATTAATCATATCATGGTAATTTACATGTTTGCTTTCAAGAAGGCATTCTTCCAGGCTTCTTTGGGATCTCTAGTTCCTGCAGGTGCATGGTTAGCTGGGCAAAGGTATGGGACAAAGAGGAAGCTGACCCAGTTAGCAGTTCCTTAGCCTCTGATTCCCCTTCCTCTAGGTACTCAATGCAGGAGATGTTCGAGGTGGTGTCCAATGTCCAGGAGTATCGCGAGTTTGTTCCCTGGTGTAAGAAGTCTTTGGTGGTATCCAGCCGTAAGGGGCACCTGAAGGCCCAGTTGGAGGTTGGCTTCCCACCTGTCATGGAACGTTATACCTCAGCAGTTTCTGTGGTCAAACCTCACATGGTCAAGGTAAAACCTGAGAGGGATTAACCAAGAAGTTTGTGTTCTCTAGCATTTTGACATTTAACGGCTATTTTGACCTATGAGTCAGAATTGACGGCAATGGGTTTTTGTAATTTTATCTCGGTGTGTCAAGTACCTCCCTGTTAGAAGCCATGAAAAATGCTTTATGATTCCTTTTTTTTTGCTTTCTATACTTAGTATGGAGCCCTGGTGGCTCAGTGGTTAAAAGCACGGATGCTGACCAAAAGGTCGGCAGTTTGAATCTACCAGCTGCTCCTTGGAAACCCCGTGGAGCAGTTCTACTCTGTCTTGTAGGGCCACTATGAGTTGGAATCGATTCGACAGCATTGGGTTTGGTTTTTGGTTTTGGTTATAGTTAGTATAAGGTCCCTGGGTGGCACAAATGGTTTGTATTCTACTAACCTTAAGTCTGGCAGTTCGAACTCATTCAGCAGCGTTGTGGAAGAAAGGCCTGGCAGTCTGCTTTCGTAAAGATTACAGCCAAGAAAACCCTGTGGAGCAGTCTACTCTGTAATACACGGGGTCACCATGAGTCGGAATTGAGAAGGCTTTGGGTTTTTTTTGTAATATACTTAATATACGTTTTATTCCAGTGTAGTAGTATTTAACTACCTGGCTGCTGTCCTATTCTAGGCTGTTTGCACTGATGGCAAGCTCTTCAACCACTTAGAGACCATCTGGCGATTCAGCCCTGGAATTCCTGCTTACCCCCGAACTTGCACTGTGGACTTTTCGGTGAGTCAGGAGGCTTCATAGCAAAGGGGTCGGATTGGGTGTGGGGGCAGAGCTGAAGTACTGTGACAGGGTTATTTTTTAAGAATAACTAGCACGTAGCATTTCCCAAGTCAATGACAGCAAACTTCCACAGCTCTGAGCTTTCATCAAACTTGCACTCTGTGCTCAGTCTTAAATTGGGGCTTTGGAGGGTATCTAAGGAACTGGAGGGGGAGGGTGTGGAAAGGCACTGAGCACATTTGGCTAAGGGCTGTCCAACACTGTCTTAAAGAGTTTCTGACTCTCTCTTACCCATTCCCAGATTTCCTTTGAATTTCGTTCTCTGCTGCACTCTCAGCTGGCCACCATTTTTTTTGATGAGGTTGTCAAAAAGAATGTTGCTGCCTTCGAGCGCCGGGCAGCCACCAAGTTTGGTCCAGAGACAGCCATCCCCCGTGAACTGATGTTCCATGAGGTGCACCAGACTTGAGGCAAAAAGATTATCCCCTGGCCTCTCCTCAACCCCCCCCCCCCCCCCAATTCTCTTATTTATTTGGTTTGATTCCTGCTGCAGCCTGAGAAAGGAGTCCGTTCATACTACTGTTCTCCTCTCTCAGTTCCCCAGAAGTTGGGCTCTAAACTGGTTGGAAATGCTGGGGAGAAAGAAAGGAAAAGGCAGAAAGTATGGAAAGGAGACATGCCTGGGAGAGGCTCAGGCTTACCCTGAGAGCCCCATGTGTCCACAGGCTTCTCATACTGAATCAGAATCAGGACTCTGGTTGTTATCTGGGCCGTCATGGTGCCTTAGTGTTTCACCAGGGGAAGATACCAACTCTTCAAGGAATTGAATTAGCAGAGCTTTTTCCTTCTCCTTTGGCACGGAGGTACTGGGTGCTATATAACTTCTGCCCTGCCCGAGGTTCACACAAAAAAAGCAACCTGCCCCCACAGCTTGAAATCCATATCGCCTCACTTTAAGACTATTTCCATGCTATCTGGCTAGTGGAGAGCAAGGGGTTTACCATCAGTGCCACAGGGCCAAGAAGGCAAAAAGTACTGAACAGAGTTGTCTTTGTACACTTGGGTTGTACCTTATTCTTCCACTTAGCCTGAGTTTTTATAAAATTTTAATAAATTATGACAGTGTGAATTTGGCTTCCTTGTATTGTTTCTTGGGGGAATAATGTAGATGGAGCAGAACAAAGTCATGGCTTCCTTCCACAGCAGAATGAAGGTGCAGCAAGAAGACCTCTTGAACATAGTGTCCCAGCTAACTATAGTAGTACATTCTACAAGCCAGGACCTACGACCCACCCCCTTGCCTATTTATAGACTTTTCAGAAGGTCAGTTACAGCTCCTCAGGACAGAAGCATTTGGTCTCATACTTCCCATGTATCTGATGCCCTAAGGACCACTTCTTGATATTTTGGGGGCCTCCTTAAGGAGGATGTAAAAAAAGGTCGACACTCCACAAAGTACTGGAGCCCTCTAGTGGCTCAAGTCCTGAGCTAGCAGCCCTATCCCGTTCTGTCCTTGGTAGAGTTTGTTCCTTTCACCTGGTGGGCTGGACCAGTTTCCTTGGATTCATCAGATAAGCAGTTGTGAGGTCTCAGCAACAGACCTTGAGTGTTCTGCCTTATGACAAAATTAGGAAGGATGGGGACTAAAGGTCAAGGACTTCCTAACTTTGAGGAAAAACTGAAATCTTTGGAAATCTTCCTGGGAGCCTGGCCTCTCTGATTAGGATGAATGCCAAACCTGCCTAAAGATAAAGGGATACACAGGATAATTTAAAACCCATTAAGTCCAGGTTCTTACTGGCCAGATTCCTTACCTCATAATAGAGATTCTTCCAGGTCTTATTTAATAGCAGGCTCAAGAATTGTTAACAAAAACATTTATTTTGCATTTTATACAGAACAATCTGAAGTCTGCAACAGGACTTGACAGTTACCCAGAGGTTTACAGACAGTGTATCCATCTCAACAGTGTGTTTCTGGAAATTGGGGATCCACACAAACACAGGCAGGAGTTCAGAGGAAGGGGACACAGCAGGAGTGTATTTCAGTCTTTTCTCAAAGAAAAGGCGGTAGAGCATTCTGAGTCACTGAAAACCTGTGTAAATGGGGCTTCTAAAACACTGTACTTTGAGCTCTTGCGAAGAGTCAAGAAAAGGACCTTGGTAAATAAAAGGGTATTTTCTTGGGGCAGGGGATGAGGAGGAAGGCTTACTATCTTTAATTCCCTCAGACCCAAGACCTGATATTCAAAGGAGACCATGTCTAATCTTGAATAGTTTCCCTGCTTAAAGAGGTTATGGTACCCCTGGGGTTAGATCATGAAGATATCATGCTGGTCATTCCCAAGTCCCTGTTCTATGCCCCACAGCACATTAAAAGAAAAAAAAAAAAGTCAGAAGGTAGTGGCTTGTGTTCCGTGGAAGTAAAAAGCTGAGTTCACAGTAAGCACTGGTAAAGTCAAATGACTGGGAAAGACCACACATCAGACAGTGATATGTACAACCTGCTGTGAAAGGGGTTTCTAGTAGGGAGTGAGAGGGGAAGGTCCAGAGCGTCTTTAGCCTGAGGCACACCAGGTATAGAGAGTCTGAAAAGAGGTGAATAATAAAGTAGTGGGAAGCAGAACACCCCTAGACCTTAACTTTAATGGGACCATTTAAAAAAGGGAAATAAAATGGAACACTGGATGCCAATCACAGCAAATGCTGGTGGCCTCTATGCTCACCTGGTAGCATAAAAAAACTGCCAACGTATATCCAGCTAACCAATAAATCTTGCTGGCGGTGTTTGTGTGCATGGGAGAGGGCAATGGGCTTAGTACAGCTGACAATCCAACATGATTCCTATGGAAACAGAAAGGGCAGAGTCCTGGTTTGCCGGCATACTGAGGGCTGGGCAGAGTCAAACCAAAAGCTCCAAAGTGATTGCAGAGTCTCTGTAACCAGCTCTAAGCCAGGAAAGAGGGGCCAGATTCCCACTCTAGAGATGGCAGGAAGCCAAACCTGGACCATATCACATGCATTAGTCCTGGTCATCCTGTAGTTGATGGGCAAGTCATACTGGGCAGGGAAAAGGATCTGGTTAGGGAGAAGGGGTCACTTTTCATCTTTTAAAGTCTTAATTTATATTTTAACTTCAAACTTCTTATCAGTGCCTCAGATAAAATTTAATCTTAAATCTTTGAAGGCCCCCTCAAATAAAAGTATACTTTTAAAGTTTCCTAACTTTCTGATAATCAGTTTCCCCTCAGGCTCTAGTTTTACCCTGACTTAGAGTCTACAGACTTGATCAGACCATCCGTGCTCATGGACTTGGGCCTCTCTAGAGGGAAGCCTAGGGCTCGGCTCCAGATGAGCTGTGCCAGGACTCCCAGTGCCCGTGACACCCCAAACAGGACTGTGTAGTAATTCATCTCCGTCATGCCATAGAACTGTAAGGTAGAAGAAAAAAAGGCTTTGTTAAAGGCCCAGGGGTAGGCATATAAAAGTCCAGGGTGATTCCATTTTCCCCTTTTCTCCGAGATTTAGCCTAGTCAGCCTTAAATAGCACTGGGCGAAGTATAACAATTGGGATTCTTAAAAGAGAACACCTCCCCATAGGCCACTTTATCAAAAGGGTAAGGAAGGAGGTATAAGAGTCCATGCTCTGACTACGGAGTTGACTGTGTGCATGGCAGAGAATAGTAGGATTTGGTACAAATTGGAACGGAAGCAGGAAAGGGAGGACTCACCTGGAGCAGCACCCCACTGTGAGCATCTACGTTGGGCCAGGGATTCTTGGCCTTGCCCTGCTCTAAGAGGATATTGGGCACAATCTTATACAGCTGAGCAACTAGCTTAAACATGGGATCATTAGGCAGGTGTTTCAGAGCAAACTCTCGCTGACAGGTATATCGTGGATCAGTCTTCCTTAGTACTGCATGGCCATAGCCTGGGACAACCTGCAAAGGGTGAGGGAAAAAAGCCATTTGGTATTCAACAATTTCTACATGTACCATTCAGTGACATTGATTACATTCTTCAAGTGGTACAATCATTCTCACCCTCCTTTTCTGAATTGTTCCTCCCCCCGCTCCCGCATTAACATAAACTCGCTGTCCTCTTTCTTACCTAATTAGGTAGAAATTCTTGTCCTACTATCTTTCCTAAATTCTTCGGAATGGACAAATGGAAAAAAAAAAAAATCTCCTTCTACAGCATAGGGACTTGTCATTCTTTTCTCCTAATTCTTCCAAACTGCAGAACCTGGGTTCTTTCCTAGTTGCTAAGCATCTCTGCTTACCCGCCCTGAGTTGAGTGTGTTCCAGATGTAGTCTCGTAACTTCTCATCTGACACATCTTTGCCAACTTCCTTCTGTAGTTGTGTCAGCCAAACAAGCACCTCCTATGGATAAGGTTTGGAGAATAAGGGAACGTCAATACATATGCCAGGACAGAATGCCAAGATCAAAAATAAAGCATGGGAATAAGAAAAACTTAAAGCAGGAAAAGGAACAGTCTTACCTGATTTGCCAGGCCATGTAGGGGCCCTGCCAGCCCGTTCATGGCAGCTGCAAAGGACAGGTAGGGGTCGGAAAGGGCACTGCCCACCAAATGGCTGGTATGGGCACTTACATTGCCACCCTCATGGTCACTGTGTTTGTGGGGAAATAAGAAAGGAAGAGTCAAGGCCAAGGGAAGGAAGAGAAAGAAAGGGCAGATTATAGAAACACAAGACCTTTCTGTTCTCTTGTCACATACTAGGCTGGTTCTGGGCTGACAGGCACCTACAGCCAACCAGACATACACAAGCTATTTTAAGAGATGGACCAATCCCATTACAAGCTTTTGTTCACTAATCCACAGAGCTGGAGAGGTTATTGGCTGATAATGCCTGTATGCCAAGCTCCCCGACTCCCACCGTAGCTTTAACAGCAGTGGCCAGAAGGGGGAGCTCCTGGAAAGCTGTTGGACCACCTAATGTGAGCAGCTAGTACCTTTTCCCAGCTAGAGGTACCATCTTGTTCTTAGCATGGTTACGGTAATTTCCCTAAACCTCCTGACCTTCATTATTAAACTCCTTTCTTTCCTTGTTATCACCCCTTATGCCATGTGTCCACCTCCCTGTTGCCTAACACTTGTTCCCAGAAGATGGGAATGTTAAGGAGCTTTCCTTAAAATTTCCCACCAACCCAGGCACCTGATGGCTATGGTTACTGGGTCTACCTCACCTGTGGATGGTGAGGTATAAGCGCATGAGCTCAGTGAACTGAGCATCAGTATAGCCTAACATGTTGGTGAAATTGTGCGACCAGTCCAGCTTAGTGTCAATGGCCCCAATACTGCTGCCCTCCCGGTAGAGGTTCCGGTAGATCTTTGCTGCAACACAAGGTAGCTTTGCAATCAGATCCATACAGTCCTCGTAAATCAACTAATGGGAGAAAAGGAAATTGGAGAAAAAAACAATTATTAGCAATGAAGAACTTGGGCAAGGGACACTTGCCCTCATGAACTGGACCATTTGGGTTGATGGTTATATGCTGAGTGGTATAGACAGAGTATGTTTTCAAAGTAGAGAATAATAACCATTTAACCAAATAAATATGACACAGGTACAGCACTAATTAATTTGCGCATACTGTCTCATATATATTAAAACACTGACCCAATTCTTAACCACCCTACAAAGTATATAATAACCTCTGTTTTACAGATCAGGGAACTAAGGCCCAGCACATTCAGTTAAATGCTAAATTCAGGTTTTGAACGCTGATAACATTTAACCATATTTCCCACTACATCGTGACAGGACAAATAAGTCCTTTGTACTCAATGTGCTAAGATACTAGGTTTTAATAATTTATTCTGTGTTCTGTCTAAGATACTAGGTTTTAATAATTTATTCTGTGTTCTGTCTTCCTAAGAAAATTCACCATATATACCAAAGGAAAACCGTGGCTTTCTTTTTGTTATAACAAAGCACTAACTGTGTATCAGGTTCTGTGCTAGATACATTATTTGCATTATTTTTTTCTTACAATAATCTTGTATGTCCCTATCCTTCATTTTACAGATGAGGAAATTAGGGCTTGGCCAGATTAAGTAATTTATACAAGGTCACCCACTTAGCTAATAAGCATCACCTAGCTTAAAAAATTAACTTATAGCCACTCTTGTTTCATGTATACCTTTACTCACTTTCCCCCTCACTTCCCGATTTATTTTAAGCAAATCCTAGACATCATATATTTCAACATGTCAGTATTTAAGGATGTATGTCTAGAAGGTAAAGATTTTTCATACACAACATCACGAAACCATTATCCCAACTATGAAAATTAAAAAATTTTTTTATTGTGCTTTAACTGAGTTTACAGTTCAAGTCAGTTTCTCATACAAAAATTTATACATAGTTATGTGACCCTAGTTGCTTTCCCTACAAATGTGATAGCACACGACCCCTTTCCCCCCTGCATTTCCCGTGTCCATTCAACCAGCTCCTGTCCCTTTCAGCCTTCTCATCTCGCCTCCGGACAGGAGCTGCCCATTTAGTCTCATGGATCTACCTGAGCTAAGAAGCACGCTCCTCATGAGTATTATCTTATGTCTTATAGTTCAGTCTCATCTTTGTCTGAAGAGTTGGCTTCAGGAATGGTTTGAGTTTTGGGCTTACAGAGTGTCCGGGGGCCATGTCTTCTGGGGTCCCTCCAGTCTTAGACCATTAAGTCTGGTCTTTTTAATTAGAATTTGAGTTCTGTAGCCCACTTTTCTCCTGTTTTGTCTGTTGTGTTCCCTGTCAGGGCGGTCATTGGTGGTAGCCGGGCACCATCTAGTTCTTCTGGTCTCAGGCTAATGAGGTCTCTGGCTTATGTGGCCCTTTCTGTCTCTTGGACAAATATTTTCCTTGTGTCTTTGGTGTTCTTCATTCTCCTTTGCTCCTGGTGGGTTGGGACAAATTGACGCATCTCAGATGGCCACTCGCTAGCTTTTAGGACCCCCGACACCACTCATCGAAGTGTTTCTTAATAAACTTTGTTATGCCAATTGACCTAGATGTCCCCTGAAACCATGGTCCCCAGACCCCCGCCTCTGCTACTCTGTCCCTTGAAGTGTTTGGTTGTGTTCAGGAAACTTCTTAGCTTTCGGTTTAGTCCAGCTGTGCTGACTTCCCCCGTATTGTTGTTATCCTTCTCTTCACCTAAGGTAATTCTTGTCTACTATCTAGTTAGTGAATACCACTCTCCCTCCCACTCCACCCTCGTAACCATCAAAGAATGTTGTCTTCTGTGTTTAAACCTTTTCTTGCCATCTAAGAAAATTTTAACAAATTCTCAATATCATTAAATATCTAGTCAATATTAAAATTTGCCTGATTAAAGCTTAAGCCCCTCACTGGTTCATTTGTTTGAATCAGGACTAAAACAAATTCCACGTATTGCAATTGTCTTATATGTCTTTGAAGTCTCTTTTAATCAGTTTAAGTTCTCCCCTTTTTTATCTTTGCAATGATTTTGTTGAAATTTGGGTAACTTGTTCTTTAGAGTTTCCTACAGTTTAGGTTTTGCTGGTTATATAGCTGTGATGTCATTTAACATGTTCCTCTTGTCCACTGATAGTTAGATCTAGAGGCTTGAGCAGGCTCAGGTTCAATTAAGACTACTTCATTTAAGTATGCAGTGTTGTGTTCATTTTTCAGGAGACATATAATGTCTGGCTGTCTCTCTTTTTGTGATGTTAATAGCTTGCTTCAACTTTTATGTCTCAGTTTTATCTTCTCAAAAGGATTTTAAGTTCCTTTAGGGAAGGGAAAATTATTGTTATTAAATATTCTTTAAAAAATTTGCTTTCATTCAGTTTCAGGTACACAGCATAGAATAGATACACGCCGACTGATATTGCCTAGTGCCATTCCATCAAGCTAACTGGCTGAGTGCTCCTGAGAGAAGTCATGACGTTTCAGTAGGTCTGCTGGAACAAAGAGCAACATCTATAATAACTAGCCTAAAGAGTTAATTTCTATGAAGTCATCTATTACTCCAGTACGCTCTGAATTTTTTCAATGCCACCAGGATTCAGTGAGAATAATTCCAAAATTAAAAAGGTACTTGAAGCAAGAAATACTTAGCTTACACTTGCAAGTTCTCAGGAGATTACTTACATGATAATTATACTATTAACTATACTTCCTTACAGGTCTACATTTCCTAAGGAAGTAGGTTACTTTCAGAAGTCTGCACCAAGATAAGCAGTTTTAAGGAATCTGGGATCATGAACAGAATGTCAAGAACAGGATCCTGGGCTAGGCAAACTGGTATCTGTGGAGTACATACTCATTTTCAAAATTATTCGGAAGGTAAATGCCCCTATCATAAAGAAACTACAAAAAGATGATTATTTCAACTTCCACCACTGAAGATGAGGTTTTTTAAAAAAAGAAAAGAACCTGACAGAGAATTCCTGCTTATTTCTTTAATAGACTTAGACCAAGCTGCTATTTACATACTTGTACCAACTTCTACATCTATAAAGCGTTGGAAGAAAGATGTTAAAGCATGACAACATCATACCTATCTTGAATAAAAGTAACAGAACTGTCTATAATCATCATCATGAGCCACCATTTCTATTTAGGAAAAATCTAGCCAAGATTATTCCATTTAGCTATCAATTACTATTAAGAAGACACAGAAAAAGAAGAGAGTCAATATTAATGGTGAAGAGACCCTGGAATCAAGTAAACCCAAGTTTGAATCTGGTCTCTACTACTTACTAGCTGTGTGACCTTGGGCAAGCTATTTCTCTAATCCTCAGTTTTCCTATTCAGTAAAATGGGAATAATAAATAACACCTACCTCACAGGGTTGTTCTGAGGATTAAATCAGATAATGAATATAAAGCCTTTAAGCACGATACTTACCATGTTTTCAAAAGTTGTTAGCAGCTGTTAGGGATGATGATGATTTTATTATAAACAGCTTCAAAACCTACATATACCATTCATCAGCCCTACCAAACTTCATCTATCAGCTACTTAGCAAATATTACTAAATTCCCCATCTTAAGGCTACTTTACAATTAAACAGCTAGTTGCAGCACAGCAATCATCCTGTCATGAATGAAGTTACAGTCAAGTAGAAAGAGACCTAAAAGCTGGTTAAACTCTTTCAATTAAAGAGATTATACTAGTCTTCTAATGTTATGGAAATTTATGGAGGAAGTGCTGTGAGCAGATCATCCTCTTGTGGTACATGTGAAAAACTGTGAGCTGATGATTCTAGGAAAGACTTAGACAACATGTAAATGCCTTACCATAAATTTTTAATCAGAAATAACCAGCTGAATGCTATCATGTAATTCTACTTAGACAGTCCGTGGGTTGAATTAACCAAGACAGAGAACTAAAGTGAAATAGCTTAACTGACCTTTGAGAGAGAGAGAGAGAGAGATGTGGCAGCCAAAGCACATCAAGCTCCATTATAACTAGAACAGTTAGTGGTGCTCTTTGTGAGTGTAAACTTAGGAGACACACAACTCAAGGTTGACAAATGTGTAAGTATTGCTTACAAATACCCTCCAGAAGATCAGCAAACTCCTGAAATACAACCTGTCTACCTGAAGTCAGCCACCCTTGGATCACCTCTCACAGAGAGATGATGACAGGATAGTCAAGCAATGGTTGCACACTGAAATGGAGGTAATACAACAGCAAGCAGAGAAGTACAAGATTCATTTTAGGGATTCAATAAAGGATAGTATTAAGCAATGCAGCATTAGATGCCTTGGAAATAGAAAACTAAACCAATCTCACTGCCGTCAAGTCGATTCTGACTCACAGCGACCCTATAGGACAGAGTAGAACTGTCCCATAGGGTTTCCAAGGAGTGGCTGGTAGATTTGAACTGCCAACCTTTTGGTTAGAAGCTGAGCTGTTAACCACTACGCGACCAGGACTCCAGATAAATATCTTATAGACATCTATCATAAAATATGAAAAAGCTGTTTCTTTTCCTCTGAGACAGTCACGACAACAGCATTACAAGAATTAAACAGGCACTTCTGAGTGATCACTTTTTAAAAAGACAAGCTTCGGGGTAGAAATGGTGATCTTGATTTAACCTTTTCTATTACAGTGACTGCGGTGCAATGCGTTTCTTGTATATATGGCTTTCTGGCCTTGGGTTTATAATTCTGCCACAAATAATTGGCTGGGCCACAGTCTGGCCTGTGATTGTTCTATTTTATGCACCTTGCAGGGATTGGTCAGTTTACTATGCAAATAGGGTGTGTGAAACCACCCACTGGGATTAAGTAACCATGTGTGAATTTGATTACTAAGCAAATTAAGTGACTGTGGTCTACAAAGGGGATTGGTCAGTTCCTGGTATGGTGGGAGGGCCATGACTTGAAATTGACAAGCAGTAGGCTTACATATGGCTAACTGCACAGAGATTTAGGGGGACTTCACTACAATCAAGAAGAGCCTGGAGTAGAGTGCATCCTTTGGACTTGGGGTCCTGAGAAACTCCTAAACACAGGATACAGTGAGCTTTAACACTGAAGACGGCACGAGATGGTGCAACAGCATGAGCAGCAGGAACCAGGAGACCAGCACAAGGCAGCCACAGTGGCTTGCTGACCCATGGAGCATGAGAGAGCTGAGTGCCTCCAGGAAGGAGGCTTGCTGGTGGAGTGGAGTGCCTCTGGGCACTTGTCAGCAGAGCTAAAGAGTTGTAACACTTGCCCAAGCATTGCATGGCCAAGAGAAGGCCAAATGGCGGACACAGCCGAGAAAGAAGGCCCAGTGGGAGCCATGGCTGAGAAGAAGCTGAGAACTGTCTTGGATGGAAGCTGTCCTGACTGAAGAATTTTATCCTGTCTCCTGAGTTGTAGCCTTTTACTTCCAAGTTGATCCTTATCCCAAGTTGTAGCCTGTTACTTCCCTAATAAACCACATAACCGTGAGTATGGTCTGTGAGTTCTGGGTGGCCACTGCAATGAATTATCAAACCCAGCAGAGAGGTAGACAGTGCTATGGGAGGAAGAGGGGGGATGCCTGGTGTCAGAAATGGTGAAGAAGTTGAAAAGTGGAGGTATGTCTGGCCTACACCTCATAGGAATCAGCTTTATGTTATCTTGATTCTTATCCCCCCTCCTGAATGTAGATGAGCTCTGATGCTAGCAGATTACAGTGACCCATACAGAGAACAATTATTTGAATAGCATTTTACAAAAAAAAATTAAAAGCACTATATGCAGATCACAGGACCTTCTATACCTGCTGACATGGGGCTTTATAAATGCTTTAGGTGATTGTGAATGTGTATATTTTGTGCCATTCCTATTGTCATGGATTAAACTTCGTCCTCCAAAAATATGTGTCAACTTGGCTAGGCCATGATTCTCAGTATTGTGTGATTGTCCACCATTTTGTCATCTGATGTGATTTTCCTTTATGTTGTAAATCCTACCTCTATAATGTTAATGAGGCAGGACTCTATAAGATTAGGTTGTGTCTTAAGTCAATCTCTTTTGAGATATAAAAGAGAGAAGCAAGCAGAGAGACACAGGGACCTCATAACACCAAGAAAGTAGTGCCAGGAGCAGAGTGCATCCTTCAGACCTGAGGTCTCTGTGCTGCGAGGTCCACAGACCGGGGGAAGATCAATGACAAGTACCTTCCTCTAGAGCTGACAGAGACAGAAAGCCTTCCCCTGGAGCTGGAGCCCTGAATTTGGACTTCTGGCCTACTAGACTGTGAGAGAATAAATTTCTGTTTGTTAAAGCCATCCACTTGTGGTATTTCTGTTATAGCAGCACTAGGTAACTAAGACACCTGTACCTTCTTCCCCAATTCCAACCAGATTAACATCCATTTCAACTCCTCCCTCCTCTCTCCCCCAAAAGCAAACACAATTCTCTATACACAGTTGGCACTGAATAAATACTGACCAACCAAGTCAAGCAGGAGTTGCCAAGACCCAAGAGGGTTTCATCAAACTAGTGTGTCATCTTATTCTGTGCATTGCACCACAGTGAACTCTTCAGGGCCTTTTTGGTGTTTGGCATTTCCTGGTCAAAAATCATTTAGTGTGCAAAATGGAGCCCTGGTTGTGCAATGCTTAAGTACTCAGCTGCTAATCAAAGGTTGGCGGTTCGAATTCACCCAGAGGCTTTGTGGGAGAAAGACCTGGTGATCTGCTTCCTTAAAGTTTACAGCCTAGAAAACCCTATAGGGCAGTTTTACTCTGTCACATGAGGTTGCTATGAGTCAGAATCGACTCAATGGCACCCAGTAACAACTTTGCAAAAGGGAATTTTTCTGTTCCTGTAGTACCTGTCCCCGAGTAAGAAATAAAAGCAAATGAGGTATCTTACATAGCCAGATAACTTGTACTTTATGCAGTGTTTGTGATATCTGGGGCAATGGAAAGAAGATAGAAAGAATTATGTACTATGTTTCTGGAAAAGGCAGAATAGCCTTCCCATACCCACACCACAGAGTTCAAACTATTACGGTCATATTTCATTGTCAGAAAATAAAACTCATTTGTTTCTAGATTCTACTCCCAGGATACTAATCAAATTCCCACTCGACAGGTATCTTGCATGGGCTAGCACAAAACTATGGCTGACTGGTATTAGTTACTCTAGATTCTAGATTCTAGAGTTGCCTTAGTTGCTATTCACCCAACTTGAAAGATTTATCAAGGTTCTCCTTGTTTACAGAAGAGGGAGAGGGGAATGAGTGACCCTCTGGGACTAAGGTGAGACTGCT
This sequence comes from Dugong dugon, assembly GCA_030035585.1. Classification (NCBI taxonomy): domain Eukaryota; kingdom Metazoa; phylum Chordata; class Mammalia; order Sirenia; family Dugongidae; genus Dugong; species Dugong dugon. The sequence goes on from CM057465.1 coordinate 11,061,698, forward strand.
CTGCAAAACCTTTCTCAGAGACCTTGTAGTTAAAGTTGAAACCTCTTCAATGCTCCAACAGTCCTGTGTACATGCCTCTAACTATAGCAAGATTACCTTAGTGACAAAAACCATTCTCTAGTCATCTTTGTAATCCCCACAACTGATACAAAGTAAGCTACAATAAAAATCTGTTAAATGAGTTTCCTGCATAGTAATTTTCCTAAGATTCTATGTTCTCCTTTTCTCCCTTCACACTTAGGCCCTTTGAATCCCTATCACACATTAACTACCCCACCCAAATTTCTTACCTCCCAGTACTTGGTTCGGTTGATGCCCTCCGCATATGCTCGGGCAAAGTTACTTTCACTGTTGAGGGCTGTAATGGATGCACTGAGCTGAGACATGGGATGTAGATTGTTCGGGAAGTTGTCCAGCATGGTGACCACATGGGAAGGCAAAGCTGCCCTCTTTGCCCACTCTTTTGAGAGCCAAGATACCTGCGGAGACAGAAACACAGCTCAGAATACTAGCAAGGAAAAGGAAGGAGAGAAAAGGACAGTGATAGCTGAGCAAAGAAAACCAAGAGTTCAACCCAATCCATTTACATAGCAGATTGTGCTCTGATTCTTTCCCCTCACTGCATATCTCTATAACTACCACCCATAGCTAGATCAGAATTAAGTGTCTGAGATTAGAGAAAGGCAAAGAAGGGGAATGGGAAGGGCTGATGTCCTTTTGCTTTACCTGTTCCTCCGTTGGGATCTGTCCAGTTACCAGCAGCCAAAATAACCCCTCAGGCAGGGGTTCTTCCCCACCCTTAGCCTTGGGGAGCAGTTTCTGGCATTCAGGGATACTATAGCCTCGGAAACGGATGCCCTTGAGGGAGAAGAGTGAGAATTACAACTTCCTAAATTTACTGTCCTGGAAGTCACATGACTGACTGACCCTACTTAAAGCAGACCTTTCAACAAGTTAGAAAGAACTTGTAAAGCTTAAATCATCATATAATTTACTTCTATTTTTGTACTTTTATATTTAAATGGTAACTTTCTTTCAGTTATTTCATTCACACCTATTCTCCACCTTGCAAATATGAAGGTAGATGCTTTGCTTTGTTCTCCTTCCTCTCACTGGCCTAATCCATGCTGTGTGCAGCAGTAAGCATGATGATTACAGTTACTGACATGAATGTGTCTTACCTCATCAGGATCAAGAACTGATGTTTCGTATATCAATCCCTTCATGCCTCTCATGCCACCATACATCTAAAAAAAAGAAGAGGATGTGACCAACAGTCAAAATTACTCAGGCTAGAGTTCGTCAAAGCTTCACGGGATCTGGGAGAGGAAATTTATTCTGACTTGCAAGACTTCATTTGAGGAAGAAGATCTCTGAGGAATTAAATGACTATAAAACAGAACTTTGGAAATGAAAATATTAAATTAAGAAGTCGCTTTTTCTTTAATGTTTCTGCCACTGTTTGCTTCCTTTTCTTATGGTTTTTTTTTCCTCTGCTGTTTACCCTTACCCTCCCCTCTCATTCCAAAGTAAAGAGAATGGGATTTATTACAGGGGAAGGAAATGGAGACCAATGGCTAAACACTGCTGTGGAACTACCATCCAAGCAGCTCAGAGTCTTAGAGCTAGGGAAAAATTGTGTTCTGAAGAGCTTTGGTGGTGCAGTGGTTAAGCACTGGGCTGCTAACTGAAAGGCTGGCAGTTTGAACTCATCAGCCACTCCACGGGAGAAAGATGTGGCAGTTTGCTTCCATAAAGATTACAGCCTAGAAAACGCTATGGGTCAGTTCTACTATGTTCTATAGCGTTGCTATGGGACAGAATTGATTCAATGGCAATGGGCTTTTTTTTTTTTTTTTAAAATATGTTCTAGAGGGCCTGCTGTGGTTTAACTGGATTGTGGATACAGCATCAACTCAAAGACAGGGTCCTGGCCCCAAAAGCTGAGGGGTTGGGAACAGGAATAGAAACTTCACTCATCCCTCCTCTGGGTGAATTAGGTTAGGTTCAACTGTTAAGCTTGTAGGGAAAAAAGTCTAATCTCTAATGAACACCATAACCTCAACATTTCCTTGAATGAGACAGAGCACTTTTGAACAGCTTGTGAAAAAAATGTTATTTTTGTTGAGGCATGTTAGAACTATTTCTCCCAACTGAGACCAACCCCAGAGCCCTTACCATGTCCACAGTGATTTGGCCCACCACTGTCTTGCCATGTTGCTGCCTGAAGGTCTTAATTTTGGCCTGCTCCTTAGGTATCAGGTCAGCCAATATGTCTTTCAAATTCTAAAAAGAGAAGTAGAAGGACTAAGTGAGGGTCAGAAAGCTGATTAGATGATCTGCAAAGTGAGAGTGTTAAAATTTTCCTTCTTAGAATGTGACATTATCTGTCATAGAAGTCTAGTCAACTACTCTGTATAGATAAGGGTTAAAGAATTAAGCAAAAACATTTGATATTCCCACCTCATTATGCCACTGAGTAAATTACTTCTTAAAATAGTAGTAAACAGCAATAATAATAGTTTAGCAACAACAATAAAAATGGATACCTCCAGGAGATACTTGGATGCTCACCTAAGACCTTTCCACATTGAGTAAATGCATAGTGGTGGGGCAGGGCAGTCTGTTTGGTTTTACTGCCAGGTATATTGGTTAAGATTGTGTGTCAGCTTGGCTGGGCCATGATTCTCAGTGTTTATATGTAATCACCTCCATGATGGGATCTGCTCTGAGTAGCCAATCAGTTGAAACGGAGTTTCCTTGGGCATGTGACCTGCATCCGAATATAAGTGGTCATTCTGGCTTTTGCCTGCTCGGGATCCTGCAGCTGCCTCCTGTTCGTCTGACCTCTGGTTCTTGGGACTTGAGCTAGCAGCTTATCTGCCCATCTTGGGATTCGTTGATCTTCACAGCCTGTGAGCAAGAGCCCTGCTCTCCAACCTGCCAATATTGAGTTCACCAGCCCCTGCAGCTACATGAATCAGGAGAAGCCTCTATCCTGATCCACAGACTTGGGACATTCCAGCCTCTACAATCACGTGAGCCATTTCCTTTCTATATATGTTTTACTGGTTTTGCTTCTCTAGTGAACCCAGCCTAAGACACCAGGATAATGACAAGAGGCCAGGTGGTAGCCTAATCCCTCATCTTAGGGTCAGGCTGCCCCAATGATTCTTAGTCCTCTTTTTCAAACCTTACCGTGGAGGAAACACTGGCATGCCGGGCAGCAAGAACAAGACAGGATGCGTGCTGCAAAGAAAATACAAAAGCATTATGGAACAGCTACTCCTCCCTACTGTGTATTAACAGGAAGGCACTTCAGTGACTCAACTTCTTTTCTCTTCATCTTAGCCTCTTAGGACAGTTTGACACAGAAAACTCTAAAAGGCCTTGAACAGCTTGGGAGAAGTCACCAGCCAGGAAGCAGCAACAGGTTTAACTCAGCTTCTAACATCCATAGCTTCCTTAGAATTCCCTGAAGAGAGACTCTTTCCCATTATCTTGGTTCCAGGGCAATGCTTTGTTAGGCACAGAGAGCCAACTGTTAAGAGTACTCAAATTTAGCTGTCAATATTCTGAGTGACCTCAAGGAAAGCAAATGAGGAAACTGGGCAATTACTACTTAACTCTGCTGATAAGATCCCTCTTGTACCTAGGCTTTTGGCAGCACTTCAACCTCTCCAGTCTAGGAGAGCCCACAGGCAGAGGGCAGCCTTTCACAGTATTACTTCTAAAGCTCTTAGAAAAAGCAGAGAAAGTAAAAGACTACTCAATAGCAACAAAAGAAACTAAAGCACTGGAAAAGAGAATGACATGACACTTAAAGAGGATGAAATAAAGACATTTCAGATAAACAAAAACTGAGAGTATAACAACTACACACCTGTATTAAAGTAATTTAAAATTTTAAAGATATTCTTTTAGGAAGTAAAGGATCCCTGGGTGGCGCAAATGGTTTGTGCTCCACTTCCAACCTAAAGGTTGGCAGTTCGAACCCATTCAGTGGCTCTGTGGAAGAAAGGCCTGGTGGTTTGCTTTCATAAAGATTATAGCCAAGAAAACCCTATGGAGTAGTTCTACTCAGTAATACATGGGGTCACTATGAGTCTGAAATGACTGGATGGCAATGGGTTTGAGTTTTGTTTTTTTTTTTTAAGGAAGAAAATTATCCAGAAAGATAGCTCTGAGACTCAAGAAGGCTATTCCTTACTACAGAAATAAATAGTGTAGCTAGCCAACCCTATATTTAGAGAAAGGTTTTTTTAGAAGACTACTTTCTATGAAGAGATTGCTGAGTTGCCAAAGAAAGCTCAACTTTGAAATAAGACCAATTATACTAACTGGAAGGCCTTACACAAGTAGATTAACTTTTCTGCATAAGAATTTTTTGAAGTTCAAATGAGATAGTTACAGTTAAGTCTGCATGCTAATACACCACACACTTCACAAGGTTGTCCTGTAATAAATTACAGTGGATGTGAATGCATTTTGCAAACTAAATTCCAAATATATGCCCTACAGTGAGAGTTTCCTGGGACCTGAGGCTTTTTAGAATTTAGCATTTTCTGTTGGGGCAGGGACGGGGAGCATGGTGTGAGGGTGGGTTGCGAAGGGAAGAGACCCTTCAGAAAAGGTGATTTGTTTTGTTTAAATATTTTATTGTTTTAGGTGAAAGTTTACACAGCACATTAGATTCTCATTTAACAATTTTTATGCAAATTGCTCTGTGACATTGGTTACAATTTCTGCAATGTGTCAATATTTTCATTATTTCCATTCTGTTTGTTCTGTTTCCATTGATCTAGCTTCCCTTCCCTTCCCTGCCTTCTTATCTTTGCTTCTGGGTAAATGTTGACCTTTTGGTCTCATATAGTTGACTGTTTAAGGGAGCACATTACTCATTGGTGATAATGTTTATTTTATAAGCTAATCTACTATTTGGCTGAAAGGTGACCTCCAGAAATAGCTTCAATTCCAAGTTCAAAGAGTATCTTAGGGTGATAGTCTTGGGGGTTTCTCTAATCTCTATTGATCCAGTAGGTCTGGCCTTTTTTAGGAATTTTAATTTTGTTCAACATTTTTCTCCCATTCTATCTGGGACCTTCTATTATGTCCCTGATTAGAACATTTGGTAGTGGTAGCTGGGCACCATCTAGTTCTTCTGGTCTCAGGTTAAAAGAGGCTGTGGTTCATGTGGGCTATTAATCCTGTAGACTAGTTTTCTTCGAGTCTTTGGTTTCCTTCATTCTCTTTTGCTCCAGACAAGTAGAGACCAATAGTTGTATCTCAGATGGCTGCTTGCAAGCTTTTAAGACCTCAGATGCTACTCACCTAACTAGGGTGTAGGACATTAACTTTATGAACTATGTTATGCCAACTGACCACTAAATTGTCCCACAAGACTATGGTCTTAAGCCTTTAACCCGGTAAACCAATCCTGTAAGTTGTTTGGATATGTCTAGGAAGTCTCCATAACTGTGCCCCCATGTGTTTTATTATATATATCTATGGATATATGTGCAGAACACACCAATCTGTATATACACATGCCTACAGATACACCTATACATGCACATGCATTCACTTGCGTATGCCTTCCTGTACACATATATGCATACATATCTACCTATGTAACCACACACATATTTGTTTGTTATTACTGCTGCTGCAAAATTGTATATGTTATAGCGTTTACTGAAGGTGTCCCTTTTTCTTGTTTACTTCTTAGTGTCTTCATTTACCTCGGTCAAGTTGTGCAGGCTTCACCCATGCTGTATTTGGTACTGCCTTTCCCATCACCAAAATAGTAAGTGTCTACTATCTAGAAAGTAATTCCCCCTCCCTCCTCCTACCATCCCTGGTAACCATCAAGGAACACTGCTTTCTGTGCGTATACCTGTTCTTAACTTTTTATAATAGTGGGACCATACAGTATTTGTCCTTTTGTGATTGACTTATTTCACTCAGCAAAATGTCCTCCAGATTCATCTAAAAAAGGTTATTTTTAAAAGAATCAATCCAAAGCCAAATTCAGAGAGCACGAGGGAAGGTAATATGTCCCAAAGCAAAGGGGGAACACCTCAACTTGTTGTTAACCAGGGCTGTCCTTAACTCCTTCCTAGAGTCTCCTGTAGCTCACCAAGGACCATCTGGGCAAGTAGGCAGCACAAACAGCCTTTTAGCTCCTTCACCCTCCAGTGGGGCAAATGGAAAGCTGAACTTAGCGTTCAAGAAGTAACTTTGCCTTTTCTTATTAGTCACCAAAAAGGGAAAACATGTGAATGAATTCAAATTATTGTTCTACAGACCTAATCTTGTTCAAGCCATTCCATGCTCCAAGGTCCTATAGATCCATCGCCCGGAGACCACATCAGCCTTGAAGATCTTTTAATTGTGGGGGTTGGTTATTGTAGCAGGTTTGTTTTGTTTTTAGAGGCTACGGGACACAGATCATTTGAAAGAAGTTGAAATTTCTCCGTAATGATTATTTTTCACTTCTAAACCATCTTTGGAAACCCTGGTGGCATAATGGTTAAGAGCTATGGCTACTAAACAAAAGGCTGGCAGTTCGAATCCACCAGACGCTTCTTGGAAACTCTGTGGGGCAGTTCTACTCTGTCCTACAGGGTCGCTATGAGTCCAAATCAACTCGATGGAAACAGGTTTGGTTTTTTTGGTTTTAAACCATCTTAATTTCTACAATGGCTCGCAGCTTCACTGGTGAGAAAAGATTGTAAGAAGAATATTTTAAGGTTAAATGTTAGGCAAAAAAAAAAAAAAATCTATCCAAGCTGAACAGATAGAATTAACAACCCAAATCTTAAGATGAAAATAGAAATTCCCTCATGTCGGAGGTCTTTCTTCAACAGGTATGACCATAGGACAAAGATTTCCCCCATGAGAGAGAACTACCAGAACAATGAGCTGCCTTCTCCTTTCTCTTCATTTAGCACTTAAAGGGAGGGGTGGGGGGGGTGGGGAGAGGGGCAGAAAGAAAAGGGTGGAAGGTCACCTTACAAAGCTTTAAGAATGCAACATTATTTAAAAGGGATCAGATGGGTCTCGACTGCTGCTTAGTTACAACCATCTCTTAGACCCGTTTGTATGAGTGCTACTTTAAGGTAAGGGGAACTTGGAACTATCCCCACTTCACCCTCAAAATACTAATTTTCCTTGTAGGAGTTTCTTCACCATTTAATGAAGAGCCTCAGGAGCAATCTAAAGACAGCTGACCTCAACTGTCCCTAATCTCCATCAGCAACATTTCTTAGCCAGATCTCCAACTTGTAAAGCAATGCCAGTTGCAGACAGCTTGGCTAGTATCTACATAATAAAATAATATTTTCTGTTTCTACTACACTTCTCTGCTGCTTACTGGCTGTGTGACTCCTGCCAAGTCAATTAGCCTTTGTGCCACAGTTTTCCTTACTATAAAATGGGAAAATAATAGTACCCACCCTCAAAGGATTGTTATGAGGATTAATTATGTAGTATTTACAAAGCACTTAAACCAGTGTTTGGTACATAGCAAATGTTCTGTATTTGCTATATAACAAAATACATAAAATAGTATAGCCCTTTTCTAGCACCCTTCAGTGTCAAGTTCAGTGTTTTCACCTAACCCTGAAGATTAGGAAAATAAATAAATCAGAGCTGTTTAAAAGGCAGCAATTCATTGATATGGGACCCTGGTGGTGCAGTGGTTAAGCACTTGGCTGCTAACCGAAAGGTCAGTGGTTTGAACCCACCAGCTGCTCTGTGGAAGAAAGATGTGGCAGTCTGCCTCTGTAAAGATTACAGCCTTGGAAACCCTATGGGGCAGTTCTACTCTGTCCTGAACGGTTACCATGAGTTGGAATCAACTGGATGGCAACGGGTTTTTTGGAATTCACTGATAAGACTGCTCAAAAAGCTACAGTAGGAAAAGATTCAAGTTAGGTCAACTTTACCTAACGATATAGACTAATGATGTAGATGACAGAGCATCTGTTTCAGATTTAGTGTAAAAATGGCATGGGGTGGTGTCTGACTTCCTCTAAGTTTACAAGGGGGAAGGAGAATGAAGATCAACAGCCCAAGGCTGGTTCCTATGAGGCAGAGGTCAGACATGCCTCCTCTCTCCACTATCTTTACCAACTCTGACACCAATCATCCCTCCCCTGCACTCTCTACTTCTCTGCTGGGTTTGATAATTCATTGCAATGGCCACACATAACTCACAGACAATACTTACGATTTTGGGGTTTATTAGGGAAGTAACAGGTTATAATTCAGGCTCAGGAACACTCAGGATGCAATTCTTCCATCAGGACAACCTCTTTTCAGCTGTGCTCATAGGCACACCTCTCTCTGGCCCTAGTTAGGCCTCTGTCCTACTCAGGCAAGTGTTACAAAGCTCTTTTAGCCCCTGCCAATAAATCCCCAGAGGCACCCCAGGCACTTGGCTTTCTCATTCCATGGGCTGGGAAGCCCACTGCACAGACTCCTGCCAGTCTCTCCTGTCACCGCTTCTCACCGAAGTCAGGGTTATAGCTCACTCTCTCTTTTGTCTCCTGGCTCCAGGAGTTTCTCAGTGCAGGGATCCTGCGTCCAAAGGACACGCTCTCTGCTCCTAGCTGTTCTTCCTTGGTGGTGATAGGATACTATCTCTTCCACCTCTAGGGTGGCTCATTTCAAGCCCAGTGCGATGACAAAACCGACCAATCCCCTTGGTGGGCCACAATTAACCTATCTGCACTGTCCCACCCAATCATTTGGGTGGGAATTATAAGACCACGGCGAGAAAGGCCACACAAAAGCAATCCATCACAGTTAGGAAAGGAAATCTGGGTTCTAGCCCACAGCAGAACAACTAACTACTCTGTTTCCCTATCTCCATATTTAGGATAACATTCAAGCTACTTAGTGCTCAGAGTCTGACTGTAATGATCCAACAATGACTTATGTAAAGGTACTCAAAAGCTTTGCTACTTCAAATGTGATCTCCTAGCCAGCAGTACCAACATGACTTGGAGCTTGTTAGAACATTGGACCTTACTCCACACCTACTGAATCAAAATATGCAATTTAATAAGCTCATCAGGTGACTCATATGAATAATAAAATCTGAGACACACCCATGGTCTAAGTGTTGGACAAAGGAAGTAGCAGGGAAGAGCATGGGATGTAGAGTTATCAAGGAGACAGTCCTAAATCCTAGTTCTGCCACTTTCTAGCTGTGTTATCTTGGCTATGTGACCTAACTTCTAAATCTCAGTTTTTACACTTCTAAAATAGTAACTGCCAATTTCAGAGTAGACAAGGAGTTGTTAGGTGCAGTCAAGTCAGTTCCGACTGACAGTGACCCTATGTACAGAACGAAACACTGCCCAGTCGTGTGCCATCCTCACAGTCAAGGAGGCTACATGAAAGCATCCAGAACAGTGCCTTGTGCATAGCTGAGTTCAATGAATACTTGTTTTGTAGAAATGTGTTGGCCTACTGCCTACCATATCAATTGCCGGAACCAATGTTACTCTTTCCCAGGAGTTAGATCGTTAGATCCCAGGAAAGAGGCAGTCGTCAAGACAGGGGGCCGGGGCGGGGGGAACCAAGAGGAAAGTGGGGAGAGGAGTGAATGGGTAAGTCCTTCCAGCTGTGGAACAGGGGGAAAAGAAAAAAAAGCCCCGGTTTCTCTTTTAAAGGCCTCTTGGCTAACGGGAGGAGTCTCAGGGGAAGAAAACAAAATTTCACTAACCCAAGAGGTGCTAGAGGACTGTCACATCCAAGGCCTCACAACTCATTTATTTCCTGGCTGCCAAAGAAAGCTGCTCAATGGCTGCATACAGTACAATCAGGCTATACTCACTGATGGGACGGGGCAGATTACAAATATCGGAGTCATCCTAGCACTTCCAGCTCCTCCTCCAACTCTGGAGGTGTGGCTGCTGGGCTCTGACCCTAGGCCCTGGCTTCTGGATGCTTGCCATGTGTAGAGTCACCTAGTGGAACAGCAGCTGTCAGGTGAATCAGCCAGTCACCTCACTCAATAGGTCAGCTCCTTTCACAGGGTGAGATGGAGGGAGCTGTTTTCAAAGACAAGGGCCTGGCTCACAACGTCTGACAACCAAGCTTCTCTACTGGGTGGGGGCATCACAATCACTAACAGGCTTTTTCAAACCTCATATGCTGACACCCCTTGCAAGAACTCCTCTAATGATTTGTTGTTATTATTGATAAGAGTGGGCTGTAGCTCTCAAATGTGCTAGGATGGAAAAAAAAAAAAAAATTAAAAAGAACCTTTATCTTACGGGCCCAAAGAAGAAAAGGACTAAAAGTACATACAGGAAAGTCTGCCAAAGACTTGCCTATAATACTTAGGGCATTCTTGGAATAGGGTATTGGCTAAGTTGCTTACCAGGATATCAGTTGAAACTACTCTCCCCTCCCCCAACTTCTGAAAACAACAGAATTCTATCTGGAAAAGCACTTACTCAATAATGTGGTTATGTGGTGTGATGGATCACTTTTATATGGCCCTTCTTGCTATGGTCTTGTAACTCCCACCAAATGACTGGGTGAACTATGCAAATGAGATACTTACGGCCCACCAAGGGGATTTGGATAACTTACTAATAATGCAGATAAGATGCATGTCACCCTTTGGGAGTGGGACCATGCAAATAAGGTGTATGGAACCCTAATGAGGGAATTGGTCAGTTCTGCCATCCCACTAGGTTTAAAATGAGCCATCCAGAGGCAGAGAGGGTACCTCACTACCACCAAGAAAGAAGAACCAAGAGTAAAGCACATCCTTTGGACCCAGTGTCCCTATACTGAGAACTTCCTACACCCAGGAGACAGTGAGCTGTAACATGAGAGATGAGAGAAACAGTGGCAGAGAAAGGGTGGCAGCAGAACCAGGAGACCAATGCGAGGCAGCACAGTGGGTCTCCCGGCCCACGGAGCGAGGCGGCTACAGTAGGTGTACCAACCCACAGAAAGAGCGAGCTGAGTGCCTTCAGGCAGGAGGCTTACTGGTGGAGTAGGGTACCTTTGGGGACTTACTGGTGGAGCTAAAAAGCTTTGTAACACTTGCCCAAGCAGGGCAGACGTGAGGCCAAGGACCAGAGAGAGGCCTGCCTGTGGGCACGACTGAGAAGCTGTCCTGATTGAAGAACTGTATCCTGAGTTGTTCCTGATGCTGAATTGTAACCTGTTACTTCCATAATAAACACCGTAATTGTTGAACCCAGCAGAAAAGTAGAGAGTGCCATGGGAGGGAAGGCTGGTATCAGCACAGGTAAAAAGACTGGAGGGTGGAGGTATTTTGACCTCCACCTCATAGGGATCAGCCTTGGGCTGATGCTGATGTTTATTCTCTCTCTTTCCCCTGGTGAAATTAGAGAAGGTCAGACAACGCTGCTGCCACACTTTTACAATTGGTGTCAGGAGCAGGATTCATCGCAATAGCTCCAGACCCATGGAACCATGGGACTTGTAAGAAAAGGAATGAAGGGGCATGGGAAGTGAAACTTTTGATTCTTAGATGATTCCTTTGGTTGTTGTTACCTGTAATGGCTGAAAGGAAAGTAAGAGGTATTAGACTGCAGCGGAGGGGGGAAAAGGCTTTATCTGGAGTGGCTTCAGGTAAAAGCCAACCTGTTAAACAAGATGACTGATCGAGGGCCAGGGTCTTCTGGTTCCACCCAGCCAGAGGCCCAAGGCCATATGCATATGAATGGGAAGATAGTCAAGGTGTGGAGAAGATGAAACTGGTATGTTTTTAAAAGGGTTATGTGTTTATCTGGGTATATTATGGATATTGAATGTTTCTTCTACCTAGTATTGTAAAACAGGCCTAAATGTATGATGGAAATGAACACTGAGTATCATAGATTACAGAGAAGGTGTAACTTTGCCTTCAGGCAATACCTGATTGGATACTCTAAAAGAGAACTAGAGTTTGCCTGAAAGAAACACAGGCTATTGGTTTGAATACAGTAGCCCTGTGTATAGAGTACAGTCATGTGTTGCTTAACAGCGACGATATGTTCTGTGAAACAGGACGCTGTGTGAACATGCCTAAGATCTCGAGCAACAGCATTCACTGATTTTCTTCCCTCATGTTGTTTAACAACCTTTTGTTTCACTTCCAAATCAATACTTCTCCTTTGCCTCTTGCTGCTGCTGTCATTAGCAATGGTTTTGCTGCATTTGGCAGCCATGATGCACTTCACAGTCATATTTTTGAAAGAAAATTAAACAGAGAGGTAACACTACAACACTTAAGAGATGCATGATACACAAGATTGGATGCTGCTGCCTATAAGTCAAAGCGTACACTGCTATATGGTAAACTTTTTATTTCTAAGTAGGGAAAGTTCGCATTAAAATAACAATAGGAAGTACAGTACATACGTAAGCCAGTAACACAGGCATTTATTATGACTAGCAAGACATATGTATTATGGATTATATATGTACTGTACCTTTATATGCCTAACACTGCAATTGCGCAGTATATAACAGATACTCAAGCTGTTGCGTTCGCTAGGTATGGTTAAACCCGCTACATCCTGTTCTTTGATTGGGATTTCTGAACTCTATTATAACCTTATGGGACCAGAGACATACCGTATTTTTACAGAAATAATGCACACCTTCTGCGTTTGTTTGCTGGCCGTGCCCTCCCCCCACAAAGCACCCTCACAAGAGCCACCATGCCAATCCTCTTCCACAAGTTGCTGAAAAAAAAAAAAAAAAAAAAAAAAACAGCATAGTACACTTATGAAAATACCTCAAGGGGGGAGGGCGTGGCCAGCAAACAAAGGCAGAAGGCCTAAATTATTTGGGTAAAAATACAGTATATGCCATCGGATGTTGCTCGAACTGACATTAGTTATGTGGCATGAGACTATATTGGGGGCTTAGGTCAAACCCTTGAGCCACACTCAGAACTTTCAGAGTGAGAAAATTTGCATTTGAAAAGACACACAGACCCAAGCCTACGGCTGCTACCCATTAACCTAGCCCACAGGGGCTAGGGATGAGCAGACCAGAACTGCTGGGAAAGTAGCAATGTGCATTTGAAGGAAGGACCTACAGAGAAAATAATGACTTTTGCTTTTTGAACCGGGAAAAGCAGTTTGCCTTAGGATGCATCGAGGCAGGAAAAGCCAGCACCCATCAAAAGTACCTCCTTCCAAATGAAGAACACCAAAGACACAAAGAAAATACTACCCCAAGAGACAGAAAGGGCCACGTAAACCAGAGACTCCATCAGCCTGAGACCAGAAGAACTAGATGGTGCCCGGCTACCACCAATGACCACCCTGACAGGGAATACAACGGAGAGTCCCTGACGGAGCAGGAGAAAAGTGGGGTGCAGAACTCAAATTCTAGTAAAAAGACCAGACTTAATGGTCTGACTGAGACTGGAGGGACTCCGGAAGACATGGCCGCTGAACTCTGTTAGCCCAGAACTAAAATCATTCCCGAAGCCAACTCTTCAGACAAAGATCAGACTGGACTATGGGACATAAAATGATACTCGTGAAGGGTGTGCTTCTTAGCTCAAGTAGATACATAACACTAAATGGGCAGCTCCTGTGCAGAGGTGAGATGAGAAGGCAAAAAGGGACAGAAGCTGGTTGAATGGATACGGGAAATGCGGGGTAGTGTGCGCCGTCACATTATAGGGAGAGCAACTAGGGTCATGTAACAATGTGCATAAAAATTTTTGTATGAGAAACTAACTTGAACTGTAAACTTTCACTTAAAGCACACACACACAAAAAAAGTACCTCCTTCCAGGACTGTAAGTTAAAGGGAGTTGGCAAGGAGACAGCGTGTGTGGTGCAATGGACTGCTTTTGTGTGGCCCTTCTCGCCATGGCCTTGTAACTCCCACCCAAGTGATTGAGTGCGACTGTACAAATAGGGCAACTGTGGCCCACCAAGGGGACTGGTCAGTTTTGCCATCCCGCTGGGCTTGAAATGAGTCATCCCAGATATGGGAATAAGAGGATCCCACTACCACCAGGGAAGAACAGCCAGGAGCAGAGCGCAGGTTCCCTGCGCTGAGAAGCTCCTAGAACCGGGAGACCGATAAAGAGAGCCGTAGCATTAAAGAAGGCAAGAAGCGGTGACAGAAACGGCAGCAGTACAGACCAGCAGGAGACAATGCAGTGGGCTTACCGGACCACAGAGGAAGAAAGCTGAGTGCCTTTGGGCTGAGGCTTACTAGCGGAGTGGGGTGCCTTTGGGTACTTACTGGCAGAACTAAAAGAGCTTTGTAACAGTTGCTCAAGCAGGGCAGATGCCGAGGGACTAAAAGAGCTTTGTAACATGTGCCTGAGCGGGGCAGAGGACAAGGGACTAAAGAGAGGCATGCCTGTGGCACAGATGGGAAGAGGCTGTTCTGATGGAAGAACTGTATCCTGAGTGTTCCTGAGCCTGAACTGTAACCTGTTACTTCCCTAATAAACCCCATAATCGTAAGCGTTGTCTGTGAGTTGTGTGTGGCCATTGCAATGAATTATCAAACCCAGCAGAGAAGTAGAGAGTGCCGGGGGAGGGACGGTAGGTGTCAGAGTTGGTAAAGATGGCGGAGAGAGGAAGCATGTCTGACCTCTGCCTCACAGGAATCAGCCTTGGGCTGTTGATCTTCATTCTCCTTCTCCCTTGTGAAGTTAGGTCAGACACCATCCCCCACACCATTTTTACAGCCTGGTATGCTCGCTTGAGGTGACCACCTGGGGCCACAAGGTAAGTGTAAGTGGGGGAGGTGCAGCAATGAAGAGATGAGCTGGGAAAAAAAAAGAGATGGACAGAGTTTGGACATGTTCCATTGGCACCTGATGACCTAGCCCACGGAGGCTAGGGATGAGCTGACCAAAACCTAACCGAATGAAGAGAAAGATGTTTGACACCCTGAGCCCATGTAGATTGCTGCAACTCGATGGCCTGCTCTAGACTGGACTTTGCTTATGGATGCAGATGAAGATTCTTCAGATCAAGGAACATGCTTGTCTCCTCCAAGTACTAGTTTGATAGGAACAGACAATTTAGAAATTGGCCATATAAAATAGGGAGAGATACAGGCATGAGGTGGCTAGCTTACAGACTTTCATGGGTGTGCTTACCCTTAAAATGAGGGGAACAAGGAGGGATTCCCACTGAACAGATTCCTCTTTTCCTCATGGGCCTGAGGAAGAGAGGATGGGGGAAGATGCTGATAGGATTATGCTTTAGTTATATGATTCAGTTGTGAGTGCTGATTGTTAACAGGGCTAACTGTGACTGTAAAAATTAATTGTAGAAATGACAAGTGTGAAAGAGTGGACTAAGGGAGAGGCACTGCTAGACTAGGGTACAGTGGCCAAACCTAAAGTTCCTTAAAGGTTTTGCTATGGTGATACCTCGTGAGGCTCAGAGAAAGGGAATAATCTTCTCTCAAGTAAATTTTATCAGACACCAGAGAGGATGAAGTTGAGACTACTTTTGGAGAACTTGATCAGATCAGACAGACACCTGCAGCAGACCTGAAAGGCTAGTATCTGAGTAACTTCACCCTGAAGACTCTTTGCTCTACTGAAGGACTGTTAATAAGTGTTTTGGACTGGTAAAATGATTGGGAAGGGGAAATTATTCTGCAAGTTTGAAAGAACCACAGCTACAAAAAGCCAAGGGGTAGCCTGTGGTGTGATGGATCACTTTTATATGGCCTTTCCAGCTCTGGTCTTATTACCCCTACCAAATGACTGTGTAGGGCTATGCAAATGAGGTGCTTGTGGCCCACCGAGGGGATTGGATAGCTTGCTAATAATGCAAATAAGGAGGGGGTGGGACCATGCAAATAAGGCATATAGCATCCCTAATGAAGGGATTGGTCAGTTTTGTCATCCTGCTAGGCTTAAAATCAGGGCTTCAAACCAGGTTTATTCTGGTATGAACCTCTGCTGAGAATTTGCATTCCTAACAAGTTTCCAGGAAGTTATCACCTGAGGATCTTGTTAAAATGTAGATTCTGATTCAGTATCTCTAGGGTGGAAACGCAAACTGTCAGCACAGAACTTATTAGAACTAGTTTGAAGCCCTGCTTAAAATGAGTCATCCCAGGGCAGATAGGGGGGTGGAGGGACCTCACTACCAACAAGAAATAAGAGCCAGGAGTGAAACACGTCCTTTGGACCCAGGGTCCCTGTGCTGAGAACCTCTTAGACCCAGGAGACAGGCACAAGACAGTACAGTGGGTCAGAGGAAGGCAGATACAGTGGGTGTATCTGAGAGCAGAGTGCCTTCAGGCAGGCGGCTTCTGGTGGAGTAGGACCTCCAGGCAGTTACTGCAGAGATAAAATGCTTTCTAACACTTATCCAAGCAGAACAGAGGTGAGGGTCAGAGAGAGGCCTGTCTACTGGCATGCCTGAGAAGCAGCTGTCCTGATCGAAGAACTGTATCCTGAGTCATTCCTGATCCTGAATTGTAACTTGTTACATCCCTAGTAATAAACCCCATAATCATGGAATATTCTCTGTGAGTTGTGTGGCCACTGCAATGAATTACTGAACCTAGCAGAGAAGTAGAGAGTGCCATGGGCCCTGACAGCTGGTGTCAGAATTGGTAAAAAGACTGGAGGGTGGAGGTATGTTTGACTTCCACCTCATAGGGATCAGTCTTGGGATGATGTTGATGGTGATTCTCCTCCCCCTCGGTCAGATCACGCTGCTTCCACCATATCATTTTTATAGGCTACTTCCCCATTATCTCTCTTAACCTATTGTCATCATTGGTCCACATCCAGGACTCTTACTCTATAGGGGAGAAGCTAAGCAATTTTCTTTTACCCTCCACCCTAGGCATATTCAGACCATGTGCTGCCACATATTCAGGAGTTCCAACATTAAAAGCTTGAGAGAGATGCTCCTGATTTTAATAGAGCCCTTGTCCTTCATCAACAGAAGATCAGAGCTTGCCAAGCCAGCAGAACTGGCTTAGCTGATGAAGCAAACATAATAATGCACTAATAACTTGAAGAAACTCCTCATGCTACATAGGCTTCCAATGCAGAAGGAATAACTTGCATTAAGGGAAAACAAACACGCATAGGACAGTGCAGGACAAAGGCTCCTCTCTCCCCAGAACCCGGTCAGAGAACTAAAGCCGTTTAACATTTGTGTTTGACAATGGTGATACTGGAAGTCAGCCTGTACTACTTGGTCAGGCCACTGAAAAAGCCCAAGCAATCTTCAGATTTCTTACTTTGACCCCCTTCATACTCACAGTAGTTTCCTTCATGTCTCTACCCAACTGTCATAACAGTCTCTTCCAAAAGGTTCACTGACCACACTGAGAAAGACAGCAGAAGACACCATTCTAGCCTCAGAAATCAGTCTTAATTTTCCTTTTTGTAGAAACTTTAGTGCTCTTTCATTCAACAAATATTTATTGAACATCTACTTATTATTATATCTTAAGTGTACACTAGTGAATAAGGTGTAAAGGATTTGTCACCTTACTACTTTCTCAGGAACTAAAACTCTTCCTTCACTTCTACTATGAGTTTTAGCTCCTCACCCTTCGCTCCAGCCACTTATACGAAACTTTCCCTAAGGCATTTGGGGGCGGGGGGACAGGGAGGCCAAGAGAAAACAGCCTAAATCCTACTGCTTAGAAGTCACTTTTGAAGCTGATCTTTAAAATAATAAAATGCCCACTCAACAGTTTTGTATAACACATCCAGTAAAGTTGCAAACAAGAAGCCAGCATGTGGCTCTACTGGCCCAACAGTGATCCTAGGACCACCAATCAACTGAAGTGCTTGAAAAAATATAAGTTTCCAGATCCCAACTCACCTCTGTTGATTTAGAATCTGAAGCTGGGATCCAGGAATCAGAGATGTGAACAAGCATCTCAGATGATTAAAAACCAAAAAAGTCTGAGCTCACAGACCTTTTAAAACAGCAGCATGTTAAAAGAAATTCAGAGACCTAAGGAATTCGGGTAGTTGAGGGGAAAAATTGAAATCTACTCAGATCCTGAGAAAGATCTAGTGCTAAAGTTGCCTCACTACAATTTAAAACAAATTCACATCCTACTCAATCAACTCTATTGCATAAAGCATTGAAAGAGGGCAGAAGGAAGAACTGTGTGATTTTAGTCTAGTTTCCTGCATGCTACTCACTTGGATTCTAAGAACCAGGAACTAGGGCTTTGAACTGGTTCATTCTAATGTGTTTCCAGGTGATGCTAATGCTGCTGGTTAGTAGAGTAGTGGGTCTCAAAATTTATTATACGTAACAATCACCTGCAGATCTTGTTAAACTGTAGATTCTGATTCAGTGTATCTGGGGTGGAGGTGCAAATTCTCAGCAGGGGTTCCAGCTGGAACAAACTGGTTTGAAGCCCTGCCAGGACCTCCAGCCTTCTTTGACTACTTCACTGCTGCCCAATGTCCTATCCAAGCTGCCTGCCCACATCCATCCATTCACCTGCTACCAATCTAAAGGCCACTATGAATTAACAAAAGCAATCATCTCCCACTAACACATAATGATGTTTTACTACCCATCTTTCATCTTTGGTCCATCTAGTAAGCGTCAAAGAATTGCCATTACTTTGGATAGGCTAATAACCAAAAGGAGGGCACAGTAACCAGAGATGAATCGTGCCCTTGCCATTAAAAGTTCTGGGCTTTGAGCCTAACATTTCACAGGACAAAACTGACTTAATTTTGTTGAACCCAATTTCAGACTAGGATTTATATAGATGTTGTGCAGTGGGGTAGGTCTGCGGTAAAAGAACCTTTGGTATTAAGTGTCTTGTCTTGAAAAAAATCTAGAAATAATCTAGAAACACCTCTGGATCGATTTACTCAAAGTTTATCAAATGTCCTAACTTGTGAGGGTGGGGCAATGTTAACAGGACAAGAAATAACCCCCTTTAGCTAGGATTGGCTATGTCACATTGACTTCAAGAGTCCAGAAGTGAAGTGCTGGCCCTATTCCAATTCTCAGCCGAAATCCAAATCATCTGTGAGAAGAGTTTTTACATCACAAAACTAATAGTAATGTATTATTAATATTACAGCCAATACTAAGGCCATTGCTCAGTATTAATCTGTTTGAATAAACAAGTCAAATAATCTCAAGGCTCTGATCAGTCTATCCCTCCAACTCAGATGTTCATTTAAATCACCTGCCATGGGTTTCAACAATAGAACAATGTGTTGCATTTGTGTTTCTGAAAAGGTTTAAAAAAAAAAAAAACAAAAAAAAACCTTTTTTCAGAAAAGTGAAACTACACCTGTCCTTGAGAATCAAAGTGGGAGGGGTCAGTTCTCCCATGTCAGAAACCTATTTTGCCTTAATAGCAAAAGTAAAATCCACTAACAATTAAGCAGGCTAATTTGGAAAGCTCAGGCAGATGCTAGCAATGCTGACAAGCTGAAAGGCTTCTTGGTATCCTGTTCATATGGTTTAGTTCTCGGGAATTTCCACTCCTGAGTTTGTTGGGCTTTGCTAGTTTTAAGAGCCAAACACCTTCTAATGGCTTCCAATTTACAGGTTTCTGGGATCCACAGGTCCATCTCTAACAGGAAAGTAGAGAAAACAGTAATAGCAAGATTCTGTATCCCTGTCATCCCAAATCCTTTCTGAGCTTCCCTACGGACTTAAGAGATGAAACTACTTCAAAAGGTAAATTCTAAGCACTTTTTCTAATTCACTGTAGGGTTAGACTGTCTGGTCTGGGTTAGCAGCTCTGGAATGAGCTAATTATAGCGTCCCCTATTCTGCCAAAACACTATCTAGAACTTGCTTCATTTCCCAAGAGGCTTCCTTTCCCTGTTCCCTGGCAGCCAGAGAAGCAACGGCCAAATAAGACAAGTAACACCCAAATGACCAGCCTCCACCTTGCTGCTGGATGCCTTGAAGAACTCCAAGGTAAATCCTATAGGTCTACCTTGTCTCAGTCAACCACGCAAGATAACACACAGCAAGCCAAAAATATTTTACAACTTTCCTTTGCTTCAGGTGTTGGCAGCTTTAATCTATCTGCAGAAGAGAAAGTATAAATCCTTTGCAGAAGTCAAGGTCATCGCTGCTAAGATTAGAGGGCTGGTTCCCTCAGCACAGCAGTTTCTGTTTAAAAGAACCAAGTTACCCAGAGCCAATGAAACCAACCAAACCCACTGGCATCCAGTGATTCCAACTCATAGCGACCCCATAGGGTTTCCAAGGCCGTAGATCTCTACAGAAGCACACTGCTACTGGTGGTTTCGAACCGCCAATCTGTCAGTTACCAGTTGACTGCTTTAACTACTGCGCCACCAGTGCTTCTTACCCAAAGCCAAGAGTACCGGCAATCTGAAAACTGGCAATAAATAACTGGAACAGTATTCTTATGATCCAAAAGGCAACAACTGTCAATTAAAGGGTCCCAAAGAATGCGAGGAAGTTCTCCTGGGTACAGCAGACTTAATATCAGCAGCAAAACCTCAGTGAGTAAGTAGTAGGATTGGTCATGTGACCTTGGCTATACTATCTCCTGAGTATCTTCACTTATTGGCCTCCAGTTTGGGGAGAACACCCTTTCTGATTCTTTCTCCAATCATATGCGATAATCATGCACGAGGTTTTACACAAGCGTTCCACCCCACCCAAGCTCCTCCTATATATAAAGTAAGTCTGATAGTCCCAAGGACAAACAGCACCTGAAAGTCCCACCTCTCTAGCAGGAACTACTACGGCTTGGTCACTAAAGGTTTAAATAATGGGGTTGGAAGAAAAGAAACAGGGAGTTCAAGAACTGACAAGGCTCTCCCTATAAGGCAAAAGCCGAAATTAGCCACTGCTCCAACTCTGCCCCAAGGACAGAGTGAGCACATCTGTTCACCCCTGCCACCCCTCTTACCCCGACCCTCCTCCAAACGAGCTCTTTATCAAACTCCACTGGAACACAACACCTCTTTTCTTTATTGGCGACACCAGTCTTGGCTCTTCCTTTTTCCTAGGCCATGCATCGCCCTCTTCCACCCTAGACACGTGAGGTGACAGGAGGGTCCGGCCGCCCCACCTGTCTGGGGCCGCATGCCAGAGGTGGACAGCCCACTGCACACCCAGGAGCTGGAAGGCCAGCGCAGCACGTGGCCTCGAGAGCTCCACGCAGGGCTGGCTGCCAGACAAGCGTTCGGTCCCTTTAAGCCGCGCAGGAGTGCGTAGGGATGGGAGAGGAAGACCCTGGTGCGCGAGGGTCTGGCCTTCGCCTCAGCCCCACCCTGCGACGGCGCCCTCCCTCCCTTAGTCGCTCACCTTGGCTCCGAAGAACCGGGCGGCCGCAGTGAGTAAAGCCATGGCGAGCGCACTCGGGGATCTGACGGATGGGGAGGGAGGGGAGAGAGCTGCGGCAGGAATGGGAACCGCCGCCGCTGCACCAGAGGCCGCGCCAACGGATGGACAAGGTTGAAAAGAGGCGGAGGAGGGAAAGGGTAGACGAACCGGCGGCAGTGCCCAGTCTGGGGTCCTCAGCGAGGACCCGCCTACTGCCCCGAGCCGGGTCCCGTCCCTCTCAGGGGAGTCACCCGGGGCAAAGCCATTGGTCCGATTTGGAGGAGGGGCGGGGCCTAAGCCGTTGTCGGCGGTTGTGGCGGAGAGGATTGGACCGCCTGGTTAGGCTAATTAAGGGTAAGGGTGGAGGCGGGGGATCTTGTAGGTGGCTACGTATGTGCCTGAGAACTCAGTTAACTTCCTTTTTCGGCTTTTTCCCTTACCCTTAACACATTTGAGGTTAATTCTAAGGTTAACATTAGCGAAAAAGCCCCAGGACCTCGATCTTTGAAGGTTCTCGGGAGTCAATCCCTTAATCTATCATTGCCTGTTCCTCCTATCCCCTTGGCATGCTCTTCTGATTTTGGTTAATGACTTCATGGCTATGGAGATGACATCATGTGGACAGACTGTGATTGCCAGAGTTAGCCGCTTGGTAGAGATCATTTGAGGTCAGCATGTTGTTACAGCTACTAACAGACCTCAATGTGTGGAGAATGGGAGCAAAGGCAGGAGCCTGAATATCTAGTGCTCTTTGTGCGCTGTCAGTTCCGTGTCTAATGCCAGGAAATCCAAGTCTTAAAAATGCCCCCTTAGAGTCAACACACACACAAGGAAATGCTTGCAATCACTAGCCATCGGAGAAACGCAATGAGATACCATCTCACCCCCGGCATTACTGGCACAAATCAAAAACACTGGAAGTAATGAATGTTGGAGAGACTTCGGGGAGATCGGAACTCTTATGCAGTGCTGGTGGGAATGCATGATGATACAACCATTTTGGAAAATGACATGGCGCTTCCTTAGAAAGCTAGAAATAGAAATACCATACGATCCAGCAATCCCACTCCTAGGAATATATCCTAGAGAAAAAAGAGCTGTCACACAAGTAGACATATGCACACCCATGTTTATTGCAGCATTGTTCACAATAGCAAAAAGATGGAAACAACCTAGATGCCCATCAACAGATGAATAGATAAACAAACTATGGTACATACACATAATGGAGTATTATGCAAAGATAAAGAACAATGATGTATCTGTGAAGCATCTCATAACATGGATGAAACTGGAGGACATTATGCTAAGTGAAATAAGTCAATCACAAAAAGACAAATATTGTATGAGACCTCTATTGTAAAAACTCATGAAAAAGTAACAATGTTTGTTGGTTACCAGGGATGGGAGGGGGGAATACTAAATAGACAATAGATAAGTGGTAACTTTGGTGAAGGGTGAGGCAGTACACAATAATGGGGAAGCCAGCACAACTTGTACCAGGAAAGGTCATGGAAGCTCCATAGACAAACACATCCAAACTCCCTGAGGGACTGAATTGCTGGGTGGAGGGCTGTGGGGATCATGGTCTCCGGGAACATCTAGCTCAACTGGCATAAGACAGTTTCTAAAGAGAGTGTTCTACATTCAACCTTGGTGAGCAGCGTCTGGGGTCTTAAGAGCCTGTGAGCAGCCATCTAAGATACTCCACTGGTTTCATCCCTTCAGGAGCAAGAGAGAATGAAGAGAACAGGATACAAGGAAAAAATTAGTCCAAAGGACTAATTGTCCACAGCTACCACGGCCTCTACGAGACTGAGTCCAGTACAGCTAGATGGTGCCCGGCCACCACCACTGACTGCTCTGACCGGGATCACAACAGAGGGTCTGGACAGAGCTGGAGAAGGATGTAGAACATAATTCTAACACACACAAAAAGATTAGATTTACTGGCCTGACAGAGACTGGAGAAACCCTGAGAGTAAGGCCCCCAGACACCCTTTTAGCTCAGTGATGAAGTCACTCCCAAGGTTGACCGTTCAGCCAGGGATTGGACAGCCCCATAAAACTAAACGGGCCTAATGAGGCACAGCAGTCCAGGGACAAGGACTAGAAGGCAAGAGGGGACAGGAAAGCTGGTGATAAGGAACCCAAGGTTGAGTAAGTACAGTGTTGACGTGTCGTGGAGTTGTTAACCATTGTCATAGGGCAATATGTGTACTAACCGCTTAATGAGAAACTATTTTCTGTAAATCTCCATCTAAAATACAAAAAGAAAAGAATTATCCACGTGAGATCAAATTGACAACAGCGACTCAAAAGGTCTGATAGGAAGCCTAGGGGAGAGTGAGTTGAAGACAATGGTGATGGAATAATTTGGAAAAAGATAGTGAGAATAGCAGCACAACTGGAAGAATGTAATCGATGTCACTGAATTGTACATGTAGAAATTTTTGAATTGGTGTATCTTTGGCTATGTATATTTTCACTAAAGAAGAAAAAAAAGGTCCTCCAAGGTCAAGAAGGGAGAGTGTTAACATGTCGTGGGGTTGTTAACCAATGTCATAAGACAATACGAGAAACTACTTGTTCTGTAAACCTTCACCTAAAGTACAATTAAAAAAAAAAAAAAGGCCCCTTAATATGAAAGCTTCCCAGCACAGGCCAGAGCCTCTGAGTCATGGGCTTTAGACTCACTGCTACTCCAGTCACACACCCACAGTCACAGCCAGACCACCCCACATCTAACCACAAGATCTGGAGCTGCAGATCAACCCCTATCCAAGATCAGGCATTAGACACCCTGTCTTTGTCACATCACTTCCACAGGATCTTTGGGCACCTTCTCCTACTTGGCTGTGTTATGTACTCACTTATTCTGTGCTCTCCAGAGACCACTGAATGACCTATGACACTAAAGTAATTTTCCACACCACCCTCTAACCTCTTCGGTGGACAAGACCTTAGGACCCTTCCACCTCCCTAAACCTGTCACTGTGATTGACCCAGGGGCAAAGGGGAATTTATAGGACCAAGCCTCAATTGAACAGTCCCTTTATCTACTTACATAACATTAACAAGGTTCAGAGATCACAGTACACATTTAAGTCAGGTTTTGGTAGACCTAGTTTATAGCTTGAACTTGAAAAAAAAAACAGCTTTCATTTTATCTTCCCAAGTTTCCTCATATCCAGGCTCACACCTACCAACTAATTGCTCCTCTGGCTTGGGGATCGGATAGGTAGGTACTAGGAAAGAACTTCATAAAGAGAAGCCAAGCAGTGCCCAGAGGAAGCACTGATCTCAGCTACCTCCTCGTGACTTCAAAACTCTAATGATCAATATTTGCTCCCAATTTAGCATCTCACAGAGATTTCCTCATAATCCTGGAATGGTCTGACCTAACTCGTTCCCTCTGGTTAATTATCTACAGACACTAGCCAGCAGACCAGAGGACTGAACTTCATTGCCCCAAGAGACAGAAGGTGGCATCAGGGTGAGGCTACCAAAGAGGCAAGTATTGGGTGGCCTATAAGGATAACCTATTTTGGAGCTCTAAGTCATTGGAGGAAGGGTAGGGAACAGCAGTGCTCTAAGCCCCTTGACACAGGGCCCTGGAGCCTAGTGTCGTGAAGACATCTATGGGCTTTTGAAAGTTGTCCGATCCTGATAGCCACTGCTTTAAGGCTATTGGGAAAGCCCAGGGACCAAAGGGGCTAAATGAGATCTCCCAGGAGGTGGCTTAGAATCTCTTTCTGAATATGAATGAGACCTAGAGAGGTGGGGAGAAAATGGGGAAAGACTGGCATGAGTAAAGCAGCCAAGTGAGCTCTAGGTCTAAATACAACTAAGTGCCTCCTAACTGGAAGGGGCAAGAGAGAGAAGGCCAAGTACTGAGGTCACCTTGACCTTGGGAGAACCTTTTTAAAATGGACATAGGCAATGGTGCCCTCTTGTGGCCAAGGGCAAGTAGGCGAGGTAGCTAAATTTAAACCCTCAACTGTCCACATGCAGCCCTGGTGGTACAGTGGTTAAGCGTTCTGCTGCTAATAAAAAGGCTGGCAGTTGGAATCCACCAGCTGCTCCTTAGGAACCCTATGGGGCAGTTCTGCTCTGTCCTATAGGGTTACTATGAGAATCGACTTGACAGCAATGAGTTTGTTTTTTTTTAAATTGTTCACATAGTAGCCCAGATTGTGCACTTGTTAAAGCGCTCAGTTGCTAAGTGAAAGGTCATTGGTTTGAACCCACCAGCCACTCCACTGGCAAAGATGCGGCAGTCTGCTTCTATAAAGATTACAGCCTTGGAAACCCTATGGGGCAGTTCTACTCCATCCTATGGGGTCGCTATGAGTCGGAATAGCCTTGACAGCAGTGGGTCTGGTTTTTTGGCTTGGTAAACTGTCCCTACCAGTAACCTAAACACCTGTATTTAATAGCTTAAAAAAATTTATTGAGTACTTAGTGTTTCCAGATACTACCTAAATGTGGCATATCTTTATTAATCCGCACAGCACTTCTAAGGGATGTAGGATCTTTACTTTAAAAAGGTAGAAACCAAGGTTTAGATAAAGTATCCTGCCCAGGGTCACGTAACTCATAATTGGCATTACAAGAATTTAGACTGAGGTCTGCCTCACTCCAGAGCCTATATGTTAACTACTAAGCTGTACTTTTTAAAAGATGATGGACTGTGACTTATCATCTGCAACTCAGAAAAGAGATTTTGGAGTCATTGTCTCCGGGGACATCAGCTTAATATTTTGCTATATTTAAAGATATTTAAAAAGATAAGGAACATATAGTCTTGTTGTTAGGTGCCGTCGAGTTGGTTCCAACTCATAGCGACCCTATGTACAAAATGAAAACACTGCCTGGTCCTGCGCCATCCTCACAATTTTTGCTGTGTTTGAGCCTGTTGTTGCAGCTACTATGTCAGTCCATCCCGTTGAGGGTCTTCCTCTTTACCACTGACCCTCAACTTTACCAAGCATGATGTCCTTCTCCAGGGACTGGTCCCTCCTGATAAGATGTCCGAAGTACGTAAGACAGTCTCGCCATCCTCCCTTCTAAGGAGCATTCTGGCAGTACTTGTTCCAAAACTATAGGCTTGCTCATCTGTAAAACATTTATACATCCATACCTGAAATACATGATAAATGGTGACCCCTAGAATGCATAAAGAAGGGGACTTTTTTCATGATTAGCACCTAAAATGACCAGACGGATAGAATGGGCTTCTTACAAGGAACAACCAGTCTGGAAACACAGCTGAAGAGGATACAGTTCTTCACTACAGAATACTAGAATTAGAGGGCGTGCCTTCAAGCTTGGAGGGAGTTTTCAAAGAAAAGTACTACTTTATACAGCCACTGGAGACCACATGGAGACTCCAGTACATGAAGTAAGGTGTAGCAGAAAGACCACTGGCCTAGAAATAAGATGATCACTGCGGTTGAAGTTTTAGCTCCCTGCTGACTAACAAGAAACTTGACCTCTCTGAGCTTAGTTTCTTCATCTGTAAAATAGGAATGTTGTTGTTAGTTGCTGTAGAGTTGATTCTGACTCACGGCAACCCATGCGTGCAGAGTAGAACTACTCCATAAGGCTGTGACCTTTCAGGAGCGGAGAGCAAGGCCTGTCTTCCGAGGTGTCTCGGTGGGTTCAAACCAGGAGCAGATTAGCCCATAGGCAAGGTAAGCACGGTGCTTACTTTGCTTACCAGATCATCTGTAGTGAACAATTTCACGTGGGTTTCACCACATCAAAGATGTGAATGTTCACTACGGATTAGTAAGTAAGCACAAGTAAGCCCATGCTTACCTTGTTTACTGGGTCATCCACCCTTCAGGGACTGTAAATTTGAAGAGGCTTTGATTCTGTAGGAGGGTGCTACAGGGTTGGGAGACAGATGCCAGCGACACCTAGAAGCAGAATCTTTGATATGGTGAAAAAATGTGAAATTGTTCACTACAGATGATCTGGTAAGCAATGTAAGCACCGTGCTTACCTTGCCTATTGGATAATCCACCCCTGGTTCTCACCGCCAACGTTTTGGCTAGTAGCGAAGTGCTTAACCATTTATGCATCCCCCTCCCCGCCCGCCAAAAAAAACCCACCACTGCTGTCAAGTCAATCCAACTCATGGTGAGGCAAATGGATAGAAGCAGAACTGCCCAATAGGGTTTCCAAGGCTGTAAATCTTTACGGAAGCAGACTGCCACATCTTTCTCCCACCGAGTGGCTGGTGGGTTTGAACCACCAACCTTTTGGTTAACAGCCTAGTGCTTTAACCACCACGCCACCAGGGCTCCATCCAGAGAGCTACAATAGAAATAGTATCTATTTATCAGAGTGGTAAAGATTAAATGACAACGTGTATGTGCTTGCTATACTGGTATTCAACATATATTAGTTTCCTTGCTGTTTATCCCTGTCTTATATTGAAAATAATTTTGCCCTGTGGCATAATGGTTAAGAGCTACAGCTGCTAACCAAAAGGTCGGCAGTTCAAATCCACCAGGTGCTCCTTGGGAACGCTACGGGGCAGTTCTACTCTGTCCTATAGGGTCGCTATGAATCAGAATTGACTTGACGGCAACAGGTTTGGTTGTTGACTTTGTGAATCTTTTTTAAACAGCAAAAAATCCTCTAAAATTTATTTTTTAAAAGACTAGATTAACATGTAATATTGTCCTTGGGAATGTTTATTCCAAGGCCTAACATTTTACTGATAAACTGATTTAGATTTACATCTAAAAGTTTAAGGTGTAACCAAATTTGCAAGGTTAAGAGTATATGCTCTACTAAATACTGAGATAGAGGATAACTTCCACCCTTGCTTATGTAGGCCACATCCCTATATATCAATGACAGACTCTCAGCCTGGAGAGTTCTTAATAGCTGTACCCTGACACACTAGTGAGGTACATCACAAGTAATTTGTTACCGATTAACATTCATTTTATTAAAATTTGTAAATAATTTGCACTTTTATAAATTAAACAGTTTCAAGTTCCCTATAAGAGTACACTTAAACTTCTGATAAGCTTTTGATGGAAAAGAAAGGAGTGTTTAGATGCCAAGCAGGCAATGGACAGATCCCTGGGTATACTCAAATGGGTATGAAGCATGTGAACATTACTCAAGTGCATCACAAAAGGAAAAAAAAAGTTAATAACAGCTGGTCTGGAAAACTGATTTGACATGATACAGCATTTCTTATGGTTGATGAGAGAAATCCATCAGGCCCTGAGTTTAGTTGTCAGCTAGCTTCAGAATGCTTGCTCTGAGCTAGGTAATATGCTAGACTTCATAGGGATTTGGGGTACAAGAAAGCTTTATTGAAGACATTCATTCTGTGTGCCATGCTTAGTGCAAGGTATTGTTAAGAGAAAAAGGTAGAAGCTACTCTACAGTTATAACAGATAAAGATTGACACTTGGGAAAGTTAGCTTATAAATCCAGTTTTGCCACTAAATATGGAACTCTAGGACCTGTGGCTTCTCCGAGCCTGTTTCTTCAACTGTAAAATGGACAGAGGTGAACTAGATGACCTTCATGGTCCCTTTAGATTCTAAAATTCAGTAATTTAAAAAGTCTTTGAAATGTCTATTCAGGTGTTCTCTCCCAGAGGCATTCCTGGGACAGACATAGTCTATTGCAAACCCTGAGACAGCAATACCTCAGCACCAGGGTGTTTAAGGAACTCCCAAAAGAAGGTATCCTTTCGGTTTTTATTCCTATGTCCCAGTACAGGTTCTCTACACACAGAAAGTGGAACAGACTTATAGTCCAGACTGACAACGGGCTACTGATAGAGATAAGAAAGACATACTTTATTGTTGCCATTGGCATCCAGTTGAAAAGCTTAGGCCAGAAGCAAGGCCTTTCATTAAATAACATTCCTTACCTCATCTCTCCCTATCCGATAAAGCCCTTACTTTCCAGCTGAGTTGGTCACATCCATTTTCCCCTTCCTGTCTCTGCTCTTGCTGTTTCCTACATCTGGAAGGGCAGGAAGGGAAAAATAATGCAGGTCCATTATTTCCTTGAAAGTCAAGCCCTATCTTACTTTATGTTTCATCAGCATGAATATAGGGAATTTCTAGAATCCTATATTACCATACACATATGTTCCCTTGGTTATTCAGACGTTCCCCTTCTCTCCACAGTTAGCACTAAATACAGTGTATTAAATAGGCACTGAATAAATGCTTATCTAGTTTATGAATGAAGTAGGAATCTAGGAAGATAGAAGAATTAAAGGTTCAGGCTCCTCCTACTTTTGTTCTACACCAGCCCAAAAGCTCCTCCTTCCTCTCTCTTTTCTCTCCTGTCTAGAATACCTATCTTCAAGTCTAATAACGTAAGGGTCAGTTCAGGCATGAAAAGACAAGACAGTTTGTACTTCTGGTTTCATATTTTTCCAGTTCATTTCAGTAAAAACATAATATAAAAGGCATTGCCACCCTCTTCCCCTCCCGGGGGTGATCCATCAAGCCTGTCCATCTGGGCCGCTCCAGTGGTTCATAGCTCATCATGAGATATGTGCAGGGCATGGTCGCATAGATCTAAAAACAGCACACAACAATGTGAAGGAAAATGCCACTCTCATACTGATGTATGCCACTATCAAGAAAATAAGCAAAACTATCTGGCACACCAACCACCATTCTTCAGACATATGTTTGCAAATGAGATAACATCCTCATCACCCCTCTTACTTATGTGTTAGGTCAGGGAGTGACAAATTCTGAAAGCTGACAGGAAGAGAATAGAGAAGACTAACCCAAGAGCTTAAGCCAAGGGAAATGGAAGCCAACTCTTGGGCCTATATCATAGGGTTTCCGGGGGGCGAGGGAACATGCCAGGTTCTACAGGACTGTGAATACAAGAGGTAAAGTGGGGGTAGCTCACCTGTTCGCTTACTACAAAGTTTGTCTTTAATATTGTCAGCCTCTCGGGAAAAGAATTCAATAAGCTCATCCTCATATTCCTCCACGATGCTCTCACACTGCCAATCCAAGGGAGAAATGAGTGAGACAGGACAGCAGAAAGAGGCCTCTTACCTTAGCCTCCAGAGAGGAGCACAGGGACATTAACCCAGCTTTCTACTTGGGCCCTCCAACAACCCCCTAACTCCAAAAACCAGCTACCCACTCCCATAGCTCACCGCAAACTTGAGGGTGCCACTGATGTCTGAATCAATTCGGATGCCCTGTAGGTCCAGCTCACTGGATTCTCCACTCCGGCCCACTACACGTACGTAGTTCTTGCGGTGGGTGGAAGGGTCAATCTGTTCCCCATATTCCTTCATTCGGTCACACACCTCTTCTAGCAGCTCTGTGAGGTGGGCCTCTGAGCGGGCATAAGGCACCTAGAAATGTCCTCAGCCTTGGGTCACTATCTTCTACCTTTATACATAAGTAGTTTATGCCCTTATTTTCCTTCCAAATCTAGCTCAACTAACCTATTCTAAAAAGCCTTCCCTAATTAAAAACAGTATAGGTTATATACTTTCAAAGTAGTTTCAAATATATGATCGTAAGAAAAAAGACAAGTATCATTAGCTCCAAATTATAGATCAAAAGAGATCTCTTTGATTAACTCTAGTCAACTATGTGCTCTGTTAGGTAATATTATTTCTTTGTTTTAAAATGAAGCCAATACCTGCCCTCATAAGAGAGCATTAGAGGTAGTGTAGGCTCTTAGGATAATAACTATCAAAGCATTTTACAACCTTTATATATTGCTCCCTAACTATAGCTTTGTGTACGTTGTGTGTTGCTTCAAACTAAAATAAACTTCCTAATTACAAGGATAGACCTATTTCTTTTTTGAACGACTGTTAAAGTGTAACATTGCCAGAACGAGAACATGGTGAGTCAGATGGATTAAGTACATGGAGAAGGGGACTGTCTACCAATAACCTTTATAACAGAAACAAAAGTATTAAGTTTTGGAGCCGGGAAACAAGTGCATAAGGAATAGGCCTCTAGCCTCTTCCAAATGAGACAGAGCCTGATCTTTTAGCTAGCTCTCTGAATCAATATTTTCTTCATTTCTATTAAATTAAGGTCTTTTCTAATTAGTTGAATTCTCATTCAAAGCCAGGGTGAGCTACTTTATTTGGGGGAAC
Source organism: Dugong dugon (assembly GCA_030035585.1). Classification (NCBI taxonomy): domain Eukaryota; kingdom Metazoa; phylum Chordata; class Mammalia; order Sirenia; family Dugongidae; genus Dugong; species Dugong dugon. The sequence goes on from CM057465.1 coordinate 11,093,147, forward strand.
AGTTACCTCCACCACTGACTGGCTGCCATCTGGATTGATCCGGAAAGATCCCATCTGAATGGTCTTCTTGGGATCCACTTGAGCAATTTCCCACTCCAGTTCATCCACCAGAGCCCTGCAAGCTGGTGCAAGAAGAGAGAATGGGAAGAGGGTGAAGAAGAGTGGGGGCTGGGGTCAACTCTGGGATTCTCTTATCCAGCCTTCTCCCAGTCCTTGGATCTAATGTCTTTCTCAAGGCTCTATCTTCCTCACCATCCTTCCTCCCACTTCTTCTTGTCGTGCCTTTACCTCCACAGTGTAGATCCTGGCTCCTCCGAGCCCAGGCAGTTCCCAGCAGGGCCCCTAGAAGCAGGGCCAGCCAATCCCAGCCTTTCATCTTCCGAGTAACGGGATCGCTCCACCTGGGTTTCAGTGGGAATAATGCATAGACGGTGTAAGGAGTAACTCCATTTTCTTCCCGTCCCCCTCGCAACCCAATCTCAAGACCTTCAAAGGCGTCAGTGTGACTCTAGCTCTACTTTCCAGGAATGACCCGAACACAGAGGGCCTCCATTCCCCCGGGCGGTGAGTGGGGGCAGGGCTCAGCCCCAGAAACTGTGTCTACAGGTGAGGCTCTAGATGTTGTACTTCACGATCGGGTGTCTAGGGCTCACTGGGCTATGTGGCAGCTACAGGATGGAGGCTGACGATTAACTGAGGATGCTATGCACAGAGGAGCTGCAGGCGAGGGGCCTTCAGTCAGGCCAAGACCGGGTGAGGCAGCGAGGTGGGCGGCCTGCAAGGAGCGCGCTCAGCAACTAGGGCCCATTTGGACCCGGCACTGAAGAATACTGCATCACCCTCCTGCAGCCTGTAAATTATCTCCGTGCGGACCGGCCTCCTTTCTAAGGACTCTGCCATGGCCTTCGCTCCAGTCCATCCCCAAGCCCCACCGCCAGCGCCTCCACCACCGCATTGGTCCCACCTCTCCTCCCAGGGCCGCCGCCGTGACCCAGGCGCTGGAAAACCGTCGGACTCCCACTGTATAGCCTTGCAGGCCCCCGACTCTATACCTTGTTGGGGTTTGGGGTAGGAAGGGGCTGTCCTGGCCTCTCCAGAGCGCTAAGGCGCTTTCCAGCCACGGGGTGCCCCGGAGGCCGCCTGTCCCAGCTCCCCGCACACTAAACGCGCGCCTAAGCAGCGCTCTGGTGCGCTGCCGTGCGAGCCCCACTCCAGACTGATCCAAACCCAGTCCTCAAATTCTCGCGGGAACAGGCACCATAGGAGCGGCTCGAGGCAGCGAGGACCCCGGCCGCTTTCAGAAGGACCCAGACTTGCGTGGCGAGCAGCTCCACGTGACCACGAGGGGTCAGCCAGCGAGTAGGAGTGGCCAGAAACGAAGGCAGAGCCTGGACGTGGTGTATGAGGACGTTCGGGCGGAAGTGTGTGTCAGTCTAGGCGAGGTAAGATGTTCAACGGGAAAGGTGCACTGCTAACCAGCGAGAAACCCGGGTTTTAATACCCAGAACTCCATCTCCCAGGAAGCACTGCAGCATCAGACAGCTCTTCTGTCAGTAGCTACAGGTCTTAAGATATCCTGGGACCTGTAGTTTGTCAGCTTCCCGACTGCCCTAAAACAACGGGGAAACCGCACTGTACGTTTTAAAAGAATCCAACCTTAGACGGCTACAGCAAAGACCTAACGTTGTGCAGGAAAAAAATAATCATATTTCTCCACTATCCATAACTTTGTACTCCAGAGCTTTACCTTCATTTTAAGGTGAGAGTCTGAACACAACCTTCGTTTTTCCGATTGTAATAGGGAGCTAACACAAAGAAAACAACAGAGGAAGGCTGGTCAGAGAACCACACACTAGCAGTTCTCTAATTGGATAAATGATAGTCAATAATATTTTTGTTTTTATTTTATAAAACATGCAGTTTAAAACAAAATTTTAAAAATCGTAAGAAAACAAAACTTGGGACAGGAAAAGTGGATGGAAGACATGCTTCTCAGCTGTCAGTTGGAAGCCAGCAGCCAAGCTTTGTCCAAGACCCAAAGGCCCTTTTGGCAATGGTACTGTTGGTAACACTGGTTTGTTTGAGCCACTAAGACTCTACATGCTGGGTCCTCCAGATATCCCTCAGAGACTTGAGCTAAGTCCTGAGCTACTGCTGTATCCTCCGTCACTGTCCAGGACTTCAGTCCCCAGCCAGCTGGGAACCAAGGGTTTTGGTTTCAGGATCTTCTTAATTTGGATATTAATTACACAGGATATTTATTAAGATAACAATTACTTTCCCTCTGGGTCAGTTCTAGACTCTGTTTCTGGTCCACTATTTTGCAAAGGATAAAGAAGGCTTTTAAATCCTTTACAACTCTGCTGCATTCCAGTTTTTTTTATAGCACCAACTGTAGACCCTGTGAATCAGGTCTATGTCTGGAAGTGGACAGCGTATAGCCAACCTGGGAAACCATCTCCCAGTTCTGAGGCCACAGAGCACTGGAGGGAGAGGGAGTAGTTTGCTGAGAGAAGGTGGGTCAGAGTGCCAGCACTGAGGAGAAGACAGCTGCATCTGTCAGAGACAAAACCAAAAGCATGACCCTGAAGGTATATGAAGAAAAAGCACCTGGGATGTTTCTTATGAGGCAAAATGCAAAGAGAAAAGAGGGTATGGACCTGTCGCAAACGTTTTAGAAGCGAGTAAGAGGTGGTTGTAAGACCTATGGAGAGTTTCAATAATAAAATCTATTTCACTGATTGTTGGAAGGATTAAGCGCTTTGTAAACTGTTAAATGCTTTAGGGACGGTATCACCATCATCATCATTATTGTGGTGGGCATAATCCCCACATATGAAATCAAACCTACCCAGTCCAGTTTCCCCTGTCCCATCCCAAGGCTTACTCTTGGGACTTGTCTGGCCCTCAGGCTCGGGCACTTTCCAGTCCATCTTTCGGCCCTTCTCATAAAGACCCTTGAGCACTTTGTGGAAGGACTCAGGCTCAGTGCCATTCTTGCTTAGCTCCAGATACTTTCGGTACAGCTGAAGGGCTGTGCGGGCATCCTCAATACTGTCATGGGTCTCTCCTTGAATCTTCAGGTCTAGCGGGAAGTAGAGGTGGAAGAGTTTGGGACCTAGCAAAGGGAGGTAGGAACCTGTCCCTCTATCCCTACTCCCAGAAAATAATAAAAAATCTGACTGCCCTTAAGGGAAAGCATCAAATACCTCTGCACCATTAACTCTCACCATTAACTCTGGCTACTCCCTATTCCACCTTGGCCCCCCAACATGTCTTCCTGCTCTTTATGAGCATCACAGGGGCTTTACAAGGTAGAACTCACCCAGAAAGTACCAAGCAAGAAATCGCAGGGAAATCATTCGTTTTCGGGGCATATGGAACAGGTAAACAGTGTCAAGGACTTGGTCCTTGGGCACCTGGCAAAAATAAAAGAGCAGGAGGCTGAGGGCAGGGGATCCATAATTTCTTGTTCTCCAAAAGCACAATTCTACACCCTGAGGGGCCCACCCTCAAAGACTCTTAAAACAGCTCTGCCTGACTTCATTGGCCTGAGATCAGAAGAAATAGATAGTGCCTGGCTACCACCAATGACCACCCTGACAGGAAACACAACAGAGAGTCCCCGATGGAGCAGGAGAAAGGTGGGGTGCAAAACTCAAATTCTAGTAAAAAGACCAGACTTAATGGTCTGACTGAGACTGGAGGAGCCCCAGAAAGCATGGCCCCCGGACTGTCAACCCAGAACTAAAACAATTCCCAAGGCCAACTCTTCAGACAAAGATTGGACTGGACTGTGGGACATAAAATGATACTTGTGAAGAGTGTGCTGCTTAGCTCAAGTAGATACATGAGACTAAATGGGAAGCTCCTGTCCAGAGGTGAGATGAGAAGGCAGAGAGGGTTAGGATCTGGCTGAATGGACATGGGAAATCAGGGATGGAAAGGAGGAGTGTGCTGTCACCATACAGGGAGAGCAACTGGGGTCATGTAACAATGTAAGTATAAATTTTTGTATGAGACTAACTTGGAATGTAAAAGTTTCACTTAAACTACAACAATTAAAGAAAACAAAACAAAAAAAAAGAGCTCTGCCCTAACCATGAGGTTGATGACCCGGAAGTCCTTCTGTAGACCATGACCCACAAACTTGACTCCAATGTCTATCAGAAAACGGAGCTTTAAGTAGGTAGACTTGAGAGTCGTGAGGTGCTTGGAGGAGATCTTGGCATCGAGGTCTCCTGGCTTTATCCCTGAGTATTGAGTCAAGTAATCTACCACCTAGGGATAGAGAAAAGGACAAGTCACCTGGGAAGTGAGGTGCAGAATCTTCCCCTACCCGTCTCCCCCTGGGTTCTAGACCACTTGACAAAAGCACAAGGTCTGCCTCGCACCCTGTATCCTAATACCTGCTCCTGTGTAGAGATATAGTCATCAATGAAGGGGATACCCTCATTGGGTCCTTGGCCCCGAACACAGGTAATCCTTGCTACTGACATCTGGCTTGGTTTAATGGTAGACTTGGTGCCATCACTGCGCAACTCTGCTTCCTCCTATGTGAGAAGAGTTAATAAAGAAATCAAAGAAGTGCCTGCAACTACTAATATCTTCCATGCTCTGCTCCAATGCCCCATTCCTCTGGTCTTGGTTACCTCATTAAGGGTGACAAACTCAGCATCCAGGCCCACCAGGTCCCCAACCTGTGGCATCTCATTCAACATCAGCGGAATGAAGGTAGTATGTGTTTTCCGCTGTTTCCGTGCCAGTGAGGCTTCAGCCAACAGGACACTTGCCTCAATAGGGTTCTTGACTAAAAGAGGAAAGGCAGAGGACAGTTGCCTGGGGATAGGGAAGTAACCAGGGGAGGGAAGCCCAGGTTGACTGGCTGGAGACTCTGGGTGTACACTGTGATCCCTCAATAATCAAAGCACATAAGTAACAAGATGATGACTGATGAATAGAGCAGGCAGACATGTCAAATCAGAAAATCATCAAGAAATAGGCTAAGAAAAAAAACAGAGGAAAGAATAAAATTTTCACTGTGGGCCTTAGCTTAGAATAGCCAGAAAGATAAGTTCACAGAGATATGGTTTGAAGGCACCAAAAAGGTACCAAAGACAGATGAAATCTTGACTTGGTGATAAGAAAGCTTGGAACGGTTAGACTCAAAGCCCTAAGCTTAGCCATTCTGACGAGACTTCAGCGAGCTGTTCCATCCCCCTTATCCCCCATCCTCCCTTTCCCATGCTGCTTTCAGGATCTCTAGCTTCTAAAGTTAAGGCCTGATAAGCAGCAATCTGTTTAGTTTAGATTTTTTAGAATCTCTTTAATGTGTAATATCCCTAGAGATACTAACACTAGTTACCAATACTAATCCTAACCAACTACTTCCCAGATCTCTTCCCAAAGACCAATCTAAACTGCCCACACCCCCGGGCTGCTCTGTACCACTTACTGTTCAGGTTGTACTTGGAATTGAGATTCCTTTTAACATAATAAAGGATAGCAGGTACTTTCCAATTCATGTCAAACTGCACAGCTTCATGCTAGAGAAGAGAAAAAAACACTTATGGCTTATCTATATACTCCTTTTTTCCTTTTTCCCAAATCAGAAAGAGGAAAGGACTCAGGTGCTATTTTCAGCTCTGCTAATGCTTTATTCCTGGGGACACATCTCTCCCTCCTGAATCTGCCTGGCATTCCCTAGAGCTCTGAGGGTAAGGATGCTAGAAAAATGGAAGATGGAAGAACGAATGGAATGTGTTGCAACTAACCTTATCAATAGGTTCGATAAGGAAGTCATTGAAGAGATACCACTGCTGGTGAGTAACGCCCTGTGGAGGCAAAGAGAAAGACTGATCCCAGAGCGATGGCTGTACTGCTCCGGTTCAGACTCAAGACAGGGACAGACCTGGGACTCCACTGTGGCCATCACCAGGAGTGTCCCGACCCTGTACCCCTCACTTACTTCCTTGCGCTGATGGTAGGTCTCTCCAACTTTGATGTGAGCCACCAGGCTGCCTCCTGTGCGTGAGTCCAGGATGTGTACCACAGTAGCCATCAGGTCATACACATAGACACCATGCTCCTCCTCTGCCCTGGCTGGGCCCCACTGTGAGGGGGGTACCCAGGCTGCTAAGCTAAGTTTAAGGATGACGAAGGAAGGGGAATGGGGATGGAGGACAGGGAATTGGGGACATAGAGGCTGAGGGACTAGGGTGGGTTATCTCCATCCTAGCTCATCTATGACTTCAAACATTGACCTGAGTTGCTCTAGAAAACCCCTCAACTGGTAAATACTAGGCCTTACTCCCTCCCCTTTCCCTCTACAAAGTCCCCTGGCCCTGCTTCATCTTCTGTCGCTACTTTTTCTCCCTTATTCCCCCTTTTCTTCCCAGTTTTTCAACAACCTGCACCTCATCCCCATCAGTCCAATTGCAAACATCCAGCCCTTTGTTCTTGGTCATCTTCACGCGAATGGAGAAAGGAAGCCAGACATTCTTCAGCTCCTCAATGGAGGAACATATCAGTATGCCCTCTGGACTCCCTAGCTCCTTCCTATAGGACAGAAGAATTGGAAATCAGTTGTGAAGAGATCTAGCCAGTGACAAGAGGAGCCACTGGCTAGTTCAATCCTTTGACAACTCCCAAGACAGTACCTACCAATCAGCCAAAGCAAATTCCTTGTTCTTGGAGATTTCTCCACCATACTTCTTTATTGCCATCTTGAAGGCAAACTGAACACAAAGGGAAGAACATCTGATTCCTCAGGAACATAATCATATATGGAGATCAGAGGGGACAGAAAACTAAACCTATTCCCAAAAGCCCTGTTTCCAGCCCCAGTCCTCACCTCAGCCTGCATCCTCCAGAAATCAGCCTCTTTTGAGCTGTTCACCTCACAATTGATGACAAGAATATCTGGCAGATGGCGGATATTGCGGGTCTGAATCTGAGTGAACAAAACAAACAAGGTATGGCATGGAGCCTGCAGGGAAAGAAACCTGAACAGGAACAGTGAAATCTGGGTCTGCATCCTCACACTGGGGCTCCTCCCACTCCCCATAGATGCCTGGATGGCACTGCTGACACAGCCAGCCCCAGATAAAACCATGGCTGAGTCCCCAGCCTGGCAGAGCTCCTGTTCAATGCAACAGTCCACTCACCGTGGGCTGATACTTTTCGCAGTTGTCACACCAGGCCTGTGTATTCTGCTCCAGGCAGATGCTTCGCTTTAGTACCTGGGCAAAGTCACAGTTCTTCCCAGTTTTATCTGACAGGAAACCAATGCTTCATTCAAGGTTCTCCCCTCTACCCACAGTTGGTCCCCCAACACCCTCTCCCTGATGTTACAGGAGGCTTCCCAACCCAGCTACAGGGTATACCACCGTTGCTACCCTCAGGGTAGGAGAGCGTGAAGAGCAGGGTGGAGGAGGCTCGCACGGTCTCACTGCCACAACGACAGAGGCTGCAGTTCTCCATCTCACAGCTGAACAACTGCCCAATGACAGAGTCCCCCGATGAACAAAAGCTGCTAAGGGTGGGGAGGGTGATATAGGCACACCGAGGGAGTAAGGAGACCCTTCAAATCAGAGAGGGCCTTATCGTGGTGACTTTAACTACTACTGTCCCGATTCCATACCTGCCTCCAGCACCGCGATAAGCCTGGGGAGCTTCCAGCTCCTGCAGGTCCTGATGTAGCTGAGTGAGAATGAAACGATTCCACCTCTGAATGAGCCTGGCCAGGCTGCCCTTGCCCGAAGCCTCGTCCGAGTCCGCCAGGGTCAGACCCAGGGCTGAGGCCTCGGGGATGGTGCGGAATGCCCGAAGAAAATTACTGCCCTGGAATCCAGGAAGTTGGTGGGAAGGCGTTACTTTCTCTCTTGTAGCCATATCCACAGCAATATCCCTGCCGACTGACTGCCTCCCTTCTCCTTCCATTTTAAATATCCCTGGTCTCCAGGCACTGACCTGGCAAGGGTCACCACGGGAGAGATCCAACATATGGAAGAGGAAGCCCAGCTCACATGCCAGGCAGAACTCCTTTTGGCAAAGGTGGTTCTGGATTAGACAGCGAACAGGCTCCAGGAAATAGAGCACCTGGAAAGAAGAGCAGGGGAACTGATTCAGGAAACTGGGATGGGGAGGAGGAAAGATGGGAGATTAAGAAAGATGGTAGAGAATACAAAGCAGGAGTCCACTGGAGAAGTGGAGCTCACAGAGAAGTGAGGTTGTAGGGAAAGGAAGAATGGTACCGGCAGCCATAGTAAAGCGGGCTGGTTGAGGAAAAGAGTAGACGCTGTGGGGCCACAGGGAAGAAGAAAGGCAGTAGACATGTTCAAGTCTTAGGAGTACCACATGCTTACCTGGATCATGCAGTTACAGTAGGCATTAGGAATGTGGGGCTCTAATCCAGCAAACAGGGTCTTATTGTAGTGTTTGAAATCAAAGTCTTCCAGCCCTAGCTTGGAGTATTTGATAGTCACCTGAGGTAGAAACAGTCTGAGCAGGAGTGAGGATATCCTCAAAGTCCCCCAAATCTTCCCAGTAGCCATAAGACCTTCCCCAGAACCTCCCTCCTGAATCCAGGGTAGTAGCTGGGAGCCTCTTGACTAACTGAGCCCTTCAACCTTTCTCATATGATCCCCTTCCCCAAGCACCTTTTCCCACATACCACAGGGCCCCTGTCTTGGTGTCCCCCAGCACCTTGCGGTATTTCTTAGAGACCATGTGGAGATGTGGCTCCTCTTCTCGCCCTATCGGTGACTCAGTGACCTGGCTGAAGCTGTCAAATTCACTGTCCAGCTCCTTGAGTCGGTAAGGAATCTAGGGTTTTTTAAAAAAGGTAACCTTGTTGGATGTCTTAATCCTCTTTGGCTTTCCCCCACTTTTATCCTAACATTGAAAGAGCCAACAAGTCCTGAACCTTCTATTTTCACAGTGTTTGCAGCATCCACTGCTTCCTTTTTATTCCCACTGCCAACACTCTACTTCATCACACTACAGCTGGACAACTGCGATGACCTCCACACTGGCCCCCTACATTCACTGTGTCCAGCACACCACTACCAAACTAACCTTCCCGGAATGCTACTGTCAGCGCATCACTTTTTCCATTACACACTGTGGTATTCAAGGCTTCACAATCTAGCCCTTTCTAACCTTAATCTCTCACTACATCCCAATACTAACAGTACTCCACCTTGGCTAGTATACTCATGCTCCCCCTCAGAAACACCTTTTGCATTTATGCCTCTTGAGACCTTTACTAACACTCTTCTATCACCTTGAGTATTCTCCCATTACTATCTATTACCTATATCCAGCCTCTCCAGTTCAATATCCACCTCTTTCATTATGCCTTCCCTGATCCTTCCAGCCCAAAATATCAGTCTCCCTACAAACAGCTCTGGCACTGAATGCCTATAACATTCTTTTCAGCATTCAGTGATAGAACATAAATCAATATTTTATGATATAGATGCCTTATCTTCACCAACCATATAGTAAACTTCTTACGAGCAACGGTTCTATCTTCTGTGTCTCTGAATCTTCTCTAGGACCTAGCATTATACCTTCAATTCAGTAGGCCCTCAAAAGCCTTTACTGACTGACTGAAAACTAAAGGAGTAAAGGAAAAAGATAGGAGAAACCCCAGTGGGCTGGGGTAGGGGTTGACCCTGTCCCCTCTGAACATACCTGATTGCGCAGCCTGGTGCGGGGGTTGGGGGCATAGCCAATGAAGCCCACCTTCTTCATGGTGCGCAGAATCTCTGCGTCCACAGGTGGTGCTCGCCTATAATGCAGCATAGTTCTAAGGCTTGAAGGGTTGTGGTATCCACCCATCCAATCCCCAATCCCCAAAGATCCAGAAAAAAGGAAAATACTGAAGGTAGACAAAAATCAGATAAGGAGGAGACTACTAATAGGGCTATCAGAGAATCCTAGAATCTCAGCCCTCTCCCCTCCCTCTTTGTGGCCCAGATATGGGGCACAACCTGGGAGCTGGAGCAGAGTTGGCAGCAGGCCAGTCAGAGAGCAGTGTGTCAGTCGTGAGTGGGACAGGGATGAGCGAAAGAGGCAGCAGGTCCTGGCTCCAGTCCAGAGGAGGCAGTGAGTCCACGAGACAGGGCAAAGCAAATTCAGTCTCACGGGAGTAGGGGTTGAAGGAAGGCTCAGGGGAATCAGTCCAGAGGTGCACACAGCCCTCAGAATCCCCAAACGCCAGGGCCTGCTTGCTGGCTGACACATCAAACGTCATCAGCAGAGGCCCCACAGGATTCACATGGAAAATGTCTGCTGGGTTGGCCAGGCCTGTGGGCTCACAGAACTGGCACTGCCCTAGGAGAGAGAAGGAAGCCCACTGAGCCCTGGAAGGTAAAAAAACAACCATCCTTTTATGCCCTTCCTATCTGCAAGATAGGCCCCAAATTCACGCCGAGTGATAGAGACAATGACATCTGATGCTTTCCTATAAACCACAGGAAGGTTTGTTACCCAGCAAAGAGAAAGTCTAGAGTTGTTTTGTCTAGCCCACCTTTATCGTCTTCTCTGTTCTTCACACCCAAGGAGAAAATAACGCTCTAATCTCTGAACAAACCTAAATGAGACCCTGGGACCCCACTAAAAGGTTACTTTCCCCCAACACTTCTGGTAGTATCTAGTTTCCCTTTGCTCATCAACCCCTCCTACCTCATCTACATCCCCTTCATACCTGACTGGGAGATGATAGCAAGACGAGAAGTATAGGTAGGAATGAAGCGTAAGAAGGTAGGATCCACATGTACTTGAAGTGGTGTGATGGCACGCATCATACGCAGATCATACACCTTGAGGAAACGGTCACAGGCCAAGCCAGTGAGGCGGCTGGAAAAGCCACAGGCAGCCAAAAGGTTGCCATGCACGTCAAAATCTGACAGACTCCCTGAGAAGGCATCAAATTCATGCTCCACCTTAAAAGTACGGAGGTCTCGCAGGGAAACCTGAAGAAGAGGTAACTGTTATTGCCAACTCTGTTATCAAGTACAGTAGCTGCTACCTACCTAATCCTGTGAGACCCCTACCAAGGAAAACTCAGGCTCTAGGATATGGGCAGTTAGAGCACAGAAAAAGCAAAAAGAGAAGCCAAGAGTTGGAAGGGACCTCAAAGAGAACTAGTTCACCTTTCTGCCTCTAAGGTACCTAGTTACGATAGAAAATTTCAGGCTGCAAGATAACCTCCCAGTTTAACATGACTGTAGGAAGTGAATTCAATCCTCATCTCCAATCCAACTACAATCTCAGAGCTGAGGGAAAGGCAAAGGCCAATGAGATTTCTGGTGAAACAGAGTCCTGTGGTGGGAGGAAAAATGGAACTTGGCCACCTTGCCAGATGTATGGCCACAGAAGAAGAAACGATTTGTCTGTCTCATGATGGTGACTCCAGGTGTCTCGACTGCATACTGGGGAGGGAAGCATGAGAAACCATTATCAGAAGGATGACTCCTCCCACAGACCAAAGGTACAGAAAGGTCACACTCACATCTCAGGCACCTTCTCAACTCAGGTATACCCCGCCTCCCCCAATAACCCCAAGCCCTGCACAGTTCTTTTCTACCCCTGCCTTCTACCTTCTGAGTCTCCTGGACAGTGTTAAGGTCAATCTCCAATATGTGGTTCTGTAGCCCACCAATGAGCAGGGTGCTACTGTCAGTCAGCAGGAGACTGTGCATATCCTCGCTCTCATCCAGCCTGCGGGGGAAAGGCAAGGCTAAGGGCTAGGGCTTTGAGAGCTGTCAACCCTTAGCCTCACTCTATAAGGGACCTCCTTTCCCAGTCTAGGGCTGAGAAGCCACTTACAGGTAATCAAATATAATGAGGCCCCCACGGGCCATATACTTGAGGTTGTTCTTGGTGAGAAAAAGGATACCATTCTCCAGGCTCTGGATCTGCCGGATGTCATCACTGCCATTGACCTGAAAGGACGAGTAGCGCTCCAAGGCTGGGCCGAAAAATGAAGTGGCATGGCCCTGCTTGGGATAAAAAGATGACAAGAACACCCACTAAGTAGAGAAGTAGAGCCATCACAAATACAGAGCAGGGACTGGGCACTGCTCACCCTTTTTTCCATTGTCTGGCATTTCTAGCTAGCAGAAACTGAGGCATAAAGCATAAAGACATTGATAATAACTACTACCTTACTTTTGTTTAAATCCTTACAAAGTGCTTTTGTAAAATCTACCTCACTTTATCCTCACAATGACTTTGTTGGTTAAGTAATGGCTCAGTTGGTTAGAACAATGCTCAAAAGGTCAGGGATACGGGTCCAATCCTCCACTCGCCAGGGGGCTTTCTTATGTTCCACAGTCAAGTCTTAATCTCTACCAGCTGTCTGGGAAATGTGTACTGTGGGTCACAGGCTGGAAAACTCGTTCCTCCCTTGGTTTCTATGACATCATCCTCTCCTGTTGCTTAGATCATACTTTCTCCTTATGTGCTCACCTCCTTCTGACTAGTCCTCCCACATGGCTGTTCCCAGCCCACTATCTTCTTACTCTACTTGTCTTCCTAGGTAATCTCATCCACTGTCATGGTTTTAACACTTTTTTTTTAAATTTATTTTTTGTTGTTATTGAGAATACACACAGCAAAAGCATACACCAATTCACGTTTCTACCTTTCAGTGACATTGATTACATTCTTCACGTTGTGCAACCATTCTCACCCTCCTTTTCTGAGTTGTTCTCCCCCATTTACATACACTCACTGCCGTCTAAGGTTCACATGTAATTTTTCGAGTTGCTGTTGTAAATCTGATCCCATATAGATAGATCTTAAAAGAGCATAATGTTCAAGGCAGACATTCTTTATTAGTTAAGCTAAACTATTGTCTAGTTTTAAGAATACTTTAGAGGATATTTTGGTTTAAGGTTTAAAGATTATCTCAGGGCAATCGTTTTGGGGGTTCATCAAGCCTCTGTGGCTCCAAATGGTCTGGATTCCACGAAAATTTGAAACTCTGTTCTGCATTTTCCCCCTTTTGATCAGGATTACTACATACAATCTTTGATCAAAATGTTCAGTAATGGTAGCCAGGTACCATCCAGTTCTTCTGGTCTCATGGCAAAGGAGGCAGTTTTTAATGGATAACATCCATCTTAAAGCTGATGATTCCTGATTTCCTTCCCTAGCACAGGCCACTGCCTAAGCTTCATTTACGCATCCAAATATCTGCTAAATATCTCTCTTTAGATATCCCCTAAGAACCTCAAACTCATTACATCCTAAATTCACCATCTTTCCCTATTTCAATTCTTCTTACTATATTCCCTATAGTAGCCGGATGTACCCAGCTGACTAAGTCAAGTATCTGGTAGTCAACTTAAGTCCTTCCCTTAACATTTCCCAAATCTATTCTTGTATATTCATTTCTACTGGGCTTCATTTAGGCCTTCATCATATTTTATGTCAACTACTATAATAGCCTACAAACTGATCTTACTCCATCTAGCCTTGCCCCCTCCCTCTTAAATCAAACGCTATACTGCTACCTCAGCACTTCACCTAGGATGCAAACCAGACCTTGTCATTCCAGGCAAAAACCCTTCAACAGCCTAAAGGATCAAGTCCAAGCTCCCAACATAGCATATGAGGTTCTCCAGAATGTTCTTCCCCCAGGTATCTGCATGGCTCCCTCTTTCCCTTCTGATGGGCCTAAAATGGACATCCTGGCCTGCATCCAGGTCTCTACTCAAATGTGACTTTATCAGAGAGAACTTCCCTGACCAACTATCTAAAACAGCAACATTTCCCACCCTTAACTCCTTTATGTATTTTTGTTGTCTTTTTTTACTGCTTCTTTCAAACTCAGACCCTAGAACAAGGTCTGGCACCTAGTAAATGCTCATAAAACATTGGCTGAATGAGCCTGGGAGTGGACAGCCCTGTAAAACCAAATGAGACTAACAAGGTACAGGAGTCCAGTGACAAGGGCCAGAAAGCAGAAGGCGACAAGGAAGCTGGTGATAGGGAACCCAAGGTTGAGTAAGGATATTGTTGATGAATTGTGAGATTGTTAACCATTATCATAGGGCAACATCTGTAGTAACTGTTAAATGAGAAACTATTTTGTTCTGTAAGCCTTCATCTTAAGTGAGAATAACAGCACAATTGGAAGAGTGTAGTCAACGTCACTGAACTGTGCATGTAGAAATTTTTGAAATGGTGTGTCTTTGGCTATGTGTATTTTCACCAAAAAAAAAAAAGGTTGAGTAGTTAGAGGGCTGATATGTTCTGGGGTTGTTAACCAATGTCATAAAACAACATGTGTACTTCTGTTTCATGAGAAACTATTTGTTCTGTAAGCCTTCACCTGAAGTACAATAAAAAAAAAACACTGGCTGAATGAACAAATGTCTACCTCTTTAGCTTCAGCTTCCAGCCCAGCAAAACCTAACTGCTTGTAGTTTCTGTACTCTATTCACCATGCTGTGTAATACCTGGGAATCTTTGTTTATCCTGTTGCTTTTGCCAAGACAGCCTTTCCTCCTTTTCTTCACCTGACTCCTGCTCATCTTTCCAGACTCAGTACAGTGTCACTTCCCTTTGGAAGCCCTCTCTCTCTTCTATGCTCTCCAGCATCCAGCACATATTTCCACAATGACATTTAGTACCATGAAATTATGTATTTATGTCTTTTTTTCCCTCACTGTCCTGTAAACTCCTTGAGGGAACAGATTATGTTTAATTCAGCTCTAGTCCCTGTGCCTAGCATAGCAGTAGGCGCTGCCTACTGAACTGAATGAATCACAAAAAAAAATGCATCTCTTCTAATGGAAAAACAATTCACATCCTGTGGAAGGTAAATTAGTAAACAACAGACAGCATGTTACTTCTTACAAAACCTTTGGGCTCCATAGCATATTGACAATACAAATACAGAGTTAAAAAGAAAAAAAAAAAAAAGACATTGATAACTTTTCTCAGAGAAATTACCATCAGCCAGAGAAGACAAAATAGCCCATGTAAGATATGCAGAAACATGAGTTAAACATTCTATCTTTATAAAAACACGAAACAGAGGCAGGGCATTAGAGATTGGATTTGGATGGCTACAGAACTGACTGATGGGTAGTTATCAAGATTAATCAAAACATGGGATGGGCAAATTGTGGTAAAAGTGGGAAGCTTCCTGAAAAAGAACGGCTATGCAATTCATCCCTGTATCCTGACTCCCCCTTGCTCCCCCTACCGTCCTTCTCTTGCCTTGACTTAAGAGACCCAGCTAACTTCTCATCACCTCAACTCACTTCTGACTCCTTGCAAAGCAGCTGTCCTTGGGCTAAAACCAGACAAAAGACCTCCAACATTTCAGTTCATAAAGGGGTATGGTTCTTACCCCGTGGCTCCCCACCCACAGCATCTCCTCATGCAAGTCAAAGTGGGAGACGGAGACCGGCACGCCCACTTCAGCCACCACACTGTGCAATTCAGAGTAGACACCTTCCATTATGTGCACTGACTCCTGGACGGGAAGAGCCTCCAAGGCCACTCCCTCTGGGTCCAGCTCCACATTCTGCAGCAGACTTGGGTTCAGGTGGGCATCCAGAACAGAGTCCAGGCCAGAATGCATGGCCGGGGCATACTCTGCGAGTCCAGGGTCCAGACCCTCGAAGTTCATGATGATGATGGCAGTAATTAGACCTGGGTCACACCCTCCCCTGCCACAGCCCCTTTAGATGCCTGACCCAACCTGCAGCAGGCAAAGCACAGCACCAGTGGGTATAGAATGGACATCATGACCTGCAAGGGGAAAGACGTAGCCGAGTCAGGGTAGGCCCAGCTATTGGTACTTATGTCTTCTAGGTTGTGTGGGAAGAGGGATATAAGGCAGGCAGAGGAGTGAGGCTGCCAAGAAGGGGATAAACAGGCAGGAAGGGGATAAGCAGTGGGTGGAGGTGGGAGTGCCACTGTCCCTTTCCCTCCTCCTCTAGGCCCTCTGTAACCCCATCACCCCATTATCTAACTTAATCCTTGACCTCCTTTTCACCTCCCTTCAGGCTTCAGTTGCTTGGTTCAGTCCTGAACCATCAGGTAAAGGGAGATGAAATTGGAGGGGGGTAGGTCAGGTAATGGGGGCTAAAGTGTTTCCCAGAATTGGGGGTGGGGAGTTGGGAAGTAAGGAGAACAAGGTAAGTCAGATTCTCAGAATCTTCTGCAATATAGCTACTCTGTATTCTTTGGGGGAAAAAACAAGAATGGCCAGTTACCCACAACTGGGGCGGGGGGAGAGGGAGGTGATGGAAATGGCTAGTTACCCAGAATCCTCTGGGGGGAACCGGAGAAATCAGTTACCCAGAATTCTTCCCCGGAGGCAGGGAGGGGAGGAATTAGGGCAGAGATCAGACGTGTTTCTGGGATGCTTATGGGGAATGGGTCATTACCAAGATTTCTCCATGGCGGATATTTTGGAGCGCGTGGAATTAAAACGAGTAGGGGTAGAGCAAGCGCCGTCAGCTCCACGGGAAATTCCAGTTTCCCCAATTCTTCCCCGCGCCTCAGGTTCAACCTAACTTACGAAAGGAAGAACGTCTGACTCCCAGTCGAAGCTTCCAATCAGGAAGGGTTCGGGGCGCGTCTAAGCCAATCAGAAGGAGCCAGGTACAGGCGGCTCCCGGAGAGGACGCGTGACGCAGGAGCTGGGGAAAAACAAGAGTTACGGGGCGCTGATAGGGACAAAAGGAGTCAGACTCTGCAACTCTTTGGTATTGTAAAAAGAAGCCTCTTCTGTTTTAAGCCTTTGTTGAACAATATAAGAGAGCTCCAGACTTGGACACTGAACTTTTAGGCTCCTATAACTCTAGAGGAGCCCTGGTGGTGCCATGTTAAGAGCTCGGCTCTTTGAAAACCCTATGGGGCAGTTCTACTGTGTCCTATAGAGTCGCTGAGTCAGAATCGACTCGACGGCAACGGGTTTGTATTTTCATAACTCTAGAAACTAGAATAAAGGGGCGCCCACGGGCAAAGCACGGGGACTCGACTGCTGGGTATTCCCAGTATGGTCTATTCCACCCCCTCTTCGCGCCGTGCTTTTGTGAGCCACCCGCCACCTCTGACCCTGTTGCCCCCGAAACTCACTGGCATTTCCTATCGTTTCCAGATAGGGAGAGAAAAAAGGAAGCGGGAGCCAGGCGCTTGACACGGCCCAAGTGGTTGCATCTTCTAGGATTCTTATGAAGGCATCCCTCTGAAATTCCCGCACTGTGATTGTACCTGCCCCGAGGCCCCAGGAACAGGCCCCTCAAGCTGGCAAATTCCCCTCGCTCTTTGAGGCTGGACGTTATCCGCCAGAAGGGGATAAACGTGGCAAATTAAGCCATATGCCTTCCCCAAAACTCATATGGATTCTTGGTGTCTAGCTGTGAGCTCGAACTGCTTTGGAAGGGATCCAGGATGTGAGATGTCTCCGGGGCACTTTAACTCAGCTATTAACTACTGTTTCTGGAGACCACATAGAGAGAATCTCGTGGGAGAATTCTTTCCTTATAGAGGATACAGTTTTAAAGCATTTCTCTCATTCAATAAAGGCTGGTAGATCTTCATAAAAGGACACCAGAATTTAGACTTCCAGGACTCGGGGGGCTCCTAGACTTCAGTCAGAGGTCCTAGACTGAGAAAAACACCTTACCTTAGAGGATTTCTCAAACTGATCTGACTTTACAGGTCCCTGATATAAAACCTCACAAGGTGGATGTTGAGAGATCTACATGGTTCCTATACTCTGAGAAATTTCTATATAGTGGTCTCAAATTGAGAAAGAGTACACAGACCCGTGAGAGTTACAGAACCTGAGGTACCCTGAGATACCTGTACTAAATGAGCTACATTATAAGTCACAGATACTTTTTTTTTTTAATTGTGCTTTAGGTGAAAGTTTACAGCTCAAGTTAATTTCTCATACAAAAATATATACACATATTGTTTTGTGACATTAGTTGCAATCCCCACAAGGTGACAGCACACTCCCCCTTTCCACCCTGGGTTCCGTGTGTCCATTCAATGAGTTCCTGTCCTTTCCTGCCTTCTTATCCTGCCTTCCAATGGGAGCCGCCCATTTGGTCTCATGTATCTGATTGAACTAAGAAGCACACTCCTCGTGTATTATTTTTTGTTTTATAGCGCTGTCTAATCTTTGAAGAGTGGGCTTCAGGAATAGTTTCAGTTCTGGGTTAACAGAGCATCCAGGGTCCATAGTTTTGGAGGGTTCCTCCAGTCTCTGTCAGACAGTTAAGTCTGGTCTTTTTATGTAACCTTGAGTTCTGCTCCACACTTTTCTCCTGCTCCATCAGGGACTCTCTGTTGTACTCCCTGTCAGGGCGATCAGTGGTGGTAGCCGAGTTCCATCTAGTTCTGGTCTCAAGCTGACAAGAGTCTCTGGTTTATGTGGACCTTTGGTCTCTTGGGCTAATATTTTCCTTGTGTCTTTGGTGTTCTTCATTCTCCTTTGCTCCAAGTGGAATGGAACAAATTGATGCATCTTAGATGGCCCCTCGAAAGCTTTTAAGACCCCAGATGCCCCTCACCAAAGTGGGATGCAGAACATTGTCTTAATAAACTTTGTTACGCCAGTTAACCTAGATGTCCCCCAAACCTATGGTCCCCAGGCCCCAGCCCCATCTACTCTGTCTCTCAAAGTGTTTGGATGTGTGCAGGAAACTTCTTAGCTTTTGCTTTGGTCCAGTTGTGCTGACTTCCCCTATACTGTGTGTTGTCCTTCCCTTCACCAAAGTTGATCCTTGTCTACTTAGTGAATTCCCCTCTCCCTCCCTCCCCACCCTTGTAACCATCAAAGAATGCTTTCTTCTGTGTGTAAACCTTTTCTTGAGTTCTTATAATAGTGGTCACATAATATTTGTCCTTTTGTGACTGATTAATTTCACTCAGTATAATGCCGTCCAGATTAATCCATGTTGTGAGATGTTTTGCGGATTCATCATTGTTCTTTATTGTTGCATAGTATTCCATTGTGTGTATGTACCATAATTTTTTTATCCTTTCATCTGTTGATGGGCACCTAGGTTGTTTCCACCTTTTTGCTATTGTGAACAATGCTGTAATGAACATGGGTGTCTATATGTCTATTTGTGTGGTGGCTCTTATTTCTCTAGGATATATTCCTAGGAGTGGGATTGCTGGATTGTATGGTATTTCTAGCTTTTAAAGGAAGTGCCAAATCGTTTCCAAAGCGGTTGTACCATTTTACATTCCCACCAGCAAGTGCATAAGTGTTCCGGTCTCTCCACAACTTCTCCAGCACTTATTATTTTGTGTTTTTGGATTAGTGCCAGCCTTGTTTGAGTGAGATATCTCATTGTAGTTTTGATTTGCTTTTCTCTAGTGGCTAATGATATGTCACAGATAACACTTGCCTCTCCTCACAGTACCCAGTATAATGCGGTGATTGAGAATGCAGGCTCTGAAGCCAGATTGTCTGCACTGGGATTCTGGCCACTTAGTAGCTGTGTGATCTTGGGCAAATTATTTATCTCTGCATCTCAGTCTCTTTACCTGTAATACGGGGATGATAATAGTACCTATCTTACAGGGTGGTTGTGAGAATTAAATGGGTTGTAAATGTAAAGTGCTTAAACCAAGTACTTGGCATAAAGTGAGAGTTGGATATATATTGTTGTTAGGTGCTGTAGAGTCAGTTCCAACTTACAGCCACCCTATGTACAACAGAAGGAAACACTGCCTAGTTCTACGCCATCCTCACAATCATTATGCTTGACCCATCGTTGCAGCCACTGTCGATCCATCTCGTTGAGGGTTCTTCTTATATATATTATGTGTGTGTATATATATATATATATATATATATATATATAAGTCATTGTCATTAACTGTCAGGGGAAACTTCACCTGGGTTTGGAGTCTGGACATCTAACTGTTAAAGGTCTGCTTAGGAGTGTCTTGCAAATGTGATTTGCATAACGGTTGAGGCCCAGCTGACGTCAAAGGCTCCTTGTAGCTCCAGGTCAGATGCAGCCCTGGAAGTAGTTCCTGCAACACAACAGTCCCACAGTTGCCCCACCAACCCAGCTTCCTATCCAACGCCCTCAGCACCAGGAAGTGAAACAAAGCGGCAGAGTCCCGCGCCTCCAACTCACCCTTGTCCCTCTCAGCCCAGGGTTCTACTTCCTCCTCCTCCTCCTCCTCCTCTTCACCTTTCATCACCTATCCTTTAGGGCTCCCAGAATAGGAACCAGAGGTGGGAAGAGCATAAGAGACATTATATATAAGTAAGGGGAGCTCCCCTACCCTACTCCCTCCTATTTCCTTATCCCATTGTGTCTGTTCTACAGAGGTGGGTGGTAAACCATTTCTCACGCAAACTTAGATAACCTCTCTGATGCTGGAAATATGTTTCATCCAAAGGATGGGTTTACCACAGAGTCCTAATATTTGAACCAGAGGTTTCGTTAGGCAGTTTTGAATAGTTCTAAGAGAAGGGAGACCCCCTTCAAAGGCAAGGTTCTCAGAGGAAAAGGGGAGGCTTTGGGGGCCAGCTGTGTGGTCACCCATGGCCTCATACTGACGTCCAAATTGTCCTGGGACCCTCCACAGGGGTCGGGGCAGTCCCAGCTTTGGACCACCCTCCACTCCCACGCCCAACCTCACGCTCTCAGCTGTTTCACTGGATGTTGCATCAGGGAGGGTGATGAAATCAGTGTCAGCGGATTTTACCCATGGGTGCAACAGGCTGAAAGACCAGACTGGGTCACTGGCACTGTGCACCTTCACCTACCCAGAACTCCTGTGCTTCCTAGCCATAGGGTAGGGGCTGGGTGCTGGAATGTCTGAGTTGGACTTCTAGCCCCTGCTTATACTGGAGCCCCCAAAGTATCAGAAACCTTGGGCCACTAGAATTGAGGAAGCAGGTGCTTCTTAACAACAACCCTCTCTCTGTAACGCTTCTCTCCTCCACAGTGAGACCTGCAGTGGGGGAGCAGTAATACCTTATACAGCACTTACATGCCTTCCCAGTTCACAAAGTGTGTTCATATCCATTCTCTCCTATGAAACCAGAGCCACCCAGTGAGAATAACACTGTTCCCAACGGAGAAAAATAAACCCCTTATTCTGACATCAGATCCCCGAGTGGCGCAAACAATTTGTGCTGACTACTACTAACCTAGAGATTGGCAGTTTGAACCCACCCAGCAGTGCTGTAGAAGAAAGGCCTGGAAATCTGCTTCCGTAAAGATTACAGCCAAAAAAACCCCTATGGAGCAGTTCTCCTCTGTAACACACGGGGTTGTCATGAATTAGAATGGACTCAGTGTCACCGGGTTTAGGGTTTTTTGTTGTGTTTTTTTATTCTGAGATAGGGGGCATCAGGTGGGAACCACACATCTTCATTCTGAACTGAGCTTGTCATTGCATTGGGAGATGAATGAATGCTTCTCTTTGTTTTTCCTCAGTGGGGAGGTGAGAAAATAAGGGATCAAGTGGGGTGTAGCTTTGAGAGGCAAAAACCCGTGGCTCTCAAGTCAATTCCAACTCAGAGCGACCCGGTAAGATCAGGGAAAGGTTAAACAGGAAGGAACTTGGGACCAGATTAATTTAAATATTCAACACTCCCATCCCCCACCCCTTCTATAGCCATTCTGATTCCTGGAGAGCATTACACATATGTCCCATCCCAGGCCTCCAGCCACAGCAACCAAACCACTCATTTCCCCTGGAACTGAGGCTGCATACCTGGGCTCCCCACGAAGGGGGATGATGCAGAGAGGGAAATCCCACCTGCTGTGAGTCACCTGCTAGTATAAAGGGCGGGTCATACAATGCAGGGACCTTAAAAAGAGACTCAGAGACAAAAGGAGAAAAGCAACAGGAAGCAGCTCAGAAAGAACAACAGTAACCAAACCAGAGGCGCACAGAACAGAGAATCAGGCTCAAACAGGAGGAAGCGGACGGATTCCACAAGAACTGGTGTCAGGCACGGAGCCAGCCAGATTTGAGAAGCAGGCCCCGAGATGCTGCTGGGAAGTAGAGCCGCGATGCTGCTGTTGCTGCTGCCCTGGACCACTCAGGGCCGGGCTGTGCCTGGGAGCAGCAGCCCTGCCTGGGCTCAAGGCCAGCAGCTCTCCCAGAAGCTCTGCACCCTGGCCTGGAGTGCACATCCACCGATAGGACACGTGGTGAGTGGCAGCTCTGGGGACCAAATAGGAGCCTCTCCACGTCCTCCAAGGCTGCAGTGGGAGACTCTGAGGCCTTGGGTGGAAGCTGAAGGGTTTAAGACTATCAAGGAGTGAGAGGGGACAAGACTGGGGGGGGGGGGGGGGGCGGTTCCTGGGAGAGTCATGGACCTGAGGGTCCAGCTGCGATTTGAAAGTACCAATTTTGTTTTACTCTTTCCACCCCCTCCTCCATTCCAGGATGTCCCAAGAGAAGAGGGGGGTGACGAGACTACAAACGATGTCCCCTATATCCAGTGTCGGGATGGCTGTGATCCCCAAGGACTCAGAGACAATAGTCAGGTACCACTAAGATGGGGCTCGGCCACGAGGAAGAGGTGACTGGGGACATGGCTGGGTACCATAGTGAACTAGTAGAAGTTGTGTGTGAGAATGCTAAAGGAGAACTGGGTGGGTCTTCAGTGAATTGAATAGGAAGAGGATATTCACCTTCTTTTATGGCTTTCTTCTCTCCCTAGTTCTGCTTGCAAAGAATCCACCAGGGCCTGATTTTTTATGAGAAGCTGCTAGGCTCAGACATTTTCACAGGGGAGCCTTCTCTACTACCTGATGGTCCTGTGGGCCAGCTTCATGCCTCCCTACTGGGCCTCAGCCAACTCCTGCAGGTATGAACTGGGGGCCTGGAGGATAGGGGCTTGCGGCCGTCAGAGACAGGGCCTGGGAGCATTAAGGATCTAGAGTCCTTTTTGACTGTGTCCTGTGTCCTTTCAGCCTGAGGGTCACCACAGGGAGACTAAGCTGACTCCAACCCCCAGTCCCAGCCTGCCGTGGCAGCGCCTTCTTCTGCGCCTCAAGATCCTTCGTAGCCTCCAGGCCTTTGTGGCTGTAGCCGCCCGGGTCTTTGCCCATGGAGCAGCAACTCTGAGCCCCTAAAGCTAACAGCTTAAGAATGGTACCCAGGTCTCCATGGCTCAGCAATGGCAAGGCCAATCTATCACCCCAGCAACCTATGAGCCAACAATTAGCCCATTAATTCTAATGGGACTCGCATATGTTGAAGAGCTAATACTAATTTATGATGCTGACCTATGACAAGGTTGAGTATTTATTAGATGGGAAGGGAACATTTATTTATCCCCCTTGGAGGAGGATTATTTATTATATTTATACTGAATTATGCACTTTTTTCAATAAAGATTTATTTATGTGGACATCTGGGTCTAATTTCTAGGTTTGGTTGGGAGAAAGAAACAGAATGGAAAAGTGGGGCCAAGGGCTACAGTATGTATCCCTTTCTCCTGCTCTGAAGGGCGATGGTGGAGAGTGATATTTTCTTATGAGTCTTGTGTGTATAGCATGGTACCTGGGATCTTTTTGGAATTAATCCCTGAATGGCTAAGCAAGCAGAGTGGGATTGCAGGAGGTTGAGACTAGGCTGTGGGGCCCGTGGATGTGGCCCCTCACTTGATCCCTGACTCAGTGCCTCCTTCTTTACATTCTGGACCAAGTGTATATGTGGCCTGGATCACTGCAGGAGCAAAAGTCAGAGCTCTGTTTTGAGCAAGAAGGGCATTCTAGGAAGATGAAGGTAAATCCTCCAAACCAATAGGATTCTCCGTTAAAGAATGACATCTGCAGGCCCCTTCAGAAGGGAGTTTGGCTACCCAAGATGCTAACTAAACTGTCTTTGAAAGGAAGAGGGGAGGAAGGGGCTAGTGATTGTTTCCTTTCCTTTTCTCCATAGTCGCAGCAGAGTAAGGGCATGGGCTTTGGAGTCAGGCAGAACCAGGCTCATGTCTTGGCTTTGTCACCAACCAGCTGAGTGACAAAGGGCTAGTTATAGAAATACCTGTGCTCCCCCCAACAGTTGTATAGCTCAAAGCCTCCCCTAGAAGAGTCTAAGGGACAGGAAGGGCTGCCCTAAACAGGGCAGGGAAGAAAGAAGAAACATGACCAGAGGGGCATACTGGAATGGGTGGAAGAGAGGCTATAAAATTTGCTGACCTTGTGCCTACACAGCCTGCTGGTGTCCCAAAGGACATGAGTCTTCGTGAGCAGAGAAGTAAAGGAGTTCAAAGGTGAAATGCTTCTGGGTCAGTAATGTTTATCAGTCACTTCTGCTCGGAAAGGCCCCTTTCTGAACAGGACTGTTCCTCTGACACGGCAGGGAGGACACAGCCACATGCACAGGGCCTCTATCTCAAGTTACACCTGCAGCACATGTTGAACAATGGGGGTTGTCCCCTGGGATTCCCTGGGCATGGCTGAGGTGTGAGATTGTCTAGAGTCCCATAATAAACCTTTATAACGTTGTAAGTGCCAGGAACTTGGTCTCTGCCCAGGTCCACACCCAAGGGGTAGATACCCTCCTTTTAGGTAAGGACTACATTGTGCAAAATAAAGTGGATGATATCTTAATAGCTAGAACTTATTTTCCTCTGTAAAAATACAGAACTCTAATCCTATAAAAAGCAATTCTTAAATTCCCAGCAACCCTACCATCTCTGGCCTCCAGGAGTGATCTGTCTCTTCAGCACAGGGGATTTAAGACTAGGCAGTATAAGTTAGTGTGCAAAGCTTCACAAGCATGTCTGGTTGCCATTATGTTTATAGGGGAGGGATGGGTGCAGCTAGCTTGGGCGGGGGGTGAGGGCAATGGAGGAGACTGGCAAGAAGGGGGTCTACCTCCTATCCCCTTCTTCAGGGTGGAGCATCACATGGTGGGGTGAGGCAGAAAGCTCTCAGCCCCTGTGGGACAAGGAGAAATTTAGCACTTGAGTCAGGAGTAAGGGGAAGAAGAAAGGACAAGGTTATCCTAGATATGAAGGAGCCACAAGAGAGAAATGGAGTCCTATCATGCGTCTCCCTCCCCAATGAGGGGATGCAATGCCAGTGTGCGCTAATTTTGCTTTAAACCAAACCAAATGCAGTGCTGCTGAGTCAATTCCAACTCATAGTGACCCTACAGGACACAGTACAATTGTCCCATAGTGTTTCCAAGGCTGCAGTCTTTACGGGAGCAGGCTGTCATATCTTTCTCCCAAGGAGCAGTTGGTGGATTGGAACCACTGACCCTTTGATTAGCAGCCGAGCACTTACCCACTATGTCAACAGGGCTCCTAATTTTACTTTACCGGCTATTAAAAAGTTAAAATCCTTCTGTACTGGAAAACAGCCACTTCCCTGAGCCCTCCAAGTACTCCCCAACTATCCTGGCTCGCCCCTGGCCTCCCCTGACACCTCCCCAGCACAGGAGGCAGCCTCCAGGATCTTGTTGAGAGCTACGGCCAGGATTCTGACTGGTTGGTGCCCTTCCATCCATGTCATGCTTTCATCTCTCACCCAAAATCCCAGGGTTTTCCTAGTTTAGAAGGGGCACATGCCAGATTTCCCATCATTGGAGAGGAACATGGAAATGTGGGTGGCACAAGGGGCAAGAAATAGGGAAAAGAACAGAGGAAATGTAGTTCCTAGAAGTCACAAGGACTCCAGCGTCCATCCGTGTGGAAATGGCT
Organism: Dugong dugon; assembly: GCA_030035585.1. NCBI lineage: Eukaryota > Metazoa > Chordata > Mammalia > Sirenia > Dugongidae > Dugong > Dugong dugon. The sequence continues at coordinate 11,118,843 of CM057465.1, forward strand.
GGGACAGAAGCTGTAAACGTCATCCATGGTGCTCGGGCCAGGCAACGGTGGGTCACCATTTATCATGATTTCTTCAATCTTCATAGAAGAGTTTCTGAAGACTAGGTGATCCAGAGAGGAAAATCAGGTCCTGATCTCAGGCAAGGAGTTACCAACCCAGCAGGGAAAGTGAGGGCAGATGGCCTGGGAGCCCTGGACAGGGCCCAGGGAAGCATACAAGGGGTGGAGGGACAATGAGGCATCGAGGGAGGGAAGTCTGTGCATTTCCTTGTAAAAGGAATCACCAGAAAAATGGGCCTCTCTCCAATGGGGAGCTTGGAGCACAGCCTTTTCTTAAATAGGAGAAGGGAAGGGAGCTGGGAAAGGGATGGGCCCCTTCTTCCCTAGCCCCATCTTATCACTTACTTTCCATTTCCTTAATGTTCAAGTGTTTTAGATCCTGGGGCAAATCTGCCTCTGGCACTGGCTGTGATATGGACTCTAGAATGGACTCCAGCTCAGGTTCCAGCTTTGGCTCTGGCACCGTTTGTGGTACCATGGCTAGTGTGGGCTCCAGCACAGGCTCCAGCGCTGGCCCCAGATCCAGTCCTGCATCCATCAGTGACCCCAACTCCAGGCTCAGCCCAAGATCTGGCTCTAGTGCCAGCCCCAGGTCTAATGATTCCTGTCCTGGCTCCAGGTTAGGCTCCAGTGGTTGTTGCAGCTCATCCACCTGTCTGGATACCCCAAGACAGATAAAAGGACAGGGCTTAGTGGTTCAGGTGAAGTGGGGATTGGTAGAGCAAGCAGAGGCTGTCTCTAGTCTAGTGAAGTCTGCAGAGCAGAGGGCTTAAGAGCATGAGCTTTGGAATCAGATTTGCCAGAGTTTGAATTCTATCATTTACTAGCTGGGTGACCACAGGCAGGTTACCTAACTTCTCTGAGCCTTATCATCTGTAAAATGAGAACAAAAATAGTTAATAGTACTTGAGAGGCAGTATAGGATGGTGCAAAGCAGGGCTTTGGAGTCTGATGGACCTGGATCATTTATTAGCATGTACCTTTGGCACACCACTTCACCACTTTAAATCTCAGTTTCCTCAGCTGAAAACAACAATAACAATGTCTACTTCACAACTACTGTAAAGATTCAATATTGAAAAAATGAACATAAAGCATTTAGTCCAGTGTGCCTGGCACATAATAAACTTGCAATGAGTGTGGTTGTTCTTATTATTATTATTATCATCATTACCTATTCTGATGAGCTGTCATAGAATTAAATGAAAAAAATATTTTTTAAAAACCTAGTACCATGCTTGGCATCAAACAAGTGCCCATTAACATCGGTGGAGACAACCTAAGGATGGCAGCGGAAAATATGGGAAAGGAGAGCGACTAGAAGACCAGGGAAAAAAACTAGACGGCTGGAGAGGGTAGGTGAGTAGAACAGAGCACTGAAGAAACTGGAATTGGGCAGGTTAGAGTCACTATATAAGCCAAAAAAGGGTTAGGAAAGATGGTCAAGGAGTTCGTATCTCACCTGTTAGAAACCATAATGAGCCTATGTTTCAGGTATTTCCTCCGTTCCTGAAGATTGACTGTGGAGGACATATACAGAAGGCCAAGGCGATCAGTGGGTTAAACACAGAGCCCCAGGTCCAGGAGATTAGTGGAGACGGTCTCGGAAGTCTTATCTCCCTTTTAACTAGCAGTGCCCCATGGACAAATCCCTTAACTTCTCTGCACATTGGTTTCCCCATCTTTGCAAGAAAGAGTTGGATCTGTGGACACCTCAGGATTCCTGAAATCTAGCAGTGAAGTCTGTCAATGATTCCCACCTTTCTCCTGGTAGTAGCGCCCAAAAGCCTCATCCCGGGGGGTTCGGGGGTAGAGGAAGCGCAGTGGGTTCTCAGGTATGTTCTCCTCAGTGAGCAGCTGGTAGTGGTGGATGATTTCGGTTAGCGGGACTGACTGCAGCACCTCCTTGGTGTAGGGCTGCACAGAGTAGATCAGCACCTTATCTGCAAGATGCGGGCATGGACAGGGAGGCTGGAGGGGCGAGGCTGGGCCTGGGGGTTCCCCATCCTGGCTGCCCAACCCCAGAGCTGCTGAGGGATTCAGGACAGGGTCAGGGAAGCCAAGAGGAGGCAGACGGACAAGAGGTGAGCCAGGCAGAAGGAAGAGGCTGTGGGAACAGCAGGGCAGGGCAGCTGTGAGTCTGACCATCGTCCCGGTGCTCCACCCAGGAGCAGGTAATGCCCCCTTCCGATGTTTCACTGAAGCGCAATAGGAAAGTGCCAGAGATGGTCTTCTTCAGCAGCCGGCGCTCCTGGCTCCGGCTCACAAAGCCCATGATGCAGCTAGAGAACAGAAAGCAGCTGTGAGGCCTTCCTGCTTCCCTGTCCCCCTGTTCCCCTTGCAGATGGAGAGAGTGCCAGGTTTTGGCCCTGGTTTTGTCACTTGTAAACTGTTCCATCTTGGCCAAGCCATGTTACTTTTCAGACAATACTCATCTCCCACGTTTCAAAGAAGTGTGAGGATTCAGTGAGATCACGTAGATGAAAAGCACCTAATACAATTCTATGTATATTCTAATTCTGTACAGATCTGCAGGCAGTGTGGCGGAAAGAACACAGGCTGGGAGTCAGATAGGCCTGGGTTTGAGTCCCAACTTTGCCCCTTAGGTAAGTTCTTTAACTTCTCTCAGCCTTGGTTTCCTCACTTGGAAATGAGGGTGGTTGTAAAGATTAAATGAGAAAACTCACGGAGAGCACCCAGCAGGCTCTGGAACACAGCAGGTGGTTGACAAATGCTGGTTACACCTACTGACTATGATTATTACAAATGTGAGGGGGTGTGATCTTGTACCAGTTTTGTCTCTCCTTGTTCGCCACATGAGGGCACATGGAGTCCGTCCCCAGCCCAGGGAGGCAGCTAGGCATGCCGGGGAGGGCTGACCAAGGCCTTACTCATCATTCCAGAGATCCTTCAGATGGTCATGTACCAGGTCCAGAATTTTGTCCAGCCATGTCCAAAATGGTAGCTTCCCAGGGGGGCTTTCTCGCTGAAGGAGGAAGGGGAAGACAGGAAGAGATGTGGAATTGCCCCTGGTGTGGGGAAGGAGTGAGGGGGAAAGGGTCAGTATTGTGGTTGAAGGCTAAACCTAGCTGCAGGGAGTTACCTTAGTGAAGTCAGACCAGGACAATGCACACTCCGTCCTAGAGTTCTGCCCTGTGGGACAGATCACCACAGATGGTTCAGGTGATAGGAGGAAGCAAGGCGAGGGATCCTGGGATAGATAGGAGTCAGAGGGCTGAGGAGACAAGGGCTGGGGAGAGGCTGAGCAGAAAAGAAATCTGTACCGAACAACTTGTCCCTCAGCATGCTCAGCTGCTCTGGTTTGAGGCCTCGGCCAATGTAGGAAGAGAACTGCCAACTGAGAGCAGGGCCCAGCAAGCTCCAGGGGGCTGTAGGGGGGCTGGAGAAGAACTGCTGGTTCTGCAGGGGTATAAGGCAGGCAGGATGGCTCAGAAGCAGCCCCTTCACACCAAGCTTCCACACCCTTCCTCCTCACTCTCCTCTGGTGGCAGTCTCTTCCCTACCTCCTACCTGGGGGTTTTTGCTGAGCAGATTGAACCAGAGAACCGAGGCCCAGGCAATTGAGAGTTGGTTCATGTTAGAAATAACCACCACAGGGAGGGTGTCCGTCTGGGGAGAAGACAGGAGTCACGGGGGAAAGATCTGATGTTTCTAGCTGCAGACATTTTGGTTGGGGGCAAGCGGTGATGTCCCACCCAGACCGAGGTTTCTATTTATCCCCTTCTTGTGCCTTCTCCCAAATCGGCTTCATCTCTCCCTGCCCTCCATTCTCACTCACTTTCAGCTCCTGCTTCAGACCCTGGTAGGTGTATTTGACTGTGAAGCTGATGATATGCAGTTCTTCTGTCACACTGAGTGGCCCCTGGGATAGCCAAGGACACAGTGATCAAAGGGCCCTATGGCAAATCCCTTCTGCCCCCCAATCCTCTGTCCAGACCTCACCTTATTGCTGCCCTTTCCTGAACCACTTGAACGTTGCTCCACCAGAGTCTATGAATTGAGAGGGAGGAGAGACAATGCCAAAATGAGGACTGCAGGGTCCCTAGAACCCCTGTTTTGCCCTCAAGACCTCCCAAGGCCTGGGAGCTTTCCCCAGCCCCTGTTCCCTTGGACTAGAAGTCTAAGCTATTAACCCTTTTTACCAAGAATCCGAAGTCCCAAATTAAGCCCTGCCTCTGCCCCTTCTCGGGGGTCAAGGTTTTCTGGTTTGAAGTCAGAAGGTTAAACTTCCGGAAGCTGCTCCAGGAGGAAGAAGACATATGGAGGACAGAAACAGAGTTATACTGAAGACCCAGCAGGAAAACAGTAACAGTCCCACTTCATTCCAGACCTCCCCTTCTCCCTTTGTCCACATCCTATCTGAATCCCCCCTCCTACAAGTTTGTGCTCCCTCAGGGGCTGCCACGTGTGCTCATGCAGGTCATGCAGGACACAGTTATCGACAGCATCCTTGTCAGGCACCTACCCTTGTATTTGAGGGGGATTCCTGAAAAGAAATACAAAAAAAAAAAAAAATTATTGAGAAATGAAATCATGTAGAGGTTAGGAATTTGGTGTTTGGGATCAGAAAGACCTGGGTCAAACCCAACTCTGCAGTTCACTAGCTATGAGGTCTTGTGCAAGAGACATAACCTGTCTGAGTTTGTTTCCTTGCTTGCACAGTGCACTAGTAATACCTAATGCATGGGGTAGCTTGACAATTAAATGAGTACTTGACATGTTGCATGTCACATAGTAAGTGTCCAACAAAAGGGATGAGTTATTTCTATAAGTAGGAATGAAAAGGGGAAGAAGAGGGCCCCAGGACCCTGTTGTGAAGAGTGGGTACTTCCTCCACCCCACCAGCCCATGTCCAGACCGTCCCTTGGTCCCACCTTTCACCTGCCCTGACTTACCTGTCAATGGAGACTTCCACTGTTAGTGACTCATTACCTTCCTGGAGTCTCACCAGCAACCTGTGGGGGAGGGAGGTGGATGGGGGAGACAGTGATCAACCTCAATCTCCTAGACAGTTCAGATGTTTGAAAAAGCTAAGAGAAGGAATTTGAAGAGGCAGGTGGATGGAGGAGAAAAGGGAGAAAGAAAGGCCAAGAGTAGGAAATTTTGCGAAGGCAGAAAACACACAGTGCCCAGGGTTGGAAGAGGGAAGCCGTGAAGGAGTTCTGGAATGCCGACCTTGTTCGGACGCTGAACTTGTTCCCAGTCTTGACGATGAGGGGCCGATGGGGAGTTTGGGGCATGCAGGGCTGGGTTTCTACCACAAAGGCACTGGAGAGACAGGTGTGGAGAGAACACACAGCTCAGGATCTGCAAGAATGGCTCCCCTCGTCCATTCCCTCTGTCCCTCCCCAGAGGTCCCTTCCTGGCTCCAGACCTTTGGAGCAGACGCCGTAGCAACTCTGTGACCTGGGCTTCCCGCAAGTCTACCCCTTTGGTCAGAGGGTCGTCAAGATAGCTAACCATGCGACTCAGTCCCTTCAGCTCCTTGAGCTGCTGCCGCAAATGAAACAGCAGCTTTGCGCCATTGGTGAACCTGGGTGAGAGAGCCCGAAGGAGAGAGAATGGGAGAGTTTCCTGGAGCCCCAGTGAAGGCCCCAAGGGCTCTCCTTTAACCATGTGGAGAGTTGGAGACCCACCGGGGTAAAAAAAAAGAATCCAGGAAGCATATGAAAGATTGTTCAACATGATTCATAATCTAAGAAAAAAACATCAAAGCCATTTTAATATATAAAACTGATAAAGGATTAACATAATAGCTAATTTTCATGTCTGTTGTTGTTGTCAGGGGCTGTCGAGTTGGTTCCGACTCAGCGTCGGTACGTATAACAGAATCAAACACTGCCCAGTCCTGCACCATCCTCACGATCATTATAATGTTTGAGCCCATTGTTGCAGCCACTGTGTCAATCCATCCCGTTGAGGGTCTTCCTCTTTTTCACTGACCTACTTTGCCAAGCATGCTGCCCTTCTCCAGGGACGGGTCCCTCCTGATAACATGCCCAGAGTACCTGAGAGACAAAGTCTTGCCATCCTCTCACGCCTAAGGAGCACTCTTGCTGTAGGGATTATAGGTGGTTTTTGTTTTCTTCTTTTAAGTTGTCTGAACTTCCTTCCAATGAATATACATCATATTTATTATCAGAAAAAGCAATAAAGCTTTTTCCATTAAAAAAAAAATGAAACAAAAGATCAATGCAGTAAACATGTCACCACCACCAAGAAAAAGTGTACATGCTTTAACTCAGGAATACTACTTCTGGGGATTTATATTAAGGAAATAATTAAGGATGTCAATAAAGATGTAGCTATGAGGATATTTACTGCAGCAGTGCTAAAAATAGTTAGAAATCACTCATAGGTTGGCGTTCGCCGGCCCTTGTACCAGACGATACATATGTTTGCAACTGCAATTTAAATGTTGATCCTAAGTCCTATAAACCTGTTTTATAAATTTACCTGAAGAGTTGTTAATTTTTTTTTAAAAGTTTAAATTACAGTGAATTTTCTCACAACAAAATATTTTCAAGAGTAGATACTTTTCAAGCGTGCTGAAGGATATACTTTTTCCAAATCACAATAAAATTAACATAAAATCATTTATAGGAAACAAATAGCAAGAAATTGAAGACAGCCTAAATGTCCAAAAATACAAATTCATTAATTAAATTATGTTACTTCATATAACCCACTGCCATCAAATCAAATCTGACTCATAGCGACCCTATAGGACAGAGTAGAACTGCCCCATAGGGTTTTAAAGGCTGTAAATCTTTACGGAAGAAGACTGCCACGTCTTTCTCCAACCGAGTGGCTGCTGGGTTGTTTCGATTAGCAGCTGAGCGCTCGCTTAACTACTGCACAGCTAGGGCTCCTAAGCACTGAATTATACTTGTTGTGTGCCATTGAGTTGATTCATACTCATAGTGACCCTACAGAACAGGGTAGAACTACCCTATAGGGTTTCCAAAGAGCGGCTGGTGGATGCGAACTGCCAGCCTTTTGGTTAGCAGCCCAAGCTCTTAGCCACTTCGCCATCAGAGCTCCAAGCACTGAATACGGTCTATAAAACCAAAAAAATAAAACCTGTTGCCATTGAGTCAATTCCAACTCATGGTGACCCCTTGTGTTACAGAGTAGAACTACCCCATAAGGTTTGCTAGGAAGCAGGGGTTTTTATGGAAGCAGATTGCCAAGCCTTTCTTCCATACTCCCATATAGGGGACTATTATATAGCATTAAAAGTACATGGCAAAACATTATATTTCTAAGTTAAAAAAAAAAAAGTCCATAGACTTCTAAGCAGTATAAACAGCATGATTCAATTTTTGTTAGTAATATTACAGTAGCTATATCTGAGTAGTGAGATACTATGTAATTTTTTTTTTGCACTATATTCATTGCAGTAGAAAATATTTCTCAGGTGATTTAAAAGGAAGGAGAAATCAGATTGAGAGCTAACCCATCACTTTCACAAAGTGGCTCTGGGTTCCCTGAGGGGTGAGAATATGCTACAGAGTATAGCTGCAGTAAGACAGGGGAGCTAAGGTTGTTCTTGGAAACAGAGGCTGAGGAGAGCAATAGCTCTTGATGTACACAGAGCATTACAACTTACAAAGCCTAGGGGAGGGCCAGGGCTGGGGTGAGCATGGGCATGGGAGGTGCCTCTTACCACTTCTCCAGCTGTTCCAACCCACGGTCCAGGGGGGCTCCAATGCAGGCTTTTTGCTGCTGGACTTTCCACTCCTCCAACTGTGGCAGCAGTAGCTCGATTAGGGTAGTTAATCGGCCCAGCAGGGCTTTGACGGCATCAAGCACCTCCTAGGAAAGAGATAATGTGAGCCGTGTGCACTTCTCACCATCTCCCTCTACCACCCAACTGATCCCTCGTTTTCCTAGTACCCTGCTGCCCATGCCCTCTGTCCCCGGCCTCCTACCTTCCTCCTTTTGTCCAGTTCATTGATAGTTTCCTGCAGAAGCTGCTGCTGTCTGGCCTGATGGTTGTCCAAAGAGGGTGTCCTCACTAAATAGCAAGGAGCAGGAGTCAGACCAGTGCTCAAACCCAGGGCTTGGGTCCCTTTCCTTCCTGACTGGGGTCTCATCCAGCTTGGCCAGAGTCAGAAGTGGGGAATTTTGGAGGGAGAAGGAGAAACCAAGCAAAGCACAGGCATCTCTAGGCTTGCACCAGAAGCCCACTCAGTCTGCTAAGGCAGTCTCCACACATCTCCTTCAACTCTCACTAACAGTCCCTAGCCCCCACCACATACCCTGGCACTTCCAGTTTTGCATGGCAGCTGGACTGTAGCCAGTAAGCTCACAGGAGCTCTTCCCTTCTGTTCTCTTCCACCCTTGGCCTCCCAGCAGGCACTCATCTTTCTCCCACCCCTCAGTGTGCTTCCTACCTGGGGTCTGAGTCTTGTATCGGAAGCAGAAGACATCCTGCTGGTCTTTCAGTTGGCTGATGGACTTCACCAGCTTCTGTAGAGGGGAAGGGACCCAGGTAAGGCTGCTTCTGTGGGAGGAAATGGGGCTGAGCCCTGCCCACCCCAACTCTTGCCCTATTTACCAACCTCCATCATCGCTCTTAATTCCAGGATCCGAGATTCAATCTCATGCTGCTGGCTCTCCACAGGTGCATCGAGGGCTGGCTCTTTTTGGTCCTGAAATAAGGGGCTCTGAGCACATTTTGGAGTGCCTGGGTGGCGCAAAAGGTTAAGTGCTCTATTACCAACCAAAAGGTTGGCGGTCCGAACCCACGCAGAGCTGCCTCAGAAGACAGGCCTGGTGATCTGCTTCCAAAATGTCACAGCCTTGAAAATTCTGTGGAATGCAGTTCTACTCTGCATACATGGGGTCACCCTGAGTCAAAATTGACTCCTCAGCAAATTTTTTTACAATATTTCAGCTCTGATCTTTCATCTCTGAAATTACACTACAGGATATGGGAGGACCCTGTTCTGAGACAAATTCCCTCAGACCTTTCCATGGAACCCTTCTACTCCAGGAGCTCCCAACATTACCACCAAACTTTTCTCACCGAATGAGCCCTCTGAGCCTGGATCAGAATTCTTTCTTCTTCCAGAAGGAGATTAAAGATCATTTCAGCCAACTGGGCAGGACCCTTGGAAAATGCCTAAAGTAGGATAAGGGAAAGGATTGATCCAATTCAGCTACACTTAATGACCGACAACCCTAGACTCTCCCCACCAATATCCACAGTACTTCCCACCAGTATCCCCAGGACCCTCCCTCAGAGTCCCCAGACCTTTCCTCTTTCACCACTGGCCCCCCCCCCCCCAACCCTGCCCCCCTCCCAACAGGTCACTTAGACTCTTCCCTTCTCTCTGCCAGTGATCCCCCAAGTCCAGACTCTGCCCCCTTCCTGCAGACCTGTCCCCCTCCCTTTGCATCTCCAGGTTCTGTTCCATATCCCAACTCTTACTCCTCTATACTAAGATCCCACTGCTGCCCTGTTATTCTCAGCTCTTCCAAGTACCTGGATGTCCCGAGCGAATTTTCGCAAGTTGTGCTGTAGCAACAAGCACTCAGGATCCTCACTGCAGGGGCCACATTTATAGCTCAGTTGGTCCAAGAAGTGGAAGAAGAGCATGTTAGCCTTGGAATCATCATTGCCCAGTGCAGCCTCCCGCCTGGGGACCAAGAAGGACAACGATTAGTGTCCCTGCAAACTTTCTGCTGTCCTGAGGCCCCCCAACCCCCTCCTGCCCTTGGTGTCTCCAGGGTCCTGGGGACTCAGAAGAAAGAAATCACCTTTCCCACCCCACTCCCCAATTTCCTGAAGGCCTCACCAGTTCTGATCTTCAATCCACGCAGCCAAGTACTGTCGAATGTCCACCGGCAGAGGACTATTTGAGTAGAGCTGGTGTAGCTGCTCCTGAAACGGGCTATCGAGATTCTGCAGCATCTCCCACTGCGCCATCTGGAGTCTGAGTCTGAAGGATGTAAGTTTCCAATTGGAAAATTCGATGGATTAAATCATCCGCAGTCTCATGATTGTTTATTAGTAATCAAAAACTGGTTACTTAGAATGACAACCTAACCCCTATTAGAATGGCAATGATCAAGAAAAAAAGGGAAAACGGTAGATGTTGGCAGGGCTGTGGAGACACTGGAACGCTCATCCATTGCTGGTGGAATGTAAAATGATACAGCCACTGTGGAAAACAGTTTGGCGGTTCATCAAAAAGTTGAACATAGAACTACCATGTGACTCAGCAATCCCAATCCTAGGTATATACCTAGAAGAAGTGAAGGCTGGAATACAAACAGAAATCTGTACACCAATATTCACTGCAGCACTATTCACAAGAGCCAAAAGGTGGAAACAACTGAAATGTCCATCAACAGATGAATGGATAAACCAAATGTGACCTATATACACAATGGACTATTACTCAGCCATAAAGAGAAATGAAATCCGCATGCACGCCACAACATAGATGAACCTTGAAAACATTATGCTAAGTGAAATAAGTCAGTTGAAAAAGACAAATACTGTATGATCTCACTTATATGAAATAAGCAAATGTATGGAAACCAAAGATTATTAGTGGTTACCAGGGATGGGGGTGGGGAAGAGGGAGTTTTTGCTTAGGGGGCATTGAGTTTGTTAATGGTGGTGGGATGATCTGGAAAAGGATAGCAGTGAGAATAGTTACACAACTTGAAAAATGTAATCAGTGTCACTGAATTGTACATGTAGAAATTGTTGAGCTGGTGTATGTTTTGTTATGTATATTTTCACCACAATAAAAAAAATTGTTACTTATAATTTTGGTGTGTATTCTCCCAGAGAGCACCATTTAATAGCTCCAATATGTGAGGGGTTTTTGTTTGTTTGTTTATTTTGGTTTTTGTTTATTGTCATAGTTTAAGTGAAAGTTTACATTTCAAGTTAGTCTGTTATACAAAAATTTATACATGCATTGTTATGTGACCCTAATTGCTCTCCCTATACTGTGACAGCACACTCTTCCATTCCACCCCTGATTTCCCATGTCCATTCAGCCAGCTCCTAATCCTCTCTGCCTTCTCGTCTCACCTCAGGACAGAAGCTGCCCGTTTCGTCTCATGTATCTACTTGAGCTAAGAGACACACTCTTCACGAGTATCATTTTATGTCCCATAGTCCAGTCCAATCTTTGTCTGAAGAGTTGGTATCAGAAATTGTTTTAGATCTGGGCTGATAGTCATGGGGCCATGATTTCCGTGGTTCCTCCAGTCTCAGTCAGACCATTAAGTCTGGTCTTTTTACCAGAATTTGAGTTCTGCACCCCACCTTTCTCCTGCTCCATCAGGGACTCTCTGTTGTGTTCCCTGTCAGGGCGGTCATTGGTGGTAGCCGGGCACCATCTAGTTCTTCTGGTCTCAGGCTGATGAAGTCTCTGATTTATGTGGCCCTTTCTGTCTCTTGGGCTAATACTTTCCTTGTGTCTTTGGTGTTCTTCATTCTCCTTTACTCCAGGTGGTTGGGACCGATTGACGCATCTTAGATGGCCGCTTGCAAGCTTTGAAGACCCCAGGTGCCACTCACCAAAGTAGGATACAGAACATTTTCTTAATAAACTTTGTTATGCTGGTTGACCTAGATGTCCCCTGAAAGCATGGTCCCCAGACCCCCACCCCTGCTACTCTGTCCCTCAAACTGTTTTATTGTATTCAGGAAACTTCTTAGCTTTGGTTTAGTCCAGTTGTGCTGACTTCCCCTGTAATGTGTGCTGTCCTTCCTTTCACCTAAGATAGGGTTTTTTGTTTTGATGGTAATTTTCAAATACACACCAAAGTAGAATGAATAGTACAATGATCACCCATATATCCACCAACCAGTTTCAACACACATTAATGACATTTCCACCATTCTTATATCATCTATTATCCCCCAATTAATTTATTTTATATTTGTGCACGTGTGTGTGTATGTGTGTGTGTGTGTGTGTGTGTGTGTTTGTTTTGTGCTGGAGTATTTAAAGATCAGTGTTGGTCTTAATTATTTATGACAGCATGATCCCTTTTGGCCCCAAAGCTTTTTTAGGGGCTAAAATCTCCCTGGAGATGAAGGAAGTCCACCCTATAAACTGCCCTCCATGTAGAAAGGAAGAGTTTCACTCCAGAAGATGTCTACTGTGCAAGGGGTCACTCAGTCCCTAAGACTGTGACTGATTCTATTTTAATGCATCTTCATGTCCCTCCTCCCCACCCTGACCAGAGCATCAGTCTCATTCAAACCATCCAAAATTTCTAAAAATACTTTTGTTTTAATTGTGGAAAAATATATATATAACACATTTGCCAACTCAATATTTTTTACATGTATAACTCAATGACCATCATTCACATCTGTTACAAAATTTCCATTATCATTAACAGATACTCAATGCTTCCTAAACAATGATTCCTCTTTTCCCTTTCCCTCCTGCCCCAGGAGAAGCCCTGGTAACGCAGTGGTTAAAGTGCTTGGCTGCTAACCAGAAGGTCGGTCGTTCCAACCTACCAGCTGTGCCACTGAAGAAAGATGTGGCAATCTGCCTCTGTGAAGATTTACAGTCTTGGAGACCCTGTGGGGCAGTCTACTTTGTCCTACAGGGTCACGATGAGTGGCAGTGGGTTTGGTTTTTTGGTATTCCTACCCCTGCTAACCACTAATAAACTTTGATCTCTATGTTGTTGTTGTTGTTGTTGTTAGGTGCTGTCAAGTCAGTTCTGACTCACAGTGACCCTGTGTACAACAGAATAAAACACTGCCCAGTCCTGCACCATCTTCATAATCGTTGTTATGCTTGAGCCCACTGTTGCAGTCACTGTGTCAATCCATCTCATTGAGGGTCTTCCTCTTTTTCGCTGACCCTGTACTTTACCAAGCATGATGTCCTTCTCCAGGGACTGATCCCTCCTGATAACATGTCCAAAGTATGTGAGACTAAATATTGCCATCCTTGCTTCTAAGGAGTATTCTGGCTGTACTTCTTCCAAGACAGATTTGTTCGTTCTTTTGGCAGTTCATGGTATATTCAATACTCTTCGCCAATACCATAATTCAAAGGCATCAACTCTTCTTCAGTCTTCCTTATTCATTGACCAGCTTTTGCATGCATGAGTCGATTGAAAACACCGTGGCTTGGGTTAGGCACACCTTAGTCTTCAAGGTGACATCTGTGCTTTTTAACACTTTAAAGAGTTCCTTCGCAGCTGATTTGCCCAGTGGAATGCGTTGTTTGATTTCTTGACTGCTGCTTCCATGGGTGTTGACTGTGGATCTAAGTAAAATGAAATCCTTGACAACTTCAATCTTTTCTCCATTTACCATGATGTTGCTTACCGATCCATTTGTGAGGATTTTTGTTTTCTTTATGTTGAGGTGTAATCCATACTGAAGGCTGTAGTCTTTGATCTTCATAAGTAAGTGCTTCAAGTCCTCTTCACTTTCAGTAAGCAGGGTTGTGTCATCTGCATAATGCAGGTTGTTAATGAGTCTTCCTCCAATCTTGATGCCCCGTTCTTCTCCATATAGTTCAGCGTCTTGCCTTATTTGCTCAGCATACAGATTGAATAAGTATGGTGAAAGGATACAAACCTGACGCACACCTTTCCTGACTTTAAACCACGCAGTATCCCTTTGATCGATATATCTGAATGACTCTCTTGATTTACATACAGGTTCTGCATGAGCACAATTTAGTGTTCTGGAATTCCCGTTCTTCGCAGTGTTATCCATAATTTGTTATGATCCACACAGTCGAATGCTTTGTATAGTCAATAAAACACAGGTAAACATCTTTTTGGTCTTCTCTGCTTTCAGCCACGACCCATCTGACATCAGCGTTGATATCCCTAGTTCCATGTCCTCTTCTGAATCTGGCTTGAATTTCTGGCAGTTCCCTGTCGATGTACTGCTGCAGCTACTTTTGAATGATCTTCAGCAAAACTTTACTTGTGTGTGATATTAATGATATTGTTCAATAATTTGTACATTCTGTTGGATCACCTTTCTTTGGAATAGGCATAAACATGGATCTCTTCCAGTCGGTTGGTCACGTAGCTGTCTTTCAAATTTCTTGGCATAGATGAGCGAGCACTTCCAGCACTGCATCCGTCTGTGGAAACATTTCAATTGGTGTACTCCGTCAATTCCTGAAGGCTTCTCACCAGTGCTTTCAGTGCAGCTTGGATCACTTCCTTCAGTACCGTTGGTTCCTGATCATATGCTACCTCCTGAAATGGTTGAACGTCGACCAATTCTTTTTGGTACAGTGACTCTGTGTATTCTTTCCATCTTCTTTTGATGCTTCCTGCATCATTTAATATTTTCCCCGTAGAATCTTTCAATATTGCAATTTGAGGCTTGAATTGTTTCTTCAGATCTTTCAGCTTGAGAAATGCTGAGCATGTTCTTCCCTTCTGATTTTCTAACTCCAGGTCTTTGCACACATCATTATAATACTTTACTTTGTCTTCTTGAGCTGCCCTTTGAAATCTCCTCTTCAGCTCTTTACTTCTGTTTGCTTTAGCTACTGGATGCTCAAGAGCAAGTTTCAGAGTCTTTTCTGTCTTTTTAATGACCTCTTGCTTTCTTCATGTATGATGTCCTCGATGTCATTCCACAACTCGTCTGGTCTTCAGTAATTAGTGTTTGACCCGTAAAATCTATTCTTGAGATGGTCTGTAAATTCAGGTGGGATATACTCAAGGTTGTACTTTGGCTCTCATGGACTTGTTCTAATTTTCTTCAGCTTCAACTTGAACTTGCATAGGAGCAACTGATATAGTCTATTCCGCAGTCAGCCCCTGGCCTTGTTCTGACTAATGATTTGAGCTTTTCCATCATCTCATTCCACAGATGTAGTCGATTTGATTCCTGTGTATTCCACCAGGCAAGGTCCACACGTATAGTTGCTGTAATGTTGTTGAAAAAAGGTATTTGCAATGAATAAGTCATTGGCCTTGCAAAATTCTATCATGAGATCTCCAGTGTCATTTCTATCACCAAGGCCATATTTTCCAACTACCAATCCTTTCTTTCCAACTTTCGCATTTCAATCACAAGTAATTATCGGTGCATCCTGATCGCATGTTCAATCAATTTCAGACGGCAGAAGTTGGTAAAAAAAATCTTCAGTTTCTTCATCTTTGGCCTTGGTGGCTGGTATGTAAATCTGAATAACAGTCATATTAACTGGTCTTCCTTGTAGGCATATGGATATCATCCTATCACTGACAGCGTTGTACTTCAGGATAGATCTCGAAATGTTCTTTTTGACGATAAATGCAATGCCATTCCTCTTCAAGTTGTCATTCCCAGCATAGCAGACCATATGATTGTCCAATTCAAAACGGCCAGTACCAGTCCATTTCAGCTCACTAACGCCTAGGATATTGATGTTTACTCATTCCATTTCATTTTTGATGACTTCCAATCTTCCTGTATTCATACATCTTACATTCCATGTTCCGATCAGTAATGGATATTTGCAGCTGTTTCGTCTCATTTTGAGTCATGCCACATCAGCAAATGAAGGTCCCGAAAGCTTGACTCCATCCACGTCATTAAGGTTGACTCTACTTTGAGGAGGCAGCTCTTCCCTAGTTGTCTTTTGAGTGCCTTCCATCCTGAGAGGCTCATCTTCTGGCACTGTATCAGACCATGTTCCACTGCTATTCATAAGGTTTTCACTGGCTAATTCTTTTCAGAAGTAGACCACCAGGTCCTTCTTCCTATTCTGTTAGTCTGGGAGCTCAGCTGAAACCTGTCCGCCATGGGTGACCCTGCTGGTGTTTGAGTACCAGTGGCATGACTTCCAGCATTACAGCAAGACACAAGCCCCCACAATATGACAAACTGACACACACTTGGTCTCTACACATTTGTGTATTCTAGCTATTTTAAATAAGTGAGATCTTATAATATTTGTCCTTTTATGTCTGACTTACTTCACTCAGCATGTTTTCAATCTATGAACACTTTTATGACCTCTGTCAATCTCTGATTCTCAATGTGAATTATCAACTTTGTGAATAAACCCAAAAATTTCACTCAAAAGTGGTTTTTGCCTGTCATCAAGCAGGCTGGGCCTTACCTCTTTCCCCGCCCACTGCATCTGATGTCTTTTTAGGGAATTAAAACTTATTCTTGTTGCAGCCTGAGCCCAACAGAATAGAATAAAGCAAGCACATCTGTGGTCTAAAAAGTCACATGATTTTATTACAAAGCAAGGAAAAATGTTTGAGATGGGAGAGAGTCTCTTCCACCAGCATGAATCAGCTGCCATTCTGCCTTTGAGTAGGTACCAGGAAGGGGAGGGACTGAGCTCCTATTTTTCATTTTAACCCTTTTAGCAAGGCTTGACTTTTTTTTTTTTTAAATAATCTGATTGCGGTAACATATACATAACAATTGTTAAGCATACAGTTCAGAGACATCAGTTATGTTCACCAAGTGCTTGACTTTTTAAACAGTGTATCTGCACTGCTTTCAAAAAACAGAAAATATGAAGAGGTTTCAGTTCTCTAGGAAGTAATCAGCTGAAATTAAAAGAGCAAAGCAGTAAGTAAACTCAGAGATTTAAGTACGAAAGAAAACCCGGTCACCCCAACAAACAGACTGCAAACATTGTGAGGTAAGAGGCTGTTAACACTTTACTTTTCCTCCAATATCTCTCACTCTCTTAGGCTCATATTTGCGCTTAATAAGGTTTTCTAAAATGAATGGAATTTTATGTGTGGCCTTAGGCAAATCGTTTCCCCTTTCTGTGCCTTATACTTTTTAGGTAACAAATAAGAATAAATCATATGTAACTTTGTACATTTTTTATTGTTGTTTGTTTGGTGAGGATCAAAAGTAACGCAGACAAAAAAGTAATAAGGTACACCAGAGGGTAAAAGCGTTGGCTAAGACACCGAACTTATGCAATAATGTCAGGTTCTGGGTCTCAGAGACTGCAGGAGAATTTTGGGAAGGGGGCACTATGGTTTGGGAGCTAGGCTGGACAGGAGCGGGAAATAACAGGGCAGAGCAGGCGACGGCTGCCATTTCAATCTGGGGATAGAAGCTGCTCCCTTCATGGTGTAACCCCCATGGCCTGTCTCCCTTCGCAGGGAGGAACACGCGCCCCCATCCCGGCCCGCCCTCTCAGAGCAGGTACCTGGTTGCGGTCGCAGTCCCCGCTCCCACCGGTGGCTCTTGTAGCGGCTCCTCGTTCCCAGAGCGAGTTCGGCACTAGGACCACCTGCCCTGTCTTCGGCTTCGGCCCGCCCCTTCGTTGCCGGCTTCGCTGGGGCGGCTGAACCCGGAATTCACGATTCGAATCCGGGTACCCGGACCCTGGCTGCCACTTGCCCAAGCCCGTCCTCGGCTCCCTACGCTGAGAGCTCATTGGTCCCGCCACAACTCCGCCATCCCTGTGGGGCGGGACAAACGGAGCCCAAACCGCACCTCCAGCTCCAGCGATTGGCGGGAAAGCTCAAGTAAGTCCCGCCCCGTGCCCGCGGCGGGAAGGAGTCCAATTAATGGAATAGCCTGAAACAGCTGATTTCCGAGAATCTGAGTCCCAGCCGCGGAAGCGAGACTGGCCCGGTACCCTGAAAGCGGAAAGGGTTCAGTACAAAGAGGTGGAACCGGAATTCCAGTACTTAGAGATTGGAGCCCTGGTGGCACAGTGGTTAAGAGTTCAAGCTGCTACACAAAATGTAACAATCTTTGTTGGTTACCAGGGATGGGAGGGGTCGGGGGGAAATACTAAATAGGCAATAGATAAGTGGTATCTTGGGTGAAGGGTGAGACAGTACACAATACAGGGGAAACTAGCACAACCTGTACAAGGAAAGGTCATTGAAGCCGCATAGACACATCCAAACTCCCTGAGGGACTGAATTGCTGGGCAGAGGGCTGTGGGGACCCTGGTCTCTGGCAACATCTAGTTCAATTGGCACGACACAGCTTATAAAGACAATGCTCTACATTCTACCTTGGTGAGTAGTGTCTAGGGTCTTAAAAGCCTGTGAGCGGCCATCTAAGATACTCCACTGGTCTCATCCCTTTGGGAGCAAGGGAGAATGAAGAGAACAGGATACAAGGAAAAGATCAGTCCAAAGGACTAATTGTCCACAGCTACCAAGGCCTGCACCGGACTGAGGCCAGTACAGGTAGATGGTGTCCAGCTACCACCACTGACTGCTCTGACCAGGATCACAACAGAGGGTTCTGGACAGAGCTGGAGAAGGATGTAGAGCATAATTCTAACTCACAAAAAAAAAAGACCAGATTTACTGGCCTAAAGGAGACTGGAGAAACCTCGAGAGTATGGCCCCCACACACCCTTTTAGCTCAGTGGTGAAGTTACCTCCGAGGTTCACCGTTCAGCCTGGGAGTGGACAGCCCCGTAAAACCAAATGAGACTAATGAGGTACAGGAGTCCAGTGACAAGGGCCAGAAGGCAGAAGGGGAGAAGGAAGCTGGTGATAGGGAACCCAAGGTTGAGTAAGGATATTGTTGATGTGTTGTGAGATTGTTAACCATTGTCATAGGGCAACATTTGTAGTAACTGTTAAATGAGAAACTATTTTGTTCTGTAAGCCTTCATCTTAAGTGAGAATAGCAGCACAATTGGAAGAGCGTAGTCAATGTCACTGAACTGTGTATGTAGAAATTTTTGGAACGGTGTATCTTTGGCTATGTGTATTTTCACCAAAAAAAAAAAAAAAGGTTGAGAAGTTAGAGGGTTAATACGTTGTGGGGTTGTTAACCAATGTCATAAAACAACATGTGTTCTACTGTTTCATGAGAAACTATTTGTTCTTTAAGCCTTCACCTGAAGTACAATAAAATATATATATATATAAAAAAAAAGAGTTCAGGCTGCTAACTGAAAGGTCAGCAGTTCAAATCCACCATCCAATCCTTGCAAACGCTATGGGGCAATGGCAACGGTTTACTGAGGGTGCCTTGCTAAGGAGTTTAGATTCATTGTACCACTTTTCACTTCCACAACAACTAACTGAGGTGAGAATCATTATCCCCATTTTAGAGATTTAAAAACTGAGCTTCACAATTGGCATAACATAGTTTATAAAGAAAATGTTCTACATTCTACCTTGGTGAGTAGCATCTGGGGTCTTAAAAGCCTCTGAGCATCCATCTAAGATACTCCACTGGTCTCACACCTTTGGGAGGGAGAATGAAGAAAACAAGATACAAGGGAAAAATTAGCCCAAAGGACTAATGGATCACAACTACCACGGCCTCCACCTGAGTCCAGTACAACTAGATGGTGCCCGGCTACCGCCGCTGACTGCTCTGATAGGGATCACAACAGAGTGTCCTGGACAGAGCTGGAGAAAAATGTAGAACAAAATTCTAACTCACAAAAAAATAACACCAGATTTGCTGGTCTGACAGAGGCTGGAGACACCCCGAGAGTATGGCCCCCGGACACCCTTTTAGCTCAGTAATGAAGTCACTCCGGAGGTTCACCCTTCAGCCAAAGATTAGACAGCCCCATAAAACAAAAGGAGACTAAAGGGGCACACCAGCCCAGGGACAAGGACTAGAAGGCAGGAGGGGACAGGAACACTGGTAATAGGGAGCCCAAGGTCGAGAAGGAAGAGTGTTGACATGTCATGGGTTTGTTAACCAATGTCACAAAACAATATGTGTACTAAATGTTTGAGAAACTATTCTGTAAACTTTCATCTAAAGTACAATTAAACACATGCACACACATTAAAAGTCAAAAAACAAAACTGAGCTTCGGAAAAGAAGTGGCTTGTCAGTGATCACAGAGGCACAAACAAGTGGAGCCTGGATTCAAAACCAAATCCTCTGACTCCAAACCCCAAACTTTTTAATTCCTACATTTTATAGCACTGCCTTCCTCCTGAACAATACACCTGAGATTTAGAATTTAAACACACACAGAAATTGTCAGATTAGGTTTACTTCTTCTGTTTATTACGTGCCTTCCAGCTGATATTTGACTTATAGCAACCCCACGTGACAGAGTAGAACGGCCCCAGAGGGCTTTCTTGGATGTAATCTTTACGAAAGCAAATCACCAGGTCTTTCTCCCAGAAAGCCACTGGATGAGTTCCAACCACCAACCTTTGGGTTAGGAGCCAAGCCTTAATCCTTGCACCACCCGGGCTCCTTTCTTCTGTGTTTATCGTCTTCTTTTTATAGCCCAAGACCCTCAGCCTAAGGGTCTAAGTAATGGATCTTGAGTGGGCCCCACCCCTCACAGGGAACTGAACTTACTACCTCTGACACCTCCGAGGCCATAGTTGTTGTCTCCCACCCCAGGCCACTCACATCTGTGGTACCCACCAAACTCCCCCTGGTCTCTGGCAGGGAGGTCTTTGTCTCTTCCTCATAGTAATACTGGATCAAACGCTCGACCCCAACCTTCACTGCAGGCTTAAGCGCAGCGCTGATCAACAGTCCTGTGGGTGCACCTGATAACCCTGCCATGGTCATCAGAAGGTCGTAACCCAGGTCTATGGCTCCATCTTGGCCTCGTTCCTTGGCCTTTTCCAAGCAGTTCTGAGCAGCATAGTACAAAGCTGTGCCCAAGTTATAGAAGGTTCCCACTGCCGGCAACCAGTGGAGTGCACTGTGCACACTCTGCTCCCGCTCCTGCTCACAGTCCTCAGTGTGGAGGGATCGCAGCGCTCTGTCTGGGCCTGGCTGCTCCCTGGCCAGCAGCTGCAGAGCAGAGGTCAGGGCCTCCACTGACACTTCACCCTGTACGCTTCTGCCTTTCTGGAGCCCTCGGAGATGGCGGATGAGGAGCTGTGTGGCTTTTACACCTCCCAGGCGGTAGAACTGATGCTCCACAATCCAGGCATAAGCCTGGCAGCCAGCCTTCTCAAGGGCATTCTTCAGGGCCAGGCCTACCAGGAACCTGGGCAGCGGGGCCATGTGGGTGAAGCCAGGCAGGGACTTTGGGAGCAGGACCTGGCAGAATGAGAAGTCTGAGGAGGGTGGCTGGGACCCCAGGGAGGTAAGGTGCATCAGGGCCTTTGTTTGGGTTCCATATGAAATGGCATCTATGGGGTGAAGCAGGAGGTAGCAAAGAAGCAGTGTGTTTGGCATCATGATGCGTCTGAGGCCACCCATGCCTGGAACAGAGTACGCTGGAGTGAGGAGAAGCCCAAAACACTCGAAACGTTTCCCTAAGCTCTGTGATCTGAAAGGAGCCTAGGACTTAGGGGACCTCTCATCTATCACCTCCAAGCTTCTCTTTTTAGGTAAAGGCCTAGGAAATGGGAAATGGGGCCCAACTGCTCCCACCTGGCCTCCCCCATTTTCAGGTCACCAGGGACTTCCTCTGCTTTACTTCCACCCACTTATAAACCAAAACCAAACCCATTGCATCGAGTCGATTCCGACCCATGGCAACCTCATGTGTTACAGAGTAGAACTGTGTTCTATAGACTTCTCTTGACTGTAATCTTTATGGAAACAGATCACCAGGCCTTTCTTTCACCCTGCCACTAGGTGGGTTTAAATCGCCAAACTTCAGGTTAGTAGTCGAGTGCTAATCATTTGCACCACCCAGGGACCTCCCCCACTCATCAGGGCCCCAGATTACCACACGGCCCAGTCCTTGGGAAGTGAGACTGCCCTGGTAGGTTTGGTTGCTTCTCGGTCCCGCTCTGCCCAGTTGTCTGTCCTGTGAGGAGGGGAGATATTTGCTTTCCCCCGTGATCAGTAAGGGACGTAAATCTCTGCAAATATCTACCCATTTGTACTGCTTGCTCAAACCTTGTCCCCTTGTCACACACTCATCCTCAATACGGAAAACCCTGTCCTTTGGCATTTCCTGCATGTTCCTGCCACATGCCCACTTTAGCTCCTAACAGAAGCCAGGGAGACCTAGCATCAGGAGAGATGAGACGTCCGTGATTCTCTTTTCTCTTTTTAGCTTAAAAATTAAATAGGCAAGCTATGGCATCTAGTTGGGGGATTTCTAAACTGCCGGGGAGACAAATGAGAAAAGGTTAAAGTATGTCTCATGCCTAAATCAGCTGCTGTTGAGTCGACTCTGACTCGTGGAAACCCAGTATGTGCCAGAACAGAACCGTGATCCATGGTTTTCAATGGCTGGTGTTTTGGAAGTAGATCACCAGGGCTTTCTTCAGAGGTTCCTCTAGGTGGAATTCAACCTCCAGCCTTTTGGTTAGTAGCCTAGCTCCTTAATGTTTGCACCACCCAGTACCTCTGCCTGGCATGCTTAGTACGTAGCAAATACACAATATTTGATGACTGAAAGCCAAAAAACAGAAAGAGAAAGTAGGATAAGAAATAGGGTCTGGGACCTACTAGGAGGAGAGAGGCAAGACTAACACCCGTTGCACGTGTCTTTTAGCACTGGGATGAAATGAAGAGATACATCTGTCCTACCCAGTCTCCATCATTTCTAACTACTTACTGAACACAGCCTTGAGGAAGGAGACTCCTCACCTAGGTGACCTTGCATATCTGAGGTAAACCTGGACAAACTCCTGATTCTATTCCCCTATAAAGGTCTTCCGTATAGTTGTGGAATGTTTTATAAAAATATAAAAATAAAAAACATTTTATATCTCATCATCCATAGACAATAAGAGGTTTTTAATCTGGGGGCTTTTTCAGCCTTTCACTTAATTCTTCAAAATTCTCCCAATACTCATACTTACGGTTCTTGGTGGTGTTGACAGGGAGATTTGAACTATGTCACCAGCAACATGAGATAGCTTTTCAGCAAACTCTATTACCATCTGAGGTAAATGACAGACCAGCCACCCCAATGGGTGTATTCTCCACCGTGAAATACTCCACAGGGCGGGTAGCTGAGTGCTGGGTTTATCCAAGCTCCTCTGGGGGTCCCCCTAGATCCCTCAGAATGAACTCAGCATCGTCAATCTCTTCTTCTTATTGCACTTTTGAATTTCACAGATGAGGGTTTCACTGGTATCCTTTTCTCCATCCTAAATTGCTAAAGCTGCAGAAGGTGGGCCTCAGTGGGCAGCCAATCTCCTCTAGAGCCAGCCTCAGAGTTAAGTTGGATAGGTACCCAGGCAGAGGAGTAGAAGGTGGGGAGAGGGCTTTGAGGAAGAGATCCTGGCAACTGATCTGTGAGAGGGACCTGGATGGACAGCATGTTCGGTGGAGGCCCTGGCTCTGTGTAAGATGGCTGGAAGATCAGGCCTCCAATTTGGACATTCTTGGAAAGGCAGCCACTGGAGACAGCAAGAGATAGCAAAGGAGCAGCACAGCCTGCACCATAGTGGAACAGCAGGAATAGCCTGCTGGAAAGAAGCAGTGCTCAGGCTGGGAGATGGGGAAAGCCTTAGGGTGCTTTCTCTGAAGGTAATACACAGGCTAAACGACACCAAGATCGGTATCAGTGAAGAAATGTCTCAGCCCTTGGAAACTCCAGTTACCCTAGACACACCTCGCCCCCACTCTTAGAGGCTGTGAGAGATCCTCACTGTTTTGAGGGAAAACAAGCCAGATGAACAAGACAATCCAAATATCTTTTTTGCTTTAATATCTTTATGACTGTGTTTTGGATCCCACCAATTCAAGAAATATTACATGTAAGCAATTTACAACTATATTTATCACATATTATTCTATGATTAAAATTGACAATAAACATTACTAAGGATTCTGAACAGTCTGGTACAGGAGGAGGTCCATAGTGGGGAGGGGGGTGACACCATGAGTTACCCACTGTGTGACACCAATCCTAGTGACATCACTGTCTAAATCTACAACAGAACTCCAGGAATTGAGCTTTATCTGGGGCCTAGGGGTAACTCTAGTTCCAAATTTAGAGAAGAAGGCATCTGGTGGCCTCTAAAACTGATACAAATTCCCACATATCATTGTGTCATAAAGTTTCCTCTGGGTGATCTGCCTCTGGCAGACAGCCAAAAGGAACAGGCCAATGGGAGGGGTCCAGGATCCCCCCATTTCATTCACTTCTCTCAGTTCCCAGGAGAGGTCCCTAACAACTAAGAGCAAAAGAAGAGGAGTAGGTCTCTTGGGGCACATGTCCAAAATTGAGAGAAGCAAGAACTAGGTACAAAGGAGTCCGGCACTGCCTGAAATTAACCAGTTGCCACTGAATTGACTCTAACTCATGGTGACCTCATGTGTGTCAGAGTAGACCTGTTCTCCATAGGGTTTTCAATGGCTGATTTTTTTGAAAGTAGATCACCAGGACTTTCTTCCAAGGTTACTCCGGGTGGACTTGAACCTCCAGTCTTTCAGTTAGCAGTCAAGTGTGTTAACCATTTTCACCACCTAGGAACTCCTACTATTAACTATACTCTATACTTTATTAGGATTTCACTGATTTTTCCACTAATGTCATTTTCCTGTTGCAGGATTCAATGCAGGATACCATACTACATTTAAACTTTGTTTTCATTATGGTATTTTTCAAATACACACAAAAATAAGGAGTCTGGTACAATGACACCTCATATACACTTCACCCAGCTTCAAAACCATAAACTTTCTGTTGTTTATTTTTCAGCCACCCACCTCATTTACTTATTTTAAGTAATTTATTTATTCATTTGTTTTTGCTGAGGACATTTAAAGAAATGTGTTGGCTTATGCTTTTACAACATCATAACCCCTACTGTCCCCAAATGTCTCCCAAGGGCAGAAATCTCCTTGGTAATAAGGTAAGTGCTCTTACTATAGGGAGAAGGAGCTCCATTCTAGAAGAAGACTGTATCCGTACTGTCCAATATGGTAGTCATTAGCCACATGTGGCTATTTATTAAACTAATTAAAATTAAATATCATTAAAAGCTCAGTTACCCTGTTTTATATCATGATTATGAGGATGGTTACATGGGTCTATACATGTTACAAGTTCATAGACCCATAGACAAAAAAATGTCATTTACAATATATAATTTTAAAAATAAAATTTAAAAAGCAAGCAAAGAAAAGAAAAATCAAGTCTTCAGTCACACTATCCACATTTCAAGTGCTCAGTGGACACATGGCGCTAGTGTCCACCATATTGAACAGCACAGATCTAGAACATTTCCATCATCCCTAAAAGTTCTGTTGGACAGCAGCAATCTAGAAATTGTGCAAGAGGTCATATAGCCCCTAAGATTGCAACTGGTTCTATTGTAATGCACCCTCAGCTTCATCCTCCCTACCCTCATCAGAGGATCATCTCATTCCAGCCACCTGGAGTTTCTACCAAGGACTATTAAGACTTGTGTCACATTTGATTGTCAGTGTGTGGATTATCATATCTGTGAAAGACCTGCTGGGCTGTGTGGCATTTTTGCCATCTCTCCCCCTCCCCCTTCCCATGACCATCTGATCTTTGGGGAATTTAAACTTACTGTAGCATCCAGGGCCTAACAGAATAAAGCAAGTATATATATGATTTAAGGAGTCACATGATTTTTATCAGGAAGGGAAAAAAAATTTTTTTAAGGTGAGAGGAATTCTCTTCACCAGCATGGATAATAACAGGCTGGCATAATCATAGTTAAGTATTCCATTCTACTCCCTTAAGACAAGGGAGTTGGTGATACTTTGTAATTATTCAGTTTTTAAGTACTGCCTATCTTACTGATATTGGACCTGACGTTTAGTTGGATTTTGAACACCACATACACAGCTTGTCAAGCATTAGTATATATTCCTGTTCCTGTGCCTCCACTCCGTCCCCTGCAGGTCTCCTGCGTATGCAATGGGTGGCATTGTCCCAGATATAGCAGTTGGTATAAAGCGGGGATCTGACAGGCTCTTCTCTACCTGTGTTACCAACGGGCCCTTTATCATGAGCAGCAACTCGGCCTCTGCAGCCAACGGGAACAGCAGCAAGAAGTTCAAACAGGAAAGCAGGAGCGCAGGTGCCCCGTTGCCCGTGGTCCACATCCACAAGCTGCCCAGCAACGTCACCAAGGGGGAGGTCATCTCCCTGGGGCTGGCCTTTGGGAAGGTCACCAACCTGCTGATGTTGAAGGGGAAGAACCAGGCCTTCATCGAGACGAACACAGAGGAGGCTGCCAATACCACGGTCAACTAGTACACCTCAGTGGCAGCTGTGCTGCGTGGCCAGCCCATGTACATCCAGTTCTCCAACCACAAGGAGCTCAAGACCAGCAGCTCGCCCAACCAGGCCAGGATCACACCCAGGCAGCCCTGCAGGCCATGAACTCAGTTCAGTCGGGAAGCCTGGCCCTGGCCGCCTCCGCTGCTGCTGTGGATGCTGGGATGGCCATGGTGGGCCAGAGCCCGGTGCTGCGGATCATGGTGGAGAACCTCTTCCACCCGGTGATGTTGGACTTGCTCCACCAGATTTTCTCCAAGTTTGGCACAGGTCTGAAAATCATCGCCTTTGCCAAGAATAATCCCTTCCAGGCACTTCTGCAGTACGCGGAGCCTGTAAATGCCCAGCACACCAAGCTGTCCCTGGCCGGGAAGAACATCTACACCGCCTGATGCCCACCATCAACTTCTCCAAGCTCACCAGCCTCAACGTCAAGTGACTACAACGACAAGAGCTGCAACTACACATGCCCAGACCTGCTCTCAGGGGACAGCCACCTGTCCCTGGACTAGACCATGGCCATCGCCTTCTCCCCATATGCAGGAGCTGGTTTCCCTCCCACCTTTGCCATTCCTCAAGCCACAGGCCTCTTGGTTCCAAATGTCCACTGCGCCCGGGTCCCTCTGGCCATCCCTTTGGCAGCAGCGGCGGCAGCGACGGCAGGTTGGATAGCCATCCCCGGCCTGGCCAGGGCGGGGTAACTCCATCCTTCTGGTCTGCAACCTCACCCCAGAAAGAGTCACACCCCAAAACCTCTTTATTCTTTTCGGCGCGTGTGGGGACGTGCAGCGTGTGAAGGTCCTGTTCAACAAGAGGAAAGCCCTAGTGCAGATGGCCAGCGAAGCCAGGCCTAACCGGCCACGAGCCACCTCAATGGGCACAAGCTGCACGAGAAGCTGGTGGACATCATGCTGTCCAAGCACCAGAACTTGCAGCTGCCCCGTGAGGGCCAGGAGGACCAGGGCCTCACCAAGGACTACAGCAACTTGCCCTTGCACTGCCTCAAGAAGACCAGCTCTAAGAACTTCCAGAAAATCTTCCAGCCCTCAGCCACCCTGCACCTCTCCAACATCCCGCCTTCGATATCCGAAGATGACCTCATGATTCTCTTCTCAAGTAAAGGAAGGATGGTCAAAGGGTTCAAGTTCTTCCAGAAGGACCGCAAGAGGGCACTGATCCAGATGGGCTCAGTGGAGGAGGCCACCCAGGCCCTCATCGGCCTGCACAACCACGACCTCAGCGAGAACCACCACCTGCGGGTGTCCTTCTCCAAGTCCACCATCCAGGGCACGCCGGGCTGCGGAGCCGCCCACCCGGCACCCGCGACGACTTCCATCATTCCAGAGAGGAAGCCACTTTAAAACGCAGCTGAAGTGACCTTGTGACCAGAGGTTTTATTTTTTAAAAGAGAAATCAGTTTACCAGTTTTTTAAAAAATTAAATCTAATCCACCTTCTAACCTTGCGGTGCCTGTCGCGAGTGGAGGGTCCCACTGCCGCGCCGCCCACCCTCAGGTCTCACAGCGATGCCTTCTTGAGCCTGACCTGCCGCCACCGCGGCCTTGTGGACTGGGCCAGGGCGGGCTTCAACCAGGAGACGGCTTCCTTGTGCCTTAAAACCCTGCGTCGCGGGGGATGCCTGGCTGGTGTTGGGGTGTGAGGGGAGGGCCGCAGGCTCCACGTCAATCATGTGCTGACCCCTGGGAGTCTAGGAGCGCCCCAGCCCGCCCGCCGGATTAATCAAGTTAAGTGATCCCCCCAGCCGGCCGCCCCTGCCTCGGTGCCACAGATCCCCATCTGCAAGCTGCCCCTCCGCGGCTGAGAAGCGGTGGCCGCGGCGCCGGCGCATCTGCCCGTCTTATATGATACTTGCAGTTGGCAGACAGCTGTGCCTAGCAATACTTCCAGTTGACCAAATATTCTAATCTCTTTTCATTTATATGCAAAAGAAATAGTTTTAAGTAACTTTTTTTTAGCAAGATAAAGATGGTGTAAGTGTATCTAAGCTTCCTCCTCGTGGTATTACCTTGTATTCTGTACTTTGATTCTTTGTAACTGAGGGACGTCACAGGCAGGAATCCCGATCCTAAGCAGCAGCCTGGGCAGGAACAGTGCTCACCCAGCCAGGGTCTCTGCGGCCTTATTCCACACCTAAATTGTCATTTGCCTAGAGGTACAAGCGCTCTTACACGTCTTCAGGTTTTCTTTTTTTCCTGCAAATTGTGGACCAAAATTGTTCGTGTTTTCTGTCGGCCTCCAGTGCTGGGACCCCGATGGTGGGTCGGAGGCCCTGGTCTTAACTGTCTACACGCCCCTCGGACCTGCCCCTGCCCTGCTGCGCAGGCTCCGCCTGTGTTTGCGTTCTGGCAGCAGCAGCGACCCCCGCTTCTGCAATGGGGGCCTCTCTGGACCCCAGTGTCGCATATAGGGAGTGTAACAAGGGTGTAAATATTTGCGACATTTTACACCTGTAAGGGAAACCCTGGTGGCGTAGTGGTTAAATGCTATGGTTGCTAACCAAAAGGTCGGCCGTTGGAATCCACCAGCTGCTCCTTGGAAACTCCATGGGGCAGTCCTACTCTGTCCTATAGGGTCGCTATGAGCCGGAGTCGACTCGATGGCAACGGGTTTAGGTTGTTTTTTTGGTATACCTGTGAGACACAAGGGCAGCCAGCGTGGTTTTTTTATGGTGACACGGATGTATATTTTGATAGCAACCAATTACAGGCTCAGTATTGTAACTTTGGACGGACCGCTGCCACTGCACGTTCCAGAGCTGCCCAGCGGCTGTAATGCCCGGGAACCGAATTAAACGACTTTATAACAAACTTTGTACCTTTTCTGTAGACCTCCTTCTTGCTGTTCACGTTATAGAAGGCAGCTAGCCATCTGTACTCGGATTTTGAATAGATTTCTTCTGTTACAAAAACAAACAAACAGGATTAGTATATATTCCTTCTGGGCCTAGTCTCTTTCTATAAAGCACAAGACGCTTGGGAAAAAGTATCTAAGTCGTGGTCCTTGAATAAGGCCCACAATAAGGAGAGAGTTGAATTCACTTCTTCTGAAGTCTTGCCCTCTGAGGCCATGGATATTGTTTGTCACTCCTGGGCAGCTCACATCTGTGGTGCCCCAAGCCCTCCTCCACTGGTCTCCAGCAGAGGCGTGTTTGCCTCCTCTCACAGTAATACTGGATCAGCTGCTGAACCCCAGCCTTCTCTGCAGATTTAACTTAAGCACAGAGCTTACCAGTAGCCCATGGATCCCCCAACAGCTCACTGGTAGCCCATGGGTCCCCCAACAGTCTTGGCACAGCCATCAGAAGGTCATAGCCCAAATCTATGGTCCCATATCAGCCTCGTTCCTTGGGTTTGCCAGAGCAGTTCTAAGCAGCGTAATACAAAGCTGTGCCTTTATTTGTAGTAGATCCCACTCCTGGAAACAGTTGGACCACCCTGTACACATGCTGCTCCTGCTCATATCCACAGTCTACGCTGGAGAGGATATGCCTTATTCTCTCTGGATCTGGCTGAACGCTGTCAGAGCAAAGATCAGGGCATCCCCTGGGAAGCCCCTCCCTGAGTTGCTGTCCTTGCAACGCCTTGCATCTGATCAAAGAAAACCTAGATGGCTTTTGTATCCCTCAGACTATAGAGCTGAAAGGTGGAGGATCCAGGCATCAGGCTTCAGTCAACCTCCTCCAGGGTATTCATCAGTGCCAGACCTACCAGGATCCAGGTAGAGGGCCATGTGGGTGAAGCCTGGCAGGGACTGTGGGAGCAGGGTCTGGCAAAACCAGAAGTCTGCAGAGGGTGGCTGGGACCCCAGAGACCAGGGAAGGGGCATCATGCTCTTTACTGGGTTCCACATGAAATGGCGGCTGCAGCAGGAAGCAGTAAAGGAGCAGGTCATGATGGGTCTCAGGTGATCCCTAGCTGCATCAGACTATGCTAGAGTGGAAGACAACGCACAAACTGTTTCCCTAGCACTATCGTCTGAAAGGAGCCCTTGGCTCAGTCAGAGCATATGTTGCCCATCAACTCCCAGCTTCTGTTGCTTTTAGGTTACCAAACCAACCAGTTAGTTGCTTTCAAGTCAGCTCTGACTCATGGCGACTCTATGTGTGTCAGTGCAGAACTGTGCTCCACAGCGTTTTCAATGGCTAATATTTTGGAAGTAGATCACCAGGCCTTACTTCTGAAGTGCCTCTGGGTGGACTCGAACCTCCAACCGTTTGATTAGCAGCTGAGCATGTTAACTGTTCATACCACTTAAGGATGCTTTTAGGTTAGGACCCAGGATATGGGAACAGGACTCCACTGCTCTTCTTGGCTTCTGCTGTTCCAGATCACCAGGGACTTACTCTGCTTCACATCCATGCAGTTATGGGGACCCAAATTACCTCAGTCCAGTCAGTGAGGAGTGAGACTGCTCTGGTAGGTCAAGACCAACTCTGCCCCATTCTCATCCCAGGAGGAGGAAAGATGGTTGCTTTCCTCTATGATCAGTAATGAATATGACTTCTGGAAATATTTGCCCAATTGTACTGGCTGATTCAAACCTTGTCCCCTTGTCACACAAAAAAAATGTTGGGATTTCCTGTGTATCCCTGCCACATTCCCTCTCTTAGTTCACAAAAGGAACCAAGGAGACTCAGAGTCAAGAGAGATCACAGATAACTGTGATTCAGATTTAACCCTTTCAAGACTCAATTATTTACTGCTTTGACTTTTTTGTTGATACTATGTGTTTTCAGCAGTGGAATGCATGCTGAGTCACTGAGTATGTTTAAATTTTTGGTTGGTAATATAGATTTTGAGAAATATTATGTGAAAATACATTATTTGTGGGTGCCTGTCTAGCTCTCCAGTCTTGGGTAGCATACTTTATTGTGGGGCCCCTTTCACTTGGGTACATGGGGCACCTCTGGTTTTGCCTAATACCCCAGCTATTTTGCTTCAACAAACATTTCTTTTGCCTTTTACTGTTACACAAGTCCCTACTGGAGGGAAGCAAGTACTTGGAGCAGGAAAAGGATACTCTCAAAGAACTCCACAGGCATAAAAAGTGGGTGGGATACCATATGTTCCACAAGTCATGAAAGGGTTGTAAGAAGCATCTTTTTATTTCCTTATTTAGTTTAAAAATTAACATGAGCAAGCTGCTGCATCTGGTTGGGAAATTAGGAAATAAATTTATAACACCCTTCATGCCTAGTACATAATAAATGCACACTATTTGATGACTTTTAAAAGGAAGAAAGAGAAATTGGGAGAAGTGGGGGCTAGGACCTACTAAGAAAGGGGCAAGGCTGACTAGGGTCACATGCATCTTAGCATTGGGATCAAATGAAGAGCATACATAGATCCTAAGCTGTCCCTAACATTTCTAACTACCTACTGTGCCCAGTACTGTGCATAGTCCTATTAAGAGACATCTGAGAAAGGAAATTTGATGCCTAGGCCTTCCCTATCCAAAATAAGCCTGGAAAAAATCCTGTATTAATTCCACCAAAAAGCTCTTCAGAAGGGCTATATAACGAATAACAAAGTACAGTTGGTCTTCTACAGACATCGATAAGTTCTTAATTTCAGGGCTTTTCATCAGTTGTTTGCTTACTGCTTCCACACACTCCCAAGCTTCATCTGTGCAGTTCTAGGTGACATTGATGGCAGAAGTCTTGAACTCTGTTATCAGCTCAGTGACAGGGAGTTTCTCAGCAAATTCAACAATCAGCGCTGCTGTATCGTGGAGCAGCCTCCTATGTCCATGGGCACATGCCTCAGAAGGTTAACTGAGCACCGGGCCTGCCCAAACTCCCTTGCGGATCCCCCCAAATGCCTCAGAATAAGCTTAGCTTTGTCAATCCCTCCCGCTTCACTGAGCTTTTGAATCTCATGGATGAGGGTTTCAGTGACGTCCTTTCTTTCCATCCTAAATTGCTGAAGCTGCAGAAGGTGGGCCTCAGTTTGGCAGCCAACCTCCTCCAGGGCCACCCTCAGAACTAAGTTGGATAGGTACTCAGGCAAAGGGCCTAGAGAGGGGGCTTTGAGCAAGAGATCCTGGCAAGACCTGGCATCTGGGAGAGGGACCTGGCTGGAGAGCATGTTTGGTGGAGGTCCAGGCTCTGGGAAAGATGACTGGAAAGTTAGGGCCCCATTCTGGGCATTTCTTGGAAAGGCAGCCACTGGCAATAGCAAGACACAGCAGAGCAGCACAGCACACATCATGGTGGAACAGCAGGAATAGGCTGCTGGAAAGAAGCAGTGCAGGTTAGGAACCAGGGAAAGGCTCAGGACAAAGAGACATTAAGACTGGTCAGAGCAAGGAAGTGCCTTAGCCTTTGGAAACTTCAATTATCCTTAAAAGCTACAGAAAATCCTCACCTGTTCAGAAAAGAAACAAGCCAAAGCAATGAGGTGGTCCAGACATGTCCTTTGCCTGGATGCTTCTCTACTCTGAAAGGCTGTTTTCTGGATCTCACCTTTTTACCCCAGCCAAAAAAGCTGGTGCCTTCCGAGAACAGTGAATGATGTAACATTCACAAATATTTATCCATCTCTTTTGGGCCCAGACTTTGTCCTGTTCACACTTGCCCCTTGCTGACAAACCGGCTTTCTCCCTTTATGACTTCTACTTTTCTTGGCCCATATCCCTGTCACCCTAAGGATTTTCCTTAGGCCTAAACTTAGCTCAGGAAAAGCTCCTTTGTATCTTCTGCAGAAGGGGTTAGTGGGAAGGCAGGAAAGTCAATGATTTCTGATTCAAAAAAAATCCAAACCTGTTGCCATTGAGTCCATTCCAACTCATGGCGATCCCATGTGTTACAGGGAGAACTGCTTCATCGGGTTTTCTTGGCTATAATCCTTATGGAAGCAGGTTGCCGGGTCTTTTCTCTTTGGCACCACTGGGTGGGTTTGAGCCACTAACTTTAGGTTAGTAGCCAAGTACAAACTGCTTGCACCACCCAGGGACCTCAATTTCTGGGTCCCCTAAAAACCCATTGCTGTCAAGTCAATTCTGACTCATAGCGACCCTATAGGACAGAGTAGAACTGTCCCATAGGGTTTCCAAGGAGCGGCTGATGGATTTGAACTGCTGACCTTTTGGTTAGCAGCCAAGCTCTTAACCACTGTGCCACCAGGGATCCAAAATTTCTGAGTAGGAGACCCCAGAATGGTTCTTACACAATTGACATTCCAGATGGAGGACTGGGAAACTAGAACTTATTGGCAAGTCAGACCAAATCACAGCAGGTTTTCTGTTTTTACCTTTTTAATTCCAATGCAATACCTAAATAAAACACATCTATTACCATGAAAGAACCTCTTTCTAAACGTGCATCAAAACCAGAGGAACTTGACTTCATTTCTCATGAGGGTAACTGCAGCCTGAAAAACAGGGAAAGAAAGCAACTGTTGCTTCTAAAACTCGTACAAATGCCCACACAGCATTGTGTCATAAAGTTTCCTCTCTAATGCTATGATCAGAAGAAACAGGCCAATGAAATGGGTCCAGGGTTCTTCTTCCTATATCACTCACTCCTCCCAGTTCCCAGCAGGGGCCCCTAACAACCAAGAAGAAATCAGAAAACATAGTTCCTAGAACAAGAGGAGTAAGTCTTCAGGGAGGTATTGGGACACACTTCTAAAACTGGGAGAGAGAAGAACTGGATGTAGAGGGGTCCAAACCTGTTGCCTGAAGTTCCTAGGCCTTAAGGAACTCAAGACTCTACTGCTTCTGTACAGCTAAGGGGACTTTTTGGATCCCATCTATCTCATTCCTGACTTGAGTTCACCATTCGTAACTGGGCCTGTCTCCACCCCCAGGGTCTGTTCTTCAGTCAGTGTTACTGTCATCCTTAATATGAAACTGCCTTTCCTTTGAAATTCCTTGGGTTCTCAATGCTGGTACTTTGGAAACAACGGGAGAGAAATTGAAGGTGTAAATATGGTAAGGGGGAGAGAAAGTGGTGGCAAGTTTGTCTCCAGGGCTGAGGAGAGGAATGATTGAGAGATGAAGACAAAGGCAGGTCCTCCGTTCAGACTTCTCCTGCCTTCATCTTCCTCCTATTCCTCATCAATGCCCAGCAGGTGTCACTTCTCGGGTGCTGTTTTTAGCTGTCCTTCTCCATCAGCTTGGTCTTCCAATGAAGTAAGTTAAGAGGTGTCAAAGTAACTCCATCAGCCCCCTAGACCAACATGGCTGGCACTTAGTAATTATTCAGTAAACAGCATTGCTGCTGTTACCCTCTGGGGACACCAAGCCCGCCCTCCTTTTGCAGGCTTGTGCTTGGTGCTCATCAGGCCCTTGCTCTCCAGAGATTTCATGTTCTAGCTCTGGTTGCAGCTTCTCCTCCTCCTCCGGGTGACTCAAAGAAGCATCTAATGTTCTTGGGGTTTAGCTTGTTTACACTTCATATAACCTTTTTCTACAAGGGCAAGGTACTTAAAAATGGTAGCAAAGGGAAAGGACCAGCCTCCAGATCACCAGATTGTTGGTATTAACTTCTGCTTTGTGCTTAATCCTACACTGGTGAAGAGCTACAAATGATGGGACCTTTATTTATTATTGCTGTATTCACTGATGTGTACCTAGTCTCTGGATAATCATTCTCCCATTTTATACCCAATGCCCAGTATGGTGACTGCTATGTAAGAAGCACTGAATATATATATAGATATATATAGTCTTAGTTGGATATAATAATGAATGCACCCTTGTGATCTAAAGGTGAGTAAGCCATATCCTTGCTTTCAGAGTTCATGGTCTAGTGAGAGAAAGAACAAATAAAATGTGTGACACTGTAAGATTTGTGTTATGTGAGGGGAATGAACAAATCTCAGCTATCAAAATGATCACTTGTGCTTTGGGGTTCAGAGTGACAGGGACTGCTTCACAGAAATCACATCTGAGCTAATTCTTGAAGGATGGGGTGGGGGTTGGATAGAGCCTCCAGTCAAGAGACTGGCACAACTAACAGCTCGGTGGCATGAAAAGGCCTGCTCTGTTTGGGTGATGGAAAGT
This sequence comes from Dugong dugon, assembly GCA_030035585.1. Taxonomy (NCBI): domain Eukaryota; kingdom Metazoa; phylum Chordata; class Mammalia; order Sirenia; family Dugongidae; genus Dugong; species Dugong dugon. Next base: position 11,154,037 of record CM057465.1, read on the forward strand.
AATTTGGGGTGGCAGCAGTGTAAACAAAAGGGTCAAGCTTGGTACTGAGACTGTAAAGACTGGCTACTCTCTGGCTCTGGATTCTGTCCTGAAATAAATGGGGAGCCATCAAATTCTCTTGAGCAGGTCAATGACATGATCAGAACTGTTTGAGAAAGAAAAAGAAATTCTGTATGCAGCATGGAAAATGGACTAAAGAAGAGATTGGAGGGACGAACTCTAGAGGGTTAGCTATTCTAAGAGTCTAGGTCAGAAATGACCTTAGTATGTGGCTCATTCTCTTAAGCTACTTCAGCAGCAGCTGCAGCTAAAACAACTTTATTTGACAGAGGCACCTGGGTGGTGGAACTCAAGGGAGAGAGAATCAATGTTTCCTGGAGACCGGACCTTGGCCCTTGGCCCCTGGCCCCAAGAGCCAGGTTTCCCTAGGCCATCTGGAGAACCAGTAGCTGGATAGGACGGTAAAAAGAATCCAGGAACATCATTCTAATCTAAGAAATAAAATTCAAAGCCATTTGTGTATATAAAATTAATAAAGATTAATAATAATAAAAATGGCTAGCCCTTACATAATACATAGTATGTGCCAGGTCTATCCTAAGCACTGTACATATAATTTGTTTAACCTTCACAATCCCATGACATAGGTACTATCATTAGTTAAAGTAGGCTTTAGAGGGTAACTTATGCCTTTAAATGCTTATATTAGAAAGAAGGATTAAAGTCAATCATCTAAGCCAGGTGTTGGTAAACCATGGCCCACATGTCAACTATAGCTTGCTGGCTGCCATTGTACAGCCTTTAAACTGAAAATGGTTTTTATATTTTTAAATGGTCGGGAAAAAATTCAAAAGAATATTTTGTGACATGTAAAGATTATATAAAATTCAAATTTCAATGTGTCCATAAATATAATTTGATTGAAACATAGCCATGCTCATTTGCTTTGGGCATTGGGTATAAATTGGGAGAGCGAGTATCCAAAGACAAGATATACATAGGTGAATAGAGCAATAATAAACAGAGTTATCTGCACATGTAGATCTTCACCAGTCCAGGATTAATACCTTGTTGTTAGGTGCCATCAAGCTGATTTTTGACTCAGTGATAGAGACCATATGTGGCATTCTCATCACTTTGGATACTTTTAAGGCACACTGGAGCATGGATTGTTTTATCAAATTAAATGGCAAAGCATTGTGTTTATCATGCAATGACACTATAGCTGTTTGTCTTAGTTATCTTGTGCTGCTGTAACAGAAACACAAGTGGATGCTTTAACAAAGAGAAGTTTATTCTCTCACAGTCTAGTAGGCTAGAAGTCCGAATTCAGGGCGCCAGCTCTAGGGAAAGGATTCCTCTCTCTGTTGGCTCTTGCGGAAGGTCCTTGTTATCAATCTTCCCTTGGTCTGGGAGCTTCTCCATGCAGGAACCCTGGGTCCAAAGGATGCGCTTGGCTGCTGGTGCTGCTTTCTTGGTGGTATGAGATCCCCAACTCTCTGCCCGCTTCCCTTTCATCTCTTGTAAGATAAAAGGTGATGCAGGTACTGTTCACCATAGCAAAAAGATGGAGACCACCTAGATGCCCATCAACAGACGAATGGATAAACAAACTATGGTACATACACACAATGGAGTATTATGCAAAGATAAAGAACAAAGATCAATCTGTGAAGCATCTCATAACATGGATGAAACTGGAAGGCATTATGCAGAGTGAAATAAGTCAATCACAAAAGGACAAATACTGTATGAGACCTCTACTGTAAAAACTCATGTAAAAGTTTACACACAAAAAGAAACAATCTTTGTTGTTTACAAGGGATGGGAGGGGTGGGGGGGGACTAAACAGACAATAGATAAGTGGTAACTTTGGTGAAGGGTACGACAGTACACAATACTGGGGAAGCCAGCACAACTTGTACAAGGAAAGTCATGGAAGCTCCATAGACACTTCCAAACTCCCTGAGGGACTGAATTGCTGGGTGGAGGGCTGTGGGAAGCATGGTGTCGGGGAACATCTAGCTCAATTGGCATAACACAGTTTACAAAGACAATGTTCTACATTCTACCTTGGTGAGTAGCATCTGGGGTCTTAAAAGCCTGTGAGCAGCCATCTAAGATACTCCACTGGTCTCATCCCTTTGGGGGCAAGGGAGAATGAAGAGAACAAGATACAAGGAAAAGATTAGTCCGAAGGACTAATGGACACAGCTACCATGGCCTACACCAGACTGAGTCCCGTACAGCTAGATGATGCCTGTCTCCCACCACTGATTGCTCTGACAGGGAACACAGTAGAGGGTCCTGGACAGAGCTGGAAAAGGATGAAGAACAAAATTCTAGCTCACAAAAAAAGACCAGATTTACTAGCCTGACAGACTAGGGAAATCCCAAGAGTATGGACCCTGGACACCCTTTTAGCTCAGTGGTGAAGTCACTCCTGAAGTTCACCGTTCAGTCGGGGATTGGACAGCCTCATAAAACAAAACGAGACTAATAAGGCACAGCAGTCCAGGGACAAGGACTAGAAGGCAGGAGGGGACAGGAAAGCTGGTGATAGAGAACCCAAGGTTGAGAAGGGACAGTGTTGACATGTCATGGGTTTGTTAACCATTGTCATAGGGCAATATGTGTACTAACTGTTTAACGAGAAACTATTTGTTCCGCAAACCTTCATCTAAGGTCCAAAAAAAAAAGAATTATCTATGTGAGACCAAATTGACAACGGCAACTCAAAAGGTTTGATGGGAAGCCTAGGGGGCTGTGAGTTGAGGATAATGGTGATGGAATAATTTGGAAAAGGACAGTGAGAATAGCAGCACAGCTGGAAGAATGTAATCGATGTCATTAAATTGTACATGTACAACTTTTGAAATGGTGTAACTTTGGCTATGTGTATTTTCACCAAAAAAAAGTCCTCCAAGGTCAAGGAAAGTGTTGACATGTCGTAGGGTTGTTAACCAATGTCATAAAATGATATGTGTATTGACTGTTTAATGAGAAGCTATTTGTTCTTCTAACCTTCATCTAAACTACAACAAAAAAAATTTTTTTTAAATGTCAAATACCTAAATAGACAGATAAACAAAAAAAAAAAAAAAAAAAAAAACAAAGATGATGCAGCCACACCCCAGAGAAACTCCCTTTACATTGGATCAGGGACGTGAGCTGAGTAAGGGTGTTACATCCCATCCTAATCCTCTTTCACATAATCTAATATTGCCTCATTAACCACAGGCAGAGATTAGGATTTACCACACATAGGAAAATCACATCAGATGACAAAATGGTGGACGATCACGTTAAGACTGGGAATCATGACCTAGCCAGACTGATACATATATTTTTGGGGGACACAATTCAATCCATGACACTGTGCTAAAACAATGCATTATGCTGTCATTTCCAGACTAAGCACTCCTTATAATATTTTCAATTTACAGGAAAGCAACAAACAGTGCAATTAGAAATTTTAAAAAGGAGTATCTCATCATAGCAGAATTTCTTCACAAAAATAAGATATGAAAATGGGACGGCAAACAAAAGTTTCCAAGTGGCTCATTTGTTAGCCAAGCAAGGAAAGCTGTTTACTAATAATGAATTAATTAAACTGTATTTGATTGCAGTATTCAAAGTAATGTGTCCAGAGAAAATAAACCTGTTTAAAATTATTAGCCTTTTGGTAAGAAGAGCCGCTCAAAAAGTTGATTAGAAGTGGCATCAGTAGCCAATTAAAAAACAAGGCAAATGATTTTGAATGATTTTCCTTGTCTCTTGATGAGTGGATAGATGCTATCAATACTGCTCAGCTGTTTATTCAAGGAGTCGATGGCAAGTATGAAGTGACTGAAGACTTAGCCTCTATGAATAGTTTGCGTTGAACAACTACAGAATATTTTCATAGGCGTTGAGTAAACACTAATTCAACACAACGTGAAGTAGAATATATTAACATGTATTACAACAGATGATGGGAAAACTATGTATGGCACAGAATACAGCTTAGTTGGACAAATTTACTAAGTTTGTGGAAGGTGTTTAAAGCCTATGATTATTCATTATTATTTTTTATTTATTTTTGGTGGCAATATACACAACCAAACACACATCCATTCACAGTTTCTACATGTAGGCTCAATGACATTGGTTACATACTTCACATTGTGTCATGATTCCACCTCTATCCACTCCTTGTATTATTTATAAGCAGGTACTTTGCAAAAAATGTTTGAATCCATCATTTGTTATTGAACCAGTAGTGTCAGCAGGGAACTTCATTTGCCCTGATGGACTTATCCATTGTCAGTTCAATGAATTTTGTCAAAAATAAAAGCTGGATATCCTGACTTGCACTACCGCACAGCAGTTTGATGACTTAGTAGTGATAAAGTCTGACTGCAGTTTTTTGAGCTCAGGGTCAAAACTGAACTTTTTCTGTAGAAGAACTGCCCTCAACCATTATTACTGAACACTACATGGCTCTAGAAATAACCTTTTGCTGCAGACTTGATAAGGTTTCTGAATGAACTCAACCTAAAATTACAAGGCAAGATAGAGCTTACATAGAAAACTTACACTGTGTAAAAGTCATTTCAAAAACTAATTCTGTTTGTAATCACAAGTAATTTCAAGCTATTTTAAACACTTCCTGTGCCGTCAAAAGTTAAAACAAGAAGCAAGATCTCCATTCCTATACAAACTTGCAGCGGATATGTTTTCTGAGCTCAAACTACAGTTTCAGGAACATTTTTTAGACCCTCAATGCAAGGGCAAAGGAAATTTCCGTATTTCAAAATCCACTTAACTCTGTAATTGAGGCTTCCCTAGCCTTCAAATGGAAGTGATTAATCTGTGATGTATTGACATGTGAAAGAAAATATCAAGAGAAGATTCTAACAGAATTCTACAAATGCCTCCCAAGTGATGAATATGCTCAGTTAAAATCAGATGCAAGTGGCCTGATACCAGCATTTGGCAGATAACTATCTGTATGTGAAAAGATATTCTCAAGGATGAAATTGTAAAATCTCGTTACAAATCAGCATTAACAGTTAAGTATTTGTTATAAACTTTGTTGATATGGAATACTAACTTTGTACCCTAAAGGAAAAGAATGCCATTCTTCTCACATTAGTAGACATGCATTACAAAAAATTGTACTCAATTATTGTTATATTTTGATATTCCGTAAACAATTCGCGGAAATTTATTTTCTTGTTATGTAAGTACCTACATACAGGGGCCTATCTATGGAAAACAGTGCCTAGGGCAATTAGTGTTAAATTGCTGAATAATCTCTCACAGGGGGCGATAGAAACTGTAATGGCCAATAGAAATTGTTCATTGGTGCCCCACCTCACGTGGCGCACAGGGCACGCACCCTACCTGCCTGCCACTACCCAACCCCCCTCCCAGATAGGCCTCTGCCCACATAATATCCTCAATTTTTCCTCTAGGCCCACAAAACTTAAAATATTTACTATCTAGTCCTTATCATAAAAAGCTTGCCGACCTGATACAAGCTTACACCTTTAGAAGCAAAAGAAAATAATAAATTAAACCTGAAGTTAGAGAAAGTAGTAAAAGAGGTGAGATAAAAGCAAAAATCAAAACAGGTTACCTGTGAAGATGACAGAGCAGGGAACTCCAAAATCTGTCCCTCCACAGAAGTCATGGATAAGCTGGCAAAAAAGTCCAAATCAACTTTTCTGGAGCTCAGAATCTAATCAAAAGCTTATAGAAACCAGGGGAACACTTACTCAAGAAAGAGATAAATCTTGGTAAGAGTTCTGTAATATTTTAAATTACTCTGGTACCATTCTCTCTGCTCCCCAACCTGGCGGTGGCCCTGAAAACAACAGCCTGCATTCCTGGTTTGTACCTAGTACTACAGGGAGCAAACACACCCTATTATGAAAGAACTGAGGTTGGTTGTTTTGAACTGTCTGGTGGTTCCCTGAAGGACCAGCTAAAGGACTTGCCTTTATTTTGCCTAAGCAGCTGGGGTGGGGAGCATTTATTGAAAACGTTTAAAGGCAAACGTATTAGCCACTACCACCTGGCGTGAGGGATAACAACAGGGGCAAACAATAATTAACTGAAAAGTCTCGAAGAAAAGGCTGGGGAATAAGGGATTTGAAAAGCTCCCATATATTCCTGGGAATCTAGAAGGCCACATGCATGCCAGGGCTGAGCTCAGGCTCAGAAAAGATCTGAGGAGGCCCTAGCTCTCACCTCTTGCTGATCTTCAGGCTCTGTGCAAGGAGGAAGTGAAGGTTAAGGTAGGGTTGTAAACTGCCTGACTTAGTGTTGAAGGTGTGCCCCAACACACACACAGAACTCATCTGCAAAGACTGGGAGTTTTTGTTTTGTTTTTGGTTCCGGGGGTTTAAGGAAATCTCTGATCCAGCAATATGCTGTCTACAAAAGAGTCACTATAGATTCAAAGACACAAATAGGTTAAAAGTGAACAGATGAAAAAAGATAGTCCATGCAAACAGTAACCAAAAGAGAGCTGGAGTGCCTATATTACTATCGGGGAAAATAGACTTTAAGACAGAAAAGGTTATGGGAGACAAAGAAAGACATTATGTAATGATAAAAGGGTCAGTCATCAAGATATTACAATTATAAACATATACACCGTCCAACACAGCACCAAAATATATGAAGCAAAAACCGACAGAACGGAATGGAGAAATAGACATTTCAACAATCATAGTTGAAGATTCAATATTCCACTTTCAATAATGGACAGGACAACTAGACAGAAGATCAACAGGGAAACAGAAGACTTGAAGAACACTATAAACCAACTAGACCTAATAGACATATAAAACACTCCGTTCAACAACAGCAGAATACATATTCTTCTCAAACACACATGGAACCTTCTACCTTAAGGAACTACAAAAGAGCAAACTAAACTCAAAGCAAGCAGAAGGAAGAGAATAATAAATGTTAAAGTGAAGATAAACAGAGAATAGAAAAACAATTAAGAGAAGCAATGAAACTAGACATTGGTTCTTTGAAAAGATCAACAAAACCGACAAACCTTTAACTAGACTGATCAAGAAAAAGAGAAGGCTCAAATTACTAAAATCAGGAGTGAAAGTGGCGACATTACTATCGACCTTAAGAAATAAAAAGGATTATAAGAGAATACTCTAAATGATTGTACTCCAATAAATCAGGTAATCTAGATGAGATGGACAAATTTCTAGAAAGATACAAATTGCCCAAACTGACTCAAGAATAGAAAATATGAATAGAACTATAACAAATAAAAAGATCGAATTAATAGTCAAAAATTTCCAACAAAGAAAAGCACAGGATAAGGTGGCTTCACTGATGAATTCTAGCAAGTGTTTAAAGCAGAATTAACACCATGCCTTTTCAAACTCTTAAAAAAAAAAAAAAGACGACTAGGGAACACTTCCTAACTCATTCTGTGAGACCAGCATTACACTGATTCCAAAGCCAGACAAAGATGCCACAAGAAAACTATAGTCCAATATCCCTTATGAAAATAGACATAAAAATCCTCAATATAATAGCCAAAGGAATCCAGCAGCATATTAAAAGGACTGTACACCACGACCAAGTGGGATTTATCCCAGGAATGCAAGAGTGGTTCAACAAATGAAAATCAATCAATGTACTACACCATGTTAACAGAATGAAGGAAAAAACAAACCAACCACACGATCATCCTAATTGACACAGAAAAAGCATTTGACAAAATCCAACACCCTGTCATGATAAACACAACGCTAGGAATAGAACTGAACTTCCCCAACACAATAAATGGCATCTACGAAAAACTCACAGCTAATATCATACACCAAATAACAAGTGTTGGCAAACATCATACACCAAATAACAAGTGTTGGCGAGGATGTGGAGAAAATGGAACCCTCATATACTGCTGGTGGGATGTAAAATGGTACAGCTGCTGTGGAAAACAGTTTTGTGGTTCCTCAAAAAGTTAACCACTGATGGCGCAGTGGGTAAGCACTCAGCTGCTAACTGAAAAGTTGGTGATTTGAACCCACCAGCTGCTCCATGGCAGAAAGATGTGCATGCAGTCTGCTTCCGTAAAGATTATAGCCTTGGAAACCCTATGGGGTAGTTCTACTCTGTCATATAGGGTTGTGATGAGTTGGTACCAACTCAATGGCAATGGGTTTGGTTTTGGATTTATGTCAGGAAAATTCAACTAAAGAAGTTAGTAAGCAAAAGTGCCATAAGAAACATTTTACATGAGAAAGAAAAAAAAAGTTAAGCATAGAATTTGGTAATTCCACTTCTAAGTATATACCCAAAAAACTTGAAAGCAAGAACTCAGATACTTGTACACCAGTGTTCATTGCAGCGTTATTCATAATGGCCAAAAGGTAGAAATAACCCAAGTGTCCATCAACAGATGAATGAACAAAATGTGGTATATACGTACAATGTATATATGTACACAATGGAATATTCAGCCTTCAAGAGAAACGAAGTTCTGATACACGCTACGACATGGATGAACCTTGAAAACATTATGCTGAGTGAAATAAGTCAGACACAAAAGGAGAAATATTGTTATAATCCCACTTACATGAAATATCCAGAATAGGCCAATGCACAGAGACAGAGGTTTATTAGTGGTTACCAGGGGCTTCTTTCTGTTGCATAATATGGTTACTCCAAAGATTTATCCTAGACAAAGGATCTTGAGGTGAGTTTTTGTGTATTCTATAACGGGGAGAAGGAAGGCGTAAGAAAAAGGAGGGCTGATGATCTCTTTTAACTCTAAGTACAGTTCTTCTTCCAAGAGCACAGCAGGTGGAGGGCTGGGGGACTTGGACAGATTGGCAAGCCAGACCAAGGTTGGCTACTTTTTTAATTTTACTTGTTTACTTCAACGCAAACCACAAACACATTCATCAGCTGGAGATTACCACATTCCAATCCTACATCAACTGTAGGAATTGGCCTAAATCTGGGGTCTAGGAGGTGATCGTAGGAAGAAAATGAGTATGGGGGCATTTATCGCCTCTTAAAAATGGTGCAAAATCCCCACCTATCATGAAGTCATAAAGTTCCTGTCTGGTGCTGTGACCCACCTCCAAGAGAAAGCCAAAAGGAACAGACCAATTAGGGGGTCCAGGGTACCCTCTATATTTCACTCACTCACTCATTAGCTAAGGGGCTCTAACAGTCACTAGTATAGAGAGATAAGAAGAGTAAGTCTCCAGGGCATATCGATCAAACTGCGAGAAACAACAGATGGGTGCAGAGAAGTCCAACCCTGTTGCCTGAAACTCCTGGGCCCTAAATCTACTGCTTTGGTCCAGTAAGAGTGTTCTTGGCTCCTATATGACCCTCCCAACTCTGACTTAAATTCGTCATCTATAAACCAGCCTGTCTCTACCCCTAGGCTCTGGATCTTCAGTCGCTCTCATCTTCATCCTCAATGTGAAACCGTTTCTTCTTTTGGATTCCTGGAGCTCCCAACTGTGGTGCTATAGGAATGACAGGGGAGAGAGAAAGAATATCTAAATACATTAAGGGGGAAGGAGGGTGGTGGAGTTTGTCTCCAGGATTTCACAGAAGAGTGATACAGAGACGAAGACAAAAGTAGGTCCCAATCAGAATGCCGACCTTTGTTCCTGCCCTCATCTTCCTCCTGTTCCTCATCACTGTCCAGCAGCTGTCGCTTCTTGGGTGCTGCCTTCAGCTGCTCTTTCCCATCAGTAGCCCCTTCCTCTGAAATAGCCATAAGAGGTATAAAATTAGGGAACTGGGCACTCACTTCCTGAAAATACCCTATCAGCCCTGTAGACCAACATGGTCGGCACATAGTAAGTACTCAACAGACGAGCAGTCCTGCTATTACCCCCTGGGGACGCCAGGCCTGCTTTCATTTCACGGGCTAACAGGAGGGCCCTCAGTGCTTGTGCTCGGTGCTCCTCATCAGGCCCTTGCTCTCCAGGGGCTTCAAGTTCTAGCTCTGGGTGCAGCTTTTCCTCCTCCCTTCGTTGACTCAAAGACGCTGCTACTCTCCGGAGATAAGTGGGACTTAGCTTGGCTGGAATTCGCCAGAAGGTTTCCTACAGGGGCAAAGAAGGTGAAAATAACAGCAAAGGGAAAGGATCAGTGTCTAGTTTGCCAGATTTTGATAGCATTCATTGAATAAATATGACCCTACGTTGGTGGTGAAGATCTACGAGGGCTGTGAATTTCACTTATTGCTCACTTATCTAATATATACCTAATGTACAGCACAATGTCTGCTATATTAAGAGGTTCCTAGTAAATACAGTTGTTAATTGAATGAACAAATGAATGCATCCTAGGGACTGAAAGGTGAATAAGACATGATCCTTGCTCTCAAGGAACCCACGATTTAATAGGAGAAAGAACAGATGTGCTGTAACACCATACAATTGGGGATATATCAAGGGAATGAACAAGTCCCAGCTGCCAAAGTGATTATTTTTGCTTAAAGGGTTAAAGGGTTACAGGAACTGCTGCTCAGAAGAGGTAGTCTTCTACCTCAACTGAGCTGAGTCTTAAAGGTTGGGTTCATCAGAAAGACAGGTGTGTGTATGTGTGTGTGTATACAGAGCCTTCCAGTAGAAGAGGTAGCATGATCAACCACTTGGAGGCATAAAAAGGCCTGCTTTTGGAAGATCGGAAGTCATATAGGATGGCTATGGTGTAAAGTAGATAAGTGGGTGGCGTCGCAAGGCTGCAAAGGCCCATAGGCCAAGGCCCAGCATGCCACTCTGGACTCTGTCCTACAAGCAGTGGGGAAACATCAAGTGCTCTAGACAGGGGAGTGACATAGTCAGAACAATATTTTAGAAGCATAACTCTGGGGCTGCATGGAAGCTGGACATAAAGAAAGAAAAGCCTGGAGAGAGGAAGATTAGCTGCTGCAGGAGTCTTGGTCAAAAATGACAAAGCACTCCTGACATTCACCCTGCAGCCAAAGATTAGACAGGCCCATAAAACAATACATGACTAAAGGGGCACACCAGCCCAGGGGCAAGGACTAGAAGTCAGGAGGGGGCAGGAAAGCTGGTAATAGGGAACCCAAGATTGAGAAGAGAGAACGTTGACATGTCGTGGAGTCGGTAACCAATGTCACAAAACAATATGGGTACTAATTGTTTAATGAGAAGCTAGTTTGTTCTGTAAAACTTCATCTAAAGTACAATAATAATATAAAAAATTAATGTAAAAGGTCTACAACACAGAAGGCACTCAATAATGGCAGTCATTTAAAAAAAAAAGATATGACAAGGCAAATGCACTCATGAGGAGGAAGAAATGTATTTTGGAGGTAGAACCAACACGCCTTAATGACTACCTGCTTGGCAATGTAAGTGGTGTGCTTACCTGCCCAGAGGCAGGGGGCCGAACCCCTAGCTTGTGCAACAGCTGCTGAAACTGTTCATTTTCCATTGCTTCCTCATTTTCTTCTGTCAGTGGCACCAAGGGAACTGACTGGGAGCAGCCTAGGACAGGGTCAATAGTCACGGTTAAGACGTGGAGAAGAAAGAACTAGTCCTCCATTCCACGACCAGTTTGCCAACAGCCTCCAGTGCCCCAGCCCTCCTAAAACCATCATTCTGTTCACTTACTGTCCTCTTCCCGATCATCTGCTACTCGAATCAGGCAGTTCTGGAGCCATAGGAGGGGAGCAGAAAAGCCTAAGGGAAGGAGGAAAACTTACATTTGGCCCCTTCTCCCAATGCCTCCATCTGAGACATCTCTCCCGACCCAAGCCATCACCTTCCTGATGCAGGTTTTGCCCAAGGTCTTCAGTTGGGAGGACTGAGCTACCCTGGGCTTGATCTACTCCCAAGCCCTCTTCTTCCTCATCTTCTTCACAATTTTCCTCTGACAGGCTCTCCTCTTCTTTGATATCTTCCTGGCAAAAATCTTTCAGAGACTCCTCTCCACTGGGCTAAAATTCATTGGAGTGGGAAATGAAAAAAGGAGGCAAGATGAGGAACTAAGTGGAGTCCTCTGGTTTCTGTCCACCCCACTGGGAGAACCTAACCACTCGGCAAGGCTACCAGAACAGCCTGAGATAGGGAGAATCTGCGTGAGTTACTTCTGAGGAGCACTTCAGGGGCAGTGGCCCATGTAGGCAGAGCAAGGATGAGATTGTTACCAAGCTGGAGGGTGCCAACTTCTTCCGGCGTTTCTTATACAGCTCCCGCCGCTCAGTCACCAGCCCCAGGGCCATCAGCTTATCCACTATTCGGGCCCGTGAGCGTTTGGCTGTGATGTTCTTCATTATATGACCCAGGACATCTATAGAGAAGAAAAGTGTGACTTCCCAACAGCAATATGGGAAAGGGATTAGTAAAGAAAATCAGAGGTCTTTGGAAAGAATCTAGCTCAATTCACCCAAAAATGACATCTCATATATAGTAAATGGACAGGAAAAATGGGATAAGCCTTCCTTGAGAACAGGAGGCAGAAGGGAGAAAAATGGACAGCTTAGCTCTCAACTCAGAGGTTCCATGAACTTCTACATCACTTACCATCTGAATCCTGGAACTCCTCAAAAAGCCGTTGCAACTCCAGCTCCTGATCTTCTGTCCATAGCACAATATCGGTTCCTTTCCTGTTCAGGGAGGCGAACAGTAGAAGATGGGGCTCAGGGAGTGAAAAGAGGACTCCCCATCCCAATTTCCTACAGAGTGTGTCCTCTACCTTTGGAAGTCCTTGACACTGTCAGCCAGTCCCAGCCGAACCAGATGGTGGATGATCTGCTTGCGTGTTCGAGGAGCAGTAGGCAAGTGTGCCAAGATGGCGTCTACCACATCCTGGCCTGGGTTGGAGAAGGAGTGAGGCAGTAAAGAGGGGCCCTGGGGCTCAGGCTGCCTTCCTCATAAGCTCTTCAGATCTCCACGCCTCCTACCTTCCACATCCTTATGGGCGAGGTACAGTTCCCGAAGCTGGGCCTCCTCCTCTGGACTCCACATAGGGGGTCTGCGACTGGAAGACCTTAATGACAGAAGGGTCAAAGGGAAACATGTAGGTTTCTGGCCCAAAAGGAGGAAACCAAAGGCCCTCTCTACTCAGTTCTGGAAGGAAAAAGTCACCAAGACTAGAGGAATAGCACTAAGGGCGAAGCAGGTAACTCAAAGGAGTGAGTTAGCAGAGGTCGACGGCGTGCTTCTTTCCTCTCACTCTCCTCCCACTAAACTAAGAGATTTTCCAGGTTGGGCCTATGGAACCTCACACTGCAGGGACTGAGGGCATTATGGGGAAAAGAAAGGAGAGGAGCTGAGATTCCATGGGAAAGAGAGAAACATTTCTGTGAATCCTTATGGTTTCCCAGCATGTTTTGGGACACAGCACATACAGATTCTCTCTGGGGGCCAGCGCACTCCCAACAGGGACCACCTCATGAAAGAGGCTGGCAGAATAAACCCTTCACTGGTGATGCTGGTGAAGCAGAAGGAAATTAGCCAGAAGACTTAGGCTCCAGCCCTTATTCTTCTCTTGAATGACCTTAGGTAAAGCATTTCACCTGGGCCTGTTTCCTCACCTATGAGACGGAAGGAAAGGCTGGACCAGATGATCTGCAAGCTCTTCCAGCTTTGATACCCCGTGACTATGTCCACCCTTACTGCCCATCTTTCCCCAGCCTCAAGCTTACCCGCCATCCAGGGAGCCATAGCCCTCGGTCATCTCTCGAACCACAGCTGTGTTCTTCCAGAACAGCAGCTCCACAAAGGCTTTTGGGTTGACTGCAGTCAATGCAAAGAACTTGGCCAAAATGTACTTGGCAAAAGTCACTAGCTCCTGTAGGAGAGGGAGGCTGTTTTGAGGCCTCTGGACCAAATGTATACATAAACCTGGTCCTATAGATATTCTCTCTACATCTGTTCCCAGCTCCCCCTCCTCACTCATACTCTCTCTTAGATCCTTCCCCATGCAGTTCCCTCACAGCTCTCTCATCTCCCAGCCCTTGACACCCCTCAGCATCCTTTCTCTCCTGAAGACTATCCTTTTACCACCCCAGGACTCTCATATTCCTCCAGACCCCCATTCCGTGGTATTCCCTCACTTTGTAGGCCCCAGCGGCAGGGTCACTAAGCAGACGATTGAAGAGGCAGAAGAGTGACAGCTGGAAAAGCAGGGCTTCCATTTTGAGGTCGTGGGCCAGCCGATGCAGCATCTTGACAACACAATGGTTAGTGTGGGCACTATTCTGCCTGTAGCTCCGCAGCAGCAGCACGTAGGCTCGGACCACGGTTGAGCAAGCAAAGCTGCGACAAGACAGGGAGGGAGAGGATGTCAGCACAAGAAAGACACTGCCTGTCTTCACGGCTCCAGTCACCACCCTGGGACCAACTGAGTCCTCTCGGCACGCACCGTCTCAGGTAGTCCAGAAAACTGAATTCTTTCTCCGACACCTGGACCACTTGCAACTCTTCCTCTTCCTCTTCTTCTTCCTCCTCCTCCTCTGCCCCTTGTTCCTCTGGCTCCTGCTGCCCTGTAGAAAAAGTGGGGACGATTGGATCTCTGCTATGCTAGAGAAGAGCTGGAAGGAAACAGGTGTGAAGGGAATGGAAACTCACGGGGAAGTGGGGCAGAGAGGACTTGTTTCAGCAGCTGGATCTCTTCCTCTGGGGAAATGTCTTGACAGCCAAACACATCTCCTTCTGGCCACACCTCCCTGGGGCACGGAGAGAAAAAAGGCTTTAGCCAGAGGGAATCTGAGGTATAATTTGACCTGGGAGAAGTAATTTAGACTTATTTCATTTGTCAGCCAGAAAGAGAATGCAGATTGCTACCCCAAAGATGATGAAACAAAAACTCGAGGAAAAATTTTCCTTGTGCGCCATATGGCCATGAAAATCATAGAAGAACAAAATGCAAACAATCTAAATGTTTGACACTTGATTAAGCAAATGTACAAATTCACACAATGGTATTTTACAGCTGTTAACAACTATCTTATAGAAACATATCTGATGAGAAATGGTGCTCACAATATATTGAGAAGTGAAAAATAAATCAGCATGTGCAATATTTCATTTTCATAAAAGAAAGTATATATATATCTATATACAACACAAAGGGGGGAAAACACTCTGGAAGGTTACTCATCAAAATGTTAATAATGGTTATCTTTTTTTTTTTCCTGATTAACTGTGCTTTCTGGTTGTTGTCAAAAACAACAACCAACAAACCAAGAAAAACTCCCCAGGACCCACTGCTTGGTATTGAGCCCCAGGATTCTGATGGAATGTCTCTCTTTTGAAAACTGAGAACCCTGTACCACAGTGAGAGCTTCTCTACCCCAAAAGCCCAGGATCTGGGTCTAGGAGGGCGTGGCAGGGCTCTTACCGGGCAGACCTCAGGAGGCTCAGGGCCTGTGGGGCCTGGCCAGCCAGGAGACAGTCTTGGATCCGCACCATGGCTTCTGCCCGCTGCTCTTCCACTGGCACCTCTGAGGCCGCGTCAAAGGGAACAACGGAGTCCAAACTGAGCTCAGGAGCCTACAGAAGGATAAGGTTATGGGAGCAGAGAGGAGGGAAACCCAGACAGCCTACCCAGAGCACTACCCTCAAGAAAGATAGGGCTTCTGCAACCACCTACCTGGGCACAGCACTGTAGTTGCTCAGTCAGTGCCGGCCACATGGCCTCCAATTCCTCTGGGCTACATGGGACATTATCAGAAGCAGCAGGCTGGTCTAGGACCTTCTTCTTCTTCTTCCTCTTCTTTCGTTTGTTCTACGGGGAAAGAACTATGTAAAGATGGCAGGAGGGCCAAGAGGCCCTATTACAAAATTAATTAACTAGACAGATCAATAAATAGGTAATGACATTACAGTGTGGATAAGAGCTATAATAAGATGTCATATCAAAACACAGGAACATCACCTGAGCTATTTCTTGGGGTCAGAGAAGGTTTCCTAAAAGCAGTGATATCTTAAACAGAAGCCTGTAAACAGATTAGCTATAAGGATCGAATATAAGAAATTCTACACGAAAAGGCTTTGAAAAATGTGAAGCACTATGTAAATTTAACCTATAATTATTTCTGTTAAAAAGCAAGAGAGTGAGAGTCAATACCCAAATCCTGCCTCCCCTCAAGTCACGGCTGTGAACCAGTTTTTGGTGTGGGTCCTCAAAAGGTAAATAAGATGGACTGGGAGACCCGTGGGGTTCACAGTAAAGAAAACGCATGCTCTCTTCAAGTAACTTACAACCAGACACATGGGAGGTTAAGGGCATAAGCTTTGGAATCCAAGCAGATCTGGAGTTGGGGTCTGACTCAACCACTTACTAGAAAGACCTTGAACAAGTTACTTAACCTCCCTGTGCAAATTTCCTAGGGCTGTCACAGGAATTACATGAAAACCTCAGCACAGTGTCTGACACCCAGTAAACACTCAATAAATGATAGCACCTATTATTACTGATAAGGAGTCTGGTGGCGCAGTGGTTAAGCACTCAGCCGCTAACCAGAAAAGTTGGCAGTGCAAACTCACCAGCCGCTCCGTGGGAGAAGGTGTAGCAGTCTGGCTCCGTAAAGATTACAGCCTCGGAAACCCTACGGGGCAGTTCTACTCCATCTTATACGGTCGCCGTGAGTCGGAAGTGACTTGACAACAATGGTTTTTTGTTTTGTTTTACTATTATTGGTAACACAATAGAGCCTTGAGTGTAAAAATATACCTTTTAGCAAAGACTCATTTAGTACCACTGTCTCTTTCAGGTCCAGTTCTGACAGAATTTTTAAGCTTCGTAGTAGAATTATAGGAAGGTTCTGGTGTAAAACATTTTTTCTTTTTTTAACAAAGCAAAGTCCCTGTGTCTCCAGGATATAAATTCCTTGAAGTTTTCATCTTGTCCCATACTTTTCATCTATTATTTCATTTTAGGCTCGTGGTACATCCTTTAATAGGAGAGATATTATAATTCTAATTTTAGGGATCTGGAGACTGATGTGAGCAGCGACTAATAATACGGGACTAGATCCCAGACCTTCTGACCTTAAGGCTCTTTCCATCTCACTACAGTGCTGCTGACATGTAACTATGAAATAGTACAGCATAATTATTAAACTCTAAAATTATGAATCCCCAGGGTCTATGTGCTTGGCACATAGTAGGTATTCAATTAATGTTTGCTGAATGAATTAAGATACTTATGGTATATAAGGGGTTAAGTTAATGTGAGAATGAGACTATGGTAGACTTGCATCGGCAACACAAACCTTTTTGCCCTCTTAGTGTAGAGTAATCCTAACAGATGAGCTTAAGCTGCAGAAAATGTGAGGAGAAAGACTCCCCTGTCCTTTATCCTCCCCTACAGCTCTTTCCACATCCTGGGGTTGCCCGTTACCTGCACCACCAGGTTCCTGCGGCTCCGACAAAATCGCTCCAACATCTTGAGGAAGAGGTGGGTTGTTTCCACCAGGTCACGAAGGAAGGAGCGGGGCTGGCATCTCTCATCAAACTTTCGGAAGAGTGCCAGGAATAGTTCTCGGTACTCCATCACATAGAAAATGTTGTCTAGGAAAGGGGAAGAGAAAGAAATGAAAGGACTGGTCTGGAAAGCTTGGGAGGAGGAGAGATGGATGAAGTTGACAAGAGATTCTGGTCAAGAGATGGGGAAGGCTAGGGACAGGGGCCAAGCCAAGTCTCACTCTTGATGATGCGGCTGCTCTCCCTCACAGCCTCATCTGAGGACATGTCCATCTCATTCAGTGTGGCTAGCAGCTCCTGATAGGCCTTCAGAGCCAGATGCATCCTGGGAAAGGGGAGAAATGGAAGATAACTTAGGGCACTGGCTCATGGAAACAGCACCCCCCTAAAAATCTATTCCACCGAAAACAGAATGACCCACCCAGTCCTTGCCTCCCCAGCTTAATCACTTCAACCCTGAAACAGGGATAACATAACCAGAACTCAGGCACTCAGAGTCTGGCCAAGATCCCCACTCTGACCCTAAAACTCATCCCACTCACCTGCGTGCCCAGGAGACGGCTTCCTTGCGGTCGGTCAGCATCATTTCATAGTAGTTGGTGAGGTTCTGCTCTATGAAGTGGAAGGTACGGACGCTGAGGGTCTCAGAAACTAGGCCTGGCCGGAAGGCAGCAGCTCGGTTAAAGGCCATGAAGAAAGCCAAGGCCCACATGTAGTAGGTCTCATCATGCTGCTGAGCTTTCTCCCGAAGTAGGTGATCCTAAAGTCCAGAGAAAAAAGGCCATCTCATGACCTCAAAGCTTTTAACTTCTTCCTGTCCTGTGATGGTGGGGTGGACCCTGGACACCATGGTAATGCTCTAGGATTCACAATGTCCAGCTCTCAAGTCTTCTCAGGTCTCTCTGTTATTTCCTTCTCCTTCCCCTTCCCCTTGGGCAATTTCTCCAGAGCCTTTTTCGTCATGCCAATAACACATTCCCTCCTGACATCTTCACCATTTCTCAGGGGCCCCTAAACCCTTCCCACCTACTAGTCCACATGCCAGGGTCAGCCTCCCATGAGCTCCTCCTAGGCTGCCCCTCTTACCCACCACTGATGCCATTGCCTTCCTGTTCACCTCTCCACACATCCTGTACCCATCCGAGGCTCTCACCTTCACTGAGCCCATGAGCCGGTTATAACAGTTCTCCAGGAACTCAGAGCAGAAGTCTCTGAGGAAGAGTCGCACATTGAGGGCAGAGCGACGCTCAGAGGACAACTCCCGGGCAGCTTGGCGACATTTAGGTACCCTTCGCCGCTGCTTTCCCATATCTGAACTGTAGTTTTGGAGCTGAGGGTGAGTAATGGGGAATTAGAATTACTCCTAGCCACCACCCTCCCCCTGCAGCTCTTTCTAGATTTCTGGTGCTACAGTTTTCTCAGAAGAAACTCTTAGAAAGTTCTCTCCCTTTGGTGCTAAGCTTTAGTACATGGCTAATGCCAAAGGCATTATTTCTCTTACTGGCTCCAACTTTCTATACCCAAGTACACGGAAGCTTTAACTTCAGGGAAGCTTACCCTTCTTAGGCCCTAAACTCCACAATGTTCCCACCCCAGATGTGAGCAGACTCACATTGTGAAGACCTTTGTGAAAGACGACATCCCTCTCCCCAATGGATTTCAGTCCCTGGACAATGTAGGAGCCCCCAAATCGAGAATGCCTGTAGAAAAAAAAAGTTCAGGGTGATTCCTTAATTCTCTGGAAGATTCATTCCCATTCTCTTTCATTAGCACATCGGAGAATGTTATAATTGTAAAACGTTGTCAAGTTACAGAGCCTTGGTGGCACAGTGGTTAAGAGCTCGGCTGCTAACCAAAAGGTGGGCAGTTCGAATCCACCAACTGCTCGTTGGAAACCCTGTGCAGCAGTTCTGCTCTGACCTATAGAGTCGCTATGAGTCAGAATCGACTTGACAGCAACGGGTTTTTCTGGTTTTTATCCAGTCACATTGTCTTCAAGAATTTGGCCCAAGGCTCTCAGCATCCCAAACGCAGGAATGGAAACGTGTGTAGAGCAGCTCTCTGCCACTCACCTGTTGCTTCGCTGGAGGGCTCGAGTCTTCTTTTCTGCCATCTCTCGGTGGCGCAACACCTCCAGTTCTGCCACATCTGTGCTCCACTCCTGAGCGACACGTCCCTGCCCTACTCCTGCCAGCTGCGCAGGGTTCTAGATTTGCAAAAAGGAAGGAAGAGTCAAAAGGACGATCATTCATTATCCTCAGTTCACTTCTACTGCAGATGGAAAGAGTGAAAACAAAACAGGACCATTAATGAGAACCCATACTCATGACATGGCTGCTATACCTGTAGATACCTGAGATAATCCAGCTGTTGTTACAAGAATAATTCTGGCCACAGAGCAGGAAAGTACATGGATGGAGGAGACAGGGTCTCACCTGGTCACGGAACATAAGGGAGATAATCTCTAGCACATGTAGGCTCCACTGCTGTTCAGCGGGTGAGCTGGCCAGGAAGAGGAGCAGGTCATCCAGGCCACTGAGGTGAATCGCCCAGAGAAGTTGGTCATGGACACTGGCATCATCATCGATACTCTGAGCAGTGAGTGGTGAGGGGAGAAAGGGAGGTCATTCAGTTCTACTGCCCTGCCTTGATGTTCTCCAACTCATTTGTTCCATGACCAAGGTTCTTCCCCAAGCCTTGTCAGAAGACAGAGAAGCCTAAAAAGGGCACCTAAACCCAACCAGCACATAATTCAGACTACCCAAGGCTCTCACCTTCTCCTGATCAGGGTCAGCTGGGACATGGAGAATATTCCTGACCAGCAGCAAGATCCGTTCAATCAGCAAGTTGTCCTCTTCCTGCCGTTCCTCCCAGCCCTGGTGACAAGAAGATTTAGAGGAAGAGACTCCCTGCGGAAGGCAGGTGGCATCTACCATGGCTGGAGGGCTGGGGCACAGAGGACAATCAGCATTAAGAAGCAAGAAGAGGAGGAATTCAAGCAGTCCTGAGGCAGATAGAGGCTGTAGATTGGACTACCATATCCCCGAAGACTAGAATCACATCTCCAAACTCAGCATCTCCTTACAATGCCAAGTCTGGGGCTCTGCTCAGAGGAGGTGCAAGGTGCCAGCTGGCCTGTGGGATTTTCTAAGGTGGAGACTGACTCACCAGCTGAAGCAGCTCATACAAGGTTTCACTGAGGACTCCAAAAGCCTTCTCACTGGCAAAGGCCTACAAAATAGGGGAATGGGCCTTAAGCAGTGCCTGCTCACTCCTCTCCTACTCCCCTGAAACTCTGCCCCAGGGTCTCTGAAGGAAAGCCTCACCTCTTTGTAGGACTGCAGATAAGTTAGCACCTGCAGAAAATGGTGCCGGAAGCTGGGCTCCTTGGGCACACTGCCGAAACAGAGCAAGGCTGGCTGTGTCAAGTTCACCATCAGCCTGCAGAAATAATGAAGGTAGGAAAAGTTGTATAGTTCCTCACCAAGCACAAATACCAAAACCTGCCAGCTTGAACACCAAAGGCTGGCACATGGGAAAACGTAAAAGGCTGGGGAATCCACCTGATAACAGCATCAAAGAGAGGCTTATCCTGGTGGTGTTGGATAAGGATGGGTAGAAGGTCACTCTGCAGGATTTGGGTTGCCCCCAGCTGCTGCCGCACATCTCGAGTCTCATCCTCGTGCCTCAAGTAGCGAATCAAATCCTTTATGCTCTCTTCAGGGATTGAATAAGACAATTACAGGGAATCCTGCGAGGAGCTCTACCCAGGCCCACGTGCTTTTCATACCCATGGCTTGAGAAATTCAACAGACCACCTCAACGGAAGCAAGTTTTTTTTCTTTTTTTTTTTTTTTACCTGTTTCCTCAGTCAGGTACTCACCTAAGCAATCTGGTTCCTTGTGGTAAGTGTCTCCCTCCAAGTACCCAAGGGCACTACATGTAGCTAGAAGTTCACAATTCATCATGTACAAGTCCATACAACAGTAGGCCAGCCAACAGAGACGTAAGGTAGATGGAGACAGGGAGACAGAAATGACGAGGTCTGCAGAGACAAGGAAAGGTAACAAATGTAGGGTTCTCTCCATGATAGGGAGAGGGGAAAAGGACAGGGCCCTACACTCCAGGGTATTCTAAACAGAATGCGTCACTTTAGTGAGAACCAAATGTCCCAGGGAACGCTTTAAAAAAAAAATTTATTTTATTTCATTTTTTATTGTGGTAAATATTATAGGTAATAAAAGATTTGCCACTTCTACAGTCTTTACATGTACAGTTCAGTGACATTAATTATGTTCATCATGTTGTTCAACATCACCCTTAACAGAACCTGCTCAGTGTCCCTTAATTATTGCGTCTTCCTTTTCCTCTCCAGGGAAAGCTTTAAGTCAAGGTTCCTACGTGATTAAAACCAAAGAGGCTACGACCTAAGAATTAAGCACCTGTGCCCCCAGACACCCTTTTAGCTCAGTGGTGAAGTTACCTCCGAGGTTCACCGTTCAGCCTGGGAGTGGACAGCCCCGTAAAACCAAACGAGACTAACGAGGTACAGGAGTCCAGTGACAAGGGCCAGAAGGCAGAAGGGGACAAGGAAGCTGGTGATAGGGAACCCAAGGTTGAGTAAGGATATTGTTGATGTGTTGTGAGATTGTTCACCATTGTCATAGGGCCACATGTGTAGTAACTGTTAAATGAGAAACGATTTTGTTCTGTAAGCCTTCATCTGAAGTGAGAATAGCAGCACAATTGGAAGAGCGTAGTCAATGTCACTGAACTGTGCATGTAGAAATTTTTGAAATCGTGTATCTTTGGCTATGTGTATTTTCACCAAAAAAAAAAAAGGTTGAGAAGTTAGAGGGTTGACACGTTGTGGGGTTGTTAACCAGTGTCATAAAACAATATGTGTACTACTGTTTCATGAGAAACTGTGTGTTCTGGAAGCCTTCACCTGAAGTACAATAAAAAATAAAGTAAAAAAATAATAATAATAATAACACACACACACACACAAAGAAGTAAGCCCCTGTCCCATACTCTAAACTGGTCTGATAAACTGGAGAAAGTTTATTTCAGAGCAAAGATAATCTAGTAGAAAGAAAGGCTGGTAGAGAAGTGCATCAACACAGAGATTTTCACTCTCGAAGAGCTGGCCTCAGGGAGGGGTGGGACGGGCTTCTCTCTCACTCAGTATTGCCAGACCCATTCCTTCCACCTCCCGTAGCCCTTCCACACACACTGGCACAACTCTGTATGCCAAGGGAATTAAGAAAACCCAGCTCTGACCACACCGTGATTCTGCTTAGGGTCTGATATATCCTGGGAGCCCTGAGGCTTTTGTGGCACTGGGGATGTGTAGAGAAAGTTCCTTCACTCTTCTCCCCAAAGTTACTCTTAAACTTTGGTAATTTTAGTAGAATCCAGTAGCTAACAGAATGCATGAGGAAAAGGCATTAAAAAAGAACTACTGTCACTCTCCCCAGAACCATCTCCTTTTTCTGAAGTGTGTCTCTTTTTATTAAGATCTGTAAACCCTAGTCAAGTAGGCACAGATCCAGAATCCTGGAACTAACAACAAAGACATACACAAACACATGACAGTGTCTACCCTACTCTTGTGGAGGATCAGGACCATCTATCCACCTTTCCAGCGGCACTGCTCTCAGCCCAGGACAGCATCCTCTAAAGATCTTTCCCTGCCCCTATATCACCTCTAGCCAGATTCCACCCCTTCTCCCCCACAGGAAGTGGGGAGTGTCCAAGAGCTAAGGTTTAATGCTTGATGTTATCTCCCTGCATTTTTGTAACTGGTCCAGGTCTCCACCCTACCTGCTATCCCTCCACCCACACCCACACCCACCCCCAGTGCTAACCTACTTTCTGACTCTGCTCAGCCCAGCAATACAGACAGGCAGTAACACACTCACTGAAGGATTGAAGGGAGACTCCCTTTGCCTACCTCTTTCTCAGCTCCAGACTCTGAGACCTGTGTCTCAGAGTATGTATGAGATTCCAACTCTCCTCAAAGATACATTCAGCTTTTTTCAGACAGATACACTGATGTGTGCACATATGTACACACACAACACACACACACACACACACACAGATTGAAGGGCTTCTCTGTTTTGTTCTCTCCTCCAAGCAGCAACCTAGGAAGCTAACAAAAATGGACGGCAGAGCAGTCTGCAAAGATGCTGAGTCAGTACATCCCCCTCAGAATGAGACACAGTATCACACTCTGGCACTAAAAGGTGTGAAAGGATAAAGTCTTCTAACAGCAGAGACAAAGAAGAGAAGGTTCCCAGGCAGACAGCCTCACACAGTCCTCCCAGATGCCCTCTGCCTCCATCTTTTCCAGTTCTAAGTAAGGATTCAGAATTTGTAAAAACAGTCCCAGCAAATCAATCAAACCTCTGCTCTCTCAACACATCTCTTTACCTAAAATGCAAAAATAACAGAGGTAGTAACAGCCACCACTCTGGCTACCAAAATGAGGGGAGAGAGGGAAGAAAATAGAAAAGGAGCTGTCCTGGCGGATGTAAGAAGGGAAAAAGTCATGTAAGAGATCCAGGACTTCAGGTTCTAATCCCTGGCAGTTTTGACAAAAACCAGGCTGTGGAGCAACAGGAAAAGCAGAGGAAGAAATAGGTCAGATGACCTATTGTAAAGCTCCAGGCCAGGGAAGATAAGGAAAGCCAGCGGTCTGAGGCCCATTCCCTGGAACTGGAAAAAAAGAGCAATCAACAGGAGCTTCAGCCCTCGCTGGTGAAAACATATTATTACAAAATCAGCCAGAGACAGAAAACAGAGTTCGCCCTCTCTTCATTCAGTTAACTGGAAGCCACTCACCCAGTCTCTCTGGCCTCATCTCCCTCTCCCCGATGACCTCTATCACATTTATAAGATGAGATACCCATCAACCCACCACTTCTCAAATTTGTGGCTTGGCTGCCTCCTCTGGTTATCTATCCTTCTCCTCCTCCCAGAAACATAAACATATATGTCCCAAGACACAGAGCCTCCTCTTGGCCTCCAAACTTTTGCTCGGTTTATTCCCTCCATCTGGAAGGTCCACCCTCCCTTGTCTCCATAAGTTCTAAGCCTATCCGACTTCAAGATCAGCTCCAATGCCTCTCCTCCATGAAGCTTTCCCTGACCCCCTACAGGAGGTCCATCACTACGCTCGTACTTCCTCCTCCAGCACTCAACTATTGTCTGTCTTACCATTACAAGATGGATCTTTTCTCTCCTGCTAGATGTTGTCTTATTCATTTCTCAGTGCACTTAATTCAGGAAATTTCATATGGAAGACATTCAATAAAAAACTGTTGAGTGCAACTTAGGGTAACAGAAAAGAACAGTACAATGGTCAGAAGACAGGGTTGAGTCCTGGCTTTACGGCCTATCTGTCTATTCTTAACAGAGTCAATCTCAGTTTCCTAGTCTGAAAAATAAGGGAACAGACACTGTGGCAGCCACCCGAGAGCTGAGAAAATGGGCTTCGGATCCACTGAGCCATTTGGACTCTCCTTTTTCTACGGACCTCTGGGGACTGTGTGGGGGAGTACCTCTTGGATCCTCCGTTTGTTGCATCTGAAGACCTCTGAGTTTTGTTACTGGCGTACTTTCATTCTTATTAACTTGTGTTCATCATTATCAGCTCACTTTCATTCTTAATTCAGCCTGGACTTGTTTTCCTTTTTCTCCCTATTCTGGCTCTGACAGAGGTAAGTCTACTTGTTGAGTCTTCGTCTGCTTGCGAGTCCGGGTCTAGGTTCTCCGCTCACAAGTTTGAGTACCTTGATCCCAAGACAACAACCAAGAGTGGTTCTCTGCCCTCTACCGGGACACCGTTAGAGGAAATTAATTATCCACCTGCAGGTTCAGGTTAAGTCTGTCCGCTTGCAGGTCTGGGCACTTTAGCAAAAATTGTTGTCTGCTTGTGGGTTTGGATTAAGCGTTTCTGCTTAGAAGTCCAGACATTTTGATTCTGACTTTGGTGTGCACTTTTAGTTAACCAGGGAAATGAGGAATAACAAATCCAAAAGTGAAGGATATCCCCTGGGAACTCATGCAATCCATGAGCAAATATCATAATCCTGCTACTCGAAGGGCAACCCGGAGTTGGGACATTTGCCCTTCTGCGCTCTTTGAGTGTCTTCTAGTTTTTAAAGTCTCTGAAACATGTTAAAATTCACACGCGTACCTATTCTATCTTTAAGAGGGAAAAACAGAGTTAAAGACAAATGCTCCATATGGACAACTTTGACATGTCTCAACTAAATTTTTCCTGTGCAGTAAATCAGAAAATAAAAATCACCTTTTTGATTAGTACCAGGAGGCGTCCAAAACAGTAAAACTGCTTTCCAAAAATATACAATATTGAAGTTTAATAAAACAGTAATAAAAGCTACTTTCTCAGGCACCTATCACAGCTCTTTTTGTCTCTTCTGCTTTGTTTACTAGCTGTACATCCTGCTGCGTTTCCAGCAGCTGAATTTTCAGAAGATGAGCCTTCAAAACTAATATCTGAGATTTTCAGTACTAGGATTTAACATCTTCAGCAAGTGAAGTAATCAGAGCTCTAGAGCTACGGTCTAAATTTTCCAAACTAGAGTCTGTGTGAACAGAGCTAACGTACGGCCGCCATTTTTAAACTGCACAAGTTTTCTTCTAACTTCTGCTTCTCTAGCCGAAACAGGCTGGAAAGTTACTTTCAATTTTCTAACTGCACAAAGACTTCTTTGCACACTTTTCACAAATAAGCCTGGATTTCCTCCCTTACAGGGACGCTGGTCTAGGGTTCATATTCAAACACTGTAAGCTAAATATATATAATTTAGAATCTCAGTAATTACTTTAAAGAAACTAGGTTCCTCATCTGTTCGTCTTGTGTGAAGTTAAATATAAGCAAGTTTACGTGATTTTTTTCTATTTGTCTTTTTCAAGTTTCCTGTCTTGTTTTGCTGATTTTATCTTCTACCCAGTTAAAATGTTAACTGTTACAAGGAAAAAGGCAGTTTTAGCTCTTCTGGAATTAAAACTTAAATAATGTATTCTGAATGCTTATATAGTTAAGAAAAATTATACACCAGTATTTGTTTCCAGGATTTTTCATAAAAAGTATCAGAGAAAATAGTAACCCCCAAACATTTCAGTTTCTTTTGTAGTTTGTAGCATTGCCTAAAGTTTTTCTTTTTATGTGTGTTTTAGGTGAAAGTCTACAGTGCAAATCCGTTTCTCATTCAAAAAATTAGACGCAAATTGTTTTGTGACATTGGTTGCAATCCCCGCAATGTGTCAGCGCTCTCCCCCTTTCTCATTATACCCCGTGTCTATTTGTCCAGGTTTCCTGTCCCTTCCTGCCTTCTCAGCTTCACTTTTGAGCAGGTATTGCCCAGTAGGTCTCCTATGCTTGACTGAACTAAGAAGCAAAAGATTCACACTATATGAAGCCAAATTAACTACATACGATTTGGGTCAAAGAAGCATTCGACACTCAAAAGCCAAGTGTATCTAAATGACCTTCTATTTAGTCTGGAGACTATGCTTATTGAAAAAGAATAAATCTTTTTGGACTTGCCAGCTGAACAAAAGACTGAAAACTAAAATTCAAGCATCTGGCTGACCCTCTGGCCAACTAAGAGACTTGGACTGAAATTCAAACATTTTTCTCCTGGACAAGAAGAAGACTGCAGCCAAGGATACTGTCTACATTTCCCAAGATTTCTGGACCAGGTCTGTATACTCTCCATACGAAAACAGCTGAAATCTTTGAACTGTGTTTTCTTATTTTCATTATTGTATTTCTTATCGCTATTCTATACTACATCATTTATATCATGTGTAACTTTACACCTAGTTACTCTTTGTTTAATTCTTACTGTCTTTGAGGTCATCTATCTAGTTCTACTGACTTCATCTCATAGAACAGTAGGGAATTTAAGAAGAGAAATACCTGCAGTCATTTTTTTAGTTATTCTAGTCATACTTTTTATTATAAGTGGACTCCAGTTTTAGACTATCATGCCCTGTTTTAATATATGTTCTCCCTGCAAACCTATACCCCTTGCCTTTAACGCTACTCATATATTAATCTCATCAAGCCTATATTACCCTTTATATACCTCAGTGATTATCTTATTTCTAGTAACTATATTATGTTATAATATTATCCCTTGCTTTAGTATCTTATTATTAATGTAAGCTATTGAAGTCATTACTCTGCTTAATACTCATTGCATTTGAAATAGCCTTTTATTACATTTTAGTTCACAAGAGTTCATTATTTAGAAGCTTAAGTAATACAAACCAAGGAAGTAGTTACACTGTTTAATACTCATTACATTTGAGATAGTTCTAATTTTATCAATTTAAAATCATTCCTTTGTAATCTCCAAGTCTTTTAGTTTTACTTCTTTAGATGAAAGTTACTTATATTGACATTATTGATTTTCTTTCCATTATTACAGTAGTGTTAATATCAGTTATTCAACTACCCTATTGCACAATTTTATTTTAATAGTAATAATTCTTTTTGCTTTGAGATCATTGTGTTTAATTGTCATAGTCATCTAGTGCTGCTCTAATGGAAATACCACAAGCCGGCGGCTTTAACAAAGAGAAGTTTATTCTCTCACAGTTCAGTAGGCTAGAAGTCTGCATTCAGGGTGCTGGCTCCAGGGGAAGGCTTTCTCTCTCTGTCAGCTCTGGAGGAAGGTCCTTGTGATGCATCAGTTTTCCCCTGGTCTAGCAGCATCTCAGTGCAGGAACCTCACATCCAAAGGACGCGCTCTGCTCCCAGCACTGCTTTCTTGGTGGTGTGAGGTCCCCACTCTCTGGTCGCTTCCCTTTCCTTTTATCTCTTGTAAGATAAAAGCAGTTCAGGCCACACTCCAGGGAAACTCCCTTTACATTAGATCAGGGATGTGACCTTAGTAAGGGTGTTACAATCCCATCCTAATCCTCTTAACATATAATTACAATCACAAAATGGAGGACAACCACACAATACTGGGAATCATGGCCTAATCAAGTTGACACATATTTTGGGGGGAAACAAGTCAATCCGTGACATTGACCAATTAGGACTAGAAAGAATTGCAAATGATGTTTTTGCAATTTACTTTATACTTACAATCAATCTCTCTCTCACAGGCTTATTACATTATTATGAAAAATAATCTCTTAGTTTTAGAATTTCATTTTAATGTTTTTGCCATTTTCAAATCAAAAATAACTTCAACTTATATACTTAATAGCATTAAATTAAGCAGTTTTATGAAAATTATTACATTTCATTTAATATTTATCATGTTAGAAATACTGTTGTTTCTCAACTATGATTTATTCCTTAGTACGGCTTTCCTTTCATACAAGTAGATAAAGTTTTCTTTTACTATAACATTTATTATACTGTTAGTTTACGTTTTTAAGAGTTCTATTTCATACTCTTGATAGAAGCTACTTAAATATCCTACTAATTCTATCATGTGATGCTGGAGATTGATTGACACAGCGGCTGCAACAATGGGCTCAAGCATAACGAAGATTGTGAGGATGGCACAGGATCAGGTAGTGCTTCATTCTGTTATATATATAGGGTCACTGTAAGTTGGAACTGACTTGACGGCACGTAACAGCAACAACAAATATCCTACTAATAGAATATAATCACTTATTTTGTGTGATGGTTAAGGCTGTGTGTCAACTTGGGTGGGTCATGATTCTCAGTGGTTTGATAGTCGTACAATGGTGCGATCACTTCCATGATGAGATTTGATATTATGTGGTCACTTCCATGATGGGATCTACTGTGAGTAGCCAGTCAGTTGAAAGGGAGTTTCCTTGGGTGTGTGGCCTGCACTGAATATAAGTGGATATTCTGGCAAAGCTTGCAGGCTTTTGCTCATTCTGGATCCTGCAGCTGGCGCCTGTTCGTATGACCTCCGGTTCTTGGGACTTGAGCTAGCAGCTTACCTGTGGTCTTGCCTGCTGATCTTTGGGATTCATCAATTTTCACAGCCTGTGAGCAAGAGCCCTGCTCTCCGACCTGCTGATCTTGGGTTTGCCAGCCCCTGTGGCTACGTGCATCAGGAGAAGCCTCTATCCTGACCCACGGGCTTCAGACTTGCAGCCTCTAGAATTGCGTGATCCATCTCCTTGATATAAATCTATCTATCTATCTATCTATATATGTATGTATTTATACGCTTTACTAGTTTTGCTTCTCTAGAGAACCCAGCATAAGACATTTTGTTTAAGCTTATCATACCGGTCTACCAATGCAAGTAGACATAAAGACCAATATCACTGCTATTTGTAGTTTCAATAGCCACACCTTTAATTACATGGAAAGACAACACTTTTGTAAAAATAACCCAATCGGTAGCCAAGGGCATCAATTCAACTCAGTATTAAATCTCCAACCATAGTTAATAACTTTTAGACCCATTAACTTCTCCGTACAAAACAAGCTAACTCCTCCTGTAATAATTTTAAATAGTATCCAAAAGGTATTAACTTTTAACTACACCCTAAAACTCTAACTAAAAACCAGTTAGCTTTATTGCTTATTGTTATTATAAAATACTTAATCAAAAGATTTTGACCTCACACAGCACACACTACAAGGGAAGTCAGCACGACTGAACTAAACCAAAGCTAAGAAGTTTCCTAAATACAACCAAACACTTCGAGGGACAGGGTAGCAGGGGTGGGGTCTGGGGACCATGCTTTCAGGGGACATCTAAGTCAACTGGCATAACAAAGTTTATTAAGAAAATGCTCTGCATCCTACTTTGGTGAGTGGCGTCTGGGGTCTTAAAAGCTAGCAAGCAGCCATGTAAGATGAAACAATTGGTCCCAACTCACCTGGAGTAAAGGAGAATGAAGAACAACAAAGACACAAGGAAAGTACTAGCCCAAGAGACAGAAAGGGTCACATAAACCAGAGACTCCATCAGCCTGAGACAAGAAGAACTAGATGGTGCCTGGCTACCACCAATGACCGACCTGACAGGGAACACAGCAGAGAGTCCCTGATGGAGCAGGAGAAAAGCAGGGTGCAAAACTCAAATTCTAGTAAAAAGACCAGACTTAATGGTCTGACTGAGACTGGAGGAACCCCAGAAAGCATGGCCCCGGACTCTCTGTAAACCCAGAACTAAAACCATTCCTGAGGACAACTCTTCAGACAAAGATTAGACTGGACTATGGGACATAAAATGATACTTGTGAAGAGTGTGCTTCTTAGTTCAAGCAGATTCACAAGACTAAATGGGCAGCTCCTGTCCAGAGGCGAGATGAGAAGGCAGAGAGGGTCAGGAGCTGGTTGAATGGACATGGGAAATCAGGGGTGGAAAGGAGGAGTATGCTGTCACAGTATAGGGAGAGCAACTAGGGTCATATAACAATGTATGTATAAATTTTTGTATGAGAGACTAACTTGAATTGTAAACTTTCACTTGAAGTACAACAATTAAAAAAAAAGAAAGAAAAAGATTTTGACTTCACACCTTGGTTGGGAGTCTTCAGTCAGTCAAGTTGTTCCCTTCAATTCAGCGTTGCTGTAGCCACATCCCCATAATAACACGATCACTGAAGCAGAGTATTTAAACAATAGCATAGTGAAGAAACATGGTGAGATAATGCCCTGCCAACCTTCACCTAGAATCTTAACAACTTCCTACTGATTCAATGACTGACACAAGTGCCTGGCGGTGGTGCCGGTGATTCATCCCATGATGTCCAAGCCTGGACGTTTGTCTGATAGTGTCCAAGGTCTTAATTGATTTACAAGGTAAGCAGCCACCCATTTAACCTCATAAAACCCTTACAGAAGATGGGTTGCTCCTCTGTGGGTGACATGAGACCAGCTCATCCTGAAGATGAGGCCCTACAAATAGCAAGGCAACAATCCCAACCCAAGGACAAAGCCCATGCAGAAGAAGAGTACTCTTAAGTGTGATCATCGAATTCCCAGAGGAATTCTTGATCCAAAGGGGGGAGCGAGAAACAGTCTTTCCAAAACTGAGGCTTCTTGGCACAACTGGAATTTCTGACTGAGGTCTAAGCCCAATCCTTTCTAGTCCTAAGCATCTCCATCTTGGAGTTCTTTGTCATATAATGCAGCTTGTCATTTTTGCCAAAATGTCCACTATACCCTTTAACTTAGAAAATAAGCAGTTCTACAGGAAAATGCAGTTAAAACTAAAGGAAGATAAGCTTCACTTTCTACATGTGTTAGACATGTGACTTTAAGTGGATAAGCCGATTCTAAGAATATATCCCTCTTTAGCTGTACTTGTAATTTTCTAAACCTTTGTTCTAACATAGCTTTTCTGTATCAGAAACTCTTTTTCCCTCCTTAAGTATTAGAATACTTAGCATTTTCACTTATAATCATCCTAGAACTTTCTGTTTTATACTTCCAAAGAATTCTTCATCATAGTGCTAAAGTAACTCAATTTGACATAGACTACAGATATCTAGATGCCAGAAAACATGTGGTTTTAGTGGTCAGCCATAATTCTGTCTCCTGGAGTCATCCTTGCAAAAGATGTCGATACCTGCCAGGATGGTCAACTGACCGATCAAAATTGTTTTAGCTGTAATCTGCTATTTGTGGTTTTTTAATGCATAAGTCTTTGTATTACTGTAGCTCCCCCAGAATACATTGTTGGATGTCTCCCAGCACTGTGTCTCCATTTTGCAGAATGCTTTCTTTGTCATAATAAAACTCTTGGTTTTTAAGCCTAAACAGATGTGTGGTGTTTACACTACAACAGTATATACCTAAAGGAAATGAAAACGTATGTCCGCACAAAAACTTGTACACCGATGGTCATAGTAGCATTATTTACAATAGCCAAAACGTGGGGAAAAACCTAAATGCCCATTAACAGAAGAATACATAAAATGTGGTTTAGCCATACAATGGAATATTATTTGACAATAAAAAGGAATGAAGTCCCTGGGTTCAATTCCTGACCAATGCACAGCCACCATATCAGTGGCGGTTTCTGTGTTGCTGTGATGCTGAACAGGTTTGAGTGGAGCTTCCAGACTAAGATGGACAAGAAAGAAAGGCCTAGCGATCTACTTCTGAAAACAGCCAATGAAAACCCTATGGATCACAACAGTCTGATCCACAACTGATCATGGGGATGGCAGAGGACCAGGCAGCGTTCTATTGTGCATGGGGTCACCATGAGTGGGGGGTGGACTCAATGGCAGCTAACACTTGATACATGCTACAAAACGGATGAAATTTGAAAACATTAAATTTGGTGAAAAAAATCTAGACACATAAGGTCACACATTGAATGATTTCTTTATATGAAATGTCCAGGATAGGGAAATCCACAGAGACAGAAAGTAGATTAGTAGTCGTAGAGGGAGAGGGGGAGGAAGAGAATGGGGAGTGGCCGCTAATGCGTACAAGGTTTCTTTGAGGATGATGACAATATTCTGAAATTAGATAGCGGTGATGGTTGCACAACTCTGTGAATATACTGAAAATCATTGCAATAAGGTTTTTATTAAAAAACTCACACAGATGGATATATTTACAACAAGGCCAAAAAAACAAAAACAAAAAAAGAATAGCTGCTGAGCCTGCGTATGTACAACCAAAAACCTAACAGGATTTTGTTCTTGGTTTGGAGGTTTAGGGTCATGGTTTCACGGGACATCCCAGTTAATTGACCTAACTACTTGTTTAGTGCTTCTGCTCTACCTCCTAGTTCCTTGTGTACTGTCTGGGTTCTTAAAAGCCTGCAAATGGCCATCTGAGGTGTCATGGATTGAACTGTGTTCCCCAAAAATAGATGTCAATTTGGCTAGGCCATGATTCCCAATATTGTGTGACTGTCCACCATTTTGTTATCTGATGTGATTTTCCTATATGTTGAAAATCCTATCTCTATTGATGTTGATGAGACAGGATTAGTGGCAGTTATGTTGATGAGATCTACAAGATTAGACTGTGTCTTGAGCCAATCTCTTTTGAGATATACAAGAGAGAAGTGAGCAGTGAGACATGGGGACCTCATATCACCAAGAAAGCAGCACTGGGAGCAGAGTGCATCCTTTGGACCCAGGGTCCCTGCACCTGAGAAGCTCCTCAACCAAAGGAAGATTGATGATAAGGACCTTCCTCCAGAGCCCACAGAGAGAGAAACCTTCTCCTGGAGCTGATGCCCTGAATTTGGACTTGTAGCCTACTAGATTGTGAGAGAATAAATTTCTCTTTGTTAAAGCCATCCACTTGTGCTATTTCTGTTACAGCAGCACTAGATGAACAAGACAGAATTTGGTACTGGGAGTGAGGTGCTGCTTTAACAGATACCTAAAATGTGGAAGCAGTTTTGAAACTGTGAACGGATAGAAGCTGGAAGAGTTTTAAGATGGCCTTGAAGAGTCTGTTGGTGGAATTATGAACACCAAAGACAATTCTGGTGAGGACTCAGAAGGAAATGAGGAGAGCTGTTACACTTGAGACAGCGCAGATGTTGAGAAGCCGCAGAGAACCGGCAGCAGGAGAACCAGGAGACCAGTGCGAGATAGCGCTAGAGCCAACCCACAGAGCAAGAGAGCTGAGTGCCTTTGCACAGGAGGCTTCCTGGCAGAGCAGGGTACCTCTGGGCACTTATTGGTGGAGCTAGGCTGGCCAACCCATGGAACAAGAGAGCTGAGTGCCTGCCTTCTGGCCAAAGTTTACTGGTAGAGTAAACTCATCGGTGGAGCTACAGAGCTTTGGAACACTTGCCCCAGCAAGGCAGATGCAGGTGGCAAGGCCCAAAGGGCCAAGAGGCCAAGAAACAAGGAAACAGAAGCTGAAGAGACAAGGAACACAGAAAGCCGAGCTGCCTCAGTCTCAAAGAGTATGGCTACAACCTCTGGGGTCTCAAACAGTGGAGCCATGGCCTCTGGAGTTTCTAAGGGTGGAGCTGCTACTCGGACTAGGAGAATGGTGTGCCTTAGGAGAATGGTGTGCCTAAAGCCGAGGGAGCTGAGTTGCCTTTCCAGTGGGGCTAGAACGTGGAGCTGAAGCCTAGGGCTGGAGGGCCTCCACTCAAAATCCAGAGAGTCTGGCCAATACCTAGATCCTGGAGGGCAGGGCCATTGCCTAAATGGTCTCAGAGAACAGAGGATTATTTTCAAAGCCTTGCGGGCTAAGGTAATGTGTTCCACTGACTTCCTTGGTACTTGTTATCCTTTCTTTCCCCCCAATCTCTCCCATTTGTAATGGAAATATCTACCTGGTGCCTGTCTGTTGCATCATTGTACTTTTGGAAGCAGATAACTTGTATTCTAGATTTCATAAAGAGGAATTTTTGTATTCTGGACTTGGAGTTGATTTAAGACTTTTGCTATGATATGATGGAGTGAAGGTGTTTTACATGTGGCTAGGCCATGAATTTTTGGGGGCCAAAGGGTGGAGTGTCATAGATTGAATTATGTCCCTAAAAAATATACGTTAACTTGGCTAGGCCATGATTCCCAGTATTGTGTGGTTGTCCACCATTTTGTCATCTGATGTGATTTTCCTATGTGTTATAAATCCTGTCTCTATTGATGCTGATGAGATGGGATTAACAGCAGTTATGCTGATGAGATCTACAAGATTCTGTGTCTTGAGCCAATCTCTTTTGAAATATACAAGAGAGACACAAGCAGCGAGACATGGGGACCTCATATCACCAAGAAAGCAGCACCAGGAACAGACTGCGTCCTTTGGACTCGGGGTCCCTGTGTCTGAGAAGCTCCTTGACTAAAGGAAGATTGATGACAAGGACCTTCCTCCAGAGCCCACAAAGACAGAAAGCCTTTCCCAGGAGGTGATGCCCTGAATTTGGACTTGTAGCCTACTAGACTGTGAGAGAATAAATTTCTCTTTGTTAAAGCCATCCACTTGTGCTATTTCTGTTATAGCAGCACTACATGACTAAGACAAGAGGTACAACAATTGGTCTCTATCTGCCTGGAGCAACAGAGTAAGAAGGAGAGCCAGGAACAGGAGGAGGATATAGAATGTGTGGCTAATTGCCTCCCTGAACAACTGCCTCCTTTGCCATGAGACCAGAAGAACTGGAGGGTGCCCAACTACCATTACTGAACATTTTGATCAAAGATTCTATAAAAGAATCCTGATCTAAAGGGGGAAAACGCAGGACAGAATTTCAAATTCTTATGGGCTCCAGAAGATCTGGAGGCTGGAAGAAACCCTGAAATTACTGCCCTGAGATAATCTTTAAACCTTAAACCAAAAATATCCCCTGAAGTCTTCTTAAAACCAAATAATAGTTCAGCTTAAGTAGTAAAAAATATCTACCTTGAGCATTATGCTCTTTTAAGAACTATCTATATGGGATCAAAGTGACAACAGCAATTCCAAAGATTAGATACGAACCTTAGGGGTCAGTGAGTTTATGTTAATGGGGGAAGAACAGCTCACAGGGAAGGAGAGTGAGAATGGTTGCACAATTCGAAGAATGTCATCAATGTCACTGAATTGTACACGTAGAAACAGTTAAATTTGTGTGTTTTGCTGCGTATACTCTCAACAACAACAAAATAAAAGGAAAAAAACCCACACAATTACTATACATTGTGTTTTCACCATTTCAACACCAAAAAACTAAGAAGGACATAATCTCAGGACAAGGTACCCGTCTTTTAAATTTAAGAAATTTGACTTTAGGAAAAAACTCATTATATTTTCTTTATTTTCCACATGTCATTATAGACAGATGAAAAATTTGTCAAACAACTTAGACCCAGTAGATCTGGACATTTGAAAGAGCTGTTAGTTACTTCTCACACTCAACTAAGCACCAAGCAGTTCAAAAGAAGCAATATTCACCTGAAATTAATACTTATAGGTCTTAAAATGCAAGAACCAAAAGAAAACAAAGGATAAAATATTAAATATATTTGCAATTCAAAATAGAAAATCAGCTCACTTCTTGAAAACAAAACCTCTGTTCCAACAACCAGCTTTAAGAACCACTGGTATTATGGGAAGGAGGCTGGTGGCACAGTGGTTAAGTGCTCAGCTGATAACCAAAAGATCGGCAGCTCCAACCCAACAGCCGCTCCATGGGAGAAAGATGCAGCAATCTGCTTCTGTAAATATTACAGCCTTGGAAACTCTATGGGGCAGTTCTACTTTGACTTATAAAAGTGCTATGAGTCGGAACCGACTCGACGGCAACAAGTTTGGTTTGGTTTTTGGTTTGAGTATTATGGGTGAAGTCCCTGGGTGGTAGAAACGGTTAATGCGCTAGGCTGCCAAATGAAAGGTTGGAGGCTCAAGTCCACCCAGAGGTGCCTGGGAAAAGGCCTGGCAATCTACTTCTGAAAAATCCAGCCATTGAAAACCCTATGGAGCAAAGTTAACTACTCTGACACACTTGGGGTCGTCATGAGTTGGAGTTAACTCAAAGGCAACTGAGTTGATACTGGTAGTATTACAGAATGGCATACAGTATTTGAATTCCAGTTCTGCCCAGTACTAAGTTGGTGATTTTGAGCATGTCTCTTAATCTAAACCTCAGTTTCCTTATTAGTATATTGAGAAAATAATAATAGTACCTACCCTCACAAGGTAGTGGGAAAGTTTCAATAAGAGCATGTAACTGGCCTGACAGAGTCTGCAGAAATCCCAAGAGTATGACCTCCGGACACCCTTTTAGCTCAGTAATGAAGTCACTCCTGAGGTTCACCCTTCAGCCAAAGCTTAGACAAACCCATAAAACAAAACGAGACTAAAGAGGCACAACAGCCCAGGGACAAGGACTAGCAGGCAGAAGGGAACAGGAAAGCTGTTAATAGGGAACCCAAGGTCGAAAAGGGAGAGTGTCGACATGTCGTGGGGTTGTTGACCAATGTCATAAAACAATATGTGTACTAATTGTTCAATGAGAAACTAGTTTGCTCCATAAACCTTCATCTAAAGTACAATTAAAAAAAAAAAAAAAGAGCATGTAAAGCAGTGCTACTCAAAGTGTGGTCTGCAGACCATTGCCTGTTCACGAACTGTCAGCAGTCTGCATCAAGACAAATACGGGAACAAAGAATAAGCATTTAGAACATCTTATAGCAATTTGACAGTTAGTTTATGCTAGTTGAATCCAATAATTTTAAAAAGTCATACAAAATTGTATGTCTTTTATTTTTAATTTCATTTTTCTAGTAATTATAGTTTTAAAAAGTGTTTTTAGAAGCGTATTGACCTGTAATGACTTGAGGCCAAAAACCTACCTGGTCCTTCACCAAGATAGAGAAGCACTAAAGTCAAGTACTCTACCCAGTTCTGAACACAAAGGAAGAACCCCCAAAATATTAAATTCCTCTCCACCTATAGGACTCTACAGTCAATCACTAAATGCTTACTAGGAGCCTTCCAGGCAAAAGATAAGAGTTGCTGGCTAGCACAAGTGGTTAAGCGCTTGGCTATTTGCCAAAAGGTTAGCGGTTCGAACCCACCCAGCAGTACCTCAGGAGACAGGTCCAGCGATCTGCTTCAGAAAGGTCACAGCCTTAAAAACCCTATGGAGCAGTTCTACTCTGCACACATGGAAACAACATGAGTAGGAATCAACCCAACAGCAACTAACAACAACAAGAAGCAAATGATAATGTGGGGATGCTAAAGAAATTTATCAAACCCACATGACACATAATAATATGGAAGGAATAATTTAAAGGACAAGCTCTAAATAAGTGATATTGTAAAAAAAAAAAAAAAAAAAAAAAAAAAAAGCTCTAAAGAACCAGGGCTCCCTTCAGGTTAAAATGGCTAAGGAGGTCCCTCTGAACCGGGGCATTGAAGGTTGCATAGGATCAGTCAGCTGGGAAGAGGAGGAGCATTTAGGCAGAGAAGTGTCCTGGCAAAAGCAGAGGGAACCACTATGAATAAATGAGCCTAACTAACAGGAAAGCAATGGAAAGAGGGATTGAAGCTGACTAGGAAAAATTTAGGGAGCTTTAGAAAACGAAGCTGAGAGGATCAGGGAGGGTCCGGCCCAGACTGTGAACGGCCCTATACACCCACCTAAGGATTTAAGCTTGGCCGTGGATGGCCAAAGAGGAGTTTTATTTTTAACCTAAAAGGACACAAATTAAGGTAACTGGTGGGAGCTCGAAGTAAAGAATTGAGAGACTCCAGGGAACGAGCTTAATTAGTGGCTGATGGTCCAGGTAACAAACCCAGGCAGAGGCTGTGTTCTCACCCGAAGGAAGGGAGGGGCGGGAATACGGAAACCATTTTGTAAAAACCCAAGATAAATCAAGCGACCTGTGAATTCCGATCCCTGCTGACCACCAAGCTACACACCTGTGTTTTCGGGCCTGAACTGGATGGGGAGTTTCGAAGTGGAAATCCCCGGGAATCTTCTGTTCTACTTTAGGGGCTCCAAGTCCCTTCCCATCACAGCCCCATCCCCGAGGGAGGACCAGTGCAGCGTAACGTAGGGAGAGAGGGGGAAGGAAGGTGACGATTAGGTCCTGTCCCAGGGAACGAGGGAGCGCCCACGGCGAATTCAGAACCTGCAACATCTAACCAAGGACGCA
Source organism: Dugong dugon (assembly GCA_030035585.1). Taxonomy (NCBI): domain Eukaryota; kingdom Metazoa; phylum Chordata; class Mammalia; order Sirenia; family Dugongidae; genus Dugong; species Dugong dugon. The sequence continues at coordinate 11,193,075 of CM057465.1, forward strand.
GGGCGGAGGACTGCGCGTGCGCGCCTAAAGCGCGCGCCCCGCCCCCTGCCTTTAAACCGGGTGGCGGGATGGGTGACTTGGCACCTCACAAGAGTGCCTCTGCAGCTTGCAAGGGATGCCGACTAGTCTTCGCTTAGAACCCTCCTGCCCACACACTCACTCACCCGCTCCCCGCGGGTCCTCAGGATCCCAGCGGAGCCAGAAGACCTTAGGACACCAGCCGCTGCCTTTCCCGCCACCGGCTGGGCGGTGCCAGTCCCCGCCTGCATAGGGGCGGGGCGGGCCAAGCCAGGCTGGTCCACGTGACACGATGTGGGCAGGGGTGTTGGTGATGAAAAAAGAAAAGGGAAGCGAGTACAAGTACTGTTTCTTTTATCAAAGTGGATCCCCTATATTGAGCTACAAAACAAAGTGCTATGAATTTTTGGTGACTTAAGATAGTAGGAATCAAAGTCTTTTAGAGGTGAATTATAAACATTCTTCCCTTTCTTGTCAAGTAGACTGTTCCAAAGCCTAAATGGTTGGAAAATCCAAAACCAAACCCGTTGCTGTAGAGCCCATTCCGACTCATCCTTAATGACCGTATAGGACAGAGTAGAACTGCCCAGTAGGGTTTCCAAGGAGCGGCTGGTGGATTCAAACTGCCGACCTTTAGGTTAGCAGCCAAGCTCTTAACCGCTGTGCCACCAGGGCTCCAGAAGGTTAGAAAAGTTAGGCTTTATTGGGAGGACGTGGAGAGATGGAATAAGGGGAGAAGTAGTCTTTTTGGGGGAGGGATCTGTCCTGGTGGCGCAGTGGTTAAGAGCTAGGCTGTTAACCAAAAGGTCGGCAGTTTGAATCAACCAGCCGCTCTTTGGAAATCCTGTGGGGCAGTTCTACTCTGTCCCATAGGGTCACCAAGAGTCAGAATCCACCGGACGGCACCGGGTTTGAGTTTAGTTTCGTGATACTGCAAAGTCCCTGTTGTTGCTGTTAGTCCCTGTAGATTCCAACTCATGGCCACCCCATGTGTGCAGAGTAGAATTGCTCCATAGGGTTTGGAGGTGCAAACAATGTGCTGGGCTGGTAACCTAAAGGTTGGAGGTTTGAGTCCACCCAGAGGCACCTCAGAAGAAAGGCCTGGTGATCTATTTCCAAAAAATCAGCCATTGAAAACCCTGTGGAGAGTATTGGCCCAAGAGACAGAATGGGCCACATAAACCAGAGACTTCATCAGCCTGAGACCAGAAGAACTAGATGGTGCCCAGCTACCACCAATGAACGTCCTGACAGGGAACACAGCAGAGGGTCCCTGATGGAGCAGTAGAACGATGGGATGCAGAACTCAAATTCTGGTAAGAAGACCAGACTTAATGGTCTGACTAAGACTGTAGGTGCGCCGGAAAACATGGCCCCTGGTCTCTCCATCACCCCAGAACTAAAACAATTTCCGAGGCCAACTCTTCAAACAGGGATTGGACTGGACTGTGGGACATAAAGTGATACTTGTGAAGAATGTGCCTCTTAGACAAGTAGATATAAGAGACCAAAGGGGCGGCTTCTGTCCAGAGGTGAGAGGGGAAGGCAGAGAGAGTTAGGAGCTGGTTGAATGTTCATGAGGACTCAGGGGCTGAGGGGAGGAGTGTGCTGTCGCACAATGGGGTGAGTGGTTGGGGTTTCATAACAATGTATGTTAAAAAAAAAAAATTCTGTATGGGAGACTAACTTGAAATGTAAACCTCATTTAATTACAACAATAAAAAAAAGAAAAAAGAAAACCCTGTGGAGCACATGGGGTAGCCATGACTCAAAGTCTACTCAATGGCAACTGGTTTGGTTTTGTTGGATTTGTCATACTGTAGGCATAGGCTTAAAACTAGAGAAGTATGCATGAGATTCTTAAAAAGATCAACAATAAATATTCATTCATCAGTTGAGGGTTTCCTAGCCTCTACTGAAGTGAGTGCATTTTGCCAACAACAAAAGAGGATAATGGCTCAAAGGGATAATTATCTCCTGAATTATTAAGCATTTGAATAAAAGGAATAGATCTCTGGGGTATGAAGGGGAGTTAGAAAAGACTTGCTTCAACATGAAAGGACAAATGAGAGAAAAGTGAAAGGACACACATGAAAAAGGGAGATAAAGGGGACTATAGAACTAGCGATTAAAGCAGATAGATGATTTGAAGATTGTTTCTATTTGCTCTGAGGAAATGAACACCCTGAAGGTCAAAGACTCTCTCCTTCCTAAGTACAACGCCCCCAGTTTGCTCCAGGCATGAGGTTTCCTGTTTTGGTCTCAGGGAGCTCTTTAGGGTTTAAGTATCATCTACCAGGAGGCCAATCTGGGGGATATCAGGCAGAATTGTTAAATTGCTTAATTTTTCTAGATTCTAGGCTCATTCACCCCTTATTTAAGGTTGGGAGCTTACTGGCCCAGGGCCTCTGAAGAGATCCATCATGCCAGAATGAACAGACAACCCAGCCAGTGGATGTAGACAGGTTTATAGGGCCTTAAAGAACAGCTCAAACCCCAGTATTCACTTTTCTCAGAGCTACTTCCCCACCCAAGTCCCTGGGGCAAGCATCCCTGAGATAAGTAGGCTATACTCCTCCATTAACTTCCCCCCAAATTTCTGATCCAACTGCATCCTAATCTGAGGCTTATACCTCCATTCCCCACCACCACTACCAACACCTCTCCCCTCACTCCCATATCCATGAGCATCTCCGCCTCAGTTCGGAGAAATGTTGAGCCCCCTTCTCCCAACTCTTGAAATGCTTGTCTCCTCCACTCCTCTCCATCGGCCTCCTGTGAGGAGTAACTTCCAGCTTCCCTGCTCCCTCAGAAATCAAGAGCCATATGTTTGACTGGCAGCAGGGTAAAGGCCAGAAACTTGAGGTCTTGGCTCCCTGTGCTCACCACACTGGGCTGGAGGAGGGAGGCATAGGGCGATACTTCTTTTCCCTTCCCTAGCTATTGTGACCCCAAACTGAGATACAGCCAGGCTCACCCACATTCATACGCACAATCATGCACACACGGCGATGGGAGGTGGGGTGGGGAGGAAGGGAAGTTTGCACCAACCAGCTCATGAATGCAACTTGAAAGATTTCACACAGCAAAAGGAAAAAAACACACACATATAAATTAAAAAAATAAAGAAGTACATGCCCCTCCCCACATTCTCTTTCTTCATCCAGGGGCTGGCTCAGCCCCTCCACGTAAACCCAGAAGCTTCCCTCTGTCCAGGTGGAGCTTTTACAGGGCCTGCGTCTTCAGTTCAACTGGTTCCCCTGTGCTCTCTGGTTGTGCATTGGGGTCACTGGGCCTGGCTCCCTTAAGGATAGACAGTCTCTCAGAAACACTCCTAAGCCGAGGGAAGAGGAGAAAGTCATAGAGGAGGCTGCCCAGGCCCGCTCCAATGATTGGGCCCACCCAGTATACCTGTAGGAAGAGGAAAGAAATATTCAGGAACGGGGAGGGGACCAAGAGCAAGGCTGCTCTCTTCCCACCTCCTCAATGGAAAACAGACATCTTAGACTTGACACATAAAATTGGGCATTATCTAAGTAGAAATCAGTTATTTGTTGTTTAAACCCTAGGCTCTTACTGCCTGTACCTCAAAACTCACCGTTTCTTTTCTGATTCATCAAATCATTCCTTTATCTCACACCTTTTTAGCACATGTATATTCTATTTGTTACTACCAATTTGTACTAGTTTACATAGTGCTTTGAAAAATTTTGGAATTATTTTTAAATGTTTGGTTTGCATATTGTCAACAATATAAACACAGCCAATGTTTACTGAAGCTTACTTCACACCAGATTCCGTGCTAAATGTTTCACACATACAACTTCCACATTTATTTTTCATAATACCCCCATTTTTTTTTTTTTACTTTTTCCCATATAAAATTTATACATTAGGTGACCCTAACTGCTCTCCCCATACTGTGACAGCACACTCCTCCTTTCCACCGCTGATTCCCCAAGTCCATTCAACCAGATCCTAACCCTCTCTGCCTTCCCATCTCACCTCCAGACAGAAGCTGCCCATTTAGTCTCTTGTATCCACTTGAGCCAAGAGGCACACTCCTCACGAGTATCACTTTACATCCCACAGTCCAGTCCAATCCCTGTCTGAAGAGTTGGCCTTGGAAATTGTTTTAGTTCTGAGCTGATACAGAATCCAGGGGCCATGCTTTCAAGGGTTCCTCCAGTCTCAGTCAGACCATTAAGTCTGGTCTTCTTACTAGAATTTGAGTTCTGCACCCCACCTTTCTCCTGCTCCATCCAGGACTCTCTGTTGTGTTCCCTGTCAGAGCGGTCATTGGTGGTAGCCGGGCACCATCTAGTTCTACTGGTCTCAGGCTGATGAAGTCTCTGGACTATGTGGCCCTTTCTGTGTCTTGGGCTAATACTTTCCTTGTGCATAATACTCCATTTTATAGTTAAAGAAGCTAAGGCTCAAAATGGTTGAGTTACTTGCCCAAGATCACATACAAGGCTAGTAAAGTGCTAGAACTGGAATGGGGCCCAGGCCCATCTGTGCTCTCAACACATCCTGATCTCTGAGATGAGAAGTTTTTGTCTTCATGCTCACTTATCTGGCCTCATAGTCCTGCTTTTGGCATCCAGTGTGTACTTAGTAAAAATCCCTTGACTAACCACGGAAGGAACAATATGAGCAAGAGCTTCTTTTTCTAGCAAAATAATAAGTCCTGTTCACAAAAGCAAGCCAAGCTCTCTGACAGCCCCCTTGTCTGAGGTGCTGGTAGAGCAGCCAACACATCCAGATGGAAAGCAAAACCAAACCTGGAACCTGCAGCCCACACCCATCCAGCAGGTCTTCAGGATGTCCCTCTCCCCTCACTCACCCAGTGGTCGGTGAAGTTTCGAGTGAGAATGGCAGGAGCAAAGGAGCGGGCAGGGTTCATGCCTGCACCAGTATAATACATCTGCAAAAGACACAGCTGTAACTGAGATACCCCCCATTCCACCCTAGTTCCTCTCCCCGTAACCCACATTGCCCCTGAGAACTGGCACCTTGCCTTCAGCCAGCAGCAAAAGGGAAAGGACCACCTGCATGACTCTCCAAGGGTTCCCCACAGTGGGGTGAGGTCACTGATGCCCCATCTGGGGGCACTATGGACCCAAAGGCAAAGCTCACGTCTACCTGTGACTTCCACTTTAAAGTCAAGAAGAACTATATATAGTACTCACAGGGAGAGGAATAGGGCAGGGTTGATTGCTGTGTGGCAACAATCTGTGTGGCAAAAGAGTGCAGTGGAAAATGTTCATGTTTGACTGTGGGTTGGGCAGTAAGCACTCTGAAAACTCAGGAAAGGTTTGGGGGCCCTGGAATCCTTGAACAAGAAGTTGTTCCCATCTTCTGCTTACCCCAAAGAGGTGCCCCAGGGTGAGAGAGAAGCCAACAGCCAGGGCCACAGAGCCCAGACGGCCATTTCGCCTCTCATCATATGTGGCAAAGATGCACAGCACGAACTGGAGTGTCAGGAAGATCTCCACCACGGTGGCCTGGCCCACACTCACCCCAGGATGCAACTGGGCAAAGGAAGAAGAAGGGAGGCAGCTTATTAGGGCTGCCACAGTGTTACCTCCTCAAGGCTTCCCAGGCAGGGCTACCCTTATGGCATCAGTTCCCTGAAGGATAATACCACCCTCTTCGTAGTAGTTGTATTTGTATCTTAATTTATTCTAACAATACTCCTTTGAGGTGGATATGATTGCACCAACTTACATAGATGGGGAAACTGAGGCCCCCTAAGGTAAAATAAGTTTTTCCTCAAGACCCTGCAAGGAGTTGGAAGGAAGCTGGGACATGAATCCGGGTTTTTTGATTCTCAGTCTAGGACTCTATGCCTTCCTTACCCCCCTACATACCACCTCTTGATCCTCCCCACTCTGAAACACAGACACAGACACACACACTCACACGTCCCAGATCCTGGGGGAACTGACCTACCCACCCCAGGCAGGAAGTCAGGGTACCAGGTTCCCCCAGCCCCTCTCAGGCAAACATTACCGTGTTAAGTGCTAGGTTTCCTCGGACAGCAGGCGGGGTAACACTGTACAGCATGGCAGCCCCAGCCACAGCTCCCAGGAGCTGGGCTGCCATATAGCAGAAGGCACGGAGCAGGGACATCTGGGAGCCCACAAGGAAGGCAAAAGTGACTGCAGGATTGACGTGGGCTCCACTGATATGGCCCACAGCCTGCACCAGCGTAGCCAGGGCCAAGCCAAAGGCCAGAGCCACCTGCAAGACAGGCAGGGGGCCAGGGGACCAACGCAGCGAGGCCCCCAGACCAAAGAAGACATAGAAGAGGGTGGCAAAGAGCTCAGCGAATATGGCCCTCCAGAAGGAGGTTGACCGAAGTTCCCACATGGCAGGGGGGATGGGCACAATGCCTGGGTTCCTGATAGCCCCTTGGCCTGGTCTGGGTGCACAGTCCCCTTTATAGAGGACTCTTAATCCCTGGGAGGGGCAGACTCAGGTGGCTGGCCCAGCCTCTTAACCCTTTCACAGCTGTGGAGAGCTGGGCCCATTCCCATATTTCTGATAAAGCTGTTGAATTTTCCCCTCCCTCCTCAACTGGGAGATCAACAGAGCCATTGTGGGGTGGGGGCGGGAATGGGGTGTTAGAGCTGGAGAGTCTCTGAGAGAGAAGGACCAAGACAGAGAGATGAGAAGAGTCTGCTCTTCAAGTCAAAGTTGAGGTCATACTCCTGATTGACATCTATGTTAGAACATTCCTCAACTCTGCCTGGAAGGTCAGTCGAGCTGAGTTCACTACATGGGGCACGGGACTGTGCTCCTGGGGGTCTGCAAGCTCCTCTGAGTGCCAGGGGTAAGGGTGGGGGTGGGGGTCAGGAGTGGGGTCCAGCAGGGAAGTTGGATAACTGAAGAGCATTCTTTAGTTCTCTGGGATTAGAGGGCCTTCTCCCATTGGCTAGTTTGGGCTGGAATCTGTGGATCCTGCAGCTCTGAAACAGAATAGTTCTGCTGTGTCTGGCTTTCTCTGAGCCCAGGGTTCCCCACTCCCAATCCATGCCAGTACCTCCCTTTCCAAACCCTCAGCCTTGCCTTTTAAACCAGAGAGACAGAGGGGGAGAAAGCTCTTCTCCATGTATGCACTAAGGGTGGGGCAGAGGTGCTGGGGAAGGGAAAAGGGGTCAGTAGTCAAACCTCAGAATCAGCTCATATTTCATCTTTCCTAACTCGCAAGGCCTTAGCAGGATGTAGTGAAAGAAAGGAAACTTATTTGTGGCTATGAAGCAATGAAGTGGGAGGGTCTAATGCCCCTAGGAGCCCTGGTGGCACAGTGGTTAAGAGCTCAGCTGCTAATCAAAAGTTGGCAGTTGGAATCCACCAGCTGCTCCTTGAAACCCTATGGGGCAATTCTACTCTGTCCTATAGGGTCACTACAACTCAGAATTGACTCGACGGCAACGGGTTTTGATTTTGTTTTAATGCTCACTAATATGGCTGTGACTAAGACACAAGTCTTAAACCCCAGGTCTTGTCCCAGGCCATGAGGACAGCACTCCTGATCCCCAGGAAAATGTCTGGGGGTGGTCTGGGGAAGCAGGCTGGTCAAGAAGGAAAAAGGAGAAGATGGGGAAGGAAAGCTTGGGGCAAGGGGGTTCAATTGTGCTCAGGCATGACGAGGGACTTCCCACTAGTCTCCCACCCCTCTCCTCCTTAGCCTCACTCTGCTTTCCTCTCCCTTTAAGAAACTCTCCAGCCAGACCTCAGTCTCATAATTCTGAACCTGCTCACCCCCAAGTACCTGATCTGGCAGGAAAGAAGGACTGAAGGAGAGAATAAGGGAGTGATCAGAGAAAAAGCTACCACCTTGTTGGACTGGGGTTTAGCTGCAGAGAAGGGCAAGAGTATGGGATTTCAATAGTGGAAATATGGATCAGAGAAAAAGACAGCAATTCCTCCTCTCCTCAGGAATCTTACCTCTCAGATCACCATTTTCCTGGCCTAGTCCAGACTCTGTTGGGTGTTCTGCTCCAGTTTGGAGACTGCTCTTCTAGGTCTAGGTGAGTGAAGTTGGGAGGTGAAGAGCAAGTGTTTCAGGGGCCTCCACTGGAGAAAGAGGCCAGCAGAGAGAGGACAGCTCCAATTCTCTGACCAGGGAACAACTCTTGTCTCCTTCATTCAGCCAACAGAGACTAGCCTCATCCCCCCATCTCCCACCCCCACTCCCAATCAGTGCTCTCTCCAAGGGCACCTAAGATACTTGTACTTACACCATTTTCACCCCTAGGTATTCATTCCCCCCAGTCTTGGCTCCCTTTCCTCTCCTACTAAGCTCTTTAGCTCTTCTACTCCAGATTCACTGGGTGAGGGACAGGAGCTGATAATGGCTTCTGTCAACCACAGATGCTGACACCGAAGGCAGAGATTCGTACTTCTACTCCCTAATCATCCTGAATTTGGATTTCAGGAGCCAGAGGGAGAAAGAGGAAAGCTAAAGGGAAGATCTGGAAGACACCGACAAGAATCCCAGGGAAGATAAGATAAAGACACCTCTCTGCTTCACCAGAAACACAGAAACCATGCGGAAGGTACCAGTGCTAGGTTGGCAACTGGGACATTGGATTCTGAAAAGGAAGGTGCCTTCAGGGAATTGCCTGGGGGTGCAGGGGATTCCTGAGTTCTAACACTCCTGGGATTACCCAGGATACAACCCAAAGCATCTTTGTCTTTTCTTCTGGTTAGTTTGTCTCCCCTCCTTTTTTTTTTTTTTTTTTTTGGCTATTACTTTATTTCAGTCTTATATTTAGGGTTGTTTTCAGGAGTTGCAAAAAAATTTACCCGTAGATTCTGTACCTTTCTCTCCTGCTGGCCTTAAGAAAGCATACAAAAACATTTTTGAAGTTTTTTCTACTAGGAACTACAGAAGTGGAAAAGAATTTGCGAAATAATAAATACGGGGATAGTTACAAAGTTACTGTAAGTCTTAATGGCTTGTAGTTGTAATCATCCTGGAGTTTCATCTATCTCTACACTTGACTGAATTATCTCTTTGAAGTGTAGAATTCAATGACGTTTAATTACACTCACCTTATTATATTACCATTACTACGATCCATTTCCAAAAGTTTTACATCACCCCAGACAGAAACTCAGTTCCCCTTCAGCAAGAACTCCCATTTCTTCTTCCCCACAGCCCTTGGTAACCAATAAACTTTTGTCTCTATGCATTTGCCTATTCTAGATATTTTATAAAAGTGGGATCATACAGTATTTGTCCTTTATGTCTGACTTATTTTACTCTGCATACTATTTTCAAGTTTCACCCATGTCATAGCATGTATCAGAAGTTCATTTCTCTTTATGGCTGAATAATATTTCATTGTGTGTATATAGCACGTTTTGTTTATCCATTCGTCTGTTGATGGACGCTTGGGCTGTTTCCACCTTTTGGCTGTTGTGAATAATGCTGCAGTGAACATTGGTGTACACGTATCTGTTTGAGTCCCTGTTTTTAAGTCTCTTGGGTATATACCTAGGAGTGGAATTGCTGGATCATATGCTAAATCTATGTTTATTTTTTAAATAATTTTGTTGTTGTTGAAAATACACAGCAGCACATACACCAATTCAACAAATTTCTACAGGTCCAGTTCAGTGACATTGATGACATTCTTCAAGTTGTGCAACCATTCTCACTCTCCTTTTCTGAACTGTTCCTCCCCCATTAACATAAACTCACTGCGCCCTGAGCTTGATAATAATAAGAAGGCTAACCCATTCCAGTAGAGCGCAAATGAGACCACAAAGCTCAGAGAATCTCCAGACAGAGATATTTGTCTTGTCTCATTCCTCCACGGTGGGTCCCATGAGATTACCATAGCCACCTCTAAGGTTGTCCAGAACCAGCTCACCACCTTCCTGAAGCTGCTCCTTAGCCAGTCCATATCACCAGGACCTAAAGGATAACCCAGGTTACCTACTCGGCTGATCTTACAGGGTTGTATGTGGATCAAATAAGATACACCCAAGCAATTTAAGTATTAAGTTACTCAAACCAAACCCACTGCCATCGAGATGATTCCAACTCATAGCGACCTTACAGGACAGAGTACAACTGCCACATAGGGTTTCCAAGGCTGTAAAACTACTGAAGTAGAAGCCGACTGCCAGATCTTTCTACTGTGGAGCAGCTGGTGGATTCAAACCACTGGCCTTTCGGTTAGCAGCTGAGAGTTTTAACCACTGCACAACCAGGGCTAGCATTAAGTATAAATGAATTCATTCAAGAATTAGATACACACATAATTTCTTATTATCAAATAATTTCAGTGTGGGTGAATACAGACATGGTCCTGAGGGGCTGGATGACCATTCATCTCTGCTTCCACCCTCTGGAATCTCTACTCCAGCCCCATACTCAGAATGCCAGGTCAGCATGGAACCCAACTCCATTGTGTGGACAGTTTCAGCAGGACAAAGGCCCCAACATAACACAAGCCAACCCAACAGCCCCTTTGGCTGGCTCCTGAGGCCCACGCCTGCTTCTCTCCCTTTCTCTGGTTATGCTTTGCTGACTCCTGGCAAAGTCCAGAATAATCACCAAGCTCTGAGTGCTTCATCCCTCTCCCATCCATAGTTAAGGCTCCAATTAGCTCTTGGATCAGGCCAGGGCCCCAACACGTTAGAAATGGGGGTAATCCAAGAAATAAAGCAATAAAGGGACTGTCCCATCCTCTTCTTACCTTCCTATCCCCTTCCTTTCCTAAGGCATCAGAAACAACCCCAAACATCACACACTTGCTCACTCTGAGTCAGATCCCAAGTGCTTTATATGTGTCATCTCATGTATTGGTATTCCCTAGGGTTGCGCTTTCAGTTTGATTCCCTACTTACTCTAGTCAACACCCTCCCCTTGGATGACCTCATTTATGTCCTCCTCTCCCTTGAACTTTATATTCTCCTATGTATAATACCCTCTTTAAGTCAGAAACCTAAATACCAGCTTCAACTCCTTCTCCCATCCTCTCACTCCCACCTAATCAGTCACCAAAGCGCCACCAGTTCCAACCCTTGGACAGCTGAACCCACACCACGTCTGACCTGAGAACTCTGGTGGCTTCTTACCGTTTGTCTCTGTTTCTAGTCTCATCCCCTCAGATTCATTCTCTAAGTTGCTGCCAACTTTACAAAAGTATCTGTAATTGATTATTTCCCTGTTTTAAACTCTTCAACAGCTCCTGAATGCCTGAAAGACAAAGCCTCAACTCCCTAGCATGGCATACTTCATAATCCATTCTCAACTCTTCCAACTGCTCTCCTTATCTCCCCAACACGAGACTAAGTAATATTGTACTCCTCGTGGTTCCTCAAACACCCCATTCTATTTCATAACCCAGTGCTTTACCCTAAGCTGCTCCCTCTGCCTAGAATGTCTTATCCCCTCATCCCTGTCAAGTAAAGTCCTATCAGTCACTATGCATGGAAACGTTCAGAATTAGTTACTTGTTTTTTAGCAACAAGGCAGGTAAGTCATGTGAATGGAGAAGGTGAGTTTATCGGACGGACAGTCAGTAGGTAAGAGTGAAATAGTGCAAGAGATGAAGGGAAGTCATTTAAGTGACAAGAGAGCCCAGGTAAGCCATCCAAGTGACGGTGTGAGGGATGTAGTGTGATTGTTTCAACCTCCACAGGCCAGGATGGAATGGAGAAATCCTACAGAAACAAAATTCTGGAAACTTCTTCTCATTACTACCAAAATGTAAAGTACCGACAGCAAGACTTTTCTAAAAGAAATCTCTCCTCCAAGCACTTTTCTCCTAGATTTAAAAAGATTAAACAAACAAAAAATGAAACCTGTTGCCATCGAGTTGATTCCAACTCATCGTGACCCTATAGAACTGAGTAGGACTGCCCCATAGGGTTTCCAAGGAACCACTGCAGATTCCAACTGCACCTTTTATCTAGCAAGCCGTAGGTCTTAACCACGGAGCCACCAGGGCTCCTTCTCAGTGTCTGGCAGGATGAAAAGGCTTGGCCAGGCTGACCCCTGGTGGAGAGAATGTGCCACTGCACTGCAAGAATGCAGGGCGGCGCGGGGGGACGACAAACCCCTTTATACTCTTTCATTTAGTGATTTGAAAACAATGAGCACATGCTCTGTGCTAAGAGGAATACTGGGGCCCTGGGGCACAGAGAACAAAGGACTTAATCCCTGTTACTAAGAATTCACAACTTAATGGGTGAAACAGGTAGCGGTTTGTGCCCCCTTTTAAATGTTCCCTCAGCAGAACTAGGGAGAATGGAAGACTCCTTAGAAGGCTGATGCGGTAGTCCAGGGGAGAAATAACACGATAGGGATTAAATCTTAATCGGATGCGGGAGATGAGGGAGATGAAGAGTCAAGGATCCTCAAGTTTCGGGCCTGGACAACTGGCTGCGTATGGGTTGCAGTTCACTGAGTCAGGGAATGGAAGAGGAGGAGGAAGTCTGTGCAGGAAGATGAGGTTAGCTTTGAGCATGTTGAGTTTGAGGTGACTAGGGGGGACATCTAAGTAGAAATGTCTAATAAGCTGTTAGATACGCAGATCTGGAACTCAGGAGAGAACTATGAGGTTGGAGAATTTGAGAGTTCTTCTCCAACAGGTGATAGTGGGACTCCACCAGAGAAAATGAGATACTCGGAGTATCTATCCATCCATTCATCGAGAAAAGACATTAGCTGAAGTCTTGAGCTGGCTGGGGAGAAAGAGGGGTATTTCAGAATACTATTTTTCAGGCAGAGTTAAGAAAGGGCATGGCCTCATAGGTAATTAGAAGTTAGGCTGCAAGGTTAGGGAGGCAGGAGATGAGGCCTTGTTTTCTCTCATCTGCAGGCCTTAGTACACACGGTTCCCTCAACTGCTTAACCGCTTCTGCTTTTAAGCCACAGGTATGACTTCTGGGAAGTCTCTCCCCAATACTCCCCCATATACTAAATCAGAGGCTTCCCCTTTGCTTCCTGAGCATCCTGTAATCACCCCAGTGATAGCACTTAGGGCATCCTCTGCAACTGCCAATATTCTCATCCATCTCCCTGGCTAGACCACAGGCCCTTCAAAGCAGGAACTGTTTTGTGAGAAAGAACAAATAAGGTTGGGAGCAGCCATATCACATGAAGCCTTACAGCCACGTGACGGAATTTGGCCTTATCCTGGAAGAAATGCAGGCACAGTGAAGAGTTTAAGCAAGGGAGTGTCATAATCAGATCTGTGATTTAGAAATATCACTCTGACTGTAGTATGGGCATTGGATTAGAAGCAGACAGACCAAAGTTGGGAGACCAGTTTACAAGCTACTATGTTGCCACATTACAAGAAAAAACCCAAACAGGGCCGCGTTCACTAGAATGCTGGTTAGAACTCTGGGAGGCGGAAAAGTTTTTTGATTAATGTTTTAGGTTCTTAAGGACTGTTGAAATCAAACAACTCCCCAAAAGCCTGGATAATGCTCCAAGACTTCTGGGTGTCTTATCATTAAATTGTTGTTGTTAGGTGCCATCGAGTCAGTTCCGACTCATAGCGACCCTACATGACAGAGAACTGCCCCATAGGGTTTCCAAGGAGTGGCTGGTGGATTTGAACTGCTGACCTTTTAGTTAGCAGCCGAGCTCTTAACCACTACGCAATCAGGGCTCCTATCTTTAAATATACCCCTGCAAACTACCCTCATTAATCCTTCAAGAATGGTCCTTCTCTAACAAACCTTATTAAGAAAATATTCTGCATTCTACTTTGGTGAGTGGCGTCTGGGGTCTTAAAAGCTTGCAAGTGGCCATCTAAGATGCATCAGTTGGTCCCAACCACTTAGAGTAAAGGAGAACAAAGAACACCGAAGACACAGGGAAAGTATTGGCCCAAGAACCAGAATGGGCCACATAAACCAGAGACTTCATCAGCCTGAGACCAGAACTAGATGGTGCCTGGCTACCACCAATGAACATCCCGACAGGGAACACAACAGATGGTCCCTGATGGAGCAGCAGAACGATGGGATGCAGAACTCAAATACTAGTAAGAAGACCAAATTTAATGGTCTGACTAAGACTGGAGGCGCCCTGGAAAGCATGGCCCCTGGTCTCTCCATCACCCCAGAACTAAAACAATTTCCAAGGCCAACTCTTCAGACAGGGATTGGACTGGACTGTGGGACATAAAGTGACACTCGTGAAGAATGTGCCTCTTAGACAAGGGGTGGCTTCTCTCCAGAGGTGAGAGGGGAAGGCAGAGAGAATTAGGAGCTGGTTGAATGTTCATGCGGAATCGGGCAGAGGGGAGGAGTGTGCTGTCATAGAATGGGGCGAGCGGTTGGGGTCTCATAACAATGTATGTTAAAAAAAGAAAAAAATTCTGTATGGGAGACTAACTTGAAACGTAAACTTCATTTAATTACATTAATAATAAAAAAAAAAAGAATGCCCCTTCTCCCTGAGGTACCAAATTACTGGGCTGAGGGCTGGGGACCATGGTCTCAGGGGACATCTAGCTCAAATGGCGTAACATAGTTTATAAAGAAAATGTTCTACATCCTACTTTGGTGAGTAGCGTCTGGGGTCTTAAGAGCTTGTGAGCAGCCATCTAAGGTACTCTACTGGTCCCACCCCATGTGAAGCAAGGGAAAAATGAAGAGAACCAAACACACAAGGAATCATGGATTCAATTGTGTTCCCCCAAAATATCTGGCAACTTGGCTAGGTCGTGATTCCCAGTATTGTTGGATCGTCTACCATCTTGTCATTTGATGTGATTTTCCTATGTGTTGTCAATCTTGTCTCTATGATGTTAATGAGATGGGATTAGCAGCAGTTATGTAGACTCAATCTATAAAATTAATCTACAATTTAAGCCAATCTCTTCTGAGGCATAAAAGAGAGACTCAAGCAAAGAGACAGGGGGACCTCATACCACCAGGAAAGCAGCGCTGGGAGCAGAGTTTGTCCTTTGGACCTGGAGTTCCTGCATAGTTCCTAGACCAAGGGAAGATTGATGACAAGGACCGTCCCCCAGAGCCAACAGAGAGAGAAATTCTTCCCCTGGAGCTGGCACCCTGAATTTGCACTTACAGCCTACTAGACCATGAGAAAATACATTTCTCTTTGTTAAAGCCATTCACTTGTGGTATTCCTGTCACAGCAGCACTATATAACTAAGACACAAGTGAAAGAAGGACTAATGGGCAACGACCACAGCCTCCACCAGACTGAGTCCAGCACAACTAGATGGTACCCAGCTACCACCACTGACTGCTCCGACAGGGATCACAATACAGGGTTCCAGACAGAGCTGGAAAAAAATGTAGAACAAAAGTCTAAGTCACAATAGAAGACCAGACTTATTGCTCTGACAGAGACTGGAGAAATTCTGAGAGTATGGCCCCTGGACATCCTTTTAAATCAGTACTAAAGTCCCTCCTGAGGATCACCCTTCAGCACACGATTAGACAGGCCAATAAAACAAAAAATAATACACATAGCTAACCATGTATACAAGACTAAATAGGCTCACCAGCCCAGGGGCAAGGATGAGAAGGCAAGAGCCAACAGGAAAGCAAAAAAAAAAAAAAAAAGAATGCCCCTTCTTGTTTCCCAAGGGCCTTACTCACTTTGAAGTAACAGATGGCAGATGTTTAGCTTAAAATTTCTTTTTCCGAAGACCTGTCTCTCTTTAAGTTTTGTATATTGTGTGTGACATGTTCTTCTGTATTACTGTATAACCTTCAAAAAACCATCTGTACATTGTTTTTTTTGAAGGATTTTCTTTTTATATTTTATTGTGTTTTCAGTGAAGGTTTACACAGCAGTTTAGGTTCCCATTCAACAATTTCTACACAAACTGTTCAGTGACATTGGTTATATTCTTCACAATGAGTGAACATTCTCATTTCTGTTCTGGTTGTTCTGTTTCCATTAATCTACTTTCCCTGTCCCCTTACATTCTCATCTTTGTTTTAAAGTTAATTGTTGACCATTCTTTCTTTTAACAGGAGATTGCAAACGCCATATAAGCAAAAACCTGCTTTGCGATACTCACAGCAGTTTCTCTAGAAATGACTGTCTGCTTGCAAATGTCTTTCTCTCTTACTTTCTCACTCTTAATAAATATGTGATCTCTTTAATTGTCAAAGTCTTGTTTTTAACAGGGCCTAAGACAGTTCTTTAAAAAATTTTTTAGGGTAGGGGGGCGATAGAAAGATGGAGGTGGGATGTTGATATTGGGCTGATGAGCATAATCTTAAGTGGACAGACTGGAAGATTTAGAAGGCAGGGACATAGGGCCTCATAAAGATTAAAATGTTAGATGGAGGGGCCCTCCATAATCATCTACCCATGCCTATCCCAAAAGGTTGGTATTTTTGGTTAATCTGGAAACCGAATATTGAGTTAAACCCTTTATTCCCAGCCCTGAAAATACAAAATCAACATTTACAGTATTTATACGCTTATTATAAACAACTGCCACTTACCCAGTGGTTCTATTTGTCAAACTGTATTCTAGATGATTCTCATTTAATTTTTACTAAAGTCTAAGGGCTGGATACTATTTCTATTTTACCAATGAGAAAACTCAGAGAAGTTACATTTGTCCGAAGTCAGACAGTGGAGCCGGGTTCTAATTCAACTGTTTAATTCTAACATTTATACTTTTAATCATCATGCTACACCATCCCTCTACAGGCCCTGTTCGTTCAAATGCCAGCATAATTAAACATCACTCCTCCACAGATTAAAACTGCGACGACAGAAATCACTAAAATGGCGGCTCCCTGCTGGGCGTGGACTCCCTTACGTCATCACGCTGCGCCGCCGCCTCCCCCGGACCACGTGGACAGGAGCCTGTCCCGCCGACTGCGGGGTCTCCAGCTGAGGGGTGTGCCCTGTTCAACAGTGGAGCGAGATGGCGCTGCACTTTGCATGTTCTTTGCGGCTGTGCCGCTGGGGAACCAAACGTTTGAGAATTGCTGCCGCGGAAGCCCGGAGAGGTAGGGTCATCTATTTTTACCCTCTTTTGCCTCCAGAATGGAAAGTTTCCGCCTTTTGTTCCCAGAGCCTGCTCCGAGAAGCAACTTCAGCCGTCCCAGGCCACTCTCCTCCCTGTCTGCGTTGGTATCGATATTCCAAACCTGGGACACCATCTAATTCCTTTAAATCACGGAGCTTCCCCCAAACTGAGCTTTTCAGCCCCTGGGGCTGGCCATACTACAGCAACTCCCTACTCTGTTGCCCACTTGACATTCTTACTCCTCTCTGTTTTCCCGTTATCTCATGACTGCCTGATTCACATCGTATACCCCCAGTCCTAGGGTTCTGGCCCCTGTCATCATCCAGTCTCTTTGCTCTGCCCGCAGGCATCAGTTTCAAACTGGAAGAAAAAACCGCCCACAGCAGCCTGGCACTCTTCAAAGGTGACACAGGTGTCAAATATGACATGGTGGGATTGGAGCCCACCAAGGTAGCCCGGAATGTTGAGCGCTTCCGGGACTGGGCAGTGGTGCTGGCAGACACAGCGGTCACCAGCGGCAGGCACTACTGGGAAGTGACAGTTAAGCGCTCCCAGCAATTCCGGATAGGAGTGGCAGATGTGGATATATCCCGGGATAGCTGCATCGGTGTTGATGATCATTCCTGGGTGTTCACTTATGCCCAGCGCAAGTGGCACACCATGTTGGTCAAGGAGAAAACCCCAATTGAGGGCATCGGGCAGCCAGAGAAGGTGGGGCTGCTGCTGGACTATGAGGCCCAGAGGCTGAGCCTGGTGGATGTGAACCGGGTCGCTGTGGTCCACGTGCTACAGACAGATTTCAGGGGTCCAGTAGTACCTGCCTTTGCCCTTTGGGATGGAGAACTGCTGACCCACTCAGGGCTTGAGGTGCCTGAGGGTCTCTAGTATGTCCATCACTGGAGCCCCTAACCATGTTCTTGATTTGTCTTCTGCTGAAAGTGTCTGAAGCCTTTTTATTTTGCCTGTAGCTCCCAATTCACTGTTGGGTCCTCTGTGCAGTATCTTAGCCATCTTCCTCTCCCCTACCCGGTGAAAGCTAGGCGTACATAGCCACCACCACCCCCTGCACCCTAAACTATGCCAGTTTCCTAGCTTACCATGGATGTGCTTTCCCTGACTTGCTTCCTTCAGCCCTTCTGCCTCCCTGTGCCTAGACCTTCTGACTGTATTCAGTTTGGGGAGTGTCTTTGAGCTTTATTTGAATTTATTCATCACTGTGATACCTCTCCCTCCCTTGCCTACATGTAACTTCTGTTTGTTCTTGGAGCTCTACCACATCCCTTCAGAGTAAATCCTTTCTGCCTCTGGCTGGAGGAGTGGTAATTCGGTAATTTGGCCCTTTCTCTATAACACATGCAGAATATGGGCTCTGGCTCCCTCAGTAAGTGCTTTATTGACTCAATATGTTGAAGTAAGAACAGAGCCGTCCCCCATACCTCAACGCCACAGACCCTCAGCCCTACACAACTGCACCTATCCCCACTCGGAGTCTATTTGCCTTAATCTGCACACCTTTGACACTCAGCCAGTCTGTTACAATTGTTGTGCCCGTTACAATCATGACCAAAGGGGAAGAGATACTTAGGAGATATATAGGGGGTTAGTGCTAGAAAGCATTGATTCTTGAGAAGTTTTGTATTCATTTCTGCCACGGTTGGAACTTACAGAGAGATGCCGGAGGTTTTGCACAATCCATTTTTGGGCCTGCTCAGACCCAAGTCCCCATCCCTCTTGGCAGCAGGTTGCACTTAACCTAAACAGTATTTGGGGTCAGGGAAAACCAAGTGGGGTGAATGAGTATGTATGTGAAATACGTATTGTTTGGGCCCTGTTTGGGCCCTGTGGTTTCATCTTTTCTACCTTCTATAATGGTGATGCAGCTGGATACCCCTAGGGGAGAAAGAGAAAGGCTGGGCTTAGCAAAAATAATGATTTGTGTAATTAAAGTTTATTGGAGCACAAAATACTTTCTCTGTCTATAAAATTGCTGTAAGCAGTAGCAGCATGTCCTGGCTAATGGGGGCAGATCTCTCCAGGTGCATAGGTCCTCCTCTCCCTTCTTCTGGGACATATACACGTGTGTGGTAGCAGGAACCCCTCCACCAGAGTGTCTCTCAGTTACGGTTTCTTCAGTGAGAGGAATAGGGGACCTGGTTGAAAACTTGGGAAGGTTTTGAGTGGGCCAAGCCATTAGACTGTACCTCAGAGAAGCCCATGGTCTCTGGGTAGCTCTGATGCAAGTGTCCACTAAGACCCTTCTGTACGCTCTGTCTGCCAAGGGAATAGGGTATTTTAACTCACAAAAAGCACTGGCCTAAGTCACCAAATGACTTTCTTGGTCCCCACGGAAGCAGTGTAGCTCTCCATAACATTTTCAGTGGTTATGGGTTAAATGTGCGGCCAACTCGCGCCTTTTCTTGCACAGGGACTGTGTCCATGCCCTGTGCTCACACCATGCTCTCTAAGTTCTCTTTGGACAGAGCTTCAGCCGTGGCCTCCGTCTGAGTCTCAGGTGGTGTGTAGGAGTCCTGGTAATCTTGAAGCAGCTTGGCCACCTCCAGGTGGTTGAACTGCACAGCATCATCCAGGGGAATGTTGCCCCACCTGAGAAGAACAAAGACCATCGTGAGACAGAGAAGGCATTGAGAGTACAGTGGTTATATCCATGTGTGCTGGCTGGAGGGTAGTGGTGGGTATGCTGTCCTGCCCCCCCCCCCCCCCCCCCCGCCCCCAGCTTAAGCTTACTCACCTGTCCTTGACGAAAGGATTCACTTTGCAGGCCTCAATCAGGAACTTAACAACTTCAGTGTGTCCTAGGAATACAGACAGAGGGAGAATGAGAGAGCACAGGTCCTGAACCCTCTGGTGTTAACATTGGTGCAGACCCTTGGCAGCTGGGATCTGTACCAAGAAGGGAGAGAAACAGCCCTCTTCCGGTTTTGCTCCCTGCAACACTCAATAATAGTCTGGCTGCAGTCTAAAGGGCATCTGGACAAAACTAATTGCTGCCTCTGTCACCTTGAGGACACAAGAAATGAGAGTTTTCTTGTTAGAAAAGAAAGGCCATGCCGGCTAAAGGTATATGCAATATGTAGGGTCTTACAGGGAGCTCTGGTGATGCAGTGGTTAAGAACTTGGCTGCTAACTGAAAGGTCAGTGGTTCAAACCCACAGCTTCTCCGCAGGAGAAAGATGTGGCAGTGTGCTTCCGTAAAGATTACAGCCCTGGAAACCCTATGGGGCAGTTCTTCTCTATCCTTAGGGTCACTATGAGTCAGAATCAACTTGACAGCGATGGGTTATGGTCTTATAATGTTTCCCCTCTTATTTAACCCTTCAGATACCTTCAGCTGCAGCAACATGCAGGGCTGTGCGGGAGTCGTAGTCTTTCTGTTCCATGTCCATGGCTGACAAGGCAAACCTGAGGGTAGTGGAAAGCAGTTGGTGTGACCCAGATAAACCTAGAGTCACTAGTGTCCTTTCTGAAGCGTCAGTCTGGATGGGTTCCAGAAAAAGTAAAACAGAGCTCATGCCAAGGTCTTGTAGGTCCTACACAATCCTTGTTGTATCAAGATGAGACTGTTAACTCCTCTGTCAGAAAGACGGGAGTGTAATAATTCCAGAAACATCACTGTCTACCCATGATAGGTGTCCAGTATGCATTTGTTGATGTTGGTAGTCAATTCAGGCAGGCTGCCGACCTCCTAGGACTCAGTTCTTATCACCTAGGTTAGTAATGACAGTGGCTGCTATTAAGGTCTTCCCACGTGGCAGACGCTGTACTTTTTAAAAAATCTCATCTAAATGCACTCTGTGCCCATTCTGCCTGACTTCAAAGCTGAAGTACTTAACTATTTTGCTGTGTTTTGCTGTTTTCCTCCTAATGAGATCTCTGACCAGGAGTGGTTTATTGTGTTTTTTGGTCACAGTAGAAGTACCTTCGAAGAGCAGAGACATCTCCACTATAGGCAGCAAATAACAGGTTCACCACAGTCTTGTTCTGGAAGACAAATCATACTCACCTGAGATGAATTGTGACTTTGAACCCAGCTCTGCCCTGTGACCCTTCTCCCTCCATGCTTAGCCAAGGGTATTGCTGAATTGTCATGGAACGTTCTATTCTGAAATTTTCTTACAAGCCATCTGGGGTTTTCCTTACCCGAACTTCTCCCCGTTCACGCCGTGGGTCTAACTTCCGAGCACAGTGCCTCAAATTGTCATAGTTGTGGAAATTGAAGACAGACACCAACTTCTAGAATTGTAAGTCAGAGATAATGTTTCCTTTTTTGCACTTAGTAGAAGCTCAAAATTGCTTAATTCATTCAAAAATATTGAATATCTACTATATGGAAAGGAACTGACCTGGCAGAAGCTGATGCCCTTGTGGCTGTTCCCCAGCTTGTCCAGTGGTGGTGACAGACACATCATTCCCATGACATTGGGTACCACCAGCAGGATGGCTCCCGACACAGCTGACTTGGCTGGCAGGCCCACCTGGGGGAGAGTGGAGCCTAAGGATGAGCCGGGGATGCCCAAAATCTGGGTTAATAAACAAGTTAGGGTTCCCAAATGATTGCATGGGCAAGGCCACCGCCCACCTCGACCTTTTGGCTGGTTATCAGCTGCTTTTACTCCTATACCTATCCCTGCCCCCCTTAAATTCATTGACTCAAGAACTATCCATTGAATATTTTAGACTGGAAGCAGTGCTAGAACTAGGACAAAGGCCCTCATTGAACTTACATTCGGGTAGTGGGAGACAGACAATAAACAAGTAAACAAATAGACAAAAATAATTACAGCTTAGGATAGACACCCAGAAGAAAAGAAGTAGGGTCCTGTGACACAGAATCTGGGTGGAAGGGGGCTCACTTTAAATAGGGTGGTCAGAAAAGCCTCTCTGAGGAAGTGACATCTAAGCTGAGACCTGAAGGAGGGCAGCAGAAGAGTGGTTCCGAAGCTGAAACACCATGCGTTTGTGTGTGAGGAACTTGATGTGTTTGACAAACTCCCTTAAGGATGCTCGGCCTAATCGCCTGGCTGGAAGTTGGTGAGAGAGAGGCGAGAACAAGCTTCAGAGACTCAGTGTTCTCTCTTCTTGGCACTGGGCTCATGGGAAACAGGTGGCAGGGTCAGAAACACTCACATGGAAGGCAAACTGGCCAGAGAAGTCGTACATGCCGCAGGAATGCATGAGGCTGAGGGTGTTGCGCACTGCTTCAGCACTTAGCACACTCTCCCCTGTGATGGGGCAGATCCCGCCGTTGGCAAGGGTGGCTGCTATGACACTGCCTGATTCACAGGTGACCTCCACGGAACACAGCTGTGGAGACAGGGAGAGGTGAGGGTGTGGTGTGACCTGAACACCCTGCTCTTGGGTGTAGAGCAGTATTCTTGGCATCTTCATCTTTTAACAAGTTCCCTTGGTGTTTCTGAAGGATACCAGAACCACTGGAGAGGTTGGAGCAAAGAAGGCAGTCTGTGATGTTCCCTCAGCCCAGCTGAATGACAGTGTCTGCTTACCTGGAAGTAGAGGTCAAGGGCAGCCATCATGTCTACCCCCTTAGGAAAGCACTGCAAGGAAGGAGAGGGGAGAGCATTTCCCTTCAGACCCTTAGCAGCCCCTTTCACACTGCCAGGATCTCAGCCAAAGTCCCCTCCTGTTACCCCTCCACCAGCCACAGAATTCCCAGGAACTTTTTCTGCCAGCTTCTCCCAGTTACCTTCTTTTCCTTGAGATAATAGCCGATGGCATAATTCCGATCCCCAGTTTCCTTCTCTGACTGGAATCTGAAATAAGCACCCAATTTAGTACTTGAAATTTGAGGGGCAGGTATGGGGAGAAGCGGAAAAAACACCTTCCCTGAGAGAGACAGGACTATATCATAGGTGTCAAACTAATCATCCCCTTTATAAATTCTGACAGTGATACTGAAGGAAACCTCTGAACCTATGCAAACACTGAGCATGGCTTTATTGTAAAGTGTAAAAAACAAAAACAAAAAAATCCAAAACTGGTGAGGTTTTTGGCTTTGAGAGTCTTGGCAAGGAAGGGCCTAGGCACAAACCATCACACTGCCTCTCTCATTGCCTAATAAATAGAAATGGAACAAATTTTTTCACAACGTAAACAAGTGTTCGTGAAAGGGCTCAGAGGAACCTGGGAGGCCAAAGTTCCCCTGGGATTTCTTATAAGATTCTCTCTTCCTCTCACCCCCTTCTCCCCACCCTCCAAAAAACCATACACACAATGCATTCAAACCAATCGTCTTAACAGGGCCTTACGTAGCATTGCTGAAACCCAGGTATTCATATCCAGCCATTTTGTTCAGATACTGCAACACCTGGAAGAGAAGGGGCACGGGAGGTTCCACATGACTGAGGACCCTACTACACTCATACCAGGCTGACTAGCCTGGCTGAACTCAGTCCTTATCCCAGCCTTGTCTGAGAGGGCAGGGACTTGAGGAGGCTTCCCCCTCTGAGGCCAACAGATTCCCACACCTCTGAATAGGCTTCTAGTATGGGCTGCTGTATAGTGGGGTTAGAGCCAGGCACTGAGGCAACTAGAGAGGACAGCACACCAGGGAGAAAAGCCGGCAGGGGCTAAGAATATCAAGGGAACTTACAAAATCAAACTTCTCTGCTTTATTACAGTCCATCTGCAGAGAGACAGAGAGAGAGGTCAGTATTCCAGCCTGGGAGGATGGCCAGAGGGGAGGGTCAGAAGGACCTAGTGGAGTTAGACTGGTTTGCTACTGGAAATATGTTACATTTTACAATGACTTTTTTTTGTGTTACAAAGACCTTTTTATAGCCATACATATCTGACCACCTTATAAGCCAAACCATTTAGATTTATTATCAAGTAATAAGTGTGCAGATAGGTGCCTCCAAGGTTCCTCTGAGCCCTTTCATGAACACTTGTTTCTGTTGTGAAATAATTTGTTTCATTTCTATTTATTAGGCAATGAGAGAGGCAGTGTGATGGTTTGTGCCTAGGCCCTTCCTTGCCAAGACTCTCAAAGCCAAAAACCACCTGTGAGCCTCATCTCCTCTTTCATTCTCAATTCCAACCCTCATTCCTGACACCCCTTTCATTTTGCTGACCTCCAGTCCCATCCCCAGTCTCACCCTTATCCATGAGCCTCGCCATCCCTGACTCCCATCCCCATTCCTTACAGTCCGTGCTAGAGCCTTACTGTAGCCCATCCTTGACTCCCATACCCATCTCCAAGACTAGAGTAGATGACAGAAATGGGATGAGGGTACCTGTTACCTATATAATACTCAATTATACTGATAACGGAAATAAGCTGAAGAGTCAAGTCCATTAGGGCCAGCTTAGATGGGGAGGGGATGAGACCGGTCCCAGATACAGGGTTGAAGATAGAGCCATCAGAGAGCAAGGAGGGAGTCTTGACCTGATCTCCTCCCCCAGCCTCATTGCTTCCTGTACTTGTCAGCTAGAGTCAACACCACAGGGACTCCCACACAGCAGAACACCTGGGCCTCTGGGGGGAGGGTTCCTGACGCCACCTTCCCCGGGAGGGGCTGTGATTGGCTCCAGAGTGTTGCTGCCCACACGGCTCCTAGGTTCTTGCTCAAGCCCTGGGAGACCTACAGCTGATGGGCCAGCCTGACAGCCTTGCTCAAGGCCAATTCACAGTTCCAGGTGACGTGAATAGCTGCCCCTGCCTGGCTATTCACCCTTCCTTCTGTGTGTCGCTTACCTAGAAGTGGCCAATCAGCGCCTAATGACGCTGTCCTCCCCCTGTCTCTGGCACTTGGCCCTTGGTCCTAGATAGGGGTCAGGACCTGCTCGCTTCTCTGGGCTCCAGAGTCAATGGTTGGGGGGGGTGGGCAGGAAACTGTGTGTGTGTGTTGAGGTGGGGGGATGTTGTTCCTTTTACTAACATTCTCAGCGTAACATGTGGGTCCCCGCTATGCTCTCACATGCTTCCTGGGACCTTCAAAGGATTCGGGGCCCACGACAGTCTCCCTGGAGAGCTGGGCAGATATGAGAGATACAGGATCAAGGGGGCTTAGAAAAGCGAACCTTCCAGAAGGCTAGGGTACCACTGACCTTGATCAGGGAGCTGACGACAATGGCACCAGCATTGACCATGGGGTTATGGGGAATTCCTGGGGAAATAGAAACCACCCAGAGACTTATTAGCTACTGAGCAAAGTCTCCTTTCCAGCCTGCCCGCTCGGCAGGTTAGACAAGAAAGATTTCTTTGCTAGGGAGGAAGGCATGACTGGGCTAATCAGGAAGGTCAGAAAAACCCAAAAAAGCAGGCTAGGTTGCGGGTGGGGGATGTGGACGAGAAGGGGGCAGTCGCAGGTTTGGTCTGAGGCCTGTTGGTGCTCACCTTCCTCGTTGAGGGAGAGCTTGTTGTAGCGCAGGCCGCTGGGCTCCTTGCCCACGAACTTGTGCACGTAGTCAGTGCCTAGGGTGCTGATGGAGACGGCATAGGTGAGGGGCTTCACACAGGACTGCAGGCAGAAGGGGATCTTGGTATGGCCCACAGAGTGCCTGGAGGGAGACATGTGCACAGAAGGGGTCAGCCTTTGTTCTGCTTCTGTGCCTGCTGCCTCCTCTTCTCACCCAGCATCTCACCTCTGACCATCCACGGTGCACAGGGATGCGCCCCACAGGTCTGGGTTTGACTTGGCCAGGTGAGGAATGTAGGCCGCCACCTGTGCGTGAGTGGAAAAGAAGAGACAGATTGGAGATGTGAATGTAGAGAGGGAGAACAAAGCTGAGGTTCAGGGTCAGGAGAGTCAGAAAAAAAGTGAAAATTCTGGCTCCTCCAGGGCAAAGGGGCCCCGTCCAGCCTGTTGCTCCCAGAGATACCTAAGCCTTAAGTCATAGAGGGCCTTATCCTTCTGTGGCCCCGACCCTGTAGGGATGGCAGTAAAGCCCGTGGAAGGTAAAAGAATTTGTGGGTCAGCTTCCTTCTTTTGGCTCTTAGGCTGAATTACCCAATAGGCCTCTCTTAAGCCTCTACTGACTCCCTATGCCAGTTGTCCCCATAAAAGCCTCAGAGTCCCACACTTGCTCTAGGAATCACATGTACAGGGCCCCAGAAATACAAAAAGCCCTTGTCCCTATTTTCAGAAGTTCTGCTTCTCTTCTGTCATCCTTTGGAATCCCAGCCCCAGGCAATTTCTGAGAAGCAAGTCCTGTCTGGCCCAGAGCCCTCGCCCCTCTCTTAGTCCTCTGGCCCTCACTTTGCCTCCAGTGAGCTCTTTGGCATCCTCAAAGATGCGATCCACATGGCCCGTGAACTCCTCAAAATCAGGAATGACAAACTTCTTTCGGAATGCCTGGGTCAGGAGCACAATGTTGCCGCTCACACACCTGGATCCCAGACATGATTGGGTTAGCAGGGGCTGGAAGATGCAGCCGTGACTCACTCTGGAGCCAGGGAAGTTGACAGTCAAGAAGGTTGTGAGAGGTCATCAGGCTTGGGACCAACAGCTCTGTGACCTTGAGCAAGTCACTTTATCTCTCTGAGTCCTAGTTTCCTCATCTCTGAAATGTGGGGTTGTGATGATATGAAAAGATAACCCAAGATAGAGCATTAGGAGCAGAAAATACCAGAATAATACATATAGCATGTCACCTTTATATTTAAAAACTCCTACATCACATGTGTATATTTACATATATTCATGTTTGTTTGTAAAGACATGGAACATTATCTAGAACATATCCACTAATCTGTTAATGTTTACTTCCGGGGAAGGAGACTGGGGTTAGTGAGGGAGAGAAAACCTCTTTTCAATGTGTTTCAATATTGTTTGACTTTTAATAATGAATATATACACATTTGTGTCTTACTTATGTAATAAGTAATAAAATGAGAGGTTAAACTATACGATCCCCAGGATCCCTCCCTGCTCTTATATCCTGTGATTCCATAGATCATTGTTTAGAGCGGTGCTCCTGTTTCTGGGGCCCTCACTTTCGGAAGAGGTCTCGGTCCAAGAGGCCACCACTGCTGGACTCTCGAACCATGCGGCGCATCTGGCTCATGCAGTCCTGGAGCCGGGGATCTGACCTCTGCAGACCAGTGGCCTTCAATGCCTTTAGGGGAAAGAAGAAGCCTGGTAAGGTCAGCTACAAGGACAATAATTTCCCAATAATCTTTCCCAGTGGTGCCTAATTTGCTCAACTCCAACTGCTACAGTTGGTGGAACAAATGGGTTTAGAGACTAAGAAAGGAGGGAATGGAGCAGCTTTGAAAGCTAACAAGGGCTTCCTGCCCTTTCTCATAATGGCAGCTGGCTTCTGAACCCCTTGGGTCAAAGTTCCAGATCAAGAAGATAGGTTGAGTCAGAAGATTCAATCTTCCCACCCTGGGACAGGGACAGGACTGTCTCATCATCCTAGGCATCTGCTATCATCTATTCTCCATCCTCATGTAGTAACCCATTAGCTGTCCTGTCCTGCATGTGTCCTACTCTCCCCATCCCACTTTCTAGAGATCCCAAGGGACTCGGGTTCTGAGTGAGTAAAGGGCAACTTACAGTAGTGAACTTGTGGATAGGGATTCGTTCCTGTCCCTCGGCAATAGTGTAGAAGAGCAGATCACCCAGGCGGGACAGCATGCCACTCTCTGACGAATCACTGTTTGAGGGCAGAGGTAGGAGAGGAGGTGGGAGGGATACTTTTTACTATGTATCTTTTTGTATATTTTGAATTTTAAACCAATATGAATACATTATCTATTGAAACAATACTAAAAATTAAAATGACTCTCAAGAACCTTGCCATAGACTAGGCGTGTGTGTGTATATTGGGCTAGGAGGAATAACAGGAGAGGGAAGAGTCTTCCAGTTTCTGGGTAAACCCAATGGTCACAATGAGGCTAGTTGCCTATAGGGAGGAGTGGAGCCGTGTGTGACAGGAGAGGAGGGAAAAAGCTATCTAATTCTGAGGGATAACTGGAGAAGGAATGGACACAGGAACACTTTGAGGACAGGTCTTTGTGTCTGGAAGCTGAAGCAAGACAGGAAATAATGGTACACCACTGAATATATCACAAGCCTTAAAAAACTGCATACCTTTTGGCCCCGATATAGATTGATATACAATGTCATGTTAGGGGAAAAAAGCAAGGTGCAGAACGAGCTGTATAGTATGATACCATTTGTATTAAAAAAAAGGGACAATAATATCAATATGTATTTGCTGATAGATGCATGAAATATCTCTAGAAGGTTATATAAGACATCAATGACATCAGATGTCTCTAGGGAGAAAAATTTCCTAGGAATTTATTCTAAGAAATAATGGAACAAGTGCACAAAAGAGTATGTAGTAATCCAAGTTTACACTGGTTAATAACATGCTACCTCATACAATGGAATCTTTTAAAATGGCAAAATGACAGCCATTTAAAATGACAATGTCATTTTGTACATATACATATATCCACGTATTATTGTTGTGTGCCATCTAGTGGATTCCAACTCATAGCAACTGTCTTAGTCATCTAGTGCTGCCATAACAGAAATACCACAAGTGGATGGTTTTAACGAAGAGGGGTTTATTTCCTCACAGTCAAAGTAGGCTAAAAGTCCAAATTCAGCTCATCAGCTCCAGTGGAAGGCGCTTTCTCTCTGTCGGCCTTCTCATCAATGTTCCCCTGGACTAGGAGCTTCTTGGCGCAGTGACCCCAGTCCAAAGGACGCGCTCTGCTCCCAGCACTGCTTTCCTGATGGTATGAGGTCCCCCAACTCTCTGCTCACTTCTGTCTTTTATATCTCAAGAGATTGCCTCAGGACACAGTCCAGTCTTGTAATTCCAGTCCTGCCCTACTAACACAACTGCCACCCATCCTCCCTCATTAACATCACAGAGGCAGGATTTACAACACATATGGAAATCACACAGTACCAGGAATCATGGCCCAGCCAAACTGATACACACATTTTTTGGGGGACATAACTCAAACCATGACAGCAACCCTATAGGACAGAGTAGAACTGCCCCTAAGTTTTCCTAGGCTATAATCTTTATGGGAGCAGATTGCCAGATCTTGTCTCCTGCAGAACCACTGGTGGGTTTGAACTACCAACCTCCTTTCAGTTAACAGCTGAGCACTTAACTACCGTGCCACCAGGGCTCCTAATATCCACATATATATGCAGATATATAAACACACATATATTCAATATTAGAAGCTGTTCATAAATGGAAAAGATAGTCTACTAAAGAATATGAATACTATGATCTGATTTTTGTTAAACTTCACACACACAGGATATATATATAGATATACATCACAGTATTAACTGGTCGTCTCTAGTACTGGGATTTTTATACTCTTCTGTATTTATCTTGGTTTTTCTTTTATGATCGGAAAACGAATAAAGTTAAAATATGAAGAAAAAAAAAAAACCAGTAACCCAAATAACAGGGCATTCTCTTTGTTGCCCTCGTTTGCCCCCAAACACAGGAACCCCTTCCTCTCACTGCATCACACTCCCAGAGCCCATTCCCCTCCAGTGCTCTCAACCCCTTCGGCTCAGGGAGCACCAGTCTAATGTTGCTACCAAGAGGTTCCTGGAGTAGAGGAGGACATAGGCAGGAGATAGAGCAAGGTTCCCTAAAAACACCACTACCACCTGACTCCACTGGATAAGGAGGTATGGGGGGGGGGGTGTGTGTGCAGAGATACTGCTAGCTCCCCATCCTACAGTGGTGGGTGAGGGAGGTTAAACCTGTGCTTTATCCCACTACAATTTCTGTCTCCCGCGGTGATTATTTGGGAGGAAGTTGGGGTGGAGAGTAGAACAGAAGGGAGAGACCTTATCCTTTACAGCTTAAATGTTCTGAGACTCTTTGAGAAGAGGCTGATGGAAAAGTACAGCATAATTATTGTTAATAATAAATAATACCGTATTGGTCTGTGCCTGTCAGGACAGGGATTTCAGTGGTGGTAAGGTAGTGCTTGTGACTGTCTAATTATGATGTGCGTGTCATCAGGTAGATGTCGATAACGGGGAGAGAGCTCTAGTTCCTACTAGAGAAGGGGCTACTTGGGTAGTGCCTGTATTGGCGTTCTGTTGAGGACAAGATTTCCCGCTCAGCTCCGTGTGTGTCTGGGAGAAAAGACCCTCTGCCACCAAGTGTGGTGAGAGAGGTTCGGCCTCTCGGGAAAGAAGTGCCCAAGGGAAGAGAACCCTTTAAACCAGAGAGTCTGAGCGGCATAAATAACGGTTCTGTCTCTGGTTTGGGAAATTTGCGTCTTACGATTTTTTTCTCCCACTGCAAATACTCTCCCCATTCAACAACCA
Source organism: Dugong dugon (assembly GCA_030035585.1). Taxonomy (NCBI): domain Eukaryota; kingdom Metazoa; phylum Chordata; class Mammalia; order Sirenia; family Dugongidae; genus Dugong; species Dugong dugon. The sequence continues at coordinate 11,223,418 of CM057465.1, forward strand.
GTGAGAAAACCCTATTCTACAGTTTAGGGAGCCCTGACTACGCACACACCCAACACATACGCAAAGGACACACGCACGTAGCTGCGCACCAGTAATACACGGGCATCACACGTTACACGCCAAAGACACGCAGAAACACACATCACACAGACAAACCCAAAGTACACCTGGACAGGAGGCAGGAGGCTGTTCCATACCCACGCGTTCCCTATGAGGGAGGAGAGGGCGAGTGAGGATGGGCGGACACGGCCCTGCAGTCAGACACGTGCACCAAGCAACATTCCGCGCCCACTGCGTTCCCCGTGAAGTACACACCTTGGACAGGCACCATCCCGGGAATCGACCTGCCCAATCGCCCTCCCGGGCGGACGGCACGTTACCGCCCGCGCGCGGCGGACCCAAAGCCCCAAATTTAAAGGAAAAGGCGTCGCAGGCTAGTGAGCGAGGAGAAGAGAGGGACAAGAGGTGCGCTCCTGGGGGAAGGGAACTCGAGAGCCAGCGAAAGCAATGCGAGCGGGAACAAGCCTGGCCCCAGCCCTTGTCTCCCAAGCCTTACTGATCCTGGTGCAGCAGCTGGTGGCTGTACGGCGTCTCCCTGCCCTGCGCCGCGGCCTCACTGAGGTGGTGCCGGACGCCCCAGCCAAGGAGGGGACTCTGGCTTAGGTGACCCCAGCCTCCCCCAGGGCAGTGACTGCCGGCCCGGCTCAGGGCATTCTGCAGAGCTCTCATGGAGCGCATCCCCATCTCGCGCCGCCGGCTCTGCCTGAGAGCCTAAGGCGTCTGAGCGGTGGTTGCGGGGCAGAGGAGGCGGGGACAAGACCAGGTTGGGGGAACTTTGTGATGGAAAGCTGAGCCTGGGAGATGGAGGGGAGGGGCCCTGTGGGTGGGTTGGGGCAGGAGGAGGAGCTGGTGCCTTTAAAGCTCAGGCCATGGCTAGATGCACCCATTCCCCCTAGACATGGGGCACAGGAGGGGTACAACGGACAGAAGAGAACGGGATGAGGGCTAGTGGGTGGAGAGGGGGCGGTGTTTGAGTCGAATCGACAATGCCAAAGTTCAATCAATGCGGAAGCAAAAAACTTGGGGGCGGGGAAAATGAGAGCAAGACGATAGGCGGCGGAGGAAAGCCCTTGGATACGTCCGGGCCCTGGCCCCCAGCTGCTGGCGGTGCTTGCCGAAGCTGAGGGCGGGAAAACCGAGGCTGAGCTGCTGCGAGGCCCGGTTAGTCCGTGCGGACGTGGCGGGAGTTAGGAACGATCACCTTCTCGGGTAGAGAGGAGAGCAACACCTCGGGAGCGAAGGATAAGAATGAGCCCTATTCAGGAGGCCATTTATTTGCTTTCGACATTCGAAGGCCAGAACCTGCCCTCGGTAACTAACCCACCGCGCGCTGCAGGGTGAAGGCAAAATGCACGCGTAGTCACTGACAGGCGGCAGTGGTGAGTGAGGAGTCGGGGGGCCGGGAAATCCCCGGACCAGAAACAGCCCCCGTGCACTTTAGTGCAGCCATGGCGTGGCGAAAAGGCCACCAGGGTAGTTGTTAGAATGCCTGGGTTCTGTGTGGCTGGGCAGCTTAATTAAAGCCGAACCCTTGTTTTCTTACCTGTAAAATGCAGACATTAAAATAAGGCAGTGCACACGAAAATGTTAAGCACACCCACAATTTTAGCTTACATTTTAATTTCTTTTATGGAGGGGGGTCATATAGATATATATATTTTTTTTTTTTTATTGTACTTCAGGTGAAGGTTTACAGAACAAATAGTTTCTCATTAAACACTCAGTACACATTGTTTTATGGCATTGGTTAACAACTCCACGACATGTCAACCCTCTCCCTTCTCGACCTTTTTTTTTTTTTTTTTGGTGAAAATATACATAGCCAAAGATACACCATTACAAAAATTTCTACATGCACAGTTCAGTGACATCAATTACGTTCTTCCAGTTGTGCTGCTATTCACACTTTAGATGAAGGTTTACAGAACAAAATAGCTTCTCATTAAACAGTTAGTACACGTGTTGCCCTATGACAATGGTTAACAACCCCATGACATGTCAACCCTGTCCTTACTCAACCTTGGGTTCCCTATCACCAGCCTTCCTGTCACCTTCTGCCTTCTAGTCCTTGTCCCTGGACTGCTGTGCCTCATTAGTCCCGTTTTGTTTTATGAGGCTGTCCAATCCCTGTCTGAACAGTGAACCTCGGAAGTGACTTCACCACTGAGCTAAAAGGGTGTCCGGGGGCCATACTCTCGGGGTACATTTTAATTTTTTGCCCTGTATTCCTCACAGGCAAAAAAGAGATGACATACAAAAAGAATTTTGAAAATGGAGCACATAAAGGAATTTTACCACTTGCTGCTAGAGAACATTCATCTTGTATCTCCACATCACTGAACAGCATCTATATTTTGTAGGGATTCATTATATAAATAATAGCTATTATTGAGTGTCTGTAGTGTACCTATAGGGTCTCTATGAGTCAGAATCGACTCCACGGCAACGGGTTTGGGTTTTACAGTGTACCAACCACTTATATAAGTTATCTCCCCCTCTTACCAGAGCCCTGCAAAGTACTTATTATCACTCCTATTTTGAAGACGAAAAAAATAAGACTCAAGAATTAGGACTTCTTGAATACCATAACCAGCTAATAAGTACCAGAGGCTGGAGTCAGACCCGTCTCTTTGGCTACAAGGCTCTCTCTCCCTTGTGCAGCCCTTTCCAAAATTTAACCATTGAATTACATTATCCCAGGAAACTACCCCACCCCTAAAGGAGGCATTTTATGTGACAGCATTATGATACAGTCCTTGGAGTTGTCTCTTGAGGCAGTTTTGGCCCTATCACAAAACATCATTTTGTTTCCTTTTCTTTTTTAGATTAAAATGAGCATCAAGGGTAACCATGGCAAAATAAATATCAAAACCATGCTCTGATGTGTTCTGTAGAAAAGCAATTCTCGTTTGCTTTGGTTAGGGTTGGAGGGTTTATTTGGCTTGAAACCAGATGGAGTAACCTTGCTTTTGTTTGTTTTTCCCTTCTGTAGTCAGTCCTGATCTGCCTTATTTGTTCTCATATCAGTGGAACTCCCTCTAATTCTGGGACTCAAGCTTGCCCTGGGCTGCCTTATCCTTGGCTTTCCCTGTGACTTCTATTAAAAAAGTTCTGGGTCTTAATACTTAGTATAAACTCAATCCAGCTTTAGGTTTTCCATATGTAACAGGCTAATCTTATCCTTGTTTCACAGGAATGTTACCATTTCTCTGAAGCTTTTTGAGCTGTTTTAAGAGAAAGCTACCAATATGTTAGGGAATTTCTAAACATTACCCAGTAGGTGGAGTCCCTCCCTGGTGGTTCAAAAGGTTACTGCACTCAGCTGCTAAATGAAAGGTACCCAGAGGTACCTTGGAAGAAAGGCCTGGTTATCTACGTCTGAAAAATCAGCCACTGAAAACCTTATGGAGCACAGTTCTACTCTGACATACATGAGGTTGCCATGAAACAGAGTGGACTCCACAACAACTTTTTTTTTTTTAAACCCAGAAGTTATTTGCTCATCCCTGTTCCTTGAATTAGCTTTAATTACAATCAACAATGAGTTTCTCTCTTTCTCCCTGCACACATCTGCTAATAGGAACTAGTTCGGCAGTAAAGAAAATCTACCTGTAAATCTGAAGTTCTTTGCGTAGAGAACTAGCCCCAACTGCACTTTGACTTTTGAACTAATTCTGCCTCCACTGTAAGATTTCTGCCCTTGCATGAGGATGGAGCATGAACCAGTGACTTGGGAGGTCCACAGCATCGTGTAAGGTAGAGAATATCCAAGAAGGGCAAGCGTGCCATCTGTCTTACTTATCTAGTGCTGCTATAACAGAAGTACCGTAAGTGGATGGTTTTAACAAAGAGAAGTTTATTTCCTTACAGTAAAGTAGGCTAAAAGTCCAAATTCAGGGTGTCAGCTCCAGGGGAAGGCTTTCTCTCTCTGTTGGCCTTCTCTCATCAATGTTCCCCTGGACTAGGAGCTTCTCCAAGTGGAGACCCCGGGTCCAAAGGACACACTCTGCTCCTGGCACTGCTTTCTCGGTGGTATGAGGGCCCCATGTCTCTCTGCTCACTTCTCTCTTTTATATCTCAAGAGATTGCCTCAGAACACAATACAATCTTGTAGACTGGGTCCTGCCTCACTAACACAACTACTGCCCATCCTCCCTCATTAACACCGTAGAGGCAGGATTTACAACATATAAGAAAATCACGCAATACCGGGAATCTTGGCCCAGCCAAATTGATACACATGTTTTTTGGGGGACATAATTCAATCCATGACACCATCCTAGGTGGTTAAAGCTTGACAAGGTCAGGTCCTATTGTTGTTTCTGATTTTAAAAAGACCCATCTAGTTAAATCAGTGCTGAAGTATTGCCAGCTGTGGTATGGCCAGCTAGAAATGAGGGTTTTCATAAGTGAAAGAAAACTCTGCCATCTAACTCTAACAGTGGGTTTTTAGGTTAGTCTCTGGCTGTGTCAGAGGTTTATGGTTTACTAGGGATGGGGGGGTTGGTCTTAATGATTTTGAATCATTAAATAGGAAAAGATAAATCCTTTGTGGTACAAAATTGGAAACTTGGTGTTTGTATTTGGGGAATGTTTATTTGTTAAGATTTAGAGACTCTTACTGGTTCTACTCTTTAAATTGTAGTTCGGATGTTAATGAGTCCAAGTGAGAGATTACTTCATATAACAAGTTATTTTTTCCCCTACTAATCTTTGTTCTGCTAATGTTACTACTGGTGCAAATGTTACTCTTCCTGCCTCAGTTTCTCCATTTGTAAACGGTAATCTTGTATTTGCTGGGTAAAATGTAAGTACATAAGCAGCCTACAGTGTGCCAGGCCCGGTGCACTTACCTCTTCTGTATCCTCACTTCTCATTTTTTCCTCAAGAACAATGAAACTAAGCTGATGGTACCACTGTGTTGCTTTGGGTTCAGGGGCTTTAAGGGACTCATTGGAGTTGAAAGTGTAAATAATATTAATCAAGGCTATTGAATAGATTGATATGTTTAAAAATCACTAAGGCATCATTAGTAAGCGTATGCGTAGTAAGAATCAGAACAGAATTTAGTAGAACAAGCAGGGGCAATGCTGTCAGGCCTAGCTTTCAGCAATAGATTATCGAATATAGTAACAAAAGCACAAACAGCAACAGATGAAATAAATAAATGGGACCTCGTAAAAATTAAAAACTTTAATTCATCAAAAGACTTTACCAAAAAAGTGAAAAGGCAAAAGCTACTGACCGGGAGACTATCTTCAAAAACCATATATCCAACAAGAATCTAATAACCCAAATGTATATAAAACTTCAACAATGTAACAAAAAAAAGACAAGTAACCCAATCATAAAATGGGCAAAGGACTTGAATAAACGTTTCACCAAAGAGGACATTCAAATGGCCACCAAACACATGAAAAGATGCTTGGTGTCATTACCCATCAGAAAGATTCAAATCAAAACCCCAATGAGATACCATTTCACTCCCGCTAGGGTGGCTAAGATACGAGGAAAAAAAAAAAAAAAAAGCAGAAAATAACAAATGTTGGCAAGGATGTGGGGAAATTGGAACCCTTATCCATTGCTAGTAGGAATGCAAAATGGTACAGCTGTTGTGGAAAGAAGTATGGCAGTTCCTCAAAAAGCTAAAAATAGAACTACCCTATGACCCAGAAATTCCACTCCTAGATATATATCCGAAAGACTTGAAGGCAAAGACTCAAAAGAGATACGTACACCAGTGTTCATTGCAGCGCTATTCAAAATAGCCAAAAAGTAGAAACAAACTAAATGCCCATTGTCATGGATTGAATTGTGTCCCCCCAAAAATGCGTGTATCAATTTGGCTAGGCCATGATTCCCAGTGTTATGTGGTTGTCCTCCATTTTGTGATTGTAATTTTACGTTAAAGAGGATTAGGGTGGAATTGTAACACCACCCTTACCCAGGTCACATCCCTGATCCAAAGTAATAGGGAGTTTCCCTGGGGTGTGGCCTGTACCACCTTTTATCTCTCAAGAGATAAAAGGAAAGGGAAGCAAGCAGAGAGTTGGGGACCTCATACCACCAAGAAAGCAGTACCGGGAGCAGAGCGTGTCCTTTGGACCTGAGGTTCCTGTGCTGAGACGCTCCCAGACCAAGAGAAGACTGATGACACAGACCTTCTCCAGAGCTGACAGAGAAAGCCTTTCCCTAGAGCTGATGCCCTGAATTTGGACTTGTAACCTACTAGACTGTGAGAGAATAAATTTCTCTTTGTTAAAGCCATCCGCTTGTGGTATTTGTGTTACAGCAGCACTAGATGACCAAGACAGCCATCAACAGATAAATGGGTAAACAAAATGTGGTACATACATACATATGTATGTATATATATATAGACATACAGCCAGTGGGAGAAATGAAGGCTTGATTCATGCTATGGTATAGATGGAGCTTGAAGACATTTATACTGAGCAAAATAAGCCAATCACAAAAGGACAAATACTGTATGACCTCACTTATATAAAAAAGACAAGAAAAGGCAAATGTATAGAGAATAAAGTTTATTAGTGGTTATGGGGTGGGGGGAGGGGGTGTTAATGGTGATGGAAAAATTGCATTGATTAAGGGTAGTGTTGCACAGCTGATTATTGTAATTGCTGACAGTAAGTTGTACACCCGTAAAAAGCTGAATTGGGAAGAGTTCCATGATAGATATATTTACAACAATGACCAAAAAAAAAACAACATGAAAAATGAGTCGCTGCTGAGGCTGCTTATATACAACCAAACACCCCATGGGATTTGGTTTCTTGGTTTGGAGGATTAGGGTCATGGTTTCATGAGACATCCCAGTTAACTGACCTAATAATGTGTTTAGTGCTTCTGTTCTACCTCCTAGTTCATTATGTAGTGCTTGGGGTCTTGGAAGCTTGGAAGCAGCCATCCAAGGCACAACAATTGGTCTCTACTTACCTGGAGCAACAGAGGAAAGAAGGAGAGCAGGAATAGGAGGAGGATATGGAATATGTGGCTAATTGCCTCCCTGAACAACTGCCTCCTTTGCCATGAGACCAGAAGAACTGAATGGTGCATGGCTACCATTACTGAACATTTTGATCAAAGATTCCATGGAAGAATCCTGATCAAAAGAGGGAAAATTCAGAACAGAATTTCAAATTCTCATGGACTGTCGACTTTCTGGAGCCATGGAGAGTGGATAAACCCCTGAAACTATTGCCCTGAGATAATCTTTAAATCTTAAACCAAAAATATCCCCTGAAGTCATCTTAAAACTAAACAATAGTTTAGCTTAAGTAGTAAAAAATATCTGCCTTGAGCATTGTATTCTTTTAAGAACTGTCTATATGGGATAAAATTGACTACAGCAACTCAAAAGATTAGATAGGAACCTTAGGGGACAGTGAGTTTATGTTAATGAGGGAGGAAAAACTCACAAAAGGAGGGTGAGAATGATAGCACAGCTCAAAGAATGTAATCAATGTCACTAAATTGTACATGTAGAAACTGTTGAATTGGTGTATGTTTTGCTGTGTATATTCTCAACAACAACAACAAAATAAATAAAATTTAGAAGGAAAAAAACCCACTCATGTGACAACCAAAATGGAATTGTGACCGTTAAGATTGTGTGTCAACTTTGCTGGGCCATGATTCTCAGTGTTTATATGTGATCACCCCCATGATGGGATCTGCTGTGAGTAGCCAATCAGCTGAAAGGGAGTTTCCTTGGATGTGTGGCCTGCATCTGAATATATGTGGATGTTCTGGCTTTTGCCTGCTCTGGATCCTGCAGCTGGCTCCTGCTCATCTGACCTCCAGTTCTTGGCACTTGAGCTAGCGGCTTATTTGCCGATCTTGGAATTTGTCAGTCTTCACAGCCTGTGAGCAAGAGCCCTGTTCTCTGACTTGCCGATCTTGGGTTCGCCTGCCCTCCCGCTACATGAATCAGAAGAAGCCTCTGTCCTGATCCATGGACTTGGGACATTCCAGCCTCTACAATCACGTGAGCTGTTTCCTTGATATAAATCTCTCTCTATATATATTTATATGCTTTACTGGTTTTGCTTCTGTAGAGGACCCAGCCTAAGACAGGAATTAATAAGAATGTTGACACATTGTGAAAAATGTAATCCATGTCACTGAATAATTTGTATAGAGATTGTTAAATGGGAACCTAATTTGCTGTGTAAACTGTTACTGAAAACACAATAAAATATTATTTAAAAATATATAAAAAGAAATAGAATTTAGATTCTAACTTGATACTAGACTTTCATGGAGTAAACGAAATTTCATATGAGTTCAAATGTATCTATGATCTATTCCAATGTGCTCTCCTAATTAATTCCTCTTTGGTTTAGCAAATTACCAAACCAAAATATATATTAAAAACCAAAAAACCAAATCCCTTGCCGTCTGTTCGATTCTAACTCATAGCAACTACATAGGACAGTAGAACCGCTCCACAGGGTTTCCAAGGCTGTGATCTTTATGGAAGCATCTTTCTCCCAAGGAATGGCTGGCGGGTTCAAACCTAGAACCTTTTGCTTAGCAGCCAAGTGCTTAACCGCTGTGCCACCAGGGCTCCTTCCAAATTACTTAGGACTGAAAAATATATAAACATGAGCATGTAAAAAAAATCACAATATATCATCACACTGGTCATATTTATGATGCCTAATACTTTCTCTATTTTTCCAAAGAATGTCTCCTGTAATCTGGTTTTCCTGATGGCTATTAGACCAGATTACACAGTTAAACCTGTCAAAGCCGGAACTTGACAGGACTGTGTTCTTTTTCCAGGTCACCTTTGACAGGGTGCAGCTTACCACTTTTTTGTTGCTCTCTATTAATGGAAAATATTTGAGTTTTCCTTCTCTGACAGATTTCCACCTTAAACAGCTTCCGGCTTTTCCAGGTTTTACTATAGTAAGTCTGAATCATAATATGCTAAAAGAATGTACATTCTACCAGAGTCCCTTAAAAAAATTTTTTTTAACGCTTTGTAAGCTAAAGTGAATTTAAACTAATTTGAAAGCCTTTGCTGAAACACGAGAAGATAAAACCTCCAAGTTGTGGTTGATAACGTTTTAACTTTTTTTTTTTAATTGTGCTTTAGGTGAAAGTTTACAGCTCAAGTTAATTTCTCACACAAGAATTTATACACATATTGTTTTGTGACATTAGTTGCAATCCCCACAACGTGTCAGCACACTCCCCTTTTCCACCCTGGGTTCCCTGTGTCCACTGGTCTTTTCCTGCCTTCTCATACTGCCTCCAGACAGGAGCCACCCATTTGGTCTCGTGTATCTGATTGAACTAAGAAGCACAGTCCTCACGTGTATTATTTTTTGTTTTATAGTCCTGTCTAATCTTTGTCTGAAGAGTGGGCTTCAGGAACGGTTTCATTTCTGGGTTAACAGAGGGTTCAGGGGCCATAGTTTCTGGGGGTTCCTCCAGTCTCTGTCAGACCATTAAGTCTGGTCTTTTTATGAGAATTTGAGTTCTGCTCCACACTTTTCTCTGGCTCCATCAAGGACTCTCTGTTGTTTTCCCTGTCAGGGCGGTCATTGGTGGTAGCCAGGCACCATCTAGTTCTTCTGGTCTCAGGCTGGTGGAGTCTCTGGTTCATGTGGTCCTTTAGTCTCTTGGGCTAATATTTTCCTTGTGTCTTTGGTTTTCTTCATTCTCCTTTGCTCCAAATGGTACGGGACCAATTGATGCATCTTAGATGGCCGCTCAAAAGCTTTTAAGACCCCAGATGCCACTCAACAAAGTGGGATGCAGAACATTTTCTAAATAAACTTTGTTATACCAATTGACCTAGATGTCCCCTGCAACTATGGTCCCCAGCCCCCCAGCCCCGGCTACTCTGTTCCCTCAAAGTGTTTGGATGTGTCCAGGAAACTTTTTAGCTTTTGCTTTAGTCTAGTTGTGCTGACTTCCCCTATATTGTGTATTGTCCTTCCCTTCACCAAAGTTGATCCTTGTCTACTTAGTGAATTCTCGTCTCCCTCCCTCCCCACCCTCATAACCATCAAAGAATGCTTTTTTCTGTGTGTAAACCTTTTCTTGAGTTTTTATAATCGTGGTCTCATGCAATATTTGTCCTTTTATGACTAACTAATTTCACTCAGCATAATGCCCTCCAGATTCATCCATGTTGTGAGATGTTCTGCAGATTCATCATTGTTCTTTATCATTGCATAGTATTCCATTGTGTGTATGTACGCTAATTTGTTTATCCATTTATCTGTTGGTGGGCACCTAAGTTGTTTCCATCGTTTTGCTATTGTGAACAGTGCTGCAATGAACGAACACGGGTGTGCAACTGTCTATTCGTGTGACGGCTCTTATTTCTCTAGGATATATTCCTAAGGGTGAGATTGCCGGATCATATGGTATTTCTATTTCTAGCTTTTAAAGGAAGTGCCAAATCATTTCCAAAGTGGTTGTACCATTTTACATTCCCACCAGCAAGTGCGTAAGTGTTCCGGTCTCTCCACAACTTCTCCAGCACTTATTATTTTGTGTTTTTTGGATTAGTGCCAGCCTTGTTGGGGTGAGATGGTATCTCATTGTAGTTTTGATTTGCATTTCTCTAATGGCTAATGATCGTGAGCATTTCCTCATGTATCTGTTAGCTGCCTGAATGTCTTCTTCGGTGAAGTGTCTGTTCGCATCCTTTGCCTATTTTTAAATTGGATTATTTGTCTTTTTGTTGTTGAGGTGTTGCAGTATCTAGTAAATTTTAGAGATTAGACCCTTACTGGATATGTCATAGCCCATTTTTTTTTCCCAGTCCGTAGGTTTTCTTTTTACTCTTTTGGTGAATTTTATATATATATATATATATATATATATATATATATAAAACCTAAAGAATATTGAAGATGTTAGAATCTTGTATTACCATATAGTGAAAAAGAATTCTCTTAAAGGCTAGATAAAATTAATTTTTAGCCCCATTTACCTGATTGAAACACCTCATAAGCCATAATTTCTCAAGATTTTATGTACTTTGAAATATCATGTCCTTTGGTCTGTCAGTTTGTTAAAAGCTGTTGTTAGAGTTCTCTGATCTTTTTTTTTTTCTTTCCTTTTTTCTTTTTATTGTACTTTAGGTGAAAGTTTTGATCTTTGAGAAATTTTCAGATAAAACAATTATAGATCATTAGGTAATTTATATAGTAACTACTACTTAGATAAGAGATTTTCAGATCTAAGTATATTTACTCACTTGTTTACATTTCTTATTCCAATTCAGTTAATTTAATTAAATGGAAAATCACAGTAAGATGTATAAGGATGCCAAATAAATTTGTGATCTATGAGAACTATTACTATTGTAATTGTTGCTTTATGAAAATTATTAAATACAGAAATTGGGAATAAGTAATACATAGTACATATACATTTTCTGTGAGAGTTACTAAGAATACTGTGTACTTGATTTTAAGTTCCTCTGAAGTATTTTGTCATGGATTGAATTGTGTCCCCCAAAAATATATGTCAACTTGGCTAAGGCATGACTCCCAGTATGGTGTGATTGTCCACCATTTTGTCATCTGATGTGATTTTCCTATGTGTTGTAAATCCTACCTCTATAATGTTAATGAGGTAGGATTAGCACCAGGAGCAGAGCAAGTCCTTTGGACCTGGGGTTCCTACGTGAAAAAGCTCCTAGACCAGGGGAAGATTGATGACAAGGACCTTCCTCCAGAGCCAACAGAGAGAGAAAGCCTTCCTCTGGAGCTGATGCCCTGAATTCGGACTTCTAGCCTACTAGACTGTGAGAGAATAAACTTCTGTTTATTGGTATTTCTGTTATAGCACCACTAGAAAACTAAGGGAGCCCTGGTGGCACAGTGGTTAAGAACTTGGCTGCTATTCAAAAGGTCAGCAGTTCAAATTCACCAGCCGCTCCTTGGAAGCCTTATGGGGCAGTTCTATTCTGTCCTATAGGGTCAATAGGAGTCAGAATCACTCGACAGCAATGGGTAGATAACTAAGACATATCCTTAGTTTTGTTTTGTTTTGAGCAATTTCCATTCTTGTATATATAGCAGAATTAAAATGATTTTAAAACTGTTTAAGGAACTCTGTGGGATCTTAATGTTTTACAGAACTCTTATTATTCAGCATAGAAACTCAAGCAGGGGAAAAAATAGATCATAAAGTGTATGTATTAGCCAACTCATTGCTAAGACCATTTTCTCTTACAATTTTACTTATTTTCAAAATTCAGAACGTACAAAAGAGCATATAGTAAAGTTACTCTTCTGCTAATGTCTCCCAGCTACCCAGTGTCCCTCCCCAGAGGCAAACAGTGTTATTGGTTTTCTATATATCCTTCTAAATACACTGTATTTATCTAAGCAATTATATTTTTCCCCCTTTCACACAAACAGTAGCATACTATAAGCCTGTTTTGTATTTTGCCTTTTTAAAATTGTTATTAATTTATTATACATCTTGGAGAATCTTCCAAATTAGTATATAAAGTGTTTCTTTTTTATGGCTACATAGTATTACATTGTCTGAATGTATCATTATTATTTAAAAAGTCCCCTATTGGTAAACATTTATGTTATTTTCCATCTTTTTTTATTACTAGAGGTGACCACATTTCCTGGTTTGCCTGAGACAGTCTCAGTTTATGGCAGTTGTCCCAGATTAAACATTAATAGTGCCCTCTTCCTTTGCAAAAGTGTCCCAATTTGAACAATACATTTTATGGTCACCTTAGCTATTAGGGAGCCCAGGTAGCCCAGTGGTTAAGAGCTATGATTGCTAACCAAAAGATCGGCAGTTAGAATCCACCAGCTGCTCGCTGGAAACCATATGGGGCAGATCTACTCTGACCTATAGGGTTGCTATGAGTTAGAATCGACAACGGGTTTGGTTTGATTTTTTAGCTATTATTACAGACTATATATGCTGCAGTGAATAAGCTTGTATATATTATCATTTTGCACGTTTGCAAACATAACTTTAGAATAAATTCCTAAAAGTAGAATTACTGGGTCAAACGGCATATGCAGTTGTAATTTTGATAGATGTTGGCAAATTGCCCTCTATAGTGGTCATATCATTTTACAGTCTCCCCAGCAATGTAGGAGAGTACCTATTTTTTCACCCTCACCTCAATTGGTAATCTATGTTTGCCATTCCAGTGTAAAATGGTATCTAAGTGTTGTTTTTATTTTATTTTTTTAAGATTATGAATGAGGTTGAGCATCTTTTCATATGTTTAAGTATCATTTGTATTTCCTTTTTTAATGAATTATTTATATATATTTTGTTCATTTTATTGGTGGATATTAGACTTTTGATATTGTTTTGTAAGAACACTTCATATATTTTGGAAATTAGCTCTTTGTGAAATAAGTTACATACATTTCCCTCACTGCTGGTTTCTCATTTGACTTTTGATTTTCCTTTTTGTAGTTTTTGCCATGTAGAAATTTTTTATTTATGTAATACAGTTTCTTAATTTGTATTTCCTATTTCAGTAAATGGCATTAAAATTCATTGCTCAGCTGAAAACCCACACGTAACCTATGATTTCTCCTGCTTCCTGGCCCTTCACATCCTATGTTGTTGATGGGTGCCATTGAGTCCGTTCCAACTCACAGAGACCACATATGACAGAGCAGAACTGCCCATAGGGTTTTCTTGGCTGTACTCTTTATGGGAGCAGATGGCCAGGTCTTTTCTCCTTCAGAGCCACTGGGTGGGTTCGAACCACCAGCCTTTTGGTTGGGCCACCACGGCTCCTTCCAAAAACCGAAACCACCAGGGTTTAATAGGTCTCAAATCTGTCCACTTCTCCCCATTCCCATTGCTACTATCCTAGTTAAGCTTCTAATTTAGACCTCCCTCCCATCATTTTCACCCACTTCCAATCTTCTCTTCATACTATAGCCACAAGTGATTTTTCAGAAATGGAGGTCTGATCATGTTGCTTTTTTATATATAACCCACTAGTGACTTCCCACCTCTGACATAACTTAAAATACAATAAAAAGTAATGGGGAAAAATGAATGAGCAATGAGGATATACAATCAACATATGTAGATTTTTCTCGACTATGAGGAAAATTAGAAAAAGAAGAGTATCTAGAGAAGAACCTAGGGTTTAGGGAAGATGCTTTTATTTGTTTTGCATATATGTGTGTTTTTGTTTTGTGTTTTAAAAAGATCATCATATCAATATGCTGAGGAGGAAAGCCAGTAGAGATTAAAAGGATGGCAGATGAATATTACATGCTAAGAATGTAGGGGGAAGTAGTGAGATAAATATTTAGAATAGCTATTGTGGAGATTAGGATAGGATGCCTTCTAGAGTTGTGCAGGAGTGCTGAAAATATCAAGGCTGCCTGAGATGAGAGGTTTTGTAGTTTTAACCATTTATACAGAAAAATATCCACTGGGCCCAGATAGTTTTATGTGGGAGTTCTATGAAACCTTCAAAGAACAGGTATTTTACACACTTTGTTCCAAGGAATAGAAATAGAAGAAAAACTGCACAGCTTGTTTTGTGCAGCTAATATAAACTTTCAGACCAAAACCAGACAAGGACAGAATGAGGAAAATAAATTATAGGCCAATTTTACATAAAGACATAAATCATAAAATATTAGAAAATCGAATCTAGCAATGTATTTAAATATACATATGACCAAGTAGTGTTTATCCCAGGATACTACAATAGTTTAACATTAGAAAATATGCATGGGGGACCTCATACCACCAAGAAAGAAGCACCAGGAGCAGAGCACATCCTTTGGACCTGGGTTTCCTGCACAGAGAAGCTCCAAGTCCAGGGGAAGATTGACGAGAAGGACCTTCCTCCAGAGCCAACAGAGAGACAAAGCCTTCCCCTGGAGCTGACGCCCTGAATTTGGACTCTTTGTTAAAGCCAAAAAGAAAATATACATAATTTACCACATCAATGGATTGAAAGAAAAAATCTATATAATTCAGTCAATGCAGATAAAATGAAATAGCTTTTCGTCTCTAAAACTCTTAGCAAATGAGACAAGAAAAGAAGTATGCAAAATCTGATAAAGGACTTTTTAGGGAATAGGCCTGGTATCATAGCTTCTGTTAAGTATTTTATTGGAGATCTTATTATTCACTAAGATGAGAAAAAGAAATAAATGGTATATGTATTAGGAGAAAAGAAACAAGATTTTTCTTATTCACACATGATTGTCAGGAAAATCCAAGTGAATCTACAGGTAAATTGTTAGGACTAATAACATAATTCAGAAGGTTGGTAGATAAAAGCGCAATATCTAAAATTCAACAGTGTTCCTATACTAGCATAACAATTAGAATATATGCCTTTTTTTTAAATTGTTGTGCTTTAAGTGAAAGTTTACAATTCAAGGTAGTCTCTCATACAAAAATTTATACATACATTGTTATGTGACCCTAATTGCTCTCGCTATACTATGAGAATACACTCCTCCTTTCCATCGCTGATTTCCCATGTCCATTCAACCAGCTCCTGACCCTCTCTCTGCCTTCTCTTCTTACCTCTGGATAGGAGCTGCCCATTTAGTCTCATGTACCTACCTGAGCTAAGAAGCACACTCTTCACAAGTGTCATTTTGTGTCCCATAGTCCAGTCTAATCTTTGTCTGAATTGTTGGCCTCAGGAATGGTTTTGGTTCTGGGTTGAAAAAGAGTCTGGGGGCCATGCTTTCTGGGGTTCCTCCAGTCTCAGTCAGACCATTTAGTCTGGTCTTTTTACTAGAATTTGAGTTCTGCACCCTACTTTTCTCCTGCTCTGTCAGGGACCCTCCATTGTGTTCCTTGTCAGCGTGGTCATTGGTGGTAGCTGGGCACCATCTTGTTCTTCTGGTCTCAGGCTGATGAAGTCTCTGGTTTATGTGGCCCTTTCTGTCTCTTGGGCTAATGCTTTCCTTGTGACTTTGGTGTTCTTCATTCTCCTTTACTCCAGGTGAGTTGTGACCAGTTGGTGCATCTTAGATGGCTGCTCACTAGGTTTTAAGACCCCAGATGCCACTCACCAAAGTAGGATGCAGAACATTTCTTAATAAACTTTGTTATGCCTAGTGACATAGATGTCCCCTGAAAGCATGGTCCCCGGACCCCTACCCCTGCTACTCTGTCTCTCGAAGTGTTTGGTTGTATTCAGGAAACTTCTTATCTTTGGTTTAGTCCAGTTGTGCTGACTTCCCCTATAGTGTGTGCTGTCCTTCCCTTCATCTAAGATAATTCTTGTCTACTATCTAGTTAGTGAATACCCTTCCCCCTCCTTCCCCACCCTCGTAACCATCAAAGAATGTTTTCTTCTGTGTTTAAACCTTTTCTTGAGTTCTTATAATAGTGGTCTTATACAATATTTGTCCTTTTGTGGCTGACTGAATTCACTCAGCATAACGTCTTCCATATTCCTCCATATTATATGATGTTTCACGGATTCATTGTTGTTCTTTATCGTTGCGTAATATTCCATTGTGTGAATATACCATAATTTGTTTATCCATTCATCCGTTGATGGGCACCTAGGTTGTTTCCATATTTTTGCTATCATGAATAGAGCTGCAATGAACATGGGTATGCATATATCTATAGAGTATATGCCTATTTATGATAGCATTAAAAACTAAGAGTTACCTACGAATAAACCCAACATAGGATGCATAAGAATTATATGGAGAAATTATTAAATGGAAAGGTATCTCATATACGGTAGAAAAACTCTAAGGTGACACTCATGATCACTGCTTCCTGGCATTCATGCCCTTGTGTAATTCCCACCCCTTGAGTATGGGCAGGACTTGTGACTTACTTCTGACAAAGAGAATATGACAAAGTTGATTCTCCCTTGTTGGCTTTGAAAAAGCAAGCTGCCATGTGTGAGCTGCCCTGAGGAGAGTACCATGTGGCGAGGAACTGAGGGCAGCTCCCAGGCAAAAGCCAGAAACTAAGCCCTCAGTCCAGCAGCCTGCAAAGAACTGAATACATGCTGCCAAAAATCAAGAGAGCCACAATTAAAACAAAACAAAACAAATGAGCTAGTTGAGCCTCAGATGAGAACTCAGCCCTGATCAGCACCTTGATTGCAACCTTACAGAAGACCCAGCTAAGCTGTTCCCAGACTCCTGATCCACAGAAACTGTGAGATAATAAATGTGTGTTTGTCTTAGGCTGGGTTCTCTAGAGAAGCAAAACCAGTGAAGCATGTAAATATGTATACCCCTTGCCATCGAGTTGATTCCGACTCATAGCCACCCTATAGGACAGAGTAGAATTGCCCCATAGGGTTTCCAAGGAGCAGGTGATGGATTTGAACTGCCAACCTTTTTTTGATTAGCAGCTGAACTCTTAACCACTGTGCCACCAGGGCTCCATAAGTATATATATATAGAAATTTATATCAAGGAAATGGCTCATGCAGTTGTAGAGGCTGGAAAGTCCCAAGTCTGTGGGTCAGGCTGGAGGCTTCTCGTGACTCAGGAAGCTGTAGGAGCTGGTGAACCCAATATTGGCAGGTCAGACAGCAGGCCTCTGGCTCACAGGCTGTGGAGGCTGACTAATCCCAAGATCGGCAGGTAAGCTGCTAGCTCAAGTCCCAAGAACGAGAGGTCAGATGAACAGGAGCCAGCTGCAGGATCCAGAGCGAACAAAAGCCAACAAACTTTGCCAGAAAATCCACCTATATTGGATGCATCCCACACTGCCAAGGAATCTCCCTTTCAACTGATTGGCTGCTCATAACAGCTCTCATCATGGAGGTGATTACATTGTATCAGATCTCATTATGGAGATGATTACATCATTACATAGCTACCAGACTACATCATAATTGTCAAACCACCCATAATCATGGCCCAGCCAAGTTGACACATGACCTTAACTATAACTGTTGTTTTATACCATTAAGTTTGTGATAATATTGTTTTGTAGCAATAGAAATCTAACACACCATGTTTAATGGAGAGGAAAACACAATATGAAAAAGATGAAAGCACTCCCCAAAGTAATGTACAAATTTAACATAATTTCAATCAAAATCTCAACATAATTTGACAAATGAATCCTAAAATTTTTGTGGAAGACTAAAGAGCCAGGAGAAGCCAAGATAATTTTGAAAAAGAATAATTAAAGGTGCTGGACTTACCCTTGTTATTGTTGGGTGCTGTCAAGTTGATTCTGACTTGTAGCAACACAATGTGACCCAATGTGACTGCCCACATAGGGTTTCCTAGGCTGTCATCTTTACGGGGCAGATAGCCAGGTCTTTTCTCCCTTGGAGCCACTGGGTGGGTTCAAAATGCCAACCTTTTGGTTAGCAGCTGAGGGCTTTAACCATTGCGCCACCAGGGCTCCTTGGACCTACCCCTACTGGATATAAAAAAATTTGTTTTATAAGGCTGTATGATAGAGTTTGCAAGACCAATGACCTATTCATTGGAAATCTTTTTCCAACAACATAAACAACAACTATACACGTGGACCTCACCAGATGGAATACATAGGAATCAAATCCACTACATCTGTAGAAAGAGACAATGGAAAAGCTCAATATCATCAGTCCAAACAAGGCTGGGGCCGACTGCGGAACAGACCATCAATTGCTCGTATACAAATTCAAGTTGAAGCTGAAGAAAATTAAAACAAGTCCATGAGAGCCAAAGTACAACCTTGAGTATATCCCACCTGAATTTGGAGACCATCTCAAGAACAGATTTGACACACTGAACACCTAATGACTGAAGACCAGATGGGTTGTGGGATGACATCAAGCACATCATACATGAAGAAAGCAAAAGGTCATTAAAAAGGCAGGAAAGAAAGAAAAGACCAAAATGCATATAAGAAGAGACTCTGAAACTTGCTGTTGAATGTAGAGTAGCTAAAATAAAAGGAAGAAATGATGGAGTAAAAGCTGAACAGAATATTTCAAAGGGCAGCTCGAGAAGACAAAGTTCGTAAAGTGTTATAATGAAATGTGCAAAGACCTGGAGTTAGAAAACCAAAAGGCACAAACATGCTGAGCATTTCTCAAGCTGAAAGAACTGAAGAAAAAATTCAAGCCTTGAGTTGCAACATTGAAGGATTCTGTGGGCAATATTGAACAACGCAGGAAGCATCAAAAAAAGATGGAAGGAATACACAGAGTCACTGTAGCAAAAAGAATTGGTCAGTGTTCAATCATTTCAGGAGGTAGCATATGGTCAAGAACCAATGGTATTGAAGGAAGAAGGCCAAGCTGCACTGAAGTCATTGGCAAAAACAAGACTCCAGGAATTGACAGAACACCAATTGAGATGTTTCAACAAACAGATACAAGGCTGGAAGCACTCACTCATCTGTGCTAAGAAATTTGAAAGACAGCTACCTGGCCAACCACTGGAAAAGATCCGTATTTGTCCCCATTCCAAAGAAAGGTAATCCAACATAATGCGGAAACTATCCAACAATATCATTAACAATATCACACACAAGAAAAATTTTCCTGAAGATAATTCAAAAATACTTGCAGCAGTACATCTGTACAGACAGGGAACTGCCAGAAATTCAAGCTGGATTCAAAAGAGGATGTGGAACAAGGGATATCATCACTGATGTCAGATGGATCTTGGCTGAAAGCAGAGAATATCAGAAAGATATTTACCTGTGTTTCATTGACTATGCAATGGTGTTTGACTGTGTGGTTCATAACAAATTATGGACAACGTTGCAAAGAATGGGAATTCCAGAACACTTAATTGTGCTCCTGTGGAACCTGTACATATAGACTAAGAGGCAGTTGTTCAAACAGAACAAGGGGATACTGTGTGGTTTAAAATCAGGAAAGGTGTATGTTAGGGTTGTATCCTTTCACCATACTGTATGCTAAGCAAATAGTCTCAGAAGCTGGACTATGTGAAGAAGAATGGGACATCAGGATTGGAGGAAGACTCATTAACAGCCTTCGATATACAGATGACACAACCTTGCTTGCTGAAAGCAAAGAGGACTTGAAGCACTTACTGATGAAGATCAAAGACTACAGCCTTCAGTATGGATTACACCTTAACATAAAGAAAACAAAAATCCTTACAAATGGACCAATAAGCAACATAATGATAAATGGAAAAGATATTGAAGTTGTCAAGGATTTTATTTTATTTGGATCCACAATCAACACACATGGAAGCAGCAGTCAAGAAGTCAAACATGCATTGGATTGGGCAAATCTGCTGCAAAAGACCTCTTTCAAGTGTTAAAAAACAAAGATGTCACTTTGAGGACTAAGGTGCAGGTGACCCAAACCATTGTATTTTCAATCACCTCATGTCCAGGGAAAGCTGGACAAAGACTGAAGAGAACTGACTCATTTGAATTATGGTGTTGGTGAAGAATATACCATGAGCTGGCAGAAGAACAAGCCAATCTGTCTTGGAAAAAATACAGCTGAATGCTACTTAGAAGCAGGGATGGCGAGACTTCTCATATACTTTGAACATGTTATTAGGAGGGACCAGTCCCTGGAGAAGAACTTCATGCTTCGTAAAGTACAGGGTCAGTGAAAAAGAGGAAGACGCTCAATGAGATGGATTGACACAGTGGCTGCAACAATGGGTTCAAACATAGCAACAATTGTGAGGATGGCACAGGACCAGGCAGTGTTTTGTTCTGTTGTACCTAGGGTTGCTGTGAGTCAGAACAGACTCGATGGCACCTAACAACAACAACATAATAAAGATATGATTAACTTTTTAAGAAACTGCCGCCTGTTTTTCAAAGTGGCTATACCATTTACTTTTCCACTAGCAACTTATGAGGGTTATAGTTTTTCTGTACATCCTCACCAATGCTTGTTACAGTGTGTCTGTGTATTGTAGCCATTCTAGTGGGTTGTAGTAATATCTCATTGTGGTTTTAATTTGCATTTCCCTAGTGCCTAATTGTGTTGAGTGCCTTTTCATGTGTTTATTAGTCATTAGGGTGTCTTTGGTGAAAAGTCTATTCAAGTCTTTTGCCCATTTTTTAATTGGGTAGCTTGTCTTGTTATTGAGTTGTAAGAGTTCTTTATAGATTCTGGATACAAGCCTTATATATCAGATATGTGATTTGCAAATATTTTCTACTAGCCTGTGGCTTGTCTTTTCATTTTTTTAATGGTGGCTTTTGAAGCTTAAGAGTTTAAAGTCTTAGTAAAGTCCAATTTATACAAAAGACAATTTTTTTATGACTCATGCTTTTGATGTTGTGTCTAAGAACTCTGCTAACTCAAAGTCATGAAGATTTTCTTCTATACTTTCTTCTAGAAGATTTATAGTTTTAGCTTTTAGTTCTATGATCCATTATGAGTTAATTTTTATGTATGGTATGAGGAAAGTGTCTAAAGCTTATTTTTTTGCACCTGGCTATCCAATTATCCCAGCACCATTTGTTGAAAAGACTATTTTATTCTTTCCTCTTGGCACCTTTGTCGAAAATCAGTTGACCATAAACATAAGTTTGTTTCTGGACTCTCAATTTTGTTCCATTGATCTAGATTCCTATCTTTACATTAATTCTACACTCTCTTGATTACTCTATCTTTATAGTAGGTTTTGAAATTGATTAGTGTGAGTCCTTCAACTTTGTTCTTTTTCCAAACTGTTTTGGCTATCCTAGGTCCTTTGCATTTCAATTTTAGGATTGTCAACTTCTATAAAGAAGCCTGCTAAGACTTTGATAGGAATTTCATTGAAACTATAGATCAATTTGGGAAGAATTGCTCTTAACAATTACTCACAATTATTTCTTTAATTTTTCTAAGCAATATTTTCTAGTTTTCAGTGTATAAATCTTACCTTTGTTTTGTTAAATTTATTCTTAAGTATTGAATTTTTTAATGCTATTACGAGTGGAATTGTTTTCTTAATTCACTTCAGACTGTTTATTGGTAGTGTATAGAAATACAATTGATTTTTATATATTGATCTCGTGCCCTGTGACCTTGCTAAACTTATTTATCAGTTCTAGTAGGTTTTTTTTTTTTAATTGTGCCTTAGGTGAAATTTTACAGCTCAATTAATTTCTCATACAAAAATTTATACGTATATTGTTATGTGATCCTACTTGCAATCCCTATAATGTGATAGCACACTCCCCCTTTCCACCCCGAGTTTCCTGTGTCCATTCAGCCAGCTCCTATCCCTTTCTGCCTTCTCATCCTGCCTCTGGATGGGAGCTGCCCATTTAGTCTTGTGTATCTACTTGAACTAGGAAGCATGCTCTTCACGAGTATTATTTTATGTTTTATAGTCCAGTCTAATCTTTGTATGAAGAGTTGGCTTCTGGAATGGTTTTAGTTCTGGGTTAACAGAGAGTCCAGGGACCATGTCCTCTGGGGCTCCTCTAGTCTCAGTCAGACCATTAAGTCTGCTCTTTTGACTAGAATTTGAGTTCTGCACCCCACTTTTCTCCTGCTCCATCAGGGACTCTGTTGTGTTCCCTGGTAAGGTGGTCATTGGTGGCAGCTGGGCACCATCTAGTTCTTCTGGTCTCAGGCTGAAGGAGTCTCTGGTTTATGTGGCCCTTTTGTCTCTTGGGCTAATATATTCCTTGTGTCTTTAGTGTTTTTCATTCTCCTTTGCTCCAGGTGGGTTGGGACCAATTGATGCATCTTAGATGTCTTCTAGGCAGCTTTTAAGACCCCAGACGCCACTCACCAAAGTAGGATGCAGAACATTTTCTTAATAAACTTTGTTATGCCACTTGACCTAGATGTCCCCTGAAACCATCGTCCCCAGACTCCTACCCCAGCTATTCTGCCCCTCAAAGTGTTTGGTTGTATTCAGGAAACTTCTTAGCTTTTGGTTTAGTCTACTGGTGCTGACTTCCCCTGTACTGTGTGTTGTCCTTCCCTTCATCTAAGATAATTCTTGTCTACTATCTAGTTAGTGAATTCCCCTCTCCCTCCCTCGTAACCATCAAAGAATGTTTTCTTCTGTGTTTAAATCTTTTCTTGAGTTCTTATAATAGTGGTCTCGTACAATATTTGTCCTTTTGCGACTGACTAATTTCACTCAGCATAATACCTTTCAGATTCCTCCATGTTATGAGATGTTTCACGGATTCATCACAGTTCTTTATCATTGGGTAGTATTACATTGTGTGAATGTACCATAATTTGTTTATCCGTTCATCTGTTAATGGGCACCTAGGTTTTTTCCATCTTTTTGCTATTGTGAACAGTGCTGCAATGAACATGGGTGTGCATATATCTATTTGTGTGATGGCTCTTAGTTCTCTAGGATATATTCCAAGGAGTAGGATTGCTAGATCTTATGGTACTTCCATTTCTGGCTTTTTAAGGAAGCACCAAATCCATTTCCAAAGTGGTTGTACCATTTTACATTCCCACGAACAGTGTATAAGTGTTCCAGTCTCTCCACAACCTCTCCAACACTTATTATTTTTTGTTTTTTGGATTAATGCTAGCCTTGTTGGAGTGAGATGGTATCTCATTGTAGTTTTGATTTACATTTCTCTAATGGCTAATGATCATGGGCATTTCCTCATGTATCTGTTAGCCACCTGAATGTTGTCTTTGGTGAAATTCCTGTTCATATCCTTTGCCCATTTTTTAGTTGGGTTGTCTTTTGTTGTTGAGGTTTTGCAGTATCTTGTAGATTTTAGAGATTAGATGCTGATAGGATTGGTCATAGCCAAAAATGTTTTCCTAGCCTGTAGGTTGTCTTCTTACTATTTTGATGAAGTCTTTGGATGAGCATAAGTGTTTGATTTTTAGGAGCTCCCATTTATCTAGTCTCTGTTCTGGTGTTTGTGCATTTGTTTTGTACTGTTTATGCCATGTATTAGGGCTCCTAGCATTGTCCCTATTTTTTCTTCCATGATCTTTATCATTTTAGATTTTATATTTAGGTCTTTGATCCATTTTGAGTTAGTTTTTGTACATGGTGTGAGATATGGGTCTTGTTTCATTTTTTTGCAGATGGATATCCAGTTATGCCAGCACAATTTGTTAAAGAGACTGTCTTTTCCCCATTTAGTGTACTTTGGGACTTTTTCAGATATCAGCTGCTCATGGGTGGATGAATTTACATCTGGATTCTCAATACTGTTCCATTGGTATATGTAAGTTCCAGTAGTTTTATTGTAGTTTCCTTAGGATTTTCTAAATTGACAATTACATTTTTTCATAAATAAAGACAGTTCTACTTCTTTCTTTCTAATCTGGATGCTTTTAAGCTCTTTAGTTTTCTTTTTCTTTAGTGCACTGTCTAGAACTTCCAGTATAATGTCGGACACAAGTGGTGAGAGCAGACATTCTTGCCTTGTTCCTGATCTTAGGGAGAAAGCATTCAGTGTTTTACCATTAAGTATGATGTTAGCTGTAGGTTTTTCATAGATGCTCTTTACCAAATTGAGGAAATTCCCTTCTAATGTTAGGTAGTTGAGAGACTTTTGTCGTGAATGGGTGTTGGATTTTGTCAAATGCTTGTTCTGAATCTATTAAGATAATTACGTGGGTTTCATCCCTTATTCTATTAATATTGTGTATTATATCACTTGATTTTTCATTACTTACATTCCTGGAATAAATCTCACTTGTTCATGGTACATACACTTTTATATATTGCTGAATTCAGTTTGCTAATATTTTGTTAAGGATTTTATGTCTATATTCATGAGGGATATTGGTACGTAGTTTTCTTGTGATGCTCAATCAGTTTTTAACCTAACAGTTTTAGCAGCTTTTGATTTTCATAGCCTAAATCAACAGTTTCATTAGGGATTGCAAAGTAGTACTATCCTATCATTCTTCATTTCTTTACTATTTTGAATTCTTCTTTAAAGAACTTCACTTCATCAACTCTTTGGTTATCCTGAGATACATTTCATACAGAAAAGGTAGGCTAGATATTCTATTTGTTTCCCTTTATTTACTAGTTTTCAAAATAATTAGTTGGCTCCTTGATATCCTCTAAAGGTGATCAATTATGGTCTTTAAAAATTATTATGAACTTATGGATTTTAATAAACTTGATGTATTTACATTCTTTGTAATTATTGTTCTTTTTGATACTCTAATTATCCCATCCTTGGACAGTGCGAGTTCCCTCAAGTCCACTCCTGAATCCTTTTTTTTTTTTTTTAATTTTTTTATTGTACTTTAGATGAAGGTTTACAGAACAAATAGTTTCTCATTAAACAGTCATACACATATTGTTTTATGACATTGGTTAAGAACCCCACGACGTGTCGACATTCTCCCCTCTCGACCTTGAGGACCTTTTTTTTGGTAAAAATATACACAGTCAAAGTTACACCAATTCGAAAGTTTCTACGTGTACAATTCAGTGACATCAATTACATTTTTCCAGCTGTGCTGCTATCCTCACTATCCTTTTCCAAATTATTCCATCACTGTTATCTTCAACTCACTGTCCCCTAGGCTTGCCATCAAACCTTTTGAGGTGCTGTTGTCAATTTGATCTCACATAGATAATTCTTTTTTTTGTACCTTAGATGAAGGTTTGCAGAACAAATAGTTTCTCATTAAACAGTTAGTACACATATTGCCCTATAACAATGGTTAACAACCCCCTGACATGTCAACACTGTCCCTTCTCAATCTTGGGTTCCCTATCACCAGATTTCCTGTCCCCTCCTGCCTTCTAGTCCTTGTCCCTGGACTGCTATGCAACATTAGTCCTGTTTTGTTTTACGAGGCTGTCCAATCCCTGGCGGAACGGTGAACTTTGGGAGGGGCTTCATCACTGAGCTAAAAGGGTGTCTGGGGGCCGTACTCTCGGGGTTTCTCCAGTCTCTCAGGCCAGTAAATCTGGTCTTTTTTTTTGTGAGTTAGAATTCTGTTCTACATCCTTTTCCAGCTCTGTCCAGGACCCTCTACTGTGATCCGGTCAGAGCAGTCAGTGGTGGTAGTCAGACACCACCTAGCTGTACTGGACTCAGTCTGGTGGAGGCCATGGTAGCTGTGGTCCGTTAGTCAGTTGGACTAATCTTTTCTTTGTATCTTGTTCTCTTCATTCTCCCTTGCTCCCGAAGGGGTGAGACCAGTGGAGTATCTTAGATGGCTGCTCACAGGCTTTTAAGACCCCAGATGCTACTCACCAAGGTAGAATGTAGAACATTGACTTTATAAACTGTGTTATGCGAATTGAGCTAGATATTCCTGGAGACCATGCTCCCCACAGCCTTCCGCCCAGCAATTCAGTCCCTCAGGGAGTTTGGAAGTGTCTATGAAGCTTCCATGACCTTTCCTTGTACAAGTTGTGCTGGCTTCCCCAGTAATGTGTACTGTCTTACCCTTCACCAAAGTTACCACTTATCTGTTTAGTTCCCCCCCATCCCTCCCATCCTTTGTAACCAACAAAGATTGTTTGTTTTTGTGTGTAAACTTTTACATGAATTATACAGTAGAGGTCTGTCATGGATTGAATTGTGTCCCCCAAAAAATATCTGTCAACTTGGCTGGGTCATGATTCCCAGTATTTTATGATTGTGTAATCTGATGTGATTTCCTTAATGTTGTAAACTCTGTCACTATGATGAGATTATATGTGATCTCCTTAAGTGTTGTAAATTCTGTCACTGTGATGAGGTTATACTGATGAGGTTGACAAGATTAGATAGTGTCTTACTGCAATCTCTTTCGAGATATAAAAGAGACAACTGAGCAGAGACACATGGGAACCTCATACCCCCAAGAAAGCAGTGCCGGGAGCAGAGCGCATCCTTTGGACCTGAGGTTCCTGCACAGAGAATTTCCCAGACCAAAGGAAGACCGGTAACATGACTTTCCTCCAGAGCTGATGGAGAAAGCATTTCCCTGGAGCTGATGCCCTGAATTTGGACTTGTAGCCTACTGGACTGTGGGAGAATAAACCTCTCTTTGTAAAGCCCTCCACTTGTGGTATTTCTGTTAGAGCAGCACTAGATGACTAAGACAAGGTCTCATACAATATTTGTCCTTTTGTGATTGACTTATTTCACTCAGCATAATGTCCTCCAGTTTCATCCATGTTATGAGATGCTTCAAAGATTCATCATTGTTCTTTATCTTTGTATAATAGTGCATTGTGTGTATTACCATAGTTGGTTTATCCATTCATCTGTTGATGGGCATCTAGGTTATTTCCATCTTTTTGCTATTGTGAACAGTGCAATGAATATGGGTGTGCATATGTCTATTAGTGTGACAGCTTTTATTTCTCTAGGATATATTCCTAGGAGTGGGATTGCATTTTGTAGTGCTTTTTTTTGTGGTGCTGACGTTTTCTTTGTTCCTCTTATTCTCCTGTGCTGAATACCTTTTGTTTGTGGATTTTTTTTTTTCATTTCTTTTGTGTTTGTAGGTTTTGTTTTTACTGAGACTTTATGCTTTTCTTCTTTATTTTGATGAGTAGGTTTGTTAACTTTCTTAGTGGTTACCTTGAAATTTACCCTTATCTTCCTAGATTTGTACCAGTCTATTATTACTTTGTATCACTTGACTTCCTCTCCATTAGAATGTTCTATACCTACACCGTTTATTCCCTCTTTTATTGTTCTGATGCTGTTGTCATATACAGATTAACCTCTCTGGTTTCCTTTTGTAATTCTTTTGGTTTTGCATAGTCCTTAAGAGTTCATTTCCTAGGTTGGTATCTGGCTAGTACAATCCTGTGTCCTATATTCAGCCTGTGGTCTGATATTGTTTGTTCTCAGATCAAAGGACTTCCTTTAATAAGTCTTGTAAGTTCAGTTCGGTTTAATTTCTGTTTATCTGGAAATGACCTAATTTTGCCATCATATTTGAACAAGAGTTTTTATTTTTTATTTTTAATTGTACTTCAGGTGAAGGCTTACAGAACAAATAGTTTCTCGTGAAACAGTAGTACACATGTTGTTTTATGACGTTGGTTAACAACCCCACAACATATCAACACTCTACCTTCTCAACCATTTTTTTTTTTTTTTTGGTGAAAATACACATAGCCGAAGATACAGCATTTCAAAAATTTCTACATGCACATGACCAAGAGTTTTTCAGGGTATATTATTCTTGGCTGGCAATTTTTTTCTTTCAAGGTTTTATATATGTCATTCCATTGCCTTCTTGCCTGCATGGTTTCTGTCGAATAATCCGAGCTTAGTCTTGTTGTTTCTCCCCTGTATGTGACTTTTTGTTTTTCTTGAGTTGCTCTCAGGATTCTTTGTTTGTCTTTGGTTTTAGTGAGTGTGATTATGATATGCCTTGGTGATTTTCTATTGGGGTCTATTCTATACAGGGTTTGTTGAGCTTCCTGGATGGTCAGCTTTTCATCATTTGTGATATTGGGGGAGTTTTCTGTCAGCAATTCTTCAATGATCTTCTCTGTGTTTTCTGTTTTCTCCTCATTTTGGAACTCCGATCACTCGCAGATTTTTGCTTTTGATTGTATCCCACATAATTCTCAGGGTTTATTCATTTTTCTTCATTCTTTTTTTCTGATTTTTCCTCAAACAGAATTGTGTCCAAGTGTTTGTATTCAATTTCGCTGATCCTATCTTCCATCGTTTCAAACCTGCTCCTCAGCCCTTCTGTGACACTCTCATTTCTGAAATCTTATTGTTTATCTTTTGGATTTCTAATTCTTGTTTTTGTATGATTTCTAGTTGTGAATTTATTTTAGCCTTTTGTTCCTGTATTATTTTCTTGAATTCTTCCATTTTTTTTTGTCTGTATTTTCCATAAATCTGTCTGCCTTTTCTATGAATTTGTCTATTTTTTCCACATTTTTGTCTGTTTTTTGCTTCAACTCTTGGGTAATTCTGAGTATTAGAGATTTGAATTCCCTATCAGTTAGGTCTAGTGACTTTTCTTCTACTGGAAGGTCATCTGGTGTTTTATTTTGGACGCCTACTGGAACCATCCTGTCTTATTTTTGTAAATATTTTGATATTGTCTGCTGTCTTCGGGGCATTCAGTGGTTATTTTCCTCATTTATTGATTGTAGATTTGTTTGTTTCATCCTGCTTTTTTGTTTTATTTGGTTATGTCTGAGCAGGCGGGCTGTGCGTTCTTTGTTGTTTGCTCATCTGTGGACGTGATACTTTTCACCTCTTTCTCCAATGGGCAGGGTCAATCACTCAGGTATGGTACAGCAGGGCAGGTCCACCTGAAGGGAAGTTGCTGGGATAGGTTTTTTGTGGCACGTACTAGGGCTGACAGTGTGGACCAGGAATCAGTGCAGGGCAGGTTCCACTGGTCGTGCCTGTGTTGCTTGGCAGTGTGATGTTCAGCACATGGTGCATGTAGGCAGGAAGGAGGGGGTAGATTGTGATGTGTGCAGCAAAGATGGGTATGGGAAAGATGAGAGAGAGGAGAGAGGAACAGGAGCCAAAGACATACACACAAACAAAAAAGAGTGCTAAGGGAATTTGCTATTCGAGTGGAGAGATGAGAGACTGAGAAATGGGGAAAAACAAAAATGAAAAAGAAAAAGGGTAAAAGAAGAAAATGAATAAATTGAGAAACTGGAAATGAAGAAAGACAAAAAGGGAATAAGAGAAGAAAAGTAAACAAAGAAATAAAAAAAAAAAAAACAAGAAAAAAAAAAAAAACAGCCCCAGGGATGTCCCAGTGTGTCCGCACAGAGTAAGGGACTGGCTTTGAAGCCACGTGGTACTGCCCAGCTAGAAGGGGCTCCCAAGCCAAGAAAAGAAAAAGAAAACAAATCTAAACAGAACAAATCAGAGCAAACATACAAACAAAAAGCCCCGGGGGTCCCACCAGTGTGGCAGCACGGGCCGGGAAGCAGTTTCACAGTCGAGCGGTATTTTGTAGCCTTTCAGGAAGAAGCAAAGATGGTGCACAGAGCCAGATATTTGAGAGAAAGGAGGGGGAAGTGGTGAGAGGTAAGGAAGAAATCTAAAGAAACAGAAAGAAGCAACACCAGCAGCCACAACTGGCACTCAGGGAGCTGGCCAGTGTGGGCGGGTGGAATCCAAGCAGCACTGGGGGGAAGCTTGTGCTTCCCGGCCAATAGACTGTGACTGCAGGAAGCAGAGGAGGCTAAATGGGGGTGAAGAAGGGTGGGGGTTGGGAAAGCCTATATCGTGGGTTACTGGTTGTTCTGTCTCCTGCTGGAAGCTCCATGAAGCTGCTTTCTCGTACCTCCTGTTCACTGATCTCCAATAGGAGCCCAAGATGGCCAGTCTGTGCTATGGTAGCTGATAGGGGACCTCTGCATGTATCTCTCCTTGCGCTCTGTTCTCGGTCAGTTTCTTTTTCCATTCGGTGCTTGGCTGAGTTCTTTATTCTTCATTTGATAGTTAGGGTTTCAGGATTAACATGTGACTCTGTTTGACTTAGTTTTCCTGATCTTTGCTGCAGAGGGACGGCATGGTGCTTCTGACTATAGAGCCATGTTGCCCAGAAGTCCTTGAATCCTTTTTTTAAAAACATTTTTAGTAAGTTATTTTTTTGTGTGTTGTTGGATATATACACAGCAAAACATATAACAATTCAAAAGTTTCTACATGTATAATTCAGTGACATTGATTTTTTTTTCCTTTTTTTATTTTATTTTTTTTATTGTTGTAGTTTAAATGAAGTTTGCATCTCAGGTTAGTCTCCAATACAAAAATTTATACATACAATGTTATGAGACCCTAATTGCTCTCCCCATACTATGACAACACACTCCTCCTTTCCACCCTTGATTCCATGTCCGTTCAACCAGCTCCCAACCCTCTCTTCCTTCCCATCTCACCTCCAGACAGAAGTTGCCCGTTTAGTCTCTTGTATCTACTTGAGCTAAGAGACACAATTCTCATGAGTATCACTTTATGTCCCACAGTCCAGTCCAACCCCTCTCTGAAGAGCTGCCCTCAGAAATTGTTTTAGTTCTGGGCTGATAGAGAATCTGGGGTTCCTGCAGTCTCAGTCAGACCATTAAGTCTGGTCTTCTTACTAAAATTTGAGTTCTGCACCCCACCTTTCTCCTGCCCCATCAGGGACTCTCTGTTGTGTTCCCTGTCAGGGCAGTCATTGGTGGTAGCTGGGCACCATCTAGTTCTTCTGGTCTCAGGCTGATGAAGTCTCTGGTTTATGTGGTCCTTTCTGTCTCTTGGGCTAATACTTTCCTTGTGTCTTTGGTGTTCTTCATTCTCCTTTACTCCAGGTGAGTTGGGACCAATTGATGCATCTTAGATGGCCACTTGCAAGCTTTTAAGACCCCAGACACCACTCACCAAAAGTAGGATGCAGATCATTTTCTTAATAAACTTTGTTATGCTATTTGACCTAGATGTCCCCTGAAAGCATGGTCCCCAGACCCCTACCCCTGCTACTCTGTCCCTCGAAGTGTTTGGTTGTATTCAGGGAACTTCTTAGCTTTGATTTAGTCTGGTCGTGCTGACTTCCCCTGTAGTGTATGCTGTCCTTCCCTTCACCTAAGATAATTCTTACCTACTATCTAGTTAGTGAATAACCCTTACCCTCCCTCCCCACCCTTGTAACCAACAAAGAAAGTTTTCTTCTGTGTTAAAACCTTTCTTGAGTTCTTATAATAGTGGTCTTATACAATATTTGTCCTTCTGAGACTGACTAAATTCACTCAGCATAATGCCCTCCGGATTCGTTCATGTTATGTTTCATGGCTTCATTGTTGTTCTTTATTGTTGCGTAGTGTTCCACTGTGTGGATATACCATGATTTGTTTATCCATTCGTCCGTTAATGGGCACCTAGGTTGTTTCCATCTTTTTTCTATTGTGAACAGTGCTGTAATGAACATGGGTATGCATATATCTATTCATGTGATGGCTCTTATTTCTCTAGGATATATTCCAAGGAGCGGGATAGCTGGATCATATGGTACTTCTATTTCTAGCTTTTTAAGGAAGCGCCAAATCGGTTTCCAAAGTGGTTGTACTGTTTTACATTCCCACCAACAGTGTATAATCGTTCCAGTCTCTGCACAACCTCTGCAGCATTTATTGTTTTGTGTTTTTTGGATTAATGCTAGCCTTGTTGGGGTGAGAAGATATCTCATCGTAGTTTTGATCTGCATTTCTCTAATGGCTAATGATCGTCAGCATTTCTTCATGTGTCTGTTAGCCGTCTGAGTATCTTCTTTGGCCAAGTGCCTGTTCCTATCCTCTGCTCATTTTTTAATTGGATTATTTGTCTTTTTGTTGACGAGGTTTTGCGGTATCTTGTAGATTTTAGAGATTAGATGCTGATCAGATTTGTCGTAGCCAAAAATTTTTTCCCAGTCTGTAGCTTGTCTTTTTACTCTGTTGGTGAAGTCTTTCAATGAGCATAAGCGTTTGATTTTTAGGAGCTCCCAGTTATCTAGTCTGTCTTCTGGTGCTTGTGCATTGTTACTTATGGTTTGTATTCTGTTTATGCCATGTATTAGGGCTCCTAGCGTTGTCCCTGTTTTTTATTCCATGATCTTTATTGTTTTCAATTTTATACTTAAGTCTTTGATCTATTTTGAGTCAGTTTTTGTGCATGGTGTGAGGTATGGGTCTTGTTTCAATTTTTTTGCAGATGGATGTCCAGTTATGCCAGCACCATTTGTTAAAGAGACTGTGTTTTCCCCAACAGTAGCATTGATTACATTGATTACATTTTTCAAGTTGTATAACCATTCTCATCCTCCTTTTCTGTTTTGTTCCTCCCCCATTAACATAAACTCACTGCCCCCTAATCTTCCTATCAACCTTTCCAGTTGCTGTTGTCAATTTGATCCCATATAGATAATTCTTTAAAAGAGCACAATGCTCAGACTATTGAATTCTTTTAACATTACCCCAGTAGTCTTTGATAGCTTCCTTATATGTCTTGTACATATTTTCTTTTCTTATTTTTGTTAGTGTATCTCTGGGAGATATATATATATATACATGTATTATTTCCTAGAAATGTACATTATTTCCTAGATATATGTACGTATACATATATAGATACACACACACACATACATATATATATACAACTAGAAATAGGACTGTTAGTTTGAAGGGTAAATGTATATGTACCTTTGCTAGATAGTGCAAAAGGAGTTACGCCATTTTGCATTTTCACAAGCAATATATGAAAGTGCCTTTTTACCTATAGTCTTCCCAAGTGTTTGGCGTCAAGCTTTTGGATTTTTGGTAGTCTGACAGGTGAGAAATGGTATCTCCATGTAGTTTTAATTTGAGCATATTTTTACATTCAACAACACATTTTAATAAGTTGAAGATGATATGAGCCGCATTAACATATGATTTAGGAAATAATATTGGAGTTATTATTCCCTCTCCTTGAGCATACAGAATGTGACCCAGCTGGAGCTCGGCTTACAAGGACTCACAAGGACTCACAAGGACACATCAACTGGGCCCTGAGGTATAAATAGCTAAGATAATCTTGGAAAATATTTTTTAGGGAAACTTTCACATAAAACCGATCAAACAGAACACAAAAGACTTTCTACTGTTATCTTTTTCTATTAGCATTTAGTGAATAGAAATTTGTTGGACCAATGAAGACCCTCCTGACTTTCATAACTAAAACCTGTACCAGTGATTATTAAGAAAGACAATTCAAAATGTAGGATTCACAGTTTCTAGCCAATCTGAAAAGGCTAAGCTTTCAATGGTTTTGCCCATTTGTAATGTTAATATATACTGATAGCTCTGTAACTGTTCTTTGGACTGGGGCAGACATGGCTGTGGCAACATGCTTGTCTGTTTTCCCATTCTTGCCTGTTCTGTAATATTCTTTGGATTCGGGTAGACACGGCTGTGGCAGCATGCTTGTCCGTTTTCCCACTTTTGTCCTTTTGAATATACGCCGAATAAAACTTTCTTTTTGCTTTACTAAACTTTGTGATGTTCTTCCCCTACAACACATATAAAGAAATTTGCTATTAAACAGCAAACCAAACCCATTTGCTGTAGAGTCAAATTCCGACTCACAGTGACCCTAAAAGAGTAGAACTGCCCCACAGTGTTTCCAAGGCTGTAAATCTTTAGGAAGCCGACTGCCACATCTTTATTCCTTGGAGTCGCTGGTGGATTTGGATCACGGACTTTTCGGCGGAGTGCTCAACCACTGTGCTACCCGGGCTTTGAAGTTATAGCTGCACTTTTCTTTAGCTAGGCTTTGAGTAAGGAATAAGATGGATATGTTATATTCAGATGATGTAGTAAATATGCACAGAGATAGACAGGACAGATACTATGCCCATTTTGTAGAAGAGGAAACTGATGTTTTAAAAGAATGAGATTTGCCCAATTTAACACAGCAATTAAGTGGTGGTAGTGGGTTTAGGGAAACCCTGGTGGTGTAGCGGTTAAGACCACGGTTGCTAACCAAAAAGGTTGGCAGTTGGAATCCACCAGGCGCTCCTTGGAAACTCTATGGGGCAGTTCTACTCTGTCCTATAGGGTCACTATGAGTCGGAATCGACTCGACGGCAGCGGATTTTGGGTTTTTACTGGGTTTAGATTTTAAGCTTCTGATCTACTAATGTACAAAATTCTATGCTGTTTTCCTGGTATTCGCTAAAGGAGGCAAGACCTATCTTATCCAGGAGGTGGCAGTGTTTCCCTCAATAGTCATCGGGAATTCACTTTCCCGTTGGACATAATTAAAACAAGGTGATAATTTTATTCTTTCAGTGAACATTCTTGAGCATAAATTATGTTTATGTGTTAAAGATAAAAAGCTGACTAAGGTTGGTTCCTGCTTCCTAGGACCTCACAATCTGGAAGCAAGAGGTGGGAATGTCAAGAAGAGTTAATACATCGATAACTGTTTATGAAGAATAAGATAAAAAACCTACAAAAATTATGAATAAAGTGCTGTGGGAATACAAATTTGCAAGGGACTTTTTGAGGTGGCATCTTTTTAATGGGATACTAGGAGCGTAGCTTTATCTAGCACAAAGGTGAGAGCGTGCTTACTCTACTGTCAGGAGACAGGCAAATTCAAGTTCTCTGACTTCCTTATGCACAAAAACAAGCACTAAAAATAATACATATTTGAAATATAAACGGAACAGTTCCTAAGTGTCCTGATGTACATTTATCGCTATCAACACTACTTTCAGTTTTTTTTAATGAGCGGTATCTTTTCAGATGTAAATTTAGTGTTGGAGATATTCCACTCATTCATTTGACAAATATTCTAAAATTTTAAATTAGTCAGATTCCGCTAAATGCTGGGGATATAATTGTGTGTAAAATAGTCATGCTCCCTGTCCTCATCAAGCTTATACTTCTGGTAATGCCCACTAGTGACTACTGGCCTTATATTATAATGTATACTGATACTTTAGAAACTATTTCTTATATTCAAATCTTGTTTGGTCTGAGAGTTTTAGAACATGGTACAAATTATCCCCAGAAGGGAAGCAGAATTCAAGCAAATTGTCTTCTAAATATATAGTAAATCAAAAGCCAAGTAGAATCTTGAACATCTAATTAGCAACACTTCCCAGCCACTGTAGTTTTCTACAAATTCCTTTGTTGTTTTCGTTATACGTTTATCCCTAGAAATATTGCCCAATGTGCAATTTAACAATAGGCAAAATATTGGGGATTCCTGCTACTTAAGATAAAGGGTGGGTTTGAGGAAAACCGTTGAACTTTCACCTCTGGAATCCTAAGATTATTCTTTTATTACTTCTGATGCAAAAAATATATATATTTATAGGAAGTTTTAATTTGATTGATATGTGGAAAAGATGGTGAATTAGGAGTCAAAAAATATGGATTCTGACATGACAGTATTTGACCCCCATGATCTTCTGCAAGTGGATTTATCTCTCTGGGTTTTGCTATTTTTATCTGTAAAGTGTAGCCATCCAATTAATCAGTATTTTAGCTCATTACTACCCCTGCAGTCTCACATCTTTTGCAATACATTATACTGAACCATATGAAATTGCCAGTATTTGACCATGTAACAATATTAATTTGACCTATAGAAATGGCAATTTCATTTGGTTCAACCTAATAGTTGAATTCAGTTGTGGGCCCTACTGAGACTATTTGAGTTTATTTATTCTGGGTATAGCTGAGGCCAAGCAAAGTTAGTGTCTCAGATGTGATGGAATATTCAGTGAATTCAGTGAATATAATGGATTTTACTATGTAATCAATGTAGTCCATTCTGGGTATGCATAGAATCCAGTCTAGTCTTTTTCTTTCCACATTGTACCGATTTACTGACCCAGTGATTCTAGATGATTTGGTTCTTGTATTCCTTTGGTGGCTGGCAAAGGAAACGTCCAGAAACTTTTGTTTGGATATTCTCTGCAGTAATTCTTGGCCACAAGTGTCTGCTGCTACAGGAGAGAACAGCATACTATCAGGGTATGAGATGCATCATTCTCCAGAGTTACCTGTCTTTTTTTTCCTCATTTTCCAATGAGGTAAGTCAAGGAATTGAGAGGTCCAATTTTCACAGTCTCTAGGTTTTACACCCGTTTTGTCATTCCATCATGCATCAGAAGGGGGCAGGGCTAAGCTTTGCTCTGTTATTTGATGCAGCTCCTTAAGTTTTCCTGCCTCAAGGAAGCTGATGTGTTAAACTTTTTTTCACTTCTTCCTGAGGCACAACCTCATTCCTTTACCAACAAATAAATGCAACTTTTTGGACAATTTCCATTACCTAGCCTTTGGGGAACAAAAATTAATCAATAGGAGGAAAAATAATCCACAGGGAGTATTTATAGATGGAAAAAAAGCATCATCTTTGGCCCTTGCATACCTTGTTCAGGTCCTGGTACCACATTCAGAGCCTCACTGGCAAACTGGTCCCTCCTGCTGCTTTCAGTCACACAGGCCACAATAGCCTGGCTCCAGGTGAACATCTGGCTGGGGTCCAGCACATTTGCAGGTAATACATTCTTCTGAGTTCTCCACCCTGATGAGGAGGGGCCAGTGGTGGCATCTTTCAGCGTTTAGATCGGTGTTATCCAGCCCCCAATTCCTTCACCTAAGACACTTGTTTAAAAGGGTTGTTTTTTTTCTGGAGAAATCATAGTCTATATTGAATCAGAGGTACACATGTTTCTTTTCCCAAGAGAAGTTCCTTGCGAAATAACTCATTTTACTTTTTCCCTTCAAAACAAGTCTTGAGTCCTGTGCCCATGAGGAACAAGTATTAGAGGAGAACTGGCTAAATCTAAGACAAATGTGGGCAGTATAGTGAGCAAAGCAGAGGGATGGACAAAGTAAACACACTGGAGGAAATAGGATTCTTCCTTCTCCCATACACCTCCTTCATCTAACCTCGAACTCCATTAGCTTTCCTATCTCTTCCACAAAATCCCATAACCGCTTTAAAAATATATTCACCAGAATGAAGGATATGGTTTCTAGTTTTGCTGATATTCTTTTACATAATTTACCTTTGGCAAGTCATTTTGCAAATCTGGGTCATTTGACTTCTATGGCCCTAAACTTATCAGGCATACTAAAAAACCTAGGTTTTTATATTAGTTCATATAAAACAGTTTATTTAACTGGCTCCTTCTTTGTCTTCCTTCTATCCGATACGATCTACTACTGTTAGAGTAGGGAAATGGAATCATAGCTCAGGGTGCCTGCAATCCTGCTTTTCTTTCTAGATCTATTTCTATTTCTTAGTGTAGTGGGACTTGAAGAGAAGCGGGAGCTGGGGTATCTTGTAGCTAGTGCGCTTTGATTCTGTACTATTTTGTTTCCTTTCTTCTCCTAAAGGCATGTTCCACCAATTTCTAGGATTTGGGAATTATGAAAAGAATTTCTAAATAATCAAGTTGTTTACTTATGGCAGAGAGAGAGAGAAAAAAAAAAAGTGATTGGGGGATCCCTAAAACTTCTTATCTAGTATCTTCTAGTTATGTAGTTTAGCCTGCTTAGCCTGCCTAGTCCTAGTAAAATCTTTTGACTGTAACTAAGATACCTGTCTTTGGAAATGTTCACTATAGATCATCAAATCTGGGTTATGTGGTATACAAAGGGATACACGCTGGGAGCCAGTAGAATAGTCATAGTGGAGCTAACATCTATTGAGTGTTTATCAAGTGCCGGGCCCCTTCCTAACGACTCTATCTGCATTGCTTTATTTCACTTCACTACGATTTTTTTCATTTCCTCCATTTTACAGATGAGGAAAGTAAGGTTCAGACATGTGAGGTAATTTTCCCAGTGTTACTCAGCTTGTGAATGACAGAACTGGGACCAGAACTGAGGCCTGATTCCAAAGGCTAAGGAAGTAGGTTTAATCTCCTTTTGCAAATGAGTAAATTAGAGATGTAACATAACCGTAACTTGACCTAAAGTCACATAAACAGTAACTAATAGTGGTGTCAGGGTTTGAACTCTGGTCTGTCTCTCTCTAAAGCCCATGTTTTTAACTTTTAAATCTTATCATTGAACATTAAGAAATGAAGCAGGAGAACACAACACATTAAAAATATCAGAATTAAAAAAAACTAAATTAGATTGACTGCCCTTATGAATCAGGCCTTCAAGAGTAAGATTTCTGTACCACATGGTTAGACTGAGGGAGGAGACATCATCTAAGGACCTAAACAGTGAGGATAACTTGGCATAATAATGAATTAGAATCTCTGAGGGCTGAAAAGGGACTTTTTCGTAGATATGGTATTGCTGAGAGGCATTTATCTTCTTTTTTTTTGATGGTATTTGGCTGCTGTCTTTCCAATCTCAGCTGCAATTCCCACAGTGAGGCTGCTCCCACCCTTCCTGTGTCCCTTGAGCTGAGCAGGCACTTCCTGTCCTATTGGAAATGAAAGTTGGAGATTAGGGGTGGGGTATGTGTGTGTATTTACTCTGCAGAATATTAGTACTGTCTGTTCCATCAGCATGGCAAAAAGGTGCCAGGAAAACTAGAATCAAGACTAAGACTTCGCTTTATAGAGAGTTTTGGCTTAATATTTGGTGTGATAAGGCAGACGGGGTTCATTTATGTCTCAAGAGAATGGCTGCAATGGCAGGAAGATGGCCTTATGAAAGGGTCTGAAGGCTTCTGTTCTACAGCCCTGTTCCACTTGGATTGGTAGGGGTCACTGAGTATCATTCTTACATTTTTGGTTTCCTACAAGTTCCTTTTCTTGTTGAGGCTGTTTCCACAAGGACATTCCTTTGAAACTATGAGAGGTGAGTGTTGTTGCAATCCTGTTAGGTTCTTGACTCTTCAGTTTATATTTTTCTCTTCTGAGAATTTTGCATTTTTCTTCCCTGTGAATCATATGCTTTTAAAATGCTTATTTTTCTCTACAGCTCAGAGACAACTTGAAGCAAACATCCTAACTGTGTGAACTTCAGTTTGGGCATAAATACCAGGTTTGGTGAGTTTCTGTAATTGTTTCAGCTTCATGGACCTTCAAGGCTAGAAAACAGTGGAAAGAAAAGGCAAGATCACTTCACAGTGTTTAAAAAACAACAATAACAAAAAAAACCCACTAGGCACCAAGTTTCACGATATAGCCCAATCTGATAATACCTCCTTAAGTATGAAGTGATACCTGGGAGAATCTGAAATGGGAGAGAAATTGAACTATCCAAGGATCTGAAACTAGCTATTCCCAAACTCTGTTTTGCTTGTCTCTGCTCTTTCTAGTGCTGCTATGTCTGTACTGTCTTTGTGTATTAAGATGACTATAAATGTGAAGTGGGGGCGGGGAATGGGGCGCTGAGCTCTTCCTACACACTCCATCTCAGTACGGTTTTCTGCGAGTCCTGGTGGCCCCTTTAAAATCGAGCTTGAAATCCTCTTTTAACAGCGGAGATCTAAGGAAAAACATTCACATTCTCTCTCTCTTTTATATTATTTTATTGTGCTTTAAGTAAAAGTTTACAGAACAAATTAGTTTCTCTTTCAAAAATTTATGCACAAATTGTTTCTTGACTTTGATCGCAATCCCCGCGATGTGTCAGCACTCTCCCCCTTTCCACCCTGGGTTCCCCGTTTCCGTTTCCATTCCTCCAGTTTTCCTGTCCCTTGCAGTCTTCTCAGCTTTGTTTTTAGGCAGCTGTTGCCCATGAGGTCTTGTTTACTTGATTGATCTAAGCAGAGCGTTCCTCACGTGCGTTATTGTTTGTTTTATAGGCCTGCCTAATCTTTGGCTGAAAGGTGGACTTCGGGAGTGGCTTCAGTTCTGAGTTAGCAGGGCGTCTGGGGGCCCCAGTCTGGAGGGTTCCTCCGGCATTCTCTTTTCGTGAAAATCAGAACATGTTCGTAGACAAAAAGGGATAGATTTAAAAAGTCAGGTTTTGGTTAGAACCAAGACTTCATCGTCTTTCTAGCATTAACTACTAAGCCCATGAAAACAAAACAAAAAACATTTTGGGCATTAGGACCCAGTGGAAGTGCCTTATTCAGACCCTGGGCGAACTTCTCTCGGTGACGTAAACTAGCGGCCCGAGCTCTTTCTCCACCCGCCCCAAATCTCTCTCCCTCCCGCTCCTTTTCTCCCCCTTTCTCCTCCCCCTCCCTTCTCCCTCTCCCCTCTCCCTCTCTTTCTCTTCCCCCTCCCTATCCCTCTCTCTTCTCTCTCTCAGCTCCCTAAGATTAAAGAGAAAATGCTGCTATCAGTGACTTCCAGGCCTGGGATTCCGACTTTTGGCTATAACAAGAACAACAAGAAGGTAGGGAAAAGCGCTTTTTCGGACTCCAGTTACTTCCTTTTCTGGGGATCTGGGAGTGCCCTTGGCTTTAACATTCTCGTTTAGGAGGGGATCGGGATTCCTGCCTCCTCTCAGCGCCTCTCCCTTTCCCCCTACTTCTTTCGGCATCTTTTCTCACCTGGGTCTGGAGTTCCGGGAATTTACAGTCCTTGTACGTGAGGCCTGAGAACGCAGGGGAATTAAAAACAAATCCAGCCTGCAAGTTTGTATCTTTGTGAAATGAAGTTAGTTGGACGTCCTGCTGATGTACCTAGTCTCCGCGGGGATAAAATGTCATCTCAGACTCTGGCCCCCCCTGCAACCCTCCCCAGCCCAAGGTTATTTTATTCTTTTGATTAACTGTTTCCATTCTCCCCCACCCCCACCTTCTTCCTCCCCATACCATCAGTGTTATCGGGTGGTTGAAATATCGTCAGTGAAATCACAACAGCTTCATTAAGAACTGAGTATACTCTTCTAGAGTAGATGGAGACCTTACCCCACCCAGCCTGTAGGGAAAGAGTCTTGAGAGAGGACATACCTTGGGGTTAAGGCTGAAAGCTCTGGATTCTTTGGGTCTTGCTGCTGAGCCGGTGCTGAGAGCTGTGCAGATAACCAGGCTCCGTCGGGATCCTTGGAGTCTTTATGATTAACCCACAGCTCCCAGAGAGTTGTGCCCTGATTGGGCACATGGGCGTTCTGGGGAGAGGTGGACAATCGTGCCCACATTTGCCAGGGAATATCCTTGGCAGTTTCTTGGCATTTCAGGGCTCACACAGTGCTGATTAGGAGGAACTTTATGTTGTAGCAGGAAGACCTTTTACCCTCCCTGAACATTGTATTTGTTCTTTGAAGAAAAATAGGTGCTATAGACATTTAGGGTCATTTTTCCTCATCTAATGGAGTGTTGGGGGTGGGGAAGGATTCCTGCTGCTGTCTCAGATAACTGAAGAAAACAATACAGGTTGGTTTAAACACAAGAGTCTGGATCAAGGCAGTGGGTAGATGTTTAGACTTGACTGTTTAGTGTTTATGGACGTTAGTTTACCTGGTATTCATACTGTTCATACTTAAGAAATACGGGTCCATACATAGATGTTGGTTATCAATAGTTTTATATATATATATTTATTTATTTATAGTTAGGGGGTATTTCATCTGTCTTTATTCTCTTCAGATCTTATATAGTACTATATGTAAGTTTTTTTCTTGACTCCTCCCTCCCCAAGTCTCTCAGGTTACCCAGAACCCATTAAAGTAAAATGAATTCTAAAAACTAACTTTTTTTTCCGTTAGGGATTTCGTGTATTTGAAGCTGTCTAAAAGCTTTTGTTTTCTCAGTTCTTCACCCCCCTTGGACTGTAGTAAACATTTAACTGGCTTCTAAATCTAGGATAGTATAGGGGACAGGAGGAATGGTTGTAGATTTGAATTCAAATCTCCTGTCTCCTTCCAATGGTTTGTTAAGTTTGGGAAGCAGTTCAGGGAACACTCAGACCAATGGGGGAGGAAGTAGATAAGTAATTACTAATGCATTTGTCAAGAATTCTTTGGGTTCTTACAGGTTAATGTCATGATGACATGTAAGGATACTGTATATGTACATCGCTTTGTAGCTATGTATATGACTCCTTGTGTGCATGTCAGTATCGGTATACTTAAACTGAAGCACTGCTACAGTGCTCTTTGTCTTCATGCTGGTGTTCACACGTAGGGCTTAATGTGTTTGCTTCTCTCATTTGGGAAGAGTGTTTTGGATGCATTTGCTCAATGTAATCTGTGTATTTTTATACCCAAGGTTACATTAAAAAAAAAAAAACTTAGTTTTTAATAATAAATGTAAGACATACTCATTAAAAAAAAAAAAAAGCATAAAGAAGTATATAAAATAAAAAACCAGATCTTCCTTTCATGTCCTGTAGCTCCTCGCCTACGTCCCGCTCCTCAAGGAAAATAACTGGTAGCTGTTTGGTGCGTGTATCCCTCCAGATTTTTTTCTATGCCAAGGCAAAGTTTTAATTTTGACAGTGGCTTATTTGCCATTTGTATTAAGAACTGTTTCTCAGGTGGAACAAGTCTGTAAAATAAAGTTCCTGAACCTGTCCAAAACATTTAAAAACAGAAATAAAGTACAGTTAAATTCTAAATTTCTGAAAAAGTACAAATTATAAATACCTGCTGTTTTAAATAAGGAGAATTTTTACATCTTAATTTATTTTTAGCTGTAATCATCACCGATAGTTTGTCAAATAAATAATAATTGTCAGTGACCTGTTTGAAAAGCTACTCTTTGTATATCATTTGAGTTTGTGACTTGCTGATTTAAAAGTATATTTGTTTTATTGATTTGACCTTAGAAAAACAGGATTATTTTATTTTGAGGAGTGTTTGTATGCCTCACTTTTCAGGGAAGGTGTTTCAGTAGAACCCATGACAATCACACTTTCCTCATTCTGTTCTGGCTGGTGTTGAGTATAGGGATGCAGTCCACAAATGTATAATGCCTAATAAAGGCAGATTCTTTCTGAAGATGTAGTACTGAATTTCCATTGCTTCCTTTGGAATTAAAATAGTCACAGAAGGGGGAAAATGTGGGTTTCAAAGAGGGGTTCTGCAAAATAATTTAATGATACATTTTTGTAAAACATGTTTTAATGGCCTTCAAATTACTCTTGTTTTTTTTAGGGGGGAAAAAAAAGGCTGAAGTAAAATGATCAGAGTTCTAGGGTCTCAACACTGTTTCTTCAGTGTTTGAAGGAGTTG
Source organism: Dugong dugon (assembly GCA_030035585.1). Lineage (NCBI taxonomy): Eukaryota > Metazoa > Chordata > Mammalia > Sirenia > Dugongidae > Dugong > Dugong dugon. The sequence goes on from CM057465.1 coordinate 11,266,899, forward strand.
CCTCAGAAGGAAGACTGGAGTGTAGGTGAGACTGAGAGAGGAAATGTTTGGGGTTGAAGGAATTTCAGACTTGTGTGCGACCTAACCACGCCCTCACTGACATCATCTCCCTGGCATGTGTTATTATAATTTAACTCCTCATAGTATCAACAACCATTTCCTTTGGAAAAAAGGAAAAAAGGACTAAATTTAATTGGAGATGATTTGCTTTCCCTTACGTATTTTGCATAAATTTCTGTTTCCTCATGATGTTAACATACTAAGGACCAGTGAAGGGAAGAGAGGCGATGGAGAGAGCAAGACTGACAGGTAAGCGTGGCCAGATCCTCCCTCTTCAAGAAGTTTGAGTTATCTGAGATTTTCCAAAGTGTTTACTTTTTGAGAGAGGAAAGTGGGAAGCATTACTATAATTGTTTATTTCTAACAGGGAGAGAGAATTTTATCTGTGTTATGTGTTGACTACATTTCCATCAAATCAGATTTAATAGAACTGAGAACTAAGAACTTTTAGTCTAATATCGCTTGACTAGTGGCAGCTATTAGTTCTGTTATCAGTAATAAAATTAACTCAGTTGGTTAAAGTTTAGTGGCAGTCACTTTCCAGTTGATCCTTTCTTTTAATTTTTAGCACCGCTACCCTAATTTGAGGAGCCCCGTGGAGCCCTGGTGGCGCAGTGGTTAAGAGCTTGGCTGGTAACCAAGAAGTCGGCAGTTTGAATCCACCAGGAGCTCCTTGGAAACCCTATGGGGCAGTTATGCCATGTCCGGTAGGGTCACTATGAGTGAGAATCGACTCGATGGCAATGGGTTTGGTTTGTGGCCCAACGGTTAAGCACTAAGCACTCACTGCAAACCGAAGCTTGGTGGTTTGAACCCACTTAGCTGCTCAACAGGAGAAAGACCTGGCAATCTGTTTCTATAAAGATTACAGCCAAGACAACCCTATGGGGCAAGTCTACTCTGTCCACACGAGGTCGCTATGAGTAGAAAATCGACTCTACGGCACCTAACAACAACACTCTAATTTACTGACTGGCTTATTGCTACCTTTACTAGTATAATAAACTTCCCCCATGACCTCCTTGCCTCCTGTTTCTCTGTCACCTGCCCCTTGCTCCTAAGTAATTTTATACCTGCTGCCAGAACAATCCAGCAGGCTAGTGCTGAGCACTTCCTGTATAAAAATTTTTAATGGCTCCATATTACCTACCAAAGTCCAACTCCCTAACTCAACATCCATAATCTAGCCAGCCTTTCCGTATCCTGCCTCAACCCTTCCATTGCCATGATTCCCTTCCATTTACTCTACTATAGCCCAGTTGCGTTACCTGCAGTTCCCTGGATATACCCTTTGATTGATTGTTTACATTTCTCATTCCACAGGAAAATATGCAATAATACCTAAAAATACAGACAAAAACCAGGACAAGGAAAAATATAGATTAGAATAAGAGGTTAGTAGGAATTAAAAAACAGATGTGCAAACCATACTTACATGCTATAAGATGAGGACTGAAGAAAAGTCATTGATTTTGACGGTATAGAGGTGGTTGGTGACTATGATGAGCAATGTCAGAGTGAGGCGCAAAAGCAAGCAAGGTTGGAATGGTTTGAAGAGTGAAAGGAGGGGGGGATAAAAGTGAATAGAAGGTAAGGAAGTATAGATGCTGTGTATAGAGTAATCTTTTAAGGACTTTGATTAAGATGGGGAACAGAATCCAATTAAAAAATGGGCAAAAGATCTGATAGATATTTCTCCAAAGAAGATATAGAAATAGCAATGAAAAGATGCTCAACATCATTAGCTATCAAGGAAACACAAACCAAAACCACATTGATATGCCACTTCACACCCACTAGAATGGCTGGAATCAAAAAGACAGCTAATAGTAGAGTAATTGGAATACTCATACTCTGTTGATGAGAATGTAAGGTGGTGTAGTTACTTTGGAAAAACGTTTGGCAGTTTCTCAAAAGATTAAACATGGAGTTGCCATATGATCCAGGAATTCTCCTTCTAGATATACACCTAAGAGAAGTGAAAACATATGTCCACATAAAATCTTATACGTGAATGTACATAGCCTCGTTATTTATACTAACCAAAAATTGGAAACAACCAAATGTCCTTCAACTGATAAATGGATAAATAAGATGTGTATACCCATACAAGGAGCCTTGGTGGCGCAGTGGTTAAGAGTTTGGCTGCTAAACAAAAGGTTGGCAGTTCGAATCCACCAGCTGCTCCTTGGAAACCCAATGGGGCAGTTCTGCTCTGTCGTATAGGGTTGCTATGAGTCGGAGTTGACTCAACGGCAATGGGTTTTATACCTATACAATTGAATATTATATGGCAATTAAAAGTACTGAAGTAATGATACATGTCACAAAATGGATGAACCTTGAAAACATGCTCAGTGAAAGAAGCCAGTCACAAATGACCACATATGATTCCATTTATATTAAACGTCTAGAATAGGCAGATCTATAGAGACAGAAAGTAGATTAGTAGTTGCCTAGGATGGGGTGGGGCATTGAGATGAAATGGGGAGTAACTGATAATGGGTACAAGGTTTCTTTTTGGGGTGATGGAAATGTTCTAAAATTGATTGTGATGTTTACACAACTGAATATTGGAAAAACCATTGAATTTACACTTCAGATGGGTGAATTGCATAGCATATGAATTGTATCTCAACAAAAGTAATAAAAAAGATGGGAAGCACAGAAATAAAAACTGGGTGAGAATGAAGGTGGTGTCAAGAGAGAATTTTCTTAAAGATGGCAGATATGGGAGCCAAAGTGTAAAGAGAAGCATGACCAGTTATTTAATACTTGTTCTAATGTGTGTGTGTGTGTGTGTTTGTGTGTATGTACGTATAACCAAAAAAACCAAACCAGTTGATGTCAAGTCCATTCCAACTCATGGAGACCCCATGTGCTTCAGAATAGTACTGTGCTCCATAGGGTTTTCAGTGACTGTGATCTTTCAGAAGAAGATCGCCAGGCCTTTCTTCCAAGGAGCCTCTGGATGAATTTGAACTGCCAGACTTCTGGTTAGCCAATCACTGAATCATTTGGATCCCGGAATTCCATATGTATATATATGTATATTCATATTCCTCCCATTCTCTGATCCTTTTTGTTGTTGTTTTGCCTCATGTATTCTGCCTCTCATCCTTTTTGTTGTTACTTTCTTCTGGAATGACCTGCACCCACATTCATTTAATAAGTCCAGCATACTAGGCCCTGGGGTCTAGGCATGATTGTGGCCCTTGAAGAGCTGCTTCTAAACTTTGTCTTTCAAAACCCTACCCATCTCTTCAAGGTCAGCTGAAATGTTACCCTCTTTTATAAAACTTCTCCTAATCTCTCTAGCTCCCAGCTAGACTTTTTTTTCTGAATGCCCATAATATTTTGTACAGGTAGTACGCGACTAATGATGGGGTTCTTTTCCAACAACTCTGATGGAAGTGGAATACCTAATTTTTTTTTTTTTTAGTTTTCATTATTCTTGTTTTTTATTATCAGTATCTTTATAAATACAGTCTTTGTCTTTGGGGGTTGGAAACATTACCTATAAACTTACAGATATATTTTAATACATACACATAAAAAAATATACAAATCATAAAAATTTACTCCAACAATGAAGAGTTAGACAGTGTTGACATTTTGTCAGTTGCAGTAGTAACTCCACTTGGGGAAGTTCTGGAACATTTGGATTATAAGGATGCCATTTCTAGTCAGAAAATTAGTGAGAGTTGTCTGTATGGTCCTTTTCTTTTTTTCTTCATATATTTCAAGGTAACATCTCACTGCTTCCCAAATCTGTCTGTCAACTTTAACAAAGCGTTTGGGTTTATGTTTTCGAGCAACCGAAGCCCCTGATTTAGTTTAAAAAAAAACTTAAGCTGATCCTTTCACTGTAAAATTTTTTGACAACTTCTCCTTCCTCTTTCTCATTAGCTGTTTCTATTACAGCTTTTCTTTCCTCTTCAAAATCCACTAAGTCCTGATCTGTCAGCTCCCCTTCTTTGTGGCCTATGAGCTGTTCCACATCATCAGTACTGAGTTCTCTGTTCAGCGTTCTTGCCATACGGATGATTTTTCCACTGATCTCTTCCATCATATTATCCTGATCAGATGCTTGGAACGTGTTTACATAACTCAGCAATTTTTTCCATATCCCCTGTAAGCATTTTCCTGTAACTTTCCTCCCAGGAAGATGTAATGTTCTGAATACACTGGGGAATATTATAATTCTTCCAGAAATCATGTCATGTTACCGTACCTCCATCTGTTGCAGCTATTGCCTGAGCAAACATAGTCTGTAGGTAGTATGCCGTGAAAGTGGCAACTGCACCTTGATCCATAGGCTGAATCACAGCTGTTGTATGGGAGGTAGATACACCACTTTCATATCTTGATTTAGATCATCTCTATGAGGAGGATGTCCTGGGGCATTATCAAGTAGCAGCAGACTCTTGAAAGGAATGCTCTTTTCAAGGCAGTGGGCAAGTACTTCTGTGATGAACCAATTTAAAAACCAGTCTTCGAATAACATAATTGTCATCCAGGCCTTGGAGTTACTTCAGTAGTAGACTGGCAAGTTATTTTTGTCAATGTTTTTGAATGCTTGGGGGTTTTCAGAACATAAACAAGAAAAGGTTTTAATCTGAATCCAGCAGCATTTCCTCCAAACAGTAGTTTTATTCTGTCTTTAAATGCCTTGAAACCAGGCATCGACTTCACTTCTTTGTGGAAACAGATGGCTGTCCGTAAGTGCGATTTGTCATAACTTGAATGTGTCATAAGTTGGGGACTACCTGTACTGCATATGTGACTTTACATAATTTTGCATTGTATTGAAATCATTTAAGTAATTGTCTGATCTTCCTTGCTAGAGTGTAAACTCTGTAAAGGTAGAGACAGTGTTACTCCTTAAGTCTATCTAGTAGATACTCAAAAAAGATATCCTAATAAATGTGTGATTAAGCTAATGTTAGATGCTAAATCAAGCTTACGCAAAGGCAGGCAGCATTGTGTTGTATACAAATCCTGAAATACGGAGTTAGACAAATCTGAATTTAAATATGGCTTTTGTCACTTATTAGCTGTGTGACATAGTGTCACGTTTTGTAGGCTTTCTGACCTTGAGTTCTTCATCTTAAAGTAGTGATATATTTATTGGATTATTTTGAGGAACAGTCACATTTATAATTCTATATCAGCATATACACAGGCTGTTATTTATTTAAAAAAAAAAAATTTCTTGATGTCCTTTCTTCCTCCACCTGCTTCTTTTACAGTTATATACCTTGAGAGAGTTATACATACTTGCTGCCTCCAATTTCTTTCCTACCATTTTCTTTTTCTTTTATTATCTTTAATATATTATTTGATAATACAAAGATCACGTGTAGTTACGAAGCTAATAATGAGGAACAACTGTGAACCCACCTTCCAACTCAAGGACTAGAATTATTACTTATAATTTGTATATATTTATGTTATGAGTTCCTCCTCATCCCATCCCCCACGTTCACCCTAGAGGTAACCACTATCATAAGTTTTGTGTTTTTAGTTTTTAAAAACCTAGTTTTAAAATAATAAATGTATGTATACTTAAACAATGTATTGTTTAATTTGCTTGTTTGCTTTGTTCTAAGTACATTGTATGCATTATCTCATTAACTCCTTATAGCTTCATTATTTTTATCCCCATTTTACAGATGAGGAAAATGAGGTACAGAGAGTTTAATAAGTTGCTCAAGATCACAGTGCTGGTGAATGGCCCAGCTGGGATTTGAACCCCGGTAGTCTAGCTCCAACTCTGTGCTTTTTACCACTGCCATGTTTGTTACCTTATTGTAGTACATAGTCTTCGGGGATTTTTTTTTTTCCCATTCAGTATTACATTTTTACAGTTCATTCACGTTGCACAGAGCTGTGGCTCGTTCATTTTTTAATGTTGTATAATATTTCATTTTGTGGATATATTTTACCATAATTTATTTATCTATTCTCCTGCCAGTGGAATTTTGGATCGTTCCCAGTTTCTGTTTTCTTTTTTGCTATTCCTAACAGTGCTGCTCTGAATGTTCTTATTTATGTGGTACCCTTGTGCAAGAGCTTCTCTTGGGTCTATACCTAGGAATGGGATTGCTAGGTCTTACTAAGGTATGTGAATATTCAGCTTTAAGAGGTAATGCTAAATTGCTTTCCGAGTGTTAATGCCAAATTTATTTTCATCAGCACTGTGTAAAATTTCCTGTAGCTTCACATCCTGTCCAGTTGTTGGTGATGCCAGATTTCTCTCATGTTCTCTTTCTGTCTTTCTTTAATTTTACTGTGGTAAAATATATATAACAAAAAATTTGCCATTTTAACCATTTTTAAGTGTAAAATTCAGTGACATTAATTGCATTCACCATGTTGTGCAACCATGACCACTATTTATTTCCAAAAGGTTTTCATCACCCAAACAGAAACTTAGTACTCTTTAAACAATAGTTCTCCATTCCCCCCTCCCTCCAGTCCTTAAAAACCTCATTGCCGTCCAGCGGATTCTGACTCATAGCGACCCTATAGGACAGAGTAGAACTGCCCTGTAGGGTTTCCAAGGAGCAGCTGGTGGATTCGAACTGCTGACCTTGGGTTAGCAGCCAAGCTCTCAACCGCTTGTATTTGACTATTCTAGATATTTCATGTAAGTGGAATCATACAATATTTGCCCTTTTGTGTCTGACTTACCTCATTCTGCATAATGTTTTCAAGGTTTATGCGTGTTGCAGCATGTATCAGAACGTCATTTCTCCTTATGGCTGAATAATAATCAATTGTTTGGAGCCTTGGTGGCGCAGTGGTTAAGAACAATGACTGCTAACCAAAAGGTTGGCAGTTTGAATCTACCAGCCGCTCCTTGAAAACTCTATGGGGCAGTTCTACTCTGTCCTATAGTGTCGCTATGAGTCGGAATTAACTGGCAATGGGTTTGGTTTGTTACGGATATACCACATTTTATTTATGCATTCACTTGTGTTGTTTCCATCTTTTGGCTATTATGAATAATGCTGCAGTGAACACTGGTATACAAGTATCTGTTTGAGTTCCTGCTTTCAAGTCTTTTGGGTAAACATCCAGGAGTGGAATTGTTGGGTCATATGGTATTTCTATGTTTAACATTTTGTGTAACCACAAAACTGTTTTCCACAGTGGCTATACCATTTTACTATTTTACATTCCTACCAGCAGTGTAGGAGGGTTCCAATTTCTACACATCCTTGTCAACACTTGTTATTTTCCATTTTTCTGGTAATAGCCATCCAAGTGGGTATGAAGTGGTGTCTCATTGTGCTTTTAATTTGCATTTCCCTAGTGACTAATGATGTTGAGCATCTTTTCATGTGTTTATTGGCCATTTGTATATCTTCTTTACCCATTTTTCAATTGAGTTGTTTGTCTTCCTGTTGTTGGGTTGTAGGAGCTCTTTATGTATGCTGGATATTAAACCGTAATCAGATATATGGTTACCAAACATTTTCCCCATTCTTGTAGGCTGTCTCTTCCTTCCTTTTTTCTTTTTTTTTAAATTGTACTTTAAATGAAAGTTTATAGTTCAAATTTCTCATACAAAACTTTATGAGTAGAATTGCCCCATAGGGTTTCCAGGGAGCAGCTGGTGGATTTGAACTGCTGACCTTGGGTTAGCAGCCAAGCTCTTAACCGCTTGTATTTGACTATTCTAGATATTTCATGTAAGTGGAATCATACAATATTTGCCCTTTTGTGTCTGACTTACCTCATTCTGCATAATGTTTTCAAGGTTTATGCATGTTGCTGCATATATCAGAACTTCATTTCTGCTCTGTGAGCCTAATTGCACCCATCATACTGTGACAGCACACTCCTCCTTTCCACTCTGGATTTCCCGCGTCCATTCAACCAGCTCCTGTCCCTTTCTGCCTTCTCATCTCACCTCCAGACTGGAGCTGCCCATTAAGAATCATGTGTCTACTTGAGCTAAGAAGCACGCTCTTCACAAGTATCATTTAATGTCTTATAGTCCAGTCTAATCTTTTTCTGAAGAGTTGGCTTTGGGAATAGTTTTAGGTTTGGGATAACACAGAGTCCACAGGTTATGTCTTCTGGGGTCCCTCCAGTCTCAGTCAAATGACTAAGTCTGGTCCTTTTACTAGAATTTGAGTTCTGCATCCCACTTTTCTCCTGCTCCATCAGGGACTCTGTTGTGTTCCCTGTCAGAGCGGTCATTGGTGGTAGCTGGGCACCATCTAGTTCTTCTGGTCTCAGGCTGATGGAGTCTCTGGTTTATGTGGCCCCTTTTGTCTCCTGGACTAATATTTTCCTTGTGTCTTTGGTGTTTTTCATTCTCCTTTGCTCCAGGTAGGTTGGGACCAATTGATGCATTTTAGATGGCCGCTTGCTAGGTTTTAAGACCCCAGAAGCCACTCACCAAAATGGGATGCAGAACATTTTCTTAACAAACCTTGTTATGCCAATTGACCTAGATGTCTCCTGAAAGCCCCTGCTACTCTGTCCCTTGAAGTGCTTGGTTGTATTCAGGAAACTTCTTAGCTTTTGGATTAGTCCGGTTCTGCTGACCTCCCCTGTATTGTATGTCATCCTTCCCTTCACCTAAGATAATTCTTGTCTACTATCTAGTTAGTGAATTTCTCTCTCCCTCTCTGCCCACCCTCGTAGCCATCAAAGAATGTTTTATTCTGCGTTTAAACCTTTTCTTGAATTCTTATAATAGTGGTCTCATACAATATTTGTCCTTTTGTGACTGACTAATTTCACTCAGCATAACACCTTCCAGATTCCTCCATGTTATGAGATGTTTCACGGATTCATCGTTGTTATTTATTGTTGTGTAATATTCCATTGTGTGAATATACCACAATTTGTTTACCCATTCGTCCGTTGAAGGACACCTAGGTTGTTTACATGTTTTTGCTATCGTGAACAGTGCTGCAACGAACGTAGGTGTGCATATGTCTATTCATGTGATGGCTCTTATTTCTCTAAGATATATTCCAAGGAGTGGGATTGCTGGATCTTATGGTACTTCTATTTCTAGCTTTTTAAGGAAGAGCCAAATTGATTTTCAAGTGGTTGTACCATTTTACATTGCCACCAACAGTGTATAAGTGTTCCAGTCTCTCTACAACCTCTCCAACATTTATTGTTTTGTGTTTTTTGGATTAATGCTAGCCTTGTTGGGGTGAGATGCTATCTCATTGTAGTTTTGATTTGCATTTCTCTAATGGCTAATGATCGTGAGCATTTCCTCATGTATCTGTTAGTCCCCTGAATGTCTTCTTTGGTGAAGTGCCTGTTTATATCCTTTGCCCATTTTTTAATTGGGTTATTTGTCTTTTGGTTGTTGAGGTTTTGCCGTATCTTGTAGATTTTAGAGATTAGCTGTTGATCAGATTTCTCGTAGCCAAAAATTTTTTCCCTACAGAAAATTTTTTTCTGTAGGTTTTCTTTTGACTCTTTTGATGAAGTCTTTTGATGAGCATAAGTGTTTGATTTTTAGGAGCCCCCATTTATCTAGTCTCTGTTGTGGTGTTTGTGCGTTGTTACTCACAGTTCGTATTGTGTTTATGCCATGTATTAGGGCTCCTAGCATTGTCCCTACTTTTTCTTCCATGATCTTTATTGTTTTAGATTTTATATTTAGGTGTTCGATCCATTTTGAGTTAGTTTTTGTGCATGGTGTGAGGTATGGATCTCGTTTCAGTTTTTTGCAGATGGATATTCAGTTATGCTAGCACCATTTGTTAAAGAGACTGTCATTTCCCCAATTAATGGACTTTGGGCCTATGTCAAATATCAGCTGATCATAGGTGGATGAATTTACGTCTGGATTCTCACTTCTGTTCCATTGGTCTACATATCTGTTGTTGTACCAGTACCAGGCTGTTTTGACTACCGTGGCAGTATACTAGGTTCTAAAATCAGGTAGTGTGAGGCCTCCCACTTTGTTCTTCTTCTTCACTAATGCTTTACTTATCTGAGGCCACTTCCCTTTCCATATAAAGTTGGTGATTTGTTTCTCTATCTCCTTAAAAAAATGCTGACAGCATTTGGATCAGGATTGCATTGTATCTGTAGATCACTTTGGGTAGAATTGACATTTTCACAGTGTTGATGCTTACTCTCCATGAGCAAGGTATGTTTTTCTGCTTATGTAGGTCTCTTTTGGTGTCCTGCAGTAGTATCTTGTAGTTTTCTTTGTATAGGTCTTTTATGTCTCTGGTTAGATTTATTCGTAAGTATTTTATCTTCTTGGGGGCTGTTGGAAATGGTATTGATTTGGTGATTTCCTCTTCGAGGTTCTCTTTTTTGGTGTAAAGGAATCCAACTGATTTTTGTATGTTTAGCTTGTATCCTGAAACTTTACTGAAATCTTCTATTAGTTCCTGTAGTTTTCTTGTGGATTCTTTGGGTTTTCTGTGTATAAGATCATATCACCTGCAGATAGAGAAACTTTTACTTCTTCCTTACCAATTTGGATACGCTTTATTTCTTTTTCTAGCCTAATTGCTCTGGCTAGGACCTCCAGCACGATGTCGAAGAAGAGTGGTGATAAAGGGCATCCTTGTCTGGTTCTTGTTCTCAAGGAGAAAGCTTTCAAAGTCTCTCCATTTAGGATGATGTTCACTGTTGGCTTTGTATAAGTGCACTTAGTTATGATGAGGAATTTCGTTTTTATTCCTACTTTGTTTAGAGTTTTTATCATGAATGGGTGTTGGACCTTGTCAAGTGCCTTTTCTGCATCAATTGATAAGATCATGTGGTTCTTGTCTTTTGTTTTATTTATGTGATGGATTACATCGATTGTTTTTCTAATGTTGAACCATCCCTGCATACCTGGTATGAATGCCACTTGGTCATGGTGAATTATTTTTTTGATATGTTGTTGAATTCTATTGGCTAGAATTTTGTTGAGGATTTTTGTGTCATTGTTCATGAGGGATATTGGTCTGTAATTTTTTTTTTTTTTTGTGGTGTCTTTACCTGGTTTTGGTATCAGGGTTATGCTGGCTTCATAGAGTGAGTTTGGGAGTATTCCATCCTTTTCTATGCTCTGAAATACCTTTAATAGTAGTGACATTAACTGTTCTTTGAAAGTTTGGTAGAATTCTCCAGTGAACTCATCAGGGCCAGGGCTTTTTTTGGTTGGACGTTTTTAAATTACCCTTCTGGTCTCTTCTTTTGTTACGGGTTTATTTAGTTTGTCTGCCTCTGTTTGTGTTGGTTTAGGTAGGTAGTGAGTTTCTAGGAATTTGTCCATTTCCTCTAGATTTTCAAATTTGTTAGAGTACAATTTTCCATAGTATTGTGTTATGATTCTTTTAATTTTAGTTGGGTCTGTTGTGATAGCACCCATCTCATTTCTTATGCAGGTTATTTGCTACCTCTCCTGTTTTTCTTTTGTCAGTTTGGCCAATGGTTTATCAGTTTTGTTGATCTTTTCAAAGAACCAGCTTTTGGTCTTGTTAACTCTTTCAATTGTTTTTCTGCTCTCTATTTCATTTGATTCTGCTCTAATTTTTATTATTTCCTTTCTTCTGGTGCCTGAGGCCTTCTTTTGCTGCTCTCTTTCTACTTGTTCCAGTTGTAGGGTTAATGTTTTGATTTTGGCCCCTTCTTCTTTTTGAAGGTGTATGTTTATTGCTATAAATTGACCACATAGCACAGCTTTTGCTGTGTCCCAAAGGTTCTGGTAGGATATGTTTTCATTCTCATTTGATTCTATAAATTTCTTTATTCCATCCTTAATTTCTTCTGTAACCCAGTAGTTTTTGAGCAAGGTGTTGTTCAGTTTCCATGTGTTTGATTTTTTTTCCTTGCTTTTTCTGTTATTGATTTCTACTTCTATGGCTTTATGGTCAGAAAAGATACTTTGTAATATTTCGATGCTTTGGATTTTGTTAAAACTTGCTTTATGGCCTAATATGTGGTCTATTCTGGAGAATTTTCCATGTGTGTTGGAAAAGAAAGTATAGTTGGCTGCTGTTGGGTGAAGTGTTTGGTTGATTGTAGCATTTAGATCTTCTGTCTTTGTTGAGCTTCTTTCTGGTTGTTCTGTCCTTCAACGAAAGTGGTGTGTTGTAGTCTCCTGCTGTTATTGTGGAGCTGTCTGTCTCTCTTTTCAATGCTGTTAGAGTTTATGTATTTTGGAGCCCTGTCATTGGGTGTGTAAATATTTGTTATAGTTATGTCCTGCTTGTGTATTGACCCTTTAATCATTATATAGTGTCTTTCCTTATCCTTTGTGGTGGATTTTACTTTAAAGTCTATGTTGTCAGAGATTAATATTGCCACTCCTGCTCTTTTTTGGGTGTTGTTTGCTTGATATATTTTTTCCATCCTTTGAGTTTTAGTTTGTTTGTGTCTTTAAGTCTAAGGCGCGTCTCTTGTAGGAAGCATATAGATGGATTGTGCTTTTTTATCCATTCTGCCACTGTCTCTTTATTGGTGCTTTTAGTCTGTTTACATTCAGCGTAATTCTTGATAGGTATGAGTTTAATGCTGTCATTTTGATGTCTTTTTTTTGTGTGTTGCTGACAGTTTCTTTGTTCCACTTAATTTTCTGTGCTGAATCATTTTTCTTTATGTGTTTTCTTTTGATCTTTTTCATTGCTGTTTATTTTGTATTTGCTGAATCTTTATATTTTTCTTGTTTTTTATTTTGATATATAGGATTATTAGTTTCTTTTGTGCTTACCTTAATATTTACCTTTCTTTTTCTAAGTTTAAATCAGACTTTTATTTCTTTATATCGCCTTGACTTCCCCTCCATATGAAAAATCTATGTCTACATTTTTTAGTCTCTCTTTTTTGTTTTAATGTTGTCATCTTCTACATATTGACATCTCTGTTTCTTTATTTTCAGTGTTTTAGCTTTGATTTAATTTTGTGACTTCCCTATCTGGATTGATATCTGGTTGCTCTGTCCTGTGATCTAGTCTTGGGTTGTTATGTGATGTTATTGATTTTCTAACTGGAGGGCTCCCTTGTAATTTTGGTTTGTTTTTTGCAAATTCCCTAAACTTCATTTATCTGGAAATGCTCTAATTTCATCATCATATTTGAGAGACAATTTTGCTGGATATATAATTGTTGGCTGGCAATTTTTTCCTTCAAGGGTTTATATATGTCATCCCATTGCCTTCTTGCCTGCATGGTTTCTGCTGAGTAGTCTGAGCTTATTCTTATTGACTCTCTTTCGTAGATGACTTTTCCTTCATCCCTAGCTGCTCTTAAAATTCTCTCTTTATGTTTGGTTTTGGCAAGTTTGGTTATAATATGTCTTGGTCACTTTCTTTTGGGATCTACCTTATGTGGGGTTCAGTGAGCATCTTGGATAGATGTCTTCCCCTCTTTTACGATATCAGGGAAGTTTTCTGCCAAGAAATCTTCAACAATTCTGTCTGTATTTTCTGTTATCCACCCCAGCTGTGGTACTCTAGTCACTTGTAAATTATCCTTCTTGATAGAGTCCCACATAATTCGTAGTGTTTCTTCATTTTTTTAAAATCCTTTTATCTGATTTTTTCTCAAATAAATTGGTGTCAAATGCTTTATCTTCAGTCTCCCTAATTCTTACTTCCATTGCCTCAGTTTTGCTCCTGTGACTTCCTATTGAGTTGTCTAATTCTGAAATTTTAGTGTTAATCTTCTGAATTTCTTATTGCTGTCTCTCTGTGGATTCTTGCAGCCTGTTAAATTTTCCGTTATGGTCTTCTCTAATCTTCTTAAGTTCCTATATTGCTTGGTCTGCATTTTGCATAATTTCTTTCCTGATCTCTTGAAGAGTTCTATATGTTAATATTTTGCATTCTGCCTCTGGTAATTCCAAGAAATTCTCTTCCTGCAGAAAATTTTTTGATTCTTTATTTTGGGAACTTACTGAAGCCATCATAGTCTACCTCTTTATGTGATTTGATATTGACTGTTGTCTCCGAGCCATCAGTAAGTTATTATATTTATTTATTTTTTGTTTGCTTACTGTGGCCTAGCTTTTTGTTTTGTTTTGTTTTGATGTGCCCAGTTAGGCTGCTCGTGTGAGCTAGCCTGATCACTGGTGCCCCTGAAGCTCCAACGTCCTGCCACCAGGTGGCCAGACCTGCCACTAATTATGTGAGCCCAGGAGTCCACCCACTTCTCCTGTATGAATTCAGCTCAGGTGTCCAGGTAGTTGGTCACCAAGTGTAAGGTTCAGGCTCTCACCTGCTGTGCCCACCATAGAGTTGCCATATACCATGGATGAGGGCTTTTGCTTGCTCTTGTCAGTCTCTGTAAGCATTAGTCTTAGGTAAGAGAGTATTCTCTAACTTCTTGTTTGATTCATAATTCGGACGCTTTTGTTCTTTAAATGTTCTACCTTGACTAAACCCTTTGCCATCAAGTCAATTCTGACTCATAGCAATCCTATAGGACGGAGTAGAAGTGCCCCATAAGGTTTTCAAGGAGCATTTGAACTGGTGACGTTTTGGTTAGCAGCTCTAGCTCTTAACCACTGCACCACCAGGGTTCTGTTCTAGCTTGACTAGATATTAACTACTGCCAGGAGCTTAAAGCTGTTCTCTTTTGAGGGGAAGAGAAACAAAGGACATAAGGTCATGCAAAGGACTGCCTTACGTGTTTACTCAGCCCTAGTTTGGATGCTGTCATAATTTAGGGTTCCTCTTACTTGGGTCTGTTTAACCAGTAACTCCCTGGAGGCCATGTGGTTGGTCCACCTTAATGTTGTTGTTAGTTGTTGTCGATTCAATTCCAACTCATGGTGAAACCATGTGTGCGGAGTAGAACTGCTCCATAGAGTTTTCAAGGCTGTGACCTTTCGGAAACAGATCACCAGGCTTGTGTTCCAGGGCGCCTCTGGGTGGATTCCAAATGCCAACCTTTTGGCTGGTAGTCGAGCGCTTTACTGTTTGCACTGCCCAGGGACTCTGTTATATGGGAAGAGTCATGAAGGAGGAGGGAGGAGATAAGGAGCTGGAGATGGTGTCAGGTTTACTTGTGCTAAGAGGGAATAGAAACTGCTGAGAGTCAGCTTTTAAAACCACCTAATTACAGCCAAGAAAACCCTGTGGGGCAGTTCTGTTCTGTCACATGGGGTTGCTGTGAGTTGGAATAAACTCGAAGGCACCCAGCAACAACGACATAGTGGGCAAATGTTGTATGGGTCTGTACCTCAGGTTCTACATATTCCATAGGTACCTTTCTCGTTTTTATTTATTTTTAAAATAGTTGTTTTTGCGGTTATGGAGGGGGGTTTATGGGAAATGTCCCTTTCTTGCTGTGATGTGAGTTAATGTCTGTCTTAGTTTGCTAGTGCTGCTGTAACAGAAGTACCACAAGTGGCTGGCTTTCCCAAACAGAAATTTATTTTCTTACAGTTTAGGAGGCTAGAAGTCCAAATTCAGGGTTCTTGCTCTAGGGAAAGAATCTCTCTCTCACTGTAAGCCCTGGGGGAAGGTCATTATCTCTTTTCAGCTTCTGTTCCTCAGTTCCTTGGTGATTTTCATGTGTCATGACATCTATCTTCTCTCACCTGTGCCTTCTTGCTTCTGTGCCTAAACTGTCCCTTTACATCTGAAAAGTGATTGGCTTAAGACATACCCTACACTGATACTGCCTTATTAACGTAACAAAGAAAACCCTATTCCCAAATGGAATTACACCCACAGGTATAGGGTTAGGATTTATGGCATGTATTTTTGGGGAATTCAGTTCAATCCATAACATCTAATTCACGTTTCTGCTGGCGTTTCAATAAAATATGATAATCTTGTAGCTTTTCTGCCTGGAAATGAAGTAGGGTAATGTCAGCCTAGGATGAATCCTGTGGTAGTTCATGCTAACCTGTGGTAGCCTAACATCTTAAGATGGTTTAAAATAATTCGAATGTCCTCTCCACCCTATCCTCATTAAAATTTTTAACAGCTTTCTTGAGATATAATTCACATAACCATACAGTTCATCCATTTAAAGTGTTCAATTCAGTGATTCTTAGTATATTCACTGAATTGTGCATCCATTACCACGAAAAATTTTAGAACATTTTCATTACCACAAAAAGAAACTTTGTTCTGTTAAGGGTGATGAAAAAAATTGGAAACAGATGGTGGTGATTGTTGCACAACATGATGAACGTAATTAATGCCACTGAATTGTATGTGTAAAAATGGTTGAAATGGAAAAGGTTTTTTTTTATTTTCACACAATGTCCAAATCACATAACTTCCTATTTCACGGAACTTATAGACTGTTAAGCAACACACATATATACATAGAAATGGCAAATGTTTTGCTATATGTATTTCACTGTAATTAAAAAAAGAAAAAAATTTACAGCACAAAACTCGAAAAAGAAAAAAGAAACCTTGCCCACTTAGCCATCATCCCCTGATCTTCTTATCTGATCCACCCTCCCACTCCAGCCGCAGGCAACCACTAATCTGTTTTCTGTCTCTATAGATTTGCTTATTCAGGACATTTAATGTAAATGAATTCATATAGATTGTAGCATGTATCAGTACTTCTTTCCTTTTTATGGCTGGATAATACTCTATTTTATGGATATACCACATTTTATTTATCCATTCATATGTTTTTGGGTATTTAGAATAATGTTGCTGTGAACATTTGTGTACAAGTTTTTGTGTGGACATGTTTTCATTTCTTTTTGAGTATAGACCTAGGAATGGAATTGCTGGATTATATGGTAACTACGCTTAACTGCTTAACCATTTAAGGAACTACCAGACTGTTTTCCAAAGTGGCTGCACATTTACATTTCCACCAGCAGTGTATGAAGGTTCCAGTTTCTCCACAACCTTATCAATGCTTGTTATTATCTGTTTGTTTGTTTTTTTATAGATAGCCATTCTAGTGGATGTGAAGTTCTGTCTCATTGTGATTTTGATTCACAGCATTAAAATTTTACTATCCTACTTATCTTTCAAGGCACAACCCCAATATCTTCTTCAAGAAACTTTTCCCTCAGGAATTAATTGTTCCTTCTTTCATACTCATACCATTTTGCTTAGATCCTTGTTAGCACACATACTTCATTCTATCAGGTTCCTAGATTGTAAGCTCTAGGTTGTAAATTCCTTGATGGCACCTTATAGGTGTTTAAATTTATTATAAAATATTTAACTCATCCTCTTAGTCATCTTTGATCCCCATAGCATACAGCTGTGCTTGCACATAGTTAGTATCCAAATCTGTATTGAATGACTCAGATAATGCAAAGTCTCATTAGTGATTATTAGGAGGTGTGCTACTTCTTAGGGAAAGTAAACTTTCTTTTATTAGGAGTTATTATGATGTGGGACCCAGGAGATAAAGTGTGTTAGATAAAAATGTTCAGATATGTTCTATGTCCTAGAGACCACTGGTTCCTGGAACATGTCTTGTGGATCATTCCTATCCAGTCACTGTAGGAATTTTAATGTCAAGCCACTGGATTATGTATTTGTGAGACTTCTTTAGGGGTTTATTAAGATGACACATAATTAGAAAATACCCTAAGTTTATTTCATTCGTATTAACAAATATCCATGCCTACTATGTGCCAGGAACTTGACTAGGCATCAGAGGGTCCATGACTTTGATGGCAAATAAACTGATACGGGATTTGTGAATTTTATTAAACCAGGCAAAATGAACACTTGATCATAGAACCCAATTTTCAGTGTTTTACTTACACTAGATTTTAATTAACAAGAAGCTCATTTGACTGCATCACTCTCTTAAGGATCTGATGAACTTAGTGATTATGAAGTAGGCATCGCACCACCCTTACCATTATGATCTCTTAAAAGAGAGCAAAGGAAGGGCACTCTCGTCTCCTAATTTCCTGTAACCCAGCAAGACAGGAAACGTAAGTTCCTGCTATAGGAAGAGGGGAGTTTGATTTTTCTTTTTCTGGGTCAAAGATGAAGGAGTTATATATTGCTATATCTCCGTCCTACTGGCCCTCCTCCAAATTCATGGGAATCCCCGGGGAGGGAAGAATAGGGCTGTATTGTCTCTCTTGGCTCCTCCTACTGGTCTGAAATGGTTTTCTGGGGCCATGGGCCCTCTGTCAGGGCCTAAGCTAGAAACTGAAGAGCAAAATGCTTTCCTTAATCTTGCTGCACTGTGGTAGATTTCATAAACTGCAACAGACTCTAAATCTTTAAGCTAATTTGCTATTCATTGCTATTTTCTAAAAAATGTCATTTTCATGTGAGGATCAAATTCAGGACTATTAAAAAAACAAAACAAAACCTGTTGCTGTCGAGTCAATTCTGACTCATAGCGACCCTGCAGGGCTAATAAAAACCCAAACTCTTTGCTGTCAGTCAATTCCAGCTCAAAACGACCCTACAGGACAGGGTAGAACTGCCCCACAGGGTTTCCAAGGAGCGGCTCATGAATCTGAACTGCCGACTGACTCTTTGGTTAGCAGCCGAGCTCTTAACCACTTCACCACCAGGGCTCCATAGGGCTGTTAGAGGAGCTCAATTGTCAGTTCTCTGGGTGTCATCTTAAGGAAGGGATAGACCTCTGTTGTAGCATCCATTAGTTTGTTCACCCCTTTGAATGGCATGTGGTTTTGTTTGGCTCGTGGAAGAAAAGGAAGCCTCACAGATTTTTACTTAATAACCTTTGTTTATACTCATATAGGTGGAACTCCTGAAGTCATTTAAATTAGTGGCCATTTAGAAGAGGACACAGAACTGTACTATGCACCTTATGATTCCAAGATTTGAGCTCTTTATAACAAGGACCCTCAAAAAACGCCAATAGACACTGTCAAGTATTTGCTTCCTAGAACTGCTTTTTAAAATCTTTAGCTATCTTTTTGGCTACATACTGTATTTTCTGGGCAACAATATGCACATACCAGGTTATTCAGTGGAGAAAACTTCGAAAAAACATTTTAAAACCACTTTAGATACTACCTGACATAGTAAGATAATTGTACATTATTTATCTTTACAACAGACTTGGCAGCTACGCAGAAGTTATCCTTTTTATTTGTTAATGTTCTATAATGGAAGAATTCAGACACACATAAAAATGGTCAAGTGTATTGAAGAGTTCTTGCCATCCACTTTTAACAGTTATCAAGAGTGGAGAACAGATATCCTTGTTCTATATAGTCAGAAAATTATGGCTTATGATGATTAACAGCCAATTAGTCATGCCGACTATTCAAATCAAAGTTTTCAGCTTTGGAAAAAATAAAAATAAAGAAACAAAAAAAAACAAGGACCCTCACATTCAGCCTAGAATCTCAGCCGCCTGCAGTTGTATTAGCTTTGCCTTTAGAAGTAAGGAATGATAGCATATTACCATGCAGAAAAGGAATATGCAAAGTTAACCGGTAAAAGAGTGTGGGTATGAGTCTTCTTATGAAGGAGACTTAATTCTGCAAGTGATTGGGAAACATTAATGGACTTATAAACAGAGAAATGACATGATCACATATATTTGAGAAAGATGATCCTAACTGGATAGTTAGGAGGGGTAGGAGACCCAAGGCAGTGAGACTAAGTCAGATGTTAGACAGGAAGAGAGTTTAGGAGAAGGCACAGGAGTTAACTTTGGACTTGCAGAATTCGAAGTTATCTGCTTGATGGATATATGTTGAATACTTTAAGAATAAATATTGGTTAATTCATTAATTTAGTGAACATTTAAGAACCTTAAAAAAAAAAAAAAAGACCATGCAGGAAAGGTATGCAAGCAAGTTTGCAGGTGAAGAGCCTTGAAGTTTGATATATTGACTAAAAGCTAGTGCAACTCCTTAGAAATGTAGGCTTGCAAAGGAGATATTAACGATTTTAGAAAGTCCTAGGATTTCACTGATTCTCTGGGAAATGAATGAATTTTAGTCGTGGGAAGTAATCTCAGGGCTAGGCCTTTTGGCTTTGGATCTGCCAGTGAAACCCAGGTAGATGCCTATGGGCAGTTGGTTATCAAGGCAGGATCAGAAACGTTGATTGATCATTTTAAGTGGGTGCTAGGGGACAGCAGATTGAGAGCTGGTTGGAGGACTTTGTGACCCCATGTGAGTGACAGAGTAGAACTGCCCCATTGGCTGTAATCTTTATGGGAGCCGATCATTAGATCGTTCTCCCGTGGAGGGCCACCAGGGCTTCTTGGTTGGAGGACACGAATCTAGTGTATCAGGGTGTCGGAAGACCCAGAGTGGGGAGGACTTTGGTGTTTCCGAGAAGAGCCACTCCCCTTAGAGTGAACAGCCACATGCAAAAGCAGGAGGAAGAGCAGGAGAAGTTGGGTAAATGAGACAATAGATGTAAAGTACTTAGCATGATGTTTAGCATACAGCAAGTGCCAGATATCAGTTATGTTTATTCTTTTGCCTTAGGAGCCCTGCTCAGAGTGAGGGGCCCTGGTGGTACCTTGATTAAGAGCTTGGCTGCTAACCAAAAGGTCAGCAATTTGAATCCACCAGCTCAAAGCGAAGGGCAAAATTCACCTTCCTTTGCAGAATATGGAGAATTCACCCATATTGAGCTGTCATGTGTCTGCAGAGGCTTGATGTTCCCCTTAGCAGCTCTTAAGGATCCAGGAGAACTTTGGAGAGATGGTTTTATGGAAAGCACATGAAGAGATTTGAGACTGTGAGGTAGGCAGCAAAGTACCTAGATACTTCTCACTGAGCTGGCCCTGAACATCTTCAGAGCTGTTTTCTCTCTGACCCCTCAGAAAGTTACTTATGTCTAGATTATGGAGTAATTCCTTCTTTTGTGCTCTTCTTTTATTGTCCGAGACTGAGACTTTCAAGAGATAATATTAAAGGGAGTTAAATTCCCCTAAAGGTTGGTGGGGTGGTGTTTAAAGCACGAACAGGGAATTATGCTCTGACACCTCATAAGAATCTCTGGGGATCATAAGATTTAAGCTGTTTAATGGAAAAACACATTACTGTAGTCACCTCTCATACTAAACATTACTTTGTCTTCCAGCTTTGAGGCAGTTGTGTGTACTGATGCTGACACTTTAAGGGATCAGCTCAAGGTTAACTTTAAGTGTCACTGCTAGGCATCCTGGCCCTTCTGAACTAATCTAAGGCCAAAAATAAAGTGAAGGCGGAACAGAGGTGAAACATTGTCAGTGAATGAACAGAACCGACTAGGCAGTGGTTATTCATCAATAAATATTTATTGAATGCTTGCCAGGCAGTGGTTATTCATCAATAAATATTTATTGAATGCTTGCCGTAGGCTAGTCATTATGGATACAAAGATGAACCAATCAGACAATTTTCTGCTTTCATGGGACTTAAGAGTCAGCAAAAACACCCTGGGATTGATCCCTCCTGATCAGAGAGGTAAACCCTTTAGGCCTTTTCTTTGTAGTCAGTCACAGCCTACTCAATTTGGATATAAGTTCACCCCTCCCTCAATTTTGATGTAAATACCTTCTATGGTGCTCTCTTGTTAAAGAGTAAACGTAAAGAGGTAATGCAAATGTAGGGCTTGGGAGAAACCAGGGCTTTTTATTTTATTTTATTTTTTATTCTTTCCTCCTTGGGCCTCATACGTACTACCCTTTTCTCTCTTATGTACATAGGTAAACAGGGATTATCAGTTTATAGGGTCTCTCTCTCCAAACAATTTCTTTTAGGAAGCTGCACAAGCTTTACTTACAGGCTTTCTTCACTTTTTTTTCCCCCTTCAATTCTCTTACCCCTCAAAATGAATATTTTCCTACTATTTGTCTTTGGTGCCAGACCAATGCAGCAACTTAAGAAGGTGCTTGGAAATAGCAAGAGATAAAAGTTTATTTTCTGAGCCATATCGTTTTTTTTAAAGCAAGTTTACTATTGAATAAATCACATTTTTCGATTATAGCTCAGACCTTAGTGTTAAAACCATACGTAATCATGGTAGCAAACCAAATAACTTCTTTTCAAATTACTTTCTTCACCAGTAACCCTTGTATTCTTGTTTGGACAGTCCTGCTGTCATTGATACTTTGCATTTAGAAATACTCTGTCACACTGGGAAAGGGGATGGATAAACTCAACCGAGGCAGGATGAACTCCCCTCAACTGCCTGTGCTTGACCCATGGTAAGCTTCTACCGGAGTTGCTTTTATTATCATTTTGCTGTGGGCATCATCATTATCATCATCACCAGCCCCAGGACCTGGAGTCTCATATTTAGAAGCAGCTTGGTTTTCTTAGCTAAGGATTTGTAATAGCAACTCCTTAGAGTTGAGAAAGCCCAAGCCAAGCCCATTGCTATCAAATCCATTCCAGCTCATAGCGACCCCATAAGACAGAGTAGAACTGCCCTGTAGGGTTTCAAGGAGCGGCTGGTGGATTTGAACTGCTGACCTTTCAGTTAGCAGCACAGCTCTTAACCACTGCACCACCAGAACTGAGAAAGGGCACATCATATTGAATGATCTCTAGCAGTGATCTCCTTATTCTGAACTTGGGAACCATGATTAGAATATAGGTCACAATCTTCTTGACTCTTTAAAATCAGATAGTGCAATTATGATAGTAGTGACAGTGAAGGGGACCTAGACCCACTAGTGTTTATTATTCAATCAATGTATAATAATTCAAGGTATAATATTTTGATACAGTATTTACTATTTATATATAATAATTCAACGGAAATTTCAACATTGTTCTTAAAGTATTTACTGCATTTCTAGCACTAGCAGTATGATCTTAGATTTATTTGCCTTACTGTCGCCTTATCCTTTGAAAGTTGCTCAGAAAGATACTCATGCCCCATGCACTGCACTGCCCTTGTTGATTATATCATGTGACTATCACCAGCTTCACAGTGGAATAGTAAATACTCCTCGGACATGGAGTGTTCTATCTGGAAAAGCCTAGCATAAGTGCTGGCCAAAAGAGGGAGAGAGGGACAGGAAATACAAAGGGTGTTATAAGAATGGTGCGGGGTGCGGTGGGGGGGATGGGGGTCTGACATCCTCTAACTTCACCAGGGAGAAGGATCATTATCAACAACAACAGCCTAAGGCTGATTCCTATGAGGTGGAGATCAGACATACCCCCTCTCTCTGACCTTTTTACCCATTCTGACACCAGCTGTCCCTCCCATGACACTCTCTACTTCTCTGCTAAGTTCGGTAATTCACTGCAATGGCCACACACAACTCACAGATAATACTCAAGAGTATGGGGTTTATTAGGGAAGTAACAGGTTACAATTCAGAACCAGGGATGAACTCAGGATGCAGTTCTTTGATCAGGACAGCCTTTTCTCAGCTGAGCCACAGATGGACACTTGGCCCCTCGGCCCAGCCTCTGCCCTACTTGGGCAAGTGTTGCAAAGCTCTTTAGCTCCACTGACAAGTGCTCAAAGGCACCCCACCCTGCCAGCAAGCCTACTGCCCGAAGGCACTCAGCTTTCTCACTCCATGGGCCGGGGAGCCCACCGTGCTGTCTCCTGCTGGTCTCCTGGTCCCGCTGCCTTTGCTGCCGCCATTTCTCAGCTGCTGTACCTTGCTGTCTTGCCGTCTCTGGTGTTACAGTTCTCTCTGTGTCTCCTGGATCTGGGAGGGTCTCAGTGCAGGGATCCCGGGTCCAAACGACATGTTCCTGCTTCTGTCTCTTCTTCTTAGTGGTAGGCAGATGCCCCCTTGCTCTGGGGTTGGCTCTCTTTTAAGCCCAGCGGGATGGCAAAATTGACCAATCACCTTGTTAGGGTTCCATACACCTTATTTGCTTGGTCCCACCTACACAGGGTTCCATGCACCTTATTTGCATGATTAGCAAGCTGTCTAATTCCTTTGGTGGGCCACAAGCACTTCATTTGCATATTCCCACCCAGTCAATTGGTGGGAGTTAACAAAGACTATGGCTAGAAGGGCCCTATTAAGTAATTCACTGCACAGCATGTTAAGTGTTACACTAGGATCAAGAGCCTTTGGGCCATCTCAGAAGGTGGTATTGAATTTCTTTTTTTTCCTGCTTAAGAGTTAACTATTTATATGCAAATGGGTGCACATTTGTGAATGTATATACTGATAAAGACAGGGAAATACCTGCTTCCACAGATTTTAGCCTGAGCAAAGGTTTTTATTTTGAGGTTTGCTAGATGTCAGAGGCATGAAATCTAAAAGGCACGTTCATGTTCGTTAAGATTCTTTTGGGGGACAATTTCCCCTCTTTGATATTTATGTTTCTGTTTTTCTTCTTACTCTGTTACTATTCCAGTCCTTCATTACCACCACCAAAGATAGAAAGGAAAAAACAAAAACAAACTGAAGATGAAACTAGCATTTTTGAGGCAAGTAGTACCAAACAGGTTTATACTACAAAACGCTTTAAGCTAAGGGGAGAACTGAAATATGAGTGTGATGTAGTAGAGTGCACTATATTATAGGTAATTATGCAAATTTAGATACATATTTTGAACCAAATTTAAATGTAACCACTAAAAGCCTGATTAGAGCATAAGGATATAAAATATGCCGTGAAGGGATGGATACATGTTCTGGCCAGTCTGGTACTTTGTCTCTAACAGAAGTACCTAGAAAATGTTACCGCAGAATCTGGTTGCCTGTCTTGGTATCAGCTGCAAAAGATTAAAAGATATTTTGCCCCAAATCTTGGATTTCCTTGAACATAATATATCAATTATTCATTCATTTAAACATTCTAAAACATAACTTTTGACTAAGCCCCTATTAAGATGGTAGCAAATTTCATTTTTACTACCTGACATAATAATTAATATTTCCTTTTGTTTGTCTAAGTTTACAGTAATTTTCAAGTTTCTGGAGGTATTTTGCAGTTCTTATAGTCTATAGTTTTGTGAGTAATCTATGTTTAACTTATTTGTGCTCTTTATGATTTGATAAATTTTTATTATCTCCTTTTCATCATTTTAGAACGAAACCTAGATTTTATTAGTCTCATCTCATTACACAGTTTATTTAAGAGACAGGCATTAATCCTGTTCTGCAGCATTTATATGATAAAATATTTCACTGTAATTTATACCTTTTTTCAAAACCTTGAACAAGCTTTTTTGGTCTCTCATTATTCCTGAAAGATAGATAGGACAGTTATGTATGTTCTCATTCTGTAGCAGAGGAGTTCCTTTAAGGTTTTTTTTTTTTTTTTTCTTTTTCTTTTTGGTATCCTGGTGAATTTGTTGCTGTTCAAGTTTGAAATCATTCTCTCCAGAGGCCAGGGTTTTTCTGACTCTCCAACATCTGCATGTATAACCCTCTGATCTTCATGTCTCCCTGCAGCCATATGTGTCATTGGCTCAGCAGATGGCACCACCTAGTCCAAGCAACAGTAACCCTAGCAGCAGCAGTGGGAGCAATGGAAATGACCAGCTGAGCAAAACCAACCTGTACATCCGGGGATTGCAACCAGGCACTACTGACCAGGACCTCGTTAAGCTATGTCAGCCGTAAGTTAGAGTCCATGTGGGGAGACTTCCAGGCACAGTAGAGATTTGGTGATACTCGCTTCTTGCCAGGCAATCTTAACCTGAAATGCAGTGGTGTTTTGCTTCTACCTTATCGTCACAGCAGTCCCTCTTAAAGAAATCCTACCTACTACTAATACTTAAAACCTTTTTGTATTCCTCTGAGGAATGCCAGGATGGGGCTGACTTTTGAAGCCTAGTGTCTGAGTTTCTTTTTAGCATTTCCCCTGAACTAAGTGGATTTTAGTGGAAAGATCTCTTTCCTTAACCTTGAGTAGAAATGCTCCAATGTTGCTACAGATATTTCTTAGAAGGCGGTGGGAGCTGGCAAGTGGGATCGAAGAAAGTGGGACTAGCCAATTGAGTTATACTCTTTGGGGAGTTTTCTGTTGCTGGAGGTATTCCTAGTGAATCAGAGAGGCCCTCAAATTAGTAGACAAAGAAGAAGGTGGAAAGGGGAAAATAAAGAGAATAAAAAGAGGCTCTCACTCTGAAACCACCCCCTGAAGACCATGGGGTTCTTTAGCGGAGATGTGAGTCATGAGGTGGATGGTGGAATTAGCCTAGTTAGGAATGCTGAAAAAATTGCAAGAGTGCGGCGATGCCCTGCTCAATTTCATCTGACAAAATAAAGTATGTGTTTCAAATCACATATTTTGGGTAATGATTAGAGAAAGGAGTCTCGGGGTGGGATGGGGAGATTAATGGGGGAGGGAATTGAGTTTGAGGAAGTGAATGGTGGAAAGAGCTAGAAATAAGAACCTTAGACTGTGTACATTTTCCATCTCTGTAAACTTTTTATTGAGGTATAATATAATAATCATACAGGAAATACACTAATCATACACCCTTGTAACCAGTCTTGTGAACACAACCTTTGTAATCATACAGTTTGTAACCAGTCCCCAAATCAAGAAGTAGAGCATTACTAACTCTTCAGAAGCCCACCTCCCAGTTAATCTCTCTCACAAAGATATCCACTGTTTGACTTCTAAATAATAGATTGCCGTTGCTTAAACTTCATATAAATATAATCTACAGTAACATACCTTTTATATCTGGCTGCTCTTGCTCAATGTTGTTTGTGGGATTCATCGACGTTTTTGCATGTAGCAAGTTTGTTCATTCTTATTGCTTTGTAGAATTCCACCATTGGGACATACCACAGTTTATCCATTCTACTGTTGCTGGACATTTGGGTTGTTTCTAGTTTGTGACTATTGTGAATAAACAGTGCTGCTATGAATTTATTCTTGTCTTTTGGTGCATGTGTGTACACGTTTCTGTTGGGTGTATACCTAGGTGTATAATTGCTGGGTCATAGGATTTACATCTGTTCAGCTTTTGTAGATACTTCTAAACCATTTTCTGAAGTGGTACACTTTCCCATGACAGTGTATGTAAGTTCTAGTTGCTCCAAATCCTGGCAAGGCAGAAAATTTTACCCTCAAGATGTAGTGAGACACAGAGGTACTCTGTAAATCTCTTACTCTTCTGAGGTATTGATTTGGTCCATGATATCATATGGGCTTTTGCTAACACGACCACACAAATTCAACCTCTAAAGGCTGTTGTTGTTGTTAGATGCCGTCAAGTTGGTTCTGACTCATAGTGCCCTGTGTGCAACAGAATGAAACACTGCTAGTCCTGCGTCATCCTCACAATGATTGCTACATTTGAGCCCATTGTTGCAACCACTGTGTCAGTCCATCTCGTTGAGGGTCTTCCTCTTTTTTGCTGACCCTTTACTGGTAGCAATCATGATATCCTTCCCCAGGGATCTGGTGCCTCCTGATAACATGTCCAAAGTACGTGAGATGAAGTCTTGCCATCCTTGCTTCTAAGGAGCATTCTGACTGTGCTTCTTCCAAGACAGATTTGTTCGTTCTTCTGGCAGTCCGTGTATATTCAATATTTTTCGCCAACACCATAATTCAAATGCGTCAATTTTTCTTCAGTCTTCCTTATTCATTGTCCAGCTTTTGCATGCATTTGAGGTGATGGAAAATACCATGGCTTGGGTCTACCGCACCTTAGTCCTCAAAGTGACATCTTTGCTTTTGAACAGTTTAAAGAGGTCTTTTGAAGCAGATTTGCCCAGTGCAATGCATCATTTGATTTTTTTTTTTATTGTTGTGCTTTAAGTGAAAGTTTACAATTCAAGTTAGTCTCTCACACAAAAATTTATACATACATTGTTATGTGACCCTAGTTGCTCTCCCTATACTGTGACAGCACACTCCTCCTTTTCACCCTGGATTTCCCATGTCCATTCAACCAGCTCCTGACCCTCTCTGCCTTCTCATCTTGCCTCCGGACAGGAGCTGCCCATTTAGTCTCGTGGATCTACTTGAGCTAAGAAGCACACTCTTCACGAGTATCATTTTATGTCCCATAGTCCAGTCTAATCTTTGTCTGAAGAGTTGGCCTCAGGAATAGTTTTAGTTTTAGGCTAACAGAGCATCCGGGGGCCATGTCTTCTGGGATCCCTCCAGTCTCAATCAAACCATTAAATCTGGTCTTTTTACTAGAATTTGAGTTTTGCGCCCCACTTTTCTCCTCCATCAAGGACTCTGTTGTGTTCCCTGTTAGGGCGGTCATTGGTGGTAGCTGGGCACCATCTAATTCTTCTGGTCTCAGGCTAATGAGGTCTCTGGTTTATGTGGCCCTTTCTGTCTCTTGGGCTAATACTTTCCTTGTGTCTTTGATGTTCTTCATTCTCCTTTGCTTCAGGTGGGTTGAGACCAATTGATGCATCTTAGATTGCTGCTCGCCAGCTTTTAAGACCCCAGGTGCCACTCACCAAAGTGGGATGCAGAACATTTTCTTAATAAACTTTTTTATGTCAGTTGACCTAGGTGTCCCCTGAAAGGATGGTCCCCAGATCTCTGCCCCTGCTACTCTGTCGCTCGAAATGTTTGGTTGCATTCAGGAAACTTCTTAGCTTTGGTTTAGTTCAGTTGTGCTGACTTCCCCTGTAGTGTGTGCTGTCCTTCCCTTCGCCTAAGATACTTGTCTACTATCTAGTTAGCAAATAACCCTCTCCCTCCCTCCCCACTCTGGTAACCATCAAAGAATGTTTCCTTCTGTGTTTAAACCTTTTCTTGAGTTCTTATAATAGTGGTCTTATACAATATTTGTCCTTTTGTGACTGACTAATAATGCCTTCCAGATTCCAACATGTTATGAGACGTTTCACGGATTCATCATTGTTCTTTATCATTGCATAGTATTCCATTGTATGAATATACCACAATTTGTTTATGCATTCGTCTGTTGATGGGCACCTAGGTTGTTTCCATCTTTTTGCTATTGTGAATAGTGCTGCAGTGAACATGGGTGTGCATATATCTATTCATGTGATGACTCTTATTTCTCTAGGATATATTCCAGGTCATTTAATTTCTTGACTGCTGCTTCCATGGCGTTGATTGTGGATCCATGTAAAGGCTAGGTGTATGTATAAAACTGGTCCTTCCTTTACCTCAGCCTACCTTGCTAGCAGGGCAGTTAAGTGGAACTTAGGGGACTTAGTCTAGGACTAGTAATTTTTCAGGGGCAGAGAATAGGCAGAAATGTTGGTTTAGGAGGAAAAAGGGTATCATATTAGTTTAGGTTCTTGATTCTTGAACCCTGTGTTTTTTTGTATCAGAAACAATGTGCTGCAAAAGTTCTCTCATACCACAGGGACAGAGGAGAAGACTCACTTCTCCGGCACGATGCTTTTAGACCTTCATTTTGCCCTTCCCAACAGTTGTCCTATCTTTTGCTATGTCTGAAGGGGTGAGAATAATCAGAGTCATTGCGTAGGATGAAAATCAGGATCCCAGAGGGGACTGTGGGCAAGTCAGAATGAGGTAGGGAGGGAATAAGGGAATAGGTGCCACGTGAGTTATGACCACAGGGAGGCTGAGTAGAGCAGACGGGTGGAGCCTTTCTAGAAAGGGTGTTTCCCATGTAGAAGGACTTCCTGCCTTTGTCCCAGCTGTCTCTCCCTGGGTTGTAAGGGAAGTAAATGTTGCTGGATCCTAAGCCCTAGTGGGCGGGAAGGAGAGGCCTGGAGTCTGGAACTAGAACTCCTGGTTCTCTTGGAGGGGCTTCTTCCTAGGAAGAAATAGCAGTGACCCAGCTGTTGCCAACTGCAGTGGAAATTGTGAGCTCAGTCTCAGGCTGCTCAGACCACAGCAAGCTCCACCCTGGGGCCTTGATAGGGATAGCAGCATGTGTGTCCTCCAGCCTGCAGTCAGACTGCTCATGGGGCCGGCCCTCCCTCTGCCTATGTTTGGGAGAGAATCTAAGTGTGTAGCCCTGAAGGGCTAGGATGGCCACATCCATCCCCACCCCCAATTTAATGTGTTCTTTCCCCAGCCTCCAGGGCATTGCTTGGCTTATTCTGTCTAACCCACTAGCTCACAGAAGCTTCGCTGAAAAAAATCGGTGAGAGGCTGCCAAGAAGTGAAACAAATCAATCATCATGTATTCTTTAGGGATGAGAAGAGAGGTGGAAAAAATGCTTGTGTGGGGTATTGGTCTCAAATTCAGTCCCTGCCAACTGTCCTCAGTTAGGCCTGTACTTCTGATTTTGTTTGTGATTTCTGCTGTGTCTCTTTAATATTTTCACCCTCTTGGAGTGGAATGTCGGGACATTTTCTAGTGGAACACCTCTAATAAAATCCCTGACCTGTGATACTCTGCTGCTTACGTTTCGGGAGCTTCCACATGACCCTGCTGACAAAGTATAATTTTCAAAAAGTTGAAAAACATGACTCTCATACTAATATAGAATGTCAAAGATTTATTGAACTCATTAATGAGGGAACCAGCAGGATGGTAACATAGGTTCAAAGAAAATTTGAGGAAATGAGAATTTAATAAGCAGTTAGGAAAAAAAGTGTTGGAATAAGATTGCTAGATTCGATACAAAACTGTGTCATGTCCTCAAAAAAAAAAAAAAAAACAAAAACAAACAAACCAAAGACAGTAGTTTCCAAGGAGCGGCTGGTGGATTCGAAATGCCGACCTTTTGGTTAGCAGCCATAGCTCTTAACCACTGTGCCACCAGGGCTCCTGTCACATCCTACAGGACAGTAAAACTAATAACCTTTGGGATTATTTTTTCTGCTAGACAGAAATAATTTGCATTTCTACTAGACGAAAATCTACAAATTAGATTTGTAGCTTCACAAAGAAGATACGTATATCTTCACCAAATCTAGACCCTAATGATTAATAAATAGTAAGTTAAACAAAGGAACACCCCCTCCCCACCAAGATAATGGAAAAGCTCCTTGGATGGGCCTTTTAGACAAGTTCCAGAATGACATTGAAATGATACGCAGTCCTCCTTCTGCCTTATTACCAAATTTTAGATAATTTTTCTTAACACTGCTGTTGCACCCAGTCTTGTGCCCACTCCCCTCCCTAACACTCAAATCTTTTTTTTTTTTTTAATTTTACTTCAAGTGAAGCCTTACAGAACAAATAGTTTCGCATGAAACAGTAGTACATATATTGTTTTATTACATTGGTTAACAACCCCACGACATGTCAACCCTCTCCCTTCTCGACCTTTTATTTTTTTGGTGAAAATACACGTAGCCAAAGATACACCATTTCAAAAATTTCTACATGCACAGTTCAGTGACATCGACTATGCTCTTCCAATTGTGCTGCTATTCGCACTTTAGATGAAGGCTTACAGAACAAAATAGTTTCTCATGTAACAGTTAGTACACATGTTGCCTTATGACAATGGTTAACAACCTCACAACACATCAACACTATCCTTACTCAACCTTGGGTTCCCTATCACCAGCTTTCCTGTCCCCTTCTGCCTTCTGGCCCTTGTCCCTGGACTGCTGTACCTCATTAGTCCCATTTGGTTTTATGGGGCTGTCCACTCCCAGGCTGAATGGTGAATCTCGGAAATGACTTCACCACTGAGCTAAAAGGATGTCTGGGAGCCATACTCTTGGGGTTTCTCCAGTCTCCTTTAAGTCAGTAAATCTGGTCTTTTTTTTGTGAGTTAAAATTTGTCCTACATCCTTCTCCAGCTCTGTACAGAACCCTGTGTTGTGATCTTGGTCAGAGCAGTCAGTGGTGGTAGCCAGGCACCATCTAGCTGTACTGGACTCAGTCTGGTAGAGGCCTTGGTAGCTGTGGTCCATTAGTCCTTCGGACTAATCTTTTCGTTGTATCCTGTTCTCTTCATTCTCCCTTGCTCCCGAGGGGATGAGACCAGCGGAGTATCTTAGATGGTTGCTCACAGGCTTTTAAGACCCCAGACGCTACTCACCAAGGTAGAATGTAGAACGTTGTCTTTATAAACTGTGTTATGCCAGTTGAGCTAGATGTTCCCGGAGACCATGGTCCCCACAGCCCTCCACCCAGCAATTCAGTCCCTCAGGGAGTTTGGATGTGTCTATGGAGCTTCCACGACCTTTTCTTGTACAAGTTGTGCCGGTTTCCCCTGTATTGTGTAGTGTCTCACCGTTCACCCAAGATACCACTTATCTATTGCCTATTTAGTATTTCCCCCCACCCCTCCCATCCCTGGTAACCAACAAAGATTGTTACTTTTTGTGTGTGAACTTTTTCATGTGTTTTTACAATAGAGGTCTCATACAATATTTGTCCTTTTGTGATTGACTTATTTCACTCAGCATAATGTCCTCCAGTTTCATCCATGTTATGAGATGCTTCACAGATTCATTTTTGTTCTTTCTCGTTGCATAGTACTCCATTGTGTGTATGTACCATAGTTTGTTTATCCATTCATCTGTTGATGGGCATCTAGGTTGTTTCCATCATTTTGCTATTGTGAACAATGCTGCCATGAACATAGGTAACACTCAAATCTTGACAATGAAAAGTAGATGTCTTAGAATATGGTGAGGTGGGAGAAGGCCATTTGTAGTAGATTAAAGTTTAGGTCCCTGGAAAATAATAACAATAATAATAGCAGTTAAGACTTTTCAAGTGCTTACCATATGGATGATATTAGTATTTTTTATATTTATTAACTCATTTTATGTTTCAACAATCCTATTTCCGTTTTACAGATGAAAAGACTGAGGCACAGAGAGGTTAAATGACTTGCCCAAAGATCAGACATAGCTAGAAAGTGGCAGAACCAGGTTTTGAACCAAAGCAGTTTGGCTCAGGCTGACTGACCTTCAACAGAGAGGGGTCAGGAGAGGTTGGGGTAGAAGGGGAGGAATGAGGTCTCAGAGAAATGTCTATAGGTT
The DNA here is from genome assembly GCA_030035585.1 of Dugong dugon. Classification (NCBI taxonomy): domain Eukaryota; kingdom Metazoa; phylum Chordata; class Mammalia; order Sirenia; family Dugongidae; genus Dugong; species Dugong dugon. The sequence continues at coordinate 11,299,645 of CM057465.1, forward strand.
TTTTGTTTTTCCTCTTTACAATTTTTTTAAAATTGTGCTTCAGGTAAAAGTTTACAGTTCAAGTTAGTCTCTCATACAGAAATTTGTACACAGATTGTTACGTGACCCTAGTTGCTCTCCCTATAATGTGACAGCACACGCCTCCTTTCCACCTCAGATTTCCCCTGTCCATTCAACCAGCTCCTGTCCCTTTTTGCCTTCTCATCTCGCTCCAGACAGGAGCTGCCCATTTAGTCTCATGTATGTACCTCAGCTAAGAAGCACTCTTCTTCACGAGTATCATTTTATGTCTTAAAGTCCAGTCTAATCTTTGTCTAAAGAGTTGGCTTCAGGATTGGTTTCAGTTTTGGGCTAAAAGAGAGTCCGAGAGCCATGTCTTCTGGGTCCCTCCAGTCTCAGTCAGACCATTAAGTCTGGTCTTTTTACTAGAATTTGAGCTCTGCATCCCACTTTTCTCCTCCTCCGTCAGGGACTCTCTGTTGTGTTCCCTCTCAGGGCGGTCATTGTGGTAGCCAGGCACCATTTAGTTCTTTTGGTCAGAGGCTGATGGAGTCTCTGGTTTATGTGTCCCTTTCTGTCTCTTGAGCTAATACTTTCCTTGTGTCTTTGGTGTTCTTCATTCTCCTTTGCTCCAGGTGGTTTGGGACCAATTGATGCATCTTATATGGCCACTTGCTAGCTTTTAAGACCCCAGGTGCCACTCACCAAAGTGGGATGGAGAACATTTTCTTAATAAACTTTGTTATGCCAGTTGACCTAGATGTCCCCTGAAAAGCATGGTCCCCGGCCCCCGGCCCCTGCTACTCTGTCCCTCGAAGTGTTTGGTTGTATTCAGGAAACTTCTTAGCTTTGGTTTGGTCCAGTTCTGCTGACTTCCCCTGTAGTATGTGCTGTCCTTCCCTTCACCTGAGATACTTCTTGTCAACTATCTAGTTAGTGAATAACTCTCTCTCTCTCCCTCCCCACCCTTGTAACCATCAAAGAATGTTTTCTTCTGTGTTTAAACCTTTTCTTGAGTTCTTATAATAGTGATCTCATACAATATTTATCCTTTTGTGACTGACTAATTTCACTCAGCATAACACCTTCCAGATTCCTCCATGTTATGAGATATTTCATGGATTCATCGTTGTTCTTTATCGTTGTGTAATATTCCATTGTGTGAATATACCATAATTTGTTTATCCATTCGTCTGTTGATGGGCACGTAGGTTGTTTCCATCTTTTTGCTGTTGTGAATAGTGCTGCAGTGAACATGGGTGTGCATATATCTATTCGTGTGACAGCTCTTATTTCTCTAGAATATATTCCAAGCAGTGGGATAGCTGGATCACATATGGTACTTCTAGTTTTGGCTTTTTAAGGAAGAGCCAAATCTATTTCCAAAGTGGTGGTACCATTATACATTCCCACCAGCAGTGTATAAGTGTTCCAGTCTCTCCACAACCTCTCCAACATTTATTATTTTGTGTTTTTTGGATTAATGCTAGCCTTGTTGGGGTGAGATGCTGTCTCATTGTAGTTTTGATTTGCATTTCTCTAATGGCTAATGATCGTGACCATTTCTTCATGTGTCTGTTAGCTGCCTGCATGTCTTCTTTGGCGAAGTGCCTGTTTATATCCTTTGCCCATTTTTTAATTGGGTTGTTTTTTTGTTGTTGAGGTTTTGCAGTATCTTGTAGATTTTAGAGATTAGATGCTGATCGGATTTGTTGTAGCCAAAAAATTTTTCCCAGTCTGTAGGTTGTCTTTTGACTCTTTTGGTGAAGTCTTTTGATGAGTGTAAGTGTTTGATTTTTAGGAGCTCCCATTTATCTAGTTTCTCTTCTGGTGTTTGTGAATTGTTACTTATGGCTTGTATTCTGTTTATGCTGTGTATTAGGGCTCCTAGCATTGTCCCTATTTTTTCTTCCATGATGTTTAATATTTTCGATTTTGTATTTAGGTCTTTGATCCATTTTGAGTTGGTTTTTGTGTATGCTGTGAGGTATGGGTCTTGTGTCAGTTTTTTTGCAGATGGATAACCAGTTATGCCAGCACCGTTCGTTAAAGAGACTATCTTTTCCCCAATTAATAGACTTTGGGCCTTTGTCAAATATCAGCTGCTCATAGATGGATGAATTTACGTCTGGATTCTCAACTGTGTTCCATTAGTCTACGTATCTGTTGTTGTACCACTACCGGGCTGTTTTGACTACTGTGGCGGTATAATAGTTTCTAAAATCAGGTAATGTGAGGCCTCACACTTTGTTCTTCTTCTTGAGTAATGTTTTACTTAATCTGGGGCCTCTTCCCTTTCTGTATGAAGTTGGTGATTTGTTTCTCTATCTCTTTAAAAAATGCCATTGGAATTTGGATAGGGATTGCATTGTATCTATAGATCGCTTTGGGTAGAATTGACATTTTCACAATGATGAGTCTTCCTATCCATGAGCAAGGTATGTTTTTCCACTTATGCAGGTCTCTTTTGGTTTCTTGCAGTAGTGTCTTGTAGTTTTCATTGTATAGATCTTTTATGTCTCTGGTTAGATTTATTCCTAAGTATTTTATCTTCTTGGGGGTACTGTGAATGGTATTGATTTGGTGATGTCCTCTTCAAGGTTCTCTTTGTTGGTGTAGAGGAATCCAACTGATTTTTTTATGTGCATCTTGTATCCTGATACTTTGCTGAAATCTTCTATTAGTTCTAGTAGTTTTCTTGTAGATTCTTTGGGGTTTTATGTGTATAAGATCATATCATCTGCAAATAGAGAAACTTGTACTTCTTCCTCACCAATTTGGATGCCCTTTATTTCTTTTTCTAGCCTAATTGCTCTGGCTAGGACCTCCAGCACGATGTTGAAGAAGAGTGGTGATAAAGGGCATCCATTTAGTCTCTCCATTTAGGATGATGTTCACTGTTGGCTTTGTATAAGTGCACTTAGTTATGATGAGGAATTTCCCTTTTATTCCTACTTTGTTTAGAGTTTTTATCATGAATGGGTGTCGGACCTTGTCAAATGCCTTTTCTGCATCAATTGATAAGATCATGTGGTTCTTGTCTTTTGTTTTATTTATGTGATGGATTACATTGATTGTTTTTCTCATGTTGAACCATCCCTGCATACCTGATATGAATGCCACTTGGTCATGGTGAATTATTTTTTTGATATGTTGTTGAATTCTATTGGCTAGAATTTTGTTGAGGATTTTTGTGTCATTGTTCATGAGGGATATTGGTCTGTAATTTTCTTTTTTTGTGGTGTCTTTACCTGGTTTTGGTATCAGGGTTATGCTGGCTTCATAGAGTGAGTTTGGGAGTATTCCATCCTTTTCTATGCTCTGAAATACCTTTAGTAGTAGTGGTGTTAACTCTTCTCTGAAAGTTTGGTAGAATTCTCCAGTGAAACTGTCAGGGCCGAGGCATTTTTTTTTTTTTTTGTGAAAGTATACACAGTCAAAGATACATGATCTCAACAATTTCTACAATTCAGTGACGTTGATTACATTCTTCAAATTGTACTACTATTCTCACTACCTTTTTCCAAGTATTCCACCACCATTATCTTAAACTCACTGATCTATAGGTTTTTCGTAGGAGGGATAGTGTTTGTCCAAAAGAAGAGAAGTAATATCAAGGATTATGTTTAGTCCTCAAGGAATTCCAGCCAGAGCTCTGCCCTTAACACTGTGCGTGTGGACATCGCCAGGCTTCTTTCCCAAAAAGACAGTAATAGTCCCTTTCCAACTAGTGTCTGAGTCTTAGTTGGGAAGAAGAGAGAAATGTGTTGATATTATAAGGACTATGGTTATCTTTCTTGTAGGCACTTTTGGGGGATAGGTTTATATGGTAAAGGTGGCATTTTAAATTAATTTCTTCTTTATTTTTATTAAGATTTGTGTAGGAACCATTGTCCTAGTGGGAGAGTGAAAGGACATGGATTTGTCTAGATGTCTCAGGCTCTGTCCTATTCTTAGTCACTTTGCTTTTTTCTCTCCCTTAGATATGGCAAGATTGTCTCCACAAAGGCCATACTGGACAAGACCACAAACAAATGCAAAGGTGAGTGAACAGCCAGCCGACCTTGGGATGGAGAGTGGCAGTGAGTGAAGTTATCCTGCCTCTGCCCTTTGTTGCTGAGAGTCCTAAGGACCTAGTGCCAGGGAGGAGTCTCTGAGATTTTCAGGCTTAAAAGACTAGGAGACATTTGGATTCCTTGGTGACCAGATAGTTAGAGCTGAAAATGGTCATTTGGGGACTCAAGGCCAGAAGATTGCACAGAACACCTTTGAGTCTTTTGGGCTTATTTTGGACCTCGTGTTTCCCTGGATTGGGTGGTGGAGATGGGTGAGATTGTTTCTACTTAGCAAAGCAATGTAAATGCCTTCTGTGGGAGGGCAGTGACTTGGTAGGTGTTATTTTCGGAGGATGAGTAGTTTTATTGGGATTTTGAGCAATTTTAGATGGGGCTGGAAGGGTGGAAGGAGGGGAAAGGTCTGTAGGCTGGGTTGGGGAGGGGCTTCTTCCAGCAGGTGGCTGGTTATCTGTTCTGGAGAGGTTACATTCCCTGCATACTTAGCATTTCTGAGGTGTGGCTGAAGAGAGGAGGGGGTTCTTTTAGAAGTGTGGCGGGAGGCTTGTGAGTTTTTAGAAGAGCCTAGTTCCTGTAGTTTTAGAGGCCTAAAAGGGAAGGAGGTTGAGGTGAGAGGGAAAAAGGCAGGGTCACCGCAAGGACCTCATTGCCCTTGGCATTTTTAGCTATAAAACTGACCAAATCTCAGGGTTTGAGGAGCATGTGGATAACCACCTGAAATCTCTGAATTTTTCTTTCTCCTTACTACTTCTGTTGTATAGATCATAACTCTTCCTCTGTCATCTGAAAGCCCTGGCCTCCTACCTTCCTCCCCCCCCCCCCCCCGCCCCCTTACCTCTCAGTGACACGCTTTCCCTGTTCCAGGCTATGGCTTTGTGGACTTTGACAGTCCTTCAGCAGCACAGAAAGCTGTAACAGCGCTGAAAGCCAGTGGTGTGCAGGCACAGATGGCAAAGGTAAGGGTACTACCCCAGTCTGTTCCTCTGAGGGTTATGGTTAGCCCCAGAGTTCCAGTTCCAAGGCTTCCAGAGAGCTTAAGAACCACGAAGTTGATGGGTAAGGGCTATCTGTAGTGCTTTTTGACTACATCTGGCCACAGGGAGACTGTGCCAGGGTCGCATTGAACACTCCTTGGCTGCTAGAGGAAGCTGATACTCGAAGCCTGTGCACGTAGCTCTGCCAACTCTCTTTCTCTCATTACGTCATTGTAAGCAGGTAAGAAAGTCAAGAGGCTTCTTCCCTTCCTCCTGCATCTTCTGCATCTCCACCTTGGCCCCACTTCCTTGCCGGACAGCTTGTGGTGGTTTTGCAATGTTCTCTGAAGAAGCCAGTTGTGCAACTCACAGCAATGCTCTCCACCTCCCAGCACTGTTCCCTGTAGGGGTGGGGTGTTGGCATGAGGAGGGAAGCCACAGCAGGAAAGGAAGCTTCAGATCTGCCTGGAGCTACTCTTTCCATTTAGACTACTAGAAAAGATTTTTCTCTCCCTTCTTCTCTTAAGTGGGGATTGCCCCTTTGCCTTTCTGAAGCCGTTATACATACTGTGTGTAGAGCTGCTGGGGCAGGCTTGCCAGCCACCCTTTTCTGTAATAGTTAAAGACAAAGGAAGACCTGAAGAAGACAGATGAATTAAGGTTACTGGTGACCCAGTGTCTAGGGCAGAGTGACTGCTTAAATTCCTAAAAATACAGCTATAGGAAGACATTGCTGCTTCCCACACTCTGCCCTCTGTGGGGTCTCTCCCTTCTTCCTCCTGGAGAGAGGCTCCCAACAGTATTTAGGAGCCTTCAGAGTTCCTAGGAGACTAGAGCCTTCAGGGCTTCCTGGTGACCCAGTGAGCTGCACATCTGGCCCTTGTGCAGCCCCAGCACATTGCCCTTCCCTTTCCTCCTCTCCCTTCTTCCTGCTTTCCCTCCATTAGGGAGTGAACACATTCCTACTTGGAGGATTCTGCTGTGGCCGGAAGAGGGGGAGGGGGAGCCACTCAAAACAATCCAGCCAAGGAGCAAAGCAGTCCAAGAGAATCCGGCCTCTGGGACAGGCTGTTGGAGGAGGAAGGGGTGTTGCTCTGCCTAGTTCTTAAAGAGACAGTCAGAACACCATTGACAATGTACTGTGGACTTGCACAGTTCTGGGAATATTGAATCTGCTTCTTTGCTGGACTCAAGCTACAACCCAGGGTAGTGAGATAGGGTGCTGCAATAGTTAAAGTTTTCTTTGTTCATATGAGGCTCTTTCTGCTATCTTTTCTGAGATATCATTTTGTGGATGAGGGCTGAGGACGGGAGAGGGGTAAGAGACGGGAGTTTCATTTTCTCACTTTTATTCCCATAGCAACAGGAGCAGGACCCCACAAATTTATACATCTCAAACCTCCCACTGTCAATGGATGAGCAAGAATTGGAGGGGATGCTGAAGCCCTTTGGCCAGGTTATCTCCACCCGAATCCTTCGAGACACCAGTGGGACCAGCAGAGGGGTTGGCTTTGCAAGGTGAGGGATGCAAAGAGTAGGAAATGATGAGATTAGTAAAGAATGTCACTTGGGAGGTCACCACAAAAATCTGTGCCCTCTCCCAAGGGACCAAACTATTGGCCAAGAGTTCTTGTGAGTAGATCAAAAGTTCATTTTACTATAGGTCAAAATACTAAAAAATCCATTAGCTCCCAAATGTTTTTTCTTTCCCCCAGTACTTTCTGTTACTCTGATCTAGACCCAACCAATATAATTCCCATATATTCTTATAGTTCATTGAGTACTTTCTCATTCTGTTATCTTGTTTAATCTTTACAACAACCCCATGAGATAAATTAAATATGAATTCTCCATTTTACAGATGAGGAAACTGAAGTCCCCAATATGAAGTGATTTTTCCAAGGTCTCACAGGAGTAGGTGGTAGAACAGAGCCCCAGTTCTTCCGGCTTTAAGATCAGTAGGATAAAATGTAAAGTTTAGTCTGTCTTTTCAGATCTGTTAAGTGACCTAGATTTTAGAACCAACTCCGCCACTAACTGGCTATGTGATCTCAGACCGTTATGAGCCTTGGTTTACTCTGTGAAATCGAAGAGATTGATATAGATGAATGATTTTCATAAGGTGTTCCCTAGAACCAGAGTTCTCCAGGGTGCCCTCTGTCCTGTGTCAGGTATGATTGTTGTAGGGCTTCAACTCCCTAAGATCACTTTAGAAGTGGTTCTGCTTTTACTTATTTTAAGATTTTGTTTGAAAGGGGATTCTGTTGCTTTTTAAAACAGTTTGGAAAGTACTAGGCTAAGTGATCTGAAGGTCTCTTTCTGTTTTATATCTCATTTGGTTCATGAACACTTCCTTACTCTGGAGTGTTTTAGACCTTGAGGGCTGAGTAGGTTCTCTTCTCCAGCCAACTCAGTCATGGTAGCACCACCTGCTGGCAATTCCAGGTATAACTGAAGGGGCGTTCTGGGCTTGTGGTCATCAAACTTTTTTTGCTCCCACACCTCTTAAGGCAGAGGTCTCAAACTTTCTCAGTTCACAGCACGCTAAGTCGTCTCAGTAATTTTTTTCACAGTACCCTAGACCAAAAGAAACACCTAACAGTTCAGTTTATTAAGCAATTAAATGGTCTCTACAGCCTAGTAAGTATCTACGTCGTAACTTTGTAGCCATTTGAATAAATAGTACCCATATATTAAAAGAGAAAATATTTTTATTTCAGTCTTAAATCACCCATACTTACTGATGAGCTGTGTGTGCTGTTGGGTACTGCACAATGTCTCAAATCTTGGAATCAGGTTGGACGCCTCCACACTCATTCCTATTACACATTGATTTTCTTATGGTCTTTATGCCTTAGCAATCATTGAGGACTCAGCTTTGCAAAGATGTGATGTTATCAAAAGGAATGTAGGGTGATCTGATGTTGAAATGGTAAACAACTTGGAGTTAGTAGTTCACACAGTGTCCAACAGATGTTGTATTTTCTTCAAAAAGTTAAATTATCCCTCACTGTGCCTCTGTGAGTTCACCATAGTGGCCCATGGTGCCTTGGAGCAGAGCTTGAGAACCATGGCTCTAAAGACTGGAAAAACTGAAATCTTTTGCGTGTTTCTACTGTAACATCTAAAAATGTTTTTCATTTATATTGTAAGAGGTTTAGTTTCCAATGAATTATAACTATTGACATTTTAAAATAAAACGGATACGTCATTTTTAAATGTATCCACATGAGATGTAAATACAGCAGTTTAGTGTACAAAATTATCCATTTAAAAAATACACGCGCGGTTTTTGTTTTTAACAGTCATAAATCTTTCATCATCCTTACCGCGTGTTTTTCCTTCTTGATCTTGTATTTTCTATCCATTTCCTCACAGAATTGTTTTTAGTGTAAAATATTTTTATAGTTGAAAGTCTTTTATGGCTCATTGTGTCATACTTCTCTTCAACAAAAATATAAACATAAAATAAAAAAACAATTTCCCTGTGGCCGTAAGTTTCTAAATACTGACTTAATTCATAAAAAATTAATCTTTACAATTATTAGTTCACGGTTGCTCAAAACAACATAAATATATTAAAATGTGGATACAAAATTATTTTACATAAAGTACATTTTATTGGAAATGCCTTTCATATGACATGGATGTTTTGTTTTTTTTTAGATTTTTCTAATTAGGTCATGTAGCCATCAATGAATGTTGCTTATTGCTAGAAGAAGACAGGATTTAATAGCAGTTGTTCCCGTTTTTTATTTTCATGCTAAGAAACTTTATTCACATAAATAAGTAGATGGGAATGGAAGGAGTTTTGTTAGAGCAGGAATTCTTTGAATTCCGTCTAAATTATATGCCAAGAACGGAAATTGATTTTTAGTGTGTCAGTTGGCAACTTGCTGAAGTCCTCCAACTTTATTGGCAGCAAAGAATTGAAAGGATCTGTAACTCAGTCATCAGTGCCTCCTGATAAGATTTGGGATGGATGAGAAGTAATTGAGAAAGGACTTCAGCCTTGGTCATTAGTGATCATGAGTTCTCCCTCAGGCAGATCAATTTTAGGAAAGATTTTAAGAGGAAGTTGAGGCTTTGAAAAGAGTCTCTTAAAACTCTCCAGGCCTGTTTTCTCTTTGGAAAGACTGTAAGGGGTAGGGTAATCCAATGGAAGACCGCTGATCTACGATACCGTGTGGTTTTCCCTAAAAGGTACCAGTTGAGGCCTTTTTTTAGTTGCCTCCTTCATGGGAGTGGCTCATATTTTTAGTGGTTACTGGTATAGAAAGTATACTGAGACTTACTGTTAGTATGGAAAGAGAGGAAGGTACTATACCTTGTATTATATAGGTCTTTATAATTTTCAGAACACATCATTTGATCTATACAACCCTGTGTGGTAGAATAGAAGGATATTATCTTCAAAGAATAAATGAGAAATGGGTCCAAAGGGTTTTTGTGACTGTCTCAGCTCACAGAGCTCTTGGGTGAACTGGCACTGGAATCTCGATCTTCTGATTCCTTACCCAGTGCTCTTTCCCCTGACAAGATGCTTTAACTCAGTAGTTACTAGCTTTTTTTCTATCACCATGGACAATGAACCTTTGTTATTACTTCTTCCTTCTACAGACTCATGAAATCTCAATGATGTTATCGGTAGCTAATCAGACCTGGATAATTATAACCAGAAGCAAAAAATAAATATTGGCAAATTCTTAGCTTGTACTATTTTATCAGAGTAAGGAACAATTTACATTAGGAATTTTTTAGTAAAAAAAATAATGGCAACAGCCACTATTTATTGTATTCTCATTTAAGTACCAGACACAACACTAGGCCCATCCATCAGAATCTTCTTTGGAATATTCATAGCTTGAAGACCTCCATTATTCCTTTGAAGACCCCTACAGGATCCAGTTGAGAACCTGCATTAGAGATTGGGTTGCCTCTTCAAAATACCTTGAATTTATGTAGAAGGAACTTTGTATTTCTATAGTCACAACTTTTGGAGCATTTATGGGTCTGGGAACTTAGAGCTTTCTCTTTGAATGTAGGGAGAGCACAGATCCTGGAGAAGCTAGAGCCTAACCCCTCTTGTGCTCCTTAGGATGGAGTCCACAGAGAAGTGTGAAGCCATCATCACCCACTTTAATGGAAAATATATTAAGACACCCCCTGGAGTACCAGGTGAGGCATCTGGGAATCAGGCTGAGAGGGCCACAGGTTGTTACTTCCAGTGAAGATTCTGGAGCTATCTTGTATGAGTGCGAGTAGGCTAAGTGAGGTGGGACTCAGCTGCCTGTTGTCTTTCTTTTGGCAGCCCCATCTGATCCCTTGCTTTGCAAATTTGCTGATGGTGGGCCAAAGAAACGACAGAACCAAGGAAAATTTGTGCAAAATGGACGGGCCTGGCCAAGGAATGGAGATATGGTAAGAGGACCTCTGAGGAGACAGGAGCATGAAGGACATTAAAGTGGAATGGAAATAACCATGGCCTGACTTCTACGAGCTTAGGTGGCAAGTTTATAACTGAGGGAAGTTGGCTGGGTGTTGAGTGGGGTTTTGCAGCCTGCATGATGAGAAAAACTCTGGAACAGCCGCAGTGGTACTCTCCAGACTTCACCCTACTCTTAGCATTATGTGCTTGCTCTTGCTCTCACCCAAGGACCCGCAATATAAACAGTATGTTCTTTCTTTATAGAGTGGCATGGCCTTGACCTATGACCCCACCACAGCTCTTCAGAATGGGTAAGTGTGTTTTATATACACACATACCTGAAAATGACAACAGCCTATGTCCAGACACTTAGATATTTCATCTTTTTTTTAATTTTATTTTTGGTGAAAATACACACAGCAAAACCCGCTCCCATTCTACAGTTTCTAGACATAAGGATCAGTGACATTGGTTACGTTCTTCACACTGTGTGAACATTCTCGTTGTTTCTGTCCTAGTTGTTTCACTTCATTTCCTTAATCTCCTCCTAACCTTATCTATGCTTTAAAATAGCTGTTGACCCTTCGGTTTTATATAATTTTTTTTTTTTTTTTTTTTATGCAATACTCAAGGGTAACAATCTTTACTCTTTGGGATAAAAAGTTACTTAGTTTAAAGGTGACTTCACAGGGTAGTTTCAATTCAAGATTTGAAGAGCAACTCAGGGCCATAGTCTTGGAGGCTCCTCCAGACTCAATAGGTCCATTAAGTCTGGATTCTTTAAGAATTTGAAGTTCTGTTCTACATTTTTCCCTTTTTATCAGAATTCATCTCTTGTGTCCCTGATCAGAATGTTTAGTACCGGAAGCTGGACACCATCTAGTTCTTCTTGTCTCAAGTTGGAGGAGGCAGTGGTTCATGGAGACATTTAGTCCTGTAGTCCAGTTCCTTCTCTGATTCTTGGGTTTCCTTCTTTCTCTTTTGTTCCAGACGAATGAAGACCATTAGTTGTGTCTTAGATGGCCGCTTACAAGCTTTTAAGACACCAGACACTACTTACCATACTGGGAGGTAGAACATAAACTTTAAGAACTATATTACGCCAGTTGACTAGATTGTCCCAGGAGACCTTGGCCCTAAGCCCCCAAACCAAAAGAACTAACCCTGTGAGGTGACTGGTTATGTCTAATTAGTATCATCATTTGTAGCTTCCCCTCCCTTTTTTTTTTTTGATTGTTGTTATTGTTGCAAAATGGATGTTTCATCTTTTCTTTTTTATATTATTGTGCTTTAAGTGAAAGTTTACAATTCAGGTTAATCTCTCATACAAAAATTTATACATACATTGTTATGTGACCCTAGTTGCTCTCCCTATACTGTGACAGCACACTCCTCCTTTCCACCCCGAATTTCCCATGTCCATTCAACCAGCTCCTGACCCTGTCTGCCTTCTCATCTTGCCTCCAGACAGGAGCTGCCCATTTAATCTCATGGATCTACTTGAGCTAAGAAGCACACTCTTCACGAGTATCATTTTATGTCCCATAGTCTAGTCTAATCTTTGTCTGAAGAGTTGGCCTCGGGAATGGTTTTAGTTTTGGGCTAACATAGCGTCCAGGGGCTATGTCTTCTGGGATCCCTCCAGTCTCAATCAGACCATTAAGTCTGGTCTTTTGACTGGAATTTGAGTTCTGTACCCCGCTTTTCTCCTGCTCCATCACTCTCTGTTGTGTTCCCTGTCAGGGCGGTCATTGGTGGTAGCCGGGCACCATCTAGTTCTGGTCTGAGGCTGATGGAGTCTCTGGTTTATGTGGCCCTTTCTGTCTGTTGGGCTAATACTTTCCTTGTGTTTTTGGTGTTCTTCATTCTCCTTGGCTCCAGGTGGGTTGGGACCAATTGATGCATCTTAGATGGCTGCTCCCTAGCTTTTAAGACCTCAGACGCCACTCACCAACGTGGGATGCAGAACATTTTCTTAATAAACTTTGTTATGCCAGTTGATCTAGAATGTCCCCTGAAAGCATGGTCCCTAGACCCCTGCCCCTGCTACTCTGTCCCTCGAAGTGTTTGGTTATATTCAGGAAACTTCTTAGCTTTGGTCTAGTCCAGTTGTGCTGACTTGCCCTGTAGTATGTGTTGTCCTTCCCTTCACCTAAGATAATTCTTGTCTACTATCTAGTTAGTGAATAATCCTCTCCCTCCCTCCCCATCTTGATTTTCAAATGGCAGTTGGTGGAAAGTAGTTGTGCCTATCAGTCGGGGCCCTTACCTGTGGTTTCCTGTGATTTCTTACTGATTGAGATTCACTCCTACAGGTTTTACCCAGCTCCTTATAACATCACTCCCAACAGGATGCTTGCTCAGTCCGCACTATCCCCATATCTTCCATCTCCTATGTCTTCGTATCAGGTATGTTCATGCCAAAAAAAAAAAAAAAAAAGATGTGGTGATTTTCCCTTTCATTGTGTTTTAGGTGAAGGAATATAAAGCTGGAAACTGCTTATTGTTTTTTTTGGGTTTTCCTTTATACATATTACACACAAATAATTTTACATAAAAGCACAAAATGTGATTACATTATATGTGTAGATAGATAGATAGACAGTTTTAGTGACATCTCTTTTTTTCTTTCCTTTTTCTTAGTCATCTGCTCCCACCACCCCCTCAAGTAAACCCATGTTAATTACTAGTATGTAGCATCTTCCATATTTTTCTTCACGTGTATAGATATACATGTATAAGGTTTTGAGAGTCACTATTTGTTTTACAAAAATGGGAACACATTAAATATATTTTTTATTTCTCACTTAACAGTGTCTTAGACCAGTGGTTTTCAAAGCATGGTCCCTGGACCAGCAATATTAGCATCTTCTGGGAAGAGGCAAGAATTTGCATTCCTAAGAATACTGATGCTGAGGCTGCTGGTCCAGGGACCATGCTTTGGAAATAACTGGGTTTTACCATACAGAAGTTTGAGATCTGTATATAGTTAAATATGTCTGCTTTTTCTTTTGAAGCTTTTGCATTTCCTGTCTTAATTTAAAAGGTCTCTCTAGTTCCTAGAGTGTATGTATTGTCTCTAAGATTTTACTTCATTGTTTTACATTTAATTGTGTAAACATCGGGAATTTATTTCTGTATATGGCATAAGATAGAGGTCCTATTGTATTTTCTTTGAGACCATTAACCAGTTATTCTAACACCAGATGGTGAAATAATCCATTCTTTCCCCCACTGAATTGAAATGCCACTATATTTGTTTCCTAGGGCTGCCACAACAAATTACCACAAACTTGGCAACTTAAAACAACGGAAATTTATTCTCTCACAGTTCTGGAGGCTAGAAGCCCGAAACCAAGGTGTCATCAGGGCCATGCTCCTTCTGAAGGCACTTGGGGAGGATCTGTCCCATGCCTCCTAGCTTCTGGTGGCTGTGGCAGTCCTTGGTGTTCTTGGCTTGTAAAAGCCTCACTCTAGTCTCTTACCTCTATCTGTGTCTCTGTCTTCTTTTCTTATAAGGACACCAGTCATTGGATTAGGGCCCACCCTAAGCCAGTATGACCTCATCTTGACTAATTACATCTACAAAGACCCTATTTCTTTTTTTATATATGTAATTTATTTTACTTTTGTTGTTGTTGAGAATATACACAGCAGAACATACACCAGTTCGACAATTTCTACATGTACAGTTCAGTGACATTGATTATATTCTTCAAGTTGTACAACCATTCTCACCTTCCTTTTCTGAGTTGTTCATCCCCCTTTAACATAAACTCACTACCCTCTAAGGTTCCTATATAATCTTTCCAGTTGCTGTTGTCAATTTGATCCCATATAGATAGATCTTAAAAGAACACAGTGCTCAGGACAGACATTCTTTACTAGTTAAGCTGAAGTATTATTTGGTTTTAAGAAGACTTAGGGGATATTTTTGGTTTAAAGTTTAAAGATTTCTTAGGACACCAGTTTCAGGGGTTCATCCAGTCTCCTTGGCTCCAGGAATTCTGGATTCCATGAGAAATTTAAATTCTGTTCTGCACTTTCCCCCTTTTGATAAGAATTCGTCTGTAGAATCTTTGCTCAAAATGTTCAGTAGTGGTAGCTGGACACCATCCAGATCTTCTGGCAGAGACCTTATTTCTAAATACGGTCACATTCTGAGATTTTAGGTGGATATGAATCTTTAGGGAACATTATTCAACCCAGTACAGCCACCTTTATCATATAATAAATACTAGCATTTACTTCTTTATCCCAATGATCTCTGTGCCTGCTTCTATTCCAGTAATATATTGATTTGGTCACAGTGGAATTCATAATATGTTTTAATATCTGGTAAGATAAAGCCCCCTTCTTTACTCTTTCCTTTTCAAGTTTTTTTGTTATTCTTGAGCATCTATTTTTCTTATAAAGTTTATGATCATTTTATCTAATTTTTAAAAATCTGTGAAGATTTTAATTGGAATTACATTAAATCTATATATATTAGCTTAAGATAATTGACTTTTTAAAAAAATACTGTCTTTATTCAAGATACAGTATTTCTTTTCATATTTTCAAATTTTATGTTCTTTAATAAGATTTTATTTTTCTTTATGTAGGTCTTATTCTTTTCTCGTTAAATATATTCCTAAGTGTTTCATAATTTTTGTAAGCATTTCTAATTGCTTACTGATAGACCAGAAGAAAGCTATTGATATATGTTCATCTATCTTGTATGCAGCTAACTTACTAAATCCACTTATTACTACTAGTATTTTCTTACTTGAGTCTCTTAGCTGTTCTAGGCATATAGTTATTTTTTATGGCCGAATAATATTCCATTGTACGTATATACCACATTTTATTTATCTATCATCAGCAAAAGAAATGTTTTATGTCTTTTTTTCCAATTTTTTACCAATTATGTTCTTACCTTATTGTATTTATTCCACCTTACAATAGGATAATTATATAATTACAATGGTTTTAGTATTTCTCTGTTTAGGTTAATGTTAGTGTCTAGTTTTTAGTAATAGCCTTTAATATTTTAAGTAATTTCTTAAAATAGTCCCTATTTTAATTTGAGATGTTTTTTAAACAAATGGTTGCTGAATTTTATCAAATGTCTCTCAGCGTCTAATATTATGCTTTGTTTTTTTCTCTTCAATTTTGACTTTTGTTTATAGAGTTTCTGATCTTAAACAATCCTTATATTTTTGGAATAAACCCTACTTGGTCATTTTGATGTATTTCTAGCTTCTCGTTGCATTTTTTTTTTCCACATATAAAATTCACCCTCTTAAAGTGTACAATTCAGTGGAGTTTTTATATTTAGAAAGTTAGGCAGCCATCACCACTGTCTAATTCCAAAACATTTTCACCATCCCCAGAAGAAACCCTGTACCCATTAGCAGTCACTGCCCATCTCCATCTCCCCCAGCCCCTGGCATCCACTAATCTTTTTTCTGTCTTTCTGGATTTGCTTATTCTGGGCATTTCATATAAATGGAATCATATACTATGTGGTCTTTTGTGACTGGTTTCTTTTACTTAGCATGTTTTCAAAGTTCATCCATGCTGTAACATATATGAGTATTTTGTTCCTTTTTATGGCCCAATATTTCATTGTATGGATTTATCCATGCATTTTATTTATCCATCCATTAGTTGATGGACATTGGGTTGTTTCCACCTTTTGTCTGTTATGACTAACACTGCTGTGAACTCACATATAGGTTTTCGTGTGGACGTGTGTTTTAATTTCCCTTGTGCATATACCTAGGAGTGGCATTGCTGGATCACATGGTAACTGTTTAAGTTTCTAAGGCACTGCCAAACTGTTTTTCAAAGTGGCTGCACCGTTTCACAGTGGCACTAGTGGTGCATGAGGGTTTTAGTTTCTCCACATCCTTGCCAACATTTGTTACTGTCCATTTGTTTGATTCCAGCCATCCTAGAGGTTGTGAAGTGGTATCTCATTTTGGTTTTGATTTTCATTTCCCTAGCAACTAACAGTGTTGAGCTTCTTTACATGTGCTTATTGGCCATTTGCATATATTTAGAGAAATGTCTTATCAAATCCTCTGCTCGTTTTCTAATTGAGTTGTTTGTTGAGTTGTAGAGTTGCTAATACTTTTCAAGCAGTTTATTCTTTTTTTGTTGTTATAAATAAACCATTCTTAATGTTTCTTTTCTGAGGGGGGCAGTCAGACTTTTGGGGAGTTTTGCTGAACATTATCAGACCATGGGGCTGAACAGCAGTTTCTAGCCAATTAACATTTTTGTTTGTTTTTGCTTGCATTAGAGAGTGACTCAGACATCTCCTCTACACGTACCTAACGCATCTTGGATGCACCACCAGTCATACCTCATGCAGCCTTCAGTGAGTGTTCAGAAGTGGGCAAAAGCCAAAGAGGCAATTTGATGTAAAGAAAAACAATGGGATTTGATGACAGGAAATGTGGGTGTGAGTTCTGGTTCAGTCCCTTGTGCAACCCAGCTACATGACCTTAAATCCTGTGAGTTTCTTATTCTTAGACCAGGGTCCCTCCAGACTGGTGGGCAGAGTGCCTAGTCTGTGCATAGCTGGGTTGCCACTCATCTGTCATTTCCCAGGATTTTAAAATGTCTGTCTTCAGGGGTCCTGGTAACCATCAGTCTCTGCTTTGGGCAGCCTTACAAGACACTGCCAACTAACCCTACCCTTTGTTTCTGCCTCAAGGGTTCAGTTCTGACACCAGGGATGGATCATCCCCTTTCTCTCCAGCCTGCCTCCATGATGGGACCTCTGACCCAGCAACTGGGCCATCTCTCCCTCAGCAGCCCGGGCGCGGTAAAGCAGGACATTTCTTAGATTCTGAATCCTGCAGATCAAGGACTACCTATGTAATACTGTTCAGAACAAGGACTAAATACTTATGTGTGGTGATGGGAATCACTTCAGTGCAATTGAGGACACTCTTAGGAGATAAACTAAAAAGCTAACAATCCACGAGCCAGGAATACAGCCCTCCACTCACACCTTTTAACTGAGTCCTGTTCATGGAATGGAACGAATAGTGTTTCTGTCTACATACTAGTTTATCTAGTTCATACGCATTTCCTAGAAATTCTTACCAAAATAGTAACAGGAGGAATAGATGGAGTGCATTAAGTTTTTCAGGCCTCTGCATTCTGATTTGCGTGGGGCTTAGGGGCAGAGAAGGCAGTGTGTTGAGGAAAAGCAGAAGACAGTCGGGAGAGAAGAGGAAAGTCAGTCATGCAGGGGGAAGTCTCCAGAAACCAGTGTATTTTAGAACCACCTGGAGTGCTTTTAAAAAGTTAATGCCCAGACCAATTACATTACATCAGAAACTCTTGGGGTGGAAGACAGGCATCAGGATTTTTTAAAGCTCCCCCTGGTGCTTTAAATGTAGCCAGGACTCACTGCTTTAAGCCTGTTGATGTTTTTCATTCTAGTATATGCCAACAGCTGCAGCTATGCAGGGAGCATACATCTCCCAGTACACCCCTGTGCCTTCTTCCAGTGTTTCAGTTGAGGTAAGAGCTTTCTCATCTTTTTGGATTGAGGATAGGAAAATGAACAGATTTGTCCCCAGTAAAGCTCTTCCTCTCACACTGAGCTGATTCTGTGTTCACACATAGCTGGAGGTGTGTGCAGCATATAGGAAGGAAAGACTAGTCTGTGCCCGTGAATGAGGCCCTTCCTCATGTCGTGCCAGCCACCCAGTAGTTAATACCAGAATCCGGGGTTGTGTGGACCAGTTGTCTTGGGAAGACGAGAGGCTGCTATAGGTGTAGGGGAGGTGGTGGTGGGATGGGGGGTAGGTTGGGGAGGGCACTCAATTTGGGTGAGTGTTAACTAGGCTGCTTTAGTGGGAGGTAAGGAAGGGAAAGCACAGGGTGACTTGTCCTGCCTTGGCTGTGTACAGGAGAGTAGCGGCCAGCAGACTCAAGTGACAGTGGATACTCCCTCAGACCATGGGATCTATTCTTTCCAGTTCAACAAGTAACAGTGGGTAAGAACTACATGCTGGGGGGTGGGGGCGGGGTGCTGAGCTGGGAGACTCGGTCCCTGCCTGAAGTCAGACAGGCTCTGTTTGTCACTCCACCTCCCTCCCGACCCCTCTGGCTTTAGGATTCCCCTCCCCTCTTTGCTGAATAGAAATGAATTCTTGGAGATGCTGATGCTCCCAGAGTCCAGAGGGTTAACCAGGAATACAGACCATTGTGGGCCCTGCTAAGGACTAATACTTGGCCATCGCTTTTCAAAGACAGGCCTGGGCCTGGAAGAGAACATATCTCTGCTCCTGCCCTCTGCTACATTCAAAGAAATCAACACTTTTTTTTTTTTTTCCTTTCTTTTGCAAAGTAAAATTTTTGTTTCATTTTTTTTTTTAATCTTACTTTAAATTCCCTACTTCAAAGAAACATGGTGGCTGGAACCTCTTCTCATCTGTATGAAAAACATTTTTTGATGTGTTGAATTATTTTGGGGGATTTTAAAACAATTTACTATTTGTCCTTTAAAAAGAAAACAAAGATTTGGTGCTAGAACATTGAAGGAGTCCTACTGTGGACCCAGAGTTTAGTTATGGACTTTTTTGGTGTGCATATGTGTGTGTATATAAGAAAATATGCAAACTCTCCAAAATGATGTTTTGCAAAGCTCTCTGCTCACACACTCCATCTCTTCTTCACACGTTATGCCTTCTTTCTCTCATTCAGATTGTTCTTTTTCTCTTCCATACAGCAGAGCCTGCCTACTTTGCCTTTATACAATTTTTAATTTTGTGGATTTCTTTTTTGAATTAAATTTCGTGTGGAATATTTTGGGGGCTGGGCAAGGAACAAAGTGGAGCACTAAACACGCCCTGGGAGTGGCTTTTCCTCCGCCTGCCCTGCCATCTCCTGGGAGAAAAGACTGACTAGCCTTGTCTGTCTCAGGAAGCAGACATGTGACCTAGACTTATGAAAGAGACAATCCCACGGCCTCTGGAAGCCAGCCACCCTTGAGCCAAATTTGGATGAAGACTAGGTCTACCCTGGCAAGTTCCAGAAGAATGGACTTAGTGACTTCTGACTAACTCTGCTCACTGCTGGGGCCCACACACCTGAGGACGTGTCTTTTGCAGCTGCGATTCTTCAGGAATACCTGCTTTCCTGCCTCCTAGAGAATCTTCTATTCTGCCCTGGGTCCCACGGCCACTCTTTTCCCCATTACACATTGCTGCACCCAGCCCAGAGCCTGTGCAGCTGTGACTTTGCTGAAGCCACTTAGGCTCCTTCCCCACTGTAGGTGGTCAGCGTTTCACCTAGAGACCAGTGGTTTTCCGCCGGAGGTGATGTTGTCCCTCAGGGGACTTTTGGCAATATCTGGAGACATTTTTTATTGTTATGCCTGGGGTATGCTACTAGCATCTAGTGAGTAGAGACCAGGGATGCTGCTCAACATCCTACAGTGCACAAGACAGGCCCCCACAACAAAGAATTATCTGGCCCACAGTGTCAGTTGTGCCTAGGTTGAGAAACCCTGATAGACGGTGTCGTCCCTGCCTCCTGCACAGTAGGACTTGGTAAATTCCCCACCCCCACCCTGGACACACAGTGCCTTTTGATACACATGCAGTTAGTTGGGAGACACAGAACTGAGGTCCTTGAGTCCCCTCAGGCTTTGACCTTTGGCACCTCTGCATCTAGCAAAACCCGTCCTTGAAAGGATTGTGGCTGTGTGTGCCTAGGCCATGTGTGCACACGTACGCAGCGGGATGGAGGTCAGGGCTGGTGTGTGTGCTGTGCAGGGGTGGGAAAGGACAAGCTGCCGTAACAGTCCAGAGCAACATGCCCTGACTTGTTTGGGCCCCTTTCCTAGGGAACCCAGGTCGTCAGAAATAATTTTCCTTCTTGTGGAAGGACAACAGGGAGCTAGGCTAGAAAACTGGGCAGTAAATCCAATCTCAAGGTCAGGAGTCGTGAAGAAAAAAAAAACCTACATCTTGCTGTTCAACTCAGTCTCCTTCTGTAAGACCTGACTCCATGCATGTGGAGACAGATGGGTAGAAAGCCTTTGCCCATCTTTTAGGAAATAAGCTCCTGCACTTGTCTTCTCCCAGGCACTCCCTTCCCCACTGAAAGGTGAAGTCTGCTCTCCTTCACTTCAAGGCTAGCACTTCACCAGACAATCAGGACAGAAAGCCAAATGATGGAGCATGGAGAAACGTGTGTGTTAGAAGCGGCGAAATAGGCTGCAGGGAAGATGGCAGAGGGAAAAGGAGCCATAGTAAGGGTTGTTGCGAATAGAACTTGAGCCCAGGTTTCCTGCTCCCACCTACCCCAGAATTGAGAGTCACAAGGCTTCCTACCCCCAGACTCTCCCTTTGTACATCCTAGGAGTAAGGAAGTGGGGGCAGTGGGTAGGATATAAAGTGTAGAAGACAAAATGCCACTATGAAGTTTCTCATGGGTGCTTCCAGCCTCAGGAAGGGCTTATCCAATGTAAAATGGCTGCAAGCCCAGTAACCTTTTAGAAGGGTTTGGCTGAGTAGATAGCTCTTGTTCTCGCGTCTCTAGCCCTCAGTCAAGGAAAGTAAGTACACCATAGCTGCTTTCTTGTCATTGGCCTTTAAGAGAGAGAAAACAAATCCAGAATCCTGTTCATCTGATTGACAGTAGACTGGGGGAGCCTTGCTATGCTAGGTTTAGTGCAATGGGGGCCTTTCCTGTACAGAAACTGCTGTTGTTCACTGCTGCCTCCCCTCCCCCATCCCCCCACCACCCAGAACTCCTGATTCTGTCTGCCTTCTCTATATTTAGACAATGCTTACGTGGCCATGATTTTTTTGTTTTAAATTCTGAAGTTGCCATTTGTGTGTCTTCCTCTTGTAAATCTGCTTGTTGGATTCTGTATATTTCTGGCTTGGGCAGGTTTGGGCATAGGAAGCGATGGGGAGCCTGAAGTTATTTTTGGAGTGAGTGAGTGGCTAATGGCACTGAGGAATTTCTTTTAGGTGCTTTTGGGTTACTTACACTCATAATATTTTTTCCCCTAGTTGTTAGTTCCTTTCTAAGGTTGGAGAAGAGGAGGGAGAAGGAATGAGGGGTACTTTTTCTCCCATGAAACAGTCTATTGGTGGGGGTGATGGCAGGAGCTCAGAACTCCAGGAGAATTGTAGGAAGCTTTCCAGCTCTACAGCCTTGGGCTGGCTCTTTCAACACTACTTTTTATTAAGGTGGAGGAGTCCATTGTTGTCCTGTCTTTCGCCTAGTATTTTCTGAATCTTGTCTTCGCAGAGCCCAGATCTTAACTCTCTCTGCACTTCACATCTCTTCCTCACTCATTACAGATGCTCATAGCATTCTTAAAATATTTTAGTACTTTGTGTTTTAACTGTTTTCAAACAAATATACCACAGTCCCTTCCTCAGATGGTACAATCCTTTACAATGCTCAGATACTGCCCATCGTTAGGGAGGATGTGGGAACAATTTTGGGGAAGGAATTATTTTTTAGATGTTTTTAACCAAAGAATTTGAAGCGATGCCCAGACTAGGAAGCCTGGTGGCTCTGGAGAGGTAACAGCTCTTTTTAGTGATAGGTAGGCATGATAGGGAGAATATTCCTTGCACTGAGGGTGAAGACCAGACTTTACTGCTCTACAGACCATTCCTGGTATGGGCCACCTCAGTCCATTTCCGTTTCTCTTCCTTTCCTAACTGCTCATCAGTGAACTCATGCACTTCCCTTGGTGCCACCAGTGCTCACTTCTGTTGCTCCAGTGTCAACCCATTGGGGGCTGGAGCCTACATGTGGGGCTGTTACTTTGCACCATAAAGGTGCTGTGAGAGGCCTTGCTGAAATGTTGCAGGGATCCCAGACTACTAGTTCCTTTCTAGAAAAGGAACTATTGCTGCTCTCTTGTCCACGTGCCCCACCTTCTGGGAGAGTGGCAGCATTGCACTCAAAAGGGGCTACTTTGCCTTCTTAATCTAGGCCAATAAACTCGGGAGGATGGGCAGGTCCAAATTTGCCCTCAGGCTTTGCTAGACCTCATTCAGCAGGCTTCAGAGAAGAGGGTATTAAGAAATTTCGCCAGTGAGGGGTAGATCTTAAATTTTGCCCCTCGATTCCCTGATGCTTCCTGATTCCCTCTTCCGAAAACCAACTACTCCTTCCATTTCTGTGCTACCTGCGTTTTAGGTTCTTTCAAGCATCAGCAGATCTCTGAAGTTCACTAGCAACTTTCACCCCTTCTTTCCCTAGAGTCTTCCTTCAGCAGCTGAGACCAGCCAGTGAGCTCATTACCCTTCTGATCTTTGCTGCCCTTCCCTAGGGCTGGTCCCATGACTGTAGTGATGAAAAGGCCGGGCACCCTCTCACCCGTTATCACTGATCTTGCGCCCTGACTTGTCCACATCTGTTTTGAATAAACCTTCATTCTCCAAGCACATCCCAAAACTTCTTGTCCTTGTTACACATCTACCTCACAATCTCACAGGTGAACAAGGGCA
Organism: Dugong dugon; assembly: GCA_030035585.1. Classification (NCBI taxonomy): domain Eukaryota; kingdom Metazoa; phylum Chordata; class Mammalia; order Sirenia; family Dugongidae; genus Dugong; species Dugong dugon. Next base: position 11,322,611 of record CM057465.1, read on the forward strand.
CAAGCACCTGGTTTATGGCTTTCCTTTTTTCTGTCCTTCCTTCCCTTCATGAGGGCTGGGTGGGAAGCTGGGGGCTAGAAAGTTCATAATCAAATGCAAAAACTCTTTTGGTTATGTCTATTTCTGGAATGTCTTCTCTGGGATTTTTTAGCTAACTAATCTCCTTAGCAGAGTATGAACTCTCCAGTTAGGGTCCTGCTGTGGTATAGATTGTGCATATTAACTGACACCCCCTAGGATACTAACTGATGCTTGAGAGGCGCCCCCAGGAACACCAACATTGGAGCAGAGCTTAGAATTTAAGGGGATAAAACAGAGTTGGCCAGCCGTACAGTTGAGAAGGTAACCAAGCACCTTCTGGAAGGTGGGAGCTAGAAGCAACTGGATAGTTACCTCTCCACCTTAACATCGTTAGACTGTTCACCAAGACAAAGCTTCCAGCCTGGAGGGTAAGGCGACTTCCCAGCCTGAGTAAAGTCCCCCACCCCATTACTGGTGTCTCCACTTTCCAACACACCTTTTCTGGCCTTGTGGGGCAGGTGAGGGCTCTCCTGCATGTACTTACCACCTTGGACAGGAAATTAATTTATACTCAAACATTTTGTACATTTTTTTTTCTTTATTCAGAGGTTTCTAGTTTTATACTCTTCCCATGTCTATGCCAATGCCACCCTTGCAGCTTATTCTTCCTTTTCTGACCCTCGGTCTTCCCATGTTCCTTCCCTACAATTTGGTAGAGTTACATTTTGTCTTATTTCAACTTTTGTTTTGAAATAAAACACAAAAGTCTATTATTTCCTGGTGTCTTATCCATGGGTGGGAGGTGGGATGTTGGTGATGGGACCATATTTAGCACCAGCGCAGCTTTAGGAAGCTAAACCATGTCTCACAAGAAGATGGGACGTAGGCACACCGAAAACCACTTTGTTCTAGCACTCCCACCAGATTTCTAGGCAGGAGCACAAAGAACCTATTCCACCCATGTATGCCCAGGTGTGAAGCAGGGATCCTACTTCTGGATGCCCCTTGCAAGGGAAAGGCCAAGGGTGGAGGTTTATGGGCATAGTGCGCCCCTGATCTTTTACATTAAACCAGTCAGAACCATCCTAGCATCCTCTCCCCCTTAGGCATGTGTGAGAACAGCGTATACTGAAGGGAAGATAAATACGCAGAGTCTTTTGAATCTCTATCAAATGTGGTTTTTATTCAACTGACAAGCACTTTTCTACAGCTGCACTTGTGGAACATCACATGGCAAAAACAGGAGTTTTTTTTCCTCTAGACCTTTTTTTTTTCCTTTTTTAACCTTATTAAAAATGAGATTGGTCCTAAAAATATAGAAAGAAATAAATTTAAATTCACAAAAAACTGTACATTATCAAAAAGTCACTAAAACACCACATTTGGTTATATAAAAAAGTCAGTCCCTTTTGTTGTAAAAGGAACACGGAAGCTTGGTGGTGATGGTGTGGTTTCTTCCTGTTACCAGACTGATAGGGGGAGGGGGTGGGGTGTTTTTTGTTTTTGTTTTTTTTTTTAAAACCTGCCTTCCCTATCAAAATACTCTTATTTTGTCAAGAAGAGAAAATCCACCTAGCTCAAGGGGCAGTGTGAAAATGAGGAAAGAAAAGTGAGAAACAGCCCCTTGGGTCAAGCCCTACTCCTATCCCACCCCCCTTCAGCCTCTACCTCTTCAAGCCGAGGCTAGGACTCCCAACCCACCTTAAGAATGCCTGGTCCCTAGGGAAAGAGATGGAGCTGGGAGAGGAACACAAAGCAGGAACAACTGAGGTTTCACTCCCCCGTCCGCCTCACCTCCAATAATAAAATCAATCTAGGACATTTTATACCAGGGGAAAACTGCCATGGGGAAAAAGAGGAGCCCCCAACTCTAACAATTCCAAATATTTAACTAACACAAAGTTTGTTACAGCGCAATTATTTAGATAAAATATAAATATTTATGCATAATATAAAGTCAATTCAAATATTCTTCAATCCACCTCTTATTTAAAAGCAAAAAAAAAAAAAAAACTCAAATAAAATTAAAGGTTTTGAGGTTTATCTGACAGAAAAGGCGACTTTAGAAATAGGCTAAGGGGGAGAAGGGACACAAAGGAATAAAGGGGCTGCCCCAGGAACTACACTGCCCCCCACCCCCTTCAGTGGCTATTCAGTGCTGCTGGAAGTACAAGGAATGCTCCACCTCACCTGGTACCCCCCTTCCCCACCACCACCACCAAGGGAATGGTTCTAGGATGCCTCAGCTCTCCGCCTGGGCCAGCCAACAGCCACCTCCCCAGTGCAAGTACCCGTAATCTCTGATGGGAGGGGCTCCGCTGAGCAGGAAAGCAGGGGGCCAGGAGCCCATGGCTACAGCTGAGAGTTGGCAGCCTTCCTCTCATGTGCTGGGAGCTTAACTCGGGCACAGTCACATGTAGGGCAGTCGTGGATCCACAACCCCTCCTCCCTACTCTCCTGTGCTCCGGGGTCTCTGCTGCTGGGGAAGGTGTCCTGGGGGCATGAAGTAGGGGAGGAAAACACAACTAAACCCACAGAGGCTCATGGGATTAGGAAAAGGTCCAGTTCTGCCCCTCTCCCTGCAAAAACTTAAGACTCAAAGCTACTGAAAGGAGAGAGGAAGTTCCTGCTGAAAGATTGCACAGTTTGAAGAGGCTGGAACAGGAATGACTGGGAGAGAGGAGAGAGACACGGCCTTGTCCCCAGAGAAAACTGTTCCTTGTTGTTTCCCAAAGACAAAAAAGTGATGGTTTGAAACAATGGGAAAAGAGGGAATAAAAACAGATACTTGGGGAAACTGAATGGATCTCACCAAACAATACAGGGGCACAATCATAGCAGTCTCTCTCGCACATGCGTACACCTCTCTCTCTGAGGCCAGTCATTGCTACCTGGCCTCCATCTTGGGGGTGCACCCAAACTCAGCAGTAGTTGTCCCTGAGGAGTTCCCAAGAGGGAGGTTTGGGTAAGAGGTGGGGAAGGAAGCTGGAAGGCTTAGGGTGCCTCCCTGCCCTCTCCCCAGGTACTGAGTTTCAGAAAAGGCTGGAAACTCAGCATGTGAGGAGCATCTGACATTACAGAGGGGATAGCTATTGGCAGAAGATGGGGACAGAGAGAAAGACAGGGACCACTGAACTTTTTTTTTTTTCCTTCGAAGGAAAAAAAGATTTGGAGGAAGAGAAAAGGAGGGAGGAACCCGTACACGATAGTCTTACATTATTGGATGAGGAAAAATCTGAAAAACGGGGGTGGGGCAAGAAGCAGGAGAGGGACTGAACATGGAAGCAGCATGTCCAGGGCCCGGTGTCCGGCTCGACACACTTGGGAGTTAAGTCCACTTTACTGGCCGTCACTGCGGGTCCACACACAGTACAGAGTGTTTCTCGGTTTCACACATTCACTAGAACTATTGCTATTGTTAAATAGCCCCAGAATGCTGGGGCACATACAGGGAAGGAGAGGAAGCTGGGAGGAGGAAGCAGGGTTGTCGTCTTTCCCCCTCCCTATTTTTAATTAGGAAATAAAACAGAAAGGAAAAATTATTTTTTTCTTTCTTTTTTTTGGCTTTCAGTTCAGAAGGACCTCATCTCTGCCCCTCTTATCTGAGGAGCAAGAGGAGGAAAGGGAGAAAGGGGTGTGGGGAGAAGAGGATGTGGGGTGCTGCCAAGGGTCGGGTCAAAAATCACGGCACAACTGACTCTTGAGTCTGGGCCCAGGGCAGCATCAGCAGGTGAGAATGGCAGGTTTGTTTTTTTTTTTTTGGGGGGGGGGGGGGGAGGGGCGGGGGAGGGAGGACAGATGCCACACGGTGACTCCCCACCTCCCTTGCCTCACAGATTGGCCTGTTTTCCCTGATAAAACTCCTCCCAGCGGCTCTCAAAGAAGCGGCGCATGATGTGCCCAGCCTTGCCCACTTCAGAGTCATCCTCGTTGAAGGTCTGGCAGTTGTCAAACACCAGGAGGGCGTCAGCTGCGAACTCCTCAGAGCTGGTATACCTGGGCAGAGGTGGAGGCCGAACTGAGTTGGGTAGGAGGTATAGCAATGACAGAGAAGAGCCAGGGGAGCTGACCTATGTCTGCTTACCCTCCCCGAAGCAGCCGTTCCCGCATGGTGGAAAAATCCATGGGGTTTTTGATGATGCGCCGGTACCCGCTCACCAACCGTGGGTTCACAGGCTCCAGGAAAGGCCACGCTGCATCATGGGACTCCATCTCCATTAGGATAATCCTATGATTACAGGGACGGTGATGGCTGGACCTTAGGGAGCAAATGCACTGACCCCTCCCAGCCCTTCCTCTGGCAAAGGTGGAGACAGCTGTCTTCACGATCAACTTACTCGCAAAACGTGAGATCACTGTGGTGGTTGCGCATGGAGAGCCTCCGTCGCTTGGACGGGGACAACCCTTCTTCTGAACACTGAGGCACTACCAGGTTTTCTCGGCCCCTAGACAGTACCCGGCGTTGGCGGCCATCACCCTCTGAGAAGTTCAGCACATAACCACTTTTCCGTTTCTGGCCCCGCTTTGGGAAACCAGGCTGCTGGGTGAATTCCCCCTCTACCTGCTGAGGACAGGAAAAAGGCAAGATTAGCAGCAGCTGGAGATGTGCTCTGCTGCCCTCCAGCTGACTGTGATCCCCACCTGTCCAGGTGTCAAAATACCTTCATACTTACTCACATATCCCAGTAAGGTAGTTTTTGCAAAAGGGAAAGCATAATTACTTCCATTTTATGGAGGAAGCAATTAAAACTATAGCATTTAAGTGACTTGTCCAAAGAAGGACCAGAACCCAGGTCTCCTAATACCCAGTCTGGAACTCTTTCCAAGGAGAGACTGAGATCATGAAAGAAGGGTTATTTCCAGGATTAGTGGTAAGTGGAATGAAGAAGAAAGGCTTCTGACTTCCGGTTGGGAGAGGGATTGGGAGGGCAGAAGCCTTACCTGGGCCAAACAGACAGCACAGAACCAGTCTCCTTCCGGGACAGCCTCCATCTTGGGCCGATGGCAGTAAATGTGGCAGCCACGGTCACACCCATCACAAAGCAGAAGGAACTCATCGTTGTCACCCTTCCGGCAGACTAGACAGGTCTGGACCGAAGTTATTAGGGGACAGGGTAAGCCCTCAAGCCTCTGCCTGCCAGTGACCCCACCACCCACCACCCCTAGCTGGCTAGCTCCTCAGCCTTCCCAGGCTCTTTCGGCCACTTACCACTTTGTTGACAGACTTCTCCCAGGCAATGGACCTCTCCAGCTGGCCCAGGCACAAGCACACCTGGGCCGCACTACGGCATCGCTCAAGAGTCTGGCGCCAAGCCCGAATGCGAGGGGTGATCTCATATGATCTGGAGGGTAAACATGGTGATCTTTGGACGAGGAGCAGGATCCATTAAAGAAGGAACTTATCCCTTCTCCCCAAGACCACGAGTGTGTGTAGGGGGATCACTCACATCTCTGTGGTGGTGCACTGGGGGGCACCATTGGGTGTACTGAGCAGGGCCTTCTCCAGCACAACCTCGTGGGGTGACCAGAGGGGCTCCCGCAGGTACCGCCGCTCTACATTCTGCTCCAGTGCAGCCAGCCGCATCACAGCCAGGTCCAGAGGATTGGTAGTTTTACGCTGGGGTGCTAATCCTTCCCTGCCCCGACCCCGCCAGGTGATGTCCTCCTGGGAGTCAGGTAGATGCTCACAGTAGGCCAAGTCTTCACGGGTCGAGTCTGGGCTAGGACACGTCCAGCCCTGCAGATGGGAAGGGGGAGAAAAAATCCTCCATTGTATAGAAGGAAAATTAGGAACTGACAGAAATGTGACCCATTTAAGGTCATGGTAGGTCACTTGTGAAGTGGGGACCCAGGGTTTTACCTAACAAGTACAACAATTAACAACGCCCCCAATAGACAAGCCCCTAGTCCCAGGCCTTCCCGGCATACCCGAATCTGTAGATCAGAAAGGATAACTCGCTGTTCCAGCTCCTCAACCCACTGAAGCACAGCCAGGTCTGTCTCATACGTCTTCTCTTTGAGGGACCAGCTCGTAAGACCTTCTTGAAAGGTAGGTAGCTGACTAGGCTCAAAGATGGAGTCTGGGAAAACAGAAGGCAGAAGAAAAGGCCCATCAGGCCAGCGGCCATAGCAGCAACTCAAGATTTATCTTGGGCTCTTAGCTCAGGCTGGGTCAAGGTAGCTATCTTACCAGTTGAGGGCCGTAGGCAGACTTCCTGCAAGAAGTTCCTGTGCTTGCTAAGGTGTTTGTGAAGTGCTTTCTCCCGGATGCCACGGGGGTGCAGGGCCTTGAGTGTGGCATCCAATGTTTCAGGATCTCGGATCCACCACCAGCCAGAGTGCATCTCTGTGAGCAGAGCATACATGTAGGGTGTTGGGTGAGGGACTGGAACCAGCTATGAATCACACTGCCTGCATTGGATGCCACTCCTACCTACATTCTTACCCTATCCCACCCCAAGTTCACTCACCAGGGGGCACAGGCTGGGCTGTCAGCTGGGTTAGGTAACGCTGCTCCATCTGTTTGAAGAACTTACTAGGCGGTCTGCCTCTTCGTTTTGGTTGTCCCAGCCCTGTGGGACTCTGTGGTGTTTCTCCAGGGTCTCCTGCTCGCCTCTTGGGGGTTACCACAGGTAAAGGGGTAGAACAGAGTTGCACTGGAGAACAGCAATCAGCAGCACTGGGTCTAATCAGCTGTGAATGAGATGACACATAAGGGGATAAGGGTGTTTTCACGTTTACAGGATTTTAATGGCCCCATCCCTTCCCCCAACTTCAAGCAAGAGCCCTCAGCCAGGCAATGGGGTCTGTGGCAAGATAAAGCTCAAGTGCATTCGACTAATTCTGGCTACTTACCGACTTGGAGGAGGCAGGAAGCTGAGGGGAGGGAGTGGACTGGTCCTCAGAAACTGCAGGGGGTGGTGTAGGGGCAGCATTGCAGGGCATCTGGGTTGAGAAGTTAAGCCAGGGAGCCTGAAGATCAGGGCTGGATTCTGCTTCATCAGGCTCTGGCTCCTCCAGGGGCTGTGATGGGGCTGGGTCCAGTTTTCCTGGGCTGCTATCAGGTGTGAGGACTGAGCTGCTCAACAGGGAGCCGCGGCTCTGAGTCTGGCTCAGCCAAGACAGGAAGGCTGACTGGCTGAGGTCATGCTGGCTCTGACTCAGAGACAAAGGGGAGCCTTCTGGCTCCAGGAACCCACTATGGGACTGGGGGTGAGACTGAAGCTGAGACTGGGCCTGGGGCTGGGGCTGGGGGTGGGGGTGGGGCTGAGGCTGGGGGTGAAACTGAGGATGGAGCTGGACCTCAGGCTGAGGTTGGGCCTGAGACTGTTCTGAATCCTGACTCTTGACAGGAGACTTAAGGTGCCTAGGTCGCACAGACCCAGGCTTAGTTTTTCGAGGTCGGCCTCGAGCCCGGGCAGGAGAACCAGCAGAGGTACTGGAGTCTGCTAACTCCTTCTTTACAAAGAGGGCTGTGTTATGTGCTGGATGGGCTGCCGCCTTTAATGAGTTAGTTTCCTGCTTTACATCCTCAGGAACTGTAAAGAGAAGTAAAGAGCTTAAGACATACACTGATATATAAGGGGAAAGAAAGAGTGTGTATAAACATAAGATATATACTTTCTTTTCCCCATTAGTCCCCTTTTGAGATTCCACTAGGAACAGCTTACATGCCAATGAACACAGAATCTGGAGAAGAAACACTATTCCCTCAAGCAGTCATCATAATCATAAGCTAACATTTACTGAGAACCAACTATATGTTAAACACTATTTTAAGAGCATTAACTCATTTTAATCCTCCCAATTACTCTATGAAATATATATACAATTATTATCTCTCTTTTACAAATGAAGAAACTGAACTATCCAGCTGGCAAATGGCAGAACAGGTAGTCTTTTACCACAGAGCCTGCCCTCTTAACCACGATGCTATACTGAAATCTCGTAACATGAAAGAAACCTCAGACTGCTGGCTGAAGAAAAGGAGTTGTTTAATCTTTGTCCACCAGGACTCACAATTCAGGTTCCCACAGGCACACCTACCTACCTAAATTCCCCTCTGTTCCTTCCACAAAGATACCAGCCAAATATGGCAGCACCCAGTAGCGGCGTCTGTAGCGGTCTTGACCCAAGGAGACAGCCCGAAGCATTTGGGATGAGTGAAGTAGCTTTTTGCGAAAGAAGAGCTGACGCTGGGTGGCAAACAGAAAAGGAAGATGAATAAAAAACGCATTTCCAGGTGACAGTGAATTTATCCAGTATATGGGAGAAAGGCGATGGCTTTCAGTTCCCCTATAAAATCGATGCCATCTGAGCCCAACTTCTGGGAGTCATAAAGCACATTACCTTGCTGAGTTTTTCTATCTGGCGCTCTAGCTCTGGGATGCTGGATGCTGGGACATCAACCTAGAGAAGAAACAAACGGACAACGAGAGAAAAGGAGTTAGCAAAGTCAAGAAAGAGAAATTATCCATTTCCCAACTTCCACCTTCCTCAGTGCAGGCCAGTACCTCTCCGTCTCTTCGACCCCTACGGCCACGACCAGCTGCTATAGCCTCTTCCTCTTCCTCCTCTTCCATGCCACTGGTCTCCTCCGTGATCCGAGAACTACGCCTCCGCCCCAGGCCTTCCTCTGACCCTTGCATCTCTACTTCGGGCCGCCCAGTTCGCTTGGCCAGAGCAGTTTTCAGTCTTGAAACAGGGAGAGATTAAGGGAAACTGTGGTGAGGAACCTGATACTGCCACAAAAGAAACATCTGGAATCGAAACCATCCGGAGCCCAAGGAAGGGGCTAAGGGCACCAAATTCCAGGCAAAAGTCCTGGCTAGGCTTCACCCTTTTCCTCTTCTCTTCTCTGAGCTCTACCCTCTGTCCCATCCCTACCTCCGGAGCCGGCCTTCCACAATCCACTTGTTTTTCCTGTAGCTGGACATACTCTCCAGGGTCTTGTCAATTTCACTGCAGTAGAACAGGGAAGGGGAATGAGATTTTGAAGTAGAAGGAGCAGCACAAAGCAAAGGAAGGAAGGGTCAGAGGTGATGGGGCTACAGCTGAGTAGGGAGTTCCAGCCTAGAACCCAGACTGGATGAATGGCAGAAAAACTGTCTTAGGTTCTCCCAAGCAAGGCACTAAGATTCAGACCCAAAGTACTTCCAGCATCTCCAGAGCATGGCACTGAACACACATCACCCCAGGACTTCTGGATGGCTAGATTCCACCCCCATCCCATTCCAGCTGGCTTTGAGACAGGTGTGACACAAGGCATACATCCATCCCCACCCCCTCACTTGATGATGAGGGTGGAGCCATTGAGCTCATGCACAAGGAAGGCCAGGATGGCAGCCTTCTGTTGGGGTGGCTGGGCCTGAAAAGGCTGGGTGCGCAGGCTGTCACAGAGGGCTGGCTCCACTCCATATGCCATGAGGAAGCAGCGCAGGATCTCTGACACGTTGTCTCTCGTCAGTGGGATCTCGGACACCTTCTCCCCCAAGATCTTTAGGGACTGTTTGAAGCAGAGCATAATGGGAATGAGGGGGGAAAGAGGAACAACCCAAGTCAGATGAACCTGACAGGGGAAAATACAGCAAGAAAGAACTAGGGAGTTAAAATATGACAAGAAAAGAATAAAAGTTGCTAGGACAAGATGAGAGAAAAGGAAACAAAGGTGCAAAAGAAAATGAATGAAGAGAAACGAACAAAGGAAGCAGAGGGGAGTCAGAAAGAAAGACCAACAGAAGGAATAATATAAGGGAAACAGAAACAAGAAAAAGCTGCATCTCCCTTCACTTGTCCCGAACACTTTAGGGAGGGCCTTTAAGCGCCCTTAAGGAGAAAACATGACTGAGACAAAGCACTGGATCCCAGGCCCTCCCGACCTCCCTAGCAAAGGGCCTCACCTGACAGTAGGAGGGCAAGCCAGGATCATAGAGCGCAGCCTTGAGGAGCCGCACCAGCAGATCCTGCACCTCGCCCAAGCTGTCGCCTTGACACAGGAGTCCCTCCTGCAGGACCCCCAGGCTAGGCACATCTTTGGCAGGATCAAAGCCCAGCACCTTGCCGAAGCTGTGCAGGAACTCCACAATGGTCAAGCAGTCTGAGAAGGCCCCACTGGGCAGTATCAGACCAGGGATACGTGAGAAGTCAGGCAGGGGCTGTAAGGATAAAAGTGGTAGGAGGTCCTGTCACATATACTAGAAGTTAACAGTCTGAATATCTATGAGGGTCTTCCTTTACTGGAGACGTCTTCACAGTTGTCCGCTTCCCCACGGCCCCCCACGGCCCAGGACCTGCTACTTTCCCCTCACTACCTGGTGGTCAGTCAGGCACATATCCTCTGTGGGCTTCTTCATCTCCTCCAAGATCATCTGCTGCCTCTGCCGTTCCTCCAAGCGCCTCTGTGTGGCCAGGGTCTTATCTGCTTTACAGGCTGGCTTGGCTTTGGCTATCTCCTCCTTTTCCTTCATTTTTACCTTCTCCTTCTTTTCCCTCTTGACTTTTTCTTTCAGTTTTTCTTGCTTTGTTTTTAGCTTCTCCTTCTCAGCCTATCCACCCAAGGGAGAGAGGAACCAAGAGTCCCCTAAATATACCAGTCACAGCCTTTCCTCGGTCCCAGGCCCTCCCAACCTCAGCGCCCAGAAATGTAACTATAAAAGAAGATCATCTTTAAACCTTAAAGCAAAAATATCCCCTGAAGTCTTCTTTAAATGAAACAACAGCTTAGCTTAATAGTAAACAATGTCCACCTTGAGCATTGTGTTCTTTTAAAGAACTATCTATATGGGATCAAACTGACAACACAGCAACTCAAAAGGTTAGCTAGGAAGCTTAGGGGACAGTGAGCTTATGTTAACAACAGGGGAATAATTTGAAAAAGGTAGGTAAGAATGTTTGTACAACTTGAAGAATGTAATTAATGTCACTGAAATGTACACGTAGAAATTGGTGTATGTCTTGCTGTGCATATTTTCGACAATAATAGCAGTTTGGTGACTTTAAGTTTATAATTGGTGAGTGTGCACAAGCACCTACCTTGGATTTCTTCTTAGCTTCCTTCTGCTTTGAGCTCTTAGTCTCTTGTTTCCGCTTGTTTCTGGCCTGTAAACCAAAAAGGAAGTCATTTCTCCTCAAACTTTGAAAGTATCTCTGCTTGGGCTAGGATTCAAAACCAGACAAGGGTGCTGGGAAGGAGAGGTGAGAGATGGGACGAGGGGTTGGTTAACGGATCAGTTCTCTTACCCTAGAGATGCCCACATTATTTTCAAACAAGCCCAATTCTCTAACTAAAGCCCAAGAGGTTTCAAAGTATTGAATGCGTGCTGCTACATAGAGGGTGGTAGACGTGGGAGATGCAAGAAAAGATGAAGCACGTTACAGGGAAAGTTAGCCACTGTGTAATCTCTCTGATGTAGCTCACCTGCCCTTGGATAGTAGTCTGACATTCTCCCCGTTGTACCTGCCGCCTTATCTTCTTCTTAATTTTACTCATTTTTGCTTTATCCTCCTCATTCAGTGTTTCTGTGAGACCAGAGAGAAAAAGGAAGAGAGTGGAGCAGAATACTGAACCCCGGCATTCAGGATGACACGCAGTCATAAAGCTGGCCTCTCAAACAGCTCGCACACATAATAAAATGTGGGGGAAAACGTAGGAGAGGCACTTGCTATGGTGGTGGGGGCGGGGGGGGGGGGGGGTGGTGGTGGCACAAAGAACTCAAATGCCTTTTTCTGCCCAGAAGCACCAGCCCCTGGAACTGATCAAAATGCTCTAGGAGTCCCGCTGATGAAAGAGAGGCTATAATGGCAGTCTTGTAACCTCTCTCTCTCCCAGGCTACCCTACAAGGGCAGCAACCCAGACTGACTTTCAGAGCAGAGAGCAGAGAAAGAAACAGAAAGCCAAACGGCCAGGGAAAGAGGGTGGTCTCCAGAGTGGGAAGCACTGCTGAAGCAACATGACTGATATAATTGGTGTCAATGAATTGTACATGTGAAAAACTGTTGAACTGGCAAATGCTGCGTTATATGTATTTTCACAAGGGAAAAAAAAAAAAGAGAGAGAGAGTGTGCCAGAAAGAAAGGGCCCAGATAACGGATACTTCAGCAGGGTCTGGGCCACACTGACATAGCTTGTGCTTATGCTCAGTTCCCATGTCTCACCCCATAAAAGATCTGAGTTTCTTTCTTTCTGGAAGACTGAATATTGAAGTACAGTTCTGCAAATGGTAAAGAGTATTTTAGAATTGATGTTCTTCTACACTACCTGTTCTTTTGTTTCTGGTATCGAAACACTATCATACCACATCTGTACGGCAGCTCTGTGAGTTAGACATTTTCTGCAGATGAACCACTTAAGGCTTCTATTAAAATCTAAGTGACCTGGTTCCAGGCCATACAGTCAGTACATGGCAGAGCTGGGACTCTGAAATGAAGTCAGAAGACTCCGAATATTTTCATATTTTTCATACTACATCAGGGTTACTATAATATTTACTGAAAAATTAGACACTGCCTATCCATATTTCCCACTAGAACAGTGCCAAATATCTGTTGAATTCAGATGTGAATTCTGAATCTCCATGATGGTGACAACAGTAAAGTAAAAACTGTATAACTGAATCCAGTGTGCTAAGCAAGGGCATGAAGTCCTCTCCTCTGAGCTACATAACCAAATCTGGGGACAGCCTAGGGCTCCATTAGTAAGAACAATTCAAGGAAGAAACTGGCTGAAAAAGAACTACTCCAACGCTGGAGCCCAACGCTGCATTCCAGGGAGAAACTGATTCAGATTCATTCTGTCCAGATAATGTCAGTCACACTCCTGGAAAACCCAGATACTAGCAATTCACCAACACCTCAGATACCTCACAAAGGGAGCAGAATGCCAAAGTAAAAAACACCACCGTACCTTGGGTCTCTAGTTTCTTTAGGAGGCGGTTGTCTGTCTTATTCAATAGTTCAGTGATTTTCACCTTGGGCGGCCGACCTCGGCCCCGTTTCACCTTGGGGACCTCCTTGATCTTGGCCTTCTCCGTGTTTCGAGGTCGGCCCCGTTTGCCAGTAATTGCCTGAATCCTGGATGGGATTTCCTCTGCTGAGAGCTGTACCCACTGCATGCCCTAAGGTAATGAAGAAGACTGTGTTGCAATGGGAGGGAATCGGTGTAGGCTACCAGGACACGGGAAGCATTCAGTGCCTCCAAACCCCACAACAGGAAGCTACAGCTTGTCCACCAAGCCTTCCTTTGGGACAAATGCATAATTAACCCTTGGGTCTGCACCTCTGGTGTGTCTCTCTCTTCAAAGAAATCTCCAACAGGCATGCGGGGACTGAAGCTGAAGTGTTCACGGCGGACATTGTGTACCACGTTGCGGCTCAGGTACTAAGAAGAGAAGGTAAAGTGGCATTAATAAAGATGTAGCCCCACCATGCCTCTAGCCAACAATGGTACTAGCAGAACAGGCCCGAGAGTGAACAGTGACAGCCTGCTGACACTGGGCCTACAAAAGGCGTCTGTGCTTCTCTAAGGAAGCCCATGAGAGCTACATTACCTTGATCACTTCCGGGAACTGCTTCATCCTTTTTCCACAGGGGCCATAATACCAAGTCTCCCCCTGCCATCGGTGGCTGCCCTTCTTGATTCGCACCTCTCTCCGCCACCTGCCAGAGAAGCACACGGGCCCTGCCTCCAGGTCACACCCCTACCCACTCCCATGCCACCCAGGAGCCAAGCCCACAGAGCAGATGACCCTCCCCACATCTGTCTCACTAGAACTGCATGTGGTGCAAAAGTAGCATGAAATACAAGCTTGGCTAGAAGGCAGCCTCAAGCTCCAGCAAATCCTTCAGGCCCTCAGGAGGAAAGCAATACACTGAACTACACAAGCCCAGAAACCCCTTCCTGATGCCATTCAGAGAAATTACTGGTCCAGTAAAGGGCATGAAGACTTAAGGGAATGAAGGCAAAAAAGACAGGCGGTGGGGAGGCAAGCAGAGGAGTAAACTTGCTGCTGATTCCATGAAATGATACTGTAGACCAGGGTTTAGTTAGGAATTCTGTGTTCTGAGCAATAGATTATTCTAAGACTAAGCCTCATCTTTCCCTCGAAACATTAAGCAGTACTCAGAACGGTACCATGCCATTCTCCATTCACTGGTATCCCTTCTTCACACAAATAGGACAAGCCACCTAGTCTGGACATCTGGGTCCTAGGGTCAACAGCTGGGTTTGGAAAAGGTATTAACTAGAGCCTCTTCAGCAAAACTGAGTCATCACAAGATGAAGAAAGAACTGTTGAGGGGAACCAGATCCTGACAGAGGAAGAAGGAAAGCCTAGGAATCTCATAGCAGCAAACGTTATCACTATAGATAACTGTCTTTTATCCATTCTTGTCTAGCCTATTCCTCCCCTACTTTAGATGGGGAGAGGAGCACCCTTCTTCCTAGAGTCATGCATTGAACTTGTCAACGTCAATGCATGTAGCAAATGAGAGCATTTACCCATGCTGGAGGGGAAGACGAACTTCTTCTGGTGTAGCGATACGTCTCCTTAGAACATCACCTTGGGAAGAAGACAAAGGATACCTAAGTTAAGAGTTCAAGCAAAATAATGAAACAACAGGCCAGAAGTAGAACAGAATCTGGACACTCACCACTACCAGCAGTGTTTCCTTCTCCAGCAATCTCTTCCAGGTCAGCAGTGGTTTCAGAGAAGCTGCTGACATCCTTGTTTGCTGGGGAGGCTGCTGCTGGGGAAACTGCAGGGGAGGTTTTTGGGGAGGTCACTGGGGAAGCTGTCAGGGAGACTTCTGAAGAGACTGCTGGGGGTGCTGCTGAGAAAGTTGGAGAGACGGTTGGGAAGGGTGCTGGAGAAACTGCTGGGGAGACTTCTGGAGAGATTTCCGAAGAGGCTGCTGGAGAAACTGCCAAGGAGATTTCCGGGGACACTGTTGGTGATACTGCTGGTGAGGTTGCTGTGTGTAGGTGAATAGTGGACGGCTGGTCTGAGGCTGGCTGGGTCAGGGGTGGTGGGAAGTCAGAAGCCTGAGCCTCCATTTCTTCCTGTTCTGTATCACTACCATTATTCAGATCAAAGCTGTTATCTGGAATCCAAAGGGACAGGATGGGTAAAGGAAAAATGGTGTCACTCAAAACAAGAGATGCTACTCAGTCAAACGTGGACTAAGCTAAACAGGATTACTTCAAGGGCTCTTCTCTAGGGTTGGAAAAAGACAAATAACTTCTGCTTTCCTCTCTGACCGTTCATGAAGGTTAAAGGGTAAAGCTGCTGCTGCTGTCACTGTATGAAGAAATGTCTTTTACCTGGATCAGTCTTTTTCCTGTAAACTCCAAGTCTCACAAGCTCTTCTGGGCATAGGGCAGAGGTCAGAGTATAGTGATCTGTGCCTTTTTTAGTTCCACCACACACTATCTCATACCCCCCTCAGTTCCCAGCAAGGTGATCTCATAGATTTCCTACCCCTGAGGCCCTAACGATAGGATCTATCCTCTCATCTTTTCCTAGGTCAAGTGTTACTCTCTTGGTGCCACATCTCCTCACTTACCTTGCAGGACAGACTCCCCTAAGACAGGTGGAGAGGTCGGGCTGGCAAAGATAGAGGCTGAAGTTTGACTATCATCTGCCAGGAGACTGAAGGCAGTGGTGTTATTAAGTGAAGTGCAATCAAGGGCAGAAATCACAGGGCTGTCCTCCAGAGGCAGCTTGTCCTCTCCACTCATCAACTCTGTATCATCTATACCATAGAGTCCTCCACTCACTTGCTCTGTACATGGTGGTGGAAAAAAATCAGAAAGCAGGATATTAAGTAAAAATCAGAAAGTAAGATTCCTTTAAGGAATATTGCTCTGAAAATATCCAGTTCTAATTCCCACAGTGTGAAGTTTCTTTCTAATATTAAACTAGGGAAAATTTTCAGCCTTCTCCCTGAAAGCATAAAGCTACCAGACTATAGGGATCATTAAAGCTTGAGGTGGAAATGAAGGGAAAGGCACTGATCCTATATGAACTCACAGACTAATGCAAAATTCTAGTATCATAAAACATTGTTATACTTCAGTGGGATAAAAGGTAATTGTTCACTGGTAAATGCTTTTTCTCCTTCTAGCTGGTGAGAAACCGAATAGCCCAACTATGTGGTAGTAAGTCCCTATCCAGTGAATTATTACAGGCTAGGGCTCTTGGCAAAAAGGAACAATGGGAGAGAACCTGGGAAAGGAACCAATTCAGCTCAGAGTGCAGTTGGCCATGTGGCATGTAACTGGGATCTGCCACAGGAACAGTGGAGGCCCCAATACCCCAGATTCCCTAGTACTTTCCCTGGTTTACTATCTCTTCCAGGTAGTAGATAGTTGGCTACCCTCTACTTGGATAAGTTGGAAGAATCCAGCCTGTAAGCCCACCTGGTGCCAGAGAGTTGAAGGGCTCCAGAGAATCTTCACTGAGGATTGGAGTGTCTTCCAGTTGATCAGGAAGGTGTGAAGGATCATCTAAGCAGCTCACTGAAGGGTCAGGGACCAGGACTGAGACCTCTTGGTGCAATGATTCCACAGAGGGGACGGAGCCATTATAGCCACACATCTTCAGTTCTGGGAAATCCCAGAAGAGGGCAAAAGTCAAAATCATTGCCTTCAACTGGTTCATTTAGCTATACGAGGTAGTCAATCTTTGCTAGAGGGATGTTCATTCATTCAACATTTATTGCTGCCAGGGAGCCAGTTCTATGCTGGGTACTGACCAAACCAAGATACTCAAAGTAAGCAGAGATGTGCTGGTAAAATCCTACAGCAGGCAAAGAGAGGGGAAAGGAGAGTGGGGTCTGAGACAACAGCCCCACCATGTTCTCAGATAACTCCCCCATCCAGTGGGAATAGATGATAAACAGAGAAAACATCCTGTGATTTTACAGGGTGGTCACCCTTGTACTTGGAATCAATTGCAAGCTAAGCTTTTATATATTTTGAGGAAAAAGATGAGAGGGACTGTCACATGTACCAGCGTCAACAACACCAACAACAAAAAGAAACTGTGAGTAGACAAGCAATGGTGTGCTCGGCCTGCTTCCTTCCCTCCTTCACATGCCAATCACTACTAGGGCTCAGCCCAGTTTAGCAGCCAGTGTGACCCTGTCATAATCTCTCAAAACTGCCTCAACGCCCACGGCTAATGCTCCAACCCCCGTCTATATTTTGGAAGAAGCCCTTCTTGACGCAGGGTGTCTGTTGGGGCTGTTTCAGGCTCGCCCACCTGCCCTCTCCAGGCCAGCAGCTCTGCATGAGCTTGAAATAATTTGCACTCCCACTCGCGCGAGCTGGTGCTGCTGCCACAAAAACACCAGCCATTTGGCTCTGCTAATCACCAACATGCAAATCAGCCTCCACTGCAGAGAGCTGGAAAGACAAGTTTTCCTCACCTCAAAAAGCCACTGCCCCCCGCAGCCCCATTTTCCCTTTCCCCACCCAGCTCACAAACCCACAGTTATACCTGGCTGCTCTTCTTCCAACTCCAGGCTGCCTACCAAGCCAGTGCCATTCTCTGCCACCACTGAAGTCAGCTCCTTTTCTCCCGTCTCATCAGGATGGATACCACTGCCTACCTCCTGGGAGGGTGCAAAGGTCTGGATGCTGGATCCCAACATAGGAGAAGACTGTGGGGAGGTGAAAAAACTAGGGGGTCCATTGGGCATCACCTCAAAATTCTGGTCAGGAAAGGAATCATACAGTTCCTGCGAGTCGAAGTTAAGCCCCATGGGACTCTGGGTACCGTTGGCCCAGAACTCTTGGCTCCCAGCCCGAAGGTTAGTGTTGTGACTTGGGGATGAAGGTTGCCGGCTGCCCCCAAGGATGCCATTGAGTGGGTATTGTCCCCCAGAGAACTGGGAGAGAAGGGATGAGTCCTTGAGGTTGCTGCCAGGATTGGCGGATGGGTACTGTGAGTAGTTCCAGAGACAGTCGTAAGCCACGCTGGGGTGATGGAGGTGTGAGGTGCTGGAGGAGTGGGGAGCAGAGTTCAAAATCCCTGAAGTAGTAGTGTGAGATACAGTAGATAAGCCATTAACATTCACATCCCCATTCAAACCTGGCAGAGGAGGGAAAAGAGTCAGTTACAGATATGTATGCAAGTAACTCTACCAAGAGAACCTCAAAGTAACAGCACTGACTAGAAAAAGGGAAGGTGAAAAGGAGGAGGATTCCCTGGCTGCTATATTTGGCTTTTCAGTCTCCAGGGAACACCAAACCCAGATGCTCCTGCGTGTAAGCTTAGCAACTGCTGCTGAGGCTGCAGAGTAGGGGGCTGGGAGCTATCGTGGCCTACCATGGGAGCCACCAGCAAAAAGCTGGCTGCTGCTTATGCTCAGGGCTTTTTATTTTATTTTTTTAAATAAAGCTGTTTGCAGACTCTCTATAGTGACTTGCATTCTTCCCAACCCTTATTCGCTAGGGTAATTCTTCCCTTAGGAGGGTGCATGACTGAATTCTTCAGGCCCTCCTTTTCCCTCATGCCTGTGTGGCCCTGCAGTGGCACCAGAAGGGACAGCCTCCACCTCACTGGCACATGCAGATCCAGCACTTTGTGCTGGGCTAAGAATAGAATTTGCAGTCACTACAGTGACAAGATCCCAGCTCAGGAGGCTGGGCTTGGCCCCTCCCCACAGGCACCGGAGGGTAATTTGCTTGTGGGGGAGGGGGAACCTTAGCATGACCAGTGCTGCAGCTCTCAACATCAATGGCAACCTCTGGGTTGGAGGACAATCAAATAAAAAGAATCAGGATACTAAGGAAAAAAACTCCAATGAAATAAAACAGCTTCTATCTCTGCAACTTCCTTGTAGAGGACAGAAGGGGGAAGTGGTAAGTATAAGCCTCTTGCAGTATTTTTCTGCTGCAAGGAAGGTGGGATGCAGGTGGGCTTCTCCCTGCTTCCAAGCATAAAGTGCCTGAAAACCAGGCAAGATTAGAGAGGTACTTGGCAGAGCCATGGTACAGAGCAACTGATAAGCCAAATCCAGGATAAGACCTGATCCTGGCAGTAAACTTCCATGTAGAATTATAAATGTTTCTCTCTGGGGAACTAGGTAAGCACTAAAACCTTCCTTTGGCCCTACCTTCTATCCTCAAGTACAGGAGGGAGGTGGCACAGGCACTTCTAGCATCTGCCCTCTTCTCTGCCGCACAAACAAACTAAAAGGCAAACACATCCCAACCTTCACCCAAACCAACCCCCACCCCCAGTTCTAGCCCAATGAGGCTTCTCCAGCCTCTAAAAACAGCTTCTCAGAGGGCTAGCCCTTTATGTTTCTCTTTCATGGGTCCAACCTGGTTATCAGCAGCAGTACCCATAAAACCACTCTCTGGCAGTAGCCAGGGAACAGGGCTGATGGAAGAGCAGGCTAAGATAAAAAAGCTAGTATGTGTTTCTAACCCCTAAACCTTAAGTCAAGACTAAAAGCGTTGCTTCCATACACCCGTAGAATTTTTTCTTAGAAGCTTGATTTCTTTCCAGCAGCTGGAGTTCTATGGATTTACTTCCTCCCTCCCCTCCTGGCAGGAAAGAGTCGTTGTGGGGTTAGCTAGTCCATAGGGGAGCCAAACCTTCTCCCATCAACCTGCTCTAAAGGAATGATGCCCACTCCCTCCCTAGGCCGCGGCCCTCACACTCACTTTTCCCTTGCTGGGGGAAGTTCATGGGAGACCCGTTAGTGTAGAGGCCCTCCCCTGAAGAAGGAGAGGGTTTCAGTCCTGAGGCAGCAGGTACAGGGGAAAGGCCAGTAAAGTTAAAATGGTCGTTTGCCTCCATTTCTGTAGGAGAGGAGAGAGGAAAAAAAAAATACTGGCGGTTAAACAAGGTCGTGATACCTGGAATCTTCTAGAAGGAAAGCCCCCATTCCTCCATCTACTTACCCTTCTCTACTTAAGTACTATGGGGGGAGGGGAAGGCAGTTGAGAAAAGAGAAGGAAATATAACCCTAACCAACCAATGGCCCTACAGAAATAAGTCTTTTAAAGCCAGCCTGGCCCTTGTAGAGATAAAAAGAGTTAGTGACAAAACCGACGGAGGAGTCCTCCCTCTGTGTAAGCCTCCCCCCATCAAACCCTTGAGTCCCAGCCTAGCCCAGGTTACCGCTCTATGTCAGGTATCAGAGCTCTAATAGTTAACATTCTCCATCCTTTCATCTTTTTCTCAAAATAAGGCCAGAGTCCCACTCCTAGGGGCCACAGAAGATTCTCAAAGCATCTTTCTGACAGGAAGCCATGGAGATGGTGGTGTTGGCAGGAAAAGTATATCTGATATACACCATGCTTTATTTTGTTATTATATATCTTGAGCTAAACGGCTAAATCGTGGCCCTACACATCTGAAGAAGAGAGTACAATTACATTAGTAAAGGGATTTGAAAAGAATACGTTTCAGGAAAAGTGACCAAAATGGCAAAACCCAAACGATCCAGCAAAACTCCTACTCCTTATTCATGAGAAATAACATGCTCTCCAAGAACACAGATCAGAAAAATGTCAGAGATGGAAAATCATTAAATAAGAGGGTGTCCCAAAAATATTATTCGGTTATGTCTATTATAGTACTTCCTAATATTTTGGTTTTGTGGTTTAGATGTAAAGTCTCACGGAGAGAACAGCACTGCAAAGAAGTGCAGTGGCTCATTAAGGGGTGGTAGGGTTAAACAGCTTTTGCCCTCTTCTAATATGAGGTGACATACCACTAGTAATAATGAGAAGTGAAGCCCTTGATCAGAATAAATTTAACTCTGATAGAGCAGAGAAGAGGGAAGAAAGATAGGCAGCAGAAGCCAGAATTATTGGTAAAGTCCAATGTATCAATCAGGTTACTTGTGATGTACTTAGTGCATACTACCTTGATATATGAGACATGAAAAAGGAGGCAGAAGAACTCAGACAGAAAAGTTTCTTTGTCAAGCTCCTAAAACGAGGCAATAAGCACACCTAGGTGATATTTTACAGAGCTCTGGTGGTGCAGTGGTTAACAGCTATGGCTGCTAACCTAAAGGTCAGCAGTTTGAATCCGCCACTCGCTCCCTGGAAACCCTATGGGGCAGTTACACTCTGTCCTACAGGGTCGCTATGAGTCGGAATTGACTCAATGGCACCGGGTGGGTTGGTTGGTAGGTGATATTTTAAAGTCTCTTAGAAGGACAAAAAAAGTAGTGTGTATTTTTTTGCTTTAAAGGAAAAAAGTTTTTAAGACTGAGTTACCTCCTACACAGGACTTTCATTTCACTTTAAAATAACTAACAGACCTAAACTTGTTATGCATCAATAAAGAAACCAGGTCTCTATAGAAAAGATCTCAAGGTCCTCCAGGATTTTCCTATAGTTTATTTAAGGCCACTCCTCAGCAGGAAGGAGACTCATAAGCATCATAAGATGAGTGATCTTTCTGAAATGAAAGAGATCTCAAGGAGGAAAGTTGGTTCCCTAATCTTTACTGCAGGGTCCTTCTAAAGCTTACATCACAGAGCAAAGAGGACTTTCAGTAGTTCATTTCAGAAGTCCTGGAAAGCCAATCTCATCTGATCCCCCCATCCCCATCCAGTTTTATGCACAATCACACCTCCCTAGCTTACTCACTCACTTGCACCAGCTTCCCACCAGTGCACTCAACTATAGCTTTCCACTCAATGATAGGCCGAAGTTCATTTTCCCATTCTCTATTTGAATCCATGAAGAAACAAGTGACCTCCTCTCTGCTGTTCTGGGAAAGAATAGCATTTCCTGTTTTATACATTACATACTAATGAGACGGCTCACAGAAATCAAGATAAGTAAAAGGAATGGGAAGTTATCTGGTGCCTGAGGTCTGTTGATCTGTTTTCCCATCAGCTGCTACTAAAGGGTCACCAGAACCATAATCACTTCATTTACAAGATGCTCCCTAGACATCTAAAATACTCTTTGTGCTGTGCAGTGAGGTCAGCACAATGTAGTGAGCTCCAGGTTTGAATCCCAGCTCTACTGCTTACTAGCTGTGTGACTCTGGACAAATTCCTTAACCTTGATGAACCACAGTTCACGGTATGTAAAAATTTTAGTACCCACTTCTGCCTTTGTGAGGATTAAATGAGATAATCTATATAAAGAACAGAGCAGTGACTGTCACCCAGCAAGCACTCAATAAATATTAACTATTATTATTAGACAGAGTAAAGGCTACCTTTTTTTTTTTTAGTTTTACAAAACATAATCAGATTCAAAGGCCTACATATAATATAAATACACTACCAGTATGGGAGATACTACAAAACTAGGGATGGTCCCCCCTAAGCCAGACTTCCTTATATGCAGCTGGACTCCTGATTTCACATGTCACACAAATATGGGATCTTAGTACGCGAATGCAAAGAAAATGTGAAGTGCTCCTCTCAGCAATAAACCTAGGGTTTTTTCATTTTAACCTTCCTACCCAAGATGCTTTTCACGATACAGCCTGAAGGTAATCGTGTCCTCCCATCCAGAGCCAGTAAGGAGAACAGTAAAGCAAAGGAGGGTGTTTTCCTTTGAACTAATAGGATTTTGGCCAAATGAAAAAAGACATCGGTCACTTCCCAACCCCGAAAATAGCAGACAGCTCTCATGACCAGGAAGTATAATCAGGCAAGCACCCGCCCAGTCCCAGTTGTATGTAAATGGATCTCTTAAGAGCTCCTACGTTTCATTTATAAGAGTTAAGGGGCACTGCCCCTTAAGCATGAAGCAGCAAAGCCCTGCCACATGGCCAAATAGGCTGCTTTTCTCTCAGTCACAAAAAGTTACTGCTCTGTGAGCCTGTGACATGGTTTTAACAGAAAAGGCTGACAATGCACAAAGTGTTGAAATAAATATTACAGATTTCAACACTGTTGCAGGTGCTTTGACCAATCCTAATCCTCCGGCCTTTGAGGCTACTCCAGGAAATACAAGACACAGTAAAACCCTCCAGCTGGACACTTGGTAGTCCCTGTAGCACTTTGGCCCATTCTTCCCATACAGTACACCAAAATTCCACTAATAGGGAGGTTTCTAATTTTTTTTTTTAAATGAATGGGGAGAGATTTATAAATGTTTATCTTCATTAAACAGTAAAGTCAACTTTTACCGTATACCAAATAAACCATACTACATTTTAGCTTTATAATTACGAATGTTATGGAGGATATTTCTCAACTCTACATATCCCTGTCTTCACCCACCATACTCTAATACAGTGGTCTCAACCAGGATGATTTTGCCCCCCCAGGGGACATCTGGTAATGTCCAAAGGTGTGGCATCTAATGAGTAGAGGCTAGAGATGCTACTAAATATCCTACACTGCACAGGAAAGCACCCCCACCCCCAACAAAGAATTATCCTACCCAAAATGTCAACAGAGCCAAGGTTGAGAAACCCTGCTCTAATACAAAAGCTGCCCTATACTAGAGGAAAGTTCCAAAAGTTTTCCCTACTCCCAGTTCCTGACACTGCAAGGAAGGATGCTTTGTTTACCTTTATATTTAAAAACTCCTCCTCTGGCTAAGTTTTCTTCCTACACCAAATACAGAGTTCCAAGGGCCATGCCACAAAACTAAGATGCCCTCTTCCCCTGTCAGGATAACCCATTCTGACAGCCCCAGTAACAAGCTTCCCATGGAACTCTGACTCACACAAGCTACAGCGTGCACTGAGGCTCATTCTCTCTCAAAGTGTCTTTTCCCTAACCCTCTTCCCTAGTCAGGATGAAGGTTATAAAAGAAGAAAAATTATACTAAGGGAACTACTCAAAGACAATTGAAATGCCCAGGCTGCTCAGGAGAATACAAATATAATTCTCCTATCTTTATTTCTTCTAAACTACATAGATTCTACAACAGCAACAGGATATTAAGCTCCACCATTATATATCCAGAGCCCCTGAGTGGTGGTTCTACTAGCCGAAAGGTTGGCAATCTGAACCCACCCAGAGGCGCCTGGGAAGACAGACCTGATGATCTGCTTCTGAAAGGTCACAGCTCTGAAAACCCTAAGGAACAGTTCTGTTCTGCACATATGGGGTCATCATGAGTCAGAATCAACGCCAAAGCAACTAACAACAACAACAAAAACATTACATATCCAGCACCTAATTATTAAGTGCTAAGTACATATAAGAATCAAAGGAAATATCTGTTAAATCTATAAAGAGAACAAATGAATAAATCTATCTTTTCTGCCTCTACTAGCTTACTCATCCAATAAAGGTTGTGGCTTTTACTTCTACTATGCTCAGAGAATCAAAAAACTCAGTCTCATTCTACATAGATAAAAATTCCTAGAGGGAAGAAAGGCCCCAAATCTTGATGTATTCTGAATAGCTGTCCCTTGCAGAAAATAAGGGCTGGAAACAGAGTAGGGCTGAGAATGGAACCGGTAATAAATTTAAGCTCTTAATTAGTAAAATGTTCAGCTTGATTTAACTGAACATTCAAGGTGCACAGTAGGTTTTTAAATATTTGTTGACTGAAAAAAGGAACCACATGACAACCTAATTCTGGGTTGGGTTTTCTGTCACAGCTCTGGTCACATCACTGTCAGAGGGCTGGGAATACCTCTGAAATTGCAGAATGCTAAAAGCCACACTCCAAAGGTTATAACAAGGTTATTTCCCTCTTTTAGCTCTGATTGTTTCTCAGAATTTCAGCTCTAACAGTTAAGGACTCCAACCTTTTTCCAAAAAGATATCCAACCATCTCCAACCCCACCAACTGAGTTGAGCAGACAGGTAAAGGACACTGTTGGTGAGGCAGATTATCAAGACTCCAATCCCAAAAGACCAAAAGTGATGAGACCACCTCACCTGTCTCTTAAGAACCTCATGTTTTAGTTGTTTTTCTTTTTTTTTTTTTAATGCATTCTTGATAAGGACACATTATCTTTTTAGTCTGTAAAATCCTCCCTTAATAATTATTCCCTAAAGCTAGGGAAAGGACAAAACACAAATACTTTTACTGCCAGTGACCCAATCCAAGAACAATTTCCACAGCTCTTCAAACGAGACAGGTTTTCTCTTTTGAAGAACTTTATAAATTTCAAATTTATGCAGATCAACAAGCTGGTGTAATATTTACTGTCCTTCTGACCCACGTGCAGTAATGCTGAGAAAGTATTAATCTTGGGCTATGAGGTATCTTAAAAACTCATTACCAAACATCTTAAAAACCCGTTACCAAACCCACTGCTGTCAAGTTGATTCCAACTCATAGCGACCCCATAGGACAGTTTCCAAGGAGCGCCTCGTGGATTCGAACTGCCGACCTTTTGGGTAGCAGCCGTAGCTCTTGACCACTATGCCACCAGTGTTTCCATAAGGCATCTTAGGACACCCATATCCCAAAAAACAAATCAAGATTATTTGCCCTGGGAAATACTTCAAGAATTATGTCCTAGGACATTAAAAACTCGAGCATTATTGCCTCACTTTATACATCTCACACAAGTTCACACCAGTTATGGACTAACTGACAAGGAAGTTCAACAGCAGCAAGACACGGTCAGTAACCCGAACGAGTTTTGCTTCTCTCTTGGCAACACCTGATTCCAGAACCACAAGACTACAAAATGACCCTCTCAGAGTATTCTAGATTTCTGACTGGCTTCTGAGGTCCATCCACATAGTTCTCCTTGCACCTCAATTTTTTTTCCATTAAGGAGAAGCTTAAAAAAAAGAGAGACCCGTTAAGATATATTTAGAAATCCATTTCTCTGATAAAAAATGCAGCCATTTTGTAAGAAGACGATGAAGTTTGCTTCATTCAGCTTTCAGATCGATTATGTATCAAATGAAATCAATATCTACTTTCTCAAAATCAGCTTCTATTTCCTTTAGAAACAGTGGTCTTTTTTCCTTTCTTCACTCTTTTAATCCCCAACAGGGAAAAACAACTTGCTATTCTGTCAGGTTACAATTTAGGTAAGTAAAAGTTGAAAAAGAAAGGGTACTTATAATCAGTATCAAATCAGTCCTCTATCAGAAAGCAACTAAAGGAACCAACCAGTCAAACAGAGCGACAAGAAAAGGACACTGACATCAATCAGATGGACTTATGCTATCTTAACAGTGATGATGCCGCTGTCACACAATCATGTCTATTTGTTCCTACCCTGGACCTTTAATCTAGGGATGTGCATCTGTTCAGGTGGGTGGTTTGTGACTGGAAAATACTTAAAGGATGATTTAAATGCTAGGTTTAAGCAATTTTCAGAACAGTCCAAATGATCTCAATACCTCATCTCTCAAAATCTAAAATCCTGTGGCCAACTCTTATCCCTAACCAAACCTGGTGTCTAACAAAATGCCCTGGAACAGAGTACACACTCCATCACTGTATGATATAATAGAAATCTCCTGGAGTTATCAAGTGAGAGAAAGAAAATCTGGACACATGACTTTACGGTGAACACAGGAAAAATTTACCTCTCTCCAAGAAGAGTACTATAAGGGAAGACGTCTTTTAAGGACTGAAGATAGCAAACTCGCCTATTCTAATTAGTTGGTTCTACAGAAGGTAGAACTCCTAGCACCCTAAATCAAATAACAGGCTTCCCACAGGGCCTGTCCTTAGGCTAGAATCACCAAGAAGGAACAATGTCACCATCCTCACTCTTTGTAAATCAACCCCATATCTGGGACACACAAATCCCATTCATTCTGAAATCTTCCCCATTCCCTCCTCTTCCTCCTCCTCTCAGGACCTACCCTTCTTTACGTCACAAGCTCACTTCCTCAATGCTCTGCAAAACAGAAACTGCCATACTGCAGAACATTCTAATCAGGATCCCAAGCTACTCTGATGCCCCAAAACATCTCAAGCCTTCTCGACAGCTCTTATGCTGAGTGAATTTGCATCATTTGTATTGAGAGTGTAGCCTGCTGGTAAGTAACGGGAGTTTGCTTCTCTATGACCTCCAGCTCAAGGGGAAAAAAAGTCCAGATAGGGAGACATAGATACTCTGAAGCGGGGATGAGGATCAATGAGTCAACTGCTGAGACTACTTCCTGTCGACAAATTAAGTTGACAAAAAAGAAGTCCCAACGAAAGGACTCTCAGACCACATGGTGGGCAGGATCCAAGCTCGCCCAGAAGGCCTCAGAAAATGAAACCAAATCTGATTAAAATGGACATTTCAAAACAAGAGGCACAGCAACAAACGTACAGCTGCCATTTCCCGGCCACTTCCTGCGGGAGGTTGGGGGGAGGGGCTGTTTGTGTACAGATGGAGGTGGAAGCTATCCCCTCTATCACCCCGCCCCCCCCCCCAAGGATGCAAATCCCTCACTCCAACAAACCCTACAAAGAAATGACTGCTACTGGCATTACCTTCCCCTGGAAAACTGGGAACACCAAGAAAGAAAGGGATGATGCGAGATCATCCTGTCTGCCACGGAAATGGGGATCCCCCTGGAAAGGAATTCCTCTTTATTCTTCCCTTCAGCCCCTCAGCCCAGCTCCAAATCCGGACGCCTCAGCATCAGCCCTATCGACCCCCATATCCTATCCCGGGAGTGGAGGATTCTCCCGGGCCGCGCGGGCCCCCTTGCCAAGCGCAGCACCACCCCTGCAAGGCCCTCTCCAGCTCACCACGCTCAAGAGAACCTGCGCGCGCCTCCCGAGGGAGATACCCTCAGACCCCTGGAAATCCCTTCTACCCTCCACTCAACACTGCCAAAACGCCTCGCTCCCCACAAACGGAGGGTTTAACCTTCCCAGGGAACCCCCTCACCCCTTCGCACTCGGGCAATCCCCATCTCCACCCCAGGAGGTGGAGCCCCTCCCGGGGATTCCATCCCGAGTCCCCCACAGGAGTCATCTCCACCAGCCAGGTGGCTTCTCCGCCTCCTCGTCGATGTCGTCGTCGTCGCCGCCACCGCCGCCGGGAGCCCCCACAGCTCCTCCCGCCCCCGCGGCCCCGTCACGGGTCCTTCAGCAGACCTGCCAGCCCCCGCCGCCTCCCAGCCACTGGGGCAGGGAGACCCCCACCTGGGGGCTGGGTCCTAGCTAGAAATAAACAGCTTCCTGCTCGAGGCGGGGCTCTAGTCGAGGCTCAAGCCTCTGTTCCCTGAGGGAAGCCTCGGAAAAAAGCAGGACTCCCTCCCCTCAGGCCCCCGGCCACAGACCCCCACAGACCTGAGGCGGCGGCTCGGGGATCCGCTCTCCCCGGGGAACAGGCGGTTCACATGGCCGCGCTCCGGGCGCCAGGAGGGGAGGGGACACAGCGGGGGAAGGGGTCCGGGGTCTGGGAAAGGGGAGGGGGACGCGGCTCAACCGCGGGGCCCGAACGGAGCCAACATGGCCGGCAAGGGAGGAGGGAGCCAGAGTCGGAGGGGGCGGGGAAGCAGCGGCTGCGAGAGAGCCGCCTTCGGCGCCTCCGGGTCCTAGCGCCCGCTGGCTTCACTTCCCGACCCTGATCTAGGTCCTAGCGACGCTAGGTATCCTGACCCCTGGCCCCCTTGCCCACCTAGCAGCTCCCTCTGCACCAACCTCTCCTTGAGGGCGGTAGTCCTACTTCATACTGGTCAGACGGAAAGTCGTGCATGGTCCTAAGGTTAACCTGGGCTATATTTCTAGGACCAAAGGCATGTGCCACTCTCTTAACGCGAGGTGAAGGGTGGGCTGAGGTCTGGGAGATAATTTCGGGCAGTTATATCCCAGTCTGGGAACTGGAAAAGTTGAAGCGTGGAAGCAGGAAGGTTAGTCAGGGCGCAATTGAGTCCTGGTAAAGGGGAGGAGGGGGGCAGCGAGCTATGGTGTTTGCCACCCACTCCTCTCTGTCCCGTGGGGACAGCCTGGTCCTGCCTGGACCAC
Organism: Dugong dugon; assembly: GCA_030035585.1. Lineage (NCBI taxonomy): Eukaryota > Metazoa > Chordata > Mammalia > Sirenia > Dugongidae > Dugong > Dugong dugon. The sequence continues at coordinate 11,351,473 of CM057465.1, forward strand.
CACGACATCTGCAGGACCCTGGACGTTGAGAAGATTCCTGTGCGTGGGAAGAGGAGACTTGGCTCTGGGACCAGACAGGGAAGATGAGAGTCTGGGACCAGGCAGGGAAGATGAGAGTCTGGCCTAAACACGGTCAGAGGATCAGGGAATAATGGGAAAATTGACCAGCAAGTAAGAAGCCCCAGATGTCCACCTCTTATAGGGCTATAGTTCCAGTACTTTTTCTGATAGGGTTATATAACTGTATGAAACCTGAGAACAAGAAGAAAATCTGGCAAACGACTAGGGTTTGTCCCCTAAAATGTCTATCGAAGGCCCCAGAAAGGAACACTATCATAAGATGTCAGAGCTTAGAGAACTTTTAATTTTAACTTGTCAGAGGAAGAAATTAAGGCCCAGAGAGGTTAACCAACTTGTTCAAGGTCAAAACAGTGGATAAAAGGTGACTAAAAACCAGGTGTCCTTTCCCAGCAATTCAACAGACTTCGCAGGCTTCAAAATAATTCCCATTCAATTTAATGCAGTGCAGTTCTATTGCACTGAATATTCTGAAAGAACAACAGACAGAGCTAGGATCAGGAGTTCTGCTAGGTTCGAGAGGGATCCATAAATACCTTTTCCTCTGGGGGTCTGGGAGAAAAAAAAGATCTGAAAACTGGGTGGGGACAGGGTGGGGCAAGGCCAAAGTCATCAGTCTAGACTGGATTTTGCTACTCCACTCCCCACTACCCCCCCATGTCTGTCAGTTTGTCGTACTGTGGGGGCTTGCATGTTGCTGTGATGCTGGAAGATATGCCACTAGTATTCAGATACCAGCAGGGTCACGCATGGTGGACAGGTTTCAGCTGACCTTCCAGACTAAGATAGACTAGATAGAAGGACCTAGCGGTCTACTTCTACTGTTGGTGAAGAATACTGAATATACCATGGACTGCCAAAAGAATGAACAAATCTGTCTTGGAAGAAGGACAACCAGAATGCTCCTTAGAAGCAAGACTATATCTTACATACTTTGGACATGTTGTCAGGAGGGACCGGTCCCTGGAGAAGGACATCATGCTTTGTAAAGTAGAGGGTCAGTGAACTGACACAGTGGCTGCAACAATGGGCACAAGCATAGCAAAGACTGTGAGCATGGCGCAGCACCGACTCAATGGCACCTAACAACAACCCCCCGCTACAAGTGGTTCATGGAAGCTATGAAGGAGCTATCTTCTGCAAAGCTCCACAAAGTGCATGGGCCAGAGAGAGGGAAGAATAAGAAGGGAAAGAAGATTTTGCTCTTCCTCTCCTGAGATAAGTAGATTAAGGAGTAGACAGGTAGAAACCCTTCTCCCAGTTAGAACAGATTTATAGGTCATCTCGAAAAAATAAAGACTCCTAACAGTCTGCTAACCTCAAGCCCCTGAGCGAGTAGGTGCCACTCAGGAAACCTCTGCTAAAGAATTTCCCCCTCCAAGCCCAAAATAAAAAATAAAGGCCGGTGGAGAAGAAAGCTCAGGCTATGGAACTGGTTCTTTAAGGGCGAAAAGAGAGAACTGGTATCCCTTTTTTTTTTTTTTTTTCCTTTTCCTTTTTCCAGGGCAGATGAGGGAGAATCTTCCTACCTCCCACCCAAAGGGTAGGGCTAGCCACTCAGAGACCAGAAAGGCAGAGGAATTTGTGCCAGTCAGACGGGTGTAGCCACGCCCCCCCCCCCAACACCACACACACCCACTCGCTGGCACCACTCTGCTCAGGAAGAGCCGGTTACTCCTGTGCCCTACAGACTGCCCCCACTGCTTCCGAGCCCGAGGCCTTGTCTCCAGGGCAACCCTTAGGACTATCCCAGCCAGGAGCATGTTGGGAAGAGATACATTGGATAGGAGAGGGTCACCTGGGTTTAGAAAAGAAAATGGAGCAGGAACCATTCTTCAGTCACCTTCATCCTTGAATAAGAACCCTCCTCATCCTATCTAAATAGGGATCTTCCTTGCTGTTTAAGAAAAAGATGAGGGTGGGATACCAATATGCCCATCGGCAGGGTGTTTACTTCTTGCTAGAAGCCACCTCAAGCAGCAGCTGTGCTTCTCCCCGCAGCCAGACAACAGAGGGCAGAGTGACCCCATATGTCCCCAAACATTCCACAATCCCATCACATGTGGCTGCTCACCCATCCCATCCCGCTTTAGGAAGCTACTAGAAAGGGGAAGGGGCAAATGGTCATTTTTCAGCAACTTGTGAGAAGGGTGTCTAGGGAATAGACCGAACCTCTCCAAGCCAGGCCAGTGGGTGGGTAATGAGAAGAATGGGGAGGGAGAAATTAGCACCTGCTCGCCCTTTCTCACCCTCCCTGTTGCTGCTGCACCACCCTGACTCTAGGGTCAGCTGCCAGTGCCTGGCTCCACTGTGGAACCAGAGGGCTGGGGCTGGGAGGGGGAAGAGAGAGAAAGGGAGAGAAAGAGGGGATTCGTTTGCTTCCCTCTCCCCTTCTAGATACTCCTGGCATCCAACCTCAGACACCACTGCTGACCACTTTCACCCAGCTCCCTCCCAGGACCATCAAACAGGACTCAGAAAAGTCTGAAGCAAATCCTGATACCCTGTCCCCCAATTCTGGTGTGGCAAGTGAGAGCACAAGAAGGGAGAGAAGGAGCAGAGCTAGGGGCACAGCTTGACTTGGGAGGAGGGGGAGCTCCCCAATGGAGGTGGCTCAGGTGAGGGTAATTATTAAAGACCTCCTTTTCTTTCTCCCCCCTCCCACCCGCTCGTTGAATGGATCAAACAGTTAATGGGGTCTAGGAGGGAGACTGCCCTCACCTTCTGTAACCATTCCAACTGGCCCTCCTCCCTAGGTTAATACAAAACAGTCTGCTCTACCTCTGTATTTTGGGGAGGCTAGACTCCTCCATACCACATGAAAAGTATAACCCCTCCTCTTCTTCCCTCTAAGGAGATATACGCTCCTTCAGACTCACACCCCAGTCTGTTTCTGAACTCCCCTAATGGGCTTCTCCAAGGTGGTCCTAGGAAGGGACACCTAATTTCCTTGGGGGTGGGGGCTCCCTTTGCATGTGAACAGAGAGGGTTAGGTTTGCCCCGCCTCCCCCATCACAACATTCTGCAGCACCCCTCCCCACCTCCCTAACTCGGGGTAGGAGATTTCCTAGACTGGACCAGCCCACCCCACCAAGTAGAGAGCCCTGGCAGGCGCTGAGGTCAGACCCTCAAACTTAGGGAGAAGTGGGGTGGGGTAAGGGCTATGGAAAAGCTTTAGATGGAACTTAGTTGAACTTGAAGGACTGAGCGGAGCGGGGCCCGGTAGTGACAGTAGTTTACCCAAGCCCCCCGCCCCCCCTTACTATGGGGAAAGAGAGGAGTTGGGGTGGCGGTTATTCCCCCTCCCACTGAAGGTTAGGATGGCGTGGGAAAACGCTGGTTCCAGAGGGGAGGAGGCGAAACCCAGACCGCGGGAGATTTTTCTGGCGAGGATGGCGCGGGGGAGGGGGAGATCCTGCGCTCAGAGTAGGAGGGGTACCCGGGAGAGGATGGCGGAGAGGCGTGAGAAGCCTCCGGATTCCGGTAGCAGAGGACCGGGGAGAAATGGGCGAGTAGATAGTACAGGGGAGAGAGGAAGGGCAGCTCCCGCGGGGGGAGGGTCAGATCCTGAGTCCTGGGGCAGGGGACCGCGGGGAAGGCCCGCCCGGGGACTCCGGGGCTGGAGGTTGGAGCCGGGCCTCACCTGGAGCAGGGCCCCGCCGCAGGCGGCAGCGGCGGCGGCGGCAGCGCAGGTGGCCGAGCCCGGCGGCGGCGGCGGCGGCGCCTCCTCCCACAGCCCCGGGCCGGTGGCAGCGGCGTTGGGGGGGGGGGGGGAGGTGGCGCTTAAAGGGGCAGAGCGGCTGGGGTGAGGACAGGCGCTCTAGGAGGACTGTCGCGAAGGATCCGCTGGGGGAGGGGGAAGCGGGTGGCGTCTCCTAGGGGCCAGAACCAGGAAGGATCCCAGATGGAGGAAGAGAATAGATCCCAGAAGAGACAGAAACTTCAGCGGTGGGGTGGGGTTGAGGGAGGCTGTAGCTCCGAACTGGAGGACACTGGAGAGCTCTGCCCGCTCCCCCAGGGCACCGACAAAGACCTCTTCACAAAGGCGGGGAAGGCAGCGAGAGCCACAAGGACGCCACGGAGGCGTGGAGATGCCGACGAGGGAACGCAAGGCCAAGCCTGCTGGGGGTCACGCACAGCGTCCTACTAGGTGAACAGGTTCCCCATGTTTCAGCTTCTCAGGGCCCCATCGCTTACAGCTGTGGAAAGGCACAGCCTCCTTTCTCCAACACTGCCCAAGTTTAAAAGCCTCTGGAATCAGGAAGCCATGAGAGCAAAGACCTCCCAGTCTTCTCAACCTCAATCCCGCCTCTCAGTGACCTCAGAGACTGGCGTGTGGGGGGCCGCCAATAGCAGCCCTAGTAAGCGAGGTTGTTGGGGAACCGTGAGAATCGGATTTATTCTAATTCAGTTTTCCCCCAACCACCACCACCCTTTGCTGCAACCTCAGGGGCAACAGGAAGCAGCTGCTCAGTGCAGCCCCCACCTGGTGGCGGGTTGGGTGGGGGAGGAGAGAGGACAGGGACTTAGGCCCAGGGAGAAAACTGGGGGAGAGGAAGCACCCTAAAGATCCTGGAACACAACCAAAAGTGAGCTTTACTTGCAGGGGGCCGACAGCAGTGAGTACTGCAGAATATTACTTTGACTGTCAGCAGCTTAGAAAGGGACAATCCAGGAGCAGTACTTCGCGGGGGAGGGGGAGCAGCTGACCTAAGGTGCAGAGTCTCAAGCTCTTAGTGCTCAAGCTTGCCAATACTCAGGATCCCGGGGTCAGCAGCCTCACTAGCTGAGCCCTGTGCCCCCAATGGCCCCCTTTCCCCTCCTTTACTCCCCCAAAGAGCAAAGGTTAGACCACACCCCTGCTGAGTCAGCCTGGGAGGGAGCTAGGCATCCCTCAGACCCTTCCGGGGGCTGGTCCTTATACTCACCCATGTCAGGCTAGCCGGGCTCCGGGGCTGGGACCACCCAGCTCCTCACTGTCCTTGGGTCCCCCTTCACGTGAAGGCTGGCGTTGGATCCTCCCAAATTGTGAGCTGGGAACTAGCAAGAATCAAAAAGCCAATGTGTGCTTCCTGCGAACCACAGCCTGAACTGCTGTTGGGTGATGTCCCCGTGTGACAGACTGGGGGGTGGGGGGGCGGGGAGGAGGGAAGGGCGGGGCTTTCTCTGGGTGGAGAGAGGGAGGAGGAGGCTAGGACAGGGCAAATCAGGAGAAATATGGAGGAAGGTTAGATCTGTGTTGACACTCCAGTGGCATGGGGGAAGGAAATAATTGCAGCTGGTGAGAGGGTGAAGGTTCTTGATAAGTGATGAGGGACGTAAATGTGTGGGGGAAGGGGGCGGCAGGATGCAGACAACCTTTAGGATCACAGTTCCCAGGTCAGTATGTAGGTGATGAGGGAAAGCGAATCAGAAAGTGCTGACCCATTCCCTGGGGCTTTCTCCACTAGCTTTTTATCCACACCAGAGAGTCAGGACCAAGAGGAAGTGCCCCCACCCCTGTAACTCAGCATTTCCCAAAATCTATGATTTTCTGGTAGCAAACTACCTAGCACAGACAGCTTAGGGGCTCCACCTTCCGTCCAGATCATGACACAGAAGAAACTGCTGCCAAGGACGTCATAGGCAGACAGGAGGAAGCATAGAGGCCCCTACTCCACCCCTGGCGCCTCTCCCAAAGCCCCTCCCCAACCTTCAGCCCCCAGGGGCCTCGGAATTGGGAGTTCAGTGTATCCCCGCCCTGCTTCTACCCAACCAAAGCTTGATTGCCTCAGGAGGAGGAGCTTATAGTTGCAGACTCCTCCTCAGGACAAAAGCCGCAGCTGATTTGTAAACAGTGATTAGCTGAGAACCACATCCCAGCAAATGGCCTTCACGGATTTCAAAATGGGGAGATTAGAGCTCTGGTGAATGCCTCTAGTCCCTCCACCAGAGGGCAGTAAAATGGGTCTGAGCCCCGAAGTACCAAACTCACTACCGTCGGTCTACAGGACAGAGCAGAACTGCCCCATAGGCTGTGCAACGCTGTCATCTTCACGGAAGCAGACTGCCACATCTTTCTCCTGTGGTGCATCTGGTGGGTTCAAATCGCAGACTTTTTTGTTAGCAGCCAAGCGCTTTAACCGCTGTGCCACCGGGGCTCCTTAAATTAGAACACTTAGGGGTACCAAATGCAAACTTGCCCCACAGTAGACACTTGTTTTAAACTGAAACGGTAGTTGTATTTTTATGAATGCTTCTAACCTTGCACATTTTATTAGGCTAAAATAAAAGAATGAAGGGTCTAATTCCACTATTTCAGATGCCCAAACCCAGCTAAACTGAAAATTGTGAATCCCCTGTAATCTTTCCTAAACTTTTGTAAGGGATGTTAGCAGAGCTCAGGCTAAGCCGTGGCATGGTATAGCCTCAAGAAATCACAAACATTTAAGTCTAGTGCTTGCCCAAAATAAAAACTAAGAGGCAATAGCTGTGAAGACTTTCTGGAGAAAGTAAGGCCGATCCTACAATACAGGGAGCTCCTTTGACCCGGTTTTTACACAGGTCAGTACTGACCTTCTCATCATCACCATTCCTTGATAAAAATGAAATGTAATCCACTGATTAGCCCTGACCTGTCACAGAAAAATTTATTCTGAAATCCCACCCGCTTCTCCCAAATATGCCCTTCTCAGAAATTCCATCAACCTTTGCTTATTAACCATGAAGTAGGAATATTTAAGAGGTAAGAAAATCAATCTGCTTTTAAGAGGGTCAAACCCTAGCCCTGTTACTACCCACAGAAAAGCCCTCATAAAACCTACAGTTGTCTATTAATCCCAGAGAATGATTATTCTTTTGATGACCACATACATGTTCTACTTGGTGCTAAAAACAGTTTCTTGTGGCCACTCTAAAAACTTTACTGTCAAAAACTTCAGTGTTGGCTGTGTTGTCAGAATCAAGGAAAATAAAATATGTAAGCATTTAGTGTATCTCCCCAGAAAAGCAGACAGATCTGAGGGATGTATGTTTTATTGGAAACCTTAAATATTCTTAAGACAGAACACAACATCTTCAAACGAGGCTCTCCTGTGGCCTACACAGAAAACTGAAGCTTTTTGGATTGGGGGGGACAAGGAGATGGTGAACACAGTGGACAGTTTGCCCAAAGGACTCCCTCACGAGTGCTCTTCAGCCAGCTTATCAGCTTTTGCCACAGCTTCTTCAATGGGTCCCACCATGTAGAAGGCCTGCTCCGGGAGATGGTCATACTCACCTAGACAAAAAAATAAAAAAAGCTAGTGAGAAAGAGGGATGTCAGCTTGCTGCAGTATATATATACCTCATTCACTGAGGCTCACGGTCAGAATGAAATGAATTCATGTCATACTAAGAAATCTTAATACTTCCCCCGCAAATCAAATTTACAAGGACACATGATACAATATGAATTAAGAACACAGTCTGGAGCCAGGCAACCTAGGTTCAAATTCTTGCTCTCTACTTTGGTTGTGGGACATTGGACAGGTTATTCAAACTTCTCTGTGCTTCAGTGCTGTCGTTTGTCAAGTAAGGTAATGGTGCTTATACGGTTGTTGTAATTCACTTGCAACAACCAGAAACATGCCAGATTTAAATTTCAGTTTCTCTGCCATTCTGTGTTCAGCTCTGTACTCAAAATCTTACCTGCTAAAATCTGCTGAAATCCTTTGATGGTCTCCTTCAGGGGTACGAGCTTTCCCAGGTGACCTGTGAAGACCTCAGCAACCTGGAATGGCTGGGACAAGAAACGCTGTATTTTCCGCGCACGGGACACAGTCAGCTTGTCTTCCTCAGAGAGTTCATCCATGCCCAGGATAGCAATGATGTCCTGGAGGGATTTGTAGTCCTACAAGAAAAAACATAAGAGGCCTGAGTAAATATTCACATTCAATTTGGACAAAAAAAAAACAAAAAAACAAAACACTGAGAGTTAATACCACTTTACATTCACACTGAGCTTTGTACAAAGCATTTTAGCACCTTACCTGCATTCACAAAGTGAAATAAGCTAGTAAGAGGGGAAATTACATACTCAAGAATCATGAGGATCCTCAGCCAATATCAGCAATTTGTTCCCCCTACTCCTAGCGTGGTACTATTGGAAGAAACTGGATTCCAAGAGACCACCTTAGTAATCACTAGAAATTGTGGATCTCACCTTTCCTTTCCCCCAAGCAAATCACAGCTATCTCTGGGAAGTATCCAGTACTAATAGCAGCCCCTGGAGCCCTGGTGGTGCAGTGGTTAAGAGCTGAAGCTGCTAACCAATAAGTGCACAGTTTGAATCCACCAGCTGTTCCCTGGAAACCCTATGGGGCAGTTCCACTCTGTCCTATAGGGTTGTTAGAGTCAGAATCGACTCGATGGCCAACAGGTAATAAATACAGCCCCCCAATTCCCTCTTCATGGCCGCTGATCTCACACCGCAGTACTCACCTGTAATATCTTTTGCACCCCCCGGGCAACTTCATAATGCTCGCTGCCAACAATGTTGGGATCCATGATTCGAGAGGTGGAATCTAGAGGATCCACAGCTGGATAGATGCCCAGCTCAGCAATAGCACGGGAGAGCACAGTGGTAGCATCCAAATGGGCAAAGGTAGTGGCAGGAGCAGGGTCAGTCAAGTCATCAGCAGGCACATAGATAGCCTAAAGTGCACCAAGAGTCCATAAAGAGCAACAGGAAGCAAAGTCACTCTACGTAAGCCATCCCCCTTTCTGACTACCTGTCCTCCATAATCTATCTTAGCATTCAAAAGTCCGCTTCAAAAGAGCCTTTTCACCCCTACCACCTAAGTGAGTTTGTATCTGGCCCGTCCCTCTTCAAAAGAATTCTCATTGTCATTCCTTTCCTTCATCCTACATTTTAGCTCACCTGTAATGGTACCCACTCTCAGAATTAAAACAAAACAAAACCCTTCCAGCACTGCGACAATACTAAGCTCACTATGAAAATGCATCACAGACAGTTACAGTAATTTAGCCTTTTGAATATATACACCATCTATACACATTTGAAAATTTGCAGTATATTAACATAGTACACAAAACTCACTTTCCATGCTGCTCCAGACTGGAACCCAGTTTTGTGATCTTAATTTACATGCATACCTTCAATTACTTTAAATGAGTGTAACTTAACCTTATAGGGTCTTTGACATGCCCATACAGAGTTTTACACGTTATTTTGGGGAGCTCATGAACCTTAGGTTAAGATCCCATCTGAGATGGAAGCAACTAGGTTTTATGTCTTTCTCTACATGCTTTTATACAAATTATACCTTCCTCCATTTAATTTTTCTTACCTGTACGGAGGTGATAGATCCCTTCTTGGTGGTGGTGATTCTTTCCTGCATGGTACCCATGTCAGTAGCCAGGGTAGGCTGATAGCCCACAGCAGAGGGAATTCTGCCCAATAATGCAGACACCTTAACAACAATGAAAAAAAACTAAGAACAAAGATTTTTGTCTATATCTTTACCCTCATCTGCATTATCCCATAGAAAGGTCATATGTGTCCTCTCAAGCCTGCCTTCTTACCTCTGAGCCAGCCTGGGTGAAGCGAAAGATGTTATCAATGAACAGCAGTACATCTTGACCTTCTTGGTCTCTGAAGTATTCAGCCACAGTCAGTCCAGTCAAAGCTACTCGGGCACGAGCACCAGGTGGTTCATTCATCTGACCGTACACCAGCGCCACCTGTGGTAGGTCATATACCATCAGGAAACCTGGTAGAGAAGTATGGCAGCCAAAGGCCCAAGGTTCCCAAAGCAGAGAGAAACCACCAACAGGAGGGTTGAGACCCCCTTTCTCAGAAGGTATCAACTGCTTTTGTTCTCAAATTTCTTTCCTCTATTAGAGATGTGGTTCAAAACAACACGTAAGTAATTTCTTATATGTTACTGAGATAAAATTCCTGTAGTAGGAAGGAAATACTTGTAAATGAAAAGCACAAAATAGGGTTATCTAAGACATATGAACCACCTCCCAACCTCTGCCCAAAATTAGCTTTCAAATGACGGGACTACCAAAAACAAAGTCCAGAAACGTAATCTAATAACAAAGGAAAAAAAAAAAAAAAAAGTGCATTAGCGTATTCGAAGTTGGGGAGAAAACACTGACAGGCATTTCCTTTGTAGGTCCTGGACATTAAAACAAGAAAGTAATACATGACTTCAGCTGACAATATAGTCAATTGCAAGCGTTTCCTGGCACAACTAGCAATTACTCTGTGGACACTGGCTCACCTTAGAGGTAGCATCTTTCAAGTTGATAACACCAGACTCAATCATTTCATGGTATAAGTCGTTGCCCTCGCGGGTCCTCTCACCAACACCAGCAAACACAGAGTAACCACCATGGGCTTTGGCAACATTGTTGATTAATTCCATGATCAGTACCGTCTTGCCAACTCCAGCACCACCAAAAAGCCCTGGGAGAGGTTTAGAAGAAAGAATAAGAGTTCTGCATTCCCAAATAAGTAAACTTCCAAGAAATTTTGATTCTTTCCATCTTTTCCCTTCTCAGGAATGGCATCTGGCTTCAGCAAACTCAGAAGAACGAAAGTCAGAAGCTGCTCATCAGTGAGGGATAGACCCCAATACCCACATGATTTTTCCTTACACATTAGGCTTGGAAAATATGTACCCACTACTAACATACCAATTTTGCCACCCTTCGCATAGGGTGCCAGCAGATCCACAACCTTGATACCAGTAACCAGAATTTCCTGCTCAACACTCATCTCCACGAACTCAGGCGCCTCAGCATGAATAGCAGCAAACCTGTAAAGGCAGGAGGAGAGGATCAGCCTATTCCCTTTGTTGAAAGTGACTGCGGACTAGTCTTAAAGCTTCCTCTCAAGTCCAATCCTTTACTCTCTCACACCCCCCAACTCCAGCATTCAACATTCTACACAAGCTGTCATCAGTACCTAGCCTGACTGCGATAAAGGGAACTTCATTATTAGGAACCAGTAATCCCACCCCCTGACAACTTTAACTGACAAAAGTTTTTCCTTTTACTGAGCCCTTACTTAACAGCATTTCTTCACACACCAAAAGGAAACGGACCTGCAAGTTTTGGAGACCCCACCACCTAAGCCATTGGTACTAAAACACTGTCAAATCAGAACTTCCGGCATCCTTAATTTCTTCAGAAATTGCATTGTGTGATTTTAATAACTGAATGTATCAGCACTGGCAGTACTGTGTTCAGGGAAATTCTGCTGTACCAGAGGTGTCAGCTTAATGTACAAAACTGCAAGGAAAAGCAGTCCCTTTGCAAAGAGATGGAACAAGAGGGATACTCACTGTTTGGTTTTGATGGGACCTCTCTCATCAATAGGTTCTCCAATGACATTCATGATTCTGCCTAAGGTCTCAGGGCCAACAGGAATTCTGATTGGTGCACCAGAATCCAGGACTTTCTGGCCTCTAACCAAGCCTTCAGTGCCATCCATAGCAATGGTCCTTACTGTGCTCTCACCTGTTAGATGAAGTGTTGAAATTATACATATGGACAAGTTGGTTTCATTGTATTTAATGAAGTATTGCTGACAGAAAAAGACTAAGTCAACCAAGACTCCTTCTCAGACAAAAAATTTGGCTTCAGCAAATTCAGAAGAACGAAAGTCATTCTGATAAAATCATCACAGAAGGGATACAGCCTGTTTTGGGGGCTATTTCGACTAAACAACCACTTTACTATTCTTAACAAATTTCTACTTACCCAAATGCTGGGCCACCTCCAAAACCAGCCTGGTATCCCTGCCTTGCACTTCCAGAGCATTTAGGATGGGGGGTAGTCCTTCATCAAACTGGACGTCCACCACTGCACCGATGACTGCCACGATGTGCCCCATGGCGGCGCCTGCCTTTGGGGAAGGAGATGTTTGCGCTGCATAGTCTCTGCCTAACAGACAAAAAGACATCGGAAGGAGTTGGAGTTAGGACGGCTAAAGGTCATCGGGAGCCCAGACTCTATACCATTAGGAGAGGTGGGTTCGGCCCAGGCCGGGCCTTCCGCTTGCACGGAAGGCGTGTCCAAAGTGAGAGCCAAGCAGCAGCCGAGAAAGCGCCTGCAAGGCCTTCCCATTTTCATGCACTAAACTCCATTATTCGAGAATACCTATTTCACGGGAAGGTCAACGCACCTGCCTGCACTTTTCCGTCACACACAGCGTCCCTTCCCCAATATGGGACGTAACTGGGTCGAAGAAAGGTCTCAAGAGCGATCTGTTCTTGTTCTCCCGCCGTCAGAAGGCAGGGCGCTGCCCCTGGCGTCCTTCTAACACCATGGATTCCTTAGGCCCGAGAGACAATCGGCACCCAGCTCAAGGTCATGGCGCGAAAAGAGTCCGGATCCTAGACAGAGGGACTTACCAGGCTGGAGAAATGCCGGGGCGGCCCGCAGCAAGAGCTGTGCTTGGGGCAGCGACGCTGATGGGCTAAGTCCTCGCAAGGCCCCGGAGGCCGACGCAGCGGCCACACGACCCACAAGCCCCAACATGGCGGAGTCTGGGTGGCGACTGAGTCTCCCAACTACCTCTGCCGCGAACTTCCCGGCAGTTGGGGCGAGGTCTAGTCTGCTGTAGGCACGTCTATTGGAGACATTTGCTGCTCGTCATTCTCAGCGCTGATTCTATAGGTTAATAAATTATCATCCTCTCACCCGTTGGTTAAAACTAGCGCTAATCTGAAGTTCCTTTTTTTCATTGGATAATGTTAAGTTAGGGGCAACCTTCTGAGCCTCGAAACGTAATTGAACCATAGGGATGTCAGTTGGAGAAAGTACTTGACGGAACTACGTTAAGGGGCTGAGTTCCTGTTGGAAGCACGTGGGCTGTATTTGGCTGTCCTTGGGCTTTCTATTTAGGTTAGGAGCTTGAGCTGGGTTGTCTATTACCGGCGGGGAGAGGGGTGTGGAGGTAGTAGCGTCATGAAACACCACTGAGGGTGATCTTGGCGAAGTCCGGAGCCTTCTCTAGAGTCAAACCACGGTTTTTCGTTGGTAGTGACATTGGAAGCTTCCCGGCAGTTTTAGGTTAGGGACCCCGACAGAATCTTTATTACTTAAATCCGTATAATGAAGGAAGCTAATGTAACCAGTCATTTAACAGATGTGTGCTAGGCAATGGGGAGACACAGATAAGATTGAGGACCTTCCTTTTAAGGAGCTAAGAATGCAATCAAGTGTGATGAGGCCCTAGTTCCAAAAAAAGAAAAAAACTCGAACCCGTTGCCATGGAGTGATTCCAACTCATAGCGATCCTATAGGATAGAGTTGAACTGCCTCGTATGGTTTCCAAGGAGTGGCTGGTAGATTCCAGCTGCCGATCTTTTGGTTAACAGCCTAACGTTTAAACGCTGCGACACCAGGGCTCTGGGCCCTAGTTAGTATAGGATAAAATGGGGGCATGGGGAAGGGGTAATGGAAGTGATACTGACTGACCTGTTACGAAATGTGAATAGAAATTACAGGGTAAAGTAGGAAGAAAGAGCGTTTATTCCAAGCACACGTTTGCATGAAACTGCGTGTTACTTTTGTGGAACTGCAGTACTTTGGTTGGAGGTGAGGTAGGGAAAGAGAGAGATTAGTAAACAAATGAGAATAGAATAAGAGGCAGGAGCCAAATCTCAGGACTTTTGGTGGGAGTGGGGGCCACATAGGAGTGTGGAAAATCACAGAATAAACAGGACATCTTTTTCTATAGTATTGATTTTATTCAGAGACGTTCGAGGGCAAGGGGAAATCCTTAATCTTCCTATTAGAAGAAACATGGATGTATGAAATAGTTCTGCAGGAGTCTATGTTCCCAGACTTTATCCCACCAGCCCCCATTAATTCTAATTTTTCTGCATGATCCTGTTTGGCAGTGGGGAGCTACAGGGGAGAGGAGAGAATGTTAAGTTGGAAGTGCCTATGGTAATCTTGCCTAATAAGAGGGAAGGAACTCAATAAAACACCAACATGTAAGGGAGCAGGGAGAGAAAAAGGAACAACAAAAAAAGAAGGACCCAGCAGAGGAGTGAGAACCAAAGAACACAGTGTTTACAATCAAGGAAAGAGAATGTCAAGGAGAACGTGGTCAACAATATCAATCACATAAAGATCCTGTAAAGTAAGGGCTGAAAAGAGTTGGGTTTGGCCAACTAGAAATTCATTTAGTGGTAAAATAGAGTCAAAGGTAATTTCAGTGGGCTGAATCAAAACACAGGGTATCCATTTTTTATTCATGGCCTGTGCCCTTTCCATTACACTGGGCAACATCCCGGTTAACGAAAAACAAACCTGTTGCTTTGCCATAGAGTCGATTCTGACTCATGGAGACCCTTATGTGTCAGAGCAGAACTCTGCTCCGTAGGGCTTTCTTGGCTGTCATCGTTTACAGAAGCAGATCACCAAGCCTTTATTTTGCAGCATCGCTAAGTGGGTTCAAACATCAACCTTTAGGCTAGTAACTCATTGCTGTCAAGTCAATTCCGACTCACAGTGACCTTATAGGACAGAGTAGAACTGCTCCGTAGGATTTCCAAGGATAGGCAGGAGGATTCGAACTGCCAACTTTTTGGTTAGCAGCTAAGCTCTTAACCACTGTACCACCAGGGCTCCTTTAGGCTACTAGTGGAGCACAAACTGCAAACCGTCTGTGCCCAGGAACATTAGTTAACGAATGTTGTTGTTGGGTGCTGTCGAGTTGATTCCAACTCGTAGCGACCCTGTGTACTACAGAACGAAACACTGCCCGGTCCTGCGCCATGCTCACAATCATTGTTATGCTTGAGCCCATTGTTGCAGCCACTGTGTCGATCCATTTATTTCATTGAAGGTCTTCCTCTTTTTCACTGACCCTCTACTTTACAAAGCATGATGTCTTTCTCCAGGGACTGATTCCTTCTGATAACATGTCCAAAGTATATAAGACGTAGTCTTGCCATCCTTGCTTCTAAGGAGCATTCAGGTTGTGGACAGATTTGTTCGTTCTTTTGGCCGTACAGGGTATATTCAATATTCTTCACCAACACCACAATTCAAAGGCAGCAGTTCTTCTTCGATCTTCCTTATTCATCAGCCAGCTTTCACATGCATATGAGGCAATTGAAAATACCATGGCTTGAGTCAGGCACACCTTAGTCTTCAAGGTGACTTCTTTGGTTTTCAACACTTCAGAGAGGTCTTTTGCAGCAGATTTGCCCAGTACAATGCATCCTTTGATTTCTTCACTGCTGCTTCCATGGGTGTTGATTGTGGATCCAAGTAAAATGAAATCCTTGACAACTTCAGTCTTTTCTCTGTTTATCAAGATGTTGCTTATTGGCTCAGTTGTGAGGATTTCTGTTTTACTTATGTTGACAGTTAACAAATCGGGACCCATATATTTCACATGCCTTCCTCACTATTAGAGCTGATGTTTCTGTAAATAGACTAGAATACTTAAGAGTACTGCCACTGGAGCCAGACTGGGTTAAATTTTTGTGTTTGCCACTTACTACCTGTGTCATTGGGCAAATTATTTAGTCTTCCTGTACATCAGTTTCCTCATCTGTAAAATGGGGATGATAATCAAATGGAGATGATCTCATAGAATTGTTTTGAGGATTAGTAGATTATTATATGAAAGAAGCACTTAGAACAGTGTCTGGTACATAGTTAGCACCATATATGTGTTTAGCTATTATTTTTACTTACTCTTGACTTACTATTAAGATCCTGTCCAATCCATTTATCAGTTTTTGCATCTCAAGCATTGGATGAGCAGAATCCCATAGGTATTGTGCCCTCAAAAACATAATAAAGAGCAAATACTGTTC
Organism: Dugong dugon; assembly: GCA_030035585.1. NCBI lineage: Eukaryota > Metazoa > Chordata > Mammalia > Sirenia > Dugongidae > Dugong > Dugong dugon. The sequence continues at coordinate 11,367,387 of CM057465.1, forward strand.
TGGATTATTTTGTTTTTATTCTACGAAGAATTAGTTGCTTTAAAAAAGGGATCTTAAAAGAACCCTTTGTGTTTCAACGTAAACTAGTCATTTGTGAGCCAGTGTATTCCTTATCTGTGGTCTTAATCGTTTCTGATGTAAAAAAGGATAATTTTATACTGAAGCCAAGGAGATCCAAGTGTTCCTCCTCTTTTGCTCCCCTAAGACTTAATCATACTCGAGAACGTTAGTATTGTACAATCAATTTCGGCCTTGGCCAAATTGGAGTGTTATTAACCATCAAGCATATTTACACTGACACTTCACTTAACCCAGATTTCAAAGGAAATATTTTCACATAAATTTCCAGGTCGCTGATGCTTATCACTTTTCAAAATGTTATCACACATTTCTATGTCCTGTTAGTGGATTATCAAGTAATTTAACTTATTCTAGAACATTTCAGAAACCCTGGTGGTGTAGTGGTTAAGAGCTATGGCTGCTAACCAAAAGGTTGGCATTTCAAATTTACCAGGTGCTCCTTGGAAACCCTATGGGGCGGTTCTACTCTGTCCTATAGGGTCACTGTGAGTTGGAATTGACTCGACAGCGGTGGGTTTTTGGTTTGGTTTCAACATCTCTGTTATTCAATAAGCAAATGTTTTGTATCACATTGTGATGCTAAATGTTTTCAGTGTCACTGAGGTGGGTGTACAGAGCTATTTCTCCGTAATGAGACCATTATGCTAGAATTTGTGAGCTTTTAATTTTTCCAACTTCATTGTCAATGTTTGACCTCAACAACTTCTTCTCCTGGCCTTCCGAAATCAGATAACCTGTTAAATTTGTAAGTAATACTGTCTAAAATAAGCTCGATCAGCTTGAGTTAAGATAGGTCTTAAGAGTCTTTCTGAACAAATGATGTCATCTATTTTAGAGTTCTGCCTGTTTTGGTCCTAATTCATATTTTTATATTTCTTGATTAAAACACAGATAGTTCTCAGATGATAATTTTATCTAAAATACAAGTTATTTTTTATGGGACAAAGAAACCACATAGACCTAAGCTATTTTTTTTAACATAAATTAATTCCAAATGGCTACACCCTGTAAGTTATGACTGAAAACCTCACCAATTTTGTCTTAAGGGTAAATTGCATTTTCCACCAACTATACCTCCTTATTACCACCATCCATACTGATCTTTTCTCAGATTCTTTCAGTACTCTGGTGATCAGTATAATGTCTTCTCTCTACCACATTTTTTTTGTTTTTGTTTTTGTTTTTTTAATTGTGCTTTAAGTGAAAGTTTACAGTTCAAGTTAGTTTCTCATACAAAAATTTATAAACACATTATTATATGACCCTAGTTGCTCTATAATGTGACAGCACACTGCTCCTTTCCACCCTGGAATTCCTGTGTCCATTCAACCGGCTCCTGTCCTTCTTGCCTTCTCATCTTGCCTCCACCCAGCAGCTGCCCATTTAGTCTCATGTATCTACTTGAGCTAAGAAGCACTCTCTTTACAAAAGAGTATCATTTTATGACTTATAGTCCAGTCTAATCTATGTCTGAAGAGTTGGCTTCAGGAATGGTTTCAATTCTGGGATAACAGAGAGTCCAGGGGCCATGTCTTCCTGGGTTCTTCCAGTCAGACTATGAAGTCTGGTCTTTTTACTAGAATTTGAGTTCTGCACCCCACTTTTCTCCTGCTCTGTCAGGGACTCTCTGTTATGTTCCCTGTCAGGGCAGTCATTGGTGATAGCTGGGCACCATATAGTTCTTCTGGTCTGAGGCTGATAGAGTCTCTGGTTTATGTGACACTTTCTGTCTGTTGGGATAATATTTTCCTTGTGTCTTTGGTGTTCTTCATTCTCCTTTGCTCCAGGTGGGTTGGGACCAACTGATGCATCTTAGATGGCCACTCACTAGCTTCTAAGACCCCAGACGCCACTCACCAAAGTGGGAAGCGGAAGATTTTCTAAATAAACTTTGCGATTTTAAATTGACCTCCATTACACCTGAAACCATGGTCCCCAGACCTCTACCTCTACTATTCTGTCTCTCAAACTGTTTGGTTATATTCAGGAAACTTCTTAGCTTTTGGTTTAGTCCTTTTGTGCTAACTTCCCCTGTATTGTGTATTGTCCTTCCCTTCACCTAAGATAATTCTTATTTACTATCTATTTAGTGAATACCCCTCTCCCTCCCTCCCCACCCTCTTAACCATCAAAGAATGTTTTCTTCTGTGTTTAAACCTTTCTTCAGTTCTTATAATAGTGGTCTTATACAATATTTGTCCTTTTGCAACTAATTTCACTCAGCATAATGCCTTCCAGATTCCTCCATGTTATGAGATGTTTCACGGATTCATCATTGTTCTTTATTGTTTTGTAGTATTCCATTGTGTGAATATATCATTATTTGTTTATCCATTCGTCTGTTGATGGGCACCTAGGTTGTTTCCATCTTTTTGCTATTGTCAACAGTGCTGCAATGAATATGGGTGTGCATATATCTATTCATATGACGGATCTTATTTCTCTACGATATGTTCCAACGAGTGGGATTGCTGGATCATATGGTACTTCTATATCCAGTTTTTTAAGGAAGCTCCAAATCAAATTTCCAAAGTGGTCATACAATTTTACATTCCTACCAGCAGTATGTAAATGTTCCAGTCTCTCCACAACCTTTCCAACATTTATTATTTTGTGTTTTTTGGATTAATGCTAGCCTTGTTTGTATTAATGCTAAATGGTATCTTACTGTAATTTTGATTTGCATTTCTCTAATGGCTAATGATCGTGAGAATTTCCTCATGTATCTGTTAGCCGCCTAAATGTCTTCTTTGGAAAAGTGCCTATTTATATCCTTTGCCCATTTTTTAATTGGGTTATTTGTCTTTTTGTTGTTGAGGTGTTGCAGTATCTTGTAGATTTTAGAGATTAGACCCTGATCAGATATGTCAGAGCCAAAATTTTTTTCCCGGTCTGTAAGTTGTCTTTTTACTCTTTTGGTGAAATCTTTTGATGAGCACAAGTATTTGATGTTTAGGAGCTCCCAGTTATCTAGTTTCTCTTCTGGTGTTTGTGCATTGTTAGTAATATTTTGTATTTTGTTTATGCCAATGTATTAGGGCTCCTAGCATTAGGAGCCCTAGTTTTTCTTCTATGATCTTCATCGTTTTAGGTTTTATATTTAGGTCTTTGATCCATTTTGAGTTAGTTTTTGTGCATGGTGTGAGGTATGGGTCTTGTTTCTGTTTTTTGCAGATGGATATCCAGTTATGCCAGCACCATTTGTTAAAGAAACTGTCTTTTCCCCTATTAACGGACTTTGAGCCTTTGTCAACTATCAGCGGCACATAGATGGATGAATTTACATCTGGATTCTCAATTCTATTCTGTTAGTCTATGTATCTCTTGTACCAGTACCAGGCTGTTTTGACTACCATGGCGGTACAATAGGTTCTAAAATCAGGTAGTGTGAGGCCTCCCACTTTGTTCTTCTTCTTCGGTAATGCTTTACTTATCCAGAGCCTCTTCCCTTTCCATACGAAGCTGGTGATTTGTTTCTCCATCTCATTAAAAAATGCCATTGGAATTTGTACCAGGATTGCTTTGGGTAGAAATGACATTTTCACAATGTTGAGCTTTTCTGTCCATGAGCAAGGTATGTTTTTCCACTTATGTACGTCTCTTTTGGTTTCTTACAGTAGCATCTCGTAGTCTTCATTGTATAGGTCTTTTACATCTCTGGTCAGATTTGTTCCTAACTATTTTATCTTCTTGGGGACTATTGTAAATGGTATTGATTGGCTGATTTCCTCTTTGAAGTTCTCTTTGTTGGCGTAGAGGAATCCAACTGATTTTTGTATGTACATCTTGTATCCTGATACTTTGCTAAAATCTTCCATTAGTTCCAGTAGTTTTCTTGTGGATTCTTTGGGGTTTTTGGTGTATAAGATCATATCATTTGCAAATAGAGATACTTTTACTTCTTCCCTGCCAATTTGGATGCCCTTTATTTCTGTTTCTAGCCTAATGGCTCTGGCTAGGACCTCCAGCACAATGTTGAATAAGAGTGATGATAAAAGGCATCCTTGAATGGTTCCTGTTCTCAAGGAGAATGCTTTCAGACACTCTCCATTTAGGATGATGTTCGTTGTTGGCTTTGTATAAATACACTTAATTATGTTGAGGAATTTCCCTTCTATTCCTATTTTGCTGAGAGTTTTTATCATGAATGAGTGTTGGACTTTGTCAAATGCCTTTTCTGCATCAATTGGTAAGGTCATGTGGTTCTTGTCTTTTATTTATGTGATGGATTACATTGATTGTTTTTCTAATGTTGAACCATCCCTGCATACCTGGTATGAATGCCACTTGGTCATGGCGAATTATTTTTTTGATATGTTGTTGAATTCTATTGGCTGAAATTTTGTTGAGGATTTTTGCATCTATGTTCATAAGGGATATTGGTCTGTAATTTTCTTTTTATGTGGTGTCTTTACCTGGTTTTGGTATCAGGGTTATGCTGGCTTCATAGAATGAGTTTGGGAATATTCCATCCTTCTCTATGCTCTGAAATACCTTTAGGATTAGTGGTGTTAACTCTTCTCTGAAAGTTTGGTAGAATTCTCCAGTGAAATAGTCCGGGCCATGGTTTTTTTTTTATTCTTTTTGTTGGGAGTTTTTAAATTACCTTTTCAATCTCTTCTTTTGTTATAGGTTTATTTAGTTGTTCTATCTCTGTTTGTGTTCATTTACGTAAGTGGTGAGTTTCTAGAAATTTGTCCATTTCCTCTAGGTTTTCAAATTTGTTAAAGTACAATTTTCCATGGTATTCTGATACTTTTAATTTCAGTTGGGTTAGTTGTGATATCACCCATCTCATTTCTTATTCAGGTTATTTGCTTCATTTCCTGTTTTTCTTTTGTCAGTTCAGCCAATGGATTATTGATTTTGTTGATAAAAAACAACAAAGAACCACTTTTGGTCTTGTTAACTCTTTCAGTTGTTTTTCTATTTCATCTAATTCTGCTCTAATTCTTATTATTTCCTTTCTTCTAGTGCCCAAGGGCTTCTTCTGTTACTCTCTTTCTATTTGTTTGAGTTGTAAAGTTAATGTTTTGATTTTGGGCCTTTCTTCTTTTTGGATGTGTGCCTTTATTGCTATAAACTGACCTCTGAGCACTGCTTTTGCTGTGTCCCAAAGGTTCTGGCAGGATGTGTTTTCATTCTCATTTGATTCTGTGAATTTCTTTATTCCATCCTTAATTTCTTCTCTAACACAGTAGTTTTTGAGCAAGGTGTTGTTCAGTTTCCATGTGTTTGACTTTTTCTTGCTTTTTCCATTATTGATTTCTAACTTTTATGGTCAGAAAAGATGTTTTGTAATATTTCAATGCTTTGGATTCTGTTAAGTCTTGCTATGGCCTAATACGTGATCTATTCTGGAGAATGTTCCATGTGCATTGGAAAAGAAAGTATAGTTGGCTGCTGTTGGGTGGAGTGTTCTGTATATGTCTATGAGATCAAGTTGGTTGATTGTGGCATTTAGATCTTTCATGTCTTTATTGAGCCTCTTTCTGGATGTTCTGTCCTTCATGGAAAGTGGTGTGTTGAAGTCTCCTACTATTCTTGTGGAGCTGTCTATCTCTTTTCAATGCTGTTAGTTTGATACATTTTGGAGCCCTGTCATTGGGTGCATAAATATTTATCATGGTTATGTCCTCCTGGTGTATTGACCCCTTTAATCATTATATAGTGTCCTTCCTTATCCTTTGTGGTGAATTTTACTTTCAAATCTATTTTGTCAGAGATCTATATTGCCACTCCTGCTCTTTTTTGAGTGTTGTTTGCTTGATACATATTTTTCCATCCTTTGAGCTTTAGTTTGTTTGTGTCTTTAAGTCTAAGGTGTGTCTCCTGTAGGCACCATATAGACGGATCATGTTTTTTAATCCATTCTACCACTCTCTTTCTCTTTATTGGTGCATTTAGTCCATTTACATTCAGCGTAATTATTGATGGGTATGGTTCAGTGCTGTAATTTTGACATATTTTTTTGTGTGTGTTGTTGACAGTTTCTTTGTTCCACTTAGTTTTCTGTGCTGAGTCATTTTTATGTATTTTCTTTTCATTTTTTTCATTGTTGTTGATTTTGTATTTGCTGAGTCTTTATGTTTTTCTTGTTTTTTATTTTGATGTGTAGGATTCTTAGTTTCTTTTGTGGTTACCTTAATATTTACCCCTGTTTTTCTAAGTCTAAACCGGTCTTTTATTTCTTTATATCACCTTGACTTCCTCTCCATATGAAAGATCTATGACTACATTTTTTTTAGTCCCTGTTTTTTGTTTTAATGTTGTCATCTTTTATGTATTGACGTCTTTGTTTCCATATTTACAGTGTTTTAGCTTTTATTTATTTTTGTGACTTGCCTGTCTGGGTTGATATCTGGTTGCTCTATCCTGTGTTCTAGTCTTGGGTAGTTATCTGATGTTATTGAGTTTCTAACCAGAGGATTCCCTTTAGTATTTCTTGTAATTTTGGTTTGGTTTTTGCTAATTCCCTAAACTTCTGTTTGTCTGGAAATACCCTAATTTTGTCATCATATTTGAGAGACAGTTTGCTGGATATATAATTCTTGGCTGGTGATTTTTTTCCTTCAAGGCTTTATATATGTTATCCCATTGCCTTCTTGCCTGCATGGTTTCTGCTGAGTAGTCTGAGCTCAGTCTTATTGACTCTACTTTGTAGAGGACTTTTCGTTTATCCCTAGCCACTCTTAAAATTTTCTATCATTGGTTTTTGCAAGTTAGACTGTAATATGTCTTGGTGACTTTCTTGTAGGATCTACCTTGTGTGGTATTCAGTGAGCATCTTGGATAGATAGCTTATCATCTTTCACAATATCAGGAAAGTTTTCTGCCAACAAATCTTCGACAATTCTCTCTGTATTTTCTGTTATCCCCCCACTGTTCAGATACTCCAGTCACTCAAAGGTTATAGCTCTTGATACAGTCCTACGTAATTCTTAGGGTTTCTTCATTTTTAAAAATTCTTTTATCTGATTTTTCCTCAAATAAGTTGGTGTCAAGTGCTTTATCTTCAATCTTCCTAATTCTGACATCCATTTCCTCAATTCTGCTATGACTGTCTATTGAGTTGTCTAATTCTGAAATTTTGTTAATCATCTAGAATTCTGTTATGCTGTCTCTATGGATTCTTGCAGCCAGTTAGATTTGTCATTATGGTCTTCTCTAATCTTCTTAAGTTCCTCTATTGATTTGTCTGTGTTTCTTGGCTTGTTCTGTGTTTTGCCTGATCTCCTTCCTGATCTCTTTCAGAGTTCTGTATATTAATCTTTTGTATTCTACCTCTAATAATTCCAAGAAGTTCTCTTCCTCCAGATTTCTTGATTCTTTGTTTTGGGAGCTTGCTGAAGCCATCATGGTCTGCTTCTTTATGTGATTTGATATTGACTGTTGTCTCCGAGCCATCAATAAGTTATTATACTTATTTATTTTATGTTTGCTTACTGTGTCCTAGCTTCTTGTTTTGATATGCCCAAATAGGCTGCTCATGTGACCTAGTTTGATTATTGGCACCTTTGAAGCTCTAATGTCCTGTCACCAGGTGGTTAGGTTACTAGGTACGTGAGCCCAGGAGTCAATTTACTTTTCTGGTATGGATTCAGCTCAGGTGTCCAGGTAGTCAGTCACCAAGTGTGTGGTGTAGGCTCTCACCTACAGTTCTATATAGGCAGGGGTGATTGGAGTAAGTGCAGGTATCTGGCTGCAGGAGGGGGTCACACACTGAGCAAGGCACAGGGCTGATGGCTGCCCCTGAGTGTCTGGGAGGAAAGCGTGTCCCTGTTCCCTGGAGTGCATAGGTGAGTGAGTTTTGCAGCCAGACTCTGGGCACCGAGTGCTGTTGGCTGTAAGGACTGAGAGGCACCACTTATTCTTAGACCCCTGTCACAGGTGGCTAGGTGGTGTAGGTGGAGCCACCAGTCCTCAGGCCCCTCATGTGGGTAGGTGAGGGCCCTGCTTAATGAGCAGAGCAGTGTCAAATGTCATGAACCTGCCACTCCACCATATTGGTGATACAGTTGAAGTTAGGTGTCAGGTATATACCCTGTTGTGCTATTGAGGGCCTATGCTGTTGAAATGGGCCCACACAGGTCTATGCAGTGGTGAAAGGCATTCAGTCTGTGAACCCTTATGCCTGTGCCTAGGCAAAGGAGCTGTGGCTGCCCCGAGTTCCTGACTCAGGGGAGCTGGCAGATTATTTTTTCCCCGTTTGTTAATTTGTTCCCTGTCCAAGGCCAGGAGGATGGCTAGGGTGCGTGAGGGGTCCTACTTCTGGCCCAGGGGACGTGGCACTTGTTGAAGCTGGCCTGGGACCCGGTGCAGAGTGGGGAGGAGGCGGGTAAATGGGAGAGAGGTTCTTCCCAAATGGGGTGTTTTTTGATCCACTTGGTAGGTTAGACACATCTTATCTTTTGCCGATGGAGTGCTGCTTTTCACTGGTTCTGGAGGCCTAAGCAGTCTCTCCACTGCTCGGTCTCTCTTGATATGGAAAACACCTCCCCAGAGCCACTGCTTGCCTCACAGTGCATGCCAGCAGATCCAGCCTGCAGGGTGCCAGCTCCCACAGGGTCAGGTCTGGCAACTCCTCGCTGCTTCTGGACCCTCTCCCCCTCCCCCTGCCACTCAGTCCAATTCCTCAGCTTTGCCTTTGATGTTCAGGGCTTCTAGATTGTCATGTGTAATTGATTCACTCGTTTTTCTGGGTGTTTGTTGTAAGAGGGACCACAAGAAGTATCTGACTACTCTGCTGTCTTGGCCCCACCTCTTCTTTTTTAATTTGTGTTTTTGGTGAAAGTTTACACAGCAAGTTACTTTTCCACTTGACATTTTCCACATAAATTGTTCTGTGACATCAGTTACATTTTTCACAATGCGTCATCATTCTATTTGTGTTCTGGTTGTTCCATTTCCAGTACTCTAGTTTCCCTGCCCCCTTATCTTCCCATCTTTGCTTTAGTAAATGTTGACGTTTTGGTCATCTTGTATATATGGTTTTTATTGTAGAGCGTCATTCTTATGGGTAATATCCTTTGTTTTGAGTGTCATTCAGCTGTTTTGGTAAAAGGTGATCTCGGGATAATTTCCATTCAAGGTTGAAAGAATATCTCAGGGCAATAGTCTCAGGAGTCCTCTGGTCTCAACTGGTCCAGTTAGTCTGGCCTTTTTTAAGAATTTGAGTTTTGTGTTCTGTGTTTTTCTCCCATTCTATCCAGGACCATCTATTATGACCTCGGCCAGAACGGTCAGTCGTGTCTACCACATCATTTTTTTAGATCGTGCTTTAGGTGAAAGTTTACAGCTCAATTTCTCATACAAAAATTTATACACATATTGTTTTGTGATATTAGTTGCAATCCCCACAATGTGACAGCACACTCCCCCTTTACACCCCAGGTTCCCTGTGTCCATTCAACCAGGTCCTGTCCCTTCCTGCCTTCTCATCCTGCCTCTGGACAGAGGACACTCATTTGGTTTTGTGTATCTGATTGAACTAAGCACACTCCTCACGTGTATTTTTTTTTCTTTGTCTTATAGTCCTGTGTAATCTTTGTTTGAAGAGTGTGCTTTGGGAATGGTTTTAGTTCTGGGTTAACAGAGCATCCAGAGGCCAGTTTCAGGGGTTCCTCCGGTCTCCATCAGACCACTGTCTGATCCTTTTATGTGAATTTGAGTTCAGCTCTGCACTTCGCTCCTGTTCCTTCCAGTACTCTGTTGTGTTCCCTGTCAGGGTGGTCATGGGTGGTAGCCAGGCACCATCTTGTCTGGTCTCAGGCTAGTGGAATCTCTGGTTTATGTGGACCTTTAGTCTCTTGGGCTAATACTTTCCTTGTGTCTTTGGTGTTCTTCATTCTCCTTTGTTCCAAGTGGGTTGGGACCAATTGATGCATCTTAGATGGCCGCTTGCAAGTGTTCAAGACCCCAGATACCACTCACCAAAGTGGGATGCAGAACATTTTCTTAACAAACTTTGTTATGCCAGTTGACTTAGATGCCCCCCGAAATAAAGGTCCCCAGGCCCCAGCCCCACCTACTGTCCCTCAAAGTGTTCGGATGTGTTCACGAAACTTAGCTTTTGCCTTGGTCCAGCTGTACTGACTTCGCATATTGTGTGTTGTCCTTCCCTTCACTGAAGATGAGCCTTATCTGCTATCTAGTTAGTGAATTCCTCTTCCCCTCCCTCCCCATCCTTGTAATCACCAAAGAATGCCTTCTTCTATGTTTAAACCTTTTCTTGAGTTCTTGTAAGTGGTCTCATACAATATTTGTCCTTTTGCAACTGACAAATTTCACTCAGCATGCCTTCCAGATTCATCCATGTTGTGAGGTATTTCACAGATTCATAACTGTTCTTTATCATTGCATAGTATTCCATTGTGTATGTATTGTAATTTGTATATCCATCCTTCTGCTGATGGGCACTGAGGCTGCTTCCATCTTTTTGCTATTGTGAACAATGCTGCAAGAAACATGGGTGTGCATATCTGTGTGATGGCTCTTACTTCTCTACCACATTTCTTGAGTCATCCTGTGTGATTTCAAATTCCATGAGAATAACCCATTCCATATTGTAGCTTCACAGTTCTTTAACCTCTTCAATGTCAATCACTTTCACATTTCATCTAAGCAGCCTATTCCCAGTCATCTCCAACTTTTATCATCCAGAAATCTCCAACAGAAACCCATTCTTCTCTCCTCTGACCACAATTTTGGGGTGCTTTTGTCTTTGTATTACACAATACACTCTAGGTGTAAAGGATTATAAGTCCTTTCACCATTACTCCCCAAACCCCACTTCCCTTCCCAGAAATAATCACTGAAAAATTTGTTTTTGCATACACCCCCTTTCCATTCTATCCATGTCATATACGCACAATGTATACATGCCCATTTTTAAAAAAATTTGAGAACTTATAAGTTTTCTGATGTTAACAGTATGTTCTGGAGAACTTTCTCAATCAGTATATTTACATTCATTATATTATGACTGCATATTATGCCATAATAAGAATGTGTAGTAACTCATTTAACTACTCCCCTACTGAGAGTCATTTAGGTTGTTTCAAATGGCTATTTCATGCAATGCTGGAGGAAAAAAACCCCGAAGACTTTGTATGCAACATCATCGTGTATACCATTTAGTACTTTAATGGATTCCTGAAAATAGAACTTTGGCTCAAAATTACATGCATTTAAATGACGTTCTGCTAAATTGACGTCTAAAACAATCTTGTTAATTTACTAGGTTCCCAGCATCCTTGCCAAAACGTTAATGAAACTTTATTTACATTTCCGTAATTGCTACCAAGATGCAGTATTTTCATGTTTATAGGCATTCGTATTTTTTCAGTGATCTATTCCTCTTTTGTTCCTTTTTTTTTTTTTAACAATTGGCTTGTCATGACTGTCTTTCAAATGGTTTTTCTTCTAGTATGTCACATATCTTTTTTTTAGTAAGGTCAAATTTTTTCTTTGTTGCTGCTAGATTTTATCATCATCTTTGGAAGGATACCCCATGTCATCTTAGGCTGGAGTGATTAATGAATTCTTTCTTTAATGAGTGGGCCAGAACCACCTGCATCAGAATCATCTAAATCTACTATCCAATATGGTAGTCACTAGCAATACCAGACTATTTAATAAAATTTCAGTTCCTCCATTTCACTAATCACATTTCAGTAACTCAATAGCTCTATGTGGTTAGCAGCTCCTCTATCACTATACAGATCACTTCTTTCATCAGAGTTTCCTGCTGAACAGGGCTGGTAACTCAGCTGAACCAACTGAATGAGAATCTACATTTTAGATCTAAAGCGGTGGCTGTCAAAACTTTAGCATACATCAGAATCATCTGGAGGGCTTTAAACCCGATCACTGGATGCCACTCTCCCAAGTTTCTGATTCAGTAGGTCTGTTTGGGGGCCCAGAATTCGTATTTCTAAGTTCCTAAGTGAGGTTGATGCTGCCAGTCCAAGCACTACAATTGAAAAACACAGTTCTTAAGTCTCAGTTAAACTGTAAATCCTTGGGCTGAGGCCTAGGTATTCACGTTATCACAAAATGCCCCATGATTTTGATAGTTGAGGAATGCCTGGATTCAACATAAACCACAGAATATACAAATAAGGAAGGGACTGAAGGTAGGAAACGAATTCGTTTTGAGAACAAAGAGCAATGCTTGAGATGAGTTGATGCCACGAAGCTGTTGTATTGTTAGCAGCACCGTTCTCTTACTCCTTAGGATCGGAAGATATGGCTACGGAATGATTTACTGGAGTATGGAAGTGAAAGTGATTGGATTTAAGTTCTGTGTAAGTTCTACACATTAACTATGAAATTATCCAGGCTGATGGTAAAACTTGTGACCATTTGGTTTGTCACCAAGCCCTATTTGACCACCTACATCTCTCTATCCACATCACTGCTCGTGTGTACCCTTTATCTTTTACCATTTAACTGAATTATTACACTATCTTGTTTGCTTACCTCCATACCCACAAACATTACCCGCTGTACGGCAGGTATTTCTGAAATGCATTCATTCAACAAGTATTTACTGAGTTTTCACCACATCAGGTACTCTGCTGAGTTAGAGATGTAGTGGTGGTAGGTAATGCCCTACACTCTTCTAGTAGGAACAGACTTTCAACCTGAGATCTGCTAGATCTCTCTAACAGAGTTAAAAGAGATCAGACACCACACACAAAGCCTGGTATCTGACTGATTGAGCAAAATCATGTTTAAATGTTCAAACACAGATTTTAAAAATTATAAAAATCTTAAAAAACTGAATCAAGTCAGAAACCCACCAAGCTATATTTTCTTAATGCCACAAGCTTAACAGCTAGTAGTTGGCTACTGAGTCCTTAACCAACCTTTAATCTCCAGAACTGATATACAGAAGTAGTTTATTCAAGAAAATGAAAGGCTTTTTGAACATTTTCCCCCCACAGCTAAGAACTACACTACACATCAGTCATGCTGATTTCTTTTGGCATGCTTCGGAAGACCAAGGCTTTTTAAAAAAAAAAAAAAAAAAAAGTCCACGTATACACTCAAATGTGGAAAAATCTAGGGCTCTTGATGAAATTGAATTTCTTAACAGGATCAGAACCCAAGCTATACTTCTATAACAAAAGAGAGTTGAATGCCAAGTGCTGTTACACCCAGAGCCTCCGCAAGTAGGTTTTCTAGCTGTAGCATTTAAGAAAATGGTTTTTAAATACCAGTCTTAACCACCATACACCAAACAGGGGAAGGGAAAATGGTGGCATTTTCCCCTCTAAATCCCCATAATACCCTATACATACCTATTATTGCACTTCCCACCTATTAAGTTTGTTCCCTAGCCTATCCTGCGACCTCTGAGCACAGCAATCATCCGAAGGATGAATCTTCATATTCCAGAACTTAAAGACTGCATGGAACATAGGTCCTTACCAAATACCTGACATGAAGAAGTGCTGAAATGTGAGGCATTTCTATGCTACGAAAAATACAAAAGCTGAAGGGAATAAAAACTGCCAAAATGTAGACGGCTCAAAGATTTAGAGGAGGACAACATATTTAGTTTTATTTCAATCAAATCACAACACTTTCTTTTCCAACTGCTGCAAAATGCATCTACAATTTCCCATTACAGATCCACTTTAAAAAGGTTTCCTGTGAATATTACAGCAAGCCTTTTTTTCAAACAGAGGAATACTCACAAGTTCTTCCTCAAAAATATAAATTCCATTCCAGCAAATGGCAATAATACATGAAATTACAGTAAACCAGACACTTAAAAGGACAACCAAGAAGTCTTCCAACAGTTTATTAGAAAGAATGTAGATATTAAAAAAAATCCCCACTGTCATGAACACAAATTGAGGTTTCCAGCCTTGTTATAAGCTGAATCAAAAAATAATAATAATAATAATAAAAAATCCAATAGTGTATCAACATTTTTTCACTCATTTGCCACACTGACAGTGAAAATACAAATTTGGTCTAAATGTACAGACTCTCAAGCAACAATGTACAGCCTTTCTTCGTCCTCCATGCTAAGAGATGTAAAAGTTTAAGGGTCAAACAATACCAAAAGTACAGGCTTCAAAAACCATCTAGATTAGGGCATTCACTAGTTTTAGCTAAGATACATTTGGAACACTGACAAGTGATCACTTACATACAATAATGTGAAGTAAATTTCTTGAAAAATAAAACTTTAGTGGAACAATCCTGAAGATACACCAGAGGAACAGCAGGTTACCAGTTTAAGGTGTCAGCCAATTTGTTTCAGCCACTTTGAGGTCAAGTTCTAAAATCTAAAATTTAGTTATCTTTCCCTAAGCTGAGAGCTTCCTATGATGTCAGTACCTATGTTACGAAGTAAAGGAGACTTAGGTGAAATGTTTTATTACAACTGCTGTGTATCAATTGCCTAAGACCTCAACAGCTTCATGGAAGTCTGGGAAGTAAGTTCATGCATAAGGTTACTGCCTTAGCTGACTTAAAATTGCCCCCATACAATGGTATATTATCAACCCTTAGTGAAGCCTTTTAAAAAACAAACAGGTTGAAAAATGGGTTAAAGAAGACAAGTATCATCTGCCTTTAGATCTATCAACTCAGGAATTCTTTCGATTATGAAATCTTGCAGAGAAGTTATTTTTCTTTCTCAAAATTCTGGTGACGACAATATTCCTTACTCCAGGTCTGGCATTTCTGAAAGAATTTTAAAAAGTATTAAGTACAAAGAAACGATCTACCAACTTCTAAAAAAGTCTTACTGGAAAAGCAGCCAACAACAGAGTTAAATAGCTTCCTAACAAATTAACTGGTTGTCTTACTATCTCAAATCATTCAAATTTCTGCTTTGGCTATTTAAAGGCCATAAAGAAATAATCATTTTTCTTTCAAAAATTGTTCAGAAGTTAACTTCTCTGAGACTTTGGTCTTTGATGCCACACACTGCTATGTAAGTATACTTTTTACAAAGGCACTTACTTTCATCATCACTGTCTTGTGAGTCCTGCAAAAGGGGGTAAAAAAGAGTTAGCAAGTTGATCAAAAATTCCTCCGCTAACAGTTTACTTTAAAGCTGAAACACTGTACTTTTTGATTAATGTAGCAAAGGCATATGGTTATATCTAGCCTAGGAATTTAATCATTGGACTCAATAGCATGGTTTCTTAAGGTGAACAGACGTAGAGCTGAGGATTTACCTTCCTGCAGAAGTTGGTATGTGCCTTTTGGTGATGATTTAGCCCACCCTCTAAATGCCTCCCTGTCAACCAGACTGAATCCTGGTATAAAATTGGTCCCTTATTCTCTCTCGGCATTCAATGGAAGAGGAAAAATGGCTCAATATGAAGATCACTGGAATGACTGTCAGAAGACATGGAACTCTATCTAAGTCCTAGCTATTGGATTAGTCTAAGTAAGCATTTTCCAAACTACTGAACAACTTTCTGGAAGATGTTAAAAGAATGCTGAAGGGAAAATGTCAAGAAAGTGGGTCTAGTACTCCTCCACTTATAAATTCACAATGTCCATCTGTTTATTACAGTCTGTGATTAGTCCTGCCGTAAAACTTGTTTATAGTTTTCATTCTTAGCCTAAATGACAAAGTCAATCACTAAACTAGCTCTTAAGTGAGTAGGATATATGATGCCTCTATGCAATGATTATTTTGAAATCTGGTCCTTTAAAAATGGTACATGGAACACAAGTTTCCTATTAGGTACTCATGCCTCAAAAATGGGTACATTTAAAAAACTGCTTTTCCCTATTAAATTTTTTAGGAAAAACCACCACCAAAAAGTGACCAAAAAAACCCCACACAAACCAATCCTGAATCTCTAAAACAACCTGTAAATATATTGTTTCTTACTATTAAAGTAAACAGAGAAAAGAATTTATAGACTTACATCATCTGCTCCATCTACTTCTGGTAAATCTACATCCTCATCACCACCCATGTTGTTCATCATCTATTCGAAGTGTAAAAATTAGTTTAAAAATTATGTTAAATTAAGCCCTAATTATTAGGTTTCATGTCCTAGATTAAACCAATGAAAAATGCAAAATAAACATAAGCATCTCCCTTTCTGGAAAAAAGCAGATTATAGCTAATTATGATAAGCTGCAGAAATTAAGACTAAGTTCTCACTGAAGCCATTCATCAAAATATTGATGTATAATGTAGAACTTAAATACCAAATTCTAAATTGTGGTTATCTCTAACCATTAAGAAAAAGAATGGCATTCATTTGTAAGTGAAGGTTTATACTTCAAGCTAGGTGGCATGGCATGTGTTTTATGCTATTCTCATTATGGTTTTAAATACTGTGAAGAACCAATAAATGATTTAAAATAAAGATGTTAGCAATATTAGTTTCTATAAAAGTTCTGAACAGTGATTCGAAGACTCAACATCAGTAACTACAAGTTAAGAACAGCAAATAAACATAATTCTTGAAAGAGGTACACATTGTGGAAGATCCACTTGTATACATAAAAACCCTTGTATACTCATAATAAACGGGGACTAACAAACTTGGAGCACACTTACATAAAGTATTAATTACCCACCTTTAGTTGTTTCTAATCATAAAGCAAGCAGTATATTATTTGAAGAGATACAGGTAACTGAAGGCTAAACAACTATATCAGAAAGAAGACGAACTTACCTTGTTAAGTTAAAAATTTTACATTTAAATTTCAGAAATATAAAAAATTTACATAACCATGCATAAATTAAGCACACAAAATCCAATGTCTTTAGAAATATATGCTTACCCAGATTTTAGAGTTGAAAGGAAGTTTAAAAAGATACCTAGTAACATCTCTCAGTATAAAAATTCTGGGCATACATCAACACATGAATGGACAAACTATGGTACATACACACAATGAAGTACTATGCAACGAGAAAGAACAATGAATCTGTGAACCATCTCATAACATGGATGACACTGGAGGACATTATGTTGAGTTTAATAAGTCAACCACAAAAGGACAAATATTGAATGCGACCTCTATTGTAAAAACCCATGAAAAAGTTTACACACAAAATGTAACAATCTTTGTTGGTTACCAGGGATGGGGTGGGGGGGATACTAAATACATAATAGATAAGTGGTATCTTGGGTGAAGGGTGAGACAGTACACAATACAGGAGTAACTAGCACAACTTGTACTAGGAAAGTTCATGGAAGCCCCACAGACACATCCAAACTCCAAGAGACTGAACTGCTGGGCGGAGGGCTCTGGGGACCATGGTCTCGGGGAACATCTATCTCAATTGGCATGACACAGCTTATAAAGACAATGCTCTACATTCTACCTTGGTGAGTAGTGTCTGGGGTCTTAAAAGCCTGTGAGCAGCCATCTAAGCTACTCCACTGGTCTCATCCCTTCAGGAGCAAGGGAGAATGAAGAGAACAGGATACAAGCAAAAGATTAGTCCAAAGGACTAATTGTCCACAGCTACCAAGGCCTCCACTGGACTAAGTCCAGTACAGCTAGATGGTGCCTGGCTACCACCACTGACTGCTCTGACCAGGATCACAACAGAGGGTTCTGGACACAGCTGGAGAAGGATGTAGAGCATAATTCTAACTCACCAAAAAAAAAAAAAAAAAAAAGACCAGATTTACTGGCCCACAGGAGACTGCAGAAACCCCGAGAGTACGGCCCCCAGACACCCTTTTAGCTCAGTGGTGAAGTTACCTCCGAGGTTCACTGTTCAGCCTGGGAGTGGACAGCCCTGTAAAACCAAATGAGACTAACGAGGTACAGGAGTTCAGTGACAAGAGCCAGCAAGCAGAAGGGGACAAGGAAGCTGGTGATAGAGAACCCAAGGTTGAGTAAGGATACTGCTGAATGTGTTGTGAGATTGTTAACCATTGTCATAGGGCAACATTTGTAGTAACTGTTAAATGAGAAACTATTTTGTTCTGTAAGCCCTCATCTTAAGTGAGAATAACAGCACAACTGGAAGAGCGTAGTCAATGTCACTGAACTGTGCATGTAGAAATTTCTGAAATGGTGTTGTTATCTTTGGCTATGTGTATTTTCACCAAAAAAAAAAAAAAAAAAAGAGGTTGAGAAGTTAGAGGGTTGGTATGTTGTGGGGCTGTTAACCGATGTTATAAAACAACAGGTGTACTTCTGTTTCATGAGAAACTATTTGTTCTGTAAGCCTTCACCTGAAGTACAATAAAAAAAATAAAAATAAAAAATTCTGGGCATAGGCATTGTGCTCTTTTAAAGATCTATACGGGATCAAACTGACAACAGCAATTTGAAAGGTCAGGCAGGAAGCTTAGGGGGGCACTGAATTTATGTTAATGGGGGATGAATGATTCAGAAAAGGAGGGCAAGAATGGGTGCACAGCTTGAAGAATGTAATCAACATCACTGAATTGTACACGTAGAATTATTGAACTGGTGTATGTTCTGCTGTGTATATTTTTAACAACAAAATAATAAACAGAAGAAAAAAAAAATCTGGGCAATCTAGTTTTAAATAATACAAGTAACTAATAGTTTCCCTACCTCCAAAGGCAGTGTTGAATACTCTTAAATTTCTCTGAGCAGGAAAAATGTGCTCAAAGTATCAAGCATTATGCTAGATGCTGAGAATACAATGACAGTACAGCCAGAGAGAACCAAACATATTTAAGAGCTCTTTAAGAGGTAGAAACAAAAAACAGAACAACAACAACAAAAAGACAGCTATTTTATATCAGATATAAGAAAGCAATATAGGGAGGCAATGAAGTAGAACAGTGTTCTGACTTGCACAACTGGATAAATGGTGGCACCAACCACTGAAGGTAAGGACAACATAGCTGATAAGAATCACAAGAATATAACATTCCCTAACCACCTCCCCTGCAACTGAAATCAAGGTGCCTGAGATATGTGAGTTGTTAAATAAGCAGTTGCATACACACAGCTGGAAACTTAGCTCCTTTGAAGTCTTTTTAAATTTTCAAAGGAGAAATACAAATAAAGTCCAGTTAATTGATTTCGAATTGCAATGAGAAATCGATTTCATGGGTATATTTTCAAGTTACAATCTCATGTTCTATTTTCTAACCAGCTTTACTCTAGTACATTTAATAAGGTCTATTCTACTTAGAGGGAGATTTTTCATTTTTTTCTTTGGCTGCAGCAGTATGTACTTGAGTGACGTCTTGGAAGACAGGTTTGTCTATGTTCTCTAGTATTTGCAAACTAAAAATATCCCTGTATACCTCTCAGTGTGTCTCACTGTATTGCGTACGATTCTCATGCGTAAAGGTTTATATTTACATTATATGGGCCCAAAATGCAAGCCAATTACTGCATTCCTGCTCCAAAATAGCAATTTGTTCCAACGCTGAAATAAAACCCAGCTGTGCTGGATTGACTGCATGGATTATTTTTCACCTTTATACATCAACTTTAGAATCTAATGCTAATTTAAAAAAGAAAATCATGAAACAATATTAAACTTCAAGATTAAATGAGCATTAAGATTCTTCTTTGGTGTTACTGCAGAATGGCCCTACAATAACGCATTTCTTAAAGACCAGTAGGTACTTAAAATAAAATCAAATGGACTATCATGGGGAGGGAAGAAGAATGCATTTAAATGAACTTACCTCAGAGAAACGGTCAAAATTAGACATGTCTTCATCTGAATCATCTTCCCAGTCTTTCCAATTATTGAAGTCCACACTAAGCCAATTAAGCTATTGGCCAATACAAACATCACCTTACGATTAGGTTAAATTGAACTCACTAGCATGCACCCTTAAGACTACATTTTTCAAACTGTGGGTTCATACCCATTAGTGGGGACATGGAATCAGCTCACAAAAAAGATTAGACTAAAACAATGAAATCAAATGTAGTAACAGTGAATACAGTTTCATGAAACATGTCCCACAACTGTTACATACCTATCTGTGTGTTGTTGTTAGATGCCGCTGAGTCAGTTCCGACTCATAGCAACCTTATATACAACAGAACAAAACACTACCCGGGCCCAGTGCAACCCTCACAATCAGGAAGCTCATCTTCTGGCACTACATAAGACAATGTTCTGCTGCTATTCCTAAGGGCTTCACTGGCCAATTTTCTTAGAAGTAGATTGCCAGGTCCTTTTTCCTAGTCTGCCTCAGTCTGGAAGCTCTGCTGAAACCTGCCCACCATGAGTGACCCAGCTGGCATTTGAAATATTGGTGGCATAGCTTCCAGCATCACAACAAGCTACCACAGTACAACAAACTGACAGACGAGTGTGTGTACTAGACTGCAGTTATTTTTTTTTTTTTTTAATACCATGGG
Organism: Dugong dugon; assembly: GCA_030035585.1. Taxonomy (NCBI): domain Eukaryota; kingdom Metazoa; phylum Chordata; class Mammalia; order Sirenia; family Dugongidae; genus Dugong; species Dugong dugon. The sequence continues at coordinate 11,387,793 of CM057465.1, forward strand.
TCATTGTCAAAGTTTGACAGCCATGCATTAGGAGGTAAGTGAATCTACGAATTACACGTCACAAAAATTTGTAACCTTTATTTATGTAGTTCCTTGATAAAAGGCATTTTAAATAAACTTCAGCAAACAAACCCACCCTTTCAAACAAACAAAAAAAAAAAAAACCACTGACAGAATCCAGCCTCAGGTAACTTGAAGAAAGCAGGTTTGTGCTGTATTTTGTTTCTTTTTTCAGTGGCACCAAGATATGCTTCCACATGATATATGAGTAATTTATAAAGGCTTCTAAAATCTGCTTCGGGAATGCAAGAGATTCTGCATCGACTAGTCATTGATCTTATTCTGATCATACTTGGTGCTAAGTTAAAAGTAATAAATCTCAAAGCAGAGAATATAGAACACATGACTTCAACAGCACTTAGCCGTATAACAAAAAACATCATGTTCCTTATGCTAAACTAATGTACGTTTCATTACTTAAAAATATTAAACTTTCAAACAAAAGAAACCTACCTTTGCTCTTTCTTTTGTTAACCTTGGCCACGACTGGCCAGATTCTCCTTTTCGTAAACAACATAAGATTGATCTATCCGTTCTTTTATGCTTGGAATCCTAAAATCAAAAAACAAAAGCACCATCACACCATTTCTCTCTCTAGTATCACTAAAGGACAGAAAGTAGCTTGTCATTCCCCACTTCTCTTTTCTAATTTCTTTCTCTAAATTTTCTCTTGACTCTGAAAGAAACACCCCGAAGACTAAACATTTCACGAACTAGCCAACTGCAAATACAGACCTCAGAGAGTTCCTTGTTTAGCCCGGTACTTTTTTCCCCTTTTCTGCACACAATGAATACAATAAAACCTGAAACAATTAAGAACTAATATGGTACAACCACAGACCAGTTTAAAGACTCTATTCTTAGATATGAGTCGGAATCGACTTTGACAGCAACCGGTTTGGTTTTTTGTATTCTTAGATAACAGTAAAGAGTATGCAGAAAGTTTGAGGAAAGGGGAAAAAAAATACTGCAAAACACAAATATATTCCTAGTTAGCTTCTCAACTGTTTTAAAAAGAAACGGAGAGAGAATCACTTTTTACTACTAAAAAAAGTACTTGAAGTATGTCCATTTCCTCACAATTTAAATCAGGATGAAAGCATCAAGACTACTTACGTTTGGATCAATACAATGAAAAAGATCAATTTCATTTAAATGTTTAAAATTGTCACTTCCTCCAAGGCAACTGTAAAAAAAAAAAAAAGAAAGAAAGAAAGAAAAAAGCCTCTTCAAAGAAGGGAAGATTAGTAGTAACTTTACTTCAGTGAAAAAAACAAAACAGCAAGACAAGTTACTCAGATGTTTGAAATAAGCTATTTACCCAATGACATAAAACAGTAATTTACCTGAATGTAAGTTTGGATTTCTCAAAATTTACATTAACATCTTTACTGTCTTCAACACAAAATTCAATAAAGACATAGTCCCTTCGATCGTACCACTTTGCAGAAGCAGGCTGCCTACAAAGAGATAAAATCAGACAAAGTCAGCTGAAAGGCATTAACTGAATATTTACATAAACTCCAAAGTTTAGCACGCAGTAATATATTCTCCTACTCCATTACAGCACTAATTATTTTGAGGCAGTTTATTACAATTTCAAACTGAAACCACATTCTTACCATAACAGCTATATTCCAAGTTACAACACAGGGCTCTAACAAGATATAGTTCTAGAATGATATTAATTCGATAATAGGAGACATTAATCATTTACCTAGCACATAGTAGATTTAAGTGCTATTCCTTTAGAACTCTTAAAATTCAAACTTACAGAGTTAATAAACAAGGAAACTAAATCACTGACAGGTGAAATATACTATCCAGCATCTCTGCTTAGAATGCTAGAACTGTGGGGAGGAATTAAAAAATATGAGAAATCAGCATTTGTCTTCAAAAAAAATGTTCTCATCTGCAACTTATTTCTGACTATATGAAGCAACTATTTTTAGGAGGGCAAACAAATCTTCTCAACATACTTTTATGACTCTACATAATGACATTAGACAGCCCTGTTTTGTTAGATGCCATCAAGTTGACTGACTCATACTGACCCCATGTGACAGAATAGGTTTTTTTCTAGGCTGTAATCTTTACAGGAAGCCCTGGTAGCACGACAGTTAAACGAGCTCAGCTGCTAACAGGAAGGCTGGCAGTTCAAACCCACCAGCCACTCTAGGAAACTCTGTGACTCAGTTCTACTCTGTCATGTAGGGTCACTATGAATCAGAATCGACTTGACGGCACACAACAATCTTTGTGGGAGTAAACTGCCAGGTCTCTTCTCCCACAGAGCCTCTGAGTGGGTTCCAACCACCAACCTTCCAGTTAGCAGCTGAGTGCTTAAATGTTTTGCCACCAGGGCTCCTATTAGACAGCCCTACCCATGTATAAAACTACCCACAATTCTTGGTCACCAGAAGATGCTACACCACCAAATTCTTTACCAACTGGCCATTACAAAAGAATCAGGCATTTTCCCTTCCTTCCCTTTATGAGCCTCTATTCACGATAAACAGATAGTGCCAGCTGATGACGGAAACTTTTACAGAAGAATTTCAACCCTTAATAAACTATCTGATTTAGCACTGATCATCAATGGATGAAACCATTAGCAACGATTAGATGAAGTTGATGAGAACTTACAATCAATCTTAGCATCACTAAAAATGGGACAACCATATAATTTGATACACAAGGAAGTAGTCCACAGTACTATATACATTGTTTTAAGTTTAACCTCAACCTAATCAAATCTTTAAAACTCACATCTAGTCTACAGAAAATCTAAAGGAGAGGAACAAGTTAAATGATACCACAGAAAGTAACAAATCTAGAACACGGTTTCTTTTGACAGTCAATGGCATGAAGGAAGAAAGGAGAAACTGCTGTACATTAAAAGAAACCAAAGAGATTTAGCCAACAAATACAATCTGTGAATGTGGTTCTGTATCTTAATTCAGATAAATATTAAAAGAATCAACTGTGGCAGTCTGGATACAGACAGGATATATACACAGGAACGGTTAGTTTTGTTGAGCGTGGAAGGTATCGGTTTTACGAAAATATGTCCATTCAAGATGAAAACTAAAGCATGCTTGAAATACTTCAGGAGAGGAAAAAGGGATAAAGCAAACGGCAAAAGCCTGCTAAGTTCTGAATCTGGATGATAGAATACAGATAGAAATTTACTACTCTACTGACTTTTATACATGTCTGAAAATACTCGTAATACTCTTTTTAATGACATTAAATTACTTTGACATGGTATGCATTTTTCTGTTGGAGCAACCCCGACTAATTAAGAAATCCCCTCAATTTAAGAAACAAAAAAGCAAGAAAATCTTTTCCATTCATTTAGAACATAGGAAAATGATAACAATAGCTTACATCTGGCTACTGTCTAACATTTATTCTAAAATTTCAGAAATTTTTGCTTTGTTAAACAGCACCTACTTGTTGCCACTGGTATCCAAGGTTGCAAATGTTCCTTATTTTTAAAGTAGTATGTCTGGGATTTAATTAGAATAATCCAGTGGGATGAAGGGGAGATAGAACCAGATGCCAGATATAGATTCAGGATAGAAACCTCTACCTTATGGGCCCACAGCAAGAAGATGGGTATAACCTGAGCGGGCTGCTGGTTTCCTGAAGCTTGGTAGTTAAGGACTGGTTAATGGAGGTGGTAAGCATGCTGACAAGATCTCAGAGATGTGCTATGTATGACAGACTTGGATGTACTATGCACTATCAAGGAGTTCACTGGGTAAAGAATATTCGTGGTATAGTAAATTCAATGGGTATTAATCATAGTAGGTCTTATAGCGCGAATTATCTAGTACTTGCTTATATGCAGGAGGTATATAATGTACGATTACACATAGGATGGGGTGTGCAAGATTAAGCACAGATAGTACAGTTTAATGGGGAGGTACACAGAATGCACGACGTACACAGTGAACTTCTGAAATATGCAAGGAATAGTTTACGTAGAATTTCAGCTTTGGGTGTTGACAGTGAAATGGAAATCTTCTTCCCTGAATGTCCTTCAAGATAAATCTTCACTTATGGTTTACAAGACTGCTGTAATATGCTATATATACTACAAGAACCTTCATTTAAGGAGATTGTTTTCAACTAGTTCTGCAATGGGTGTAAGGATTAGGATGATGGAAAAGTAGAGGATTGAGATTAGTTGACCAGTAATAACACAGTGGTGTTGTACTGGTTGGCCATCTTTTGACCATTTCAGACGTGAAGAACAAAATTACACGCTCCAAATCAATTTTTTTCTACTTACAAATTTTCAAATATAAATTTCTGTGTTAACATCCAAATTCAAATGTAAATTTTATTTTCAATTACTCAAATTTATTTGCTACAACAGAACCAAATCTAAACACTGACATAATTTTATATCCACGTAAGATGAAATGGCAACAACTAAGTAGAGCACAAAAATGAAAACTTGCAGAAGATAAAAAAGACGTCCGCTGGATGCTCAAGTTTAATGGGTGCAAATCACTGTACTAGTAAGGCTAGTGGTGAAGTTACTAATAGCAATACGAACAGAATTTGTTCCAAATTCTGAATCCATTCCCTGCTGTAACAAAAAAAATTAGTAACAGAGTAGGAAGTGACACTACTTTAGAATCTGAAATTGCTGAATCTGCAGACCCCATAAGTAACAAATATAAATCCTGCTTTGTGGAATAGTTTTTTTTCTAATGATGTAAATTACTGGATTGAAAGAGGGACAAGTGATTGTCAACATCACAGTGGTCCATTTGAAAATTCATGTTGAAAATATCTGGATGGTAAGCAAATAAGGTTCTGTACCCAGAACATACTTCTAGGGTGCAAAGCTAATGGTAACAATTATAGCAGGGAGTGGCTACTGTATTCAGCTCTATGTATTGTTTTATTTCCAAACTACTCAGTCCTAAATCATTTAATTCTCAATTTGCTACGGATGGATTCAGCAATTGGTGCAAATTAAATGATTGATAAACATGAAAACAGTTCGATATTATCCGTAGTTTCAGGCATCCACGGATGGGGGATGGTCCTTGAAGGTATCCCCTGTGGATAAGGAGGGATTACTGTACTAGAAAACTGTTTTGCAATGCGTTGTTGCTATCACTGTAACAATAGGCTGAACGTGGACTACCTTTTCGAGGAAGAAAGAAGTGTTTGGGTCCCCACAAAATGGTAATTTTGGGAGTTTACTTGAACTTGTTGCTTAGTTTGATCCATCTTTAGAAGGTCACATCTCAAAATATGGTAACACAGGAAAGGGCGACCCACTGTATACGTCTAAAACAATGTGTGAAGAATTAATAAACTTAATAAGTGATAAAGTTCGATCAATTATTTTCAGGTCTGTAGATTCCACACCAGATCTTTTGTGTACAAATCAACTAAGTATTGCTTTAAGATATGTATCTCCAACAGATGGAAAACCTGTTAAGGAATTTATCACATTTACTAGTTTAAAAAGTCATTCCGGTAAAGAAATTGCAAATCAAGTACTTCACTATTTACGGGAGTTTGCAAAATTGATTTGTTAAGTGCAGAAGCCGGTCTTATGAAAACGATGCTAACATGTCAAGGTGTTTATAAAGGCACGTAACAGAAATTCTTAGAACGTTATGAATATGCCATTTTCATACATGTGCCACATATTCACTTAGTCTTGTAGGATGTAGCATAGTAGATCGTTGTCCAGAAGCATTTGATTTTTTTCCTACTGTTCAGTTACTCCAGACATTTTTTGCTGTTTCTACTCACCAATGAGCAGTTCTTAAAACATACTTAGGCAATGATCGAATATTAAAGCATCTTTCTAAGACACTGTCATGGACTGAATTGTGTCCCCCCAAAAATGTGTGTAGCAACTTGGCTTGGTCATGATTCCCACTATTGTTATGACTGTGTTATCTGATGTGATTTCCTTATGTGTTGTAAACTCTACCACTATGATGAGATTATATGTGATCTCCTCATGTGTTGTAAATTCTATCACTGTGATGAGGTTGACAAGATTAGTGTCTTAATGCAATCTTTTGAGATATGAGAGAGAGAAGTGAGCAGAGATACACGGGAACCTCATACCATCAAGAAAGCAGTGCTGGGAGCAGAGCGTGTCCTTTGGACCCGAGGTTCCTGCACAGAGAAGCTCCCAGACCAAAGGAAGACTGATGACATGGACCTTCCTGCACAGCCAACAGAGAAAGTGTTCCCCTGGAGCTGAGACCCTGAATTTGGACTTGTAGCCTACTGGACTGTGAAGAAATAAACTTCTCTTTGTTAAAGCCATCCACTTGTGGTACTTCTGTTAGAGCAGCACTAGGTGACTGAGACAGACATGCTAGAAAGAACATGCTGTAGCAACAAGTACAATCCTGGAATCATAAACTCAGATCCTAGATGCCTTAGAAAATATTGCTGAAGGCCAGACATAAAAATGCGTATCAAAAGAGAAGCTGAAAACATCGCCAACAAAATGCAAACACTAGAGTATATATATTATGTTGGTCACGTGGAATGAATATATAGCAGCATTTTCATGGGATGAGTCAAGCTCTCCAAGATTAAAAAGTTAATTTCACTTAAAGACATACAGAGATCTCTACTAGTCATTAAGTTATTTACATAATTTAAGAGAAGAATCTGAAAAGTTTGAAAACACAAAACAAATACTGATTATCAAGCAGTTCACTGTCGCAGAAGCATTAGAAAGAAACAAGTAAATGATGGAAATGCCCCAGAAGTTATTGTTCACTGAGTGCCAGAGATCAATTTTGCACAACCACGTATTACATCATCAACACACTTTATATTGCATGAAAAGTCCTTTCAAACAGATTTTCCTTCTTAAACCATGTGGATATACTAGATGAAGAATGATCGAAGGCAAAGGTATCAGCGCAGCCTTCTTAAAGACAAACCTTTACGAAGAAGTGCAACAATTTCATTCTAAGAACTAAGTTAACAGATTCAGGAAGGAGATTTCACTCATGTAGACATGTATGATTTGATAATAGAAGATAAAACACAATGCGTATTTCCCAAAGTTGAAATTGCTTAACACATATTCTTAACTTTAATGATCACAAACTACACAACAGAATGCTCATTTTTCTCCCTAAAGAGACTGAAAAACCCTCAGCATACGATGACTCAAGAAAAACTTCATTATGTATGGAAGTAGGTATGGTTTAGCAGCTTGTGAAGAAATTGTAAGAGAAAAGAACAGAAAAAAATGTTTTCAATTATAACCTGTTATAGATGAAAGATCTAAAAATACAGTAATTCATTGTAACATTTGTTTTCTCATCACTAAATTCTTTTATGACATCTTTTCATTTGTCCATTCATATCATTATTACCAAACAACAATCAAAACTGAAGTCTGAGTCTTTTAAAGCCAAATTGGCTAAAGTCAATTTTTTCATTGTGGGAGAGCAACAGAATTTTACACTGATTGTTGAAACAACTAAGCTCACTGACTCATTTTGTTTGCTGTAGATTATCTGGAATATTCTTTTGTAGAAAAAGTGGTGTACAGTAAAAATCTGAGTACTCTGCGTATCTACTAAAAATTTTATAATCCAGTTCATCTCATTCCATTCACATGGCATATCACACTTCTGCATTTAATCGCTAATATTAATATTATAGTTGCATTTAAAAAGAAGTTACATCATCGATAGGTAAGACACACAGACACAGACGTTGCTGTTAGGTGCCATCGAGTTGGTTCCAAGTCACAGTGACCCCATTTACAACAGAACGAAACACTGCTTGGCCCTGCGCCATCCTCACAATTGTTGCTACGTCTGAGCCTGCTGTTGCAGCCACTGTGTCAATCCATCTTACTGAGGGTCTTCCTCTTTTGCTCTAACCCTCTACTTTGCCAAGCATGATTTATGTCCTTCCCCAGGGGATTGGTCCCTCCTGATAACATGTTCAAATTACGTGAAATGACCTCCCGCCATCCTCACTTTCAAGAGGCATTCTGGTTCTTCCAAGGCAGATTTGTTCGCTCTTCTATTCTTCTTCGCCAATCATAATTTAAATGGCATCAATCCTTCTTCCATCTTCCTTACTCCAGCACTCGCAGGCATACGAGGTGACTGAAAATACCATGGCTTAGGTCAGGTGCACCTTAGTCCTCAAAGTGACATCTTTGCTTTTTAACACTTTAAAGAGAGATCTTTTGCAGCAGATCTGCCTAATGCAATACATCGTTTGATTTCTTTATTGCTGCTTCCATGAGCCTTAACCGTGGAACCAAGTAAAACGCAATCTTTGACAACTTCAAGATTTTATCCATTTATCAAGATGCTGCTTATTGGTACATATGGGAGGATTTTTGTTTTATGGTAAGGTGTACTCCATACTGAAGGCTGTAGTGTTTATCTTCATCAGCAAGTGCTTCAAGTCCTCTTCAACTTCAGCAACCAATGCTGTGCTATCTGCATACTGCAGGTTGTTAATGAGTCTTCCTCCAATCCTGATGCTGCATTCTTTTTCATATGGTCCACCTTCTCAGATTATTTGCTCAGCATACAGATTTTTAATAAATATGGTGAAACAATACAATCCTGACATACACACTTCCTGATTTTAAACCACCTAGTATCCCCTTCTATTTGAACAACTGCCTCTTGGTCTATGTACAGGTTGCTCATCGGCATAATTAAGTGTTCTGGAATTCCCATTCTTTGTAATGTTATCCACAGTTTGTTATGATCCACAGTCAAATGCCTTTGCATATTCAATAAAACACGGGTAAACATCTTTCTGGTATTCTCTGCTTTCAACCAAGATCCACCTGATGTCAGCAATGACATTCTTCGTTCCACGTGCTCTTCTGAATCCGGCTTGAATTTCTGACAGTTCCCTGTCGATGTACTACTGCAACCATTTTTTAATGATCTTCAGTAGAATTTTACTTGTGTGTGATTATTAATGATACCGTTCGATAATTTCCACATTCTGTTGGATCACCTTTCTTTGGAATGGGCAGAATTACGGATCTCTTCCAGTTGGCTGGCAAGGTAGCTGTCTTCCGAATTTCTTGGCAAAGACAAGTGAGTCCCTCCAGCACTGCATTCCTTTGTTGAAAGGTCAACAGGTCCTGTCAAACCCTGGAGCCTTGTTTTTACACAAGGCCTTCAATGCAGCTTTGACTTCTTCCTTCAATACCATTGGTTCTTGATCATACGCCACCTCCTGAAATGGCTAAAAATCGACCAATTATTTTTGGTACAGTGACTCTGTGTATTCCATCTTCTTTTGATGCTTCCTGAGTCATTCATTATCTTCCCTGCAGAATCCTTCAAAATTGCAACTCGAGGCTTGAATTTTTCCTTCAGTTCTTTCAGCTTGAGAAATGCTGAGCATATTCTTCCCTTTTGGCTTTCTAACTCCAACTCTTTGCACATTTCATTATATTATTTTACTCTGTCTTCTTGAGCCACCCTTTGAAATCTTCTGTTCAGCTCTTTTACTTCATCATTCCTTTCCTTCACTTTAATTACACTACATTCAAGAGCAAGTTTCAGAATCTCTTCTGACATCCATTTTGGTCTTTTCTTTCTCTCCTTTTTAATGACCTTTTGCTTTCTTCTTGTATAACGTCGTTAGTGTCTTTCCACAACATGTCTGGTATTCAATTATTAGTGTTCAATGCGTCAAATCTATTCTTAAGATAGTCTCTAAATTGAGGTGGGATATACTCAAGGTCACATTTTGGCTCTTGTGGACTTACTCTAATTTTCTTCAGCTTCAACTTGAACTCGCATATGAGCAATTGATGGTCTGTTCTGCAGATGACCCCGGCCTTGTTCTGACTGATGATATTGAGCTTTTCCATAGTCTCTTTCCACAGACGTAGTCGATGTGATTCCTGTGTATTCCATCTGGCGAGGTTCACATGTATAGTCACTATTTATGCTGTTGACAAAGGGAAACCCTAGCGGCGTAATGGTTAAGAGGTACGGCTGCTAATCAAAAGGTCAGCAGTGCAAATCCATCAGACACTCCTTGGAAACCCTATGGGGCAGTTCTACTCTGTCCTATAAGGTCGCTATGAGTTGGAATCGACCCAATGACAACAGGTTTGGTTTTTTTGGTATGCTGTCGACAAAAGGTATTTACAACGAAGAAGTCATTGGTCCAAAATTCTACCATGCGATCTCCTGCGTCATTTCTATCTCCAAGGCCGTACTTCCCAACTGCTGATCCTTCATTTCCAACGTTCACATTCCAATTACCAGTAATTGTCAATACACCCTGATTGCGTCTGATCAATTTCAGACTGCAGAAGATGGTAAAAAATCTTCAATTTCTTCATCTTTGACATTAGTGGTTGGTGCATAAATTTGAATAATAGTTGTGTTAACCGGTCTTCCTTGTAGGTGTGTGGATCCTGTCCTATCAATGACAGCATCATACCTCAGAATAGATCTTGAAATGTTCTTTTTGACTACGAATGCGATGCCATTCTTCAATTTGTCATTCCTGGCATAGTACACTGTATGACTGTCTAATTCAAAACGGCCAAAACCAGTCCCTTGCAGCTCATTAATGCCTAGTGATCCTTATGCTTTCCATTTCATTTTTTGACTTCCAATTTTCCTTTGATTCATAGTCTGTACCTTCCACATTCCAATTACTAACGGATGTTTGCAGCTGTTTCCTCATTTTAAGTCATGTCCCATCGGCAAATGAAGATCCCAAAAGCTTTACTCTATCCACGTCATTAAGGTTGACTCTACTTTGTTGGGGCAGCTCTTCCCCAGTCATATTTTGAGCGCCTTCCAACCTGAGGGGCTCGTCTTCTGGCATCATATCAGACAATGTTCCTGCTGTTATCCATAAGGTGTTCACTGGCCAGTCTTTTTCGGAAGTAGACCGCCAGTTCCTTCTTACTAGTCTTAGTCTGGAAGCTCTGCTGAAAACTGCCCACCATGGGATTTGAAATATCAGTGGCAGAGCTTCCAGCATCACAGCAACATTTAAGCCACCACAGTAGGACAGAGACGGATGGTGGCATAAACATGTATATACATATATATAAAACCTATTGCCGTCAAGTTGATTCTGACTTGTAGCGACCCTACAGAACACAGTAGAACTGTCCCATAGGGTTTCTAAGAAGCAGCTGGTGGATTTGAACTGCCAACCTTTTGGTTAGCAGCCAAGCTCATAACCACTGCACCGCCAAGGCTCCACGTATGTACATATAGATCTCACACATTCTGTTGGAATGAGTAAGCAGAGGCAGGGGCACCACAGATTATCAATGTTTAGGGCCCTCACATGCCTTAATCCAGCCCTGGTTGCTTTCCACCATCCTGGCAATAATCCAATCTCCAGTTTCTGAAATCTCAGGCTTCTGAAAGGGCTCACTACTCCTCTTCCAAGTTTCTCACTCCAGGGCTTTGAACCATAATTTTCCCCGTTCTGGTTATCATTCCGCTTAACCAAATTAAAAATAATTTGGACCTGCTGTTCAGATTCTGCTTTGTTGGCCACAACTGAACCAGTTTGAACTGGTTCAAAGCCCTGGTTCAAACCCACACAGAAGCCTGGTGATCTGCTTCTGAAAGGTCACAGCCTTGGAAACAGTACGTTAACAATTCTACTCTGCACACATTGGGTAGCCATGAGTCAGAATTGACCGGACAGCAACAGACGACGTATAAAAAAACTAAATATAGTGGACAGCTTTTTAGGTTCTGTTCATCTTAAGGATGTTGGAACCAGGCAGAATCTTCCCCCCTCCCCCAAATTCACATTCAACAATTTAGGCTTACATAACCTTCCAGATAATAAAATTTAAATTATCTAAACCAGGGGCCAGCCCAAGAGCTAAAAATGGTTTTCATATTTTTAAAGGGTTGTAAAATACAAATGTGGAACTCAGACACTGTGGCCTGCAAAGCCTAATATTTACTAGCTGACCCTTTACAGAAATTGTTTGCTAACCCTGATCTAAACCATTAAAAATACAATTCTGAAGGGGGGTGGGGTGGGTGGAGGCCTATTTAATCCAAACCAGTAAGCAGCACATATTTGAAAGCAGAACTGAATGTTTATGACTCCCCTTTCATCATCTATGAGGTTCACAACACTTCTTTTTTCTTAACACACACAAAGAAGCACTGGCTTGACTCTAGTTCCTAAACTAATTATATACTGGATTTATCTTTAACTTTTATACTAACGTTTGCAAAATTTCTAATGATTCAGTAAGTCCGATAATTCATTTTATTAGTAACATACCTATAAGATAAAAAAAAAAACTTTTCCACCTCTTCATACATCATGTAAATAATCCACTTCTTTAAGAAGATGGAAAGAAAGCCACAGTAGGACACTCCATGCTCTTCTGACAAGCTCTTCAAAGATCTATGGTAAGAGCTATATGCCAATTCAAGCAATTTTATGTAAACTAAAATCCTCTTCTATAGTTCTAAGTTTCTTTCAGTCAATTTTGAACGGACAGAGTGGAAACCATATTTGTTCCCAAATATCAGATTTTAATATGCTAGAAACATTGGGTTATAATTCTAATTTGTAGAAAATTACAAGCACCACTCACTTTAAAAAAAAAAATGCACCAGCAAAGCCAAATAGGAAAAAAAACTAAGGAAATCTCCCAGTCACTGCCAATTCTTTCAATAGTTTACTATGTACAAATCAAACTGAATTATAAAAGACAATTAAAACACCTTGAATGTTTTTTTAGGGGAAAAATAATTCCAACAGTATAGGCATGCTGACAAAATTTAGATAAATCCAAATAACACTGGATACACACCCACTCCTTATTGACTGTCTCGTTATCTGACATTTTGCATTTACGACAACAGTTAAAAAAAAAATCTACAATCCAACTATTTTGCACTTTAACGGTGTACTTCTGGTAGTAACAATGTTGAGATGCGAGGCAAGAGTTTAACTCTGGGTGTGATGGTTAAGGTTATGTGTCAACTTTGCTCGGCCATGATTCTCAGTGGTTTAGCAGTTGTGTGATGATGTAGTTATCCTCAATTTTGTGTTCTGATGTGGTCAACGTTCATTTTCAAACAATGCCGATTTTCACACAATGACCTGGTCTTTGGAACCTAACCATGGTGATAAGCGAGTAGGGGGTATCACAGAATTCTACAGCATATGACTTTTCTCTAACATCCAACACTTTGGTCAAAGCTCCAACATCTTTATCTCCTTTTTCTCTTGAATTTCCAATCTCCCGAAGTTTTTATAAGCAGTCACTCCAGACCATTACATAGCAAGCCTGAAAAATCTTGAGGTCTGTACATCAGAATTTAGTGAAACAAAACAAAATTTTCAGAATGCAATGAGAGACCTAATAATTCAAATTTGGGGAGGGTGAAGGGAATATATACATACGCACACACTCTTCAGTTTCCATACAATTACACAGAATTTCACTTTATTCTGCTTTATTTCCCCCAGCAATCTAATCTTTAATACCTTCATTTAATGACAGTCTCCAATTAGACTGTTTTTTTAAAAATAAAAAAATAAAAATTTCTACCATATGCTTGTTAACCATTGTCATAGGGCAACATCTGTACTGTTTAATGAGAAACTATTTTGTTCTGTAAACCTTCATCTAAAGTGAGAATAAAAGCACAACTGGAAGAACACAGCTGATGTCACTGAACTGTGCATGTAGAAATTTTCAAAATGGTGCATCTTTGGCTATGTATATTTTCACCAAAAAAAAAAAAAAAAAAAAAAAAAAAAAAAAAAAAAAAAGGGTCAAGAAGGGAGAGGGTTGACATGTTGTGGAGTTGTTAACCAATGTCATAAAATATGCCTACACTGGTTCTGTAAGCCTTCACCTGAAGTACAATTAAAAAAAAAAAAAAAATTCTACCATATACAAGTGTAACAATTCACTGTTAATATTTGAATTCTTATTGTAAATCATTGGGAAAAAAATTAAGATACTATCATCTGATCACATACCCATACAGAGAAACAAATGTACTAGAGAAAATAATAATGCCATTTAATAAAAATGCTCTACTTTTGTAAGAATATTCCAAGGACTGTAAAATGTGATACAAAGATATGCTAATTAATAAGAATTTTAATAGATATAAAAATATTTACCCATTTAATTATTAACTTTTTGGGAGTCCCTAGGTGGTGTAGACAGTTAATGTGCTTGGCTACTAAACAAAAGATTGGAAGTTCCAGTCCACCCAGAAGCATCTCACAAGACATGCCTGGCAATCAATCTACTTCTGAAAAATCAGTCATTGAAAACCCTATGGAGCAGTTTTACTGACACCCATGGGGTCACCATAAGTCTGCTGACTCAACAGCAATTAGTTTTATGTAAGTTATCATCTATTAATGGTCTCATATAGAAATTAACCACAAACACAAGAAAAAAGTAAAAGCTTCTGGATTAATTTTGACTGAAAAGCTTTCTTTAGATTTAAAAAAAAAATGGAAGGGAAGGATGAAGAACGGTAGAATCAGTTAAAGGGGGTATCTATGGTGCTGATCCAAGGTTGAGACAGACCAGTCTGACCAAAATGTAACCAATAAACTAAACATTCCCAAAATTAAGGGCCCACAAATAAGTCAAATATACTTTGACGGTATATACTGACTTGGTGTTACTTCTTTTCCTCAATTCTCAAAACATAGCAAAGCCTTGATTAACAGAATATAAAATCAAAGATTTGATTTATAGATGACTCCTGAAAACTCTTTCAACCTCTGACCACCAATCTATTTTCCAACCAATATAATCCGGGACAGTCAAATTTGATTTAAGTGTTATATACCAGAACACAGGACCAATGGTAGGATACCCCAATTAATCTCAATTCTCACAGTCATGCACCTCATGTAGCGATCATACAGCTAAACGTGTTTTGAGCTCAGATCATGCATGGACAGTTTGAACATTATTTGTTAAACATTTACTGGACACGGTGTCAGGAACTGTTCTAAAATTCTAGATATGGCAGTCAACAAAATAGATAAAATTTCCTGCCCTTTTAAGCTTACATTCAAATTAGATGAAATTCTAATGAAAAAATCTTTACCTAAGAAGTATCTGGGGACATGGGGGGAAATCAGATCCATTACTAATTATGGTTTATCTCTCTTGAGGAATAAACAAGTGGTATATCACAGGGTAATCCTCCTTCGTTTTTAATAATATATTCTCTAATAATAAACAACCTCACATACTTTATTCAAAACAATAACCGTCTTTAAGAGTGTTTTCTTCATGGAGCACTTTGTCTGAATTAAACATCTCTCTGCATTCTGAAAACAATAGGAATCGGAAGACTAGCTCTTTACTGTTGTTAGTTGCCATGGACTTGATTCCAATTCACGGTGAGCCAATGTATGCAGAGTAGAACTGCTCCACAGTTTTCAAGGCTGAGACCTTTCAGAAGCAGATCACCAGGCCTGAAGCACCTGAGTGGGATGGAAATGCCCATCTTTTGGGTAGTAACTGTTTGTACCACCCAGGTACTTCTAGAGCTTAATAATGGAGTAAATACTATCTTTTTAGATTTCAAGTTAGCAATAAACATATTTCTACGAATAAAAGCTAGTGAAATCTTTTATACATCCCAGAGTATCCTTAAATATCTTAGAAGAAAAACAAAACTCATTAAAATAACAGAAAAAATATCAGCAGTAAAAAAGGATGTTAAAAAGTTCAGATTCACTGATTTTTAAAAACCAAGTTTGTGAACTAATATACCATTTGCAAAAGGGACTCAAGAAACTGGTAAATTTATTTCGTTTTGTGGTAAGGAGACATGAAAACAATATTATACAAAGGGAAAACACAGTCCCAGGTTTATAGACAGAGTGGCTTTTCCATGTTAAATAGTTATCAAAAAGTCCTGCCTGTAAGTGTCAGAAACCAAATTCTCTCTCATACACATATTCTTTGCTCAGAAAAAGTCCGAAATACACCTCTTATATTTTCAGATCAGCTGTACTATAATAGGATAATTCCTGGAAAGGTGATCTGAATGAACATGCTGTCCTGTTTCCCAAATTATCTTGCAAGGTGCATCAAGGCACCGTATATGAACTTTCAGGGTTGTAGGACAGTATTTTAAACGAGAGGGTTGCAGTGCGGTGAATTAGTTAACATGACTCTTCCAGCCATACAGTATTTGTGACTCCCACACGAATGGGTGGGACTATGCAAATAAGGTGCATGGAACCCTAACAAGGGGATTGGTCAGTTCTGCCATCCACTAAGCTTAAAGGCAAAGAGAGTGAGAGCCAAACGCCTTCACAGATAGAAGACTTGCTGGCAGAGTGGGGTACCCTTGGGCACTTACTGGCGGATTTTTGGTGGTTGTTGAGATAAAAAGCCAAGTACCCACATAAATCAATGGGGAACAGGAAGTGAGATGGAATACCTGATTTCATGGTTTCAGAAGTTATACAGTTACCAAAATGTATACGTATCCTATTAGTAAGCAGTTATGTAAGAAAAAAATTTTTTCTTTTAATTTATGCGTATTATTTTTTTCAAACAGCTACTAGGTTGTTGAGGGCAGTGGTGGTTCAGTGACAGAATTCACGCCTTCCACACAGGAGACTGGGGTTTGATTCCAAAGCAATGTACCTTATGCACAGCCACCACCCATATGTCAGTGGAGGTTGCATGTTGCTATGATACTAGAACAAGTTTCTGCAGAGCTTCCACACACTAAGGAATAGAAAGAAAGGTCTGGTGATGTACTTTGAAAAATCAGCCAATGAAAACTCTATGGACAACAGTTCAATATGGTTGTGCACAGGGTCGCTATGAGCAGGGGGCCTACGATAGCAGCTAACAACACTACTAAGTTGTTACAACAAAACATTAACTTGCTTGGGACCCAACTAGCTAATAAATATAACCGCCTAGCAACACAGTGGAAAAATTACTGAGACACCAAGGGCAACACAAACCAAAAATGTTTGTGAACCTCTATGCTAGTTCCTTTGTTAAAATAAAAATAGATGTGAAAGTTGTTCTTAAAGATACTGCCCCCCACCCCAAGTTAGTGTGTCTCCTCCAGGGCTTCAAACCGGCTCCGCCCGATTCAGCCACGACCGAGGAATAGTCACTGGAACAGACGCCATTTTTTAATGTTACAGTGAACCAGAAAGATAGCCAGAATGGGAAAAATTGTGAGTCGAAACCCCGATACAAACTTAATCTCCCTCTAAGAGAACAAGGGCAGCACAGGCATTACATAGCAACCAAATCTCTTGTCCTCGATTTTGAGCACAGTCCGAACGAAGCACCGCTGCCCTGCTCAAAGATGGCAGCAGATGGTGCTGCTTTGAATGTGTGTAGCTCTCCTACAGTGCTGCCAATAACCCCATCTCATACATCAGACTCCTTAAAGATCTCAGTATGCTTCTTCTGAGTCTCTCACTCCAGGGTTTCAAACCGTAATTTTTCCCGTTCGGGGTACTACACCTGCCAAACTGTAGAACTTCAGCTCTATTCTGTTTTGCTTCATTAGCCATGACTGAATCGGTTCAAACCAGTTCAAAGCCCCGGTTTCCTCCAAGGAACTCTATGACCTTGAATTCCCATTTTTGTACCTTCTTCCTTTTAATACCTCCCCAGCAGATAAAATAATTTTCTTTACACAAATGAGACTCAAACAAGGTCAACTGTCTTTTATTGTCTCCATTACAGACAAATTTTAGGGCCTTGGTGCTCTATTGCTGTATGTCAGGGAGTGGCACAAGTTTTAATATAAACAATAGTTTAGATTATATGATAAATAAAACTGAACTCCAGGACAACCTGGGAAATTGCTATTCCCCTTTTTATAATGTGAAAAAAACATACTTTCTGTCAGAAATCTAGGTTCCAATTCTATTGGAATCAACTCCTTAGGATACTAATTAGCACTGTGTGAATTCCTATTTTAAGACCTAGATATTGAATCTAATAAAAAAAAAAATCTTAGTATTATTATAAACTGTGGTTTATACCATTTCAGTACACAAGGATAATTAAACATGCTCTAAAAAGACCCTGACATAAGCAATATCAATAAAGCCTCTTCTAACCTGACAGCAGAAGAACTAGACGGTGCCTGGCTACCACTCCCAGCCGTTCTGACCAGGGACACAATAAAAGGTCCCAGATAGAATGGAAGAAAAACTTAGAACAAAATCCAAATTCCTAAAAAAGGCCAGACCTACTAGGCCAATAGAGACCAGAGGAACTCCCAAGGCTATCATCCTAAGATACCCTTTGAACTTGGATTTGAAGCTATTTCTGCAAGTCACCTTTCAGCCAAGTAATACATTGGCTTATAAAATAAACATTATCCGTGAATAATGTGCTCCCTTAAATGATTAGCTATATGATACCAAATGGTCAACATTTACCCAAAAGTAAATGTTCTCTACATGAGAAAAGCAACTGTGGCACAGAAAATCCACAAAAGCACATTCATTTAACTTTGAAATACATGACTAGGGGAGGGCATACTGTTCAAGGAAAGGTTAAAAAGTAATCAGCATCTTCCTGGAAAACAGAAAGTTCAAAGCTGTCTGGGGGAAGCAGGTCTCAATTTAAAATCTATTACTGCCGATTCATACTGTAAATAATAAAAAGTTTAACACTCACACTTCGTATTTCCATAGCAAAATACATTAGACACAATTCTCAATTTAAGAACTCATATAAAATATGATGTTAAGTTTTTAAGAGCTAGGTTGATTCTAAGCAGTTGATATTAAGAGTTTTGTTGTTTTTTTCCCTAAAAGGGGACAATCACTGATCACATAAAACCCTAAAATGAAAATAGTTTCTAGAGGGTTTTTAAACTGAGAAATCACAATTTTCCAGGAGAATCCTAGTTTAGCATATAATATTAGCTTGCAATGAGTTTCTACTGCCTTCTAGTTAAAGTCTGAGTATAAAAACAAAAGGAAAAAGAAAATCCAGGTGCCAGATTACAGTGGTTAGGAAATCAACACGGCACAAAGACCATCATCAGTTACTCTTCCCTAACCTATCAATTGTGCCTTTTAAATAGAACTGTATACCATATACTGACTATGACAATTTGTTTTGGAAACTAAAGACCGAGCAATTGTACAAAAGCCAAGTGATGGCAAAGTAATATTTTAACTAATGTTCGAGATAGTCACTGTACATTTCTGGACAACCTACTCACATCCTGCAAGGTTAGGTTTGGGCAGGTATTAGATGCAGGAGGGAAGCGCTAAATTCCCAGTCTCCTTTCAAGTAGGACAGAGATTCAGCACTCCTTTGTAGTCACTTAATAAAATTTTTATAACTTGATTAAGGATTAAAGAATTTTAACTAGGAAATCATTAATAAAGAGCTTTCAGATAAGGAAAAAAACACCTTAAAACCCTTAAGACATCCAGCATAGATATCTCTTCATGTTAATAACAGAAGTTTATTACAGACATAAACAAAATGAACCCTTATCAGCCAGATTTTTCCTAGGACTAGATGACCCAATTAAAGGTCTCTGCCAATTCAAATAACTGACTCATAATATTCATTTTGTATTCACTTAAGTCGTTAGTTCAACAAGATCCCCAGAACTTACAAGATGGCACATACTGAACAAACATTTTAAAGAAAATGAGATTTATCTGGTTCCTTCAAAACCCTCATTTTGAAGGTAGCAGTCTTGTAAATATAGCCTATCCACTGCTTTTTGGAATGCTGATTACTACACTCTTCATCTAAATTTTTATCTACTCACATAGCCTTAAGTTGTATTATCTATTCATTTAAGTGACCTTCAAAAAGTGTTTGATTTCACATCATTTTAAACATGTTATTTCTTTGTGAAAAGGTATTTTTTACTTGGCTACATTATTAAAAATAGGCTTTATCTCACAATTTTCTCCTCCATTCACAAATTCCCAAGTACAGAAGGCTTAACCTCTTTGAAACAACTATTAACTAACTGAGGAATCTTAAGGGGAGTTAATGGGAAGATTTCAACAAAAACATATGAAGCCTACAGTTCTCAATTTATAAACAAAAAAAAAATTCTGCAAAACTCTAACATATTCTTTTACGATAAAATACATGCTTTCTTCTTGAGGCTGCTTCTCAGTCATCAACTGGCTATACTGTATTCCTTATTTATCCATTTAGATTTCTGCTCCAATACACTGACCATCAAGATAACTGTTACTGCGTAAAACCTCAAAATTCAACATTATTTTCTGCTCAATATTTACCTTATTTTCAAAAATAATCTATAGATTAAAAAAAAAATTATTTGCCCAGAAAGTGTCACTTTTTCACAGGAATAAAACTTGCTCCTTTTCAATTGTTTGTTCTCCTTGTATCACTTTTTGGGTGCAGTTAGTAACAAAAACTCCATAAAACCGGCAGTTCTTACATCTGAAAAGGTTTAAGACTTCTCCTAAGAAGAATGCATGGTGTGGAAGTGGCAGTACCAAGAATTCTTGCTTAGTTAAAAATCACCAAACTTTCCCTTTATTATAAAAAAACCCTAAGATACATAAATAATTTGTAGTCATTTCCATATAAGCCAAAATTTAAACAAGAAAGCAATTATATACCTATTTAATCCTAACTTAAACTGTGGTACAATAAAGATAACCTCATCTGAAGTTTCATGTGAAACACGGAAAATATCGCCAAGTATCTTTCGGTTCGACACGTGCAAAACTACCTGATCGATACTAACTCCTCGCTGCCACAGACACGGCTAAGTTTTGGCAACCTTCATTTCCTTCAAGAGATTAGAGTTAGGAGGGGGGCTGGAAGGACCCATACTCAAGAAATCAAGGAACCTGAGAGGGAAATAAGTTGTGGTGACGGCGTGGCCTCACTCTAGTTGCCTAACAGTACCAGTCGCTCACGGCGGAGGGCCGCGTGGTGCGCTCCGAGTGTGCACCCATCAGTCTTCTGGTTGCACCCACCACAGGTCCATCTGACCCAGGGCCTGGTCCTGGCATCACAGAGCGGTAGAACCTGACTGCCCAAGCAGCAAACTGGCAATCCACGACAGTCCACGCCTCCCGGGCGCCCGCACGGCAAAAGGCTCACAGATTAAGGCCTAAAGCTAAGTTACGGAGAGTTACGGGTAATCCAGACCGCCAGAAGGGGGAAAGTGAAATTTTCCAGCACCGGGAAGCCGAGAGACGGTTTAGAGGTGGGGAAAGCGGCCATCTGGAAGAAAAATATCCTCCACCCGACAACGGTAACCGGAACAAAGATACTGGACCTCCCACCCTCAGGCAGAAACGACTGCCACCACTGAGGGGAGCGAGCAGGCAGAGGGGCCGAAGCTGGCGTGGGGGGGAAGGCCGGGGCGGCTTCCCCGCAGCCCCCAACGCGGCCCCGGCCTACCCACTACGCCGACCTCCCCTCGGCGGGGTGTCGCACTCACATTGTGAACGGGGCAGGGGGATGGGTGGACGGGCCTCTCTGGCGGCAGCTGCTGGGGATTTGACTCCTCTCCGCTGGCGACTCCGGGGTTTTCTCCCCGGTCGTGGCCTCTTCTCGCCTCCTTCAGACGACGGCAGCAGCAGGCTCGGCCTGGGTCCCCAGAATGCACCGCGCGGAGACAGCGGCTCCTCCGGTCGGAGAGAGGAGGAAAGTGTAGGAAAAGGGGCGCGAGGACAGAGAATGAACGTGCGTGCGTGCTAGCGAGGGGTGGTGAGGCCGGGCGGCGGCTGGTGACGCAGCAAAATACCCGGGCCCTGCCGCCGCGCGTGCGCAGTCCTTGTTTTCGGGCTCCAGCGCAGCTTTCTAGAGATATCTACGGAAAAGGCGGAGTCACCCAGCTCCTCGCGTTTCTTCCCGGCGCCCGCCCCGCCCTTCGTTCTCTCCCCCTGCTGAGCTCGTTCCCGCCTCTCCTCCCGCTCTCCCTCCTCGCGGTAGAAAACCGTTGGCCGCCTAGCCGCTTGGCCACGCGCTTTTGGCGATTTCCCTGAGAAACGGCTTCGGTGGCCGTGGGAGGAAGGCTGAGGCGGAGGGACGCAAAGAATCGGGAGGCGTGAGAAGTGAAATGGGAAGCTGGTTACTCTTGAGGGAGTAACGAGTCCACTGAGGAAATATTTCACCGCCAAGAGAGATGTAAAAAGCCTGTGCTGTTGGTGGTGGTGGTGATAAACTTGCGGAAAAGGGCTAACGAGAATCGAGGGCCTGCATCCACCTCGCCATTTCTCTGAAGGGAAGAGGCCGTGTCCAGGGGCAGCGGAAATTCGAGGTCTTTGGGTGAGGGGAACCGCTTGCCATTTGGGGCGGGATTTGCCCCTACTTTGAAACAGGAAGAGCCCTGGTGGCGCAGTGGTTAAGAGCATGGCTTCTAATCGAAAGGCGGTCGGTTGGAATCCACCAGCCGCTCCTTTGAAATTCTGTAGGGTGGTTCTGTTCTGTCTTATAGAGTCCCTGTGAGTTGGAATCACTTGACGGCAGCTTTTTTTTTTTTTAATATAGGAGTGCTGCAGATGAGAAAGGATGGATATTTGAGGGGAGAGGCTAAGTTTCTGGGAATGGAGAGACTGGGACATTCGGTGTCTCCAGGTATATAAATTCTGGGGGTTGGGGGGCTCCATCTGTGTTTCCACCTTTACTTCTTGAGTCTCCACATTCCAAAGGCACTGGGTCAGGCTCTAAAGGAGGATAAAA
Source organism: Dugong dugon (assembly GCA_030035585.1). NCBI lineage: Eukaryota > Metazoa > Chordata > Mammalia > Sirenia > Dugongidae > Dugong > Dugong dugon. The sequence goes on from CM057465.1 coordinate 11,410,570, forward strand.
CGAAGAGAATTGAAACAGTCTGCATACTAAGAGGTCACTTAACGCTGGAGTAAGGGAGAAATACACCAATGCACCGCTGATTAGAACACAAAGGAATTTTATGGAAAGTGCCATGAAGCTCTTGGAAAGAGTGTTTAGGGACTTCATACTTATCATTAAGGTATTGTCTTTGTTGTACAAGGCAGCTTTTGGGAACTATGGACATTGGACCCTATTCTCAAATCTCATTAAAAAAAAGGTTAAATCCCAGGTCTTGAATACTGATTCTAAGTCTCCCAACTGCTTGTTGGGGAAGACAAAATACACAAATCATGATTATAGAGTACTGTTATGGAAGTGGAGTCCTTGGATGGTGCAAAGGATTAATGCTCTTGACTGCTAACTGGAATGATTGGAGGTTGGAGTCCACTCAGAGGCTCCTGGGAAGAAAGACCTGGTGATAAACTTCTGAAAAAATCAGCCATGGTAAACACAATGGAACACAGTTCTACTCTGACTCACATGAGGTCACCATGAGTCAAATACAACTCAAGGGCCACTATTGTGTGCCATGGAGTCTATTCGGACTCACAGTGACCCTCTAGGACAGAGTATAACTACCCCATAAGGTTTCCAAGGCTGTGAATCTTTACAGAAGCAGACTGCCACATCTTTCTCCTGGGCTGGTGGGCTCAAACCGCTGACCTTTAGGTTAGCAGCCAAGGGCTTAACCACTGTTCCACCAGGGCTCCTTAAAGGCAACTGGTATGGATATATAATGGAAGTACAAAAAGTAATGGGAAGAAAAGGAGGAGAGGTTGATTTTGGCTGAAAGAATTAGGACAGGCCTGGTTTAGAAAAATTTATCCAAATTTTGAAAATAAGGCAAAGGATGGAGGAATGGCCTTTTGTTTCATACCGGGACATTGTTTAACCTGCCTGCCCAAGGAGTATGTAATAATCCAGGTGAAGGTACCTGTGTTTGACTTTGCTATTGTATGGTTCAAACTCAGACATTGTGAAGTTACTTAACTTGTAATTTTCTAATAAAAAATCTAAGCCTAGGTTTTATTGCTCTGTAGGAAACTAGCCAGTTTTGTTTAGCCTAGCAGTGTTATTCTGTTTGTTTTTATGCCTTTGACTCCCTAGTTCCTTAAATGCTTGTGGAACCAGATTTATCATTTTACTGGTTCCATCAATGAATTAAATATTTGACTTATGTTAATTTTATATTTGTGGAAGAGTTATGTTTTTTAATTCTTTTAAAATTCTGCTTGGACAACCTTATGGAGGTGACAGCAGGAATGCGTGGAGGTTGTACATTCCAAGGAGTCTGTGGGTGGCACAAATGGTTAAACAGTCAGCTACTAGCAGAAAGGTTGGTGGTTTGAACCCACCTGGAGGCACCTCAGAAGACAGGCCTGGTGATCCGCTTCTAAAAGGTCACAGCCTTGAGAATCCTACGGAGAAGTTCTACTCTGCACACACGGGTTTGCCATGAGTCGTAATCCACTCAGTGGCAACAACAACAGTACATTTCAGGCAGGAATCTTGATAGGTTAGGAAGTTGAAACAGAAGTATGTCTAGGTCAGGGGTCAGCAAACTTTTCTGTAATGGGCCAGATAAGACCATACTACCTCTGCCGCAACTTCTCACCTCTGCTGCTGTAATATGAAGTCAACCATAGACAGTATGTAAACAAATGAGAGTGACTGTGTTCCAGTAAAATGAAGAATGCTGAAATGAATTTCTTATAGTTTTCACATTACAAGATACTTATTTTAACCATTTAAAAATTTAAAAGAATTTAGAAACCACTCTTAGCTCAGAGACCATACAAAAACTGACAGTGGGCTGGATTTGATCTGCAGGCTGTAGAGTGCCAACACCTGGTTTAGGTAGTCCAGCGTGTAGGAGAGTAATTCAAGACAAGGTTAAGAAGATAGGTCACAACCAAATAATGGTGTCAGTGAATATCAGGCTAATTGTTTTCAACTTATTTTTCTGACAATGGAAAGCTATTGAAGTTTTTTGAATAGAGGAGTAACACTCTTTGTGTTCTAGAAAGATTAATTTGGTAACAAAGTATAAGATGAACTGAAAATGGAGGAACTGAATTGAAGCTAGCAGAAGGCTCCAACCCCAAATTACTGGCAATTTCCTTTATTAAAAGAAATGCTGATTTGAAAGCAGATAGTGGTGATGGTTGTACAATATGATGAACATAACAAATGTCACTGAATTATACATGTGAAAAATGTTGAAATGGTAAATGTTATATGTATTTTTACCACACACACACAAAAAAAAGTGCTGTGGGCAAAACTGCCTTTCACATAACAAGGAATTTTTGAAAATGCAGACCCAACATATCCTAATTCATAGTATATTTACTCCCACTCTTTGGTTTATTTCCCTGTGTCATTCATTGCTAAACATATTTCAAGAGATTTCTGTTATCTCAACCAGTTAACCACTGGGAAACTAAATTATACCAGGTTTCTTTTCCAGATTCACTAACAAGTTCTGTTTCTAGTAAGGGGCAAAATCTAGGTTCAAACATGCGTTGTTACAGTGTCAGGACTTTTGGCAGAGAAATCCACAGCCTAGATTGGCAGAAACTAGAAAATATTTGGCAAGTATTAGATGCTATTTTAAAAGTTTAATCTTGACAGTCTAAGAGAAAAGAGATTCTCACACTAGTTTAAAAAATTTGTAAAATGAACTTAGAAACATTTTGTCAATTGTGGTTGCAGCATCCAAGTTCTCCCTGAGGATGGAATTTAAATATGTGTCCAGAGTCACATTGCTAAAGAGAATTTTTTTAAAATTTAAAAATTATAACATGGTGAGAACAGTCGAGGTTTATGAAGAGGTTTTCTAATAATATAAGACCTTAAAGGTGTTAGCTTTGTAAACCAAAGAGGGAGGGGGCAAAGTGGTTGTCTTCTGGGTATAGGGGATAAGAAATTGGCCATACAGCTTAAAGGAGACATCATGGCCCAGCTACATATAAACATCACAGATAGCCTCTTAAATTATATCCTCTGACACAATGATTATCTGCCCACAATTTAAAACATACCCTATCAGTCTGGTTTGGTAGTAATGGGAACTGTTAAGAACTACTGTGTCTTGTGTTGAGCTTTTACATGTTCTAAGTTTTGATTTGATGCTACCAGTCTCATTGTGGGCTGGCATCAGCAGGTACAGCTCCAGGGGAAGGAAGAGACTTTAAAAAGCAAATTTACATTTAAAAGTGAAATATACTGAAACCTATCAAAAATGGTCTTTGGCCCCAAACATCACCTTATGGTATATATATACACCTGAAAATAAGTCTATAAAAGAGTGGTACGTGTTTATAACTAGAGTCTCTGGGATCAGAAGATACCGGGTAATGAAGTTTTCTTTTAATTTCATGAAAGAGAATATGTTGGCGGTTTTTGGGTAACTGTTTGCCATAAATACTTCATTGTGCTCCTTCAGTTAAATAAGTTAGGAAGTGGTCAGGAGAAGGTTACATATACATTCAGACATTAGATTTTGGAGGAATGTTGGCGATACCATTTGGTTCAGCACCTTGCAGGTAACTGAGTGAATGATGGAATAAGGGAGAAGTAGGACTAGTTTCAAAGTTAAGGGTGCTTTTTTCCCCTGATATTTTAGCTCTTCACTTGAAATAATTTTTCAATGTGTCCCCTGTTCTAGGAAGTAAGTGCAATGTAATGCCATCTGGAGGGAAATAAGAGAAAGAGCTAGAGATACATTTAACACATATTTATAAATTAGAGCCTACTATGTACCTGGTAGGCCCCTGGGTGGTGCAAATGGTTTGTGCTTGGCTGCTAATCTACAGATTGGTGGTTTGGACCCACCCAGCAGATTCATGGAAGAAAGGCCTGGCAACCTGTTTACCATAAAGATTGTTGTTAAATTATCGTACATCCACACAATGGAATACTACTCAACAATAAAGAACAACGATGAAGCCGTGAGACATCTTATAACATGGAGAAAGCTGGAGATCATTATGCTGAGTGAGTTTAGTCTGTCACAGAAGGACAAATATTGTATAAGACCACTATTATAAGAACTCAAGGTTTAAACACAGAAGAAAACATTATTTGATGGTTACGAGAGTGGGGAAGGGAGGGTGAGGGTTATTCACTAACTAGATAGTAGATAAGAATTAGGTGAAGGGAAGGACAATACACAATATAGGGGAAGTCAGGACAACTGGACTGAACCAAAGCTAAGACGTTTCCTCAATACAATCAAACACTATGAGGGACGGAATAGCAGGGGTAGGGGTCTGGGGAGCATGCTTTCAGGGGACATCTAGGTCAATTGGCATAACAAAGCTTATTAAGAAAATGTTCTGCATCCTACTTCGGTGAGTGGTGTCTGGGGTCTTAAAAGCTTGCAAGTGGCCGTCTAAGACGCATCAATTGGTCCCAACCACCTGGAGTAAAGGAGAATGAAGAACACCAAAGACACAAGGGAAGTATTTGGCCAAGAGACAGAAAGGACCACATAAACCAGACTTCATCAGCCTGAGACCAGAAGAACTAGATGGTGCCTGGCTACCACCAATGGCCACCCTGACAGGAAACACAACAGAGAGTCCCTGATGGAGTAGGAGAAAGGTGGGGTGCAGAACTCAAATTCTAGTAAGGAGACCAGACTTAATGGTCTGACTGAGACTGGAGGTACCCCGGAAAGCATGGCCCCTGGATTCTCTATCAGCCCAGAACTAAAACAGTTTTCAAGGCCAACTCTTCAGACAGGGGTTCGACTGGACTGTGGGATATAAAGTGATACTCATGAGGAGTGTGCCTCTTAGCTCAAGTAGATACAAGAGACTAAACGGGCAGCTTCTGTCCAGAGGTGAGATGGGAAGGCAGAGAGGGTTAGGAGCTGGCTGAATGGACGTGGAGAATCGGGGTGGAAAGGAGGAATATGCTGTCGCAGTATGGGGAGAGCAATTAGGGTCACATAACAATGTATACGTTTTTGTGTGGGGAAAAAATTTAGAAAAAGATTGTTGTTAGTTGCTGTCAAGTCATTTCTGACTCATGGCAACCCTGTGTGTTACATAGAGTAGAACTGCTCCATAGGGTTTTCTTGGCTGTAATCTTAAGAGAAGCAGATCGCCAGGCCTTTTCAACAGTATTACTGGATGGATTCCAACCACCAACTTTTTGGTTAGCAATTGAGCACAAACTACTTGCACCACCTAGGGACCTGCCCTAAACATTACAGCCAAGAAAACCCTATGGAGCTCAGTTCTACTCTGTAACACATGGGTCACCATGAGTTGGAGAGTGGTGGGAAATAAGGCTGGAGAGATGGGTTCAGGCCAGATGATGAAGGGTCTTATATGCCTACCTAAGACGTTTATAAAGCTTAATTCTATAGACAACAAAGAGCCAGAAGTTTTTAACAGGGCTGACATCAGACTTTTTTAAGGAAGATAGTTCTTGCTATAGTATGGGTGGACAAGTTTTCTGAGTGTAGGGACTGGTGTTATGTTTGAATTTGTATTCATAGTGCCAGGCACATAGCAGGTGCTCAGAAATGTTTGTTCAATTTGATCTGTCATCTGGAGTAGAGAGAGGCTGCAGACAAACCATTTACAGTACTTTAGGCAAAAGATTAGACCCAGAAGTAAAGCAGTGTTTGTAGGAGTAGAAAGAAAAGCTTGCCCACAATTCTGATATATTTCTGACCTTGAAGCTAGTTAGAAAAGGGAAGAGATAAGGTTTCTAGTTTGGGAGATTGTGTGAAATGTGATACCATTAGCTGAGACTGAAAGGGACAGATGGGGGAGTGGAAAAGATTATCAATTTAATATTGTATATTACTACTATATTTAGTAGTCAACGGAAGGGTTTTTATTTTTCTGGCTTGTTTAAGAATGAGGAGGTTTTATCTTGTTTGAAGAGTTAGAGGAAGCCCATGGAAAGGAAGAAATTGAAGAACGTGGGGTAATTGAGGCTTAGGAAGAAGGAAGGAGATGAAAATAAGTCTAAAGGCTTTTAAACTAGTGTATTAACGGTTTCTAAAATCTTCACACAAAAAACTCAAAGGTGCGGTTTGTAAGGAGAATCTCCAGTGTCTATATCTAAAACTATTTTGGTACACTAATCCCGTAATAATTTTGGGGATAAAGACGATCAAAGTGATGATTTGTTATAGGATATATCAAAGTAATGGTTTGATACAGATCCAATCACCAGAGTTCTGACACAGACTCAAGAATACTTTGTAACTGAAATAGTAAAGTTTTGCCATTTGAATATTTTCATTTTAACTATAAAATTTTAGGTTCCATGAAGTCAAGGGTTTTGTTTTGCTTTTGCTGCCATATTCCCTGGGTCTGGAATGTAATAAGTGTTTCATTCATTCATTCCACAAGTATTTATTGAGTACTAACTGAGGCCCAGGTATTGTTCTAGGTGCTGAGGATGTAACAGTGAATAAAACAAAAATCCCTGCCTTTATAGAGCTTACATTTTGGTGAGGAAGATAGGAAGAAGCAAGAAATATGCTGAGATATTTTACAAAAGATTTAAGAAGTTATAATTACTTCCATATTATTTCATATGTATAAAAATCATGTTTTCAAATAGGTGGCCAAAGAAGGTTGCATGAAAAAAATTATAGATAAGTTGTAGTTATTAGGGATAACAAGGTCAAAGGTATGACCATGGGAGTGAGCGATTCAGATATAAGACAAAATCACTGGAGTAGAAGAAATCAAGGGACTTAAAAGGCCAAGGTATTGAAGGGATATTGAAATCACCAAGAATTACCAGGAATGAATAGGAGTAACCTGGGGGAAGGGGCAATAAATTACAACAAGGAGGACTAGTGTGTGGTATATTCTGATGACATATGATTTAAAGATGACACCTACCCCACCTATAGACCCAGTGATACCAAAGGGTATAGGAGAAATAACTACATTTGAGGGGGCTGCAGGAGACTCATTGCCATCAAAGGAGAGCTGGGTTGCAGTTAGAGCCAGAAGGCGAAGGGAATGTTCACAGAAGAAGTTGAGGATATAAGGGATTTTGCTAATATATGGTGTTGAATTCAATTGTGAAAGGGTTTTTAAAAGATGAGGAGGGCTGCAAAATGGGGTTAGAAATAGTGATGTACAGATTGTAGGAATGTTAGAGTTCAGGATATGTGAGACATGGCTGAGTAGAATTCTGGATTCTAGTGGTAACTGACATGACAAGGATAAAGGGCATGATAATCTCAAGGAGGATGGTAGAAAGTCTGTGAATGTTGAGAGGGAAAGGAATAGTGGGGAGTCTTGCCAGGACATGCAGAGTTCTGGGGTTCCTACTAGACCCCAGGTCAGTAGGGAGATATGCAGAGGGACTGTTCTTACTCTGAGAGTACTGACTGCATCTTTTTTTTTTTTTTGGTAAGATTTCGTATTGAAGTAAAACATACATTCAAGTGCACAGATCTGACTTCCTTTTTTTTTTTTTTTTTGATTGTGAAGGATTATGGAGCAAGTTAGTTTCTCATTAATTAATTAATGCACATATTGTTTGTAACATTGGTTGCCGACCCTGCAATGTATCAACACACTCCCCTTCTCGACCTTGGGTTCCCCATTTCCATTCATCCAGCTTTCCTGTCCCCTCCTGCCTTCTCGTCCTTGCCCCTGGGCTGGTGTGTCCGTTTAGTCTCGTGTACATGGTTGACCTACGTGTATTATTGTTTGTTGTATGGGACTGTCTGATCTTTGGCTGACTTGTAATTCTTAATTCCCAGCACGTGGGCTACTCTCTTAACCTCTGCAGATGCCAACAGCGGTCCTCAGAGGACTGATTTTACTCCTAGTAAAAAGGATGAGCTCTCTTGATTCATGTTCAATAAATATTTGTTGGATGAACAAATGAGGTGCCAGATCCATGAGGGAAATATATTTTACCTCAGAGGGCCTCAGATCACTTGAGTCCTCTGTTTCCAGATTTGTTAGGTACAGCAACATGGAAATAAAACTAATATCTAAATACCAGTGGAACTGTTACGCATGTTTTTTTAGGTACCTTTAAGAGCTTTGAAATCCTCGGGAAAATGCCAAAGAAGCCCTGTATTTTTAGAGTCTCTGTTCAACATATGTAGTTTATGCTTGATGCTTATGAATAGAAAACTGATTGTGTCCTAACAGAGACATATTTACAGCTTTCATCAGTGTGAGATAAGAGCAAGGATAAATGCAGTAATTGGTAAATTATTTCTATGTCTAGATTTATTTTCTGTCATAACTTTGTACCAGCTACATTCTCATCCAAGCTTCATTAGACAAATGATCCTGAAATAATATTTAACTCCATCTCTTTCCATTTTTAAATATCATACTGTAAGATGAACACACTAATATTACACTGAGTTTTTGTTTTGTTTTTTACACTTCCAGGGCAACCCAAAGTTTAGGAACTCTGAGGCTGCAGAATGAAATGTTTGAATGCAAGAATGGTGCTGGGCACCACAGAAACCTTCTTCACTGAAATCGAGGTCATCCCTAAGTGCCATTTGAAAACTGTGATGTCTCCTTTGGCTTCGATCTCTAAAGAACTGTCTTCAAGCCCAGGGTGACCTTTCTGTCTGTGTTCTTAACCTCATTGTCTTCTGCCTTTTCCAGAGCCGTGCATTTTCAATTTGTTAATATTTCCATTCTTCCTACAAATGTACTTAGGCCCTCTACCTAAAAGCAAGACAAAAATGAAACAAAGCTTCCCTCAGGCCTCCCTTTCATGCTGTGGCCTGCTAAACTTTTTCCATATTTGTGGGAATATTCTACACTGTTCTCACTGAAGACACTTTTTCACTATCCATTTATTGGTTTCCACTCCCTCCAAGCTACCAGAAAGGATACCTTGGAGGTCACTCAATCGCCAGATTCAAACACCTTTTCTCATCCTCGTTCTTGAGGATTTTAAAGTATTTTACGTAGTTGACCAACCATTCCTTGTCCTTGAAATGGCTGTCTTCTAGTTTTTATTTTTAACTCTTTTCTCTGTCCTTTACTGACTCTCTAAATATGTACGGTGCCTACTAAACGTAGGTGGTCCCCTGTAAAAATGGTGTGGCAGAGGCGTCTGTCCTCCTCTAACTTTACAAGGAAGAAGGAGAAGCAAGATCAACAGCCCAAGGCTGATTCCTGTGAGGTAAAGGTCAGACATGACTCTTCTTCCCACCATCTTTACCAATTCTGACACTAACCGACCCTCCCACAGTACTCTCCTTCTCTGCTGGCTTCAATAATTCATTGCAGTGGTCACACAGAACTCACAGACAATACTCATGACTATGGGGTTTATTAGGGAAGTAACAGGTTACAATTCAGGTTAATGAACACTTAGGATACAGTTCTTTCATCAGGACAGTCTCTTCTCCGCCATGCCTGCAGACACACCTCTCTCTGGCCCTCGGCACCTTGGCCTGGACTCTGCTGTGCTTGGACAAGTGTAACAAAGCTCTTTTAGCTCTGCTGGTAAGTGTCCGGAGGCACCCCACTCCCTCAGTAATCCTAGGCCCAAAGGTGCTCGGCTGTAGCTCCACGGGTTGACAAACCTACCTCTACCAAGTACCCAGGGCACCCTACTCCGCCAGCAAGCCTCCTGCCTGAAGGCAGTCAGCTTTTTCATTCCGTGGGCCAGGCTATCTCCTGCTGGTCTACTGACTGTGCTGCAGCTGCTTCTCACCATCTTTGGTGTTACAGGTCTCTCTCAGTCTCCTGGTTCCAGGAGCTTCTCAGCACAGGGATCCTGTTCCACTCCTGGTTCTTCCTTTTCGGTGGTGGTGGGATCCTCTCCTTCCACCTCTGGGATGGCTCATTTCAAGCCTAGCGGGATAGCAAAATTGACCAATCCCTTCATTAGGGTTCCATATACCTCATTTGCATAGTCCTACTCAATCCTTGGGTGTGAGTCACAAAGATCATGGCTAGAAGTCCCATACGAAGTAGTTCATTACACCACATCCTTCAAGTTCTTTTCCTGGAGCTCTCCTATCACTAGTGATTACCAAATGTTCTTTTTCTTTTTTTAAATTGTGCTGTAAGTGAAAGTTTACAGTTCAAGTTGGTTTCTCATACAGAAGTTTATACACACATTGTTATGTGACCCTAGTTGCTCTCCCTATAATGTGACAGCACACTCCTCCTTTCCACCCCAGATTTCCCATGTCGATTCAACCAGCTCCTGTCCTTTTTTGCCTTCTCATCTCGCCTCCGGACAGCAGCTGCCCGTTTAGTCTCACGTATCTACTTGAGCTAAGAAGCACACTCTTCACAAGTATCATTTTATGTCCTATAGTCCAGTCTAATCTATGTCTGAAGAGTTGGCTTCGGGAATGGTTTCAGATCTGGGCTAACAGAGAGTCTGGGGTCCATGTCTTCTGGGGTCCCTCCAGTCTCAGTCAGACCATTAAGTCTGGTCTTTTTACTAGAATTTGAGTTCTGCACCCCACTTTTCTCCTGCTCCGGGATTCTCTGTTGTATTCCCCGTCAGGGCGGTCATTGGTGGTAGCCAGGCACCGTCTAGTTCTTCTGGTCTCAGGCTGATGAAGTCTCTGGTTTATGTGGCCCTTTCTGTCTCTTGCGCTAATATTTTCCTTGTGTCTTTGGTGTTCTTCATTCTCTTTTACCAAACGTTCTTGGTCACAGTATCTTATTGGTTTATATATATATATTTTATATATATATATGTATACTAAAAAAAACCAAACCCGTTACCATCCGACTCATAGTGACCCTATAGGACAGAGTAGAACTACCCCATAGGATTTCAAAAGAGTGGCTAGTATGTTCAAACTGCTGACTTTTGGTTGGCAGTTGTGCTCTTAACACTGTGCCACAGGGCTCCATGTATATGTAACATATATATATATCCCATTGCCGTTGAGTGGATTCTGACTCATAGTGACCCTTTAGTAGACCCAGAGTAGAACTGCCCCATAGGGTTTCCAAGGAGCAGCTGGTGGATTCAAAATGCTGACCTTTTGGTTAGCAGCCGAGCCCTTAACCACTGTACCACCACGGCTCCTTGAATAGGATAAGGGGTAAAAATGATTCCCAGTCTCACCATCTGGCTATGGTATCTCTTGGGCAGAAAAAACAGAAGTTGTGCCCAATTAAAGTAATCCCCATTTTAATGGATTTGATCATTTCCCAGCCTGGGATTGTGGTTGCAGTGGAGGCTTTCCTGAACTGTTTAAGCAATATAGAAATTACCAGAAATGGTCACTGGGGGAGTTAAGATTTCTTATATTAGGTCCCAAGTGATGCTTAAGGGCTTGTTTCATTGCTGGAGACACAGGCTATTGTGAATTGCTAACCACAACCTCTTAGTCTTTATTTTAAATAGCAAAAGATGAAATTTCTTCACTCCCTGACAGCTCTCTGCATCAGTTGACCCCTTTCATCCTTAATTTGTGTCCTCTGGGAGCTGCTGTTTTCCCAGTTGAAGTCACTAACTGGGTCTAGGCAATAGCTACCTCTTTAACCTGATTATAACAACATGGAAAGGTGGAGAAAGATCTGACAGGATGATTTCTAAGAACTGAATTAGTAAACCTGTGGGACTGCAGAGGCAACTCTTCGGATACAGATCAGGTATCTTTGTGCTTAATTCAGAAATCAACCAGTGAAGATAATCTTTAAAACTTAAACCGGAAATATCCCCTGGAGACTTTTTAAAACCCAATAATAGTTTAGCTTAACTGGTTAAAAAAAAAAAAGTCTGCCCTGAGCATTATGGTCTTTTAAGTACTATCTGTATGGGATCAAGTTGACAACAGCAACTCACAAGATTAGATAGGAACCTTAAGAAGCAGTGAGTTTATGTGAATAGAGGAGGGGAACAACTGAGAAGGAGGGTGAGAATAGTTATACAACTCAACGAATGTAATCAGTGTCACTGAATTGTATAGAAACTGTGGAATCCGTGTATGTTTTGCTGTGTATATTCTCAAAAACAACAACAAAATTAAAAAAAAAAAAAAAACCAACCTGTGTATCATAATCCTCTTGCTTTATTGGATACTGGCTTAAAAAGAAAAAGAAGACATCTTTTGTACCATTGGGGAAATTTAAACATACATTTGGTATTTAATGATAATATTGAATTATTGTTCATTTTGTTGTGTGTGATAGTGGTATGGTTTTGTAGAAGGATGTCCAAAAAATTTTTTTGAGATATGTGCTGATGAAGATGTGAAGTGCCAAGACATCTGTAATTTTCTTTAAAATTGTGTGGCAAATAAATAAATATGGCAAAATATTAATTGTTGAATATGGAAGGAAATACAGCTGTTCATTGTAGTTTCTGCTTTTCTTTCTGTGAAATTTTTCATATTTAGAAGCAATATATACATATATATGATTTGTCTTGGTGTAAGAGTATATACGTATATTCTTACACAAGAGAATATATATATATATACTTACACAAAGAGAAATCAAGAAAGTAATTTCACTTTCCTACACCTTGAGTCTCAGGCCTAGAACTGTCACAGCTTTATTTCCACCACATTTGTCATGGTTAAAGCAAGTAACAAGGCCAGTCCAGATTCAAGGGGTGGGGAAATAGATGCCACCTTTTGATGACAGGAGTGGCATGCATATACGGAAATGGGAGGAACTGTTGGGAGCCATCTTTGCAGACAATCTACCACACATGGGGAAACAGAAAATTAAAAAGGGAGGCAAGAACTTAAAGTTCAGAAAAGAGAAACATGAGATTAGACAGGGAAAAAGCGATACAGGTATACTCCCACATGGCATTTGTAAGTTACTGTCTTTGAATTTCCCCAGGAAAACTCACAGAAAGTTTACGTGTGTGAATTTGTTTTAATAAAAGAAGGAGACACTATGCATTTTGTCTGCTGCTTTCTCCCTACGTCCAGGTTGTCAGGGCAAATTCATATAAGCCTTACTGTTGTGTTTAGAATATGGGCTCCCAGGAGCAACTGCTTGAGGCTGAATCCTTGTACCGCCACTTGGGCAGTCACCTTATTTCTGTAAAAAGGAATTACTTGCAATACCTACTTTATTAGGTTATTGCGGGGATTAAATAAGATAATGTACTTTGCACATTGCCTGGCAGATAGTAAGCACTGGATAAATGTTAGTTATTATCAAGTCTATTAAGCCTGTTCTCATTTCATAGGGAATCTTCCACTGGAACAGTGAGGTGAGGATTAGAACTCCAGTACTAGTCTAAGGTAATTATTTTGGCCTTTTGGATTAAAGAGCCCATAACTTACTCATTTTACTTATTTTTACTGTCTTTGTTGAAACTATAATATTTAGAATAGGAATGAACATTATTTCCATGTAATGGAAAAATCCTCAAAGGATCCCAGTAGAACTTAGCCTCTATTTGAGGTATTATTATCCAATAATAATGCCTAACATTCGTAGACTGTTTTTAGAGTTTATAAAGCCTTTTGATATCCATTGTCTCATTTAATTCTCACAGTTCGATGAGGTATCATCCCCATTCTACATTAAGGAAATTGAGCCTTAAGGGGATCAAATTACCCATATCCAATATCACATAGCTATTAAGTGGCAGAATTGGTATTTGAATTTAAATTTGGTTTAAAATTAAAATTTGGTTTCAGTACAAAGAGTGTGATATTATGAGTATGTTAAGTTCAAAGTATACCCCAGGTGCAACTAGCATTCTAATCAGGAATTCACACTCCAGAGGGATTACCAGAAGCACTTCAGCAGTCTTTAACTCTGATCAACACTAAATATTTTGCTTATTAAATTAATGAATGTCAGAAATGGAGGGATACATGAATTGTTAATTGGAATAATGGATGTTAGAAATGGGCTCTCATTAAGAACAGTGGTGTTATGGATTGGCTAAAATAATTTGACGTGTTCCCCATACTTAACATGAATTGTGTCTACACATCTCCCTATAGCCTGTATCCTTAGGGATGGTACTAGAGACTTGAAATCTAAAAGATCCAGTGTCTTGCCATCGGGATGAAGGATATCTTATTGCCTGATGCCAACTTGAAGGGTAATAACAGCTTGTTTCTGTAATATTATTGCACCTGTCTTTAGTGAATCTTCCTGCAAATGTGGTAGGATCATAGAACATAGTGCTTATAGAATAAATTGTTTCATTCTGGCATGCTAATACATATTTGTTTAATAATAAATGCCATCTTCTGACTTATAAACTTATGTTCTTTTCATTATGTCACAGCTATTCCAGCTTCTCCACTACAGCCTGCTATAGTTGTTATTCCCTTGTATAAGACAATTATAGACCCAAATCACATATAGAAGCAAAATTTCTAAATAAAATATTAGCAAAGAGAATCCAGCAATGTATTAACATAATAATATTCTATGATCAAGTAAAGTTTACTTTGGGGATGCAGGGGTGGTTTAATATTAGGAAAATCAATAATTTATTATGATCATAGTAATAGACTATGTTAATAAATGCTGAAAAACTTTTGATAACAGTGTCTATGCATAATGTAAGTAATAATAATAATAACTAAGTAAGTAAGAAATTAAGGAAACTAAATATAGTAAAGTCTATATATCTAAACAAACAGCAAATATTGTATTAAATACTAAAATACAATACTAAAATCAGAAACTAGACAGGATGCCCCCATTACCATTTATTATTTTACATTTAGTTTTAAAAAATTTATCAAAATTACACATGAACATGATTTAAAGAGTCAGCTAATAACATTTGTTAAGAAAAAATAGCAGGCCCCAGCCCCCTGCCTCTGTTTCTCTTTCTCAGAGACAACCTTTTATAAAGGAAAACATACAAAAATCAATAGCTTTTCTCTATTTTAACAACAGACATCTGGAAAATCAAATAGAAATATTCCATTCCCAATAGTGCCAAACATATAAAATACTTAGAAGTTAACAAGAAAGGTTACAGAAACCAAATAAAATTATGAAATCTTATTGAAGGACATAAAATAAGTTCTGAAGAAATGGGAAAATATACTATGTTCTTGCATTGATAAGACAATATCATAAAAATGTCAATTTTCCTTCTAAAGCATATATATATATATAAATTCAATAAATTCTGATTAACATTCCAATAGGATTTTTGAGGGAGTGGAATTGGAAAAAGTATTTAAAACGATATAGAGTAGAAAGTATGAAAAAGAACAATAAGTTTGCCTTACCGAATACAGAAAGACACTATGAAGTCTCTATAATTAAACCAGTATAGAATTAATTTAGGAATAGATAAGTAAGTCAGTGGAACAGAAGAGAGATTTTGAAAGCAAATACGAGTATATATAAGAATTTATGACAAAAGTGGTAATTCAACCGAGAACAGATGTATTAATGTATATTAGTTATTCACCTGGAATAAAATAAAATTGCGCCAATTTCATACGCTAAGCACAAAAATAAGTATCAACTCAAATCATTAGTCATTAGGGAAATGCAAATCAAAACCACAATGAGATGCCACATCACACACAGAAGGATGGCTAAAATAAAAAGGGAGACAATAACAAGTGTTGGGGAGGATATGGAGAAATTGGAACCCTCATACATTGCTGGTGGGACATAAAATGGTACAACTGCTTTGGAAAACACTTTGCCAGATCCTGAAATGTTAAATATAGAGCTATCATATTACCCGGCAATTCCACCTAGGTATATACCCAAGAGAAATGAAAACATATGATCACACAAAAATCTGTACACAAATGTTCATAGCAATATTATTCACAGTAGCCAAAAAAGCGGAAACAACCCAAATGCCCATCAAATGATGAATGAATAAACCATATGTGATGTATACATATAATGGAATAATACTTGGCCATAAAAAGGAATGAAGTACTGATACATATTACAAAATGGATGAAACTTGAAAACTTCTGCTAAGTGAAAAAAGTCGGACAAAAGACCACAAATTATGATTGCATTTACATGAAATGTCCAGCACAGGCAAAACTATAGAGATAGAAAGTATACTAGTTGGTTGCCTAAGGTTGGGAGGAGGTTTGGAAAGAAGTGGGAAGTGACTGCTAATGAGTACAGGGTTTCTTTTTGGGCTGCTGATGAAAATATTCTAAAATTAATTGTGATGGTTGCACAACTCTTACTAAAAACCATTGAATGATACTTAAATGGGTGACTTGTATGTGAATTAAATCTCAATAAAACTGTCTAAAATAGTACATAAATCTATACATGTGATAAAGTTGCATAGAACACTATACACAACTGAATGCACACACATAAAAACTGGTAAAACCTGAATAAAATCTACAGATTGTGCCAATGTTAATTTCCTTGTTTTGATACTGTACTATACCAGTGTAAGATGTTACCACTGGGGAAAGCTAGTTAAAGAGTATATGTGAGTTCTCTGTACTATTTTTACAATTTTATGTGAGTCTATAGTTCAGAATAAAAAGTTAAAAAAAAAATAAATGGTTGGAAAAAAAGATAAACAATGCCAACACTACCGTTGCTGTTGAGTTGATTCCAACTTATAGCTATCCTATAGGACAGAGTAGAACTGTCCCATAGGGTTTCTAAGGAGCAGCTGGTGGATTCAAATTGCGGACCTTTTGGTTAGCAGCTGTAGCTCTTAACCACTGAGCCACAAGGGATGAAGTTGGATTGGATATATTAATATCAGGCAAAGTAGATTCCAGAGCAAAGATTATTACCAGGGACAAAGAAGGTCACTTAGTAATGATAAAGGGATCAATTCAGCAAGAAGACACAACAATCCTAAATGTTTTGCCTGAAGCAAAAATTGTTAGAACTGCAATGAGAATTAGAAAAATCAACAATTATAGTAAGAGATTTTAACACCTCTTTCTCAATAATTGATAAAATAAGCAAACAAAAAATATCAGTAAAGATAAAGAATACTTGTACTTGAACATTATCAACCGACTTAACCTAATTTTTGTAGAATGCTCCATCCAACTGCACGAGAATACACATTCTTTTCAGGTGCACACAGAACTTTTACCAAGATAGACCATATTCTGGACCATAATACAAGCCTCAATAAATTTATAGAGTCCAGTCTTACCAAGTATTTTCCAGGGTTACAATGGAATTTAATTAGAAACCAATAACAGACAAATATCTAGAAAATCACCAAATATTTTGTAACGGAATAAAACAATTCTAAATAACCCATGGGTCAAAGAAGAAACAAGAAGGGAAATTAAAAAATATTTTGAACTGAATGAAAATGCAAACATACAACATATCAAAATTTGTGGGATTCAGCTAAAGCAGTACTTAGAGGGAAATTAATAGCTTTAAACTTCTTGTTGTTGTTAATTGCTGTCAAGTTGCCTCCATCTCACGGCAACCTTATGTATAACAGAATGAAATGTTGCCTGGTCCTTTGTCATCTTCATAATCATTGGTATGTTCGAGTCCGTTGTTGAGCTATTGTGTCAGTCCATCACGTTGAAGGTTTCCCTCATTATCACTGACCCTTTACTATACCAGATAGGATGTCCTTTTCTAGCAATTGTCTTTCCTGATGATTTGTCCAAAGTAAGCACAGTGCAATGGATTGCTTTTATATGGCCTTTCTCATCATGATCTTATAACTCCCACCAAATGATTGGGTGGGACTGTGCAAATAAGGTGCTTGTGGCCCACCAATGGGATTAGATAGCTTGCTAATAATACAAATAAGGTGCACGGCGTCCTTGTGGGGGTGGGACCATGCAAATATGGTATGGAACCCTAATGAGGTGATTGTTCAATTTTGCCATCCTGCTAGGCTTAAAATGAGCCATCCCAGGAAAAGGGAGGACCTCACTCCACCAAGAAAGAAGCGATGGAGGTGGAGCGTGTCCTTTGGATTCCGGGTCCCTGCGCTGAGAACCTTCTAGACCAGGAGACAGAGAGAGCTGTAACACTGGAGACGGGAGAGATGGACAGAAGCAGTAGCAGAGAAAGGGTAGCAGCAGAGGCAGCAGAACCAGGAGACGGCAGGAAAAGGTGTGGTGGGCTTCCCGACCGGTGGAGAAAGAAAGCTGAGTGCCTTTGGGCAGGAGGTCTGCTGGTGGAATGGAGTGCCTCTGGGCACTTGGTGGAACTAGGCTCACTGACCCATGGAGCTAGAGAGCTGAGTGACTTCAGGCAGAGGCTTACTAGCAGAGTGGGGTGCCTGTGGGCACTTATTGGTGGAGCTAAAGAGCTTTGTAATGCTTACCCTAACAGAGGCTGGGCCTGCCCAAGAGGCATGAGGAGTCGAGGGCTTGAGGGCCGAGAGGTAGAGGGACCAAGGGCCATGGAGAGGCCTGTCTGTGGGCATGGCTGAGAAGAGGCTGTCCTGATCTAAGAACTGTATCCTAAGTTGTCCCTGATCCTGAATTATAACCTATTACTTCTCTAATAAACCCCATAATCATGAGTATTGTCTGTGAGTTCTGTGTGACCATTGCAACGAATTATTGAACCCAGCAGGGAAGTAGAGAATGCTGTGGAAGGGACAGCTGGTGTCAGAATTGGTAAAAAAAAAACTTTGGAGGATGGAGGTATGTTTGACCTCCGCCTCATAGGAGAAAGCCTTAAGGCTGTTGATGTTGATAATAGTTCTCTCTCCTTCTCTTTGTAAAGTTAGACAAAGAGATCCTGTCTCCTCCATGCCATTTTTACAGCAAGTGAGCTGAAGTCTAGCCATCCTCACTTCTGAGGAGCATTCTGGTTGTATTTCTTCAAAGACTGATTTGTTTGTTCTTCTGGCAGTCCATGGTATACTCAATATTGTCAACACCACAATTTTAATGTATCAATTCTTCTTCTGTCTTCCTTTTTCGTTGTCCAGCGTTTGCATGCATATGAGGCAAAAAAAAAAAAAAAAAACATGAATGGCTTCAGTCAGGCACACCTTAGTCATCAAGGTGATATCTTTGCTTTCTGAAACTTTAAAGAGGTCTTTTGTAGCAGATTTGTTTAATGCAATACATTGTTTGATTTCTCCACTGCTGCTTCTATGGACATTGATTGTTGATCCAAGTAGAACGAAATCACTGACAACTTCAATTTCTTTTTTCACTTATCATGATGCTGTTTATCAGTTCAGCTGTGAGGGTTTTCATTTTCTTCACATTCAGGTGTAATATATACTGAAGCTTGTAGTCTTTTACCATTATCAGTAAGTGCTTCAAGTGGCACTTTTTCAACAAGCAAGGTTGTATCAGCTGCATATAATGAGTCTTCCTCCAATCCTATCATATACTCCAGCTTCTCGGATTATTTGCTCAGCATACAGATTGAATAAGTAAGGTGAAGGGATACAACCCTGTTGCACACCTTTTCCAAATTTAAAACATCCCCTTGTTCTGTTCAAACGACTGCCTCTTGATTCATGTACAGGTGCTGCATGAGCACAATCAAGTGTTCTGGAATTCCAATTCTTTGCGATGTTATCAATAATTTGTTATGATCCACACAGTCAAATGCCTTTGCATAGTCAATAAAACACAGGTAAACATCTTTCTGGTATTCTTTGCTTTTAGCCAGGATCCATCTGACATCAGCAGTGATATCCCTGGTTCCACATCCTCTTCTGAAGCTGGCTTGAATTTCTGGCAATTCTCTTTCGATATACATAAACGACGACTGTACATGTGGACATTGCTAGATGGAATATACAGGAATCAAATCGACTTCATCTGCGGAAAGAGAGATGGTAAAGCTCAATATCAGTCAGAACAAGGCCAGGTGCTGACTGCAGAACAGACTGTCAGTGGCTTATATGCAAGTTCAAGTTGAAACTAAAGAAAATTAGAGCAAGTCCACAAGAGCCGAAGTATGGCCTTGAGTATATCCCACTTGAGTTTAGAGACCATCTCAAGAATAGATTTGACTCATTAAACACTAATGACAGAAGACCAGACAAGCTGTGGAATGACATCAAGGACATCGTACATGAAGAAAGCAAGAGGTCATTAAAAAGACAGGAAAGAAAGAAAAGACCAAAATGGATGTCAGAAGAGACTCTGAAATTTGCTCTTGAACATAGTGTAGCTAAAGCAAAAGGAAGAAATGATGAAGTAAAAGAGCTGAACAGAAGATTTCAAAGGGTGGCTCTAGAAGAAAAAGTAAAGTATTATAATGAAATGTGCAAAGACCTGGAGTTAGAAAATCAAAAGGGAAGAATATGCTCAGCATTTCTCAAGCTGAAAGAACTGAATTAAAAATGCAAGCCTCAAGTTGCAATATTGAAGGATTCTATGGGAAAAATATTAAATGATGCAGGAAGCATCAAAAGAAGATGGAAGGAATACACAGAGTCACTGTACCAAAAAGAATGGGTGGACATTCAGCCATTTCAGGAGATAGCATATGATCAAGAACCAATGGTACTGAAGGAAGAAGTCCAAGCTGTACTGAAGGCATTAGCGAAAAACAAGGCTCCAGGAATTGACGGAGTATCAAATGAGATGTTTCAACAAACAGATGCAGCACTGGAAGTGCTCACTCATCTATGCCAAGAAATTTGGAAGACAGCTACCTTGCCAATCAACTGAAAGAGATCCATATTTGTGCCCATTCCAAAGAAAGGTGATCCAACAGAATGTGGAAATTATTGAACAATAACATTAGTATCTCATGCAAGTACAATTTTGCTGAAGGTAATTAAAAAACAATTTCAGCAGTAGATTGACAGAGAATTGCCAGAAATTCAAGCCAGATTCAGAAGAGGATGTGCAATGACGCAGGGTGCAATGGATCGCTTTCGTGTGGTCTTTCTCACCTTGGTCTTGTAACTCCTACCCAAGTGATTGGGTGAGACTGTGCAAATAAGGTAATTGTGACCCACCAAGGGGATTAGTCAGTTTTGCCATCCCACTAGGCTTAAAAGAGCCAATTCCAGAGCAGAGAGAGGATGTCACCATCACCAAGGCAGAAGGGCCAAGAGCACAGCATGTCCTTTGGACCTGGGATCCCTGCGCTGAGAAGGTCCTGGAACCAGGAGACCGAGACTGAGAGAGAGAGAGGAAGAGAGACAGAGAGAGAGAGAGAGAAAAAGAAAGAGAGCTATAACATTGAAGACAACGAGAAGTGGCTGTAGAGAAACAGGAGCAGCAGAAGCAGGAGATGGTGCGTTGGGCTTTCCAGCCCACAGAGCAAGAAAGCTGAATGCGTGTGGGGCAGGAGGCTTGTTGGAGGGGTAGAGTGCCTCCAGGCACTTGGTGGAGCTAGGTTTGCTGACCCACAGAGGTAGAGCTGAGTGCCTTCAAGCCGAGGCTTTCTGGTGGAGTGGGATGCCTCTGGGCACTTATCAGCAGAGCCAAAAGAGCTTTTTGACACTAGCCAGAGCAGGGCAGAGGCCAAGGGGCCAGAGAAAGGCATGTCTGTGAGCACACCTGAAAAGAGGCCGACATGATGGAGGAACTGTTTCCTGAGCATTCCTCAACCTGAATTGTATGTAACCTGTTACTTTCCTAATGAACCCCATAATTGTGAGTATTGTCTGTGAGTTCAGTATGGCCATTGCAATGAATTATTGAACCCAGCAGAGAAGTAGAGAGTGCCATGGGAGGGACGGTTGCTGTCAGAATTGGTAAAGATGGCAGAAAGAGGAAGCATGTCTGACCTCCTCCTCATAGGAATCAGCTTTGGGCTGTTGATCTTGATTCTCCTTCCCCTCTGTGAACTTAGAAGAGGTCAGATGCTGCTGGCATGGCATTTTTACATGAGGGATATCTTTGCTGATGTTAGATTATCTTGGTTGAAAGCAGAGAATACCAGAAAGATGTTTACCTGTGTTTTATTGACTAAGCAAAGGCATTCAACTATGTGGTTCATAACAAATTATGGATAACATTTTGAAGAATGGGAATTCCAGAACACTTAATCGTGCTCATGCAAAACCTGTACATAAACCAAGAGGTGGATCAAACAGAACAAGGGGATACAGCATGGTTTAAAGTTAGGAAAGGTATGCGTCTGGGTTGCATCCTTTCACCATACTTATTCATTTCTCTTCATGGCTAAGTAATATTCCATTATATGTATGTACCACATTTTCTATCCATTCGTCTGTTGATGGACATGTTGGTTGTGTCCACCTTTTGGCTATTGTGAATGGTGCAAAAACAGCTTTCTTTAATGAAGTAGTTTTATGTATTTGCGAAGGGTAGTACTTAAGCAATGAGCCCTGGTGGCGTACTGGTTAAAGTGCTTGGCTGCTAACTGAAAAGTTGGTGGTTCGAACTCACCAGCCATTCGGTGGGAGAAAGCTGTAGTAGCCTTCTTCCGTAAAGATTTACAGCCTGGCATAAACAGAATACAAAACATAACTAACAATGCACAAACACCAGAAGAGAAACTAGATAACTGGGAGCTCCTAAAAATCAAACACTTATGCTCATCAAAAGACTTCACCAAAAGAGTCAAAAGACAACCTACAGACTAGAGAAAATTTTTTTGGCTACGACATACCTGATCAGGGTCTAATCTCTAAAATCTACAAGATACTGTAAAACTTCAACCACAAAAAAACAAATAACTCAATTAAAAAACAGGCAAAGGATATGAAGTGTCACTTCACCAAAGAAGACATTCAGGCAGCTAACAGATACATGAGGAAATGCTCATGATCATTAGCTATTCAAGAAACGCAAATCAAAACTACAATGAGATACCATTTCACCCTAACAAGGCTAGCATTAACCCAGAAAACACGAAATAATAAACGTTGGTGAGGTTGTGGACTGGAACACTTATATACTGCTGGTGGGAATGTAAAATGGTACAACCACTTTGGAAATCGATTTGGCACTTCCTTAAAAAACTAGACATAGAAGTACCATATGATCCAGCAAACCCACTCCTGGGAATATATCCTAGAGAAGCAAGAGCCATCACACGAATAGATACATGCACACCCATGTTCATTGCAGCACTGTTCACAACAGCAAAAAGATGGAAACAACCTAGGTGCCCATCAACAGATGAATGGATAAACAAATTATGGTATATTCACACAGTGGAATACTAGATAAAGAACAGTGATGAATCCACGAAACATCTCATAACATGGAGGAATCTGGAAGGCATTATGCTGAGTGAAATTAGTCGCAAAAGGACAAATACTGTATGAGACCACTATTATAAGAACTCAAGAAAAGGTTTAAACACAGAAGAAAACAGTCCTTTTATTTATTTATTTTTTAATTATACTTCAGATGAAGGTTTACAGAGCAATTTAGTTTCTCATTAAACAATTAATACACATATTGTTTTGGGACACTGGTTGCCAACCCCATGACACGTCAACACTCTCCTTCTCTATCTTGGATTCCCCATTACCAGCTTTCCTGTCCCCTCCTGGCTTCTCGTCCTTTCCCCTGGGCTGCTGTGCCCATTTAGTCTTGAGAAAACATTCTTTGATGGGTGGGGAGGGAGGGAAAGGGGAATTCACTAACTAGATAGTAGAGGAGAGTTATCTTAGGTGAAGGGAAGGACAACACACACTACAGGGGAAGTCAGCACAACTGGACTAAACCAAAAGCAAAGAAGTTTCCTGAACACAACCAAACACTTTTAGGGACAGTGTAGCAGGGGTGGGGTTCTGGGATCATGGTTTCAGGGGACATCTAGGTCAACTGGCATAACAAAGTTTATTAAGAAAATGTTCTGTATCCCATTTTGGTGAGTGGCATCTGGGGTCTTAAAAGCTAGCGAGCAGCCATCTAAGATGAATCAATTGGTCCCAACCCACCTGGAGCCAAGGAGAATGAAGAACACCAAAGACACAAGGAAAATATTAGCCCCAGAGACAAAAGGGGCTTCATAAACCAGAGACTCCACCAGCCTGAGACCAGAACTAGATGTTGCCCGGCTACCACCAATGACTGCCCTGACAGGGAACACAACAGAGAGTCCATGACAGAGCAGGAGAAAAGTGGGGTGCAGAACTCAAATTCTAGTAAAAAGACCAGACTTAATGGTCTGAGACTGGAGGAACCCCTGAAGACATAGCCCCCAGACTCTCTGTTAATCCAGAGCTAAAACCATTCCCAAAGCCAACTCTTCAGACAAAGAACAGACTGGACTGTAAAACATAAAATGATACTCGTGAACAGTGTGCTTCTTACTTCAAGTCGATACACCAGACTAAATGGGCAGCTGCTGTCCGGAAGCGAGATGAGAAGGTAGAAAGGGAGAGGAGCTGGTTGAATGGACACGGGAGCTATATCTATCACTATTAAAATTTGTTAGCAAAGTTGAACTGAAAAGCAAGTTGCAGGAAGATATGTAATGTACAATTTTATTGTTTCAAAACTTGCAGAACACTAACTGCTTTGGATAAATATGTATTAAGAGCATCAACTCATGCATAGAAACTATCAAAACACCAGTTCATAGTGGGAAATAAAATTAAGGACCCACAGGGGCATAACTGTATCTGTAGTTTAATTTCTTTAAAAAAAAAAAAAAAAAAAAAAAAGTAGGTGCTACGTACACACAGCCTCTTTTTATCTGTATGTTTCAGGAATTTCCCAACAGAAAAATCAATTCTTAAGTGAATGGTAGAAGCCTGGCGGTAAAGGCACCGAGAGACTGTATATAGCTAACTAAACTGGTCCACGTGGTTTTTCTTTAGAAATAGGGGTCATTTAGTGAATAAACTAACGTGTGTAAATGACTTCACACATTCTTAGTAAAGTCTCATTAACAACCATGGTTTTGGAATATTAGGTCTATTTTTACAGATGAGGTCAGAGATTACATGGTTCAGTATGCCATTGTTAAATGGTCTTTTTGCTCAGTTTGTGATTAACCAGGAAGGATAATTTCTCTTCAAGAGATTTGTTCAAAACTTTAAAAAAAGAAAACCAGACCCATTTCCGTTGAGTTGATTCCGACTCAGCTACCCTATAGGACAAAGTAGAACTGGTTAGTGTTTTCAAGGCTGTAAACTTTTACTGAAACAAATTGCCATGGCTTTCTCACAGAGTGCTGCTCTGGGTTTGAACTGTGGGCCTTTCGGTTAGCGGTCAAGCACTTTAACCACTGCACTACCAGGCCTTCTTTGTTCCAAGTATACATTCCCTTGAGAGCCAAAAATTTAATAATACTAGGGATAGAGGACAATTAGCTGTGCGTTTCAAATGTGGAGGAAAAAAAAGGTTGAACGGAAAGTATGACTAGTACAGGAAACGAAGGGGAACTGGTATGTCCTTACTTGGGGTGAGAAGAAAACTTTATCACTGATGGCAGGACTAGCATTGAACACTTCTCTAAAGAAAATCGCCAAGAATTGGTACCATCTGTTAAGTCTCTGCAGAGACACGATGAGGAAATTGGGAGTTAACATGCTACATCCCTGAATTTCTCCCGGAAATAATTACTGGGTTGACCCAGATTTGGCAAGCAGGGGCTTCAGTCTCACGATTGTGAGACTTTTGTGCATCAATGACCTAAACTGTTCTACCTCAGTGACATGGGAAGTCATAAGGCTCAGCCTGCTTTTTGGTGCCTGTCCTTGGGGAATCATTTAACTTCTCTGGTCCTGTTTCACTTACATCTAAAATAATGGCCTACTCTATTATTGGGATTCAGAAGACTGAATTCAATGATAAAAATCTAAGCTTAGTTCCCAAGCCTTCCACGTTACCCCATTTCACCTATTTTTTAAGTCCTCTGGTTCTTGAAAACCCTACTCTTGACAACTCAAATTCAGAAACTTTACTCTTACAGATTTAAAAAAAAAGAAACACAGACACGTTTAGGGCAGGGATATTATTTCATATTCTTTACTATGCTTGCCAGATAGTAATCATTCAAGTTTTTCCTAACTAGGCTGACTTCTTGATGGTTTCATACTCATATCTACAGTGTCTGTACAGTGCGTGGCCAAGAGCAGAGCACCCGCACTGTACACAGAAATCAAAATCCTCCCCTTCCTGAAGTAGCTTTTCATCTTCTATAAAATGCAGTCTTTTCTTACGCATCCACTCGCTAACCCAACACTGTTGTCAAGCCCTCGTGTGTCAAGATGTAACCAATGCGAACTGCTCCTCAGAGAACAGATGAGCCCCAACATGTATCCAGATAGAATGCAGAGGGGCTGATTATTAGATAAAAAGGAATCAAGATTTGCTAAGGGTTTAACATCTGGGGGAGAAATTAGAAATGAGTAACTTCATAGTAAAGCTGTAGTATCTGAAGACCAGGCCTTAACAGATTGCTTAAAACAGTAACTTTTACAAGGGATGAAAAGACTGAGGCTTTAAGGAGGGTCTGTGCAATAAATCTTTTCAACAGAAGCTGAGGTATTAAGGGTGATAAACCTGTGTTCTTCTCTACAGCCTTCGCGTTCTTCGGGGGGAAGAGACCAAGCACCCACTGGGTTCATCCAACAAGAAGCCATAACTTTATTAATGATAGAAACAGTACAAATGTCAAACCAAACTACAGTTACTCTTTTGAAACACCAAAAAAAGTCCTCGTTTTCAGATGGTTACATTGTTAATTCCTGTAAAAGAGAAAAGAGAAAATCAGAGGCAAACTGGGAGATTTCAGGTTATTAAAACCTGAGGCAATCTGAGCTCAGAACAGCCTTTGGGATAAACCCGTTGCCGTTGAATAGATTCCGACTCATAGTTACCCTACAGGCCAGAGTAGAACTGTCCCATAGGGTTTCCAAGAAGCAACTGGTGGATTTGAACTGCCGACCTTTTTTGGTTAGTAGCTGAGTTCTTAACCACTATGCCACCAGGCTTTGGAATGAGACTTTGGATTTGGCTGATATTAAGCAGAGAAAATAAAGAAGGGTCTAGTATCCTTTTATTTCAAAGACATTACTCATGTTCAAGATGCTACCATGAGGACTATTTAGGGTTCATCTGAACAGTGTTATCAGATTCACAAAAGCCACTCAGAACTGGTCAGGGCAGAGGGAATCAAGAAATAAAGGCTTGGATGCTTACCATAATAGCATTTACAATATCATTACTGTTGTTTTTCAGGGCTCGGACTGCCTTTGCTCTTGACACGTTTGCTTGTGACATGACCAATTCTATGTCCTTAACTTCCACACCTGTTTCATCGACCTAAGACAGGAGAAGAAAAAACTCAATAAACTAAGAGGCAAGAATGACCTCAGTAGTTCTTTGGAGTCAGGAGCCTCTTGAATCTAGTTCTTAGTATAACTGAAAACCACTTAAATCAGTGGGGTTTCAGAGCCTAAAACAATATATGTATCCTTCCATTAACATAAATATACTGCTATACGGAAAGGATTAAAAATATAAAACATTTCTTGGTATACCTCCTCCTCTTCACTCTCCTCTTGGACAGTTGGCGTTTGTGTGTTTTCTTGAATGTTTGAGACAGCTTCGCCTTGAACTTTGAATTTCTCTGCAGCTGCTAGCTGTGCTTGCTGAGATAAATCTTCAATCTATGGGACACACAATACAGATCACTCGAGATTAAATCTGTAGTAAATGAAAACAAACCATATGTATCTTTTCCAGAGTCTCACTCTCAACCCACTTCAAGGAACCTATTATACAGTTGAAAATGCTTGTCTCTACTCATTAGATATCACTGCAGAAAGTCACTTAGGTCTGCAGCAATTCTTAACTGGGGTGAAAAATTATTACCCCAAAATGTCAACAGTGCCAAGGTTGAGAAATTTTGGTTTAGAACAACTCCCAAGAAAACTTTACTTACCTTGGCTTCCCCAAAAACTATGTAGGTATCTGAAGCTGGGCTCTTGTAGACATCTGGCTTTGTGATGACAAAGAGGATGTTCTTAGATTTCCGGATAGTGACTCTAGTAACCCCTGTGACTTGTCGAAGACCCAGTTTGGACATAGCCTAAGTATAGAAAAGAGCACCAGGTTTTCAACTTCTTTAGAAGCAGCTTCAAGCAGCAAGAAACACAATAATACCAAAGTCTTTTCCTGGTCTAAGAACTGGTTTTCCAGGACCCTTGGGCTCTCTGCCATAGTAACTTCTATTACTTTAATCACGATTTGATTCCACCAGTACCAGGAGTTCCACTGCAGGTGTTCAGCTCTCTTAAAAATTGCTTCTTCAAAACCTTTAATCCTTGTTTAGAACTTGAAATCTTACCTTCCGTGCCTTCTTTTCACTCCGACTCTGTTTTGCTTTACTGACTGGTTCTTCATCGATTTCAGCTGCTGCTGCCAACTGAGGAGATAAAGAAGCCGTGAGTGACCGGAACCTAAGACCCGGATACCACGATCCCCATGTGGTTTTCTCTTTATTAAGGTTCACAGTTCCAAATATACAACTTGGCTTCTCTGATCAAGCCTGGTTCTTCAATGCTTCCTTGACCACAGTGCTTATACCAGTTAGTAAGAAGACACCCACCTGGGCTTGTTGCGTGGTTGCCTGTGTGGAATCCTGTTCTTCGAGCTCTGGTACTGATTCATCACTGTCAGATTCTGTTCCGGACCCTAAGAAGACAAATATCTTTTACCATTTAATAGTAGAAACTACAGGGAGGAGGCAGCTCACTATGCCTGTACTAGATAGAGATTACTGGCTTACTCTAGACCTCACAAGGTTTAACGTTAACCAACTCGTGTGAAGCCAGCTCACTAGCCCCAACTTAGTCGGAGATGAGTGTGTACACATCCATTAAAGACTGAGCCCCAGAAATGAGTGGTAATCACTAGGCGCAGCTGAGTGGTTTATAGATGATGACCGTTTCTTTCTCCTCAGGGTCGTCACTTCCTGACACAAGCAAACAACAATGATCCAATTAACTCCACATTTTACCCAACAGCCAGCCCAACCATCCCAGAAAAGTTCTGCCAGATAAGGTGTCTCCAAAATACATTTGTTTAAAAAAAAAAAAAAATACAGCGCATCATGGAGGCAGGTCAGAAGCAGTTGTGTACACACATTCAACCTTATTTTCCGTTCCCTCCAGCAATCTGATCTAAGCAACACAGCATGACAATTCTTGATGCCGATCTAGAATTCTAACAGTCACCTTCTCCACTACTGTCCTGTAACCTCCCCCATTTCTTCCAAACAAAACTCAGATATTTTAAGTTTCCCTCAATTGAAAGACCAAGCATCAACAAAGACTACCGGGGGGGGAGGGGGGGGGGGAAGGGCATACTCCTGCACCATTCTCAGGCTAGGAAAAACAGGTCTCTACATTCTTAACAAGAGGGAGTCCCTGGGCAACTGGTCATTACTAAGTCTAGAAGTAAAAAGAAATTCAAGTAGATTCAGATTCCTCAACAATTTAGCAAATCCCAGGCCCAGGGACAAGGTTAGTGATGTGGTAGAGACTAAAGCAAATTACAAGTCTGGCGGGTCTTGGTTTTCAGTGTCAGAGATCATTTAGGTAAAAAAGATGCAAACTCAGGGTTTAGTCTGGTGACCAGAGTCACAATGATGATATACAATGGACTATCTGAGATTATGAAAACCAAGATTTTATTTTATATTCCTAAAGCTTTTGCATTTAAAACTATCATTCTGTTCTATGCAGATACACTGGAGAAAGCAACACACCCTAGGGTTAGTATTGGTGGGTAGCCCCCAAGAGGGGTGTAGGCGACACACCATGCACACAGCAAACCAAGGCAAATACCCTTGTTGTTCTTCAGAATGGGCTGCTTGGCAGAGGGGGCTGGGGCAGGGATCCCAGCAGATTTGGGGATGGGCATGTTGACGAGGACCGGCTGGAAAGGCATTCCCCCCGAGACTGGTTCCGGGGGAATCAGAGGCGGCATTTCATCCTCATCAGCAGGGGCTGGGGGCTTACAGGGTGATTCCAGCACAAGCCCAGGTGAGGACGGCAGAAATTGCTGTTTAGGAAGTAGAAGGGGAACTGCGGAGGGAGCAAGAGGCAGAGAGACTGATGGGGTGGGTGCTGGAGAGACATGTACTGATCCAGTTTTAGGAAGGACCTTCTCAGAGGCAGCTGTTGCTAGAGGGGTAGATGTCTTAGACTGAGGAGGAGGAGCCAAGGGGACATTCGGGGCATGAACAGAATCTTTGCCCTTCGTAGGAGAAACAGGGAGGGCTTTGGGAGTCTTTGGAGAAGAGTGAGAGGAGACCGTCAGCAGAGGAGCTGCAGCCACTGTAGGAAGTGGTCCTCCAGTACCACGTTTAACTGCGGGATCTGGGCACACAGAAGGTGAAGGAGCAGAACCCTTCTTGGCTGACGGACCTTTCTGAGTGGGAGCAGTGATGACTGATGCACTTTCTGGAGATGGGGCGACAAGAGCTTCTTTGGGAGCTGTAGGGCCTTTGTTTGTTGGGAGCCCTTTAGACGCCTGAGGTGCAATGGCCTCCAAGGGACAGGTGACTGAAGCTGGGGGAGTAGGGGAACTCTGAGGGGATGGGGTTGCTGGGGTTTCTTTGGGAGGAGTCACAGCCG
This sequence comes from Dugong dugon, assembly GCA_030035585.1. Taxonomy (NCBI): domain Eukaryota; kingdom Metazoa; phylum Chordata; class Mammalia; order Sirenia; family Dugongidae; genus Dugong; species Dugong dugon. The sequence continues at coordinate 11,440,984 of CM057465.1, forward strand.
GGGAAGTGGGGACATCTTTGGTGGACTGAATTTCTGGGGCCCCTTTGGAAGAGGGAGGAGTCACAGGTGGGGGAATGGGGGCCCCTTTGGGGGCAGTCATCACAGGTGAGGGAGTGGGGACTCCCTTGGTGGATGGTGCTGCTGGAGCCCCTTTGGAAGAGGGAGGAGTCAGAGGGGAGGGAGTGGGGGCCTTTTTGGTGGATGGCACTGCTGGAGCCCCTCTGGGAGGAGTCATCATAGGCGGGAGAACAGAGGCCCCTTTGGAAGGTGGAGGAGTCACAGGTGGGGAAGTGAGGAGCCCCTTGGTGGATGGTGCTGCTGGAGCCCCTTTGGAAGACGGAGGAGTCACAGGCGAGGGAGTGGGGGCCCCTTTGGAAGGAGGAGGAGTCACAGGTGGGGAAGTGAGGACCCCCTTGGTGGATGGTGCTGCTGGAGCTCCTTTGGAAGAGGGAGCAGTCACAGGTGAGGGAATGGGGGCCCCTTTGGTGGACGGTACTGCTGGGGCCCCTTTAGGAGTGACAGGTGAGGGAGTGGGGGCCTCTTTGGAATGAGGAATCATAGGTAGCGGAGTGGGGACATCCTTGGGGGACAGGGTTGCTGGGGCCCCTTTGGAAGGAGGAGGAGTCACAGGTGGGGGAGTTGGGGCCCCTGTGGTAGATGATGCTGCCAGAGCCCCTTTGGGAGGAGTCATTATAGGTGCGGGAGCAGAATCCCCTTTGGAGGATGGTACTGCTGGGGCCATTTTGGAAGAGGGAGGAGTCATAGGTGGGAGAATGGGGGCCCCTTTGGGGGATAGTGTTGCTGGGGACTCTTTTGAAGGGGAAGGAGTTACAGGTGAGGGAGTGGGGCTCTTTTTGGGGGATAGGGTTCCTGGGGACCCTTTGGCAGAGGAAGGAGTCACAGCTGGGGAAGTGTGGGTATCTTTGGGGGAAGGGACAGCAGGGTCCTCCTTGGGGGAAGTAAGAATAACAGGTGGGGAAGTGGGAGCCCTTTTGGGGGATGGAGGAATAGAATGCTTCTTGGCTGGTGAGCCTTTAGGGCCCTGAAAAGAGAGACTGGCATCCGAAGGAAGGGAAGCTTCAAGTGGAGAAACAGGGGATGAAAGATTTCCAATTGGGGAACCAGGGATAACAGGTTCATTTTTAGAAACAGAAAGAGCAAGAGTCAAGGTAGCAGGGGAAGTAGCTGAACCCTTCTTGGTTGGAGGTCTTTTAGTCTGAGGAGATACACTGGTCCTTAAGGGAGATGGGGAGTCAATTAAGTAAGTCAGAATTTCCTCAGAAGATGTAGTAATAGAAGCACCAGAGTCCTTCTCATTTGGGGGCCCCTCAGGAGAGGAAGCTGCAGGTACCAATGCTGAGGTATGAGAAATACTATCAATCTCCTTTGCATCCGGAGGAGTCCCAGCTGGGGGAAGAGGAGGAAAGGGCACAGACTTGGGAATTTCAGAGGCCCGTGCCAAGGTAGCTGGAAAAGCAGAAACATCCTGGGGGGATGAAGTCAGAGCTGGAGCCACAGGGCAACTTTCAGAGGCTGAAGGAACCAAAGGTAAAGTAGCAAGACTGGAAGTACCCTCCTTAGCCAGGCGGCTTTTAGGAACTAAAGAGACATCTCCTTCTAGAAAAGGGCAGGCTGTAGTTGTAGGAGTAGAGGTACCTTTGGTAGTTATAAGAGCCACTCCAGCAGGGGTAGCAGGATCCTTCTTGTTTGGAATACCTGTGGGAGCTGCTGTGGTAGATACTGCTGGGGCAGTGGGAGAACTTTTGAGGAGCAGACTAGCAGGGTCTGGGCTTGCACAGGGATTTGTCTTGATTATAGATGCTGGGGAGTGAAGAACACTCAGAGGAGACAGAGGAGCACTGGCTGGCTTAACTAAAGGAAGAGGCTCTACAAGGCTCTTCTTCACTAAGGTGGCTTCAGGAGAAAGAGACATCTCTAGAGAAGATGATGCACTTTGGGGAGAAGAATCTTTAGGGACTGACAATGCCAACAGAGTAGAGTCTTTCTTGGTGGGAAGTCCTGCCTGGGCTGGAGACACTGGGGCTTCTACAGGAGACATAGGTACAGTCTGGAAATCTTTTTGAGGAGTAGGAAACTCTTTGGGAGTCACGGGTCCCGTAATCAATGCACTATGGGAAGTTGGGTCCTTACTGCTTATGGAACCTGGTGAAACTGGAGGAGACATACAAGTAGTTACCTCAAAGGCAGTAGGCACTACAGAAATTGTAGAAGGGTTAGTCTTCACAAGTGGGGTGGCTCCAAGAGAAGAAACAGGAGCTTCTTTTAAACTTGGACTCCCTGGAGAAGCAACAGGAATCCAGGCCACCAAAGGCTGATGATAATCGGCATTAGGAGAGCCTTGGAGAATGAGAGTGTCTGTAGGAGATAATGGAGAGCTAGAAGGGCTGTGGGAAGCTATACTAGTGATGGCAGAAGGGACTGTGTCAACATTAAGAGGCAGAAGGGAAGATGGAGCCCCAGCAGCAGGAACCACCTCATTTCTGGAAGGAAGGGGAGGAATTACAGATCTTTGAGAAGGAGAAGAGACCTCCATAGAAGAATGACCTACAGGAATGCTAGCCACTGTAGTAGGATTTGAGAGAGTATTTTGGTCTGTTTGACCTGAAGGTTGGACAGAAGAACCAAAAGAACTCTGACACAAAGGTGCAAGATGAGAGCCCACAGAAGTGAGGAAAACTGGGTCGCTGGGAGTCACAGTGTTTTGAGAAGTGGCCACAGGAATACACTGGGTTGAAAGAGATAAGGCAGCCGGTGGACCAATGGGCTCCTTTAGGGTTACCAGATTTTGTGGAGAAGTCATAGCTGAGGGAATAGGGATGCCTGTGACCTGTGGGGAAGTGATGGCAATGGGAGTGATGGGTGGCATCTCAGGACAGGAGGCTAATCCAGATTGATCAGGGGCTAAGGGAATTACAAGGTGGGACTGAGCAGCACTGACTATACCTGGAGGGCTGCAGGTACTTTTTGGGTTAGGGACTACCTGTGAGGGAACTTGAATAGAAGAGGTCTTTGGGCTTGGGGGAGCAATGGGAGTTGATGGAGACGTCACTGACACTGACTCAGCTTTAGCAACTGGAGGTGAAGTCAGAGGATTAGGTGGGAAAGCAGAGCTCTTCTGAACTGCAGGGGGAGCCAAGGCCACAAGAGCCAAGGGAGGTGAAGGGGAATGAGCACCTTTTAGAGCTGGAGCTATCACAGGAGAGGCCAGAGCTAAGGCAGCTGGGGAGATGGGAGGACCTACTAAGTCTGGTAGGAAAGCTGGGGTACCAGAGGGGGAGGGGGAAGCTCCCAAAGGCAGGGCTATCCCAGAGGATGACTGAGGAAAAGGAGCTTCAAAAGGGGTTGAGGCAACATTAGAGGGAGGAGGGAAAGGGGAAGGCTGGTTAGTGGTTGCCAGAGGGCACTGTTGGGTAGGTCCAGGCTGCCCCAAGGCAGCAGTGACACTTAAGGATGAAGACACAGGATGCACAGCTGGAGGAGAAAAGCAAAAAGGGATAAAGGAGGAGGGGGAAGGAAAAAACAAAGGTGAGTTATGCAGTCCCGATTTGGTACAACACCCCTCACAGGAAACACTAAAGTTTTAAACCTGAAAATGAAAGTTACCACACAGCATTAGACAACCTTCCCCGAACATACTTCAGCGGTCAAGTGAGAGTATATCTCTCTCATCTCCCTCACTTCCCAAATTCTACCAAAATAAGCAGACTATTTCTGGGTGAGAGAATAGTCTAAGAGGAGTCCATCAACCTCTAAATGGGGAGCACAGGCCCAGGAGTGGGGTGGGAATAACATGTGTTTCTGCTCTTTCTCAGCTGTGCCCTCTCCATCCCTCAATGAACCTCACTCAGAAGTCTTTCTTACAAGCAATAAAATTACCACTAGAAGAACAGCTGTGCTATCCTGTCCACCCAACGATCATGAACTAACTGAAACAGATATTAAAAACTGGAACAAGGAGGGTAGTGAGTGGTGATAATGATGGGGAATCAGAGCTAAATGAGAAAAAACAGGTCTTTATACTGAGGCTTCCACTACGTCAGAAAAAATCTGACTTTGTTAGAATTGTTTTAGGAAGCGGGTGCCTGACACAATTCCTGAAGTTGAAACTCTTCAGAATTTAATACCAAGCATTAAATATTTCAGTCACTTAGCCTCCCCATGCCTCAGTTTACTCACCAAAAAACCACAAATGGGTTAGACTCCGTAATTCCTACAGACCTTTCTAGGTAATGTTAGCTCTTCAGAGGCCAATCCAAGATGAATTAAGACCTCCAGGGGGAGAGCTTAAACACAAGGGCAGGGGCTGTATTGTGAAACTGTAACCCAACTTGTCTAACTGGACTATGGTTCTATTTTGAAAGTGCATCAGCGAGTTCTCCACCTCTTAATCTGCATAAATATTTCATTACGCCAAAACAGACTGATGTCTGGCACTAGATTAAAGCTAAGTAAAAGGTTTTCTGAAAGATGGAAAAAACAGTGTGCCTTAGACCAATCCCTAGAAGAGAGTGTCAAATCACAAAAAACAAAAACAAACAAAATCCAAAAACCCTTGTAGCATCCAAACCCCACAATTTACTCAACCAGTAATTCTGAAGTTCTTATGGTATTCTACTACAGGAGAAACATAAGCGGCTCAACCAGTTTTTCTTGGAGAGTTTGTAGGGTCAATGTCTCATGATCACAGTGAAAAGCTTTTAAACAGGCTGATCAGAAGTTAAGACATGGAATGTGTTTTCCTCTGACTGGGCCTTGAGTTGGGATAAAACCCAAACTACTTGCTTTAACATCATAAAAAATTCCGAGCTAGTTTTCGCATTCATTCTGATAGATTAATTGTATTTATAGACAAAATCCTGAGTGTTGAACACTAGTACTCCCTTTAATATTATAAACCCACTCAGACCATTCAGGTATAAATTTAACAATACTCTCTAAAAACTGCTTCAGAAGTAAATGGCGTTAGTTTTGAAGCTTGGAACCAGATTATTCTATATTCCAGTTTCCATCTTTGTAAAATTAAGTTGTTCCACGATACAGATCTCTAAGGTTTTGTTTAGCACTGAAATTACAGGATATTTAGAGATCAGTCTTTTATTTTATCCCCTTAAGTCCCTTGTCATTCAAGGACTTCATATGGTTCAGTCTCCAGCTTAGGGACTCCTCCTGTCTAGCAGCTGCATTAATCCCTTCAGCTGCTAAAATCAGACAGGTGGGGAGGGAGGACCTTCAGGCTTTCAACTACAAACAACTCTATTTTAATTCCAAAACGGGACAGAATTTGCCCTTAAGTGAAAAGTGGAGTTAAAAAAAAAAAGGATTTATTTAAAAAAAAAAAGCAAGGACAATGGGAGATTACAGCTTGAAGATTCCCTTCGTTTAGTTCTGCACAATTAACTTAGCAAGGAGAACATTACTTAAAATTTTTTTCACTGTCCCCTCTCTCAAGTATTCTATGGAGATGTTTTCACCAGAATTCAACACTTGCCTTCACACTAAATCGTACACCCATTAATTTCAAAGTTGAAAAGCAGCCAAAGGAAGGCTTTATTTCAATCCTGGGTTCCAGACAAGCTGTTGGTGCAGGCACTATTCCAGTACACAAGAAATATCTCAGTACCAACCCACAGAACAAGTTAACTGACCTAGGAAGACCTGGGGGGCCCAGTAGAACACATTTACCAATAGTACTCATCACATCCAGACATGTGATGAAGGCACAACGCCAAGCTCTGCTATCTAAAACCTCAATGCAACTTGCTGGCTGGAACTTCACAAAAGCTCAGGTCTCCTTGGCCTGTCTGTCATCCAGTTCCAATTGGTAAGAATCACTGAGACCCTCCCCTGTCCAGTTTTCTTATGTGAGGTGGAGGTTCCACAGGAGAGCTCCTTTTGAGACAGCTGGCATACCACAAAGCAGGCTAGGGAGCTTTTAATATCCTCAAATCTTAAAGATACTATTTTTAGTCCATCCCTCCAGGATAGCAGTTAGTTTTATGGTCTCCCCTTCCTGGTAAAGCTACAGCCCCATCGTTAACTTTCCGAAGGACAGAAATATACTCCCCCTTCGTCACTTTACCCACCAAATAGTCACAGGGTCAACTGGTTAAGGGGGCTAGAGAAACATACCTGTCTCAGCCTGGGGTTGTGGCAACTCCTGCTCTGTAGCAGGGACGGTTTCTGTGGCTTCACCGGGCATTTCTAAAGGAAGGGAATAAAAAGGAGATCTGAATTGACTGGGATCCATTCTCCTGCCCAACCTAGAGTCAAGAATTCTTAAAACCTCTAAGGCGGCTTGTTAGGAAAAACATCACGAGTGTATGCTTGGAGACAATCTTCCCCAAAATAGTAAGGAATGGGTGGGAAATGACGTGATCCTTAGATCTCTGATCAAACGAATCACCTTCTCACTGCGCCTCTTCACTCCGCAGAGAGCGGGCTTCCCAGTGCCCGTGGCTCGTTTTATTCCACACTCCAAATCCCACAAGGCCAGCAATCATCACTGCGTTCTCAACCCGAGAGCGAGAATCCCAACCACAGGCGACTTCAGACGCTACCTCGAATCCCGTCCCCTTCTTCCATTCACGCTGCCTGGGCTGGGGCCTCCAGGACTCCCGTTTACCGATTTTCGGGGGCGAGGAAGGGGAAGAGGGTGTCTTTAGTCCCAACACTCGTTTGTCGCAGTAAGAACGGGGTGGGAGTTCCAAGGCCATGTCCCCTTAACCTCCTATGGATTCTTGTGAAGCCGTTCTCAATAGCGGAAGCACTACACTTTCGCCCCCAACATCGGAACGGCTCCCACATTCCCGGCCCTGGACTCCGGGCCGGCCCCGGACTCCGGGCCGGCCCCACTTCTGCCCCGGTTTTGCCAGGACACCAACTGCAGACCCCATTTTGTCCGGAGACCTCAAGGCCGCACTTCCCACGGCCAAGTAGGAATCCTGCAGCCCCATAAGGCTTCCAAGTCTCCTTAACACAGTCCCCGGGGCGGCTCAGCTCGCAAGAAAGGCGGATGGCCATGGATAGAAAACACCTGGGAAGACTGCACTTACTGTGTAGAGAACGCGGAACCAAGATGGCGGCAGAAAAAGAGCGAGCGAGAGCGTGACCCACGCCTGTTGCAGAAGGAAGCCTGCCGCGGAGGAGGCGGGACTGGGATCCGATTCCGGGTCAGGAGCTGCCGGCAGCGACTTCCTTTGACGAGAGATCCGTCCGGCTTGTTCTTAGAGCGGGCGTGGTGACGAGGTCTAAATATGGGTAAGAATTCACTGAACGGGACGCATTGGCCACACAGTCCCTCCTGCCTCCACCTCCGACCCTGTCGGGGCATTTCTAAGACGTGAAGGTAAACCGTAATGAGAGACCCAACCTCCGCCAGCCAAGTAGCCACAGTAGTAGTAAAACTTCCGGATCTCACTTTCTCAAATAACGAGGGAGAATATGAGACATTAAATATCAAGTGCTAGGGATTGTATTCATTCCATTAGAAGGTAGCAGTGGCCTAGATTAACCCTCAATTGTTTTTGAAATGTACGATTTGCCACTGTTAATATGCATTCGCTGAAAGATCTCAAATTACCGGAGGAGACTTAGAAGAGGTGTAGTGAGCCCTTTCAGGAGCCTGATGCGTGAGACAGGATTATTGCCAGAACTGAGGAGAGGGACAGACATTCAAAGCCCCTGGTTGGTCACTATATTTGAGCGGGGCACCTTTTTAGACTCCGCCCAAAATCGGAATGGCAAGAGATTTGGTTGCTATGCAACACATAAATGCTGCCCTTGTTTTCTAATAGTGAGATTAAGTTTCTAGCCCGGCTTCCACCTGTAATTTTTCTGTTCTGGTTATGGGTCCGGTTAACCCAAATTTTAAAAATTCAGGTTTGTTCCGATGTCGCTTCCTCGGCCATGATAGAACCGGGAGGAACTGGTTTGAAGCCCTGAGTGAAACCAGCCTATTCGTAATTTGCCACCTTCTGCAATTTGGTACACTCCGGTTTATACAGGCATCTCTCTTTAACTAGTAATTCTTCAGCTGATAAAACTAAGATTTTCCTCCCCAGAAAAAAGAACACAGGCACATACTGATTGTGGCTGCCTTTTAAGAAAAGCACCGAAAATTTGAAATGTTCTGAAAGCTACTTTGACTTCAACTCATAGCAACCCCATGTGACAGAGTAGAACTGCCCCAGAGGGTTTTCTTGGCTCTAATCTTTTTGGAAGCAGATTGCCAGGTCTTTCTCCTGCAGAGCCGCTGGGTGGGTTCAAACTGCTAACCTGGTTAGCAGCAGAGTGCTTAACTGCTTGTGCCACCAGGGCTCCTGTCTCTTTACGTAGGAGAGGCAATATTGTGGAGTGATTAATAACATGGATTATGAAGCCAGATTCCTCTGTCTGAATCTCGGATCTCTCACTTAGCAGTGTCTTTAGGCAACTTAATTAGCTCTTTTGCACTTTTGTTTCCTCACCTATAAAATGGAGATAACAGTAGCTACTTAGTAGGATTTTTTAGGAAGATTAAATAGGCACTATAAGTACAACAACTGAAGGGTTTGTTGTTACCATTAAAGTTGTTGTTAGGTGCCATCAAGTTAGTTCTGACTGATAGCAACTCTGTGTGCGACAGAATGAAACACTGCCCAGTCCTGTGCCGTCCTCACAGTTGTTGCTGTCTGAGCCCAGTTGTCGAAGCCACTGTGTTTATCTTGTTGAGCATGATGTGGAAACCCTGGTGGCATAGTGGTTAAGAGCTATAGCTGCTAACCAAACGGTCAGCAGTTCAAATCTACCAGGCACTCCTTGGAAACCCTATGGGGCAGTTCTACTCTGTCCGGTCGGGTCGCTATGAGTCAGAATGGACTCAGTGGCAACGGGTTTGGTTTCTGGTTAAGCATGATGTCCTTCTCCAGGGACTGGTCCCTCCTGATAACATGTCCAAAGTATGTGAGATGTATCCGCGCTTCTAAGAAGCATTCTGGCTATACTTCTTCCAAGACAGATTTGTTTGTTCTTCTGGCAGTCCATGGTATTTTTAATATTCTTCACCAGCACTATAATTCAAAGGCATCAATTCTTCATTGATCTTCCTTATTCATTGTCCAGCTTTCGCATGCGTATGAGGCAACTGAAAATACCATGGCTTGGGTTAGGCACACCTTAGTCCTCAAAGTGACATCTTTGCTTTTCAACACTTTAAAGAGGTTTTTTGCAGCAGATTTGCCCAATTCAATACGTCATCTGATTTTTTGACTGCTGTTTCCATGAGCGCTGACTGTGGATCCAGGTGAAATGAAATCCTTGACAACTTCAGTCTTTTCTCTGTTTATCATGATGTTTCTTAACTGGTCTAGTTGTGAGGATTTTTGTTTTCTTTATGTTGAGGTGTAATCCATACTGAAGACTGTAGTCTTTGATCCTCATCAGTAAGTGCTTCAAGTCCTCTTCACTTTCAGCAAGCAAGGCTGTGTCATCTCCATATTGCAGGATGTTAGTGAGTCTTCCTCCAGTCCTGATGCCGCATTCTTCATATAGTCCAGCTTCTTAGATTATTGGCTTAGCATACGGATTGAATAAGTATGGTGAAAAGATACAACTCTGATGCATATCTTTCCTGATTTTAAACCACACAGTATCCCCTTGTTCCATTCGAATGACTGCCTCTTGTTCTATGTACAGGTTCCACATTAGCATAATTAGTGTTCTGGAATTCCCATTCATTCAAATTGTAGATAGAATTAATTTCTAAACAGGTAAATAAGTGATCTGGAATATTTCTAATACAGTCCATTTAACTTGAGAAGAAAGGCCAGAAATAGCCAGTCATCCCTTTAGACAAATAAAACTGTATTTTACCATCCCCCTTTCTTCCCCATCAAGCTCACTGACTTTTTCTAACTCTCTCTGTTGCAATGTCTAACCAAGGAAGGACGTATTTACTTTTTCTTTCGGTTTTGTTATTGGGCAAGTTTGGAGATGGAAACCCATTTCTGTGCCCTTTGTTTCTACATTTATACTATATTGGTGAATTGGCAAATCTGAAAGGGGAAATAAGTAGTCTTTGAGCACATTTCTGCTCTCTTCAAGAACCAAACATTTACTCTTTTTCATGAGCACAGTTAAGTTGTGTAATTAATTTTATGGGCTAGTACACCAGCTGTTATCCAAGGGCTTTAATATTAAAGCATTAAAATACTTTCATGATAGACAGTTACAAAACCATAATGGAAGCTTAAAGCGTCTCTTGTTGAAAGCATAACACCAGTCTTTCCAGTCCATTCTGAGTTCTTAAGATGGACTGACTAATGAGTCCTTAGTAATTACTTGCATTCAGGAGTTCTAATTGACCGACTGTTTTTAGAACCTGAAACCTGAACAATACAGAGTAAACAGCATCTCAAATACTGATGAATTTTGCACAATAACCTTTAATATTTTTTCCTTAAAAAATTACAAAAGAGAAAGAAATGCAAGGCATTTCAGTGTACTGACTGTTTAATACAGTCTGTTTAATGGAGCCTGCTTTATATAAGCCAAAAGATAAAAGCAAAAAAATAAAATAAATAAATAAATAAATTGTGTGATTATAGAGAAAACAAGGTTACAGGAAACGCAGAGGAAAGAACATTTTCACAAGTCACAGGAAAGCACTAGCTTGATGGCTTGCTTTTCTTTCTTAGAAGACAGAATATAAATCAGAATGCTGCTTTACGTAGATTGGTTGTAAAACCAGGCAGGAGGAATCTGACACTTTAGCCTCTTATCACATAAAACCAGACATGGAAAAAATTAAATTTTAAAAATTTAAGTATTCTATTTAGATATATAAAAAAAATTCAAGTGTTTTGGCAAATAAAACTGGTTTTATGTTGGTGAAGTTGGTTATTTTTTCTAAGCTGCTGCTTTATGGTAGACTAGTCCAGTTGCTTTCTGAGGGAAGAAGTTAGGAGCTACAGCTGCAACAGTTGTAAAGAACAACATACTGGGCCCTAGTATTGTTAATCTAGTAATTTGTATCTTTTGAAATGAAATTTTGGTAGGCTTAGATGCCCTGCGGAAAATGATTTATAAAAGATGGGCAGTGGGGTATGGCCTGACCAATAAAAATATCAGTTAGCAAAAGTAGGAAGTGACTGATTACACATGCCAGATATAATTAACTCAAGTGTCTGAGACTTAAGGACAAAGCCCTCACTTGCCTAGAAATCTGGAGGCTGTACGTAGTGAGCTGAGATTAAATAAAGTCTTGGGCATATTATTGCTCGCTTACTGCTATATATGGCAACTGGTGGAACTAAGTTTTTATACCAGAAATCTTAGAATTATCTTTGTATTGTATAATATTAAAGTTTACAAATCTCATCTGACATCCAGCCATCACTTATTCTTTTCTTTTATTGCTTCTTCCAGGAACTTTGACACTCTTTTCAACAATTATTTCTTAAGAAAAGGAAATTTTATTTTGAGCCTTAAGATGCATACATGATTCTGCCATATTTGTTAAGTGGCTCTTGAAGTATTTGATCCTTGGTTGAAGGTAGAAGGTGTCTGCATTGGTTTGAGGGAAGTTGTTATCTTCAGAAATTTTTCTGTAAATCTAAAATAGAATAGATTTTTATCAAAGGGTAGTAAAGGAAAACAAAAGATTTATTTTCACATTCTGATTTGCTTAATACTTCCGTTAAATTCACATCATGCATAAAGATTTGCTGTCACATTTACTGAAACCCATATTATAGACTGAGCTAGTACAGAACAATGAGAATACAAAGGACTTATTACCATGGGTTGGAATGATAGCTTCAATGAGGCTTTCTAAGTTCAGAGTCATCACTATTCATTCAATAAGCACATACCAGTTGCCACTGAGTTGATTCTACTCATGGCAACCCCATGTGCTGCAGAGTAGAATTATGCTCCATAGGGTTTTCATGGCTTTGAACTTTTCAGAAGCAGACTGCCAAGCCTTTCTCCCGAGGTACCTCTGGGTGAGTTTGAACTGATAACCTCTAGTAGTTAGTAGTTGAGCACTTAACCATTGCGCCACTCAAACACATATTTGAGTGTTAATACGAGCAAAGTATTATCTTAGGCACCACTCCTTAAACCATCACACATTTAATTAAAAAATGAAACAGAGAGGGTATTTGTATTTCTGTAATATTGCCATGGTTTTCTGTGGTGTCTACCTCTTGAATTTTTTTCCCTTTTGGCTTACACATACTCTCAAGTCTCTCATATTCAAAGAACTCTTCCTTTTTCCCTACTGTCCTCCTTGTTACTGTATACAACAGGATTTTATCAGTTCACTACTGCATTTGACACCTGATAATCTCTTTGAAACTTTCCTTTCCCCTGGCTTCTGTGACACTTTCCCTCCCTTTTTACATCACTCCACTTAACAAATCATTACCAACTTTCAGAATGGTTCCAGCATTTGTACCTTTTGGAGATCTCCAATGCTGCTGTCCTAATGGTAACAGCCCAACTGGCCAAGGGGCTCTTTTCTAGCCCCCTACCTCTCCCCAAATCTACTATTGCCAGATTTATCTTTCTAGAGTAAAGCTACAGTCATGGTATTACTTTCTTCAAAAACTTTCAATGGCTTCCCTCTTCCTATTGAATTAGGCACAAACTCCTAAGTCTAGAATTCAAGGCCACCTATACTCTGGCTTCAGCTTGCTTTTTCAGATTTATATCCCTTCACTTCCTGACCCATATTTTTCTGGTCTAGCTGTACTATTTGATGGCCTCCAGAGTGACTCGATACTTTTCTACCTCTATGCCTTTGTTCCTGCTGTTCCTTCTAGAATGAACAATCCCCCTTTTTCCATCCCTGAACCTTTATTCCATTAAATTTCTGCTTATGAAAATCCTACTCATACCTCAAGGCATGCTGTTTGGCATTGGGAATTAGAATTCTTACAGCAGTTAACTGAAAGAAGTTCAGATATCACCCATTTCATATGAAGTCTTCTCAGATTCCCTCAATCACATGCCATCTCTTTCTTAGCATTTTGTACTTCTTTGTTTTGCACCAAGTTAGTAAGATTATTAACTTTTTAAGGCATGGTGTGGAATTAATCCTTATATAATTCATCTTTGTTTCTTTCCCTTATACTACAGATACATAAAAGGTGTTTAATAAATATGTGTTGAACTGAGGTAAGAGACTTCAATTTTCAAAAACACTAAGGATGTCCAGTCCCTGGAGAAGGACATCACGTTTGATAAAGTAGAGGATCAGCGAAAAAGAGGAAGACCCTCACTGAGATGGATTGACACAGTGGCTGCAACAGTGTTCTCAAACATAAGAACGATTATAAGTATGGCACAGGACCAGGCAGTGTTTTGTTCCGTTGTACACAGGGTTGCTATGAGTCGGAACCGGCTCGAGGTCACATAACAACATGGATAGTAAAACTAATTGGTAAAATTTTTGAGGCAAGAGCAAAGACTAGAGCTCCAAAATTGCTCACTTGCTGGATGCTTTAAACTATCCATGCTAAGATCCAAACAGATAAAAGGGAAAGGCCATAGAGTCTTACCACTCTTCTTGAGAAGTTCTCCTTTTCTGGATTCATCCAGTTTTTCAAGAAACTGCTCAAAAACTTTCACATAAGGAGCTAGACCGGTCTTCTTATAATCTAAGTTATGAAGAACATGCATTATAGTTAACATTTTGGCAGCAAGAATAACATGCGAATATAACTTTAGGTTTCTTCTAAGGATTTTCTAGAATAGTGCTGCCTGATAGAAATATAATGTGAGAAATATATGTAATTTAAAATATTCTCAATAGGCATGTTAAAAAAAGTAAAAGTAAGCAGGTAAAATTAATTTTAATAACATATTTTATTTGACCCAGAATATCTAAAATATTACAAATTTCAACATGTTAAAAAAAATTGAGGTATTTTACATTCTTTTTTTCATACTAAGTCTTTGGAATCCCGTGTGTATTTGGTACTTAAAGCTTATCTTAATTCAGATGCTAAATTATCATCAGAAACATTTGATCTACATTTAGATTTAAATTATAAAATCTACAGTTGAAAAAGTAGGCTCACATACCCAAGTTGTTCCAAACATACTTAAAAATTTTCCAGTAACTGAATCTAATCTGTCTTTGATGTTGGAGACTTTTCAGATTTTTAAAACGGAACACTTGAATCATTTCATAAACATTAACAGTGGAATGTACTACATTTAGGTATTGTTAGAGCTGGCATAGATTAAGAAAGATTTGAGCTTGGATTAAGCAAGATTTGAGCTTGGATTTTGAAAGAAGGGTTATAATATTTGACCATAAAAGATCAATCAGAGACCACAGGTCTGTACTGTCCAGTACAGAAGCCAGTAGCCAAATATGGCTATTTAAATTAAAATGAAATGACATTAAAAATTCAGTTTCTTAGTCACACTAGCCACATTTCAAGTGCTGAGAAGTCACATGTGGCTAGTGAGTACCATATTGGACAGCATAGATACATAACATTTCCATCACTGCAGAGAGTCCTTTGGACTCTATTGCTGTAGAGTGTCTCTTAGGTGTTAGTATAAGAAGATCTGACTTCTACTAGCAGGAAGATTTATAAAATTTCCGGCTCCTTCAAATTCTTAAAATATAGAATTCAATCACAGGTTAGACCTATTTACAATAAAACCCATCTGTATACATCAAAAACAAAGTAAAAGTACTAGAAACATAGTAATTATTAAATAAACAGTTGTCGAATCTAAAAGACTAGAACACTACCACCAGTTGACAGCTGTATCTTACAATATAGATCCCAGCATTCAGAAGTTGCTCGGTAAGTATTTGTGAAATCAAATTGACTTCAGTAGCATCACTTGGGCAAGTAATAAAGGACAGAAACACTGCTATAACATTATTTGTTACTAAGCTAAATTCAGGATAGACACTGATACGTTCTGGGTTGAGTCCAAGGGGAATTAATGACTAGAGTGACTGAAGGATGTCTATATAAAAAGCTTTTGTTAAAGTGAGACTTCAGTATATTAACCTACCTCTGGTTCTACGTTTGACATCAGATTCAGCTTCATTTTCCTCTTCATTAGTGGAAATGAGATCCAATTCATGGCAGATGGAGCTATAAACAACAGAATAAGAGAAATTTAAAGTTAGTCTTGTATCAACATTACCCAATGTATGACAGCACACGAATACCACAAGATTTTCTGCAAAAAAATTATATTCAAATAAATTTGGAATATTCTAAAAACTATAATCTCTTCTTAGAGTTTTTTACGCATATTAGTATATTAAAGATTGAGAAATCTTGCAGTAATGAAACTTATAAGTCAGCAGTCCCTAAACTCGCTTAACCTGAAAGCTATTCTCTTGCTTCAAAAAACCAAACCAAACCCGTGGGCGTCAAGTTGATTCTGACTCATAGGAACACTATAGGACACAGTAGAACGCTCCTGTAGGGTTTCCAACGAATGGCCAGACTTTTGGTTAGCAGCTGAGCTCTTAACCACTATGCCACTAGGGCTCCTTATAGCAGCTGAAAAACTTAAAAGTGTTCTGTGGAACTCACAAGGAATTGTTGCTTTACTAGGGTCCTCATCAGTATAACCTCAGAGTAAGGTGGTTCCATAACAAATTATATAGTTTCCATACAGATACATCTCTGGAAGGAATCTAATCCAGTCTACTTCAAATTGAGAGCAACAGTCACAAACAAACTCAAATAAGGAGTGATCAATGATTTGGAACATACCTTATGGTTGGAACAGCAAATGGATCAAACTGATCCACTTTTTGTAAATCAATAGGGACAGAAATGCGACCTATAAGAACCAAAAGTTATAAACTGATAACTGTGGAATACAAATCATTATAGTCTGTCTCTACAAGTTATTTTTGGTTAAAACTTTTATCTAAGGCTTAGAAAAGGGTTAATATTTATATTTCTAAACATTAAGAGCAAAATTTAGCAATAAAAATTAAAGTACTTCCACATTAGCTGTGTCTTTTTCTTAAAAAAGCAACAAAACAAAGGAACAGGTGTGAAAGACTGTTGAGCTATTCCTGAGTGGCTTTCATTTCTATTTCTCTATTGCTGATATTCTCCCATATTTAAGTTCAGAACCATCTCAAATTTAGTGAGTCCTAAAAATGGAACAAAATAGATGGAAATAGTTCATTAAATTAGCTTGGTTTGTTTGCTGAGATCAAAACACACCCTACATGTTGGGCATCTTTAAAAAGCATGTTGGAAATAAAATAGACATTATCCTACCCTTTTACAATATCCTCCCTCACCAGGTACACTACATAAAATTCATCACATCTTAAAAATGATATAATGATTCCAAAGAATGCCAGGTGAGTAACAAGTGAAATAATTAAGGGAATTGGGAGTTGCTGTTTGAAGACAGAGAAAAAAAACCACATTACTTACTATGAAGGGACAGGTATATAATCAAAATATATACACTTACGAGTGACAATTATTTACCTATACCTTGAGTCTGAGAATAAGGGGATGCCCAATGAAACCTTAGAATTAAATAAGAAATATTCAGCTTATAATGAAAAGAAGCTAAAAACACATAGCTGACAGATTTGAAGAGGGACTATATAAATGTATGCACTGCAGGGTCATTATAGTTTATTAAATGAAACTAGGCAGTTTGAGAGAATTGAATGTGTGCCAGACACTTTTCTAAGCTTTTACATTTGATCTTCACAGTAATCCGTTGAGGTAGGCATTATTATTACTTCCATTTTACAGAGGAGAAAACTGAGGCACAGGGAGCTTAAATAATTTGCCTAAGGTATCACAGTAAGCAAGTGACAAAGTTGGATTGTTTACACTAAAGTGGACAACTGTATACTTCTCTATTATGTCCCCTGGCTGGGTGGAGTTAAGTTTTATGACAATATAGCCACATTCATACTTATTTTAAAGTCAATTTCAGTCCACCAAATATAATCTAAGAGAAATGTAAAAGGGTAAAGCTAAAACTCTTGAAAAAGAACTGAGAGAGAGAGTATAGTGGAAAAAAAGCACAGGACTCTGAGTTATACGAACTCTGTTCCTAGCTCCCACACAATTAGTTTTAATCCCTTTGGCCGCTGTTTTCTCATCTGTACACTGACAGCTGTTACACTGTGATTTCTAAGGTTCTCCAATTCTAATTCATCACATAGCCTCAGAAACGCAACTAGAAATTATTTAATAGTGGCAACTGAGGTGGTAGCTATTTAATTGACCATGTAAAACATAACAGGTATTAGCTGATAGAGCAGTTCTTCAGCCTTTAATATCTCAGAGATTATATGCATTTACACCCAGTGACATGCCTGCTAAAACAAAAAATACCTTTCATTTTTCTGTTTTCATTACTTTCTTCACAAAGTACCTGTTTTAGGATGAACACTAAAGGGGCTCTTCAGCAAATGATTGATTCCTTTGCTAACATTGATATCCAGCCGTGGAAAACAGTACTGGAGCATGATCTCCCACTCTAGCCAGGGTCCACATTTGTCATTTTTGACGTTACTCTAAAAACAGGCATACATCCAGCATGAGGATCAGTAGGAACTTTTGAGAATTTCTTTAAAGAAGGTTAAAAAATGATCTTCAATCATCTTTTACTTACTAAGCAAAAAATCAATTTAATTAATAATTGCATTATTATATTTTAATACAAATGTCAGTGGAGTATACCTGATATCTACTGGTTACTTTCTTCAAATGCTCCCAACGCTGTAGTGAACTGTGACACTTTTGGAAGTCTTGTTGAAGCTCATCATGCATTGGTGATGGGTCATTAAGGAACACACTCATTTAGGGCACACCAGTGAACAACTTAGTTTTCAGTATGTATTACCATAAGGATATCTAAAACTTATAAATATTTAGAAGGTAATTATTAATTTTCTTTGAAATGCAAATGTTAAACACTTATATCCATAAAAAATTCCCTTGTTAAAAATACAGTGGTGAAGACAGAAAGGGCCACATAAACCAGAGACTTCATCAGCCTGAGACCAGAAGAACTAGATGGTGCCCAGCTACCACCAATGACTGCCCTGACAGGGAGCATAACAGAGAGTTCCGGATGGAGCAGGAGAAAGGTGGGGTGCAGAACTCAAATTCTAGTAAGGAGACCAGACTTAAATGGTCTGACTGAGACTGGAGGTACCCTGGAAAGCATGGCCCCTGGATTCTCTATCAGCCCAGAGCTAAAACAATTTCCGAGGCCAACTCTTCAGACAGGGATTGGACTGGACTGTGGCACAGAAAGTGATACTCGTGAGGAGTGTGCCTCTTAGCTCAAGTAGATACAAGAGACTAAATGGGCAGCTTCTGTCCGGAAGTGAGATGGGAAGGCAGAGAGGGTTAGGAGCGGGTTGAATGGACATGGGGAATTGGGTGGAAAGGAGGAGTGTGCTATCACAGTATGGGGAGAGCAATTAGAGTCACATAACAATGTATGCATAAATTTTTGTATGGGGAAAGAAATACAGTGGTGATATGACGGAATACAAAAATAACTATATAAAGTTTTATGTTAAAGTTTTCCTCAGTTTGTGTATATTCTGACTAAAGGATTCAGCATTCCTTGAATAGCCATTAATTCAAGAGGACCAACTTCCAAAATGAGGAAATTGATTTGTGAAATGGCTTCATTTTTTATTGTATTCTATACTAGAGATAGAAACATGCAGAAATACAGGAGGTGTCATGTGTAAAAAAGATTGTTTTTAAGAATACATATATGAGGATATGCAGGCAGAACACATTTATAGTAGCACAGATTGATACAGCTAGCTCACATATAAATGGTCTTGGGAAAGGATATTTTCAGGAACAAGGGCTAAAATCTTATCCCAGCTTTCTTTATTTTCAAGAATATCTTGACCAACCAAAGCATATTCTTCAAAGTATTTTATTATTATGTTTACAGATCTTCTGTAGGAACAACAATAACAACAAAGCCCCAACACTATTAGCAACATACACACACCACATAAGTATTGTTGCCATTTGGTGGAAGGCTAGTGCTTATTCCAATTTTTACTGAATTTCTAGGGCTTAACTGGGTAAAATGGGAATGCTACCCCTTTACAAGGTTTTGAGAGTTAAATGAGACACTCTGAGGAAACAGAACCCAGCATAGTACCTGGCTCAGAATATTCAAGAAATGTTTACTTCTTAACTCCACAACCCAGGTTAATCATATCATAAATATGTAACGGGTAGAAAGCAACCAAGCAAGGGTAACACAATACATCAGTAATACAATGTAGGATACAGTTCTAAAGTTTCTAGTCTGAACTGCTTGCTTTAACACCTTAACACTTATAAAGCACTTTGCAAATACTCTGCACATCTATTGTTTCATTTAATCTTTGCCACAACTCATGAGATAGGTAGAGAAGATGTTATTCTCCCCATCATACAAAGAAGGAAATGGTGGCTCCAGTATTTTATGAAGGTCATAGTAAGTGACAGAATAGAGGTTCTTACTCCTAATCCAAGGCTCTTTCCACTATCCTCGAGAAGTAATGAATTCAGTGGAAACAGCATTTGGATTCAGGCAGACCAGGACTGAATCTTGAATTTAACAATTACTTGTTGTGTGATGCCAAGCAAGTTATATAATCTCTCTGAAACTGAAACCTCATCTCCCTCATCTGTAAATGGAGACATCGTCATGTTCCCCATGAAGCTGCTGTGAAGGCCAATGAGAACATTTGTATAGCACCTATCATGGATAATACAGCACAAGATAGGCACTCAATGAACTGCAGCTATTATTACTGTAAAATGCTACTCCAGCAGTGAAAATTGATAGCAAGGTAATTCTAAAAGCACATGCAGGTAAATAAGACAACTTAAGTTGGTTTTTTTCCAACAGACCTGACAAAAGGGTGGAGTTTTTCACTGAGGTGAACTTTCTTTTTAATGTCTGGACCACCCTGAAAAATAAATCATCAAAAAAACCAAACAAAAACTGTGTGTGTATCACATAACATAAATGAAATAATTTTAAAATTTCTTTAAAGTATTCTATTACATTAAAAATTATATAAATGCAAAGATATTGATTAAATCCTGTCAAAGTATAGAAGCTTGGATGTTATAGTCTCAATACCTGTAACTTTTTGTGTTTACTTGATATAATTGATCTAGGAAAGTAAATTAATCTTCCTTTTGCCACAAAGGAGTATACTTAAAACATGAAATACCTAAAAATATGTAGCTACTACAATATTGATTGATTTATTAGTAAGATGGAAACCCTGGTGGCGTAGTGGTTAAGAGTTTGGCTGCTAACCAAAAGGTCCGCAGTTCAAACCCACCAGGCGCCTCTTGGAAATCCTATGGGGTAGTTCTACTCTGTCCTATAGGGTCGCTATGAATTGGAATCAACTCGACCTGCAATGGGTTTATCAGTAAGATTATCTACTCTGGAATGTAGATGCTATAAAAATTTAATTTTCTTTGTTAGTAAACATTCCAGGTTTGATAACATCTGGCAAACAAAGAAATGTAAATTATTGTTAAAAGGACCTTACCTTTACAAGACTCAAATACTCAACTATTCCAGAACGCACTGCAGAGGACAATTTTCTAACTGATTCATCACAGACCCAACAATGAACACCTCTCCTTCCAGAATATACCCAGAGACGATGCTTAAATCCAAAGTCCTCTAAGGAGGAGAGAGAGAATAGGTTTTAAAACAAACCTACAAATTCCTGGTTCTTGCTTTCTTCCTTAGATTCATTTTTTTTTTTAACCTCTTTTCAACGTGTATTCTCCCTTTAACCACACTAAACTATTTGTAGTTTCCTGTGCTCCTCACATGCTTATCTTTCTGTCTTTATCCATCCTGGTCTTTCTGCCAAGAATTTCTTCATGCCTCACTACTTCATTTCTCTCCCTGACCAATTGCCATTTATCATTAAAGACTTAGTCTAGGCATATTAAAAGAGCTAATATATTTACAGTGTTTAGAATAGTGCCTGGCACATAGTAACCCCCATATGAGTTAGCTATCACCATCATTATCATCACCTCTTCAGGGAGGCCTTTTCTGACCTGATCTCTTCCCATTCCTGTGTGCACTCCTGCTGCTTTATATCCTCATAACACCCTATGCATATTACTTAACACAGCTGTAACCCTCAATTTTTTAAATCTGTCTCCTTCTTAGACTGTGTGACTTCCCTCATCTAGAACAGTACCTAGCAATATTAAGTACTTAGCTCAATAAATGATTGAATTAGAAAAAACACACTGGTTTGTTCAACAGCTTTATCTTTTATTTCTCTATTTTATCTTTTATTTCCCAATCATATGTTGCAAAGAAATATGTTAGAAATTTATAAGATTAGATTATAAACTAGTATACACGAAAGCAAAGACTAGCATGCAGGGGAAAACAGATTCTTGTATCTGACCCCACTCAGATACTGCTGTTACTTGCCCTTCAATGCTCTGTCGATGATGCGCATGGCCATTGTCATGAGGGTCCAACACTTAGAACATATGTCTGCAGAACTGGAGCAGAGTTATCATTACTCACTGGCATTGATATCACCCACCCCAACAGCAAGGTACATGATGCTTACCTACAACATCTCCTCACATCATCATAGTCTGTCATATCAATGTCAAACACCAGCTCTTTTTCCTGAGCCTGGAAAGCTCCCAGCTTCACTGTATTGTGTTGACTGGGCTACAAATACAAAATATTTATGTTTCTAGAAGAGCTATCATAATACTAAATCTGTTTATTTTCTATCCACACAGAAAATGTAGCCAAAGAGAAGCAAAAAACCACATAATGCCAAGTCTATGTCAGTTAAAGTTCATTAATTTAGATCACATATACCCAGAACTGATGACAGTTTAACTTTTATCTACTTAAAATAGGATTTGATAAATACACATCCACCATAAATATTTGTTGATTGATAGAAATCATAATAAAACTGTTTTTAGGTCTCTGATAAGGAAAAGTACATACAAATAATGACCTATTGTGAAGTGTTTTACAGACCTTTACTTGTTTCTGTACATACAAGTAATAAAAATGAATTTATTTTAAAATGTCCAACAATTCAAAAGGATCTTCCCAATTAGTTTGAGCTGAGCCTTTATGATAAAGAGGTTGTGATCTAACAGGTGAAGAAGGTGAACTGTATATAGATGGTTACTTTTGCTCTCTCCAACCCCCCACAAAAATGATAGTTAAAGGTTTTTGAAAAAAAAAAAAAAAAAAACTTAGAAAAGAACTAGAGAGGAGACAACAATACAGTTTTACTGGAAACCAGTAGGGAGTGGTAACTGAGTGAGACCCATAAAAGTTCAATCTTAAGGTGTCAGTAAGAATATTTTAGAAGCAACTCAATTTATACTTCCGACCCCACCCTGCAATGGCTCAGGAATAGGTGACACCAGGTACCTCTAGAGTATAAGTGTGTGTGTATGGGTGGTGGTGGTGGTGGGGCTGAAATTAAAAGCAGGAGGATTGGTTCCAGGTCTATTTAAGAAGCAGTTAGCTCCAGATTCCTACACTTACTCTGCAGAGCTAGGTGACTACTCTTCCTTTTCCCTGGTAGAAGACACCTGAATTATTAGACAGAGTAAGAGTCCCTGGTAACAGGCACAGTTGAAGAAGAGGGTATTAACTGAACATAGACATATAGAATGCTGAGATCCAGCCACCCCTCCCCACTTCTGTACTCTTCCATGGCCACCCCAGGCAGGAGACTGAAGATTCCTCTCTGAAGTATCTGACCAGATGTTCTAGGCTCTAGGAACAGATCAGTGATTAAACAAATATCTCTATGCAAGTGAGCTTTTCATTCTAGCAAAGATCTAGAGAAACTGACCTCAGAGACTCCCCAATAAAATGGCCCAGCCAGATCACCCTGCAGTAAAGAAATCTCAGCCATGTGCACAGAGCTTCCAATAAGCTGTTTAATACTCTATTTTTAAATATAAGCAACAAACAAAAAATTACCAGACATATGAGAAAAGCCTCTAATATGAGAGGAGGAAAAAAGCCCCAGAAAAAAAAGCAACTTACAGAAAACAAACTGTGTGTTAGAAGAAAACTTAAGAACTACCATCAGTATCCTCATAGAATATTGACGGTATATCAAGAATCAGAACAACATCAATCTTCTTAAGAACAATATTGGAAAGTAGAAGAGAATGGAGCAATGTCTTCAAAATTCTGAGGGAAAATGATTTCCAAACTCAACCATCAGTCAGGTAGAAAGGTAGAATGAAGACATTTTTCAGATACATAAAGTGTCAAAAATTTTGTCTTCCACGCACCGTTTCTCAGGAAGCTCCTGGAAGATGTGCTCCATCAAAACAAGAGTCAAGAAAGAAGAGGACATAGGATCTGGGCAACAGGAGATTCAACATAGGAGAGAGATGAAAGAAAACCACTGATGGTGAAAGGAGATTAAAAGACCATATTTATTCATCAGGCCTGAAGAGTAATCCAGACTGGAGAGGTCAGAAATTTCCAGGAGAAATTTCTTCAAGATGAACTTGACGGACTACCTGATGGGCCTGAATACATTGGGAGATTAAGACAATTGGCAAAGAGTTCGGGGTAGAATTAGTAATCTAAACCCAATTCTTAATGTAGTAAAATTTACATTAGCCTGATAAATTAGGAATGGGAAGGTTTTGTGTGTGGTGAGGTGAAAGAATGGTAAATCCTCATCTGCCAGGGTAGAAAGCCAATAGGTAATGTTGAAAATGGAAAAATGAAAGAAATGTAAGCAAAGTTATTTAGAGACGTGAGGCAAATAAGAATCAGCTGAAAGAAAGTGGTTGCCTTTGGGGAGCAGCAAATGATGGGAGAGGTGGGAGACTTTTTTCAAAATGCCTATAGAACTACTTGATTCTGTAAACCATTGGCATATATAACTGATAAAAATCACAAAACAAAACATACACCAAATACCAAACCAAACCCATTGCCGTCAAGTTGATTCTGACTCATAGCAACACTGTAGGACAGAGTAGAACTTCCCCATAGGGTTTCCAAGGCTGTAAATCTTCACGGAAGTGGACTGGCAAATCTTTCTCCTGTGGAATGGCTGATGGGTTTGAACCACTGACCTTTCGGTTAGCAGCTGAGTGCCTAACCATTGCACCGCCAGGGCACCAGGGCTCCTTACAACACACACACACCAAAAAAAAAAAAAAAAAAAAAAAAAGGTCTATAAATGCCTCTCTCGGCAGTGTTAGGGACAAGGAAGCAGAATGGCATCCTGGCCCTTCTTTTGAGACTTCAGTTTTATTTTCCGGTAAACTGCTCTGAAGCATTTTTGCTGCCTGCCTTTTCTTCCTTAGCTCTTCTTCTACCCTTACTCTGCAGGTGGGAGACAAACCTGAGATTTAGAGTCAGAAAATCTGGCTTTAAGTCCCAGCTCTATCTTTTAGAAATTGTGGGATCCTGGGCAAACTAAGTTCTCTGGGCCTGTTTTCTCCTCTGTAAAAAGAATAAGATTGATACGAGGAAAAAGTTATACAGCATATGAAAAAGCTCCATATAAAAGTTATCACCCCATGTGAGTATTTTTAAAGAGGGGAAGAAGAGCAATTTCAGTTTATTCATCTATTCAACAAATATTTATGGGGTACCCGCTATTCCAGGCAATTCTAGGCTACATCAGTGCTAGGGGGTGGGAGAAGTGGCAGGTTGCAGCAGATCTCACTGAGAAGTGCTATTTGAGCAAAGACTTGAAGACTGAAGGAATGAGCCAAGCAGGTACGGGTTCTAGGCAGTGGAAGTAGCTTGAGCAAGGGCCAGTGTACCTGTAGTGGAATAAGAGGGAGAGAAGGGCTTTTACTCAGTGAAATAGGGAGCCACTGGAGAATGATTCTGAGCAGAAGAATCACAGAATCTGACTTGTTTTAAGAGGATCACTCTGGCTGCTGTGTGGAGAATAGATTTTAGAGTCTGAAGAGGCAAACCTTTAGGTTTTATAGTAATACAGGTGAGAGATGATGATGGTAGCAGTGGTTAGGTTATAGATATATATTATAGTAGGGCCAAAGGGATTTCCTAATGGAATGGATATGGGAGTGTGAGAGAAAGAGGAATCAAGAACAATATCAATGCTGGAAGAGAATATAATTTTTTTTATTCTCTCCCTTAAACCATGTTGACTTCCTCATTTAGTCTTTTAACCAGATACTGAATTTTTTTGTCCTAGTGAGATGGATCCTGGCTGAAAGCAGAGAATACCAGAAAGATGTTTACCTGTGTTTTATTGACTATGCAAAGGCATTCGACTGTGTGGATTATAACAAATTATGGATAACATTGTGAAGAATGGGAATTACAGAACACTTAATTGTGCTTATGAGGAACCTGTACATAGATCAAGAGGCAGTCGTGCAAACAGAACAAGAGGATACCGTGTGGTTTAAAGTCAGGAAAAGTGTGTGCCAGGGTTGTATTTTTCACCATAGTTATTCAGTCTGTATGCTGGAAACTGGGCTATATGAAGAAGAACTTGGTATCAGGATTGGAGGAAGACTCATTAACAACCTGCGTTATGCAGATGACACAATCTTGCTTGTTGAAAGTGAAGAGAACTTGAAGCACTTACTGATGAAGATCAAAGACCACAGCTTTCAGTATGGAATACAACTCAACATAAAGAAAACAAAAATCCTCACAACTGGACCAATAAGCAACAACACAATAAATGGAGGAGAGATTTAAGTTGTCAAGGACTTCATTTTACTTGGATCCACAATCAACACCCATGGAAGCAGCAGTCAAGAAATCAAAGGATGCATTGCATTGGGCAAATCTGCTGCAAAGACCTCTTTAAAGTGTTGAAAACCAAAGATGACACCTAGAAGACTAAGGTGTGCCTAACCCGAGACATGGTGTTTTCAATTGCCTCACATGCATGTGAAACCTGGACGATGAACAAGGAAGATCGAAGAAGAATTGACGCCTTTCAGTTGTGATGTTGAAGAATATTGAATATACCATGGTCTGCCAAAAGAATGAACAAATCTGTCTTGGAAGAAGTACAACCAGAATGCTCCTTAGAATCCAGGAGGGTGAGACTACCCATCTCACATACTTTGGACACATCAGGAAGGATCAGTCTCTGGAGAAGGACATTATGCTTGGTAAAGTAGAGGGTCAGCGAAAAAGAGGAAGACCCTCAACGAGATGGACTGGTACAGTGGCTGCAACAATGGGTCAAGCATAACAGTGATTGTGAGGATGGTGCAGGATGGGGCAGTGTTTGTTCTGTTGTACATAGGGTCGCTGAGTTGGAACCCACTCGCAGCATCTCACAACAGTGAGAATATAAACAATTCACTCCTAAATGATTTCCAGTGAGTAATGTAGAATGTCAAAGAACAAAAAAGATTTACAATCTACTTGCAAAAGCAGCTAAGTAAACATTATGGGTCCTCAAAATGAATACACTCTAAAAATTTGTATCAAAGGCTAGGGGTACCAACTCATTCTTGGTTTGAAAATAAAACAATAAATACATTAAAAAAGGATTTCTTACTCTGTGGGAATATACTGCACCTATATCAATCTTGTATGGATTCATTTTCTGCATCTCCTTTTCCAGATCACTCTGGTTGTTGAAGGATTGGTAACGAATGTAAATATCATCTTTCAATGTGAATGAAAATTCACGGTGTTGAAAGTAATTCTTTATCACTGCAAAAGAAATTTCGTTTTAAAGCTAATTTGATACTTTATTCAGCTCAGGGCATTATGACATTTGAGAAATGAGAAGAAAAAAAATAAAAATAAAAAAAAAAGGACCAAGAGCTAGTCCCTCATTTGAAGGGGTGTATAATCCCGCAGGAAACCCAGGTAGCGTACTGGTTAAGAGGTATGGCTGCTAACCAAAAAGCTGGCAGTTCAAAACCACCAGGCGCTCCTTGGAAACCCTATGGGGCAGTTCTACTCTGCCTATAGGGTCGCTATTAGTCGGAATCGACTCGATGGCAACGGTTTTTTTTTTTTTTTTTTTTTGGTATCATCCCGCAACTGTTAGGGAAAAGTAAAATGAGGGGGAAAAGAAAAGGCAGAAATACCTTAAAAAATCTAACGCCACCTCACACTCCTCGGTGGGCATTAATAAATGAAATCAGCTGCGAAGAGGAAAATTTATCTCTCCTTTTCCCAGAGACCCTTATCTGCCCCTGATACCGCGGCAGGTAAACTGCGCACCTAACGTGAGCCCGACCGCATAGGAAGAGGAGCAGCGGCTGTGCTTTTCACTGTGTGGCCGTAGGCTGGTCTTTATAGCTTCTCTCGGCCCACTTCCACCTCAGAGGAGGTGGGGAAGACTCGATAATACACGGAGGCGCCCTGCACAATGCCTGGCTCACAAGAGGTACTACATATTGTCATTTCGAGAACATCGCGCCCGGAACCTTCTTACAGTCCCCTCCCAACCCACTACCCACCCCGCTCCCCGCCTCGTCACCTCCGCCATAGTTGAGCCAGCGATAGAACTGGGCGTAGGGAAAGAGCCTCCGGTAATAAAGCTTAAGCAGCTCGGGCAGATCGGCTGGGTCAAACGTCTCCATTGAGCAAGGAATTAGGCCAGAGCAGGATTACACCAAGAATTGGCGGGAACCGTACATCCGGAGCCTACGTAACTGCGCAGGCGCACTGGGCCCACCGTCTGCCGGGACCGCCGGGATTTGTAGTTCCGGCTTCGGGATGGACTCTCCCCACCCCCGGCCGGGGGTCTCGGCGCAGGCGCGCAGACACTACGGACGCCGTTCACGTGGGCGCAGACTGTGTCTGTTCCTGGAGGAACATCTCCGAAAGGTGAGACCTTTGGCTTATCGACTTAGGTTATAAAAATGCAGTAACATTCCATTCTAACTTTATGAATGTTTCAGAAAAAACACATTTAAAGAACGTAAACCGATATATATATATATTTTTTAATCGCACTTCAGGTGAAGGCCCGCAGAACAAGTAAGTTTCTCACGAAACAGCACACATACTGTTCCATGACATTGGTCAACAACCCCACGACATGTCAACCCTCTCCCCTCTCGACTTTCCTTCCTTTTCCCTTGGTGAAAATATATATAGCCAAAGACACATCACCTCAAAAATCTCCACATGCACAGTTCAGCGACATCGACCACGCTCTTCCAATTGTGCTGCCACTCTCACTCTAGATGAAGGTCCACAGAACAAAACAGTCTCTCATTAAACAGCCAGTACACATGTTGCCCCACGACAACGGCCAGCAACCTCACAACACATCAACACTATCCTTACTCAACCTTGGGTTCCCTATCATCAGGCTTCCTGTCCCCCTCTGCCTTCCGGCCCTTGTCCCTGGACTGCTGTGCCTCATCAGTCTCACTTGGTTTTATGGGTCTGTCCACTCCCTGGCTGAACGGTGAACTGCGGAAGTGACTTCACCACTGAGTTAAAAGTCTGGGAGCCATACTCTCAGGGTTTCTCTAGTCTCCTTTAGGCCAGTAAATCTGGTCTTTTTTTGTGAGTTAGAATTTTGTTGTACATCCTTCTCCAGCTCTGTCCAGAACCCTCTGTTGTGATCCTGCTCAGAGCAGTCAGTGGTGGTAGCTGGGCGCCATCTAGCTGTACTGGACTCAGTCTGGTGGAGGCCTTGGTAGCTGTGGTCCATTAGTCCTTTGGACTAATCTTTTCCTTGTATCCTTTTCTCTTCATTCTCCCTTGCTCCAGAAGGGATGAGTCCAGTGGAGTATCTTAGATGGCTGCTCATAGGCTTTTAAGACCCCAGACGCCACTCACCAAGGTAGAATGTAGAACATTGTCTTTATAAACTGTGTTATGCCAATTGAGCTAGATGTTCCCCGAGACCATGGTCCCCACAGCCCTCCGCCCAGCAATTCAGTCCCTCAGGGAGTTTGGATGTGTCTATGGAGCTTCCATGACCTTTCCTTGTACAAGTTGTGCTGGTTTCCCCAGTATTGTGTACTGTCTCACCCTTCACCCAAGATACCACTTATCTATTGCCTATTTAGTATTTCCCCCCCAACCCCTCCCATCCCTGGTAACCAACAAAGATTGTTACTTTTTGTGTGTGAACTTTTTCATGGGTTTTTACAATAGAGGTCTCATACAATATTTGTCCTTTTGTGATTGACTTATTTCACTCAGCATGATGTCCTCCCATTTCATCCATGTAATGAGATGCTTCACAGATTCATTGTTGTTCTTTCTCGCTGCATAAGTAGTCCATCGTGTGTATGTACCATGGTTTGTTTATCCATTCATCTGTTGATGGGCATCTAGGTTGTTTCCATCTTTTTGCTATTGTGAATAATGCTGCCATGAACATAGGTGTGCATATGTCTATTCGAGTGATGACTCTTTTATTTCTCTAGGATATATTCCTAGGAGTGGTATTGCTGGATCATGTGGTATGTCTATTTCTAGTTTTCTAAGGAAGCGCCATATCATTTTCCAAAATGGTTGTATCATTTTGCATTCCCACCAGCAGTGCACAAGAGTTCCGATCTCGCCACAGTCCCTGCAACATTTGTTATTTCCAGTGTTTTTGATTTGTGCCAGTAATGTGGGGGTGAGATGGTATCTCATTGTGGTTTTAATTTGCATTTCTCTAATGGCTAGTGATCTTGAGCATTTCCTCATGTGTCTGTTGGCCGCTTGAATGTCTTCTTTGGTGAAGTGTCTGTTCATTTCCTTTGCCCATTTTTTAATAGGATTATTTGTCTTTTTGTTGTAGCGGTGTTGGATTTTCTGGTAGATTATGGAGATTAGACCTTTGTCTGACCTGTACTGTCCAAAAAATTTTTCCCAGTCTGTAGGTTCTCTTTTTTACTCTTTTGGTGAAGTCTTTTGAAGAGGATAGGTGTTTGATTTTTAGAAGATTCCAGTTATCTAGCTTATCTTTTGGGGGTGTGTTGATGGTTATGGTTTGTATCCTGTTAATGCCATGTATTAAGGCCTGTAGCGTTGGTGCTATTTTTTCTTCTATGAACTTTATAGTTTTTGGCTTTATATTGAGGTCTTTGATCCATTTTGAATTGGTTTTTGTATATGACGTGAGCTATGGGTCCTGTTTCATTTTTTTGCAGTTGGATATCCAGTTTTGCCAGCACCATTTGTTAAAAAGACTGTCTTTTCCCCATTTGATGGACTTTGGGCCCTTGTAGAAGATCAGGTGACCGTAGGCGGATGGATTTTCGTCTGGGTTCTCAATTCTGTTCCATTGGTCAATGTATCTGTCATAGTACCAGTACCAGGCTGCGTAAACTGATATTTTTTAAAGAGGGTTTGGAAATTAGTTTCTTTAATACTTCGTAGAATTACTAAATCCAGTAGAACACCCAGGAATACTAAAATATGAATTAGAGGAAACTGCAGAATCATGGTGAGCTTTACGGGTATGAAAAGAGTCCATTTGCTATTGATGTGGCAGATATGCCAGTCAATCCTACTGCATAAAAGATACATCGCATTGCAGTTGTGGGTTGTGGTGGGCAGCCTGATAATCTCATGAGTATCGTGTCACTTGAAAACCATCATCTTTATGAATTTTATTTTCACAGTAATAGTAGGAA
This sequence comes from Dugong dugon, assembly GCA_030035585.1. Lineage (NCBI taxonomy): Eukaryota > Metazoa > Chordata > Mammalia > Sirenia > Dugongidae > Dugong > Dugong dugon. The sequence goes on from CM057465.1 coordinate 11,471,616, forward strand.
AGTCAGGAGAGAATAGAGCCTCTAGTAAGCTGTGGATTTATTAGCCTAATCATGAAAATGATCATCATCCTCCAGCTCCTATGGGCAGATCATATTTTTTAATATTGCTGGAAATGTGGCTTCTTGCACAAATCTTGATTGTTGATTTTCACAGCCCCTATACATCCTGTTTTGGGCAGGTTGAATTTCAGAGCCTTTAGGGTCGTCACTATTCCAATAGTAATAGGAGTGCTTTGCAGGGTGCTTTTTTCTGGAACCACATCCACCCTGGACTTTTTTTATTTTTTAATTGTTTTACAGTGGAACCTGTGAGAGCTGGAACTCAATAAGATGACGTTGTTTTTCAGGTCTTGCAAGTTTTCCACCTTTGACAGGGTTCAGTCTTACCACTTCTGTTGTTCGTTTTAGTGGAAAACATTTGAGTTTTCCTTCTCTGACAGGTTTCTGCCTTATGCAGGTTCTGGCTTTCACAGATTTTACTGTATAAGAGAACATTTACCAATTGAACATTTTTCACATGTACAGTTCAGTGAAACTGATTACGTTCTATCCTGTGCAGCAATCACCACCATTAACAGAAACTCAGTGCCCCCTGAGCCAAGACTTCCCCTCTCTCCTGCCTCGCACCCTTGGTAACCACTAGTAAGCTTTAGTCTCTGTAAAAATGGCATGGGTCGGCATCTGACCTCTAATTTCACAAGGAGGAGGGAGAATCAAGATCAACAGCCCAAGGCTGATTCCTATGAGGTGGAAGTCAGACATGCCTCCACCTTCTAACCTTTTTATCAGTTCTCATACCAGCTATCCCTCCCACGGCACTCTCTGCTTCTCTGCTGAGTTCCATAATTCATTGCAGTGGCCACACAGAATTCACAGACAATGCTCATGATTACGGGATTTATTAGAGAAGTAACAGGTTACAGTTCAGGTTCAGGAACGCTCAGGATACAGTTCTTCGATCAGGGCAGTCTCTTCTCAGCTGTGCCTGCCTCTCTCTGGCTCCTCAACAACTGCTGTGCTCTGGCAGGTGTTATAAAGTTCTTTTGGCCTCTTGGCTTCTGCCCTGCTTGGGTAAGTGTTACAAAGCTTTTAGCTCTGCTGATAAGTGCCCCGAGGCACCCCACTCTGCCAGTAAGCCCCTGCCTGAAGGCTCTCACCTCTAGCTCCTTGGGTCACAAATGAAGCAGCCTACTCTGCCAGCAAGCCTCCTGCTCGAAGGCACTCAGCTTTCTTGCTCTGTAGGCCTGGGAAGCCCACTGTGCCATATCCTGCCTTTGCTGCCACTAGTTGTCTGCTGCCACTTCTTGCCATCTTCCGTGTTACAACACTCTCTCTCTCTCTTTCTGTTGGTCTCCTGATTCGAGGAGCTTCTCAACACAGGGATCCCGGGTCCGAAGGATGTGCTCCACTCCTGGCTCTTCTGTCTTGCTGGTGGTGAGAGCCTCTCCTCCTGCCTTTGGGATGGCTCATCTTAAGGCTAATGGAATAGCTAAACTGACCATTCCCTTTGTTAGGGTTCCATAGACCTTATTTGCATGGTCCCACCTGCACAGGGTTGCCGTGAACTTTATTTGCATTATTAGCAAGCTATCTATTCCCCTTGGTGGGCCACAATTACCTGATTTGTATACTGCCGCCCAGTTAGTTGGGTGGGAATTACAAGACCATGGCGAGAAAGGCCACATAAAAGTGATCCATCGCACTGCAGACTCTCTGCATTTGCCTATTTCATATAAGTGGGATCAAATAGTATTTGTCCTTTTGTCATGAACTTATTTTACTCAGCATAGTGTTCTTAGGGTTCATCCATGTGGTAGCATGTGTCAGGAGTTTACTTCTCTTTATGGCAGAGTAATATTCCATTGTATGTGTGGACCACATTTTGTTTATCCATTCGTCTGTTGATGGATATTTAGGTTATTTCCATCTTTTGGCAATTGTGAACAGTGCTGCAATGCACCCTGGGGTTTTAAATGGAGATTTTTCATCTTCCTCATTGCTACGTTTAGGAACTGACTTCTTCAGGCTCTTCAGGAGTCCTCTATTTAAATTCCAGGGCTGCTAAGGAGGACAACATCTTAAGTAAGGAGCTAAGACATAAGGGGAGAAGGGAAAGGAAGTTATATTTATTTGTTTAACATTAGTTTTATCATCAGGTAAAAGGGAATAATAATAATAGCTAATATTTATATAGCACTTACTATGCCATCAGCTACCATTTTAAGAATTTATTCCTTATAAGAACCTATGGGGTAGATGTTAATATTATCCCCATTTTACAGATGAGGAAATAAGCATAGAGAACTTAATTTGTCCAAGGACACAGCTAATAAGTGGGGAGCCAGACAGCCTGGCTCCAGAGTCTGTGCGTTTAGCCACTAAGCTACATGCTTGTCTTTACGAGGGGTTGTTGTGAGAGTTAAAGGAGTGTCTTGCACAGTCCGTCACCCGGAGCCACTCAGTGTGGGAAGGCTATTATTCCCTAAAAGTGTTCTGGCATGACCTGTTGCTGTTGTGTCGATTCTGACTCGTAGCGACCCTGTAGGACAGAGTAGAATTGCCCCATAGAATTTTCTTGTCTGTAATCTTTATGGAAGCAGATCGCCAGGTCTTTCTGCTACAGAGCCGCTTGGTGGGTTCCAGCTGCCAGCCTTTCTGTTAGCAGCCAAGCGTTTATCCATTGTGCCACCAGGACTCCTTAATTAGTCATTAGGGAAATGCAAATAAAAAACCACAATGAGGTACCAGTTCACGACCACTAGAATGGCTAAAACAAAAGACAGCATAGTTAACCACATTGACCCAGCAATTACATTCCTAGATACGCACCCAAGAGAATTGAAAATATAGGTCTACACAAAAACCTGTACCTAAATATTCATGGCAACATTATTCTTAATAACCAAAAAGTGTAAACATCCCAAATGTCCTTCAGCTGATAAATGGGTAATCAAAATGTTGTATCCATACAATGGAATATCATTCAGCCATAAAAAGGAATGAAGTGCTGATACATGCTACAATCTGGATGAACCTTGAAAACATGCTTAGTATAAGAAGCCAGACACAAAATGCCACATATTATATGATTTCATTTATATGAAATGTCCAGAATCCATGGAGACAGAAAGATTAGTGGTTGCCAGGGGTTAGGGGGAGGCAGAATGGGGAGTAACTGCTAATAGATACGGGATTTTTGGGGGGATGGTTGATAAAAATGTTCTGAAACTAGATAGTGATGATCATTGTACAGCTGTGACTGTACTAAACCCAATAAGTGTACACTGTAAAGGCTCGAATGTTACGGTGTGTGAATTATATCCCAGTAAGGTGCAAACAGTTAACACACTCGGCTGCTGACCAAAAGGTTGGAGGTTCTAGTCTACCCAGAGGTGCCTCATAAGAAGGGCCTGGTGATCTACTTCTGAAAAGTCAGCCACTGAAAACCCTAAGGAGCACGGTTCTACTCTGACACACATGAGATTGCCATGAGTCAGAATCGATTCCGTGGCAACTGGTTTTTGGTTTCTGTGTTTATATATAAAACCGCGCTGACTGCAGGCCCCAAGATATGAAGCCGCTGCAGCTCTTTTGGAAAGGAGGCCCACGCATCAAGTCTGAGACCCGCCGCTGCATCAGCCTATTTGACTTTGAAGGAGCCCTGGTGGTGCAACGGTTAAAATGTTTGGCTGCTAACCGAAAGGTCAAGGCCGTTGGTACAAGAACAGGAGACTCCAAGGGAGAAAAGACCTGACGAGCTGCTCCCTTAAACATTTAGCCTAGAAAACCCTATGGGGCAGTTCTACTCTGTCCTATAGGGTCACTATGAGTCTGGAATTGGACAGCACACAACAGAATCTCACCTTGGCGGTTTTAGAAGTGGGCCCTGCTGAAATCAGCCTGCCCTTCCCCTAGGGGCTTTGCGTTTTAGTATCTCTGTTTAAATTCAGAAGATGGGGGCTGAAGGGCACAGGAAGCTCTGGCTAACCAGGGCAGCTTTTTTCTTTCTGCTTTTCATTTTGGCAACAACAGATCTGATTCTCAAGCGCAGTAAGGACACTGGTGAGAACTGCCAGCTTGGCACAGGGGAGTGGAGCAACCTCTTACCACAAGAGGGGGGTGTTGTAAAAGCAGTGCAGAGAGTGGCCTGCCTAGGAGGGATGCCACAGCGGCCTCTCAAATCTCCAGGACTGGACCCCTCCCTGAGCAAATGAGATGTGTGTGTGTATATGCGTTGGGGGTAAAGGGTGAGGTATGTTTGGAGAGAGGTCTTGGGTATTTTTTTTAAAAATCCCTCAATTTTGCCAAGTAATCCTAGTTTGTAATAAACTCTCTGAAAGAAATTTTGTCACCATTGCTGCATTACTATTTTCTCTGGTCTTTTGATCTTCACCCCTTTGGAGTTTAGGAAAGCTATGGGTTAGAAAAGGAGCACTGGTGGCACAGTGGTTAAGCACTCGGCTGCTAACCAACAAGAAGGCCTGCAGTTTGAACCCACCAGCCGCTCCACAGGAGAAAGATGTGGCAGTCTGCTTCCATAAGGATTACAGCCTTGGAAACCCTATGGTGCAGTTCTACTCTGTCCTCTAGGGTTGCTGTGAGTTGGAACTGACTCCACTGCAGTGGGTTTTTTTATTGGTTAGAAATTGGGGGTGATTTTACACTTAGAAATAGGACTCTGTGAGTATGGTTTTCAAATCGTGAATTCCTGACAGTGGGGAAAATCCATCTCTTTCAAGGTTAATGCTGATAGATATAGGGAAAATTTATGAAGCTTGTGTAGCAAAAGGGGCCTTCTTTAACTAGGTCATGAGAGCTGTGTTGCTGAAGCTCTGTAGTCTAGCCTGGGTCACTGCCCTAACCCTACCCATCTCACCGTGAGCTAGCTCTTTGCAGTGGGATTGGTTAGATTTTTTTTTTTTAACCTCATGTCCAATAAACAAGGATTTTAGTAGTCCAGTTATTCCTTCCCACTTGTGACATTTCGGATCTGTGGAGGACAGAGGCAAAATTCCAGAGGAATTTGAAATCTAGCATATGTAAACCATTTTCCAAAGCAAGGATTTGTCAGGTAATGTTTTTCCTTTCTCTTTGTGGAGTCTCAAATACTGGCATGAAATGAGCAGTGATTGAAAAAAATACAAGCACCAGGCATCAAGTGCCTGAGTATTTGCTAACTTCTTTCCAGTGGGCAGAGGGAAACAGCTTTAGGAATGAGGCTAAGATTGGAGAATCTGTCAAGCAAGTTTTATTCATGGACCCGTGTTGTGGTTGCTGTCGAGTCAGTTCCAATTCATAGCACCCCATGTACAATGGAACAAAACACTGCCGGGTCCTGTGCCATCCTCACAGTCACTGTTATGCTTGAGTCCATTGTTGCAGCCACTGTGCGAATCCATTTCGTTGAGGGTCTTCCTCTTTTTCGCTGACCCTCTACTTTACCAAGCATGATATCCTTCTCCAGGGACTGATTCTTCCTGACAACATGTCCAAAGTATGTGAGATGAAGTCTTGCCATCTTTGCTTCTAAGGTGCATTCTGGCTGTACTTTCTTCCAAGACAGATTTGTTCCTTCTTTTGGCAGTCTGTGGTATATTCAGTATTTTTTGCCAGCACCATAATTCAAAGGTATTGATTCTTCCATCTTCCTTATTCATTGACCAGCTTTTTCATGCATATGAGACAATTGAAGACACCATGGCTTTGGTCAGGCGCACCTGGGTCCTTAAAGTGACATCTTTGCTTTTTAACACTTTAAAGAGGTCTTTTGTAGCAGGTTTGCCCAGTGCAATGTGTCGTTTGATTTCTTTCTTTCTTTTTGTTTAAATTGTGCTTTAAGTGAAAGCTTACAGTTCAAGTTAGTCTCTCATACAAAAACTTACATACATATTGTTATGTGACTCTAGTTGCTCTCCCTATAATGTGATAGCACACTCCTCCTTTCTACCCCAGATTTCCTGTGTCCATTCAGCCAGCTCCTGTCCCTTTCTGCCCTCCCATCTCGCCGCTGGACAGGAGCTGCCCATTTAGTCTCATGTATCTACTTGAGTTAAGAAGCACTTTCCTCACAAGTATCATTTTATGTCTTACAGTCCAGTCTAATCTATGTCTGAAGAGTTGGCTTCGGGAATGGTTTCAGATCTGGGCTAACAGAGTGTCCAGGGGCCATGTCTTCCGGGATCCCTCCAGTCTCAGACCATTAAGTCTGGTCTTTTTACTGGAATTTGAGTTCTGCACCCCACTTTTCTCCTGGTCCGTCAGGGACTCTCTGTCGTGTTCCTTGTCAGGGCGATCATTGGTGGTGGCCAGGCACCATCTAGTTCTTCTGGTCTGAGGCCAATGGAGTCTCTGGTTTATGTGGCCCTTTTTGTCCTTGGACTAATATTTTCCTTGTGTCTTTGGTGTTCTTCATTCTCCTTTTCTCCAGTTGGGACCAATTGATGCATCTTACATGGCTGCTCACTAGCTTTTAAGACCCCAGACTCCACTCACCAAAATGGGATGCAGAACATTTTCTTAACAAACTTTGTTATGCCAGTTGACCTAGATGTCCTCTGAAACCATGGTCCCCAGACTCCTGTCCCTGCTACTCTGTCCCTTGAAGTGTTTGGTTGTATTCAGGAAACTTCTTAGCTTTTGGTTTAGTCCAGTTGTGCTGACTTCCCCTGTATTGTGTGTTGTCCTTCCCTTCACCTAAGATAATTCTTATCTACTGTCTAGTTAGTGAATACCCCTCTCCCTCCTTCCCCACCCTCATAACCATCAGAGAATGTTTTCTTCTGTGTTTAAACCTTTTCTTGAGTTCTTATAATAGTGGTCTCATACAATATTTGTGCTTTTGTGACTGACTAATTTCACTCAGCATAATGCCTTCCAGATTCATCCATGTTATGAGATGTTTCAAGATTCATCGTTGTACTTTACGTTGTTTGATTTCTTGACTGCTGCTTCCGTGGGTGTTGATTGTGGACCAAGTAAAATGAAATCCTTGATGACTACAGTACTTTCTCCGTTTATCATGATGTTGCTTATTGGTCCAGTTGTGAGGATTTTTGTTTTCTTTATGTTAAGGTGTAATCCATACTGAAAGCTGTGGTCTTTGATCTTCATCAGTAAGTGCTTCAAGTCCTCTTCACTTTCAGCAAGCAAGGTTATGTCATCTGCATAACACAAGTTGTTTATGAGTCTTCCTCCAATCCTGGTGCCCCTTTCTTCTTTATGTAGTCCAGCTTCTCAGATAATTTGCTCAGCGTACAGATTGAATAAGTATGGTAAAAGGATACAACCCTGACACACACCTCTCATGACTCCAAACCATGAAGTATACCCTTGTTCTGTTCAAACAACTGCCTCTTGATCTATGTACCGGTTTGTCATGAGCACAATTAAATTTTCTGGAATTCTTATTCTTGGCAGTGTTATCCATAATCTGTTATGATCCACACAGTCAAATGCTTTTGCACAGTCAGTAAAACACAGGTAAACATCTTTTTGGTCTTCTCTGCTTTCAGCCAAGATCCATCTGACATCAGCAATGATAACACTGGTTCGGCATCCTCTTCTGAACCTGGCTTGAATTGCTGGCAGTTCCCTGTCAATTCCTGCTGCAGCCGCTTTTGAGTGATGTTCAGCAAAATTTTACTTGCGTGTGATATTAATGATATTGTTCAATAATTTCTGCATTCGATTGGATCACCTTTCTTTGGAATAGGCATAAATATGGATCTCTTCCAGTCGGTTGACCAGGTAGCTGTCTTGCCAATTTCTTGGCATAGATGAGTGAGCACTTCCAGCGCCTGCATCTGTTTGTTAAAACATCTCAATTGGTATTCCATCAGTTCCTAGAGTATTGTTTTTCGTCATTGCCTTCAGTGCAGCTTGGACCTCTTCCTTCAGTACCATTGGCTTCTGATCATACGCTGCCTCCTGAAATGGTTGAACATCGACAAATTGTTTTTGGTGTAGTGACTCCCTGTATTCCTTCCATCATCTTTTGATGCTCCCTATGTCATTTAATATTTTCCCCGTATTGCAGCTCGAGGCTTAATTTTTTTCTTCAGTTCCTTCAGCTTGAGAAATGCTGAGTGTGTTTTTCCCTTTTGGTTTTCTAACTCCAAGCCTTTGCACGTGTCATTATAATACTTTACTTTGTCTTCTAGAGCCACCCTTTGAAATCTTTTGTTCAGCTCATTTACTTCATCATTTCTGCCATTTGCTTTAGCTACTCGATGTTCAAGAGCAAGTTTTAGAGTGTTTTCTGACATCTATTTTGGTCTTTTCTTTCTTTCCTGTCTTTTTAATGACCTCTTGCTTTCTTCATGTATAATGTCCTAATGTCATTCTGTAACTCGTCTGGCTAATGTTAATGTTCAACACGTCAAATCAGTTCTTGAGATGGTCTCTAAATTCAGGTGGGATATACTCGAGGTTGTATTTTGGCTCCTGTGGACTTGTTCTAATTTTCTTCAGCTTCAACTTGAACTTGCATATGAGCAATTGGTCTGTTCCGCAGTTGGCCCCTGGCCCTGTTCTGACTGATGATATTGAGCTTTTCCATCATCTCTTTCCACAGATGTAGTTGATTTGATTCCTGTGTATTCCACCTGGTGAGGTCCACGTGTATAGTAGCCATTTATGTTGTTGAAAAAAGGTATTTGCAATGAAGAAGTTATTGGTCTTGGGAAAATCTATCATGCGATCACCAGCATCATTTCTATCACCAAGGCCGTGTTTTCCAACTAGGGATCCTTCTTCTTGGTTTCCAACTTTTGCATTCCAATCATCAGTAATTATCAATGCATCTTGATTGCATGTTTGATCAATTTCAGGATGTAGAAGTTGGTAAAAATCTTCAGTTTCTTCATCTTTGGCCTTAGTGGTTGAAGCATAAATTTGAATAATAGTCATATTAACTAGTCTTCCTTGTAGGTGTATGGATATTATCACTGATGGCGTTGTGCTTCAGAGTAGATTTTGAAAAAATGGACACATGTAGCTTCTTTAAAAAAAGTTTGAGGCCACCTAAAGTAAAAGACACATTACAGTAAGGTTATTAAAATGCAAATAGAAATACAAAAAAAAAAAAAAAGAAAATCAAAACAATGAAAAGGAAGAGAGAAGAAGCAAAAATACTGTTTATAAGGGTTGATAGAATTATTAGTTGAATGTTAAATTTTGCCTTGAACATATAAGATAATATAAAAAAGTAGATCATTTAAAAATAGTTAAGAGTCCCTTGGTGGTGTAAGCGGTTAAGCACTTGACTACTAGCCAAAAGGTTGGTGGTTCGAACCCACCCAGAGGTGCCTCAGAAGAAAGGCCTGGTGATCTGCTTCCAAAAGGCCACAACCTTGAAAACCCTATGAAGCAATTCTACCCTGAACACATGGGGTTACCATGAGTTGAAATTAACTGGACAGCAACTGACAAAACAATAACAAATATTATTTACTTAGAGAAGACAAAATCTTTCCTGGTTCTAAATATGTGACAAGATTTGTCATGTGAGGTGTTGCACACTGTACAGCTACACAGTGTTCTTAGTAAGAATTTTAAAGCAAATGAAGGAGCAAATTTTCTCTGTTTCTTTTATCAATTTGTCTTAAAGACTTAGAATAAAAACGTTAAAGCCTAATTCAGTGAAAGAGAGTCTGCTTGTGTGGAGGAAGGGCAGGGGGCTTGTGGGCATGTCAGTGTGGCTTTCGGAGATTTCCTAATCAGAATGGACACCCTTCAGAATGTGGGCAATGAGCAGAGCCCCCTTACCCATCTGGTATAGCTTCTGCAGCACTCTGGGAGTCTTGCCCAAGAAGGAGAAGTATTTTGGGGATGAAGGAAGGGTGTCCATTGCTTCTGGGTTTTTGCTTGGTGCCATTTTTGCATGCCTTTAAAGGATGGCCATATCTATAGTCAGCACAGACAACAGTGTTTACCCTCATGGAGCTTCCAGTCGTAGAAGCAGCCTGGCACACTGGAGACAGCATGGACTTGGGAGACAGGAAGTCCTGGACTACAAATCTTGGCTCTGCTATCTAGTTGCTCAATGACCTTGGGAACTTACCTAACCTGTGAAATGACTCATAATACCATCCCAACTTTATAGGACTGGTATAAAGATTAAATGAAGTAAAATGTAAAATGGCAGGCACGTACCCATTGCCGTTGAGTCAATTCCAACTCGTAGCAATCCTATGGGACTGAGTAGAACTGCCCTATAGGGTTTCCAAGGAGTGGCTGGTGGATTGGAACTGCTGACCTTTCGGTTAGCAGCCAAACGCTTAACCGCTGTGCCACCACACTTAATAAGTGGTAGCTATTAGTAGTGGTAGCAACATAGGGTCGCTATGAGTCAGAATCTACTGATGCAGTTCTATCTCCTAGCATGTTCCTCTTTCTATACAAGTTTTTCCTAAATTGCTGTAGCTCTTGCTCTTTCTTCAGGCTACCCAAGTCTGCTCCAAGACCTTATTTCCTTGATTTCCACTGCAAGCCACCACCACCCAGGGTTAATCTCCCCTTTTCTGTTGGTTTCTTCAGTTAGTCTAATACCAGATACAATTTACCACATAAAAAAATGCCCACCCCGCAAAAGCAAGGCTCTTCTGGATTTTATTAACACTTCAAATTACGATCCCCCCCCCCTTTTTTTTTTTTAACTCGACAGCAATGGGTTTGGTTTTTGGTTTATTATTATTATTAGTAGCAATAATAGTAATAGAGAATATGAGAGAGGTGCACGATCAAACATAATGCGTGGCAGTATATGAAAGTAGTCTCTGGGTGGTGCAGATGGTTAAGCACTTGGCTGCTAACCAAAAGGTTGGAGGTTCAAATCCACCCAGAGGCACCTTGGAAGAAAGACTTGCCGATCTGCTTCTGAAAGATCACAGCCATTGAAAGTCCTATGGAGCACAGTTCTACTCTGAAACACATGGGATCGCCATGAATTGGGATCCACCCGTTGGCAACTGGAAGTATGTAGTTGTGCAATCACTGCTTCTGTGAAGCTGTCCCTAACTTTGCCAGTCAGTGGGTCATCCTTTGCTGCCTGCCTCATTAGACTGTGTGTATACTTCTGTTATGGCACCTGTCACACTGCGGTGCATTTGTTTGGTTACCTGTTTGACTCTCCCTTCTACACAGTGGCTTTTTGAGGATAGGAGCAAGTATTGGTCAATACACACTCCCCAGCACCTAATGCAATGTCTGGCGCATAGTAAATAATAGATATTGGTTAAAGAAAAAAGAAGAAATAAAGTGAAAACTGTTCTCTTTCTGCCAAAGGGGAAGGGGGGACCCTCACCATGTGGCTGTACCTGGTGGGCTTCATGGACCTGTACTACCTTCTGCGCTGGTACTGGGAGACGCAGGTGGTGAGCCACTTCCGAGACAAGTACGTCTTTATCACAGGCTGTGACTTGGGCTTTGGGAACCTGTTGGTCAGGCAGCTGGACCTGCGAGGCTTGAGGGTTCTGGCTGCATGTCTGATGGAGCAGGGGGCTGAGCAACTGAGGGGCCAGACGTCAGACAGGCTGGAAACGGTGATCCTGGATGTCCCTCAGACAGATAGCATTGCTGCAGCCACCCAGTGGGTGAAGGAGCACATGGGGGACAGAGGTATGAAGAAGTGTTTTTTCATTGTCATTTACCTAGGGATGAAGATGCTAGGGTTTTTATATGTGTCTTTTTATGTATATATATGTAGGTATGTGTGTGTATACATGTACATATATATATATATACACACATATATACATATATATATACGTATATACGTACACACCCATATATATATATATATATATGTATATAAGAAAGGAGTCCTGACTGCGCAGTGGTTAAGCACTCAGCTGCTAACTGAAAGGTCAGGGGTTCGAACCCACCAGCCGCACCGCAGGAGAAAGATATGGCAGTCTGCTTCCTTAAAGATTACAGCCTTGGAAACCCTATGGGAAAGTTCTGCCCTGTCTTACAGGTTGGCTATGAGTCGGAATGACTCGACGGCACAGAACAAAAACAAGTGCACACACACATATATATAAAATCTGTTGCCGTTGAGTCGATTCTGACTCATAGGGACCCTATAGGACAGGGTAGAACTACCCCATAGGGTTTCCAATGAGCGACTGGTGGATTCAAACTGCTGACCTTTTGGTTAGCAGCCAAACTCTTAACCACTGCACCACCAGGGCTCCATCTATCTATCTATAGGTATAGAGATATATGCATATATAAGTGTGTGTGTGTGTGTGTGTGTGTGTGTATATACACATATATATTAGAAGCAGGGCTTGAATGGCTAGTTTTGTCATTTGAAGGACAGTCATGATTTTTTTTTTAAAAAGTCTGCTTATTTATTTATTGACTTTTTATTGTACTTTAGATGAAGGTTTACAGAATGGTTTCTTATTAAACAGTTAGTAACATACTGTTTTATAACAATGGTTAACAACCCCACGACATGCCAACACTGTCCCTTCTCAACCTTGGGTTCTCTATTAACAGCTTTCCTGTCCCCTCCTGCCTTCTCGTCCTTGTCCCGGGCTGGTGTGCCACATTAGTCTCGTTTTGTTTTATGGGGCTGTCTAATACTTGGCTGAACAGTGAGCCTCGGGAGTGACTTCATTACTGAGCTAAAAGGGTATCCGGGGGCCATAGTCTTGGGGTTTCTCCAGTCTCTGTCAGGCCAGTAAGTCTGGTCTTTTTTTGTGAGTTAGAATTTTGTTCTACATTTTTCTCCAGCTCTGTCCAGGACCCTCTGTTGTGATCTATGTCAGAGCAGTCATTACTGGTAGCCGGGCCCCATCTAGTTGTACTGGACTCAGTCTGGTGGAGGCCATGCTAGTTGTGGTCCATTAGTCCTTTGGACTAATTAACGTCAATTTATTATGGATGTGAATCATATGTACAAAATACTTTCACAGCAACACCTAAGTCAGTGTTTGATTGACTAACTGGGGACACATAAAACTGACTATCATACCCCATTTCTGATAGTATTCTGCTTTTACATACTGCTTTAACTGGTAACTAAAACGTTAACTAATGGGAGCTGAATGTTTCTCAAGGGTATTTTCATTTTATGAAGATATCTTGAGAGCCGAAGGAATGAAAAAATAATGAAATACAAATAGTTAAGGTACGTGTGAGTTGGAGTGGAGTATTTTGGTGGTTATGAAACCTTATACCTATTCCAAAGGGTTTCTAAGTCACACCTGGTGGATTTGAACCACTTACCTTTGGTGAGCAGCTGGACTGTTGACCACTCAGGGTTTCCATTGTTATTTTATAGATGCATTTAAAAAGGTTAAAAAAATATATTTTGTCTAGCATTTTTAGTTGTTTTCAGCAAGAAGATTGGTCAAAGTAAACAGTCTGCTGTTTTGTCTGAAACTGAACTCTTGATTTGATTTTTATTCTTTTAGGACTCTGGGGTCTGGTCAACAATGCCGGCATTATTTACCCAACTGGTTGCAGTGAGTGGCTGCAGATTAAGACCTATGTGAATATCCTCAAAGTGAATCTGATGGGTGATTGAGGTGACCTTGAGTATGCTTCCCTTGGTGAGGAGAGCACGGGGGAGGATTGACAATGTCTCTAGCATCTTGGGAAGAATTGCGTTCTTCGGAGGAGTCTACTGTAGCTCTGAGTATGGAGTGGAAGCCTTTTCAGATGTTCTGAGGTAACTCTGTTAAGTTAAAACAAAGACAAGTATGGAGCACTTAGATATGTTTCAGGCATTGTGCTCGTTGCTTTCAGATTATCTTAGTTCTTCACTCCCAAAATCTTGATTAAACAAAAAACCAGATCAATTGCTGTCATCAATTCTGACTCATAGCTACCCTATAGGACAGAGTAGAACTGCCCCAGAGGGTTTCCAAGGAGTGCGTCTTGGATTTGAACTGCTGACCTTTTGGTTAGCAGCCAAACTCTTAACCACTACACCATCAGGGTTTCCTTGCACAAATATTATTACTAATCTATTTTACATGGAACACTGAGACTCAGATTTGTTAAGGTTATTTCCCAAAGCTCATCTGCCACAGCCAGGATGTGACAGAACAGTGTTTTGTCTCCTGTCACCACATCACACTTTAATTTCCAAGATTTATCCTTGATGACATTTCATTTCTGAAGAGAGGATGACTACCTTCTTTTCTCCTTAAAGTGAACTTATTATTATCCCTTCAAGGTGATTCTTTCTCTCTGGTTGTTCATCTGCTTCTGACTAACCTCTTCTTTCCCTTTACTCTGTATATTTTTTCTTTCTTATAACTTCAATTTGCTGTGACCCCTAATGATGCTGCCTCTCCGCTTGGCTTTTCTTCATGCATTATTTGAATGTCATGTCCCTCTACCAGTTACTTCCTTCTCTTTATATTTCCTAGGTTGGAGTCCCAAGAGAGAAACCTATTGGTTGAGCTGATTTTTTTTGTGTAGGTCAAGTGACACTGTGGTGTGTCATTTTTGTGCACTTAATATGTTTTGGGCACTCTTCTAAGTGATTTTCATAACAACTCAATGAGGAAGGTATTATTTTTATCCTCATTGTACATGTTGGTGGCACTGAGGCACTGAGGTTTAGGAATTTGCCCATGGTCGTGTAGCTGATAAGGGGCAGAGACTATCCAGCCCTCAGATGGACTCTCCTTCCATCAAGAACCCTCCTGCTCTAGCCACCGGGGCTCCAGCCAAAGATTAGACAGGCCTAAAAGACAATCAGTAACACAGGTGAGGAACATGCATCTTAGATCAATCAAGTATATGAGATGAAATGGGCAACACTTGCCCAGGAACAAAGACGAGAAGGCAGGAGGGGACAGGAAACCTGGACGAACGGACATGGTGAACTCAGGGTGGAAAGGGAAAGGGGGAGAATGCTGACTCACTGCAGGATTGCAGCCAATGCCATGAAACAATTTATGTATGAATTTTTGAATGAGAAACTAATTTGCTCTGTAAAATTTTACCTAAATTACAATTAAAAAAAAGTTAATAAATTAAGGAACTGAGCAGGGTGAGTCTTAATCCAACCTCAGTGTTGTCCTTATAAAAGAAGAGAGTTGACACAGAGAGACAGACAGAGGAAAGACAGCCAAGTGAAGATGCATCTATACGCTAAGGACACCTGGGACTACAAGAAGCTGGCAGAGACTAGAAAGGGTCTTCCCCTGGAGACTTCAGAGAGAGTATGTATGGCCCAGCTGACACGTCAGTCTGGACTTCTAACCTCCAGAACTGTGAGATAATACATTTCTGTTTATACAGGCAACCAAGTTTATGGTATTTTGTTATAATGGCCTTAGGAAACTAAGATAGCGACATTTAGTTAGTACTTCAGTGTTGTGCAATCATCGCCATTATCTAGACAATGAAAAAAAAAAAGAACCTTGCTGGTCTGATTAGCTGTAGATATGAGGGTGTAGTCACAAGGTACGAAATATAGCTGCACACACTCTTCTTCAGCAGGGGCTGACAAGGGGCAATTTCACTTGGAAATGAGCTGTCAATATTGCAGGCACCATGACTGGTATATGTCTATTACAATAGGCACATTATATTATCTGCCTAAAAAGGGAAAGGGACATAAGCAAAAGAAATACCATGAGTTGTTAACATGTGACAGGCTGCTTGCCTAGCTTCCTGCCCACGCAATATCCTATCTACTCCATGTGACTGCTGCCAGCTGATTTACCACCGCCCACCACCACCCGGGACTGTTCTCTTGGAGTCCTTGACTCATACTCAGGCCAAGAGCAAAGACATATCCTTCCTATGTTCAAATCACTGTTTAATTCCTTTAGAAAATTTCAGTTTGCCGTAGTTGTGCTAAGGATAAACATGGAAAGGAGGTTTTGCCCCACATTTGAGTTGCAGCTTTAAAGGGGAATGGAGATTGTGGTGTGATAGGAATCGGAGTGAGAAAACTCTGAGGGGATGTGGAATTCAGGGGAGCAGAGTCACTTCTGGCTTGTATAGCCCTTCTCTCTTCCCCCAGTATACACAGACATCTGGAGAATCTTTTTCTGATGCTCAAATCCTGAAGGCTTTAGGTTTTGGTTTGATGAGGGAAGCTTTTCCTTAGAACAGTTGTTCTTAAACTTTAGCGTGCCTCAGAATCACTTAGAGGGCTTGTTAAGACAGGTTGCTGGGTCTCACCCCCAGAGTTTCTGATTTGGCAAGTCTGGACTGGGGCCTGATAATTTGCATTCCAAACAAGTTCACAGATGCTAATGATGCTACTGATCTGGGTCCAAGATTTGAGAACCACTGCTTTAGAGAGTTATGGTACTTTGTGTTCTGCCTTTGTCTTAGTCATCTGGTGCTGTTGTAACAGAAATACCACGAGCTAATGGCTTTAACGAAGAGAAATTTATTCTCTCACAGTGTAGGAGGCTTAGAAGTCTGAATTCAGGGTGCCAGCTCCCGGAGAAGGCTTTCTCTCTCTGTCGACTCTGGAAGAAGGTCCTTGTCATCAATATTCCCCTGGTCTAGGAGCTTCAAGGATACACTCTGCTCCTGGCACTACCTTTTTGGTGGTATGAGGTCCCTACATCTCTCTGCTCACTTCTCTTTTTTTATGTCTCAAAAGAGATTCATTTAAGACACAACCTAATTTTGTAGATTGAGTCCTGCCTCATTAACATAACTGCCTCTCATCCTGCCTCATTAACATCATAGAGGTAGGATTTACAGCACATAGGAAAATCATATCAGATGACAAAATGGTGGACAATCAGACAATACTGGGAATCATGGCCTAGCCAAGCTGACACACATTTTTGGGGGACACCATTCAATCCATAACAGCCTTCTTACACTGACTATAATTTCAAATCTGTTTCTTTTTGACATCAGCTTGGGCTTCATCTCCAACAAAGCTGCCTGAACCCCCAGGTTAGGGAGCACCCCTCATCACTGTGCCCAGAGCACCCAATGTATACCTCTACCATGGTGCACAATGTCATTTTACTTGTTTATCTCCACACAAACTCTAAGCTCCTTGAGGGCAAGAACCATGTCTTACTTTACTTGGTGTAGACAGCACTTAGCATAGTGCCTGGCACACAGAAAGCCCCTGATAAGTATTGGTGGAACTGTTTGTTGAACTGACCTGAATATTGTGGAATGACCAATGACTTGTAATTTTAATGCCCGCAGCATATTCCATTAATGGCCCCTCGCAGTCTTTGAGCACACTGTAGTCTTTCACAGGCCTTTGCATGTGTGGTTACTGCTGCCTGTGTGCCGTTCTTCCCTGTCTTCACTTGTAGATTACTCCTTGTCCTTCAAGGTTCAATTCAGTGTTCACTGAAGCCTTCCCTGACTCCCTCAGAAAATCTGACTGCATCATCTTCTCTACTTCTGTAGTCTCTTGAATACCTTTTCTTTATAATTCTTTTGAGTTGTGTTACAGTTATTTGCTTATCAGACTCATCCATTGTGAGCTTTTTGAGGTGGGAAACTAAGTCTTAATCTTTTTTTTTCTCTCAGCGAAGACTTTTTTTTTTATTGTTGTAGTTTAAGTGAAAGTTTACAGTTCAAGTTAGTCTCCCATACAAAAATTTATATACACATTGTTATGTGACCCTAATTGCTCTCCCTATACTGTGACAGCACACTCCTCCTTTCCACCCTGGATTTCCCATGTCCATTCAACGAGCTCCTAACCCTTTCTGCCTTCTCATCTCACCTCCAGACAGAAGCTGCCCATTTAGTCTCATGTATCTACTTGAGCTAAGAAGCACACTCTTCACGAGTATCATTTTATGTCCCACAGTCCAGTCCAATCTTTGTCTGAAGAGTTGGTGTCAGGAATTGTTTTAGTTCTGGGTTGACAGAGAATCTAGGGGCCATGCCTTCTAGGGTTCCTCCACTCTCAGTCAGACCATTAAGTCTGGTCTTTTTACTAGAATTTGAGTTCTGCATCCCACTTTTCTCCTCCTCCTTCAGGGACTCTCTGTTTTGTTCCTTGTCAGGGTGGTCATTGGTGGTAGCTGGGCACCATCTAGTTCTTCTGGTCTCAGGCTGAGGAAGTCTCTGGTCTATGTGGCCCTTTCTGTCTCTTGGGCTAATACTTTCCTTGTGTCTTTGGTGTTCTTCATTCTCCTTTACTTCAGGTGATTGGGACCAATTGATGCATCTTAGATAGCTGTTTGCTAGCTTTTAAGACCCCAGATGCCACTCACCAAAGTAGGATGCAGAACATTTTCTTAATAAACTTTGTTATGCCAGTTGACCTAGATGTCCCTTGAAACCATGGTCTCCAGACCCCTGCCCCTGCTACTCTGTCCCTTGAAGTGTTTGATTGTATTCAGGAAACTTATCTTTGCTTTTGACTTCCCCTGTAGTGTGTGCTGTCCTTCCCTTCACCTAAGATAATTCTTGTCTACTATCTAGTTAGTGAATAACCCTCACCCTTCCTCCCCACCCTTGAAACCATCAGAGAATGTTTTCTTCTGTGTTTAAACCTTTTCTTGAGTTCTTATAATAGTGGTCTTATACAATATTTGCCCTTCTGTGACTGACTAAATTCACTCAGCGTAATGTCCTCCAGATTCCTCCATGTTATGTTTCACGGCTTCATCATTGTTCTTTATCATTGCGTAGTATTCCACGGTGTGAATATACCATAATTTGTTTATCCATTCATCCGTTGATGGGTACCTCAGTTGTTTCTATCTTTTTGCTGTCGTGAACAGTGCTGCAGTGAACATGGGTGTGCGTATATCTATTCGTGTGATGGCACTTACTTCTCTAGGATATATTCCAAGGAGCGGGATTGCTGGATCATATGATACTTCTATTTCTAGCTTTTTAAGGAAGCGCTAAATTGATTTCCAAACTGGTTGTACCGTTTTACATTCCCACCAACAGTGTATAAGTGTTCCAGTCTCTCTACAACGTCTCCAGCATTTACTATTTTGTGCTTTTTTGGATTAATGCTGGCCTTGTTGGGGTGAGATGGTATCTCATTGTAATTTTGATTTGCATGTCTCTAATGGCTAATGATCATGAGCATTTCTTCATGTGTCTGTTAGCTGCTTGAATGTCTTCTTTGGTAAAGTGCCTGTTCAGATCCTTTGCCATTTTTTAATTGGGTTGTTTGTCTTTTTGTTGTTGAGGTTTTGCAGTATCTTGTAGATTTTAGAGATTAGACACTGATCATCTTAATCTTTTAAGATTGCACATGTAAAACACTTAGCACAGTGCCTGTTGTAATAAATGCTGATTATTTTTATTTTTTGTATTCCTCATGCCTCCAGTATCTATATGGTAGATACTTAATAACTGTTAAAGGAGTGAATGCAAGGTTGAATGGTTATGGTAGTTTATTTAATCCTGTCCCAATTGTTGGACCTAGGGATGTTTAAAGTTTTTCTTGTCTACTCTATTTCTTTAAAATATTCAGTAAAGGTGTTTTTACAACCCCATTTTTTTTTTCCCCCCATGAAAGCGTTGAAATTGTGGTAGCTTTCAAAGAAAGGAGTTAATTGAAGGGCTTTGTTTCAGGCGTGAGCTTCAACATTTTTGGGGTAAAAATCAGCATAGTTGAACCTGGATACTTCAGGACGGGAATGGCAGACCTGCAGCAGTCCTTAGAGAAAATGAAGCAAGTCTGGGAAGAAGCCCCTACAGATATCAAGGAGACCTACAGACAGCATTTTTTTTTTTTTTTTCATTTTGTGTGTAAACTTTTACATGAGATTTTACAGTAACGGTCTCTTACAATATTTGTCCTTTCGTGATTGACTTATTTGACTCAGCATAATGTCCTCTAGTTTAATCCATGTTATGAGATGCTTCACAGATTCATCATTGTTCTTTATGTTTGCATAATACTTCATTGTGTGTATGTACCATAGTTTGTTTATCCATTCATCTGTTGATGGGCATCTAGGTTGTTTCCATCGTTTTGCTGTTGTGAACAGTGCTGCAGTGAATATGGGTGTGCATATGTCCATTCATGTAACAGCTCTTATTTCTCTAGGATGTATTCCTAGGAGTGGGATTGCATTTTGTAGTGTTTTTTTTTGTGGTGCTGTTGTTTTCTTTGTTCCTCTTACTCTCCTGTTCTGAGTTTCTTTTGTTTGTGGATTTTTTTTTCCTTTGTTTTTGTAGGTTTTGTTTTTACTGAGACTTTATGTTTTTCTTCTTTATTTTGATGAGTAGGTTTGTTAACTTTATTTGTGGTTACTTTGAGATTTACCCTTACCTTCCTAGATTTGAACCAGTCTATTATTACTTGGTATCACCTTGCCTTCCTCTCCATTAGAAGGTTCTATACCTACACCATTTATTCCCTCTTTTATTGTTCTGATGCTGTTGTCATTTACAGATTAACCTCTCTGGTTCCGTGTTGTAATTCTTTTGGTTTTGCATAGTCCTTAAGAGTTCATTTCCTAGGTTGGTATCTGGCTAGTACAATGCTGTGTCCTATATTCAGCCTGTGGTCTGATGTTGTTTATGCTCAGATCGAAGGACTCCCTTTAATAAGCCTTGTAAATGTGGTTTGCTTTTTACATAGTCCCTTAATTTCTGTTTATCTGGAAATGACCTAATTTCACCATCATATCTGAATGAGAGTTTTGCAGGATATATTATTCTTGGCTGACAATTTTTTTCTTTCAAGGTTTTATGTATGTCATTCCATTGCCTTCTTGCCTGCATGGTCTCTGCTGAATAATCCAAGCTTAGTCTTATTGTTTCTCCTCTGAGTGTGACTTTTTTGTTTTTCTCGAGTTGCTCTCAGGATTCTTTGTTTGTCTTTGGTTTTAGCGAGTGTGATTATGATATGCCTTGGTGATTTTCTTTTGGGGTCTATCCTACGTGCGATTGGTTGAGCTTCTTCGATGGTCAGCTTTTCATCTTTCATGATATTGGGGAAGTTTTCTGTCAGCATTTCTTCAATGATCCTCTCTGTGTTTTCTGTTGTCTCCCCCTGTTCTGGAACTCCGATCACTTGCAGAGTTTTGCTTTTGATTGTATCCCACATAATTCTCAGGGTTTCTTCATTTTTCTTCATTCTTTTTTCTGATTTTTCCTCAAACAGAGTTGTATCTAAGTGTTTGTCTTCAATTTCACTGATCCTATATTCCATTGTTTCAAATCTTCTCATCAGCCCTTCTGTGACACTGTCCGTTTCTGAAATCTTGTTGTTTATCTTTTGGATTTCTGATTGTTGTTTTTGTATGATTTCTATTTGTGAATTTATTTTCGCATTTTGTTCGTGTGTTATTTTCATGACTTCTTCCATTTTTCTGTATTTTCTATGAATTTGTCTGCCTTTTCCATGGATTTGTATATTTTTTCCTCATTTTTGTCTGCTTTTTGCTTCAACTCTTGGATAATTCTGAATATTAGAGATTTGAATTCCCTGTCAGTTAGCTCTAGTGCCTTTTCTTCTACTGGAAGGTCATCTGGTGTTTTATTTTGGATGCTTATTGGAACCATCTTGTCCTGTTTTTGTAAATGTTTTGATATTGTCTGCTGTCTTTGGGGCATTCAGTGGTTATTTTCCTCATTTATTGATTGTAGATTTGTTTGTTTTGTCCTGCTTTTTTGTTTTATTTGCTTATGTCTGAGCAGGTGGGCTCTGCGTTCTTTGTTGTTTGCTCATCTGTAGGCACCATACTTTTCACCTCCTTCTCTAATGGGCAGGGTCGGACAGCATTTTTTTGATGCCTGTGAGCTTTTCTCTTTTGATAAGGATAATGGGTACTCTTGTACCTTGCATGAGAAGGGAAAAGTGGGTCGGTGGAAAATGGTTGGCAGAGCCTCTGAGAACAAAACCTTCTCAGGACAGGCAGGAGCTGATGGACACTTAGGTTGTTTCCAGTGCCCTCACAGTTGGCTTGATGATGGCTGTTACAGCTGAGGAAGAGGCCATATAGGCAGACGGGGGCTGGATCTGCCCTGCCCTGTCACCTGTGGGCCTGGCCACCTGAGCACTAAGGAGGAATTACATGGTTAGGAGCATGGAGCCTCTGGGTCTTGAGAAGGAGTGCCTCTTGGTAGGTTGGTAGGGCTGATGTGAGAGGCCTGTTCGACTTACGTGTAGCCGTCAGAATTGTCTCCTTATTGTGACTGGAGGGAGAGTGTAAGGTGGGAGAGGTAAGTGGGTAAGGGCCAAGTTTGCAGGGCCTTGTGAGCCATTCCAGGAGCCCTGGTGGCACAGTGGTTAAGTGCTTGCTGCTAAACAAAAGGTAGGCGGTTTGAACCCACCAGCTTCTCTGTGGGAGAAAGGTGTAGCAGTCTGCTTCTGTAAAGATTATAGCCTTCGAAACCCTATGGGA
The DNA here is from genome assembly GCA_030035585.1 of Dugong dugon. Classification (NCBI taxonomy): domain Eukaryota; kingdom Metazoa; phylum Chordata; class Mammalia; order Sirenia; family Dugongidae; genus Dugong; species Dugong dugon. Next base: position 11,493,911 of record CM057465.1, read on the forward strand.
CAGTTCTACTCTGTCCTGTAGAGTTGCAACGAATCTGAATCGACTCAATGGCAGTGGGTTTGGTGGGCCATTTCAGGAGACTGGATCTCACATCCAGGCCAAAGGAGCCCTGTGGGAGTGAGAAAGATCATTCTGATGGCCTGCAGGAGGAGGCAGCTTGGGAGCGGAGGCAAGGCAGTCCTCTTAGTAGAAGTGAGCTATGCACCCTGGCATGGAGCTGAGCCTTCCTGGGGGAAGAGATGCTTTTTCTTCACACAAAGGGGTCAGCAGCTTACCAAGGCCAAAGGGAGCAGCCCTCTTTTCCATTTCACATAAAGGCCTCGTGGTAGATAGCAGCAGCCTTGTCACTGGATTTGGGTGATACTGCAGCCCAGAGAAAAAGAGAAGGGGAACGTGCAGACAGAAGATTCTGATGTAGAGCCCTGTCTTCTCAGTGTATCAGGCCTAGGGTAAGCATCAATAGAGGGGAGAGATGAGAATCAAGGAAGGGCTGACAGGTAACAGTGCCTGAGCCACTCAGAACTCATAACCTGCTAGGTAACTGTAGTTCCCAATATGCCAGAGTGCTGGGCATTGTTCTAAGCTCTCCCCAACCTGAATTTTAAAACTCTTAGGAAATTTTTCCCCCCTTGTGGGTGTATGTCTATGATTTGATGATAGAAGTCAATAAGAAAATAGAATTGACTAAGAAGTGACTGTATATAAAAACAGGGATATATGTTATTTTATGATTTAAAAGGAGTTGAAATTGTTCATTTATTTGTCCATGGAGCAGAATAATCTAGATCAGTGTTGTCCAATAGAAATATAATGGCATTTGTAATCATAAATTTTCTAATAGCCACATTAAAAAAGGAAAAAGAAACAGATGAAATTAATTTTTATAATATATTTTATTTAATCCAATATACCCAAAATACTATCATTTCAACATGTTAGTATCATATAAAATTATTAATAATATATTTTGTATTCTTTTTTCATATTGGTGTTTGAAAATTGGTGTGTATTTTACACTTTGGGTGCTAAATTTTGACTGAAAATGCTTAATCTGTATTTAGATTTAATAAAATTTACAGTTGCTAGCAGCATTATTCATAATAGCCTAGTGGGAATCAACCTAAATGTCCATCAGCTGGTGAATGGATAAATAAAATGTGGTATATCCATACAATGGAATATTAACTCAACAATAAAAAGGAATAAAGTATTTTACATGGTACAGCATGGACAAACCTTGAAAACGTTGTGCTCAGTGAGAAACTAGTCATGAAGAACCACATATTGTATGATTCAATTGGTAGGAAATGTCCAGAAAAGGCAAACCATAGAGATAGAAAGTAGATTTTGATTGCCTAGGGCTGGTGTGAGCTGGGGAGAAATGAAGAGTGGCTGTTAATGAGTTAAGGGGTTTCTTTTTGGGATGAAATATGTTCTAAATTCAGATTGTGGTGATGGTTGCGTAACTTGAATATATTAAAAACTATTGATTAGTACACTTTAAATGGCTGAATTTCATGATACGTGAATTTTATCTCAATAAAGATATTAAAAATATTTACAATTGAAAAAGTAGATTCACATATCCATGTCATTTCAACTATACTTAAAAGTTTTCCAATAGCTGAATTCAGTTTTTACATTAAAATTAAGTAAAATAAAATTAAATTAAAAGTTTAGTTTTCGGTCACACTAGTCACATTGTAAGTGCAGCTGCCATGCTATAAAGCACAGGTCTTGATTGGCCTAATCCTTGTAGAAATTAAACTTGGTTAGATTTTTATGGCGAATCCCTGGGTGGTGCAAATGGTTAAGTACGTAACTACTGGCCAAAAGGTTGGCGGTTCCAACCCATCCAGAGATGCTTCAGAAGACGGGCCTGGAGATCTTCTTCCAAAAGGTCACAGCCTTGAAAACCCTATGGAGCAGTTCTACTCTGCACACATAGGGTTGTCATGAGTAGGAACTGATGTGACAGCAACAGATTTCTATGACTGTGTGCAGCAGGATCTTAAAATAAAAATATGAGGAGTAAGATTGCTGACCACCATTTCTCTTTTTGTGCACAGATTACAACATGACCAAACAAGGGCTGTTGAGTTGTAGCACCAACCTGGACGTGGTCACTGACTGTATGGAACATGCTCTGACATACGTGCATCCCCACAGTTGATATTCAGTTGGCTGGGATGCTCGATTTTTCTTCTTCCCTCTATCATACTTACCTACATCACTGGCAGACTATATATTGAGTAGATCTTGGCCCAAACCATCCCAGGCAGTTTAAATAAAGCTGGTTTGATGACTCTTGGAATGAAGAAGACTTAAAAGTCTGAAATTGGTTGTTAGTATCTCGGTAATCCTTATTTAGAATCTGGACTTTTTGTACCAGTAAGATTTCTTGCCTAAACTCATTTATGTGTGTGGTGTGATTAAGTACTTTTTTTTTTAAATTGTGCTTTAAATGAAAGTTTACAATTCAAGTTAGTCTCATACAAAAATTTATACATACATTGTTATGTGACCCTAGTTGCTCTCCCTATACTGTGACAGCACGCTCCTCCCTTCCACCCTGGGTTTCCCATGTCCATTCAACTAGCTCCTGACCCTCTCTGCCTTCTCATCTCACCTCTGGACAGGAGCTGCCCATTTAGTCTCAAGTATCTACTTGTACTAAGAAGCACACTCTTCACGAGTATCATTTTATGTCCCATATTCTAGTCTAATCTTTGTCTGAAGAGTTGGTCTTGGGAATGGTTTTAGTTTTGGGCTGAGAGTCCGGCAGCCATGTCTTCTGGGGTCCCTCCAGTCTCAGTCAAACCATTAAGTCTGGTCTTTTACTAGAATTTGAGTTCTGCACCCCACTTTTCTCCTGCTCCGTCAGGGACTCTCTGTTCTGTTCCCCGTCAGAGTGGTAATTGGTAGCTGGGCATCGTCTAGTTCTTCTGGTCTCAGGCTGATGAAGTCTCTGGTTTATTTGGCCCTTTCTGTCTCTTGGGCTAATACTTTCCTTGTGTCTTTGGTGTTCTTCATTCTCCTTTGCTCCAGGTGGGTTGGGACCAATTGATGCATCTTGGATGGCTGTTCACTAGCTTTTAAGACCCTAGACGCTACTCACCAAAGTAGGATGCAGAACATTTTCTTAATAAACTTTGTTATGCCAGTTGACCTAGATGTTCCCTGAAACAATGGTCCCTAGACCCCTACCCCTGCTACTCTGTCCTCGAAGTGTTTGGTTGTATTCAGGAAACTTAGCTTTGCTTTAGTCCAGTTGTGCTGACTTCCCCTGTAGTGTGTGTTGTCCTTGCCTTCACCTAAGATAATTCTTGTCTACTATCTAGTTAGTGTGATTAATTACTTTTGTATGTGGCCTTTCTAGCCATGGTCTTGTAACTCCCACCCAGGCAATTGGGCAGGACTGTATGATAGGGTAATTGTGGCCCACCAAGGGGATTGGTCAGTTTTGCCTTAAAAGAGAGCCAATTCCAGAGCAGAGAGGAGGAACTCACCACCATCAAGGAAGGAGAGACCAGTGGCAAGAGACGGCGAGGTGAGCTTCCCCCCATCCCATGGAGAGAGAAAGCTGAGTGCCTTTGGGCAGAGGCTAAGGGCCAGGGAGAGGCATGCCTGTGAGCACAGCTTGGGAGAGGCTGTCCTGATGGAAGAACTGTATCCTGAGTGTTCCTGAGCCTGAATGGTATCTGTTACTTCCCTAATAAACCCCATAATTTTGAGTATGGTCTGTGAGTTATTGTGGCCATTACAATGAATTATCAAACCCAGCACAGAAGTAGAGTGCTGTGCGAGGGATGGTTCATGTCAGAATTAGTAAAGATGGCAGAGAGAGGAGGCTTGTCTGGCCTCCACCTCATGGGATCAGCCTTGCGCTGTTGATCTTGGTTCTCCCTCCCCCTTGTGGGATTGGAGGAGGTCAGATACTGACCCCACGCTGTTTTTACAATGTGGCATTGTCAAAGAACCAACATGTTTATGTTCCAGCTATTTAAAACTTACTCCTTTAGGTGATGAATCTTTACTATTTTAATCATATTTTGATAAGAATATTTCCAAAATGCGTTATACTTCCTTGCCCTATTAAACAGAGTAGAGTGAAAACAATGTAACCTGTTGTGATGTTATTTCTTTATCTACATGAATAGATCTTCTGTGCTGTGATAAGTTATTGCTCAGGGACTGCTGAGGAATATGTGAGTCTGTCCGTACTCAAAATGGGTCTGTACTATGGTACTTTTAGTAAATATATGATTTTGTTTTCCCCTCCCATTTTGACAGCTGCCATTTTTTCAGTATATTTCTTCCTTGTTTAAAAAGAAATGATTTTTAATTTTTAAGTGAAAATGCATATAATTAATAGAAAATACACATATGTAGTTAAACATTTAATACTCAAAACCTTAAAATGAAAAACAACAAGCTCATACTCTTTCCCTGTTTTTTATGTTATTCCCCAGAGGCAAATGCTGTCAACATTTAGCTATTTCTTCTGGTATTTACTTCCATATTTCTAATAATATCCTGCTTTTTAAAATTTATTAATTTTGGACATTCTAGATTGACTTTTTAAATATATATAATTTTATTTATTTTGCTGTTGAGAATATACGCAGCAAAACATTTGTGGCATCCATTGTTTCTGTTAAGAACCCCAATGACATTTTGATTTTTGTTCCTTTGTGTGTGAGCTGTTTTTGTCCCACCTCTATGGAAGCTTTTAGAATCTTTTTATCTCAGGTGTTTAGAAATATTACAACAATGGATATGGGGGTTGATCTCTTATTCAGTTATTATGCTGGGTATTCAAAACAATTCACGATGTAGGAGAGAGAGGGGAGAATTGCTGGAGTGATGGTGAGTAGGTGAGAGAGGATGGGAATTGGTATGTAAGTGGAAGGATTGGCTTCAGCTAGTAGCATGACTTAAACAAGTAGGGGTTTGTTTTTCTTAAATAATAATAAGTTTGGAGGTAGGCGGTCCCTGGCATTGGTTCCGTAGTTTATCTACATCAGGGTCAAAGTCTGTGTACATCTTTTGATCTTTTGTTCATCTTGTCACCTCGAGGTTGTAAGATAGTTTCTGCAACTCCAGCTATTACAATACCAAGAGTAAAGAGGTGAATTAATGGGAACTCTTATACACTTCTGGTGGTAGTGTAAAATTGTATAATCACTTTGGTGTACAATTTGGGAAATATCTGATAAAGTTGAAATGCATTTGACCTATGATGCAACAATTCCACTCCTGGGTACGGATTATAAATATACACGTACACAAGAAAACCCGCACAAAAATCTTCTTTGCTTTATTGTTTGAATAGTGGTAAATTGAAAACAACTTCTATGTCTATTGACAGAAGAATGGATAAATTTTAGTATGTTCATAAATGTTCATATATATATAGAGAGAGAAAGAGAGAGTGAGCGAGCCCTGGTGACACAGTGGTTAACTGCTCAGCTGCTAACTGAAAGGTTGACAGTTCTAACCCACTACCCGCTCTGCAAGAGAAAGATGTGGTAGCCTGCTTCTGTAAAAATTTATAAGCTTGGAAACCCTATGGAGCAGTTCTACTCTGTCCTACAGCGTTGCTGAGTCTAAATCGACAGCAACAGGTACACACACACACACACACACACACACACACACACACACACACACACACACACACACACACACACACACACACACACACACACACACACACACACACACACACACACACACACACACACACACACACACACACACACACACACACACACACACACACACACACACACACACACACACACACACACGGGTTACTACTGCTGCCAGGTCTTCTGCCCTACCTGGGCAGCCCCTGTGGGATTCTTGCCTTCTACTGACCAAGAATGACCAGGAGAGGCTCAAGTTTTCTACACGAACAAAGATTTACTGAGCAAAAGTAGCTCGTCAGTGGAGACAAAGAGGGACAAAACAATGCTAGCCTTTGTGTCCCCGAAGAAAGGATTGGCTAGGGCTTATAAAGGTTTTTAGGTGGGAAAAGACATCATCTTTATTCATGAAAGAGGCAGGGTTATGAAGATTAGGTGCGCGCACAGGAAGCAGCCCAAGATGGAACCTGTAACAAAAGCTTCTGGGACTGGATGGCAGGACTTACTATGGGGCGCCATGCCTGTGCAGTTCCCTCTATGGTACCTGTTCGATTGCTGTCGCGGGTCTGTCGGTCACCTTGCAGATGTCTGCGTGCGCTCCAGGGATCAGATCTGGCCAGTTCTTCTGAAAAACATCAAGGAAGTACATTGAGAGCTGGGTGGCTTGTTTGTCCTTTTTGGCATGTTCCAAGATATGGATTTTGTGTCATTAGTTAAGGACATTTTTTTTAGTTCAGGGTTCTTTGCCTAGGGGCTCAGTCCTTTTTTCCCTTCCCTGTCTCACTATGAGTTGGAAGGAACCCTGGTGGCGCAGTGGTTAAGAGCTCAGCTGCTAACCAGAAGATCAGCAGTTCGAATTCACCAGCTGCTCCTTGGAAACCCTATGGGGCAGTTCTGTAGGGTCCTATAGGGTTGCTATGAGTCAGAATTGACTCAAAGGCAATGGTTTATGAGTTGGAATTGACAGGACGGCAGTGGGTTTGGTTTTTGGTATACGTATGTTTAGAATGAATAAGGTTGAGCTACATGAATGTGCATAAATTTCAAGAACATAATGTTGAGTGAAAAAGTTACAGGAAATATTAGTAGTGGTATGACACCTATTGTCTATAATGTTAAAACTTGCAGAAAGTGCATATATTGTATATGGATATAGGTGTATAAGTAAAAGTACTAAAACATATATGAGAATGATAAACACCAAATTCCTGATAGTCCTTACCTCTGGAGATTGAGGAGTGGTATACTAGAGATGTCAGTTGAAGTAATATATTTCTTAAGCTGTGTATTAGATATGTAGGTGCTAATTAATATTCTCTATGCTATCTTGTATGCCTCAAATGTTTAATAAATAAAAAAGTCATGATCTGTGTAATCTCAAACTATGGGAATTTCTTCTTCAAACACTTGTTGCAATGCCTTGTGTATAGTAAATAGTCAAAAAGCATTTATTGAATGTAAAAATTAAGCCTTTTTTTCAATAGTAAATAACTATTTGAATCTGCTTCTCTGTTCACATTTTAGTGGATATTGTTGGAAATATTCCCGTGGCCCAACACATTTGTTTTAGAGAATTTGCTCAAATATATCACTAACAGGAATACCAGTTTATGCTGTCAACTGACCTAAATTAAGTGTAGAATGTTTTCAGGGCACCAGCATTACAAAATAGCTTAGTCCTTGGGGGAAAATAAAACGTCAGTAAATCTTTAATCTCAATGACCTTGCCCCTTGTTACCAGTTGCCATTGAGTGAACTCTGACTCGTGGTGACCCTGTGTGTACCAGAGTAGAACTGTGGTCCGTAGGGTTTTCAATGACTGAACTAGTCACTCAGAAGTAGATTGGCAGACCTTTCTTCTGAGGAGCCTCTGGGTGGACTTGAATCTCCAGCCTCTTGGTTAGCAGCTTGAGTGCATTAACTGTTTGTACCACCAGGGTTTCCCTTCGTACCCACTCAATGGATGTTTTGCTGATGAAGTAAATGCAGGAAATATAAAATTATGTGAAGTATAAAGGCTGTTTTTCTGATGCTTTGCAGATGGTGGTATTCTTGATATGTTAGCAACCATAGGAAAAAGAATCAGAATTTAAATTGCTGCCTGGGGTAAGGTAAGCTTTCTATGCATGTGTCTTAGTTATCCAGTGCTGCTCTAACAGAAGTAGCACAAGCAGATGGCTTTAACAAACAGAAATTTATTCTCTCACAGTCTAGGAGGCTAGAAGTCCAAATTCAGGGTGCCAGCTCCAGGGGAAGGCTTTCTCTCTCTGTCGGCTCTAGGGGAAGGTCCTTGTCCTCAATCTTCCCCTGGTCTAGGAGCTTCTCAGCACTGGGACCCCAGGACCAAAGGACGTGCTGTGCTCCTGGCACTTTTTTCTTGGTGGTTGACTCAAAATACGACCTAATCCTGGAGATTGAGTCCTGCCTTATTAACATAACTAATTAACATAACTGCCTCTAATCCTGCCTCATTAACATCATAGAGGTTAGGATTTACAACACATAGGATAATCATGGAGCGCTGGTGGCACAGTGTTTAAGAGCTACAGCTGCTCCTCTCCTTGGAAACCCTATGGGGCAATTCTGCTCCGTTCTATAGGGTCGCTATGAGTTGGAACATAAAAACAACAGGATAATCACATCAGATCATAAAATGGTGGACAACCACACAATACTGGGAATCATGGCCTAGCCAGGTTGACACACGTTTCTGGGAGACACAATTCTATCCATAACAGCATGTTTACGAGTTTTTCCTCAAGGACAACACTGTTTTGTAAGGCTGGGAGCCTTAAACATTCTACTTCTAATTTAGATCTGTTGGCAGGATAAGCAAAACATTGGTCTTCCTGTTTATGAATTACGTTAGCAAAATTTCTTGAGTCATCAGCTTCTTATCTGTGAGGAAAGCTGTGTCTAAGATACGTTGTTAAGTGAAAAGTGTAGCATAGCATAGAAGTTATGAAACCTTTTCTGGAAAAATAAATAGCACACACACACGCACACACATACACACACCTATGCACGTGTGTGTGTGCGCGTGCATATGAGAAATAATCCTCAATTGTTGGTGGTGTGTATCTCGGGTCGGATGGGGACTGGATTTATCCTTTCCATATTGTATACTTTTATAATGTTTGAATTTTCTATAACTGTATATTATGTTTATGATAGAGGTATTTATATTTAATACATTCTGGCAGAAAGGCCAGAAAACCATCCTCCTAATCAGGGTGGAAGGAGCCCTGGTGGTGCAGTGGTTAAGTACTTGGCTGCTAACTGGAAGGTCGGCGGTTTGAACCCACCAGCTGCTCCATGGAATCCATAAAGGTTTACAGCAACTACCACCCTCCAAATGGGGGCAGCAAGTCCATAAGAAAACTTGATGTCCAGGCTCAGGACATTTTCACCCACTGTTTGTGGAAGTGTAGATTGATTCAACCCTTTTGGGCATCAATTTGATTACACATAGTTAGAAGTCTTAATGTTATGAATACTCTTACACCTAGCAGTTTAATTACTGGGACTTTATTCAGTGGAAATAAATTATGGACCAAGCAAAGACTTAACTACAAGGAATATTCATTAGTGCATCTTTAAAAATAAAGAACAAATAAGAAAAGAACTTAATTTCCAAAAATAAGGGGAATGGTAAATGGAAAACTAAGCAGCAATGTTGCAGAAGAATATTTATATATTCACAATATATTTAAAAACATTTAATATTTTACACAAACATTTAAGAATATTTGGTATATTTGTATTTATTATCAAGTACATAATTTATAAATATTAACATTATTACATAAAATTATTAAAACTTTGTAAGTATTTAATATTTTAATAAATATATTCATGGTATTCTTAAAGGTGAAAAAGTACTAGAAAACAGTATGAATAGCATGATCCCATTTTAATTTTTTAAAAGGATACACGTATATGCATAATTCACTCCTCCCCCCAGTGGCAAAAAAGCCTGGTGATCTGCTTCTGTAAAGGTTACCAAAACCAAAACCCATTGCTGTGGAGTCAATTCTGACTCATACAGACCCTATAAGTCAGAGTAGAACTGCCCATAGGGTTTCCAAGGCTGTAAATCTTCTTTTTCATTCCTTTTTTTTTTTTTAAATTGTGCTTTAGATGAAGGTTTACAGAGCAAATTAGTTTCTTATTAAACAATTAATACACATATTGTTTTGTGACATTGGTTGCCAACCCCACAACATGTCAACACTCGCCCCTTCTTGACCCTGGGCTCCTGATTTCCATTCATCCAGCTTTCCTGTCCCCTCCTACCTTCTAGTCCTTGCTCCTGGCCTGGTGTGCCCATTTAGTCTCGTATACATGGTTGAGCTACATGTATTATTGTTTGTTTTATGGGCCTGTCTAATCTTTGGCTGATGGGTGAACCTCAGGAATGACTTCACTACTGAGTTAAAAGGGTGTCCGGGGGCCATACTCTTGGGGTTTCTCCAGTCTCTGTCAGACCAGCAAGTCTGGTCTTTTTTTGTGAGTTAGAATTTTGTTCTATTTTTTTCTCCAGCTCTGTGTGGGACCCTCTATTGTCATCCCTGTCAGAGCAGTCAGTAGTGTCAGGCACCGTCTAGTTGTGCTGGACTCAGTCTGGTGAAGGCCATGGTAGTTGTGGTCCATTAGTCCTTTGGACCAGTCTTTCCCCCATGTCTTCGGTTTTCTTCATTCTCCCTTGCTCCAGACAGGGTGGGACCAGTGGAGTATCTTAGATGGCCACTCACAAGCTTTTAAGACCCCAGACACTGGTCACCAAAGTAGGATGTAGAACATTTTCTTTATGAGCTATGTTATGCCAATTGAGCTAGATGTCTCCCGAAATTATGGTCCCCAGTCCTCAGCCCAGTAGTTCAGTACCTCAGGGAGTTTGGATGTGTCTATGAAGCTTCTATGACAAGGCTGTAAGTCTTTACAGAAGCAGACTGCAACAGCTTTCTCCCATGGAGCAGCTGGTGGGTTCAAACTGCTGACCTTTTAGTTAGTAGTCAAAGGCTTAACCACTGTGCCATCAGGGCCAAGAATATTCTTGGAGCAGTTCTACTCTGACATGTGGGGTTGCTATAAGTCAGAAACAATTCAGTGGCAATGAGTTGGTTTTACCCAGCACCTAGTAAGCACTGGGAAACCCTGGTGGCATAGTGGTTAAGAGCTACAGCTGCTAACCAAAAAGGTCAGCAGTTCAAATCCACCAGGGGCTCCTTGGAAACTCTATGAGGCAGTTCTTCTTTGTCCTATATGGTTGCTGTGAGTTGGAATCAACTTGACAGCAATGGGCAAAATGGGGGTAACCACTAATAAACTTTTGTTTTTATGCGTTTGCCTATTGTAGATAATTCATGTAAGTGGGGTTGTACAATATTTGTCCTTTTGTGTCTGACTTATTTCACTCAGCATAAGGTTTTCAAAGTTCATCCATGTCATAGCAAGTATCAGGACTTCATTTCTCTTTTCTTTATGATTGAATAATATTCTGTTGTATGTATATATCACATTTTGTTTATTCATTTATCTGTTAATGGACACTTGAGTTGTTTCCACATTTTAGCTATTGTAAATAATGCTACAGTGAACACTGGTGTATCTGTTTGAGTCTCTACTTTCAAGTCTGTTGGATATATACTTAGGAGTGTTACTGGGTCATATGATAATTCTATGTTTAACTTTTTGAAAAACAGCTAATTAGTTTTTAATTTATTATAATACATACATAATAAAACTAAAAAACGCAAACCTGTTGCCATCAAGTCAATTCTGACATACGTAATAGTTCTATTCAAATCTATTTTCAAAAATAAAAATTCTTTCTAAAAATACTAACATGTCAGTGTATATTAAAGCCAAAAACCTTCTTTATATTGATTATCTAAACATTAAAGTAGCCTAAGCAGAATTCCTTTTTTTTAAAAAAAAATTTGTTGTTGTTGAGACTATACACAGCAAAACATACACCAATTCAACAGTTTCTGCATGTACCATTTAGTAAAATTGATTACATTCTTTGAATGGTGCAACTATTCTCACCCTCATTTTCTGAGTTGTTCCTCCCTCATTAACATAAACTTACTGCCCTCTAAGGTTCCTATCTAATCTTTTGACTTGCTCCTGTCAGTTTGATCCTATATAGATAGTTCTTAAAACAGCATAATGCTCAAGGCAGACTTTTTTTTTTTTTTTTTTTACTAAACTACTGTTTGGTTTTAAGAAGACTTCAGAGGATATTTTTGGTTTAAGCTTTAAACATTATCTCAGGGTAATAGTTTCAGGAGTTCAACCAACCTTCATGGCTTCAGGAAGTCTGGAGTCCATTAAAATTTGAAATTCTGTTATATATTTTCCCCCATTTTGATCAGGATTCTTCTATAGACTCTTAGATCAAAATGTTCATGAATGGTAGCCACGTACCATCCAGTTCTTCTGGTCTCATGGCAAAGGAGGCACCAAGTAGAATTCTTATTTTTGGTACTTATCCATGTTCTTTAATTAATGTCTTAGCTGTATCTGTCTCTAATACTGAATCACTGTAATTTCTTACTGAAGAATGCATTTTTCTATGTGGTCTTTTTGTTTTTAATTTTTCATAAAATTGCAGATAATGGATTAATGAATTTGAAATTATTGACACCATCAACTGACTCTTCTCTGTAGTCCATAATATTTTTAATTGAGAAAATACTTTCTATACAGGTACTTGGTACTTAGTAACTTCAGAGTAAATTCTGCTAAATGGAGGATATTTTCAATTCTTTTTGTATTGAAAAGTATATGTATGTCAGTTCAAAAATTTTCTTAAGTGCTTTCTTTTTGGCTTTTCGGAAAGTACCTTTCTTCGACAAATATTTTTGACAAAAACTTGTCTCTATGATTTCACCAAATCTAGATACTGTGGAAGCATAGGCCTTCTAAATTTTTTTTTCATTTCAGTACAGGATATGCATTTATCCATTAAAAATAGGAGTTGCATCAAAACATTCTTCCCATAAGTCCACATAGTCCAAAATGCAATTAAAGAGTTTCCGAGTTAAACCTTATACACTATTTGAGTTCTCATTGTTAATTTTTTTTTTCTGTTCCTCACTTGCTTTGTAGGGATGAATTTAAATGTCTTGCTGTTTACAATGTTTGTTTTCAATAATTGCAATTTGCTAAAAGATTCAACAGTGGTGCTCCCTTTGTTGAATATTGAGTAAAGATTTCCAATTGATTTTAAGCAAAATGCAATAAAAATTTAACAGGCTCATTTACAAAAAGTTAAAAAAAAGTAGGGCACTAATTGATTTACAAGATAATTCTTTAAAGACTCACACATTTCTCTAAAATCTAATTAATGACCGGCAGGAAAGAGAGGAATGGTGTACCTCCATGCCAAAGTATTTTTTTTAAACTAGTTTATTAAGATATAATTCACATGCCATAAAATTCCCTCCTGTAAAGTGTACAACTCAGTAGTGTTTAGTATATTAACAGAATGGTGTAACCATCACCACTATCTAATTTCAGAACATTTTTATCACCCTTAAAAGAAACCCCACCCCGAGAGTATGACACCCTTTTATTTCAGTACTGAAGTCACTTCTGAGGTTCACCCATCACCCAAAGATTAGACAGGCCCGTAAAACAATAATACACGTAGCTCAACCATGTATATAAGACTAAATGGGTACACCAGTCTGGGGGCAAGGATGAGAAGGCAGGAGGGGACAGGAAAGCGGGATGAATGGAAATGGGGAACCCGAGGTTGAGAAGGGGAGAGTGGTGACACATCACGGGGTTGGCAACCAATGTCGCAAACCGATATGTGTATTAATTGTTAATGAAATACTAATTTGCTCTGTAAACCTTCATATAAAGTGCAATTAAACAAAAAAAGAATACATTAAAAAAAAGAAACCCCATACTCATTCAGAGTATTAAATGGTACTTTGCTGCAACATCAGCTTTACCACAATTTTGTAGTCCAGTTACTCTATATAAATAAAACTGTTGTAAAATTTGACATAGCCTCTACTTTGTAGGTAGAGATCATAGCTTGTTTGGAGGCAATTAATAATAATATGTGCACCGCAACCAAGTCCAAATACATTTCTCCTCCATAGATTTTTAATTTAGTGAGAATATTATTCTTACCATGACATTGTACTCTTCCAAAATTTGTATTTGTATTATTACTGCCCAAACTAAATAACTTTATCTTCAGTGTTGAACGTTTAAAGCTGAATTTATAGAAAGTCACAAATATGTTGCACTCTTCCACCTTTGACAGAATTAACTTCCTAAGACTTTACTTCAATTTCAATAATTGGATGAAGAAAATCATTCTTGGAATTAACTCACTTTCTATTTGAATCACATGGTAATACAGACACAAAATGGCGTTATTCAGCTGTTTGTGAAGTACTGCGAATGGAATCAGCACATCAACAGCTTTGGCTCCCTTTTGATGTGTGCACAAGAAAACCTGGAATCAAAGCTGTCATTTGTTCAAAACAAAAAGTCACCCTTCAGAGTGATATGTAAATATACCTTCTACAATCCCGGGTGTTAGGGCACTGTCTTTGGGTACAGTCTTCTTAAAATAATGACTAACTTTCAAAGTTGATGTGGGTGCTTCTTCAGCCTTCATGAGGTTGCTCAGTGGTATCACTTTGGGCCCCATGGGGGGCAGTCAATGTAAACAAACGTTTATTTGAGTTATACATTCATCATTGACTTTCTAAAGAAATGGAAATTCATTACTTAATTTTTTATTGTTGTTGTGTGGTACGTTGTTGAGTTGATTCTGACTCATGCAACCCTATAGGACAGAGTAGAACTGCCCCATAGAGTTTTCCAGGCTGAAATCCTTATGGAGCAGATTGCCAGGTCTTTTCTACTGCAGAGAAGCTGGTGGGTTCGAACCACTGACCTTTCAGTTAGCAGGCAGGCGCTTAACCATTGCACAACCAGGGCTCCTTAATTTTTATTAAGTATGTACTTTTAAAGCTCATTGCAAAATAAAAAAGCATCGTTAAATAATAAATAGCTGTAGATTTATACTATAACAAAACTGCTGTAAACAAGCACATTCATTCAGACTATGGCAGTACTACTCAGCCTGTTTCCCATACATATCTCATGTACACTTAACTTACAATTTCTCATTGCTCCCACTGACTTCTGACTCAAGGCTTTGTGCATCTCACAGGTCACACCATAGACCATGGTGCAACTGACTTGTTTGTTTACCATGTGACCAGTGGGGCAGCAGTATGGAATACTTTTTCCATAACCATCTGAGACCAGAAGAGACCCTTAGGTCGTGCAAATAGTTAAGGTGTTCAGCTGCTTAGGCTGCTTAAGGTTCCCAGTAGCAAGAACCTCCTTTGGCATACTTGTCAGGCACCACAGCTGAAATAAATGTTTCCCAACCATCCTTTCTGCATCTGTACTGCTCAGAAGGTCACTAGGTAGTGCAAATGGTTTGTGCTTGGCTACTAACGTAAAGGCTGGCGATTCAAACCACCCAGCAATACTGTGGAAGAAAGACCTGGCAATCTGCTTCTGTTAAGATTACAGCTGAGAAGACCCTATGGGGCAGTTCTACTCTGTTACACATGAGGTTGCCATGAGTCGAAATCAATGGCAATGGGTTTGGTTTGTTTTTTTTGTTACTGCTCGAAGTTCTGAGGGAGAGAGTTCAGCTGGCCTGTGGTACTGTGCCCATCCTTTGGCTAGGGGAGAGCAGGGTGCTGGAATTTACATACCCATCTAATCTGCAGACAGAAGAGAGAAGTAATTTCCCAAAAGGAAATCAGAGTGCTTTATTGAAAGCTGAAGACATGGAAGCTGGGTGGTCAAAAATAAATGTCCATATACCAGTGATGTCTTCCTATCTGTCACAGTCCTGCCATCATTCTGGGTGTCCTCAGTGCTCATGAAGATGATACAATATTCTAGCCTCATACTTTCTTGATCTCCCTAACTTTAGTGACCTTCATTTCCATTTCAGCCGGCACGGGGCATAAGCTCCACCTGGACTTTTAGCAGCCGGAGCCACTCTTTCTATGAAGTCTTAAACTCCAGTACCTACTTTCTGATCACATTGTCTTATCTTTCCAGGTCCTCACTGCTACTTCTGTCCTCCCAAATTTCAAACAGCAGGTCCTTCGACCATTTCCTCCAATCTGTCAACCTGCCTTCACTTTCCTCCAAGGAGAGAAACATGAGCCATTGTTTCAGTCATTCTTGCTAATCTACTGTTGAGCTTGCAGTCTCATAGTGCACTTAACTACAGCAGCCTGTATGACCCTAACCAGCGGTCTCCCGTTTTCCCCAGGAGCTACTTTAAATATTCACCATTTTTTGAAACCTCCTCATCCCACAATCCGCTTGTCATACTGAGAGAAAATTGAGGGTACCAAATCAGAAATACTTCTATTTCCTGTCTTCCGCACTGACCAACATCATTTCCTCCTCTGCAGTTTCATGGAAGAAGATTCCTCCTATGTAAGACTAATTCCTTCCCTGTGCCCTGAATCCAGTCCCCTCCCACGTCCTTACTCTGACAGTCATTCCTTTCCTAGCCTGTGTCTTCAGCCTCTCCCTGTCCACTGACTGGCTCCTCCTTCAAGTCTATATACGTGCTTACATTTCCAGCATCTTGAAAAAACTCCGTACTCTAGTAGTCCCTTCATTGGGCATATCTGCTGCAAAAGACCTTTATAAAATGTTGAAAAAACAATGATATCACTTTAAGGATTAAGGTGCCCCTGACCCAAGCCATGGTATTTTCAATCGCCTCATATGCGTTCGAAAGCTGGACAATGAATAAGGAAGACCAAAGAAGAATTGATGCATTTGAATTATGGTGTAGGTGAAGAATATTGAATATACCATGGACACAAGGTTGCTATGAGTCGGAGTTGACTTGATGGCAATGAGTTTTTTTTTTAATGGGTTTGCCAGAAGAATAAACAAATTTGTCTTGGAAGAAGTACAACCAGTATGCTCCTTGGAAGCAAGGATAGTGAGACTTTGTCTCATGTAGTTTTTTTTTTTTAATTGTACTTTAGATGAAGGTTTACAGAGCAAATTAGTTTCTCATTAAACAATTAATACACATACTGTTTTGTGACATTGGTTGCCAACCCCACGACATGTCAACACTCTCCCCTTCTTGACCTTGGGTTCCCCATTACCAGCTTTCCTGCCCCCTCCTGCCCTCTTGTCCTTGCCCCTGGGCTGGTGTGCCCATTTAGTCTCATTCTGTTTTGTGGACCTGTCTAATCTTTGGCTGAAGGGTGAACCTCAGGAGTGATTTCAGTACTGAGTTAAAAGGGTGTCCAGGGGCCATACTCTCAGGGTTTCTCCAGTCTCTGACCAGTAAGTCTGGCCTTTTTTGGGGTCTCACATACTTTGGACATGTTCTTAGGAAGGACCAGTCCCTGGAGAAGGACATCATGCTTGGTAAGGAAGAGGATCAGCTGAAAAGAGGAAGACCCTTGACGAGATGGATTGACACAGTGCCTGCAACAATGGGTTAAAGCATAGCAATGATTGTGAGGATGGCACAAGGACCTGGTAGTGTTTCGATCTATCGTACATCCGGCCGCTATGAGTCGAAACTGACTCGACGGCACCACAATCACCACCACTAACACCCCCTTCTAGATACTGCCCTGTCTTTCTCTTCCCTTTGAGGTCAAATTTGTCAAAAGGATCTTCCGTTTCCTCATCTTCATGCCGTTCTCAATCCCGTGTAATTTAGTTCTTTTCTTTGTCACCACTGAAACTTCTCTCATATCTTCTGAGTTGAAAAAGTTAATGAATGCTGTTCAGCCAGTCCCTGGGTGGTACAAATGATTAATGTGCTTGGCTACTAAACGAAAGGTTGGAGGTTCGAGTTCACCCAGAGATGCCTTGGAAATAAGGCCTTGTGATCTTCTGAAAAATCAGCCATTAAAAACCCCATGGAACACAGTTCTACTTTGCCACATATGGATCACCATGAGTTGCAGTTGACTTGACGGCAACAGGTTTTTAGTTAGCCTTTACCGCAATTGACCTTGCTGTAGTATCTGCCTCTTGACCAGTCCCTCTTTCCTGAGACTCCTCTTCCCCCATGACACCATAACTTCATAAACCAAAACAATCAAATCAGTTGCTGTGAAGTTGATTCTGACTCATGGGAAAGCTGATCACCAGGCCTTTCTTCCAAGGTGCCTTTGGGTGGGTTATGAAGAACTAACTTTTTGGTTAATAGTTGAGTGCTTAACTGTGTGCACCACCCAGGGACTCCTCCATAACTTCATAAGTCTCCTTTAAGGACAGCATATTCCTCTGCCTGTCCCCAGGCTCCTCCCACCTTACTCCAGCTCTCTTCTCTACATGGAACCAAATTTGTAAACTTCTTTATCCAGTTAGAAACGGAACTTCTATTTCTATACAACTTCGTTTTATGAGAAAGGGTGGTGCGTTTTGTTATAGCAGACAAAGCTTTCAGTTCTGTTGGTTTGAGGACACAATTTACTTTTCATTTTTTATAGTCACTTCTCATTAGGCATTGGAGCTGAAATTAGAATACATCATGTACAGCTAAGTTTTCCTAAACTTTAATAGCTTTAGCTGTTTCTAGACAGTTTGTACCATGCTGACTGCTTAAGTTATAAAAGTTTAAAGGGCTGGGACTCAAAAGGTTACAGGATGCGGTAATTTTGAAAGCACACTTCCAGAAGTAAAGCTGGATGCACTCTTGTTGGTTTTCAGTGTCTGAGTGTCCGTTTATAATAGTTAGTGCCTTGTTTATCTCTTACAGTGGGTCTCAAGGGGACGCCAGGGATGTCATAATAGTTGTGCATAATAGTTGCTTAATAAATATTCATTGAATGAGAAAGCAGAAACAGGCACTCCAGAGCTTTGCAGATATGAAGAGCTGTTCCTTGAGCTGTGCTGCAGTTTTTTTGGTGTGGGTGGAAGTGGTAATAATAAGATGGTGGTTTTATGTGGAACATGCAGGGCACAGAGGCAACAGAATGGAAAATTATGCCATGAAGAGCTTCTGATGTGATTATGTAACAAAATTATCCAAGCTGAAGTCCCTTTGGTCTAGACCCAAGGAAATCCGAACTCCCCTAAACTTTCATATATTTCTTTTGTTTTTATTTCAAACTGGTGTTTATTTAACACAACTAAACTCCTGCTCCTGTAACAAGCTAGGCCATGAGCCAGGCACTGGGGCCACAGAGGCAAGGAGACGGGGATTCCTGCCTTTGGAGAGCACAGCAAACAACTACCACCCCGTGTAGGGGTCACAACAACTGGCACTGGGATTGAGAAAGAAGCCATTTCTCAGAGGGGTGGGGAGGAAAGGAGACAGTTTGGGGGAAGTTTTCTCAGAGAATGTAAACTTGAGCTAGGCCATAAACCGAAAAAACTAAACCAAACCCATTGCCGTTGAGTCGATTCTGACTCATAGTGATCCTGTAGGAGCAAATAAAACTGCCCCATAGGGTTTCCAAGGAGTGGCTGGTGGATTTGAACTGCTCACCTTTGGGTTAGCAGCCAAACGCTTAACCACTACGCCACCAGGGCTCCTAGGCCATAAAAGTGAAGCAGAAATTTGCTGCCAAAGAAATTGTGTGTGTGTGCGCGTGTGTGTGCGCGTGTGTGTATGTGTTTTAAAGAGAAAGGCCTTGTACGCAGAAGCTGACAAGGCATGAAGTGAATAGTGAAACAAATGTGAAGTTGTAGAAGATGATTTTCAAGGATTTGCAATCAGGTTAAAGTTATGCTGAGTCCCCTTCCCTGGGTCCCCGTGTTCTTCAGGCTGGTCTTTTTCTGAGGAGGTTGGGAGAAAGCAAGTGGGATCCAAGTCCCCAGATGGAGAGGTGGGTAGGGGACAGAAATTTCTACTCTTGTTTGAAAGAATAGAGAATGATGTGTAATTGGTAATGGAGAGAAAGGGTGGAGGTCAAGGTCCACATTGTTCTCTTTCAGGTTGGCTTCTTGTGCACAGTCCCACCCCCAGCCTCTGAAGCTCCCTTCTTCCTCTGGGAGGCCCTTCCTGACCACCTGGCCTCTCTTCTAAGTTACTGCAGCGCTTACCCCTGCCTTCACTCCCGTGGTGTTTCACCCTTTCCCTTTATACGTCTTACTATGTGTCTTTGCTGCCAGGACCGTTTTCCGTTTCTCTGCTTCTTCTGCCTCATACTTCTTTCCAGAATACTTTTTCTTGACAGCCTCAATTCTCTTGCTTAAAAAACCGTTCGTTATCCATCATCCATGATGGAATAAAAAATAGCCATTAAATCAAGTTGTAGAAAGATGTTGCTTAATGAATGGGGAAATATTCATGATATATTAACTAAAATGTAGATTATGTTCAGTATGATTCCAGTGTTGTTTAGGCATACATATATGTGGTCCACCACCTGTCTATCAGTTTGTCATACTGTGATGGCTTGTGTGTTGCTATGATGCTGGAAGCTATACCACAAGTATTTCAAATGCCAGCAGGGTCACCTCTGGTGGATAGGTTTCAGTAGAGCTTCAAAAGTAAGACAGACTAGGAAGAAAGGCCTGGCAATCTACTTAAAAAAATTAGCCAGTGAAAACTCTATGGAATACAACAGAATATTGTCTGATACAGTGCTGGAAAATGAGCCCCTAGGTTGGAAGGCACTCAGAATACGCTGGCTGAAACAATGGACTGGAGCATACCAAGGATTGTGAAGATGGCGCAGGACCAGACAACATTTTCTTCTGTTGTACGTGGGGTCACCGTGATTCGAAGGTGACTCAATGGCAACTAAAACGACAACATATATGTGGTAAATCTAAAAAATAAAAAAAAAAACAAGGGGGAAAAAAGCTCATGATGGTGGTTACCTTTCAGGGAGGCAAGACCTTGGGCTGGGGAAGGACACACAGGGCCCATTGATAATATTGGTAATATTGTCGTTCTCAGGTTGATGGACATGCTCCAGCTGTTTAGTTATCTTGCTTCATAATTTGCATATATCCACATATTCTTTTGTATATGCAAATAATGATAATTAAAAAAATTGGGAATAAATTGCTTGAAGGATTTTGTCCTGCTGCTTCTTCCTGTCAGAGGTTTTCTTTCTTAGCTGCTATGGCAGAGCCAGTAGCGGTCAGGGTGAGGTTGAGAGTTAAGAGTGCCAAAACCAAGCTGGAGAGCACAGAACAGGATCTAGAATAATGTGAAGACAGAGCCAGAGCCTCAAGGGGAATCGCCAGGACTCCAGAACACCCAGGAGCAGAGTTGTTGAGTCCTGGCCAAGAAGGTCCTGTGGTTTTTTTGGGAACAGGCTTTATCAGGTGTGTCTGCCTTCTCTCACACTGCTGACTGAGTCCACACTGCCTATTTCCCCCACAGGATTCTGACACCCTTATCCAGCTTTCCTCACATGGCTCCCACTTCTCAGTACATGGGTTTCCAAAGACACTGGTCTCCTTGCTTCTCCTGTAAAATCCAGTTCATTCTTACCTTTGATCTTTGCTCATGCTACTTCCTCTGGGATGTCTTTCTATCCCTTTTTGTTCATGGTCATCTCTGAAGTCTTTTCTGATTCTTCTGACCCAAATTACTTTCTTCCTAGTTTGCTTCCTGTGAGACTCATAATCTATACCATATACTTTGGTCTTGTACTAGGATTGAAACTTGTTTAAAGATTAATGAATATAAAGTCCCCAGCATAGTGTCTACTATAGTGTAACTGTTCCTGGGTGGTGTAGACAGTTAATGTGCTTGGCTGCTAACTGAAAAGTTGGAGGTTTGAGTTCACCCAAAGGTGCCTTGGAAGAAAGACCTGACGATCTGCTTCCAAAAAGTCAGCCATTGTAAACCCTATGGAGCATAGTTGTACTCTGGTACACGTGAGGTCGCCATGAGTTAGAATCGACTCCACGGCAAATTGGTAACTAGTACTGTTTAATATACAGAATATGCTTTAAAAGGGTTGGTTTTTTAAATTACCCAGATGTAGGTGGTTCTCTGCACTCTAACTCTGGTAGTCATGCTTGTTTTAATCCCACATATTCTCAAAGGCAGAACTCAAGAGTCTCTCCAATTTCTCCCCAAAGAAGCCATTTACAAAGGGGTAGTGGTGGGCGGCATGAATTAAATGAGGATTTTACAGGGGAGAAGCAGGAAAGTGTTTACATTGCACACCTCAAAGTAAGCAGTTTAAAATCCTGTAACTGGTTTGATCCCTGAAACCTCTTCTCTGCTGCCTTCATAATGTGGCTTCTCTCCCTGCACCCAGCTTCTTGACTTCTTCCTGCTACACTAGGGTTTCCCCTGAGAACGTCAATTTCTCCATCCCGCAGATTGATTCCATTCAGTCCAGTTCCTGTCACAGGTGTGCAAACTCATGTCCCTCTTGCTGCTTGGCAAATACAAGGCCTTTTAGTTAGCCATATCTGATCTCCTGATGGGGTCCATACATCCCGTTTTGCCAAGTTTACACCTATTGTCTCAGCATGATTATCAGTACCTCCCTTGTACTCTCAAAAATTACTTGGTTTGGATGGCAAATTATATGTTCCAAGTTGTAGATAACTTTTTTTCTCTCAGGTAGCTAGTTCTTTAGAGCCTATCTTGTTTCTCAAATGAGATTGAGGGCTCATTTAGATAAGAAACCTCTTCTGTATATTGATACCATTTGTATATATTTATATGCAAATATAAAAATATATCCATATATACAAATATAAATATATTCTATATATTTATATCATATATATTTATATCACAGGTACTTCTTAAATTGGACAACATGAGTCAAAGTATATGGCAAGCCTATGTGGGGGGTGGGGGGTGGGGACGGACCTTCTCTAAGGAGCACATCCATGCTGGGGAGCACTAAAGGGAGAGGAGGTTGGATGGAAAAGGTGGGGCCTATAAAGGGCAGGACTGCATAAAGACTAAATGAGACCATGTGTGTGGATGTCTTTTTGTGTGTTTTGTGAAGTGGGAGCATGTTTTTACCAATGTCGTGATTTGTACCTTATAGATATTAATCCTACAATTTTGCAAATTGCTTAGTGTACATACATGAAAACCCAATTTCTTTGCTTCTGTTTCTTAAAAGATAAAGTAATTTGAGGTTAGGCTGGAATGTCAACCATCTGACAAAATTCAGTAAATCCAGCCAGTAAAATATCTAGCTCAACTTATGTAACACTTGCATAACACTAATACCTTTTACAAACATGAGGTATTGACAAATGTATGAAATAGATGGCCTTGACAGTGTTGGTCACATTTGCCCTGGACAGAGATATCACAAGGTATCCTTTGGATTAAAGAGACTTCTTTGATATCAGGATATTTTACCTTGAGGGGCAGGTTAACTTTCAGAATTAACGTTTTCACAAAATGTGAGATTTATGTATTTAAGGAACAGAGAAAGAATGGATTTGAGGAAGAAATATCCCAAACACACCTTTGAAATGATTAAGAATAACATAACCACAGACTATGTGTTAAATTCATCGCTGATTTTTTTTAACCTTGCCTTGGCCAAGATGGAGGTGTCTTCAGGAGCCTCTTATGCTTGAGTTCTCTCTTTCTACCTCTCCCTTATTGGTGAGGCCAAACTCCTGTCTTGAATGTTCAGCTGTTTCTGTCAAGGGTTTCTCAAGTCAAGTGTAAGTCCTTTCTGCCTTTAATCCACGTGGTTCTGAATCCATGTGGTGGTTGACCTGTTTTGCTTGGTTAAACCTTGTTGTTTTTGTTGTCGGGCACCCTCAAGTATGTTCCGACTCATAGTGACCCTGTGTACCACAGACCAAAACACTGCCCAGTCCTGTGCCATCCTCACAATTGTTGTTATGTTTGAGCCCTTTGTTGCAGCCACTGCGTCAGCCCATCTAGCTGAGGGTCTTTCTCTTTTTTGCTGGCCTTCTACTTTACCAAGCATGATGTCCTTCTCCAGGAACTGGTGCCTCCTGATAACATGTCCAAAGTGTGTGAGACGAAGTCTCGCCATCCTTGCTTCTAAGGAGCTTTCTGGTTGTACTTCTTCCAAAACAGATTTGTTTATTCTTCTGGCAGTCCATGGTATATTCAATATTCTTTGAGGACATCATATTCAAAGGCATCAATTCTTCTTCGATCTTCCTTATTCATTGTCCAGTTTTCCCATGCATGTGAGGCAATTGAAAACACCATGGCTTGGGTCCGGTACAACTTAGTCCTTAAAATGACATCTTTGCTTTTTAACACTTTAAAGAGGTCTTTTGCTGCAGATTTGCCTAATGCAATATGTCGTTTGATTTCTTGACTGCTGCTTCCATGGGTGTTGGTTGTGGATCCAAGTAAAATAAAATCTTTGACAACTCCAGTATTTTCTCCGTTTATCATGATGTTGCTTATTGGTCCAGTCATGAGGATTTTTGTTTTCTTCATGTTGAGGTGTAATCCATACCGAAGGCTGTGGTCTTTGATCTTCATCAGTAAGTGCTTCAAGTCCTCTTCACTTTCAGCAAGCAAAGTTGTATCATCTGCATATTGCAGGTTGTTAATGAGTCTTCCTCCAATCGTGATGCCCTGTTCTTCTTCATATAGTCCAGTTTCTCGGATTATTTGCTCAGCATACAGACTGAATAAGTATGGTGAAAGGATCCTGACAAACACCTTTCTTGATTTTAAAACACGCAGTATCCCCTTGTTTGGTTTGAACAGCTGCCTCTTGGTCTATGTACAAGTTCCGCACCAGCACAATTAAGTGTTCTACAACTCCCATTCTTCACAATTTTATCCATAATCTGTTATGATCCACACAGTTGAACGCCTTTGCATAGTCAATAAAACACAGGTAAACATCTTTCTGATATTCTCTGCTTTCCGCCAGGATCCTTCTGAATCAGCAGTGATATCTGTGGTTCCACGTCCTCTTCTGAATGCAGCTTGAGTTTCTGGCTGTTCCCTGTCGATGTATTGCTGCAGCTGTTTTTGAATGATCTTCAGCAAAATTTTACTTGGGTGTGATATTAATGATATTGTTTGATAATTTCTGCAATTTGTTAGATCATCTTTCTTTGGAATGGGCACAAATATGGACCTCTTCCAGTTAGTTGGCCAGGCAGCTGTCTTCCAAATTTCTTGGCATAGACAAGTGAGCACTTCCAGCGCTGCCTCTGTTTGTTGAAACATCTCAGTTGGTATTCCGTCAATTCCTGGAGCCTTGTTTTTTTTGCCAATGCCTTCAGTGCAGCTTGAACTTCTTCCTTCAGTACCATCAGTTCTTGAGCATATACTACCTCCTAAAATTGCTGAGCATCGACCAGTTCTTTTTGGTACAGTGACTGTGTATTCCTTCCATCTTTTGATGCTTCTGCATTGTTCAATATTTCGCCCATAGAATCCCTCAAAATTGCAAATCAAGGCTTAAATTTTTCTTCAGGTCTTTCAGCTTGAGCAATGCCAAGCATGTTTGTCCCTTTTGGTTTTCTAACTCCAGCTCTTTCTACATTTCATAATAATACTTTATCTTCTCAAGCCGCCCTTTGAAATCTTCTATTCAGCTCTTTTACTTCATCATTTCTTCCTTTCGTTTTAGCTATTCTGCGTTCAAAAGCAAGTTTTAGAGTTTCTTCTGACACCTATTTTGGTCTTTCTTCTCTGTCTTTTTAATGGCCTCTTTCTTTCTTCATGTATGATGTCCTTGATGTCGTTCTACATACTCGTCTGGTCTTTGGTCATTCGTGTTCAATGCATCAAATATATTCTTGAGATGATGTCTAAATTTCAGTCGGATATACTCAAGGTTGTACTTTGGCTCTGGTGGACTTATTCTAATTTTCTTCAGCTTCAACTTGAACTCGCATGGGAGCAATTGATGGTCCGTTCCACAGTCAGCCCCTGGCCTTGTTCTGACTGATGATATTGAGCTTCTCTATCCTCTCTTTACACAGATGTAGTTGACTTGATTCCTGTGTATTCCATCTTACAAGGTCCACGTATATAGTCACCGTTTATGTTGTTGAAAAAAGGTATTTGCAATGAGGAAGTCGTTGGTCTTGCAGAATTCTGTCATGTGATCTCCAGTGTCATTTCTATCACCAAGGCCGTATTTTCTAATTACCAATCCTTCTTCTTTGTTTCCAGCTTCCACATTCCAATCACCAGTAATTATCAGTGCATCTTGATTGCATGTTTGATCAATTTCAGAATGCAGAAGTTGGTAAAAGTCTTCAGTTTCTTCATCTTTGACATTAGTGGTTGGTGCATAAATTGGAATAATAGTTATATTAACTGGTCTTCCTTGTAGGTGTATGGATATTATCCTACCACTGATAGCGTTGTACTTCAGGATAGATCTTGAAATGTTCTTTTTGACAATGAATGTAATGCCATTCCTCTTCAATTTGTCATTCCTGGCTTAGTATACCATAAGATTGTCCAATTCAAAATGGCAAATACCAGTTCATTTTAGCTTACTAATTCCTAGGATATCAATGTTTATGTGTTCCATTTCATTTTGACGATTTCTAATTTTCCAAGATTCATACTTTGTATATTCCATGTTCCTATTATAAGGTGAGGCTTTACATTTGTTAAAAATAATCAAAACTCTGGTAGGCTTTTGCAGTTTGAGTAAGGTTTTTTATGGTTAATATTTTGTTTCATGGATAAGAAAACCTTAAAATTATGTAATGTCTGTAATTAATTTTCTTATTCAATATATTCCATTTGAGGCTTTGGGACCTAAACTAAAAGAGTTGGGGAAAGAAAATCTCCCTTGGGGAACTGATTGTACTTGATAAAGAACCATTTTCACGTTATCTATTGATTCCTGCTCCAAGGTACAGGCTGTTCTTTTGAATTAGCCTTGGAAGTTAGCCTTCCCACTGGACCTCAGAGGTCTTTTAGGGCCAGCCAGTTCTGTCACATCTGACCTTCAGTGGGCTTGGTCCTAGCTCATATCAATTTCCAAAAACTGAACAACATGATTTTTCATTAAATGTAAATGTGAATGAGTCAAAGAAATGTGTGCTGGCTAAACCTTCAAATGACTACATATTCAAGAAATTCAGAAATAGGAGAATGACTGCTTGGGATGAGCTCTTAAGAGAAGTATGATTATATTTTTTTGATAAAATAAAAACTCAATAGGAGCTCGGGGAACATATCGCCTAACCCAGATAATAGAAGCCAAGTCATACTCTTTTTCTTTTTTAAATGAGATGGGCGGGGGACTGGGGAGGATGAAAGTGAACTGGGAAGACACGAAAATCTGTATTTGGAACATGGGAAGATGTACTTGGCAATTAGAAACAACAACACTGATCATCACTATTTTAACTACCACCACTTGTCTGTCATTTTCTCATACTGTGGTGGCTTGCATGTTGCTGTGATGCTGGAAGCTATGCCACCGGTATTTCAGAAAGCAGCAGGGTCACCCATGGTGGACAGGTTTCAGTGGAGCTTCCAGACTAAGACAGACTAGGAAAAAGGACCTGGCAATCTACTTCTAAAAAAATTGGCTAGTGAAAACCTTGTGAATAGCAGCAGAACATTGTCTGATGTAGTGTTGGAAGATGAACCCCTCAGGTTCGAAAGCGCTTAAAATATGACCGGGGAAGAGTTGCCTCCTCAAAGTAGAGTTGACTTAATGACGTGGATGGAGTCAAGCTTTCGGGACCTTCGTGTGCTGATGTGGCATTACTCAAAATGAGAAAAAACAGCTGCAAACATCTATTAATATCAGAATGTGGAATGTATGAAGTATGAATCTAAGAAAATTGGAAATCATCAAAATGAAATGGAACACATAAACATTGATATCCTAGCAATTAGTAAGCTAAAATGGACTGGTATTTGCCATTTTGAATTGGACAATCATATGCTATACTAAGCCAGGAATGACAAATTGAAGAGGAATGGCATTGCATTCATTGTCAAAAAGAACATTTCAAGATCTATCCTGAAGCACAACGCTATCAGTGATAGGATAATATCCATACACCTACAAGGAAGACCAGTTAATATAACTATTATTCCAATTTATGCACCAACCACTAATGTCAAAGATGAAGAAACTGAAGACTTTTACCAACTTCTTCATTCTGAAATTGATCAAACATGCAATCAAGATGCACTGATAATTACTGGTGATTGGAATGTGAAAGCTGGAAACAAAGAAGGATTGGTAGTTAGAAAATACAGCCTTGGTGATAGAAATGACACTGGAGATCACATGATAGAATTCTGCAAGACCAACGACTTCTTCATTGCAAATACCTTTTTTCAACAACATAAACGGTGACTATATACGTGGACCTTGTAAGATGGAATACACAGGAATCAAGTCAACTACATCTGTGTAAAGAGAGGATAGAGAAGCTCAATATCATCAGTCAGAACAAGGCCAGGGGCTGACTGTGGAACGGACCATCAATTGCTCCCATGCAAGTTCAAGTTGAAGCTGAAGAAAATTAGAATAAGTCCACCAGAGCCAAAGTACAACCTTGAGTATATCCCACCTGAATTTAGAGACCATCTCAAAAATATATTTGACATATTGAACACTAATGACCGAAGACCAGATGAGTTATGAGATGTGATTAGGATATTAAAATTGGAGCCCTTATTTCCTGTGGTTGAGTATAAAGAATGTGACCCCACTGGCGGTGGACTCACAAGGACACAGCAACTGGGCTCTGAGGTATAAATACAATAGCTAGGACAATCGTGGAAAACAGCTTTTAGGGAAATATTTGCATAAACAAATCGTAAACAGAGCACAAAAGACTCACGTATTTTCTACTCTTATCTCTTTTTATTAGCATTTAGTAAATAGTAACATTTGTTGGACCAGTGAAGACCCTTCTGACACATAGGCCAAAGGAACAGAATTGAGAACCCAGATGTAAATCCATCTATCTATGATCAGTGGATATTTGACAAAGGACCAAAGTCCATTAAATGGGGAAAACATAATCTATTTAACAAATGGTGCTGGTGTTACTGGATGTCCATCTGTAAGAAAATGAACCATACCTCACACCATACACATAGAGGTTAGGATTTACAACAATAGGGTAATCACATCAGATCACAAAATGGTGGACAGCCCCACAATACTGGGAATCATGGTGTAGCCAAGTTGACACACATTTTTGGGGGACACAATTCAATCCATAAGAACCGAAAAGAAAGACCAAACTGAATGTCAGAAGAGACTCTGAAACTTGCTCTTGAATGTAGAATAGCTAAAGCGAAAGGAAGAAATGATGAAGTAAAAGAGCTAAACAGAATGTTTCAAAGATAACTTGAGAAGACAAAGCAAAGTATTAAATGAAATGTGGAAAGAGCTGGAATTAGAAAACCAAAAGGGAAGAACATGCTTGGCATCTCTCAAGCTGAAAGAACCGAATAAAAAGTTCAAGCCTTGAGTTGCAATTTTGAAGGATTCTATGGGCAAAATATTGAATGATGCAGAAGCATTGAAAGAAGATGGAAGGAATACACAGTTACTGTACCAAAAAGAGTTGGTCAACGTTCAGGCATTTCAGGAAGTAGCATAAAATCAAGAATGAATGGTATTCTGAAGTTGCTTTATTATGATGTAAATGACCCAAAGGGCCTCCCTGGAAATGAGGGAGAAATGTTGAGGAATGTGCTCATGCCATCTGTGGGCGATCGACTGCACAGTTAGTTTTCTTTGGAGGAGTATGTATGTGTTTGTGATGGACACAGCAGCTGCCAGCATGACCCCACTAGCAGAGGATACATTAAAACTCCCAAACCCTTTGTTTTATTTATTTATTTATATTTTAAAATTTTTTTATTGTACTTCAGGTGAAAGCTTACAGAACAAATAGTTTCTCATGAAACAGTAGTACACATGTTGTTTTATGACATTGGTTAACAACTCCAGAACATATCAACCCTCTAAATTCTCAACCTTTTTTTTTTTTTTTTTGTGAAAATACACATAGCCAGAGATAGACCATTTCAAAAATTTCTACATGCACAGTTCAGTGACATTGACTACGCTCTTCCAGTTGTGCTGTTATTCTCACTTTAGATGAAGGCTTACAGAACGAAATAGTTTCTCATTCAACGGTTACTACAAATGTTGCCCTATGACAATGGTTAACAATCTCACAACACATCAACAGTATCCTTACCCAGCCTTGGGTTCCCTATCAACAGCTTCCTTGTCCCCTTCTGCCTTCTGGCCCTTGTCACTGGACTGCTGTACCTCATTTGTCTCATTTGGTTTTACGGGGCTGTCCACTCCCAGGCTGAATGGTGAACCTCGGAGATGACTTCACCACTGAGCTAAAAGGGTGTCTGGGGGCTGTACTCTCGGGGTTTCTCCAGTCTCCTTTAGGCCAGTAAATCTGGTCTTTTTTTTGTGAGTTAGAATTATGTTCTACATCCTTCTCCAGCTCTGTCCAGAACCCTCTGTTGTGATCCTGGTCAGAGCAGTCAGTGGTGGTAGCCGGGCACCATCTAGCTGTACTGGACTCAGTCCGGTGGAGGCCTTGGTAGCTGTGGACCATTAGTCCTTCGGACTAATCTTTTCCTTGTATCCTGTTCTCTTCATTCTCCCTTGCTCCTGAAGGGATGAGACCAGTGGAGTATCTTAGATGGCCGCTCACAGGCTTTTAAGACCCCAGACACTACTCACCAAGGTAGAATGTAGAACATTGTGTTTATAAGCTGTGTTGTGCCAGTTGAGCTAGATGTTCCCCGAGACCATGGTCCCCACAGCCCTCCGCCCAGCAATTCAGTCCCCCAGGGAGTTTGGATGTGTCTATGGGGCTTCCATGACCTTTCCTTGTACAAGTTGTGCTAGTTTCCCCTGTATTGTGTACGGTCTCACCCTTCACCCAAGATACCACTTATCTATTGCCTATTTAGTATTCCCCCACCCCACCCCTCCCATCCCTGGTAACCAACAAAGATTGTTACTTTTTGTGTGTGAACTTTTTCATGGGTTTTTACAATAGAGGTCTCATACAATATTTGTCCTTTTGTGATTGACTTATTTCACTCAGCATAATGTCCTCCAGTTTCATCCATCTTATGAGATGCTTCACAGATTCATTGTTGTTCTTTCTCATTGCATAGTGCTCCGTTGTGTGTATGTACCATAGTTTGTTTATCCATTCATCTGTTGATGGGCATCTAGGTTGTTTCCATCATTTTGCTATTGTGAACAATGCTGCCATGAACATAGGTGTGCATATGTCTATTCGAGTGATGACTCTTATTTCTCTAGGATATATTCCTAGGAGTGGAATTGCTGGATGGAATGGTATGTGTATTTCTAGCTTTCTGAGGAAGCACCATATCATTTTCCAAAATGGTTGTATCATTTTGCATTCCCACCAGCAGTGCATAAGAGTTCGATCTCTCCGCAGCCCCTCCAACATTTGTTATTTCCAGTGTTTTTGATTTGTGCCAGTAATGTTGGGGTGAGATGGTATCTCACTTTGGTTTTAATTTGCATTTCTCTAATGGCTAGTGATCGTGAGCATTTCCTCATGTGTCTGTTGGCCATTTGAATGTCTTCTTTGGTGAAGTGTCTGTTCATTTCCTTTGCCCATTTTTAAGTAGGATTATTTGTCTTTTTGTTGTAGAGGTGTTGGATTTTCTTGTAGATTATGGAGATTAGACCTTCGTCTGACTTGTACTGTCCAAAAATTTTTTCCCAGTCTGTAGGTTCTCTTTTCACTCTTTTGGTGAAGTCTTTTGAAGAGCATAGGTGTTTGATTTTTAGAAGATCCCAGTTATCTAGCTTATCTATTGGGGTTTGTGCATTGATGGTTATGGTTTGTATCCTGTTAATGCTGTGTATTGAGGCCTGAAGTGTTGGTCCTATTTTTTCTTCTATGAACTTTATAGTTTTAGGCTTTATATTCAGGTCTTTGATCCATTTTGAAGTAGTTTTTGTATACTGCGTGAGGTATGGGTTGTGTTTCAGTTTTTTGCAGATGGATATCCAGTTTTGCCAGCACCGTTTGTTAAAAAGACTGTCTTTTCCCCACTTGATGGACTTTGAGCCCTTGTTGAAGATCAGGTGACCGTAGGTGGATGGATTTACATCTGGGTTCTCAGTTCTGTTCCATTGGTCAATGTATCTGTCATTGTACCAGTACCAGGCTGTTTTGACTACAGTAGTTATATAGTAGGTTCTGAAGTCAGGTAGTGTGAGTCCTCCAACTTTATTCTTCTTCTTCAGTAGTGCTTTACTTATTTGGGGCTTCTTCCCTTTCCATATAAAGTTATTGATTAGTTTTTCCATCTCTTTGAAGAATGTTGTTGGTATTTGGACTGGGATTGCGTTGTATTTGTAAATTGCTTTGGGTAGAATTGTCATTTTCACAATGTTGAGTCTGCCTATCCATGAGCATGGTATGTTTTTCCATTTATGTAGATCCCTTTGGGTTTCATGCAGAAGTGTTTTGTAGTTTTCTTTGTATAGGTCTTTTACATCTCTGGTCAGATTTATTCGTAAGTATTTTATCTTTTTAGGTGCTATTGAAAATGGTATTGTTTTCCTGATTTCCTTTTCATCGTTCTCCTTATTGGTGTATAGGAATCCAACTGATTTTTGAATGTTTGTCTTGTATCCTGCTACTCTGCTGAATCTTTCTATTAGTTCTGGTAGATTTCTCATGGAGTCTTTAGGGTTTTCTATGTATAGTATCATATCATCTGCAAACAGGGACAGTTTAACTTCTTCATTACCAATCTGGATGCCCTTTGTTTCTTTTTCTTGCCTTATTGCTGTAGCTAGAACTTCCAGCACAATGTTAAATAGGAGTGGTGATAAAGGGCATCCTTGTCTTGTTCCTGTTTTCAAGGGGAATGTTTTCAGCCTGTCTCCATTAAGAATGATGTTGGCTGTTGGTTTTGCATAGATGCCCTTTATTATGTTGAGAAATTTCCCTTCTATACCTATTTTATTGAGAGTTTTTATCAGGAATGGGTGTTGGACTTTGTCAAATGCCTTTTGTGCGTCAATTGAGATGATCATGTGATTGTTTTCTTTCCTTTTATTTATGTGGTGGATTACATTGATTGATTTTCTAATGCTGAACCATCCTTGCATACCTGGTATGAATCCTACTTGGTCGTGGTGTATTATTTTTTTGAGATGATGCTGAATTCTACTGGCTAGAATTTTGTTCAGAATTTTTGCATCTATATTCATGAGAGATATTGGTCTGTAATTTTCTTTTTTTGTGACGTCTTTGCCTGGTTTTGGTATCAGCGTTATGCTGGCTTTGTAGAATGGATTTGGAAGTGTTGCTTCCTCTTCTATGCTCTGACATAGCTTGAGTAGTACTGGTACAAGCTCTTCTGTAAATGTTTTGTAGAATTCTCCAGTGAAGCCATCTGGGCCAGGGCTTTTTTTGGTTGGGAGTTTTTTTTTATTACCTTTTCAATCTCTTCTCTTGTTATGGGTCTGTTCAGATTTTCAACATCACTTTGTTGTAGTTTTGGTAGGCTGTGTGCTTCTAGAAATTTTATCCATTTCCTCTAGGTATTCAAATTTGTTGGAGTATAGTTTTTCATAATATTCTGTTATAATCCTTTTTATTTCAGTTGAGTCTGTTGTAATGTCCCCCATCTCATTTCTTATTTGGGTTATTTGTGTCCTCTTCTGTTTTTCTTTTGTCAGTTTGGCCAGTGGTTTGTCGATTTTGTTGATTCTTTCAAAGAACCAAGTTTTGGTTTTGTTGATTCTTTGTGTTTTTCTGTTCTCTGTTTCATTTATTTCTGCTCTGATCTTTACTGTTTCCTTGCTTCTGGTGGTTGTGGGCTTTTTTTGCTGTTCTCTTTCTATTTGTTTGAGTTCAGTAGTTAATGTTTTGATTTTGTCCCTTTCTTCTTTTTTGATATGTGCATCTGTTGCTATAAATTGTCCACTGAGGACTGCCTTTGCTGTGTCCCAAAGGTTTTGGTATGATGTGTTTTCATTCTCATTTAATTCTAGGAATTTTTTTACTCCATCTCTGATTTCTTCTATTACCCAGTGATGTGTAAGCAGGGTATTATTCAGTTTCCATGTAATTGATTTTTTTTTCCTTGCTCTTTCTATTGTTAATTTCTACCTTGATGGCATTGTGGTCAGAGAAGATACTTTGAATTATGTCAGCGTTTTGGATCTTGTTGAGGATTGCTCTGTGGCCTAAGATGTGGTCTATTCTGGAGAACATTCCATGTGCATTGGAAAAGAATGTGTACTTTGCAGCGGTTGGATGGAGTGTTCTATATATGTCTATGAGGTCAAGTTGGCTGATTTGCCCTTTAGGTCTTCTGTATCTTTGCTGAGTTTCTTCTTAATTGTTCTGTCCTTTACTGAGAGTGGTGTGTTGAAGTCTCCTACTATTATTGTGGAACTGTCAATTTCTCTTTTCAGTGTTGTCAGAGTTTGTTTTGTGTATTTTGGAGTCCTGTCATTGGGTGCGTAGATGTTTATTATGGTTATGTCTTCATGATGGATCGTCCCCTTAATCATTATATAGTGTTCTTCTTTGTCTTTTATGGTGGATTTTGTTTTAAAGTCTATTTTATCTGACAGTAGTATTGCCACTCCTGCTCTTTTTTGGTAGTTGTTAGCTTGATATATTTTTTTTCCAACCTTTAACTTTTAATAAATTCACATCTTTGTTTCTAAGGCGTGTCTCTTGTAGACAGCATATTGATGGATCCTGTTTTCTTATTCAATCTGTCACTCTCTGTCTCTTTATAGGTGCATTGAGTCCATTTACATTCAGTGTAATTATTTATAGATGTGAGTTTGTTGCTGTCATTTTGTAGTGTGTTTTGTTGTGCTGAAGTTTTCTTTGTTCTTATTCTCTTGTGCTGAGTTACTTTAGTTAGTGGATTTTTTTTCATTTCTTTTGTTTTTGTAGGTTTTGTTTTTGCTGAGACTTTATGTTTTTCCTCTTTTTTTTATGAGTATGTTTGTTAACTTGCTTTGTGATTACCATGAATTTTACCCTTATCTTTCTAAGTTTGAAGCAGTCTACCATTACTTCGTATTGCCTTGCCTTCCTCTCCATTAGAAGGTTCTATACCTCTGCCGTTTATTCCCTCTTTTATTGTTTTGATGTTGTTTACTGATTAATTGCTCTGATTCCCTGTTGTATTTCTTTTGGTTTTGGATAGTCCTCGAGAGTTCATTTCCTAGATTGGAATCTGGCTGGTACGATCCTGCGTCCTAGCTTCTGCCTGTGAGCTGAAGCTGTTTGTCCTCAGATTGAAGAACTCCCTTTAATAATTCTTGTAAGTTTGGTTTGACTTTTACATATTCCCTTAATTTCTGTTTATCTGGAAATGACCTAATTTCACCATCAAATTTGAACAAGAGTTTTGCAGGATGTATTATTCTTGGCTGGCAATTTTTTTCTTTCAAGATTTTATATATGTCATCCCATTGCCTTCTTGCCTGCATGGTTTCTGCTGAATAATCTGAGCTTAGTCTTCTTGTTTCTCCTCTGTATGTCACTTCTTGTTTTTCACGAGCTGCTCTCAGGATTCTTTGTTTGTCTTTGGTTTTGGTGAGGGTGATTATGGTATGCCTTGGTGATTTTCTTTTGGGGTATCTCCTATATGGGGTTCGTTGAGCTTCTTGGATAGCCAGCTTTTCATCTTTCATGATATTGGGGAAGTTTTCTGTCAGCAGTTCTTCAATGATCCTCTCTGTGTTTTCTGTTTTCTCCCCCTGTTCTGGAATTCCAGTCACTCACGAGTTTTTGCTTTTGATTGTATCCCAGATAACTCTCAGGGTCTCTTCATTTTTCTCTGTTCTTTTTTCTGAGTTTTCCTGGAACGGAGTTGTATCCAAGTGTTTGTCTTCAATTCTGCTGATCCTGTCTTCCACCGTTTCAAATCTGCTTCTCAGCCCTTCTATGACACCGTCCATTTCTGAAATCTTGTTGTTTATCTTTTGGATTTCTAATTGTTGTCTTTGTATAATTTCTAGTTGTGAATTTATTTTGTCATTTTGTTCCTGCATTGTTGTCCTGAATTCTTCCAATTTTTTGTCTGTATTTTCCATGGATTTGTCTATTTTTTCCTCATGTTCCTAAGCTTTTTGCCTCAGCTCTTGGAGAATTCTGAGTATTAGAGATTTGAATTCCCTATCAGGTAGTTCTAGTGCATTTTCTTCCACTGGAGATTCATCTGGTGTTTTATGTTGGACGCCTACTGGAACCATTGTGTCCTGTTTTTGTAAATGTTTTGATATTGTCTGCTTTCTTCGGGGCATTCAGTAGTTATTTTTCTCATTTATTAATTGTAGATTTGCTTGCTTTGTCCCCTTTTTTAAAAAAAAATTTGACTATGTCTGAGCAGGCAGACTGTGTTCTTTGTTGTTTGCTTGTCTGTGGGCACAATACTTTTCGCCTCCTTCTCCAATTGGCATGGTCAGTCACTCAGATATGGTACAGCAGGGCAGGTCTAGCTGAAGAGGAGTTACTGGGACGGGTTGTTTGTGGCACTTACTACAGCCACCAGAGCGGGTCAGTAATCAGTGCAGGGCAGGTTCCAGTAGGCTGTGCCTATGCTGCTTGGTGGTGTGATGTCAAGTGCACGGTGCAGGTAGGCAGGATGCAGCGGGGGATTGTTATGTGTGGAGCTAAGATGGATGTGGGAGAGAGGAGAGAGGAACAGGAGCCAAAAACATACAAACAAACAAAAAAGAATGCTAGGGGAGCTTGCCGTTGGAGTGGAGAGATGAGAGACTATGAAGTGGAGAAAAAGAGAAAGGGGAAGAGGAAGAAAAGAAAAGAATGAATAAATAAAAAATCGGAAAGTTTAAAGAGCCGCAAATTTCCCAGGGATCCCACCGGTGCAGCTATGAGGTCTGGGGAAGTCGCTTACAGGTGTTGCAGTACAGCCTGGCTAGAAGGTGTAGAGGTATACAATGCCAGGTATTCAGGGAACAGGAAGAGAAGGA
Source organism: Dugong dugon (assembly GCA_030035585.1). Classification (NCBI taxonomy): domain Eukaryota; kingdom Metazoa; phylum Chordata; class Mammalia; order Sirenia; family Dugongidae; genus Dugong; species Dugong dugon. Next base: position 11,530,527 of record CM057465.1, read on the forward strand.
AGCTATAGAGAGATGAGAAACTGAGCAATGAAGAAAGACAAAAAGGGAAAAAGAGGGAAAAGAAAACAAACCAAATTAAAAAAAAAAAACAACAAGAAAGGCCCCCCAAAAAACAGAAAAAAAAACCAATGAAAAAAGAAATGCCCTCAGGGATCCCTCTACACGTCTGTGCAAGCCGAGTGGGAAGTCTCCTTGCCACACAACACCGCCTGGCCAGAAGGGGCTCCCAACTCAAGAAAAGCAAAAGAAAACAAACAATTCAAAACAAACAAACAAACAAAAGCCCCAGGATCCCACCAGCACAGCAGTCCAGACCAGGCAGCAGCTCCACACTTGAACGGAGCTCCACAGCCCCTCAGGAAGAAGCAAAGATGGCGCACGGAGCCAGGTATTTGAGCAAAAGGAGGGGGCAGTGGCGAGAGGTAAGGAAGAAATCAAAAGAAGCAGAAAAAAAAGGAACACTAGCAGCCAACAAATGGCACTCAGAGAGCCAGCTAGTGCGGGCTGGTGTTTCTCGGACAAGAGACTGTGTCCGCGGGAAGCAGAGGGGGCCGAGTGTGGGTGAAGAGGGGTAGGGAGTGGGAAAGTATATATCACAAATTACCGGAGCTTTGCAGCCCCTCAGGAAGAAGCAAAGATGGCGCATGGAGCCAGGTATTTGAGCGAAAGGAGGGGGAGGGGGTCAGAGGTAAGGAAGAAATCAAAAGAAGCGGAAAAAAGCAACACCAGCAGCCAACAAATGGCACTCAGAGAGCTGGCCTGTTTGGGTGTGTGGAATCCCAGCAGCCGGTGTTTCCCAGTCAAGAGATTGCGGCCACGGGAAGCAGAGGAGGCCGAGTTGGGGTGAAGAAGGGTGGGGGGTGGGAAAGCGTATATCGCAAGTTACCGGCTGTTTTATCTACCACTGGATGCTCTGTGAGGCTGCTTTCTCATACCCCCTGTTTGCTGGTCTCCAATAGGAGTCCAAGATGGCGGACCCATGCTGCGTTAGCTGGTAGGGGACCTCTGCATGAATCTCTCCTCGCTCTCCATTCTCTGTCAGTTTTCTCACTCCATTTGGTGCTTGGCTGAGTTCTTTCATTCTTAATTTGATGTTTTAGGGTTTCAGGATTATTGTGTTCTCTGTTCAGCTTAGTTTTTCAGATCTTTGCTGTGGAGGGACGGCATGGTGCTTCTGCCTAGAGCGCCATTTTGCTGGAACCTCCCCCAAACCCTTTGTTTTGGCAGCAAAATATACAATCAAAAAGTCAGGAGTGGAGGTCAGATCGTTAAATATGGAAGTCACATAGTTTGGTTGATAACTTTTTAAACACCCCCAGAAAAAAAGTCCCCTCTAATTTCTGTATCTTTTTTTTTTTTTTAAAGCCTTCTTCAGCCGTGCATGGGGCCAGGGACTCTTGCAATAAGGAAAACAATGCATTTTTTGTTTAAAAATTAGATGATATGTGTTTCAGTGGAGGGAAGATCCAAATTATAACTAACCTGCCTTCCAGCTCAAACATGTAACAGACTCCTACTAAGTGTATCCTTCACAGAAGGGTTAGATATACCTTTTAGAGTTAGTTAAGGTCATAAAATTCAAGGAAAGACAGAGGGACTCTTCCAAACTTAAGGAGACTAAAAAGACATGAATACTAAATGTAATAGACAAATGATGCTAAATGCATTTAATATCATTTGTATGTGTTCTGGATTTGATTCTGATTTTTGAACTTGATCCTTTTCTTATAAATGATACTATTGAGACAGTTGGTGAAACTTGGATGAAGTCTGACATTTAGAATAATTAATTAGTATTTTGTGGCAGGTTGGTGTCTCTTCATACATTTCCTATTAGCACTTTTTTTCTTTTATCATTTGCCCATTTATATCCTTTGTCCCAACATCATTTATTGAAAAATTCATTCTGTCCTCATTGGTTTGAATTTTTTTAAAATTGTGTTTTAGGTGAAAGTTTACAGCGCAAATTAGTTTCTCATTCAAAAATTTATACACAAATTGTTTTGTGACATTGGTTGCAATCCCCAGAATGTGTCAGCACTCTGCCCCATTTCACTGTGGGTTCCCCATGTCCATTCATCCAGTTTTTCTGTCCCTTTCTGCTTTCTCATCTTTGCTTTTGGGCAGGTGTTGCCCATTTGGTCTCATATACTTGACTGAACTAAGGACATTCCTCAGGTGTGTTGTTGTTTGTTTTATAGGCCTGTCTAATCTTTGGCTGAAAGGTGGACTTTGGGAGTGGCTTCAGCCCCAGTTAGCAGGGTGTCTGGGGACCATAGTCTGGGAGGTTCCTCCAGTTTCTGTCAGACCACTAAGGCTGGTCTTTTTTTGTGAATTTGAATTTAATTCTTCATTTTTCTCCCACTCTGTCAGGAACCCTCTACTGTGATCCCTGTTAGAGTGGTCAGTGTGGTAGCTGGGCACCATCTAGTTCTTCTGGGTTCAGGCTGGTGTAGGCTGTGTTTCATGTGGACCATTAGTCCTTTGGACTGGTATTTTCCTTGTGTCTTTGGTTTTCTTCATTCTCCTTTGTAGCCAACGTGATGGGACCAATAGAGATATCTTAGATGGCCTCTTGCAACCTTTTAAGACCTCAGACGCTACTCAGCAAAGTAAGCTGTATAACATTTTCTTTATGAATTATGTTATGCCAATTGACCTAGATCTCCTCTGAGACCATGGTCCCCAGCCCTAAGCCCCAGTAACTTGGTCCCTCAAGGTGTTTGGATGTGTCTAGGAAGCTTCCATGATTTTGCCTTGGTCAAGTTGTGCTGACTTCCCCTGTATTGCGAGCTGTCTTTCCCTTCACCAAAGTTAACACTTGTCTACTATCTAGTTAGTGATTTCTCCTCTCCACCCCTCTCCTCCCTCATAACCATCAAATATTTTTTTTCTGTGTGTAAACCTTTTCTTGGGTTTTTATGATAGTAGTCTCATACAATATTTGTCCTTTTGTGATTGATTTATTTCATTCAGCATAATGTCCTCCAGATTCATCCAAGTTGTGAGATGTTTTGCAGATTCATCATTGTTCTTTATTGCTGCGTAGTATTCCATTGTGTGTATGTACCATAATTTGTTTATCCATTCATCTGTTGATGGGCACTTAGGTTGTTTCTATCTCTTTGCTATTGTGAATAATGCTGCAATGAACATGGGTGTGCATACATCTGTTCGTGTGATGGCTCTTATTTCTCTAGGATATATTTCTAGGAGTAGGATTGCTGGATGGTATGGTATTTCTATTTCTAGCTTTTTAAGGAAGCGCCATATTGTTTTCCATACTGGGTGTACCATTTTGCATTCCCACCAGCAGTGCATAAGAGTTCCAATCTTCCCGCAACCTCTCCGACATTTGTTGTTTCTGTTTTTTTAATTCATGCCAGTGGTGTTGGGGTGAGATGGTATCTTGTTGTAGTTTTGATTTGCATTTCTCTAATGGCTAATTGTGAGCATTTCCTCATGTTTCTATTAGCTGCCTTGATGTCTTCTTTGGTGAAATGTCCGTTCATGTCCTTTGCTCATTTTTTAATTGGATTATTTGTCTTTTTGTTGTAAAGGTGTTGGATTTTCTTGTAGATTATGGAGATTAGACCTTTGTTGGATATGTTGTAGCCAAAATTTTTTTCCCAGTCTGTTGAAATTCCACCTTTACCATATACTACAATTTTATAGATACTTCAATGCGTTTTAGGAGTCTTTGTGCTTTTCCACAAAACTGTTGGTTTGTTCTGTGACAATTCTACAGTTTTAATCGCTGTGCCTTTATAGAGTGTTTTGATATTTAAAAGAGCATATTTTCTTTTTTTCTGATAAAAACTTCTGAAAGTACTTTCATGTAAGCTATCCATAAAGGAGCCCTGAAGTCGCTCAGCTTCTAATGAAAAGATTGACTGTTAGAACTTACCAGCCTCTCTGCGTGGGAAAGATGTGACAGTCTGCTTCCATAAAGATTTACTTGATGGCAATTTTTAAAAATATACTCCATAAAAAAAATATGAAATATGAAATAACCTAAATGCCCATCACAGATGAATGGACGGGCAAAATGTGGTGTGTGTGTATATATATATGTCTGCATACAATGGAATATTACTTGTCCATAAAAAAGGAATGAAAACCTGATACATGCTACAACATGGATGAACCTTGAAAACATTATGCTAAGTGAAAGAAGCCAGTCACAAAAGGCCACATATTGTATGATTCCATTTATATAAAATGTCCAGAATAGAGACAGGAATTAGATTAGTGGTTTCCAGGGCATGATGGGGAAGGGGAGGAATTGTGAGGTGAAGGATTTATTTTTGGGTTGAGGGAAATATTTTGGAATTAGATAGTAGTGATGGTTGCACAACATTGTGAATATACTAAAAACCACTGAATTGTATACTTCAAAGTGATTAATATGGTGAATTTTTATGTTATGTGAATTTGATCTCAATATAAAACACAAATAATTAAAATACAATAAAATAAACCCTTTTAAATAATTTTAAAAGATGAAAAACAAAGGCAATGCAGCGTCATAGGGCAGGATGGAAGAACAGGCAACGTGGAGGGACAGGATGCTGTGATCAGAGTCATGTATGTGAATTGCTTTCAGAGGTGATGGTGAGCTTTGGGATGTGGCCATGGGGGTGAGGGGCCAAGGTGGACAAGGAAGGAAGGTTGCTGTGGTGAAGAGACCCTGGCTCAGTACCTGCCCTGCAGGCTGTCATGTCAAAAGAAGGCATTGGTGAGGGAAAGAATATGGGGTTGAAGGTCAGGAAACCTGGGATCTGGTCTCTGCCCTTAGCTGGGGAACCATAGGATGACCACTTAACAACTCTCAGTGTCAGTTTGCACATCTGTCAATAGGCATAACAAGGGAATACCTACCTCACTGGGTTATCATAGAATTGAACGGCCATATGCTTAGAAAGTGGTAAGAAAGATTCAAGTACAAAGAAATCTTAGAATAAGTGAAGAGTAGCTTCCCTGAATATCCTTGGGAGGGAGTCGGAATGACACACTTTATGAGTACCAGTGATCCTTCATCTTTTTGAGCTCTTGTAACAACCTTATGAGATATTTTTGAGAAAGTTTGAGAAAGCTGAGGCTCATAAGGGTACTTTGCTCAGGGTGACACAGCTGGAGGTGGCAGAGCTGGGGTTTGAAGCCAGGCTGATTGACTCTCAAGGCCAGGCTGTCTTTACTAAACCTTACTAAAGCTGAGGGAAGGAGGTGGGCAGGGCTGAGAGGAAGTGGGATAGGAGGGGAGAGTGAGGTTGGGCAGGGATAGGGTTGTTGTGAAGGCCAAACAAACAAGGCAGGGGTTTGGAGAAGACTTTAATAGGACTAAGCCTATAGAAATTATCATATACATAGTAATTGTAAAAGAATATGGGGAGTTAAATTTGCGTATTTAAAGAGTTTAGAGGAAAGGGGAAAAAAGAAGAATAAAAATTGGCTTATTTAAATGTATACAAACAAAAAATATTGGCCAGAGAAATCTTTATTTTCAAGATGGAACATCAAGACTATTAAGTAATTTTCAGGTTAACAGCTATGACATTGCCCTTGTGTACTCCCTCACGCTAGTTTTCTAAGAAATCCCAGGGCACTTTGAATTTTGTGATGACTAATTCTTAGGAAGCATCAGTTTGGTGACACTTGGTGAGATCTTGCAAGAATGGCAGCTCTACCAGGGCACAGGCCTTTATTTTGTTCCCTAATGCCTAGAGGGATTCCCTGGGGGGTGCAAATGGTTAAGTGCTCGACTACTAACTGAAAGGTTGGTGGTTCAAACCCACCCAGAGCCCTGGCCATCCGCTTGAGAAAGGTCACAGCCTTGAAAACCACATGGAATGCAGTTCTACTCTGCAACACCTGGGGTCACCATGAATTGAAATCAACTTGACAGCAACAGGTTTGGTATCAGGTTTGGTAATGTCTAGAGGTGTTCCAGGCACATGAAAGATACTCATTAAAATATGCCGAAGGAAGAAAATCAGTTGACTGAATAAATCTTGAAGTTGCTAAATGGAAAGATGCTAGAGTTTGTGCTATCTTATTAAAGTGGAAAGCCAGTTTATTCCTCAAAAAAGAATTCAGTTAAAACCCCACTCAATATATATACCCTCATCAAGAATCCACAGATCAGCCAGTGGCTGTGTACAACCCAGAAGCAGGTCTGATGGATCTAATATTGCTCATGGTAAAGTCTGCCAGGGATGTTAGTAAGTAAGAGAGAGGAATATAGAAGAGTTTGGACTCCCAGTTAGCAGTGCAGCAGGTGCGAGGGTGGACAGCAGTCAGGGCGTGCTCCATGCATTTGGTGACTGGGGTCAGATTTGTCCTTGATTTGGCCATGGTCTTTTTAAGATGTTGACAATCTGTTATAGAGATAAAATGTTAAGAGAAATGTGTTAGATTTTCAAATGAAAGCAAGCAAGAGAAAACATCAAGAAATAATTTTTGTTTTTTTCTTGGAGTGCAGGGAGGGCAAAACGATTTCACTTGTGTTCGGTTCTCATTGCTGGGTGGTGGCTGCTTGAGGGCTGCACAGAGAGGAACCACTGTGTGGGGTGAAGAGCCCAGGCCCCAGACCTGTACTGGCCAATAGAAATATAATGTGATCCACATATGTATTTTTACATATTCTAACTGCCACATTTCAAAAAAGTGAAAAGAAACAAGTGAAATTAATTTCAATTATATATTTCACTTCATTCAATATATCAAAAATATTGTCCTCTTACATGTAATCAATATATAAGAATTAATGAGATAGTTACATTTTTTGGTACTGACTTTGTAATCCGGTGTGTGTATCACACTGAGTGCCCACGTCATTTTGGACTACCTGCATTTCAAGTGCTCAGCAGCCCGTGTGGCCAGTGGCTATCATATTGGAGAGTACAGCTCTGAAGTGAAACTGTCTGGGATTGGTTCTTGGTGTTGTCACTGACGAGATGGGTGGCCTTAGCCAAGTAATTCAACTTTTTTTTTTTATGGTGAAAGGAGATGATAACATTCCCCGCTTCATAGATGTGAGAATTGACTGATATAATTTTTATAAAGGGCTCAAAACAGTGCCTGGCACTGAGCTTATGTGTACTGAGTGTGTGCTGAGGTTCAGTTGAAAGGAGACCTGACCAAGGCAGGAGGGGGCAGCAGCAAGTGAGCCTGAAACTGTGCCTGGCAGAGAAGAGGTACTTAAGAAGTACAGATTGAATTTATGAATTTGCCATCCCTGGTCTGTGGGTGGAGTCCCTAGGTGGTGCAAATGGTTAACACGCTAGGCTGCTAACTGAAAGGTTGGAGGTTCGAGGCCAACCAGAGGTGCCTTGGAAGGAAGCCATGACAGTCTGCTTCCGAAAAATCAGCCCTTGATAACACTGTGGGGAACAGTTCTACTTTGACACACATGGGGTTGCCATGAGTTGGAGTTGAGTTGACTTGACTCAACAGCAACTCATTTTTTTTTTTGGTTGGTCTGTGGGTATTGAAGAGGGAACTTACAGTCTTCAAAGTACTGGCCTCCATAGCTCTCCTTCACTTCTAGAGACGCTTGGCTCCAGATCTCCTTAAGCACATCCTCTGTATTGTCAGGGGTCAGGAGACCTGTTTTGAAGTTGTCTGGTTCTACGATAGCCACTCGAACATCAAAAGGTTGAGCTCCCTTCTGAAACACAAGACAGAAGTGTGAACCAGGAACAGTGCATGCCTATGAACAATCCTTCCTCCTCCTAAAGATGTCCAAGGTGAAGTACTTTGGGAAGAATATGAAAGAGTAAACCCAAGGAGTCCCTGGATGGTGCCAACGGTTAAGCACTGGACTACTAGCCAAAAGGTTGGCAGTTCCAACCTTTTGGTGACTTGGAAGACAAGGCTGGCGATCTGCTTCCGAAAGGTCACAGCCTTGAAAACCCTATGGAACAGTTCTATTCTGCACACATGGGGTTGCCAGGAGTCGAAATTGACAGCAACTAACAACAACAATAATAAACCCTAGGGCAGCTGAGTAAGATGTCCAAGGTACAACTCAAAAACACAAGATACAAGTGAGTTTCCTTACCAGCTATGAAGACGGTCAGGCGGAGGGAGGCGATAGTGCTTCCTCTTTTCAGGCCAGCCTCATGGCATTCTGGGAGACCACCTGTCCGCTGTAGCCATACTGGTGCCTCTCAGCAACCTGGACACTTGAGCCCTTTTAAACCCACTGTGTCTTTCTGCAGGCTGTTCTCTCAACTCCTTTTTGAGTCCTTGCTTGACTCACTGTATCAAGGGAGATTAAGTAACCTCTTTAGTGATCCTCTAGAGACCATATATTCTGTATTTCTTCAACAAGTGTTTGTTGTACACCCATATGCCTGGACTTGGGCCAGCTTCTAGGGAGTAGAGAAAAGTCACAGACCCTGCCCACAGTGAGATAGACGTCATACAGTACAGTTTCCTTCTGAGCCACAGCTCTGGTTTTCCAAGCTCAAGGGCCCAAGAGGATCCAGATAGTGAGGGCTTCCTGCATGGTGATTAACCATTGACCCGCCTGTCTCCTCTGTCATGCATGAACTCCTCAATCACGTGGATGTTATTCATTTTCCAAATGTCCACCTGATAACTGCCATTATGGAGCAGCATTGGGCCTAGTGCCAATAAAGTTGATTGAAAAGAGTTTCTGATGTCTGGAGCTCTTGTTCAATTGAAAACTCCTTCTCCCAAGATGGACTATGATAAGTGTGGGAGGGGGAAGGGGGAGCTAAGGTTTACACTGAAGGTGAAATGGTGGACTCCAAGCTGCTGTATGTGAGACCTCTGGATGGGAGGAGGTGTGAAGAGTCTGTGTGTTTTCAGTGTATGGCACACACATGTGTAATTATTATTTTCCTCCTCTATTGGGTTACGATCATCTGGTGGGCTTCGTGGGCCTGTACTACCTTCTGCACTGGTATTGGGAGAGGCAGATGGTGAGCTACCTTCGCGACAAGTACGTCTTCATTATGGGCTGTGGCTCCGTCCTCAGAAACCTGCTGGCCAGGCAGCTGGACCTTGAGGCTTTCAGGTGCTAGCTGCGTGTCTGATGGAGCAGGGGGCCAGATGTCAGACAGGAGACAGTGATCCTGGACACAAGCAAGTTTCCTTACCAGGTGTGACAAGGGAGCATTGCTACAGCCTCCCAGTGGGTAAAGGAGTGTGTGGGGGACAGAGGTATGGTCAGAGGTGGGGGGTCTGTTCTTTAGATAGGCTGCTTTTCCTCAATGTCTTAGAAGTACCAGAAAATGTGCCAGGTGCGAAGTCTTAGGAGTTAAAATGGAGCGTGTATTGGGGAAGTGTTTTCATTGCACAGGGCTGACCAATACAAAGGTATTTAGGAAGACACGGAAAAAATGTTTGAGGTCTAGACTGCCATAAAAAAATCGCAGTTGTGTGTAATTCATGTGTATGTAGCTGGCTGGGAGGTGGAATGAAGGACTGGGAGGCAGAGGCAGTGAGGAAGAGAAATGGTGCAGAAATCAAACTCTGCAGGGACCTTGGCCACTGGAAATCCAGGGTACAGACATGCTGACTTAGCCAAGAAGGTAAGTTAAGAAGTGCCTTTTCTTATTCCTTTCAAGAAGAATCTTGCTTTACAAAAACATCCTGTAAAACAGGATGCAATTATGCTGCCCACATCTCATTTTATATGCCTTTCCTGAGGGCAGTCTAAACCAGTCCTTCCCAAACTTTCATGATCATAAGAACTTAGAGGCCTGGGAAGTGTTACTTTTCAACCAGTGGCCCAGGTGAGTCTTGTGATTAGGCACATTTGGGAAACACAGATGAGATGAGAGCAAGTCACAGTGGGGCATGAGCAGTGTATTTCTGGAAATCATCTGCAGCACAGCAGCCATGGAAACATCCTGTGAGGTGAGCCAGGCTATTAGCTCCCTGACGTTTGTGCGTCTATATGCAGAAGGCAAAGTTCTGGTTTCCTGGAAGAAACTCCAAAGCAGGCCATTTGTGGGTGTAAAGTGGAGAGCCACTACCAGGTCCAGCTGCAGTTGAGCTAGAAGATGTGATTTTTACACACACATCCCCTGGATTTGTCATTATAGGTCTTCATTTTTTTTTTTTTAACCCTTGCACCAACCTGGCACAGGCCTCAGTGCTAGCTGATACCCTGGGTAAATGCTGTAAAGGGTGAGAACAAAAATCTCCAGGGAGAGGCTTCAGCTAATGGACATAAAAGAATGGTTTGGACAGTACATTATATGGTCACCCTAGTTAAAGCTAGGATTCCTTGGGTAGTGCAAACAGTTAACGCACTTGCTTACTGCTAACCGAAAGGTTGGTGGTTCAAGTCCACCCAGAGGCACCTCGGAAGAAAGGGCTGGAGATCCACTTCCCAAAAATTTCAGTTGTTGAAAACCGTATGGAATACAGTTCTACTCTAACACACATGGGATCACCATGAGTTGGAGATGACTTGACGGCAACTGTTGTTTTTTTTGGTTTGTTTTTGGTTAACACAGCAGAATTTTTATGTCTGTGGCAATGTAGTATAATCACCATCTGTCAGGTATAAGGGAGTAAGAAAGGTTAAGATCTGAGGCACTTTAACGTGCAACTTCAGGAATACTTTCCCAAAACTTTATTGTGAAAAATTTTACAAATGTTTCTCTGGTTGTGCAGTTATGGTTACTCCCAACTGATTGTTTTTCTAGGCAGGTTATAAGGCAACGTTAGTCTAACCCAGTCTGTCTTTTGGGGAGAGAGGTGAGAACATGTTACCTCATGGCCTGGGGAATGGACAGGAAGGTCAAGAGACCTGACCTGAAGAAACTTGGTACAAGAGACATTGCAGTGATCTCCCTGTGGACAAGGACTGTTGTTATTAGGTGCTGTTGAGTCTGTTCTGACTCATAGATGCCCTATGTACAACAGAACAAAATACTGCCTGGTCCTGCCCCGTCCTCAAAATCATCGTTATGCTTGAACCCATTGTTGCAGCCACTGTGTCCATCCATCTCGTTGAGGGTCTTCCTCTTTTTTGATGACCCTCTACTTTACCAACCGTGTGGACTGTTGAGAACTTTGCAAAGTCCTGGCCCTCAGCTGTATAATAAATATACACTGGGTGCATGAGGAATTTACTAAGTGCAAGAGAAGCATAAATAAGGAGGTGACTAGTTCTGCTATAGGGTCGCTTTGAGTTGGAATCGACTCGACGGCACAAAACAACAACAGCAAGTTCTGCTTTGAGACACAGAGTCAAGGAAGGCTTCCTAGAGGAGCTGAGCTGTAACCTGAGAAGGCAGTAAGTAAGGGAAGGGCGGTCTGGGCAGAGAGCTTGTGCAAAGGCACGATGGGTATGTAGGGACTCAGGTTTCCAGGGAAATAAGTGGTGCTCAGCATGGCTTCAGGGTAGCTGGATCAGCAAGAGTGACATGAAGCTGGACTGGTAAGACAGGCAGCAGTAACGCCTCCCTCTGCCTGAAGCATCTTCAGATCTACTCAAGAATCTGGGTCTCTTGGTTCAAATCATATGAAATTGCCCATATGCAACTGTTTGTGACTTACCAAAATGGCAATGTCACATATCGTTGTTAGTTACTGTAGAGTCGATTTCGACTCATAACAACCCCATGTGTGCAGAGTAGAACTGCTCCATAGAGTTTTCAAGGCTGTGAAAGCAGATTGCCAGGTCTGTCTTCTGAGGTGCCTTTGGGTAGGTTTGAAGTGTGATTTAGAAAATAATATTGGAATCATTTATTCCCTCTCCTTGAGCATAGAGAATGTGGCCTAGCTGGAGCTGGGCTCACAAGGACGTACAAGGATACATCAACTGGGCGCTGAGGTATAAAGAGAATAGTCTTGGAAAATATCTGTCAGGGAAACTTTCACATAAAGCCAATCAAACAGAGCACAAAAGACTTTCCACTCTTGTCTTTTTCTATTAGCATTTAGTGAACAGAAATTTGTTGGACCAATGAAGACCCTCCTGACTGTCATTACTGAAACTTGTACCAATGATTGTTAAGAAAGACAATTCAAAATGTAGGATCACAGTTTCTAGCCAATCTGTGAAAAGGTGAAACTTTTGATGGTTTTGCCCAATTGTAATGTTAATATATACTGACGACTGTAACCTTCTGTGGGGGGCTCGGGCAGACTTGGCTATGGCAGCATGCTTGTCTATTCTTGCCTATTCTGTAATATTCTTTGGACTTGGACAGACATGGCTCTAGCAGCAGGCTTGTCCGTTTTCCCGCTTTTGACTGTTCTGTGATATTTCCTTGGACTTGGGCAGACATGGCTCTGGCAGCATGTTTGTCTGCTTTCCACTTTTGCCCCTTTGAATATATGCCAAATAAAACTTTCTTTTTGCTTTACTAAACTTTTTGATGTTTTTCCCCTACAACAGTTAATGATGTAGTTGTCAAGGATTTCTGAAGCTACGATCGAGTCGATCTCGAGGAGACCTGGGCTGTGGAGCAGAAGCCGGCAAAGAGGTCCTATCTTCTGGACTCATGTGTTCCCACTCCATGTCCCTTCGACACCGATGGGGTGAGTGCTCGTGGAAAACGAGCATTTGCATATTCTTTTTGTTCTCTTTCTCATGTCTTCTTAAGCTTTGTTTGACATATTTGTTTGAAAAACCCAGTTGGTTGTTAAGGATAATCTTTCTTAGATTTTTGCTTGATTGTTTGGTTAAGAGTGACATTTAGTAACTCTTTAGGTGACCTGCAGTTTAGTTCCAGGTTTGGGTGTTTGAAACATTAAAGAGGTAATTCTATTTTCAAAGAGCTTTGAGTCACTATAAGCTGCAAAATTCAGGCCTTCATGTGGCTCGGAGAAAACCTGGAAAATAGTGCTCTGTTTTGCCATATCCTCAGCGGGAGGTGGCAACTCCTGACCTGTGTCATGAAATTTGCAGGGAGAGGTGGCAGCTCTTTTTTTTTTATTTTTTATTTTATTGTACTTTAGATGAGGGTATACAGAACAAATAGTTTCTCATTAAGCAGTCAGTACACATATTATTTTATGACATTGGTTAACAACCCCATGACATGTCAACACTCTTCCTTCTCAACCTTGAGGACCTTTATTTTGGTGAAAATACACATAGCCAAAGTTACAACATTTCAAAAGTTTCTACATGTACAATTCAGTGACATCGATTACATTCTTCCAGTTGTGCTGCTATTCTCACTATCCTTTTCCAAATTATTCCATCAGCATTATCTTCAACTCACTGTCCCCTAGTCTTCCCATCAAACCTTTTGAGTTGCTGTTGTCAATTTGATCTCACATAGATAATTCTTTTTTTTTTTGTACCTTAGATGAAGGTTTGCAGAACAAATAGTTTCTCATTAAACAGTTAGTACACATATTGCCCTATGACGATGGTTAACAACCCCATGACACATCAACATTGTCCCTTCTCAGCCTTGGGTTCCCTATCACCAGCTTTCCTGTCCCCTCCTGCCTTCTTGTCTTTATCCCTGGACTGCTGTGTCTTGTTAGTCCTGTTTTGTTTTATGAGGCTGTCCAATCCCTGGCTGAACGGTGAACTTTTGGAGGGGCTTCACCACTGAGCTAAAACGGTGTCCGGGGGCCATACTCTTGGGGTTTCTCCAGTCTGTCAGGCCAGTAAATCAGGTCTTTTCTTTTTTTTTTTTTTTGTGAGTTAGAATTCTGTTCTACATCCTTTTCCAGCTCTGTCCAAGACCCTCTATTGTGATCCCGGTCAGGGAAGTCAGTGGTGGTAGCCGAGCACCATCTAGCTGTACTGGACTCAGTCTGGTGGAGGCCGTGGTAGCTGTGGTCCATTAGTCCTTTGGATTAATCTTTTCCTTGTGGAGAGGTGGCAGCTCCTGACCTGTGTTGTGAAATTTAAGGGAGAAGTGGTAGTTTCATACCTGTTTTATGATACAGTTTCTCAATAAAGAATCACAATGTTAAAATTAAAATCATCAGTAACTTTAAAGTACTTTCCAATTGGAGAAACTAGTATATTTAAGATCTAAAATAAGAGACTAGGTCTCTAGCCATCAGAATGAATTAAGTTCAAAAAGATGGAAACCTTAGAGCTTAACATCTTTGATAAATGTACCAAGACACTGGTCTAGGGTCTGTATTTAAAAACACTATAAACTGAATATAATAGAAGTAATTTGGAATTCCAGTGACCACTTTGGGAAAATGGGCTTCCATTTGTGTTGTCTTTTCCTTTTTGAGGAATTTTTGCTTGATGCTCAGGTTTTGTCAAAAAGTCTAATATTCCTCCATCTGAGGCTCTGACAAAAAGTTTTATCTAGAACCTGTTTTTTCCATTGAATTGAGTCTATCTTACCCAAAATTGCTATATATACTTTAAGAAACTAGAATCCCCATATCCTTGTTTTGTGTGGTATTGTCTGGTGAGTTTATGTGGTCTCCGTGTCTGCTTTTGTCCTAAGAGCTTGTCTCTGGTCTAGAGCATTGTGTCTTGTATCAGGTTGGAGGTTATGGCTGAGAATTGCTGTTTTTTGTAAGGCTGGTCATAGAACCTCAGGTCTTTCTTCATCCAGAAGAAACTACGTCTTGTGTCTGTCTTATGATTTAGACTTCTAGGAGCAACTTGGAGAAACTTTGATATAAATTGGTCTATTTGAAAAGTAGACTATGTCAATCTTAAAGGTGAAACTTTTCTAAAAAACTTAAGCTAGATATTGTATGAAATGTGTTTTATTTAAGGAAAAAAGATAGTTTTGTCTTAAAGTAAAAGTAGCAGTTGGAGAACAGTAAAAAAAGAAATTAGTTATCTTTTGCCCTTCAAAATGCCTAGGTCAACTTAAATGTATATAAATGTCTTCAGTGAGTTCAGAGGGTGAGGGCGGGGCAAGATCAGGCCTCCTCAGCCCCCAGCACTGAGTCTGCAAGGTCACATAGTTCCAGGGAAGCTTTTGAACGACCCTTTCCAACTAGGTGGAGACCCTTTTAAGATAAAAGATGAGAAAAATTGCCGCTTTGCTATAGTTATCAGAAATTGGATGGATCCCAGTCATAAAAATACTGTAAACAAGTTGTCTCCATTATAGGGGAATTGTTAAGAAGCCAATATACAATATCTGATCAAAAGGAGGGAATGATTTAGAAAATCATATCAGAATCATTTATTCCCTCTTCTTGAGCATAGAGAACGTGACCCAGCTGGAGCTGGGCTCACAAGGACTCACAACGACACATCAACAGGGCCCTGAGGTATAGGACAATAGCTAAGATAATCTGGGAAAATATCTTTTAGGAAATCTTTCATATAAAGCCAATCAAACAGAACACAAAAGACTTTCCACTCTTGTCTTTTTCTATTAGCATTTAGTGAATAGAAGTTGTTGGACCAATGAAGACCCTCCTGACTCCTTACTGAAACCTGTACAAGTGACTGTTAAGAAAGACAATTTAAAATGTAGGATCACAATTTCTAGCCAATCTGTGAAAAGGTGAAGCTTTCAGTGGTTTTGCCCATTTGTAATGTTAATATATACTGATGACTCTGTAACCGTCTTTGGACTGGGGCAGACATGGCTGTGGCAGCATGCTTGTCCATTTTCCCATTCTTGCCTATTCTGTAATATTATTTGGGCTTGGACAGACATGGCTCTAGCAGCAGGCTTGTCTGTTTTCCCACTTTTGTCTGTTCTGTGATATTTCCTTGGACTCGGGCAGACATGGCTCTGATAGCATGGTTGTCCACTTCCCACATTTGTCCCTTTGAAAAATAAGCTGAACAAAACTTTCTTTTTGCTTTATTAAACTTTGTGATTCTTTTCCCTCTACAACAACTGCCAACTTTTTGGCTAGTAGTTGAGTCTTTAACCGTTTGTGCCACCCCAAACCAAAGAAACCAGACATGTTGCTGTCGAGTTGATTCAGACTCATAGAGACCCTATAGAACAGAGCTGAGCTGCTCCATAGGGTTCCCAAGGAGCAGCTGGTGGATTTGAACTGCTGACCTTTTGGTTAGCAGCTGAGTTCTTAACCACTGTGCTATGAGGGCTCCATTGTGCCACCTGGGGACTCCTTAATTTCATATGAATCAACATAGTAACTTGTCCATTTGTGTTGTACCTTGGACCTCTTCTCTAGCTGTCATGGTGTTTATACTTTCATTCTTTCCTGACTTAATGCTGCCTTCTCTCATCATCTGTGATAGGATGGGATAGGATTATTACGCAGACACACATTGTTCCTTTGCTTAATATTTTCCTGTCTTGTGGTTCAGAAGGGAGCTTGTCCTTTGAGTGTTCATGTTGCTATCACAGAGCACGAAAACATTAAAACTCCCATCCTTTGCCCCGAGTATACAGGTGTCCCCAGAGGTGAAGGAGAGCTATGGAGACAAACAATTTGAAGGCTGTAAATTTGTCCTTAATATTGTCAGAGCAGAGAAGGCACATTCATTCCTTTAACAAAACCTTCTTGAACACCTACTGTGTGCCAGGCAGGATTCCAGGCTCACTTCCTGCTCTTCCCCCATCCCTTGCTCATGGCAGACCTTCTTTTCCACTGAATCTGATTAGCTCTGTATGAAGCATTCAGTTTATTTGCACAATATCCCCATGAGGGATGAATTATTATTATGACCTTTTTATAGATAAGGATACTGAGGTGGGAGAGATTGAGAATTCATTCAAATAGTCACTGGAAAAGATGGGATTACAAACCAGTCATCTTACTCAAGAGCCCATGCTCAGTTGTGCATGGTGCTTCCTCTCACACAGTCCTCAGCGGCCACCACCTGCACTCCTAAGGGAAAATCATGACCTTCCCAGTGTTAAGAGAAAAAAATATTACTTTGTTGCATGGTGTTTTCTATTCTTACTTCTGTATTCATGTGCTAATATATTTCTTCTCAATGTTTTCTATTCCTCACGGATTGCCAAGGTTTAAACAAGTTTTTAACTCAAGGAGAGAAGAATTTGACCCGTGCAATCCACTGCATGATGCATGCTGTCTTAGTCATCTAGTGCTGCTCTAACAGAAATACCACAAGTGGATGGCTTTAACAAAGAGAAGTTTATTCTCTCATAGTCCAGTAGGCTACAAGTCCAAATTCAGGGCATCAGCTCCAGAAGGCCCTCTCTCTCTGTCAGCTCTGGAGGAAGATCCGTGTGATGCATCAGTCTTCCCTTGGTCTGGGAGCATCTCAGCACAGGAACCTCAGGTCCAAAGGATGCGCTCTGCTCCTGGCACTGCTTCCTTGGTGGTGTGAGGTTCCCATGTGTCTCTGCTCGCTTCTCTCTTTTATATCTCAAAAGAGATTGTATTAAGACACTATCTAATCTTGTAAACCCCATCAGTATAACCTCATCACAGTGATAGAATTTACAACACATAAGGAGATCACATATAACCTCATCACAGTGATAGAGTTTACAACACATAGGGCAATCACATCAGATTACACAATCCTACAATACTGGGAATCATGACCTAGCCAAATTGCTACACACATTTTTTGGGGGACACAATTCAATCCATGACACATGCCCTGACTGCTGTTCACTGTCACACTCACCGTTTGGTTGGTTGGAATGCAAAACTTCTCTCTCTTCCTCTCTCTTATGTACCAATATTCCTGCAGATTTTAGGCTTTGCAAATTCATGAGTAAGGTCAGACCTGCTGGTGCTGTGTAGTATGAAAATCCCCCCCAACTCCTAGATTCTGGATGAGGGTTTAACAAACTGGGTTTTGACTAAGTTCTTTTTGGGACAGGTGAAACCAGTTGCCATCGAGTTGATTCTAACTCATGGCGACCCCATGTGTGTCAGAATAGAACTGTGCTCCATAGGGTTTTCAATGGCTGATTTTTCAGAAGTAGATTGCCAAGCCATTCTTCTGAGATGCATATGGGTGGACTTGAACCTCCAACCTTTCAGGTAGCAGCTGAGTGCATTAATCTTTGTATCACCCAGGGAGAGGTGAAACTATTTATTTATGTTAAAAAGATCAGAGAGATGTTCCACTTTTATTCTACAAATTCTCAGAATAGCTTAGTCAACTGATGTACATAAGGTCATCTTTCACAGGAGTCGTGGTAACTAAAATGAGTATATTGAAGTGTGGAGCTGATTGTAGTCAAAACAATATAACCTCTATCTGGGTGAATCTGGAAGAGTTTTCTTCTTTCTCAAGGGGAAGGAGGGACCCTCACCATGTGGCTGTACCTGGTGGGCTTCATGGACCTGTACTAACCTTCTGCACTGGTACCGGGAGAGGCAGGTGGTGAGCCACCTCCAAGACAAGTACGTCTTTATCACCGGCTGTGACTCGGGCTTCGGGAACCTGCTGGCCAGGCAGCTGGACCTGCGAGGCTTGAGAGTGCTGGCTGCGTATCTGACGGAGCAGGGGGCCAAGCAGCTAAGGGCCAGACGTCAGACAGGCTGGAGACAGTGATCCTGGACGTCACCCAAACAGAGAGCATCGCTGCAGCCACCCAGTGTGTGAAGGAGCATGTGGGGGACAGACGTATGGCAAGGGAGCCTGTCCTTTAGACTACTGCTTTGTCTTCATTATTTTAGAATGCCCAGGTAATATGCCAGGTGCAAAGTCTTAAGGGTCAGATTGTTGAATATATTGGGGTGGTGTTTTCATTACATGAGAACTGACAAATCCAGTAGTATTCATGGGGTAAGTGAATAAATGTTTATAGTTGGGATTGTCCTGAAAAATTTAGGTTTTGTGGGAGATGTCTGTACCTGGGTGGAAGGTAGAAATTGGTATAGTGACAGTGTGGAAATAGATTTAACAGCTTAAGTGTATGTACCTGGGTGAAGGATAGAATGAAGGCTAAGAAGGCAGAGAGAGAGTAGAAACACATGATTGTGGTGTAGAACACCTCTAATTCTGTAGGTGCAGTGGCCTCTGAAAATCCGGAGTAAAAAATAACTCTGGTTCCTTTAATACAGGATGCCATTATGTTGAAAACTACATTTCATTTTATATATGTCTTTTCCTGGGACCAGTATACACTGTCTTTCCCAAACTTGCCAGATAATGAGAATCAGAAAGATCAACTGCATCTAGGGAGGGGCTTGGGAATATCTTTATTGTGCGGTTAAGTGCCCACAGGTGAAGTTTATGATCAGGCACCGTTTAGAAACACAGGTGAGGTCAAGTTATACCCGAACTCTAATCACTAAGACCCGAGTAGTGTTTTTCTGAGTGTTGTTTCCTCTTATCAGCCCTGGTCAAGAGTTCCTGAGGGAGTCCAGGGAAGTAGCAGAGAGGATTCCTTGAACCTGGCAAGGGAACAGATTTCCAAGTTATCTAGAACAAGCTCCAAAGCAGACCATTTGGAGCCTATGGGGGCGGGGGCACCCATCAGGGTCAGCTGCAGTTGAGCATCCTGTAGACTAGTGATTGTGGGTGTATATTCTCTTGATTCCTTGCACCAGTCTGGCCAAGGCCTGAATGCACTATGGACAAGAGCTCAGAAATGGAAGGAGAGGAAATAGCTGAGAGAGAGGCTGCAGTGAGGACAGAGCAGGACACAAGGAAAGGCCTGCTGCCTACTCATCCATATGTGCTGTGCCATCTGCTGAAGGAACTGCTACTTTCTTTGTAGTTCACTCTCTACTTATCTTGCATTTTCCTTCCTAGCATATCCCTCCTACTCCCAGTTCTGAAAAGGAAATGGAGAATTAATTTTCTCTGCCCAACTCTGATCCTCCCATTCCCAATATCTCCAGCCCCTGCACCACTGGAGGAAGACAACACTTCATCATAATTTTTGTGTAAGGCATTTTTCCTCTTTGTTTTGGGAAAGTTAAATGTCTTCCTTTCAGGGCTTTTACAAGCAGTGCTTTTTTTCCAGTTGCTGAGAGCAGCACCATTCTCTAAAGTCATGACAATAAAACTGGTTAATTTTTTTGTTTTGAGTTTCCTAGTTACTTTAGAAATTACTGAGGCAAAAAAAAAAAAAAAAAAAAAAAGGATGAAATATGTTGTTTTAGCCTGAACCACCCTGCAGGCTTATCGTGACAGTCTTGTACCACACATCAGGATTAAATACAAGGAAATGCATCCACAACCCAGGTAGAAAATTTTAAAAAATTTTAGTTAAATATAAAGTTAAAAACTAATCATCAGAACTGCTCATAATTCATTTTAATTTGTGACTGGCTGTGATGCTGCAGCAGTCATTACAAACGCTCAGGAATTCAGAAAAATTGAGAAATTTTAACCCCCAAATGGTTCACAGAACAATGAGCAATGAATGAGGTTGACATATATTTTATAATCTTATTTCAACAAATGTTTTATTATGCCACTTTTTTTTCATACTCTGTGGTGAATAAAGACTTTTTCATGCCTCCAGCATTTCCACAGACACCTGGAAATTGGTTAGGCCCCAGGCGCTGTGCTTCCTGCAAAATGTCCAAGTTGGACTGACCATATGATTGATTTTCTCTTCCCTCTCTTATAAGAATGAAACTAAAATAAAAAATAGCTTGGCTCTTATTGATACAAATCTGCATGTTAATAAAAGGTTGAAGAGCCTCTAGCTCTCCAGCATTTCAGAAAAATATCTTACCTGCCAGGAGCTAAGTCTTGATGCCCTTGGAGTTTGCTGATGCCAGCAGTTTCCCATGGTGACTGTTTCTGTCCTTCCTCCTCTCTCAATTTGAGCCTTTCTTTTAAAAGCCAACCACTCCGTGAAGCCTTCCCTGATGACTACAGTAATACATTCTTTTTAAACTCCTTTCATTTTTAATTTCGGTTCTAATAATTAGCACTTTGTCTCCCCACCCTAACCATGTACCTTCTATCCCTGCACTTTAGAAGAAAGACCTCGTGAATTGCTTCTGTTAAGATGACAGCCAAGAAAACCCTATGGAGCAGTTCTACTCTGTAACACATGGGGTCACCATGAGTTAGAATCAACAAGATGACAACAGGTTTTTTTTTTTTTGCTTTTACTTTCTATAGCATCAAGTTAAAACACATACACACATGCACACATATATATATATATACACATACACATACTTATGATCTCCAATGAGACTGGAATGGCATTGGGCACTGTTATGGATTGAATTGTGTGCCCTAAAAATGTGTGTCAACTTGGCTAGGCCATGATTCTCAGTGGTTTGGCAGTTATGATGTAGTCTGACAGTCCTATGAGGAAGTGATCAGGTCCATGATAAGATTTGATATAATATCCATGATGGGATCTGCTGTGAGTAGCCAGTCAGTTGAAAGAGAATTTCCTCAGCGGTGTGGCCTACAGTGAATATAAGTGAACTTCTGGCAAGGCTCTCAGGCTTTTGCTCGCTGTGGATCCTGCAGCTGGCTCCTGTTCGTCTGACCTTGGGTTCTTGGGACTTGAGCTAGCAGCTTACCTGCCACCTTACCTGCTGATCTTGGGATTCAT
Source organism: Dugong dugon (assembly GCA_030035585.1). Lineage (NCBI taxonomy): Eukaryota > Metazoa > Chordata > Mammalia > Sirenia > Dugongidae > Dugong > Dugong dugon. The sequence continues at coordinate 11,551,916 of CM057465.1, forward strand.
CAGTCTTCACAGCCTCTGAGCAAGAGCCCTGCTGACTTGCCAATCTTGGGTTTGCCAGCCCCTGTGGCTACGCGAATCAGGAGAGGCCTCTATCCCGACTCATGGACTTGGGGACGTTCCAGCCTCTACAATTACATGAGCCATTTCCTTGGTATAAATCTTTATATATTTATAAACTTCACTGGTTTTGCTCCTCTAGAGAACCCAGCCTGAGACAAAATTTGGTACCGGGAGTGGGGTGCTTCTCTGACAGATACCTAAAATGTGGAAGCTGTTTTGAAATGGTGAATAGAGACTGGAAGAGTTTTAAAGTGCCTACTAGTAAAAGCCTAGATTACCTTGCAGAGACTGTTGGTGGACTGTTGGTGGAATTACAGACATCAGAGACAATTCTGGTGAGGACTCAAAAGCAAATGAGGAGAGCTATTACACTGGAGACGGCGCAGATGGTGGGAAGCAGCAGCAGAACCAGGAGACCAGCATGAGACAGCACTGGAGCTGACTCACAGAGCAAGAGAGCTGAGTGCCTTTTGCACAGGAGGCTTCCTGGCAGAGTGGGGTGCCTCTGAGCACTTATCGGTGGAGCAAGGCTTGCTGACTCACAGAGCAAGGGAGCTGAGTGCCTTCTGGCCGAAGTTTACTGGCAGAGTGGGGTGCCTCCAGGCACTTATCGGTGGAGCTAAAAGATCTGGAAAACTTGCCCCAGCAGGGCAGACATGGGCTGTGAGGCCTGAAGAGCTGAGAGGCAAGGATCCAGGAAGCAGAAGCTGAAGAGATAAGGAACACAGGAAACAGAGCTGTCTTAGTCTTAAAGGGTAGGGCCATGACCTCTGGGGTCTCAAAGGGTAAAGTTGCCACTCAGATGGACTAGAAGGGGGCTGCCCAAGTTCAGGGGAGAAGTGTTGCCTTTCCAGTGGGATTAGAAGGCGGAGCTGAAGCCCAGGGCTGAGGGACCTCCAGTATCCAGAGAGTGTGGCCAGTACCCAGAGTCTGGAGGGCAGGGCCGTTGCCTAAATGGTCTCAGAGAACAGAGAATTATTTTCAAGCCTTGAGAGCTAATGTAATACGTTCTGCTGACTTGCTTGGTGCCTGTTATCCCTTCTTTCCCTCCAGTTTCTCCCATTTGTAATGAAAATGTCTAGCTTGTGCCTGTTCCACCATTGTACTTTGGAAGCAGATAAGTGTATTCTCAATTTCACAGATGAAGAGGAATTTTTGGATTTTGGACTTGGAGTTGATTTAAGACTTTTGCTAATATATGATGGAGTAAATGTGTTTTACATGTGGCAAGGACATGAATTTTGGGGGCCGTCTTAGGCTGGGTTCTCTAGAGAAGCAAAACCAGTGAAGCGTATAAATATATATAGAGAGAGATTTATATTGAGGAAACAGCTCACGCAATTGTAGAGGCTAAAATGTCCCAAGTCTGTGGATCAGGGTAGAGGCCTCTCCCAATTCACGGAGCCACAGAAGCTGGTGAACCCAAGGTCAGCAGGTCAGAGAGGGGCTCCCACTAACAGGCTATGAAGGTCAATGAATTCCAAGATCAGCTGACAAGACCGCAAGGTTTCTCCTGATTCACCTAGCTGCAGGGGCTGGAGAACCCAAGATCAGCAGGTTGGGGGACCAGACTCTTGCTGTCCCGCTGAGAAGATCAACGAATTCCAAAATCAACAGGTAAGCTGCTGGCTCAAGTCCCAGGAACCAGAGGTGAGACAACAAGAGGCAGCTGCTTCTGGAACAAGCCAAAAACCTAGGCAAGGCAAGCAGGCAGGAAGTAACCGGTGGAAGGCAGAGAGATGAAACTGAGGGGGCAGTGAGCTGCCACAGGCCCCACCTCCACCACTACCACTCAGCAGATTCCATCATGGCGGTGATCACATACCAAATTTCAACAGGGAAGTGATCACAACATCATACAACTGCTAAAACACTGAGAATAATGGCCTAGCCAAATTGACATACAATCTTAACCATCACAGTCCACCACTTGTCAACTTGGCACCTGTACACATCTCCTGAAACCATACATAATCTCTGAATAAAGATAATTACAAAGTCATACTTGCGCCTAACATGATACAACTAACACACGTACAATTGAAAACACCCTAGCCCCATTTACATCTTATATTTTATAAGTGAAGGAGACAAAAATATTAGATGCACACATACAAAACAGAAATACTAATAACAATTACAGTCCCCATTTCTGCAACTGGTCACGTGGCCGTAAGTGGTATTTAGAACTACCTTCTTCCACCACCCATTCTGTATTCCCTTTGCCCTCAGCAAGCACCTCAGCGGGTTGTGGTTCTTTGCCTGGTGGGTTGATCCAAACCTTCATTCCTGAAGGGTCTGGGCCATTAGTAGTCATGTCAGAATTGGGTAGCTATAGTTTTCCATTGACTTTAATCACAGGACATGGTAGTAAAGGATCTCCAGCATTGCAGACATACTCTTCTTTACCTCCATTATGTAATATCAATCCAATTTCCTCTTGGTAATCAGGATCAATGACACCAGCCAGTATGGTAACTCCCTTCTTTACCTGTTGATCCAGAGGCTAAGGAGCCCAAAGTGGCCAGCTGGCATTCTTAGCTTCCAGTTCAATGGAATCACTGATGTGTCTCCAGGTGGGAGCATTCCTCCCTTTGGAACTAAGACCTCTAGGCCTGCAGAGCATAAGATCAAGGGGACAGGAAGCAAAAATCTTGCCAGTGGGTCACTGTTACAGCAGTACTAGATGACGAAGATGGGCCAAAGGGTAGAATGTTATGGATTGAATTGTGTCCCCCCAAAATGTGTGTTGACTAGGCCCTGATTCCCAGTATTGTGTGATTGTCCACCATTTTGTCATCTGATGTGATTTTCCTATATGTTGTAAATCCTACCTCTGTGATGTTAATGAAGCAGGATTAGAGGAAGTTATGTTAATGAGGCAGGACTCAATGTACAAGATTAGGTTGTGTCTTAAGTCAGTCTCTTTTGAGATATAAAAGAGAGAAGTGAGCAGAGAGACGTGGCGACCTCATACCACCAAGAAAGCAACACTGGGAGCAGAGTGCATCTTTTGGACCTAGGGTCCCTGCACTGAGGCTCTCCTAGACCAGGGGAAGAATGATGACAAGGACCTTCCCCTAGAACCAACAGAGAGAGAAAGACTTCCCCTAGAGCTGGCACCCTGAATTTGGACTTCTAGCCTCCTAAACTGTGAGAGAATAAATTTCTCTTTGTTAAAGCCATCCACTTGTGGTATTTCTGTTACAGCAGCACTAGATGACTAAGACAGGCACATAAGAACCAGTGAGCATCTCCTTTATGGGTTTCAGCTGGCACAGCCACAACACCAGATCTTGCGCTCTTCCTTTTTAGAATAAACCTTTCTATAATGGGAATGGCTTCATTTGGGCTGTTGAGTCAGGGCCTAAGCTGTACTAGATGCTACTTTCTTGTCCTATGTACCCCTATCAAAGTCCTAACAAATGAAAATGGGCAATGTAGGTCTGATCTGCTCATGGGGATGGCACAGGACTGGGCAGTGGTAGTTTCATTGTTCATGGGGTCACCATGATTTGGGGGCGGCTCCAGGGCTCAATTCATGGACATACTGTGTATTGTTGCTTATATCTCTAGCTCATACCTCTCTTCTAAACTCCAGATTGGAATTTCCAATTTCCTCCTCAACATTTGTGCTTGAATGTCTGGGAGTTGTCTCAAACTTAACCTTATGGAATTGAACACCTGATCTTTGCCAGTCTCCAGACCATCCCCATCTCAGTTAATGGTAACTCCATTCTGTTATTCATTTCAACTACCACTTTTCTCTCCTTCACCTTATTCAATACACCAAGAAACCATACGGTCTTCCTTCACCATTTATACAGAATTGAGTACTTCTTACCACTTTTGCTGCAGGGACTCCTGCTTTTACCATTGTCTACCTTCAGTCTATTCTCAGCAAAGCACACAGAGTACCTTTTATGAAATAAGTCAGATTATGTCAGTACACTACTTAAATCCATCAATGGTTTACCATTTCACCTGAAATAAAAGCTAAACTCAATAAAATGGCCTATAAGGTATTGCATGGCCTGGTACCTATCCAGTCCCTGACCAATTCTCCTGCTAGTCCCTAACTCATATATTCTACCCAAGATATACTGGCCTTCTTGCTGTTCCCCTAGCATGCTAGGCATGTTCCTGCCTTAGGGTATAGCCTGCAGGAATTTTTTTTTTTTTTTCGTTTAGAACTAGCCTCTCCAGGTATTCCTTTGACTAATCCCTCTTTCTTCAAGTCTTTGCTTGATTCTTAACTTCTCAATAAAGCTTACCCTGACCCTCACTCAGCGTGGTGACCAACAACCCAACCCTGCTCACCCTGCTTTTTTTCTATTGCTGTATATCACCTTCTAACTTAATGTATAATTTACCTATTTATTAGGTTTATTGTTTATCTCACTCAATAAAGTGCAGTTTCCACACTGAAATGATTATAAAATGATCTTCCCATTCTTCATTAATATTCTTTGTTTTTAGCAGGCCTCTGGGGTTTGGTGAACAATGCCGGCATTTGTGTGCCCGTGTGCCCAATGAATGGCAGACCAAAGACAATTTCTTAAAGATCCTGAATGTGAACTTGGTTGGGCTCATGGAGATGACACTGAGCTTACTTCCCCTGATCAGAAAGGCCAGGGGAAGAGTACTCAATGTTTCTAGTCCAGCTAGGAGAATATCCATGTTTGGGGGTGGCTACTGCATTTTGAAGTATGGTGTAGCAGGTTTTTCCAACAGCCTGAGGTAAGCAGCTTCCTGATGAGGAGGACTTGACCATGGCTAGGATGTGTATTCCTGAATGATGGGCCTGGGTTCTGGTCTTAAACTGGTGTCATTTTAACTAAGAGGATTTGCAGTTGGAATGTCTACATCTTGCAAACATATAAGATAATCCATTAGGGAACTGGAAGACAATATTAGGACTTACATTTGTTTTTATCGTCATCTCTTTCAAATGTCTACATGTTTCAGAACAAACCTGATGTTACCATAAGATACATATATCCCCTATAGTGCTGTGTTAAGAGCTTGGCTGCTAACCAAAAGGTCGGCCGTCCGAATCCACCAGCTCCTCCTTGGAAACCCTATGGGGCAGTTCTACTCTGTCCTATAGGGTCGCTATGAGTTGGAATCAACTGGATGACAATGAGTTTGGGTCTTTTTTTTTTTTTTTTTAATAGGATATATATATATCTTAAGTGTATCCCACGTGAGAGTGATAAAAAAAACAAACCCGTTGCCGTTGAGTCGATTCTGACTCATAGCAGCCCTATAGGACACAGTAAAGCTGCCCCAAAGGGTTTCCAAGGAGCAGCTGGTGGATTTCAGCTGCGGACCATTTGGTTCTTAACCACTGTACCACCAGGGCTCCTATGAGAGTGATAAACCAAACCAAACCCACTGCTGTCCAGTCAATTCCGACTCATAGTGACCCTATAGGACAGAATAGAACTACCCCATAGGGTTTCCAAGGAGTGCCTGGTGGATTCAAACTGCTGACCTTTTGGTTAGCAGCCATAGCTCTTAACCACTAGGCCACCAGGGTTTCCATGAGAGTGATAGGGGTCTATTATTAAAGAATGTAGAGAAGAAGTCTTAAGTCATGAAACTTGACCAATGGTTCTTGTAAGAAAAGAGCGAACATTAAAGGGTTTATTAAAGGCAAAGCGCTGTGCAAGTGCTCTACTTACTCCTCACAGAAACTCTGTGAGTTAGATGAGAGTCTCCACAATCAAGTGTGAGGTCAAGCTAGAATCTGAATCCAGTTTTGTGGGGCGAAAATCTGTAATGCTATAGAATAGATACAGTAACTATGAGTTGAATGAGTACAGGTAGGTATAAACCAGGTGCTCTCCAAGGCATGAGTGAGGGCCTGACTTACCTTCCCTTGGAGCAGGGGCCAAGGAAGTCTTCACAAAAGAATTGAGCTGTAACCTGAGCAGGTAGGTAAGGAGGGAAAACGTATTCTGTGTGGATGGAAGAGGAAGAGCTAGGAAAGGGCTCATGAATTCAGGGCATTGAAAGTCATTAAGCATAGCTGTGGCAGAGGGTAAGTCAGCTAAAGTGGTGTGAGACTGGGCAGCAAAGAGAAGCAGCCCTAATGTCGCCTTCTGCCTGAAGTGTCTTCAGATGTGGTAAGGAAGCTGTGTGTGGCTTTTGTCTCTTTGAATTGTTAGTTGGACATCTTTTCCTGCTGCCTAGAGTTTGTTCTTTCATGCTTTTTTTTTTGTCATTGTGCATATATTGCTCACACAGCTTTTGCCAAATCAACTGTTTACAAGTGTATAACTTATTGACAGCAATTACATTAATTGGCTGTGCAATCATACCCTTAATCAATGCATTTTTTTCCATAAATATAACCAAAAATCAGTACTCCAAAAGCAATAACCCCCCCCCTCCCACCCACCCCGATAACCACTAATAAACTTTGGTCTCTGTACATTTGCCTATTTTTGTCTTTTTGTATAAGTGAGGTCATACAATATTTGTCCTTTTGTGATTGACTTATTTCACTCAGCATAATGTCTTCAAGCTCCATCCATATTGCAGTGTGTGTCAAGACTTCATTTCTCTTACTGGCTGAGTAGTATTCCATTGTGTGCATGTACCACATTTTGTTTCCTGTATCGCGTGTTCTGCGTTTTGATTAATTTCCTTCCTAATTTCTTAAAGAGTTCTGTATATTAATCTTTTGTATTCTGCCTCCATTAACTCCAAGAAATTTCCCTCCTCTGGAAAATTTCTAGATTCTTTATTTTGGGAGCTTGCTGAAGCCATCATGGTCTGCCTCTTTATGTGATTTGATATTGACTGTTGTCTCCAAGCCATCAGTAAGTTATTATATTCATTTATTTTGTGTTTGCTTACTGTCTCCTAGCTTCTTGTTTTGTTTTGATATGCCCAAATAGGCTGCTCGTATGAGCTAGTTTGATTATTGGCACCTTTGAAGCTCTAATGTCCTGTCACCAGGTGGTTAGATCTGTTACTAGGTATGTGAGCTCAGGAGTCAACCCACTCCTCCTGTATGGATTCAGCTCAGGTGCCCAGGTAGTTGGCCACCAAGTGTGTGGTGCAGGCTCTCACCTACAGTCCTAGACAGGCATGGGTGATTGGTGTAGACACAGGCATCTGGCTGCAGCAGGGAACACACTCTGAGTATGGCAGGGGGCTGACGGCCGCCCCCGAGTGTCCAGAAGGAAGGCCTGTTCCTGTTCCCTAGAGTGCGTAGGTGGGTGGGTTTTGCAGCCAGACTATCAGCACCCAATGCTGTTGGCTGTAAAGACTGGAGGGCACCTCTTATTCTTGGACCCCTATAACTGGTGGCTAGGTGGCATGGGTGGAGCCACCAGTCCTCAGGACCCTGATGTGGGTAGGTGAAGACCCTGCTTAATGGGCAGAGCAGTGTCAAATATCACAAACCTGCCACTTCACAGCTGAAACAGTTGAAGTTAGACTTTAGGTATATACTTTATTGTACTGCGGTAATGAGGGCCTACACTGTTGAAATGGGCCCACACAAGTCTCTGTGGGGAAAAGGCACTCAAAATCCATGGATCCCTTATGCCTGTGCCTAGGCAAAGGAGCTGTGCCTACCTTGGGTTCCTGGTTTAGGGGAGTCGGCAGTTTCTTTTTTCCCCTGTTTGTTAATTTGTCCACTCTCCAAGGCCGGGAGAATGGCTCAGGGTGTGTGATGGATCCTACTTCTAGCCCAGGGGACCTGGCAATTGCTGAAGCCGGTCTGGGACCCGGTGCAGAGCAGGGAGCAAGGAGGTAAATGGGAGAGAGATTTTTCCCTAAGGGGGGTGTTTTTGATCTGCGTGATAGGCTGTATGCAAGTACTTACCTTTTGCCGATTGAGGGCTGCTTCTCACTGGTTCTGGGTGGCCAAGTAGATGCTCTGGCACTGGGTCTCTCCTGGTGCAGAAAACGTGCCTCCTGAGCACCACTGCTTGCCTGCCTCACCTCCCACCCCCGAGCTGAATCAGGCCTGAAGGGCTCAGGCTCTCGCCAGGTCAGGTCTGGCAACTCCTCGCTGCTTCTGAACCGTCTCTCCCTTCCTGTGCTGCTCAGTCCAGTTCCTCAACTTTGCCTTAGATGTTCAGGGCTCCTAGATTTCATATATAATTGATTCACTCGTTTTTTCGGGTCTTTGTTGTAAGAGGCGCTACCGGAAGCATCTGACTACTCTGCCATCTTGGCCCTACCTCACACATTTTGTTTATCTATTCATCCTTTGATGAGCATTTAGGTTGTTTCTACATTTTGGTTATTGTGAATAGTTCTACAATGAACATTGATGTACAAGCATCTGCTTGAGTCTCTGCTTTCAAGTCTTTTGGGTATATACCTGAAGCCCTGATGGCGCAGTGGTTAAGTATTCACCTGCTAACCAAAAGGTCGGCAGTTTGAATCCACCAGCTGCTCCTTAGAAACCCTATGGGACGATTCTCCTCTGTCCTATAGGGTCGCTATGAGTTGGAATCGACGACAATGAATTTGGTTTGGGTATATACCTAGGAGTGGAATTGCTGGGTCATATGATAGCTCTATTTTTAGTTTTTTGAGGAACTTCCACACTGTTTTCTACAGTGGCCGTGCCATTTTGCATTCCTACCAGCAGTGGATAAGGGTTCCAATTTCCCCACATCCTTGTCAACATTTGTTATTATTATTACCATTTTATCTCAGCCATCCTAGTGGGAGTGAAATGGCATCTCACTGTGGTTTTGATTTGCTTCTCCCTGATGGCTAATGATGTTAAGCATCTTTTCATGTATTTGGTGGCTGTGATGGTTAAGGTTGTGTGTTAACTTGGTTGGGCCATGATTCTCAGTGGTTTGGCAGTTACAATGTAGTATAGCAGTTATGTAATGATACAACCACCTCCATGATGAGATCTGATCTGATCTATAAAATGTAATCTCCTCCAAGATGAAATCTTCTGTGAGCAGCCAATCAGTTGAAAGGGAATTTCCTTGGGGGTATGGCCTGCATCCATATGGACTTTCTGGCAAAGCTCGCTGGCTTTTGCTCTGCCCTGGATCCTGCATTCAGCTTGTCATCTGAACTCTTGTTCTTGGAACTTGAGCCAGCAGCCTGCCATCTTACTTGCCAGTCTTGGATTCATCAGCCTCCGCTGCCCATGAAGAAACAGCCTGCCGTCTGACCCATCAATCTTAGGTTCGTCAGCCCCTGCAGCTACATGAGTTAGGAGAAGCCTCCAGCCTGACACCTGACCCATGGAGTTGGGACTTTCCAGCCTCTACAACTGTGTGAACTATTTCCTTGATACAAATCTCTCTCTATAAATACACACGTGTCACTGGTTTTGCTTCTCTAGAGAACCCAGCCTAACCTAAGACGGTGGCCATTTGAATGTCCTCTTTGGTGACATATCTATTCAAGTCCTTTGCCCATTTTACGATTGGGTTATTTGTCTTTTTGTTGTTGTTGAAGCTATACATATATTTTGGTTATTAGATTCTTATTGGATATGAGGTTTCTGAAGATATTCTCCCAGTCAGTAGCTTGTCTTTTCACTTTTTTGGTAAAGTCTTTTGATAAACAAAAGTTTTAAATTTTTGTGAGGTCCCATTTATTGATTTTGTCTTTTGCTGTATGTGCTTTTGTTATTATATTAGATAATCCATTGTTAAAAGCTAGGTCCAACAGCATTGCCCCTGCATTTTCTTCTAAGAATTTTATGAATTTAGTTTATACATTTAGATCTTTAATCCACTTTGACTTTGTTTTTGCATATGGTGTGATGCATGGATCCTCTCTCATTTTTCTGCATCTGGAAATCCAATTTTCCCAGCACCATTTATTGGACCGACTCTTCTTTCCCCATTGAATAGCCTTAACACCCTTGTCAAAACTCAGTTGACCATAGATGTGTGGGTTTATTTTTGGACTCTCAATTCTATTCCATTGATTTGTGTGTCTGTTGTTATGCCAGTACCAGACTGTTTTGATTACTGGAGCTGTATAATGTTTTAAAATCAGGAAGTGTGAGTCCTCCTACTTTGTTCTCCTCTTTCAACATTGCTTTATCTATTTGTGGCCTCTTGCCATTCCATATAAAGTTGAGGATTGGTTTTTATATTTCTGTAAAGAAGGCTGTTGAAAGTTTGATTGGGATTGTATTGAATCTATAGATTGCTTTGGGTAGTATTGACATCTTAACAGTATTAAGTCTTCCAATCCATGAACACAGAACATCTTTCCATTTATTTAAGTCTTCTTTAATTTCTTTCAGCAGTCTTTTATAATTTTCATTGTATAAGTCTTTCACATCCCTGGTTAAATTTATTCCTAGGTATTTTATTCTCTTAGGTGCTATTAATTGTAAATGGAATTATTTCCCTAATTTCCCTTTCAGATTTCTCGTTGCTGGTATGTAGAAACCCAACTGATTTTTGTTTGTTGACCTTGTACCCTGCAACTTTGCTAAATTCCTCTATTAGCTCTAGAAGCTTTCTTGTGGGTTCTTTGGCGATTTTCTACCTATAGGATCATGTCATCTGCAAATAGAGATAATTTTAATTCTTCTTTTCCAATATGGATACCTTTTATTTCTTTTTCTTGTCTTATGCTCTGGCTAGGACTTCTAATACAATATTGAATGTAAGTGGTTAGAGTGGGCACCCTTGTCTTGTTCCCAGTTTCAAGGGGAACACTTTCAATCTTTCTCCATTAAGTATAGTGTTGGCTGTTGGATTTTCATATGTGCCCTGAATCATATTGAGGAACTTCCCTTCTATTCCAGTCTTCTTGAGGGTTTTCATCAAGAAAGGGTGTTGTGTTTTATCAAATGTTTTTCCTGCATCTATAGAGATGATCATGTAGTTCTTTTCCTTTGTTCTACTGATGTGGTGTATTATGTTGATTGATTTTCTAATGTTGATCCAACCTTGCATTCCTGGAATAAATCCCACTTGGTTATAGTGTATGACTGTTTTAGTATGCTTTTGGATTCTGTTCCACAAAAATTTTGTTGTATATTTTTGCATCTATATTCATAAGGGATATTGACCTGTAGTTTTCTTTTCTTGTGGCGTCTTTGTCTTGTTTTGGTATCAGGGTTATGTTTGCTTCATAGAATGAATTAGAGAGTATTCCTTCCTTCTCTATCTTTTGGAAGAGTTTAACCAGGATTGGTGTGAATTCTTCTCTAAATGTTTGGTAGAATTCTGGAGTGAAGCTATCTGATCCTGGACTTTTTTGTTGTTGGGCGTTTTTTGATCACTGATTCAATCTCTTCACTTATTATGAGTCTGTTGAGATTTTCTATTTTCTCTTAAGTCAGTTTGATGGTGTGCTTCTAAGAATTTTTCTGTTTCATCCCAAGTTATCCAGTTTGTTGCCATACAATTTGTTTATAATATTCTGTCATTATTCTCTTTATTTCTATTGGGTTAATTGCAATGTCTCCTCTTTTAATTCTTATTTTGGTTATTTACATCTTTTCTCTTTTTTTCTTTGTCGGTCTAGCTAAAGTTTTGTCAATTTTATTGATCTTTTCAAAGAGCCAATTTCTGGTTTTATTAATTCTTTCTACTGTTTTTCTGTTTTCAATTTTACTTATTTCTACTCTGATCTTTGTTGTTTTCTTTCTTCTGGCAGGTTCAGGCTTAGTTTGCTCTTCTCTTTATAGTTACTTAAGTTGTAGAGTTAGGCTATTGATTTGAGCTTATAGAGCCTTCTATTAGAAGATTCTAACAGGGAGAGTTGGCAAAGGAGAAATGTGGTTTTTAGAGTCCCAGGTGCAACAGCATAAAACAGAGCAAAGAAGGTTGGATTTGAAGTTTAGAGAAAATAGCTTTATATCTAGCACAGTCAATCCCTTTGACTACTCAGCATCCATTAAATCTTTCTACATATATTGAAGTTGAATACAAGAACAAAACAATTTTATGCCTTTGATGACAAGATACAATTCTCCTTTGTCCAGATGAAGTCATTTTCATTTTCTCCCCATAATGAGAAGACACTCATTGTATCCATATGTAGGTGATAATCACAGTATTGATCTCTAGAAGATAGATGTATAGTTGGTAAAAAAGCAACTCCATCCCATGCCTTATTACAGTGAGGACTGAACTCATCTTCCATTTCTCAAAGAAAGGAAAGAATTCCAATTTTAGCAGGCTTGTGTCTATGAAAAATAGCTTCATTAAGCTTCAAGGTCTAGGTCACAGTTATTATTACTCTCATATAATGCTATGTTTACCAAACTTCCTGTTTATTCAATTTAGAGACCCTACATAAGAAAAAATTCCCTCCTCCACTGAAACTTGTCAGTTGAAATCCTCACCAGATAACCATCTGACCCCATGTAGCTCTTTGAAGCAACTACTCCGTGGTACATAGGAATCAAAGATCATTTGTGGTCTTTTCTCTATTCCACTGTCCTTGGCCTGCTCCTCTCACCTGATTCAACACTCCTTTTGGCATCCTTGAATCCTGCCTTCTTCTCCTGACTCATGTACTCAGTTGCATTTTTGCATCACAATTTTGACTTGACACTTGTCATCTAGCCTTAGTAGTCTTCTACAAGTCACATGGTTCTTTTGCTGTTTATGTAACCTCTGCCTACTCAAGTAGCAACTCATTTTGCTGGGCTCAGCCAAGGACTTGTCCAGTTGATCCTGCAGGATTGGGTACTGATGATGTCCCTACTGGTGATGTAAATGACACTACTGTTCATACACTCTCCCTGCTTGGGTTTTCCTGGCTGATGCTAAACAGATGTTTAACTCCACTCAGCTGCAGCCATGGTTTGCAGTAACTCAATTGAGCCAGTTGACTGTCTTCTGAGATCTGGCCCTGTGGAGTTAACTTGTTTTAGGAACCTCACAGACTCTGTCACCCCAGATCACTGGCTAATCTTACTATACCTTAGCCCACTGGAGCTAGGCTTATTCATTTAAAGCCAGTACAGTCAATTGGCATTTGTAGTCTCTTAATCCTAAATGACATAAAGCTGGTTGCTGTATCCTTCTAGTCTGAGGAGATTTCCTGGAACATACTCCCTTTCATCCCTTACCCTGAGTGACCCAACCCCAATCTAAACTTTTCTTCTGGAGTTTAGTATCTTTTATCAGGAAGACACATGGATTTGAGGGAATTAGGTGGCCTTATTTCAAGGGAGCAGGTGCTTCTTTCTAATTCTTAGAAAGCAAAGGGTTGATAAAGGCAAGGGGAAATTAACCATTCTAATCTCCATTAATGTCATAGCAACAGTCACTTATTTACCAAGCTCTTAAAATAAGAACCAATTCTTTTTAAAAAATTTGGTTCCCAATAAGATGACAAGATATACATCACTGCTTATTGTCTTTCCACTAAAGTAAATTGTGCATATATTTGGCATTTTTTTGAGTCACTGAACAGTAATTATGTTCAGAGCTTGAAGTTCCAGGACCTATTCTGGTATTACCACCACTCAACTTATGTGACTAAGCATTGTTTCCCTGTAGGTCATATCCTTAAGAATAGCTGTATGAATTAAAGTTGAAAGAAATAGCCAGTTGATTTCCAAACATAATTTAATACTGTTGAATGGAACATTAGAGTCAAAACTGCCTCTGCTTGAGAAGCTATCATTTGGACCAGTGCTTCTCAATATTTCATTTGGCTATGAATTACCTCTGGCATCATTTCTATCACTGAGGCCATATTTTAAAATATGACCTCGGTGATAGAAACGATGCAGGAGATCGCATGAAAGAATTTGCGAGAGCAATGACTTACTGCAAATCCCTTTTTTCAACAACATAAATGGCGACTATACACATGGACCTCACCAGATGGAATACACCGGAATCAAATCGACTACATCTGTGGAAAGAGTTGATGGAAAAGCTTAATATCACCAGTCAGAACAAGGTCAGGGGCCGACTACAGAACAGACCATCAACTGCTCATATGCAAGTTCAAGTTGAAACTGAAGAAAACTAAAACAAATCCATGAGAGCCGAAGTGCAACACTGAATATATCCCACCTGAATTTAGAGACCATCTCAAGAACAGATATGACACATTGAACACTAATGACCAAAGACTAGACGAGTTGTGGAATGACATCAAGGACGTCGTACACGAAGAAAGCAAGAGGTCACTAAAAAGACAGGAAAGAAAGAAAAGACCAAAATGGATGTCAGAAGAGACTCTGAAACTTGCTCTTGAAAGTTGAATAGCTAAAGCAAATGGAAGAAATGATGAAGTAAAAGCCGAACAGAAGATTTCAAAGGGTGGCTCAAGAAGACAAAGTAAAGTATTGTAATGACACGTGTCAAGACCTATAGTTAGAAAACCAAAAGGGAAGAACATGTTTGATATTATTCAAGCTGAAGGAACTGAAAAAAATTCAAGCCTCGAGTTGCAATACTGAAGGGATTCTAAGGGGAAAATATTAAACAATGCAGGAAGCATCAAAAGAAGATGGAAAGAATACACAGAGTCACTATACCAAAAAGAATTGGTCAATGTTAAATCATTTCAGGAAGTAGCATATGATCAGGAACCGATAGTACTTAAGGAAGAGGTATAAGCTGCACTGAAGGCATTGGCAAAAAACAGTGCTCCTGGAATTGACAGAATAGCAACTGAGATGTTTCAGCAAAAAGATGCAGCTCTGGAAGTGCTCACTCATCTATGCCAAGAAATTGGGAAGACAGCTACCTGGCCAACCACCTGGAAGAGATCCATATTTATGCCTATTCCATAGAAAGGTGATTCAACAGAATGCAGAAATTATCGAACAATATCATTAATATCACACACAAGTAAAATTTTACTGAAGATCATTCAAAAGTTGGTGTAGCAGTACATTGACAGGGAACTGCCAGAAATTCAAGCTAGGTTCAGAAGTGGACGTGGAACGAGGGATATTGCTGATGTCAGATGGATCATGGCTGAAAGCTGAGAATACCAGAAAGATGTTTACCTGTGTTTTATTGACTATGCAAAGGCTTTCGACTGTGTGGATCACAACAATTTAAGGATAACATTTCAAAGAATGGGAACTCCAGAACACTTGTGCTCATGAGGGACCTGTACATAGATCAAGAGGCAGTCATTTGGACAGAACAAGGGGATACTGCATGGTTTAAAGTCAGGAAAAGTGTGTGTCAGGGTTGTATCATTTCATCATACTTATTCAATCTGTATGCTGAGCAAATAATCTGAGAAGCTGGACTATATGAAGAAGAATGGGGCATCAGGATTGGAGGAAGACTCTAACAACCTGCATTATGCAGATGACATAACCTTGCTTGCTGAAAGTGAAGAGGACTTGAAGAACTTACTGGTGAAGGTTAAAGACTATAGCCTTCAGTATGGATTACACCTTAACATTAAAAAAAAACCAAAACCAAAACCAAAACCAAAATCCTGACAACTGGACCAGTAAGCAGCATCGTGATAAATGGAGAAAAGATTGAAGTTGTCAAGGATTTCATTTTACTTGGATCCACAATCAATGCCCATGGAATCAGCAATCAAGAAATCAAAAGAAGCATTGCATTGGGCAAATCTACTGCAAAAGACCTCTTTAAAGTGTTGAAAAGCAAAGATGTCACCTTGAAGACTAAGGTGTGCCTGACCCAACCCATGGTGTTTTCAGTCATCTTATATGCATGTGAAAGGCGCCAATTCTTCGATCTTCCTGGGCAACGAATAAGAAAGATTGAAGAATTGGTGCCTTTGAATTATGGTGTTGGCGAAGAATATTGAATATACCATGGACTGCCTAAAGAACAAACAAATCTGTCTTGGAGGAAGTACTGCCAGAATACTCCGTAGAAGAAAGGATGAGGAGACTTTGTCTCACATACTTCGGACATGTTTTCAGGAGGAATCAGTCCCTGGGGAAGGACATCGTTCTTGGTAGAGGTTCAGCAAAAAAGAGGAAGACCCTTGACAAGATGGATTGACACAGTGGCTGCAAAAATGGGCTCAAGCATAATGATTGTGAAGATGGTGCAGGACTGGGCAATATTTCTCATAGGGTCGCTGTGAGTTGGAACTGACTCGATGTCACATAACAACAGCATGAATTACCTGGGGATCATGTTAAAATGAGTTCTCATTCAGTAAGTCTGGCGTGGGGTCTGAGATTCTGTGTTTTTAATAAGTTCCCAGGTGATACCATTGATGCTGGTCTACAGAACGTATTTTGAGTAGCAAGGTTCTAGACTGTGTGATAAGTAGCCTCTCCCGCTTCCCAGCATGTTCAGGGCGAGTGTCATGAACACTTTTAAAAAGAGGTTCCCAGAATCTGTTCATGCATGCATTGTAACTTTGGAGATTGAGGGTTAAGAAAACCATTAAATAATTGCAGATTTAGAATGTAATTTATGCGTGCTCCCTTCTGAAAATCCACTAAAATGATATTATTTACCTTTTTTAATAAGACATAAACCCAAAGGGAAAAAGAGAAGATTCACAGCAACAAAATTTTAGAAGATAGGAAGCAAATGCACAAGTGTTAAATGATTTGATAGAATTAAAAATGCTGAAAAACAAGGCAATCATGGGGAGAGTCAAGAAGCAACTCAGTTTAATTGAAGACCCTGCAAAAGGCTCAAGAACTGGGCTATTAGATATCTCTGGAAATGGAGTATAAGAGGGACTTAAAAAAAAGGGGGGGGATTGATTGAAAAGCTGGTTAAGAAACAGACCTCTAGATCCCCTCCCAAATATGTATGGTACAACAGCTTGCTCTCTCACACCTGGGAAGAAAATTTGAAGTTCTTGTTGTAGAGGGAATAAAGCAAAGAGGATCTAGATGAGAGGAGAGGTATTTGGCACAGCCGAGTGCGGTGATACTTTACTTAAAATGTGATAAAGTGAAAATTTACATAATGAGTGCTGAAACCCTGGTCCAGCCTTCTTTCTGTATTTGGCAACAGACTGCTAACATCCAGATATATGCCCCCCTGAAAAGTGGCTGGAAAAGCATCTCTGGGGAATCTGACAAATCCAAAAGAAAAAAAAAAAAAAAAAGACTTAAGACACTGATGTCAGGGATCCACTGAAACAGTCCAGTCAGAGCACAATAGTGAAGATCATAATTGGTGAGCCCTACCAATTTACCAACAGCTTCTGATCACTTTTATAGCTCCCTACTCAATGAAAAAGGAAGACCGAGGAAGAACTAATGCATTCAAATTGTGGTTTTGGAGAAGAATATTGAATATACCATGGATTGCCAGAAGCACCAATAAATCTGTTTTGGAAGAAGTACAGCCAGAATGCTCCTTAGAAGCAAGGATGATGAGACTTCGTCTTGCTTACTTTGGGTATGTCATCAGGAGGGACTAAAGCTGCAGAAAGACATCATGCTTGGTAAAGTAGAGGGTCAGCAAAAAGGAGACCCTCAGTGAGATGGATTGACACAATGGCTGCAACAATGAGCTTAAATATAGCAATGATTATGAGGATGGTGCAGGACCGGGCAGTGTTTCATTCTGTTATACATGGGGTCGCTATGACGGCATGACAGAGCCGGTGACACGTAGCAACAACTCTTAGATGTGAACAGAGACTTCTGGGCAACATGGTGCTATAGTCAGAAGCACCACGCAGCCCCTCTGCAGCAAAGATCAGAAAAACTAAGTCAAATAGAATCATGCATCAATCGTGAAACCCTAAGCATCAAATGAAGAGATAAAGAACTCAGCCAAGCACTGAATGGAATAAGAAACTGACCGAGAGCAGAGAGTGAGGAGAGATACATGCAGAGGTCCCCTATCAGCTACTGCAGCATGGATCCGCCATCTTGGACTGCTATCGGAGATCAGCGAACAGGGGTATGAGAAAGCAGCTTCACAGAGCTTCCAGCAGGAGACAGAAAAACTGATAACCAGCGATATTGGCTTTCCCACCCCGACCCTTCTTCAATCCCACTTAGCCTCTCCTGCCTCCTATAGCCACAGTCTATTGGACTGGAAGCACCCCAGTGTCGCTGGATTCCATCGGCCCACACTGGCCGGCTTCCTGAGTGCCTTTTGTTGGCTGCTGGTGTTGCTTTTTTCCGCTTCTTTAGATTTCTTCCTTACCTCTCACCACCTCCCCCCACTTTCTCTCAAATACCTGGCTCCGGGTGCCATCTTTGCTTCTTCCTGAAAGGCTGCAAAACACTGACTGACTGTGAAACTGCTTCCTGGCCCATGTCGCCATGCTGGTAGGACCCATGGGGCTTTTTAATTTGTTTGTTTGTTTGCTCTGATTTGTTCCGTTTTGATTTGTTTGTTTTCTTTTTCTTTTCTCGGCTTGGGAGCCCCTTCCAGCTGGGCAGCACTGTGTGGCTTGGAAGCTACACCCTTACTCTGCACAGACACACAGGGATATCCCTGGGGGTATTTCTTTTTTCTTGTTTTTGGTTTGTTTTGTTTCTTCTCTCTCTTATTCCCTTTTTGTCTTTTCTTCATTTCCAGTTTCTTGATTTATTCATTTTTTCTTTTACCCGTTTTCTTTTTATTTTATTTTGTTTTTCGTCATTTCTCAGTCTCTCATTTCTCCACTCCAATAGCAAGCTCACTTAGCACTCTTTTTTGTTTGTGTGTATGTTTTTGGCTCCTGTTCCTCTGTCCTCTCTCTCCTCTTTCCTATACCCATCTTAGCTCCACATGTCACAATCTACCCCCACCTTCCTGCCTACCTGCACCGTGCGCTGAACATCACACTCCCAAGCAGTACAGGCACAGCCTACTGGAACCTGCCCTGCACTGATTCCCAGTCCGCACTGTCAGCCCTGGTATGTGCCACAAACAACCCATCCCAGCAAGTCCCCTTCAGCTGGACCTGCCCTGCTATACCATACCTGAGTGACTGACCCCACCCATTGGAGAAGAAGGTGAAAAATATCATGCTTACATACGAGCAAACAACAAAGAATGCACAGCCTGCCTGCTCAGACATAACCAAATAAAACAAAAAAGCAGGACAAAACAAACAAATCTACAATCAATAAATGAGGAAAATAACCACTGAATGCTCCAAAGACAGCAGACAATATCAAAACATTTACAAAAACAGGACAAGATGGTTCCAGTAGACATCCAAAATAAAACACCAGATGACCTTCCAGTAGAAGAAAAGGCACTAGACCTAACTGATAGGGAATTCAAATCTCTGATATTCAGAATTATCCAAGAGTTGAAGCAAAAAGCAGACAAAAATGAGGAAAAAACAGACAAATTCATAGAAAAGGCAGACAAATTCATGGAAAATACAGACAAAAAATTGAAGAATTCAAGAAAATAATACAGGAACAAAGTGCTAAAATAAATTCACAACTAGAAATCATGCAAAAACATCAATTAGAAATCCAAAAGATAAACAACAAGATTTAAGAAATGGACAGTGTCATAGAAGGGCTGAGGAGCAGGTTTGAAATGATGGAAGATAGGATCAGCAGAATTGAAGACAAACACTTGGCTACAACTCTGAGGAAAAGTCAGAAAAAAGAACGAAGAAAAATGAAGAAACCCTGAGAATTATGTGGGATACAATCAAAAGCAAAAATCTTCAAGTGATCAGAGTTCCAGAACAGGGAGAGAAAACAGAAAACACAGAGAGGATCATTGAAGAACTGCTGACAGAAAACTTTCCCAATATTGGGAAAGATGAAAAGCTGACCATCTAAGTAGCTCAATGAACCCCATATAGGATAGACCCCAAAAGAAAATCACCAAACATCATAATCACACTCGCTAAAACCAAAGACAAACAAACAATCCTGAGAGCAGCTCAAGAAAAACAAAAAGTCACATACAGAGGAGAAACAATAAGACTAAGCTCGGATTATTTGGCAGAAACCATGCAGGCAAGAAGGCAATGGAATGACATATATAAAACCTTGAAAGAAAAAAATCGCCAGCCAAGAATAATATATCCTGCAAAACTCTCATTCAGATATGATGGTGAAATTAGGTCATTTCCAGATAAACAGAAGTTAAGGGACTGTGTAAAAATCAAACCAAACTTACAAGACTTATTAAAGGGAGTCCTTCGATCTGAGAACAAACAACATCAGACCACAGGCTGAATATAGGACACAGAATTGTACTAGGCAGATACCAACCTAGGAAATGAACTCTTAAGGACTATGCAAACCCAAAAGAATTACAACACGGAACCAGAGAGATTAATCTGTAAATGACAACAGCATCAGAACAATAAAAGAGAGAATAAATGGTGTAGGTATAGAACCTTCTAATGGAGAGGAAGGCAAGGCAATACAAAGTAATAATAGACTGGTTCAAATCTAGGAAGATAAGGGTAAATTCCAAGATAACCACAAATAAAGTTAACAAACCTACTCATCAAAATGAAGAAAAACATAAAGTCTCAGTAAAAACAAAACCTACAAAAACAAAAGAAATGAAAAAAATGCACAAAACAAAAGGAACTCAACACAAGAGAGTAAGAGGAACAAAGAAAACGTCAGCACCACAAAAAAAAAAAGCACTACAAAATGCAATCCCACTCTAGGAATATATGCTAGAGAAATAAGAGCCATCACTCAAATAGACATACGCACACCCATATTCATTGCATCACTGTTCACAATAGCAAAAAGATGGAAACAACCTAGATGCCCATCAACAGATGAATGGATAAACAAACCATGGTACATATACACAATGGAGTATTACGCAAAGATGAACAATGATGAATCTGTGAAGCATCTCATAACATGGATAAAACTGGAGGACATTATGCTGAGTGAAATAAGTCAATCTCAAAAGGACAAATATTGTATGAGACCTGTACTGTAAAAACTCATGTAAAAGTTTACACACAAAAAGAAACAATCTTTTTTGGTTATGAAGGATGGGGTGGGAACTGAATAGACAATAGATAAGTGATAACTTCGGTGAAGGGTAAGACAGTACACAATACTGGGGAAGCCAGCACAACTTGTACAAGGAAAGGTCATGGAAGCTCCATAGACACTTCCAAACTCCCTGAGGGACTGAATTGCTGGGCGGAGGGCTGTGGGGACCATGGTCTCAGGGAACATCTAGTTCAATTGGCATACTAAAGTTTATAAAGAAAATGTTCTACATTTTACCTTGGTGAGTAGCATCTGGGGTGTTAAAAGCCTGTCAGCAGCCATCTAAGATACTCCACTGGTCTCACCCCTTCGGGAGCAAGGGAGAATGAAGAGAACAAGATACAAGGAAAAGATTAGTCCAAAGGACTAATGGACCACATCTACCATGGCCTCCGCCAGACTGAGTCCAGTACAGCTAGATGGTGCCTGGCTACCACCACTGACTGCTGTGACCAGGATCACAATAGAGGGTCTGGGAAAATACTGAAGTTGTCAAGGATTTCATTTTTCTTGGATCCACAATCAACGCCCATGGAAGCTGCAATCAAGAAATCAAAGACATACTGCATTGGGAAAATCTGCTGCAAAAGACCTCTTTAAGGTGTTAAAAAGCAAAGATGTCACTTTTGAAGACTAAGGTGTGCCTGGCCCAAGCCATGGTATTTTCTTTCTTTCTTAAAGAAAGGAAACATATCTTTTTATTTATCTCAACAACAGAAGTTTGCTTTCATTGTTTTTTTCCTTTTCAATTTCATTGATTTCTATGATTATTTCTTTTCTTCTGTTCATTTTCGGTTTAATTTTCTCTCCCCTTTTCTTGTTTCTTAAGGTGAAAGCTTAGATAATTAATTTTAGACCTCTTCTCTTTGCTAATAGGCAGCTCCAAACCAACCTGTTGCCGTCGAGTCGATTCTGAGTCATAGCGACTCTCTTAGGCTGGGTTCTCTAGAGAAGCAAAACCAGTTAAGTGTATATATAGATATAGAGATAGATAGATAAGATAGCTAGAGAAAGAGAGAGATTTATCTCAAGGAAACGGCTCACTCTGTTGTAGAGGCTGGCAAGTCCCAAAGTCCATAGGTCAGGAGTCAGCTGGAGGCTTTTTCTGACTCATGTGGCTGCAGGGACTGATGAACCCAGAATCAGCAGGTCGGACAGCAGGCTATTGGCTCACAGGGCTGTGGAAGCCAGCAAATCCCAAATTCAGCAGGTCAGGTGACAGGCTGCTGGCTCAAGTCCCAAGAATTGGAGGTCAGATGATGATGAGCCGGAAACAGGATCCAGAGCAAGCAAACAAGTTTTGCCAGAATGTCCATGTATATTGGGTGCAGGCCACACCCCTGGGGGAATTCCCTTACAACTGATAGGTTGATCACATCATGGATGTGATTATATTATATCACAAAGTGGAGGATAATTACATCAGATCACAAAATGGAAGATAATTATATAATACTGAGAATCATAGCCTAGCCAAGTTGACACATAACATTAACTATCACAGTCCACTCTTTGTCCACTTGGCACCTGTACATGTCTTGTCTCCTTAAACCATACGTAATCTCTAAATAAAGACAATTATAAAGTCATACTTGCACCTAGCATGATACAACTAACATGCATACAACCAAAAGCACACGAGTCCCATTTACATCTTATATAAGTGATGGGATAAGAGAGGGAAGAAATAAAAAATATTTGTTATATATATATATCTACATAAATATATATATGTATATATATATCTACATATATATATGTATATATATCTACATAAATATATATGTATATATATACATATCTATATATATATCTATATATATGTATATATACATATATACATATCTATATATATATATCTATATATATATATCTATATATATATATATATAGATATATATATATGGTGACTATGAGTCAGAATCTACTTGACAGCAATGGGTTTGCTTTTTTTGGAGCCGTGGTGGCATGGTAGTTAAGAGCTTGGCTGCTAACCAAAAGGTCGGCAGTTTGAATCCATCAGCCACTCCTTGAAAATGCTACAGGGGAGTTCTACACTGTCCTATAGGGTTGCTGTGAGTTGGATTCGATTTGACGGCAATGGGTTACACACACACACACACACACACACACATAAATGTGTAATAAAACAAGAAAGAAATACTCAAACAATTATAGTCCTCAGTTTTGCAACTGGTCACGTGGTTGTAACTGGCATTTAGAGCTACCTTCTTCCACCACCCATTCTGTATTCCCTTTACCCTCAGCAGGTACCTAAGCTGGTTGTGGTTCTTTGATTGGTGGGGTGACCCAAACCTTAATTCCTCAAGGTTTTGGGCCATTAGCAGTCATGTCAGAATTGGGTTGCTGTAGTTTTCCTTGACTTTAATCACAGGATCTGGTAGTACTAAGAGACACCCTTAGGAATCTCCATATTCTAGACATACTCTTCTTTACTTCCATTATGTAATATCAATCCAATTTCTCGTTGGTAATCAGGACCAACCACACCAACCAATAAGGTAACTCCCTTCTTTGCCTGTTGATCCAGAGGCATGAGGAGCCCAAAGTGGCCGGATGGCATTCTTAACTTCCAGTTTAATGGAATCAGTGTTGTGTCTCCAGGTGGGAGCCTTCCTCCCTTTGGGACTGAGACCTCTAGACCTGCAGAGCATAGGATTGTGGGGATAGGAAGCAAAAGTTTTGCGAGTGAGTCACTAGAGGTAATAGTGAGTGGTACCACTCCCATTTCCACCCCTTGATTCCTGGACCTATGAATCTCAGCTTTGGGAAAAACAGCACCATACATTGAACACTGGTTTAGAGCACATACAGCCCCAGGAGAACATTGCCCCAATCCTGCAAAGTATTGCCACTTAGCTGGCAACATAATTGTGTCTTTAGGAGGCCATTCCATAGTTTAATCAAGCCAGTTGCTTCAGGATGATGGGGAACACGGTAAGACCAGTGAATTCCATGAGCATGGGCCCAGTGCTGCACTTCAGTTGATGTGAAGTGAGTCCTTTGATCAGAGGCAATGCTGGATAAGGCATTCTGTGAGTCCACAGATGGCAATTTTGGCAGAAGCATTGCATGCAGGGAAGGCAAATCCATATTCAGTGTGTCTATTCCAGTAAGAATGAAATGCTACCCTTTCCATGATGGAACCAGTCCAATGTAATCAACCTGCCACCAAGTTGTTGGCTGGTTGCCTTGAGGAATGGTGTCATATCGGTTAATCAGTGCTGGTCTCTGCTGCTGGCATATTGGGCATTCAGTAGTGGCTGTAGCCAGGTCAGCTTTGGTGAATGGAAGTCCATGTTGCTGAGCCCATGCATAACTTCCTTCCCTGCCACCACGGTATCTTTTCATGAGCCCCTTGGGCAGTGGTGGGTAAACAGGACAGGTGAACAGGATGACTGGTTTCCACAGAACGTGTCATCCTATCCACTTGATTATTAAAACCCTCTGCTGAGGTCACCATTTGGTGAGCATTTGCAAGAGACACAGATATCTTCACTTCTTTGGCCCATCCAGAGAAGTCTATCCACATACCTCTTCCCCATACCTCCTTGTCTCCAATTTTCCAATTATTTCCTTCCAAGTCCCTGACCATCCAGCCAAACCATTGGCCACAGCCCATGAATCAGTATACAATCACACATCTGGCCATTTTTCCTTCCAAGCAAATTGAACAACCAGGTGTACTGCTCACAGTTCTGCCCATTGGGAGGATTTCCCTTCACCACTGTCCCTCGGGGAGGTCCCAGAAAGGGGTTGTAGTGCTGCCCCTGTCCACTTTTGAGTGGTGCCTGTATATAGTGCAGAACCATCTGTAAACCAACCACGAGTTTTCTCTTCCTCAGTCAACTGATCGTAAGGAACTCCCCATGAGGCCATAGGTGCATACTGGGAGAGGGAAGGTAATGTGACAGGAGTGGAGACTATGGGCATTTGGGCCACTTCCTCATGCAACTTACTTGTGCCTTCAGGTCCTTCTCAGGCCTAATCTTGTATATACCACTTCCATTTAATGATCGAGTGCTGCTGTGCACATCTGACTTTAAGTCTCTGTTGGTCAGACAACACTCAGTTCATGATGGGAAGTTGAGGCCGCATGGTGATTGGTGGTCCATGGTTAAGTGTTCAGTCTCTACTAAGGCCCAGTAACAAGCCAAAAGCTTTTTCTCAAAAGGAGTAGTTATCTGCAAAGGATGGCAGGGCTTTGCCCCAAAATCCTAATGGTCTGCTCTGTAATTCCCCAATAGGGGCCTTCCAAAGATTCCAAACAGCATCTCTATCTGCCACTGACACTTCAAGTACCATTGGATCAGCCAGATCACATGGCCCAAGTGGCAGAGCTGCTTGCACAGCAACCTGAACTTGTTGCAGAGCCTTCTGTTGTTCTGAACCTCACTCAAAGCTAGCAGCTTTTCGAGTCACTTGATAAATAGCACACCCAAATGAGGAATATGTTACTTCCAAAATCCACAGAGGCCCACCAGGCATTGTGCTTCCTTTTTAGTTGCAGGAGGGGCCAGATGCAATAACTTATTCTTTACTTGAGAAGGAATATCTCAACATGCCCCACACCACTGCACCCTTAGAAATTTCACTGAGGTGGAAGGTGCCTGAATTTTTGTCAGGTTAATTTCCCACCCTCTAGCATGCAACTGTCTTACCAATAAGTGTAGAATCATTGATACTTCTTCCTTACTGGGTCCAATCAGCATAATATCATCAATATAATGGGTCAATGTGATGTCTGCGGAAGGGAAAGGCATCAAGCTCACTAAAGACACAGCGCTGGAGAGTTTATATACCTCTGAGGTAGGACAGTTAAGGTGTATTGCTGGCCTTGCCCACTGAATGCAAACTGCTTCTGGTGATCCTTCGGAATCAGAACCAAGAAGAAGACATTGGCCAGATCAAAAGCTGTATACCAGGTTTCTGGATATGTATTAATTTGCTCAAGTAATGAAACTACAACTGGAACAGCAGTTACAATTGAGTCACCATCGGGTTAAGTTTATGATAATCCACTGTCATTTTCCAAGATCTGTCTGTTTTTTGCACAGGCCAAATAGGCAAAGCAATGGTATTTTCAGTCGCCTCATATGCATGTGAAGGCTGAACAATGAATAAGAAAGACCAAAGAAGAATTGATGCCTTTGAATTATGATGTTGGCAAAGAATACTGAATATTCCATGGACTGCCAGAAGAAGGAACAAATCTATCTTGGAAGAAGTGCAGCCAGAATGCTCCTTAGAAGAGAGTATGGTGAGACTTCATCTCACGTACTTTGGATACATTATCAGGAGGGATCAGTCCCTGGAGAAGACATCATGCTTGGTAAAATAGAAGGTCAGTGAAAGAGAGGAAGACCCTCAACAAGATAGATTGACAGAGTGGCTACAACGATGGGCTCAAGCATAGCAATAATTCTGAGGATGATGCAGGACCAGGCAGTGTTTCATTCTGCTGCACATAGAGTCGATATGAGTTAGAACCAACTTGGCAGCACCTGACAACAACAACAACAACACAGTCTCGAAAATATTAATAGTGGTTATCTCTCAGTGGTAGAATAATGCTCATTCTTCTGTTTTGATTATTCATGTTTTATAATATCTTACATTGACATATATTCCTCACAATTGTTGCTACGTTTGAGCCCATTGTTGCAGCCACTGTGTCAATCTATCTTGTTGAGGATCTTCCTCTTTTTATCTGACCCTATACTTTACCAAGCATGATGTCCTTCTCCAAGGCCCCTCCTGATAGCATTTCCAAAGTACATGAGATGAAGTCTTGCCATTCTCACTTCTCAGGAGCATTCTGGCTCTACTTATTCCAAGACAGATCTGTTTGTTCTTCTGGCAATCCATGGCATATTCAATATTCTTTGCCAACACCATAATTCAAATGCATCAATTCTTTGGTCTTCCTTATTCATTGTCGAACTTTCGTGTGCATATGAGGTGATTGAAAGTACCATGGCTTGAGTGAAGTACACCCTAGTCCTCAAAGTGGCATCTTTGCCTTTTGAACACTTTAAAGAGGTCTTTTGCGGCAGATTTGCCCAATGCAATAGGTCAGTTGATTTCTTGACTGCTGCTTCCCATGGGCATTTATTGTGGATCTAAGTAAAATAAAATCCTTGACAACTTATCCCAGGGTTTGGTGCATAGAAAGGGCTCAATAAATGTTGGCTGTTAGTCTTATTTGATTTTTTCTCCTATTTTATTGGAGGCTTTTGAACCTAGGACAATTGGAAATTCACATTTTGAGACATCTAGTGACCTAAAACTTACTTTGTATCCCTGGTGGCGCAGTGGTTAAGAGCTTCAGCTGCAAACCCCAAGGTGGGCAGTTCAAACACACCAACCACTCCTTGGAAACCCTATGGGGCAGTTCTGCTCTGTCCTATAGGATCACTATGAGTCGGAATTGACTCAATGGCAATGGGTTTTTTTGTTTGTTTTAATACCTTAAGGTATCTCTTATACTGGAGAGTCAAAAAGACTCCACCACTGGCAGGTTAGAATCAGTCTGTGGTAAACATTCCTCTTGCATATGTGTTAGTTATGGACAGTGCCAGCATGCACATTTAATTGGAAACTGGAAACTTTGGGCAGATCAGAAAGGACACCTTGACTCCTCAAGCATTCTCAAGGCTTTCACATTTATCCAAGACTTTTGAGTCATCTTTGTTGTGGAATTTTTCAGAACAGGACTTGGCATTATATGGCCACCAGTGCATTTGGCTTCAGCTTCTGCATAACATCAGGACATCAGTAGTGGGCCCTAGAGTGGGCCTACTTCACTGCAGGTTTTTGCCTATTCCAAGTTAGAAACAAGGTTTCTTCCAGAAAAGCTAGTTACTTAGGAATATAAAGTAAAGTGGCAAGTTTAGGGATATGAAACAGTCAAAGAGTGTTCATGCTGTCTGTCCCTGAAGACAGATCTGATTTGCTTTGCTCAATAAAAATCTGTAGGGACACAATGGAAGCATTCTTCAACCATGTGTAGGAAAGGAGAGCCTCTGGAGTAGATTATGAGCCCTCTAACTCTACTTGTAAACTCCATCCTGGCACTGTAGGTACCATCTTTCTCATTTTAGTGGGGACCTCAGCTTGTTTTCTATAGCACTACCCTTTCAAGAATCATTTCTATTTAGCTTTGCAAAAAAACAACAAAAAACAAAAAACTCAACCTCAATTCACTTAATATTGAGGTGGAAGGCAACTGGAGGGTGACTTACTCCTCTTGTTTTACTAATAAAAAACAGCCTAGAGAAGTTAAGAAACTTGCCCATAGTCACACAGTTATTTACTGGCAGACCCAAGATTAGAACTTCAGTGTATCTAGTCTAACCCCACCTCATGAATCTTTTGCAAAGAAGCTCTGTGAACTGGTCTTACATACCACGCTCAGAAGCTGCCAGGAAATTTAAGGGTTTGTTTCTCAATCATTAGGGTAAGGATTGTTTTTATTGCTGCATACTTATCTTTCTGTCTAACTCAAACAAATATTAAAATGTGCTGGCATTCCCAGAGGATCATATACCAAATGACATAGATAGGGTGAAGCAAGAAGACAAAACAAGGGAGGTGACCTAGAAGTAAGGTAAGTGAGTGGAAGGTGGAGATAAATTTGCCTGGGTTTGAACATTTACAGCATAAACCAGTTGCCTGTCTAACTCTGACTCATTCCTTAGTCTCGGTTTTGAGACATTGCTTCTTCCAAGAAACCTTTTCTGATCCCCCAAGTCTGGACTAGGTGTCTCTATCATGAGTTCCTATAACAGTCTGTACCTTTCCTGCCATTATGCTTACCCCACTTTATTGTACGTGCTTGTTTACTTGTGTCTACTCTTTGATACTGAAAGTTCCTCTAGGGTGGAAACTGTGGATATTCACCATCATATCCCCAGCTCCTACACATTGCTGAGCTCATAGTAGGTGTTTCAACAAAAATCAATTGAATGAATGAATGAATAAGGTATAACCCCTAATTTCTGGCACTTGGAGGAGAATGTCTTCAGCAGCCTCATTCAGGGCCATCTTTAAATATATATTACTGGTCTCACTGAGGCTGAAGTTAAATTGCTTTAGAAAGCAAATTGCCAGTGTGTGTATGTACACAGGTAGGTCTTTGTGTGTTTGTGTGTGTGTACATGTACACGTGCATGCACAGTGAAGATGAGGGGATGGGAGAAGAGTGAGGAAGACTAACACAGAGTGAAACCTGTGAGAGTCGGAACTTGACAGGACTGCCTTGTTTTTCCAGGTCTTGTGAGTTTTCTGCCTTTGACACGATGCAGCCTTACCAGTTTTCTATTGCTCCTTTTAGTGAAAAATATTTCAGTTTTCCTTCTCTGACATGTTTCCACCTTACACAGGTTCTGGTTTTAGCAGTTGTACCAGTACTTTACTAGGAAGAAGCAACTATCTCAGTGTAAGATCTTAGGAAGCTAGCTGTTTGGGGATCAACCCAGAGAGCTTTGAGGAACTTGTCTACCATGGATCAGAGCCCTATTTAAGAGTCAGAATCAGTTGTCCTGAACTAAAGTTCAAAAGTACTTTCTTGAATTGCCCCCGGACACCCTTTTAGGTCAGTAATGAAGTCACTCCTGAGGTTCACCCTGCAGCCAGAGATTAGACAGGCCCATAAAACAAAACAAGACTAAAGGGGGACACCAGCCCAGGGGCAAGGACTAGAAGGTAGGAGGGGACAGGAAAGCTGGTAACAGGGAACCCAAGGTCAAGAAGAGGAGAGTGTTGACAAGTTGTGGGGTTGGTAACCAATGTCACAAAACAATACGTGTATTAATTGTTTACTGAAAAGCTAGTTTGTTCTGTAAACATTCATCTAAAGTACAAAAAAAAAAAAGTTAAGATTAAAACAACAACAAAAAAAAGTACTTGCTTGATATCTGTCAGGAGAGGGCTTACAGTTTCCAAAGAACTTCTACCCTTTTTTTTTTTTTGCTTTCCAGAGAAACATGGTTCTAGACTTTCTCTAGGATGCTTTCAGGAGTGAGAATAGCTGTCTTGAAGTTTCTGGTTTTATGATGCAAATCTTAACTCAAAAGTAATGGGGGATTTTTAGCTATGGTAGAGTGCAGAGGTCAGCAAATCCTAGAGCAGGGCTTCTTAACCTCATCGTTATTGACATTTTGGGCCAGATAATTATTTGTGTAGAGGACTTTCCTATGCACTGTTGGACATTTATCAGTATCCCTCGCCCCCATCCAGTATATGCTAGTAGCACCAAATAAATGAAAATTTATGTTCACACAAAAATCCATACAAAAATATTTATAGCACTTGTTCATAATAGCCTCAAACTGGAAACAGTTGAAATGTGCATTACTACTGAATGGATAAACAAAATATGTTATATCCATCCTATGGAATACAATCAGCAACAAAGAGGAAACGAACTTTTGATATATGCAACTACATAGGTAAACCCCAGCAACATTATTCTAAGTGAAAGAAACCAAACACAAAAGACTATATAGTGAGTGTATGATTCATCACCTTCAAATAAAAACAAACTAGTTGCCATCCAGTTTCGACTCATGGCGACCTCATGTGTTTCAGAGTAGAACTGTGCTCCATAGGGTTTTCAATGGCTGTCATCTTTTGAAAGTAGATCACCAGGCCTTTCTTCTGAGGCACTTCTGGGTGGATTCAAACCACCAATGTTTTGGTTAAGTAGCCAAGTGCTTAACTGCACCAACCAGGAACTCCATCCAACCTCAAATGGGCCCTTAAAACAGCTGCTTTGTAATCGCAACGTTTCCTTAGTCCATCCACTCTCCTACTCTCTCAGATGACTATTTCAAACTCCAACTCCTCCTTCCCACATTTTCTCTCTCAGCTGAGGTTCTTGCTTCCTATTTTACTGGGAAAAGAGGATCAATGAAAGAGAACATTCTATGGTTTCACTTATATGAACTATTTAGAATAGGCAAATGCATAGAGACAGAAAGTAGGTTAGAAATTACCAGGGTTTGGGGAAGGGAAGAAGGAAGAGTTATTGCTTAATGGGTACAGAATTTCTGTTTGGGGTGAGAAAAAGTTTTGAAATAGATGGTAGTGATGGTTGCACAACCATTGTGAATGCAATTAGTGCCACTGAATTGTACACAACAACTTTCTTTAATTTAAAAAAGGAGAATTTTTACAAGTCCCCACTATTATATCTACTCACCTATCAGTATCTGTGCTCAGATTCTATTCTCTGCTTTCCCTTCTGTTTCAATGGATAAACTGCATAAATTCGTTAAGACCAACTCGCCCACTCGTACACTAGTTTCTAGCCCATTTCTTACTCAAAGACACCAATCCAGCAATTCCTCTCTCCTGTCTCATCAACTTTTTTCTTTCAATTGTGGTAAATATATATATAACAAATTGTTTGCCTTTTCAACATTATTCTTGTGTACATTCAGGGACATTTGCTGTTTATCATGTTGTTCAACCATCACCATTATTTGCTTTCAAATTTTCCTATCATCCTTAATAGAAGCTCAGTGTCCCCTAAGCAATGAGTCCTCCTTCTCACCTCCCTCCCATCCACCCCCCAGTAACCATCAATAATCTTTGGTCTCTATGCACTTGCCTATCCTAGATATTTCATATAAGTGGAGTCATACAATATTTGCCCTTTTCTGTCCGACTTATTTCACCCAGGATGATGTTTTCAAGGTTCATCCACGTGGTAGCATATTTCAGAACTTTATTTCTCTTTATTGCTGAAAAATATTCCATTGTATGTATATACAATGTCAGATGGATCTTGGCTGAAGAAAGAGAATACCAGAAAGATGTTTACCTGTGTTTTATTGACTGTGCAAAGACATTCAACTGTGTGGATTATACCATATTATAGATAACATTGCAAAGAATGGAAGTTCCAAAACACTTAATTGTTCTCATGCAGAACCTGTACAAAAAAGCCCAAACCTGTTGCTGTCGAGTTGATTCCAACTTATAGCAACCCTATAGGACAGAATAGAACTTCCCCATAGGGTTTCCAAGGAGCTGCTGGTGGATTTGAACTGCTGATCTTTTGGTTAGCAGCCAAATGCCTAACCACTGTGCCACCAGGGCTCAGGTAAAGAAATACCAAACTGGCCACCTGCTTGAATGGGGAAAGGGAGATTAGGAAAACAAGGAACAACAAAAAATTTCAATTAATATCTCAAAATATTACCTAACCATAGCCTCTCCATAGTAAATTTTTGTGTCTTCAACAAGGAAAATTTACCTTTGACTTAGGTTTACCCTCTCAATAGCATAGGAGCCCTGGTGGCATAGAAGTTAAGTGTTCAGCTACTAACCGAAAGATCAGCAGTTTGAACTCACCAGCCGCTCCAAGGGAGAAAGATGTGGCAGTCTGCTTCCGTAAGATTAAAAAAAAAAAAAACGAAAACCAAACCCACTGCTGTTGAGTCAATTCTGACTCATAGGGACCCTATAGGATAGAGTAGAACTGCCCTAAGTAGTTTCCAAGGAGAGCCTGGTGGAATTGAACTGCTAGCCTTTGGTTAGCAGCCGTAGCTCTTAACCACTATGCCACCACCCTATGGGGCGGTTCCACTCTCTCCTATAGGGTCTCTAAGAGTAGGGATCGACTTGATGGCAATGATTCTCAATAGCATAGAAGTCTGAATTTTTACTTTTCCAGGGCATTGGTCATTGTGATTGAGTCTCCAACATCCTCATTCTGTCCCATGATTAATCTAAGCAATTCATGGCAACCTATCCCCTTGCCAATGATTGGCTCAAGGATGGACAAGCCTAGCCAATTTGGGTCAATAAGATTGAAGCAGAGGCTTGGTGAGGGCTCCTGGAAAGAAGTATCCTTAATCTTGAATGCCATGGAAAGCCAGGCTCTTCTCCTGTAAGTTGTGAGTGAGGAAACAGAGTTCTCATTGCACTAGCAGCCATACCACAACAATGAAGGTAATTGACCTTAGAATAAAGCCAAAATTGTGGATGGCAGAGCAAAGAAGTGGGAAGAACCTGCATTCATGATGTAGTCATTCAGCCACTGGGGCCTGCCCTAACTCTTTCCTTATTGTTTAAGGTAACGTGAGTTGGCTTTTCTGTTACTTGATGCTCAAACCATTCTACCTGATACAGACTTTGTTTCTAGGAATGAAGTGCTGCAAATAACAGACTGTACTGGGTTGAATGGTGGCCCCCCAAAAGATATATCCACATCCTAATCCTTGGAACCATGAATGTTACCTTATTTGGAAAAGGGATCTTTCAGGTGTAATTAAGCTAAGGATCTTGAGATGAGGAGGTCACCCTGGATTATTCACGTGGGCTCTAAATCCAATAACTTTCCTTAAAAGAGAAAAGCAGAGAGAGATTTGACACAGGGAGAAGAGGAGGAGACAATGTGATCATGGAGGCAGAGATTGGAATGATGCTGTCACAAGTCAAGGAATACTGAAAGCTACCAGAAGCTGGAAGAGGCAAGGAACAGATACTCCTTTAGAGCCCCCCTGGAGGGAGCATGGACCTACCAGATTTCAGACTTCTAGCCTCCAGAGCTGTGAGAGAACAAATTTCTATTGTTTTAAGCCACCAAGTTTGTAGTAAGTTGTTAGGGCAGCAACAGAAAACTAATAAATGTGGAAGTGGTTGAGTGAAGAGAAAAATGGTAGGCTGTGAAGACTCCACAATTCCCATCTGGGAAGTTGGTAATCTCAAGTTATTTGTAGACAAATAACAGTTATTTTTAGCCAAACAGCTGTTTAAACTACAACCTATTGCAAGTAAGGACTCAACTATGCGTCTACTGAGACAACAGTAACATTAAGGGATATGGTAGGAGAAATTGAAGATGATGTAATGTGTTGTCTACCTCTTGTGTTCTTACCAAAATTAGGTTCTACAACAAAGAAATGAGCTAAGGCTGAAGGTAACTTGTTTGAAAGTGAAATGGAAAGAAAGTGGTTTCCTATGAGAGAATGCCTCAGCCTTTGGCCTGCAATAGCTGAAAGTCCAAAGTCTCTTCCCTCAAGCCAAAGGTAGTGGTAGCAGAGGCAGAGATAAAACTGGGAAAAGGAAGAGGCTGGCTCCCCATCCCAAGCTCCTCCAGTATGGCCTTCTGTGCCTTGTGGTGGTGGTGGTGGGGCATCAGTGTGAAGATGTTGCTAGAGTACAGCCTAGGGTCAAGGAGTGGATTACTGGTGCCTCCTTATCAGAGGAGAAGGAGTCCCTGGGTGGTACAAATGGTTGAGGTTTGAGTCCACCCACAGGTGCCTCAGAAGAAAGGCCTGACAATCTACTTATGAAAAATTAGCTATTGAAAACCCTATGGGGCACAGTTCTACTCTGACACACATGGAGTCGCCATGAGTTAGAATCAATTCAACAGCAGCTGGTTTTACCAGAGAAAATTGGTTTTAATTGCCTTTAGGATGAGGCCATTAAGTAAAGGAGTGGGGAGTGGTAAGGGTAGAGACCTGTTGCAGAGACAGAAATTCTCAGCTTCAAAGCTCTCTGGCTTTGGTTAGTAAACTGCGGGACTGACTACAAGAAAATCATCTGGAAACTTACCACCATTTTTAAGGGGTCTGCATCACCTAAGAAAATGAACAGCTGCCAGACAAGAGTTAGTGACCATAAGGCAACTCCTGGCCCTCAAAATTGCCCCAACAGGAAGTAAGCTTTAAAGAGGTACAACTTCCAGAAAGGGAAGCCTCAGTAATGCCCATCCCCCTACTGTTCCTGGGAGAACAACTGGCCAGGAAGGTCCTCATACGAAGACAGAATCAGAAGGTGGCAGATTGACAGACAAAGCACCTCACTGCCAAGTCAGGGGGTCCTTGCTAATTCCACTCAGCAATATTTGATACACATGGTTCCTGTTTTCCAAATCGGACATTTTGTTGTAGTTACCTAGACCACAGTGTATTGGCTGCACCAAAGGTGAATGGCTTATCTTTTAACCTTAGGTTTCTGAACCACAAGAGCTACATCTAGACCATGGACCTCAAGGCAAAAATATTAACTTTCCCACCCTTTACAGAAAAAGTTTACCAACTCTTGGTCCAAACCAATCATAGCTTTCCCATTCCACATTGACAGTTATTGGTTCTGAGATGGGAAAGCCATTTTTGAGCTAATAAGGCTCAAAGTGGAAACCCTGGTGGCATAATGGTTAAGTGCTACCACTGCTGACCAAAAGGTCAGCAGTTCAGATCCACCAGGTGCTCCTTGGAAACTATGGGGCAGTTCTGCTCTGTCCTATAGGGTTGCTATGAGTTGGAATCAATTCGACGGCAACAGGTTAAGGCTCAAAGTTGTACTTACTAGGGGCTTCTCGAAAAGCAATTTCCTAGTTCTTTCTCCTCCTGGATACAACTGAGGAGGCACACAACCCAAGTCACCACAGACAACCCTCCTACACCAGCCTTAGGATGAAGCCAAAATGGATGCAGGATGGAGAGACATAACAAATCCAGGTTCTTTATGACACTGGGGCTTTGGGCCTACTCAAATGCCTGACCTGGTTTTGGATGTCCTCCAATGTGAACTAATAGATGTCCTTATTGATTAAGCTATTGTGAATTGGGTTTTCTGTTACCTGCATCCCCCCCAGGGTCAGAAAAGCAAGTGGTCTACTCCCCAATCTGCATCTTCAGTCAGGCCCTCTTTCTCCTCAGAGGTTTTTTCCTCCTTCATGTCTCAGGATCTCACATGTTGGTAGGAGTCTCCTTCCTCTTGTTTGTCCAGTTTAAGAGGCAAGATAAGGTAACTTCCATGTGAGTGACCAGCCATTCCTTCCATCCACGTTCTTCACCAGGTGGAGTTCATTCTATTTTGCCCTTCTCTAGGGTCTTACTGATTAGGAAAAATTGTGCCTTTGGATCAGAGTGGCTCTACCCTCTGGTTTCTTTCTGCTTCTTGGGAACACCAAGCATGCCTCGACTTCCACATTACCAGCTATTGGTTTTTAATAGACACCGTGAGTCAGAGCCAACTCAACGGCAACTAAAAACAGTAACAGCTAACCATGAAATAGCCACCTTCCCTCTAAACAGCACATCTCTAAACTGGTAGAGGCTGTCTTAAAAATGTGCTCCCCCCGAGGTAACTGTGCCCTCTCTAACCTTGCCCAGTAGTTTGGCTAACTCATCCTCCAAAGTGCATTCTATATGTGTCCCAAACCACTAAGTTAGTAGATAAAAGATTCCTCTGCTGTGGCACCCACCTTTGAGAGAACCTATGGATAAGCTCTCCCACTTGGGTCCTAAAAGGCAGAAGACTGTCCGATAAGACTTTTTGTTTACAGTAAAAAGTCTTCATCTGCCCTACCTGGCCAGCGTTCAGCTGCTGCTATCATAATTGCTCAATCTGTGCTTGGCTTCCCTCACTCATGGAGGTGAGCAATCAACTCCACTTCCTTCCCTTCCAGTACCTGCCACAGAAGTCCAGAGGTAGGGGTGTGCTTTATCAGGTTAAATTCAAAGAGTGGCATTTAATTTTGCACCTGCCGAAACCTATTCTTGACAGGTCAGATCCATGTTTTTCAAGTTCGATGTCCTTAGGAATATTGTCCTTCCCTCTTATGGAGCAGGTTCCATATTTTAGATATCCTGAAGCCAAGATAAAGGGCATGAAGTTAATCATTCACCCCCTTCGCTTTCTCAATATTCTTCTGGGAATGGAGGAGAAATTACTCTTATCAGCAAACACTGGCAATGCTTCTTTTGACACTGTCTTCCTTCTGCTGGTTTCTGCTATGGATTTTAAAGAATTCTGTAGTCCTTTTTCAAACTCAGTCTGATAACACTCCACTAACAGTCCTTAAAACAGTAGGGGCTTCTGAGAGTCCTTCCTCATATTCATACTTCACTTCTTCAGCAGGATCATGGGCACTGACAAAAGAAATTGCCCCAACATAGGGGCTGATAATGGCCCCTTGTGCAGGCCATAAAATGGACAAGGATCCTCTGTAAAAATAATGTGACAAGCCCTCATATGCAGTGGGCATGAATTTCAGTTCACCAACATAGCTGTGCAGTTCTGGTAGTCCATGGTATGTGCAATTCTTCGCCAATTCAAAGGCATCAATTTTTCTCTGGTCTTCCTTATTGATTGTCCAGCTTTCACATGCATATGAGATGATTGAAAATACCATGGTGTTGGCCAGACACACTTTAGTCCTCAAAGTAACATATTTTCTTTTTAACACTTTGAAGAGGTCTTTTGCAGCAGATTGGCCCGATGCAATACGGCATTTAATTTCTTGACTGCTGCTTCCATGGGCGTTGATTGTGCGTCAAAGTAAAATGAAATCCTCGACAACTTCAGTATTTTTTCTGTTTATCATGATGTTGCTTATTGGCCCAGTTGGGAGGATTTTTGTTTTCTTTATGTTGAGGTGTAATCTATGCTGAAGGCTTTAATCTTCATCAGTAAGTGCTTCAAGTCCTCTTAGCTTTTCAGCAAGCAAGACTGTGTCATCTGCATAACACAGGTTGTAATGAGTCTTCCTCCAATCCTGATGCCACGAAGCACAAACAAATTTGTCTTGAAAGAAGTAGGAGAAGAACATCATGCTTGATAAAGTAGAGGGTCAGCAAAAAAAGAGGAAGACCCTTAACAAGATGGATTGGCATAGTGCTGCAACAGTGGACTCAAAGATAGCAAAGACTGTGAGAATGATGCAGGACTGGGCAGTGTTTCGTTCTGTTGTACACAGGGTCAGAACCAACTTGATGGCACCTAACAACAGCAACATAGGTGTGCAACAAAGAACACAGTTCCTTCCCTCTCTGCCCTTTTATTTTTAAAAGAAAAAAAAAAAAAAAGCTAATTTTTGTTTCAAGCTTCCATCCCATCAAGCTAGCTAGAAACTAAACTCAGTGACTTTGGGGATTCCCTCCTGGTGTCATGTCAAGGCCACACAGTGCCAAAGCATTTGGCGTCACAGTGGTTAAGAGCTACAGTTGATAACCGAAAGGTCAGCAGTTCGAATTCACCAGCCACTCCTTGGAAACCCTATGGGGCGGTTTTACTTTGTCCTATAGGGTCACTATGAGGCACAGTGGCCTTGACGGCAACAGGTTTGGTTTTTTGATTTTTCTTGTCATTGAGTTATCTGACGTGTGACCTCCATGGCTCCTAGGATCTATTAACTTTCTGGGGAAGCCCACGTTCCTGACTACTCGGGGCACAACACAGCTGTTTCTCATGGGCTTTCCACGTCCCTGACGGGCTGCCAGGAAGTTTCCTGAGGTTTCCCTGCTTCTCCAGAATCCCTGGACACCTGCTGTCTTCTCAATCCTGGGAATCTCTTTCTAGGGTATGAGGAAGCCCCACTGCACACCCCAAATCTTTTTCCTTTTACTTCCTCTGCAAAGCCTGTTATGTGCTTGAGCTTTGAGAGTCTAAAAGCCTGGATGACTTGCAGGCTGTTGCTATTTCCTGTCCTGTCGTGTACTTCTCCTGAGCCTGACTGGAGGTTGAGGAATAACAATAAATAATACAGGAGAAAACCTCTTAGTAGAAGTAATTAAGACCTGTAGATGTCCAATTATTCAAATAAGTCAGTTAAAACAGGGAATCACAAAAAATACTGCATACATAACTTAAACATTTTTAAAAAATATTTTGTTGTGCTTTAGGCGAATGTTTACATAGTAAATTAGTTTCCCATTCAATAATTCATACACAAATCATTCTGTGACATTGGTTGCAATCCTCAAACTGTGTCAGCACTCTCCTCATACCCACCCTGGAGTCCCCGTTTTCCATTTACCTTATTTTCCTGCCCCTTCCTGCCTTCTCTTCTTTGCTTTTGTGCAAATGTTGCCCTTTTAGTGTGATATAGTTGATTGTTCTAAGGAGCACAATCCTCATGGGTGTTATTGTTTATTTCATAGGCTGTCATTTGGCTGAAAAGTGTTATCTGGGAGTAGCTTCATTTCCACGTTGGAAGGATGTCTCTTAGGGCTATAGTCTCAGTGGTTCCTCTAGTCTCTATCAGACCAGTAAGTCTGGTCTTTTTTATGAATTCAAAATATCTTAAACATTTTGTTTAAATTTAACACATAGATATACATTTCTTCAATAATCTTTTGAATAAAAAAACAAGATTTTTTTTTAAGTATAGGTCTGATGATTAGAATACTGCATCATCTTTCTTGCATAAGCCACACTCACAAACGCATTACCTACGAAGTCAGCTTTGGTTTCTTCAAAGTAGAACAAGAATTGAACTCACATGAGTGCAGAAGACACTGAATGCAAAATCCTAGTTGCAAAAAAAAAAAAAAATCTTTGTGATTGACTCTGCTACAATAAACTTAGCCTTGTTAGCAGCAATTTTTTGCAGACACATTTTATTAGTTTACATGACATTTAATTAAATTTCATAGTTTAACAAAAACTAGTGTAATTCACATAAGCAGATGTGGCAACATCTCAGAGGTGTGTAGTTCATATGAGAGGAACAGACATGCACAGATGCGTTAAAGCACAGCTACTAGCTACAAGTGGTCAGCATGCCATAAACTTTAGTGGGCATGCTTTACAGTGGTGTTAAGACATGAACCAATTAAGAGGAGGTCAATTCAATAATAAAAATACAAATCACCCAATTAAAAAGGAACAAAGGATCTAAATAGACATATCTCCTAAGAAAGTATCAAATGACCAATAAGCACATGAATGATGCTCCACATCATGAGCCACAAGGGAAGTGTAAATCAAAACTACAAACGAGATACCACTTTACACCTACTTACAGGCTGGCTATACTAAAAAAAGCTGATAATAATAAGTGCTGACAAGAATGTGGAGAAATAGGAACCCTCATACACTGTTGGTGGGAATGTAAAATGGTGCAGCTGCTCTGGAAAACAGTCTGGCAGTTCCTCAAATGATTTAGATACTGTGTGACCCAGCATTTCCACTTGTAGGTATATACTTGAGAGAAATGAAAACATAAGTCCACACAAAAACTTGGACACAAATGTTTATGTCAACATTATTCATAATAGCTAAAAAGTGGAAATGACCAATATGTCCATCAGCTGATGAATGGATAACTAAAATGTGGTATATCTGTAGAATGAACTAGTATTCAACCATAAAAAGGAACCTTGAAAATAATATGCTCACTGAAAGAAGCTAGTCACAAAGGACCATATATTACGATTTTATTTATATGAAGTATCTGGAATAGGCAAATCTATAGAGACAGAAAGTAGATTAGTGGTTGCCTAAGGCTGAGGAGAATGGGAAATTTGGGAGGTTATAGCTAAGGGCTGCAGGATTTCTTTTTGGGGTAATAAAGGTGTTCTAAAGTTAATTGTGGTGATAGATGCATAACTTTGTGAATATGCTAAAAACTATTGAATTGTGCATTTTTAGTGGTAAATTGTATGGTATGTGAATTATAT
The DNA here is from genome assembly GCA_030035585.1 of Dugong dugon. Lineage (NCBI taxonomy): Eukaryota > Metazoa > Chordata > Mammalia > Sirenia > Dugongidae > Dugong > Dugong dugon. Next base: position 11,592,272 of record CM057465.1, read on the forward strand.
CTCAATAAAGCTGTTGAAAAAGAGAACTTCTACTACCTCAAATTATTACCCAGCTACATGATTTCAAGCAACTTATAAAGTGTAAGAAATCATTTCGAATTGATTCTTAGCGTGTCCCAAGGAGTATTGACTTTGGACTCCCAGAGAAGAATGTAAGTACAGCATTCTACATGGTCAAACAGAGAACGAAGTTAATATAGTCTCAATGTCATCTATTGGTTTTCAACTTTTAGAATCAACTTATAGATACCAATATTCCTCTTAGGCAGGAGTCAAGAAAATGACTAAAGTTGATGGAAAAACAAATGGAAATATAAGCTGTTATTTAAAGTTAAAAGAGAAACAGTAGAAAAAACTTAAAATAATAATGATCACATTTGGACAGATGAGAGGGAGAGGAGACACGGGTTAAGGGCTCTAGTTACCTAAATCCTCATCTTCCAAGGCAAGGGGTCAATAAAATATTGTTTAAAATGGATAAATCAAGAAAAAGAGGTATAAGAATATTATTCAGAGTTCTAAGGAAATCATCAGAAAAATTAAAACTGGAAGAAGTTGCAAATGTCAGGGAGGTGGGACTGGTACTTTTCATCATAAACCCTTCTTGCTATTAGGGTTTTTAAAAAATATTTATTTATTTATTTTTTATTGTCCTTCAGGTGAAGGCTTACAGAACAAATAGTTTCTTATGAAACAGTAGTACACGTATTGTTTGACACTGGTTAACAACCCCACAACATGTCAACCTTCTCCCTTCTTGACCTTTTTTTTTGGTGAAAATATACATAGCCAAAGATACACCATTTCAAAAATTTCTACATGCACAGTTCAGTGACATCAACTACACTTTTCCAGTTGTGCTGCTATTCTCACTTTAGATGAAGGCTTACAGAACAAAATAGTTTCTCATTTAACAGTTAGTACACATGTTGCCCTATGACAATAGTTAACAACCTTACAACACATCAACACTATCCTTACTCAACCTTAGGTTCCCTATCACCAGCTTCCTTGTCCCCTTCTGCCTTCTGGCCCTTGTCCCTGGACTGCTGTGCCTCATCAGTCTCACTTGGTTTTATGGGTCTGTCCACTCCCCAGCTGAACGGTGAACTTCGGAAGTAACTTCACCACTGAGCTAAAAGGGTGTCTGGGAGCCATACTCTTGGGGTTTCTCCAGTCTCCTTTGGGCCAGTAAATCTGGTCTTTTTTTTGTGAGTTAGAATTTTGTTCTACATCCTTCTCCAGCTCTGTCCAGAGCCCTCTGTTGTGATCCTGGTCAGAGCAGTCAGTGGTGGTAGCCAGGCACCATCTAGCTGTACTGGACTCAGTCTGGTGGAGGCCTTGATAGCTGTGGTCCGTTAGTCCTTTGGACTAATCTTTTCTTTGTATCCTGTTCTCTTCATTCTCCATTGCTCCAGAAGAAATGAGTCCAGTGGAGTATCTTAGATGGCTGCTCCTAGGCTTTTAAGACCCCAGACGCCACTCACCAAGGTAGAGTGTAGAACATTGTCTTTATAAACTGTGTTATGCCAGTTGAGCTAGATGTTCCCCAAGACCATGGTCCCCACAGCCCTCTGCCCAGCAGTTCAGTCCCTCAGGGAGTTTGGATGTGTCTATGGAGCTTCCATGACCTTTCCTTGTACAAGTTGTGCTGGTTTCCCCAGTATTGTGTACTGTCTCACCCTTCATCCAAGATACCACTTACCTATTGCCTATTTAGTATTTTCCCCCCACCCCTCCCATCCCTGGTAACCAACAAAGATTGTTACATTTTGTGTGTGAACTTTTTCATGGGCTTTTACAATACAGGTCTCATACAATATTTGTCCTTTTGTGATTGACTTATTTCACTCAGCATAATGTCCTCCAGTTTCATCCATGTTATGAGATGCTTCACAGATTCATCATTGTTCTTTCTCGTTGCATAGTACTCCATTGTGTGTATGTACCATAGTTTGTTTATCCATTCATCTGTTGATGGGCATCTAGGTTGTTTCCACTGTTTTGCTATTGTGAACAATGCGCTATTAGGGTTTTTTGTTTGTTTATTTTGTTTTTACCTTGAGCATGACTTACTTTAATAAAAATCTAAAATTTCAAGTTAAAAGAAATTCTAAATGAGAATACATAGGAATCTCAGTCTTACTTGTGGATGCTGCAGTTTATTAAACTATCTGCATGCCTGGGGAGAAGGCTGAGTGTGTGTCAGAGATCCTCCACCACCCTCTACTCTGTACTCCCGCCTCAGGCTTGCTGGCCTCTGGTCTCCCCAAGGATGCGGTTGCTGCTGGATTTAAATTCAGCCATGCTCAGAGGGTCAGACTGACAATAGCTGCTGGTGGTGGTAGCCCAAGGGCTTGTCTTTCCCAGTTGACTTCATGTCAGCTTCTCTCTGGGAGAGCGGGGCTGCCCCCCCCAGACAATCTGCACATTGGCAGGTGTGCAAGGTGACTTTAGTGATAGATGAAAGCATTTGTCTTTATATAGCTTTTCTAAGGAACTTAATAGGGCAGTGGGCACTGACATTGTAGAGGCATTTCCTCTCCTCAGTCTCTAAGTGAACTCCCACCACTATCCAACAGTGGCGGTTGCAGATATTGGGGGTGGGAGGAGATGCTTATGCCCCACTCCTCACTCTTCCATAAAACCAGTTGTTGTCGCCAAGTCCATTCCGACTCATGGTGACTTCATGTGTGTCACAGTGGAACAGTGCTCTGTATGGTTTCAATGGTTAATTTTTCGGAAGTAGATAGCCAGTCCTTTCTTCTGAGGTGTATCTGAGTGGACTCAAACCTCCAACCTTTTGGTTAGCAGTTAAGCACATTAACTATTTGCAAACCCATGGAATGCCACTCTTCCCTAACGGAAAGGTTATTTCCACTCCATTCCCTACGAAACGGGAAGAGTGATGATCTGTTTGGTGAGACAGGGAGAAAGAACTGGGTGTGTGTGGCTCAGTCTCTTCCCCTCTTCTGGATCTACCTTTCTGTGGACACTCTTTTCTCTGTTCCTCCCTGTGGTAAGTGCACCTGGGCCAGGCCCAGACTCACCTGCCTTCTAGGGACAGGTCTGCAGGCCTTTCTCTTTCTGTCCCCACTCTCAGGGCCCACTGGGTGTGAGTTAGTGATTCTGTGTGTCTGCTTTGCAGATGGATACTCTCTTGGGTAGGTCATCCCAAAGTGTAGCCTTGGGATTCAAACCCAATCCGATAATACCAGCACCAAAAGAATGCTTTAACCTCCACCTGTCTGTCTCTTATTTATTTTCTCAAAACTCAGAAAGGGAAAAAGTTTAACTATCACAAAAAAAAAAAAAATGAGGATAAGCTCTAGCCTGTATCTTGAATCCATGCTGAGATAATCAACTTAATTGAGTAAAATTTCAATTTGAAATAATGGGACGAGTGTGGGAGGGTAAAAAGTCCATCTTGCTGAAGGAAAATTCTGACTAAAGAAATATATTTTAGGAGTTGGGGCCAAGATGGCACAGTAGTCAGATGCTTCCTGTGGTCCTTCTTACAACAAAGACCCCCCAAGAAAAGTGAATCGACTATATATGACAATCTAGGAGCCCTGAACATCAAAGGCAAAGTTGAAGAATCAGACTGAGTGGCGGGGGAAAGAGAGACGGTTTGGAAGCAGCGAGGAGTTGCCAGACCCGACCAGGTGGTAACTGGCGCCCTTCAGACCAGATTGGCTCGTGTGTGCGGTGGTGCTCGGGAGGCATTTTCCACATTGGGAGAGACCCCGTGGCAGAGAGTCTACTTGGGCATCCAGAATCAGTGAAAAACAGCCCTCAATCAGCAAAAGGTAAGTACTTGCCTCTGGCCTACCGCATGGATCAAAAAACACCCCCTTTTGGAAAAACCTCTCTCCCACTTACCTCCCCATCCCCAGTCTGCACCAGATTCTGGGCTGGCTTCAGTGATTGTTGAGTCCCCTGGGCTGGAAGTAGGGCCTGTCATGCACCCTGAGCCATTCTCCCAGTCTTGGAGAGGGAACAAATTAACAAACAGGAAAAAAATAATCTGCTGTCACCTGTAAGCCAGGAACTCAGGGTTGGCACAGCTCCTTTGGCTAGGCACAGGCATAAGGGGTCATGGACTTTGAATGCCTTTCACCTCTGCATAGACCTGTGTGGACTCATTTCAACAGCATAGGCCCTCATTACCACCGTACAACAGGGTATGTACCTGAAGTCTAACTTCAACTGTTTCAGCTATATGGTGAAGTGGCAGGTTTGTGACATTTGACACTGCTCTGTCCATTAAGCAGGGTCCTCATCTACCCACATCAGGGACCTGAGGACTGGTGGCTCCACCCACACCACCTAGCCACCGATGACAGGGGTCCAAGAATAAGTGGTGTCCCCCACTCCTTACAGCTGACAGCACTTGGTGCTCAAAGTTCGGCTGCAAAACCTACTCACCTACACGCTGTAGGGAACAGGGACACGCTTTCCTTCCAGACACTGAGGGGCAGCCGTCAGCCCCCTGCCTTGCTCAGTGCGTGATCCCCTACTGCAGCCAGATACCTGTGCCTACACCAATCACCCATGCCTGTCTAGGACTGTAGGTGAGAGCCTGCACCACACACTTGATGACTGACTACCTGGACACCTGAGCCGAATTCATATGAGAAAAGTAAACAGATTCCTGGGTTCACATAACTAGTAATAGTTCTAACCACCTTGTGACAGTACGTTAGTGCTTCAAAGGAGCCAATAATCAAACTAGCTCACAAGAGTAGCCTATTTGGGCATATCAAAACAAAACAAGAAGCTAAGACACAGTAAGCAAATATAAAATAAATAAATATAATAACTTATTGATGACTTGGAGACAACAATCAATATCAAATCACATAAAGAGGCAGGCCATGATGGTTTCAGCAAGCTCCCAAAATAAAGAATCAAATTTTCTGGAGGAAGAAAATTTCTTGGAATTACCAGAGGTAGAATACAAAAGATTAATATACAGAACTCTTCACGAGGTCAGGAAGGAGATCATGCAAATGCAGAGCAAGCTAAGGAACAAACAGACAAAGCAATAGAGGATCTTAAGAAGGTTATTCAAGAGCATAATGACAAATTTAATAGGCTGCAAGAATACATAAAGAGATAGCAATCAGAAATCCAGAAGATTAACAATAAAATTTTAGAATTAGACAACTCAGTAGAAAGTCATAGGAGCAGAATCGAGGCAATAGAAGTCTGAATTAGTGAGACTGAAGGTAAAGCACTTGACACCAATTTATCTGAGTAAAAGATAAAAGAATTTAAAAAAAAATGAAGACACTCTAAGAATTATGTGGGACTCTATCAAGAGGAATAACCTACAAGTGATTGGAGTACCAGAACAGGGGGGGATAACAGAATGTACAGAGAGAATTGCTGAAGATTTGTTGGCAGAAAACTTCCCTGATATCATGAAAGATGAGAAGATATCTATCCAAGATGCTCATCAAACCCCACATAAGGTAGATCCCAAAAGAAAGCCACCAAGGCGTATTATAATCAAACTTGCCAAAACCAAAGATAAAGAGAAAATTTTAAGAGCAGCTAGGGATAAACGAAAAGTCCTCTACAAAGGAGAGTCAATACAACTAATCTTGGACTACTCAGCAAAAACCACACAGGCAAGAAGGCAATGGGAAGATATATATAAAGCCTTGAAAAAAAATTGCCAGCCAAGAATTTTATATCCAGTAAAACTATCTTTCAAATATGATGGCAAAATTAGGGCATTTCCAGACAAACAGAAGTTTAGGGAATTTGCAAAAACCAAACCAAAATTACAAGGGAGTCCTCCAGTTAGAAAATCAATAACATCAGATAACAACCCAAGACTAGAACACAGGACAGAGCAACCAGATATCAACCCAGATAGAGAAATCACAAAAATAAATCAAAGCTAAAACACTGAAAATACGGAAACAGAGATGTCAATATGTAAAAAATGACAACATTAAAACAAACAAGAGGGACTAAAAAATGTAGTCATAGGTTTTTCAAATGGAGAGGAAGTCAAGGCAATATAAAGAAATAAAAGACTGGTTTAAACTTAGAAAAATAGGGGTAAATATTAAAGTAACCACAAAGGGAATTAACAATCCTACACATCAAAATAAAAAACAAGAAAAATATAAAGGCTCAGCAAATACAAAATCAACAACAATGAAAAAGATGAAAAGAAAATACATAAACAAAAACAACTCAGCACAGAAAATTAAGTGGAACAAAGAAACTGTCAACAACACACACAAAAAAAACATCAAAATGACAGCACTAAACTCATACCTATCAAGAATTACGCTGAATGTAAGTGGACTAAATGCACCAATAAAGAGACAGAGAGCGGCAGATTGGATTAAAAAAACAAGATCTGTCTATATGCTGCGTACAAGCGACACACCTTAGACTTAAAGACCCAAACAAACTAAAACTCAAAGGATGGAAAAAAAATATATCAAGCAAACAACACTCAAAAAAGAGCAGGAGTGACAATATTAATCTCTGACAACATAGACTTTAAAGTAAAATCCACCACAAAGGATAAGGAAGGACGCTATATAATGATTAAAGGGTCAATACACCAGGAGGACATAACCATCATAAATATTTACAAACCCAGTGACAGGGCTCCAAAATACATAAAACAAACTCTAACAGCATTGAAAAGAGAGAAAGCTCCACAATAATAGTAGGAGACTTCAACAAATCACTTTCGGTGAAGGACAGAACATCCAGAAAGAAACTCAATAAAATCGCAGAAGATCTAAATGCCACAATCAGCCAACTTGATCTCATGGACATATACTGAACACTCCACCTAACAGCAGCCAAGTATACTTTCTTTTCCAACACACATGGAACATTCTCCAGAATAGACCACATATTAGGCCATAAAGCAAGCCTTAACAGAATCCAAAGCACTGAAATATTACAAAGCATCTTTTCTAACCATAAAGCCATAAATGTATAAATCAATAACAGAAAAAGCAAGGGAAAAAATCAAACACATGGAAACTGAACAACACCTTGCTCAAATACTCCTGTGTTATGGAAGAAATTAAGGACAGAATAAAGAAATTCACAGAATCAAATGAAAATGAAAACACATCCTACCAGAACTTTTGGGATACAGCAAAAGCAGTGCTCAGAGGTCAACTTATAGCAATAAGTGCACACATCCAAAAAGAAGAAAGGGCCAAAACCAAAACCAAAACATTAACCCTACAACTAGAAAGGAAATAATACAATTAGAGCAGAATTAAATGAAATAGAGACTAGAAAAACAATCGAAAGAGTTAACAAGACCAAAAGTTGGTTCTTTGAAAAGATCAAAAAAATTGATAAACCATTGGCCAAACTGACAAAAGAAAAACAAGAGAGGAAGCAAATAACCCGTATAAGAAATGAGATGGGTGATATCACAACAGACTCAAATGAAATTAAAAGAATTGTAACAGAATACTATGAAAAATTGTACTCTAACAAATTTGAAAACCTAGAGGAAATGGACAAATTTCTAGAAATTCACTACCTACCTAAACTAACACAAACAGAGGTAGAACAACTAAATAAACCCATAACAAAAGAAGAGATTGAAAAGGTAATTAAAAAACTCCCAACAAAAAAAAAGCCCTGGCCCTGACGGTTTCACTGGAGAATTCTACCAAACTTTCAGGGAAGAGTTAACACCACTACTATTAAAGGTATTTCAGAGCATAGAAAAGGATGAAATACTCCCAAACGCATTCTATGAAGCCAGCAGAACCTTGGTACCAAAACCAAGTAAAGACACCACAAAAAAGAAAATTACAGACCAATATCCCTTATGAACATTGATGCAAAAATCCTCAACAAAATTATAGCCAACAGAATTAAACAACATATCAAAAAAATAATTCACCATGATCGAGTGGGATTTATACCAGGTATGCAGGGATAGTTCAACATTAGAAAAGCAATCAATGTAATCCATGACATAAATAAAACAAAAGACAAGAACCACATGTTCTTATCAATTGATGCAGAAAAGACATTTGACAAAGTCCAACACCCATTCATGATAAAGATTCTCAGCAAAACAGGAATAGAGGGGAAATTCCTCAACAAAATTAAGGGCATTTATACAAAGCCAACAGTGAACATCATCCTAAATGGAGAGAGTTTGAAAATATTTCCCTTAAGAACGGGAACCAGACAAGGATGCCCTCTATCAACACTCTTCTTCAACGTTGTGCTGGAGGTCCTAGCCAGAGCAATTAGCCTAGAAAAAGAAATAAAGGGCATCCAAACTGGTAAGGAAGAAGTAAAGTATCTCTATTTGCAGATAATATGATCTTATACACAGAAAATCCGAAAGAATCCACAAGAAAACTACTAGAACTAATAGGAGATTTCAGCAAAATATCAGGATACAAGCTAAACATACGAAAATCAGTTGGATTCCTTTACACTAACAGAGAACTTCAAAGAGGAACTCACCAAATCAATACTATTTACAGTAGTCCCAAGAAGATAAAATACTTAGGAATAAATCTAACCAGAGATGTAAAAGACCTATACAATGAAAAATACAAGACACTACTGCAAGAAACCAAAAGAGACCTGCATAAGTGGAAAAACATACCTTGCTCATGGATAGGAAGACGCAACATTGTGAAAATGTTAATTCTGCCCAAAGCGATCTACAAATACAATTCTGATCCAAATTCCAATGGCATTTTTTAATGAGATGGAGAAACAAGTCACCAACTTCATATGGAAAAGGAAGAGGCCCCAGATAAGTAAAGCATTACTGGAGAAGAACAAAACGTGAGGCCTCACACTATCCAATTTTAGAAACTATTATACTGCCATGGTAGTCAAAACAGCCTGGTACTGGTACAACAACAGATACATAGACCAATGGAACAGAATTGAGAATCCAGATGTAAATTTATCCATCTATGAGCAGCTGATATTTGACAAAGTCTCAAAGTCCATTAATTGGGGAAAAGACAGTCTCTTTAACAAATGGTGCTAACATAACTGGATATGCATCTGCAAAAAAATGAAAGAAGACCAATACCTCACACCATGTACAAAAACTAACTCAAAATGGGTCAAAGACCTAAATATAAAATCTAAATCAATAAAGATCATAGAAGAAGAAATAGGGACAATGCTAGGAGCCCTAACACAAGGCATAAACAGAATACAAACTATGAGTAGCAACGCAAAAAAAACCAGAAGAGAAACTAGATAAGTGGGATCTACTAAAAATCAAACACTTACGCTCATCAAAAGATGTCACCAAAAGAGTAAAAAGACAACCTACAGACTGGGAAAAAATTTTTGGCTACGACAAATCCGATCAGCGTCTAATCTCTAAAATCTACAACATCCTGCAAAACCTCAACAACAAAAAGACAAACAACCCAATTAAAAAATGGGCAAAGGATATGAACAGGCATTTCACCAAAGAAGACATTCAGTCAGCTAACAGACACATGAGGAAATGCTCACAATCATTAGCCATTAGAGAAATGCAAATCGAAACTACAATAAGATACCATCTCACCCCAACAAGGCTAGCATTAATCCAAAAAACAGAAAATAATAAATGTTGGAGAGGTTGTGGAGAGACTGGAACACTTATATACTGTTGGTGGGAATGTAAAATGGTACAACCACTTTGGAAATCAATCTGGCACTTCCTTAAAAATCTAGAAAGAGAAGTACCATACGATCCAGCAATCTCACTCCTTGGAATATATCCTAGAGAAATAAATGCCATCACACAAATAGATATATGCACGCTTATGTTCATTGCAGCACCATTCACAATAGCAAAAAGATGGAAACAACCTAGGTGACCATCAGTGGATGAACGGATAAACAAATTATGATATAATCACAAAATGGAATACTAGGCAATGATAAAGAACAACCATGAAGCCATGAAACATCTTATAGCATGGAGGAATCTGGAAGGCGTTATGCTGAGTGAATTTAGTCAGTCACAAAAGGCCAAATATTGTATGTGACCACTATTATAAGAACTGAAGAAAAGGTTTAAACACAGAAGAAAACATTCTTTGATGGTTATGGGGGGTGGGGAAGGAGGGGGTATTCACTAACTAGATGGTAGACAAGAATTATCTTAGGTGAAGGGAAGGACAACACACAATACAGGGGAAGTCAGCACAACTGGACTAAACCAAAGCTAAGAAGTTTCCTGAATACAACCAAACACTTCGAGGGACAGAGTAGCAGGGGCGGGAGTCTGGGGACCATGGTTTCAGGGGACGTCTAGGTCAATTGGCATAACAAAGTTTTTTAAAAAAATGTTCTGCATCCCACTTTGGTGAGTGGCATCTGGGGTCTTAAAAGCTATCGAGAGGTCATCTAAAATGCATCAATTGGTCCCAACCCACCTGAAGCCAAGAAGAATGAAGAACACCAAAGACACAAGGAAAGTATTAGCTCAAGAGACAGAAAGGGCCACATAAACCAGAGACTTCATCAGCCTCAGACCGGAAGAACTAGATGGTGCCCAGCTACCACCAATGACTGCCCTGACAGGGAACATGACAGAGAGTCCCTGAAGAGCAGGAGAAAAGTGGGGTGCAGAACTCAAATTCTAGTAAAGAGATCAGACTTAATGGTTTGATTGAGTCTGAAGGGATCCTGGAAGACTTGGCCCCCAGACTCTCTGTTAGCCCCCATGATGGTTAAGATTGTGTGTCAACTTTGCTGGGCCATGATTCTCAGTGTTTTAATGTAATCACTCCCATGATTGAATATACCGTGAGTAGCCAATCAGATGAAAGGGAGTCTCCTTGGAGGTGTGGCCCACATCTGTATATAAGCAGATGTTCTGGCTTTTTGTGCTCTCTGGATCCTGTGGCTGCTTCCTGTCATCTCATCTCCTGTTCTTGGGACTTGAGCTGTCAGCTTATCTGCCAAACCTGGGATTCGTCGATCTGCACAGCCTGTGAGCGGGAGCCCTGCTCTCCAACCTGCGGATCTTGGGCTTGCCAGCTTTTGCAGCTGTGTTACTTGGGAGAGGCCTCTACCCTGATCCATGGACTTGGGACGTTCTAGCCTCTACAATCACATGAGCTGTTTCCTTGATATAATCTCTCTCTCTATATATATTTATACACTTTACTGGTTTTGCTTCTCTAGAGAACCCAGCCTAAGACAGCCCCAAAGTAAAACCATTCCTGAGGCCAACTCTTCAGACAAAGATTAGACTAAACTATGGGACATGAAATGATACTTGTGAAGAGTGTGCTTCTTAGCTCAAGTAGATACATGAGACTAAATGAGCAGCTCCTGTCCAGAGGCAAGATGAGAAGGCAGAGAGGGTCAGGAGCTGACTGAATGGACAGGGAAAATCCAGGGTAGAAAAGAGGAGTGTGCTGTCACAGTATAGGGAGAGCAACTAGGGTCACGTAACAATGTATGTATAAATTTTTGTATGAGAGACTAACTTGAATTGTAAACTTTCACTTAAAGTACAACAATAAAACAAACAAAGAAATATATTTTCTTAAATGCAGTTTTGTAATTTTCTAGTTCAGCCAGATATTGAAGAGACAGAAGTTAAAGACATTTTAATAAAAAATAATTCACATTTGATCTTTATTAAATGACCATTTCTCAAGATTAAAAAAGTATTTTCAACAGAACTTCACATGGTCCAGAAGTTTAAGCTTATTTTCTAAAATGTAGTTCCATGACTTATTTGACAAAGAAACCAATTTCTGAAATTGATTCTCCTATGACTGAAAAAGAACACTGGTTTGGGAGCCTGAACACCTGAGTTCTGTCCCTGTCTTGGCCATTAACCTGGGGAGGCTTTGGATAGCTCACTTACCCCTCTAAGCATTAGTTACTTCCTCTGTGGAACTATCAGTGGCTCCCAAGTGCTCAACTGCATCAGAATCATCTAGGTGCTTGGTACAAATATAGATTTCTGGGACCCATCCCAGCCCTGCTGAATCAGATTTTCTGACACTGGGGTCCAAGAATCTGTCTTTTTTAAAATTTAATTTAATTTTTTATTGTAATTTAGATGAAGGTTTACAGAATAGTTACTCATTAAACAGTTGGTACACATATTGTTTTATGACAATGGTTAACAGCCCCACGACTTGTCAACACTCTCCCTTCTCAGCCTTGGGTTCCCTATTACCAGCTTTCCCGTCCCCTCCTGCCTTCTAGTTCTTGTCCCTGGACTGTTGTGCCCCATTAGTCTCATTTTGTTTTATGGGGCTGTCTAATCTTTGACTGAACGGTGAACCTCGAGAATGACTTCATTACCAAGCTAAAAGCATGCCTGAGAGCCATAGTCTTGGGGTTTCTCCAGTCTCTGTCAGGCCAGTAAGTCTGGTCTTTTTTTTGTGAGTTAGAATTTTGTTCTACATTTTTCTCCAGCTCTGTCCAGGACCCTCTCTTGTGATCCCTGTCAGAGCAGTCAGTGGTGGTAGCTGGGCACCATCTAGTTGTACTGGACTCAGTCTGGCGGAGGCCGTGGTAGTAGTGGTCCGTTAGTCCTTTAGACTAACCGTTCCCTTCTATCTTGTTTTCTTCATTCTCCCTTGCTCTCAAAGGCGTGAAACCAATGGAGTATCTTAGATGGCCCCTCACAGGCTTTTAAGACCCCAGACGCTACTCACCAAGGTAGAATGTAGAACATTTTCTTTATAAACTGTGCTATGCCAATTGAGCTAGATGTTCCCCAAGACCATGGTCCCCACAGCCCTCTGCCCAGCAATTCAGTCCCTCAGGGAGTTTGGATGTGTCTATGGAGTTTCCATGACCTTTCTTTATACAAGTTGTGTGGGCTTTCCCACTATTGTGTACTGTCTTACCCTTCACCAAACTTACTACTTTTCTGGTGTCTATTTAGTATTCCCCCCAACCCCTCCCATCCCTCGTAACCAACAAAGGTTTTTTTTTGTGTGTGTGTAAACGTTTTCATGAGTTTTTACAGTAGTGGTCTCATACAATACTTGTCCTTTTGTGACAGGAATCTGTATTTTTAATTATTCAGGTGATTATGATATAAAGTTAAGTTTGGGAGTTACTGGGTTTAATGACCTCTAGGGTCCCTCACGGGGGCAGTGGTGGTTCAGTGGTAGAATTCTCACCTTCCATGTGGAAGACCTGCATTCAATTCCTGGCCGGTGCACCTCATACACAGCCACCACCCTGTCAGTGGAGGGTTGCCGGTTGCTATGATGCTAAACAGGTTTCAGCAGAACTTGTGACCTAAGATGGACTAGGAATAAAGGCCTGGCAAACTACTTCTGAAAATCAGCCAATGAAAACCCTGTGGATCACAACAGTCCAATCCCCAACCAGTCATGGAAATGGTGCAGGACCAGGCAGCATTTCGTTCTATTCTATTGTTCATGAGTCAGGGGATAACTCCACAGTAGCTAACAACAGGGCCTCTCACAGCAATAAAAATCTGATTTCTTATTTCTATTCCTTCTATCACTGTTTGTGCTATCTCTGATACTAGACATTATGCTCAAAAAACAAATATGCAAAAAAAACCAAGACCATGATTTAATCATCTTTATATCCTTCAGTACCTACGTAGTGTCTGGTATGTAGTAGGCACTGAATAAATATCTGAAGAATTAATCAATGGTGATTAAATAAATAAATGTTATTTAATGTAAATCTCAATCACTTATGAATAGAGAAATCTAAAGAGAGAAAATTTAAACCTTTGCTTAATATAATCTTGCCTTCCTTGTCTGCTCTATTACATATTTCAAATTAATGAGTTATATGAATGAGGTTAAGGAGCCCTGGTGGTGCAATGGTTAAGAGCTTGCCTGCTAACCGAAAGGTCAGCAGTTTGAATCCACCAGCTGCTCTTTGGAAACCCTATGGGGCAGTTCTACTTTGTCCTATAGGGTCGCTATGAGTTGGAATTGACTCGACGGCAACGGGTTTGGTTTCTGGTTTTTATCAATGAGGTTGATGCATATTTAAAGACTCAGTAGGAAGGTGGTTGAGATTCTCCAGTGGACTAGACAATCCCACAGTATTTCCCAGTGGGGGTGATAACTGACAGGGGCTCAGGATTCAGCAGCAGTGGGTTGTTCTTTCCTTGACTCTTCCAGTCCAGCAAATGCCATATCCTTTCTAGGTGACGTCTTTGGGGTCAAACCCTAGGCCTCTGAAACTGCAAAGGACACTCCAGGTTTCTGTGGGGGCCATAGCAGGTGGGAAGAAGTACTGGTCTTCTGTTAAAAGTTACCCATAAATTCCCCAGCAGTGGGTGTCAGCCGAGCAAAGCATCTTTTTTAGTCAAGACCCCCAGGATGTCTGATGCCCACAGTCCCTTTTCCCACCCGCTCCTCTGCACTCCACTGACCACCCTGGAGTCTTGCTGGTTCAGACCTATCCGCTGGCCTTGGAAGGTACCGGCTCAGGATAAAATCTGTCACAGGCGTGGGCAATTTAGCCAGGGGGAGGTAGAGGAGTTTGGCATCTAGGCCAGGATTGTATCGGATGCGGGGGCTCCTGGACACAACGGCGTGCTCCATGCTGTTGGTGACATCACTGATCTTTGGACTGGCCAGCTGCATCGTGTTTTTAATCTTTTGAGTATCTGTTTGAGGGCACGGGGGAAAAAAAAAAAAACAACTCTGTTATTCATAAAAGATAGTTTCATCTGAATTCCATCTGATCCCTGATCGGACCTGCACCATCCTCCAGGATGCCTTTATGCACACATTCCCTAAATAATCTTATCTCTCTCCCTGCATTCAACGGTTGTGCATTGAATTCCTGCTATTGCATTAGATGAGTGATGAGAAGACTTGTGTCCAGTTCTGCCACTTATTAGTTGTGTGACCTTGAGCTTAAACTTTCAGCATCGGTAAAATGGGGACAATAATACCTGCCTTGGAGAATAATGAAGATGATTAATAGCAAGTTAGGTGGTGAGGGAGGACAGGATAGAACACATGTGTTTATAAGCACATAGAAAAGTTGGAAGAAAATAAAAATGTTTGGCTGATGGGATTCCTATATACTAGAGCCTTTTTTTTCTTCTGTGTGCAGTTGGCATTCCATATCTGCAGGTTCTGCATCTGCAGATTCAACCAAGTGCAGATCAGGAGAAAAAAAGCCTTTTTTTTCTTGTTGTTATTCCCTAAACAATACAGTATAATAACTATTTACATAGCATTTACATTGTATTAGGTATTATAAGTAACCTATAGATGATTTCTGCCATGTGTCTGTCAGTTTGTTGTACTGTGGTGGCTTGGGTGTTGCTGTGATACTGGAAGCTTTGCCATTGGTATTTCAAATATTAGCAGGGTCAGCCTTGGTGGACAGGTTTCAGCTGAGCTTCCAGACTAAGATCAGGAAGAAGGACATGGCAGTCTACTTATGAAAAAATTGGCCGGTGAAAATCTTATGAATAGTAGTGGAACATTGTCTGATATAGTGCTGGAAGATGAGCCCCTCAGGTTGGAAAGCACTCAAAAGATGACTGGGGAAGAGCTGCCTCCTTAAAGTAGAGTTGATCTTCATGATGTGGACGGAGTCAAGCTTTTGGGACCTTCATTTGCTGAGGTGGCAAGACTCAAAATGAGAAGAAACAGCTGCAAACATCCATTAAAAATCGGAACACAGAATGTACGAAGTATGAATCTAGGAAAATAGGAAGTTTTCAAAAATAAAACAATGCATAAAGATCGATATCCTAGGCATTAGTGCGCTGAATGGGACTGGTATTGGTCATTTGGAATCAGACAATCATATGGTCTGGTATGCCAGGAATGACAAATTGAAGACAAATGGTGTCACATTCATTGTCAAAAAGAATATTTCAAGATTTATCATGAAGTACAGCGCTGTCAGTGATAGGATAATATTCATATGCCTACTAGGAAGACCAGTTAATACAGACTATTATTCAAATTTACATGCCAACCACTAAGGCCAAAGATGAAGAAACTAAAGATTTTTACCAACTTCTGAAGTCTGAAAATAATCAAACATGCAATCAAGATGCATTGATAATTAGTGGCCATTCGAATGCGAAAGTTGGAAAGTTGGAAACAAGAAGGAATCGTAGTTGGAAAATACGTTCTTGGTGATAGAAACGACGCTGGAGATCGCATCATGGGATTTTGCAAGACCAACAACTTCTTCATTGCAAATACCTTTTTTCAACAACATAAACAGCTGTTATACACGTGGACTTGCCAGATGGAATACACAGGAATGAAATACATTACATTTGTGGAAAGAGACAATGGAGAAGCTCAGTATCATCAGTCAGAACAAGGCCAAGGGCTGACTACAGAACAGAACATCAATTGCTCATATGCAAGTTGAGGTTGAAGTTGAAGAAAATTAGATCAAGTCCACAAGAGCCAAAGTGCAACCTTGAGTATATCCCACTTGAATTTAGAGACCATCTCAAGAATAGATTTGATGCATTGAACACTAATGACCAAAGACCAGATGAGTTGTGGAATGACATCAAGGACATCATACATGAAGAAAGCAAATGGTCATTAAAAAGACAGGGAAGAAAGAAAAGACCAAAGTGGATGTCAGAAGAGACTCTGAAACTTGTTCTTGAACAATGAGTAGCAAAAGCGAGTGAAAGAAATGATGAAGTGAAAGAGCTGAACAGAATATTTCAAAGGGTGGCTTGAGAAGGCAAAGTATTATAATGAAATGTGCAAAGACCTGGAGTAGAAAACCAAAATGGAAGAACACGCTTGGCATTTCTCAAGCTGAAAGAACTGAATAAAAAATTCAAGCCTCAAGTTGCAATATTGAAGTATTTTGTAGGAATAATATTAGACAATGCAGGAAGCATCAAAAGAAGATGGAAGGAATACAGAGTCACTGCACCAACAAGAATTGGTCAACGTTCAGCCATTTCAAGAGGTAGCATACGATCAAGAACCGATGGTACTGAAGGAAGAGGTCCAAGCTGCACTGAAGGCATTGGCAAAAAGCAAGGATCCAGGAATTGACAGGATACCAATTGAGATGTTTCAACAAATGGATGCAGCGCTGGAAGCACTCACTTGTCCATGCCTAGAAAAATTGGAAGACAGCTACCTGGCCAACTGACTGGAAGAGATCCATATTTGTACTCATTCCAAATAAAGGTGATCCAACAGAATGTAGAAATTACTGAACAATATCATTAATATCACATGCAAGTAAAATTTTGCTGAAGATCATTCAAAAGCATTTGCAGCAGTACAGCAACAAGGAACTGCCAGAAATTCAAGCCACATTCAGAAGAGGACGTGGAAAGGGGGATATCAGTGTTGATGTCAAATGGATCCTGGCTGTAAGCAGAGAATACCAGAAGGAGGTTTACCTGTGTTTTACTGACTATACAAAGACATTCGACTGTGTGGATCATAACAAATTATGGATAACATTGTGAAGAATGGGAATTCCAGAACACTTAATAGTGCTCGTGAGGAACCTGTACATAGACCAAGAGGTAGTCACTCCAACAGAACAGGGGACTACTGCATGATTTAAAGTCAAGATAGGTGTGCGTCAGGATTGTATCCTTTCACTGTACTTATTCAATCTGTATGCTGAGCAAATAATCTGAGAAACTGGACTATATGAAGAAGAATGGGACATCAGGATTGGAGGAAGACTCATTAACAACCTTCGATATGCAAATGTCACAAGCTTGCTGGCTGAAAGCTAACAGGACTTGAAGCACTTACTGATGAGGATCAAAGACTACAGCCTTCAGTATGGATTACACCTTAACATAAAGAAAACAAAAATCCTCAAATGGACCAATAAGCAACATCATGATAAATGAAGAAAAGATTGAAGTTGTCAAGTATTTCATTTTACTTGGATCTACAATCAACGCCCATGGAAGCAGCAGTCAAGAAATCAAATGATGCATTGCGTTGGCCAAATCTGCTGCAAAAGATCTCTTTAAAGTGTTAAAAAGCAAAGATATCACTTTAAGGACTAAGGTATGCCTGTTCCAAGCCATGGTGTTTTCAGTCGCCTCATATGATGGGAAAGCTGGACAATGAATAAGGAAGACCGAAGAAGAACTGATGCCTTTGAATTATGGTGTTGGCGAAGAATATTGAATGTCCTATGGACTGCCAGAAGAACAAACAAATATGTCTTTGAAGAAATACAGCTAAAATGCTCCTCAGAAGCAAGGATGGAGAGACTTTGTCTCACATACTTTAGACATGTTATCAGGAGGGACCAGTCCCTGGAGAAGGACATCATGCTTGGTAAAGTAGAGGGTCAGCAAAAAAAAAAAAAAAAAAAAAAGAGGAAGACCCTCAATGAGATGGACTGACACAGTGGCTGTAACAATGGGCTCAAGTATAACAACAATTGTGAGGATGGCTCAGGACCAGGCAATGCTTCATTCTGTTGTACATAGGCTTGCTATGAGTTGGAACTGACTGGACGGCACCTAACAACAGAGATGATTTAAAGTATATGGGAAGATGTGCGTAGGTTATATGCAAATACCTCACCATATTATATAAGGGACTTGAGTGTCCGTGGATTTTGGTAAACAAGGGGGTCCTGGAACTAATCCCCCATGGATACCAAGGGTGGACTGTACTTCCTAGTGTTCCCAGATGTTCTACAAAAGCATGCCAGGAAACAATGTTATTAAATAATAATAATACTTTTCCTGCCTTGGTCATAAGACCACTGTGGGACTCGAATGATCTAAGGCACAGACAGGCACCTTGTAAGGCATTAACAACTGTGAGGGGTTATTCTGTCTGCATTGTGGACATGGGGGTGGTGTTGGGTGCAGAGCACCTGAGTGGTCCAAGTTGGTCAATGCTTACAACCTAAATAGGAGATAGGCCACACTGTGCATTGTAAAGGGGCTGACCTGTGCCCTCGCCCTAGGGCTTTGGGACAGAGGCAGGTCAGTGGGACTCATACTTCAACGAAACTCCAAGGACTCCTGGATTAAATGGCACCTGAGAGTCAAACTTCCAGGATATGGGATTAAGACTTAAAAACAAAGGGGGAGTCAAAGCTTCCGTGACTCTAGCGGGTAGCTCAGGAAGGCAGGGGATTCACTCATACAAAAGAGAACACCTGAAGATACCACTGGAGTGAGGACATTGGTGAGTGGTTGAGGGAAGGGAACCCTTTTAAGTGAGGCAAGGAATAACGTTGTTCAAGTCTCCTTCACCACATGCTTCTTCACCCCAGACTCTGAAGAACTCCCTCTCTGTTTCCTGAAGAGGAAACAGCTGTGGTGAAAATATCAAACTACATTTTGGGGTCCCCAAAAGAGCTATGCTAATTTAAAAGCCAGACTGTCCCGAGATTGATAAGGACTTAGGAAGCCAACCTTGGGCCTCCAGCCTTGGACCTGACACAGACCACTACCAGCGGGTCCAAGGCAGGGAGCATTCAAGATGATCAGGGCCACGCACACTCTCTGTGGGCTGACAAGGTCCAGGCAAGCTGACCTGAATAGATGACTTTGGAACTGGGCTCTGACAAGAGGGAGGGAGGTGCTTAGGGAGTGGGGTGGAAGAAGGTACCCAGACAGGGGAAGCGGTGTGAGGCACATTCTTTCATTATTCACTCGGCTCTTTATCGAGCTCCTATTTTCTGCTTGGCATCCTGCTAGTCACTGTGTGGGAGAGGAGACAAAGTTGGCCAGCTAGCCCCTGCCACTCTCCTAGATAGTGAGGAAGAATGTAAGCTTTGGATTCGGTCACCTAGGAAAGCGTTTTTGCTATTGTGGGTTTAAGCAAGGTAAAGTCTATAAAGTATCAGGGACCAGGCTTTGACACTTCGTATGAACCCAACAGCTGAATTTCTCTTCTCCTCTCCTTTCCTAGGAATAGGTCCTGGACTTCTGATCTAGCCCCTCCCCGAGAAGGGCTAAACCAAAACAGTTGCCACGGAGTCCACTCCATCTCATGGCAACCACATGTGTATCAGAGTAGAAATGTACTCTATAGAGTTTTCAATGGCTGATTTTCAGAAGTAGATTGCCAGGCCTTCCTTCTTTCCAAGGTGCCTCAGAGTGAACTCAAACCTCCGACCTTTCATTTAGCAGCTGAGCTTGTTAACTGTACCACTCAGGGACATCCTAGCTTCTTTAAAGTTCCTCTTGCCCCAGAGCCTTCAAGCAATTGTCCTTTCTCCAGAGAAAACTGCCCTACCCACCCGCCCTGTCATGGATTGAATTGTGTCCCCCAAAAATATGTGTCAACTTGGTTAGGCCATGATTAACAGTATTGTGTGGTTGTCCTCCATTTTGTGATTGTAATTTTATGTTAAAGAGGATGAGGTTGGGATTGTAACACCCTGATTAAGGTCACATCCTTGATCCAATGTAAAGGGAGTTTTCCTGGGTTGTGACCTGCCCTACCTTTTGTCTTACAAGAGATAAACGGAAAGGGAAGCAAGCAGAGAGGGAGGGACCTCATACCACCAAGAAAGCAGTGCCAGGAGCAGAGCGTGTCCTTTGGACCTGGGGTTCCTGCGCAGAGAAGCTCCTAGTCCAGGGGCAGATTGATGACAAGGACCTTCCTCCAGAGCCAACAGAGAAAGCCTTCCCCTGGAGCTAGTACCTTGAATTTGGACCTCTAGCATACTAGACTGTGAGAGAATAAATTTCTCTTTGTTGAAGCCATCCACTTGCGGTATTTCTGTTATAGCAGCACTAGATGACTAAGACACCCCTTTTTCCACTTCTCAGACACCTGATACTTATTCTTCCTCAAAGTCAACTCAGAAAAGCCCTCCCTACGCTGGACTCTAAATTGGGGCCCTGACGCACAGCCCTTCTCTCTTTAAAAACTTGTGCTTCTCCTCCATGGCACTTAACACCCACATTTGTCATTCAGCGTGTGTGTATTTATTAACTGGGCCTTAACACTACATGCCAGCAGCAACCTCGGCTGTTCTATTCACTCTGACTCCCCACTCCTGCCCAGTGCCTGGCACATGGCAGGCTCTCAGCAAAATATCTATTAAATGAATAAATGACTTTCCTGGTTTTGGTGTCTTGGCTTTTTACTCTGTTGATGTATGATGTCCAGGGGAGCACATCACTAAAATTAACTCTTTTGTGCAGTTAAATAGTTCCTGGGTGGTGCAGATGGTTAAGTGCTTGACTACTAACTAAAAGGTTGGCATTTCTAACACACCCAGAGGTGCGTCTTGGAAGAAAGGCCTGGCCATCTGCTTCCGAAAGGTCACAGCCTTGAAAACCCTGTGGAGCACAGTTCTACTCTGCACACATGGTGTTGTCATGAGTCAGAGTCACCTCCTCAGCAACTGATGGGCAGTTCAATACTTGCCACTGATTTGATCAGTTTATTACATTTAGCTCATCCAGAGTTTCAGGTATATTTTAACACTTCATCACTTTGAATTTTGCATAATTAATATCTAAGGATCTCTTTGCAATACAAGAACTTATGGTTTATAGTTACCAGTGTAATGGATAAAAGGAGGCTATCCTATCAGTCTAAAGGAGGATAAAAATACTAGCAAACTTATCAAATCGTTATTACCATGGTCCAGATGCTACTCTAAGCATCTTAAACATATTAACTCATTTAACTCTCACAACCCATTACAAACGAGAAAACTGAGAGGTTAAGTAATTTGCCCAAGGCTGCCTGGGTGGTACAAATAGTAAGGGCTTGACTACTAGCTGAAACGTTGGCCGTTTGAACCACCTAGATGCACCTCAGAAGACAGGCCTGATGATCTGCTTCTGAAAAGATCACAGCCTTGAAAAGCCTATGGAGCAGTTCTACTCTGCTTGCCTGGGCTCACCGTGAGTCAGAACTGACTCCACAACAAGGGACAATAACAAGTAATTGGCCCAAGGCAAGTAAGCAAGTTGAAATTTGCACTCAGGCAGCCCAGTTCCAGAGCTTAATCACGACAGTAAATTGTCTCTTAGAGATGTTCATGAAAACCAGAGAAAAGAGAAAAACACATCTGGATTAAGGAAATTTGTAACTAGGCCATGGAGGTCCAGAGGGAACAGGGATGGGCGAAGGCTTTTCACTCTGGCCAATGGAAACCTTCTGAGCGAGCAGACTGCCAGCCCCACCTTCTTGGCTAGTGGTAGGGCTAGCAAACTGGAGAGGTGAGATGCCTGCTGAGCTGGTGCCAGCTAATTGTGCCAGAGCCGGTTTCTACGGGCAGGTCAGAGGTGACCCCACACAAGGGCAGCTACAGAGGAGGCTCTGAGAGGCTGCTCTCTCTCCAGGCACTTGGAGAGAGCTAGGCAGTTTTGTGAATTATCCCCTTCTGAAATCCACTGGCTCAGCTTTGAGATTAGACACTTCTGAGGGAGTATGGGACACCTGGTGGCACAGTGGTTAAAGCATTTGGCTACTAACCTAAAGGTCACCGGTTTGAACCCACCAGCCACTCTGTGGGAGAAAGATGTGGCAGTATGCTTCTGTAAAGATTTACAGCCTTGGAAACCCTATGGGGCAGTTCTACTCTGTGCTTTAGGGTTGCTATGGGTTGGAATGACTCAACAGCAGGGGCTTGGTTTGGGTTTTCCATGAATATGGGACCTTCTCTCCCCTACCAGGAGGTGCTCCAGTAGACATTTTGGTCAATTCCTCCTCCACTGTATCTTCAGGCCACCCCCTCCTCACATTCCCCGACAGCCAAGGCTCCCTCCATCCCCCCAGACTGGAAGAATTGCACAGTTTTTTAGGGGATAGTAAACAGCTGTGATGCCGCTCCTCCACCCTTGAAAACACCTGAGATGCACAGGAGGTCCTCAGCTCAAGGAGAGAAGGGAGCTGCCTGGAGACCCTTCCTTTTAAATACCTATGTGCTCTTTCCCTCTTTATTTAACAGCACTTGGAAGAAAGCTCCGGTGATCTACTTCCCTATGGATCATAGTTCTATTCTGACACACATGGGGCCACCACGAGTCAATTGATTTGATGGCAACTGGTTTCAGTGTGTGGAAGACACTTCACAGATATTAATCCTCTTAGCAACCCTGTGAGTAGGCACTATCATTAGCTTCATTTTATAGGTGAGAAAATTGAGGCACAGGGAGACTAGGAAACATGCCCAAAGTCTCCTAGTTGGTAAATGGCAGTGCCAGGATTTGAACCCAGGCAGTCTGGCTCTGGAGCCCTGGTGGTGCAGTGGTTAAGAGTTCAGGCTGCTCCAAGAGACAGAAAGGGCCACATAAACCAGAGACTGCATCAGCCTGAGACTAGAAGAATTAGATGGTGCCCAGCTACCACCATTGAACACCCTGACAGGGAACACAACAGAGAGTCCCTGATGGAGCAGGAGAAAAGTGGAGTGCAGAACTCAAATTCTAATAAGAAGAGCAGACTTAACGGTCCGACTGAGATGGAGGAACCCCAGAAAGCATGGCTGTCAGGTTCTCTGTCAGCCCAGAACTAAAACCATTCCTGAGGCCGACTCTTCAGACAAAGATCAGACTGGACTATGGAACATAAAATGATACTCATAAAGGGTGTGCTTCTTAGCTCAGGTAGATACATGAGACTAAATGAGCAGCTGCTGTCCATAAGTGAGATGAGAAAGCAGAGAGGGTCAGGAGCTGGTTGAATGGATATGGGAAATCAGGGGTGGAAGGGAGGAGTGTGCTGTCATAATACAGGGAGAGCAATTAGGGTCACATAACAATGTATGTAAAAGATTTGTATGAGAGACTAACTTGAATTGTAAACTTTCACTTAAAGTACAACAATAAAATTAAAAAAAAAAAGAGTTCAGGCTGCTAACTAAAAGGTTGGCGGTTTGAATCCACCAGCCACTCCTTGGAAACCCTATGGGGCAGTTCTACTCTGTCCTGTAGGGTGGCTATGAGTCAGAATTGACTCGATGGCAATGAGTACAGTCTGGCTCCCGCAGCCCTGCTCTTTATCAGTTCTCTATACTCATCTCCGTGCATTCTCACCTGCTTCATCTGCAAAATTAAGTTTGTGGGGGACAGGTGCCAGGACTGGGCAGCATCTCTCCAGCCTCCCCCCCCCCCACCAGTGGCTATGGTTCTGCCACTCCCAACAGTTGTTTACTTGGTCTCTTATTCTCAAACACCAGCTGTACCACTAGCCCTGTAACCCTTCAGCCTCTGCCTCATCATCCGTAAGGTGAAAGCAAGCCCGTGACCCTCAAAGTGTCCCTGTCTTTCTCAGACACCCCTCTCCTGCCTGGGGAACGTACAGATGCGGAAGTACTCGTCTCCGTAGCTATCCCGGGTCTCCTGAGGCAGCCGCTCCCACAACTTTTGCAGGTGAAACTCCATGCCCTTGTTGCCCAGAATGGATGTCCGGTAGTTTCCCGGCTCAATGATGCTGACTTTCACCCCAAAATAGTGGAGCTCGCGCCTGGGAAAGAAGAGTTGGATTCAGTCTGGGGCCTCAAGATTATAGCGGGTCCTCAAGGAGGGTCACCTCTGATGCCTCTGGAGGAGCCTGTCTCCCCAGGAACCTGGAAGGTGCACCTTTCAAACTCTGCACCAGGCCAGGCATTGCCTACATGAAATAAGGCCTTCCTCAGGGTCTTGGCCCTTTCCCAAGCCTGGTCGTTGGTGGCTGGGCAATTTACATTAGGCGAATCTGGTGGGGAGGAAGTCAACTACAGAATCTAGGCCAACGCCTTGCCTCCTTCCAGGTTCCTCCCACTCCCAGCCCCACACCCAACACCCACAAAGGGAGAGGGGCTCTATGCGAGGCCTACATCCTCATATGAGGGTCTCCCCACAGGCACCCCGTAGGCCTCTCTGTCTGTTTTGGGGGAATCTCCCTCATACTCTCACAGGCGCAAACAGGATTTCACTTATTCTGGGACAGGCAGACTGACTGCCTCCATCATCACCAGGTCTTCTCTGAATCCCTTTTTCTCTCGGTCCTTGAGGAAGGCCCCCTGAGGTCTAGTTTTCCTCCTGCTATTGTTTCAGCTTCCTCACTCCAGAATCCCCCTACCCACATGCTATCACCCCAGCCTTCTCTTCCTGAGTTGAACCCTCCAGGATTCCCACCCAGAGTGGTCTGGCACCAGGGCCCAGTCACCTGATGCTGTCAGAGAAGGCCTCAACACCAAACTTGGAGACACAGTAGCCACCACCGACGATAGCTACGCGACCACCAGAGCTGGACATGTTGATGACTCTGCCCCGGGCTTTCTTGACCATGGGCAACATGTGGAGGGTCACATCAATCAGTCCCACCAGGTTCACATTGATCACCTTCACATAGTCCTCCTTGGTCAGCCATTCATTGGGACCAGCGGGCAGGCCCACTCCAGCGTTGTTCACTAGGGCCCAGAGACCTGGGGGCGAGGTGCAGGGAGAGAGAACCAGGTCAGAATCAGCAGTGCCTATGGGAAAGGACCATGGTCCACTACACACCAGCTCAGGGCTGCTGAGAATGGTTGTGAGCAGGTACACAAGAAACAAGACAGGCAGACTTGGGTCACAGGGTCTGGGACTATGATAGCCTAAAGGAAAATGTGCCTTTTACTAATTAGTTTGTCCAGAAGGGGAACCTTTTTCTGATTCACAGAATGTCTGCCAGAGAGCTGGGGCCCTGCCAGCTACAATCCAGGATTTAGCTAATAGTACTTAAGCTATTAGCTCCGGGTTAAGAGATATTTCATATCAATGAATTAATGTTTCAATTCCTGCCCCCTTCCCAAACTTTCCCCTCTCTATTCACCTAAGTATAAGACACCAACTCTATTTCATGTTTTACCAAAATCCATCCATCCACCCATCTATCCATTCATTCATTCATACATTGACACATTCATTCATTCATGTATCTACTCTGTGACAATTACAGGGGAAGGCACTAGAGCCATAAAATAAACAAGACAGGGTCTTATCCCTTAAGGAGCTCACAAACCAGAGAGGCGATAAATAATATTTATAAATAAATATATAAAATATTTACACAAAACAATTATTAAAAAGTGTGGTAAGAGCTCTCTTTGAGATATTTAAATTACTAGTACCAGTTGCTGTTGAGTCGATTCCAACTCATGGCAACTTCACGTGTGTCAAAGTAGAACTGTGCTCCATAAGGTTTTCAATGGTGGATTTTTCTGAAGTAGATTGCCATAACTTTCTTCCAAGGCACCTCTGGGAAGAGTCAAACCGCCAACCTTTGAGTTAGCAGCCAAGCATGTTAACTGTTTGCACTACCCAGGAACTCCATATTTAAATTGGGTTGGTATAAGTGAAGGGAAATAATGCTAAATATTGTCATTCAACCCTGCAGGGGCCCAGGGTTGAAGAGCCTCAAGTTCTAGTCCTAGTTCTACCTCCAGCCATGCATATGCCACTTCCCCTGTGTAGGCCTCAGAGTCTTCATCAGATTAGACTACAACTGTTGTTTCCAGTCTGTGTTTTGCAAGCCTGAGGACTTTCCAGGCTGAGTCCCAGAACCTGCTAGGAGAGGGAGAGGCTCTACATTCAATTGTTTTACATATTGAACTACCAAGTAAAATTCCACTTGGAGGGGGAGAAGAACTTTGCTGCTAAAAACATGTTGTAAAAACCTCTAGACGATCTCCAAGGGCCCCCTCCTAGCTTTTTCATTCAAGGATCCCACATGCCCCCACTGCTGTAGCTCCTTCCCTTTCCCCACCTTGGCCTCCACTGACAAGAACACTTTCCACGCTCTCCCGCGGGCAGGTGGGTAGAGACATCAGTTATAGTTCATCCCTTCCCCTAGGTCTGGGGTCCCCACATAAGCCATGCCTCCACCCTATCTTCCTGCCTTCCAGTAATTAGAGACCCCAGGAGACCAACTGGCTGGCAGGACTCAGAACCTTCCCAGCTGGAGGGGACTCTCTCATCTTACAGAGGAGAAAATGAGGTCCCCCGAGACCCAAAGACCATGTAACTCAAGTTTTCTCTGTGCAGAGGGAACTCACACTCACCACTACTTCTGATCATCCCTGGTAATCTGCTCTAGGAGTGGATGTACCACCTGCTGCAGAACTATGATCTAATAAGATGAATTAGCAGCAGTTATATTGATGAAATCTACAAGATTAGATAGTGTCTTAAGCCAGTCTCTTTAGAGATATAAAAGAGAGAAGCAGACTAAGATGAAAAATGAAGCAGGGAGTTACTATCCGGTGCTCCTGGACCCCAGGACTCTACTCTCCCACTTGTGTGGATGGACCCCCAGACTAGTTCTTTAGGACTTCCCCCAGGCTGCTGCTTCTGCAACACAGCCATCCTGTTCCTCCATTTCTTCTACTCACTCCTTGTGTACGGGAAGTTCCCACAGCTAGTTTCCACACAGTCCTTGTCCAGCCCCAGTCCACAGCCTCCTTTCCCAATAGGAGCAGCAGCTCTGACTTAACACATGTCCTGAGGTCAAACCAACATTCACCATGAAAGGAAGAGAAGAGATCTCCCTCTCCCCTGCCGTCTAGCCTTGATGCCCCATTTAAGGAATCCGACCTCATGTCCCTGTCCCCCGAGGCTGATCCCACCAGGAAATGTACTCATATGTCTATAGGAGCTGATGGTTAAGACTGCAGAAGTTCCAGATAGGCAATTCTATCTTTAGAGGTTTGGGAGGACAGAGCATATCTTCCTTTCCCTACCTCATATTGTAGCCCCTTCTCTGTCCCTCTGAGCTTGGCGGAAAAAAAAACCTTCTTGGGAAATCACCCGTTCGAACGAACAGACCAAACCATGCAATGGTTTCCAATTAGACTCAGCCAGAGCCCCAACCTCTTTCCCTACATCACCTCCCCCACCCCATCTCAACAACTGGGTCCTGAGTGCTCTCTGAGGCCTGTGGGGGAGAAAGAAAGATAAATGGAGAAAGCCAAAGAATGCAATTCATCCCACCTTGCTCGCCCACTTGGTCCCTCACCCACTGGGCTGCCGCCTGGATGCTTTCGGACTTGGTGACATCCAGTAGAGTGGTCTGCAGACGGCAGGAGGTATCCTTCAGAAGCTTCTGGGCTCCCTCCTCAGTGAGGCAAGCAGCCAAGACCCGCATGTTCCGATCAACCAGCTGCCGGGCCAGCAGGTTCCCAAAGCCCGAGTCACAGCCTGTGATGAAGACATACTTCTCTGAGAGGTTTCGCACCAGGTTGCAGTTCTTGAACCAGCGGTACATAAAGGAGAGGTCCATATTAGCTGTTGTAGGGCAGGGGTGAGGTGATGGCCAAGAAGGATCAGGCCAGGAGATAGCCGAGTGGCTGGTCCTCTTAGCCCTAGCCAGTGGTCAGCTGCAACCTGCTGGGAAGAAGAGCTCTCCTCCCTTCCACTGCTTGCAACAGATGCAAGGCCCCTGGGTGAGCCACTGTGTAATTTTTATAGGTGGATGCACCAGCACACCAATTAGCCTAGATGCAAGAAATTCAAGTCCAACCTGAAGCTTTGTCACCTCTGGTGGCTGCCTCTCTCTCTTGCCCAGCCTTGGAGGCTGACGGTACCAAGTACAGGAAAGTCCCCAACAGCAATGTAGGTGGTGAGAAGTGGATCTGGTTGGTCAGTCCAGGGGCAAACAGAAAGGAGGACTCAGCCAAAATTGGACCCTCCTGTAATACCTCTGCCCGACCCCACTCCTGAGCCAGGGATCAAAATCATTTGTCATTAGGGTAGGCATGTAAATAACTTTAATTTTTATTTTTAGGAAAAAATGAGACAAATTCATTAATGCAAAGCAAATAAAAATTGATTCTGTGCCCTCCAAACCCCAAGAGAAGTAAGTTCTAGGTCATCGGCTCTTCGTATTCTCTGCCCCCAAGTGAGTCTAAGTTACGAGAGATGGTGAGAAGTAAAGGGTTTCCCCAGGGTGGATGTGCTCCCATTGTTCTGTAGGTAAGAGGGGAGCTGGGAAAGGAAAGGAAATGAGACCGAGTGTGAAGTACTAAGGGGCCACACCCAGGATTGCATAAGATGCAGGGACAAAATGATGCTGGGGCCAAGGGTGGTTCCAGGAATCAACCTCCAGAGATTACAACACCCTACGCCTTTCCTGTCTGGAGGGTCTGACACAAAATTGGGGCCCCATGTTGCCCAAAAGGGAGAGACTCAGGATGCATCTCTATACTCTATAATCTACAAAATGATGGGAAGCACAAGAATCAAATGAAGGAGGTGTCACCATGGAAGAGCCAGCAGGGCTTGGGCATTCTGTACCAAGGGTGACAGAAAGGGGGGTTCAGGTCAAGGACCCAGCCCTGAAAACAGACCTAAAGCTGGTGGGGGATAGAGGTGAGGAGTGACAGAAGGAAAACCTCCCCTAGTTCACAGCTGCCAAAGTCACAGCAACTCTAGAACTGGATTGGGAGGCATCTCCCAGCCTGTCTACCTCCAGGCTGAGTGAATGGGGCAGGCTTGGTACAGAGAAGGCAGAGGATGCCATTCAAGAGTCGAGCAGGTATTCCCAGTGGCAGAGGCTCTTCCAGTTCTGGAGGAGACGGGTGAGGCCCAGGGGGTGGCTGGGCTGGAGAAGGATGGCTCAGTGCTGACCCTACCCAGGCCTGGGCCTGACCAGCACCTCCAGGACTGCTCTGCCTGACCAGCACCTCCAGGACTGCTCTGCTGATGGCTGGCCAAACAGTGATCCCCTTGGGCCCAAACATCCAACATCAGAAAATGCAGTGTACATACTTGCAGGGGAGAAGGAGGGAGCTTCAGGATCCCGATAGAGGGCTCCTCCCCCAAGGCTGGGACAGCCCCCCACTCTTGGGTGACAGTCCTCCCTGATCAGTTGGGACCTGAGTCCTGAAGAGGACAAGCAGACAGTCACTCTCCCAACTCCCACCTTTTGCCCACAGGTATCTTCAGAGGAGGGGTGCCTTCACTCTCTCCAGGCCATTTCTACCCTGTGAAATGGTCTAGACAGGCCACCAGCCATTGCAGATCCTGAGGAGATGGACAGAAGGCAGAGCAGATGGGGGCTGGCCCTCCTCTCCTCTGCTCATACCCTACTCAAAAGTGTGGATTCCTCAGCGTGGCAGGAGGGCCCACGAGACTCAGATATTTCAGTAGTCACCCAAGACAACAGGGCAACAATGGGTGCTACTGGGTCCCTGTTCCTAATGTACAAAACTCAATTCTTTCCTCCTAATAGTACAGGAGTGCTGAGTTATGTCCCAGAAAAAAGGCCGGCACATGCGTCAGTCAGAAGGGAGTGAATAGTGCTCCTGGAGACTTCAAATCTCCCTCTTGCCATGCTATTACACTCCCCTGAGTCTTCTCCTTACACATCACCCCAATCCTCTCCACCATGCACCCCAGTCCTGCCTTCACAGGACCTTGGCAGGCATTGGGGAGCTCGAAGTAGACCATGGCACCCCCCAGGATGGTAGGCATGTAGCTCACAGGGAGGTAGAGGAACTTGGCATCCCAACCAGCCGAGCACTGGGTTCAGGGGTGGCAGGCAGTCAGCACATGCTCCATGCAGTCCGTCACCAAGGGCAGATTAGGTGAGCAGAATGTCTTCAATTATTTTGAGATCTGTTCAGGGTGAGAAAGGATCTAGATGTACTTGCACATCCTGCTCCTCCTACTCAAGGCTCTAATTAGAGAGGAAAGTTTCTAAGACTATCTGGGGACCCCAAGCCATGCTCCAAATCTACTCCAACCTCCCTGGGAATGTCCCAGCCTTTCTCCGCCGCAGTTGTTCCACACTAACCAGCTCTGTTTCTCAGCCTGAGAATACCTGGACAGCACTAGGAATCTAAGTGTGTGAAAACCAGCGGTCTCTAACAATAGTTTACTATGAGTCCACAGGTGTCTTCCCTCCTGGCTTCAGTTTCTTCCTCAAAATAATGAGGGGGTTCAGACGGGACGCCCTGTGCAGGAGACTCGTGGCTATGAAGTCTGGACCCAGGAATCTCCTCGGAAAGCTTTCTCATTTTTTAGACCCTGTGGCTCCCAGGTGAGTGAGTCTCTCCCCAGGTTCCTCTTCTCCTTTCCTGTTTCTCGTAGGGACCAACCAGCTCTCTGGAACTCCTGGACTTGTTATAGACTCTGGAAGGAAAAATGAAGGCCCTGGCACCCCAAAGTGGTCATAAATAAGAGTGAAACAGCGAGGGTGAAGAAAGGGGAATGTGGGGGCCCTTTGGGTATTCTTGGGTTGAATAAAAATCCTGGTTATCGAAGGAAAAAAAACCCTCAGTTTGTTCCAAGTGAACATGACCCTTCCCTTTGCAGGATTTGGATCCCAGCTTAGGATTTTCATGTTCCCTTGGCCTTCTCAGAGTTTCTAGAGCTCCTTCTTTCCTTCTCTGCCTTTTTGCTCCCCCATCCCTTTCTGACACCCTGGTAGGAGGGTCCTAGCAGGTACCCCAGGAAGTAGGTAAAGGCTGATTTGAGCTGGTCAGCCTTTGCCATGCTGCTGCAGCCTCCCACCTTGAGGACAAACTCTCCCAGGACCAGCAGTTGGCTCCCTGAAGATGACGTTTACACCTTAAGGCAGAGACTGGCAACAGGCCCTGTCTGTCTGTTCAGCCTGCATTTGAGCCTCTGGTTTCCATAGGAACTCTCTTTTGCCCCCTCCTAGCGCATCTCCTCCTCTTCCCTACTTCTGGGTCAGAGCTTCGATAAATGTGCACAGTGGGGAGATGTCCAGGGCAGAGAAAACCTGTCTTCTCCTGTCCCTGCCCCACTCTCCTAGCTCTCTGCCCCTCCTTGCCCCACCCTCTGTCCTGGCCTGGTAGTAATTGTCTTCAGCCTCACTCTGAAACCCCCTCAAGTCAACAATTTTCATGAGATCCAGTCTCTGGTCCTTTCTTTAGCCTTCTGAGGGGCAGCTCCCTCCTCCTTTCCATCAGCACTCTGATCCCAATGATTGAAACCCTTTCAATTACTAGGGTTGACAGCCCTTCCCGCTTGAGAGAGTTTAAGGCACACTGTCCCTGTTGTCCTTGTTGAACTGAGTCCTGGTGGCATCACTTAGAAAATAAAGCTGGGTGATGATTTCTGCTTTGAGAGTCTCAGTACTGACTAGGCCAGATTCTGTACGTGTGGCCAGGCAGGAGGGGCAGAGGACACCCAGGGCTGGGAAAGAGCAGTTTTAGGGGTGATAGGGTAAAATTCCCACACCTACTATGATGGTTAAGATTGTGTGTCAGCTTGCCTGGGCCATGATTCTCAGTGTTTTGGTAGGTGTATAATGTGATCACTTCTCTGTTGAGATTTGATATGTGATCACCCCCATGATGGGATCAGCTGTGGTACTGGTGGGGGCGGGACCTGTGGCAGCCCTGCCCCCTCAGCCTTCGTTTCTCCACCCTCCACAACCTAGCTTTTCTTGCTTGCCTTGCCAGACCTTTCACTTGTTTAGATCCTGTAGCTGGCTCCTGTTCATCTGACCTCTGGTTCTTGGGACTTTGTCTGGCCAGCCAATCTTGTGAGTTGTGGATCTTCATAGCCTGCAATAGCCCTGCTCTCCAGCCTGCCAATCTTGGGTTCTCCAGCCCCAAAGTCTATGTGAGTCAAGAGAATCCTCTTTCCTGCCCCACGGACTTGGAATTTACAGCCTCTAAGAACCACCTGAGCTATTTCCTTGCTGTATAAATCTCTCTGTATATATGCTTTACTGGTTTTGCTTCTCTGGAGGACCCAGCCTAAGACACCTACTTTGTGTAGGTTGTTCCATTCAACCCTCCTTACCAACCCTCCTTACGGAGGGCTCTAGCACCGTTCCCTTTCTTCTCCCCTTTATTTGTCTCTGTGGTCAGACACCCTGTTTGTGATCTGCTACACCTTCCTGCCCCAGGATCTACTGTATAAGGAAAACGCTTATTCCTTTACACTCTTTTGCCTTCTCTTTCTAATCCCAGAGAGAGTGATAGTGACTTAGTTTTCACGGGAGTGAAATTCTGTGTGCTAAACTGGATTAAGGAACTCAGGCTCAGAGGGGCATAACAAGCTGCCCGAAGTCACACAGCTAGTTGGTGGCAGAACTGGGATTTGAATCCAGGTGTGTCTGGATTTAGAGTGTATCCTCCCAGTGAAAACCTGTGTATGGTCACAGAGGCTAGAGTCCAGGACTTGAGCCAGAAACGAAAGTAAGTACACACAGTTCTGTATTGAGGGGGCTCCAGTGTGTGCGAGTGTGTGCATTTGTGTGCATGTGCATGCATATAGACGTGGAGTAGGGAGGAGTGGACAGACTGAGAGAGAGTGGCTGGGAACAGGTAACCTACTTGAATGCATAAGTGGCTGGGAAGGAGGTCCTTGGGAAACCCAATGACATTAGAACTGGAATCAGCAGAGCAGAGTCCACAAGTTGGAGCCAGAGTCAACAGTGCTTAGGAAAGGATTTGAACAGGAAGAAACGTGAGGACTCCATGCCAGAGAGTCTGGAGGCCAGCCTGCCAGCACAGCCTTCGTGATTTCTGACACCAGGACTCTTTTCTGATTCCAGCCTCTCTGTCTGTGTCCCCTGAAAGACATGTGGCTCTACCTGGTGGGCCTCGTGAGCCTGTACTACCTTCTGCGCTGGTACCGGGAGAGGCAGGTGGTGAGCCACCTCCGAGACAAGTACATCTTTATCACGGGCTGTGACTCGGGCTTCGGGAATCTGTTGGCCAGGCAGCTGGACCTGCGAGGCTTGAGAGTGCTGGCTGCTTGTCTGACGGAGCAGGGGGCCGAGCAGCTGAGAGGCCAGACATCAGACAGGCTGGAGACGGTGATCCTGGACGTCACCCAGACAGAGAGCATTGCTGCAGCCACCCAGTGGGTGAAGGAGCGCGTGGGGGACAGAGGTACCACACAGATTCCCATTTGTGTCAGTTTGCTTCTTTCTGTGTGAATAGGAGACCTTGCTTCTGCTACCTGGTAGATTCCTAAGGTGTGTTTCAGGTTGAGTTAATTCTTCTTCACCTCACCCACCATGCCAGCCTGAACCCCTTCTCTCTTCCACTCTGTCTTCCTCCCACCCCATCTCGATTTGGGAGCTCTGTAGTTTTGCTGAGTTTGCGCTGATGAGAATTTGGTCTTTTAGAATTCATGTCTATCATCTCCCCTCCCCCTAAAGCCAAAGTTCTCTACTTGAGACTGAGCCCCAGAGTTAGAGATCAGAGATGACTTTCTGATTGAAGGGTGGAGACTGGAGCACCTCCCAGAAGGTCTGAGTGGGAGATTGGGAGGCAATGCTGGAGTCGGGCTCATGTTCTCAGTACTTCACCATGTTCTTCCTGGTGACCCACAGTCACCTATGGAGAGAATTAAGATAAGACCTGTTTTCAGATGAGGTCACTGACCTTTCAGAACTTGCTTTCCAAAAAACCAAATTCATTGTCCTTGAATTGATTCCGACTCATTCCAACTCATAGCGACTCATTCCAACTATAGGATAGTGTAGAACTGCCCCATAGGGTTTCCATATCTGTAAATCGTTAAGGAAGCAGACTCCCACATCTTTTTTCATGGAGCTGCTGGTGGGTTTGAACTGCTGACCTTGTGGTTAGCAGCCTAGCACTTAACCATTGCACCACCAGGGCTTCTTAGAACTTGTTTTAGGACTGTCAAATAACTAGTAAGTGGCCACTATTTTCTACTACAGTACTCTACCTTCTTATTTTGGGCGGAAAAAAAGACCACTGACTTCTTTCATCTGATTATAAATGTAAAAGATGATCATCGTGGAAAACATAGAAAAGTATAAAGTTAAAAAAAAGGGCCCCATAATTTTACCACCCAGAGGTAACTACTATTAATACTGTGACATATATGGGATTATATTTTGCACATAGTTTGCATCCTTTTTACTTAAAAAATGATGTTCAGTTTTACAACAAATGAAATTTTCTTCAAAAACTTAATGCTTAGTGATTTAGAATATTCTATTGCTATGAGTTGGAATCAATTTGACAACACACAACAACAACATCATTTTACTTTACTGCCATACTCATTGCCAGCCAATCAATTTCGACTCATGATGGCCCCATATGTTACAGAGTACTGCTGCTCTGTAGGGTTTTCTTGGCTGTCATCTTGTTCTCCAATTGTTCTCTTACTACAGCATTACTTATTTAAACATTACCTAAGGGTTTGATATTGAAATTGTTTCCTACATTTTATTGTCATAAATCTCTTTTTAACTAAATCTCTGATCTGTATAAACATATATGTTGATTAGATTCTTAGAAATAAAATATCCGGGCCAAAGCATTTAGATTTCGAAAAGGGCAGGCCATGTTTCTGAGCAGGAGAGGAACTCATTTCAGAGTTCCTGACTCATGCCAGAGTCAGCAGCCACCACCCCTGCCCTAACTGGGCCTAACCCCCCTCTTGCTGCTCTGAGGTTGGTGGGTTGGTAACTCTGTTTACTCAAAGACCTTGGGGTTGTGTCTTTTCTCTCCCATGCATTTCCAGAGAGGTTCCCTGAAAGCTGGGTGGGCTGAGGAACGAGGGAGATGGGGCAAGGGTGGGCACCTGGGCATGAGGGAAAAAAAAGGTGACATTTTCTTGGGCAGAGGGTGGAGTCTGGGCTCTGGGGTGTGGGGTAAGCGCAGCTGGCCTCTTCAAGCCTACCCTTGAACTTCCCAGCATGGAGGGCAAACTTTGCTTCCTGCATGGATGCTGCTCAATATTGACACAAGTGGCTTCAAGGCCAGGCCTCTGATGTGAAATGCAGGACTGTTCACCAGCTTCCCCCCAAACTGGGATTTCAAGTCTGTCTTTTCCGATCAAGCTGTGCATGGATGTTAGCTTTTTTTTTTCTCCTGTTTTTCTCTTATTCTTTCCCTTCCTCATTCTTGCTCTCTTCCTGTTTCTCTTGTTTCTTCAACAGATAGCTGTTGAGCACTCACTATATAAGGTGTCCATTAAAACCTGAAAATGTAGGTGAATGTATATAATGTCATAATGTATAAAAAGCCAAAACATTATTATCTGTGTTTCTAGACTAATGAACAAACTATATTTCTTTAATATTAGTTCCTGCATTCATCAAGTTTGGGGGATTACCCACTATCTACCAGGCACTGGACTGGGCCATGAAGAATGAAAGGAGGAAGACATAGTTACTGTCCTCCAACAGCTTATAGGATCTGCAAACCCCACACCCTGCAGATACCATGTGGTGATTTATTCTAACCTACTCCCTCATCCAACGTCTATTGCAATCTTTTCACTCAATTGGAATGTGAATTTGGACCATAACTGTGTACACACTGGACATGCTTACAGTGTCTCTTCTCTAATTTCCCACTATCTCTAGGTCTCTGGGGCCTGGTGAATAATGCTGGGATCTTCCTGCCGTGGGCACCCAATGAGTGGCTGACCAAACAGAACTTTGTGAATATACTGGACGTGAACCTTCTAGGGATGATCGAGGTGACCCTGAGCCTGCTGGCCCTAGTGAGGAAGGCGAGAGGCCGTGTGGTCAATGTCTCCAGTGTCTTTGGCCGGGTGTCCCTTTGTGGCGGGGGCTACTGCATCTCCAAGTATGGTGTAGAGGCCTTTTCAGACTCCCTCAGGTATGAGACTAGGACCAAGGCACCTCCCCAGCTCTCTTGCTTCCATTCTGTGGGAGCCTTTTCCTGGGGGTTCATTTAATCACAGCTGTAGACCCCTCCTTGGAAACCTCTCTCTTGCTTTGTGGTCTTTCCCCTCTCTGAATTGGGTGACCATTCATTGGAAACCACCTTTCAATATTCTGGGTGGAAGGAGGGACCCAGGCCGGTAGAGTTTAGTGAAACATACCCCTGCCCTGGAGTAGGGCTCACAGCTGGGAATTGTCCGAGGCAGAATTGGAACAGGGATACTTTGGCTCCTGAGCACAAGTGCATATCCATTGTGATATTCTGTGTCAGGGAACAATGGAGGTGGGGCACTCATTTGACTCCATTCAGTAGATATTTAGTGGGCACATGTATGAGTCCTAGGACAACAAGATCTGGGTCGTGACCTACAAACTCTCATAGCTGGGAACAGGACAAGAGATCCCAAAACATTGCTGTCTTTTCTTGTAATGCTTGGGACCAAGATAGACCCAGAAGCTCCCTGTTGAGGAGAGGGTCCTGAGCTGGGGTCTGAGCTGAGATTGCAGGATAAGAGGTCAGCCTGACAGGCGGTCATAGGAGGGCTTCCGAAAAGGGCTTCCTGGCTGAGGGCCTCACAGCAGCAGAGGCCCAGGCTGAGGGTGAGCATGCTGCCTGTACTGCGGGACCTCCAGAAAGGAAGGACAAGGCCAGGCCTGGTCAAGTAGCCGGGGAGGTGGGCACAGGAGGTCTTGGGGAAGGCCTTTGGGCCCTAGAGAGCCACTGGCACTTCGTGCTGTTGGCAGTGGAAGCCCATGGAAGGGAGTTAATCAGGGCAGCTACTTGGTCAAATCAGCCTCAGGAGACCCCTCTGGCTGCTGTGGTGAGGATAGCTCTGAGTGTGGGGAGGTAAGTCTGAAGGCAGAGATACACTCCTTAGAAGAATAGAGAAACCTCTGAGAGACAAGCAAGGCTTTACTAGATCAGGAGAAGGCAGGAAAGGGACAGAAAAGTAAGCAGGACATAAAGTCAGCACCTTAGTGATGATTGGACATTGGGAAAACAGGAGGAAATAGCATGTCAGTGGTGCCTTACTCCAGAATAGGTAGGTTTAGAGCTCATGAGCACATTATGTAAAATTATTTAAAAAATTATTTAAACTCTCTACAGAGACAATGCCATGGTCATTATTATTTTCCCACTGGTTGCCGCCCTTTGCCAACTCCCCAAGCTTCCAGCCTATTCCACCCTAGTCCTGGGTTGTTGTTTGTTTGTGTGTTTTTTCTCCCAAGGCCTGTAAAGTCCTTTCCCCTTTGTCTGTCTGCTTTGCAGGAGAGAGATCTCCTCCTTTGGGGTGAAGGTTGCTATTATTGAGTCTGGTTACTTCAAGACTGGAATGGCCAGCAAAGAGATGGTTTTACAGAACTTACAAGAGTTGTGGGACCAGGCCAGCCAGGACGTCAAGGAGGCCTACGGCAAGAAGTTCCTGGGTTCCTGTGAGTGGGCTGTGAACAGTGTGGAGAGATGCAAACCCTTATCTGGAAGGCCTGGGCCCATCACTAGATGCTCCATTAGTCTCAGGGTTCATCTTCCTGGCTCTGCTTTCGCCAGAGTGTGGGGATGTCCAGCCCAATTCCCATGGTCCTCTATGGTCAACTGGTAACCCGCACAAAGGACCCAGGCTTACTAGACCGGGGACCACTTCTCTGAAACCCCTCATTATTCTGAGGAGGAAACTGAAGCCAGAGAGGGAAGACACCCTTGGACTCATAGCAAGCTGGCATTAGAAACAGCTGGTTTTCACATCCTTAGATTCCTATTGTTAGCAGAGACCTTCATTCATGCCATTCATGTATTCTCAGGATGAGACCCAGACTGGTTAGTGTGGAACAACTGCTCTGGGGAAGGGTTGGGCCAGGGCAACGTGGTTGCAGTAAGTCGGGGTGATGGCTTTGGGGCTGTAGGAATTTTTAGGAGCTTTTCTCCCAAAGTTGGTCCCAGGGTGGGAGGGTTAGGAAGTGGGAGTATAATCTGGGTCCTTTCTCATTCTGGACAGACATGAAAATGATTGAAACCATGGGAAAAATCTACTCATCTAATCTGTCCTTGGTGACGGACTGCATGGAACACGCATTGACTGCCTGCCACCCCCGGACCCGGTACTCGCCTGGCTGGGATGCCAAGCTCTTCTACCTTCCCATGAGCTACATGCCGACTGCCCTGGTGGATGCTATGGACTACTACTTGCTCTTTCCAAAGCCTGAACAGGCCCAGTGAAGACAGGACTTGAGTGCATGGTGGAGTGGATTGGGGTGCTGTGTGAGGTGGGATAAGTGGGGGCATGAAAATAGGGTAGAGGGAAGGAGCTCCCAATTCGGCTAGGGCACTCACTCACCCCCTTTGACCCCTGCACCATTTCTCAATATTTCAGGATATTAGAAGGAAAGAACCAAGATTTGCAGCTTAGGAACAGGGACCCAATAGCACTTATTGGTGCCCTGTTGTCTTAGGTAGCCACTGAAATATCTGAGCCTCATGGGCTCTCCTGCCACCCTGAGGAATCCACACTTTTGGGGAGTGTGTGAGCAGAGGAAACGAGGCCCACCCCCTATCTGCTCTGCTTCCCATCCAGCTTCTCATGGTCTGCAATGGCAGGTGCCCTGTCTACACCATCCTACAAGATGGAAATGGCCTGGAGGAGGTGAAATCACCCCTACTCTGAAGATACTTGTGGGCAAGAGGGGTGGGGAGGGTGACCACCTGCCTATCCCCTTCAGGTCCCACCTGAAAAGGGAAGCCTGTCACCTGAGAGTGGGAGGCTGTCCTATCCCTGGGAGGAGGAGCCCTCTATTGGGATTCTGAAGCTCTTCGCCATCCCCTGCAAGTGTGTACACTGCATTTTCTGATGTTGGGTTTTTGGGCCCAGGAGGGTACTGCTTGGCCAGCCATCAGCACAGCAGACCTAGAGGTGCTGCTCAGGCCCAGGCCTGTGTAGGGGCAGCACTGAGCCAACCCCTGGGCCTCACCTGTCTCCTCCAGAACTGGAAGAGCCTCTGCCACTGGGAATACCTACCTGCTCAACCTATGAGTGGCATTCTCTGCCTTCTGTCTACCAAGCCCAGTCCATTCACCCACCCTGGAGGCAGACAGGCTGGGAGATGCCTCCCAATCCAACTCTGGAGGTACAGGGCCGGGGACAGGTGTGAAGTAGGGGAAGTTTGCCTTCTGTTGCTTCTTGCGTCTATCCCCTAGTGGCTTCAGGCCTGTTCCTCAGGGCTGGGTCCTTGATCTGAACCCCTCCTACTGCCATCCTTGGTACAGAATATCCAACCTCCTTCATTTGATTTTGGGACTGGCCTGTCTTTGTGACAGTGGTGTGCAGAGACCCATCTGATGGGTCTCTCACTATGGCATCTTGGGGCCCTGACTCAATGTCTGATATCTAGTCAGGTCAGTGTTGGAGATGGGAATTCTGGAATCTGTAAGGTGATCTGGTAACCCAGTTTACACTGTGTTTCCTGAGGATGATGCTGAAATTTGTTCCAAGTAACCAGACTGGCCCCAGCATCATTCTCTCTCTGCACACTATGGAATCCTGGTCACAGCACCTCACTACCATACCTCTCTCCCTCATTACTTTCCTTTTCTGTATGACCTCTTATCTCTGACAGTTTCTTTCCTCTTTCTCCTGGCCTGTCTCCTGATACTGAGTGCTTCCTAAAGTTCTTGCCTCATCCCTCTGTTCCTCTCACATCTCATCCCCTCTCCGAGCCTAGGACTCTGCCCTACCTCCTGCCTCCAGCTGCTTGGGGAACTTGAGGCCTGTATGTGCCATATGAATGGACCTCAGGCTCACTAAGGATCGTGTCGAAATGCTCTAGGCCCCTGCTTCCCCTCCTTCTCCCCAGAGTGTCTTCTCGCCTGACTTCTGCTCTCACGGCTTCCTACTTCTCCTTGCTTTTGGCCCTGTGCTTTACCCATCCATGCCAATTTTTAGATATTTTCAAGGTTATCAGATTTTATTAAATGAATGAAATCCATGTCTTCAGCCTACTTAATTTTCCTTAGCCATAGAAAGATTATTGCACCTCCCTGTTTGGAGTCAGGGGAAATTAGCAGGCAAGAGAAAATAAAGAGTTATTCATGAAGATGCATTATTGTATTGTCCTAAATGTGTAAGAGATCGCTTTCTCCCAAAGAAATGACCAATGTCCTCTATTCCACTTTTGTTTGAATATAATGTTTGGGTCCATTGTCCAGAAGCACTGATATTTCCAATTTAGTATAAAATTACAATAGATTGTGGGGTTGGTAACCAATGTCACAAAACAATATGTGTACTAATTGTTTAATGAGAAGATAGTTTGTTCTGTAAACCTTCATCTAAAGTGCAATAATAAAATAAATAAAATAGAATTATAATAGAAAAAAAACAACAAACCTGTATTTGGCATTTTAGTTTCTCATCCTTAATATAAAGACTCACTGCCTCCCATCATCAATATTTATTGAGCTTTTACAGTGTATTAGGCACAACAGAACACACAGAAATCATTGTCCCTGCTCTTGAGAAATTTGTGTCCTAAAAGGAAAAAAAACACACCTTTCCTCATTTGGTAGTTTGGTGTTTATTGGAAGGTACTGAGGAAATATTCTGAAAGGTGATCTCTTGTTATAATTTAGCCCTGTTAGAATTTAGAAAGCAGTAGAAGAAAGAGGTTTTCAAGGCAGATATTGAAAGATCATTCAGGATGGGTAAGTGAGATAGGCAGAATGATGGCCTCACCAAAGATGTCCATGTCCTAGTACCTAGAGTTTGTGAGTATGTTGTCTTATATGGTAAAGGAGAATTATGATGGTGGATGGAATTAAGATTGCTCTCCATTTCACCTTAGGGTAGGGAGATTATTCTGAATTACCCACGTGGGCCCAATGTAATCACAAGGGTCCTATAAGTGAAAGAGGGCTACAGAAGAGGCATCAGAGTGATATGGTGTGAGAAGGTTCAACCCTCTGTTATAGCTTTGAAAATGGAGAAAGCAGCCATGAGCCAAGGAAGGAGCATAGCCTCTAGAAGCTGGAAAAGTCATGAAAATGGGTTCTTCCTAGAAACTCCAGAACAGAAAGCAGTCCTATTGACACCTTGATTTTAGCCTAGTGAGACCTGTGTCAGACATCTACAAAAGTCTAAGATAATAAATCTCTGGTTTTTTTAAAAAAAATTTATTTTACTGTGCTTTAGGTGAAACTTTACGGTGCAAATTAGTTTCTTATTCAAAATTTATACACAAATTGTTTTGTGATATTGGATGCAATCCCTGCAATTTGTCACCACTCTCCCCCTTTCCCGCCTGGCTTCCCCGTGTCCATTCGTCCAGTTTTTCTGTCCCTTCCTGCTTTCTCGTCTTTGCTTTTGGGTAGGTGCTGCCCATTTGGTCTTGTATACTTGATTGAACAAAGAAGGATATTCCTCACATGTGTTGTTGTTTGTTTTATAGGCCCATCCAATCTTTGGTTGAAAGGTGGACTTTGGGAGTGGCTTCAGTTCAGAGTTAGCAGTATGTCTGCGGACCATAGTCTCAGGGGTTCCTCCATCTCTGTCAGACCAGTAAGTCTGGTCTTTTTTGCGAATTTGAATTTTGTTCTACATTTTTATCCTGCTCTACCTGGGACTCTGTATTGTGATTTCTGTCAGAGCGGTCGGTGGTGGTAGCCGAGCACCAATTTCTGTTATTTTTATGCCACTAAGTGTGTGACAATTTGTTACAGCAACCACAGAAGATAAATACAGTAGATTTACAGGAAGGTAAATGCAATCTCATCAACTTAGGAGGGACTTGTTGCAGCAAATAAGATGAGGAAGTAGTTTGTGGGATGCAAGCAAAGGACGCTGGTGTCAGACTGAGTGGAATTAGCAAGATCATGCACACCTTTTCCAGGTACATGGCCACCAAAGTAGGAGTGGCTGGTAACCAAACAGAAGAAGAGAGAAGGCTAAAAAAGGAAGATAATATTGTATACCTGTGAACTAAATGGAACAAAGATTCAAAATCCAAGAGAAGGTATAAGATAGCAAGAAATTCTTAAAAACTTACCATTAATGCTATTCAGTGTTTTTCTTTTTTTAATTATTATTGTACTTTAGATGAAGGTTTACAGAACAAATGGTTTCTCATTGAACAGTTAGTACACATATTGTTTTATGACACTGGTTAACAACCCCACAACATGTCAACACTCTCCCTTCTCGACCTTGGGCTCCCTATTACCAGCTTTCCTGTCCCCTCCTGCCTTCTAGTCCTTGTCCCTGGACTGCTGTGCCCCATTAGTCTTGTTTTGTTTTATGGGGCTGTCTAATCTTTGGCTGAAGGGTGAACCTCGGGAGTGTCTTCATCACTGAGCTAAAAGGGTGTCTAGGGGCCATACCCTCGAGGTTTCTACAGTCTCTGTCAGGCCAATAAGTCTGGTCTATTTTTGTGAGTTAGAATTTTGTTCTACATTTTTGTTCAGCTCTGTCTGGGGCCCACTGTCGTGATCCCTGTCAGAGCAGTTAGTGGTGGTAGCTGGGCACCATCAAGTTATACTGGACTCAATCTGGTGGAGGCCGTGGTAGTTGTGGTCCATTAGTCCTTTGGACTAATCTTTCCCTTCTATCTTGTTTTCTTCATTCTCCCTTGCTCTCGAAGGCGTGAGACCAAAGGAGTATTTTAGATGGCTGCTCACAGGCTTTTAAGACCCCAGGTGCTACTCACCCAGGTAGAATGTAGAACATTTTCTCTATAAACTATGTTACGCCAACTGAGCTAGATGTTCACTGAGACCATGGTCCCCGCAGCCTTCCGCCCAGCAATTTGGTCCTTCAGGGAGTTTGGGTGTGTCTATGGAGGTTCCATGACATTTCCTTGTACAATTTGTGCTGCTACCCAGTGTTTGGTGGGTCAAGAACATTGGGGCTTCCTTAAGTTAAAAAATGCAGGTACCAAAAATTTAAATGGAACACATCACTTTATTCAGACGGATCCCCCGTGCCCAATAAAAACCGACTTCTTGTGTGTGGAGTAGTTGGGAATGGACCATAGCTGGAAAAAGTAGTAGTTATATTAGTAGTATCTTTTTAGTATAATAAACTTTATATTTAAACTTAGTAAATGCACATTCACTCCCAAGAGAAGAACAAATTTCCAAAATGTACAATTTTCTTTAGAGACATTTTTAATTCCAA
Source organism: Dugong dugon (assembly GCA_030035585.1). Classification (NCBI taxonomy): domain Eukaryota; kingdom Metazoa; phylum Chordata; class Mammalia; order Sirenia; family Dugongidae; genus Dugong; species Dugong dugon. The sequence continues at coordinate 11,635,989 of CM057465.1, forward strand.
AGACTAATTTACATGAAAACGTATACAGAAAGTAGTTGAAAACTCCATTCACAAAAAATTTATTCCACTTATATCGATGTAATACACATGTTCTTAACAATTATGCTTGCATTGTTCCTGAAAATTTCACAAGACATTAAGCAAAGTTAGCTATCATCTCAAACTGTATCCCTGTCAACTATTTTTACAGCATATACATATTAGGCCAGTATTAAAAAAAAGATTCACAAAAGCAAAAAGACCTAAACAATTTAATTTTTTGGGTTTTTGTTTGATATATATGGAGTTTCTAACACTGGCAAAATATGATGCCAAACATTTATAACTTGTATAAGAATTGTACATCCCCCTATTGGTCATCAAGATGAAAACAGATAACTCCCCCACTGTTAACTAGCTCTACTCTCCTAATATTAATCATAAAAGTTATATGGGAAATATCAACATTCAAATAGAAGTAACATAAATTTGACATAAATTGTAAATAAAAACATATTTGTGAGACAGCATGGATGGCAAAGTTTCTACAGTGTAAATTTTGGAATGAAGCAGTATGTAGTAAAGAATTAACCTTACCCAAAGAGATTTTTGGCCTATGCCCTTGGCCACTGGGAGGGGATCTCTCGGTCCCTGGAATGTCCTGTGTGGTTGGAGTGTCTTTGTGTGCATGGGGACTTTGGCCAATGAACAGTTTAACAACATGATTTAACAACATGGAGGCTTTGGGCCACACAGCATCGGTTCTTCCTTCAGAATGAATTGGAGACTGAAGATATTAGCCTCGCCTCTAGGAGGGACTGGAGAAAGGGCCAGTCATGTGGGCAGTATGTGAATGAACCCCAATAAAAACTCCGGACACCAAAGGCTTGGGTGAGCTTCCCTGGTTGGCAATACTCCATGTATATTGTCACACATCCATACCAGGAGATTAATAGGTTGGGACTCTACGAGGAGAAGGCAATGGGAGCTACACTTTTGTTATTTCTCCTGGACTGCCCTTTGTGCTTCTTCCCTTGCCTGATTTTAAGCAGTATCATTTCCCTGTAACAAACTGTTACCAGGGGCAGATTATCCAATAGTTAAGGTAAGCACAGTGCTTACCTTGCTAACCAGATCATCTTTAGTGAACAATTTCACTTTTTTTTTTTTAATACTACATCAGAGATTCTGCTTATAGGTTTGGCTGGCATCTGTCTCTCTCCCAACCCCACAGCACCTTCCTGCAGAATCAAAGCCTCTTTTCAAATTTACAATCCGTAACAGGGATGGATTACTGAGTAAGCAAGGTAAGCAAGGGCTTGCTTGTGCTTACCTTGCTTACTGGGTAATCCAACTCTGAGTCCATTACTGTAAAAATGGTATCTGACCTCCTGTAAGTAGACAAGGTGGGAGGAGAATCACCATTAACAGCCCAAGGCTGATTCCTATGAGGCAGAAGTCAGACATACCTTCTCTCTCCAATCTGTTTGCCAATTCATTCTGACACCAGCCATCACTCCCACGGCACTCTCTACTTCTCTGCTGCGTTCAATAGTTTGTTGCAATAGCCACACAGAACTCACAGACCATACTTCATACTCACAGTTATGGGTTTTATTCGGGAAGTAATAGTTTACAATTCAGGTTCAGGAACACTAAAGACACAGTTCTTCAATTAGGACAGCCTCTTCTCAGCTGTGCTGCAGGCAGGTCTCTGTCTGGCCCTCAGCCCCTTGGCCCCTTGGGCCTCTTGGGCTGGCCCGGCCTCTGCGCTGCTTGGGCAAGTGTTACAAAACTCTTTTAGCTCTGCCAATAAGTGCCCGGATGCACCTCACTCTGCCAAGTAGCCTACTTCCTAAAGGCACTCAGCTCTCGAGCTCCATGGGTCTGCAAGCCCAGCTCTGCCAAGTGCCAGAAGGCACCCCACTCCAACACCTAGCCTTACTCCACTCCTCATTGGATAATTCAGCTCGTTGCTCAGTTACAGACTTCATACACACCGCCACGTCATCATAGCACTCAGTCTGCTCCCCTAGTTTTGCCTTTGCACCCGCTCATTTTTACCCATGACTGCATGTTCTATGTCTGGAGTAGGTGGCAGAGGATGGACAGAGTTTTTTGGGGATGGCAGTGATGAGGCTGAGACTCTGTTGCTGAGTCTCAATACACACAGACTCTGGAATCACTTTTGATGCCTTGCTTCCCTTCTCTTTGCCCAGACAATTAGCCACTGTGTCAGCTGTCTCCATAGTACCTTTCTCTTGCTGTCACCACCCCCTTTAGTCCTCAGCTCACTACATCACCTACTCATGCCTGGTCCTTGTGATTGAGGGAAAATATCCTCAAAGACTTATACCTTGGGGAGCTGGTGGGTCCTCAGTCCTTGACTCCCTCCATTTGCCTGGTCACAGGAGGAGCTGGCCTACTGGAGTCCAGTGGGGGCTCCCCACTGGTACTCTGAGTATCAACCCCAAGGAGCTGGGCCTGGGGATCCTTGGGTCTATCTACTTTCTGGAAGTTGGGCATCAAGCCACTAACCTCTCTACAGAAGGGCCCAGCTGCCTCCTACTTCAGGACAATGGGAGCACATCCACCCTGGGGAAACCCTTTGCTTCTCATCGCCTCTCATGCTGGAGACTCCCCTGGGGTAGAGACTCCAAAGAGCTAATAACTTGGAATTTATTGCTCCAGGAATTTGGAGGCCAGAGAACCAGTTTTTCCTTTCTTTCGAAACCAAAAAATCTTGATTTTTTTTAAAACTTATTTTCATTGTAGAAAAATATATGTACATAATATTTGCCATTTTAATCATTTTAAGCGTACAATTCAGAGATATTCATTACACTCACAATGTTGTGTAACCACCACCACTATCTATTTTCAAAATTTTTTACCATCCTAAGCAGAAACTCTGTACCCATTAAGCAATAATATTTCCCCCTTCCACCAGTCCCTCGTAACCTTTAATTTACTTTCTGTCTGTATGACTAGAATATGCCTATTCTAGATATTTCATAAATAGAATCATACAATATTTGTCTTTTTGTGTCTGGTTTATATCACTTGTTGTTAGGTGCCATTGAGTCTGTTCCGACTCACAGCGACCCTATGTACAACAGAACGAAACATCTTGTTGAGGGTCTTCCTGTTTTTTGTTGACCCTCCACTTTATCAAGCATGATGTGCTTCTCCAGGGACTAATCACTCCTGATAACATGTCCAAAGTATGTGAGACAAAGTCTCACTGTCCTTGCTTTTAAGGAGCATTCTTGGCTGTACGTCTTCTAAGACAGATTTGTGTTCTTTTAGCAGTTCGTGATATTTTCAGTATTCTTCGCCAACACCATAACTCAAAGGCGTCAATTCTTTCGTCTTCTTTATTCACTGCTCAGCTTTTGCATGCAAATGAGGTGATTGAAGACACCATGGCTTGGGTCAGGAGCACCTTAATCTTCAAGGTGACATCTTTGCTTTTTAACACATTAAAGAGGTCTTTTGCAGCATAAAAAGAAAAAAGAAGTACATATGTGTCTTTCTTAGATTGGTTACAATGTGATCATTGCAAAGCTACGTGACAAAAAGATCTTTTGCAGCAGATATGCCCAATGCAGTATGTCGTTTGACTTCTTAACTGCTGCTTCTGTGGGTGTTGATAGTGGATCCAGGTAAAATGAAATCCTTGACAACTTCACTCTTTTCTCCATTTATCATGTTGTTGCTTATTGGTCCAGTTGTGAGGATTTTTGTTTTCTTTATGTTGAGGTATAATCCATACTGAAGGCTGTGGTCTTTGATCTTCATCAGTAAATGCTTCAAGTCCTCTTCGCTTTCAGCAAGTAAGTTTGCGTCGTCTGCATATATAAAGGTTATTAATGAGTCTTCCACCAATCCTGATGCCGCATTCTTCTTCATGTACTTCAGCTCCTCGGATTATTTGCTCTGCAAACAGATTGAATAGGTATGGTGAAAGGGATACAACCCTGATGCATGCCTTTCCTGATATTAAACCATGCAGTATCCCCTTGTTCTGTTCAAATGACTGCCTCCGGAGTTCCCATTCTTCGCAATGTCATCCATAATTCGTTATGATCCACACAGTTGAGCATCTTTTTACAGTCAATAAAACACAGGTAAACATATTTCTGGTAGTCTCTGCTTTCAGCCAAGATCCATCTAGCATCGGCAATGTTATCCCTTGTTCTACGTCCTTTTTTGAATACAGCTTGAATTTCTGGCAATACCCTATCGATGGACTGCTGCAACCATTTTTGAATTATTCTTTTGAATTATTTTACTTGCGTGTGATATTAATAATATTGTTTGATAATTTGCACATTCTGTTGAATCACCTTTCTTTGGAATGGGCACAAATATGGATCTCTTCCAGTCTGGATCTCTTGCAGTTGGTTGGCCAAGTAGCTGTCTTCCAAAATTTCTTGGCATAGATGAATAAGCACCTCCAGTGCTGCATCCATTTGTTGAAATATCTCAGTTGGTATTCTGTCAATTCCTGGAGCCTTGTTTTTTGACAATGACGTCAGTGTAGCTTGGACTTCTTCCTTCAATACCATTGGTTCTTGACCATATACTACCTCCTGAAATGATTGAATGTCGACCAATTCCTTTTGGTACAATGACTCTGTGTATTCCTTCCATCTTGTTTTGATACTTCCTGCATTGTTCAATATTTTCCCCACAGAATCCTTCAATATTGCCACTAGAGGCTTGTATTTTTTTCTTCAGTTCTTTCAGCTTGAGAAATGCTGAGTGTGTTCTTCCTTTTTGGTTTTCTAACTCCAGCTCCTTGCACATTTCATTAGAATAGTGTATACTTTACCTTCTCGAGCCACCCTTTGAAATCTTCTGTTTAGCTCTTTTATGTCATCATTTCTTCTGTTTGCTTTAGCTACTTTACGTTCAAGAGCAAGTTTTAGAGTCTCTTCTGACATCCATTTTGGTCTTTTCTTTTTTTCCTCTCTTTAATGACCACTTTCTTTCTTCATGCATGATGTCCTTGATGTCATTTCACAAACTCGTCTGGTCTTCGGTCATTAGTATTCAATGCACCAAATCTGTTCTTGAGATGATCTCTAAATTCAGGTGGGATATACTCAATGTCATATTTTGGCTCTCGTGGACATGTTTTAATTTTCTTTTGCTTCAACTTGAACTTGCATATGAGTAATTGATGGTCTGTTCTACAGTCAGCCCTTTGTATTGTTCTGACTGATGATATTGAGCTTTTCCATCATCTCTTTCCACAGATGTAGTCGATTTGATTCCTATGTATTCCATCTGAGGAGATCCACTTTTATCACACGATCTCCAGCTTCATTTCTATCACCGAGTCCATATTTTCCAACTACCAATTCTTCTTTGTTTCCAACTTTCACAATCCAGTGACCAATAATTGTCAATGCATCTTGATTGCATGTTTGATCAATTTCAGACTGCAGAAGTTGGTAAAAATCTTCAATTTCCTCATCTTTGGCCTTAGTGGTTGCTGCATAAATTTGAATAATAGTAGTATTAACTGATCTTCCTTGTAGGCCTACGGATGTTACCCTATTACTGACAGCGTTGGACTTCAGGATAGATCTTGAAATGTTCTTTTTGATGATGAATGAGTCGCCAATCCTCTAGAATTTGTCATTCTTGATGTAGTAGAACATATAATTGTCTGATTCAAAATGGTCAATACCAGTCCATTTCAGCTCACTAATGCCTAGGATATTGATCTTCATGCATTCCATTTCATTTTTGACAACTTCCAATTTTCCTATATTCATACTTCGTACTTTCCACATTCTGATTATTAATAGATGTTTGCAGCTGTTTCTTCTCATTTTGAGTCTTGCCACATCAGCAAATGAAGGTCCCAAAAGCTTTACTCTATCCATGTCATTAAAGTTGACTCTACTTTGAGGAGGTAGCTCTTCCCCAGTCATATTTTGAATGCCTTGCAGCATGAGGTGCTCATCTTCTGGAACAATATCAGATAATCTTCCACTTCTATTCATAAGATTTTCACTGGCCAGTTTTTTCAGGAGTAAGCTGCCAGGTCCTTCTTCCTTGTCTGCCTTAGTCTGGAAGGTCCACTGAAACCTGTCGACTATGGGTGACCGTGCTGGTATTTGAATACTGGTGGCATAGCTTCCAGTATCACAGCAACATGCAAACCACCACACAGTACGACAAACTGACAGACACATGGTGATTTCATTGCTACTGTATAGAAATACAACTGATTTTTGCAATGGTTTTGTATTCTCCATCTTTGCGAAATTCATTTGTTAGTTCTAACCCTTTTATGTGTGTGTGGCTTCTTGAGGTTTTTCTAGATCCAAGATAATGTATTTGTGAACAGTGATAATTTTACTTCTCTTATTTCAATTTGGATGCATTTTGTTTATTTTTCTTGCTTAATTCTCTAACTAGAAGTTCTAGTACTAGTTGAATAGAAATGGCAAAAGTGGGCATCCATTTCTTATTCCTGATCCTAGGGGAAAAGCTTTCATTCTATCACCCAAAACCCAATGCCATAGTTGATTTGGACTCATAGCGACCCTATAGGACAGAGTAGAACTGCCCCATAGAGTTTCCAAGGCTGCAGTCTTTACAGAAGCAGACTGCCACATCTTTCTCCCTTGGTGTAGCTGGTGGGTTCAAACTGCTTATCTTTGGGTTAGCAACTGAGAGCTTTACCACTGCGCCACCAGGGCTCCTTATTCTTTCACCACTGATTTTTATTTCATATATGATCTTTTTTATATTGAGAAAGTTTTCTTCTATTCTTCATTTATTGAGTGTTTTTTTCAGGAAAGAGGGTTGCATTTTGTCAAATGCATTTTCTGCATATATTGAAATGATCATTTTATCCCCCTTCATTCTATTAATGTGGTGTATTCCTGGGATAAATTTCACTTGGTTATAGTGTCTAATCCTTTTAATATGCTATTGGATTCGGCTCTCTAGTAAGTTTTTCAGAATTTGTGCGTCTATATTCATAAGGGAGATTGGTCTGTAGTTTTCTTGTGATGTCTTTTACTGGATTCCTTTATCTCTTTGAGCATATTTAAGAGTTGATTTAAAGTCTTTGCCTATTAAGTCCAATAAATGGGCTTCCTCAAAGATGGTTTCTTGTCCATTCATTTTTTTTCCCTTTGAATGTGCCATATTTTCCTGTTTTGTTGTATCGTTTGTAATTTTTTGTTGTTTTTGTTGAAAACGGGACATTCAAAGATATAAATATGGTAACTCTGCAAATAAAAAGACCCTCTATGAGATGGATTGAAACAGGGGCTGCAATGATGGGCTCAAGCATAGCAATGGTTGTGAAGATGGCACAGGACCAGGCGGTGTTTCATTCTGTTGTGCATAAGATCTCTATGAGTCAGAAGCAACTCTACAGAACCTAACAACAACAGTTTCACAAAAGCGATCTATTGAATGTCTCAATGTTTTGCTTAAATGACTGCAAGTTTTTTGATCACCTCAGTGGTGTCGCTAGTGCAGTAACTCTTCGTGTCACCCCCCACCTCACATGGACCTCCTCCTTACCAGACTATACAAAATCTTAGTAAAGTTTACTATCAATTTTAATCATAGATAAACATGTGGCAAATATAGTTGTAAATTTCTTAAATGTAATATTTCTTAGATTATATGAATACTAAAAAAATGGTTTTTTTAATCTATGTTGAATTACAACATTATTAGTAACAGCTGAAGCCTTTTTTTGTCTCCTTCTTTTCCTTTAATTACTACTACTTTCTCTAAGTTATTGATATAGGTTCACAGATACTAATTACCCCAATAATGTAACTAAAACACCAGAAAATTTGGCAAAACAGTGACTATAAAAACCTTGTCAACAACAAAAACAACAGCACATGCTTGTGGCACGTGCAGATGAAAACACATGATTTGAAGTGTCATTGTAATTGGGTATTAATGACGACCCTGACCAGAGCTCATTAGAAGGTTCAAAAAGTAAATTAACATAGAGTTTTAGCCTTGTAGGTATACTGACACATGTTTTTTGTTGTTACAACTAACTGTTGTTGTTAGGTGCCATGGCGTCCGGTCCAACTAGTAGCAACCATATGTACTACAGAATGAAACACTGCCTGGTCCTGCTCCATCCTCACAATCATTGTTATGCCTGAGCCCATTGTTGCGGCCATTGCATCAACCCATCTCGTTGAGAGTCTTCCTCTTTTTTGCTGACCTTCTACTTTACCAAGCATGATGTCCTTCTCCAGGGACTAATCCCTCTTGATAACATCTCCAAAGTATGTGAGACTAGTCTCGCCATCTTTGCTTCTAAGGAACATTCTGGCTGTACTTATTCCAAGGCAGATCTGTTCGTTCTTTTGGCAGTCCATGATATATTCAGTATTCTTTGCCAACATCTCAACTAACTACAGGAATATTTTTATAAAAAATAATAAATTTCTGCAGAAACATGCACAAAAATTTTATAGACAGTCATTTTGGCATCACCCCCTCTGACAGTGTCACCCAGTTTGGTCTGCATCCCCTGCACCCTCCTAGTGATGCCATTGGATCACCTTACAATGATTTCCAACAATGCCCTCATCTTTTCTGCACCGAGTGGGCTCTGAGGTAGAGGAAACAGGAGTGCCTTGCATCAGTCCTTCAGACAGCCCCTGGACAGGATGGAACAGACATATATGGTAATTTGTAAATAAGGTATGCTCTGCTTTTCTGGGACAAGAGACCAGGTCCCATATTGAGCATGTGGGCTGCCGTCTTTAAGCCTGCTACCAAGCCTGGGAAGGTTGGGGCAAGGGCAAGGAAAGAACCACAATGCTTTTCTACCTTTTTGAAGTTGCTGTTTCTTGATTCATCGTTCGCTTGATTGTTATAAACCTTTGACTAATTTCAGAGTTCTCACTAAGTTGGATCTGAGAGTTTCTGGTTGCTCTTTCTATGTTTCATTGGAGGAATGAGAGTTTGACACTGCCTATTCTGCCGTTTTTCTGGCATGACTCTACATTGATTATTTTTTGCCTTTAAATAAATATTACAAAGTTTACCATAAGTTTACCGTGTCCAATGAGGATGCATGGGGTGGGGGTTCCAAGGGAGGAAGACTCAGGTCAAGGAATGAGTGGGATGACCTGTGGAGAGGGCTGAAGGGGAAAGTTGGATTATCCTCCAGCTATTTTACCCATAGAGATGAGGGGCAATTGTTTCCTTTTCAGGATTTCTCATGTAGCCTAGGGTCAAAGGATTAGACACAAGGAGAGAGGGAAAAAAAAAGACATATCCATAAGGGACTGACATGGTCCAAGATTTTCTTGTGGAAGGATTAAAGCTTCTTCCCTTCATCAGAAACTTCCTTGCAGCCCTCATGTACAGCCCGTCCATGAGAGCCACCACACCTCCAACTCTGTCCTTCCTCAAGTTCCAAATCAAGATTCTCTCCACACCTACTTCCAGTAATGGAGTAAGAGTCATATCTGGATCCCAAGTCTTCCATATTCTGCTAACCTTTGTTGAGCACCTAATGTATGCTGGATAGGAATTCCCTTGAATTACTCAGTGCTTCCTGAGACTGTAGCTCTCTGTATCTTCACTATTTTATCCTCCTCTAAGTATATATGGTCTTAACAGAGAATGCATTCGCAGAAAGTCATATAGATACCTAGACTATGTGCCAATTGGAGATGAGAGATGCTTCACAGTCATCTTAGTTCAATTCCAGCCTTATAAAAAAGAGTATATATATATATATATATATATATATATATATGGGTCTCCAAGGAATTTTAACCTTTTCACCAATATGTTGCAATATCATATACCTTATAAATCACTGATTTTTTCAATCATTCTGTATGCACTTACTGAATAAGTGAGAAGATTAGTTCTAAATCAGAAGATCTAGATTAGAGTGGATTTTAGAGTGTACAGGACTGGGCACAGGGAAGGTGAGGAGGACCTGGGCGGTCACTGGGAAAAAGTGGGACTTGGGAAAATAGTATCCATCAGAGCAATCAAAAACAAGCCAAAGAGCAATGTGGTTGGACTGAAATAAAAAATATTCAAGAACAGATATAAACAGGGAAAGTACTGAGATTCCACCACAGAGAACCTGGAGGGTGGCACACAGTCCTGCAGACAAAGATGTGGCTAGAATTCTAACTGTAGCCTTCAGTCTCTATTCTGGCAAAGTCATGTGGGTCTACCTGGGGGCTTCACGGGCCTATACTACCTTCTGTGTTGGATCCAGGAGAGACAGGTGGTGAGCCACCTCCTTGACAAGTACGTCTTCATCATGGACTATGTCTTGGGCTTCGGGAACCTACTGACCAGGCAGCTGGACCTACAAGGCTTGAGGGTGCTGGCTGTGTGGAGGTCGGAGCAGGGGGCCGAGCAGCTGAGGGGCCAGACATCAGACAGGCTGGAGACAATGATCCTGGATTTCAGCCAGACATCTAGCATCACTGTAGCTACCCACTAGGTGAAGGAGTGCACAGGGAACACAGGTAACTTCTACATCCCTGTTTGTGTCTGTTTGATTCTTCTCTCTGTGTAAAGGGAAGATCTCTCTTCTGCTACCTGGGAAGATTCTGAAGATATTTTGATTTTCATGGGCTTTAGCTTTGGAGTTTCCAGAATAGAAGCTCTGGAGTTCCCAGGCAGGACTTCTGAAGAGATTGATGCTGACACCAGGGTTAGATAAGACCAGCCTAAATTCAGGGCAGACTCTCTGCAGGAGGGATAAGGCCTGGAACTCAACCTGGAGGGTTAACCCGGGGCAGTGGGGGCCCGGGCCAGGCTGGAGCCTGCTCATGTCTCACCACATGCACATTTTCTTATTTTTGCTTCATACTCCTCTCTCTTGAAGACATTAAGACCAACCCACTTGACAAGGGGACTCTGAGTCATGGAGAGCTGAAGGGACTTTAGGTGAAATAATGAGCAGATCATTGGTTTCTTTTTTCTGATTACAGTTGTAAAACTTGCTCTTTGTAGAAAAGAGCAAAGTATGAACAGCATTCACTCTAGTCCTACTGCCAGAGTTAACTACTCTCTACATTATGGATCTTCTGATCAGCATTTTCAACAACTCCCTTCCATAACATGATATTTAATGTCTTATATACTCCAGCATGATGAGGGGCATAATTTATTTAAGTAATCCTATATTGTTGGATGCTGAAAGTGTTTCCTAGTTTTACTGGCATAAATAACATCTCGGTAAAGATTTCTGTAAATAAAGCATGTTCCTGTTCTCAACGATGTTACTTAAGTAAAATAAAAGAATTGGATTAAAGACTATGCATTTAAGGCAAGGTGAGGTTTTTGGGGAGAGGGACTAGTGTTACTGGGCCTTACTCTCTTACGGATATTTAAGGGGTCAAATTCTGATCCTTCGCAAACACTCCCAACCTGAACTCATCTGAAATCCTGCCTCTGCTGACCTGAGCTTTGTCGCCTATTTCAAATCCTGCATGTTATGTCCTTTCTCCTGTATTTTCCAGCGAATTTTCCTGAAAGCTGGGTGTACCGGGGATCAAGGAGGATGGGATGAGGGTGGGAGAGGAGGTTGACCTTTTGGAGTAGAGGGTAGAGTCTACCCACTAAAGATGTGATTTGAGGCAGCCTCACTCCTCACCCAATCCTGCCCTGGGCATTCACCCCTGGGTGAAGGTTGGAATTCCCCAGGTCAGAGGGTGAACTTTGCCCCTGAGCAGATGTTGCCTAAGAATTGATGCGGGTTTTTTTTTAAAGGTCTGTCCCTGATGTCAAATACAGGCCCATTCTGTAAATTCCTGAGTGTGTATTTCATAACCAGGTTATGGAAAGTAATTATTCATATTTTTACTTTTTCTCATTTGTTCTCCCTTCCCCCCATCTATTTCCTCTCTTTTTCTCCTCTTCTTTTTCTTCCTTTCTTTCTCTCACCCCTGCATTTTCTTCCTGTCTCTGCCTCTCCCTCTTCCCCCAAGAGATATTTCTTGAGCACTCACCAAGTTTTCTCAGACTGTCCGTGCATTTTGCAAACGCAGTTGATGGCCTGCTGAGTGCCAGGCACTATGAGTAGAAAGGTGAGGAAGGGCCATCCTTGCTCTCCAAATCTTGACCTGTATGCAAACCCTGACAGCCTGCAGTCACCAGGTCCTTATTTCTTCTCCACCCCTTTCCCTTTTAGCCCATAGCACACGGTTGTTGACTCAGTTAATAAACATAATTTGAATGTGAATTCAGACCATAGCTGTGTCTAACCTGAAATCCATTTCAGGGCCTCTCTCTAATTTCCCACTGTTCCCAGGTCTCTGGGGCCTGGTGAGTAACGCTGGCATCTCTATGCCCTCAGCATCCAATGCGTGGCTGACCAAACAGGACTTTGTGAAAATACTGGGCATGAACCTGCGTAGGGTGATAGAGGTGACCCTGAACCTGTTGCCCTTAGTGAGGAAGGTGACGGACCCCATGGTCAACTTCTCCAGCATCGTCGGTTGGGTATCTTTGTGGTGGAGGCTACTGCATCTCCAAGTATGGCAGAGAGGTTTTCTCAGACTCCCTCAGGTAACTGCGAATGTAATAACATTCAATGAGTTCTGTAAGTCCCTTCAGCGAATTATCAAACCTAAAGGTGGTGTTGGGAAACCAGAATACTTGCAATTGATGTCAAGAGTGAGGGTACTCTTGGGGAAACTGTTCCCTCTAACTTCACAGTTGTTCTAAAACTATATGCAGGCTGACAAAAGTTTTTAACTTTAATGAAGTGCAATGTATTTAATTTTCCTTTTGTCACCTGTGCTTTTTGTTGTATATCTGAGAAACCATTGTCAAATCCAAGGTTATGCAGAAGCCCCTGTTTTCTTCCATGAGTTCTGTAGCTTTTAATGTAGTTCTTTCATCCATTCTGAGGTATTTTTTATATATGGTGTATGGTAAGTGTCCAATTTAATATTTTAGTATGTGGCTATCCAGTTTACCCAGCACCATTTGTTGAAAAGACTGTTATTTCCCACACTGAATTGTCTAGGATCCTTGTCAAAAATCAATTGACCATATTTGTGAGAATTTATTTCTGGGTTCTTTATTCTATTTCACACACAACCTTGATTTTGGAAGTTGTTGTTGTTAGTTGCTGTTGAGTCGGCTTAAAGTCGTGGCAACGTTATGTTTAACAGAAGAAAACATTGCCCCATCTTTCCTCCGCTATGATCTTTGATACGTTTGAGCCCACTGTTGTAACGATGAGATCAAGCCATCCCGTTGAGGGTTTCCCTCATTTTCATGACTCCCTACTTTACCAGATATGATGTCCTTCTCTAGTGATTGGTCGTTCCTGATGACGTGTCCAAAGAAAGCAAGACAGTCTTGCCATTCTCACTTCTGAGGAACATTCCAATTGTATTTTTTCTAAAACTGATATGTTCATTCTTCTGGTAATCTATGGTATATTCAATATTCTTTGCCAACACCACAATTCAAATGCATCAATCAATCTTCTTCTGTCTTGTTTCTTCCTTATCTAACTTTCACACATAGAGGGGATGGAAAAGACCATGGGTTGGGTCAGGCACACCTTAGTCATCAAAGTGACATCTTTCCTTTTTAGAACTTTAAATAGGTCTTTTGCAGCAGATTTGTCCAATGCAATATGTCATCTGATTTCTTGAATGCTGCCTTCATGGGCATTGATTGTTGATCCAAGTAGAAAGAAATCCTTGGCAACTTCAATTTGTTTACCATTTATTATGATGTTTTTTATTAGTTCGTGTGAGGATTTTCGTTTTCTTTATGTTCAAGTGTAATCCATATTGAAGACTGTAGTCTTTGACCTTCATCAGTAAGTGCTCCAATTTTGATCTTGTGTTCTTCTTCATACAGTCTGGTTTGTCAGATTATTTGTTCAGCATGTGATTTGAATAAGTAAGGTGAAAGAATACAACCCTGCTACTCTTTTCCAATCCTGAACATGCGGTAACCTCTTGCTCTGTTTGAATGACTTCCTCTTGATCCATATACAGATTCTGCATGAGCACAATTAAGTGTTCTGGAATTCCCACTCTTTGGAACATTATCCATAACTTATGATGATCTACACAGTCAAATGTCTTCCCATAATCAATCAAACATAGGTTAACATCTTTCTGTTATTCTCTGCTTTCAGCCAAGATCCATCTAACATCAGCCATAATATCCCTTATTCCATGTCCTCTTCTGATGTGGACTAGAATTTCTGCCAGTTTCCTGTTGATGTACAACTGCAGTCATTTTTTAATTATCTCTAGCAAAATTTTGCTAGCAAGTGATATTAATAGTATTGTTTGATAATTTCTGCATTCCCTTTGATCACCTTTCTTTGGAGTGGGCACAAATATGGATCTCTTCCAGTTAATTGACCAGGTAGCTATCTTCCAAATTTCTTGATATAGACAAATGAACACTTCCAGCATTGCACCCATTTTTGGAAACTTCTTAATTGGTGTTCTATCAATTCCTGGAGTCTTGTTTTTCACCAGTGCCTTCAGTGCAGCTTGAACTTCTTCCTTCAGTACCAGTGGTTCTTGATCATTCGCTGCCTGTTTAAATAGCTGAATGTTGACCAGTTCTTTTTGGTACAGTGACTCTGTATTCCTTCCATCTTCTTTTGATGCTTCCTACATCATTCAATTTTTTGCCCATAGAATCCTTCAGCATTGCAACACGAGGCTGGAATTTTTTCTTTAGTTCTTTCAGCTTGAGAAATATGGATCATGTTCTTCCTTTTTGATTTTCTAACTCCAGGTCTTTGCACATTTCATTGCAATGCTTTGCCTTGTCTTCTCGAGCTTCCCTTTGAAGTCTTCTGTTCAGTTTTTATACATCATTATTTCTTCAGTTCGCTTTAGCCACTCTGTGCTTAAGAACAAATTTCAAGGTCTCTTCTGACATCCATTTTGGTCTTTTCCTTCTCTCCTGTCTTTTTAAATGACCTTTCGCTTTCTTTATGTATGATGTTTTTGATGTCTTCCCACAACCCTTCTGGTCTTTGGTCATTAGTATTCACTGTTCAGGTATGGTCTCTAAATTCAGGTGGTATGTATTCAAGGTCTTGGCTATCATGGACTTGTTTTGATTTTCTTCAGCTTCAATTTGAACTTACACATGAGTAATTGATGGTCTGTTCCACAGTCAGCCCCTGGCTTTGTCTTGACTGATGATATTGAGCTTCTCCATCCCTCTTTTCCACAGACGTAGTTGATTCGATTCCTGTGTAAGTCATTCGGTGAGGTCCACATATATAGTCGTTGATTGTGTTGTTAAAAAAAACTATTTCCGATGTATAAGTTCAATAGCATCACTAAGGGGATGTGGGGGGAGGGGTGCAGTCCATACCAGGTCACACTGTCAGAGGGGAGTGATACCAAAATGACTGTCTATAAAATTTTTGTGCAGTGCTTCAGCAGAAATTTATTATTTTTTTTATAAAAATATCCCTGTAATTAGTTAAAACAACAAGAACTTTAAAAAAATTTTTTCCCATACAAAACTTTATACATACATTGTTATGTGTCTCTAATTGCTCTCCCCATACTGTGACAGCACGCTTCTCCTTTCCACCCCTGATTCCCCATGTCCATTCAACCAGCTCCTAACCCCCTCTGCCTTCCCAACTCACCTCCGGACAGAAGCTGCCCGTTTAGTCTCTTGTATCTACTTGAGCTAAGTGGCACACTACTCACGAGTATCACTTTATGTCCCACAGTCCAGTCCAATCCCTGTCTGAAGAGTTGGCCTCGGAAATTGTTTTAGTTCTGGAGTGATAGAGACATCCAAGGGCCGTGCACTCCCGTCCTCTCAGTCAGACCATTAAGTCTGGTCTTCTTAGTAGAATTTGAGTTCTGCACCCCATCTTTCTCCTGCTCCATCCGGGACTCTTTTTTGTGTTCCCTGTCAGGACGGTCATCGGTAGTAGCTGGGCACCATCTAGTTCTTCTGGTCTCAGGCTGATGAAGTCTCTGGTTTATGTGGCCCTTTCTGTCTCTTGGGCTAATACTTTCCTCAACAAGAACATTTTTTGTAAGCCCAGCTTATATGTATCAATATATCTACAAGGCTAAAACTCCATGCTAATTTACTTTTTTAAACTTTTAATGCACTCTGGACAGAGTTATTACCCAATTACAATGATGCTTCGAATCACATGGTTTCATCTGTAGGCACTACAAGTATGCACTGTTGTTTTCGTTGCTGCGCGTGTTTTTATAGTCACTGATTTTGTCTAATTTTCTGGTGTTTTAACTACAATATTGTGGTAAGTAGTATTTGTGAATCTATATCAACAATTTTTTTGAGACTGAAGTAGTAATTAAACATTAATTCCTAAAAACACTATGTGACGGTTAAGATTGTGTGTCAACTTGGCTGGGCCATGAGTCTCAGTGTTTTAATGTAATCACTCCCATGACTGAATATACTGTGAGTAGCCAACCAGATGAAAAGGAGCCTCCTTGAGGGAAGGGCCCACATCTGTATATAAGCAGACTTTCTGGTTTTTTGCTCTCTCTGGATCCTGTGGCTGCTTCCTGTCGTCACATCTCCCGTTCTTGGGACTTGAGCTGTCAGCTTATCTGCCAAACCTGGGGTTCGTCGATCTGCACAGCCTGTTAGTGGGAGCTCTGCTCTCCAACCTGCGGATCTTGGGCTTGCCACCTTCTGCAGCTGTGTGTCTTGGGAGAGGCCCCTACCCTGATCCACGGACTTGGATGTTCTAGCCTCTACAATCACGTGAGCTGTTTTGTTGATGTTCTCTCTCTCTCTCTCTCTCTCTCTATATATATATATATATATTTATTTATACACTTTACTGGTTTTGCTTCTCTAGAGAACCCAGCCTAAGACACATTACTAAGGATTCTGTATGGTCTGGTATGAGAAGTGGTCCATGAGAGGGGTGACACCAACCCTAGTGATGCTACTGGTTCAGATAAGTAGTCACAAGTCTAATAATCCTGGACCGTTTCTGTGGGTTACCAGTTGACCATATGAGACTATGGGAATGGGGATGAACATCCCCCCTCTGTTGGGGAGGCAGAGCCTGGAGGATGAGCCCTGAGATGAATGGAGCAAGTCTTCCAGACAAGAGTTTGCAGCTCTCTGTCCTGTCCCCTGCCCACTCATAGGAAGCAAGGAACTCTTTGGCATAGGCCTCCTTGACCTGTGAGTTGGCCCAGTTCCACACCTCCATGATGCTCCAAGAAAGCCTGTGAGTGTTGATGATTTCAGTCTTGAAGCAACCAGGCTTGATCACAGCCACTTTCACCCCAAAGGAAGAGAGCTCTCTCCTGCAAGGCAGGTAGACAAAGTGGAAAGGATTCAGAGGCCTTGGAAGGCAAAGAACAAACATACAACAACCCAGGACTGCAGTAGGATAAGGGGAAAGTTCCAGGGACTTTTGAACTACAGTAGCCAGTGGGACAATAATAATGATGATGCCATTTCTTCTGTATTGGGCTTGAATAATTATTCAAATAATTTTACATAATGAGCTCATTAGCTCTAAGTTCTACCTATTCTGCAGCAAGGCACCATTGAAATGCTACCTCCTCCTTTCTCCCACATTCAGTCATCACTAAGCCTTGCAGCTTTATGTCTTATATACTCCTCTGTACCCTCTCTGCCCTCTGCTGCCCTACTAAACATCTTAGTCATCTTTCAGCTGAGCTCCTGCACCTGTCTTCTAAAAAGTGTCTCTCTGCTTTCAGACTTATCTTCCCACACTCAGAGCCATCCTCACCACAGCAGCCAGAAGGATGTCCAGAGGCTGATTTGACCAAGTAGCTGCCCTGACTAAATCCCTTCCATGGGCCTCCAATGCCAATAACATGAAGTGTGAGTTTCTCTCCAGGCCTGTAATCCGTCCCTAAACCCACCTGTGCCCACCTTCCCAGCTACTTGGCCAGGCCTGGCCTTGTCCTTCCTCCCTGAAGGCCCAGAAGCACAGGTAGCATACTCACCCTCAGCCTGAGCCTCTGCTGATGTGAGGATCTCAGCCAGGAAGCCCTTTCCAGAAGCTTTTCTTTGCCCAGCTGCCAGGCTGGCTTCTTTTCCTTCAGTCCTCACCTTAGACCCCAGCTTAGGACCCTCCCCTCAATCAGGGGCTTCCAGGGCTATCTTGGTCCCAAGAATTACAAGAAAAGACAGCAAAGTTTTGGGATCTCTTGTCCTGCTCTCGGCTGTGAGAGTTTGTAGATCAGGACCCAAATCTTGTTGTCCTAGGATTCATTGGGCACTCATGCAAGTGCCCAGTAAATATCTGCTGAATGCAGTCAAATTGCAGGGAAAGGTTCCCTCAGAAGGAGAAATGGGAGGGGTTTCAATCCCAGTCCCGTACCTGAGGGAGTCTGAGAAGGCCTCTAAGCCACACTTTTAGATGCAGTAGCCCCCGCCACCTAGGCATATCCAGCCCATGGCGCTGGAGATGTTGACCACGTGGCAGCCCCTTGCTTTCCTCACTAGAGGCAGCAGGCTTAGGGTCACCTCAATCACCCTCAGCAGGTTCACGTCCAGTTTTCACAAAGTCCTGTTTGGTCAGCCACTCATTGAGTGCCATGGGCACAGAGATGCCAGCTTTATTTGCCAGACCCCAAAGAGCTGAGGACAGTGGGGAATTAGAGAGAGGCCCTGAGAAGGGTTTCAGGTTAGATGCATTTACGATTCATATTGACATTCAAATGGAGTTTATTGACTGAATCAACAACCATGTGCTACAGCCTATAAGGGAAAGAGGGGCAGATGAGATAAGGACCTGGTGGCTGAAGGGTGTCAGGGTTTACATCTATGTTCAGCTATTGGGGAAACTCTGGTGGTGTAGTGGTTAAGAGCTACAGCTGCTAATCAAAAGGTGGCAGCTGGAATCCACCAGGTGCTCCTTGGAAACTCTATGGGGCAGTTCTACTCTGTCCTACAGGGTCGCTATGAGTTGGAATTGACTGGACGGCAATGGATTTTTTTTTTTTTTTTTTTTTTTTTGAGCTATTGGAGAGCAGGGATGGTCCTTCCTCATATTTCTACTCCTAATGCCTGGCACCCAGCAAGCTATCAACCCAGGTTTGTTAAATATATGGACAGTTTGAGAAAATATGGCAAGTGCTCAAGAAATATATCTTGAGGAAGAGAGAAACAGAGAGGGGGTAGGTGAAAGACAGAAAGGAAGGGAAAGAAGAGGAAAGAAAGGAGGGGAAAAGGGAGAGAAAAAAATAAATGAGAAAAAGTAAAAATACAAATAATTACTTTCCACACCCTGGTTACTAAAGACACACTTGGGGGAACTTAGAGAACGGGCCTGCATTTGACATCAGGGACAGGCCTTAAAAACATCGGGACCAATTCTCAGGCAACATCTGCTCAGGAGCAAAGATCACCCTCAGACATGGGGAATTCCAACCCTCATGGTGGGAGGTGGGAATGCCAGGGCAGAATTGAGAGAGGAGGTGTGGCCTCGTCACAGCACACCCCACTGGGCAGACTCCAGCCGCTGTTCTGAAAAGGTCACCCTCCCCTCTCCCCCTTCCTACCCAGGCCCCATGCCCCTGGTCCCTAGTCCACCAAGCTCTCGGGAAGACTCCCTGGAACATATAGGGGAAAAGAACGCAACATCCAGGATTTGAAACAGTCAGACTTACCGGCCCATAGAGCTCCGGCCAGCAGAGGCAGAATTTCAGGTGAGTTTGGCTTGGGAGGGGTTGGTGAGGGGGTAGAGTTTGTCCTTGAAAATATTGGAAGAGAATAAGGCCCTGCAAGATTAGTCCCTCCCGCTGCTCAGAAAGATCCTCTGGCCTTAAGGAAATGCATAGTGTTTAATCCAATTACTTTATTTTACTCAATAATGTCTTTAAGAATGTGAACATGCCTTTGTTTATAGAAATCTTTACCAAGACGTTACTTATGCCAGGAAAACTCATAAACAATTTCAGCCTGCAACAGTACAGGATTGCTTAAATAAATTATCATTTGTCCACATGCTGGAATATATATGAGATTGAACACCATGTTTTCGAAGGGATTTAAAATGTTGATCACAACATACATAATATAGAAAATAATTAACTCTGAGTGCTGAAAGTAGAGTGAATGTTTTTCTTCCTTTGTCCTTTTCTGTCTTTTCTTCAATGACCATGTTTTACATTTATAATCTGATAAAAGAAATTGATGATCCACTTTTTCACAAAAAGAATAGGGCAATTGTAGGACTCCTTACTTGTTATTTGACCTAAATTTCCGTCCCCTCTTCATGCCTCAGAGTCCCTTTATCAAGTGGGTTGATCTTAATGTCCTTGACAGAGAGGAGTGTGAAGCACATGTAAGAAAATGAGTACCTGGTGAGACATGAGCAGGCTCCAGCCTGGCCCAGGCCCCCACTGACCCGGAGCAACCCTCCAGGTTGAGTTCCAGGCCTTATCCCTTCTGCAGACAGTCTGCCCTGAACATAGGCTGGCCTCATCTAACCCTGGTGGTCGGTGTCAACCGCTCCAGAAGTTCTACCTGGAAACTCCAGAGCTTCTATTTTGGAAACTATAAACCGCAAGCCCTATGATAATCAAAACATCTTGAGAATCTTCCTCGGTAGCAGACTATAGGTCTTCCCTTTACATAGACAGAAGAAACAAACAGACACAAACAGCAGTCTGGGTGGTACCTCTGTCTCCCACATGCTTTTTTACTCACTGGGTGACTGCAGTGATGTTTTGGTGACATCCAGGATCATCATCTCCAGCCTGTCTGATGACTGGCCCCTCAGCTGCTCAGCCACTTGCTCCAACCTACATACAGCCAACACCCTCAAGCCTCACAGGTCAAGCTGCCTGGCCAGCAGATTCCAGAAGACCAAGCTGTAACCCATGATGAAGACATACCTATCTCGGAGGTGGCTCACCACCTGCCTCTCTGGGTACCAGCACAGAAGGTACTGCATGCCTATGAGGCCCATCAAATAGAGCCACATGTCTTTGCCAGAACTGAACCTGAAGGCTACAGTTGGGCTGGAATTCTAGCCTCTCCTTTGTCTGCAGGACTATGTGCTGCCCTCCAGGCTGTCTGTGGTCAGTCTGAGTACTTTTCCTGTTTATATCAGTTTTTCAGTATTTTTTGTTTCAGTCCAATCATGTTGCTCTTTGGCCTGTCTTTGATCACTCTGGTAGATGTCATTGACTTCCTAAGTCCTACTTCTTCCCAGCCACCTCTCAAGTCCTCTTCCCCTTCCCTGTGCCCAGTCCTGTCCACACTGGAACCCTCTAATTTAGATGTTATCGTCCAGTACTAATCTTGTCCTTCAGTCTGTAAATATTTAGACAATAACTGGATAACTCAATAATTTATAAGGTATATAATATTGCAGTATATTATTCAAAGCTTAAAATTCCCTGAAGACCCAATAACTTCTTTTGATCAGGTGGAATTTGAAATAAGATTACTGGGGTGCACTTCCCATCTCCAGTTGGCACATAGCCCTGGAATCTATAAGATTTTCTCTCAATGCATTCTCTGTTGAGTCCATATTTAAAGGAAGACAAAATAGTGAAGACCTAGAGAGCCATGGTCTAGGGCAGCACTGGGTAATTCAAGGAAATTCCTGTCTAGCAAACAGGTGCTCAACAAAGGTTAGCAGAATATGAAAGATTGGAGATCCAGACATGACTCTCGTTCCATTACTGGAGGTGTGTGGAGAGAGGATCTGGGCTTGGAACCTGAGGGAGAGCAGAGGATGGAGGTGCGGTGACTTTCAAGGAGCTGACAGCCGTGAGGGCTTCAGGAAGGTTGCTGAAGAAAGAAGGAAGCTTGAATTCCCTCAGCAAGGGAGTCTGGGGCCCTACCAATTCCTTTTGGACCTCTCCTTGTTTTCCCATCCTGTGTCTCATCCTGTGACCACAGGCTACTGGAGAAATCATAGACAGGAAACAATTGCCCCTCATTCTTTGTGCAAGGAAGGGCAGGAGGGAGAGCAAAGATAATCCAACTTCCCCTACAACTCTCTCCACAGGTCAATTCACTCACTTCTTCACCTGGAAGCACCTAATTCTTCTTCTCTTGAACCGCACCCTATGCCTCTCTGAGGCTTTTGGTCAACTCACTGCTTGTTATAAACTTTTCAACTTTTTTTTTAGTTAAATTTTTTTTATAGTAGTAAGAGACAACCTATATGGTGGGAGAAAATGTTGGGGAACCATGAATCTGGTAAGGGTTTATCATCCAGAATATATAAAGAACTCATACAACTTAACAAGAAAAAGATAAACAACCAAATTAAAAAACGTGCAAAGGATCTGAATAAACATTTCACCAAAAAGCATATACAAATGACCAAAAAGCACATGAAAAGATGCTCAAGCTCATTAGCTACTGCTGTTGTTGTGTACCATCGAGTTGATTCCGACTCAAAGCAATCCTATAGAACAGAGTAGAACTGCTGCATAGGGTTTCCTAGGCTATAAATCTTTACAGGAGAAGATCACTAGGTCTTTTCTCCCAAGGAGTGGTTGGTGGGTTCGAATCACCAACCTTTTGGTTAGCAGCTGAGCACTGGAAGATGCAAATGCAAACCACAATGAAATATCACTTCACTCCCATTAAGATGGCGAAGGTTAAAAAATCAGACTATATCAAATGTTGGCGAGGAAGTGGAGAAATTGCTGGTTGAAATGAAAAATGGTACAGTCTCTGTGGAAAATAGTTTGGTGGTTCCTCAAAAAGTTAAACATAGAATTACCACGTGACCCAGCAATAAGGTGTATACCCAGGAGACTTGAAAGCAGTGATGTAAAAAGACACACCAATGTTCTTTGCATCGCTATTGACAATAGCCAAAAGGTGGAAACAACCTGTCTTAGTTATCTAGTGCTGCTATAACATAAATACCACAAGTAGATGGGTTTAACAAAGAGAAATTTATTTTCTCACAGTTTAAGAGGCTGGAAGTCTGAATTCAGGGTGCCAGCTCCAGGGGAAGGCTTTCTTTCTCTGTCGGCTCTGGGGGAAGGTCCTTGTCATCAATCTTCCCCAGTGGAGGAGATTCTCAGCTCAGGCACCCCGGTCCAAAGGATGCACTTATTCTCCTGGCTCCTGTTTCTTGGTGGTATGAGGCTCCCTTGTCTCTCTTCTCGCTTCTCTCTCATATCTCAAAAGAGATTGATTTAAGACACAACCTTATCTTGTAGATTGAGTCCTGCCTCATTAACATAACTCTTCTAATCCCACCTCATTAACATCATAGAGGTAGGGTTTACAACACATAGGAAAATCACATCAGATGACAAAATTGTGGACAATCACACAATACCGGAATCATGGACTAGCCAAGTTGACACATTTTGGAGGGGACACAATTCAGTCCATGACACAACCCAATACCCATCAAGAGGTAGATGTGGTACATGCATACAATGGAATATTATTCTGTCATAAAGAGAAATGAAATCCTGATACATGCTGCAACATGGTTGAACCTTGAAAACATTATGCAGAGTTAAATAAGCCAATTGCAAAAGGACGAATATTGTATGATCTCACAATATGAAGTACATAGAATGTTGTTGTTGTTATGTGCCATCTAGTCTGTTCTAATTCATACCGACCCTATGTACAACTGAACAAAACACTGCCCCGTCCTGCACCATTCTCACAATTGTTATTCTTGAGCCCATTGTTGCAGCCACTGTGTCAATCTATCTTGTTGAGGGTCTTCCTCTTTTTTACAGACCCTCTACTTTACCAAGCCTGATGTCCTTCTCCAGGGACTGATCCCTCCTGATACAATATCCAAACTATGTGAGATATAGTCTTGCCACCCTTGCTTCTAAGGAGCATTCTGGTTGTACCTCTTCCAAGACAGACTTGTTCGTTCTTTTGGCAGTCCATGGTATATTCAATACTCTCTGCCAACACCACAATTCAAAGGCGGCAATTCTTCTTCAGTCTTCCTTATTCATTCTCCAGCTTTCACATACGTATGAGGCAATTGAAAACACCATGGCTTGGGTCAGGCACACCTTAGTCTTCAAGGTGGCATCTTTGCTTTTCAACACTTCAAAGAAGTCTTTTGCAGCAGATTTGTCCAATGTAATGCATCCTTTGATTTCTTGACTGCTGCTTCCATGGGCATTGATTGTGGATCCAAGTAAAATGAAATCCTTGACAACTTCAATCTTTTCTCCAGTTATCATGATGTTGCTTATTGGTCTAGTTGTGAGGATTTTTGTTTTCTTTATGTTGAGATGTAATCCATACTGAAGGCTGTGGTCTTTGATCTTCATCTGTAAGTCAAGTTCTCTTCACTTTCAGCAAGCAAGCTTGGGTCATCTGCATAACGCAAGCTGTTAAGGAGTCTTCCTTCAATCCTGATGCCTCACTCTTCTTCATATAGTCCAGTTTCTCAGACGATTTTCTCAGGATACAGATTGAATAAGTATGCTGAAAGGATATAACCCTGACTCACACCCGTCCTGACTTTAAACCAAGCAGCATCCCCTTGTTCTGTTTGAACGACACTCTCTGGATCTATGTACAGGTTCCTCATGAGCACAATTAAGTGTTCTGGAATTACCATTCTTCCCAGTGTTATCCATAATCTGTTATGATCCACACAGTTGAATGCCTTTGCATTGTCAATACAACACAGGTAAACATCTTTCTGGTATTCTCTGCTTTTAGCCAAGATCCATCTGACATCAGCAATGATATCCCTGGTTCCATGTCCTTTTCTGAATCTGGCTTGAATTTCTTGCATTTCCCTGTCGATATACTGCTGCGGCCACTTTTGAATGATCTTCTGCAAAATTTTACTTGCATGTGGTATTAATGATATTGTTCAATAATTTCTGCATTCTGTTGGATCACCTTTCTTTGGAATAGGCATAAATATGGATCTCTTCCAGTCTTTTGGCCGGATAGCTGGCAGTGGTTAAGAGCTTTAGTGAGCTATGGCTGCTAACCATAAAGATGGGCAGTTGGAATCCACCAGCCACTCCTTGGAAATCCTATAGGGCAGTTCTTCTCTGTCCTATAAGGTCTTTATGAGTCAGAATCGACTCGATGGCAATGGGTTTGGTTTTTTGTTTTTTTGGTTTTTTTTTGAGACCTATAACTAGACTTAAGTCCCAGCGAGCCGCAAAAGGTGAAGTACAAAGTGTGACCCAGGAGGAGGTACATAGAATAGGTAAATATATTAAGATCAGAGTTTAATAGTGGTTACCAGGAATGAGAGGAAGGGGCAAAGGAGGAATTATTGTTTAGGGAGCATTGAGTTTTTGTTTATGGAGATGGAAAATTTGGCAAAGGACATTGGTGATGATTACACAACATGACTGATGTAATTGATCTCACTGAATTGTATATGCGAAAAATGTTGAATTGGAAATTGTGGTGTTACTAATATTTTTACAATTAGTGATATATATATAACTTTAATTGTTATAACTAAATTATA
Organism: Dugong dugon; assembly: GCA_030035585.1. Taxonomy (NCBI): domain Eukaryota; kingdom Metazoa; phylum Chordata; class Mammalia; order Sirenia; family Dugongidae; genus Dugong; species Dugong dugon. The sequence goes on from CM057465.1 coordinate 11,661,421, forward strand.
ATGTATACATTAAAAAAGTTCCATTTTAATATTTTAAGTGTACAGTCCAGTGACACTAATTACAATCAGCATGTTGTACTACCATCACCACTATACATTTCTAAATATATTTTATCACCCCAAACAGAAACCCTGTACCCAGTCAGTTATAACTTGCATTCCTCCCTCCCCGCAGCCACTTGTAACCATTAATAAACTTTGGCTGCCATGCATTTGCCTATTCTAAATATTTCATATAACTGGAGTCATCCAATATTTGTCCTTTGCATCTGACTTACTTCACTCAGCATGATGTTTCCAAGATTCATCCCTGTTGTAGCATGTATCAGAACTTCATTCTATTTTAAGGTTGAATAGTGTTCCATTGTATGGATATAACACCTTTTGTTTATCCGTTCACCTTTTGAGGGACATTTGAATTTCCACCTTTTGGCTGTGTTGCATAATACTACAGTGAACATTGGTGTCAGTTCAGAGCCAGTATCCAGTAATCAGAATAGTCTGACTTGTATGGACTTATGGCATTGGCTGCTTAGTTGTGGTGTCCCTAGGAGTGAAATAGATAGGAAATGTACTAAATATTTATTTGATCTGTACAAGTAGATGAATTCTAGGTCAAGTGAACAGCAGTCTAACTTGAATAGCCAGAATAGAGAGTCATGGCCCGCTCAATCAATTCCCAGACTTGAGTGAGTTTAAAGACCCACAACCCCTTGAATGAAGGGGAGGACAGGTCCTCTTGAGGAAGGAATCCAATACACTGCCAAAAATTTATACTTTTAAACTTTCTCCCAGCCTTCCCCAGAGGGATCTATGGCCTTTTACAAGAGTGACTGTTCACTGGGGGAAAAAATAATCAGACTTTTCAGGGATTACTGGATACTGGCTCTGAACTGACACTAATTCCAGGAGACCCAAAGCATCACTGTGCACCACCAGTCAGAGTGTGGGCATATAGAGGTCAGGTGATTAATGGAGTCTTAGGTCATGTCCATCTCACCGTAGGTCCAGTTGGTCCCCAAACCCATCCTGTAGTGATTTCCCCAGTTCCAGAATGCATAATTGGAATATATATACTCAGCAACTGGCAGAACCCCCACACTGGATCCCTGACAAGTGGAGTAAGGGTTATTATGGTAGGAAAAGCCAAGTGGAAGCCGTTAGAACTGCCCTACCTAGGAAAATAGTAAACCAAAAGCAATACTGCATTCCTGGAGGATTGCAAAGATCACTGCCACCATCAGGACTCGAAGGATGCAGGGGTGGTGATTCCCACCACATCCCCGTTCATCTCACCTATTTGGCCTGTGCAAAAAACAGATGGATCTTGGAGAACGATGGTAGATTATCATAAATTCAACCAGGTAGTGACTCCAATTGCAGCTGCTGTTCCAGATGTAGTTTCACTGCTTGAGCAAATTAATACATCTCCTGGTACCTGGTATGCAGATATTGATCTGGCTAATGCCTTTTTCTTCATACCTGTTTCAAAGGTCCACCAGAAGCAGTTTGCTTCAGCAGGCAAGGCCAGCAGTACACCTTCAGTTGCCTACCTCAGAGCTACATCAACTCTCCAGCCCTATCACATAATTTAGTCCACAGGATCCTTGATTGCCTTTCCCTTCCACTAGCTGTCACACTTGTCCATTACATTGATGACATTATGCTTATTGGACCTGGTAGGGAAGAAGTGTCAATGGCTCTGGACTTATTGGTAAAATTTTTGTGTGCTAGAGTGTGGGAAATTAACCCAACAAAGATTCAGGTGCCTTCCACCTCAGTGAAATTTCTAGGGATTCAGTGGTGTTGGGCATGTTGAGATATTCCTTTTAAAGTGAGCATAACTTATTGCACCTGGCCCCTCCTACAACTAAAAAGGAGGCACAACACCCAGTGGATCTCTTTGGATTTTGAAGGCAGCATATTCCTCGTTTGGGTGTGCTACTCTGGCATATTTATCAACTGACTCAAAAATCTGCTAGTTTTGAGTGGGGCCCAGAATAAGAAAAGGCTCAGCAACAAGTTCAGGCTGCCATCCAAGCCGCTCTGCCCCTTGAGCCATGTGATCTGGCTGATCCAATGGTGCTTGAAGTGTCAGTCACAGATAGAGATGCTGTTTGGAGTTTTTAGCTGGACCCTATTGGTGAATCACAGTGCAGATCCTTAGGATTTTGGAGCAAAGCCCTGCCATCCTCTGCAGATAACTACTCTCCTTTTGAGAAACAGTTTTTGGCTTGCTACTGGGCCTTAGTAGAGACTGAATGCTTAACCATGGGCCACCAAGTCACTATGAGGCCTGAGCTGCCTAGCATGAACTGAGTGTTGTCTGACCCACAGAGTCATAAAGTTGGACCTGCAAAGCAGCACTCCAACATTAAATGGAAGTGGTATAGATGAGATCAGTCCCAAGCAGGACCTAAAGACACAAGTAAGGTACATGAGCAAGTGGCCCAAAAGCCCATCATCTCCACTCCTGTCACATTACTTTCCATCTGCCAGTATGAACCTATGGCCTCATGGGGAGTTCCTTATGATCAGTTGACTGAGGAAGAGAAACCTAGTGCCTGGTTTACAGATGATTCTGCACAATATGCAGGCACCACTTGAAAGTGGACAGTGGCAGCAATACAGCCCCTTTCTGGGACCTCCCTGAAGGAGAGTGGTGAAGGAAAATCTTCCCAATGGGCAGAACTTCGAGTAGTGCACTTGGTTGTTCACCTTCCTTGGAAGGAGAAATGACCAGATGTGTGATAGTATACCGATTCATGGGCTGTGGCCTATGGTTTGGTAGGATGGTCAGGGACTTGGAAGGAGCACGATGAGAAAATTGGAGACAAGGAGGTATGGGGAAGAGATATGTGGATAGACATCTCTGAATGGGCCAAAGGAGTGAATATATTTGTGTCTCATGCAAATGCTTACCAAAGGGTGACCTTGGCAGAGGAGGATTTTAACAATTAAGTAGATATGACAACGTTTTCTGTGGAAACCAGGAATCCTCTTTCCCCAGACACTCCCGTCATTGCTCAATGGGCTCATGAACAAAGTGGCATTGGTGCAGGAATGGAGGTTATGCATGGGCTCAGCAACATGGACTTCCACTCACCAAGGCCCAGTTGGCTAAAGCCACTGCTGAGTGTCCAATCTGCCAGTAGCAGAGACCAACACTGATTCCCCGATATGACACCATTCTTTGAGGTGATCAGCTAGCAGCCTGGTGGCAAGTTGATTACATTGGACCACTCCATCATGGAAAGGGCAGCACTTTGTTCTTTCTGGAACAGACACTTACTCTGGATATGGATTTGCCTTCCCTGCACGCAATGCTTCTACCAAAGCTACCATCCACTTGTGGTATTTCTGTTACAGCGGCACTAGATAACAAAGACAGGTATCTGTTGGAGTCCCTGTTTTCAAGTCTTTTGAGTTTATGTGTAGGGGTAGAATTTATGAGTCATCTGATAATTCAAAGTTTAACTTTTTGAGGAACAGCCAAACCGTTCTCATAAAAGCCTCACCATTTTACAATCCCACCAGTAATGCGTGAGGATTTCTAGTTCTCCACATCCTCCACAACATGAGTTATTTCTTTCTCGTTTTTCTCATAATAGCCATCCTAGTTGGTGTGAACTGGCATCTCATTGTGGTTTTGATTTGTGTTTTCCTGATGACTAATAATGAGCATCTTTTCGTGTGCTCACTGGACATTTGTTAATTTTCTTTGGAGAAACTATTCAATTTCTTTGCCCATTTTAAAATCGAGGTGTTTGTCTTTTTGTTCTTGAGTTGAAGAAGTTCTTTATACACTTCTTATGTTAGACTCTTATCAGATATGTGGTTTACAAATATTTTCTCCCATTCTGTGGGTTGTCCTTTCACGTTTCATTTTTATTTTCTAAGACAAAAATAATCAATGTAGAGTGAGGTCAGCAAGATGGTGGTGTAAGAAGCTCCAAACTTACATCCCTCCACAGAAACATTGAAAAGAACAATCAGAAACTGACAGAACCAACTTTGTCAGAACTCTGCAAAACAGTCAGATGTTTACAGCAACCAAGATAACGCTGAGTCTCAAAGAAGACAACTTAAAAATGGTAGGAAAGAAGAGGATTGTGGGAAGATAGCACAGTAGAAAGCTCCAGGGATGAGTTTCCCACCATAACAACTATAGAACTGGCAGGAACTGTCTGAATCAGCTATTTTTGAACTCTGGAGTCTAGAACACAAGCAGCGTCCAAGAGAGAGCTTGATGAAGGTGTTGTTAAATTTCAGTGGTTTTCGGTTTTTCTGTCTTAGAAGCTACCATTCTTCACACCCCAGCTCCATGGAAGGCAGCCATGGAGACAGATATCCACATTTGTAGTGTGGCTTGCTAGTGCCAGGGTGGGTCAAAAGTTGTCCTCAAAAATAGGATTGTGAGTAGAATAGAATAGAAAGCCCAGAAATAAATCCTCACATAGATGGTCAGTTGATTTTCAACAAGAGTACCAAGACCAATGGGAAAAGAACAGTCTCTTCAACAAATAGCCCTGGAAAAACCAGATATTCACATGCTAAATAATTAAGTTGAACTCTTACTTACACCATATATAGAAATTAACTCAAAATGGATAAAAGATTTAAATTTAAGAGCTATAGAACTTATGGAATGAAACGTAGGGGCTTCTGCATAACCTTGAATTTGGCAATGGTTTCTTAGATATGAAACAAAAAGCACAGGCAAGGAAAGAAAAATAAATAAATTGGACTTCATTAAAACTAAAAACTATTGGCAGCCTGCATATAGTTGAAGAACAACTGTGAACTTAGAGGAAACAGTTCCCACCAAGATCACCCTCATTCTTAACATCTATTGCAAGTTCTTGGGTTTCCCAACAGGAAACTTAAGTTCAATAATTCACGAGAAGGACTCACAAAACTCACTGAAAGCTGTTACATCCATGGTTATGGTTCATTACAAGAAAAGAATATAGATTAAAATCAGTCAAGAGAAGAAGGACATAGGGCAGAGTCCAAGAAAAACACCAGACTTGTACTTCCCATTGTCCTTTCCCCGTGGAGTCAGGATGCATTACTTAATCTTCTGGTATGGATATGTGACAATATACAGGGAGTGTTACCAACTAGGGAAGTTCACGCTAGCCTTTGCTGTCCAGAGTTTTTATTGGGGCTCTACCACATACAGTCTGTGTGGATGACCTTTAACCTCCAGTTCCTCCTGGAGGTTGGGCTAATATCTTTAGTTTCCAGTTCCTTCTGGAAGCAGAGCTGATACCATGTGGCCCAAAGCACCATCATAAATCACATTGTTAGATTTTCAGGTGGCCAAAGCCCCACACATACAAAGACACTCCTATCAGGCAGGACATTCCGAAGGCCAAGTGCAAATGCCAGATCTCTCTTTGGGTAACATTAATTCTGCTTTACACACTGCCACATTCCAAATTTTACATAGGAGAAAATTTGTCATCCATGCTGTCTCATGAATATGGTTTTGTTTATAATTTGTGATGACTTCACATTACTTCTATTTGAATTTCTATATTTCCTATTTGGTTTTTATGATTAAAATTAGGAGGGTAGAGACAGTTAACCTTTGAGGAGTTCTGTATTTTTATCCTGACATGATCAATAGGGGGGTAAGGAAACTTTATACAAGTTATAATTCTTTGGCACAGTATTTTTCATACATGTGGCTTCACAGGGGCTGGTGCTGAAACTGCTTCCAGGTCTGAACAAAGACAACTGCCTACATATTGACTTGTCCTGATGAGAGAAAAAAGGAATAATTGGTTCCAGTCATAGGTGTGGTTATTGTTAATAATTAATGGTGAGAGCACCCTCAAATCTGTGGTAGAAATAGATACCTTATGGAGGTTATATGCTGAGCTTTGTGCCTTCACCTCCTTTAGGCCATTTCCACTCTGTGAAACCTGTGGAACCAGCCTGAGGAGATGGACAGGTGGTAAGTCAGATGGGGGCCGTGCCTCCTTCCCTCTGTTCACACCTTCCCCAAAAGCGTGGATTCCTCAGGTTGGCAGGAGGGCCCATGAGTTGCTGCCCAAGGCAACAGGGCACCAATAGTTCCATTGGGTCTCTGTTCCTAAGCTGCAAAAACCATTTTTGCTGTTGTTGTTGTTGTTGTTGTTGTTTTACCTCATAATACAGTAAAAGTCTTGATTAATGTCCCAAAAGAAGCCTAGGGCATGAGTGGAGGGGGTAGTAAGTGGTGTCCAGCTGACCTGAGAGTTCTCTCCCTCCACCCTATTTCCCTCCCACAACCCTTTTCTCTCACACAGCACCACAATCCACCCCAGTATGTACCTCAGTCCTTCCTTCTCAGGGCCTTGGTGGGCTTTGGGAAGTTTAAATGAAAGATGGCATCTATAAGCGTGGTGGGCATGTAGCTCATGGGGAAGTAGAGGCACTTGGTGTCCCAGCCATCCAAGTACCGAGTTCAGGGGTGGCAGGCTATCAGTGAATGCTCTATGCAGTCTGTCACTAAGGACAGATTAGGAGAGCACTTTTTGGAAATGACTTCAATTCTTCTGAGATCTGTTCAGGATGGGAAAGGACCTAGATGAACTTGCACATCCCCACCCCTCCCACTCAAGGCTCTAATTAGAGAGGAAATTTTCTAAGAATATGTGGAGCCCCCAAGCCATGTCCCAAATCTACTCCATCTCCCTGGCAGTGTCCCAACCCTTACCAGGAGCAGTTGTTTGACATAAAATCAACTCTGGGTCTCATCCTGAGAATACCTGGAAGGCATGAATGAAGGTCTCTGCTAACACTAGGAATCTAAGCATGTAAAAACCAGCCATCTCAACACTAGCTTGTTAGGAGTCCACAGGTGTCTTCCCTCTCTGGCTTCAGTTTCCTCCTCAAAATAATTATGGGGTTCAGATGAGTGGTCCCAGGTTTAATAAGGTTAGGCCCTTTCTTGGGGTTACCAGTTGACGATACAGGACCATGGGAATGAAGCTGAACATCCCCACTCTGTGGGGGAGGCAGAGCCTGTAGGACGGACCCAGACACGGATGAAGCAGCAAGTGATAGAACCAGGCTTTCCAGACAAAAGTTTGCTTCTCTCCACTCTGTCTAAAGCCCACTAACAGGAAGCCAGGAACTTCTCGTCATAGGCCTCCTTGACCTCCCGGCTGGCCCGGTTCCATGCCTCCAGGATCCTTTGTGAAAGCCTATCTTTGCATGTGAGGTGGTTCTTGAATAAACCAAGCTCTATCACAGTCACCTTCACCCCAAAGGAGGAGAGCTCTCTCCTGCAAGGCAGACAGACACAGGGGAAAGGACTTCAGAGTCCTTGAGATGTAAAAACAAAACAAAACTACAACACAGGACTGAGGTGAGACAGGCTATAAAGCTTGGCAAGTTAGGAAGTGCAGCAGCCAGTGGCAGGATAATAATGACCATGGCATTGCCTTGTATAGGTCTTGAATTATTTTTCAAATAATTTTACATAATGAGCTCATTAGATCTAAATCCTACCTAATCTGGTACAAGGCACCGTTGACATGCTATCTCCTCCTATTTTCTCTGCATCCAGTCATCACTAAGCCTTGCTGATTTTATGTCCTGCATACTCCTCTGTCCCTTTCCTGCCTTCTCTTGCCCTAATAAACCCCTGGTCATCTCTCAGGGGCTTCTCTCTTTTCCTAAGAAGTGTCTTCTAAGGGAGTATCTCTCTTCCTTCAGACTTAGCTCCCCACACTCAGAGCCATCCTCACCACAGCAGCCAGAGGGGTCTCCTGAGGCTGATTTGACCAAGTAGCTCCTATCCACAGCCTTCCACTGCCAACAGCACAAAGTTCCTGTGGCTCTCCAGGACCAAAAGCCCTCTGAAAGTTCTCCTGTGCCCACTTCCCCAGCTCTCTCGGTGTTATGGATTGAATTGTGTCCCCCTCCCCCCAACCCCACAAAATATGTGTTGTAAATCCTAAACTCTATGCTTGTGGTTATTATCCCATTTGGGAGTCGGTAGTCTTTGTTATGTTAATGAGGCAGGATTAGTGTAGGGTGTGTCTGGAGTCAATCTCTTTTAGATATAAAAAAGATTAAACACAAGCTAGCAAAGAGAGAAGGGGAAGAGAGATGCCAAGCACATAAAGATTGCCCAGGAGCAGAAGTTCAGAAGAGATAAAGACCTTCTCCAGAACTAGCAGAGAGAGAAATCTCTCCCCTAGAGCTGGCACCTTGGATTCGTACTTCTAGCCTCCTAAACTGTGAGAAAATACCTTTCTGTTTGTTAAAGCCACCCTCTTGTGGTATTTGTTATCTTAGCACAAAATAACTAAGACACTCTGCTAGACCTGAACTTGTCATTTCTCCATGGAGTCTCTGCAGCTCAGGCGGCATACTCACTCACAGTCTGGGCCTCTGCTGATGTGAGGTCTTCAGCCAGGAAGCCCTTCCCAGAAGCCCTTCTTTTTCCAGTTGCTAGGCTAACTCCTCCTTCCATCCTCAACTCAGACCACAGCTCAGGACCCTCCCATCAATCCAGGGCCTTCCAGTGTTAATTTGGTCCCAAGCATTAAAGAGAAGACAGCAATGTTTTGGAATCTCTTGGCCTTATCTCAGCTGTGAAAGTTTTTAGGTCGTACTCCAAATCTTGTTGTCCTAGGACACACTGTTCGCTCACAGAAGTGTCCAGTAAATATTTGCTAAATGGATTCAAGTGGCTACCCCCACATCAATCGTTTCCTGAGGGTGAATTTCACAGTGGATATGCACATGAGCTCAGGAGCCAAATTATCCAGGGCCCCTTCTTCCACTCAGAACACTGAAAATTGGTTCTCAGAGATTGGTCATCTAAATTCAGAAAGAGAAGAAGACAACAATGCAGTGTAGAAGGATCTTGAAGGCACTCTAAAGCTTTGATTAAATGAACCCTCAAGAAGAGGTTCTGAAGAGGAACAGAAGTAGGGAAACTGGGGAGGGACCTCAGTTCCAGTCCAATACCTGAGGGAGTCCGAGAAGGCCTCTATGCCATACTTGGAGATGCAGTAGCCACCACCACATAGGGAGACTTGGCCACCGAAACTGGAGAGGTTGACCACACAGCCCCTCACCTTCCTCACTAGGGGCAGCACGCTCTGTGTCATCTCAATCACCCCCAGCAGGTTCACATCAAGTATTTTTACAAAGTCCTGTTTGGTCAGCCATGCATTGGGAGCCGAGGGCGTGGAGATGCCAGCATTATTCACCAAGCCCCAGAGACCTGGGAACAGTGAGAAATTAGAAAGAGATCCTGAGATGGGTTTCAGGTTAGACACAGTTATGATCCGTATTCACATTTAAATTGAGTATATTGACCTAGTCAACAACCGTGTGCTATAAGGTAAAGGGATGGAGTTGAAATAAGGACCTGGTGGCTTCAGGCTGTCAGGGCTTGCATATACATAGAGCTGTTGAAGGGCAGGGATGGTCCTTCCTCATCTTTCTACCCCCAGTGTTTGGCACCCACCAGCCATTAACATGGCTTTGCTAAATGCACAGTCAGTGTTTGAGAAAATACGAGTGTTCAACAAATATATCTTGGGGGAAGAGAGAGAGACAGAGACAGGAAAAGAGGGCTGAGTCCGGAGATGGAAAGGAAAGGAAAAGAAGAGGAGAGAAAAGAAGAGAAATGAGAAAAGGTAAAAATAGTACATTCCATATACTGATTATTGAAGACATACTTGGGGAACTTAGAGAACGGGCCTGCATTTGACATCAGGGACAGGCCTGAAAAACACCTGCATCTGCTCAGGGGCAAAGTTCACCCTCTGACCTGGAGAATTCCAACGGTCACCCAGGGGTCGGGTGCCCACAGCAGGATTGGGGGAGGAGGTGAGGCTGCCCTACATCCCCCCACAGTGGGCAGACTCCAGCTTTTGCTCTGAAAAGTCAGCCTCCCCTCATATGCTCTTCTCATGCCCCCTGGTATCCAACTCATCCAGATTTCATTAAGCTTCCTGCAAGATACAGGGCAAAAGGACACAACATCCATGATTTGAAATAGTTATAAGCCCACAGAGCTCATGGCAGGAGAGGCAGGATTTCAAGTGAGTTCCGGTTGGGAGGAGTTGCTGAGGGAGAGGTTTTTCACTTGGAACTACTGAGAAGAGACTAAGGCCTTCTGTAAGACTAGTCTTTCCCCTGCGCAAAAACGTCTGTTAAAAGAAATGCATAGTCCTTAATGCAACTCTATTACTTTACTTAAATAATTCACTGAGAATACGAACAAACCAATATTCACAGAATTATTCACTGAGATGTTATTTATAGTAGTAAAGCTGGGAAATGCTTTCAGCATGCAACAATGTAGGATTGCTTAAGTAAATTATCATGCGTCAACATGCTGGCCCATATAAGACATTGAATACCGTGTTTAGGAACGGATTTGATGATGAAAATGCAGAGCTCAAATAAAAGTATAAAGAATAATTAACTCTGATAGTGGAGTAGAGTGAATGCTATTTTCTCCTCATCTTTTGCTTTCTTTCTATAAGGTGCAAGTTTTACATTTATAACCAGAAAAAAAGAAACCAATGATCTACTTGTTATTTCACCCAAAGTTTCTTCAACTCTCTGTGCCTCATAGTCACCTTAAGTCAAGTGGGTTGATCTTAATGTTCGCAAGAGAAAGGAGCATGAAGCACAAATAAAATATGCACCTGGTGTGGCAAGAGCAGGATCCAGCCTGTCCCTGGTTCCCACTGCCTCGGGGCAAACACTCCAGATGGAGTTCCAGGCCTCACCCCTCCTGCTGAGAGTCTGCCCTGAACAAAGGCTGGGCTCATTTAACCCTGGTGTCAGCATCAATATCTTCACAAGTTCTGTCTGGAAACTCCAGAGCTTCATTTCTGGAAACTCCAAAGCTCAAGCCCATGAAATTCAAAACATCTTGGGAATCTCTTCAGGTCGCAGAAGAAAGCCCTCCCCCCCACCACTCCACACACACACAAAGAGAAGAGATACAAACACACGCTCCTTCACCCACTGGGTGGCTGCAGCGATGCTGTCTGTCAGGGTGACGTCCAGGATCACCATCTCCAGCCTGTCTGACATTTGGCTCCTCAGTTGCTCGGCATCCTACTCTGACCTACATGAAGCCAGCACCCTCAAGCCTTGCAGGTCCAGCTGCCTGGCCGGCAGTTTCCTGAAGCCTGAGCCACAGCCCGTAATGAAGACATACTTGTCTTGGAGGTGGCTCACCACCTGCCTCTCCCAGTACCAGCACAGAAGGTAGTACAGGAGCAGGAGACCCACCAGGTAGAACCACATGGCTTTCCCAGAGAAAGGACAGACAAGGCTTCAGTTAGGCTGAAATTCTAGCTGCTCCTTCCTCTGCAGCACTGTGTGCTGCCCTCCAGATTCTCTGTTGTAGAGTCTAAGTACTTTTCCAGTTCACATCTGTTCTTGAATATTTTTCACTTCAGTCCAATGACCTTGCTCTTTGGCATGTTTGTGATTACTCTGATAGATGCCATTGACTTTCCCAAGTACCAATTTCCAAGCCACCTCCCGTGTCCTCCTCCCTTTCCCCTATGCCCAGTCCTGTCCACACTGGAATCCTCTGTAATCTAGATGTTATAGTTAAAACTCACCTAGTCCTTCCATTAGTAAATGCTTACAGGATGATTGAGTAAATCAACAATTTATAAGGTATATAATATAGCGTAACATTCATTAATGATCAGAACATGGAATGTATGAAGTATGAATCTAGGAAAATAAAGTCAAGAAAGGTGTGTGTCAGAGTTGGATCCTTTCACCGTACTTATTCAATCTGTAAATTGAGCAAATAACCTGAGAATCTGGACTATATGAAGAAGAACATTACATCAGGATTGGAGAAAGACTCATTAACAATCTGCGTTATGCAGATGACACAACAACCTTGCTTGCTGAAAGTGAAGAGGACTTGAAGCACTTACCGATGAAGATCAAAGACCACAACCTTCAGTATGGATTACAACTCAACATAAAGAAAACAAAAATCCTCACAACTGGACCAATAAGCAACAGCATGATAAATGGAGAAAATGTTGAGGTTGTCAAGGATTTTATTTTACTTGGATCCAAAACCAATGCCCATGGAAGCAGCAGTCAAGAAATCAAAAGACGCATGGCATATTGGGCAAATTTGCTGCAAAAGACCTCTTTAAAGTATTAAAAAGCAAAAATGTCACTTTAAGAACTAAGGTGAGCCTGACCCAAGCCATGGTGTTTACAATCGCCTCTTATGCATGTCAAAGTTGGACAATGAATAAGGAAGACCAAAGAAGAACTGATGTCGCAGCAGTGACGGTAATCGAGACGGCAAAGACAGTAACCAACTGCACAACTCTTACAGAGAAGTGGGGCCAGGAGGGTCACTCTGAGGAGTCGACCCCCACTTCAGTCCCAGGAGTTTCTTTTATAGTCGATACAGCAATCAATAAGGCAATTAACAAAACAAGGGGCTTTGGATGCAGGCAAGGGAGAAGGAATTCAGGCAAACAAGTCAATCAGTAAAGGGACAATAGGTTTGGGAAAACACATCCGGACAAGTCTCGGCATGCTGGAGACAAGTCTCAACATGCTGTGCAGCATAGAGGCCTATGGGGGCTGCAGTTGTCAATAGTGCAGCCATGTTTAAATGGCATATATCCCCACAAACTGATACCTTTGAATCATGGTGTTGGTGAAGAATATTGAATATACCATACCATGGATTGCCAGAAGAATGTAAAAAATCTGTGTTGGAAGAAGTACAGTCAGAATGCTCATTAGAAGCAAAGATGGCAAGACTTCATCTCACATACCTTGGACATGTTGTCAGGAGGGACCAGTGCCTGGAAGACATCATGCTTGGTAAAGTAGAGGGTTATCAAAAAAGAGGAAGACCTTCAAAGAGATGAATTGACACAGTAGCTGCAACAATAGGCTCAAGCATAATGATTGTGAGGATGGTGCAGGAGTAGGCAGTGTTTCATTCTGTTGTACTCAGGGTCACTATGATTTGGAACTGACTCGACGGCATCTAAAGCAACAACAACATGATATTGCAGTATATTGGTCAAAAGGTAAAATGCCCTGGAGACTCATATCCTCTTTTTTATAAGGCTGAAATTGAACTTATATGACTGTGAAGCACTTCCCACCTCCAGTTGGCACATAGCCCAGTGTCTTAGACACTTCCCACCTCCAACTGGCACATAGCCCAGTGTCTTAGGCTGGGTTCTTTACAGAAGAAAAACCAGTAAAAAGCATATAAATATATATATATAGAGAGAGATTTATATCAAGGAAATGGCTCACGTGGTTGTAGAGGCTGGAATATCCCAAGTCCATGGATCAGGATAGAGGCTTCTCCTGATTCACGTAGATGCAGGGGTTGGCAAACCCAAGGTTGGTAGGATGGAGAGCAGGGCTCTTGCTCACAGGCTTTGAAGATCAACCAATCCCAAGATTGGCAGGTAAGACAGCTGGTAAGCTGCTAGCTCAAGTTCCAAGAACCGGAGGTCAGATGAACAGCAGTCAGCTGCAGGAGCCAGAGCTAGCAAAATCCTCAAGCCTTGCTAGAATGTCCATTTATATTCAGATGCAGGCCACACACCCAAGGAAAATCCCTTTCAACTGATTGGCTACTCACAGCAGATACCATCATGGGGGTGATCACATATCAGATCTCAACAGGGAAGTGATCACAACATTATACAACTTCCAAAACACTGAGAATCATGGCCCAGCCAAGTTGACACACAATCTCACACCCAGGAATCTACATGACTTTCTATCTGCATTCTTTGTTGAGGCCATGTCTTAGTCATCTAGTGCTGCTATAACAGAAATACCATAAGTATTTATTCTCTCACAGTCTAGGAGACTAGAAGTCTGAATTCAGGGTGCCAGCTCCAGGGGAAGACTTTCTCTCTCTGTCAGCTCTGGGGGAAGGTCTTTGTGATCAATCTTCACCTGGTCAAGAAGCTTCTAAGCACAGGGACCCCAGGCTCAAAGGATATGATCTTCTCCTGGCACTACTTTCTTGGTGGTATGAGGTCCCCCTGTCTCTCTGCTCACTTCTCTCTTTTATATCTCAAAAGAGACTGACTTAAAACACAACCTAATCTTGTAGATTGAGTCCTGCCTCATTAAGATAACTGCTGCTAATCCCACCTCATCAACATTATAGAGATAGGATTTACAACACATAGGAAAATCATGTCAGATGACAAAATGGTGGACAATCACACAATACTGGGATAAAATAGTGAGGACATAGAGAACCTCAGTCTTGGGAAGTACTGGGTAATTCAAGGGAATTCCTGTCCAGCATTGTAATGGTTAGGACTACGTGTCAACTTCGCTAGGACATGATTCTCTGTGGTTTGGCAATTATGTAATGATGTAGTTTGGCAATTATCTAATGATATAGGTAGCCTCTATTTTGTGATATAATGTAATCACCTCCATGATGTGATCTGGTGTGATCAGCCAATCAGTTATAAGTGGAGTTTCCTCAGGAATGTGGCCTGCATCCAATATATATGGACATTCTAGCAAAGTCACTGGCTTTTGCTTGCTCTGGATCCTGCATCCAGTTTGTCATCATCTAACCTCTGGTTTGTGGGACTTAAGCCAGAGTCTTACCATATTGCCTGCTGATCTTGGGATTCATCGGTCTCTGTAGCCTGTGAGCCAGCAGCCTGCTGTGTGACCTGCTTATCTTGGGTTCATCAGCCCCTGCAGCTACATGAGTCAGGAGAAGCCTCCAGCTTGATGCCTGATACATGGACTTGGGACTTGCCAACCTCTACAGTCATGTGAGCCATTTCCTTAAGATAAATCTCTCTCTCTCTCTCTTTCTTTCCCTCATCCCTCCTTCCCTCTCTCTCTCTCTCTCTATATATATACACATATATGTGTGTGTGTGTGTGTATACATATATATATATATATGAAATATATATATATATATTTCACTGGTTTTGCTTCTCTAGAGAACTGAGCCTAAGACATTTGGTACCAAGAGTGGTTCTAGAGAAACAAAATTGTAAGCATAAGTTTTCTAAATTGGTTCCCAATTCACATTAGACTTAAAGATGTTGATGACTCTGTTTCCAGTAGTAAAGACGGCACTGCTAATCCATGGCATGTGGTGGCAATAAAAATACTTAAAATATCACCACCAATAGATCAAATATTGGTGAGAGGTGAGGCTCTGGGTGATCATGTTTGATGATTTTCTACAGTCTTGTCAGAATGAAAAGTATAAGGAAGCTAGTTTGTTGGTCTTACTTTCACTAGATGAAGTGGTGAAAGAAAGATGAGCTCAGGTCTTCAGAATGAGAACTCAAGCTCCACATAAACAACCTCAAAGTTGCAACTTGTGCCATGAAAGAAAGCCTTATTTCTTTTAGTAACAGAGCTGATATTGCTGAAAACCAAACCCAGAGTCTTATCATAAGAGTGGCTGAATGCCAATTGAATTCCCAACTTTGAATCGTGTCTGAAGTTAAAGTGAGGGCATTGATTGGAAAGAAATGGGATCCTGAAACTTGGGATGGGGACATATGAGCAGGGGGACATATGGGCAGATACTTAGGAAGCTGGGAACACTGAGCCCTTAAATTCTGTTTAATCTCTCCTGCCAACAGAACCATCCCTCTCATTCCCATCTGAAGAGATTACTCCATCTTCGTCTGCTAAGTTACCCTCCCCAGTAAAACCATTAGACCCTCCCCCCCATCTGATGAGATTAATACAGCTGTGTCTGAAGAGCCTTTGTCTGAGATATCACCTGGAGCAACATCTGAGACATACCCTAGGGAGGCTTCAGAATCATTGCCTGGGGAATTGCCTAAGGCAGATGTCCTCCAAGGCATTCCTGAATGTCCTCAGAACACATCCCCATGACTCATTTTTGCTTCTAGACCTATAACCAGACTTAAATCCAGTGAGCCTCAAAAGGTGAAGTACAAAGTGTGACCCAAGAGGAGGTACATACACTGCAAAAGAACTGCTTGACTTTTCTAATATGTACAAACAGAAACTTGGGGAATATGTGTGGGAATGGCTATTAAGGGTGTGGGATAACAGTGCCAGAAACATAAAATTGGATCAGTCTGAGTTTAGTGATATGGGCTCACTAAGCACAGATTCTTCATTCAAAGTTTCAGCTGGAGAGGTTAGGAAAGGATCTAATAGTTTATTTGATTGGCTCACTAAAGCATAGATTACGTAGTGGCCTACACTGAATCAAGTTGAATTACTAGATCTGCTTTGGTATACTATAAAAGAAGGTATCCAATGGCTTAGGGAAATTGGTTTGTTAGAGTAGCTTTATCAGGTTAAACCCAGACCCACACATGGAGTGCTCAGAGGACACACCTTTTATCACAACTGTGAAGAAAAAATTTTTGAAGGGAGCCTCAGCATCCTTGAAGACTGTTGTGATTGCTATTGTATGTAAGTCAGATTGGAGAGTGGGAAATGCCCTAACTGAATTAAGACACCTAACTACAGTGGTGTTGATTGGACCTGGTGGTAATAGGGGCCAGATGGTGGCACTGAACCAACAAAGACAAGGTGGGCATGGATACTGTAATGGACAGTGGAATCAAAACAATAATCAGAATAGTCTGACTCATATGGACATATGGCGTTGGCTACTTAGTCATGGTGTCCCTAGGAGTGAAATAGATGGGAAATCTACTAAATATTTACTTGATCTGTACAAGTGGAAGAATTCTAGGTCAAGTGAACAGCAGTCTAATTTGAACTGCCAGAATAGAGAGTCACAGCCCCTCAATCAATTCCCACACTTGAGCCAGTTTACAGATCCACAACCACTTGAATGAAGAGGAGGACGGATCCTCTTGAGGAAGTACCCCATTACACTGCCAAAAGTTTATACTGTTAATCTTTCTCCCAGCCTTCTTCAAAGGGATCTACAGCCTTTTATGAGAATGATTGTTCATTGGGGAAAAGGAAATAATCAGACTTTTCTGAATAGTGGCTCTGAACTGACACTAATTCCAGGAGACCCAAAATGTCATTGTTGTCCACCAGTCAGAGTGGGCACATATAAAGGTCAGATTATTAATGGAGTCTTAGTTCATGTTTGTCACACAGTGGGTCTAGTGTGTCCATGAACCCATCCTGCAGTGATGTCCCCAGTTCTAGAACGCACAACTGGAACAGATATACTCAGCAACTGACAGAACCCCCACATTGGATCCCTGACAAGTGAAATAAGGGCCATTATGGTAGGAAAAGCCAAGTGGAAGCCATTAGAACATTAGGAAAATAGTAAACCAAAAGCAATACTGCATCCCTGAAGGGATTGCCAAGATTACTACCACCATCAAGGACTTGAAGGATGCAGGGGTGGTGATTCCCACCACATCCCCATTCATCTTGCCTATTTGGCCTATGCAAAAAAACAGATGGATCTTGGAGAATGACAATGGATTATCGAAAACTTAACCAAGTGGCGACTCCAATTGCAGCTAATTCTAGATGTGGTTATATTGCGTGAGCAAATTAATACATCTCCTGGTACCTGGTATGCAGCTAATGATCTGTCCAATGCCTTTTTTTCCATTCCAGTTTTTAAGGAACACCAGAAACAGTTTGCCTTCAACTGGCAAGGCCAGCAGTATACCTTCACTCTCCTACCTCATAGGTATATCAACTCTCCAGCCCTATGTCACAATTTGATTGCCTTTCCCTTCGAAAACACATCACACTGGTCCACTACATTGATGACATTATGCTGATTGAACCTAGTAAGGAAGAAGTGTCAATGACTCTGGACTTACTGGTAAAACTTTAGTGTGCTAGAGGGTGAGAAATTAATCTGACAAAAATTCAGGCATCTTCCACCTCAGTGAAATTCCTAGGGTTCCTGTGGTACGGGGCATGTCAAGATATTCCTTCTAAAGTGAAGGATAAGTTATTGTGTCTGACCTCTCCCACAACTAAAAAGGAGGCATAATGCCTGGTTGGCATCTTTGGATTTTGGAGGTAACATATCCCTCATTTAGGTGTGTTATTTCAGCCTATTTATTAAATGACTTTAAAAGCTGCTAATTTTGAGTGGGTCCCAGAACAAGAGAAGGATCTGCAACAAGTTAAGGCTGCTGTGCAAGCCACTGTGTCACTTAGGCCATATTATCTGGCTGATCCAAAGGTGCTCGAAGTGCTGTTTGAAGTCCTTGGCAGACCGCTATTGATGAATCACAGTGCAGACCCTTAGAATTTTGGAGCTAAGCCCTACCATCCTCTGCAGATAACTACTCTCCTTTTGAGAAGCAGCTTTTGACTTGTTACTGGCCCTTAGTAGAGACTGAACACTTAACCCTGGGCCACTAAGTCACCAAGCAGACTAAGCTTCCCATCATGAACTGAGTATTGTGTGACCCACAGAGCCATAAAGTCAGATATGCACAGCAGCACTCCATCATTAAATGGAAGTGGTATATATGAGACTGGGCCTGAGCAGGACCTTAAGGCACAAGTAAGTTGCATGAGGAAGTGGCCCAAATGCCCATCATCTCCACTCCTATCACTTCCCAGTATGTACCTATGGCCTCATGAGGAGTTCCTTCTGATCAGTTGACTGAGAAAGAGAAAACTCCTGCCTGGTTTACAGATGGTTCTGCACAATATGCAGACATCACTAGAAAGTGGACAGCAGCAGCACTACAGCCACTTTCTGGGACCTCCCTGAAGGACAGTGGTGAAGGAAAAATCCTCCTAATGGGCAGAACTTTGAGCAGCACACCTAGTTTTTCACTTTGCTTGGAAGGAGAATTGGCCAGATGTGTGACTGTATACTGATTCATGGTCTATGGCCAATGGTTTGGCTGGAAGGTCAGGGACTTGGAAGGAACATGATGGGAAAATTGGAGACAAGGAGGTATGGGGAAGATATGTGGATAGACATCTCTATATGGGCCAAAGAAATAAAGATGTTTATATCCCGTGTGAATGCTTACCAAAGGGTGACCTTGGCAGAGGAGAATTCTAACAATCAAGTGGACATGATGATGCATTCTGTGAACAGTCATCCTGTCTACCCAGCCACTCCTGTTATTGCCCAATAGGCTCATGAACAAAGTGGTTTTGGTGGCAAGGATGGAAGTTGTCATGGGCTCAGCAACATGGACTTCCACTTACCAAGGCCGATTTGGCTACAGCCTCTGCTAAGTGCCCAATCTGTCAGCAGCAGAGACCAACACCAAGTCCTTGATATGGCACCATTCCTTGAGGTGATCAGCCAGCAACCTGGTGGCAGGTTAATTACATTGGACTAATTCCATCATGGAAAGGGCATCATTTTGTTCTTACTGGAATAGACATTTACTCTGGATATGGATTTGCCTTCTCTGCATGCAGTGCTTCTGCCAAAACTACCATCTGTAGACTTACAGAATGCCTTATCCACCATCATGGTATCCCACACAGCCTCGTCTCAGATCAAGGGACACACTGCACAGCAAATGAAGTGCAGCAATGGGCTCATGCTCATGTAACTCACTGGTGTTGCCATGTTCCCCATTATCCTGAAGCAGCTGGCTTGACATAACAATGGAATGGCCTTCTAAAGACACAGTTACAGTGCCAGCTAGGTGGTAATATCTTGCAGGGTTGCGGCAATGTTCTCCAGGAACTATATATGCTCTAAACCAGTGTCCAATGTATGGTGCTGCTTCTCCCTTAGCCAGGATTCATGAGTGCAGGAATCAAGCGATGAAAATGGGAGTGGTACCACTCATTATTACTCCTAGTGACCCACTAGTAAAATTTTTGTTTCCTGTCCCCATAACCCTGTGCTCTATGGGTCTAGAGGTCTTAGTTCCAAAGGGAAGAATACTCCCACCAGGAGACACAACTCTGATTCTAATGAACTACAAGTTAAGAATGCCACCCAGCCACTTTGGGGTCTACATGCCTCTGGATCAACAGGAAAAGAAAGGAGTTACTGTACTGGCTGATGTGATTGGTCCTGATTACCAATGAGAAATTGGGTTGATATTACATAATGGAGGTAAAGAAGAGTATATCTGGAAACACAGGATATCCTTTAGAACATCTCTTTGTACTACTGATCCCTGTGATTAAAGTAAATGGAAAACTATAGCAACCCAATTCCAACATGACTACTAATGGCCCAGACCCTTCAAGGATGAAGGTTTGGGTCACCCCCACCCCAGGCAAAGAACCACAACTAGCTGAGGTGCTTGTTAAGGGCAAAGGGAATATGGAATGGGTAGTGGAAGAAGGTAGTTCTCAATATCAGTTATGACCATGTCACCAGTTGTGAAAACATGGACTGTAATTGTTATGGGTATTCCTTCCTTGCATGTGTGTATCAAATATTTTTGTTTTCCTCACATATAAAATATAAGTTGTAAATAAGACTAGTGCACTTTCAGTTGTACGAATGTTAGTTGTATCATGTTAGGAACAATTGTCTTTATTTAGAGATTGTGTGTAATTTAAGGAGATGTGTACAGGTGCCAAGCTGACAAGGGCTGGACTGTAATGGTTAAGGCTGTGTGTCAACTTGACTGGGCCAGGATTCTCAGTGGTTTGGCAGTTATGCAATGATGTAGTTTAGCAGCTTTGTAATAATGTAGTTTGGCAATTATGTAATAATGTAATTCAACAGTTATGTAATGATGTAGTTATCCTCCATTTTGTGATATAATGTAATCATTTCTATGATTTGATTTTATATGATCAGCCAATCAGTTGTAAGGGGAGTTTCCTCAGGGGTGTGATCTGCATCCAGTATACATGAACGTTCAGGCAAAGTACGCTGGCATTTGCTCACTCTGGATCTTGCATCCAGCTCATCATCATCTGACCTCTGGTTCTTGCAACTTGAGCCAGCAGTCTGCTGTATTGCCTGCTGATCTTGGATTTGTCAACATCCACAGTCCATGAGCCAGCAGCCTGACAACTGGTATGCTGATCTTGGGTTCATCAGCCTCTGAAGCTACGTGAGTCAGGAGAAGCCTCCAGCCTGATGCCAGACCCACAGACTTGGGACTTGCCAGCCTCTACAACCACATGAGCCATTTCCTTGATGTATGTGTGTGTGTGTGTGTATGTGTGTGTGTGTGTGTGTGTGTGTGTGTGTGTGTTTATACATACTACTTTTATTTCTCTAGAGAACCCAGCCTAAGACAAACATAGAGTAGGTGCTCAACAAGGTTAGCAGAATATGTAGTATTGCAGATCCAGACATGATTCTCACTACATTACTGGGAGTGGATGTGGAGAGAATCATGGTTTGGAACCTGAGGGAGGACAGGGTCTGGAGGTGTAGTGGCTCTCACAGAGAGGATGTACATGAAGGCTGCAAGAAGGTTTCTGGTGAAAGGAAGAAGCTCGAATTCCTTCAGCAAGGAAATCTTGGACCATATCAGTTCCCTATGAACAAGTCTTTTTTTTTTTTTCTTTTTTTCTCCTTGTGTCTAATCCTTTGACCCTAGGCTACTTGAGAAATCCTGAAAAGGAAACAATTGCCCCTCACCTCTATGGGTAGAAGAACTGGAGGATAATCCAACTTCCCCCTTCAACTCTCTCCACAGGTCATCCCACTCATTCCTTACCTGAAGCCACCAAAGTCTTCCTCCCTTGGAACACCCACCTCATGCATCCCTGAAGTAAAGCTTATTCATTGGACATGGTGAACTTTGTAATATTTGTTTTAAGGCAAAAAATAATCAACATAGAATCATGTCAGAAAAATGCAGAATGGGCAGCCCCAAGCTGTCACTCCTCCAATGAAACAGAAAGAACAACAAGAAAATCTCAGATCCAACTTAGTGAAAACTCTGAAATTAGTCAAAGGTTTTTAACAATCAAGCAAATGATGAATCAAGAAAAAGCGACTTCAAAAAGGTAGAAAAGCATTGTGGCTTTTTCCTTGTCCTTACCACACCCCTTGGCTTGGTGTCAGGCTTGAAGAGAGCAGCCCACGTGCCCCATGTGGAACCTTGGTCTCTTGTTCCAGAAAAGCAGAGCAGAACTTATTTGCAAATTACTGTACATGTCTGTTCCATCCTGTCCAGAGGCTACCTGAAGTACTGATGCAAGACACTTCTGTTTCTTCTAACTCAGAGCCCACTCAAGGCAGAAAAGATAAGGGCATTGTTGGAAATCATTGTAAGGTGATCCAGTGGCATCACTATGAGGGTGGGTGACACTGTCAGAGAGGGTTACACCAAAATGATTGTCTATAAAATTTTTGTGCAGTATTTCAGCAGAAATTTATTATTTTATATAAAAAATATCCCTGTAGTTAGTTATATCAACAAAAACATTGTTCGTAAGCCCAGCTTACATTTATCAATATACCTACAAGGCTAAAACTCTGCGCTAATTTACTTTTTGAGTCTTCTGATGCACTCTGGTCAGAGCTGTCATTATAACCCAATTACAATGACACTTGGAATCACGTGGTTTTATCTGCATGCACTACAAGCAAGCGCTGTTGTTTTCATTGCTGCTGGTGTTTTTATATTCAATGATTTTCTCAAATTTTGTAGTGTTTTACCAACAATATTGTGGTAATTAGCATTTGTGAGCCTATATCAATAACTTTTTTGAGAATGAAGTAGTAGTTAAAGGAAAAGAAGGAGAAAAATTTAAAAAAGGCTTATGTTACTAATAATGTAACTAATGTTATAATCCAATGTAGAAAGATTTTACAAGAAAAAAATTGTTTTTAGTATTCATGTAATCTAAGAAATATTACACTTAAGCAATTTACAGCTATATTTATCATATATTATTCTATGATTAAAGATTCTGTATGGTCTGATCTAGGAGGAGGTCCATGGGGGGAAGGTGACATCATGAGTTACCACACTGGGTGACATCAACTCTAGTGACACCACTGAGATGATCAAAAAACTCAAAGTCATTTGATCAAAACATTTAGACGTTCATTAGATAGCTTTTGGGAAATTGTTGTTGTTAGGCACCATCACGTTGGTTCTGACTCAGAGTGACACCATGTACCACAGAATGAAACACTGCCTGGTCGTATGCCATCCTCACAATCTCTGCTATGTTTGAGCCCATCTTTTGAGTCACCGTGTCAATCCATCTCATTGAGGGTCTTCCTCTCTTTTGCTGAACCTCTACTTTAGCAAGTATGATGTCCTTCTACAGGGACTGGTCCCTCATGACAACATGTCCAAAGTATGTGAGATGAAATCTCACCATCCTTGTTTTTAAGGAGCATTCTGGTTGTACTTCTTCCAAAATAGATTTGTTAGTTCTTTTGGCAGTCCATGGTGTATTCAATATTCTTCACCAGCACCACAATTCAAAGGCCTCAATTCTTCTTCTGTCTTCCTTATTCATTGTCCAGCTTTCACATGCATAGGATGCAATTGAAAACAGCATGGCTTGGGTCAGGCGCACCTTAGTCTTCAAGGCGACATCTTTGCTCTTCAACACCTTAAAGAGGTCTTTTGAGGTGGATTTGCCCGGCCCAGTGCGTCTTTTGATTTCTTGACTGCTGCTTCCATGGGTGTTGATTGTGGATCCAAGTAAAATGAAATACTTGATAACTTCAATCTTTTCTTTATTTATCATGATGTTCCTTATTAGACCAGTTGTGCGAATTTTTGTTTTCTTTATGTTGAGATGTAATCCATACTGAAGGCTGTGGTATTTGACCTTCATCAGTAAGTGCTTCAAGTCCTCTTCACTTTCAGCAAGCAAGATTGTGTCATCTTCATATTCCAGGATGTTAATGAGTGTTCCTCCAATCCTGATGCTCCACTCTTCTTCATATAGTCCAGCTTCTAGGATTATTTGCTCAGCACACAGATTGACTAGGTATGGTGAAAGTATATAGCCCTGACGAACACCTTTCCTGACTTTAAACCATGCAGTATCCCCTTGTTCTGTGTGAACAACTGCTTCTTGATCTATGCACAGGTTCCTCATGAGCACAATTAAGTGTTCTGGAATTCCCATTCTTTGCAATGTTATCCATAATCTGTTATGATCCACACAGTTGAATGTCTTTACATGGTCAATAAAACAGAGGTAAACACTTTTCTGGTATTCTCTGCTTTCAGCCAGGATCCATCTGACATCAGCAGTGATATCCCGGGTTCCACATCCTGTTCTGAATCCAGCCTGAATTTTTGACATTTCCCTGTTGACACACTGCTGCAGCTACCTTTGAATGACCTTCAGCAAAATTTTACTTGCAGGTGATATTAATGATATTGTTCAATAATTTCTGCATTCAGCTGGATCACCTTTCTTTGGAATAGGCATAAATATGCATATCTTCCAGTTGGTTAGCCAGGTAGCTGTCTTCCAAATTTCTTGGCATTGACGAATGAGCACTTCCGGTGCTGCATCCATTTATTGAAACATCTCAACTGATATTCTGTCAATTCCTGAAGGCTTGTTTTTTGACAATGCCTTCAGTGCAGCTTGGAATTCTTCCTTCAGTACCATTGGCTCCTGATCATATGCTACTTCTTGAAATGGCTGAGCATCGACCAGTTCTTTTTGGTATAGTGACTCTGTGTATTCCTTCGATCTTCTTTTGATGTTTCCTGCGTCGTTTAATATTTTCCCCCATAGAATCCTTCACTGTTGCAGCATGAGCCTTGAATTTTTTTCTTTAGTTCTTTCAGCTTGAGAAATGCCCAGTGTGTTCTTCCCTTTAGGTTTTCTATCTCTAGCTGTTTGCACATGTCATTATAATACTTTACTTTGTCTTCTCAAGTCGATGTTAATGAGATGGGATTAGCAGCAATTACATAGACTCAATCTACAAAATTAATCTACAACTTAAGCTAATCTCTTTTGAGGTCTAAGAGAGAGAAGCAAGCAGAGAGACAGCGAGACCTCATACCACCAAGAAAGCAGTGCCAGGAGAAGAGTGAATCCTTTGGACCTGGAGTCCCTGCACGGAGAAGCTCCTAGACCAAGGGAAGACTGATGACAAGGATCTTCCTCCAGAACTGACAGACAGAGAAAGCCTTCCCTTAGAGCTGGTGCATTGAATTTGGACTTCTAGCCTCCCAGACTGTAAGAGAATAAATTTATGTTTGTTAAAGTCATCCACTTGTGGTATTTCTGTTATAGCAGAACTAAATAACTAAGACACTATCCTAAAACTCATATGGAATTTCAAGGAATCCAGAATAACCAAAATAATCATGTAAAAGAAAAACAAATTTGAAGGACTCACACTTCTGATTTCAAAACTTAATTAAAAGTTACAGGAATCAAAATAGTTTGCTACTGGCATAAGAATAGACATATAGACCAATGGAATAGAATAAAGAGTGCAGAAATAAAACCTCACATATATGGTTAACTGATTTTTTACAATAATGCCCACCATTCAATAAGAAAAGAATAGTCTGTTCAACAAATGGTGCTGGGAAAGAAAACTGGATATCCACATGCAAAAGAATGAAGTTTGAACTCTTACCTTACACCATATAAAAAATTAACTCAAAATGGATCAAATTTAAGAGCTAAAACCATAAAAGCACAAAACTCTTAGAAGAAAATTTAGAAGCAAAACTGCATAATCTTGGATTTGGCTATGGTTTCTTAAATATGGCACCAAAAGCACAGGCAACAAAAAAAAAAAACCAGAAGAATTAAAATTAAGAACTTTTGTGCATCAAAGGACACTATCAAGAGAGCAAAAATACAACCCAAAAAATGGGAGAAAATACTTATAAATCATATATCTGATAAAATTTAATATCCAGAATATGTAAAGAACTCATACAACCTAGCAATAAGAAGACAAATAACCCAAGTAAAAACTGGGCAAAGGACTTGAATAGACATTTCTCCGTAGAAGATATACAAATGGCCAATAATCACATGAAAAGATGTTCAATAACATTAGTCATTAGGGAAATGCAAATCCAAACTACAATAAGATACAACTTCAAAACTAGTAGGATGGCTATAATCCAAAAAAAAGAAAAAAGGAAAGTGAAAATAACTACTGTTGGCAAGTATGTGGAGAAATTGGAACTCTCATCTATTGTTGGTGTGATTGTAAGAAGGCATAGCTGCTTTGGAAAACAGTTTGGTGGTTCCCCCAAATTTAAATATAGAATAACGATACGACCAAGAAATTCCTCCTAAGTATATATCCAAACAAAATGAAAACAGGGACTCAAACAGATGCTATAAACACCAGGGTTTATAGCAGTACTATTCCCAACAGTCAAAAGGAACAACCCAAGTGTCCATTAACAAATGAATGGATAAACAAAATGTGGCATATACATACAACAAAATGTTTTTCAGCCATAAAAAGGAATAAAGTTCTGATACATGCTACAACATGGGTGAACCTTGAAAACATTACACTAGGTGATATAAACCAGATACAAAAAGACAAATATTGTATGATTCCACATATGAAATATCTAGAATAGGCACATTGTAGTCATAGAGAAAGTAAATTGAAGGTTACCAGGGACTGGTGGAAGGGGGAAATAGCAAGTTATTGGCTAATGGATACAGAGTTTCTGCTTGGAATGACAAAAAAATTTTGAAATAGATAGTGGTGGTGGTTGCACAACATTGTCAATGTAATGAATGCCTCTGAATCGTACACGTAAAAATGTTTAAAAGGGCAAATTTTATGTATGTATATATTTTGCCACAATAAAAATAAGTTTAAAAAATCAAGGATTTTTGGTTTCAAAACAAAGCAAAAAAATAGTTCTGTGGCTCCAAACCCCAGGAGCAGTGAGTTCTAGATTATGAGCTCTTTGGAGTCTCTACCCCAGGGGAGTCTCCATCCTGAGAGGTGGTGAAAAGCAAAAGGTTTCGCCAGGGTAGATGTGTTTGTTCCCATTGTCCTGAAGTAGGAGGCAGCAGGGCCCTTTTATGGGGAGTCAGGTGGTTTGAGCCCCCACTTCCAGAAAGTAGATAGAACCAAGGATCCCCAGGCCCAGCTCCTAGGGGCTGGTACTCAGAGTACCAGTGGGGAGCCACCACTGCACTCTAGTAGGCCAGCTCCTCCATGACCAGGTAAATGGAGGGAGTCAAGAACAGAGGACTCACCAGCTCCCCCAGGCATAAGTCCCTGAGGATATTTTCCCTCAACCACAAGGACCAGGTATAGGTAGGTGATATAACGAGCTGAGGACTAAAAGAGGTGGTGACAGGAGGAGAAATGTACTAAGGAGCCAGCCGACACAGTAGCTAATTGGCTGAGCAAAGAGAAGGGAGGAAGGCATCAAAAGTGATTCCAGAGTCTGTGAGCACTGAGACCCAGCAACAGAGTCTCACCCTCATCACTGCCACGCCCAAAAAACTCTGTCCATCCACTGCCACCTACTCCAGACATAGAACATGCAGTCATGGGTAAAAATGAGCGGGTGCAAAGGTGAAACTAGGGGAGCAGACTGAGTGCTATGATGACGTGGCGGTGTGCAAGAAGTCTGGAACTGAGCAAAGAGCTGAAATGAGGAGTGGAGTCTTCTCCCAGTTGCTTATAAAAATATTGTAGGAGCCTGCAGATTATCATACAGGATTGCCTCAAATATTGAGCCCAAAATTGAAGGTGCCAAGGAGAAAACATCAAATGGCTCAAGAGTAGTAAAAGAAAATGCAACTGAGCTAAGAGATATCTACAATGATGTACCGACTCTTTTGAAAAAGTTCTTTCACAAGAGAAAAGCAAAGTCTTCTACTTGAAAATGAAAGCAGACTACTAGTTACTTGGATGAGAAAGGGATTGTAGGTCAGTCACAACAAATATACCAGGAAGCTTTGGAAATCTGCCAAAAAAAAAAAAAAAGGAAATACAGTCAATACCTCATATCAGATTGGATCTGACCCTTAACATCTCTGTGTTCTATTATGAGATTCCAAACTGCCCTGATAAAGTCTGCTGTCTTGCAAAGATAGCTTTTGATGAAGCCATTGCTGAACTTGCTACATAAGAGTCACCCAAGACGGTATGCTAGTAATACAATTACTGAAGAGAATTGTTTGTGGGCATCTTTACCCAAGGAGACAAAGCTGAAAACAGCTTCTCTGGAGTCAGATAAGTGCCAGCCGTGACAAGGAGAAGATGGACAACAGTAACTAGCCTTCCAACTCTTATCTGTCTGCGTAGAGTTTAGGGCCAACTGCAAAGTTAGAGGGAAGAGTACCCAGCAACACCAGCCTCACTTTTTACGTTAGTTGCAAGTTTGAGGGGCTTCTCCAAACACTCTTAGGTTCAATAATTTGCTAGAAGGACTAAAATAACTCAGCTGAAGACTGTTATACTCATGGCAACTGTGGTGTAGTGAATTACTTAATATGGTCCTTCTAGCCATAGTCTTTGTGACACCCACACAATGATTGGGTGGCACTATGCAAATAAGGTACTTGTGGCCACCAAAAGGATTGGACAGATGGCTAATGGTGCCAATAAGGTGCATGGAATCCTGTGGGGATGGGGCAACGCAAATAAGGTGTGTGGGATCCTAAGAAGCGGATTCGTCAATTTTACCATCTTGCTAAGACTTAAAAGAGCCAATCCCAGAAGAGAGGGAGACCTGACTACCACCAAGAAGAAGAGACAGGAGTGGAGTTCATCCTTCGGACCTGGGATCCCTACGCTGGTAATCTCTCTGCCCTGGAGACAGAGAGAGAGCTATAACCCGAGAGACAGTGAGGAGCAGCAGCAGAGAAATGGCAGCAGCAGAGGCAGCAGAACCAGGACACTGCATGGTGAGGTTCCCAGGCCACGGAGCGAGAAAGCTGAGTGCCTTTGGATCGAGGCTCACTGGCGGAGTGGAATGCCTTCGGGCCCTTATCGCCACACTAAAAGAGCTTTGTAACACCTGCCCGAGCAAGGCAGAGGCCAGGCCAGCCCAAGAGGCCGAAGGAGCCAAAGGGCCTAGGGCCAGAGAGAGGCCTGCCTGAGAAAAGGTTGTCCTGATTGAAGAACTGTATTCTGAGTGTTCCTGAACCTGAATTGTAACCTGTTACTTCCCAAATAAACCCCATAACTATGAGTGTGGTCTGTGAGTTCTGTGTGACCATTGCAACAAATTACCGAACTTGGCAGAGAAGTAGAGCTTTGGTGTCCAGAGTTTTTATTGGGGTTCATTTACATACTGCCCACATGACTGGCCTTTTCTCCAGTCCCTCCTAGAGGCGAGACTAATGCTTTCAGTCTCCAATTCACTCTGGAGGAAGTACCGATGCTGTGTGGCCCAAAGCCTCCATGTTGTTAAATCATGTTATTAAACTGTTCAGTGGCCAAAGCCCCCATACACACAAAGACATTCCAATCACACAGGACATTCCAGGGACCTAGAGATCCCCTCCCAGAGGCCAAAGGCACAGGCCGAAAATCTCTTTGGGTAAGGTTAATTCTTTACTACATACTGCCTCATGCCAAAATTTACACAGTAGAAACTTTGCCGTCCATGCTGTCGCACAAATATGTTTTTGTTTACAATTTATGGCAAATTTATGTTACCTCTATTTGAATGTTGATATTTCCCGTGTAGCTTTTATGATTCATATTAGGAGAGCAGAGCTAGTTAACAGTGAGGGAGTTGTCTGTTTTCATCTTGACATGACCGATAGGGGAATATGGAATTTTTACACAAGTTATAAATGCTTGGCATCGTACTTTGCCAATGTCAGTTACTTCATATATATCAAACACAGAAGTCAAACAAAAACCCAAATAATTGAAATTTTTAGGTTTTTTCACTTTTGTGATTGTTTTAAATACTGGTCTAACATGCATGTGCTGTAAAAATAGTTAACAGGGATACAACCTGAGATGATAGCTAACTTTGTTGAATGTCTTGTGAAATTTTCATGAACAATACAAGCATAATTTTTAAGAACATGTGTATTAAGTTTATATAAGTGGAATAATTTTTTCTGAATGGAGGTTTCAACTGCTTTCTCTATACCTTTTCTTGTAAATTAGTTTTTGGAATTAAAAATGTCTCTAAAGAAAATTGTACATTTTTGGAAATTTGTTCTTCTCTTGGGAGTGAATGCGCATTTACCAAGTTTAAATATAAAGTTTATTATAATGACAAAAATACTACAAATATAACTACTACTTTTTCCAAGTCCGTCATATTCCCCACTCCTCCACAATCAAAAACCAGGTTTTTATTCAGAAGGGGGGACCCATCAGAATAAAGTAATGTGTTCCATTTAAACTTTCGGTATATGCATTTTCTAACTTAAGGAAGCTTTAATGTTCTTGACCCATCAAACATTGGGTAGCATTAATGGTAAGTTTTTAAGAATTTCTTGCTATCTTCTTAAAATATTCTCTTGGATTTTGAATCTTTGTTCCTTCTATTTCACAGGTCTACACTATTACTTGGGTGAGCCTCCCTGGTTGGCAATACTCCACGTATATTGTCCCACATCCGTACCAGGAGATGAATGAGTCCTGACTCTATGAGGAGAAGAGAATGGGAGCTACACGTTTGGTATTTCTGCTGGACTGCCCTTTGTGCTTCTTCTTGACTAACTTTAAGCTATATCATTTCCCTGTAATAAACTGTTACCAGGGGCAGATTATCCAATTGGCAAGGTAAGCACAGTACTTACCTTTATTGTCTTAGACTTCTGTAGATGTCTGACAGAGGTATTGCTAGGCTAAAATCAAGGCGTCAGCAGGGCTGCTTTCTGGAGGTTCTGGAGGGTCTAGGGAGAATCCATTTCCATGACTTTTCCAGCTTCTAGAGTCTACACTTCTTCCTTGGCTCATGGTCCCTTTCTCCATTTTCAAAGTGGTAACAGAGGGTTGAACCTTCTCACATTGCTTCACTCTGACCCCTCTTCTGTTGCCGTCTTTCACTTATAGGGTCTCTTGTGATTACATTGTGCCCACGTGGGTAATTCAGGATAATCTCCCTACCTTAAAGTGAAATGATGAGTGTCATGGATTGAACTGTGTCCCCTGAAGATGTCTATCAACTTGACTAGGCCATGATTCTCAGTATTATGTGATTGTCCACCATTTTGTCATCTCATGTGATTTTCCTAAGTGTTGTAAATCCTACCTCTATGATGTTAATGAGGTGGCATTAGCAGCAGTTACATTAATGAGGCAGGACTCAATCTACAAGATTATGTTGTGTCTTAAGCCAATCTCTTTTGAGATATAAAAGAGGGAAGAAAGCAGAGAGACAAGGGCACCTCATACCACCAAGAAACAAGAGCCAGGAGAATAGCGTGTCCTTTGGGCCTGGGGTCCCTGCACCAAGAAGCTCCTTGACCAGAGAAGATTGATGACAAGGATCTTCACCTAGAGCCAAAAGAGAGAGAAAGCCTTCCCCTGGAGCTGACGCTCTGAATTTGGACTTCTACCCTACTAGACTGTAAGAAATAAACTTCTGTTTGTTGAAGCTATCCGCTTGTGGTATTTCTGTTATAGCAGCACTAGATAACTAAAACAATGAGCAATCTTAATTCCATCCTCCACAATAATTCTCCTTTGCCATGTAAGATAACATATTCACAACCTCTAGGGACTAGGACATAGACATCTTTGGTGGGGCCATCATTCTGCCTACCTCACCTACCTATCCTGAATGATCTTTCAATGTATGCCTTGAAAACCTCTCTCTTCCTCTATTCTCTAAATTCTGGAAGGGCTAAATTATAACAAGAGATCACCCTTCAGGATATTTCGTCAGTACCTTCCAATAAACACCAAACTATCAATTTAGGAAAGGTTTATTTTTTTCCTTTTAGCATGTAAATTCCTCAAGAGTAGAGACAATGATTTCTGTGTGTTCCTTTGTGCCTAGTAGATTGTAAATGCTCAATAAATATTGATGATGGGAGGCGGTGAATCTTGATATTAAGAGTGAGAAATTAAAATGCCAAATACAGGTTCGTTGCTTTTTCTATTATAACTTTAGATTAAATTGGGAAATATCAGTGCTGCTGGACAATGGGCTCAAATATTATATTCAAATAAAAGTGCTCACACTCACCCCAGAGTGTGGATTCCTCAGGATGGTAGGGGGGCCCACAAAGCTCAGATATTTCAGTGGCCACCAAAGACAACAGGGCACCAATAAGTGCTATTGTGTCTCTGTTCCTGAGCTGCAAATCTTGGTTCTTTCCTCCTAATATCCTAAAGTCCTGAGAAATGAGGCAGGGGTAAGTGGGGCTGAGCGGGTGCCCTAGCTGAATTGGGAGCTCCCTCCCTGTACCCTATTTTCATCTCCAAACCCATCCTCCCTCACACAGCCCCCCAATCCACTCCACCATGCACTCAAGTCCTGTCTTCACTGGGCCTGTTCAGGCCTTGGAAAGAG
The DNA here is from genome assembly GCA_030035585.1 of Dugong dugon. Taxonomy (NCBI): domain Eukaryota; kingdom Metazoa; phylum Chordata; class Mammalia; order Sirenia; family Dugongidae; genus Dugong; species Dugong dugon. The sequence goes on from CM057465.1 coordinate 11,693,750, forward strand.
CAAGTAGTAGTCCATAGCATCCACCAGGGCAGTCGGCATGTAGCTCATGGGAAGGTAGAAGAGCTTGGCATCCCAGCCAGGTGAGTACCGGGTCTGGGGTGGCAGGCAGTCAGTGCGTGCTCCATGCAGTCCATCACCAAGGACGGATTAGATGAGCAGATTTTTCCCATGGTTTCAATCATTTTCATGTCTGTCCAGAATGAGAAAAGACCCAGATTATACTCCTACCTCCCAACCCTCCCACCCTGGGACCAACTTTGGGAGAAAAGTTCCTAAAAATTCCTACAGCCCCAAAGCCATCACCCCAAATTACTGCAACCAGGTTTCCCTGGCCCAGCCCTTCTGCAGAGCAGTTGTTCCACACTAACCAGTCTGGGTCTCATCCTGAGAATACCTGGATGGCATGAATGAAGGTCTCTGCTAACAATAGGAGTCTAAGGATGTGAAAACCAGCTGTTTCTAACACCAGCTTGCTATGAGTCCAAGGGTGTCTTCCCTCTCTGGCTTCAGTTACCTCCTCAAAATAATAAGGGGGTTCAGAAAATGGTCCCAGGTCTAGTAAGCCTGGGTCCTTTGTGTGGGTTACCAATTGATCATAGAGGACTATGGGAACAGGGCTGACCGTCCCCACTCTGTGGTGGAGGCACAGCCAGGAAGACTAACCCTGACACTAATGGAGCAATTAGTGATCGGCCCAGGTCTTTCAGACAAGGAATTGCATCTCTCCGCATTGTCCACAGCCCACTCACAGGAATCCAGGAACTTCTTACCATAGGCCTCCTTGACATCCAGGCTGGCCTGGTCCCACCGCTTCTGCAACTTCATTAAAAGTGTCTCTGCATTGTTAATTCCAGTCTTGAAGAAACCAGGCTCAATAATAGCCACCTTCACCCCAAAGGAGGAGAGCTCTCTTCTGCAAAGCAGACAGACACAGGGGAAAGGATTTCAAGGGCCCCTGGAGGAAAAAAAAAAAAAGACAAGCTAGGACTGGGGTGGAATAGGCTACAACTTGAGGAGTTGCAAAGGGCAGCAGCCAGTGGGAGAGTAATAATGACCATGACATTGCCTCTGTATAGAGTTAAATAATTTTTAAAATAATTTTATATTATGCATTCATTAGCTCTAAATCCTACTTATTCTGGAGCAAGGCACCACTGACATGCTTGTTGTTAGTTGCCGTCAAGTCAGTTCCAACTCATAGCGCCTTTTTGTACAACAGAATGAAACACTGCCCGGTCCCATGACATCCTCATGGTTGTTGTTACGCTTGAGCCCATTGTTGCAGCCATCGTGTCAATCCATCTCATTGAGGGTCTTCCTCTTTTTTGCTGACCCTCTACTTTACCAAACATGATGTCCTTCTCTAGGGACTGGTCCCTCCTGACATCATGTCCAAAGTACGTAAGATGAAGTTTCACCATCCTCGCTTCCAAGGAGCACTCTGGCTCTATTTCTTCCAAGACGGACTTGTTCATTCTTTTGGCGGTCCATAATATAGTCAATGTTCCTTGCCAACATCATAATTCAAAGGCATCAATTCTTCTTTGATCTTCTTATTCATAGTCCAGCTTTCACACGCATATGAGATGACTGGAACATCATGGGTTAGGTCAGGCGCATCTTAGTCTTTAAAGTTATATCCTTGCCTTTTAACACTTTAAAGAGGTCTTTTGTAGCAGATTTGCCCAATGCAATATGTCGTTTGATTTCCTGACTGCTGCTTCCATGGCTGTTGATTGTGGATCCAAGTAAAATGAAATCCTTGACAACTTCAATCTCTTCTCCATTTATCATGATGTTACTTGTTGGTCCAGTTGTGAGGATTTTTGTTTTCTTTATGTTGAAGTGTAAGCCATACTGAAAGTTGTGGTCTTTGTTCTTCATCAGTAAGTGCTTTAAGTCCTCTTCACTTTCAGCAAGCAAGGATGTGTCATCTGCATATTGCAGATTATCAGTGAGTCTTCCTCCAATCCTGATGCTGTGTTCCTCTTCTTATAGTCCAGCTTCTCACATTATTTGCTTGGCATACAGATTGAATAAGTATGGTGAAAGGATACAACCGTGGCACACACGTCTCTTGACTATAAGCCATGCAGTATCTCCTTGCTCTGTTCAAACGACTGCCTCTTGGTCTATGTATAGTTTCTGCATGAACGCAATTAAGTGTTCTGGAATTCCCGCTCTTTGCAATGTTATCCATAATTTGTCATGAGCCACAAAGTTGAATGCCTTTGCATAGTCAATAAAACACAGGTATCTTTCTGGTATTCTCCACTTTCAGCAAAGATACATCTGACATCTGCAATGATATCCCTTGTTCCACATCCTCTTGTGAATCCGGCTCGAATTTCTCGAAGTTCCCTGCCCATGTACTACTATAACCACTTTTGCATGATCTTCAGCAAAATTTTACTTGCATGTGATATTAATGATATTGTCTGATAACTTCAGCATTCTGTTGGATCACCTTTCTTTTGAATAGACACAAATATGGATCTCTTCCGGTCAGTTTTCATGTAGCTGTCTTCCAAATTTCTTGGCATAGAAGAGAGAGCACCTCCAGTGCTGCATCCGTTTGTTGAAACATCTCAATTTGGTATTCCGTCAATTTCTAGAGCCTTGTTTTTCACCAATGCCTCCAGTGCAGCTTGGACTTCTTTCAGTATCATCGGTTCTTGATCAAATGCTACCTCCTGAAATGGTTGAATGTCCACCAATTATTTTTGGAACAGTGACTCTGTGTATTCCTTCCATCTTCTTTTGATGCTTCCTGTGTTGTTCAATATTTTGCCCATAGAATTCTTCAAAATTGTCACTCGAGGCTTGAGTTTTTATTTCAATTCTTGCAGCTTGAGAAATGCTAAGCATGTTCTTGCCTTCTGGTTTTCTAACTCTAGGTCTTTGCACATTTCATTATAATATTTTACTTTGTCTTCTCCAGCCGCCCTTTGAAGTCTTCTGTTTAGCTCTTTTACTTCATCATTTCTTCCATTCACTTTAGCTACTCTACATTCAAGAGTAAGTTTCAGAGTCTCTTCTGACATCCATTTTGGTCCTTTCTTTCTCTTCTGTCTTTTTAATGAGCTTTTGCTTTCTTCATGTATGATATCCTTGATGTCTTCCCACAACTCCTCTGGTCTTCAGTCATTAGTGTTCAATGTATCAAATCTATTCTTGAGATGGTCTCTGTCTTAGTCATCTATTGCTTTTATCACAGAAATACCACAAGTGGATGGCTTTAACAAAGATAAATTTATTGTCTCACAGTTTAGAGGCTAGAAGTCTGAATTCAGGGTGTCAGCTCCAGGGGAAGGCTTTCTTTCTCTTTTTGCTCTGGGGAAGGGCCCTTGTCATCAATCTTCCCTGGCCAAGGATCTTTTCAGTGCAGGGACCCTGGGTCCAAAGGATACTCTGTTCTCCTGGCTCTTGTCTCTTGGTGGTATGAGGTCCTCATGTCTCTCTGCTCACTTCTCTCTTTTGTACCTCAAAAGAGATTGGCTTATGACACAATCTAATCTTGTAGATTGAGTTCTGCCTCATTAACACAATTGCCACTAATCCCATCTCAGTCACATCATAGAGATATGATTTACAACACACGGGAAAATCACATCAGATGACAAAATGGTGGACAGTCACACAATACTGGGAACGATGGTCTAGCCAAATTGATACACATATTTTTTGGGGGACATAATCCAATCCATGACAGTCTCCAGATTCAGGTGTAATATAGTCAAGGTCATAATTTTGGCTCTCATGGACTTGTTTTAATTTTCTTCAGCTTCAACTTGAACTTGCATATGAGCAATTGATGGTCTGTTCCGCCGTCGGCCCCTGGCCTTGTTCTGACAGATAATATTAAGCCGACATGCTATTGCCTATTTTCCCTGCCTCCAATCATCACTAAACCTTGCTGGTTTTATGTCCTGCATACTCTTCTGTCCGTTTCCTGCCTTCTCCTGCCCTAGTAAGCCCCTGGTAGTCTCTTAGCTAAGCTCCTGCACCTGTCTTCTAAGGAGTGTCTCTCTGCCTTCAGACTACCTCCCCACACTCAGAGCCAACCTCACCACAGCAGCCGGAGGCTGATTTGACCAAGTAGCTGCCCTGATTAATTCCCTTCCATGGGCTTCCACTGCCAACAGCACGAAGTGCCAGTGGCTCTCTAGGGCCCAAAGTCCTCCTCAAGGCCACCTCTGCCCACCTTCCCGGCTACTTGGCCAGGCCTGGCCTTGTCTTTCTTCCCTGGAGGCCCTGCAGTACGGGCAGCATGCTTACCCTGAGCCTAGGCCTCTGCTGCTGTGAGGCCCTCAGCCAGGAAGCCCTTCTGTGCCCAGTGGCCAGGCTGACTCCTTGTTCTTCAATCTCAGCTCAGACCCCAGCACCGGACCCTCCCCTCAACAGGGGGTTTCCAAGCTAACTTGGTCCCAAGCATTACAAGAGAAAACAGCAATGTTTTGGGATCTCTTGTCCTGCTCTCAGCTGTGAGAGTTTGTAGATCACGACCCAGATCTTGTTGTCCTAGGACTCATACATGTGCCCACTAAATATCTACTGAATGGAGTCAAATGAGTGCCCCACCTCCATTGTTCCCTGACACAGAATATCACAATGGATATGCACATTGCTCAGGAGCCAAAGTACCCCTGTTCCAATTCTGCTTCGGACAATTCCCAGCTGTGAGCCCTACTCCAGGGCAGGGGTATGTTTCACTAAACTCTACCGGCCTGGGTCCCTCCTTCCACCCAGAACATTGAAAGGTGGTTTTCAATGAATGGTCACCCAATTCAGAGAGAGGAAAAACCACAAAGCAAGAGAGAGGTTTCCAAGGAGGGGTCTAAGGCTGTGAATAAATGAATCCCCTGGAAAAGGCTCCTGCAGAAGAACAGAAGTAGGAGAGCTGGGGAGGTTCCTTAGTCCCAGTCCCATACCTGAGAGAGTCTGAAAAGGCCTCTACACCACACTTGGAGATGCAGTAGCCTCCGCCACAAAGGGACACCCGGCCAAAGACACTGGAGACATTGACCACACGGCCTCTCGCCTTCCTCACTAGGGACAGCAGGTTTAGGGTCACCTCGATCACCCCCAGCAGGTTCACGTCCAGTATATTCACAAAGTCCTGTTTGGTCAGCCACTCATTGAGTGCCGAGGGCACAGAGATGCCAGCGTTATTCACCAGGCCCTAGAGACCTGGATACAGTGGGAAATTACAGAAGAGACACTGTGAGCATGTCCAGTATGTAAACAGTTATGGTCCAAATTCACATTCCAATTGAGTGAACAGATTGCAGTAGATGTTGGATGGGGGAGTAGGTTAGAATAAATCACCACATGGTATCTGCAGGGTGTGGGGTTTGCAGATCCTGTAAGCTTTTGGAGGACAGTAACTATGTCTTCCTTTTCCTTTCATTCTTCATGGCCCAGTCCAGTGCCTGGTAGATAGTGGGTAATCCCCCATACTTGATGAATGCAGGAACTAATATTAAAGAAATATAGTGTGTCCATTAGTCCAGAAACTCAGATAATAATGTTTTGGCTTTTTACACATTAATGACTTTATATATATATATATATATTCACCTACATTTTCAGGTTTTAATGGACATCTTATATAGTGAGTGCTCAACAACTATCTGTTGGAGAAACAAGAGGAAAGCAAGAATGAGGAAGGGAAAGAATAAGAGAAAAATAAGAAAAAAAAAAAAGCTAATATCTGTGCATAGCTTGGTTGGAAAAGATAGACCTGAAATGCCAGTTTAGGGGGAAGCTGGAGAACAGTCCTGCATTTCACATCAGAGGACTGGCCTTGAAGCCACTTGTGTCAATATTGAGCAACGTCCATGCAGGATGCCAAGTTTGCCCTCCACACTGGGAAGTTCAAGGGTAGGCTTGAGGAGGAGGCCAGCTGCGCTTACCCCACACCCCAGTGCCCAGACTCCATTCTCTGCCCCAGAAAATGTCACCCTCTCTTCCCTCCCACAGAGATGGTCACCCTCTCCCCATCTCCCTTGGTCCTCAGCCCATCCAGCTTTCAAATAACCTCTCTGGAAATGCATGGGAAGAAAAGATGCAACCCCAAGGACTCTGAGTAAACAGAGTTACCAATCCACCAACCTCAGAGCAGCAAGAGGGGAGTTTGGCTGAGTTAGGGCAGGGGTGGTGGCTGCTGACTCTGGCAGTATTGGAAATGAGTCCCTCTCCTGCTCAGAAACATGCCCTGTCTTTAAAGAAATGCAAATGCTTTGGCCCAGATATTTTATTTCTAAGAATCCAATCAATATACTTGTTTATAGAGATTAGAGATTTACTTAAAAAGACATTTATGACAATATAATGTAGGAAGCATTTTCAATACCAAACCATAAGGTACTGTTTAAATAAACGATGCTATAGTAAAAAGATGATAGCCAAGAAAATCTTAGGGAGCAGTTCTACTCTGTAACACATGGGGGTGTCAGGAGTCAGAAATGACTGGCTGGCAACAAGTATGGGGGTAGAGTTGTCAGTCATCAAGTCAATTCTGACTCATAGCAATAGGATATTCTAAGTCATTAAGTATTAAGTTTCTGAAGAAATTTTCATTTTGTTGTAAAACTGCTCATCATTTTTTAAGTGAAAAGATACAAACTATGTGCAAAATAGAATCCCATAAATATCACAACATTAACAGGAGTTATCTATCTGTGGGTGGTGAAATTATGGGACTTGTTTTTAATCTTTATACTTTTCTGTGTTTTCCACAATGATCATGTTTTACAATTACAATCAGATGAAAGAAGTTAACAGTCTTTTTTTTTCCATCCAAAATAAGACAGTTAGAATACTGTAGTAGAAAGAAGAAGTGGTCTCTTACTAGTTATTTGACAGTCCTAAAGCAAGTTTTAAGGAGCTCTGGTGGTGCAGTGGTTAAGCACTAGGCTGCTAACCACAAGGTAGGCAGTTCAAACCACACCAGTGGCTCCGTGGGAGAAAGATGTGGCAATCTGCTTCCTACAGTGTCCTACAGTGTTGCTGTGAGTTGGAATCAATTCAAGAGCAGTGGGTTTGGTATTTTGGAAAGCAAGTTCTGAAAGGTCAGTGACCTCATCTGAAAATGGGGCTTATCTTAATTCTTTCCATAGGTAGGTGACTGTGGGTCACCAGGAAGAACATGGTAAAGTGCTGAGAACATGAGCCCGGCTCCAGCATTGCCCCCAACCTCCCACTCAAACCTTCTGGGAGGTGCTCCAGTCTTCACCCTTCAATCAGAAAGTCATCTCTGATCTCTAACCCTGGGGCTCAATCTAAAGTAAATGGAGAACTTCGGCTTTAAGGGGAGGGGAGATGATAGATAAGAATTCTGAAAGACCAAATTCTCATCAGTGCAAACTCAGCAAAACTACAGAGCTCCCAGATTGAGATGGGGTGGGAGGAAGACAGAGTGGAAGAGAGAAGGGGTTCAGGCTGGCATGGTGGGTAAGGTAAAGAAGTATTAATTCAGCCTGAAACACACCTTAGGAATCTACCCAAGTAGCAAAAGCAAAGTCTCCTATTCACACAGAGAGAAGCAAACAACCACAAACAAGAATTTGGGTGGTACCTCTGTCCCCTACATGCTCCTTCACCCACTGGGTGGCTGCAGTAATGCTGTCTGGGTGATGTCCAGGATCACCGTCTACAGCCTGTCTGATGTCTGACCCCTCAGCTGCTCGGCCCCCTGCTCCGTCAGACAAGCAGCCAGCACTCTCAAGCCTCGCAGGTCCAGCTGCCTGGCTAGCAGATTCCCGAAGCCCGAGTCACAGCCCGTGATAAAGATGTACTTGTCTCAGAGGTGGCTCACCACCTGCCTCTCCCGGTACCAGTGCAGAAGGTAGTACAGGCTCACGAGGCCCACCAGGTAGAGCCACATGTCTTTCAGGGGACACAGACAGAGAGGCTGGAATCAGAAAAGAGTCCTGGCATCAGAAATCACGAAGGCTGTGCTGGCAGGCTGGCCTCCAGGTTCTCTGGCATGGAGTCTTCACGTTTCTTCCTGTTCAAATCCTTTCCTAAGCACTGTTGACTCTGGCTCCAACTTGTGGACTCTGTTTTGCTGATTCCAGTTCTAATATCATTGGATTTCCCAAGGACCGCCTTCCCAGCCACTTATGCATTCAATTAGGTTACCTCTTCCCAGCCACTCCCTCTCAGTCCATCCTCTCCTCCCTGCTCCACATCTATAAGCATGCACATGCACACATACACGTGCACACACTCGTATGCACACAGACACACACTGGAGCCCCCTTGGTTCAGAACTGTGTGTACTTACTTTTGTTTCCTGCCCAAATCCTGAACTCTGGTCTCCATGACCATACGTAGGTTTTTACTGGATTCAAAACCCAGTTCTGCTGCCAGCTAGCTGTGTGACCTTGGGCAGATTGTTATGCCCCTCTGAGCCTGGATTTCTTTATCCAGTTTAGTACACAGAATTTCACTCCTGTGAAAACTAAGTTACTATCACTCTCTCTGGGATTAGAAAGAGAAGGCAAAAGAGTTTAAAGGAATAAGTGTCCTCCTTATACAATAGATCCTGGGGCAGGAAGGTGGAGGGTGTCACAAAGGGGGTGTCTGACTACAGAGACAAATAAAGGGTAAGAGAAAGGGAATGGTGCTAGAGCCCTCGGTAAGGAGGGTTGGTAAGGAAGGTTAAATGAACAACTTCTACAAAGTAGATGTGGGACTATTACCCCTTCACCTCCTAAAACTGCTCTTTCCCAGCCCTGAGTGCTTCTGCCCCTCCTGCCCAGCCGCACGTGCAGAATCTGGCCTACTCAGTACTGAGATTCTCAAAGCAGAAATCATTACCCAGCTTTATTTTCTAAGTGATGCCACCAGTACTCAGTTCAACAAGGACAACAGGGAGAGTGTGCCCTAAACTTTCTCAAGTGGGGAGGGCTGTCAACCCTAATGCATAATATATATGAAGTATCTTGTTCTGTCATGCATAGGGTTGCTATGAGTCAGAACTGACTCTGGGGCACCTAACAATACCATCTGCCAGAAGGTATCAGAGAACAACCAAGGCAGGCAGGACTTGAAGGGCCAAAATATGAGAAAGAAAAGAAATGTACTGAGTTAAGCCCCTCAGTCCCTTTTCCCTTTCCCTCAGGGAATTTGTTAATTTGTTAATTCTGGGTACCAGAAATAGAGGACAAGAAGAAATTGTCAGCCAGGGGCTTGTGGTACTCCCACTAGCCTTGGAAGGCAGAAATTATAGCTGCAGGTACCAAGAGGACAAGGTCTTGATGGGGAGGAGGGACCCACAGGGAAGTGAGCTTAAAACCCTCTGGAGACTTTTACCAGGGCCTGATTAAGTACATGCAAGACAATACTCTCAGAAACCAAGCAGAAGACAACAGTTGGGAAGTAAAGTGCTGAACAAAAATTTAATAGTGTCTCACATTGGGAAGGCAGAGAGAGGAACTTGGGACCAACCAAGGTAGAAGGCATTTGAAAACTGGCCAGGTTGCCAGTTGAGGTCTAAAAAAGGCTATGCCCTAAGAGAAAGGGCAACCCAGAAAAGAACAGTCCTAACAAAGCTTAAATTTTCCTCTGCTGGCTTAAGGTGATCTGCCAGTACTTTGTCAGTCTACCTAAGGGACACTAAATACTCCCTGAAGGATGATAACACCAACAAGAGCCTCTACCATTTTTCATACACGATAACAGGAATTCAAGCAAAAATTACTCAGCATGCCAAAAAATAGTTTTAAAGGACTTCAAATAAGAAAGAAAAGAAAAAGACAAAGGGGTTAGAAAAAAAAAAAGTAGAGACAATTGGAGCAGATTCCCAGGTGCAGCCAGTATTGCAGTTATCAGAACAGAGAAAAGTTGGAGAAATTCATCAGAAAATTAGAATATTTTTTAGGAATTAAATGAGGGACTTCCAGGCAACATGACACTATAGACAGAAGCACCATGCTGTCGCTCCACAGCAAAGATCCAAAAAACTAAGTCAAACAGAGACAAACATCAATTCTGAAACCCTAAGCATCAAATGAAAAGATAAGGAACTCAGCCAAGCACTGAATGGAATAAGAAACTGACAGAGAACAGAGAGCAAGGAGACATACATGCAGAGGTCCCCTATCAGTTAACGCAGCACAAATCCACCATCGTGGATTCCTACTAGAGATTGGCAAACGGAGTATGAGAAAACAGCTTCACAGAGCTTCCAGCAGAAGACAGAGCAACTGGTAATCGGCAATATACGATTTCCCACCCCCATGCTTATTCACACCTACTTAGCCTCCTCTGCTTCCTGCGGCCACTGTCTCTTAGCCGAGAAACACTGGCTACACAACGGTGCAGCTTGGATTCCACCTGTCCGCACTGGCCGGCTCCCTGAGTGCCATTTGGTGGCTGCTGGTGTTGCTTTTTTCAGCTTCTTTAGATTTCTTCCTTACCTCTCACCACCTCCCCCTCCTTTCTCTCAAATACCTGGCTTCGTGTGCCATCTTTGCTTCTTCCTGAAAAGCCGTGAAACACCACTTGACTGTGAAACTACTTCCTGGCCTGTGCCACTACATTGGTGGGATCCCCAGGGCTTTTTTGTGGTTGTTGTTCTGATTTGTTCTGTTTTGATTTGTTTGTTTTATTTTTCTTTTCTCAGCTTGGGAGCCCCTTCTAGCTGGACAGTACTGCACGGCTTGGGAGCTACTCCCTTACTCTGCGCAGACACCCAGTGGAATCCATGGGGGCATTTCTTTTTTCATGTTTTGTTTGTTTGTTGTTGTTGTTGTTTTGTTTCCTTCTCTCTCTTTTTTCCTTTTTGTCTTTCTTCATTTCTCAGTTTCTCATCTCCCTATACATACCTTCTCTTCCTGTCTCCTAAATAGCTGGCACTATATGACACCTCTACCCCTTCTAGCCAGGCTGTACTTCACGGCCTGGGAGCAACTTCCCCAGTCCTTGCAGTCATACCAGTGGGATCCCTGGGGGCTTTTCCTTTTTTTCTAATTTTTATTTGTTCATTTTTTTCTTTTACCCTTTCCTTTTTTCTTTTTCTTTTTCTCCATTTCTCAGTCTCTCATCTTTCCATTCCAATGGCAAACTCCCTTGGCACTCTTTTCTGTCTGTTTGTTTGTTCATTTGTATGTTTTGGGCTCTTGTTCCTCTCTCCTCTTTCCCATACCCATCTTAGCTCCACACAACACAGACTCCCCCCTCCTTCCTGCATACCTGCACTGTGCGCTGAACATCACACCTCCAAAGAGCACAGACACGGCATACCAGAACCTGCCCTGCACTGATTCCCAGTCCACCCTGTCAGCCCTAGTACATGCCACAAACAAGCCATCCCCACAACTCCCCTTCAGCTGGACCTGCCCTGCTGTATCGTACCTAAGTGACTGACCCTGCCCATTGGAGAAGGAGGTGAAAAGTTTCGTGTGAACGCACAGTCCACCTGTTAAGACATAACCAAATAAAACAAAAAATCAGGATGAAACAAACAAATCTACAATCAATAAACTAGGAAAATAACTACTGAATGTCCCAAAGACAGTAGACAATATCAAAACATATACAAAAACAGGACAGGATGATTCCAGGAGTTGTCCAAAATAAAACACCAGATGACTTTCCAGTAGAAGAAAAGACACTAGACCTAACTGATAGGGAATTCAAATCTCTAATATTCAGAGCTATCCAAGATTTGAAGCAAAAAGCAGACAAAAATGAGGAAAATAGACAAATTCATGGAAAAGGCAGACAAATTCATGGAAAATACAGAAAAATAAATGGAAGAATTCAGGAAAATAATACAGGAACAAAATGCTAAATTCACAACTAGAAATCATACAAAACAGCAATTAGAAATCCAAAAGATAAACAACAAGTTTTTGGAAATGGACAGTGTCATAGAAGAGCTGAGGAGCAGGTTTGAAATGATGGAAGACAGGATCAGCGAAATTGAGGACAAACACTTGGATACAACTCTGTTTGAGGAAAAATCAGAAAAAAAGAACAAAGAAAAATGATGAAACCCTGAGAATTATGTGGGATATAATCAAAAGCAAAAATTTTCGAGTGATCGAAGTTCCAGAACTGAAGAAGAAAACACAGAGAGGATTATTGAAGAACTGCTGACAGAAAACTTCCCCAATATCATGAAAGATGAAAAGCTGAACATCCAAGAAGCTCAATGAACCCTATATAGGATAGACCCCAAAAGAAAATTACCAAGGCATATCATAATCACGCTTGCTAAAATCAAAGACAAACAAAGAATCCTGAGAGAAGCTCGAGAAAAACAAACGTCACATACAGAGGAGAAACAATAAGACTAAGCTCGGATTATTTGGCAGAAATCATACAGGCAAGAAGGCAATGGTATGACATATTTAAAACCTTGAAAGAAAAAAAATTGCCAGCCAAGAATAATATATCCTGCAACATTCTCATCAAATATGCTGGTGAAATTAGGACATTTCCAGATAAACAGAAATTAAGAGACTATGTAAAAACCGAACCAAACTTACAAGACTTATTAAAGGGAGTCTTTCGGTCTGAGACCAAACAACATCAGACCACAGGCTGAATCCAGGATGCAGCATCGTCCCAGCCAGATACCAACCTAGGAAATGAACTCTCAAGGACTATCCAAAACCAAAAGAATTACAACAAGGAACCAGAAAGATTAATCTGTAAATGACAACAACATCAGAACAATAAAAGAGGGAATAAATGGTGTAGGTATAGAACCTTCTAGTAGAGAGGAAGGAAAGGCAACACCAAGTAATAATAGACTGGTTCAAACCTAGGAAGATAAGGGTAAATTTCAAGGTAACCACAAAGAAAGTTAACAAACCTACTCACCAAAATAAAGAAGAAAAACATAAAGTTTCAGTAAAAACAAAACCTACAAAAACAAAATAAATGGAAAAAAAAATCCACAAACAAAAGGAATTCAGCACAGGAGAGTAAGAGGAACAAAGAAAACGTCAGGACCACAAAATAACAGCAATAAACTCACATCTATCAATAATTACACCGAATGTAAATGGCCTAAATGCACCCACAAAAAGATAGAGAGTGACAGAATGGATTAAAAAAACAGGATCTATCAATATGCTGTCTACAAGAGATGCACTTTAGAAACAAAGATGTAAATTTATTAAAAATCAAAGGATGGGAAAAAATATATCAAGCAAACAGCTACCAAAAAAGAGCAGGAGTGGCAATACTAATCTCAGATAAAATAGACTTTAAAAGAAAATCCACCATAAAAGACAAAGAAGGACGCTATATAATGATTAAGGGGATGATCCATCATGAAGACATAACCATAATAAGCATCTATGCACCCAGTGACAGAGCTCTAAAATACATAAAACAAACTCTTAACAGCGCTGAAAAGAGAAATTGACAGTTCCACAATAATAATAGGGGACTTCAACACACCACTCGGTAAAGGACAGAACATCTAGAAAGAAACTCAACAAAGATACAGAAGACCTAAAGGGCACAATCAGCCAACTTGACCTCATAGACATATATAGAACACTACACTCAACAGCTGCAAAGTACACATTCTTTTCCAATGTACATGGAAAGTTCTCCAGAATAAACCACATCTTAGGCCACAGAGCAATCCTCAACAAGATCCAAAATGTTAAAATAGTACAAAGTATCTTCTCTGACCACAACGTCATCAAGGTAGAAATTAACAACAGGAAGAGCAAGGAAAAAAAAAATCAATTATGTGGAAACTGAATAACACCCTGCTTACAAACCACTGGGTAATAGAAGAAATCAGAGACAGAATCAAAAAATTCCTAGACCCAAACGAGTATGAAAACACATCATACCAAAACCTTTGGGACACAGCAAAGGCAGTCATCAGAGGACAATTTATAGCAGTAGATGCACACATCAAAAAAGAAGAAAGGGACAAAATCAAAACATTAACTACAGAACTCGAACAAACAGAAAGGGAACAGCAAAAAAAAAAAAAATCCCTCAGCCACTAAAAGAAAGGAAATAATAAAGATCAGAGCAGAAATAAATGAAATAGAGAATATAGAAACAATAGAAAGAATCAAGAAAACCAAAAGTTGGTTCTTTGAAAGGATCAACAAAATCAACAAACCACTGGCCAGACTGACAAAAGAAAAACAGGGGAGGACACAAATAACCCAAATAAGAAATGAAATAGGGGACATTACGACAGATGCAACTGAAGTAAAAATGATCATAACAGAGTATTATGAAAAACTATACTCCAACAAATTTCAAAAGCTAGAGGAAATGGACAAATTTCTAGAAACACACTACCTACCCAAACTAACATAAAGTGATGTTGAAAATCTGAACAGATCCATAACTAGAGAAGAGATTGAAAAGGTAACAAAAAAAAAATTCCCAACAAAAAAAAGCCGTGGCCCAGATGGCTTCACTAGAGAATTCTACCAAACATTCAGAGAAGAATTTTTACCAGTACTACTCAAACTATTTCAGAGCATAGAAAAAGAAGCAACACTTCTGAATTCATTCTATGAAGCCAGCATAACCCTGATACCAAAACCAGGCAAAGACACCGCAAAAAAAGAAAATCACAGACCAATGTCTCTCATGAATATAGATGCAAAAATTCTCAACAAAATTCTAGCCAATAGAATTCAGCATCATGTCACAAAAAATAATACACCACGACCAAGTAGGATTCATACCAGGTATGCAAGGATGGTTCAACATTAGAAAATCAATCAATGTACTCCACCACAGAAATAAAAGGAAAGAAAATAATCACACAATCATTTCAATTGATGCAGAAAAGGCATTCGACAAAGTCTAACACCCATTCCTGATAAAAACTCTCAATAAAATAGGTATAGAAGGGAAATTTCTCAACATAATAAAGGACATCTATGCAAAACCAACAGGCAACATCATTCTTAATGGAGAAAGGCTGAAAACATTCACCTTGAGAATAGGAACAAGACAAGGATGACCTTTATCTCCACTCCTATTTAACATTGTGCTGGAAGTTCTAGCTACAGAAATAAGGCAAGAAAAAGAAATAAAGAGCATCCAAATTGGTAATGAAGAAGTTAAACTGTCTCTGTTTGCAGGTGATATGATACTATACATAGAAAACCCTAAAGACTCCACGAGAAAACTATTGGAACTAATAGAAAGAATCAGCAGAGTACCAGGATACAGATGAACATACAAAAATCAGTTGGATTCCTATACACCAATAAAGAGAATGATGAAAAGGAAATCAGGAAAACAATACATTTATAATAGCCCCTAAAAAAAAAATACTTAGGAATAAATCTGACCAAAGATGTAAAACACCTATACAAAGAAAACTACAAAACACTACTGCAAGAAACCCAAAGGGGTCTACATAAATGGAAAAACATACCATGCTCATGGATAGGTAGACTCAACATTGTGAAAAAGACAATTCTACCCCAAGAAATTTACAAATACAATGCAATCTTGATTCAAATACCAACAACATTCTTTAAAGAGATGGAAAAACTAATCACTAACTATATATGGAAAGGAAAAGAGCCCCAGATAAATAAAGCACTACTGAAGAAAAAGAATAAAGTAGGAGGACTCGCACTACCTGACCTCAGAACCTACTATACAGCTATGGTAGTCAAAACATCCTGGTACTGGTACAATGACAGATACATTGACCAATGGAACAGAACTGAGAACCCAGATGTAAATGCATCCACCTACGGTCACCTGATCTTCGACAAGGGCCCAAAGTCCATCAAAAGGGGAAAAGACAGTCTTTTTAACAAATGGTGCTGGCAAAACTGGATGTCCATCTGTAAAAAAATGAAACCAGAGTCATACCTCACACAATATACAAAAACTAATTCAAAATGGATCAAAGACGTAAATATGAAGCCAAAAACTATAAAGTTCATAGAAGAAAATATAGGATCAATGTTAGAAGCCCTAATACATGGCATTAACAGGATACAAACCATAATCAACAACACACAAACTCCAGAAGATGAACTAGATAACTGGGTTCTCCTAAAAATTAAACACTTATGCTCATCGAAAGACTTCATCAAAAGAATAAACAGAGAACCTATAGACTGGGGAAAAATAAACACCTAATCGCTAAAATCTACAAGAAAATCCAACTCCTCTACAACAAAAAGACAAAAAATCCAATTAAAAAATGGGCAAAGGAAATGAAGAGACACTTCACTAAAGAAGACACTCAAGCGGCCAAAGACACATGAGGAAATGTTCGCGATCACTAGCCATTAGAGAAATGCAAATTAAAACCACAATGAGATACCATCTCACCCCGGCATTACTGGCACGAATCAAAAAAAACTGGAAATAAATGTCGGACAGGCTGCGGGGAGATTGGAACCCTTACGCACTGCTGGTGGGAATGCAAAATGATACAACAATTTTGTTTAGACATTTGAAAACATTTCTCTTAGTAATGGATAGAATAAGAAAAAATAATAACAACAATAATAATAAGTAGGGATATAGAACATGTAAACAACATGGTTTATAAGTTTGACCTAATGACATATATGAAGAACACTATACACATTTTTTTCAATTTAGTATGGAATATTTGCAGAAACCAGTCATATGCTGGCCTGTAAAACAATGCTCAAACAATTCCAAAGGATGTGTTCTATTAAAACAGTGACATTAAGCCAAAAGTCAATAACAGAAAAATAACTAGAAAATCCACCCAAATATTTTTAAATCAAGGAATACACTTCTAAATAATCTATGGTCAAAAAGAAATCACATTATAAATGAGAAACTATTTTGTAGTGAATAACAATGAGACTGCAACATATCAAAGCAGATGAAATACATCTGAAGCTTTGCTTAGAGGGAAATGTATTGCCTTAAACGACAATCTAAATTTGTACCTCAAGGATACATGCAAAAAAATCCTGAGAGAAGTATTAGTAAATCAAAGTTAGCAATTTATGAAAGTAGAGGGTCATCAAAAACGAGGAAGACCGTCAATGAAATGGATTGATACAGTGGCTGCAACAATGGGATCAAACATGGCAACAATAGTGAGGATGATGCAGGACCGGGCAGTGTTTCATTCATAGTGACATAGGGTCACTATGAGTCAGAACTGACTCGATGGTACTTAACAACAACAACAATTTATGAAAGATTAAGACATCATGACCAAGTAGTATTTTATTTTAGAAGTGCAAGGTTGGTATGAGCTTTCAAAAATACAATCCATGTAAATCACCAAATGAAGAGAGTAAAAGAGAAAAACAATATGATTATCTCAAAAGGAAAAAAGGCATTTGATAAAATGTAAAATATGTACATGATTTAGAAAAAAACAGCAGGTTAAGAATAGAAGTAACCTTTTAAATTTGATCTCAGAAATATATAAACTGTTGGAACTATTGGAGGGCAGGGATGGACCTTCCTCATCTTTCTACTCCCAGTGCCTGGCACCCAACAGGTCATCATCCCCAATTTATTTAATGCATGGACAGAGTTTGAGGAAATACAGTAAATTCAAGAAACATATTGAAGGGGAAACAGGCTTTGTGAGGCCGAACATGAGCACCCTCATGTGGTCTGCTAGTTCACTACTGTTTGCTGAGTCATTCTTATGTAAGTCCCTGGTATGTAGCCACTACTATCCACCACCACTGTAAAACCTCTGCCCTCCCACTGCAGGGAATGAGATCTGCTTTGGTTCTGTGGCCGCCCAGGACTGTGTTGTCTGTAAGTCTCCCTAATAAACTATTTTGCTGCCACACTGGAGTTGCCTGCCTCTTTCTTCAGTCTCTCGGCACCCTCCATTTTTGGAGGCAAGTTTCACATTACTGGTCCATGCTTGGACAATTGGCAAGCCAGCCAGGAGACTGAAGAAATGGGGAGTGGGAGTGAAGCCTCTGAAGGGGAAATCCCAGGTTGGCCAATGACCTCCAAGTAGGGAGTTCTGGCCCATATGCTTGATGCTTGTGGACCACCACGTGAGTACAGAAATGCTCCTAAAAAACCAAGCAGCATAGCCTGGTTGTGGGCAGATGTGCACCTTCATAAGTGTGGAAGAGAAACTAGGAGAGCTGTAGCAGCCATGGGAGGGCCACTGTTGTGGGCTGTTCTTCTAGCCACCAAAACCCTGCTAGATACTGAAGTGTGCATAAGAGCTTTGCAAAAAAAGTTACAGTTGGAAATGGATGTGTGGCAGTCATGTGTGACTGTGTCTGAGGTACTGAGCAGCTGCATCTGCAAACAGGCTAAGCAACTAGAAACACTCACTTGCAGGTTTGTAAAGATGGGGAATTCAAGGGCTAGGGGGACAACGCCCTGGCCGTTGCTCAAAGCCCTTTACCTATGGGACTGGAGATAGTTGGAGGGGCTTAGCAGGTCTCTGGTGCAGAGAACACCCTGTAACACCCAGCACAAAGCAAGAGTTAAAACAGCAGAAAAGAAAAAAACAAATAAAAAAGTAGTAAAAAGCCCCTCAAGAGAGCTTATGTTGAGTGGCCTTGAAGAGACCTTACCGGCCCTCTCTGGGATTCTCTGGTAACTGCCTCCGCCAAGATAATCAAGCAGCAACATAGTAGCAGCTGCAATAGTAGGGAGGAAATAAAATAGGAGGGCCCGCCTTCATGTTACCAGGCAACTGAGCTGAAACCAAGCTTGCACTTGATATAGTGGAGGTATAGCTCCACAAATGACTGAGGACTCTGCCAACTTTGCCCAGATCTTCTGACTTTCAGAAATAATTAAGACTGAGGATTAAGCCTAGGTCCCTCTGTCACCAGGGAGGACAAAAGGCCTTACGTTACAATTAAAGTTCAATGAGGAAATGAAAAGAATAGTATGTCTTGGTTTTTTTGCACAGGTGACTGTGATCTCTGTAACACCTGGCACCAAAATGAGGAAAAATTTTGGGTCTGGGGTCATCATCACTGAGACCGTTGCCCAAGCCCAACTATGGATAAGTCCCTTCAGGACCCCTAAAACCCCTATTATATGTATTGATAATGACTCTGCTGGGGACAGTCCTACTAGTAACCCTCATTAAATGCTGCCTCAAATGATGCACAGATATAACATCCACCAGAGTTATGCACCAAACCCCAGACAGGCAGCTCAACCTCCAAAATGGGTGATGGGCATACCAGGACTTGGTACTGCTTTGCTTCTTTCTCTGGCACCCTGATGGGAGGAGTTGGGGGTGGACTGTTGGGGGAATTTTCTGCTTCTTTGCTTCCCATCCATACTGCCTGAGTAAAGGCCTTGGGCCCAGAGCATTCTCTGACAAGGAGGCAGGGAATTGGGTCACCTTCTAACTCCCAGTTCCTTCTCCTTATTAGAGAAGGCTTCCCCTGTTCTGGGAAAACAGTAACTTTCTCTGTCTTTTGCACATGTGCAGGAACCATGCAGCACCTGGCCAACCCCACTTCTATACCTGTTCCCAGTGGGGAATGGGGTCCCTCATTTTGTAGCATGAGAGGAGGAATGTGCCAGATTGTAAGAGCCAGGGTGGACTGGAGGGGAAACAGGCTTTGCAAAGCTGAACATGAGCATCCTCATGTGGTCTGCTAGTTCACTATCATTTGCTGAATCATTTTTATGTAAGTCCCTGACTTGTAGCCACTATGGTCCACCACAACTACAAAACCTCTGCCCTCCCATTGCAAGACGCAGAGATCTGTTCTGGTCCTGCAGCTGCCCAGAACTGCATTATCTGTAAGTCTCCGTGATAACCTCCTTTACCACCCTACTGGAGTTGTCCACCTCTTTCTTCAGTCTCTCAGCACCATCCATTTTTGGAGGCAAGTTTCACATTACTCGTACATGCCTGGACATACTTGTGAGGAAGAGAGGAGAGAGGAAGCGAGGAGAGACAGAAAAGGAAGGAAGAAAAGAGGAAAACAAAGGAAAAATATCAGAAGAATGGAAAGGGGAAGAAAATAATAACACACAATAGTTACTGGCAAAAAGAATATCACCCATGAAAAATGAGCTCCTTTAAAAAATGTTCTTTATGAGACCAAAACTGGTTGCCACTGAGTCAGTTTCTACTCACAGCAACCATAAGAACAGAGAAGAACTGTCCCACAGGGTCTTCTAGGCTGTAATCCTTATGGAAGCAGACTGCCACATCTTTCTCCCACTTCATGAGACCAAATAGTCAAAAATTGCTCTAAAGCAAAGATGAGAAGGTAAGAAGGCAGGGAAACTAGAGTACTAGAAATGGTACAACCAGAACAGAATGAATGAGATTGATGACACATTGTGAAAAATGTAACCAATACTACTGAATAATTTGTGTATAAATTGTTAAATGGGAGCCTGATTTGCTGTGTAAACTTTCACCTTAAACACAATAAAATACTATTTCAAAAAGGAAATAGTTACTAGTGAGGCTCTGGTAGGGAAAGAAAAACTTAGAAATCCCAGAGTATGGTGAAACTTAGAGATGAGGCCTGCATTTGAAAGCACAAGAATTCACCTTCAAACAACCTGAAAAAATTCTGAGGCAATATCCACCAAGTTCATCCTCTGTGCTGGAGAATACTGGGGTGGATACTTAAGGCAGGCTTTGGGTAGGAGATGAGGTGGCCTCAGTCCAGGGCCCAGACCCCACCTTCTGCCCCAAAGATGGTCACTCAGTCCTCCCACTCTCCCAGATGGCTGTCTTCACCCCACCCTCCTCAGTTCCCAGCCCACCCAGCTTTCAGAGAGCTCCCTGGAAGACACAAGAAAAATAACCACAATCCCAGCAACTTGAAGTAGTCAGAGTTCCAACCATGGACCTTAAGTCAGCAAGAGATTGGTTAGGCTGAGTTAGTGTGATGGGGGGAGAAGTGTTAACCTTGGGATTATTGGGGGTTCCCGAAGCCTGAGTCACAGCCTGTGATGAAGATGTACTTATCTTGCAAGTGGCTCACCACCTGCCTCTCCCGATACCAGCACAGAAGGTAGTACAGGCCCACAAGGCCCACCAGGTAGAGCCATATGTCTTTCAGGGGACAAAGACATACAGGCTGAGATCAGAAAAGAGTCCTGGCCTCCATAATCAGAAGGACAGTGCAGGCAGGCTGGCCTCCAGCCCCTCTGGCACGAATTCCTCAAGTTCCTTCCTGTTCAATGGCTTTCTTAGGCATCATTGATTCTGGCCCCTTCTTGCAGACTCTGGTCTACTCATGCCTGTTCTAATGATGTCATTGCCTTGACTAGAGGATACCTCTTTCCAGCCTCTCTTGGTCCATCCACTTCCCTCTATTGCCCATATACTTGTGTGCACATACATATGTGTGCACACACACATGCACATGCTCACTTACACCCACTGGAGACCCCTCTGTCCTAGGCCTTGTTGTTCAGAACTGTGTGTACTTACTTTTGTTTCCTGCTCAAATCCTAGACTCTGCTCTCTGTGACCATAGGGAGGTTTTCACTGGGAGGATACACTCTGAATCCAAACACACCTAGATTTAAAACCCAGCTCTACTACCAACTAGCTGTATGACCTCAGGCAGGTTGTTTTGCCCCCCTAAGCCTGGGTTTCTTCATCCAGTTTAGCACCCAGAATTTCACTCCTGCAAAAACTGAGTCACTATTATTCTCTCTGGGATTAGAAAGAGAAGGCAAAAGAGTGTAAAAGACATGCAAAAATTGTTGAATTGTCAAATGTTTTGTATATATATTTTGCCACAATTTTAAAAAATGGAAGAGGGAAAAAAAAGTGTAAAGGAATAAGTGCCTTCCTGATGGAGTAGATCTCTGGAGCAGGAGGGTGTAGGGGATCACAAAGGACGTGTCTGAACACAGAGACAAATAAAGGGGAGAAGAAAGGGAATGGTGCTAGAGCACTCAGTGAGGAAGGTTGAATGGGACAACTTATGCAAAGTAGGTGTGGGAAGTTTACCCTTTCACCTCCTACAACTGCTCTTTCCCAGCCCTGGGTTCCCCTGCCCCTCCTGCCTGGCCACATGTGCAGAATCTGGCCCACTTAGTACTGAGATTCTCAAAGCAGAAATCATTACCCAGCTTTATTTTCTAAGTGATGCCACCAGGACTCAGTTCAACAAGGACAACAGGAACAGTGTGCCCTAAACTCTCTCAAGTGGAGAGGCTGTCAAGCCTAATAATTGAAAGGGATTCAATCATTAGGATCAGAGTGCTGATGGAAAGGAGGAGGGAGCTGTCCCTCAGAAGGCTAAAGAAAGGACCAGAGACTGGATCTCATGAAAATTGTTGACTGAGGGAGTTTCAGGGTGAGGTCAAAGACAATTACCTCTATTTCAGGACAGAGGGTGGGGCAAATAGGGGCAGAAAGCTAGGAGAGTGAGACAGGGACAGGAGAAGACAGGATTTCACTGCTCTGAGTGTCTCCCCACTGTCTACCTTCACTGCACTTCTGTCCCTTAATTAAAGAAAGAAGATGAGATGGACTGGGAATGGGAAGGAGAGGCTTCCCCACAGAAACCAGAGGCTGGCGGGAACTCATACCAGGTTCGGAGGTGCCTCCCTTTTGCCCAGCCACTGGCGTAGGAGGTCCATTGACTTGCAGTGCCCTTTACCCCTGCCCTTCACCCCCACCCTAGTGCCATGCAGACCCATCCAACACCTCACACCCTCATCAGCACAAAACTACCCTCTCCCCCATTACTTACTCTAGCAGAGAGTGACACGTCCTCCATCCGGGCACCTGGGGGCAGCTGATAGCCCCCTGCCTTGCCCCACACCTCACCCTCCACTGCAACCAGAGACCTATGCCTTTTCCAAACACCCACACACAGCCCTGCCCACTTAGGACTGTAGGTGAGAGTTTCCACACCACACACTCGGTGACTGATGACCTGGACACCTGTGCCCTGAAAACTGCACCCCTACAAGAACAATGAACAGACTCGTGTGCTCACACACCTAGTAGCTGCTCTGACCACCTGGAGATAGGAAGTGAGAGCTTCAGTGATGCCAACTTCCAGAGTAGCACACACGCCAAGCCTACCTGGACATATGAAAACAAGACAAAACAAAAATACAAGATGTAGTAAACAAAAATAAATAAACATAATAACTTACTGATGCCTCAGAGACAACAGTCAATATCAAATCACATAAAGAAGCAGGACAAGATGGCTCCAGCAAGCTACCAAAATAAAGAACCAGAAAACCTTCCAGAGGAAGATAAGGCAGTGGAACTATTTGATAAAGAATTCAAAAGACTAAAATACAGAGCTCTCCAAGATATCAGCAAGGAGATAAAGCAAAATTCAGACCAAACCAAGGAACACACAGACAAACCAATAGAAGAATTCAGGAAAACAATACAAAAACAAAATGATAGAATAAACAGGCTGCTGGAAACCATACATAAACAGCAACTAGTAATCCGAAAGAGTAACAATAAAATTTCAGAATTAGACAACTCAATAGAAGGTCATAGGAGCTGTATTGAGACAACGGAAGTCAGAATTAGTGAGACTGAAGATAAATCCCTTGACACCAATTTGTCTGAGGAAAAATCAGAAAGAAAGAATGAAAAAAAATGAAGAAAACTTAAGAATTATGTGGAATACTATCAGGATGAAAAATCTACAAGTGATTGGAGTACCGGAATTGGGGAGGATAATGGAAAACACAAAGAGAATTGTTGAAGATTTGCTGGCAGAAAACTTCTCTAATATCATGAAAGGCAAGAAGATATCTATCCAAGAAGCACAATGAACCCCATACAAGATAGACCCTAAAAGAAAGTCACCAAGACATCATAATCAAATTTGCCAAAACTAAAGACAAAAAAAGAATACTGAGAGCTGCTAGGGATAAATAAAAAGTTACCTTCAAACGAGGACCAATAAGACTAAGCTCAGATTACCCAGCAGAAACCATGCAATGAGATGATATATGTAAAGCCTTGAAGGAAAAAAATTGCCAGCCAAGAATTATATATCCAGCAAAACTGTCTCCCAAATACGATGCCAAAATTAGGTCATTTCCAGATAAACAGAAATTAAGGGAATTTGTAAAAACCAAACTAAAATTACAAGAAATATTAAAGAGGTCTTCAGGTTAGAGAACTAACAACATCAAACAACAATCCAAGACTAGGACACAGGACAGAACAACCAGATATCAACCAAGATAGGCAATTCACAAAAACAAATCAAAGCTAAAAGTCTGAAAATAGGAAACCAGAGATGTCAATGTATAAATGACAACAACATCAAAACAAAAAAGAGGGAATAAACAGTGTAGTCATAAACTTCCATGTGGAAAAGAAGTTAAGGAGATGTCAAGAAAGAAAAGGCTGGTTTAAATTTAGAAAAACAAAGGTAAATTTTAAGATAACCACAAAGGAAACTAACAAACCTACCCATCAAAAGAAAAAAACAAAAACATAAAGGCTCAGCACATACAAAATCAACAATAATGAAAGAGATGAAAATACATAAAGAAAAAGAACTCAGCACAGAAAATTAAGTGAAACAAAGAAACTGTCAACATTGTACACACACACACAAAAGTCAAAATGACAGCGGTAAACTCATACCTATCAATAATTACACTGAATGTAAATGGACTAAATGCACCGGTAAAGAGACAGAGAGTGGCAGAATGGATTAAAAAACATGATCCATCTATATGCGGTCTACAAAAGACACATCTTAGACACAAAGACAAAAACAAACTAAAACTCAAAGGATGGAAAAATATATATCAAACAAACAATAACCAAAAAAGAGCAGGAGTGGCAATATTAATCTCCAATAAAAAGATTTAAAGCAAAATCCACCATAAAGGATAAGGAAGGACACTATATAATGATTAAAGGGTCAATATACCAGGAGGACATAGCCATAATAAAGATATCTGCACCCAATGACTGAGCTCCAAAATATATAAAACAAACTCTAACAGCATTGAAAAGAGAAATAGACAGTTCCACAACAATAGTAGACTTCAACACACCACTTTTGGTGAAGGACAGAATATCTAGAAAGAAATTCAATAAAGATACAGAAGATCTAAATGTCACAATCAACCAACTCAACCTCATAGACATATACAGAACACTCAACCCAACAGCAGCAAAGTATACATTCTTTTCCAACACACATGGAATATTCTTCAGGATAGACCATGTTTTAGGTCACAAAGCAAGCCTTAACAAAGTCCAACACATGGAAATAATACTAAGCATCTTCTCTGATCATAATACCATAGAAGTAGAACTCAATAACAGAAGCAGCAAGGAAAAAAATCAAATACATGGAAACTGAACAACACCTTGCTCAAAAACTACTGGGTAATAGAAGAAATCAAAGATAGAATGAAAAAATTCCTAGAATCAAGTGAGAATGAAAACACATCTTACCAAAAGCTTTGGAACACAGCAAAAGCAGTGCTTAGAGGTCAAGTTTATAGCAATAAACACACACATCAAAAAAGAAGAAAGAGCCAAAATCAAAACATTAACCTTACAACTTGAGAAAATAGAAAGAAAGCAGCAAATGAAGCCCTCAGGCACCAGAAGAAAGAAAATAACAACGATTAGAGCAGAAATACATGAAATAGAGAATAGAAAAACAATTGAAAGAATCAAGAAGTGTTAGTTCTTTGAAAAGATCAACAAAATCAACAAACCACTGCCCAAGCTGACAAAAGAAAAACAGGAGAGGAACAAATAACTTGAATAAGAAAAGAGATGGGTGATATCACAACAGACCGAACTGAAATAAAAAGGATCATAACAGAGTACTATGAAAAATTATACTCCAACAAATTTGAAAACCTAGAGGAAATAGACAAATTTCTAGAAACACACTACCTAAACTAACACAAACTGAGGCAAACTGATGTACAAAAACTAAACAGACCCATAACAAAAGAAGAGATTGAAGAGGTAATTTTAAAAACTCCCAACAAAAAAAGCCCTGGCCCAGACAGATTCACTGAAGAATGCTACTAAACTTTCAAAAAAGAGCTAACACCAATACTACGCAAGCTATTTCAGAGCATAGAAAAAGGAAGGAATACTCCCAAACTCATTGTATGAAGCTAGCATAACCCTGATACCAAAGCCAGACAAACACATCACAAAAAAGAAAACTATAGACCAATATCCCTCATGAACATAGATGCGAAAATTCTCAACAAAATTCTAGCCAATAGAATTCAACAGCTTATCAAAAAAAAAAAAAATCATGATCAAGTGGTATTCATACCACATATGCAAGGATGGTTCAATATTAGAAAATCAATCAATGTAATTCACCACATAAATAAAACAAAAGAATCACATGATGTTATCAATCGATGCAGAAAAGGTGTTTGACAAAGTTCAACATCTATTCCTGATAAAAACTCTCAGCAAAATAGGAATAGAAGGGAAATTCCTCTACATAATAAAGGGCATTTATACAAACCCAACAGCCAACATCATTCTAACCAGAGAGAGACTGAAAGCATTCACCCTGAGAACGGGAACTAGACAAGGATACCCTTTATCACCACTCTTATTCTACATTGTGCTGGAAGTCCTAGCTAGAGCAATAAGGCAAGAAAAAGAAATAAAAGGCATCCAAATTGTTAAGGAAGAGGTGAAACTATCCCTATTTGCAGATGATATGAACTTACACACAGAAAACACCAAAGAATCCACAAGAAAACTACTGGAACTAATAGAAGATTTCAACAAACAGCAGAATACAAGATTAACATACAAAAATCAGTTGGATTTCTCTACACCAACAAAGAGAATTTCAAAAAGAAAATCAGCAAATCAATGCCATTTACAATAGCCCCCAAGAAGATAAAATACTTAGGAATAAATCCAACAAGGAATGTAAAAGACTTATACAAAGAAAACTACAAAACACTCCTGCAAGAAACCAAGAGACCTCCATAAGTGGAAAAACATACCATGCTCATGGATAGGAAGACTCAACACTGTGAAAATGTCAGTTCTGCCCAAAGCGATCTACAGATACAATGCAATTTCAATCCAAATTCCAACAATATTTTTAACAAGATGGAGAAACAAAGCACCAAATTTATATGGAAAGGGAAGAGGCCCTGAATAAGTAAAGCATTACTGAAGAAGAAGAACAAAGTGGGAGGCCTCACACTACCTGGTTTTAGAACCTATTATAGGTAGTCAAAACAGCCTGGTACTGGTACTACAACAGGCACATAGACCAATGGAACAGAATTGAGAACCGAGATGTAAATCCATCCATCTATGAGCAGCTGATATTTGACAAAGGGCCAAAGTTCTTTAAATGGGGAAAAGACAGTCTCTTTAACAAACGGTGCTGGCATAACTGGATATCCATCTTTAAAAAAATGAGACAGGACCCATACCTCACATCATACACAAAAACTAACTCAAAATGGATCAAATACCTAAATATAAAATCTAAAACAATAAAGATCATGGAAGAAAAAATATGGACAACACTAGGAGCCTGAATACATGGCATAAATAGGATACAAACCATAACAACAATGCACAAACACCAAAAGAGAAACTAGATTACCGGGAGCTCCTAAAAATTAAACACGCTCATCAAGACTTCGTCAAAAGAGTAAAAAGACAGACTACAAACTGGGAAAAAATTTTGGGCTCCAACATATTCAGCAAGGGTCTAATCTCTAAAATCTACAGAATACTGCAACACCTCAACAACAAAAAGATAAATAATCCAATTAAAACATGGGCAAAGGAGATGAACGGACACTTCACCAAAGAAGACATTCAGGCAGCTTACAGCCACTTGAGGAAACGCTAGAGATCATGAGCCATTAGAGAAATGCAAATCAAAACTACATCGAGACACCACCTCACCCAAGCAATACTGACACTAATCTGGAAAACACAAAATAACAAATTTTGGAGAGGTTGTGGGGAGATTGGAACTCTTATTGTACACTGCTGGTGGGAATGTCAAATGGTACAACCACTTTAGAAAATGATATGGCACTTCCTTAAAAAGCTATAAATAGAAATACCATATGATCCAGCAATCCCACTCCTAGGAATATACCTAGAGAAGTAAAAGTCATCACACAAATAGACATATGCACACCCATGTTCATAGCAGCGTTATTCACAATAGCAAAAAAGATGGAAACAACCTAAATGCCCATCAACAGACGAATGGATAAACAAATTATGATACATACACACAAGGGAATACTATGCAATGAGAAAGAACAATGATGAATCTGCTATAACATCTCACAACATGGATGAATCTGGAGGGCATTTTACTGAGTGAAATAAGTCAGTCACAAAAGGACAAATATTGTATGAAACCACTGTCATAAGAACTCAAGAAAAAGTTTACACACAGAAAAAAAACATTCTTTGATGGTTAAGAGGGTGGGGAGGTAGGGGGAGGGGAAATCATTAACTAGATAGTAGACAAGTGTCAACTTCGGTGAAGGGAAGGACAACACACAATATACGGGAAGTCAGCACAACTGGACCAAGGCAGAAGCATGGGGGTTTCCTGGACACTTCCAGACACTTTAAGGGACAGAGTGGCTGGGGCTGGGGCCTGGGAACCGTAGTCTCGGGGGACGTCTGGGTCAATTGGCATAGCATAGCTTGTAAAGAGAGTGTTCTGCATCCCTCTTTGGAAAGTAGCGCCTGGCGTCTTAGAAGGTTGTAAGCGGCCATCTAGGATGTGTCTATTGGTCTTATCCCGTCTGGAGCAGGGGGGAGTGGGGAGGACCAGGGACACAAGGAAAATGTTGGCAGGAGGGACTGGAGGACCACATGGGCCAGAGACTCCACCAGCTTTAGAACAGGGGAGCTGGATGGTGTCCAGCTACCACCAACGACCGCTCTGGCGGGGATCACAGCAGAGTCCCGGACAGAGCGGGATAAAGATGTAGAACAGAACTCAAATTCACGAAAAAAGACCAGACTTACTGGTCTGACAGAGACTGAAGGAACCTCCGGAGCCATAGCCCCTGGACACTCTGCTAACCCAGAACTGAAACCATTTCCGAAGCCCATTTTTCAGACAAAGATTAGACAGGCCTATAAAACAAAAAATAATACGCATGAGGAACGTGCTTCTTAGTTCAATCAAATATATGAGACCGGATAGGCAACTCCTGTCCAAAAGCAAGACGAGAAGGCAGGAAGGGACAGGAACTGGACGAATGGACACAAGGAACCCAGAGTGGAAAGGCGGAGTGTGCTGTCACATTGTGGGGATTGAAACCAATGTCATAAAACAATGTGTGTATAAATTTTTTGAATGAGAAATTAACCTGAGCTGTGAACTTGCAACTAAAGCACAATTTAAAAAAAGAAAGAAAGAAAAAAAACAGAGGCTGGGAGCTGTGCACCCCCTGGTGGTGAGTATGCACCACTGCAGAGTCTTGGCACGGACGTCAGCCTGGGCTCTGCCACCACTATGGGGAGCCGCAACACATTTCCATATGGCCTCTCTCTCCAGTATCAGGGTGCTCTCCATTGCTCACTGTATAGGAGCAGGAACGGAAAAGAGAGCAAGACTGGTGGCTGGGAAGAGACCGGATTTATTGCACAAATCTGTTCCTAGTCCTACATGGCATGCAGCACCCTGCTAAGGCTAGGGCAGGAGCCCAGAACTTTTAAAAAAGATACAGTCCAAGATCTGGGCAACAGGAGGGGAACTAGAAAAACACTGACCCTCTGCTCCTCTGAAAATGTCAAGGCTGCAAAGGAAAGGATTGAAGGGCAGCTTCCTAGTGGCATCACCGTGGGCTCCTATGGGATTGGGCTCTGGCATCTGCTCAGCTCCACCACACTAGACCTGGTTCCCACCCCAGGGAAAGAGGCCTGGAAGGAGGGAAGGGTGGCCATGTTGAGGGGCTGAGGGGTAAAAAAGGGAATTTGGGGCTTCTTTGTCAATTCAGTTCTCCTTCCATCTTGGCAGGAAGTCGCTGGGTGGTGCAAATGGTTAAGTGCTCAACTACTAACCAAAAGGCTGGAGGTTCAAACCCACTCAGAGGTGCCTCAAAAGAAAGGCCTGGCAATATGCTTCTGAAAAGTCACAGGCTTGAAAATCTTATGGAGCACAGTTCTACTCTGCTGCACAAGGGGTTGCCATGAGTCAGAATCAACTTGATGGCAACTGGTTTGGCTTTTTTTTGTTTTTCCATCGTGACAAGGTGGTACCCTTGAGTTACAGCCCTGGGTGGAGCTCTGCAGCAAACATCAGTGGTTTGTGTCTGTTGGAGGGGGTAGCAGACATCAGAGACCTAACCAGTCCATGTGCTCTGACACTCTAGAGAGGGCTAACAAAGGTGGGCCAAACGTCTTGGATTCCTTTCTCTCAGGGTCTACACAATAGGTCAACAGTCATTCTCTGTTACGTTAAGAAAAATGATAGCAACCCAGAAGCTCCAGTTTAAGCCTGAAGCAATCACTTCATCTTCATGGGGCAGCACGGATTGAGTGGCCTGAACACTAAAGCTGATGGACTTGGAGCCCCTCGAGGGCAGGGACTGAGTCTTTCATTTCTGTATTTTCAGCACCTAGCAGCGCCTCACGTCTAACAGAGACTCAGTCAACGTTTATAGAATGAGTGAGTGAATGAATGACGAGGCAGAGGACACTGCAACATTTCTTACACTGTCCAATAATATGAGATTCCCTAAAGCCTCCATTTCCTAATCTTGGTGTCCATGGGTGGCACGAATCGTTAAGCACATGGCGACTTAACGGAAAGGCTGCCAGTTCAAACCCACCCAGAGGCATCTTAGGAGAAAGGCCTGGCAATCTGCTTCTAAAAGGTCAAAGCCTAGGAAACCCTACGGAACAGTTGTACTCTGCACACGTGGGTCACCATGAGGCAGAATCAACCCCAAGTCAACAAGTTTGTTTTTGTTTTGTTTTAATAATGAATGAAGAGAACCAAGATGACTACGGCAAGTCCTCCCAACTCCAAATTCCAGGGAGCCTAGGAATCCATATGTCTTCATCAAAATGGCAAACCTTAGCAAGTCAAGGCCTCAAAGAAAGACTGGAGAATTCGAGGGGAATTTCTGCCCAGCACACATTAGGTGCTCAAGAAAGGCTAGTAGAAACTGAAGAAATCTGGATCCAGCAAGGGACTATCACCACATCTCCAGAGAGGGGAGGGGCTGTGCTGGGGGTCAGGAGATGGGGGAATCTGAAGAAGGAACAGAAGCCAGGGGAGAGGCAGGAAACTGAGGAGAAGGGGAGGAACAGAGGCCTGCTGTGAGATTGCTGGGGGGTGTCATTTTCTCTGGGGGGAATGATACGCGGGGCCCTGCCAGTCTCTTATCAGCCTTCCCAAGCTTCCTCTTCTTTAGGCTAATGCTGCGACACCGTCTCTGCCAACCCCGTCGCCCTCCCTTGGAAAGTCATAAAGAGAGGAAACAGTTGTCCCTCATTTTGAGAAAGGATCGGGTGGGAGGCAAAGAAAATTTATCTTCCCCTTCTCACACCCCTCCCCAGAGCACCCCACTTCTCCCTCAGCCTCCACGAAGTGGACTTCTCCCTCACTCAAGAAATTTTCCACTGAGATACCTCTACAGAGGAAGACCCCCTATCCACACTTCTTTATCCTAGCCCCTGTGCATGAGAAGCTTTCTAGGGCAATAATTTTTAACCTTTTAGATATCATGGAGCCTTTAGAGAATCTAAGGAAGGCTCTAAGCCCCTATAAAAATACACATAACACAACAGACAAAATTTTGCGTATACTTTTAAAGGAGTTCACAGACCACGTGAAGCCATTAGGGGTAAAGAATCTAGGTTAAGAATCCCTGTAATATGTGTTCAGCGAACTTATAGCAGTGTGACTTGGGCAAGTTCTTAAACTCTCTGTGCCTCAGTTTACTTGTCTTTAATAGTACCTACCTTGTTAAAGGAGTCCCTGAGTGGTGCTCGGCTGCTAACCAGAAGGTTAGAGGTTCAAATCCACCCAGAGGTACTTTGGAAGAAAGGCCTGGGGATCTACTTCTGAAAAACTAGCCACTGAAAACCCTACAGAGCACAGTTCTACTCTGACACACATAGGGTTGCCATGAGTCAAAACTGACTGGACAGCAACTGGAACCTTGTTAAATTATTATGAGAATTAAATGAGGTAACACATGTAAAGCATTTTACAACCTGTTTGGCAAATGGTGAGTTTTCAAAAAATGTTACTCTTATTGCGTCTCTTCTGTGGCAATTCATATGGAATTTGAGGATGCTCTTGATCTTCTATGTAAGAAACACAACCTTAGACAACTAAATAAAAGAGGAAGCTCGTGTTGATCCAACTCAGAGAAATAATGGCCAGTGGTGGTGGGAATAGAGAGAGGTATCTCAAGGCCAGTTCTACAAGAGCAGATCTCTTCTTCCTCATCCCCAAGAAGTGTAAGAAAAGCAAGCTTGTTCCAAGCACCTTACATATATTATCTCATGTATCTCTGCCTTAATCATCCAGTGCTGCTCCAACAGAAATACCACAAGTTGATGGATTTAGCAAAGAGAAGTTTTATTCTCTCACAGTCCAGTAGGCTACAAGTCCAAATTCAGGGCATCAGATCCAGCAGAAGGCTTTCTCTCTCTGTCGGCTCTGGAGAAAGGTCCTTGTGATGCATCAGACTTCCCTTGGTCTGGGAGTTTCTCTGTGCAGGAACCTCAGGTCCAAAGGATGCGCTCTGGTCCCAGCACTGGTTTCTTGGTGGTATGAGGTTCTTTGCGTTTCTGCTCGCTTCTCTCTTTTATATCTCAAAAGAGATTGCATTAAGACACTATCTAATCTTGTCAACCTCATCAGTATAACCTCATCACAGTGACAGAATTTACAACAACACATAAGGAGATCACATATAATCTCATCTTAGCGATAGAGTTTACAACACGTAAGGAAATCACATCAGATTACACAATCATACAATGCTGGGAATCATGACCCAGCCAAGCTGACAGATATTTTGGGGGGACACAACTCAATCCATAACAATCTCATACTCTACTGTGAAACACACGGGGTAGCCATGAGTTGGAGTCAACTCATCTGGTGGTGGTGGATCCCATACAACAACCCTGTCTTTACATATAAAGAAACTGAGGCTCAGAAAGGTTAAGTCACTTGCCCAAGATCACACAGCTACTGAGTGGTGAAACAAGATGTCAAAGCCAGGTCTGATCCCCAAACTGGTGTTATCTGCACTGTGTCTCAGTGAAGAGTGAGGGAGCAGGGAAGAACTGAGCAAAGAGAACCAAGGACAGGGGATCAAGACCACACCCTTCTTTGGGGGGCCTGGGGAGATTCTCGTCTGGGGGTTCCGGCAGGCAAAGCTGCCTGTCTGGCGTGGGGAAGCCTGGCAGGAGCACAGAGTGGCCTCTGCAGCTGGACCTGGCTTCTGCACTCAGTGACCTTCTGGAAACTCAGGCTGGGGATGGGAGTGGGGTCGCCGTCACCCTCTGAGCCTGGGCCTCTCCATCACTCACCTGCCCTGCCATATCAGAGCATGGGGGAGGCGAGTGGGGGAATTCTTCCTGGGACAACCTGCCTCACCCCTTCCTCCAGGGTCCAGACCCAAGCCCTCTGCCCCCATTCAACCCTGGGAGGCTGCCTGCTTTTATCTGTGCCTCTCAATACCTCCTCCCTGGTACCTTCCTTCCTTTCTGATTGTTAATCACAATGTCTTGTCTACATTTTTTGAAAAAGAGGGTGAGGGGTGGGGAGAAAGAGTAAATTTCCAGGAATTGTTTCACAGCTGCTGCTCGTGTTGCTTGGAGTGAAGCTCTCTGCCCCTTCCTCCTGCCCAGGTTGGCAAGGAGCCTGGCCTCCTGCTCTTTTCCTTCTCCCAGCCTCACTCTTCCCAGATGCCCACCCACTCTTCCTCCCCCTTGAAAAAAAAGAAAAACTCACAGGAAAACCGCAGACTTGTCACTCACTTTTTCCTGAGACAGCTGCTTTCTCTCTGTGTCTCTGCTAGGAGGAACCACCATCACTTCCTCCTGCTGCAAGTACACGTTGGGTAATATGAGGAGGCAGGGGCTGGGGAGCAGGTACAAGTGAGGTTGCAGGGGATGATGTCTCCATATTAGAGGAAAAGGTCCTGGGGTGGAAGGATCGGAGGCCCAGGAGACATGAGCCACTAAAATGCAGCCTAAAGAGGAACGGAAATGGCCGTGTGTCAGAAGGTGTGACCATGTCGAGAGGACCCAGTCCAGAGGTAGGGTAGGGTCTTCCTTGGAGGGTGCTTGATCTAGGAGAGGCTCCCATTTACATGGGTCAGAGGCATGGAGAGGGCAGCAGAAATTCCCAGAAGGCTCTTACTAAAAAATAGCTATCTGTAGGATGGAAACTGAGATCCTAAAGAGAGAGAGAGTAGAACTGTCTGAAAAATCAAAGTAAACCACATCTCACATCATCGTAGTTCATTATGACAGATATCTTTAGCCAGGTCTAAAGCACATGTGAACTGAAAAAATCAAAATACCGTCTCCAGCCAACGTAACCTCCACCCATGAGCCATGGGC
The DNA here is from genome assembly GCA_030035585.1 of Dugong dugon. Taxonomy (NCBI): domain Eukaryota; kingdom Metazoa; phylum Chordata; class Mammalia; order Sirenia; family Dugongidae; genus Dugong; species Dugong dugon. The sequence goes on from CM057465.1 coordinate 11,728,251, forward strand.
CCAGCTCCAGGTGGCGCTGATGAAAGTGTGTCTAGTGTGAGACAGGCAACCTCTCTGGGCCTCAGAGGGGATAAGGAGCCCATCCTCCTTCCATGGGGGATCTCAAGGATAAGATAAGAGTAACTGAAGTGAAAGTACTCTGGAAGCATGATGCTCTCAGATGTTCACTGTGGTGCCATGAATTATGGCCCTTCTAGCCATGATGTTTGTGACTTACACACAATGATTGAGTGGGACTATGCAAATAAGGTACATAGAACCTGTGATGACTGGGGTTATGTGTCAACTTGGCTAGGCCATGATTCCCAATATTGTACGGTTGTTCTCCATTTTATGTGTTGTGGATCCTGACCTCTACGTGTTAATGAGACAGGACTGGTGTGGGGTGTATCCCGAGTTGCCTTGCGGGAGGGTGTGACTCAAGTCCCACCCTTACTCAAGTTACACCCTTCCCTGGGGTGTGGCCTGCATCTAAGATATATGTGTGTGTCTTGGCAGGTCTCTCTGTCTGCATCTGGATTCTGCATCTGTTTCATGATCAAGTGACCTCCGGTTCTTGGGACTTGAGCCAGAGGCCTGTTGTCTGACATGACGATTCTAGGATTCGCTGGCTCCACAGCCCCGTGGGCCGGTGGCCTATCATCTGACCTGATTCACCAGTTTCCACAGCTTTGTGAGCCAGCAGCCTGTGGTCTGAACTTCGGTTCGAGTTCATCAGCCTCTGAAGCCACATGGGTCAGGAGAAGCCTACGCTTGACCATGGATTTAGGACTTGCCAGCCTCTACAACCACATGAGCCACTTCCTTTATATGGTTCATGAGTTATGTGAGATGTTGCAGCGAATTAGGAAACCCAAAGACGAGAGGAAGTACTGAGGGGAGTGGGAGTAGTTGATGTTAGAGACGATGGAGTGGTGCAGCAGTTTGGAAAAATTGGATATTTGGGACATCTTTAACCTTTGCCTCATAGGAACCAGCTTTATGCTGATCCTTATAAAAAGAAATTATTCATTTATTCACCAACACCACAAGTTGATGGGCTCAGAGCCCCTCCCCCCATCGCTGGGAGGGGGAGAAGCCAAAGGAACACTCTTGCGCTCACTTCCTTGGTGCCACACTGGGCCACACTTCACCAGAAGAAGTACGGAGTGATGTGGGAAAGGATGCTGTTCTCCCCCCTCCCCCAAAACAGGAGTCTTCCTGAAGACATGGCCGCTCCTTCACCCCACATTCTTTTTTTTTTTTTTTTTCTTTCTTTCTCCTTAGATTTTCAACTCAGATCACAAAATGGAGGCAGGGAGCTGAAAACCTTTGCGAGGAACCAGGGAGAGTGGGCGGTGGGGGTGTGAACCAGCCAGGGAAGGGCCAGGGCCATCAGAGTCATTAAAAGCCAGCTGATTTTCAGATTTATTTTAGACTCCACCTACCCCCATGCAGTTCTGCTTTAGTACGAAGCAAGACAGGGGAGGGTGGGATTCCAAGGTGACTTAAACCAAAACCCAGTTGGCTTTTTGACCCCATGTGTTTCAGAGTAGAACTGTGCTCCATAAGGTTTTCAGTGGCTGATTTTTCAGAAGCAGATCACCAGGCTTTTCTTCTGAGGTGCCTCTGGGTGGATTTGAACCTCCAACCTTTTGGTTAGCAGAGGAGCAATCGTTTGTACCACCCAGGGACTCCCAAGCTGACTTAGGGAAAGGAAAACACGCATATATGTAGAACATTTACTAGAAGCTCACCCTGGTCTAACAGCTTCACCTCCATGGCTCATTTAGTTCTTACAACACCCCATTAGTAGATACTATTGCTGTTCCCTTTTTGTAGAGGAGAGAAGAACTGAGGCTTAAATGTGTAGTCACAGAGCTAATGAGTGAAGAGTCTGGATTTTCATGCTTGTAGCCTGACTCCTCCCCTTCCTCCCTACCCGCCTCCCCCCACTGGCACATGGGGTCTTTTGCTATGACTTCCCCTGTTACTGGATTGGGGGAATGCAGGGAAAACCTCAGCCCTCTCCCACAGAGCTTCAGGCAGTGATAGCTACTTCCCGGATAAGAAGGCAGCTGTGAAGCTGACAGCAAAGCCAGCACCAAGGCCACAGATCCTCCAGCCTCCTTGCAGCTCCCCAAAAGCCCGACCTGCTGGCCCTCGAGGACTGGAGGTCCAGGTACTCCTAAAGGAAATTCAGGTGAGTGTTGCCATCTCTCAAGGAAGAAGGGACTCAGGGCTTTAAGACAACTGGCTTTTCTGCATGATCCACAGATTTTCCAGGGATGAATTAGAGATGTGTGTGTGTGTCCCACACTCACAGCCCAACTGGCAAGACACAGCTAGAGTTCCTAATGAAGGGACAAAGCCAGAAGGAAGTAGAGGTTGGAGGCCACCTGGGCCTAGAGGTGGGGCAGGACTAGCTGGGGCTGGGAAGAAATCTTGTAGAGCAATAAGAGTTCTGGTCTCTCCCAGCTCAGAAGCCCCTTCATAAAGCATCTCTGCTCTTGGGTCAAAGCTGGAAAGTGAGTTGTATGTTACTTATTCACTGTTTGAATGCTAAACTTCCTTTTCTTGCCTCTTCAGACCCAGATCTTTCCATCAAACCCTCCAGTCCCTCTCCCTTCTTCTGGGGACAAAAGACAGGCTTCCAGGTCTCCTTTCTCTTCCAACCCTGCCTTCTTCCCAACAGGCATCTGCCGGTCCTGATGTCGGTCAGACCGAGCTCGGGGCCTGGCTCCGAAGGGGCGCTCACTGTGCCTGCCGGCGACTTTGCAGAGATTCACAACTGGAGCGAACTGCTCGACTTCTTCAACCACAGTTTGCCCGAGTGCTATGTGGAGTTCAGCGAGAGCACCAAGCGCGTGGTCCTCTTTGTCCTCTACCTGGCCATATTTGTGGTTGGGCTGGTGGAGAACCTCCTGGTGATATGCGTCAACTGGCGCTGCTCGGGCCGGGGGGGGCTGCTGAATTTCTACCTCCTCAACACGGCCATAGCAGACCTGGGCATCGTCCTGTCCCTGCCCGTGTGGATGCTGGAGGTCACGCTGGACTACACCTGGCTCTGGGGCAGCTTCTCCTGCCGCTTCACTCACTACTTCTACTTCGCCAATATGTACAGCAGCATCTTCTTCCTGGTGTGCCTCAGCATCGACCGCTACATCACCCTCACCAATGCCTCACCCTCCTGGCAGGGCCACCAGCACCAAGCACGGCGGGCCCTGTGTGCGGGCGTCTGGGTCCTCTCAGCCATCATCCCACTGCCTGAGGTGGCCCACATCCAGCTGGTGGAGGCCTCCGAGCCTATGTGCCTGTTCATGGCACCCTTTGAAAGCTACAGCACGTGGGCCCTGGCGGTGGCCCTATCAACCACCATCCTGGGCTTCCTGCTGCCCTTCCTTCTGATCGCCATCTTCAATGTGCTGACGGCCTGTCATCTCTGGCGGACAGGACAGCCCGAGGGCCGGCGCCACTGCCTGCTGGTGTGTGCCTACGTAGCCACCTTTGTCATCTGCTGGCTGCCCTACCATGTGACCCTGCTGCTGCTCACACTGCATGGGACCCACATCTCCCTCCACTGCTACCTGGCCCACCTGCTCTACTTCTTCTACGACGTGATCGACTGCTTCTCCATGCTTCACTGCGTTGTCAATCCCATCCTTTACAACTTTCTCAGCCCAAGCTTCCGGGGCCGGCTACTGAATGCTGTGGTCCATTACCTTCCCAAGGACCAGGCCAGGACAGGTAGACGGGCTTCCTCCTCCTCCTCCTCCACTCAGCATTCCATCGTCATCACCAAGGAGGGCATGCGGCCCACTGCAGGCCCCCAAGCCGTGCCCGCCCAAGCCTGAACTTTGAAGCAGCCTTTTCGCCTCCGAATGCTTTGCCCATCTCCACACCTCCACCTTTCTGTCCAGCTGAGGTAGATTCCCATTTCCACAGGCGAAGTAGAAAAGCCAGAGGTGAGGGGAGAGATTTGGAAGGGGGCAGGGGAGCGGGTCAGAGCACTCGTGGCGAATTTTGAGCATGTCTTAAAATATCTTAAGGTGGGGGAGAGGGAGAAGGGACAGGGTAGGTTAGACAGCAGGCCCTAGGTGTTGTACTATTTGTCACGGTCCTTGTGTGTAAGACAGCCATCCAGGAAAAATGGTGAAATAAATAGAGACAGCCGCAACTCTGGATCTCTGAAAAATCTATGCTTCCAGGGGGGTTGGGAAGGGAGCTAAGGCTAAAGAGATGCTCTGCAGAGGAAATTGGACGCCCTCATTTCATAAATCACCCCGGCCGGAAAGAGTGAGCTCTGCAGGAACCTCACAAAACCTTCCTTTGGTGTTTGTGTGCTTGTTGATCTCCCAGCACAGGCAGGTTGAGGGGACAAGAGGCCAGAGGCCAAGGAACCAGAAGGCCTCAGCAGGGCGTTCCTGAGCTGTGCATCCTCAGCATTGTGATAAGTGGAGGGGGTGGGGACCACGGGGGTGGGGCTAGCCGAGGTCAGAGGCAGGCACCCTGCAGCTGGGCTAGCAGGATGGTCTCTCCACCACCACCCTCATCCAGGAAACAGAGCTCCATTTCCTTGCCGTACCCTTCCCTTCTTCCATCCTGCTCCCCTCCCCCCTAGAAGCAAAGGAGCTCTTCCCAAGTACTCATATCAATACCCCTCAGACCTAACTTCCTCCCAGCTTTGGATCTAGGACATTTCCAGATGCTATCAGAAATCGTCCCATCTCTCCCTTTCCGTCCAGATCACAAGAAAACATCAAGGGACATCCATTCTGGGATCAGGCCCTGGGACAGCCAGCAGCAGGCACCGACAGATGCTCTGTCCCTCAGCCTTTGTCCCCTGCATGGGGAGGGGGGGCGGATAGGGGGTGGGCCAAGTAGAAATTTTCCAATTCTGCCACAAGGCAGAGTTCTGGCATTCTTGTAAATCAATTCTCACCCTTATACGTCTTTCTCCCTGGCCAAGTCTTCATAATTTTCCTATCCAGCAACTTATCTCTATTAACACTTGTCCTATACATAGGAAGAGAAGCCCCCCTGTTAACAAGTAGGTCTTCTGGAAAAGGCTCATTTATCAGTTTGGAAAACTATGACGAAGTCCATGAAGAACTCTGACTTAAACATAAGCCTAAGAACAGGTCCTAGTTTCCGCTTTCCAGCACCAAGTCCTTGGCCTCTTCATCCTGTTTGTACAGGGTGAAGGAACTGTGGCTGCACTCAGTGACAACCTCTTTAGTGTCTCCTCGTTCCTGCTCAAGTACTCAGTTTGTCTGAAACATTTAACTTGTAATGACTACTCACCAGAGAACTGTCTCCTCTGCTCTTAGAATCTGTAACTGCATTCACCAGAGGCATTGAACGTGTGCTCCAATGGTGTATGTACCAGGCTTTGCCAGGAACACTGAGGGAAGCCTGAATCTACGATCCCTCTGCTCACTGGGCCCACACTTCAGAGTCTTAAGTTACAAACAGCTGTTCAATGGCACAGAGCTGAATGCTTTTTGAACCAGGAGAGTATGGGTTGCAGCTTGGGGTTGTAATAAGGGCTTAACATCACAATGCAGAAAATGCACTAGAAAGACATTCTTCCCTTGTCCCCACATAAAAACCAAGCCAAGATCTGATGCCCATATCACTTCCTCCAACTTGGGCTCCAGAGGTTTTCCAAAGGAAACCCAATCATCTTACATCTGCCACATCCCAGGTCAACTCAGAGGCCTCTTCCCCAAGATCTCACTCAACCTCTCATTGACTTCAACCCAGCAACCAGTTATCACCCTGGCAGCATAACTTCCTTGGGGCCCTGCCTTCTATGGAAGGGAGACTGGGAGCTGGCTATGCCAACTGCAGCAGGCTGTTGTGCTCTGCTCGAGTATACAAGCACAGAGGGGAGCCAGGACCCGGCCTTGTGCTGAGACCAGATGGATGCATCACTCCCCCATTTCTAGAGGTTTCATCTCCTTCTCTGTGGGAGGGCATCTGTATCAACCTCATGAAATTACGCCAAACCTCTGCCTCCTCCCCGTTTTAATTTTCCTATTTCCTCTTACTCTCCATCAACCTTTCCCCACTAGACATGTCACGCCACAGTAAATGAAACAGTATTGGCAAGACAATTTGTGGCCAAATCTCTCACTTAATAATGTGCAGTCTAACTGCCCATGGCCCTCTCTGGGCTAACAGAAAATGTTCCCATGAACACATTGGATCATTGACTTAATTTCCCAATAAAAACAGATCAAGGAACTAGTCCCGGGGAATTCCAGCCACAGGAAAGAAAAATGCGCTACCTGTAAAAATTCTGGCATCTGCTGAGCAGAACACTATTACTGAAAGGATGATGAGCCCAGATATTCTGAACTCAAGGGATGAGCGTGTTCACAGCCAAGAAGAAAAGAACTCGTACTTCCATTTTCCTTTTTTTATTCTAAATAAAAACCACACTTTGTGCCGAACAATGGAATATAAAAGAATCAGATGTACAACGATTTTAGACATCTACTATTTGGGAAAAAAAAAGTTTACAAAATATACAAAACTTTACAGCAATAGATAGTAAACACTTAAATATTAGGAGGTCAGTACTTATTAATTTAATGGAAAGTGTTAGATGTCAACAACTCTTCTCTGCTTCATAAAAGAGCCTTTTGCTATTGGAGGTGGAGGGGAGGGTGGGCTGGACAGGGAAGGGGTGTTAAAGAAACATCAACATCAAAACAATTTCATTTTCATTCTGATGCGACATTTACGGTGAGTAATCACATTGAAAACTAATGCTGTGTCCCCTGCTTCCTGATACTCAGAGGATTCAGGGCAAAGGCCATGTGGGAACTCCCAGATGGGCACAGACCTCTCCACACACCCCATGCCAACAAATTCAGTGTGTCCACCTGTAAAGAGATTTTAATTCACTTCCAAAGTTGAGGACTCCTGATGAAAAGGGGCACAGCAGGAGGCCACAGAGACGGCTGGGAAGAAAAGTTATCAGTAGCAAAAACCCGACTGGGGAGAAGGTATTTAAGCCCAAAGGCCTGTCCTGGAGACAAAGGGGTGCTGACAGAAGTAAAGCCAGAAAGAACTTTTACTCACTGCCGGGTTCTTAGGGGTCATCCAGGCCTGACCCTCACCTCTTTTCTTCCCAGCAAGCCATGGGGTCTTAAAAGTTAGGACCAAATACTAGGGTAGAGCAGAGCTTCCCAGCTGGTGCTGTGACACCAGTGAGCCATGACTGGGTCACAGGAGTGCTGGGATATGATGCCCTCCTCTGGCCACAAGCAGCCTCCACTGTGTATCTCAGTGTGCCATACAAACAGTACCATTTTCCCTCAGGAGAACAAGTTGGGAAGGCCCCATGCTTGGTTTCATGATCTACTATTGCCATCTTGAAGTTCTTAACAGTTTTTGAACAAGGGGCTCTGCAAATTATGTAGTCAGTCCTGAGTACAGAACAGGAGAAAGAGGAAAAGGGAAAGAGAAGACATTCAAGGGTCAAACAGAATCTCAGAGCAAAACAGCAGGAGACAGTGCTGAACTGGGCTCCAGGGGAAGAGGGGCAACAAAATCAAACGGGCAGAAGGTTGAAAAAAAACAAAAAGACTCAAAATAAAGCAAATACCTTCCACCAGGTATCCCTGGCGGCGCAGTGGTTAAGAGCTAGGGCAAACCAAAAGGTCAGCAGTTCAAATCCACCAGCCGCTCCTTGGAAACCCTATGAGGCAGTTCTACTCTGTCCTACAGAGCTGCTATGAGTTGAAATCGACTCAAAGGCAACGGGTAGTTCCGGTAGGTATCCCAGAGCGCCCTCTGCCACAGGTAACACAGTTCAGAAAAGGGGGCGCTATAGGCAGAGGAAACAAATGTGACTTCAAACAGAGGGAGAGGTCAGGTGTGACTACGGGGACAGGCAGAGGAACAGGGTTTGGTCAGTGAGCCTCATGAGCTCCTAATCTGCTACATATCTGACTGGGAACAACTGGGTCACCTTGATCAACCACTTAGCCTAGTGGGGCAGGGGGCCCAGTCTTTTGTTTAGTGTTTCAGGGGCAAAGTTTCAAGGGTTGGCTTTTTGGTTTCCTGGCAAAAAGGGAAAATTTCACAGTTTCACGTTAAGTATACAGACCACCCAGCATCCAAGATGCCCTGTTAAAGAAAAGGGTTGCTCCAGTATATTTATTCCTCCACTCTCAGCTACCCGACTGGGTTCCAGTAAGTACCCCCTCTCTGTCCTCACCGATAGTCCGGCAAGGATCGCCCAGGCTTGAGAGCCTTAGCGGATACACAACTGCGGTCTTTTCCACCTTCCGCCTCTTAAGATTTCTAATGGTCAGCGAAAGAAGCCAGTCAGTAATGAAAAGTCCCAGCACTGCTTTCCTGACAAGAATGTCCTCAAGGGGACATCTAACAAGTTGGGTTTAGATGGTGAAAGGTGGGTCTTCCACCTAGCCACTATACAAGTCCCTTCATCTAATGTCACCCCACCAGAGAGCCATGTGCTCCAACTCTGAGGCTTCTCCAATTCAGGGCTGGGGAGACAGGCAGCAGTCCATCAGGGAAGGAGATGTGGTTTGCCTGTATGTCTTAATGAAGACAAGGACAGGAGACTTTCCAAATTTAGGAAGGATAAGAAAATGTGCAAATAGGTCCTTCATGAGACACGATCCCTCAACTCAGTCCCCAGTCTACACCATCACAGGATGGAATGGGGATGAAAGACCTGGGAATTTAACTGGACCCTATTATTGAACTGCTCTTGGTCCCAACTTTCTAGAACGTACGTCCATTGCTTTAAGTGTTCTCTGGGTTTACTCTGCTGAAGACTACCTGGAGGGAAAGAATCTGCTTGTTGAAAAGGCTTTACATGTTCTCCCGTAGTTACACCCCTGCCTCCAGATCTCTGGCCAGGACTGTTGCCTGGACTATGGCTACCTGCTGGGCTGAAACTCATTTTCCTGAAATCTCTTTATCTAAAAGAGATGCTGGGTAGTAGGTATACAAAACCAAAAAATAAATATTAGCATTCAAAAAAGCTTTGTAAGTTAATTAAAACCACTTGCTTGTCAAACAGCCCGGTGCTGCTGAGTCCCAACAGGGACAGTGTCAGGTGGAGGCCAGGGACTCCCAGAGCTCACTTGAGCAGGGTGAGGTAGTACGAGTTACAGAGGTGCCACCTTGTGGATATGTGGATATACAAGATCCGAGGGCCCTCTCCCTCAAGCCTTCTTTGGGCAAGATCTCTTCAAAAATCAACCAAGTACAGAGTCAACCAGCCCGGTAGACTGGACAGATATCCCAGCCACCATCCAACAGCGCCCCCTGGAGGTGATGCAATGACAGATCAGGATAAATTCCAGCAGGTCAAACGTGAGCTGCCAAAGCTCTGGCCCTGTTAGCACAAAGTAAACAACAGTGTTACCCAATTGGGACAGTCAAAACGCACACTCTGCTACATACCGCCAGTTACTCAGGTCCCTTTAATCCTGAAGGGCTCACAGAGTCCATCACGCCACCACCTCAGGAGGTCTTCTCATCTACACTATAGGCCCAACAGACTTCTGGGTGGGAGACTGGATGTAAATTAAGGCAAGGCAAGGCTGCCAGAGACATCCCCACTTGTCCACCACGAAACTCAAGGTTGATACAGGTGGCCAGAATGACAGATGACTATCAAAGTGGCTCCCTGTCCTCTGCCCCACAGGGAAGGCCTGACATCCTGGGTCATCACTCCATAAAACCATTTCTCTTTGGATATGAGGAGAAGAGAGAAACCTTCCTTCCTGTCCACCCCTGCTGCCACTTCCGACGGCACTGCAGACAACCCCAAAAGCTTTCTGACCTACCCCTTCCTCTAAACAGAAAGCTTTGTCCCAGTTTGGATCTAGCTGCCAAGAGATTTTTCGCTGTCCGATCAGCAGATCAGGGCCATGGAACAAGCAGCCACCTTCATCTCTGACACCTTTTCCCTGCTGAGGGCTAGGACTGGAACCTGAGGCGAGCTGCCTTGCGGACTAGTCTTTTCTGGATAACCATATTTCCAGAATCTTTCTCGTAACTGGCTGTCCCAGTCAGAGGTCTGACAGTAATACCTAGAGAGAAAGCCTCTCCCCATCTCCTCTACTCAGTGAGGCTGTTGGTTGGATTCTTAGCAGCATACAACCTATCAGTAAACTAAAACTAGAGAGGCTGGAGAAGGGGATCTAGTTGACACTAACTGCTTGATTAGATCCCAAAACTAGCCTCAAAAGAATCAAACACACAGCCCTTCATGGGCAAGAACAGATATGGAGGTAAACGCGATAGGGCCATTGCTTCTCAAAAACAGTAATTCAGCTTATGTGCTATTTCTTCATTTTTCTTCTTTAAACACAACACAGAATTCCTAAAAAGGCAAAATTGTAACTTCAGCCGAGGAGGGACCAACAGCCATTAGACAATCAGTGTCCCGGCTGCCCCCTGAGAGCTGCCCGGGCTCTGCTGGGACCCAGTCAGCTGTCCGGGTTCTTCTCTGCCTCTTTGGAATGGATAATGTACATGAAGGTCTGTTCAATGGTGAAGTCAGGCGGGAGGCTGCCTTTGTGCACACCGACGTGCTTGCTCATGAGGTTAAGGGTGGAACTGTAATGACCACAGACGGTACAGCGGTACATGAGGGCTCCCGAGTGTGTCTTCAGGTGGCACTTAATGGTCGAGCGGCCTCGGAAGAACTTGTGGCACACTTTACACTGATACGGCTTCTCACCTGTGTGGATCCGCCGGTGGTAGTTGAACTCGCTGGTGTGGGCGAACCTTTTGCCACAGACCTTGCAGCTATACTTGCTGTTCCCGGGTTGGCCCTGCAGAGCTAGCTCCTCACTCAGGAACTCCTCTGCTGGCAGCTTCCGCTTCTGGAGAGCTGGGTGCTGTAGCCCAAAACCAGGCCGCACGTCAAGGCCACTGTTACACTTGTGCTGGCTGACGTGGTAGCGATAGGCAGCCTCTGACTTGAAGCTCTGGCTGCACAAGTGGCAGTGGAAGAGAGCATCTTCCAGGCTTTGGTGCACGGCCATGTGCTTCTCTAGGAGGTGCCAATCCACAAAGCTGTTGGCACAGACAGAGCAGGAGAAGACTGAAATACCGAGATGGGAGAGCGTGTGCCACAGGAGGCTGCAGAGGTTGAGGTGGCGCTGGTCACAGACATTGCAAGCCTGGCACTTCAAGTTGAGATGGTCGAAGATGTGGCCCCGGACCACATGGAAATCTTTGGCCAATGCCTTCCCACAGGCAGCACATTTCAACTCTGGGGAGGCCGCTCCTGAAAACAGGCCCAGCTTCCCAGGCAGGGGATCACTGGGGTGGACGATGATGTTGTTCTCAAATATTCCATCCTGTCGGTGGACGGTCAGCTGCCACTGAGTAAAGAACTTGGTTTCACACATGTCACAGGAGAAGAGGAAAATACCAATGTGGGACAGGACATGGGTCACTCGGGAGTTTCTGTCCTGGAAGTGGGTCTCACAGACCTTGCAGTTGCCTGTCAGCAGGTCCACATGGTCCCGAGCATGCTGCCGGATCAGCTGAATGTTGGGCTCCAGAACTTTCTTGCACACTTGGCAAGGCATGGCCTTATTCTCCCGGTTGTCATTCTCTCCAAAAGTCAGTTCGTCCTCACTGTCGTCACTCAGCTCAATCACCTCCTCGGCTGTGCCTATCTCTTCATTGGGGTCTTCAAACTGCAAATCATCTTCTCCCAGGTCCTCCAGCTGGAGCTCATCCATTTGCCCAAAGCTTGGATCTTTGGAATGCTCACTATTGCTCAGACAGGAGTTGCTCCCAGTGGTAATGTCTATTGCATCGTCAGGAGCGAAGAAGCTGTTTTTACTGAAGTCTCCATTGCTTTGAACTTTGTATGGCTGGCAGGAGCCCACGCTGGTCTGGACGCCCATGCTGACAGTGCCCAGGCCTGGCTGGGTCACCGTACCGGGAATGGACGTGAAGGAAGCAGGGGGATCATGGTCTTCTGTCTTTGGCGGCAGCTGTGGCAGAGGCAGGCTATGGTTAGTGTCACTGGTGACGTTTCTCTCTTCCTCTTTATAGCTTCCTCCAGCATCACTGGGCAACACATAGTTTCTGTCAGATCCAAAGTGCTCCCCGCCACCTCGGAGTTCTCCAAGGGAATGGGTGGGTTCTGCCGAGGTACAACTCGGGGTACCAGAGTGGCTCTCACTGCTGCTCGTCAGGGACTTGGCCACAGCAGTGCCCTCCAGGTCAGGGAAGGTGGAGTGACAGGCCCGAAGGAGGTCCTCCATGCCCAGACGCTCCGCCACTTCATAGATGACCCCAACATTGATCAGGTCGGTAAACAGCTCTGACGTATAGACAAAGCTCAGAATTTTCTCGAAGTTGGCAGGAGTGATGAAGTCCACCACATAAGTCCTGGCAGCATCAAGCCCAGTATTCAGGAAGAGGTTCTGAAAGTAGCCAGCTGCACAGGCCAGCACGGCCTTATGGGCCGGGAAGGAGCGGCTCCCCACCACGATGGTGACATCGCACATGGTCTCCGAGAGCCGGCACTTGTTGAGTTCCTTCAGTAGGTTGTTGGGGTGGTTGGTGCTTTGCAGTTTGATCCTCATGCCCATCTTAGCAGCTCCTATGAAGTTGCCTCCGGATCAGCACGGTTAATCTGTGGACAATAAAAGGAAAAGATGGATGTCAAGCATGCCCCTTCAAGTGAGGGGCCCTGCAGGAGAAAATGCTACCAGTCTTGAGTGTTTCCAAACCCTGGGTGGGGAACAGCAGTGAATGAACAGGTGAGAGCTGCTCCATCCTGCTGGGGACAAGGACAGCAAAAATGATGGGACAATGGCCTCTGCTCCCTGAAAATACTAAATACGTGGAGTCACCAAGACAAAATCCAAAAATACTGACAAAAATCTGATAGTCTGGTCATTAAGAGTCAGTAGGAGAGGCTGTCGGCCTGGTTAGACAAAAGCTAGTCCTCCGTGCTGGTACCTGAGAGTCAGCCAGAGACATCCCTCAGACACAGTCCTGCACTTCATTACCAGAGCAACTGACTCAATTTTCCTCATACTGATTTTCCTCCGAAATACAAGCTTTCTAACCTCCCAAAAGAATATATTATTTTCTTTCATGACGCCAAATGCCATATATATATTTGAACACGATTATCAAAGCTCCATTAGCTACGGGGAAAAGGATGCTCCATCTTCTAGTTTTCCATCATTGCTGTGTCCTTTCAGCCCCTAAGTAAATCTCTTGCTCTTTCTTGAATTCACATCTCTCCCTAACTATGCTACATGGCTACTCTGGTCTTTGTAAAACCCAGAGCCATCCCAAATATCACATTCTCTATATTCTGTGGGGGAACTTAAAACATTCAGAACCCAAAGAAGTCAAGCAAAGTAGGAAACAACTGTGGTATTTAATACTACTTATATATGTTTTATTCCTTTTTATCACCCTTTTCAGGGTTTATACTTTTGGTGACCCTGGACTAACAGTTATCTGATGCCATGAGAAAGGCATTTATCTAATTATACAGGCAAGATCCCTAAGGGCGTGTTCAATGCCACTTTTTCCCCCTTTCCAGTCCTTCACGGCCTAAGGAAGACAAGCTAGTTGCATTCTTGTTCAGTCTCACGACCGGCCCTGAGTTACACAGCCCCTTCCGCCATCGCACCAGATTCTACCAAAACACAACTCCCAACTTTTCCTGGGCCCAGGAAGCTTCTGAGCATTGTTGGGCACCAGGAACGCATCTCCCGGGCCTTTGGTGGCCACACATGAATAGGCCGGCAGGTCGGGGCACAGGGAAGCCTGAGCGGGGGCGGTCGGGCGCTCAGAACTTCCGACAAGGGCACCTCAACAAGCCGGGGACGCCCCAGCCTCCCCTCTGGAGATTCGAATACAAGTGGGCAGGACGTTGGAGCCAGCTGGGCACTCCATCTGGAAAGCGCACCGAGCAGCTGGGTCCCTCCACCAACGGGTGGGGGGGTTGGGGGGCGAGGGGCTAGTAACTCCGGGGGGACCGCGGGGTCGCAGCGGGGCGCGGGGCCGAAGAGGGGGCGAAGTGAGGGGGGGGGCGAGGCGGGCTGGGGTCGGTGCGCGGGAGGGGAAGATGGGCCGGCCAAGGGGAGCCGGCAGGAGGGAGCCCAGCGAGAACGAGAGAAAGGCCGGGACGGGGGTCGGGCCTTGGCCCGGGGCAGCCCTCGGCCCGGCCGCGCTTACCCGGCTCCGCGGGGCCCCGAGCACCATCGCCGCAGCCGCCTCACACAAAGGCCCCGGCCCGCCGTGCCCGGCCGGACGAGGAGGCGGCGCCGCCGGCCGCGGCCAGACTCTCCATCCGCCGCGCCGCTCGCCGCGCCGGCCCGGGCCGCCCCCACCGCTCTGTCCGCAGCGCCCCCCGCCGTCCCGGAGGAGGCAGCGCCCCCCGCCGCCCGGCCGCAGCGCCCCCAGCCGCCCGGGAGGAGGCAGCGTCCCCCAACGGCGGGGCCGGGCGCAAAGCCGGGCACACCAGGAGCCATGAAGCCGCGGCGCGCCCACCGCACAGCTCGGGACCCGAGCTCCGGCCACTGCGCCCCGCTGGGACCCTCACTCTGATCCTGCGCGGCCCCGGGACTCCCGTTCCGGCCCCCGCGCGGCCTGGGAACCCCAGAGATGTAACATTTATTGCGGTGCACAAGCAGCTGCAGCGCGTTTCCAAGTCCGCAGTCCCTTTCTTCCCCAAGCCCGGCTTTTTCCGAAGCGCTGATCTGCTATGTGGAGGACCACTCCTTTCTTGCCCAGGTGCCTGGAGAAGTGAAAGAAAAAAAAAAAAACCTCTCCAAACTAGGCTCTCATCGCCTTGTCTAAGTCTCATAGTTCGGAAGCTTCTCCTCGGAAGTTCCACAATTGTAATTTTACAACAACAAAAGTAGGAATATTTATTACTTTATGTCCCCTCCACTTAGCTCTTGGTGGCGTAGTAGGTAAGAGCTAGGGCTGCTAACCAAAAGGTCGGCAGTTTGAATCCACCAGGCGCTCCTTGGAAACCCTATGGGGCAGTTCTACTCTGTCCTGTAGGGTCGCTATGAGTCGGAATCAACTCGACGGCAACGGGTTTCCATCAGACTGTAAGGAGCCCTGGTGGCACAGTGGTTAAGCGCTCGGCAGCTAACCGAAAGGTCAGCGGTTCCGAACCACCAGCTGCTATGCGGGAAAAACCTGGCAGTCGGCTTCCATAAAGATTACAGCCTTGGAAACCCTATGGGGCAGTTCTGCTCTGTCCTATAGGGTCGTTCTGAGGCAGAATCGATTCCGATGGAATGGATTTGTTTTTTGTTCCACTACGCTCAGAGCTTTCTGAAGGCAAGGATCTGCGTGGTTTTGTGCACTACAGCATCCCAGCTCTATGTACCACACTTTCTGGTACAAACGATGTTGTTGGCTGCAGTGGAGTCGCCACACGCAAGCCTCCATTAACAGAGGGGTAGTGGCTGCGCATGAAGGGCATTGGCCAGAATCGAACTGGGTCTCCTGATGGAAGGTGAGAAGTCTACCACTGAACCACCACTGCCTGCTCCCATCCCCACCCCATGGAACACATGACAGGTGCTTAATAAATCTTGTTTGAATGAATGAGCTCTTGAGGGCTGGACCCTTTGTGGTCACCTTGAAAACCCACTGCTGCCCCTCTTTCCACCTAGATGACCAGATGAAAAATTCACAGGATCCCACTGCATGGTGGCAGCCCAGATCTGTTACCTACAGCCTGCCCTTTCCAGCACTTTCTAGAGTTCCGTCACTGTGTCTTCCTCCACCCTTCTCCAACATAGGTTACCCCAAATCCTCTCCTCAAATATTCTTGCCCAAGAATTACCATCAAACCAGAACTACCTTGCCCTGCCTGTCCCACCGCCCACCACCAAAGACATAAGAAGTCGTGCTCATCCCATGCTGTCTCTCCTCAATCGAGAGAAACCCCTCAGACTCCAGGACCCTTCAGTTTTGCTCCCCCTCCCATCTCACCCACCACAACAACCAAGAGCAAACCTCCCAGGGCAAATACATGATCAAAGCAAAAAAACCAAACCTAGTGCCATCAGGTTGATTCTGACTCATGGTGACCCTATGTGTTACTGAGTAGAACTGCTCCGTAGGGTTTTCTTGGTTGTAATCTTCATAGAAGCAGATCACCAGGACTTTCTTCCATGGCACTGCTGGGTGGATTTGAACTGCCAGCCTTTAGATTAGCAGCTAATCACTACCCAGGAACCTCGATAGGGTTCAGTAATTCCTTGGTGGGAAGGAGGGGCACACGTGATGTTGCCAACTAATCCAAGTCAGTTTGGCAGTTCAACAATTGTGAGTTCTTTCAGCGAATTTGGGACATTGCATGTCCCCTTTCCCACAACTTCACTAACTAGTGGTAGATTATACTGAAAGCAAACATTGTATCAAATGCTGCCAAACATGTAACATTTATTAGCAAGCAGACACAATAACAGCCATACAACCTGTTCTTGCAGTTTGAGGGCCAGGACTCCCACTTCGCTCTCATGTGAAAGGGTTCCTCAGAGGCTAATAGTATATTTCACTGACACGCCCAGCCCCATATGGCTGGGCAAGGTGACAGAGTCTCCCTGAAGTGGACCATCTTAAACCAGCCAAACTCCAGACCTCCGACATGACTCGAGACATTAGGCTGCTGGGCTTGCAAGGGCTTGGGGCCTGTTCAATTTTTCTAACCAGCTGCCGCACCATCTCTGGGGTGCTGACCCCAGATGGATGCACTTGACATGCTAACTAACCACCCAAAGGGTATAGAGTAAAGCTTATACTGTTTATTGTGGTTGTTGTTAGTTGTCATCAAGTCCATTTCAACTCCTGGGACCACACGTGTGCAGAGGAGAACTGCACTCTATAAGACTTTTCAAGGCCATGACCTTTCAGAAGCAGATTGCCAGGCCTTATTTACAAGTTGCCTCTGGGTGAGTTTGAACCACCAACCCTTCAGTTAGTAGTCCAGGTGCTTAACTATTTGGGTCACCCATACTCTTTATACTGAAGTCTTTGTAAAGTAAATCACCACACAGGATAATCACACACAGAGAGGCAAAGCTAAATGGAGAAGAAAGGGCCAGAATCCAGGCAAGGTCTTTTGACCAGGTCTCCCTAGGCATCAACCTGTTTACAACGAGAAGGGGAGGACCAGTATCCCTTCATACATTCCCCAAGTACGGAAACAGGAATCTGATCTAAAATTTGTCTGCATTGCTCTTGGAATCCCAGGACTGCAGTCTTTGTCAATCCCACCAGAGAGCAACCTTTCTGCATCTAGGCTCCTACTTGGCAAAGCCCTCTTGCATCTCAGCACCCATCTCCAGCTCCCACCGTGTTTGGGCAGAACCAGCTCTTGACGCTTTGTGACCCAGTCAGATTCTCCAGACTCTGCGAAAGTTTCCCCACCTTAAAACCCTACAGATAGATAATTTTGAATCATCAGCAAGATGACTTGTTCCAGGAGAAAGGCTCAGGGACCTGGGGTAGGAATATTCTGTGATCTCTAGCAATAAACCTAACACCAGAGATACTGAGGTGAGCCTCTTCTTCCTTCCCCGCCCCCACCTGTACAGCCACGTTCTAGGAAGAGAGAATTTCACTGGGGTGAAGGAACTGCGGGAAGTGGCCTCTGGCTCCATGGCCTTGTTCTTTCAATGCCTCAGCATAGCTGAGTGTAGACTTTGTATCGGGGTGATTCAGGGCCATGAATAAGCACCACCACCTCGCCACACCAGGCTAAGCAAGATAGGGAGCCTGAGGATTTCCTAGACGGTTACATTAGGGTACAGAACCCTCCTTGGGATCAGTAGGCTGTGATATTTGCCACATCAGATTAATAAAAGACACCCAGACCCACACACAGCACATTTAAAAGCCTTACACGTACTGGGGGCTTCTAGACCAATGCTGCAGGGATTGGTAACAGGTACATTATCAAGGAGTCTGAAGTAAGTGTTTCCCTTTATAACAAACAAGGGGGCCAGTTAATGCCCTACTTTGCTCTGAAGCTACCTGTTCCCCTCTTTCTCAGCCCCAGCAGTAACTTCCCTGTCTACCCCTTCCCCCATCCTAGTTGGATCAAGTTCTGTTTGCTTGTCTGCAGCCTTGTTCAACTTAAACTCTGTGTGTGAGTAACCATCTCATGCCCGGGACCTGTCACAGGATCCATGCTCAACGTTTAGAGACAGAAAAATGGTACAGTGCTATAGATGTGTCCTCTCTCCTGGTTGGGTCTTTGCACAGCCTTGATCCCCACCTCCCATTCTAACTAAGTAGGGTCAATTTTGGGGACTGATGTCTCCCAGGCTCATCCTAGAAATATAACCAAGCTATTCAGAATATTTGGGGTTGTTTCATTTTTGTCTGAAGCTGGTCCGTGAACACCTTTGAGTGCCAGAAACTTTCTTCCAAATTCATTCATTCATTCTTTTAATCACTAAATAAATCTGACTTTTATTTGTGAAACACTGTGTAAGGGACTGTTGGGGAAATCAATATGTGTGTGCAAAATAAAGAGGAAAGAAGAGTTGCCATCAGGTTGATTCTAACTCATGAAGAGCCCATGTGTGTCAGAGTAGAACCGTGCTCCATAGGGTTTTCAAGGATGTGACCTTCTGGAAACAGATTGCCATGCTTTTCTTCTGAGGCACCTCCGGGTGGGTTTGAATCATCAACCTTTCAGTTAGTAGACCAGCTCTTATGCCACCCAGGGACTCCTAAAATAAAGATACTTCCATTTAAATATGTTATAGCTAAGAAAGTTTCCTGATTACAACCAAACACTCCGAGGGACAGAGTAGCAGGGGCAGGGGTCTGGCATAACAAAATTTATTAAGAAAATGTTCTGCATCTCACTTTGGTGAGTGGCGTCTGGGGTCTTAAAAGCTAGTGAGTGGCCATCTAAGATGCATCATTGGTCCCAACCACCTGGAGTAAAAGAGAATGAAGAACACCAAAGACATAAGGAAAGTATTAGCCCAAGAGACAGAAAAGGCCCACATAGACCAGAGACTTCATCAGCCTGAGACCAGAAGAATTAGATGGTGCCCAGCTACCACCGATGACCACACTGACAGGGAACACAACGGAGGGTCCCTGATGGAGCAGGAGAAAAGCAGGGTGCAGAACTCAAATTCTAGTAAAAAGACCAGACTTAATGGTTTGATCGAGACTGGAGGGACCCCGGAAGATATGGCCCCCGGACTCTCTGTTAGCCCAAAACTAAAACCATTCCCAAGGACAACTCTTCAGACAAAGATTAGACTGGACTATGGGACATAAAATGATACTCATGAAGAGCGTGCTTCTTAGCTCAAGTAGATACATGAGACTAAATGGGAAGCTCCTGTCCAAAGGCGAGATGAGAAGGCAGAGAGGGTCAGGAGCTGGCTGAATGGACACAGGAAATCTGGGGTGGAAAGAAAGAGTGTGCTGTCACAGTATAGGGAGAGCAACTAGGGTCACAAAACAATGTGTGTATAAATTTTTGTATGAGAGACTAACTTGTTGTAAACTTTCACTTAAAGCACAACAATAGAAAAAAAAAATTTATAGCCAGAAGAGTCTAGGAAAAGAAAAACCCACCAAACAAACAAACACATCACTCTAGGTCATATGTAAAAATTCTTTATCGTTGAGGAGTAGAGGGAGCATTGTATCTTTAATGTAGACACTACAGAAACTCCAGGGGAATCTGTAGTGCATGCCTGTTGGGATTAGGAATATTCACTACACAGTTTCTAGAGCAGGGGGAGGTAGAAGGAATGGGGAGGGAGTCAAAGCATGAGAACCTTACAATGATGGGAAGAGAACAGAAATGGGAGAGAGGGCACCGAGGGATCGGGAGAGGGCGATGGGATGTCTTCATGATGCAGCCCAGGGATCCTGAAGTGGAGTGCTGAGGACCAAAAAAACAAAGTCACATGTTATAGCCTGTGAAAGTCCCGCCAACCACTCACTGAGGGGACAAGGGGCATCTGGAAAGGAGAAGGACAGAGAACTGAAGTCTTAACCCTCAACTCTTCCTGTTGTTGGGTGCTGTCCAGTCGATTCTGACTCAGCGACCCCAGACGACAGAGAACAACTGCCCCGTAATATTTCCTAGGCTGTAATCTTTATGGAAGCAGATCGCCAGGTCTTTCTTCTGCAGAGCCACTTGATAGGTTTGAACTGCCAACATTTCAGTTAGCAGCTGAGCGCTTAACCATTGTGCCGCCAGGGCTCCTTCAGCTCTCCTTAAAGCCTCTGAAACAGAGGACTGAACTTTCTTGACAGCAGGTGCTTGAAACTTCCCAGCTGCTGGATTTATCATGCCACTTATAAACACCTGCGTATGTTGTCTGGGGCACCCATGCAGAAGATGTAGTGATAAAGTTTGTATCACTCCAGCATCCTTAAGAGAGACGTATACACATAGCCCCGCCCAACATGCCCAGGTACCAGTGTTCTCCCAGCCTGGCCCAGTCCCTCTTCCTCTTCTCAGAAACCTTCCAGAGGAAGGACAGGCCCTAGATCACTTCCTTTTTCAGCAGCTTCACGTGAATGAAACAAGATGACAGCTTCCCCAGGACTGCCCCAACACAAACACAATGATCTGTGTTGATCCATCTCGTCTCATCTCCTTGAAGTGCCAGCCCCCAAGACGTTATGTCCTGCTCTGCCTGGCACCTAGGAGGTTGCAAATGTGCCATTGGTGGCGATAGTGAGGTGATGAGTCTGATCCCTCTGACAGAGACTGGATTCACTGGCGAGCAGTAAAAGTAGGTTTCTGCAATGAACTTGTTTCTACCATTTGTAGAAAATACTATGGCAAAATTGCACTGTAATTATCTTTATGGCTGGTGCATAATGCTGGAGGGAGAGTATGTCATCCGCTGCCCATATAATTATCTGGCCGTCGGCAGGACTGAAATAACCATCTAATGAGAGCAAAATGATACGGTAAGTACCATGTAATCAGTGAGTTACGGTTATTACGGCTCTTTG
Source organism: Dugong dugon (assembly GCA_030035585.1). Taxonomy (NCBI): domain Eukaryota; kingdom Metazoa; phylum Chordata; class Mammalia; order Sirenia; family Dugongidae; genus Dugong; species Dugong dugon. The sequence goes on from CM057465.1 coordinate 11,749,251, forward strand.
TGCCCTCTCCCCCGGCACTGAATCGGGGGCCAGACCCAGCCCCTGGTCCCAGGGAATCATCACAGGCAGTATCTTTAAGAGCCAGCTCCGTGGGCCTCGGGCTGGCCCCCTTGAGACCAATGAGTGTGGGTAGCAGGGACACAAGGAGAGGAACAGGGCTCTCTCTACAGTAATGGAGGCTTCCCAGTCCCTCTCCTTTCTGCTCCCCACATCTCCTTTCTTTGGAAGCCTGTGAAGAGAAAGCCATCAGTTGAGCTGCTTTGCTGTGTGTGGGAAGATGCTGTCGAGGCGGAAGCTTCCATGTTTTGACTAGACACTTCCCTGGGGTATTCTCACACTAGCATACCAAGTGAGAGATCTGTCTGCCCACTCAGGCCCAGGGTCCAGCCCAGACAGCTCTAGGCAGGCAGACCACAGCCAGTCAGGGGAAACACTAGGACATCCCCCACCCCTCCCAGACGGGAACAGTCATGATAAAGCTCATGCTTACCCAATGCTACGTGCCACCACTGTTCTGAGCACTTCACCTATACTTAATCTTCCGAACCACAACCTCGCGAGTGCTACTATTACCCTCATTTTTCAGAGGAGGAAACTGAGGTACAGAGAGATTATACAAGCTGGTCAGCATCACAGAGCTAGTGACTGGTGGATCCAGGATTTAAACTCAAGCCATGCCCTTATCCATGACACTGTGCAGAGGGACCAAGGTACGGTTTCCAGCTACTCCCAATTAAATTTCAGAGTTCCTTCCATTTCTTCCTAATCATCCTTGTATAGGACTACACAGAGGCACTCGACCAGGTAGCCCGGGATTCTGAATGATTTGAAAGGTTCAATCTGCCTGGGAAACAAAATGCTTTGCTTATGAATCGGTGTGGCACCTATAATTATCAGATGATGATCTCTTCATCTTTCGCACCGATTATAAGAGAACTGAGTCCAAACAACTAAAGTTGCCAATCAGAGAAGCCCCAGAGGAAACTTCTCTCTCCCATCATTCGGTCCTGCTCAGTCACCAGCCAGGGCCCATGACACAGGACAAACAAATGAAAAAAAAGCTTGTGTGTGTGCGTGCACGCACCTCTGAGTGTCTGTGCATTTGACCGAAGGCGTGCTGGGCACTGGCATTGTATTTTAGGGCAAATTTATGAGCATCAGTTGCCTGCAGTATCAAAGGAAATGCACAGCTGGCAGCCTCCCCCCCACCCCCATACACCACCTCTCAGCTCCCCATCCAGCCCTCCTGACCTCATTCTGCGTTGGAAGGATACTTGAGGCTGCCACAGCTGGGGACGTTCTCTTGGTTTACATCAGTAGGAGTGTCTGGGGTGAAGCAAGCAGAGTAGTTTAGTTACGAAGGGCTTTTCTGAATATGAACTTCAGTCTGACCTAACAGTCAGGGACTGGCTATGAGGGCCAGGATTAGACAACAAGAGTTGGGAAGAGGAGACGCAATCAGTTTGGGAGGATGGGGAGGAAACAGGGCCCCCCTGCCACCCTTCCGCCCCTCAGCTGCAGCAGAACTATCTTACAAGGGTCTCCCCACTCTGCTCCCGGTGGGGTGGGGCTGGACTGTGGGTCCAAGATGATTGGGTAGAAGAGGCCCAGGAACCCTCACTGTAGCTAAGAAAAGTTCTGTCTTTCCCTCTGGTGATAAATATGAGGCACTTGGCGTCTGTCATATCCTCTCCAGTACCCCAAACCCTTCCACTGTACCTCCACACACTCTTACCTGGCTGGATGTTCCTCTTGCCCATCAGTCCCACAAAGAAGTCATGCATGTCACCTGCAGATAAAGGGTCAGCGTTGTCAACAGTGATGCATATCTGCAGACCTGTGTCACAACTTTGGAGATTGGGTTTCTGGTCTCTATTTCTTTTATAATGCCACATTTAGCAGGCATGCTTCTTGAGCCCAACCTCTCTGCACATCTCTCCCTCTTCCACATTTCAAGAAGTCTCTGCCCCAGCAGGTGCCTGGCTTGGAATCTTGACAGACACCAAAAACTGTCTGCTGAGACCCCCTTGGTTCCCAATGACCAGCCAGTGGCGGAAGGGTCCCCATGCCTCTGGCACCTGCTTCCTCCTAATTCCCAGTGCCTCTCAGTCTGGGAAGGGCTGGCTGAACAGGTGCAGCTGGCACTTTGTTTGTGTCAGTGCAGATGGGCACTGGGCCCCATTCCCACAGAGGGAGCTCTGGGTGAGTAGACAGCAGAGATAGGGAAGGAGAAGGGGCGACTCACGTTTCTGGGGAAGTGATGATTCCTTAGGACCTGGGAAACCAAGAACAAGTGTGTAAACTGGGGGTTTGAACCTGGAAAGTGACGATTAGAGGGGGTTCAGACCACAACCCTCAACTAGTCACTAAGCCATCTCCAATTTCCCTCCGCCTGAAAGGGCTCCCCAGGCCTATGGCATCCTCCAAATCCTGCCCCTCACACTCCTCTGTCCTCAGGGCTGCTGCTTACCCACACTAGCCTTGCTCAGCATTTTGAGCAACCCCTCCAGAGAGACTGAGCGGCTGTCTAAGAGTCTCCAGAGCAATGACGGGGGCAGCTGGTAGAGATCCGAGTCCTTCTGGGGGAGAGAAGTAAAGAGAGCTGAGGCAGAGGCTCACACCCCTACGCACAAGAAACAGCCTCACCCTGAGTTCATTGCAGCTGGACCTGACATCCTCTCCATTTCAGAATTTCCTCTGGTTTGCACTGGAAGAGAAGTGGGCTCTTAGAGTGTGGTGTGTGGACCAGCAGCAGCATCGCGGGGAGCCTGTTAGACATGCATCATCTCAGCCCCACTGAGACAGAATCTGCATTTTTAACAAGATGCCCAGGTAATTTATATGCACGTTCAAGTTTGAAAAGCACTGGTGGATGGGGACACAGGCCCCTGGGGTTCTACCCGTCTCTGCCCCAGCCAGAATGTCTGTGTACAGGGGCAGACAGGAAGATGTCTGACACACACATCAGCAGTGTGGCACACTCCCCCTCCTCTGACCCAGTGTATGGTGGGTGGGGGTGGGAGTCTTTCAGTTTGGATTCAGCTCCATCCAAGTTGTGGGGTCAGCCCAGGGTGCTCCCCAGGGGGCTGTCCAACTATTCCATTTGCCCAGGACTGAGGGGCTTCCTGGAATTGTAAGATTTTCAGTGCTAAACCCAGGCCAGTCCCAGGCAAACCAGGATGGTTGGTCACCCCATCTCCCCAGGTCCAAGGCAGACTATCCCCTGAGGCCCTTTCCTGGCTCCTGCCCCTTCTCAAACACTGAGCGAGAAGGACCTCAGGCTTTTTTTCTCCGTGGCACATCAGGAACCAGTTTGCTCAAGGATGTGGTTCCTGTACTTGGTGAGTGAGCCTTGAAATCCCCCACTCCCAAGAAAGGCCCATCAGACCATGCACGTGTCCCCTAGTCTGTGCTCCATGACTGAGTCAAAGACAGGACTCAGTACTCGGGACGGGTGAGGTGGGCAGCCAGGGCACACCTGCAGCCCTGAACTTCCCCTACTCTGCACTCAAGCCCATGGATGTTTCTCTCCCGTTTTCCCACCGCCTCTCACTCTCTCTTCCTCTCATGGGTCTCTGCCTCTGGTCCTCCCTCCCCTTTTCTGCCCTGGCTCTGGAATTTCAGGAAGGGGGCATGCTCAGAATGGCATCTCCTCTTCTCCCCCACCCCCGCAACTGAACCCCAGATCCGGGAGCTGCTGCCATGCAGGGTCTCTTAACTGTCCGCATGATTTTTGTTTCAGCAACTTGGGGCACAGCAGGATGGTGGGCACACAACACACGCCCCGTTACTTGCAGCTGCAGAGAGACAATAGGAATGATCACATCTGGAGATTCTCACCCTGAATCTCACAGTGCCTCTCTCTTCAAGCCCAGGTGTCCTTGGGCTACTGTGCACACGCAGAGGCACGTTTACATAGGACGCACCCACACCTACACCAGTCAGTTGGGTAGACGTACATATAGCACATATCCTACCTGCCTTCCTCCCCAGTTTCCTTCATCCTCAAAGACCCATGGAGAAGAGGGACAGGACAGCAATCCCTCTCCCTCATTACCAAGAGGGGCAGAGAGGACATCTCCTCATCCAAGGACTCGAAGCAAGTTTGTCTCAGAAGAACCCAGATACTCTGACTACCCCAGAATGGCACTTTGCTGCTCTGTGTACAGTGCCCAACTCATATTTGGCACTGCCTGTGTGCTTTTTGAACTGGTTCTGGTCTTTTGGATAGGGGCAAATGCTACTACCTGCCAGGCTGCCAGTCTGTTGTGTCTTGGGACACTTCCCCAGCTAGATGAAGACTGGTGATCGCTCTCTTTGCCCAGCACAGGGCTTCTCAGACAGCCGCTTTCCTGGAATTGTTCAAATACTCTGCCCACCTCCTGTAATGAGATGCTAAAGAGATCTGAGCAGGAGAGGCAGTTAGACTTCACACACTGAATTTGTAATAAGTCCCTCCTGTAATCATCTTAAAAGCCTTTGTACCAATGTGATTGCTATCATTTCAAAACCTTGAAAAGACTTCCTCCCTGTTCTCCCCATACCCCTGCCTGACAATCCCTACCCTTTTCTTAGAGGAACTTTGGAAATTAGGGCCCAACATACCTCCCCCCACCCCCTGCCTTTCCTAACTAAGCAGAGACTGGAGGTAGGCAAGGGAGAGGAAAGAAGAAGAGAAGGGGCTAGGACCCTAGGAGCACCTGAGGTTACTGGGGGCAGATGAGCAGAGGATATGGGAATTTATTTGCATTCTGAAAATAAAGCAGTACACATAACCGATAGGTAAAAGAGCATACAAATAACCATTTGGGAGAGACAGCCCAACTGTATTGCTCACCATCCAGGGCTGTGCCACCTTGCAAGGGGACAGAGCCTGAGATGGACCATGGAGAGCCTTGGACCACCCTCGCTCATTTCTGGCAGCACCACCCAATCACCAAGTAAGCAATCAGTCAACAAAACAAACAATATCTTTTACATACAAGGCGTCAAAGACACACAGAGAGACAGGGATATTTACAGATATACCCAGAGAGTGTGAGAAAACGAGCTAATCAAGGAGGCAGAGAAATCCAAAGGAAGGCAAAATACCCTTTGACGGACAACCCCTCCCTGCTGTGCCCCACCTTCCTCCTGGTCAAATGTCCCCAGGTTCTCATAATGTCTCCCAGTTCTCTGCCAGGGTGGGGACAGCTAGGGGGTGTCTTACCTTGCTGCGGCCCCCAGCAGGCACCGCCTGCTCCTGTGGCTTCTCACAGACAGCCATGCAGTTCTGGATCAGGCTGAGGGCCAGGATGGCTACAAACAGGTTGCTCCGCATGGTGCCTGGGAGGGCAAAGGGCCAGCCTGGCAAACGGAGGGAGAGAAGGAGGAAGGAGGCAGGGTCCTCAGCCTGGGTGCAAATGCAGGAGACATTCATGATGTGAAGCCTGGCTTGACCCTGCTCCCTAGCCCCCAGCAATCCTGCCCAAGCCCCTAGCGTAGGGAACCAGCGAAGAGCATCTCTGAGCAGGGAGTACATCCCTTGGGCTCAGTTTCCCTGCTTCCCATCAGACATCTCCCCAGGACAAGAACCTGGCAATGAGCAGTGGTGCCGGCGGGACTCTAGGCACCCAAGGATAGACTTACAGGATATGCACATTACAGCAGGCACTATTTCCTTAGCTGGCTTGAGGATGTACCCTGGATGTTATTTTCCAATACTAGGTAACCCCAAGACTTAGGCAAAAACTTTCTCGTGTAGAAGAATCACTCTGCACCCACAGGCTCCAAATATTAATCACTGGTGCTTTCTGCTCACCTTCCCAGTACCCTGTTCCCTGTCAGAAGCTGTCACCTTCTTCACTCCCTCCTGACTCCGGCCCTGGCCCCTAGGCGCCAGCTCCCAGTCCATCCAACATTCTCCCGCTCTCTCGCTCGATCATGCCTACCTGTGGGGCAGCTTTGAGCCTGGCTGGGCCAGACAGTCTGACAGGATCAGGGAGCTGGCTGGGAGCTGGGAGCACAGCCCACTCCCCACACTCACTGATGATGCTGGTTTCGCCTGAAGAGAGAAACAGGGAGCGGAGGCGATCTTGAAATGTAGCAGGAACTCGGTCCCAGCTCCCTGATAAAGGCTCTGGGAAGGTCTGGGGGAGCCGAGGGGAGGGGCTGAGAGTCACCAATCCCAGGGTGGCTGGAGGGGAGGGGAAAGCGTTGGGGGGGAGGATGGAGACTGCAGCACACACACACACACACCTACACACACACACACACACACACACACACACACACACGCACCAGCCACAAACCCAGCAGTGAGCTCAAGTTGTCCAACAGTCCACTTTCCAACTGCACCTAAGCCACACACTCTAAGGAATGCTGTGTGTGGTTTTCACAGATTTTCCATGCCAGGTCTAGCTCAATAGGTATGGACCCCTGGGTCTCTTTCCCCAACTTGTTCATCCACCACCTCCTTCTCCCTTTAAAGCTTCAAGCTTGACTGCCAGGCCAGAACAATTTTAGCTAGGGTCCTCTCTGGGCCTCCCACCACCTGGATGACCAGGCTGAGATCCTTGAGGATTGGGAGGTGAGTCTAGGGTCCCCTCCAGTCCTCACTTCTCCCTCTGTCCTCCTCCCCGCTGGAAACTGCCCCAAGTGGAATGCTGGAGCTGCCCCATCACATTGGTACTTAATACCAAGTAAGGGTCAGTACTTCTGCCCTGCTACTGAATCCAAAAGCCTCCAGTGTCTGCCTCCTTCCACTGCTCCTCCAAGCTAATGGCTCTCCTCTTGGGGCCCCCCATCCTACTCCTTCTTGATCCTGAATCAGCCTTGACTTAGTTTCATTCTTCCAGAACTCTAACTTCTATCCCTCCTGCTGTAATCCCAGAGGAGAGGAACAGAACATGATAGCTAAGCTGTTCCCATACCCTCGCCTCCACCCCTGCATTGATCTCTTAATTGCTGCTTCTCTTTCTCCTCAGTTACACGTTTTGCGCTCTGTCTCCCTCTGGTTCACCCCTCACTGCTGAGGGGGCTTATCCTGCTCATTTCACACCCAAGGTAGAGAGCCCCAGGGCAAGAGTCAGAGTCAGAATCAGAGACAAAACCCAGAGAGAGACAAGAGGCTGAAAGACTAGGGGAGGTACAAAGTGAAGACCACCAGAATGACTAGTCATTCCCAACATAGAAAGTCGCAGGGCTTGAACATTGCAAGGTGCTTCAGCATAGAGCAATCCGTCTGATTTTCATCACCACCACCAAGTTGTTAGGTGCCATTGAGTCAGTTCTGACTCATATCGACCCCATGTACAACAGAACGAAACACCACCCGGTTCTGCATCATCCTCATAATTGTTGTTATGCTTGAGCCCATCATTGCAGCCACTGTATCAATCCATCTTGTTGAGGGTCTTCCTCTTTTTCTCTGACCCTCTAATTTACCAAGAATGATGTCCTTCTCCAGGGGCTGGTCCCTCCTGATAACATGTCCAAAGTACTTGAGATGAAGTCCTGCCAACCTCGTTTATAAGGAGCATGCTGGCTGTACTTCTTCCAAGACAGATTTGTTTGTTCTTCTGGCAGTCCATGGTATATTCAATATTCTTCTCCAACACCATAATTCAAATGCATCAGTTCTTCTTCGGTCTTCCTTATTCATTGTCCAGCTTTCACATGCATATGAGGCCATTGATTGAAGATACCATGGCTTGGGTCAGGCACACCTTAGTCTTCAAGGTGTCATCTTTGGTTTTCAACACTTTAAAGGGGTCTTTTGCAGCAGATTTGCCCAATGCAATGCATCCTTTGATTTCTTGACTGCTGCTTCCATGGGTGTTGATTGTGGATCCAAGTAAAATGAAGTCCTTGACAACTTCAATCTTTTCTCTGTTTATCATGATGTTGCTTATTGGTCCAGTTGTGAGGATTTTTGTTTTCTTTATGTTGAGGTGCAATCCATGCTGAGGTCTGTAGTCTTTGATCTTCATCAGTAAGTGCTTCAAGTCCTCTTCACTTTCAGCAAGCAAGGTTGTGTCATCTGCATAATACAGGTTGTTAATGAGTTTTCCTCCGATCTTGATGCCACGTTCTTCTTCATGTAGTCCAGCCTCTCGGATTATTTGCTCAGCATACAGATTGAATAAGTACGGTGAAAGCATACAACCTATGTAGGTAGGAAATATTCCTATTTTTCAGATGAGGAAACTGAGGCTCATAAGGTGAAGTCACTTGCTCCAGGGCACATAGCTACTAATCAGTGGAGAACAGCCCCGAATTCAAGTTTTTCTCACTCCAAATCTCCTGTTCTTTTTACTGCACTGGTGTGCACTCTGACCTATAGAGGGAATAGTTAACTTCCAGAGGAAGTGGGTGGCCCATCTCTCCAAGAGACTTGGAGACTTGAGACCTTCTACTCTTCTACAATTTGGGATTGGGAAGAAAGCCTTATCTCTGTTGTGTGTTTACTACAAAGATTTCTGCTCACTGAGGCTTTCCCCAATCACCCTATTTAAAATCAAAACCACCCCAATACTCCATATCCCCAACCTACTTTTTGTTCTTCATAGAACGTATTTTATAACATGCTAACTATTTTACTGATTTATTGTCTTTACTTCCCCACTATAATGTAAACATCATGAGGGTGGGGGTTTTAGTCTGTTTTCTTTGCTATTGTATCCCTAGCTCTAAAGTGTCTGGCATGTAACAGGTGCTCAATAAATATTTACAGGCACTCCTCACTTATCAACATGGTTAGGTTCCAAAGACCAGGTAGTTATGTGAAAATCAGCATTATACAAAAATGAGGGATGACCACATCAGATCACAAAACGGAGGATGACTACATCATTACATAACTGCCAAATTACATCATTACATAACGTCAAACCACTGACCATCATGGCCCAGCCAAACTGACACATAACCTTAACTATCACAGCCAATGTTACTCTTGCCTCAAACCCCAGCATTTGTTACTGCCAGATGTATGTCATTAATGCACAAAATAGTATATTTTACTATTGTTGTAAATGCAAAATGTTGGATAACGATACAGTGGATAAATGAGGAGTAGGTAGGTATACTTATTAAAAAAAACAAAAAAAAACAAGCTTCTTGTATCTCATACCCAAATGGGATCTTTTACGGAGCCTCTCAAGCACTCGTGGGTTCTGAAGTGTTTGTCTCCCCACCTACACTCCCAGGGACGTGGAACATACTGAAAGAGGTCCCCTCAGAGTAAAGCCAGCAGCTGGGTCTCAAGGCCTCTTTAATATGTGAGAAGCTAATGGGGACTCATGCAAAGCTTCCCATTACCCAGCTAATTATAGGGCTGTGTGAGCAGGGAGCACTTGGTGGGATGAGGGACACAAATGGGGAGGTGGTTTACATTTATATTCAAATGGTATGGCTGGTTCAGTCCCTTAAGAAGCTCAGATGCTGTTCCTAATTGTACCTAACCATCTCCCCTCCCCAGCATCCATCCAGAGAAGGAAGCCCAAGGAGGTAGGCTGGAGATGAGGGGGAGTGAGGGGACGGGCCAAAAGAGGAGCAAGTTAGATCAAGAGCTGAGGACCAAAGCCTCCAGGGTCCCATCTCTTCATCAACAGCCCCCCCCACCCCCGTCCATCCCTGCCCCCAAGCCCAGGCACCAGGGAAGCAGGGCTTCAGCAAAGGTCCACCATGAATAATGTCCTTTGATGATGCAGCATTTCACAGAGGATGGAGGGAGCCAAGGATGGGGGGAGCAAGAGGATGGCAGAGAGAACTGTTCACCCCTTGATCTCTAGGATTAGCAAAGACTTGAAAGAGTTGATGCTAAACTAAATTAGAGAGTGGTGAGCAGGCCCAGCTTCATTTTGCCATAAATTATATGCAAATGGATGTCAAGTAGCTGTTGCACTACAGAGGACTTTTTTTTTTTTTTTTTTTTAACGTCTACTCCATTTGAGCCACATCTCAGACAGGAAAACTGTCCCTGACCTGGAGGAACTGGGTACTTGGATTCCAGTGTCCCTAGTAGGTAGTCTCCTGCAGTTCCCCTCTTTGTTTCTGGTGCGGGTTGGGATGAGGCCAGGGAAAGGTGTGCAGTGTGCTGAGATGAGCCTGGCTAACCAGCCATTTCCTAGTGGACAGATGTGGAAGCAGACCCAGCACGAGCCTGTGCCCACAAAATGACCTGCACATGTCAACCACAGGTATACAACTTGGGTGCACACATGTGGACTTCCTCCACATACTGGAGGGGTGCTGGGGGGTGGGGTGGATGGAGGGCCAGGCCTATATGTGACACTGGGTAGAGACACCAGTGAAGAATGGGAGGATCGCAGCTTCTGTGTCCTGCCAAGTCCTGCAGGAGACAGCTGGGAGACAACCCACAGAAGAGCCCCTCAGAGACTGGGTAAGAAATGGGCCGAGACTGCAGGCCTGAACTAGAGCTGGTTTGAGCTGTGAGAGGCTGACATGGCCCCACAAAGGGTTTAGGAGAGTTCAAGATAGATTGCGCCCCTCAGGGCCTGAAGCAACCTAAACCTTGAGGGTGTTGAACCAGGTGAGGAAGGGGAGGGCTGGAGGGGCAGCTGGCAGCAGAGGTCAAGCTTCTCCCACAGGTGATGGAGGTCCATTCAGGCCCTGTAACAGAGGTGGGGAGACTGAGTCCCTGAAGGCTACAGGGGATGAAAAGAGATGCTCCTGGGCCCCAGAAGAGAAGAAGAGAGGCAAAGACAGGAAAGAAGAGAAGACAAGAGAGGCAGGAGAATCAAGGAGAGGGAGAGGAGCCCCCTCCTTCCTTGAACTAGCTTTAGTCGGCATGACCAGCAACCTCTACCCACCCACCCCAGCCCAGAGAGCTGACAGTGCCTTTAGCCCTGTGAAAGGAAAAGTAGGGTAGGGAGCAGCAGCTGCATACTCTCCTGAAATTGCTTCTGAAAATGACCAGACACTTCACTGGGAAAGTGACGACAATTTGGGCCCTGGAAGCAGGAGATGAGGTGGAGAGCAGGATGTTCAGGCTCGGGGTCACCCGTCCCTCTTACCCACCCCCCTCCCCCCTTCTCCCCAGCCAGACAGGATCTTCTCAGCCTGGTTCTGAGAAGTCAAGGATGGGAGGCTGTCAGGGATGGGGAAAGGCTGGACACACACCCTCCCCAAGACATGCCTGAGCCTCTCAGCCACCTGGGAAGAGCTGGCTCCCTGGGTCCTGTCTCAGTTCAGAGCAGGGTGTTCCAGAGGCTTGGAGCTTGTGTGCCAAGAGCAAGATTAATCTACAGGCAGGGAGAGAAGTTAATCAGGGCTCCTCCGCCAGCATGATTACCTGGGACCGTGAGCTGCCTGCTGATGGGAGTGAGGTGCAGGGAGAGATCCCAGCCTCAAGGAACAGTGAGCTCAGTGGAGGAGACAGGGACAAGGCAGAGAAGGAAGAGACTGGGAAGGGAGGAAGACATCTGGAGACAGAAACAAAGGCAGCCATTTGTAAGCTCCCACAGAGCACAGATCTAAATACTGCAAATAGATGAGCTGCTTGTTCCCCAAAGGTAGAGACTGGGAGGGTGAAAGGCTGGGATATGACAGAGTGTGTGAGAAAATAGATATGAAGGGTGGTGGAAAAAGATTTAAAGCGTTATACAAAATAGTACGTATTGGTATTAGTCAGAGCCCGAAGAAACAGGGACAATGAGATTGTGCAAGACAGTTGGAGACAGAGAAAAAGGATCATGATGATGACACAGGGAAAATTTACGAAGACAAGAGGGGAGAGATGGGGTCACAGAGATGGGAGAGTCTGGGTGGGGATGCCTCCCCCTGTCCAAGTGCCACGCTGCAGGCCCCAGCTGTCAGACACTGATTACCAAATAGCTGTTGACAAAAGAGGAAATTGCAGAACAGAATTTAAAATTCTCACAACTCCAGACTTTCTGGAGCCAGGAAGGCTGGATGAACCCCTGAAACTATTGCCCTGAGATAATCTTTAAACCTTAAACCGAAAAGAAGTCTTCTTAAAACCAAAAAGTAGTTTAGCTTAACTAGTAAGAAATGTCTATCTTGAGCATTATGCTCTTTTAAGAACTATATGGGATCAAAATGACAACAGCAACTCGAAAGATTAGATAGGAACCTTAGGGGCAGTGAGTTAATGTTAGTGAGCGAGGAACAACTCAGATAAGGAGAGTGAGAATTGTTGCACAACTTGAAGAATGTCATGTCACTAAATTGTACACGTAGAAACTGGTGAATTGGTGCATGTTTTGCTATGTATATTCTCAACAACAACATCAAAATAAATAATTTTTTTAAAAAGCTGTTGGCAGCAGCCTGGCATCTCAGGTGTCTGGCAAGGCGGAGATGTCAGGGAGGCAAGTGTGAGCAGCCCAGTGCCAAGCTTTGGGGTGGGAGGCGATGGCGCTCCAGGGTGGAGAGGACCCTGCCTTCACCAGCTCACCTCAGCTTATGTGAGCCTTCCGGCCCTGGACCTCTTTTCAGGCAAAATCTCCAAAGGACCCCAGTTTCTACCAAGACAGGGATCCTCACTTCTTCCCTCCAGGGACACACTTACTGAATCTGCCCAGTGGCCACCTGCGACCTGAGCCCCTTCCCTAGCTCCCCCCTTTGCCCTCCCCCACAGCTTCTCCAAACCTTAACCGAGCTCAGCCGGTCAACGAGCCCAGAGATAATTTCCCTTCTTTTCCATTCTTATTATCTGCATTAGCTGGCTCCAGGGAGCGTGAGGAAAGGAAACGGTATGAGAGAGGGGGGTCTAAGTGCAACTGGGTAAGAAGACGGCCGAACATGGGACCTTCCCCAACTGACCAAACCTTTCAGAAGTCACATGTTTTATTAGTGAGCAAAGAGGCTGAGAGTGGGGGGATACTAAGTTTGGAGGAGAGGACTGGAAAGGTTTGGGAGAAGAAAGGGCTTCCTCTTCAAGGGTTCTTCAATCTCTAAGCCCAGTCCCATGACCAGAGGAGTCAGACATGAGACCGTCCCAAAAAGATGGGTGGAGGGATGGTGAGTACTGGTCCAGGAGGAAGATGCTGTGGTCTCTCCATTAGGCGCCCACTTCATTTTACAGTCACCTCCAGGCCATGACTTCCCTTCTTCTTGCAACTTAGCTTGCTGTTCCCACCACCCCCAGGGCCCTGGATGACCTTGACAGCCACACTGCTCTCCTTGAACCTCACTGAGAACCTGGAGAGGGGAACAGACAGAAAGACAAAGCTAGTCCCCATCCACCCTAAGCTACTTACTCTTCCCTCCCACGAATTTTGTGATGGCTCCTCCCCTCCCTGAGTCAAGCCCATGTACCATGACCTCCCCCAGAGAACTTGGTGGGGGATTAAGAAACACTCTCCAGCCCTGCCCTGACATGGTATGCCCCACTTTCTGACTGTGTCAGTTCTCCCAGTCAACAGCTTGGTCATCTGCCCCAGGCCCTCCCTCACCCCAAGCTTGTGGCCTTACTTCTCAGTCACAGTGACTGGCAGCTCCCTCTGTGTGGCATCCAGCACAGCCCGGTACATCTTGGTCAGCAGTTCAACCACATGGTCACTGATCAGCAGGAAGTCTCCCTTGGAGCCCATGGATGACATCTTATAAAGAGGGAAAAATACCAGGGAAGGGATTCACTTTCCTCAGAGGGAAGGAACATCACAGAATGAAGGAATAGGCCCAGCGTGAGGGGTCTGGTCCCCATCACCTCCAGCCCCAGGATGCCACCATCTTCTCCAGTCCCAGGCCCTGCCCTGGCCTGGCCCTGGTACCTCAGTCAGATGCAAGCTGAAGAGTCCATCACTGAGGCTGGTGACTGACACCTCGGCCACACTGTCCAGCCCAATGACAGCCTTGGCCTGGGACTTCTTGGCATCTGTGAGAATCACATGCTCCTTGGTCAGGAGGAGAATCCGAGAGGAGGTCTGGGGTGGAACAGGAAAGGATGAGGAGAGGCAGGGATTAACCCCACCCCACTCCACTCAGAACCAGAGGCTTAAGCAAAAAGAAAATCCCTTGGTCTGGTTCCCAGGTGCCGGCCCCACCGCTGGGGATCAGGCTCCAGGAGGACTTCAGGAGTCAGGCCTTCACCTTGCCATTGCCACGATTGACCTTCTTCACAGTCTCAGCCATCAGAACAGGCCCTTTCTCCCCGCCCTTCAGCTTCTGCAGTTTGGGGTTCCCTTGCAGCCCAATGTAGTCACCACGGAATTGTACCGGGACACTGAAGACACACAGAAGAATGTACAGTGGAGACACGGTCCTCATCACTGCATGATTACCTGTGTTTTCCCCCAGAGTTCTCCGCTTAGTCCTCCCACACCCCTCCCCATCCTCCACCCATCCTTTGTCTCAGTGGGTCGCAAAGTGTGGCCCCTGACCAATAACATCAGCATCGCCTGTGAACTTAGTAGAAAAATTAATTTTTTAAAACTAAACAACTGCTTAGCTAAATTAGTAAAGAAAGTTCACCATGACCATTGCATTTTTAAATTGTCAACAGTAACTCTAAAGCATTGGTGAAAAGTTTAGTGGGTAGTGAGTCTAAGTCCACGGTAGTGAAACAATATGGGTAGAGATAGCAAGAATGTGATACAACATGAACAATATAACCAATGTTATTGAATTGTACATGTAGGAATTAATGAATGGGTGTATGTTCTGCTGTTTTTATTTTCACCAAAATTAAAATAAAAGAAAAAACAAATAAAGAAAGGCAAATTCTTAGGCCCCATCCCCAACCTCCTGAATCAGAAACTCTGAAGAGGGGACCCAGCAATCTGGATGCTAACGAGCCCTCCAGGTGATTCTGATGAACACTAAAGTTTGAGAACCACCGCTTTATCTAGATGGGGGTGGGAGGGCCCCACCTAAGGAATCTTTTCTTTGCACTTGAAGAAACTACCTGTTCTGGGGCTGGGAGGCCCTCACCTCTGGGGGTATGATGCCTTCTTGCCCTTGAACAGTTCACTGGCACAGAGCTTCTCCTTCAGGACCTGGACCTGCTCTGGGGACAGCTGGTCCCGGAACTTCTTGCACTGGTAGGGAAGGGGAGGGCAGGAGCTAAGGTTTTGGCTGGAGAAGGGCAGGGCTGAGGGAGGGAGGTGGGGAGGACACTGTCAGGAAGGAGTAGGAGCTGAGAGACATAGAAGGAGAAGGACAGGGACTAGAGGGATCTAGGGGAGACACAGGAAAGGACAGGCACTAGTCACTTCATGGAGAGGGCAGGGCTAGAGGAACACTGAGGAGAAGGGCAGGGACTGAGGGGATGCTAGGGGAGCTGAGTAGAATCAACCAGTTAGAAGAATCACGAGGGCTGCATGCCCAGCACACAGCTCAAGGCCTAGTCTCAGACAGGTGCTCAGTAAGTATTTCCTGAATAAAAGAACAAACGAGAGGAGAGGTGCTGGCCACCAGAACATGCTTCCCTGGGTCCCCCTCACCTTCCACTGGTGGAAGAGCCGCCGCAGCTCCTGATTAGCTGCATCGAAACACTTGTAAGGGGCAGTTGGCCATTTGTTGTCCAAGATCGTGATGGATGGCAGACTATTCTTCAGCCCCAATAGGAATTTCTGTGTCTGGGTTGGAGTAGGGGGTGTGGGGGTAGAATGATGAGAAGAGACACTTCCTGTTGGGCAAACTTACACCCAGATTCTGTCGGTTAAAAGGACAAAGGCCACCCAAAGTGGGAAGCAACAAGTGGAGCTGAGTAGATGGCAGGAAGTCACCCTCCTGCATCTCTTTCAGTGTGAAGTGTAGGCTTGGGGCTGGGAGGCATGAGCAGGCATGGGAGACCAGAGGGAGGGCAGGATTGGTTCCATCCAGAGACCTACTACCCAGGGCAGTGAAATGGGAGGAACCAATATGAATCTGGCCTCAATATTTTGCTCCTGTAGCTTCCATATTCTGTCAGCTCACAATTGCCTGTAATTGTCGGCCACTGCCTGTGCTGGCTATTGCATAGGTACCAAATCTCCTCTCTGACCAGTCAAGTTCAAACACCTCAGCCAGACATTCAAATTCCTCCACTTAGAGCCCAGCCTCATGTCACGGGATCCCTTGCATTCTCCTGGAACCCCAACCAGACATGTCATGCCCTCTACCCAGCCCATGCATTATCACTGTGCCTTAGCTCATGCTGCCCTCTCAGCTCAACTCTGCCAACCCACATTCTGCCCGTCCTTTGAAATTCAGTTCAAAGCCTTCTCTGATTCCCTTGCCTGGGAGTAGAGCCCCCAGTGCACTTCTCTATACCTCTGTCTTTGTACTATAGCTATTTGTCTGGAGATCTTCTCCCCCTTCTAGACAGTGAGTACTTGGAAGGCAGCATCCCAGGTCTTGAGTGTTTTTTCACCATTCAACAACATGCAATGATTGTCTACCCGTGCCTGACACTGTTCTAGGTATGAGGACACAGCAGTGAATGAAGCAAAGCCTTTATTCTCATTAAGCTTATATTTTACTGGGGAGTGAGGTGGGAGACAGGCCACAAGCAAATAAATACATAATGTTCGATAACGATATCTGCTCTGATGAAAAAAGACAGCGCCTGAGGCAGGAATGAGTGGTAGCAGGTTCCACGAACAGAAAGCAAGCCAGTGGGGCTGCAGTAAACTGAGCAAGCGGAGAGATGGTTAGAGATCTGGTCAGGGGCAGATCACCAAGGCCCTTGTAGGCTGTGGTAAAGACTTAGGATTTTCTTCTGAGGGAAACAGAACACCATTAGAGGACTTTGAGCAGAAAGGTAACATAATCTGACTTGCGTTTCCTTTTAATTTATTTTTTATTTTGAAAGTTTTTAAGCTTGCACAAAAGTTGAAAAAACAGCACAATGAACATCTACGTACACCTCATCTAAATTCACCAACTGATAATGTTAACATCTTGCCCTATTTGCTTTCTGTGTGTGTGTGTGTGTGTGTTTACATATATATACATACATATGTATGCATGTATGTACACACACTCACTCCTCACTTATCAACATGGTTAGGTTCCAAAGACCAGGTAGTTATGTGAAAATCAGCATTATGTGAAAATGGAGGATGACCACATCAGATCACAAATGGAGGATGACTACATCATTACATTACTGCCATATTATATCATTACATAACTGCCAAACCACTGAGAATCATGGCCCAGCCAAGCTGACACACAACCTTAACCATCACAGCCAGTATTACTATTGCCCGGCACCTCAGCATTCATTACTGCCAAACATACACTGTTAATGCGCAAAATAGTCAGACAGTAGTCTCTGAGGGTTTGTTTGTTTTTTAATTGTTTTTTCTGAATTTAGAAAGTGTTGCCCTTCCCTACGCAGCCTCCCTGCCCCAGCTCCTGCCAGTATTAGTTGGGGGCAGTGCTTCCAGTTCCAGCTGCCATTGAGTCAACTCTGACTCATGGCAGCCCCATGTGTGTCAGAGTAGAACTGTGCCCTATAGGGTTTTCAGTGGCTGATTTTTCAGAAGTAGATTGCCAGACCTTTCTTCTGAGGCAGTATCAGGCAATGGGTAAAAGCTCTAGAGTCAGATAAACTTATCCTAGCTCTATCACTTACCAGCTGTGAGACCCCTGGCAAGTTTTTTAACCTCTCTGAGCCTTAATTTTTTACCTATAAAATGAGGGAAAAGGTAAGACCTACTTCACAGGGGTGTTGAAAGCATTACAACATGAATTAATGCATGTCAAGAGCTTAGTGTATAGTAAGTGTTCAGAAGACTGTAGGTATTATCATTAATTACAGTCAGAAACACTGGGGGAATCCATGCCCAGAGGCCCCCTGTATGCTTCTTTGGGGGAGTGATTTATTGCAATATTGGTCTAAGGTCAGCAGCTTCTGGGCTGACATTCAGCAGCTGCCCAATAATATACAGGTGAAAGAAAAGGCAGAAGGGGGCCAGTCAGGAGATAAAGAGCAAAACCAGATTACAGGTCTCCGGTATGTAGCAAGAGAGCACGTACTCCATGGAAGCAGACGTCCTGGAGCCAGGATGAGAGGAGGCCAGGCAATGTAAAAGTCCTGGAAGATGGAACTCCCTTGAGAAGGAGAGGAGGAGGACGCAAGAAAGGCTCAGGGAGTCAGGGAAGAGGCCCGGCGCTTCAGAACTCTGCCGAGGGGTCCAGCCTCTCCAACAGTAAAGAGAATCTCCCAACAAATGTGTCTCAGATCTGAACGAGCACAGTTAATCAGAGTCCAAGCTACTGTTCAGATCCAGCCCTCTGCCCAAGATTTCCTGCTCTTCCTCCTTCTCTCTGGCCTTTCCCGAGGTTTCACTGAAGTGCTGCTCTCTCCCTTGTCTGGTTTCCTTCCAACACCCCTCAGAAGCACTGCTGCTATCTCGTGAATGTTTCCAGAAGTCACCCTTCTCTGTCTCCATTTCCTCCCACTGGAAATGGCTCATAATTCAGATGTCTCTAGGCCTGGCCCTGGCTTCTTCCTGCCCACCCTGATGCAAGTCTTCCAGAATTAAGATAGGCCCTTCCTGAGATTTACCTTCTGACTCTCCTGCTATAGTTTCAGAGGGGATAGAGGGAAGGTATGATTCCTCCACCCTTGTTGTTATTAATCAGCCCCTGACTCACAGTGACCCACAACGGAATAAAACACTGCCCAGTCCTGCACCATCCCCATGATCCGTTGTGGACCAGACCACTGTGATTCATAGGGTTTTCACTGGTTGATTTTTGGAAGTAGATTGCCGGGGCCTTTCTTCCTAGTCCTTCTTAGTCTGGAAGCTCTGCTGAAACCTGTTCAGCATCATAGCAACACACAAGCCTCCACTGACAGACAGGTGGTAGCTGTGCATGAGATAAATTGGCCAGGAATCAAACCCAGCTCTCCCACATGGAAGGCAAGAATTCAATCACTGAACCGCCACTGCCTCATTCCTCCACTTACCTGAACCCTAAAATGCGTCTCTTAATGTTGGGCTAGTTAATCCTACATATGTCCTTGCTCTGCTTATCATTGAGGCTCAGCCCCTTCAACCGTTGTTAAACATCCAGCCCCAGCCTCTTCTTGGGCCTATTCACCCATGGACCAGATGCTGGGTATGCTAGGACCCCTTCTTGCCCCAAGGTTGCCTGGAATGTCCACTCAAGCCAAAATGCCCTTTGATTCTGCCCCCGGGCCCCAAGGCACTGGGGCTGCTCCCCGCAGGCTGCTATCCTACCCCCTTTCTCTAGGACTTAACTACATGCAGATCAAGAAAGATCTTGGGGGAAAGTTTTGAGTAGCCTCAAATCTCACAACTTCCTCTTCCAAACCTGTCCCTCTCTTCTCCTCCCTGGCTCCCACCCTCAGTCCCCACCACTTACTATGCTCCTGTAGATGAAATCTGCCAATGTGTGGGCAGCCCCTGACCGGAAATATTTTCGATAATTCTTGCGGACCTGGCAGGGGCATAGAGGAAAGGAGTCAATGTGAAGATAGGGAGTATCTAGAGGAAGAGGTTCTACTATCTTTCAGTCACACAAAGAGGGAAGTAAGATAAAGGGCTGAGACTGTAGCTGGAGGTGGAGGGCATAAAGTCAGATACCCCGGCAGTAAGGAGGACACTGAAAACAGAAGGCAGAGCCCACCCCTGACCAGACAAATATACAAATCCCTCAACACACGGTCACCCTGCCAGATACATAGAAACGCAGACGTGTCATTGTACAAGGCTATGCCCCGGATATGGCCAAGACTTGCTCCTCAGAAGCTGACACAACCCAGGAGGAGCCTCTCCCCCATTCCCCATTACCTTCCACCCTCTCACGAACGCCTGGATCAGCAGTACTGACGCCCGAACCTTTCCATAGCGCTTCTTTTGCTGCAGAAAACATTGGACCTGTTAGAAACCTCCCTTGTGGACCTGCCCACTCAAACCCTGCCTCCTGAACCACCTCTCCTACTGCCCACTCTCCCCATTAAAGTGAGGGGGATGGGGCTTTGGGGGTGGCTGATACCATGTTGCCCCGAAACCAGGAGGAGATGAGGATCTGACTCTTGCGCATCAGTTGGTAGCTCGTGCGGCAGCGCCAGCCTCGGTATGTCTTCTGGATGAGCGTGGCCAACTGCTGGAGTCTAAGGCGCCGCTGCTCTTCCACGTAGAAAAGCTGGGGAGACAGGGAGATGGGGCAGAGAGGCTGGGGAGTAGCACTCTCTCTCCTACACCTCACAGTACCAGAGGCTTCCAGTCTGCACTTTATTGGATTATTCCAATATCTTGTTAATTCCTTCCTTCATTTGTTCATTCATTCATTTAACAAGCATCTACTGAACTCTAACTCTATAGCAGGCACTGTGCTAGGTGTTGGGAAATCAGGCATGAGTAGAATATCACCCCTGCCCTCAAGGAGTTTCACTTCAGGTAGAGGCACTCAGGGGCCAAGCAAGCACCAAGCTCAGGCAGGGGTGGGAATCCAAGGATTCAGTTCCCAGGGATAAAGCCCCTGCAATGAGGAGACTTCCTCATCCACAGTCAGATTATAGATGCTTCCCTCCCCTCCAGCCTCTCACTCCTCCACCTTCCCACCCCACCAAACACAAGTACACTCTCCAACTCACAGTCTTGGGGTTCCTAATGAAGATCTTTGTCTTTCCAAAGGCCAGCTCTTCTGAGGCCACACTCAGCTCCCCTATGATCTTCTCAACCCCCTCCCTACACAGAGCAGATGGGAGAAGGCTGCAGAGGGATCTCCCAGGAGAGGGTCCTTCTCCACCTTCCCCCTAGCCCTTCTCACCCTGGAGGGAGGGTTGGGGACTCAAACAGACCTCAGAGCCTCCAAAAAGTGATGATTTAATTCATTTCCCCAAGTATCCATTCAGCAAGCTTCAGCAGATGTGCACCGCATCATCCCCTCTTGGTCTCTTCCCCAGAGATGTTCCTTCATTGCCTTACCTGCCCCCCAGTCTCCCCACTGGGTCTTACCGGGCTCCCTCCTTCCAGTGAGGCCAGGTGCTCCGGCTCAGCATTCGGTACCTTTCCAGGAAGGGCCCGTACCCCTGGCGGTAGGCGTAACCCGCTCGTCGCACCCGCACATTCTCCAGCAGCCCCAGGTATAGAGCCTGGTTGGCCACCAGCTCTGAGGAGAACTGACCGTGCTGCTGATGCTCATTGGGCTTAATGCACCTGGGTGGGAGGTAGGGCGAGGCACGGGCTTCAAGAGCTGACACCTTTGCCAGTGTCACCCAGCCTGGTCTCTGCACCCCTATTCTGTGCACATTCCCCTTAGTTGACATATTTCAGAGGAAGGAGATAAGCTGGCCTTCCAAGTTTCATTCACTACTGATGCTACCAAAGTCTGATGGTCTCCCTCCTACAGGAGTTTCAGCTCCTTGTCTGGCTCTGTTTTCCATGGGAAAGGACCTCTGATCCCCTTGTTCCAAAGACATCCTCCCGCCCCGTGGACATGTTCTATAGTATGCAGATGCTGCATGTGCCATCATGTATGTAACACATCCACCTGTGTGCCCAGCATGTCACCTGATATAGTTGGGATTCTTGGAATACAGGTTCTTCATTAGTATGGCCACCGAATTCTTGAACTGGGCCCCAGCAGTTGGGGGGCGTTTCAGAGACACCTGCTTGGGATCACCCTCAGGGAACAAGGACTGAAGGAGGGGGTGCTGGGCCTTCCACATGGCCTGGGATAGGTCCCGGTAGAGTAAGTCATTATTTTTGTCAATGAAGCTGGTCACATTGTACGTCACCTGTAGGGGGTAGCTATTGGTTTGGAGGCCCCAAGGCCTTGTCCCAGCACTTGGCCCTCCTCTGTCCTGTGGTGAAGTATTCCCAGCTCTCGCCTCCCTCAACTCCTCCCCCATTGCCTTCAGTCTTTGCCCCGGACCTAGTCTTTTCCCCCCAGGCTGCCACATCACCTTGCCCGCATAGTGGCAGATGCGGAAGCAGCTGAGGCCCATGGTGTGATCATACTGGTGCTGGGCATTCTGGGTGACTTTGCTCTCATAGTGTTCATGCTGGGAGAAGAGCTGGTTCAGCTTCGCTAGGAAGGTGGAGTCACTGACCACCCCAGGCCGCAGGCACTCCTCATCCAGCATGGCCAGGATGCCTCGCTGATTCTGGGCCAGGGGAACAAGATCAGCCCAACCCAGACCCGGTCCCCAAGCTAGCCATGCTCTCCCTGCTGCCCCCACAACCTTCTCATTCTTTGCCCTCTTTATCAAGGGGAAGGGCAGAGCAGGAATGTTCAGGCTGTCTGTAAGGGGGCATCTCAGAGGTAATGAAGAATAACTCACATGCTCAATGAGGTCGCAGATGATACTATTATCAAAGTATTCCACCTTTGTCCATGGTATGCCCTGGTGAGCGGAGATACAACAAATTACAGGGAGTGGGCCCAAGACAAGTCCTCATGGCCTCACCAGCACCAGCTGCCTCTTTCAACCACCCCACAAGGTACCATCAGAAAGCCCCATAGTTTGGAGGAGTACTTTGGTGCAGTTTCTATTTACATTCCCATCCCTCCAAGACTGGTAGAGAATGTATAGGATGGGTGGACAGACACATAGGAGGAGCCAGAGCAGCTCTGAGGAGGGGTAAGACAATGCAAGGAGCCCCGTAGGTGGGGTAGGGAGGAGAGGGGAGTGTAATATATTGCGGGAGGACTAGGATAGGGATTACCCCCACTGTGGGAGTGGAGAAGGATCCATGTGTATGTGGAAAAGCAAATGGTCATGCTACTTTGGGAATTAACTGTAAAATGAGCCCATAAGCAAGAATTTACCAACAAACAACAAAGCTAATTTGCCACATGTTCAAAGATCACCATAGGTGATTCCCAAACTTGAGTGTGCATCACCATCACCTTGGAGGGCTTGTTAAAACACAGATTGCTGGACCTCATCCCCAGAGTTTCTGATTCAGCAGGTCAGGGTGCGGCCCGGGAATTTGCATTTCCATTACATTCCCAGGTGATGCTGATGCTGCTGGTCCAGGACCACACTTTGAGAACCACTGATCTATATAATACCTTTGAGATTGTACAGTAAAAATAAATTTAAAAAGCAGGAGTGGTACAGAAGCAGAAGACCCAAGACAATTGTTCCCTACTTTAGGGACTTGCCAGGCATTAGCCCTGAAGACAGGATAGCTCCTGACCACACACCAGTCCCAAGGGCCAGATCTCCTAGGCTGAGGCCATCCCCAGGTGTGTCTGAGGAACACAAGCCTTTCTTCCTTCCTCCCTCACAGGGTGAAATTAAGTCAAGTTGCCCTCCCACTTCATCTCAAAAATAACTTCCCCAGCTGGCTAAATGAATTATGATATCCTCACAATCCTATGTAGCTGTAAAAAAAAAAAAAAAAAAAAATCTTTATATATTGATATGGGAAGATCTCTTGTTAAGTGATAAAAATAAGGTACAGAACAGAGTATTTACTGCCATTTGTATAAATTTTGTAGAAACAATATATATTTATAGATTTGCCTATATATACACAAAACACCTCTGGAAGGAGGCACTTTGGTTTCCTTGGTTGGGGAGGAGAACTAGGAGGCCAGGGATGGGGTAGGAAGGAGACATTTCACTAAACATCCTTTCAAGCTTTTTGAATTTTGAAGCACGGGAATGTGTTATCTATTCGATAATTTATTTTTTTAAATTAAAACATGCAAAACAACTGAAAACACTTCTCTGCACCTTGCCACCATGTTGTCCAAAATTCTGCCAAAAGAGGCTCCTGAGAGCACGCAGAGTCTGGGAGGGTTTTCATGAGTTAGACTGTCTGCCATTCACGCTTTGGGGTGGATTAGTTCAATCAGAGAGCCTTTTTAACACCTAGCCTTAGAAAACAGGGGTTTTCACTGAATCTGGGGAGAAGTGTGGAAATTTTGAGCCATGGGGCACTTCCAGTGAGGAAATCGGGAATCAGGATGCTGCAAGAGGCAATGACCACAGCTGCCAGGGCCCCAGAGGAGACAAAGGATTCTGAGGTGTTAGAGAAGGGCAAAGGAAGAGATGTGGTAGGGTGTCACACCCAGGAGAAATGTCCCTTCTAAATTGGGTTCACAGTCTGCCATAGGCCAAGCACAGCTGTCACTTCTCCCTTGTCAGGACTCTTCACACACACACACACACACACACACACACACACACACACACACACACCCCACATGTCCATCATTCTGGCCCTTCTGGAGTGGGAGGCTGGAGTGCGGGAAGCAGTGGGCAATAGCAGAGAATTAGGGCTACTTGGCATTGCTGCAATGTTCGGCTGTATAAGTGGAACTTTATGTCCTTTGTGTTCCCATCTGGGGACAACTTAGGGGAAATTGCAAGCAAGGAGAAAGATCTGGCATATATCTTAGAAGTCATTTAAGAAGGAGGAAACAGACAGCAGACTTCATTTACCTCTCTCTTATATTCCTCCTGCTCCTCTTTCAGGGTCATTTCTATGAATACCTGCTGAAGCTTCTCATTGCAGTAGTTGATCACAAATTGCTCAAAGCTATTATCCTGAGGGAGGGTACACAGGTTAAAGAGAGAGTAGCTCACCCCAAGACCCTTCCTCCCCTCTCTCACTCACCCCCTTTGAGCCTGTTCACCTCTGTTGTTGTGTGCCATTGAATCAATTCCGACTCATGGCGACCCTATATGACAGAGCAGAACTGCTCCATATGGTTTCCTGGGCTGTAATCTTTACTGAAGCAGATCACCAGTTCTTTTCTCCTGCAGAGCTGCTGGTGGGTTTGAACTGCTGACCTTTCAGTTAGCAATCGATCACTTAACCATTGTGCCACCAGGGCTCCTTTGTCCACCTCTAACCCTAGGGAAGTAGGGTGCTGAGGCTGGATGAAGCTCCCTTACCTGTAGTATTTCAAAGCCATAGATATCCAGGACCCCCATTACCTTCTTCTTCTCCCCAGCGCCCACCTGAAGAGGAGGGAAAGAACAATCTAAGGACAGGCCCTTCTGGGGTGGATGTGGCTGGAGCAGGAAGCAAACAGAACTAGGGTGGCCTTGACCAAGTTAAATAGGAACTGTTGTGATTTTATTCTACTTCCTTCTCCATACACGGGAGGATAAGCAAGCAGGGAAGAAAGGGGAAAAAGGAAGATGCAAATAGATTTTCAGAATTGTGCTCCCTTGGTATGAGGTATGGAGGTCCCTGGGTGGCACAGTTAATGCTCAGCTGCTAGCCACAAGGTTGGTGGTTCAAGTTCTCCCAGAGGTGCCTTGGAATAAAGTCCTGATGATCTACTTTCAAAAAATCTGCCACTGAATACCCTATGGAGTACAATTTTACTCTGACACTCATGGGGTTGCCATGAGTCAGAATCAACTCAACAGCCACTGGTTTGGTTTTTTGTTTTGGTATGAGATAGAAAGACACTAAAACCCTCTCAGGATATTAACCATCCCTTATATCTGTAGAGCATTTTACAAACAATTGCATATCCATATTTCATTAACCCTTGTCATAACCACTTTTGGGCTATTATGAATAATGCTGCTATGAGCATTTGTGTACAAGTATTTATGTGGTCATGTGTTTTCAATAGCCTTGGGTATATATACTTAGGAGTGGAATTGTTGGGTCATATGGTGTCATGGATTGAATTGTGTCCCTCAAAAATGCATGTCAAGGCCATTTAAGATAGATCAGTTTGTCCCAACCCACCTAGAGTAAAGGAGAATGAAGAACATCATGGACACAAGGAAAGTATTAGCCCAAGAGACAGACAGGGCCACATAAAACAGAGACTTCATCACCGTGAGACCAGAAGAACTAGACGGTACTGGACTACCACACTGACCGCCCTGACAGGAAACACAACAGAGAGTCCCTGACAGAGCAGGAGAAAAGTGGGGTGCAGAACTCAAATTCTAGTAAAAAGACCAGACTAAATGGTTTGATTGAGACTGGAGGGACCCTGGAAGACATGGCTCCCAGACTTTCTGTTAACCCAAAACTAAAACCATTCCCAAGGACAACTCTTCTGACAAAGGTGAGACTGGACTATGGGACATAAAACGATACTCGTGAAGAGTGTGCCTCTTAGCTCAAGTAGATACATGAGAATAAATGAGCAGCTCCTGTGCAGGGGCGAGATGAGAAGGCAGAGAGGGTCAGGAGCTGGTTGAATGGACACGGTAAATCCGGGGTGGAAAGGAAGAGTGTGCTGTCACAGTATAGGGAGAGCAGCTAGGGTCCCAAAACAATGTATGTATAAATTTTTGTATGAGAGACTAACTTCAATTGTAAACTTTCATTTAAAGTACAACAATAAAAAAAAATGTGTGCCAACTTGGCTAGGCCATAATTCCCAGTGTTGTGTGGTTTTCAACCATTTTGTGATATAATATGCTTATCCTATGTGTTGTAAATTCTATCCTCTATGATGTTAATGAGGTAGGATTAAAGACAGTTATGTTAATGAGACAGGATTCAAACTACAGGATTAGGTTGTAACTTGAGTCAATCTCTTTTGAGATATAAAAGAGAGTATTAAGCAGAGAGGAGAGGGACCTCATGCCATCAAGAAAGAAGCACTTGGAGTGGAACACGTCTTTAGACCTGGGGTCCCTGCACTGAGAAGCTCCTAGACAAGGGGAAGATTGATGACAAGTACCTTCCCCCAGAACCAACAGAGAGAAAAAGCATTCCCCAGGAACTGGCACCCTGAATTTGGACTTCTAGCCTCCTAGACTGTGAGAGAATAAATTTCTGTTTGTTAAAGCCACTCACTTGTGGTATTTCTGTTATAGCAGCACTAGATAACAGATAGTTTTATCTGATTCTCACTAAACCCTATGAAGCAGATGAGCATTAGTGGCCCATATTCCAAATCAGGAAACTGAAACTCAGAATCTTTGTGAAACTGAAAGGCCACGTGCTCTCAGTAGGGGGTCCAGATTGTCTAATTCAGAAGCCAGTGATGTTTCCACAACAATATACTATTGAAAGGAACAGTACCCCATCCCTCACCCTCCATACTGTTAATCTCAGTACTCAAGGTATGGGGCTGGACACCAGGGCAAGAAAGGCGAGGCAATTAGGAGCGTGTTAAGGGAGGAGGGCTCTTCACCTTGATACTCTCGTTGATTCGGTGCACTATCCAATTGAAGAGGCGGCTGTAGATGTTCTTGGCCAGAGCGTCCCGAGCGTACTGAGCCTGCAGGGTTAGGCCAAGCTGGTCAGCGAGGGAAGCCACAGAACAGGCTCAAAATAAGCCCCCTCTTATAGGGCCCCTTACCTGGATGATAGTCAATGCAGTGACCACCTTTTCTTTGGTCGTTTCCACAGTTCTTGAATGCAGAGCTCTCTCTAGTTCCTCTGAACTTAAACCCACCAACTCCCCAATCTCCTGAACACCTGGAGTGATGAGAAAATGCAACATGGCCTGAGAAGAGGCTTCCTCCCACCCCACTCCCAAGCTGGGGAGGGATGTGGGACTGATAAGTGAAACTGCCTCGGAGATTTGTGTCCCTGAGTCTGCTCGAGGAAAGTCATTGCAGCCAATTATGGCTTTGGAGGAATCTCTGTATGGTGGGAGAGAAGGGAGATTTGGGCACGTTGCTGCCATTAACTACTTTAATATGAGAATCTTCTGAAACAGGTGTGAATATTCCCATTTTGCAGAAGAATCAACTGAGACTCAGAGAGGTCCCAGAGCCTAGGTCTATCAAACTACAAAACCTCTTTCCAGTATGCCTCACTGGGAGTTATCAATGAGTCTGTTTAGGGGAGAACCCAGGAGTGGGCTGAGTGGAATTGAATCAGGGTGAATTCAAGTAAGCTGGAGATGCTAGAAGAGTCAGAACTGTAGTAGGAGAATCATGGGCTGGGTAGGGGCTCTGGCAGGGTGGTACTGACCTCGCCCATCATGGATGCCGCTTGCTAGTATGCTATTGGCTTGGAACTCATCCGAGAGCTCCACGTTCCCCAGCTTCAGCACCAGGGCTGTCACCTCTAGCACCTGTCGAATCTCCTCGTCCGAGAACCCAATCACAGTCATTGCACTCTTAGGGGGAAAACAGAATCAGAAGCTGGATTGGTGGTGCCAGTCCAAAGCCTCCCTTCTCAACGCTGCACTCATGGAATGGCCTGAGGTCCCGAGCCTACTCTGCCCTGGGCACCCACCTGCACAGCCCTGAAGTTGGAGGCGTCATCCATGCCATCCACTCTGGACGCCTCCCAATTCAGATAGGCATAGAGACTTGTTTCCCGCTCGAGCTTCAGGGCTTCTGGGAGGGCCAATGTGAAGGGAAGAGGTTAGTGCACAGGCTCTCTGGAGCCTCCCAGCCTTGACACCACACAACCCTTGCCCTAGGCTGGTTCATTCACTTATTCAAAGGAGCCATGTTTGGTTTAGATTTCTCCCCTATGTCTTTTGTTTTGAGATCAATTTTTCCTATGCTAATAGACAAAATTTTTAAGTGGTATATAGGGTTCGAGTGTTTATATTGT
The DNA here is from genome assembly GCA_030035585.1 of Dugong dugon. Lineage (NCBI taxonomy): Eukaryota > Metazoa > Chordata > Mammalia > Sirenia > Dugongidae > Dugong > Dugong dugon. The sequence continues at coordinate 11,777,642 of CM057465.1, forward strand.
TTGTTTGTTTTTTTTTTAACTTTTATGAAAGAAAAGCCTCATTCTCTTCTTTTACCCACACTCAGGGTTCTGAACAATAAAAACAAACATACAAATCCTCCATCCTGCTCAGGACTCAGTGCTTCTGGGAGAACAAAAGGGGTGGGAGAAGGGTAAGCACGTATCTCCCACCCACCCCCAGTCTCAACACCTCACCCTTGGTCTGGGTTGGTTCATTCACTGTTGTTTCACTGAGTACCAACAAAGTGGCAGGTACTGTACTCCCCTAACCCTGACACCTGTTCTAGAAGGTTCTCTCTGGCACTGTAAGGTTGAGCCAAATGGCTTTGTTGTGTCCCTTCCCCTCCTCCCCAGTGAATCTCTATTCCATCACATATCACATGGGTTAGGTTTTCTGTCTCTCTCTCCCACAAATGAATACTTGTGTGTCGGGACTGTGTCTCTCATCTCCAGATTCCAGGTACCTGGCTGGCATTCAGGAACTTTTTTTTTTTTTTAAATAAATGCATCAAGGGAATAGTCAAAGCTGTTCATCTGAGATGCGAAGGATTAGGTTGATTCTGGAACTTGAAGGATGTCCATTATGTTATTAAAATGATCTCAGAATCAAGAAGTGTCCCTCAAACTAGAGTTTAATGGGGGCTTCCCTTTGACACAAATTTTAAAACAGGAGCCTACTAGGGGACGGGTATCTGCACGGAAAATGAGTCAGAGAGGCCCTGAGATGATGACACCAGGGGGACCCTGCCCAGACTCAGCTGAAATCAATAGGTGAAAAGCCCTCTTCTAACAGAGTCAGCCAGAACAAGATCCTAGTGCCTATGATTCAGACAAATTGAACACAACCAAGACTATTAAGCCAGGAGGGAGGTGAGAGCTGTGGGGGTTCTTGAACCAAAGAGATCTCTAGGAGGGAAAAAAAGAGACAAGCACAAGTCTAGCACAGAATAATCAGAAACCCAAGGGACAGATCCTCGGGGCCAGACACCCAAAGTGTTCACAGCTAGAGGGAGATTGAGAGACAAACTCTGATAGGGCCTGAAGTCCCACTGGGCTCTGCAGTGATGCCCACCCAAAGCCACCTAGGGCGAGTCCAGCATTCAGGCCAGTAGGCGGGGATGGGTTTACCCATGAGACAATGCAAGGTGCTCCATGCCTCCTGGTCCTAAAGCCACCTGCACAGGCCTGTTGGCACAAACTACACTGTATTGCAATGTGACTGTTCGTACATCTGCCATCCCTAGAAGACTGTAAGTTCCTTGAGGACAGGGTCCGTGTCTTTCTCATCTCCTTTAATGTCTGATCATAGTAGATATTCAAGAAATTTAATAAATGAATGAATTAATGAAACTTCCATAGAGCTATTTAAGAAGAAGAAATCATTAACAGGGTCCTGGGTGAGGCAGATGTAGACCCAGGGCAACCTCAACTAGAGCTCATTGAGAGTTCTTGAACACTTGTAACATCTTCCCCTTTTCCTGTTGAACTATTGATAAAATCCCTTAAGACTGAGGGTAGGAAAGGATGGCAGGTAGAAATGGCTGTTCCTTTTTTGAAGCCAGCTTGGGGAAAGAGGAACCAAGGAGGGACAGAGGAGTAAGGGCAGCGACAAGGCAAGCAGGTTTATATCTGGCAATAAAACACCAGAAATGGGAGAGAGCTCAGAGGTCAGAGGATTGTTTCCAACAATGGATGAGTAAGGTTCAGGGTGGGGAATACAGGCAAGACAAAGTCTGGGGGACTCAAGGGAAGAGGAGTGTGGGGGCCCAACAGGACCAGAGGTTCTGAGGATCAAGTGGAGGCTGGGGATGTTCTGCCATGTGTCCGGGGCAGGCCTTACTTAGCAGCTGTGCATCTGCCCCAGCCAGCAGCTGATAGAAAATGTGGAAGTTCCTTTCCCTTTTAAGCTGCTTCACCACTCGGGATTTCTCAAGCAGATCTGTCAGAGAATCAGAAAATAATGTCCTGAGGGCCTAGGAAAGACCACAGCTTTTCCCTAATTCTGCCCTCACCCTGGTCTTCCTAGCAGTTGGCAATCTCCTGGTAGTCTAGTATTCCTCCTTCCTAGAGGAGTGGATTAGCAGAAAGGGACACCGCAGGGCAGGTGGAAGAGAGAGGTGGTGAATGGGCAGGGGAGACACGTACAGTTTGTGATGACACCACCGAGGGGGCAGCCCTTGAAGTCAAACTCAATGTCCATGTATTTTCCCTTCAGAGAGAGACCAGAGAGGGGTTTGTACCACATTCCACCCTCTCAAGTCCCCACACCCTCTCCTCCCCCCTCCTCCCAGGCCAGGGGAGATGTTCACTCACAAATCGAGAGGAGTTGTTGTTGCGTATGGTCTTGGCATTGCCAAAAGCTGCAGAGATGAGAAGAGGGGACATGAGGTGGGGCTGAGGGGAGAGATGGGGCTCTAGAGAAGGGAGAAGAGGAATGTCTCCCAGCCATCGAACCAATCTCAGATGTTTCATGCTGAACGAAAACAGTGGTTATAGGGATGTTGGGGGAGAGGGTCTAAGGCTGACCCCTAGGGATGTGGGGAGGGCACAGCAAAGACCAGAATGCTCACCCTCCAGCACTGGATTTGACTGAAGCAGTTGCTCCTTCACAGAATTCACCTGCTCCCCTTTCCCACAGACAGCTGCCACGTAAGACATCACCAGCTTACTAGCCTCTGTCCAAAAGAAACCCTCACATGGATCCCCTCCAGAGCTGACTATTCCCCCACCAACCCCCTTAACTCCCCCTCATTTCAGCACCTCACACCCCTCAGAGTCAGAAAAGCTGGGAAGGAATTTCGGTGAATAGGACAGGACTAGGCCTGGCTTGGAGAGACAAAGGGGGACTTCCAGAGGGAACTCCACGGGCTCCCCCGATAGGGTGCCTCACCAGTCTTGCCAGCTCCACTCTCGCCTGTGATGAGGATACACTGGTCTCGTTCCTGGTCCTTCAGTGACTGGTATGCCACATTGGCCAGTGCATAGCTTGAGGGGTGGAGGTAGACAATGACTGAGATGAGGCCAGTCCAGAAAACCATCTTTCACTCAATCCCTAGTGCCCATACACCGTCCCCATTTGGACCAGACTGAGGCAAGAAGGCTTAAGAAGGGGCCTCCAGAGGGCCAGGAGAGGAAGAGGCAGCTGGAGAACCTCCCTCAGGGCAAGGATAGAGGAAATTAAGGTACCTTATAGTCAGGAAGCTGGGCCCTGCCAGCCTTGCCTTGGCCCCTCTACTCACATGTGGGGTTTCAGCTCATAGAAGGTATAGTCCCGGTATTTGGCAATGAACTCCGGGCCGTAGATGGGCAGTTGTTGGTAGGGATTCACTGAGATCACCACGTTCCCAATATAGGTCTGGAGCCAGGAAAGAAGTTGAAGGGAATGATCCCAGAAGCTGAGAGAGGGGTTGGTGGCTGGGAGTTGAGGAGGGGGAGCAGGTGAGTTCTCTGGCCAAACACCTGTAGCCAGCAGCACCCATACTGCACTTACATAAATCTCATTCTTCTCATAGCGAATCTGGAGGTTCTTGAGCAGAGACTCCTGCCCCAGGGGTTCCAGGAGGACGAGGTCCTCCACTCCCACGGAATCTTCCAGGAGAGGCATGTTCAGAGGTGCTACTGATCCTGGGAGTAAAGGGGGTGGGTGGAATTTGCTGCTGTCTGCTCAGCTTTAGGTGCTAGTAACTGATGGGAGGAGGGCAGAAAGACCTAAAAGAGACTTCCTCTCCCCGAGCCCTGACTCTAGAGAGAGCCTCCAACCTAGAAGAGGTCTCTGGACAAGCCCAAGCTAAACACGGGGGTTGGGGGACTGAAACTTTTGGTGGGCGGTGAGGGAATCCCTTGCTCCCTGCATTACGGTCAGTGGGGGCAAGGCAAAGGAGACACAGGACCACCTGCCTGCAGCCATCAGGGCAAGGAAAACACCCCATAGACAGTGCCTAGGGGAGCACAGTTGTGCTTGAAGGAGAAAGGGCTGGGGAGGAAAGGCTACGCAAGCTTTGTGCTGCAGCCATCTACAGAAAACTCTCTCTTCTGCCCTGAGGCCCGGGCCAGGGTCCAGACCTCCTGTTTGCCCCCAGTTCTCCTTCTCAGCCCCTACCACTCACAGCTCCCATTTCAGTCCCCCAGCCCACCCATACTCATTGAAAAAGTTCTTCCAAAGGTCCTCTTCCCCTCTCATGCTACAGTGAGCTTCGTTTTTTAAGTAAGGACTAGAGGAGGGATGAGTTAGAGGATAGGTGCAGGAGTTGCTCAATAAAAGATTAGAATACCTCTAAGAAGACAAATACCAACAAGCAAGTAGCTGTCAGGATCTCTAATGTGCCACCACATCTATCCCTGTTTTGCAATCTCTAGCTTTTACACCATTCACTTAACCTTCTGGCTCAGACTTTGCCCCAAGGACACACCCAACACCCAGCTTTTTAGTAGCTGGAGGGAGTGGGCAAGGGGGAGCAGAGTGCAGGAAGCACTGTGGGGCTCTGCTCCACGCAGTAAGCGCATGGCAGATGTTCCTAAGGAGGAAGCCCGGCCCTCCTGTGTCTGTCCTGTGGGATGGAGACGGCAGGGCGCTTGGGTGAAGGACAGAATTATTAGTACAATGGTCAATGCCACTCCCAAACAGGAAAAAAGAGACACATCCTCTTACTCTGCTGGCATTTCTGAAACTGGGAGGGGGAGGAAGCAGAAATGGAAGGTAGGGCAAGAAGGGAGCATAGGCTTCCTTCTCCCTTCACTCTGCTTTCTCCAAGCCCCAGGAAGGGAGGTCACTTGTCACTTCCTATAAGGACACAACTGAGAAAGCCACAATAATACTGGTAATAGCAGCCCTAAGTGCAGTCATGTAGCACTTACCATGGGCCAGACACTGTTCTCACCACTTTACACATACTTTCAGATTCATTTGATGCTTACAATACCCCCAAGAGGTAGGTAGCATTATTTTCCACCATTTTCCAGATGAAAAAAAAAAAATAAGTCTTTTAAGTAACTTGACAGGGAAGGGTGAGAAGCAGAAGGGGGGTTGGGAGAAGACATCTCCTTTGGACTTGGGTTTGAATTAGAGGGGAATGGGAATGTGAGTGGTTGTGGGTGGGGGAGGGGAGAGGAGGCAGATCCCAGATCGGGCACCAGAGGATGCGGAAAGAGGAGCAGTGACAGGTCGAGGCAAGACTCACCCGGCACTGGAACTAGAGCGTAACTTCAGTATCCCCTTGGAGAATGGCGATGAAATCCCAATTTGACAGGAAGGAGCATAGCAGTCCCAGCCCCAAGGATGGAGAGGTACCTTAGTTAGTAGGAGCTGTCCATGGTGTCCGGGAAGCCAGGAAAGAGGCTGACCTCCTGTTGCCAGTGTCCACTCTTCGACCTTTCTTTGTGCTGCCTCTTCCAGCTTGGGATCCCTATGTCAGTCAAGCCAGGAGAAGTCAGAGACAGCTGCTCAGCACAAAGTCCGAGGCTGTTCCTGCTGAGGGTGTGGCTCACTTAACCCTTCACAGGCCTGATGCCCCTGTAGGTAGTAAGGAGTGCCCAGCTGGCTTTACCTGAGAGGCTCAATTAGGGGAGGGTTCTTGCTCCATTGCCCCCAAAATTTGGAAACGAGAGCAGAAAAAAATGGAATTTACAACCAAGTGACAACTTTTCCAAAGAGAAGTCAGGGATTTTGTCAAGAAAGCTAGGGTGTCTTCCTAGCAAAGAAATGGTCCCTCCCTCAAACCTACCTATTTTATTGGGAGTCAGGGAGTGTAAATGAGATTACTTGGGGAGCTAAGCAGACCAAATTCCCAAATTCCTCTCCACTTCCCTTCCCCTGTGAATCAGACCCCATCACAGAGACACTGTAATAATACCTTGCATTTGTATTGCACGTCTGTTTCATTGAACTCCCACCTGTACTGTCTCACTCAGTCCCACCACCCCATGAGGTACGCAGTGCACACACTCCATTGAAAGGGAAAATCAGAGGAAAAGGCCAAGGTTTAGAGAGGGTATACAATGCATGCTCATGGTTCCACAGCTAGTACGTGGCAGAACCAGGAACAGAATGCAAGCCTCCTAACCCCAAGCCTTCATCCGGTGCAGCCCAAATTCAGTGTTAGGACAATAAATAAGACCCTGAGATGCCGTTCTCTGGTCACTAGCCCAACTGGAAATAGCTGCCTCAGACAGATAAGAAGATTATAAAATCCTACTTTCTAAGGTACTCCCTCTTCTACCCAGGAAAATTCCTTAATAGCAGGTTCCCTCTGCCCACCGCCCTCCCAGGCATGCACAAAGAGCAAATTGGGTAATTACAGGCACTTAGCTGAAGGTGGAGACTTGACTCTCCAACTCCCAGTCACGCCTGCTTGGTTCAAGGTTCAAACTCTATAGCTCTCGCAGAAGCACTCTGCATAAGCCTGGCCCATCAGCATTTCCATTATCAACCTGCCCTTACATAATTTATTGATCTACTCTACATATTTGAAGGGGTGGGGGCAAGGAAAAGAGAGAAAGCTGAGTGGAAGTGATATAAGAACATAATCTCATGTACAAGTGGAGCAGTATCACAGTGTCAGACGCAGAAGTGACCAGAGATCCCCTATTTTGTAGAGGAATCAGACCTAAAGTGAGAAAACCGTGAACCTGACAGAGCTGGGACCAGAACCTGAGTCACCTGTTCCTCAGGCCAAGGATCTGCAGCCATTTACAACTTGAGGTTTATGTGTGTGTCCACCCATTCACCTACTTACTGAGCACCTACTACATGCTGACATGACGGAAGTGACCCTAAAAATTAGATGGCAACCTTGGGCTTAGAAATAGAGGCATGAACATCACAACTTGGGTGGCCAGCTGCCCTGGTTTTTCTGGGGCTAGGGTGGGTAAAAACAGAAAAAGTCCTAGTAAATTTTTGTCGTCTTAAGTTAGCAAGGAACAAAATACACATCCAAGTCAGCTAGGACTTCAAGATCTGTCAAAGCATTCCAGTGATGAGGAAGAAGCAGGGGGTTGAGGGGAGGAGGCAGGACTGTGATCGGCTTCCTAGCAAAACTGAAGGAACTAGAGCTTACTGGTCTTCCTCCACTCCATCCGACTCCTAAATCCCTTTCCTTTTTCCTCCTATCAAAATCCCTAGCCCATATGGGGACCATGGTCGCGGGGAACATCTAGCTCAATTGTCATAACATAGTTTGTAAAGACAATGTTCTATATTCTACCTTGGTGAGTAGCGTCTGGGGTCTCAAGAGCCTTTAAGCAGTCATCTAAGATACTCCGCTGGACTCACCCCTTCAGGAGCAAGGGAGAATGAAGAGAACAGGATACAAGGAAAAGATTAGTCCAAAGGACTAATGGACCACAGCTACCACGGCCTCCGCCAGACTGAGTCCAGAACAGCTAGATAGTGCCCGGCTACCACCACTGACTGCTCTGACTGGGATCACAATAGAGGGTCCTAAACAGAACTGGAGAATATAAAACAAAATTCTCACTCACAAAAAAAGACCAGACTTACTGGCCTGACTGGAGAAACCCCGAGAGTAGGGTGCCTGGGCACCCTTTTAGCTCAGCAGTGAAGTCACTCCCAAGGTTCACCGTTCAGCCAGAGATTGGACAGCCCCATAAAACAAAATGGGACTAATGAAACACAGCAGTCCAGGGACAAGGGCTAGAAGCTGGAAGGGACAGGAAAGCTGGTAACAGGGAACCCAAGGTTGAGAAGGGACAACGCTGACATGTTGTGGGGTTGTTAATCATTGTTATAGGGCAATATGTGTACTGTTTAATGAGAAACTATTTGTTCCATAAACCTTCATTTAAGGTACAAAAAAAACACGAATCATCTATGTGAGATCAAATTGACAACAGCAACTCAAAAGGTTTGATGGGAAGCCTAGGGGGCAGTGAGTTGAAGATAATGGTGATGGAATAATTTGGAAAAGGATAGTGAGAATAGCAGCACAACTGGAAGTATGTAATCGATGTCACTGACTTGTACATGAAAAAACTTTCAAAATTGTGTCACTTTGGCTAGGTCCAAGGTCGAGAAGGGAGAGGGTTGACATGTCATGGGGTTGTTAACCAGTGTCATAAAACAATGTGTACTGACTGTTAATAATGAGAAACCATTTGTTCTGTAAACCTTCATCTAAAGTACAAGAAAAAAAAAAATCCCTAGCCCATGTACTGGACATGAGAAAACTTTCAAGAGTGAAGGAAATGTTCTACATCATGATCATAGTGCTGGTTACACAACTGTATCCATTTGCCAAAACTCAGCAAAATTGTAAACTTAAAATTCGTGAATTTTATTGTGTATAAGTTATACTCCAATAAAGCTTATCAAAAAAAATCCAAATCCTTTAGTATTGATTTCTGACAGGGGTTTGTTGTTAGCTGCTGTCGAGTCGGCCCCCGACTCATGGTGACCCCACGCACAACGCAACAAAATGCTGCCCAATCCTTCGCCATCCTCATGATCGGCTGCAGATCAGACTGCCGTGATCCATAGGGTTTTCAATGGCTGATTTTTTTGAAGCAGATCACCAGGCCCTTATTCCTAGCCCATTTTAATCTGGAAGCTCTGGTGAAACCTGTTTAGCATCACAGCAACATGCACTGACACTGCCTCCACCGGCAGATGGGTTGGTGGCTGTTCACGAAGTGCACTGGCTAGGAATGGAAGCCGAGTTGGGAGGGCAGTAATCTGATTAAACTAATTCGCACTCATTAACTCTCCCAAGGGTATCTAGTTTTTTAAAAGACTTTACACAATAAAAAATAGTTTTCAGATATGGTGGAAAAGACACTAAGTGGTAAAGACCTGGCTTTCATAAATTATGTGTGTCAAATAACATTTATCAAGTGCTTACTGTCATGCACCAAGCTAAGTGCCTTACATCCTTGCTATTCAGACGGCAGATCCAAGTCCCTGGGAACTTATTAAACATGTGGGGCCTTGGGTCCCACCCCAGATTTACCAAATAAGAATCCACCATTTTAGCAAGATCACCAGATTAACCCTATGCTCGTTTAAAGATTTTTACATGCCTTATCTTTTTAAATCCTCACTAAAACCTAATGAGGTAGCTTTTTTATTAATTCAACCATTAACAATCACCTATGTCCCTCATATACCTAGTGATAGCTAGAGAGATGTTGGCATTAGTGTGCATTAATCTACATAAATTTACATATGGTCTACATTCTGTTTTCTTCCTCTCTCTGACATTCTGTCTTTAAAAAATGGACAATGGATTTCCCTGCAGTCTAAGTAACTGAGCAGACAGGTACATAATTAATGCAAATAGTATGAAGGATTCCCAGAGCAAAGAAAACAGTCAATGTATGAAAGAAAATGGAAGGTACTAGACTCCTACTGCAGAAGCTAGGCCTAGATGTAACTGAGGTTTTTATTCTATGGCCCCTAGTGCTCACTGCAGCCCTGCTCCCTCTTCCACCTCACACAAAGCTCTTGGCAGGCATCCCACAACTGGATCCACAGACCTCACCCACAACTGGTAAATGCTTACGGAGACACAAAGGAGATACTGTTGTTAGTTGCTGTCAAGTCAGTTTTGACTCAGTGGAGACACCACGTGTAAAGAGTGGAAATACTCCATAGGGTTTTCAAGGTTGACTTTCAGAAGCAGATTGCCAGGCCTGTGTTCTGAGGCGCCGCTTGGTGGGCTGGAACTGCCAAGCTTTGGGGTAGTAGTCAAGCGCGTAACCGGTTATGCCAACTGGGGTTTCTTTATGCCAAAAATCAACAACAACAAACTAAAGCACAATCAAAGTAGTTCCCTGGAATAAAACATACTTTGTATGTTTTCCTATGAGACAGCACGGTGGTACTATCTTCTACTCCTGGGAGAACAGCCCTTAGATATCTGACATCCTGGGAAATCACCCAGTCCAAGGATGGAAGTCAACCAGACCTGCAGTGGAGGAGGGGGGCTTAAGATAAAAAGAAACCCTCTCATTAGAAAGGTGAAAGTGAGGAGCTATTGCTGATTACCGGAAGACAAGAGATGCAAACAAGAAAAGTACATGGTCATCAAGAGAGGCCACTATATGGTCTATAAAACTTTATTAAAATTGGGATTACTTACAAACCATACAATAAAAATGAAAAAATATACAATAAGACATCATTACCTTTTTTTTTTTTTTTTACAGAAAAGTAGGTGAAAATGAGACCCATGGCAAAGAGCCATCCCTGATAATTTTGTTCCTTTCAAACATTCACGAATATTTATTTTAAATATAAATCACGATGACACAAATCTTTTTTTTTTCTTTTTAATAACACTAAGGCATTACCATAGGCTAAAATTTACCCAGTAATTCCTTATCCCTGCTATTTCACCATGAATTCCAGAAGCATGGAAAACCGAGGGAACTGCTGTCAACAGTTCTAATATTCACATTATGTGCTATCTATTAGTTAACATGGTAAGACTGCTTCTCATGCTGCAGGAAAGTTCAGAGAAGGTGATTTCACCATTTTTAAGTTATCCAGAGTGTGAAGAGGAAGACGAAAGACATAGGCAGGGGGTGTGCGTCCAAAGCCCCACATTCTGGGAGGTTGTGTAACCATTCCCATCCCCTGCTAAAGCTGTGCGTTGACATTGGTGTGAGTCTCCGTTGCTTATTCCCAGCAGGCTCTGGCTCCCATCACCTAAGGCACCAAACACCCCTTTGCAAGGTAGTAACCATCTAGAAATCAGTTCAATAGTAACCTGAATCTGTAAGCTAAGTCACCAAAGACACCATTGGGTCACAGCAACTGCATAGCTTCCCCCAAAAATTATAATCAATTTCTGCTACGCTGAAACAGAAGAGGTTTGGAAGTATTTGCCTTGTGCAATGGCTATTTTACATGCTTATTACTTGGGTTCAGTGCCTACAGAGCACGGAGGCACAATAAATCTGTCAGACTCTCCTCTCCTTGGTTCAGATAAAATTCTTGGCATTTCGATATAGGTGATTATCTCATATGTCAGACCTGAGTCCAAATGAATACTAGAAGGACATTTAATTTCCTTTCCTCCTTCAACTTTCACTACTCAATTCAGAGGAAAGTTATAAGCAAATAGCTAGGAACCATTTTTACGCAGGCATCCATCTGAGCCCATCTTTTTTCTGGAACAACAACAAAAAGATTAACGGCAACTGTGTAATCCATTCCCAAGGCTTTTATGGGTAGCAGGGCCTGGGAGGACTATCTGGCCTATCTGGGTCCTTGCATTCATCAAACCTCTATCATATATGCCAAGTGGGGACTGGGGTAAAGGGAATACAATCAACGAAGAGAAGGCTGGGCCCCAGAATGGGATATATTGGCACAAAATAGAACATTGGGACCAAAGAGCTATCATCAGCAAAATCTCCTTCTTAACAGACATAAAGATGAATTTTGGAGAAGAAATAAAATCGTTTTGGTGGGATGCAATGGCCGACAGAAATTTATTAGCATGCATCGAAGTTGCTAAATTTTCCTTGTTTTTGATCACTGTGTTCCTTTGGTCTCATGAAAGCAATCTGAGTGGGAAAGTGAAGGGGAAATGTTTTAGGTCATTTGCCTCTCATATCCCCATTAATGGGAGTCATGCTCTACACAACTTGGTCATACCATTAGAGGGGACAGATTTCCAATGCCGATGAGACCCTGAGCCCTAGGGCCGATTTACAGCTTGATATTTGCTGAGCAAGCCGCTGACATGGCAGCAGATGTGGCTCCAATGGCCAGCTCGCCCCATAGTTATCCCTTCAATCCTTCTTGGTGAAATTGGTCTGCGAGGGGACGAGACTATGCTGAAATTGCAAGAGCTGTAACTGCCAGAGAAAATTAAATGGGGTCTTCAAGTACTGACTGAGCTAGCAGACTAAGTGGCCAAGAGGGAGACAAGAGCAGCTTCTCAAGAGGGTTGACAGAGTCAAGCAATCTCCGGGCACACGGAGGCTCTGAAGCATCTGGGGCAGAGCCATACAGGCAGGCAGGGCAAGGACACGCAGCACACCAAAGTGGCACTGTCCTTCACTGTCTGAGAGCAGCTCTCATGCTGCAGGACCAACTGTCATCTCTACTGCCCACAGCTCAGGTCTCCAACCACCAGACAGGGAATAATAAACTGAGCTGGCTTTTACTCATCCCAAATTCAATTTGGTTTTGAATGGAAACTGTATTTTACAAGGAGTTTTGGTGAACAGAAAAAGAGGAGAATCTTCCCTATTTCACAATCTTTTATCACTAAAATAAAGATATAAGGCAGGAAAAGTCATCCTGCAGGCCAGCTACCACCCTAAGCAGCTATTTTGGGGAAGGCACCGAAGTCCCCAGGGAGTCCTAAGACCACCTGTATAGCTGAATTATTTTTTCAAAACAATTTTTGCACAAATACGCTAGGTCTCAATTTCTATAAATAAGGCAAAAATAGTATATCTCAGAGGTTTAACAGTACTTCACAGACAGATAAAATTTTACCATGTACACAATTCATAAAGGCATCAAGGTTTCCCAATATAAAGCTCCCTTTACCCTATAACTTTACCCCACAGTATCTGCCCAAATACGGCTCATTTTTCACTTTCTACTTTGTGCCAACTGAGGTAGTTGTCATTTTAGGATAGTTTAAAGCTGTGGGAAACACTGGTGGAAATAATCAACTGGCTACCTGGAGAGGAGTCTCAGAGTTGACATTTTGGAAATCAGCAATGGAATCCAGGGCCATTCAAAATTATCTGCTAAATGGCTGGTCTGAAGGAGTCACTAAAGCTTTTTAAAAAAAACTATCTGCCTTCCCCATGATCGTGGTAAGCTAGTAAGTCTGATGCTGTGCTCTTGTTATGGGTGTCTATCTTACTGGCTAAAGCAATTACAGCTTTTCTCAATATACAAGGATGAAGATCACAGAGAGATAACCAAGAAAAGATGGACACTTGGGAATTTGCCCCCTCATAAAAGACGTTGCTGGTTTATAAGGGCGCTCGCCAACGGCAAAGGAACCTGAAACTAATGTTACAATCACTGGTCAGAAATAAAACTGCAAATAAGTATAATAAGATCATGGAAAAATGTGTCCAATCCTGGACCCTGATGGCTGAATGAGCATCCAGAGGCATGAACACTACCTGGAGGCCTATTTCCTGGCAATGCAAACTGTGGCAGCCACAAAGCTACAATTTGTGTATCAAGAAACTTTCCAGATAGTTTCAGGGCTTACAAATCAGCCAGTTTTTTTTTTTTTTTTTTTTTTGGTGAGGAAAGGCTGTAAGGAATGGGCAGAATGAGTAAACACACAAAGAAAGGGAAAGGGAAAGGAAAAGGAGATAGTTTCTTGATTCCATAGTAACCAAAAGATATACAACCCATTGACAGGAAAAACAGAGAACCTGTAAAAAGTATTTAAATCCCCAAAATAAGACCACTTCTCCTAGGTGGCATGAATAATGCCATAAACCAAGAAAAAGAGGGCATAAGAAACGAAACAAACAATTGTACACACTTCACGGGTCCTCACCTAACGGACACCTCACAAGGGAAGCAAGAAGTCAGGTAACTGAGGAGGAAGGGTAAGGGAAGAGTGCAAATGTATTTTTAAGATGGAATTAAAAGTTGAATATAATAAAAAGCCCAACAGACCTCGCCTAAGAAGACCTACAGACATGATCACTCTAAAGGCAAGCAGAACTCAGAATAGTGTAATGTTTGAGAACTAATTCGAAGCTGAACCAACCACAGGAAAATTCATGTTAATAAATACGTAGGAGTCTGCGGGCTTTGTTGGAGCCCTGGTGGCTCAGTGGTTAAGAGCTCGGCTGCAGTCAAATCCACCAGCCCTATGGGGCGGTTCTACTCTGTCCTATAGGGTTGCTATGAGTCAGAATCAACTCAGTGGCAATGGATTTGATGCGTTGGTGGGCTTTGTTACTCTGGGGCGCTTGCTAGTTCTGCAACATGAGCTTGTGACATTATTAAAAATACATTTGTTTCAAAAACAAGACACGAAAGAATTCACCTTTCTCTAAAAAGTGTTAAATCAAGGATTATTCTAAAGTCACCGAAATAAAAGAAGTCAAAGATGCTCAGATTTGTGGATTTCTCTATGGAAGATGCAGCCTACAGTCTGAAAGCATTACTACACTTATAACTGATCTCACTCCTGAGGGCCAGCCACAGTCAAAAGATGCCACAAATGTTTAAATTATCCTACTGGGAAAATACAGGCAGAAATGCCACAATTCAGTCAACTTTCCAAGAGGCACCAGAACACCATGCTACCCATGCATGGCATTCCAGTCATCAGTTTCTTTCAGAACATAAAAGTGGACCTGACAGTTCAACCAATGGGAAGCAAACTGCTGGCAGCATTCATCACCTTACTCATCCTCCTTCCCCAGGGATCCCACAGAGACCACCTAGGCCAGTTCCAGAGAGAGGCCTACGCAAGCATCTAACTTCAGTAGGAGAATTTCTGCACTGTCTCACCCTATTTCAAAGGGGTGAGAAGCAATTTCACAACATATGCAACACGGACCACCCAGATATCAGGTCAGTCCACATACAAATCACTGAGCACCACCTAAGCCAGCAAGTTGTTTTGTGTGATAGAGAGGCGGCAAGGATCTGAGTTCTCCTCCTCAGAGGATGTGTCCTCATAGAATTCATTCTGGATAAGAATGCTCCCTAATCCGTACTCCTGCTCATGGACAGAAACCTCATTTGGTGTGAGGTGGTAGGAGCCTTCCACAAAGTCAGCAAATCTGGAAGAGAAAATAATACTCATTAGGAACCTGCCCTGTGTTCTTTCTTTCAAAATAAGAACAAATTGATACCCTTGATATGCTCACAGCTCAAATTATTATTGAGTCTAGCCAACATTCCTGTCCTTGCTCAAGGACTAAAGTAAGAAATATGGAGAAAAGTAAAGCTGGGGTCATAGGACAACATCCCTTACAACTCCATCCTGTTTAACAGGCACGAGACTATCCTTTTTAGTCACGGAAGTGCTAAAGTTCCATTAGCCATCTATAATCCGGGTAAGAGAAGATTAAGGGACATTACACATTTATTAGTGTTTATAGCCCTATAAAGTTTACGCCATCAGGATTAGAAATTGAAGCTTCACAAACTCACTGTACAGCTGCTCCCAACTAAAAAGGAAAAAAAAAAAAAAAAAAAAAAAAAACAACATACAAACTCAGAGAGTAATGAAAACTATCGAGGAGAAACTTAACATGGTATGGGAGTCTTCCCCTCTCAATGCTACCATCAAAGCTGGAGTCAATGGTTCCTTAAGACTTGAGGAAACAGGCTACAGCTAAACATATGACGATATACTTACCTTTCTCTTGACTATTCCCAGGTTAATAGGAAAACAAAGGCCACAAATACAGAGTGATTATCTAGAAGTATGATCTCTGTTAGAACTGTAGGTCAATTACCCTGATAAATGCTTGGCATATTTGGCCAAGAGTTTACCTTTTTGGAGACTGGATTCGAGAAACAGTCTTCCAAGCAGAGCAGTCTGGGCTCCTACAAAATCCTCGAAGTTCCTGTAAAGCCTTTTGGGTCTCCACCTCTCCTTGTATCCGATACTCTTCTTCTGTCAGAAGGCGAGGGGGGACAGGCTTTTCTGTTGCCTTACACATCTTTCTGTGCTCATCAAAATAATATCATGAATCATTAATCAGTAATCTATACCCATCCTTACCTCTAGCTCCCTTCAATGAGCTAAACATAGAGCAGACGGCTGAACATTAAGAGTCATTACACCCCTACCGTTCTTCCAAAGACATCTTTAGTTATAACGGACTCGTGACAAGTTAGACAATGAGTGACTAGTCATGAGAGTCAATATTATTTACTGTGAATAAATTCCCTTGTTTTCCAACAAATGATAAAATATTTATTTAACCTGGAGTAAAGGAGAATGAAGAACACCAAAGACACAAGGAAAGTATTAGCCCAAGAGACAGAAAGGGCCACATAAACCAGAGACTTCATCAGCCTGAGACCAGAAGAACTAGATGGTGCCCGGCTACCACCAATGACCACCCTGACAGGGAACACAACAGAGAGTCCCGGATGGAGCAGGAGAAAGGTGGGGTGCAGAACTCAAATTCTAGGAAGAAGACCAGACTTAATGGTCTGACTGAGACTGGAGAAACCCCGGAAAGCATGGCCCCTGGATTCTCTATCAGCCCAGAATTTCTGAGACCAACTGTTCACACAGGGACTGGACTGGACTGTGGGACGTAAAGTGATACTTGTGAGGACTATGTCTCTTAACTCAAGTAGATACAAGAGACTAAACGAGCAGCTTCTGTCTGGAGGTAAGATGGGAAGGCAGAGAGGGTTAAGAGCTGGTTGAATGGACGTGGAGAATCGGGGTGGAAAGGAGGAATATGCTGTCGCAGTATGGGGAGAGCAATTAGGGTCACATAACAACGTATGTATAAATTTTTGTATGGGAGACTAACGTGAAATGTAAACTTCATTTAAACTACAACAATTTTTTAAAAAATTTATTTACTTTCCAATAAATGGAAAAACAACAAGAAAATGATGGTGTAAGATTGTGGTCCACGGACTGGGTTCCCCAAACTGAAGGCATCACCTTGACTGTCTCTAGTAGAAGAACCACTGATAACCTGATAACCTATGACCATTCCATTTTCACAATGCAAGGTGATAACATGCTATAAGTTACATCTTAAAATAAGACTCAGACTCCCAGACACCCTGATCACCAATGTGAAATAAACTGAAACCAGGTGACCTGGGGCATGTGGTATGAAGTGTTATAATCTGAACCACCTAGTGGTCACAGGAACACATAACATTTTACTGGATGCTTTTATTTCATATAAACTGACTAGAAAATACGTCTAAGAGAGAGTGCTAAAACATTTGACTCAGAAACAAAAGCAGAAGCGTAATACAATAAGTCTTCATGAACAAAGAGGCTCCCAGGTTTACACCTCTGTATCCTTTCGCTGCAACTGCATCCCATATTGCATAAGTCAATACAAAGATACACTGCCTTTCAGTCACCTGTAGGTGATGTACAGCCACTGAATAGGATATTCCAGGTTCTTGGTACACAGTGCAGTGATGATAATGGCAAAGGCAATGTGCGGTATCTGGATGCCACAATACATGAGACACAGGCCCATCAGCTGCAAGGCCCAGGTCAGCAGGTTGATACTTCGTTCATTCTCCAAGGGCCCATACTTGTAACACACTGCAAAACTCATGAATCCAACTGTGAAGACGTAGCCTATGAAAAGAGTCATCAAAAGTCATTCCCTTTCCTCTATACCTGGTAAAAGTAATTTGTTTGTGTGTGGTGAGGGGGGGTGGGGGTGGTTAGCAGTATATTCACTGTATAGCATCTATTTAACCAGGAAATCAAGCAAGACCTTTACTCAATTATTCACACCTTTTTCATTATTAGAATACATTTATATCTGTAAATTTCTATCCTTTCTGTCATCCCAAATTTATTTGGTTCAAATGGAACATAAAGATACATCTTGAACAACTCTGGAATAGTAATAAAACACCAATATAGGAAAATTCAGATTAATCACCTCTCAAAGGATATAATCAAGGGTTACTATCTGTATGACCAAAGGGTCCTCAATCTGTAGATAAGATCCACTGAGTCGTTTACTTCTTAAGGTCCCCCAACTGTGTTTAAAATATGACATTAATAAAATCATCTACAGCTTTCCAGAAAGAAGTCTCCTGTGCAGAGGTGCATTTATAAATACCAACAAATTAAAGTCTCATCCCCAGGAGCATCATTTTCAGAGGCGAAAAGTAGACAGGTTAGAAACACATGAAGAACTTTCAATTTTAAAAGTTAATAAAATCACATGGACTATTAACTCCTATAAGCAGACGACAGTCTTTTCATTACCAAATGAACTAAAACAGCCTATAAACACATGAAAAGCAACAGCAAAACTGACAACACTTACTCAAAAGATACTGCCAGTAACACCTCCAAATCGCTTGTAAATTTTTAAAAACTAGCTGAATGAGGTACAGAGAAAAGGACCAGCCTCCCACCAGGATGACGTAAATGGGACTTTTCTAGGACAGAAGGTAGAAGTGAAAGCAAAAAGTTACAACAGGCTTTCCACACATTAGAGAAGCAAAATGGAACAATCATTTAAAAAAAATTCAGCCCACTCAAAGTACACAAAAAACACATCTCTTAAAAAGAGACCCTTTATATTTAAAATGGTACCGTCTGCAAGGAACACTGGGAAGATGAGATGCTAAATAACTTAAAAGCCTGGCTATGTAATTAACAAACAGGAAGGAGACTTTAATCCCCACTGAGCATAGGACTTTATAGGAAAAAGAAGAGTTTATATGTAATCAGGCTCCAAGTTGCATGGTAGAAAGTATCTTTCTGAATCAAAGAAAGAATAGGACATCTTGTAGGGCAACTTGTCAGTCATTGTGCAAATTTTCAGCGTTCTAACAACATCCAGGCAAACAGTCCTTCAGCTATCCAAGCTCATCTTAACTGCATATAACGATTCTGCTACTTACCTTGGGCATAAACTTGGACAGTATAAAAATGATGATTAGTAGAGAGGCCACAATTCCCACACTCATGCCAGTGGAATAGTAGAAAATCTGACTTCTGCAAAGAAAATTTACTTTATGATTATATGTGTATACTTCATACATGCCATTGTTCAAACTAGGTCAACTATCCCAGCGAAAGGGTAGAAAAAGGTACAAAATAAGAGCAGAAATTCACGAAATCTTGAGGTCAAAGAAGAGTAGAGATTGGTACAATGTAGCTGCTGCCAGATTAGTATCAACAAAAATGCTCAAATAAATACATTCCAGTAATAAACCTCTGCTTAGCCTCCCAATCCCCTCACCTAGCATGTCTCCAACCCAACTTTTCCTAAGAATCTTCTTCTGAGGAACTGCACAACTTCTCTGGGGAAAACGAAGGGACAAGAATACTGTCCAAGTGCAAAGTGCAAAGTGGAACTGAACTGCTTACCCAGAAGGGTAAATCAAACACATGGCCTAAAACAGACAGCGCCTACTTCCATTTCAGGCTTTCTACCAGATATTCCTCCCTCACTGTGAGTTTCTCTCAGGATCCTCAAAATAAGGAACAACTTCCACCAATCCACTCAAGCTCAACTTCAAACTGAAACTGTTAATCTCTCATTTACTACTTCACAAATACGAAGAACAAGGGGATACTGCCTGGTTTAAAGTCAGGAAAGGTGTGTGTCAGGGTTCTATCCTTTCATCATACCTATTCAATCTATATGCTGAGCAAATAATCCGAGAAGCTGGACTATATGAAGAACAGGGCATCAGGACTGGAGGAAGACTCATTAACAACCTGCGTTATGCAGATGACACAACCTTGCTTGCTGAAAGTGAAGAGGACTTAAAGCACTTACTGATGAAGTTAAAGACCACAGCCTTCAGTATGGATTACATCTCAACATGAAGAAAATAAAAATCCTCACAGCTGGACCAGTAAGTAATATCATGATAAACAGAGAAAATACTAAAGTTGTCAAGGATTTCATTTTACTTGGATCCACAATCAACACCCATGGAAGCAGCAGTCAAGAAATCAAAAGACACACTGCACTGGGCAAATCTGCGGCAAAAGACCTCTTTAAAGTGTTGAAAAGCAAAGAGGTCACCTTGAAGACTAAGGTGACCTGACCCAAGCCGTGGTGTTTTCAATCGTCTCATACGCATGCGAAAGCTGGACGATGAATAAGGAAGACCAAAGAAGAACTGATGCCTTTGAATTGTGGTGTTGGTGAAGAATATTGAATATACCATGGACTGCTAAAAGAAAGAACAAATCTGTCTTGAAAGAAGTACAACCAGAATGCCCCTTAGAAGCAACGATGGTGAGACTATATCTCACATACTTTGGACATGTTATCAGGAGGGATCAGTCCCTGGAGAAGGACATCATGCTTGGTAAAGTAGAGGGTCAATGAAAAAGAGGAAGACCCTCAACAAGGTGGATTGACAGTGGCTGCAACAATGGGCTCAAGCATAACAACAACAGTGAGGACTGAGCAGGACTGGGCAGTGTTTCATTCTTTTGTACACAGGGTTGTTATGAGTCAGAACCGACCCAACAGCACCTAATAACAACCAACACTCTTTTTACTTGTGTAGAGTTAATGTTAATTCTACCTTTGTTCAATGTTTGTTTACTTATCTACACGTCTGTTTAGTTATCTATATGTTTTCTTTACATTTGCACGTTAGTTTCATCTATCTTAGCTTATAGGTTCCTAAAGGCAGGATATGAATAAGTGGAAGATATGAAAAGTAAAAGCAAAACTCACAACACTTACTTAAAAGTGTCTCTTTACCTCTGAACACCATGAAACTCATCAACACCTGGTCCTATGTAAATTAGGGTTTAACACTATTTCCAGTGGTGGAAAGGGTGGTGTCTTAGTTATCTAGTGCTTCTATACCAGAAACACCTCAAGTGGATGGCTTTAACAAACAGAAATTTACTCTCTCACAGTCTAAGAAGCTAGAAGTCCAAAGTCAGGGTGGCAGCTCCAGGGGAAGGCTTTCTCTCTCTGTTGGTTCTGGGGGGAGGTCCTTGTCATCAGTCTTCCCCTGGGTCTAGGAGTTTCTCAGTGCAGGGACTCCCAGTTCAAAGTATGTGCTCCATTCCCAGCTCTTCATTCTTGGTGGTGGGAGGTCCCCATCTCTCTGCTTGCTTCTCTCTCCTTTTATCTCTTGTAAGATAAAAGGCGATGCAGGCCACATCCTAGGGAAACTCCTCTTACATTGGGTCAGGGCTGTGACCTGAGTAACGGTGCTGCATCCCATTCTAATCCTCTTTAATATAACCTAATCTTGCCTCATTAACCACATGCAGAGATTAAGACTTACAACACATAGGAAAACTATATCAGATCACAAAATGGAGGACAACCACATAATAGTGGTAATCACGGCTAGCCAAGTTGACACACATTTTTGGGGAACACAATTCAACCCATAACAGGTGGCAATGTTCAACTTCATAGTATTGGCTAAATCCCATCACATGATGGGTTAATCTAATGGGGGAATCTCATTATTGCCAATCTTAACAAGAAAAACAAAAGCCATAACATATTAAAGTAGAGAAAAAAAATCTCCAAGCAGACAATGGCCTACCCATAAAGGTCCTGGACTAGGGAATGGCAGCACTTAGCATTTTTATGATCAAAGTCAAGCAGGGTGGGCCTGGCCTCCTCATACTGTACACTAGCCTTGGAACCTACCTGCTCAGCACGTCTCCACAAAAAAATAGCATAAGTCCCAGGAAGAACACAAGGAAGAGTTTGGGGTCAAATCCTGAAATAAATAAAGACTTCTGTTTAATAGGAGAACCAAACAGTTTAAGGCACTATAGAATAAAAGCCAATGTTGGTGTTATTGGGCAGCTGCAATAAGATAAATGCAAAAAGCACACCTACGGAGCAATGTAAATGCCACACAAAGCCTGGGCCCCCCTCCAAAGACAAAGTGTAATTAGGTCTCTGTCTAACCTGTACCTTCCTGAAGATCTTATTTTGCCTACCTATGCTAAGACTAAAAGAAACTAAGCCTCACTTTGGACAGAGTCAGGCATGGTGCTATCAGCACTTCATGCAATCATCCACAAGGGGTCTCCACCACTCAGACTTTCAAGCCTTTAGTCACTCACAGGCACAGAATTCAGCAGCTTTGGCTAGAACTTTGAGTCAGGGCTCTCTGTTGTTCACTAACTGGCTACTTTCCTTGTCCAACAATACCACCTACTTCCCTTTGCTATACAAGCCTGTGGTGGAAAAGCCTACACTCATATACATCTCACTCAGTACCAGGGGCCCAAGTAGAGGCCCCTCAGTGGCATACCAGACACTCCCACAGTTTTCACATTCAGGAGCTCTGGAGTCTTGGGGAGGCCCAGAA
This sequence comes from Dugong dugon, assembly GCA_030035585.1. NCBI lineage: Eukaryota > Metazoa > Chordata > Mammalia > Sirenia > Dugongidae > Dugong > Dugong dugon. Next base: position 11,799,612 of record CM057465.1, read on the forward strand.
ACAGAACTGGAGCAAGAGGGACCAGTGAATGTAGAAAGAACACCAAAAAAACAGGCCAATCCTTTATAACCAAATAACTTTGGAATCTTAGGACAATTGGAACGGCATAACCTATTTCACTGCAAAACCTAGAAATGTTCCTACTACTCACAACATCCGAAGACCCTGGGTAGTAACCCAGGAGAAGCCAAAAGTCAGAGAGAATTCAACAGGACAATAATCTGCCTTCTTGTGAAAGTTTCTCAGAAATGTTCAGAGAAGGGTAAACTTCTCCCAGTCCCACTGAAAAAATCTAAGCTGCAGTGGACTTTCTCTTTATTTACAGGCCCACAAGTACTCTTTTTCTTTGTGAAGTATTAATATTCAATTTTACCTTTCTTCAGTTTTTATTGTTTAACCATTCAAATCTTCAAATGTAGACCTGCACATTTCAGGACATCTACCTCTGTCTGGAAATGCCCAGAAGGCAGGAACACATTTGTCTAATTTACTCTCAAAACCATGAGGCACACTGGCAGTACCAGGAATGTAAGTCTTCACAATTCTAGGTAAGGAAGTACTCAGAATGATCTGAAGGGAAGTCTCAATTCAAGACCTAAAGAGTCTTAGACAGGGTGAAGTCTTCCTGAACTGTACGGAGCAGTGGTATACTCAGGGTTATAATCAGAACCAAAATGGAGCTGTCTTGGGCTGACTTCTCTCTCACTAATTGTACCCTCCAAAGCTCAGTCCCTTCTCACTACAGAATCCATCAGAAAAATAGAGGTGAAACTTACTCCGGGTCACAATGACACTGTAGCTGGTATCCTTCTCGATAATCTCAACTTTGAGGCAGGTTTTTGTGCTGTATAGACCCACATTAACATAGGTGTCATTCAGTTTCTCTTTCAAAAAGGAGGAAAAAAAGTTCCAGATACTAAACTGCTCCAGTTCCTTCAGCTTCTCCTCATTCTCCACCTGGGTGACTCGTACCAATTTGGAACTATTTACCCAGATCTATAAAGACAAATAACGTTGGCACGAGAAAGAAGCAAGCAGGAATTTTAAATTTCCACAAATACAATCTTTAAAAAAAACCTATGGAGTGAAGAGCTAAATCAGTGTTAGCGCCAGTCTTTCACAAGGCGTAACAGAAATACAGAGATGCAGCGGCTAAAACATAATTGGGCAAATAACACTGCACATGGTACAGAGAGGCAGGTGTTAGAAATGTCATGTTAACAGGAGCTAAAAAGACTATTTGACCAAAGCACGGGGTGGGCGTGGGGACTTCCCAGCTGAAAGAATTATCAATACAGTATTTACGAGAAATCATACAAAGCGAGGGTCTAGAATATTAAGAAAATTGCCAAGCATAAACAGTCCCAGAAAACAGAAAATGTTTCCCATAATAACAGGCTGAGAAGCTCAACCCGTTCTCACAAATTACTATGGTTATAATGTGCCCCAGATGGAGTATGATTTTTATATCAGACAACAAAAAAAACCTGTAAACCTACTCATATGTTCTCGATGTGAACAACAAATGCCCTTGTCAGTAGCTGTGCTCACAGCAGCAGCAAGAGTTTCCGAAGGACTCGTTTTGTTCAATCACTATCAGAATCAGACACTTGCTGTCCAGGTAACTTAACAGTGTTATGAAATAAGCGAGACCAAAATCATTCTATTAAGGGATAGCTTCAGCTCAGGGGGTTTATGAAAAATCTTGCGTAGAATCAGAATAGAATAGGAACAGCAAGTCAAAGGAGTTTACATCCTGATAGGTGCCCAACAGTTTCCAGCCCAAAGAAGGCATAAGGCCTTGAAAGAGAGGAGAGAGGGTGTGCTGTGCTGACGAAAGTCAAGGAGGGAGAGAAGAAAGCAGTTTCCTAGGGAGGAAGGAGGAAGGAAGTCTACCATAGGGTCTGCTGAGGAATTCAGAGTACTCTAAGTAGTTCAGGGAGCAAAGAAAGAGCAACACTAAGTAGGCAGAAAGTGCTTGTTGATACAAATACAAGCCAGGATAATCTCAACCCTAACAAGGTTGTTAGTAATACATTTTTTATTGTGTGTGAGGGAGAAAAATGTGTCCACATACTCACTAATCACAGACAGATATTTACAGAAGCTGCTCCTGCCAAGGCCTCCAGGTTTTTACCTGTATCCGTGTCCATATATCATACCACTTTGGGACAAGCACATTTTTATAACAGAATTGTTGGCTGAAACTGTCATAATAAACTTCGGATTCCTGAAGCATGACCACACGTACACCAGTTCCAGCTTTATGCAAAGAAAGGAAACAAGAATTAAGTATAACATAGCACAGCAAGCTAATAACTATAATTCATTTCATAAAAAGAAATAAACTAATACTTTTTTAAAGGCTATATTTCAACTCAGGGCTAAAATGTTAGCTGGACTGAGAAACAGGGAAACTGAGATGAGAGAAGGAATAAGACAGAGTCCCATTTCTGTCAAATTTAGTGAACTGAATATTACAAACAGTCATTAACCCAGAATAAGTAATAATAAAAGTCATTATTAAGTGTATATTATGGCAGACAGTATGCTAAGTACCTTGCATTTGATCTCTCATTTAACACTCCCAACAATCCTGTGAGGTAGACACTCTCAAAATCCCTGTTTTACAAATGAGGAAACCATTACTTAAAAAGATTAAGTAATTTGCCCCAAATCACACAGCTAGTAAAGTAATTTAACTGAGATTAAGACCCAAGTCTGACTGTGGTTTTCACCACAACATACCCTGCCTCCCTGTTAAGGCAGAGCTAAAGAGTAAGCCCATCTGTTGATTTTCTCCATCCCTCTCCTAAGTGGGATGGGCAGAGCTGGCAAAGTTTTGGTATATACAGTACTTTAAGAGAATATGAAAAGATTGCAAAGGGGCTTTTTTCCAGCTCTTTTGTTTCATCTCAAATCTTAAGAGCGACCAATGATTATATACATTCTCTTTGTTCTTAACGAAACAGAATATTCTCCCCCCAGAAGTCTGTATTCAATCTCAGCTAATTCAAGGTTTAAAAGTGACTACTCTTCTGTACCTTCCCACCCAAGTTTGCCCAAGCTAAATTCTTTATCACAAAACATTTAAATAACTCCTTCCTTGAATTCTATACTGTGTTCAGCAACTTATCAAGTGCTACTGTACTGGGAAATTTACTTATCGCTCTAGTTCTGAGTTTAAAGGTGGGTTGATTTAAATAAACTAAATGAAAACAAACAAACACAAAAACCTTCAATCAAATTTTAGAAAGCCAAAATTACACTGTAGCATTGATGCCCACCAGTCCAAAATGGTTTTAGGGTGAAGCTAAGACTAATATTGAAGTTAAACTCAATATTGAACTTAAATGTAAGCACTAAGACTATAAAACTCTTATTTAAAAAATCACGTGTGGGGCTTCCTAGTTGGTGAAACACACAGAGCACGTGGAAGGGTAGCGCGTCCTCTTTTGGTGCACCGAAGTGCCGACTGGGAACCAACTCAGACCTCACCCTAGGTGTCTCTTTATTTGAAGCCCAAACTAACACACAGAGAGAGCACATGGACAGGTCCACAAGGAGAGGAACTGAGACCCCAAGTCAACAGCCAGCATCAAATGTCAGGCCATGCGAGTGAGCAAACCTTCAGATGATTCTAGCTCCTAGGCTTTGAACCACCACAGATGACCCTGTATAGAACGGATACAAACTATCCCTTCTGTCCCTGCCCAAAATGCAGTTTCATAAACACAATAAATGTCATCATTGTTTAAAAAAAAAAATCATAGGTGTAAATCTTCATAACCTCATATGGTTTCTTAAATATGATAACAAAAACATAATCCACCAAAGAAAAAATAAACTGGACATCATCAAATTTAAAAAATGTTCATGCTTCAAAGGATACTGTCAAAAAACTGTAAAGACAACCCACAAAATGGCAGAAAACATTTGCAAATTATATATCTGATGAGGGTCTAGTATCCAGAATACATAAAGAACTCTTACAACTCAACAATAAAGACAACACAATTAAAAAATGGGCAAATGATTTGAATAGACATGTCTCCAAAAATACACAAACAGCCAATAAGCACATAAGAGGCTCAACATCACCAACATTACTAGTCACTAGGGAGATGCAAATCAAAACCACAAAAGAGCACTTCACACCTACTAGGATGGCTATAATCAAAAAGGCTAAAATAACAAGTGTTGGTAAGGATGTGGAGAAACTGCAAACCTCATCCATTGTTGATGGGATTGTAAAATGGTGCAGCGGCTTTGGAAAACAGTTTGACAGTTTCTTAAAAAGTTAAATGCAGAATAGGGAACCCAAGATTAAGTAAGGACAGCGTTGACATGTAGGGAGGAGGTTGTTAACCATTGTTATAGGGCAACATGTGTACTAACCATTTAATGAGAAACTATTTTGTTCTGTAAACCTTCATCTAAAGCAAGAATAGCAGCACAACTGGAAGAACGTAATCGATGTCACTGAATTGTGCATGTGGAAATTTTTGAAATGGTATATCTTTGGCGATGTATATTTTCACCAAAAAAAAAAAAAAGGTCGAGAAGGGAGAGTGTTGACATGTCATGGAGTTGTTAACCAATGTCATAACACAATATGTGTACCGACTTTTTAATGAGAAACTATTTATTCTGTAAACCTTCACCTGAAGTACAAAAAAAAAAAAGTTAAATGCAGAGTTATCAAATGGTCCAGCAATTCTACTTTGCAGCACAATTAATTATTTTTGTGCGTGGCCTTTCTAGCCATGGTCTTGCGACTCCCATCCAGGTGACTGGGTGGGGCTATGCAAATAAGGTAATTATGGCCCACCAAGGGGATTGGTCAGTTTTGCCTTAAAGGAGAGCCAATTCCAGAGCAGAGAGGAGAGCCACCACCACCACCAAAGAAGGAGAGACCTGCAGCAGAGACCTGCAGTAGAGACTCGCAGGAGACGGCACAGTGGGCTTCCTGGTCCATGGGAGCAAGAAAGCTCAGTGCCTTTGGGCAGAGACTGAGGGCCAGGGAGAAGTCTACACCTGACCTACAAATTTGGGACCTGCCAGACTTCACAATTTCGTGAGCCATTTCCTCTATATGGTTCATGAATTCTGCGAGATGTTGCAGTGAATTAGGGAACCCAAAGACAGGAGGGAGAGTACTAAGGCAAGGGGGAGTAGTTCATGTTACAGATGATGGAGTGGTACAGCAGCTTGGAAAAGTTAGATATTTGGGACATCTTTAACCTCCTACTCATAGGAACCAGCTTTGTGCTGATACTTATAAAAGAAATTATTCCTTTATACTTCTAGGGAATTCCAACCAAGAGAACTGGAAAACATATGTCCACATAAAAACTTGTATACGAATATTCATAGCAGCACTATTCATACACTCAAAAAGTAGAAATAACCCAAATGTCTTTCAACAGATGAATGGATAAACATAATGTGCTATATCATACAAAGGGATATTATTCAGCCACAAAAAATTATGAAGTACTGATATACGTTACAACACGGATGAACCTTGAAAATATTAGGCTCAGTGAAAGAAGCCAAACACAAAAGGCCACATATTGTGTGATTCCATACATACAAAATAGAAATGGCACTGGAGATCATGTGATAGAATTTTGCAAGGCCATTGACCTGTTTGTTGGAAATATCTTTTTTTAAACAACATAAACAGCAACTTTACACATGGACATCACTAGAAGGAATACATAGGAAACAGACCGACTACATCTGTGGAAAGAAATGATGGTGAAGTTCATCAATATCATCAGTCAGAACAAGGCCAGAGGCCAACTGTGGAACAGACTACCAATTGCTCCTATGCAGGTTTAAGTTGCAGCTGAAGAAAATTAAAACAAGTCAATGAGAGCCAAAGTCTGACCTGGAGTATATCCCACCTGAATTTAGAGACCATCTGAAGGATAGATTTGACCTACTGAACACTAAAGACCCAAGACCAGATGAGTTGTGGGATGACAAGGACATTATACATGAAGAAAAAAAAGGTCATTAAAAAAGCAGGAAAAAAAGAAAATGGATGTCAGAAGAGACTCCGAAATTTGCTCTTGAACACAGAGCAGCTAAAGCGAATGGAAGAGATGATGAAATAAAAGAAGTGAACAGAAGATTTCAAAGCGCAGCTCGAGGAGACAAAGTATTCTAATGAAATGTGCAAAGACCTGGAGTTACAAAACCATACGAGAAGAACATCCTTGGCATTTCTCAAGTTGAAAGAACTAAAGAAAAACTTCAAGCCTCGAGTGGCAATACTGAAGGATTCTAAGGGTAAAATATTGAACAATGCAGGAAGCATCAAAAAGAGATGGAAGGAATACACGGAGTCACTGCACAAAAAGAATTAGTGGACATTCAACCATTTCAGGAGGTAGCATAGGATCAAAAACCTATGGTATTGAAGGAAGAAGTCCAAGCTGCACTGAAGGCACTGGCGAAACACAAGGCTCCAGGAACTGACTGAATACCAACTGAAATGTTTCAACGAACGGATGCAATGCTGGAAACACTCACTCGTCCACGCCAAGAAATCTGGAAGAAAGCTACTGGCCAACCGACTGGAAGAGATCCATATTTGTGCCCATTCCAAAGAAAGGTGATCCAACAGAATGCAGAAATTATCGAACAATATGATTAGTGTCACACACAAGTAAAATCTGGCTGAAAATAATTCAAAAACGGTTGTAGCAGAACACTGACAGGGAACTGCCAGAAATTCAAGCCAGATTCACAAGAGGATGTGGAACCAGGGCTATCACTGATGATGTCAGATGGATCTTCGCTGAAAGCAGAGAATACCAGAAAGATTTTCACCTGTGTTTTATTGACTATACAAAGGCATTCAACTGTGTGGAGCATAACAAATTACGGATAACACTGCAAGGAATGGGAATTTCAGAACATTTAACTCATGTGGAACCTGTACATAGACCAAAAGGCAGTCATTCGAACAGAACAATAGGATACTGCATGGTTTAAAATCAGGAAAGGTGTGTGTCAGGGTTGTATGCTATTACCATAGTTATTCAGTCTGTATGCTAAGCAAATAATCTAAGAAGCTGGACTATATGACGAAGAATGCAGCATCAGGATTGGAGGAAGATTCATTAACAACCTGCATTGTGCAGATGACACAACCCTGCTTGCTGAAAGTGAAGAGGACTTGAAGCACTTACTGATGAAGATCAAAGACCACAGCCTTCAGTATGGATTACACCTCATCATAAACAAACAAAAATCCTCACAACTTGACCAATAAGTAACATCATGATACACAGAGAAAAGATTGAAGTTGTCAAGGATTTCATGTTACTTGGATCCACAATCAATGCCCATGGAAGCAGCAGTCAAGAAATCAACAACGTGTTGCATTGGGCAAAATCTGCTGCAAAAGACCTCTTTAAAGTATTAAAAAAACAAAGATGTCACTTTGAGGAGTAAGGTGCACCTGAACCAAGCCATGGTATTTTCCATCACCTCATATGCCTGCAAAAGCTGGACAATGAATAAGGAAGAGTGAAGAAAAACTGCATTTGAATTATGGTGTTGGAGAAGAATATTAACTATATCATGGACTGCCAGAAGAAAGAACAAATCTGTCTTGGAAGTACAGCCAGCATGCACCTTAGAAGTGAGGACGGTGAGACTTTGTCTTACATACTTTGGACATGCTATCAGGAGGGACCAGTCCCTGGAGAAGGTTATCATGCTTGGTAAAGCAGAGGGTTAGTGAAAAACAGGAAGACCCTCAACAAGATGGATTGACACAGTGGCTGTGACAATGGGCTCAAACATAGCAACAACTGCACGGATGGTGCAGGACCGGGCAGTGTTTCATTCTGCTGTATATAGGGTCACCGTGAGTCGGAACTGACTCGACAGTACCTAACAACAACAATTTATATGAAATATCCTGAACAGGCAAATTACAGACACAGATACAAAGTGGATTAGCTGTTGCCAGGGGCTGGGAGAGATGGGAATGTGAAGTGACTGTAATGGGTACAGGTTTTCTTTTTGAGGTGATGAAAATGCCCTGGAATTAAATAGTGGTGATGAGTGTACAACCTTGTGACTATATTAAAAATTACTGAATTGTACACTTTTATACGGTAAATTTTACAGTATATAAATTGTGTCTCAATTTTTAAAAATACAGTCTTGATACACTAACAATTTCTCACTAGGATTTAATCTAGGATTTTTAATCCAGGATTTTCTCCAATCATATCTTTCCTAAAATGAAACCATTCCAAAACCCTGTTGACCATATGTCTCACTAACAAGTCCATAAATCCACTGAAAAGAATACTAAAAAAACGAAACCAATTGCTGTGGAGTCGATTCCGACTCATGGCAGACCCTATGTGTGTCAGAGTAGAACTGTGCTCTGTAGGGATTTTAATGGATGATTTTTCAGAAGTAGATCACCAGGCCTTTCTTCTGAGGCATCTCTGGGTGGACTTGAACTGCCAACCTTTTAGTTACTGGCAAGTGTGTTAACTATTTGGACCATACAAGAACTCCACTGAAAAGAATACCTACTCACATATACGGATCAAGAGTTTATTTTCTTCTGGAAAATGAGGTTATATGAATCTAAAAAATACTTTATTTACAAATTCATTGAGGCCTACAAAAACACTGGGAAGCATTACCAAAAACAGATGTTAAACAAGAACCTATAGCTTCCTTAAAAAAATACTCAGTCTATTCACAAAGCCCCAAGTAAACACACAAACTTGCCAAATAAAACTAACAAAAGATTCACATTTATTAACCCCTCTTCTCTCCCACAGCACCCAGTAATGCAGCACTACACCTTTTTAAGCCCATTATTATTTTCAAGAGGGTAGTAGGATACAAGTTATATTTCAATAACACAGGCCATCTGAAAAACTTAATGCCAAGAGCAGGTATCATTGCTTTTAAACTAACTTAAAAATTACCCAATGTCATTTTGCTAACCAAAGAAAACTGTTTATAAAACGCAATGCCATGGCAAAGAAGAAGTAAAATTATCCCTACTGGCAGATGACATGATCTTATACATAAAAAATCCCAAAGACCCCACAAGAAAGCTACTGGAACTAACAGAAAGGACTCAGCAAAGTAGCAGGATACAAGATCAACATATAAAGATCAGTCGGATTCCTCTACACTAACAAAAGAGAACTTCAAAAAGGAAATCAGGAAAACAATACCATTTACAATAGCTCCCCCTCCCCCACAAAAAAATAATAAAATAAAATATTTAGGAATAAATCTAACCAGGGACGTAAAAGATTTATACAAAGAAAACTACAAAACACTACTGCAAGAAACCGAAAAAGGCCTATATAAATGGAAAAACATACCACGCTCATGTGAAAATGTCAATACTACCCAAAGCAATCTACAGATGTAATACAACACCGATCCAAATTTCAACAGCATTCTTTAACAAGACGGAAAAACCAATCACAAACTTTACGTGGTGTCTTAGTCATCCAGTGCTGCTATAACAGAAATACCACAAGTGGATAGCTTTGACAAAGAGAAATTTATTTTCTCACAGTCTAGTAGGCTCGAAGTCCAAATTTAGGGCATCAGCTCCAGGGGAAGGTTTTCTCTCTCTGTCGGCTCTGGAGGAAGGTCCTTCTCATCAATCTTCCCCCAGACTAGGAGGTTCTCTGCACAGGAACCCCCGGTCCAAAGGACACGCTCTGCTCCTGGCACTGCTTTCTTGGTGGTATGAGGTCCCCCCCATCTCTCTGCTTGTTTCTCTCTTTTATATCTCAACAGATACTGGCTTAAGACACTATCTAATCTTATAGACCTCATCAATATAACTGCCGCTAATTGATCTTATTACATCATAGTGATAGCATTTACAACATGTATGGAAATCACATCAGATGATAAAATGGTAGACAATCATACAATACTGGGAATCATGACCTAGCCAAGTTGACAGATACTTTGGGGAGACACAATTCAATCCATGACATATGGAAAGGAAAGAGGTCACAGATAAGTAAAGTATTACTGAAAAAGAACAAAGTAGAAGGCCTCACACTTCCTGATCTCAGAATCTACTACACAGACAAGGTAGTAAAAACAGGCTGGTACTGGTACAATGACAGACACATATACCAATAGAAGAGAACTGAGAAGACAGAAGCAAATCCATCCATCTGTGGACAGCTGATCTTTGACAAAGGGCCAAAGTCCATTATAGGCAGAAAAAAACAGTCTCTTTAACAAATGGTGTTGGCAAAACTGGATATCTATCTGTAGAAAAATGAAACAGGACCCATACCTTACACCATATACAAAAACTAACTCAAAATAGATCAAAGACCTAAATATAAAATCTACAACTATAAAGATCATGGCAGAAAAAATAGGGACAACTCTAGGGGCCCTAATACACGGCATAAATAGTATACCAACCATAACCAAAAAATGCACAAACAGTAGACGATAAACTAGATGAATGGGACCTCCTAAAAATTAAACACTTAGGCTCATCAAAAGACTTCTCCAACAGAGTAAAAAGAGAACCTACAGACTGGGAAAACATTTTTGGCTGCAACATATCTGACAAGGGGTTAATCTCTAAAATATATAGAAAACTTCAACCCCTCAACAACAAGACAAACAATCCAACTGAAAAATGGGCAAAGAACATGAACAGGCACTTCTCCAAAGAAGACATTCAGGCAGCTAACAAACACATGAAGAAATACTCGCAATCATTAGCCATTAGAAAGATGCAAATTAAAACTAAAACGAGATACAAACCCTGACATCAATGTCACTAATCAAAAAAACAGAAAATAAATGCTGGCGAGGTTGGGGGGAGACTGAAACCCTTAGACACTGCCAGTGGGAATGTAAAATGTTACAACGACTATGGAAAACAATATGGCGCTACCTTAAAAAGCTAGAAATGGAAATACCATACGATCCAGCAATCCCACTCCTAGGTATACACCCTAGAGAAATAAGACCCGTCACATGACTAGACACATGCACGCCCATGTTCACTGCAGCATTATTCACGATAGCAAAAAGATGTATACAACGTAAGTGCCCATCAACGGATAAATGGCTAAACAAACTGTGGTATAAACACACAATGGAATACTACTCAACAATGAAGAATAACAACAAATCCACGAAACATCTCACAACATGATGAATTTGAAGGACGTTATGCTAAATGAAATAAGCCAGTCACAAAAGGACAAGTATTGTCAAGGAAAAGATCAGTCCGAAGGACTAATGGTCCACAGCTACCAAGGCCTCCACCGGACTGAGTCCAGTACAGCTAGATGGTGCCCGGCTACCGCCACTGACTGCTCTGACGGGGATCATGGCAGAGGGTTCTGGACGGAGCTGGAGAAGGATGTAGAACCTAATTCTAACTCACAAAGGGAAGACCAGATTTACTGGCCTAAAGGAGACTGGAGAAACCCCGAGAGTATGGCCCCCAGATACCCTTTTAGCTCAGTGGCGAAGTTATCTCTGAGATTCACCATTCAGCCTGGGAGTGGACAGCCCCATAAAACCAAATGAGACTAACAAGGTACAGGAGTCCAGTGACAAGGGCCAGAAGGCAGAAGGGGACAAGGAAGCTGGTGATACGGAATCCAAGGTTGAGTAAGGATATTTGTTGACGTGTTGTAAGATTGTTAACCATCGTCATAGGGCAACATTTGTAGTAACTGTCAAATGAGAAACTATTTTGTTCTGTAAGCCTTCATCTTAAGTGAGAGTGACAGCACAATTAGAGAAGCGTGGTCGATGTCACTGAACTGTGCATGTAGAAATTTTTGGAATGGTGTGTCTTTGGCTATGTGTATTTTCACCAAAAAAAAAAGTTGAGAAGTTAAAGGGTCGATATGTTGTGGGGTTGTTGGCCCATGTCATAAGACAATGTGTGTACTACTGTTTCATGAGAGACTATTTGTTCTGTAAGCTTTCACCTGAAGTACAATTAAAAAAAAAAAAAAAAAGAACTTCAAATGTGGCTAAACACAGAAGTGGTGACACAAGAAAAGTCAGAGAGTCTGGAGGTCTTTAAACGTAAAATAAAATTTTGTATGTCTCACAAAATAAAAAAAAAGGACAAGTATTGTACAAGACCACTAATATAAAAAAACAAGAAAAGATTTATACATAGAAAAAAAATTCTTTGATGCTAACCAGGGAAGGGAGGGGGAGGGAGGGTAAATTACTAAACAGATGTTAGTGAAGGGAAAGGCAATACACTAAATGGGGGAAATGAGCACAACATGACAAAGACAAAGGCAAATACTGAAAGAAACACAAGAAAAAAGGACAACTACAGTAATTACTATAACACAGACAATCCTGAAACAACAGTATTAATGAATCATAATTTAAAAGTGACACACTGGTAGATTGGTAAGGGAGCACCCACCTGCAAATATAGGTTACATTGTGGATATCTCTACATACATATTTGTAGATGTTGCTTGTATACTAATACAGACAATAGAATACACAAGGAGCACAGTCATGGAAACCTCTTATGCACAACCAAACACCTCCCAGGACGAAGATACTAGGCTTTAAGGCTAAGAACCATAGACTTGGGGGACATCTACACCAATTGGTGTTAACATAGCACGTAAGAACATTTTGGTGAGCAGCATCTGGGGTCTTAAATGCTCGTGAGTGGCCATCTAAGATACAACTAGGGGTCTCTTCCCGTCCTAAGTAAAGGAAAGTGAAGAAAACCAGACTCAAGGGAGCAATTAGTCCAAAGGATTAACGGACCACATGCACCACATCCTACAGAACCCCAAGACCAGAAGAACTACATGGCACCTGGCTATCACTACAGACTGCTCTGACTGGGATCACAACAGACGGTCCCAGACAGAGCAGGAGAAAAACGTAGAACAAAAAATCCAGTTCATAAAAAGAAGACCAGATTACTGGTCTGATAGAGACCGGAGGAATTCCCGAGACTATGGCCCCAAGACATCTCTCTGACTTGGAACTGAAGCCATTCCCAGAAACCACCTTCCAGTCAAACAACAGACAGGCCTATAAAATAAACAGTAACACCTGAAAAGAATGTGCTCCATAAAACAAACAATTATATGAGACCAAAAGGACAACATTTTCCCAAAAGTAATGATGAGAAGGCAGGAAGGGGTAGGAAAACCAGAGGAAAGGAAACGGGGAACCCAGGACAGAAATGGGGAGAGTGTTGACGCAGTGTGGGGATTGCAACCAATGTCATGGAACACCTTGTGCACAATTTGTTGAATGGGAAACTAGTCTGCTATATAAACTTTCACCTAAAACACAATAAAATTTAAAAAAAAAAAAGTAATGTCAGAATTAACATCTTTTTAAATCTAGTTCTTTCTGTACAGAATTCCACACCATTCAAGGGAGAAACGAACAAACCTGTTGCCATCGAGTCAATTCCGACTAATAGCAACTCTATAGGACAGAGTAGAACTGCCCCATAGGGTTTCCAACGAGTAACTGGTGGATTCAAACTGCTGACCTTTCGGTTAGCAGCCAAACACTTAAACCACTGCACCACCAGGGCTCCGATTCAAGGGAAAGAAGGAAAGAAGGTTAAAAAAAAAAATCTCTTAACCAAAACCTCCCATGAAAATCAGCACCTTGGTCAGCCACATCTTTGGAAATTCATTAAAGAGGGATGAATTCAACCTGAGAGGCATGATCTGGGGAAACAATCACGACTCCAGCTGTAGCTTAAATTTTTAGAAACAGAATTAAAGTAAATGGCCTTAAATATATACACCTTGTCAAAATGCTCATGTTAGTACCTTGTGCTTCCCATGGCAAAATGACATACATCACCTTTTTTCCTCTCCCCAAAGTGGGTTAGCCAGTGTGTTAAACAGTAAAATAAATTAAAAATTCAGGAAGACATCTTCTGAGCCCAAAGATCTAGCTCTTCTGGGAAAATGCCTTCTTGGAATTTAGTGAATCACAACTTGCTAACTGTATTTACCTATAAAGCAGTTATTCAAATGTTAATGACTTCATATTCACTTCTAATTAAAACTTACTTTTCAGCTACTTTTCAATCTACAAACATTGATCATTTAACATCTACTAGTAAAAGATAATGATTCAACCTCTTCTAATTCTTAAATAGCATCTACTCATTTCTGTTAAGTGGTAATCAGTTCATACTTAAAAGCCTCCTTAAAAATTAGCATCTTAAATCAATGAGCTTAGCAAAAGATTAATCAATGGGATGCTGGGACCACTGGCTGGTTATTTGGAAAACAGTATCCATCTAGAACCTCACACCAAATGCCAACGTGAACTTTTATAGACAGATTAAAACGTAAAATGAAAAGAATTAAAAACATACACATAGGGGAATACTTGTGCTAGCAAAACAAAACTAAATAGTATCAGTTAATTTTGAAGGACTCTTTAAGCATGAAAGCAATGGGAAAAATCTCAAAAACAAAATCAAGTGAACACATGAAAAATATAAACCCCCCCAAAAAAGGGCGGGGGTCAAACAAAATTAAGGAATAGTTCTCCAATAAGTACATTATTTAATAAGGATATATACACACACATTTTCTTAATATATAAAAAAGCTCATACAAATTGATTTTTAAAATACATCAAAATCCCAATAAATAGTAATCATAATAAATAGGCACAGAACAAAGGACACACAAGCATCCAAAATTTAGTCTATAAACATGGTTATTAACAACTGAAAAATACTCTCACAAATGCTGCAAGAAATGCAAAGTAAAATAAGATGCCATCTATGAAATCTAATTAGCAAAAATGTTACAGGGTATGGGCCACAAACAGTCAAACACTGCTGATGGTGGTGTAGGTATTGCTGGCCTCATTTTGGAAGTTAACCATCTGGCCCAAGTTCATCCTGATAATAAACAGCCCTTCAAGTGTTACTCTGGACCCTGTCTCCGGAAAGTGCCTTCCTGGATACTTCTTCCCCTCCGTCCAAAAAAAAAAAAAAAATTTTTTTTTAGAAGGATGCTTGCACTTTGGAACTGATCTCGGGTTGCCGAGACCACCTTAAAGCTGCAGCTAAGGATAATACAAGTGACAGCATGAGATAGGCAGCAACCCAAGTGAGAGGTGAGAGCACTCAGCATGTGTTTGCAAGATAAAATTTCTTTATTCTTAAGTTTCCACTCCCTCCAGTGGAAGCTGGGAAACCTCATTTACTTTGCTGTTTAACGACAAAGGGGTAGAAGGAGGTTTTTACAAACACAATAGAGATTTTCTGGATTTTAAGAGCAGAGGAAAACGCTTTCTTTCCCAGTCCAAAGTCAATTCTCCAGCAACAAGTACCAAATAATTTTGCCTGAAGAAACCTACCCTATGCTGAATGGCATTTGTATCTTCTTTGAAATAGGGCGATTTAGTGACTTCAGGTCCGTTCTACTGGGGAGGCAGGGGCCAGCGTCTTTCAAGGGCAGAAAATATATAGAAATCATTGCATTTCTGTCAACTACAATGATCGGTTCCGCCATCCGTGCCCTCGGCCTGACCAGGCTTACGCTTAGGTGTTTGCTAATTTGCTGAATGAATGGGATGCTCCCTTTCCTGTGGCAGCACTACTGGCCCGGAACTGTCCTCGAATCTCCTTCCCTTTAACCGGGAGGCCTCCGGAGCGCTACGCAGCCCCCAGGACCGTCTCACGGCCAGCCCAGGCCGCCCTCCCTGCCCGTCACAAGGCTCCAACCTCCTCCCCACTCTGAGTATGTCCCCCAAGACGCCCCAGGACCCTGACCCTCAGTCTCAACGCCCATTTGCCAACGGCATGAGCTCCTTCCTCAGCACTCAGGCAGCGCCCCTCAGCAAAGTAACGGACCAGGCCGGCGGGACAATGACCACTTTTCTAAAAATAACCCCTCAGGACCCGCCCCCTTGGCTGCTGCTGCCCTGGCGGTACCTGCGCCGCAGACCAGGCAGCCGGAGAGGACCAAGAGCAGCCGCACTGCCCCACCGTCCCCGGGCCCCCAGCCCCAGAGTCTGGGACCAGCTGCCGGTGAGACTGCCACTTTCATTCCTCCCGCCATCGTCGCTTCAAGCCGCTTCCTCCTCACGTGCCTCTCCCTAGCAACTTACCCCGAACAGGCACGGCCAGCAGCCTATCAGCTACAAGACCCGCCCCCTGACGACCAACCGAATGGGCGGAGCTTCGAACACTCAGCCCTTTCAAGACTCTATGAATCCCGCGCCTTAGCAACTGATGGGAGAGGGCGGGAAAGCACTTTTCAGCCTATTAGAAAATTAGCAAAGGCAACAGGAAGATCCCACCCCTTAACAACGTGCTTCCGTCTCCAGTTTACTTACAACTCAGGCGATTGATGGCAAGCCTAACCAACAGAAAATCAGAATGGGCGAGGCCTCCTTAACCAAACTTGATATTGCCGTGGAACGTGTTTTGAGTACCATCAGCCTTCTTTCCTCTTTATCACGGTCTTTTTGCTATGGCAAGCCTGTAACTGAGATCTCTTTAAGGTCTTCCTGACGGGAAATTTTTCTAAAGTAAGACGGTTGACAAAGTTTGGACCTCCAAAGTCCTAAATGATTTAAAACGGCAGTCACAAAAAATTGTGTTGTCAATGTTTTACAGGCATAAACATTAGCATTTAAAGATGTAGTCATAAGACTTCATTGTCTCTCATGCTCCTTGGGTTACTTATTGGTTTACTAGGAAGCTAGCCACGAAAAGTTATCAATAACAGTTTCACGTTTGTACCAAAAAATTAAACCTGATCATAAATAACTGGTATTTTGACAGTGCTTTTACTGATAAGGGATTATTGGAAGCCAGTAACATAATTTGAAAATAAACTCGAACCTCTCCGCAGCAGTTTTATGCTTTTCATAGAGGCCAAGGACTCATTGCAAAACATTTTTGGCAAGTATGAATGGTTATTTTTGATCTAGGAACAATACATTTTAAACTGGTTTAGACTGGTAGCTTTTTTTCATTATTATTTTTTATTGTTGTACTTTAAGTGAAACTTTACAATTCAAGTTAGTCTCTCATACAAAAATTTATACATAGTTTTGTGACCCTAGTTGCTCTCCCTATTCTGTGACAGCACACTCCTCCCTGATTTCACACCCCTGATTTCACGTGTCCATGCAACCAGCTCCTGATCCTCTCTGCCTTCTCATCTTACATCTGGACAGGAGCTGCCCATTTAGTCTCATGGATCTACTTGAGCTAAAAAGCACACTCTTCACAAGTAGTATTTTATGTCCCATAGTCCAGTCTAATCTTTGTCTGAAAAGTTGGCCTCGAGAATTGTTTTAGTTCTGGGTTGAAAGAGAGCCCAGGGGACATGCTTTCTGGGGATCCTCCAGTCTCAGACCATTAAGTCTGGTCTTCTTACTAGAATTTGAGTTCTGCACCCCACTGTTCTCATGCTCCATCAGGGACTCTCTGTTGTGTTCCCTGTCTGGGCAGTCATTGGTGGTAGCGGGGCACCATCTAGTTCTTCTGGTCTCAGGCTGATGGAATCTCTGGTTTATATGGCCCTTTCTGTCTCTGGGGCTAATACTTCCCTTGTGTCTTCATTCTCCTTTACTCCAAATGGGTTGGGACCAATTGATGCATCTTAGATTGCCTCTCGCTAGCTTTTAAGACCCCAGAGGCCACTCACCATAGTAGGATGCAGAACATTTTCTTAATGAACTTTGTTAAGCCTGTTGACCTAGATGTCCCCTGAAAGGATGGTCCCCAGACCTCCGCCCCTGCTACTCTGTCCCTCAAAGTGTCTGGTTGTGTTCAGGAAACTTCTTAGCTTTGGTTTAGTACAGCTGTGCTGACTTCCCCTGTAGTGTGCTGTCCTTCCCTTCACCTAATTCTTGTCTACTACCTAGTTAGTGAATAACCCTCTCCCTCCCTCCCCACCCAGAAAACCATCAAAGAATGCTTTCTTCTGTGTTTAAACTTTACCCTGAGTTCTTATAATAGTGGTCGCATACAATATTTGTCCTTTTGTGACTGACTAAACTCACTCAGCATAATGCCCTTAGATCGGCAGCTTATTCTGAAGCAAAGGAAAAGCAACTGAGCAAAAGTTTACCGTCTTTAGAACAATTTGTGAAAATATGGTCTAAAGGTGGTTTCTATTTTCCTGTTATTTTAAATATTATTGTACAGAGCTATTTTTTAATCATTTATCTTATTGTTATTGTTGAAGATATAGACAGCAGAACATACACCAATTCAACAATTTCTACATGTATAATTCAGTGACCTTGATTACATTCTTCAGGTTGTACAATCATTCTCACCCTCCTTTTAGGGATTGTTCCTCCCCCATTAACATCAAGTAACTGCCCCCTAAGTTTCCTATCTAATCTTCCAAGTTGCTGTTGTCAAGTTGATCCCATACAGGTAGATCTTAAAAAGAGCACAATGCTCAAGGAAGACATTCTTTACTAGTTAAGCTAAACCATTGTTTGGTCTTAAGGAGACTTCAGGGGATATTTTTGGTTTAAGATTTAAAAATTATCTGGGGCAATAGCTGCAGTGTTCATCCAGCCTCCCTGGCTCCAGAAAATCTGGATTCCGTAAGAATTTGAAAAATCTGTTCTGCATTTTCCTCCGTTTTGTCAGGATTCTTCTATAGAATCTTTGATCAAAATGTTCAGTAATAGCAGTCAACAATTACTTAAAAACAGAGATAAAAATGTAAGGGGGCAGGGAACTAGATTAATGGAAATGGAATAGCCAGAACGTAAATAATTGGAATGTTCACGCATTGTGGAAAGTGTAACCAATGTCACTGAACAACTTGGGTAGAAATTGTTGAATGGGAACCTAAACTGCTATGTAAACCTTTGCCAAAAACATAATGAAAAAAAATTATTTTTTAAGTTCAGTAATGGTAGCCAGGCACCATCCAGTTCTTCTGGTCTCATGGCATAGGAGGCAGTTGTTCACAGAGGCAATTAGCCACACGTTCCATTTCTTCCTCCTGTTCCTGACTCTCCTTCATCCTCTCTTGATCCAGGCAAATAGAGACCAATTGTTGTACCTTGGATGGCCTCTTGCAAGCTTTTAAGACCCCAGGTGCTTCATAACAAACTAGGAGACAGAAGCACTAAACATGATGTTAAGCAAATTAACTGGGTTATCCCATGAAAACATGACCCTAAACCTCCAAAGTAAGGAACCAAATCCCATCAGGTGTTTGGTTGTACCTAAGCAATCTCAGCAGCTACTCTTTGTTGTTGTTGATGTTGTAAATATATCTATCACACAACTTTTGCCAACTGAATTTTGTATAGGTGTACATATTGACACAATTACGTTAATCGGCTGTGCAACCCTACCCTTAACCAATGCATTTTTCTGTCACCATAAACCAAAACTCAGTGCTATGTAAGCAATAACTCCTCCTTTCCCTCTCCCTCCCACTGTGGTAAACACTAATCACCTTTGGTCTCTATATACTTGCCTGTTCTTGTCTTTTTATATAAGTGAGGTCATATAATATTTGTCCTTTTGTGACTGACTTATTTCACTCAGTATAATGTCTTCAAGCTCCATCCATGTTGTAGCGTGTATCAAGACTTCATTTCTTACTGGCTGGGTAATATTCCATTGCATGTATGTACCACACTTTATCTGTTCATCCATTGATGGGCATTCAGGTTATTTCCACCTTTTGGCTATCGTAATGCTGCAATAAACATTGGTGTACATGTACAGAGCTATTATTAATGCCATTTTTTGTTGTTGTTGCCCCTATAACCCATTGCCGTCGAGTCAATTCTGATTCATAGCGACCCTATAGGACAGAGTAGAACTGCCCCATAGAATTTCCAAGGAGCACCTGGTGGATTTGAACTGCCAACCTTTTGATTAGCAGTCGTAGCAGTTAACCACTATGCATTGCCCCTATAGACCTGTCTAATCTTTGGATGAAAGGTGAACCTCAGGAGTGACTTCAGTACTGAGTTAAAATGGTGTCTGAGGGCTATACTCTTGGGGTTTCTCCAATCTCTATCAGACTAGCAAGCCTGGCCTTTTTGTATGTTTGTGTATGTGTGTGTGAATTTGTTCTACATTTTTCTCCCGCTGTCTGGGACCCTCTATTGTGATCCCTGCCAGAGCAGTTGGTGGTAGTAACCCAGGCACCATCTAGTTGTTCTGGGCTCAGTCTGGTAGAGGTTGTGGTAGTTGTGGCCTATTAGTCTTTTGGACCAATCTTTCCCTTGTATCTTTGGTATTCTTCAGCCTCCTTTGCTCCAGCCGGGATGCAACAGGTAGATGTATCTTAGATGGCCGCTTGCAGGCTTTTAAGACCCCAGTCACTACTCACCACAGTCAGATGTAGAACATTTTCTTTATAGACTACGTTGTGCCAGTTGAGCTAGATCTCCCCCGAGACCATGGTCCCCAGCTCTCAGTGCAGTAGCTCGGTCTCTCAGGGTATTTGTCTATGTCTGTGAAGCTTCTATGACTTCGCCCTGGTTAAGTTGTGCTGACTTCCCCAGTATTGTGTACTGTCTTACCCTTCACCAAAATTACCACTTATCTACTACCTACTTAGTGTTTTTCCCTCCCCACCCCTCCCTCTCCTCGTAACCATCAAAGATTGTTTCTTTCTGTGTGAAAACATTTTCATGTGTTTTTACAATAGTGGTCTCATATAGTATTTGTCCTTTTGTGATCAACATTTCACTCAGCATAACCCTCTCCAGATTCATCCATGTAGTGAGATGTTTCACAGATTCATCATTGTTCTTTACAGTAGTATTCCATTGTGTGTATGTACCATGCTTTGTTTATCCATTCATCTATTAATGGGCACTTAGGTTGTTTCCATCTTTTTGCTGTTGTGAACAATGCTGCAATGCACATGGGTGTGCACGCGTCTGTTTGTGTGACTGCTCTTATTTCTCTAAGCTATTCTCCTGGGAGTGGGATTGCTGGATAGTATGGTATTTCTACTTTTCGCTTTTTAAGGAAGCACCGTATTGTTTTCCACAACGGTTGTACTGTTTTGCATTTCCACCAGCAGTGCATAAGAGTTCCAATCTCCCCGATCTCCCACCAACCTCTCCAACATTTGTTATCTTCTGGGTTTTTTGTTTTTTTAATCAGTGCCAGTAATGTCTGGGGTGAGATGGTATCTCTTTGCAGTTTGAGAGCATTTCCTCATGTGTCTGTTAGCTGCCTGAATGTCTTCTTTCGTGAAGTGTCTATTCATATCCTTTGCCCATTTTTTAACTGGATTATTTATCTTTTTGTTGTAGAGGTGTTGGATTTTCCTGTCGATTTTAGAGATTAGACCTTTGTCGAATTTGCCATAGACAAATATTTTTTCCCAGTCTGTAGGCTCTCTTTTTACTCTTTTGGTGAATTCTTTTGATGAGCATAACTGTCTAATTTTTAGAAGATCCTAGTTATCTAGCTTATCTTCTGGTGTTTGTATTGTTAGTTATGGTTTGTATCCTATTTATGCCATGTGTTAGGGCTTGTAGCATTGAACCCATTTTTTCTTCTATGATTTTTATAGTTTTTGGTTACATATTTAGGTCTTTGATCCATTTTGAATTAGTTTTTCTGTCTGGTGTGAGGTATGGGTCCCGTTTCATTTTTTTTTTTATAGGTGGACATCCAGTTTTGCCAGCATCATTTGTTAAAAAGACTGTCTTTTCCCCCATTTAATGGACTTTGGCCCCTTGTCAAAGATCAAGTGGCCATAGGTGGATGGATTTACATCTGGGTTCTCAACTCTGTTCCATTGGTCAGTGTGTCTGTCATTGTACCAGTACCAGGTTGTTTTGACTATTGTAGCTGTATAGTAGATTCTGAGGTCTTATTAATGCCATTTTTGAAAACTCTAAAAATTGCCTCAAATATTAAGTACATCAAACAACAAAGTGTCTTCAGTATATTAAACTTTTACTCTTTGTCCACCTGTCATTTAATTTTCTTTTTAAATATAAATGTTGCCCTTAATGAAATTAAAACTCTTAAGTGCTAATATTTTGTATATAAACAAAAGAATAGCTGGAATTTTAGCAGCTAACATGGTTGTAGTCATCCTTTTTCAATTCTTTTTCAGTTCAGCTTGTTTTGTTTTGTTTTTAAACAGGATACAACTTAAAAATCCCTTTGCATCAGGTGTATGCATAACACTGATTCAGGGGATCACAAAACGAAAGTTTTTATTCAATGAGGAGGTGCTTTACACTGTACTTTTTGGTGTATTTTAGAAAAGTTACATTTAGATCTATTCTGAAGCTATCATTTTTAAAAAAAATAAGATGTTACAAACTTCACATAAAAAATGTAGTCATAGGGAATTTTTTGTTTTAGAAACAAAATGAATGTGAGGATTAAGAGATGCTTTTTTATTCCTCACAACATCTTGTGAGACAAGTAAAATTATCTTCATTTAAGAAAAAGCCAATAGTCAATATCACTTAAATGTGTAAGTAAAAAGTTTTGAAAGGTGTTTAAATAAAATAAAAATAAATAAATAAATAAATAAACAAATGAGACTAAAGAGGTACAATAGTCCACTGACAAGGTCCAGAAGACAGAAGGGGACAAGGAAGCCCCCTGGTGATAGGGAACACAAGGTGGAGTAAGGATATTCTTGATGTGCTGTGAGATTGTTAACCATTGTCATAGGGCAACATGTGTAGTAACTGTTAAATGAAAAACTATTTTGTTCTGTAAGCCTTCATCTTAAGTGAGAATAACAGCACAGTTGGAAGAGCGTAGTCAATGTCACTGAACTGTGAATGTAGAAATTTTTGAAACGGTGTATCTTTGGCTATCTGTAATTTTCATCAAAAAAAAAGGTTGAGAATTTAGAGGCTTAATACGTTGTGGGGTTGTTAACCAATGTCAAAAAACAACATGTGTACTACTATTTCATGAGAAACTATTTGCTCTGTAAGCTTTCACCTGAAGTACAATAAAATATATATAAAAAAAAAAAAAAAAAAAGAAGCAGCCAAGGCTAAGAGAGGCAAAGGACCTGACACTGAGGCTTCATATTTAATCGGGCTGGATGGAACCAGTTCATTTTGATTCGAACCCCTGCTGAAAATTTGCATTTCCACCCCAGACATACTGAATCAGAAACTACATTTTCACAAAATCCCCAAGTGATTTTCATGTATAATAAATTTTGAGAACCACTGCTGTACTATTGGAGCCCTGGTGGCGCAGTGGTTAAGCATTGGCTGCTAACCAAAAGATCGGAAGTTCGAATCCACCAGCTGCTCCTTGGAAACCCTATCGGGCAGTTCTACTCTGTCCTAAAAGGTCGCTATGAGTCAGAATCAACATAATGGCAATGGGTTCAGGGCTCTACTAGTAGTTCTCAGAACTGGTCACTAACCAGCATCATTAGCATCACCTGAGAACTTGTCAAGAAATGCAAATTCTCAGCAGGGATTTGAAACAAAATGAACCAGTTCGAAGCCCTGGTTCCAACCCAGGTCTTATAGACTCCAAAGCTTGAGTTTATTCTATGCATTAGGCTGCTTCTCATTAAATGATTGGATACAGTGAGGACCTAACAGAACACCTAGCACATAACAGGTGTTCAATAAATGGGCTAAAACATAGCAATGATTTTGAGGATGGTGCAGGACAAGGCAGTGTTTCATTCTGTTGTACACAGGGTCACAGTGAGTCCTTCCGACTTGATGGCACCTAACAATAACAAACGTTAACAGAAACTGTTAACACCGTTTGGCACCTTTTTTAGAGGATCTGGTGGCGGGTAGTGTGAGGGACAAAGAACTTGGTTTGGTCTCTGTCTCTGGTTTCTGGAAAATAGCCTTGCAGTTCTGGAGCAATCAAGGTGACTTTTGTTTTCTAAAATAGCCAGGCAACACTTCTTGTTGTTATGTGCCGTTGAGTGGATTCTGACTCATAGCAACCCTATAGGACAGAGAGTAGGACTGCCCAATAGAGTTTTCTAGGCTTTAATCTTTATGGGAGCAGATTGCCAGGTCTTTTTCCCACGGAGCAACTGATGGGTTTGAACTGCCAACCTTTCCTTTGGTTAGCAGCTGAGCTGTTACCCACCACACCACCAGGACTTCTCAGGCAACACTTAAATATGTGCAAATGAGTAGGGGCTTCGTTAAGTCCCCACCCTGACGGCAAACCTCAGAAAGGGAGGTGGACATGAGGGAATCAATCATGCATATTCATTGAATCATTGAGGCCCCAATGACTTAGGGACCCTGGACCTTGGAGCTGTCTTTTGGGATTCCTGCAGTGGCAAGTACATACATGCAAGAGAGAGTATGGCATGTCCCTGAGGACAATGGAAGTCTCGTGCCACAACTTCTCCCACACCTTGCCTGATGCATCTCTTCGCTTGTATCCTTCCTGGTTATAATAAATGGATAACTGCAAGTATAGATAATAGTCTCTGTGAATTTTGTGAGCGGTTATAGAGAACTAACAAACCCACAAAGGGGCAATGAGACTCTGACTTAACTTGGGGTGGCTAATTCACAGGAAGGCTGCGCAGACAGTCATGACAGAGTCCTAACGCACGAGGAGCCAGCTTTGGGTAAAGGGTGGACCGAAGAGGGTTACACAGTTTGTGAAGACCCAGCTCTGGGTGGCTGGGTGACTGTCTTAGTCATCTAGTGCTGCTATAACAGAAATACCACAAATGGGTGGCTTTAACAAACAGAAATTTATTTTCTCACAGTTTAGGAGGCTAGAAGTCTGAATTCAGGAAGTGGGTAACTGCTAGGGAAGGTTCCATCTTTCAAAAAAACAAGGTGGATTTTTAAATAGCCAAATGGGGGAAACCTTGGGCTAAAGAAGAAATTTCATCTCCCTGAAAGAAAAATATAGGCTTCCCTGCGGCAATGGTCATCCTATATCTCACACACACAATCCCTCAGCTGAGCTGGAGAGGTCAATATCAACAGTGATAAATCCCATTAATACTATGTATCCCGAATATACTGTGATAAAAATGCCACTTTACCTCTGTGGTTTTTCTCCCAAAAACTCATAACCCCAGTCTAATCATAAGAAAACATTACATGAATTCCAACAGAGGAGCATCCTACAAAATAGTCCTCAAAAACAAGGAAAGGCTGAGAGACCATCACAGTCAAGAGAAGCCTAAGGAGACTTGAAAACTAAATGTAATGTGGCATCATGGATGAGATCCTGGAACAGAAAAAGACATCAGGGGAAAACTAAGGACATCTAAATAAACTACGGACTTTAAATATACCAAAGCAGGTTCATTAATTGTGGCAAATGTATCATATTAACATTAGATATTAATAATCAAGGAAACAGGATGTGGGGTATATGGGAATTCTCTGTACCATCTTCATTTTTCTGCAAATCTAAAACTCTTCTAAAAAGTAAAGCCTCTTTTAAAAAATTCCACTCTCTACCAGTCCCCAAATTCTTACCATTCAGAGCTCCATCTTTGGTTTGGACTAAAGGCCACAGCATAGGGGTATGGAATAGTTGGGAACTAGTTCCAGAAGATCATTGACTATTGAAATGTGTTAACAAGGTGTACGGTAATGAGACTGATGGTCCATAAACACATCATAATTTATCATCCAAACGAGTGCTGTCACTTCAAGGTAGTCACTCAAGAAGCTTTTAGCCTTGTTTTAATAATACAGACACTGCTTAAAACACTTTCAGAATAATTTCTAAGCCTATATAGCACACACTGCAATGAATATTCATTATCTGCAGGTGGATCTGATTTATGCAAACAGCCAATAGTAACTCAGGCCAAGACTGATGAGTAAATGGGGTGGTCAATCTGGATAGTAAATGTGTTTCAGAATTTAGAACTTTTTGGATTTTAGAAATTTAATACGGTGCATGTATGCACCATATTAGATTTCAGAAGACTGAAAAAGAATTGATGCATTTGAATTATGGTGTCGGCAAAGAGTATTGAATATACCAGTGACTGACTGCCAGAATGAACATATCTGTCTTGGAAGAAGTACAGCTAGAATGCTTCTTGGAAGTGAGGATGGTGAGACTTTGTCTCGCTTACTTTGGACACATTATCAGGAAGGACCAGTCCCTGGAGAAGGACCTCATGCTTGGTGGAGTAAAGGGTGATCAAAAAAGAGCAAGACCCTCAATGAGATGGACTGACACAGTGGCTCCAACAATGGACTCAAACATACCTACTATTGTGAGGATGGTACAGGACCGGGCAACATGTTGTTCTGTTATACATGGGGTTGCTATGAGTCAGAACAGACTCAACGGCACCTAACAACAACAAAACAAAACAATATACACTAAGGCAACAATCCCAATAGGGTCTGGGATCAAAAAGAAAAAACAAAACCCATTGTCATCACATCAGTTCTGACTCATGGCGATCCCATGTGTTACAGAGCAGAACTGCTTCATAGGGTTTTTTTGGCTGTAATCTTTATGGGATTACCAGGCTTTTCTTCCACGAACTGCCAACCTTTAGGTTAGTAGCCAAGTGCACGCCATTTGTGCCACCAAGTAATCAAACACATTATTTCTTCAGGGACATATATAAATATTCACACTAACGGGGATTAAAAAATGTTATAAATAACCTCATGCAAATTTAGGTCTGGTTCTGCCACAAAAGAAGTTCAGATCAGATTAGGTTTTGTTGCCAAATGAGTTATGAAAAAAATTTGGAAAAACCAAAAAATTTTTTTTCATAACTCTCTGAATTTAGGAATTGTGGATAAAATGTAGAATGTAGACTATGAATAGTTGATAAAGACAATTCCAAAGTTTTGAGAAGGAACACTCCATTTCATTTACTCAGTTACCCAAGCTAAAAACTTGGAAGTCCCCCTAAATTCTCCCTCTCTCCCAATACCATTATAGTCAACCAATCATCAAGTCCTATTAATTTTACCTTCCGGTATCTTTTGCATCTGTCCTCTCCTTTCCATCCCTGCTGCCAGTGACTTGGTCAAGCACCTTGCCATCTCTCCCTTGAACTACTTCTGTGCCTGCCAAGCTGGCTCCCCTGCTGGTTTTGCAGACATACAATCTTTCCTCCATGGTGCTCCTAAACGCGGATCATATCACTCCCATGTTACAAACTCTTCATGGCTCCACGTTATTTCCACAAGATGAAGTCCAGGGTCCTTAGTAGGATCTAAAACATAGATGTAAAGAAACAACTGTAACAATGCCATTCAAACTTTGTTACCAATCGGCTATTGAACAATTTTAGAAATGAAGTGTAGCTGCTTAAAAACTTTTATAGCAGTGTAATTTTGTATTTATTGAAGCTAATAAGGATAGGGCTTTTCTTTCGTTTCTCTAAAATTCACTTTAGTGTATTTTATAAGAGTAGTAGACAATAGCTTGAAAATTTAAAAAAAGGAAAGCAACAAACAAAACTGGTCCTTTGCCATAGTTCGAGAAGCACTGGTCTGCTGTTAGTTGCTGTCGAGTCAGCGCCAACTCATGATGACTCCACATACAAAAGAACAAAATGGTGCCTGGTTCTGCGCCATCTTTATAATTGTCGGTATGCTTGAATCCATTGTTTTGGCCACCGTAATCTGAGTGCCTAGTCTACGATATCCTTAATGAAACGACCTTGTACACTTTCCTAGACTCATTTCTAATCACTCCTCTCCAGCAATACTGTTGTTGTTAGGTGCAGAAAATCGACTCATAGCCACTCCCACGTGACAAGAGAACTGCTGTGTTTCTAGGCTGTAATCTTTACAGGAGTAGATCTATATATAGGTCTTCCTCCCGGGGAGCCTGTAGGTGGTTTCAAACAGCCAATCTTTTGGTTAGCAGCTGAGCGGAGCCCTTTATCATTGTGCCACCAGAGCTCGTTCCTCCAGCAATAGTGAACAACAATTTCTAGTCTTGCAAACGTTATCGTTTCACATGTCTTTGCATTTTCACATTCTGATCTCTCTGACTCAATTGTTCCTCCTGGAAATCTCCTATTCATACTTCAAAATCTTAGGCCACGTCATCACCTCCCTCAAATGCCTCTCTTAACCAGTCCTCCACAAACCCAGGCAGAATGGAGCACTTGGCCTCTAAACTTCTGTCATTGTCTGTACTTCCATGATTACATTATGACATAATTATCTGTTGATACGTCTATTTCCCCCACTAGTCTTTGTGTCCCATAAAGGCAAAAGTTAGGATTGTTTGTCTCTGAGGAATGAAGCATCTCTTGTAAAATGACCAAACTGAAAGACAACACTCCTTAGACTATAGATTCTGTTACTGAAAGAGGAAAAAAGGAGGATCATTACTTATTGGTCATTTTTCTATTACCAGGAAGGGTTTCAGCCTTCTCATTTTTGCACCTGAGTGTGAATTCATTTAACAGAATAGTGGACAGTTTAGAAAGCCAAGGAGCCAAACTTGTGGGACTCACTGGAAACTTCAAGGGTGCAGAGATGTGCTCAGCTGCTAACCAAGAGGTGAGCAGTTCAAATCCACCAGCTGCTCCTTGGAAACCCTATGGGGCAGTTCTACTATGTTGACTCCTATTGGGTTGCTATGAGTTGGAACTGACTCCCACGGCACCTAACAACCACCACCACCATTTAGTTTTGCCAAGGTTCAGCCCCTTTTGGAGTAAAATCTGGACCTACTGCCCTTTTCAAAGCTCCTCAGGCCCATAAATGCCATCACCCATTTGTTCATTTCAGAGGACCCACCAGATCCCAGGCCTGCCCCTTGAGGTCCTGGGGTGAAACAATCAACTGTAATTGAAATGTGTACAAAAAGCCAGGAGGCCACCGAGGTAGGAAGAATTCTGCATAGTTGTGTGAGGGGTTCCAGGAAGGGGAGGGTCCAGGAAGGTGACATTCAAGCCAAGCTAGAAACCTGGAAATGGAATTAGCCTCGTGAAAACGTGGGGGCAGGAATAAAGATTGGAATCTGCGAGATGAAAATCTCCGTGTGGCAAGGAAAGACAATCTTTCTGGATTTCATATTTCCTCACTCTTCTTCCACCCACATTCCCCCCTTTCTTCCCAACCTTTTCTTATTTTTTTGGAAAACTGGGAACTGAGGATATCGTTTCCCTTTGTCTTACTTGGAGAAAAGCTTCATGGAAAAAACCAATGCGGACGATAAAGGGATTAATCTTGATTAAATGGGACGCGTCGCTCTGCTCTATGGGCCTCTGGAAACAAGGGGAAAAGTTGCGGGGAGAGAAACAGGTGAGTCAGGTAAGGAACTGGTACGGAGTGAGAAAAAGTGACACTGGGGAGAAGAGAGAAGAAATGAATTTGTGTTTGTCCCAACTCCCCTTTTGTCATCCTCCCCCCATGTGTCTCTTATCTTTATGGCTTTCAATGGTTTTTCACGGTCTTGGCCTTTCTGTTTCTGTCTCTCCTTTTTCTTAAAGCTGGAAATTCCTTGTTCTCAACGGAAGGGAGTAGGAGGGGAGTTGGGGTGGTTGGAGTGGGAGGGAAAAGAACAGACATCTCAGCAGATCCCGCTGCGGGGGCGCTCTGGGCCTCCGGCGGGGCCTGACAAGTCAATGATTTTAAAAATGTATGTATTTTTAAATTCACACACAGGGACTCTCAGATACAAACCTAAAGAAAAAGACACATATATACAACTAAATGGGAAGAAACATAAATACACAATCACAGGGTACAGAGGCACAAACTGGTAACAGCGTCTTAAGTTTGCTTAGTACTTTACAATTTACAAATAGTTTTCCTATGTATTCTCTCATTTGAACTTCAAAACAACCTTGATAAATAGAGACGCAAACACTCGGCGCTTTCACTCCCACGCACAGTCCGCGGGCTTTTTCTCCCCTCCTCTTTCTCCGGCCGAGGACCCGCCCCAGGACCGAGAAGTGGAGGCCCCAGAAGCGGCTCCTCCCTCGTCTTCTTTTCTGGAGCGGGACCCCGGCGCCCGACGCCCACTAGGTTCCCGCCTTCTGGCTTCACGGCCTACTCCAGTCCCCTCCCCAGGCCAGCGTCTCCCTCCGGATCCGGGGGCTCAGCACCGCCCCAAGGAGGCCGGGGTGGGAGGGAGGGGGGCGCCTGGAGCAGAGGCTGCGTGGGCGGAGGATGTGCGTCACGGGGAGCGTGGGCAGGCAGAGGGAGGGGGCACGTGGAAACCCGTGGCCAGCGGCTGGCAGCCCAGGCTCAGAAACAACCCGAGGGGGGGGTGGGGGAGGGGCCGCCCCCGCACACAGCAGAGGGGGATGGGGGGGCACCCCTGGGAGGAGCCGGTCTAGCCGCACCATCCAGTTGTAGGATGGTGATTTGGAAGGGGCAACTTTGCTCCTTCCTTGCCTTCCCCGCCCCTGGGTTTTGCGCTTAATGGGATGGAACGGACGACCTAGCGATCGAAGTCCTCCCCAATAAGGCAGCCCGCTTCCCCTGCTCCCACTGGAGACGCAAAGGTGCCTTTGCTGGGCCGGAATGTAGAACCAGCCCCCGCCCACGCCACCCACTCCCTGCCGGGTCTTGGGTCACTCAGAAGTGCGGAATGGCGGGGCGGGGCTGAGGTTTCAGACTAAGAGGAACCGTGCCTGCGACCTGTCCAGTCTCTTTCCGCCGTCTCCTCTCCCCCTTTTACCAGGGCCTTGAGCAGCTGGGCGGGGCCATCAGAACCCCCACCACCCCCCCTCCAGCCCTCCCATCCGTAGGCGGGAGCAAAATGGGAACCAGATGGGGCTGGGAGAAACAAAGGGGGAGGAGGAGGAGGAGGTGGTGGGTTGGGAAGGGGGGGCCTAACTCCTTGAAGGCGCTCCTCCCTCTAGCGCCTTAATAGGGAACCGAGTCGGACGCGCTCCTGCTGCAGCTCTTCAACTAGACTGTCTCTAGCGACGTCCCTTAATAGATGTCCCATAAGGGGTATCCTCCCTATCGCAGCTTTGCCCCACACAATTCTCAAGGAGCAGTTCCCCCACCTCCTCAGCAAATAGGATGCTACGAGTAGAGGAAGGCAGGGTGCCCCCTACTGCCTGACCTGCGCGCTAACA
The DNA here is from genome assembly GCA_030035585.1 of Dugong dugon. Classification (NCBI taxonomy): domain Eukaryota; kingdom Metazoa; phylum Chordata; class Mammalia; order Sirenia; family Dugongidae; genus Dugong; species Dugong dugon. The sequence continues at coordinate 11,830,658 of CM057465.1, forward strand.
AACGCTGACGCGTCTAATCAAAAAGAACCTAAGTGGCGACCTTCCGCTCCTGTTTTCCCAAACTTTGGGAACGACTGGAGACAGGAATGGAGGAGGCCTGGGTTTCCGAGAGCGTCCTCCCTAGATTACTCCTTTTGGGACTAGGGAATGGCACCGGGATATCTAAGGGATTCCTGCAGAGCAAGCCCCACGCTCACAGATCTGTCATAAGTGTACACCCTATGGGAGTCAGATGCACGCACTAGCAGAGCTGCGCACCCCAAGCCTCCGCCAACTTCAGCCGGCTCACTCCTAACATTCACACATACTGCACCACGAGGCCCTCCGAGTGTGGGCCGCGGGCGTTCGTGTAGCTGTCTCAGCGCATTTGTACGGCCGTGCGCTTCTGTGTCTTTGTGTACCTGCGCGTGGTTGTGAAACTCCGTTCTCAGCTCGGAGGGGTAAGGGTGGTGGGGGTGTAGGAATGCCGCCGCGGGGCGCTCACGTGGACACGTGGGTGTGGAGAGGGCCGGCTGTGCATCCGGCGTGGGCGGCACGGAGAAACCTCGCCCCGCCCGCTGGGTCCCCAAGCCCGCCCTCCATAGCCCGGCCTCGGTCACCTCGGTCCCCAGCTCGGCGCCCCGGCTCCCGCCCCCCGCCCCCGGCCTCCGCCCCCGACTCTGCCCACGCCCTCTGCCCGCCCAGCAGCTAGCGCAGCGCCGGGCCTCGCTCCCCGTGCGTCCTGCGGGGGCGGCGGAGCGGAGAGGCGGCGAGCGCAGCCGGGGAGGGTGGGGGCAGAGGCACAGACAGAGGCGCGGAGGCTCGGAGAGAAGAGACGTGGAGGGAGGGACGGAGCCTGGACAGCGGTGGACACGGCATCGCGCGCTGGGGAGAGCGCAGCGCGCACCAGGTGCCGAGCGCCGAGCGCCGAGCACCTAGAGAGGCAGCCCCGGGGGTCTCCCGCCGTCCATGCACAGAGCGCCCTCCCCAACTGCCGAGCAGCCGCCGGGCGGAGGGGACAGCGCCCGCCGTACCCCGCAGCCCAGACTCAAGTTAGTGGGCAAAGGGAAGCGGCGGGGAATGGAGATGGGTGGAGCCGGATTCGGGAATCGGGTCCGGAGGGCAGAGATCGAGGAGAGGACGTGGGAAGCGGGGTAGGGGTGTGGGTGGAGACTGATGGAAGAGGGGGTGAGTTTTCGAATTAGGGGACCCTGGGGCAGGAAGGATTTGATGAGCTGTATGTGAAAGAGTAGTACCTGGTTCCCCCTCCCCCGTTTACTCTGAGCATGACCTGGCAGGGATCCGGAGGCATTGTGAGCCCCCCACGAAGAACGTGGGAGCCGCCAAGCGCCAGGGGAAGCCCTAGAGCTCGAGCTGGCAAGAGTGCCAGGGGAGGGCCTGTGGCTGACTCAATCTGGCGTTGGCACCGAGCGCGCGGGCCCCGGGGTCCGGGAGAAGCCTGTGCATTTGGAAAAAGAGCATTGGCAGGGCACTGGGGAGGTAGAGGGATGTGTTAAGCCTCCTTTCCCATTTTGGTCGGTTTATTGACGCGGGGGGGGGGGGGTGTCGGGAAGGGCTGGCGTGCAGCTCCTCCCTCTTGAGCCGCTCCTCCACTCCACTTGAAGATGTGGGTGGAAAATGAAGGAGTGGAGGGTAGGTGGGCGTACCCGGGCGGTTTTCGCCCACACACGCTACCACTGTGTGTGTGTGTGGGGGCGGAAGGACCCCAAAGCAGAACAACTGAGGTGCTCCCGTCCACCCCCCGCACCAAGGGACAGGTCTAGCCAGCAAGTGGGGAAGGTCACTGCTAAGAGAGGGGCCAATTGAGGGTTACTGGGCAGCCTGGGAGGGAGTGGAGGTCCTGTGAGGAGTGAGCAAGCTGCATTAAGAAGACCATCTATGTCCTGGGCAAAGCTGAGGGGAGAGGAACGTGGATCCACCCGGCTCACTAGTAGGAAAGGGCAGGGAAGGGGCCACACCCCTTCCTCTCAGCCACCTGGGCAGGATGTCACAGGGAAGTGAAGCTAGCCGGCAGTGTTCCCACTGTGCAGTGTGGGGAGAAGAGGTGGGCCCTCACGTTAGTGTAGGATATTACCTTGAGTAGTGTTGAGACTACTAAGTATTTAGAACAGAAAGTGAAATCTGTATTCCGGGGGAGATGGAGGTTCAGTCATCACAGGGGTGTGCTGGCAGTCCTTAGAGCTCCTTGCCCCAGGCTTGACAAGTAGAAACTAAAGATGGAGAGTGAGAGTCTTTGACTCCTGCAGAGACAGGGCACTGGCACTGGGTACTTCTGACCAGTCTGGGACGGCACTGACACATTTATGTCTGTGAGCAGTGAGTGTCTGATTCTCATGGTCTGGGCTTAGGCCTGGGCACTGGGCGGATAGAACATTCAAGAAAGGGCAAGAGAAGCAGGCAGCCAAGAAAAGACAATTGTGGGGATGGGCTGGTATCCAACAGGGACTTGTACCCACTGCTTCTCTCTCGTGCATCTCTTTCTCAGGCCCGGTGTCCAAGCCATGGCACTGCCTCGGACGTTGGGGGAGCTGCAGCTGTATCGGGTCCTGCAGCGTGCCAACCTCCTTTCCTACTACGAGACCTTCATTCAGCAGGGAGGGGATGATGTGCAGCAGCTGTGTGAGGCGGGGGAGGAGGAGTTCCTGGAGATCATGGCACTTGTGGGCATGGCCACTAAGCCCCTTCATGTCCGGCGCCTGCAGAAGGCACTGAGAGAGTGGGCCACCAATCCCGGGCTCTTCAGCCAGCCAGTGCCTGCCGTGCCCGTTTCCAGCATCCCACTGTTCAAGATCTCTGAGACTGCGGGTACCCGGAAAGGGAGCATGAGCAATGGGCACGGCAGCCCAGGGGAAAAGGCGGGTAGTGCCCACAGTTTTAGCCCCAAGAGCCCCCTGGAACTTGGGGAGAAGCTGTCACCACTGCCAGGGGGACCTGGGGCAGGGGATTCCCGGATCTGGCCAGGCCGGAGCACTCCAGAGTCGGACATTGGGGCAGGAGGAGAAGAGGAGGCTGGCTCACCCCCCTTCTCCCCACCTGCAGGGGGAGGAGTTCCTGAGGGGACTGGGGCTGTGGCGCTAGCAGCAGGTGGGACTGGGGGTGGTCCAGACCGACTGGAGCCAGAGATGGTGCGCATGGTGGTAGAGAGTGTGGAGAGGATCTTCCGGAGCTTCCCGAGGGGGGATGCTGGGGAGGTAACCTCCTTGCTAAAGCTGAATAAGAAGCTGGCACGGAGCGTGGGGCACATCTTTGAGATGGACGATAGTGACAGCCAGAAGGAAGAGGAGATTCGCAAGTACAGCATCATCTATGGCCGCTTCGACTCCAAGCGGCGGGAGGGCAAGCAGCTCAGCCTGCACGAGGTGAGGACCTTGCTTCCCAAGATTGCTCTTAACTCCTGGGCCTCACCCCCTCACCTCTGAGAATCCCAGCGCTCCCCAAGTCTGTGTCATTGCTGCTTGATCTGGACTCCAGGCCCTAATTTCCTCCCCCGCATACCCTATATCCAGCTGCTGCAATGCTCCCATTGTCAACTGAGAGACAAGCAGAGAGAGAGACCAGAACCAGTTGCCTAGCTCAGGATCAGTTGGGACCCCGTAGACATGAAGGAGACCCTGGACATTTCTAGGAAGCTGCGGGCGTTGGTCTTTGTCTTCTTTCCTCAGAAACCTCCTGTGTAGCATAAAAAAACAAGCACCTGATGGATGGGTGTCCATAGTGAAGGGGTGTGAGGACAAGGCAATGGGAGAAGTTAGGAGTCTGACTGCTCTGGTTGTCCCGTCTCCACAGCTGACCATTAATGAGGCCGCTGCCCAGTTCTGCATGAGGGACAACACGCTCTTACTGCGAAGGGTGGAGCTCTTCTCTTTATCCCGTCAAGTGGCCCGTGAGAGCACCTACCTGTCCTCCTTGAAGGGTTCTAGGTGAGACCCCTTCCCCAGGTCCTTCCTGGATTGGAACCTTGCCAAGGAGTTGAATCATGGCCTAACCTTCAGCTCAAGAGCCTCTAAACCTGCTTCCCACCCACCTTCACATCCTGTCTTTGGCAGCGTTGGCTTGTCTGAATTCTAGCCTCTTCTTTCATCTTGTCCGGTCCCACCTAGATCCTCAGAACTACAATGCCTGAACTGGAGCCTTCTGCCCAGTCAGCTCTTTTGCAGTTTTTAAATAATGTATTCCCCTGGCCAGATTCTGTGTTTTGCCCTTCATATGGTCATCTCCAGCCTGTACCACTTCATTCCTCTCCATCTTTTCAGGATCCACCCTGAAGAATTGGGAGGCCCCCCTCTGAAAAAGCTGAAACAGGAGGTGGGTTCTCCAGGATGCATGTGAGGGAGGTAGGGCAGCCTTCCCCAATCCTCTCCCCTTGTCATGTCCTAAGTTCCTCCTCTGGGGCATTTCACAGGTCGGAGAGCAGAGTCACCCTGAAATCCAGCAGCCTCCCCTGGGCCCTGAGTCCTATGCACCCCCATACCGTCCCAGCCTGGAGGAAGACAGCGCCAGCCTGTCTGGGGAGAGTCTAGATGGACACTTGCAGGGTGAGTGGACAACGGAACACTTCTCTCCTCACTGGGGGGTGGGGAAGAGGGAGTCAGGAGGCAGCTGCCTGGAACAGGAGTGGGAGGCCTGGCTGGATGAGGGCAGAAGGACCTGTGGGTCTGGCTATGTGGTTGAGGGTGGGGGTTCAGTGGGCTGCAGTCCTTTATCTGACCCCTGCCCATGCCTACAGCTGTGGGGTCGTGCCCAAGGCTGACGCCGCCCCCTGCTGACCTGCCTCTGGCATTGCCAGCCCATGGGCTGTGGAGTCGCCACATCCTGCAGCAGACACTGATGGATGAGGGGCTGCGGCTGGCCCGCCTTGTCTCCCACGACCGCGTGGGCCGCCTCAGCCCCTGTGTGCCTGCGAAGCCGCCTCTCGCAGGTGAGGCAGCCAGCAGTGCTGTCCCCGAGCACCCCAGCCTCCCCGGCCCCATACAGTTATCCTGGTTGTCTTGGGGCCAGGTGGGAGGAAGAGGGATGTAGTAGCCAGAAATGGCAGTAGGAGAGTCAGGCTCCAGCCAGCCAGACCTTGGATTGAGGAGAGAGGATCCTGCAGGCTCTTCCCACTGGGGAGGGTCTGACCCTAATGGAGATCTGTGAAGGGCGAGTTGGCATGGGGGGACAAAGAAGAGAGAATGAAGGGATGTAGGAAGAAGGACCACCAGTAATGGAAGTTTGGATATAAGTCATGCCAGTGCAGGTGGAGGGTGGAGCAGGCTGGGAGTGACGGTGGTAGGGTTGTCCAGCTTGGATGTGGAGCCCAAAGGGGAATGCATTGTGTGTGGATGGGGGAAGGGAAGTGGGCCGGCAGAGGGCTGGGCATCAGCTGGGCTGAGAGTGAGGCAGCAGACAAAGCCACCAACCCTGGCTTGGTATTTTTAAACTGTGTGTGGGTGGGAAGTGGGGGTGGGGACTGGAGGGGGGCTCTTCTTAGGGGAGGAGCTGGGAGGCTGGTTTCCTGTGTTCCCCCTGATTTGGCTTTCCAGAAACTTGAGGGGCCATGATAAGGTGGGTGGGCTCTGGGAGGGGACCAGGGATAAGGCGAGGTGGCAGAGCCCAGGGAAGGGGGAGGGGGAGAGGTCAGAGCCAAGCCGCCCCCGCAGCTCCTGACAAAACGAGAAATTCCAGCAGAACGGAGGCTCCAGCAGAACGGAGGCGGGAGAGACAGGGAGACCCATACAGAGACAGACAGAGCTGTACACAGCCAAAAAGGGGAGGGGTCCAAGCACACTTGGGTCTTGAACCTCTCCTCTGTATACCTGTAGTGGGCGGGAGGCAGTAGTTCAGTAAATCTAGCTCATCCTTCACTATTCTTTCTGTCCCTGCTTCTGTTCCCAGCCACTGCTCTCTGCAGCCTTCACCCCGACAGACTCCTAACCTTTTTCTCCTCCCTGCAGAGTTCGAGGAAGGGCTTCTGGACCGATGTCCTGCCCCAGGACCCCACCCCGCACTGGTGGAGGGGCGCCGGAGCAGTGTGAAAGTGGAGGCTGAGGCCAGCCGGCAGTGAGGGGCAGTGTGGCGTCCTTGGACCCTGAACTTCTGGTTCACACAGACCGACCCACTACTCCGTGATCCCCGGAGTCTAGTCACAACCTGGATCCTTGTGCTGCCCTTCTCCTACCTCCCCACCTGCTCCATGGGCAAAGGACTATGGGGCTTCAAGCAATAACGAGCAGGGGCCTAGCGAGAGGACACAAGGAGGGTGCGTGGTGCCCCTCACCCCTGCCCAGATTGAGGAGGCAAGGAAGGACTGCCTCCAGGGCATTTGGGGTTCTCCCCTCATTTACACAACACACTCCATTCTCTAGGTTTCAACCAGTGGTGTGAGCAGTTGGACTCAGTTTGGACATGGTGGAGAGGGGGGCTTCCCTGTGAAAGTCCAGCAGCTAAAAATGGAAACATTTTTCCCAGAACTGGGGGCCTGGGAACACTGGAACTGCCCCCTCTCCCCTCCCATTCCCCATTTTTGTGCTTCTAGTTTGTTTCTTTAACAAGTGCTGCAGTTAGCTACCCATCCCCATCTCTCCCCCAAGCCCTCAGCAGTTCTTTTCTTCCGGCCCTCTCTAGGCGGGGAGGGTGGTGGTAGAGGTGAGATCCCCTTCACCAGCCCCCTTGGGAGGCCTGGGTTGGACTCAGGGTCTCCCCCAGCTAGGGGCTGGACTGCAGCACCTATCTGCGCAGTTAGAGCGTCTTTCTTTTCAGATTGTGTACAGTAGATTATTTATTTTGTTATTTTGGAATAAAATTTATTTTATGGCTTAGGATCTATGACTCCCACCCCCTAAGAGGGAGAAAGGGTGGCATGGGATGGGAGAGGGGAGGGACACTGGCACAGTGGGTAGGGAAATAAGAGGAGCAGGAGGTTGAGCCCCTAAGTCACCAGGAGTAAATGGTACACACTGGGCCCGTCCCTACATTCTCACCCTCTGGCTTCTGGCAGGATCAGAAGTTGAGCAGCCAGAGCCAAATACAGGTGTCCCAGTCATCCCGTCATACTCAAAACTGAGAGTACGAGAGACAGACTGCTGGTGTCTCAGGTGAGGTCTCACACTTCCAAATCTGTGTTGTCACACAGGCAAAATCCAATAGACACGTTGTTGGGTGTAACATCTGTACAGTAACATGTTTCAGATACATAACTTTCACACAGCTATACATGACAAAACTCAGCTCTTGTACTTCCGCATGAACTCTTACACATACCAAAAGCTTCCATCTGACTGGCAGGAATTGGGGTGTTTGGGACTTTGTTTTTGTTTTTTAATCTGGACAAAACCCATGTTAGTGACCCAATGTACAGACCCCACCCACCCAGCCAGGGGCCCCTGAACTGCCTCCCCTTTCCCCGGGGACTGACACCCCAACCCATCTACTCTATCCCCAGTCTCTAGTGTGAGTGTATGCATGTGTGTGCGTGTTTCTACATGTGCATCCTGGGCCCTGGCTCGGAGTGGGCGGTGAACTCCATACCCTAACCTGTGCTGTTACTCTGTCGCCCTCCAGCTCAACCCCGGCTTCCACAGAGAGCTGTGTGTGCGCACCGTGTGTGTGTGTGTGTGTGTGTGTGTGTGTGTGTGTGTGTGTGTGTGTGTGCGTGTGTGCTGCGTGTGCAGGCGTGTTAGGACATGTCTCACTTTGGAGCCCGAACTTCCATTCCTGTGCTGGAAGAGGGCGGGCAGGGGTGTGTGTGTGTAGGGGTGGGAGGGGAGGAGTGGGTCGGTTCCACCTACACTGCATTCTTCCGGTAAAGTCTTTTCCTCCTGACCAGGCACTAGGTGGGGGGGTTAGGAGGGCACCCTCCCCTCTGCTGCTTGGCAAGAGCATGGGCACGTGTCTGTAGCAGGTCCATGGGAGTACAAGAGCTGTCTCTGGGCTCCCTCTCCAGCTGAGATCACCAACTGGGATTGGCCCTTAGGTCCAGGTGGGACAGGGATATCCCAGACTGCCCATAGAGGGAGGGCTGCAGGAGGGGCTGGACTCCCAAAGGCCCTCCGCCTGGCTCCCCTTGCCCCTCCAGGAGTAGCTTGGTGAGGTCCTGTTCAGTGGGAGGCAGCAGGGGAGGGAACATGTCTTCACTGACCCTGCAGAGAAAAAGGGGGAGACGCAGTGGAGTAGGCATGGTGCCCACCCTTTAGCCCCACCCAGCCACCACCCCAGGCCAACACTCACCAAGTTCCCTGAGGGAACCCTCCCACCTGCTGGCTCAGGCAGCCCTCTTCTGCCATGGCCACATCCGAGCAGAGCAGGGGCTCAGGGGTGGGCACAGCATGTTCCTGAGGCTGGCATGGCAACAGGCCCCTGCCGGGACCAGGAAAGGAGATGGGTGAGGGGGTGAGGTGGGGAAAAAATAGGAAGCATGGAGTCAGGAGGGGTTTGTCACTCACTGGGGGTGAGGTTGGTCATAGGACAGGCTCATCTGGCTCAGGTTAGGGGGCATCTGCAGGTGAGGTCTGGAAGTAGGAAGGAGGGCATGGTCAGAGAAAAGAAGGTGTGGTGAGGTTAAGACCATCAAGTGAGGAGACAGGAGTTCTGGCTCCATATCCTGGCTTCACAGCTCACTAACTGCGTGGCTTTAAACAAGTCAGATTTCTACAGCCTGAGCTCAGTCTTCCCATCTGTAAAATGGCGTGGCGGGGGGAGGGTTGGACTAGCTAACTGCTAATGTTCTAAGCCCCCCAGTCCCCACCCCCACTTCAGCTACTGGGAGGGAGATGTTATGCCTTGACTAAGAGTTAATAAAGGAGCCCTGGTGGCGCAACAGTTGAGCGTTCAGCTGCTAACTGAAAGGTTGGCGGTTCAACCCACCCAGTGGCTCTGCGTGTTTCTACATGTGCACCCTGGGCCCTGGCTTGGAGTGGGCAGAAAAACACTCCGTGCCCTAAGCCGTGCCCTCACCGGCTGCCCTCTGGTTCAACCCCAGCTTCCACAGAGAGCTGTGTGTGTGTGTTGCATGTGCAGGCATGTGGAAAGACCTGAAAATCTACTCCTATGAAGATTACAGCCTAGAAAGCCCTATGGGGCAATTCCACTCTGTCACATGGGGTTGCTGTAAGTCGAAATTGACTCGATGGCACCCAACAACAACAAGAGTTAATAAGTACCTAGGTGTTACTTAAGGAACAAAAGTGTCTAGGCCACTGAATAAATAAAAATCAAGACAGCAGATAAGTGACACTGGATTTCAAGGGTAGGAAAGATAAAACTACTAATACTTACATCATTCTTGCTAGGAGCCAGATACTGTGCTCAGCTTTACACATATCATTAACTCATCTAACCTTCACAATAACCCTGCGAGGTAGGTATTATTATTATTATCCCCCATTTTACAGATGAAGCCCCAGAGGTTAAGTAACTCACCCAAAGTTCATAAGCGGCAAGGCTGGAATTTGAACCCAGGCCGTCTTAACCACTACTGCCTCAAAGGAGTGGGCAGAAAAGAAGAGGTGTGGCATTCACTGCCTCTTTCTCACAGAAGAGCTTCTCCTAACAAACGCAAATGCCCGCCCCTTGCAGGTGGGTGCTCCCAACCCTGACTTACTCCTGGAAGGCTGGCAACACATTGACAGATTCTTCTGGAGAGAGGGCTTGATACGAGGGGATAGAGTGAGAGTGTGGTGGGTACACCTGGGGCCTGGGGAAAGAAAGCACACCCTCTGATGCCAGCTGTTTTCCTGGGCCCCCTCCCGGCCCCATCCTATGAAAGGGGAACCCCTTTCATGGAAAGGAAAACTCCCTGCTCCAGCCCCCAATGCCAGCCCTCCCAGAGGCCCATGCTGAAAGCCCATCTGCACAGACCAGCCCCACTCTTGTCTCTCAAGCTCCTTACACCATATCTGAGCCAAGCTGCATGCTCATGGAGGAATCAGGGGCCATTCCATGATCATAAGTGGGCACCATGGCAGGCATCTGAGGCTCTGGGGTGGGAAGCGGCTGGTCCCTGGAAATTGGGAGGGAGGCACACGTGTCTGAACAAGAGTTGATGCCACCGCCCCTCCTGCAGGTAAGTGCCAGCCCCTAGGCTCCACTCAGCATCCACACCATCACACTCACCTTTCCACAGTCATCTTGATGGTCGCTGGGACATAACCCCTGCCATCCTTGCCCATCTGTTCAGCTGTTGGGAGGCAAGGAGAGCCATGGAGTGCTTGGACTTAGGGAGGAGGGGAGGTGGAGAAGGTGGGCATGGCGGATGGGCAGCCAGGAGAAGTGGGACTAAGAAGACAGGGAGGGAAGCTGGGGATGACATGATGGGCAGAGAGAGAGGGGACAGCTCAGAGCAGGGAGGAGGCAAGCGACAGGAGGGGGGCAGCACTGCCAGCTCCAGCTCACGCTTGTAGTGGCTTCGGAAAGCCTCATCCTTGGGTTTCTTGGGGTAGAGGTTTTTGAGCTGAGCAAGGTCCCGGATTCTGTCCCCCAGTGAGCGGATGGACAGGTCCTTGGCTGAGAACGGCTGGATGTTTTCTATCTGTGGGGAGCCTACAACAAGAATGAGACTCTGGGTCCCTCTGTCCAGACGTTCTTCCCCTTCCCCAGGGCCAGGCCCCACCACAGGACCCATTCTCAATCTACCAAGGCAAGGGAGTCCCCTGGGATGGGAGTCCTGAGGGAGGGAGACCCACTAGCCTCCATTCCCACAGAGCTCACAGTGAGAAGATGGAAGTCTAGACCACAGAAGTGAGAAGTTGGGCCTAAGGGAGAATTTCCTGAAGGTCAGGGTTGGCATCAAGGACGCCTAAGAGATGTCTCTCCAGAGGAAACGCCAGAGGGCACAAGCACAGAGGCAGAGGCTGGGGTGACCTCACCATCCTGGCCCCGGATGACGTGGGCAATGGTGATGCCCCCAATCTCTGAGTCACTGAAGCGGAGGAGGAAGGTCCCATCAGGCTCGTTGAGAAGAAGGCTAGTGACATACTGTTTGCTGATGAAGCCGATGATCAGCCTGGCCAGGATGAAGGATAGCATAGGGGTGGGGATACTGGGGGTGGAGAGGGAGCTGGAAGTACAGCTGCCCAGGCCACCTGGGGCAGGGACACACCTGTCTGACCAGTAGCTCCGGAGACAGCGTTTGGTGAGGTCTAGGACACCATCGAACCACTGCCAAAAGGTGAAGCCACGACCCAGCAGGATCTCCTGTGAGGGGAAGGAGCGAGTGTGTGTGTGTGGAGGTGGAGGCAGGGACAGGAGCTGGGCTGTGAGAACACATGCAACAGAGTAACAGCGTTCAGGGACCAAACTGGACCTGACACCCCATTAATGATAATGGCTAACACTCAGACTTACTATGTGCTAGGCACTATTCCAAGCCCTTTCCATATATTAATTGATCTGATCTTTACAAGCCTATGGAGGTAGGTACTAGAATTATCCCATCTCACTAAGGAAGCAAAGAGGTCAGATAACTTGGCCATGTCGGCACAGCTGGTGAGAGGCAGAGCTGGGATTTGACCCCAGGCGGGCTGGCACCAGAGCCCCCCGGATAGCTGTGCTATCTCCCTAAGGAAGCCTGGCCGAGGAGGAGTCCGGAGGAAAGCAACTTGCAGGCTGTTTGAGTGTTGTTCTCCTTTTACTAACTCATCTTGCAATCATGTGACTTTTCTTTCTTCCTTTTTTTTTCTAAGAGAGCAGTGCATGCCTGCAGTTTACTCAGCTAACTGCCATCAAGACACTCAGATCTCCATTTTCCCCATTTTTGTAACCCACCCAGTCCTGGGCCACCGTATTTTGGAGGCAGTCAAATACAGTAGTTAAAAGCAAGAGTCAAACATATGGGGTTCCATCCTAGCCATACCACTCGCCTGCTGTGAACCGCGGACGAACTACTTAAACCCTCTGAGCATCAGGCTCCTCATCTGTGAAACTGGGATAATAATAGTACCTGCCTCAAAGAGATGCCGGGAGGACTAAATGAGGTAACATACAAAAGTGTCAAGCCCAGTGCCTAAGCACGTAGTAAGCTATTAACACATGGTAGCTATTATTACTGCATGCGTCCCTGTGGAATTTCACCCTGGATTGAACTGTTTTCCCAATGGACCAAAGTTATTTTGAATCAGAGCTCTGTTTATAAACCATCTGGGAGAGGCATTCAAGTCAATAGTGAACAGGGAGAACAGAGGGCCTCCCCAAACCTGAGGGATGCCAGAAAGCGAGCACTCTGGGTTGATCCCCAGACCTGAGGGCTCTTCCTGCCTGGGCCATATCCGAGGCCTGCCTACTAGGCATGATGAAGCACAGTGAAGATTCTGGGGGTCATCCCTGGGTGCAGGGTTGGGAGGCTGAGTGCTCTGGTATGAAGATCTTGGGGGTGGGAGGTTCGAAGGGCAGGAGAATGACCTTGTTGAACTGTGACCAAGACACAGAACGGTGCTGGAAGGCCTCCATGCTGAGACTGTTATCGTTGAAGATCTTCTGAGCCAAGAAGAGGAAGTGCTCTGGGAGCAGGCCCCGGTTGGTTCCCACTTCGGCCATAAACTTGAGGTTCAGAGTTTCACACATCTTCTCCCAGGGCACTCGCTCAGCCACCACAAAGGGCACACGCTCCTGGGGCGAAGGGGGAAAGGAGAGCGCACCTCGGGCTATTACCCTCATTCTTCCTTAGACCGGCCCTCACCCCTTCCACCTCCCCCAGGCCCCGTCCTTCCCAGCATTGTCTCCTTCACTCGTTCGCAAAGACAGTGCATTTTCAACAGTGGTTTTATGGTGCTATGACATGATATTCGTCAAGACTGGCATGAAAAGATATCAGAAGTTATATGAAAGCAGGTCCATGAGAAGGAGTCAAGGTGACGTCCATTTTTACATGCCTGCCACCCTTCCAGCCTGCGGCACAGGTACTCTCCCAGGATGTACCCCCATGTTAAAAACCACTCTGCCCTGTCCCCCCACTTTGAGTCTTTCCTTACCATCTCAGAGAAGGCATTGTCCCACAGGATGGTGGCTTTGGCATTGTTGTCTTGGTTGCCATGGACAATGACCACCAGAGGCAAAGACAGTACCTGAAGGGGATGAAGAGAGGGGGTTCTTCCTATGGGAGTAAGAGGTTTCCTCAGGGGGCTGGCTCTGAGGGTGTAGGGAAGTTATTGGACTTTCATGGTGTAGTTAAAAGCTTATGGTATGTTATTAAATGCTTTCTGAAGCTCAACTAGGCCCTTATTGTAGAGAAGTGGATACGAGTCAATGCTATGGAGCCAGACTTCCAGGTTTCAAGTAAAGCTCTAACTCTTAGGAGCTGTGTCACCTTAGGCAAATTCCTTTCTCTGCGTCTCAATGTCGTTATCTATAAAATGAGGCTAATAATAGTACCTACCTCATAACACTACTGTGAAAACCAAAGTGTGTGTGTGTTGTTGATTTCAATTCATAGTGACCCCACGCGACAGAGCAGAACTACCCTCATAGGGTTTTCTAGGCTATAATCTTTACAGGAGCAGGAGCAAATCGTCAGGTCTTTCTCGCACAGAGCCGATGGGTGAGTACCAACTGCCAACGTTTGGTTAGCAGCTGGGCACTTAGCCATTGTGTCATCAGGGTGTAGATATCACTGAAAACAGTGCTCTAGTCTATAAAAAGTATTTAATGAGTGTTAGTGACTATAGACTATTCTTTCCAGGCGTATACACTCACTCCTTCCTGCTCACCCTGGCTCAAAACGAAACAAAAAAAACCAAACCTGTTGCATTGAGTTGATTCTGACTCATGGCAACCTCGTTTGTTACTGAACAGAATTGCTCCATAGGATTTTCTTGGATGTAATCTTAATAGGAGCAGATTGCCAGTTCTTTCTTCCTGGCCCCAGGGTTCAAGACACATGAGGCAGGGGGAGGTCAGGAGGATTAAGGACTCAGGATCCCAGTGTGTGGCGTGGAGGGGGACCTGGGTTCCCAAACTAGAGCAGGGCCGGGGCCTTGGTTCACCTGGAGCTGGATGGGAAGTTTGTTGGGGCCAAGTGTGAAGCTGGTGGAGAAAAGCACAGCACACTTCTCCTCAGTAACAGATTCCGTGCCCTTCCGCTCACACCGCTTGATTTTCTTCAAAAGCTGCCAGGTGGGGCGAGGGCAGAGTCAGATTCTCCTGGTCTCCTGGCACCCTCTCCCAGGAGAGTCCATAGCCTGAGGACCCTGGCACCCCTCACCCCTACCCTGCACTGCACCCTGAAGCCCCTCACCAGGTTCTTGAACAGGGCACAGCAGCAGTTCCCAGGAATGCTGTTCTCCAGGGGCACCGTGTTGTTGATGATCTCCCCGCTGCTTTCTCTGCCAGGGGAGACCAGAGAGTGAGCAAGCGCATCCCACTTGGGCCAGGTGTACCCACAAGAATGAGGAGCTTGAGTCCATGGGTGAATGTCATGGATCACCTGCTGTCACTGGCCCCAAATCTCCATCCTCCCACTTGGGTTTTTAAGGGAGGAGTCCCCATCTGCCAAAGCATGATTCCCCCACTCTATTCGAGCCCCTGGGTGGTTCCCGCCTTTTCCTCTGCCTTGACCACTCAGGATCCCCACATCCCATGGCACTCTCCCCATCACCCCACCTTCATGGATGGTGCCAGCCCCCCAGGCTCCTCTGGCCTCCATCATCCCAGTAGGCCTTCTCCAGCCCTCCCCCTGGCTTACGCTCCAGTGCCGGGCCCTTGGGGCATACTCAGCTCCCTCGCCTGCTTCTCAGTCACCATGTCCGCCCTGACAAGTGGGGGCTTGGCTGGGGGCCCCAGGAACCGCAAGCCCAGCAGAAACCGGACCCCGGCCTGGAACTTTGTCTGAGTCTTCAAAACCTGGGGGGGCTGCTTCTCCACTAGGAAAGAGCTGGGAGGAGTGAGGAGAACACAAGGAGAGTTAGGGGTTGGCTCCCCCCTGGCACCCTCCCCACACTCTAGCCCCCTTCCTTCCTTCCTTCCGTGGGGCTTGCTCTAGGCCAGGCTAGGAGCTCCTGGGGCATACCTGGTGACGAGGGTTCGCAAGACTTCATCCAGCCGACTGACCAGCAATGCCCGGGTCTTGGGCTCAAGCTCCCCACCAGCCGCCCCCACCTCCTGCTGCAGCTGGGAATAAATGTCCACCAGGCTCTCACACCTGGGGCCAGGACAGGGGTCAGGGGGCACAGGATTTAGGCTGCCTGCTCCGGCCCAGGCCCCTTCCCCCTAAACCCAGGAAGAAAGCAGGATAGTGTTTGTGAAGGGGTGGAGTGGGCAATAGGTAGCTGCAGGACACCTGGGCTAAAGGGGCTCTGGGCTGATTCTCAGTGCCCAGGCCCCCTGTGGAAACCCAGCTGCCTCTCTTCACCAGGGGTCTGGTACCAAGGCAGCTGCCCGCACATATAGTGCTTGTGCGCAAGTTGGAAGGTGCCCCCACTGAACAAAGGAGCCCTGGTGGCACAATAGTTAAGCACTCGGCTGCTAACTGAAAAGTCGGCAGTTCGAACCCACCCAGCCACTCCACAGGAGAAAGACCCGGCGATCTGCTTCCATAAAAATTACAGCCAAGAAAACCCTTTCAGGGAGTTCTACCCTCACATGGGGTCGCTATGAGTCAGAATCAACTCGACAGCACATAACAACAACGCACACAATAGGCCAAATAGAAAAAGGCTCCTATTCCTCTGGGCACAGGGCTTGAAGAGAAAAGCGTGGGCTGGATTAGCCCCACTTGGGCCCCCTGGCCAGGCACACCTCTATAGGGCAGGACCTGCATGATGGTGTGCACCGTCCTGCTGGGACTCGCTTCTCTGAGCCTGGGCCCACTCGGAGGCCCTCCTGCCTGGCTTTTTCGCTCTCACAGCTGTGGGTCCTGACCACCCGCCCCCCTCCAGCAGGGACAGCAGGTGCCCACCCCTAGTCTACCCCCCTTCCCTGTTAGCCCTGCCCAACCTCTCCTGTAGTGGGGCCAGGCTCTCCTCGAAGGGTGCGCCATTCCCTGCCAGCTGCTGCTGCCGTTTCCAAATCTGGATCCTCTTCAGCACCAGGGTCTGGACCACCTCCAGCTCCCCGACAGACTCCTGCAGCAACTTGGGCAGGGCCTGCAGGCAGGGAGGGGCTTGAACCAAGGCCATGCTGGGCGTCTTCACCCAGCTCTGGGGGATAGGGCTCTCTTTCTCATCTCTTGGACATTCCCCCACCCCACCTCAGTCCGTGCCTCTCTGAGGTCTAACTTCCATCCCTCCAGCTGCACTTGGAGATCAGGCTCCACCTCCCAGTCCATTACTCACCTCCTTTGACCCAGACCCATTGACAGGAGTTTCTATCAAGCTGTGCAGAGACACTGAGGGTGGGGGCAGAAATCAGCGGTGAGGTCCAAGGTGGGATCACTCCCCATGCACGCCCCAGCACCCTCCTGAGGCTTCAGGCCCTGGCCCCCACCTTGGCCAGCCTCAGGCCCCTGCTGCAGGGCTTCTCGGAGGAGGCGGATCTTCCTCACTCGGTGCTGCAGCCTCTGCAGAGCTGTGTTAAACTTAAGTTCTTCCTGCTTCCAGTGGAAAGGCCTTGGCAGGTGGTGGAACTACATAGGAGGGACAGATGCCAAGAGGTGAGACATTCTGCCCATCCCTCAACACCTAGCCTCCACTCCCTGAAGGGGTGCCTTCCACCATGCTCTGCAAAAAAGGAGACAGACCACGTCCCTTGTCTGGCTCCCCTTTCCCCGTTGGCAGCTCTTTCTGACCTTTTGGGATCCCTTGGGGATCAGACCTCTCTCCTGGCAGAAACAGCTCCTCACCCTTTGCTCTGTCCTCTCCAGGCCTTACTACCCTCAAGCTTCCCTGAGCTTGGCTGGGGGTTCTCTCTGACCCCAGGAACCTCCTTTGGTCATCCTGTGCGTAGAACACTGAGCCTTTCCTGAGATTCAGATTCTTTTCTGGATTCTCCTGGTTCAAGCTGAGGTATCAGGGAGTTGAGCTGGGGTGGGGAGTGGGGTATCACAATACCTGTTCCATAACAGCTTTTTTCTCCCCCTGAAGTATTTGTCTGAAAGTGGCCACCAGTTTCAGGGGATCCCTCTGGTATATGCTCTGTAGAGGTGAGGGTAGTGGGCAGGGTTAGCCTAGCTCCTACTCAAGTCCTTCATATCCAGCACTCCCTCACCCCAACCCCCATTCACACATATGCTGAAAGGAGACATAACAGTAGGCTCCAGGAGTTTTCATGCATTTGCGTGCTAGCGAACAGCCAGCCACAGGAGCACCAATTTTCTTCCAGTGTTCAGTGCTCACCCTAGCTCCACCCAGGCCCTATCCTAGCCCAGCCCTGTCCCCCCACCACTTGCCCCCACCTCCAGGGTGCTGATGTGTTGCAAGATGGTGCTCCCCTCCCCCTGCTCTCCAGCCGTGGTCTGAAGGCGCTGGACTGTGGCTGAGAGCAGGGCGCTGGCCATGTTGCAGCAGAAAGCATCTGAGCCGACCAGGAATTCCCTGTGGGAAGATCAGGGTGAGGCAGCCTCAGGCCAGGGCCACCTCAGCTCCCTGGACCCTCTACCCCACAGCAAACAGCTCAGCAGCTCCTTTCCCTTCCTTAATCTCCGTCCAGACTTCTGCAGCCCTCATCCTTGCCTCTTGTTCCCCCATTTTCCAGCTGTTAGGGGAAGTGTTCATACCCCAGCCGTGACCTCCCTCCTCTTTGGCTGGGCCTCCTAAGGGAGTCAGGGACTCCACGTGTCAATATGTATAGTCCAGAGTGAGGGGGGCACAGATGGCCCTCTAAATTTCGGCACCACATGTGGAATAATAGATCCCAAATCCTGAACTGCATGGGTGAAGGGAGAGAGTCTGATGAGAGGGAGGTGGGTCAGGAGGACCTGGGGAACTCACCAGGGCTGGTTCTCCAGCCAGTCACCCAAAAGGTGCCGCAGGTGTTGGGGAAAGTCGATGTAGAGCCGCTGCAGTTTTTCTGGGGGCATCTTGGAGACCAGACCCCACAAAGACATGATCTGGGGTTTGAGGGGTGCCTGCAGAAGAGGAACAAAACCACTCTGAGAGGTGACCGAGAAACTCGGTCCATCTTCTGGGGCAGCCAGGGACCTCTCGTAGACAGCCCTCCCAGAGGCCATCTCTGCTGCCACTCACAACCAGATCCCCTCAAGTTAGACACATCCTTGGTCACTGCCTGAGACAGGGTAACACCTTCAGTGGTGTTCACAGGGGCAATGGTTGTGGGCAGAGCTGGGCTCTTCTCAGAGGGTGGGGAGAAAAGGGGATCAGGGAAGTGGGGAAAGAACTCTCCCAGAGAAGGTGGAGGACTTGGGTTCCAGCTCTAGACCTGGATCCGGTTTTGTGGGCAAGGGACCGCCCCTCTGTGGGCCTCGGTCTCGTCTTCTATAAGGTACAAGGGTCGGATGAGCACAGAACTTTCCAGACTTTTGAAAGTAGTAGGCAATTTCAGTTCTTAATCTGTGGAGTCCCAACTATATAGAAGATATAAAATTGGAATTTCTGTGTTGAAAGCAAGTGCAGAAGGCCTGGAACTCTAGTGCTCCAACTTCCCTCTCCCCACCTTCTGATGCCCCAAATGTGTCCCTGGAAAAACTCTCCAAAATTCCTGGGCTCCAAGAGATTTTGAAAACCATCAGGCTAGATGACAAAGATGATAGAATGATAATATTGTTGACTAATGTCGAACTGGCCTCAACTCATGGTGACCCCATGCACAAAGGAACTAAACGTTGCCCTCGTCTGGCCCTATCCCTAGGATAAAACCATTGTGATCCACAGGGTTTTCACTGGATGGTTTTCAGAAGTAGATCACCAGGCCTTTTCTCCTAGTCTGTCTTAGTCTGGAAGCTCCACTGAAACCTGTTCAGCATCATAGCAACATGCAAGCCTCATTGACAGATAGGTGGTGGCTGTGTATGAGGTGTTTTGGCCAGGAACTGAACCTAGGTCTCTGACATGTTGTTGTGTGCTGTTGAGACCCTATTAACACAGTAGAACTGCCCCATGGGGTTTCCTAGGCTGTAATCTTTATGGGAGCAGATCGCCAGGTCTTTTCTCCCATGGAGCCGCTGCGTGGGTTTGAACCACCAGCCTTTTGGTTAGTAGCCAAGAGTTTAACCATTGTGCCACCAGGGTACCTTAGGGTCTCTGGCATGGAACGTGAGAATTCTATCACTGAACCACCAATGCCCCCAGAGTGATAACAGCTACCATTTATTAGGAGCTTACTGTGTATGAGGAATTACAGTAAGTGCATTATCTCTTTAGAATCTCATAACAATTTTAAAAACGTATAATTATCCCTTTTTACAGATGAAGAAACTGAGGCTAAAGGAGGTTCTCTAACTTGCCCAAAACCACTCAGCTAGTGAGATCCAAGTCTGCCCAATTCTTGAACTTTAGCCACCACACTGTGCTGTCAGGATCCCTCCAGCTCCACATCCAATCATCCTATAAGGAGGGGGAGGGTGAGAGGAGAAGGGAGGGAGGAGAGATGGAGAAAAGGGGGAAAGTGGAGAGAACCAAGGAAGAGAGTGAGGGAGACTGGGGAGAAAGTGGGGTTAATAGCCTGAAGTGAAAAGCCAAGTGGCGGGGGGAGAGGAAGTGAGAACAAGCTAGAAGGCCAAGGGGAGAGAAGGAAAGACAGAGAGAGCAAAGGAGATATGGGGGGTGGGTAGGGGGAGCGGGTTGCAGTCTCATTTCTGGGTGGGCTGCAGGGTGGAAGTAACCAGTGGTTTCCCAGGGGTCTCTCAGTTCACGTTTCTCACATAGTGTCCCTGTCCCAGAGGTCAGGAGAGGGTGGGGATGGAAACTCCCTGGGTCACCCCCTACCCAGTAACCCCAAGCCCTCTTGTTGCACTTTCAGCCTCTCCCCTCTCCCAGGTCTCCCAAGGGATGGAGAACAGAGGGCCTCTTCTCTGGAGACTATGCTCCAAGATCCTCTTGCCCCTCCATCCACTCCCTACCTCCTCAAGCTCTTTTCTCTCAAAGGCAGAATCCTCTCCACCCTTCCCCCTCCGTTCAGGGTCCTCCAACAGGCCATGCTCCCCTCACCCCATGGGGTGGGGCACCTTCTGGAGCTGGTTGGCCTATTTCAGATTCAAAGAAGGGCTCACAGCCCTCTCTTCTCTCTGCTCCTCTCTGTCTCTCCTGGTGCTGAAATTCCACACCTTTGACTCCTACTCCTACCCAATTGGGAATTAGGTTCAGCCCCAAGCGACAGGCAGCCTCCTTTCCTGTTTATCCCCTTGTTGAGTGACCAGTTTCCTGGCTTGACCCTGGCTTCAAACCTCCTCCCCTACTCCCTCCTCACGTCATCAGAGGCCACACTCCCTCCACCCCCACAGGGTAACACCCATTTAACACCCACCCCCCACCCGACAGCGAGACTGGGTCTTTTGGCCTAGACAGGATGGGGCACCTTTTGCCTTGAGTTCCCTGAAGGGAGTCAGGAGGAGGAGCCACAGCCTGAGGGGGCGGGGCCAGTGTTCCCTCCCAAACAGGGAAGGGAAGTCCCACGTCCGAGATCCACGTCCGCCCGCTTCGGGTCCTAAATCCAGTCACTCAACTCTACATTCCCGAGTCCTGTGACCGTGTGAACACAGGATCGAAGGTCAAAAGCACTTCTCAGAATTGCCCAATGTGTGTATGTGGCAGTGGGGCAGGGAGGTGGGGAGGAGGAGGGGAGGCGGAGCCAGTTCCGCACGAGGAGGGTTAACTCGGCCCTGGGGAAATCTCAGCTTCTGCGGCAGCCAAGCGTGGATCAATTTTGAGGGGGAAATTCCCCCTCCTCTGGGGCACCATGAGGTCTACATCAGGGGTTCGCTCACCCCCCCCAGACAAGCCAAACCCTTGAACAGGAACCATTATGGGGGTCCAGATTGCGACCCACTGCCCTCTGGCATCAACCTGCTAGGGAGGGGCAGCCACGTCCCCCCACCAGAGAGGCACCTCCTTTTCCTCCTTTCCCAGCTTTACACCTCCCTGGAGGTGCCGCGGTGGGGTGTGGAGAGTGACCCATGGGCAGGGCTGGGGTTGCTGGGGCCTGTACCCACCCCGATTCCTCTGAGTTCAAAACTTGCCCAAACCCAGTACCACCAACTACCAATTTCTTGGGGACCATCCACCCTGCCCAGGGAGGATCCCCTTTAACCCCTCCCCCACACTCATAGCCAGAGGTCCCCCCCACCCTCCCCTCCTTGGAGGCATCCCCTCACCTTGGCAACCCCTCTGCTGTCTTCTCCCTCTCTCAGCGGGCACTCCCAGGCCCCATGTGTCTGTAGCTCTGTGCAGGAAGTTGAGGGTCGGCCCTGCCAGCACTCCCCCCCCACCACTACCACCAAAAAGACACACACATACACACACACACACACACACACACACGCGCGCGCGCGCGCGCACACACACACACACACACACACACAACCCTCTCCCGTCCTTCCTCTTCAGTGTAAGCAGTGGCTGCCCCGGCCCGCTCGCTGTTTCCGGCTTCTCTGTCTACCCAGGTCCCTCCCTGGAGCTCTGACGACACAGAAAAGAGAAAGTGGGCTGGAGAAGGAAGAGGAAGAAAGCGAGGTGAATATGTGTGCCTCCAGTGCCGGGTGGGGGAGCGCAGGGGCAAGCCAAGGCTGCACCTCGAGGGTCTAAGGCCAGGCAGGAAGGGAGGCTGCCCCTGCCCCCGACTCACTTTGTCTGTCCTCCTGGAAGCGATCGATTTTTTTTTCCCCCAAGAAGTCACTTAATATCAAGCAGAAACATGCAACCCCAAACTGCCTCGCCCCTATACTCAAAGTTTCGCGGGGGCCAGGGTTTGGGCGCACGAGGGACAGGGACCTCAGGAAAAGCAAGTCCTTCTGGGCTTTGCACTTCCTTCAGTGGAGGACCCTGAAAAGCAGCTGGGGAGCCTGACGCCTTCTAGAACTCCTAGGTCCCCCTCCCTTCTGGGGCGGGAACGCCTTAGAGGTCGTGTGACCACTGACGGGAGGGGTGGAGGAAGGAACCCCACAGCTCAGAATTCTGAAAGACTCGAGAAGGAGCCCCTTGGACTGAAGACAGTCTTTGCCCCCTCCTCACTCACAGGGTACCCACTCCTCAGACCCTGGTGAGCGCTGGCACCAGTCGGAGCTGCTGACTGCAGCTTCCCAAGGGACAGGTTTGGCTACGAATCGGCTGCGCTGCCTTGCGAAGTTCCTCTCCGCTTCTGGGGTAAACACTGAGACACACCCAGAATAAAACACACGAGCACAACTCTGCGGCCACAGGGCTACACACACTCCGGCAGGCTCGCAGACATGTCAGCACCCAGAGCCACATGCATTCACAACGACACACACACACACACACACACACACACACACAAGCACTCAAATACACAAGAGTTGCTCAGCAACGCTTCTGAGTCATCATCATAAACTAGTGGATGGTTTCTGCAGTCTTAACTGTGGGAGGTACTAGGGGAGACCAAGGGACCCAGAAAGGCCTTAAAACCCCAAAAACTGAGAGGCAGGGTATACTGAAAGGGTGGTATCTGAGGGGGAGGGCGCTGTGGGGAGTGGGAGGAAATTTCCACACCCCTCCTCTCTTCCCTAACAGGGCTTGCTGAGGGTCAAAGCTGGGCTTATGCTGCCCCCTCCTGGCTGAACTGAGCCCTAGCCCCCAGCTCCTGCACCTCCTATCCCCTGCGAGTATGCAAAGCTGAGCAGGAGTACGCAGGTGCAAGCCCATCCAGGCAACAGAAGACAGCAGTGGAGAGCTTGGACTCTGGAGAGACAGGCTGCTTGGGCTCAAATCCTGCCAACACTGCTAAGTGCACAACTCTGGGCAATTTACTTAACCTCTTTTTTTTTTAGGTTTTTTTTTAAATTGTTGTAGTAAGCAAAAGTTTACAATTGAAGTTAGTCTCTCATACAAAAATTTATACATACGTTGTTATGTGACCCTAATTGCTCTCCCTGTACCGTGGCAGCACACTCCTCCTTTCCACTCGTGATTTCCCATGTCTATTCAACCAGCTCCTGACCCTCTCTGCCTTCTCATCTCACCTCTGGACAGAAGCCGCCCATTTAGTCTCATGTATGTGCTTGAGCTAGGAAGCACGCTCTTCATGAGTATCGTTTTATGTCCCACAGTCCAGTCCAGTCTTTGACTGAAGAGCTGGCCTCGGGAATTGTTTTAGTTCTAGGTTGACAGAGATTCCTGGGGCCATGCTTTCTGGGGTTCCTCCAGTCTTAGGTAGACCATTAAGTCTGGTCTTTTTACTAGAATTTGAGTTCTGCACCCCACCCTTCCCCGGCTCCGTCAGGGACTCTCTGTACTTAACCTCTTTATGCTTTAGTTTCATCATCTGTAAAATGGAGCAAACAATAGTCTTAACCCATAAGGTTGTGAGAATGGTATGCAATAATACATGTGAACAGTGCCTTAGAACAATGCCTGGCACATGGTAAACTTTAAGCCCTATTTCTATGGTCCAGGATAAACCAGGGATGAGGAAGGTAGAGGGTCTCCATCCTACATAGGGGTCCCCAGATTTGGGGAGTAATATTACCACCCGTAAGACAGAGCCTGTTGGAGGTGTGTATGTATGTATTTATTGTGTCTGAAAGGCAGTTAAATTGATGAGGAGAGAGAACAGGGGTGGAGATGGCAGGCAGGATATCTGTGCATGAGCTTGTACAGCAAGCAGTGTGTACACATACGTGCTCACGGCACATGCATTTTGTACGTCCTCCCAGGTGTCCACTCTGCCTAAGACATTGACAGATAGTAGCTAAATTCAGCCTTCTCCATCTCAGGGGTCTCAGGAGGGCCAAGTCCCCCTCTCCCAACTTAGGAGGAAAGGAAGGAATGAACACAGTTTCTGACTATTGCTCCTTTGGGGGAGTAGGGTGGAGGAGCAAGTACTGGTAGGAAACTGTTTATTGTCTTCCTCTCCAACTGACTGCACCAGTGGGGACAGTGTCATGTCATGGAAAGAACTCAGAATTTAGAAGCAAATCTGACTGGACTCTGACTCCACTTAAGAGCTTTGAGACCTTGTGTGTCACCTCCTCCAATGGGGACAATAGTTAAACCTACTTCACAGGGCCCAGACTAGGGTGATGCAGGTGAGGTGCCTAGGGTACAAGTTTAAGGAGGAATTCACTCTCAGGTGTGCGATTGCAGGGTCGGCCAGAAGACTGTCATGACCCGGAGAGTGAGTGCCTCACTTGCCTCACCCTCTTCCTGACCCTGCCACCCCACTGGGTGGCTGTAAGAATTGCATGAGGGAAAGTATATGAAAAAAAGAACTCTACGGTCTGTGAACTGAACGTTGCAACCCAATAGTGGGTCACAAAATCAATTTGGTGGACCTTTACCATCATTTTTTTTTTAAACAAGGTAAAATAGAATAGAAAATATCAGAACGTATCACACAAAGTAAGGACGGGTATTGTTTCGTGAGACTTTTGTTTCAGTTTTATGTATGTATCTGAATTCTGTGTTATGATGTGAAACATATTTCTTAGTACAGGTCATGTTCAAAGAAGTAGGAAAGCACCATTCGAATGGTGGTGATCATCATCGATTGCTTTGCATTGCTTTTTAATTATTTTATAGGTATTTCCTCTCTCCCCATCCCCTGTCAAGAACATAAGCTCCCAGAGGGCGGGGACTCATACACTGTACACACTACTGTGCAGTTAGAAGACAACATGCATTCTTGCTTGTGATTACAACAAGGGCTGCCTTTTATTGAGTGTTTACTAATTACCCGGCCCTGGGCTAAATGTTTCACATACATTCCCTTACATAAGGGTTAAACTTACTGGTTGGCGCAAATGGACTACCAGGCTACTAGCTGAAAGGTTGGCAGTTCAAACCCATCAAAAGTCACCTCGAATGTAAGGTCTGGTGATCTGCTTCCAAAAGGTCACAGCCTTGAAAACCCTGTGGAGTGCAGTTCTACTCTGAGTCTCCTATGAGTTGGAATCGGCTGGACCACCGCAACCAACAACAACAAACTTACTGATGGATTGATTGCAGAAACTCAATACGTTTCACAGACAAGATGAGTGAGTGCATGTTCAGGAGGACTGGGCAGTGCCTGGGCTTTGTGGAACATTGAGAGATAGAAAGATGAGGCCGTGGAAGAAGTGTAGGCAGCTGGTGTGGCCTCTGGCTGGCTCTATCTCCCAGGCCTTCACCTTTCTCCTCAATTTCCATCCACCTTGATACCAGTTCACCACTTGAATTAGAGGAAACAGAGGCCATCAGCTGGAAACTCCCCCAGTCTCCTGTCTGCTCCAGACCAAGCAGCTTACTTATCAGCACCTGCACCCTCCCTGTAGGTTCAGCAGAGAGGGCGTCTCTCCCTGCCCTGCCCTAGGTATGTCCCTCCACTTGTGCTCAGGGCCCCTACCTTCTGCTCCTCAGGAGCTTGTTCTTGTTCCATTAATCATCCCTCAGTCCCCCAAATCTTCAACCTCTCGCTCTCTAATTTTTTTTATTATGGTGAAAATATATGTATAACAGAGCATTTACCAATTCATCAATTTTTACATGTACAATTCGGTGACATTGATTCCCTTCGTCATGTTGTGCCACCATCACCACTGTCCCTTTCCAAATTTATTCCACCACCATTAACAGGAACTCCGCACCCCCTAAGCAATGACTCCCCTTCCCCCCTTCACTACCACCCCTGGTAACTTGGGTCTCTATGTATTTATCTATTCCATGTAAGTGGGATCATACAATATTTACCCTTCTGTGACTGACTTGTTTCACTCAGCATAATGTTTCCATCTGTGTCATAGGCTCATCTGTGTCACAGCACGCATCAGGACTTCATTTCTCCTTACGGCAGAGTAATACTCCATTGTATGTATGGACTGCATTTGGTTTATCCATTCATCTGCTGATGGACATTTCAGTTGTTTCTACCTTTCGGCTATTGGGAATAGTGTTGCAACTCACTCTCTAATTATTATAGTTTCTTACTCTCAGCATATAAACTTGTTAAAATGCCTCCCATCTTTAAAAAAGTCAAATCAAGCAAACAAATGAACAAAACCAATCCTTCCCAGAACTATGTCCAGTTAATTCTACAGACATTTGTTGGGTATCTGTCCTCAGGCCCTTACACCTGAGAGGAGTCAGACTAGCTAACAGACAGTGATACTACAGGATAATCAGGGCTGCTATTCCAGTGAGCACAGGGTGCCATGGGAGCCCATAAGGGAGGCACCTAAGCTAGTAGGGGGTTGGGGAGATCAGGGAGGGCTTCCTGGAAGAGCTGATGCTTGAACTGAATCTTGAAGGAAAAATGGGAGTTATTCATGCAAAGAACAAGGGGAGAGTTAAACCAGGAAGAGGACCTAGCATGTGCAAAGACATGGATACCTGTGGGAACATGGTACCTTTTGGAAATGAGTAGTAGTTGGCAATGGAGAGCCATTAAAGGATTTAGGCAGGTGAGTAATGTGAGATGTATTAGATAGGTCACCTTAGCTGTAGTGTCAAGGATGGATTAAAAAGGGCAAGTCTGAACCTGACAGACCAGTTCAGAAGGTTAATAACAACAGAGGAGGAGACGGTATGGTGGACCAGTAGAGATGAAGCATTGCCGAATTGAGACTGATTAGGAAAGGAAGTGAAGACACAGGAGGCCAGTGGGTAAGGAAAGAATGGAGTCAAGGAGCTGGAAGTCTCAAAAGATCTAAAGACTAGCTGTCCTGGGAGCAAGGAAAAGAAAGCTGGAGGGCTGGGATGGTGTGGCCAGAAACTCGGGGGTGAGACTTCAGTTCAGCTCTCCTGGGAGAGTGTGGTACAGGGTGCGGCTATGGGAGTGAGTCATTGGAGTTGAGGAGGGCATGGAACCAAGAGGTCAGGGTGCTGACTGGACTATCTGCACAAACACTGAAACCATCTGGGTTTGCAGAAGACCTGAGGTGGGCAGAAAGACAGTGCGTCAGGTATCAAAGTCTTCAAGGAGTGTGGGCTAGTGCCCAAGAACATCAATGGATGACAGGAAAAATAACTAAATTGTTGTTGTCATGTGCCGTCTGGTTGATTCCAACTCATAGCAACCCTATAGGACAGGGTAGAACTGCCCCATAGGGTTTCCAAGGAGCGATTGGTGGATTCGAACTGCTGACCTTTTGGCTAGCAGCTCAGCTCTTAACTATTGTTAGGGCTTACTATGTTATTTCAATCCCAACTTAAACATCTAAGCACTGTACCTTTTCTCCTACAACTATACTATGATATAGAACTGTGCTGCCCAATACAGTAGCCACTAGCCATGTATGGCTATTTAATTTTAAATTAAAAATTCAGTTACTCAGATGCACTAGCCAGATTTCAACATGTGGCTGGCGGCTACCATATTAGCACACACAACGAACATTTCCATCATCACAGAAGTTCTGTTGGATAGTGCTGATACCCCTCATTTTACAGACGAGGACACTGTAGCACAGAAAGGCTAGGTAACTTAACCAAGGTCACAGAGCCAGTAAATAGATGAGCTGGAATCTGAACCAAGTGCCAGCACTGTTTCCCTTCAGCAGTATGGTATCAGTCTTCTCAATGGAAGGTGAAATAACTGACCCTTATTGGAAAAGCAACATATGACTATCGGGGCAAACACTGATGGTGCCTACTCAGCTGCCAATCCCTTCTCCCTTGCTGGCAGAGACTGGATTTTGTTCAGGTGTCCCACTCCCATGTATTCAAGAGATGAATCTTAATCGGCCTAGCCAATCACAGTATTTCCATTCCCTGGCCAGTGAATGACTCAGTCCTGGTCAACAGGACTTTAGGTAGCTCCTGGGAAAGGTTTTGTTCTTCTGTGCCATATCCACATGTGAGACCTGGAATGCCTACAACCATTTTGCAACTGTGAGGGGAGACGCCACCAACCACTGAGGATAGAATAGCAGCATGAAAAGGTTTTGGAAAATTCTTGATGAATCAGCCAGCCCTGGACCTGCTCTAGAACTCTTCACTGTTAAAGCTGCTTTCATTGGGTCTTCTGTACTTGCCGCCAAAAGCATCCCTGGGACCCTAGTGGTGCCATAATGGTTATAGGAAATGGAGAGCACAGCGTGAGCTGACTGGCTTGTGATCCCACCACCACACGTTTTGTGCACTTGGGAGAAGAAGTGATCTGTCGCTAATGGAAGAGTGTCCTCAGGGAAGAGCCAGGTCTCAGGCAAGCAATGAAAAGCAGGGGCAGTCTGAGATGAGAGTGGCCCGGGGCTTTGTGCGAGGAGGGGGGTGGGAAGTGGTGCAAGGGTGGTCAGGAAGAGGAAGCACTGGGCTAAGTGGAGAAGGGTGGACACCGATCAAGTCCTGCCAAGGATGACAGGATATGAGCAATGGCAGAGTCAGTCAGATGGAGCCCTGAGGCTGCTGGAGGCTTTCTGCGGCCAGCAGACCTTCACCTCATAGAAGAACAGGCAGCAGCCCTGGTGGGTAGTCGAAGTCAAGTATCTCTGGATGGAGCCAGCTGTGGTCAGGATTGAGCCTCTGCAAGGAATTTCTAGCCCTCTAACTAGTCCTCTAGGAACACTGCTGGCACAGTAGTTAAAGTGCTCAGCTGCTAACCAAAAGTTGGGCGGTTCAAACCCAGCAGCCACTCTACAGGAGAAAGAATGGCAGTCTGCTTCTGTAAAGATTTACAGCCTTGGAAACCCTATGGGGTAGTTCTACTCTGTCCTATAGGGTTGCTATGAGTTGAGATAGACTCGATGGCAGTGGGTAACTAGCCCTCTAATTACTGTCTTGCTTCTCCCCTCCCCTCCCCTCCCCCGGCCTGTGCACCAAGCTTCTTGGGAAAGTTGTTCATGTCCACTATCTTCCCTTCCTCCCCTCCTCGGTACACTGCCAGCTGGCTGCTGACCCCACTAGCCCAATGAAACCCTTCTGTCCCATGTCACACAGGTCCTCCTCGGGGCCCAGAGAGATGGCCCACCCCATCCTTATATTGCAGGACCTCTCAGCAGTATTCAACACTGTTAGCCATTCTTGAGTAAGCTCTCCCCTGGTTGGTCCTCATGGTCCCTCTCTCCTGATCTTCCTCCTACCTCTTTTGGTGCTCCTTCCCAGTCTCCTGTCTACACGGGCTACTCTTCCTGTGTAATCTCATCCACACTCAGCGCAGCAATGTCCCAGAGGCAAGGCAGCATAGTATAGTGGTTAAAGCTGTGGCCTCTGGGGTCAAAGGGCCTGGGTTCAAATCCCTGCCCTACCACTTGGTTGCTGTGTGACCTCAAACAGGTTGCAGAATCTCTCTGTGCTCCAGTTTCCAATCTATAAAATGGAATTAACAATCATCCTACCTCACAGGGTTCAGTTAGTTAATTTTAAATAAATCCCTGCTAATGATGCCCAGCTCCCTCTAGGTATCTAGCTCCCTCCTGTTCATAACCACTAAAGTCCCATGGAGATCTCAAAGTCAGACAATGCAAAACTGAACCCATGACACCTTCTACTCCAGTTAACTCCTCCTCCTCTATTCCCTGACTCAGTAAATGAAACCACAGATGTACCTAGTTGCCTGGGCTAGAAACCTGGGAGTCATCCTTGACCAGTGATTCTCAACCTAGATTGTATTCTAGAAGCACCTGAGATTCTGATGTAATTGGTCTAGGGTGTGACCTGGGCATTGAAATTTACTTTTAATTATCAATTTGTTTTTTACAATTGAAAAAAAAATCTGAGTTAAAATTTGCAACTCATAAAATAAACAAATCTTAAGAATACATTCATGGAGTTTTGACAAATACACACACCTGTGTAACCCAACCCCTATCAAGATATAGATCATTATCCTCACTCCAGAAGAAATCACTGTTCTGATAGTTTGCTGTTATAAATTAGTTTTATCTGTTCTAGAATTCGTATACATGGAATAACACCGTATGTACTTTTAGGCCTGGCTTCTTGTACGCAACATGTTTTGTTTTAAAAAAAAATTTTTTTTTAGAACAGCTTTAGAGTGACAGAAAAATTTCAAAGATAGTACAGAGTTTCCATATACCCGCATACACAGTTTCCCCTATTATTAACATTTTCCATTAGTATGGTACATTTGTTACAATCAATGAACTGACATGGATATATTATTATTAACTGAAGTCCGTGATGCATTCAGATTTTCTTCGTTTTTACCTAATGTCCTGTTTCTGTTCCTCAACATGTTTTTGAGATTCATCCACGTTGTTGTGGGTGTTGTAGTTTGTAATGATGAGTAGTATCCCATTGTAGAGATATGCCACAGTTTGTTTAACTTTCTTTTAATGATGGTCACCTGGGCTATAACCAGTTTTTGGCAATTATAAATAAAGCTGCTGTGAACATTCTTGTTTCGGTCTTTGTGTGAACATGTTTTTATTTCTCTTGGATAAATAACTAGGAGTGGAGTTGCTGAGTCAGAGAGTAGGTGTATATTTAGTTTTATGAGAAACCACTACATATTATTCCAAAGTGGTAGTACATTTTATATTCCCATCAATGATATATGAGAGTTCCAGTTGCTCTACATTCTTACCAACATTTTGTATTGTCAGTATTTTTTTTTTAAGCCATTTTGGTGAATATGGAGAGGTATCACATTGTAGTCTTAACTGGTATCTTCTTGACGACTAAAGATGCTGAGCACTTTTCATGTGCTTATTAGCCATTCATATATATTTCTGTTCAAATCTTTTACCAATTTTTAAAAAATTGGGTTGTTTGTCTTTTATTACTGTGTTATAGGATTATGTATATGTTCTGGATACCAGTCCTTTGTTAGATCAATGTCTTGCTTACCTATTTGGCTTACTTATTCAACTTCTTAATGGTGTCCTTTCTTTGGAGGAAGGCGGTGCTTTTTTCTTTTTTGTGGTAAATTATATATAACGTAAAACTTGCCATTTAACCATTTTAAGTGTACAATTCCTTGATACGAATTACATTTACAATGTTGTGCAACCATCACCACTTTATATTTCCAAAACTTTTTCATTACCCCAAACAGAAACTCTGTACCTATTGGGCAATAGCTTCCCATTCCCTCTTATCACCTGCCTCTGGTAAGTAACATTTAACCTACTTTCTGTATCTATAAGTTTGCCTATTCTAGATATTTCATATAAGTGAAATTATACAATATTTCTCCTTTTGTGTCTGGTTTATTTCACTTGGCATAATGTTTTCACGGTTCATCCATGTTGTAGCATGTATCAGAACTTCATTCCCTTTTATAGGTAAATAATATTTCCTTTAATGTATATACCACATTTTGTTTATCCATTCATCTATTGATGGACACTTAGGTTGTTTCTACCTTTTGGCTGCTGTGAATAATGTTGCTATGAATATTGGTGTACAAGTATCTGTTTGAGTCCCTGTTTTCAATTCATTTGGATATAAGAGTAGAATTGCTGGGTCAAATGGTGTGATCATCAGTTGTGTGTCACCTTGGCTGGGCCATGATTCTCAGTGGTTTGGCAGTTGTATGATGATGTAATGAGATGATGAGATTTGATATAATGTGATTACCTCCATGATGTGATCTGCTGTGAGTAGCCAAACAGTTCAAAGGGAGTTTCCTTGGGTGTGTGGCCTGCATTGAATATAACTGGACATTCTGGCAAGGCTCATGGGCCTTTGTTCACTCTGGATCCTGCAGCTGGCTCCTGTTCATCTGATCTCTGATTCTTGGGACTTGAGCTAGAAGCTTACCTGTGGTCTTGCCTGCCATTCTTGGGATTCATCCGTCTTCCCAGCCTGTGAGCAAGAGCCCTGCTCTCTGACCTGTAGATCTTGGGTTCGTCAGCCACTGTGGCTATGTGGATCAGGAGAAGCCTCCAGCCTGACCCATGGATTTGGTACGTTCCAGCCTCTACAACTGCGTGAGCCATTTCCTTGATGTAAATCTCTCTACATAGACATTATGTTTTACTGATTTTGCTTCTCTAGAGAACCTAGTCTAAGACATTTGGTACCAAGAGTGGTTCTAGAGAAACAAAATTGTAAGGATGAGTTTTCTAAATTGGCTTTCAGGTCTGGTTAGTCTTAAAGATGTTGATGACTCTGCTTCTAGTAGTTAAGAGGACATTGCTAATCCAAGGCACGAGGTGGCAATAGAGAAATGCAAAGTATCACCACCAATAGATCAGGTGCTGGTGAAAGGCAAGGCTCTAGGTGATTATATGGTTGATACTTTTCGACAATTTTGTCAAAATGAGAAGTATAAGGAAGCTGGTTGGTTAGACCTACTTTCGCTAAACAAAGTGGTGAAAGAGAGAGATGAGCTCAGGGCTTCAGAGTCAAAGCTCAAGCGTCACATAAACAACCTCGCAGTTTCCACTTTTGCCTTGAAAGAGAGCCTTATTTTTTATAGTAACAGAGCTGATATTGCCAGAAACCAAACCCAGAGTCTTATCGTAAGAGTGGCCAAATTACAATGCCAACTCAATTCCCAACCTCACGTGATGTCTGAAGTTAAAGTGAGGGCATTGATTGGGAAGAAATGGGATCCTGAAACTAGGGATGGGGACATATGGGCAGATAATCAGGAAGCTGGAGACACGGAGCCCCTAAATTCTGTTGAGTCACTCCTGCCATTGGAACCAGCCCTCTCATTCCCATCTGAAGAGATGACTCCATGTTTGTCTGCTAAGCCACCCACCCCAGTAAAACCATTAGTCCTTCCACCCCCATCTAATGAGATTATTCCAACTGTGTCTAAAAAGCCTTTGTCTGAGTCACTGCCTGGGGCATCGCCTGAGGCAAGTGCCTTACAAGACAATGCTGAATGTTCTCAAAACACATCCCCACCACCATTTTTGGATTCTAGACCTATAACTAAAGTCCCAGCGAGCCCCAAAAGGTGAAGTACTAAGTGTGACCCAGGAAGAGATACGCTACACTCCAAAAGAACTGCTTGACTTTTCTAATATGTACAAACAGAAATCTGGAGAATATGTGTGGGAATAGCTATTAACAGTGTAAGATAATGGTGCAAGGAACATAAAGATGGATCAGTCTGAGTTTATTGATATGGGCCCACTAAGCACAGATTCTTCATTCAGTGTTTCAGCTCGAGAAGTTAGGAAAGCATCTAATAGTTTATTTGGTTGGGTTGCTGAAGCATGGATTACGTGGTGGCCTACACTAAATCAAGTTGAAGTACCAGACCTGCCTTGGTATACTGAAGAAGAAGATATCCAAAGGCTTAGGGAAATTGGAATAGATTTATCAGGTTAGACCCACAGACCCACAGTTGGAGTACCCAGAGGACACACCTTTTACCGCAACGGTGAGGAACAAATTTGTGAAAGGAGCCCCAGCATCCTTGAAGATCGCTGTGATTGCTTTTATGTAAGTCAGATTTGACAGTGGAAACTGCCCTAACTGAATTAAGACACCTAACTACAGTGGGGCTGGTTGGACCTGGTGGTAAAAGTGTCCAAGTGGCTGCACTCAATCAACAAAGACAGGGTGAGCGTGGTTACAGTAATGGATAGAGGAGTCAAAGCAATAATCAGAATAGTCTGACTCATATGGACTTTTGGCGTTGGCTACTTAGTCATGGTGTCCCTAGGAGTGAAAGAGATAGGAACTCTACTAAATATTTACTTGACCTGTACAAATGGAAAAATTCTAGGTCAAGTGAACAGCAGTCTAACTTGAATCACCAGAGCAGAGAATCATGGTCCCTCAATCAGTTCCCAGACTTGAGCGAGTTTAAAGATCCACAACCTCTTGAATGAAGGGGAGGCTGAGTTCCCTTGAGGACGGACATCACTACATTGCCAAAAATTTATACTGTTAATCTTTCTCCCAGCCTTCCCCAAAGGGATCTACAGTCTTCTATGAGAGTGACTGTTCATTGGGGAAAGGGAAATAATCAGACTTTTTGGGGATTACTGGATACTGACTCTGAACTGACATTAATTCCAGGAGACTCAAAACGCCACTGTGGCCCACCAGTCAGAGTGGGGGCATATGGAGGTCAGGTTATTAATGGAGTCGTAGTAGCTCATGCCTGTCTCACAGTAGGTCCAGTGGGCCCCTGAACCCGTTCTGTAGTGACTTCCCCAGTTCCAGAATGTATAATTGGAATAGATATACTCAGCAACTGGCAGAACCCCCACATTGGATCCCTGACAAATGGAGTAAGGGCTATTATGGTGGGAAGAGCCAAGTGGAAGCCAGTAGAACTGCCCCTACCTAGGAGAATAGTAAACCAAAAGCAATACCGCATTCCTGGAGGGATTTCAGAGATTACTGCCACCATCAAGGGCTTGAAGGATGCAGGGGTGGTGATTCCCACCACATCCTCATTCACCTCGCCTATTTGGCCTGTGCAAAAAAACAGATGGATCTTGGAGAACGACCGTGGATTATCATAAATTTAACCAGGTGGTGACTCCAATTGCAGCTGCTGTTCCAGATGTAGTTTCATTGCTTGAGCAAATTAATACATCTCCTGGTACCTGGTATGCAGCTGTTGATCTCGCTAATGCCTTTTTCTCCATATCTGTTTCTAAGGACCACCAGAAGCAGTTTGCCTTCAGCTGGCAAGGCCAACAATACATATTCAGTGTCCTATCTCAGGGCTATCTCAGCTCTCCAACTCTATGTCATAATTTAGTCCACAAGGACCTTGATCGCCTTTCTCTTCCACAAGATGTCACACTGGTCCATTACATTGATGACATTATGCTGATCGGACCTAGTAAGGAAGAAGTATCAATGACTCTGGACTTATGGCTAACACATTTTCATGCTGGGGGCGGGAAATTAATCCGACAAAAATTTAGGTGACTCCCACTACCACAGCCTCCACCAGACTGAGTCCAGCACAATTAGATAGTGCCCAGCTACCACCACTGACTGCTCTGACAGGGATCACAATAGAGGGTCCCGGTCAGAGCTGGAGAAAAATGTAGAACAAAATTCTAACTCACAAAAAATGACCAGACTTACTAGCCTTACAGAGACTAGAGAAACCCCAAGAGTATGGCCCCCGGACACCCTTTTAGCTCAGTAATGAAGTCACTTCTGAGGTTCACCCTTCATCCAAAGATTAGACAGGCCCATAAAACAAAATGAGACTCAAGGACTAAAGGGACACAACAGCCCAGGGGCAAGTACTAGAAGGCAGGAGGGGACAGGAAAGCTGGTAATAGGGAACCCAAGGTCGAGAAGGGAGAGTGTTGATATGTCATGGGGTTGGTAACCAATGTCACATAACTATATGTGTACTAATTGTTTAATGAGAAGCTAGTTTGTTCTGTAAAGCTTCATCTAAGATACAATACAATAAAATAAATAAATGCCCTTAAAAAAAAAATTCAGGCACCTTCCATTTCAGTGAAATTTCTAGGGGTTCAGTGGTGTGGGACATGTTGAGATATTCCTACTAAAGTGAAGGATAAGTTATGTCATCTGGCCCCTCCGACAACTAAAAAGGAGGCACAACGCCTAGTGGGCCTCTTTGGATTTTGGAGACAACATATACCTCATTTGGGTGTGCTACTGTAGCCTATTTATCAAGTGACTCAAAAAGCTGCTAGTTTGAGTTTTGAACAAGAGAGGGCTCTGCAACAGGTTCAGGCTACCGTGCAAGTGGCTCTGCCACTTGGGCCATATGATCTGGCTGATCCAATGGTACTTGAAGTGTCAGTGGCAGAGAGAGATGCTGTTTGGATTCTATGGCAGGCCCCTATTGGTGAATCACAGTACAGACCTTTTGGATTTTGGAGCAAAGCCCTGCCATCCTTTGCAGATAACTACTCTCCTTTTGAGAAACAGCTTTTGGCTTGTTACTGGGCCTTAGTAGAGACTGAACACTTAACCATCGGCCACCAAGTCACCACGAGGCCTGAGCTGCCCATCATGAACTAGGTGTTGTCTGGCCCACAAAGCCATAAAGTTGGACGTGCACAGCAGCACTCCATCATTAAATGGAAGTGGTATATACAAGATCAGGCTTGAGCAGGACCTGAAGGCACAAGTAAATGAGAAAGTGGCCCAAATGCCCATGGTCTCCACTCCTGTCACATTACTTTCCATCTCCCAGTCTGCACCTGTGGCTTCATGGGAAGTTCCTTATGATCGGTTGACTGAGGAAGAGAAAACTCGTGCCTGGTTTATAGACGGTACTGTGCAATATGCAGGTACAACTCGAAAGTGGACAGAGGCAACACTACAGCCCCTTTCTGGGGCCTCCCTGAAGGACAGTGGTGAAGGAAAATCCTCCCAATGGGCAGAACTTTGAGCAGTGAACCTGGTTGTTCACTTTTCTTGGAAGGAGAAATGGCCAGATGTGCAGCTGTATACTGATTCATGGGCTGTGGCCAATGGTTTGGCTGGATGGTCAGGGACTTGGAAGGAACATGATTGGAAAATTGCAGACCAGGAGGTAAGGGGAAAAGGTATGTGGATAGACCTCTCTGTATGGGCCAAAGAAGTGGAGATAGTTGAGTCTCGTGTGAATGCTCACTAAAGCGTGACCTCAGCAGAGAAAGATTTTAACCATCAAGAGGATAGGATGTTGGATTCTGTGGAAACCAGATATCTTCCCCCAGCCTCTCTCATCATTGCCCATGGTGCTCATGAACAAAGTGGCCATGGTGGCAGACATGGAGGCTATGCATGGGCTCAGCAACATGGACTTCCACTCACCAAGGCCGACTTTGCTATAGTAACTCCTGAGTACCCAATCTGCCAGCAGCAGAGACCAATACTGAGTCCCTGATATGGCACCATTACTTGAGGTGATCAGCCATCAACCTGGTGGCAGGTTGATTACATTGGACCACTTCTGTGTTAGTCATCTAGTGCTGCTATAACAGAAATATCTGAAGTGGATGGTTTTAACAAAGAGAAGTTTATTTCCTTACAGTCAAAGTAGGCTAAAAGTCCAAATTCAGGGCAACAGCTCCAGGGGAAGGCTTTCTCTCTCTCGGCCTTCTCATCAGTGTTCCCCCAGACTAGGAGCTTCCTGGAGCAGGGACTGCAGTCCAAAGGACGCTCTCTGCTCCCAGCACTGCTTTCTTGATAGTATGAGGTCCCCCTGTCTCACTGCTCACTTCTGTCTTTTCTATCTCAAGAGATTGCCTCAGGACACAATCCAGTCTTGTAAATTGAGTCCTGCCTCACTAACACAACTGCTGCCCATCCTCCCTCATTAACATCATAAAGGCAGGATTTACCACACATGGGAAAATCACACACTACAGGGAATCATGGCCCAGTCAAATTGATACACACATTTTTTGGGGGACATAATTCAATCCATGACATTCCACCCTTTGGCCCCTCAAAAATCACATCCTTGCAAGATGGAAAACATATTCATCCCATCATATCATAGCAAAAGTTTTAACTCCAAGTCCAAAATCCAAAAATTCCTCTTCATCTGTGAAATCTAGAATACAAGTTGTCTGCTTCCAAAGGTACAATGGCAGAACAGGCACAAGCTAGACATTTCCATTACAAATGGGAGAAACTGGAGGGAAAGAAGGGATAACAGGCACCAAGCAAGTCAGCAGAACAGATTACATTAGCCCTCAAGGCTTTGAAAATTATCTTCTGTTCTCGGAGACAATTTATACAATGGCCCTGTCCTCCAGACTCTAGGTATTGGCCACAGTCTCTGGATTCTGAGTGGAGGCCCATTGGCCCTTGGCTTCAGCTCTGCCTTCCAGGCCCCCTGGGACAGCAACTCTGCTCCCTTGGCTTTAGGTGCACCATTCTCCTAGTCCATTGGAGTGACAACTCCATCCTTAGAAACACCAGAGGCCATGGCTCCACCCTTTGAAATCCCTGAGGTCATGGCCATACCTCTTGAGACTCAGGTGGCTCGGCTTCTTGTGTTCCTTGTCTCTTCAGCTTCTGCTTCCTGTGGCCTCTCAGCCCTCAGGCCTTACGCCCACATCTGCCCTGCTGGGGCGTGTTCCAACGCTCAGTAGCTCCACCAATAAGTGCCTGGAGGCGGAGGCACCCTTCTCTCCCAGAAAGCCTCATGTTCACAGGCACTCAGCTCTCTCGCTCCGTGGGTCAGCTCCAGCGCTGTCTCGCACTGGTCTCCTGGTTCTGCTGCTGTTGGTTCTCTGCCACTGCCACTCCTCTGCCACTGCAGGTTCTCTGCCACTGCCACTTCTCTGCTGTTGCAGGTTCTCTGCTGCTGGTGGTCCTTTGTTGCTGCCACTGCTCTATCCATTGACAGTTTCAAAACCGCTTCTACATTTTAGGTATCTGTTAGAGCAGCACCCCACTGTCTCGGTACCAAATTCTGTCTTAGTCACCTAGGGCTGTTATAACAGAAATACTACAAGTGGATGGTTTTAACGAAGAGAAGTTTATTTCCTCACAGTCAAAGTAGGCTAAAAGTCCAAATTCAGGGCAACAGCTCCAGGGGAAGGCTTTCTCGCTCTCGGCCTTCTCATCAGTGTTCCCCCAGACTAGGAGCTTCTCGGAGCAGGGACCCTGATCCAAAGGACGGTATGAGGTCCCCCTGTCTCACTGCTCACTTCTGTCTTTTCTATCTCAAGAGATTGCCTCAGGACACAATCCAGTCTTGTAAATTGAGTCCTGCCTCACTAACACAACTGCTGCCCATCCTCCCTCATTAACATCATAGAGGCAGGATTTACCACACATGGGAAAATCACACAATACAGGGAATCATGGCCTAGCCAAACTGATACACATGTTTTTTGGGGGACATAATTCAATCCATGACAGCTTCCATTATGGAAAGGGCCGTGTTTTGTTCTTATTGGAAGAGACACTACTCTGGATCCAGGTTTGCCTTTCCTGCACACAATGCTTCTGCCAAAACTACCATCCATGGACTTATGGAATGCCTTATCCACCATCATGGTATCCCACACAGCATCACCTCTGATCAAGGGACTCACTTCACAACAAATGAAGTGTGACAATGGGCCTATGCTCATGGAATTCACTGGTCTTACTATGCTCCCCATCTTCCTGAAGCAGCTGGCTTGATAGAACGATGGAATGGCCGTCTAGAAATACAATTACAGCACCAGCTAGGTGGCAATACTTTTCAGGGTTGGGGCAATATTCTCCAGGAGGCTGTACATGCTCTAAACCAGCATCCAATATATGGTGCTGTTTCTCCCATAGCCAGGATTCATGAGTCCAGGAATCAAGTGGTGGAAATGGGAGTGGTACCGCCCACTATTACCCCTAGTGACTCACTTGCAAAATTTTTGCCTCCTGTCTCCATGACCTTATGCTCTGTGGGTCTAAAGGTCTTAGTTCTGAAGGGAGGAATGCTCCCACGTGGAGACATATCACTGATTCCATCGAACTGGAAGTTACGAATGCCACCTGGCCACTTTGGACTACTTATGCCTCTGGATAAATAGGCCAAAAAGGGAATTACCATATTGGCTGGTGTGATTGATCCGGATTACCAAGAGGAAATCAGATTGATTATTACATAATGGATTTAAAGAAGAGTATGTCTGGAATGCAGGCAATCCTTTAGGGTGTCTCTTAGTACTACCATGCCCTGTGAAAACTACAGCAACCCAATTCTGGGATGACTACTAATGGCCCAGACTCTTCAGGAATGAAGGTTTGGATCACCCCACCAGTCAAAGAACCACAACCAGCTGAGGTATTTGCTGAGGGTAAAGGGAATACAGAATCAGTGGCGGAAGAAGGTAGCTCTAAATACCAGTTACAGCTATGTGACCAGTTGCAGAAATGAAGACCGTAATTGTTATGAGTATTTCTGCCTTGTATGTGTGTTCATTGTATCATGTTAGGTGCAAGTATGACTTAATAATTGTCTTTATTCAGGGATTATGTACAGTTTAAGGAGATGTGTACAGGTGCCAAGTTGACAAGGGGTGGACTGTGATCGTTAGGGTCGTGTGTCAGCTTGGCTAGGTGACGATTCTCAGTAGTTTGGCAGCTGCGATGTAGTTTGGCAGTTGTATGCTCACTTCCATGATGAGATTTGATATAATGCGATCATCTCCATGATGAGATCTTCTGTGAGTAGCCAGTCAGTTCAAAGGGAGTTTCCTTGGGCATGTGGCCTGCATCCAATATAAGTGGACATTCTGGCAAGGCTCGTGGGCTTTTGCTCACCTGGATCCTGCAGCTGGCCCCTGTTTGTCTGACCTCTGGTTCTTGGGACTTGAGCTAGCAGCTTACCTGCGTCTTGCCTGCCAATCTTGAGATTCATCCATCTTTGCAGGCTGTGAGCAGGAGCCTTGCTTTCCGACCTGTAGATCTTGGGTTCACTAGCCCGTGACTACGTGGATCAGGAGAAGCCTCCAGCCTGACCCATGGATTTGGGATGTTCCAGCCTCTACAACCGCATGAGCCATTTCCTTTATATAAATCTCCCTATATAGATATTGATATGCTTTAGCGGTTTTGCTTCTCTAGAGAAGCCAGCCTAATGCAAATGGTAATTCTATGTTTAACTTTTTAAGGAACTGCCAAACTGTTTTCCACAGTGGCTACACCATTTTGTATTCCTATCAGCAATGTATGAGGGTTTCAATTACTACATTCTCACCAACACTTGTTATTTTCCATTTTTTTTTAATAATAGCCATCATAGAGGATTCAGAGTGGTATCTCATTGTGGTTTTGATTTGCATTTCCCTAACGACTAATGATGTTGAGCATTTTTTCATGTGCTTATTGGCCATTTATATATCTTCTTTGGAGAAATGTCTATTGAAGTCCTTGGCCCATTTTTTAATTGGACTGTTTGTCCTTCTGTTATTGAGTTGTAGGAGTTCTGTATATAGTGTAGATATTAATCCCTTATCAGATACATGATTTGCAAATATTTTCTCCCACTCTGCAGGTTGTCTTTCCACTTTCTTGATAGTGTCCTTTGATGCACAAAGGTCTTTTAACTTTGATGAAGTCCAATTTATCTATATTTTCTTTTGTTACTCATAGTTTGGGGGTCATATTTAAGAATCCATTGCCAAATCCAAGGTCATGAAGATTTTTTTCCCCTTTTTTACTTACATTAAATACATCAGTAAATCAGCACTTGCATTCTGTTACCACAATTGTTATTTTGGGAGAGGGAGAAAGGGTGAAAAAAAAAGACAAATGTTTCTTAGAAGAAAAAAATATATATACTCCCTGTTTAAAAAAAAAAAAAAAAAAACTGATCAGAATTAAAAATGAAGAGCTGGGAAATAACAAACTAAGATCCCCAAGACCAACAGAGCTCAAAAGAAAGCAGAAGAGCTTATAGGAAGTAGAGGGAAGGCAGCAGGCAGGTGCAGAAGTTAAGGCCAATCCTTTCCTAAGGGTAACTGGGAGAGTGCAGAGGGGAGGGGATAAGAAGCCAGGGGAAATGGTTTCCCAGTCCCAAGGCCATGAAACATCTTCACTCCTGCTCCGAGGGGAAAGCTGCACAGAGAAAGAACTTCATTGCTGAGAAACTTAGAGAGCCATCCTAGTTTCTCCACTTGTGAAAACGGTGCACTGGGTGCTTTGGGGGGCTAGTGGGTGCTGGGAAAATACATGTTTCAGGGCCATGGGAACTAAGGCTGCCCCTGGAAAAGGAGGGGAATTGAGGCCTAAGTGGAAGAACCTAAGCTGGTTCTTCAAAATCTCCGCTTCATGGATTTCTCAGCTGCTCTGGGACAGAAGGCCGTCTGGGCAGATGATCCAATCCTCGGTCACTATGGCATTCCTATCTTTCTTTCTCAAATCTTCCCAAAATTCTAGGCTGGAAAAACAAGGAGTCTAGAGTTCTCTCTTGCCTTGATGGCTTCCCACAGATATCCTAGAAACACCTGATGAGGGCTATGAAGAGAGGCTAGAGATCTAGAAAGGACCAAAGCCCTCTGGTGGTGTGAGACAGTTGTGAGGTACCTTTCAGTGCTAGTTATTCCCTGTCCACAGGAACAGGTGCTATGACATCAGGAGGCCACAAGCAGGCCTCTGTGGTACTAGCCCCTAGTGGTACGAGGATGCCTAGGGGGTGGGGACGGGACAGGGATGGAGGGACTAAACTGAAGACATTAACAAAGGAGAAAAGAAATGGGGCCTGATGGGAAGCGGAGAACAGAACAGACTGTACAGTGGGAATAAAGATCACACCTATTTACAGGGAAGTAGAAAAGACATGGTAATGCATATCAGATTGAAGGTGAACCCTGGAAAAAAAGAGAAAACGCCTCCCTCTTACCCCGCCCCTCTTCACTCTCCTACCCTGGACTGTGCTATCCTGAGTCTACTCCTCAGTTGCTCAGTTAATTCTCCAGGAAAGGCAAACCTCCGCTTAAGAACTAGGCTGGCTAGAATATAGGTTAAGAATCAGAGTTGGAGGCAGCCAGCAGTGAAGACTGGGCTTGAGCACTGTTCTCTCCAGCCCTCCTAGAACTTCATATATACTCGGATTCCATTTAATTAAAAAGAAGGTGGGAGGGTGGATCAATCAATCAAAACCCCCATAAAACAAGTATCCCAACTGAAATACCATTAATTAAAGTGCTAACTGCAGGGGCATATGGTAACCAGGGCCCATTTAATGTCCAGAGAAAAAAAATGCATATGTATAAACCAGAGGACGGGTGTCAGAAACTTGTCCCTCCTCCAATCAGATCATAGCAGAGCCAAAGATGCAGGCAATCGGTGAAGATTCTTTGGAGGACTCTGGGCTCCAATCCCCACCATGCAGGAGAAGCTACCTAAGAGCCTGGGTGAAGGGAAACCAGGCCTTGGGGAGATGCAGAGCCACTGTAGACACTGCACCTCCACCTCCTCTGCCTCCACCCAGTTGGCTAACTCAACACCACTCCCACCTGGTGCCAGACAGCTTGCCTTCCCATTCTCATCTCTTGCTAGAAACACCCTCCACAAGGCCCACTCATGGATACTGCAGCGTTTTCAAATATAAGAAACTCCAAACAAATAAAAACAGAAAGGAAATATTTTCTTACAACCTCCTGCTGTGAGCCTTACTCTCCCCCAGGGCCCTTAATGTGACTGAACTGGAAACCTCCTTCCTCACTTCCTGGGTTCACCACCTTCTCCATCCTGGGGAGAGGAGAAAGGGGGGTCAAGAACAGGGACTGACCAAAAGCAGACAGGTAGAAGGGACAAGAGACAAAAGTGTTTTCTGAAAAAATGGGGAGGAACGCTGGGGAAGAGGAGGAAAGGTAAGTAGGTCACTGTCTTGCACCTGTAATACAAAGTGAAGAAAGT
Organism: Dugong dugon; assembly: GCA_030035585.1. NCBI lineage: Eukaryota > Metazoa > Chordata > Mammalia > Sirenia > Dugongidae > Dugong > Dugong dugon. Next base: position 11,873,827 of record CM057465.1, read on the forward strand.
TTGTTTTGGAAGGTAAGTCCCAGGGGGATCTGACCCCCAAGCCCCAGAGTAGAGGGTAAGAGGCCAGTGGCAACATCTGCCTGGTGTTGGTTGATGAAGGGTTAAAAAGTGCCATGACGGAGCTGTCAGGAGGCAGCCCTTGGGATCCAGGGCTCAGTGTGCTTTTACCGTAGGGGCTGTGTGCTGACAGGTAGAGATGGAGGTTATTTCTTAGCTCTCATGCTAGCTCCATACTTGTTTGCTGCTAGCCACCCCCTCAGTTGCTACAACACTGGCTCTTGTTCTTCTGGGACTGCTCATGGAGATCCACACCCCGGCTTCGGCCTGCTGCACCCCTCAGATTCTGGAGTTCACTCTTTGGCAACTTCTTAGCAATTGCCAGGAAGAGACCATTCACGTTCACATCTATCTTGGCTGATGTCTCCGTAAACAATAAGCTGTTGTCATCTGCATACACCTGGACCTCTTCATACTCCACCATACGCTTGCTGGCCAGGTCAGCTTTGTTTCCCGCCAGGGCAGTAACAACACTATGACTGGCCTGTCACTGTAGTTCCTTCACTACAGCCTTTGGCTCGGACAAAGGCTTCCTAATTAGTAATGTCGTAAACCACAACTGCAGCTTGGGCACCCCTGTAGGACATGGGAGCCAAGCTATGGTATCGCTCCTGCCCAGCTGCGTCTCAGATTTCAAACTTGACTGTTGTGTCATGTAGACAAATGGACTGGGTGAGGAAGGCCACTCCAATGGTGTTCTCCTGGCACTCGTGGAACTGCCCTTTGACAAAACATAATACCAGGCTAGACTTCCCCACTGCAGATTCCCCTGATTTGAACTGGCATATTTTGCTGGCCTGGGGATGCCCATTGGTCCTGGCTGAGCTTCTGCTAGTCATGGCCAGATTATCAGAGTGGGAAAGGGTAGACGGGGGTGGGGGGGTGGGGGGTGGGTGTGTGTGCCACAAATCGGCAAAAGGGGGAGGGGTTTGTGGAGGGGGTTGCCAGTCCTTCTGGAATGGAATCTCTCTTTCCCAAATGCTGTCTTCAGTGACATCAGCTCATATTTTCAGGCATCATTCCATCTAACTCCATTACCTGCTCAACTAAGAACCCTTCTCAGGCTCCTCCAATTAGACATCTCTCCAGAGACCCTAGGGACTGGGCATCCCCAGGTCTTGAAAATTTACCCTATGTTTTCTCCTAAGAGTTCTATGGTTTTAGCTCTTATATTTAGGTCGTTGATCCATTTTGAGTTAATCTTCATATACAGCGTGACGTAGGAGTCCAACTTCATTCCCTTGTATGTGAAAAATCCAATTGCCTTAGCACCATTTATTGAAGAGACTAGTTCTTCCCCATTGAATGGACCTGGAATGGTGTCTTTTGATGAGCAGAAGCTTTTCTTTTATTTTTTTACTGTAGTTGAAAATATACACAGCAAAACATATACTAATTCAACAATTTCCTCAAGTACAATTCAGTGACATTGATCGTATGCTTCACAATGTGCAAACATTCTCACCCTTTTTCCAAATTGCTCATCCCTCAGTGACATAAACTCACTGCTCCCTAAGCTTCCTATCTAACTTTTTGAGTTTGAGCAAAAGTTTTTAATTTTGATGTTTAATTATTTTTTCTTTTATGGTTATTGCTTTCTATAACCTGTGTTATCATCTAAAAGCTTTATGATTGTCTTAGTCATCTAGTGCTGCTATAACAGAAACACCACACGTGGATGGTTTTAACAAATAGACGTTTATTTCTTTACAGTCAAAGTAGGATAAAACTCCAAATTCAGGGCGTCAGCTCCAGGGGAAGGCTTTTTCCTCTCTGTGGGCCTTCGTCTCTTCCGTGTTCCCCCAGATTAGGAGCTTCTCTGGGCAGGAACCCCGGTCCAAAGGACAACAATGCGCTCTGCTCCCAGCACTGCTTTCTTGATGGTATGAGGTCCCCAACTCTCTGCTTGCTTCCCTTTCCTTTTATCTCTTTAGAGATAAAAGGTGGTGCAGGCCACACCCCAGGGGAACTCCCTTTACACTGGATCAGGGATGTGACCTGGGTAAAGGTGGTGTTACAATCCCAGCCTAATCCTCTTTAACATAAAATTACTATCACAAAATGTAGGCCAACCACACAATTCTGGGAATCATGGCCCAGCCAAACTGATACACACATTTTTTGGGGGACATAATTCAAACCATGACAATGATTTTAGCTTTTATGGTTTAGGTCTATGATTCACCTTGAATTAAATTTTGGGTATGGTATGAGGTATGGGAAAAGGTTCATTTTCTCTTCCATATGTATACGCAGTTGTCCCAAAACCATTTGTTGAAGATATTCCTTTCCCCATTAGATTGCTTTGACCCCTTTGTCAAAATCAAATAACCTTTAAGTGTGAATCTATGTCTGGCTCTCTATTCTGTTCCAGGCATCTGTCAATCTTTATGCCAGTACCAGGACACCATCCTGATTACCTTAGCTTACAAGTCTTAAAGTCAAGTAGTTAAGTCCTCCAGCACTGGGGTTTTATAAGCTCCCCAGGTGACTCTAATGTGCAGCCAAACTTTGAGAACTCTGAGAACATTCTAATGTGAGCCAAAGTTTTAAACCTAGCTTTCTCTGTCACTCCCCTCTAGGCCTACATGATAAACCAATTGGTATACTTGATCCTAACCTCCTTTGGTGTATCCAGAATCCTTCTCTTCCTCTCCAACTCTATCACTGATGCAAGAATTTTTAAAGACATCCATTTCTCACCTGGCTCTCCACTAGAAAAAAAAATTGTAAGTCCTTGGTGTGGAACACAACGCCCTTTGTGATTAGGGTCCCTGATACTTCATCCATCACCCTCCCCAATAAGTATGTTAAACTTCAGCCATACCATATTTGCAGTTCCTCAAATGTTTTAAGCTTCTTCATGCCTCCGTTATCTTTGCCTGCCCTCCTGTTTAAAACACCCTTTCCTCCTGCTTTCACCTGCTATTTCCTTCCTCCCTTTCGACCTTTAGCCTGGCATCATCTGCCCTACTCTGCCCTGCTCCCTTATCTGGAATAGGTGTCCTTCCCTGGTTCCCATCGCTCTCATGCTTGCCTTTATCATAAACATTGGGACACTTGTTGTAATCGTCAGTCACCTTGTTGAGGAACCCCACTAACCTGTAAGCTTCTTGAAGGCTGAGACTGTGTTTCCATCTCTTATCCCTAGTGCCTCGCAATGTACCTGGCACATATGGGGTACCTAATAAATGTTTATTAAATGAGTGAAAGCTGGGCTCAAATCTGCACTGTGATTTGGGGCAGAGTCCTTAATCTCTCTGAGCTTCTAGTTCCTTATCTACAAACTGGAAATAACACCTATGTCACAAGGTGGTTATGAGACTTCAATGAGCTAGTCCATGTAAAATCTACTGTATGGGCCTGGCACATGGTAAGCACTCAATAAATCTTGGTTCTCTTTCCTCTCCCTACCTTCCATCACCAGATCCTTCAGAGATACCCCTTTCTAGTTACACTTCTTTAACTGACCACTAGGTGGCGTCAGTCTCTGGCCTGACAGTCCCAGAGCTGCCCTATTAATGTCCCATCCCAGGCAATGTTACACTCAGTGAAAAAAGGGGGATGTTTAAAAATTTGCTGAAGGATCCAAAAGGAGATATTCTCTTCCCACACCAACTTCTTCGCCCACTGTCACCATTCCAGGTATCCTGATCGTGGATTGCAGAGAATTCTTCCCTGATTTCTCACTATTTTCTGTATAATTCCAACCCAAGGTTCTGAAGATGAAAGGAGTTTCTTAAGAAGTGAGGAGAAAGAGAAGAAACTAAGGCAGACAGGAAGTGAATGATGAGCGCTATAGGAAAAATATGAGGAAGCAAGATGCTTACAGTCATACCCTGTTCAACAATAATTATTTATGGCTGTCTCCTCTACCCTAGGACTACCCTAGTCCTAACATTCTTGCCAGCCTCCTCACCGATCAATCAAGAACTCCCGAGTGGATACAAAGTAAAAGACATCGCCCCTGTTTTCAAGAAGTTTATAATCTGGTGGTCGATTAGGACCCACACAATTAAGTGCCAAACTCTGAGTACTCAGGCTACCTTGAGTGCAAGTTTGGAGCAAGATAGATGGGCAGAGCAAGAATAACAAGAGAGCTTTTCAGAGGGGAAGCTGGGGGAACAGTATAATTAAAGGCTCAGGTAGAAATACGCATTCTCTCATCTCACAGAAACACCTCAGCACTTCACATACTGGAAATTACCCAAGTGCCCAACAATCCCAATAGATTGTGGAGTATCCAAGCAAACAGATTCCAAATAGCCAATATAAATAGTAAGCGTGACATATATATACTAAGTGAAAAGGGACCAAGATAAGTTTGTTGAAAAAGCAAGTTACAGAACGGTATATATTGTATGAGCTCATTTGTATTATTTTAAGGCTATTCATTTATATTTATACATAATTAAAAAATAAAAATAAAAACACTTGGAAGGACACCCAAGGAACTGTTAGTAGTGGTTACTTTGAAGGTGGGGCTAAGGAATGGAAGGTGGAGAGTAGCCAAGTTTACTTTTCACCTTGTACCCTTCTATGCTCTTTGAGTTGTTCTAACCACTAAGCATGTATATTTTTCAATTGTGGTAAAAATATATATAACAAAACATTTGCCAAGTTAACAATTTTTACATATACAATTCGGTGATAATGATTCTGTTCATCATGTTGTACAACAATCACCACTACCCTTTTCCAAATTATTCCGCCACGATTAACAGAAACTCAGCGCCCCCTAAGCTGTAACTCTCTCTCCCATCTTTACTCCCACCCCTGGTAACCACCAATAAACTTTGGTCTCCATATATTTTTGCCTATTTCATGTAAGTGGGATCATACAATATCTGTCCTTTTGTGACCGATTTATTTCACTCAGCATAATGTTTTCAAAGTTCATCCAAGTTGTAATATGCGTTAAGACTTCATTTCTCTTTATGGCTGAGTAATATTTCATTGTATGTATATACCACATTTTGTTTAGCCATTTGTTTGTTGACGGACATTTAGGTTGTTTCCACCTTTTGTGAATAGTGAAGCATGCATTCCTTTTTTTTTTTTTTACAATATAAAGTTAATAAAAATGAATACACATATACATTCAGGAGATGGTAGCTGGGATACACTGGGAGGTAACAAGTGAGAAGTGTTACAGGCTGGCCAAGGCCAGATTTTAGAAGACCATGACTGTTCGGGAGAAAAGTTCACATTTGACTTACCTGTCTATAGACACCCAGCAGAGGTTTACCAACAAGGAAGAGATACAAGGAAAACAGAGTTTCAGGAAGATAGACAGAGGGGAGAGGAATGAGACTGCCCTCTCACAGCACCCTGGGGCTACCTATGGTCCCTCCAGATACCTTTTTCCTTTCAAAGCTGCCTGAAGCCTATTTCAACCTAATTTCACTTAGACCACAATACTGGTAGGGCCCCTGGGAGAAGAAGGAACCTAGTAGGCATTCATTATGAGTCCCTGCTGTGCACATAGCACTGCACTGGGCCTTAAGGGCTGGATAAAAGGATGAGTAAGACCCCACCTCTGCCCTGAGAAACTCTCTGGCAGTGGAAATGGAGGAAATCAGAGATAGATTTCCAAAGGAAAAATGACAGGCCTTGAGCATAGGCTTGTAAGATTGGATGTAAGAGAGAAAGGCCCTGAGGAGTTGGCACTAATTCTAGGGCTTCTAGTCTAAGTGACTAAAGACAGGTGAGGATGGCCCTGAGCCAAGGGAGCCCAGAAGCAGCTCAGGCTTGGGGGAAGGGTTGAGATTCCTCTTTTGCTGTTACTGTCATTAACAGCCAAGTCCTCCACGCTGCTCACCTTTCTGCCAGGGGCAGACTGAGTGGAGGCTTGGGGCTCTTCCTCGACTAGAATTTTAGGGAGATAGGTGGTACAAAGTCCCTCATCTCTAACGTCAACGTCGCCTGCCCTGGGTCCCTGAACTCTTGACTTCCAGACACCCAGAAAGTCAGACACCACAGCTTTAAAACACTGCCCAAAAGGGGGCAGTGGCCAGAAACACATTCGCCGGGCTCTGGGAACCGCCTGGCGCCTTCTGGAATCAAAGTAGCATTCCTGTAAGGGATCAGGGCCGGGGACAAAGATCTGGCCCTCAGCAGGCACCCCGAGGCCTGGAAGTGGAGGTCCACAGTTCCTTATCTTATTCCAAACGCCTGCTGCTCAGAATCTAAAACCCCGACTTGGTGAGGAGCCAGCCTAAAGGTGTAAAAACAAAAAAATAAATGAGTCCCCATATTTTGGGGCGAGGGGGTCTGGCCCTTCCGCAACCCCACCGACTAGTGACTCACCTCCCTCCAAACGAGGGCCTGCCCCTGCTGCGCCCGCTGCCAGAGGAGCAGGGCGGAGCGGGACTTGAGGTGGGCTCCATCCCCGAGCCCTAGGTGAACGGACAAGCTCCGACATGTCCCCGTGGGTGTCCCAGTTTACTCCAAGCCCGGGAGCGGGTGGGGGCGGCCCCTCGCAGCCCCTCCCCCACCCCGCCCCTCCGCCGCAGGTCCCAATCCGGGTCCCCGGTTTACAGTCTCCAAATCAAAGCTCAGCCTTTCCCGGTACCTTCCCCGCGGAATGACTGCCCCCGCCCCACCCCAAGCTGATGAGGCACAGGCTGGGTTCCCCGAGGAAATCCGGCCTCGGCCCAGACCACAGGGTCTTGGACCCCCCCAGCGGGAGCCTGAAATCCTAGGGTACGACACCGAGTTCCAAAGAGGAGCAGCTTTCTTCGCCCACTGCCTAATCCCCTCTCCGCCCGTCCAGCTCTCTGGGGTGTAGGGGCGCGCTCAGTCAGGAGAGAGGGCGTTCCGGACCCCAAGCCGGCTATCCGGCCCCGGAACCCCCACTCTCCGTCGGCTTCCCAGAGCTCCAAATCTTGCCGCTCCTCGTAATCCCCCTCCCAAGGGCAGCGCGCCAAACCCGCGCATGCGCACTGACCGGATTGCCGCGTAGCTCTCCCCCCCCATTTTTCTTTCCCCGCCCCTTCCCTCCCTCCCTCTTCTCCACGTCCCCTCCCTCTCCCCCTTGGCCCCCCCCCGCTGCACCTCAGTCCGTGGAACAGCGGTTCGAGCTCCCGGCCTGTGCAACGAGGAGGCAGAAAAGAGGGGAGCCCCCACAGCTCCTTCAGGCCCGTTCCAAACGCTCCCCAACCCGGTCCACGCCCCCCACCCCACCCCCGCCTCCTCCCAATTGTGCATTTTTGCAGCCGGAGGCGGCTCCGAGATGGGGCTGTGAGCTTCGCCCGGGGAGGGGGAGAGAGGAGCGAGGAGAAAAGCAGTGGGCGAAGGGTTTGGATTTGGGGGCACTGGGCGCACCCCCATCAGCAGGCCGTCTCTAAGGGGCTCCGAACTCTGCCTCTTCACCCACACCCCTGGTGCGCTTGACCGAAGGAAAGGATAAGAATAGAGGAGGAGGAGGGGGAAAGGAAGAAAAAGGGGGACCCCCCAAATGGGGGGGCGAAGGCGAAAAGTAGCAGGACCGGAGGGGAGGGGGCTGCTGCTTGCATCAGCCCACACCATGCTGACCCCGCCGTGGCTGCTGCTGCTGCCCCTGCTCTCAGCTCTTGTCGCGGCGGCTATCGATGGTGAGTGAGATTCCGCGGCCCCCTTGGACCCCTGGGGACACCCCCTCCCCAGCCCCCACTCCTGCGTACAGATCGGGAAGGGAGACGCGGGAGGGGGTGCCTTTTGTTATTCCAGTCCAGCTGACACAGCAGCGGCCTGACTGGGGTGGTGATGGGGGTCCGATTTGGGGGATGGGGGCCCTGGGCAAATGATGCTTCCGGGACCCCCCAGCCCAGACAAAGGCCAGAGGCCTGGGTAGAGAGAAGAGGGCTCCCCCTTTCTGATGCTAAGATTGAGAGGCCTTCTGTTTCTATCTCTGGTCGGGGAGGGCCTCCACCCCTCCTTAATTCAACCCCCCCCCCCCCATCCGAATTGTGAAGGAATCCGAATTTGCAATACACGGCAGCAAAAGGGGGCGGGGGACCTTCTGCAGTGGCCTCTGAAGCTCACGGGGGAGCCAGGCCAGGGGTGTCCCGCTGGCCAGAGGGCAAGCAGGCCCGGGAAAGCTGCGGGTGGGGGGAGGGAGCGCCACGGGGAAGGCCCCCTGCTTGCGTGTGGAATCTGGGCCCCAGAGCCCAGGCATGGAGGCCTGGGTCCAGGATCCAGCGGGCTACCCGCCTGGGTTCTGGAGTCGCACTTCCCCCTCTTCAGGGCCTCTGTCAGTAGCCTGGGTAGGGCTGTGTTGGGGGGCGGAGTAGGGGGGCAGGCGATGCCATGTGACTGAATTTTCCTTCATAATTCCTGGGAGCTTTGAGCTGGGAAAAAAAAAAAGAAAAACACGTCAGATGTCATCTTTGGGGAAGGGGACTGGAGAATGGCCTGGAATGCTGGGGGGGGGGGGAGGGGGTGTTGGAAGGCTGCTTTCTCCCTGACTTCTGCTTGATCACAGTTTGCTGCTGGAAGGAGAGTTGGAGGTTGGGTGGGGTTTATGGCTATGCCCCCACCCCCTAATTCCCTGTCCTTTGGTAAATGTGTTTATTTACTTCTTTGCCTTCCATACACACATACTTTGTATAGTGCAGTTAGGCTTAAGCTAGAACTGTGTTCCTTGGGGGAAATGGAGTGACCCCTCCCCTTTTTCTGTCAGCTATTTTTTCTCTTACTTATGAGTCACTGGTTCAAGTCTTGCCCAAGATTTGAGCTGGGGTCATGGGGTTGGGCTGGGCCCCTGAATTGAGAAAGGGTGGAATCACATCTCTTCTTGGCATCTTAGCCCTCTCATCCAGGGACAAAACTGGGCCCAATATCTACATGTAACGAGAAACAGCTCTTCTTTCCCCCACTCACCCCCTCCTCTATCTTTTAAATTTTGCCAGGTTGGGATTGGGAAAGTTTTTCTCTGAAACCAGATTCTCTCTCCCTCTCCTCCCCTCCCCCCAATTTTCTTCAGTTCCTGGGGCCAGGAAGCAGCTGTGCCCAGAAAGAAGGGTATATTCAGTGGCCCTCAATTATGCCATCTTGGGGACTGTCTGTCTGCCTCCCCCACCACTCCATCTACCTCAATTATGTGCCCAAGAGGAGGGAAAAGGCTGTTCCCTGAACACCCTCCAGACCAGTGCTCACAGCCAGCCCCTGCCCACGACTCCCTCAGTCATGCCTGTTCTTTCCTCTTGTTGTCAACCCTGTCGGGTGGTGGAAGAACAAACTGAGGCAGAGGGATTTGGGTGCAGCAGCTTCTGGGAAGGGGTAGAGAAACCTTTTTTTTTTTTTTAAAGAAAAAGAGAGACAGACACATCAGGAGTCCTGTGAAGGAGGGTGGATGCAGTTAGACAGAAGCAAAGGGGTCTCAGTGGGAAGCAGAAAAGGTCCCTGGCCCAGCCAGAAATGACCCCAGGTAGCTTCACTCCCAGGGCTCTAAGCCTAAAACCAAACCCGTTGCCATCGAGTCGATTCCGACTCATAGCGACCAGGACTCTAAAGGGGGTATATTTGTCACACCAAGTTGGTTCGTAGAGGTTGGAAGAGGGAGACGGGACATGTTCTCCTTAACTGTCTCCCTACCCTTCCTTAAAGTCTCTGCCCAGTCCGGCTCTGTATTCCCTGCTTAGACTGAACTCTATCCAAAGTCCTAGGGAGAGGACTCCTTCCCAAACACCCACTAATAGCCTCACCTTGGGAATAGAAGTATGAAAAATCAGTTCCACCTCACTCTAGGGGATGGGAAAAGAGAATTGCATAGAACCATACCACAGTCCAACTCTGTCCGGGAGTAGCCTAGAGGATCCGCTTATCCCTGCTCCTGCCCTCATGCCTCAGGCCCACAGAGACTGAACTTTCTCCTTTGCTTTCTAGAGAAGAAAACCTTTTGACCCCAGGTTACCTGACCTAGTGTCTAACCTTCCTTCCCCCCTCGGTCATAGGTCCGGCTCCTTTCCCCTCCTGGGAGCAGTCCTGGGGGCCTTCCCCACCTTCCTTCTGTGCTTTTTCTTCTGTGCCTGTACCTGCCCCTGGAGCCACCTTCTCTTTGGGAAGCAATGTCAGTCCACGCTAGTAGACAAAATTGAGTGCAGTTGCTACTGAGGAAGATGGAGAAAGAGATGGGATGGGGACTGGGAAGAGGGATTATTGAGGGCCAGGCTGAGATTCAGCAACAGACAGTTAGGGAAGAAGGCTGGCTTCCACCCTCTCTTCCCACCTCTCTCTACAACCCTCCTGAGCGGGTATATTACCAGTTACCAGGCGAGGTGTACAGGTGAAGTGAGTTAGGAGGCTAGGGTGTTAGCTCCCTGGTTCCCTGAGAGATGTCCCAAGCCTCTTTCTCCCATGGCCAGACCCAAATTCTTGAACATGCCCCTTCACCCTCATCTTCCAAAGCAGGGATGTATAGGTTGTTAATTTTGGGACTGAAGGGATATTTTGATGTTTGAGGCAGCTTCACAAGATTTCCTTTTCTTCCAATCCTGCTCCCCCTCTCTCCATTTTCTCCATTTTTTTTTTGGCCCTCAGTCACTCCCCCATCACTGGGTCTGCTAAGGATGTTAGCCAGGACCCTGGCTAGAGTCAAATCCTTTCCAAATCCCCCCACTCTTCAAAACTCCTTCCTTACCTTGAGGAAGCCCTTCCTTCAAGTCTAACTCTCTTTCCTCATTGTGCAGTCCCAGCCTTTGCACTTCAGAGTCCTCAGGCCTAGGGTTTATTCTCCCTCAGTGTTATCTTCTCAGGGTCCCTTCACACCCTCGAACTCTCCAGCTCTGGATGGGGGGCTTACTACCCTTGGGTGCAGTTGAGTGGGGCTGTGCAAAGATCCCTGACTGGATATGAGTGTCCAGGGAACTTGCTCCCCCATCGTGTTCTGTCCCAGATTTCAGCGCGGTTAGCAGGATCCTGCATTGTTTGGAGAAGGAAGCAGTTGGCTCTGGAGTGCTTCCGACCAGTGGCCCCAGGTCCCCGGGTAAAGCCACCCTGGGAATGATGGAGGGGGTAGTCATCTTGCTTGCTCCTGCAGAGAGATGAGAGTCTCTCCTAGGCTGAGGGGCTCCAGCCCTCCTCTCTCCCTCCCTCCGATTCTGTGGTCCCTATTCTGAGTCTCCGCTGGGTCAGACACTGCTAGGGCAGGGGCTTTGTCTTCTCAGCCTGGGGTATATGCTAGGTACATGAGTCTCAGGGGGTTGTCACTCTCTGGGTTCATCCCAGGACAACGATGTTATCATCTTGGCAACCTCTGGGCTGAGACCCCTTCCTGGCTTTTTTTGCCTCTCTCTGTCTGGCTGTCATTGGCTATGTTGTCTCTGCCTCTCAGAACCTCTCTGTCTCACCCTCTTGGCTCATCTCTCTTATTGCTCATCCTACGTGCCCAGACTCCCTTGGTCTCTGTCACTTGCCTTATTCATCTCTGCCCGTCTCCAACTGCCTCCGTCCAGGCCTCCTGGTATCCCGAAAGCTACCAGGGAGCTGGGGTCTTACCTGGACTTTCCCACTTGCTCCATTCCTCCTTCCTCACCATTTTGGACTTATTTTTCCTCTCCCAGGCCAAACTCAGAGCATCAAGTTTAGCAGTGAAAGTTCCCTCTCTGCTTTCCTCCCAAGTTCCTCTTTTCTTCCCCTGTGCTGATTCTGGAAATGGGTTTAGGAGAGAATGTTTCTGGAAGAGAACTTGATACCCTTTGTGGGCTAAGTTAGATGGGGGAGGGAGGTATTTCAGAAAGAAGGAAGGAGATTAGACTTCTGGAGGAACTTCCTTATGACAAGGAGCCTGAGAAGTAGATAAAGATAGATGTGGGGAATGAGTCAAGAGCTTAGAGCTTTCACCTCTGGCGAGCACAGGCTGTGTGTGTGTGCGTGTGCGCGTTTGTGCACACACATGCATATGTGCATGTAGGGGGGTTGGCATGTATAAATGTCTGGTGAGATACGTGCTGACTTCTGGAAGCATTTGAGGGGTCTGGATTTTATTTGTGGGGAAAGAAAAAGATGGTGGAGAGGTCACAGGTCAGGCCAACGTCCTGCTGAGTCAATATTGACTCAGGATGGAAGGGGGGACCCTTCTCCTCCCCAGGCGGTCCAAGCCACCCCGTCTGTCTGTCTGTCCAGGCCGCAAAGCAGAGGCCCAGACTCAGGAATGACAAAAATGTGTCTGAGCCTCACTGAGCTGCAGGAAGGAGCCATGGGGTAACACCCAAAATACATAAAACGAAGTGAAAAGCTAGAGGTTTGGGTCTGGGAAGCCCTTGCTGCCCCAGCCCCATGCGTTTGAATGTTCAGATTCCTGCAGGCTCTGTCTCTCACCCCCTGGCGACCCCCTGGCTCCTCTGTCCTCTTAGATATATCATGCGATTCCCTTTAGAAAACATCCCTCTCACACACAGTCTATCTCTCCCTCTGCTGGGTCCACTCTTGAAAAAGGTCTTGAGGGTCTCTATCACACTTTTCCAAGTTTCAGAGTCTCCTTGTCCTTCGGGAAGTACCACCTGAGGTCTCGACTCTGTTCCTCTCCCTCACTGCTCTCAAGGAGTATCCACTGATGGGTCCCCTTCCTTCAAAGAAGACTCCTTCAGCAGCCTGTACTTTCCTGTCACCCTCCCTTCTCTGGTCAGGCCCTCTCCAGCCCCCCTTCCTTCCCCCGTGGTCCCAGAATGGGACAGAGGATGACAGCCAAGGCTTAAGCAGGGCAGTGGGGTCCGTGTCGTGTCTGGATGTACACCGAACCTACACCTCCTGTCCTGGCTCCAGCTTGGTGGCCCTGGGGGCCATGGCTGGGCTGGGCGCCTAGATTTGGGAGTGGGGAGGAGCGTTAGCCAGAGTTAACATGGCAGTCACATTCATCTCCAGGCAAAGCTGAGAACAGACAGCCCCTGTGTCCTGGTATTCTCCCTGCAACCTTGCTCACTCTCCTCCCTCTCTAGTCCTCTCCTCCTTTCTCTGCCTCCTCTCTCATTGTTCTTCTGCCTGTTCTTGTCCCCCTCCGTCTCCTTCCTGCCCTTCCCTCCGCTCTGAGGAGCACTGAAGGCCACTACTTCCCTTACCTTCCCTCTCCCACTTCGCAGTGACAGAACCAGAAAGTTCTCCCTGTCATGCCCCTTCGTAATCCAACTCCATCATCACAGCCAGTGAGGAAACCACTGCTCAATTACTAATCTCTCTGTGTCTTAGTTTCCTCATCTGCAAGATGGGATTGCAGTGGTTCCCACCTCACAGGGTTGTGAGGATCTAAATGGATTAATATATACAAAGTGCCTCATATCAGTGGCTGATGCATAGTGGCAGCTTTAAAAAGCTCAAACCGTTAGGAAGCCCCAGCCCTTATGAGGGGTAGGAGGCAGGGGAGGCCGTTAGCTGCTCCCAAACTTAGGGCAGTGTTGTTCCCTTGTCTAAACTGCAGGGCGCAGAGGTAGGTTTTCTGGATGCTGGATTCAGAAGCGGAAGGCTTAGCTGAGGGGAGTGGGGTTGGTGGCTGGCTCTAAACAGATTACAAATTTCCTACCCCACCCCCACTGCAGCTCCCTCCCAGCTCAGAGCTTGGCTTCCCTTGGCTGTGTAGACTGCTCCAAAGTAGGTTATTTGTTTCTTTCCTCCCCTCTCCCCCGAAGGAAATCAAAGACAGGCCTAAGCCTTCTAACTCAAGATTCCTGGGGCTTTCTCCACCATCCCTGACAGGAAGGAAGTTCTTTCACATATTTTTCCCCGATCCTTGTGCTGCCCTGGCTCTTGGGAGATGTGCCCCCATCCCAGCCCCTCTACCCTGGTCCTGAGGTGATGCCACTGTCAGGCAGGGGGCCCTGAATCTCCTCTTCCTTTTACTTCCCCATCCCCCAGTCCCCTCCCTCCCAAAAGAGCACATCTGGTTTGTGAATCTCTCTCATTCCAGCTTTAGGAGTTTGCCAGCTGCTGTTTCCTCTGTCGAGTTCAGGCCAAAAATGGGGGTGGGGGACAGCTGGGGGACTAAGTGAGGGCCAAAGAAGGGGGGACCGTGGCTGGGACATGGAATGGAGGGGAGGTTAGAGTGACCAACCAGTGACCTCAGGCCCTGGCTGTGAATTCTGCCCGTGGGGAGGTGGGGGGTGGACTAAGTCCCAGGTGGGGGAGGGAAGAAGTGTGATGGGAAGAAGTATGACACCTGAGGGTGGCATGGGGGGTCCGTGTCTAGGATCCAAACATCTCATTTGCCTCAGTCCCATTCCAGCCCCCTCTAGCCCCGCAGCCTGCCTGGCTGGCCAGGGGAAGAGGACAGTTCTCCAGCATGCTAACTAGGCTGGTGGGCTGTTTCCCGGGAAGACCTCACAGCTGCCCAGTGGGGCAATGAACTCAGCATTATCCACCTCCTCAAGGGGCCTTTATTCCCGGCTCAGGGTGGGGGGTAGAGGAGGAAGACTCGGGGTGTGGGGTCGGGGGGGGGGTGGTGCTGGCCAGACCATCCTTGATGTGTTTCCTGAACTTGGCTCATCCTGCCAGAGATGGAGGTTAGGGAGGGAGGACATCTCTGTGTGGCCCCCCGCAGGCTCTGCCCCTCCCTTCTCAGGGCTCCAACACGCTCTACTTATACCCCTGCCCCAGCCCTGAGCGCACTCTGCCTTGCCTTCCAGCTGGTGTGTACAGCCGTCTTCCCGGGGACCCTGGGAGCTCCTGAGGGGCTGAGAGGGGTCTCACTTCCTCCTTGGCACCCTCAGTGCCTAGTACAGTGCCTTACACAGAGCTGGTCTTCAGTGCATGCCAATTGAATAGAAATGGAGTTGACACAGGCTGAGGAAAAGGCCATGAAGGGCTGAGAGGCAGGGAACCCAGCCCTGGGTGGCGGTGAAGAGGGTGGGGAGAACATCTCCTGACTGTCATTCAGTGGGATAGGGCACTGGTTAAGAGCTTGGAGTCAGTGAACTGGATTTAAGTTCTGGTTTTGTCACATGCCAGCTGTGGTGGTCCTGGGCAAGTCACTTACCCTCTCTGGGCTGTTTCCTCATCTGTGAAATAGGGGTATTAGTAAGTAGTACCTATTTTGTCATTTTGTGGAGAGGATTAAATAAGATGACACATGGAAGGAACTGATGTACCACAGTGCCTAGCGCATTGTAAGTCCACAGTAAGAGTTAGCTGCTTCCATTCTTAATTCCTCCTTGGAGAATGGGGCGGGAGCAGGGGAGGTGGTGGGGAAGATACGGTAACTTCCCAGATTTGCTGGGCTGAAGCCAGCTCCTAGAGGTCATCCCAGCCATCCCCCTGCCTCTGCTCTCCAATTCTGTCATCTCAAGCAATCCTTCTCTGAGGACGTCTGTTGAAAGTCTTCCCTGACATGTAACCAGCAAGGGAGACTGTCTCTTCAGAGAGGAGAGGTGGAAGCAGAGCTCTGCACCCTGCCCTGCCCTACCCCACCTCAGCCTTGCCCTCCTGTACCTCTGCTGATACCATCTCCACGTTACCGCTGTGCCAAGAGCACCTCCTCACACACAGTTCCTGCGTGGGGGCCTGGTGGTTTAGGGGTGGAAATGGGTGGGATGATGGGTTCAAGGGACCAGGAGCATCCCAGGGGACAGAGGTGCAGAGAGGTTGACAAGATCAGCTCTGGGCTTATTCTAGTGTGAAGGAGAGACAGATAAAGAAAAAACATGTCAAAGGCCTAAATGCTCCCTCCCTTCACCATCACTGTAAGTCAGCAAGTTGGGGTGGGGTGGGGTAGGAGGGGTTGTGCCAGTGTGTGGCCAGAGTGACCAAGAGAAGACAGCTTTGACCGTGAGGCCTGAGGAAAAGCATCTGGACAGGCAGCCTGGGGCCTTGGGCAGGGGGCAGTAAAATGTGCTCCCTGGAGCCTCCCCTTCCCCCGACCACAGGTACACAGTGTTCAGGAGTCACCCATGGCCACCCGCCCTTTTCCTCCAGGCACATAGACTCTGGCCCAGACCGATGCTGGGAAAGGTGAGGGGAGCCTAGGCGCTTTAGGGCCATGGAGTTGGCCTTCATTCTTCATTCTACACCCCCTTTTCTTTCCTTGTCCCTAGCCCCCAAGACCTGCAGCCCCAAGCAGTTTGCCTGCAGAGACCAGATCACCTGTATCTCAAAGGGCTGGCGATGTGATGGTGAGAGAGACTGCCCAGACGGCTCAGATGAGGCCCCTGAGATCTGTAAGTACCTTCCTGAATCCCTTCCCCCAGACTCAGTCTCATTCCTTTTCCTTTTGGCCTCAGGCAGCTGTTTGGGTTGAGGATGGCTAGCCTGGTATGGACCTTGCTCCGTGCTTGTGTTTGTCCATGACATGACTAAAACTGTCCTTTCCCCCCTCTTCAAACTGCCCGGCAGGGTGCCTGGTGTGCTCAGAAGCTGCACATCTCCCAGACCCTCCCTCCCAGATCCCCCTTTGGCAGCTGCTCCCAAGCCTGCCAGAGACCTGCCTTCTGGGCAGACAACTTTATTGGCAGGAGATGGCCCGGCCTCCCTTCCCTCTGGCTCTCCCCTCTTCTTCTCTGACCCTTGATGAGTGCCCCCAGGTCTTGCCAGACCTCCTTCCCACCTTCAGACTTGCAGGCCAAAGGCCACAGGCTCTGGCTCAGCCTCTGTACCCAAAGCCCCGCCCCTGTGCACAGAGTTCTCGGCCACCCCCGCCTTCCCCTGTCCCCAGTAAGTGGTGTAATCAGAGGCAGCTGTTTAAACTGGGAGAAAGGTCCCCGCCCAACCTTACCCTGCCAATGGGGGATGGAGGATTTGCTGGCTGGCCCCCAGAGTCCTGGGGTCTCCACCTTCAGGCACGGCTAATTTGGGCCTGGGTCTAGGTGAGCCATGCACGCCTAGGTCTGTCTCTGTTCTCTGGCCCCGCCTTTATCCCGTGCGAGGCCCATCCCCTGCCCTTGCCCCCCATGCCCCCCATGCCCACCCATAATTATCTGGGGTAATTTTAGGGCTGGAAAGGGAGCCACCAGTTCTCTCAGTCTTACCCCCATACCCTGCCCTGGAGGAGCAGGGGCCAGGGGTGTTCTGTGAGTGTGGCTCTGTGAGGGTGGTTCAGTCTGGAGCCTCTTCTTATTTGAGGCCACCTTCACCCCCACATTTCTGACCCTGACGCTTGGTATTAGGGTAAAGGAAGCCATGCAGAGGGGCCATATGTGAGTCTTTTCTTCTATTTTTCCATTGTTTTGTGCAAACCCCGCCTTATACACATCCCCACACTGTTCACATTCATACACACTACTGGACCCCACGCATTCACACACAGACCCCTGCCTGGGCACTGATGCTCCCACAGCCTCACACAGATACAGGGACACTGGCCCAGACATTGTCACAGAAACGCAGTCAGCGCTCTCAAGCATGGGTGCAGAAACACAGCTTGCCCTGGACACACACGTGGGCATAGGAACAGTCACAAACCCAGACTTACAAAAGGACGTGGAAACTTGTATCCTGAGGCCAAGAAGCACCAGCACACACAGAGCCAAGTACCCACTCTGTCACACAGACGCACACCAATCCCTCACTTGTGCACGTGGACGCTTACACACAGGCACGATCTCCTTTACATACAATGTTCAGCTGTGGGGGCTGCTGCCGGGCACTGGTCTGTTTCTAGTTTACAGGCTCCGCTGGCATCCTGGCCCATGTGGCCTCCTTAGGATTCACTGAGGAGCTCTACCTGGCCCTCCTCAGCCCACCCTCTGCAACAAAGGAAGTACCACAGATATCACCAATTTACCATGATCTTCGACCCTCCCCAAATCCTCAGGGCAGGCTACTCTGGGGTGGGAAGTCTGGAATAGCACTGCCCAGTAGAGATATAATGTGGGGCACATGTGTATTTTAAAAATATCCTAGTAGCTAGTAGCTACATTAAAAAAGATAAAAAGATGTTGAGTGTATGTTAATGGTGGTGGAATGATTTGGAAAAGGGCAGCAGTGAGAATGGATGTGCAGCAGGAAGAATGTAATCGATGTTACTGAATTGTATGTGTATAAATTGGCGAGTTGGCCTACGTTTTGTTATGTATATTTTTACTACAATAAAATAACAAAAAGGTAAAAAGAAACAGTCAACTAAATTTTAATTATATATTTTATTTAACCCAATTATACAAAACTTATCATTTTGATGTATGATCAATACAAAAGTTATTAATGAGATCTTTTGCATTCTTAATATTTTTGTACTAAGCCTTCAAAATCCGGTATGTATTTTATACTTACGGTTTGAAGTAGCCACATTTCAAGTGCTCGATAGCCAAATATACTGATCGCTAAGTATTGGATAGCCCAATTCTGGGAGATTGGGAAAAAGGTGTTCCTCATCATTTGACTTTCTCTGTCATGGCCTTAGCTCATCACAACCTTTCACCTCTGACTTCAACCTGTCTCCTAAACATAGAATGTTGAGGCATTGGGGCCCACAGGTGTGGGGCATGTGGGTAGCAGACTCTTTACTGAAAGCCTAGTTTCCCCCTCCACCTAGATGTGTAGTTACTGGTGCGAATGATATAGAAGAGCTCTAGGTGGAAGGGTCTAACCAGCCCCAAGGCCTCCTGAGAGGTGAAAATGCCTGTGTCTGAAACCTCAGCCTCGGTTTTCCTCCCTTCCCTCGGTGAACAGATGGCCACTATAACCAGCTTGGTCATGCTAACCGTTCCATCTGTCCCAGGTCCACAGAGCAAGGTCCAGCGATGTCAGCCCAATGAGCACAACTGTCTGGGCACCGAGCTCTGTGTTCCCATGTCCCGCCTCTGCAATGGAGTCCAGGATTGCGTGGATGGCTCAGACGAGGGTCCTCACTGCCGAGGTAAGGGCTCTTCGGCCCTCTCCTGTCCCAGCCCAACCTTGCCAAAGTGGTAGATGCAGGGAGTTCTCAGTAGGCACCTGTTGGGTTTGGAAGTCCGCCATCCAAGGACTCTCCTCTCCCCTTCTGTTGACGTGAGGTCTTGTCCTACTCCCCTGCAAGAATTTGCCACCAAACAGTAGTCAAATTTGGTGGGCCCCTTGAGCTTAGAGCTTGGTCTGACAGCCCAGCGGTCCTCAGTGACAGGCCCTGGCCTGGCCCTCCCACAAGCTGGCTGTGTGCTCCTCTCCAGGCCAGTCTTCCCATCTGTCAAGTGAGAGCTTTACACTATGTCAGTGTCTTCATACTGTTTTTTTTAAATAAGTGAGGTCCTTTCTTCATATGGTTTCTAATGAGAAAGCTGATTATGAACCCAGAGAAGAATAGAGCTACGGAGATTGAAGCTGGGGTTCTGGAGCCTTGTTCACCTGGCCTCCCCAGGAACTGCAGACCTTTGAGGCACCCTACCAGCTGCTTTGGCCCCAGCCTCGCCCACAGCCTGGCTGTGTTTTCTGAGGCAATTGGTGAGAAAGTCACCCAGACTGAAGAAGGAACTTTAGGACGATAGGTCATACTTCCTTCCCACCTGCAGCTCCTGTCACCAGCTCTGCAGTCCTTGTCCAGAAGGTTTCTGTGGTCCAGGGAGAGTCAGGGTCATTGTGTGAGCAATGGGGTGGGGGAAGTTTCTGATGGGCAAGGAGATGGGCCTAAGACCTGCCTATTGTGGGAGGGTAACTTCTCTGTTCTGCTGCCCTCAAAGTCTTGGCCTGGACCTGGTGTTATGGCTGGTATCCAGAGCAAGGGGCCGGCCTTGTGGGGCCCTGAGCAAGCCCCTGGGGTGGGGCAGCCTTCCTGGCTATGGGGGTGGCTTCCTGAGCCTGTGCGCATGTCAGAAAACATCTGCCTGTGGGAGAAGACACATCTGGATCCTGTTCATTCTGAGCAGGGGGTGTGGAGCAAGGGAGTCTGTGGAAGATTTTTCTCCTCTTGATATATTCTGTGTGTTTGTGTCCGGAGCTCCTGGGATGGGATGTAGAATGGGAGTCTGGGGGCCACCTTCAGTTACCACACCCCATCTTATTGGATGGGACATGTTAAAGGTTGCTTCCTTTTGAATCTCTTTTCAGCTTCAAAACCACAAAGAAACTTGAAAACCTAGGGTTTGAACTTCCTTCTCTGATATTACAGAACATGGGGCCTTCTCATTCCCCCATCCCGTGTCCAGAAAAGACACTCTTTCCTGGGTTTTTCAGCATAAACAATATTTTCCCCTGTGTGGGGGACAGCTAGACAGGCCGTACATTTGGGCTCTCAGGTGGCGGTGGGGAGGAGAAAGAATAACTGGGACCTGGCCCCCCATCCCAGCTCCTTCTGGCAGGCTCAGTCGCTCTAAACATCTTAACATCTCCGGCAGCTTTCTCTCCTGGGTGGGGGCGGGGGCAGCAGGGGTGTGAGGCAGCTGGACAAAGGGGTCTTTGTGGCCAGGCCGCCTGGCCCCACGCAAAGGCCATTAATTGGGTCACTGGTCTTGGGGGGGCAGCTGTTCCCCCACCTCTCCCCCCTCCCGTCTCATTCCCTTCTATCTGTCCCATGGAAGTGGGTCAGTGGCAGGAGAAAGATTAGAGAAAGCTTTGGAGGGAAACTGTTCTGCTCCTCCTTCCTGTCCTCCACCTGGACCTTAGGCCCTCTCTCTGAGGCTCCTGCGGTTCTAGGGATGGGTGGGAGGGGTACTTCCAAACAAGAGCTGGAATCCTACAGGGAAACACTAGGCTCTACCCACTCTTCACCCTTAGCCCTGAAGCCAACCTTGTAATCCCTGGGCAGTGCATTGGATAAAACTCACTGTCCCCCTGCCTGTTGACCCCAGCAAAGTACCAGAACCACTCTCCATGGGGACAGAGCAGAGCAGCCAGAGCGGGAGATGGGAGTTCTAAGCCCACTGTGCCATAATTGGCTATGTGACCTCGGGCCTGTTTATACCCCCTCTCTGGCCCTCAGTTTAGTTTCCTTGCTTTTGGAATATGGTAGATGCTTCCTAAGCCTCCTTCCATCTCTGGCATTGCAGCCCTTGGCAGTGGTTTCTGAGGGTTCAGTGGGAGTTGGGGTAGGGTGTAGGCTGGGCGTGGCTGCCAGGTCCAGGAGCCTGAGTATGTGTCTTCTGCCCCCACACAGAACTCCGAGTCAACTGCTCTCGGCTGGGTTGCCAGCACCACTGTGTCCCCACGCTCGCTGGGCCCATCTGCTACTGCAACAGCAGCTTCCAGCTGCAGGCAGACGGCAAGACCTGCAAAGGTATGTGAGTGCGTGTGCTGTGAGAGCATGTGCGTGTTGGACGGTGGGGCAGGGGGGCCTGGCTGGGGTAGGAGAAAAGGTGACAGAAGGTGCAAGAGACGGGATGGGGGCTACAACCCACGGACATGCCAGTGACCCCTGGTCACATGCTTCCACCAGACTTAAAAATTCATCTTAAAATTATAGGTCATTTGTGAATCCTCTTGTAAAAAAATTAAAAGATCACAGGTAAAACCAAAGCCTCCTCTGAGAAATCCTCTTCGATTCTGGTCCCTTTCCCATCTCTCTCGGGTTCAGCTCTGTTATCAGTTTGTCTCTCTCTTTGCAGGCCTTTTTCTGTGCATTTGCATACACGTGCTTATGGAAGATCTCATTGGATGTGTTGTTTATGTGCGCGTGTCCTTTTTTACATAAATGGTATCATACTGTATGTCTTTTAAACTCTTCAGTCATCAGTATGTTCTAGAGGTCTTTCCATGCCAATATGTAGAGACCTACCTCATTCTTTTAAAAACCACTATGACGTACAACTATCACCACAGTTTACTTTGCCATCCCCCTTATTGATGAGCAATATGTTCCCAATTTCCGTCTGTTACAAACAATGCAAATTTTCTGCTTTGAATTTGCCTCCTTTGGGTCTTTGCGCAAATGCCACTTTTTTAGTGAGGCTATCCCTGACCACTGTAAAGTCACACCCCCACCACCCACATTCCCTGTCCCCTTTCTCTGCTTAATTTTTTTCCATAGCACCAGCCACTTTCCACTGTAGTAGCTCCTCTAATGTATGATTTAACTTTTTGTTTCATTTATTACTGTGATAACAGTATTACATTTATTATCAGAATAGAAATCTCATGAGGGCAGAGATTTGGGTCTTTTTTATCCCAGAGTCTAGAACAGTACTTGGCACATAGTAGATGCTCAAGAAATCTTTACTGAATGAATAAATGAATATGCACACGTGCAGATGTTTCTTTAAGGTAGATGCCAAGAATGGACGTGCTGGGTCATAAGGTTTGCACATTTCAAAGGTCACTAGATTCTTCCAACGTATCCTCCAAAGTAAGAGTGGGCACCGCCAGCACTCCCACTGATGATGTTGGAGGGCACCCATTTCCCTGCCCGTGTTGCACTGGAAATGACCAGTCTTGCCCTTTTCCTGGCAGACTTTGATGAGTGCTCGGTGTACGGCACCTGCAGCCAGCTCTGCACCAACACAGACGGCTCCTTCACGTGCGGCTGCGTCGAAGGATACCTGCTGCAGCCAGACAACCGCTCCTGCAAAGCCAAGAACGGTGAGTGGGATGAGATGACCTGTGGCCACAGGCTCAGTGCCCTCGGTGCTGCTCCCTGATGGGCGGGGGCCTGGGAGGTCCTCGGGACCCTGGCTGCATTGACCCTTCTCTCCCCCGTCCCCAGAGCCAGTAGACCGGCCCCCGGTGCTGTTGATTGCCAACTCCCAGAACATCCTAGCGACGTACCTGAGTGGGGCCCAGGTGTCGACCATTACGCCCACCAGCACACGGCAGACCACAGCCATGGACTTCAGCTATGCCAATGAGACCGTGTGCTGGGTGCATGTTGGGGACAGTGCCGCCCAGACGCAGCTCAAGTGTGCCCGCATGCCTGGCTTGAAGGGCTTTGTGGATGAGCACACCATCAACATCTCCCTCAGCCTGCACCGTGAGTAGCCTGCTCCCAGCTCGGAGGGCAAGGGAGGTGGGCAGATTGGACGCTGTCTGGGGCCGAGGCTAGGGCTTTATAGGATGGCTCCTGAATGGGGTAGGAGGTTGGACAGGATGACCTCTGTCTGGTGCAGAGGTGGGAGGTTAGACAGGACAGCCCCTATATGCGGCAGGAACCTAAACTAGATGCCCCTGTCTGAGATGGAGGCAGGAGGCTATTCATGGTGACGCCTGTTTGGGGCAGGGGCCAAGTCACGGCTATGCTTCCTCTCTCTCTGAGCTAAGTCTCTGCAGAGCTCCTGCCTTTCTGTCTGAGAAAGGACTTGCAGGAGAACTCAGAGCTGAGGGAGCAATGCAGAGTCAGTCTCCAGAGACCAGGGACTGTGTCCCATTCATGGAGGCAGAGAGAGCAGTGGTGATAGACCGCAGAGGGGCTTTCCTCTGCAGTGGGAGCTGGGGTGAGGGAAAGAAGGGGCCTGGAGCCAGAGGGAGCCCCTCTTAGCTGTGGCTGAGGGCAGAGGAGCCAGGCCAGCTCCTCGTCCGTCGTTGCCCTAGGGGTCACCCCCAGAATGGACTCCCCTGCTGCAGGGTGCGTGCAGGACTTTGTGGCAGTGAGTAAGACTAGGGGAGGAGCAGTGAGCGCCAGGGCCACGTGAGCACTTTAAGATAGCCTGATGTTCCCATTCAGGCTCCTTCCCTGGGCTGTCTTGGGGTGGAAGAAGGGGTGTCACGGGATGGGGCGGGAGCATTGCCTGGAGCAGTCCCGCTCATCTCAGATGCTGTTACACAAATAAACAAAAACCCCCCGACAGCTTGAAAATCAACATCTGGTGTCATCACGTTTCCACCAAATACAACACAGGGCTGCTGAGGGGAAGAATCTGGGGCCTGTGGTTGATCGGACCCCCAGGGAGGGTAACTTGATCGGTGACCTTGAGCAAACCAGAATTCCCTGTCTCTGCCTTGGTTTTCTATGAGCCCTGGGGGCGCAGTGGTTAAAGTGCTCGGCTGCAAACCAAAAGGTCCGTAGTTTGAACCCACCAGCTGCTCTGCAGCAGAAAGATGTGGCAGTCTGCTTCCGTGAAGATTCACAGCCTTGGAAACCCTATGGGGCATTTCTGCTCTGTCCTGTAGGGTCGCTGTGAGTTGGAACCAACTCGACAGCAGGGAGTTTGGTTTGGTTTTTTGGCCTTGGTTTCCTAATCTGCATAATGGGTTTGAGCCTCTCTGTCCAGATCAGATAAGTTGAAGTCAGTGGTAAAGGACAAGCAGACACAGGAGAGTTAGGATTGTGAGGTGGGAGGGGACCTTGGGCTTCTCTAGGAGATATTTAAGGGCCTTCTTTTGGTCCCACGTGCTGATCCCCACCAAAGACAAAGATCCCAGCAGGGGGTAGGGATTAGTTGTGGCGGGGAGAGGGATGGTGGAGAGCAGGGGCTCCTCTGAGAACCCCACTCTCTGGGGCCTGGTCATGTGGTCCACGCTTCGGCCTCTGGCCCCTCTGGAGCATCCCAGATGATGGTGTCCTTGGGTAGCTGGTATCCAGGGCTCACCTGGGGTGCTGGGCTGGGAGCCGCCAAGCCTGGTCGGCTGAGTTCTTGAGGGGGTGCGTACCTCAGGGAACTTCATGGTAGACAGGGTAGGATTGGGCAAGACCCCAGGAGATAGCCCCTGCTCCCCATGCACTACCCCGTCATCAGGCCTGTCTGGGTAAACAGCTCTGGCAGTTCTCTCCCTGGTCCTGCCTCAGGACCAGACAGTGGGCTCGTGGATAGGCAGCTGGGGGTGCCCTGATGGGAACCTTCTCAGCTTCTCTGCCTGGGCCCCTCTCCTGCCTTCTTCCCCTGGAGAAGCAGGAAATAACCTCAGGCAGGCGCCCTCCCTTGGCAAACAGAGACTGCCTCCCAGTTGGGAGATGCACTGGGCCCCACTGGGCAGAGTCCAGGAGGTTCTGGAGAAGTGCTAGTGGGTAGATGAGTGGGTTCCCCTTGCCCAGCCTCTGCCCCTCCTTTCCCACCCTGCCCCCATCCACACCCCATGCTGCCTGAATGTCTGGCTGTTACCCTGAAGAGGGTTGTTTCATTCTCATCCCACAAACTAATTATGGGCCCTGAGTGGAGGATGTCAGAAGTATTTCTCCCAGCATACCCCCCAGGCCTAGTTCATCCCCCTTCTCAGGAGAAGCTGGACAGCCTGCCCTGGAGTGTGGGTTAGCTGGTCCCAGGTCCCAGGCACTCACCTGCGCAGTGGGCTGCTGGCGTATAATTAGCTCCCCAACAGGGAAGGGGAAGAAAAGGAAAGGCTGCTGCTTCTCCTGATTTCCCTGCAATCATCCCATTCTGAGCTGTGGCTGTGACCCCCACTGAACCCCTAGAGGGGTAGGCACAGGGGAGAGGGATCTGACAACTGAAAAGTGCTGGAGCTGGGCGGCCGGCCTGCTGGTGTGGGAGAAGGGGAGCCTGCCCCACAGAAAACTGGAAACAGAAATAGAATAGAAAGAAGGAAGGAGAGCAGGAAGTGAGCCTGTTTCACATAGGTCCCAGGGTATGTGTGTGCCAGAGCTGCTCTGAGTCCTGCGCACCCTCAGAGGCCTTCCAAGGCCCCATGGTGGTCACTGGAGCTCCAGGGGAAGGCTCCTTGGAGCCGGGCTCAGGCTTGAAGGTATAGCTTTTTCATGTCTCGATTCCAGCTCCTTCCCTTCCGTCTGTGTCTACATGAGAGCAGAGGGAGACCCACAGACCTTACATTTTCTGGAAGGTGCACACGTGTGCACTTTGCTCATCCACTGAGGCCTTGGGTTACAGACCCAACTCCTCGGCCCCAGTGGTCTTTCATTAGCCTAGATTTGCGGTGGATCTTGGGGACTCAGTCCCTATCTCTTCCCCTCCCTCCTGGGAGTACATCCCAGGGCCCATCGTCCCCTCTGCCCCTGCCCCAGTGGGTGCCAAGGTCCATGAGGACTTCCCATTCCATGACTGCAGAACGAAGCAGCTAAGAGCTAGAAGACCCCTTAGAGAGCACAAACCCGTTGGTTTTCAATACTGCGTTTCCCAAAGTGGGTACACCTTGATTTTTGATTGTACATGGACAAGCATTGGAATGTTGTTGTTAGTTGCCATGGAGCCAATTCCGACTCATGGCGACCCCATATATGCAGAGTAGAACTGCTCCATAGGATTTTTAAGGCTGTGACCTTTCAGGAGCAGATCGACAGGCCTGTCTCCCAAAGCACCTCTGGGTGGGTTTGAACTGCCAACCTTTTGGCTAATAGTTGAGTGCCACCCACACCTACGCACACCCATTGTGGTCGAGTCAATTCTGACTCATAGCAACCCTATAGGACAAAGCAGAATTTTCCCATGTAGTTTCCAAGGCCATAATCTTTAGGAAGTAGACTGCCACATCTTTCTCTCGCAGAGCGGCCGGTGGGTTTGAACTGCCAACCTTTTGGTTAGCAGGCAAGCACTTAACCAGTTTACCACCAGGGACTCCTTTTTATTGTAAAAGTTACGTTTTATTTATTATTCATTAGGAAACTTCTATAACTAGCACATCAAACCTATGATTTCACAGATTACTTCTTGTTGTTAGGTGCTGTCGAGTCAGTTCTGACTCATAGCGACCCTATAGATTACTTAGGATTCAGTAAAATTAAAAAAGTGAGTTGATTTAAAGAAATAGTAAATGATAATGCAAGCTGTACATAAACATGGCAAGCATTTGGGAGGTGGTACACAAAAGCCTGAAGTTCTAGAAACTGGGGTCAACAGGGTGATAGAACCAGGACCTGGCCTTCCTGCCCTGCCCCTGCATCCACTTTTCTGATGACCTCTTTAAGGACTCTTTAAGGAACCTTGGGCCCATCCAGCCTCCTGCAGGGCTGCCTCTTGGCGGGGGCTGGAGATCAAGTCTGCTGACCTCCCGCACCCTCAGCCCTGCACTTACTAGGCTGAGCGCCTCTGACCTTTTCTCCCTTCAGCTTTCATGCTCCCCCCGGACAGAGGATGCTTCCGCTGTAGAGAGAAGGAGTAAGGGCAGACTGCTGGCTGGGGCCCGGGAAGGTGTGTGTGTGGTGACGAGAGGTTCTAGGGTTGCCAATAGAGGCCTTGAAGGAAATAGGGTTTGCTGAAGCCACTCAGCAGTTTTGGACTGTATGTGAAGGGATGCTCTGGTCCCAGGGCTTTCCTCCCCATACCATGCAGCATGGGGAAAAAGAGGGGGAACAGGGAGGCCCAGAAAAGGCCCCCTAGGCTGCAGTCGGCAAGGTTGCGAAATGGGTCGCCTAGTCCAGCTGGCCAACTTCACTTCTCCCTCCCTGTTTTTGTGTTTTTAAAATCACAACAGGAAATGGGGTAGTGATTCGTCTAGAGGGAGGCAGAGAGGGGGGCAGACAGCAGCCCCTCTGGGTCTGGAGGCAGAGAGGGGGGCAGACAGCAGCCCCTCTGGGTCTGTGATGAACTGGCTCCCCCAGCTGGAAGGGAAGCTGTCTTCCCACTGAACTGGGCACCCCAGGCCTTCTTGGCCCCCACTTGCACCTACAGAACCCTCCAGACTTTACATAGGAACACCGACTACCCCCTTTTTGGCCTTGCTGACCCACAGGGTATCAGAGAGTACTGGGATGGGGGGCTCTAGCCATCCCACCTTTTGGCCTTGGACTCCTACATCCTAGCTCTTTTGCTTTCCATTCCCATTCCAAGTCTCCTAATTGTTTAACAGCCCCTTCTCGCTTCTCTCCCAGGCCAGGGCCAGCACTGTGTCTCCTGGCACAAATCCATCCCTGTCCTCTCCTCCCCCGCTGTCTCCTTGAAGTTGCCTTTCCACCCAGCCTGCTCCCAACACCCCCATCCCTGTTGTCAAGCCAAAGGAAGTAACTTAAGCAAGAGAAATGTGTTTTAGAGACCAGAGTGGATTTCTCAATAGTGGGAAGACCCTGAGACAGGCTGGGCTACAGAACCCAGGCGTCTCATCCCTGGGGACCCAGGACTCTTGGGAGCCTGGGCCAGGCAGGGGAAGGGAGCAGGGCATAAACCCCAGGCTGGAAGTGCCAGCAGGGGCAGGAAGGACGCCAAGGGGAGAGTGGTGACATGGTGTGGCTGAGCCCCAGGCTTGCTGTTGGAACAAGGAAGAGCTGAAGTCAGGACTCGTTGGACCCAGAGTAGCGGAAGAACAGTTGTTCAGCAAAGCTGCCACCAGGCTTGCCTGGCAGTCTCCTTCCTCCTCCAAGTCCCCATGCTCCCGGTCACCCGCTCCCTCACACTTGTCATCCCCATCCCCCTCACACCCAGTCTGCTGAGCAAGGTCCCTGGAGGGCTCTGACAGCATCACGGGTCACCAGCTGGATCATCCTCTCCCTGTCTCAGGGTGTTCCAAGTCTCAGCAAAGCCAGTGAAGGAGGATCCCAGCAGTAGAAGGGAAGGGAAAAAATGATGTCCCAACTCTAGGACAACAGAGTGAGGACTCAGTATTCAACAAATATTTGTTGAACAAATCAATACATGTGTGTCAGGCGCTGGGGACAGAGATGAAAGACAGCACCCTGCCCTCACAGTATTTGTAGTCAGGTGAACAGGCTGTGGTAAGATAAACGACTGGGGTTACAGAAACCTGTAATAGGGAAATCTTCCTTCTGGGGGCCTGAGCTTTGTCTTGAAGGATAGTAGGTGTTAACCCCAAACTGCCAACCATGAGGGACCACCTTTAGTCAGGAGGGCTCTGGCCAGAGGCCCAGAGGGCAACTTGGTGAAGAAGATGGGGAAGGATGGGGCTGGGGTGAGGGAGGATGTCGATGCAAACAACACTCCATTTGCAGAGTGTTTACTATGTGGCAGGCTATGTGCTAAGTGCTGTGAATGCACCATCTCATTTTATAGATGAGAAAACTGAGACTGAGTCATTTGCCCATAGGCCCTCAGTTGGAACGTGACAGAACCAGGTTCAAACCCAGGCTATCTGTGTCTGGAGCCTGGCTGGGCTCATGGCAGAGCAGAAGGATGGGAGGGAGCAGAGAGGTTCTGGGAATGAGGGCCAGACTGGCTGTGTTCACAGCAGATATGGTTGAAGTGGAAATAGGATTCTCTTTCCCTATCTGGAGACCTCGTGCCCTCTCCTACAATCTTTGGGCATGTGGTTGTGTGGGGGATTCTTAGGGCATAGAGGTGCCTGCCTTCCCCAGTTTCTTTATTTTAGGGAGAGTGACTGGAATCCTAGGGCTGAAGCCAGGGTCTTCTTGGACGTGGGGTGGGGCCATCATTTAGGGAAATGCCTATTGAACACTGTGAATGATGGAGAAGTTGAGAACAACGGGAGTTGTGGGGAGTGCTAAGCATTGGGGTAGAGGTGTGGGGAG
The DNA here is from genome assembly GCA_030035585.1 of Dugong dugon. NCBI lineage: Eukaryota > Metazoa > Chordata > Mammalia > Sirenia > Dugongidae > Dugong > Dugong dugon. Next base: position 11,903,006 of record CM057465.1, read on the forward strand.
GGCTCCACAGTGACAAACACACCTTGGGTCTATTCTGGGGCCTGGAACTGAAAGTCCTTTGAGTCATCACAGGCGGGCTGTGGTCTCCACTCCGACTCCCTCACCTCCCTCCTGGCTTCCTAACCTCCCTTCTCTGTGTTGAATCCCCAGCTCCTCAGCTCTCAGATCACCCCCAAATTCCCCTCACAACACAGCATCCCTCCCCTTCGGCTTATTTGGGATTGTCCTTCCTCAGGTGTGGGGGTCTTTGGCCAGAGCCCTTCTGGAGGCCACTCTGGGGTGAGAAGACCAAGCCATGGGAGGATGGCATCCCTCTGGGTTTGTGGAGCCAGAATGCTCAAGTTGTCTGGGTTGTAGCCCGGGACTCCACCTACCTGCCCCCATGCCAAGGGACAGAGAGGATAGGCCCAGACACTGCCTATAGGGGAGCCCTGGAGGGAAGATACTCCCTCCAGCTAGAGCCCATCTCTAAGCTGGCCTTGGAGTGGTGGCTGAGCATATGTGTACACGGGAGTGTGCATGCATGTGTGTGAGTGTGTGTGGTGGAGGCAGGCAGAGGAATCTGAACTTTAGGAAAGAGATGAAAATGATGCGGTGGAGGGAGGTTGGATAACAAAGGATTTTGCTTGCAACTAATAGTCTCCAGCTGCAAAAATACCAAAGGGGAGGCCAGGCCAGGATGGGGATTCTGATTCTTGCCAACTCCTCACCGGCCTGCTGAGTGGGCCCCTGCCTGGCCTTTAGGGAGGAGGGAGGGGGAGGTCGCTTGGTCTCCCCCACCTTCCAGCCCAAGGTAAACATCTGAGAGCAGGGACGCTCTGCTACCTCCTTCCCAGAACTGGGAGACACCAGGCCAGGAGGGAGGCCCTAAGGAGCTGCACTGGGGTGGGGGCAGCCAATCTCTACAGGTTTCTTCTTCCTTCTTGCGTGCCAAGGGAAGGGTGGATGGGGAGCAGGGCAGGGTGTTGCCAGTCCTGAGCTGGGCAGTGACTCAGGGAAGCCTCAGGAAGTTGAGAGAAGGAAGTAGCTGTGCCAGCTGGTGCTGGGAAAACAGCTTCAGATGATGAGGCTTATAGACCTGCCAGCAGCTCCAGACCCCCACCATGCCCACCAAGGAAAGGGCACATAGCCCTGTTTGCCTTCCAACCACCCTGCTGACTGCCTTGGGCTGCAGGCAGGTCCCCCACTTTGGGACTTCGGTTTCCTTGGGAGGCAGCCCGGCAGCATTCATTTTAATCTGTTTTCTCTGTGCTTAATAGTGTGTGGTGGGCAGAGAATCTGATCGCTTTTCCCCCGAACTTGGCCCTCCTCCTGCGTGGCCGAGACCCACCCTCCCCAGGCCACTCTGCCCCTCTCTCAGGCCTTGTTGGGATGAGCAGTATTGGGGGCCCAGGGGAGAGAGTGGCTGGGTTTGGGGCTGCATCAGCACTTATGGGGTAGCACTTCATCCCTGTGACCTCGTTCTTCTGTCACCTTGGGGAGGAAGCTTTGACAGATGGGACCTGAGAAGGAAATGAGTTTGATGAGGGCCTCAGATTGGTTCTCCCTTCCCCCAGCCCAAGTCCCGTGACTCTGAGTAAATGTTTGGGCCCAGCCAAGCTCCTTGGGAGCCACATTCCTACCCCCTTTGCCCCCCCCCCCCCACCCATTGTTAGGAAACAGCCCCTGAATCCTTGTGGGGAAGGCTGGGGAGGCATAGAGCAGAAGAAGTCATTATACCTGTGCTGTGTGGGGGCAGAATAATCCCTCCTGGGTTAAGTGTGGGTATTTGGGGATAGGTTTCAGCCGAGACACGTTGTCCAAAGATTTCTTCACCTGTTGGGGAAATTGGTGGAGATGGAGTGCAAGGCAGGGTCCCAGAGAATCACTGCCCTGGAAGTTTCCCAGTTTGTAAGAGGCATCACCTCTGATGGTGGCAGTTGGAGGGGCCAGTGGGTGGATGGAAGCCAGTGGTCTTGGATTGGAGAGGCCCAGAGGAGGTCAGCAGGAGGGTCCCTGTGCCCAGACTTTCTGCCTCCTGGACTTCTGCTGCCCTTGCCCCACCCCTCCTCTCCTGGGCCCTTCTTCTTGGCCTCTCCCGTCTCCTTTAGAACAGTGGCTTAGACTGAGTGTCGACTTCTGGTCTCCAGCCTGTTCTCACATCCCCACTCTTTTGAAGTCCCCTGTCTGAGCCGTGCCTCAGTTTACCTCCAGGATCCTTTGATGGCCCTCCTCCTGTACTTTATCTTATTCTCCTTTTGTCAGAACCTCCTGAGGACATGAGGAAATACAGCAATCGGGACATTTAAGAAATAGGGGGATGGGGGTGAGTAGAGGAAGTTTCATCTATGTCACTGGTCCCCAACCTTTTGCCACCATGGGCCTTTCCTTTTCAATTTCCATAAACCCCATATTTTGAAATTCTTTTCTCTCAGTTTGGATTTTTTGATGACTACCCTGCTTTTCCGGAGCCCTGGTTGTACAGTGGTTAGAGCTACAGCGTGCTACAGCTGCTAAACAAAAGGCTGGAAGTTCGAATCCACCAGTTGTTTCTTGGAAACCCTATGTGGCAGTTCTGCTCTGTCCTATAGGGTCACTAAGAGTCACAATCGACTCGACAGCAATAGGTTTGGTTACCCTGCTTTTCCAGTTTTAAAATTCATCAGCATGTACAGCTTCCAGTCAGTGCTTCTGGTTAGCATGAGATAACTTGAGTCACCATATAAAGCTGATAAAAGTCCCGCCAAAAATAAAGATGTATAATGTTTTAGTTAGCCTTATGGCTTATCTCAAGTAAAAGCATATAAAAAAAATATTGGAATAAGCTGATGGACCTGTCCCCACTACCTTTTCGTACTCCAAGATGGTCCCTGTTCAAAGATGAGCTGGAGTTAAGAAAGCCTGTCCATCAACCACTCAGCCAGCATTCACCCGGTACCTCTGCATGCTGACCCTGAGCTCAGCATGGGGAGTAGGGGGAGAGGTATGTGAGGATCCTCAGTGTGAAAAGATGGCAAAGAATACAAAAGGCACAATGAGATGCTGCAGGTAGCTCGCTCCCGCAGGAGCTCACGGAAAGGAGAGAGCCGTGGCCTGGCTGGTGAAGCAGGGCACCGCAGAGGAGGTGGGCTTCCAGTATGGGTTCTGCATCAGCAGAGGGGTGAGCATGTCTGTGGAGGACCTATCCTGTAGCTCTTTTATGCACACTCTCCAGACGTGGAACAGATGGCCATCGACTGGCTGACAGGCAACTTCTACTTTGTGGATGACATTGATGATAGGATCTTTGTCTGCAACCGAAACGGGGACACATGTGTCACCTTGCTAGACCTGGAGCTCTACAACCCAAAGGGCATTGCACTGGACCCTGCTATGGGGTGAGCGTGGTGGGTGGGTGGGGTCTGGTCCTGGAAAGGGGGGAGGCAGAGGCTGTAATGGTAGGGAGGGTGCCCAATGCCCAGGCTTCACTGAACGCGCTGCCTGCCCACAGGAAGGTGTTTTTCACTGACTACGGGCAGATCCCAAAGGTGGAGCGCTGCGACATGGATGGGCAGAACCGCACCAAGCTGGTCGACAGCAAGATCGTGTTTCCTCATGGCATCACACTGGACCTGGTCAGCCGCCTCGTCTACTGGGCTGATGCCTACCTGGACTACATTGAGGTGGTGGACTACGAGGGCAAGGGCCGGCAGACCATCATCCAGGGCATCCTGGTGAGACAGCTGTTGTCAGCTTATTGTTGGGGAGCCATTATCCAGGGCCTCCTGGTCGGGGGAAGCCTCTGCAGGGGAACACTTCTCTAAAACATCCCGGTAAGGGGAGGCCAATATGGGAACATGGTTGCCCTGAGCACTCTGTGGAGAGTGGGGTGGGGATGAACTCTTCAGGGGAAGGACAGGATATGGCTTTCCATCATTTTAGAGAGACCTTTACTTCCTTTTTCTTGTTTGATCCTTAGTTCCCTTTTGGCAGATGAAAAAAATCATGTTTCAAAGAGGTTAAGTGACTTGCCTGAGGTTAGACAGCTGGGAACTAGTATTTAAACCTAGCCTAGAAACCTCAAGGCTCGGAGGTGGCACCTCCATTGTAGGATAATTAGGGTGACCAACCATCCATCCCAGTTTGCCTGAGACTGCCCTGGTTTTAGCCCTAAAAGTCCCATGATCCAGCAAACCCCTTGGTGTTGGGCAAACCAGGATGGTAGGTCACCCTAGATAAGCTGGAGGCAGGGGATCTTGGAGCAAGTCTTTCCCCTCAACCCTCAAAGATGGGACTAGAGTCAGACTAAGGATATTTTCTGTGGGCAGAGTTTAGGGCCCAATTCTAATTCAGTTTAAAATCATGAAAGCATCTATTGTATGCCTAGTTCTGTGAGGGACATAGTTTCTACCCTCATGGGGTTTTGAGTAGAATGGATAGGATACGTCCACAAATCTCCACATCCCACATTGGATGGCACTGGGAGACACAGAGTGTGGAAGAAGAGACCTTCTCCAGTTAGAAGATTTCAGAATCTCTTCAAAGAGATGCTCTATAAAGGATAAATAGGATTTTGGCAAGCAAAGATCTCAAGGACAGGATAGTCCAGCCAGAGGAGGCAAGAGCAGAGCAATGGAATTTAAACACTGTAAAGTGAAGTTGGTGTAAATAATGGAAGCTTCCCCAGGCTTCGCTTCTCATCTCATTTTACCATCCCTGCCTGCCCAACTCAGATTGAACATCTGTATGGCCTGACCGTGTTTGAGAATTATCTCTACGCCACCAACTCGGACAATGCCAACACTCAGCAGAAGACAAGTGTGATCCGGGTGAACCGTTTTAACAGCACTGAGTACCAGGTCGTCACCCGTGTGGACAAGGGTGGTGCCCTCCACATCTACCACCAGCGGCGTCAGCCCCGAGGTGAGCGGGGCTCCACAGCCCCTCCAAAGTGGGCTTCATTCCAAAATGGCTCTGAGTCCGGGGGATCACAGCCCCTCCTTGGAACTTCCTGTAGCCCCCTGATTCTTTCATATCATGACTACTTCCCTAGCCACCCCACCACCCCAGGCTACCTACCCTGGCTCCTCAGCTTCCCCTGCCAGCCCCTCCCTACCCCTCAACCTCCAGATCCCCCTCCTAGGACCTCTTCTCCCTTTCTCCTCAATTCCTGTGCCAGGCACCTGGCCGTGGGCAACAGTGTGCCTCTCCCCCGACCACTGAGGCCCCCCACTAAGAGAGTCTGCAGGCTGGGTTGTGGGGGGAGAGGAATTCCAATCCTGTGGCATCTAAATCCTAAAATGGGACAAACAGGCCTAAAGACCACAGCAGTGGGGAGTGTGGGTCAGGCCAAAGGGAAGCCTTCTCAAGGCTGGGTGCAGGGGCTTGGGGGCTCCTGACCCACCTCTCCACCTGCCCCCAGTGAGGAGCCATGCCTGTGAGAACGACCAGTACGGGAAGCCAGGAGGCTGCTCTGACATCTGTCTGCTGGCCAACAGCCACAAAGCGCGGACCTGCCGCTGCCGCTCCGGCTTCAGCCTGGGCAGTGACGGGAAGTCGTGCAAGAGTGAGTGACAGGGAAGGGCATGCATACCTGCTGGGGTGGGCAGGAGGGGTCCTCACCTGTTTCCCCACAGCCTGCCGCTTCTGCCCAAGATGCAGAGAGATGAAGTAACTCACCCAAAGTTTCACTGCTAGTGAGGGGCAAGTGGAATTTGAACTCACATCCGAGAGCAGGGCTGTTCCCACCACCCTACTCAGGCCCCGCCGAAGACTGCACTGGCTCATTCATCCATTCATTCCCTCAACAAGCATTTATTGAGCACTTACTATGTGTCTGGAGTCCCTGGATGGTGTAAACGGTTAAGCATTCAGCTGCTAACCGAAAGGTTGGTTGGTTTGAACCCACCCAGAGGCACCCCAGAAGAAAGGCCTGGCAATCTGTTTCTGAAAAATCAGCCACTGAAAACCTTATGGAGCACAGTTCTACTCTGACACACATGGGGTTGCTGTGAGTCAGAATCAACTCTATGGCAACTGGTTTGGTTTTTGGTTTTTTTACTATGTGTCTGGCACTCTCTGGCACTGAGGACTCAAGAGGGTACAAGATAGATGTCACCTCTGCCCTCATGGAGCTTATTTACTGGTAGAGGAGGCAAACAAATAAGTATAACTTCAGGTGGTGACAGGTCTTATGATGAAAATAAAGCAGAGAACCGAGCCAGTGATGATGTGAGGGTTCTGTTTTAGATAGAGTGGTCAGGGAAGGCTTCTCTCAGGAGATGGCATTGGAGTGGAGCTCTCAGTGAAGCGAGGCTGTGAACTATGTGACTACTGAAGGGTAGAGCATCTCTGGCAGAGGGAATGGAATGTGCAAAGGCCCTGGGGCCAGTATAAGCTTGGCATGCTGGCAGAACAGCAGAGGCCAGTGGGACTGGAAGAGTGCGAGGGGAGATGAGGAAAGAAAGATTGGATTTTATTCTAATTGTGATGAGCAGCTATTGGTGACTCGAGCAGAGAAGTAATGTGATTTGATTCACATTTGTAGAAAGTTCATACTAGCTGCTGGGTGGAGGGTAGGCAAGTGGCTCGAGGCTGTTTCTGTGGCTAGGCAAGAAGTGATGGTGGCTTGGTCCAAGACGGTAGCAGTGGCGGTGGTGAAGAGTGATCAGATTCCAATATATTGTGGAGGTGCTCCTTTTAGGCTTCTAACCTCACTGCCTGAGTAATCAGGCCCTTAACCGAACACATGCCACTCTCCCACCATTTCCCACCCCTAGCATGCATAGGTCAACCCCAGAGCATTGTGGCTGGGGACTCAGTGTTGTGCCTATCTGTGTGTGTGGGCTGTCCTTCCAACCAGAGCCCCCCGACCCAGGGCAAGCTGGGCATGGCAGCTTCTCTGGCCACAGGCCTCTCGGGTGGGTGGTGGTCGTGGGTGCCTGTCTGATTTGTGCTCCTGCTTGTGTCCGCCCAGAGCCGGAACATGAGCTGTTCCTAGTGTACGGCAAGGGCCGTCCAGGCATCATCCGGGGCATGGATATGGGGGCCAAGGTCCCAGATGAGCACATGATCCCCATTGAGAACCTCATGAACCCCCGGGCCCTGGACTTCCATGCTGAGACAGGCTTCATCTACTTTGCTGACACCACCAGCTACCTCATCGGCCGCCAGAAGATCGATGGCACCGAACGGGAGACCATCCTTAAGGATGGTAAGGCCTCGAAGTGGGGGAGGGGGTGTGTGGGTAGGACCCCAAGGGACATGACCCACACTGGATGGGAAGCCATCTGGGCCCTAGCCACCTCATCCTCGATGCCCTCCCAGCATGGGGAGTCCAGGCTGCCTGGCTGCTGGGCTGGTTGGCATGGAGATGAGGGGATAGACAAATTGACCTCTGTGTGACCCTCTTCTTGGCGGAGCTGAAAGAGGCAGGAGGATGGATGGGGTAGGCCACATGGGCCGTCCCTGCCAGGCTTGGGAAAACTTAGGATCCCTCTGCCATTGGCTCTGAGCCCTGGAGCATCGCACAACACACAGCCCGGAGACGCCTGTGGCCTGGAATCAGAGCGAGGCCTGCTGGAGTGAAAATGCGTGCATACACACACGTGCGCGCGCGTGCACACACACACACGCACACACACTCTAAGGATCTGTGCAGGTAGACCTTACCAGGCTGCCAAAAGCTGCATACTTACATGTCCTGAGAAAATTGTATCTTGTGAGTTAGGTCCAGTTTTTCCCCCGGAGCTACACAGGCAGGTCAGCAGTACATTGTCACGAAGCTCTGTGTGGAGGCTCCTGAACTTTATGAATTCTGCCCCTGCCATGCCACACGGTTAGGAATCATAGCCTGCATGTAAGCCTGCCAGGACACGGCTCCCTGGCTGGTCAGCCAGGTGATGTCAGTGACCACCCTTTGCCCCACTCCCCATCCCCCATGGAAGCCTGTAGAATCTTGGCAGTCAGCAATCATAAGACTTTGAGGAAATCAAAAGTAACTCCTCATCAGGAAAAGATGAGGGTTCCCCATGCCAGGGGAACTGCTATTTAAAGGACGCGGCAATGAAGCCTTGGCTCAGTGAAAAATCACTTCCTAATTCATTCATTTTGTTAGTTCAGAAGTTTTAGGCCTGGGAAGTGGCATCACACTTGTGCCCAGAGCCATGTGCCCATTTCTTCAGCAGCCCCCCTCAGCACATGCCCAGACACATCTCACTTGAGAGCCCACATCACCCACGTAGTCTACGGGATGCCATGTGCAGTTTTGAAAGACTCTGTGCCTCAACACAGATGTGACAACACAAATGGTCTTCATCCCTTCCTCCAACCACCCTCCCCATCCCCACCCACCTGTCCAGGGCACAAGAGGTTCCCTGCCCCCTAGCCTAGCCCACCTCCATCACTGCCCCCCTGCACCCTCCAGGCATTCACAATGTGGAGGGCGTGGCTGTGGACTGGATGGGAGACAACCTGTACTGGACGGATGATGGGCCCAAGAAGACCATCAGCGTGGCCAGGCTGGAGAAAGCTGCTCAGACCCGCAAGACCTTGATTGAGGGCAAAATGACACACCCCCGGGCCATTGTGGTAGATCCCCTCAATGGGTGAGTCCTCCCGGGCCTTGGGGAGGAGTGGCAAGTCTCAGAGAACTGGGGGATAGACAGAGAATGAAACCAGGGGAGGACATTGGGGGCAGGAAGACTTAGGCAGGAGTCAAGGCCAAAAGGGGAGAAGGTGACCCTGCCCTCTGAGGAACAGGGTGATGTGTTAAGCTCTTAAGTAGAAATTTGACCTGCTAGTCCCAGACCTGAGCCCTCCACCAGCTCCCCTTGCCCTTAGAATGGGACCCACGCTCCTTACTAGACCTGCATGGCCCTACAGGATCTGCCCCTGGTGACTTGTCCGATCTCATCTGCACCTCACTTCCCACACCGGGAGGTGGTGGTCCCCTGGGCTGCTCTCTGTTCCTCAAGCAAACACCCCAGCTCTTCCTGCCTCAGGGACTTGCACTTGGAGTTCCTCTGCCCTAAACTCCCAAGTATTTACAGGTCTGGCTCCTTCTCAGCATTCAGGCCTCACCTCAAATGCCACCTCTTCAGGGAAGCCCTCCCTGATCACACTTTCTGATGGTCACCCCACCTGCTGCCTGGCCCATTCCCTCCCATCACCCTGTTTCATTTCCTTCATTGCTTTTGTCACTTGTAGGCATGACCCTGTTGATTGACTTGTTCCTTGTCTTCCTGGTGGACTGTGAGCTCCACAAGAGAGCAGGGGCCTTAGGTGACCTGGTCTCTGCTGGGTCCCTGAGTGCCAGGATAGTGCCCGACTCACAGTAGGCACTCGAATATTTGTTGAATAGAGGGATAAATGAATGAAATGTGTGGTATGGGGTGAGCAGGGCAGGAGGACCCTGCAAGGAGGGGCACTGGGAACAGTGTGATGGTTGGGGTTCACAAGGGTGGGCCCATGTGGTGCTGATCATCTGCTTCCCACAGGTGGATGTACTGGACAGACTGGGAAGAAGACCCCAAGGACAGCCGGCGAGGGCGGCTGGAGAGGGCCTGGATGGACGGCTCACACCGAGACGTCTTTGTCACCTCCAAGACGGTGCTGTGGCCCAATGGGCTGAGCCTGGACATCCCTGCTGGACGCCTCTACTGGGTGGACGCCTTTTATGACCGCATTGAGACCATACTGCTCAATGGCACAGACCGGAAGGTGGGCAGGCGTGCCCCTGTGTGCAGGCGGCTCACGTCTGCAATGCTGGACCTCGCTTGTGTGTGGATGAGCTCTGTGTGTGGGTATCTCTGTGGGACCAGGCCTTTGTGTGTCTGAGGATGTCTACGTCTGTGGGCTTCGTATCTTGTGTGTAGTATTGCGTGAGGATTGCCTCTATCAAGTGCATATCTGTGTCTGTGTGTGCTGTTGGCTTGGCCGCCCATATGCACAGCTGTGCACACACAGCACACTGTAGTGTGGGTCTGCACTGTGTTTGCCTCTGTACAGACGTGAGATGCCTAGGGAGGTTTGATTCCTCAGGTGGCTGCATGCTTCATGACTCATGCGTGTCAGGGTGTGTGGACCAAGCTCTTTCCTGATATAATAGCCCTTCATGATATGTCCCCTGATTCCTTCTATGGTTTCACTTCTCCCTTCCCCCTGCCTCTTTGAACAAGCAACACAAGACAGCTTGTGATTCCCAGCACCCCTCAGAAGGTGTTTGCCCTCCTGCATTGCTCACGTAGGGCCTTCTGCCTGGGAAGCCCACCCTAGCCCCTGCAGCATGTTATCTCCCAACCCTTTTCCACACTGGGTTACCTGCGTGTGCCCTTCACGAGACGTTGAGCAGCTTGAGGGTAGGGACCTTGTCTTTTTCATTTCAGTGCTGACTTCAGCTTGACCCTTAATAACCAGTTGCTGCTGAGTTAACTCTGACTCATGGTGACCCCATGTGTGTCAGAGTAGAATTGTGCTCCACAGGACTTTCAATGGCTAATTTTTCAGAAGTAGATTACGAGGGCTTTCTTCTAAAGTGCCTCCAGGTGGACTCAAACCTCTAGCCTTTAGGTTAGCAACCAAGCACGTTAACCGTTCTCACTACCCAGGGACTCCTGGCCCTCAATGTCGCTGTTGTTAGCTGCCATTGAGTTGGCTCCCAACTCAGGGCAACCCCATGTGTTACAGAGTAGAACTGCTCCGCAGGGTTTTCTTGGCTGTAATCTTTATGGAAGCAGATTGCCAGGTCTTTCTTTGTGGCACCACTGGGTGGGTTCAAACCGCCAACCTGTCCGTTGGTCACAGAGTGCAAACAGTGTACACCACCCAGGGACATTCCCGGCCCTTAATAGATCCTGGTAAATGTTTATTGGATGAAGAAATGAATGGATGAATTTTGGCTGTCTGCTCAGTACTGTGAGTGTATGAGTGTGTGTGTATGTGTTTTTGTGTTGGGGGTTGTGAATGAATTTGAATGAGCAACCACACAATCAGCATCCTTGCTGCATCAGAGGTTGGGTTCACAGTCAGGCACCCAGGGAGCATCTTGCTGTGTGCAAAGCTATCACCCTTGGGACTCCAGGCTAATGGGAAGCAAGACCCATACCTGGGACATAGACAAATGTTCACAACAGCAATCCCGCCAGGCCTCCCTCAGGCACCCATGTGTCCCCCAGTTCCTTAGTAGCATCTCCTCCGTTTCTAGATTGTGTACGAGGGTCCTGAACTTAACCATGCCTTTGGCCTGTGTCACCATGGCAACTACCTCTTCTGGACTGAGTACCGGAGTGGCAGTGTCTACCGCTTGGAACGGGGGACAGGAGGTGCGCCCCCCACCGTCACCCTCCTGCGCAGCGAGCGGCCCCCCATCTTTGAGATCCGCATGTATGATGCCCAGCAGCAGCAAGGTACCCCCTTGGGGCTGGGGCTGGGGCTGGGGCTGGGGGCAGGATGGGGCTTAGATGGGAGGTGGGGCCTAGGTCTGGACTTGGGGCTCCTTTGTGGGGGTAAAGGTGCTCCCCAGGGATCCTGGCCTTTGACTGGTAGGTCTGGAGAAGAGAGGCCCTCAGGCCAGTCCTGTCTCCCTTCCAGCCCAATGTCTGTGTCTCCTCTTTGTTAACATGCTCTTCTTCCTCTCTCTATTTCCCCCCTTTCTGCCTTATGTTCATGTTTCTCTTCCCCTGTCCCTTCATCTCCCCTCTCTGGCCTTTCCTGACCCTGCCACAACTGATCCTTCTTCCCCATCTCCCCTTACTTCTCTCTATGGCCTCTCCCCTGTAGTGGGCACCAACAAATGCCGAGTGAACAATGGCGGCTGCAGCAGCCTGTGCCTGGCCACCCCTGGGAGCCGCCAGTGTGCCTGTGCTGAGGACCAGGTGCTAGACACAGACGGCGTCACTTGCTTGGGTATGAGGGCCACTCGGGTGGATGAGGCAGGGAACAGAGCCCAGTGGGAGGAAGCCACAGGGAGGGCAGGGGAGGCCCCAGGGTCCAAGACTGAGGAGGTGAGAATGGGCCCTGTGGGGCAAGAGGAAGTAGGGGACAGGAGTGAGAAAAAGCTTAGGGGCTCAGAGGGGCTTTGAGGAGGACTGGGGACTGGGGACTGGAGGGGCATGGCTCATGAGGACATGAAGACTAGAGGAGATGGAGCAAGGGACAGGACAGCCATGTAAGGAGGAAAATAGTCCTTACTTCTTTTAAGGTCATCTCCCGTTATTAGAGTAATATAACAATAGTTCAAAAACATTGGAAGTTAGAGAAGAGGAAGAAAAGCCCAAATCTCACCAGCAGACACCACTATATTGCTAGTCCGGTGGTAGATTCAACTCCAACTTTTGCCCTGAGGTAGGTGATGTTGTTTTCTACAGAGCTATAATCATACCGTATGTAACATGTTCTCCCTTTCTCAGTCTGTATGCATCAAGCATTTCCCAGGTTACCATACCATCGTTTATAGTCTTGTTTTTTAATAAAAATGGGTCATGCACACTGTAAAAATAAATAAGTAAACAGTATAAAAAAATATAAAGTGGAAAGTACAAATCACCCCAAATCCCTCCGCCCATAGATAACCACTGTTACCATTTTGGGGAACATCCTCCCAAACATTTCTCTATGCATTTAATTTTACGTAAATGGGATTGAGTCGCGCACAATTTTCTGTTCCCTGCTTTTTTTCACTTGAAGATGTGTCATGAATATGTAGGCAGCATTTTTAATGACTGAAATATATTTCATTTAGTAAATGTTCCAGAATTTACTCAACAATTTCTCTACTGTTGGATATTTATTTCCAGTTTTTTGTTATAATCACCTTTTCTGAACGCAGACTATGTGCTAGGTAGGCACCCTTAGAAGCATTTCTGGTGCAGTAACTTACTTACTCCTTAAAACAACCCTGTTGGGGAAGTATTTTTATTATCTTCATTTTACAGATGAAGAAATTGAGGCCTAAAGTTAGAACAGAGACGTGAACCTGGGAAGTCTGACCCAGAGCCCACCTCTTTTTTCCTGTTATATATTTTTTATTGTGCTTTAAGTGAAAGTTTACAGTTCAAGTTAGTTTCTCATACAAAAATTTATACACACATTGTTATGTGACCCTAGTTGCTTTCCCTATACCATGACAGCACACTCCTCCTTTCCACCTCAGATTTTCCGTGTCCATTCAGCCAGCTCCTGTCCCTTTCTGCCTTCTCATCTCGCCTCCGGACAGGAGCTGCCCATTTAGTCTCATGTGTCTGCTTGAGCTAAGAAGCACGCTCTTCACGAGTATCATTTTATATCTTATAATCCAGTCTAATCTTTGTCTGAAAAGTTGGCTTTGAGAATGGTTTTAGGTTTGGGCTAACAGAGAGTCTGGGGGCCATGTCTTCTGGGGTCCCTCCAGTCTCAGTCAGAACATTAAGTCTGATCTTTTTACTAGAATTTGAGTTCTGCACCCCACGTTTCTCCTGCTCCATCAGGGACTCTCTGTTGTGTTCCCTGTCAGGGTGGTCATTGGTGGTAGCCAGGCACCATCTAGTTCTTCTGGTCTCAGACTAATGGAGTCTCTGGTTTACATGACCCTTTCTGTCTCTTGGGCTAATACTTTCCTTGTGCCTTTGGTGTTCTTCATTCTTCTTTGCAGAGCCCATCTCTTAATCACCCCCTCTGCTATTTCTCACATTTTCACACCTTCCCATATTCTGGATGGTTTCCTTAGGATAGATTTCACAGAACTGAAAAGGGGTCAGTGGGGCCTTAGCATGTGGCCACGGGAGTGAGTGACTAAGGTCAGGTGGAGGGTATGAGAATTGGTGGCGGTGGGGCAAGGAACTGAGGGGCTAGGGTAGTGGAAGGATCATCTCTGTGGATGTTGAAATCACCAAGAATTAAACCAGGAATGATTTTGAAGGGTGACAGCAAGCCAGGTGCTAAAAACTCTCAAGGAATGATGGGGAGTGGCCGGGGGCCCATAGAGTAGGGGTTGGTATAGTCTGATAAAGGAACCCTGGTGGTGCAATGGTCAAGCACTCAGATGCTAACTGAAAGGTCTGTGGTTCAAACCCACCAACCATTCTTTGGGAGAAAGATGTGGCAGTCTGCTTCCATAAAGGTTACAGCCTTGGAAACCCTATGGGGCAATTCTACACTGTCCTGTAGGGTCCTTGTGCGTCAGAATCGACTTGATGGCAAACAACAACATAGTCTGATAACATAAACATCAACACTGATTTTTTAGAAAGTAGGGAGAATAGTCAGGAAGATACACACCAACCCCAGTGGTCCATGGAGTACAGAGAGAAACAGCCACCATGGGAACTCTGGAGAGGTTCAGGGATTAGAGAGGTGGGAGATGGGCTCAAAGGGGGTGTGCAGAGCTGTAGGGTCCACTGATGTGAACACTAAGGACATAGTGATTCTACTACTGACGGTCTCCGGCAGATGGTGTGGTGAGGTCATGAGTGTTGGGGGACAGAAGTGATGGCACCCATGGACCTCTGGGGCCTGTCTTTACTCCTGCTGTTGGAGTTGATGCATCTGTGAAAGAAAGAGGCCAGGCACTCGGGTGGGGCCTTGGGGGTCTCAGAGATGTCTTCCAAGGGGCAGGCAGGGGCGGGGAAAGGTCTGCTTGGTAGTGACGAAAATATAGGGGCTGAGCACCTATCCCATAATCTGGGTCTGACTTCCTCCTTGTACCCCTGTGGTGCCCACAGCGAACCCATCCTACGTGCCCCCACCCCAGTGCCAGCCGGGCGAGTTTGCCTGTGCCAACAGCCGCTGCATCCAGGAGCGTTGGAAGTGTGATGGGGACAATGACTGCCTGGACAACAGTGACGAGGCCCCGGCCCTCTGCCGTGAGTCACCCACGCCTCCCTGCTGGGCAGCAGGCCTATGGGGCCAGAGTGGGGCCTCTGCCCAGCTCTGCTTTTTGAGTGCCTGTCCCTGGGCAGAGAACTGGGGCCACCCTCTCACTGACCCTGACCTGCCCCCTCCCCAGATCAGCACACCTGCCCCTCAGACCGATTCAAGTGCGAGAACAACCGGTGCATCCCCAACCGCTGGCTCTGTGACGGGGACAATGACTGTGGGAACAGTGAAGATGAGTCCAATGCCACTTGCTCAGGTGTTGAAGGAGGGGGTGGACAACACTGGGCACCCCTCTGCCAGGGAGGCAGGGATAAGTGGGGAAGCCAGGTCTAGGAAGACAGGGACACAGGAAGAAGACAAGGAATCCCAGGAAAGGGGAAGAGGGAAATAGGGAAGGAAGGAAGAAAGGGATGAAGGAAAGAGCAAGCTCAGGGCAGTAGGGAAGGAAGGAAGGGAGGGAGATAAAGAGGAAGGAAGGGGCGAGCTCAGAGCAGAGGGGGGAGGGAGCCCTAAGAAGGAGGGAAAGGCCTACTCTCCCCCTCCCCAAAGAGGACAGGGTTGGCTGGGGAGCACTGAAAATGCGGTGAGATCACAGCTCTAGGTTGGAGATGAGGAGTGAAGAAGGGTGGATCTTCTCCTTGGAGGCTTCCAGAGATCCCATGAGAGAGAAGGGGTAAAGCATCCAGTGTGAGCCCATGCAGATGGTTTTGAGACCCTTGGGAAGACTTTCTGATAGGCATAGAAGGATAAGACAGGAAAGAAAGAGAGAGGGACAGGACTATGAGACTCAGAGACTCATGCCGCCCCTATCTCCCAGCTCGCACCTGCCCACCCAACCAGTTTTCCTGTGCCAGCGGCCGCTGCATCCCCATCTCCTGGACATGTGACCTGGATGATGACTGTGGGGACCGCTCTGATGAGTCAGCCTCATGTGGTAAGAGGGGATGGCAGGAAGGCCAGGCTGGCACAGGGGAGGGGGGGCCCATGAGAACATGCCCTGTGGCCGGTGGGGCTGGAAAGACCCTGCAACTTATTATCTGGGTGGCCTTGAGCAAGTTCCTTCATCTCCCAGAGCCTCTGTGAGTTTTATCTGCAAAGTGGGGATAATAACAGCACCTCCTTCACAGCGTTGATGTGAGGGTTCAGTGAGATCATGCACAGAAAGCACTTAGCACGAGGCCTATGTATGATAACTAGTAGGTTGACAGCAGGATGCTAACAGGGCTGGGCACGCATGAGCAGAGTCCAGGTTGAGCCGCCCCCGCTGAGCCTTCCATTCCCCGTCTGACTGGTGATGGGCTGCTGGTTATGCACCCCCCCGGGTCTGTGCATGATGCTCAGTGTGATTTTGACGGCAGGGATCTGAGAAGTTGAGGAAGGAGCTGTGTCCCTCACACCCTTCCCCTAATCAACTCCTCTTTCTCCCTAACAGCCTATCCCACCTGCTTCCCCCTGACTCAGTTTACCTGCAATAATGGCAGATGTATCAACATCAACTGGCGATGTGACAATGGTAAGAGCCTGCCTGCTTCCACCTGCCCTGAATCTGTGGACAGCTAGAAGCTGCATCCAGCCCCTGGATGGGAGACGGGTTTTAGAGTCCAGCTGGGCCTCCCCCAAGTACAGTGAAGCCTGTGGGTTGCCTGGGAAAAAAGAGGAGGAGCCAGAAATGCCATGGGGGAGCCAAGATGGACTGAGGGGAGACCCTGCCCATTGCCAGTCAGTGCCATTCCTACCCGCAGCAGAGCCAGAGGGGCTATCCTCTGGGAGGGACTTGGGGGCTGGGAGAGATGAGCAAGAAGGGCCTGAGGGGCAGAGCAGGGAGAGCCCAGTTCCAGACTCCCTTTTCCCCACAAGCCCCCATCTCCTAGAGTCCTTGGTGCAACCTCCAGGCTCCGGGCTCCACACCCAGGAGCCCACTTGGCAGTCACCCAGGGACCAGGTGACGTCGGCCCCAAGCGGGGAGCCGCTGAGTGTGCAAATGTGCGGGCCAGCGGGTCATTGTGTGCTGTCTTGGGTTGTGTCTGGTGTTGTATTGTGACGTGTCACGGCAGCGGCCCCAGCCATGGCCAGAGGGTGAGAGGATGTCCTGGGTCAGTGCCACGTTGCCCTGCATCTTTGCCTTGTCTGTGTGCCAATGGTCGCCCTGGCGGTTTCTGTGTTTCAGAGAAGGATTGTGGGGACGGCTCTGATGAAAAGACCTGTCCTGAGCCTGCCGGTCAGTGCATAGAAGCACATGCACCATCACCCCAGAGCCCAGCCTGGCCTCGCCGCCTTCCAGGGCCCCAGGCAGCCCCTCCCTGAGAACTCCTTGGGTGTGAAGAGAGAGGAAGAGGAAACAGTGGGAGGGAGAGAGGGCAGAGGAAAGAAACCACTCAGGAAAGATGGCAGAGAAGTGGGGACAAGAAGACCAAGACATCAGGAGGAGGAGAGTGTTAGACAGAGAAGCAAACCCAACCGGAGAAAGTGCGGAAATGCAACCCAGAGGCGAAAGCCAAACCACAGCCTTAGCGGGTGTCCTGTAAATGTTGGCAGAGATCCAGCAGCCCCCACCCCGAGGTCTAGAAAGTAGTCAGTCCAGAAGTGGCCCCAACCTTTCCCAGTTGTAGGGAGGGCCCCTTGCGAGCCAGCACTGGGAGCAGGTGGCCTAGCAGTGCCCCAGCTCAGGGCAACCCTGATTGAGCCTTCCCCGCCCCATGGGGAAGAGGCCTGTCTTCTACTCCCCAACATCTTTCCCTCCCAAACCAGAGAGATTGATCCCTGTCTTTCCCCAGAAGCCAGCTGACCCCTGCTCCCACACCCTGCCCCAAGCGGGAAAAGAATGTTTTCTGTCCCCCAACACCCCTGCCTTTGCAGACTCAGAGAGAGACCCCCAGAGCCCGCCTGCCCACCTGCCTGCCCCATGGGCCATGGTGCATGTTGCAGTCTATGCAGTTTCTGTGTCTTTTCTGTTTGTTATTTTCTCAGTTGGGGGGCTGGGGTGGGAATGGGGAGTTGGGAATGGGGGCCCCAAGCTGGGGTCGCAGAGAAGGCTGTTCTGCTGAGTCCCTCCCCGCCCCTCCGCTTCTCCCTTGCCCTCCAGACAATGACTGCGGGGACAACAGTGACGAGGCCGGCTGCAGCCACTCCTGCTCGAGCACCCAGTTCAAGTGCAACAGTGGACGCTGCATCCCCGAGCACTGGACCTGCGACGGGGACAACGACTGCGGGGACTACAGCGACGAGACGCACGCCAACTGCACCAACCAGGGTGGGGGCTCGGGCCACGGGCAGGTCTCTCGGCCCCTCTCTCCATCCAGTCGCCCCGTGTGTGTCAGCCACCATCTAGAAACCAGAGATAACTTAGACATGGCTCTTATCCTTCTGGAGTTCCCAGCCCTGTGGGAGAGGGAGATTATCAACCAATCATTGCCACACTGTTAAGATTGCAGGCTTTGCAATTGGGTGGCCTTGGGTTTGAGCTCCGGCTCTGCAACTTATTATCTGGGTGGCCTTGAGCAAGTTCCTTCATCTCCTGGAGCCCCGGTGAGTTTCATCTGCAAAGTGGGGACAATAATAGCACCTACTTCACAGCGTTGATGTGAGGGTCCAGTGAGATCATGCACGGAAAGCACTTAGTAGCTTGACAACAGGATGCTAACAGGGTTGGGCACAAGTGAGCAGAATCCAGGCTGAGCCACCACCGCTTGGCCTTCCATTCCCCCTCTGACTGGTGACGGGCTGCTGGTTACACACTACCTGCCCTACCCCGGGCCGGTGCATGATGCTCAGTGTGATCTTGACAGCAGGGATCTGAGAATGTGATCACACCCTGAAGGAGAAAGGAGCTGGCTCTGTGAGGGTCCCCAGTGCCGAGGCCTCGAGGACCAGCCAGGGGGCTGGTGGGGGCTGAGTCACTTGAGAGCACAGGCCCTGTCAAGGTGATGCTGGTGTCTCAGCTCTGGCTGATTGTCACCAAGAAGGAATGCAGACCCAGGGGTGACCTGGCTTAAAGAGAAGCCAGAAGTACAGACTGTTATGTAAAATCTATCAATTTGTAAACACTGGCAATCGATTTTAAAAAATTACAAACACACTGCAGGCCAAAATCTTTCTGCAGGCCTCGCCTGGCCCACAGACCAGCAGCATACCTCCTCTGCCTTATAGAATTAAGGTGCCCAGTGTGGGGGGTGGTGCTGAATAGCATTGAGCACCCATCCTGAGCCCAGCCCTGGAGGGAGGACGGGGAGGTTATAGGATGCTCAGGAAACAGTAACTGTCTCCAAGGCTATCTCTGAGGAGGGCCGGGTAGGTGGAACAGGTGATAGCACCTTGGGGGTCAGGAAGGGGGCCCCAGAGGTCATACAGTGTGGTGAGAAGAGCTCCCTGCCCCATCTCTGACATGCTGGGCAAACCTGGGCAAGTCACTTCCTCCAAGCCTTGGCTTCCTCCTCCATAAGGGGAGATGAGATACGTGAGAGGCCTGGCACAAAAGAGCAGGAAGCGATTGCTAACTATGGTCCTGAGCCAGAATGTTCTGGGACCATTCAGGAAGCGATGGGATTTGAACTGGGCCCTGATGAGGGAGTAGGCTGCATAAATTGACAAGAGGGGGAGTCTTTGAAGGGCAGGACAGGGTAGCCTGGAGAACCCACCAGTAAATGCTTCAAGGGTGGGGCTGAGCACTCCTGCAAGGTGCCAGTGGGGTCTGGTGGGACAGGTCAGACCAGAAGGCAGCCTCTTGCAGGGACAGTGAGGGGTGATGCTGTCCAGGAAGGGGGCAATCATGACTCAGAAGAAAAAGTAAGGCGGGCTTAACGTCAGGGGCACTGGGGACCTGTATAGGATTTGGAGCTGGAAAGTGATAGGACGTAGGAGATACTTTAGGAAGACAACCCTGGAAGGAAGTAGTGCTAGGAGCCCAGAGGGAGGAAAGTCAGCTTGGAAGCTACTGCTGAACTGCAGGCACCAGACGAGGGCTGGAACAGGCTCCTGGCAGGGAGAGCAGGCTCCCTCCTTCGTCTCTGCCTCTCAGGTGGTACTCCTGATCCTCGCCCGGCCTCCTGAGCCAGTTGGCAGTTCATCAGCCAGTGCGGTCCTTCCAGAATGTGTCAGACCATGCCCCACTCTGCCCTCAACTCTGCAGTGGCTCCCTGCATGTTTGTGTGTGCCTTCGAGTCAACTCTGACTCATAGCGATCCTATATGATAGAGTAGAACCGCCCCATAGGGTTTCCAAAGGCTGTAATCTTTACAGGAGCAGATGGCCGGTCTCCCAAGGAATGGCTGGTGGGTTCGAACTACTGACCTTTTGATTAGCAGCTAAGCGCTTAACCATTGTGTCACCAGGGCTTGGAATAAATGCCAAAGCCCGTCTGTGGCCTGCAGGGCCCAGCCTCATCTGGCCCCTTGTCCCCTCAGACCTGTTCTCTTGCCACTCATCCTTGTTCAGTCTGCTCCAGCTGCGTCAGCTTCCTGGGCTTTTTTTTTTTTAATCCTAGTGGGTGTGAGTGGTATCTTACTGTGTTTGTTTGTTTTCTAAATAATATTTTATTGAGTTTTTGGTGAAAATTTACACAGCAAGTTAGGTTCCCATTTGACAATTTCTGCACAAATTGTTCAGTGACATTAGCTACATTTTTCACAATGTGTCAGCATTCTCTTTAATTGTATTCTGTTTGTTCCGTTTCCAGTACTCTAGTTTCCCTGCCCCCTTATCTCCTCATCTTTGCTTTAGAGTAATTGTTGACCTTTTGGTCTCGTACAGATAGTTTTTAAGTAGTGCACCAATCTTACAGGTAATCCTTTATTTGGTGTGCCACTCTGCTATTTTGCTAAAAGTTGATCCCGGGATAAACTCGCTTCTCCTGGGCATTTTTTAAATGTGCCCAGCAGAGCCCTAGCTCAGAGGCTTTGCACTGGCTGTTTCCTTTGCCTGGAATGCTCCCCGAGAACTCTGAGGGCAGACTCTCACTTCGTTCCGGCCTCCACTCAAACGTCTCCAGCTCAGAGCCTCCCCTGACCTTCTTATCTAAAGTATCACCCCTATCTCTCTCTAGCCTTTACCTGGCTCGGTCTCCGTAGCATCTATCACGACCACAGTTACATTCTGGATTTGTTATGTCTTTATTGTCTCCCTTCCCCACTATAAACAACGTAAAGACTTTGTCTTGTTCACTGCTGGCACCTGGAATAGTGCCTGGCATACACTAGGCACTCAATAAGTGTTTGTGGAGTGAATGAATGAATCAGAGGCTAAGCTATGGAGGCAAGGGGGCATCTGAGCTCTGGCCTAGCAAATTACTTTCCCAGTCGAGATCTCGTCTGTGAAACAGGGAGCCTAGATGAAATGATCTCCAGGGTCCTGGAAGGTGTAACGTCCCCTGACTCTAATACTGACCTAGTGCCTCCAAGGAGGAGCAGCAGGGTTCAGAGAACTTTCTGTCCCTGCCTCAGCTCAGAGCCCCCGGGCTGGGCACAGTGGGAGAGGCGGCTGGGGAGCAGAGACAGGAAGAGCGAGTGGAGTCTCTCCCCGTCCTGATGTCCTCCCCTGTCCCCTGCAGCCACAAGGCCACCTGGCGGCTGCCACACTGATGAGTTCCAGTGCCGCTTGGATGGGCTGTGCATCCCCCTGCGGTGGCGCTGCGATGGGGACACTGACTGCATGGACTCCAGTGATGAGAAGAGCTGCGAGGGAGTGACCCACGTCTGTGACCCCAATGTCAAGTTTGGCTGCAAGGACTCAGGTAAGAAGGAGGATTGGAGGGAGCCTGGAGCGGGGCAACATGGGCAGAAGGAGGCCATATTGAGAACAGAAAGCAGTGGCAAGGGAGAGGACACTGTGGAGTGGGGTGGGGATATTATGTGAGGCAGCCAGCAGTGCAGAGGAATCTTGTGTCCATGATGCATGGGGGAAGCCAAGAAGGGGTCAGGGCCTGCCCAAAGGACCCTGGGAATCAAAACCCTCACCAGGGCTGAGCTTCAGCACCTCCTGCAGATTCCTGCCTTCTTTATTACCTATGTGAATTTGACAGAAAAAGCCTCAAGGTTCCTAGTGGACCTCAAGGCATTGCAGTCATGACCCTACCAGAGAAATCTGCTGGGTCTGGGAAGAAAGGCATGGACAGCCCCACTGCCCGGGCCTGGGCCCTCATACTGCACCCATCTCTCAGCTCGGTGCATCAGCAAAGCGTGGGTGTGTGATGGCGACAGTGACTGTGAAGATAACTCGGATGAGGAGAACTGCGAGTCCTTGGCCTGCAGGCCACCTTCGCACCCCTGTGCCAACAACACCTCGGTCTGCCTGCCCCCCGACAAGCTGTGTGATGGCAATGACGACTGTGGAGACAGCTCAGACGAGGGCGAGCTCTGTGGTGAGGCCCAGGCCTGGTTGGAGGCCGTGATGGCCTGGCCCCGGGGAACAGAGTGGGGAGGGGCCTGGCTAAGGAGTCTAAGCCAGGGCCTGGACAGGTGGGACGGGGCAAGCTCTGTTCTGAGACTAGGAAAGGGCAGCTCTGGCTGCCTGGAAGCAGTACCCAGAACAGTGACCAGCAGTCAGCATGGATAAAGAGTCACCTTGTCAAGATACCACGCTAAGGGCTTCACACTACAATAACGTTTATCCAGACCACAGCCCTATGAGGCAGGTCCTGTAAGCATCGCCATCTTACAAATGAGAAGACAGAGGAACAGAGAGGTTAAATAACGTGTGCAAAGTCACACAGCTCAAAAAGGGCTATGGAGACAGTGCCCTGCAACCAACCCTCCAGGCACAGACCCCTCACCCCTGCTCATACCATATCACCACAGAGCAGTGAAGAGCAGGTTTGCGAGATGGGGGCTCCAGGGCTGAGTGTTGATGTAGTCAGGGCAGTCTTCCCGGAGGAGGTGGGGATTTAACTGGGTTCCGAAGCATGGGCAGAACTTGGAGAGTAAGTGAGAAGGTAGGGGGAGTAGGGTGTGCATTAAAGACCAGAAGCAGTGCGTGGGGCTGGAGGCCTGGTGTGTCTTGGGGCTGGTGAGCAGAGCAGCCTTACCTTCTGCTGCTCCTTCTCTGAGCCCAGGGAGTGCATGAGGTTCCTCTGAAGGAGAGGAAGAGATAGGCAGGCTGGGACGGGCCTGGGAGAACTGCTGACAGGTCACCAGTCAGGACTGCCAGCTCTTCAGGTTGGCAGATTCCAGGGTGTGTCAGAGGACCCGGGGAAGGGACATTCCCTACCCCAGCCCCACCCCAGCTCACACCCACATCAGGAGAGCTCTGGGAAGGGACTGGACCCAAGGATGCCCGCCTTTGTGGAGCTTAGATTCCAGTGGAGACATCAGATAATAAAAGAAAGAAATAAAACATGAAGTCTGGCAGAAGGGGATAAGTGCTATGGATAGAAAGAAAGGAGACATAGGTAAATGCATAGAGACAAGAGCAGATCAGTGGTTACAAGGGCTGTGGAGAGGGAGGAATGGAGGGTTAAAAAATAAAATAAATAAAAGCTCAATACGAAGTCAAAAGGCAACAAGCAAGGGGGAGGGAGGGAGGGAGAATGGGGCAACATTTTAAAGGATACTGCACGTCCAGAGAAAAGGCACAGAGCTGGGCCCCGGCCATGGGCCAGAGCAGGAGCAGGGAAATGGAGACCAAGGAGAGATGCAGCTTTGATATGGGGCTGCTCCTTGGGGGAGGGGGTGGGTAGTCCCAGGTGGCAGGTGCTGCGGTCCCAACCCTGGGTTTGAGGGAGCCTGGGGAGGGTAAGGGCAGAGGTGTGGCAAAGAATGGAGAAGAAGCGGCTGAGGGCAGGGCGCCAGGGTTCTGCCTCAGCTGCCCAAGGCTTGGGGCCCATCTGGGCTCTGGTCCTGCTGCCTCCTGGATCCTGACCCCAGGCCTGTCCCCTGCCCACCCCCAGATCAGTGCTCGCTGAATAATGGTGGCTGCAGCCACAACTGCTCGGTGGCACCTGGGGAAGGCATTGTGTGTTCGTGCCCTCTGGGCATGGAACTGGGGCCTGACAACCACACCTGCCAGATCCAGAGCTACTGTGCCAAGCACCTCAAGTGCAGCCAGAAGTGCGACCAGAACAAGTTCAGCGTCAAGTGCTCCTGCTATGAGGGCTGGGTCCTTGAGCCCGACGGCGAGAGCTGCCGCAGCCTGGGTGAGACACAGGAGAGGTGGGCTGGGCAGGCTGGGGGCAGGCCACGGCAAGCTCCTGGGCTGCTGTGGCCTGGGCTTGGGCAGTGAAAGCCACAGGCTGAGTTTTCCATCTGGGCCCCCAATGCCAGGGCCTGCAAGACCCTGCCTGCATCTGGACAGGGTGGCAGGGAGACAGCAAGACCCTCACTGACCCGTATCCTGTCCCCACCCCCAGACCCCTTTAAGCCGTTCATCATCTTCTCCAACCGCCATGAGATCCGGCGTATTGATCTTCACAAAGGGGACTACAGCGTCCTGGTCCCTGGGCTGCGCAACACCATTGCCCTAGATTTCCACCTCAGTCAGAGCGCCCTCTACTGGACCGATGTCGTGGAGGACAAGATTTATCGTGGGAAGCTGCTGGACAACGGAGGTGACCGCCCTGCCTGGGACGATGCCAGGGCCGGGTGCACACAGACAGGGCGCTTGGACACTCAGCCACAGGCCCAGGTCCAGGCAGCGCCCAAACTGAGGCCCCTGGCTTCTCCACCCTACCTCCTGTTAATTGGGTTAGATTTTGCTGTGGGTCTCGGTGCCTGACGCTCCGTAATTATCGTCAGCAGAGCTGCCAGCCCGATAATTAACAAAACGATCAGCCTTTCCTCGAAGCGGCCTGGAGCTTGGCTCCCCAAACCCTAGAATTGCAGGCTTGAAAGGAAACAGCCATTTGGAGGTGGACTACCTGAACCCTGTCTTCTGTCCCAAGACAGCCTGACCCATCACGACATCATTCATTCAGTCAGCACGTATTTTTGAGCACCTGCTATATGCAGTGGGCACTGGGGAGACAACAGTGATCAAAACAGGCCCAAATGCCCGCCTTTGTGGAGCTTAGATTCCAGTGGAGACATCAGATAATAAAAGAAAGAAATAAAACATGAAGTCTGGCAGAAGGGGATAAGTGCTATGGATAGAAAGAAAGGAGACATAGGTAAATGCATAGAGACAAGAGCAGATCAGTGGTTACAAGGGCTGTGGAGAGGGAGGAATGGAGGGTTAAAAAATAAAATAAATAAAAGTCAAAAGGCAACAAGCAAGGGGGAGGGAGGGAGGGAGGGAGAATGGGGTGACATTTTAAATTCGGTAGTCAGGAAAGGCCCCTGAGAAGATAACATCTGAGCAAAGACTTGCTGGAGGCACACTTTACTAGAGGGGTTTGTATTGTGTTAGAGAAAACTTGGAACCTTCTCAAATGTCCATTAGCAAGGGAATGAACATACTATGCAGCATACTGTGCATAGTGCATGCTATGCAAGAGCTGTTTAAATAATGAGAGAAAGGTATATGTATTAACATGGGAAAATCTCCAAGACACTCTGTGGAGTGACTTCTAGAAAGTTCTGTCCTCATAGTGAGTCCAGATCTGTCCTCCAAAGCCTCTGCCCTCTGCTCTGACCTCTTCCCACCATGGGTTAGCCCTTCAGGGAGCTGGCAGCAGAAGGTAGCTGCTCCCCTATGCCCCTCCTCCAGGCTGAGCAGCCCAGCCCTGCTAGCCAGGCTTCCCCTCTCCTCCTTGGCCTCTGGATGGGGGGAGAGGTGGACAGGTTAGGACAGTGGCAGATCTTGGAACCCCACTTTTGTATCTGGGGCACATAAGAGGTATGGGCAGGAGTATCAGGGTTGGGGGTGGGTCATCAATGCTCCTACGATACATCGCGTCCACTCCATCTCACCCCAGGGCACTCTAACCTCCCACAATCCTCTCTCCTCCAGCCCTGACCAGTTTTGAGGTGGTGATTCAGTATGGCCTGGCCACGCCTGAGGGCCTGGCTGTAGACTGGATTGCAGGCAACATTTACTGGGTGGAGAGTAACCTGGACCAGATTGAGGTGGCCAAGCTGGACGGAACCCTTCGGACCACGCTGCTGGCTGGTGACATTGAGCATCCAAGGGCGATTGCCCTGGATCCCCGGGATGGGTGAGGACCCTGCCCAGCCCTGTTCTGGCCCCATGGTGCTCCCAGAAGCCCCATTCTGCCTGGCCAGGGACATCTGCCTCCTCAGTGCTGTCCACCCGCCTCCCACCCTTTACCTGGAAACCTACCCCAGCCCCTCCCCCAGGTGCCCAACTCTGGCCCTCCTGACCCCTCCCCACTCCCCAGGATCCTGTTTTGGACAGACTGGGATGCCAGCCTGCCCCGTATCGAGGCTGCCTCCATGAGTGGGGCTGGGCGCCGCACCATCCACCGGGAGACAGGCTCTGGGGGCTGGCCCAATGGGCTCACTGTGGACTACCTGGAGAAGCGCATCCTGTGGATCGATGCCAGGTCAGGCCCTCACCACACCCCAGTGCTCCTGGCTGGGCCTCCACCCCTCTCCTCCCCAGGGACACAGCAGGAGCAGGTCCCAGGACCTGGCAGTGGGAAGGGCAGCAGGAAGGCTCAGGGGCTGTAGGACCAGAAATGGGGCGGCAGAGGCTGGGCACAGTGGGAGGAGGACTGAGACAAGGGGAGAGGTTGGGCTGGGGGAAGCGGGTGGAAGCAGGGCTGTCACCTGTGGTCACCCAAGTTGTAGCCTGAGCAGCGTCCCTGGCCGAGGGGTGGGCAAGGGCTGCGGTACAACCTCCTCCCCACTCACACGTCTCTGCCCTCTGGTGGGAGGCTGTGTCTGCCCAGAGGAGGAGAAACCTTCTCTAATTGGTCTGCCTAGAGGGGTGCTTTTTCTAATCCTCCCCAAGGGCCTGTGTGTGCTAACAGCCATCCTGGGGAGAAAAGAGACAAAAGACTCAGGGCTGGGGAACTGGGGTCTAAGACCTGCTGGGGGTCGTCTGTCTGCCTCTCTGGCCTGCAGGGCTGGGGAGGAGGGAAGGCGTGAGTTTGCTGAGGTTGGGAGAGCTGTACGCAGGGCATGGGGGTGGGTGCCTGGGCAGGGTGCTCTGAGGGTGAGAGCCCAGGCGGCACCCTCACTCTGCCCGACCACGCTCTCAGGTCAGATGCCATTTACTCAGCCCGTTACGACGGCTCCGGTCACATGGAGGTGCTTCGGGGACACGAGTTCCTGTCGCACCCGTTTGCAGTGACGCTGTACGGGGGGGAGGTATACTGGACAGACTGGCGGACAAACACGCTGGCCAAGGCCAACAAGTGGACCGGCCACAACGTCACCGTGGTGCAGAGGACCAACACCCAGCCTTTTGACCTGCAGGTGTACCACCCCTCCCGGCAGCCCATGGGTAAGGGGCCTGGGGCCACACAGCCCTTAAGAGAGGTGGGGTGCTGAGAACAAGAGGGGGTCTGTGCTGGGCTGGTAGGGTGGTCCAGCGATAACAGAGGAGGGGCTGGCAGCAGAGGATGCTGGGCCAGTGATGGGGCAGGTGGAGGAGGAGGAGATGGTCCAGGTGAGAAAGGCCAGGTAGCAACTAAGAAGTCACAGGATGTTCTTACTTCTCTGCCCTCTCCCTGACTCCCAGCTCCCAATCCGTGTGAGGCCAATGGGGGCCGGGGCCCCTGCTCCCACCTGTGTCTCATCAACTACAACCGGACCGTCTCTTGTGCCTGCCCCCACCTCATGAAGCTGCACAAGGACAACACCACCTGCTATGGTAGGGAGGCCCCTCTCTCAGGGGCCGGTGGGAAACTGGGGCTGGAGGGGTTGGTCTCAAGCACCCAGGCTCCCAGTTGCAAGTGAAGGTAGGGAGGGTGCAGATAGGAGAGGCCCCAGAGGGCCACTGTAGGTAAGAAGAGGCTGGTACTCTGGCAGGGAGGTCACACTCAAGGTGGGGACTTCCTGATGGTCAGGAGCAGGTGGCAAATTGAACCAGGAGGAGGGACCCCAATCTGGGTCAGTGGGAAGCACGGAGGCAGGGGACTGCCCTGATGACCTGCCCCATGCCCCACAGAGTTTAAGAAGTTCCTGCTGTACGCGCGTCAGATGGAGATCCGGGGTGTGGACCTGGACGCCCCCTACTATAACTACATCATCTCCTTCACTGTGCCGGACATCGACAACGTCACCGTACTGGACTATGATGCCCGTGAGCAGCGCGTGTACTGGTCTGACGTGCGCACACAGGCCATCAAGAGGGCCTTCATCAATGGCACCGGCGTGGAGACAGTTGTCTCTGCAGGTCTGGCCTGGCTGGACCCCTCTTGGCAGTCGTGGGCGACCCAGCCCTTGCTCCAAATCCTGGTCCCTTAATCCTGATACTCCTTCCCCAAATCCTTTTCCTTCTCAGGGCTCCCCTCCTAGGGTCCTCCAAATCCTTTATCCTCACAGAACTCCCCCTCAGGTTCCCCTCCCTGGACCTGACTCCTCATCCTTATTCCCCAACAAACCAGACCTGGCTCCCCACCTCCAGACTCCCAGCCTCTAAGCACCTGACCTGTGCCCCGCCAGCACCCAACCACCCAACTCCCTCTTGTGCCCCTAGACTTGCCAAATGCCCACGGGCTGGCTGTGGACTGGGTGTCTCGAAACCTGTTCTGGACGAGCTATGACACCAACAAGAAGCAGATCAATGTGGCCCGGCTAGATGGCTCCTTCAAGAACGCTGTGGTCCAGGGCCTGGAGCAGCCCCACAGCCTGGTGGTCCACCCCCTGCGCGGGTCAGTTCAGGGCTCAGGGCTGGGGAGCATGGGGTGTGGGCCTGGGGGAGAAGAGGACTGTGACCCCTGTCCCCTCTTCCTCCAGGAAACTCTACTGGACCGACGGTGACAACATCAGCATGGCCAACATGGACGGCAGCAACCGCACCCTGCTTTTCAGTGGCCAGAGAGGCCCCGTGGGTACGAGCTTGTCCTCCTGCCTGCCCTGCAGCCCTGCCGTAATTCCTCAGCTCTGAGATGCTCACGGGGTGCCCTAGTTAGCCTTGGTACCCCCCCTGAATTCTCAGCTTAGTGCTTGTCCTCCTCAACACCCTCCCCTGAAGCTGCACCCCTCTCACTTCCATTCCTGGTGGCCCAGCTGGTCAGGCTCCAGCACCCCCAGCCCTGGTGCCAGGCCCATGGCAGTGACATCCCCCTCTTCCAGGCCTGGCGATCGACTTCCCTGAGAACAGGCTCTACTGGATCAGCTCCGGGAACCACACCATCAACCACTGCAACCTGGATGGTAGCGGGCTGGTGATCATCGACGCCATGCAGAGCCAGCTGGGCAAGGCCACCGCCCTGGCCATCATGGGTGAGGACCGCTGGACAGGGGCAGGGACCAGGAGCTGAGCAGGCCAGGCCAGACTGGTTGGGGAAACTGGGGCTGGTCTGGGGACTGCCAGGGGCAGGGGATAGGCCTGCTGATGAGGGTCCACAGGCCCTTCAGGAAAGCTCTCATCCCCTTCTGCCACCCCAGGGGACAAGCTGTGGTGGGCAGATCAGGTGTCGGAGAAGATGGGCACATGCAACAAGGCCGACGGCTCAGGGTCTGTGGTCCTGCGGAACAGCACCACTCTGGTGATGCACATGAAGGTCTATGACGAGAGCACCCAGCTGGGTGAGAAACGGGATCAGATCGGGCATCCGGGCTGCTGCCAGGAACAGACCACGGGATCACGGGCAAGGGAGGCAGTGGGGGATGAAATCTGCATTGGGCTCCACTCACCTTTTCCTAACGCCTCCACCCAGCGGGGCTCCTTTTACTAATTCTCACAAAGGTGCCGTATATACTTGCCGTAGCCCTGGCCCCAAGAGCCAGGGAACTAGGAGGGCAGAAGAGCTGGGAGTTGGTTGGGTGGTGAACCCCCAAGGTCCAGGGTGAATATGGTGGCTGTGCTGTCCCTAAGCAGCATCAGGCCCAAAGCCAGCTCCTGGTGCTCAGGACAAGAGGGGGGCCACCTGACCCCATCTCTCTGCCTCCCCTCCTGCCCCAGACCACGAGGGCACCAACCCGTGCAGCATCAACAATGGCGACTGCTCCCAGCTCTGCCTGCCCACGTCGGAGACGACCCGCTCCTGCATGTGCACAGCCGGCTACAGTCTCCGCAGTGGCCAGCAGGCCTGTGAGGGTCAGTGCCTGCCCGCCAACCCCAGCCCTACCTACCCTCCGGCCTCACCTTCCTCGTCTTACCTTGGAGCTAGGAGGACCGCATTCATCATGTGTTACTAAATGCCTCCTGGGTTAGACACTTAGTAAGCCCCCACTGTGTTAAGTGCTGTGGGAGAGTCCAGGGGCAGAAGTTCCTGTCCCTGCACTCAGGAGCTCTGCAGCCTTAACCATCAGATGGGCCAACATATAGGAGAAACTTGACCATGACATAGCTCGGACTCTGCTCCCCGCAGTAGGATTTTATGGCATAGTGGTTAAGCGCTTGGCTGCTAACCTAAATGTTGGTGTTTTGAACCCACCAAGCAGCTCCGCAGGAGAAAGATGTGGCAGTCTGCTTCTGTAAAAAGTGCAGCCTTGGGAACTCTATAGGGCAGTTCTGCTCTGTCCTGTGAGGAACACTACGATTAGGAGTCGACTTGAGGGCAATAGGTTTTGTGTTTTAGATGTCAGCAGGTAGTAGTCAGTCAGGGCCAGCTTCATGGAAGAGGTGTGCTATGAGCTGGGTTTTATAAGACAAGCAGGATTTGGATGTGTGGTTACTGGAGGAGGGTCAACAGGCAAGGCAAAGGGTGTGGCTACAGCCAAGCTTCCCCGGAATCTGGAGGGTGGGTGCAGGGGCCCTGAGGCCTAACCCCAGAGTGGGGGAGGCGGGGACAAGTCAGGCTGATTAGGCCTGGAGTCAGGGCGGGGTTCTTGTAGGTTCTCAGCAAGGAGTGACTGGAAGGTGTTGTTTAGGGAAGATTAGCCTGGGGGCAGAGAGGACCAATGGGGAGGGAGGGGCCGAGGTAGTTAGACCTATCAGGAGGCTATTTGAGTAATCCAAGTGTGAGGGGACAGGCCTAAACTGGGGGTTACAGCCGGGTGGAAGAGAAGGGGTCAAACTCTGAGACATTTCACAAGAACTAAGGCAGGCCTGGTGATCTGCTTCTGAAAGGTCACAGCCCGGAAAACCCTATAGAGCAGTTCTACTCTGCACACACGGGGTCGCTGTGAGTCCAGATCAACTGGACAGCATTAACAACGAGAAGCCAGGACAGCATTTCCCTAAGTGCATTCCTGGAAACCTCCCTCCTTTGCTGGGGGTAGTTACAGGAAGAAATGCTGGGTTCAGCCAAAGTGTAAAGTGTTTTTTACAGCAGAACTTCTCAGAGCCTTGAGTCTGCTCATGTGCACAAGGAGTTTTGAAGAGAGGAGTCTAGTGTTTAGTTTCCCCAAACTCACTTAACCATTCTTTTTTACACGGAGCCTGAGCAACCAGGGCCCACTTGGGGATTCATTTTGGGACACACTGTATCAAAAGGATAAAGGCAAGGAAGATTCTGGGATGCGTGGATAGCGGCCACTCGAAGGAATGGGAAAGCATGAGGCTGGTGTTGGGAATGTTGAGTTTTAGGTGTTGGAGAGGATGTGACACAGGCCAGACAGGGAGACCCCAAAGAGGAAACTAAGATTGGGCCGAACGCTGAGCTGGAAATCTAGATGTTGGAGTCATCCAGTCTCGACTGCTTTGTCTGACCCTGCCCATACTCTTCCCTAATGGGTTCTGGGATGCCAGGGTTATAGTGGGTGAAGCACGACTGGAAGGCAGGGGCAGGGAGAAACAGCCAGTCTCTGCTTCCCTCTAGTGGTGGCTACGGATCTTGCAGGGTTCCCTAGCGCAGCCGGCACTTCCCCTCCTCCGTGCCTCAGGCTATGGGATGTGCTGGGGGTGATGCCCGGGGGAAGATATCAAAGGGGAAGCACAGAAGAGCGGTCTGAGGGTAGCTGAAGCAGAGCTGAAAGAAGTATCCTTGTGCTTCAGGTGTGGGCTCCTTTCTTCTGTATTCCGTGCACGAGGGCATCCGGGGAATTCCCCTGGATCCCAATGACAAGTCAGACGCCCTGGTCCCAGTATCGGGGACCTCTCTGGCTGTGGGCATCGACTTCCATGCTGGTGAGCCATTGGTGGTGGGAGGGGGTGGGACATGGCCCAGGAGCTCTGGGGTCCATGAGAGGCTGCCCAAACCCAGCTTGAGGGGGAGGCACTTACCACAGACACCCTCTCCTACCCTGTCGCCACTTCCAAGCACCTTGCACTCAGTACTCACTCACCTCCACTCCATCCTGAGCCCCATAGGATTTTGGACCCCCTTTGCCCCTGCTTTGTTGGACATCCCCCGTCTCTGCTCCCCCACGTCTAGAAAATGACACCATTTACTGGGTGGACATGGGCTTGAGTACCATCAGCCGGGCCAAACGGGACCAGACGTGGCGGGAGGATGTGGTGACCAATGGCATTGGCCGCGTGGAGGGCATCGCAGTGGACTGGATTGCAGGTGAGTGGGGAGGGGTCGCAGGCTCGAGGGAACCAGAAGACTGGTGGGGTCTCGGAAGGTTCTGAAGAAAAGGGGGAGTCAGGAGCTGATGACAGAGCAGCAGCAGTGTCTGGGGCTGGGAGAGGATCAAGTACAATGTTACCACCCAACCTCCTAAGCCCCACCAACTCCCTCCTCAGGTAACATCTACTGGACAGACCAGGGCTTCGATGTCATCGAGGTCGCCCGGCTCAATGGCTCTTTCCGCTACGTGGTCATCTCCCAGGGTCTAGACAAGCCCCGGGCCATCACTGTCCACCCGGAGAAGGGGTGAGGAGTTAGACAGGCTGGCCGTGTCCTAGCCTTGGCTCTGGTCTGGGCCCAGTCATTCTGGCCACAGCCCACCCTGGCGAGGCTCACTCTCCAGTCCAGGAGAGACCCTTGAGAGGTGGAATGTCCTATACCTGGTCCAGTCCATCCTTGGCTGCTGCTCAGTGAGGGGTGGGAAAGGGCAAGACTTCTGGGGAGGCTCTGCTATGGTCTGGAGACTGAGCCTCCCTACCCCCTACCTCCACCACAGGTACTTGTTCTGGACTGAGTGGGGCCAGTATCCGCGAATTGAGAGGTCTCTACTAGATGGCACAGAGCGAGTGGTGCTGGTGAACGTGAGCATCAGCTGGCCCAACGGCATCTCAGTGGACTATGAGGTTTGGATGCAGACATGGCCCTGGGGCCAAGGGGTCGATCTCCATGCTCTTAGGGAAGCACCACTTACCCTGGACGCTGCTCCTCCTTGAGTCTCCCTGTGATGAGCCCCCATTTGGTGGAAAGATAGAGACCAGGGGGAGTCATGGGGTCTCCTGACCCTGACCCTCACCCAGAGTAAGACTGTGCCATCCAGAGATGATGGGGGACTCACTCAGAAGTGGGGAGGGATACCTAGAGGTCGGTACATCAGCAGGTCAGAGGGAAGGGAGGATATGGAGGAAGGAGAAAGAGGCAGGATCGAGTGGGGAAAGCTGAACTGAGGGCCCACTCAGAGGCCCGCACATCCCCAGCTGCCGAGACTTGGGGCTGGAGGGGAGGGCATGGCCCTGGATCTGAGGTGGGCGCTCTGGCCTGCAGGATGGGAAGCTGTACTGGTGCGATGCACGGACGGACAAGATCGAGCGGATCGACCTGGAGACAGGCGAGAACCGTGAGGTGGTTCTGTCCAGCAACAACATGGACATGTTCTCGGTGTCCGTGTTTGAGGAGTTCATCTACTGGAGTGACAGGTGAGGCCTCTGACTTAGTTGTCTCCCCTTCCTGTCTGTTCCCATCCTCTGGCTCCAATGGACGCCCTGCCCATGGCCCATCCCTCCCCTTAGGACTCATGCCAACGGCTCCATCAAGCGCGGGAGCAAAGACAACGCCACAGACTCTGTACCCCTGCGGACAGGTATCGGTGTCCAGCTCAAAGACATCAAAGTCTTCAACCGGGACCGGCAGAAAGGTGAGGCCAGGGGCTTGGTCTGAAGGGGAGAGACTGAGAAGGGCACTCTGGCCTGGAGGTGCTCTCTCCTCAGGGATTCCAGAGGGAGAGGGGCCCGGAGAGAAACTAGACCCAAAGGAGGACTTCCCAGTGGCCCCAGAGACCCAGGGATGGGGAGGAGAGGTTGAGCAGCTCTAGGGCTGATCCAGGTGTTGGCTGCAGGGCTTGGAGAGTTGTCTGAACTGGGGATATCGAGGCGCCCACAAGAGTTCCCACCTCAGCTGAGATGGAGCAGGGCCTCGTCTTCCCAATAACCTCCTCCTTCCCTGTTCCCTCCCTCCCAGGAACTAATGTGTGTGCAGTGGCCAATGGTGGGTGCCAGCAGCTATGTCTGTACCGCGGCAGTGGGCAACGGGCCTGCGCCTGTGCCCACGGGATGCTGGCTGAGGACAGGGCCTCATGCCGTGAGTACGCTGGCTACCTGCTCTACTCAGAGCGCACCATCCTCAAGAGCATCCACCTGTCAGACGAGCGCAACCTTAATGCACCCGTGCAGCCCTTCGAGGACCCGGAGCATATGAAGAATGTCATCGCTCTGGCCTTTGACTACCGAGCAGGCACCTCCCCAGGCACCCCCAATCGCATCTTCTTCAGTGACATCCACTTTGGGAACATCCAACAGATCAATGACGATGGCTCAGGAAGGACCACCATTGTGGAAAGTAAGCCCAGACTCCAAGTCTTCCCAGGGAGTGGGTGGTGGCTGGTGGGCAGGGAGGGTCCCCTGACTCTCAAGGCAAAAAAGCTTTAGACATCAGCCAGCTCACACTGGCATGGGTCTGAATCTCACCTGGCACCTGGATCCATTCTAGTGAGTTGAAAGTGTTTCCTTATTTGGAGTCAGAATTGACCTCCCGCTTAGTTCCCTGCACTGGTCCTGGTCCTGCCTCTAGGACTACACAACATAAGCCAAACATCTCTTCTGTGTAGGCCAGTGGTTCTAAGCACGGGCTGCAGAGATGGGCCTGGGTTCAACTCCAGACACTTAGGATTTTAGTCACTTTGGACTCTTCAAACCCAGGCTCTTATTCTCATCTGTTTAAACAGACAGGAGTACATAAGTGATGTAGTGAAAACTTAGCTCAGCACAGGGCACGTAGTGTGTGCTCCGTGAAGAGTAGTCATGATTGTTAGAGCTGTCATCCGTAGGGCAACCTTTCAGCTCTTTGCAGACTGCCTGGTGGTGCAACAGTTAAGTGCTCAGCTGCTAACTCACAAAACTGGCAGTTTGAACCCACCCAGTGGCTCTGCAAGAGAAAGACCTGGCGATCTGCTCCGCTAAAGATTACAGCCAAGAAAACCCTATGGGGCAGTTCTACCCTATCACATGGGGTTGCTATGAGTTTAAATCGATTTGGCCCCAACAACAGTTTTCTCTTTTCATGCTGGATGCCCCCAGGTCCTTTGACTCTCTCATTATTCATTTATTCACTTATCCACCCATAAAGATTGACCAGGCACTGAGCTGGGTGCTTGGATATATAGTGGTGAAAAAAACAGACCTGCTCTTTCAGCTTCCTCTGTACATATTCTGCTCCACGTCGTCCAGATTGTCTCTCTAAAAATGTAGTATCCAAAGCTACACTCCATACTCTGTAACTGTAACTTGATCAGGAGAGACTGGCATAACTGTCACCGCTCTTGTTCAGACTACAGTACTTCTAATAATGCAGGCTTTTGGCAACCACGTCGTCATACAGCCTGAAGCCAAGAAAACCCCTGAGTCTTTTTCTCTTGAACTGCTCTTCAGCTATAGGTCTCTCTTTGTGCATTCAGTGCTTTATCCTGGATTTAAGATGTTTTCATTATAAAACAGTCCATTGTAGGGTCTCTTTAAGCAGGATGCTCCCCAGTACAGCCCAAGTGGAATTCGATTTACTGAAATCCAGTTTCCACCCAACTTGGCAGAACTCTAGTTCCAGAAAAGTGTGACCACCACATAAAGCCAAATCTGCCCAAAGGGGGAGATGTAGGAAGAAGGGTGGAGAGATTGACTATGGGACATTTTGGTGGGAAATAGGAAGGGGTGGGAGGGGTCAGAGCCCTCCCTTTCTGCCCCCACACACTGTCTAGCTCCCACACTTCCCCTCCCAGCCCCCCATATACCAGGGGAGCGGGAGTCCCAGAGCAGGCCAAGCTGCCCCCTTAGCTCCTGCGCAGGTTGCCCCCACTTCAGCTCTGCTCTCTTGCCCCTCCCAACCCACCACCACTCCTGTCTCCACCCAGACGTGGGCTCCGTTGAAGGCCTGGCCTACCACCGCAGCTGGGACACGCTCTACTGGACAAGCTACACAACATCCACCATCACTCGCCACACTGTGGACCAGACCCGCCCAGGGGCCTTCGAGCGGGAGACAGTCATCACCATGTCTGGGGACGACCACCCGCGGGCCTTCGTGCTAGACGAGTGCCAGAAGTGAGCTGTGGGCTTGCGGGGGAAAGCAGGGGGGAGAGAGGGCCAGGTAGACCCAGGCAGGGAATGCGAAGTGGTGTGAGAGGGAGTTGGGAGAGGCACAGGGTGGCAGAAACTCCACCCTGTGAGAGGCAGGAGGGGCAGGTTCTAATCCAGACTCGGCCGCTTCCTTGCTGTGTGAACTTAGGTGAGCTGTGTAACCTCTCTGACCTTCAGTTTCCTCATCTATAATGTGAGGATAATACGACTTCAGGTGCCTGAACCAAGGAGATGATCAGGGGCTGTGAAGGACCCTTCTGACTTTGTGAAAATTGATTCATGCATCAGACAGCCACGTTCAAGGCACATATTATCTCATTCCCTCTGTGTCTCAGGGACTCAAAGCTTCAGGCAAAGAATATTCATCAAACACCTGTTGTGTGGAAGCCCTAGACTTGGCCCATTTAAGCCACCTGGCTGGGGAGATAAATCACATTCATGGGAAGCAATAATGACTGGCACAGGGCTGTATGGGGTGGTCAGGAGGAAGAACAGCTGGGGAAGGGCAATCCAGACAGGGGGGTGTTTCTGAGCAAAAACCTGGAGGAGGGAAAGTTCAAGGTGGGAAGGACAGCAAAGGAACCCCTACCCTCCTATGCACATGGCTCCCCTGGGTGCCTAGGTAGGCCTGAGGGTGGCATGGGAAGTTGGAGTCTGGTTGCAAAGGAGCCAAAAACACAAGCCAGGAAGAGCTGGGGAGGAAACACTGGTCTGTGGGTGCTCTCAGCTCTCTCCCCATGGAGGTCCACCCATCTCTGCCTCCTCTGTTCTCTGATAGGACCAGCCCTGCCCCCACCATGAGCCACCCCCCTTGCCTTAGCATTCCTGACCCACATGTGAACAAAACTCTTTTCCCCTGAATTCAGCAGCACTTGGAATTTTTTCAAAAAGCTTTACAAGGAAATGAAGGAACAAACAAAACCCAAAAGCAACTACACGGAAACGATGAGTGTACTGAGCCTAGATCCCTTCCCCTGCTGTAACTCAAGCCCAGCCAGCCTGGCACAGCTGACCCAGCACAAGGGCCCTCTGTTCTCCCTGTCTCACCCTGCCTGGTCGGGCTGTCTGACTCCTCACAGCTGATGACAACGAACCTTAGGGACTTCACCTGTCGGGCTGGCCCCAGGGCCTGGAACCTCCAAGGAGGGCCCTTGTGCTGGACCCCCTGCCTTGCTCCCATCCATCCCAGAGGCACCGGGCAGCCTCAAGGCTTCAGAAGCCTGCCCACCTGGTTCCTTTCCTCTGGGCCCAGGGGATTCAGTCATTCATTCAGCAAATGGCTTTTGAGAACTGACAAGGTGCTGGGAATGCAGTGGGGAGTGAGACAAACAGTGGCCCTGCCTCGTAAGGTGGGGGGCTTATTCGATTCTACTCATGATGAGGCTACGGCTGTCTTGAGTGTGTAACAGGACCTGCCGGACCCAGATGTGGGGTGCATGTCCTGGGGGAGATGACGTGTGAGCTGCAGGATAATGAGCTGACTCAAGAAGGGGCAGGACATAGAGCCTTTAGGAGGAAGAGCTGACCTGTCTGGGAAAAGGCCCTCCCGTGGTCAGAAGGAGCAGGCACTGTGGAGGAGCTGGAAGGAGCCTATATGGACTCAGATGCGGGAGCACGGAGCTGCAGACAACCAGCTTCCTGTTGAGCCTGTCTGCATGGCATTAGGGACTCACCGATGGCCTGGGGGAGCTCACAGCAGAGGGTTAGGAAGTCCCCCTGCATGCCTGGTTCTGGTGGACTGCCCCCTCGGGAAAGCCTCTCTCCTCTCCCTCTCCAACTAGCCCTTCCTGGGGAGTCGTTTTACCAGACTCGGAACCTACCATTGCATCGCATGTAACTCTTCCACACATAGCAGTCTGTAGGTGATAGGAGGAAACCCCTCTCACCCCAGGTACTGAGCTGGGCTCCACCTGAGGGTGTGGGGGTCCCTGATGGGAACCAACAAGCCGCAACAAGTCAAGGAAGATGACTCTAGCAGCCGTCCCCCAAAACTAAAAACCCGTGGCTGTCGAGTTGATTCTGACTCACAGCAGCTGCTCAAGACACCTATTTTTGATTTTGGTGGCCAGAGGGAGATAACACCTCCCTCCAAACTCCCTGCTAACTCCATTGGGAGCCCCTGCCCCTTCTCCACGACAAGCCTTAGCCTCATAAGCCCCAGAGCAGCCAGCATCTGCGTAAGGGAGGGGGAGCATCATTTTCCCACTGAGCGTAGTGGACGGAGGTGAGTCACTTGGGGAGGGGGGTTAGAAGAGTGAGACCTGGAGAGGTATGAGGAGACAAGTCCACCAGGTGGAGGAGAGAGCTGTGGCCAGAACAGTGAAGGTGGAGGGGAGGGGCGCAGGGGTGGGAGGCAGGGGGTGGTCCTGTCAGAGGACTGGAGAATGGAAATTGGCTTTCCAGTAGCTCCGTGGTTCTCCAACTTCAGTGTGCACAAGGATCACCTGAGGCATGCTGGAAAATCCTGGTTCCTTGGCCTCACCCCAGACCTAACTGAGTGAGAATCTCTGGGACTGAGGGCTCAAGAATCATGATTCAACACGGGGGTTTGAGGATCACACGTTGCCACATCCAGTGTAGTGCTTGACCATCCCTGGTCCTGCCACTGCCATCTCTCAAGCCTCACCACCTACCCCCCTACCCCCACCCAGAAGCACAGCATAATTGGGAACTGGCACTATTCCATCACCTCCTCTACTGGTGAGGAAGCCAAGTCTCAGAGGGGTGAGGGGGCTCATTCAAGTTCAGAGCTGGGGCTCAAACCCCAAATAGCAAAGGCTTACGTTATGGAGAAGGCGATTCTCTAGGACTTCTTGAAGGTAGGATCCATGTATCCCCAAGACCTAAGACACTCAACAAGGGTTTACTGGGTGATTTGGAAAAGAGTCAGGTTCAGTGCAGGGAGCAGAGAAGAGTTTAAAACCATAGCAAAGATTCACATAGCATTTACCATGTGTCATTAAAATGGCTATTAACTAATGTCATCTCTCAACCACTTTGAAGCAGGTAGTAGTATTATCCCCACTTCATAGAGGAGGAAACTGAGGCACAGGGAGGTTCAGTAACTTGCCTAAAGTTACCTATCTGGTGAGTGCTGGAGCCAGGATTGGAGCCCACAGAGCCTGACTCACTTTGCTCCACTCTCTCAGTACACAAGGATGGTTGTTTCACACTGAGGTATGTATATGTGCATACTTGCATGCATGCACGCACACACACACACACACACACACACAGTACATGAACCGTCTGCGTGGCAGCCCAGTCCTTCCTGGGCATCTGGGCTGTGTTTGCCTTGACAGGCTCTGAGGTTGCCTGTGGCACTGGGGTCTGGCTCACACCCTGGCCAGCCACTGGGTTCTGCATGGCCTGGCCCGTGCCCTCTGTGCCAGTTCCCAGTGCCCATGGCAGACTCTGCCTTTGACTTCGGATCCCTCTGCCCCTCTCATCCCCAGCCTGATGTTCTGGACCAACTGGAACGAGCAGCACCCCAGCATCATGCGGGCAGCCCTGTCAGGCGCCAATGTCCTGACTCTCATCGAGAAGGATATCCGCACACCCAATGGCCTGGCCATCGACCACCGGGCCGAGAAGCTCTACTTCTCTGATGCTACCCTGGACAAGATTGAGCGGTGCGAGTATGATGGCTCCCATCGCTATGTGAGTCTGCGAGGGTGGGCAGGTGGGGCTGGCACCAAGGGAGGCTGGGGTCGGTGGGGGGCCCATCAGCCAAGGAGACAGTCCAGCACAGAGAACCAGACGCAGGGAGGCAACGTGGCACGGTGGGAAGAGCTGCGAGAGAATGAGGCCTGGCACTGCCACTTAGCCATGCGGGCTTAGACACCCCTCAACTTGCCTGGGCTTGGTTTCCTTGTCAATTAAATGAGGAAGATGGCTAGCGGCCACTGTGGGTTCTTCCTATTCTGTGACTCTGTCGGGGTCTGGACCAGGGCCTGGCTCCCCGATCCCTGGAGCAGAGTCGGGGTGAGAGGCCTGAGCTGCACCAGTGGTGACAGTGCTTTGCCCACAGGTGATCCTGAAATCGGAGCCGGTCCACCCGTTCGGGCTGGCTGTGTACGGGGAGCACATCTTCTGGACTGACTGGGTGCGGCGGGCGGTGCAGCGGGCCAACAAGTATGTGGGCAGCGACATGAAGCTGCTGCGCGTGGACATTCCCCAGCAACCCATGGGTATCATCGCTGTGGCCAACGACACGAACAGCTGTGAGTAGTGCCATCACCACCAGCCTTGTGCCCTGCTCACCTGCTTGCATGTACACACACTCCACCTTGGGTCCTGCTCCCCAGGGCTTCCATGTGCAACACATACCTGCACACCTTCACCCCCAAGAAACTCCAAGACACCTAACACTCCTACAGGGAGCAGTGGTGGTTCAGTGGCAGGATTCT
Source organism: Dugong dugon (assembly GCA_030035585.1). NCBI lineage: Eukaryota > Metazoa > Chordata > Mammalia > Sirenia > Dugongidae > Dugong > Dugong dugon. The sequence goes on from CM057465.1 coordinate 11,943,637, forward strand.
TGCCTTCCATGCACCTCATGCAGAGCCACCACCCTTCTGTCAGTGGAGGCTTGCATGTTGCTAGGATGCTGAACAGGTTTCATCGGAGATTCCAGGCTAAGAGAGACTAGGAAGAAAGGCCTGGTGATCTACTTCTGAAAATCAGCCAGTGAAAACCCTATGAATTGTAATGGTCCGATCCCATTGTGCATAAGGTCACCCTGAGTTGGGGAGTGACTTGATGGCAACTAACAACACCCCTCTACTTCAGGTCCCCAAAATATCAGTGTACACACTTGAGCCCCTCTCATCCAAAGTCCTCTCTTTCCCACACAATCACATACACACACATCATAACATCCCCACCTTGGGCACCCCCACCTGGAGCCACACACACGGACCCACTCACACCCTCCTGGCTGACAGCAGCTCACACAGACAGGTCTTCGGCTTTCCCGGGCCTCACGAACGCTCCCCATACACACCATGGGATCCCCGCTGCACTCATGACCTCAAGGCTGCTTAGACTAGGACCTTTCTGAAATACCTCTGAGCCCATGCCACCCCTCTAAGACACAGAAGTCCTCAACCGCAGACCCACCCGAGAACATTCCTCACCCCAGGCCCCCCCCGCATAGAAGCCTTCCCTGTCACCCACCCCATTCCCTCCCCAGGGCTCCTGCCAGAACCCCCACCATGTACCACTTTGCCAGGACCAGGAAGCCCAGTGATGCTGTGTGAGGGGGGGTGCATAGAAGCCAACACTCTTTAGCCCGATTGTCGCCCACCCCTGCCTCAGGCGAACTTTCCCCATGCCGCATCAACAACGGGGGCTGCCAGGACCTGTGTCTGCTCACCCACCAAGGCCACGTCAACTGCTCCTGCCGAGGAGGCCGCATCCTGCAGGAAGACTTCACCTGCCGGGGTGAGGGGGGCTGGCGGGGACCCTGGCACTGGGCGCTCTCCTCCCAGACACTCTGATAGCTCAGCCCTATCCCCCCCAGCCTTTTACTGAGGAGAAACAGGATGACCTCAGTCCTGGTGGGGGGGGGGGTGAAGGCGCCGGGGCCCCAGCACTTAGGCTCACAATGCTCCCTTCCTCACCCCCAGCGGTGAATTCCTCATGCCGAGCCCAAGACGAGTTCGAGTGTGCCAATGGGGAGTGCATCAGCTTCAGCCTGACCTGCGACGGCGTCTCCCACTGCAAGGACAAGTCCGACGAGAAGCCCTCCTACTGCAGTAAGGAGCCCACCCTAGCCCCTGCCATCCCAGAGCCATGGCCCTGCTCCCTAAGCCCCTTGTCCCCAGAGTCACCAGCTTCAGCCCCCACAGGGTGGAGCGTGGGAGAGGGGCAAAAACACGGTCTAACCCTGTGGCCCGTGAGTAAGCAAGCTCGTTAGCCCACGCCAGGCCCATGGCAGGGACTGACAAATGCTCGTCAAGGGAGTAAACGCGTGGTGTCTCATTGGAGGCACTCTTCTCTGTGCCCTCTGCTGCCTGGTGGCTCACCCCCCTGTGCAGACTCACGTCGCTGCAAGAAGACTTTCCGCCAGTGCAGCAATGGGCGCTGTGTGTCCAACCTGCTGTGGTGCAACGGGGTGGACGACTGTGGGGACAGCTCTGACGAGATCCCCTGCAACAGTGAGTGGACGCTGCTGGCACACTGTGCCCTGGGCCTCAGACCTCTCGTTTGAGCCCGTACTCCGGCCCTGTGTCCTGAGCCTCTCCCCTACCACACCCTTGCCGAGCTCTTGTCCCCAGACCCCAGGGGCTCTGGTTCGGGGCACCTTTATAATGGCCCAGGGCAGGTGCTTTGGCCACTCCTGGCCGCAAGGGGAGGCCTCTGGCTGATGACCATGACGGGTGCTGTTCTAGAGACAGCCTGTAGTGTGGGCGAATTCCGCTGCCGAGATGGGACCTGCATCGGGAACTCCAGCCGCTGCAACCAGTTTGTGGACTGTGAGGACGCCTCCGATGAGATGAACTGCAGTGAGTGATACTCGCCTTCCCGTCTCTCCTGGGCTCTGCAGCCCAGCTTGCTCCCCTGCCCCTCCCACACTTCTGCTCCTGTCCTGGTTCCTGTCTGCCTTGCTCTGGCCCCACGGGGCAGCTTCAACGCCCACACCCTGTCCCTGTCATTGGGCTTTTCTGCCCTGGGATCCAGGGAGGGTGTGGAGGGCTCCACAGCGCCCCACCATGGACAACTTCCTGGCAGGCACCCCTGTCTGAAACACACAAAGGCACTGTGTGGGCCAGCAGCTCCCCTGGGGGGCGGATTTTGGGGGAGCCAGGTATCACCCCTTACCGCACCCCCCCCAGGTGCCACCGACTGCAGCAGCTACTTCCGCCTGGGGGTGAAGGGGGTGCTCTTCCAGCCCTGCGAGCGGACCTCCCTCTGCTATGCCCCAAGCTGGGTATGCGATGGCGCCAACGACTGCGGTGACTACAGTGACGAGCGTGACTGCCCAGGTCCGGCCAGTGGGCAGGTGTGCAGTGGGCGGCGGGCCCCAAGGGTGGAAATTCCCTTACGCCTTCCCTCGGCCCCCAGGTGTGAAGCGCCCCAGGTGCCCCTTGAATTACTTCGCCTGCCCCAGTGGGCGCTGCATCCCCATGAGCTGGACGTGTGACAAGGAGGACGACTGTGAGCACGGCGAGGATGAGACCCACTGCAGTGAGTGACCACCAGCACCCCACTGCCCCAGTGAGGAGCCCAGAGGACCCTGTGGTGGGGGTGGAGGGGTTCACCAGAGCCACGGGGACCCTGTCTGGGCCCCGCCTCTTCATCCCCTCCTTGGAGAAGGGCGCACCAGGACCTTCACACTCCAGACCCTGGGCTCAGAATGGGGTACCATTTCTCTTGTTCTTACTGAGCCCCCAAAAAGAGGAGGACCGTGGTATCTCTCCCATCCTTCCCTGGCATTTGTCTGCCCAGCTGAGTGTCCATCACCTCTCTTCTCTTCCCCGTTAACTATGGTTTCCAACTGTTCCAGACAAGTTCTGCTCGGAGGCCCAGTTTGAGTGCCAGAACCATCGCTGCATCTCCAAGCAGTGGCTGTGTGATGGCAGCGATGACTGTGGGGACGGCTCAGACGAGGCAGCTCACTGTGGTGAGAGATGGCACAGACACACACACACACACACACACACACACACACACACACACACACACCCTCCTGCACAGGGCACGGCACAGCGGGGTGGACGTCATCACAGCTGCCCAGCTGGGGTGGGGGAGGGCAGGCAACAGGGCCCTCCTCCTGAGTCTCTCAGTGGGTCCTGTTCCCCCCCACAGAAGGCAAGACGTGCGGCCCCTCTTCCTTCTCCTGCCCTGGCACCCATGTGTGCGTGCCCGAGCGATGGCTCTGTGACGGGGACAAGGACTGTGCTGACGGTGCCGATGAGAGCATGGCAGCTGGCTGCTGTGAGTGGCAGGGGCCACGAGGATTGGGGGTGGGCAGCAAATGGCCACAGACTCACTTTGCAGATGAGGAAACTGAGGGTGAAGGAGAGGAAGTGGATTTAGTGAGGGTCACACAGCAGTTGGTAGCAGAACCACATCTACAACCCAGGTGTCCAGACTCCCCATCCATACTGCTCTCATTCTGCCAGGAGCAGGGGCAAGTTAGCAGCTGAGGGCCGGGACAGGCAGGGGACAGGGGAAGGAGTGCTGGGGCCAGGCTGAGGGCCATGCCCGCCTCTGCCCACAGTGTACAACAGCACCTGCGATGGCCGTGAGTTCATGTGTCAGAACCGCCAGTGCATCCCCAAGCACTTCGTGTGCGACCATGACCGTGACTGTGCAGATGGCTCCGACGAGTCCCCGGAGTGTGGTGAGCCCCTGGGCTGCCTGGGAGGCAGGGCCTACCTACACGGTGCATGGGCTGTGCCCAGGGTACCCACTTCACCAGCCCCCTCCTTCCCCAGAGTACCCGACCTGCGGCCCCAATGAATTCCGCTGTGCCAACGGGCGCTGTCTGAGCTCCCGCCAGTGGGAGTGCGACGGTGAAAATGACTGTCATGACCAGAGCGACGAGGCTCCCAAGAACCCACATTGCACCAGCTCAGGTGGGCCCCGCGCGGCTCCCCTGCCCCCTCTCGCCCCTTCCTCCCCATTCCCAGACTGCCCACAGCCCTGCTAACCTGCCGCCTCTGTCCGCCAGAGCACAAATGCAACGCCTCCTCCCAGTTTCTGTGCAGCAGCGGGCGCTGCGTGGCCGAGGCGCTGCTTTGCAACGGGCAGGATGACTGCGGCGACGGCTCAGATGAGCGCGGCTGCCACATCAATGAGTGTCTCAGCCGCAAGCTCAGTGGCTGCAGCCAGGACTGTGAAGACCTCAAGATTGGCTTCAAGGTGTGCCCAGCTCCGAAGTGGGCAACTCCACATCCCCTGGCCTGGCAGGAACTCCTTTCTCCACTTCCTCATTCATTCATTCACTCATTCATCCATTCCGTTAGCAAGTGTTCATTCACAGCACCTACTCTGTGCCAGGCAGTGTTCTAGGCATTGGGATGCGGTAGTAAGCAGAAACCTCTGCTTGGTTGGATGTTGCATCTGTCTGGAAGGTAGAGCCAAGAGGATTTGCTGTCAGATGGGATGCGGGTGTGAGAGAAAGGGGAGTGCAGATGTCAAGGAGGCACCAGGCATACATTCTGGAGTTCAAGGGTGAGGTCCCGACCGTGGATGGAAATCTGGGCATCATCACCATCAAGATGGTGTCCAAATGCATAAGCCTGGATAAGGTCACCCGGGAGTGAGTGTAGCAGAGAGGAGGTCCAAGGCCTGCCCCTGGGGCTTACCAACACTGAGAGATCGGGGTGATGAGGCGACCAGCAAAGGAGCTGCCGCTGAGGTGGGAGTAGAGCCAAGTGAGGAAGGCACTTCAAGGAAGACAGCGTGATCAGCTCTATCAGATGATGCCCCGGGCCACGTGGAATGAGGCCTGAGCCTCCTTCTTTGGGTAGAGAAATGTGGAGACCATTGGTGGCCTCAGAGAGTGGTTTCAGTTGGGGTGAGAGCCAGCCTGCTGGATGAGTTGGTTGGGTTGGTTTCTCCCTCTCCTCCGAGCCCAGAGAGCTCAGACTAGGCAATTGCTCCCCATCTCCCCCTCATGCCACCCCCAGGTCTCCCTAATTATCAGGAAGTCCCCCTTATGTCTGACCTCCCTTAGACTGATGCTCCCTCCCCCAACATGGCTGAGCTTCCCTCTCAGAGCCAGCTATCCAGGGTGGAAGGAGTTGGAGCCCCAAGGGGTTTCTGACCCCAGGTTTGCAGGGTGTGAGGCCCGCAGCTTTCAGGGAGTGGTGCTCCCCACCACCCAGACCCTTGCACCACCCCAGCCCCAGGCTCTCTCTGCTCACAGTGCCGCTGCCGCCCCGGCTTCCGGCTGAAGGACGACGGCCGGACATGTGCTGACGTGGACGAGTGCAGCACAACCTTCCCCTGCAGCCAGCGCTGCATCAACACCCGCGGCAGCTACAAGTGTCTGTGCGTGGAGGGCTATGCCCCCCGCGGTGGCCACCCCCACAGCTGCAAAGCTGTGACTGGTACGACGGACACTTGGAGGGGGTGGGGAGGACTAGAAATGCCCCAGCCAGGCGCTGAGCCCAGGATCCTCTGTCTCCAGACGAGGAGCCGTTTCTGATCTTCGCCAACCGGTACTACCTGCGCAAGCTCAACCTGGATGGTTCCAACTACACGCTCCTCAAGCAGGTACCACAGCCAGGCCCTCCTCACCCCAAGCGCGTCTCCCCAGGTCAGCTGAGAGGTCCTTCCTCACCCAGTACCACCTTCCCCGTTCTCCCCACTGGGCCCATGAGCATCAGCCCCTATTGAGTCATCCAGCCCTCCAAGCTCTCTCCCCAGAGACAAACGGGCCCCCTGCTGCCACACCCAGCATCTTCCACTCCCCCCATTGTTCATCCAGGGCCTGAACAACGCTGTCGCCCTGGACTTTGACTACCGAGAGCAGATGATATACTGGACAGATGTGACCACCCAGGGCAGCATGATCCGAAGGATGCATCTTAACGGGAGCAATGTGCAGGTGACAAATGGGGGGCCCAGAGTCCAGCCCTCAAGCACCCCAGCCCAGATGGCTTTGTGTTTAAGGTCATCTCCCCTTCTCCCCACCTTCCTAAAAAGATGGTTTCTTTCTTCCCCCTTCCCCCACCAAGTCATTGCTTGATTCTGCTTGCTCTAGCTTCTCCCTCTTCTCCAAGCCCAGAGAGCGCAGACTAGGCAATCCCTCCCGTCTTCCCTCGTGCCATCCCAGGTCTCCCTAGTCATCAGGAAGTCCCCCCTTATGTCTGACCTCCCTTAGACCAGTGCTCCCAGCCACTGTGGGCTTGCTCTGTCCTATAGGGGACTGGGGCCTCTTCTGAGCACCTACTTAGTGTGAGGCACAGGCTGGGCACTTTACACCCACCGTCCTTCCAGCAACACTGGGAGAAGGAGCCCGATCCCACCTGACACATGGGGAAAGCTGAGTGCCCTACCCAGGTCACCCAGGGCTCTTACTTCCCTCCCCCTGCCTGTAGGTGCTGCACCGGACAGGCCTCAGTAACCCCGACGGGCTGGCTGTGGACTGGGTGGGCGGCAACCTGTATTGGTGTGACAAAGGCCGGGACACCATCGAAGTGTCCAAGCTCAATGGAGCCTATCGGACGGTGCTAGTCAGCTCTGGCCTCCGTGAGCCCAGGGCTCTGGTGGTCGACGTGCAAAATGGGTATGTGGGCAAAGAGGGTTGGCAGAGCCCCTGAAAGCAGGCAGTCCACTCATGTGGACTGATGGCAGGCCCTCTCAGGGCTCACTGCCTGCCCACCTTCCAGGTACCTGTACTGGACAGACTGGGGTGACCACTCCCTGATTGGCCGGATTGGCATGGATGGGTCCAGCCGCAGCGTCATTGTGGACACCAAGATCACGTGGCCCAATGGCCTGACGCTGGACTACGTCACTGAGCGCATCTACTGGGCTGATGCCCGTGAGGACTACATTGAGTTTGCCAGCCTGGATGGCTCCAATCGCCATGTAGGTCAGTATGCCAGTGGGGCCACCCGGGCTAGTAGACTGGGGGTCTGAAGCTACAGGGCATCAGGCCTTCCCATGTATAGTCCAGGATGATGGGGCCCCAAGGATGGGAGAGATGGAACCTGGGGTTGGGGAACTCCAGCCCTCCCTCACTTCCTGGTAGGAAGCCATAAAGTATCATAGAGCATGACCCTCTGTTGGACAGTCCCTGATTTGAACGTCAGCTCTGCCACTTCTTAGCTCTGCAATGGTGGGAAGCCACTTAGCCATCTGGAATCACGCCCACCTCCCAGGGTTGTTGTGAGACCTGGTAGGTAGGCATCCAGCAGGTCCTCGGCACTGACCAGCCATGCCATTTTCCCACTGCTCGCAGTGCTGAGCCAGGACATCCCGCACATCTTCGCACTGACCCTGTTTGAGGATTATGTCTACTGGACCGACTGGGAGACAAAGTCCATCAACCGTGCCCACAAGACCACGGGCGCCAACAAGACGCTCCTTATCAGCACCCTGCACCGGCCCATGGACTTGCATGTCTTCCATGCCCTGCGCCAGCCAGACGGTAAGCAGGCCAGGAGTGAGGGCAGTCAGAGGGTGGGGCGGCACAAGGGACCTCTGGAGTGGGGCAGGGACCCAGCCCTAGCAGTTAGGATACCCACAGTCTCATCGCTTCCCCAGCACTGCCTGAACACTACCAGCCAGGTACTGGGAGACTCAGGGAGGGTGCAGACAGGATGGTCTAGCCCTTGAGAGGCTGCAGCCCAGCCTGGGTCCAGCCCTGGAGTTGGAGCAGTGAGACCCTGAAGCCCATCAAGCAGGCCTAAAGAGAAGGACGGCTCTGGGCCCACCCACCAAGGCAGGCCCGGAAGGCAGGCTGAGGGACGGCAGAGCTGAGGCCTGGTGGTGGGTTCCTTAGGCCTGGCCGGCCCTGACCCTGTGACTTTGAGGGAGTCCTCTCCTGTCTGCCTTCAGCTTCCTCCTGAAGGAGGCAGGATTTAGACCCACCCAGCTCTGCCCAGGATAGTGGGTGGGGCAGCCCTTTGGAAGACCAGACAATGTGTTACCGTGAATGCTTCCCTCTCTCTTGGCCAGAGGCCAGTGGCTCAGCGAGCAATAGTCCCTAGATGGGCCTAGCCGGCCACCCTTCAACCACTTTTCCTCTGGCAGTGCCCAATCACCCCTGCAAGGTCAACAATGGCGGCTGCAGCAACCTGTGCCTGCTGTCCCCTGGGGGTGGCCACAAATGTGCCTGCCCCACCAATTTCTACCTGGGCGGTGATGGGCGCACCTGTGTGTCCAACTGCACAGCAAGCCAGGTGAGGGCTCTCCCTCTCCACCCGTTCACCAGCACCCCATCTCCCCGCTCCCCACACCAGTACCCACTTCTTCCTCAGAGCCCAACGCCTGCTCGAATAGCCTCATGCATCTGGTTTTTCCACACTAACACCCCCACATTTCTTGCCTACCTCTTGTCTCCCCACAGCAATACTTTTATACCTATCCCCTCACACAAACACCCCCACACCCTAACCCTGCCCCTTCCTCACCAATACCCCCAACCCTTTCCTCCACACACCCATCATACCCAACCTTCCATCCAGCCCAACCACTCCACAAATCACTCGGACCATACTACCTGTTTGAAACATCCCAGCCCTTCAAAAGAAAACCTTCTGAGTTCCCCAGACCCCCACCAACCCCTCTTGCCCCCACCTGCCCTCCAGTTTGTGTGCAAGAACGACAAGTGCATCCCCTTCTGGTGGAAGTGTGACACTGAAGACGACTGTGGGGACCATTCGGATGAGCCCCCAGACTGTCGTGAGTGCCCGGGGCAGGGGTGGCAGGAGGGGCCCCACGGGCTGTGTCTGGGTAGCCTGACTCCAGAGGGGCCACAGATGTGGTGCTCAGGGCGGAGGCTGGTCGTGCCCATCCCGGGCCCTTCTGATGCCCAGCTCTCTTCCCCGGCAGCTGAGTTCAAGTGCCGCCCAGGACAGTTCCAGTGCTCAACAGGCATCTGCACAAACCCTGCCTTCATCTGTGATGGGGACAATGACTGCCAGGACAACAGTGATGAGGCCAACTGCGGTAAAGCGCTGCCCCCACTCCCTGTGCCCCCCCACCCGAATTTGGGGGTTTCGTATTGCACTCTGAGGGCTTCCTGCTGCTCGAAGCCCTGAACCTGCACCTCAGCTCCTTGCCCCTTCATCCTCACAGCCACTATTAGTTACCCTGGCCTCCTCCCCTCCTCGCCCACAGATATCCACGTCTGCTTGCCCAGCCAGTTCAAGTGCACCAACACCAACCGCTGCATTCCTGGCATCTTCCGCTGCAATGGGCAGGACAACTGTGGAGACGGGGAGGATGAGAGGGACTGCCGTGAGTGCCCAAGGCTGGGAGCCAGGAACTGGGTGCAGAGGGTGGGTGTGGAAGCACGAGTCACATTGAAATCTCCCCACTGCTGCTTCAAGAGGCCTTTGCTGCTCTACAGCAGCAGTGTTAGATGGGCAGCATAAATTATATTGGGTGTAACGTGGTTTGCTCATAAAATCATCATGCTTGATATAGAGGTGTGCAAATCCAGAAAACAAAAAGCCTAACAATCGGAGGGACGATGGGGCGGGGGTGGGTGGGCAGGAATAAATTGTTCCTTCTTCCAGAGAAATGGTGGGAGGCATAACAGGCAGGTCCTCATTCTCTCTCCCACACCCACACCCCCACCCCCTGCAGCCGAGGTGACCTGTGCCCCCAACCAGTTCCAGTGCTCCATCACCAAGCGCTGCATCCCCCGCGTCTGGGTCTGTGACCGAGACAATGACTGTGTGGATGGCAGCGACGAGCCTGCCAACTGCAGTGAGTTGCCTGGTGCTCCTGGGGTGCGGAGCCCACGTCCCTCCACAGTGCCTGCTCCTCCCACAACCCGCATACCTGGGAGCCCATGTTCCCCCCATATAACCCCTCAGGGGCCACTTCCACCCACTCCCCTACCTCACGGCACACTCCAGAAAGGAGCGTCCCCTCACACTGACCCCACCCCTTGCAGCCCAGATGACCTGCGGAGTGGACGAATTCCGCTGCAAGGACTCGGGCCGCTGTATCCCGGCGCGCTGGAAGTGTGACGGGGAGGACGACTGTGGGGACGGCTCAGATGAGCCCAAGGAAGAGTGTGGTGAGCGGGGCTGCCCAGCACCCTGCCAGAGGAAGGCAGTCTGCTTGGGTCGGGGGTTAGCATCCAGGGACTGCAGGGGGAGGTCGGGCCCTGACCCTGGCTATCTCTCATGGCCCTGGGACCAGGCTTCCTGTGCCCACCGGAGGACTGGCACAGGGAGGTATCTCCCATGTCCCCCTGTGCCCACCACCTCCTGTCTGATTCCCCTGGCCCTGGCCCCGCTAGCACCTCATCAGCACATACCTGTTGCAGAATCTTCCCTACCTGTCCCATGGGATCTGTTAATCCTTTCCCACAGCAGCTCCCCCACTCACTCATGTCCCTTCTCCCCTATAATCTCCTGTAGACCTCACACCTCAGAACGCTGCCTGGGCTCCCCATAGCTGACCGTTCTCAGGCTGGAATGCCCACCTCACCCTGCTGGTCCTGACCACCCCTGCCATCCTCATCACACCTGCCGGAGACCTAATGTCTGCCCATCCCCCCACCGCTGACTGCCCCGCGTTTGCCCCCATCTTGTCGCCCTAGACGAGCGTACCTGTGAGCCATACCAGTTCCGCTGCAAGAACAACCGCTGTGTGCCAGGCCGATGGCAGTGTGATTACGACAATGACTGTGGGGACAACTCTGACGAGGAGAGCTGCAGTATGTGCCCCGACGCGCCCAGCGGGGCGCCCTTCCCCAAGAGACCTTGGGCTCCTCCCTCCTCAACACCCCTGCCCCTCCCGCCGGCAGGCTGTGCTAGGCCAGGTGTCCGCCTCCCAGGGCAGGGGGTCCGGCCCCTCCCTTCTCACCCCACCCCACTCCATGTTGTGTATTTGAGTTTGTGCCATTTCACCTCATCTCATGTTTCTCTCCATTTTCACACTGTCCTCTCGGGGTTGCAGAGGTAGGTGTCTCTGATGTGCCCCTGCTCCCATCACACCCTGCCTATGCCCCAGAGCCCACCCGTCCCCGTGCTGTGCCTCTGCCCATCGTCCTTTAGTGGACGTGCTGTGCCTCTCCCCAAGCCCTGGTCTTGTCTCAGCCATCCTGTCCCTTCCCTCCTTCCCCACACACAGTCTGTCCAGGGACTCGTGCCCTGTCTCTGTGTCTGTCCCCAGAGGGGTGAATGTGGGCACCCCCTGTGCCTGGCTGTCCTGTGAGAGCAGCCGGTTGGCCCTGCCCAGGATTGGTTGGGCATCCTGGTCATGAGACTCCTCTTCTGTGGCCTGCGGGGACCGGACCTTGGGCTTGGGAGTATCACTCTGCCCCGGGCTGAGATGCCCCAGAGGCTGATCCCTATGCCCACCCTCCTGGAGCCATCTCTCCCCTGTCCTTCCCCAGCTCCACGTCCCTGCTCCGAGAGTGAGTTTTCTTGTGCCAATGGCCGCTGCATCGCTGGGCGCTGGAAATGCGATGGTGATCATGACTGCGCGGATGGCTCAGATGAGGTGGGGAGGGAGAACGGAAGGAAGAAGGAATGGTCTTGGAAGAGAGGGCAGGGTCCCCGGGGTGCCCAGATCTGACCAGGCTGCCTGCTTCTGTGCCCACAGAAAGACTGCACTCCTCGCTGTGACATGGACCAGTTCCAGTGCAAGAGTGGCCACTGCATCCCCCTGCGCTGGCGCTGTGATGCTGATGCTGACTGCATGGACGGCAGTGATGAGGAAGCCTGCAGCACTGGCGGTGAGCCCCTCCAGCTTGGCCCGCCCACATCCCCCTCCCCATCATATGGCTCCATCATTCACTCATTCTTTTTTTCCTAGATCCATTGTTCATCCCACAAATATTTACTGAGTGCATACCATGTGCCAGGCATCACCCTAGACATGGTGCTTGCAGCAGTGAGCGAGGCACAGGGCCACTGGGGACATCTGTGCAGGCTGTGCCCTCCACAAGGGCACCTAGTAGAGGGGGCCAGTCAAGGCTAAAATCCAGCAGAAGCAGCCTGGGGGGCTGTGCCCATCCAGGCCCCACCAATTCCCACAAGGTGGTGAGCTGCCCTGAGAAGCAAAGTCCCTGCTCACTCTCCTTCCTGGGCCAGTGAGGCCATCCCTGGCTGACCTGCCTGGGCTGGACAGCCTGGAGAGAGGCTGGGCGTGGAGCAGGGGCCCCACCAGGCAGGGCAGACAGCCCAGGGCCCTGCTGCAGTCACCAGTGAGAGAGCCCTCTGAACTCTCTGCACATTCTTTCCCTGAGGTGCCTCTGCTTCTCCCCTGAACACCAGAGGAGGCAGTTCTGTCCCACTGCCCATCTGGCAGAAATTAGGAGACCTGGGCCCAATCCTGCTGTGCCACTGCTTGCCTGGTGACCCTGCTGGGGCACCCACGGAGCCCAGGGGCAATCTCTAAGTTTTACACCCTTACCCCTCAATCTAAGCGCCCAGAGGCATCTCTTAAGTTGCACACACCCCCCACCCCAATTTCGAGATGAGTAGATGTTGGTAGCAGCAAGTTGTCAGTAGAACCACCTTCCCCTTACCCTCTGTTGTCCAGCTGCCTCAGTCAGAAGCCTTTCATATTTATGGCACCTCAGAATGCCATTTCATGCCTTGTCTGGAGCCCCCTTGGACTTGCACCCGGGGACAAGTTGCCCGTCTGGACCTTCCCCCTGCCCCCTCGATTTGCCTCTGGCCGCCCATCCCCACACTGGAGGGCAAGATCTGCAGGAGATCCTGCCGCCAGCAGCCTTGGGCTCACGGGCTTACCCTTCCATCTTTGCTGTGCTTGCGCCCAGTGCGGACCTGCCCCTTGGACGAGTTCCAGTGCAACAACACTCTGTGCAAGCCACTGGCCTGGAAGTGCGATGGCGAGGACGACTGTGGGGACAACTCAGATGAGAACCCCGAGGAGTGCGGTGAGACCCCCGGATGGGGCGGGGCTCACGGGTGGGACGGGGCGGGGCGGGGCTCACGGGCTTCCCAGCGCCGACGCGGCGGGGTTAGTGGTCGCTGGAGCAGGCTGATTATGGCTCTGTCTCCTGCTACCCGCAGCCCAGTTCCTGTGCCCTCCCAACCGGCCCTTCCGTTGCAAGAATGATCGCGTCTGCCTGTGGATCGGGCGCCAGTGTGACGGCACCGACAACTGCGGGGATGGGACTGATGAGGAGGACTGTGGTGAGCAGGGGCCAGTGGAAGGGAACCTGGAGAGCCTGTAATGGGGGCGCTGACCGGATCGTGGTCGTGGGCCAAGAGGGAGTTGTGTAGGGGGAGGGAACTCACCCAGGAAGGGGCGGATCCCTTGCTGGGATCCTGGGGGCCCTTTCTTGGGCCGGAGAAGCCCCTGGGGAAGGTGCCCCAGGCTTCCTGATGCCCTGGTCTTGGAGGTGGGGGACTGGGAATCTGAAGGTTTAACCAGCTCCCCCTGCAAGTTTAACAAACAGCGAGGTTTGGGACCCACCAGTGTTTGTGACTGACTGTTTGGGGGTCCCTGTGGGAGGAGGATTCAGGGTGGGTAAATGCCCAGGATCTGAAGCCCCCACCCTCCCCAGAGCCCCCCACGGCCCAGACCCCCCACTGCAAGGACAAGAAAGAGTTCCTGTGCCAAAACCAGCGCTGCCTCTCCTCCTCGCTGCGCTGCAACATGTTCGATGACTGTGGGGACGGCTCAGATGAGGAGGGCTGCAGCATAGGTAAAGCTGGGCGTGCCAGTCGGCAGTGCGGGGCTGGGAGGGCCAAGGACCCAAGCCAGGCCTCAGGTGGCTCAGGGGAAAGGGACCCACTCTCTGTCCCCCACAGACCCCAAGCTGACCAGCTGCGCTGCCAATGCCAGCATCTGTGGGGATGAGGCACGCTGCGTGCGGACTGAGAAAGCCGCATACTGCGCCTGCCGCCCAGGCTTCCACACCGTGCCAGGCCAGCCGGGATGCCAGGGTAGGAAGGCAGGACCAAGAGGGGGCAGGTGGAAAGCCTAGCCTCGAGACACCCCGTGACCCTTCCCTGTAACCCCCAGACATCAACGAGTGCCTGCACTTTGGCACCTGCTCACAGCTCTGCAACAACACCAAGGGTGGCCACCTCTGCAGCTGCGCACGGAACTTCATGAAGACACACAATACCTGCAAGGCCGAAGGTACAGGAGAGGCCAGGAAGGGTGGGGCTGGACAACACTCAGGATGTGAAGTGGGGCGGACCTGGATGGCATGTTTTCCTCCACACACCCCTGCCCACACCTGGAACCCCAGACGCACAGGTGCAACATCCTGTCCACCTGCTCCTGAGCACAGTGCTGGTGCCATGCAGGCAGAGGGCACAGTCCTGGGGCTGACTCACCTGGAAAGTTTGCGGGGAGTGGGATGGAGGCAGCACCCATCCATCCCACACATGCCTCCACACACACTACTCCCAGGACATGAGCACACACAGACACACATTGGCACATGCACACAGTCACACGTACCCACTATATATTCCCCACTTGCTTTGACACATACCTGACACAGATACACATACGCGTGCATGCACATTCCAGGCAGTCCAGTGTGTATACACGCGCACCCATGTGTAGTTATAGCCCCACTGCACATACCCAAGTGCACACACATGCCTGTGTACCACCACACACCACAGTGGTGCTGAGCATAAGTCATGAGAAGGCAGAAGTCTATGGGACTGGCAGCAGGGATGGCTTCCTGGAGGAGCTGGTCACACTAGATCAACTCAATGGAGGGGAGGAGGAAGGAAGTTCGGCGGATAGAGGCTAGAGCCCTGGAGCCTGGCACCGAGGTGGGAATGAGCACAGGCTTCTGGCTGGAGCTGACACTGAATAGGAGAGAAGATGTCTTTAGTATGAAAGGGCTGGGCTGGGCTGGGAGTCACATCCCAGGTGCCCTCCTCCCAGCACCAGGCCCAGCTTCCTGTCCCGCCTCTCACTCCCATCTGACCTCTAGCCTCTTGCCTCTTCAGGCTCCGAGTACCAGGTCCTATATATCGCTGATGACAATGAGATCCGCAGCCTGTTCCCCGGGCACCCCAACTCTGCTTATGAGCAGGCCTTCCAGGGCGACGAGAGCGTCCGCATTGATGCCATGGATGTCCACGTCAAGGCTGGTCGTGTCTATTGGACCAACTGGCACACAGGCACGATCTCCTACCGCAGCCTTCCACCTGCTGCGCCACCTACCACTTCCAACCGCCACCGGCGGCAGATCGACCGTGGTGTCACCCACCTCAACGTGAGTATCCAGCCAGGGCAGGGTGTGCCCATAGGCACAGAGTGGGTGGGAGGGCTCTGGAGAGCAGATGTTTCTGAGCAAAGTTTGAGAAGAGCAGTGGAAGGGGTTAAAGGGGAAGACTCTCTTTGGAGGGCAAGGGGCAAAATTAGGGTGGCGCTCAGAGGCACGGACTACAAATAGACTGAGTAGTAAGAATTACCAGTTCTTGGCTCTGCCACACTGCAGCCCAACCTTAAATACTGCAGGAGGTGGCTGGACACAATGATGCCTTTGGCATCAGAGCCGGGTTCAATTCCCAACCCTCTCTGCGGCTACCCACTGTGCAAATCTTGGACAACTTATTTATTTCTTTGGGCCTCACTTTGTTCATCAGTAAAATGAGTTAATAATACTTACCTCCTAGGCTTTTATGGGGTTACTATGAATCAGAATTGACTCGACAGAAATGAGGTTTTCTTTTGGTTAGGCTTTTAGTGAGGATTAACTGACATAACATGTAAAAGCTCCAAGTCTGGCATATAAGAGCCAACCGATAGGTGTCAGTTTAATCTCTTTGAAGCCAGGAGACTGGTTGTCAGTCTGGGTGGCTTCTAGCAGGGACAGGCTTGGCAGAATGGGTTCGGGGGGAGGATAACAGGCAGGGAGATACAAGGTGATGGTCTTGAACCTGTGCTCCCCCTTTCAGATCTCAGGTCTGAAGATGCCGAGGGGCATCGCCATCGACTGGGTGGCTGGGAATGTGTACTGGACTGACTCAGGCCGAGATGTGATTGAAGTGGCACAAATGAAGGGCGAGAACCGCAAGACGCTCATCTCGGGCATGATTGATGAGCCCCACGCCATCGTGGTGGACCCACTGAGGGGGTGTGCAAGAGTCCTGGGGGGAGACACCTGGACTGGTGTTTGGAAATCCCTGGGATGGCGGCAGGTGCCCCGCGTCCACAGAAAGACATTGCCCTTCCCCTCCCAGATTAGCCTGAGGCCAGGATCCTCCTCAGGCCCTCTCATCTTCCAGGCTGGCCTGACGCTGCCTTTGCCCACAATGCCTACTCAGGAGGGACCTCTATGTGGCTGCTGTCATGGGCAGCCAAGGCCTGGGCTTCTCCATGCTCCCGGGCAGCTCTGCCCACTCAGGCAACTCCAGATCAGCATATTGTGGTCTTAGAGTAAACGATTCTGCACCTGGTCGGGAAGCTGACTCCTCTTGGTTCTTTCTGTAGAAGGAGGGCAAAACACCCCCACCCAATGCCCAGCAGACCCTGTGCCCAGGCTAGGATGCTGGTGTCTGACCATGGGCTGCCTCCCTGGTAGGCTGCAGGTCCCACCTACACTCACCCCTTTTCCCTTCCCAGCACTATGTACTGGTCAGACTGGGGGAACCACCCCAAGATTGAGACAGCAGCCATGGATGGAACCCTTCGAGAGACACTGGTACAGGACAACATCCAGTGGCCCACAGGTCCGTGGGGACAGGGGGTGTATTAGGGGGCAGGTGTGCTGAGCCCAGCCCTGCTGAGGTCACACAAAAGCTAGGGCAGGGGGGCTTGGACTGGGAAGGGACAGATGGGTTGCAAAGACTTTCCAGGAGAGGTGATTGGGAGTGGTCTTGCTAACAGGATGAAGCTGGCCCAGGTGTTGAGGCAATGCTGCTTTCTACCCCCAGGCTGGGGTGGGAGAGGCTGGGCCCTTACCATGAAGCTCTCTTCCCCCACACCCCGACAGGCCTGGCAGTGGATTACCACAACGAGCGGCTGTACTGGGCAGATGCCAAGCTCTCTGTCATCGGCAGCATCCGGCTCAATGGCACAGACCCCATCGTGGCTGCTGACAGCAAACGAGGTCAGAGCCAGGCAGCAGCCTTGGCCCCCAGCCCTGCCCCCAGGCCTTCCACCTCCCCACTGAGCCCAAAGGCCTCACCCAGTGGCTTCCATTCCTCATCAGCCTGGCCCCTCAACAATCTTGCAGGGCCTTCCAGGCCTCTCCCAGCTGGACCCCCACCCTGCCCTGTACCAACCCATAGGCCTGAGGTCCAGCCTGACCCTCTGACCCACTTGTCCATTCATTCATTCTACCAATGAGTACTGAGCTGCACAGAAGCAGCAGAGGCAGCAGTAGGAACTCAATAGATGTGGGAGAAGGAGCAGAAGGCAGCTGTGACCCAGAAGTCTGGGGATAATGGAACCTTTTGCCAGTAGTGAGCACAGGAGGAGGAAGAGGTTGGAGGGCTCTGGTTTTGGACATGTTGAGTTTGAGGTGCCTGTGGGCTGCTGCGGCCGAGGTCCCGAAGAGTGATAGCGCCTGGGTGCCCGCCGCTTTCCCATCTGACTTTACCTCCTCCCCAGGCCTAAGTCACCCTTTCAGCATCGATGTCTTTGAGGATTACATCTATGGCGTCACCTACATCAATAATCGTGTCTTCAAAATCCATAAGTTTGGACACAGCCCCTTGGTCAACCTAACAGGGGGCCTGAGCCATGCCTCTGATGTGGTCCTGTACCATCAGCACAAGCAGCCTGAAGGTGGGGGGAGAGGGAGAGCTCAGGTGGGGGAAGGGAGGCGCTGGGGTTCAAAGCTGTGGCCATGGGTCCTGGTAGGGAGGGGAGGGTTCCAGGTCTCTAGGGCTCAGGGAAGGCCCTGCTCAGCAGCCTCCTGCCCCTGCCCAAACCTGCAGTAACCAACCCCTGTGACCGCAAGAAGTGTGAGTGGCTCTGCCTGCTGAGCCCCAGCGGGCCTGTCTGCACCTGCCCCAATGGGAAGCGTCTGGACAATGGCACCTGTGTGGCTGTGCCCTCACCAACACCCTCACCAGATGGTATGGCCATGCCCTTCCCCAGCATCCCATCCCATAGCTCACAACTCTCCTCCCTGTGGCCCCTGAACCTCCCACCCCTGTCTCCCACCCTTTTCCCTCTGTTTCCTGGCTCGGCCCCCTGACGGGTCCTTCCTGCAGCTCCCCGGCCTGGAACCTGTAACCTGCAGTGCTTCAATGGGGGCAGCTGCTTCCTCAATGCACGGAGGCAACCCAAGTGCCGCTGCCAACCCCGCTACACCGGTGACAAGTGTGAGCTGGACCAGTGCTGGGAGTACTGTCGCAACGGGGGCACGTGCGCTGCCTCCCCCTCCGGTATGCCTCCTGCCCTCCTGCCAGGACGTTGCCCCTTGGCCCCACCTCAGGCTGACCTCCAGCCCTGCCCTACCTTGCTTCACCTCTGTTTCACCTCACGCCCCTCTCCATAACCCCATTGCCCTGTCCCTCTCAGCCTCCTGCCCAGGCCCTCCCAGCCCTGTTCCTCTGCAGTAGGCCTGGGAGGCTCATGGGCCATAATCCCACTCACACATCCTCTCCCGCCAGGCATGCCCACGTGCCGGTGCCCCACGGGCTTCACGGGCCCCAAATGCACCCAGCAGGTGTGCGCGGGCTACTGTGCCAACAACAGCACCTGCTCTGTCAACCAGGGCAACCAGCCCCAGTGCCGATGCCTCCCTGGCTTCCTGGGTGACCGCTGCCAGTACCGTGAGTGAGCCATCCCAGGCCCCGGGGAAGGAAGCGAGGGGAGCTGGGGAGCCCAGAGCCCTAGGGTAGTGGGCCCAGGACCCACAGGGGTGAGGTCAGGGGAGGAAGCCATGCACAGCTCAGCCGTGCTGAAGCTGCTGGTGCTTCCCTGAGGAGATGCTGGCATACTTCCCCTGAGGTAGTGAGCCCCCTGGCATTAGGATTATTCAAGAAAAAGCAGGGCCGAAAAAAAGCAGTGCCCTGTCAGGATACTCAGGGAAGTCCTTGTACCCTGGAGCTTTTGACATGGGGGCAGCAGGGGGCTGAGGGAGGAGGTGGGAGCCACCGCAGGACCTGGAAGTGCCATCACATGCCCAGCTCCCCACCACCACCTCTAGAGCACCTTCCTGAGGGTAGGACTTGAGGCACCTCCTCCCCACCCCCACCACAGGGCAGTGCTCTGGCTACTGTGAGAATTCTGGCACATGCCAGATGGCTGCTGATGGCTCCCGGCAGTGCCGCTGCACCGCCTACTTCGAGGGACCAAGGTGCAAGGTGAACAAGTGCAGCCGCTGCCTTGAGGGAACCTGTGTGGTCAACAAGCAGAGTGGGGACGTGACCTGCAAGTGAGTGGGCTCTGCCTGCACGGTCCTGCCCGCCTGGGCCCACCCGGGTCCTGCCCCCCCAGTCCTGCCCACCACAGACCCCACCAGCAGCCCCAGCCCCAGTCTCTGACTCCTTCCTGCAGCTGCTCTGATGGCCGAGTGGCCCCCAGCTGTCTGACCTGCGTTGGCCACTGCAGCAATGGCGGTTCCTGCACCATGAACAGCAAAATGATGCCTGAGTGCCAGTGAGTTGGCCTGAGCCTCGCCCAGGCACCGATCATCCCTCCCTCCCTCCCTCCCTCACATCTGGGCAGGGGCTCTGTCAGGACCCTGTGGCCCCACCCAGCTTCTCCTGAGCAATGGTCCTGTCTGCTCAGCTCTGCCCCTCCTGTCTGCAGGTGCCCACCCCACATGACAGGCCCCCGGTGTGAGGAGCAGGTCGTCAGCCAGCAACAGCCTGGACGTAGGTGGCCCAGGGGAGGGGACAGGCAGGGTTGCCAGGCCCTGGAGCAGGGGAGTTTCCTGCCTTCTGTTTCCTTGGGCCTTTCTGACTCGGTTTCCCACCTTTTCCTTGCAGACATGGCCTCCATCCTTATCCCTCTGCTGCTGCTGTTGCTGCTGCTTCTGGTGGCCGGAGTGGTATTCTGGTACAAGCGGCGCATCCGAGGGTGAGTCATGGGGGGTTTGGAACATTCTGGTCATTATTTTACCATCCCAGCCTTACCTCCCTAGAGCCCCTGCCCCCTTATACGCCTGCCTCTCCCCAGGGCTAAGGGCTTCCAACACCAGCGGATGACCAACGGGGCCATGAACGTGGAGATTGGGAACCCCACCTATAAGATGTACGAGGGCGGGGAACCCGATGATGTAGGGGGCCTACTGGATGCTGACTTCGCCCTGGATCCTGACAAGGTGGGCTGGGAGGACAGAGGAGGAGGCTCCCACAGCAGAGCCAAGAGGCATGGGTGGGGGGGTGCCTAAGGGTGTTGGGCTGGGTGATGGTGTGAAAGTGGGGGGTGGGGTGCCCCAAAACCCCACCTGAACCCTCTGTTGCCCCACAGCCAACCAACTTCACCAACCCCGTGTACGCCACACTCTACATGGGTGGCCACGGCAGCTGCCACTCTCTGGCCAGCACGGATGAGAAGCGAGAGCTCCTGGGCCGGGGCCCTGAGGACGAGATAGGGGACCCCTTGGCATAGGGCCCTGCCCTATTGGACTTCCCCCAGAGAGCCTCTTGTCCCCTGCCACAGACAAGTCCTTCATTGAGCCCCCCCACCCCCAGCCAGCCCTTCCCCGGCCCTGCCGGATGTATAAATGTAAAAATGAAGGAATTACTTTTTATATGTGAGTGAGCAAGCGAGCACAGTATTATCTCTTTCCGTTCTCCTCCTTCCTGCCTGCTCCTCAGCAGCACCCCCAATGCTGCCTTTGGGGAGGGGGCAGGGGAGGCTCTGGGGGTTCCTTCAGCTTAAAGCTGGGAGGGGACCCTCCTCCCACCTTCCCACCAAAATGCACCCCCACTGGGAGAGCTGGTGGTGCTGCCTTCCCCTCCCTGTACAAGACACTTTGTCGATGCTCTCCCTTCTGGGCCCTGCACCCACTCCCTGAGGGCTGATTCTGGTGGGGAGGACTTCGCTGCCCCTGTCTGGAAGATCTGGCTCTGGCTGAGGCAGGAAGGAAAGGAGGGAGTTTTTTAGTTTTTCTTGGGGGGAAGCCACCCCAAGCCCCAGTCCTCACACCGGGGGCACCTCTGAGATGGCCACAATCAACACCCCTGCCAGAAAGCACCACCCCCCTTAGTGCCCCCACCACAGCTCCCAGGCTGGAGGCTTTCTTTGGTAAACAGTTCCCAGCCTCCCCTTCACTGGGGACTGAGGAGGAGGTGGGACACAGCAAGGAAGGGCAAGCGGGCAGCCCCGTTTGGGGACATGAACGTTTTAATAATTTTTGCTGAATTCCTTTGCAACTAAATAACACAGATATTGTTATAAATAAAATTGTAAAAAAAGAAAAATGCCATTTCTGTCTTCCTGTGAGTGTGAGACTCAGAGCTGTGGCTGTTCTTTCCTGTTTCAGCCACCAGAGGGCGCCTGCTCTGGGCTAGAGGCCAGCTTGAGAGGCTGCTCTCCAAGGGGCCTTTCCTCCCAGCTCCCTCCTTCTCCATCTTGCTGTAGCAGGGGGAGGGGGTGGCACTGGACTTGGTGAAGACTTGCTTCTCCTGGCTGTGTGACCTTGAGCTAGTGATTTCACTTCTCTGGACCTTGTGTTCCCTCTGGCTCTAGGACACTAACTCCAAGGTCTATTCCTTTGCATTGTCACTTCTATGGGACAACATTGCTCCCCTCCCCCACTCAAAATTATCTCGCACACTGAGAAATCCCACCATAAAAAAGGAATATATTGGGGTCATGAAGGCTTTCTAACCCTTCAAGGTGGTTCCAAACAGCTCTCTGCCTGAGTCTGCTCAAAGCACTCACTAACTGTCCTGCATACTTCATGGAGACTAATAAATCAGAAGCCAAGAGTGGAACCCTAGATTCAGAAGAAGGGGGACCCCTGGGGTGAAGGAGAGCTCTGAGAAGACCAGTTTGCCAGGCCCCACTGGCCACCGACAGACCCAGTTTACCAATCACTGTAGACTTTCCAGGGGTTGACAGGGAAGGACAGCCACAAAGATGCCCTAAGTCTACTTCAACCCCTGCCCAGAGAAGGGAACTTCTTGCAGAAGGTCACACAGCTTTACAATGACCAGGACTGAAAGACAGGACTAGAGACCCACTCACCCCTCAACAGTAAATATGAGCTCAAGGAAGGCAGCTAAAGAGCCTGCACCCAACCCCCAAGAGGAGCGCTGCCTTTCCTTCCACCTTCCTCACTGGGTCAACTTCCCAAGTCTATTATTCACTGATGTCCTCCTTCTTTGGGTAAGCTATGGGTCTAGGCACCTCCAGAAACAAGAGCCCTCCCCTTTGCTCTTAGCCCTGAGACCCCATCTCCAAGCTCAGGCTCCAAGCCAGCTCTGAGACCTTCCCCTGCCTTCCAAAGCTCCCCAAAGTGACCCTGCTGGGAGTAGGAGCGTCCTTGTTGAACACTGAGAAAGAGGCTCATGCCCCGCTCTGACCACCAGGTGGCATCTGCACTCCTGCATCACTGAGCATCCTGCAGCCCAGCAAGGGCCCCCACCTCAACACACACTAATTATGCACCTGCAGGTGGACCCCAGCCCAGCCCCTCACTTTCTCCCTTCAGGCTATTCTTCCATACCCCCTTCACCCAGCGCCTGCCTGCTTGCCATCACCACCAGCCCCACTCGCCCCCTTGCTCTGCCAGCCACACATCTGGCACCCCCCGGGGAGCCACTGATCCTGTCGCTTCAAGATCCTGGGCAGAGTGAAAGGGGCCCCCAGCGGCGGCTTGGAACACACACCCCTCCCATTAGCATCCTCCCTCTGCCCGCCAGCAGGACCCATTGGGAGAGGATCCGCCAGGAGGCAATACTCAAACACTCCCCATCAGCAAGGAAAGAGGGGGCTTGAAACAGAGATGAAGAAGAGACAGGGGAAGAACCAGAGACAGAGGCTGAAACAGTGAGAGGGAGAGACACAAAGATGAAGATATTACAGAGGTCAAAGACCCAGAGTGGGGTGTGTGTGTGTGTGTGTGTGTGTGTGTGTGTGTGTGTGTGTGGCGAAAGAAGGGAGTGACCTGAGACTAGCAAAAAGAGGAGGAATGGGGTGGGTCGGGACTACAGAAGATCAGGACCCTAGAGAGGGACTTCTGTCCTGGGCAGCCCAGGCTTGGGCATGCCCACTGCCACCACCCACCACGTAGCAGCCCTTGGGCTTGAGCTCTGGGCTCAGGATTCTGACTGGGGTCTTCTGGCCTTGAGTCTGGCCATTCCTGCCCCTTCCTGCCTCTCTCCTCTCTGGCCCACCTGCACTCAGCTTCCTGCTCCTGGCTTCTGTCTCTGTGTCTGCCTCATCCTCTCAACATCCCTGTCCTTTCCCTGACCCTACTTCTGTGTCTGTTACATCCCTGTCTATCTGTTTCTTTGTATGTGCTTCCATGTATGTGTCTGCCTCAGCTTGTCTTTTGGACTGTCAGTCACAGAGCACGCCTGGGGGGGGGGGTCTCAGTGTATGAGTCCATCTCCTTCTGTCTGTGGATGTTTGTCTCTCCTCCAAGGCAGGGGGTGGGGGGGCTCTGTGAGTACTGGCTGGGTGAGTCACTCTTGGTACAAATGTGCATTTGTCTCTCTGTGTGTGCTCCTGTGTGTGTATAAACCAAAGATGTCTATCCATGTGTGTTGATGTGCTTCTAGGTGTGCACCTGTGTGTGTGCACGTGTGGTCTCTGTGTGTGACTGTGAGTCTTTCGCTCTGCCTGTATGTGTGTGTGTGTGCTCACCTCTATGGTGTGACTGCTCTGTAAATGCATCTGTGTGCATGTCTGGTGTGTGTTTGTGTCTCCAGGTGTGCGCCTGTCTCTCGCTGTCTAGGTGTTGGTCATACCACAGCCTCAGCGCTAGAAACAGCTGACAGCTGAAGGCTGCCCAGGCAGGAGAGAGAGAGACTGGGGGGGGGGCGGTGGAGGGAGCCGAGGAACAAATGGAGTAGAGGATAGCACAGAGACAGGACTGGGGAGGGGAACAGAGACAAGGACAGTGACGGACAGAAAAGGGACAAGGAGAGAGAGGACCGATGGTGAAAGATGGGACAGTGGGAAGGAAGGGACAGAGACTGCACCAAGAGGCCGAGCAGGCGGCGCTGAGGGGGACTTCCTGCCCATCTCACCACCCCCACTCCCGCCCAGGGGAGCGCTGGCAAGCGCGGGGGTCAGCGGTGGGAGAGAAGATAAAGGTGGACGAGCCGTCTAGCGGAGGGGTCCTGAGACCGCGAAGGTGCCGTGGGGCGGAGGCGGGGGCGGCGGGAGCAGTTTGTCAGCCCTATTGACAGACGTGATGGGGTTTCCGTCCGTGATCAATGATTCTCATCTCCGGGCCGAATGAGCCTCGGGGCTCCCATCCATCCCCGTCAGCGCCGAGCGGCAGCAACCGCCCGAGGCCCCGCCCGCCCTCACCTCCGCCCTGCCCTGCTCTGCCCCAGGCCCCACCTTGGCCTGGAGCATAGAAAGGGCCCGAAGCATCGAGGGACCCCAGTCTCGTGGACTACCGAGCCTCGCCGGGCTGCATCTCCAATGTGCCCCTCTTCGGATGTACGGTCCCGCAGCTTCCAGCCCCACACCCAGCCCATTGGCTTCCGGGCGGAGACCCAGCCTCTCGGGTGCAAAGTCTGTGAGCCCCTCGAAGCCCTCCGTTTCGCACCTGGGCCGGGGGCGTGTCTGGGGCGTGTCCGGTGAAAGTCACCTTCGGTGCCCCCAGCTGGGCGGGAGGGGGCGCGCGGGGCGAGGCCGGGATTGGAGGGCCGCGGAGCCCCGCCCCCCCCCCCCCGCCCGCCAGAGTCAGACCAACTTTCTCCCCCGCCCGCGCCCCGCCCCCAGCGCCTCGCTCCGCTCCTCGCGCTCAGTCCGCGGGCCGCGCCGCCGCTCCCGCTGCCACCCCGCCGCCGCCGCCGCCGCCGAGCCCCGCGACCCCGGCCCGCCCCGGCCGCCCCGGGACCCGCCCCGCCCGCCCCGCTCGGCCGCCCGCCGGGGAAGATGCGGCTGCTGCCGGAATGGCTTCTCCTGCTCTTTGGCCCGTGGCTTCTGCGGAAGGTAAGGGCGGCGGGGCTGCAGCACGAGCGCAGGGGTCCCGGGACGCGCAGGTCCCGGAATGCTGGGGGCTCCGTGCACCCACCCCGCCCCCAGGTCGGCCGGTCCCAACTTTGCGCGGCAGAGGGGACGCGGACAGACAGACTCCCCAATTCAGGAGTGGCGCTCTACCAGCGCAAGTTGGCTGAGGGTTTGGGGGGCACCGGGGGTGGAGGCCAGGCCAGGATCTGGCTCCTAGTGAGGCGGGGGAGGGGACGAAGCCCGGCCCGCGAGTGCGCCAGACGGAGCGGGAGTGCGAGACAGACAGACAAGCCAGCAGGGTGTCAGCCTTGCCGTCGTTCCGCGCCAACCTCACTCGCCTTCCTTGCTGTCTGTCTGTCCCTCCTCCTCCCACACCCCATCCCCTGGCCTTCCTATTTCTCTTCTCTACACCTGTCACAATGCCAAGTGGGCACTGTGTTCGGAGCACACGCGCACACACGGACTCACACAGACACGGCTGAACTTGGCTACAATCTCCCATTACATTTCCCAAGGAGATACCATCTCCCGTGCACAGCCTCACAGACACACCCCCCTCTCGCGCCCCGCTGATGCGGGGGTGGGGGGCTGTCTGGAAGGGGAGTTTCTCGTTTCATCCCCGCCTCGCCCCCATCCGCTCGGTTGCCTCTTCCCCTAAGGCTTCAAACAAGGACCCGGAGGCTAAGAAGAGGAGACTTGATCTGACCCCCCATCTTGGAGGCTTCAGCCGGTTTACATGGTGTGTGCATATGTGCTGATGTGGAGTGTGGGTTGGGAGAGCACCTGTGTGCCTCGGTGAATCCCAGGAAGCCAGGCTTGGGTGTCTAGTGCTGGGGCCCAGGATGATGTGTATGCTGATACTGTGTAATGGTGTTGGCTTTGCATGGGTGAGTCCAAGTACCTGATTCATTTGCAATTATCTGTGTGCGCCTGGATGTGTGCCCCACAGTTAGGGGCTTAGCCCTGGCCCCCTATCTCCTTCCGCCAGATTCCCCTGCTCATGGCTGTCCTGTTTCCTACACCCCAACTGTCACCCATCTAGTTTTAGGGCAGGCAGGTGGCTCCCTAAACCCCTACTCACTGCACCCGAGTCCCCAGCCCCTGAAGAATATAGAGGGGTGCAGTTCTCCCCCCAACACTTGGACACCACCTGCTCAGCCAAATCCCACGCAGCACCCCAGCAGGGTAGGGGCTGCCCTAGTGAATCTGTTGATAGAGCTCCCTGGTTCTCCCAAACCAGCCTGGTGACCTTGAGGGGCTGGAAGGTGGACAGAGGAGCCCCCTGCACGAAAACTGCTTCTGTTGGCAGAAGCTTCTCTGGGACTTGCTGCCCAGCTCTGCCCATAGAGAACTGCAGGGAGAGGGGGGTCTGTGCCCCACAAACTACCTATGTGTGTAGGCCTGAGGTCAAGAGGAGGTACAGATGATCCTCCCCAGCCCTTCCCTTCTACTTCCTCCCTACTCTCCTCTCCACTCTCCCCAGCAAATAAACTCCCCTGTGGACAGATCTGGTTTAATTTCCTTTGCCCCCTGAAGGGGAATGAAACATCTGGTGGAGACTTCAGGGAGAGTAAGCATAAGGATGTGAGCGTTGGGGATCTGAGCGAATGTGAGAGAGCTGCAGCAGTAGGGCCTGTGGTGGAGTCAGTGGAGGACAGTGTATTGGCCTTTTAGTCCAGCTTGTGTGCGTGTGAGAATCTGTGTGTCCGTGTGTATACACGCTGTGGGTGTATGAATATGTATAACCGTGAGGGGGGGTAGAGAAGGGTTTGTATGTCTGAGTACCAGGCTGGGTGTGCTTACATGCACTGTGAATATGGTATGTGCAAAAGTGTGTACCCCAGGGTGGATCTCTGGTACATGTGTGCTGGACGCATGTGGCATACATCTGGATGTGAGTCTCTGCGATTTGTGAGCGTGTGTCTGTGTGATTGTGGTTTTGAGTGCATTTGAGTGTGGGCATGGCATTGCCAGGCTCTGGATGTGTTCTTGTATCTGAGTGTGTGCTTGTGTGTGTCTGTGCTTAGCAGTGTCTCAGTGCCAGGGGTGGGAGTGGGTAAAAGGTGAGACTGACACTGGGAAAGAGGCTCCTGAGGGACTCTTCACAGGACAGCTCTTTGGGAAGCCCTAATCCCCAAAACACCAACAACCCTGCCTTCCACCATCTTCCTCACTCCCTCCTCTTCCAGGAGCTCTCTTCTTCCTTCCTCTTGCTCCAGGTTCCTCCCTCTCCCCTCCTCTCTGGGCCTGGGACTCTAGGCTTCCACTGCCCCTTGGGCTCTGGCCTCTCCACCAAGGTTTCTTCAGGATCTTTTTAATACAGCCTCTGACTACTTCTCTCCCTCTCTGTCTCTGTCTCCCCAACCCCTTGCCAAAGCAGCTGCCTTCTGGGAGAAGCAGCAGGCGATCAATAGTCACTAATCACTAATCACTAATTACTAATTAGCTGGGGAGGGCAGGGGCAGGGCCCTGTGGGACCATCTAGCTCTATCCTGCCTCAGGGAAGAATCAGGCCTGAGGCAAGTCTCTCAGAGCTGGCTGGCCCCAGCCCCTGGTCCTGCCACCCCGCTTCGGTCCTCCCAGCTAATCTCTGGCTGGGCCACTTAGGCACGTGCAGCCTGGGCTAGGGCCCGGAGCTGCTGGCAGGGATTTGGGGTAATCAGGGGCCGCAGCTGGGCTAGGGGCGCAGGGGAGGGGGACGCTGTACAGCTCCCTTGAGCCAGAGCCTGCAAGGCAACGGAAACCCCAGTCCTGAATGGGAGGGACACCCTTTGGAAAGGAGAATTTAGAGGGTCATGGGTGAGGAAGGAGCTGGAGATCTAAGATGGGGTGATTGGGGAAGAGATGAGATAATTAGGGGATAAAAACAAGGTAAATAGGGGTCAGTGGGGTCACTAGGAGTCGGAATCTACTTGAAGGCAATGGGTTATGGGTTTTGGAGTCAGAGACCAGGTGGGAAGAGGCTAGATAAACGTGGAAAGAGAGAACGTAAGGGCGGGGGTATTTATGGGGGTCAGAGATGGGGTAATTGGCAAGGAGATGGGGAACTTTGGACACAGCCAACTCAGGATGGCCTAGGCCCATGAGGGGGCCAGGGTAACCAAGAGAGAAGGCAGGGTGACATATAGACGGCGCCAGGTCTTGGGGTAAGGGTCCCAGGACTTAAGCATTGCTGGGCACAGGGGAGCGTTGGGGCATAGGGTAGGCGCAAGCTGCGGGACAGGGTTGGAAAGCAGGGAGCGCTGCCTTGAGCTCTAGAAATTGGCGAGTCTCCCCCTCTCCCCCGCCTGCCCCTCCTCCACCTCCCCGCCCACTCCCCCTCCGGCTCAGGCTTCGGGAAATTACATCCCAGCTCCGCGACTCTCTCCCCCTCCTACCGCGCCCCAGAGCCGGCGCCTTTATAGGCACATTTATTGCAATAATAAAGTGAGGCGCGGGGCGGGGGGTGGGGGGCGGCCGTTCCCGGGGGGACCGCGCCGGCTCTAGGAAGCAGGGAAATAAAATAAAATAAAAATTCAGATAACGGCGAGCCTTGCGCTGCAGGCCGAGAGCAGGCCGGCGGGCGGGGCTGAGGGGGAGGGGGCGCCCGGCCCAAGGGCAGAGTTGGTCCCACCAGCGGTCCCCCACCCCCTCCGCAGTAGTAGGGTCTGGACCTGTGCCTCCACCTGCCTGGCCCCCTCCCATAGCCTGATCCTGCCAGGTCTTCTCTTTTCCGCTTCCTTGTCTTCCATCCCTGTCTTCCATCTCCTTTCCTGTCCCCCATTTCCCATCCCAGTCCCCATTCCTGTCCCCCATCCCCCTGGTTTTGGCATCCACGGGCATTCCTATTTCTGCCCAGTAACCATTCCCCATCCCTCACTTCTGTTCTGGCCCCCTCCTGTCCCCAACCCCATATCCCAGTCCCTGCCCCATCCTCATTCCTGCCTTTCCCAATGCCTATCCCACATCCACCATCCCTGTGCTCCCCCATCCCCATTTTGGTCTCCATCCCTTTCTGTCCCCCATCTTCATCACCCTGGTTCCTACCCTACCCGAGCCATCCGATTCACATCCCTGTCTCTGTCCAATGCCCATCCACCATCCCTGATCTCCTCCTCATCTCTGTCCCCCATGTCTGTCCTTGCTTCATCCTCACCCTGCACCCTAAACCTGTGCTTGCCCAGTCCCCAATCCCAGCCCTTCTCCATCTCTGTCCCAGTCCTTACCCCAGTCTGTCCTGTCCACTCCACCTCTGTCCTCACCCCCATCTCTGTCCCTGGTTCAGCCAGACTCCAAGCTGCTCCACCCGGACCTGACTGCAGTGCCCTTGCCTCTTTCTAGGTGCCTGGGCTCGGTATGCGCTTCTCTCTCCTTCCCCAACCCAGGCCCTGGCCACTGTTCCTTCCCCAAGCATGGGTGCTGTCCCCTCCCCCTGTCGGAATCTTGAGCGGCCCTGCCTGACCCACACGACAGAAAAGAAGCAACCGACCAGTCTCGAGGCCCCGGGGAGGTGCGCCCTGCAATGCGGCTGGGGGCCCGACAGCCTGATCCTCCCCCTCATTCCCAACGGTCCCATCCCAAGTGAGTCCCCCCTCCAATGGAGTTTGTTTAGCAGCAAGAGGCAGCCTCAACTCCCCTCTGGTGCGTGGGCCGGACTGCCTTGGGGGCAAAGCGCTCCTGGCACGGCTCCCGCCCTGCCTGGGCCTGGGCCTGGAGGAGCCTGATGAGCCCCCTCCCTCAGTGCCGGGCACCTCTGCCCCCAGCGCTGACAGCCACACTAGCCTCTCCCCTCGGCAAATGTCACCGCGCCCAATTAGCTTAATTAAACCAGTTCCAGAGCACAGAGACCCCTCCTTGGACTACACCCTGTTCCTGCTCACAGCTGAGGAGGGGACGGACAGCACCATGGGCTCTCTGGGCAAAGGGGGGCTCCCTTACCACCCTGCTTTCCCCTCACTCCCACCCCTACCCATGGTTGGAGACAGACAGACAACCTGAAGGACAGAGAGACAGAACCACAGTTAGAGAGAGGAACAGACAGAAACAGGGAGAAAAACTGAATCACAAAAGCAGGAAATTAGAGACAGAGAGAGACAAAGTGAAGAAGAGACTGAGAGACAAAAAGAGACTGAGAGGAGTCGGAGAGAGAACAGGAGAAAACCGTGAAAGAGCGAGGGCGAGAGAGGGAGAGGGAGCGAGAGCGCGCAAGAGCAAGGAAGCCAGAGGGAGGATTTTGTTTTATTCCATGTTCCCATTTCTCGGCTCGTTTCCTCGCAGACTCTTGCCCCTCCCTGTCCAAGCTCCCCCCAAGGTCGCTTCTGCCGCCCCTCACAAATCTTTTATCTTGGCTGTCTCCTGTGGTGAGTGGGGGGTGCCTGTGCCCAAAGCCTGGGGATTTGCCAGGATCAGAGAAGCGCACGAGGCAATTTGTCTGGGATCAGAGGGGAAGATGCCCCTGGTACCCCTTGATGACTTGCCAAGCATTGTCCCCTCCCCCAGCCCTTGCCTTGAAGGAGGAGCCGCTGGACTGAACCAAGGCCCCCTCATAAGGTCCTGAGCTGGGTGTAAGATATGGGGTGCCGGGATCTGCTGAGGGAGGACTCGGGGTATTTGAGGGTCACAGCAGCAGGCAGTGGGGACTGATGGACAGCTGGGCTCCCCCAGTAAAGAGCAGCAGTTGGACCCAGAGGGATGAAAAGATTAGAAGTCAGAGTTCATATAATCCCCCCACCTTTCAGCTTTCCCCAGAAGCCTCACCTACCCCCTCCATCAGTGCCCTCTCCCAGTCTTAGACTCTGCCCTCCCCAACCCCACTTCTGGGGGCGGGGGCTTGGCCCCCTCCCCCTGGGAAGCCTCTCCCTCCTTCCCCTGTGGCCTAGGACCCCTTCCCCCACCCCCTCTCAGACCCATCCTGGAGGCGTTAGCTGCCAGCCTTGGCCTGCCTGTCAGAGTCAATCACTCTTGCCACCCCCGCCCCCTCACCTGGGCTGGGAGGAGGGATGGATGGGAGGAGGAATGAGGGGGGCAATAAATATGTATGATGAGCGGGTGGCAGTGGCATTAATAACCCAGGATCACAGCACTGCAGGGACGGGGATCAGGCGGTGGAGATTCTAGCCTAGCAGCTTGGCTCTGCCATTCCTATCCCCTGTGGATACATGGTGTGTACACACTAGTGTGTGCAAACAGAGGGGGCACCCATGCTGTCAGGCCTCCTTACCTACACACCACTCAGCCTGCAGGCCAGTGTGGGATACCGCCCGCAGGGACCATTTATGTACAACTCACATACATATCCACCTCCCAGTGGGAATACAGTGAGACCATACTTGTTAGAGCTTGACACATGGACAGATGATGATAGGAGCTCATGAAGGAAAAGTAACACCTGCAGACAATCACACAGGCTACCCTCAGACCGACATACACAGACATACAGCCAACCCAGGCACACAACCACGTCAGTCAGACAGACACAACTACCACAAACTGACACACATAACCTCACTTAGACTCACAGACACACACATATACACAGCCACTACAGACTGCAGACTGACACCACGGACATGCAACTACCACAGGCAGACAGACATAAAGACAACCATCATAGACAGACACACAAGCCTACCAAGACTGACATACACACAGGCATACAGCCACACACACACACACACACACACACTCGAGACTGATAGACACATGCATAGCCACTTCAAGCAGATACACACACACAGAGCCACCCCAAGCCACTCCAGGCAGACACACACACACACAATCTCTCCAAGGTAGACAGACACACATATACAGCCATCTCAGGGTGGCAGACACACACCACCTCAGACTGACACACAGTCCTCCCCATCACAAACATGCCTGGACCCACACGCAGTCAGGGCACACCAAACAGCGCCAGCTAGCAGAGGCTGACTGACACACTCTGACACACAGGGCTTCTCGCCCTCCCGCTCCCCTCGCTGGAACGGTATCTCCATATTTCTTCCTTTTGCTCTCCCCTCGTCTCCTTCATTCCCGGTCACCCCCACCCCACCCCCCGCCCGGGATAATTGATGGCCCGGGCCTGGCCCAGCCACTCCCGCCTCTCGATCCATCTTGTACTCGTGCCTGCACTGTCTCCTGGATTGGCCGCCACCTGAGACACAAGGAGACCAGCAGGGGCCGGCAGGGGCGGCTCCTCTGGCCCCTTTCGAGCCCAAGGAAAGACCACCAGGCGGCCTCCACCACTGCAGGAGCGCTGGGGGTGGGATAGAATGCCCACGTACCCCCAGCGTCAACCTGCGGCGCCCAGAGTCAATTGGTTTCCTGCGCCCCCTCGCCCGCGGGGGAGTCGTGGCCAGGCCAGAGTGGAAGCTCCGTAATCTTGGCCGAAGCAGCGCTGGGAGGACTTCAGCGCCTCATTCTTGATGCAAGCCGTTGACAGCGGCCACGGCCTCGCTTGCTCGAGTCCAGCTCCTCCTGGCTTGTTACTCTGAACCAACCAAGGGCTAGGCTAGGGGAGACGAAGCCAAGTCCAGAGCGCCACTCCTTCTTCACACCCACACTGGCTTTGGCTTTCTTGACCTGCACTGGAGCTCTGTAAGGACGCAAGGATTCTCAGCTTCATTTCATAGATGTGGATATTGAGGCCTAGATAGATGAAGTAACCTGGCCAGTACCAAATGGCTTGAAAGGAGCAGAAGTCGTACTCGAATGCGCACTCTCTGAACCATCCGCTGCGAACCCCGATTCTACTGCTTCTCCTAGAAGCTGTGGAAAGGGGCTGGTGTGACGCAGGCCTTTGGCGAGATAGCCAGGGACATCCCCAGCTTCTCTCTTTCCTCCTCTTTCTTCCTCCACAGGCCGTCAATGCCCAGATTCAGGAGTCCCGAAGGCAGCAGTACCTCGAGCTGCGGCCCGCCGCTGCCGGAGGGGGCGCCCCTGGCCAGCAGCTCTCCGCGCCGAGCTCTCCCGACCGCCTAGGCACCCCCCGCGCCTGGAGCTGGGCCTGGCCGGCTAACCACACTGGGGCGCTCGCCCGGGCCGGGGCGGCTGGCGCCCTGGCTGCACAGCGCACGAAGCGGAAGCCGTCAGTCAAAGCGGCCCGCGCCAAGAAGATCTTCGGCTGGGGGGACTTCTACTTCCGTGTGCACACCCTCAAGTTCTCGCTGCTGGTGACAGGCAAAATAGTGGACCATGTGAATGGCACCTTCAGTGTGTACTTCCGCCACAACTCGTCCAGCCTGGGCAACCTCAGCGTCAGCATCGTGCCTCCCTCCAAGCGTGTCGAGTTTGGGAGCGTCTGGCTGCCGGGGCCTGCCCCCCACCCTTTGCAGTCCACGCTGGCCCTGGAGGAGGTGCTCCCGGGGCTGGGGCCCCCGCTGGGGATAGCGGCAGCGGCGGCGGGGCCGGGGCCAGGGGGCACGCTCGGGGGCGCGCTGGAGGGTCCACTAGGGGGCGCGCTGGGAGTGCCCGGGGCCAAAGAGTCACGCGCTTTCAATTGCCACGTGGAGTATGAGAAGACAAACCGCGCGCGCAAGCACCGCCCGTGTCTGTACGACCCATCGCAGGTGTGTTTCACTGAGCACACGCAGAGCCAGGCCGCCTGGCTCTGTGCCAAGCCCTTCAAAGTCATCTGCATTTTCGTCTCCTTCCTCAGCTTTGACTACAAACTGGTGCAGAAGGTGTGCCCAGACTATAACTTCCAGAGCGAGCACCCCTACTTTGGATAGCTCGCTCCGCCCCCGTCCCCCCCCCCGCCCCCCCCCCATGGCCCTGAGCTTCCCACCAAACTCCGGCGTCCTTAGGTGGGACCTTTTCCTCTGCCCCGCTGCTCCTGTGACTAAGTCTTACCCCATCTACTCGCGGGGCAGAGGGGAACAGCCTTCCTGGGGACCATCAGCCGCCGTGGGGCCTCTTTTTCTTACGGGGAGTGCTCACGAGGCTGAGGATAGCTCCCTCGGGTACATCCCAAAGTAGAGGGGCAAGAGCGCAGCTCAAGGATAGGCAGGGCTTGGAGGCGGTCCCAGGTCTCCTTCGTCCACACTTGGTTCCCTTTGCGCCCCTGGCGCAGGGCTGGGCGCTCCCTTTGCCGGCAGCTTTAATAACGCCTGGCCCGGCACCCTCATCCCACCCTGACTTTCTTACCCTTCAGGCGCTTGCCCTCCCACTTCACCCTGTCCCCGCATAAAAACCGGCTGCTTATAAACCCCGGCCTATACCCATCCCATTCTGCCTGCCCGGCTGTCTGCCTGTCCTCTCCCGGCAACCTCCTGGGCGGAGGCATTGTCCTCTGTCAGTCTCTCTCCGGTCCTCGCAGTCCAGCTCCACCTGCCCGTCTCCGGCTGCTTCTACTCGGTGATGTTTTTTCTACGCCAAAACAGACGGGTAAGGGAATAAAAAAAAATGAAATCCAATATGCATCTCTGTGAGACCTTTGTAGGGAAGGGGGGTGGGTATGGGCTTCTGTCTGGCAGAGATCGGGCCTGAACCTCCTCCCTCCTCGTTTCATGTGGAAACTGAGGCAACGACTGACGTAGCTGTGGTCTTGGAGGTCATCCAAGACCGGATCGGAGCGAGACAAGGGGACCCTTGGGGTAGAATCCCTGCCTAGGGGGGAATTCTCCTCCCTGAGGTGGAGGAAGTGAACTGCAGCAGATAGGATGAGGGTTAGACCTGAAGAGAGACTGCCAGCGGCGACTGGAAAGAATCCAGTCTACAGGAGGAGTAAGGCCTTGAATGGGTTGGAGAGGCAGGGGCAGCGCAGGCAGAGCGCTGACAACCTGCTAAGCTCCACCGGGCCGACGGGAGGCGGCAGGTGGGGGTGGGGAGAAGGGACGATGTTTGCGGCATCTGGAGTCATCGATCTTCCTTTTCCTTCCTAATTTCTTGGGCGCTGAGTTTGCAGACAGATGAGGAAGAGAGGGAGGGAAGCTTGGGGTAAAGGGGTGGGGGAAGGGACGAGCGCGGGTACTGAGGGCTGGGCCGCGTAGCCAACGCCTGCTCCCTGCAAACGCGGCCCCCTTTAGCCAGCTGCCCACCCTCCCCACCTCGGCCTCCAGCTCCCTTCTGCTGCCGCCGCGGCTAATTTTATCCGCCCCCAACCCTGGCCCCGGCGTTAATTGGCTGCAGCTTCACTAGCAGTTCTCAAGCTCAGCCGCCCCCTCCCCTCGGGACCCCTGGCTGGGCGGAGGCTAGAGGGTTCGGACAAGCTGAGGCACAGAGCGACTTCTCGCCTTCCTTCCCCTTGAGTCCCGGGTCAATGTACTGACTTGGAGAGGGCCCCATTCTCCAGGGAATTGCACACTGGCTCCAGCGGGAAACTGAGTCCGAGGTCCGACCCAGACATCCCTGGGAATGAAAAGTAGGGTAAGCAGAAAATAAATAATTCCTGAATGGATGGTTGGATGGATGAATTAATTAATGAATGCATAATCGACAGGATCACCTGAAAGGAGGAGGGAGGTGGGAAGTGTTTCTGGATCAGAGATTAGATGGACAGGAACCGAGGATTCTCCTAACATCCGGCCTATTGCTACAAAGACCTGAGAAAACCTGAGCCTAGAGTGGGAGGGAAGGAGGTTAGAGCTAAGGGGGGACTTCTGAGGCTTGGTATGAGAGCCAGGTAGGAGTGGTTGGAACTCGCAATTTCGCCTGTCTGAGCCAGGTAACAAATTGCAACAAGTGCAATATAGGTTCCTCACTCGCTCGGGGATGTCCGGGGAGGAAGAGGAGGAGATGACCATGGAGGAGGCAGGTTTGTGAAGCAGAGGAAGGGGGGAAGACAATCCATTATAGAGCATGTCCACATGTAAAGTCTCATTTAATCCCCAGGACATGCTATTTTGATTATCGCTTTACAAGTGAGGAAACAGGCCCAGATAGTCCAGAGCAAGAACTTAAACTCAGTTCTCTTGCTCTTCTACACTAGAGGAGCCCTGGTGGCGCAGTGGTTAAGAGCTCAGCTGCTAACTAAAAGGCCGGCAGTTCAAATCCACCGGACGCTCCTTGGAAACCGTATGGGGCAGTTCTACCCTGTCTTATAGGGTCACTGTAAGTCGGAATCGACTCGACGGCAGCGCGGTTTTCGTTTGGCCCACACCGGGGTACTTTCCAGTACACCATTACTCTTATCTTGTTTGGCAGTCTTTGTATCTCCCAGAGCACCTAATAATGCTAGATATTCAGTAGGCACCCAGTAAATGCTTATTGTCTTGGCAGTCAACAGGGAAAAACCCTAAAAACCAGAAAAAGGAGTGGACGGGGTTCACTGGCTCACTCTTCCGCGGCTACAGATGGGGAAGTGAGGCAAAAGAAGTGGAAAGAACTACAATTCCCAAAAGACCATAGGGGGGGGGGGGGGCCACCTCACGCATGCGTAGGTTCCTCCCCTTAGGCCAAGGTTTCTCGCGCATGCGCTCTCGAATCGGTCTTCCGGACCACTCCTGCTGCTCCAGGCTGGAGTTGGTGGCTGGACCTCCTGCGACCTCGGTCTGCGATGCTGCCTTTCTCTTTCCTCTGGGCGGCCCGGGTAAGACTCCAGGGCTCAGGAGACTGGGTGACGAATGTAAGGGAAGCCCCCCTCCTATCCCAGTTCCCATTCACAAAATCAGGGGTTCCCCCGGCTTTGCTATGCACGTGCTCTGGGGCCTCGGGGAGCAGAGGAGAAACTAGGGACTCCCTGAGACCCTAGGGCGCGTGCGGGGTGAACTGGGGTCTCTGCCCCCCATTCCCGCGACCAGACGCCCAGGATCTTTTGGCGTCCATTACACGTGGCATTAGTGGATAGGACCCCGCCAGTTGCCCCGTGGAACCTGTTGGGGTGAGGGAGAGGAGTTCCCGACCTGGACCCCAGAGCCGAGCCTTTCCTGCCAGCCCTGAGCGGTGCAGATGATACAGCCTGGCCCCGTGTTTGTGTCAGGGAGCCCGCAGCTGTGTGGGCCCTGGGGGGACAGGGTGGGAGACAGGGACCAGACACCCCCACACACAACTTTTCCCCCAGGGGCTGCCAAAGGCCTATTTTCCCACCTCCATTGTTCTGGAAATTGCCTGTACAGTCTGTGGCTTTAATCCTGCCAACTCTCCTCTTCCCCCTCGACTGGGGTATCAGTTTATGGAGGACCTGCAGGAAGCCCCCTTTTATTCTGGAACCTCGGTGGCACTCTAGTGAGTTCCAGCGACATAGGCTTCTTGAGGACTAATTTTGCCCTATGGCTTTGCAGAGTGGCTTGTGCAGGGAGGTTCTGAGGTGAGGTAAATGAACTGAATCGGAACCACCCCCTGGACATTATCACAACCTTGGCTCTAGAACTGGCTTTTGAAGGTGGAGGTAGATGTGGAGAGAACTGGAGCAGGCAGACTGGACAACTGGCTGCTGAATTTGGAGCCAGAGGGGCCGATCGGCATGGCTGAGGGTGGTTTGGAGATAATTTTGGATCTTTTTATTTGATCTGGAGTCCTGGTGGCACAGCAGTTAAGAACTTAGCTGGTAACCAAAAGGTCAGCAGTTCGAATCCACCAGCTGCTCCTTGGAAACCCACTGAGACAGTTCTGCTCTGTCCTGTAGGGTTGCTATAAGTCAGAATTAACTTGACGGCAATGAGTTTTGTTTTGTTTTTATTCGGTCCTGGCTTGTTCTGCCCCTAGCCTCTGCAGAGATGCAGTCAGCTGGTCAGGATGGCGACACGGGCCCAGCACAGCAAGACAGCCCAGACCCAGACTGGGGAAGCAGCCCGGGGATGGACAGGCCAGGAGAGCCTGTTGGACAGTGACCCGGAGATGTGGAAACTG
Source organism: Dugong dugon (assembly GCA_030035585.1). NCBI lineage: Eukaryota > Metazoa > Chordata > Mammalia > Sirenia > Dugongidae > Dugong > Dugong dugon. The sequence goes on from CM057465.1 coordinate 11,981,561, forward strand.
CTGCAGAGAGAGAAGGACAGGCAGTGTCGTGGCCTGGAGCTCATCGCCTCAGAGGTGGGGCCTGGGGGTGGTGGCAAGGGATGGGCCACTGTAGGTGCAGGAGGTAACTGTACTGATATTTTCCCCAGATCTCACTCTGAGATTCAAGGCCTTATCTCCCTCTCTTCGTACTGTCCCCTGAAGCAAAGGCAAGGCCAGTTCAGGTTATGGGTGGGGGCATTAGGGAGCTTCCAGAGCCTCCCGGAAAGAAGGGCCGAGAAGCACAGGTTCAGATGAACCCGTAGCCTTGATGGAGACACACCCATCACAGCAGCTGGGTTTCTGAGGACGCTGTCTCTGACCCTGTCCCAGGCCTGGCAAAGAACCCCGAATGAAGACCACATTCTGTGGAGCTCAACCTCCCCCTGCAGCTTGGGGCTCTGGCAGGGAAGGGGTGTTGGGGTCCAGGGGAAGGGGCTCCATACCTTCTGAACAAGAACGCTGACACTGCCCCCCCCCCCCCCACCCCAGAACTTCTGCAGCCGAGCCGCGCTGGAGGCCCTGGGGTCCTGTCTGAACAACAAGTACTCGGAGGGTTATCCTGGCAAGAGGTGAGGGCTAGGCACCAGAGGGCTGGAGGGCCGCATCAGGGGTGGTGCTCCCAGCTCGGGAAACCTACCTGTACCCTTCCAGTGGGTATAGAGATGTGGCTTTCTCAGTCCTTTTCTGTTGATTGAGGGGCATGATGGAACCCTTTCTCTGTGCCCTTATGTATCCCCCTCCCATGGCAGATACTACGGAGGGGTGGAGGTAGTGGACGAGATCGAGCTGCTGTGTCAGCGCCGGGCCTTGGAGGCCTTTGACCTGGATCCTGCTCAGTGGGGAGTCAATGTCCAGCCTTATTCGGGGTCCCCAGCCAATCTGGCCGCCTACACAGCCCTTCTGCAGCCCCACGACCGAATCATGGGGCTGGACCTGCCCGACGGGGGCCAGTGAGTGTGTTTGGGGTGGGTGATGGGCTTGGCAGGCAGTATCGTCATGGGAGAGGAGTAATTTATTGAGTACCTACTGTGTGCCATGCAGATGGAACAGGCCACTCTTGTCCTGCAGGTTACAGTGGATGAGAAAGATCAGACCCCAGTAACACTAGTGCCCACCACAGAGTGGGCAGAGCAATGGAGGGAGGCGGGGGTGCGTGCTAGGAGCAGTGTTCCAGGGATGGGGGCCTTTGGAGCTTGGTGGGAAGGAAGTGGTTAAGTCTGGGGGTTATTCTACTCTGAAGCCTCCTTACTTCTCCCCCTTCCCAGTCTAACCCATGGTTACATGTCTGATGTCAAGCGGATCTCAGCCACATCCATTTTCTTTGAGTCCATGCCCTATAAGCTGAATGTGAGTGCTCTAGAGTGTGGGGAGGGGGCTGCTTAGGCCCTGGTGACCCTCTTCTGGGAAAGGTGAGGGGCTGGTGCCCTGGGCAGCTCTCAGGGTCAAGAGGAAGAGTGAGTAACCCGCCTCCTTCTCATAGCTTTATCCACTTACTTGTCTCTTCAGCCCAAAACTGGCCTCATTGACTATGACCAGCTGGCATTGACTGCCCGGCTTTTCAGACCACGGCTTATTATTGCTGGTACCAGTGCCTATGCTCGCCTCATTGACTATGCCCGAATGAGAGAGGTTGGTGGAGGGCACTCCCCCAGAGTGCAGGGAGATTTTGGAGGGGAGCAGCCTTGGGCAGGCCTGTCTAGGCCCTCCCCAGGCTGAGGCCTGTCTCTACCTTCCCCAGGTGTGTGATGAGGTCAAAGCGCACCTTCTGGCAGACATGGCCCACATCAGCGGCCTGGTGGCTGCCAAGGTGATTCCCTCACCTTTCAAGCATGCGGATGTTGTCACCACCACCACTCACAAGACCCTTCGAGGGGCCAGGTCAGACTTCCCTGAGGTTAGGCCTTGCATTTCCCTGCTTTCACAACCTTCTCCCTCCCGGGATGTTGCTGGGCTGGATCTGAGGGGAATTCATTCACACCTGCAGCCCTGAAGACCTCTACTGAGTCCTGTGACAATTTTCCTTGGCCCATAGTGCCGTTCCCTAGCAGAGGACTTGGGGATGGGATTGAGGGGCTGAACCTCCCCCAATCACTAGAATCCAGCCTGTGGAACACAACTGAGGGGGACACTAAGAGCCCTCGGGGGGTCCAGGCCAGCCAGCTTCCTCTGCTTTCGCTATTCCTTGCCCTTTCTTTTCAGCTTAGATTCTCACCACCTACCTCCCACACAGGTCAGGACTCATCTTCTACCGGAAAGGGGTACGGGCTGTGGACCCCAAGTCTGGCCGGGAGATCCCCTACACATTTGAGGACCGAATCAACTTTGCCGTGTTCCCATCACTGCAGGGCGGCCCCCATAACCATGCCATTGCGGCAGTAGCTGTGGCCCTAAAGCAGGTTGGGAGCTGCCCTTTGGAGGGAGGTGGGGGGGTTGGGGCCCGGAAAATTAGGCCCTGGCACGTTGCCAACTGAAGTTGGTGCTGGTGGAGAGAAGGAGTCGGGGGGAAGGGGGGGGGTGACAGGGCAGGGCTGGGTCCAGGCCACAGGCTCTGCTGTTCCATCCACAGGCTTGCACCCCTATGTTCCGGGAATACTCCCTGCAGGTTCTGAGAAACGCTCGGGCCATGGCTGATGCCCTGCTAGAGCGAGGCTACTCACTGGTGTCTGGTGAGCCGGCGGGGGGTTGGTGAGGGCCTCTCTAGCTTCAGGCAGACTCAGGACTCACCACTCCCCGCTTATTGCCCGCCCCCCTTAGGTGGCACTGACAACCACCTGGTGCTGGTAGACCTGCGGCCCAAGGGCCTGGATGGAGCGCGGGCTGAGCGGGTGTTGGAGCTTGTGTCAATCACTGCCAACAAGAACACCTGTCCTGGAGACCAAAGTGCCATCACACCCGGGGGCCTGCGGCTTGGTGAGACTTGGGGCGTGAGGAGGGAAGGGCCCCCACACTGGTGGCTGCCAGGTAGGCTTGGGCTTTGTTAATCCTCCCTCTCTGCCTCCCTCCCAGGGGCCCCAGCCTTGACCTCCCGACAGTTCCGTGAGGATGACTTTCGGAGAGTTGTTGACTTTATAGATGAAGGTGTCAGCATTGGCTTGGAGGTGAAGAGTAAGACCGGTGAGTGAGCAGAACCCCTCTGAGCCAGCCCCTTTACACTCACCTGGCTGCCCTCTCCCCTAGCTGCCTAACTTTCTTCCCTAGAATCTGACCACTTTTTTTCTCACCCCTCTCTAGCCAAGCTCCAGGATTTCAAATCCTTCCTGCTCAACGACCTAGAAACAAGGCAGCGGCTGGCCGACCTCAGGCAACGAGTAGAGCAGTTTGCCAGAGCCTTCCCCATGCCTGGTTTTGATGAGCGCTGAAGGCACCTGGGATGAGAGGCCCACAGACTGGAAGTTACTCTTCTCCCCACGACTGGGCCACTGGAGGGGAAAGCTTATCTGCCTAATTTTTGATAGTGGAAGAGAAGGCCTCTGATTTAGGGGAAGAGCCAAGTGTATTCCCCTTCCCAGAATTCATAGCTGAGAAAACTTGTTTTGTAACAAGATTTAGAAGGGAAGTCTGGGGCTTTCTGCCCTAACTGCTATTATTTCAGTGTTAAAGACTCCCTGCTCTTTCTTGGGGAGAGGGGAGTTACCCTTCTGAGCCAGAGGAAGGGGTGGGTAGGCACCCTCCTCCCTGTTTTTTATCTAATAAAATGCTAACCCACCCTGAGTTTTTGTTACTGTGGGAGGGGTCCCCTGGGCCAGGTGGTGATGTTGTCTCCCTCAGTGTGTACCTCCTTTCCCTCCCACCATTACCACCGCAAGGACCCTGGGGGCTGCATCCTCCTCTCTCTGCCTCTGATCAGAGCCCACGCCAGACGTGATTAGCAGGCGCAGCAAATTCAATTTGTTAAATGAAATTGTATTTTGCCCACGGCTGCTTCTGTTTGATCCCTGGGGACAAGGCGAGCAAGGGAGGGTGGGGAGTGGCAGGAGGAGGCCCAGGTGCAAGGGGGAGGGGCTGCCTGTCCATAAGGGAGGCAGCCCAGGGGGCTTAGGCACCAGGAGGAGCAAGCTGCGCCTCCCAACTCTAGGTACCTCATCCAGCGTAGGCTGGGCAGCCCCTGGCGGGCCCAGTCCAGTCAGAGCAGCGCCGCCCCTTGGCCAGCGCCCAGAGTTAGCTAACATGGGATCCGCCAGCCACGTTGCTTGGCACTCAGAGGCCCCTGCTGTCTCCTGGCTCACGTTGGTCACGCTTTACACGTAGCCCAGGTCACACCCTGCAAGGCCCTATGGGAGGGAGGGGAGTGGTTGGCTTGGGCCTTTTGGTCAACCCCACTGTTGCGTGGCCGCCCTCCCCCCGCCCCCCACCGTGGGACTCAAGCCGAGGGTCAGAGGCGCTTCCGCTGCTGGGAGCAAGGGAGGAAAGTGGGGGTGGAGCTGCCTCCCCCTCGCCTGGGAACCGGGCCTGTGTAAGTGACGCTGGATGGGATGGCGAGAGTGGTGCCCTGGGGGAGTGGGGGGCGCTGAGGGCGGCGGCCAGTGGAAGAAATTAGTGGGCCGACGGGCTGCCGTTTATACCCGACGAGGCCTTTAGCCCGGCTTAGAAATCCGGCCGGTCCTTCTTCAGCTTCTTATAGTCCGTGGAAACTGCGAGGAACTAGGAAGAGAAGGAAAAGGGAATTGCACTGGGCGCCACATGGTTCTCTGTGCGCAGAGCACCGAGGGGTCCGTCCTGGGACCAAGAGATGAACGTATGAGGTTACAATGCTAGGGCCACTAGGAAGTACCTTGTATTGGTCATTGGGACTCAGGCGGTTCCAGGGTTCTGGGTTGTTCTTTCGGTCCCAGCTGCGAAACGAGAGGGGGAGGATTAGGGTCTCTTCTCGAGAAGCCCGGACTCTCGAGCCTAAAGTGACCCTCAAGCCCAGCCAAGGTCTCTGCTCCTTCCACGTTACCTACTCTAGAGGGCCCATTTCTCAGAGACTGACTAAGGGGTCACATTAGTGGGTGCTGACAAGCGAGACAGAAGCCTGTCACCATTGTCAGCATTGGGTCAGGTGACAGACTGACAACTCGACCCAGGGATGTCTGCCCACTCCCCACCACCCTAGCTTAGCCCGGCAGAGCAGGGCCGTGGAGATCTGACTGAGATCCCGAGGGGCTAGGGTTTCGGTGATTTGCCTCGAATTCCGATAACGCGGGCGTGGGGGGGGGGGTGGGTGCTGACACGGATCTGAGGATCCCACCTCCCGCCTCGGCCGGGCGTGAAGTCTCCGCGCACCACCCCGATCCCTATAGTGCCACCCCGGGCCCCTACGGCGCTCCCGGCGGCGGCTCACCGGGCCACACCCCCATACCCTGCGCTGAGATTGCAGAAAGCGGAACCCAAAGGCCCACGGCGGGCAGAGCGACGTCGCCATGGCAACGGGGCCGGGAGCAGCGCGGGCTCCGCCGCCCGCGGCGGGTCCAGTTGGGAGCCAAGCTGGAGTGAGCGGCCGTCTGGGCCGGAGGGAGGTGGGGGCTCTGGGTTGGGAGCTGGCCCCATCTCTGAGAGGAGCGCTACAGTCGGAGGCACCCGGCCTGGGGATCCCCGCCAGGGGGCCACTCATTCCCACCGTCCCTGAGCGGTCCAAACGTTCCCACCCCACCTTGCCCCACCCCAGGACCCCTGGCTGCGTCCCCAACCGGGCCTTTACCAGACGTCGGGGCTGCGCAGGGCGAGTCGCAGCAGATAGAGCGCAGCGCTGCCCATGCCCAGGCAGATGAAGCCTATCATCGGGATGAGCTGCGGAGAAGAGGGAGCGCACCTTCAGGGTCAGCCCCTCCCGCCCCCGCGGTTCCGGATCGCCCTTTAGCAGCCTTTCTGCCCAGCCCCTCACCTCCGGTCTGGCGCTTCCTCCTTTCTAGGAGAGGGCACCTGGAACCTCCTACGTTCCCCCACCCCCCACCCGTAGTCTCCTTCACCCCACAGCAAGCCTGTCGGAAGTAGATTTGTGGGACACTGGGTACGTTGCAGGGATGGGTCAGGGGCACCCTGGGAGAAGATCAGAAGCGTTGGGGGAACTGAGTAAGAGGCAGGGCACTGGGGGATTTAGGGGACAAGAGAGTTAGGAGTTAGAATCAGGGGCTCCGGGGACAGAACTCACCCCCGGATTTCTCTTGATCTGCCGGTGGAGTCCAGCCCCCAGACTACTTCCTACCATATCGCCTAAGTGCCTGGTCCTCTGAGTGTCTGGTCCTCTCCAGAGGCTCGGCTCTAAGGTCCTCCTGGGGTCCCGCCCCCGTTGGGGAGTGATCAGCCTAGCCCAGCCCAGCCCGGCCCAGCCTGGCCCAGCCGGGCCTGCCTCTAGAGATGCACTCCACCCACTCCCAGCTCGCTTTCTTCCAGTCCCAAAGCAGGGAGAGGAATACTTGGGGCAAGGAGAGGTTCCTGCTCCTGGACCCTCTCCTCTAGATGCCTGCACCCTGGCCCCCCAGGACACCACCATACCTGAGACTTTGGGGTCCGAGGGAGAGACTCCACAGGCGCAGAACACAGAGATGAAGGGGGATCCAAAAGTGGGGGAAGGGCACACCATGGAACAGGCAGGCAGATAGACCATCCAGCAAAGTGCACGTGTGTTGTGTGTTCACAGGTGGGACCAGGAGGGTCCAGGCACGGAGGAAGCATTTGCAGCACCTTCCTGATGCTGCTAGAGTCACCCAGGGGCTAGCAGGTCCTGGAGGCCCCTGGTCCTTCACTCTGAGTGTAGTGGAAGGAAGATAGGCTGAATGCACTAAGCTGCCTCCGTCCCTCTTGTCTGGATGGTTTATCTGAGCAGAGACTGTCCTGGAATAGAGTGGTTCCAGGCCTGAGCAGCCTAAGGCAAATCTGGAACCCGGCTCTGAGAGGAGCGCTACAGTCGGAGGCACGCGGCCTGGGGATCCCCGCTAGGGGCCACTCATTCCCACCGTCCCTGAGCGGTCCAAGCGTTCCCAGTCAGTTGCAGTTTTGGGACTTGACTTGCTTGTCCTGCCTACCTCCAGTAGGGGTGAAGCTGGAGCCACCGAAGGAGGCTGCCCTCTGGCTATGAGAAGAGGAAGAGAATGAAGTGAGACAGAAAAGATGTTGAAGGAGGAAAGAGAACTAGACAGCGACAGAACCGCGAAGCGACTGCCTCTGTTGATACGGCCAACTCAGGTGTATGCTATGTTGGCAGGGTAGGAAGGCTCACTGCCCCTGTCTTTAGGGAATTGGGGTCCTAGCGATGCAGGAGCGAACCCTGTCTCTCTCCACTCCCACAGTAGCCACCCCCGGACCCCGCGGCCGGATCCTGCCTAGCTCCCCCACTTTGCCCCTGCCTGCTGTGCCCCCGCTGCTGGGCTCGTCGGGGTCCCGGAAGGGAGGGGACCCTTCCCGGGAGCCGCCCCCTCCCCTTTCAAGGCGCTGATACCTTCCCCGCCCCCCACCCCCACCCCCGCGCTGACAAGTGCGGCTGTAATTAGGCTGCGAGGTCCCGGGCTCTCCGCCTCCCTCCGGCGGATAATGAGATAAAGTGTCAGAGACATGGCAAGAACAAAGAGACAGAGACTCACGGCGAGGTGGGGGGGGGGGGGGAGGGGGGCTGACGGGACGTCAGAGCCGCCAGCGGCGCGGAGCCTGGTCCTCCCAGAGCGCCAGCACCTCCAGGGCCGGACCAGAGAGGGGGCGTCCTGTTACCTGCGCCCCGCAACCCTCCAGTCTCTGGGACTAAAAAGCAATCTCGGAGTTCGAGCAGCCGCACAGCTGGGCTGCACAGCTGGCTCTGTGAGGCACAGCTGGGGCGCCAAGCAGCCGGGAGGGATTCCTAGTCTCTGTTCGCGCTCCTCGGCTCTCGGGCCCTCTCCAGCATCCCTGTGCCCTTTCTCCTACTTCTTTCTAGAGCAGCGGCTATTCCTCCTGCCTTGGGCCCTCCGCCCCAGCTTCTCCAGCACTTCATTGCATTTTTCCTCTTGCGCCGGCCTCCCCACGACTCCTTGACCTGGTGTTACTTGCTTCTGGTTCCTGTCTCCAACCCATGTCTGTGACCATATTTTCTAAGCCCCTCCCATCTCTGGTTTCTGCCTCTGGATCTCGGTCTTTGGGGGCGGGCAGGGAATTTGCACTCCTTGGGTTACACATCCCACTCCACCCCCATCCCCGCACTTTCCCACTGGAGAGACTTCAGGCCATGCTGGCCGGCCGAGCGGGTGAGGAGTCATTAGCTGCGGATTAGGCGGGGCTGGGGGCGGTGTGGCTCCCCCCAGGACAGGAATCTGGCTCCTAAAGAATGCTACACCCGACCAGGACACTAATCCGCGCGGCGGGCCGCGCCTCATGTAAAACGCGACTCGGTACCGCAGGGGTTGTGGGTGCGGGCGCCCCCTGGAGGCTGTGAGGCTCCCAAACCCTCGGGGGAGAGGCCTCGGTCGCCCCCTGCCGGGCAGCGCTGACTCTACGTCCCGCAGGGTTCCGGCAGGTTAGCGCGCACTCTGGTTGTGGGTCCACTCCCAGCCCGCCACTCCTTCCACTCCCGCCGCCAGGTCCCGCAGCCTAAGCTCTTCTGGTGAGAGGTGGGACCGTAGGGCGGAGAGGGGACGCTGAAGCGTCTGCCTCACTCGCCGCGGGCGGCACCTCGGGTTCAGGATAGTTCCTCTCGCGGAACTGGGCTGTCTTCGTACTGCAGGGCCTCCGTCTCCGTTCTGGGGTAATGCTGCTCCGACCGAGACAGCCCTCTGCCCTCTGACCCTGCTTGTCCCGGCCTCTGACTGCCCTTCTTTCCTGCCACTTTCTTCTTCAGGCCCTGTCTGTCTCTCTGGGGGTGTCTGTGTCCCTCTGTTCCTTATCATTTCTGGCTATGTCTATCTGCTCTGCAGCTCTCTCTACCTGGCCTCGTCCCTCTGCATCTGTTTCTCTGTTTTGGTCTTTCTCTCTCCTTCCCTCTATATCTCTCTTGACCTTCCTGTGTCTCTTTTTTACAAATGCCTGTCTCTCTATTCACCTCCTTCCTCATCCCCAGCTCTATTCCTATTCTCTGGCTTGCTGCCTCTGGGGGCTGCAGCAGTCCAACGGGACAGCCTGGGGACACCTAGGGCACCTCCCAGGGTCCCCCTCCCGGTCACGTCCACATGCCCGTCACCTCGGCGCGGCCTCTATCTTCCCGCAGTTGCTGTGGGGTGGGGAGGAGGCGCCCGGGAGGGAAGATATAGTGCCCAGCATCTGCTCGGGAGCCCCGGGGCCACTGACCCCCCTCTTCAGCTATTAAGGGCGCTGGGTCCCGAGGCTCCGCGACGATCATGATTGCATCAGCCAGACAGCCACGGAGCCGGGAGCCGCGCGGCGGGCGAGGGAGCGAGACAAAGACGCCCGCGCCATCTGTTTATGCAAAGCGCTCTCCGCCGGGGACCCCGGCGTCCCCGGGCCTGGGCTGGCTCAGGGCACAGGGTCGTGAGCCGGTTCCCGCCCGGCGCCCCGCCGCGCCGCGGCTTCCCCCCTCCCTAGCACCCGGAGGGGCCGCGGGGCGAGAAGCGGGGCGGGGGCGAAGGTGTTGATGTGATTGGAGCGGACGCGGCTGTTTCTTCAATAATGGATGGAGATGACGCGGACCGCGGAGCCGAGCCGGCCGGGAGAGGAGAGAGGAATAGAAATGGGGAGAGGAGGGAGCGGGGGCGGGAGATGCACCCAAGCACACGCGCGCGCGCGCGCACACACACACACACACGCGCGCGCGTCACACTGTCATTTGGATAAACGCCACCGCGCGGCTCACACCCAGGCACACGCCCACGCACTGTCACCGAGACACACGCACCTGCAGGCGGAGACGCCAGAGCAACACACACCAGCGGCGCCTCCTGATTCTCATACACACAAACCTGCAGACAGAGATACACGGAAATGCCCACACATGGGCACACCCAGGATCAAAGAGGCACAGACACACAGACAGCCACAGTACATAGGCACACCCAGACACCGAGTCATCCAGGGGTGCAGACAGACAGAAATCATCATGGGGGTGGGGTGGGGTGGGCAGGACATGGACAAACCCGACAGATACGGACACAGTGGCACAGACACACCCAGGGGCACAGACAGGACACTTATACCCCACCTGGGGCTCAGATAAACACACCACACACACCTGGGGCACACACACACACATACCACACGCCGGGGGCATAGACATCCACAATTGCCAGAGATGCGGACGCCCGCCCACCCACACACACTCAGCTTAAACCCACGCATGCACAGGAGCTGCCGCCTGTGTTTGGCAGGGGTGGAGTGTGGCGGCGAGGTCGCCAGGTCCCCGCGAGCAGGCCTCGTTAGCCTAGCAGTGTATAATGAGGTCGTGGTGACAGAAGGCGCCCGAGGCTGTAGACTCCTTGGCTTGTGCGCTTCCAATTGACTCGGGCTTGGCCCAGGATCGGTCGGCCCGGACAGCCTGCGAGCTTCCTCCCCCCCCCCCCCCCCGTCCCTAGGGCGGCCGAGGCTGGCCTTGGGCCACCCCAGCTGAGCGGTCCCAGGCAGCCCTGTCCAGGGCAGTTCGGACACTAACGCAGAAGCCATAGGGGGACATCGGCCGCTGAATTGGGAGACTGCCAGGATTCCCAATACGGGCCACGAGGCGGGGGTTGAAGAGAAGGTCACACTGTGGCCCCCTCCTCGCCGCTCGTTGTCCAATTTTCCAACTTCAAGGGGCACTTTTTTTTTTTTTTTTTTTTGCTACGAATGAAGGGGACAGTGGCAAGGGATGGGGCGGGGATTGTGTCTCGGAGTCCGCCACCCCGACCCCTCCTCCGGTCTGTTTTCAATTCCATCCGCTCCTTGGCCCAGACTTATGACCTTTGCCGCGTGTGGCAGCATCATCCATCACCCAAGCGGCCGCTCAAGGGAGTAAGGGCGTTGGGGGCTCAGGTAGGGTCTCCGTCTCTCGCCCATCGTCCTCTCCTGGGACTTGCTCTCTGGCCCGCCGACCAGGGTTTATTTGGTAGGCCGGTACAGGGGGAGAGGGCGTGACCAAGGGGCTTGATCTCAACACTGGGCCTTACGTCCCCCCTGCCGCCCCCTTCAGCACCCCTTCTTTAAGCTCGGCACAGCCCGCCTTACCGCTCCTCCCGCACCCTCTCGGGCCCTTTGCTTAATTTCCTATTAACTGCTGATAAATCCAATTAAACCGCCGCTCTAATTAGAGACAGCTGCTGGCTCCGCGAGGCGGGAAAGGGGGGGCGCCCCCCATCCCGAGTGTAGGGGGAAAACAGCCGCTCTCCCTGCTCCTCTGGCACCCCCCACCAGCATTGCTGCCCAATGAGCTAGTAAATTGGTTTTGCTTTAGCATTGTGGGGGGGCCCTGTCGAGAATCTCGGGGCGGGGCGGCTCCGATTTTGAGTCCCTCAGACGGCTAGATGAGGAGGGGCGATGGGAGCCCTTGCTGTTTCTCTCCCCTACTTTTGTGGTAGGCGGGCCCTGAGGTGCGGTCGGGGCAAGAGGCCTGATTTGTGTGTTGGGGGACCTGTGATCTGCTCCTATTTTAGCCCAAGCGTGATTAAAGGTGGGCTACCTGAGTCTTCCCTTACGATCCTGGCGCTGCCCCCAGGAGTCCGGGACAGTCAAGGGCAATGGGAACAGGAAACCGAACCCAGTTCAGCAGTTAGTCTTCTGCGTTTCCCTCTCCCCTCCACACCTCAGCCTTCTGAAAGGAAAGGGGGCGCGTCCGTCCCAGGCCCCCTTCTCAGCCCAGCTGAGCCTCTCTGCCCTCCCTTCGCCAGCAGCAGATGGTGCCCGGGCTCCCGCTGCCAACCTTGCTAGGCGGTGCCAACCTCAGGCCTGGCAAACAACCGGCAGAAGACAAGAGGAGCTCCGGGCTGGCCACACCGACCCTCCCCAACCTGCCATCAAGCTCAAGACTCTCTGCCTGCCCCCCTCCAGCGACCACCCCAGGCTGCCTCTCACTGGTCTGCTCCTAGGTCCCCAAACTCCTCGTCTCCTTCAGCTCCCTTCCCCACACTTTCCCGCCCCCCGCCCCCTGCCGCCCTGACCGGGGCCGGAACATTTGCATATTTACATATGCAAATAATAATATTTGCATACGGCGCGCCGCAGGGGTCTCTCCGCGAGAGCTGGGGAGCTGTCTGCCCCGCACGCTGTCACTCCGTACCTGTCGGAAAGGGCTGGGGCGGGGGCCGTGCGGGAGGGGTTAGCGCCCTCGGCCTTGCTCGCTCAGTCCCCAGACGACTTGAGGAAGTGTTGCCATGGAGACGGCACGCACCCCGCCCCCTCCTAGGCCTAGGGTCTCGGGCTTGGGTGTCTCTGGTTGTCTCTCCCCATGTCACTTGCTCTCCAACCGAGATCTTGCATCGCCCCCTGGCGGCCCAGATCCGCGCTGAGCCAGGTTTCAAAATTCAAGGGGCTGCTGAATCACAGCTCGGCTACAGAAAGCTGCTCCCAGCTGCAAGGGCGCAGGGGCGGTAAGTCCAGTCCTATCCTTTCTTTATTGACAAAAGGCCACTCCAGGCGGACGCATCTGTCTCCCCACCTCCCATGAGGCTCAGCCCAGGTGGGTGTCCGGTTATCCGACAGTAGTGCGGTGGGACTGCTGGAGAGGATTCGCCACCCCTCTGGAGACCCACTCGTCCCCCCTTATCCCCTAGTTAAAGATCAAACTTTTACAACTTTTGTCAAAACTTTTAATAAATGCACATCGACAGTTCGCCTCTCCCCCTCCCAGGGCGCCTCCTAGTAGAGACGCGTCCTTCTTTTTCCAGCTTTCGCAGGCAGGGCCTGAGGGGGTGTGGGCGGCTGCCCGGGGCGGGGGCGGGAGCCAGTTCCTTCCCAGATGCCCGGTCATGCTCTGGCGGGGCTTTGCACTCCCCTCCTCTACCCAGCAGTCCAGCTGCCTTCGCCCCTTTTCTCCCCAACCTCCACTGGGCAAGCCCAGAATCGGGAATGGGTATCTCTCGCCTGCAGGCGCCCGCACCCCTAAATCTCCTCCAGGAAGTCGGTGGGGAACAGCCCCACCTTGCGGCCCGTGTAGACCTTGACGTAGCCACCGGCTTCGTCTCCTTTCTGCACCACGATCTGGGGGATTAAAGGGAATAGAAGAATCAAGGGGAAAAAACAGAAGAGTAGGTAGTCTAGGGTTATGGCGGCCCATCTTAGTCTCAGTAATGGGTTAAGATCTCCAAGGAGTGTGGAGCAGTTCGGGTCTGGGGATAGGCTGAGGCACCAGAGATACCTGGTCCTTCTTGAGAGTGATCTGCCCTATCTCGCGGTTCCCCACAAAGGATCTCGTTACGCGGTGCACACGCTCTCCATCACGGACCCGAATGATGAAGTTTGGGGGGAAAAATCCAACCTTCTCCCCGATTTTTCCCTAGGGGAGATAGTAGGGAGACTCAATCTCTCAAGTACTAGTTTCTAAGTACTCAACCCATACCCTTCCCTAGCCCCAGCCATTTCTTACCCGCCACCACTCCTCATTGGAGTCATCAATGACTGTGATCTTCTCTCCAGGCCTGGGAGAGGAAAGGAGGGGCCTGAGATTTAGGGCCTCACTCACATTCCTGATCCCAGCTCCAGCCCCAACAGGCTCCAAGCCTTGAGCTCTCTTTCCCTTTCCCATAGGCAGCCCAGCTCTTCCCTTTCCCCTGTCCACTTCCCAGTATCTCCCTCCTCTCAAAGCCTCTCACGGGAAATCCAGATCATCCTTCTCCAGGGCTTTGAACCGATAGAGAGCCACAAAGTAGTGAGACTGCTGGAAACCAGGCTGCTTGTGCTAGGGGTGAGAGGGGATGAGGCGTTTCAGTGCTCCTCTGCCCCACACTGAGGGGTGGGAGTCCAAGGCAGGGGCATTCTCCAGACATAGTAACATTCCAGTTTCTCTTCCAGGTCAAACTGTGTGTGTGTGTGTGTGTGTGTGTGTGTGCGCGCGTGTGTGTGCGTGTGTGCGCGCGCGCACTCACGCGGTGGAGGGGGGCAGGTCAAGAGTGATGGGAACCCAAGGGGTTTAAGTGTGGGCTTCTGCTGAGGCCCTGAGTAGTCAGACCTGGCTGAGGAGAGGACTGGGGTCCCTGCAGGGAGGAAAGAGTCTCACTTTGTCATCAGGTGTCTTCTTCCCAGCCTTCTTATCCGCCTCAGGGTTTCCTGGGATGGAAAACATCAATAAACTCTTTCTGGCTCCTGGAGGGCAGCCCTCATTCTCTTACCTTTCTAATGAAGGGCCTCTTTCATTTCCATGACTGGTCTGTCCTTTGCCCCTCCAACCCAGGCCACAGCTGAGGCCCAAACCCTACTCCACTTCTATGGATAGAGGTGGGTGACACTCACCAGCCTGGGGTTTTCCTTCCTCTGGTCTGGCAGACTCTGGCTCCTCCTCCATCACCGCTGCTAGAGGCTGGGGAGCAGGGCGGCACCAGAGTTAGGGAGATAGGGTCTTGGGAACCCATGCTTGCCCTGGCTCTCCAGTCAAGCCAGGAAACTATAGAATATGATTTCAGGGTTGGAAGGAGACTTGGAGGAAATATCTAGTTCAACATCCTGCCTAATGAAGAGACTTCCTCTAAAACAAACTGGCGGGTGGGTCACGCAAATTGTGCTTGAATGTGGCTAATGACACAAGGAGCTCACTACCTTACAAAGCAACCCTATGCAATTTTGGGGCAATTCCTATATTAAGCCTATGTCAATCTCCCTGTAACTTTTACTTATTGGTCCTGATTTGACCTCTAGAGCAATACAGAACAAATACCATCCCTTTAAAGTTCTGAGGACAGCTGATATGACCCTTCAAATCACCTCCTGTGATCCAGAGTCCAGATCCTTCATTATATAGTCTACTCTCAGAAATACTCTAGGGTGTAAGAGAAAAATGCACAAGATAGTTTTTATGATTCCCTTAGGAGAAAAGAACCCAAGAGTTGCTAGCCTTTCTGGAAGCAGCCAAATCGTACTGCTAGTGGCTAATAAGGCACAGGCCACTCCACAAAAATCCCTGATCTGCCCCAACCTCTATATCAACTACTTTGAAGCCAGATTTCTAATTTTGTTTTTATGTAGTTGATTTCTTTTTTTTTTTTTGGATCCAAGACACAGATCTGTACATTTTTCCTTACAAAATTTCAAATTATTAGTTTTGTCCCATTCTTCCAGTCTGTAAGATTTTTGAGTATATTATTCAGTATTATTCAGTATACTATTTCTAGTTTCCCAGTTCCCATAAACTTAATGAATATACCACTTACATTTGTGTCAGTGAGAAGAATATCCACAGGTGAGGACCAAAAACCAAACCATGCTATAAGGCATCAGAAATCTCCTTCTAGCTGGACACTCCCTAAAGGACCAGGGCCCTTTGGGTATTGTCATTTAATCAGTTATAGGAAATCATCTAACTAAACATCATCCACATTAGTCTATCCTGGCTGTACACAAAGATATAAAGATACTCTGTCAAAGTCCTTGCTGAACTGTATGTATGTCTATGGCATTACCAATCTAGTAACTGTATTACAAAAGAAAATAAAGGTGGCCTTTGCCACTAGTTTTGTGCCTCAGTTTCCTCATCTATAAGATGACCTTCATGGATCCTTGCAGAGTTCCAGAATTCTCTGATTACTTGGCATGGCAAGTTCTCTTCCCCAAATCCAAAAGCTCAGCTCTTGCCTGTCACTCAACAATGCCAGGGGCCCGAGGCCTAGCTTTCAGGTGGTTATAGCGATTAATCTGAAACTTCCAGAAGGGAGATCCTCGGAAAAACATACTCTATGGCAGGGGTCCTTAACCTGACAACCACAGTGAGCTGAGCAGGCCCAAAAACTCTAAAATTGCATGCAAAAATTTGTTGGGTTATGTGCAATTTTAGGGGAAGAGGATCCATAGCTTCTGTTAGCTCTCTAGAGGTGGGACATGATCTGCTTCACGTGGTCTCTGTGAGGAACCTCAGCGGGGAAGGTATAGCGCTCTCACATTTTTCTTATCTGCCTGTCCCTTCTTCCGTTCCTTGTTTGCCATGATCACCCCAGTGCGAAGGGTTTCAAACACAGGGTCATTGTGATTAGCAGCAGCTAGTGGGAATGGGAGGACAAAGGAGGAGACATTACTGGGGCAGCAGAGAAAGCATTGAAGAAAGAGAGACTTCCTAAGGAAAGGAGAGTCGGGACTGAGTAGCTAGATACCCATGGGCCAGTGGAGAAGGATTAGGGAAGGGTTAGCTGGGTAATACCTGGATCACCAATCTATAAACCCACTGCTGTTGAGTTGATTCTGACTCATAGCAACCCTATAGGACAGAGGAGAACTGCCTCGTACAGTTTCCAAGAAGCGGCTGGTAGATTCGAACTGCTGACCTTTTGGTTAGCAGCCAAAGCTCTTAACCACCGTGCCACCAGGGCTCTAAAAACATCACTGGAAATGTAATGGAAATTATTTTTTTTTTTTAACCAGAACTCCTTCCAGGCAGAGCATAACAGAGGCTGACAAATTTGGTAAGTTGCTTGGAAGCTGGGGCATGCTCAAATAATCACTATTCTCCTTCTAAGGAGAGTGGGTCCTTTAACAGTTGGCTTTTGCTCTGCTCAGTGGCATATGCAAGCTGGGGTGCTAGTACCAATGGGGTCTTCTTTTTCACCCATGGTCCTCACAGAGTTCAGCCTGTACTCCAAATAAATGTTGAGCAAATTGTCAAGGAGTAAGTTTTCAAAGGTTGCCAAGTTATGAATCTGTCCAGGATGCCAACTGCTTTTGGTCTGGACCCGAAACTGGCATGACTCTGTTAACAAGGATAAGTACAGTCCAGAATCTTTGCTCTTGCTTAGAAATGGTTTCACCTATGAAGAGCACAGATTTTTGAATCAAGCAGACAAAGATTTCAGTTTTGGCTCTGCTTCTTGCTAGCTGTGGGTGGCCCTAGCTAAGTCTCATCTTCTTTACCCATAAAACAGGGGAAATATCATCGACTCTATCCAAGATGGCTAAGAACATTAGGCTGAGAGAACCATGGGAAATAGAATCTGTTTTGGAATTTGGCTTCCAAAGCTAAAGACGATATTGAAACTACCTCTATGTTTGCCCATTCCCTCAGGTCCCATACGGGGCACTTACAAAGATCTCTGACACAAGCGTACTGCTGGTTGCTGTAGAGTGGGGAGCTATAGGCCCGACGGAAACCAGGGGGCTGCAGGATGGGATGGGAGGGAGCATTAGAAATAGCAAGGTAGGACCCAGAGTCCCATCTCTCCCACTGAGTGTTCACCCCTTCTTAGAGTACATGGGCTAAGAAAGAAAAAGTAGGAAAATGAATGGGATGACTTGAGGAGGGGCTGACAAGGGTTGGCTGGCAACATATTCCCTCCCTTCTGCCGTCTTTCTCCCCAAAGCCTACTCACGATCTTGCCGAAGCACCTCTGCATCTCTACATACGGCTGGCAATGCTCATGGATGTTGGTTTTGCAGTTCTTACAGCGAAGCCCAAATTTGTTGTTGACTTGGGAGGGGGAGAACATTTGGGTGAGGTTCCTGATTTCCCTTTCCTTTTGCACCCCTGCTGCTACTCTAGCTCTTGGGGTCCCTTACACTCTCCCAGTGTATAATAATAGTATTTTCTTCAAGCCAAATACTGGCACAGCCTGTCTGGTATACAAATACTCATCTCCTAAACTTTCTCCCCCAGCCCTCCTGCCTTTGACATCACACTCTCTCCACTTCCCTTCATGACTCACGCACAATCATCCGGGCACAGACATCACAGAATTTGGGCTTCTTGAAGAAATGATCCTTGAATTTGTGAGGCTTATCGTTGACAAGCTTAGGAGGTTCTGGGGGTGGCTCCTCCTCCTCTTCTTCTTCCTCCTCCTCTTCCTCATAGATGTAGTAGATGGGCCCACCCCCAGCTCCCACTGCCTCCCCATTGGCCTGGGGCTCTGGGGGAAGCTCCATCTCCTTTGTCCCGGTAGACCCCTTCCTGAACAACTGCTTCAGCCGCTGTAGCTGAAGGAGGGAAGGAGGGAGTGAAGGAAAGCCGATGTTAAAATAACCGTCACCCTCTCTAGAGCAAGTGAGGCTAAAGCTCACTGGGTATTTTCTAGTGCCCATGCCCCAAGATTAGGGGGTATTGAGGGTTACAGGTACTGGATGGCATTCTAACAATAAGTCACATACTAATGAGATCAATTCAGGCACTTTTCTTCAAGGGCTGTCATGGCTTCCCAGTTCCCCACACCCAATGGTCAGAGGCCCAGACTCACCCCTG
The DNA here is from genome assembly GCA_030035585.1 of Dugong dugon. NCBI lineage: Eukaryota > Metazoa > Chordata > Mammalia > Sirenia > Dugongidae > Dugong > Dugong dugon. Next base: position 11,999,811 of record CM057465.1, read on the forward strand.
TTTGCCGAGTCTCTGCTGGGAAGGAGGGCTTAGGAGACTCTGGCACCTCCTTTTCTGTCATCCTGCAAGAGGTTGGACCCCACTATGAAATCTAATCCCTGACTGCCATTCTTCTCTCCCTTGTAGTGGGGTGGTCCTTGAAGGGGTGGCCTTGGGAGAAATTTGGTTAAACAGAGATCCTTTCACAGGGCTTATATGAACAAAAACTGCCATGAAGGTTCAGAGAAAAGCCAGACAAACCAAAGAACTTCCCAACTGAAACCGATACCCATCCTTCTACCCTGAGAGGCAACCCCAGAGTTTACAGCCCTAACAGTGTTCAAGGCTGCATGGTTTAGGGATCTTCCTACAGGCATTTTGTTTCTTCTGGGAGGCTACGGGCAATAAAGATGTGACTTGCTTTCCCAGATTCCTCTCTTTAAGAGGTTTAAAGTGTGTGTCCACTTGCATGCATATAGAAATGGGCTGGGGACATTATCCCCTATCTCCTTTTTGAGCCCTGGGGGCCTCTTGCCTAGTTCCATCCCAGCCTGCCTCAGGCCTCAGCTATTTTAAGTTTTCAGAGTAATACGAGCCTTTCCTTCCCTTACTACTCCATTCCCTTGACCCCACCCTACCCGCCCTCCAATCCTAGCTCTAGTTCTGGAGTATAATAATTCCTCATAAACTGCTCATACACAGGGAGAAAAAGGAACCTGAACAGCCGAGGATTGGAGAAGCTGGGGTGAGTAGTCCTCGAAACGCAAAAAAGATGAAGAGGTAACTTACGTTTGGGGATTCCCTAAGCCAGTCCACAGTTTGGGGAGGGAAGAGGGATCCCCTGGGGCCTTGGTAGTAGTGCTGGGGGAGGATCAGTCTTCTTTCTGGGGGCTGAGCCCCCCCAGTACCCTCCGTACTCACACCAGCTACCCAGACGGTATTTGTAGACCTCCTAGCCTCTCTCCTTGGTGTCAGAGCTGAAATGACAGGGCTAGAGGAAAGTGGACAGCTGAGCAACACAGCTGACACAGAGAAATTAGACACGCGGAGGTCTGAGACAGGGCTGGACCCTAACCCCTCCCATCCCCCAGAGCTGCTGTTCCCTGACTCTTGTCTGTGGTGAGCAGGCCAGTACTGGCTAAACTCAGGGATTGAGGGGCTGTTTCTGTTCACGTTACACACCCACTTGAGGGGATTTTAGATGACTGAAGGTGAAGTCAAGATGAGTTATTGACAAGATCCCCATCCCATTTCCCAAGGTCCAAACACCTCCCCAAGTCTGTTCTCTTTAGGAACTACATACTTCAACTTCTCAGCCTTGTCTTCTTGTGACCATGTATTTTTATACCCTCAAGCACCAGCCTAACTTTAAAACTTTGGGAAAGAAAGGGCTGGAAACCAGGTAGGAAGGGATCATTTGACTCCTCAGAGCTCTCCTATCAGATAGACTAGACTGCTTTCTTATTCACAGGAGTTAGACGGTACCCTGCTCCATCCTGTAAGGGAGTGAACAATCTGTAGTACTGCTTTGTTCCCTCCAGCTGTATCCAGAGACGTCGTTACCCCCTTTTCTCTAAAACTGTGTCCTCAGGGTAGAGGGAGCCTTACCAAAAAACCAAAACCAAACCCACTGCCATCGAGTCGATTCTGACTCACAGCGATCCTATAGGACAGAGTAGACTGCCCCACAGGGTTTCCAAGGAGTGGCTGGTGGATTCGAACTGCCAATCTGTTGGTTAGCAGCCGAGCTCTTAACCACTGTGCCACCAGGGCTCCAAAGGGAACCTTGAGGGCGCCTGAAAAAGATAGGCTAATACTTCCATCTGAGGGGCACTAGGGGAGTGCTGGTCTGACAACCAGGTAGGGATGGTCTAGTTAACAGTAAACAGACGGCTATAGCTGCCACACAGGGCGTTCTGATCATCTGTGAATAATGTCCCCTTTCCCATGAGAGCAGCAAACTCCTGGAGGTAGGATGGCCATGCCTCACACTTCCTACGAATTTGACTCCTTGGTTTTATCTCCCTCCTCTCATACCCCAGTGTATGAACTGATGGGTCAAGGAGTTAGCTGGCATTCGTATCTCATAGTGATGTAGCCTTCTCCTATTCTGTGGACTGTGACATGGCTGGAAGAAGAGATACTCCCATCTCAGAGAAGAAAAATTTACAGGTGGTAATGTACTGCTGCATTAACCCTTGCATCTGTAAGAAAGAGAGGATTAGGTTGGAGGCAGGGTCAGACAAGCTTCAGAGGAGCTTGCCTAGACATACTGCCACCCAAGAGATTTCCAGGGCAATGTGCTTTGCCATTTCCACCCACTGCTCTTTTTTCTCTCAGGTTCTACTGGTTCTGAGGCTATAAGCTCTTTAATGGCCCTGGCCTAACTGGCTGTGAACAACAGCACCAACTTTGAGAAGCCCCAGATATAGGAAAGGCTCCATCTTGCAGGTGGAGTGACTTCTGCTCTTCTTCTTTCTTCAATGCATAGGGATGGGTGAGCACACCTGGATAATACAGCATCCTGGCACTGCAAGTTCAGCTGATGTAGCATTTATTACAAGAAGCATCCATTTCTGTAGAACACAATCCTCTGGCTTTAGTATTAAAGAAAGACCAAGTACTCCATCCCTAAAGGGTTTTCAGAAGATTAGATGGGACAGGATATGAGGACAACATCTCAATCCAGTTCTGGACCTAACAGCCCCTTGCCCCACCGCAGATCAGCCACGAGGGCCTTAAATGAGTATTACAGAATAGGCTGCAAGCAACCTCAGAGGTCACTTTGTCAGTCCAAGTCTCTTATTTTACTAATAAGGATCACTAATAAGTGATCCAGAGTCAAGTTGGGAGAGCCCAGAACCAAGGCTCCACTAGAGACCCAGCCATATATCACAACTGTGGGCAGGGAGAAGGACAGGGTTGCAGGGGGAAGAATAGCATTAGGAAGAGATGTGTGCATGTGTTTAGGGAAAACCACCCCAACCCACATCAAACCCCTCCAACAGCTGCGGGGCTGTACTTACCCAGGACCTCCACCCCCCACCCACACCAAGGCGGCAAGAGAAAAACGGGGACTGACGTCCAGTAACAGAAGATTTTTTTTATATTTAAAAACAAAACCAACCTCCCCCCAGGTAACCCCCAAACAAACAAACAGATTAAATAAAATTTACAGTGAATATACCCAGCAAACATCTGTATGTGCAATTAAATACTGTGTCTGTTACTGCGGCACGAACCTCAAACAATATACAAGTGTTCTGCGGGTGGGAGGAGGCCCGAGTTTTAACTCAGTGGGGTTTGGGGATATAAGATGGGGGAAATGAGAGGAAGGGGAAATCAATTTCGTTTTTCTTCATTCTGTCCATATAAATATACTCATAAAGACCAGAAAAGAAAAGGGAGCTTGGGATGGTAAGGAAATAGGAGGATAGGGGAGTGTGGGACCCTCCTAATTCTACCTGGCCAAAAAATATGGAAGAAATTAATTTCATGGTGGGAGAAGACATAAAAAATGATAGAAGATGATGGGAAGGAGAGGGAAGCAGAGAGGAGCCAACCAGGGAAAAAGGACCATGGCAGGGGAGTGAGGAGTCCGCTGTCTGTTTCCATCTCTGTCCCTAAGGTCTCAAGCTCCAGTTCAGCGTCTGTCTCCCTACTTTGTGCCTCTGTCCATGATCTGTCTGGACTCCTCCACTCCCTCCACCCTATCCCCACCCCTACTGTGCTGGTCCCTTCCCCTTCTCCGCTCATTGGGAGCTGGCTCGCTCCAGGATCCTCAGGTCATAGTTCTTTTTGGCCACTCGAAGTTTGAAGCGACTCACTGAGTTGTTGAGGCGAAGGGAGGCATTTTGGGCAGCCAGGGGGCTGGGGAACACAGCCACGATGGTGTACAAGGCAGCAAGGTCCGCGTGGCGGCCGTTCTCAGCAGTCCCACCGTTGTCCCCCCCGCCCCCACTGGGCAGCCCCTGAGCATCCTTGAGCCACTGGATCTTGGCGCCGGCCATGGCGAGCTGGGTGAAGAGTTTGTCTGCCTCGGTACGGGTGATGCCCTCAGGGAGATCTGTCACCTCCAGCACCCGACCCAGGACTGGAAGGGGAGGAGAGAGGACATAGCTGTGAGACATGAGGACCAGGGGGACTGGACAATGGCCTGGCAGACAAGTATCAAGCTGACCAAATTTGTATACAATGTCCTCAAAAGCCCAGCCTTTCCCACTTGGTCCTCTCCTGCCCCTTCCCCAAATCAACACAATTCCTCACTCTCTAGACTCAGATCAGGGCTACTAAGAGAAAAAGACGAACCTCTTCTCTTCTAGCCCAGAGATATAGGCAAGAAGGAGGGACTGGGAATCAGAATCCCGGGTTTACGAGCTGGGAACTTACACTTCAGCTCTCTCACAGGGTACTGATACTGTGAAAGAAGGGTGGTTTCTGCTGATGTTCTTTAACAAAGTCAATGGGGTCAATCTGACATATGTTCCATAGTTCCCTTTCTACTCAGAGGCTGGCCCAAATAGTCTTCCTTTTTATCATCTAGCGAAGTCAGTTTCTCTTCCTTCCCTTGTTTAGCAAACTGCTTCCAACAGAGAGATCTTATATGCCCAGTATGGAACACCTGAAGGAGGAGGGTTACTCTCCCATATTCTCTATCCATCTTCTCCTTAACTGGGTCTGGGGCTACCAAAAGTAGAGGTCCTAGATTAGGATCAGGACTGCTTCCTGGAAGACTCCTGGCTAATAAGTCTCAGTCACCCCATCGGTGTGTTCTTCCCAACTTTTACCACTATCTTCCCCAGGACCTGGGATTACTTGGTAAGGAGCTGAGACGCTTCACTTCTACTTGCTCTTGAGCACCAAAGGTTCCCATTTCCACTCCTCACCCTAAGCTGACTTTTCCTACCTGCTCAGGGCTAGTAATGAAGGGTTGGGGTGGGGTGGGGTGGGGATGGGCACTTTCTCAGGGGATTCAGCATCCTATCACTCACCAACATCTGCTGTCCCCAGGTCAGTGGAGGCAGATTTGAGTGCTTGTCTCTTGCCCCGGTTTCCATGCTTCAATCCACTCTGTCCCTTCAACGTTTGAAAGATAACTCTCACCTCAGGTAAACAACACTGACTGCCTTCTATCCCAACGTCTGCCTGAGAGATTGAGCAGTAGCCCCCAGCCCTGATGACCCCACCCCACAAAGCAATAAGATTTGCCAGGTTGGGGCCACTGAGAAGCAAAAAGCCCTTCCCTCTGGGCACTGGAGTAGGTGGGAAGAATGAGTACAGGAGTAGGGTAAGGCCCTTTAGCCCCTCCTATTTTGTCCATTCTCTCTGTGTTGTTTCCCTCGTCCACCAAGCTGGTGTAGGCAGGTGGCTCAGACATAGGGTCCAAATGAGAAGGTGGGTCTGATGGCTGTAAGGCTGAGTGGGAGGGGATGGTAGATACCCTTACCTGGTGCACTGTGTAAGTTGACTGGCCATGGAGCAAGGGAGGGCAGATGGACAGATTGTACTGTAATGGCTGACCCAAGAGGGAGTAGCGCCCATCACCTAAGGAGTAGGAAGAGCAGGTGGTTTTCTGGGAGTCTGAGCTTCACAGTATGAACTGTGTATGACTTCAGGGGATTCTGGAGATGGACAGCAACGATGCATACTATTCCTACCTTTTCTATGATGGGAGTGCTTATGTGACTAATTTAAGAGTTGTTTATCTTCCTAAACCCCTTGGATCTCACAGACAAATGGGGCTATTGGGTTCCCTCACCCTTGAAGAAGGCCTCTGCCCATGGTAGACAAAAGGCCCTGGGGAAATGATCAGGGAGGAAACCTACAGGCCCTTATGAATATCTTTTATCTCTTAAATAGATTCTCCCCACCTCCAAACCCAGGGCTTAAATTTCTGACTCATATGAGAAGTAATAAAGTACAATGAACAAGAGCACAGACTTGGAGCCAGACTGCTTAGGTTCAAATCCTGGCTCTGTTACTGGTAATGTGATGTTAGACACAGTTTTCGCTCATTAGTGTTGCTGGGAAGATTAAATGAATATACTACATGTAAGCCCTTACAGCAATGTCTGGTACATATTAAGCACCATAAGTATTAGCTATCATTACTGATAAAATTACATTTCAAAGCACTTTTAAGTTTTTATACCATATTCTCATCTTGTTTTTAGACTGCTGTGACAGCCAGAACAGAAAGCAGATAAAATTATTCCCATTTTCTGTGTAATTACCCCCATTTTATAGATTAGGAAACTAAGATTTGGCTCCAAGTTTAAGTAACTTGCTCAACATCACAAAGCTGGTGAGCTGTGGAACTAGACCTTGAACTCAATCTCTTTTAACCCAAACCCAGTGTTCCCTCTTGTGAAACCACACTGTTTCTGACATGGCCCCACTTTCCCAGCCCTCAGACTGGGAAAGTTTAACCCAATGATGGATTAAACTCTGATTCATTAGAAAGTTCTGTGAACTTCTCTTCCCTGAACCATAGTCAGCAACTCTACTTGACGGTGAATACTCTGGAGTAAGCTAACTAAGGGTAGCACTAGAAACAGGTGGGTGTCCTTAGCCTGAATAGCAATGTTAATTTCCAGAAGTTCCCTAAACAGAAAGAAAGAGTTGGCTCCCAGAATTGGACCAGCTACACTGATTCCCTGCCTATTACTACCCTCTGGATCTCCCCACTTAGGAGTGGGATATGAAGGGTGAATTCTATAGCAGTCAGCCCTAATCTAACCCCTTACCCTGTGCTGTACCCCCAGGCCGGGGGAACTGTGCGAGGACGGGCAGGGGACTGAGTCCTGTACAGACGTTGCTGAGGCTGGTGACAGGAGAGGGTGCTGGGGACTGGGTAGGAGATGTGACAGGGCTGCTGCTCATCTGTGTGTTGGCCTGTGGAAGAGAGAAGCACATGTCACATAAACACCAAGTATTAGCCTCTGGATATTCCTATGGCTTAGCTTAAAACTCACCTCCGTCAGGAAATAAATCCCTCTGCCAAAGTCAGACTGTTCCTTCAAACTGCCCCCTTGGTCCCTAGACAATCAGCTTGTTATTAGTTTAATGTCTACTTTTTGACACACTGTTTTAAGTATTCTCTGAGCAATTTCAACTGTGTGTCCTGTCTGACACCTTAGGTCTTATATTCCCTAAAAGAGGATGCATGCTTCTATTTCTTGTGTTTCTCCCCCAAAAGTGCCCAGGGAAAGACGTGTGAAGTGGCTGCTCAGTCAAAGACTGCTCCCTGGGAAGAACCTAGCTTCCTCCTTGCCAAGATGGGGCTGGGCTGCAGGACTCACCTGGGGACTACTTTCAGGATTGTACAGGTCTCCAGGCTTCTGTCCCCGGTGGTCCACACTATAATATTTACAGTGACTCCACTGGACCATGGAAGGGTTCTGGGGGGCCTGGGGTCCATTAGGGACATTCAGCTGCATGACCACCACACCTGGTCCAGAAGGTGACACTCCTGAGTGGCAGGAAGAAAGCAGTTGGTTGTGAATTCAAACTGTATTTTGGCCTTCCAGCCAGTCCTGAGTGGGAAAGCCAGTAAGCAAACCCCCCCCCCCACTAGCCTCAGGGTTCCTCAAACTGTGTCCCGCCAGGAATCTGATATGGTTGCTGATTCAGCTTCTGCCTTCTTCTCCCCAAACCAGTGGAGGCTGGGGTGGGGGGAGGAGTTCTAGATGCCAATGTTCTCCTGGTCTTCACCTGGCGAGGGGTACTCTGGTATGCTTAGTAGAACACTACTCCATTCTGAGCTGGGTATTAACAATTGTCCAGGTGAGACTGCTCAAATGTCTGAGCACAGCACAGGCCTGTCTGAGCTAAGGCCAGGGCTGCGGCACATGCAGGCTTTTCTGGTAATGGTTGCAGATAAGTCGGTGATCTCTGGGGGTTCTGGAGAAGATGCAGCTCCACTGAGCCAGACCCACAAAGTACTTCTTGGGCGAGGGTGGAGTGAGTTGGGGTACATCCCAAGCAAAAAAAATGGCATGGATATGTATGTCGTATTTAAGAAATGACAAATAATTCAAGGTGCCAAAACACAGGGGTTATGTAGGAGAAGTATCTGGAGATGAGATACATTTATTTGTTTATTTGACAAGCATTTATTGAACATTTACTATGTGCTAGTTATGCTGGGCACTGGGTGTACAACAAACAAATCTGGTCCATGCCCTCATGGGATGGACAGTCTATTAGGGAGACAGACATTAAACAAATAGTTGGTGTCAGAGTTTGAGCTTTAACCTGTAGGTGTTGGGAATAGGACTTGTGCTTTGAAGAGCTAACTCAAGTGGCCGAATGCAGGATGGCTGAAGAGAGGGGGAGACTAGCTGCTGGAAGACTGGTCAGGAAGCTACTGAAACAGAATGAAAATCAGGAGGTTCTGAATTAGGGCAGTGGTGGCAGGAATTAAGTGGAAGAGGTGGACCCGCCACTCTGAAGGTTACACTGACAGGTTCAGGTGACTGGCTGAACGTGCCCCTGAGGTTTAGACTGGTGATCATGGATGCCGTATCCTCTCACTGGGTTGGGGGGAAGGAAAGGGTTCAATGTGGAGGAACATTAAGTCCTGAATCTTCCTCTTGGTGACAAGCAAGAGAAGAGGTCAGGGAGAGGCAGCCTGACGGATAGTCCTGTCTGGGAGGGATGGGCAGGATCTCTGCTTTGCCACAGGGGATTGTCCAGAGTGAGGGTTTACTCTTGACCTCCCAGGCTATATCCCCACCAAGGGATGGGCTGGGTTCATATGTGTGTGATGGTACAGAGACAAGGCCTGGGGGTTGTTTGCTCAAAAACCTGCTGTGATGCTGCTGTTTTCATGGTGCAGTACTCTGGGGCTGCTGCAGCCACCACATTGCTTCCTGTGACAGGAAATGTTGCAGCCTCTGCCCTGGGCACCAGTTATGCTGGGAAGTGAGCGTGACTGCTTTTCTCAGGTAGTGTCGGTCAAAGGAAAGGAACAGAAATAGTTGGCAGGTCAGAGAGACTCAAGAGACACAGCATCTGTCAGATCCCATACACCAGTCAATTTGTGACCCTCACCCTCCAGGGTTCATCTAATCAGGGAGCACAAATACTCAGAGAGACAGGTTCGCATCTCCCCCCCGCCCCCAAGAGGGACATCGCAGTTGTGCAGCGTCGCACACTTATGGGCTGCCCCCTTACCACTGTTGCTTTGGGCATTTTATTTCCCCATCCTAAAAGCCCCACCTGCTCCAACATCCTCTACCAACAAAACTGCAATTGACATTATTCTAACACCTCATTGCTCCCTGAGGGGCCAAGGCAAAAATAATCACATCTACAGCTTTTCTGGAAGGAAGCTCATAATCTGAGCCTAATGCCCTGGACCAGGAAAGGTGGGGGATGGGGAGTGGGTATATATGTGTGAGTATGTAGGGGGTGGGCATAAGCAAGGCAGTGGAAGCTCTTTCTAATACCAACATGTAGCCATAAGAGGTTATTAGGGGGCTCAAAGGCAGCGGGAAGAACAAAGTCCTCATTATTTTCTCTGATCCTAGTGAAAACAATGCCAGGGTTCTCGGTAGCAGCCTCTGTCCTGTGCTCCTCCCCACGCTGAGTCCTCCCCCACTGGCCTGGAGCATTGTTCCTTCATTTAGCTGAGGACACAGAGCACTACTCAGCTGATGAGCTGATTTTTATGCTTCTCTTCCTTCAGCCAAAAGCAGGTGGCATCCGTTAGCGGCTGAACTGTCGCTACTTCTTAATAGATGCGGCAATAAAAAAACCCAAAAAACCAAACAACCCACTGCCCAGTGACAGCACTTACATATAATCAGGTAGAGGGAAGGAGCCTGGGTTGGGGGCGGGGCGGGGTGGTAAAAGGGAGAAGGGGATTGAATAAAGAAATCAATTTCAGCCTGAAAACTCTGAAAGGAGAGGGGACGTGTGAATGGCTTTTTAAGTGGCATCATTAAACCTGGGCAGAAAGGTCAACTGGGCAGAGCAAACCACATAAATACAAACAGATGACATTTATGTCTGGCAGAACTGTTTTTCGTTTTTCTTACATTTTTTCAAATCACTGAGGTAGAAGACTGATAGGCTTTTTCCTTACCACCAGAGATCAAATCTATAGAAGGAAATGTCCAGAGAAATAAAATCCATAGGCATCTTTCCCAAATTACAGGACAGAATCCAATAATATCTTGGTCTTTTTCTTTGTTTTTGGTAGGTGAGAGGGGTGTCTTCAGGGAGTGGGAGAAAGAGCCTCAGTTTTGGAAACCCCTCAGCTACAAAATGAGTCAGTAAGTATGTGAGAGGCTATTTCTGTATGCTGCTGTGTCACTGTGAGTGGGGAATCTGCATATAGGTATCACTGCCATTTCATATCTGTGTGTATCTTCTCCAAACCAGCATCCCTGTAGAAACCTCAAGGGACCTGACCTGCAAGCCATCATTTTTGTGCAAAGAAAAGTGATTCCTGGGGTTACAGTTATGTCTAATACCATAGTGAAGGAACTAAGGTCCAGGCCCGGGGTGAACTGGCTAACTACAAAAATGTATTAATAAACCAGAACAGTTGTTCCAGGAACAGCCAATCCTAATCCCCGCCTTTATTTTTGGAAAAGTGACCACGTTGCTATATGGGAGGAGGGCGGGTAACTGTCCTCTGAAGGTGACAGAAGAGCCCTTCTGGGCTATGCCTGCCTTCTGTCTTCTCACTGAAGGGTAAACTGAAAGGAAGGCAGAAGCAGAACTTGGTTTTCTTCTTCCACTTCCTCTCAGATTTCCGTGAGCAGGGAGTACAGACTTTTAAAATCAATGGGCTGATGAAGACGGCCTCTTAGGCTATGTGGGTGGAAAAGCACAAGGGTTCAGTCAAAGGCCTAGGATCAATCAGAGTAGCTAGGAAGACAGGAGCTATAACTGAAAAAATTCCAAAGAAGCAAGGAAAATAGAGGGTTTTCTCCATTTCTGTTGATTTGGGAAGAACCTAGATTACTTTCTTCTTCCAAGCCTAATACAGATCTCTGGAGCCGCTAACTTCCAGAGCAACAGCTATTTTAGTTTACTTAAGCCAGTACCAGGTCCAGGATAGGTAATGAAAAATTTTTTTCACTTGGTTTGTTGTTGATTCAAAGACCTTGTTTTTGAGGATGAACAGAAATAACCACAGAAAGACCCAATAGATATACTGACACACCACTGAGAATACACACAAAAATGTACATACAAGTACACCTGTATGCACACGCACACACTTATTTTAACAAGAGAGAAAATGCCCTGCAGTACCAAGCACCACCACAGGCTACAGTGGTTCTCAGAGCTGGTTTCTACAATTTCCATACCCCACTGGGAATTTCAAGGCCAAATGCCCCTGGCAGGCACTAGGAGAAAGGGCTAGAGAAACCAATAATGTAATGAAGGGTAAGGGCTGTTGAATTTAAACCTCTCAGCATTTGGCCTGGATGAAGACTGAAGTCGTTGCTCCTTGAAGGTAAGAACTGATCAAGGCTTATGAGCAAGATTAATTTTGGAATCCTCTCCACAGCATCTAACACTGTAAGGGTGCAAAAAATCTTAAATGAAAAATATTCCATTTCTAAATGGGAAAACTGGCAAAATACCTCCCTCTCACCAGAAGAGGGCACTCTGACATCCCAACAATACGAGTGGATTGGGAAGGCTGGAGGCTAAATTAAGAATTCCTCCCCTCCAGAACCCCTAAAGATTCTTTAACTGCAGTGTACTGCTATATCAGGGTGGGGTGAATGGGAAACAACCAACGGCAGCTGTACCTGGTGCGTTGGGGAGTTCCTGGCAAACGCAGACAGTGAGAGGCTGGCTGCGTGGCATAAGCCTATTCACCTGGGGTGGCTGCCTCCTCTAAAGACAGCCTTTAGCTGTTTAACAGGATATCCATTTATTACCCACTGGAGGGAAAGGAATAGAGTACAGAAGCCTGGACGTGTTATTTAGGATGCAGCATAGAATATACAAAGTCAAAAGATCCAAGTTAAAATTTTAGGGCTGTGACCTCAGGCAAGTCATTTAACCTGAGTCTTAAATTTCCTCCTCATGAAGTTGTGGTGACGATTACAATATCACAATGTATGTGAGCACATACTAAAAACTGCTAAGCAAACCTAAGACATGACTTAAAAACACTTTATCAGTCTCTTTCACAGTCCCAAGGGAAAAGAAAAGCTGTTTATCGGAAGAATGAGTGCAGAAGACTGACAGAGGCAAGCACTTCATTTCCCAAAGGCATGTGAGGGTAATGCTGGATTCAGCAAAAAAAAAGGAAATGAGGAAACCAATGAGAGATGTAGCTTCCCTGGGACTAGGCAACCAACCTCACAACTCTTGCGAGATCAGCTTCAGAACCCCCAGACAACATGAGCCAAGACTTTGCTCTCTCTTAGTGATGGGGTCAGTCAGGGACAAGCCAATCAATCCCTGAACTCTTCTTTGTCCTTCCCAACTCTAGAGCACAAGCCCTTCAGCAGCATTTCGCTCTTGCCAGTGGCCAAAACCCCCCAATTCTTTATCCTCTTACCTGAGTACTGCTGTGGCATTTGTGGTGGGCTGCAGGGAGAGGGAGACTGAGGCATCTGGAACTGCTCAGAGCCAGGAGGTTGCAGAAACCCCACAGAAGGGCTGGGGAAATGGAAAAGAGAGGAGTGGTGAGGCAGTGGAGGGAAGAACAGCTCCTGGCAAACAGCTGCTGCTTCCTGGGCCTTCCCCAAGGGAAGCAGAGGCAGCTCCAAGCCATTCCCAGACCAATTTACCATGCAATTTCTAAAATCACTCATCAGTTCAAAGTTAATTATATATATTTGTACTTGATCATCTTTCAATTACAAAGCTGCTAATCAGTGCTACAGATGGAATGTTAGCGACACATGCTCTTCCCAAGTGTGAAAACACCAAGACACACGTGCATACATGCACGCACGCACACACACACACAGAGATTCTGAAGAAACAACAGAAACACAGACAAAGAGCGTGTCCGAGTCAGACATACAGCACTAGAGAGAGATGGGTAAAAAAGAACTAAGGAGATTCGTGATTTTAGATGTATCCACAATGGCAAACACAGATAGTCACCTAAAGACAGATGGGGAAAAAAAAACACAAAACCTTAGACTACACAGAGACACATATATAAAAAGACAGAGGAATATACATACTCTGAGACAGACACGGAGAAATACGGCTAGGGAAAGACTTGAGTTCTAGTTCCATCTCTGATACTAACTAGCTAAGAAATTTGGGTAAATTTCTTATCATCTCCAGCAGTAATTTCTTCATTTGTAAAACAAGAGAAAGAAATAAAACAAGGGGAGTTGACTAGATTATTTTTAAGGTGGCTCCTACCTCTAAGATTCTATTAGCTATGACCTATACTCAGATATAAACAAACATATAGAAACAGACACACCATCTGAGATTCTCCCACAGACACAAAGGTACATAGAAAAATATACATGTATACTCCAAGATTGCTTCTCTTAATGATGAGGAGTCTATCTCATTAGTTCTGAGTCCCATTAGGTTGAAAAACAAAATTGGGGAAACTGTAAAACCTCTGTCTCTGAAGAGGGGTTTTTTTCTGCTGATGAGCTCCTAATTCCAATAGAAATCAAAGGGAGAAAAGGAGCATGAACTCCTTCATGTTCTACCTGCTTTAGGGCACCATTAGGATCTTTACTCCTGCCTTTCTTAGGCCAGCGGACACAAAACCATGGTGCAACAGTTGCTGAAGGTCTATGAGAGATGAGTCCCCACTCTCTGGGAGTCCTCACCTCGTACCGTTCTGCTGAGCTGGTGGGATCATGCTGTAGTACACGGGCACGCCCCCTGCTGGCAGGCCCCCTTGCACAGATTGGCTCGCAGGGACCAGCACAGGTTGCTGGAAAGGCGGCTGGACCACATTTTGCGAGTCATTACCCACTGGGACCTGGGTAGAGACGAGAAGAGAATGACTACCGTACTCCCAACTGAGCTCATCGAGAGAACCGCCTAGTCATCACTAAACTAGGCACTACAGCTTCCTTCCCTACCTCTTAGAGACCCCTCCTGCTTTCCCCATCTGCTTAAAGGAAATGCTTACAGAGCTATTTCCATTCCCTCAGTTCTCCGAACAACCCTTGGGCATCTGACATAGAGGAAGGAGACTGATTTTCTTCTAGGCTCTACTTTCCTGGGTATATAGATATTTCCCTAATTGTATAAAGACCAAGCAGTTTAAATAAAGATTCCTCTCAGACTCTCTCAGAGGAAAATGTCTAAAAATTCTAGGGGGAAAGTGGACAATATTTTAGTATTGGAATTGTCAGTCTGGAAGACTCTGGGAATCTGTCTTCCTTTTCTTCTCCCCAGGGACTGGGTGATCTTGCCCTACTCAGAATGCACCCACTTGGTAAGAAGGCAGTGGAGTGTACTGAACCACCAGGCCTTGCATTTGGCCCCCCATGCTGCTCCTCTGGTTGCTGAGAAGGCCCTGGTTCTGTGGCTGCTGGACCCCAATCATGCCTTGGTAAGCCGCCTGTTGCTGGTTAGGCATCATGGGCTGTAAACCTAGGGATGAGCAAGGCAGAGAAGACATTAATATGGTCTCAACAATGTTTAGGAGGTCACATTCTATCAGTAATTTCCCTCCTCCATTCTATTCTACCTTTTCTTTTTCTGGAAATCCCTCTTTTGCACCTAATCATTCCTGTATTATTATTATTATTATTATTATTTTTGGACGGGGAGGGCTATCTGTTTCCCAGTTTCCACCCTTCCCTCTTCACTGCCTTCTTACACCAGAAGTTCCTCTTACCAGGCTGCTGGGATGGCTGAGGCAGCTGCTGACCACGTTGGGGACTATAGGCCACCGAGTGAGAGAGAGGTCGATATTGCTGGTTGGAGTTAGGATACTGTCCAGGAGGATAGTAAGAAACCTGGATCTATGGTGAAAGGAAAGAGATGCATGAGGGTCCTTCAAGTTTAGCCCCAAAATCTCCAAACTATTAAATGCATCAGAGTTGATGGCCAGAAATCTCAAATAGAGATATTTTGGACCTGAAATTGTAAGATTACTATATACGTTTGAATGAGAAAAGGAAAAGACTTGTGTTATATAGAAAGAAGACCTGGCTACAATAACAATTCTCAAGCACCAGCTGGGGACAGGTGTCTCCTCTGGTCTGTCTACACTAGAGGACAAACTGAATTAGTGATTCAGACTAGGGACCCAAGCTGCTCACCTGCTGAGGGGGCTGCATGTAGCCCTGGGGTGGCAGGACTTGCTGAGTAGGTGGTGCATGGCTAGAGGTGGAATAGCTGGAAGTGGGGAGGGGCTGTCCCGTGGAAGCCATGATGAAGCTAGTCTGCTGAGGGTGCTGGGAGATAAGTGGAGGCTGGAAGAGAGCTGAAGATGGGTCAGCTGCTTCAGCAGAACCTTGGCGGCTGAGGCTCATTTGTCCAAAGGGATTGCTGAGGTCATCTGCCTGTCGACAGATTGGGGGACTTAAGGACTGAGGCCATATCAAGCCTCATCTCTTTGGCTTCAACACAGACAGACAAGACAGCAACAGCAATCTTCTCTAGAGCCTTACTTACACCCGTTTGGGACAGTCCCGTCTCTGTGCTCCTGGGAGGCGCTTTTTAGCCCTAAACCTGTCTTGCGGTGCTTTAAATTGCTGTGAATTGAAGAGCTGTCTGAAGCCCAACTCCAGAGCCAGTCTCTCTACCACATACGAGTTAACAATGGCTACCCTGATTATAATCTGTATTAGGATTACTCTTGGGGAAACGGGAGCAATGACACAACTGCTATATAGAGATAAAACAGGACTAGCTAGTAGGTTAGAGAAAAAGATTCTAAGTCTTTTCATTTCTGTCTTTCTTATGACCCCAATCATACAAAGGGCCCTACACTGTTATAAGTCCTGTTTTTCTAATAAAGGTCCCAGGTAACAACTTGGTGTTATTTACGGGTGGGTAGGTTCATGTGGCTCCCCAGCCTATGTAGGGGAAAGACTGCTGGGCTCCCACTCCTGCTGCTTATCTCCTTACTTCCTCTCCAGATCATTTCCACCTCTGTTCTCTGACACTAGCCTAGAGTTCTCCTGCCCTTCAGAAACCACTTCCAATTCTCACCTCCGAAAGGAGGCCAAGGTGAGTGGCTGAGCTAGAGGGCGAGACTGACTGGCCAGTCTGTATCTTCTCTCTCGGCCCTCTTCCCTAAGCAGCAACAGTGATGGCGTTCCAGCTCTCATCTTTGTAGTGATAAGTTTAGGGTTTGCTAGCTTTCTCCTCCTTTCTGCTCTCTGGACAGTAATTGACACACATATACATAAACACACGCCACCACCACCACACCAGAGCAGGAGATCTTTTGCAAAAGGAACTAGCAAAAACCAAGAGACAATGCTTTCTTGTAGTTTCACTCAATTTTCACTCTGAAAATCTTCATGTTAGCTGTTTTGCTACCTTACTGGACAGGAATAGATGACAAAAGGATGGAATTGCAGATTATTTTGAGGTCCATACTCCAGGACCTTTCAGAATAGAGATAAGAAGTGGGAAAGGAAAGAGAGGATTCTAATGAAAAGTCAGAGAGATGTGATAAAAACAAAATAAAAAATCAGGGCTCCTATAACCATCATGGAAGTTATCAACTCCTAGGCAAATCAGATCTTCAAAGAACTTGTCGTCAGGGTGTAAAGCAATTTAAACATCATGTACTAAGCAGTGAATAAATATTTTTATGTAAAATGACATGGTAAGATATGGGAACATTTTAAGTTTTTACCAGTGGTACCAGAAAAATCTAAAATTGTGTTATTTTTAAAGAAAATTACAGAGAACCATTCTGTACAAAGTAATCTGGGCTCCTCAGATATGTCCAGGGAGCAAATGAGATGAAGGACGTACATGGTAGAAAGCAACCAATTTTATTCCCTCTTCTGAAACTCAAGGGAACTCACTGTTCATCTCTGTCTTACACTTAGGCTTCTTTTGATGCCTAAAGAGTAGTAACAAAGTCATTAAGATAAAGTTTAGTACAGCCCATGCTGGCCCCTCAAGAAACACAACATAGCTCCCCTCAAAAAGCACAGCATGCTTGCAAAGCCATCCCAGACAGACTCAGTCATACCCACAGGAACAGGCCACACATGGACAAGGACAAAAAGGGGGAATGGAGTTTATACCATGTTGTACTGCTGGTGCGGAGAGACTGGCAGAAGGACTTGGGGACAGGAGCTTGGAGAGAACTGAACAGGCTGCGGAGAGGGCTGCAGAGCCGGGACTGGCTGTGGACCAGCAGAGAGGCAGGTGGGAAAGGAAAAAGAAAAGGAAGTCACAGGAAGAGGTAGGAGGCAGAGATGGGGAGGGAGAAGAGAGGAACAACGAGATTAATCATTAAAAAAATTTCACATGAATAGCAAGGCTGCTGAGCAGGCAGTAGAGCAGGCTGGAGACCGAGCCTGGGAAGAGCTTGTGGCTTTTACATTTCCTTGACAAATAGGCAATCTCTCCTATCAGGAGAGACCTGCTGCATGTCCCACCCCATTAGCCAGTAAGAACTCTGCAGCTGTTGCGAGCAATCTTAAGACTCTCAGGACCAGGGCCTGCCTGATTCCAAACACAGCTTTTTCTAAAGCATTTTTCCTGAGCACATGATTTCTGGGAAGCACGTTCACAGCCCTCCTTGAATGCCTACTTGAGAAGGGATTCCCTATTTGCAATGTGTACTGCCTCTGTAGGAAGGATTAACCAAGGTCTGGCTCAGCTCTCCCTGTCACTCTCCGATTTCATACCACATCTCTCCTGGAGGAAGTGCTCATTCACAAGGATCACTGCTTCCCGAGGGCAGAGAAGGAAAAACACCCAGTTAATGCCAGGTTCTGGCTACTTCCTCTACCTCCATGACTGCTCCTCTAGTCTGTGAGGGCAGTGTGAAAATGCCCCCATAAGCAAGCAGGGAGGGATCCAGAAATAAAATATAAATAGCCTGGTTTTAGCTTTTATTTCTCTAGTGCCTTCACTAGCCTCAAGCAAGGGGATCTGTTTATTAGGGACATGGTGTGTTCTAAACCAACTAATGGTTAGTTATTTTTTTGCTCCCCCTTCTTCCCCTCCAGCCATTCTGATCACCTCAGTTCTATATCATAGCCCCTGGTGGTAGGAGGGATGGGAGAAGGAGAAAGGTGTATGTGGGGCGTTGCGGGGGAGAGAGAACATTTATATGCATTGTCTCATTTCAGTCCATAGTACTACTATAGGGAGGTAACTCTTATTCTGCAGTTAAGAAAGTTAAGACAGCTATCTACTGCACAATAATCGGTCTCTAGTTGCCTGGAGCAACAGAGGAAGGAGGAGAATCAGGAACAGGAGGAGGAAATGGAATATATGGCTAATTGCCTTCATGAACAAATGCCTCATTTGCATGAGACCAGAAGAACTGGACGGTGCCTGGCTACTATTACTGAACATTTTGACCAAAGATTCTATAGAACAATCCTGATCAAAAGGAGGAAAACGCAGAACAGAGTTTCAAATGCTCATGGACTTCAGACTTTCTGGAGCCATGGAGGGTAGATGAACCCCTGAAACTACTGCCCTGAGATAATCTTTAAATCTTAAACCAAAAACATCCCCTGAAGTCTTCTTAAAACCAAACAACAGTTTAGCTTAACTAATAAAAAATGTTTGCATATATGGGATCAAATTGACAACAGCAACTTGAAAGATTTGATAGGAACCTTAGGGGGCAGTGAGTTAATGGGAGAGGAACAACTCAGAAAAAGAGGGGGAGAATGGCTGCACAACTCAAAGAATGTAATCAATGTCACTGAACTGTACATGTAGAAACTGCTGAATTGGCTTATGTTTTGCTGTGCATATTCTCAACAACAACAAAATAAATTTAAAAAAAGAAAGAAAAAGAAAATTAAGACTCAGAGAAGTTAAACCACTCATTAGATCACACAGCTAATAAGTGGCAGAGTTGGGAATGAAACATAGTTCTGTCTGACATATTCTTTCCACTCCACTCCCTTAGGAGTGGGCAGGAGGTAAAGCAAGAAGTCCAACAGAACAATTCAAGCATCTTCCACAGGCTCCTCCCTTCTCCAGACTGAGAATATTTGGGGGGGGGGGTGTGCAGGGGCATGGTATCGATAACCCTGGGAGACTCTTTCACAGAGGGGACTAATAGTCTAGGAGGCAGAGAGTCCTGGAATTAGAAGACCCCCCAAAAAGGAGAATACTGCAGGGGCCTTAGCAGAGGACCTGATATCTGGATTAAATAAATAGAAAGTCATTTTAGTTAGAAAGAAGTTACTGAGAATCCACTAAGTGACCTGGGAGAGAGATGCTGCTGAAGCCTCAAAAGTAAACCCTCAGCTCTACTGGCACACCTCTTTCCTGTAAGCCATGATATTCCAAATATAAACGCTTGCCAAGTTGCTCAACATGAGCTGCTTGTGCTGGTGGCTTTAAAACACATTTCCTACCATCCTAATCTTTTTTCTTTTGGGGGAGGGCCTAACTTGGTTTAGGCCTTATATATTTTGGGGGTGGGGCGGTGGCCACAGGGCATTGAAGTGGTAAAACTTTAGGAAAACTCTGTCTGTTTTCCTGTGAGTTTTGAGTAAAAAGTGAGAGAAGAAATGATGCTCCTGTTAGGCTTCCACTGACCTGGGGAGGGGCAGTGGAAAAAGCAGGGGATCTTGGTGCTATCTTTTTAGTTTTTCTACCACCACCCTCAATTACAGTTCTCTCCTTGGAGACTCTCAAACTTCAGGAGTCAAGGAATCTCAGAAAAACCACAGGGAAGCCAAAGACTGACCCTGAGGAATGTGACTGCCACCTACTGGTGAATTCTATGCCCGGTCATTGATTTTTAGATGCCTGACCTGACAACAACAGGAGAGCCTGAGAGGGTTTCTTTTTAAGAGCCCCACTCCATTTTAAGCAAACTGGACAAAAGGTAGCCACTAGCCCTTTAATCCTCAGGCTTACCCCTTGGTTTTACATGTTTTACTAACGCATGAATGAAGGCCTGTCAAGAAGGGAAAGAGCATAGTTTTGCCCACATTGTCCTCAGGCCTAGCACAAATGCCTCCTGTTGCAGAACTAAAGGTAACTACCCTCTTACAAGTTTTTCCTTTAAAAGAAAACCTTTAGAGTAAGCACAGTGGCGTGTGTGCGCGTGGAGGGGGGGGTCACTTCCTTTATCCATGTACTGTTATTACCATTTGAGAAACTGCACAATAATTACTCTGGGGCTCAGCAACTTCTTCAGTTTGAAGAGCCCGCAGTGCTGATTACTAGTCAGGGAAAAAGAAAGAGATAGTAAGAAGAAAGGGATAAAAGGAGAGGGAGAAAAAGAGGAGAGGAAGAAAAAAAAAGAGACACATGTAGGACGGGGGTGGTATTTATATAATATTAACAACTACCAGAAGTGCTTCAGGGACACCAAAGCTTCTCCAGGGTAAGATTTCTTTTTTTAATTTTTTTTAAGTGCCCCTATTTGACCTTGACTTTTTTTTTTTTTTTTTGATAGGAGCCCTGGAGGCACAGTGGTTAAGAGTTCCGGCTGAAAACCAAAAGGTCGGCAGTTCAAATCCACCAGCCGCTCCTTGGAAACCCCATGGGGCAGTTCTACTCTGTCCTCCAGGGCTGCCGCGAGTCAGAATCGACTTGGTTTGGTTTTTTGATATTTAGTTGTCCTCTTTCTAAAGTTAGCCTCTTTCTGAACAGCTCACTAAAGACATCCTGTGCTGCATTCCTGGTGCAGGAACCTCTAAACTCTCTTAGGTTCATGAGATGGGTCCTAATTAAAAGCAGTGTGCTTCCTTACCACTAAGAAGTCCTGGTGGCACAATGGTTAAAGCTCTCAGCTGCTAACAGAAAGGTCAGTGGTTCCAACCTACCAGCCGCTCTGTAGAAGAAAAGACCTGACAATCTGTTCCTGTAAAGATTTCAGCCTAGGAAACCCCATGGGGCAGCTCTACTCTGTCCCACAGGGCCACGATGAGTTAGAACAGGCTCAACGGCAAGCAACAACAACCCTTCCCACTGTACCTTTTCCCAATGGCCCTCACTACACTGCATGATGGCTATGTATTTATAAATTTCTATTCTCTAATGACTAGGGAGGCTCCATGATGCAAGACTGCATCTGCCTTGATCACTGTCCTGTCTCTACCGTGTAGCATAATGCCTGGCACATAGTAGGTATTAAACAGCTATTTTGTTTTCCCAACGATGTTAAATATTTATTTATTTATTTTTTAAATTGTACTTTAGATGAAGGTTTACAGAACAAATAGTTTCTCATTAAACAGTTAGTACACATATTGTTTTATGACATTGGTTAACAACCCCACAACATAAAACAGCTCTTTTTTTTAACTGAATAAAGGAATGAATGTATAGCCAAAAACCCACTGCCATCGAGCTGAATTCCAACCCACAGCAACCCCACAGGACAGAGCAGAAGCGCCCCATAGGGTTTCCAAGGCCATAAATCTTATCATTTTATTTTTATTGTGCTTTACATGAAAATTTACAGTTCAAGGTACTTTCTCATACAAAAATTTATACACACATTGTTACATGACCCTCGGGATAAGATTCTTAATGTGGAATTTGTGGTCACGATTAATCTCAAGAATAAATTTCTGAGGGTGCAGAGATCTCTGCACCAAAGGATACACCCCGTCTCCAAACTATAGCGCCAGGTCTAGCACCACACTCCCCGCAGGAGATCAGTCCAATACCAAAGGATTGCTTATTAATCCTCAAGCTAACAATTAATTCTAGCAGCAAGCACAGAATCTGAACGGAAGTTTGGAGTTTACGATTGGTCCCTTGCACATCCTGTCCAAAATGTTTCCAGTCCCAAATGGTCTTTCCCTCTCTTTACTCTATTCCTCCCATTCTTGCTGTCTGTTCCTAGGTATGGACGTAAGGTGGAAGCAGATAGAGAACTAAGGGGGAGAAAATGGAGTAAGACTGTATTAAAATACACACATTTTAGGAAAAATACTGGGACCTTGGTAAAGTGAGACATAAACACACAGAAACACAGGAAGAGACAGCCAGAGGGAGAAACTCAAGAGTTTGCACCCGCTTATAGGTTTTGAATCCGGACACAGACAGAGAAACACACACAGACACACCCCCCCGCTCATGCTTAGGTGAGAAGGGAGGTAAGATGGTATGAACAAGACTTAATAGGGTGAATGGTGGTAAACAAGACAGAGTCAGGACTATGACAGAGTGATTTAGGGACTAAGATGAAGGACAGGAACGATCTGCATGTGGGTTACATTAAGACACAAAGTGGGGTTTGCTAGGTCTCTAGTGTCCTTTATTTTAGCTTCTTTGCGCTACGTTTGCAATGGGGCCATACTGGGCCATTCTGAGGTCCTTCTAGTCTAGTGTCCAGTTCCTGAAGTATCAGTGTTTGGGACTTGTTTCTTGTACCCAGGAAAGGGCTATACCTAAAGCCAAGCTGGACTAACTGAGCAGGGAAAAGAAGGAACCTGGGAGGTGAAACGCAAACTTAAACTGCGGCAGAAGAAGAATCAGTGCTGACAGTCAAGCTTCCTGACTTCTCTTACAGACAATGCTTTTGGACAAAGCTATGGACCTCTGTTCACGGAAGAGCTCTACTCACAGAAGATGAGAGTAAGTGAAGATCTCAGCACAGCTCTGCTCAGAGTATTAAGGTGACTTTTAAGTCTAGAACACTGAGGTTCCAGTTCAGAACAGGACCTGATCTTATGCTGATGACTTGCATGGTCTCCACAGAAGCACAACTTCATTCAAACTCTAGTCAGTACCAAGATCTACCAGTCCAGCAAAGGAGAAAGATACAGCACTCCCTCCCTTCTTTCCCCCCCCAAAAAACAACACATATATCTATTTCTATAACTATACATTAAAAACTCCCAATTTCAGGATTCTTCCTAGGCTACCCCCATTCCATATTTGTACTTCACTTCTCTGAAAGTGAGAAACTTGGTTCCCAACATCCTCAAAATATTTACTTATTTGCTCAATCCCTCAACACACAGGAAATAATTTCAGAATGATATAGCCTTTTTATGATATGGGAAACAAAAGACCATTTGGGAGTCTTTGTGCCTTGTGGCATATGTATGGCAGGGGTCTTGAGTGAGTATTATTCCCTTTCCCCCCAAACCTTAACACATAAACATGCGTTTATGTGCCACCAGACACGTAAACACATTCAGTCACTCTGTGGTGGGGGCTGTGATCTTCTCAAGCTCCCTATATGGATG
Organism: Dugong dugon; assembly: GCA_030035585.1. Lineage (NCBI taxonomy): Eukaryota > Metazoa > Chordata > Mammalia > Sirenia > Dugongidae > Dugong > Dugong dugon. Next base: position 12,023,087 of record CM057465.1, read on the forward strand.
TTGTTGCTAGGTGTCGTTGGGTCAGTTTCAACTAATAGTGACTCTATGTACAACAGAACAAAACACTGCCCAGGTACAGTGAACAAAATTCCACTGTTAATTACAGAGTATAGAGGGAGATGGGGTACAGTAGAAATGTAGGAGCAGGTAAAAGATCCCACTAACATTTCTGAGGAGGAAGAAGAAGAAATATAAAACAAACCAACAAACAAACTTGTAGGCTCAGGGGGCATTGGCCCAATCTTTGCCCTTACTCTTCTCTCCCCACAGCTAACAAACGAAGGATGGGGGAAGAGAATGGCATGTCTCCAAAACCTAATCTTTCCTGCCACCCACAGCACAAGAGACATGACCGTACTTCCAGAGCTTGCTTGAATCAGAGGGAGCAGGCTCTGGCACTGAGTGGTGACTCACCTGTGAGATCATGTGATTATTCAAGGGCTGCTGTTGCTGAGGCGTGGGTGGGAGAGCAGGAAGCTGCTGCTGCTGCTGGGCAGTACAAGGGAGAAGGCCCCGGATAGACTGCGATGAGGTGACCTGGTGGCACACTTCTGGGGCACCTAGCGCCATACCTAAGGCAAAGAGGAGACTCACCAAGAGTTGTAAGCATAAGCCATGAACATACCAGCCCTGGAGGGCCCAGCTGTAGGGCTCTACTCTTTCCCTGCCGTTTTTCTTCACTACCCTGCTGTCCATTCCCCCACTGTCTTTGGATGAGCACAGTTAACATTTCAGCTTCCTTCCTAATGGGAATCCTCACCTCAGCAGATTTTTGCTCCCCAGGAACAAGAACCACCTTGACTGTCAAGAGTTTGATTTTGGAATTGAACAAAATATAAGTCTGCTAAGGCACCTCCCCTGAAGTGCCTAGAATCTGGCCATCATAATTAGAAAGCTAAAATATGAATGCTTTCTTCTGGGGAAGGTCCAGATTCCTGATCCCTTAAGGGACCTATCATCTCTTTGGTTTCTTCTCTACTTACAGCATCTCTTATAAAAAAGTTGCTGAGAAGGTTAACTCTGTCTATCCAAGCGCATGCATGTACACACACACACACACACACACACACACACACACACACACACACACTTTACCTGCTATTTTTCCCATTTCCAGATTCTCCAAGGCATGTATGCATTCGCATAGCATACTTGAACTGAATTATCTACTATATGCCAGGTATTGTGAAGGAACACATGTTCTTGCCCTTAAAAGCACAGAATCTTCCAATGGGAGACAGGACATAACAGAACTATTACAATCTGATAAGGATAAGGGATATATCAGTGATATGAACAAAGCTTTATGAAAGCAAAGATGAGAAAGAGAGAAGAGAGAACTCCTGGGACGGTCAGGAAGGATTTAAAGAGGAAGAGGAAAGGAGACAGACTTAAAGGTAAATAGAAGGTTGTCAGACTGAGAGGGGATAAAGTTAATTCCAGATACAAGAAATGGCTGGAGAGTCTGAGGAGGATGGATATCTGGAAATTAGATTGAGATGGCAAACTGGAGCCAGGAAGGGAGGTTATGCTATATTAAGTAGTTTAGACTTTTATTATATAGGCAATGAAGGAACATGAATTCTGTATTTTAAATTTTAATTCTGCAATTTTAAAGAGGGGACTGATGTGATTAGATCTGTTTTAGATTGGTAAACTGGCTCTCAAAGGGACTGAGAATGGAGCAAGGAAATCGGCTTGGGGGCTAGTGTGATAATTAAATAAAAGAAGAAAAAAGCCTGGACAAAGGCAGAGGCAGTGGGACTAGAAAGGAGGTAACAGAGAAGGGCAGCAGAGATCTAAGAGTCAGAGGCAACATCTTCACCACTACTGATGTCTACTAAGGACAAGACTCAGAGAGCTTCTGGGATGAGATTCAAGCCATTTTTTGAAGGCAGGAGGATGGTGAAATAGAAGCACACTGGGTACAGAGAGCTAAAGGGTGGTCACAGGCCTTGTATGTGGAATGTATGAGAGTCTCTGCCCCTTCTCAGTGACTGGGCCACAGGGGAGCAGTCTTGACAGCATCTCTTGAAATTCTAGCCTACTGACTGCCACTAATTAATTGCGAACAGCTAAACTCTAAAGGTACCCTCTGCTCCACAAATCCACTTTATAATCTCAAAGGCCACCAATGAAAGCAGCTATCATTTTCATCTTAGTATATAACCTTGACCTGGGCCTTGGTCGGAAATCAGGCAAAATAATCTAGCCCCAATCAGTGTTTCTGAATCAGGAGAGAAGGTCTGAAAGGAAATCAGAGATAGGACTTAAAAGGATGATGGCTCCAAGAAATCAAATTTCTCACCTGGCTGCGTTAGGTTGCCAGGCAACTATGTCAGAACAAGTGCTTTGTTAAAGCTAAGTATCATGATATTTCTCAGAAGACAAGCAAGAAGGGGTGGGCACGACATGGAAGGAGAGAGGCTGTACCTGGCCTGGAGACCCTTCCTGCACTGCCACCTTTACTGCTCCCAATGCTGTCGCCCCGGGTGAGGATAGAGATTCCGCTGAAGCTGCTGGCTTTGGTGACAGGGGGTCGCATGCTCCGGACAGAGCCGTCAGAGTCTGTGCTGCTCCAGGGCCGCGGCTCCAGGGATTTGAGTTCGCTGTCTGTGCTGCTTTGGCGGCTGCTTGAGGTGCGGCTCAGCCCCTCTCGGTTCCCCCTGCAGAGACCACAGTAGTCAGAGCACCCCCCACCCACCACTTCAGCAGAAAGGCTAGGAGAGAGTTCATTTCTATTCTTTCAATAACAAAGAAGGGGTGGGGGTAAGGGGGAGGATGGACACTGACTTCTTGTTAGTTGGCTGGCCAACTGAGACTTGATGGGAGCAGACAGTACAAGACCCAGTACAGCCACAAAGAACACAGAGGCAAATCTGGAAGACAGTGCACTGGCAACTAATTCAATACATCAGACCAGAGGTGGGCAGAAACCACATACATGATGCTGAGATTGGCTGTGGTGTGGTCTCTTCACCAGCCCTGCAGGGATCCCACACATGCAGGAAATAAGAGCAGAGGGGTACCAGTTCCTTCTGGGAGTTCTTAAAACAAAAGGACTCCTAGAAGGTACTATTGCTAGAAGGCAGGGGTAATCAATGACACGGATAAATCACAGAACAGGTCTTCCATACCACACATGTCTAAGCCAGCAGAGATGCTGCTTATGGCCACCTTTCCGGTGGCAGGAAGGGGAGTATAGTGGCCTAAAGGGGTACTTGGGGAAAACTCAGTCTAATAGTTGAGAACTGACTCAACATGTTTTATGGAAGTTCGACGTTGGCGTTTGGGAACAACCGGTTTTAGGTTCACTAAGGACTGAAGTCCTCAGCAAGATAAAGCAAAAAAGGCCATGGGACCCATGACGGCAAGGGTTGGGGCATTGTGCCTAGATGCTCCCATATTCATACGTCTACTGCCTCAGACAAAGACACAAGGCTACTGAGAAAAGGGATCCTTCCTTTCTTATTCTACCATGGAAACATCAGCGTTATCTTGATGTTATAATCACTGTCTGTGATTATTAACAGCTGTACTCCTCAAGATAGCCTGGGTTGACCTGAAAACCCTAAGTCTTGTTGAGCTCTTACTGCTTCTAAATCAATAAGCAACCAAGAAACAGAAATCAACCCCCTCCTCCCCCACTAATGACCTAAGGAAATCAAATGGCAATCACAAGGTTTGGTATGTATACTAGGAAGCAATTAAGGAAAAATCATAGTAGCCTGGGCTCCCTTCTTTTCACCACCATCCCACCAAAAGCAAATAGGAAACCTCAACTCAGTTCTCTTAGGACCAAAGACACTAAGCTCAGAATTATTCTAAAAAAGCAAGGTATTACCCCCACCTGCTCCAAAAGCACTGTAGGGAAACTGGGCAAAATATGTGCTGGGGTCAACTGTTCTACCTTTTAGCCAAGCCAATCATGGTAAGCTAAGAACACCTTAGCAGAGCTGGTTAGGAACATGCTAATTCTTCTTCTCAGCAAACCCAAGCACATTTATATATAATCTCAATGCTTCTCTACACAAAGTTAGAACTGAGGACTGGGAAACATTCCTGTGTTCCCAAAACTTTATCTTTTTCTCTTAGAGGTGTCAAAACCAGAATGGGAAAGAAGTGTGAATCAGGGAATCTCTGGGAATAGAACCAGATCTGAAATGAGAACCAACAGCTCTTTGCCTCAATAGACAAAGGCAAGTCTACTGAGTGGACTCAATAAAGATGTGTGTGTTTGTGGGGGAAAGGGATACATACTGCAGTGGCAATGGATAAAGCTGCTCTGAATTTAAGACATTACAGATTAAATTTTTCAAGAGAAGTCCTAATGAACTTTTCCACCTAAATCAAACACTACTGCTCTGTTAGAGCAATCCTGCCATTTACTTTCTCTTTCTACCAGAGGTAGACAGTGAATGAGGCAACTTTAAACTGAGCACCCTGGGAAAGCTTGGGCCAAAGTGGCAGCACTTCTGTACTCATCCATTCTCCCAAGACAGTGATGGCCAAATGCTCAAACTGTGGATTGCCTGATGGTCTTTTGACTAACCTGGATTAGAACACTACTCCCAAGAGGGTTAGAGAATCTAGGGTGAGTCTTGGCCAGGAAAGACATTAGTTTTCCTTCTCTGCAACTAAACCTAATCTTTAGTAATTTATGTCCAACTTCGCTAAAAATAAGGCAGCTAGGAAAAGCTACTCAGACTCAATTCTGGGCACTGGACTGGGTTGTGAGTGTGTGTTGGTGAGACGGGAGTAAAGGGCAAAGAGCATTCACATCTCTTACTCCTGTAAAAGTAGAGCTGGTTTAGTTTTATCAAGTAGATTGAGTGCTGCTAAAAAGTCCAGTTTGTTGGGTCTGGGGAGTGGGTGAGAGGTCTGTGGAAGAGGTGGCAATAAATATTAGTAAGCCTCATTGTGGCTTATTTATCAACGGGGTAGAATCTTCCAAGGTGTTAGGAAGTTACTGTAGTTACTGCCAATCTGAGTAATGGCACTTGGTGCACTGGCATTTCACAAACACAGATTCGGGAAGAAAGATATAAAGTAGCTATCAGCTACTAATCATATCAGCTTCTAATCATCCAAGTTCTGGCCCGGTCCCCAAATAGGGGAAGAAGTTACCCCCTTAAGAGTCCATGAAGCTGCATTTTAGATGACCTAGATCTTTAATCAAAGCTCAGTATGAAAATCAATAGCTTAAAAGGAGGTCTAGAAAAGAGAGGGCTGCATCTGCTCACCAGATCCTTAAGGCTATTTTTTGCACAGTTTAATGTAGTTTGATGCTCCATGGCACTAATAAGGGCATCATTCTTAGCAATGAATATGAATTAGGGCTCCGAATAGAACACTACTCAGAGAGGAAGGTGTGATGCCATAGAGAGCTGGAGTGGTATAGTGAAAAGAACACTGGACAAGAAGTCAGTCCCAGCTTTGCCACTAATAGCCATGGAAATGGGCTAGCCACTAAATCCCTCTGCTTTTGTTTTCTGAGCTAGGCCAGAAGTTGAATGATTAGAAGCCTATCTTCTCTAGCTACTTTATATCTTTCTTCCCAAATCTGTGTTTGTGAAATGCCAGTGCATCAAGTGCCATTATCCAGATTGGCAATAACTATGGTAACCTCCTATCACTTTGGAAGATTCTACCCCATTGATAAATAAGCCACAATGAGGCTTACTAATATTTATTACCACGTCTTCCACAGGCCTCTCACCCACCAGACAGATACCAAACCAGGATGTGAGAGAACTGAATCAGATAAAGTATATTTTGGTAACTGTTAAAGCACTGTGCATTAAGTCACACACAGAGTCCATAGGAGTTGCTTTAAAACTCCTATTTATTATAGGCATCCTGAAATGATCGATGACCCTAAAATATGGAATATGGAGCAAAAGTTAAAAAAAAAAAAATTATGGGACTCTATCCTTTACCCCCATCAACACTGTGGAGCCCTATCTGCTTGGGGTTTTCAGATGGGCCTCAGTGCAGGATGGTCTAGGAAAAAAAGAGTTCAGAGATACGGAAAAGGAAATAAATCCTTCATCCCAAGAATCACTTTCCATGTGGTTTGACTAGTTTTAGAAAGGACAACTAGGAAGGACAACTAAAAGATCAGGAATAAGATGTCCAACTAATCTCAATCAGTCAATTCCTTCCTAGCTCAGGGTTCAAACAGAAAGAAACCCTTTAGAAAGGGGGAGACCTGAATCCTAGTGTTAAATACTCAAGTTGTTTGTAGTTTATAGGTTTTCTACTCGTACAATAGAAATGGGAAGAATATACTTAAAGTGAGTTGGTACCGGGACAGGGCCTTAAAATAGTGTCATCAATGCCTTGTGTAATCCTCTGGGGTGGGACTGAGAGATTAAAATGAAAGCGAGAGTCTCATGATTAAGTGGAAAATGGAGACTATGAGGCACTGGGGAAGTTAAGACAGCAGTTTTCATCAGCACTAAGAGCAAGTAATTATGGACAATCAAATAAAGAACACGTTCTAAGTCCATTCTAACAGAGAAAGGTCCTTTCTGAGGTCATCTTGCCCATACGTTGTCTCAAAAAGAAAACTATCAACAGACAGAGATGTTTGTATGTATGTTTATATGTGTGGATGAGTGTACTACTCTTTCTTAAAGGTACAAAACATTCTCTATGCTGGGTCAAGGAAAAACTCCCCATGTCTTTTCACACATTCAGAAAAGGTAGCCAGAATATTCCCATTCTTTGACCTTAATAAAAATGCCCAGTTCCACCAAATCTCTGGGAGGGACCAGGTCCTATCCCAGACACACCTATTGGATGCCCTTCACTACCTATCTAGGGCTCAAAATGGAATAAATGAAGTCACTGAGAAGGAGTCTTTTTTTTTTTTTTTTAAATGGGGAAAAAAACCCAATGTTGCAAAAACCACAAGTTGAATTATTCCACAAGCAGCCATGCATGGCGCAAACTCACTCCGCTGAAAAGATTACAGCAAAACAAAATAAAATTAAAAAAAAAAAAAAAAAAAAAAGGAGAGATAGATCACACAGAGGTACCTAAAAATCTGCCTTCTCTTGTGAGAACTAGAAGAAAAGGCTTCTTTGGAGAGTCTGTTGGTTAACATCAAAGAAAAGCATCATTACAGGATTATATTAACCTCACTGACAAAAGCTCAATGAAAAGCAGGGAACATGCTAAGTGGTACTAACCTGATGTCATTTAGATATCCGTTCTGGCCAGTCTAGGTGAAGGGGAGAAAACGGAAAATAACTTATAAGAAAACAGCATGGCATAACCAAAAAGGGTGTCCATGATGCTATGAATACCCAAGGTCCTCAAACCAAAGCTCACCCCACCAACAGGGAGAGAAGGAGCCGGGAAAGGATGACCCACACCCACACACCCAATCTGACTTCTCACCTTTAATGGGAAAGAGCATTAGGTTGTTTTTCGCCTTTCCACAGAGTGTTCAAAAAGAGAGGTTGATACAGGTAGGAGTATGGAAAGGGGGAAAAGGAAAATATTAACTATTACTTCCTTTTTAGACTTAAATTTATTCTGTCTAATGGGAAGCTGAGCAAAACAATTGGTGTGCTTGGTCTTAAAGAGTGTCTTCCAACGAAGGGAGAAGGGACACAAGAGAAAGAAACTTAGTTTTTTGGAAATCATCTTCAATGGCTATTCCATTTCTGTCCTCTACACTGGCCAAAATGAAAAACATTCACGCCTGGGACCCAAGGAGGGTAGAAAATGGGTAGGAGCCTAGAAAAAATGAGAAAATTAGAAGTCTGAAACATTCCGTTTGGGGATCATTTCCTGACAAAGCCACTGAGCTGAGTGAAGTGAGCATCATGATGGACTCCCAAGCCTTAGGAAAAAGTACCAAGAGTGTCCAGCTGCTGAGCAGAGTGGGCTCTGCACTGGGCAGAGCCTATGTTGGGCAGTTTTCCCAACATACAGCTCAGGCTCCAGAGAAGGCTGCAGCAGCAGCATTTCCATCCAAACACCCTTCTTGCCACTTCTCTTTCTTTTTAGCTTGTCTCTTGCTCCTCCTTTCCCCAGAACCTACAACTCCACCCTTAATCAGCTCCCTCTGGCTGGCCAGGCTCCCTTCTACGTGGAAATTTTGAGTATAGTGGGCTTTGGCCATTTTTCCTTGTCTAGACCTTCTGAGATTCCTGATGCCTAACCTCTACCATGGCAAGAGTCAGGAAGTGCTGAAATGAAAGTGATCAATCTACAAAGATTTAACAAAGAATACGTATGTCAGAAGAGGCTTGATAAGACTAGAAATCAGAAGAAAAAACCAGAGAAGAGATAACTTTGCCTTTGTTATGACTGTAGGTTGATATATTAAAGTGCTGTTGATAACCAGCCCCAATAACCCTACTTAAAGTTGTTTATGCTTTTATAATAACCATGGCTTTGCTAATGTCTGGCACAGTGGGGCAGTCATTTTCATGTGTCAGTGAAGCAGAAGAGCACATCAGAGAAGTCAGCTAAGCTATAATGCCACTGGTATTTCTTAATTTAAAGATTCCAGAGCAGAGCAAGGTATTTCTTAATTTAAAGATTCCAGAGCAGAGCAAGCTATCAAGAGGTGGTTAATTAGTTTAGGGGTTAAAAGCATGGACTCTGAAGCCAGACTGCCTGAATTCAAATACTAGCTCTTCTGCTAACTAGCAGTGCAACCTTAGGTGGTTACTTAACCTCTCTGTGCCTCAGTTCCTTATTTACAAAATGGAGAAAATAATGAAGCCTACCTCATAGGCCTGGTGTAAGGATTAAATGAGTTAATCTACATAAAGTGCTTAGAACAGTGCCTGAAAGATAATAAGCACTATGTAAGTGTTTGCAATTATTATCCAGCAACCTGCTCTGTCCACAATTTAGGATCATAACTGACCATAGCCGTATACAAATGACATCTCTCCTTCATTTCACCCAACTGGTTTGCAAGTAGACATAGGCAATCCTCTTAAGGTTACTGGTTGGCTAATTTTGAGGAAGGATTTTTCTGACTCAGATGCAATCTATATTAACAGACAGTAAGCAGATTCCTTCTTCTTGGTCTTTGGGCCAAAAGGCTTGTTGCATAGCTGTCTCCAGTGAGGATTCTTGGAAGCACTTGGGTCCCCTGAGCCAATGAAGCAAGTTCATAGGAGAGTTCAGTTTTCTTGAAGTTGGAGACAGTAGTTTTCTGAGCTAGGTGATGATGAAAAGACATGTTTTTTTGTTTTGCTGAGGGAGAGGAGTGTGAGGAATAGGAGGAGAGTAGTGTCCATCTAAGTATACTGATTAGAACTGGCCATTTTTTGACAACGAAGTGAGGTTGGCTTTTCCTCCTGGGTTGTTAATCTGACTGTGAGATGGTGCCGCTATCTGGATCCTATATTTTCTGGAGATCTATTCCTCTCTTGTCTACTCCCTCCCTCTCCTGAATTTCTGCTATACTAATCATCATCCTGGAAGGCAAAGGCAATCAGATACAGGAGTACCAAGCATGTATGATATGGCTAACGACTCTTACGAATAAAGCTGCCTAAACTGATTCAGGTTGCCTTTTGGCCCAAAGAGCCACTCCTGTTCTAAACAAGCAAGGTAAGAAATATAGGAAGAAAGACACTTCCTGTTTAGGTAGGGACCGTAGGGAATAGTGGTACCCTCTATGCATGTGGAATGTGGAGCTCACAGAGGATGGATGCTAGACTTGTGCTCTAATATTTACCAACATATTCTAAATACAGAGCTGGCCAAATAAGATGAATGTACAGGCTGCATGGACACTAAGTCTTCCACTTAGAAGCAAAGATGCCTAAAATAGACAGCAGGAGTGAAAGAGGGTAAGCAGAGAGAGGGTTTGGCAGGCAAGATTCAGGGCCCTTCCATAAGCCCTGCCAAAACCATTTCTATATTCAGTCTAGTCATAGCTACCAAATTCAGCCACTCCAAGTTTTAGTTCCCTTTGTATGCAGTAGAGCAGAATGTACAAACTAAAAATCTGTAGCTTCCCAGTAAGCCACTTTTAATTTTAGAGAATAAATCTGGAGCTGGCTGATGTTGGTTATTTAAAAACCAAACCAAACCAAACAAAAAAACATTTATGGAGGGTTCATTCCATTCCATTCACAGTTCCAAAGATTAAGCGCTAAAAGCTATGGGCTGACAACTCTCAGAAGCTACACTTACCTCTCGGGCAAATATTCTCTCTCGGACCCTTTGATATTCCTCCTCTCTCTCTTCTATTGACTTGCTCCTCCTTCCATCCTGCAATGGAACTCTGATCTAGATCGATGAGCAGAATTAAGCTAGTTAAGTTCTCCTCGTACTGCAAGCTCACTGCACACCAGCAAGGAAGAGAAATCGGGAGAGTTTATAATTGCCATCAAAAAAATGGGAAAAAAAAAAAAAAAAGAAATAAAATTTCCAATCCTGGACAGGTTTCACTGGGTACATCTGACCATGCAGTTTGGGAGATCAGGTTTTCTGGATGGTTGGGGGCTCTCCATCTCCCCACCCCCCAGCGAATCAAGAACCGCAACTATTTATAAGGACCAGGTTGCTTTCCTGTAGTAATCAAGTGCTTTCCAGTCAGCAAGGATCAAGAAAATAGCCCCGGGAAAATAAACAACATTGCTTTGGAGGGAAAGCAAAGGACAGAAAGAAGCCAGAGAGGGAGAAGGAACATTTAGGTGTTTAGCAGAGCTGGCTATAGAGAAGGAGGTTTACAAAACTAGCACCTGACATTATCCCTTCTTAGTCACTAATGTCATGACCTTGAAGATCCAAGTCACACACAGCTCAGCGAAGACAGCCTTGGAAACGAAATTCCAAGGGCGAAGCTAAACTCAAAGTCTAAGCATTTTTTTCTCATCTTAACTTTGCCACTGGAGAGTAAGGACACAGAGAGGGGAATTACAGAAACAGGGACGTGGAAAGAACAGAGCAACAAAAAGAGGGAAAGAGAAAGAAAAGAAGACTAGAACAGAAAGAAGGGTAGACAGAAAAAGGAACAGACAAATCAGGTACGGTGGAGGTAGGGGAGAGACAGAGATGGAAAGGCAAAAGAAGGAAACAGGATAGAGAACCTTACATTCTCTGAAAAATGTAGTGTGGTGACTAGAAGGGGTGGCTGGACAGGCCATTCCTCCGCCTCTGGCTAGCCTACCACCCAACTCTCCATCACTGTCTTGTCTTCTCTTGTCGTGCTATTTGTGAACACCGTCCTGGGAAGGGTGTTAAGAGTGTCCTTTCCCATACTGTTCTTGAAGGCAAGGAGCTCTGAGGGAGATGACAAATGAATGCCATCAGGTCATAAAAGAGTCTGATCTTCAATCCAAAGGCTTTGAAAGCTTCGAAGCAATATGAAGGAGACTGCTGCTGTAGGCTGACCTTCACCAGTCTCCGGAAATAGCCGTAACTGTATGAGTATCAACTTTGACTACATTTAGTTCTCACTAGCCTTAAGAAACTAAATTCTACTAAATGTCCTTTTACAAACCTGATTCCAAGAAGACACAGGACCATGAGGAGTTATATCCTCCTTAACCCCTAGTACTTATAAACCAGTGGCAGAGTGGCTGAACAGAAAGATCATAAAGGGGCTTTGAGGTCAGGCAGAATCTCAGCTTTGACGTCTCCCAGTAACATAACTTCAGGCAAATAACTTAATCTCTCTTAGCCTCAGTTTTCTGATATTTAAAGTGGGGCCAATCCCATCTACATCGGGGTGTAGAGAGGATCAAAAAAGAATACATGTAACATGTTTAGACAGAGTCTAGTTCAAAGAAGATACTCAATAAAATAGCAATTACTATGTTTACTATTAATACCACAGACAGAAAGTACATAGCATCTACTCTATTATGGATCAAGCCTGAAGCTGAGAGCTGAAAAGTTCACAATAGGGACAGAGTTCACTCCATGCCAATGTGCCTCTAGGCCTGAATAATTCCTGATCCACAGAAAAAGCGTTTTGGGAAAATGGAGAGAAGGGCATCAGGATGGAAAGGCTCTTTCTTGGTTTTTAAATTTTTGTTTATGTTTCTTTGCTTTCAATCAGACCCAGTGTGTTTGTCCACAATAGATATGGCACTTTTCTCAAAAGGACTCCCTCAAATACTGAAGTAGCAAGCAGGAAAGGTCCTGGTCTCAAGACCATACAGTATCGCAAGAAAGCTAATTTTGACTCTAGAAGTAAGATATTATTACAATTATCATTAATTAGCAAGAATCATATTGGCTCTACCAAATCACGTTCTTCAAAACCTTAATCCTATTCTCTATGTAATTCCCTTTGGAGGTCAAACAGAAGTAGGCTGGATCTAAACCTATTTAGCTAGGCAAACTAACACCCAAATAATAACTTACCTAAAGGTTGTTACCAGAGGTTGTCAGACTGATAAATGAAGGGATGGGGCAGATTGTTCATATTCCCACAGGGGTGAATTACAAAGGGGATACTGCCTGAGATTCCCAGCCTCAAAAGTCAAATTAACTCACTCACCTTGGTGGAAGGAGTTGGGAAAAGATTAAGGAGTTTGCAGAAAGGAGTCAGAAACACCTTTTGTAAGTGGATAAGTTAGATCACAACTTTGCCAGTTCAAGGCTAGTCTTGAGCTAGGTTAAGAGTGGAAGTGGGGTAAAGTAGCTTTTGGTGATTTCCAAAGAAATCCCTAACTATTAAAGAAAAAAGGAATGAAACCAACAGCTGGATCAAGGCTGAAGCAGGTAGGGACCTTGCTTTGTCCCACAATGACTTGGAGTTAGAAGTCAGTGGCAAAGCCAGGGAGTTCCAGGCCAAATGAGAAAACCCAGCAAACCTCAGCACCATGTTTCTCTGGGGCGAAGAGGGTGGCATTCACCTCAACAAGTGTAGTCACCCCTCAACATTAAGCCAAAGCCAACTCAGTATAGCTCATTACATTCTTCCACACTAAGATATTTTGAGTTTTCTCTATCCCACAAAAATTCTTCTCCCCTCCCAGTTTTTCATACTGCAATCTCTCTATATAGGCCCACCCTTTTCCATTCTTCACCTGATTATCATCTCGGTCCATACTGGCATCATCTCTCTTGAGAATGAATCTCTGTTGAAATTCTGTATTCTTCTCATCCTTTATATGTTCTGAGAACCTCTGTTCAGGACTGCAATTGGGAGAAAAATGTGGAAGAAAAGGAGGAAAAAGACCCTTTTGTTAGGAAGCCGACCTCCTAGATACAGCTCTCTTATATTCCACAACTTCCTACTCAGGTGGTTTCTGGAGTTGGGCATCCAGAAAGTCACTTAAAGGTTTTAATGAAATCCTTAGGCTGTTCTTTACAGGTCTATAACTTGTCTTGCTCCAACGTTATCCTCTTCCTATAGGTGAAGGTGAAGAGAGGCCAGTGCCAGTCTTCACAAAACACCAGTACCTCTAAAATCTATCCCTGAGGCCTTGAATGGAGTAGTTATACATGAGGGAATTGATGATATAGCTCTCCACAACGCCCCTTCCCTAGAAGAGAGCTCTTGATCCTATACCTTCTTCTTCCACCCCAGTAGGTTACCCCAGAAAAGTCTTCACAAACCCTTACATTCTTGTGTTACTGGTTTTGTTGATGATGACAGCTTTTCCAGTTTGATCAACATTGTGGTCCATCCCAAAATAGGCAGCTACCCGGTGTAATAGCATCCGGTGATATGAGGTCATCTGAGGGAACTTCTTGAACTGGTTACTGAAGAAAATCCAGGAGGAAAAAGTAAAGTATGGGCAAATAACAGCAATAACAGCCAACTGTACTTTTTCTTACCAGTGTCTAAAAGTTGGGAATTTCTTAGGTGAAAGAGACCAGTAAACAGGGTCTCTTCATTACAAAGAAGATAGATATTTACTCAGCGAGAACCAAAAAGGCTTCTCTCAGCTTCTTTATCTACAATATTTTGCAGATCACTCTGACCCACTATTCTCATTAGGAATACTCCTTAAGCTATAAGTCTCACCCACCTGGATGATGTGCTATAAAGAAAAAGGGAGAGACTTAAGAAATAGTGAAAACCGGGACAAGGACCAGGTATTGAAAAGACACAACCTCTTTTTCAACTCAAATCTATGCAAATAACTTAAAAACCTCACTTTGTTTTTCACACACATGATTTTTTATCTCATTGTGATTGCTTCTCCCCAACTCCTTTTGGTTCCCAGTGAGTAATTACCTCAAAATTCAGACTTTAAGAGAAAGATGAGGGAGAGATGTCCTAAAATTATACCTAAATTTCTTTCCAGTGCCCCCTCCCACCACTAAATGTATATTTCATACAAATACTTACTTGTTGTCATTAATAAAGTCCAGAATCTCCTGTTCTAATTTTAGCAGCATCATTCTGTCCCTGTTTAAAAAAGATTAAAACAAAACAAAAAGCAGCCCTTCCACAGACACTGAAAGCAGGGACTGAAAATGCAACTTGCTCATTACAGAAGATGAAGGGAGGGATATATCCAAACCCCAATAGCGGACTGTAATTCAAAAACTACTCAGTTTTACCAGCCTGTCCTACAGTGTTTTGAAAAAGAAAAAAACAACCCAAATATACATTTTGGAGTTCCTTCCTAATCATGCACTTTGTTTTCCATATCAGAGATCCAATTTCATTGGCAACCATACTCATACGGTTCATTCTTATAAATTTAATCATTCCATCTGGTTATTTATAGAATTTTTAAGCAATTATAATTTAGCTTATGTATAAATTAATTATTTTTTTTCTTCTGTACTTTTTATCATAGTACACTTCCAAGTCTTCACATTTCCTTGTTCCTGCTTTCTTTTTCCACAGCATTTTCTTCAACATCTCCAAAAAAATAAACCTCAATCTGAGGGTATTTTGAATCCTTCACAGAATATAAAACTACACTGGAGAGAGATGGTGGTAAGGGATGGGCATCCTAGATTCTAATAAAAAAATTCTGGGAAGCTGCTTGGCCTCTTCTGTATCCTGACAGCCCCTGACCCTTTCCCCTTTCCACCAAATCATGTTATTACCTTGGATTCTTTTTCAGTGTATTTACAAGAAATTCATGTAGGTCTATTCCAGTGGAGTCCGTATACTCTTGGCTGGAGTCTAGAACCACCATAACAAAAGAAATTTAAAATAAATGAAACTGTCGTGCATACCTGACTCCAAGCAGAAGCCTACAACCTGATCAGGAGACAGGAGAACAAGAAAGTAGAATCAAACTTCAGGGGTTGTAGCATTAAAAACTAGAATGATCTTGATCTGCCAGCCCCGCAAAGTTCCCCATGACCACGACAGAATGAGGAATCTGGGTCACAATGTTGCATCAGTACTACACTAAAAAGCCACCTTATCGTCAATAAGTATTTATGGAATGCCATGACCAAACCAAAGTATGTTTTAGTCTAGTAAAGGAAAATAAATTCCAGGTAAGGGCAGTCAGGGCTGAATTTTCTAGAATCTCACCAAATATGCTCAAATGTTGATTATTTATGATGACTCATTCACTTTGTGGATGATTCACTTCAATTTTTTAATCCCAAGGTTGCCTTTTTGCTGCCAACTATATCATTTTTATGGACTATGTCTTTTTCCTTTGAGCTCAAGAGTTTAAAATCAAAGACAGCCTAATAAATAGAGGTAAATGTTCATTATTTGGAAAAAAAAAAAAAAAAAAAAAATCACTCCAGGTCCCAAAACCAAGACATAAATGGTATTTGGAGGATCTGCTACCAGTGATAATCCATGTCACTGTTTATTCCAGAAACACAAATAAAATCAGAATTGATTAAAATGTATTCCTGTGAGTAGGCCAATGCAGATGGAGTAGCTCTCTAAGGCAGGGCTGGTTAAAGAAGCACAGAAAGTAACCTAGTTAGCCACCTCCCCAAGCAACCAAGCAGTCAGCTGTTGGGCCAGTAAGGCTAGTGGGTGCCAGGCTTCAGGACAGACAGAAAGGCCACTGCAAAGCCAGGTGCTAGGACAGACGAGAGAGGGGGAAAGTCCTCACCTCTGGACAGCATCTTCCTTGGGATCTTTTCTTTATTTTTGTCCTTGTCTTCCTTTTCAGAGACATCCTTTGTGGACTTTTCCTCCTCCTTGTCAGAGGGGCAACTGATATGTAACTGAATTATATCCTTGGACAAGGGGAAAGAGGAATATAAGCAAAGGGGGAAAATAAGGATTTTAATTGTCCTTTAGCTCCTTTGGAATCTCAAAGGTAGCAAATCTTGGGGTGGCAGCTTTCTCTTATAGAAGAGTGTTATTTTGTTAATTAAATTGTTTGAGCTTTTATTCTATCAAAAGGTAGCGGCTAAGCCTTTTCTGCTAGCAGTCACAGCCTACTACATGGAGACCTCAAGTTACTGGCTGTTCTTGGAATAGGAATTGGATGGAAATGGTTCTTACCACTGAAGAGGAAGGGTGTGGGTGGGAAAACAAGACCCAGACCAGGATGCCCTTGTCTGCATCATCCTGGGTGGTCCAGGTGTGAAGGCCTACACTTCATGATCTCACCCATGTCTTGCTTTACTGCAACAGCTTTTGTTTTGAAGCTCCTTCTGCCCTGATTTCCAAGCTTGATACTGGATGTTGCTGGTTGCTATACTACACTTTACCAAACAATTGCCAAACTCAAAAACTACACTTACTCCTGTAAACGACCTACCTGGGTTTCTAGCGGCCCATCAGCAAATGGGGTGGAGGACTCTTCACACACTGCTAGGCTGCGCACCAACTTCAGCTTGGAATTAGACTGGAAAAACCAAATACACATAAATATTCTCTTAGTGGGCATTCACAACGCTCTTGGCTGAATGAAGGGTATATTATTTGGCTCTATTACTGTTTCCATTAAAGTGTTTTTTGTTTTTTTTTCTTTCAAATAAATCCTACTCATCAGCTCCTGGTTCACTTGAAAGATTATTCTCTTGCTTGCAGCAGCAGACATGTAAAAATATGTCTATTTTTTGGGCTATTCTGGATAGATGGCAGGAAAACCACCTCACTTAGCCCTCTCTATTTCAAGCCCAATGCTCCAATTTCAGACTCAGAAGTTTACTATGAACACCCAGCAGTATGGCATAGTAGAAAGACAGTGGATTTGAGAGCCTAAAGGCCTAGCTTCAACTCCTGGTTTTGTACTTAGGAGCTTAGAAGACTCTGAGAAAATTATTTAAGCTCTCTGGGTCTCTGTTCTTTCTTCAATAAAACTGGGATAAAAATATCTAAAGGGCTGTTGTGAGAATTTGATGATACAAAGTATGTAAACATACATATCACAGATGGTCCCTGAGGTGGCAAGGGTACAGAAAGAAATGTCTAAGAATGAAAAGAAAGACCAAAAAAAAAAAAAAAACAACAAACCACTGAGAATTTAATGCTATAAAAGGCTAATCCACCTGGTTTACTTCAGCTGGTGGGAAAATCCCAAAAAAGATCTGAAATCCACAGTGCAAATCACTGCTCTGCTAGGGATCCCCAAAGCCAAAAATTATACAGTGACTAATTAGAAATGCATCTATTAACATTTATTGAGAGTTCTTACAATAAAACCAAGGTTTATAGTTAATATAAAAGCACCAAACATGGTATGTGCACTCCAGGTAACAATACAGTGAAAAGAACTCGTGAGTCTGAAGAACTGAATTCAAGCCTAGTTCTGTCACTTACTACTCAATGTCCTTTGTCAAGTCACTCAATCTCTATAAGCCCATATCCTCATCTGTAAAATGAAGATAATAACTATCTTACTTATCTCAAAAAGTATGGAAGGAAACCAAGCAGCAGTGAGCAGCACCCTTTGGTTTGAACTTCAACATTACACCCATCACTGTGGATTAGGTCATGTAAGGCAGGACAGAGCCCATTTACCATACTTCTTAGTCTTCTTCAAACCCAGGCCACACACTGGCTCTGTCACTCCAAATTTTGCCATTATTTTTCTGGTGGAAGGGGGTGTGCACCCTTAATTATTACTTCTGGTGACAATTCTTCCCGTTGCAAGGCAATTTCAATATTTTGCTGTTCCCTACTTAATTAAAAAGCTATCACACACTAACACATACAGTCTTCTCTGATAACTCTGCTTAAAATAATCTGTGCTGTATTAATTTTATTCTACAATGATTAAAAACAAAATCCTCCTCCCTGCCCTAACCTAAAAAGTGAAACATCAAAAAAATGCCTGTATTTTTAGGATGTCTAAAAATGTTGAATCATTTCTACTAATGGGGCAGGATTGATCTTAAAGGAAAACTGACATGGCAAAAAACCCAGAAAGGACTTCTATGGCATCCATCCTCCTAGAAAAGCAATGGGTGAACAGAGAAACTGGCATTTCAGCAGAACCAGTACCAATTCACTCAGGTTCTGTTGGGAGGCTCCAGTCAGGTATCCGTTCAGGTATCAGAAACAGACTCTGCCAGAACTAGAGATACTGGAGAAAAATAAAACGAGACCAAGAGGAAACGTGCGTGTGTCTGTGCGTGCGTGTGCACGTGTGTACCATTAAGATACAAAATGCAAGCAAGAACAATTTGCCTATATATGATCTGAATAAACTAGACATTTGTAAAAAGCATTACTAATTACACAAGTAAAGAAGCTGTAGCAGAAGGGATCTTACCTTGGCTCTTTTCCTGGCATGACTATGGTTGGATGTCCGCCTCTGTTAGAATGGGAAGTGGGGAAAATCAACACTTAAATTAAAAGCAATACATATTTATAAAAAAATAAAAATAAAAATAAATCACTAACAGTAAAAGCCATTACAGCAACAGCCAAACTATGCTGAGAACCACGGGTGTGGCTGCCCCTCTATACTGCAACTCCAGCAACTGCAACACAGAAGGGACTACAGACCACCCAAGGTCAAATCACCACTCATCATGGCAATAAAGAGTAGGAAAACACTGACTGGTTGGCCCATTTCACAGACTGATAAAAATTACTTTTGGACAAACCATGGACTCCTTTCCTGATTAGGATGCATCTGGAGATGTCATTTCTGTAGCATGAGAGAGTTTTCCCCCCAGGCTTGCACCCAGGAGCCTATCTAGCCTATAACAGACAGTGAACTATGACCCTTAGCCATCACTTATAATAACATCCTTAAAGGACAACACATTCAGAGTTCAAACTTGAGATACACAAAATTCCTGTTCCTGTGGCTGCAGAAATAGAATGAAGACTCTTCTTCCCAATTGTTTCCCTCATCAAAAATGAGAATTCTCCCAGTTCTAAGCTCCTGGTGGTGGCTCTTATAGCTTGTCTGGGTCAGGGATATAAGATGGGACAGCGTAAGAGGGAAGACACAGACAAGACGTCCAGAGCAAAGGGGAGCAAGAGTGGATAAGGAGCAGAATAGAAGCTGAGAAAGATGAAGAATGAGGACCTGAGGTGGGATGAGGGAAGAAACAATTGATAAGGTTTCTGAGCAGCTGAGAAGCCAAAATGGGGGCTTTTGGGAGGAGGTAATAGGTTATATATAGGATGAGGCACTTAGCAGTTATGAGATGTTTATAATAAAACTCAGAGAACTGAGGCTGGGGGCTGGAAGGGAGGAAACTAGACAGAGGCAGAGCACCAGCATAGTACTGGATAGGTGGGGATTTCTCTTTCCTTTGGTCTTTGTTACTAGTTACCAAACAACACTGCCAGAAGGCAAAATGAAGAAACGTGATAGCGGATGGAAAGAGTAAGAAATGGTCGATCTGATCAGCGACAAGATCTGTTTGCAGCAAGAGGCAGAGTCGTGGTTCAGGAATTTGTAGCAGTATTGTAATTATTTTTTCAAATAGGTAGTACATATTCCGCATTTTTGCAAATAACGTGCCCACGTAAATAACACGCCCACACATATAAAATGCACAAAGTGCGCCTAGGAAAATAATGCTTGAGGGGTTGTGTGGTTGGGAAAAAAACAAAAGTATACCACGTGTGTTATTTGCGTAAAAATACAGTGCAGGTACAAACATTCAAGAGGTATGATGGAGGAAAATATAATAATAAATCTCCCTTTTGTATCTGTCTCCCAGCTTTAGGTTCTCTCCTAATGGATTAACCATTATTAAGTTTTCTTGTAGAATTTCCAGAGATCTTTTACGTATATATAAGCTCATGAGCACATGCATACACACAGTTGTTTTATTTTTTAACCAAACAGAAGTATACTGTACACATTGCTCTGAATCTTGCTTTTTAACTTTTTTTTTATGGATATCATTCTATAGAAGATCTACCCTGTTTTTCTTAATGGTTACATGGTATTCCATTGTGTGGCTATACCATAACTTATTTTACTAGTCCCTTAAATTGCACCATTTAGGATGTTCCTGTTCTTTTACTACTATAAATAATACTTCAGTGACCACATCCTTGAGTATACCTACAAATACAGTGTATATCTACAGGATGAATTCCTAGAAGTACATTTTTTCATTTTTATAATCTCTTTCAAAGAGACTGTACCAATTTACACTCTTGTCAATGATGTATAAATTTGCTTATTTCCCAGAATGGACAGTTTTCATTTAACAGGAAGTCAAACACATATTGAAAGCCTAACATGTACCTCGCACTATGGTAGCTACTGGGGGATACAGAGATAAAAGACGCAAACCTTGTCAAAAAGAAACTCATAATCCTGTTGGAGAAGACAGACAAATAGACAATTACAACATATTAAATGCATTCCAGAGGTACACATGGAGTACTACGGGAGCATATAACAGAAGCATCTAACTCAGACCTAGTAATACATATATTCATACATTCACAAATATTGAATGTCTCCTATGTGCAAGGCACTATGTTACATCTCAGGGATACAATGGGAAGCCAAAACTGACCTAATCCTGGGTCTCACGGAGCTTATAGCTATGTGAAGGACAGAGACATTAGATGAAGAATTTTGTAATGAGTATAGACCTGGTGAGTAAGGTTGTTAAGGAAGGCTTCTTGCAGAAAGACACACTTGGATTAAGTTTTGAAGGATAAATAGGTAGCAGACAGATGATGCAGTTCTACTCTGTCCTATAGGATGGCTACAAGTCAGAATCAACTCAGCAGTAGTGGGTTTGGCTTTTTAGACAGACACTGCGGGGGCAGGGGTTAGATGAGGCTACAGAAAGAATACCAAGGAGAGCATTCTAGGCAGAGAAAGCATGTACCAAAGCTTGCTTTCCCCAAACGTTTTAGCTCCCCTTTATAATAAAGACCAACGAATCAGATAAGGCTGAAGCATAGGATGTCAGAGGCAGATGGATGGCAGGCAGTGTAATAGATCACAATAAGCCATGCTGAGAAATCTGGTATTTAGTCTAAGGCAATGAGACAAACAGAAGTAGTCTGAAGAAGGGAATTAACACAATGAGATCTTTATTTCACAACCATCTCCATAAAGCAGTATGACAGATGAATCAGAAAGGATTACAAGTTTAAAGGCAGAAAGCCCAGTTAGGAGGCCAGTACAAAAAAACCCAGTTATTCAAATGGTTATTTAAATGACACACCTAAATTCAGTATGTGTTAAGTGAAGGCTTGCCTCTTCTAATGGAATCTCAGAACCTATCTTTTGCAGCGCTTTTCTAAGGAAAAGATGTTCCAAGTTCCAACTGCTGATCCAAGAATATATCTCACACAGTACAAGTAATGAAGTCCCCTTACCCCAAACTTTCCAGTTCCCATTTATAACAGGGACTGCCCTGATGGCACCAGTTAGTTTCTTGGGGAGATGTCTGGGGTGGGAAAAACAAGAGAATTTTTAGAGCTATTCAAGAGACACATGATCTGTTGAGAAATTAATACAGGGAGAGCCTCCTAAGGCACTGCTCCATAGGATGGAGGGTAGCAGATAAGACCGAAGACTTTGCAGAGGGCTCAGGAGCTCCAGTAGATGGCAGCAGCAGCTCCACCTACTCTAGCAGCAGCAAGAGGAGTCAAGTCAAGGAGGAAACAGCCCTGCTACCCTCCTGCAACCTGTTTGTATAGATGGGTGAAGATACTGTTAAACCAGTGAGTGTCCATAGGGAGCATAAAACCTATAGATGTCCTTTTTTTTCTGTCTGTCTTCAAGAAGTACACACAACAGAAGTTCAGAACACCACTTATACAGTCTCTTGAGAATAGAATAACTTGGACCCAAAATTCATTTAATTACCTTTCATGTAACA
Source organism: Dugong dugon (assembly GCA_030035585.1). Classification (NCBI taxonomy): domain Eukaryota; kingdom Metazoa; phylum Chordata; class Mammalia; order Sirenia; family Dugongidae; genus Dugong; species Dugong dugon. Next base: position 12,045,242 of record CM057465.1, read on the forward strand.
TGACAACACATAATTAAAATCCATCATTTATTTGTCCTGAGGATTTAAAATCCATTACTGGTATCAGCAGAGTCTGGAAGTACAGTTGTAACAGTGGCAGACAGTCTTGTCTCCAAAACTTTGGGAGGATGCATGGGGAATGGTATCTGCTAACTCATATGCAAAAAGATAATGGAAAGAAAAGCATTCGGGAGAAAGATCTGTCAAACTTTAAGAGGAAAGAGTAGAAAAACAGGGAGCTAGTGAATATTTCCGAGAGCTGTCTGATTTTAATTTATCCTTTTATATTTGCTGCTCACAAGATCTAGGTGAACTAGGATATTTAGAGAAATTATGCTGCAAGTTTCTAAACCCTTCAAAATGTTGTTGCTCCTGCTTATTAAACCAACTACTGCTACAATATTATCTCCCAAGACTATATAATAAAGGCCAGTCTGACCCCTGGGCATGAAGGAAAGGATTTATTTAATTTGGAATTGGGTAACAGAGGAAACCAGGAGTGACCATAGGGCTGGAGCACGTAGGCAAGAGGAGGCTCAGATACCAGGCTGGCTGGGCACCAAAGGGAAACCTTTGAAGAAGCTTGGCTGGCCATCTGTTGCCACCATTTCTGTACTGCAATATGAATTTGAATGGGAAACAAAGTGGCAACTTCTCACTCACATTCACCAAGTGACAAGTTCAGAGACTGTATTTCTGACCCAGAAAATGCTGACTGCTTTAACACAACCAGCATATGAATTTAACAGTGTGTAAAGCCAGGCAGCTCTGGTTTTAAGAGTTTAATGTATGAGCCATTTTATGACTTGTTAAATGTGTTTGTATACAGTTTATTTTTTTGATAGCTTGAAAATACCAAAATGCAGCAAATGTAGCCAAGAACCAGTGAACTCAGCCCCAAATGAATTAGGGATTCCACTCTGTCCTCTTTAGATGACTTTGTGGAATCTAACAAAAAAGGGAGATGTTCCTTGAAAGCTGAAGCTGGAGTTTTTAGGGACAATCAAGACTGTTGGTATAAGTGATTGACTTCCCATAGATTTCCAATGCTACCCTATAATGACACTTCTATTCAAGTATAGAGAACGTGCATATGTGATGCACTTCTAATCCTTACCTGTGATTCCTGGCGCAAACTGATATCTTCACCCTCTTTCTCAATTTCTTCCTTACTTGGAGCCTTAGATATAAGCTTGTTTTTGTTTACAGATTCTTCTACCAGTTTTTTTTCTGATTCTTTCATTATTTCCAGGGTCTCCTGAGTAGAGTTACTGTTAGACATCTTCAACAGAATACAGTAGCCTCTATGGACTCCTAAAGAAAGATCATATGCATTAACAAGAGATGTGTACTCATAGTTACACGTACAGATATGTATTTCATAAATGTGAAATTTTCTTCAGCAGCCTCCCTTTGATTTCAGAAGAGTCCTTTGATAAATGCTGCACCTGAATTTAGTTCTTTTCTTAAAAATTTTATTGAGGTAAAATTGACAAATTTCGTATTATTTAAAATATATAATTTGATGAGTTATAACAGATACATACAACCTGTGAAACCATCACAATTTAGACAGTGAGCATATCCATCACACCCAGTTTCCTCATGCCCCCCTGTAGTCCCTCCCTCCCCTCTCCACCAACCCCAGTCAGCCACTGATCTGCTTTATGTCCCTACAGATGACTCTGCATTTTCTAGAATTTTATATAAGTAGACTCATACATTGTCTAGCTTCTTTTACTCAACATAATTATTTTGAGAGTCACCAGGATTCAGTTCTACAGCAACTCAGTATGAGTCCTCTTGGCACTTTATTTGTCCTCCCTAGTTCTGGACAGAAATTTGTTCATATTTTCAGTTTGATCATTGAATGGAAGTAACCCACTATAGTCTCTCCAGAAAGGAGAAAAATATTTTATAAAGCTCTATTCATCACTAGAAAGGAACACTCTCCTTCCCCAAGGGAGAACTTCCTCAACTACCACAAACGTAACATTGCTGTTACCGATTAAACTGTGCCCCCATCCCCCAATATGTGTTGGAATCCTGACCCTATACTGGCGGATGCAATCCTATCTGGAAATAGGGTTTTCTTTGTTATATTATTAGATCATTCCTAAGTAGGATAGGTTCTAAATCTAATCACTTCAGAGTTATAAAAAGAGCAGATGAGACACAGAGACATGCACAAACGAAGGCGGGCTGCACGGACCACAGACGCCACGTGAGGATCGCCTGCAAGCCAAGGAGCCGAGGAATGCCCGGGACTACCTACATGGAAGGAATGGACATGCCTGAGACTCTGATTTGGACTTTTAGCCTCCAAAACTAAGAGAAAATAAATTAGTCTTCTTTAAAGCCACCCACTTGTAATATTTCTGTTACAGCATCAGTAGGAAACTAAGATCATTACCAACTTCAAGCTGCTCTCCCATTAAAAACAGCAAAATCAGACAATGATTATAAAATCTTAAATTCTTTCCTTTTTCTTAAGTAAGCTGAAAAAGCAAGACGAAAACTTTGTAGTCATCTGTCTTTCCGAAAAACTGGGTCCCTCCTTGGAGGAACAGAGAAACTTCACTTTGCTATTCACCATCTGAATTCAGTTAATCTACTGCCTGCCAATAATGCAGAGCATCTGCAGCAGTCAGGGGTGGCTGGCTCTATATCACTTACTATTGATACCTGCACATCCTGTAATGAAGCCAACACAATTTCCCAAGCACATACTCAGAAACAGAAATTGAAACTCTATATACAGATTCATGTCCTCAAGCAACCGTCGGAGTCAAACGTGTCGTTGTTATTAGGTGCCATCAAGTCAGTTGCGACTCATAGCAACCCCACATACCACAGAATGAAATACTGCCCTGTCCTTCGCCATCCTCACAATCATTGCTATGTTTCAGCCCACTGCTGCAGCCACTGTGTCAATTCCATCTCGTTGAGGGTCTTCCTCTTTTTCGCTGACCCTCTACTTTACCATCTATGATGTCCTTCTCCAGGGACTAGTCCCTCCTGATAACATGTCTGAAGTATGTGAGATGAAGTCTTGCCATCCTACTTCTTCCAAGACAGATTTGTTCATTCTTCTGACAATCCATGGTATACTCAATATTCCTCCCCAACACCATAATTCAAAGGCACCAATTCTTCTTCGGTCTTCCTTATTCATTGTCCAGCTTTCACATGCATATGAGGCAACTGAAAATACCACGGCAGCCTCGGGCTCGAGTCCAGCGCACCTAAGTCCTCCAAGTGACATCTTTGCTTTTGAGCACTTTAAAGAGGTCTTTTGCAGCAGATTTGCCCAATGCAATATGTCATTTGATTTCCTGACTGCTGCTTCCATGGATTGTGGATCCAAGTAAAATGAAATCCTTGACAACTTCAATGTTTTCTCTGTTTATCATGATGTTGGTCCAGCTGTGAGGATTTTCATTTTATGTTGAGGTGTAATCCATACTGCAGGCTGTAGTCTTTGATCTTCATCAGTAAGTGCTTCAAGTCCTCTTCGCTTTCAGCAAGCAAGGCTGTGTCATCTACATGTTGCAGGTTGTTCATGAGTCTTCCTCCAACCCTGATACCGTGTTCTTCTTCATATAGTCCAGCTTCTTGGCTTATCTGCTCAGCATACAGACTGAATAAGTATGGTGAAAGGATACAACCCCGACATACACCTTTCCTGATTTTAAACCACGCAGTATCCCCTTGTTCTGTTTGAATGACTGCCTCTTGGTCTATGTACAGGTTCCGCATGAGCACAACCAAGTGTGCTGGAATTCCCATTCTTTGCAATGTTATCCATAATTTATTATGATCCACACAGTTGAATGCCTCTGCATAGTCAATAAAACACAAGTAAACATCTTTCTGATATTCTCTGCTTTCGGCCAAGATCCACGTGCTTAGCTCCAAAATGGTTTGTGGAGGTTTCTCTCTAAGCGGGTTACAGGCTATACTTTAAACCTGAATACTCCTTTCTTTCCTTTAAAAAGATAGACTAGAAGGTCTCCCAAATGTCATATCTATTCCCAGTGTGGCCCTAGAAACCAAGCTAAAAATAAGTAAGTAACCAGCAATGCTTCAAGAAAACTGTCCACCAGACATTTATCCCTCCTTCAAATCACTTTAAACTAGGGTCAGACCCAGGAGGCTCTGAAGCAGCACAGGTTACATCGTCCACGAACAAATTAGCTGGTCCGTAAGATTATTGCTTTGTTCACCTTGTGGTGACTCTTAAGCAGCTGCCTGGAGACTTGGTTTGCTTAGGGCTAGATAAATTATCTTTAAAAGGCCAGAAAGTCATTTATACAATCACAGTAATACAGCTGAATTTAAAGATGAGAAATATTGGAAGAAATTGAAAACGGCCAATATTCTGCTTTTTAATTAATTGATTCAGTAGCTTGTTTTTGTTAGTTGCCACTGAGTCAGCTCCAACTCATGGAGAGCTTATGTATAATAAAACCAATTGTTGGCTGGGCCTGTGCCACCTTCATGATCGTTGGTAAGTTTAAGTCTGCTGTTGTGCCTATTGTGTCAATCCACCTCACTGAGGATTATACAGTACAGGCTTCTATAAGAAGAGTATAAACCTACAGACCTTTATGGATCATTGGCTGTACATGGGAACTACACACACACAAACATAGAGACACACTCATGGGTGAATCAGGCCTCAATTTTCTTCCATTTCAAGTACTAATAAAATGCAGCACATGCTTTCTCCTTATCTCTTAGCTGGTAAACATTAATAAAGATCAGAATTGGAAGGGTTCTTACACATGACCTCATACAATCTCCCCTCCAGAGCTCCTTTCTGTAACCTCCTAAAATGCGCCTTCTAGTGTCTCCTGGAAAACTCCTGGGACAGGATCATTCCACTACTTTTGAAATAGTCTTAACTAGTTACAGAGTTGCTCCCTATAACTATGAACTGCTTCAATTTTAATCCTAAATATGCCTTAGAGCACAAAATTAAATTTACTTTTTTTCCCACAATACATTTTCAATATTTTTCGCTTTTCCAGGCTTAAATAGCCTCAAACCGGTTTCTCTGTCAGAAAAAGGTGATATAGAAAAATATAAAGCAGTTGGTTGTTTCTTTTTTCAGTGTGAGTCTCAATTACCAAACAGGTATATTTCTTCAAATCAGAATGATAATTTTGCAGTTCCCCTTCACATGTGAGTCAGAAAAGGTACAACTATTTGGATACCTGGACTAACTTCACAGTGTCCAAGCATTCACTGTTTCTCAGCTAAAGCACGAAAGAAAAAAAAAAAAACAAAACACCAGTATTTCAAATACCTGCCTGTGGAATATAGTCATATATTCCATCTCAAGTTTTCAGGAACCACATGATTTCCTTCATTCATCTGGGCAACAGGAAAACTTGAGCTTTATATTCTTACAGATAGCCATAAAACACACAGTGATTAATCTACCCAGTTTTAAGAATTCAGATAGTCATTTTCACTGAGACCACAGTCTCTTGAAGGGCTGTGTAAAACAAAGTCATTTTTCTTGGAGAAAAAAGGAAGCAGCAGAGAAAATATAAGGTATTCTATACTAGTTACCTACCCAAATCTCCTTTCTCTTCTGCACTCATTGATCTAGGTCAGATTTTCTTTTGGTATTTGCCCTCTTCTGATGACACAAGTTTAGGGAAGGTGATCTTATCCCCAGCCCCGGGAGGTGGATCTTAATTAGTATAGACCAATCACGGTGATTCTATTTCTTTTTGTGACTAGTTTGGGAAGGGGCAAGTGACTCAATCATCGCTAGTGAGACATGAGCGGACTTTGCTGGTTTCAAGGAAAGGCTTCCCACTGTAAAATTTTTTTAAAAGTACTAGAAAAAAAAGGTTGCTATCTTCCCTTGAAGATGGTCTTGTATGCAGGTGATGCCTGGACTCTGGCAGCATCCTGCTAACACATGGTGGATGGTGGAGCAGAGGGAATAAGCCTGGATCCCTGATGCAGACAATGAATTAGCCAACCTGGAACCTTCCTATGGCTAGATCCCTTGATATCTGAGGTCATAAATTTTCTTATCACTTAAGCCATTTTGAGTTGAGTTTCCTGTTCCTTCAAGCTACAAGTATCCTGAAATAATCAGAAAGGGTATGTCATGAAAAGATTACCTAGATAAGACAGAGAAGCCCTGCTCTGTAAGGAGAAATGACTGACAGGAAGAGAAATCATAATAACAATGAATTAAAATTCCTGGAGGGCTTACACTGTCCTAGGCACTGTTCTGAAGTGCTTTACATCTAATTTTTAAAAAATATTTTATTGTGTCTTTGGTGAAGGTGTACACAGTAGTTTAGGTGCCCATTCAACATTTCTATACAAGTTGTTCAGTAACATTGGTTATATTCTTTACAATGTGTAAACATTCTCATTATTTTCATTCTTGTTGTTGCATTTCCATTAATCCAGCTTCCCTGCCCCCTTCATCTTTGCTTTAAAGTAATTGTTGACCGTTTGGTCTCACATAGGTGATTTTTTAAAGAAGCACAGTACTTACAGGCTATATTCATACTTTTTTGAGCCAACTTGTTATGAAGCTACAAGGTGACTTCAGGAGCTAGTTTCGGTACAAGATTTGTAGAGTATCTCTGGGCAACAGTCTTGAGGAGTCCTCCAGTCTCGACCAGTCCAGTACTTTTTTTTTTTTTTTTTTTTTAAGGAATTTGAGATTTTGTTCCACATTTTTCTCCCACTCTATCAGGGTCCATCTACTGTGGCCTGATTAGAATGGTAGGAAGTAGCAGCTGGGCAGCATCCAGTTCTTCTGGTCTCAGGTAGATGAGGTCATGGTTCTTGTAGACTATTTCTCCTGTTCACTAGTTTCTTCTTTGAGTCTCTGGTTTCCTTCTCTCTCTTTTGCTCCGGATGAGTAGAGAACAATACCTGTATCTTACATGGCACAAGCTTTTAAGTCCCCAGACACTACTCACCAAACTAGGATGCAGAACATAGTATCTCATTTAATTTTACAACAATCCTACAAGGTACATATTGTCATCACTTTTATAAATAAACTGAGGCATAGAAGTTAAAGAATTTATTTATGCTCATATAACTGATAAATAGCAGAACCAGGACTGAAAGCCAGGAAATTTTGCTCTCGCACTTGTCTGTTTAACCTTTATGCAAAACCGCCTGTAGCTAAGGAGATAGATAGTCAAAGACCAGGCAGGAAAATGAAAGGTCTACAAACATACAAAGGAATCATGGATTCTCATAAGTGGAAGTGAACTTAGAAGTTTCCTGATTCAGCATGATCCTTCTACATCTATAGTGTGCAACAATCAGGTTCTTGACTCACAGTAACTCTGAAAAATGGTTGTCCTGTCCCGGCTTGTATACTTCTACTAACGAAGAAAATCTTCACCTCCAGATGTGGCCCATTTCTTTTGGGAACACCTTCCTTATTAAGAGGCAAATTTCATCTCCCTGCTACTTCCTCCCACTGGCCCTGGTTTAGCTCTCTCGGAGAGACATAAAAACTAGGCTTAGTCTCCCATGTCAGCCCCGTACAGAAGACAACTTAACCTTACTGCCTCTAAACATTTCCAGCTTCTTAAATTAGGTCTTCAAATCACATGATTTTAAGTCTTCTCACTATTTTGCTTCTACAATAAAAGAGGCTGTCCTCAAGTAGACAACAGGATAGTATGAGGGGTCAGAATGTTACTATTCCAGAGACAAGCTCCACTGAGAAATACACTGAGTTTAAAACCATAGTTCTTGGAATTACACTTTCATTTGCTCTCCAAAACAACCTTTAACTAAGGTTCTTCCAGTCTTGTAATCCTATGCACAAGGCTGTCCTTACTCTTGCAGCATAAGGATTCCTGAAAACAAATTTTTCTGTGCCAAAAAAAAATTAAAAGTTGCAGCTGAGAGACAAGACAATTTATTAATTTTAAAAAGCCTTTAAGAATGAGAATAAATCCAGTAGAATAACGCTAAAAGGCAGAGAAGTAATTTTTACTTTTGATGGTTTATTTGGGATAAAGAGGAAATTAAAGGCTTGGGAGATATTCTGGTGGGGGAAGAAGAAAAAACTATTTCTTACGTGTTCTGTGACAAGAGCAAAAGCAAACACATTAAACTCCCAGGAGAACCTGGATGTGTACTTCCCTATAACCTATTTTGTGCACACTATACATTTCATCCAGCCAAACAGTACAATTTCTAAGGTAGAATGTCTCCTGAGGACACTCAGTGGTTCAAAGCTCCACAGAGGGGACAGTTAGATGTGGGGGGCAAAAGGGAGGGAGTGAGGAAATAGGATGATACAAGGATGATGACTGGGAGCCAAGCTTTGGCAATTTTTTTTCAGGGACAATACTGCATATTCCCCAGAAATTTTCTGACTGCCAAGGTAAGCATCTTTCAGAGCAGAGTGAGATTATATATTCTACCATCAACTCTATACGCAACTTTCTAGACATTGGGCGAAATGGAATACATTATATAGGTGACTTTCAGACATAGAAGGGCAGTTTCATTTTCTCTCTTTTAATCTATAACCAAGCTGAGAGAATGGAAGCAAAAAGACAACAGCTAGGTGTGAAAAATTCTGACTTAACCTGGGGCAAATTCCCTGTAAAGCTTTTCAGTCCTTTACTAATTTGTATATCAGGAGTAAATTATTTCCAATTAATATTCAGATTTTAAAAAACTTTTTAAAATCTAGGGGCTCAGGGGGTGGGGCCAAGATGGCAGAGTAGTCAGTGCTGCCAGTGGACCCTCTTACAACAAAGACTCGAAAAAACAAGTGATTCGATTATATATGGCAATCTGGGAGCCCTAAACATCAAAGGTAGAGGTGACCTGGACTGAGTGGCAAGGGGAGGTAGAGATGATTTGGAAGCAGCGAGGAGTTGCCAGACCTGACCTGGTGAGAGCCTGAGCCCTTCAGGCCTGATCAGCTTGGGGGTAAGTGGTGAGGCAGGCAAGACCCTGTGCTTGGGAGGCACATTCCACACCAGAAGAGACCCAGCCACTGAGAGTCTACTCAGCCACGCCGAACCAGTGAGAAGCAGCCCTTCACGAAAGGTAAATACTTAAATACGGCTTACTGCATGGATCAAAAACACACCCCTGAGGGAAAAACCTCTCTCCCATTTACCTCCCCTCTCCCTGCTCTGCACTGGGTCCGAGACTGCCTTCAGCAATTGCTGAGTCCCCTGTGCCAGAAGTAGGATCCGTCACATACCTGGAGCCATTCTCCCTGCCTTGGGGAGTGAACAAATTAACGAACTGGGGAAAAAATAAACTACTAGCTCCCATAAGCCAGGAACCCAGGGTAGGCAGAGCTCCTTTCCCTAGGCACAGGCATAAGGGATCCATGGATTTTGAGTGCCCTTCCCCATGCACAGAATTGTGTGTGCCCATTTCAACAGCGTAGGCCCTAATTACTGCAGTACAACAGGGTATACACCGGAAGTCTAACTTCAACTGTTTCAGCTGTGAAGTGGCAGGTTCTTGATATTTGACACTGGTCTGACCATTAAGCAGGGTCTTCACCTACTCACATCAGGGGCCTGATGACTGGTGGCTCCAGCCACGCCACCTAGCCACCTGTGATAGTGGCCCATGAATAAGAAGTGTCCCCCAGTCCTTACACCCAACAGCATTAGTTGCTCATAGTCCGGCTCCAAAACCCACCCACCTACGTGCTCTAGGGAACAGGGACACGCCTTCCTCCTCGACACTTGGGGGCACCATCAGCTCCCTGCCTTGCTCAGAGTGTGTCCCCATGCTGCAGCCAGATGCCTGTGCCTACACCAATCACCCATGCCTGTCTAGGATGGTAAGTGAAAGCCTACACCACACACTTGGTGGCTATCTATCTGGGCACCTGAGCTGAATCCATACAGGAGGAGCAGGCAGACTCCTGAGCTCCCATACCTAGTAACAGATCTAACCACTTGATGACAGGACATTAGAGCTTCAAAGGTGCCGATAATCAAACTAGCTCATACGAGCAGCCTATTTGGGCATATCAAAACAAAACAAGAAGCTAGGACACAGTAAGCGAACATAAAATAAATAAATATAGTAACTTATTGATGGCTCAGAAACAACAGTCAATATCAAATCACATAAAGAGGCAATCCATGCTGACATCAGCAAACTCCTAGAATACAGAATCTAAAAATTTTACAGAGGAGGAAAATTTCGTGGAATTATCAGAGGCAGAATACAAAAGATTAATATACAGTAACTCTTCAAGAAATTAGGAAGGAAATTAAGCAAAACGCAGAACACACAATAGAGGAAATTAAAAAGATTAGAGAAGAGCATAATGACAAATTTAACAGGTTGCAAGAATCCATAGAGAGACAGCAATCAGAAATCCAGAAGATTAACAATAAAATTTTAGAATTAGACAACTCACTGGAAAGTCATAGGAGCAGAACTGAGGCAATGGAAATGAGAACTAGTGAGACTGAAGATAAAGCACTTGACACCAACTTATCTGAGGAAAAATCAAAAGGATTAAAAAAAGTGAAGAAATCCTAAGAATTATGTGGGACTCTATCAAGAGGAATAACCAATGAGTGACCACAGTACCAGAACAGGGGGGAATAACAGAAAACACAGAGAGAATTGTTGAAGATTTGTTGGCAGAAACTTCCCTGCTATCGTGAAAGATGACAAGATATCTATCCAAGATGCTCATCGAACCCCACATAAGGTAGATCCCAAAAGAAAGTCACCAAGACATATTATAATCAAACTTGCCAAAACCAATAAACAGAGAATTTTAAGAGCGGCTACGGATAAATGAAAAGTCATCTATCTACAAAGGAGAGCCAATAAGAATAAGCTCTGAAACCTCAGCAGAAACCAGACAGGCAAGAAGGCAATGGGATGACATATATAAAGCCTCAAAGGAAAACAACTGCCAGCCAAGAATTATATATCCAGCAAAACTGTCTCTCAAATATGATGGCAAAATTAGGGCATTTCCAGATAAACAGAAGTTTAGGGAATTGGCAAAAACCAAACCAAAATTACAAGAAATATTAGGGAGTCTCCCAGTTAGAGAATCAGTAACATCAGATAACAACCCAAGACTAGAACACAGGACAGAGCAACCAGATTATCAACCCAGATAGGGAAGTCACAAAAGTAAATCAAAGCTGAAACACTGAAAATAGGTAAACAGATGTCAATATGTAAAAGATGACAACATTAAAACAAAAAAGAGGGATGTAAAAAATGTAGACATAGATTTTCATATGGAGAGGAACTCAAGGCAATACAAAGAAATAAAGACTAGTATAAACTTAGAAAAATAGGGGTAAATATTAAGGTAATCACAAAGGAAACTGACAACCCTACAAGTCAAAATAAAAACTAGAAAAATATAAAGACTCAGCAAACACAAAATCAACAACAATGAAAAAGATGAAAATACATATAGAAAAACGACTCACCACAGAAAATTAAGTGGAACAAAGAAGCTGTGAACAAAACAAAAAGAAAAAGACATCAAAATGACAGCACTAAAAGTGCACTATAAAGAGAGTGGCAGACTGGATTAAAAAACATGACCTGTTGATATGCTGCCTACAAGAGACAAACCTGAGACTTAAAGACACAAATCAACTAAAACTCAAAGGATGGAAAAAATATCTCAAGCAAACAATACTCAAAAAAGAGCAGGAGTGGCAATATTAATCTCTGACAAAATAGACTTTAAAGTAACATTCACCACAAAGGATAAAGAAGGACACTATATAATGATTAAAGGGTCAATACACAAGCAGGACATAACTATAATAAATATTTACGCACCCAACGACAGGGCTCCAAAATACATAAAACAAACTCTAACAGCACTGAAAAGAGAGACAGACAGCTCCACAATAGTAGTAGGAGAATTCACACCACTTTCAGTGAAGGACAGAACATCCAGAAAGACTGGGAAGAACTAAATGCTACAATCAACCAACTTGATTTCATAGACATATACCAAACACTCCACCCAACAACAGCCAAGTATACTTTCTTTTCCAACGCACATGGAACATTCTCCAGAAGAGACCACATATTAGGCCATAAAGCAAGCCTTAACAAAATCCAAAGCATCGAAATATTACAAAGCATCTTTTCTGACCATAAAGCCATAAAAGTAGAAATCAACAACACAAAAAGGAAAAAAAAAATCAAACTTGTTGAAACGGAACAACACCTTACTCAAAAACTACTGGGTTATAGAAGAAATTAAGGATGGAATAAAGAAATTCATAGACTCAAACGAGAAAGAAAACACATCCTACCAGAACCTTTGGGACACAGCAAAAGCAGTGCTCAGGGGTCAGTTTACAGCAATAAATGCACACATCCAAAAAGAAGAAAGGGCCATAATCAAAACATTAACCCTACAACTGGAACAAGTAGAAACAGAACAGTAAAAGAAGCCCTCAGGTGCCAGAAGAAAGAGAATAATAAGAATTAGAGCAGAATTAAATGAAATAGGGAATAGAAAAACAATTGAAAGAGTTAACAGCAAAAGCTGGTTCTTTGAACAGATCAACAAAATCAATAAACCACTGGCCAAACTGACAAAAGAAAAACAGGAGAGGAAGCAAATAACCTGTATAAGAAATGAGATGGGTACTATCACAACAGTCCCAATTGAAATTAAAAGAATCATAACAATCACTATGAAAAACTGTACTCTAACAAATTTGAAAACCTAGAGGAAATGGACAAATTTCTAGAAACTCGCTACCTACCTAAACGAACACAAACAGAGGTAGAATAACTAAATAAACCCATAACAAAAGAGGAGATTGAAAAGGTAATTAAAAAACTTCCAACAAAAAAAGGCCCTGGCCCGGATGGCTTCACTGGAGAATTCTACCAAACTTTCAGAGAGGAGTTAACACCACTTCCACTAAAGGTATTTCAGAGCATAGAAAAGGATAGAATACTCCCAAACTCATTCTATGGAGCCAGTATAATCCTGATACCAAAACCAGGTAGAGACACCACAGAAAAACAAAATTACAGACCAACATCCCTCATAAACATTGACATTAAAATCCTCAACAAAATTCTAGCCAACAGAATTCAGCAACATATCAAAAAAATAATTCACCAGGATCAAGTGGGATTTATACCAGGTATGCAGGGATGGTTCAACATTAGAAAAACAATCAATGTAATCCATCACATTGAGAAAACAAAAGACAAGAACCAAATGATCTTATCAATCGATGCAGAATAGGCATCTGACAAAGTCCAACACCCATTCATGATTAAAACTCTCAACAAAATAGGAAAAGAAGGGAAATTCCTCAACATAATTCAGGGCATTTATACAAAGCCAACAGCCAACATCGTCCTAAATGGAGAGACTTTGAAAGCATTCCCCTTGAGGACGGTAACCAGACAAGGATGCCTTTTACCACCACACTTATTCAACATTGTGCTAGAGGTCCTTGCCAGAGCAATTAGGCTAGAAAAAGAAATAAAGGGCATCCAAATTGGTAGGGAAGAAGAAAAAGTATCTCTGTTTGCAGATGATGTGATCTTATACACAGAAAACCCCGAAGAATCCAAAGAAAAATACTGGAACTCATAGAAGATTTCAGTAAAGTATCAGGATACAAGATAAACATACTGGATTCCTTTACACCAACAAAGAGAACCTTGAAGAGGAAATCACCAAATCAATACCGTTTACAATAGCCCCCAAGAAGACAAAATACTTAGGAATAAAGCTAACCAGAGACGTAAAAGACCTACACAATGAGAACTACAAGACACTACTGCAAGAAACCAAAAGAGACCTGTGTAAGTGGAAAAACATACCTTGCTCATGGAAAGGTAGACTTAAGATTCTGAAAATGTCAATTCTACCCAAAGCCATCTACAGATACAATACAATCCTGATCCAAATTCCAACGGCATTTTTTAATGAGATGGAGAAACAAATAACTAACTTCATAAGGAAAGGGAAGAGGGCCCGAATAAGCATTACTCAAGAAGAAGAACAAAGTGGGACGCCTCACACTACCTGATTTTAGAACCCATTATACTGCCACGGTACTCAAAACAGCCTGGTACTGGTATAACAACAGATACATAGACCAACGGAACAGAATTGAGAATCCAGACATAAACTCATCCACCTATGAGCAGCTGATATTTGACAAAGGCCCAAAGTCCATTAATTGGGGAAACAACAGTCTCTTTAACAAATGGTGCTGGCGTAACTGGATATCCACCTGCAAAAAACTGAAACAAAACACATACCTCACACCATCCACAAAAAATAACTCAAAATGAATCAAAGACTTAAATGTAAAATCGAAAATGTTAAAGATTATGTAAGGAAAAATAGGAACAACACTAGGGGCCCTAATACATGGCATAAACACAATATGAACCATAAGTAACAATGCACAAGCACCAGAAGAGAGACTAGATAACTGAGAGCTCCTAAACATCAAACACTTATGCCCATCAAAAGACTTCACCAAGAGTCAAAAGACAGCCTACACACTGGGAAAAAAACTTTGGCTACAACAAATCTGATCAGCATCTAACCTCTAAAATCTACAAGATACTGCAAAACCTCAACAACAAAAGGACAAATAACTCAATTAAAAAATGGGGAAAGGATATGAACAGTCACTTCGCCAAAGAAGATATTAAGGCAGCTAACAGACACATGAAGAAATGTTCATGATCATTAGCCATTAAAGAAATGCAAATCAAAACTACCATGAGATATGATCATCTCACCCCAGTAAGGCTAACACTAATCCAAAAAACACAAAATAATAAATGCTGGAGAGGTTGTGGAGAGACTGGAACACTTATATACTGTTGGTGGGAATGTCAAATGGTACAACCACTGTGGAAGTCAATCTGGCGCTTCCTTAAAAAGCTAGAAATAGAAGTACCATACAATCCAGCTATCCCTCTCCTTGGAATATATCCTACAGAAATAGTGAGTCATCACACGAATAGTTATATGCACACCCATGTTCACTGCAGCACTGTTCACAATAGCAAAAAGATGGAAACAACCTAGGTGCCCATCGATGGACGAATGGATAAATAAATCATGGTATATCCACACAATGGAGTACTAAGTAACAATAAATAATAACGATGAAGCCGTGAAAACTTCTTATAACATAGATGAAGCTGGAGGGCATTATGCTGAGTGAATTTAGTCAGTCACAGAAGGACAAATATTGTATAAGACCACTATTATAAGAACTCAAGAAAAGGTTTCAACACAGAAGAAAACATTCTTTGATGGTTACCAGGGTGTGGAGGGAGGGTGAGGGTTATTTACTAACTAGATAGTAGATAAGAAGTATCTTAGGTGAAGGGAAGGACAGCACACACTACAGGGGAAGTCAGCACAACTGGACTAAACCAAAGCTAAGAAGTTTCCTGAATACAATCAAACACTTTGAAGGACAGGGTAGCAGGGGTAGGGGTCTGGGGACCATGGTTTCAGGGGACATCTAGGTCAATTGGCATAACAAAGCTTATTAAGGAAATGTTCTGCATTCTACTTTGGTAAGAAGTGTCTGGGGTCTTAAAAGCTTGCATGCGACCATCTGAGATGCATCAATTGGTCCCAACCACTCAGAGTAAAGGAGACTGAAGAACACCAAAGACACAAGGAAAGTAGTAGCCCAAGAGACAAAAAGGGCCACGTAAACCAAAGACTTTATCAGCTTGAGACCAGAAGAACTAGATGGTGCCCGGCTACCACCAATGACTGCCCTGACAGGGAACACAGCAGAGAGTCCCGGATGGAGCAGGAGAAAGGTGGGGTGCAGAACTCAAATTCTAGTAAGAAGACCAGACTTAATAGTCTGACTGAGACTGCAGGGACCCCAGAAAACATGGCCCCTGGATTCTCTATCAGCCCAGAACTAAAACAATTTCTGAGGCCAACTCTTCCGACAGGGATTGGACTGGACTGTGCGATATAAGGTGATACTCATGAAGAGTGTGCCTCTTAGCTCAAGTAGATACAAGAGACTAAATGGGCGGCTTCTGTCCGGAGGTGAGATGGGAAGGCAGAGACGGTTAGGAGCTGGTTGAATGGACATGGGGAATCAGGGGTGGAGAGGAGGAGTGTGCTGTCACAGTATGGGGAGGGCAATTAGAGTCACATAACAATGTATGTATAAATTTTTGTATGGGAAAGAAAATAAACGTAAAGCAAAATAAAACTTCTCCTTACACACACACACACACAAAATCTAGGGGCTCAGGAGAATGGATAAGCAAATTGTGGTTATTCATATAATGGAATACTACTCAACAATAAAAAAAGAACAAACTATTGTGTATACTGATATATACAACATAGATGGATCTCAAATCCATTATGTTAAGTGAAAGAAGCCAGGCAAAAAAATACATACTATATAAGCCCAACTATATTAAGTTAAAGGACAGGCAAAACTAATCTACAGTGATAGAAATCAGAAAGCAGTTGCTCAGGGCTTGGGGTGACAATACTGAGTGGAAAGTGACATGAGGCACCTTCCAGAAGTGATGGAATTATCCTGTATGTTATCTGGAGTGACAGCTACATTTGTGTTTACTACTGTCAAAACTCATTAACTGAATGCTTAAGATCTGTACATTTTACTGTATGTTATTTAACCACACCAAGGGGGAAAATAAAATCCTTAGGAATCAAGACAGCAGGGACAAAACATCCATAGGGTTAATATGGCAAGTTAAAAACAAAACGAAACAGTCTAGGTGCTCGCGGTTTTTATACTCTTTGACACAGGAGTTGGGAGAAAACGAAAAAGTACTAATGTTTATAGAGTACAATTATGAATCAGGTGCTTTATGTATTTCAACTTATCCACCAAAAGCAGTTAAGTTAAGCAACTTGCCCAAGGTCACACCACTAAGTGGCAGAACTGTCCAGAACCCTGGTGTTTTCTGATTCCAAAGTATCATGACTCTGAATTCTTTACAGAAAGTTTTAACATGCACCTTAGTTGATCTTTTTAATGTATAAAATATTATCACTATTTTATAGAAGAAGAAATAAAGAGTCAGAAATATCAATGAATTGTTCAGGGCCATACAGTACATGTGAGGAGCCAGGATTCGAACCTAGTTCTTGATTCCAAAATTCCATGTTCTTTCCACTACAGTGCCAAAACGAAATACAAAAACAGTGTAACTATATGCCTGAAGAGGTAAATGCTTCAACAGCCTTGGGAGAAGGACAGGAGAAAAGGCCCTACTTAACTATAAATCAGAGATATGAGTCTGACTCCTCCTTCTCAAAAAGTAGAATACAGAGGAACAAAGTGTAAAGTGCCTGGGGAACATGTAAAGCTACAGTATGTGACAGTCACCAAGCCCTTAAGGACTGTAGAAATCAACTGTCATCGGTTTCACTAGTACTAGACCAATAACAATAATGTCAACAACAATAATAATAATTGTGCCAATTTCCCAAATCACGGAAGCATGAAAATCATTCTGCTCTATAACTGCAAATGGATTCACCGGTGTGTAAGGAAGCCCACAGGAGTTGGCTGGTGTACAGAGCAATTCCTTAGGCAAAGTAAAGAGAAAGAAAAAAGACTAAAATGTCCTGGACGCATACCCTCTTTCTCTGTTCAATATCCGTTATGGCTGTATATGCCCTGAAATGAGAACTGCAGGTGCTTTGATTAATGAACTAAAGTGTATTTGGACTTTGTTAAGAGTTTCTGTCAGCTTCTCTACATTCTTAGACAAAACTGCACATTTTACTTACTCAAGTGAAACAGATCAAATTTCCTCCACTCTCAAAGAAACAGCAGCAGTGGGGGCTTTCCCTCAGCTGCTTCCATTTTCTTTAGCTCTTCCAAAGCAATGCCACTATGCAGAAAATATCACAGACTTGGAGGGATGGAAAGGATCTTGAAAGTCCATACATTTTTTTACAACTCCCTGCAAAACTGCTCTAACTCAAACTAGACAAGACATCTGTGAAAGAAAAGACCACAATTTTACCTCCTGTTCACGGCACTTTCAGGGTGCCTTCAACTGCTACCTTAACTTCTCTATCTAGCCCTAATGTGATGACCTTAGCGGTCAATGATACCACCTGTCAGGTGAAGAGGACACCTGAGTCAACAATTTAGTATTTAAAGAATCTTCCAAAACCTAAAATTGATTGTGAGATTTGCCATGAGATTAGAACAATCTAATTTCACAAGAAGAAACTGGAAACCTTTAATAATCATTAGCCCTTAAGCCTCTGCTGTAGAGACTACCAGTTATTCCCCAATATCTATTTGCCTCTTCTTCAACAGTAACAGAACTTTGATTTTCAGTTGGGCACATGACTGCCTGAAAAAGTTACACATATTCTCAAACTCTACTGTAGCTAAATATGAGTGACTAAGTTACAGTCAATGGATGTAAGCAGACATAGTAAATACAACTTCCATAAAGTACCCTTAAAAGGGAGTAGGTGGCCCTTCTGCTGGCTTGAATATGGAAGTAAAGGCTGGCACTGTGGCAGCCACTTGTACTGTGAAATGATACCAGAATTGAAAAACACTGACAGTGGGGCAAGAAGGTACAAGGAACCTGGCTTCCTGACTAGACCATTCCTGGATTACCTCTTGAATGTGAGAGAAAAATAAACTTCTATCTTGCTGAAGATACTGTTTAAGTTTTGCTGTTACTTGCAGCAAAACTCAATCCTAATACACTCCTTACTTAGTATCTTATTCATACATACATATATACATATATGTACACACATACACACACTCTTAATAATAACAATAATAATTAATAATAACAATGAAAATAATAGTGAGCAATTCTTCAATTGCTGTAAGCAAGGAATCCTGCAACAACATCCTAGAGATGCTATGCATTTGGGAGGGAAGAGGTAAAATAAGGAAGAGTTGATATTTTTATTGAGGATATAAGAGCATCACTCTTAGGCCCTAACACTACCACTGCTGCAAGGAAAAAGATGAGTACCATCATAGGGTAAGTGAGAAGCAACATCCATCAAAATAAAGAGCATCCAATCTCCACAGTGTGGGAGACAGCAAGCATGTTATTAATCATGTGACTGAGCCTCAGCCTCCTCATTTTTAAGACAGGAATGATACACCCCACATAGAGCCAAAGGAAAATATGAGATAGCTAATATAAGGTATCTGTCCACAGTAAATACTCAGTGAATATTCCTCCTAATCATATTCAACAGTAAGAAGAGAGAAAAAGATAATTGAGAGGTCCCTTTTCCTCACTGTTCACTGGTACTGTTTTTCCCTTATGAATTAACAGATTTCTGGTCAGAATTGGCATCTTGCATATGCCTTTTTCCGAATCAGTACTGAACCCACAGTATCATGCATAAGTGAGAACATCAACTGTTTTAATGACAATTAGACAGTAAAATACCACAAGGAACAGAAAAGAAATGAATTCTGTTTACGTCTTCCTGCACTGGATTTCCTATCTTTCTTGGTACCCTGGTATTTTGAGAATTGTTTTAAAAATTCAGGTTAGATAAATGCTACTTCCAAAAAGGGGAACTACAAAGTTTGATATAGGTATAAGCTTAGGCCTAAAGCTAGACATGAATCACTAAAGAGCGGCTGGTTCCTTCAGACTGGGTTAGCCATGATGGCTGGTCAGATGTTTAAAGAACACACAATGTTTGATGGCTCACATCCTCAGGAGGCCTCACTTCTAGACAGTTTATTCATGGAGCTAGACACTTAGCAAGTAGACATTATTATTCTTATTTTATAGAAGAGTAAATGGAAGCTCAAAGTGATCATGGAGAAAATCCTGTTGGCTCTAATTTCAAAATGCACCCAAAATCTGATGACTTCCTACCACATCCATTACTATTACTCTAGTCGAAGCCACCATCCACTCTTGGCTAAATGACTGCAATGGTTTTCTAATTGGTCTCCCTGCTTCCACTCTCTCTCCCCTACAGTATTTTCTCAACACAGCAGCCAGAGGATTGTGTTAAAACACTGTTAGATTATGTTCTGCCCTTGCTCAAAACCTTCCAATGGCTACCCACTTCATTCAGACCCAAAGCTAAAGTGCTTAAAATGATCTACAACACTGTAAATGACACAACCACTAGTTTGCCCTTTGACTTCATCTCTTACTGCTCTCGCCACTTACAGAGTTCCAGTCATATTGGCTCTTCCCTGTGCCCTAAAACCACCCTTACTGTTCCTTCCTTCTGCATGGAATGGCCTTCTCCCAGATAACTGTATGGCTTGCTTACTCAGTTCCTCCAGGTCTTTACTCAAATGTCATCTTCTCAGTGAGCCCTTCTCTGGCCACAACAACCAAAATTACAAAACCCCCAGGTACTTTCTATCCCATTTCCCTGCCTTTATTTTTCTCCTCAGCATCTATCACTAATTCTATATAAGGAGCCCTGGTGGTGCAGTGGTTAAGCACTTGACTGCTAACCAAAGTGTCAGCAGTTCAAACCCACCAGCTGCTTTGCGGGAGAAAGATGTGGCAGTCTACTTCCATAGATTTACAGCCTTGGAGACCCTATGGGGAAGTTCTACTCTGTCCTATAGGGTCACTATGAATCGGGATTGACTGGTTGGCAGTGGGTTTTTTTTTTTTGGCTTTAACTCTATATAAGCAGCCCTG
This sequence comes from Dugong dugon, assembly GCA_030035585.1. Lineage (NCBI taxonomy): Eukaryota > Metazoa > Chordata > Mammalia > Sirenia > Dugongidae > Dugong > Dugong dugon. Next base: position 12,065,936 of record CM057465.1, read on the forward strand.
GTGACACAGTGGTTAAGTGCTTGGCTGCTAACTGAAAAGGTCGGCAGTTCGAGCCCACCAGCTGCTCCACAGTCTGGTTCTGTAAAGATCACGGCAACAAGTTTGGTTTTTTTGGTTTTGGAACACTCTTACATATCTTGCTCATTTGTGTTGTTTATTATTTCCCTTTCCCCAATAAAATGCACACTCAAAGAGGGCAGGGATTTTGATTTTGTTTTGTTCAGTGCTGTATACCCGATGTCTAGAACAGTGTCCAGCATATAATAAATATATTTTAACATAAAGTGAGTAATATGCCTAAGTAGTCATAGAGTTTAAGTTGCAAAGCTAGAATTCAACTCAAGATTGGCTCCAAATTGTCGTTCTTTCTCTCACATCACGTTGTTTTCTCAAAATAGCGTGCTGCTTTCCTCAAATTAAGATCAAGATGGCTTTCCTCAATTTTCATCTAATAGATGACCTAAGAGATAAACGAATCCCACTCAAAATAAGCCCAGCAAGTAAGGGAGCTATTTCTGAAAAACTGTGAGTTAAGTGAGGTTCAAGCTTATAACCTGTGAGGCTAACCTGATACGTTTTCTTCCTGCTTTATGTTTATCTAGTGAACCAAACCACATCTGTTTCTCTTACCCTGAGGCATCCCCCACAAAAAATTATTCAGTCAGATACTAAACAGATTTTTTTGCTCCTTTTTGCTTAATAGATGGATCAGAAGCTGTCCTTCTCTCCTTACCTGAGATAGAATGCAATAGTATAATGAAAAATTCACATTTAACTCATAGAGACCCTATAACTCAAAACAGGGGGATGAACAAGGACCTCCTGAGGTTTTTTTCAATCCTTCTGTTTTGTAAATAGCCAATCATGACAGTGTTGTGGGGAGAGGAGAACAAGACCCACCATAATTGCTCAAGTATCCGTGACATAAAGTATAAAAAGAGAAATACATCTTTTATTACCACTCTTACTCAACATTGTGCTGGAGGTCCTAGCCAGAGCAATTCGGCTAGAAAAAGAAATAAAAGGCATCCAAATTGGTAGGGAAGAAGTCAAAGTATCTCCATTTACAGATGATATGATCTTATACACAGAAAACCCCAAAGAATCCACAAGAAAACTACTGGAACTAATAGAAGATTTCAGCAAATTTCAGGATACAAGATAAACATACAAAAATCAGTTGGATTCCTCTTCGCCAACAGAGAACTTTGAAGAGGAAATCACCAAATCAATACAATTTACAATAGCCCCCAAGAAGATAAAATACTTTGAAATAAGTCTGACCAGAGCCATAAAAGACCTATACAGTGAAAACTACAAGACCCTACTGCAAGAAACCAAAAGAGACCTACATAAGTGGAAAAACATACCTTGCTCATGGATAGGAAGACTCAACACTGTGAAAATGTCAATTCTACCCAAAGCCATCTACAGATACAATGCAATCCCAATCCAAACTCCAACAGCATTTTTTAAAGAGATGGAGAAACAAATCACCAACTTCATATGGAAAGGGAAGAGGCCCCGAATAAGTAAAGCATTATTCAAGAAGAACAACAAAGTGGGACGCCTCACACTACCTGATTTTAGAACCTATTATACTGCCATGGTAGTCATAACAGCCTGCTACTGGTACAACAACAGATACATAGACCAACAGAACAGAATTGAGAATCCAGACATAATTCATCCACCTACGAGCAGCGATATTTGACAAAGGCCCAAAGTCTGTTAATTGGGGAAAAGACAGTCTCTTTAACAAACGGCGCTGGCATAACTGGATATTCATCTGCAAAAAAATGAAGCAAGACCCATACCTCACACCATGCATGAAAACTAACTCAAAATGGATCAAAAACCTAAATATAAAATCTGAAACGATACAGATCATGGAAGAAAAAACAGGGACAACGCTAGAAGCCCTAATACACAGCATAAACAGAATATGAACCATAAGTAACAATGCATAAACTCCGGAGGAGAAACTAGATAACTGGGAGCTCCTAAAAATCAAACACTTATGCTCATCAAAAGATTTCACCAAAAGAGTCAAAAGACAACCTACAGAGTGAGAAAAAAAATTTGGCTACAAAAAATCCGATCAGCGTCTAATCTCTCAAATCTACAAGATACTGCAAAACCTCAACAACAAAAAGACAAATAACCCAATTAAAAAACGGGCAAAGGATATAAACAGGCACTTAACCAAAGAACATTCAGGCAGCTAACATACACCTAAGGAAATGCTCATGATCATTAGCCATTAGAGAAATGCAAATCAAAACTACAATGAGATACCATTTCACTCCAACAAGGCTAGCATTAATCCAAAAAACACGAAATAAGAAACTTCGAAGAGGTTGTAGAGAGACTGGAACACTTACACACTGCTGGTGGGAATGTAAAATGGTACAACCACTTTGGAGATCTATTTGGTGCTTCCTTAAAAAGCTAGAAATAGAACTACCATACAATCCAGCAATCCTACTCCTTGGAATATATCCTAGAGAAATAAGAGCCATCACACGAATAGATATATGCACACCCATGTTCATTATAGCACTGTTCACAATAGCAAAAAGATGGAAACAACCTAGGTGCCCATCAATGGATGAATGGATAAACAAATTATGGTATATTCACTCAATGGAATACTACGCAACGATAAAGAACAACGATGAATCCGTGAAACATCTCATAACGTGAATGAATCTGATTATGCTGAGCAAATTCAGTCAGTCGCAAGACCACTATTGTAAGAACTCAAGAAAAGGTTTAAACACAGAAGAAAATATTCTTTGATGGTATCTTAGTCATCTAGTGCTACTCTAACAGAATACCACGAGTGGATGGCTTTAACAAAGAGAAATTTATTCTCTCATAGTAAAGTAGGCTAAATGTCCAAATTCAGGGAGTCAGCTCCAGGGGAAGGCTTTCTCTCTCTGTTGGCCTTCTCATCGATGTTCCCTCGGACTAGGAGCTTCTCCACGCAAGGACCCCGGGTCCAAAGGATGTGCTCTGTTCCTGGCACTGCTTTCTTGGTGGTAGGAGGTCCCCCATTCTCTGCTTGCTTCCCTTTCCTGTTATCTCTTATAAGGTAAAAGGTGGCACAGGCCACACCCTAGGGAAACTCCCTTTACATTGGATCAGGGAGGAGACCTGGGTAAGGGTGGTGTTATAATCCCACCCTAATCCTCTTTAACATAAAATTACAATCACAAAACGGAGGCCAACCACACAATTCTGGGAATCATGGCCTAGCTAAACTGATACACACATTTTTTAGAGGGACATAATTCAAACCATGACAGATGGTTATGAAGGTGGGGAGGGAGGGAGAAGGGTATTCACTAACTAGATAGTAGACAAGAATTATCTCAGGTGAAGGGAAGGACAACACACACTACAGGGGAAGTCAGCACAAACTGGACTAAACCGAAAGCTAAGAAGATTCCTGAATATAACCAAACACTTTGAGGGACAAAGTAGCAGGGCCAAGGGTCTGGGGACCACGGTTTCAGGGGACATCTAGGTCAACTGGCATAACAAGCTTATTAAGAAAATGTTCTGCAACACACTTTGATGAGTGGCGTCTGGGGTCTTAAAAGCTAGCAAGCAGCCATCTAATATACATCAATTGGTCCCAACCCATCTGAAGCAAAGGAAAATGAAGAACACCAAAGATACCAGCCCAAGAGACAGAAAGGGCCACGTAAACCAGAGACTCCATCAGCCTGAGACCAAAAGAACTAGATGGTGCCCGGCTACCACCAATGACTGCCCTGACAGGGAATACAACAGAAAGTCACTGACGGAGCAGGAGAAAAGTGGGGTGCAGAACTCAAATTCTACTGAAAAGACCAGACTTAATGGTTTGATCGAGACTGGAGGGACCCCAGAAGACATGGCCCTCAGACTCCCTCTTAGCCCAAAACTAAAACCATTCCCAAGGACAACTCTTCAGACAAAGATTAGACTGGACTATGGGACATAAAATGATACTTGTGAAGAGTGTGCTTCTTAGCTCAAGTAGATACATGAGAGTAAATGGGAAGCTCCTATCCAAAGGCGAGATGAGAAGGCAGAGAGGGTCAGGAGCTGGCTGAATGGACACTGGAAATCTGGGGTGGAAAGAAGGTGTGCGCTGTCATAGTATAGGGGGAGCAACTAGGGTCACATAACAATCTATGTATAAATTTTTGTATGAGAAATTAACTTGAACTGTAAACTTTCACTCAAAGCACAATTAAAAAAAAAAGAGAAATACAATATTCTTGACTTTCATTTACAAGATCTATAGAAGAACTTTCTTTGTATGGACAAATCATTCTTAATCCCTAGGGCAATAAAGTACAGGAGAAGATACACACCAGATCTGCTATGACAAGGAACCAACACTGAGCCGAGTAAAGTTTCCCAGACATAAGTCAACGAATTTGAACAAGCTAGGGAAGTGGAGATGGAAAACGTGGAAGCTACTTCCAGCTATCTCTAGGACAACCATAACATTGACAAGCATCCACCATATTGGAATGGAAAAGAAGAAAGGAAAAGCAAGTCAGAAAAAAGCTGCCAACTTCTGACTCAGCGTTAAAGCTACCAAAATAAGTAAGGCAGTTTCAGATATAAAAACAAATCTCCTCTGGTCTAGAAGGCCAGAGTTTGACCTAGACTTGGCACAAGCCCAACTGATTGCAGCTGCATCTCAACCCACAGACAGATGGTAGGTGTCTCCCACTGTATCCTCTCCTAATCAAATCACATTAAAAAGCTAATATACCATTACAGTGTTTACATTAAAAAGCAAATTTTGAAAGAGAAAAAAAAAAACCTTACACTGTTCTTGAAACATTTTACTGCACAGCTCTACATACAGATATGGTATTAATGTCATATATCACTGAATAAATGAATTCCGCAAGGTTAAATGATGATGTGTTTATGTTCTATCTGCTCATTGGCCCTCGGGTCAGCCAATCTGATCCAGGACTCCATGGCAACAGGCTCTATCACTAAGAGCTACTAGATGAGATTCCTCCCTACCCTTTTTTTTTCCCTCAATAAAGCATTTTCCATAGAAACTGCTGCAAATACTGGTCAGGGAATAGTCTCTACAGATAACTAAAATAAATGCTGCCGATCTGATACAGTAAAAGTGAACAGTAAAAAAAAAGTGAATCTATACAAATAACAAGGGATCCCAAAAGTCTGGAAATTTTCCCTTGTTTAATCTCATTAGAGAAATTCAGGAACCCCTGAAATGCCCACAAACCGGTACCAGGATAAACTGAGGAACTAGTGTAAGGGGGGTGCTGCCCGGCTGAGATCACAATATTGAAGCTTGCCATACCACAAAATAAATACAGAGCTGGAGGTTTTAATTTAGGGCTGCTGATCTTTGTAAGTTTCCCATAACTTTTTTTTTGAAATGTTAATCAGCACCAAAACTCACTCATAGATCTCAAGGCCTTTCTCTCAATGTTCTCAAATCACAGTCAGCTCATAGTCCTCAGAATTTCGTTATGTCTGTCTTCTTCTCTAAACACCTCTGCACTCCCTATCACCCTCCACTATCCTCAGAGAAAAAATTAGCCAAGTCCCAATGAGGAAACAATATATTTGCCTCTTCACATTTCATGACCCCAATCCTTCTCCCTCAGCTGCAGACCTCCTTGAAGGAAAGAGGAAACTAGATACTACAGACTGGATGAGGAGACTAGACAAAAAACTGTCCTTCTCCCCAGTGGTGCTCATTAATGTTCTAAAATCCACCTGGTGTTTTACAAGGTGTTCCCCTTTCCTGGCACACTTTTCATCAATAATTGATATAAAATCTCTGACTGCAACAAAACTTTGTCTTCATCTTCTAGTATATGGTAGTAAGTGAATGCTGAGAAGTGGATACAATCTGAGATGTAACGGTCAAAACTAGCTGGGAAACTATGTGTTTTCATCTGGCTCATATTGTTGTTTTTTGTTTTTTTAAATCCCTACACAATATGAGAGGAAAGGGTCTCAGGTACAAAGGCCATGAAAGTTATGGTATTAAGAGACTATGATCATTCTTTCTGTGAGTATTTACTGAAGATGCATTTGTTAGACAAGTCACTTACACGAAGAATAAAGTTAAATTCTAACACTACTGTCCAGTGAAAGTAGCTACTGACATGAGTATTTCTAGTAGGTTTTTGTCATGCTGAATGGAGTTTCATACATGCACATCTCAGTTTCCCACAAAAGTAAATGCATGTCTACAACTCTTTTGTCAGCACTGAACTCCAAGGGACCTATAAGTGTAGGCTAACATGAGCAGCAATAGATAGAGCTGCAGAAATTCCTAGAACAGAGACTGCCACATCTTTATCCCCCAGGGCGGCTGATAGGTTTGAACCGCAGACCTTTCGGTTAGCAGCCAAGTGCTTAACCACTGCACCACCAGGGCTCCTCCTTAAGGAGACAAACCAGAAAAGAGGGTAGAAGCAACTTTTGGTGGCAGTCATAAATAATATCAAAGCTAAATAAAAAAGGTCACTCTAAAGGACTATTAGGTCTATTCCTTTCCGTGAAATTTCCTCTATATCTTCACAAGGGAAAATCAAAGCATCTCACTCTAGTCATGTAAATTTTTTTTTTTAACCATCTTGGGCAGGTACATACAGAAGGACAGCATATTAACTGACCTCTGACAGAGAAGTTGCACGAATGGATTATTTTCTCAGTGATGTTCTCTCCCCAACATGAAAGTCCTGGGGCTCTGATTACAGGAGGCTATCCTCCTCAAATAATAACAACAACAGTAGCAGCAGACAACCTTTACTGAGCAATTACTGTGTTCCAAGCACTATGCTCAAGAATTTATATAGGTCATCACATTTATCTTCACTTTAACACGTTCCGAAAATTCACTTTCAGATACTAACACTAGGGATTTAAAAAATGTTATTCTTGTTTTATGATTAGAAAAGTAATGCAAGTTTGTTTATACCTGCAGAAAACACACACAAGTATAAACAATAAAACAAAAATCACCCATAATCTATAACTCAGAGAGATAACCACTATTAATAACAGTAATGTTTTGAGGTATATTTTTCTAATCTTTGTTTCTACATATAAATAATTTTTATGTAATTTACATGACACAGAACATTTTTAGATAATGCATTTTTTCTACTACTGGAACCGTGACCACTACTAAAACTATGACCTTTTTTCCCAATACTTTTAAACATAAAGTCATTTTAATAGTTACTTAATATTCTATTAATATATGTACCATAATTTATTTAAACATTGCCTATTATTGGATATTTAGGCAGCTGTCGTTCCTCAAAACTGACTCGAGGGCAACTCGTTGTTTTTTTTTCTGTCCCTGCATGGTATGTGGAGAAGCCCTGGTTGCACAGTGGTTAAAGCAAACAGCTGCTAACCAAAAGGCTGGTGCTTCTAACCCACCAGCTGCTCCGTGGGAGAAAGATGTGGCAGTCTGCTTCTGCAAAGATTGATTTACTGCCTTGGAAACCCTACAGAGCAGTTCTATTCTGTCCTATAGGGTCAATATGAGTCAGAATCAACTCAGCGGCAGTGGGTTTGGTTTTTGGGATTTTTGTGGGTGGTACAAATGGTTAAGACGCTTGGCTGTTAACTGAAAGGCTGAAGTTCAAGTCCATCCAGAGGCACCTCAAAAGAAAGGCCTGGTGATCTAGTTTTTAAAAACCAGCACTTGAACACTCTATGGAGGCACAGCTCTACTCTGACATACCTGGGTTGCCAGTGAGTCAGAACTGACTCAATGGCAACTGGTAACTGGTGGTAAGGCAGCTGTTAATTTTTATAATAATACTGTGATGAACATTTTTGTACCAAAATCTTTATTCACATTTCTCATCACTTCCCTAGAATAAATGCATTTAAGAGTTTTGAAGACTAAAAACTCCCCCGCATCGGTTTACTCTAATTACTAGAAGCAAGGACAGTCATACTATCTAATTACAGTGTTTCTCAACTGTTCCCTTAGTAACATATAATGTCCACTCACCACATCCCAAAGTACCTGAACTTTGAAGAACATTTACCCAGGCAGTGCTTCTCACTTTGTTTTTCTTCAATTTGTGCCCTATTTTAATAATATAACTCTCCCTTTCCTGTATATCCCATTAGAGAAAGTATGTATCTAAGGAAATTAATGGGGAGGGAAAAAAAAGTTACACAAGGAGATAGTCTCTTTGCCATTAAGGTTACACCCCCTACTGGTTCTTGTCAATGTATCCTGGTAGTTTAGTAAGCAGTCCAAAAAGCAAAACTTGCTCAAAAGCCACAGAATAACTCTCTACTTATAAGTCTTTATCAGAAATTAAAAGGGCATGGAGATGTTAGATATTTTAGTATTTGCTTGTGATTTGACATTTGGTTCATTTAAGAGCCTAGATTTTTTTAAGTCAATGAATTTAAAGAGTCTTCACACAATGTGGCACACACAGTACTATATATAAATCTTACATCCTCACAAATATATGGAGAAAGAAGATCGTCACATCAATTCATACAGAGAAAAGCAGAGGAAACAGTTTCAAAGGCAAGCGTCCTAAGATTTCAAAGTAGATCAAAGCCAAGGGTAGAAAGTAAAAACAGCAATCACCAGCACCACCACCAACCATCATCTGTAGAAGTAAAGAGATCAATGACGTCCAAATAAAAAGAACTGATAATCTTCTTAAGGAACATTTCTCAATTTGACTTCTAAGCATCAATGTAGAAAAGATACTTCCTAAAAGGATCAACTGTGTCGATTTTAAGCTTAAATATTTAGATTATACCTGTATTCATTTTAAAAACTCAATATCCTACGTGGCTTAAAAATCTCTTCTCCCTCAAAAATTACATGGGATCTGAAAACATACATGGTATATCCCTGTTTAATTTCTAAATATTAACAATAATAGCTAATGCTAACTTTACTATGACCTGGAACTGTCTTCAAGGCTTTAGGTGTATTAACAATTTGAATCCTCAAAACAACCATTTGAGGTGGGTATTATTGTTACCGTCATTTTATATAGGAGGAAACAGAGGCACGAAGGGGTTGCTAAGGTCACAGAACCAGCAATTGGCAAAGCTGGGATTTAAACTCAGGCAGCCTAGCTCTACAATCCAAACATTACCCACAATGTTTTTCCTAAAGAGAAGCTTCTAACAGGCTATATAATAATGGTGAGGGAGGGTGAGCTAGAGAAGAGTACATGAGAGAAGATAATTAAGTAAGTATAGTAACTTTAAGGGGCCCTGGTGGCACAGTGGTTAAGAGCTTGTCTGATGACCGAAAGGCTGGCAGTTCGAATCCACCAGCTGCTTCTTGGAAACCCTATGGGGCAATTCTACTCTGTCCTATAGGGTCACTATGTGTCAGAATCAACTCGGACGGCAAGGGGTTTTGTTTGGTTAGTAACTTTTAGGCACAGAAATGGTCTCCATCACTTTTGCCAGGAAGTCCTGGCAAAACATGTATCACATTTTTAATTATCTCGAACAGGATGATGCTAAAACACCTTTTGCAAAAGTAGCTCTTGATCCTAAAAAAAAAAAAAAAAGTAAAAGAAGAGGAGGAGAAGGAGAAGTGAGAAAGGAAAGGATAAAAGAAATCTTATTTCTCTAACACCTTTCAGCACATTTCCTTTCCTTGACCTTTTCCAAAACCTTGATGGCTAGAAAATAAAGGTTAAAAAAAGTGCTTTCAGTTGAAATAAAGAGACTTCTTCGTCATTTCCCCCTGGTAATGAATGAAACATTTAACAAAGACTTTAAGTCTATCCCATCCATACCCAGATGGGAAAAAAACCAAGTTACAAAACATTATCTTTTAAAATTTCACAGCAGTTTTCTTCCCCCCTCAAAGGCTATTCCTGTCCTTGTTGCAGACAGGGAACTGCTGCCAGTGACGTCAGAGCAGTCTCCCAGCAACGATTAATGAGGGTTGTCCACCACAGGGGTTTCCTGAAAAGCTAGCAAGCAATTATCCACATATTTGCTGCAATATCAAGATGCAAGAATGTGGTGGAACTTCTCTTAACCCTTACAGCGCCAGTCTCCGGCAAGCTTCTAAATAGGGTTATCTTTTGGGATGCTCTCCTTTCATCCTAGGATTATCTTCCTCCCCCCCACCATTTGTCCCTAAATAAAGTTAGACTTTTGTTAGTTTGAAACATTTTTGGTTATTGTATATATCACTGAAACGGAAAGTAGGACTGCAAAATGTAAACTGAAAAGCAGACATTACTCTTTTCACTTCACATAAAGAATTCAGAATAAATGAAAGGGCAGAAGAGGGTGAAAAAAAATAGAAAATAAACCAGCAAGTTTTTAAAGGCAATCTTTCACATACGCTATCCAAACGTACATCCACGGTCAGACAAACCTTAAATTTTCCTAGGCTCTAGTTTACTGAGATTTTCACACTGACCTCTGCAGGCAGCCCTCCAGAGATGGATGGTATTAAAATGGAGTTGCATAAAAAAGAACTAGAAGTCCAAACACTCAGTCCAAAATCAAATGATTTGGGCTGTTATGCTCCCACCTAAAAGTACACCAAACAATTTCTTCCTAGAGCTTTGCTTTAGCCACATACCTTAAAAACTGGAGTTTTACTCCAAACTACAGTGGCAAGGAATTTTATGTAACCACCTATTTTTGAGATCTGAGAAACAGCGTACAAACCGCTTGCTCAAGGCTAGTGCAAACAAGGTAGGAAAATTCCAAAACCCAGCCTAGAATTATTAATGGATGCAGAAACCTGCTTTTTCCTTCCATATTTAGAAAAAGCAATTAGTGAAATTCATTAGCAGCAGGACATGCATAGGGTTAACTGAGGCACCTTGCTTCAGCTGTCCTGACTTTGGCTGCTCCCATTCTAAACCGAAACAAAACAAAATAGCTCCCTATCATTAAAGCACTCCACTCTGGCTTCAGCTCCATTCAGTGGCACCCAGTTATCATCAGTAAGTCATAGATGGGAGAACACACCACTTCGGATAAATTTTTCATCTTCCTTCTCTCCGGTTCCCTCCCTCACAGAAGAAAAAGACTGCAAACAAAACCACTACGTCACTAGAGGTAAGGGGAATCCCACCACTGCACTCTTCAGACAGGAACCAAGGCAAGCAAACAAAAACAAGCCAATTATAAGAAACAATCCAAAATAAGAAGCAATAAACCCAGAAGAAATTCACATGACAACCCGAACATGTCAAAAGGCATGTTTCAGTAAAAAGGTTGAGCAAACTCCTCCTCTAGAATTTACCCGAGGACATTCATAGTCAAAAAACCTCCCTAAGCACAGCAAACGGGACATATTTCTTCCTATCACATTTAAAGACAAGAGGACAATTACACAAAGACATAGGACAGAAAGGCATATTCACCAGCCAGGCGTGGACAGCTGTGTAATGACACAGAGAAGGATACTTATAGGGGATTCCCTGCTTCCTGCGATGTGCGTCAACAGTATCACCAAAGAGAACAGAAACCACCACTATTCTCATAAGCTAATCTGAATGAAGCATCACTTGAAACAGCCATGGAAGAGGTAGAATCTGAAAAGAGTAAGAGTTCTTAGCGTATCTAATTTTAAAAATATTTTAAACATAAAAAACAGGAAACGAAAACACCATAAAACCATCACAAAACTCAACCCTTGAAAATTCTCAAATTTCTCTCAAGTGTAATACAGTTAAATTGGCCAAGATTTAAAAAAAAAAAAAAAAAAAAAAACCATTTATCTTTCTAGCTTCTTCCCTACCCAGTCTCAGTGGAGTTCAAGGACTTTTATTTAAAGAAAGAAAATTATCCAAAACTCACCCCTGATGGATCTGCACTTACACCAACAGCAAGCTCACATTATTAATGGAGACCTCATTGTAAGGATCTGTTCTGCCGGAATTTTGCCGGAAGAAATTCCTTCTGGGAAACCTGTACCTCCCCCCAACTCACCCGCCCACAGTCCCCTCCCGCCCCCTTCACCCTTGAATGAAACGCTACTGATCCTTGCTGCTGCATCTCCAGCAAACTAATTGCTCTGACAAGCAGCTCTGAAGCAGACCATGGCCCAGCTGTTCACAGAGATGTCACCTAGAGCTCTGCCAACAGTCACACTCGGGCACAAACACACACACACTCTCTCTCACACACACACATACATACACACAGGCTGCAAGAGCACCCCTCCCACCTTCTCCCTCTCATTCAAGTACTTCAGTGGCATGCCTGCCTCCACACTGCTCTGAGGATAGCTTTTAAAGACACAGCAGCAGCTCTTTCCTGCTGCATATGCTCAGATGCCAAAATAGTCTTCTTAGTGAAGAATAATGAGTTGGGGATCTGTACTGAATTAAAAGTACACGTTTGAATTTACCTTGCCTTTTTTTCATCTGCAAAGTAACTGAGGCCAGGGAAATGGCTTTTGCCTAGAAGCTACATGGCTGGACTTTACAAATATAAAACTACGACAACACCCAGTTACAGATAATTTTCTTTCCAGCCAGCTATATTTAGTAAAATCATTTTTCACTTTGGGGAAGAAACCAAGTAGCATAGGGTACTAGTAGCTCACTGTTCCTTCTTCCGTATTTGCCCCAAAAGGATGGAGAGAAGGTTCTGGCTATAAAATGAGGGAATGTGGAAACTGTGAAGGCACCTTACTGGCAGAACTGATTAAAAAAAGGATGAGAATAGAGAGCATAAGGATGGAGATGAGGGGAAATAGATTAAAATAAAGTAAGTGGTGTCAAGGAGACCAGGAAAGAAAAGTAAAAGTTCTAGAAAATGTGCATGGTTCTGGGGCAGTAGACTCAGAAATGACCGTCGGGTCCTAATTTTTGAGAGTCCAAGGAAAGGTAGCAATAATCTCTGTTGTTACAGGAGGTAACGGACATTACAGGTGGTGCAGTGTCTGTAATAGCACAAAATAACGTGTAGGGTCTGAGGAAAACAATAAAACCTGTCATAAAGGCACATCTAATCATTTATTCATTTAACATATCTGTTGTGTGCTTATGTTCTTACCAGGGGCCAGGCGCTATGATAATCTCTAGGAATACGAGACAGACTCATTAGGGTCATACAAAAAAGAAACAACTCTGGCTCTTACTCTGAGGTAAGAAGCCACTACAAGAGGTGGAAAGCTGAACCCAAAGGGCCATACCACCAGTGAGAAGAATCTGGCTTTTAGTGAGATGAGAAGCTGCTGAGGGGTTTTAAGCAGAGGGATCACATGTTTTGACCTATATTTCTTTTTTGCCCCTCAAATTTTTATTTGAAAATTTTCTAACATACAGAAAAATTGCAAAACTACAGGACTTTTACGCAAATAACACGTTATATGTTTTACCAACTGCACAATCCCCTCATGCATTATTTTCCTAAGCACCTTGTGTGTGCTGTATGTGTGGGATGTTATTTACATGTGTGCATTATTTGGGAAAAATACTATAGTACAATAATCACCTAGATTCATGCACACATATAATTAGAGATATATGTGAGTGTATGTATGTGCATATGTGGACATAACACTTTTTTCAAATCTATTTGAGAAGTTCATCAACAGCATCACCATGATGACCCTTCATGCCTAAAACAGTTCAGCATGTATCTCCTAACAATGAGGGCACTCTGAACTATGGAAACAGCCACCAGCCAAGTCCCAGAGGATCACTGGGTAGTACACATGCATGGCAGATCTAAATAGCACTGCACTGTAAAAGCTTTAAAAACTGAAATGACTTTGGAACTACCACCCACAGAAGGCTGGTCAGAATTTGCAGTCTGAACCCAACTGAGTCAAGTCAACATTCACCGCAGGATTTAAATAAGACCATGTTCTCATAATATTCAAAATTTCCAGCATACAACCAAAATTACTTAGCATATAAAGAACCAGGTTAATCTCAATTCAGATTAAAAAAGACAATCAGCAAGCACCAACATCAAGTTGACACAACTGTTGGAATTATCTAACAAAGATCTTAAAGCAGTTTTTAAAAATGCTCCAACAAGCAGTTTTTGTTAAACAGGGGAAATTGTTGAATTGGTACATGTTCTGCTGTGTGTATTCTCAACAACAACAAGAATAAAATTAATTATTTTAAAAAATGCTCCAATAAGGGCAAACAATGAGGGTTGTCCTCCACAGGGGTTTCCTGAAAAGCTAGCAAGCAATTATCCACATATTTGCTGCAATATCAAGATGCAAGAATGTGGTGGAATTTCTTGAAACTAATGGAAAGATAAAATGTCTCAGCAAAGAAATAGGTACATAAAGAACCAAATAGAAATTTTAGAACTGAAAAACAAAACAAACAAAATAAAGCACTTACTTCATGAATTCAAGAGCAGAACAGAATAAAGAGTCCATGAATTTGAAAACAAGAGGAATAGAAATTATCAGATTTGAACAAAAAAGACTGCAAACAAGTCTTCAAGGACCTGTGAGACAATACCAAAGATGCAACATTCAGGCCATCAGTGTCTCAGAAGGAGAGGAGAAACAGTGTGGTGCAGAATAAATAGTTGAAGAAATAATGGCTGAAAACTTCACAAATTTCAAGTGTTCCATACAAACTTATGGATTCATCATAACCAAACAACTAAAAACTAAAGACAAAAAGAAAAAATGCTGAAAACACCCAGAGAAAAATGACATATTACTTATAAAAGAATAATGATTCTGATCACTTTATATTTATCAAAAGAAACCACAGAGATTAGAAGGAAACAGAACAACTTTTTTAAAGTACTGAAAGGAAAGAATTATAAATACAAGAACTCTCTAACTTGAGAAAATATCTTTCGGAAATGAAGGTGAAATGAAGATATTCTCAGAGGAAGGAAAACTAAAAGAATTCATTATCAGCAGATCTGCTCTAAAAGAATGGCTACAGAAAGTTCTTCAGAAAGAAGGGAAACTTGGAACACCAAAAATGAAGAAAGAAAACCATAAGTGGTAAATATATGGGTACATATGATACACTATTCTTCTGTTGAGTTCTTTAAAATATGTTTGACAGCTGAAGGCAAAAACTTTCAGATCACCTGATGAGATTTTTAATTTATGTAGATGTAACACATAAGATAATTACAGCATAAAGGAGAAACAGGAAAGGAGACTATACAGTGGTAAGGTTTCAACATTCTACCTGAAATGATAAAATATTCCAAATAGTTAAAAGTTAGGTGCGTATACACACACACATACGTATGTGTGTGTGTATAATATATATATGTGTATGTATATGTGTATACGTGTATACACACACAGACAGCCCTATAACAACCACTAATAAAACTACACAAATAGATACAGCAAAAAACCTAATACTAAAACCAAAACCAAACCAGTTGCCATCGAGTCAATTCTGACTCATAGCAACCCGACAGGACAGAGCAGAACTGCTCCACTGGGTTTCCAAGGCTGGAATCTTTACAGAAGCAGACTGCCACATCTTCTTCCCTCGGGGCAGCTGGTGGGTTTGAACTGCGGACCTTTCGGTGAGCAGCCAAGCACTTAACCACTAAACCAGCAGGAATCATCAAAAAACCTAACAGATAAATAAAAATGGGATACTACAAAATGGTCAAATGACTCAAAGGGCATGAAAAGAAATCAAAGGGCAAAACAAAACAGAAAAATAATAAAATGGTAGACCTAAATCTAAACATACTAATAATTACATTGAATGTAAAAAGTCTAAAAACATCAATTAAAAGTCAGAGATTGTCATAATAGATTTAAACACATGACACAATTACATACTATCTACAATAAATTTTCTTCAAACAACGATACAGATTAAAAGTAACAGAAAAAGAGACATCATGCAAACACTAACCAAAAGAAAGCTGGAGTGGTTATATAAATATTAGACAAAGCAGACTTTAGAGCAAAGAAATTTACCAGGGATAAAGAGGAACATTATGTAATGAAAAAAGGGACAACTCATCAAAAAGACATAAACCAATTCTAAATACCTATGTGCCTAACAACATAGCTTCAAAATACACAAGCAGTAATAATAAGAACTGAAAGGAGAAGACACAAACGCATAATTACGGCTGGAGATTTCAACACCTTCATCTCAGGAATATATAGAACCATTAGACAAAATGAACAAGGGTACAGAAGAATTGAACAATACCATCAACCAACAGGATCTAATTAATGTTTATAGAAGACTCCAACTAAAAACAGAACACACATTCTTTTCAAACGTTCATGGAGCTTTCACCAAGATAGACCATATCTTGGGTTATAAAACAACCTTAACAGATTTAAAAGAATTGAAGACATACAAAGTTATGTTCTCTAACCACAATGGAATTAAACTAGAAATCAATAATAAATGTAAAACATAAAAATCTCCAAACATATGGAAATTAAACAACACACTTCTAAATAATCCATAGATGAAAGAAGTCTCAAGGGAAACTGGAAAATATTCTCAATTGAATGACATAAATGCAACACATCAGAATCTGTGGAATGCAAACTAAAGATGTTCTTTCAGGGAAATATGCATTAAAGGGTTATATTAGAAAAGGAGAAAGCTTTTATATGAATAATTTAAGCTTCCACCTTAAGAAACTAGAAAAAGAACAAAATACCACAAGGCAATCAGAAAAAAAGAAATAATAAAAAGCAGAAATCAATGAAATTGAAAACAGAAAAAAAAAAAATCAATAAAACCAAAAGCTGGTTTTTTTAAGAGATCAATGTAATCAATAAATCTCTTGCAAGACTAAGAAAGAAACAGCGAGAAGATAAACATCACCAATAACAGGAATAAAAAAAGATATCACTACAAATACCATGAACATTAAAAACATAATACGGGAGTACTACAAATGTTTCTATGCACGTAAATTTGACCACTTAGCTGAAGTGGACCAATTCCTTGAAACCCACAAACTACCAAAAGTCAATCAAAATTAAATAGATAACTTGAATAATCCTGTGTTTTTTGTTGTTGTTGCTGGATGCTGTCTAGCTGATTCCAACTTACAGAGACCCCATGCAACAGAGTAGAACTGCCCCATAGGGTTTTCTTGGCTGTAATCTTTATGTAAACAGATTGTCCGATCTTTCTCCCGTGAAGCCGCTGGGTGGGTTCAAACCACCAACCTTCTGGTTAGCAACCAAATGTTTGATTAACTACTGCACCACCAGGGTTCCTTGAATAATCCTATAACTATTAAAGAAATCTATAGGTATTTTTTCTGGTGAAAATTCTAACAAATATCTAAAGAAGAAATAAAGATTTCTATAAAGACTATTCAGAAAACAGAAGAGACGGGAACACTTCCCAGCTCGCTTTCTGAGGCCAGCATTACCCTGATATCAAAACCAGCCAAAGACATTACAAGAAAACTACAGACCAATATCCCTCATGAATACAGATGCAAAATAATTCAACAAAATATTAGCAAATCAAAACCAATGATATATAAAAAGAATAATACATTATAACTAAGTGGGGTTTATCCTGAGAATAGAATGCTGGTGTAATTTTTGAAAATCAATCCATGTAAAATTAATCCATTACACATGTCCAAAGAAGAAAAACCACATGATCATTTCAGGTGATGCAGAAAAAACATCTGACAAAATTCAACATCCATTCATAATTAAAAAAAAAACAAAAACTCTAGGCAAACTAGGAATAGAAGGGAATTTCTCAATCTGAGAAAGCACAATTATAACAAACTTACAGACCAAATGCTTTCCCTCTAAGATAAGAAACAAGGCAAGGTTGTCCACTGTCACCACTACTATTCAACATCATATGGGAAGTCTTAGCTAGTGCAATAAAGAAAAAGAAATAAAAAGAATATATATTGTCAAGGAAGAAATAAAACTGTTCCCTATTCACAGACAGCATAATTGTGTATGTATAATCTCCTAAAACTAAAAAATGTGTATTTAGCAAAAATAAAACAAATATGTTTAGCAAAGTCACAGGATATAAAAACCAATAACCCCAAATCAATCAAATTTCCATATATTAGCAAAGAATAATTGAAAATTAAAAATTATCATTTATAATAGCTCTCCCCAAAATTAAATACTTGTATTTATATGAAAAGGCAAAGGAGTCAAAATAGTCAAACAGTTTTGAAGAAGAATAAAGTTGTCGAAATTACAGTACCCAATTTTATAACTTACTATAAAGTTACAGTAATAAAGACAGTATGGTATTGGTGAAAGGAAAGACACACAGATGAATGGAATAGAAAAGGGCTTCTAGAGATACACCTACACAAATACATCAACTGACTTTTTAAAAGGTTCAAAGCCAATTAAATGGAGAGAGGACAGTCTTTTCAACAAATGGTGTAGAAAACTACTGACATCTATATGCAAAAAAATGAATCTTGACTTAAGCCTAATACCTTACACAAAAGTTAACTGAAAATGGAACACTGAACTAACTGTAAAATGTGAAACGATAAAATACTTAGAAGAAAACACAGAAGTAAATCTTTGTGACCTGGGGTGAGGGGTGAGAAAAAGAGCTCCTAAACAATACCAAAAGCAAAAGTTTGTTCATTTTAAAAAAACTGACAAACTGGACTTTAGCAAAATTACAAACTTTTGCTCTGCAAATGACACAGTTAAGGTAATGAAAAGACAAACTACTAGTTGGGAGAAAATATATGCAAATCATGTATCCATGACTTCTATTCAGAATATATAAAGAACTCTTAAAGCTCAACAGTAAGAAAACAAGCAATCCAATTTAAAGATGGGCAAAAGACTTAAATATAAAATACTGACAATCCAAGTGACAGTGAAGATATGGAGCAATTGAAACTCTTAAAGTACTGGTACAGCCACTGTGGTACACAGTGTGTCAGTTTCTCACGAAGTTAAACATACACTTACCATGTTGTTGTTAGGTGCTGTCGAGTTGGTTCCGACTCATAGTGACCCTATGTACTAAAGGACGAAACACTGTCCAGTCCTGCGCCATGCTCACAATCGCTTTTATGCTTGAGCCCACTGATCTATATGACCTAGCAATCCCATACCTAGCTATTTACCCTAGAGAAATGAAAACTTCTATTCACATAAAACTTGTACAAGAATATCTATAGCAGCTCCATTCATAATTGCTGAAAACCAGAAACAATCTAAATATCCTTCAATGAGTCTATGGATGAACAAACTGTTGGATAAACAAATTCTACTATTGCTTGAGTAGAATTCACACAGTGGAATTCTACTGAAGCAGTAAAAAGGAATGAACTACTGACACATGCAACAACTTTGATGAATCTCAAAAGCATTAAAATGAGTTAAAGAAGCTAGTTTCAAAAGGTTACATACTACATGATTCCACTTTTATGACATTCTGGAAAAACCAAAATTATAGGGATGGTAAACAAATTAGTGGTTGCCAGGGTTTGGGGCTAAAGGGAGAGGACTTACTACAAAAGGCACAAGAAAACTGTTTGAGATGATAGAAATATTCTGCATCCAGACTGTGGTGGAAGTTATAAGACTGTACACATTTGTCAAAATTTACAGAACTAGAACTGTTCACCTAAAGAGGGTAAAGTTTATGTTATGTAAATTATAGCTGAATAAGTGTGACTTAAGAAAAATAATCAATTGGGGGCAGGAAATGGGTGGAAGTACAGATCAAGTAAGAATGGTAGAATGTTGATAATTGTTAATGGTACATGGGAGGGGGAGGGGTATTCACTATAATATTCTGTTGACTTTATATGCTTAAATTTTTTCATTGAAAAAAGAAAAACAACACCATCAGGAGAACCAGCAAAGGAGACTAAGTAAGAAGGAATGGCCAATGAGATAGGAGAGTTGGTGTTCCGGAAGCCAAGTGAAAAAGGAGAAGGGAATAAACTATATCAAATACTGATAGGTCAAATGGGATGAGTTAAAACTGACTACTGGCCTTAGGAATGTGGAGTGTTGACGGTGAAAGCCTAAATGGAATGGTTCAAGAGAGAAAAAAGAAAAGAAACTGATCATAACACGAATGGACCATTCTTTCAAAGCAGTCTGCTTTCTGTGGTAGTAACTGGAGTAGGGAAGGGATCAAGAGGGGTTTTTACAGGATGGGAGAAATTACAATTTATTTGAACACTGATGTTCCTTCATAGTTATTCTTTTAAACAATTAGCTAAATCCATATGTAGTATGGAAAGACCTCTAGGACATATTCAATGATAAAAGTAAGTTTCACTAGCAAATAATTTTTGACTACTTACTACAGTCTAGGTACTATTCTAAGCACTGTAAATGCTTCTCATTGAAATGTAAGTCTTCAGTAATAAAAAATATATAAAACATCTGTACATAAAAATGTTCACAAGCATTATTTATAGTAAAGTCTGAAAATAAGTTAAATAACCAACACTAATAATAAATGATGGCATATATGATAAAATAATATAAAGTCATTCTCAGGACTTGTTTATAAAGCTTTTTTAATAATAACACAGGAATCTACTTATGCCAGCCTAGAAACAAATCTTAATATGCAAAACTATATATACTGTATTACTGTAAATAAATATTTATGAAAAGAAAAAGGATTAAAAATATATAACAATGTCAGCATTTCATTTCTGAAATGTCAGATAAAGACAATGTCAGCATTTCATTTTTGCAAGACTTTCTACTTCTCCTCATTAAAAGATTTTCCTAAAGGTAAAGCACAAAGACTAACACTGACTGATTCAAATAACACCTTTCTTCCTCTCCTCTGATAAAAATGTCAACAAGAACCTTCAGTACCATGTCGGAAAAAAGTGGTGAGAACAAACACTCATGCCTTCTTTCTGTTTTTAGGGGCAAGGAATTCAGTCTGATGTAGGTTTTTTGCAGACATCCTTTAACAGACAGGGGAAGTTCCCTTCTATTCTGAGTGTTTTTAACATAAATAGAAGTTGAATTTTGTCAAATGCTTTTTCTGCTTTTATTGAACATAGGTGGTTTCGGGTTTTTGTTTTTGTTTTTTTTAAGTCTGTTAGTACAGTGAATTACACTGATTGATTTTTTAATATTAAACCAACTCTGCATTCCTGCAATCCAATACTTGTGTACAGTCCTTTTAATGTATTGTTGGATTCAATTTGCTAAATTTTTGTTAAAGATTTTTATATCTATGTTCATGAGGGGTAGTTGTCTATAGTTTTTTTTCTTATATCTCTGTCTGGTTTTGGTATCAGGGTAAGGTTGGCCTCATATAATAAGTTAGAAAGTGTTTTTCCTCTTCTATGTTCTTCAAATGTTTTAAACTGTTGGTAGACTTCAGCAGTAAAGCCATCTGAGCCTAGAGTTGTCTTTGTGGCTAAGTTTTAAACTACAATTCAATTTCTCTAACAGCTACAGGGTTATTCAGGTTATCTATTTCTTTGTGATTGCTTTACCAGTTTGTGTCTTTCAAGGAATTTGTCCATTTCATTTAAATTGTCAAGTTTACTGGCATAAATTGCCATACTGTTTATGATATCCCCTACTATCGTTTTAATTGCTGTATAATCACCAGTGATGTCCTCGCTCTCATTCCTGATATTGTTAATGTGCCTTTTCTCTTCCTTTCCTAATAAGCCTAGGTAAAAGTTCACAATTTGTTAATCTTTTTAAAGAATCAGCTTTTGGTCTTACTGGTTTTCTCTTTTTTTTTTCTTTTTGCTTTCTATTTCACTGATTTTTGGTCTGATCTTTATAATTTCCTTTACTCTTACTTTGAATTTAATTTTCTATTTTTCTAGTTTGTTAAGATGGGCACTTAGATCACTGATTTGTGACCTTTCTACTTTTCTAATATAAGCACTTAATGCTATAAATTTCCCTTTAAGTGCTACATTAACTGCATCCCACAAATGGGATATGTTGTTATTTTCATTCCATTAAAAACATTTTCTAATTTACCTTATGATTTCTTCTTTGATCCATGTCTGATTCAGTGTTTAATTTCCAAATATTTCAGAATTATCCAGCTATCTTTCTGTTACTGATTTCTAAGTTAATCCCTTTATGATTAAAAAATACACTTTGTAAGTTCTAAGTTTACTGAGGTTTGTTTTATGGTCCAGAATACGGTCTATCTTGGTAAACATTCTATGAACACTAGAAAAAAATGCATATTGTGCTGTTGTTGGGTGGAGTGGTCTGTAAATGACAATTAGGTCAAGATAGCTACTGATTACGGTGCCCTGGTGGCACAGTGGTTAAGCACTTTGCTGCTAAGCAAAAGGTTGGCAGTTCAAAGTCACCAGCCATTCCACACAAGAAAGATGTGGCAGTCTGCTTCTAAAAAGATTACAGCCTTGGAAACCCTATTTGGCAGTTCTACTCTCTACTATAGGGTCACTATGAGTCGGAATTCAACTTTACAGCAATGGATATTTTTTAAGTTACTGATTTATTTTATTTTTTGGTCTACTTGTTCTATCAATTGTTGAGAGAGCTGTCTGGAAATCTCCAGCTATACTGGTGGATTTGTCCTTTCAGTTCTATAACTTTTTGCTTCATTTTCTGAAGCTCTGTTATTAAGTACAAAAACATTCAGGATTGTTAGGTTCTCTTGAAGAACTGGCCTCCTTTTCATTAAAAAATAAGCCTTATTATCCATGGTGTCTTAGTCATCCGGTGCTGCTACAACAGAAATACCACAAATAGATGGCTTTAACAAAAAGAAATTTATTTCCTCACAGTTAAAGTAGGCTTAAAGTCCAAATTCAGGGCATCAGCTCTGGGAGAAGGCTTTTTGTCTCTGTTGGCCTTCTTCTCTTCAGTGTTCCTCCAGACTAGGAGCTTCTCTGCGCAGGGACCCCAGTTCAAATGATGCGCTCTGCTCCCAGTACTGCTTTCTTGATGGTATGAGGTACCGCTTCCCTTTCATCTCTTGAGAGATAAAAGATGGTGCAAGCCACACCCCAGGGAAACTCCCTTTACATTGGATCAGGGATGTGACCTGGGTAAAAGTGGTGTTACAATCCCACCCTAGTCCTCTTTAACATAAAATTACAATCACATAATAGAAGCCAACCACACAATTCTGGGACTCATAGCCCAGGCAAATCGAAACACACATTTTTTGGGGGACAAAATTCAAACCATGACACGTGGTAATATTTTTTGCTCTGAAATCTACTGAGCCTGATATTAATATAGTGAGTTTTGCTTTCTTCAGGTTATTGTTTGCATAATCTTTATCCTTTTAACCTATTTGTGTCTTTAAATATACTTAAAGTCAGTTTCTTGTAGATAGCACTTAGTTGCGTCTTTTTTTTTTTTTTTTAAACACAACTTTATTTTTGGTGAAAATATACACAGCAAAACCTGCTCACATTCCAGTTACTAGACATAATGATCAGTGACATTGGTTACATTCTTCACATTGTGTCAAAATTCTTGTTACTTCGGTTCTAGCTGTTTCACTCCCATTTACTTAAACTCCCTGCCTCTCAACCTTCTCATCTCTGCTTTAAAATAATTGCTGACCCTTTGGTCTTAACACAGATTTTTTTTTTTTTGTAAATTCAATACTCAAGGGTGACAATCTTTACACTCTGGGCTAAACTGTTACTATAGTTTAAAGGTGAGATCAGGGGATAGTTTCAATTCAAGGTATGAAGAGAAATGCTGGGCCATAGTCTTGGGACCTCTAGCCTCAACAGGTCCAGTAGGTCTGAATTCTTTAAGAATTTAAGTTCTGTTATACATTTTTCTACTTTTTTTTAAAATCAGGATTCATCTATTAAGTCCCTGATCAGAATATTCAGTAGTGGTAGCCAGGCACCATCTAGTTCTTCTGGCCTCAAGGTAGAGAAGGCAGTGGTTCATGGAAACAATCTGTTCTGTAGTCCAGTTCTTTCTCTGATTCTTGAGTTTCCTTTTTTCTCTTTGGTTCCAGATGAATAAGGACCAATAGCTATATTTCAGATGGCTACTCGTAAGCTTTTAAGACCCCAGACAGTATTCATCATACTAGGAGGTAGAGGGAGGTAGAGCAAAAGCTTTTAAGAATTATATTATGCCATTGACAGGATTGTCCCTTGAGACTCTAAGGTGGCACTAAGCCCCCAAACCAAGAGAACTAATCCCATGAGGTGACTGGTTATAACTAATTAGTATCAGCATCTGTAGCCCCTCCCCTTTTTGGCTGTTGCTATTGTTGCAAAATCATATATAACCTAGCATTTGCCCATTCATCTCTTTTCCCTATGTACAGCTTATTGACATCAATTACATCAGTCATGCTGTGCAAACTTCACCCACATTTAATTGGTGCCACCTTCCCCATTACTATAAACAAAAAGTGATTACTACCTAGGGAGTACTTTTCAGTACTTTTCTCTCCCTTCACCTCTGCTGATAACCACTAATGAACATTAGTTTCTGTATATTTACCTATTCATGTCATTTCACAGAAGTGAGTACATACAATATTTGTCCTTTTGTGGTTGACTTATTTTGCTCAACATAATGTCCTCCAGCTTCATCTATGTTGTAAAATGTTTCAGGACCTCAGTTTTCCTTATTGCTGAATAGTAACTTAGTTAGGTCTTGCTTTTAAATGCAATCTGAGAATCTCCATTTGAAAATCATACTGTTTAGAGCATTTACATTTAATCTGATTACTGATATAGTTGATATTTGTTTTCTATTTGTCCAATCTGTTCATTTTTCCCTTGTTCTGATATCATTTAATTAAGCATTTTTATGATTCAATTATATCTCCTTTATTGGCTTCTTAGCTATACCTCTTCTTTTTTTTAGAGGTCTCTTTAGGGTTTATAGTACAAATCTTTAGCTTATCACAATCTATCATCAAGAAATACATCATCTGACATTTGTTATAATAAC
This sequence comes from Dugong dugon, assembly GCA_030035585.1. Classification (NCBI taxonomy): domain Eukaryota; kingdom Metazoa; phylum Chordata; class Mammalia; order Sirenia; family Dugongidae; genus Dugong; species Dugong dugon. Next base: position 12,090,825 of record CM057465.1, read on the forward strand.
CTTACAACTTTCATCTCTCCCAATCTTTTGGGTACCTGCTGTCATACATTTTACTTCTATATATATTATAAACCCCACAATAAGTTTTTTTTTTTTTTTGCTTTATCTAAAAATAAAAGAGTTGTTTTACATTTTCCCTACATATTTTCTATTTCTGATGCTCTTCATTCTCTTATGTAGATCTAAATTTCCATCTGGTATCATTTTCTTGTTCCTTTAACATTTCTTGTAGCGGTGGTCTGATAGTGATGAATTTCTAAGCTCTTGTATGTTTTTAAAAGGCTTTATTTCATTTTTCTTACCATGATGTAATTCATATACCATACAATTCACCCACTAAAAAGTGTACAATTGAATGCTTTTTAGTATATCTAGAGCTGTGCATTCATCCCTCAAAAAGTTACCACATGCTCATTATGTAATAACTATCCATTTCCAGCTCCAATCCTCAGCCCTAGGGAACCACTAGTATACTGACTATAAAACCTGAAAAACCAGTGGCCAATTAGTTGATTCCGACTTATAGTGACCCTATAGGACAGAGTAGAATTGCTCCACGGGGTTTCCAAGGAACAGCTGGTGGATTCGAACTGCTGTTTCAATTAGGAGTTGTAGCTCTTAATCACTGCGCCACGTGGATTTGCCTATTATGGACATTTTCACCTTCATTTTTTAAAGGTATTTTCTCTGCATATAGAATTTTATGTTGACGGGTTTTTTCTTTCAGCACTTTAACGTTATCATTCCAATACTTTCTGGTTTACAGTCGTTGCAATAAAAAGGTTACTGTCACATTAGAAAAACAATCAATGTAATCCATCACATAACTAAAACAAAAGAACTACATAATCTTATCAATCAATGCAGAAAAGGCATTTGACAAAGTCCAACACCCATTCATGATTAAAAACTCTCAACAGAACAGGAACAGAAGGGAAATTCCTCACTGTAATTAAGGGCATTTATACAAAGCCAACAGCCAACATCATCCTAAATGGAAAGACTTTGAAAACATTCCGCTTGAGAACGGGAACCAGACAAGGATGCCCTCTAACACCACTCTTATTCAACACTGTGCTGCAGGTCCTAGCCAGAGCAATTAGGCTAGAAAAAGAAATAAAAGGCATCCAAATTGGTAGGGAAGAAGTCAAAGTATCTCTATTTGCAGATGATATAATCTGACACGCAGAAAAGTCCAAAGAATCCATAAGAAAACTACTGGAACTAACAGGAAATTTCAGCAAAGTTTCAGGATACAAGATAAACATACAAAAATCAGTTGGATTCCTCTTCACCAACAGAGAACTTTGAAGAGGAAATCACCAAAACAATACAATTTACAATAGTCCCCAAGAAGATAAAATACTTAAAAGAATCTGACCAGAGACGTAAAAGACCTAGACAATGAAAACTACAAGACAATACTGCAAGAAACCAAGAGACCTGCATAAGCGGAAAAACATACCTTGCTAATGGAAAGGTAGACTCAAGATTGTGAAAATGTCAATTCTACCCAAAGCCATCTACAGATACAATGCAATCCCGATCCAAAATCCAATGGAATTTCTTAATGAGATGGAGAAACAAATCACCAACTTCATATGGAAAGGGAAGAGGCCTCAAATAAATAAAGCATTACTCAAGAAGAAAAACAAAGTGGGAGGCCTCACGCTACCTAATTTTAGAACCTATTATACCGCCACAGTAGTCAAAACAGCCTAGTACTGGTACAACAACTGATACATACAACGGAACAGAATTGAGAATTCAGACATAAATTCATCCATATATGAGCAGCTGATATTTGATAAAGGCCCAAAGTCCATTAATTGGGGAAAAGAGAGTTTCTTTAACAAATGGTGTTGGCATAACTGGATATCCATCTGTAAAAAACTGAAACAAGACTCATACCTCATACCATCCACAAAAACTAACTCAAAATGTATCAAAGACTTAAATATAAAATCAAAAACGGTAAAGATAATGGAAGAAAAGATAGGGACAACGCTAAGAGCCCTAATACATGACACAAACACAATACGAACCATAAGTAACAATGCACAAGCACCAGAAGAGAGACTAAATAACTGGGAGCTCCTAAAACTCAAATACCTACGCTTATCAAAAGACTTCACCAAAAGAGTCAAAAGACAACCTACAGACTCGGAAACATTGTTTCGCTACAACAAATCTGATCAGCGTCTAATCTCTAAAATCTACAAGATACTGCAAAACCTCAACAACAAAAAGACAAATAACTCAATTAAAAAATGGGCAAAGGACTTTATCACCATTCCTATTTAACATTGTGCTGGAAGTTCTAGCTAGAGCAATAAGGCAAGAAAAAGAAATAAAGGGCATTCAAATTGGTAATAAAGAAGTTAAACTGTCCCTCTTTGCAGATGATATGATACTATACATAGAAAACCCTAAAGACTCCACGAGAAATCTACTGGAACTAATAGAAAGATTCAGCAGAGTAGCAGGATACAAGATAAACATTGAAAAATCAGTTGGATTCCTATACACCAACAAGGAGAACAATGAAAAGGAAATCAGGAAAACAATACCATTTTCAATAGCCCCTAAAAACATAAAATACTTAGGAATAAATCTGACCAGGGATGTAAAAGATCTATACAAAGAAAACTACAAAACACTTCTGCAAGCAACCCAAAGGGATCTACATAAATGGAAAAACATACCCTGCTCATGGATACACAGACTCAACATTGTGAAAATGACAATTCTACCCAAAGCAATTTACAAATACAATGCAATTTAGCTAGGCCATGATTCCTGGTACAGTGTGATTTTCCTGTATGTTGTAAACCTGCCTCTATGATGTTAATGAGGGAGGATGGGTAGCAGTTGTGTTAGTAAGGCAGGACCTGATCTACAGGACTGGACTGTGTCCTGAGGCACTCTCTTGAGGTATAAAAGACAGAAGTGAGCAGTGAGAGAGTTGGGGACCTCATACCATCAAGAAAGCAGTGCCGGGAGCAGAGCGCGTCCTTTGGACCGGGGTCCCTGTGCAGAGAAGCTCCTAGTCTGGGGGAACACTGACGAGAAGGCCAAGAGAGAGAAAGCCTTCTCCTGGAGCTGACACCTTGAATTTGGACTTTTAGCCTACTTTGACTGTGAGGAAATAAACGTCTCTTCATTAAAACCAGCCACTTGTCGTATACTACAGGGGAAGTCAGCACAACTGGACTAAACCAAAGTGAAGAAGTTTCCTGAATATAATCAAACACTTTGAGGGACAGAATAGCAGCAGTAGGGGTCTGGGGACCATGCTTTCAGGGGACATCTAGGTCAACTGGCATAACAAAGCTTATTAAGAAAATGTTCTGCATCCTATTTTGGTGACTGGCATCTGGGGTCTTAAAAGCTTGCATGCGACCATGTAAGATGCATCAGTTGGTCCCAACCACCTGGAGTAAAGCAGAACGAAGAACACCAAAGACACAAGAAAAGTATTAGCCCAAGAGAAAGAAAGGGTCACATAAACCAGAGACTTCATCAGTCTAAGTTCAGAACTAGATGGTGCCCGGCCACCACCAATGACCGCCCTGACAGGGAACACAACAGAGTCCCGGATGGAGCAGGAGAAAGGTGGAGTGTAGAACTCAAATTCTAGTAAGAAGACCAGACTTAATGGTCTGACTGAGACTGGAGGAACCCCAGAAAGCATGGCCCTGGATTCTCTATCAGCCCAGAACTAAAACAATTTCTGAGGCCAACTCTTCAGACAGGAATTGGACTGGACTGTGGGACATAAAGTGATACTCGTGAGGAGTGCACCTCTTGGCTCAAATAGATACAAGAGACCAAACAGGCTGCTTCTGTCCGGAGGTGAGAAGAGAAGACAAAGAGGGTTAGGAGCTGGCTGAATGGACATGGGGAATTAAGGGCGGAAGGGAGGAGTATGCTATTACGGTATGGAGAGAGCAATTAGGGTCACATAACAATGTATGTATAAATTTTTATATGGGAGACTAACTTGAAATGTAAACTTCATTTAAACTACAATAATTAAAAAGAAAAAGAAGGGACATGGGTAATATGGGGAAGGGTAAGCATTTCCCCTTTGGCAATCTGTTGTTATTGTTTACTATTTGCTTTCTATAAATAATAATAATGGCTCTCAAAAAAAAAAAAGGGTGCTGTCATTCTTACCTTGTTTCCTCTGTATGTAATGTGTCTTTTCTTCCCCCGTCTACTTTTAAGATTTTCTCTTTATCATTGGTTTTAAGCAATTTGATTAAGATGTGCCTTGGGGTAGGGCTCTCCATGATTTTTTGTTTTGGGTTACTACAGATCCAAAAAATCTCAAAGAAGACAATACAGAGAAATCATGGAAAGTGCTACCCCAAGGTATATTATAATCAAAATGCCCAAAATCAGTGATAAAGAGAACATTTTAATAAGCTTTTTGGATCTATTAATTTATAGATTTCATTAAATTTAGAAAAATTCCAGCCATTATTTCTTCAAATTTTTTTTCCATTTCCCCTTCTTTCCTCTGATCACATATGTTCTTAGGCTGCTTAATGCTATCCTACTGCTCAATGATGCTGTTTTCGTTTTTTTTTTCAGTCTTTATTCTTTTTCATTTCAGATAATTCCTATTACTATGTCTTCAAATTCACTAATCTTTTCTTCTGCAGTGCCTGATCTGCTGTTAATCCCATTCACTGTATGTTTCATTTCAGATACTACAGTGTTCATCTTTAGAAGTCTGAAGTGGGTCACTTTATATCTTCCATGTCTCTACCTAACATGCTCAATCTTTCCTTTCGCTTCTTGAACATACGAAATTGTTATACTAACTATTACAATGTCCTTTTTTTTTTTTTCCCACTAATTCTAGCATCTGTGTCATTTCTAGTTCTGTTCCTATTGATTATGTACTGTATTCACTCACCTAAAGAGTTTAAGTCAGTGATGTCCAATAGAACCTTCTGCAATGACAGAACTGTAGTTACTGAACACTTGGAAAGTGGTTAGTACAACTGAGGAACTGATTTTTTTTTTTAATTTTATTTAAATATCCACACATGTCTAGTGGCTACTGTACTGGATACTGCAGGTTTATGGGAAGCCTCTGTGGATCTCTGGCACTCTCTTTCTTTTGCAGCTCTCTCTTCTCCAATACTCTGCCCCACAAATTCCAGCTGTCTTGGCTTCCCTGAACTCTTATCTCCTTAGCTCAGTGAGATCACCAGCTCTGTTTGAGTATCCCTTCCCATCTTCCATGCTGCAATCTGGAAGCTTTCTCCATGCTGAAAGGTAGGACAACCATAGGGCTCAACTTCTCTCTCTTTTCTCAGGGATCATTGTTTTGTGCTGCTCTTTTGTCTGAAAACATGTTTTTTCATATATTTGACTAGTTTTTTATTTATTTAAGACGGGGGTGTAAATCAAGTTTCTGTAACTCCATCATGACTGGAACTAAAAGTCCACTTTTAGTAAGTCTTAAATTTTTAATTATTATATTTTTTATTTCTAATATTTCTAAATTGCTTATTTTATAAACCTCCCTGTCTTGTTTTATTCTCGTGGTTTTTTATTGATTCTTTTATTTCATTAAATATACTTATTTATATTATATACCCTATAATTCCAATATTTGAAATTTCTGTTGGTCTAGATCAGTTGCTCCTGCTGACTCTTATTCTTTTTGTATTTTATTATTCTCATAAACTCATATTTTTGACAACCTATCTTTGGGAATTCTCTGAAGCCAGGGTTCATGTATGTTCTACCAGGGATGATTTGAGTTTGCATCCCTCAAGTGCCTGGGGCCTCTATCACCTTGGATCCACTTTTTTTTTTTACACTTCACTTTTTATATATTGAACTTTGTTGAAAAACAAAGAAATTTACATGGTTAAAAAAATTTAAACTAGTTCCCTTCCCCTTCAGGTCAGGCCTAAAGATTCAACTAACAGTTAACAAGGTCAGGCCTGAGGATTCAGCTAGTGTGGCTGGGGTGGGGCTAAGAAAGCAGGCCAAGTGGTCAAGAGATTGATTTCATATAGAAAGACTGGGCAAATAAGGTAACCTCAAGAAGTTTTCCTCCTAGCCTTCACCCAGGATCTTCTTCTTGTTGCCTATCCCCATTCTCCCAACCCCACCCCACCCCAGCATCCTTAACATGATCGCATGATCTCAAAAGTATCAGAAAAATGAAACTTAGCTCCACCTCTAAAAAAGATCAGGGACGCTAACTCTGTATTAAGGCAAACTTGACTTTCATGCAAAGGGTCATGAGGGTTTGGAAAATGAGGTTAACAGCCCTGCAGATAACATGGGATTCTGGTTCTGAAAGTCATCTAAAAGACTTTCACAGTAAACTGACATGAAGTCAACTTTATTAAGAGAGGATGTAAAACTATATCATCAGACCATCAGAGACAGAGTTTAGCCCAAGTAAGCCATCCTTTTAACATTCTGGTTAATAAACATGTATTAACTTTGTTAGGCAGACAAACTTGGATGGCCATTTTAGAAACCCAGAATGTCATTTTTTGTACTTTTGTATTTGTAGTCTGTGTCATTTTAGTCTCCGAAATATAATTTCAAGTCAGACTTTAAAGTCACAGTATTCTCACTATTCTAAAAGAAAATAGGGAATTCCTAATACCTAAGATCCCTCTTTTACTACACTGATAACCTATTACTCAATGAGTCTGGTAAGACAGGTGGATGCCTACCATGTGCAAAAAGCAGCAGCAATAGTTCATAGGATTCCACAAAAACAAGATACTTGCTCTTGCTCTTACAACTGAAATCTGGAATTAAATACACATATGTGAAACTTAAAAGTAACAAAAATTCAAAATAACAGAAAAAAACAAGTCAATTCATCTCATTTCCCCCTAACATTATAACTCCTTGAGTAGAAGGTCTATGTTTTAAATCATCTTTTTGTGTCCCCACAGCACCTTTAAAATAGAAGGCTCAAAAACACAAAAAATAAAGAGTACGTACAAACTAGTACAAGTTGGGTGGCTTGAATCAAGGAAAGTATCCTAGAGAATGTAATTTTGAACTGGATTTTTCAACAAGTCACGGAAATGTATTGGCAAAGAGAGGAACAAAATAACTTGGCGGAGAGTAAAAGCATAAAGGAAGGACAGCAAATATAGCCTACCTCAACTTGGCTGACGCAGTCCGAAGAAATGGGCTTAATGAAATGTCAGGACAACAGTCAGTGGGCTGCCCTAAGGTCCTGCTGAGAAACGTGGGAGTTATGTAACAGAGAGTCACTATCACAGGAGAAGGAAATGATAATATAATAGGAATGACTGGCCAGTGAAATACCAGTTTCTGGGCCAGTAGCACTTATCAGAAGCAGATGGGGGGCCAAAAAACTTATACTGGTTCAAAATATAAAAATATTTGATCACTGCTCCAAGGGCGAGAACAAAATCTATACCATTACTTTTTTTAAAAAAAGGTTTGGGATGCTAAACAGAGGAGGGCGGGCAAAGGTTTTCTCCTTCTCCAGTGCTCAAAAGATTGACAGCTATCCCTTCTCTGCTGACAGTGACCGGAAAGGGGAAAATATTTAAAGAAATGGAGAAAACTCAAGTGGTACTGCGCTCACAAATTAAAGAGGAAAAAAGGCAGTGATATCAAGGGAGAGAACAATATTTTCATTCAGGCAAAAAGGATGAAGACAAAAGAGAAACATCAGTTCTGATGCACTGGAAAACAGAAAAGGGACGAAGTACCACTCAAAATAACTGCCTCTTAAGTTTTGTTATCCTTCTTCCAAGCCTATAGACTGAGAGAAGGTGAGACAATAGGCAATAAGAAATATTCCCAAACAAAACAAAGCAACCTATATCCCAGTATCAGAAAATTTCAAAGTACCTCAAGTATCCAGGTCATATTTATAACTAAAATTAATCCTGATTTAATGCCGTACTTTTCATAGGGATTTCTCCTCTATCTCTCTTAAATAAGCAATATCAATATAACAACTATAAAAACAAAGTCATCACAAAAACCAGCGTAACACAATCTCCATCTCTGAGCAGAGTCTAAGGAAGGGACATGGCATAGCTTTTCTCTCCCACCACTGCTGAAACAAAATCACAATAAAAGTCTGAATGATCTTACAGTATGTCACAGATTGTGGCCTATTCCCACACTGCCTTGCAGCCTTTCCAAGATGGGCCAGTGGGATTTAACATGAACCAAATCTGTCAACCAAGTTGAAGACAGACATGTGGCTTCTAAGGAGCAGCGGTGAAAAAAAATACTGCTCCATTCAGCTCCAAACAAGGATAAATAATTCAGGAAAAGAACTGCCGCAATACAGAGCACAGCAGCAGGATTTAAAAATAGACTACAGGCTAGTAAGCCTAGGTGGGGGAATCAGGAGTCACAGACAAAATGGATTTATGTCAACAAATTCTCAAGCCCTTTGCAATACAGGATGCTGCTGAAATTGCCACTCAAAACAGATGCCAGAATTCTAATGTACTTTATAAAAAAACAAACATTCTTCAGGAGCTTGGCAAGTTTGAAAACGAGAGCTAATAAATAATAGTACTATTTGGCAATAGTAGGCATCATAGAGAAAACATTTCTAAATAACATAGTAAGACGTGTTTTCAAAAAAATCAGAAGGCGGCTAAAATTCTGTTTTCCACACAATCAAGATCTAGATCAAACTTCAATTTAGACTTTTATTCACTAATGATGTCTCTAGTATTATCTAGTACATTAAGCACTCAAGACTTTTCATTTTTCCACCTCTAATAGACACAACCATGCACACATGTAATTCTCATCCATTAACAAAGAGGTGGCTTGGAAAATGAACAGAAGCTATGAATATGGTCTTCCCAGATTTAAATTAAACTCCAACTCCAATAGAACTGGTGAGTTTATAATTAGATGGGGATAGTCCAAGATCCTGGGTTCACGTGGCTGGTGAGGGTTTCAATCTACTTGTCTTCACTTGTCTAGTGCTGGTATAACAGAAATACCACAAGTGGCTGGCTTTCAAAACAGAAATTTATTTTGTCACAGTTTTAGGAGGCTAGAAGTCTGAATTCAGAGTGCCAGCTATTGGGGAAGGCTTTCTCTCTCTGTCTGCTTTCGAGGAAGGTCCTTGTCTCTTTCACCCTTTGCTCCTGGACAGTCTTCATGTGGCTTGGTGTTGCTCTTCCTCCAACTCTGCTCCTTTCACTTGCTTGTTTAATCACTTTTATGTCTCAAAAGAGACTGATTTAAAACACACCACACACCTACCCTGTCTCATTAACATAACAAAGACAACCCATTCCCAAATGAGATTAAAATAACAGGTGTACCTCCCCACCCCCAATGTTGCTGAGTCGCCTTTGAGTTGATCCACTCATAAGGACCCTATAGGACAGAGTAGAACTGCCACGTAGAGTTCCCAAGGAGCACCTGGTGGATATGAACTGCTGACCTTCTGGTTAGCAGCTGTAGCTCTTAACCACTATGCCACCAAGGTTTCCATAACCACAGGCATAGAGGTTAGGATATACAACATGTATTTTTGGGGGGCTCAATTCAATCCATAACACTACTCAAGTTGAGTACGGGGTCTGATGACTAGTGTGGCTGGACAGTCAATCTTAAGACTGGTGTCTGGAGGACTACAACAATGACCAGAATCCCAACGTACTCCGACTGTATTCCGACTCATAGCAACCCTATAGGACAGAGCAGAACTGCCCTCACAGGGTTTCCCAGGAACGCCAAATGTATTCTGACTCATAGCAACCCTACAGGACAGAGTAGAACTGCCCCCATATGATTTCTAAGGAGCACCTGGTGGATTCAAACTGCTGACCTTTTGGTTAGCAGCCGTAGCTCTTAACCACCATGCCACCAAGGTTTCCAAATGTATTCTACAAAGTCAGATTCAACAATGTGCATAATAAAGAAAACACTGCATTTTTCCATGGCCATCACAATACATACAACTCCCTCTTCATAAGTTTGAGATCAATTTCCAGACACCTGTGAAAATTTTAAGACTATTTAAGATAACTCAGATGGCGCCTAATCTACCTATAAAAGTATGATAGAGAATTCAAAAGAAACCATAATCTGGTACTTTTATGTACTACTTTGTTCTAACTGAGCCCTGGTGGCCTAGTGGCTAAGAGCTCAGGCTGCTAACCAAAAGGTCAGCAGTTCAAATCCACCAGTCACTCTTTCGAAACCCTATGGGGCAGTTCTACTCTGTCCTATAGGGTCGCTACGGTCGGAATCGACTCCATGGCAATGGGTTTGGTTGTTCTAAGCAAGCAAAATAAATGGTACTGAAAAAATTCTTGTTCAGTATCAGCTACAGACCATTATGTAAATAGATCAATATGCTCCTGCCTCACCTATCTTTAGAATAAAAATAGGCTTTTTCTGCTCATAACTGTGTCATTCAACTTAAACTACACAAAGACAGAATGTACCAGAAAAAACTAAGATGAAGTATTTTTCTCCCAATCCTTAAATTGTCTAGATTCTAAGAGTAAAAACAATATTTTCGGAGAAGAAACAGATTGTCTCATTTAAAACATGATCCATTTAAAGCACTTCTCCAGGTATGACATAACATGATTAGACAAGCTGTTTTCCATTCCTACTCCACTTCACCACAGAGAGTAAACTACCACTTCCTCTCTCTGTAAATCCAGGCTTTCTGACTATTGACAACAGACAGTACAGACAGATGGACCAAAGTTTGAGTCCTGGCCCCAGTCCCACCCTTGGACATGGTAAAGGGATCCTATTCTGGGTCCCACTCTGGCCTTCCTCTGACATGCCCCATCCCTCAGGAGGAGATGTCCATGTGACCAACAGCACATAGCTACCTAAGTACCCAGCTATGCTCCAGACACCAGAATTCCCTGCCCAAGTCATCCCACATGCATTTCTGGGGACTTCAGTGGGCCTCTTCCCAAGGTCTATCTCCTAGGGACAATATTCACTGTTGTGCACATCCCACGGCCTGAAGGGTGGGCAGGGGACAGATGATGGGAGGGGTACAGAGGTTAAGCACTATTAGCTGAAAGATTGGCGGTTGGAACCCACCTAGACACACGTTGGAAGACAGGTCTGGTGATCTACTTCCAAAAGATCACAGCCTTGAAAACCCTATGGAGCAGTTCTGCTCTGCACACTTGGGGTTGCCATGAGTCGGAATCAACTCGACGACAACTAAAAACAACGACAATATGCTGCAAGGCATAAATGAGAAATAAAACGTGTCAACAAGGGGGACATATTGCAGATGCACTTTCTTACTATACAAATTCCAAAACTAACCTAGGTACTTATTCAAAGGCTTATTTCAATAAGACAGCATCCTCCATACTGGTCTGATACTGAAACTCATCCACAACACAAGGCATCACCTTAAAGAAAAACTACTCTTGGTAATCTCAAGATGCTACTGGCAAAAGACAAATCTGATATTCTTGGGCACTGGCAAAATAAACAATCTCCCGATAGCCCTAAATTCCACAAATGGACTTAGATGGATTAACACAAATCCTCTTAAAAGAGAATTTGAAGTTTTCTTAAAAAAAAAAAAAAGACACAAAAGCCAACAAGTTCCAACATATTCTATTCTAGACCAAAAATACAAAGATGTAAATGTCTAGAAATGCCTCAAGGTGTGTAATTACTGAAGCTAGTTAGCATCCTTATTGGGGGAGGCGTAAGAAGGGGTGGGTAATAAAGGTGGTCTGGGTGGATGAATCCCACCCAAAAAAAAAAAAATTTCAGTATTATCTCTCCGTTTAATAAAGAAGAAAATAGGATTCTGGACTTAAACAATATAACTTGCTGAGAGAAGAAAAATTTTATCTATCTCATAAGTCTCAACTAAAATGTAAAACTTTTTCCTGATGTCACACTGTGAAAATGGGAATTGGGCAGGAAGCTCAGAACTGTGATAATGATTTTGTAGTAGAATATGAAAGATCCTTTCACTCATATCAAAGATGTGGCTCTAAAAAAAATACATTTAAAAAAAATCTCTATTAAATCACCTTTTACTATAAAATCACCAGACTAGAGTTGGGCCATATAATTTTAGCTCTAATCCTCACTTCATCTTTATCCTAACAAAGAATTTAACTATGAGATCTTGGGTGAAGAAGATGCAATATAGCATTCTGTACAGTGGAGTTGTTAGGAGGTTTGATTCCCAACTCTGCCACTAACAAGCTGTGTGATCTTGGGCAAGTTACTTAACCACATATTGTCTTAACTTCTCTTATCTTTACAGCTCTTATCTCATAGGGCTATAAAAATTAAATGAGTTAATATACTCATTTAATATAATTTAATTTAAATTAAATGTTTAGACAATGATGTTTTAGTTATCTAGTGCTACTATAACAGAAATACCACAAGTAGGTGGCTATCAGAAACACAAATTTATTTTCTCATAGTTTAGAAGGCTAGAAGTATGAATTCAGGACGCCACTCTAGGGGAGGGCTTTCTCTCTCTACTGGCTCTAGGGGAAGGTTCTTGTCTCTTTTCAGCTTCGGTTTCTTGATTCCTTGGAGATTTCCTATGACATGCCATCCATCTTCCCCCATCTGTGCTTGTTTGTTTGACTGCTTGCTCAACCTGCTCTTTTATAACTTGAAAAAGAGTAACTTAAAACACACCCTACACTAATACTGTCTCATTAACATAACACAGAAAACCATGACCAAACAGGATTATAACTAGAGGTATAGGGATTAGGATTTACAACACATATTTTTGGGGGACACAATTCAATCCATAACAAATCGAAAGCATTCAAATAAATGTTTGCTGCTATTATTATTGTTACTTAAACCCGCTGCCATCAAGTCGATTCTGACTCATGGTGACCCCATGTGTGTCACAGCAGGAGTGTGCTCCATAGGGTTTTCAATGGCTGATGTTTTGGAAGTAGATAGCCTGGCTTTTCTTCCAAGGTGTCTCTTGACGGATTCAAACCTCCAACCTTTTGGTTAGCAGCCAAGTGCAGTAACTGTTTGCATCACCCAGGGACTCCAGTCTTCCATAAACTAATACAACAAGATAAGGGTCATTATTTTTTAAAATTAGAAGAACTAATACAGAGATAGTATGATCTGTTTTACTGCTCCTTCCAAACCGAAGGTCCAGTTGCTTAGAATGAACACAATACGAAGGCCAGTGTAACATTAAGTTTTAAGGTCCTCAATATGCATTTTTCTCTTAGAGACAAATATTCTGGGATGCAATCTAATATTCCCGTGGGAACTATGACGTTCCCTTCCTTTACCTACCAGGAAAATCAACTGTGTGAGAGGCAAACAAGTAAATTAAAATGTATTTTGTTAAGTGCTAGCTAGACCCGCTCATAAGGTTAAATGAAAATGGAGAGATAGGGCATCTAAATCAGACTGGGGGAAAAGGTTTTCTAAAGGAGAGGATGCTTAAGTCTATTCCTTAAAGACAAACAGTATTTAGCCAAATAGAAAAGTGGGGAAATAGACCTAGGTTCCATATGTACCCGCTGAGTGATCTGGGGAAATTTACTTAATCTCTATAAGCCTCAGTTTCCTCATCCATAAAATGGAATGATAACAGTACTTCTTTTGTAAGGCTGGATAAAGATAAAATGAGATAATATATAAAAAGTACTTAGAACAATGTCAGGAACATAGTGTGAACTCAACAAACAATAATATTACTAACTCAGATGTATGTACGGGTCACCACGATACTTTCTCAGAACTGTAAGTACCAGATGAAAAAAGCTATAGCATAATGTACTCACAAAGAAGTGGCTTGAGAAGAGGCTAGAGAGGTTAGTGGAAACTAGATCATGAAACATCTTTCATACTAACTAAAGCTGTGAGAAATCTGCAAAGGATTTTCAAAAATTACACCATCAGATTTATATTTTAGAAAGAGTACGTCTGTTACAATGTGGATAGCTTAGAAAGAAGATACACTAAATTACACCATCAGATTTATATTTTAGAAAGAGTACGTCTGTTACAATGTGGATAGCTTAGAAAGAAGATACACTAGAGGCACAGACACCAAACTCATTGTCGAGTTGATTCCAACTCATAGTGGCCCTATGGGACAGAGTAGAACTGCCCCATAGAGTTTCCAAGGCTGTAATCTTTATGGAAGCAGACTGCCACATCTTCTTCTTCCTCAGATGGTGGGTTCGAACCGCCAAACTTTCAGTTAGCAGCGAAGTGCTTAAGCACTGCACCACCAGGGCATAGACACCAAATAGGAAAAAGATAAGGACTCTGGCTATAGAATGAAAGATGACGGGACTCTGATTTAAAAGGCATTAAAGAGGTGGAATCTTTAAGACTTAGTGACATAGAAGATGTTGTGATGTGATGACAGACAGACATCTAGAAGAAAACCCAGGTGACTGGATAGAACAGCAGCTCTCAAAGCACAGCTGGGACTCCTGGGAATTCCCAAGACTTTTTCATGGGACTTGCAAGGGCAAACTATTTTCATAATACCAAGACCTTCTTTGCCCTTTTAACTCTATTTTACAGGTGTACAGTGTTCCAGAAGCTACATCACATGTAATATCACAACTAATTAAATGAAGAGGCAGATGTGAGAATCTAGCTGTCTTCTATTAACCCCAACATTAAAAAGATTTACAAAAATGAAAAACAATGTCACTCTTTTCACTAAATTTTTCTGATGCTTCTATTTTGGAAGAAGTTATTTTCCATAAAAGTGTGCTATTTATGCTAACATGTAATGGGTTTATTATTATCGTTATTCTAAAAATGAATAAATATTTTTAATGTATCACCTTTAACTTCTAATACATTAATATTGATAAGTATACACATAAATAAAAGCTCCCTGGAGGCCTCGATAATTGTTTAAGAGTGTAAAGGGGTTCTGATACCAAAAAGTCTGAGAACCAATGAGGTGGATAAAATTTCTATCTACTGAGACAGAAATATTGAAGAAGAAACCAGTTTGGAAAGAAAGATAATAAAGTTCTGTCTTATACATGGATGTGCCAATGGGCTGACAAAACTGAAGTGTCCAGTTGGCAGTTCCATAAGTGGGACTGGACATCTAGATCACCAAACTGTGAGAGAAGTTGAAGCCCTGGATTTCGATGGGGTCACAGAAAGGGAGAATGCATGGTGAGAACAGTGGCAGAGCAGCAGAAGAAAAGGCTAGAGTGGTCAACAGAGGCCTCAAGACACACTTATATTTAAGGGATAAAGAAGAAGACGACGACTCAAACGGGAGGAAAAAGAAAGTTACAAAAATGAGAAGTAAAAATGAAAAATAACAGACCACATCACTAGCTATAAATTAAAGGGAGAGAGCCAGTCAGGGTTTTGAAGGAACGTAAAAGCCAGCAAAAAAAAAAAAAATGGCAGCCACCAATCCGCCACTTGTAATGAGAGAGAGAAACAAAATGGGTAAATGAAATCCAGCATTAACTCCAAAATCTCATTTTAGCCAAGTGTTTCAATCTCATCTTACCTAATATTTTTTTTCTTATCAGACTTACTCATAAAACAACAGAATGGTTTCAGGTTCACTTCTTTTGCCTTCTTTATAAACAAGTAAGAAAATGACCAAAAGGATAGAGATAGAAAGAAAAAGAAAGATCCTAGATGAGATATAAGAAAGGAGTTGACTGAAGCAGTGACTCAATGAAAAGGCATTCATTCATCTAACACTCACTGAGTAACCACTCTGACCAAGGCATCATGATAGGCACTATGGAAAAACAGCTGGTTAATATACCAAACGACACCCCTGGCTCATCAGCAGAAGTAATAGATTTGAAATGGAAATAAAACTTTCTGATGAGAATGGCATAATCAGAGATAGCTCTATTTCAAGGGTGGTTCTAGTCAGAAGATTCCCAGAACTCAAAGTCATCTAATTACTGAAATATGTCTTAATTCCAGAAAAACATTCTAAAGGAATGTTTTCTTCAAATGTTTAACACCTTTGTGACCCTGTGGCAATGCCCTATCTCTCTGAATTATTTGTATCGGTAAGTGTGCCTTTGAAATACGAAGATAAACCTTTAAGAAATCTTAGTATATATACATAAAGGAGCCTGTGTGGCTCAAATGGACCCTTGGGGATGCAGTGGTTAAAGCACTCGGCTGCTAACAGAAAGGTTGATGGTTCGAACATACCAGCTGCTCCACGGGAAAAAGACGTGGCAGTCTGCCTCCATAAAGATTTATAGCCTTGGAAATTCTAGGGGGCAGTTCTACTCTGTCCTATAGGGTCACTATGAGTTGGAATCAACTCGACAGCAACGGGTTTGGTATGGCTCAAGCGGTTTGTGATTGGCTGCTAACCTAAAGGCTGGCAGTTCCAACCTATCCAGTGGCTCCGTGGAAGAATGGCCTGGCAAACTGCTTCCATAAAGACGACCGCCAAGAAAACCCTATGGGGCAGTTCTACTCTGTAACACATGGGGTCGCCCTGATTTGGGGGCCAACTCGACAGCAGCTAACAGCCAATAAAAACAGTGTTATCCATCTGTCCATCTGTCTGTGTGTATTATAAAATGTCATCACATCAACTCTGATGTAAGCTCCAAAACTAATAACAGAAGTCAAAAGAGAATTACCTAGCTAGATACATTTACGCTGGAGATGCTGCTTTAACTGATCAACTCTATCCTTTAAACGTAGAAGTTGTGACTTTGTAAATATGGCCATTCCGCTGAGGAAAGAACTAAAAGGATAAGAATAGAGAAAGTGATGAAAATACCCAGAATTTAGCATTATCTCCAAAGGGAATCCTGAACAAGAAAGGATATATTATCATGCACAAGCTATCACTGAAAACTTTTCACACCATCATCTTGTGCTATGGTAGCTGACCTATTTCTAGCTCTAAGCCTGTATCTGACTGACTTGCAAACTTCTGAAAATAACTGGGCTTCAAAAGACACTGAACAGCACCAGAAGTATCTTTTGGGGCTCCATTCCCCATTTTTAAGAAAATCAAAAAGGAAGGAATCACTTAGCAGTAGTCAATAACAACTGGTGTTCCTAATACCAATAAAAACTTTATGGGTTGAAATAAAGACAAATGGATTTCACTCTGGCTAACATGGAATAACAGGGATTATATTTACCTTCCTGGCAGAAACAACTAAAAATTCAGACAAAAATGTATGAAAATGGTTTTTCAGACCTTGGATGTCAGGAAACAAAGGACTGATTCCTCACAGACAAGAAACAAACAGGATGAGCCCTACTCTTGTCCAAGCTTAATGCCTGGACAAGGCATGTCACAAGGAAGAGAAGCTCAGGGGGAAAGCAGGCACAGTCCAGCAGACTCCCTGAGTGGAAAAGACAGGACTGGCAGCGTGAGAATGCCAAGAGGCTAGAGTTCACGGTGCAGAGTAATTTAAGCTACAAACTGGGAGAAAATATTTAAAAGCCACATATATGACAAAGGACTTGTATCTAGAATATATAAAGAACTCTCAAAACTCAACAATAACAAAATACTCTAATCAGAAAATGGGCAAAAGACAATACAGAGATGGCAAATAAGTTCATGAAAAGATGTTCGAAATAATTAACCTTTAGAGAAATGCAAATTAAAACCACAATGAGATATCACCACACATCTCACATTATGGATAAAATAAAAAATAATGACAACATCAAATGTTGATAAGGATGTAGAGAAACTAGATCACTCACCCATTGCTGTGGAGATGTAAAATGCTACAACCAGTCTGGAAAACGATATGACAGTTTCTTATAAAATGAAATATATATGTATTACCTTACCATCCAGGAATTGCACTCTTGGGCATTTATTCCAGAAAATCTACATTTACACAAAAACCTATACATGAATATTCACAGTAGTTTTATTCATAACAGCCAAAAACTGAAACCAATACATAAGTCATTTAACAGGTGAATGGTTTAAAACCATTCTATGGAATGCAATAACTTGGATGAATCTCAAAGAAATTATGCTGAGTGTAAAAAAGCCAATTCTGGAAGGTTACATATGGTATGATCCCATTTACGTAACATTCTTGAACTGACAAAATTACAGCGATGGAGAACAGATGTTTGCCAGGAGTTAGGGTTTGGGACAGTGAGGTGGAAGGATGTGGGTGTGCAACTTCCTGTGAATCTATAATTACTTCAAAATAAAAAGTTAAATAACTCAGAAATTACACAGGTTATAGAGTTAGTAAAAAAAAAAAAAAAGAAAGAAAGAAAAAAGGACATTTAAAGTTATTGTAATGTATTGCATATGTACAAGAAGCTAAAGGGAAAACTGAGCATGTTAGGTAGAGACATGGAAGAAATTTTTTTAAATCTCTGAAATGTCAGAGATAAAAATACATAATATAGGATTAACAACAGATTAGAAATTGCAAAAGAAAAGATCAGTGAATTTAAGGACATAAGTAAGCTGTGGGATAAATTCAAATGGCCTAATATACATGTGTAGAGGGTCAGCGAAAAAGAGGAAGATCTTCAATGAGATGGATTGACACAATTGCAACAATGGGCTCAAATACAGCAACGATTCTGAGGACAGCACAAGACCAAGCAGTGTTTCGTTCTGTTGTACACAGGGCCACTATGAATTGGAACTGACTCAATGGCTCCTAACAACAACAAATATACATGTAAGGAGCCCTGGTGGCGCAGCAGTTAAGTGCTCAGCTGCTAACAAAAGGCTGGTGGTACAAACCCACCAGCTGCTCTGCGGGAGAAAGATGTGGCAGCCTTGGAAACCCTATGGGGCAGTTTTACCCTATCATATAGGGTCACTATGATTTGGAATTGACTCAACAGCAACAGGAATACACACGTCAGTGGTATTTCTGAGTAAGGGAAAAGGAAGAAAAAAATATCTAAAAAAAAATACCTTCAAAGTTCCCGAATTGGATTAAAACTATAAACACACAGATCCAGGAAACTAAAGGAATCACAAGCATGAAGAAAACCACAAGGCACATCATTACCAACCTGCTTAAAGCCAGTGATAAAGAGAAAAATCTAAAAAGGAGCCAGGAAAAAAAGATAACATTGCATACAGAGAAATAAAGATGACAACAGAATTCTCACCAGAAACAATTCAAGCCAGACGACCATGGAGTACATTCTTTAAAATACTGAAAGAAAAACCAAGAATTCTATACTCACAGAAAATATCTTTCAAAAACCAAGGTGATGGGACAACTCAGTCAACTGGCATAATATAGTTCATAAGGTCTATGTTCTAAATCCTAGTTTGGTGAGCAGTGTCTGGGGTCTTAAAAGCTTGCAAGAGGCCATCTAAGATAAAACTACTGGTCACTACTCATCCGAAGTAAAATAGAAAGAAGGAAACCAAAGATTCAAAAAAGAAACTAGTCTACAGGACTAACAGTCTACACGAACCCTGGCCTCATCAACCCCGAGACCAGAAGAACTAGATGGTGCCCAGCTACTACTACCGACCTTTCTAATCAGGGCCAAAACAGATGGATCCTGATAGAATGGGAGACAAATATAGAACATAACTCAAATTCTTAAAAAGTCCGGACTTACTGAACCAGTTGAGACTAGAGGACTCCCCAAGACTATCTCCTTGAGATACCCGTTAAACTTTGAACTAAAACTACTTCCAGAAGTCACCTTTCAGCTAAATAACAGATTGGCTCATAAAATAAAGAATATCACCCATAAGTACTGTGCTCCTTTGAAAAATCATCTATACGAGGCCAAAAGGTCAACATTTACTCTAAAGTAAAGATGAGAAGGTAAGGGGGGAAGGTAGGGAAACTAGATTACTGTAAACAGAACAACTAGAACAGAAAAAATGAGAATGTTGACACGTAAAAAATGTAGCCAATGTCACTGAACAACTTCTACAGAAATTGTTCAATGGAAACCCAATTTGCTGTGTAAATTTTCAAAGAAAATACAATAGAATATTATTAATAAATGAACAAATTTTAAAAAACCCAAGGTGAAATAAAGACTTTTTAGACACACAAAACATGAAGGAATTCATCAACAGCAGACTTGTACTAGTCCTTCAGGGAGAAGGAAAATTATATCAATTGGAAAGCTGGATCTATACAAAGGAATGAAGAGCACGAGAAATGGTAACAATGTGGGCAAACAGAAAAGATTTTTTTGTTCATTACACCTACTCCTCACTTATCACCTATATCATTATTCAACATTTTGCATTTACGACAATAATAAAAATCTACTATCCAACTATTCTGCACATTAATGACTTATGTCTGACAGTAACAAATGCTGAGGTGTGAGGTAAGAGTAACGCTGGCTGTGACGGTTAAGGTAGTGCATCACCTTGCCTGGGCTATGATTCTCAGTGGTTTGGCAGTTACATATGATGTAATTTGGCAGTTATGTAATGATGTAATCTGACAGTTATTGATGATGTAATCTGGCAGTTGTGTAATGATGTAGTCATCCTCCATTTTGTGATCTGATGTGGTCATCCTCCATTTTCCCATAATGTAGATTTTTCACATTAACAACCTGGTCTTCGGAACCTAACCATGTCGATAAGTGAGGAATGAGTGTATTTAAATATCTGTAAAAGATAGCTGACCGACAAAGAAAAGCCCAGGCCCAGGAGGCTTCACTGCTGAATCTTACCAAACACTAAAAGAATTAATAGCAATTCTTAACAAATTCTTCCAAAAAAATAGAAAAGGAGGGAACACTTCCCAACTCATTCTATGAGGCCAGTATTACCCTAATACCAATACTAAAGACATCACAAGAAAACTACAGACCAATATCTCTTATGAATATGGAAATAGAAGTCCTCAAAAAAATATGTTTACATACCTATCTGAATGACTAAAATTAAAAACTGACAAAATCAAGTGCTTGTAAGAATACAGAACATTGGAATCTTACACACTGCTGGTTGGAATATAAAATGGTGCAGCCACTTTTAAAAATAGTTTGTCGATTTCTTATAAAGTTAAACATACACTTACCATAAGGTCCAGCCATTTCATTCCTAGATATTTACCCAAGAGAAATAAAAGTATACGTTCATTTAAAAACTCATACACAAATATTCATAGCATAGCTATATTTGCAGTTGCCGAAAATTGGATGCAACCCAAATGTCCATAATCAGGTGAATGGATAAACCAATTTTAGTATATCTATGCAATGAACTACTACTCCGCAATAAAAAGGAATGAACTACTGATACATGCAACAACACAGATGAATCTCAAAATATGCTGACTAAAAAGAGAAGACCTTCCTCCCAAAAAAAGAAGTATGTATTTACTTTACAATTCCATTTATATAAAATTCTAAACAATGCAGACTATAGTGACAGAAAGTAGATCAGTGGCTGCCTAGAGACCACAGAGGTCAGGGGAAAGGATTACAAACAGGGATACAGAAACCTGTGCAGATGATGAATATATTATTATCATGATGGTGGTGATAGTTTTATGGGAGTATATGTACGTCAAAACTTTCAAATTGTATACTTTTAATATGTGCAGTTTACTATATGTCAATTATATCTCAATAAAGTTCTTTCAAAAAAAGATGGGGAAAGCCAAACAAATGTACTTATGTTGGCCACTCGATAACTGATAAGGAAGTACTGAAAGCATTTTTAATTTACTTTGCTGAAGGTATAGACAACCCCTGGCAAAACTAAACATGGAGAACAACTCAAAGCATATAAATTTGAGTTTTTCTAAACTTAAAAATACTTCCATTAACCTAAGTATAATTTCAGAGGTATTCTATCTTAATTTTTGACTGATCTTCAGTTGGTAGTGCTGGAAATCCTCCCAGTTCCATTCTAGCTCTGGCAAGTACTGCAATTAATATGATCCGTAAATAAACATTTAGATGCACAAAAAAAAAAAAGGAAACTCGAATAGGTTTCCTTAAAGCTGAAAATACCTGTGTGAACAGTAACTCGAGTGGAAATCACAAAAGAGACTCCTACTACCTATATTAATCACCTTTTAAGAGAGAACTCCCCAGTTACATTTACCTTATAGGTACAGATATTTTCCCAAATAAATTTATACTATTTCAAAACTTTCTAGAAAGTTAGAAAAGCTTAAAGGTAAAAATCCTAAATTAGATTTTTCTTTACCAATAGGTATCCCCACTGTTTTAAAGACTTTTAAACAAAAAGTATGATGATACTAACAAGAAAAATTATGGAATTTGGGGTGGAATTTAGTCAATCAAAACCACTTTACACTCATGATATTTATGCTAGGTGAACAATGACAACTAACCCAAGCTACCAGCATCTCTTACTTCAACTCCCGCAACAGCCTTTTTAAATTTTTTTAATTCAGCTGAACTCAGTCTTGATATACTCTGAATCTCATTTTCTTCATATATTAAATAGGGACAATAATACTTCCAACTCCTTGGGGTTTTGTGAGGATTAAATGAGAATACAGGTACAGTTTGTTGCTTGGCACATAGAAAGTGCTCCACAAATGTTAACCTATTATTACCTGAATAAATGTTCAGCCTCCATGAGTCCAGTGCTGGAATGGCATCACATATAAGAAACAAGTCTAACCTCAAAAACAAAAACAAAAAGTTAAAAACAATTTAAATCTTTATACGAGTCCCTCAAAGAAAATAGAGATCCAATTCACAATTCACAGCAATACTTCTTAATAACTTCCTTCCCAATTCCTTTTGCTCACAGTGTTTCTTACAATCCTGCACCTGTCCTGAACCCTCTATCCATTCCCACCTTCAATTCACAAATTTAAAAAACACTGCTGTTTGGCTCCTTCCCCTCTATTAATCCCCTCTTTTTATAAGCAGTTCTCACTTCACTTGCTGATAAATTAATCATCCAATCTTACTCCTTGAAATTCTTCACTGTTTTTTTACCCATTATCCTCTTACACAAGCTAAGTCTAGAAATTGAGCTAGCAGATCTATAATCTTTCTTAGCAGATAAGAAGTAAAGAGAGGCCAGAGACAGAATTTTCTTCTTTCAGTATAATATTGCAAACACATAATTTAGTATCTCCTCACCTCAACTGCAGTATTTTCTTAATTATTATTATCATTATCAGGGCTATTACAGGACCCTGAGGGCTGGCTGCTACTTAATCTACTTCAGGAGCCCTGAGTGCTGAATGCCACCAATGAAATTCTTAATGTGTCCAAGCCTGTCTGTGTCATTGGAAGCCCTCAAAAACCTAAACCCTACCGTGTTCTATGCTGAAGTTAGGAGTATCCCTAACTCACCATTTTGTTTTACAACTCTGTTACATGAATATCACATTGCTAAAGTATGTCCTCCCAGTGTCTTACAAACAGCTCTGTGAAAAAGCCTGTCTAGCTTTTTTATAGCTCTGCACTTGAGGGTTTTGGCACTAGGGATGTGTGGTAGTTTAGTTAGGGTTGAAAAAGCACGGCCAGAGGCAAACAGGAATTAAACACACTTGACATTTCCCTTCTCCTTTTTACCACCAACCTTCATCCTGATACACTGCATGGTAAATTTTTTCCCAGGAAATGCCTTGCTCCCCACCATGTAAAGAAATTTCTAGTTGTCTTTCCCCACATACCCTCAAGCCACGCCCTGATATATCTGATCTTTAAGTAGGCATAGTCGGTTCACAATGAGAGCCATGCCACACCAGGAGGTCACTCTCCAACTGTAAGTCAGAGAATTAAGAGCAACATAATTCAAAGAACACAATAATAGTACTTATTACGGTAATGGTTTTCTTACCCTACCTGTAATCTTACCATAATTAAAAATGGAAGTTTAATTCCTTTCTGTCATCCATATTCCACAACCCCCAGTTAGCCTGTAGTTTTTTTAACAAAATGCAATACATAGCCTCTTAACTAGTCTTTCTACTTCCACTCTTGGCATCCTGCAATCCATTCTCCCCAGAGAAGCGTGAGTGATCTTTTTAGAGTGTAAATCAGATCATTTAGCTCCCCTGCTCAACTGGCTGTCCCCACCAATGGCTTCCCATCGTCCCAACCAAGGCCTACAGAGTTCTACATGATCTGGCCCCTGACCACTCTTGAACACACCAAAACATCCTCTCCACAAGATCTTTGTATTTGTTGTCCTCTCTGTCCAGAACACTCCTCTCCCATCAAAGAAATGCTGCTTCTCCCTATGTCACTACTCAACAAAGAGGTCTTCTCTGACACGCAGTGTGAAGTATCTCCTTCCCCTAACTCTCTATCATATCACTATATCTATTTTCTTCATAGCATTTATCACAATCTGTAACTATCTTATTTATTTACTTGAAAATTATTCATCTCCCCAGACAAGAATGTAAGCTCTTTAAGGGCAACAATCTTGTATGTCTTGTTCAATCTTGTATGTCTTGTTCGTATCTGTATCTGCAATGCCGAATAGTGCCTCGCACATAAGCACAGAAATAGTTTTCTAACTTACTTTATAAAGCTAACTACTACTTCTGAGGCAGAGTAAACTGTTAAAGTTTTTAAAACTTATCTGTATGGCCAGTAAGATGGCCAAGCTGCCAAAACCCTGTGTTTTCTTCTTTATTCTAACAATCTGCCGTGAATTCTCAGAAATCTTCCTTCCCTTCTCTTAAACTAACATTTGCGCTCAAAAAATAAGACGGCTATCGTATCTAAGTCTGTGGGACCCAAATCCAGTTTTCTCTGGCAGCAGTTGCCAGAAGCCTGCCTACCATCATTCCACTGAGGAGCACCTTACAGCCCAGGGGAACGACTTGGCTAAATTGATCCAAGCTGCAAACACCTGTGAGAAAAGTCACTGCTGACAGCAGTTCTGTGAAGCATTCTAAATGCCTTAAAATAACCTCACCAGAGTGGGAAGATTCAGTTCAGCAATCTGACTTATGGAGCATTCTACAAAGCTTTACTAATGACCCTGTCACCAGAAAAACAGATACTTTGTCCTAGCCTTCTAATCAGCTGTATTTAGCAGCCAACATCCATCTTTTGCAATAAAATGCCATCTCTGAGTTCCTATTCCCATCAAATTATCACTGGTTTGGCCAAGAGATAAATAAGAAACTACAGTTAACAAATCCACTTGTCTGGGACCCATAAGGACCAAAAAAAATTAATTAAACTTCCTTGGAGAAGCAGAATAGCCTCTAGTCACCTGGAGACAAGTTTTAAAGATCCTAACTACTATGACACTTGGGCACACCAAAATGGTAATCTCAAAAACAGCCACATGTCACTTCCAATGGTGCACCTACACTGAAAGTGACCTTCCCTCTCCAAAACGAGTAATTTTTAAAGTCAGCCAAATTTTGAACAATGACTGAGTTTCCTCTAAAATAAGGGTTGTGACAGCTACCTTAATGAAAGGCCCAATAAACTCAGGGCAAGGGGCTCATAGTGCTGACACTGTCACCTTACCTAAGACTTCTGCTGATTTATCCTGATGAGCTGACAGGTCACTGACATCTGTGCCTTGCCCAAAATTCTTGTTTATTTCTCATATAAAAACACTGTCCATTCAAGATGACTGCAATCCAGACACCTTCCTCTGCTATGGAGTCTTTCCCTCCCTGACTTCTCTGAGCACTTGGCAAAAAAGTCATCATGTCAGGCCCATATTAATAACTCCGGATGACTAAAAAGTTATGGAGGGGCTGGGAACATGGCCCAAAGAAGGACCAAAGAGCTAACCTTCAGCAATTACCAATTTTAAAAAAAAAAAAAAAAGATCAAAATCACCTGGGGAAGAAACTACATATCTTTTCAGCATTAACGAATGCTTGGTAATATTACGGTAGTTTGGAAAAAGTTCCAAAGTCAAGACCTGAAAATGTCAGTCCCTGGCCATACCAATTAATCACAGAAGACATCCTTTAACCAAATAAGCTTTATTCTAACACGAACTTCAAGAAGAAAGAGAAGCCAATTTAAAAAAAAAAAAACGAAAGAAAGTAAAAGGAATGCATGGAAGCTCCACAGACCCATCCAAACTCTATGAGGGACCAAATTACTGGGCTGAGGGCTGTGGGGATCATGGTCTTGGGGAATATCTAACTCCACTGGCATAACACAGTTTATAAAGAAACTGTTCTACATTCTACTTCAGTGAGTAGCGTCTAGGGTCTTGAAAGCTTGTGAGATACTCCACTGGTCTCACCCCGTCTAGAGCAACAGAGAATGAAGAAAACCAAAGACACAAGGGAAAGATTAGTCCAAAGGACTAATGGACCACAACTACCACAGCCTCCACCAAACTGAGTCCAGCACAAATAGATGGTGCTCAGCTACCACCACTGACTGCTCTGACAGGGATCATGATAGAGGGTCCCGGACGGACTGGAGAAAAATATAGAACCAAATTCTAACTCACCAAAAAAAAAAAAACCACAAAAAACCAGACTTACTGGTCTGACAAGACTGGAGAAACCCCAAGTGTATGGCTCCCAGACACCCTTATAGCTCAATAATGAAGTCACTCCTGAGGTTCACCCTTCAGCCAAAGATTAGACAGGCCCATAAAACAAAACGAGACTAAATGGGCACACAAGCCCAGGGGCAAGGACAAGAAGGCAGGACGGAACAGGAAAGCTGGTAATGGGGAACTCAAAGTCGAGAAGGGGAGAGTGTTGACATATCCTAGAGTTGGCAACCAATGTCACAAAACAATATGTGCATTAACTGTTGAATGAGAAACTAGTTTGCTCCGTAAACCTTCATCTAAAGTACAATAAAAAAAAACTTTAGATAAAAAAGTAAAAGGAATGAAAGAAAGGGAAAGAGATAAAGAGGACCAAGAACAACAACCGTAACTGCAGATTCAACATGACCACAAATTATTTGCAGCAACTCCTATCAAAAAGTAGGGTCTATAGGAATGGACAAGAGTGATGGTTGAACACCATGATGAACATAATTAATGTCACTGAACTGTATATGTGAAGACTGTTGAAATGGCAAATGTTTAGTTACATATTTACCACAATTTTAAAAAAAAAGTGGAGTCTATTTCCCATTCCTTGAATCTGAGGAGGCCTAGTAACTTGCTTTGACCAAGAGAATGCAGCATGAACGACACAGTGTGGCTTCTGAGCCCAGGCCTCAAGAGGCTTGCACCTTCCACTCTCACCCTCTTAGAACCTAGCTACCATGTGAGGAAGCCCAGTCAGCCTGTAGGAGAGGCCACAGCACCTTGGCTGACAGCTCCAGCCCACTGCTAGACTTGTGAGTGAGGCCATCGAGGTCCAAACCAGCCCTTAGCCAGCCTACCAACTGACAACAAACACATGAGTGAGCCCAAGTGCTACCACATGCAGCAAAAGCAAGCCATGCTAGATAAGCCCTACCCAAATTATAAGCAAACAGTTGTTTTAAGCCACTAAGTTTTGGAATAGTTACACAGCAACAGATACCTGAAACACCCACAATCAGTTGAGACTAACTAAAAACATCAATTTGACCCACTCAAAACCAGCATGTGTATTCCCAACACCTAACGAAACTGAAATCGCTAAAGGACAATATACAACACCATCATCCACTGACAAGACGTATTATCAAGGAATCCCAGCGAAACACTTAAAGTTTTCAATCTGTTCCTCTACTATCCTATATGTAACTGGGAAACAAGCACCGAATGCCCAGAGACGATATACGCAAACATGTGTATCAAACAAAGGACTCATAGCTAAAATATATAAAGAATTTCTACAAATCAGTAAGAAAAGACATAAAACCCAATTTAAAAATGGGCAAAAGACTCGAGCAGACATTTCACAAAAGAGGATACTGAAAAAATCCAATATGCATGTCTTAGTCATCTAGTGCTGCTCCAACAGAAAAAACTGCAAGTGGATGGTTTTAACAAACAGAAATTTATTCTCTCACAGTCCAGTAGGCTACAAGTCCGAATTCAGGGCATCAGCTCCAGGGGAACGCTTTCTCTGTCAGCTCTGGAGGAAAGTCCACGTCACCAGTCTTCCTTTGGTCTGGGAGTTTCTCTGCACAGGAACCTCAGGTCCAAAGGACACGCTCTGCTCCCGGCACTGCTTTCTTGGCGGTATGAGGTTCCCATGTGTCTCTGCTCGCTTCTCTCTTTCATATCTCAAAAGAGATTGCATTAAGACACTATCTTGTCAACCTCATCAGTATAACCTCATCACAGTGATAGAATTTACAACACATAAGGAGATCACATATAATCTCATCATAGTGATAGAGTTTATAACACATAAGGAAATCATATCAGATAACACAATCATACAATATGGGAATCATGACCTAGCCAAGCTGCTATACACATTTTTGGGGGACACAATTCAATCCATGACACTGTGTATGAAAAGATATTCAACATCAATAGTTCATCAGGGAAATGCAAATTAAAATCACAAAAAGACACCAGCACACCTCCAACAGACTAGCTAAAATTAAAAGGACTGATAATACTATAAGTGTAGTCAAGGATTTAGCACAACCAGAACTCTCATACATTGCTGGTGAGAGAATAATATAACACTATGGAAAACTGGCAGTATTTACTAAAGCTAATCATACATGTATACCCTATGACCTACCAATTCTACTCAGTGCATACCCAATAGAAATGAGAGCTTATGTTCATGAAGACACATGTACAAGAATATACAGAGTTGCATTATTCATAATAGTCCAAAATGGGAAACAATTCAATGAAAAACTTACGGTACAGCCAAAACCAAAAAACAAAAGCCATTGCCTTCAAGTCGATTCCGATTCACAGTGACCCTGTGGGACGGAGTAGAACTGCCCCATAAGGTTTCCAAGGCTGTACATCTTTATGGAAGCAGACTGCCACATCTTTCTCCCACAGAGCAGCTGCTGGGTTCAAACTGCTGACCTTTCGATTAGCAGCGGAGCACTTAACCACTGTGCCACCATTCTTTTGTGTCTTTTTTTTGCTCAACATTGTGAGTCACGAATCTAGTTGCATATAGCAAAGGCTTGTTCTTTATGATTGCTGACTGTACTATATCAGACAATGGACTATTACACAGTCATAAAGAACAAGCCTTTACTATATGCAACTAGATTTGTGACTCTCACAATGTTGAGTGAAAAAAGACACAAAGGAATATATACTATATGATTTTATTAGGATGAAATTCAAAAACAGGTAAAACTAATCTATGGTAATAGAAGTCAGAATGGTTATCTTTAAAAGCCATTTATGCAAAAGAGACACTAGAGCATTTCCGACGTTTGATTAGGTTTACTTTCAGTGAAACCTGTTTATACAAGACTATTTGAAGGGACAGGTCATAAATGGCATGGGGATGACAGCAGCTAGTTTGTGCTCCTACCAAGCTCACTAATCAACAGATGCTGGTAGGCTCAGTTCTGTTCTACGGAGGGCATGCTACAATCCCTGCATTGGTCTGTAAACCTGGCCCTCTATGGCTCCATGAACAAGGTCAATGCCTGCCGTGGACTGAATTATGTCCCCCAAAAACTGTGTGTATCAATTTGGCTGTGCCATGATTCCTGGTATTGTGCGATTTTCCTATATATTGTAAATCCTGCCTCTATGATGTTAACGAGGGAGGATGGGTGGCAGTTGTGTTAGTAAGGCAGGACTCAATCTACAAGATTGGATTGTGTCCTGAGGCAATCTCTTGAGATATAAAAGAGAGAAGTGAGCAGAGAGACAGGGGGACCTCCTACCACCAAGAAAGCAGTGCCAGGAGCAGAGCGCGTCCTTTGAACCCGGGGTCCATGCGCGGAGAAGCTCCTAGTCCCGGGAAACACTGATGAGAAGGCCGACAGAGAGAGAAAACCTTTTCCTGGAGCTGACGGCCTGAATTTGGACTTTCAGCCTACTTTACTGTGAAGAAATAAATTTCTTTGTTAAAACCATCCACTTGTGGTATTTCTATTGCAGCAGCACTAGATGACTAAGACAGTGCCTTAGTTTAGGATCTCATCATTTTCCACTCACCTCTTTACCTAACACCAGGCACACTGTGACAAGGGTGACCTTTGAAAAATACAGTGAAACCTGTGAGAGCCGGAACTCAGAGGGACTGCCTTGTTTCTCCAGGCCTCACAAGATTTCCGCCTTCGCCAGTGCAGTCTCACCACTTTTCTATTGCTCGTTTTAGAGGAAAATATTTGCGTTTTCCTTCTCTAACAGGTTTCTGCCTTACACAGGTTCCAGCTTTAGCAGGTTTTCCTGTACAAATATGACAGTATCACACACCCACACTTCTACCTTACATACACAACCCTCCTTTAAATCCTTCAATGACTCCCCACTACCCATGGAATAAATTCTGCACCCTTTAGCATGGTACTTAACGTCCTTTATGATCTGGCCCCTGACTACTTTTTTTCTCTCACCATGTACCTGAGTTCCAGTCATAACAAATTATTTGTAATTAATGTAAAAACCTATGCTTTTTCTCACCTCTGTATCTTTGGGTATATAACACATCCTCTATCTAGAACAGCAGTTTTCAAAGTGTGGTTTCAGGTGGTCTACGAGGTCAAACTATTTTCAAAACACTAAGATGTTTTCATAACACTAAAATGTTATTTGCCAAATCTGGAGGGCATTATGCTGAGTGAAATAAGTCAATCACAAAATGACAAATACTGTATGGTCTCATTTTATAAAACGTCAAGAATAGGCATACACACAGAAAGTAACGTTCTTTGATGGTTGTCAGGGATGGGAGGAGAGGGGAGAATCACCTTTTAGACAGCACAAAAAAAAAGAAAAAAAGACCAAACCCATTTCTGTCGAGTCGATTCCAACTCATAGCAACCCTATGGGACAGAGTAGAACTGCCCCACAGGGTTTCCAAGGAGTGGCTGGTGGATTTGAACTGCCAACCTTTTGGTTAGCAGCAGATCTCTTAACCACTATGCCACTAGTAGACACTTGTTATTTCTGGTGATGGGAAAGACAATGCCCAATATGGGTGAAGTCTGCACAACCTGACCAAGGTAAATGAAAACAGTTAAGAAGTACGCAAGAATAAGGGACAATTTCGGTAAATGCTATAACATATACAATTTTGCAACAACAGTAACAGCAACCAAAAAATATGAGTGTGGTTACATAGGTAGACACACATGCATATATGCATATAAGGTGGTATATGTGAGTGCATGTGCACACATGTATAGGTTTGTCTGCAGGTGTATATATACATATATATACACACATATTTGTGTATGCTGCATATATATTCATATATATAATAAAGCACATAGTGGGTACAGTTACAGAGACTTCCTAGGCATATCCAAACACCCCATGGGATTGGTTTACTGGGTTAAAAGGTTTAGGACCAGAGTCTCGTGGGACAACTCAGTCAATTGGCATAACATAGTTTATAAAGGCAGTGTTCTGCATCCTAGTTTGATGAGTAGCACCTGGGGTCTTAAAAGCTTGCAAGAGGCCATCTAAGATACAACTATTGGTCTATACTTGTCTGAAGCAAAAGTGAATAAAGGAAACCAACGACTCAAAGAAGAAACTAGTCCACAGGACTAATAGCCCACATGAACTACAGCTTCTTCCAGCCTGACACCAGAAGAATTAGATGGTGCCCAGCTACCACTACCTACCGTCCTGACCAGGGACACAACAGAAGGTCTCAAACGGAATGAGAGAAAAATGTAGAACAAAATTCAAATTCTTAAAAAAGGCCAGACTTACTGGACCGATAAGACTAGAGAAACCCCCGAAACTATTGCCCTAAGACACCCTCTGAACTTGGAACTGAAGCCACTCCCGGAGGTCACCTTTCAGCCAAATAATAGATTGACTTATAAAATACAGGCAGACCCCGTGTTATGAACAAGATCCATTCCTAAGTCTGTCTTTAAGGCAAATGTGTAGGTATGTCAGAACAGGTACATATGTTTCTAACTTAGTGTAAGTCAAATGTTTGTCTTAGTATATAGTATATATTTTACCTTTCTATGCCTATAAAAGAAGCCCTGCTGGCACAGTGGTTAAAGCGCTCTGCTGCTAACGGGAAGGTCGGCGGTTCAAACCCACCAGCCACTCCTCAGGAGAAAGATGTGGCGGTCTGCTTCCATAAAGATTTACAACCTTGGAAACCCTATGGGGCAGTTGTACTCTGTCCTTTAGGGTTGCTATAAGGTGGAATCAACTCAACGGCAACGGGGTTTTTTATGCCTATAAAACACTTAAGAAACACTTCCAAACTGGGCAATGTTTTCATGAGCATCACAAAGTAGTGTGTTCGTTATTATGAACCACTGCATGCATTTAGCTGAAATTTTTAATTTAACACACTTTATGGCAGTCGATTGTTAAGTAGTCTGTAAGCTGGACATTCGTAACCCAGGGACTGCCTCTAAACAATATCATCTGTGAGTAACGTGCTCCCTTAAACAATCGACTGTACAAGATCAGATGGTCAACTTCTATGGAAAAGCAATGATGAGAAGGTGAGCAGGGGCAGGGAAGTTAGATCAATGGAAACAAAACAAACAGAATGGAAATAATGAGAATGCTGACATAATGTGAAAACTGTAACCAATGTCATGGAACTATGTGCGTAAAAATTGTTAAATGGGAACCCCTAATGTGCTCTGTAAACTTTCACTTAAAACACAATAAAATATATATTTTTTAAATTTTATTTGCCTTTTTTTTTTCCATGTTAACAAAATCAATGGTAGGTAAAACTGCTGGTGCTTAAGAACAGTGAAGGTGGGGGCATCAAACTGTACTAGTAATACCGTATTCTTCACCACCCTGCACTTACAGTTAAGACTGTCCTGGATAAAGCAGTAAAAATTAATAATTTTATTAAATGTCTGCTTGTGAATACATCTTTTTAATAATCTATGTGACAAAATGGGAAGTATAACAGCACTTCTGCTGCAGACCGAAGTACGATAACTGGCTCAAGGAAAAACACACGTGCAACTGAGCTGTGAGCTGAACTAGTCACTTTTTTCATGAAATACTATCATTTCTTGAATAAACAACCAACAAACTATGGTTTTTCAGACTTGGGTATTTGGCAATATTTTTCACAAAAATGAACAAAGTGAACCTGTCACTCAAGGAAAACAAACGATATTATTTGTTGCCAATGATAAAATTAAGAGTTTTGGGGCAAAAATCAGAATTTTAAAAACTTGTATCTACTTACTGTGAGCTTGACAGCTTCTCAATACTTAAAAGACTTTCCTGATGAAATCAGCGATATTAACAAATATGATTTTTTAATATTATATAATGAAATATGTCAAACATTTGGAAGATCTGTATAACTCAGTGAAGCAATATTTTCCAACTGACCAGATCATGATGTTTTAAAATAAAACATGCATGAATAAAAAGATCCATTCAAAGTATAAGACATACCAATGGATTTTAATGTTACCGAATACAAAAGTTCATTAACATGGTTTCAGATTCCACGTTGTAACTAACCTTTAAAAAACTACCACTTTTTGAGTTTGGGTATAATATCAAAGAAGGATATCCATAATTACCTGAAAAGCATAGTAAAATACTCCTCCTTTTTCCAACTACATATCTTTGAGGCTGGATTTTCTTCATGTACTTCAACCAAAACGACATATCACAGCAGACTGCATGCAGAAGCAGATATGAGAATCCAACTGTCTTCTATTAAGTCAGACATTAAAGATATTTGCAAAAAATGTAAATATCTGCTCCCTCTTCTCACAAATGTTTTGTTTTAGAAAATATAGCTATTTTCCATTAAAAATGTTATATACGCATATTAATATGTAAACTTTATTGTTACTTTAATGAATTAATAAATATTTACTTTTCCTTAGTTTTAATCTAATACAGTGAATATTCATAAATATAACCCATATAAATAAAAGCTCTTTGGGGTCCATAATAATTTTTAAAAGAGTAAAGAGGTAGGAGACCAAAAAGTTTGAGAACTGCTAATCTAGAATTTCCCCTATCCTACCTGGGGCAAACAAAGATCTGCTCCTCCAGATATCTTCTATGATATCTTAGGTAAAGTTAATCTGCTGTAATTATTTGCTGACAGTAGACAGCAAAGACTACATTCTTTCACAGGCACTTAACTAATGGTGTGTTGAATGAACAAGGCTAAAATGCAATCCAATACGGGGTACCCCACTGTAAATACACATGGATGAAGATGATATTTCAAATTGGTTATTTTGTATATTCACCATGCCCAAATCCCTTCTGTCAAAACTCAAAACAACTGCTGGTGGGAATATAAATTGCATGTATCTTTGTGGCACCCAACGTGGGGCTCAAATTACTGAGGCCCTGGCTCAGTTTCCCTAAGGACCAAGCCTATGGGAAGGACCCAGTAAGACAGAAGGTGCACCCCTCCTGGAGTTGTGGAGGTCTCTCAACCTGTGGTGGCCCAGAGGTCTGGCAGTGGGGGAGGACTCCATGGCAGCGAGCTCTGGACAGAGGGAGAAAGTTTCCGTTAGCCATGGCAGGTAACTGGGCATCATCGGGTGGTAAATCCTCTGTAAAAGCCACAGGGGCATCGGTTCTCCCAGACTCCCTCCAAGAACAGGTGACTAGATCCCATGAGGTTGGATGAGAGACCAGCAAGGTTCCCCGTTGCAAGTGGGTACCCAGGGAAGTAAGGTTCCGGCCGAGAGTCCACTAAGAACTGGACTTATTTAGGAAGGGATCCCCTAACTAAGAGACGTCTTAAAGGTTTATGTAATCAGATGTGGCCTCAATACCAGCTCCCCGATGGGGTTAAGTGACCTTTAAAATGGTTTACAGATTTTGGTGCCATTATGAAGTTTGACCTGTTTTGTACTCGAACTAACAAGTGGGATGAAAAGCTGTATGTGAAATGTTTTACGACTTTATGGCATGAACAAAAGGATTAAAGCCTCTGTTTTAACCCCTCTTGTGCAGGCGAATGATGATGAGGGGGTAGGAGATGAAGAACCAGATATTATACCCAAACTCTCATTCCCCCACCTCGGAAAAACCCTCCCTGGTGCTATCAGAAGATAAGGATGGGAAGGTGTTAAAGGCGGGGCGGAGGAGGTGGGATAGACACCATCCATACTAGGAGTGGGGTACAATTCAGACCACCTCACCCAGAAGGGCTTTACCCACTCCAGGAGGTGCCAGTCACCGCTGCAGAAAGGCCCACCTCAGATGACGTGGGTCCGTAATACGATCCTGGCATCCGATTTGTACAACTGAAAGCAAAACTTTCCGGAGTATCGGTCAGACCCACATGCCATGACTGAACCCATTTAAGGTCTTTACCAACAGGGATCAGGTAAAAGAGGACGGGGAGAAAAAGAAAAAGACCAGGACATAAAGAAACAGGTTGCTGGTCTAGGATCATCTGGAAGAAGGTGAGAAGACCGAGGTAAGGACGGGCCCCGACTAAAGAAAAACCAACGTGCATTTTGCAGAGAGGAGGGACACTGGAAAAACGAGTGCCCCAAAGAAAGAATGGAAAAGGGCCAGGCAAGACTGAAACGGGGGAGAAGCTTTTTCAAGGAATTATGAAAGAGCAGGAGAAAGACTGTGAATGACAGAGACAGGGTGAGACAACTTTTGATTTACCTCCTACTGACTCCCTGGTAAAAGTTATGGTGAGAGAACAGCCAGTAGACTTTTTAGATGATACCAGAGCAGCCTTCTCAGTACCCGCTCAGAAGCCTAAAGGGACTGCCTCGACCAGCAGTACTCAAGTTGTAAGGGTGACTGGGGAAAGGGTGACTCGATCTTTTTTTTTTGCCAGTGGACTGTGAAACGGGAAATCAAGCTATCCCACCACTTTCTATACACCCTGAATGCCTGGTTCCCCTTTTTTGGGCAGGATTTCCTAAGTAAAGTGCCTGCTGAAAACTCTTTTGATAAAAAAGGCCTGTCTCTAACAGTACTGCCAGCAAACCCCTGGAAAGTGCAAGCAGCTTCTCTTAGCCCTCACCTAACTGGTGCTATCCCCTGCGTCTGTCTCACCCACAGCTCAAAGAGTGGTTGATGCCGTGGCCCCGTGGGTTTGGGCCAGTGGCCAGCCGGGACCAGCTTGGACTGTCTTCCCTGTGGTTGTGCAGCTGTTAAGTAATGTCATGCCTCCTCAGATTAAACAATATCCACTGAGAGTTGAGGCTCGTCTAGGACTGCAGGGACTGATCACTCGATACGTGGAGTGGGGACTGTTGTGAGAATGCCGATCCCCATTCAACACCCCTGTTCTGCCAGTAAAGAAGACATCGACCAGTGAGTACCATTTTGAGGGCTGTTAACAAAGTTGTGAAGACCCTACACCCGATAGTCCTGAACCCGCCTTCCTGCACTCATTTTACTGTTTTTGGATTTAAAAGACACTTTTTTTTGTGTCCCGCTGGCTGCTGAGAGCCAGCTGATCTTTGCTTCCAAATGGGAAGGTGACAAAACAAAGAAACAGCTCTGTTGGACTATGCTACCCCAAGGGTTTAAGAACTCCCTCACTATTTTTGGAACAGAGCTGGCCCAGGATCTAGAGTGGCTGCCTCCCCTCAACCAAGGAGTGGTCTTTCAGTATATGGACAGACCTCCTGATAGGAAGCAAGTCTAAGGAAGACTCCGTCACAAATACTGTGACTGTCTTAAATTTTTTGGCCGAAGCTGGATACTGAGTCTCTTTAATAAAGTTACAAGCTAACCTCACAGAGGTTAATAAAATGCCTAGGTTTCTTCATAGAAACCATCTGCAGCCTAGCCTATCAGGCTACTCAGAGGGCGGAGAAAGATCCTTTCAAAGGACTCCTGAGTGTCAAACAAGCCTTTTGTGATTTAAAGCCCCAGTGGACAACAGCCCCAGCCCTAGGGCTGCCAGATTATCAAAAACCCTTTGAATTGTATATAGATGAGAGAAGAGGAGCGGCTGCTGGTGTATTAACCCTGTAGCTGGGACAGTGGAAATGCCCTGTTGCCTATTTCTCTAAAAAACCTGGATGCTTTTCTCAAAAAGACCACCGGCCTGCCTCCAAGCGGATGCCACAGCCAGCATTATTGTAAAGGAGGCTAACAAATTTACTTTGGGGCATGATATTATCGCCTTTGTCCCTCAAGCAGTGACTGTAGTATTGGAACAAAAAGGACATTATTCAAAGACTTATGGGCCCAAGATTTCTAGTCCTCAAGAAATAGGACCCTTCGAGGTGAAATATGGCAAACCGACTTTCATGAAGTGTTCAAAACTAAACGTTGGATGAAATATTTACTGGTGTGTGTAGATTCTTTTTCAGGGTGGGTAGAAGCTTTTCCCTGCTGGACCGAGACAGCTAGAGAGCAGTACAACAGGCTTCAACTGCCTTAAGAATAAAGTGAAAACTCCACACAGTATGGAGACCCTAATCTAGCAGAAAGGTTGGAAGAATGAATCAGACCATAAAACATCATCTTAGTAAACTGTGCCAAGAGACCAGGCTGCCATAGACAGATGTCCTGACACTGGCCCTCCTCCGTGTCTGTATCGCACCCCGGGGAAAACTTAAAATCAGCCCTTTTGAAACACTTTATAGGAGATCATATTGTCTCAACCAACTCTCCCCACAATCCTCCACCTAGCATCCTAATGTAATGATGTCTGAACATTTGCTTTCTCTAACCAAAATTCTTTCCCAGTTGCATCGGGCAGTGTGGATCCAGCAGAAGTTCCCTCTTGAGATAGCCATGCACTCTTTCCAGCTCGGCGACCAGGTGCTCCTTTGTAAGTGGAAGGACCTCCAGTTACAGCCTAAGTGGACTAGACCCTTCACTGTGCTACTCAGCACTCACACAGCCGTGAAGCTCGCGGGAGTCAAACCGTGAATCCATCATTCCCGCGTCAAGCCCTGCCTGGTCTACAGTGACAAGGAGTGGAAAACTCAACCCATCGACGGCCTGAAGTTAAGACTTTCTAGGGTTAAAAAGTAAAAGTTTTTAATGCTAGCTTGGATGGGATTACTATGAGGTACGAGACAGAATTCAGCTGGGAGAATCCTTGTCCCTGAGATAAACGGTCCTCCCCGACCCCTTGTTGAAAGATGAAAATTTTTGAATCTATATTGCTAGAAAAGTGTTAAACATTACTGATTTCTGTCTGATCAGGGGGTCGCATGCCAATTCAGCCCTGAAGTCCTGTATCTGGGATTTGTACTCCCCTAGAGGTGTCGAGAAATTTCACCACTTTAAAACACACACAAAGGAGTTACAATATTCAGATATTTATAGTTGGGGGCCTGTTATAAGATCCACGAAGGGTTTGATTTTTTTTGGCTGACCTCCTGACTGCCAGATCTTACCTGGCTAAAAATCTTATTCATTAGTAAAACTGGATTAGTTGTTACAGGCCTGTTAATCTGTTGCTGTCTCCAATTTATGCCTATATGTGGGATGACATTCTCTGTGCCAAGTCAAACTGTCCAGTGGATGGCTCAAACCCGTCGCAGGAAAAGGCCCAATCCTTTTGCTTGAAACTTTCTGATCTAAGAGAATTGGTTGAAACTTGGGATGGGTGTATACGGCCACCTGAGTTTCAAAGGGGGGAATATGTGACCATAATACTCCCCAGCATATTTTCACCATTTCAAAATGGGCGACTGAGAGGTTGACAAACATAAGTTATCTTTTCTTTTTTCTTTGCCTTCTCCCTTTTTGCATGCCTTTATTAATGACTTTGTTTTATGACTTAGGATCCCCCACAGAAGATTAGAGCCTAGACATCAGACACTTATATCTTTAGCCTGATAAAGAAATGTCCGGTTCCTTATCTCTTTAGTATGATATGATAAAGAAACTCTTGTAATTACCTTAGAATGAATAACAACACTTTTAACCTTTGTAAAAATCATATATAAGCTCTAATGTAAAAATGCCTTTTGGGACTCCCTAAGGACAGCCTGGGTTGCTGTTGGGTCCCCAGTGTTGTACACTTCCTGAATTAAAACTTTCTCTTTCTGACTTGGAGTATGTTTTATTAGCTGGACTGCTCCAGGGCACAGACCCTATTCCGGTAACATCTGGAAGGCAATTTTGCAGTATTTACAAAAAAATTACAAAAATGTACAACCTTAAAAATTTATCTTAATAGGTTATTTATGCAGCACTATTTGTAACTGCAAAAAAGGTGGGGAAAAAATCAAAATGACCTTTAATAGAATAATAAAATAAATAGTTCCTCCACATTCCATAATACTCTACAGGCAAAAACAAAAATAAGGAAATTCTTGATGTACTTATAAGTTATACTGTTTAAGCAAAAAGAGTTAAATACAGAACAAGTTTTGTAAGAAGGGAGAAAAAGGATATCTATACTTCATTTGCTTATATATGTATATTTTATGCTTATAAATGCATAGTGTTAATTGTTGCTAGAGAGAGGAAGTGAGTGGTTTGGGGTATAGGAGCAGGAAGAAAACTTCTCTCTACACCTTTTGTGCCCTTGAGACTCCACTCTAGACTGCTGCAACCAAGAACACAGGGCTCCCCTCTCCACCCAGCTCCCAGACTGAGGGCTTTCTTCTGAGGAAGAGAATGCCCTCAGCATTTGTTATCGTTACCACTCCTGCTGCTGAGTCTAAATTCCAGGCAAGTGCAGTCGGGAGGTAGGGACTCCCTTCTTCCAACCAACTCCCACTTATGGATTAGGGGCTCTACTTTGAGCCTAGCATGCTAAAACTACTATATAACCCTTTCAGGCTCTTGAGGTGGTGATTCCATACCAGGAGAGGCAAACTAAGAGGGCCTCAGGCCACTGCCTTTCCTCCACT
The DNA here is from genome assembly GCA_030035585.1 of Dugong dugon. NCBI lineage: Eukaryota > Metazoa > Chordata > Mammalia > Sirenia > Dugongidae > Dugong > Dugong dugon. Next base: position 12,130,614 of record CM057465.1, read on the forward strand.
CAGAGCTCAACTCTTAGAGCAGGGGAGTCACTCAGAGAGAAACTTCCCATTGTCTCCACTCCCAACTCCAGAGCCACGGCATACAGATTTTGCCTCAGGGAGAGGCAGGCCAAAAAACAGATAACTCCTAATCTCTTCCCAAAGGAACTGACTTTATTTCCAACAGAGTTTAAACCTGAGGGCACTCTCAAAAAACAGTGGCAACTGTAGTAAAACGCAATAGGGAGAAGATTTATGGATCTAATGAAAATACAGCTGAGACTATACAAGAAAGTAGCTCCCAGAAAACAAGACAGCTGAAATGAGCCCTCCTGAGGTCAGAACAAAAGGAACCCTTGTGGCACAGTGGTTAAAGCACTCGGATGCAAACCAAAAGGTCAGCAGTTCGAACTCACCAGCGGCTCTGTGGGAGAAAGATGTGACAGCCTGCTTCCATAGAGATTTACAGCCTTGGAAACCATAAAGGGCAGTTCTAGTCTGTCCCACAGGGTCCAAATCGACTCAACAGCAGTGGAGGTCAGAACAAATATCAAACACTGACCTCAGAAACTACTGCATCAGAGGAGTCACAATTTAGTTTGTAAAGGAATTTATGCCCTAGGGCATTTTTGAAAACAATAGAGCAATCTTAATATCCAGCAATTAGTGGAGTTTAACAGCTGTATGGGGTCAGGGAAGGAGAGGATGAGAACCCTACTGGTACCACGGTCATCCCAGGGTGACTGTGAGCACCATCAAAATTGTGCCTTCCCATCCAAACTCCCTGAGGGACTGAATTGCTGGGTGGAGGGCTGTGGGGACCATGGTCTCGGGGAACATCTAGCTCAACTGGCATAACAGAGTTTATAAAGACAGTGTTCTACATTCTACCTTGGTGAGTAGCATCTGGGTCTTAAAAGCCTGTAAGCAGCCATCTAGGACACTCCACTGGTCTCATCCCTTCAGGAGCAAGGGAGAATGAAGAGAGCAGGATACAAGGAAGGGACTGGTCCAAAGGACTAATGGACCACAGCTACCAAGGTCTCCACCAGACTGAGTCCAGTACAGCTAGATGGTGCCCGGCTACCACCGACTGCCCTGACCGGGATCACAACAGAGGGTTCTGGACAGAGCTGGAGAAGGATGTAGAACAAAATTCTAACTCACAAAAAAAAGACCAGATTTACTGGCCTAAAGGAGACTGGAGAAACCCCAAGAGTACGGCCCCCAGACACCCTTTTAGCTCAGTGGTGAAGTCACTTCCGAGGTTCACCGTTCAGCTGGGGACTGCATAGCCCCATAAAACAAAACGCGACTAATGAGGCACAGCAGTCCAGGGACAAGGGCCAGAAGGCAGAAGGGGTCAGGAAAGCTGGTGATAGGGAACCCAAGGTTGAATAAGGATAGTGTCGATGTGTTGTGAGGCTGTTAACCAGTGTCATAGGGCAACATGTGTACTAACCGTTAAATGAGAAATTACTTTGTTCTGTAAGCCTTCATCTATAGTGAGAATAGCAGCACAATTGGAAGAGCGCAGTTGATGTCACTGAACTGTGCACGTAGAAATTTTTGAAATGGTGTATCTTTGGCTATGTATATTTTCAACAGCAACAAAAAAAAAGGTCGAGAAGGGAGAGGGTTGACATGTTGTGGGGTTGTTAACCAGTGTCATAAAACAGTATGTGTACTACTGTTTAATGAGAAACTATTTGTTCTGTAAGCCTTCACCTGAAGTACAATTTAAAAAAAAAAATTAATTAAAATTAAAAAAAATAAAAATCGTGCCTCCCTCAGGGATAACATCAGAACATCGGAGACTTAACAGTGTTGCAGGGGATTAAACTTCACTAAAATAATACAGCCAGTTATTAAACAAATAAACAAGCAAATAACAGTATCAAGTCCCAGTGGGAGGAGCCGGTACCCAAAGTTGCTACAATATATTATCTAAAACAAGGCCACCAACCTTCTGTCAGCAGGGGTTTGCATGTTGCTATGATGCTAAACAGGATTCAGAGGTGATTCCAGACTAAGATGGACTAGGAAGAAAGGCCCAGCAATCTATTTCCAAAAATCAGCCAGTGAAAATCCTATGACTAACAAGGGTCTGATCTACAATCGATCATGAGGATGGTGCAGGACTGGGTAGAATTTCTTCCATTGTACATGGAGTCGTCATGAGTTGGGGGTTAACTCGACGGCAGATAACAACAATAAGTATCCAGCAAAAAATTATGAGGCATGCAAAGAGACAAAAAAAGCATGACCTATACACCAAAAATTAAAAAGCAGACAATGTAAACTGCCTGTGAGAGCAACCAGCTGTTGAATTTAGAAGAAAAAGATTTCAAAGTAGCCATTATATATATGTTCACAGAACTAAAGGAAACCACAATTAAAGAAGTAAAGAAGATGTACAATGACAATGTCACATCAAAGAAAGAATATCAAAAATAGAAATTATTTTTAAATGGAAATTGTGAAATTGAAAAATACAATAGCTGAAATAAAAACTAACTAGAAGGATTCAACAGTAGATTTGAAGTGGCAGAAGAAAGAATTAGTGAACTTGACGATAAATTCACAGAGATTATACAAGCTGAAAGAGTAAAAATAAATTTTAAAAAATGAACAGAGCTTCAAAAATGTACAGCACTGTTAAGTGCACCAATATACATGCAAGAGGAGCATCAGAAGAAGAGAGAGAGTAAGGAGAAGAAAATATGTTCAAGGAAATAACTTCTGAGAAATTCCCAAATTTACTGAAAAACCAAAACCTAAGCATCTAGCAAGCTCAACGAACTTCAAGTAGAATAAACACAAACAGGTCCACGAACAGACACATCATAGTAAAAATCCTGAAAACCAAAGACAAGGAGGAAACTCTTGAAAGCAGCAAGAGAAAAAGGACCATCACAAGGGAACACCAATAAAATTAACAGCTGACTTCTCAGCAGAAACAATGGAGGCCAGAAGGCAATAGGAAGGCATATTCAAATTGCTCAAAGAAAAAACTGTCAACCAAGCATCCTATAGCCAGCAAAGCTATCATACAAAAATGAAGGCAGAAATAAAGACGTTCCCAGATAAACAAAAACTGAGAGAATTTTTTGCTAGGAAATCAACCTTACAAGAAGTACTAAAGTAAATTCTTTGGGGTGAAAGCAAGTGACCCCAGGCAAAAGTTCAAATCCACATACACAAACAAAGATCACTGGCAAAGGTAGTTAAGAAATTATAAAAGACATTATAAATACATATTTTTCTCCTTTCTTCCGACTGCGGTGCCATGGATCTCTTTTGTGTGGCCTTTCTCGCCATGGACTTGTAACTCCCACCCAGGCAATTAGGCGGGACTGTGCAGATAAGGTCATCGTGGCCCACTAAAGGGACTGGTCAGTTTTGCCATCCTGCTGAGCTTGAGGTGAGCCATCTCAGAGGCAAGAAAGAAAGGCTCCCACCACCACCAAGGAAGAAGAACCAAGAGCAGAGCCTGTCCTTTGGACCCAGGATTCCTGTACCGAGAAGCTCCTGGAACCAGGAGACCGAGAGAGACAGACAGACAGAGACAGAAAGAAAGAGAGAGAGAGTTGTAACGCAAGATGGCAAGGAGCAGTGGCAGAGAAACGACAGCAGGAAATGGCGCAGCGCGCTTCCCAGCCCACAGAGTGAGAAAGCTGAGTGCCTCGCGGCCGAGGCTTACGGCAGAGTGGGGTGCCTCTAGGCACTTACTGGCAGAGCTAAAAGAGCTTTGTAACACTTGCTGGAGCAGGGTAGAGGCCGAGGGGTTAGGGAGAGGCCTGCCTGCGAGCACAGCTGGGAAGAGGTTGTCCTGACAGAAGAATTGTCTCTTGAGCATTCCTCAACCTGAAGTGTAACAAGAGTATTGTCCGTGAGTTCTGTGTGGCCAACTGCAATGAATTATCAAACACAAAAGAGAAGCAGATAGTACTGTGATAGGGACGGTTGGTGTCAGAATTGGTAAGATGGAGAAAAAGGAGGCATGTCTGACCACTGCCTCATAGGAATCAGCCTTGGGCTGTTGATCTTGATTCTCCTTCCCCTTTGTGAAGTTAAAGGAGGTCAGATGCCACCTACACACCATTTTTGCACTGATTTAAAAAGCAAGAGTATAAAATAATATGTACAGGAGGTGTAGTTGGGCCTCTAACATCTAGAAACGTAACATATTTGCAAATAACAGAACAAAGGAGGTAGGTGGGAACAAAGCTGTAACGAACTAAAGAAATAACAACAGATGTAATAAATATTTAATTATTAAAGTAATAATTAAAACAATGCACTGTAGGGTTTATACCATTAATAGATGTAATGTGTATAACTATAAAAAAAATTTTTAACAAAAACAAACCATTGCCATGGAGTCCGTTTCAACTCATAGCAACCCTACAGGACAGAGCAGAACTGTCCCACAGGGTTTCCAAGGTTGTAATCTTTACAGAATCGGAGTCCTGGTGGCACAGTGATTAAGAGCTTGGCTGCCAACAAAAGGTCTGCAGTTTGAATCCACCAGCCGCTCCTTGGAAACCCAATGGGGCAGTTCTACTCTGTCCTACAAGGTTGCTATGATTCCGAATCAACTCCACAACAACAGGTTATGGTTTTAATCTTTACAGAAGCAGACTGTCACACCTTTCTCCTGAGAAGTGGCTGGTGGATCTGACCACCTATCTCTCGGTTAGCAGTCAAGTGCTTTAACCACTGCACATCAGGGCTCTATCAATAATGTAAATGGATCAGAAAATCCAATCAAGTGACAGAGATTGTCAGAGACAGAGATTGTCAGACTGGATCAAAAAAACATGACCCAATAATGTGTTGTCTACAGGAAACACACTTTAAATTCAAAAACATTTTCCAGGATAGACCATAAGCAGAGCCATAAAACAAACTTCAATAAAGTTAAAAGGACAGAAATAATACAAAGTATGTTCCAGACTACAATGGAATGAAATTAAAAATCAGTAACAAGGAAAAGTTTAAGAAACTCACAAATACGTGGAAATTAAACCACACACTCTTAAACAACCAATGGATCAAAGGAAAAATCAAATGGAAAATCAGAAACTACCTGAGATGAATGAAAATGAAGTCACAACAAACCAAATCTTACGGGATGCAGTGACAGCAGTCCTTGGAGGAAAATTTGTATCTACAAATCCCTACATTAGGAAAGAAAAAAATCTAAAAGCAATAACCTTACCTTTCACCTTAAGACACTGGAAAAAGAAGAACAAACTAAACCTAAAGCAAGCAGGAAAGGGAAGAATAGAGTGGAAATGAAGGAAATAAAGACTAGAGAAAAATCAGTAAGGCCAAACTTTGAAAAGATTAACAAAATTGACAAACCTTCAGCTAGTTTGACCAAGAAAAAAAGAGAGAATCAGAAATGAAAGAGGGCACATTACTACCAACCCTACAGAAATAAAAATGATTATAATGAAATACTTACAAACAACTGTATGCCAACAAATTAGATAACTTAGATAAAATGACTAATTCCTAGAAAGACACAAACTACTGAAACTGAGTTAAAAAGAAATAGACAATCTGAACAAACCTAAAATAAGTGAAGACACTGAATCAAATAAAAATCTACCCACAAAGAAAAGCCCAGGCCCAGATACTTTAACTAATTAATCTTACCAAACATTCAAAGAATTAATACCAATTCTTCATACAAAAAAAAAAAAAAAAAACAGCAAAATCAAACTAGCTGCTATTGAGTCGATTCTGACTCATGGTGACTCCATGTGTGTCAGAGTAGTACTGTGCTCCATAGGGTTTTCAATGGCTGATTTTTCAGAAGTAGATCACCAGGTCTTTCTTCTAAGGGGCCTCTGGGTGAACTTGAACCTCCAATCTTTCTGTTAGCAGCCAAGTACATTAACCGTTTGTACCACCCAGAAACTCCAAATCAGGTAGTAAATACATCATACTCACTCTATATGTAAAATCTGACTCTATTTTACCTTATATTTAACTTAATCGTTTTCTTTATTCACTATTTCTTGCACTGAGGTCTTACCCAACTACATGAACAGAGCTTTACATTTCATGTACAGCTAAATGTACATGGAATAACTAAGGTTTTCCTCAAAATAACACATGCTTTAAAAAAAAAAAAAGTCACATGCTAAACTGTAGTCTAAATTCACACACATTCAAAAAAAACAATTCCAGAGTCATAAAATTCACCCACAAACACCCACATATAATGCTCACCTGATGTCTAGTTCAGATGTATTGCCTCATCCATCCAGGTAAAGTATAAGAACTGTATTTATCAAATTTGAGGAGACACTGGGTAAAGGACAGTGGATAGCCCCCAGCAATTCATCCGGGAGGGAAAAAAAATTATCCCTTTCACCACCCTGAGCTCAGCTTCTAACAAAGTTTCAACAACAGTCAAAATTCTCAGAATAGTTCTGACTTTTCACTGGACTCTGGTTTAATTAAGTAATTTGGGTGACAGTGAAAAAATTAATTTGAAGCTACCTTTTTTCTTCCTTACTCTGAAAAGTTAAATATTGTCTGTCTTGACTATTAAAATCTCCAGAGATCTCAATTCTGCAGGAGGTATACATGGTTCTATAATTAGCGAAGTAATACAAATAGTTGGAAGACAAGCAATTCATTTTAATATCTGCACTTTTATGTTGCCAGGCAGCTAATTTCTTAAGTAAGCTTAGAGCAGTCATCCACATAAAATAAAAGAATAAATATATAAGGCCATATAATCAACTGATAAGTTAGTAATGATGTTAATTAAAATACTATCTATGACTTCTGGAAATGACCAACTTCCATCCTCTAAAAAGAATTCTACATTGCGCCACCAGGGCTCCTTTTTACCACAGGGAAAACAGACAGGATTTTAAACATTTCAACAGCACATGTTAATAACACATCATCACCTTAGAGTTTATATATGTTTCCAAACTAAAGGAATATACAGATAGGTTTAATGGGTTTCACCTCCAGTGCAAAATGTTTTTGGGGGAGAGACTGAAGTGCCTCTTTTCATGCAGAGTCCTAGAACAATTCATTCTCAAGCTGTTGAACCATTAATGATTTGCAGGTACCAGATCTCAACACTAAGGCTAATCCTATACTGTATTTTCTAAAAACATCAGACCTCATAAGAAGACAGAAAACTATACTCCAAAAGAAATGTTCAATACAATAAACACCCTAACTTTATGTCAGTTTCTTAGATGCACGTTCAAAGCAAAGAATGAAAGGGCTGAGTTTAGAAGCATCACTATTTAAGGGAGATTTTAATACAGATAGCAGAAGACACAAAGTGGAAAACAACTCTTAAGTGACTACACCACAGGGAGAAAAAGCCTGCAATGCATGAGAGTAAGAAGAATATGAAAACTTATTTACACTTTCACTTGTCACCACTGAGTTAGGAAAAAACAAAATACAATGCTGATCTTTGGCATTGTGCCATGTCATCACAGCTGCATATAAATCACTTCATTCTATGAAATAATTCAATTTAGACACTTTACTACTCAAACAAATCTGGGAAGATACAGAAAAGTCTTAAACCTGGAATCCACTCTATTTTTTCTTTTTTACCGGAAATAATTGATCCCATAAGGGTAGTAAATTAATTAATAAGAAGCAATTCCTCTTTAAAGGAACCACTCCCCACTAAAGGAACCAGTACTGATTCCAGGTTTAGGACAAGTATATGGTGAACCTGGAATACCTTGCTGCGCTAGAGTGTAAGAAGTGCTCAAAATCTGATGGGAACATGTCAAGAGGGCAGAAGAGCTAGCTTGAAGGGGATCTCATACACCAAATTTAGGACAATTTTAGTATCGTGCAAGAGTTCCAAAACTGAGGTGCCTGGCATGCCTAGAGTGACTGGCTTAGGCGTAGGCCCCACTCCATTTTGTGACTTCTGCTTCTGCATTCCTGAGACTGAAACCTTGACTTCTTCATATGCATATAGCTTTAGGCCTCTGGCTGGGTGGAACCAGCAGACCCTGGCCCCCAACCAATCATCCTGTAACCCTCCTGCAGGCACATATTCCTGCAATTATGCGAGTGTACCCAATCCCCTTAACCCACATATATTCTCTTAACCAATCCCAAATAAAGCCCCACTTCAAGATATGCTGCCTTCCACTTTACTGACTGCTCGCCTACCAATCAAAATAATATAAGCTGAGTTCCTGATTCAACCCTATAAACTATGCCCTTGTGCTTGCAGCTTTTTGGGGCACTGGTTTTCACTTTGTAAGAGCCAACATGTCCCTGTTGGTTCCTGGAGCTGCCTCCGCTCTCAATAAATCTCTCTGCTTTCATTTCAAACAGAGCACACATTGTCACACGATGACAGTATTAAAAACAATGACAGTAATGGATTATAACATTCAATTTTTTTTTTAAATACTGAATCTACAGTGATCCTCAAAAACAAAAAAAGGGAGAGGGAGAAAAGCTCTTCTCTATAGAACAATGCTAGTTAGTAAATGTAGAAGGAATGAGAAAATCCAAAAATCAACATTTTGCAAACACCAGTGTAATAACTGATTCAGGCAAGGACCATCAGTAAATGCTAAAATCACTGGGTAAAACGTTGTTGAGGAACAGAAGACTCACATGATACTAAAAGTATCATCCCACAGATTTTTTCTTAATTACAAAGGGGAAAAGGTACCATTATAATGAAGAAATCTGACACCAGCTTAACCAAGTGATCAAACTTAATATCACCAATAACGGGACAAAACAACATTATGTGCACTAAGAAGTACATACTTGTACATGTAGTATTCTTGCCAAAAACGTTTAACCTGAATCTAATCAGACAAATCCAAACTGTAGACTATTTCTCAAGTACATACTTGTACATGTAGCATTCTTGCCAAAAACGTTTAACCTGAATCTAATCAGACAAATCCAAATTGTAGAATATTTCTCAAAACAACTGGCCTGAACGCTTCAAAATTATTAATGACTTGAAAAACAAAAAAGGGGAAGAGAACTGTTCCAGACTAAAAGAGACTAAAAAGACATGAGAATTAAGTGCAACACATGATACTTAATGGATATACGATTGGGGGAAAGAGCTATAAAAACACGTTGAGATAACAGAGGAAATTTGAGTATGGACTATATATAATATCACTATAAAATATTTTGAATGTGATAACGAGTTTGATAATGGTCTTATGGTAATATAGAAAAACATCCTTGTTCTTAAGCAATATAAGCTTAAGAAATTTAGGGGAGAAGTGTTCTGATGTCTGCAACTTTCTAATCATTGTGTCTGCATGTTTGTGCAGGAAGAGAGTTGGCAACGAAGAGAGAGAATGAGGGAGAAGGGAAGGGAGAGAGTACTAGTGAGTACATAAGCTCGTGTAAGCTTGTGAAAATAAATGTGGCAGAAAGCTGTCAACTGGTAAATACAGGTAAAAAGTTATACTGGTATTCAAGATATCATTCTTTCAACTTTTCTCTAGGTTTGAAAATTTTCAAAATAAAAAGGTGGGGTGGGGGGACAAAAAGCAGTATTAACCCAAACTGCATAAATCTTGCTGTATCCTAAAAAAATAATTTCAAGTGGTGGTTGAAAGTAGACTTTGGTCAGCACCACCTACTTGCTGCATGATGATGAACAAATGACCTAATCTCCCTAAACCTCAACTGCAAAATGGAGATAATACAGTACTACTCTGAGGAAAGGAGTTTTTAATTTTCATGGGATCCAGATTTCTGAATTCCATGGAGGCTGAGGTCACCCGTCCAAGTTGCCTCCCTAAAGATGATCTTTGAACGCTGAGCCTTGAGAAACTGGTTTCTTAAAAGTCATCTTTAAGTCAAACAACAGTCTAGCCTTGGGCACTGTGCTCTTTTATAAAATTATCCATGTGCAGTTAGTTTCAAGAAATAGAAACTACAAAAGTCGGACTAGAAGCTCTGTCTTAGGGTCAATCAGTAATTATTTTAACTGTTCTTCAAGACAATGGTGTATGGAATCCTGCATGACCACCCACTGTTTTACTAGTGATAACCTGGAGTAAAAGAATCTATAAAAGAATTTTCTCCTTTGGGACATTTTTGACTCTCTAGTCATGCAGAACCTGTACACAAACCAATAGGCAGTCATTTGGACAAAACAAGGGGATACTGCATGCTTTAAAATCAGGAAAGATGTGCATCAGGGTTGTATCCTTTTACTATACTTATTCAATCTGCATGCTGAGCAAATAATCCAAGAAGCTTGACTATATGAAGAACACGGCATCAGGATTGGAAGAAGACTCATTAACAATCTGCAATATGCAGATAACACAACCTTGTTTGCCGAAAGCGAAGAAGAAGACTTGAAGCACTTACTGATAAGATCAAATACTACAGGCTTCAGCATGGATTACATCTCAACATAAAGAAAACAAAAGTCCTCACAACTGGACCAATAAGCAACATCATGGTAAAACGGAGAAAAGACTGAAGTTGTCAAGGATTTCATTTTACTTGGATCCACAATCAACGTCCATGCAAGCAGCAGTCAAGAAATCAAACGACATACTGCATTCGGCAAATCCGCTGCAAAAGACCTCTTTAAAGTATTAAAAAGCCAATGTGTCACTTTGAGAACCAAGGCGCGCCTGACCCAAGCCATGGGATTTTCAATCGCCTCATATGTATGCGAAAGCTGGACAATGAATAAGGAAGACTGAAGAAGCATTGATGACTTTGAATTATGGTGTTAGCAAAGAATATTGAATACACCATGGACTGCCAGAAGAACAAACAAATCTGTTTTGGAAAAAGTACAGCCAGAATACTCCTTAGAAGTGAGGATGGCGAGATTTTGTCTCATATACTTTGGACATGTTATCAGAAGGGACTAGCACCTGGGGAAGGACATTATGCATGGTAAAGTAGAAGGTCAGCAGAAGAGAGGAAGACTCTCAATGAGATGGACTGACACAGTGGCCGCAATGATGGGCTCAAACATAGCAACAACTGTGAGGATGGCACAGGACCGGGCAGTGTTTCATTTTGTTGTACAAAGGGTAGCTATGAGTTAGAACCAACTCGATGATACACAACAACAACAAAGTCAGAAATGTTACCTGATGTTAAATTATATATTAAATAAACTACAATCAATTTCTATTATTGGCTTAATAATATTTTTGTTTTAACAACTCCATAGGCACTATTTTATGAAGATTAAATGGTCTAATATATGCTATTATTATACTTTTGTGGTATTATCACATTCTTTTTATTATTTTTTTCCCATACAAAAATTTACACAGTTATGTGACTCTAATTGTTCTCCCCATACTGTGACAGCACATTCTTCCTCTCCACCCCTGATTCTCCATGTCCATTCAACCAGCTCCTAACCCTCTCTGCCATCCCATCTCACGTGTGGACAGAAGCTGCCCGTTTAGTCTCTTGTATCTACTTGAGCCAAGAGGCACACTCCTCACGAGTATCACTTTATGTCCCACAGTCCAGTCCAATCCCTGTCTGAAGAGATGGCCTCGGAAATTCTTTTAGTTCCAGGCTGATAGAGAATCCATGGGCCATGCTTTCTGGGGTTCCACCAGTTTCAGTCAGACCATGAAGTCTGGTCTTCTTACTAGAATTTGAGTTCTGCACCCCATCTTTCTCCTGCTCCATCCGGGACTCTCTGTTGTGTTCCCTGTCAGGGCAGTCACTGGTGGTAGCTGAGCACCATCTCAGGCTGATGAAGTCTCTGGTTTACGTGGTCCTTTCTGTCTCTTGGGCTAATACTTTCCTTGTGTCTCTGGTGTTCTTCGTTCTGCTTTACTCCAGGTGGTTGGGACCAATTGATGCATCTTTAGATGGTCGCTTGCAAGCTTTTAAGACCCCAGACACCTCTCACCAAAGTAGGACGCAGAACATTTTCTTAATAAGCTTTGTTATGCCAAATGACCTAGATGTCCCCCGAAAGCATGGTCCCCAGACCCCTACCCCTGCTACTCTGTCCCTCAAAGTGTTTGATTGTATTCAGGAAACTTCTTCGCTTTGGTTTAGTCCAGTTGTGCTTCCCCTGTAGTGTGTGCTGTCCTTCTCTTCACCTAATATACTTCTTATCTACTATCTAGTTAGTAAATAACCCTCACCCTCCCCCCCCACCCTCGTAACCATTAAAGAATGTTTTCTTCTGTGTTTAAACCTTTTCTTGAGTTCTTATAATAGTGGTCTTATACAATATTTGTCCTTCTGTATTATCAAATTCTTTGTTCACTTAACCATGTAAATATGGGGAAACTAGATCATTTTCTAACCTTTCTGGGTCTTGGCAACTAGCTTACAAGCCACATTAACTTTGTTAAAATTCTGTGAATTGCCAAATATATTCACATTCAAATAAAATAATTAAAATGCATTCCATCCAAGGACCAATAAAAATAAGTTCTCCATTAGCACAAATAACTGCAAGCTAACATACTCTGAAGTACATGTCAAACGATGAAGTACCTGTCAAACCTAGCTTCTCAAAGGTTACATTTGCTCCTTCTTCAAAAAATCACCACTTGGTAACTTGTCAAAAACAGGCACAGGCTGCTCTGAACCAAAAATGTCCATTTTTACATTAAAATACAATGTCATAAGGTCAACAAAACTGACCAAACCCATTGCTGTTGAGTTGATTCCAAATCATAGCAACCATATTGTTTGACTTAAAGATGACTTTTAAGAGACCAGTCTGCTCAAGGTTCAAAAGATCACCTCAAGAATGGCCTGGAATACAAGGAAAAGATTAGTCCAATGGACTAACGTGCCACAGTTACCAAGGCCTCCCCCAGACTGAGTCCAGTACAGCTAGACGGTACCCAGCTACCACCGCTGACTGCTCTGACCAGGATCACAACAGAGGGTTCTGGACAGAGCTGGAGAAGGATGTAGAACAAAATTCTAACACACAAAAGAAAGAACAGATTTACTGGCCTAAAGGAGACTGGAGAAACCCCTAGAGTATGGCCCCCAGACACCCTTTTAGCTCAGTGGTGAAGTCACTTCTGAGGTTCACCATTCAGCCGGGGACTGCATAGCCCCATAAAACAAAACGCGACCAATGAGGCACAGCAGTCCAGCGACAAGGGCTAGAAGGCAGAAGGGGACAGGAAAGCTGGTGATAGGGAACCCAAAGTTGAGTAAGGACAGTGTTGATGTGTAGTACCATTATCATAGGGCAACATGTGTACTGTTTAATGAGAAACTACTTTGTTCTGTAAGCTTTCATCTAAAGTGAGAATAGGAGCACAACTGGAAGAGTGTGGTCGATGTCACTGAACTGTGCATATAGAAATTTTTGAAATGGTGTATCTTTGGCTATGTATATTTTCACCAAAAAAAAAGAAAAAAAAGGTCGAGAAGGGAGAGAGTTGACATGTCATGGGGTTGTTAACCAATGTCATAAAAACAGTATGTGTACTACTGTTTCATGAGAAACTATTTGTTCTGTAAACCTTCACCTGAAGTACAATTAAAAAAAAAAAGAATGGCCTGGGTCACCCCAACTTTATGGACCCCAGAAATCTGGATTCCAGAAGAATTAAAAACTGCTTCTCAGTCGTCCCAAATCTAAATCCCCCTGCGGTGGATTAATCACTTTTGTGTGTGGCCCTCTAGCCATGGTCTTGTAACTCCCACCCAGGTGATTGTGTGATAGGGTAATCGTGACCCACCAATGGGATTGGTTAGTTTTGCCTTAAAAGATAGCCAACTGCTGAGCAGAGAGGAGGAACTCATCACCAACAAGGAAGCACAGACCCAAGAGCAGAGACCCATCAGCAGGAGATGGCATAGTGGGCTTCCTGGCCCATGGAGAGAGAAAGCTGAGTGCCTCTAGGCACAGACTGAGCGCCAGGGAGAGGCGTGCCTGGAAGCACGCCTGGGGAGAGGCTATCCTGATGGAAGAACTGTATCCTGAGTGTTCTTGAGCCTGAATTGTAACTGTCATTTCCCTAATAAACCCCATAATTTTGAGTATGGTCTGTGAGTTCTGTGTGGCCATTGCAATGAATTATCGAAACCTAGTAGAGAGTACTGTGGGAAGGATGGTCAGAATCAGTAAAGATGGCAGAGAGAGGAGGCATGTCTGACCTATGCCTCATGGGAATCAGTCTTGGGCTGTTGATCTTGATTCTCCTTTCCCCTTGTGAAGTAAGAGGAGGTCAGACACTGCCCTCTCGCTGTCTATTCACCCCCTACCTCTCTAAAGATTCAGAGCCATTTAAACAACTAGCTGCTAAACATTTCCAAAACTGAACTCTCTACCGACACTTCTCTAACCTCAAACATGCCCATTTCTTATCTCAGTTAGCAGCAGCAGCACCCAAGACAGAAACTTATCATATAGCCACAACTCCTTCCCTCTTCCCCCAAATTTAACCAATCTCCAAATTCTGGTACCACCTCCTGGATCCATCTGCTCTTCTTAGCTTCTGTGCCCTCTTTTACACTCACATCATGTCTGGGCAAAGCATTTAGTTCACAGGGCAGGATTTCCAGAGCTCTTTTGCCTCCAGCAGAAAATTAGCAATGTTCACAACGGTGCCTGCTTTGTCAGCCTTTGTCCCTGTACAACTACTATGAGAAAGAACAACTATAAGAAAGTCTCTAGTCTATCCTTGTTGTGGTGGTGCTGTCAAGTTGATTTCAACTCATAGTGACCCCAAGTGACAGAACAGAACTGCTACATAGGGTGTTCTAGGCTGTAATTTTTATGGGATCAGATCACAGGTCTGTCTCCACAGAGCCACTTGGTGGGTTTGAACCACCAACCTTTTGGTTAGCAGCCAAGCGCTTAAGGCACCAGGGCTCCTCAGCCATCCTTGGTGGACATCTAATGCAAATGAGAAATAAACTCTTGTTTCAAGCTACTGAGATTTGGAGTTTGTTTCTTACCCATCATAATCTAATCTATCCTGATTTTTCAATATCTCATACCTAGACTATTACAATAGCCTCTCCTAACTAGTTTCTTTCCCTCTACTCTAAACGCCCCTAAGTATTTCTCTAAATTGCCACCAGAGTTACCTTTGTAAAACACAAAATGATCACCTGTTTCTCTAATTAAAATCTTCAGAGGCTCCCCTTTGCCTCAAAATATTCCAAATTCCTTAATACAGCTGACCATAAAATCAGGCCCTATATACATCCTTCTCTCCTGTCATTCATACTACTCTCCCTACATACCATATTCTCCATACATACCACATTCTTTAATAGCCCTAGATCTTTGCCCATGCTATTCTACCTGCTTGGGATGTCCTTCTACCCTTCCAACACCCCACCCCACCTCACCTTTGTGTGCTTGACCATACAAGCTCCCAAGGCAGCTATCCCTCCCATTCCTCAATAGTTATTCAAATTTGCCTCTCTTTTCAAGGTCTGTATTCTACCAACACCCTTCACTCTAATATACCAGCCCCCAGCCCCAAAAGGATAATCTGTCTCCTACATCATGAGGAATATAAAGTTCACAAGGCAGGAACACCCTCAAATTCCTTTGTCCATATACAAAACGTCTGTCCTCACCCCTATCTTGACCTTTTCCTTCCTATCTTAATGAGGGAGATAATAGTAATTCTTCTACATATGCTCTGGATTTCATACTCTCTACCAGCTCAAGGACTTCACTCCAATTTCACCACTCTATTGTCTTGCTCATTCTCCTGAATATGTAAGTCTCTCATCTTAAAAAACTTCCTTGAGCCCTGCATTGCCTCTACTATTGTCCTTTCTCTCTCTTTGCAATCATCTTGAAAGACAGGGCTTGTTTGCCTTTCCTTTCTTGCCTTCCATTTATTCCTCAACATAATGCAATTTGGCCTCTGCTGTCATCACTCCAGTGACCCTACTCTTAACGAAACCACCAAGGACCCAAGTGCCAAATCCAATAAGCTCTTTTCTGCCCTTATCATACTTGACCTTTCCACCACATCTGGCACTATTGCCTTCTTCCTTCTTGAAACTCTCTCCTCTTGGTTCCTATCACACACACTTTACCAGTTTTCCATCTACCTTTCTGGACTTCTCCTTCTTAGATTTCTTTCAAAGTTCCTCTACCATCAGTCACACCTTTAACTCCTCAGCCTTCTGCCCTTCTCAGTTTGGACATACTCCTTACATGACGACCTCCAAACTCGTGGCTTCAACTACAATGTATATATAGACTGTTGACTACAAAATCTCTCTCTAGCCCCAATTTCTCGCTCCAGCTCCAGTATATCAAATTGCCTATTAGGCATTTCTACATGGCTCCACAGGTACCTCAAAAACTCAACCAGTCCAAAACCAAATGCCTCATTTTTTATTCCCAAACATAAATCTTCCTTTATTCCATAACTCATAAATGATGTCATCTACCTTAGCATGGACGCAGAAAACTAGGCTCATCCGTCTCACCACTACACTCACATCTCCAAGTCTAACAGATTCTACCTCCTAACTCTCTCCTGAACCCATCCATTCCTGTGAACTCGCACAGGCACTTTAGACCTTTGCTATTTCTTATCTGGATTATTTTGACTGCCCCTAAACTACACTCACTTCCTGATTCCAGCCTATTTTTTAATCCCGTCCCCAAACTGCTACAAGGGATCTTTTTAAAAAGTAAATCCTTCAACAGCTTTCATAGTTTAAGACGAAAATTCAAAAAATTTAACCTATCAAATAAGGCGTTCAAGATTGGACATCTACCTGTCTCTCTAAACTTTACTAATCCCCACAAGCATCCCATGTAGCCATGTTCAGTTCCTTGCAGTCATCACACTGCTCTGCTCTACACCTTCACCCCTTACAAATGCAGCTCCTCCCTAGAACTCTCTTCCCCATACTTCTCTACTTGGCTAATTCCTATCAGTCATTAAAGTTTCAGCTACAGCATGCTCCCACAGAAAATCTTTCCAGACCTCTGCTGTCTTCCCAAAGCACCTTGTGCATTCCTCTAACTCAGTGCTGACTGTCTAAGCTCTTTGGGGTAAGGACCCTAGCACCTAATACTGTAGCCATTCAAACGCTGGCTGAATTAATGAATCCACAGAAACTCAATTCAAATTTTACCTCCTCTGAAAAACTGAATCTGATCCTGCCATTTAGAGTTAACCACACCCTCCTTTTGCTCTCATATTACCTCTCATCACTTCCTTGTAACACTTATTACCTTGTAGTCTATTTCCTTTTTGTAATCGATAATAAACCATTAGCTCCTTAAGGATAGGGACAATATTTTATTTACCTTGGTATCCTTAGCATGTAACACATTATCTAACAAATAATAGGCCCTATTAAATGCCTGAGTGAATGAGTCTGTTCTTTTCATGAATTTTCTTGATGCTAGGTCTTACTTCGGAAGCAATTCTGTAAACTTGACTTGAAGATCCCTCTTCTACCGTAAAAATACAGAAAGACCAGAAACTAAGAAAGATCTTCTAAGAGATAACTGTCCTGGGAGGAAAATAGGCAATACTTACTCTAATAGACTAACAATAAACTGAGAATTTATCTGATTTCCAAGCTAATACTATAAATTGGGCTCACAGTGTTCCAAAGCAGTTAAGTAAAAGTTAAGAAAAAAGCAGGTTGATAAAATGAAAGCAAAACCAAACCCATTGCCATCGAGTCAGTTCCAACTCATAGTGACCCTGAATAGACAAAGTAGTTTGGTGTTTTTATCCTTCTCTGAAGCAGGCTACACTTGCTAACTGTGGCCACAAAACAGGTATAAATACATCCCAGCTACATTGAAAAAGCACTCACTAATATCTGTAGGCTTTTTTTCCCTTCTTCTGTATTATCTACTAAATATGGTACAGTAAAATACTGAAGCTAGCCTAAGACTCCATTAAGTGCAGCTTCAATCTCAAGTGTTGACTCTTTAAAATGATAGCTGTATCAAGAAGTATTACTGTACTTAACACTAAGTTTATATTTAAGTTTATATTTCCAAAGACAGGAAAGAAAAAAAAGATCAAAATGGATGTCAGAAAAGACTCTGAAACTTGTGCTTCTGAACACAGAATTGCTGAAGCAAAAGGAAGAAATGACCATGTAAAAGAGGTGAACAGATTTCAAAGAGTGCTCGAGAAGACAAAGTAAAGTATTACAATGAAATGGGCAAAGACATGGAGTTAGAAAGCCAAAAGAAAAGAAAACGCTTGACATTTCCCAAGCTGAAAGAACTGAAGAAAAAAATGAAGCCTCGATTTGCAATAGTGAAAAGGATTCTATGGGGAAACTACTGAACGATGCAGGAAGCATCAAAAGAAGAGGCAAGGAATACAGAGTCATTATACCAAAAAGAATTAGCTGACGTTCAACCATTTCATTTCAGGAGGTAGCATATGACCAAGAACTGATAATACTGAAGGAAGAAGTCCAAGCTGCACTGAAGAAAAACAAGGCTCCAGGAACTGACAGAATACCAACTGACATGTTTCAACAAACGGATGCAACGCTGGAAGTGCTCACTCATCTATGTCAAGAAATTTGGAAAACAGCTACTGGTCAACCAACTGAAAGAGATCCTTATTTGTGCCCATTCCAAAGACAGGTGATCCAACAGAATGTAGAAGTTATCAAACAGTATCATTAGACCTCCGGGCAACATGGCACTATAGACAAAAGCACCACGCCGTTCTTCCACAGCAAAGATCCAAAAAACTAAGCCAAACAGAGAAAACGGCAATCCTGAAATCCTAAGCATCAAATGAAGAGATAAAGAACTCAGCCAATCACCAAACGGAATAAGAAACTGACCAAGAACAGAGAGTGAGGGGAGATATATGCAGAGGTCCCCATCAGCTAACAAAGCCTGGATCCGCCATCTTGGACTCCTATCAGAGATCAGCAAACAGGGGGTACGAGAAAGCAGCTTCACACAGCTTCCAGCAGGAGACAGAACAAATGGTAACCAGCGATATATGCTTTCCCATTCCCCACCCTTCTTCACCCCTACTCGACCTCCTCTGCTTCCAATGGCCACAGTCTCGTAGCCGGGAAGCACAGGCTTCACCCCGGTGTCCCTTGGATTCCACCCGCCTGCACTTGTTGGCTCCCTTTTTCTTGACTGCTGGTATTGCTTTCTTCTGCTTGTTTAGATTTCTTCCTTACCTCTCACCACCTCCCCCTCCGTTCTCTCAAATACCTGGCTCCATGCGCCATCACTGCTTCTTCCTGAAAGGCTATGAAATACCACTCGAACGTGAAACTACTTCCCGGCCCGTGCTGCTACGCTGGTGGGATCCTGGGGCTTTTGTTTGCTTTGAATTGTTTGTTTTTTTCTTTTCTCTTTTCTCGAATTGGGAGCCCATTCTAGCCGGGCAGTACTACGCGGCTTGGGACCTACCCCTCAGTTTGCACAGACACACAGAGGGATTCCTGAGGACATCTCTTTTTTCTTTTTTTTTTTTTTAAGGGGGGTGTTTCTTGTTCCTTTTTTTTCATGTTTGTTTTCTTTTCCCTCTTTTTCCCTGTTTGTCTTTCTCATTATTCGGTTTCTCGTCTCTCTATACTTACCTTCTCTTCCTGTCTCCAGAAGACCTGGCAGAGTGACACCTCTACCCCTTCTAGCCAGGCTGTACTTCACAGCCTGGGAGCAACTTCCCTAGACCCAGCAGCAGCACCGCTCCAATCCCTGGGAGCTTTTCGTTCCGTTTTTCTTTCTAATTTTTATTTATTTGTTTATTTTTTCTTCTTCTATTTTTTGTTTTTCTCCATTTCATAGACTCTCATCTCTCTGCCCCAACAGCAATCTCCCTTAGCACTCTTTTGTTTGTATGTTTTTGGCTCCTTTTCCTCTCTCTCCTCTCTCCTCTTTCCCATACCCATCTTAGCTCCACACATCACAATCTACCCCCTCCATCCTGCCTACCTCCACCAAGCAGCCCAGGCATGGCCTACCAGAAACAACCCTGCACTGATTCCCAGTCCGCCCTGGTGGCCACAGAATATGCCACAAACAACCCATCCCAGCAACTCCTCTTCAGCTAGACCTGCCCTGCTGTCCCATATCTGATCAACTGACCCTGCCAATTGGAGAAGGAGGTGAAAAGTATTGTGCCCATGGACGAGAAAACAACAAAGAACACACAGCCCCTGCCTGCTCCGACATAGCCAAATTAAAAAAAAAAAAAAAAAAAAAGCAGGATGACAAAAACAAATCCACAATCAATAAATGATGAAAATAACTACCGAATGCCCTGAAGACAACAGACAATATCAAAACACTTACAAAAACAGGACAGGATGGTTCCAAAAGGCATCCAAAATAAAACACCAGATGACTTTCCAGTAGAAGAAAAGGCACTAGAACTACCTGACAGGAAATTCAAATCTCTAATGTTCAGAGATATCCAAGAGTTGAAGCAAAAAGCAGACAAAAATGAGGAAAAAACAGACAAATTCATGGAAAATACAGACAAAAAAAATGGAAGAATTCAGGAAAATAATGCAGGAACAAAATGCCAAAATAAATTCACAACTAGGAATCATACAAAAACAACAGTCAGAAACACAAACAATGAACATTTCAGAAATGAACAGTGTCATCGAAGGGCTAAGGAGCAGGTCTGACATGATGGAAGACAGGATCAGTGAAATTGAAGACAAACACTTGGCTACAACTCCCGTTTCAGGAAAAATCAGAAAAAAGAATGAAGAAAAATGAAGAGACCCTGAGAATTATGTGGGATACAATCAAAAGCAAAATTTTGTGAGTGATCAGAGTTCCAGAACAGGAGGAGAAAACAGAAAACACAGAGAGGATCACTGAAGAACTGCTGACAGAAAACTTCCCCAACATGATGAAAGATGAAAAGCTGGCCATCCAAGAAGCTCAACAAACCCCATATAGGATAGACCCTGAAAGAAAATCACCCAGGCATATATCATAATCTCATTAACCAAAACCAAACACAAACAAAGAATCCTGAAGAGCAGCTCGAGAAAAACAAAAAGTCACATACAGAGGAGAAACAATACGACTAAGCTTAGATTATTCGGAAGAAACCATGCAGGCAAGAAGGCAATTGGATGACATATACAAAACCTTGAAAGAAAAAAGTTGCCAGCCAAGAATAATATCCTGCAAAACTCTCATTCAAATATGATGGTGAAATTAGGACATTTCCAGAGAAACAGAAATTAAGGGACTATGTAAAAACCAAACCAAACTTACAAAAACTATTGAAGGGAGTCCTTCGATCTGAGAACAAAAACATCAGCTCAGACGCTGAATCTAGGACACAGGATCGTACCAGCCAGATACCAATCTAGGAAATGAACTCTTAAGGACTACCCAAAATCAAAAGAAATACAACAGGGAATCAGAGAAGTTAATCTGTAAATGACAACAACGTCAGAACAATAAAAGAGGGAATAAATGGTATAGGTATAGAATCTTCTAATAAAGAGGAAGGCAAGGCAATACCAAATAACAGACTGCTTCAAACTTAGGAAGACAAAGGGTAAATTTCATGGTAACCACAAAGAAAGTCAACAAACCTACTCATCAAAATAAAGAGGAAAAACAAAGTCTCAGTAAAAACAAAACCTACAACAACAAAAGAAATGAAAAAAAATCCACAAACCAAAGGAATTCAGCTCAGGAGAGTAAGAGGAACAAAGAAAACGTCACCACCACAAAAAAAAAAGAACTACAAAATGCATCTTATAACATGGATGAAACTGGAGGGCATTATGCTGAGTGAAATAAGTCAATCACAAAAGGACAAATATTGTATGAGACCTCTACTGTAAAAACTCAAGAAAAAGTCTACCCACAAAAAGAAACAATCTTTGTTGGTTACAAGGGATGGAAGGGGTAGGAGGAGGAATACTAACAGACAATAGATGAGCAGTAACTTTGGTGAAGGGTAAGACAGTACATAATACTGTGGAGGCCGGCACAACTTGTACAAGGAAAGGATATGGAAGCTCCATAGACACATCTAAACTCCCTGAGGGACTGAACTGCTGGGCGGAGGGCTGTGGGGACCATGGTCTCGGGGAACATCTAGCTCAACTGGCATAACACAGTTTATAAAAAAACGTTCTACATTTCACCTTAGTGAGTAACGTCTGGGGTCTTAAAAGCCTGTGAGCAGCCATCTAAGATACTACAATGGTCTCACCCCTTTGGCAGCAAGGGAGAATGAAGAAAACAAGATAAAAGGAAAAGATCAGTCCAAAGAACTAATGGACCACAGCTACCACAGCCTCCACCAGACTGAGTCCAGTAAAACTAGATGGTGCCCGGCTACCACACTGACTGCTCTGACAGGGATCACAATAGAGGGTCCTGGACAGAGCTGAAAAAGGACATAGAACAAAATTCTAACTCACAAAAAAAAAGACCAGATTTACTGGCCTGACTGAGACTGGAGAAACCCCAAGAGTATGGCCTCTGGACACCTTTTTAGCTCAGTAATGAAGTCACTCCAGAGTTTCACCATTCAGCCAAAGATTAGACAGCCCCATCAAACAAAACTAGATTAATGGGGCACAACAGTCCAGGGATAAGGACTGGAAGGCAGGAGGGGACAGGAAAGCTGGTAATAGGGAACCTAAGGTTGACAAGGGGCAGTGTTGACATGTCGTGGGGTTGTTAATCTTTGTCATATGTGTACTAACTTTTTCATGAGAAACTATTTGTTCTGTAAACCTTCATCTAAAGGACAATAAAACAATTAATTAAAAAAAAACCTCATTAATATTACATGCAAGTAAAATTTTTCTGAATACCATTCAAAAGCGGTTGCAGCAGTACATCAACAGGGAACTGCCAGAAATTCAAGCCAGATTCAAAAGAGAACACGGAACAGGGATATCATTGCTGATGTCTGACAGATCTTGGCTGAAAGCAAAGAATACCAGAAAGATCTTTTATTTACTATGTGTCTTAGGCTGTCCTCTCTAAAGAAGCAAAACCAGTAAAGAGTGTAAATATATATAGAGAGAGATTTACATCAAGGAAATGGCTCGCGCGGTTGTAGAGGCTGGAACATCCCAAGTCCATGGATCAGGATAGAGGCTTCTCCTGATTCACACAGCTGCAGGGGCTGGCGAATCCAAGATTTGTAGGTTGGAGAGCAAGGCTCTTGCTTACAGGCTGTGAAGATCGATGAATCCCAGAATCGGCAGGCAAGACCGCAAGGCTTCCCTGATTCGCAAGGCTGCAGGCGCTGGCGCGGCTAGTTCAAGTCCCAAGAACTGGGGCCAGACGAACAGGAGCCAGCTGCAGGATCCAGTACAGGCAAAAGCCAGAACGTCCACTTATATTTGGGTGCACACCACACGCCCAAGAAAACTCCCTTTCGACAGACGGGCTACTCACAGCACATTTCATCATGCGGGTGATTACATATCAAATCTCAACAGGTAAGTGATCACAACATTATACGACTGCCAAAACACAGAGAATCACGGTCCAGCCAAGCTGATACACAATCTTATCCATCACACTATGCAAACGCATTCAATTATGTGGGTCATAACAAACTGTGGATAACGTTGCAAAGAATGGGAATTCCAGGACACTTAATTGTGCTCATGCAGAACCTGTACATAGACCAAGAGGCAGTCGTTCAAACAGTACAAGGGGATACTGAGTGATTTAACATCAGTAAAGGTGTGCATCAGGGTTGTATCCTTTCACCATACTTATTCAACCTGTATCTAAGCAAATAATCTGAGAAGCCGGACTATATGAAGAAGAATGCAGCATCAGGATTAGAGATAGACTCATTAACAACTTGTAATACGCAAAAGACACAACCTTGCTTGCTGAAACTGAAGAGGACTTGAAGATGAAGATCAAAGACCATAGCCTTCAGTATGGATTACACCTCAACATAAAGAAAACAATCCTCACAACTGGACTAATAGGCAACATCATGATAAACAGAGAAAATATTGAAATTGTCAAGGATTTCATTTTACTTGGGTCCACAATCAATGCCCAAGAAAGCAGCAGTCCAGAAATCAAACAGTGAGCAGCCATGTAAAATACATCTACTGGTCCCACTCCATCTGCAGCAAACAAGGATGAAGAAAACCAAAGACTCAAGGGAAAGATTAGTCCAAAGGACTAATGGACCACAACTACCACAGCTTCTACCAGACTGAGTCCAGAACAACTAGACAGTGCCTGGCTACCACCACCGACTGCTTTGATAGGGATCACAATAGAGGGTCCCAAACAGATAGGAAGAAAAATGTAGAATAAAATTCAAACTCACAAAAAAAGACCACTTACTGGTCTGAAAGAGATTAGAGAAACCCTTAGAATATGGCCCTCGGATACCCTTTTAATTCAGTACTGAACTCACTCCTGAAGTTCACCATTCAGCCAAAGATCAGACTCGCCTATAGAACAAATAATAACAGATATAGGTCAACAATGTATACGAGATTAAATGGGCACACCAGCCCAAAAGCAAAGACGACCAGGCAGGAAGGGACAGGAAAACTAGACAAATGGAACTGGGGAACCCAACGTCAAGAAGGGAAGAGTGTTGACACATCATGGGGTTAGCAACCAATGTCACAAAACAAGTTGTGTATTAATCGTTTAATGAGGAACTAATTTGCTCTATAAACTTTCACCTAAAGCACAAAAAAAGAAAAATCAAAGGACATACTGCATTAGGCAAATCTGCTGCAAAAGACCTCTTTAAAGTGTTAAAAAGTGAAAATGTCACCTTGAGGACTAAGATGCACCTGATCCAAGACATGGTATTTTCAGTCACCACATATGCTTGTGAAAGCGTGACAATGAATAAAGGGGACCAAAGAAGAATTGATGCCTTTGTACAAGAGTGCTGGCAAAGAATACTGAATATACCATGGACTGCCAGAAGAATGAACAAACCTGTCTCAGAAGAAACACAGCCAGGATGCCAGGATGCTCTTTAGACATGAGGATGGTGAAACTTCATCCCACATACTTTAGACATGTTATTAGAAGGGACCAGTCCCTGGAGAAGGACATCAAGCTTGGTAAAATAAAGTAAGAGGGTCAGCAAAAGACAGGAAGACCCCCCAATGAGAAGGACTAACACAGTGGCTGCAATCGTGGGTTCAAACATAGCAATGATTGTGAGGATGGCGCAGAACTGGGCAGCATTTCGTTCTGTTGTACACAGGATTGCTACGAGTCGCAGCCAACTCAACGGCACCTAACAACAGGCAGCAAGGTAAAAACCTGGCTCAAGGTTTCAGTTATTGGCCTTAGGGTAACTATGGACCAAAATAAAGAATCAAGAACAATGATCTTTCTTGGGTAGAGAGTTTGCTAAGGGGCAAAACAACTGGCAAAATCACAGTCTACAACATGTATCTCAAACCATTTTAGCTTCTTTCTTTCTTTCCTCCTGTCAGCTGATAGAGGAATAAGACAAAAATCACGTGCTCTAGTAAGCTCTTTTGGCACTGGAGATATCACGATCCTAGCAAATTTAACTTTAGCGCGAGCATAAACTCAGAATGGAAAAAGCAGAGGGAAATATGGTTAGGAACAGAGGACCCTAGCTTTGCAAAAAATGACTCAAGAAAGGTAGACAAAATGAGAGCTGTACCAAGGCCTCCACCGGACTGAGTCCAGTACAGCTAGATGGTGCCCGGCTACCACCACTGACTGCTCTGACCAGGATCACAACAGAGGGTTCTGGACAGAGCTGGAGAAGGATGTAGAGCATAATTCTAACTCACGAAAAAAAAAAAGACTAGATTTACTGGCTTAAAGGAGACTGGAGAAACCTCGAGAGTATGGCCCCCAGACATCCTTTTAGCTCAGTGGTGAAGTTACCTCCGAGGTTCACTGTTCAGCCTGGGAGTGGACAGCCCTGTAAAACCAAATAAGACTAACGAGGTACAGGAGTCCAGTGACAAGGGCCAGAAGGCAGAAAGGGACAAGGAAACTGGTGATAGGGAACACAAGATTGAGTAAGAATATTGTTGATGTGTTGTGAGATTGTTAACCATTATCATAGGGCAACATTTGTAGTAACTGTTAAATGAGAAACTATTTTGTTCTGTAAGCCTTCATCTTAAGTGAGAATAACAGCATAATTGGAAGAGCGTAGTCAATGTCACTGAACTGTGTATGTAGAAATTTTTGAAATGGTGTATCTTTGGCTATGTGTATTTTCACCAAAAAAAAAAAAAAAAAAGATTGAGAATTTAGAGGGTTAATATGGTGTGGGGTTGTTAACCAATGTCATAAAACAACATGTGTACTACTGTTTCATGAGAAACTATTTGTTCTGTAAGCCTTCACCTGAAGTACAATAAAATATTAAAAAAAAAAAAAAAAAGAGAGCTGTTGGATGTCCCTCAAGGGTTCCAAAACAGCATCTGACCAGTGAGGGTTTTCACTGTTGTTGTTTTGAAGTGAAGAGGTTTTTGGGGAGAAACAATGGTGTATTCCAAGGAAGCAAGGTGAGAAAACGGGGATACTAAAAAAATAAGTAACTCATTTGTAGCTGGAGCCTAACCCTGAGAGCAAACGGAAAACAGCAAAATATAAGGCAAATGAGGTAGAGGAAAGGAGCCCTGGTGGCACAGTGGCTAAGTAATCAACTACTAACCAAAAGGTTGGTGGCTCGAACTCACCAGCTACTACTCCACAG
The DNA here is from genome assembly GCA_030035585.1 of Dugong dugon. Classification (NCBI taxonomy): domain Eukaryota; kingdom Metazoa; phylum Chordata; class Mammalia; order Sirenia; family Dugongidae; genus Dugong; species Dugong dugon. The sequence continues at coordinate 12,157,262 of CM057465.1, forward strand.
GAGAAAGATGTGGCAGTCTGCTTCCATAAAGAGTTCAGCCTTGACTGACAAAGAAAAACAGGAGAGGAAGCAAATAACCTGCGTAAAAAATGAGATGGGTGATATCACAACAGACCCAACTGAAATTAAAAGAATCATAACAGAATACTATGAAAAACTGTACTCTAACAAATTTGAAAACCTAGAAGAAATGGACAAATTTCTAGAAACTCGCTACCTACCTAAACTAACACAAACAGAGGTAGAATAACTAAATAAACCCATAACAAAAGAAGAGATTGAAAAGGTAATTAAAAAACTTCCAACAAAAAAAAAGCCCTGGCCCGGATGGCTTCACTGGAGAATTCTACCAAACTTTCAGAGAGGAGTTAACACCACTTCTACTAAAGGCATTTCAGAGCACAGAAAAGGATAGAATACTCCCAAACTCATTCTATGGAGCCAGCATAATCCTGATACCAAAACCAGGTAAAGACACCACAGAAAAACAAAATTACAGACCAACATCCCTCATAAACATTGACATTAAAATCCTCAACAAAATTCTAGCCAACAGAATTCAGCAACATATCAAAAAAATAATTCACCAGGATCAAGTGGGATTTATACCAGGTATGCAGGGAGGGTTCAACACTAGAAAAACAATCAATGTAATCCATCACATTGAGAAAACAAAAGACAAGAATCACATGATCTTATCAATCGATGCAGAAAAGGCATCTGACAAAGTCCAACATCCATTCATGATTAAAACTCTCAACAAAATAGGAAAAGAAGGGAAATTCCTCAACATAATTCAGGGCATTTATACAAAGCCAACAGCCAACATCATCCTAAATGGAACTTTGAAAGCATTTCCCTTGACAACGGGAACCAGAAAGGATGCCCTTTATTACCACTTATTTAACACTGTGCTGGAGGTCCTAGCCAGAGCAATTAGGCTAGAAAAAGAAATAAAGGGCATCCAAATTGATAGGGAAGAAGTCAAAGTATCTCTATTTGCAGATGATATGATCTTACACACAGAAATGTCCAAAGAGTCCATAAGAAAAATACCGGAACTAATAGAAGATTCTAGCAAAGTTTCAGGATACAAGATTAAACATACAAAAATCAGCTGGATTCCTTTACACCAACAAAGAGAACCTTGAAGAGGAAATCACCAAATCAGTACCATTTACAATAGCCCCCAAGAAGACAAAATACTTAGGAATAAATCTAACCAGAGACATAAAAGACCTATACAATGAAAACCACAAAACACTACTGCAAGAGATCTACATAAGTGGAAAAACATACCTTGCTCATGGATAGGTAGACTCAACATTGTGAAAATGTCAATTCTACCCAAAGCCATCTACAGATACAATGCAATCCCAATCCAAATTCCAACAGCATTTTTTTAATGAGATGGAGAAAGAAATAATCACCAACTTCATATGGAAAGGGAAGAGGCCCCGAATAAGTAAAACGTTACTCAAGAAGAACAACAAAGTGGGAGGCCACACACTACCTGATTTTAGAACGTATTATACCACCATGGTAGTCAAAACAGCCTGCTACTGGTACCACAACAGATACATAGACCAATGGAACAGAATTGAGAATCCAGACATAAACTCATCCACCTATGAGCAGACGATATTTGACAAAGACCCCAAAGTCCATTAACTGGGGAAAAGACAGTCTCTTTAACATATGGTGCTAGCATAACTGGATATCCACCTGCAAAAAACTGAAATAAAACGCACACCTCACACCATCCACAAAAACTAACTTAAAATGAATCAAAGACAAATATAAAATGGAAAACGATAAAGATCATGGAAGAAAAAATAGGGACAACACTAGGAGCCCTAATGCACAGCATAAACACAATACGAACCATAAGTTACAATGCATAAGCACCAGAAGAGAGACTACACAACTAGGAGCTCCTAAAAATCAAACACTTACGCTCATCAAAAGACTTCACCAAAAGTGTCAAAAGACAACCTACAGACTGGGAAAAAATTTTTCGCTACGACAAATCCAATCAGTATCTAATCTCTAAAATCTACAAGATACTACAAAATCTCAACAACACAAAGACAAGAAACTCAATTAAAAACTGGGCAAAGGATATAAACAGGCACTTCACCGAAGAAGACATTCAGGTGGCTAACAGACATATGCAGAAATGCTCATGATCATTAGCCATTAGAGAAATGCAGATCAAAACTACAATGAGATATCATCTCACCCCAACAAGGCTAGCATTAATCCAAAAAACACAAAATAATAAACGCTGGAGAGTTGTGGAGAGACTGCAACACTTATACACTGTTGGTGGGAATGTAAAATGGTACAACCATTTTAGAAGTCGATTTCGCGCTTCCTTAAAAAGCTAGAAACAGAAGTACCATAAGATCCAGCTATCCCGCTCCTTGGAATATATCCTAGAGAAATAAGAGCCATCACACGAATAGATATATGCACACCCATGTTCACTGCAGCACTGTTCATGATAGCAAAAAGATGGAAACCACCTAGGTGTCCATCAATGGACAAATGGATAAATTATGGTATATTCACACAATGGAATACTATGCAATGATAAAAAAACAACGATGAAGCCATGAAAACATAACATGGAGGAATCTAGAGATCATTATGCTGAGTAAACTTAGTCAGTCACAGAAGGACAAATATTGTATAAGACCACTATTTTAAGAACTCAAGAAAAGGTTTAAACACAGAAGAAAACATTCTTTGATGGTTACGGGGGGGGGGGGGTGAGGGTTATTCACTAACTAGATAGTAAACAAGAATTACCTTAGGTGAAAGGACAGCACACACTACAGGGCAAGTCAGCACAAGCAGACTAAACCAAAGCTAATGAAGTCTCCTGAATACAACTAAACACTTTGAGAGACAGAGTAGCAGGGGCGGGGGTCTGGGGACCATGCTTTCAGGGGACATCTAGGTCAACAGGCATAACAAAGTTTATTAAGAAAATGTTCTGTATCCTTCTTTGGTGAGTGAGTGGCGTCTGGGATCTTAAAAGATTGCAAGCAGCCATCTAAGATGCATCAACTGGTTTCAACCAACTGGAGTAGAGGAGAATGAAGACCACCAAAGACACAAGGAAAGTATTAGCCCAAGAAACATAAAGGACCACATAAACCAGAGACTTCAAAAGCCTAAGACCAGAAGAACTAGATGGCGCCCATCTACAACCAATGAGTGCCCTGACAGGGAACACAACAGAGAATCCCTAATGGAGCAGGAGAAAGGTGGGGAGCAGAACTCAAATTCTAGTAAAAAGACCAGACTGAATAGTCTGAGGCTGGAGGAACCCCAGAAAGCATGTCCCCCGGACTCTCTGTCAACTCAGAACTAAAATCATTCCCGAGGCAAACTCTTCAAAGATTGGACTGAACTGTGGGACATAAAATGGTACTCATGAAGAGTATGCTTCTTAGCTCAGGTAGATACATGAGACTAAATGGGCAGCTTCTGTCCAGGGGTGAGATGAGAAGGCAGAGAGGGTTAGCAGCTAGTCGAACGGACATGGGAAATCTGGGGTGGAAAGGAGGAGTGTGCTATCACAGTACAGGGTGAGCAATCAGGATCACATAAAAATGTATGTATAAATTTTTGTATGAGAGACTAACTTGAAATGTAAACTTTTGCTTAAACTACAACCAAAAAAAAAAAAAAAAAAAGATTTCAGCCTTGGAAACTCTGTAGGGCAGTTCTACTCTATCCTATAGGGTAGCTATGAGTCAGAACCAACCTGACAGCAACAGGTTTTGGGGTTTGGAGGTAAAGGGGCCGGATTTAAAAAAAAAAAAAAAAAAGCCTAGCCTCTGTCCTGGAGAAAGGAGGATTCATTGAAAAGTTTTAAGCAGGAACAGAAGAAAATAAGATTTTAGTTTTCTTTGGCTGAAGGGTACAGAACTAAATGAAAAATTGGAAGGAGCAAAACTACAGCAGGGAAACCAGCTAAAGGCCACTGCAGTTGTCTAGATGAGAGATAATGGTCTCCTGGACTAAAGAAGTTGCAATGCTGATGGGAGAGAAATGGCAATATTCAAGAGAGATTAAGGAGATAGAATCTATATAACTTCATGATTACTGGATGTTAAAAGGTTAAAAGAATACTCACATGTGACATCCATTATCTATCTTATGCAACTAGGTGGTATCACTCACAGATAAAGAACTCAAGAAAGAACAGACTTACATGAAAAAAATGTTTTTTTTTTTTTTTTGCTTTGGTCATGTTGAATTTGAGGTGCTGTGTGAGAGCCAAAAAGAGATATTCAAGAGACTAGTGAATGAACTAGCCTAGATGTCACGCAAGAGATCAGAGCTGGAAACCAAGACTCAAGAATCGTCCATTTATACTAACAGATGCCAAATGAAGTTGTCAGAAAGGTGAGACTGAAACACTACGTAGAGCTGTGTTTTCTAAATCCCATCCAAGACAACTGACCAGAGACAGCAGTAACACCTGGAATGTTTGTTAAAGAACAAAGTATTGAGCTTCATTTCAAGCCTACTAAATCAAAATCTCTGGCAATGAGACCTAGGAACCTACATTTCATTCATTCATTCATTCAATAAATGTGTGATGAGAGACTATTCTATGTACTAGGAATACAGCAGTTAAAATAAGATCCCTGTTCTACAGGGACCTATGTGTCTGAATTGCTATGAGTCTGAATCAACTTGATGGCAATGGTTTAGTTTGGTTTTCATGGAGTTTAAATTCTAGGTGTGAACTAGACTATAAACAAGAAAACAAACAAGATAATTCAAGATTGTGGTAAATGGTATGTTGTTGTTGTTGTTAGATGCCGTCAAGTTGGTTCCGAGTCATAGTGACCCTATGAACTACAGAATGAAACACTACGTGGTCCTGCACTATCCTTAAAATAGTTGTCATGCTTGAGCCCACTGTTGCAGTCACTGTGTCAATCCATCCTGTTGAGGGTCTTCCTGTTTTTCACTAATGCTCTACTTTACCAAGCATGAAGTCCTTCTCCAGGGACTGATCCCTCCTGACCACATGTCCAAAGTATGTAAGACGCAGTCTCGCCATCCTTGCTTCTACAGAGCACTCTGGTTGTACTTCTTCCAAGACAGAGTTGTTCGTTCTTCTGGCAGTCCATGGTATATTCAATATTCTTTGCCAACACCACAATTGAAAGGCATCAATTCTTCAGTCTTCCTTATTCACTGTCCAGCTTTCACATGCATATGATACGACTGAAAATACTATGGCTTGGGTCAGGCGCGTTTTAGTCTTCAAGGTGACATCTTTGATTTTCAACACTTAAAAGAGGTCTTTCGCAGCAGATTTGCCTGATGCGATGCGTCTTTTGATTTCCTGACTGCTGCTTCCATGGGTGTTATTTCTGGACCCAAGTAAAATGAAATCCTTGACAACTTCAATTTTTTCTCCTTTTATCATGATGTTGCTTATCGGTAGTTGTGAGGATTTTTGTTTTATGTTGACGTGTAATCCATACTGAAGGCTATGGTCTTTGATCTTGATCAGTAAGTGCTTCAAGTCCTCTCTTCACTTTCAGCAAGCAAGGCAGCATCATCTGCATATCACAGGTTGTTAATGAGTCTTTCCCTAATCCTCATGTCTTGTTCTTCATACAGTCCTGCTTCTCGGATTATTTACTCTGCGTACAGACTGAATAGGTATGGTGAAAGGATACAACCCTGATGCACACCTTTACTGACTTTAAACCATGCAGTATTCCCTTGTTCTGTTCGAACAACTGCCTCGTGATCTATGTACAGGTTCCTCAGGAGTACAATTAAGTGTTCTGGAATTTCCATTCTTTGCAATGTTATCCATAATTTGTTACGATCCACACAGTCAAATGCCTTCACACAGTCAATAAAACACAGGTAAACAAACATCTTTCTGGTATTCTCTGCTCTCAGTCAAGATCCATCTGACATCAGCAATGATAAGATACCCTTGGTTCCACACCTGCTTCTAAATCCGGCCTGAATTTCTGGCAGTTCCCTGAGGATATACTGCTGCAGCCGCTTTTGAATGATCTTCAGCAAAATTTTATTAGCACGTAATTTCCACATTTGGTAGGATCACCTTCTTGGGAATGGGCATAAATATGGATCTCTTCCAGTTGGTTGGCTAGGTAGCTGTCTTCCAAATTACTTGGCATAGACAAGTGAGCACTTCCAGCGCTGCATCCATTTGCTGAAACATCTCTATTGATACTTGTCTCAGTCATCTAGTGCTGCTCCAAAAAAAATACCACAAGTGGATGGCTTTACAAAGAGAAATTTATTCTCTCACAGTCCAGTAGGCTACAAGTCCAAATTCAGGGCATCAGCTCCAGGGGAACGCTTTCTCCATTGGCTCTGGAGGAAGGTCTATGTCATCAATCTTCCTTTGGTCTGGGAGTTTCTCTGCGCAGGAACCTCAGGTCCAAAGGACACGCTCTGCTCCCGGCACTGCTTTCTTGATGGTATGAGGTTCCCATGTGTCTCTGCTCGCTTCTCTCTTTTATATCTCAAAAGAGATTGCATTAAGACACTGATCTTGTCAACCTCATCAGTATAACCTAATCACAGTGATAGAATTTACAACACATGATGAGATCACATATAATCTCATCATAGTGGTAGAGTTTACAACACATAAGGACATCACATCAGATAACACCATCATACAATACTGGGAATCATGACCCAGCGACGTTGCTACACACATTTTTTGGGGGACACAATTCAATCCATGACAATACTCCAATTCCTGGAGCCTTGTTTTTTGCCAATGCCTTAGTGCAGCTTGGATTTCTTCCTTCAGTACCATGGGTTCCTGATCATATGCTAACTCTTGAAATGGCTGAACATCAACCAATTCTTTTTGATATAATGACACTGTGTATTCCTTCCATCTTCTTTTGATTTTTCCTGTGCTGTTTAATATTTTCCCCATAGAATCCTTCACTACTGCAACTCCAGGCTTGAATTTTTTCTTCGGTTCTTTCAGCTTGAGAAATGCCCTTTTGGTTTTCTATCTCCAGCTCTTTACACATGTCATTATAATACTTTGTCTTCTCGAGATGCCCTTTGAAATCTTCTGTTCAGTTCTTTTATTTCATCATTTCTTCCTTTTGCTTTAACTAATCGACATTCAAGAGCAAGTTTCAGAGTCTCTTCTGACATCCATTTTGGTCTTTTCTTTCTTTCCTGTGTTTTTAATGACCTCTTGCTTTCTTCACGTATGATGTCCTTGATGCCATTCCACAACTCATCTGGTCTTCAGTCATTAGTGTTTAATGCGTCAAATCTATTCTTGAGAAGGTTTCTAAATTCAGGTGGGATATACTCAAGGTTGTACTTTAGCTCTCGTGAACTTGTTCTAATTTTCTTCAGTTTAAACTTGAACGTGCATATAAGCAATTGATGGTCTGTTCCGCAGTTGGCCCGACCTTGTTCTGACTGATGATATTGAGCTTTTCCATTGACTTTTTCCATAGGTGTAGTCAACTGACTCCTGTGTATTCCATTTAGTGTATAGTCACCATTTATGTTGGTGAAAAAAGGTATTTGCAATCAAGAAGTCATTGGTCTTACAAAACTCTATCATGCAATCTCTGGCATCGTTTCTATCACCAAGCCCTTATTTTCCAACTACTGATCCTTCTTTGTTTCCAACTTTCGCATTCCAGTCACCAATAATTATCAATGCATCCTGATTGCATGTTCAACCAACTTCAGACTGCAGAAGCTGGTAAAAACTTAAATTTCTTCATCTTTGGCCTTACTGGTTGGTGCATAAATTCGAATAACAGTCATATTAACTGGTCTTCCTTGTAGGCATATGGATGTTATCCTATCACTGACAGGACAGAAACACCCGTACTTCAGGATAGACCTTGAAATGTTCTTTTTGACGATGAATGCAACGCCATTCCTCTTTGTCATTCCTGGCATAGTAGGCCATATCATTGTCCAATTCAAAATGGCCAATACCAGTCCATTTCAGCTCACTAATGCCTAGGATATTGATATTTATGCGTTCCATTTCATTTTAGACAATTTCCAATCTTCCTAGATTCATACTTCATACAGTCCACGTTCCGTTTGCAGCTGTTTCTTCTCATTTTGAGTCGTGCTACAAAAGCAAATGAAGGTCCCGAAAGCTTGACTCCATCCACATCATTAAGGTCAACTCTACTTTGAGGTGGCACCTCTTCCCCAGTCATCTTTTGAGTGCCTTCCAACCTGGGGGACTCATCATCCAGCACTGTATCAGACAATGTTCTGCTGCTATTCATAAGGTTTTCACTGGCTACTTCCTTTCAGAAGTAGACTGCCGGTCCTTCTTTCTAGTCTGGAAGCTCAGCTGAAACCTGTCCACCATGGGTGACCCTGCTGGTATCTGGGATACCAGGGGCATAGCTTCCAGCATCCCAGCAACATGCAAGCCCCCACAGTAGGACAAACTGACAGACATGTGCGTGGGGCGGGGGTTTAAATGCTATGGAGATAATAAAACAAAGGACTGTAATGAGTCACAAAGAAGAGTTAACTATTTTGGATAAGTTGGTCAGGGAAGGTCTATAGAGGAATCATCTGAGCTGAAACTTGAATGATGAAAAGAGCTAAATCAGGTGAAGAGCTGGGGAACAGCACTCCAGGTAGAAGGAACTACAAGTGCAAAAACCCTGGGGCAGAAAAAAAGCCACTGTGGCTGGAGGATAGTAAGAACAGGGGAGTGTGGTACAAAGTAGGTCAGAGAGGCTGGCAGGGGCCAGATCATGAGGGTTTTGTGAGCCACATTCTTAACAAGTTCTCCAGGAGCTGCTTGTGCTGCTAAAATTTAAGACCAGAGAGCTAGAAGAAAAATAAAACAGAAACTTTCAGGAAAACAAATATTTACAGGACAGACAGGAGAAAAAGAGCCAGGAATGCTAGTGGAAAACCAAGAAAGTATTGTGTCACTGAAGCATTTCAAGAAGGAGAGGGATCAACAGCGAAAACGCTGCAGAAAAATCAAATAAGGATGAAAAAAGTTCCATTAGATTTGGTAACAAGGTTACCACCGACTTCTTCCCATTGGTTTCGACCGCTCCTGGGAGCTGCCTCCACCAAGAGCATTGGAAATACTAAGAGAGATTTCTTGTGGGGGTGTACATTCACCTGCTACCCAACCACAGCACATTGTTTTTTGAAAGTTATCAGCTGGTTACTGCCCTAGATTTTCTTCTTCCTGGTCCCACAATCACAAAGGAAGGGTAAGGAGAAAGCTCAGTGTGGGAAGATAGGGAGAAAATATATTTCAAATGTATCCAATATTAAGTTTGGAATGTCACTGCCTTAATTACTTTCCTCCTAGCTCTATTATGAAGCCTGCAAAAGCTTTTCACAAGTCTGAACCATCCTTCTCCAAGATCCCAAGAATTACCTGATACTTATAATGCTGCTCACATGCCCAAAAAAAAAAAACACTGTCATGGAGTTGATTCTGACTCACAGCGACCCCACAAGACAGAGTAGGACTGCCCCATAGAGTTTCCAAGGTTGTAGTCTTTACAGAAACAGACTGCCACGTACTTCTCCTACAAAGTGGCTGGAGGGGTTCGAACCACCAACGTTTCGGCTAGCAGCCAAGTGCTTAACCGCTGCACCACCAGGGCTTCTTCTCACATGCCAAAACTATATATAAATTCTTACAACTTACATATGCAACAAAAACACTACTCCCACAAAAATATGAACCATCCAGGGGCTCACAGAAGATTAGTAGTGGAAGCAAAATTACCTCCAGAAGATCAAGACAGAACGTGGCTGGTCTGCAGAACTTTTTCTCTTTCTCTTCCCACCACAGACTCACGATCAGCGAATACCAATTAAAAACAAGCCGAGTTCTTTTAAACCATGCTGGTTACCTCATTTATCTTTATGCTTCTAGCTCTACAGGGTAAGAACTTAAGCGGAGTTCTTTTGGGACCTCAGAATAACAATAACAATTTAGAAGAGTCACAGTGTGACAATAAGTAAGGAGTTAAAGGGAATGAAAAGATATTTCATGCCTTTGAGGTTAACAAACTAAGTAGAAACAAGATAAAATGAGTCCTTTAAAACTACCAAAATTGTTTTCACTATTGGGAGACATGATTGTCTAAGGCTTTTCTACCTTTTCTCCTTGTTCCTTCTCATCTGTAAGCTGAGGTTCCCAATTTGGTCAGTTCTTTTTTAAAAAACACTAGAAAGCATCCTAGGAAACTTACTGTCAAAACTGCAAAGCTGAAACTCAGAAGGTTTGATGGGAAGCCTAGGGGGCAGAGAGTGGAAGATAATGGTGATGGAATAATTTGGAAAAGGATAGTGAGAATAGCAGCACAACTGGAAGAATGTAATCGATGTCACTGAATTGTACATGTAAAAACTTTTGAAATGGTGTAACTTTGGCTATGTATATTTTCACACACACACAAAAAAAAAAAAAGGTCCTCCAAGGTCGAGAAGGGAGACTGTTGACCTGTCGTAGGGTTGTTAACCAATGTCATAAAACGATATGTGTTACTGTTTAATGAGAAACTATTTGTTCTGTAAACCTTCATCTAAAGTACAATAAAAATAAATCTTTCCTATCTATATCTGTTTTCAGAAACAAACTCAAAATCCTTAAGAAAGGAATGGAAGAGATGGGAAAAGTCCAAACAGGTGCTACACTGTTAAGCCGGCAGCCATGGTAAAAACAAAAGTTAGCCCCTAAAGACTGAAATGTTTTCTACAAAGAGTGAGAAGAAAGGATATAGGGTAAGGAAGATACTAAGGCCACTATACGTGAAAGTCTCTAAAATTAGACCCACCAACTGTATTTATGCACAATCTTCAAGCCATGCATCCAGTTATTTTTCCTACTTGTAAGCTCACCACACATTCCACAGAGGGACACTCAAGAAGTCCTTTATCCAGCCTTACAGAGGCACAGAAAAAAACCTTAAACACAAATACACAACTTCATAAAATTCTTCTCCTCTGCACTTACTGAGGATGTGTAATCAAAATGTAAAACTTTTTTTCTTCTTCCTCAAAATCTACTTTTTTCTGAAAGCTTTCCTTAGAGTTTATGAAGTGATCTGGCACAGGAGTATACTGCCAGTCACTCAGGAACTGATAGCTACACTGAAACCTTGTCAGTTCTTAGTATTTACCTACATGAGGTAAAATGGCATAGGGGTCAAATGATGTTAAAGTATTTCTGAAGCCTGAGAAAGACCTCCCAGAATCTTTGTGAAAGGACTTAAAAGGGGACAATAGAAGTTTGGTAGAAGTTTTTACTGATCTGCCTAAACTATGTTAGAAATTATTCATAAAACTAGAATTACTAACATACTTCTGATGTGTTACTTCTTTATACTAATAATATCACAGCCCAATACAGTCCAATGCATACCAGATTTACCAATTCTTCCACACCCTACAAATCATTCCCTCATAGGCCTGGTTGCTTTCAATGTCCTGGCAAAGACTTAAGCAAAAGCCTTAGCTTTGCCACCGGCATTCCTACAAAGTGTTAAAAGGGCTACCTCATCCCCTTTGTCTTCCTAAGCTGGAAAAGAGTGGCAGGGACTGATCCAAAGAGAAATCTCATCCAGGCCACTCCAGCCAGAAGGTCAATGAAGGTAACAAATCAAGAAATGAGAATGGAAAAAAAAATAAATGAGGGATAATCCGAACTCAGGGGCCTGCTCCTTTTACCCTCAGGTAAATAAGGAGAGAATATTAAAAATGCCTCCAAAAATGGATTTGTGCAAAAAGGATCAGATGTTCTCCAGAACTGAACACTCTACCATTGTTAGAAAAAAATCTGTATAGTTTTTGAGCTCAACTCTCTCCACATAGGAGACCTAGTGGTGCAGTGGTTAAGAGCAATGGCTGCTAACCAAAAAGGTCGGCAGTTCAAATCCACCAGCCACTCCTTGGCAACCCCATGGGGCAGTTCTACTCTGTTCCATAGGGTCGCTATGAGTCGGAATCAACTCAACAGCAACAGGTTTGGTTTTGGTTTTGGTCTCCACATAAATGGGGGGGGGAGGGAGGCTCTAACCCAGAAGGCCAGGACTATAAATAGTAACATCTTCAGTCCACTGAAAAATTCAAAGTGGAACAAGTCTGCTCAGCTCTTTGGGGCCAAAGATGTGAACAGACCTCAAGGGAAGAGCCTGAAGCAGCGGGAACATTCTAGCCACATGAGATCTAAGATAATCTTCCTCTAAGACCACCAACACCAAAAATCACACTCCATCCTCCTCTCCACCTTTACAATGCTTTCATTCAATGACCTGAAAGCACAAGACTTTTGTCAAAAGAGAAATGTAGCAAGAACTGAGAGGAAAAAACATCTCAAGGTCTTCCAATGAGTGCTTTACAAAACCCTGGTGCAAATCCATCCCACACCTTCAAGAACAACCAATACCCATTCTCTGATCAAAAATTCATGACAATGAAAGAGTTCAAGAATAAAAACTCTTCCTCTTTACCTATTCATTCATTTGTTAAGCAGAGACTGGGCATCAAGGGTTGTACTAAGAGCTGAGGATACAGCAATTAACTAAACAAAAATATATGCCCTCAAGAAGCTTACTTTCTAATGGGGCCGGGAGAATAAAACATATAGTAGGTTAGGTTGAGAAGGGTTAGGTTGAGAAAATCAGGCGGAGAAGTCCCATATCAAATGGGTTACGTCAGTGTATGTGGGGGAGGGGCTTTGCGATTTAGATAGCCAGGAAATGTCACTGTTATTGTGACATTTGAGTAAAGACCTGACGGAGGTAAGGGGACAGGATATGCAGCGTTAAAGGGTAAGGGTCATCCAGGAAGAGGGAACAAGTGCATAGGCCCTAAAGCAGAAGTGGCCCGGTGTGTTCAATGAACAGCCAGGAGGCTGGTGTATGTGTGCTGGGAGCAAAAGGGTGCTATAGATCTAGGGCCTTAAATGCAATTGTAAAGAATGTGGTTTTCATTCTGAAGGAGAAAGGGAAGCCATTTGTCTTCTGACTTCTTTCCATTAAAAATTAGCAAGCACACTATTTTGATATAGGCTTTTTTTTTTTTTTTTAATTGTGAAGCTCTACAGTATAGATCCATAGTGTATACAAAGGAGCTGGAACTACAACTCCACAATTTGACTTGTTGCTGACAGAGTTCATCAGACTTTCATTCAAGAAAGGTTCTGTCCTTTCAACCCTCTGGAGAACAGTAACAGGAAAAAAAATATAACTAAAAGATAAACTGAATTAACCCAACCTATCACTTTCCACCATTACTTAAACCTTCATCTTGACATCACAGGTAACCAAAGGGCTCCACAAAAGGATAAAAAACAAATATTGAAGGAATAAAATGGGAAAAATGCATTAGGAAGAAAGAGGAGCCACAAATACCTAATTCAAGTGCCAGCTTGACTATGTGAAAACACAACAAAATGCTAGGAATTTGTGACATTCCTAACGTGGAGCCTATCACCTCCCTCCTCCACCAACATCACACAAAAATGACTTCTCAATTTTAGTTAAGTCTATTTGAAAAATATATATACCCGAATGGAACTTAAATTTCCCCACACTTGGCTTTGGTTTTAAGGCACCTCTCAGGCATTGGGTCATTTCTCATTACTATCCAAGAACAATTCACTTTGAGTGAAGAAATATTCTGAGGAGTTAATGGTCACAAATGTTGAAGAAATTTGTCTCTACAGGAAACCAAAATCACAAACAATTTTCAGGGGCTCAAAAGTGAGTTATGAACTTATTGTAGGCCCAACTTTTCAGCTCCACAAACATCTCCTTGTATGTGTCAACCTAAACCTCAGTCCCCGTAATAAACTCGGACACCGGCATGTTTCCAAACACTCCAACACCTCTCCCTCCCATTTTTTCAATGCTTTAAGGAAAAAGGAAATCCAAGAAACACATGGAGCTAGTCACCTCCAAGCACAAGGGCGCAACAGTTTTAGGTCCCACCGCACAGGCCACAGGTGGCGACAGGCCCCCATCCTCCCCCCCCACTCCCCGCCCGGCTCCCCAAGCCCAGCTTCTCGCCTGCGCACCTCGCGCAGATTTGGGGCGTCTCTGGCCTCAGGGCCTTCCTGCCAGGGCGATTCAGGTCTTGACCCACCTCCCCAGAAGCACCAGCACGGTGGACCCAGGCACAGGGGCTTCTTCCCGCCCCCCAACCCGCAGGGCCGCCACGCCCCCTCCCCACGGGCTGCCCACGCCGCCAGCCCCCTCGGCCGCGAGGTGGCCTCACCTCACGCAGGCCGTAGTGGGAGAGCGCCGTCTCCGCCCGCCGCCCGGGCCCTAGGCCGCTCGGCTGCGGCTTGGCCCCGACGGCCGGCGGCGGGGCACTTCTAGGGGCGGGCTCTTCTCGGCGGGGGTTTCCCCAGGGCCTAGGACGGGGGTGCGGGGGGGACCGGGGCGGGGGAGGGGACAGGGGCCCGGGGAAGAGGGGGGAGAGGGGGAAAAAAGGGGGGAACCTAAACCCGGAAAGGGAGAAAAGGGGGGAGGGGGAAATCAGAAGGGAAGAAAGGCCCAGAGTCCGCCCCCCGCTGCGGCCTGCGCACTACGTCACCACGTCTGGCTTAGTCGTCACGGCGTCCTGTGCTCCGCGCCTCCCTGCTTCCTGTTTGCTACTCTCGTCACCGGTAAACATCCATCCTAGCTATTTACCATCTCCACACACAAACGCAGACGATTGCACACTCACTCCCTCCTGGTCCCACACTCAGCGTTACCTAGGAAACTATATGTCAAGCTACCAATTCAGATCCACTGGGATCATCAGTCCACCTTAAGCCCATCAAGACTGTCAGATACATGCACATAATACTAATAGTGATAACTATAATTTCTATCTACAGTTACAGAGCATTTTCAAAACAGCCTTTCACTTAGCACGGAAACTCTGGCACCCAAACAGAACATATATTCAATAACTGTTTGTTGTTTAAATGGATAAAGATAGTGCGGTAGGTAAATGTCCATTTTACAAATGAAAAAACTGACCTAGGAGGAACTCTGTCCATCATATTAAAATCATATTCTTACCACCACCTCCTCTCCAAGATACAATCCTACTTAAGTGTCATCTTAAATTTCCAATCTTCCCCATTCTGTCCATTCTAGGCAGAATCTATTTGGTTATTGATTATGTGTATTTGGATCATTTACTCAAAGAAACAGCGTAGTCTTGCATTAATAGAATTCGACCATGGAATGCTTTTAATGTGACAGGAATCACTGTAGGCAAAAAAAAAATCACGTAATTATAGTACAATGTAAGTGCTACAATAGAGAGGTATTCAATGTGTTATGGAAACATAAAAAAAGAGCAATTAGTTTTTAAAGGTAAGGGAGACTGAGTAAGCTACAAAGAAGCTACAGATGAAATTTCAGCTAAACTTGAAGATTATAAATAGGAGTCCACCAGGCAGGAGTGAAAACTCCAGAGAGAGGATAACTTGAGCAAAGTCATAGCCAAAATCCAAACCACCCCCTTTGCTGTCAAATCAATTCTAACTCATAGCAACCCTACAAGACAGAGTAGAACTGCCTCATAGGGTTTCCAAGGCTATAATCTTTACGGAAGCAGATTGCCACATCTTTCTCCTAGGGAGCGGCTGGAGGTTCAAACCACTGACCTTACAGTTAGCAACCAAGCACTTTAAGCACTGTACCACCAAGGCTCCTTGAGAGCAAAATCATAGAGGTATGAAATTCATCATTCCTTCAAGGATCAGCAATTTAAGTTTCCAAGCTGGGGCAGGGAGCAATGATGGACAAAAGAAAATAACAGCTAATATTTTTTAGCACTTACCATAAGTGTAGCGGAAACTCTGGTGGCATAGTGGGTAAGTGCTACAACTGCTAACCGAAGGGTCGGCAGTTGGAATCCACCAGTTGCTCCATGGAAACTCTATGGGGCAGTTCTACTCTGTCCTATAGGGTCGCTAGGAGTCAGAATCAACTTGACAGCAACAGGTTTGGTTTTTTGGTTTTATGAGTGTAGCATTCTACACCTATTAACCAAAAAAAACCATTGCCACTGAGTCAATTCCGACTCATAACGACCCTATGGTACAAAGCAGAACTGCCCCCATAGGGTTTCCAAGGAGCAGTTAGTGGATTCAAACTGGCAGCCTTTTTTGGTTAGCAGCTGTAGTTCACCATAGCTCTTAACCACTGTGCCATCAGAGCTCCTCTACACCTATTATTTCTATTTAATACTCAAAGCAATAAGTACTATTATTATACCCATTTTATAAGTAAGGAAACCTGGGCACAATAATTCAACAAAGTCCCAGATTTTGAACTGAAGCAGTTTTTCTTCAGAACTTCACTATTAACCACTGTATTATTATAATTGGAAACGGCAGGTTGCAAAGGACATTGTATGTCATGATACAGAGTGAAACAGTCCAGCATCTTCTCAGCTAAGGCAGAAATATTGAAGGAGGAAGGGCCAAGATGGCTGAGTAGTCGGACACTGCCAGTGGACCCTCTTACAACAAAGACTCGAAAAAACAAGTGAATCGGTTATATATGGCAATCTGTGAGCCCTGAACATGAAAGGCAGAGTTGAGGAACCAGGCTGAGTGGCAAGGGAGAGAGAGACAGTTCAGAAGCAGCAAGGAGTTGCCAGACCTGACCTGGCGACAGCCTGAGCCCCTCGGGCCTGGTCAGCTCAGGGGTGAGTGGTGAAGCAGGCAAGCAGCGTGCTTGGGAGGCATATTTTCCACACCGGGAGAGACCCAGCACCAGAGAGTCTACACAGCCACCCAGAAACAGTGAGAAGCAGGCCCTGGATCGGTGAAAGATTAGTACTTGCATATGGCCTACTGCGCGGATCAAAAACACCCCCCTTAGGGAAAAACCTCTCCCCCATTTACGTCCCCACTCCCTGCTCTGCACTGGGTCCTGGACTGGCTTCAGCAATTGCCGAGTCCCCTGGGCTGGAAGTAGGATCTGTCACGTGCCTGCAGCCATTTTCCCTGCCTTGGAAAATGAACAAACTAACAAATAGGGGAAAAAAGAAACTGCCAGCTCCCCTAAGCCAGGAACCCAGGGTAGGCATAGCTCCTTTGCCTTGGCACAAGCATAAGGGATCCATGGGCATTGAGTGCCTTTCCCCATCCATAGACTTGTGTGGGACCATTTCAACAGTGAAGGCCCTCCTTACTGCAGTACAACAGGGTATATACCGGAACTCTAACTTCAACTGTTTCAGCTGTGAAGTGGCAGGTTCTTGACATTTGACACTGGTCTACCCATTAAGCAGGGTCTTCACCTACCCACATCAGGGGCCTGATGACTGGTGGCTCCACCCACACCACATAGCCACCTGCAATAGGGACCCATGAATACGAGGTGCCCCCCCAGTTCTTACAGCCAAAAGCATTAGGTGCTCATAGTCCGGCGGCAAAACTCGCCCCCTACAAGCTCTAGTGAACAGGGACATGCCTTCCTCCTCGACACTTGGGGGCGGCCGTCAGCCCCCTGCCTTGCTCAGAGTGTTTCACCCTGCTGCAGCCAGATGCCTGTGCCTACACCAATCACCCATGCCTGTCTGGGACTGTAAGTGAGAGCCTACACCACACACTTGACGGCTATCTATCTGGATACCTGAGCTGATTCCGTACAGCAGGAGTGGGTGGGCTCCTGAGCTCACATACCTAGTAACAGATCTAATGACCTGGTGATAGGACATTAGAGCTTCAAAAGTGCCAATAATCAAACTAGCTCATATGAGCAGCCTATCTGGGCATGTCAAAACAAAACAAGAAGCTAGGACACAGTAAGAAAACATAAAATAAATAAATATAGTAACTTATTGATGGCTCGGAGACAAAAGTCAATATCAAATCACGTAAAGAGGCAGTCCATGCTGACATCAGCAAGCTCCTAAAATAAAGAATCTAGAAATTTTCCAGAGGAGAAAAATTTCTTGGAATTATCAGAGACAGAATACAAAACATTAATATACAGAACTCTTCAAGAAATTAGGAAATTAAGCAAAACGCAGAACACACAATAAAGGAAATCAAAAAGATTAGAGAAGAGCATAATGACAAATTTAACAGGTTGCAAGAATCCATAGAGAGACACAATCAGAAATCCAGAAGATTAACAATAAAATTTCAGAATTAGACGACTCAATAGAAACTCATAGGAGCACAATTGAGGCAATGGAAGTCAGAATTACTAAGATTGAAGATAAAGCACTTAACACCAACTTATCTGAGGAAAAATCAAATAAAAGGATTTTAAAAAATGAAGAAACCCTAAGAATTATGTGGGACTCTATCAAGAGGAATAATCTGCAAGTGATTGGAATACCAGAACAGGCAGGAATAACAGAAAATACAGAGAGAATTGTTGAAGATTTGTTGGCAGAAAACTTCCCTGACATCATGAAAGATGACAAGATATCTATCCAGGATGCTCATCAAACCCCACATAAGGTAGATCCCAAAAGAAAGTCACCAAGACATATTATAATCAAACTTGCCAAAACCAAAGATAAAGAGAGAATTTTAAGAGTGGCTAGGGATAAATGAAAGGTCATCAACAAAGGACAGTCAATAAGAATGAGCTCGGACTACTCAGCAGAAACCATGCAGACAAGAAGGCACTGGGATGCCATATATAAAGCCTTGAAGGAAAAAAACTGCCAGCCAAGAATTATATATCCAGCAAAACTGTCTCTCAAATATGATGGCAAAATTAGGGCATTTCCATATAAACAGCAGTTTAGGGAACTGGCAAAAACCAAGCCAAAATTACAAGAAATACGAAAGGGAGTCCTCCAGTTAGAAAATCAGTAACATCAGATAACAACCCAAGACTAGAACACAGGACAGAGCAACCAGATATCAACCCAGATAGGGAAGTCACAAAAGTAAATCACAGCTAAAACACTGAAAATAGGGAAACCTGTCAATATGTAAAAGATGACTACATTAAAACAAAAAAGAGGGACTTAAAAAATGTAGACATAGGTTTTTCATAAGGAGAGGAAGTCAAGGCAATATAAACAAATAAAAGACTGGTACAAACTTAGAAAAATAGGGGGAAATATGAAGGTAACCACACAGGAAACTAACAATCCTACAAGTCAAAATAAAAAACTAGAAAAAGATAAAGACTCAGCAAACACAAAATCAACAACAATGAAAAAGATGAAAAGAAAATACATAAAGAAAAACGATCAGCACAGTAAATTAAGTGGAACAAAGAAGCTGTGAACAACACACAAAAAGGGACATCAAAATGACAGCACTAAACTCATACCTATCAAGAGTTATGCTGAATGTAAATGGAGTAAATGCACCAATAAAGAAACAGAGTGGAGTGGCAGATTGGATTAAAAAAACACAATCCATCGATACGCTGCCTACAGGAGACACACATTAGACTTAAAGACACAAACAAACTGAAACTCAAAGAATGAAAAAAAAATATATCAAGCAAAAAACACTCAAAAAAGAGCAGGAGTGGCAATATTAATCTCTAACAAAATAGACTTTAAAGAAAAATCCACCACAAAGGATAAGGAAGGTCACCATATAATGATTAAAGGGTCAATACACAAGCAGGCCATACCTGTAATAAATATTTACACACCCAATGACAGGGCTCCAAAATACATAAAACTAACTCTAATAGCACTGAAAAGAGAGATAGACAGCTCCGCAATAATAGTAGGAGACTTCAACACACCACTTTCAGTGAAGGACAGAACATCCAGAAATAAGCTCAACAAAGACATGGAAGAGTTAAATGCTAGAGTCAACCAACTTGTTCTCATAGGCATATACCAAACACTCGACCCAACAGCAGCCAAGTATATTTTCTTTTCCAAAGCACATGGAACATTCTCCAGAAGAGACCACATATGAGGCCATAAAGCAAGCTTTAACAAAATCCAAAGCATCGAAATATTACAAAGCATCTTTCCTGACCATAAGGCCCTAAAAGTAGAAATCAACAACAGAAAAAGAAGGAAAAAAAAAAAAAAATCAAACACATGGAAACTGAACAACACCTTGCTCCAAAACTACTGGGTTATAGAAGAAATTAAGGATGGAATAAAGAAATTCATAGACTCAAACGAGAAAGAAAACACATCCTACCAGAACCTTTGGGACACAGCAAAAGCAGTGCTCAGGGGTCAGTTTACAGCAATAAATGCACACATCCAAAAAGAAGAAAGGGCCATAATCAAAACATTAACCCTACAACTGGAACAAGTAGAAACAGAACAGTAAAAGAAGCCCTCAGGTGCCAGAAGAAAGAGAATAATAAGAATTAGAGCAGAATTAAATGAAATAGGGAATAGAAAAACAATTGAAAGAGTTAACACCGAAAGCTGGTTCTTTGAACAGATCAACAAAATCAATAAACCACTGGCCAAACTGACAAAAGAAAAACAGGAGAGGAAGCAAATAACCCGTATAAGAAATGAGATGGGTACTATCACGACAGTCCCAATTGAAATTAAAAGAATCATAACAATCACTATGAAAAACTGTACTCTAACAAATTTGGAAACCTAGAGGAAATGGACAAATTTCTAGAAACTCGCTACCTACCTAAACGAACACAAACAGAGGTAGAATAACTAAATAAACCCACAACAAAAGAAGAGATTGAAAAGGTAATTAAAAAACTTCCAACAAAAAAAAGCCCTGGCCCAGATGGCTTCACTGGAGAATTCTACCAAACTTTCAGAGAGGAGTTAACACCACTTCTACTAAAGGTATTTCAGAGCATAGAAAAGGGTAGAATACTCCCAAACTCATTCTATGGAGCCAGCATAATCCTGATACCAAAACCAGGTAGAGACACCACAGAAAAACAAAATTACAGACCAACATCCCTCATAAACATTGACATTAAAATCCTCAACAAAATTCTAGCCAACAGAATTCAGCAACATATCAAAAAAATAATTCACCAGGATCAAGTGGGATTTATACCAGGTATGCAGGGATGGTTCAACATTAGAAAAACAATCAATGTAATCCATCACATTGAGAAAACAAAAGACAAGAACCAAATGATCTTATCAATCGATGCAGAATAGGCATCTGACAAAGTCCAACATCCATTCATGATTAAAACTCTCAACAAAATAGGAAAAGAAGGGAAATTCCTCAACATAATTCAGGGCATTTATACAAAGCCAACAGCCAACATCATCCTAAATGGAACTTTGAAAGCATTTCCCTTGACAACGGGAACCAGAAAGGACGCCCTTTATTACCACTTATTTAACACTGTGCTGGAGGTCCTAGCCAGAGCAATTAGGCTAGAAAAAGAAATAAAGGGCATCCAAATTGGTAGGGAAGAGATCTATTTGCAGATGATATGATCTTACACACAGAAAAGTCCAAAGAGTCCATAAGAAAAATACTGGAACTAGTAGAAGATTTCAGTAAAGTATCAGGATACAAGATAAACATACAAGAATCAGGTGGATTCCTTTACACCAACAAAGAGAACCTTGAAGAGGAAATCACCAAATCAGTACCGTTTACAATAGCCCCCAAGAAGACAAAATACTTAGGAATAAAGCTAAGCAGAGACATAAAAGACCTACACAATGAGAACTACAAGACACTACTGCAAGAAACCAAAAGAGACCTGTGTAAGTGGAAAAACATACCTTGCTCATGGATAGGTAGATTCAACATTGCGAAAATGTCATTTCTACCCATAACGATCTACAGATACAATGCAATCCCGATCCAAATTCCAACGGCATTTTTTAATGAGATGGAGAAACAAATTACCAACTTCATATGGAAAGGGAAGAGGCCCTGAATAAGTAAAGCAGTACTCAAGAAGAAAAACAAACTGGGAAGCCTCATGCTACCTGATTTTAGAACCCATTATACCACCATGGTAGTCAAAACAGCCTGGTACTGGTACCACAACAGATACATAGACCAATGGAACAAAATGGAGAATCCAGACATAAATTCATCCACCTATGAGCAGCTGATATTTGACAAAGGCCCAAAGTCTGTTAACTGGGGAAAAGACAGTCTCTTTAACAAATGGTGCTGGCATAACTGGATATCCACCTGCAAAAAACTGAAACAAGACCATACCTCACACCATCCACAGAAACTAACTCCAACTGGATCAAAGACTTAAATACAAAATTGAAAACGATAAAGATCTTGGAAGAAAAAATAGGGACAATGCTAGGAGCCCTAATACACGGCATAAACACAGCACCTAAGTAACAATGCACAAGCACCAGAAGAGAGACTAGATAAAAGGGAGCTCCTAAAAATCAAACACTTATGCTTATCAAAAGACTTCACCAGAAGAGTCAAAAGGCAACCTACAGGACTGGGAAAAAATTTTTGGCTACGACAAATCCAATCAGCATCTAATCTCTACAAGATACTGCAAAACCTCAATGACAAAAAGACAAATAACCCAATAAAAAAATGGAAAAAGGATATGAACAGGCACTTCACCAAAGAAGACATTCAGATGGCTAATAGACACTTGAAGAAATGCTCACAATCGTTAGCCATCAGAGAAATGCAGATCAAAACTACAATGAGATATCATCTCACCCCAACAAGGCTAGCATTAATCCAAAAAACACAACATAATAAATTCTGGAGAGGTTGTAGAGAGACTGGAACACTTATACACTGTTGGTGGGAATGTAAAATGGTACAACCACTTTGGAAGTCGATTTGGCACTTCCTTAAAAAGCTAGAAATAGAAGTACCATAGGATCCAGCTATCCCGTTCCTTGGAATATATCATAGAGAAATAAGAGCCGTGACACAAATAGATATACGCACACCTATGTTCATTGCAGCAGTGTTCACAATAGCAAAAAGATGGAAACAACCTAGGTGCCCTTCAACGGACAAATGGATAAACAAATTATGGTATATCCACACAGTGGAATACTACGCAACGATAAGGAACAAGGACGAAGTCGTGAAACATCTTATAACATGGAGGAATCTGGAGGTCATTATGCTGAGTGAATTTAGTCAGTCACAGAAGGACACATGTTGTATAAGAACACTATTATAAGAACTCAAGAAAAGGTTTAAACACAGAAGAAAACATTCTTTGACGGTTAGGAGGGTGGGGTGGGAGGTTGAGGGTTATTTACTAACTAGATAGTACATGAGAATTATCTTAGGTGAAGGGAAGAACAGCACACACTACAGGGGAAGTCAGCACAACTGGACTAAACCAAAGCTAAGAAGTTTCCTGAATACAATCCAACACTTTGAGGGACAGAGTAGCAGGGGTAGGGGTTTCGGGACCATGCTTTCAGTGGACATATAGGCCAATTGGCATAACAAAGCTGATTAAGAAAATGTTCTGCATCGTACTTTGGTGAGAGGCTTCTGGGGTCTTAAGAGCTTGCAAGCGGTCATCTAAGATGCGTCAATTGGTCCCAACCACCTGGAGTAAAGGAGAATGAAGAACATCAAAGACATAAGGAAAGTAGTAGCCCAAGAGACAGAAGGGGCCACATAAACCAGAGACTTCATCAGCCTGAGACCAGAAGAACTAGATGGTGCCCAGCTACCACCAATGACCGCCCTGACAGGGAACACGACAGAGAGTCCCGGATGGAGCAGGAGAAAGGTGGGGTGCAGAACTCAAATTCTAGTAAGAAGACCAGACTTAATGGTCTGACTGAGACTGGAGGAACCCTGGAAAGCATGGCCCCTGGATTCTCTATCAACCCAGAACTGAAAGAATTTCTCAGGCCAACTCTTCAGACAGGGATTTGACTGGACTGTGGGACATAAAGTGATACTCGTGAGGAGTGTGCCTCTTGGCTCAAGTAGATACAAGAGACTAAACAGGCAGCTTCTGTCCAGAGGTGAGATGGGAAGGCAGAGAGGGTTAGGAGCTGGTTGAATGGACATGGGGAATCGGGGGAAAGGAGGAGTATGCTGTCACAGTATGGGGAGAGCAATTAGGGTCACATAACAATGTATGTATAAATTTTTGTATGAGGAAAATAAATAAAATAAAAAAATATTGAGGCATCTGCTCTTGAGATGAACCCTCCTCTGCTTCTCCCATTTTTGCTCACTTCTTGTCTTAGTTATCTAGTGCTGCTGTAACAGAAATACCACAGGTGGATGGCTTTGACAAAGAGAAATTTATTCTCTCACAGTCTAGGAGGCTAGAAGTCCAAATTCAAGATGCCAGCTCCAGGGGAAGGCTTTCTCTCACTGGTGGCTCTGGGAGAAGGTCCTTGTCATCAATCTTTCCCGGTAGAGGAGCTTCTCAGCGCAGGGACCCCAGGTCTGAAGGATGTGCTGTTCTTCTGGCTCTTGTTTCTTGGTGATATGCGGTCCCCCTCTCTCTCTCTCTGCTTCTTTTATATCTCAAAAGAGATTGATTTAAAACACAACCTGATCTTGTAAATTGAGTCCTTCCTCATTAACATAACTGCTACTAGTCTCACCTCATTAACATCATAGAGGTAGGATTTACAACACACAGGAAAATCACATCAGATAACAAAATTGTGGACAATCACACAATACTGGGAATCATGGACTAGCCAAGATGACATACATTTTGGGGGGACACAGTTCTTATTCCCTAACTTTCTTCCATCTCACAGGGAGAAGGGAAGCAGCTGAAGCCATCCTAGTGTAACCTCACCTTACGAATGCAAGTAAATTTCCCTCAGTCCTTAAACTAGCCCAAGCCAGATTTGGCCCGCCCTGCATACAGAAGGGCCAGCTGTGATCACTAATTGATCTCAACAGCGGACGCAGCAACAGGTGAAACAAATCAGAAGGAAAATCATCACCCGGACCCTATTTTGAAATGAGAGGTCCGACAAGAACTACGTCACCTCCTGTTTCCTGACTGCGTTCTAGAGTTTTTCTTCCCCAGAACACCTGCGCAGCCAGCATCTTGCTGCCCAAATCACATATAAGCCCTGCTTCCCCTTAGCTTAGGGAGCGGATCTGAGGAATTTCCTCCCGGCTCTTTGCTCTGCATGTTGCAATAAGGTTACTTTCTCTTTCTCAAAGACCGGTGTCCAGATAATTGACAAGTCTGAGCATGCAGGACAAGGACCCACCTTCTAGGGTTCTGTAACGCTAGGAGTTGAGGGAGTCTGGGAATGACATGCTGCAGTCAAGACGTGAAACAAACAGCAATATAACTACCTTTCCCCAAACTCAAGATAAGGTTATTACCTAAGAATGAAATTAGGAAAATTAAAATGTTATAGCTAAAGATCACTCCAGGGGAAGAAGAGTGAAGAGTGACCGCCAATGGGTGCAGGATTTCTTTGGGGATGATAAAAATGTTCTGAAATTAGATAGTGACGATGGTTGTACAACTTTGTGAATATACTAAAAGCTACTAAGTTGTACATTTTTAAAAGGGTGAATTTTATGGTATGTGAATTACATATCTTAATCAAGCTGTTATTTTTAAAAATAAATTTATACAATAAACTAAATCATAAATCTACTTCTATCATAAGGAGTCCTGGTGGTGCAATGGTTAAGCAGCTTGGCTTCTAATGGAAAGTTTGGATGTTCGAACCCACCCAGCAGCTACCCAGGAGAAAGACCTGGTGATCTGCTTCTGTAAAGATTACAGCCAAGAAACCCTATGGGAAAGTTCTACTCTGTAATATGGGTTGCCATGAGTATCGACCAGACAGCACCTAACAACAACAACCTCTATCATAGTCCTTAAAACAAAAAAAAAGATCAGTCTCTATAGAAAAGAGTCTAAGAGACTGTGACACACAAAAATCCTATCAAGGTGACTTGAGTGTGACGTTCAAGAAGTAGACTGGGTTATAATGTTTATTCACTCAGTAAATATATTTTATGTATCTGTCAGGCACTGTGCACGATGCTAGGAGTACAACAGTAAGCAGCAGAGATGGCTGCACTATGCAAGCAGAGAGACTGTAGGACACATGGGGGTGGTGGACATGGCATCTAGGAGAGTCCAGAAGGGCAAATATTACTAAGGTTTCTTCAAGAGGTGAGGATACTCTGGCCCACAAACAAACCTATGTGGCAGGGATAATAATAAGCTTTTATTAAGCACTTACTATGTGCCAGTTGCTGTTGTAAGTGCTTTACAAAATTATTTAATTCTACGACAGCTCTATAAGATAATCATTATAGGTCTACAATCCCATATTCAAAATCCTTAGGGCTGGATGTGTTTTGGAATCCAGAATTTTTCAAGTTTTACAAAGGTCAAATGGTACATATACCGTATATTATGTAACACCTCCAGGGGTAGCATCCCATAACCAAATAATTAGTATTTCTGCAGTGAAAATGAATAGTTTCAGTTAGCAGAATTTTAAAAACCACAAGTAACGTCATTGCTATTCAGGTCAATTTTGCAACTATATGAGTTACAAAAATACCATATGGATTACAGAGCATTTGGATTTTGGAACTGTGAGTAATCATTATTCCCATTTCTGGGATGAAGAAACTGAAGTGAGAGAGGTCAAGTAACTTATCCAGAGAGAGGCACATAGCTAGTAAGAAGAAGAGGCAGAATTTTAACAAGGCCATCTGGCTTAAAAGCCCATACTCCTAACTCCACCTCCAATCAATTCCTACTGTGGAAAATGAGACCTTTCCCTGGACCTTTAGGGGAAGAGAGCTAGGAATTCTGGGAAATCTTGAAACTTCTTTTCCTAAGCAGAACAAATCTGAACAGGTGAGCAAATCTATCTCTCAAGTCCCTTCTGCACCTTCAGACTTCCCTCTGAGGACACAGATGACCTGACCAAGCACTACAAGGGTGCAACAGTTTTTAGGTCCCACTGCACAGGCCACAGGAGCCCTGGTGGCAAGGTGGTTGTGCTTGGCTGCTAACTGAAAGGTCGGTGGTTTGAACCTGCCAGCCACTCCACAGGAGAAAGATGTGGCTGTCTCCTCCCATAAAGATTTACAGCCTTGGAAACCCTTTAGGGCAGTTCTACTCTGTCCTATAGGATCCCTATGAGTCGGAATCGACTCTAGAAGTGGGTTTGGTTTAGTTTTTGCACAGACCTCAGTGGGGGACAGACACCTTCCCCTCCTCCACCCCACACCGCCAGCCCAGTTTCTCCTCCCATTTGCCTCTACTTCTTTCACCTTCAGACTTGGTGGTTTTGGGGCCCTTCAGGGCAAAACCCAACCCTTGGCTAAGGAAGAAAGTTGGATTGTGTGCCCAAAGGAGGGAAGGAGGAAGGAGGGGAGGGGTAGGGGCAGGCTTTGTGAGGACAACAGCAAGCAGAAGAGACTGCAACTCTCAATTACCTGCATGACAGGGACCTAAAGTGCTCTGCCAGTGACTCCCTCCTGTTGGAGAGTCACCGTTTAATGCTCTATCTGAAAACCCTCCCTTTTCCCACAGGCTTCCCAATGCTGCAGACAATCTGAGGAAGAATTTCAGCTCTAACCTTTGTCCCCAGGCCTGGCAGCTCACATGGGTAAGGACTGTCTCAATTGGCCAAGGGACATTTCTTTCCCCAAACAAACCAAACTCCCCTCACATCCCCCACTCTGTACTTTCCCTAACTATGCGTTGGCAGCTGCTGCCAGGTTCTACCTGGGTCTGGCTTCATCTCTCAAGTCAGATGTTTGGCTGCCCTATCCCCTGCAATGTGGAGTCATGCCAGCTAGACACACACCCCTTCTGGAGCCCCACAGCTGCTGAGACCCTGAGCCCCGCATTCGTAGCTCTTTCCGGGGACTGTGTGGCTTGAGGAGGTCTTCCCCGGCAATGACTTCCTCACTGCTCCTGGCCTTCCTGTTCCTGGCTCTGGCCACAGTGGCCACTTGCAGAGCTGGCAGTCAGTGTCCAGCATGTGGAGGGCCCACCTTGGACCTGGAGAGCCAACGGGAGCTGCTTCTTGACCTGGCTAAGAGAAGCATCTTGGACAAGCTGCACCTCAGCCAGCGCCCAACACTGAGCCGGCCCGTGTCCAGAGCTGCTCTGAGGACAGTGCTGCAGCGCCTCCATGGGCCCCCACAGGGGGCACCTCCGAAGGCTAACAGGGCACAGGATTATGAGATCATCAGCTTTGCTGACACAGGTAGGTGCCTGGTCTGTAGATCTTCCCCAAACCTGACCTCTCAAGGGAAGGAAAAATTTCCTCATCAACATAGCCCCCAACTCCCTCACCCAAACTCTGTTTCCCGCAGCGTGTAATCTCCAAATCCCAGGCTCCCACTCCCCAGGCTCTCTCTGGTAGCTCAGACATGACTAAGGGACAGCTGGGAAATTGGTAAATTTCAATTCTTCTGAGATTGCCTGCCTCATCTCCTCTGGGTCTTCTCTCTGTAGGCCCCACAAGCTTCCAGACTGTGTTTGAGCCCATCCACTTCCTGGGGCCGGGACCCATGGGTCTGGAGCTGAGGAGTCTGTCCTTTCTTCAGTCCTAAGATCCAGTACCTCCCCACCTCTGATCCCACCTCACCCCACCCACTCCACAGATGCCTCATTTTGGTAAAAGGAGGGAAAGTAAAACACCGAGATCATAATATCTCTCTTCCTTACCCCCTCCCCTCTCTCCTTGATACCTCAGGTCACCACATTAGAGCAGGGTAAGAATGGGACTCAGAAAGGTGGATAGAGGGTAGAAGGGGGAGAGAAAATTACTTCCATGGAAGGGAGAGGAGTTGGAGAGTTTAGTGGGCAACTGCAGAGAAAATCAGGAATTCAAAGACAGAACCCTAGAAACAGAATACAACCTGACCTTTCTGGGCTCTAAGCTTTTTGCAAGTTCTTTCTTAGGCCTGGTAGCCCCTTCTCATTCCTGGTCCTTTTTCCCTGGTCAGTACTACTCCTTTCCCCTCAGGACCCAGCACACCCATCCTTAAAAAGCCCACCCTGACCTGAGGAGGGGGTGCTCCCTCTGGAGTGGACCCATGCCCTGAACCACCTGCAGGTTTCCACGTTTTGTGAAATCTGAGTTCCCACAGAATGTCAACCCACTGAGGTCAAGAACTGTCTTTTATTCCTCATGTTATCACCAGGAGCTAGTGTGTAGTAGAAATAACTAACACTTATACAATGCTGGGAGCTCTGGTGGTTAAGAGCTCAGCTGCTAACCAAAAGGTCAGCAGTTTGAACCCATCAGCTGCTCCTTGGAAACCCTATGGGGCAGTTCAATTCTGTCCTTCAGGGTCCCTATGAGTAGGAATTGACTCAACAACGGGTTATACAATGCTTAGGAGCCCTGGTGCACAATGTTAAGCACTTGGCTGCTAACCAAAAGGTCAGCGGTTTGAACCCACAAGGTGTATTGTATTCTGAGTCCTTAAGTATACTAACTCCTTTAGATTCTCACAACAACCCAACAAAGCAAGTATTATTGTTATCCCCATTTTACAGATGATGAAATTGAGGCACAAAGAGGTTAAGTAACTTGTCCAAGGTCACATGGCTGGTAAATGATGGAGCCAGGCAGCCCAGCTCTCCTTGACCTTGACCACTATACCACTCTGCTTTTTGGGAACACAGCAGATGCCCAAAAAACATTGGTTCTGTTAAGTAGTCAAACCACACTGTAGGTTAGCTTGACCACAGTCTAGAGTCCCCAGTGATAGTTGAATCCCTAATCTAGTTCAAATAGGAGTTTCCTCTCATGATTAAGAACACAAACTCTGGAGCCAGACTGCCCGGGCTCAAATCCTGTTCAGCTACTTATTAGCTCTGTGACCTGGGTTGTTAGTAGTCAGTTTCCTCATTTGTAAAATGGGGATATGAGGTACATTTGGGGTTCAATGGTACAATTCTCACCTTCCAGGCGAGAGAACTAATTTCCAGTCAATGCACCTCACGCACAGACACCACCCATTGGCTGGTGGAGACTTGCATGTTGCTATAATGCTGAACAGGTTTCAGTGGAGCTTCTAAGACAGACTAGAAAGAAAGACCTGGTGATCTACTTCCGAAAATCATCCAGCGAAAACCCTATAGATCACAACAGTCTGAACTGCAGCTGATCGTGGAGACCGCACAGGACCAGGCAGCATTTCATTGGGCTGTGCACG
Organism: Dugong dugon; assembly: GCA_030035585.1. Lineage (NCBI taxonomy): Eukaryota > Metazoa > Chordata > Mammalia > Sirenia > Dugongidae > Dugong > Dugong dugon. The sequence continues at coordinate 12,187,368 of CM057465.1, forward strand.
GAGTCTCCGTGATTCGGGGCTGACTGGACAACAGCTAACAACAGCAACAAAACAGGGATAATGAAAGGATAGTTGAGAGGATGAAAAGAGCTAATACAGATCAAGTACTTAGAGCAGTTACTGCACAGAATAAACGGGAAGGAAGTGTCAGATACTTTTTTTTGTTGTTAATTTCTAAGGTGGGAGGGAGCAGAGAATTGAGAGAAGACTCAGCTCCTGCCCATGAAGAGTTTTGTTGCTGCTGCTGGGAATATGTTAATTAGAATATAAGGCAGAATGAAGTAAATGCTAGATAAGGGCACAAAAGCATGCTGGGCTGGGAGTAACTCATTAGGCCCTGGTGAGATAGGGAAGTCTTTCAGAAGAGGGTAGCAAATGGGCTTGTGTTGTAAAATAAGTTTGACTTCAGTGGGTAGAGAATGGTAAAGGACATGCTACACTGAGGGGAAAACATGAGTATAGATGTGAAGGAGCAGATTGCACTTGGGGTTGAAAAGTAGTTTGAGGTGAATGAAGATAAGATGGACAGATGACCATCTTAGGACCTCGAACACTGAAATCCTGTTTTGTTTTTTCACTTTTCTATCCCTGGTGCTTAGCCCAGTCCTGGCACAATGTAACAATAATGACGGTTACCAGATACTGAGTGTACCTGCCTCATCTCATTTAATCCTTGCAAGCATACCATAAAGTAGACTTTATTATTCCCATTTTATGAATGCAGAGACTGAGACTCGAAGATAATTTACATGGCCAGGGCAGTAAAGAGAGCTTATAGAGCTTGCCAAGTGGCAGGGGCAGGATTCAATCATAGTTCTCCTGACTTCGAAGTCTATATACTTTCCGCATATGAAAGAATGAATACGACATTTAGGCCAGAGAGAGCCTGATCTGAGATGAGCTTAAAAAGGAAGTTTGGAGGTGAGGATGACCGATGCCTGGATTCCACCTTTTACATTTAAATATTTTAGCTGGAACTTTTCATTCCAATTTAAGCTATCAACTACACCACAGTGTGAAAGAAAGATCTGACAATTGTTCTTGCTAGAGATATGAAGAGAGAGAGCTTGAGGCTCTGGGGAAACTAGAATAGGGAAGTGCAGAAACCAAAGGGCCAGGGACACTGGGAACTCTGGAGGTTACGAATTAGGCACCCTGTACCTCTCATTCTGCCTAGGGTCAGTTCAAATATATTAGGTTTCTGTCTGGAAGAAGCATCCTGAATATGTCAATCACTATGTCTGCCCAGCCTCCTGAAGTGCTGCTGTTGCCCACAGCTTTTGTTTCACTTACCTATTGATAAGTAACAAACCACCCCCCAAAGGGTAGTGGCATAAAATGATGATTCATTGTTTAGCATTAGTTTGTGGTTTGACTTGGCTCATCTGGACAGTACTTCTGCTCCATATGGTACAGCTGAGGTCACTCATGTGGCTGCACTCAGCTGGGAGCTTGACTGGGGCTGGAACATCTAAGATGGGCTCTCATCCTCTAGCACCTCTCCTCAGGCAGCCTCTTATCATTCAGTAATCTAGCCCAACCTTCTTTAAAGCACTTGTGTCTGGCTTCCAAGAGCACAAGTCTCAATGTGTAAATGATCATCCATCTTCCATTTGTATTTGCTAGCTAATATCCCATGGACAAAGCAAGTCATATGGCCAAGCTGAGAATCAATGTGGGAGGGAACTACACAAAGGTGTGAAAATCAGAAGGTATTGCTCTTCTGGAGCCACTGAAGGTCAGCAGTTGGAATCCACCAGTTGCTCCTTGGAAACCCTATGGGGCAGTTCTACTCTGTCCTATAAGGTCACTATAAGCTGAAATTGACTCAATGGCAATGGGTAATGTAGCAGTATACCACTGTCTGCCCTCTGGCCCCTAATAATTCATGCCCCTCCCACAAGTAAAATACAATCACCCCCTCTCAAGACCCCCAAAATCAGGCTTGAAGTTTCATCTGAATCAAGTGCATGTTTAGGTGAGGCTCCTCTGGTTCATTTCTTCAGGCACAGGGGCTTTCAGTGGTGTGTTGCAGGTGGCCCATACCAGCTCATGAGAGCCAATCATCTACTCTTCCTTACTCTTCATTCAGTGACATCGCATTGGTAGATTGAAATCAGTCACGGGGGGAGGGGGGGATTTATACTACGGAAATTGGCAAACACTACAAATCAGATTTATTTTTTTCTGGAGAACAGTTGTTAAACATTTACCAGCACACCACAGTCTGTGACCTAAAAATACAAACTATCTTCCTCCCACACATTTAACATACAAGGTTGAGACAGAGACAATAACCACGACAGACACTCCTGTTCAAAATGGGGGATGGGGAAATGGAAGACATAGAGCAGTCACTGATCCACAGAATTTCTGGCAACCAGCCAGGCACGTATCTCAGTCCACCCCAAATCCAAAATTCCCTTGGTTAGGGCCTGGTTCTGCTCACGGGTGGATGTCCCGTTGCTTGTGGCTGCTCTCCTAGGCTTCTGGATCTACCCTCTCAGCCCTTGACTCTATTCTGTGAGATGTCCTTCCTTTTCAATAGCAAATGGCCTGTGCTTGCGGCTAAGTAGTATTCTCAGCCTGCTTCCTACCCAAAGAAGTTGGGGGCCCAGAGACTTCTTCTTGTTTTCAATTGCCTCTGCCCTTTTTAGTACAAGCTCGTGTTGCTTTCACTATTAAAATTCTCCATGGACCTTGTAAACAAATGGTAGTTTACTTAGACAAAAGGCACCCCACTCCATAGTTCAAGCTACAAGCCAGAGTATAGTGGGACAACACCCTTAAGAGTCTTAAAAGCCCCTTTATCTAGTTGAGAGTGTCTACAAAGTATCACTTTCAGTTTAGACCTTAGCAAAGGGTTTAGAGCTGACTCTATTTGTTTTGCTCTTCACCCTGAAGCCATATTTTACTGGCAGTCCTTTGGATTTGGTTTTTGCCCTGAGGCCATTTCTTTCTCTGCAAACCTTTTGCCAGGTAGAAAGGCAAGGAATGAGAAATGATTTTTTTTTTCCCTCAATCTAACAAGTCCTAGGTTAGAAACATCTTCTCTAAATTCTGCTTGAAAATTGAAGAGTTCCTTTTGCAGTTTCTCTCTCTCCCCGGAAATATCTTATTATAGGCAACTAAAATAAACCAACTGGCACTTTCAGCATTCTGCCTGGAAATATCTTCAGCTAAATTCACAACTTTGTGAGATATCTTTTCTGTCTTCCAAGTCACCGCAGGCGATAGCCAATACACACCACAGGTTCCCCTTTCTCCAGCGTCTGATAGCAATTTCCTCACTGTTCTTCCTGTCTCCGCTACCAGTCTCCTCACTCACCTTCTAACTAACCTCTGCTTGTCACCCCGTCCCAAAGCCGATGCCAAGTATTTTGGATTTTTCTTATGGCAGCGCTTCACTTTGTTTATTTTTATTATCACTGCATGGGAAGTGTGTGCTATTTTTAAAAAATATTTTTAAGTGAAAGTTTACACAGCAAATTAGGTTCCTATTTAACAATTTTTATACTAATTGTTCTGTGACGCTGGTTACAATTTTCACAGTGTGTCAGCATTCTCATTATTTCCATTCTGTTTGTTCCGTTTCCATTGATCTAGCTTCCCTGCCCCTCCTTGTCGTCTCATCTTGTTGGTCCTGAGGGCTATTGAGAGTAGCCTTATTCCTGACCTTCCAATTCACACAAAGTCTGGTTGAACTTGATTTCCCGTTTTTTGCCCATGAGAGTGTTTGTTGCATCCCCACAATAAAGCACCCTGTACTTGAAAAAGAAAAATAAGGGCACTGAGGCCAAATCATAATGAGCATGAGACCTTGGAGTTTATTCCTCAATAAGATTTTTGAGGTGATGAATTTTATGATCCGGCCAAGTTTTTGAAAAATAACTCTGGTGTCAGTGCAAAAGAAAGATTAAAGAAATGAAAGACCATTCATTCAAGAAATGTTTATTAAGCACCTACTATGTACCAGGTACTAGGGATACAATGGTGAACCATACAGGCACAATCTCTACCTTCGTGGAGCTTACATTGTAGCTCAAGGGGAGGGAGGGATAGAAGAAGCACCTAGTAAACAAATTAACAAAGAACCAAGAATGACAAGGGGCTAATAAAGACAGTTAAGTAGATGATGATGATGGTAGAGTTGAAGGGTACTTTAGACAGGGTAGTCAGAGAAGCCTCTCTGAGGAGAAGACAACTGCCAAAAAGGAGTCAGTTATACACAGACCTTGGGAAGGACAGTCCAAGCAGAGGGAATAGCAAGTGCAAACACCATGAGGTAGGTACATGCTTCGTGAGTTCAAGGAACAGAAGAAGACAGTATGAGTAGAGTATAGTAATTAAAGGGCAGAATGTCTAATCATACAAGTTTTATGTGTAAGTCATATTAAAGCATTTAGATTTTATCCAAATAACAATGGGAAGCCTTTGGATGGTGTCATGGATTGAACTGTATCCACCAAAAATATCTGTCAACTTGGCTACGTCATAATTCCCAGTATTGTATGATTGTCTACCATTTTATCATCTGATGTGATTTCCCTATGTGTGGTAAATGCTATCACTATGATGTAATAAGATGGATTAGTGGCAGTGATGAGGCAAGATTAGATAGTGTCTTAAGCCAATCTCTTTTGAGATATTAAATAGAGAAGTGAGCAGAGAGACACGGGGATGTTATACCACCAAGAAAGCAGTGCTGGAAGCAGAGCACGTCCTTTGGTCCTGAGGTTTCTGCACAGAAAAGCTCCCAGACCAAGGGAAGACTGATGACAAGGAACTTTCTCCAGAGCAGACAAAGAGAGAAAGCTTTCTCTTGGAGCCGATGCCCAAGAGACTTGTAGCCTACTAGGCTGTGAGAGAATACATTTCTCTTTGTTGAAGCCATCCACTTGTGGTATTTCTGTTATAGCCACACTAGATGACTAAGACAGAGGGTTTTAAGCTGAGGAGATTAATCTGATTAGATTTATGTAATAAAAAGATCACTCTGGCTGATATGTGGAGAATGGTTTGCCGCTCAAACAGAGATATAACTTAAGGTATGGCAGGTAAGGCGTGTGCCCTGGGTGCCACTTGAGGAGGGGCGCTAATGAGCAGTTTCTATTGGCCATTGCAGTTTCCATGGTCAACTATAAGAGATCATTCAGCAATTTAAAAACTAATTTCTGTAGACGCTATTTTCAGTGGGTAGGCCCCTGGGGAAGAATGAACTACTTAGGAAGCTATTGCCATATGCAAGAAAAAGATAATTATGGGCTGAACTAATGTATAGTAGCAGAGGTGGGGAGAAGTGAAATTATATGTATGTCCAGTCCAAATGTGAAAAATGGTCTGGACTAGAATACGGATTTTGGAATCACCAGCAAAAAGATTGTGTTGGCTGTCCATGCATATGGATAAGGGTTCCTTTAAAAAAAAAACCCAAACCTTTGCAGTTGAGTCAATTCCTACTCATAGTGACCCTGTAGGACAGAGTAGAACTAACTGTCCCATAGGGTTTCCAAGGGGAGATTTGAACTGCTGACCTTTTGGCTAGCAGCCATAGCTCTTAACCATTACACCACCAGTGTACAGTAGAAAAAGAAATGAAGGTTAAAGACAGATTTTGGAGAACTCTTACACTAAAGAGATGGTCAGAGAAAGAAAAGCCAGCCAAGAAGACCAAAGAAGAATCGTAAGAGAGCTGTGTCATAGAAGCCAAGACAGAAAAGATTTTTTCAAGAAAGAAAGGTGGTCAGTAATGCCAAGTGCTACAGAGAGTTCAAGTATGCTGAGAACAGAGAGGTAGCTGGTAGAATTGACACTCAGAATAACTGGGGCTTCTTCTGTCCACAGGCCTCTCCACCATCAACCAGACTCGTCTTGATTTCCACCTCTCTAATAGAACTGCTGGTGTCGTGGAGGTCCAGCAAGCCAGTCTCATGTTCTTTGTACAGCTCCTTCCCAATGCCTCTGGAACTTTGAAGGTGAAGGTCCTTGTGTCAGGCTCACATAACACCAACCTCACTTTGGCCACGCGGCGCCTGCTGGAGGTGGATGCTAGTGGCTGGTACCAGCTCCTCCTCGGGCCTGATGCTCAGGCTGCCTATAGCCAGGGGCACCTGACCCTGGAGCTGGTGCCTGAAGGCCAGGCAGCCCAGGGCTCAGTCATCCTGCTGGGGGCTGCCCATAGGCCTTTTGTGGCAGCCCGAGTGAGAGTTGAGGGCAAGCTCCGAGTTCGCCGGCGAGGCATCGACTGCCAGGATGGGTCCAGCATGTGCTGTCGACAAGAGTTCTTTGTTGACTTCCGTGAGATCGGCTGGCACGACTGGATCATCCAGCCTGAGGGCTACGCAATGAACTTCTGCACAGGGCAGTGCCCGCTGCATGTGGCAGGCATGCCTGGCATTGCTGCCTCCTTTCACACCGCAGTGCTCAACCTGCTCAAGGCCAATACAGTTGCAGGCACTGCTGGAGGGGGATCATGCTGTGTGCCCACTGCCCGGCGCCCCCTATCTCTGCTCTACTATGACAGGGACAGCAACATTGTCAAGACTGACATACCTGACATGGTGGTAGAGGCCTGTGGGTGCAGTTAGTCTATGTGTGGTGCAGGCAGCCCAGGGTGGGGTGGACAAACATGCCCTGGCAGAGATGCCTTTTCTTGAGGTGAAGGAGTGATTCCATTACTGCCTCTATCCAGAAGGCAGATGACCCATTTCCTGAGAAACCCATGGGAATTATCCCACCTTTGACTCTAGAAGATTTTCATCTAAGGAGAGTCCCTGTACCATGTCCATAACCACAAGCCTCTCTCCTGGTACATAGTTGACCCAACAAGCCTACATGCTTAACTCCACCCCAGGAACTCTGATTCACCTCCAGTCTTGAGCAGTGGTTCCTGCAAAGATAGCCTTATGCCACCCCTAATCTACCCTGTAGCCCACTCTGCCCCCATGCTTTTTCCACTCAATGGTCCCTGCTCCAGGATGAATTGACCCTGCCCTTTCCCTTGATTGTCTGGATCTTCACAGAGCCCCTTCTTTGGGTTCACCAAAGATTAGATGACTGTTTTTCAAAGTGAGGCCTACCCACCTTATCCTTACTACTGTGTCTTGAGGCTCTTCCATCTTACCTGCTCAAGTGGGGTGCTAATGCTCTCTTTGCACACTTCCAGCCATTCTTTGCCCTTGTCTGCCCTGCTGTATGCCCTTGGGAGCTGACCCACCTGGGATCCTTTGCCTTCTGGCTTTCTGGTGTTTGACTAAGGGGAGACACAGATCAAAGGATAGAAGAAGATAGAGGTCAGGGTATTTCTTACTCCTGCTCCCTCTCTGCTTAGGTGTCATGGTTCTGTGTGACTGTGGCTGTGTCCTTAAATCTACTGTCTGGCTACCCGCTTCCATGGCTCTAGCTCTGCCTAAATTCTGTTATCACTGCTTCAAAGGTAGGGGTCATAATGGCTTTCCAAGCGCTAGCTCATTCCTGGGTGTTTCAACATCCCTTGTTGGTTCTCATGACCCCTCTGTAAATAATTCCTTCACTAAGTCCTCTTAATGAAGCAAATATAGATGGCTGAGTGTGTCCCCTGTCTCCTGCTAGGACCCTGACTGACACCCAGATGACATGGAGCATGCCTGCCCTGACCACTTCTCTCTCCTCACACAGACTTCTCAGGGCTGAGCTATTGCATCTTTCTGTCTCACGCTTCCTCCCCCACACTGCCCCCTCCTCTTTCTTAGGCCCCTTCCACCCCTCCAGGTCCATCTTTGCTGGTCTCATGGTTAATAAAGACCCTGTGTTTTACGACTTCCTCTCCTCCCTCTGTACTTGCTCCAAGAGATGAGACGGATGGCTGATCGATTGCAATCGATCAATTGGCAACTAGGCGACAACCTGATGGCATGCACATGATGGGAGGCTGTGGCATGGCTCCGAGCTGACTGCCAGGACCTCTGACTCACTTGCCCTCACTGACTTCCAGAGCTCCATCCAAGAGTCCTGCCTGGAAGCTAGAACTGGTCAAAGGACACTGGAGTGGGAACGAGAGAAGAAGAGCAGGCCAGGGATGAAGTGGGGGAAGCATTTGCTTTGAGACTGGGTCCTCTTTCACCTTTGCCCTTCTTCCTCCCTTTTGTTGGACAGCCCTGAACCATGGGGTCGATATTGTCTGCAGCCAAGGCCGAGTTTGCGCAAAACCCATGTGACCTTTGGAGAACGTGCTGTCTGTGTTTGCTTAACTTATGACTGCCTCCTACCAGGGTAAGAGGTCCCCAGAATAGGAACCCCAGAGGAGAAAGTCTGAAAGGGAACTCCCGGGGGCAGGGGGCTACACATCTGAGCTGTGAGTCAACAGTCTGAGACTTCAGGTCTTCCAGTACCCTTTTCTCCTCTCCCTCTTGTTAGTGGGCCCCCTCCTCTGCACCCGGTCCCCAAAATCTAACCTCCTTCCTCCAACTCCAGCTTCAGTCCCCAGGGCCATGATTAGGGTGAGGTGAAGTGAGGTACTCATCTTGGGGGCAAAATGTTTAAGGAGATGCAAAAAATTCAGCAATCAAGATAAATAATATTTTAATGCAACGTTTTTTTAAAATAAAAAATTAATGCAAAAAAATTCATGATGAACGAATTAGCAAATTTTTAAGTAAACACAGAATTAGCATTATTTCCCCTTCCTTCTTGGCTCTGCCTTTTGTAAAATGGGGAAAGAATGCGCCTGTCTTCTTCCAAGCATTTTCCTTCAGAGCCCCCTAGCCCCTAACTCTAGACCCCTTCAGGCTTTTCTCTTCTGGGCAAGATAGCCACTTCAGCTTCTTCTTCTTCCTTACCCATCCCCAAGCCTGTCACTACCCCCAGCCCCCAACTAGGCTGGTGGTAGGGCAGGCTGAGAGGCAGATGGCTGGGGTATTTATAACCCCGGGAGCACTTCTTGGGAAAAGTGATTAAGATGCTAAGAGCGTATTTATAGCTGAGTTCTGACGTAAGTGTCACTGGGGAGGTAGGGCCAAGCCTGGCACAGCAGCAAGGGGGTGGAAAGAGTTGGAAATTGGGGGCACCTGTCAGAGTGAGGGTGCAGGAGAGCTGGGGTCAGCGACTCCCGCGGTCACTTCTTGCTGCTTCCTTTGGCTCTATCTCCTGGCACTAACAGGTAAGCCCTCCCAGGCATGACCGTGCAAACCTGCAAATCTGTTTTGCAGCCTATATTTTCTAGACCTCAGGGGGTAGAGGGCTGTCACTCACCAGCCCTGACCAACAGAGAGGATGCTGGGAGTTGGGGAGAGCTTGAATATGTTTCGGGGTCTGGGGAGAAATGCAGGTGGGTAGGAGGGTGTAAGAGTTTCATGGTCCCTTCTTTGCCTTCCCCAGCACATTGTGCCCTGAGTTTCTAGGAAGAGCCTGGCACCCATCACCAAGCTCCATTGCCACGTGTCAGGGTGATAAGGTCCAAAATCAAAGGTAGCAGTGATGTGAATCTTAAGGACAGCCTCTGCTTCCTGGCAGTAGTAAGGTGGAGAGGTGGGAAGAACAGAGGAACCAGCTCCCCTTGTCTCTTGGTGGGGAGGTAGGTCTCCAGTGAGAGGTTGAGGAGCACCCGTGGCTCTCCATTCTCCAAGGCGGCCCCTTGCCTGGGAAGCTCCAGGTCAGCTGTTGGACGGCTGCTGTCCAGTGGCACAGCACTGCCACATAGTGGACACTGGTAGTACTGAAGCCCCCCAAAGTGCAAACCGCACCCCCGCCCCCGCCTCAGGGTGCCACAACTCAGACTGTCTAGCGGTCTCTCTTGATAGCCCCTAAGGGGTAAATGGGGGGAGATGAATAAAATGGTGTAGGGGCGCATTTCCAAACCACACTCACTTACTCTCCTCAGTTTTCTTCCTCCAGCTTCTTGAAAAACCTGGGGTATAAGGAGAAAAGCTAGCGTGAGGCCAGCCCCAGGGAGTTCAGGGGATGAGGACTTTGGTCCTCTCATTTAAAATCCGTAAGCAAATGTGGTAAGGAGGACAGGGGTTGGAACTAAGGTAGCTGCACTCACTTTGCTTTGCTCTCAAAAGTCCTTAGCTCCCTCATTTCCCACTCCACTAACAGAGAGGTCTGGCTGAGATCGCATCACTTCTAGGATGCCCCAAATTTAGACAACTCTCACAGCTGCCAGAAAGAGAACTTGCAGAGCTGGGTCCAAGCCCTCCCAAGTCCCATGCCCTTCTGCCAGCCTTGATGGACTCTGCCCCACTACACAGTTGCATCACTGCCACCCCCCACCTTTCTGGGTTTCCCCCAGACACACGGTAATACCACCCCACCTCCGCCACCCCACGCTCTGGCCTTCCTCCGTGTTGTGCTCCAGTCCAGTTGGACTCTGGGCAGCCAGCATAGGCAGAGTCAGAGGGTGACTTCCTTGCCCCAAGGCATTGCCACCTCTGCCTGTCCTCCCCATGCCCCACCCATATCCGAGCCCAATTGGTAGAAACAAAGAGCCCAAAGTACTCCTTCTGGCTCAGAGGCCCCAGAGGAATCCCCACTGGGACACTTAGCTACCTCATGGGAAATGCTGTGGCAGTGGCGGTTGGGCAAGCTAGAAAGACTCGAGGTATGCAGAGACATGGCCCTTCCCACCTGGCTCATATGGAGTCCCCTCCCCCAAGGCCCAGACCTTGGGGACTGAGCATGTGAAATCATCCTCTTTCTTGCATCATGCGTGTCCACATTATCCCCCCACCCCCATACCCCTACCTCAACCCCCGCCACCATGGCCAGATGGTGAAACCGGAGCTCCAAGGGGGGACCTCCACCCCCTGCAGGGGCCTGATGGGCAGCACAGCTGTCCAATCCCCGGGCTCAGAGGGTAGGTCTGCCGGCTGACCACTAGGTGGGGGAGCCCCAGACACCAGCTCAAAAGAGGCCCCAGATCAGTAGTCAGACATAAGCTGTGAGGGTCAAACTGGCAGACAGAGCTAAGCACAGCTTCCTATCGAACGATCCAATTTCTGTCTTCCTGAGTCCCAGGCAATAGAAGACAGGTGGCTCTACCCTTCACCGGGGGTAGGTGTGGCACTGGTGTCTGCTGCTGCTGTGCCCACGTTGGCCCTCGTGCAATCAGACTCAACAGAAGGAGCAACTGCCATAGGAACTCCTGAGCTCTCGACCCAGGGCCGTTCACCAGGAGCATGAGGCTCCCTGAGGTCCCACTCCAGCTGGTGTTGCTGTGGGCACTGGTGTGGGCACAGGAGGCAGGGTCTGTATGTCCCTCCTGTGGGAGCCCCACATTGGCACCCCAAACAGAACGAGCTCTGGTCCTGGAGCTGGCCAAACAGCAAATCTTGGAGGGGCTGCACCTGACCAGTCGTCCCGTAATAACCCATCCTCCACCCCAGGCAGCACTGACCAGAGCCCTTCGAAGACTACAGCCAGGAAGTGTGAGTCCAGTAAAAGGGGAGGAAGTCATCAGCTTTGCTACCATCACAGGTGGGTGAAGGAGAGACAGAGAACTGACAGGGAAAGTGAGGCAGAAGGGGAGCCTGGCAGAAAAGGTAGAGGAAGCAGGGTATGGTAGAAGAGGGAGGAGTTGGGCGGGGACTGGTTGCGAGGCTGCAAGGCAGTCTCTATGTCTTCTGAAGGTGGGCTGAGGGACAGCAGTGGGCAAGGCTTAGGGGAATCTCAGAGGAGAGCTTCATCTCTGCTCACGGTTCTCTTTCCCTTCTCCATCTTCTGGGCAGACTCCTCTGCTTCAACCTGCAGCTCCATGTTCACCTTCCACCTGTCCACTCCTCGGGCCCACCGCTTATACCACGCCCGCCTCTGGCTGCACATGCTCCCCACCCTTCCCGGCACCCTTTACTTGAGGATCATCCGGTGGAGCACAAGGAAGAGGCGCCGAGTGTCCCGCACCTTCCTGGCTGAGCACCAAATGAATACCCCAGGCTGGCACGCCCTGACTCTGCCCCCTAGTGGCTTGAAGGGTGAGGAGTCAGGTGTCCTGAAACTCCAGGTGGATTGCAGACCCCTAGAGGGCAATAGCACAGCTGTTCAACCACAGCAGCGTTTCCTGGATACAGAGGGTGACCAGCGGCCCTTCTTGGAACTTAAGATTCGGGCCAATGAGCCTGGTGCAGGTCGGGCCAGGAGGAGGACCCCCACCTGTGAACCTGAGACCCCCTTATGTTGTAGGCGAGATCATTATGTAGACTTCCAAGAACTGGGATGGCAGGATTGGATCCTGCAGCCTGAGGGGTATCAGCTGAATTACTGCAATGGGCAGTGCCCCCCGCACCTGGCTGGCAGCCCAGGCATTGCTGCCTCCTTCCATTCTGCTGTCTTCAGCCTCCTCAAGGCCAATAATCCTTGGCCCTTGGGTATATCCTGTTGTGTCCCCACTGCAAAAAGGTCTCTGTCCCTCCTCCACCTTGACCGTAATGGCAATGTGGTCAAGACGGATGTGCCAGATATGGTGGTGGAGGCCTGTGGCTGCAGCTAGCAAGAGGACGTGGGGGTTTGGAGTGAAGAGATCAAGTCAGGGGTTCCCAAGCAAAGGGCATCTGTGGCTGAAGGCATCAGATTCCTGATCAACATCCCTACCCCATAGGAGACCTGGTAGTACGACTGGGCTGACCCCATGTGACCCAAACGGGCACCTTTCTGTCCAGACTCCTAACCTAGTCCATGCTGGTTGATGTGTGGAGAGATGGGTAAAGTGTTTCTTCCAAAAAGGTCTACCAAGAAAGGATGGTTTCCTAGCCTAATCTCTGTGAGAAAATGACAAGGGCAAGGGAGGGAGGGAGGGAAGAAGAAAGCAGAGAAAAATTACTTAGTCTCTCACAAGAAGAGAAAGTCCTCAGGTAAGGGAAAGAGGAAGCAGACAGAGGGCCCAGCAGGCCTGGGGCAGGGAAACAGGTTGGCCAGGGGTAGGGATTGTTGAAGTGCTTTAAGGGAGGGCCAAGAGGGAGATGGGGAAGGGGCTGAAGGTGGGTGTTTAGGAAAGCCCCAGAAATGGAAGTCAGGAGAGAAGAGTGAGTGCTGAGCCCCAGAGAAGTTTCTGGTTTTTCCTGGGGGGCAGGACCCACTGGGCAGACAAACATTTATACTTTCCTAATAAAAATGAGAAAACAAAAATCAAAACATGTGAGTAATGAAACAGGCTGGTGCTGGTCCAGAGCAACAGTTCTCAAAGTGTGGGCTGGGGACTCCTGGGAGGGTCCCTGAGACCCCTTCAGGGGTGTCCGCGAGTCAAAACTATTTCAAGATGTTGTTTGCTTTTTAAAATTTTCATTATCTTCAAAGTGTACAGTGGAGTTTTCCAGAGGCTGCGTGATATGCGATTACATCATCTTTCTGACGTTATTGTTAATGGAACGTGTGCTTGTGTAGTCTTGTATTTAAATTTTTTTCCATTTTAATTTCCAATATGGCAAATTGACATAAACCACATAAACAAAAGCTCAATACTTTTTAAGGGTGTAAAGGGGTCTTGAGACCAAAAAGTTTGAGAGCCACTGGTCTAGGGAATTGGGTGGAGAGGGTATTCTAAAAGAAAGCTCCGCTGGGGAAGTGGCATGTGGCTGGAATGAGCAGTGTAGGGTTCCTTCCTTCCTTTCTAGTGACCATTGGTCTGGCCTGACTCAGATGGGTCCCAGACCCTCTCCATATAACTGGTGTCTGGGTCAATGTCATGTGGGGGAGGAATGTTCCAATAGGGCACCTTATCTGTCTTCCCCCTTGTCACCCCATAGTTACTACCTATCTTTGTAAGACCTGTCCTCTCCCTAGCTTCATTTTTTCCCCATGCCCTCAGACTGCACAGTTAACCCATTGACCCTCCAGGCCCAAGAAGGCAGTCCTTGGAAGCAGACCTGGGATGTGGAGTCTGTCTTGAGGGGTGGCAGAAAGGGGAAGGGACTCTTTCGCCCCACCATGCTTCCTCCCTTTTCGCATAAAGGCCACAGAGACTAAAATAGCTGTCCCTTTCCCTGCATCTGGTCACCAAGGTGACAAAAATCCAAATCCACAGGGCATTTCCCTTTCAGTTCGGCACTACAGCTCTGCACTACTAGCTGCTGCCAGTGTGCCCCTCTGTTTCTTTGGGCTCTCACATCCGCGCCCTGGGCCCCTAACAGGGGTTTGGTGGGGGTGACAAGTGAAGCCTCCTGTTCTTTCAGCTTCCCCTGTCTCCTCCGCCTCCAAGCAGGCGCCGAGAGGTGTCATGTGCCAGATAGGCCAGCAGAGGGAGCAGAAAGCCCTGAAGAGCGGAAAGAGGGCACGCAGCGGAGAGGTGCGGAGGTGGCTGCAGTCTCCCGAACTTCCAGATGAAGGAAAGGGGTGGGGTGGGGGTGGGGGCGTTTTCCCGGAACAGTGCGTCTCGGGGAACAGTGATTCAGGCCCAGGGCGCTTTAGGTGATCTGTGAACACACACCCTGCACCCAGGCCTCAGCTGCTGCTTCTCTCTTCTATGCTCATAGACCTTCAGCTTCCGCCCAGGGTCCCCGTCTTCCCCAAACCCCAACTCTGTCCTAACCTATCCAAGTTCCATCCAAAGGACGAAGCCACAAGGAGAGAGAATGCTGAGTTGGCACCAATCAAAGTCGACAATTCTACCTGCAATATTTTCTAAGACGAACTTTATCGTTGCCTCGTCTCAGCCCCTACCCCCTACCCCAATACATTGCCCAGTCTGTTTTTCTGGCTGGGGTTTAGGGCCTCTTCGTGGACAGCCGATCCAGGGATCCATGCCGGGATTTACTGCCTACTGACAGCAGCATGTTCAGCGAGGGGTGGGGGGGAGGCAGTATAGGGTCCCTCAAGGGAGGGGGAGGATCCTGGGGGTCCTGGGGGTGCAATAAGCCCGGCACCCCCTCTCTCCCTTCCAGCCACCTCGCCTCATCCTCAAGAACGGCAAGAGGGAGGGAAACAGGAGCGTTGTGAAGGGCGAGCGGGAAGAGCCAGCAGCTAGAGCGAGAAAAAGTTTTTGCAAAAGGAAAAAAAAAGTTTGCGCTTCTCGCGGGTGGTCCCGGCTCGCGGCCCGGCGGGCTGGGCCGGCTGGAGGGCTAGGGGCCAGGTTGGGGGGGGGGGGGGTGGCACTGAGGCTGCGCCGCCGTGGCACTGTCCGCCCCCCCCCCCAAGGTACACCCCCTCCCCAGCCCAGACTCCAGCCCTGGACAGCGCATCCCAAGCCCCGCGCCCAGACGGAGGTGAGAAGGGGGGAGGGAAGGCGGGGGACCACCTGGAAGCGGTGGGGGAAGGGGCCTGAGGGGATGCTCTGCTTCCGAGGGATTCAGCCAGCCTAGAGGGAGACCTGGGCACAGGGGCAAAATGGGGGTGGAAGATCCTGGGGTGAGAAATTAGAAAGTTGGGATAATTTTTTTCAGTTGTAGCTCTCTTTCTCTGTATCTCTTTTTAGTTTCCTTTTTTCTTAGGAGTCTGGTAGTCTGTGTGACTCTGTCTCAGGCAGTTGTGGGTCTCTTTGTCTGCCTCCTCCTCTCTCATACATTAGAAACACCTCACTTTCAGGAGTTGAGGTGAAGCGGCAAGAGGGTCGGCTAGCTGGAGTTCTGCGTGGTACAGAGGGAACTCCAGGTGTGTGTCTGAGCTCCAGGCAGGAAAACGTCAGTGTTTCTGAAAGGAGGGGACCGCGAAGGAGGGAGCCCTAGGTGGGACGGGGATGGGTGTGTGCGTGTGTGTGTGGTGAGGCGGTAAAGTCACTGGGGGGCGGCTGGGCTTGAACCCCTGACCTGTCTTGTGACAGATGTGCCTGTGGGTGCATGTGTTTTGGGGGAAGGGAGTGTCTCCTGGACTAGGAAGGAGACTCGAGGGGCTGCCCGGTGTCTCATCTAGGCCCTAGAAAGACTCCCTATGGAATTTGGACTCCTGAGTCCCAAAGGCTGAGGGCAGGGCGCCAAAGAGGAGGTGGGAAGACCTTGGCTTGACCCTCTGAACTCAGGACCACCAGGGCAGCTAGGGCTAGCTGCAGGGAGACCCCTACTGGGGCTGGGCGGGACCACTGGCCACTGCTAGCCTGCGCATCCCGGTTGCCCTCCCCCTCCTCAAACGGGAGCTGGGGACCGAGGCCCCTCCTCTGGCTCAGACCACCCTGCCTGCCCTTGCTCCTCGCCTCTGAATCCTTTTTCAGGCCCCATGACCCCGAAACAATCCGCAATGGGCAACTAGCTTTGGGGACAGGATTAGGGGAGGTGGACCCCGTAGAGGGTACTTAGAGTTTTAGGAGGCTGGAGAACTGAGTTCTTCACAGGATAGATCTTTACGCCCCAGTAGAGGGAGAGGGCGGGGCAATTTCCCGAGGGAGAAGTAGGAGGCAGGAATTAAGGTGGTTTTCCCTAGGGGGCGGGGTCCAGAGACCCCCCACCCCACCCCATTATCTCCTGGGCGTCCGCGTCCGGCGCACAGACCCCGCCCTTGACGTCACTAGGGGGTTCCCGGGGGTCTGGAAGGGATTAACCCTTGGGAAGCCGACTAGGATACCCGGGAACCTAAGGTGTCCTGGCCCTTCCCCCCATACACACCTTATTTTATTTACCGGGTCACTTTCTCTCCCTATATTTTCTGGATTATTCTTTATTCCCCCCGCCAAGGGGATCGCCCCACTCTCCAATAGTGCCCCCCAGGGCGCCACTGCCTGCTTTCTGGATGCACCGAGGGGAGGAGGGAAGAATGCGTCCCGCCCTCACCCCCCCCCCCCCCCCCCACGGCTCGCTCGATTGGGCTCCCGGGGCGGGCGGGGGAAGCGGAGCCGACTGCAGCCAGAGCCTGCGGCGGCGACTTGGGTGGGCCGAAGAGGCACGGGGGCGGGGAAGGCGGGACCGGGAGGAGGGGGGCGGGGCCGACTCTTGGGAGTTGGGGAGCTGGGTTGCGAGGGGGACTCTGGAAAATAGGGAGACACATAAGATGATTCAGGGCTCCGGATGAGGAACCCTAGAGCTCCCTGACCCATCCTGAACTCTCACTCACATCCCTGAAAAACTTTGCTAGAGCTGGAAACGTTGTCGAAATTTTCCTTTCATTAGTGTGAAGGGGAAACATGGGTGGGCTGTGGCACGCGTGGGCGAGGAGAGATGTCGCCCCATTTCCATCGCGGTCTCGGGTGGCTGGGCAGTGAGGCAGGAAGATGACGGAATAGGCACTTTGGGGGAGTCTCTTTAGTGTTGGGGGGGGTCGTTTGCGACCATGCCTCCTTCCCCTGGGTGAGTCATAGAGGAAGGAGGCGGGTGAAGTGTCCCCCCTCCAGCTGCCAGCCAGCTGTGCCCCCCCCCCACCGCCCTCCAGCATAGCGCCAAGGTCGAGTTGGGAGGTCTTGGATGCGGGATCCAGATCTCGGCTTGAAAACGGAGGAGTTAGGAAGGGTACGGCCCAGGCTGCGGGGCTCGGGTTGGGTCCTGGGGTCCATGTTCCGCTCCCCATTTTACCCCGCCCTCACCCTAAATCCCAGCATCCCGGGATCACCCACCGCGCCGGCCGGACCGCTCCCGTTCATTCTCCACCCCACCCCGCCCCACCCCACCCTCAGTCTTGGGAGCACGGAAGACCTGGGGTGGATTATAAACTGGAGTTTGAGGAGAAGGGCGGACAACGGCGCCCTATCCTCCCTCACAACGCCTCTCTAAAGGATGATGACTATTCATTTTCCCAACGCCTTCCCGGACTGTCCTTTTCCTGTTCCCCCAAAGCAGAGACCAAAGGATGGGCGCCCAGATGCAAAACCACCCCAGGATAACATAGGCTTCCATCCCTTGTACCCAACAGACCCGAGGCTCCCCTCAAACCTTTCTCCCCTCACAAACCTCCCCTTCTCAGTTTTCTCCTAACGGGGAGAAAAGGGGCAGTTCCATGCGCCTGGCCCAACCAGCTTATGCCTGGCCTGTGGCGAGGGCTCCCTCTGCTGGACCCTGGAGAGATTGTAGACAGCTGTCACAGGGCAGGGCAAGTGAAGAAAAGAGGTTGCGGCTGTAGAGCCCAGTGCTTGAAGTCAGACACCCACATGAGTTCCCCCATCCCACTCCTTAAAGCTGGCCCATGGCCACAGCCGGAAGAAGGCGAGGTCCCATGGCATTAAAATCGCTTGAAGCTCATATAGGCACAATCATTCCATAACACCCGTCCGCCACATACACCCATACACAGAGACCACCCAGGCAAAGCTCCACCCAATCCTCAGGATCCCTAAGACTGCTCTGCCTCTTTGGGATGGTTCTCCTTACATCCTCCCCTGCCCTCCGCCCCAGTGATGCTCTTTTCAACTCGATTTACCAGGGCAGATGTTATGGAGAGGGTAGGGACACAGGGGAAGTTTTGCCCAGGGTTCTGTGCCTGAGATAGTTATCTGATCTCCCCCCATCTCCCTTCCTGCCTTTATAACTTGCAGATATTCCTTCCCCTTCTGCAGTGTTCCCACACCCTCCACTGAAACACCATGTTCAACTCGATGACCCCACCGCCAGTCAGTAGCTATGGTGAACCCTGCTGTCTCCGGCCCCTCCCCAGTCAGGGGGCCCCCAGCATGGGAACAGAAGGTCAGTGCATATGCCAATCCTTGGGCCTTGAGGACTTGGCAGATCTCCTCAGCTGGTTGCCTCACCAGGGATCCCTCTCAGATACACCCCCTGCTCCATGCCAGTTTCCCATTTACAGAAGATTTGAGCCCTCATTCCATATGGGCTTGGAATTTGGGATCAGGCTTTGCTTGGGGTTTCAAGGTGAGGCCTCAGGTGTCCTCCATTCTCATCCCCCATTCCAGCTGTCTCTCTTTTCTAGGACTGTCTGGTATAGCCTTCTGCCACCAGGCCAACCTCATGTCCAGCCCCCACAGTTATGGGCCAGCCAGAGAGACCAACAACTGCACCGAGGGTGAGGCCTGAGGCATCGCCTTGTTCCCTGTCTGTCTCTCTGGGACTTGTCCTGAGGGAGAAAGTGGGAGGAGTTGGAGGAAGAAATGCTGGGAGATGGAGCAAGGGGTCAGAGCATGATTAGGAGGTCACAGATGAGGTCGGCAGGGCAAAGCAGAGTCAAGTGTCATTTTTTTTCCCGAGAGTCAGGACCCATGGGATGGGTGCATAGAGATATATGCCCCTTCAGCATATCTATGTCCCCTGTCCCCTGCCCCAGCACCACTCTTTCCTCCTCCCCGGAGTGCAGTCAAGTTGACCAAGAAGCGGGCACTATCCATCTCACCTCTGTCGGACGCCAGCCTGGACCTGCAGACAGTTATCCGCACCTCACCCAGTTCCCTCGTGGCCTTCATCAACTCTCGCTGTGCATCTCCAGGGGGCTCCTATGGCCACCTCTCCATCGGCACCATGAGGTGCAGGCAGCCGCGGGCTAAGAGGTCCCTCAAAGACCTTACCAAACCCCATTAAAAGCTTCAAGCCCTCCAAACCACCTGACCCTATTTGAATCCTTATTTCGAAGGCAGTGAAATCCTTCTCAGTACTTCCGAGGGACTGCCTCAACCACTTCCCATACCAAGTCTTCCAGAAACCCTCCAAATAGCCCAAGAACTCCTAAGAGGACCTGAGATGATAGTCCTAAGTAACTGCCTCCCCTCCTCCTCCTCTTCAGCCCATCTCTGGGATTTCCACCCCAGATGAATCACCAAAAAGGGACCTCGCCTTCCTTTGGGGTCCAGCCCTGTGGTCCCCATGACCCCACCCGAGGTGGAATGATGCAACATCCTCAGTCCCGAGGACCCCTCCCAACCTGCCAGGTGAGAACTCCCATATTGCTACTTGATTTCCCTCAGCTCAGGGTGGTGAGTGGTGGGCTTTTCAGGGGAAAGGTGAGGAAAGGAAAGGGGATATAAAAGTTTTCCATACCAGAAAAATAAAGGGGTGTGGGTGCTGGGGTTCACTCCTTGGGGTTGAACCAGAACCTTCCAAATGAGATCCCACCTTTCACCCATCCCATTCACCAATGCAATCTGAGAAAGAAGTCTGTACCAAATCCAGGGGTGGGGCACGCAGGGTAGGGGGAACTGGCTGGGTTCCTTCTTCTGTCTACCCTCATCACCCTCACCTCTTCCCTTGGGGAAGCTCAAGTCTGAGCTGGACATGCTGGTTGGCAAGTGCCCGGAGGAGCCCTTGGAAGGTGACATGTCCAGCCCCAATTCCACAGGCACACAGGTATGGGGAGGAAGGGGATTTTTACCTCTGGGATGTGAGCAAAACAAAAGCTGTCACCCAAGTGACCCTAGGATTGCCTCTCCTGCCCTAGGACCCCCTGCTGGGAATGCTGGATGGGCGGGAGGACCTGGAGAGAGAGGAGAAGCCTGAGCCTGAATCCGTGTATGAGACTGACTGCCGCTGGGATGGCTGCAGCCAGGAATTTGACTCCCAGGAACAGCTGGTGCACGTGAGCCGTGGGCCAGGGCGGGGCGGGACAGGACTGGGTAGTAGCTGGAATGGCTGGCTGGAGCCTATAGGAGATTCTGAGTGGAACATCTAGAATCAGGCTGAGGGCAGGAGGTCAGAAGATACTGAGCTCAGTGATTGTGTGCCCAGGTGGGTAGGCAGAGGCTCAGTAGCTATAGCTTTAGAAAGTTGGAAGTACTAAGATATGGGAAAAAATGTTCTTCCTGACCCTTCTTCCCCCATGAGGTGAAGCCATGGAGGAATACAATGAGGAGGAAGAATAACGGTGGAGGGAAGGTCTGTTCTGGGTCTCAGGGTCATAGGGAAACCTTGGAGAGCCTTCTTGTCTTCTTCCCCAGCACATCAACAGCGAGCACATCCATGGGGAGCGGAAGGAGTTCGTGTGCCACTGGGGGGGCTGCTCCAGGGAGCTGAGGCCCTTCAAAGCCCAGTACATGCTGGTGGTGCACATGCGCAGACACACAGGCGAGAAGCCACACAAGTGCACGGTGAGGCACTCACTTCCCAAGGCAGTGCCTTTCCTGGGCCCTGGGTGCTTTTGCCTTCCTAGGCCCCTACCTCTATAAACAAATATCGAAAATATTTTATGACTGTGTTGGTCTAAAGAAGAATGTATTAGTATATATTGAAACATTTTCTGTGACCTAAAATTTTATTTTTTCCCCTTGATTTTAAAAGAAATTAAAACATTTTCATGGGTTCCTAAAAGTCTTGTGGGCCCTAGGCACTGCGCTTCCTACTCTGATAAGCCTGCATCAAGGACAAAAGACACTCTCCTTCTTGCCCATTTCCTATGACACAGTCATCCTAAGACAGTCTAAGATCCCATGCAGGCCTGACCAGGAGATGCTTACTGCCTCAGCTCCACGTCCCCACAGGCCAAGTGTCTCCAGTTACCTCTGTTCCCCCAGCTCTTGCCTGCCCTTGTCTGTTAATTTTGGGGACTGTCCTGAAGCGCCCCAGTGCTCTCCCATCTTGGGCTATATTCTCTGATGTATGTCCCTTTTGAGATTTAGGGTTTCCTCTAATCTCCATGTCCTGTCCAAGAGCTATCCTTTGACTCTCATGCTCCTCTAGTTTGAAGGGTGCCGGAAGTCATACTCGCGCCTCGAAAACCTAAAGACGCACCTGCGGTCACACACAGGTGAGAAGCCGTACATGTGTGAGCACGAGGGCTGCAGCAAAGCCTTCAGCAACGCCAGCGACCGAGCTAAGCACCAGAACCGAACCCACTCCAATGAAGTGAGTGCCCCAGCTAAGACCCTCCTCCACGGGAGAAGCCACCTGCCAGGGAAATTCTTCCATAAGAAAGCCCTTAGCCCAGCACCCACTCCACAGAGGTGATCACCCCATCTCTATATAGTTCACTCAGAGAAGGCCTTTCCTGAAACCAAGGATTCCCACTTAGCACCCCTCCCCCTACCTCCAATCAGCCAAGGGACTAACCCGAAATGGACTCATTCTACCTAGAGGAGACCTCTGGCCCCTTCAACCTCTGAGTTCATGAGGCTTCACAGCCCTGGGTTCATCCTCGTCTTTCCCTAATCTTTTTTCCCCAATCTTCAGATTTTCAGGGCTCAGTTTTCCTAATCTTCACCTTGATCCCTGCGTCTTTTACTCCCACCCTAGTGGGCCAGGCCTCATCACTTCCTTGGGGTCTGTGTGTCCCTCCCTTATCTGCCTTGTCCCCCACTCGATGCCCTCACAGCTGCCCTTTCTCCCACAACCTCTGCCTTCTTCTGCATTGATCCCCCTGCCATCTGTCTTCACTCTCCGCTCAACAGAAGCCGTATGTGTGTAAGCTCCCCGGCTGCACCAAACGCTACACAGATCCCAGCTCGCTCCGAAAACATGTCAAGACAGTGCATGGTCCTGACGCCCACGTGACCAAGCGGCACCGAGGGGACGGCCCCCTGCCCCGGGCACCATCCCTTGCCACAGTGGAGCCCAAAAGAGAGCGGGATGGAGGCCCCATCAGGGAGGAGAGCAGACTGACGGTGCCAGAGGGTGCCACGGTAAGACAGCCCAGGCAACCCCCTGCCTCCAGACCCCAGCCTGCCCTGCTGACATCATTTTAGTCCACCCACCCCACCCATCCCCCTCGGTAAATCACTCTCTATAGCCAGTAGTCTAGCCTCAGTGTTGCTCCTTGGACTACCCCAAATCTAGGGATTTTAATTTACTCACTTACTTAATTGGTTCAACAAACTCTTTCTTACGTAGCACTTAGTATAGGCAAAAGGTTGGTGGTTTGAACCCACCAGCCACTCAGCAGGAGAAAAGACCTGGCAGTCTGCTTCTGTAAAGATTACAGCCTTGGGCCGTTCTACTTTGTCCTATAGGGCTGCTATGAGTCCGCATCAACTTGATAGCACGCAATGACAACAGTCAATATTGCTCTAAGCCCTTTACATGTATTATTTCAGGTCCTCCTCACAAAACCTTCACGAGAAAACAACTATTATTCTCCCCATTTTCACATGAGGAACCGAAGAATGGAGAACTTGCCCATGGTCATAAAACTAAGAGCAGGAATTTGAGCCCAGGCAGTCTGTGCTCCAGTCTAGGCTCTTCTCGTAAAACATGTCTTCTCCAGTGACCCCAATCTCTTAGCTGCTCAGCGCTGTCTTCAGCTAAAAGCCTCCCCTCAGCCCCAGCAGCCACTGGGAACAGGCTTCAGCCTCCCACCAAGTTCAGGGAGCTGTGGGAAGAGGGGAAGGGTGCTGCCCTCAGCCTTTGTTTCCCCCACAGAAGCCACAGCCAAGCCCTGGGGCCCAGTCGTCCTGCAGCAGTGACCACTCGCCAGCAGGCAGCGCAGCCAATACAGACAGTGGTGTGGAAATGGCTGGCAATGCCGGGGGCAGCACTGAGGACCTGTCCAGCCTGGATGAGGGGACTTGCATTGCTGGCACTGGTCTGTCCACCCTTCGCCGCCTTGAGAACCTCAGGCTGGACCAGCTGCATCAGCTCCGGCCGACAGGGCCCCGTGGCCTCCAACTGCCCAGCTTGACTCACACCGGTGAGACCTGGGCGTGGAGGGTGGTTGCTGGGCTGATTCCACCTGCTGTTAGGTTGGGAGGAGGAGGTCACCCTTCAGTGCTGCCACATGGTACCTATGTGCAATTAGAAAAGGATCTCCTTTCCTTACAACACATTTCCATCTGTCATAAGACTGTTGTAACATATAAATATACAAAATCTATAATGTGAATGCTGTCCCCAATGATTGTGCAGTGTACAACCTGTACAACTGTTCACAGTGGCCCTAAATTGGAAGCAGAACAGGCATTCGAAAAGTAGGAGACAGAGCTGAGTAGTTACGGTTACGGAGCCTGTCTCTGGGATTCTGGGAAAAAGCTGTCCCATGGGTAGATGTGGTAAGAGTCAGGGGTTCCCTGACCACCCTGCCTTTTCTCCCTTTCATTTTCAGCTACCCCTGTGTCCCGCCGTCTGGGCCCCCCAGTCTCTCTTGACCGCCGAAGCAGCAGCTCCAGCAGCATCAGCTCAGCCTACACTGTCAGCCGCCGTTCCTCCCTGGCCTCCCCCTTCCCTCCTGGCTCCCCACCAGAGAATGGGGCATCCTTTTTACCTGGCCTCACACCTGCCCAGCAGTACCTGCTCCGGACAAGGTATGCTTCGGCCAGGCGGGGCAGCACCCCACCAACTGCAGCACCCAGCCTGGATCGGGTGGGGAGTCTTCCTGCACCTCCTTGGAGAAGCCGAGTGGAGTATCCAGGATACAATCCCAATGCAGGGGTCACCCGGAGGGCCAGTGACCCAGCCCGGGCTGCTGATCGCCCTGCTCCAGCCAGAGTCCAGCGGTTCAAGAGCCTGGGCTGTGTCCACACATCTCCCACTGTGGCAGGGGCAGGACGGAGCTTTGATCCCCACCTCCCAACCTCTGTCTACTCACCACAGCCCCCCAGCATCACTGAGAATGTCACCATGGATACTAGAGGGCTACGGGAAGAACCAGAGGTTGGGGCCTCCATGATGGGCAGTGGCACGAACCCCTATATGGACTTCCCACCTGCTGACACTCTGGGATATGGAGGACCAGAGGGGACAGCAGTTGAGCCTTATGGAGCTAGGGGTCCAGGCTCCCTGCCTTTTGGGCCTGGTCCACCCACCAACTACAGCCCTAGCCCCTATCCTGACCCCAGCCCAGAAACATGGAGTGAGTTCCCTTCCCACTCTGGGCTGTACCCAGGCCCCAAGCCTTCAGGTGGGGCCTACAGACAGTATCCTCGACTTGAACATTATGGACAAGTGCAGGTCAAGCCAGAACAGGGGTGCCCAGTGGGTTCTGACTCTACAGGACCGGCACCCTGCCTCAATACCCACCCCAGTGAGGGGCCCCCACACCCACAGCCCCTGTTCTCCCATTACACCCAGCCCACCCCTCCCCAGTATCCCCAAACAGTCCCCTATGTCCAGCCACTCCCTGATTACTCTTCTTCAGAACCCAGGCCCGGCCTGGACTTTGATCCCCCTCCTCACTCCACAGGACAACTCAAGGCTCAGCTTGTGTGTAATTATGTTCAGTCTCAACAGGAGCTGCTGTGGGAGGGTGGGAGCAGGGGAGAGCCCCCAGTCCAGGAACCTCCCTACCAGAACTCCAAGTTTCCAGGGGGTTCTCAGGTTAGCCCGAGCCCTGCCAAGGCCTCCATGGCTACATATGGACCTGGTTTTGCACCCAATTTGTCCCATCACAAGTCAGGCTCCTATCCCACTCCTTCACAATGCCAAGAAAATTTCGTGGTGGGGGCAAATAGGCCTCCCCATAGGGCAGCAGCACCACCCCGACTTCTGCCCCCATTGCCCACTTGCTATGGGCCCCTCAAGGCAGGAGGCTCCAACCCTAGCTGTGGCCATCCTGAAGTGGGCCGGCTGGGAGTGGGTCCTGCCTTGTACCCTCCTCCAGAAGGGCAGGTGTGTAACCCCCTGGACTCTCTTGACCTTGACAACACTCAGCTGGACTTTGTGGCTATTCTGGATGAGGCCCAGGGGCTGAGTCCTCCTCCTTCCCATGATCAGGGGGGCAGCTCTGAACATACCCCACCTCCCTCTGGGCCTCCCAACATGGCTGTGGGCAACATGAGTGTCTTACTGGGATCCCTGCCTGGGGAGACTCAATTCCTCAACTCCAGTGCCTAAAGAGTGGGGAATCCCATCTATCACAGATCCTCATTTCCCAGAGAAGGGAGGTTGTGCGGTCTTCATAGTCCCCTGCATAAGAAACCCCAACGATGCGAGGTATGGGCTGGGGCTGTATATAGTCTGTAGATATTTTCGGGAGGAATTTGATAATGACACTATTTCTTAATAATAAACTGCATCAGAAAGCCTTGCTTGAAGTGATATCTTGGGGAAGGGGTCATGACAGGGAATAAGAAGAGAAGCAAGTGTTCTCTCTAAAGCTCCTGTACCCCATCTCAGTCCCTAGGGTCAGACTCACAAAGACAGTCATTTGGGAGACACAAGATTTAAAGGGATGTCCTCAAAACAGGACCTCCTCCTCAAAGGGCACCCAACAGAGATCACTGGAAATACTTTTTGCCTTCTGCTCCTTGCTCAAGTCGAGGGAAAAGGCTGGTGAATTCGGTGAGCATCAGCTGGACTAGCTGCCCAGGGTAGAGGGCGTGGGCAGCGGGGTCAGATGTCTCCTGCTCTGGCCGAAACAGGGTGGGTCCAAACACAATTCCCAGGTTGTGGGGAGTCATGCGGTTCTTATCTGAGTGCGCTATCACCCTGCAGGCAAATGCCAAAGGAAAAGGATGTAAGGGAGCAGCTTTACCATATCAAATAAATAAATTAGCCTGCTCAGAGGTGCCTTGGAAGAAAGTCCTGGCAATCTATTTCCAAAAAATCAGCCATTGAAAACTCTATGAAGTACAGTTTTACTCTGACACACACAGGGTCATCCTAAGTAGGAATCGGCTTGATGGCAACTGGTTAAAGATTTAAGCAGGGAAGGGTTCAGTCTGAGATCCTTCCATGTGGTGGCTGAAGGGAACCAAGGAGAATGCCTCAAGGGGAATGGAGATGGGACCAGCAGACAAACCTTCAGGAACTAGGATACAATTCTTTCTTTCCAGCTGCCAGGACTGCCCCTAGAGTCCTCTCTGCTCACAGTTTGGGAGGCTTTAATTCAAGTAGGAAGTCCTGGTGGTGCAGTGGTTAAGAGTCTGGCTAACCAAAAGGTCAGCAGTTTGAATCTACCAGCTGCTCCTTGGAAACCCTGTAGGACAGTTCTACTCTGTCCTATATGGTCGCTGAGTTGGAATTGACTTGGCAGCAACGGGTTTTTTTGTTTTGTTTTGTTTTAATTCAAGTATACAGTCCCTCTTAGAAGTCATTGCCTTGGCCCAACTCAGCCAAACAAGCCATCATCACTGTCCCGATGGGAGACAAAAAAGCAGAGGGAAGGAAGAGATAATATTTCCCTTATTTCTCTCGTAGCATCCCTGAGCTTCTCTTGGTCCCTATTTCCCCATTTGATTCTGACCTATCCAAAGGCTTTGATCCTGGTAACACGTCCCCTACACAGAGGTTGCCTGTTACCTTTAGCTGCCCACTAAACTTAGGTGTTTTGCTACTGTTACGGATTGAATTGTGTCCTCCCCCAAATACATGTTGGAATCCTAACCCCTATACCTGTGGATGTAATCCCATTTGAGAATAGGGTTTTCTTCGTTATATTAATGAGGCATATCAGTACAGGGCGTGTCTCAAACCTAATCCATTTTGGAGATATACAAAGCGCAGCCTAGGCACAGAAACAAGCAAGAACAAGTGGGTGACAGATAGATGCCAATGGAGGTCTCCAAGGGACCCAGGGTATCTAGAGAATGGGGGCTACAGAAGTTCAGACAAGGATTTTCCCCCAGTGCAACAGAGAGAAAAGCTTCCCCTAGAGCCGGTGTCCTGAATTCAGACTTCTAGCCTCGATTCTAGCTCATAGCTACCATATAGGACAGAGTAGCACTGCCCTATAAGGTTTCCAAGGCTGTAATCTTTATTAAAGCAGATTGCTGCATCTTTCTCCTGCAGAGTGGCTGGTGGATTCGAAGCACCGACCTTTTGGCTAGCAGTCAAGCGCTTAATCATTGTGCCACGAGGGCTCCTTTCTACCCTCCTAAATTGTGAGAGACTAAATTTCTGTTAATTAAAGGCACTCACTTGTGGTATTTCTGTTCTGGCAGCCCTAGGAAACTAAGACACCTCCACCCTACCTGAACATGTCCGACTCCTCCCTCCCCCAGCACAGACAAAGATGTTTAGTCTTCCTGACCTGCACAAATGCTCCAGGAGGTACCGTAGAGTGTCATGGTTGGGCTTTGGCATAGAGCCTATTAATTCTTGTATTTGGGAGAGGCGCTGCTCTGATTCCGAGAGGGCTAGAGAGATGGGAAGGGCATGGGAGTGAGGTTAGGAGAGGTGCTAGGACAGGGTGGGTAAATTCACTACTCTTTTCCATGCTTATGGAAGACGTCATTAATCAATCACAGCTTTCTTTTCCATTCTGCCCAACTACAGCTTCAGAATTCTTTGCTACTCAGTACTCTAAACATCTACAAATAAGCAACTGGAGTTGGCACATGAGTTGAAAATATTTTCCATCTCTGTACTCAGGATGGGACCAAAGAGTGTGAGGGAACTTCTAACCCATTCTTCACCACTCACATCCCCCCGTATCAAGGGTATTGCCCAAAGCTCCCATCCCTTACCAAGTGCAGCACGGAAATGGGGCTGCAGCACTGGGGGCACCAGAGGCTGGGGCAGCTCCCTAAGAAAAAGCTTCAGAGCTCCAGTGATCACATGAATGTCATCCCACTCGGCACTGTCCAAGTCTAATCGTCCTTCTGGAGAGAGACAGAGATACCAGGGGGATTCGGGGGGCTCACGAAGGGCCAGAGGGAACCAGAGATGGAGAGATCAGGAGTTCAGGAGGAGACCGAGTCAAGGCAGACCACAGGAATGCCTAGAAGTCCCACAGTGAGGCAAGACAGCAGAAGTGGGGATGGGGATGACCCTCCCAGGAACAAGACACGGGGCAATCCACAGGGAGCAGGAAGGGTGTGGGAAGTTTCAAGGATCTGAGAGGTCTTTCATTTAAGTACCTTGTCCTGGCTGTTCTGGGAACAAGTATCTCCCATCCGAGGTGACTGCCCGCTCTGCAACATGTATGAGGAGAGATCAGGAGCTAAAGCGTGCAGTCCCAGCCAGAGGACCTCCCTGTTCTGCCAGCTCCCTCACTCTAAGCCCACCTGTGGTTCTGAGGCACGAAGTTCTTACTACCAGCACTTGCCCACAAACCTTCTCACCTCTGTCCACTAGGAAGCGAAGTTTCTGGACCACTGCCAAGTTCCCACTTACTCGGTAAATGCCATCCACATCTAGACCTAGGAGATAAGGCAGGAAGTAGATAAAGCTTCCTGCTCTAAAATGTGTGGTGGAGCGGAGTGGGGGGTCTTCAAGTGGAGAGAAAGAAGGGCAGTAGGAAAATGGGTAGGGGAGAGGGAAATTCTAGGCCTTGGCCTGTCATAAGGGGAGATTCTGGGATCTCTGGGGAAACGACCTTTCTTATCCACAGCAGCAATGCAGAGCCGCACAAAACTGGGCACCGTGTTCCTTTCCCGCTGGCACAGTGATTCCAACTGGCAGCCGAACACCTGGTCTGAAGAGGCACAGAATGAGGTGGGAAGCCAGTGTCAGATTCACACGTGGAAGTTCTCAGCACAGGCTTTCACTCCCAAGAAGGGTTGGCCTCCTGGCTGTGTGTGCCAAGCCTGGGAGAGGAGGTTCACCTTCTCTCCTCCCCAACCCCCTCAACATCTGAAGTAGTGGGAAAAGCAGTGGTCTCAGAAGACCAGCTCTTCAGTTCTGGAGAGCCCTGTTCTGAGCCTAGCTTGAGTTTTCTATGAAACGGACTTGCAAAAACACTACAGCAGGCATGTAGGAGCAGGGCGCCAGCTCGCCAACCCCACCTCACCTCGGAGCAGACCCCGGTCCTGCAGGCTTTGCAAGGGCGGCCTCTTTGCAATAAGCCGCTTTAGT
The DNA here is from genome assembly GCA_030035585.1 of Dugong dugon. Lineage (NCBI taxonomy): Eukaryota > Metazoa > Chordata > Mammalia > Sirenia > Dugongidae > Dugong > Dugong dugon. The sequence continues at coordinate 12,216,782 of CM057465.1, forward strand.
TTGCTCCGCACGCGGTTCTGCTCTGTTCCTTCCGGACAACGACCTGTAGGAGCCAAGTAAAGTAAGAGCGTGAGAACAGCGGCCTCGCAAAGCAGGCGCTAGAATTGGTCGCTGGCTCCGCCTCCCCGGCCCGCCCCTTACTGGAGCTTCGACGACTGCTGAGCCGCAGCAGCGGCTTGAGCAAGGGCTCTGCCGCCTCTTCTTCCTCATCCTCCCCGGCACTCAGCTCCCCCAATTCCGCCGGCCCCGAGCCCGACAGACGCAGCTCCAGGGGGTTCTCTCGATCCTAGACCCAGACGGGCGGGGCGGGCCAGGTCGGTGGAAGGGAGAGACAAGAGAGAAATCTGCACCCCTAGCTCGAAGCAAGGAGACCCTAACGGGCTGCTGGGGTCACATCTCAGCCCCACCTCACGGCTCTACCCCGACACCAGGCTGCCCACACCCCCGCCCTCTGAATTCTGTTGTCCCTGCCCCGGCCCCTCTCCAGTCTCGGTCCTGCGATCTTCTAACCAGTCGATCGATGACCGCCCGCAGCGCGCGGTGCCAGGCTCGCAGCTCGGTCTCATGGTCTGATTGCAGCAGGAACTCGTGTCCAGGGACCGTGCGGATCTGAGGAGCCGGCGGGGAAAGGCTTGGGTCAGCGGGTAGGAGAATAAAAAGCAGGGAGGGGGTTAAAAAAAAAAGCAGGGAGCCGGAGAAGGAGATCCAGGAGGACGACTGGGGACGCGCCCCTAGGGTCAGGTGGGCTTTGGGAATGCGTCAGCGGGCACTCACGTGAAGGACGTTGCGGCGGCTGGACAGGTGGCGACCGTGGGCCAGGGCCGCCCCGCGAAGGTCCACGCTGCTTTCGGGTCGGCTGCCCGCTGGCCCCTAACAATTAGGGTGGACACGCGTTGTTTCTCTCACCGCCCCCCGCCCCCCGCAACCAACACTAGGTGGGCTACGAGGAGACGGGAGGCTGACCCTAACTCCTTTACTTCCTTCCACCACCCCTCACCCCTAGAGTTGGCCTGAGGCTGGAAGAAACTGCCCGCACCCTCGTTGCCTCCCCCCTCCTCTCCCCTCTCTCACACTCACCCAGCCCGAGGAGGGCACAGTCGACGGTGGCTCTCGGTAGAACACCAGGCTGTTACCCGCTAACACTACCCAAGATGGGCCCCAGTTCTTCCTGCAGGGACGGCAGTGGTAGTGAAAAGGTCATTTCAGAATGCCAGGCACGCTTCCGACACCCTTTCTACCCTTAGCAACCTAACCGCCCCAGGCCCCCTGCTGTAGTTCGGGTTCTCCTCACCTGAGCTTGCGACCACCCTGGGCGATCTTGGTCATGTTCAGCAGCCCCGATTTTTCCACCTCCTGGGAAGTGAAGAGGGTATCAAGGTGTCATCTACACACCCCACAGTAGCCAAGGCGGTTCCCCAGGGGGTCTCCCGGAGTGAGCTCCTTTAAAGTTAGTGGGCCGGGTAAGAGAGGATACCCAGTGAGCGCTCAGAAACAGGAAGATGGTTATGGAGGAGAAGGAATTGGGGAATGGGGGATGGAGGATTTTGGCATTCACAAGGAAGCGGGAGACTCACGTGGGGGTCGTCCAGGAGCTGCGGCAGAGGTCGTGGGGGCTGCAAGGCTGGAGGCGGTTCTGAGGTGTCCAGCTGGCAGGTTTGGCGGCAGAGGCAGCGTGAGCCCTGGGGGAGGGGATTGGAGAAACAGGTGGGGGAACCTTCAACTTCAGAGTCCCTGGCTGTAGGGGAAAGAGGGGTGCGAATGTGGGTGAGAGGCAGTGGATACGACGGATAATGAAAAAAAAAAAAAAAAGTCTTGCATAAAAAAGAAAGTCATAAAATGTTGGCTTTTCCTGTACGTGATTAGGAGGTGGGAGGGATCTCACCTGGGGGTCAGGCAGTTCTGGTTTCTCTGTGTCAGATCCTGAGCCCTTTGCTTGAGGTTGCAGGGCACCGTTATCCCTATTGAGGGCCTGTGTCGCCTCCATGGAACCAGGGTTCTGGGGTTGGGGGAGGGGAAGGTGAAGCTACATCCAGATGCCACCTGAACCCGTTCTCAACACCCTTCTCACAATTTCCTGATTCTTCTGACTTTCTGAGAACCGCAGAGAGAAAACACACTATTCTGCAGCTCAGGAGGGGGAAGGAGGAGGTTATGAGGACAGTTTAATAAACAGGAGGGACGGTCTCACCGTTTCTCGGGAGCAAGTGCGGCGAGGGGGCTTCCAGGACTTGCAGCCAGTCACCGAATTTATGTAAAAGCAGCGTCCAGAGCTGGGGTCCAGGTGCTGCTCCCAAGTGTCCAGCCTTTGCAGAGGGGGGAATGCAGGGCCTGGGGGTGGGGACCGGGGACAGCGGCGAAGTTCCACCAGGTTATAGTACACGGGGGTCTCTGACATGAGGGGCTGGGGCTCTGCCTGCCAGGAAAGGGGAAGAAAGAGGTGGTTAGCCTGCCTCTGCCCCTCCCCAATCTTCTCTCCACCTGACACCTCCTCCTCCTCCCTCCGCCGCCATTTTCTCACCACCAGCTCCTGGCTGGGGTGACCCAGGTACTAGAGGAGAAACCCTAGTCCCCAGCGTTTGTTTTTTTTTTTTAATTCCCTCCCTCACAGTCTTCTTTGCTTTTCTCCTCACTTCCTGTTTCCAACTTCCCTCCTCCCCTCCCCTACCCCCACCCCAGGGCCACAGGAAAGGGGAACAGGCTTTTCATGTGGGGGAGGGTTAAGGGGAGCGCCCCACCCTCACATCCTGCAGGGTGAAAGGAGAAAGGAGAGGTCAGAGACCCCAGCTAGGGGAGCATGTGGGAGGAGGGGCATTTTCCCACCCACTAGTAAGAGAGAGGGGAGCGGGTGAGTCTTAGGGAGGAGCTGGGAGGCTGCTGAGGGCACTAGCTGGTGACCAGAGCTGGGAAGACAAGACACAGGAAAAACCCTGCTTCTGGGCCAGGAGCTGGGAGGAAGGCAGAGAGAAAACATAGGTGGGTTGGTCTTCTTTCAGCCCCTCTATCTTGCCAAGCTCCGTGTCTTCTGGGGCCTTTGCTGTCCCCTCCACCTAGATGTTCTTACGGCTGCCTCTTTCTCCTTGTTCAGAGTCAGGTGAATGTCATCTTCTCAGAGATGCCTTCCTAGACCACCTTCAGTCACTCTCCACCCCATTTACTCTTCTTTGTAGCACTTATCAGTTCCAAGGGTTATCTTGCTTATTTGTTTACATATGCGTCTATCACTGGGAATCTCTTAAGGGCAGGGATTCTGTCTGCCTTGTTCACTACTGTGCCTAGAACAGGGCCCAACAGTGAATATCTGTTGACCACCCATCTGCAGAAAAGAACTGTGACTCACCATGTTGGCAATGGCCTCTGTCAGCAAGTCTCCCTGGGAGAGGGACCTTCCACTTGGTCCTTCCTGGGGGGGCTTCAGGAGGCTGGACCTCAGATTGGCAACACTGACACTTCTATAGATTTTGGGGGGAAGAGGAGGAGGCTCCTCGGACGTAGCCTGAACTCTGCCTGGAGGTACCTGAGACAGGTGCAGCTCCTCCAGGGAGCCATGAAACAGCTTTGACTCTGGGACAGAGAAATGGGGGGTGGGGGTGGGGGTAGTGATCAGATGCATGACTTTTCTGGGTCCGCCATCCTGGGGCCCATTGTGAAGATAAGGACAGAGGGAGGCTGTGGGAAATGACATGAGACGTGTAAAGCTTGGATTAGGATGCACTGGCATGGAGACACCAGGACAGGGATAAGGGCTAGGCTGATCAGAGGGAAATAAGAGAAGGGGGTAATCAGAAGCCTGGGGGAAGGAATTCTTTCAATGATTCCCAGAAGCAAGGGAGACAGGAAGGTGATGGGGGAAGGGCCTACTCACCAGGAGTCAAGTGGGACTGGCTGGGGGTGATGGTAATTGGGCTCTGAGAAGGTGTAGCTTCCTCTGTCACATAGGCAGCTGGGACGAAGATGGGTCTAGAGCTGGAGGGTGCTCCCAAGCGCCTTGCCAGCCACCAGCCTGAGTTGGTCTTTCGAAGCAGGAGGAACCTGTCCCCTTCAGCCAGAGACACCTGCCGCCCATCTGCCCCAGTGTAAGTGAAGGCATAAAGGGCGCAGAGCTGGGATCCCTGAGAAGGGCCTTGGGGTCCTAGCCCAAGGCTCTCCCAAGTACTTGGCCACCACCGGCCCGACAGCATCGTGGTCAGCACTATCACCTGTGAGAAGAAGGGGCATTAGAGGTCCAGAAAGGGACAGCACGGGTTGCCTCAGGGCAGAGGGACATGGTTCTGAAAGCAGTGTCAGGGGAGGTGTGAGAGGAGAGGGTGAAGCAGAGAGGCTGGGTATGGGTCAGCGGTAGACTTTGGGGACTGAGAACTCCTGGGTGATGTGTCTGGTGAGGAAGTATATGAATAAGGTGAGAGGATGTGGTCAGCAGCACCGTGTGGCTAGCCCGGCAGGAAATCAGAGGAGATGGCCTAGCTGTGTGACATTCTTTTATGTACCTTGTGGGGCCCTTTAGAAGATCCAGGGGCGGAGAGAGCTGGTCCTGGGTGGCGGTAGGAGTCTCAAGCTGTACACAAGAAGAAAACAAAGAGGAAGAATCAGATACAAGACAGAAACACAGGAAAAGAGACAGGAGGTAATGACAAAGACAAAAAGAGTTTGTGACCCTGCCTTAAATTTTCATAGGCACCGATGTTTCCATTACCGATCACCTCAGACCTAAAGCTGCATGCTTCCTGTGCAGACTCAGAGAGACAGAGAGTCAGAGAAATAGTAAGACCAAGTCAGAGAGAAAAAGAAAGTGTCTAGGAGAAACACAGAGGAGGTCAGAGTTAGAGGCAGAGGTGAAAATACCTTCCCACTGCAGGATGGTCTGTTGTGTATCTGAGAAGCCTTGATACTATCGATCTGCTACATATAAACCTCTTGGGTGGGGTCCTACTTTAGTGTGGGGGTTTATTCATTCATGCTCTTAACAAGAATTTATTGAGCTTCTCCTGTGTGCAAAGAACAGCATTAGGTACTAGAGGTAAGGGAGGGGGAACGAGACAGACACAGTCCTTGCCCTCTTGGAACTTAAGGAGAGACAGACCTTAACAAATGACACAATAAATTGATTAATTTTAATTGGATCAGGGATTCTGGAAAGGTAATATATGATGCTATGGGAGCATATGGGGCAGGGAAGGGGCTGATGTCAGTTCCTCCTTGGCAGGAATTGACTGCCTCTAATATAGGGTCTCCATGAGTCGGAATCGACTGGACAGCAATGGGTTTTTTTTGTTTTATTAAGTCTCATGCAGATGGGTGGCTTTCCATGCCACCTTGCCAGTGCCTTAAAACTCACTCTTGTGCTGCCACTTTAGCTGACCCACTCCTTTTCCTCCTTTTTCTCAGTTTCTCCTTTGTACAGTGTGAAGCCTTCTGTTTGGATTTGGAGAAGTGGGGATGGGAGTGCTGATCCTCCTTGATGATGTCAGAGAGCCATGGACCCTTCCCTGACTCTTGACCTCACGGCTGGTTGCCAGTACTCGGTTTCTGCATCAGTTATCTTCCTCTTTAATGTGCTCTACTTTCAACACCTCTTTAACTCTTCCTTCCCACTTTCAAAATAGTGACTGGCTTCTTTCATTGATGGACTTATTCATTCATCTGGTGTTTAAGTGCTGGAATCTCATCTTCTTCTGCCTTCTCTGAAGCTCTCTCTTCTGCACTTTATCCTCTCTCTTTAATCTTTAATGACTCCTTTCAATTAGTTTTTAAACATATCCAAATCTCTCCCATCTTTAGACAAACCTCCATTTACTCCCAGTAACCATTCTGTACCAAAAAGAATTGGTCGACTTTCAACCATTTCAGGACGTGGCATAGGATCAGGAACCAATGGCACTGAAAGAAGAAGTCCAAGCTGCACTGAAGGCACTGGCAAAAAATAAGGCTCCAGGAATTGATGGAACACCAGCTGAGATGTTTCAACAAGTGGATGCAGTGCCGGAAGTGCTCACTAGTTTATGCCAAGAAATTTGGAAGATAGCTACCGGGCCAACCAACTGGAAGAGATCCATATTTATGCCTATTCCCAAGAAAGGTGATCCAACTGAACGGGGAAATTATCGAACAATAGCAGTAAAATTTTGCTGAAGATCATTCAAAAGTTGTTGTAGCAGCATATTGACAGGGAACTGCCAGAAATTCAAGCCAGATTCAGAAGAGGGCATGGAAGAAAAGATATCATTGCTGATGTCAGATGGATCTTGGCTGAAAGGGGAGAATACCAGAAAGATATTTACCTGTGTTTTATTGCCTATGCAAAGGCATTCGACTGTGTGGATTGTAACAAATTATGGATAACATTGAGAAGAATGAGAATTCCAGAACACTTAATTGTACTCATGAGGAACCTGTACGTAGATCAAGAGGCAGTTGTTTGAACAGAACAAGGGGATACTATGTGGTTTAAAGTCAGGAAAAGTGTGCTTCAGGGTTGTATCCTCTCACCATACTTATTTAATCTGTATGCTGAGCAAATAATCCGAGAAGCTGGACTATACGAAGAAGAACAGGGCATCAGGATTGGAGGAAGTTTCATGAACAACCTATGACTTGCAGATGACACAACCCTTGCTTGCTGAAAGTGAAGAGGACTTGAAGCACTTACTGATGAAGATCAAAGACCACAGCCTTCAACATAAAGAAAACAAAAATCCTCACAACTGGACCAATATGCAACATCATGATAAATGGAGAAAAGACTGAAGTTGTCAAGGATTTCATTTTACTTGGATCCACAATCAACACCCATGGAAGCAGCAGTCAAAAAATCAGATGATGCAATGCATCGGGCAAATCTGCTGCAAAAGACGTCTTTAAAGTGTTAAAAGGCAAAGATGTCACCTTGAAGACCAATGTGCGCCTGACCCAAGCCATGGTGTTTTCGATCGCCTCATATGAATGCAAAAGCTGAATGATGAATAAGGAAGACCAAAGAAGAATCGACACCTTTGAACTGTGGTGTTGGTGAAGAATACTGAATATACCACGGACTGCCAAAAGGCCGAACAAATCTGTCTTAGAAGAAGTACAACCAGAATGCTCCTCAGAAGCAAAGATGGCGAGACTACGTCTCACATACTTTGGGTATGTTATCAGGAGGGATCAGTCCCTGGGGAAGGACATCATGCTTGGTAAAGTAGAGGGTCAGCAAAAAAGAGGGAGACTCACAACAAGATGGACTGACGCAGGGGCTGAGACAATGGGCTCAAGCATAACAACGATTGCGAGGATGGCGCAGGACTGGGCAGCGTTTGGTTCAGGTGCACATAGGGTCGCTATGAGTCGGAACCGACTCGATGGGACCTAACAACGGCAACAACAACCATCACCCTATCTTTCTCTGCCTCTTGGAACTCTCAAACTTCTTGAAAGGGTTGCCTACTCACAGGGGCCTCCATATTCTCTCCCTCCTCCACTGTTCACTAAGGTCACCCCAACCTTGCATACACACTTTGCAGTCCTTATGCTGCATGACATCTCAGCAGCAGCCAACACAACTGACTCCTCTCTCCTTTTTACAAACAGGAGGTGTCCCTCCTACCTTTCTAGCAGCTCCTTTTCTGTTCCATAAAGGACCTTCCTCTGCCTGTTCCTTAAACTTCAGGGGTTTGTCTTTAGATCTTCTGCCCTTTGTACTCTACACACCCTCCTGGATATTCTCATTTCCTCTTCAGCTCAAATGACCTCTGTATGCTGCTGAGTCCCATATCTCCAGTCCAGATCTTTCTTTGGTGCTCCAGTCTAATCCACTGTCCACTGAAAATCTCATTTGGGTATCTCACAGGTACCTCATACTCAACACGTTCTAAACTGAACTCCACCACAAACTGGCTTCTCTTCTAGTACCACTATTTAGTCAAATTTAAATTCACTAAGTATTGATTCAGTGCTAACTACTACATGTGTCAGGCAGGAACTGTGTTAAAGCCATGGCTGTCGAGTTGATTCCAACTCACAGTGACCCTACAGGACAGAGTAGAACTGCCCCAGAGGGTTTCCAAGGAGCGGCTGGTGGATTTGAACTGCAGACCTTTTGGTTAGCAGCGGAGCTCTTAACCACTGTGCCACCAGGGCTCCAGGAACTGTGTTAGGCATTGTAAATTAGGATGACACATATGGTCCCTGCCCTCTTTAACAATTAAAATACAGTCTGATAATCACTATGATTGGGGAAGTACTATTGTCTGTTGGAGCACATAGAGGCTATGCCCAATAGCCCATGCCAGAAATCTGGCAGCGAACCTTAATTTCTCGTTTCCTCACCATCTGCATTCAGTTGATTACTTAGTACAACAATTTACATCTTTCCAATCTATCTACTTTTTATCCTCACAACACCACCCTCTTTAGACTGGACGATATAACCACCTTACTAATCTCCTTGCATACAATTCTGCTCCCCTCCAGTCCGTTCCTGGCAGCAGAATGATCTTTCTAACCACAAACAAAATATATTCCTGCCACTCTAGTGACTTAAATTTTTCAAATGCTTCTCATTGTCCTAAGAGTAAAGTCCAAATTTTACAATGTGGCTTACAGAGACTTCCCTCTGTAACCTAAGCCTTTCACACTCCCCACTACAAACTCCACACTCCAGCAACGCTGTAATTCTTCACATTCCTAAAGTGCATTGAGATCTCTGCTCCTTTGCATATGTTGTTTCCTCTGCCTGAAACATTTCCCCTTCCCACTCCCACCAATCTTTACCTGGCTAACTTACTCATGATTCAGATCTCAGTTGAAATGTCACTTGCACAAGAAGGCCTCTCTTGACTCCTTAGAGTCAGGTAGGAGACCTGGCTAGGATCTACCATAGCAAGCTTTCCCCATCATAATTCATCACACTTTAAAAATTATTTATTTGATTTTGACTTCCCTTCTGACTTTCTGTGAGTTCCACTAGGGCAGAAGCCCATATCTGTTTTGTTGATAAGTGTATCTTCAACACTTTGCACAGTTCCTGGTACCAAGTAACCTCTCTGTGTCTCAATTCTCTAATCTGTTAAATGGGAATGAGAGAACCTACTTCATAGTTTTGTGTGTTTTTTTTTTTGGTTAAACAACCACCATTTTATTACAGCTCAATTTTATGGGCAGACATCTGAGTAGGAATCAGTGGGTGATTCTTCTGTTCCATGTGGCATTAACGAGGGTCACCGGGTGATATCAGGCAGATGGACTGGTCTGGAGGGCTTCACTCACATGTTTGGCACCTTGACGGGGATGGCTGGAATGATGGGATAGGCTGGAGCTGTTGACTGGAATGTCTGCACGAGACCTCTCCAGCATAGCACTCTCCCGGGCGCCAGAGTGTTCCAAGAAGCTTGGGTGGAAGCTGCAAGGCTTCTTAAAATCTAGTTTCAAAAGGCCCAGAACCCCCATGTTTCTTTCTTTTTTTTTTTGAGGAGTAAACAATGTGTATGTAAAGTGCTTAGAACAAGTGCCTAGCTCGTAAGTATATGGATATTAACTATTCTTAAAGTAGGTACTTAGTATTTTTTATTTGCATACCAGCCAAGGATACAAAGATGAATAAGAAGGATCCCGTTCTCAACTACTGATATGCACTTCCTTGCATAATATATACTCATCACCAAACTCTTAGCCTTATTTCCCTTCAGTCGGCCCTACACATCTCCCGTCCCCCCTTTAATGAGCCTACACAAGCCTGGGGAAATGTCTCGCTGCATATGAGGTGCAGACTGGTATTAAATCAATATTTTAATTAACTAGTCACACTCTTTTTGATCGATGGGATATCCACACTAATTTCCAGGTTGTTACTAACATAAGCTTATCGTAACTTCCAAATCTAAAATTCTGATTCCTATGAACTTGAATCAAGAGTCGGCCATTGCAAGTTGCCGCTGTCACGACAGCGCCACTTCATCTTCGCCCGCGACAGGACGAGAGAAACTGTGGTTTCCGTCTCCGCCCTCTGGCTGCACGTAAACGTCTCCCGACACTGAAGGTAAACATCTCGGCCCCACCCAGCAAAAAAACTGCCGCTCTAGCACTGCGTCTACAGCCTCTCGGTCTCGATGATAGTCTTTTCCTGTGTGCTACTGTTGCATGATGGGAGAAATAGTCAGCTTTCCGGGAGTGGTGCGCGGAACGTCATTCAGAACTCGGTTTCCCGGTGTGCCTTGCAGCGGCCGCTCAACTCAGAAGTGGGAGACCGGTTCCGCTTGCATCAGCGTGGGGTGCGCGGCGAGATGAGACTGTTCGTGAGCGAGGGCGCACCGGGCACTTTGTCCGTGCTGGCCGCGGCCCGCAGGGCGCGGGAAAGAGCGGAGCTGCTCATCAGCACTGTCGGCCCTGAAGGTACTCGGCCTGATGCTGGTGGGCGGTGAATGAGGAGGGAGGGACCTAACACACCCGACGTTCATCCCACAGTTGTCTTCGCCAAATTCCCGTTCCTCACCACGCACCCCTGCCGACCTCCTCCTCCATTGTCCTTGGTCACCCTTTTCCCTCCCAGGCACATCTCTCATCGGTCCAAAAATCCATGGCCATCGAGTCGATTCCGACTCTTAGCGACCATATAGGACAGAGTAGAACTGCCCTGTAAGGGTTTCCAAGGCTTTAAATCTTTACAGAAGCCGACTGCCACATCTTTCCCGCAAAGCGAGCAGCTGGTGGGTTCGAACCGTTGACCGTATGGTTAGCAGCCGAGCGTTTTAACCACTGCGCCAGCAGCGCTGCGTTCTCATCAGTCACTCCCCTTAATTATCCTCAGTATACCCTCCAGTCACCTCCAGCCTCCTTTCTTTCATCTTGCAGTGAACCCTGGCCCCCTTTCCAACTTTCTCCCTCACCTGCCAGACACCCGTTTCACTCTGTAGACACTTGCATGACAACCCCCTGCACCCTTTTGTTTTTCTTAGGAAGCTCCTCTCCCTTCCTAAAACATACACATACACACTCATTTTGGCTTACCTCTTATTCCCAGACAACCACCTGACGACTCTTAAGTGTTTATTTTGTTCAGTCCTGTAGTTTTGTTCTTCCACGATCATCTCAGATCAGTTTCAAGATACCCTAGTTATGTTCAGTTGTTCCGCTTCTTGGCTGCAGCACTATCCCAATGCCACCCCCTCCTCCCTGCAATCCCCATCTGTTATTTCCAGCTGGCAGTCTCAGCTGAACCCCTGCTGGCCTCTCCAGCTCATTCTGGACCCGTCCCCTTTCAGTGGTCCTATCTGGGAACCTCTGGATTGATAACTGCCTGTCCGTCTTCTGCTTTTCCATAACAATGTAAGATGGTCCCTCTAAGTCGACAAAAAGCATTTTTTTCCTTTTCCCTGTTTTTCACCGTTTTCCCTCTCCTACATCAGAGTGTGTGGTCCCATTCCTGACTGGGCCGAAGGTCCCTGTCTTGCAACTGGATAGTGGCAACTACCTCTTCTCCACCAGTGCAATCTGCAGGTCAGTACTGGTCCTCGGGTGGGCTACAGGTGTGGGGAGAGGGCTGAATAAAGTCAGGGCTTACTGTCCTTTGTGTGGGCTTATTAGCAACCAGTTTGACTATGGGGTGAGAAGGGATGATCCTGGAGTGGGCTGGCCAAATGAGTCCGTCTAATTCTATGTTTTTTGGCTCTCTCCCTGAGCAGATACTTCTTTCTGTTATCTGGCTGGGAGCAAGATGACCTCACCAACCAGTGGCTGGAATGGGAAGCAGTGGAGCTGCAGGTGGGACTGAGACATGGGGGGTGGCAGGCAGGCCCTTGCTCTTCATGGCCATCCTGACCTGTGCCCCCCACATTTTAGCCAGCTTTGTCTGCTGCCCTGTACTATTTAGTGATTCAAGGCAAGAAGGGTGAAGATGTTCTTGGCCCCGTGCGGAGAGCCTTGACTCACATTGACCACAGCTTGAATCATCAGAGCTGTCCTTTTCTGACTGGGGTGAGTTGGACCTTGAAATTGGGGCTGGGGAAGGCTGTCTGGTATGAGAATTAAGAGAGGACTGTATCCAGAGTGTTCAGATGCCAAAAGTGCCACTTATTAGCAGTGTAACCTTGCCAAATTACTTAATCTCTCCAATCCTCAGTTTTTTCATTTGTGAAATGAGGATAATCTCAGTACTCACTCGTTGGGCTATGATGAGGATTACATGAGACGATGTAAAGTGTTTAGCACAGTGCTTGATACATAGAAATGCTCAGTGAACGTTAGGTATTATTACCGTCGGAAAGAAACTGAGTGTCTCATCTGTGTACCTTTTCTTTTCCCAACAAAGGAGACAGAATCATTAGCTGACATTGTTTTGTGGGGAGCACTATACCCATTACTCCAAGACCCAGCCTACCTTCCTGGTGAGAACTATGCATATCACTTCACTCCCACCCCCAACCCCACGGGCTTAGTGTAGGGGGTTACAGAATGGGCAGTAGGATACTGAGTTTTGATTTTGAAGTACAGCTTGGCAGGGGACCTGTGGCAGAAAGATGGCTGGGGGAACTAGAGAAGGTGACTGGAGAAGTCTCATGAAGAAGAGGAGGAAGTCTGCTCCTGCCTGCCCCTTCCAGGCCCCCATGCTTGCTGATTCCCTCTTTGCTCCTATGCCCACAGAGGAACTGGGTGCCCTGCGCAGCTGGTTCCAGACACTGAGCACCCAGGAACCATGTCAGCGAGCTGCAGAGATTGTTCTGAAGCAGCAGGGTGCCCCGGCCCTCCGGCCCTACCTCCAGAAACAGCCGCAGCCCAGACCCCCTGAAGGGAGGTCTGTCAGCAATGAGCCTGAGGTTTGGAACAGCATAGGGGTCTTCACAGACAGAAGCTTGGTGCCTGAGGCAGGAGGTGGCTAGGAGAGGGCCTTTGAGCATGGTCACTAAGTTTTTCAATTATTGGAGAGCAAGGAGAGGGTTTCCTCATCTAATAAAGGATTCTATCCATTCTTTGTAGGAAGAGGAGCTGACTACCTTGTCTGAGGAGGAGATTGCCATGGCTGTCACTGCTTGGGAGAAGGGCCTGGGAAGCTTACCCCCACTTCAGCCCCAGAAAAATCCAGTGTGAGTGGACACAGAGGAGTGGGGCATGGTTTCTTAAGTGGAAATTTCTGACTTAGAGAAATATCATAGTATTCAGTTATGGGGAGAAAAGCCAATGAATGCAGGAGAAATGAGTGAGATCTTTGTGGGGAAATCAGCTGTGAAATGTTCCAGGAAGTGGATGGGACAGCTAATTGGGGTATATGGCAGCATCTGGGAAGAAGGGGTGAAGTCAGTGTGAGGGAATCATCTGTTTCCTTGTTAGGAGGGAATCAGTGAACTCTCAGGATGCCCAAGATTGAAGGGCATATGGTGGATGACGGGGAGCGATGATAACGGGTGGGCAGAAAGAGGGAAGGAGTGCCGGGGAGGTGTCCTTGCCAAGGAGGGGAGGGTGGATACGGCATGTGTACGGCTGAGCTGTTAGGGCTAATGGAGCCTGAAAAAGGAGTACTTGACTGACTGACTTCAGACAGCAGGTTGAGTGGCATGATTGGGAATGACCCTGGTAGCGTATTGTGGGGAGAGTGGGTGGCTGTGGAGCAATAGCTGGTGCCTGCTGGTTTCAGTTAGGCCACGAGGAAATAAGAGACATGCTATTAGGGGAGAAGAATTAAGGAGTACAGACGGAAGGGTGACCCGTGTAAATGAGGTGACAAGCTGTAAGAGTTTCAGATAGTGACTAGAAGTAATACTAACATAGCAGTTAGGAAAAAGGGGAGAGGTCAGCACTGGGAAGGTGTTCTTGGGTGACAAATTTGAGTCCGAGGAGTGGTGAGAGTGTTGGCAACTGGACATAGCCTCGGGAGAGTTTTGTCACTACCCGGGAAGTTTGAGCCTAAGAATGAGCTAATGGAAAACAAGTAGTCATGATAATGAAGAGGGGCAGAGATCAGTGTTGGAATGAGGCTTCTTAGTAGCAATAGATGAGGTTTGCTCACTGTAGGCCAGGCCCTGTACTTGGAACTGTAGGGCAATCTTATGGTCCTGTGGGAAAGACAGTTCATGTGAGGAAAGACTTCAGAATACTTTACAGATAATGCACATGAGCCTTTGGCTGTAGAACAAATCTGTGTCTTGGTGTTTTGTGCACTTTTGAATCGAGCTTCACGACCCTTGCATCTTTCTTCGTGGTCTTTTCCTCCTTCCCTACCAGGTTGCCTGTGGCTGGGGAGAAGAACGTGCTCATCACCAGTGCCCTCCCTTATGTCAACAATGTCCCCCACCTTGGAAACATCATTGGTTGTGTGCTCAGTGCAGACGTCTTTGCCAGGTGGAGCCAGCTGCTAGGGGAGAGATCTTCTAAGGGTTGGGTGGGCTCTGAGGGAATAGATACCTTGAGAGTAGGAGCTGGAAGGATCCTGGGGACAAGGGAGCAGCTGAGACAGGGCCCCGTATGATCACCAAATTCCCTTCCAGGTACTCCCGCCTCCGCCAGTGGAACACCCTCTATTTGTGTGGGACAGATGAGTATGGTACAGCGACAGAGACCAAGGCTGTGGAGGAGGGTCTAACCCCCAAGGAGATCTGCGACAAGTACCATGCCATCCATGCCGACATCTACCGCTGGTTCAATATCTCGTTTGATGTTTTTGGTCGCACCACCACTCCGCAGCAGACCAAGTAGGTTCTCTGTGGATGGAGGCAGAAGTGGGCATGATGGCCAGGGCTGAGGCCTTGGGAATGTCCTTACGACAGAAGGAACCAGAGTGACTATCTAGGAGCTTCCCCTAAACATACTAGTTGTCGTCAAGTCAGTTGCAACAATGGTGACGCCGTATGTGTCAGAATAGAACTGTGCTCCATAGAGTTTTCAATGGCTGATTTTTTTAGAAGTAGATCACCAGGCCTTTCTTCCAAGGTGCCTCTGGGTGGACTCGAACCATCGACCTTTTGGTTAGCAGCTGAATGCATTAACCATTTGCACCACCCAGTGACTCCTCTCCTACACTGAGGATCTATTGCCCTGAAATTTATTCCAGGCAGTGAGCATTTCTGAAGTGATTCATTGTGTGCAGAAGCCGGACCAGGGGCTGAAGGAGCAGCTGAGGGAGGGAAGAGACAGGACTCAGGCTCATGGGAAGCATCTGCCTTTCTTCTACCACCTTCCTTCTCCCTGGCTGCCACGGAGTCTTAAGACATTCCTTCCTATTCCTATGTGCATTTATAATAAATATACTAATTCCTCTGCCTGATATCCATCCTTATAAAAACTCTACATAGTAGACAGTCTGCCGGCTGACACTGCTGTGTGGTTTAGAACTTGGTCTGATTGATTTTAATTGTTAGGACATGTCAGAGAACAGACAGAGCTATCCTTTTGGAGGGTTTTGTTAATAATGAATACAAAATATGTAAGTTTGAATTCAACAAAAATAAATTCTCAAGTGTTGAGGAAAGAGATTATTTAGGCAGTTGGGGAATATGAGTAGGGGGCTGGGCTCTTCCAGTAAAATTCCCTGAAGATGAGCTAACGGCCTTTGCCTTTAGGGGCCCTCTGCCTGATTTCTTTGGAGCTTGGACTAAATGAGCTGGGATCCCTGGTTGGAGCGGTAGGAGGTTGGGGCGCACCATTCCCTCTGATCTGTCACTCACGTATCCCTTGTTCGCCCTGCCAGAATCACCCAGGCCATCTTCCAGCGGTTGTTGGCACGCGGTTTCGTGCTGCAAGATACTGTGGAGCAACTGCGATGCGAGCATTGTTCCCGCTTCCTGGCTGACCGCTTTGTGGAGGGCGTGTGTCCCTTCTGTGGCTACGAGGGGGCCCGGGGTGACCAGTGTGATAAGTGTGGCAAGCTCATCAATGCCATTGAGCTCAAGGTGAGAGGAGAACATCACGGGAGCCAGGAAGGAGACAGTTCCTATTCTCGGGGGGCTCCCAGTCTCATCCCATTCAGGATTTTTAATTTAGTATTCAAGACCTTTCACCAGTGGCCATTTCTACCCCATCTTAACAACTCATCATTCGATTCATTTGACAGATACTTACTGCACACTTACTGTGTGCTTAGCACGGTGCCAGGAAATAGACAAGTTGAATTTACACTTCCCTACCCATTGCTCTTGCTCCAGATTACTTGATCTGCCTTTGTTTAGATCCTTCTCTCTTCCATAAATACCCTGTTTCTTCTGCTAGTCCATGTTTATTCATTCATTTATCCAATAATCCCACATTAGCCCAGTCAGATTCCACGTGCTGGGGATACAGTGGTGAACAAGACAGATTTTTAGCTAGTGAGGGGAGGAGACCAACAGTAAACAAGGAAATAATGGAATAAACGGCCATACAGAGTGACTTCTGGAAGAAGAGTTTAAGTTAGGTGATTAGGGAAGGCCTCTCAGAACTGAGGGTTTAACTGAAGAATGAGCAGGAACAAACCTGGTGATGAGTGGGGTTAAGAGTGTTTCAAGCAGAAGGACCAGGAAATGCAAAGGTCCTGAGGCAGCGAGCAGAAAAGGTAGAACTGAAAAGAAGGCCAGTGAGAGAGGTTTGTGATGAAGTCAGAGAGGCAGACAGAAGCCAGAATTCCAGAGCCTTGTAAGTCATTGAAGGAGTTTAGATTTTATTCTAGTTTAATGGCAAACTACTCTCTGGAAAATGGTTTGGGGGGAAGCAAGAGAAAAGGTGGTAGTAGTCCAGAAATGGGATGACGGTGGTGTGGACTGGGTTAGTAGTAGAAATGGGGGAGAAATAGAAGGATATGAGATATATTTTGGAGGTAGACTTTATAGAGTTGGATGGACTGAAAGCTGGGGAAGGGGTTGGTGAAGAAAGAGCTTAATTCTAAGCTTTTGGCTCTGAGCAGCTGTGTGGAAGGTAGTACCATTTACTGAGATGGGGAAGACTAGGAGAAGAACAGGCTTTCAGGCAGAGTGTAGTAATACTGTCTGGTTTTGTTAAGCTTGAGACGCCAATTTGACATTCAAGTAGAAGTTGGGTATAGGCATGTGGAGTTCAGCAGGAGAGGACCCAAGAAGAGTTATGTCTCACCCTCAAAAACCCAGATCAAAACTCACTTGGAAGGTTTTGTTGATTAGCCCCACCTAAGTCTCCTTTAGCCCTAACCCTTCAGTGTTTATATGTTTGTATCACACAAGTATTTCTTGACATTTTGTTTGGTAAAGGTCTGTACTTGTTACTCATGCCAGCCATCTCTCCCTAACTTGATTGCAGCTTCCTCAAGGACAGGCGCTGTGTCTTCCCTTTCATAACTCCTTCCTCCCCTCACACAACTAAGTATATAGTGCAGTGCTCTGTACCTAGCTTATGCTGAGAATGCTTTTTCCTTCTCTTTGGAGTGATAGGACAGAGATGTGAAACTGAGGAACAAATGAAGTTAGAGAGTGCAGACCTGAGCCTCCAAGTTCAGGGAAGACCCAGGTGGTGAGGAGGTGGCTGGGCATGAGCATGAAGCTAAGCTAGATGGCAGACCAGGGAGCTCATCCCTGTCTGCCTCTTCTTGCCTGGACAGCTCCCACAGGCCTGCACTTCTGATCCCGAATATCCTACCTTAGTTTACCCTGTCTCTTGACCCTCCCTTCACAGAAGCCTCAGTGTAAAGTCTGCCGATCGTGCCCTGTGGTGAAATCCTCCCAACACCTGTTTCTGGACCTGCCTAAGGTAGGTAGAGCTTTCCCTCAGCGTAGTCTGGGCAGCCTCTTTGGCTCCCCCTGCCCCAGTCACAAATACCAACATCATATCACTGTCAAATGTTTTAAATGTTCGTTTAAAAATCACACATGCTTATTGTAGAGAGAGAGCCCTGGTGGCGCAGTGGTGAAATGCTCGGCTGCTAACAGAAAGGTAGGCGGTTCTAACCCACCAGTTGCTCTGTGAGAGAAAGATGTGGCAGTCTGCATCCTTAAAGATGACGGCCTTGGAAAACTTACAGGGGCAGTTTTACTCGTTCTGTAGTGTCACTGTGAGTTGGAATTGACTCGATGGCAACGGGTTTGGTTTTGGGTTTATTGTAGAGGGAAGGTGCCCTGGTGGCGCAACGGTTAAGTGCTCAGCTGCTTGGCAGTTCAGAACCACCCGGTGGCTCTGTGGGAGAAAGACCTGGTGATCTACTCCTGTAAGGATTACAGCCAAGAAAACCCTGTGGGGCAGTTCTGCTCTGTAACATAGGGTTGCTGTGAGTCAAAATCTAACAGCGACGATTGTAGAGAGAGTGTGTGCATGAGAGAGGGAGAAAGATGCTAAAGCAGATGGAGCAAAATCTTAACAATTGGTGAATCTGGGTAATGGGTTCATGGGGGTTCTTTGTACTATTCCTGCAACTTTTTTGTGAGCTTGAAATTTTTGCCAAACAAAAAGCTAAAAAAGGAAAGGAAAAAAAAAGGCAGATCTACTAAAGGGGAAAATTGATCAAGACACATTATAAAGTAAAAGAAAACAGGTGGAAAAACAGTGTAAATGCAATGATCTAATTTGTATTAAGGGGGAAAAAAGACATAAAAATGCTTTTATATGTGTAGAACATTTCTCCATAGAGGCAAAGGAAAATGAGTAAATACTGCTGGTCAGAGGGCCTGGGTTTCCCTCACTCCCTGTTATGTTTCCTTTCTTCCACAGTGAGAACTCTGGTTGCCAGTAATGTTATTAGCAAATTTACTTATTTGCTCAGTCCCGCAATACACCTAAGTAATTTAAAAATTGCTTCACCCACACCATTACAAAAAAAATTTACTTAAAAGAGTTTAGGACTTGTTGGCTGTCCCACCCCTCCCTTCTCCCCCAAGCCCCCGACTAAGGGTATGCAGTCAAATAATGTTTTGAGAACTTACTTGAATTAGTTTTTTCCCCCTTAGAGCAGTGTCTTAGTTACCTAGTGCTGCTACTTAACAGAAATACACAAGTGGGTAGCTTTAACAAATTTATTTTCTCCAGTTTAGGAGGCTAGAAGTCCAAATTCAGGGTGCCGGCTCAAGGGGAAGGCTTTCTCTCTCTGCCGGCTCTGGAGGAAGGTCCTGGTCTCTTAGTTTCTGCTCCTGGGCAGTCTTCATGTGGCTTGGTATCTCTCTTCCCTCATGTCCGCTCTGCTCACTTGTTTAATCTCTTTTATATCTCAGAAGAGATTGATTCAAGATAAACCCTACACTAATCCTGCCTCATTAACGTAATAAAGACAATCCATTCCCAAATGGTATTATAACCACAGGCATAGAGGTTGGATTTACAACACATATTTTGGGGAGACATAATTCAGTCCATAACGGTGTGGTTATGTTACTGAAATAAGTTCATAAGTTTGGTTTATTTGCTTTTAGTTTTAGGGTGTTTTTTTCCCCACTCATCCTTGTTAATTTTCTTTTTGAGTATGTAAAACATTAATATGCTTCTAAAAATTGAAACCATACAAAGTGGCATACTCGGAGAAGTGTCACTTCTTCCCCTGACCATTTCACTCTTATCCCCTCCCACCTTCTGTAGGTGATTGGCTTCAGTGTTGTCTGATTTATCCTTCCTGTGTTAATTTTTGTAAAGATAAGCAGATATGTATAGGTTTTTTTATTTCCCCTTCTTTCTTAAGCAAAAAGTAGCATACTGTATATACTCTTGCATTTTGCTTTTTTTATTTAATGGATATATTTTCACAGTATGTTCTGGCAATCATTTCCGTTCATACAGCTCATCCTCATTTTTTTTTTTAACGGTTCCATACTCCATTCTGTGTAGGCACTGTAGTTGATTCAACCAATTCCTTGTTAGACCTTTAGGTGTTTTCAGTATTTTGCAGTTGCATATAATGCTGCAGTGAATAACCTTACGTACATGTATTTTTGTACTGTTGGAAGTATGTCTTCAGGATAAATTCCTTAAAAGTGATCCCTTGCTGGGTCGAGGGTAAATGCACATGTAGGTTATTGCCAAATGTTCCTCAATACAGGTTGTACCATGTTGCATTCCCACCAGCGGTGTTGGAGTGTGCCTTCACCAGTAGAGTGTATGGTCAGGTTTCAGAAGCTTGCACCATTTCTTTATTAACAGTGGTATAATATTTATGTGGAGCTACCGCACAGCTACCACCCATCTGCCAGTGGGGGCTTCCATGTTGCTATGATGCTAAACAGGTTTCAGTGGAGCTTCCAGACTAAGGTGGATTGGGAAGAAAGGCCTGGCACTCTACTTCCAAAAATCGGCCAGCGAAAACCCTATGGATCAAAACAGTCCAGTCTGTAACTGATCATGGAGATGGCGCAGGACCAGTTAGAGTTTCCTTCTGTCGTGCATAGGCTGACACGAGTCGGTGGCTGACTCAGTGGG
Organism: Dugong dugon; assembly: GCA_030035585.1. Lineage (NCBI taxonomy): Eukaryota > Metazoa > Chordata > Mammalia > Sirenia > Dugongidae > Dugong > Dugong dugon. The sequence goes on from CM057465.1 coordinate 12,237,077, forward strand.
AGCGAAGAACAACATCAACATAAACCATTCCTTCAAAAAGAGAGTCCCTGACGGAGCAGGAGAAAAGTGAGGTGCAGAACTCAAATTCTAGTAAAAAGACCAGACTTAATGGTCTGACGGAGACTGGAGGAAGCAAGACATGAGTCTATGTTAACCCCAAACTAAAACCATTCCCAAAGCCAACTCTTCAGACAGAGATCAGACTGGACTATAAGACATAAAATGATCCTCGTGAAGAGTGTGCTTCTTAGTTCAAGTAGATCCATGAGGCTAAATGGGCAGTTCCTGTCCGGAGGTGAGGTGAGAAGGCAGAGAGGGTCAGGAGCTAGTTGAATGGACACAGGAAAGCCGGGGCAGGAGGGAGGAGCGTGCTGTCATAGTATAGGGAGAGCAGCTAGAGTCACATAACGATGTGTGTATAAGTTTTTGTATGAGAAACTAACTTGAGTTATAAACTTTCACTTAAAGCACAATAAAATAAAATAGGGTTTATCTTTGATTTTCAGCTTAGAAAAATGATACAAGCTTTTTTTTTTAAATTTTGGATAGAAATACGTAGTATAACAGGTAGAAGCGCTGATACATATTCGTTCTTCAAGTTTTTTTCTTGGCTTGTGGTAACCTGTATAGGAGCCTGAGTGGCTCAAGGGGTTTGCAGTTGGCTATTAACCTAAAGATTGCTGGTTCAGACCCACCCAGCAGATCCTAGAGGAAAGGCCTGGTGAAGTGCTTTCATGAAGATTCCAGAAAAAAACAAAACAAACCCACTGCTGTCGAGTTGATTCCGACTTGTAGCGACCCTATAGGACAGAGAACTGCCCTATAGGGTTTCCAAGGCTGTAAATCTTTACGGAAGCAGACTGCCACATCTTTCTTCTGGGGAGATGCTGGTAGGTTTGAACAGCCAGTCTTTTGGTTAGCAGCTAGTACTTAACCACTGCACCACCAGGGCTCCTTCTGTAAAGATTAAAGCCAAGAAAACCCTATGGAGTAGTTCTACTCTGTAACATATGGGGTTGCCATGAGTCAGAATCAACTCTGTGACAACAGGTTGGATTATTAACCTGTATATTGTTTTTTATTTTATTTTTATCATAATATGACGCACATATTACTGTTTTGCATTTTGCTTTATGTAATAACGTATCTGAGAGATCTTTTTATATCAATACATGTAGGTCTATCTCATTCTTTTTAATAGCCATATAAATATTTTATTGTATTGATATATATATATTTTTTAATCCGTATTGAACATGGAAGTTACTTTCAGTTTTTTGCTACGACAAACCACTTCTTTCTAAGTACATCTCTACACTGTTGTCTATTTCTGTTGAAGAAATTTTTTTGGAATAAATTCCTAGAAGTAGAATTGCTATGTCAAAGTATGTGAGTCTTTTAGTTTTAATTATATATTGCCAAACTCTATTCTTAAAAAGTTGTATCTATTTTCCCTTGTGCAAACCATGTGTGGTACTGTCCTAAATCAGCCCTCTGTCTTTCTCTGCCCATCCCAGCTAGAAAATCGACTAGAGGAGTGGTTGGGGAAGACACTGGCTAGCAGTAACTGGACACCCAATGCCCGGTTCATCATTCGTTCTTGGCTTCGGGATGGCCTCAAGCCACGTTGTATAACACGGGACCTCAAATGGGGTACCCCTGTGCCCTTAGAAGGTTTTGAGGACAAGGTAGAAACCCTCTAACCTTTATTCATATCCCAAATCATTCAGCTTTGGGGTTGAGACTCTGGGCTAGCAGGGTCTGTTCATTAGATCTTGTTTCAGCCTGAGACTGGGTTGGTGAGTTTTTTCTGTTTCTTCATCCTACTATCTTTCCCTCCTTCTGATCCTCCAAGGTATTCTATGTCTGGTTTGATGCCACTATTGGCTACCTGTCTATCACAGCCAACTACACAGACCAGTGGGAGAGATGGTGGAAGAACCCAGAGCAAGTGAGCAATTCTTGGTTAGCCTATGAGGAGGGTATGTGTGTGGAGTGGGGATACTGGGGATTAGGGCTGGTTATCTGGTCTTTCTTGAGCCTTTGAAGAAGATCTCAGGAGATCTCTCTCCCTGTGTACCTATTCCTTTAGGTGGACCTATATCAGTTCATGGCCAAAGACAATGTTCCCTTCCACGGCTTAGTCTTCCCTTGTACAGCCTTAGGAACTGAGGACAGCTACACCTTGGTCAGCCACCTAATTGCTACAGGTACCGTGCAGGACTGGAGATGGGGATATTTCTAGGGTTGAGGTCTGAGGCAGTCCTGGAAGGAGATCCTGGAGGGGTACTAGGACTGGAGTTAGGAGTTGAGATGAAATAGGAAATAATTAGAACATGAGAATTCAATCCAGGAAAGAAGAAACAGGAAACTGAAGAAAGCAAAAGTCTAAAACTTTGTAATGTAATGGGTACAAGCAAAGGGTAAAAGGCTAGAATGGAGAGGAAGGGACATGGAGTCCTGTACAGGCCAGCCTCTCAAGGAGAAATGGTGCCCATAGTTGGTGGAGGTTGAGGGAGAGGAAAGGAGTTAGTGGATCAGAAAGGGGAAGGATGTGACTGGAGCAGATGATCTCATTCTTCCCTATTCAGAGTACCTGAACTACGAGGATGGGAAGTTCTCTAAGAGCCGGGGTGTGGGAGTGTTTGGAGACATGGCCCAAGACACAGGGATCCCTGCTGACATCTGGCGCTTCTATCTGCTGTACATTCGGCCTGAAGGCCAGGACAGTGCCTTCTCCTGGACAGATATGCTACTGAAGAATAATTCCGAGCTGCTGAACAACCTTGGCAACTTTATCAACAGGTAGGACTTGGTGAGGGGTCAGAGTCAGCAGAGGAGCTGTAATGGTACCTACTCTGCTCCTGGGGGTGAGGATGCAGAGAGCTAGTAGGTGTGCAGGAGGGCATGAGGGATGGGGAAGACCATGTGGAGAGTTGATTTCTAGCACATAGCCACAGAGTTCACCTGTAGACTTCTGAAGAGTCCTAGCAACAAAATTCACATGAGAAGTTTAGCTGAAGAAAGGTGTTATCTTGATGTAGGAGTAGGAGGCTTCTGCATTCTCCAGAGTTTTTGTTCCTTTGGGCTCACATTCCACTATTGGTCCCTATCTCAGCTACCCTGCAGTCTAAAGAAATATCCTCTAGAGTTTAGGATTCTTCATACCTCACTTCAGTCCCTCCCTCCTAGGCCTTTAGCTCAGTCCCGCCATTTACCCTTTCAGGCCTGGTCGTTAACCACACTTAAGATAGTCCTTACTGTATTCATTTGATAGCAAGTGAACACATACTGTATTTTACCTTGATTGTTCCAAGTATTGAATTAAAAATAAAACAAACAGTTGCTTAACTTTATCAAGTCTTAAGTAAAAGGGATGGCTGTATGTAAAATGTTTGTTATATGTAGAGTCATATTCTTAGGGGAAAAATAAAGAGTTAATTTGTTAAGCTTTACCTTCCAGCCTGAGAGAGCCAGGAGGTGTCAGTTCTGGGCAGGGATCCTGAGAAAATGTAGAATGGTGGAAATTGGGTCAAATTTGTCTAAGGAGTATGGGCAGTAACCGTCCTTCTTTTCTCCCCCACCATCAAGAGCTGGGATGTTTGTGTCTAAGTTTTTTGGGGGCTGTGTGCCAGAGATGGTGCTTATGCCAGATGATCAGCGCCTGGTGGCCCACGTCACTCTGGAGCTCCAGCACTATCACCAGCTGCTAGAGAAGGTTCGGTAAGTAACCTGGACCTTTCCTGTCTCTCATCTCAATGATCTGCTGGCATGTTGAGAGCCTTATACTAGGACCTTATGCCTTGGCCTGCCTCCTCCCTTCCCAGGATCCGGGATGCCTTACGCAGTATTCTCACCATATCTCGCCATGGCAACCAGTACATTCAGGTGAATGAGCCCTGGAAGCGGATTAAAGGCAGCGAGGCTGACAGGTACATAAGGGGATAGGGTTGGCTACAGGAATAAAGTGGCAAGTAGGCTGTGTCCTCCTGGACGTCCTGACTGGTATCCCTTCTTCCCCAGGCAGCGGGCAGGCACAGTTACAGGCTTGGCCGTGAATATAGCTGCCTTGCTGTCTGTCATGCTCCAGCCTTACATGCCAACGGTTAGTGCCACCATCCAGGACCAGCTGCAGCTCCCATCTCCAGCCTGCAGTATCCTGCCCAAAAACTTCCTGTGTACCTTACCAGCAGGACACCAGATTGGCACAGTAGGTCCCTGGGAATTGGAAGAGCCAGCCTTTCCTAAAATTCCTACCTTTGGGGTGGGGTCAGAGGAGACTTAACATCTCTCTGTAACTTTGGGACTCACACTATTCTCTGAACTCTCTCTACTCCCCTCAACTCTGCACTTAGGCTTGTTTCAGATCTAAAATCCAGAGTTATCTGTAGGTCGTATAGCCTCATTGTTTATCATGCCTAAATCTAGTACCTGGCACATAAAACTAAGTGGTATACAGTAGATGTCTGAATAAGCACCATGGTCACTTGGTCTCCATGATGCTAACAGGCAGCAGGTAGGGAGAGCACAGGGTAGCTCTTTCCTCTTTGCCACAAGATGATGATAAAGTACATCCCTACACTATCTTTGACTCTATTAACACTTTCGGCTTTCGTAACAAATGCCAGTGTGTTTCTGAATTCTTGCCGGAAATTAACAGCTCTTCGCTCATTATGTCTGTATTTTATTGTGCTTTAGGTAAAAGTTTACAGCTCAAGTCAATTACTCGTACAAAAATCTATACACTATTTGCTCAATATTATGCCCACGTTTCTTCTAACCCTTATTTAGGGTTCCTAAACATCAAGAGATTGGGGTTGGAGAGACCCCCTTTATAGCCTTGTAAAGCTTATACCAAATCAGTGAATGACCAGGAATTTTTTTTTTCTCCGCATAGGTCAGTCCTTTGTTCCAAAAATTGGAAAATGACCAGATTGAAAGTTTGAGGCAGCGCTTCGGAGGGGGCCAGGTGAGAAAACTGAAGACCATACTCTTCCTCACCCAGCAGCAGCCACAGTGTCATCTCCTTAGTGTCTCTAAGTAGTCCTCACTCATCATGCTTTCCATCTTTTGGCCCTGCTGCTTCCTCACTTAATAGTTTTTCTTTCCTGTCTTAGCTAGAAGAGCCCTTGGAATTAAAGGTAATCACTTTCTCTCGGAGATGTTGTGTAAAACTGGAGTTTCGGGGATATTTATGGTAGGGAGAGCTAACTCTTGTACTTCTCCAGGCAAAAGCTTCTCCCACGCCAGCAGTGGTAGAGACTGTTACAGCAGCTGGGCCACAGCAGATACAGGTGCTGATGGATGAAGTGACAAAACAGGTAGGAAGAATAGTAAGCCCTGTGGGAGACTGGAAAAAACTGTGTCCTAAGTCAATCCTTTCCTGATCTCACTGTTGTTATTCCTCCCAATCCCCTTCTCTTAGGGCAACATTGTCCGAGAACTGAAAGCACAAAAGGCAGACAACCACCAGGTGGCTGCAGAGGTGGCTAAACTCTTGGAGCTAAAGAAGCAGTTGGCTCTAGCTGAGGGGAAACCCCTTGATCCCCCTAAAGGCAAGAAGAAAAAATGAAAGAGAACACGGGTCACAGAAGGTCCCTTTAATGGATATGGACCGTAATAAATAAATATACAATCTCTATATACAAAGCTGAGACCCTTTCCTTTTGTCTACCCCAAACCTTCCCCCTTACTGAATATGAGGGGTTGAGGGTCACATTGGCACTGGTGAGAGGTGGTCAGTAGCCACTTTTGGGAAAGGTGGGTAATGGCCTGTGGGGGGAGCGACGGTCCCAATCGTTCATGCTTGGTGTAGATTAACCATTCGGTCAATCAGAGCTCGGCGAGTCGCCTCTACTTCCCCGGTGAGGCGCTCAATTTCCTGCTTCAGCCGTTCATTCTCTTCCACAAGCTGTGCCACTTTCCTTTCGTTCTCCTGTTCTTTCTCCTTCAGGCGTTGCTTCCCAGCCCGAGCCGGGGACTGGCCACTCTGTTTCCGCTTCCTGGGTCTTCTTTGGTCTTCCTCTTCTTCCTCCTGAGCCAGGGAGCTCCGACTGGAATCTGGAGACTGAGGGCTCTGGGAGCTGCTTGTAACCTCTGCTGGTCCTGGATCCTCAGTCAGCCAAGCCAGACAGGCAGGGTCAAGAGTGGTGAAAGTTTTTGGTTCTTCCTTCAAGGAAATGAGGAAAGGTGGAGTCGATGTTAGTTGACAAGAGCAACATCCCTCCCTAGCTTTAGGCCTCGCATTCTTACCTTCTCGTTTGCCGGGGGTGAGACATGCGTGCTCCCACTTTCATCTGAGGACAGGACCTCCCGTAGGTCCTCATACCAAGCTTCTAGCTCCCAGCTGGACAGTGTCCCAAAGGAGAAAGACAATGACTCAGCTTCCATCTCTGCAGTTGGGTCAGGCTCTGGAAAAGTACATATTTAAGACAGTGGGGGTGGGGAGAACAATCTCCACAAAGTAGTCAAAACAGTCTATACCAGAGGTTAGCAAACTGGGGCCTCCTGCCTGTTCTGTAAATATTACAGGAACACAACCACATCCACTTACACAGTTTATGATTGCTTTTGTGCTGTAACTGCAGAGATGAATAGTTGTGACAGAAACTTCATGACTGAAATATTTACTATCCGGCTCTTGAAAATTTGCCAAGCCCTGGTATATACTAATATTCCCTCCCTGCTTTCGCCCAACACTGGAAGAAACAAAATGCCTGGATATATGTTCTTATGGGATCCTAGTAAAAGTTCTCAGCTTCCCCGGGAACCCCCATTGGTAGTTTCCAGGGGCAGTTGGCAGACCACTTGTGCTCCTTCAGTGTGGTCAACTTGGGCAGACAGTCCTTTGGGCCAGTCTAATCTTGAAGGGAACTGAGGTTTGTCTTTGTTGGGGCTGACTGCTCACTCAGCCAGCTTTCAACGAGGACAGCTCTAAGAATAGTGATTTTGTCACTTTGTGAGGGGCAGGCCAGGATGAACCTGGCCTGACAGCAAAAGTTTGCTCAAATTCAAACCCTTTCCCCCCACCTTTTCATAACTTCTTAGGCAAAGCAAGACTAAGCAGCATCTCTTAGGACTTCGTCTTGGGAAAGAGTTCGTTAAGTTTACCTGTTTTCAGGTGTGGTGATGTATGAAGATACACTTCCTTCTGGAACACTGTGGGGGAACAAGGATAAATGTCATCCATTTTTAGATGGAAGAGGAGGACAGGTTGCTTTACTTTCATCTCCCACCTCCTATTCCTTCCTTACTTCCTTTCTTGGAGGGTATGGGAGCAGTTCTGGATAGTTAACAGTCTCTGCAGCCATTTCCAAGAACAAAGAGCCCAACTTCTTTTATTTTTAGTTGCTGATATTTGTAATCCTGATTACAGAATTACAAAGCCCTGGCCAACTCAGCTTTCTCTAAATTCAAGGAGGCCTAAAACTTGCCAGAGTAAGGACTGGACCACAGGGAAGGGAACATATCAAGTGGCATTTTCTTAGCTCCATTCCCACACTGAGATTCTCCAAATGTACACTCCCAGTCTGGACCTCTCCTGGAACCTCCAACTCAGCTATCTAACTACCTACTTGCCATCTCCTTTTGGATGTCTAACAGGCATAGCAGACTTAATATGTTCAAAGCCAAACTCCTGGTTATCTTCCTCTTTGAAGATCTTCCTCATGTCAGTAAATGACAGTCCCAGTTGCTTAAACCAAACACTGGTATCGTCCATGCCTCCTCTCAAACCCCATAATCCAATCCAAACCATCAGCAAAACTTCTTAACCTTCAAAAAAATCCAGAATCTGGACACTTCTCACCATTTCCATTGTTTCCAACCTAGATGAAGTTACCATCACCTTTCTCCTGGATTACTGCAGAAGGTTTCCCAGTTTCTGCTCTTGCCACCTCTTCCCAAGCCTATTCAACAATACAGCTGCCAGAGTGAGCCTTTTAAAACTTAAGCCAGGCTCTGTCAAACTCACCAATGACTTCCTATTTCATTCATACTAAAGGCTAAAATCTTTAAAATGGCTTACAAGGCCCTACATAATCTGCTCCTCCTGACTGTAATTTTTCTCATCTACTTCTCTCCCTCTTGCTCACTCTAATCCATCCAACTGGCTTTCTTTTGTTCCCTAAAGACACCAGGTATGTTCCCACCTTAGGGCCTCTATCCTTGCTGTTCCTTCTGGAAACTCTTCCTCCCAGATAATTTGCATAGGTCATTGCCTCACCTCCTTTAGGTCTTTCACCTTAGTGAGGTAATCCCTGACCACCCTAAGTAGAACTGTAACTCCCACCCTGAGCATTCTCTATTCCCTTCCCTCCTTTAGTTTTTCCATGGCACTTCAGTTAACTGTGTGCCTCCCACTAAAACGTAAGCTCTATAAGAGCAGAGATATTTTTTTTCCTTCTCTTTTTCACTGACGTGCCCTGGGCCCCAAACTGTGCCTGGTACATGGTAGGTACTTTTTAGTATTTGTCAAAAACGAATAGATAAATTCCCTCCAATCTCTATAATAAGAAACCAGTTGCCATCCAGTGGATTCTGACTCATGGTGACCCTATAGGGTTGGGCTTTCAATGGTTGATTTTTCAGGTCATCAGGCCTTTCTTCTGTGGCACCCTCAGGGTGAACTGGAACCTCCAACCTTTAGGTTAGCAGACGAGCATGTTAACCGTCTGTACCACCCAGGGACTCCTCCTCTCTTACAGGGAATGGAAGACTAAGCCCAGAAGAAGAGCCTTAGTTGCCTATCCCTGAGGACTGGAGATGCAATATCACCCTGACTGTTTCTCTGCAGGGCTGTCCTCCCTGGGGAACCCTCCTTTGCCTTCCAGTGCGTGGGACGGGGCTGCGACTTTCATCAGCAGTGGAGCCCTAGGCCAGAGAGCTGCAGTGCCCAACAGGGGGCTGGCCTGATGCAATGGCTACAAAGAGATTGGCTGGGGGTGGGCGGAGGCAGGGGCCAATCCCAGGGAAAGAACAATACATTGGGGAGACCCCAAATCGTTTCGCACACTTATGAGATCCAGGCTGCTCTCTTCTGCAGGAAGCCCAGGGTCCTCTGGAGGGAAGGGAAAACCCATCTCCTCTCCGTCTATCCGCACTCCTTCTGCCGGAGACTTGTGTCAGTTTCCTTAACATTCTCCTTAAGGTGGCGGCTCCAGGAGTCCCAGACACCGATGGAGCCGTAGCCCAGCTGGCCCCAAGATGCGGCTGGGACGGGACTGGGGGTGGGGTTGGGCCGCTGGTGGCGAAGCAGCAGCGGTGGTGGCGGCGACAGGAGCCACGGTCGCCCAGGCTTCTCGGCGCGGGGGTGTGTACAGTTGCTCCGCCTCCCACTGGCAGGCCTTACTGAGAGGCCTAGGATCAGCAACCGGAAATAATGAGTCTCCGAGGGCCGCCAGTGCCCCTTCGCCCAACGGCACAGAACAAGGCCCGTGATCCAGACAGGAGTAGGGTGACGTCGTTCGAAGGAAGAGAGGTCTGTAAGCACCCTACAGAATAAAGGATTCTTCGCATTCCTCCTGCGGAGGTCACTAACTTCATGGTGGAGGGGGTGGGGCCACATCCTAAAGAGCGGATGCTCCAATTTTGAGAGGACAACTCCTCGAGGATAGGAGGATAAAGGGTAGGTGGAGAGGCAGTACTCACCTTTCTTCTCAGATTCCGGCTCTGATTTTGGCTCTGTCGCTGCCACCCGCTCATCTTCAACATTATCTACTCCGAGCCTCAAACTCAAACCTCGGCAAGGAGCCGAGCCGGGATCTTTTAACGTGGCCTTGCCCTCCTCTCAGGGGCGGGATCCAAAAGCCTACCAATCAGAAAACGGCACGCCGGCATTGGCCCCGCCTCATTCCCTACATCCGCCACTCAGGAGGCCCCCGCGGAACCGCCCCCTTCGCTCCCTCCCTCTTGGGGGTCGACGTAGTGTTGGACCCGGAAGTGGCATAGGGTCACGAGACTTCGTGGAGGCGGTGGGTGAGTCATGCGCGCGCGCGGAGAGGAGTGCTGGAGGGGGGAGGGGAGGGAAGGGGGCGGGGATGATGCAATGTTTGGCAAACGGGGTCTGTGCGCGCAAGCGCGGGGAACAACGAGGGTGGTGGGTGGTGCGTGGGGGGGGGGAGTGGGGAGAGGAGAGGGCGGGGCGCCAGCTCCTGGAATCCAACGGCCCCAACGGCTATCAACCGGGGCTGCCCATCGGTGCCCGTAGACTGTTCTGTGTGTGTGAAGCCTCACTGTAGCTTGTCTGTCTCACGAGCTGTTGTTCAGACGACCTAGCTTTAGCCCCCGTTTTACTTCTTCCGTAAGGGATCTGCATTTTCCTTGGCCCTCTCCCAGCTAATGGGCACGTTAGGCCTTTTGAACTTCCCTCCTTTGAAAGTCTTCATCCACTTAGTAGGATTTTCTTCTTAAAGGGATCTCCTCTTTTAACCCTCGAACTCCCCCCAGAAGGGGTGGTATACTTGAATCTCTTTGGTAGTCATTTTCGGCTTCTCTCAGGAGAGCACCCGTGACTTTGTAAAGTTTCTGATGAACCCTCAACATGCCAGAATTCGTGTTCTTTGCCCAGTGCACCCGATTCTCAGTGGTTTTCCCACATATCTGCCCCCAAGACGCTCTTGTGCCCGTCACCAAAGACCAAGACCTGCCCTTTTCACAATGCCGGACAGCAAGTCCTGTGACCTCCACTGCTGTTAGGAGCAGGACACAGGCTCCTGCCCCGAAAGTGTTTGGAGTTGTGACCTACAGTAGAGCTTTGGGACATGCGAGTGCACTTGAGCGCATGACTGCCCTGGACTGGGATGTCAGGAGCCCAGATTCCAGCCTCAGCTGCTTCTCACTTGTCCAGGGATCTTAGACCAGCCAGCTAATCTCTCTGTGCATGACTGTTCTTGTTTGTAAACTAAAGATAATGAGTTGTGAAGGTAAAGTGAGAGAACTATGAACTTGGAGGTGGTTTGAACAAAAGTAAAAAGCACCATGCAAAATGCAAGGTATTGTGCCATTAAATAGAAAACAGAGGCCGTGTGGTGGCCTGTTACATATCCTGTCATACCCTCATGCGGGCAGCCAGAGTTTGTCTAATTAGAAACTGTCATAAGGCAGGCTGTGACTGGATGGCAGGCCTAGGTGGTGGTGTGGCAGTGACAGGTTCTTGGCCAAGCCGCTCTGTCTCTCCAGATGTCCATTTCCCCTTCTGTAAATAGGGGTGGGCATGGGCTGGACCAGATGGTCTCTCCTGGCCCAAAGACAGACCAGGTTGTCAGTGACAGGCAGAGATCATGTGACTTGACAGGCCGAGGTTGTGTTGTGACATGTTGACCTGGGGAGGCGGGTCAAGTCCCAACACACTACACGGGAAGCCTTTGGGGCGGGACAGGGCAAGTCGCGACTTTCATCTTTTGAGGCTGGCCCCTCCCGGACCTGGCATTCTAGGCTCCCCAGCAGATTGTGGTTTTGGAAGGGGCCCGTCCCCGGGGAGGGCGGGGATTGGCCCACCGGTGGCCTGGGAAGAGGCACAGATCCTTCCGCGGAGCATGGGGGAAGGGGGGCCGCGTGGGGTGTTTGTTCTCTTGGGGATTAATGGGGGGGTTGTGGGGGAGGGGTAGGCGCGCTCCCGCATGCGCACTGCCGCCCCTCCTGTTGGCTCGTCGCTGTCCACTGGGCGGGGGCCCAACCCCGCCCCTCTCCCGTCGGGGCAGCGGCGGCGGCGGCGGTAGTGGCAGTGGCGGCGGCGGCAGCGGCGACGGAGGCGGCAGCAGCTTGCGCGGTGCCTTCTGGGAACGGAATCCCCAGGGCTGCCCCTGGCCCCCATGGCGCATGCGCGGGAGGCCGCTCGGTGATCCGCGGCGGCAGCGGCGGCGGCGGCGCTTCCTGCTAGGACCGGCCGGGGCCATACCGGAGGCTCGGGCTTCACCGACCCTCCTCCCACCCCTTCCCACTCACCCTCTGGGCCGCAACTGCGCAGGGCGGGGCCGGCCGAACCATGGGCCGTGGTGAGTGCGGGGCCCGGCCCCCCCTGCCCCTCCCCCTACTCTCCCCTCACTCTCCCCTCCAGTCCCTACTCTCTGCCCCCTCCGCGTCCTTTCGGCCCCTTTACCCGGCCTCATCCTCACTCCCCCGCCCTCACCTGCCCCCGCCGTTTCTTCTTTCACTGCCTGACTTCTGCCTTCTTCACCTCCCTCCCCTCAGTGCTTCGCCCACCCTCCGCCCGTCCTCTCCCCAAGTTCCTTCCTACTTCGTGCGTCTTCCCCTCCTCCCCAAGCTAAGGGAAGCAGGCTGGGGTGACAGGGCGCCTTGTTATGAGAGGGAAAGTTTGGAAGCCGCCAATGTCGTGTGGGAACGACGGTGAGGTTGGGGGTGATCTTTGCACTTTTAAGGGGCGCCCCCGCATATCAGAGGAGAGTCCTCCTTGCAGCTAATTTGAAGCCAGTGGGAGAGGAGATTCTGAATTCTCTTGCCTTAGATTTTCGGGAAAATCAGAAGCTTCTCAGGATCCTGGGAGAACACGCAAATGAACTAGATCAGTGATTGTCTAATGGAGCAGGCATGGGGGGAGTTCTAGTGGTACCACTCTAGGGGGCAGTTGGGCAATTGCCTGGTGACCTGCAGCGTCCAGACACTCTGGGAAACTTCCTAGTAACCTGGTCTTATGAGAATTTGCCCACACTCCAGGTCGAGGTCTTCTGACTCTGATAGGACAAAGGGGCCTTGCTCTTTGTAATTGCTTGGTTCCTGGGAGTTGGGGGTCTGGCCCTCCTGTTCTAGGGACTGGGCTTGGAAAGGATGGTTATGGACTCAGCCAGCAGATCCTTGAGATCTTTACAAGCACTTACCTCGCGTTATTAAGGATTTTTCTTCTTTTGAGAAAGCACTGGACTATGGTACTCTGCTGCACTGGGCAGATTCCTGACAGTCCCTTCTTGTGTTGCAGGTGTGGGCTAAGCAGGTGGCCCCGGCTTTAGACTGGACCCCACAATGTTTGCAGAGATGTTCAGGTAGCCATGGTGGTGTGACAGAGGGTTTCCCCTTATTCTCCCTGTCAGCTCTCTGAGGGTTTCCTCTTGCCACTCTGGCTCTTCCCCTGAGTACTCTTGGGTCTCCCGACAACCTCTGTCTTCTTGGAGTACTCCCTCAGGTACCCAGCCCAGCTCAGTCCTCTTGGTGCCCACATGGATGTCTGTGTTATCAGGCACGTGGGAGCTGATTACACACAATGAATGGGGGCAATGAGAGCAGTGGAGCAGACAGAGCTGGGGGCCCTGTGGCCACATCTGTCCCCATTGGCTGGCAGCGCTGTGTTCGAGAGGGTGCTGTGCTCTATATCAGGTATGGATCTTCAGAGTTCCTCAACTTCCATCACCCCAGACAGAGCCGAGATCTCTGCTACCCTATTGCTCTCCTCTGTTCTTCCTTTCTCAGTCTTTTTGCTCTTTGTATTGAATCACTTCTCCCTGTTTCTGTCTCTTCTCACATCACTTACCCTCTGCCTTTCCTAGGAAGGTCTTTGACTTGACTTACAAATTGTCTTTTAGGAGTGTTCTCTGATTCAATGTCAGTTAAATCTATATTCTCTGACCCCGTACCCTTTCAGCCCAAGTGGCACAGAGCTGTCTTCTCTGGAGCAAACCCGGAGCTACCTCCTCAGTGATGGGACCTGCAAGTGCGGTCTGGAGTGTCCACTCAATGTCCCCAAGGTCAGCCTGCTGAGGGGTGCCAGAGAATACGGGGATAGGTCTACAGACTTAATACAAATCACTGATCTTGGTAGCCCTTCTTACAGATTCCCCTCAGGGCCCTTGACCATGCATTCTACCTCATAGGTTTTCAACTTTGATCCTTTGGCCCCGGTGACCCCGGGTGGGGCTGGGGTGGGGCCAGCATCAGAGGAGGACATGACCAAGCTGTGCAACCACCGGCGGAAAGCCGTTGCTATGGCAACCCTGTACCGAAGCATGGAGACCACCTGCTCACACTCTTCTCCGGGTGAGTCTTCTTCACTTTACGGGAAGGCTGAGGAGAACCTAAGGGCCTGGAAGGAGGATGGTGGGAGGAGCTCTATGAAAGGCAACCAGGAGAAGGGTGGAGTGAGGCTTGGTGAGAGGAGGGGGCATGGAGGTTAGGAATCTGTGGGAGGTGGGACTGGAAAAAACAAAAGGAAGCTCTGGAAAGGGGAGCCCTCAGGCTGATCCTTCATTTCTCATTTATTGCAGGAGAGGGAGCGAGCCCCCAAATGTTCCACACTGTGTCCCCAGGGCCCCCCTCTGCCTGCCCTCCCTGTCGAGTCCCTCCTTTAGCTCCACTTAATGGGGGCCCTGGTTCCCTTCCCCTAGAACCACCCTCAGTTTCCCAGGCCTTCTCCTCTCTAGCAGGCCCTGGGGGGCTCTTCCCACCACCAAGGCTTCCTGACCCAGTCCCCTCTGGGGGCAGCAGCAGTCCCCGTTTCCTCCCGAGGGGCAATGCCCCCTCTCCAGCCCCACCTCCTCCACCTGCTATCAGCCTCAATGCTCCCTCATACAACTGGCGAGCTACCCTCCGATCCAGCCTCGTGCCCCCTGACCTGGGCTCTCCTCCAGCCCCTCATGCCTCCTCATCACCACCTTCAGATCCTCCCTTCCACTGTAGTGATGCCTTAACACCCCCTCCCCTGCCCTCTAGCAATAATCTCCCCGGCCCCCCTGGTCCTGCTACTCAACCACCAGTGTCTTCAGCCACTATGCACCTGCCCCTGGTCCTGGGACCCCTGGGAGGGGCCCCCACAGTGGAGGGGCCCGGGGCATCCCCTTTCCTTGCTAGCAGCCTACTCTCTGCGGCGGCCAAGGCACAGCATCCCCCGCTACCCCCTCCCAGCACTTTACAGGGCCGACGGCCCCGTGCCCAGGCACCCTCAGCTTCCCACTCCTCATCACCCCATCCTTCTCAGCGTCGGCCGCGCCGACCCCCAACTGTATTGCGATTACTAGAGGGGGGAGGACCTCAAACCCCTAGACGCAACCGTCCTCGGGCCCCTGCTCCTGCTCCCCAACCCTATCCTCTCGCAGAGCCATCCCAACCAATTCTCCCTTCTGTGCTGTCTCTGCTGGGACTCCCCACCCCTGGCCCTTCCCATTCTGATGGAAGCTTTAACCTTTTGGGGTCAGATGCACACTTTTCTCCACCCCCAACCCTCTCCTCAGGGAGTCCTCCCCAACCCAGGCACCCCATCCAGCCCTCTGTGCCTGGGACCACCAGTGGCAGTCTCAGCAGTGTGCCAGGTATGTGAGTATCACAGAGCCTTCCCTTACTGTGGGGTGGAAAGAGGCAGCCAGGACGTTTAGGGGAGAGTTTACACAGTTTTTAGTTGGCTTTCTGGGTTCGGGGCAGGGTGGTTGGGTTCTTTGGACACTGGGAAAAATAGCCTCCCTTGAGCTGAATCTCTCTCTTCCTTTACAGGTGCCCCTGCCCCACCAGCTGCCTCCAAAGCCCCCATAGTCCCCAGCCCTGTGCTTCAAAGCCCATCTGAAGGGCTTGGGATGGGGGTGGGCCGAGCCTGCCCTCTGCCTTCCTTAGCTGGTGGGGAGGCCTTCCCTTTCCCCAGCCCTGAGCAGGGCCTGGCGCTGAGTGGAGCTGGCTTCCCAGGGATGCTGGGGGCCTTGCCTCTCCCCCTGAGTCTGGGGCAGCCCCCACCTTCTCCATTGCTCAGCCACAGTTTATTTGGCATGCTGGCTGGGGGAGGGGGACAACCTCCCCCTGAGCCCCTGCTACCCCCACCAGGGGGACCTGGCCCTCCCCTAACCCCAGGCGAGCCCGAAGGGCCTTCGCTTTTGGTGGCTTCCTTGCTTCCACCACCCCCCTCAGACCTTCTTCCACAGTCTTCAGCAGCCCCTAGCAACCTCCTTGCCTCTTTCCTGCCCCTCTTGGCCCTGGGCCCCACAGCTGGGGACGGGGAGGGATCCGCAGAAGGAGCCGGGGGTCCAAGTGGGGAGCCATTTTCAGGTTTGGGAGACCTGCCCCCCCTCCTCTTCCCCCCACTTTCAGCCCCCCCTACCCTCATAGCTTTAAATTCTGCGCTGCTGGCTGCCAGCCTGGATCCCGCCTCGGGGATGCCTCCCCAGGTGAGGATAGAGGGTGAGTGGGTGGGACAGAACAAGAGGTAGAATCAGAGATGGGAGCTGGGAATCAAAGGCTTTTGGTTTCATGCCTGAGCTCTTCCTCAGGGTCTTTGGGGAGGGCTTAGTTCTTGGCTGGGGGTAGGATGGCTTTAAGAACTGGGTCTGTATTTAATAAGCGTGGCCTACTTCATGTGAGACTTCCGTGAGTTTGTGTATGTGGAGGTACTATAAATCTATCCAACACTTTACACATGTAAGTGCTACCACCATTCTCTCTCCTTAGCCCTGTGTCCTGAGTGCCCCCCAACCTGGACCACCTACCTCCAGTGTCACCACGGCAACTACTGACCCGGGGGCCTCCTCTGTGGGCAAGGCCCCCTCCAACTCAGGGAGACCCCCCCAACTCCTTAGCCCTCTGCTGAGTGCCAGCCTGCTGGGTGAGTCTGAGGGAGGACTCTTCGTGTGAAAGAGAAGGGAAGCAGTAAAAATTGGGAGTAGAGGCTGAGTGGATTAGGAAAGAAAGTTTGTGGTCACCGGATAAAGGCTAGAGACAATATTAAGGTTTGCTCAGCATAATTAGTTTGCCTGGAGAGACCCCTGACTTTGTAATTCAACAGGTGACCTGTCCTCACTGACCAGCAGCCCTGGAACCCTCTCCAGCCTGTTGCAGCCTCCTGGCTCTCTTCTCTCTGGCCAGTTGGGGTTGCAGCTCCTCCCTGGGGGGGGAGCTCCTCCACCCCTCTCGGAGGCTTCTAGTCCCCTAGCCTGCCTGCTACAGAGTCTCCAGGTGAGCATATGGATGTGTGTGTGTGTCAGGGAGACAGTTTTTTCCCCAGACTGAAAATAGCTTTTGGTGGCTTTCTGAGTTACGTTAGCAGAGGAATTGTAATTGAGATGGGGATTTTCTTTTTTTGCCTTCAGCTCCCTCCAGAGCAGTCGGAAGCCCCTTGTATGCCCCCTGAGAGCCCCACCTCAGCCCTTGAACTGGAGCCTGCCCGGCCTCCCCTCAGTGCCTTAGCCCCACCCCATGGTTCTCCTGACCCCCCCGTCCCTGAGCTGCTCACTGGGAGGGGGTCAGGGAAACGGGGCCGGCGGGGAGGAGGGGGACTTAGGGGCATTAATGGTGAGGCCAGGTCAGGCCGGGGCCGAAAGCCTGGGAGTCGGAGAGAGCCTGGCCGGCTGGCCCTCAAGTGGGGAGCACGTGGTGGCTTCAATGGACAAATGGAACGTTCCCCAAGAAGGACCCACCACTGGCAGCATAATGGGGAGCTAACTGAAGGGGGTGCTGAGCCCAAGGATCCACCCCCTCCTGGGCCCTATTCTGAGGAGCTTAAGGTGAGTGCAGTGATATGGGTGTGGGCCGGAGAGCTCTGAGGAAAGGGTGGGGCCGTGGTGCCATTGTCTAACTTTCCCACACGTACAGTCCATCTTTTCTCAGGTGCCCCCTGGGGTAGTCAGAAAGTCTCGTCGTGGCCGGAGGAGAAAATACAAGTGAGTGTTGGGTCTACCACACCCCTGGCCTTTCCCGATTCTCATGATTCTCATTATTACAGAAATGCCCAAAGGGTGATTTTCAAACAGGGCAAGTACTTATCTGAATACGAATAGGGATAGTATACCTTCACTATTCAGATGTAAAACGTTTCCCACCCAAACTGTGAAATTCACCTGGTTTTGGGAAGATGTTCCTGATCATCTGTGCCCCTTGTTGCAGCCCTACCCGAAACAGCAATAGCTCTCGCCAGGACGTTACCTTGGAACCCAGCCCCACCACTCGAGTACGTGTGTGTTAGTTTGTGTGTGTGGCATATACAGGGAGGGTGGGTATATAAGAGATGGGGCAGGAGAAAAGGAGGGTTAGAGGGAGTGGGGAGAAGAAAAAAGACTTCCTGATACCCAGCTGTTTGATCACTTCTTTCAACTTCTCCTCTTGTACAGGCGGCTGTCCCTCTGCCTCCACGGGCGCGCCCTGGCCGTCCTGCCAAAAACAAGAGGAGGAAACTGGCCCCGTAGCAGCCATACCTGGAGCTGGATCTGACCCTGATTGGGGAGAGCTGAGTGCTGAGCCTTGGGAGCGCCTGCCAGCCACGTGCACCTGTGGACAGTGGGTGGGGGCACTACTCCTCACTCAGAGCACAAATGCCACCCCTTCCCCTACAATCCCATCCTGAGCCATTGCAAGGGGTAGGGAAGCTCACCCCCCCCCCAAAAGCCATGTCACTGAAAAGGCCTGGGGGGGTGGTATATGGCCCTCTCCCCACCAGGCGCTAAGGGGAACAACCCCTTCCCCAGGTCTTTTATTTAAGTTATTTTTGCACAAATGACTCTTTTATATTTAATTCGACTTCATTGCCTCCCTTTTTAAAGCCAGCAGGCTCAGTTTACAAACCTGTGAGCTACTGTTGGCTGCTGCCCTCCTTCCCAGTGAAAGGTACAAAGCAATAAGCATCATGCATCCTCCCCTCACCCCTCAAGACCCCTCTGTCTCTGGCTCTGGCTCAGGTTGCTCAAAGCACAGATCCCCTCTTACCCCTATCCCCAGGTTTGAAACACATAGCCTCATTTTAAGGTGTAGCCAGGCTCCCCCCACTTTCCTCTGGGATTATAAAAATGGGGTAAGGGGGCAAAGAGAGCCCTCGGGGCTTCTCGGCCCACACACACTACACTGCCCCTTCTCCCCCACCGAAACGCTCAGAGACGTTGCGATGATGCGACTGAGGATTATGCAACGTGGTCCAACCGGAGCGGCCAGCATGACCAGCTGTCCAGGGGCTGCCTTCTGCCTTTTCTTTGTAAAGACAAGACCCTTGGGAGTTTTAATTCTGTTTTGTACTTGCCCTGTGGGGCCTCCACTGCTTTTCTATGGGAGACACTCTTAATTTAACAGATGAGAATATTTTGAAATTCTGGCTCTGGCTCTGTACTTTTTTTTTTTTTTCCCCTTAGTTCTTTGGTGAGAACAGGTTACAATTTAAACCTTCTCTCGTGGTAGAGTGGCTTAGACCACCTGTTGTGCCTGTGAATGCATCTATCTCTCAGTGCTGCCTCTTCCCCAGGAAACACAGCAGAGGCCACACAGAGTACAACAGCATTTAATGGTCAGAAACAGTTGTACAGTATTACAATCAGCCACAAAAGCTGTGCTGGAGGGCAGGACCCAACCCTTCCCCACACCAGGCAAAGTAGTATTGGACATGAGTTGGCGTGGGCTGGGCCCAAGTCCTCATTCTTGGGGCCTGAGGGGAGACCACTATCAAATATCCCCCAGTTACAATTCTGTATTCAGGAGAGGAGGAGTATAAACCCCACATGCAAAAAGAACCCCTGACCCCCAGTGTGAAATGGGATGGGGATGCAAGAATTATAGTTAACAGGAAACTACTGCAGGGACAGCCCTATGTAAGCTGTTAACATAGTTCAAGGGGTAGGGAATCCCTCTGGTCCCCATCTCCCAAAGGTGCTCACTTTGCCAGCTGCTTCATCCGGTCATCAATACTGGCAAAGTTCCCCTCAACTGTGGCCAGGTTTTCACGCATGGTTGTCTGCACCTAAAAAGTGACAGAGTGGTTTGACTTTGTCAGGTCCTCGTGCTTAGGAATACCTGGATGAAGACCTGATGAAATTCGCTGAGAGGAAAACAGGAAGAAACACAGTTTATGAGGCCCAGAGGGGGATGTTCATGGCACTAGTTTTCAGACTCTCTTTGGAGCACCATGGAACTAGCTCAGGAAGAAGCAGGGCTCTAAGAATTCCCATCCTGACTTTAACCAGTACAGTTCATCTGTTTTATAAATAGAGGACCAAGTAAGACTTGGTTGAAATGAGGATTTTACTGGTTCAAAATTTTTAGAAAATTGCTCTAGAAGAAGGAAATTCCATTATATCAAGTATTTTACATGTATTTTGATTTATCTTGATGGTCCTGTGATGGCTGGTCTCCTGACTTTAAAGCTCCCTCCCACACTAAGAACAGTGCCTCCAACAGAAATTGAGGACTGGCTACATACAGGGCATGGCTAAGGAATGAAGAAGGTGAGGCTCACTGCCCACCCAGGGTCAGGAAGGAAGTGGCAGAACCAGGTTGGAGCCTGGTTCCTGATTTCAAAGCCTTTATTCTTTCCAAGGTAGAGAGGAGCAGCTGGGTGAGGACCCCAGGGAGAGTAAAGTAAAGCTGAGACTACAGAGAAAAAGGGTAGGCTTTATAGGAAAAGCTGGTGCTTACTCAACCCCGTAATTTGGCCATATTATTTTGCCTAATCCACATGACTGTGTGAGAGAGGTGAACGTAATTTACAGATGGGAAGAAGGAAGTTCATAGGTTAAGTCATCAAATGTCCCACAACCATTGAGTGACAGTGTAGAGACTCAAACCAAAACCATGCCATACCAGCAGGCTACAAAATGACCTAAAGCAGAACCTTATGAGAGAAAGCTGGAGAAGCTAGTCTGTGTGCTGGAGAAGGAGGTGGCAGATCAGTAAAGGCACACACACCTGGGTCAAGAGAGTGGTATTGTCCTTGAGGGAACTAGCAATCATCTGCTGGGTTGTATCCAAGTGTGTCAGAAGCTGACCAAACTGCATGGCTACAAAAGAAAGTAGTAAGAAAGGTATGGTTATAACTAAAGTCTGAGACTAAAGAGGGAGGAGAACCAAAGTCGTCCACTTTTCAATTCCTCTTAGCACCCCTGGCAGCTGCCTCCTACCTTGCTCATGCAACTGCTTGATGGTGATGAGTCTCTGCACCAGCTCGGGAAGGGTGGATGCGACAGGGCTCCAGCGCTGTATGGTTTCGTATAGCTGGTGCACCTGGAAGGACACGACAGGGCACAGAGGGGATGGCTGAGGTTTTCCGTGACATAGACACTGTTATTTCACTGGAGTGGGGAAGGGGTCAACTGGGCAGAGGGAAGTACTGCCCTTTCTCAGCTGTAACAGCTGATGAAGACAGGGACCTGAGGATTCAGTGTGCTCCCGTGCTTTGGTGTTACTACCAATGATGACTTGGACAATATGAGGGAATGGAAAGAGGTACGAGAATGGGGTAAAGGCGTCTTCCTGACCTTACTTTGTGTATCTGCATCCTCTACGGAGGCTTTATGCTTGGCAATCTCATTCACCTTTCCCAGGACACTCTGAAAGCGTAGATTTTAAGGTTAGGAGTGAGGGCATCCAGGGCTTCCAAAATCCCGAACCACCCACAATCCAGCTTGCCCTCCACTTAATACCTGTAGCCGAGCCTCCACTTGGTCCAAAACTGCAAGATCCAGGGCGCTCACCTTTGCTTGCAACAGCTCTACAGTCTCCTGGAGGTGAGACAAGCTTCATGAAGGGGGAAGGATCAGACTAGGAAGAGGCCCTCCATATCCTACTGCAGTTTATAGCTGTTGCTGTTCTTGGCTGCTGTCAAGTGAATTCCAGCTCATACTCTACAGGACGGGAGAATTGCTCCCTAGGGTTTCCAAGGCTGTAATTTTTTGTGTGTGTGTGCTTTAAGTGAAAGTTCACAATTCAAGTTAGTTTCTCAAACAAAATTTATACACGCATTGTTACGTGACCCTAGTTGCTCTCCCTACATTGTGACAGCACACTCCTCCTTTCCACCTGATTTCCCGTGTCCATTCAGCCAGCTCCTGACCCTGCCTTCTCATCTCACCTCTACACAGGAGCTGCCCATTTACTCTCATGTATCTACTTGAGCTAAGAACCACACTCTTCACGAGGATCATTTTTATGTCCCATAGTCTAGTCTAATCTTTGTCTGAAGAGTTGGCCCCAGGAATGGTTTTAGTTTTGGGCTAACACGAGAGTCCAGGGGTCATGCCTTCTGGGGTCCCTCCAGTCTCAGTCAGACCATTAAGTCTGGTCTTTTTACTAGAATTTGAGTTCTGTACCCTACTTTTCTCCTGTTCCGTCAGGGACCCTCTGTTGTGTTCCCTGTCAGAGTGGTCACTGGTGGTAGCCAGGCAACAGCTAGTTCTTCTGGTCGGAGGTTGATGAAGTCTCTGGTTTATGTGGCCCTTTCTGACTCTTGGGCTAATACTTTCTTTGTGTCTTTGGTGTTCTTCATTCTCCTTTACTCCAGGTGGGTTGGGACCAATTGATGGATCTTAGATGGCCGCTTGCTAGCTTTTGAGACCCCAGACGCCACTCACCAAAGGGGGATGAGCAAGGCCATAATCTTTACAGGAGCAGATCACCAGCTTTTTTTTTCCTATGGAGCTGCTGGTGGGTTCGAACGGCCAACCTTTTAGTTGGCAGCTGAGCGCTTAACCACTGCGCCACTAGCAGACCCAAAAGCAATTCTCAAAGCAAACTCAATCCCCGTATCCCCTCATAATCCAAACATTCCAGTTCCTGCCACACTCACCATAAGACAGGCTCCCTGGAGACCTGCTGAAAGGGGATTCTGGTGGGAAAGGGAGGAAAGAAATCAGTGGCCCTTCTATCTCCATGTGATGACCACATTCTCCCATCCTTTCTGATTCTAGCTGGCAACCCCCCGGCTGACCCCTGTTCACTTCAACCCTTTCTTGACTCAGCCCACGCTGTGGACCTTGGGCTCAGAGTGCAGGACCTGAGGCTCAGACTAAGTATAGGATAGCGCCTGACCTGAGCATCCTGATCACAGCGTACAGCTGCCTCCAGCTCTGTCAGGCGCTTCTCAAGTTCTGCAACCTAGGGGGAGGAAGGAGGTGAGATTTGCCATCTGCCTTCCTGCTGCTGCCATGGGAGGAATAAGATCCCGTTCTTTGCTGCTTGCCTCCCCCACAAACCCCACCACCAAAGGGGCTCCTTTCCCTGGAACACATTCCTAGCCACAATCTTAAAATCTTAACCGAGAGTCGGTGGGCAAGGAATACATGGAGAGAACGAGAAGTTGTGGAAGAAACAGCATTCCTAGCACCCTCTTCCCAGGTCTGATCCCTCAGAGGGAGTCAAGAGAGTCTTTGGGGCCAAGTACTTACCCCTCACCCTGCCCTAGTACCACATACATACGTACTTTGGCAGCTTGAGAGAACTTGTCCTGCTCAGGCCGAGAATGTAGTTCATAAGTGACAAGGCTGCTATCTGGAAGGGCCCCACTGGAGGTCTTTCCCCCTGAACCAGTGCTTCTGCTGTTCTTTGTTGCTTCCAGCTGCAGCAGCAGGCGCCTAGGTCAGGACACCAAGTAGTAATACCATGACTTGAAGAATGTGGGTGAGCCCAGTCATTCTCTCTCTTTTGCTTCCTAGTCAGCATTAAGGAACAGCTAGGCCTCTTTCCCCTTAGCATCTCCGTCAGTACCTGGCTGAGCCCCTCCCGTCCGCAACCCAACCAGCAATGATTTCCCAACAAAGGAGGGCACCCACTTAGCCAGAGCCCCATCGGGGTCGGTGAGGTTGATCGCAGCATCTGGTCCCAGCAGCTTCTCCAGGTGGGAAGCAACCAGCTGCTGCTTCAGAGCTGCCAGCTGTTTAGCCAGTACCACAGGGGTCAGCTTCTCCTCAGTGGCTGACTCCTTCACTGTTGTCTGGTATGAAAAGGTGGAGACACAGTAAGGAGTCACAAGAATGAATCAAGGGAGAAAAAGGATCAAGACCTTGAGTAACAACTGTGGCTGAAAGTCATTGGGATGGTCCCTCGCATAGCAGACCGCCAACCTGTAACACCGAATGTAGAAGCATGTGTCCTCCTATACTCTAGAAACCTCACCCCCTATTCCAGGAGCTTAGGGAATCTTTCTCCTCCTACTGGGAGTTCCAGAAATCAATGACTGTTAAGTCAGCAGAGATAGGAGAAAAGAGTTTATAGTTACCCTGATTTTCTCAACTTCAGTGGTCAGCTCTTGGACCTCATGCAGTAGTCGCTGGTACTTTTGCTGGGGTGTCTCCTTTATTCCCAGGCCCTCTCCAAGCTAAGGAGCAAGCACAGGGGGTGATGTTATACCTTTTACTATACGGAGCCTCAAGAATTTATCCAAACCCTAGCCCTAAGTCTTAGAGTGTCATGGCCAGAATCCACGACACCCTACGACAGAAAAATTGGAGTAGCCAAAGGCCTAGAGACTCTCCAAAACAAACAGGGGGCAGTGTTCTCAACTGCAACCTGCTGGGTTCCTCAGGACCCTTGGCCGGAGACAAACTCAGATTCCCAACTGCATCCCCTGATCTTCCTCCTAAGTGTCGGCTGGATGGAACCCCCACACCATCCCCTCAACACACACACAACAAACCATCTCATAGTCTCCAGATTCATATCCTGTTCTCTTGGTTTTTCCAATACGATCTGAGAAATCTGCCAGAGAAAAGAAAATAGAACTGAGAGCCTGATCTAAGCCCAGGGAGTCATAGTTTCCAGTCAGTGTGAGGGCTTCCACAAGTGATCTCCACGAGGGAACCTTTCCCCAAAACAAAAGTCACTAACACCTGAGGACAGGAAGCCATTTTTCACGCTTGTCCTTCAGGCTTCTCCCCACCCAGCTTCTAGCCCAGTCTCACCAAGTCCCTTTGTCCCCACTCTCTTGTCCTTGAACTTGTCATAGGCAGCATTGGGATTGACAATGATGTGCTCCACACTTGTGCTCGTCAGCTCCTCCTGCAGGAATAGATGATTCAGACCAAGAGCAGAATTATTGCCACTCTAGAGCCATACCCGACAAAATCCTCAAACCTTAGGAGACTGGGTCCTATTTTCTAAGGGGAAAGAAGGGCAGTTCCATTTCAAGCTGCCAACCCAGGCTCAACCTAGGAAACGGAAGCTTCCTGATAAATTTGGAGTTTCAGTTGTATAAATATTAACACCCTGATTCAACTGGGAACAGAGGCAGCATAACCTCCCCACCCACTCTGTACATAAGTCTCCCCATCCCCCACCCCATCCAACTGGGCCCTCCCAAAGTTATCTGGCACACACCATGCACTCTAGGCAAGAAACCAACCTGACCTCTTTTAACCTTCCCCTCCCAAAAGCAAATCTCCTTGGTGGCTGAGGAAGTCCATTTTAAAGCTAACCTCCCATCCCTGCTAGAGGTAAAGAGGAGAAAAAACAATCAATCAGGCCAATAATCTGAGGGTGAATATTAGGACTTTAAACCTACTAAAGGGAGGACACCAACTCTCAGATATAGAAGGAAGGCTGGCAAAGGGCCTAACCAACAGCCCAGTAATGAGGCCGTTGTGAAGCCAGAGAATTCAGGGGATAGGGAGAAGAGGCAGGGCTTATTGGATTATTATTTTTATTTTGGATTATTTTTAAATGGACATCGTAAAAGAAGCAAAGGCAGTATCTACTTGCCAAGAGCACCTTAGGCAGGGGCTACCTGTGAGCCCTGAGATGGAGAAAGCCTAGCATCTTTTCATAGAGAAGATGCAGTACCTGCCTCTTCTCCCTGACCCTCTGCTGTGCATCCAGCACTGAAGCATTTCCAAAGACAGGGACACATGATAGAGGAAAGTGAAAAAGAGACTTCACTCTAGAGGTTGAAGCAGAGAGATTCCCTTCTTACTAGATATTTACTTCCTGTCCACAGATTCCAATAAGTACACCAAGACTGGGCACTCCAGACTGCATGTCCTTCCTTCAATTGTCAGAAGCATGACAGCTCTCATGACAGTACTGAAGGTAAGGAGAGGGAGACCCAGGAGGCCTTTTCTGTTGGGAATGACATCTCTACCTTCTACAGTTGTTGCTAGCTGCTGCTAACAGAACTGCTCCGTAGTAGAAAGGCAAAATGCGTCTTCTTTCCTTTGACTAGTGCAACGGCTGCACATCAGAATCACTTGGAAAATGCAAACAAAAAGGAAAGAAGGAGAAAAGGAGGACAGAAGAAAGGCCTAGGCTCTCCTCTGCAGATTCTGACTTTACTGTTCTGGGGTACAGCCAGGGCACCAGGCTGGCTTCAAGAGTACCCAGGTGATTCTAACATGCAGCCAGGCCTGAGAACCTCTGCCGGGGGGTGGGGTGGGGGGTGGTGTTGGGTGGCGGCAGACAGCCATCAAGGAAAAAGAGCAGCAGATCGGAGGAAGCCCCATCCTTCACCTTTGCTCTGCTACTAGTTAGAGAGGGAATCTGTGTGAGTGCCAGCTTTAAAAATAAGGGGGGAGAGGGAGTGAGGAAAAAATATTAACTTGATCTTTGGCTCTTCAGGAAGTGCTGGGCAGAGGGGCAAGAGCTAAAGACCGGGGGATAATAAAAGGGCTCAACGTCCCACATGCAAGTGCCAGCTGGCAATTGAGCACCAAATTATTATCTTTAACCTTCTCTGAGCATCCACCAGCCCAATAACGGTGGTCTTTGGCCTCTACTCTGTATTCATCTGAGGACTCATGCTCAGGATAGACAACCATCTTCCCTTAAGCTCACACTCAAGAATATGCTACACCTCCCTGTGAGAACCAATCACATTGGCCAATTAATACCAATGAGGCAGAAATCCACTTAAATAAACAAAAACAAAACCTTCCTTAAAAAAGACAAATGGGAGGAATAACCTACAGACCAAAAATAAAGAAACAAATTACAGCTACCATTTGTTAAGCCCGTACTATGGGCCAGGCACTGTCCAGATGAGAACATACTTTTTTACTTTCCTAAATAGGGAATCAAAAACCAAACCAAACCTATTGCCATCAAGTCGATTCTGACTCACGGAAACCCCATATGTTACAGAGTAGAACTGAGCTCTACAGAGTTTTCTTGGCTGTAATCTTTACAGAAGCAGATCACCAGGACTTTCTTTCACAGTGCCGCTGGGTGAATACAACTACCAACCTTCTCGTTAGTAGTTCAGGGACCTTAAACAGAGAAGGGACCTTAAGGGTGGAGTAAAAAACAGGCAAACAAAGAAGGTGAATTTCAGAGGTTCTGGACAGTAACAGAAATGGGCAGCACTTTCTTCCAACTATTCCCTGCTGCAGGAGCACGTCCTGGGTCAGGAGGGCTGCCCGATGCTGGCATCCTCTTGGAGCCTCTCCCAGGGTGTGGCCCCAGAAGACTCAGGCGGGTAGCACGCGCTAGTCCTCCAGTGGCACCTATTCTGCCAGTGTCTAGATCTGGTGCATGGGTTGGGACAGTGTCATTATAGTGATTTGTAAGATGGAAAACAGGAATGAAAGATTTAGTAGAGACAAAAGGACAGAGAAATCACTGCCCATTACAGCACACCCCGTTAAAAAAGCAGATGAAAGGTCAAGCTTCTTACCAGCTCCTTGCGGTTTCCCCAGAGGTGAGAAAATCAAAAGAGTTAAAAGGAAAGGGAGTGGGGGATGGGGTGAGGGAGGGGGGAAAAAAAAGACAAAATTGTTATTAGCAAATTGTCACATGCACTACATGACAGTCTTCAAACACGCCACACCACAGGGCCCCTGGGGAGCCTAGCAACATTTTGGGACCAAGAAATTTCCACTGGGGTCACCACATACCCCAAGAGAAAGGAGAGCGTGAGACCCTTTCCTTTCTGGTGGTGAGGATGTCATGAAGCTTTGCTGTTAGTGACAGCAATTTAGGATCATCTGAGAACTAGCAGTTAGATTTACAAGCTAATGGCATGAATAGGAAAGTGCAGGAAGAGAAGGCTGAGGTGGAGGGGAAGCTGCAGAGGTGGCGGGGAAGCTGTAGAGATGACAGAATACGAAGCAGAGGTTATGGAGATTCTGAGGACCTGTAGCTGATTGAGGGTCCATGATTCTCACAGGAGGAGCTCCCCTTACTTGGTCTTGGCCCAAGTTTTCCTGTCTCCCTTTCTCCAGTTTTAAGACAATTAGACATTTGGATGGCAGAATCAGTCACAATGAGGGTAGGAAGATGCACATGCTCATGTGGGTGGTCTGATTTGCCTTCAGGTTAGGCAGAACAGAATATGTCAGCCACCAACTGAGAGTTTAAGGAAACTGGAAGGACCTAATTCCAGCCCCATTCTTATTTTCTGCTGCCAGGGGAGAGGCAAATCCCGGTCCTTCACGCAGCCCGGCCTATTGGTATCCATCTTGAGTGGTTGGCAACTCACCCTGCAGCTCTGAGGGATCCAGAACAATTCTGCCATGATGTGCTAGTACAAAGAGTCTGAGGACATCAAGATTCACAGCTACTAGCCCATGTGCAGAACATGTTTCTTCAACCCTCAGTTCACAAGATTCACAAGGGCTGGAGGGTGGACAAGAGGGAAGGTTGAGAGTATTCTGAAGAGGCCTTATTTTAGTTCAGGCCATGTAGATAAGGCTCCCATTTCCAGGCAAGGCTGCTAAAGAACTCCAGGAAGGGGAATCGAATTGTATACCCTGCCTCTCCAGGAGCTGTCTTGATGGGCAGATGAAAGTATAAGAGGGTTAAGGATGCTTCTGTGCATAAGACAATCCACGGTGGGAGAAAAACAACGCTACTTCCTGTCCCAGAGAGTTCAGCCACAGATACACCTGAACCTCAACCTCTCCATTCCATTTCATATCAGGGTCCAGCCCAGCCAAGACTCCTTCTTTAGTCCAGGTCCTGTACTCTAGGCTGGGATGTGCTTGCACAGAGTGGGTGGCTGGGTCTAAGCACTCATAGGTGTATATATGTAAACACATGAGGGGAGACACATACTTTGTACCTTTCTCTTACCTGCCCCACTAAGCTAAAGCCAGTTGGGAGAAACTCAAGAAGAAAAGGACAATGGGCCATGAGTTCAAGTTCAAATCATATGGAACAAGCAAAATGGGAAGGCAGAAAACCAAAGACAAGAAAAAGTGGCATATTAGTTTGTAAACAGTATATACCACCTCCAGGTCTGTGAGAGTATTTTATGCATAATTCCTGCAACCTGGAGTAGTAACAGTTACCATGGAAACCTACAGTCACCTTGATTGGAAAATCCCAGGTGCCTTGATCACAAGTACCAGCTTACCCGGTACATCACTCCCAGTCCCTCTCGCTAATGGAATCCCAGACTCCGCAGGGCTGTTTGGCTAAGTGGCAATGCCTCAACGGGCAAAACCCGAGGTTCAAAATCAGAGACAGGAGGCCACTGCTGCTCTCTGAGCCTGCTCCAGCTCTGCGCCGAAGCTGCAGCCAGGGGGGCTTCAGAACCACGATGACAAGGAAGATGGATACTTCTGTAGAATAAAACTGTCCAGGATGGAGCCATGTAATGCTGACCATCCATTATTTCTCGGGGAGGGGTTCAGAAGCAGAGAAACGTGCAAAGTACAAATAACGCAAATTATTTTTATCTTAAAATTGCATACAACACTCGCCCCCTCCCCCGTTTCTCTAAAGGCTTAGCATAGGCGGGTATCGAAACGATTTTTTTTTTTCCTATGGATAATCCGCACACAGCCAAGAAGTGATGACTGTGGTTGTCCTCCACCCTAGAATGACTAAAAGTCAGTCCTTTTCTCTTAATTCCATTCCAGCCTGAGGGGGAGAAAGGCAACCCCCTTCTAGCTCCTGCCCCTAAATGCCTCGTGGCCAAAGGCATATTCATAGCCTCCATGTCTCCACCCCACCCTTCGTTGGACAGTCTTATTCTGCAGATCTCACATGGGGAAGAGACAACGATTCATGGGTCACAGTTGTACTTATACACCTGATTAACGATCTTTAAACATGAGGCCAGCAGGCCCCACAGTGACCCAGCTAGGGAATCACTGGAATTTAAAACCATTAACCATAACAAGAGCACAGTGACAGAGCATTGCATGCAAGATGGCAGATGAAAAAATAACATGCAGAGAAGAAGCAGCGAATGGTCTTACTTGTGCAAACTAGTGTCCAGGCAAGGTGGTGAGGAGGGAGGATGGGGGAAGCATCAGGAAAAACTCAGGTAAGTTCAAGTGCGCCAACAGTCAATGAACACAATCAAGCATACTCTATGATTCCCCAAACTCTAAGGAAGACAATCTACTGTTTCTCATCTTTAGCTGCTGGTGTCTAGCACTACCAACTATTCGGAGAATGGAAGCCTCTGCTGGTGCCCCACCAAGCTTTGGCTAGGTCATTTTTTCCCCTTGCACACGGCACTGGGGGGCAGTTATGCCATAAGGGAAGAAACTAAATCCTGTTTTGAGTGAGGTTTTTAAAATTTATTCCCCTTGCTCCAGTAGTTCAAAAGCCATGAGCCGAATGCTACACAGACCCAAGGTAGGCTGTAGGCCCAGGAGAGAGGGAATCCCATTTGGGAATTTGCTTTCCTGACCAGGCATTTTAAGAAAAGTCTCGAAACAAGCCCATCATCCCAATTAATTCAAGAGTGTCTAAAATGAGAGAGGAAATCCTCCCAGATCGAGGAAGAAAGGGCTGGCCTGCTCAGTTTTTTGCTCCATTCCTGTTTTGGAATATTTTACTTCCATTAAAATTGTTTTAAAGGAATAGTAGGAAAATCAGGATCATCTGTACCAAAATTAAAATTGTCTACCATTTTTTCCCTTCTTATACCCCACTGTGGGAACCGAAAAACTATGCATAAGTTAAAGTAGCAATGAAAGTCTTTAAGGATACTGCAGAACATTATGTCCTTCAGGAACCCAATTTCTTCCAAAAT
Source organism: Dugong dugon (assembly GCA_030035585.1). Classification (NCBI taxonomy): domain Eukaryota; kingdom Metazoa; phylum Chordata; class Mammalia; order Sirenia; family Dugongidae; genus Dugong; species Dugong dugon. The sequence goes on from CM057465.1 coordinate 12,267,660, forward strand.
GGAAAAATTAGAGGAAGGAGGTTAAATGACAATGAGGATCAGTGCTACCTATTCCTTTAAATAAAAATCTGGACACCTTCCCAAAGACTCCACAAGGACCTGGTCATATTGGATGTCTCCAAGAAAGGGAACTAAGTGGTGGTGGCCAGGGATGGGAGAGCCTTTTTACTATACAGACTTGAATCTTTTGTTCTATGTGTATAATTACCTATTTAAAAAAGTATATATATTTTTTAAATTAAAGTTGAAAATAATCTGGAGGCTAAGCAGAGAATGCTGTTGCCAGAGGCCAATAAGGTGACCGAAAACCTCTGATTCAGCCACAGAAATGGTTACGTGCACTTGTCATCTGTTCTCGGTCCTGGGAAGGTAGAGAAGGGGATAGGCTGCTGGTGAGAATCCAAGCCTCATGGACATGAGGTCTTTGGACTGTCTAAGGACAATCCACTGCTCTTCGAGCTGCACATGTACATCAGTATTAAGAGCAGCAGTAGAGCCATTACTCAGCTGATTTCCCAAAAGCTGCCCTCCAAACGCCCATAGGGACACACAGGGGCCAGAGATATTAGCTGACACCAGGAAACATGTTAGGCCTGAGGGCTCCTAGAGCAGCTGAAGGTTGCCCACCCTACTTACTCCTCCCTGGTGATGGAGAGCCACTCAGCTGAGCCTTAGGTGATGGAGGCAACTCGATTCCTCCTGTATTCATCATCCAGCTCCTAAGCACTGCTATACCAGCATCCTGGGCAACATGCCACAAAAAATGAAGACTCATGGTATCCTCTCTCCCCATAAGCCACCCCATTAGACATTAGACACTACTAAAATAGGCTGCTCAAGCTCAGTGCGGACAAACAGCCAACCAGAGCTGCACATTTAGGTTCTTTCACGCCTGGAATGGTTGTCATCTTCTTTTGATTAAGAGATCTCTCAGCTGCTTCAAAAGGAAAATTATACTTTTGGTCCGAAAAGGGGACTGCTTTGATACTACCCTTTTGTCTCAGTCATGAACAAAGTTACAAAGTTCCACTGATTATCTTACCATGAAGGCTTGGTAATTTTTAGGCAGAGGCCTAGGCCAGAACTGAGCAGTCTCTGAACTGTGGCAGTACAATGAAGTCCTCAGCATACACATCCCTACCCTGTGAGGCCAGAGGCAGCTTCCTAATAAGATACCTCTTGGAATGACAGGTGCACACTTAGGTCCTTGGACAACAACATTATTCTGCACTGATCTCCAGACACTCAAGCTTGGGGGACAGCCTGACATGCCAGCAGATACAGAAGCCACAAGGACACACCACTGAGAGGGGACAGGGAAGGTGTTCCCCACAAAGTAGGAACCACTTCCACATGGGGGAATCAAATAAGGAATAAGTGAGTACGCCAAGCCATACATTATAAGCCAGCAACCAGCATTCCCCAGGACTAACCAGCCCACAGACAGAGCCATAGCCACAGGACTCACAGACACGCGTATTAAGCCTGTTCCCTCTGACTCTTGGTCACACCTTCACTCAGATCTCACACCATCAACGTGACTTCAGCTCAGCTCTCTTTGGAAATAATAGAACCTAAAACACATCCTGTAAGATATGCTAATGGATCTTTGTCCCCCTTGGCACTTACATACAGTTTCTACTATGTTGATTTTCATTCACTCAATTTTTTCTCTTCCAAATGTTTCCTATACATATCCTAACTCCGCTATTAGTCTGGGGGCTAGTCTGCGGGAACATTTCTTCCTTCCTCTGCAGTGCACTTAAATCAACACAAAACGAACACATCCAATAAACAATGCTAAGGGGTCCCCCTCCTGGTTCAAATATGTCCATAGCTAGCTAATTCCTTCCTCCTCAGTCTAGATTTCTTCTTGGATCTGAAAGTGCTACAAGCATCTCTCTTCTGCTGATGTGAAAGATTTATGTTCTCCCTCAAACTTATTTTACTCTTACCGGGCCCCTTTATCTCTCTAAAATCTCCACATCATTTTCTTACTTTTTGCCCAATGGATACTGAAGATTCCTATAAAATATCCCTCTATACTTCAAAGCCTAGCTCTTGGTAGAATACTAATGAATATATAGAGAGCGAAATACTTTATGAAATAAAAAGCCTAGTCCTAACCTCAAGTTATTTATAAGTATTGTAAGTGCTCAGGCTTCATGATTTATTACCATGAACTGGAACCCATGAACCTAAGTCTCTAGCCCCAAACCTAACTGTTTTGAGATACTCTGACTTGATTAAAAAGGCCCAAGGATCAGAGTTTTGCAAATAGGTTTTCTTGGTTATATTTCCACTGACTTCTTTCTCCTGTCATTGTTCATTGATGGCTATAGGCCCAGTGAGACCTTTGCAAGCCCTGCAACCTACATACCACCTAGGCTGGGGTTGGCATACCCACTTATTGCTGTGGCTCGCCAAAGAAGGGAAAGGGCCTGCCTGGGGAAGATATGTCAGAGTCCAGAGAAGTCCTGAGGCAGCACACAGTCTTACCGCATCAAACTCCGCTTGATCATCCTCAGGTAGGTCGCTGGTTTCATAAACATCTGGCTCGTTCCTGGCCTGCAGGCAGAAGCAGTGATCACCAGACCGCACCACCTAGCATACCTGCCAACACCCCTTCCTCCATTCCACTTGAACAAACAGAAGGCAGGCTGTGATGCCAGGATCCTGTCCCTTCTCTTCTACCTGTCAGTTCCCCATGAACAGCATGTCAGTTCCCCATGACTCTGGGGTGGGGATCACAGTGGGGACAACTGGGATCTGATGGTAAATGGTATGCAGTGAAGACAAAGATGTTACTCTGAATCTGGAAGTGCGGGGCATGTCCTTGGCAATCATGTCGGAAGCAGGTGAAGGGTATCCTTGAATTAGGCCCGGTACACCACTACCCTGGCACAACGCTATCCTTCAATTAGGCCAGGCACATCACTACCCTGGCACAAGGGCTCAGGGTGAGTCAGGACCAAGACCCTGTGACCCAACCCCCACCCTGAGGATGTAGGCAGTGCCGCACAAGTAGGGTACACGGAGCAAGTGCGTGGGGGGAGGAAGGGGCAGATTCCCTGAGGGCAGAGGTCCATCTCTGACACAAGAAAAGTTCTGCCATCCTAATCTCTTCCTTGGCAGGGTGAAGGCCATCACCACGTAGCCTGGTGGGTGTGTTCTGGGGTGGGGTGAGAGGTGGGGGGTTTATGGGGAGATTTGGGGCGGCAAGGGAGGTGCTGACACTGGTGGAAACATTAGGGCACAAGTGGTAACGACCACAGATGATTTCGGGGCCGAGGAACCGGCGCCTGCCGGAAAGGAGGCCTGGCGCGCCGTCGGCACAGCCCAGTCGGGTTGAAGAAGTCCGGAAGGTGCTGCGGCCGGTCTGGGAGCGAGGGGACCGCGCCCTTGGGGAGAGGAGGGGCTTCAGGAGGGAGGGGTTGCGGGACGGTGTCTGCCGGGGGTCTCAGGGTGGTCGGGGGCGCGGTCCTGGGAAGCCGGGGCCGGCCCTGTACTCACAATGCCGGGAAGGTCGGCGTATTTAGGGTCCGCCATGGCGGCGGCGAGGTGGGGTTGGGTGACCAGTGCCTCAGTAGAGCCGAGGCCGGTGTTCGGGCAAGGGACAGGCTGAGTCCGAGTCCCGGGATAAGGCGGCGGCAAAGAGAGTGGCGGCGGAGGCGAACGAGCGAGAAGTCTCGCGACAGGAGTAGCACAGCAGAAGAGTAAAGCACAAGTCGCGAGAATAGTCCGATGCCACACCCCTGGCGAAGCAGGGATTGGCGAGAACGAGGCCAGGGAATGAGGTAATGGCAGGGATGGAGGGGAAAAGCCGCCTGGGATTGTGGGATGTGTAGTCTTGGCAGGCTGGGGCTTGGGAGGGGAGGGACAATAACGCGCCTTAAGGAGCTATCTCACGTTACTTATTTTTTTACACCAAGTCTGTGAAAGAGATTTTATATTTCCTGTTTTTCAGATGAATAAATTGGGACTCCCGGAAATTAAGTGACTAGATAAAAATCACACAACTAGTCCTGTTGTGGCACAGCCAGGACTTTAAAAACAATAACAAGTAAAATTTAGTAAACGCTTGGTGTGTATTAATTAGAAGCCCTGGTGATTCAGTGGTTAAGAGCTATGGCTGCTAACCAAGATGTTAGCAGTTGAAATCCACCAGCCGCTCCTCGGAAACCCTATGGGGCAGTTATACTCTGTCCTACAGAGTTTCTACGAATTGGAGACAACTCGATGGCAACGGGTTTTTTTTTTTTTAGTGCGTATCAGGTATGGAAACGTTCGTCTTCTCAAGTCAGGGCAGTCAGATGAAATACAGGACGCCTAGTTAAATTTGAATTTCAGAAAAACAACTAATAGTTTTTAGTATAAGCAGTTCCCATACCATATCTGGGACATACACAAAAAAATTATTAGTTATCTGAAATTCAGATTTAACTGGGGGGGTCCTGTTTTTTGTTTTTTTAAATATGGCAACCCTGTTTCAAAGTTATATAGTAGGAAAGTGGTGGCTCCATATCTGTCTAACCACCCTCTGTGGTCTTAACCACTTCACTAACAGTTTCCAGACTTTTGAATTTCACAGTTCAATAAAATTAGAACAACAATAACAGCGAACATTTTTGAGGATAAACATTGAATTGCTACCTTTTTATTTTTCCAAGTAAATACATTAAAAAAAGAAAACGTGACCATTTTTAGGGCAACCCAAAACCAATCCCATTTCATGGGATGGTTGTTAACCACAAATACCTTGGTGCCTATTACTAAAGGATGCCTGGGAAACCCAGTCCTGTGTGCCCCCAAAGGATATTGGTTCGCATGCTTAGACCAAGCCAACAGGACTTGGGGATTAGGGTGCCTTGATTTAACCTTGGTCAACACCAGTTGTTTCATTGGGCTTGTAATCCCCAATAACAACGCAAGCCTCAGTCTTCCAGGGGAGCACTAACCCAGCTTCCCAGGGAGCCCTCAGCCGAAAGAAAAGAGAATCCATTACCCTCATAGCTTTAGGGATCACGGCCTTGATGGGAGCGCTTGCTGGATTAACGGTGGGTATGGTTTACAGCAATGCTCAAGTCCCAAATCTATCCAGTGTTGTCCAAGTAGTCAGTACCGATTCAGGACAGTCTATTAGCCTTACAGAGATCCCTGGACTCGTTGGCCAGTGTAGTTATGGGCCACTGAATCTCACTGGACTACCTCCTGGCTGAACAAGGAGGTACCTGTGCAGTTGCAGACACTTCCTGCTGCATGTACATTAATGTTTCTGCGGAAGCAGCCTTCTGGGGAAGGCTCAGAGGATCCTTAAACAAGGTGAGTGGCTAAGGACGGCCCATACACAAATGGGTAACAATATTTTGAGTCAAATCAGAGGATATTTACCTACCATAACCTGGTTCCTTCCCCTTTTAGGCCCCGCAATAACTATCCTTCTACCAGTTTATTTGGTCCCTGCTTGCTCAAAGCTCTGGTTAAGTTTATGTCCTCTCGACTCCAGCAGTTCCAAGTCAAATTAATGATGATGCAAGGGTTCCAGCCCATTCCCGGGTCTGAGTCCAACAGCCCCAACAAAAGTTTAGACCAGACGGGGAGAGATTTCTGCTCTGCTAGGCAGGCCAACAACCCAGCATCAGCTTGAAGAAGTTACAGCAGAAGAGACCTCCGCCCCTACACCCTCATAAAGAATTATGAGTATGAAATCTCTCAGGGGGCAATGAGATAGGGAAGGGAAAAAGGGACTGAGCCCCTAGGCAAAGGACCCTGAACTAAAAACATGTGCTTAACACAAAACCCATTACCTTGGAACATCCAATAAAGAAAGAACCACCCACCCGGCTCTCAGTGTACTTCCTTGATAAGATGCTTTTCAGAAGAACCGGCCTGATCTTGTCCCTGGAGCATGCACAGACATCTGCAAAGTGACAGACAGACCCGCGACAGGAATGGAGCCGGCACCAAGGGGGAACAGCGCAGGCATGGCACACCATAATAAGTCCTGCCATCCAGCCCCAGGAGCCTTTGTTACGGGTTCCATCTTGAATTACTTCTTGCCCGCGGCGCGCACCTAATCTTCATAACCCCGCCTGTTTCATGAATAAAGATGACGCCTTTCCCGCCTAAAAACCTTTATAAGCCCCAGTCAGTCCTTTATTAGGGGAGACAAAGGCTAGTGTTGTATTGTCCCTCTTTGTCTCCCCTCGCGAGCTACTTCTGCTCAATAAAGCTTTGTTCGTGCAGAAAAAAAAAAGGAAACCTACTGTCTACTATCACCATCTTTACTTAGTAGAAAAATGGGAAGTCTCAGAATAAAAGACAGTTCTGTATTTTATTGTTGTAGTTTAAGTGAAAGTTTACATTTCAAGTTAGTTTCTCATACAAAAATTTATACACACATTGTTATGTGACCCCAATTGCTCTCCCTGTACTGTGACAGCACACTCACCCTTTCCACCCCCTTATTTCCCATGTTCATTCAACCAGCTCCTAACCCTCTCTGCCTTCTCATCTCACCTCTGGGCAGAAGTTGCCCGTTTAGTCTCATGTATCTACTTGAACTAAGAAGCACACTCTTCGTGAGTATCATTTTATGTTCCGCAGTCCAGTCCAATCTTTGTCTGAAGAGATGGCCTCTGGAATTGTTTTAGTTCTGGGTTGACAGAGAGTCCGGCGTCCTTGCTTTCTGGCATTCCTCCAGTCTTAGTCAGACCATTAAGTCTGGTCTTTTTAGTAGAATTTGAGTTCTGCACTCCACCTTTCTCCTGTTCTATCAGGGACTCTCTGTTGTGTTCCCTGTCAGGGCCGTCACTGGTGGTAGCCGGGCACCATCTAGTTCTTCTGGTCTCGGGCTGATGAAGTCTCTGGTTTGTGTGGCGCTTTCTGTCTCTTGGGCTACTACTTTCCTTGTGTCTTTGGTGTTCTTCATTCTCCTTTACTCCGGTGGTTGGGACCAGTTGATGCATCTTAGATGGCCACTCGCTAGCTTTTAAGACCCCAGACGCCACTCACCAAAGTAGGATGCAGAGCATTTTCTTAATAAGCTTTGTTATACCCATTGACCTAGATGTCCCCTGACAGCATGGTCCCCAGACCCCCGCCCCTGCTTCTTTGTCTCTTGAAGTGTTTGATTGTATTCAGGAAACTTCTTAGCTTTGGTTTAGTCCAGTTGTGCTGATTTCCCCTGTAGTGTGTGCTGTCATTCCCTTCACCTAAGATAATTCTTGTCTACTATCTAGTTAGTGAATAACCCTCACCCTCCCTCCCCACCCTCGTAACCATCAAAGAATGTTTTCTTCTGTGTTGAAACCTTTTCTTGAGTTCTTATAATAGTGGTTTTATACAATATTCGTCCTTCTGTGACTGACTAAATTCACTCAGCATAATGCCCTCCAGATTCCTCCATGTTATGTTTCACGGCTTCATCGTTGTTCTTTATCATTGCGTACTATTCCATTGTGCACCATAATTTGTTTATCTATTCGAAAAGACAGTTCTTTTAAACTTAACAGACCAGCTTCATGAAAAACTCACCACATTGTTATTTTTTCAATATTTTTTTATGTATTTATTTATCTTTAAACTGTGCTTTAGGTGAAAGTTTACAGCTTAGGTTAGTTTCTCATACAAAAATTTATACACACCTTGTTATGTGATCCTAGTTGCTATCCCTATAATGTGACTGCACATTCCTCCTTTCTACCCAGGATTTCCCATGTCCGTTCAACCAGCTCCTATCCCTTTCTACCTTCTCATCTCACCTCTGGACAGGAGCTGCCCATTTAGTCTCGTGTATATATTTGAACCAAGAAGTACATGCTTCATGAGTATCATTTTATGTCTTATAGTCCAGTCTATTCTTTGTCTAAAGAGTTGACTATTGTGTTTTTTGTGAAAGTTTACATAGCAAGTTAGGTTCCCGTTTGACAATTTCCACAAAAATTGATCAATGACATTAGTTACATTTTTCACACTTGTATCAACATTGTCTTTGTGTTTAGTTGTTCCATTTCCAGTACTCTAGTTTCTCTGCCCCCTTATCTTCTCATCTTTGCTTTGGATTAAATGTTCACCTTTTGGGCTCATACAGATCGTTTTCTAGTAGAGCACTCTTCTAACAGGTAATACCACACTGTTCTTTTTTTTTTGGGGGGGGGGGATATCCAGTGACCCTCCATGAACTGGCATTCTGAAACTCCTTCACTAAGGATGTTTCCCTGGAGCCCCTGGGGCCTTGAGGTTGGGATGTTTCCCAGGATGTTTCCCGAACTCACAGGATGCTGCAACACTTAGAAATAGTGCCAGACCAAATGACTGGACAGATGCCTGTTTTCCTGAGTTTGGAACTCATTGTCATTCTGTCTACACTCTCCTGGTTCCTCCTGCAAGCCTGTATCCCTCTTTCTTCATAGGCCTACTGCCTTCTTATCCAGCTCCTTATGCTGGACCATTTTGCCCTCAGTTCTCTTAAGATTCAGGTAGGTTAGAGGTATAGGCCTGACAGGGAAACCCCCCTCAGATGAGCTCTGAGTGGTTGGATCTTGTCTGGCCAGGCCATCAGCCTCTCACCCTTGCCCTATAGTGTCTAAGTAACCTTAGACACTTACCAAACAATTGCTGGGCAGAGCCTCCATCCCCTCCTCCCTTCTCCCATTACCCTGCCCCTCCCCTTGGCCCAGAGCTTCAACTCCTGCGGTCCAACTCTCTGTTGGCCAGCAAAGGCCTGTGATATGGAGAAAAATCAATTCACCAGCTTCTTGGTGGTTCTGCCCATGGGGTGCAGCAGTAGTTTGACCTGGGAGGAAGAAGGACAAGGCATCTCTGGGCTTGAGTTTTGCCAGGGAAGGGAGGGGAAGCAGAGAAGAAAGGCCTGAGAAAGGGACTGGGGTGTTGGGACTCTGTCCAGTGGTAACTGGAACAGGAAACACACATAGGTGCCTAAACCTGCCTCAAACCCAAATGCAGGTGTTCACCCTAGGGGTCATCTCAGAAGCCCCTCTAGCCTTACCCATTTCTACCACCACCCTCCTTCACTGCCTTGTGACTACCTTTCTCTTGCAAAAGTTTCTCCTGCCCACCTCCATCCCAGCCCCAATTTGGAAGGTGAAAATGAGAAATTCACCTGCTTTTGAAATAGCCCAGAATGGCAGTTTGTCTTCTCTCAAACTGGGGACCTAGTGTGTATGTTGTGGAGAGAGTAGGGTGCACCCTTGGATATAGAAGGGGAAGGTAGTAGCCTGACTTGCCCTCTGATACCTCTCCCCCATGAATGGGATCTGGAGATCCACCCTCAGTAGGGATACAGGCAGCTGCCCTTGAAGGTTAGGTGGGTTGGGAATTTGACATCTGTGCGTGGCAGGTGGGAAGGGGGAATGAGAAGTGGGCCCCAATTTTTAGAGAGGACTGTGACGGGGGTAGCGGATACCCAGGAAAAATAGTGATGGAAACCTTGTTGACCCTCTTCCTAAAACAAACCCACCTCCGACCCTTTATTCCCTTCCAGGGAGTGGAGTCCGAGGGAGGGACAAACAGGTCGGGGGAGGGGGAGGCAGTGTGCGAACTGGGTTGGGAAGGGGTGAGGCGAGGTTATCTACGAGCCTCAGGAGTAGGTAGGGGGGAGGAGGCGAGTAGGGAGGAAGGGTCACACCATTAGGTAGTCGTTGTCGCGCGAGTGGTCCCCTGCGAGGGAGGCCCCGCCCCTGCTCCTCATCGCGGCCCCGCCCAAGCCCGCAGCGCCGCGCTGCAGCGGGAAGGGCGGAGAGGCAGAGCGCCGCGAGAACACCAGCCGCCAGGTCTCCCGCCCGCAGCCCTGTGCCGCAGGAGAGAAAGCGCACCCAGGTCCTGCTCCCAGTCTTCGCCCCGGCGCCCCCCAACAGAGACCGACCTCCTCTCCTCCGTCTCGGCCTCAGTTGAGCGCCCTCCTTCCCCCGGGGCACACATCACCCCTGCAGCCCCCAAAGTGCCCCAGCCCCACGTCGGCGACCACCATGGCGGAGACCAACAACGAATGTAGCATCAAGGTGCTCTGTCGCTTTCGGCCCCTCAACCAGGCCGAGATTCTTCGGGGGGACAAGTTTATCCCCATTTTCCAAGGAGACGACAGCGTCGTTATTGGGGTGAGTGCGGCCCCTGGAAGGGATTTCGGAGAGGGATTGGGAGGCTGAATCTTACACCGCGGAGCCTGAGCCCCTGCCTGTCGCACTGCACCCTCTCCCTTCCGCTCATCCTCCATCCTCTATCCTCCTCGCCGCAGCCCCTCCTCTCCCCTGCATCAGGATGGCTGGGTGTGGCCTGGCCTGGCCGGTGGCCAGGACTCCTCAGAGAGGGAAGGGGCTACTTCCCCGGGACCAGGGGACACAACTCCCCTTTGCTACTCTCTACAGGGTCCCCAGCCCTTGGAGTCAGTCCCGTGTTTTTCTGATATTTTCGCTCTCTCCCAGAGAAGGTGCATCTTCTCTTTGTTATTGGCTCAGATCTCTGCCCCCACCTCCCAGGAAGGAAGGAGAAAGCTAATGGATGGGCTAGATGGGAGGTAGGCGGTCCAGGGTCTCTGCGGAGGTGTGAATGGAAGTGGGCTCCAGGACCAAAACCTCCATCATTCCCTGAATTTGTTACAACCCGGACTTGGGGGAAGGGCACAAGTCTGATGAAGGGTGTTCTGGGAAAGGAATACATTGATGCCACACCCAGTTTAGGGGGAGCCCCTGTGGTCTTAAGGAAATGTCTGCCTCTTCCTCCCAGATACGGTAGGAAGAAGATATCAGACCCCACACTTCAACAAGCAAAAATGCCCAAACCCCAAGATCCTAATAAGTACTTGCTTATTCATCTTTTCTCCTGATGACCCAATAAAAAGTAGCAAGCCACCTCTACCTCATCATGATAATCCTTACCTATGAAGAAGATCTTATTGAGAAGGAAAATAATATTTATTGTGTGCTTGTCACTCGGTGCATATTATTTCTCAAAAACAACACTCTGAAGTAGGGATTAATATTTCCATTTTACAGTTGAGGACATTGAAGCCCAAAGAAGTTAGACTTTCTCAAGGTCATGCAGTTAGTTCATAGAGTTGAACTCAAATCTGTGACTCCAAAGCTCATGCTTTTTCCTCTACATCACACTGCCTCCCCAGATTTCTGTTCTGGACCTTTATCTGTTATGACCTAAAGGGAATTACTAGGCCTTGTCCACTCTACCTTGCCTAGGCTGGTGGAGTGGGATGAAAGGATCTGGGGGTTGAGTCCTGTAGGGCTTGAGGCATTCTGGGCCAGGAAACTGTAGCCCTGCTTAAGAAGGGAGGGGCACATGTGAGGGCAGTCCCTGAGCTTCTCAAGGTCAGGAGCACTTCTTATGTATCTTCAATCCACAGTTCTTTGGCACAAGGCAGCTGGAAACATGCTTGTTAAAAGAACGAAGGAAAGGAGAGGAGGGATCCTGGGCTCTGCAAGTCAGTGAGAATGAGATTTTGAATAAATATGTCTTAGGAAGAGATCTACTTATCCATCCCCATGGGTCCCAAGGAGGACTATGCCACCACCCTGTGCCCTTACTCACACTGTGAACTCACATGGATGTTTTGGCCTTGTATGTGTTTGTGTGTATTTGGCACACTGGGGGTGCCTCTGTCTCTCTTTGGCTTGGGATCCCAGGCCTTGTAGTCTGGGGGCCTTGCAGTCTGATTAGCCTGGACAGCAAACATTAACTATGGGAGTTGGAACTTGAGCCCCCCACCCCACGTGAAGGCTGACAAACAGGAGAGGGGTGGTAGGGGGGAGCAAATCCACAAAAAAGGCCTTGACGTTTAAGGCCGGGTTCCTTGCTCCAGAAGGCATATCAGGTAAGTCTGAGCTAACTCCTTTGGCTCTCTAGGCCATCCTGGTGTGCTGGGCTTGGGGCAGGGGGTGATACTGGGAGAAAAAGGTGTGGTGTTGATCTGTCCGATTTGCCCAGCTAAACAGGAGAGACACAATGGGAGGTGGGAGGGAAGAGAGATTGAAGGGGTGAGAGGCAGCCAATTCAGATTCTGTCTCAGCTCCGCAGGTGGTACTACCTTATCTATTTTGCCTGATATTTGAAGGGCTGTACCTTTTTGTCTTGCTTTATGTCTTCCCTCACCCTAGCCCTCCCTGTCAATCTCTCACTCCAAGATAAATGCTTCTGAGGGGCCATTTTGTCTCAGGCAGCATCCTAGGAGCTTGCCTTCCCAGGCTTACTATTCCTTCCTCATTCAGGAGAATGAGGGCTATAGGAGAAGAGATTTTGAGAAGATCTTTGAGGGTCACAACAAGAGAAGGAAACCTATCCCCTTTCCCTTTCCTCTTTTCTTCTCTGGTTTCCCATTGGGGGCCAGTGTGTGGGGAACTGTTTGAGGAATTAATGGAGAAAGCTGGGAAGGTGAGGGAAGAGTGAAGGTGGGAAATCTTTCCAAACCCAGCCCTACTCCTTCCGGTAACTGCTTTTTCTTTGCCTCTGCGGCACTGCAGCTAGCTCTGGCCTTCAGCATCTCATATGTGAGCTTTGTTCTGCTTGGCAACAAGTAGGAGAATGAGAGTAGGAGAATAAGCTGAAGAGACAGCTCTGTGAACCTTGTCCCTCCCCCCACCTCCCCGACTTCTCCCAGGAATCTGGGGGATGGGGCTTGTCAAAAGTTAATGGCCTGAGTCATAGTAGAAGGATGTCTGGGTCACTGTCTATGTGGTGTGCATCTTGTCTTGCTCTTTATGTCACTCAGAATCCCATCGTGACTCTGTCACTGGACACATTTATGTGTTTCTCTGTCTTTCTCTGCCTTGGTCTTTGGTGGGCAGAGTGTCCCAGTGCCTGTTGCCTGGGCTGCTGCATCTCTCCCTCTACTGGGCCTTGCAGATGGACCACCAGACATGAGAGGGATGACAATGAGGAAAACACACACACACACACACACACACACACACACACACACCCCTTCATTCAAACATCCACTATATGCTGCCTCCCTCAGGTCTCCCAATGGTTAAGTGAGTTCTTATGAAGGTAAAAAACCAGGAACATCAAGTACCTCACTAGGAAAAGTCTAGGTTGAGGCCTGCAGGGTTATTGGAGCAGAGTCAGTATAGTTTGGGGTGATCTAGGATTGCTTTGATATCTGAAGAGGGGGACCAGGGCTCTCCTTAGCTTTGGTGAGCCTTCTGAAGGAAAATTAGAGAGGGGAGATAATATTTGCTGTGGCCAGTGTCTCTCTAGTATTGCCATCGTAACTATCCCCAGGGGTCACCATGGAAATTGGGCCTGGTGCTTGAAATTCAGCCTTTACCAACTGCTTTACTGAGCGCTAATACAGGTTGGTCATCTTTGGACCCCTGATCTTAGGCCCTCCCATTAGCTTCAGTCATCACACATGATGGAAAACGAGGTGCTGGGATACACAAGTGTACAGGGAGATGATAAGAAGGCTTAGAGTGGGGTTAATGGGGAACAAAGAGATCTGGACTGTGGAACTCTGAAGAAAGACCCTCCAGAGAAGGCTGTGAGGACTGCTTAAGGCTGCTGTGGGAGGGAGAGAGACTGGCTCTCAGGGCACACCCCTACAAGGTGAGAGTATTTCTAAAATAACAGGTCTCCTGGTCTCTGATGTTGCACCAACTCAATGGGTCTTCAGTTACCTGGAGGTGGGGATGGTAAGGGAGACCCCTCTGCAAGCATGGGTGGGGAATAGAATACTTCTACAAATGGAGTTGAGGTTAGAAAAAGGGAGTGATGAAGGGCTTTAGTTCTGTCCGGAAATATTTGGAGACACACCCAGATGAGGGGTGGAGTGTCTGGGGGAGGGGAGGAAAAAAGCCATGATAAGGATCTGGCGCAGTGGTGGCATTTCAGTTCATTGATCACCTTGGTGATGTAGGTCTGGAATCAGATTGCTTGGATTTGAAACTGCTCTATCATTTCTCAGCTGTGCGACTGTGGGCAAGCTACCTTACCTCTCTGAGCCGTGGTTTCCTCGTCTATAATATGGGAACAATAATAGTACCTACCTCATAGGATTGTTGTAAGCAATCATTTAAGAAATAATGCATATGAAGTGCTTAGCATAGTGCCAGGCACATGACAAACTCTTGATAAGAGTTAGATGCTATTGTTATTTTATACAAGGAGCCCTGGTGGTGCAGTGGTTAAGTACTCAACTGCTAACCAAAAGGCCGGCGGTTTGAACCCCCCAGCCACTCCGCGGGAGAAAGATGTGACAGTCTGCTTCCATAAAAATCACAGCTTTGGAAACTCTATGGGGCAGGTCTGCTCTGTCCTGTAGGGTTGCTATGAGTTGGAATTGACTCGATGGCAATGGGTTTAGTTTTGGTTTTGGTTATTTTATACACTGTCTTCCTACAAGCTAGCCTTTGACAAAATTGGGAAGTAGTTAACATTTTCCCTTCTCACTGGTTGCTTTGTCCAAACCTCCAGGTCCCTAGTATCTTCTTGGCTGTCTTTCTCCATCAAAATCTGTATTTACTCAACAAATATTTATGAAGAGTGGCCTATGGTTCAAGGACTGTGCTTGGTGTTGGGGATATATGAGGGATCACCTCCCTTCAGAAACTCTCAATCTAGGTGGTCCTCAACCTGCAGAGCAGCCTGGCAGGGGTGGGGGAGCAGTATAACTAGCTTTTACTAACTATACATATGCTCTCCCAGATTTGATAAGGAATTTCCCACCACACACTACTGCCTGATTAAAAGTAATTATGTGTTATGAGAGATATAAATAATACAGATGTTTCCCACGTGAGTAGTCTAGAGGCAGAAAAAGTAGAAAACCACTGGTCTAGTTATTTTCATGAAACGATCCGACAAGATTAATTCATCCTGAGTATAATCAATAGCAAATTAAAAGAAATTTACATTTTAACATAAATAAAAATCTTAAGATAAAAGAATAAAGAACTAGATGTAGACTTTCAGGGCTCAGCTATGAGTTGGGAAGTGGGAAGCAGGCCTTTCCAGAATCCTTGAAATCTGTGTCATAAGGCTTTCCCTGCTCATGAGATAACTAAATGCATCCCTTTCTAGCTCTTGGATAGCTTTTACCATCATCAGTCTGAGAAACCCATCCTTCTTCCCTCTCTGCTCTTTGTTCACCCCAGCCCAGGCTAAGGGTTTCTCAGGCAATAATTGGCTTAGGCATTTGGAGAGCACCCTCCATTTTAGTGCATTCACAGCGCCCTCTGGAATCCTATAAGAGAGTGTGTGTGTGTGTGTGTGTGTGTGTGTGTGTGTGTGTGTGTGTGTGTGTGTGTGTGTGTGTGTGTGTGTGTGTGTGTGTGTGTGTGTGGGTGGTGTGTGTGTGTGTGTGTGTGTGTGTGTGTGTGTGTGTGTGTGTGTGTGTTGGTGCCCAGGTTCCGTTATGCTTAATCCCCTTAGGCTGGATGCCGGGCTTCGTGAGACATGGATGGAGATCATGGTTGAGAAGAGGCTAGAGTCATCGGCCTGAGATAGACATGTTTTTTGTTTCTGTTTCTTGGTCACTGGGTGAGAGGAACATTAGGCAGGCTGAGAGATTATAATTCAAGCATTAAGGTAGATTTTTCTTTAATAACATTAAAAATAATATGATTATAACACTAAAACATTTTAATTGTCTTCAAAGTTAAAAACAAAGAAAATCACATAGAAGAAACTAAAAATCTCCCCAAATCCCACTACCTCAAGAAAAATATTGTTGACAATTTGATATATTTGCTTCCAGTATTTTTTTCTGCGTATATACATATATTAATTTTAATAAAATTGAATCATATACTATGTTGTTTTATAACCTATTTTTTCACTTAACAAAATACTATGACTATTTTACCATCATTAAATATTTTTATACAATTTGACTTATTATTTTTAAATTTTTTACTTAATTTTTGAATAGGGCTTACCTGCACATGTGGCAAAATTCAAATGATGCAGACGGATGTACAATGAAAAGTAAGCTTCCTTCCTGCACCTCTTCCCCAGCCACCCAGTTCCCCTTTCAAGAGGTAATCATTATTATCAGTTTCTTGTGGAGCCTTCCAAAAACATACTGTACATTTACAAGCAAATATATATATACACACATACACTTGTTTTTTTACGCACATGGTAGCATACTGTCCTGCATCTTGCTCTTTTTTTACTTAACAATAAGTCTTGGGGGATCCTTCCATATCAGCACATATAGATCTAGCTCATGCTTTTTAACAACTGTGTGATATTCTGTTACAGGAATATGCCATAATTTATTTAACCAGGCCCCTACTGATGGACATTTAGAGTTGTTCTAGTATTTTGCTATTACAAACAATTGGATGACTTTTTATATACATATTTTGCACATGTGCAATATATAGCATAAATTTTTGGAAGTAGAGGTCATAAAGTACTGGTATATGCGTTTGAAAATTTCAGAGAGAGTTCCAAATTGCCGTCACAGAATTGGCCCCAGTTTATACTCTCACCAGTGCTCTGTGTCGATGTCTATTTCCTCACATTCTCACCAAACCAGTGCACCACCAAACTATTGTATTTTCGCCACTTTGACAGGTAAAAATGGTATTTCATACCATACTAATATGCATTTATCTTATTAAGAGTAAGGTTGAGCATCAATTCACGTTTAAGAGCAATTATAACATCACTTTAATGATGTTATAGTTTATGATATAATAGCAGTTATTGAGGTATAATTTACATACAGTGTGCATATCTTAAGCAAACAATTTGATGAATTTTTTATACGTAGACACCCATGTAACCATTACCTAGATGGCTATCTAGAGCAATTCTGTCACCCCTGATAGCTGCTTCATGTCCCTTTCCAGTCAGTATCACCCCCAGGTAATCACTCGTTTGACTTTTAGAACTATGGTTAAGTTTTACTTATTCCTAAACATCATATAAAGGGAATAATACGGTATGTGCTCTTCTGTCTGACTTCTTTCACTCAACAAGTTTTTGAGATTTATTCATGTCCTATTATGTCACCATTTTAAATAGTAGCAAAGAATAAAATGTATGCACACGCCATAATGTAATCAATTCCTTGTATTAGCCAGTTCCCTTTGTTTCAATTTCTCATTATTATAAGCAATATGATAATAAACATTCTTGTAGTCAAATCTTTGCCTATGTATATGATTTCCATAGTATAAATTCTTAGAAGTAGAATTTGTGGGTCAAAGGATATGTACAATTTAAGCCTTTTGATTATATATTTCTGAATTGCCCCCATGAAAGTTATATGAATTTACTATCCTACTAGAAGGGAATGATGGTGCTCATCTGTACTGGGCATTACAATTAAATTTTTGTTTTCCAGTTTGATAGATGAAAAATGATGTTATCATTTTTGTTTCCTTTTCTTTGAAAATGTTGAACATCATTGTTTATTGAACATTTGTATTTCTCCTTCTGTTGTTAGTACCTAGCTCTTGTCTATTTTCCTGGCTAGTTTTTGTATTTTTTGTTACTAATTTATGAGAGTTCTATATGTGGTAAGAATATTAATCTCTGTTTTAAAAACCTTAACTTTTCTTATTTAAAAATTATGTACTTTCATTTTAGAAAAGTTTTAAATCTAAACTAAAAAAGAACAAAAACTCCTAAAATCCAAACATAAACATTATTAACATTTTTTCTATTGTATATATGTATTAGATATATATAATATTTCTTAAAGAAATTGGATCATCCTTTATATACTATTTTAAAACCATATTTTTGCTTGGTGGTATTTTGTGTACACCTTGTCATATCATTACGTTTTCTTCTATAACATCATTTATGATTTTTTTTCATTTAGAATATTTATCCATACGAGTAACCTTAATTTCCATGTTCACATGACAATAAGCAGAAGTGACATACAGTACAGCCAAACAGTTCATTTATATTATGTTTTTTAAAATTTAAAAGCAATATTTTGTCATTGTAAAACACTTCTATATCACAGATAAACTGTAGACAGAAGTTCCTATCATTCTGCCCTCTAGTGATAACCACCATTAATACTCTGTATATAGTCTTCTATATCTTTTTTTTTTAATCCATCTTCTTTAAAGGCTATTTTATCCATATGATTTTTTTTAAAATGTAGTTGCACAAAGTTAAATGCTTGACTGTTAACCAGAAGTTGGCAGTTTGAACGTACCCAGAGGTGGGCGCCTTGGAAGACAGGCCTGGCGATCTGCTTCCGAAAGGTCACAGCCTTGAAAACCCAATGAAGCAGTTCTGCTCTGTACACATGGAGTTGCCACGAGTTGGAATTGACTCAACGGTAACTAACAACACTTACATGTCGTTTTTGTTTTTTTCACTTAACAATTGATCTCTCTCTCTATACACATAAACCAACTTTACTCATTTTAATGGTGGTAGAATATGGAGGTATCATAACCAACCTCCTTTTGGTGGATGTTTGAATTGTTTCTAGTTTTCCTTTATACAAACCAGTGCAGTGAACATCCTTCTCCATACATCTTTAAGTGGTTAAGCAAGTCTTTTGTAAGATAAATTCTGAGCGCCAGAATTGCTGGCATGGAGTATGAACAGCATGAACATTTAAATATTTGATAGAACAGTCCTCCAGCAAGGGTCTCTCAGTTTACAGTGTTCCCTTCACTGTACATAGTACCTTTACAGCTTCTTTTCCTTTGTGGATTCTGTCCTTGTGGGCTTCAAAGACTTTCACAACAGAGAGACCAGATAAATATTTCAGGTAGATTTGTTTCCAGAAGCCAGATTTAAAAAATTTTTTTAATATTAGAAATATTAGTTTTCCTTCATGTGAAGAAGTATAAAGAAGAAAACAAAATAATGCACTGTCGTCTTACCGTTTTTGATATTAAAAAATATATACATATAATTTACTTGTATGTGATTTGAAAAAAGGTAAACAATGCAGGCTAAAAAATGCAGAATGAAAGCCTCCTCTCTCCCAGTTTCTCTCCCCAAAGTAACCATTGTTAACACTTCCGTATAATTCCTTCTAGAAAAACATTCTACATATACCCATGCAATATTGTAGATAGACACAGAGCGACATCTCCAGCTGTAGCTATGTTTTATGACTTTCCTTAATTAGTTAAAAAAACTCTGATATCCATAACCTAGAGATTTACATTTCAGTTAGATAAAGATGGGCTCTATCGTAAAACAATTTGACAACTCAGTCATAGTCTTTTTATACTGAATAGAAAACACAGCTGAGAAATTTGTCACTTACGATAGAAAACAGAACAGTCTCATTTAATCTTTCCTGAGGTGTTTTTCTTTAACATGATTAGGTATCAGATATATTCTCTGTTTAGTTCCCTGGGTTGTGAATATTTTGTATCTTTAGCATTCTTATCAACGCAAAGGACTCACAAAATATTCCCTGAATTAAACAACACACAATACTTACAGGTCCAAGTTATTTGCTTCATGGTTTCCCTTTAATTAAAGTTGATTCCCTTCTTAAAAGGAGACCTGCGTTTCTGATTTTATATATTCCTTTCACAAAGAGAGAATTTATCTTTTCACACAGCTTGGTGTCTGTATATTTCAATTATACAATTGGGGAAATACTATACATATGTCCCTAACTTTGCATCTGTCACTTAATGCATCTTGAAGCTCTTTCCATATCACGATACATGGCTCTGTTGAGGAAGATATTTTTAAACTTGAGGTAGATTTTTTTTTTAAATTATGGTGAAAATGTACACAACAAAACATTTGCAAATTCAACAATTTCTACATGTAAATTTCAGTGACCTTGATTACATTCTTTATGTGGTGCAACCATTATTGCTATCTTTTTCCAAATTATTCCACCACCATTAACATAAACTCAATGCCCCTTAAGCAAAAACTCCCCCTTCCCCTCTTCCTCCCACTCCTAGCAACCACTAATAATCTTTGGTTTATATATATTTGCTTATTCCATATAAGTGAGATCATATAGCATTTGTCCTTTGAGGTAGATTTTTAATATTAATGAATAGCTTTTTCACTCCACAGCCTGTGGTCCTGCTGTCTTTTCTCATTTGGTTTCCCAGGTAGGGGGTCGGTGGTGAAGTGCCAAATCATCACACCAAGACTGCGTTCCTCTCACACAATCTCATAGTGTGACACTCCTCAGTGACACCCTCTACCACACAGATACGACTCTTGGTGTCAATACTAAACTTTGCTCCTCTCTCTAGTTTCCGCCATTCCCATAGTTGTCTATGCTTCTGGAGGGTTGAAGAATGGGATGCCTTTTCTCAGGGTGATATAAAATGGGGCTGCAGTATTTCTTCTCCTCACACCTTGCCTGCTAATGTCTGCCATCTTTTGTTTTTACTCCAGGGGAAGCCTTATGTCTTTGATCGTGTATTCCCCCCAAACACGACACAGGAGCAAGTTTATCATGCATGTGCCATGCAGATTGTCAAAGGTAATGGAAGTGTTTTTTCCTTTCTTTTAAAAAAACATTTTTGAGGTGAAATTCAGACAACATAAAATTAACCATTTTAAAGTGAACGGTTCAGTGGCATTTAGTACATTCACAATGTAGTGCAACCACTAGATGTGTTTTTTAAATGTGTTTTTCCAGGCTCCCCATTTCCTGCCCAACTGTTCTCCACCAGTGTCTTTCTCCCCCATCTCTTCCAGATGTCCTTGCTGGCTACAATGGCACCATTTTTGCTTATGGACAGACTTCCTCAGGGAAAACCCATACCATGGAGGTGAGAACTCTGACTTCTGTAGTTGGTAAGGCGTCTTAATGGAAGGCCAAGGAATCTTAGTGTGGGAAGATTGAGGAATCAAGGGCTGCCTGTTCCAGAGGCAGGTGGGCACAGAGGATGGATGGAGGGACGATATTATAGTGGGAGTTTAATGGAATCCCTTCAGCCTTTTGCAGTTTACCCTCATCCTCCAGTTTTCTTCTGAGGTGAAAAAGCAGCAGCAATGAAAGTCCAAAGGGCTACTCAGTTATCTCCTCCTTCCATTAGAAGGTTTCTTATCTTAGGATGGTCTTCTTACCAACTATTACCTTTGTATTCACCTGCATACCTCTCAGATGTCTCATTCTTCTTGAGCCCCAGCCTCACTCTGGAATGTCCTTACTCCCCCAGGGAAAGCTGCATGACCCCCAGCTGATGGGAATCATTCCTCGAATTGCCCGAGACATCTTCAACCACATCTACTCCATGGATGAGAACCTTGAGTTCCACATCAAGGTGATCAGGGCATGACAGCTGGGCATCCTTGGATGGTCACTGGGAGGGACTGATCTAGAGTGAACCCACTGAAGATGCTGGGCACTCCAACTTTACCCTCCCCCTCTGGTTACCTCCGCTGTCCTTCTCCACCAACATGTCTTCTTCCATTCTTTTCCTCCACTGTTCGAACACGTCACATTAGCTTGGGACTCCTGGATCAGATTTAAGACAGGCAGTCTTCACTTCATACTCCTTCTTTCTCCCTGACCAGGTTTCTTACTTTGAGATTTACCTGGACAAAATTCGCGACCTTTTGGACGGTGAGTGTTATTTATTCTCAGTGGGAAGGGTGCGTGTGAGGACGGTGAGGAAAACAAAGGCCACACTGCTCTTGGGGTTAGGGACCTGTCTTAGTTTCTTAGTGCTGCTGTAACAGAAATACAACAATTGGGTGGCTTTAATGAACAGAAATTTATTTCTGTTCAAATTTATTTATGTGATGCCAGTTTAGGAAGCTAGATGTTTGAATTCAGGGGGCCAGCTATAGGGGAAGGCTTTCTGTCTGTTCTGGGGGTAAATCCTTGTCTCAGCTTCTCAAACATCTCAGTGGACCTTGGCAAACTCTATGTGGCATCTGTCTTTCCTGCATTCTTGCTTGATTGATTCTGTGCCTAATCTGCTCCTTTTAGATCTCAAAAAGGACTGGCTTAAACACACCCTACACTGATATGGCCTCATTAACATAACAAAGAAAACCCTTTTCCCACAGGTATAGGAGTTACTTACAATTTACAGTACATATTTTTGAGAGACACAATTCAGTCCATAACAGTACCGGCTGGCAAGAGATTCAGAGGGCACACAAAGACACACACACTCATACCTGAATCCCCGGCTCCACACTCACCAAGAATTTCCCAAAACCGGGAGGGTCAGAAGATGAGCTTAGGGGCCCAGCCTCCATGTAAATAGCCCAGGAGGAGCCAGAGCCCTGGGGCTGGATTCTTGGAGGAAGAGGAGGCACTGAGCTCGTGCAGGGAGTTTAGATCTCACAGGAGAGTCTCCTTCCCTTAGTATGTAGAAGAAACCTCCATCTGAGCAGACTGTAGGGTGTATATGTATGGGTGGGTGTGGGCGGGGGAGTTGGCCATCCTTACCTTGTATTGTCTTTATTCAGTGACCAAGACAAATTTGTCTGTGCATGAGGACAAGAACCGGGTACCATTTGTGAAGGTGAGCATGGGGGTTGGGGACACCCATGTGGTACCAGTGTTCTGAGAGTGTGGGTGAGGGAGGAGATTAGGTCAGTGACCCAGAAGTTGGAGGGTGCTTATCCCTGGAGGGGCAAGGTTTTACCAGGGGGCTGGGGGCCCAGAAAAGACACTGTCCTGAAAGGTCATTTGGTCAGTGTTCGAGCAATGCAATTTTCAAGTCAATATTTATGAACTACGGTCCATTTGCCTCCTGCAGGGTTGTACTGAACGCTTTGTGTCCAGCCCAGAGGAGATTTTAGACGTGATTGATGAGGGGAAATCGAATCGTCATGTGGCTGTCACCAGTGAGTGAGGGCATAAGGGGCTTTGAGTTTGGGGGTCTGCCTCTTCTCTGTGCTTTCTGGGCCTGAGAGACTGGAAAGTGAGCAGGGAAAGATGGTGTCCATCAGAGGAGGAGGGATCCTTATCTACGTAAGATGTGGGAGGGCTAGGCCTGGCAGTCACCCTTTCTCTCAGTGGGTGGTAGGGGCAGTCAGCAGAAGCTGAGGGCTGAGGGCTTTAGTTCCCGAGGGTTGGTGCAGGGACTGCTTCTCCCTTGCTCCTGCAGACATGAATGAACACAGCTCTCGAAGCCACAGCATCTTCCTCATCAATATCAAGCAGGAGAATATGGAGACTGAACAGAAGCTCAGTGGGAAGCTGTATCTAGTGGACTTGGCAGGGAGCGAGAAGGTTGGGGTCCTGTGGGGGTGGGGTGGGTGGGTAAGGAAGGAAGCCTTGGGGTGGTCTTTTTGGAGGCAAGTGTCTTTTTCTAAAAAATTTTATCGTGGTGAAAATATACATAACAAAGTATGTGCCATCTAAACAATTTGTACATGTACAATTCAGTAACGTTGATTATGTTCTTCAAGTTATGCAGCCATTCTTCCTATACTTTTCCAAATGATTCCACCACCATTAACAAACTTAATGCCCCCTAAGCAAAAACGCCCCCTTTCCCTCTCCCTCCCATCCCTAGTAACCACTAATAACCTTTGGTTCCTATATATGTGCTTGTTTCATATAAGTGAGATCATATAATATTTGTCCTTGAGCAACTTATTTCACTCAGCATGATGCTTTCAAGGTTCATCCATGTTGTGGCATGTACCAGGACTTCATTTCTCTTTATGACTAGGCAGAATTTCATTGTGTGTATATATCACATTTTGTTTATCCATTCATCAGTTGTTTGGGGTGGCCCTTTTTTTTAATTAAAAATTTCTTTATTGAGATATAATTCACATACCATAAAAGTCACCATTTTAAAATGTACAGTTCAGTGGTTTTTAGTATGGTCACAAGATTGTGCAACCATCACCACTATCTAATTCCAGAACATTTTCATCACCCCCAAAAGGAACCCTATACCTACAGGCAATCACTTCCCATTTCCTCCTCTCCTGTCCCAGCAACCACTAATCTACTTTCTAGCTCTAAGGATTTGCCTTTCCGGACATTTTATTTAAATGGAATCATACGGTCTGTGGCAGGGGAGCCTTTTTGCAAGAGAGTTTAGGCGAACAGAGGAAGAGCCTTCCTAATCCCAGCCAAGCCTCTCTCTCCTTGGACTGAGCCCTCCTAAGTGGAGAAGAGGTGGTAGGAAGCCTCTCATGACACACTCATCCCTAATGCCCCGGTAGGTCAGCAAGACTGGGGCAGAGGGAGCAGTGCTGGATGAGGCAAAGAATATTAACAAGTCACTGTCAGCCCTGGGGAACGTGATCTCTGCACTGGCTGAAGGCACCGTGAGTATTCTCAGGTCCTCCTCATCCCTCAAATCCTACTCCATCTCCCCACCTTCTCCCGATGTTCCCATCTCATCATGCCCCAGTTCATGGGTTGCTTGATCTGGTTAGCACCACCATCCTCCCTGATTCTCCTGTCAAAAATTTTTTATTCTGACTCCTGGTCTCCCTCCTCCCCCAGAAAACCTACGTTCCATATCGTGACAGCAAAATGACACGGATTCTCCAGGACTCTCTGGGAGGAAATTGCCGGACAACTATGTTCATCTGCTGCTCACCGTCCAGTTACAATGATGCAGAGACCAAGTCCACTCTGATGTTTGGGCAGCGGTCAGTGGCAGGGCCCCCTTACCCCAGCCCCTGCCGCTCTTTCCCCTCAATGTAGTTTCATCTCGTTCTTCCTGTTCTCCTCACCCAGGGCAAAGACCATTAAGAACACTGCCTCAGTGAATCTGGAACTGACTGCCGAGCAGTGGAAGAAGAAGTATGAGAAGGAGAAGGAGAAGACAAAGGCTCAGAAGGAGACAATTGCGAAGCTGGAGGCTGAGCTGAGCCGGTGGCGCGGTGGTTAGAGGGGGCCCTGTAGGAGTGAGAGGCGGTGGGACAAGGAGGTAGCTTAGGGAGCCAGAGACCGCCCTGTCTAGGGTGACGTTTAGGGTCAGGTCAGTCTCCAAGGAGGGCTGTGTTTCTGGAGGGGTGTGGTAGAGTGGTCATGAGGGAAGGGATGGAGAGAGGTGACCACTCCCCTTTTTCTCCCTGAAAAGGTTGAAGGTTCACTAGGCAAGAGAAATAGAGGGTCTGAAGGTCTTGGTGCTGAGGAAGGGGAGAGGAAGGACTTGTGGATGCTGCTCTTTCCTCTCCTACCCCTCACCTTGTTCTGCCCCTTCCCCAGGAGAGAACGTGCCTGAGACGGAGCGCCTGGCTGGGGAGGACGTGGCCCTGAGGACAGAGCTCTGTGAAGAGACACCTGTGAATGACAACTCCTCCATCGTGGTGCGCATTGCCCCTGAGGAAAGGCAGAAGTACGAGGAGGAGATCCGCCGCCTCTATAAGCAGCTTGACGATAAGGTGAGGGCAGTCATGGGGGCACACAGCAACGAGCCCAGTGGGGTGAGAAGTTAGGGATTAAAATGAGCATACGCTGCCTTTTTTTCTGATTTTAAAAGTAACATATTTTCATTGTTGAAAATGTGGAAAATAAATAAAAATATATAAAAGAAAATTAAAATCACCCATCATCCTGCCATTGAAACTGTTAACATTTTGCTTTTCTCCATGCATGCACCATGTACTTAAGATACACTGTATATGTAATTTTATATCTTGATTATTTTTCATTCAGCATTATATAATGAGCAATTTCCTACTTCATTAACAATTCTTCATGAAAGTTCTTTTAAATGGCTGTCTAATAGCCCCTTTATCAAAACATATTTAACCATTCACTTATCACAGGGCTTCTTTTTGTTTGTTTGTTTTTCCTGTTACAAATAGCACTGAAAGGAACATCTTTGCTTCTTGTGCATAAGACTTTGCTTCTTGAATGACTTGATTAGAATGGAGTGCTAGAGTGGGATGTTTGCTGTATATGATTAAGGTTAGACCAACTTCCAGGAAGAGAGGAATTTTTCTTTTACAATTATTTTAAAATATATTTAGCCATTGTATAATGGCCTAGTTGTTAGTAGCTTCTTAGATTCTATAAGTTTTTTCTTTTTTTAAATTTATTTTATTTTTTGTTGTTAAGAATATGCACAGCAGAAATACACCACTTCAAAAAATTTTTACATGTCAGGAAGAGAGGAATTTAAAGGCAAGGGCAGGAGGCAGAGGAAGGAAGCTGAGGAAAAGATTTCTTTTTAAGATATGGGGTTTCTAACTTAAAGCCTAAACTATCTAAATTTTTATTAGGACTCTACCTGTGCTTCCCATCCATAACTCTGAACTGGAAGGAGTAGCTTTCCTTCACCCTATCTTTCCCCCTCACCTCTAACAGGATGATGAGATCAATCAGCAGAGCCAACTCATAGAGAAGCTCAAGCAGCAAATGCTGGACCAGGAAGAGGTAATGGGGAGAAGTACAAGATATGGGAGCAAAAAAAAAGGCATAAAAAAGACCTTTTTAGAATCAGATGGAAAAAGGGGAATTCTGCTTACAGGTTAGTCACCACCCAAAACTACAAGAGTTTGGGAACTTATTTGGGGCTTTTCTTAGAGCACAAATTTTAGAGTCTAGGTGCTTCTTCATTCTAATTTCCTTTAGTTGGCCTGTTTTATGATGCCTAAAGCGTACTTCCTCTGACTTTTGCTTTGGCATTTGCCTCTCCCCTAGAGCTATACTTGGGTTGGGGGACTCAGCTTTCCCAGACCAAGGGGCCATAAAAGCAGTCACTGGGAGCAAGCTCCCTCACATGCCTCACTCTCCCCTGAAGCTGCTGGTGTCCACACGAGGAGACAATGAGAAGGTCCAACAAGAGCTGAGTCACCTGCAGTCAGAGAATGATGCCGCTAAGGATGAGGTAAAGGAAGTGCTGCAGGCACTGGAGGAACTGGCAGTCAACTATGACCAGAAGTCCCAGGAGGTGGAGGAAAAGAGCCAGCAGAACCAGCTGCTGGTGGATGAGCTGTCTCAGAAGGTGGTGAGTGGCCTACTAGTAGTCCAAGAGCACCTGGACCTCAGACCATCCTCCATGTCCAAGGGACCGCTGCCCCTTACAGGGCTGTATCACGTTTCCACTTTTGCACTGCTGTACAGTGCACCATGAGGTCCTCCCCTACCCTGTCACTGCACTTTGCTCTCTGGCCCCTCTTACTTCCAGACCCTTCTGCAGCGCCCATGTCCTCTCCACAGCAGCTGCCAAGATCACGCATGAAGGCAGAGGCCTCTGTCAGGGCTCGGGAGGGGAGCAGGTAAATGGCAGTGGGAATGATGTGAAGTGCTATCCCCAGGCTACCATGCTGTCCTTGGAGTCTGAGCTGCAGCGGCTACAGGAGGTCAGCGGACACCAACGAAAACGAATCGCTGAGGTGCTGAATGGGCTGATGAAGGACCTGAGTGAGTTCAGTGTCATCGTGGGCAATGGAGAGATTAAGCTGG
This sequence comes from Dugong dugon, assembly GCA_030035585.1. Taxonomy (NCBI): domain Eukaryota; kingdom Metazoa; phylum Chordata; class Mammalia; order Sirenia; family Dugongidae; genus Dugong; species Dugong dugon. The sequence goes on from CM057465.1 coordinate 12,294,955, forward strand.
TGAGTGAAGAAGGAGTCAGAAGGCTTGTTCAGGTCATTCTTGTCCTGGGTAATGGTGGGAGATGCAAGGAAACAATCCAGGCCCTCAGCTATACTGAGACAGGTGGTCAGAGGTCCAGGAAACATACCTTCCAACTAGACACAGGAAAACAAGTAGAGGTTTGAATGGGCACCCCTGAAAATACACATTCTAAAAGGTGCTGCATCAAGCAGCAATGGAGATGTGCTTGTAGCAGGATGTAGAGATGGGACACAGTTAGAAATGACATATGCAGATATGTGGAAGTGGGAGTGACTGATCTGGGTGATCAAGCAGATCAGTGTGACTACAAGAGAAAATCTTATTGCTTTATAAGATGAAAGGGGCACTGTTGGAATTGGATGCTTAAATGCAGATGACAGGGAAATGCCAGGTAATAGGGAATCACCAAAGGTTGTTCAGAAAGTACCTGTCCCATCTGAGTATGGCGGGGGGAGGAAGAAAGTAGATAAAAGGCTTCTTCACAGCAGAGAAGCACCTCTTCCCTCCTTTGCCATCCACAGCCAGTGGAGATCAGCGGGGCCATCGAGGAGGAGTTTACTGTGGCCCGACTCTACATTAGCAAAATCAAATCTGAAGTCAAGTCCGTGGTCAAGCGGTGCCGGCAGCTGGAGAACCTCCAGGTCGAATGTCATCGCAAGATGGAAGTGACTGGGCGGGAACTCTCGTCCTGCCAGCTCCTCATCTCCCAGGTGAGTGCCTGAGGTGGAGAGCCTTTGGGTGCCATGGGAGAAAGGACTACCCTGTGGTTATGGGATAAAACTCCTAACACCCATCATTTGTCAGAGTCCTAGGGTTGACTGAAATCAAGGACAGAAGAGCTTAGGGTGGCAGACTGGGGAAGTGAAGGCTCAGGGGACTACTAGTCTCTGAGCCAGAAGGTCATAAGGAAGGGTCTCCCGAGGAGTGGACCTCAAACCTGCATTCTCATAGAAGGCATAACAGGAGGTGTGCATAGGAGGAGAGATGGAATTTACAGAGGTCTGTGCTGCCCGGGGGAGCCCTGGTGGCACAGTGGTTAAGAGCTACAGCGAGCTATGGCTGCTAACCAAAAGGTCAGCAGTTCAAATCCATCAGCCACTCTTTGGAAACTCTATGGGGCAGTTCTACTCTGTCCTATAGGGTTGCTATGAGTCAGAATCGATTCCATGGCAATGGGTGCTGACAGGGAGCCCTGGTGGCACGGTGGTTAAGCGTTTGGCTGCTAATCAAAAGGTTGACTGTTCAAATCCACCAGCTGCTCCTTGGAAACCCTATGGGGCAGTTCTACTCTGACCTATAGGGTCGCTATGAGTCAGAATCGACTTGATGGCAATGGTTTTGGGTTTGGGTCTGGTGCTTCCAGGAGTTGTGTTGTCATTTGCTCCATCCTTCTTTTTCCTCTCACCAACCCTTCCTCCACCAGCATGAGGCCAAGATCCGCTCACTTACAGAGTACATGCAGAGTGTGGAGCTAAAGAAGCGGCACCTGGAAGAGTCCTATGACTCCCTGAGTGATGAGCTGGCCAAGCTCCAGGCCCAGGGTGAGGACTTCTTAAACCTCCATCCCACCTATCCTGGGGTCTGAGATTCCAGAGGGGCAGGGAGGGAAAGTAGCTGACAAACATCAAAAGATACCACCCGACTTCTTGGTCACCAAAGCGTCAACCTGAAATCATGGATGTCAACACACACGCCATTGAGCCAAGTTCCATATCACTTATTTTGCATGAACTGTAACCCTCCATTGTTCTCTGTCCCTACTATTTCAAACTGGACTGTCCTAACCTAGAAGAACATCCCTGTGGGTCCATTCTGGGTGACCGTCCCCTGCCCTTCTGGGAGATCTGATCACAACCTCAAGAAGTTCCTTCTGAAGGAGGTAGGAGTGATATAAGCTGGGTTTTCCCCTTTTCCCTCAGAAACTGTGAATGAAGTGACCCTGAAGGACCAGGAGCCAGACACACAGGATGCAGATGGAGTGAAGGCGAGTGGGGAAGGTGTTGGGGGCACTTAGGGCTGGCAGGGCGAGGGCTGCACAGGCCTTCATGCAGCTGTGTCTGAGGTCTGCCTTTGAGCTCAGGATGGGGTTGTTTGCAGAAGGCCCTGGAGCTGCAGATGGAGAGTCACCGTGAGGCCCATCATCGGCAGCTGGCCCGGCTCCGGGACGAGATCAATGAGAAACAGAAGACCATCGATGAGCTCCAAGAGTAAGGGTTCCCCTGGGCCAGCTCCAGGCTCCATCCAGTGCTCTGACCTTACTATTCCCTCTCAGATGCTCCCAGGATCAAGTTCTTTAGCTTCCCTATGTCATTCCTTCAACAATGGCACAGCTTCACAGGCCAACTTCAGGAGACCCAAGGAGTCAGGACCAGTCCCTAGCCTTGAGGTTCTCATGATTATGTATCTCAGGTTCCTTCCTGTCTTATGGAAACCATGACCTGAGTCTGCCTCTGATATCCAAAGAGAGAGGCATCAATTCTAACTGAACTCACTTGTACAAGAGGAAGGAATAAGTCTGAAGAGCTGGTCTTCCCTTTTCCTCTCATTAACATCTTTTTCCTCTTCTCCCTAATTCCTCCTTACCCTCCGTAGCCTGAATCAGAAGCTCCAGTTAGAGCTGGAGAAGCTCCAGGCTGACTACGAGAAGCTGAGGAACGAAGAACGTGAGAAAAGCGCCAAACTACAGGAGCTGACGTGAGTGGCAGGCTTGCCTGCAGACCTGTGGCCGCAGTGGTTCAGAACTGCCTACTCAGGGCAGGACGCACATGTAGGCATGAATGTGGTAACTCACGTGAAGCAAATGCCTCAGAAGATAATTTGGTAGGATGGGGCAGGGGAAAAAGACTATCAAAAATGACCACTGTTGAGTATTAGCTGACATGGAAAGATGCTTGTCATGTTCCGTTAAGTGTAAAAAGCAGGTTACAAAACAGTATGAATGGTGTGATCCCTTAAAAATTTATATGCAGATATATATATAGAGAGAGAGGGAGGGAGAAAGAGTGTCTCTTTGGGTGCTGCAAATGGCTAATCCCTTGACGGCTAACTGAAAGGTTGGCCGTTCAAACCCACCCAGAGGAGCCTAGGAAGAAAGGCCTGGCACTCTGCTTCTGAAAGGTCACAGCCTTGAAAACCCTATGAAGTACAGTTCTACTCTGCAACACATGGGGTTGTCATGAGTCAGAACCAACTCCACAGCAACTGGTTTGGTTTTTGGTATATCTTTGTGTATACGCGCGCACACACACACACAGACACACACACACAGACACACGCACACACACGCATAGAAAAAATAGTTTGAAGCGCAGACACCAAAATGTCAGTGGTGGTTTCATCTGTAGGTGCTTTCTTCTTGGGCTTTTCACAGAAACTCATTTTACTTACCTTTTTTTCCCCTAACTTTTGCACAACGAACGTGAGTAACTTGTATAATAAAAAGTAATCAGAAATAAAAGAATGGAAGGAGGGAGAGATGAAGGAAGGAAGGAATCCTGAGGGGTTTTTCTGTTTCCCTCCTTCTCCTTATTTCTGCTGCTGCAGATTTCTGTACGAGCGACATGAGCAGTCCAAGCAGGACCTCAAGGGCCTGGAGGAGACAGTTGTAAGTGGTATTCTTCTGCGCCAAGTTAGAGTTGGGGGAGTTTCTCTTCTGCCCCCAACTTCCTCCTAACCCCATTCTGCCTGCCCTTCTGCAAACAGCCTGTGGCGTATTAAGGACATATCTTTTCCTAAAGGATGAGTAAGTCACCTGACCACATTGACTGAAGGCTCTAGTAATTTTGGAGGGAGAAGGTTGACTTAGTATTTGGCTGCCCCCAATTTTTCATCATTCTTTCCAGGCCCGGGAACTCCAGACCCTCCACAACCTTCGCAAGCTGTTCGTTCAAGACGTCACGACTCGAGTCAAGAAAGTGAGTGCTGTCCTCAGGGTCTTCTCCAACCCGTTGCTGCTTTCAGTTGGGCTGGCTCAGCCTAGACTGGGTAGGACCTGTTGGGACTTGGCCTCAGGACAGTCACCTCTTTCCCTCTGTCTTACATCAGAGTGCAGAAATGGAGCCCGAGGACAGTGGGGGGATTCACTCCCAAAAGCAGAAGATTTCCTTTCTTGAGAACAACCTGGAACAGCTTACAAAGGTTCACAAACAGGTAAGAGTGGGGGAAAGCAGTGAAGAGAATGTCTGAGGCCAGGTACCTGGATACCCAAATCTTTGGAGGTCCCCTGGATTTAGAAAACCTAGTTGCATGTTTTCCTTACTTCTCCCTTTTACTTTCCCTACTAATCCCTTATTTATACCATTTTTGGTTCCAGTTTTACCTTGTTCTTTGTTCCATGCTTGTTTTCCCTTCTCAAAGCTCCCAACCCACCTCTGTCAGATGTGGAATTTCTCAGCCTCACCTTGGAGAGAAGAGTCCCTGGGTGGTGCAATCAGTTAGGTGTTCAACTATCAACCAAAACGTTGGTGGTTTGAACCCCCCCAGGGGCACTTTGGAAGAAAGGCCTGGTGATCTGCTTCCAAAAGGTCACAGCCTTGAAAACCCTATTGAGTGCAGTTCTACTCTTGCACACATGGGGTCGCCATAAGTTGTCATGGACTGGAAGGCAACTTTTTTTTTTCTTACCTTGGAGGGAGAGGTGAGGTTGAACCTAACAGAGGTTTAAGAGGCATAGGGCTGCCACTATACAAGAGGGATACTAGCCCACACTTTAGCCTGAGATGGAAGACAAGAACCAAGAGACTTGGTTCAATTGAACTTCTCTTGCAAAGAGCGCTCCACCTGCCTAGGCCTCGTGTAGGCATGCAGAGAATTTAATGATGTCCTCCAGATGGTCCACCCAGCCCCTGGTCGGGGCCAAACTCCTGTGTATTAAGTTGCTGCCTCTCTGTCTCCCTCCTTGCTGCTGCGGTTCCTTAGGTGGCTGACTGGGTTTCAAAGGTATGGGGTGGGGAGGTAGGAGGGGCAGTCCAAAGGAGTCAGGACAGGAAATGTTTGGTGCCTACCGAGCAGAAGCACCCTCCCTAGCACCGAATGTCTGAGCCTTGAAGACCAGGTCAACGGTCTGTCACTGGCTCTTTTAACTGATTGATAAGAGGAACTCTCCCTAACCTCCACCTCATTTGCTTCTTTTCAAAGCCACCCTAAAACTCCATTGAGACGTACCTTCTTCCTAGCCTAGACCTGAAGCTTCTTTTTGTCCCAGTGCAATGCCCAGCATATGTAGTAAATACTCAGTATTCTTCTTTTTGGGGGGTGAAAAAATCCCAGCCCTGTGGCCCAGGGAGAATCTGCAGGATTTAGGTCCAGTAAAATCTGCGAAAGCTGAAACCTTTGTAAGGCAGAAACCTGTCAGAGAAGGAAAACGCAAATATTTTCCACTAAAATGAGCGAAAGAGAAGTGGGGAGACTGCACCCTGTCAAAGGCGGAAAACCTGCGAGACCCGGAAAAACAAAGCAGTCCGGTTGCGTTCCAACTCTCACAGGTTTCACGGTACTTGATTTGGGCCTGCAGAGGGCTTTACTACCATCTTTTCTTCGTTGCTTATTAGACAGACCATATAACAGCATCACAGAAAAGTGGAAAGACACGGGGGAGACGCTTGTAGTCAGTTCTGCCACTCTATTTTCATTTCTTTGTGTTCACGCCCCCGCACCGCCCCAGTCCAAATGCATATTGCTTTTAAAGGAATTTTTCCTCTGGGAAGCCATGGGCTGTTTTCTTCTCCCTCACTGAAGCCTCTGCCTCTGCTCTAAGAACCAAACACTACTCACCTGTAAACAAGGCCCCTGAGTGGTGTGAATGGTTTGTGCTTGACTACTAACCTAAAAGTTGGCCATTTGAATCCACCCATCGACTCTGTGGAAGAAAGTCCTGGTGGTCTGCTTCTGTTAAGATTACAGCCATGAAAACCTTATGGAGCAGTTCTACTCAGTAACACATGGGGTTGCCATGAGTTGGAAATGACTCAATGGCAATAGGTTTGGTTTTTGGGTTTTTTTAAATAGAATAAACAGTGGACCTACAACTTCTGCCTTAACAGACACTAGACTAGAATGGTAAAAGAGAGAGAGATAGAAACTTCTTAGTTAACAGAATCTCAATAGCCAGGGCTACCAGCCCTATTACAAATTAAGCTAAACTATTGTCACAGCAAAACAATGTTTATCATCTGTAAATTGTCCAAAATTAAAGCTGCACAGAAATATCTCCAGCTTCTGCTCCCTTTCTCCCAGTGTTCCCTGCTATACCAATTTACCCGATATCATCCGAGGCCTTGTGCCTTCTGCAATCTCTAGTGCCCCCAGTTGTTGTGTGGAATCTTGTAAAAAGATCAGGAAGTCTTTGCTGGCTGCAAGGTGGTTGCTGTCCCACTCTAGCTTTATTTAAACGGGGGAGGAACAGCCCAGGAAATCCTTGAATGTGAAGGCAACGAGCACGAGGCTGTGAAACGGCAAACATTTTCTTTCCTTCCTATGGGGTGCTGTGTTTATGTGTGTGGGGTGGGGGGGCTCCTCTTTTCCAGCTTCTGCTCCTGCTCTGCACTGCACCTAACCCCTACTCATTGCCTTCAACACCATATCCACCCGCAACACTGCTACCGTGTTCTTGCTGCCCATCCTTTGCATGCCCACAGAGCCACCCTGAGTAAAGGGGTGCCTCATCCCCATAGTTGCCCTGGGGCTGTTGCTATGACATAAGCTGTGAGATATTGGGGAGGGGGGTCCTAGACCAAAAGGAGCCTGGGAGCTGGTGCTGTCACAAGAGTTCTGGGCTACAGTGGAGATGACATACTTTGCTGCCCAGAAGAGGAAGTAACTTTTTAATGCCTGACCACCCTTCGCTCAGAGAGAAGAAAAGAACCGGGATAAAAAGCACATTAGGTGATGGGAATGGGTCCTTCCAGTGAAACAACGTTTTTGCGTCTTCTCTGACTCTCAATGTTTCTTTATTCTCTCTCCCCACCTCCCACCCCCATACTCCACTGGGTGGCTCTATCTTGGGTCGCACGCCTTTCTCTTGGCCTCTTCCCTTTGGCTCACCTCACAGCTGGTACGTGACAATGCAGATCTGCGTTGTGAGCTTCCTAAATTGGAAAAACGACTTAGGGCTACGGCTGAGAGAGTTAAGGCCCTGGAGGGTGCACTGAAGGAGGCCAAGGAGGGTGCCATGAAGGACAAGCGCCGGTACCAGCAGGAGGTGGACCGCATTAAGGAGGCCGTTCGGTACAAGAGTTCGGGCAAGCGGGGCCATTCTGCCCAGATTGGTGAGTGGAGGGTGCCAATTTTTCTAGCAAATTCCTAAATGCCGAGCAACTAGATTATTGCTTTTTACCCACCCCCAGCCTCGCCCCTTCTCAAAAAAATAAAAGTATAAAAGTGGATTATCTTACAAGCAACTCAGTTCAACCCAGCTGGATGACCTCAGTGAGCAGGGCATTTGCAGGGTGACAAACAGCCTCCTCATAGTCATTTTTCTTTCTTGACCTCAGCCAAACCTGTCCGACCAGGCCACTACCCAGCATCTTCACCCACCAACCCCTACGGCACCCGGAGCCCTGAGTGCATCAGTTACACCAACAGCCTCTTCCAGAACTACCAGAATTTGTACCTGCAGGCTGCACCTAGCTCCGCCTCAGATATGTAGTGAGTGACCAGGGGCGTGGGCTGGAGTCCCAACCCAAGACTCTTTAGACCTTATAAGGCCTAGGGTTGGGTCAGTTACTGGGTGAGATTTAATTCTTTTTCTAAGTAGCCTTTCTAACTGTTTTTCATACATGCACCTCTGATTAGCAGGTGGGCCTCTGCCCTCCCAGCCTGAGGACATGTTTATTGTCCCCAGTTCTCTAGGGGTGGGGACAGCTCTATTCTTGAGGGTGAGAGTGGGAAGGTAGTGGTCTGGTGGTCTTCAGAATAGTGGAAGGTGGGTGCCAGAAGCCTCATTTCTCTCTGCCCCATTCAGCTTTGCAAACTCCTGTGCCAGCAGTGGGGCCACATCTTCTGGTGGCCCCTTGGCTTCCTACCAGAAGGCTAACATGAACAATGGTGAGTAAAAAAGATGGGTACTCCAACCTTTGGGATCCTCAGAGCAAGTGGAGAGGTATAAGAAAACTAAGTGGCCCTGGAGCTACAGGCTGATACTGCCTATCCCTTTAGGGTCTCAGGCTCTCTTAGAAGTGGATTCCTTCTATTACCGTATCTGTCCCCACCCTTACCTTCCTCTCCTCTCCTCCTCTCCTTAGGGAGATTTTTTCCTTAAACAAAATAATGATGCACCTTGGGTTAGTTGGGGATGGAATGCAACAGTCCCATACGTAGCTATGCTCCAAAGAGTCTTACCTTTTCTTGAAGGGATTAGGGTGAGAGAAGGTTTGGGGAGACTCTTGCTAATGCCTAATCTCCTGCTTTCTTCTTCTAATCCTGTGTTTTCAACGATGGCTCTCTTCAGGAAATGCCACAGACATCAATGACAACAGGTACACCAGTCCCCAGTGCCCTTGGGTTCTCTGGGTGGGGTTAGAAGAAATTATTACATTTCCCTCATGCCCTTCTTAAAGGTTCCTCGGATCCTTTGGGGGAAGGAGGAGGAAATTAGAACTGTTTGTCTTGTCACAGTGTTCATTCCAGGTGATCCCAGTCATTCCCCTGTCTCGGTGCAGACCACTGTCCCCTCATCTAGTTCCTTCTGTGGCTTCTCCCTATTCCGGTTTTGGGGTCTCGGGAAAATGCCATGGACATCTGATGACCTGTGTTTCTTTCCTACCTTTTGGGAACTTTATGACCTTGGGCAAGTCAGCTACATCTCTCCAGCCTTGATTTTCCCTGTGTTCCTGTCAGCCATGAATCATCTTGCTCATTCCTTTGCTCTCTCACAGGAATGCTTTCAGAGCCAAGCGGTCTCAACAGGAATGCTTCCATTTATAGAGCTGACAATGCTGTGATGGTGGCATGTCTCTTCTTTTCCTCCAGGAGTGACCTGCCATGTGGCTATGAGGCTGAGGACCAGGCCAAGCTTTTCCCTCTCCACCAAGAGACAGCAGCCAGCTAATCTCCACACCGACTGCTGCATACCTGCACTTTCAGGTAGTTTCAGGCCGCTTCGTCTGACCAGCCTCAGGTTGCCTCCTTTCTAGCCCTTCAGCCTCTTTGGTCTTCTCACTTTTTATTACCATCTCAAAACTTTTAGTATCCAGTTACCCCTTAATTCCTGCTCTCGCCTCCTTGGGGCTACCTCTGTGCTGCTGCATGTCATCTGGCCACTGGCTTCCCCTCCTCCCTTATGCTTTTGGCTATTGTAGTAACCACAGTACTACCTTTCTGCCACTAGGGGTCACTGCCACATGTCAGAAGAAGTGAGCTAGGGCCTTTGTAGATCTACAGTAGCACATAGGTCACACAGAATGTGGATATTAGGAGCCCTTGGGAGAGCATACCAATCCTATCTCTCCTTCTCCCCTAAAATAATGTTGGATGGATAGGTTTTTTCTGAACTAAGAAATCTCCAGTCAAGGAGATGTCTGATGTCCCGCTAGACCTGTTTCCTATCCTCTGCATATTTGTATGTCCCACCAATAAGCTTCAGGAAGGTCCCTATGAAGCCTAACCTTTTGTCCCTCAAGCTTCAGTGTTAGCACTCCCCTCCCATCTTGCTCAGTGGAGGTGGGAAACAGTTGTCTCCCCACCTCCCAGCTTTTCCTTTTCCACCTCTGCCCCCAGGCCCTCTCCCGAGCAGCACAGGCACCCTCCGGTTCTTCTGGGTCACCAAACTTTTCACCAAGGTTGCTTTAGGGCTCAGAACTGGGCACTGGGATCGATCCTGTTTTACTGCCCACTTTGGATCCTTGGAGAATTAGAAAGAAGAGAACATGGCCAACCTCTTAGCTGGGCTGCATCTAAGCTGTGTCCTCTCCAAGAGTCTCCCAGGATACTAGGCCAGGCACACAGCAGAAAGGCATGAGAAACAAAGAAGCAAGCATAGAAAAGGAGATGTTAGGGAAGGCCTGAGGTTGGAGGAGCAGGGGCTGGGAATGGGGTGTGTGTGTGTTGGTGTCAAAGGAACAGGACTATAAACCAAAGTTTGTGCAAATGCCACCCTGTTTCTTTGGAGCCGACAGCTCAATGGCTGGGCTGCAGGGTGGTTCCTCACACCCTCTTTTTCTTTCTTCTCCAGTTTCTAAGAGGGACTGAGGCCTCTTCTCTCAGCATGCTGCAAACCTGTGGTCTCTGATACTATCTCCCTCCCCAATCCTTGTTGTTCAACTGTACTATGTTTGATGTCTTCTCTTATTTACTCTGTATCTCTTTGTACTCTGTATCTATATATCAAAAGCTGCTGCTATGTCTCTCCTCTCTGTCCCACTCTCTAAGTATCTAACAATGTATTTAGCAATTTCTAAGCATAGTCTACCCTCCTCATTTGGGGTAATAGGGAGGAGGGTGACTGTTTCTTCTTTTTCTCTCATACAATTTGTCTCTTACACTGAGTGGTGTTAGTCACTGAGTAGAGGTCACGCAGATGATTAAAAAAAAAACGGGAGCTAGAGGGCTATGATCCTTCTGTCTCTCATACACACACATGCAAATGCACGCACACATGCGCACACACACACACACACACACACACACACACACAAAAGCCTTAAGCAGAAGAATGTCTTAGCAGCATAAGAAGACACAGAAATAAACTCTTCCTCCCTCCCCTCTCACACAGAGCACAGGGAGGGGTCAATTGGAAGGGCTGCTAAATTGTATGTATAATTTTCTTCATACACCCCCTCACCCCAGCCAAGGGATTCCAGGTGTTCACCTCTGGAATGAGTCAGCCTTTTGCCTCACTCTTCTGTTCTCCCCTGGACTGAGAACACGGACCGCTTCCCTTTCTCTTCCAATCTCTTTTGATATTCTCTACCCCACAGCTCATGACCAGAACCCAGAGTTGATTAAAAATATTTTGAAAAATTGAGGAGGCAGACCCCTCCCAACAATCTGTCAAATGGTTGCTCATCTGTCCATGGTGATAGTTACAGGAAAGCACAGTCAAAACTATTGATTCCTTGGGTTTAGGCATGAACAAGCTGGGAAATTCCTAAGTATTTTTTTTTTTTTTTTTGCCATAGGGCCCTCAGGTTGAAGTGATGAGCTAGATTCCTTTCTCTGTCCCATACTGGGTGGCATGTTCCTCCCATCTCCATCTTTTGGTCAGAGGGCTTCCAGTTCATTGGCAAAACATTTATTTCTAGACGCCTTCCTTTCAAGCAGGAGCCTGATTACTCCCAATATACATTTTTTATTTTTTCACAGAATTCTATCATGTTCCCATTTGGTATTAAGTGCACTTTAAGGAAGGGGGCAGGGCAGGTTTTCCAGAGGTGAGGGAGCTCAAGGGCTTGACCCCTGAGGGCTCTTCCACCACCACACTCTCAGCCCACATGCCCCCTGGACAGTTCAGAGGGCTGTTATTTTGGTTTCAGACAGTCCTCTCCATCCATGTGGTGCTCAGGTGGTTCTCCAGGTAAATGCAGGGATGGAGAATGGAGGTCACTAGCCAGCCCAAGTCCAGAAAGAAAGTCTGGTGTCCAGACAGCCAGTCTTATCTATGACAGAAGACCAGGATCTCCCAGCAGCAGGCACCCATCACCTAGATTCTTCTAAGTCAGGAAAGAAAGCTTAGTGTAGGAGTGCCAGCTGGTAAATACAGGCTTTACTGGCGTGTTACTCCTACAGGGGAAAAAGTCCCTGCTCCCTTTACCTGTTGGGCCTCTTTTAGCAATTAAGGAGAAGTGCAGGAAAAAAAAAAAACGAAAAACCAGAGCAGTGTGGGATAAATTCCAAGGTGGCAATTTTCAAACATTTTAAAAAACAAATCTCACATAGAACCTAATATAAAAAATAGCTAAAGTGATGCAGACCTGGGCAGTTTGCATCTTCTCTCTTGGGCAGAAAATGCCTCACTACTTGAGGAGGCCTTGAGACCGTCCTAAGAGCTTCTGAGGGTTCTGCTGAGCAGTTTGAAAACCACTGCTCTGAGGAAAGGGTTCAGTCTGGCTCCCCTTCACCAAACCTCCAACTTGTAGCAAAGAGGGGAAAGGAAAAGGTAGGTGAACCATGCTGTCTCCAGACCCAACAGGAGAGGACAGTTCCTGTGCATCTGTGATCTGGGCGTGAAGGGAGCCAAGCTGCTAAATAATTTGAGTCCCTTGCTTAGAGGAATATCAATAAAGGGACTTAAGCTAATATTTGCTACAAGGGCACCTAAAAATCCAGTGGGTTTTATGTAATCTTGCCACCAAATGATTCTTTTGAAAAACACATAAGGAAATGTGAAGGTGTAGGGCAGATGAGGTAAGAGGTGACACAGAGGGAGCAGCCTTCTCTTTAACAAGATGTAAGGGAAATAATAATTAACTTACACAGATAAGAAACAACACACATAACAAATCCTTCACCAGAAGCCTCATACTGCATCCTCCTCCTCCTTCCCACCCTCACCGCATCCCTTCCAGAGAGCCAGGGTCACAAAGGACACCTGGCCTGCCCACTCACATCTGCCAAAATGTTGCATGCCATTGTGGGAGACAAACCAAGCCACACAAACCCCAGTGTGTATTTACTTGATGTACATAAATACCTTTAAAATAAAATAAATTCAATGATGACTCTACAGTGTTGTAAATCTTCTTTATCGCCACTCCCCATGTCACTCCCTTCTTTGCAAGTAATGGCATTTAACAGTATAGTGTATATCCTTCCACGTTTTTCTCTATATTTATACACAGCTATCTTTTCATTTGACGAAATATCCTGAAGATCTTTTCAAGTCAATAAACATAGATTTACCTCATTAAAAATATATGTTTCCATATTTTTTTCTATAATTCATTCAACCATTCTACTATTGGCTGATATTTAGGTTGTTTGTAATTTTTTAAAAAAATGGTATCTTACAGTGCTCTTCATGTTTTACCCACACCATCACTGCTGTCCCAGCATCAATTCCTGCCCTCTCCAATGCATCTCCCCCATCTCTCCCTTGCCAATACCACCATTCTCTTGGCCCAAAATGATCTACATCCTCACCCTTCTAACACCCATTTTAGAGCAGAGGTATCATCTCTGCTCCTTCCTCACAGCTTCTGAGATGAATACAGAAAACTGTACAACCAAAGGAAAAAACGGGCAGCTAAAAACTAAGAAAGGTGCCCTGGTGGCACAATGGTTAAGTGCTCGACTGCTAACTAAAAGGTCAGCAGTTCAAACCCATCAGTGCCTCCCTGGGAGAGAAGACCTGGTGATCTGCTCCTGTAAAGATTTCAACCTAAGAAACCCAATAGGGCAGTTCTCCTCTGTCCTATAGGATGGCTATGAGTGGGAATCGATGTGATGGCACACAACGACAGCAAAAACTAAGACTCTACAGGCCCAACTGGGCCCTCAGTGCTGCTCAACATTCTTTCCGTACGTCCCTGCTTAGTTTCTTCTTCCACCTTCCAGAATAACTGGTCTCATCCCTCACTCCTCAAGATCCTTTTCCATCCATTTGTCTTAGGTAGCAACTTTGTCTTCTGCTTCAAATGGAAAAATTAGGTGATTGAGCGTGGAATTCTTCACACACACACACCCCACACACACCTACACACTTACCTGTACTTGCACATATCCTTTCCCTTCTCCCTTCTGACAAGTGCTAAATCTCCCCCTCTGGCTAAAGTTTAAAGTGAGTCCCTTGTAGATCCTTCATTCTCAAGATACTTGCACAGGACCCCAACATATAACAAAGTGAGTCAGATTTGGGCAGTTTGAATCTTCTGTGTTAACTTCGTAACGGCTGTCTATGGTTTCTTCTCTTTTCCATGTAAGGTCTCCCTCCCTTTGCCCTGTGTTTATAAGTTACTTTCCTATCTTACTTGTTTTCTTAAATCAAGTTTACAATCTTGAAAAAGTCCCAAGCTTCCCATCCCCACTTCACCTCCCATTCATTCCTCAGCCCACCTTGATCTGGCTTTTGTTCTGTTGAAACTGCTTTTGCAAAGGTCACTAGTTACTATACACAATGGGCACCTCTCCATGACATTTGACACTGCTCTCCATTCCTACCTTTTTGAACCTTGACTCCCTCGGCTTCTGTGACCCTGCTCTCCTGATGCTCCTTTTGCTCTCTGGCCATCCCTCTGTCTTCTCTTCCTCCACCACCCCCTTAAACGTTGCTCTATCCCTTGGCCTTTCCTTGCCCATGGATTCCACAAGAATCCTTCAGTCTGTATCTCCAGCCCAGCCCATTCTGCTGAGCTCTAAACCTATATATCTGATTGCCCTCAGGTACCTCAAATATGTTCCAAACAGAACTCATCTTTTCCCCAAAAACTGCTTTTCATGTCACCACCATCTCTCCCCACCTTAACCAGAAACCTAGGACTCATGCTCAATGCCTCCCATGCCCTCAAACCCCGCACCCACTAAGCTTCCAAAACGACATCAAATTATATCTTTAGATGCCATGTTCTTCTTTCCATCCCAACAGCCACTGCTTTACTTTATCATCTTGTGCCTGGACTTTTACAGTACTCCAGTCACCCTGTGTAATGATGCCTGAGTGGTCCTTCCAAAAGCACAATATGTTAAAAAGCACATAAGGGGTCTCCAGTGTCTACTCTCTCCTACCTCAAGTCTTGCTTCTTCCCACTTGTCCAGGTCCAGCCCTACCTTGCTGTTTACATCTCCTAGAAACGGACTCGTTATTTCCTGCTTCCATGCTTTTGTACACTGTTCTACCTAAAAAACCCTTTTTACCCATATCCCTGAACTCCACCCAGCCTTTGATACCCAGCTCAGAATCTCCGTTCTTTTTGAAGTCTTCTCTGACCAGCCACACTTCCTGTCTGTGTGTCACTAACGTTACCTCATACACAGCTCCAGTATAGCACTTATCTCTCATATTGCAACTTTCTCCTTTGCTCAGCCAGTGCTATTAGACTCTGAATTCCTTGAAGGCAGGAACTGTCTGTCATATCTCCTCCTTCAATCGAAGGAGGACAGTCAGCACCTAGAACAATATATGGCACAAGCAGGTGCTTTATACATTTTTGAATGAATGATGAAAAAGGCGCAGCGGGGCCACGGGTAAGAATTTTGGATTTCCAACGTCTGCCCCTTCCCAGCCCAGGCTTCGTAAAGAAATGCTTTCGGGTTAGGTTCAGGGCTGGGGTCATTAAGAAAACCAGAAAGCGGTGACTGTGCAGCAAAGAATCCCCCGACCTGGGAGTGAGTCAGGCCAGCTCTGGCCGCACTCCTGTTGCTTCGATGACAGGCCAAGGCCTCCCGGCGTGCTCGCCGCCCTTGGTGAACAGGGCTCGCTTAGGCTTGTGCTTTGCCAAGAGAACTCACCCACCTCGCAGGCCCCCGTGCCGGCAGGCGGCGAAGGGGGCGGAGTCATCCTCGCCCCGCCCCGCCCGCGCTCCCGCGGGCCAGCCTCCGGTCATGTGACGGCGGCGCAGGTGAGCACCGCTTCCGGGGTCGGGCGCCCGGATTGTGGCTAGCTCTGTCTTATACTCGGTCGGGTGCTGGGGAGACTATGGCATCCTCCTCAGCCCCACCGGCCACCGTATCGCCGGCGACAGCGGGCCCCGGCCAGGGTTTCGGCTTCGCCTCCAAAACCAAGAAGAAGCATTTCGTGCAGCAGAAGGTGAAGGTGTTCCGGGCAGCCGATCCACTGGTGGGAGTGTTCCTGTGGGGAGTAGCCCATTCGGTGAGACCCGGCCCCAGCCCCCTGCAGCCCTACCCGAACCCCTCAGCCCCTGCCCCTCGGGGCGTCCCTGTTTCCAGGACCCCGCTCCGGAACGCCTCGCGTTGTCACTTTCCCCCCGGGCTGTCCGGATCCCTGCCAGCTAACCCGCAGGTGTTGCTATAGACTTTTCTTGCTGTCGACTTTTATTGTCTCCCCCACCGTCCCTTAGTCCTCCACTCTAGTTTCGCCTTTCCCACCTGAAATCCAGCTCCCTGTTTCTTGACTCTTCTGCCAGCTCCAGTCTCAGTTCCAGGCAGTGGAGACCAGCCTGGACCGGGCTCCACCTGGGAGGACACTGAGGGGAGTGGCTCTTCAGAGTTGGTCTCTGGTGGGAGAGTGCGTGTGTATGTATGCGTGTCGTAGCTAGACAAGGGGGACCGTTCACTTTCCTTTCCACCTTGCTTTCTAGCCCGGGACCTTGGCTTTGGAACCTTGGCTTTGTCTGGGGGAAGCTCTAGACTTCTTGGACCTTCTAATCCTTCTTGTCCCTTCCTTTCCCTTCCAAAGGTACAGCATTTCAGAGAGTCTACTCCACCCCTGCCTTGAGCCTAGTGGCTGCACTCTTTCAGGGCTTCCCGTATATGCCTTTGGTCTTAACTGCATCCCCATTGCTGGCTGGAGGAGTGGTGTTTGATGGAGCTAGGTGTCATCTTTGACTAGAGAAAAGGCTGAGGAGTACTGGCACTGGCAACAGTATCGTGGTGAACTTTAGAAACAGGGAACTTGCTGCAGAAGGTATGGCCTGGGAGTCAGGAGTCAGGAGGAGGCCAAAGAGGCCTGTACATCTCCTTTCCTGAGGATACCTGAAGTGAAGGAAGCACAACCATTCCCCACTTCCCTAAGATCTGAAGTGTAAGGAATGCAGTGACCTTGAATGGGCAGCGAGTATTTTCAAAATCAAGTTCCTTGGATTGTTATACTCATGGCAGGGTTGTGTAGGTGGAAGAGAGTGAGGAGGAATACAACTTCTGTCACATTCCCAATTTGTGGTTTAGAATGTTGTTTGGGGTCAGTCAGCTCCCTTTTGCATTCGTGGCTCTGTAGACTGCTCCCAGCTACCTGGGATAATGTCTTAATGGCTGAGTATCCAGTGTAAGTTACTTGAGCAAGGCTTATGGAGGTAGGGCTGCCTCTTGTATGTCCGTTCCGGGTGACTCATCTATCCTTGTGAGAAGCTTAATGAAGTATTTTCCTTTGGTAAGGATTGGGGGAATTACACGGAAGACCTGCCTCACGTTCTCTAGGTGTATATATACACTTTAGCCCCAGCACCCCACCCTGCAGCCCATACACGTTTACTTCAAGTGTCTGGAATGGAGAAATTCCTTGAACATATGTCTTAATGATGATTCAGCCCGTTTCACAGGAGGTGGGGAGGAGGGGGCAGGAAGAGCTATAGCTGAATCTGAGGCTAGGAATCTCAAGTGGCTTTTTTTTTTTTTTCCTGGAATAATATGTTCTGTCCTCTTTTTCTACTGAGAATAGGAGGAGTTGGTTGCACTGCAGTGTACGGGATTTAGGTTAGAATGCACTTGATAACCTTTATCAAATGATCAAAGAAGGATAGGCCAGGCATTTGTTTATTCAGTCAATGAACATTTAAGGACCACTGTGTGCTGAACATTCTGCTAGCTAGGCACCTAAGAATGCAGAGGACTATAACGGGTACGTGCCCTTGAAGAGCTCACAGTCTAGGTGGGGGAACTTATGTAAACTAGTGACTAAAGTCATGTGATACAGGCACTATTAAAGGTGAGTAAAAAGTACTGTGGCAACACCAGGGAGAAAGCACATCTCTGGATTTTTTAGTATAAGAGCTCCCTTTTCACCCTGAATTAGCAGACTGCTGCCTAGGGGCTGAGGAGATCTTGTGATGCTCACATCCTTTGGGCTGTGGAATAGCTTAACTTCAGTGAAAAGGCACCTAATGAGCTTATATTCTCTGCCTGTCCATATCCTCTGCCTGCCGCATTCATTCTGAAATCAGCTGCTCTTCTTGTACCTTACACATAGGCAGATGGGAACCTACTGCAGAGAACTGGCTCAGAGTGGGCTGGATGGACTGTCCTGTTTGTAAGGAGATGCCTCTTACATTTCATCCTTCTTGCTGCTGTTGACCCCTCACTCTCGGAGTCCCGTTAGCTCTCTGTGCACTTTATAAATGCCTTTTTGTTTTGTTTTGTTTTTAATGGAGCAGGGAACTGTTTGTCTTGAGTCTGCTGAGGGTATTTTTCCCCCCTAGAATTTCTCACAGCTTTAAAAATAGACCTGAGTTGCTTACAGGGTTTGCCTAATATAAAATGACTGTTATGAGCATGAAGTTCCATGGGGGCGGGGGTGTGAGAGGCTGTGTATGAGGGCTGCCTACTGCATTCCTGCTTGGGCAGCAGAAGAGGTTAGACACATTCTCTCCCTCGGTCCAGCATGTGCATAGCCGATGTTGTTAAAGGAATGAGGTTTGAGTTGCCCTTTCCTGACTCCTGCCCAGACACAGTATAGAAGTAGCTCTCTACACCCCCTACTCACTGCCTCCTTATTCATGTTTTGGCTTATCAGATCAATGAGCTTAGCCAAGTGCCTCCCCCAGTGATGCTGCTTCCAGACGACTTTAAGGCCAGCTCCAAAATCAAGGTCAACAATCACCTTTTCCACAGGTCAGTGTGGACCCCTGCTCTTCCTTCTTACATCAGCCTTCCTAGAAAAGAGTAATAAGTAATTTTAAAAGCTAAGAGTCAATGGATTTGAAGGTTTTAGATTTGGAGGGCAGCTTAAAAGTTGTGTAGTCTAAACTTTTTCCCACTGCAGGAGTTGTTTTGTGCAAAGAAACCAGGAAAATAATTTTCAATGTTCCCTAGACCCTTTTGTTTACCAGTGCTACCTCTCCTCCAGCCCGGCAACTTTTTAGAGTAAATATGCTCAGATGCCATTACCATTAGCTTCCGATAGGGACTCCCTGAAAGAAATACCTGAGTCCTCTGAGCCCTCCTAATATCAGAAGATGCCATTCAAAACAGTGGTACCTGTTGCCAACTTTAGGATGTCTCTTGCTTGAGATTTGGGAAGTGTTATTGTTTGGATGGGCAGTAGATCCTGGCTCTTCTTACCTCTGCTTACCACTTAGGCAGGTCACTCAGTCACCCTGAGCCACAGTCTCCTCTTCTGTAAAATGGGGATAATGTGCCTTTAAAGGACCTCACAGGGTTTTATGAGAGTCAAATGAGGTAAGATGTGTGAAGGTGCTTTATAAACTGTCAAGTCCCATTTAAATATAATATTGTTACTTTGATTGTTTTCTTATCCTGAAAAATGCTATTTTAGGGAAAATCTGCCCAGTCATTTCAAGTTCAAGGAGTATTGTCCTCAGGTCTTCAGGAACCTCCGGGATCGATTTGGCATTGATGACCAGGATTATTTGGTGAGAATCCATTATGGGGTGAGGGTAGTTCTTTCTGCCTCGCGGCCTTGGGACAGTCATGCTTAGAGAAATGAGAGCTTTGGCAAGTATGATTCTTTACCTTTTTGCAGTCACAGGCATCTTTAAAATTCCAGTGAATGCTATAAATCCTGTCCTTGGAAAAAATGTAGGTACACTCAAATTTTGCATTCAATTTTATTCAGTCTGTATATGGACACCAGCTTAGGAATCCCTGCTCAACCTCCTACTCCAACCTTTTGTCCATTTTCGGATGTTGCTATTATCCTGTGATTTGCATTTCTATATAAAGGGGGAGGAGAAGAGCCATTAGCCTATTCTGTGTCCCCAGGTGTCCCTTACCCGGAGCCCCCCAAGTGAAAGTGAAGGCAGTGATGGTCGCTTCCTTATCTCCTATGATCGGACTCTAGTCATCAAAGAAGTATCCAGCGAGGACATTGCTGACATGCATAGCAACCTCTCCAACTACCACCAGGTCAGGCCTCTCTCCATCCCCATTCTTTCCATCCCCTCCCTACTCAGAACTGAGCTGCCAGAGCACAGGAGACTTCCTATCTGTTTTCCTCCCTACAGCCTGTTTTGCTCCCAGAGAAGAACTTGACGTTGTATTTATTTATTTATTTTTGACATCATGTTTTTGAAAACTAAGGATTGTTCCAAAAAGGCATGTATGTACCTAGTTGTGCTTGACTAAATAGAATAATTTAGACGTATTCCTGCCATCTGGTACTTATACTCTAAAACCAGTGCTGTAGATGGATGTATCAAGGGCACATGTATAGCAAAGTATAAGCTATAGGCTAAGTTAGAATCAGGTAAAGTGTTAACACCAAATATAGTCTCAGAAATAAATGCAATTTGGAGAAAAAAACAGGATAAGTCCACAATTGGGATAAATTGGAAGTGAGAGGCCATAATCAAATCTAGCCCCAGATGGGCTCAGGGGAAGCCATTCACTCTGATCATATTCACTTGGAATGTGAGGTTTATGGAATGCTTTCGTAAGAAAAATACTCTGCTTGAATGTGTTTTTACTGATGAAAAATCTCACCAAAATCACTGAGCATGAAACATGAGGAATAAATGGAAGACTCTAAAAGGAGTCTTTTGTTTATCCAGCAAATACTGAATGTCTGCTGTTACTAGGTCCTGTGTTAGGCAGTAGAGAAGGAAGGGAATGCAACAGTTGTCGCCCTCCGAGATCTCTTGGTCTAGGGGTAAAGACCAGAAAACTAGCATTAGCACAGGATGTAATGTGTGCGATAGTAGAGGTGTATACAGAACGCTTTGCGGGTACAGAGGAGGAGCTTCCCAACTCACCTAGGGAAAGAAGTGCAGTTGGGAGGCTCGGAGAAAGTTTTTTAGAGGAGCTATCATAGGGTCTGATTCTGGAAGGATTAGTAGGGGTTAACCATTGGACAGAATGGAAGAGAGCATTCTAGGCAAGGGAAAACAGTACTTGTAAAGGCACAGAGCCATGAGACAGCTTGGTGTTAGAGAACAACAAGAAATTCCTGGTGGCTGGGATATAGTATATGGAAATACAGTTAGGCAGGAGTCGGATTGTGAAGGGGCTTATATACCACACAAAGTTTGGGATTGATTCTGAAGGTGATTTCCAGGGGAGTGGTGTGTATGTGATTTAGAAGTATCTTTATGACAGCAGTTCAGAGAATGGATTGGGGTGGGGGAATATTGGGCGTGGAAATACCACTTAGTAGGTGTCTTAGTCGTCAGTGTTGCTGTAACAAATACCACAAGTGGAGAAGTTTATTCCCTCACAGTCCAGTAGGCTACAAGTCCAAATTCAGGGCATCAGCTCCAGGAGAAGGCTTTCTGTCTCTGTTGGCTCTGGAGGAAGGTCCTTGTGATGCGTCAGTCTTCCCTGGTCTGGGAGCATCTCAGCGCGGGAAGCTTAGGTCCAAAGGATGCGCTCTGCTCCCGGCACTGCTTTCTTGGTGGTATGAGGTTCCCATGTGTCTCTGCTTGCTTCTGTCTTTTATATCTCAAAAGAGATTGGCTTAAGACCCTGTCTAACTTTGTAGACCTCATCAGTATGACTGCCACTAATCCATCTTATTACATCATAGCGATAGAGTTGACCGCACATGAGGAAATCACATCAGATTACAACATGGTACACAATCATACAGTACTGGGAATCATGACCCAGCAAAATGGATACACACATTTTTGGGGGGACATAATTCAATCCATGACAGTAGGTAATTAGAATAGTCTAGGTGAGAAATGATGAGAGCCCAGAGAAGCCAGGGCAGTTGAGATGGAAGAGAATTGTGGGAGTTAAGACAAAGGGAGGAGGCAACGGAGCCTCCAGATTCCTGGTTAGGCATAACAGGGTGCCCATCTGCTAATAGTTGGGAAATGTAAAGCGTAACAGGTTTCTGGAGGAAGACATTTCAGATTTAGACGTGTTGGGTTTGAGGTTTCTGCAGTTCATCCAGATAGATGCCCAGTAAGTGGAAGAGGAGTGTGCTAAGTGAGATGAAAAGAAGGTTGAGGACAGAACTGTCAGGAGCAAGTGGAGAAAAGAGTCCATAAAGGAGAATTAAGAGTAGGTGGATGCTTTTAATTAATTATGCCTTATTTTAGTCCACAGAGGATTTGAGGACAGAGAGGTGCAGGATCAGAAGACTGATATGATGGGAGCTGAGGGTGAAGAGAATTTTAAGGAAATACTGGTCAGCAGTATCAGGTGCCACACAAGAGTTGAAATACAACAATAACTAAAAAGATTTGGCAGTTGAGGGATTGGGGGGGCAGTAGATTGATTTCAGAGGAAGAATGAGGATACAAATCTGATTTCAGTGGTTTGAGATGTGAATGAGAGGTAAGAAGTGGAGACATTGCTGACTACTTTTTTGAAA
Organism: Dugong dugon; assembly: GCA_030035585.1. Classification (NCBI taxonomy): domain Eukaryota; kingdom Metazoa; phylum Chordata; class Mammalia; order Sirenia; family Dugongidae; genus Dugong; species Dugong dugon. Next base: position 12,317,075 of record CM057465.1, read on the forward strand.
AGGGTGGCTATGAAGAGAAGGAGGCAGCAATACTTAGAGATGGTTAACATTGAGAGAGGAATATTTTTTTTAAGAATCCAAATTATATGCCATTATGCAGACATTTTACTTATGGGAATCTAGCCCCTCAAGAAACACGGTTCTAGATAAAATCATTTAGTTGATAAGCAGGTATAAGTTCTAATTCTGCTTATGGGACTTCTAGCAAATCACTTGCATATAGAGAAGGTCTAAGATAAAGGTAACACTACTTACTTTCCTCATATCAACGATAAAGATAAAATGAGAGAAGGTACTTTAAAATTGAGACATTGTAAAAATGGAGTAAATCAGAGGAGATGGGATTCAGGAACAGCATGGATAATCACAGCATCTTCAGGAAGCCCCTACCACTTTCGACTTCTTTTAACCTCTCTACTTGAGTTTTCTGCCCAACTCTGGAATGGTAGTGTTTGAATTCCCATCCCTCGGCTGTTTGTGTGTCTGCTACTCACCCTCTCCCCATTCCTTCCTCCTTAGTACATTGTAAAGTGCCATGGCGATACACTACTGCCCCAGTTCCTGGGGATGTACCGAGTCAGCGTGGACAATGAGGACTGCTACATGCTTGTGATGCGCAATATGTTTAGCCACCGTCTTCCTGTGCACAGGAAGTATGACCTCAAGGTAAGGCTGTGATAACTAGGGATTAAGGGGAGGATCCTGATGACCTGAGAATGGGGAAGGACCTGGGAGGGCATTGGAAGATTCCTTTTAAAGTAAAGAAGGCTGTGGATTTGGGTACTTGTCTTAGAGCTGGTTCTTTTAGCCGCTTCTGCTGAGTTGGTCTTTGGGTCTCTCCACAGGGTTCCCTAGTGTCCCGGGAAGCCAGCGATAAGGAAAAGGTGATACTAATTTTAGGCAATAGGGTGAGGGATGGGGGATGGCAGATGAAAGGGATTGTCTTAGGATGAAGATACCATTCTTCATAATGGGGTAGGAGTCACCAATGATTTATTTTTATCTTAAACCAAGGGAAAAAAGAGATAAAGTTCTACTGATCCAGGGATTGTTGGGGGCGGGGGGACAAAGGGAACAGCAGCTTTCTCACGGGCATGGCTTTTTCCTTGTGGAGGGTTTGGGGATGAGTGAGGATGCCAGACTTTAAGAACAAAATGATTACCCTGGTCTCCCATTCTGGACTCTCTCTTTCAAACAACTGTTTTTGCTTCTGAAGGAAAAAAAAGTCAGCATGGAAGATCTTGACTGAAAACCATAAGCAGAGAGTAGTGGGTTGTGATTCAGATTACAATTGCAGTGACTGATGGCTCTGGGGAAGCCATTGGAGGTGAGAATGTATGCTGAAAGGTCTCTCTCCCCTAGAGGCCACTGAGTTGAAGAACAGTCCTAGATGAGAGGCAGAGTTCTCTGAGACCTTAGAAAAGGGATGTATTCCAAGACATCCCTTTACCTATTCTCAGGTTAAAGAATTGCCTACCCTTAAAGATATGGATTTTCTCAACAAGAACCAGAAAGTTTATATTGGTGAAGAAGAGAAGAAAGTATTTCTAGAGAAGCTAAAGAGAGATGTGGAGGTGATGATTGGGGTGCTCTGGGAAATAGCCTTGTTTCTTTTTTTTTTTTTTTTTTTGCTCCCCACAGGGCAGATGTCTTTCCCATTCACAATATGAGGGACTTCCTCCCCTTCCCTTTTTTATTCGAGTCCTCTGCATGAAGGGGAGTTGGGTGTGAGACATGAAAAACCCCCAGAGCTGACCCATGGATGGGGGTGGCTGGAATGGGCTAAAAGGATGATCTTAGATACAAGGACATTTAGGCACTAAAGGGAGGTGGTGTACCTGTAACCCTCAGTTTTACATTCTCATTCCTTAGGACGTCCCCAGAAATTCAGGGGTGGAGGTGTAAGGGTGGTACCTGGGAGTGGGGAGGAGATTTGGGGTGTCTGATTGGTCAGTGGGGTCTCAGTTCCTAGTACAGCTGAAGATCATGGACTACAGCCTTCTGCTGGGCATCCACGACATCATCCGGGGCTCTGAACCAGAGGAGGAGGGGCCTGCCCGGGAGGAGGAGGCAGAGGCGGAGGGAGACTGTGGCCTGACTGGACCTCCTGCTTTGGTGGGCTCCTATGGCACCTCCCCGGAGGGCATCGGTGGCTACATCCATTCCCATCGGCCTTTGGGCCCTGGAGAGTTTGAGTCCTTCATTGATGTCTATGCCATCCGGAGTGCTGAGGGTGAGAGATCCTGGAAATTTTAAGGGTGGGGAGGGTTGTCCCTGGGGAACAAAGACCAGGGTGGTTAGCTTTTCTTTTAAATTTTTTTTTTTTTTTTAATTGTCATAGTTAAATGAAGTTTACATTTCAAGTTAGTCTCCCGGTGGTTAGCTTTTCAAACAAGATCTGGCTGGTTCCTGGGGCAAGGGAATCGGAACTGTACCTGTTCTTCATTGTTGGTCTTCCTTGCCAGGTGCCCCCCAAAAGGAGGTGTATTTCATGGGTCTCATTGACATCCTGACACAGTATGATGCCAAGAAGAAGGCAGCTCATGCAGCCAAAACTGTCAAGCATGGGGTGAGGGTTCCCCAAAGCCTTTCCTTTTCTGCACCATCATCCTCTATCAGGGACCACTGGCTTGACTGTTCTTTGAGAAGAGAGAGAGCAATGGCGTGGTAGCAGGATGAAGGGTTGGGTATGGAGGGTGGGGAATAGGGAAGGGTGGTGGGGGTGACTTGACACATTGTTCCATACCTCCTCTCACAGGCTGGGGCAGAGATCTCTACTGTCCATCCTGAGCAGTACGCTAAGCGATTCCTGGATTTTATTACCAACATCTTTGCCTAAGAGACTGACTCCATGGTGACTGCTGCTTTATGTTCAAGGTGATGGGGTTCTGAGAGGCTTGGAGGAATTGGAGATATTCTGGCCAATACTTCTTCTCTTCCTCCTTTGCTAAATTTAGGCTGCACGCTCCTTCCATCCAGATAACTCCCATTTTGTTGCATCGGCTCTTCCTGGTCCTCAGAAATACATTGTCCTTTCTCCCCTCTTTCCCTCCACCCAGTAAGTCTGTTTGCTTCATTAGGGTGTTATTGTTGACTCTCCCAAGTGCCTTGATCTCTGTAAAGTGTCCTGTTGTTTCTATAAAAGAGGAGGAGCTGAGGGAAGGGGGTTGTTTGCCATCTTGAGAACCTGACTGTACAGATGGACCTGGTTCAAGCAACTACTCTGGATGCACTTTGCTGTGTGGGATGAACTAAGAGTGTCTGAATTTTGCTGATAACTTTATAGAACTCACTGTGGCATGCTTCCATTCTGGTAGGCCCTGGGATGGAGAACTTTCAAGATACAGATGTGGGTGCAGGCATGCATACATATGATGAAATATGGCCAGTCTTGTACAGAGAGGTGGGGTGAAGAGTCATCAGCAGGCTGGCTCCTCATGGACGTGGGACCTAAGAGGACTTTTGGGATTATGCAGGGAGTGGGAGAGGATCTCTACCAAGGATTGACTGCTCTCTTCCCTCAGCCTACTTCCAGCCCCACCCACCTGTACTTCTGGGTGCAGGAGCCCAGAGCTGGCCAAAGTGTTGAAGCCTGGGTGAAGATGTTTAACTGTTGTTGCTCTTCATCAAAGCCTCACATCCTTTCTGGGGCTGGAACCCTTTAGTGGGGGTGTGGCCAGTTCTGGAGACTGGGATGAAGGGCTAGGGATGTGAGGTTCATTCCCCATATTAAGTTTTCTTTCTTCCTTTTTAGCTATCCTTGTGGTTTATTTCCAGCAGAAGGGAATTTCCCCACCTGGGTCAATCCTGGTCATTTCAAGAGGATGGAGGTCTCAAGTGTAGGAACCTCCCCTACTCCCTGGAGGTGTGTGCCTAGCACACTTCTCTTCCCCACCCCTCTCAAACTCCTTTCCCACTTGGATTTGTCATTGTTTTCTGTCCTGTCTTATACTGCTATTGTGTCTCCCAGGGGACAGATGCCCTTCTTTGTCATCTTTACTCTCCACCCCCAGAGAGGAGTCAGAGCCATAACTCAGTCACCCCCTCCCTAAAGATAGTTGATGCGTGACATGCTCAGAATATAGAGAAGCCTGATGAGATAAGTTGTGCCCCCTCCCCCAATGCCTTTGGGGCTAAGGCAACCATTCTTGCTATTCTCCATCCCCCTTGAGGCTTCTATATTTTTCTAACGTAAAGATGAGTACCCGGCCTGTGGAGATGCAAAGCTTCTTTGCTCTGTATCTGGCTGGACTTACCTGTCTCACAAGAAGTCCTAAGGGAGAATCCCTCTCTTCCCTCCATCTTCTGTTCCAAAGGAGGAAACAAGAGGAATCCGCAGTCAGGGGTTGGAGCCTCTATAGTATCTTCCTGTCAGGGGCCTGATGGATCTTTTTCATTCCAATTGTCTACCTTTCCCCTGTTGAATGCAATAAAACTCCATGACACCAGCAACTATTGTTCTGTAGAAATGGGTTTTCTGACCATGTGGCTGATGTATCATGGGCAGTGTGGTCTTCATTTGTTGCTTCTATTTTTCATTTTTTTTGTTATATTAATAAAAAAAGATCTTGTGTATTTACTCCTATTGCTGTCACAACATAGAAAATAAATTATTGTATCCAAAATCCTTAACAGAAAATGCCTTTTTTATTTTCCTTTCCTTTTCTGAGGAAGCATACCCTTAGGGGTGCAAAGACCGGATGAAAAATTCTGGCCTTCAAGGTGTGGCCACCTAACTAAGGATGTGGGTTTCTAGACAGAGATGGCTGGGAACTTAAAGGTTGTATGGGGGCACTGGTAGCATAGGGATAGAAAACTATTTCTTCCCCAACTTCGTGGCATGGAGTTCAGCCATAGTAGGGGCCAGAGAAAACAGATGATGCTGCCCCCCCCCGGGCTTAGGGCTTGTTCTCACTCACAACTATGTTAAGGTGAATGGGCCTCAGCCCGCAAGCTAAACTAAAAGAGAGACTGAATTCAGTGTTCTTACAGGCTCCCTGGGAAATGATCTCTGCCTGCAAGGGTACAGGAAGGGTCCTGGGAAAGTGAAGGAGAAAGTGACCAGCTCTCTAGCCTAGAGGGGGAGGGGAGAAGGGGGTAGATGAACAGAGGTTATTGCCAGTCTGGGAGATCCAGTACTTCTTGGCTGATGGAGAAACCTGGCTCCATGTGGCCCCAGGGAAGTGAGTTGGGATGGGGGCGGAGACTGCTCTGATGTGGGAAGCAGAGCAGAGGTTTTTCTTTTTCCTGAGAGTTTTTAACTCTTATTTCAACCATAGACTTGAGGCCACCACAACCCCAAGCCATTTTTTAAAAATAAATCCACTTCCCATACTGCACCACACTCGGTATCCCCAGTTGTGAAAAAAGAAAAATCTGAGGCACTTAACAATATCCAGCTGGGAGCCGGTTGTGTGTGTGTGGAGGGGTGGGGATGGGGGGAGAGGGGGTCTCAGAAGGTTACAATCGAGGAAGAGGCAAGAGATGAGAGGATGAAATCATTTAGCACTGGGGTTTGCTTATTTTTTAGAACCAGTGCTTTTCCTTTTACTATGATTCTTCTTCCCATCCCACATTGTTCCTCAAAGGCCGTTCTGGCTTAAGGATTTCAGAAACCGCCCCCATTCCATCCCTATATACATATACCGACACTCCCCACCCATCTATCCACCACCAGCTCAGAGAAGCTGCTGTGCAGCTGGTCGGGAAAGAAAAAGGAGCGGGCTCCTCCCTAGAGGGGGAAATGAGAAGGCCGGCGGCGGCGGCGTCTCTAAGGGATTTAACCTCCTACCCTCAGTTACACGACGCCGCCCCCTCCCTCCAAAGACTGGGAGGTGCCTCCATTTTTGTTCTGGGGTGGAGGGACTGGGGCTTCTGGATCGAAAGGGTCAAAGAAAACGGTGATTATCACCTGTGAGGGGGAATGGGGGTGAATCCTCCCTCCTTTCCTTTCAGCCTCACCCCCTGCAACTCTCCGCACCTTTTCGGGGTTTCCCCCCCTTGTTGCTAAGGCCCGGACCGTCATCCCAGCAACAGCCTTAGTCATGTGACCGGCAATGGCGGCGCTGACGAGAGGTAGGTGAGTCCGGCGTCCCCCACACCCACGGTGCGCCCCCCAGACCCCGCTCGCGCCCCCGCGCGCCCCCCGCCCCTCCGCGCGCCCTCCTTCGCCCCTTCCCCCTGGTGCGGCTCCGGGGGGGGCCCTCCATGCCCCGCCAGTCTTCTTTTCACCATCCTCCAGCCTTGGCCTCCATTTGAGAGGTTCTGGGCGCCGCGATCGGGCCGACGTGCACCCTCACCCAGCGGTGGGTTTCCCGGGCCTCCAGCAAAAGAGAGAGATGCGGGGGGTTGGTTCCACGTCGGATCTTGGTGGAAGCCGTGGGGAGAGGGGTGGCGCTGACCCAGTGGATGCCCCCAGGGACCCTTGCCCTTTCTGACGGCCCCTGCCACCAGCATCTGTCGGGAGGGAAGGACTGACCCGGTGTCGGTCCTGGGTGGCCCCAGAGGAATCACAGATCCAGCATAAACTGGCCCCGCCTTCCTTTTCTGTGCCAGCAGGACTTGGAGCTAGGACACCTAGGTCCTGGGTCCTCTCTGATGGAGGGGGTGGGTTTCCACTCTGGATACAGTGGGGGCTGAGGTCCCAGGGTTGGAGTTTCACTTTCCGAGTGTCCAGGTGAATCTGGCCTTGAGGGGACTAGGATGGAGGCACAAACGGACAGTCTCTCCCCTTTCCATCAGTCAAAGAATTGAGGTCACGTTAATGGTTCCTCTTTCCATTGGAGCTGCATTTGAAGGTTTGGGGACAGCCCTGCAGCTGAATATGACAAGACTTGGGGAACATCAGGCCCCTCCAGTGGATCCCCTGTGTGAGCCCCACCCCTGCTAAATGCAGACTAGAGAGCTAACAGGCTGTGTGCTGTGATGCGTGTGCTGGGTTTGAAAGGCGACAATGAGAACTTTGTTATTGCAGGCGCTGTGGCCACTTTGTTCGCATTCCTAACAGACTTCACCAGAAGGGACTGAGGTTAAGGCTTCAGGAAGGCTTTCTGGCTGTAGGGGCTGGATGATTTGGGAATGTGGAGCAGGGTGAGGAGTTGGGGAGCAAAGGGAATACTCCTGTCGCAGGTGGCAAGAAAAATCTCCATCTGTGTAGGCTTTTCCCTTCCAGACTATTATCTGCCCTAGAGCTGGAAAGAAAAGCTGGAAGGTTAGCATGAGCAGTCCCTTCCTTAGCAGCTTGAGGAGAGAGAGGCTGTGGATGGAGTTAGGCAGGCAAGAGGGAGATGAAATGGAAGAGTTGAGTTTTGGTTTTGTTTTTAGGTTGGCTGGGGAAAATGTTAACACCTGCCATCATAACCCTTTACTCTCCCCTAGTCCTAGTCAGCTGAGTGTGGAAATAGAGCGATTTCTGCTGTCACCGTTGTCCATGGACTTTCCAGGTACCTGCCCCAAGGGAACTTCAACTTCCATCCTTAAATTAGTTCCCTCCATTCCACGTTCTAAGTAATCCTGTGCCCAGTGACCTACACTCAGGTTCTTGTCTCTGTTACATGGGCTGCCGGGTTGGGGTATGTGGGGATTGGGGGAAGGGGTTTCTTATTTTCCTTCCTTTTCCTTTCCACCCCACCAGGTCATACAACCCACAAGTAGGGAGCAGGGAAAGAGAGAGAAAGCCTGCATGCCATTTCTAAGCTCTTCAGGATCAAAGTGAGCAAAAGGGAGGGTTAAAAAGTCTCCCTCCCCTTTGAAGACCCCATTTTTCACTCTGGGGGTGGGGGATGGGGACAGTTGTTTCTGTGATCATAGGGAAGGAGAACCTAGACTGATTCTAGGCTAAGATGATACTTATAGGAACTTTCTTGTTCTTCCGGGGATGCTGTGGTTTGGAAGATAATGGGAAGACAGAAAATGAATTGGGGGGAGAGTTAGAGGGTGGATTTGAGAGAAAGGAGGCAATAAAGGATTTGAGAGGAACCTGAAGTAGGAGGCACTGATATTTGTCAAATGGGGACCCCCCCACCCTGAGTCCCTTTCACCCTGGGGGCAGTGTCGTTCGTCTTGTCCAGAATGGCAGCCTGTGGAGGCACCTGCAAGAACAAAGTGACTGTCTCCAAGCCTGTGTGGGACTTCCTGAGCAAGGAGACCCCAGCGCGGCTGGCCAGGCTTCGGGAGGAGCACCGTGTGGCCATCCTCATAGATGGCGAGACTTCTGACATCTATGTTCTCCAGCTTTCCCCACAGGGCCCGCCCCCGGCCCCTCCCAATGGGCTCTATCTGGCCCGGAAGGCTCTCAAGGGGCTGTTAAAAGAGGCAGAGAAAGAGCTGAAGAAAGCTCAGAGGCAGGGGGAGCTTATGGGCTGCCTGGCTTTTGGGGGTGGGGGAGAGCACCCTGAGCTGCACCGCCCAGGCCCACCCCCTCTCCGAGCAGCCCCACTCCTGCCCCCAGGGGCGCGAGGGATTCTCCCTCCTCCCCCTCCCCTTCCTCCCCCTCTTCCTCCCCGCCTTCGGGAGGAGGCAGAAGAGCAGGAGAGCACCTGTCCCATCTGTCTGGGGGAGATCCAGAATGCCAAGACATTGGAGAAATGCCGGCACTCATTCTGCGAGGGCTGCATCACCCGGGCCTTGCAGGTGAAAAAGGCCTGCCCCATGTGCGGCCGCTTCTATGGGCAGCTGGTGGGCAACCAGCCCCAGAACGGGCGGATGCTGGTCTCTAAGGACGCCACCCTCCTACTGCCCAGCTATGAGAAGTACGGCACCATTGTCATCCAGTACGTCTTCCCGCCCGGTGTCCAAGGGGTAAGAAGACCACAGCCTGCCCTTACCCTTTGGTTTTCCCCAAGCTCGTTCTCTGACCTAGAAAGACTGGGTGAGGGTGTGTTTGTTAGATACGATATAGTCTTGCTGTTTCCCAGTATGACTTCTGTTCAGTCCCTTGAAGCTAGGAGGTCCCCTTGAGGCTCAGTTTTTCCATCCCCACAACCCCAAGGCACACGTGAAAATCAGGTATGATGAGAGAAAGGAATTGACTACTATTTCCTTTATGAACCTGGATGATGACAAATATTCTTGGCAAGGGTGAAGTTTGTGGAGATCTGGCTCAGGTGCAGGCAGGCATAGTATCTGGCTGGGAGTGTTTAGTCTGTTTCCGATTTACCATTTATATGGTCAAGAGCCTACAGGTGCCTTCCTTCCAGACAAAAAGTCATGTTCAGTTCTAGTTTGCAGAGGGATGAGTACTAGTAAAATGGAACAGGTTAGACAGTGGAAGAAGCATTGGGAGTGTTTTCAGGTGGATAAGGGAAGGCTGAAAGAGAAATTCTTAGTCTTCATATTTCTGCTGAGTTATCTGGAGAGTAAGGAACAGCTACCTTCCATCACTTCCGAGAATCTATCACTTACGAAATTGGGACTTGAGGGATTGAGACAGCAGAAAGAACCTCTTAGTAAGGATTAAGCTATAAACAGGTTCCTCATGCCCAGGCCCCAGAGTCTTTCTTCCCTGGGAAGCTGTCAGCCTGTTGCTGCCCTGTCAGCAACAGCTAGGGGTGCACAGACAGCCAGCCAGCCAGCCAGGGTGACCCTTCATTGGAATCATGGGCCCTAGGATATCCAGCTGCTCACTGCCCACTCTGCTTCCCCTTCCTCCCAGGCTGAACATCCAAACCCAGGTGTTCGGTATCCTGGCACCACACGGGTGGCCTACCTCCCTGACTGCCCTGAGGGCAACAAGGTGCTGACCCTGTTCCGAAAGGCATTTGACCAGCGTCTCACCTTCACTATCGGCACGTCCATGACCACAGGGAGACCGAATGTCATCACCTGGAACGACATCCACCACAAGACCAGCTGCACAGGGGGACCGCAGCTGTGCGAAACCCCTTCATTTCCTTTCCCTAAGCTCCTCCCCCTTGACACATGTCCACTGAGGGAGCAACATCATGTCCATCACTCTGGGAGCCTCCTAACTGGAGAGGACCACCCCCCCAAACTGTTTGACCATCTGTCCCATCCCGCTTTCTCTAACATTCAACCTGGTCCTGTGTGCCCAGCTCAATCTACAAAAATAAGCAGAATTGGGATAGGTCATCTTGGGTTTAGAGGTTCTTCCCCCTAAGAGGAGGTGGGGAAGGGTCTGAATGGGGCCTCTACTGAGTCACCCAGAATGAGGGTGAGCATGGGATAATATGAGCAAGCTCCAACAGTGAACCCTGACCCTCATTTATTTTTGCTCTCAGGTTTGGGTACCCAGACCCCACCTACCTGACCCGGGTGCAAGAGGAACTGAGAGCCAAGGGTATCACCGATGACTAAAGGACATACCCTTTGCCAAGGCCCCTGCTGTCGTCCTCCACTAGGACCCAATGGAAGCCTCTGTTCTCTTCTCTTCCCCTGCCCCCCCCCAAACCATACTAGTAGGGGACCTGTCTGACTGGGAAGGGAGTTCAGAGGGGGAGGGGGCAGTCGTCCCCTGTCCCCCATTGGCCAAGTGCTTCAGTGCAGTGTGAGCCACTCCCTCCTGGCAGAGGCTGATCTCCAAGACTCTGCTTGCAGCCCCCGCCCCCGTGTACATACTTCCAGTTTTCCTGCCCCCTCCATTGCCCTTGGCTTTTCTGGTATGTGCTGTGCTCCAGTGACAAAGCTGAGAAAGGACCTGGGTGGGGAGGGGGGATCTCTTGACATCCCCCTCCTCTATGAACTTCTGTGCCGGGGAGGGGGAATCTGTTGGTGTGAGCCCCATCGAGCCGGCTGTGTGTGTTCATCAGATACAATTCTCCTCCTACCTTAACTATCGTTTCTCTGTGTGTCTCTGTCTCGTTATCAGTCTGTCTCCCGCTCTTCTCTGCCCCGCCTCTCCCCTGAATACGGAGCCTCCTTACCTTGTTCTGGAATCACCGCCAGACTGTAGCTTTTAATTTAATAAAAATAAAGTAAAATATGCAACTCTATGCCACACCCGTTCTGTTCTGGACGGGGGTGGGGTTGGCGTGGGGATCAAGGCCTGCTGAGAAGGGGAAGAGGGGCGATAGGGAAATCCCTGTGTCCTTTCCCGGTGTTTCTGCCTCCTGAAGGCCTGGGAAGACGGGATATGCTTAATGGGATCTATAAAAACACAGCGGAGCCCTGGGTCACGCTTCGACGTTGGAAGCAGGATTAAGAGGGGTTGGTTTGTTGTTGAACTATAGTTGTAGAGAAAGGAACAACCCTACCCCTGTAGCGAAGTTTTGGCTGGGGTGGGAGTGAGGGCGGAGCCGGGCAGGGGGGCGGATTCAGCAGCAGCAACTCCCCGGACGCACGCAGTCCTCAGAGCCCCCCAGCTTCCGTGCCCCCTCGGCCCTGGAACTTGGAGCAAAGTAGGGGTCCAGCATGAAGCCCCCAGACCGCCCGGTCCCTGGCCGCACTGAGCGGATACTGGGGGTCATGGGGGGCATGCTCCGCGCATGCGCCCTACCCGGGCAGGAGGGGGTAAGAAAGGGGGATCGCGGTGGGATTGGGGGTCTTTAGGAGCGTTCAGGAGGGCTGCACCCCACAACTCAGTTTACCCACAAACAGGAGTCCTGCGGGTAAATCGCAGGAATCCGTGACTTCCTTTACAAGGGCCGTAGGCACTTTCGGGGTGAAACGCTCCCTCCACCCCAGCTTGGCGACCCTTGCATAACAATGTGGGTTTTGACGTGACAGAGAAGGAGAAGCTGGAAGTACAGCTGGGCGTAGAGGGCGGGTTCCTTACGGTCCTTCTGTCCCCACAGCCCCCGAAGAGAAGCCCCCTTGGGCTGGGGGGTCCTGAGCCAGAGTCTGACCGTACCGAGGGGGATCAGAGAGGGGAGCGCGAGCGCGAAGCCCCAGCCTGGGCTCGCCAGCCCGGTAAGAAGCTGGGGGTAGGGTGGGGCACAGTTTGCCATCCTGCGCAAAGTGGCGAATTCAGAAATATTCTACTCTTATTAGCATAAGGGTTTGCATCTAATTTGCATGAGACCCATTTAATCGCAGAGACCTCTTCGCTTCTTCTTGCCCTCTAGTCTGATGTGTGTCCCCCACCCAGCCGGTCCCGAGCCCCCGCAGGCGGAGTGTCTCCGCGCCCCACCCCTGGCCCCTCGCCAGCCGGGCCTCCAGGACTTCGCCTTAATTGGTGATTAGCCTCAGCTGGAGTCCCGGGGCCTGGAGGGAAGAAGGGTCCGGCGAGAGGGCGGCACCTGGGCTGTGTTCTCCACAAAGAGCTCCCCACACACGCACCCCCTGCCTAGGGGGCCTTTTCCTCCCTCGCACGGCCAGGGACAGCCCTAACGCCAGGACACCTTCACACTGTCCGAGACCGCATCCCCAGGACCCTTCTCCACCGCAGAGACCGAGGGGCGACCCGGGCAGAACCCGCCGCCTGGCTTAGCCCCCATTCCAGCGCACCGCAATCCAGATGCAGGAGGGAGGGGGACCCGGCCGGGGGAGCGCAGTCTGGGGAGGAGGGGCGGAGGCGCTGGGGACATGGAGTGGGAACTTGGCTGTGCCTACGGGAGGGGGAATTGGGGCGGGAACCCCGCACTGGCTGGTGGGGGAACGCGGGGGAGAGGGCGGAGCTGGGCCGCAGAGGCCCCTCCCCGCGGCGGCACCGCGGCCCGGCCTGTTATTCCACTAGCGGCTTGGCCCCGACCCGCGCAGCGCCAGTGGTTCGGGGAGTAGGCCCCCGCCTTCTCCCTCGCCCGGGCCTAGAGACACCCCCAACCTAAGAGGCCAGAGACGAGGCTGGAGCTGCTGCCGCATCCCGGCCCAGCCTCCCCCAACATCCCTCTCCCCGGCTGGACATCTGGACTCTGGGCCCCGCACCGACAGGGTTCCGGAAACCCTCCCCGCCCAGCTCCGCGGGCCGGGCCCCGCACCGCCCCCTCTCCAGAGCCCCGCGCCCTTCTCCAGACCAGACTTCCGCCCACCCCTGGACGCCCCCTCTCTGTCCCCTCCTCCCCGAGCCTGGACCGGGGTAGGAGGGAGGGGGTGTGTGCGCCCTGCGCCGTCCCCGCCCCGCCCCGCCCCGCCCCCCGTGATTCCCCCTGCATGGCCCGCCCGGGTGGGGGACGCGGGGGGGCCCGGGCGCCATGCGAGGGGGGCACAAGGGGGGTCGCTGTGCCTGTCCCCATGTGATCCGAAAAGTGCTGGCAAAATGCGGCTGCTGCTTCGCCCCGGGGGGACGTGGTGAGTGCGAGGTCGGAGAGGCCCAGTGTTGAGTGGGGCGCGGGCTGGGGGTTCAGGTTTGCCCTGGCCCTAGGGATTTAGGGTCTGGAGATTGTGCGTGCGTTTTCCAGGAAAGTGGCTTAATAGATTATTTCTAAGGTTCCTTCTGCCACCAAATTTCTATTGGTTCAAGTTAAGAAAATAGGGGAAGGGGCAGGGGATTCCTCTCTTCACCATTGTCAACTGGGTATGAGAAAAACCCTCTCCCCAAACCCCTTAGGCCTAGAACTGCTATCTTTCCTCAAATCCTCTTGCCAAGAGTCTACTTCAGATCTGAAGAGGGACAGGGGGATGGAAGAATGAGGAATGAGGGAGTCCATGAGGGGCTTTGTAATGAATGGCAGCTCATCTGCCCCAGAGCCCAGGCCAGAAGTAATCCTGATGAGCTCCCCTCTCTTGGCCCCACTATTGGGCTTGTGCATGCCTTGGGGAAGTGGGCTGCAGAAGTCTTTTCTTTTTATAGTGATTACTGCAAATGTCAGAGGAGGGGTCTGGGGGTGGCAGATGGACTCAACTCTTTTCTCTGCCCCCACTTCCCAGAGAATGGTCTGTACCCATTGGAAGGGGGAGGGTTGTGGGAGAGCAGATGGCCACCCCCAGCTTCCAGTGTCTGCCCAGATGGCTGCCCCCACCCCCATATATGTGCCATGCTCAGGATATGGGGGAACCTCCACATGTACCTGAGAGTTCCAGGCCTGGGGAGCCAGGTGTTTACTGTTCTTCCTCCTGAGGGTGCCTTGGTGAAATTTTCTGTCCTGACCAACTCAAACAAGAATAGCAGATAGTGAGCCCTGGGGGAGAAGGATTGAGTATTATGGGGAGGAAACCCTGGGAACTCCATGGGGACCCTGAGTCTGGAGCTGGACCAATGTTGGTATCTATCACTTCCTTCCCTTTCTAACCCCCACCAGAATCCTATTCTATTGCTGGCAGTGAGGGGAGTATCTCAGCTTCAGCTGCCTCGGGTCTGGCTGCCCCCTCCGGCCCCAGCTCTGGCCTCAGCTCTGGCCCCTGTTCCCCGGGCCCTCCAGGGCCAGTCAGTGGCCTGAGGAGATGGTTGGATCATTCCAAACATTGTCTCAGTGTGGAAACTGAAACAGATGGTGGCCAAGCAGGACCATATGAGGTGAGCAGGTAGTACTCCAGAAGCGTGTAAATAGAGAGGGACACTGGGAGAGAGGGTAAGTTGTATCCACTGGTCAGTGGGGAAACCCAGCTACTGTTCCTGACCTCTGGCCCCCAGAACTGGATGCTGGAGCCAGCTCTAGCCACAGGAGAGGAGCTGCCAGAACTGACCCTGCTGACCACATTGTTGGAGAGCCCTGGAGACAAGACTCAGGTATGAAGAAATGGGTCTGGAAGGCTCCCTTCACCCAGGAGGCATCCCTTTTGCTTACCCTAGGATGCTCTTTCCTTCCAGCCAGCTGAGGAGGAGACTGCTTCCCAGGCCTCTGAGAGTGAGGAGGAGCAGAAGAAGGTGGCTCTGGAAAGGAGTATGTAAGTACCCTTTCCCTCCCATTGCACAATTTCCAGAAGATTCTCCCTCACACTTTAGACCTGAGACTAGAAATCCCCTCTGAGGTTAACTCCATGGAGATGAAGGAAGAAGAGGGGTTTCTAATCCATGTAGGAGGAACCAGCCAAACCAAGGATGTGCTCAGACTCTGAAGTCAGGATGTCTTCCTGTTCTTTTCCTAGGTATGTCCTGAGTGAACTGGTAGAGACAGAGAAAATGTATGTGGAGGACTTGGGGCAGATTGTGGAGGTAGCTCCCTTTAACCTTTCCCAGCCCAGGCCCACCTGCCCTTTCCCTCTGCTCAGGTCTATTTTTAGATGTCTTGGTGCTCTTCTGTTCCATCCTCCCAGTTCCCTCACCCCCATCCTGGTCCTGGAGGGGGGTTCTTCCACGAGGATTGACCCCCCACGCTCCCACTCCAACCTTCCGACAGGGTTACATGGCCACCATGGCTGCTCAGGGGGTCCCCGAGAGTCTTCGAGGCCGTGACAGGATTGTGTTTGGGAACATCCAGCAAATCTACGAGTGGCACCGAGAGTGAGTGGTAGGGCCCCTAGAGTGAAGGGCTTGGGAGGGGCTCACATCTGGTCCTCTCTGTATCACCCCCAGGCGAAGGAGGAACCTAGAACAGAAGACTGAACATTTGGAGGGGCTTGATGGGAGGAGCACTGCTAGCGCAGACAGCTTGAAATTAGGCCTTTGTGGGGGGCAAGTCTAAAATGTACTGGACCTCCCTTTTCCCTGCCAACCCCTCCAGCTATTTCCTGCAGGAGCTACAGATGTGTTTGGAGGATCCTGATTGGCTGGCTCAGCTATTCATCAAACATGTGAGCTTCGAGGGGGTGGGACTTAGGAGGGGCGGGGCTTGGGAGTGGGTCAGGGCTATGTGGAGCTTTGCCCTGTCTCCTAGCCGACCCTACTCTCTCACACTTTACCTTTGCCCTCTTAAGGAGCGTCGGCTGCATATGTATGTGGTGTACTGCCAGAATAAGCCTAAGTCAGAGCATGTGGTGTCAGAGTTTGGGGACAGCTACTTTGAGGTCAGTGGCTGAGGTGCTTTTGGGGGAAGGGGACAGAATCAGCATGAGCACTTGGTCCAGGCTGCGAAAGTACACTCACCCTGTCTCCAGGAGCTTCGGCAGCAGCTGGGGCACCGCCTGCAGCTCAACGACCTCCTCATCAAACCCGTGCAGCGAATCATGAAATACCAGCTGCTGCTCAAGGTCAGGAACACCTTTTCCTGGGTGACATAGCTGGCTGGGAGAGCCTTCTTCTCATTTATCTCCTCAGGGTTCCTAAGGCTCCCCAGACCTCCTGGGGGTCTCCACTTGTGTCCTTAAGGGGAGGATGTAAGAGCTTCTGAGGAGGTCCTCATGACCTCCCTGAGCATTTCTTCTCCCTGTCTTAGGATTTTCTCAAGTATTATAGCAGAGCTGGGATGGATACTGAAGAACTGCAGGTGAGGACCCCCAGATCTTCCAGGACACACCGTGTACACATTCTCTTAGCCTTATGGGTTCTCCCAGCCCTTTGGGTGGTTTAGAGCTGTGCTGGCTTTTAGAGGAGGCTGGTTGGTGTCAAGACATGGTTTTAAGAGGCAGTTGGCTGAGGAAAGAGGCCTCTTTCCCTACAATGATGATGCTCCTCTCTTCACCTGCAAACCAGCGAGCTGTGGAGGTCATGTGCTTCGTGCCCAAGCGCTGCAATGACATGATGACTCTGGGAAGACTGCGGGGCTTTGAGGTACTGGTGGGACAGGAAACTGGAGGCCCAGTGCTCCAGTCTGCCCCAGTCTTAGCATTCTGAGGTCCTATGGGAATTGTCCTCTCCTGGAGCTGACCCCGTGGTTGGTTGGGAGTATCAGGGGAGGGAGAAAAGGAGGAGCAGAGAGTTGCCCCTTTTCCCTCCTCATTCTTTCCTGAAGACCACTATGTCCTTTGGTTCTAGGGCAAACTGACTGCTCAGGGAAAGCTCTTGGGCCAGGACACATTCTGGGTCACGGAGCCGGAGGCTGGGGGGCTGCTCTCTTCCCGGGGCCGAGAGAGGCGTGTCTTCCTCTTTGAGCAAATCATCATCTTCAGCGAGGCCCTGGGAGGAGGAGTTAGAGGTGGAACGCAGCCTGGATATGTGTATAAGAGCAGCATCAAGGTGGGGAGGGGGCCGGGAGGGAGGGCTGACTGGGTTGGGGTGAGGCCCTCAGCGAGGATGTCTGGCTCTTGGATTTGTTGGAGGCAGCAGGAACCAGAGAAGATTCTGGAGGCTATCTCCTATTTACTAATTCAGGTGAGCTGCCTGGGGCTGGAGGGGAACCTTCAGGGTGATTCTTGCCGCTTTGCCCTGACCTCCAGAGGGCCAGCGGGTGGGATCCAGCGCTATGTCCTGCAAGCCACAGACCCTGCAGTCAGCCAGGCCTGGATCAAGCAAGTGGCCCAGATACTGGAAAGCCAGCGGGACTTTCTCAATGGTGAGGCTCATCCTCCCTCCCCAACAAGCCCTTTCAGCCCTTTGATCTCCTGAATCCTTCACTACCCAAATCTCCAGCCCCTGCCCGCTGACCCTGGTGCTTCTCCCAGGACCCCATCCTCACTTTTTGACTACCAGATCAAGATTTGGTAGTTTAGAATTCCCTGAAGCCCCATGGGATTTACATTACTGCTAGTCCTTGGGAGCGGGCATAAAATGGGAGGGTGGCATGAGCAGAGCCCTTAGGGAAGGGGCCTGTCTCTGCTCTAACCCTCCTTCCAATCTTCTGTTTGCCCCAGCATTGCAGTCACCCATTGAGTACCAGAGACGGGAGAGCCAGACCAACAGCCTGGGGCGGCCAGGAGGGCCTGGAGTGGGGAGCCCTGGGAGACCTAGGCCTGGAGACCGGGCCCAGGTCAGCACACACACCCCCACCAATGGCTCACTCCCCTCCCTGCTGCTGTTGCCTGAAGGGGAAATGGCCAGAGCCCCCCTACCCCTGGACACACAGGTATGAGAAATGGGATTCCCTGGTTGTGGGGGTACAATGGGGAGAGCCTCTCCTCCCCCTCTATCATTCCTTTCTCCCACCACCATCCTTTTACCTGCCCCTTCCTACTTCCCATCTTTGACCCTCCCCCTCCAGTTTAACCTGGGGAGAGGCTGATGTTCTCAGATAATCTAAGCTATCTGGAAGAGGAGGTGGTTCGGCTGGGGGCTTATACCGAAAAGAGGGAGCAAGGGTGATTTCTGACCTTTTGCGACCCTCTGACTTGAGTCTTTCTTCAGACCCCCAGTGACATCCCCCAGGCTCCTCTTGACTCTCCTCCAGTCCCTCCAATTCTGAACGCCCCTCCCTGCCAGGCCAGACTTGCCAAGCTGGATGAAGATGAGCTATAACTGGTAACTGGTGAAGGCCATAAGCATGGTGCTGACTCAGCCACTCTGTTCCCCAAGGATCTTCAGGGCAACCCTTCTGACACCGCCCCGGATTTCCTTCCCTCTTGGTGTGTCTGGGGGTGGGGGAGCAAGGCTGGGAACGGTGTCAACTTGTAGGAAGGTACCTACGCCCAAAAGGACTTTCTCCCCCAAAGAACACAGGTTTCTTCAGCTCTCGTCCTTCTGCATGCATCACGGGTCCCCCCAAAAGGAGGATATGTGGGTGGGTGGGAGGGCTGGGGCAAGAACCAGATAGAAATTAGTGGTTTTGGTTTTGATCTTGTTTTTCCTGTATTTCTGAGAATAAAAGGTTTTGTTGTATCACCGAGGCTGCTGTCTTGGCACAGAGACGGCGAGGCTGTCGTTAGTTGGCTTCCATAGGGTAAAGAGACATAGAAGAGATCACTTGGCTGTAGTCATGGGAAGAGGGGTCTGAAGAAGGGCACAGGGTATAAGATAAAAGATGTTACTATCTTTGTTCCTCACCTGCAGCTGCAGCATCTCTCAGTCTAGACCTGAGGCCTCCTGGGGCCAGTGGAAAACCCTTTCCCTTTACCCATCCCTTCTTTTCTTCCCATCCACCCTCTCTTCTAGATCCCACAGGAGAGCCCAGTGTAGTGTGACTTCCCACCATCCCCCAAAACCCAGATGCTAAAGCACAAAATGCCCAGTGTACCTTTCCTTCTAAGGCCTCCATGTTCAGCCGAGGGAGAATGAGAAGGTGGAGAGGATCCTGAGGGCTGTGGCCCCTTCTTGGCTGTGGGGCTCCCACCAAGGGGCCTCCTTGTTTTTGCTGTCTGGGAGGCCATAAGCCAAGCCAGACCGAGCAGGAGATTCTTCTTCAAGCTACAGACCCAGGAATGGAGAGCCCAAAGGAGTCTTCACCTCTCCCCAACTTCTGGGATAGCTCCTGGAAGAAAGAGAGCCAAACATTCAGAGATCCGTGTCCAGATGCCCTGTCCTGGGTCCTTGTGCATCTGTGTGTCTGCTGTGTCCCCTGGGCTTGGTCACATGTACTCAGGCTTCCTCATCAGACAATGAACTGCTGGGGTGGAAGGGTGAGGAGGAGCTGGAGCCTCCCGGTGGGCCTGAGGCCCCTCAGGCCAACAATGGGGGGAGGGATCTTTACAGGGGGGACAGGACGTAGGGCCCCGATAAGACTTCTGGGGAACAATAGGAGGAATTAAGAGAGGCAACCGCCCTCACCGCACCCCACCCCCAGGGCTTTGGGGTCAGGGACTAGGGAGTCAGACAGTGATGGGGAGGGATGCTGAGGATTCTCCTGAGTGGAGGGGGGGGGGCAAATAGAATTCTGGGGCTCAGAACCTTTGTATTTCTTTAGGGACCCCTGGGGTTTATGAGGTGGGTGGGTGATTTCTCTGTACTTAATCACAAATGTGTTTTTGAGTGCTTACTTTGTGAATAGTGCTTGAATGTAATAAATGCTTTTGGTTTTTTGTTGGTGTTTTTTTTTTTTTTTTGGCCCCTAGGAAATAAAATCAAAATTCCCTAACAGTTCAACATTTCCCCGAGGCCCTGAGCTGGGAGCAGAGGCCCATCTAGTCCCAGCAGGGATGTGGGGGTGGGGGTGGTTCTGTCATTGTCCCTGCCCAATGCATGTTTCCCATCTTAGATTTGTGAAACTGCTAAGTCCGATACAGATACAGAGTCCCTTATGCTTTCTTGTGGCCAGCGGTCCCCCATGAGGGTTTAGGTCTGGGGCGGGGAAGGGGAACCGGTGAACGTTCTGGACTGCTCTTTAGCGAGCAAGGCAGCAGCTTAGAGCAAGCAAGACCCCTGACCCTAGAGGAGCCAGCTGCTGGCTCCGGCCAAAGTGCAGATGCAGAAAGGAACCGGGAGTGAAGAGGGGGTTCCTCAAAGGGCTTAGGAGTGGTAAATAGCGGGTCTTGAGTGTTGAGGGTGAGGACCACTTATCTTTTGGCCTTTCTGGTGCCTTCTCTCTTCACCGCCACCCCCACAGTAGCCCCAGAGCTAGCTAGCGATCCAGCCGAGGCCGGGAGTGTCCGAGGAAACGCCTGACTTAGAGAATCCCCTCCCCGGGCCGCAAGTCTCTCCTGACGGGAGAAGGCCCCCACGGCAGGTCCCCCTCCAGGGCAGGATTGGACCCAGCATAGTGGGGGCGGGGCTCAGGGCAAGCTGGCCAAGTGGTATTTAAGACTGGGAGGAGTCGGGATGGCCCAGGGCAGAATGAGTGGGATCCGGGGCGCCAGGAACTGCCCGGGCCTGGGAGAGGTTTCCGGCCTTAGGTCCCCCCTGGGCACCGGGTTCAGGAAACCTCTCACCGAGGATCGGTTCCGGCAGCTCTTCGGGGATGCAGAGGAGGAACAAGAGCTACCCGCGGAGCCCTGCTTGCCCCGGCTGCTCAGACTGTGGAGGCCACGGGCCCGCGCCTGTTCGGGGTCGGGGGCGTGGCGCCTGCTCCTGGCAAGGCTGCCTCCGCTGAGCTGGCTGCCCCGCTACCGCTGGCGGGCCTGGCTGCCCGGGGATGCTGTAGCCGGAATGACCGTGGGCATCGTGCACGTGCCCCAGGGTGAGCGGCCCAAACGCCAGCCTGCCAGGAACTTCCCAGGCCCGGGAGAGGGGAATCGGGCAGCGGGGCGGTGGGTTACGTCGTTGAGAGTTCGGGTAGAGGGACCTGAAATCAAGCTTGGGCTAAGGTCTACGGAGCTCGCCACCTCAGCTCGGTCAGGTCCCCACCCCCAGCTCTGCGCAATCCCCTCTCCTGCGCAATCCCGCAAGAAGTCTTGGACAGGTTCCCGCTCAGGGAACTGGAGAGGCACGACGCCTGCCTCCCCCCAGGACTCGGCCGACACGGATCTGTGCTCCAGTCCGCCCCACGACCTCCCGCCGAGGCCCGTTAACCCCTCAGTTCCCTCAAGTGGCAGGATTTAGTGTCCCCCATCCCAACCTCTAAGTGTGGGGTAAGGGCACTGTCCTGGCTGCTGAGCACCACCCCCTGCACGCACCGCAGATCTTTTTTTCCACTTCTTCCCCAGGCATGGCTTTTGCCCTCCTGTCTTCTGTGCCCCCCGTGTTCGGACTCTACACTTCTTTCTTCCCCGTCCTCATCTACACCTTGCTGGGTACTGGGAGACACTTGTCCACGGGTGAGTGACAGGAACTGTTCTCCCTCTCTCTGGAATGAAAATGGACAGAGGTTTGAGACCTGCCTTCTTGTAAGCTCCTTGACTCTTATCCCCCCTCTTCACCTCTCTCGCCGTCCCTAACGCCCCGGTCTCGACCCTCTGACCCGGGCAGTGCTCGCTGGGGCTGCCGAGTGATTGCAGAGAGGCGGGGATTTACTTGGACTTTTCCTTTCCGGAGAATTTGGTTAAAACGAACATCTCTGAGACTTGGAAGGGGGAGAAGAGATGAGTGAGTGGTCACCCCAGAGGAGCACGCAGTTCTCGGGGAGTCTGCATGAGGGGGCGTCGATACATTGCCGAGCAGTTTTTGATGACTGATGCTCCCACCCGTTCCGTCTCACCGCCAGTTGCCTGCTGCGGCACCAGCTCATGGCGCCGTCGTCTTCGCCCCGGCAGCGGCCCTCTGGGCGAGCGGGGTCTGACAGCAGCACACCTGCCCTAGAGCGCCGAGCCTGGGCCGTGGCCGTGCCCCGGGCGGCACAGCTGACTGTCTCTGCATTTGTCCCCCACCCCATCCCCGCCCTAGGAACGTTTGCAGTACTCAGTCTCATGACGGGCTCGGCCATCCAGCGGCTTGTGCCCGAACCCCCGGGGGGGAACCTGAGCGGAATCGAGAGGGAGCGGTTGGACGCGCAGCGGGTTGGGGCGGCCGCGGCCTTGGCCTTCTGGAGTGGGGCGCTGATGGTGAGGGAGGACCCGCAGGGAGGGCCTTGGGGGAACCACGCTGGGGGCTGGGGGAGAGGGCCACGTCCCTGGCACGGGACCAGGCCGGCGAGGTGCGCCGAAGAGCTGGCGCACTGCGCTCGGCTGGTCTGCGTCTCCGCCTGTTGGTGACGGCGTTATCTTCTCGGCAGCTGGGGATGTTCGTATTGCAGCTCGGCGTCCTGTCTACCTTCTTGTCGGAGCCGGTGGTCAAGGCACTGACCAGCGGGGCCGCGCTGCACGTGCTCGTGTCCCAGCTGCCGAGCCTTTTGGGGTTGCCCCTTCCGCGCCAGATCGGCTGCTTCACTCTCTTCAAGGTGGAGGTGGAAGGACAGCGGGGGAGAGGCTACCAGCGGTCCGGGGAACAGGGAAATACAAATAGGGAGGCAGGACGGCGGGTGTGGGGGAGAGTGGGTTACTGGGACGGAGGAAAGGGGTTGGAATCACCTGGCCTGAATGAGAGTCCCCCTACGGAGGTGGAAGCCCTGACAAAAGCCGAGACAGAGGGCCTCGCCTCGGCCAGGTGTTCGCGCTGGGGGGCGGTCGACCCTGGAGCGGGGCTGTTTGCTCACCGCTCCTGCCCACAGACGCTGGCCGTCGTGCTGACGGCGCTGCCCCGGAGCAGTCCCGCGGAACTGACCATCTCGGCGCTCAGTCTGGCGCTGCTAGTGCCGGTAAAAGAATTGAACGCGAGATTCCGGGACAGGCTGCCCACTCCTATCCCAGGGGAAGTCGTCATGGTGAGGATGGCCCCCGCATCTCTGCCCCCTGGTCGGCAAAGACCCTGCCCACCCTCTAGCAACGGGTCAGAATGACTCCGCGGGGCCGCTGCCGCCCCCTTGTGGAAAGCAGAGGCGCCACAGTCGAAAAGTCCTGCCCATCGGTGTACGTTTCCAGGCCTCCTCTCAGAACGCTTTGATCTGCAAAAATCCTCCGAGATCTCCCACCCATACTTCCCTACTTCTCTTAAGGAACCCCCTACAGACTTCTTACTATGCCTCTTCTTCCTCCCTGCAGGGCCCCCTTGCAGTCTTGCTGGCCACAACACCTCCACTCTCATCTTTCCACAGGGCCTTTAACTGTAATTCACAGTTATCTCCCTCCAACCTACAGTTCTCTCTTTCTTGAACTAAGTAATTGTTCTGTCTCCACAGATACCCTATACCTTCCTAGATGTAGTCCAGTCTCCCTGCTTAGAACAGCCATGATTCCTCATGCCAGCCCACTCTTACTTTCTCCTGCCCCCTGTCTCTCATAGACCCAGGTATCCACCACTCCTCTTCCAGTTCCCACATTCCTTCGCTCTAAATCCATTGTCACGCACTTATCACAAACACACCCGAGCTACCTCCGTTGCCTGGCTCCTTGGACCACCTCCTTGTGCGTTATGGTCTTCTCTTAATGCTGGGCCCCTTCTGGCTTCCACCAGGGGTCCCACCCCCCCATGCCCTAATTTTCTCTATTTCCCAGGTGCTCCTGGCCTCAGTGCTTTGCTTCACGTCTTCCCTGGACACAAGATACAATGTCCAGATAGTGGGAATGCTACCTGGAGGGTAAGAGAGAATGAAAAGGTGCCAGCTTTCCTGGTAACCCAAGCCTTTTCTGACCCAACACCTCCTCTCGTCCTGCCCGACTCTATTTTCTCTGCCTTCCCTACTCCCTGCAGCACCCAAGCCAGCCTCACCATGAATCCCTCCCTCTTCAGATTCCCTCAACCCCTCCTCCCCAACCTGACTGAGCTGCCCGGGATCCTGGCCGACTCGCTGCCCGTTGCACTGGTGACTTTTGCTGTGTCAGCCTCCCTGGCCTCCATCTATGCAGACAAGTATAGCTACACTATCGACTCCAACCAGGTGGGACTCTGACTGTGGACCCCAACCTCATTCAGGAGACAACCCCTAATCTGACCTCCCTCCCTGCCTTTTTCTCTCTCCCCTTCATCTCACTGCATCCCTCCAGGAGCTATTGGCACATGGGGTCTCCAACCTGATTTCCTCCCTCTTCTCTTGCTTTCCCAACTCGGCTACCTTGGCCACAACCAGCCTATTAGTGGATGCCGGTGGGAATACACAGGTAAGAGGGCAGCCTTGAATGAGGAGAAAGGGTGGGGGCATCCAGGTTGGGATGGAGAAACGGGTGGGAGACTGGTAGATACCCAGGGGGCATCTAGACAGAGCAGGATGGGAATCTGTGAGAGAGAGGTGCATGAGGGGATGAGATTACCTAGGTAGGCAGGATAAAAGATAACAGTAAGGCCAATTAAGACCCCACCAGCTGCTCCAAGGGAGAAAAGACTTGGGGATCTGCTCCTGTAAATATCACAGCCTAGAAAACCCTATGGGGCAGTTCTACTCTGTCCTATAAGGTCGCTATGAGTTGGAATCATGGAGTGGTGTAAACCGGGTGGTGCAAACAGTTAAGCGCTCAACTGTTTTGTTGTTGTTAGGTGCCATCAAGTCAATTTCAGCTCAACTCATAGCCACCCCATGTGACAGAGTAGAACTGCTCCATAGGGTTTTCCAGGCTGTAAATCTTTACAGGAGCAGATCACCAGGTCTTTCTCCCAAGGAGCCGCTGGGTGGGTTCGAACCACAGACTTTTTGGTTAGCAGCTGAGCGCTTAGCCGCTGTACCACCAGGGCTCCTAAGTGCTCAACTACGGGGTGAAAAGTTGGAGGTTCAAACCTACTCAGAGGTGCTTTCGAAGACAGGCCTTGGCAATCTGCATCCAAAAGCTCTCAGCCTTAAAAACCCTATGGAGCAGTTCTACTCTTCACTCATTCAGAACAAACTCAATGGCAGCTAACAACAGCAGGCTCTAAGCACTGAGAGGGATTGTGGCGACCATCTGGAGTTTAAAATAAAAACAATGCTAAACTGTAAAATAAATTTAAGAGATAAAATTCTCATTTTTTTCCCACAAGGATTATTTTGATGAATTCTTAAAAAGAAATATAACATGCCAAAATCTCCCCCTAATATTTTTGGGTTCCCTTTCTTTCTTGGTGCCCTAAGCACGAGGTTAGCCTGCCTCCAGGGTAATCCAGAGGTGGCTTTTAAGATAGAGATAGGCTACAAAAAGGAAGAAGTTGCACTACATCTAGGGGGAGACCGGCAAAGGACAGGCATTTGGTTGGGGGAAGGGGAAAGGTAGGTGTGAATGGCAGAAGATCTAGAAAGGGGTGAGGAATATCTGTTTGAGAGGGAGACTTCTGAGGGAGGGGAGGCAGCCTAGACAGGGAGGTCTGCTCTCACACTGAGGTGGGGGTGGGCTCCCTTCCTTCTCTCCTTCCCTGCCTCCTTCCCTCCAGCTGGCGGGTGTCTTCTCCTGTGTGACTGTCCTGTCAGTGCTGTTGTGGCTGGGGCCCTTCTTCTACTACCTGCCCAAGGTAAAGGGCAGAGGAGACATGATGGTGGCTTGGAGGGGTGGCTATAGACCAGGGCCTTGGGGTGGTCAGCCTGCCTCGTCTGTCTCAAGGCTGTCCTGGCCTGCATCAACATCTCCAGCATGCGCCAGATGTTCTTCCAGATGCGGGAACTTCCACAACTATGGCGCATCAGCCGCATGGACTTTGTGAGAAATGGCAGCATTACCTTCCCCATTGCCCCCTTTTCATCTTCCCGGCATCCCCAGCCTCTGCCTTGGGTCAAAGCTAATTGTCCTGGTCCTGCATGCCCTTCACCCTCACCCCCACCCCACCCCTACTGCTGCAACACTCATACCTCTTAGTACCCTTTACTCAGAGACAAATTGAAGGGTGGGATTTGAATCCTCACAGACGTGAATATTTTATAACCCCCTAGCTGGTACCAGGTCTGGGGTCATCACCTTTGGTGCGTATCCCCTGTTGGGCTGACCCTGTCCCTTCCTTCTGTCACTCTACCTTCTCCTGGCCTGTCCCTCTCCGTCACTTGCCCTGACAGTCACTACCCCTGGACCCCTTTCCCTGGTGGTATGGCCCCGGCCCCTTCCTGCTGGGCAGTCTCCTACTCCATGTCCCGCAGGCTGTGTGGATGGTCACGTGGCTGGCTGTAGTGACCCTGAGTGTGGACCTCGGCCTGGCTGTGGGTGTGGTTTTCTCGATGATGACTGTTGTCTGCCGCACCCAGAGGTGGGAGTCGAGAGGAGGGGCAGGGAGAGGTGATGCTTTGGGTGACTTCCCCAGCCAGTCTAGGCTGGGAATCTAACCCCAGTTCCCTACCCAGGGTGCAGTGCTTGGCGCTTGGACTGGCCGAAGGGACAGAGCTCTACAGGCCACTCAGAGAGAGCCACAAGGTGTGTGGGTTATAGCCAAGGAAGGAAGGGAAGATTCCACCCGAATGTTTCTGTGACCCTCTGACTTCTTAGTTCCTCCAGGTCCCAGGGCTCTGCATTCTGAGCTATCCGACACCACTCTACTTTGGGACCCGGGGGCAGTTCCGCCGCATACTAGAGCGGCATCTGGGACTTGGAGAGAGGGACATGGTAAGGTCAAAGAGAGTGGCTCCTCTGGGAGTGGGAGGCAGGTGGGTGTTCTGAGGGGGACCCTTGTGCTCAAAGGGTGCATGTTCATGTTTGTGTCTTCCCTAGTGCCAACTGACTGCCCCTCTCTACTCACAGGAGACTCCGAAGCCAGATGGCCCACCTGATGCAGGTGAGATGGGATGACAAGGAGCGAGATTGGAGCATGATCCATGGAAGCATCTGAGTACTCCTGCCTTCTCCCTACCTTAGTTGCCGAGCCCGTCAGAGTGGTGGTCCTTGACTGCAGTGGGGTCACCTTTGCAGATGCCGCTGGGGCCAGAGAAGTGGTACAGGTGAGGGAGAGAGTAGACTGAAGAGAAAGTGCCCTTATCATCCCGCTCAGACCCCTGACTTCAGACTTAATATCCCCCTGCCCCATCCTTGCAGCTGGCCAGCCGTTGCCGAGATGCTGGGATCCACCTTCTCCTAGCTCAGTGTAACGGTGAGAGGTGTGGGTGGGTGGAAGGACCAATTGACTTGAGAATGACTGGACACTTGGGGGGAGGAAAGAGGACATGGTGTGGACTTTGGGACTGAGAGCCTGATCCCCTCCCCACACAGCCTCAGTGATGAGGACACTGACCTGGGCAGGACTCCTGGACATAGTGACCCCAGAACAGCTGTTTGTGAGTGTCCAGGATGCAGCTGCTCATGCCCTGGAGAGACTGGTGAGGGGCAACGGCAGTAGGAGTGGGAGCTTGGAGGGGGCTGGGTTTTAGCAAGTGTGGTGTCGGTTATGGCTGAAGACCCCCAGCAGAGCATGTGGGAAGGGCACTAAGGAGGGAGATCAAGGAGGAAGAGGTATGGATGAAATGATCAGGCAATTTTACAACCAAGCTGGGGAGACTGGGCCTAGCTGTGTGAAGAACTGAGAAACTAAGTTCCCAAAGTGGCTAGTGGTGCCCCTCAGAGGACTACCAAAGCTCAGGTGGGCATGGGGGTTGCCTAATCTACTCCTGACATGTCCCCTCTCTTCTCCAGGAGCTCACTGGTCCAAAACCTTGCACAGTGTGGGTCTGATCCAGTCAGTTGGAGAAATGCACAGCCCCAACAACATTGTAGGGGGAGGACACAAGCCCCCTTAATTAATGTGGCTAATAAACAAAGCTGGGAGCTTCTGGGACACATGAAGTGAGTCTGGGTATTTGTACACGGACACCTCGTGCCCTTCCTCGACGCCCACAGCATTGCAAGGACACAACTGAGAATGGCTTTGACTGTGTTTTCACCAGCCCCCACCTCAGCTCCAGAGTCATCAGTTCTCTCCATGGGGTTGGGGCTGGAGCCAGTGCACAGAGTCCTGGATCCAGAGACGGAGTGCAGGGTACAGCCCTGGGATTACATTTTGGGGGGGGGGTTCCCCACCCCCCAGTCCCAAGGAGATGAGAGCAGAGGGTTTCTACTTTAGGTTCTTAGGGTCCCCCTGGGCTCTTTGGCACTTGGAAAGCAAGTCCCCATTTCCTGCTCCATTAGAATGAGGTCTGGCGGAAGACTTGGCACTGGCTGTGGGAGAGGGTATGGCTCCATCATGCCCCTGGGCACTCAAGGAAAGGAGGGGTGTCACCCGGACAAGCCCCTGTGTGGGATTAGGTTCTGAAGATGAGGGGTGAGGGGCTGGAGGGCCAGAGACAGTCAGTCGAATGGTCACTGGGCAGTGGGGTTTGCTGGAAATTCCTGGCAGGGACGAGGAGGCAAGTCCAGCTTGATAATCAAAAGGCCCTGGGTGGCCATCACTCCGTGGTCATGCACTGCAGCCGGTGTTTGAAGAAAAGCAGGCGGTGTTTGGCCACCTGACTTTCGTCCAGTGATCCCGGGTAGCGATACCGGGCATAAGCCTCTGACCTGGCATCCCTTGACACCCAAGGAAGCTTCACCTTGGATGCATGATCCACAACGACGTCTGAGCAGGAGCCCACTTGAAGGGAACCAAGCCCATCCAGGAAGAATTCTGGTGGGAGAGGGGTACAGAGAAAGGTCCTGAGGTTGCAGAAGGCCAACCCTTAAGGGAGAACTGGGAGTTGGGGTACAGAGGGTACATATGCAAAGACTTCCTTTCTAAGGACCTTGGGCAGGTGAGTAAATTCCTCTGGATCTGTTTTACTCTTCTATAAAATGGAATGGATACACTTGCCTTGTGCTTTGAAAACAGAAAAACTCACCCTGCACTGCCCAGAGATTCAATAAATGCCTGATTGGCTGCTCCAAGTGTGATCTGAACCAGGGGAATAGGCTTGGAAAGAGGTAGGGGTGGGGGTGACAGTCGCGGGGAGGTTCACATACCCAGGAGGACCCAGCAGCTGTACTAGGGGTGGAGGTTTACAGGGCATGCAGGCTGGGAGGGAATGGGAGCTGTCTCCCACAGGGAGTTCTCAGCCCCAGCGCAGGCCTCTGTACATCTTCGTAGAACCTCTCTAGGGGCTCCGAGTGGCAGCCGTGGGCTCCGTAGGGGTAGGCTAGGAAGACGGGCCCTCGCCCAGCGCCCCGTGGTGGTGGTGGTGGGGGGGGGGCGGTCCCTGCGAGGCCCGACCGGGAGGGGGCGCCACTCACCCAGATGGGCTACTCGGCTGAGGCGCGGGTCGAAGCCGACCTCGCGCACCTTGTCAGTTCGCGCTAAGAAGAAGTTGACCACGCCGTCGGTGACCACGCAGCCCGGGAAGCCGATGAGCTCGTGGTGGAAGCCGCGCCTCTGCCGGAGGCAGTTTCCGCGGCCCGGCGCGCCGGGCTCCACGGTCAGCAGCTGCCGGTACGTGGTGGCGAAGCCCGAGATCTCGCGCACCGCGCCCCCTACCTGCCGACAGTGGGAAAGTGGCTCCAGACAGGGCGGGACCAGGGAGGTCTGCGCCCTTCTCCCCCGGGGGCGGTTCCCCTGCCCGCCCTTTCCTGCTTCACCCTTGCAGGACCCAGACCGTCACTGGGTCCCCGCTTCTTCACGCTCCCTCGGCCCCAGGGCCTCTGTCAGCCCGCGCTCTCTCCTCTCCCCTCCCTCCCACCCCCCGCAGCCAGCTCCCCTCCCCACCAGATCCAGCGGCGTCCTCTCCAGCACGTCCACCAGTCTCTCCAGCCGCGTCCGTGCAGTGAAAACGAAATCGTCGTCCACCCATAACACGTACTTGGTGGTCACTTGGGACACGGCCAGGTTCCTGCCTGCGAACCACCCCTGGGGAAGAGGCTTGTGTGGTTGGAGGAGGCTGTAGAGATAAGACATGCCCCTCTGCCCCCTTTCTTCTTCTCCCCCTGATCCGTTTTGACAGCCTGTGCTCCTCTCCAAACTTTTGAGTGTTTAGGAGTGGCAGGGAGCTAGGTTTAAAAAAAAAAAAAAAAAAGCACTCCCAGGGGTTCTAAGTCAGTGTTCTGGGGAATGGTCCTCGAATGCATTCATTCATTTATTCATTCATGTGTTCACTGATTCATCAACTATTTCTTGAGTGCCCACTAGGTGTTAGGCATTATTCTAAGGATGCAGCAGCGAACAAGATTCTTGCTCCCACCGAGCTTACATTCCAGGAATCCGCGTGCCTAGCAGGCACCCCAGTGATTCTGAAACAGATGGAGGCTGCAGACTGACAGCACGCCCCCGCCCGCAGCCCCCTGTGCCGCCCGACCTCGCTGGTTTCGCACCTTGCCAAAGGGCATGACATAGTGCTCGATATGTGGGCCGCTGATGAGCTCCGGCTTCTCACTGTCGTCAGCGATGACCACGGTGACCGTCGGGTAGAAGCGGCGGATGCTGGCGATGAGACCCCGTAGCCGGTCATAACGAAGGAAGGTCTTGGTGGCAATGGTAACCAGAGCGCTGATGTTGTACTGGGCTGGGAGTGAGGGCGCAGGGGTGGGTGCAGATAAGGAGGATAGAGAGGGTGAGGAACATGAAGACACCCCCTCCTAGGGCCGTCCCCTCCCAATTTGCCCCCCCAGAGTTGGATCTAGGTCCCTGCCCCTACCAGCCTCACCTCCCTGGGGTAGAGCCCCAGGCGGGTACAGCCGCGGGTTGGGCGGGTGTCTGATGCGGATGGTGAAGGCAGCCTCATGCCCCTCAGTGGAGAACCGGACTGTGAAGACAGAACATGGTGAGGGGACAGTACATGGGAAGTGCCCTTAAGCCTGGGGCAGCGTTCTCTAGTCAGTCAACCAATATGTTTAAGTGCCTACTCCATGTTCAGCTTTTCTAGGTCTTGGTGGACAAGAGCACAAGGTCCTTATCTCTATGGAGCTTACATGCTAAACGGATGGGAGAAGGACAAACAGTTTTTAATTAAAAGCAAATCTTTATTGAGTATTTACTACGTGCCAGGCACTTTTAAAATTACCTGATATGCATTTACTCATTTAATCCTCACGATAGCGCTGTTAAATAGATTCCCACTACAGAAAAAGAAACCAAGGCACAGAGAAGTTAACCCTTTCGTGCCCGATGGTACATACAGTGACCATGAACTTTTTCAGCTTCTGGGTTTATTGGGAAGCTGCTGTACCATTGACAGTGCGTGCTGCCACAAGGCAGGGCCCTTTATGACTGTTTGAAACTGAAGAAATGGGCATGTGCTGCAAATTACTGTTTTTACAGGGTATTGTATGAGCAGCCTAAATTTCTGGTAGGAAAAACAGAAATTTTGAAAATTTTTATTTGTTACACATATGTACCAATAGACCCCAGTGGGGACTCTGGAGTGTAATTAGTGGTACTTCATACATATCACTAAACACTTAGGGTAGGCTTGTGGGAGGTGGCAAGAAAAAAAATCCATACTACCTACCAAAAATTCAGACACACTCAATGATTTAGCATGCTTCCATTCATGAATATACATGGTATCAACAAAAATATCAACCCAAAGGTTGGCGGTTGAACTCATCCCTAGACCCCATCCATCGACTCTTCAGAAGAAATGGGCTGGTGATCTGCTTCTGTAAAGATAACTCCTGGGGTCACCACGAGTCGGGTGGACTCTATAGCAGCTAACAAGAACAACTTTGGGCCACCAAAGTGTTAAATGACTTGTCCACATTTACACAGCTATTAAGCAGTAAGGATGGGACAGGAACCTAGCCAGTCTGGTTCCATGTTAGGTAAACAAGAAAACTCAGATGCTGATAACTATTGAATAGAAAATAAGACAAGTAATGTGACAGTACATGAGATGTACTTTGCACATGCTATCAGGAGGGACCAGCACCTGGAGAAGGGCATCATGCTTAGTAAAGTAGAGGGTCAGTGAAGAAGAGGAAGACCCTTGACAAGATGGATTGACACAGTGGCTGCAACAATGGGCTCAAACATAGCAATGATTGTGAGGGTGGCGCAGGACCAGGCAGTGTTCAGTGTTTCATTCTGTTGTACATAGGGTTGCTATGAGTCAAAACTGACTGGATGGCACCTAACAACAATGACAATATGATAGTGGAGACATTTGAGCTGAAATCTAAATGACAAGGAGGACCCAGCCATGCAAAAATCTGGGGGAAGAGCATTCCAGGCAGAACGGCAAGTGC
The DNA here is from genome assembly GCA_030035585.1 of Dugong dugon. NCBI lineage: Eukaryota > Metazoa > Chordata > Mammalia > Sirenia > Dugongidae > Dugong > Dugong dugon. The sequence goes on from CM057465.1 coordinate 12,349,076, forward strand.
AAAGGCCCAGTGGTGGGAGCAGGCTTAGCGTAGCAAGCCTTGGAGAGAAGTAGGAGGGCTATGTTATGCTCCTTTTGCTAGGAGAGAAATGAAGCTCAGAGAGGTAAAACCCTTGCCCTCCAGTAGGTGGTGGGCTGGGAATAGTGCCTGAATCTTCTGGTTCCTGGGCCTGGTCACTTCCTGGGGCCCTTATGGTTGGCCTGGAGGGGGGACACACCCAAGGCTCAAGTTTCCCGCTGGCCTGCTCTGGCCCCAGAAGAACAAAGGCCCCTTCTCTCTGTCCGTGGCCCTGCTGGCCCAGCTGAAATGCCCATTGTGTGTCTGGGCAGCTCTGGCCATTGCCGGAGAGCCTCCCACACCCTCTGCCACTTGCCTGCCCCAGCCTTTCTAGGTCCTCTCTGCCCACCCCGCCTGCTCCTATCTCCACCCAGTCCTCATACCTGTGTCTGCTGTGTTGGCCTGGTAGCTTCGGCTATTATAAGTGACCAGCTGCAGCTGCCGGTTGAGCTGGTCCAGCCCTGGGCTGGTGAGTGTGAGGTCTGGCTGCCCCTCTCCAGTGAGAGTCACTCCTGTCACTTCCCCTGCCACATCCCAGGTGCCCAGGGAGGCAGTCAGGTTCACCTGGGAGGGGGGGTTGGAGTGCAGGGTTAGGCCCTAGACCCACCTCTTGCCTCCCTGGTCCTTCCATCCCTCCCTTGGCCCTGTCTCTCTCCCAGTATCTTTACTGCCCCCTGGCCTCCCTCCCCTCCTGTTTCCTCTCACCTGGTATAGCTCCCGACCTGAAGCTGCCTGCAGGCTTAGCCCTGGGAGGAAGGATGGGATATCAGAATCAGTGAACCCTCAGTTTCCCTCCCCTCTTCCAGCACACATAACACATGACTTTTCACCATTCCGCCTGTTGAGGCATCAACAGGGCATGTTGGCTAACATAGCCTAGAGTGGCTGGTTTTTGACTCCTTCTCATCAAAGCAGTATCTCTTCTATGACCTGGCCTATCCACCCACCTAACCTTTGGTCAGTCAGCAAAGAATAGATTCTTCTCCCCAAACCTCCCCAGTTACCAAAATCAAACCAAACCGGTTGCCATCGAGTCAATTTCAACTCATGGCAACCCCATATGTTACACAGTAGGACTGCTCCGTAGAGTTTTCTTTACAGAAGGAGCCTTGGTGGCTCAGTGATTAAGCACCCAGCTGCTAATCACTGAGTGGGGTCAGCAGTTTGAACTCACCAGCTGCTCCGCAGGAGAAAGATGTGGCAGTCTGCTTCTGTAAACATTACAGCCTTAGACGCTCTATGAGACAGTTCTACTCTGTCCTATAGAGCCGCTGTGAGTTGGAATCAACCAGACAGCAATAGTTTTTTGTTTTTTAAATAATCTTTATGGAAGCTGATTGCCAGACCTTTCTTCCACAGCACTGCTGGGTGGGTGTGAACCGCCAGTCTTTAGGTTAGTAGTCAAGTGCACAGTCTTCTACAATTCCTGACAACCCTAGCAACCCTCTGTCCCCACCTCCCACTTCATGAGCCCCCTTCTGACCTCCAAGTCCCCCTCTCATCAAGAATCCCACCTCCCATTCCAACCTTCCTCATTCTTCTCCACCCAGCCTCGGGCCCTGCCATCCTCACCATGGCCCAGGTCACTCTCTAGACCTTCCTTCTCACCTGGCACTAAGATGCTCCTGAGGGGCTGCACCTCCACACCCTGCAGGGGGTACTGTAGGGGAGAATTGGCAGGGGCTATGAGCAGCTGGTCCGTTGGGGACTGGCTCCTGGCCGTGGAGGAGAGGGAAGAGATAGGGGGAGTAGGAAGGAAAGGGGCTCTCCTGTCACACTCACCCTCCAGGCCTCCCACTGTTCTCCCCGTCAGAGTCACCCCCTTCCTTCTTGCCGGTACCTTGAGAGGAAGGCCTGAAACTCCTGCTCCCTGGCGGCAGAGGCAGCCCTCAGCTCCTGAGGGTCAAAGGCCTTGGTGAGGTCAAAGGCTTGGACTTGCCTCTGGAAGGGGAGGGAAAGGCCCCTCCCACTGGACTCACAACTGCAGTTGTTCTGAGCCAGTAGCCTGGAGAGGGGAGGAGGAGGCATCAGAGCCCAGCCACACAGCTCCACTCATCCCACAATCTGTTTACATAGCACCCCACACCTTAGCCCCGTCACACTGCCCATCCAATATAGGTCCCCTTAAACATTGCTCCTCAACTAATTCCCAAGAGGGAGGATCATGGGTAGGATGCCGTGTCCCCTCAGTCTGGATTTTACAGAAGGAGGCAGAGAATAAGGCCGATTACTAGGATTTCCAGAGCTGCCTGCCCACCATTCAGGACCCCATCTGGAATCTCCTACTGAATGACTCACACCAGGGACTCTTTCAGGCCCCTCCCCGGACTGAACACCCTCCCATCCCCACCTTCATGATAAGGTTCAGGGAGGAGAGATTTCCCCCCAGCGAAAGCCTTAGCATTCCTCCCCACCCCCACGTCACCCCCATACAACCAGTCTGGAGAACTCAGGCATCAGAGCCCAGCCCCGGAAGAAACAAAAGCCCCCTCTCTCCGCCTCCCTCGCCCGCTCCGCCCCCTAGCTGCCACCAGGGAGGTTCTGACACTCACCCCACCACCTGCTCCTTGATCTTGACTGGGATATGTGCGTAGCGAGGCTCTGGGGTAAGATCTGGCAGCTGAGGCCTGGGGGGACCCTGCGGGGGCGCCCAAAGCGCCGAGGGAGCCTGGAGGCCCGGCGACCTCCGGGTGCTAGCGTACAGGAGCCCCAGCGAGGCGCAGGCAAGCAGCAGGACCAACGCGCAGAGTGCCCTGCGGCCCAGCCGCATCCTGGAGATGCGGAAGGGTGAGCGGGAGGGTGTGGGCCGGGACCCTTTACCCGGGCGGCTCCCGAGGCTCCTGCTGGCTCCTCGGGGCGCTTTCCATACCCCGCGCTCTAGCACGTGCACAGCGACTCGCTCCCCCGGTTACACCCCCCATCCCCCGTTTCCTCCTCCCCTCACTCCCCCCGGCCGCAGGGGCTCTCGGCCTCCTTTCTTCTCGTCCTCCCCCGCATCTCGGTTTGTTCTCATATCCGAGGCCTGGCATCTTGATGCAAGAGACATTTGGATGCGGCGGTTTCCACGCGGCCGCTCATAGGTGGGAAAGCACAGTTTCATCAGGCAGCGGCGGTCCCCGAGCCTGCCTTCCACGCGGGCTCGCACATCGCCCTGCTCGCCAGCCCGAGCATCACCTGGGCCCGGATGAGCCGCAGAAGGCGGCTCCACACCTTGCTTGTCATGAAAAATGCAGAATCACTCCCGCGCTGTTGGGTGCACCGGCAGAGGTGACCCCGCGAGTGGCCTCGGGAAGCAGGGGAGGAAGGGACAGAGTGGACTGGCGTGCACGCCTCCCACCTCCAGCTCGGCCCTCATCCCACCCGGGCACTGACCTGTCTATCGCTCTACGGCCGAGGTACGCTTGCGGTCCGGGCTGCGCTGGGCTCCTGGCGCCGGCCTGGAGGTCCTCATCCGGCCAGGGCGTTCTGTCTGGGGAGCCGGCGTGCGCCTGAATGTTGCGGCTCCTCCTGCCTCCGGAAAGCGCCCAAACCTCCCCGCCCGCGGACTCTTGGGGCTTTGCGGACCGCTACGCCGGGGTGACTCTGGGCGTCCCCTGCGGGGTGGAAACCCCGTTGAGAACAGCCGCGTTTCCGCCCCGGAAACAAAGCCGGGCTCACTGGCGCCCTGCCGTACTTGCCAGGCCGAGAAGGCTCAGGCCGCCGCCCGGCTCTTGGTATCACCGCGCCACGACGCTCGGTTCCCGGGCTCGTTGCGGCGAACGCTCTGGCTCCCCGCCGGGAATGAGAGCGCCAGGGTGCCTTCTGGTGGGCGCAGAGGAAATTGCAGGGGCGCGGAGTCGGAGCCCGGGGCAAGCCTGTCTCGCCATCATTCAGCTCTTGGCCCCCAAACCCTGGCAGCTCAGCCATCTGCCGCTAGTCCTAGCCGTCCTATTTTCCCACTCGTTCAGAGTCTCCCTCCCATCGTTGTTGTACGCAAGAATGGGTTTTGGGAGCGGATGGGACGAGGGCGCCCTAACACCCCATTTCAAGCAAAGTTTGAATTATTAAGGTGAAATAAAGGAAACAAGCCTACATATTGGAAAAGTAAAATCCCTACCTGCCTAACAAAGAGATTCAAAGCCTCCTGTCCTATTATCTGACAACACTACAGCAATTCCAGGGGCTGTTGTTCTGGTTAGCTGCTATAGAGTCCACCCTACTGTGGTGACCCCATGAGCTATTTTTACGGAAGCAGATCACCAGGCCATTTCTTCTGAAGAGTCGACGGGTGGGGTCTAGGGATGAGTTCAACCGCCAACCTCTGGGTTATCAACCCATGACAAACCACCGGGCCACCGGAGTTCCTTTAATTCAGGGACCTACTTCTCTTAACTTCTGCTACTGTGCAGGCTTGCAAGAGGAAGGAACGAGGGGCTGTACTAGCGCTGGTGCTAGGCGGTGCGTTAACTCATGGTGTCACCCCCTGTTGTGGATTGAACTGTGTACCCCAAAATTATGTGTTGTGGTTATAATCCCATTTATTAATGGTTGTCTTTATTATGCTAATGAGGTCGAATTAGTGTACGGTGTATCTTGAGTCAGTCTCTTTTGAGATATAAAAGATATTAAGAGCCAGCTAGCGAGGACAGAAGGAAGAAGAGAGGTGCCAAACACTTGAAGATTGTCCAGAAGCAGAAGTTCAAAGAGTCAAGGACCTTCCCCCAGAGCCAAGGGAGAAGGACCTCCTCGAGAGCTGGCACTCTGAATTTGGACTTCTGGCCTCCTAAAAGGTGAGAAAATAAATTTCTGTTTGTTAAAGCCACCCATTTGTATTATCTCTGTTACAGCAGCACTAGATAACTAAGACACCACTGGGCTAATGACCGCAGTATTATAGCTAAGACACCAGAAAATTTGACAAAATCAGCACCTATAAAAACACCAGCAGCAATGAAAACAATAGCAGTGTGCTTCTTGCGTGTGCAGATGAAACCATGGGATTCCAAGCATCATTGTAATTGGGTAAGAACGACAGTTCTGCAGGTTCAAAGAGTAGCTTAGCATAGGGTTATAGCCTTATAGGTGTACTGATACATGTAAGCTAGGCTTATGAAAAAAAAACTTTATTGCTATAACTAACTGTAAGGATACTTTCATAAAAAAAATAAATTTCTAAAAAAATACATTTCTGCTAAAACACTGCACAAAAATTTTACAGACAATCATTTTGGTGTCACCCCCTCTGACAGTGTCACCCAGGGCAGTCCACACCTCCAGCACCCTTCTAGTGATGCCACTGGAAGGAACTCCCACAGAAAGGTTAGATTGGCTATAGTTCTGCCTGCAAGACTTAGACCCATAGACTCCCCTCCCCATAGCCCAATTCCTGATGATGTCCGGAATCACAGTCCAAGATTCTAATAAAGGATGTAACAAGATCTAGAAAGAAAAAGAGGCACCTTGGGGCCGAAGTGGAGGAATCCAAGACTGTGAGGATTCTGAGAGTAAGGTGGGTTGTGAGGGTGAGGGTCCTCTGGGCATTCCAGGGCATGACAGAGCAACTGCTTGAGGCTGAGAGATTGCTGGTTCCTGGGACTTTCCATCCTGTAGCCATCCAGACCCTGCATGATTATCACAAGCACTCACTGCATGTTTATCTTGGGTCAGAAGTTCTTCCAAGCAAAATATGTGGGTTAGCTTGTTTAACTGAGTCTTCAAGAGGAGCTTGGTGCTAGCATATCTCTTTCTTAGAGGCAATTTTGTCCCTAATTCCAGGAAGATGGATGATTCTCGCCACCCCAAGGACATTTGCCGATGTCTAGAGGCATTTTTGGTTGTCATAACTAGGGAAGAGAGTCCTGCTGGCATCTAGTGGGTAGGGACCAGGGATGCTGCGAAACATCCTATAATGCACAGGACAGCCCCCACAACAAAGATTTATCTGGTTCAAAATGTCACAAGTGCCAAGGTTAAGAAACCCTGAGCAACAGTGTCAGAATGAAAAGCGCAAACATCTTGACTGAGATAAAGGGGAGCAGGACAGCTCAGGAACAGGGGCTCATTTTCCAAGGCGGAGGGACTGAATGTCAGAGGATGAGAAAACAGAGCCTATTTTCCACGGATGAGAAACAGAAGCAACAGAGGAGTGTCTTAGTTATCTAGTGCTGCTATAACAGAAATACCACAAGTGAGCGACCTCAACAAACAGAAGTTTATTCTCTCACAGTCTAGTAGGCTAGAAGTCCAAATTCAGGTCATCAGGTCCAGGGGAAAGCTTTCTCTCTCTGTCAGCTCGGGAGGAAGTTCCTTGTCATCAGTCTTTCCCCAGACTAGATGCTTCTCAGCGCAGGGACCCTGGGTCCAAAGGACGCGTGCCGCTCCTGGCACTACTTTCTTGGCGGTATGAGGTCCCCATGTCTCTCTGCTCACTTCTCCCTTTTATATCTCGAGAGATTAACTCAAGACACAACCTAATCTTATAGATTGAGTTCTTCTTCATTAACATAACTGCTGCTATTTCTACCTCATTAACATCATAGAGGTAGGATTTATAGCACATAGGAAAATCACACCAGATAACAAAGTAGTGGACAATCACACAATACTGGGAATCATAGACTAGACAAGCTGACACATATTTTTGGGGGACACAATTCAATCATGACAAGGGGCTGGAGGGAGGAGTTCGTTCCTAGAGGGAGACAGAGGAAAAAGTGGGGAGAGAATCCTATTTCATTAATATAGAAACTTATGGAAATAGTCACACTGTTTAAAAAAATTTAAAGGAGTAAATACAGCAAAATTGGCTGATTTTTCCTAAGCTAGTTAAACATTTCCTGTGTCATTACGTTTTATAGACCTACACAGTTAACTGCTGATATAAGGAAATGTTTATACTTTTAAGTATAAAGTTTATTTTTTTATTATGAAGATACAATTTATATACAGTAATAATCACCCTTTTATTGTCCAGTTTTACAAACCACCTCCACAATCAAGATACAGAATGATTCCATCACCCCCCAAATTCCTTCATGTTTCTCCTTTGTAGTCCCCACTCCCTTGCCCTGTCCCAACTCTTGGGAACCACTGATGTATTTTCTATCTCTAGAGTTTTACCTTTTCCAGAGTATCAAATAAATAGAGTGATACATTATGTAGCCTTTTGAGTCTGCTTCTTTCACTTAGCAAAATGCCTTCATCCATGTTGAGTGTGTTTGTTAATAGTTTGTTCCTTGTTTCAATTTTTTTTTTTATTGTACTTTACATGAAGGTTTACAGAACAAATAGTTTCTCATTAAGCAGTCAGTACACATATTGTTTCGTGACATTGGTTAACAACCCCACAACATGTCAACACTCTTCCTTCTTGTCCTTGGAGGACCTTTCTTTTTGTGAAAACATACATAGCAAAAGTTACACTGTATCAAAAGTTTCTACAAGTACAATTCAGTGACCTCGATTACATTCTTCCAGTTGTGCTGCTATTACCACTGTCCTTTTCCAAATTATTCCGTCACCATTATCTTCCACTCACTGCCCCCAAGGTTTCCCATCAAAACTTTTGAGTTGCAATTGTCAATTTGATCTCACATACATAATACTTTTTTTTTTTTGTACCTTAGATGAAGGTCTGCAGAACGAATAGTTTCTCATCAAACAGTTAGTACACGTATTGCCCTATTACAATGGTTAACAACCCTACGACATGACAACACTGTCCCTTCTCAAACTTGGGTTCCCTATCACCAGCTTTCCTGTCCTCTCCTGCCTTCTAGTCCTTGTCCCTGGACTGCTGTGCCTCATTAGTCCCATTTTGTTTTATGGAGCTGTCCAATCCCCGGCTGAACGGTGAACTTCGGGAGTGACTTCACCACTGAGCTAAAAGGGAGTCCAGGGGCCATACTCTCAGGGTTTCTCCAGTCTGTCAGGCCAGTAAATCTGGTCTTTTTTTTGTGAGTTAGAATTTTGTTCTATGTCCTTTTCCAGCTCTGTCCAGGACCCTCTATTGTGATCCCTGTCAGAGCAGTCAGTGTGGTAGCCGGGCACCATCTAGTTGTACTGGACTCAGTCTGGTGGAGGCCGTGGTAGCTGTGGTCCATTAGTTCTTTGGACCGATCTTTTCCTTGTATCTTGTTCTCTTCATTCTCCCTTGCTCCCAAAGGGGTGAGACCACTGGAATATCTTAGGTGGCTGCTCACAGACTTTTAAGACCCCAGATGCTACCCACCAAGGTAGAATGTAGAACATTGTCTTTATAAACTGTGTTATGCCAATTGAGCTAGATGTTCCCCGAGACCATGATCCCCACAGCCCTCCGCCCAGCAATTCAGTCCCTCATGGAGTTTGGAAGTGTCTATGGAGCTTCCATGACCTTTCCTTGTACAAATTGTGCTGGCTTCCCCAGTGTTGTGTACTGTCTTACCCTTCACCAAAGTTACCACTTATCTATCGTCTGTTTAGTTCTCCCCCCCACCCCTCCCATCCCTTGTAACAAACAAAGATTGTTTCTCTTTGTGTGTAAACTTTTACACGAGTTTTTATAGTAGAGGTCTCATACAATATTTGTCCTTTTGTGATTGACTTATTTCACTCAGCATAATGTCCTCCAGTTTCATCCATGTTATGAGATGCTTCACAGATTCATCATTGTTCTTTCTCTTTGCACAATACTCCATTGTGTGTATGTACCATAGTTTGTTTATCCATTCATCTGTTGATGGGCATCTAGGTTGTTTCCATCTTTTTGCTATTGTGAACAGTGCTGCAATGAATATGGGTGTGCACACGTCTATTCGTGTGACGGTTCGTATTTCTCTAGGATATAGTCCTAGGAGTGGGATTGCATTTTGTAGTGCTTTTTTTGTGGTTCTGACATTTTCTTTGTTCCTCTTACTCTCCTGTGCGACTTCCTTTTGTCTGTGGATTTTTTTTCATTTCTTTTGTTTTTGTAGGTTTTGTTTTTACTGAGACTTCATGTTTTTCTTCTTTATTTTGTTGAGTAGGTTTGTTAACTTTCTTTGTGGTTACCTTGAAATTTACCCTTATCTTCCTAGATTTGAACCAGTCTATTATTACTTGGTATCGCCTTGCTTTCCTCTCCATTAGAAGGTTCTATATCTACACCATTTATTCCCTCTTTTATTATTGCTGTTGTCATTTACAGATTAACCTCTCTGGTTCCCTTTTGTAATTCTTTTGGGTTTGCATAGTCCTTAAGAGTTCATTTCCTAGGTTGGTATCTGCCTAGTACAATCCTGTGTCCTATATTCAGCCTGTGGTGTGCTGTTGTTTGTTCTCAGATCAAAGGGCTCTCTTTAATAAGTCTTGTAAGTTTGGTTTGGTTTTTACATAGTCCCTTAATTTCTGTGTATCTGAAAATGACCTAATTTCATCATCATATTTGAACGAGAGTTTTGCAGGGTATATTATTCTTGGCTGGCAATTTTTTTCTTTCAAGGTTTTATATCTGTCATCCCATTGCCTTCTTGCCTGCATGGTTGCTGCCAAATAATCAGAGCTTAGTCTTATTGTTTCTCTTCAGTATGTGACTTTTTGTTTTTCTTGAGCTGCTCTCAGGATTCTTTGTCTTTGGTTTTAGTGAGTGTGATTATGATATGCCTTGGTGATTTTCTTTTGGGGTCTATCCTATATGGGGTTTGTTGAGCTTCTTGGATGTTCAGCTTTTCATCTTTCATGATATTGGGGAAGTTTTCTGTCAGCAGTTCTTCGAAGATCCTCTCTGTGTTTTTTGTTTTCTCCCCCTATTCTGGAACTCTGATCACTCACAGATTTTTGCTTTTGATTGTATCCCACATAATTCTCAGGGTTTCTTCATTTTTCTTCGTTCTTTTTTCTTATTTTACCTCAAACAGAGTTGTATCCAAGTGTTTGTCTTCAATTTTGCTGATCCCATCTTCTATAGTTTCAAACCTGCTCCTGAGCCCTTCTATGACATTGTCCATTTCTGAGATCTTGTTGTTTATCTTTTGGATTTCTAATTGTTGTTTTTGTATGATTTCTAGCTGTGAATTTATTTTAGCATTTTGTTCCTGTATTATTTTCTTGAATTCTTCCTTTTTTTGTCTGTGTTTTCCATGAATTTGTCTATTTTTTCCTCATTTTTGTCTGCTTTTTGCTTCAGCTCTTGGATAATTCTGAATATTAGAGATTTGAATTCCCTATCAGTTAGGTCTAGTGCCTTTTCTTCTACTGGAATGTCATCTGGTGTTTTATTTTGGACACCTACTGGAACCATCTTGTCCTGTTTTTGTAAATCTTTTGATATTGTTTGCCGTCTTCAGGGCACTAAGTTGTTATTTTCTTCATTTATTGATTGTAGATTTGTTTGTTTCATCCTGCTTTTTTGTTTTATTTGGTTATGTCTGAGCAGGCGGGCTGTGCATTCTTTGTTGTTTGCTCGTCTGTGGGCATGATACTTTTCACTTCTGTATCCAATGGGCAGGGTCAGTCACTCAGGTATGGTACTGCAGGGCAGGTCCAACTGAAGGGGAGTTGCCGGGATGGGTTGTTTGTGGCACGTAGGGCTGACAGTGCGGACTGGGAATCAGTGCCGGGTAGATTCCAGTAGGCCATGTCTGTGCTGCTTGGGAGTGTGATGTTCAGCACACGGTGCACGTAGTCAGGAAGGAGGGGGTAGATTGTGATGTGTGCAGCTAAGGTGGGTACGGAAAAGAAGAGAGAGAGGAGAGAGGAAGAGGAGCCAAAAACAAACAAACAAACAAACAAAAAAGAGTGCCAAGGGAGCTTGCTATTGGAGTGGAGAGATGAGAGACTGAGAAATGGGGAAAAACAAAAATTAAAAAAAAAGAAAAAGGGTAAAAGAAAAAATGAATAAATCGAGAAACTGGAAATGAAGAAAGACAAAAAAAGGGAATAAGAGAGAGAAGGAATTAAAAAAAAAAAAACAACCAAAAAACAAGAGAAAAGAAATGTCCCCAGGGATTTCCCTGTGCATCTGTGCAGAGTAAGGGAGTAGCTTCCGAGCCAAACGGTTCTGGCTGGCTAGAAGGGGCTCCCAAACTGAGAAAAGAAAAAGAAAACAAACAAACAAATCAAAACAGAACAAATCAGAGCAAACAAACAAACAAACAAAAAAGCCCTGGGGGTCCCACCAGCATGGTGGCAGGGGCTGGGAAGCAGTTTCACAGTCAAGCGGTGTTTCGCAGCCTTTCAGGAAGAAGCAAAGAGGGCACCCGGAGGCAGGTATTTGAGAGAAAGGAGAGGGAGGTGGTGAAAGGTAAGGAAGAAATCTAAAGAAGAGGAAAAAAGCAACACCAGCAGCCAACAAAAAGGCACTCAGGGAGCTGGCCAATGTGGGCGGGTGGAATCCAAGCGACACCGGACTCAAGCTGGTGCTTCCCAGCCAAGAGACTCTGGCTGCAGGAAGCAGAGGAGACTAAGTGGGGGTGAAGAAGGGTGGGGGTTGTTCTGTCTCCTGCTATAAGCTCCATGAAACTGCTTTCTCGTAACCCCTGTTCGCTAATCTCCAATAGGAGTCCAAGATGGCGTATCTGTGCTGCGTTGGCTGATAGGGGACCTCTGCATGTATCTCTCCTTGCTCTCTGTTCTCAGTTAGTTTCTTACTCCATTCGGTGCTTGGCTGAGTTCTTTATCTCCTCATTTGATGCTTAGAGTTTCAGGATTGACGTGTAACTCTGTTTGACTTAGTTTTTCTGAGCTTTGCTGCTGAGGGAATGTGTGGTGCTTCCGACTCTAGTGTCATGTTGCCCAGAAGTCCCTTGTTTCATTTTCTTGATAAGTAGCTTTCTATTGTGTGAATGTACTGTAGTTTTTAAAAATCCCCTTTGATGGAATTTTGGTTGTTTCCAGTATTTGTTGATTATGAATAAAGCTATTATAAGTATTAATGTATTAAAAAAGATTTAATAGGAAAAAAGATATAATAGAAAATGTATAACATATATGAAATGTTGGGGTGGTGGATTATTGAGTAAACTGAATACAAGGAAATGACCTAGAAAAGAGTATAATCCCTACCCTTTTTACATCAAAATAAATTCCAGATCTATAAAATAGTTATTAAATATTAAAACCAAAACGATAAAAATACAGTCACGCACCACACAACGTCTGTTTTGACAGTGTGTGACTGCATATATGTCCATGGTCCCATAAGGTTATGATAGAGTTTACAGTTATATGGTGTTTGTACAACATCCAAATCAGATAATGTTCTATTTCACAAAATGTACTGTGGAGGTTAAGCAACTGTAAAAATGGCGTGGGGTCAGAGTCTGACCTCCTTTAACTTCACAAGGGGGAAGGAGAATCAAGATCAACAGCCCAAGGCTGATTGCTATGAGGCAGAGGTCAGACATGCCTCCTCTCTCTACCGTCTTCACCAGTTTTGACACCAACTGTCCCTCCCAGGACACTCTCTACTTCTCTGCTGAGTTTGATAATTCATTACAATGGCCACACAGAACTCACAATTATTAGGGAAGCAACTATTAGGGAAGTAATAGTTTACAATTCAGGTTCAGGGTACAGTCATCAGGACAGCCTTTTCTCATCTGTGCTCACAGGCATGCCTCTCTGGCCCTGCTGGGTCAAATGTTACAAAGCTATTTTAGCTCAGCCAGTAAGTGCCCAGAGGCACCCCTACTCTGCCAGTAAACGTCAGCCCAAAAGCGCTCAGTTCTAGCTCTGTGGGTCAGCAAATCTAGCTCCATCAAATGCCTGGAAACACCCTAATCCTCCACAAGTCTCCTGCCCAAAGGTACTTAGCTTTCTCGCTCGTGGGCCAGGAAGCCCACCACGAGGCCTTGTGCCATTGTTTTTCGGCCACCACTTCTTGATCTCTCTCTGTCTGCTTTCTGGTTCCGGGGGCTTCTCAGCGCAGGGATCCTGGGTTCAAAGGGCGCGGTTTCTGCTCCTGGCTGTTTTTCCTTGGTGGTGTTGGGATCCTCTCTCTGCTCTAGAATTGGCTCTCTTTTAAGCTTAGCAGATGGCAAAATTGACCAATCCCCTTGGTGGGTCGCAATTACTTATTTGCACAGTCCCACCCAATCACTTGGGTGGGAGTTACAAAACCATGGTGAGAAAGGCTACATAAAAGTGATCCATTGCACCGCAGTGACACACGACTACTAAAATAAATCATGGAGTATTTTTTTATAATCTTGGGGTGAGAAGAGATCTCTAAGTAATATATAAAGGAAAATATTATAAATTTGCCTATATAAAAAAATTTGGGTGAAGAAACATGAGAGAGAAATGACAAACTGTGAAAAAATATTTGCAACAGGTAAGACAGAGAAAGATCTACTTTCCTTAAGAGCTCTAAGACATCAATAAGAAAAAAGATAAGTGTGCTGTCACAGCATAGGGAGAGCAATTAGGGTCGCATAACAATGTATGTATAAATTTTTGTATGAGAGACTAACCTGAATTATAAACTTTCACTTAAAGTACAACAATAAAAAAAAAAAGAAAAACGGTAACTACCCCCCAAATGGACAAAAATCGTGATTAGACAGTTCACAGAGAAAGTGACAATGACTTCTAAATATGTGAAAGTTTACTTGATCTTATTCATAATAAAAGAAATGCAAGTTAGAACAACAGTGCAATGTTTTTTGACTACTAGATTGATAAAGGTCAAAGAGTTAGCTAAAAGTGGGATGCAGAACACAAATTCTAGTAAAAAGAGCAGACTTAATGGTATGACTGAGACTGGAGGATACCCAGAAGCCATGGCCTCTGGACTCTCTGTCAAGCCAGCACTAAAACCATTCCTGAGGCCAACTTTTCAGACAAAAAGTAGACCGGACTACGGGACATAAAATGCTACTTGTGAAGAGTGTGCTTAGCTTAAGTAGATACATGAGATTAAGTGGGCAGCTCCTGTCTGGAGGTGAGGTGAGAAGGCAGAGAGGGCCAGGAGCTGGGTAAACGGATTCGGGAAATTCAGGGTAGAAAGGAGGAGTGTGCTGTCACAGTATAGGGAGAGAAATTAGGGTCACATAACAATGTGTATATAAATTTTTGTATGAGAGACTAGCTTGAATTGTAAACTTTCACTTAAAGTACAACAATTAAAAAAAAAAGAGTTAGCTAAAACACTGTGTTGTCGAGTATTTGGGGAGCCACTGCCATGTATTGTTGTGAGTGTAAGTTGGCACAATTTACACAAATTGAGAGCAGTTTGACAAATCTATTAACATTTAAAATGTTAATTATTCATTTTTTAAAATAATTTATTTTCTTTTTGTTGTTGAGAATATAATTAATCATTAAAATTTTAAATAGTAACAATCTAAAATTTAAAAAGTATAGTTTAGTCAGACAATGGGTTACTGGGTTATTAATCTGTATCTATTGGTGTTGAGTGATGTCCAAGACTGTTAAGCAAAAGGAACAAGGTACAGAGAGGCGTATGTAGTTGGCTCCTGTGTGTGGGCATCAGCCTTTGGGTTTGCCCCAAATCTGGAAATGGAGTGCTGCAGTAACAAAAAAACCTAAAAATGTGGGAGTGACTTTGGAACCTGGCAGTGGGCAGGAGCTGGAAGGAGTTTGAGGAGTGTCAGTGAAAGACCAAAGGACACTGAAAAGAGTGTTATGACACAGAAACTGTATGACTTTTTAAGGATGCTACGGTTACATAAGGCAGGAATTTAGCAACACAGTGACCTATGGTGGTGTCGAAAGTGGAAACTATATCTAATGAAGTGAGTGCCCTCCTAGCTGAGGAGAAAAAATTCCAAGCAGAGCGCTAAAGGTGCCATTTGGTTCCTTCTTGCTGCTTAAAGTAAAATGTGAAAGGACAGAGACAAGCTAAAGGAAGGAATGTTTAAAAAAAGAAACTGGGGATTGTTGGGTTTGAAAATTCCTAGCCTGTCCAGGGACCAGTGATACTAAAATTAAGAAATGGCTTCCAGGCAAAGATAATATCTAGGGAATTCTCAAGAAAACATGATGTAAAGATGAAGCCAAGTGTTTGTGTGTGTGTAAAATCCTTTGTTAAGAAAGATCTAAGGCAGTGCCTCACAGAATGGTTCAGTCTTACAATGGAAGTTCTAAGAAAGGGTGTTGTCTCTCAGCAGTCTAAGCAGAAGCCTAAGGTAGAAAAGAGCTTATCTCAGTAAGATGTGTGGGTATGGCTTTGGTTTAATGTAGAGAACTTCAGTTAGATTCATAGAAGACTCACAAAATTGTAAGAGAATTGTATTTGCAGAATTTTATTGACAATACAATAATTTTCTCTTAATATTTTGAGATAACAAATGTTTGTGGTTTTAAGCCCCTGAGTTTGGGTCAATGTATTTCCTAGCAATAGATAACACAGAATACTATATAGCAATGGGAATGAATGATCTACAACTATACACAATGGCTCATAATGTTAAGGGAAGAAACCCAGACCAAAATAATACATTCTGTAGGATTCCATTTATTAAAGTAGAAAACATGCGAAACTGATCGATAATGTTGTTGGGAGGATGGACTGCCCCTACTGTTCCCATCCAGGCTGCCAAAGGAGAGGCCTTGGGCCCAGAACATTCTCTAATAAAAAGGCTGAATTGGGTCTCTCTCTCCCTCAGTTCCTTCTCCTTATCAGGGAAGACTTCCACCCTATTCTAGACACACAATAACCGTCTCTTGCACCTACAGAGGCACGATATGGCACCTGTCTAAGCCTACTTTTGTATCTATTCCACCCAGGGAGGGAAGAGGTCTCTCGGTCTGTGGCACAGAGTGGGTGTGCACAGAACAAAGCCCTGCACCTCGCTGGCCATGGGAAACCAGAGCCCACAACTGAAGCTGATCTTGCTCTGTCTCTTCTCTGGTGAGTAAAGCGTTATCCCATGCATTAGTAAAGGGTATCGTTTGTGTCTCTTTTTGGTGGCCTTGGTACAACAGTTATACGACAGATGTTAGTAGTCAGGTTAATGATTATCCTCTGGAGAATAGTAACTAGAAAGAGTAAAATGGGGAACATCTAAGGTGCTGGTAAAGTTCTGTTTATACTTCCTGGTGCTGATCATACAACTGTGTTTGGTTTGTGAAAATACACTGAGCTGTATACTTAAAATCATGTACTTTTCTGTATGTATACTACACATCAATAAAAAATTTTTAAATGTGAAAATAACAATTGTTATCTGCTTCTGAAAATATTCAGAAAGCATTTTCTTCAAGCAGTACACAAACTTCTGGTTGGGTGTTTCTTCTGATAGTTTCACTTCTAGTCACTTATCTGTAGCCATCTGGCAGCTCAGCTAGGACTGGATGATGCAAATTTCTTTCACTCACATTAACGGGGGGTTGGTGCGGGCTATTGACTGAACCTCTCTCTTCTTTTGGTCTTTCATTCTCAGAGAGGTCAGCCTGGGCTTCAATACATGGTCATCTCTGGGAAGCAAGTGGAAGCTGCAAGACCACTAGAGACCTTGCTTGGAATTCACACATTCTTTCTCTATGAATACCCGTTGCCGTCAAAATCGATTGCGACCCATAGCAACCCTAGAGGACAGAGTAGAACTGCCCCATAGGGTTTCCAAGGAGCGGCTGGTGGATTTGAACTGCCAACCTTTTGGTTAGTAGCTGTATCACTTAACCACTGTGCCACCAGGGCTCCTCTCTATGAATATGTATGTATATATAGGTGTGCATGTAAGCTTATCTGTCAAAGCACGCCATAAAGCTAGCCCAGATTCAAGGAGTGGCTAAATAAACTCCATTTTTTGATGGGCATAGTTGGAAAGAATTTGTGACCATTTCAATTCACCACTATCACCAATAATTAAGTCCGGGAACTCTTGCTTAATTAAATACTTTTAGAGAGGAAGGCTATGTTAATAACTTGGTGCCAAGATCACAAGGCATAGCTAGCCTAAAAAGTCTTACTCCTCTATATCAATATAACCTCATGAGAGCTAGAAATAAAGATAACCCAGTAACAATGAGCAGCTAGGCACCCAGATCTTGGTTTCTAATACTATTTCTGAGAACAAAATAGAAATTATATATACTACATGCATGTGTGCATATATATACATTGTGCACACACACACACATATGTGAGTCCTTGGGTGGTACAAACAGGTTAGCATGCTCAGCTGCTAACTCAGACGTTAGAGGTTCAAGTCCACCCAGAGGTGCCTCAAAAGAAAGGCCTGGTGATCTATTTTTGAAAGTCAGCCACTGAAAACCCTATGGAGCACAGTTCTCCTCTGATATACATGGGGTTGCCATGATTCAGAATTGACGCAATGGCAACATTTTTTTTTTTTAATATGCACAGCACATACACATTACTATTATTTATTTTTCTGAACAATTTGAGAGTAGGTTGCATACATCATGCCACTTTACCCTGTAATAATTCAGGGTATATTTTCTCAGATACTACAGTTATCAACTTCAGGAAATTTAACACCGATACGATACTTTTTGTCTAATCTACCATCCATATTCCAATTTTACATTAAAGGAAAAGAATAATATTTTGCATACTGCTCTGTAACCTGCCTCTCTTACTTAGTCCCATCGTAAACATCTTTCTAAATCAATAAGTATAGATCTACATCATCATTTATAAAGTTAAATAAATTAATAATAGTCATTTATTCTATTTTTTAACTTTTCTTTCTTTAAAAAAAAATAACAAACCTGTGGTGTGGTGGTGAATGGCTCAACTGCTAACCAAAAGGTCTGCATTTCGAATCCACCAGCCGCTCCTTGGAAAACTTATGGGGCAGTTTTACTCTGTCCTGTAGGGTTGCTGTGAGTCGGAATCAACTTGACGGCAATGGGTTTTGTTTTTTTTGGTTTTTATAGTATTTATAAAATCAATGAAACTGCATTTTTATAAAGAAATTCTTCAAAGGCAAAACAAAAAGGGCTGTAATCTTCTTGCCCAGAATCCCTGTTGAATTTTCTTTTAATAAAAACAATGCAAACCTATATTTTGAAAATTCCAAGAGTCCAGAAAAGCACAAAGTGAAAAGTAAAAGCCACCCACCTAATCCTCTTTGCACAGGTAAAACATTATCAGTTTCTTGCAATTCCTTTAAGAAAAAACAAAATTATGTTGCTACCAGCATATAATTTCCAAGATTTCTAATAGATTCTTTTCATATTTAATTATTCTTGTTTTAAACCCACCTGTCTTGTTTGACAATAGCAATTATTTTTATGGATATTATTCCTTCCTTTATCTCTTTGAAGATCTTATTCTTCTTTTTGGTCTCAATATTTTATTTCGAAAATTTTCAAAACTACAGAAAAGTTGCATTGCCTACAGCTAATTCACGATGAACACCCATATATCCTTCACCTAGTTTCAGTCGTTATGAAGATTTTGTCACATTTGCACCCTTTTCAAAAATTTATTTTGTTGTTGTTGAGTATATACACAACAAAACATATGCCAATTCACTGTTTCTACGTGTACAATTCAGTGATATTGATTACATTATTTGAGTTATGCAACCATTCTCACTCACGTTTTCTGTGTTGCTCCTCCTCCGTTATCATAGACTTACGGTCCCCTAAGGTTCCTATCTAATCTTTTGAGTTGCTGCTGTCACTTTGATCCCATATAGATAGTTCTTAACAGAGCATAATGCTCAAGGCAGACATTTTTTACTAGTTTAGCTACACTATTGTTTGGTTTTAAGAAGGCTTCAGGGGAAATTTTTGGTTTAAGTTTTAAAGATTATCTCAGGGCAATAGTTTCAGGGTTCATCCAGCCCCCATGGCTCCAGAAAGTCTGGAGTCCACGGAAATTTGAAATTCTGCTCTGCATTTTTCCCCTTTTGATCAAGATTCTTCTATAGAATCTTTTTTTTTTAATTGTACTTTAGATGAAGGTTTACAGAACAAACTAGCTTCTCATTAAACAGTTAGTACATGTATTGTTTTATGACATTGGTTACCAACCCCACGACATGCCAACACTCTCCCCTCTAGACCTTGGGCTCCCCATTACCAGTTTTCCTGTCCCCTACTGCCTTCTAGTCCTTGCTCCTGGGCTGGTGTGCCCCTTTAGTCTCATTTTATTTTATAGGTCTGTCTAATCCTTGGCTGAAGGGTGAACCTCAGGAGCAACTTCATTGCTGAGCTAAAAGGGTGTCCGGGGACCATACTCTCGGGGTTTCTCCATTCTCTGTCAGGCCAGTAAGTCTGGTCTTTTTTTTTTTTGAGTTAGAATTTTGTTCTACATTTTTCTCTAGCTCTGTCCAGGACCCTCTGTTGTGATCCCTGTCAGAGGAGTCAGTGATGGTTAGCAGAGCACCTTCTAGTTGTCTTCTATAGAATCTTTGATCAAAACGTCCAGTAATGGTAGCTGAACACCATCCAGTTCTTCTGGTCTCATGGCAAAGGAGGCAGTTTGTTCACTGAGGCAATCAATCACACATTTCATATTCTCCTCCTCTTCCTGACTCTCCTTCTTCCTCTGTTGCTCCAGGCGAATAGAGACCAATTGTCTGCCTTAGACGGCTGTTTCCAAGCTTTTAAGCCCCAGGCACTACAACGAATTCACTCTGTATAACTTATGTATATATGTATATATGCACATTTTCTTTATAAGTATATATGTATACATATTAAAGATGCATTCTTTTTGCTGAACTATTTGAGAGTTAGTTGTAGCCATTGTGACTTTTTAACCCTAAATTCTTCAGTATGTGTCTCCTAAGAACAAGGTCATTCTCCTAAATAATCACAAAATAATTATCAAACTCAGGAGATTTATCACCGATACAAAACCATTATCTAATACATAGTCCATATTCAAATTTCTCCAGTTGTCTCAAAATGTTCTTTATAGGCTTTAAAAATTCCAGTCAAGGATCAGTTGTTGTATTTAGTTGTCATGTCTTTTTAGTTTCCTTATCTTTGAGGCTATTAAACACATTTATTTAAAAAATATATTTATTTTAAATATTTTTCAGGTTGCGCTATTATTTCCATTTACTCTAGAGTGAATTCTCTTGTGTATTGAGCTTGTGGACTATCTTTCGTGGTGTTACTTTTCATGATGTGCTTTGAAATTTTAGTTTGCTAGCTTGTCTTCCTCACGTGTGTGTCTTGGTTAGGATTCATTGCAGGAGACAGAAACCATTCTAGAGATTTATTCCTGGGTATTAGGTGGCTGGAAGAAATCCATATGTGTGCCCATTCCCAAGAAAGGTGATCCAACAGAATGGGAAACTATTGAACAATATCATTAATATCACATGCAAGCAAAATTTTGCTGAAGATAATTCAAAAAAGGCTGCAGCCGTACATCGACAGGCAACTGCCAGAAATTCAAGCTGGATTTAGAAGAGGATGTGGAATGAGGGATACCATTGCTGATGGTATCTTGGCTGAAAGCAGAGAATACCAGAAAGATGTTTACCTGTGTTTATTGACTACAAAAAGGCACCCGACTGTGTGAATCATAACAAATTATGGATAACATTGGGAAGAATGGGAATTCCAGAACACTTAATTGTGCTCATGTACAACCTGTACAAGATGAAGAGGCAGTTGTTTGAAGAGAATAAGGAATACTGTGTGGTTTAAAATCAGGAAAGTTTTGTGCCAGCGTTGTATCCTTTCACCATGATTATTCAATCTGTATGCTGAGCAAATAATCTGAGAAGCTGGATTACATGAAGAAGAACGTGGCATCAGACTGGATGAAGACTCATGAACAACCTGTGATATGCAGATGACACAACCTTGCTTGCAGAAAGTGAAGAGGACTTGAAGCACTTACTGATGAGGATCAAAGACCACAGCCTTCAGTATGGATTACACCTCAACATAAAGAAAACAAAAATCCTCACAACTAGACCAATAAGTAACATCATAATAAACGGAGAAAAAATTAAAGTTGCCAAGGATTTCATTTTACTTGGATCCGCAATCACCGCCCATGGAATCAGCAGTCAAGAAATCAAAATACGGATTGTATTGGACAAATCTGCTGCAAAAGACATCTTTAAAGTGTTAAAAAGCAAAGAGGTCACTTCAAGGACTAGGTGCCCCTAACCCAAGCCAAGGTCTTGGGTCACCTTATATGCATGCAAAAGCTACACATTGAAAAGACTGAAGAAGAACTGACGCATTTGAATTATGGCATTGGTGAAGAATATTGAATATACCGTGGGATGCCAGAAGAATGAAGAAATCTGTCTTGGAAGAAGTGCAGCTAGAATGCACCTGAGAAGCAAGGATGGTGAGACTTCATCTCTGTTACTTTGGGCATGTTATCAGGAGAGACCAATCCCTGGGGAAGTACATCATGCTTGGTAAAATAAACGGACATCGAAAAAGAGGAAGACCCTTGATAAGATGGATTGACACAGTGGTTGCAACGATGGGCTCAAACATACCTACCATTGTGAGGATGGCGAAGGACCGAGCAACGTTTCCTTCTGTTGTACGTGGGGTCACTGTAAATTGGAACTGACTGGATAGCACCTACTAACAACAACAATTAGGTGGCTTATAAAGTGGTTGGAAGGGCTGGTTTTGCCCCGGATGATAGTGCCCTCCCAGGGGCTTTTGGAAATATATGGGGGTATCTTTTTTTCTATAATTTATTTTGCTTTTGTTATTATTGTTGAGAATATACACAGCAGAAATACACCAAGTCAACAATTTCTACATGTACAATTCAGTGACATTGATTACATTCTTCAAGTTGTGCAACCATTTTCACCCTCTTTTTCAAGTTGTTCCTCTCCCATTAACATAAACTTACTGCCTCCTAAGGTTCCTATCTATTATTTTGAGTTGCTGTTGTCAATTTTACATTCTTTACTAGTTAAGCTAACCTATTGTTTGGTTTTAAGAGGACTTCAGGGGAAGAATGTCTGCTTTGAGCATCATATTCTTTTAAGATCTATCTACATGGGATCTAATTGACAACAGCAACTCAAAAGAAAAGATACGAACCTTAGGGGACAATGAGTTTATGTTAATGAGGGATGAACAACTCAGAAAAGGAGAGTGAGAATAGCTGCACAACTCAAAGAATATAACCAATGTCACTGAATTGTACATGTACAAATTTGAATCGGTGTATGTTTTTGCTGTGTATATTCTTAACAACAACAAATAAAATAAATTATTTAAAAAAAAAGACTTCAAGCCTGAAACCAGAAGAACTAGATGGTGCCCCGCTACAACCAATGACCGCCCTTGACAGGGCGCACAACAGAGAGTCCCTGATGGAGCAGGAGAAAAGTGGGGTGCAGAACTCAAATTCTAGTGAAAAGACAAGACTTAATGGCTTGAGACTGAAGGGACCCCAGAAGACATGGCCTCTAGACTTTCTGTTAGCCCAAAACTAAAACCATTCCCAAGGCCAACTCTTCCGACAAAGATTAGACTGGACTATGGGACATAAAATGATACTCGTGAAGAGTGTGCTTCTTAGCTCAAGTAGATACATGAGACTAAATGGGCAGCTCCTGTCCGGAGGTGAGATGAGAAGGCAGAGAGGGTCAGGAGCTGGTTGAATGGACATGGGAAATTCGAGGTGGAAAGGAGGAGTGCGCTGTTGCAGTTTAGGGAAAGCAACTAAGGTCACATAACAATTACGTATAAATTTTTGTATGAGAGACTAACTTGAATTGTAAACTTTCACTTAAAGCACAACAATAAAAAAATTAAAAAAAACAGGTATAAATTATTACCTAAAAAAAAAAAAGAAAGAAATGACAATGAATAAATGAGACATTTAAACTAAAAAAAAAAAAAAAAAGACTTCAGGTGATATTTTTGGTTTGAAGTTTAAAGATAAGGTAATAGTTTCGGGGTTCATCTAGATTCCATGGCTCAGAAAATCTGGATTCCATGAGAATTTGAAATTCTGTTCTGCATTTTCTCCCTTTTGATCAAGTTTCTTCTATATAATTTTTGATCAAAATGTTCAGTAATGGTAGCCAGGCATCATCCAGTTCTTTTGGTCTCACAGCAAAGGAGGCAGTTGTTCATGGAGGCAATTTTAACCACACATTCGATTTCCTCCCCCTATTCCTGACTCTTCTTCTTCCTCTGTTACTCCAGGCAAATAGAGACCAGTTGTTGTACCTTGGATGGTCCTTGCAAGCTTTTAAGATCCCAGGCACTACGCAAGGAAATAAGAGGTAGAACAGAAGCAATAAACATGATATTAGGCCAATTAACTGGGATGTCCCATGAAACCATGACTCTAAACCGCCAAACCTTGGAACCAAGTCCCATGAGGTGTTTGGATGTACATAGCAGCCTCAGCAACTACTTTCTTTTTGTCATTGTTGTAAATATATCTGTTACATAATGTTTGCCAATTCAACTTTTTACAGGTATATACAACATAATGACAGTAATTACATTAATTGATTGTCCAACCCCGCCCTTAATCTATGCAACTTTTCCATCACCATAAAATGAAACTCAGTACTCCATAAGCAATACCTCCCCTTTCCCCCTCCCTCCTGCCCCTGATAACCACTCATAAACTTTGGTCTCTATACATTTACCTGTTCTTGTCTTTTTATGTAAGTGAGTTCATACAGTATTTGTCCTTTTGTGATTGACTTATCTCACTCAGCATAATGTCTTCAAGCTCTAGCCATGTTGTAGCATGTATCAAGACTTCATTTCTCTTACTGTCTGAATAGTAGTCCATTGTTGTGGGGGAATTTTTGGATTGTCACAATGACTGGGAAGCTACTGACAATTGATGGGCATGTCTGCTAAGCTAAATGTTCAACTACAACAAGCCTATGCAACAGAGACCCGCTGTTCTCCGGATGCCAATAGAAACTCAGCTGACACTACTTTAGGCAGAACTTTCAGTTATGGCTCTCAGGCTTCAGAATCACACACCTCTGTAAGTAACAAAAAAACTGAGATCACAACTGCAGAAAGCTTCAGAAACAATAAGCTGCTAAAAACAGGGGCGCACTGCCTCTACCACAGTCCACGTCAGCAAAGCACATACCTTCCACACTTGTGGTCTCCCACCCTCAACCCATTTAAGGCTGATCTCAGTTCGGATTTCTGAGGAGTAGATTTGATTGACACCAGGAACACAAGCTGTAAGGGAGTCTGGGGAATGTAGTTTTACCTCTCCAGCTTTTGCTGCATAGCCAGATACACTAGGAAAAGGTGGTTGTTGTCAGCTGGTCCCTTCAAGCTGGTCCTTGACTTATGATGGAAACCCACGCCCAACTATATTGGGTCCTGTGCCTTCCTGATCATCCATTGCAGATCTGACCATTGTGATCCATAGGGTTTTCATTGACTAATTTTTAGAAGTAGATCACCAGGCCTTTCTTCCTAGTCCGTGTTCGTCTGGAAGCTCCACTGAAACCTGTTCAGCACCACAGCAACACGTAAGCTATCAGTGACAGATGCAGAGTGACTGTACATGAGTTGCATTAGCCAGGAATCCAACCAGATCTTCTACTTCACAGGTGAGAATTCTACCACTGAACCACCAGTGCCTCCAAGAAAAAGTTGTAAGGGGTGCTAAACATGTCAATGCACTCTGTAGTTGTAGGTTTCCCTCTCTCCTCACTGCATCCTTCTGTGTTGAGTGGTTTTGTTGTCTTCATAGTCCAGAACCAGGGCTCTGGTCCAGGGGGCATGTTGCTGGTCTGGTCCCCAGCCAGTTGCAGGCATAGTCCAATTTGGCATGGTAGCCTAGAGGGCTGGCTAGCCTAGTCCTCTCAGTTCTTGCAATCACTCCAGACAAGCAGCTCTTAATGGCTAGAGCATGGTTAGTGGTCACCTCTCATATAGCCATCTGTCAGACTGTGGAACATCCAGTGTATTCTCCAAAGGAGCTGGATTCCTGGCAGCCACTATTTCGGGTCCCATGGCCCAGCAGGCCTGTGGCTTCAGCCCCCAGTCACCATATTTACATTTCCAGTTCAAGGAGATGCTTATTTCATTTTTTGAACATGGCTTGTCTTTTTAATATATCTTTGGAATATATTATCTATCATTTTGTCTGGAGTGAAGGGAGGATTTTCTTTCCTTTTTTTAATTGTAATATATGTACAACAGCATAGGCAACATTTCATTAATTTCTACATGTACCCTTCAGTGACATTGACTACATTCTTCAAGCTGTGCACCCATTTTCACTCTCTTTTTCTGAACTATCCTACCACTCTTAACATACCTACAGTGCACTCCAAGCAAAAAACCCCTTCCTCCCTCGCCCTCCTATCTCTGGTAACCACTAATCACTCTTGATTTCTATATATTTGCTTATTTATATAAGTGGTATCATAAAGTGTTTGCCATTTTGTGTCTGACTTATTTTGCTTGGTGGAGGATTTTCTTTTGAATTCACTCCATCACCTTTGATGGGGATTGACCTTAAAAAGGTTGCCTACTTATATACTTTTTTTTTAAACAAAGAAGAAATTATAGTATACCCACTGAACCAAGTGAACATTTTTCACATGATACATGTATCTTGGAGGTCTTTTTGTAAGAGCACATGAAGATATGTCTCAATTTAAAAGAATTGACTACATCTCATGGATATATCATAATTTATTTACACAGTCCTGGTTGATTGACAGCTTGTTTACAGTACTACTACAGACAGTTCTGCAGTAAACATACCTTGGTGAACTTCTGTGAATATGTCTGTCCTAGTTGAGTCAAATGTCAATTACTACATTTGAGAGTGCCCTTTAATTTAGATTTTTGGGTTACAGGAAAGAGCCAGTTTAAAGATGTCAATTGGAAGAGGTAACCAAGAAAACTACAAACCAATTGTTGTTTGCTATACACACATTTATTCTCATGCAACAGGTTAAATAAACCATCAGTCAATTAAGCAATTTAGTGGCGATGAGAGCTAACAAAGAGGGAACGCCTATGCTACCTTAGTCCCAGGATTTGGTTTAAAAGTCTTTGCCTTTAGCCACTGTTGGCTTCCAGCTGGCGCATCAAAGTGACCCTTTGCTCATGGGTGTTATTTACCGCAAGCAATGCAAGAGAGTCATAGTGACTTCATGGCCTGTGCGAAACGGTCCAGTGTACTCTTCAGAGACTCAGGGACAACAATGCTATTGTTCTCTGATGTCTCTGATGTTTGGTGGCAGGCTGGAATCTGTATGCTAACTCTTTAGTTTTGGGTGTTTTAGACGAATCTCACATTCTATTGGTTCAATATTGCATCATCCTGATTACATTCCCAGGGAATAAGGCTGTGTGCAACAGATGTTACTTCTTTACAAATTACATTTTATGTACATATATTTAAGATTTCAGGTTGTTTCCTTCTTAAGCAGTAACAGGTCACTGGTATATCTTTGAGTATGGTAGCCTAGTGGAGTGGTAAACGTGTTTGTAAGTTTAAAGTAACATGTTTACTTACAAATTGCTCCTTTTTCTCCACTCAACCCATCACAGCAAATAATTCAGGTAAAAGCATATATCACATCACTCTGAATTTATATATCTTATCATCCTGTAATTTTTATTAAATTACACATATCACAATATCCCTAGTATAAATTCTTAGCAGTGGGATTTTTAAATGAAAGGATTATGTGCGTGTTAAACTTGGATAGCTAGTGCCAAATTGTCCTTCAGAGGTTATAACAATGTGTACTCCCTCCAAGTAGTATATCATCATTTCTGAAGCTAGTATTCCATCATAGGATGTACCATAATTCAATGCTTCCAAGAGGACCTGCCACAGAGAGTGCTAGCTCTTATTGTTGTTATTATTACTGGATATTTTCACTTTTTTTGCTAATACGATATTGTATATTTTTTCTTGGCACTTTTGCCATTTTCTTATTACGTATAGATGTACCTATGTATTTATATATATACGTAGAATAAATATAAATATTTATATATACACTGAAACTAATATAATTGTTATAGTTTAAACAAGAATTATAAAACTGATTCCCATGTGGCCCTGAGAGTACGGCCCCCGGATACCCTTTTAGCTCAGTAATGAAGTCACCCCCGAGGTTCACCATTCAGCCAAAGATTAGACAGCTCCGTGAAACAAAACGAGGCTAATGGAGCACAAAAGTCCAGGGACAAGGACTAGAAGGCAGGAGGGGACAGGAAAGCTGATAATAGGGAACCCAAGGTTGAGAAGGGACGGTGTTGATATGTCGTGGGGTTGTTAACCATTGTCATAAGACAATATGTGTACTAACTGTTTAATGAGAAACTATTTGTTCTGTTAACCTTCATCTAAAGTACAATAAAAAAAATTTTACAAAAAAAAACACAAAAAACCAAAAACTACTGATCCTTGTGTACCCACCACCAGGCTTAAGAAGTTAAACATCACTAGTTTCTTCAAAGCAGCTGTTCTCAAAGTGTGGTCTGTGGATCCTTTCTGGGGGTCTATGAGGTCAAACTGTTTAAATAATAGTACCAAGATATTTGCTTTTCTCCCCAGGTTGACATTTGCACCGACGCGCAAAAGGCAATAGTGGGTAAAACTGCTGACGCCTTAGCAGAAATCACAGCTGTGGCAACAAATGTGCTATTGTGATTGTATTCTTTGCTGGCACACACTTGCAATAAATAACTCCAGTTTCACTTAAGAATGTCCTTGGAGGAAGCAGTTAAAACTATTAATTTTGTTAAATCTCGACCCTTTGGCACCCCAGGTGGGACCCTACTTGGGGTCCCCCCTGAGTCAACTATCAGAGCAGACAGACCTTTCCTGGACAGGCTTGTGGCTACCTGAACTCTTTTTGTTCAGTGCCCCTCGGGCTTGGTAAGTTTCAACTCCGAGAAGTTTACTTTCCATTTGGCTCGAAAGAAAGGCATAGAATTTGCTTGTGTGTGTGTGCACGCGGGTTTTTCCCGGGTTGTCTGTTTCTGGTTGGTGTACCCTGAATCTGGGAAGTTGGCATAGACATCTCTATCTATTCAGATTGAGAGATTGAAACCCCTCCAGCCTGGCCTGGCTCTAAGGATTGGATGTGAAATTCTCCGATTGGCACCTGATTGAGAGTGAGGTTAGAAGTCCCTCCATCTGATTTTGGGAATAGAGGGTATCTGGAAGATTGAAGTGGGGGCTGGCCCTCACTAAGATCATCTCCGTTCCCCTTTCCCTCTCTGGCTTGTCTGGTGTGAGCGCTCTGTCCATCTGTTTTTCTGTCTTATGTGTATAGTATATGGAAATTGATTGGTGGAAAGAAATTCAGGTTGAATTAGAACATACCTATAGAGACTCCTGGAAGTTAATTGATTGGGCTAAAGAAAGGGATACATGGGGAGAGCAGATTTTCAGTCTAGACTGGGATATGGATCACAATACAGGGAACACTGTGGACGGAGTGTTGAGATTTCAGAAACAGGGTTTCTCCAGAAGCTGGGAAAACTCTTGGCTGTAGCATGAGAGACAATAAACTCGTATTGGACTAGGAATAAAAAGCTGATAGTATTAACTATCCATAAAAATAAAAAGCTAGGTTCTTGGGAACTGTTAATTGGACAGAATGGGAAATCGGGAAAGCATACCCGGAGATTCACCACTAGGCTGCGTTCTTACATTCTTTTTTTTTTTTAATACAAAAATTTATACATACATTGTTACATAATTCTAATTGCTCTCCCCATATTGTGACAGCATACTCCTCCTTTCCCCCGATTCCCCATGTCCATTCAACCAGCTCCTAGCCCTCCCTGCCTTCCCATCTTCCCTCCGGACAGAAGCTGCCCATTTAGTCTCTTGTATCTACTTGAGCTAAGAGGCACAGTTCTCACGAGTGTCACTTTATGTACCACAGCCCAGTCCAATCCCTGTCTGAAGAGTTGGCCTCAGAAATTGTTTTAGTTCTGGGCTGATAGAGAATCCAGTGGCCGTACTTTCCGGGGTCCCTCCAGTCTCAGTCAGACCATTAAGTCTGGTCTTCTCACTAGAATTTGAGTTCTGCACCCCACCTTTCTCCTGCTCCATCAGAGACTCTCTGTTGTGTTCCCTGTCAGGGCAGTCATTAGTGATAGCTGGGCACCATCTAGTTCTTCTGGTCTCAGGCTGATGAAGTCTCTGGTTTATGTGGCCCTTTCTGTCTCTTGAGCTAATAACCTTCCCTGTGTCTTTGGTGTTCTTCATTCTCCTTTACTCCAGGTGGTTGGGACCAACTGATGTATCTTGGCCGCTTGCAAGCTTTTAAGACCCCAGATGCCACTCACCAAAGTAGAATGCAGAACATTTTCTTAATAAGTTTTGTTACGCCGATTGACCTAGATGTCCCCTGAAAGCATGGTCCCCAGGCCCCTACCCCTGCTACTCTATCCCTCCAAGTGTTTAATTGTATTCAGGAAACTTCTTGCCCAGACCCCATTGTCCAAATTAGTGGAGGAAGTCTTTAAGGTTTTTAACAACAGAGATAAGGCAGCAGAAGATAGAAAGGATAGGAGGATGGAAAGAAAGGCCCCGTTATTCAGGGGTCAACTTGAAGTAACCCGCAGGGGCCTGGGCCATCACAGGTAAGTGGTCAACCTGACAGACCTCGGAGCCGCCCATCAGGACCGCCAGCAAAGCTGGGGCCCCATCAGTGTGCATATTTCAAAGGACAGGGACACTGGAGATGGGAGTGCCCAGACCGTCCTCAGTCAGGAAGGCTGGGATGCTACCCTAATTGTGACACCAAGCTGCAGTTGCCACAGCTTTCTGAGTGACGAGGCCCAGAGGACTGTCTGGCTCCCGAGAAACAAAGACAGCTGATCTCCGTCACCCCTGCGGAAACTCAGGTTACTTTCGACGTGGCAGGTGGGAAAACTGAATTTTTACTTGATACGGGAGCCGCCTACTCTGTCTTAAACAAGCCTGTTGGCAAGCTCTCTAATCGAGATTGTGTGATAACGGGAGTCTCAGGGCAATCCCAAACTAAGAAGTTTACCTTCCCTTTATCTAATGAGGTAGGTACACGCATCCTGTCTCACTCTTTCCTATATGTACCCGAGTGTCCTGTCCCTTTGCTCGGTAGGGATCTATTAACCAAATTAGGGGCTACTGTTTTTCCCTCTGACGATCAAGTCATGGTAGAAATGGAAGTCAAGGGGCAGGACTCCTAATATTCCTTGAGACAGGGCGTTCTACACAAAGGACATCTAATATCCCTCAGTATATTTTAACCAAAGTGAACCCATTTGTTTGGAATGTAAACCAACCAGGAAGGCCAACAATCCTAATTCTGCCCAGGTTGAACTAAAACCTGGAGCTGCTCTCCCTTTGTGCAAGCAGTATCCACTTAAGCCAGAGGTGAGAGCTGGGATTAAACTAGTGTTAGAAAAGCTCCACAGACAAGGAATTTTTGAGCTTGCCAGTCCCCTTGCAATACTCCCATTTTACCTGTCAGGAAGCTTAACGGAGAATACCACTTTGTGCAAGATTTAAGAGCAGTGAACAAGAGTGTAGTAACAATTCACTCGCTGATCCCCAACCCATATACTCTGCTTACCCAGGTATCTGCTGCTGCCATCTACTTTACTGTACTAGATTTAAAGGATGCTTTCTTTTGTGTATCCCTGCATCCCAACTCACAAGAATTATTTGCTTTTGAATGGGAGGACCCAGATACTAGAGCAAGAACCCAGTTTAAATGGACAGTCCTTCCCCAAGGTTTCAAAAACTCTCCCGACCTGTTTGGTTCAACCTTGGCTAAAGACCTTAGGGATTTAAAGCTGAAAAAAAGAATATTACTCCAGTATGTAGATGACTTATTGATAGCTAGTGAAGACCAAGATAGCCCAGACAAGAATACTATAAAGACCCTAAATCATTTGGCAAATCGAGGTTACAGGGTTTCTCCTGAAAAGGCCCAGATTACACAAAAAGAGGTAAAATATTTAGGGTTTCAGCTTTCTCCTGGTGTCCAGCAACTACTGCCTGAGAGAAAACAAGCCATAACTTCCCTTCCAGCTCCCACCACACGGAAACAATTATGAGGCTTCTTAGGTATGGTCAGATTTTGTAGAATCTGGATACCCAACTTTGGGCTAATAGCAAAACCTTTATATGAATCTCTAAAAGGGGAAGAAAGCTGACTCTTAGAATGGACTCAAGAATGCCAAATGGCATTTGAAACCATTAAAGTAGAGTTGGGTAGAGCCCCTGCATTAGGCCTTCCAGACTTAATGAAACCTTTCAGACTATATGTTCACGAGAGACAGGGACAGGCCTTGGGAGTACTCACCTAATAGACTGGCCCCCTTACTAGGCGAGTGGCCTATTTCTCTAAACAATTAGACCCGGTAGCGTGAGGTTGGCCGGCCTGCTTATGAGCAGTCGTGGCACTGCAATCCTGGTTAAAGAAGCATCCAAATTTACTTTAGGACAACCTATGGAGGTTCTGACACCCCATCAGGTTCAGACTGTTTTAGAAGTTAAAGGAGGGAATTGGCTTTTGGGAAGCAGGATAACCCAGTACCAGGCCATATTATTAGATACTCCTGAAGTGACTTTAAAGGTTTGTCAAGTTTTAAATCCTGCCACACTCTTACATGCTACGACCTCCAAAGACCACGAGCTATCCCATAACTGTCTGAAACAATAGACAGAGTTTATTCCGGCAGGCCTGATCTGAAAGACACTCCTTTAGAGAATGCAGATGAGGACTGGTTCGCTGATGGAAGTAGTTCTGTAGACTGAGGTATTCGCAAAGCAGTATATGCCATAGTGAGTTTACAAGACATTACAGAAGCCGGGCCTTTACCTCTCCAAACCTCTGCACAAAAAGCCGAGCTTGTCACCCTCACTCAAGCACTACAATTAGCAAAAGACAAGAGAATTAACATATATACAGATTCTAAATACTCCTTCTCCACCCTCACTCAAGCACTACAATTAGCAAAAGACAAGAGAATTAACATATATACAGATTCTAAATACTTCTTCTCCATCATCCATGCTCATGGGGCTATTTGGAAAGAAAGAGGGCTTTTAAACGCAAAGGACTCACCCCTTAAGTATGGTAGTCTCATTTTGGAACTTCTAGAGGCAATACAACAACCTGCTGAAGTGGCTGTTATACACTGTAGGGGACGTCAAAAAGAGAATACCCCAGTTTCACGGGGTAACAGCAAAGCAGATGCTGTAGCTAAGAAAGCAGCTCGGGTACAGTCCCCAGTAACTCAGATGGCTCTCATTCCTGACGTTAGCCTTTCAACCCTTAAACCCCAGTACAGCTCAGAAGATATTCAGGATGCAGAAACTCAGGGATTTGAGAAACAGATCGATGGTTGGTATCAGAATGAAAATAAGAGGGTCTACAACCCTGGCAGCCAACTCTGGAAAGTGGTTAAGGCAGCCCATAAGGCCAGTCATTATGGTCAAGAGATGTTACATCTTTAGCTTAAAACTCTAATACAGGGAAGGAACTTAAAAAAGGCAACACGACAGGTTTCTAAAAGCTGCGAGATATGTTTAAGAAACAATCCAAATACTCACCCCATACCTCCTCCCTTGATAAAACTTGTGCAACATCCGGGAACATACCCACAGGAGGGTTAGCAAATAGATTTTATAGTGATGCCTGCATGCCAAGGATTCAAATACCCGTTGGTTTTTGTAGACACCTTCACAGGATAGGTAGAGGCCTTTCCTGCCACGACTGAGAAGGCTACTGAAGTATGCAAATGGCTTCTAAAAGAAATCATACCCAGGTTCAGCCTGCCTCCGTCCCTCCAGAGTATCAATGGCCCTGCCTTTACGGCTAAGATAACTCAGAGTTTATCCCAATCCTTAAACATCACATATAGGCTCCACTCAGCGTGGAGACCTCAGTCATCAGGAAAGGTTGAGAGAATGAACCAAACTCTAAAAAGGACCCTTGCAAAATTATGCCAAGAAACTCAAGAAATCTGGATTAAAATGTTACCCATTGCTTTGAGTAGGGTACGGGCCGGCCCCAGCGGAGCTCTAAAGCTAAGCCCATTTGAATTGACTTATGGAAGACCTTTTCTCAAGGTAGATGATCTTTTAGCTCAAGAGACACACAAACATTAAAGCATATCATTAATTTGGGAGAAATACAGAAAGCACTCCAAGAATAAGGCAACCAGATACTCCTCAAACCTACAGAAGGTGACTTGCTCAATTTCCAGCCAGGAGACTCAGTACTTTTAAAGACTTGGCGAGAAAGAAGCCCAGGAGACCAACTGACTGAAAAACGGGTGGGCCCATACCAAGTATTATTAACAACCCCCTCTGCTCTCAGATTAGAAGGAGTCACTCCATGGGTCCATCACTCCCGGTTCAAGCCTTTTTCACCACGTGGACAGCCTGACGAACTCTCTACAAGCCAAGACTCCTACACTTGTTGTCATGGATTGAATTGTGTCCCCCAAAAATATCTGTCAACTTGGCTAGGTCATGATTCCCAGTATCGTATGCTTGTGTAATCTGATGTGATTTCCTTATATGTTGTAAACTCTATCACTATGATGAGGTTATATGTGATCTCCTTATGTGTTGTAAACTCTGTCACTATGATGAGGTTATACTGATGACTTCTACAAGATTGGATAGTGTCTTAACCCAATCTCTTTTGAGATATAAAAGAGAGAAGCAAGCAGAGACACATGGGAACCTCATACCACCAAGAAAGCAGTGCCGGTAGCAGAGCGTGTCCTTTGGACCTGAGGTTCCTGCACAGAGAAGCTCCCAGACCAAAGGAAGATTGACGACAAGGACCTTCCTCCAGAGCCGACAGAGAAAGCGATCCCCCGGAGCTGATGCCCTGAATTTGTACTTGTAACCTACTGGACTTTGAGAGAATAAACTTCTCTTTGTTAAAGCCATCCACTTGTGGTATTTCTGTTAGAGCAGCACTAGATGACTAAGACACCTGTGAACCAGTTGAAGGCCTCAAGCGCCTGTTTAAAAGACAGAACAAGGATCCATAGATAAGTATCAAGAAAATAAGTGTAGCAGAAATACTGGGAGCTGTCTTCACCCTGGCCATTCTCTTAATCTTTATTTTGGCTGCAGCCTGTGTGATTCCCCTTCTTGGACCAACTTATGCACCTTTGTGTATGCTTTAATGAGTCGGTGCTGACACGAGGTGTGGTAGAAATTGCCACCTAGTATTAACATGGGAAGTCCTAGTTGGAAACGCTTTATTCTTTTTAACATGGCCACAGCAAGCTTAGCTGTTCCATGAACCCATTCAGCTTTAGCATTCAGTAATGCCAACTATTTAATTAATGCTTCTCAAGCCATTGCTTCAGGAAACAATTTAACACATTGCTGGATCTGTTATCAGACCCCCAACAACTGTTGAACAGGGAGCCCAGATCCCTTGGGTACTGTCCACCCCCATACACAATATTAACCTGACAGCCTTTGAAACAGTTTTGGGGGCAGAGCAACACCTTCCTATGTCTCCATTTCAAGTATCTCCCATACTTGTACTTCGTGAAAGTAACTCCTGCTTCCAAATTTTGGACTTGCCAATGTGGACCAATTTTGTTCCCAAACTAGTACAGGCCCCCAAGTGTCCTGGGAATGGCTTTCCCTTCACATGAAGATTAATGGTCCCTGAGAGGCAATAACCCAGTGCCTCCAAAGGATAAATGATAATTTTACCAATTTCAGGAATAAGGTCAATAAAATCTGGAATAAAAATAAAATATACCCATTAGGAACCTACCGTGGTTGCAACCCACTGAATGCAATCAATGTTACACTATCACCACTTCAGGAGTCCTGGCTAAAACCGATCCTTAATCATATTAGTTTGTTTAACAGTTAGACAGGTATTATCTACATGTGTCTCCCAAAAGGACTGATGTTCGTTTGTGGCAACAATGCACTAGCATGCATCAAGCCGTTACATGAAAATGGAATATGTACCATTGGGTTTGCTCATCCCAACTCAGACCTCATTCAAATATATAGAGCTCCTAATCTGGTAGAAAGAGGAATAGAGCTAATAATAGCAGGGATAGTAGCCCTCATTGGAACCATCACAGGAACCACAGCTGAGTTCCTGTATCAGGGATCAGTAATATCAAACATCACTGCAATCATGGTGACAGTAGCCCAAGATTCAAGGGAAGGAATTAGAGCCTTCATCCTAGCCCTAAATTCACTTGCCAAAGTAGTCTTAGATCATCAAATCGTTCTGGACTTCCTTCTGGTGGAGCGGGGGGAGTCTGTGCAGTCACCAACACTAACTGTTGTACCTAAGTCAATACTACAGGACAGGTAGAAATTAGAGCAAAAAGTCTACTTGACCAGGATGAGTGGCTTCATAAGTTTAACCAGGGACAGGAGCCCAGGACATGGCAAAGAGTAAAAAATGTGCTTCCCTCTGTCACATGGTTCCTACCTCTCCTGGGACCCTTATTCACTGTTTTACTATTGCTCCTCTTTGGTCCCTGTTTATTCAACTTGCTGGTCAAATTCATTACTTCCAGACTTCACAAGTTTCACCTTCAGATGATGGTTGCTTAAGGACTCCAACCCATTCCATGCCAAGATCGAGAAGAAACACAGCCACTCTATGAAGGGCCTTTTGAGATGTGTAGAAAATATAATAGTTTAGCTCAGGCAGCAAGAGAATTCCACTCCTCTAATCAATATGACCCTGAATCCCTTATTAGCAGGAAGCAGCTTCAGAAGAAGAGACCTCCATCCCTAAACCCCGCAAGAATGAGGAGTGTGAATTTCTCAGGGGGAAGTTGAGACCAGGTAGGGACAGAAAAGGCCTTAAACGACAAACTATGTCGGTTAAAATTTTTTTCTAGAAGAAGAATGGTGCAAATTTTGTCTGCTTCCTCCTAATCTGTCTGCTGGTAGCTGTCTTTCAGACCAGCCAATTAGAACTAGAATCCTGGGCATGCCTAGTAAGAGCTAAGTTGATCATCAGATGGCCTCACCCCATAAGTATTGCCTAGGAACCAAAATCCCCAGACATACGTCATCAAGCAGTGACCGAGCCCTTTTCAGAAGCAAGAAGTCCATCAGCCACTTGCATGCCAAAATCCTACCCTGGCCCCTTCTTGAATATATATGAAGTTAATGGATATGTATGACTTCCCCTTTCCCAAGTAATATAAAACTGCCCCCTCAGCCTTTGTTCAGAGAGACAGTGCTTTCAGGGAGGATCCCCCCTCCTCTCCTTACTCGCCATGAGTAATAAAATATACCTTGCTTTAAATACGCTTGACTCTTAGTTATTCTTAACAAGAGTACAAGCGGCGAACCCTTTGCATTCAGTAACACCTTGAGTACAAATTTTTAAAAATTCTGTGTGACAGAGGTGGGGCCAAGATGGCGGAGTAGTCAGATGGCTTCCTATATCCCTCTTACGGCAAATACCTGGAAAAAACAAGTGATTTGATTGTATATGAATATCTAGGAGCCCTGAACAAGGCAAAGTTGAGGAATCGGACTGAGTGGTGGGGGGAGAGAGAGACGGTTCCGAAGAAGTGAGGAGTTTCCAGACCTGACTCGGCGGGAGCCACAGCTCTTCAGCCTGGACCGCCTCGGGGTGCACAGTGAGGCGGGCATACAGCTCTGCACACTCGCTCGGGAGGCAGTTTCCACATTGAGAGAGATCGAGCAGCAGAGATTCTGCTTGGACACTCTGAACCAGTGAAAAGCAGCACCCAGGTGGCTAAAGATAAGTACATGTATGTGGCCTTTCACGGGGATTTAAAAAAAAAAAAAAAACCATTTGGGAAAAACCTCTCTCCCATTTACCTCCTCCCTGCTGGCTCTGCACTTATTCGGCTGGCTTCAGAGATCTCTGAGTCCCCTGGGCCAGAAGTAGATCCCATAAGGCACCCTGACCCATTCTCCCAGCCTTTGAGAGGGAACGGATTAACAAAAGGGAGAAAAAATAAGCTACTGGCTCCCCTAAGCCAGGAACTCAGGGTAGGCACAGCTCCTTTGCCTAGGCACAGGCATAAGGGGTTCACAGACTTTGAGGGCCTTCCACCCCTGTACAGACTTGTGTGGACCCATCTCAACAGTGTAAGCCCTCACTACCACAGTACAACAGGGTAAACACCTGGAGTCTAACTTCAACTGTTTCAGCTGTGAAGTGGCAGATTTCTGACACTTGACACTGCTCTGCCCTTTAAACAACACCTTACCGGTCTGCCTCAGGGGCTTGAGGACTGGTGGCTCCACCCATGCCACCTAGTCACCTGCTACAGGGGTCCAAGAATAAGTGGTGCCCCCGAGTCTTTACACCCAACAGAGTAGGGTGCTCGTAGTCTGGCTGCAAAACTCACCTACCTACTTGCTCTAGGGAACAGGGGCAAGCTTTCCTTTCAGACACTCAAGGGCAGCCGTCAGCCCCCTGCCTTGCTCTGTGTGTGACCCTCTACTGCAGCCAGATACCTGTGCCTACACCAATCACCCTTGCCTCTCTAAGACTGTTGGTGAGAGCCTGCACCACACACTTGGTGACCACCAGCCTGGACACCTGAGCTGAATCCATACAGGAAAATTTAACGGACTCCTGGGCACACATACTTAGTTACAGACATAACTACCTGGTGACAGGACCTTACAGCTTCAAAAATGCCAATTATCAAACGAGCACACATGAGCAGCCTATTTGGGCATATCAAAACAAAACAAAACAAGAAGCTAGGACACACTAAACAAATATAAAATAAAATTATAATAACTTATTGATGGCTCGGAGACAACAGTCAATATCAAATCAGCAAGCTCCTAAAATAAAGAATCAATAAATTCTCTGGAGGAAGAGAATTTCTTGGAATTACCAGAGGCAGAAAACAAAAGATTAATGTACAGAACTCTTCAAGAAATTAGAAAGAAAATTCGTGAAAACGCAGAGAAATCCAAAGAACATACAGACAAAGTAGTAGCGGAACTTAAAAGTTATTCAAGAGCATAATGACAAATTTAATAGGCTGCAAGAATCCACAGAAAGACAGCAATAAGAAATCCAGAAGATTAACAATAAAATTTCAGAATTAGACAACTCAATAGAGAGTCATAGGAGCAGAACTGAGGCAGGAGAAGCCAGAATTAGTGACACTGAAGATAAAGCATTTGACACCAACTTATCTGAGGAAAAAAAGAATGAAGAAACTCTAAGAGTTATGTGGAACTCTATCAAGAGAAATAACCTACAAGTGATTGGAGTACCAGAACGGGGTGGGGGATAACAGAACATACGGAGAGAATTGTTGAAGATTTGTTGACAGAAAACTTCCCTGATATCATGAAAGATGAGAAGATATCTATCCAAGATACTCATCGAAGCCCACATAAGGTAGATCCCAAAAGAAAGTCATCAAGACATATTATAGTCAAACTTGCCAAAACCAAAGATAAAGAGAGAATTTTAAGAGCGGCTAGGGATAAAAGAAAAGTCATCTAAAAGGGAGAGTCAATTAGAGTAAGCTCGGACTACTCAGCAGAAACCATGCAGGCAAGAAGGCAACGGGATGACGTATATAAAGCATTGAAGGAAAACAACTGCCAACCAAGAATTATATATCCAGCAAAACAGTCTCTTGAATATGATGGCAAAATTAGGGCATTTCCAGATAAACAGCAGTTTAGGGAATTTGCTAAAACCAAACCAAAATTACAAGAAATACTAAAGGGAGTCCTCTGGTTAGAAAAATCAATAACATCAGATAACAATCCAAGACTAGAACACAGGACAGAGCAACCAGATATTGACTCAGATAGGTAAGTCACAAAAATACGTCAAAGCTAAAACATTGAAAATAGGGAAACAGATATCAATATGTAAGAAAGGGTGACATTAAAACAAAAAAAAAGGGACTTAAAAATGTAGACATAGATTTTTCATATGGAGGGGAAGTCAAGGAGATATAATGAAATAAAAGACTGGTATAAACTTAGAAAAATAGGGGTAAATATTAAGGTAACCACAAAGGAAACTAACAATCCTACGAGTCAAAATAAAAAACTAGAAAAATACAAAGACTCAGCAAACACAAAATCAACAACAATGAAAAAGATGAAAAGAAAATACATAAAGAAAAACGGCTCAGCACAGAAAATTAAGGAGAACAAAGAAACTGTGACTAACACACAAAAAAAAACCCCATCAAAATGACAGCACTAAACTCATACATATCAATAATTATGCTGAGTGTAAATAGACTAAATGCACCAACGAAGAGACAGAGAGTGGCAGATTAGATAAAAAAGCATGATCCATCTATATGCTGCCTACAAGAGACACACCTTAGACTAAAAGACACAAACAAGCTAAAACTCAAAGGATGGAAAAAAATATATCAAGCAAACAACACTAAAAAATAGCAGGAGTGGCAATGTTAATCTCTGACAAAATAGACTTTAAAGTAAAACCCACCACAAAGGATAAGGAAGGACACTGTATAATGATTAAAGGGTCAATACACCTGGAGGACATAACTATAATAAATATTTACGCACCCAACGACAGGGCTCCAAAATACATGAAACAAACTCTAACAGCACTGAAAAGAGAGATAGACTGCTCCACAATAGTAGTAGGAGACTTCAACATGCCACTTTCAGTGAAGGACAGAACATCCAGAAAGAAGCTCAACAAAGACACAGAAGAGCTAAATGCTACAGTCAACCAACTTGATCTCATAGATACATACAGAACACTGCACCCAACAGCAGCCAAATATACTTTCTTTTCCAATGCACATGGAACATTCTCCAGAGTAGACCACGTATTAAGCCGTAAAGCAAGCCTTAACAAAATCCAAAGCATCAAAATATTACAAAGCATCTTTTCTGACCATAAAGCCATAAAAGTAGAAATCAACAACACAAAAAGCAAGGAAAAAAAATCAAACACGTGGAAACTGAACAATACCTTGCTCAAAAACTACTGGGTTATTGAAGAAATTAAGGATGGAATAAAGAAATTCGTAGAATCAAACAAGAATGAAAACGCATCCCACCAGAACCTTTGGGATACAGCAAAAGCAGTGCTCAGAGATCAGCTTATAGCAATAAATGCACACATCCAAAAAGTAGAAAGGACCATAATCAAAACATAAACCCTACAACTGGAACAAGTAGAAAGAGAGCAGCAGCAGAAGCCCTCAGGGACCAAAGGAAAGGAAATAATAAGAATTAGAGCAAAGTTAAATGAAATAGAGAACAGAAAAACAATTGAAAGAGTTAACAAGACCAAAAGCTGGTTCTTTGAAAAGGTCAACAAAATTGATAAACCATTGGCCAAACTGACAAAAGAAAAATAGGAGAGGAAGCAGATAATCCATATAAGAAACGAGATAGGTGATATCACAACAGACCCAAATGAAATTAAAAGAATCATAACAGAATACTATGAAAAATTGTACTCCAACAAATTTGAAAACCTGGAGGAAATGGACAACTTTCTAGAAACTCACTACCTACCTAAACTAACACTAACAGAGGTAGAACAACTAAATAAACTCATAACAAAAGAAGAGATTGAAAAGGTAATTAAAAAACTCCCAACGAAAAACAGCCCTGGCCCAGAAGGCTTCACTGGAGAATTCTACCAAACTTTCAGAGAAGAGTCAACACCACTTCTACTAAAGGTATTTCAGAGCATAGAAAAGGATGGAATACTCCCAAACTCATTCTATGAAGCCAGCATAACCCTGATACCAACACCAGGTAAAGACACCACAAAAAAAGAAAATTACAGGGAAGAAGTCAAAGTATCTCTATTTGCAGATGATATGATCTTATACACAGAAAAGCCCAAAGAATCCACAAGAAAACTACTGGAACTAATAGGAGATTTCAGCAAAGTTTCAGGACACAAGCAAAACATACAAAAATCAACTGGATTCCTTTACACCAACAAAGAGAACCTCGAAGAGGAAATTACCAAATCAATACCATTTACAATAGCCCCCAAGAAGATGAAATACTTAGGAATAAATCTAACCACAGACGTAAAAATCTATACAAGGAAAAGTACAAGACACTACTGCAAGAAACTAAAAGAGAACTGCATAAGTCGAAAAACATATCTTGCTCATGGATAGGTAGACTTAACATAGTGAAAATACCAATTCTACCCAAAGAAATCTACAGATACAATGCAATCCAGATTCAAATTCCAACAGCGTTTTTTAACGAGATGGAGAAACAAATCACCAACTTCATACAGAAAGGGAAGAGGCTCCCAATAAATAAAGCATTACTCAAGAAGATGAACAAAGTGAGAGGCCTCACACTACCTGATTTTAGAACCTATTATATCGCCACAATAGTCAAAACAGCCTGGTACTGGTACAACAACAGATACACAGACCGATGGAACAGAGTTGAGAATCCAGACATAAATTCATCCACCTATGAACAGCTGATATTTGACAAAGGCCCAAAGTCCATTAATTGGGGAAAAGACAGTCTCTTTAACAAATGGTGCTGACATAACTGGATATCCATCTGCAAAAAACTGAAGCAAGACCCATACCTCACACCATGCACAAAAACTAACTCAAAATGGATCAAAGACTTAAATATAAAATCAAAAACGATAAAGATCATGGAAGAAAAAATAGGGACAATGCTAGGAGTGCTAATATATGGCATAAACACAATACGAACCATAAGTAACAATGCACAAGCACCAGAAGAGAGACTAGATAAAAGGGAGCTCCTAAAAATCAAACACTTATGCTCATCAAAAGACTTCACCAAAAGAGTCAAAAGACAACCTACAGACTGGGAAAAAATTCTGGCTACGACAAATCCGATCAGCGTTTAATCTCTAAAATCTACAAGATACTGCAAAACCTCAACAACAAAAAGACAAATAACCCAATTAAAAAATGGGCAAACGATATGAACAGGCACTTCGCCGAAGAAGATATTCAGGCGACTCACAGAAACATGAAGAAGTGCTCACGATCATTAGCCATTAGAGAATTGCAGATCAAAACTACAATGAGATATCATCTCACCCCAACAAGGCTAGCACTAATCTAAAAAACACAAAATAATAAATGCTGGAGAGGTTGTGGAGAGACTGGAACACTTATACAGTGTTGGTGGGAATGTAAAACAGTAAACAGTACAACCACTTTGGAAATCAACCTGGCGCTTCCTTAAAAAGCTAGAAATAGAAGTACCATAGGATCCAGCTATCCCGCTCCTTGGAATATATCCGAGAGAAATAAGAGCCGGCACCCCCTGTTCACTGCAGCACTGTTCACAGTAGCAAAAAGATGGAAACAACCTAGATGCCCATCAACAGAAGAATGTATAAACAAATTATAGTATATCCACACAATGGAATACTACACAACGATAAAGAACAACAATGAAGCCGTGAAACATAACATGGAGGAAGCTGGAGGTCATCGTGCTGAGTGAACTTAGTCACAGAAGGACAAATACTGTATAAGACCACTATTATAAGAACTCAAGAAAAGGTTTAAACACAGAAGAAAACTTTCTTTGATGGTTACGAGGGTGGGGAGGGAGGGGGAGGGTTATTTATTAACTAGATAGTAGATGAGAATTATCTTAGGTGAAGAGGACAGTACATACTACAGGAGAAGTCTGCACAACTGTACTAAGCCAAAGGTAAGAAGTTTCCTGAATACAATCAAACACTTTGAGACAGAGTAGCAGGGGTAGGGGTCTGGGGACCATGCTTTCAGGGGACATCTTCATCAACTGGCATAACAAAGCTGATTAAGAAAATATTCTGCATCCTGCTTTGGTGAGTGGCATCTGGGGTCTTAAAAGCTTGCAAGTGGCCGTTTAAGATGCATCAATTTGTCCCAACCACCTGGAGTAAAGGAGAATGAAGAACACCAAAGACACAAGGAAAATATTAGCCCGAGACAGAAACAGCCACATAAACCAGAGACTTCATCAGCCTGAGACCAGAAGAACTAGATGGTGTCTGGCTACCATCAATGACCGCCCCGACAGGGAACACAACAGAGAGTCCCTGATGGAGTAGGAGAAAGGTGGGGTGCAGAACTTGAATTCTAGTAAGAAGACCAGACTTAATGGTCTGACTGAGACTGGAGGAACCCCAGAAATCATGGCCCCTGGATTCTCTATCAGCCCAGAACTAAAACAATTTCCGAGGCCAACTCTCCAGACAGTACTGGACTGAACTGTGGGACATAAAGTAATACTCGTGAGGAGTATGCGTCTTAGCTCAAGCAGATACAAGAGACTAAATGGGCAGCTTCTGTCCAGAGGTGAGATGGGAAGGCAGAGAGGGTTAGGATCTGGTTGAATGGACATGAGGAATCAGGGGTGGAAAGGAGGAGCGTGCTGTCACCGCTTGGGGAGAGCAATTAGGATCACATAACAATGCATGTATAAATTTTTGTATGGGAGACTAACTTGAAATGTAAACTTCATTTAAACTGCAACAACAAAAAAAATTGAAAAAACTTCTGTGTGACAAAATGGGAAGTACTCATAAAGCACTTCTGCAGCATACTGAAGTAGGTTGTGTGGAGGAAAAAGGCACTTGTCTGATTGTTTAGAACTAGTCTTTTTTTTCATGGAGCACCAATTTTACTTAAAAGAACAATGCACTAGGTTTATTGAGACTTGGTTATTTGGCAGGCATTTTTGCAGAAATGAACAAAGTGAGCCTGTCACTTCCAGGAAAACACTTTGACAGTATTTGTTGCCAATGATAAAACTGGAGCTTTTAAGCAAAAATTAGAATTTTGAAAAACTTGTGCCTTCCACCTGAACTTGACAGCTTCCTAATACTTCAAGACTTTCCTGATGAGACTGGTGTGATATCAACAAATGTGATCATTCTTAAAAAAACATTGTGCAGTGAAACGTGTCAGCATTTGGGAGATCTGTGTAACACAGTGAACCAATGTTTTCCCAATGACCAATTCATGATGTTACAAAATCATGTGTGGGTAAAAGATCCAGTCAAAGTCTAAGACGGATTTTTAAAATAATAAAGTAGAAAAAGTTTATTGATATTAAAGCTTCAGATTCCTCATTGCAATTAACCTTTAAGAAACTATCAGTTGTGGAGTTGTGGTGTAAGATCAAAGAAGAATAGCCATAATTATCTGAAAAGGTAATACTCTTTCAACTACATAGCTGTGTGAGGCCAGATTTTCCCCATGTACAGCACCAGTTTTAAGTGTACAATTCAATGGTTTCAAGTATATTTACAGAGTTGTGCAACCATCACCATAATCCAATTTCAGAACATTTTTATCACCCCCCAAAGGGACCTTGTACACATTAGTAGTTAAGCAGTCACTCCCTATCCTCCTTCCTCGGGTAATGTAAAGCTTTTGACTAGTCATTTAATTCATTTCCAGACTGTGTGTGTGTGTGTGTGTGTGTGTGTGTGTACACTTTAGGTAAGGTTTACAGAGCAAATTAGTTTCTCATTAAACAATTAATACACATACTGTTTTTTGTCATTGGTTGCCAACCTCACGACATGTCAACAGTCTCCCCTTCTCGACCTTGGGTTCCCCGTTACCAGCTTTCCTGTCCCCTCCTGTCTTCTCCTCCTTGCCCCTGGGCTGATGAGCCCATTTAGTCTCGTTTTGTTTTATGGGCCTGTCTAATCTTCGGCTGAAGGGTGAACCTCAGGAGTGATTTCATTACTTAGCTATAAGGGTGTTCGGGGACCGTATTCTTGGTGGTTCTCCAGTCCCTGTCAGACC
The DNA here is from genome assembly GCA_030035585.1 of Dugong dugon. NCBI lineage: Eukaryota > Metazoa > Chordata > Mammalia > Sirenia > Dugongidae > Dugong > Dugong dugon. Next base: position 12,393,755 of record CM057465.1, read on the forward strand.
ACTAAGTCTGGTCTTTTTTTTTAATTTTCATGACATAGAATTTTGTTCTACATTTTTCTGCATCTCTGTCCAGGACCCTCTACTGTAATCCCTGTCAGAGAAGTTGGTGGTGGTAGCTGGGCACCATCTAGTTGTACCAGACTCAGTCTGGTAGAGGCTGTGACAGTTGTGGTCCATTAGTCCTTTGGACTAATCTTTCCCTTGTGTCTTTGGTTTTCTTCATCCTTCCTTGCTTCAGACAGGGTGAGACCAGTACAGTATCTTAGATAGCCGCTAACAAGCTTTTAAGACCCCAGATGCTACTCACCAAAGTAGAATGTAGAACATTTTCTTTGTAAACGTCTTGTTTGGTATCTTGACTGCTGCTTCCATGGGCGTTGATTGTGGATCCAAGTAAAATGAAATACTTGACAACTTCAATCTTTGCTCCCTTTATCATGATGTTGCTTACTGGTCCAGTTGTGAGGATTTTTTTTTTTTTTTTATATTGAGGTGTAATCCATACTGAAGGCTGTGGTCATTGATCTTCATCAGTAAGTGCTTCAAGTCCTCTTCACTTTCTGCAAGCAAGGTTGTGTCATCTGCATATCACAGGTTGTTCATGAGACTTCTTCCAATCCTGATGCCTTGTTCTTCTTCATATAGTCCAGTTTCTCAGATTATTTGCTCAGCATACAGATTGAATAAGTATGGTGAAATGATATAATCCTGACACACATCTTTCCTGACTTTAAACCACATAGTATCCCCTTGTTCTTTTTGAACAACTGCCTCTTGGTCTATGTACAGTTTTCTCATGAGCACAGTTAAGTGTTCTGGAATTCCCATTATTTGCAATGTTATCCGTAATTTGTTGTGATCCATACAGTACACAGTCAAATGCCTTTGCAAAGTCAATCAAAATACAGATAAACATCTTTCTGGTATTCCCTGCTTTCAGCAAGGATCCATCTGACATCAGCAATGATATCCCTCATTCCATGTGCTCTACTGAGTCCATCTTGAATTTCTGGCAGCTCCCTGTTGATGCACTGCTTCAACCACTTTTGAGTGATCTTCAGCAAAATTTCATTTGCATGTGATATTATGATATTGTTCGATAATTTCCACATTCTGTCAGATCACCTTTCTTTGGAATAGGCATAAATATGGATTTCTTCCAGTCAGTTGGCCAGGTAGCTCTCTTCCAAATTTCTTGGCATAGACGAGTGAGCACTTACAGCACTGCATTTGTTTGCTGAAACATCTCAATCAGTATTTGCCAATTCTTGGAGCCTTGTTTTTTGCCGATGTCTTCAGTGCAGCTTGAACATCTTCCTTCAGTACCGTTGACTCTTTATCATACGCTACCTCCTGAAATAAGTGAACGTCAACCTATTCTTTTTGCTACAGTGACTCTGTATTCCTTCCATCTTCTTTTGATGTTTCCTGGGTCATTCAGTATGTTGCCTATGTTGTTGTTGTTAGGTGCCGTTGGGTCAGTTCTGATTCATAGCAACCCTAAGTAGAACTGCCCCGTAGCGTTTCCAAGGAGCAGCTGGTGGATTTGCACTGCTGACGTTTTGGTTAGCAGCCAAGCTCTTAACCACTACGCCACCATGGCTCCTATAGAATCCCATATTGCAACTTGAGGCTTGAAAGTTTTCTTCAGTTCCTTCAGCTTGAGAAATGCTGAGTGTGTACTTCCCTGTTGGTTTTCTATCTCCAGCTCCTTTCACATGTCACTATAATACTTTACCTTGTCTTCTCAAGCTGCCCTTTTAGATCTTCTGTTCAGTTCTTTTACTTCATCATTTCTTCCTTTTGCTTTAGCTACTCAGTATTCAAGAGCAAGTTTCAGAGTCTCTTCTGAGATCCATTTTGGTCTTTTCTTTCTTTCCTGTCTTTTTAATTATCTCTTGCTTTCTTCCTGTATGATGTCCTTGACGTTATTCTACAACTCATCCGGTCTTTGGTCATTAGTGTTCAATGTGTCAAATCTATTCTTCAGATGATCTCTGAATTCAGGTGGGTTATACTGAGGTTGTACTTTGGCTCTCGGGGACTTGTTCTAATTTTCTTCAGCTTCAACTCGAACTTGCATAAGAGCAATTGATGATTTATTCCACGGTTGGCCCCCACCCTTGCTCTGGCTGATGATATTGAGCTTTTTCATTGTCTCTTTCCACAGATGTAGTGTATTTGATTCCTGTGTATTCCATCCAGCTAGGTCCACGTGCAAAGTCACCGTTTATGTTGTTGAAGAAAGGTATTTGCAATAAAGTTGTTGGTCTTGCAAAATTCTATCATGTGATCTCTGGGATCGTTTCTATCACCAAGTCCGTATTTTCCAACTACCGATCTTTCTTCTTTTTTTCCAACTTTCAAATTCCAATCACCAGTAGTTATCAATGCATCTTGATTGCATGTTTGATCAGTTTTAGACTGCAGAAGTTGGTAAAATCTTCACTTTCTTTGTCTTTGTCCTTGGTGGTTGGTTTGTAAACTTGAATAATGGTCATATTAACTGGTCTTCCTTATAGTGGTATGGATATCACTGACAGCGTTGTACTTCGGCATGGATCTTGAAATGTTCTTTTTGAGGATGAATGCAACACCATTCCTCTTCAATTTGTCATTCCAGGCATAGTAGACCATATGATTGTTTGATTCAAAACTACCAATACAAGTCCGTTTCAGCTCACTAATGCCTAGGATATTGATGTGTATGCGTTTCAATTCATTTTTGATAATTTCTAATTTTCCTAGGTGCATACTTCGTACTTTCCACGTTCCTGTTATTAACGGATGTTTGCAGCTGTTTCTTCTCATTTTGAGTCATGCCACATCAGCAAATGAAGCTTCACTCCATCCACATCATTAAGGTATTGTCTCTACTTTGTGGAGGCAGCTCTTCCTCAGTCGTATTTTGAGTGCCTTTCAACCTGAGGGGCTCATATTCTGGCACTATCTCAGATAATGTTCCACTTGCTATTTATAAGGTTTTTACTGGCTAATTTTTTTCAGAGTAGACTGCCAGGTCCTTTTTTCTAGTCTGTCTTAGTCTAGAAGTTTCGCTGAAACCTGTTTACCATGGGTGACCCTGCTGATGGTTGAGTACAAGTGGCATAGCTTACATCATCACAGCAACACACAAGCCACCATAGTATGACAAATTGACAGATGTGTGTGGCCCACCCCTAGTAACCACTGATAAACTTTGGTCTCTATACATTTGCCTGTTCTTGCCTTTTTATATAAGTGAGTTCATACAACGAAGGTCCTTTGGTGATTGACTTATTCACTCAGCATAATGTCTTTAGGCTCCATCCATATTGTAGCATGTATCAGTATTTTGTTTCTTCTGCTAGCTGAGTAGTATTTCATTGCATGTATGCAACCACATTTTGTTTATCCATTTATCTATTGATGGGCATTTAGCTTGTTTCCACCTATTGGCTATTGTGAATAGTGCTGCAACGAACATTGGTGTACAAGTCTCTATTTGAGTCTCTATGCTGTGTAATGGATTGCTTTTGTGTGGCCTTTCTGGCTATGGTCTTGTAACTCCCACCCAAGTGATTGGGTGGGACTGTGTGATAGGGTAATTGTGGTCCACCAAAGGGATTGGTCAGTTTTGCCATCCTGCTGGGCTTGAAATGAGCCACCCCAGAGGCAGGAAATAGAAGAGCCCACCACCACAAAGGAAGGAGAGACCTGCGGGAGATAGTGCAGTGAGCTTCCCGGCCCACAGAGTGAGAAAGCTGAGTACCTTTCAGTAGAGACTGAGGGCAAGGGAGAGGCAGGCCTGTGAGCATGGCTGGGAAGATGCTGTCCTGATGGAAGTACTGTATCCTCGAGTGTTCCTGAGCCTGAATTGTAACCTGTTACTTCCCTAATAAACTCCATAATTGTGAGTAAGATCTGTGAGTTCTGTGTGGCCATTGCAATGAATTTTTGAGCCCCACAGAGAAGTAGAGAGTGCCGTGGGAGGGACGGTTGGTGTCAGAGTTGGTAAAGATGGTGGAGAGAAGAGGCATGTCTGACCTCTGCCTCATAGGAATCAGCCTTGGCCTGATGATCTTGATTCTCTTTCCCCCTTGTGAGTTAGAGGAGGTCAGACACCTCCCCCAAGCCATTTTCACAGTTGGCACAAGAAGTGGGATTCTTTGCAATGGCTCCAGACTCACGAGAGCATGGGACTTCATAAGGGAAAGAACGAAGGGGCTTGGAAAGTGAAACTTTTGATTCTTGGATGGTTAATTTGGTTGTTGTTACCTGTAATGGCTGAAAACTGCAGCTTGAGTTGCCTGGGGCAAAAACCAGGCCAGAAAAGTAGGATTATTGATAGGGGGCCAGGGTCTATTGGTTCCACCCAGCCACAGGCTCAAGGCTATATGCACATTGATGTTAAAATGTGGACAAAATGAAATGAAACTGGAACCTTTTAAAAAGGGTTATGAGAGTTCCGGCAAGATGGCGCTCTAGGCAGAAGCACCACGCCATCCCTCCACAGCAAAGATCCGAAAAACTAAGTCAAACAGAGAATGCAACAATCCTGAAACCCTAGAACATCAAATGAAGAGATAAAGAACTCAGCCGAGCACCAAATGGAGTGAGAATACTGACAGAGAACGGAGAGCGAGGAGAGATTCATGCAGAAGTCCCCTACCAGCTAACGCAGTGCGGATCCACCATCTTGGACTCCTATTGGAGACCAGCAAACAGGGGTACGAGAAAGCAGCCTCACGGAGCGTCCAGTGGGAGACAAAACAGCCGGTAATTTGCGGTGTGCGCTTTCCCACCCCCACCCCTCTTCACCCTGGCTCGGCCTCCTCTGCTTCTCGCGGCCACAGTCTCTTGACTGGGAAGCGCCGGCTGCTTGGATTCCACCCACCCAAGTGGGCGGCTCTCTGGGTGCCATTTGTTGGCTGCTAGTGTTGTTTTTTTTTTCTCACTTGCCTCTCGGCGCCTCCCCCTCCTTTTGCTCGAGTGCCTGGCTCCGTGCGCCATCTTTGCTTCCTCCTGAGGGGCTCCAGAGCGCCAGCAATTTGTGATATATGCTTTCCCACTCTCCACCCTCCTTCACCCACACTCGGCCTCCTCTGCTTTCTGCGGACACAGTCTCTTGTCCAGAAACACCAGCCCGCACTGGCTGGCTCTCTGAGTGCCATTTGTTGGCTGCTGTTGTTGCTTCTTTTTTTTTTTTCTGCTTCTTTTGATTTCTTCCTTGCCTCTCGCCGCCTCGCCGCCTCGCCCTCCTTTTGCATGAGTGCCTGGCTCCGAGCGCCATCTTTACTTCTTCCCGAGGGGCTGCGGTGCTCCATTAGAGTGTGCAGCTGCTTCCTGGTCTGGGCTGCCACGCTGGTGGGATCCCGGGGCTTTTGTTTGTTTGTTTGTTTTGAATTCTTTGTTTGTTTTCTTTTCCTTTTCTTGAGTTGGGAGCCCTTTCCGGCCAGGCGGAGCTGCATGGCAAGGAACTCCCCTTCGGCTTCCACAGAGGTGGGGAGGGATCCCTGAGGACATTTCTTTCTTCACTGTTTTTTTTTTTCCTGTTTTTTGGGGGGGCCTTTCTTGTTCTTTTTTTTTTTTTATTATTTGTTTTGTTTTGTTTTCCCTCTTTTTCCCTTTTTGTCTTTCTTCATTGCTCAGTTTCTCATCTCTCTATATCTTCCTTCTCTTTCTGATCCCTGAATACCAGGCGTTGTAGGCCTCTGCGCCTTCTGGCCAGGCTGTGCTGCGACACCTGAGAGCGACTTCCCCAGACCTCATAGCTGCATCGGTGGGATCCCTGGGAACTTTGCGGTTCTTTAACCTTTCTGATTTTTATTTGTTCATTCTTTTCTTCCTCTTCCCCTTTCTGTTTTTCTCCATTTCATAGTCTCTCATCTCTCAATTCCAATGGCAAGCTCCCCTAGCATTCTTTTTTGTTTGTTTGTATGTTTTTTGGCTCCTGTTCCTCTCTCCTCTCTCCCATATCCAGCTTAGCTCCACACATAACCATCTCACTGCTGCATCCTGCCTACCTGCACTGAGTGCTTGACATCACACCACCAAGCAGTGCAGGCACTGCCCAGCGCTGATTACCCACCGGCCCTGGTGGCGGTAGTGAGTGCCACAAACAACCCGTCCCAGTGGCTCCTCTTCAGCTAGAGCTGCTCTGCTGTACCATATCTGAGTGACTGAACCTGCCAGTTGGAGAAGGAGGCGAAAAGTATTCAGCGCACAGATGAGCAAACAACAAAGAGCACGCAGTCTGCCTGCTCAGACATACTCAAATTTTTTTCTTTTTTAAAAAAGGGATGAAACAAACAAATCTACAATCAATAAACGAGAGAAATAACTACTGAATGCCCTGAAAACAGCAAACAATATCAAAACATTTACCAAAACAGGACAGGATGGTTCCAGTAGGCATCCAAATTAAAACACCAGATGACTCTCCTGTGGAAGAAAATGCACTAGAAGTACCTGATAGGGAATTCAAATCTCTAATACTCGGAATTTTCCAAGAACTGAGGCAAAAAGCTGACAAACATGAGGAAAAAATAGACAAATTCATGGAAAATACAGACAAAAAATTGGAAGAATTCAAGAAGATGATGCAGGAAAAAAATGCCAAAATAAATTCACGACTAGAAATTATACGAAAACAACAATTAGAAATCCAAAAGATAAACAACAAGATTTCAGAAATGGATGATGTCACAGAAGGGCTGAGAAGCAGATTTGAAACTGTAGAAGACAGGATCAGTGGAACTGAAGACAAACACTTGGATACAACTCAGTTTGAGGAAAACTCAGAAAAAATAACAAAGAAAAATGAAGAGACCCTGAGAGTTATGTGGGACACAATTAAAAGCAAAAATTTGAGAGTGATTGGAATTCCAGAACAGGGGGAGAAAACTGAAAACACAGAGAGGATCATTGAGGAACTGCTGACAGAAAACTTCCCCAATATCATGAAAGATGAAAAGCTGGCCATCCAAGAAGCTCAACGAACCCCGTATAGAAGAGACCCCAAAAGAAAATCACCAAGGCATATCATATTCACGCTCACCAAAACCAAAGACAAACAAAGAATCCTGACAGCAGCTGGTGAAAAACAAGAAGTCACATGCACAGGAGAAACAATAAGACTAAGCTCAGATTATTCAGCAGAAACCATGCAGGCAAGAAGGCAATGGGATGACATATATAAAATCTTGAAAGAAAAAAATTGTCAGCCAAGAATAATATATCCTGCAAAACTCTCGTTCAAATTTGATGGTGAAATTAGGTCATTTCCAGATAAACAGAAACTAAGGGAATATGTAAAAGTCAAACCAAACTTATAAGAATTATTAAAGGGAGTTCTTCGATCTGCGGACAAACAGCTTCAGCCCACAGGCAGAACCTAGGACGCAGGATCATACCAGCCAGATACCAATCTAGGAAATGAACTCTCGAGGACTATCCAAAACCAAAAGAAATACAACAGGGAATCAGAGCAGTCAATCGATGGATGACAACAACATCAAAACAATGAAAGAGGGAATAAATGGCATAGGTATAGAACCTTCTAATGGAGAGGAAGGCAAGGCGATACCAAGTAATGGTAGACTGCTTCAAACTTAGAAAGATAAGGGTAAAATTCATGGTAACCACAAAGAAAGTTAACAAACCAACTCATAAAAATAAAGATGAAAAACATAAAGTCTCAGCAAAAACAAAACCTACAAAAACAAAAGAATGAAAAAAAAAAATCCACAAACAAAAGTAACTCAGCACAAGAGAATAAGAACAAAGAAAACTTCCGCACCACAAAAAAAAGCACTACAAAATGACAGCAACAAACTCACATCTATCAATAATTACACTGAATGTAATGGACTCAATTCACCCATGAAGAGATGGAGAGTCACAGAATGGATGAGAAAACAGGATCCATCAATATGCTGTCTACAAGAGACACACCTTAGAAACAAAGATGTGAGTTTATTAAAAAAATATATCAAGCTAACAACTACCAAAAAAGATCAGGAGTGGCAATTCTAATCTCAGATAAAATAGACTTTAAAACAAAATCTACCATAAAAGACAAAGAAGGACACTATATAATGATTAAGGGGACGATCCATCATGAAGACATAACCATAATAAACATCTATGCACCCAATGACAGGGATCCAAAATACATAAAACAAACTCTAACAACACTGAAAAGAGAAATTGACAGTTCCACAATAATAGTAGGAAACTTCAACACACCACTCTCAGTAAAGGACAGAACAACTAAGAAGAAACTCAGCAAAGATACAGAAGACCTGAAGGGCACAATCAGCCAACTTGACCTCATAGACATATATAGAACACTCCATCCAACCACTGCAAAGTACACATTCTTTTCCAATGCACATGGAACGTTCTCCAGAATAGACCACATCTTAGGTCACAGAGTAATCCTCAACAAGATCCAAAACGTTGAGATAATTCGAAGTATCTTCTCTGACCACAATCCCATCAAGGTAGAAATTAACACTAGAAACAGCAAGGAAAAAAATCAACTACATGGAAACTGAATAATACCCTGCTTACACATCAGTGGGTAATAGAAGAAATCAGAGATGGAATCCAAAAATTCCTAGAATCAAATGAGAATGCAAACACATCATACCAAAACCTTTGGGACACAGCAAAGGCAGTCCTCAGAGGACAATTTATAGCAATAGATGCACATATCAAAAAAGAAGGAAGGGCAAAATCAAAACATTAACTACAGAACTCAATCAAATAGAAAGAGAACAGCAAAAAAAGCCCACAACCACCGGAAGAAAGGAAATAGTAAAGATCAGAGCAGAAATCAATGAAATAGAGGACAGAAAAACAATAGAAAGAATCAACAAAACCAAAAGTTGGGTCTTTGAAAGAATCAACAAAATCGACAAACCGCTGGCCAGACTGACAAAAGAAAAACAGGAGAGGACACAAATAACCCAAATAAGAAATGAAATGGGGGGACATTACAACAGACCCAACTGAAATAAAAAGGATTATAACAGAATATTATGAAAAACTATACTGCAACAAATTTGAAAACCTAGAGGAAATGGATAAATTTCTAGAAACACACGGCCTACCCAAACTACAATAAAGTGATGTTGAAAATCTGAACAGACCCATAACAAGAGAAGAGGTAGAAAAGGTAAAAAAAAAAACTCCCAACCAAAAAAAGCCCTGGCCCAGATGGCTTCACTGGAGAATTCTACAAAACATTTACAGAAGAGCTTGTACCAGTACTACTCAAACTATTTCAGAGCATAGAAGAGGAAGCAACACTTCCAAATTCATTCTATGAAGCCAGCATAACGCTGATACCAAAACCAGGCAAAGACATCACAAAAAAAGAAAATTACAGACCAATATCTCTCATGAATATAGATGCAAAAATTCTGAACAAAATTCTAGCCAATAGAATGCAGCATCATATCAAAAAAATCATACACCACGACCAAGTAGGATTCATACCAGTTATCCAAGGATGGTTCAACATTAGAAAATCAATCAACGTAATCCACCACGTAAATAAAAGGAAAGAAAAGAATCACATGATCATCTCAACTGACGCAGAAAAGGCATTTGAAAAAGTCCAACACCCATTCCTGATAAAAACTCTCAATCAAATAGGTATAGAAGGGAAATATCTCAACATAATAAATGGCATCTATGCAAAACCAACGGCCAACATCATTCATAATGGAGAGAGGCTGAAAACATTCCCCTTAAAAATAGGAACAAGACAAGGATGCCCTTTATCACCACTCCTATTTAACATTGTGCTGGAAGTTCTAGCTAGAGCAATAAGGCAAGAAAAAGAAATAAAGGGCATCCAAATTGGTAATGAAGAAGTTAAACTGTCCCTGTTTGCAGATGATATGATACTATCCATAGAAAACCCTAAAGACTCCATGAGAAATCTACTGGAACTAATAGAAAAATTCAGCAGAATAGCAAGATACAAGATAAACATTCAAAAATCAGTTGGATTCCATACACCAGTAAGGAGAACGATGAAAAGGAAATCAGGAAATCAATACCATTTTCAATAGCCCCTAAAAAGAGAAAATACTTAGGAATAAATCTGACCAGGGATGTAAAAGACCTATACAAAGAAAACTATAAAACACTACTGCATGAAACCCAAAGGGATCTACATAAATGGAAAAACATACCATGCTCATGGATAGGCAGACTCAACACTGTGAAAATGTCAGTTCTACCCAAAGCAATTTACAAATACAAAGCAATCCCGATCCAAATACCAACAACATTCTTCAAAGAGATGGAAAAAATAATCATTAACTTTATATGGAAAGGGAAGAAGCCCCGAATAAATAAAGCACTACTGAAGAAGAAGAACAAAGTTGGAGGACTCACACTACCTGACTTCAGAACCTACAATACAGCTACAGTAGTCAAAACAGCCTGGTACTGGTACAACGACAGATACATTGACCAATGGAACAGAATTGAGAACCCAGATGTACATCCATCCACCTACGGTCACCTGATCTTCGACAAGGGCCCAAAGTCCATCAAATGGGGAAAAGACAGTCTTTTTAACAAATGGTGCTGGCAAAACTGGATATCCATTTGCAAAAAATTGAAACAGGACCCATACCTCACACCGTATACAAAAACTACTTCAAAATGGATCAAAGACCTGAACATAAAGCCTAAAACTATAAAGTTCATAGAAGAAAAAATAGGACCAACACTTCAGGCCTTAATACATGGCATTAACAGGATACAAACCATAACCATCAACGCACAAACCCCAAGAGATAAGCTAGATAACTGGGATCTTCTAAAAATCAAACACCTATGCTCCTCCAAAGACTTCACCAAAAGAGTCAAAAGAGAACCTACAGACTGGGAAAAAAGTTTTGGACAGTACAAGTCAGACAAAGGTCTAATCTCCATAATCTACAAGAAAATCCAACACCTCTACAACAAAAAGACAAATAATCCTATTAAAAAATGGGCAAAGGAAATGAACAGACACTTCACCAGAGAAGACATTCAAATGGCCAACAGACACATGAGGAAATGCTCACGATCACTAGCCATTAGAGAAATGCAAATTAAAACCACAATGAGATACCACCTCACCCTGGCATTACTGGCACAAATCAAAAACACTGGAAATAACAAATGTTGGAGGGGCTGCGGGGAGATCGGAACTCTTATGCACTGCTGGTGGGAATGCAAAATGATACAACCATTTTGGAAAATGATATGGCGCTTCCTCAGAAAGCTAGAAATAGACATACAATTCGATCCAGCAATCCCACTCCTAGGAATATATCCTAGAGATATAAGAGTCGTCACTCAAATAGACATTTGCACACCTATGTTAATGGCAGCATTGTTCACAACTGCAAAAAGATGGAAACAACCTAGATGCCCATCAACAGATGAATGGATAAACAAACTATGGTACATACACACAATGGAGTACTATGCAACGAGAAAAAACGACAATGAATCTGTGAAGCATCTCATAACATGGATGAAACTGGAGGACATTATGCTGAGTGAAATAAGTCAATCACAAAAGGACAAATATTGTATGAGACCTCTATTGTAAAAACCCATGAAAAAGTTCACACACAAAATGTAACAATCTTTGTTGGTTACCAGGAATAGGAGGGGTGGCGGGGGGGAAATACTAAATAGGCAATAGATAAGTGGTATCTTGGGTGAAGGGTGAGAGAGTACACAATACAGGGGAAACTAGCACAACCTGTACAAGGAAAGGTCATGGAAGCCCCATAGACACTTCCAAACCCCCTGCGGGACTGAATTGCTGGGCGGAGGGCTGTGGGGACCATGGTCTCAGGGAACATCTAGCTCAATTGGCGTGACACAGCTTATAAAGACAATGCTCTACATTCTACCTTGGTGAGTAGTGTCTGGTGTCTTAAAAGCCTGTGAGCTGCCAGCTAAGATACTCCACTGGTCTCATCCCTTCGGGAGCAAGGGAGAATGAAGAGAACAGGATACAAGGAAAAGATTCGTCCAAAGGACTAATTGTCCACAGCTACCAAGGCCTCCACCGGACTGAGTCCAGTAGAGCTAGATGGTGCCCGGCTACCACCACTGACTGCTCTGACCAGGATCACAACTGAGGGTTCTGGACAGAGCTGGAGAAGGATGTAGAGCATGATTCTAACTCACAAAAAAAAAAGACCAGGTTTACTGGCCTAAAGGAGACTGGAGAAACCTTGAGAGTATGGCCCCCAGACACCCTTTTAGCTCAGTGGTGAAGTTACCTCCGAGGTTCACTGTTCAGCCTGGGAGTGGACAGCCCGGTAAAACCAAATGAGACTAACGAGGTACAGGAGTCCAGTGACAAGGACCAGAAGGCAGAAGGGGACAAGGAAGCTGGTGATAGGGAACCCAAGGTTGAGTAAGGATATTGTTATGTGTTGTGAGGTTGTTAACCATTGTCATAGGGCAACATTTGTAGTACCTGTTGAATGAGAAACTATTTTGTTCTGTAAGCCTTCATCTTAAGTGCGAATAACAGCACGATTGGAAGAGCGTAGTCAATGTCACTGAACTTTGTATGTAGAAATTTTTGAAACGGTGTATCTTTGGCTATGTGTGTTTTCACCAAAAAAAAAAGGTTGAGAATTTAGAGGGTTAATATGTTGTGGGGTTGTTAACCAATGTCATAAAACAACATGTGTACTACTGTTTCATGAGAAACTATTTGTTCTGTAAGCCTTCACCTTAAGTACAATAAAATATAAAAAAGAAAGGGTTATGAATTCAGGATTATGTGTTTAATTTTACTTACTATGGATATTAAATATTTCTCCTACTTAGGGTTGTGAAGTGGACCTAAATGTATGGTAGAAATGAATATTGGGTGTTAGCAATTACAGAGTGTGTGTAACTCTGCCTTTAGCCAGTACTTGACTGGATATGCAAAAAGGGGGTCTAGGATTTCCTGGAGGAAAACACAGGCTTTTTGCTGTAGTAGCCCTGAGTACCCTGAGTATAGAGTAGGGGCTCAGGTTTTCAACCTAAGCGCCACCCAGATTTGCATTTGAAAAGACATGCAGAACCACCCAGAACTGCTCAGAGAACAGAAGATTTTCATTTGAAGGACGGACTACAGAAAGAAAAAAAAAAGTGACTGTTTTGCTTTTAGAATTTCTAGCAAGTGTTTTGCTGTTGGATGCATGGAGGCAGGAAAAGTCAGTGTCCATCATAAGAAGCCCCCTTCCAGGACTGGAAATTAAAAGGAGCCGGAGAGTAGACAGCTTGGTCTGCTCACTTGTGGTGACAACCTGAGTCCACTCATGAGTGGAAGTGGGGGAAGTGCAGCAATAAAGAGATAGGCTGAGTCTGGATATGTTCCATGGGCACCCGTTGACCCAGCTCATGGAGGGTAGGGATGTGAGAGAGAGAGAGAGGAAGGGCTGGCTGGTGAGAAGTAAAGAGAGTTTTGTGTGGACTCCTAAGTCTATGACTGGAACCTGATGACCTAGCCCAAAGGGGCTAAGGATAAGAGAGTGTGAAGGGGCTGTCTGAAGTGCCAGTAGGTGTGAGTGAACTCTCCACCCTAAGGCTGACCCAGCTTTGATGGCTAGGGATGAACTGACCAGAACCCAACCGAATGAAGAGAAAAATGTTTGACACCATGAGGTGATGAAGATTGCTGCAATATGATGGCTTGCTCTGGACTGGACTTTGCTTATGGATGTGTTGTAGGGTAAAAACATCACAAAGTTCAGTAAAGCAAAAAGAAAGTTTTATTCGGCATATATTCAAAAACGCAAAAGTGGGAAGCGGACAGCCATGCTGCCAGAACCATGTCTGTCCAAGTCCAAAGAATATTACAGGACAGGCAAGAATGGGAAACAGGACAAGCACGCTGCCACAACCATGTCTGCCAAAGACCATTACAGAATCATCAGTATATATTAACATTACAAATGGGAAAAACCATTGAAAGCTTCACTTTTTCACAGATTGGCTAGACACTGATCCTACATTTTGAATTGTCTTTCTTAACAATCATTGGTACAGGTTTCAGTAACGACAGTTAGGAGGGTCTTCATTGGTCCAACAAATTTCTGTTCACTAAATGCTAACAGAAAAAGACAAGGGTGGAAAGTATTTTGTGTTCTGATTGATTAGCTTTATATGAAAGGTTCCCTAAAAGATATTTTCCAAGACTATCTTAGCTATTGTCTTTATACCTCAGGGCCCAGTTGATGTGTCCTTGTGAGTCCTTCTGGGCAGTCGTGGGCCAAGCTCCAGCTGGGTCACATTGTCCATGCTCAAGGACAGGGAGTAATAACTCCAATATTATTTCCTAAATCAGATGTAGATGCTCAAAGTTCCACCCCAAACAGAAGATTCTTCAAGACCAAGGAAGAGGCTTGTCTCCTCAGAGTACTGGTTTGACAGGGATGGCAATTTAAACATTGGCTATCTAAAACAGGGGGAGATAAAGCCATGATTAAGTGGCTGGCTTACACTCTTTCTTGAGTATGCTTACAATAAATGAGGGGGACACAGGAGGATCCCCACTGAATAGTTTCCCCTTTTCCTGAAGGGTCTGGGAAAGAGAGGGTGGGGGACGATGTTGATAGGATTATGATTCAGCTGTGAGTGTTCATTGTTAAAAGGGCTAATTGTGATTGTAAAAACTGTTATTGCAGAAGCTGTAACTGTGAAAGAGTGGACTAAGGGGGAGGCACTGCTGGACTGTAGTACAGTGGCCAAACCTAAGGTCTCTTAAAGGTTTTGCTATGCTGATACCTTGAGTGAGGCTTAGAGCAAGAGACTAACCTTCTCTTGGTTGAATTTTGTTAGAGGCCAGAAAGGGTGAAGACAAGGCAAACTGTTGGAGAACCTGACCAGATCGGATGGACACCCACAGCAGACCTGAATGGCTGGTATCTGAGTAACCTCACCCTTAGGACTCTTTTGTCCTACTGAAGGACTAATTGTTAATGGCTGTTTTGGACCGATAAAATGATTGGGAGGGGAGGTTAACCTCCAAGTATAAAAGAACCATGGCTAGAAAAGCCAGGGGGTGGCCTGTGGTGTAATGGACTGCTTTTGTGTGGCCTTTCTGGCTATGGTCTTGTAACTTCCACCCAAGTGATTGGGTGGGACTGTGTGATAGGTTAATTGTGGCCACAATTACCCACCAAAGGGACTGGTCGGTTTTGCCATCCCACTGGACTTGAAATGAACCACCCCAGAGGCAGGAAATAGAAGAGCTCACCACCACCTAGGAAGGAGAGACAGGCAGGAGACACCTGCAGGAGATGGCGCAGTGGGCTTCCCGGCCCACGGAGCAAGAAAGCTGAGTACCTTTGGGCGGAGACTAAGGGCAAGGGAGAGGCATGCCTGTGAGCATGGCTGGGAAGAGGCTGTCCTGATAGAAGTACTGTATCCTCGGGTGTTCCTGAGCCGGAATTGCAACCTGTTACTTCCCTAATAAACTCCATAATCGTAAATATGGTCTGTGAGTTCTGTGTGACCATTGCAATGAATTATTGAACCCTGCAGAGAAGCAGAGAGTGCCGTGGGAGGGACGGTTGGTGTCAGAGTTGGTAAAGATGGTGGAGAGAGGGGGCATGTCTGACCTCTGCCTCATAGGAATCAGCCTTGGCCTGTTGATCTTGATTCTCTTTCCCCCTTGTGAAGTTAGAGAAGGTCAGACACCTCCCCTACACCATTTTTACACTCTGCTTCAAGTTTTTTGAAGGCCTGGTTGCCCAGTGGTTAAGCACGATGGCTACTAACCAAGAGACTGGCAGTTCGAATCCACCAGCTGCTCCTTGGAAACCTTATGGGGGCAGTTCTACTCTGCGTATAGGGTTGTTATGAGTCGGAATTGACTCAACAGCAACAGGTTTTCAACTCTTTTGAATATACGGTTTGTCCGCTACGAACGACGGGGCTCTATTCCAACAGCTCCGTTCTAAGTCAGTTCTGATGTAAGTCAAATTCCTCTTTTTTTTAAAGTTTTTTTTTTTTTTTTTATTGCCTTTTATTATCAGCATCTTTATAAATCCGATCTTTATTTGTCTTTGGGAGTTGGCATGAAAATGATAGCATCTGTAAATTACAATTGCAACATTGTATGCATGTTGCAAGTTCTCTAACCAAATTGCAATAGTTAGAAATCAGTAACTAAAGCTCCCTAAGACAACATACCTTTGGAAATTAAAGAAATAGTTCTAAATAATTCAAACGTCAAAGAAAATTTTTGTTAATAGTTGCCAATAAACTTTTATTGTTTTCCCCCCAGAGATCTTACACGATTTTGTTAGATTTACTAGGCACTTTATATTTTTATGCCTTTGTTAATAATATCTTTTTTTTTTTTTTAACTTGCTGCAAGGACTTTATTTGGGATAAGGAAAGGAAATTGAGGACAAGGTACAAAGAATAAGAATAATTCTCCTACAGATCTTCAAAGCAAATTATGAGTCTTCTGTCTGTTTTTGAAGCTCATCTGCAGCAAAACGGGTAGACACGACCTCTGAAGTAGCACGTCCCATAGCGACGTTCCCGTCTAACACAGACTCGAACTCTGCAGTAGCAGACGCTTCTCATTAAGCCTGAAAACACAGAGGAAGCATCAGGCATTGAGTACTGGGTTAGGGGAGAGTGGTAAGCAGAGGACCCTGGAGAAGTCATATGCTGGATTGAGTGAGTCATGCTGACTAAATTAGGGCCCGCAGCAATGATCAACCTCATTATGGTAAACAGGGATAATTATAAATAGCAATGTTGGTCACACAGGATTAGAGACCCTCTCTAATATTACAGGTAGTAACGCTACGCTCAGGGTAACCACAACTTTTGATTCTTCAGTAGCAGATGGCTCTTGTCTGAAGGTCTGGGGAAAGAAGAGGCTTGTCAGGCTCAGTGGGCAAGGAGGAAAGGAGAGACACAGCCAGACTAATAGAGATATGTTAAGAAGCCACATGTCTACTTAAAATAGACGTTAATACCTGTCCTATTAGGATAGTCAGAATTTACATTTTTGTCATAAATCAAAAGAAATCCTACTGGCTATGTGTTGGTCATGCAGGATCAGTTTCCCCTATACCAGTCTATCATTTACGTGCTACTGCCACGCCCTAGAATACACATCTCAAACTCAGGGCTACTAAACTCTCATTCTGCCTCATCCACACATCCCTGTTTCAAGTACGGCCTCTGTGCGTAACAAGTTCCTCTAATAGGACTGGTGTCATCTCTCTAGCTGAAGCGTCTGAGTTTTACTCACGTTATGGAACCAAATCCTTTGGGGCTGAAAGTGCCCTTGAAGAGCCTCCAACTCCAGTGCTTTTGTTTTCTAATGATTCTGTGGCTAGTTTGAGGCACAGCTGTAGCTAGAACCCCCTACAGCCCATTGATCTCACCTGAAGCCTCTTGGACTAAGCGTTCATATCCTGCAAAGGAGAACTCCACGTCCAGGTCTTCTACTCCAGTCTTGTCCTGGGCCAGAACCTCGTCGGCTGTTTGTCTGAGTGGCTCAGCCTGGGCCTGGAGGACCAGCAGGAGAATGGCAGCGAGGAGGGCGAGGGTCTTCATGGCTGTGGGTCACCTGAAGGTCAGAGTCCTGTATGGCAGAGTGAAGAGTGTCAGACAGTATTTACATGTCTGTTAGGAGAAGGCTCAGAATCAGTTAGGGAAGGTGTGTATTTGTTCTTGGGATGGTGCTTGAGGGCTGTGAATGGTATGTTTTTTAAAATGTAACTTTATAACATTTTGCTGGTATATAAAAATGTGATTGATTCTTTGTATAGTGATTTTTTTATTTATGATAATATTTTATTATTTTAAATGAATCAAAGATGAACAGTGTCTATGTACTGACTTAAGTGTGTCAAGCATATATTAGAGGAAAAAGCAAATTAAATATATACAGAACCATAAAACCAATTACATCAATCATGTTGTGCAACCATCACCAATATCCACTGCCAAATTTTCCATCCCTATAAACAAAAACTCAATGCTATCACGTGAAAAATGTCAGACTGGCAAATGTCATGTTGTCTGTATTTTTACAAACACAGACACACAACCAGCAATCAGTTGCTATCAACTGATTTTATGTTCAGTTACCTCTTCCAAGTCTCCTTTAATTTTTTTTTTTTTTTTGGTGAAATAAAATATAAACAGAGAACTCCACAAAACAAATGTACAGCTTAATGAGTTATTGGAAGGTAAAAGTCTTTGGAAACTCTATCCAGGTAAAGAAATAGAACTTTGCCAGCCACCGCATAACATCCTCATGTGCTCTGTTCCAATCACAATCTCTGCTCTACCCCAAAAAGTAACCATTATCCTGACTTTTATACAAATCCCATCCTTACATTTCTTTATAGTTTAAAATTTCAAGTGTGAATCTCTAGATACTATACTCTTATCTAAGTTTTAGTCTTGCCCTTTTATTTCACTTTTAAATTGACAAAGATTTTTTTTTACAGCTTTGAGATCTAATTTGTCTGCCATTAAATTCCCCCTGTGAAATGCGTACAGTTTTATTTAATTTATTGTTGTGCAACCACCACCACAATCCTGTTTTAGAACATTTCTATCACTCCAAAAAGTTCCCTTGTGCCCATTTTCAACCAGTTTCCGCTTTCACCCCCAGGAAACCCTTGATCTCCTTTCTTCTCCCTATAGATTTGTTTTCTCTGGACATTTCATGTAAATGGAATCATAAAATATGTAATCTTTTGCATCTGGCTTCTTTCATTTTACAGAGTGTTTCTGAGGTTCATCCGTGTTGCAACGTGTATCAGTACTTCATTTCTTTTTATTGCTGCAGAACATTCCATTGTATGGATATACCACATTTTGTTTATCCACTCACCAGTTGGTAAACATTTGCATTGTTTTCAGTTTTGGGTTGTTATGAATAATGCTGCTATGAACATTCACTCACAAGCCTTTGTATAGAGATACTTAGGAGCTGAATTGCTGGGTTGTATTCTAAGTTTAATAACTGCAACAATGGACTCAAACTTACCAACGATCATGAAGATGGCACAGGACCAGGCAGTTTTGTTCTGTTATTACATAAACTCGCCACAAGTGGGAGCCAACTGGATGGCTACTAACAACATGCCAAGTTGTTTTCCAAAATGGTTGTACCACTTTACGTTCCCCACCGGGAAGATATGAGTGTTCCAGTTTCTCCACTTCCTTGCCAACATTTGTTATCGTGTCTTTTGCAAATTATAAACAACCTTTAAGCTTGTAGAAGCTTAAAATTATGCTTCTAATTTTATTGGATGATGGTGGGAGAGACATTACTACAGGTGAGTTGCTGTGTGATTTAATTACTCTGAGTGGCTATTGAGCAGGGTCTTATTGATTGGCCTTTTAGGAACAGTGGAAGTTATATGGCAACAAACCCTGGTGCTGGGCAAGAAGGATGGTTGTTTCTAAGTACTGGCTCCAGGAAAGCTGGCTTCCAGTATTTGAGAACAAAAGTTCAGACTTCAAGCTGCCCACTAGTCAATCCATAAATGCTTATGGAGTCCCTGCTATGTAATCAGCACTGGTGGTTAGGATGGGGTGTGGGATTCTGTTAATATTTTCTTAACATGTTTACACAAAAAGGGGGAAGTTTGGCCTTCCTGGAGACAGAAATAGATTAGAGGTTACCCAGGGCAGAAACCCTGGGGGCGCAGTGGTTAAGAGCTCTGGCTGCTAACCAAAAGGTCAGCAGTTCAGATCCACCAGTCACTCCTTGGAAACCCTATGGGGCAGTTCTTCTCTGTCCTTTAGGGTCACTATGAGTCGGAATTGACTTGACCGCACCTAAAAACAACAGCAAAAATACAGTTCCTACTGCCAAGAAGGGAACATGCCTTTAGTTGGGGTATTAGGTATCTATTGCTGCATAACAAATTATCCCCAAAATTTAGCAGTTTAAAACAACCAGCGCTTGTTATCTCACACCGTTTCTAAGGGCCAGGAATCTTAGGTGGATTTTTCTGGCCCTGGGCCTTTCATGAGATTGTAGTCAATCTGTTGGCTAGGGCTGCAGTCATATGAAGGCTTGACTGGGGCTGAAGACTCACTTCTAAACTCACTCATGTGACTGTTGGCAGGAAGCTTAAATTCTTCACTATATGAATCTATCCACGGGACTATTCACAACACGACAGCTGGCTTTCCCCAGAGCAAGTGATCTGAGAGAAAGATTGGCCAGGATGGAAGCAGTAGTGTGTTTTATTACCTAATCTTGGAAGTGACATACTATCACTTCTGCCATATTCTGTTAGTCACCCAGACCAAACCAGGTACAATATTGGAGAGAACAACACTATGCTGTGAATACCAGGGGGGTGGGATCCCTGAGGGCCAATTTACAGACTAGTTACAGCAGTTGGCAATTTTCAAAGAAAAGAATTAGTTTAGTAGTAACTTGAGTTTTTTTCTGACTTTTAAATTTCTTTAGTATCATATGGCCTCATAGCACTTATGAAAGTAAAGGAAAGACTAAATAGGACAGTGTTGTTGTTGTTAGGTGTATAATATTAACATAGCTATAACAGCTCTCATTGAGTTACTATTTATTATATTTTCCCATCCTTTTACTTTTATTCTTTCTAAATTCTTATGTTTTAAAAGTGTTTTCTAAACAGCATATAGTTGAATTAAAAAAAAATTTTAACCAGTGTGACCGTGTCCTTACCTGAAGAATTCAATCCATTTACATTTATTCTTAGTATGTATATTTGGATTTATATCTAACATTTAATTTAATGCCTTCTATTTGTCCCACTTGTTCTGTTTCTTTTTCTCTCTTTTCTTGCTTTTGTTTTATTTTAATCACGTCATCTTTTTTCTCTTGTCTGGGTTGGAAGTTATGCGCTTTCTTTCTTTTACTTTTTTAAAAAATAAAGCTTATCAAGCTATAATTCTCATACCATACAACTCACCAGCTTAAAGTGTGCAATTCAATAGTCTTTAGTATGTTCACAGAATTTACTCCATAACCACACGAATTTTAGAACATTTTCATCTCTCCAAAAAGAAACCCCATACCTGTTAGCAGTCATTATCACCTCCCATCACTCACCCCCAGACCTAAACAAACAAACAAAAAAACTCATTGCCATTGAATTGACTCCGACTCATAGCAACCTTGTAGGACAGAGTAGAACTGCCCCATAGGGTTTCCAAAGAGCCCCTGGTGGATTTGGACTGCCAACATTTTTGGTTAGCAGCCATAGCTCTTAACCACTATGCCACCAGGGTTTCTGCCCTGGGTAACCTCTAATCTATTTCTGTCTCGATAGATTTGCCTAGGTTCAAGGAATCTAACAGAAAACCAGTTGGTTAAGGAGTCTAAGAAATGTAGTAGAAGGATTCTCACCTGATAGTAGAGAAGTTGTTCCAGAAGGCAGAAGCTGCAGTAGTGACAGCAGTAGGTGTGATCCTGGGTTTTTATTGAGGCAAGTTAGTTGCAACAGCAGCAGCCTCAGCAGCAAAGCAGCTGTGGATTCATGGTAACACAATTTCCCCTCTTGCTCATCCTTGGGTAATCTTCTCTTCTCGGTTTGCTACTGTATTGCCCGTAACACTTTTAAAAAATGTTCTCTTTTCCTTTACTGTGGTGAGAATATACATAATATAGTGTACACCATCTCAATAATTTCGATGTGTACAATTCATTTGACATTGACTACATTCTACGAGTTGTGCACACATTCTTGCTATCCTTTTCTGAATCATTCAGTCACCATCAATATAAACTTAATGTCTTCTAAGCATAAACTCTCCCTTTCCCTTCCCTTCCACCGCTGGTAACCACTAATAATTTTAGTGTTTCTATATATTTGCTTATTTCACGTAAGTGAGTTCAGTTCATACAGTATTTGTCCTTTCATGACTGATTTATTTTGCTCAGCATGATGTTTTCAAGGTTCATCCATGTTGTGGCATGCATCAGAACTCTTTAATGGCTGAGTAGTATTCTATTGTGTGTATATACCACATTTTGTTTATCCATTCATCTATTGACTCCTGCAGCACTTTTGTAAATTATTCTCTGTATTAAATTCCCACCGTTTGAAAAACTGGAGCTGTTTCCGTTATCTTGATTGCACATCTACTGGCACAAACAGATCGTCATCTTTTGAGCCTCTGGTATCAATTTTCTCATTGACTACCATCCGATTGCTAAGTCACTGCCTTATATTTTAGTTTCTGTTACAGCAGCACTCCGCTTCTACTGTCAATTTCTGTGTTAGGTAGGGCTAGTAGTGTTAAACACAACTCCAAAACTCAGTGAGTCAACAAAAATTTATTACTTGCTCATGGTAGAATCTAATATAGGTTGTAGGTGGTGGTGGTAGGATGCTCTGCTCCATGCATTCATTCAGGGCTCCAGTTGACAGAGGTCCACCATCTTCAACATGTGGCAGCCAAGATCTTTCTGGGAGTTGTCATCTAGCCTGGATGAGGGGGGATGAAAGTGAGTGTGCAAGAAAGCTCAGAACATTTTAGGATCCAGGCATAGCATGCTGGCCATCACTTCTGCCCACATTTCATTGGCCAGAACTGAATCATATGGCTCTACCTAACTGCAGCAGGTGATGTTAAAGGTAGTTTATCTGTGTGACCAGGAGGAAAACAAAGCTAGTTTGATGAAACATTGCATTGTCTCTGCCACAGCAAACTTGCTTTTGTTTATAATTTTCATGGTACATCTTCTACCTTTTTATTTTTAATTGTTTTGTATCCTTGCATTTTAGATATTCTTCTTTATAAGCAACATATGTCATATTTTATTGATTCTTAGAACATGCTTTTTCATATTTTAATACACTCATATTTAGTACTCTGAAATTGGGATACATCTTACAATTGATAGTACGTCATGGGTTAATTGGTAGTGCTTATATCCTTTTTGGTGTTAGATATAATAATGGTGTTTCTTGAAATAAGTGGCCTCATAAATTGTTTTTTTTTTCTCATTTCATTTTTACCTTTGATTTGGAAGTTATACACTCTGTCTCTACTCCTTTACTGGTTACCTACGACATAGATGTAAATATTTGACTTATCAAGATCTATACATCAATATTATCTGTAGCACTAAGCGTTCAGTCAGGAAAACAAAAATCACATTAGATGCTCTTATGGATTGAATTGTGTCCCCCCAAAATATGTGTTGTGAATCCTAACCTCTATGCCTGTGGTTATAATCCCATTTGAGAATGGGTTGTCTTTGTTATGTTAATGAGATAGGATTAGTGTAGGGTATACTTTGAGTCAATTTCTTTTGAAAGAGAAAAGAGATTAAACAAGCAAGCGAAAGAAGCAGACATGCCAAACGACATGAAGATTGCTCAGGAGCAGAAGCTCAGAAGACAAGGACCTTTCCCTAAGGCTGACAGAGAGAGAAAGCCTTCCCCCCAGAGCCAGCACCCTGAATTTGAACTTCTTTCCTCCTAAACTGTGAGAAAATAAATTTCTGTTTGTTCAAGCCATCCACTTGCGGTATTTCTGTTATAGCAGCACTAGATAACTAAGATAGGTGCTTTAATAGTGAGAATTTAATACAGAGAGTTGATGAAATAAGTATTGGAGGAATGAAAAAGCAAAAGGGAACACCGAGCTATCATAGAGGAGCAGGGAGCAGCTACTGCTCCTGGAGCTGGGGGAGCAAAAGGAAGAGACTGGGGTTATCACAACTAAAATGTCAGAGGAGGGACCTGGAGAACCGCAGCTCCCTGGTTGTTGCTGGACCTCTGTGGGGACGCAATGAAACTGATTCTGGAAGAGCTGAAAGAAGCTTGAGGCACAGCAAGAAACAGAAAAAAGAAAACCCATTTCTTCCTCCTCTAGCTTTCCAGTCTCTCTCCAGCAGAACTGATAGAATCTAAGAGTGAGCTGACTGACAAAAACAAGAAGCGGTTTGCAGATCATCAGCCCCAGCATTACAGTGACATCTGAAAGGATGGATCTGTTGTTGATTTTGCTGTTGGTTTGTGACTTAGGGGACCCCATGTGTTGCAGAGTAGAACTGCTCCATAGGGTTGTCTTGGCTGTAATCTTTATGGAAGCAGGTCACCAGGCCTGTTTCCAACAGCTGGGTGCAGCTGGGTGGGTTCCAGCCATCAGCCTTTTGGTTACCAGCTGAGTATAAACCATTTGTGCCACCCAGGGACCTTTAGAAGGATGAATTTGAAGGTGAAAGGCATAGCTTGATAATTGGTACACTCTCTTTGCAGACAATTGCAAGAAACCTAGAACAAGTTGATTTTACTCACCTACCTCCCGAAGTACGTTATTGTTTCAGTGAGTTTTAATTCTATCTTTATATATAAACTCCAGAATACATTATTTTTGCTGTTGCTTTATACAGTCAATAATCATGTCGGTTTTAAAACATATTTCCCATTTTTGTTATTCTTCTTACATCTCAGACCTTCCATCTAGGATAGCTTTTTGTCTGAAGTACATTCTTTAGAATTGTCCTTAGTGAGAGTCTGTTGGCTGCAAATCCTTCTGGTTTTTGTTTGTCTGAAGCTATTTGTATTTCACTGTCATTCTTGAAAGATATTTTCACTGGGCATAAAATTCCCAGTGGAAGTAATTTTCTTTCCGTATACTGAAGATGTCATTGATTTGTCTTCTGGCTTTCACTGCTGCTATTGAGAAGTCAGTTCTCAGTCTAACTGCTGCTCCTTTGAAGGTAATCTGTTTTCTCTGGTTACTTTTATTTATTGTGGTAAAATTTACATGCAGTGAAATGCACAGACCTTACATGTTACAGATCAGTGAGTTTTGACAAATGCATACACTCTGGCTGCTTTTAAGACCTGCTCTTTGTCTTTAATGCTGTCGAGTTACACTGTGATATGTCTACTTATTAACTTTTTTTTTTTTTTTAATCTGTCCTGCTTGAAATTTATTAGGCCTCTTGAATCTGTGGGTTTGTATTTCTAATCAGCTTTGAAAAATTCTCAGCCATTATCTTTGCTACATTTTTTTCTCTCTTCACCTTCCAGAATTCCAGTTAGACCTGTGTTAGCTTTCTTACCCTACCCTCCATAATTCTTATTGTCTCTTTTAAACTTCTCTCTTTGTTGTTCTGTGTTTCACTCTGGATAATTTCTTCTGAACATCATTAATTCTATCTTTGACTAAATCTAAACTGTTGTTAAAATCACTCACTGAGTTTTTTTATTTAAGTGGAAATTTTCTCAAACACAATCAAAAGTAGAAAGTAAAGAATAATGAACCCTCATGTACCTATCACATAGCTTCAAAAATTATAAAATATGGTTAATTTCACTTCATCTATACCCCCACTACTTCCCCCTAGAGTCTCACAGACATCATACCATTTCATTGGTAGATACATAAGTTTGTATCTCTAAGAGATAAGGGCTAATTTTAATATAAATGTAATACTTTCCAACAAAATAATAATAATTCATTAATATCATATAATATCCAGTCAGTGCCCATTTTCCTGACTCATAAAAGTATTTTCATAGTGGCTTGATTCGGTATCCAAACAAGATCTATACATTGCATTCGGTGGACATGTCTTTTAGACCTCTTTCAATATAAACGGTTTTCTTCCTTTTTTAAATCTTGCAATGTATTTGTTAAAGAGATTGGGACATTAATCCTGTTTTATTCCTGATATGTTAAACAATCCTGTGGTGTTTAACGTATTCTCCTATTTCCCATATTTCCTGTAAACTGATAGTCTTGGTTTTGCAAGAATCCTTCATAGATTCTCTGGATTCCATGCCTTCCTCTTTTTTAACTAACTGACTTGTTCTGGTGAAATACATCTTCTCCTATCTTTCTGAAAAGCAATGTATGGAGTGTTAATATTTTAATGGCTTGAATATCTGAAATTGCCATTGGTCTGGACTCATAATTAAACCATAGTTTAGCTGAATGCAAAATTCCAGTTGGAAATAATTCCCCTCAGAATTTTCAAGGCATTTGTCCAGTGTTTTCTAGCTTCCAGAGTTTATGAGTTGATAAGTCTAATGTTCTGATTCTTGATCCTTGTATGAAACTTGTTCTTTTTCTCTGGAAGCTTTTAGAATCTTTTCTCTGTCTCCAGCATTCTGAAATTCTACAATAATGCATCTTGGTGTAGGTGTGGTTTGTTGTGCTGAATACTTAGTGTGTCCTTTCAATTTGGAAACACAATCCTTCCATTTAAGGAAATACTTTTTAATAATTTCACTGGTCATTTCTTCCCTTCTGATTTTCTCCTGTCTGTCTGGAGCTCTCATTACTCGGATGTTCAACCTCCTGGGCTGATCCTCTTTTTTTCCCCTAAAGTAGAGCAAATTTGATCTTCTTCAACTTTATCTTCTAGTCCTTCTATTCCATTTTTATTTCTGCTTATGGTTTTAATTTCCAAGTGCTCTTTTTGCTTATCTCAATAGTAGTTACTTTTTAAAAATCACTTATTATTGTTATTTCATGGATGCATGAACTTATTTCTCTGAGGATATTAATGTTTGTTTCATTTTGTTTTTTTTTTTTTTTTTTTTGGTCCCTGAAAATCTGTTTCCTCTCATTTGCTTTTTCTTTGCTTGTTTTGGTCTCTTTCTTGTATAATAAACGCTTTCTTTAAATGCCTGTAGGATTGGTTTGGCTATTTCTCTGAAAGAACCCTGACGAGAGAATTTTTGGAATATTTCCCCTTGGTTGGTCTGATTCCCCAGAGAAGGTTTTTCAGTGTCCTGCCTATAGGTACAATCATGCTCTTGTTTACCTCTGTTGAGGAATCAACTTTCTCAGGTCTGCAAACCAGTTATCATTTCTCCATTTGTTTTCCAGCTTCCAAAATGTTACTGCTGTTGTCTCCTTTTCTTTTCTCTTTGTCTTTGTTTGACACAAACCACCAGATTGTCTTAAAGTTGTATGTATATATGAAAAGAGGTATGCTTCTGTACAATTCCACCATCTGTCTGCCAGTTTGTCACACTGTGGTGGCTTGCCTGTTGTTATGATACTGGAAACTATGCCACCAGTATTTCAAATACCAGCAGGGTCATCCATGGTGGACAGGTTTCAACTAAGACAGATTAAGAAGAAAGGCCTGGCGATCTACTTCCGGAAAATTAGCCGATGAGAACCTTCTGGATTACAACAGAACATTGTTCAACATAGTGTTAGAAGGTGAGCCCCCCAGGCTGGAAGGCACTATACGATAGTCACAATAACGGACTGAAACATATGAACTTTCATGAAGACGGCACAGGGCCGGGCAACGTTCTGTTCTATTATACATAAGGTCCCCATAGGTCGGCGCGAACTGGACGGCAACTAACAACAAAAAAATGTCTACAATAATTGTTGGACAACAAGTATTAAGTAACTTAGAGGGGCATCACGCCCACCTGCCCTTAGGCCTAAATCCTCCGTCCTGCTGGGGCCTAATACAACGCAGAAGACGTCCAACAAAGTAGTAAGAAGACATGCGTAAGACAGCCGGGCGAGAGCAGAAAGTAACCGCTAAAAAGGCCCCAGAGCAAAGACCACACCCCTTGGAAACCAAGAGAGGGTGGGAATGGGTTTGATCTCGTCGATGATTGGTTGGTCTCTGTGACCAATCACGTGCATCGAGTGATTTGCTCATAGTTGTGATCCGTCTCCCCGTGAGCTTTGGCCCATGTTTACAAATGGGAATAGGGTACGTAAGAGGGACAGCAAGTACAGCCAATGAACTCTTGCGTCGTTCATGGGCGGGATGAAGCCCCTGCCAGGTTCAGGGCGGAAAGAGTTGCTCTGGATAAGAAGGGGAATGAAAGATGGCGGCGGGAACGTTGCTTCCCAGTTTGTTGGGGCTGCTGTTTCTGGGGCTCCTGTTACCCGCAAGTCTGACTGGCGGTGTCGGAAGCCTGAACCTGGAGGAACTGAGTGAAATGCGTTATGGGATCGAGATCCTGCCTTTGCCTGTAATGGGAGGGCAGGTGAGGAGGCATAGAGGGGGGCGAGGATCCGGGATAGAAGAGGAAGGAGAAGAACGTAGAGAAGGAAAGCAGCTGCGGAGTCTGGGGCAGAAACCTAAGGAGAGTCGAGAAGAGTAGAAGGGGGTTTACGGTGACTCCTGGGGATCACAGACTGAGCGCCAGCCCTTGGGGCCAGGGGCTGGGAGGGTGGGGCTTCCCGCTGTCAGCTTCCAGGTCCCAGTCCCTGGTAAACACTCAGACTCCTCCCCGGTGGCCAAGTGGGAGTGTTCTCTCCCCTCACCCACCGAGGACAGCTGGAGGAATTGTGGTTCATTCTGTCTTCAACTGGGCTTTTCCCCAGGGTCTGAAGAGGGTTCTCGTTCTCCCTGATCCTTGCCTCATTGCTCCCCCACACCCCCTTCTTTCCCAGAGCCAGGCTTCGGACGTGGTGATTGTCTCCTCTAAGTACAAACAGCGCTATGAGTGTCGCCTGCCAGCTGGAGCCATTCACTTCCAGCGTGAAAGGGAGGAGGAGGCACCTGCTTACCAAGGGCCTGGGGTCCCTGAGTTGTTGAGCCCGATGAAAGATGCTCCCTGTCTACTGAAGGTAAAAGGGACTGGGATGGATGGAACAG
Organism: Dugong dugon; assembly: GCA_030035585.1. Lineage (NCBI taxonomy): Eukaryota > Metazoa > Chordata > Mammalia > Sirenia > Dugongidae > Dugong > Dugong dugon. The sequence continues at coordinate 12,422,361 of CM057465.1, forward strand.
GAGTTGGAAACTAGCAGACCATGTGAGAACCAGGCTGCTGGTGCATGAAGAGGGATCTAGAGGACCTGTAGGAGTGAAGGCCACTGGAGGAGCAGACATATAGACAGGAAAGGAGCAAAGAATCCTGCAACCATCAATGTGGATGTGGCTCTGCCAGTGTAGACGAGGGTTAGGATAGGAGGTCTCAGAATAAGGGGTAAACAAAGATTGAGGTGCCTAAAGAGGGGCAGTGTGGGGTAGGAAGGGCACCTTCTTAAAGAAGCCTTCCTGGTAAACCCTAGCAAAGTCACCTCCTGCCCTGGTCACTCTCCGTCCCGCTATCCTATTTTATTTTCATCCGAGCACTTTTTTCTGAAATCATCCTGTTAACAGAATCATCGGTTTGTTTGTATTTGCTTATTTTTGGTGTGATTTTCCCTGCTCTAGAATGTAAGCTTCATGAGGTCAGGGAATTTATCTTGTTCACAGCTGTATCCCTAATTTCTAGAACGGTGCAAGGGATGTTGTAGATGCTTAATTAATATTTGAGGTTGGGGTCTTCTATGTTTCCCTGGTCTGAGTGCTGCAAGGATACTATGATTTCTTGTCTTTATCGAGGGCAAAGAAGGATTTATATATATATATAAGGTGGGAGTGGAAAGGCCACAGGTGGAAAACGGTTAGACTTTAGAGGTATCACCCCAAGTCAAAGAAGGAAAACAGTGCTCTCTCCTCACTGAGAGTCTGAATAATTGTGTGTGGACTTGCAGAGAGGTGAGAAGTAGATTGAGAAGTTGTATGTCTTGGAGCCCGGAGAGATTCTCGTTCCCAGGAGACACATCCCCCCTCCATCTCCCTAACTGTCCTTTTTTTTTTATTGTCAGACGAAGGACTGGTGGACATATGAATTCTGTTATGGACGCCACATCCAGCAGTACCACATGGAAGGTGACTGCCTCCTACATTCTCCCTAAGCCGTTAGCCACATGTCATGGGAGGTGACCTGACTTCCTAGTCTCCTTCCCTCTCTGGTTCTCTCAGAAGGGAGTGACGGTGCTTTACTGCGATTACTCTTGCAGATTCAGAGATCAAAGGCGAAGTCCTCTACCTTGGCTACTACCAATCGGCCTTCGACTGGGATGATGAAACAGCCAAGGTGGTAAAAGTGTGGGGTTGGGAGGGAAGGGGGTCCTGGCTGCAGCCTGAGAACCTGGGTTAGGGTTAGGATTGGCTGGCATGTTTTTTGGGGCTTGGTGACCTGGATCCCCGAGGTCTCTAAGGTCCCTCTGGGGGCTTAGTGCCATTCTTCCTCCTTGATGCCTTTCTCAACCTCCTTCTCTCCTACCTGCTGTCCTCCCCAGGCCTCCAAGCAGCATCGCCTGAAGCGCTACCACAGCCAAACCTATGGGAATGGGTCGAAGTGCGACCTCAACGGGAGGCCCCGGGAGGCCGAGGTTCGGGTGAGTCTTGAGAGCGGGAAGTTGATACTCCCTCAGTGACAATTCAGATTCTAAGGGAGGAGGGCAGGGTTGCATCTTACAGTCAAGAGAGTCTCTCCCAGAGAGACATATTTCCAGCCGCCAGCTGCTACCTGGATGTTCAGAGGTCCTTCAAGTCAACACTCCTACATCTTCCCCTCAGCATCCCCAACCACATTTACTCTTTTTTCCATATTTCTCCTTGCTGTCACCTGAACTAGAAACGTGACTACCATTCTTGATTCTTCCTTCTTCACGTCATCCTTCCTTTCTTGACTTAATGATTCTTCAGTGAGCTCTTGCTGTATGTAGGTCCTGGGCTCAGGTCTGGGGACAAACAGATGCTGCCCCTGCCCTCTTGCAGTGAAGTCTAGAGGGAAGTCAGATGTTAGCAAAAGAATCCCAGCAAGGAGCCTATGATTACAACTGAGAAATGATGTGAAGGAGTCTAGTTCTCTGAGAGTAAATAACAAAGCCCATGCATTCTACTTCTAGATCTCTCTCAAACTTAGGAGTCCTCTTTTTCCCTGTGGTTGGTACCTTCATCTCCCACATGCATCACTGCCGACACCCTCTTAACAGATGTTCCTGATCTAGTGGTCCTTAACTGAGATGGGGCGGGCAGGCAGGTGTACATTCGCTAAAGTTCCTCAGGTGATCCTAATGTTCACTGTAGAGAACCGCATGGTTCCTACCAGAATTATCATTCTGTAATACAGACTTGCATGTGACGTGGTATGCTGGCAAATGTTGCATACCCAGCCCTGATTTTTAGTGTTTGCCAATGTCCGTGGAATAAATATTCCCACCATGGCCAATTTCAGGTTATCAGTGTGACATCAGTTGGCTTGCAAACTTTCTGAAAATTTACCAGTCAGCTTTTGTGAGTTGGTGTGAACTGGCTTCAGAACATCACTGGTAAGCACAGGTCACTTATCTGCCCAGTCCTAGAAAACATCCAGTGGTTGTGCCTTGTCCAAAGGATAAGGTCCAAATGCCTCAGCACAGACCAGGGTGGTGCCAGCAGAGGCAGTGAAAAGTGGATGGCTTCTGCATGTATTTTGAAGGTAGAGCCAATAAGATTTGTTGATAGATCAGATGTGGGGTGGAGTCAAAGCTGGCAGTCATCAACATATTGATTATAATTAAAGCCATGGTTATGGATGAAAATCCCCCCAAAGAAATGGTAGAGTCAAAGGTTTTTAGCTTGAGCAACTGGAAGGATAGAACTGTCATTTACTAAAGTGGGAAGGAGTGGGTTTAGGGGAGGAAATTAGGAGTTAGTTTTGGATACATGAAGGTCAAGATGTCTATTAGACATCCAAGTGGTGATGTCCAGATGGTAGTTGGCTCTGTGAGTCTAGAGTTCAGGGACTGCGTCTGGGTGGAGATATAAACACTGCGTTTCTGCCACACTGGCCCTTCTTTCTGTCCTTTGAGCCAGTGGTTCTCAATGTTCCTTCTGCCTGGAGCAGTCTTCCCACAGATCTTGGAGTGGCTGGCTCCGTCCCCTCATGTAGGTTATATTCAAATGACTCCTCCGTAGGGAGACCTAATGTAGATACATACACACACACCTCTGCCCCCATCCGGGTAAATAGCTACCGTGTTTAATATTCTTTAAAGCATGTATCATCACCTGAAGTTACCTTATTTGTTTAAACTTAATATCTGTCTCCCCCAGTTAGAATAAGCTCCAGGAAGGCAGGGACAATATCTGTCTTGTTTTCTGCTGTATCCTCAGTGGCTGGGACAGTGCCTAGCACCAAGTGAGTGCCCAGGAATTATTTGTTGAATGGATAAGCCACTTCAGATGTCACTTATCTTGTGACTTTTCTTGACTAACACAGAAAGATAGTTGTGTTCCTTCAGTGCTTCATCTGCATACAGCGACACGTACATATACCTACAAGCATCCATACATGTATATGATCTGTAATAGCACTTACTTCATTGTATTCTAATTATTTCTTTGGGTGTTTATATCTTCAGTAGGCCAAGAACAGGGAGCCCTGGTGGCACAGTGGTTAAAGCCTTTGGCTGCTAACTGAAAGGTCGGGGGTTCAAACCCACCAGGTGTTCTGTGTGGGAGAAAGATGCGGCAGTCTGCTTCTGTGAAGATTTACAGCCTTGGAGGTACCCTGTGGGGCAGTTCTACTCTATCCTATGAGGTCCCTATGCATTGGGTTTGGTTTAGGTTTAGGAGGCCAAGAACTAAGGGCATAGACTGCATCCTCCTCTAATTTACCGAACATAGTCCTGTGCCAAGTACTATAATAGAAACCAAAAAAAAAACCCCAAACCCGTTGCTGTCCAGTTGCTCCCGACTCATGGCACCCCCAGGTATTACAGAGTAGAACTGCTCTCTAGGGTTTTCTTGGCTCTCATCTTTTTTTTTTTTTTTTAAATTGTGCTTTAGGTGAAAGTTTACAGCGCAAGTTAATTTGTCATACAAAAATTTATACACGTACTGTTATGTGACATTAGTTGCAGTCCCTATGATGTGACAGCTCACTACCCCTTCCCACCCCAGGTTGTGTCTCTTCTTGTGTCGTTGTGTCCCTTCCTGCCTTCTCATCCTACAACTGGACAGGAGCTGCCCATTTGGTCTCGTGTATCTGTTTGAACTAAGAAGCACACTCTTCACAAGTATTGTTTTACGTCTTATAGTCCAGTCTGATCTTTGTCTGAAGAGTGGGCTTTGGGAATGGTTTTAGTTCTGGGTTAACAGAGCATGTGGGGGCCATAGTTTCGTGGGTTCCTCCAGTCTCAGTCAGACCATTAAGTCTGGTCTTTTTACGTGAATTTGAGTTCTGCTCTGCACTTTTCTCCTGCTCCGCGTCAGGGACTCTCTGTTGTGTTCCCTGTCAGGGCGGTCATCGATGGTAGCTAGACACCATCTAGTTCTTCTGGTCTCAGGCTGATGGAGTCTCTGGTTTATGTGGCCCTTCTGTCTCTTAGGCTAATATTTTCCTTGTGTGTTTGGTGTTCTTCATTCTCCTTTGCTCCATGTGGATTGGTACTAATTGATGCATCTTAGATGGCTGCTCGCTAGCTTTTAAGACCCCAGATGCCACTCACCAAAATGGGTTGCATTTTCTTAATAAACTTTGTTATGCCAGTTGACCTAGATGTCCCCAGACCACAGCCACTCTGTCCCTCAAAGTGGTTGTGCTCAGGAAACTTCTTAGCTTTTGCTTTAGTCCACTTGTGCTGGCTTTCCCTGTATTGTGTGCTGTCCTTCCCTTCACCTAAGATAATTCTTGTCTACTGTCTAGTTAGTGAATTCCCCTCTCCCTCCCTCCCCACCCTCTTAACCATCAAAGAATGTTTTCTTCTGCATTTAAACCTTTTCTTGAGTTCTTATAATAGTGGTCTCATACAATATTTGTCCTTTTGCGACTGATTTTACTCAGCATAATGCCCTCCAGATTCATCCATGTTGTGAAATGTTTCACAGATTCATCACTGTTCTTTATCATTGTGTAGTATTCCATTGTGTGTATGTACCATAATTTGTTTATCCATTCATCTACTGATGGGCACCTAGGTTGTTTCCATCTTTTTGCTATTGTGAACAGTGCTGCAATGAACATGGGTGTGCATATATTTATTTGTGTGACAGCTTTTATTTCTCCAGGATATATTACAAGGAGTGGGATTGCTGGATCATATGGAACTTCTATTTCTAGCTTTTTTAAGGAAGCGCCAAATTGATTTCCAAAGTGGTTGTACCGTTTTACATTCCCACCAGCAGTGCGTAAGTCTTCCAGTTTCTCCACATTTATTATTTTGTGTTTTTTTGGATTAATGCTAGTCATATTGGAGTGAGATGGTATGTCATTGTAGTTTTGATTTGCATTTCGCTAATCGCTAATGATTGTGAGCATTTCCTCATGTATCTGTTACCCACCTGAATGTCTTCTTTAGTGGAGTGTCTGTTCATATCCTTTGCCCATTGTTTAATTGGGTTGTTGGTCTTTTTGTTGTTGAGATGTTGCAGTATCTTGTAGATTTTAGAGATTAGACCCTTGTCGGATATGTGATAGCCAAAAATTTTTTCCCAGTCTGTAAGTTGTCTTTTTACTCTTTTAAATCTTTTGAAGAGCGTAAGTGTTTGATTTTTAGGAGCTCCCAGTTATCTACTCTCTTCTGGTGTTTGTGCTTTGTTAGTTATGTTTTGTGTTCTGTTTTTGCCCTGTATTAGGCCTCCTAGCATTATCCCTATTTTTTCTTCTATGATCTTTATCGTTTTGGATTTTATATTTAGGTCTTTAATCCATTTTGAGTTAGTTTTTGTACATGGTGTGAGGTATGGGTCTTGTTTCATTTTTTTGCAGATGGATATCCAGTTATGCTGGCACCATTTGTTAAAGAGACTGTATTTTCCCCATTTAATGGACTTTGGGCCTTTGTCAAATATCAGCTGCTCATAGGTGAATGAATTTACGTCTGGGTTCTCAATTCTGTTCCATGAGTTTATATATCTGTTGTTGTACCAGTACCAGGCTGTTTTGACTACTGTGGCGGTATAATAGGTTCTAAAATCAGGTATTGTGAGGCCTCCCACTTTGTTCTTCTTCTTCCGTGAATGCTTTACTTATCCGGGGCCTCTTCCCTTTCCATATGAAGTTGGTGAATGGTTTCTCCATCTCGTTAATTGGCTGTCATCTTTCCTAAAGCAGATAGCCAAGCCTTTCTTTCACAATGCTGCTGGATAAATTCAAACCTCCAACCTTTAGGTTAGCAGCTGATAGCAAACCATTTGCGTCACTCAAGGACCTTCTATTAAGAAACTAGGGCTGAAATGGTGAATGAGAGACTTGGTCCTGCTCTCAGGAGACAGATGTTAAAGAAACAGTCACAGCAAGCAGGATAAGTACTATTGAGAGGGGAAGTACATTATCATATGGGAACATATAATAAAGGAACTAACTGAGTCTAGGATACAAGGGGAGGCCTTGGAAAAGGTGACCTTTGAACTGACAACTATAAGATGAAGAATTAGTTCAGCAGTTGCAGGGGGATGTGAGGGGAAGAAGAGGGCATTCTAGATGGAAGGTTCAGTAAGCGCAGAAGGCCTGGAGGGAGTGGTCAACCCCAGGAATGGAGAGGAGACTTGTGAGGAAGCAGAGTGTGGGAGGTGAAGTTAGGCAGTTGTTAGCAGACAGGTCGCAGGTCACCAAGGGCTCTGTAGCTATGTGGAGGGGTTTGGACAATATCAGAGACAATGGGGAGCCACTGAAGTATTTTAAGCAAAATGATGACATACTTAATTTTGGTTTTTGAAGGCTCACTCTGGCTGGGGGAGACTAGTTAGGAAGCTGTTGCGGGAATCCAGGTGAGGAATAAAGGTGATCTGGGCATAAAGGAATGTGAATTGTTTTGAGAGTTTTAGGGGGCAGAATCAATGGAGTGAGAGGGAGGAGTCAAGAATGATTCCCAGGGCTCTGGCTTGGGCAACTGAATAGATGGTGGTTCCTGTTACTGAGACAGGTATTCAGGAAGAGGAGTCAATCTGGTGAAGGAAATGGCTGGTTTTGGTTTTGAACATGATGATGTTAGTGGCTGTACGGCATCCAAGTAGAAATTTCCCTGGAGGCTGTTGGATCTGCTCTGGAGAGAGATCTGAATTGAACCCAGAGGGCTGGATTGGTTATAATTGAAACCATGGGTATAGATGAAATCCCCCAAAGAAACAGCATAGAGTGAGAAAAGTAAGAGAGAACTTTGAGGAAGCCTTCACTGAAAGGAAGCCACGGGCAGAAGAAGGAGATCTTTCTAAGGAGACAGAAGGGGCCAGAGAGGAGACTATGGTGGAAGAACATATTTCAAGGAGTATCTGGTCCATGGTGTTGCCTTGTCCAGGCCGTCAAGGAAGAGGAGGGATTCTTATTTTAATGAAAGCAAAGTATGCACATGGAAATGGAAATTCAGAGAGTGATGCTAAATCAGTTTTCCATTCCTGGGATAAACCCAATGCGGTCATTATGCATTATCCTTGACTATCCTTTTTATACTTTACTGGATTCAGTTTATTAATTTTTTTATAAGGATTTTTGTATATATGCGCGTGAGAGATCTTGGCCTATAATTTTCTTTTTTAGTATGTCTTTATTATGTTTTGTTACCAAGATTACGTTAGCCTCAAAAAGTAAGTTAAAAAATCTTCCCACTTTTTCTATATTGTGAAGAGTGTGTAAGATTGGAATTTTTTATTCATTTTCTTTAGTAGTTTCAGGAACATTCAAAGTTTTCTGTTTCTGCTTGGGTCAGCTTTGGTCAGTTATATTTTCTAGGAATTTATCCATTTCATCCGATTTTGGCATAAAGTTGTTCATAATATCCTTCTGTTATCTTTTTAATGTTTGCATAGTCTGTAATTTTTGCCTCCGTCTTTTGTTATTGGTCAGTCTTACCAGAGGTTGGTTGGTTTTATTAATCTTTTCAAAGGACCAACTTTTGGCTCTGTTGAGCACCTCTGTTATATTTATTTTCTATTTTATTAATTTCCACTGATCTTTATCTTTCTTTCTGCTGTTCTTTGCTGTTCTTTTTCAGCTCCTTGAAATGAATGCTTAAGTAATTCATTTTCACCTTTCCTCTTGCATGTACGTCTTTTATAAATTTTGTATCTCTCACACGTTTTTGTGGCTATTTTAAATTTCATCGTCTGATTTTTAAATAGATGATACTTTCCCATGATTAAAAACCCAGAAAACATAAAAAGGTACGCAATGAAAAGCCTTCCTCTCAAACCTGTCTGCAGCCTGCTCACACAGGTAACCCCTGCTCTTAGTTTTTAGTGTATCCTTTGAGCCTTTCTTTGTGTATTTATAAGCAATTTTAATAGATACTTTTATTTCCTTTTCCCTTTATTTACACACAAAATAGTATATTGTACACACTAGTCTGTACCTTGTTTTTATTCCCCTTAATGACAATCTTTAGACGTCTTTCTGTGGCAGTACATATAGAGTCTCCTCCTTTGTTTTAACAGCAGCGTAATATTCCATTGTACAGATGTATCATTATTTGTCACCACTATCGTATTCATAAAAATTGTTTTCCCTCCATTCGTTTGATATTACAGAAGATTATTATACTGCACATATTGTCATGTATACATAGATCCATTAGATACATTCCTAAAAGTATAATTGCTAGGCAAGGGATATTTAAAGATTGTCTTTTTTTTTTATTTTTATCTTTTTATTATGGAAAATTAAAAGTATATATAAAATGAGAGAGACTAGTATAATGACCCACTGGGTATCACCTAGCTTCAGCAATTAGTCAGTCTCATTTCATCTATCCCCCTGCTGACTCCCTGTATTACCTCCACTCCCAGATTATTTTGAAGCAAATCCCAGACATCATATCATTTCATCCATAAATATTTCTGTATTTATCTCTAAAAGATAAGGGCTCTTTCTGAAACATAATCACAAGCCATATGACACTAAAAATTAACAATAATTCTTTATTTATTCAGTATTTAGAAATTTGCCTTATTATCTCTTTTCTTATGGTTGCCTTTTTGAATCAGCATCCAGATAAGGTTCACATGCTGTGTTTGGTTGTTATGGTTCTTAAGTGTCCTTTTAGATAACCCCTCCATCTTCTTTTAACATTTTTACTAGTTATGCATGTTTTTGGTTTAAAATTGGGAAAGGTTTGTGCCAGAGTTGTATCCTTTCACCATACTTAATCTTTTTGCTGAGCAAATAATCTGAGAAGCTGGATTATATGAAGAATGCAGTGTCAGGACTGGAGGAAGACTAACAACCTGCGATACGCAGGTGACACAACCTTCCTTGCTGAAAGTGAAGAGGACTTGAAGCACTTACTGATGAAGTTCAAAGACTACAGCCTTCAGTATGGGTCACACCTCAACATAAAGAAAACAAAAATCCTCACAACTGGACATGAGCAACATCATGATAAACGGAGAAAATATTGATGATGTCAAGGATTTCATTTTACTTGGATCCACAATCAACACCCACGGAAGCAGCAGTCAGGAAATCAAATGATATATTGCGTTGGGCGAATCTGCTGCAAAAGACCTCTTTAAAGTGTTGAAAAGCAAAGATGTCACTTTAGGACTGAGGTGCGCCTGAAACGAACTATGATATTTTCAGTTCCCTCATGTGCATGCGAAAGCTGGACAAAGAATAAGGAAGACTGAAGAAGAACTGATACCTTTGAATTATGGTGTTGGTGAAGAATATTGAATATACCATGGACTGCCAGAAGAACGAACAAATCTGTCTTGGAAGAAGCACAGCCAGAATGCTGCTTGAAGCGAGGATGGCGAGACTTCACCTCTGTTACTTTGGACATGTTATCAGGAGGGACCAGTCCCTGGGGAAGGACATCATGCTTGGTAAAGTAGAGGATCAGGGAAAAGAAGAAGACCCTCAACAAGGTGGATTGACACAGTGGCTGCAAGAATGGGGTCAAGCATAACAATTGTGAGGATGGTGCAGGACTGGGCAGCATTTTGCTCTGTTGTACATATAGAGTCTGTATGAGTTGGAACCGACTCGACAGCTTCTAACAACACCGACATGGATATTTTGCGGGGGAATGGATCTGCACAGCTCCTCACCCTGCCATTTCAGAAGTGGAACGTCTCTTTTACTTATAATAGTTACGTTAGAAACTGCAATGGTATGTACTTATCAAAGGCCAACGTTCATCAGTATCTTTACTTTCTTCCTGTATAATATAAGGACCTCAGAACTGTTTGAAGTTTTTTTTAGCCATATGCACATATTTTAAATAAATATATATTTTTTAAAAACCTATTGTTGTTGAGTCGATTTTGACTCACAGTGACCCTATAGGACAGAGTAGAATTGCCCCATAGGGTTTCCAAGTAGTGGTTGGTGGATTAGAACTGCCAGCCTTTTGGTTAGCAGCCATAGCTCCTAACCACCGTGCCACCAGGACACCCATATATACATAAACACATGTAAAAAGAATACATATTTATAAAGCAAATATGTACATATACATATATAGTGTGTATATGTATTTATGCTATATTGTTGTTGTTGGTTGCTATCAAGTCATTTCCGACTCATAGCGACCCCGTGTATAACAGAATGAAACACTGCCTCGTCCTGCGCCGTCCTCACAATCATTGTTATGCTCGAGCCCATGGTTATAGCCACTGTGTCAGTTCATCTCATTGAGGATCTGCCTCTTTTTCGCTGATCCTCTACTTTACCAAGCTATGCTGTATTATATATAGCATATTTATAAAAAAAAGCAAGGATGGAAAAACCCAAACAAAAAATTGGTTCTTTACCTATAGTTAAAAACTGCCTAGGTTTAACTCCTGTTTTTACCACTTACCAAATGATCAACCTGAACAAGTCATTTTAGCTGCATGCAACCTAAGTTTCTTTAGCCATGAAGGTGAGATACTAATACCTCCCTCACTGGGTATTTGTAATAATTAAATGAGCTAATGTATATAAAGTGCTTTGCACAGAGTCTGACACACTGTAAGTACTTAATGAAAAGTAGCTGCTCTAAGAACTAAATCTAATTATTGGTAGTTACTGTTCATTCACCCTTTCTGTCCTGGCAGTTCCTGTGTGACGAGGGTGCTGGTATCTCTGGGGACTACATTGACCGTGTGGATGAGCCCCTGTCCTGCTCTTATGTGCTGACTGTTCGGACTCCTCGGCTCTGCCCCCACCCTCTCCTCCGGCCACCACCCAGTGCTGCTCCCCAGGCCATTCTCTGCCACCCTGCCCTGCAGCCTGAGGAGTACATGGCCTATGTTCAGCAGCAAGCTGGTGAGTAGTTAGAAGACGGAGGGAGGAAGGAGATGTATGAGAGGGGAGGCAGAAGATAAAGTCCTGAATAGCCCAGAAGAATGTGTCCATCCGCATCCTGCTTTTACGCTGTTTCTCACAGACTCCAAGCATTATGGGGATCCAGTCCTAGAGGAGACGCAAGACCTGGGCCCCCAGGTGTGGAGTGAGACCAAGTCTGAGGTGGTGCCCCCAAAGAGAGAAGGTAGGACCTTGTTGCACTTGTTCCAGGAAACTGGCCCCCATTTCTTCCTTTCCTCCAGTTCTTATTGTCCTGTGCTGACTGTTGGGGTGGAGGTGGAAGGAGAGCATGAACATGAATCCTGACCCCTTAGTAATAGAAGAGGGGAGTGTACTCCATTCTGTTTGCTCCCTTCCATTTCTCCCCTCCTTTCAGATTCTTCCCTGTTTTCTGTACCCCAGGTACAAGCCCAACCAAGGACAGTAAGGAATCAGATTTCTGGAAGATGGTTCATGAGCAAGAGGACCAGGCCCTGGGAGAGGAGGAGGCACAGGCTGAGGTGAGAGCCAGCTTCTGCTTCCCTGATGAGCTGGACCTGGGCTTTGGGACGAGGAGGGCTACCATAGCACAGGCCATTGGGAGGTAACTTATGTCTGTCTAGGGAGGGAAGGATATTCCCAGAACCATTGCCTTAAGAGTGTGGCAGGCATGTGGGAGCTTGTGCACCTGACTCTGCCCTTTTCTCCCTCATCAGGAGCAGGAACCAAATGTGGAGGCAGCAGATCCAGCTCCACGCTCTCCTGATGGTGAGTGAACCACCCCTCCACCCCCACCCCGCTTTACTGCCTGAATGTATCTTATGGTTGGTGGCGGGTAGCTGGTTGGGGTGGGGGCGTGGAGGATGGAGCTAAACTCTGGGAGGAAGTTTGGGCAGCCATGCCAGCAGCTAATTCATTTTCACAGGAGCTAATCCTCTTTGTAGACACTAATGCTGTTTTAGGGAGTAGTAGAACACAGTGGCTCTGCCTCTTGCTGACTTTATAATCCCGGGTGATTTCACTTAAATTCAGTTTCCTCAACCCATAAAATGTGGGTAGTAATAGTCCCTACCGTAGAGGACTATTGTAGGGTTAAATGGGAATGAATGTGTAGTTCCTTACAGAATGCCTGGAATTGAGTAGTAACTCACTGAATGGTTAATATTTGTATAAAGGGGAGAACAGGATCCAAGGAAGAGGAGCCCTGTGCCCCAGAATCTCTTCTGTAGTCCTGGAAACTGGAGTGGTGGCCAGAAAGGCCCCAGAAGTCCATGAAAGAGCAGGGGACTTACAGCTTGTTAGCATCATTTTCTCCCACCTGTGAGCACAGTGGTGTCTGTAGGGGTGTGTTTTGGCCTATCTCACTGACCAGACAGGTAGCTCCTGGGGGCAGGGACATGTCCTCCCTTGGTCTCCTCATCACCTTTCCTTAGAACACAGAGGATCCACTCCTCTTCTTTCATCTCAGATTTTCAGAACAATGTGCAAGTCAAAGTCATTCGGAGTCCTGCAGACTTGATTCAGTTGATAGAGGAGCTGAAAGGTGGAGCAAAAAAGGTATGGGCCCTTCTCAGGGAGGGCTGAAACCTGCCTCCTGCATGGGAGCATTTTGAAAACCACTCCCGTCTTGGGCCTCAAGTAGGCCTGATAGAGCTGACCCCCATTAGTCGTCTGAGTTCCCCTGCTGCCACGCCCCTGCCACTGTTTGTCTACCCCCGACCATGTGTCTCTACTGAAACCTCAACTGTCTGCCTCTTTCTCCCCAACCCCCGGCACCCCAGGGGAAGTTGAACACAGGCCAGGAGCAGCCTGTTGACGATGCTGCAGAAGTCCCTCAAAGGGAACCCGAGGCGAAAGAAAAGGGTGTTGGTGCAGAACAGCAGAGTGAGGTGGAAAAAGAGGAGGAGGAGGAGGATGAAGATGACGATGAGGATGAACAGCAGTTACTGGGAGAATTTGAGAAGGAACTGGAAGGGATACTGCTGCCATCAGACCGAGACAGGCTCCGTTCTGAGGTGAAGGCTGGCATGGAGCGGGAACTGGAGAATATCATCCAGGAGGTGAGCAGGGCTCTTACTCCTGCCACTTCCGCCGCTGCGGACCGAGGGTCTAAAAGAGAGCTAAGTATATTATAGCACCTAGCACAGGGCAGGACAGAGCACTGAGAAATAGAAGTTGTTTACCTAACTAAAAAAGTGGACAGTGGGGAAAGGCGGTTGGAGAGATATTAGATATTAGACTCTTCTGTACAGTATGAAGGAGCCCTGGTGGTGCAGTGGTTAAGAGCTCGGCTGCTAACTGAAAGGTCAAGGGTTCGATTTGAATCTACCAGTCACTCCTCAGGAGAAAGATGTGGCAGTCTACTTCCATAAAAGTTACAATCTTGGAAACCCTACGGGGCAGTTCTACTCCGTTCTATAGGGTCTCTATGAGTTGGAATTGACTTGAAAGCAACGGGTTTCACAAGTGAGTTGGAGTCAACTCAACGGCAATGGGTTATAACGTATAAAATAAAAGTCCCTGGGTGGTACAAACGGTTTGCCCTCGATTACTAAAGGTTGGCAGTTTGAACCCACCCAGTGGCACCACAGAAGAAAGGCCTGGTGATCTGCTTCCATAAAAATTACAGCTGTGAAAACCCTGTGGAGCATTTCTAATGTCTAACACATGAAGTCGCCATGAGTCGGAGCTGACTTGATGGCAACAGGTTTGGTTTTGGTTTATAGTGTATGAGCCACAGGCTGCCTCTGCTCCCCAGACCCTTGATTTTCCTTCCACACTCCTTTGGGCATTCCAGACAGAGAAGGAACTTGACCCAGACGGGCTGAAGAAGGAGTCAGAGCGTGAACGGGCAATACTGGCCCTGACATCCACTGTCAACAAGCTCATCAAAAGGCTGGAGGAAAAACAGAGTCCACAGCTGGTGAAGAGGCACCGGAAAAGGAGGGTTGTCTCCAAAAAGCCTCCCCCCTCCCCGCAGCCTACAGGTGAGAGCTGTCAGACAAGAAGGAGCAGGCCAGTCAGCTGTCTTTATCCCTCAGCCTTATTGTTCCAGGAGGGCGCCGTGTTCTTTCCCTTCTAGACTGCTCATTCTCCCCTCTGTCTGGAACACTGTTTTCACTGTTGCTTTCTCCCCGCTGCCTCCGCCCCTTTGTGTAGCTGCCTTCTGTTGTGGGAAGCAGCTTCTAGGTGTCTGTCTGGTTTTCTGGTTTGCTCCTGTACTCCCAGTGCCTAGCACTTTGCCTGGCACATAGTGGGTGATAGGAATTGGATGGCTCTGAGCCCATATACTGGAAACCACACATCTGTGAAGGATGCAGCCAGCCAACAATTAGGACTTTGCACTGGGGGAGGCCGCAGCTGCCAGAGTATGAATAGGCCCGCCCAGCTGTATGAAAGCCCGTTGCCTGGACAGACTTTGAAATGATGCCTTCTTCTTGCAGCCCCTTGCGTCCATCCCACAGAGGCCTGTGGGTACAGAGACAGGTCATTCCGAGTGTTCTGGGAAAGTTCCGGTTTCAAACCTTCCGTCCCACTACGTCTATAAACATTGAAATATCTTTAAAGTATCAGCATATCAAGGACCAAACCACAGTTTTCCAACCTGCTTTTCAAATCAAAACTGCGTAGTTGGCCCGGGTGGCCTGATATTGCTTCAGAAAACACAGTTGTGTTCTTGTAGGGGATGGCAGAATTGCTGGGTAGCGAAGGGAAAAGGGAGGCTGCAGTTGGTGGAGGGAGCACTATAGGCTGGAATTGGGGCACGGATGTTCTGAGCCTTGGCTCACGGACGTGTTTGGGACAGAATAGCTGCCCACACCCTTTGTGACCACCACGGGCCCCTAACCCCGGGAGTCATGGCTCTGCTTTGTGTCTCCCTGTGTGTCTCCCCCTCTAAGAGGAGGATCCTGAGCACAGAGTCCGGGTCCGGGTCACCAGGCTCCATCACGGAGGCCCCAATCAGGATCTGACTGTCCTCGAGATGAAACGGGAAAACCCACAGCTGAAACAAATCGAGGGGCTGGTGAAAGAGCTGCTGGAGAGGGAGGGACTCACAGCAGAAGGTGGGCCCTGGAGGGCGGGGCTGGACTCCGAGCTGTCGGAAGGGCTTGCCGCCCAACGTGGAGGGGCTGGGGGTCTGGGCGGCAGGGGAGCTGCGCTGAACCTCCCAGCATTCTTCTCCTCTCACTGCCCATCTTGCTCCTGCCCAGGTAAAATCGAGATCAAAATTGTCCGACCAGGGGCTGAAGGGACTGAGGAGGACACGCGTTGGCTGACTGATGAGGACACGAAAAACCTCAAGGAGATTTTCTTCAATATTTTGGTGAGAGGCGCCCTACCCCCAGCCCCTGGAGCTTCCACCCTCCCTGGCCTCTAGCATGCTATGGCAAAGAGCATGGTTTAGAGTCACACGGGTGTGGCCCAGCCTTATCACTCCCCAAGCGTCAGTTTGCTCATCTGTAAAATGAGGCTAGAAGGAGGCTGGGTGTCTTCAATCCCTGCCTCGCCTAAGGTTGCCAGTCCCTGGATGCCCCAGACCCTCAAGTGTTCAGCGTGTCCCCTTGCTCACAAGTCAGTTACTCCAGCTCACTACCCCCGGCACTTCCCACCAGGTGCAGGGAGCTGAAGAGGCACAGAAAGAGCGGCAACGGCAGAAAGAGCTGGAGAGCAATTACCGCCGGGTTTGGGGCTCTCAGGATGGGGAGGGCACAGGAGACCTGGACGAGTTTGACTTCTGAGACCACCACTGCAGTTGCCCCTCCAAGGAGTCCAGAATCTTTCTAGACTGGCCCTGCCTCCCTTGCTCCCCTCCACTTCACCCTGGGTCCCTGAAGGCAAAACAGCAGAGTGGTGCTGAGCTGTGGTCTTCATGGGCCCCAACTCTGGGGGTGTGGGGGGGCTGCGGGGTAGGTGCTGCTGCTACTGCTGAGAGCCACCCTCCAGGCCTCACCAGGCCTGTGATTTTCAGTCTCCCAGGATTTGGCCCACCTCCCCTTCCTTGCCTCCCAGCGTACCCTGTGACCCTCCCCGAGCTTGTTGGTTCTTTTCCCACTCCCTACCTAGAGATACAGTAAGGTCTTCTGTGTGGAGTAGAGGAGGGAGAACAAGAAGTGTGGGGCCGTTTAGCAGGCCCTGAGAAGGCAAACATCCCCAACCCCCTGCCTTGTTAAGAGAGTTCCCTGCCCCTGTTGCTGTTTGGGGAGCTCTGGTGGCATAGTGGTTAAAGCACTTGCTTGCTAACTGAAAGGTCGGCGGTTTGAACCAGCTTCTCTGTGGGAGAAAGATACAGCAGTCGGCTTCCGTAAAGATTATAGCCTTGGAAACTATGGGGCAGTTCTGCTGTGTCCTACAGGGTCCCTGTGAGTTGGAATCGACCTGATGGCAATGGGTTTTTATTGCTGTTTGGAGTTACTTTACCCCTTCCTTTGGATTGCGTTGGGATTTCCTCCTCTCTTTCCCTGTCCACGTTGTCCCCTACAATCTGTGCTTCCGAGTTGAGGACTCTTCACCTCTGTTGGTGAAGAAATGAGAGAAAGTTGCCCACGACCTCTGACACAATCCCAGTGAAGAAGGATGAGGGCTCAGAACCCCCACCATGTTCTTGAACAATCAATCGGGTTTCTAAATAAAGAACTGGACCGTCAATTTATCAGTCTTTTTTTCTTTTAGTGGGGAGGCGGATGGGGGCTCAAGTAGGGGTGAGGCTTAGCGTTCTCTTCAGGGTGGTGTGCACATTCTGTGATCCTGTTCTTTGCTCCACACCTCCAAGCTGGTATCAGTAGGAGCCGAGGAGAACAGGAAGAGCCCAGGATGGATAAGCAAAGCAGAGTGGCCTGGCAAGGACTTAAACATTTGCAGTACCGTCATCCCTCCCTTTCCTCATCTGTCCGTTCCTTGCCTTGGCACCAGTTCTTTTCCCTACCCTGTCCCCCTTTATGCCCTGAAGCTCAAGTGTACACCACAGTTACCCCACTACAGGGATCTTCCTTCTCCTGAACTTGCTGCAGCATTTGCACGCACACCCCTAGACCCCCTGGCTGTCCCAAGTCAGCCTTTTCCAGGAAAGACCTCCTCCACCTTGGCCATGCCCCGAGGGTGGGCTGCTGCCCACTCGTGCCAGCTTCCTCGTGTGCCAAGGGGAGGAGGGCTTGGGAGTGGACTTCCTATCAGGTGTTTCCTCACCCCCACTGCCAAGGGCAGGTGTAGCTGCCCAGTCCTCCCTCCTCTTTCTGCCCTATGCAGAGGATCTAAAGGCAGAGATGGATGGAGGCTCGCTCACTCCTTTGGCTTCCCATCTCTGAGGTGTTTAGCCTTTCTGCTGAAGACTCCACTGACTCACAAGGTAAGAAAGGAATAAAAATCAAAAAGTAAAACTCATTGCCGTCGAGTTGATTGGCTCATAGCTGCCCCAGTGTGTCAGAGTAGAACTGCACTCCATAGGGTTTTTAATCACTGTAATCTTTTGAAAATAGGTTGCCAGGCCTTTCCTCCTTGTCACTACTGGGTGAATTCAAACTGCCCACTTCTCGGTCAGTAGCCTAGTGGAAACTACACCACCCAGGGAACCATAAGAAAGGGATAGAGGGTATGAAACTCCAAGGCCTCCAACAGTGGAATGTGAGGGATTCGATTGTTGAAGTTGTATGAGAAGGAGCCTATTCTTGCTGAATGTGGACTAATGCTTAGTGTGCGTATTATGCTTATATTGTCATATTTTAAAACAATGGGTAGACTTATAAAACCCTGCTCCCCCAGATCTGTTTCTGTCACGAGGGGAGGGATGCTTCACCTGTGTAAGATCTTAGAAACTGCCTTGAATGCAGCTACAGTCAGAGTGCTGGGTTCAAATTCTCACCCCTCCATTTACTAGCAGTGACCTTGAACAAGTTATTTTGGTTTTTCATTGGTAAACGGGGGGTAACAGCACTTAACTCATAGGGTGGTTGTGAGGATTGAGTGAGATAAAGTGTGTCATGCTCTTAGCACGATACCTGGCTCACAGAAAGTGCTCAAACAACCTTTTATTATAAACCAACTCCTGAGGTTCTGAAAAGATGAGGTGGTACTTGAAGGAGCCTTAGAGAGAAGGCATCCCAAAAGCTGATCAGAAGTTACAGTAGAATCTCTTAGAATGGGGAGGAGGAGGAGAGGCTGGGGCAGAGGAGTTAGCTTTGATTGGATGGGGTTGGAATTTTAACATCATGAGAAGATGAAATTCTGGATGCCTCATTATATTTAATCAGGTGGTACTTTCAATAATAAATTCCTTCTTACTTTCCTTTGCCTTTTGGTAAAACTCCCATGGGGAAGGTTGATCTGCCCAGATGTTCTAAGGCAAACAAAAGGAGGGGAGCAGGGTGTGTGGCAGATGGCAACCCAGAAGGGTGGGGAGGAAGGTGGGGTGTGGTGGGCAAGAGGAATCCAAGCGAGGAAACTCAAGATGAGCTGTGAAGGCAACATGGATGTAAAAGGGAACCCATCCAAGGAGTCACCTTCTAGAGTTCTACTCTGCCACAACCTGGAGAACCTGATGTTTTGTCTGTCCATTCACCACCACCCTTTACATCTCCCTACAAGGCCAAAGATGCAGTCCATTAAAATAAAAATACAAATAAATTGAATGGCTTACTGGTGTCTGGGATTTGCTGTAGGGTTTGCTGACACCTTGGCCATCTTTTGCTGACTGGAAACTAAAGGAACTTCCCACTGGCCTGTAGCTCCCATTACAGGTAATTTCTTTTTCTCAGGGTCCTCCCCATGCTCTCATACTCCTGAGCTTGGGATGAGGAAGAGGGTGAGCTTTTGCCACCAAGAAGTAAAGTGGAGATGAAGTGAGGGAGTCCAGGGGCTCTGAGCTGAAGGAGGGAATGGCTGTGTCCTTTGTCTTTGCTACTTCTTTTTCCTCTTGCTTTCGTTCCCAGACCACATACCTGCATCTGCACCTGTCACTTCACCTGCACCCCCCAATCCACCTTATCTGGGCCTCTGGACCCTTCTTAGGTCAGGCTGCAGTGCTGGGTGTTCACCCAGCCTAGGACTGTGCAGAGCCAGGCCCTCTGTGTGAATCAGACCTGGGCTCAGCACTGCGACCACACCTTGCAGCTGAATGTCGTCAGGATCAGTTGTTCCAAGGGCTGAGAACCAACTCTACCAGAAGACGCAGTGAGTCCACTGGTTCCTGAAGGTGGGCAACGACATGTGGATGGCTCTGCCCAACTGCACTGGCTGCTGACCTACCATGACCCACCTGGCTCCTCTGTCTGGGCAAGTGTTTTCAGCTGCACACGAGGAATGGGCCGGCTGTGTGCTGAGCCGTACTGTGCTACAGCTTGTGGCCGTGGCGCTGACCTCTGGCCACTGTGGCCTTGGTGGCTCTAGTTGACCTGGAGGTGGGCAAATGCCTGCATCAGCTGGGTGTGGAGTTCATGGACACCAGGGACCTCTGTGGCTAGGAAATCTTCCACCCCACCCCTCCCGTGCATCATCCGACAGGGCCAGGAGACAGATCCCTACTGTATGCTCTCCTCCTGATACCCAGGGCTCAAGGTGAGCAGGCTGGCCCAGGGCAGTCATTCCCGGGGCTCAAGTGCTTATCAGGTATCCTCTGAACAGGCACTGATACTCCCCCATTTACAAATAAACAGATGCCACTGAGATAATCTGCCCAAGCCCACCGAGCTATGAAGTGGAGGGCCCAGTTTTGAAATCAGATCTGAACTTAAAGTTCGTGCTTTTGGCCAAAGCTACCATTTTCTCACCTCTCTGAGCATCCCCCACAGGACACCCTTTCATCGAAGCACCGTGCCCCATGCCTCCCAGAATGCTGCCATCTCTGGAGTCAGTGACTTCTCTGTTCCCAGGGTCTCCACTGCTGCTCCAACTTGCCCATCTCCTTCCACCAGGCACTGACACACATGATGGCATATCTGACAACCACCTCTGTGCCCACCACCCTGCTACCAGCCCCAGTGGGAGGCACCCTCTGGCCCCACCCTCTCTGGCCCCCAGCTCCTCACCTTGACCACCATTCCCTGACCCGCCTCTTCAAAAACAGACCAGCAGCTCACCCCCTAGACAAAATCACTTCCTCTTTTAATTGTTGTTGAAGATTCACACCACCTGCCTCCAAGGAGATGAGGGGGCATTTCCCCTTTGCCCCCATCTACATCCCTCCGCAAATTACCTGGTCCTTTGCAAAATATTTTACCGGAAAAAAAAAAAAAAAAAAAAAGACCGGAAACCACTGACACAGACAGCCCAGGGGCTGGGTTGATTGAGGGAGGCAGGGCTGGGCCAGGCAAGTCCGCCCCACCACCCCGTTTCTGAAGATGGGGTAGGGAGCCTGGAAACCCTCCCAACCACTTCACATCCTCTTAGCCCTGGTTGGGAGGGATCATAGGGTTGAGGGATGGGTCTGGAGCTGCTCCAGTGGGAGGGAGGGGCTGGACAGGGAGAATACTGGGGGAGAGGTCCCACTGTCAGGGTGCCCCCTACCCCACATCACCACGGGCTGCACAGTCACAGGTACGCAGTCACAAGTCACAGACACTCACAACCCGAGAGCACCCCCACCCCATCCCACCCCCTGCCCACCCTTGGCTTCCCCTACCCCAAAAGGCCCTTCCCATGCCCCTGCCCGCCCCTACCCCCTTGTTGGGGAACAAAGCAATAAATTACAAGGCCCCTCCCCAGCCCTCTTAACCCGCTCCTGCTCCATCCTTTCTCTCTCCTAAGATAGTAGCTAGGAGCGGCCCAGGCTCTTGGCTCCCCCAGCCCTTTAGCTTCCATCCATGGGTGGGTGTGGGGGGACGTCCTGATTTCCACTCCTCATGGTCCCTTTCACGGAAAGGGTTGGGGGCTCCCCACCCCCATGGGCAGCAGGGGTCCTGCCCCTCTCTGCCCTTCCCCCTTCACTCGGCAGTGAGATCAGTATGGAAGGCTGGGGTCCCCCATATTGGCCCCAAGTCCCAGGACTAGCTCTCCCGCGTACTAACCCCTCCCTCTGGCGTGGCATCTCCCCAGGAGCCAGCCTGGGTATAGGCTCCCGCCATAGGATTGTCGAGCACAGGCAGGTCTGGGTCTTTTCCCCGCCTCTAGGGGGCGCGAGCGGGCAGGTCCAAGAGCCCAGGGGCCGGTGCCGCGGCGGGGGGCACGCCCTTCGGCAAACGCCGCGAGGGTAGATCCAGAGGAATTCGCGTGGAAATAGTGCAGAGGGGGCGTGTCGAGTTGGGGTATCCATGCCTCGCTGGGGAGCAGGAGGTGAGTCTGTGTCCTCTGGGAGGTGGGGGCTGTGCCCTCGTGAGGGGAGGAAGTGCTCCCGTGGGTTGGGGTGTGGATCAAAGAGGTGAGTGGATGCATTTGTCCAGAGGTCCACCCGGTGTGGCAGTGCCCGGCCCGTGTGGGGTGGAGGAGTGTCTCTCCCGCTGGGCAACTATACCAGCGCAACGGGGGCGTCAGCGCGACCCACGCTGGCGGCGCTGCTCCGGCGACGCGGGCTGGGGGTGGCGGCAATGCTGGGGGTGGTGGCTGCGCTGGGGGTGGTGGCCGTGCTGCTGCCCTCACCCGGGCAGCCGTGCTGGAGAAGGATGTCGGCACACAGCTGGCTCCCAGCGTGGCGGGCGTAGAACAGCGCTGTGCGGCCCTGCGCGTCGCGAGCGGACACGTCCGCGCCATACTGGAGGGCAGAAACGGCCGCGTCACCGCGGACGGGTCTCCAGGGGGCCGACACCCGCATGCCATCTCCCCAAGATTTCCAAGCCCACTCCAGGGCCCCTTCGGAGATACCGGGCTTCCAGTGCTAGGCTGTTTTCCCTCAAAACCGCCTTACCCCCGACCCAGAGGCCTAACTGGGGGCGGGGGAAACGGGGGCAAGCAGCGCTCCTTGTGCGTGCCCTGGGCGCTGCTTCAAGCGGGGCGCCTATTAGCAGTTTCTACTGGCCATCACAGTTCCCATCTCCAGCTGTGAGAGATCATTCAGCAATTTAACACTAACTGCCCTAGGCGCTATTTTCTATAGTTAGGCCCCTGCCCCCTATTCACATACCCACAAAAGCAGCTGCGTGATGACGACGTGGGCGAGCTCAGCCGCCAGGTGAAGCGGGGAGCGGAGCTGAGGGTCCTCTACGCTGGTGTCGAGCGGCCCGTGTCGCGCATGGGCCAGGAGCAAGAGGACCGCGGCCACGTCCTGGGCCTGCACCGCAGCCCACAGCTGGCGGCCCAGAGGCTCCTCGGTGGTGTCCAGTGGCGCCAGGAACAGCAACTGCTCGTACTTGGCGCGAATCCATGATTCACGCTCCTCCCTGCAAGACCGGGGACCAACCGGAAGGGCTCTAGCGACCCCAACCAAGGACTTCTGGCCCCTAACCAGGGCACCCTCTTGAAAGCCGCGCACCTCCCAGCATCCCCTCCCCCGCTACCTCACGTACCGCGAAGAGTCCCGCGTGGGCTTGGCGCGGCCGCGAGTGTCACTTTCCCACACGCGGTTGGCCATGTCGTTGCCAATGGCCGTCAGCACCAGGGTCAGCTCCCGCGGCCAATCGTCCAAGTCGAGCGAGCGAACGCGGGACAGGTGTGTGCCCAGGTTCCGATGGATGCCCGAGCACTCGATGCAGATGAGCGCGCCCAGGTTCAAGCTGGCCCACGTGGGGTCTGGGAACGGAGTGCAGGGGTTGGCTCCGGACTGGGGGGCATGGACACCCCAGCATTCAAGAACTCCAGCGAACCACACACTCCCTAGCCCCTGACCCCGCCTCCCAAGTCCCTCCGCTGCCCCCTTGTGCTCACTGGGGGCCCCGCAGTCCACGCAGATAGAGTTCCCCTTGGCGTTACGAATTGCCTGGATGGCCACGGCTTCGCTTTGGCTGTCTGTGCGCAGCTGCGGAAGGGAGTGGGGTTAGCACTGACGCTCCCTCAGAACCCCTCTCCGAACTCCTCAGACACTCACCGCTGCTCTCCCTCCCCGCACTGATTACCTTGACCTTGCTGCTCTCACAGCATTGCAGACTGGCTAGGATCTGACTTTCGATGGCCTGCACCCAGGCGTCCCGCTCCTCAAAACTGGCTGCCTCAAAGTGCCACGTCTGGCCAGTGCTGGACACGATCAGGAACTCGAAGTTTTCCTCTGGGTGGGGTGATGGGATGGGGTAATGAGGGACAGAGTTCACGCAGGGGCTGCCTTGCCGAAACCCTTCCTCCCTGATGTCCATCCCGAGTCCCTGGAAGTAGGGCGGAGGGGGTAGGGGAAGCAAAGGGTGGGGGAAAGCAGGAAGCCCGAGCACATGCAGGGGGAGGCAGGGGCACCCCCACCCCTCTGCACCCCAGATGAGAGCCCCTCCCAGCTCCCCACTTGTTACCTGCTTTATAAATATTTCTTAAACTACCAAAGGATTTTAGTTTCCACATTTTGCGCTTGGCTGGTTTCCCGAAGCGAAGGAGATAGAGATAGAATGGAGAGAGGAACAGAGCAAAGAGAGACCAAGAAAGAAGGAGAAAAAGAGAGGCAGATGGAGAGATGGAAAGAGACAGTGACAGAGAATGCCGAAGACAAAGCAGGACAGACAGATGGGGAGAAAAAGCAGAACTAAAGTCAGTGGCCCCAGAGCAGAGTGGAGTGGAAGGCAAGAGCCATGAGAGTAGGCAGATCTGGAACCTAGTCTGAGCACCCAGCAGAAAGCAGGGGCAGTGGGGAGGGGTTATCATGACCAATGAGGACCCAGACCTCTGGAAGGGTTAGGGTCTGAGTGAACATGGGGATGGGGACAGAAACTGGGTCCCAGGCCTGGGATGAGGGGGCACCGGAGTTCAGGAGGAGTCACTGGGATCTGGGGGTTTGCCGGGGGCAGGAATGGGGATGACTGTGGTCAAGGGCTATTGTGGGTTTGGTGATTACTGGAAGTTATTGGGAGCAGGGTTGGGTGGTCACAGAATCCAGGAGCTGGGGAGTCAATGGAGGACGCTGAGGTCAGAGGCAGAGTCACTGGGAGTCATGGGACAGGCTTGGGGGCTGCTGGGTACAGGGACTGGGATAGTGAGTGGAGTTGAGGGCAGGGACAGGACCTAGAGGGCCATTAGGGGAGGAGCAGAAGTTAGAGATTTATGGGGGTCATTGAGAACAGGGGCTGGGGACCACTGTGGGGAAAGGCATTGGATGGGGAACAGGGGAGGAAGGACAGGGACTGAGGGATGTCTATCCATTTTTTTCATTAAATCATGTGTGCAAAGTAGTAACAATAGTCAAGCACGCAGCTCAGGCACTTTTCCTCCTCCTGCAGGAGCTAGGCCAGGAATCTGGAGTTAGGGGTGAGGGTCCAGGGTGGGAGAGGAACTGCCCACCAGGGCCTCACCTTCAGCCTGCCCGGCAGAGCCTTCAGTCTTAGATGGTGTTGTCAGTTTCTTCCTCCTCTGCTTCTTCACCATGGGAGAAGGAGGGGGTTCCCGAGTCAGGGGGCTCAGGTCTCCAGATGGGGTACAGTCTTAGAGAAGGGGATACAGCTGCCTCAGTTGCCCCCTCCACAGATTTCCCGATACCTCGATAGCCTGTCTCCTCCCCTGAACTAGCTTTGGCATTTATGATACCCCACCAGGAGGTCCCCCTTGATCATCCCTGGGAAGGTGGGCAGATGAGTGGTTTAGAGTCAGACCTGCACTCAGATCCTGGCTCTGCCACTTACTGGCCTTGAGACCTTGAGCAAGTCACTTAATCTTCTGAGCCTCAGTTTCTTCATCCCTAAGATGGGGATAATAATCTTGACAAGGTTGTTGTGAGGATTACTTATGACAATGTTATTTGCTATTTAATATATACATTTATATATATATAAGTAAATTTTAGTGTTTGAAAAAATTTAAAATAAAAAAGCAAATTATAAAAAAAGAAAAATCATATTTCCAAATACAGTAAAACCTGCAAAAGCCGGAACATATGTAAGACCGAAACCTGTCAGAGAAGGAAAACGCTTAGTGGAAAAAATATTTTCCATGAAAATGAGTGATAGAAAAGTAATAAGACTGCACCCTGTTAAAGGCAGAAAACTTTCGAGACCCAGAAAACAAGGCAGTCCCATCGAGTTCCAGTTCTCACAGGTTTCACTATATTCCAAACCCTGATGGCTGGCTATATTCTGGACAAGGTTCTCAGTTTGTCTGAGCCTCAAAGCAACCCTCTGAGGTAGAAACTATTATTATCTCCATTTTACAGATGAGGGAACTGAGGCATGGAGAGGTCAAGTAACTTGCCCAAGTGGCAAGCCAGGATTTGAGCCCAGACAGTTTGGCTCTAGAGCCTACTTGTCTTAACAATTATGATAAACACAGCATGGCTTAACATGGTACCTGGCACCCAGAAGTTACTTAGTGTGTTCACCCATGCATTCATTCCAGCCTCCAAGCTTCCCTCCCTATTTCACTTCCTGCCCATTTGAATCTGTAAGGTGGAGGGTGGGTCCTCACTGACCAGTGCTGAGGGCTCGGGCCAAATTCCGGTCTGGCTTCAGCAGGTGCTTAGATGTCTGGTCTGGTGGTGGCTGCAGGGAACCAGGGCTGGGGCTTGGGCTTGGGGTGGGAGTGGTGGCTTCTGTCAGAAGATAAAACCTCAGTGAGCCACTCTGTCTCCTGGCCTCATTCCCTCTGCGGTCCCTCTTCATCACCCACCTTCCTGCTTGTCCAGTCCCAGCCCCCAATTCCCTACTACCCTCTCCTTTTCCCCAGCCCGGGCTCCTCTCCTGACCCTTTGTTATGAGCCCCGTCCACTCACCAGGGCCTTCACCCATCTGGACAGTGCTCATGTCCTTGACCAGCCCGTTGATGCTGGCGGAGGGACCAAAAGCAGAAATGGCCCGTGGGGGCCGCTTGCCGGGGACTTTGACTGTTGTCCGTAGCAAGTCCATTTCCTTGCCATGGGTACTGTGGATGTAATCCTGGAGAGGTACAGGGGCCGAGGGTGTAGGAAAGGTTGGAATCCTTGCTGGTGCTGGGAATCAGTCAATAGTATGGGATAAAGGGGGCTCTGGGAGCTGACCACATGGGGATGAACTTCCAGGGGATGGGCCCACCAGACTCAGACCAATGTTGTCTCTTCCAGGAGCATTCCCTGAATGCAGGCCATGTGGAGGCCCCTCCTCTGTGCTTTCCCACTAGACTGCAAATTGCTGAGGGGATGTATTTATCTCTACATCCCCAGCATGGGCACGTGGTGGGTGCCCAACACAGGCTTGTTATACTTAAGGACTAGGGCTTCCCAGAAACAATGTGTTTGTGAGGGGCACAGACTAGCAGAGCTGGGAAGGGCATCCCTGGCCAGCCCATGTGGCCCAGCCAGTCTCTGCTACTCACATTAATGCTGGGGTGGTAGAGTAGGAAGCCGTTACTAGATAGGGTCACGTATTTCTTCTTCCATTCTTTGTTCAAGGAGTTGCCACTTCGCTTTAGGAGGAAGCTCTGGAGTATGGAAAGACATGTGTTAGAGAAAAGCCAGCTAAGACCAGCTGCCCCTTTGCTCACCCCCGGCCCCTGGACTATGCACCTGTTTGATGGGGATGGCTCGCCCACTCCCTGTGGTCTCGCCTCGACTGTCCAAGCTCCGCTTCTCAGAGTCACTGCCCCGACGATTCTGGAATGGTTACTGGCATCAGACAGAGGGTGGGAAGGGGGATACACTGATGGAAAGACAGGAGGACAGATGAAGGGCCCAACAGAGTGGCCTCGGGACAAGGGAAGATGGAAAGGTAACAGGGGACAGGAGGATGGGGGTCAGCATGTCCATTACCGCAAAAAGGCTGGTCCTGCGCTTGGCTGCCCGGTGCAGGGACCCTGGCGTGCTCAATCCAGCCACTGCAATTGCCTCAGCTCGGAGTTCCCGGTGACCAACATTGGGTGAGGATGGAAGGGAAGAAGAGTAATCGCTAGTGTGGCCCCCGTTACTAGCCTGGGGATGGATGAAGGATTTGGTAGAATAGCTGAGATGCCCCCACCCCACCAACCTACCCTTATATCTAGTTATGGGGAATTCAAGACATTCCTTGATCTCATCGTCATTTATTTGTATGATCATGAATAATAAAAATCCTCACTAGCATCAGTATAGTGCTTTACGTTTTACAAAGGTTAATTTCACATGTATTATGCCATACAATCTTCCTGATAACTTTGGGAAGTTAAATGACTTGCCCGAGGACATTGTAAACTGTTTCTCAAAACTGGTTGACTCCCAGTCCAATGCACTTTCTACAAAGAGTGTCACTACCATTCCCATCTGTTCTCCCTGTCCCTGCCCTTGGGTCCTCAGCCCCTCCTCCTCTGCATCTTTCCAGCCCTTCCATAGACTCTGAAACCCCAACTCACCTGCCCAGCTACAGGTGTAGATGCAGCTGAGTGGCTTGGGGAGCTGGGTAGGGACTTGCAGGCAGCCAGAAGCTGTTGCTGTTTTCGTAAGGTCACCACCTTCTGGGCCACTAACGGGAGAAGGAGGAGGAGGCGTGAGCAGGGAAGACACCCCAGACTACTCTCTGATGCCCAGCTTTGAGAAATCCCTAGGAGATGATATGGGCCACAACTTTCTTGTCCCTGTGCTTCTGCCACCTGTGGCCTCACCAGCTCCTCTACCCCAGAAAGACCATGTGGCTGTGAAGCAAACTTTCTTTGACCTCCCTCATCTCTCCTCCCTCTCACAGAAGCTAATTTCCTGCCACTCACAGAGAGTTCTGAATGCCCCATCTCTAAGAATATCCAGGCCTCTAGGTCCCCGTGTTCCACACACACTAGGGATCACCACACTTACCCTCCTGGAAGACTCGGTCCACGTTGAGCCCATAGGTTGCACAAGTCTCATAGTAGCTGCAACGTTTCATGTCCGCACACAGAGCCCTGGCACGAGCGTCTCCCACAACCCGAGGGGAGGAAGCACTGATCCTATCTGAGGGGACAGGAAAGGGGCAGGATTGGACAAGGGGTCCCCTCCGCACTTCACATCCTTCCCTTTCCCTTGTGCTCCAGTTCCAGGCTGAGCCCACTAGGGAGGGGCGAGAGAGATCACTCCTTCTATGACTGAGTGGAATGAAGTGTGTAAGCCCTTCTTGAGTGCTGGGTCCCGTTCGCATGCCCAGCTGCAGTAAAAGTAGACTGGGTAAGCTCTGGAAGGACCTTTTCTCTGTGCGTGTCGTCAGAGAATATGCTAGAGGCCAGTGGAGCTTCCTGATAAGGTCTGCTGCAATGGCTGAGGCTCATGAACAATAATCACCCTGTCCTGCAAATCCATTGAACCCCGAGCCCAGTGGGCAGACACCTGGGGTGTTAACTGGGAAAAGGTTGACTGTCCATGGGTAACAGGTGGGCTGCTCACTCTGCAGCGGGAAACCAGGAGGTGAGCAACAGGTGGAGGCAGGCACCTGCAGGATGGCCATCCAGGCAGGAAGTCCTGCCAACTCAACACAGGTGGGTACCGGACTCTTCCAGACCCTAGTGGAGAGTCTGAGAGCCTCTGAATCACTACTTTGGGAATGAAAAGGTTTTCCGTCCTCTGTTTTCTCTGTCATTTCCTTTGTGATTTCTCTTTGTTTTTAGATAAGCTCTTTTAAAAGGTGACTGGAAAAGGCTTTCTATCCACACTAAACCCAAAACCAAACCAGTTACCATTGAATTGATTGCCACACATGGCAATGCCATGTGTTGCATAGTTGTAGGGTTTTCAAGACTGTGACCCTTCAGAAGCAGATTGCCAGGCCTTTCTTTCAAGGAGCCTCTGGGTAGGTTCAAACTGCCAGCCTTCTGGCTAGTAGTCAAGCGTTTAACAGTTTGCACCACCTGGCGACTTCCTTCTATCCACAGTAGGGCCTGAGATTTAGAGGGATGTGGAGTACTGTGTGTCCCATGGTGGTGGTATCGGGAAATAACAGTGTGAGAACACAAGGTAGATGACATCTCAGGAGAGGAATGGAGACTGCTCCTATAACGGTTCCATTCTACCTGGATGGTCCCCTTTTCTCTGCTCAGACCTCGGGAAGTTTGTGTCTGGTTTAATGATTCTCTTATTTGGAGCCCTGGCTTCCTCCAGAGGGTTGCTAGACTCTAACTGGACATTTCCACACCTTACCAAGCTCTTGCTCATGTTGGCTAATACCCTAGTGGCTTTCTTTGGGATTCCCCTGAAAGCAATTCTTCCCCAGTCTCTCCTTACCTTGTGTCCCCACCAGTGCCAGGGCCAGGCCTCCCCGGCCCTCCCCACGAAGGGAGCTCAGCTGCCCGTGGAGACGGCTCACGGCCTGGAAACTGTTTTCATCCTCCAAGCTGAAGACGAAGATCACAGCATCTGCCCAGCCTGAGAACTTGCGGGGGGTGAGGGAACAAATGGAGGGTCAAATAAGTCTACTTCTCTGCACCCTGGGAAACCAGAGCCCTCTTCCTTGGCCAGTGCTGACCCTTGCCAGCCTGCCCACCCCTTCGCCTCACCCCCTCACCTTGGCATCAGGTGCCCCGGCTTCCTCTCGGATCAGCACCAGATGAGTCTGTCCATCCACCAACATGTCTTTCTTGTGCTGCTCACCTGGAAGGGTAGGATGTCAGAGGTCACAGGTTACCAAGCCTCCCCTTGCCCCTGTTCCATAGTTATCATGGGTTCATCCTTCCCTCTGGTCTCCATATCTGTCTAGTCATTGATCCTAGATCCCTGATGCCAACTGTTAGCTTACTGTGGCTCCCAAGAACTCACTCTCTGTCTTCTCCAGCACCTGGTATGAACCAGTAAGGAATCGGTGGATGAGAGATGACTTTCCACTCCGAGCGTCACCCAGCACACCCTGAGGAAAGGTTATGGAACAGAGACTTAAGAGGAGGCAGAATCCTAGGGTCTGGATGCACTCCAGAAAGCCTAAAGGGACTGGCAATGTGAAATTATCCAAGAAGCATCCTACAAGCCTGAACGAAGGTCAGTCAGGAGAGACCAACTGGGAGGATCAGGGCATGAGTGTAGCAAGAAATGACCCCAAGCTCCAAGTGGACCACAAGCCAAAAAATGTCAGCAACTCAGAACCAGTTTGTTTTGTTTTGTTTAGGAGCCATACTGGACGTGTGTGTGTGTCTGTCTGTCTGTCATGTCACAGCCCTAGGCACTAGTTGGAAACTTATACCAAATTCTAGCTAATAGAACATGAAGGACCAAAGGAGAGATGCCAGCAATGAGATACAGCCTGGAAGAGAACCATGAACAAACAGGAAAAAGAGGAAGGACGCATATAGAGAAGAGAAAGTTGTGAGGATGTTTCAAGCCCCAGGATGTGCTATGAAGGTGGAATCTCAGGAGAACTGGCAAACAGTTTTACATTCTCACAGAGAAAGAAGGGGAGAGAGGAAGGGGACAGGGTTGAGAGTGCAGGTGAGAGGTCAGCCGTCCCTACAGGAAAGGAGACTGGGTTACTTACCAGGCGCAGTTCAGGAATGGAGCGGCTCAAAGTCCATTCCTGGCTATTGACCACAGCCTCTGTAATGGAAGAAGGGCAGTAAGAGCGGAGGCTCCAGGTCCAGAACTCCCAATCCTCACTCACCCTTCCTCCCTCTGCGGCTTCCCTTAACCCCCAGGACCATGGCTGGACTGGAGAGGTGTGGAGAGGAGATAGGTTCTAGAGTGGTCCCCAGTCGTGTTATCCCAGCCTCTCTCCCTACAGCTGTTGCTGCCGCTCAGTGGTTGCTTAGCAACAGAGCCAGCAAGACAAAAATACTTCAGTTGGCATCTCCCTTAAAGCACATCCCCAAACGTGGGTCCTTGCCCCAGACCAGGGCTCTCACACTGGCCAGCTTCTTCCTCTGGAAGGAGAATAGAAGAGGGATTCCTCCCCGCCCCCGCTGTTTCCCAGGGCAAATCCTGGGAATCTGATGCAGAAGTGAGTCCTCCTCAACTTCCATTTCACAGGAGAGAAACTGAGGTGAGGGCTTTCCCTCCCCCTTTTCAAGGTCAACTGCGCGGTAGCCCTGCCCCCCTCCTCACAGCCCAAGGGGTGGAACTTGGATTTTCCTAAGCCTCCCTCTTCCACACCCTCCCCACAAGCGACCGCCAAAAGAACTGTGGGGAAGGGCTTCACTCCTTGGCGGAGAGAAGCTACAGGCCTGGGGGAAAGGATGCTCCCTCCGCCCGCCGGGTCCAGCCCCGGTGCCTGACACGGACCGGACGTTCCCGGGGCGCAGCAGCTGCGGCGGGAACTCTGGGATCGGGAGCCATCTGCTCCCACCCGCTCCGGAGCCAAACCCCGGGGGCCGCCCCCGCTCAAGGACCCGCCTCTCCTCCCGGGAGTGTGAACCGAATCAACCGAATCCTCTGCCTCTCTTCTCCAGAAAAAAATAGACACCAAGCCTCCTAGGGTAAGAATTGCCTTTGCAGCAGTTCGCCCCTTGACTCGGAGTCAGTCCCCGGCGGGTTTCAGCGCCGCTCTGGGACTGGGGTGGGCCTTGGAGAAGAGAGGCTTCCCGTCCGCCCCCCTCACTTTACATTTAAATATTCAGCAAGTTCCAGCCCCCGCGCACTCCCGAACCGCCTACTCAGTCTTCACCGCCCGGAAAGGAACAGTCCCTCTCTACTGCCTCACTACCCTGCCCTCAGCCCTGAGGAGAACCTGTCCCTGGCGAGGAGCTGCCTGCCCCAAATGCTTGGGGGAAACTGAGGCTTCCTCATCCCCTCCACCTCGAATGTACCCCTGGACAAGGCAAAGTCCTGTTTCCAGGCTCCTGGGTTCCAGCAGAGGCTGGAAGTGGGGTCTGGGGCTTCCCTGGGAGCAATTTTCTACAGCCACCCTGACCGAGGGCATTATTTTCCCAGAAAGCCCTGAGGCTCTCTCCGTCGGAAATCAGCTGGTTTCTCAAGTCACACAACTGGTGTGGCTACTCACCCCCATCCCTTCAGGACCTCCTATTTTTTGCCCCAGACTTTGGTAGAGGAGTGAACCTGGTTCACCCATCTACCCAAGAGAGAAGCTTTGCTGGCTCAATCCTGCACAGCGCTCCCCAACCCCAAGCTGAGCATTCCTAGTTCCCTCCCTTCCCTGTTCTCAGGCCCAGGCCCTACTCACTAGGGGAGGCGCGGAGCTCTGCGCCCAGTAGCTCCCGGGACCCGCTGCCAGAAGACAGACCGGGGGTTGCGGGAGGGGGCCCGGAGCCAGGAGGCCCCCCTGTGCTCTTGGTGAAGATGCCGCTGATAAACTTGAGCATTTTGCGGTCACGAGTGGATGCTCTGCCCCCCTCCCGGCCCCGTTTCAGCCCCGGAGCTGGAGGTTCCAGCGTGATTGGAGGTGCAGGCCCGGGGAGCTGCGCGGAGGCAGCGGTGACAGCAGCGGCTGGAACCGGGGTTGCTGGCACTGTTAGCGGAGGAGGCGAGCCGGCGAGTGGTCCCGGGTGCAAGTCACTGTTGTCCAAGGTCTTACTCTTGCCCTTCCGAGGGGACAGCTTCCCTCGGGCTCCGGGCCCAGCCCCGGCCCCACCAGAGGTCGCGGCTGCAGCGCCCCCTCCTCCGGCAGTGGCTGCAGCTGCGGTGGCGGCAGCAGCAGAGGCTCCAGTCCCCGCGCTGCTCTTTGACCCCTTGACCCTGGGCTTGCCCTCGCTTTCGGGCCATGACAGGCGGCTACTCGCGCCCTTGCCCCCTCCGGTTTTGGCGCCACTCGTGGTCACGGTCTTGCAAGGCTTGGGAGCCGGCGGAGGAGGCGCCACCTTGAGCCTCCGGCTGCCGGTGCCAGGGTGCGGGGAGGACGAGCCCGGGACGCCGCCGCCAGCCCGGCCTTCGGGTTCTGGCCCCCCCCAGCTGGGACTGCTGAGCAGGGGGCGCCGGGAGGAGGTGGTGGTGCCCCCAGGCTTGGGGTCGGGGCTCAGTCCCCCGGAGAGGGGAGGCCCCGGGGGGGCCGCCCAGAGGGAGAGGCGGCGGCCTGGAGCCGGGGAGACGGGGCGGGCCGGACTGGCAGGAGCCGGGGACAGAGTGGGGGGCTCGGCGCCCACCGCGGCCGCGCTGCTAGTGCTGATCCACAGCGCATCCTGTCGGTGGAAGAGACGCTCGTGCCGCTTCTTGCCCGGCTCCTCCGCGCCTCGGGGGCTGCCCGGATGCCGGGTCTCGGCGCCCCTGGCCCCGGGGGCGCCGGACGCGGCTGCAGACGGGGAAGGCGGTGGCGGAGGCACCGACTCGAGCTTGACCAGGGTCAGCGAGATGAGGTAGGTCGTTGTCCGGCGCTGAAGCGCGCCCGCGCCCCGGCTCATGAGGCCCCGAGACCCCCGAGCTGGGGAGGAGAGGGGACTCCCCCGGACTGCCTCAGGGGGGCCCAGCCATGGGGCCACCCTGCTCGCTGCCCCCAGCTCCCGGACCCCGCTGAGCCCCCGGCCCGGCTCCGCTGTCGCCGCCGCCTCCTCCGCCTCCGCTTGCGCCCCCCTCCCATCACACGGGGCGCCCCCTCCCCATGCTCCCCGCCCTGCGCGCCCACCCCCTTGGAGCCCCGGGACCTTGGTGCTGCTCCAGGAAGGCGCGCCGGACAGTGTACCCCGGCCCGGGTGGGGGGACAGAGGTGGGCGAGGGAGGGCGGGGAGGACAGCAGTGGGGGCAAATGGGGGATAGGGAGGGAAAAGGGACAGAAAGGGAACCGGAGGCTGGGAGAGAAGAGGAACCGGTGTGGGGGAGGCAAGGACGAGGAATGAGGCTCCAGAGACCCGGGCCGCGGATGCGGTCGGAGAGGGGGTCGTAAGGAGGGTGGGGAGCTCGTGGGGCTAGCGGTGCGGAGGACTCGCAGGGCGCAGGGAGGATGCTGGGGATGGAGATACAGGCGGCGGCGGGGGAGGAAGGAGGGAAGCGGGAGGGAGGTGGGAACCCACGGGTCTGGGGGCTGAGAGGGGAGAGGAGGGACGTGAGATCCGGGCGAAGAGTCCTGGGGGCTCGCCGGGGTTCGACTGCGTCCGGATGCGCGCTGTGTCCGGGCGCTCCCCTCACATTGAGGAGGAGGCGGCCCCCCGCCCCCCCAACCCGATCTCCCCCTCACCTCCTCTCTACCAGCACCGCTGTCTGCGAGGGCGGCGCAAAACCCAGGACTGGATTCTCCTCCCAAAGCCTGGGCTGGATTTCCTGGGACTTGGACTCACCTACTCCAACAACCTAGCCCCCTCTTTCACACCACTGTCGGGCAGTGCAACTGCGAGTGGGGCATTTAGGGACAAGGGTGAAAATCGACGTGCGGGTGGACAGGCCGCGGAGAAAACGAGGCACACTCGGGGTCACTGTCAATTCTAAGGAAGCTGAAGTGGGAAAGTAGGGAATCCTAAAATCCCTTTCCCAGAACCCCCCATCACCGCCAGGTGCCTGGACGCGTTCCCTTCCCCACGACCCAGAAACCCCCTGCATACACATGCAATACCCTAACGGGCCTCGACCTGAGCCGGACTGTCCCAGAGTGAACTTGGAAGGTGTTCCCCTGGGATGGGGACAAACGTGGAACTTAGCAGGGTAGGAAGGAGGAGGATGGGGAGGGGACTCAGGGAGCCCGGGCCCGGGTGAGTGAAAGGCTCCACTTGAGATGGAGGGAGAAGGGATATGTCTACAAATTGACAGCACCCCCCATACCAAAATGTATCCCGTCTCCATAGCAACCGTAGCTCCAAGAGTGCCTCGGAAACAGCGGGGATAAGCAGAGAGGAGAGATCCGTGTGTGTGGTGGGTGGGGAACCCGCCAAAGAACGTTGGGCTAGTGGAGACACCATCCTCGCACCTAGTTACCCACATGTGGGGGTTTAGCTCCCCAACTATAAGGACCCCCTCCCCCTCCGCAGTTGAGGCAGCGGGAGCCCGCCTCTCCTGGGTTCCCATTCAGTCGCCTGAGGTTTGCAGGGTGGGGTTCTTTTAGAAGGTTAAAAAGAGGATAGGCAGAGAGAATAAAAAACGTCTGCTCTGTGCCCCCCCCCCCCCCCACCACCACCACCGCTAGGGACCCTAGAGTCCAAGGCTCAGTCCTTCAGCCCGCGAGGAAGGGTGAAGGAGTTAGGCCAACAAGAAACAGAGGCTGGGCCGCGTGGGGGAGGGGAGGGCGGGGGGAGCAGAGAGCAGCGTTTGAGCCCCCTCGCCAGGACTTGGGGAGTCTCAGCCTCCCCTGATTTGGCATCCCACCCTCCTGACGCAGCTAAGACTATAATAAGTGCCGCCGTGGGTGGCTCTTGGAGGCAGGAGCCCGCGCGTGCTGGGCTGTAGGGGGTGGTCCTGTCCTCGGTGGTCCTGTCCCAGCGGCTGGCTGCTTCTCCACATCACCCTCCCCTACACAAAATCTGTAGAACCCGGATGACACCACCGGGTCAGGGTACCCTTCAGCGGTCTGTTTTGAAGGCGATGGTGAAGGAGGATTGTTGGCTGTAGCTTAATTTTCCTTCCTTTGGTGACCTCGGTTTTCCTTTATGTTCAATGAGAACAGAATCCTGACTCTTAAGGAAGGAGTGAGGCCAATCACTTAGAAGAAGTGAAGTCTCCTCTGAGATTTCAGCCTCCTCTCCTCCTCACCCGTTTCTTTTCCAGAGCTAAGCAGAGGCCCTATACCTGAATAATGCCCTAAACCTCTCCCCTTCCTTTTTTCTACAGGGATGGGGCTTAGAGTCCCTCCCTAGGACGCAGCATGGGTCCACTCCCCCTAGGTCAGCCTTTCCAACCCTTAATGCTGTGAGGGCAGATGCTGCTGTAGTTCCTGGCAAACAAGGGGTGCAGAACTGGAGGTAAGAGGGCAAGGGGAAGGAGAAGGCATGGGAAGGGGTCAGACTGTTTCTTCCCCCATGTTATGCTCTGGTGGCCTCCACCATCAGAGAGATCTGGCAAGAGGTCCCTGATGGGGAGAACATCTCC
Organism: Dugong dugon; assembly: GCA_030035585.1. Taxonomy (NCBI): domain Eukaryota; kingdom Metazoa; phylum Chordata; class Mammalia; order Sirenia; family Dugongidae; genus Dugong; species Dugong dugon. The sequence goes on from CM057465.1 coordinate 12,458,477, forward strand.
TGACTCCCCAGGACTGAAGTTGTTGGAAGAGACTAGGATGTGATGGAAGATGTACTTCTCCCAGACACCTTTCGTGAGCAAAGTAGCCTGCTTTTGTCAGCTCTTTGTCACATCAGAGGTGAATGAGACGAAAGCAGGCTGGAGACGACCTCCAGTTCCACCAGTTCCCTAGTGGTAGGGCCTTGTGAATGGAGAAAAGCTGTCCCTGCCAGGGCCCCACCACAGGATTGAAGGCCTGAGTGGGGGTAAGGAGGATGTGGCGATGGTGTTGCCATGGCAGCACTTCCTCCCTGTGTTGTCATCACTTGCTCTAATGGCACTAAGGAGGCTGAGCGGAAGGTGTGTGGGGGAAGACAGGAACAGGAGCATGGGGAGGAGAGGGCACTAAGAAGAGTCCTGGGGACTTCTCTGCAATATGGCTGTGCAGAACATGTTGTGTGAGTGCTAGTGTGGGCTTAGAAGCCTGAGATTCTCTGCATGGTGTATTTCAATGTGTCTCTGTGTGTGCTTTTCCTCTACAGCTGGAGAACAAGAGGTCACTAATCCTTAGTGGGTCCTAGGAATGAATACATTATCCAGTCCCAGAACCTCCTGCCCCGAACTGCTTCCTGCTTTGGGCTCCCCAAGCAGGAACCAAGTCTACCATCAGTCTGTCACAGCTCTTCTTCCCCACGCTCACCCACTTCTTCATTGCCAAGGGGGTCAGCTCAGCAGTGACCTGCATTTTGATCCCCTGGGAGGGGGATCAGAGTTGGGGAAAGACGAAAAATGACCCCTTCCATGTCTTCTTCCATCCTCCCCAAAAGTATGCTTCCTTAGAGCTCAGCTCCATCTTTGGGACTAGGAAGTAGCTGACTGGGAAATAATGCAGGACCTGGCTAACCTTTACATGCCCCTGCTGGTCCCCCATATACCCAAGTTGGGAGCTGACTGTTCTCTTACCTTGTATGCTGTCCAGTGAGGCCTGGATGCTGTCCCGAAGTTCAGGGTCACCCACTCTCTCTGTAAGCTTCCTGAGGCGGCTCAGAGCCTGTTTGGTCACCTCATGTCGTCTGACTTCTGCTCTCACTGCAGCTACAGCCGGCTGCCGCTGGGCATTCATTGTGCCCAGACCTGTCTTCCCAGGCTAACAGCAACCTCTGGCCCCAAAGCCCATGATCCTGCAGGCACCAGCCCCCACAAGGCCCCTTCTGGTGTGCCCCAGAACTCCTGCCCCTGCCCGCCCTTCCGTCTGTCTGTCGGCCTCACTTCCTGACTGGTGACTTTCAAACCCACAGCCTGAGACAGCACTACCTCCTGTACCTCCCACCCCCTCTAGTGTTGGCCCATCAGCCCTGCCAGTCAGCACCTGCTATGATTCTCTAGCCAGGTGGATGGAGAGATCTTAACAAGTGTACTAAGACCTCCTGTAGAAGGTAGCTAATTAATTAAGATAGGTGGCTCTGGGAGAATGTGTCAAGCCAGGTCCCAGGTGGAATCCCAAACTCTTACAAGAATCCATACATGCTTGGTTTGTCAGCCTCAAAGTCCTGCATCCTAGTTTACATTTGTACTCACCACCCACTCTGAATCTTGCAGTGTAACTGTTCCTCAGTCACCTACTCCACTGACCAACCACCAGCTGCTTAAGGGACCAAGTAGGTATGGGGAGAATGAGTTGTAGAGGAAGACAGTAACCTATAACCAGACAAAACCACTATGCTCCATGTTCAATTACATTTTTCACAGTAATTAACACGTCTATAACACTTACTAGTTTATAACACCCTTTCATATATATCATCCTTATGACAGTCCTGAGGGGTAGGATTATTTTCCCTATTCTGCAGAAAAAGAAACTAAGGCTCAGAGAGACCAGGAAGAGGTGAAATGAAGATTTGGATCTAGTCTTCTGATTATAATTCTGATACCCTTTTCACTTAATCACACAACCAAGATTCTTGCCAGCCAGTTCCTCTTCTAAGGTTTTGTCCTGCCCGTGACTTAGGATCTGAAAGAGAAGAGGGTAGGTGAGGAACTGAGGACACCATGAACGTAAGGGGGCTGAGGGGAAGCTGACCTAATTCCTCTGTTTCACGACTCAAACCTCTCAGGCTCTGCCAAATACCTCTTCTCTTGCGTATCTTCCTGATATTGATTTATGAAGGATAGGTGATTATAGCTATGTGACTGTTTGTGTAGATGGAGATAAGGGAATTGGTGTGGAGATTACCAACTGACACCTGTAAAATGACCTGAATAATAATAACTAACACGGAGAGTTTACTATGTGCCACGTACTCTTCTAAGCATTCTACGTACATTAACTCATTTAATCCTCACAACAACCCAAGAGGTAGGTGTACTGTTGTTTATCCCCATTTCACAGATGAGGAAACAGGCACAGAGAGCTTAAGTAACTGGCCAAGGGTTACACAACTATTAAGTGGTGAAGCTGGAACCCATGCAGTCTGACTCAACCAATAAGACTATACTGCTTATGTACACAAATTTAGATCATTCTGTGGGGCTAAAGGGAGGCGTTTAATTTGTTCCAACTAAGACTACTTCTTTGTCCTGAGGAAGAGAATAACTATGCCTTTTCCCACTCCCATGAAAAGCTATGTGACTTAAAGCACTTATTCAATAATAAACATTTATTGATCAACCATTATGCCCACTCCGGAGGGCAAATGTGGAGGCTCCTCCTTCCCTTCATACTGATTCACATCCCTGACTCCTCCCTTTGCCATTTTTTGCAAGCCCCGGGATCAGGTAGGTATGTACTCTGAAGACGCTAAGCACACCGGTATGTCTACCTGTGGCTTTGTCACATACAGGAATGCATTAGCCCGAGACCGTTATTGTTCGCATTGAATTTCTGGCATGTTCACACCCTGTTAGGAGGGGATACCGAACAGGACAAACGTACTAGTGGACACACTTGCAAACGTCTGAGGATTTGCTGGCTGTTGCTGCGCCCAGCCCGGGGCCTCTGTGGCTAGGCTAAATGTCTCAGTCTGTTGTTTGTTTGGGTGTTCCCGAGTGTGACGCAATAACAACAAAATAATACTGTCATCATGAGGTCACTGCGGGGCAAGAGGGAAGGGGCGGGGAAGGGTGCTCCCTCGAGAGGAGGAGCCCTTTAGCCGGGCTCGTTGAAGCCCCACCTTCTCTCTCTTCACCGGTTTCTCCAGAGTTTCCTCCCTGGGATTAGCCCTCTTCCAGGTCCGACCACAGAAAGCTCCGCTTTCAAGCCGGGGTTTTGAAGTTTAGGATCTGGTCTCTATGAGAATCTTCGGAGGCCGTGTCGTCAGTTTTAAGTTTCATCCAATGAAGAACCTGAAGGAGGGGCTGTGAGGCGGGTCAGTAACGTAATGCAGATTGATTGGCATTCAGGCCATCGAAGTCCTGAATTAGCCCGGAGCTTCGCCAATCCAGAGGCAGGGTGGGACAGTGCAGGCGCAGAGGCTTGGGTCTGGCTGTGCTCGATTTAAAGAGACAGAAGCTGTCGGGGTCCTAGAACACGGTCCCTACGACCCTCCCCCCAGTCCCTGGGACTACTTGGGTCTCCGGAGCTGGGAAGATGGTTTGCGGCGGCTTTGCCTGCTCCAGGAATGCGCTGTGCGCCCTCAACGTGGTCTACATGGTGAGGTTTTGGAGGTGGGGGACGCTTCAGGGCGGAAAGGCGAGTGGAGAGAATCTCCAGAGGACTTCCGGTGGGGAGAGAGGTGCCGAGGGTTCCGGGAAGATTCTCGAGAACTTCCGGCGAAGAGGGGGTTCCTGGGGACTTCCTGTGATGAGGGCGTTCGTATAGCGGTGGGAGCAATGAGCGGAAGGGTATGGACATAAAGCCCATCCCTGCGGCCTGTGAACCTCAGTTTCTCCCAAAAGACAAATTTTTATATTTAGTCTCCTCTGCCACCCCCATCTCAGCCATGTGAACTCCGGTAAGAGGGGCACCCAGATACTCTTAGTCCGAATAGACACCCTTTCTTCCCCACGTTCACACACAACTCAAGGCTCCCTTTCTGCCCAAACCTCCAACCTTGTATGGCCTTTGGCTGTACTGCACTAGGACTCCGAGATGTATCCTGCACTAATTCAATCCGTTTCCCATAGCTGGTGGGCTTATTGCTCATTGGAGTGGCTGCTTGGGGTAAGGGCCTGGGTCTGGTGCCCAGCATCCACATCATAGGGGGAGTCATTGTTGTGGGAGTCTTCCTTCTCTTCATCGCAGTGGCTGGACTGGTGGGTGCTGTCAACCACCACCAAGTTCTGCTCTTCTTTGTATCCTGACCTGAAGTGATGGGGGGACCCTGGGCTCTCAGGAGGGTTTAGTAGTCTAGGAAGAAGTTAGAGATTATGGAACCTCAGGGACAAATCTTGCCCTGCCCTATACAAGAGCTGATGATTTTACTGTTTTCAGCTGACATGGTTGTAATTCTAAAGATAGATAAGACCAGATGGTTGAGTGTTAAAGGTGGAACATAAAGGAACTAGGACTATTTTTTCCATAACTCTTCCTCTCAGTACATGATTATCCTTGGTTTGGTCTTCATCTTCCAGTTTGGAATCTCTTGCTCATGTCTGGCTATTAACAGAAGCAAACAGGTAAGGGGATACCCTTTCAAGTACTTGCCCCCACCCCCACCCGCCAACTCCCTCTTCTCAGTCTGGCTCCAACTACCTAAAGATCAGTTTTAGGTCCACTACTTCCAGATGCTTGAGCCCTCTGCTTTCTCTGGAAGTCTGGTGAATTTTTCATGAAGATGATTTAGGAGAACCTGAGGAGATTGGTATTTATCACATCTGCATAACTGTGACAACACAAACTTTCTTACTCCTGAGGGATGTTGACTCCCTATGTTGATATAGGGAAATTGAGGCATTAAAATGGGGTCAGGATGTAGGGGGATATTTAACGTTACCAGCATCAAATAATTTCTCCCTCTGCCTGTATCCTGTAGACAGATGTCATCAGTGCTTCTTGGTGGGTCATGAGCAACAAGACCCGGGATGAACTGGAAAGAAGTTTTGATTGTTGTGGCTTGTTCAACCTCACACACCAATATCAACAAGACTATGCTTTGTGCACTGCAGTGAGTCCAGGGGAGGGGGGAGGTAGGAAACAGGGTGAGTACAATGTCCAAATGGACAGATAACACGGGTTTGAATGTCAATCCCTCTCCCTCTAGCAGCTCTCTTGTACTGGGGCTGTGTTGGTGGGGGAGAGGGGATACACAGAGCCTAGGGAATCAGCTAAGTGGGATTTTAGTCTACAGGATATACTGGTCAAACCAAAACCCAAGCCAAACCCATTACTGTCAAGTCAATTCTGACTCATAGTGACCCTATAGGACAGAGCAGAACTGCCCCACAGGGTTTCCAAGGCTGTAAATCTCTACAAAAGCAGACTGCCACGTATCTCCCTCCTAGCGGCTGGTGGGTATGAACTGCTGACCGTTCAGTTAGCAGCCAAATCCTTTAACCACTGCACTACCAGGGCTACTTTAGGATACTGATCAGACACTAAAGCAAACTAAGCCAGCCCATTGCTGCCGGACTCAATTCTGACTCATATCGACCATATAGGACATAATAAAACTGCCCTGTAGGGTTTCTAGTAAATAATTTTTAAGGACAGTCACCACAGGTATCAGGATAGGACAGCTTAACAACTTTGCATCCTCCAAACACATACGTCTTATCCTCAGATCTGCAAGAGCCGAAGCCCCACATGCCAGATGTGTGGAGAAAAGTTTCTTAAGCATTCAGATGAAGCCCTGAAAATCCTGGGGGGTGTTGGACTCTTCTTCAGCTTTACAGAGGTTAACACTCTCCAATTCCTTCATGTACACCCTTTCTCAACATGCCTTAGCCTAGGAGATTCAGAACTGGTGTTTATCTCTCTCTCTCTGTTTCTGCAGATCCTTGGTGTCTGGTTAGCGATGAGATTTCGGAATCAGAAGGATCCTCTAGCCAACCCCAGTGCCTTTCTATGAGACTTTGGATCCTTCTAACTTCTCTCCCGCTCTCCTAAGCTTTTTCTTCCTCTTTTTCTTTTTTTGAGAAAAAGGAAAGGCCCTTTGCAACATCCCTAAAACAGGTTGAACAGCTAAGTTTTAAACTTTGGCATGTTTTGGTCAGAGCAAGATTATAGGGAACAGAAAGAAAAACTTGCCCTCTCCCTAAGTGGATGCGGGAAGCTCCTGGGAATGCATGAGATGGGGTTAGAGTCATTCCTGGCTCTGTTTCCCCTCTTCCCCCTTCCACATGCTGGACCACCTCAGCATATCCTGGCCTGACTCCGGGGTAAATCAGGGACAAAGCCAGAGAAAACCACCAAGAATTTTTTTCTTATAATCAGCAAGACTCAGTGTGAGGCAGTTCAGTGGAAATCAAAATAAAAGTCATTTTACCCCATATTCAAAAAAGCAACATGTTCCTTTCTTCTCTCTGCTATCCAAGGAGCTCCACTGACTGCTAGGCCCTGTGACTTAAAGAAAGTCTTTGAGGTCCTGCAACGAAGCTCCTTCTTCCAAGTGGTTTTTCCAAACCCCCTAATGGCAAAGCCAGTCTGAGAAACATTAAAAAAAAAAAAAAAAGACCGTATCTGTTTGTTTTGTTTTTTTCCTGTATAAAAAAAGGAACCCATTATCAAGGTATGGAAGAAGGGAAGACAGGACGTACCCCTTGGTGTAGGGAAATGGGGGAAGGGGGGGGGGGCAGAAGAATATGCCTCAAAAGGAGGGTGGGAGAGGGACATCATTAAGGCAGCAAAATATTCTCTGTAAAAAGTTGGGGGAGGGGTATCCAAAGCCTCAGAGATGAAGGCAGAGGCTAAGGCAGAGATTGCCTTATCAGTGGGGAGGGGGTCTCTCCACTCAAGTGTCCAAAGGAAGGGAAATGATAGCTTCTCTTCCTTCTCTTGGTCCTCTTCCAGCCACTCCATTGCTCACTCTGGATTACCTTCTCCCTTTTGTAGGTAACAGTGCTGCAGGGCTCGGAAGGCAGAGATTCGCTTGTGTGGGTTAAAAGTCAGCATTTCCTGAGGAGGGAGGTAAAGGTCAGGAAACCACGGAACAAAAGACTTCTGCCCACCCCCAACGATACCTGGGATGGCCTATTTTCTACCTCCCTTTCCTACAGATGGCCATTCACAGCAGCAATAAAAAAGCGGAGCCCATCCAACAACCAAGTGTCAGTCACTACAATGGTATGGGTCTCCTACATATTTCTCCATTTCTCACCCTAATCTGGGCCCACACCCATGCTCAATACCAGCAGCAGCTGTGCTCCAGATTCCTCCACCTCAGGCACCACCGACTGCACTGGGCGGGGCCCTCTAGGGGAAAAGGCTCCTCGGGGTAAAGACACATCTCGGGGCCAGTCATCTTCCGGGGGCAGCCCGATCAGACTATGGGAACAGGAGAACTCTGGTTAGAAAGCTCCTTCCAGCCCCTACCCCCAGGGGCAGAACCAGGACTCAACATAAAAAGGAAGAGTCAGAATGGAAAATTCTTTTCCCCCTTGCTGGTCACTTACTCAAAAATTTTGCCTAACTGGTCAGCTTCAGAGTTTCCACAGAAGAGAGGCCTAAGATTAGAAGCAGCACAAGATAGCAATCAATTTCAAAGATATGGTAGTGGAATGAGTACTGCTTAGCAACTCAAAATAGAGAGTATGGAGAATAAAGGGACATGCAGTTCCAAATTCCAGGACATATCAGAGCTTCTGGTTATGGGCAAGGTGGTCAGCAGTACTGAAGTGAAAAGATAGGCAGGGTATGGATGTGGTTTATGAATAACACTGGGGAAATTCGAGACGGTTCAGGAAACCTGGGTCCCTTACTTCCGACGAAACATTTCTGCAAAGATACAGCCTACGCTCCACATGTCTACAGGAGTTGCATACGTAGATTGCAGAAGAACTTCAGGAGCACGGTACCAGAGTGTAACAACCTAAAGGAAACAGGAAGAGCAGATGCAGGCCTTAGGGGTTACCATGAAGCACAATATGACTTCTCAATTGTTTTGGACAATCATTCCCCTAACCTAACCAGAGTCCATTTTGGCTATCATCTTTATACTGACCACAGGTGTAAGTGCCATCTGGTAGCTGTAGATTCTGGCCAAGCCAAAGTCAGCCAGCTTGACTGTCCCGCCACTTGTCACCAGAATGTTCTCTGGCTTCAGGTCTCGGTGAACAATGCAATTGGCATGCAGGAAATCAAGGCCTCTTAGAAACTGGCGCATCAGATCCTGGAGGTACAGAGGCATTGGAAACCAGGCACCATACTTGAAACGCCAAGAGGTTCTACTACAAAGGTCCCAATCCACCTCTCAATCTGTGTCTACCCAACTCACCTTGATGGTCTCCACAGGCAAGCCTGGTGGGGGTGCTTTGTCTAGATATGTCCTTAGGTCTTGGTCCACATGTTCAAATACCAGGGTTACCTTGGTTTCCCGATCAGTTCGGGCTGTGGCACAGACGTCCATCAGCCTGGCCAGAACAAACAGTCATTCACTGGTCAATCCCCTTTAATCCAGCATGGCCTCGTTTCCTCAGGGTCCCCATTTCTCTCCTGACCACCACTCCCCACCTATAGATTTTTTTCCCTTTTACTACCCACTCCCAACCCTCCACCATCTTCTCACCGGACAACATTGGGATGCTCAAAAGCCTCCAGCCGCCTCAGTAAGGCCACTTCACGAACTGTGCTGATAGGAAGGCCCCCTCCAGTGCCCCCTCCATTGGGGACTCTCACGCTCTTGAGGGCCACAAAGTGGCCACTGTGGGGATCACGAGCTTTGTACACCGTCCCATAGGCACCGACACCAATCTCAGCCACTGGCTCATATCGCGGGGTGGCCATTCTCAGATCAGGGGAGACCCTACAATCACAGAGACTCCAACTATCAAAATCCCCTTCCAGAGTTAGGGTTGTAAGAGTCTGCAGCAACAAAGCGACTCCCACAAAAAGCATCATAAAGACAACACCAGTATCCCATACCCTCCCCAACCTTCCATGGCTGGTCCCCAGGTAACAATAAAAACCCCTCCAGCCATGTGAGAGCTTGTAGAATAAAAAAACGCCTCTTGAGTCCATCGCGCCCCGCGCAAGGGAGAGCCAACACGACACACCTCCTGCACCAAAGACCCTACACCCCAGTCCCGAAAATTACACCTCCCTACGACCACAAAGGACCATATCACAACACCCTGCCCCTCGAGCGGCCCTTCGCTAAGTATCCTGCGAAATGCACGCGTGGGGATTCGTGGGGGGCGGGGACTCCTGGGAAGGGGCTGCACTTACCCTACCCCGGGCCAGGAGCTGCGGGGGCGGCCCGTTATCGGGGCCCCGGAGCCGGGTCCTGAGGCGCCATACACCCGAGTTCGGTCCCCGGCAGCTGGACACGACGGGCCGGACCGCAGACACAGGCCCCAAGCTAGAGCGGCCCCCTCACCCCCACCCTCACCATGTGACCAGCTGCCAAAGAGGCGCGCGGAAACTGGATGGGAGGGGCGAACGCCGGACGTTCGGGGCACGTGACCACTCGCCCATGCGCAGAGGAGAAGCCAAGAGAGGCTTTGAGAGGATGGGAGCGGTCCGGGGAAAAGGGCGGAGGGGGCGACGGCGCCACGTGATCTGTTGCTATCACACGTGACCGCTTGACATTGCTCTGAGGAGCAGCAGTGTGGTTACGCGGCGAGGCACGTGACTGACTGCTTTAACTCCGGCAGGGCAGTGGGAGACCGAGAGGGTGGAACCCAAGGCGGTGCCATGGCAACCTGGGCCACCCAGATCCCAACTCGGAGCTGAAAACCCAGCCCGAGTGCGTCTCCAGTCTCAGTACATCTCTCTCAGTCTCTCCATATTGGGGCGGGGAGGGGGTGCTGTCGCCTTTCTGCTCTATCGCCATCGGAAAAAAATTCTCATTTGCGTCTTTGTTTCATTCACTCATTCATGCAACAAATTTTTACCGTGCGCTAGTTTCATGTGTTTTTTTTTTTTTTTTTTTTTTGGAGTCTAATCCTTAGTCATTTATAGTAGTGATACAGCTACCCATAAAGATGTAGCCAACGGTGTGGTCCTATAAAATGAGTAGACAATGCCCAACTGAGGACAAAGCTAGGATTAAAAAATGGACGGAAGGCAGTAATCTAACAGGAAGGGTGGCTTACAAAAGAAGCCAAGACAATACCCTCCTCCCTCCCTTCCAAACTTCCACTCATCCCTGGGGATGTTAGAAACCAGATGCCATCTGGCAGAGAATTTATTGATGGGTGAGAGATAGGAATACTTGACCTTCAAGTTTCTTTTCAGCGCTTATATTCTATGATGTGTGTGTGTGTGATATAGATAGATATAGAATTGAGCATGTACAAGGAAGTTACCGTCCCCACCACTACCCAGACCACCACGTTGCGTAAGGGTGACTTGTGCCCTTCTGCAAACCTGCAGACTCCTCATTTGGGGTCATTGTGCTTCCCTCTTTCCCTACAGTGCAGCTTTCTTAGCTCTTGCCCCTGCCCAGAACACAGACTCTTTCCCAAGTGGCCTCTGCTCAGACATCTAGGTAAACAATTAGGTTTCTCTGGCTTCCTTTGTTTTAGCGGTTCTAACTTCTTTATCTCCCAGCCCTTTAGGGGGATGAGGTGGAGGAGGGATCGGATCAGCGTCTCCATTGTGAGAAACTCTAAAATCTGAAACCTTTTTATTACCCTTTGTCACTCCTCCCACCCTAACTCTTATCCTCCTTAACCATCTGGCTGAGGAGGTAAGAGTTCAGGCTTGAAGATGAATAGAAATGTCGCTTTGGGGCAAAATGGAAGACAGGTCAGTACAGATTCCTCCCTTTCCATTCTGATACTTGCAGTTGTGGGCCCTTGCTGGCAAGGTCAGCTGAGACACTAACTAGTAAGAAAAACCTCAAGGCCTGTACTGGCTAAGGGGCTCAGGAGATGAACGTTTCACTGGCTACTTTGTCAGGGCTGATTGGTTTGTAAACCTTCTGGAAGGCTAGGGTAAGTGTCTAGGAGTTTGTCAAACTGCGTTTCTCTACCAGCAGTCCCCACTTCAGCCCCATCTTACACAGAAGTCACCCCAGCACATTGTCTTTAGAACAGAAACCATCCTCTGTATCTGCTTGGGTCCCAGTCCCTTCTTCTAATTCATTCATTCATCCATTCATCCATTTATCTAAAACATTTGAATGGTTTTTACTGTGTCTCCTCTATATCCTTCTATTGAGGAGCCTTAGTTTGGCGCTTGGTCCCTGGCTCCATCCCCTCCCTTCTCTTGTTAATTACTCTTCTACTAATTAATTTTCTTCCCAGTGTGTTTGACCCCGTGGGCTCCCCCGGAATCCCTTTTCTCTCAGCTTCAGAAAGGGAAAGAAAGAGAGGATGTAAGTGGAAGGCAGAAAAATATGATGAGGGGGCAGAACTGGTTCTCAGGGTCGAAGCCCCCATAAAAACAAAGGCTGTGTGTGTGTGTGTGAGTGTGTGTGTGGTGTTCAGTTCAGTGTAGTAGTGGTGAGGGCAGAAGAGTACCAACAAACACACTCCCATTCCTTTAGCACTCCCTTGCTCACTCACCTTCCTCACACACACACATTACAGTCATACCCTTCTGTTTCTCATACAACCTGATTCCATTCCTTACACACTCACCTCCTTTCCACAGCCCCACATCATGCACAGATCATGCACAGTCTTTTGTGTAAAAGCGCTTAATTGCTCGAATGCATCTCATGCTCACTCACTACCCCTCACACATTCCCTTGGTTCTCACATTCTTCTTGGACTCTTCCACAGCTTTCTTTGCACACTCCCCTTTTGCACGAGCCTCTCCCTCCCTAGTGCACCTGCGTCCTTTGATCATTCAGCTTCCGTCCTCACCCGCTGGCCCCTCTTCACCCCTATACGCACACCTATTCTCTGGCCGGGGAGCACACGCCCCTTCCGTGGCCACTCCCCTCCCTCCACCCTCCCCCGGGCTCGCACACTCGCCCCCGCCCCCGGGGACACCTGCTTGTGCTGGGCAGGGCTGGGATGCGCAGCCGCGGCCCCTTCTCCTCTGCTCCCCCTCCCCGCCCCGCCCCTCCCTCCATCCCTCACCGGCTCCCCGGCTCCCGCCCCTCCCGCCCGCCGCTCCGGGGGGGTCTCCGCCGTCGCCACCGCCGGAAGGAGCCGCCATTTGCCACTGCCGAGTGTACGGGCGGAGCCGAGCCGGAGCCGGGAGCCGGAGCGGGACCGGGGCCGGGAGGACGAGGATGGGGGGCGGCCCCGCCGCAGGAGGACCCGGGCGCTTAACCCCGGTCGCCCGGCCCGCTCCGGACCCGGACCCGCGGGGCGCCGCACCCTGAAACGCCCTCCCCGCCCCCTGCCCCGGCCATGGCCGCCCGCCCCGCAGCCCCCGGGCCGCCAGCCTGCTCGGCCCCGCCAGCCCCGGAGCTCCGGTGGCGGCAGCAGTGAACGGCACTCGCAGGTCCCGAAGCCCCCGGCCAGGCTCGGCTCTCTAGCGCGCGCCCCTTCCCGGCCTTGTCCCCTCCCCTCCCCCCGCCACCCGAGAGCCCCTCCGCCCCTTGCACGCCGCCCCCCGCCCTCCCGGCGCCCGGACGATGCTCAAGTCTCGGCTCCGCATGTTCCTGAACGAGCTGAAGCTGCTGGTGCTGACGGGTGGGGGGCGGCCCCGGGCCGAGCCGCAGCCCCGGGGGGGCGGGGGAGGCGGCTGTGGCTGGGCGCCCTTCGCCGGCTGCTCGACCCAGGACGGCGACGGCGACGAGGAGGAGTACTACGGGTCGGAGCCTCGGGCCCGGGGCCTGGCGGGGGACAAGGAGCCGCGGGCCGGACCACTGCCGCCGCCCGCGCCACCGCCGCCGCCCCCGGGCGCGCTGGACGCCCTGTCACTCAGCAGCAGCCTAGACAGCGGGCTCCGAACCCCCCAGTGCAGGATCTGCTTCCAGGGCCCCGAGCAGGTCAGGCCTGGGTGCCCGGCCGGTCAGGGAAGGGTGGGGGCGCGCACCTGGGGCGCCTAGGGAGACCGCGAACAGGGGGCGGGGCCTGAGGTGGCTGGGCGGGATCCGGGACACCGACTGGGAATGGAGGGAGGTGGGGGGTTGGTTGGAGACTCCTGGAGTTTGTGTTTGGGGTGGGGGCAAGGGTCTCCAGGAAGGGGTGGGGCTTTCTCCCGGGAGCCTCAAAAACCTTCTCACCTACTAGTGGGGACAACCCTTCTCTCCACTCTCCTCACCCCAGGGTCTCCGGAGGCTGAGGGGGCTGTTCTCTTGGAAGGTGGGCAGAGGGGAGAGCGCTGCTTCTGTTCCCACCTTGAAGGGAGGGGCCCAGCCGGCACCCTTGCCTCACTCAGTAATGGGGTACTTTTCTTCACTTCCCATTCCGCAACTTTCTCTCTCATTCCAAAGAGCATTCTTTATTTAAATTTTGTGGGCAAAGTTGCCCCGGAATAGTGCCAGGGGGTGTCTCTATATAGTGCGAGAGCATTCCTTTATTAAAGGGGAATATTCTCCACACCCACTCCTAGGATTTTTTCCCTTTTTGATCCTTGGAGACAGGACCGTAACCCACCCAAGTCTGGACCAGATCTGTGAAATAATTTACAGTGATGGGGTGGGGGAAGGAAGGCATGGTTCAGAAGCTCTGACCCTCTCTTCCCTCCTTTGAGAAGACTTAAAGACTGTCCTCAAGTCCAAGAAAAAAGAAGACAGTACCTCCCCACCCCTTTCCACCCACCATCTCTTTGGTTTGGGAGTTCTAACTTTTTTAAGCTGTAGCCTTAGTCTCTCTCCCTGTTTTAGGTGAAAGGATTGAGTTTTTTAAGGTGGGAGAATGACTGACTTGAAGAGGAAGATTCCCTCTCTGGAAGTGTAGCTGAGTGGGGTCAGGGTGGTGATGGCTGACAGGACACCTTCCCACTCTTCCTCCAGGGGGAGCTCCTGAGCCCTTGCCGCTGCGACGGCTCCGTGCGCTGCACGCATCAGCCCTGCCTCATCCGCTGGATCAGCGAGAGGGGCTCCTGGAGCTGTGAGCTCTGCTATTTCAAGTACCAGGTCCTGGCGATCAGCACCAAGAACCCACTGCAGGTGAGGGGCAAGGAGAATACTGAGTCTGGGGCAAGGGTCCTACAGCCGGTAGAATCAGGGATCCTCCAACCCATTGCTATCCAGTCGATTCCAACTCACAGCTACCTTGTAGGACAGAGTAGGACTGCCCCATAGGGTTTCCAAGGGGCGGCTGGTGGATTCAAACCGCCAGTCTTTTGGTTAGCAGCCGAGCTCTTAACTACTACCCAGCAGAAGCTTATTTCTTCTTGTTTACTGTTTTCCTAAAGCCACTCCTCCTTGCCATTATCACAGTGTGCTGTCTACAAATCTTTCCTTCATTCGTTTATTCACAAAGACATCTATTGCGTATCAGCTGTGTTCCAGACACTGTTCTAGGCACTGGGAGTACAAAAAAGGAAAAGATGATAATGTTGAGGATGATGATGATAGCAAACATGTAGTATTTTCTATGTACCAAGCGCTTGGAGTATGTTAACTCTTTTAATCCTCGTAACAATTTTGTCAGGTAGGTACCATTCTTATCGTCATTTTAACAGATGAGGACACTGATGCCCAAAGAGACTAGAAAACTTGCCCAAGGTTACTCAGGGCGTAAGTAATGGAGTTAGGATTTGGAATTCAAACCTAGATGTTCTCGCTTCAGAGCACTTGCTTTTCTAGAAGCAGACAGACAAATGGTCTCAAACAAAGTGAGAAATGCCACATTCTGTGTTTGATCAGGAAACAGTTGTTAATTCTGCATGAAGCGTTTGGGGAAGGCTCCTGGAGCATCCTCCTCTTCAGGTCCACCTACTGCCTGGCCGTCCATCCCCTTCCATGACTTTGTGGACCCCTTTTTCCCGCACAGTGGCAGGCCATCTCTCTGACAGTCATCGAGAAAGTCCAGATTGCCGCCATAGTTCTGGGTTCTCTCTTCCTCGTCGCCAGCATCTCCTGGCTCATCTGGTCCTCACTCAGCCCTTCAGCCAAGTGGCAACGGCAGGATCTGCTCTTTCAGATCTGCTACGGCATGTACGGCTTCATGGATGTCGTCTGCATAGGTGAGGGCCCCTCTTTCCCCCTTACCTGCTCAACATCTTCCTCAGACTCATACACTTAACTTCCTTGGCCATCCCCTCAGCTTCATGGCCATGCTTTCCACCACTGGGGGCCTGTAAGGCTATCATGGTGCCCCCCCGTTTCCTGCTTACCCAGTGCCCATTGCAACCCTATGTTCTCACTCTGGAGAAATGCTTGCTTAAGTACCTCTGGCCTAGGTCTAGGCAGCAGTTGACCCTCGATTTCTTATCCCTCTTGCTCAGGCCTCATCGTTCACGAAGGCTCCTCAGTCTACCGCATCTTCAAGCGCTGGCAGGCAGTGAACCAGCAGTGGAAGGTCCTGAATTATGACAAGACTAAGGACATCGGAGGAGATGCAGGGGGAGGGACGGCAGGGAAGCTGGGCCCTAGGACCTCACGGACGGGCCCCCCATCTGGGGCCACCAGCCGTCCCCCGGCTGCCCAGCGCATGCGGACGCTCTTGCCTCAGCGCTGTGGTTACACAATCCTGCACCTCCTTGGACAGCTGCGGCCACCAGATGCCCGTTCCAGCTCCCATTCTGGCCGTGAGGTTGTCATGAGGGTCACCACGGTCTGAAGTGGATGCCAGGAGCGGGGATCTTGGGTCAATGCACTGGCCAGAGATGAGCTCTCGTGGCTGCTGGCCACACTCCTGGCTGGAGGTACCACCTGGACAAGGTGTCTGGGGCACACTTACTGCTCCCACCACTGAGGATCTCTGCGGGCAGCCTCAAGCTGGAGACATTGTCTGGCCTCTACTGCCCACTGAGTAGAGACACCTGGATGACATCCAGCCCTCACTGACAGCTCCTCACACTCATCCTCGGGCAGCCAGTGGGCAGATGGGGAGAGCAGCTTTTCTTCCCTGGAGAGAACCATCCTTACCTCAGCTCCTAGAGCCTCTAGGCCCCCAGCTCTACTGCAGTGACTTGGTCAAGGGGGACCAGTGCCAGAAGAAAGGGGCTATAAACCCCCTACTCCCTACCCCATGGCCACAGGGCATCTGGCAATAAGACTAGTATACATTGACCTCCCGTTCCCTGCATGAGGGCGGGGGGACTTCCCACGACTTCTCCCCCCACGGTGGGGAGGGCATAAAGAATCATTTATATGCACGTGGAGACTCCTTTCTCATCTGGGGCTTTTCTGGAGGCTGGGAAATGTGGGGAGGTTTCTCTGCACAGGTTGCAAATCCCAAATGCAGCAATGGGTGCTGAGTTGGAGGTATAACTCCCACTTGCTGGTGAATAATTCACATTGGCTGCTAGGTGGCAGTGCTTAGAGGTATCTAAGGGGTGGACCTGCCACCTGCAAGTTGTGTCATTTAGAAAAAAATCTCTCAGCTGTGGTTTCGCTGTCTACTTCACAGAGTTGGAATGAGGATAAACAAGGGATGGGTTGAATGCCATTGCAAAGAAAATTGGTAATGGTATAAAAAGATTTCTAGACTAGTTGATGGTCCACTTATTTCAAGCAGTAGCTGGTATAACAAATTCCAAAATATGTTTTTTATTCGGAGTTCAACACAGCCTTGGAATTTTGTGTTGAGTGATGTAATAGATACGGAAATATGAGAGGAAATGGACATTGTAAATGTGAAGGATGGTGGTTACTTGCAAGAATGAGAGTTCCTCTGCCCTCCTAAACATCAGGGCCTGGGGGATGAAGGAAGGCTGGAGCCATTATTTTTGCTCTGGGAATTGTCTGTGTTCTATTAGGCCTTCCTAGATACTGTGCTTACCCAGAGAAATGGCAAGAAGTGAATTTAGACTCATTTGGAGTGAGACAGAGGAATTCCCAGTGTAAGCTGCTCCCATGGAAGTTCAGGGTCACAGGCCTGATCCTGATGTGCCCTAACTATAGGTATTAACTGAAAGGTATTGTGCTTGGAGGCAGCAGCACAGAGGGCTGTTGTTTATACAGAAAAGTTTTGGGAAGGACTGGTTAAAATGTGGGTCAGTCTGAAGCCTAATCCCTTTCTCCTGAGGCCTTGGGGATGTGTATTATATGAATTATGGTGTCTTCTAAGTGAATTATTCATCAGCAATTAATATAATTACTTTAGACATTGCTAAAGTCAGATCCAGAGGCCTTTCCTATTTTTGGGCCTTCTCTCAGGGAAGGTTCTGGTCTGCCTCCTTCCTGTGTACGTTTTGGAGAAAATGTTTATTGTTGTTATTTGACATGGAGTTGGCCTCTGACTCATGGCGACCATGCATAACAGTGCAAAATACTGCCTGGTCCTGTGTGCCACCCCCATGATCAGTTGCGGATTAGATCATTGTGATCCATACAGTTTTCATTGGCTGATTTTCAGAAGTAGATTGCCAGGCTTTTCTTCCTAGTCTGTCTTAGTTTGGGAGCTCTGCTAAAACCTGTTCAGCATCATAGCAACATGCAAGCCTCCACTGACAGACTGGTGGTGGTTGTGCATGAGGTGTATTAGCTGGGAATCGAACCTGGGTCTCCTGCATGGAAGGCGAGAATTCCACCACTGAACTGCCAGTGCCCCATGTTTCTCTATTAAGGGCCCACATATCTCCCAGGAAGTCATGATCCCCTACCCTTCTCCAAAAGGGGCCTTGGCCGCTGTCCATGGTGCTGGCTCCAGACTTGCCTGGGAGTGTAGGAACCAAAGCTGAACTAGGCTCCCAGTCAACTGGAAATATTGAAGTATATTCACTTTCGGAGCCCTGGTGGTGCAGTGGTTAAGAGCTGAGCGGCTAACCAAAAGGCCAGCAGTTCAAATTTATCAGCCACTCCTGGAAAACCATATGGGACAGCTCTACTCTGTCCTATAGGGTCGCAATGAGTTAGAATAGACTGGATGGCAATGGGTTATCCACTTCCATTCTATGAGGCTGGGCCTTCCATCTTTTCATGAGAAATTGTTTCCCCGAGGAGATAATTCCCCACTAGGGGAGACAGAAGGGCCGGACTTTACTGAATTGCCACTGGTGGGAACTGGTGGGAACTGGTGGGAACTGGTGGGAATCAGAAGGGAGACAGCAAATTAGAGTGACTACCAGTACTTATACTGGCAGATGGGGGCTCAGGTAGATACAAATACATGTGAGGATTCCTTTGCCAAGCCTGGGCTGTCCCCTAGTGATGGCCCCATGTGGAAACTTAGATGTACCCAAGAACATAGACACACGTGAGCGCACAAACACAAACACACTGCCTCCACTTCTACCCTGGGTCCTAAAACCAGGCCAAGTGAGACAGTATATCTCCCACACCCAGCACCAGTAGAGGTCTTGGTATGGAAGTTGAGGCCCGCAATCAGCATGGTCCCCTCTCCTTTTTCCAACTTAGACATCCTTATCCAGGAAAGGGGCCATAGGAACTGCTGCCCTCCTCAAGTGGGCAATCCTACTTGCCCAGTGGGAAGTGTGGGTGGGCAGAATCCTCATTACTGCTTCCAGGGAGAAGGCTCTGAGAGCAGGCTGGGCTTTTAATCTTCCTCAAAACTCAAATCTGCTAAAAATTAGGTCACTTAGGTTCAAGTCAAGTATAGTGATAGGGGAGTTGAGGTGGACACCGAGCATACAGTAGAGTAGGAGCTGAGAACAGGGGCAGTGGATGTACAAAAGCCTTGGTCTCTGCACTAGGCTTTGGGTATGCCCTGCATCTGGAGATCTTACATAAATAGATATCCCCAGAAAGCCTGGGTGGCTAATGGAGTTTCTATGATTAGGGAACCATGGCTAGGACAAGGGGCTGAGGTGATGGGGAGGAGGAGGAAGTGTGAAATGAAGTCTGCATCTACACCTAGCTAATTGGAATAGGGGAGAGCAGGAGGAAAGGGGCAAGTCCTGACAAAGGGAGAGTAATCTGGGATACAGATGGAGCTTCGAGGAGAGTGCTGAGAGATTTATTTGGGTGGAAGATGAGTTAATGTGTATACATCACGAGGGGAGAACTGTGTCCAGCCTCTGTGGGGGGGCCAGAGAATGCTGACTCAGAGAAACAGAGGCTCCCTTTGGCCACCCCCTCATCCTGCCTCAGTGCCCCGGGGCTTCTGCCACCCCCACACTCTGCTTTCACCTGTCTGACTCCACTTCTCTTCTTGTATCTCTTTCAGTAAAGGAAGTTATCTTCGAACATCTTTTCCAGAGAGGGCAGAGTGACCATTCTAGGACATTCTTGGGTCCTGGCAGTTCAGGTTCCAAATGTACTTCCCCTACCAAAGAACCAGCCGCCTCTGCCCATCTCGGCAAATTCCCAGCTCCCCGACCCATTTCTACAGTCCACCCCCCAACCCGTCCCGAATCTCTTACTGCCAACCAGACTTGGATGTCCTCTCTACAGACAGAATATGTCAGGTTTGTGATGCAAGGCACTCTCCCAGGCAACCAGACCTCCCATTGTTATAGGGGTCACTCCCAGGACCTGTTAAATCAAGGTGGGGGGTAGGGGTCGGAGTCTTGCCTCCAGGTCTTCTAGGAAGTGAGAGTAGGAGAATAATAAGTCAAAAGTCAAAGATGGAACGTTTGATTTTTTAATTTCAAAACTATGAATATTTTTCAATTTCAATATATAAAGAAACGTAGAGGCCTGGGCAGGGACAGGCCCAATGATGTCTCTGCCTGGGGACTAAGTATCAGGACAAACCTACCTAAGAGTGACCAGAGAGCCAAAGAAAGTTTTAAAAATCATAAACCAGACAGACCCACCTTCCCAGGGGCAAGATGAAGGGGGGCGGGTAGACAGAGCCAGGTAGGCTGCTTAATCCTTTTGCCACATGGTCCAGAGTCAATCTGACAACGTGTATGGTGTCACCTAGTTAGAGATAGGCCCTAATGGGTTATAAAGAGCGAATAAGGCCTTATCCTTCCCATCAATGGGCTCATGTTCAAAGTGGGAAGACCAACCAGGTGCAGACCAGATGCACAGTTACTTAGCTCATGCTGTGATAAATGCTTAGCCAGCAGCATCCATGAACCACTGTGAAAGTCCCAAAAGGGCAGTGATTGAAGCCTTCCTCAGGTCACCCAGCATTATTAATTAAGATCTGAGTTGACCCTTGAAGGATGCATATGATATGACCAGGAGCAGGGCTGAGTAGGCAGAGGCAACATGGTTTTCTCAGGGCCTGCTGGGTCGGGCCAAGTGCATACTTCCCACCTAGGTCAGGGCAGCCTCAAGCACTTAGCTATGGTCATTCTAACCAGTTTGGTCAGACAGACAGGCCTCAGGAGGAAGACACATCTCTTGGTCTTATGCCTAATAAGTCATGTGATCAGGGGTGATGATGACAGCCTGCGTCCACAGTGCTATCTGTCCACAAACTGTAGGTTGATGCTCCTCTCGGGTACCAGGACAGTCCGGGTCATGGGTCTGATTGGGGCAGCACCTGGCTCAGGCTGCACCTCAAAGTGGGTCAAGATCTGGAAGGGGGGGAAGAAGGTTATCACTATGGGAGGGGTCTGTAATAGTGGGCTCAATTGGTAAAGGGCATTAGTTAGTGTTATGATGGTCAGTGTTGGGGTGGCACCGGTGGGGGAATTTCTGGTTAATGAGAGTAAGGAATTATGGTGGAAAGAAAGATAGTCCAAATCCCCTTGCTCACTCTCCAGGCCTATAATGGGATTGCCATATTTCTGAGAATTAGGTCTACCAAGTTTTATGTTTTTCTATGCTTGTTAGAGAAGAAGAGCTCACAGTTTTAGCAGGTTCAGGTCTCTACCATCTGGGGAGGTTATAAGGTCTAGATCACTCACCTGAGCTAAAGCCATTTGCAGCTCGAGCTCTGCCAGGCGTCTCCCCATGCAGCTGCGCTTGCCAAAGCCAAAGGGGAGAGATGCAAATGGGTGGGGGGCTGGACCCTCCCCCAGCCAGCGAGCTGGACGAAAAGAATTTGGCTCTGGGAACTGGGCAGGGTCACGAGAAGTGGCATAGTGGCACAGAGTGACCAGTGTCTGGTGAGAGAGGAACACAAACTTGTCAGTTTGGGCCTAGGAATGTGGGGGAGGGACATGGTCGGGGGGAGAGGACATATTGACTAGGACAAAGGCAAGCCCTGGTCAGCGGTGGGGAAATTTTCTGGTGCCGCTTTTGGAATGATTTATCCACTGCCCCATTATATCCTACAGAAAGGCATTCAGGCCAAGTGGAGTGTTTGAAGGGCTTATGGCGAGTTGAGAACAGGGCTGAGGCCCAAGCTGGTGAGGGATGGGCTCAGCAAAAGGGGCTCACAGGCTCTACTCACATTTTTTGGGATAATGTAGTCACCTACATGAATGTCTTTGTCTGGGACACGGGAATTTCCAGGTACCACAGGGTATAGCCTAGGTTTCAGAGCACAAGAGAGAGACAGCAAGGTGAGGCTGGGGGCTCCTTCCTGTCTTCCCCAACTTTCAAGCCCATTTTTGGCCAGGAGTACCATTTTTCTCTGCTCTCTCTCCCTAATCTGTCCACCATCTGCTTCCCTAGCCCTGGCCCGTCATTTTCTCTAGCTCCTTCTCTCCTTCCCCCTCACCTCAGCACCTCCTTGACCACAGACTTCAGCAGGGGCAGCTGGGACAGAGTAGTGGCTGGGGGGTAGGCACAGGAGCTGGGGCCCAGGGCAGCTGTGATCTCGGAGTGGAGTGCTCTCTGGACTTCCCGGTGCCGAGACAGCTCATACAGAGCCCAGGAGAGAGTGTTGGACACCTGAGGGGACAGGTAAGAGGTAAGAGGTCAGAGGTGTTGGATGTGGGGATCCAGTGTAGGAGGCAGAATATGGGGGCCGTCTGGGGCAAAGCAGGTGCTAAGCCAAGTTTGTCTAAAGGGCCACTATGGGTCCTGTGGCTGGGGAGGCTAAACTCTGGAAGTAGGGTCATAGCCTGGAGAGAGACCCTCACAGTGTCCACTCCGGCCAGTAGCAGTTCTGTCACATTCCCCAGGATGGACGGGGCAGGCAGTTTTTCACGTAACAGGAAGTAGGTCAGATGTGCCCCAGGTCCTGTGTCTCCCTCAGGCTTTCCCTGGGTCCTCATGGCCACCTCGGCCTCTCGCCGTTCCACGTGCTGCTG
The DNA here is from genome assembly GCA_030035585.1 of Dugong dugon. Taxonomy (NCBI): domain Eukaryota; kingdom Metazoa; phylum Chordata; class Mammalia; order Sirenia; family Dugongidae; genus Dugong; species Dugong dugon. The sequence continues at coordinate 12,480,627 of CM057465.1, forward strand.
AGCTGCGTAGGGGAAAAGGCACAGTGATGCCTCACCACTCCTGGGCAGCCCTCAGGCCCTCAGCCCCACCTTGTTTCTGTGCCTTACCAAATGCAAACATCTGGTCCCAGTCACGGCAGAGGCGACCCCAAGGTCCAGGTACTAGGCGGTGCAGCCAGTTCGGCATCGCCATAGCTAGCAGCGTGGACACAAACACAGAGCCCACCGCGCGGATGAATGTCTCTGTGTCCGGCGGCACTTCGGCCTCGAGACAGCCCAGGCGCGAACCCAGCAGCACCGCGGCTATGCCTGGCCGGGAGGGGGCGCTGTCATGGCACTGGGAGCCCCGGGTCGGGTGCCTCCTACGCCGGCCCCTACTTCTGTCCCTGGTACTCACCTTCTAGTCCGAACTTGTAAAACTCTCCCGCCACGTCCCGAACCAGGGCGGGCGGCCCGGAGCCCTGTCCCCGCTGGCGCCGCAGTCGTCGCACAAGGTCACGGACCACGTTGTTCAGGGTCCCGGCGTAGCTGGCGGCCGCTTGAGGCCGAAGGAGAAGCGGGGCCAGGAGGCTGCGGAGCCTCTGCCATTCTTCGCCTTCCCTGTTGGGGGTGAGGAGACAAGCACCTCAGGGCGGGTGGGGTGTGTGGAGGCTGCCCGACCGGGCCGGCTGCGGTGGAGAAAGGTGGCCAGGAGAGCGAAGCGGTTGTGTCTGCCCCCTCAGGGTACAGAAACTCGCCCTGCCTGCGCCCTGCCTTCCCTTCTCCCCGTCTCGTTACTCATTTCCTGCCCCAGAGGGGTCTGGGTTCCTCAGTAACCCGAGTCACAGAATGTTAAGTTCCACCTAGGTCCTGGTACTTAACCTCTTCCACCGGTTCCCCCAGTTCCTAGCATTCTGGTTTCACAGGTAAAGGAGTGCGGGAGCGGAGCGAGGGTGGTGCTCTACCCGAAATTGAGTGAAACAGACTGGGGTGGGAACACCTAGATGCCAGAATGTTGGGGAAAAGGGCCGACCTCCCTTCACGCCTCCAGACAGACTGCCTCAGGACCTGCGGCAGGAGAGGGCCTCTGCTGGGCTTCCCGGCTTGGGGTGCAGCGAGGACTCACGCGGTGAGCAGTCCGCAAGCCCGCTGCTGACGGCGCCGGTGCTCGGTCCAGGGCGAGAAGCTGCAGCGCTCTGGCCGGGGCCCCTCCTGTCGCAGCAGCTGCTCGACAAGCGCAGGAGCGGCCACGTACACCGTGCGCACCGTCCCGAAACTGGCCAACCACACGGGACCGAAGCGCGCGGCGCCCTGCACCTGGGAGAACGGGCGGAGTGGACACTAGAGACCTGGGCCGGGGACCCCCAGCTTTTAACCCGTGCCAAGGCCAAAGCGATTGGCTAGCTTTGAAAGAGGAGCTTATGCTCCTCCTCGAGCGCCCAGCTCAAGTCAGCTCTTGATGCTCCAAACACCTCCTTTCCATCCCTAGGAAGTTTCTGTGATGAGCAAAACGGAGGGACTCCGCGTAAAGCAGGCATTCAGGAAGACTGTTTGGTTATCAGGCCAAGCCAAAGCAGAGAAGTCGTTAACGGTTTCACCTGGACTGTCCCCCTCAGGCTGTGCCCCCACTGAGTGAGCAGAAAAGCCTGTACCTTTAAGCAGAACACACCTAGCGCGCGCGGAGGGGACCGCGCTCTTCCAGCTCCCACGCACTGGTCCTGGGCTTGCAAGGCCTCCAGGCAGCCGCCGTGAGAAGGCGCTTTTTGAGCGCACTCCTCTGCTGGGTTTCGGAACAGAGTCGGCACTGTTCCAGCCACAGCCCCCAGCCCCAGCTTGCCTTTTCCATAATTCACGGGCATCTGTCCTCACTGGCCCTGCCTCCTATGTTCGGCACTAGTCCTTTCTGGAGCTGTCAAAGCCAGTTTCCCCAGTTCTCAGTTCCAGGAACGGAGTCCCTTCCCCCCTACCTGCAGCTCGTGTAGCCGAGCCAGCCCCCCCTTGCAGAAGAGTTCGGCCAGAAAGCCGGGCGTTGAGGGGCCCGGGATGTCCGCCAAGCTCCGGGGGGCTGAACTGGCGCCTCTGGAGCCCGGTGAGGCGCCCAGCTTGGGGGCCCAGCGGACGCGATGAAACACCCTAGCGGTGAACTTGAGGGTCACGGTCATGGTCTGGTTCAGGAAGCCCGAGAAAGAGGGCGCTTCTCCGGAGCATCTTGCCTGCTTCCCCGAATCTCTATTTAATCCTTGGGCGAGGAGGCGGCGACGCCCCCTCTCCGAACTCTTCGACCAATCCCTTCTCAGCAGTGGTCGATGCGGGGGATTAGCAGCCAGCGGGTGCCTTCGCAGTAACGGTAGGCGGGGCTGGGGCTGCCTTTGCAACTCCCTTGATCTCGTGTTGTACCCTCCTGGGAGGGCGGCCTAGTCCAGCAGCCTAAAGGTCCTTTCCGGGGAAAGGCTAGTTGGAACTGACTAGCGGGCAAATGGTCTGGTTCTGGGCAGCCGAACTACATTAGTTAGCTCCTGGTATTCCCACCACTTCCCTAGGGAACCAGGCCCCTCAGGCCTATCCTCAGGAATTCCCCATCCTCCAGTTCCTCCGGGAGGGGAAGCAGGAAGAGGCACAGCTATAAAGGTCCCCAAATTCTTGGCTCATTTGAGATGCACCTTCTGCACACGGTGAGCCTAAGTTTTCCTTCACCAGCTAATCTCTCCTCTCCTCTCCAGGTTGGGCAATTGGCTGGGTGGGGGTGGGGGTGGGTCTTTGGTCAAAATATTTCATCCTTCCAGCCATGGGAATTTCGGGCGTGAGGAGCAGAAATGAAAGAGCTTTTTACAAATTAGAAAAATTCACATAATCTCTCTGGGCCTCTGGACTGAGCAAGGGCTGAGTGCTCAGAATCCTCACCTGACTCAGTCCTCTCTGGGAGGTGGGGCTGGGAGGACTTTCTGGTCAGCAGCCCCCTTCTACTTTTAGCCTCAGAATCCTCCTCAGTTTAGCTCACTGCTCCTCACTCTCCCACTCCCAGCCCACCCTCACCCCCACCCCCACCAGGCTCTGTGCCAGTCAGTCAGCTCTGAAATCGAAGGTCAACATGAAGGAGAGGGTCTCCACCCGCATACTATCCAGGGAATTCTCCAGAGACAGCAACTAGAGACAGCAGATTCCCCAGGTTGTCTTAGGCAGGGAGAGAATGGGAGGACGGGAGAAGGCATGTGATACACACTCCAGCCTTTCCCGAGAAATAGCAGCAGCATGGGCACGTGCACACGTATACACATTATCCCCAGGACTGCAAAGTAAACACAAGTGGACAGGTGATTTGAGCCCAGCAGGCAGTTTAGATGTACAGTAGAGCACTGTGTTCTTCACTCCAGCTGAGAAGAAATCTCAGAAGGGAGGGCTAAGGGGGAGCAAGAAGCCACACCTTCCAACACCCGCTCTGGTCCGAGGTCCTTAGACCTTCCCTGTTAGCGTCTTTTGCTTTCTACTCGCGATGAAGGGGCAAGAAGGTGAGAGGAGTCAGGGGTAGTTGTGAACACCAGGGTTTTGCCTTGGCCAGTTCCTCAATCTCGTTGAGAGACTGCTTCCTCTCAACCCTGGCAGTCACAGCTGGGAAGACCCAGGGGGTCTGATCTTCTTTTTGGCCCCTGAAGAAGGGGTCTAGCTAAAGCAGGGTGAGCTGTCAGTGACCAGGTAGCGTGGGATTGAGGGTCACTGCCTGGAGAGTGGGATCCTGTATTCTTCGGAAGATGGCTGGGAAATTCTTCCCTCCATTGCGTAGAACTTTCTTTCCCTCTTCAGTTGAAGTGCCCAGGTGTCCCACAATGGGGTCTTCACTCTGGGACAAGAAAGGGTCCAGATAAGTCCTTGCCTATGTTTCAGATTCCCCCCTGGCCTCTAGACTCCCATCTCATCCTCTTGGCACTGAGCTGGGTTCAAAGGATACAGGAACCATTCTAGAAAGTCCTGCATTTTCGAGAATTCCATAGGCCCCCTACTTACCAGCTCCTCCAGAGGCACACGCTCAAACAGAGGGTGCCCTTCAAAATGGGTGCACATCCAGTCATGTAGCTCCAGCACATCGGTTATGGTATATACCAGCCCCTGTACAAGCAAAGTCGGACTAGACGGGGGCTGCATGCGTTTCAGCACTGAGATGATGGGAGTGGTGGCATGAGACCCTAAACCCACCCTCATTTAATTCTCAAGGAGGGCCCCTGAACAGACCACTCATCTGACCCTCCCTCCCACTCCCAACTCACCCCAACTCTCAGCACATAGGCATATTCTGCCAGTAGTGTGGGACTGATGATTCGCCACTTGTGCTTCGTCCGCTTGAAATGTGGGTCCGGAAAGAGGAAGAACATCTTCGTCAGCTGTGAGACAGACCGTGCACATACAGGATGATAAGGGCCTGGCCTCCACACCCCTGTCTGCCTACCAGCCTAACCCAGCAGGGCCCCTCCCCACCTGGCCCTTTCGGAAGAAGTTAGGAAGATGCTTCATGGCATTACTACGGAGACAGGCGATGTTCTGGAAGCCACCTCCGGGAGCTGCGCGTAGGGCCCGAATACGATCTTGTACATAGTCTGAAACCTTCACCCGAATCTCGAGGCCCAGAATCAGTGTGTTTGGGAACAGCGGTGACAGTTCCACTAGACACAGAAAGAGGAATGGAATCATCAACCAAGACTTGTAGGAAGTGCAAAGGGGTCAACACAAGAAAGGAAGCCTCAATCTGTAACAACCAAAGCCAGGAATGGCCAGTGGGAACAGGGAGGTACGTATAGTAAAAGCTGTGAAAGCCAGAACCTGTGTAAGGAAGAAACCTGTCAGAGAAGGAAAACTCAAATATTTTCCAGGTTTCACTGTATATAAATGGCTCTGTGCTAGAGGAGAGAACTGAGGGAGATACTTCTGTCACCAGAAATGGAAATCGGGGTGGGTGTGGGGGCTAGGAATACATGTTCATTTGCGAGTACTTTAAAGTTTTCACACATTGTCTCATTTAAGCCTTATAACACGTGGTAAAATGTAAGGATGAGGAAACTCAGGGTGAGAAACGCCCAAGGTCATAGAACTAAGAAGGGTTAGAATTGGAACTTGAACCAAGGTTTTCTGATTCAAATACCATACTCTTCCTTTCTGTCATACACTTATCTGTATGGGAAGATCTAAAAATAGGGAGCTGATCCTGCGTGCGTGGCTGGGACAATACCGACAACACGAGACAATACAAGAGGGACCTGAAAACACAAGAGAGGAGTGGAAGGCATGAGTTCTGGTAAGGGCGGGGGTGGGGGGTGGTAGAATCCCTGAGAAAGACAGTTCAGGATCACTGGCCACAGTGACTAATCTCTGATGCGTGTGCTGACCAGCTCACTGAACCCAGCACCTAGCAGGTGAAATGGCTCATGAAGGAATTGGGGCGAGGGGTGGGGCCAGACAGGACAACCCAGGTTCTAAGAGGTATTTGAGGCAGCCCGCTCCTTTCTCCAGGGCAAAGTCCACAGACCCAGAGTAGAGGGAAGGTAGAGGCTCTCCACACTGATGTCCCGGCGCCAGAGTCTGGTCCGAAGGGGGAAAGGCCAACTATGGGCCCCACCAAACCTGCTGAAGTGGCAGAACCTAGGCCGTTGCCTCTCCTTGCCCCAAAGAAAGGGTCAGAGCGTTACCTAACAGGCCACCATAGCCACAGCCTATGTCTGCAAACTCCACTTGGGCCTGAGGTCTTTCCTCTTTCTTATCCTTTAGGTCATCATGGCTCTGATTTTGGGTCAGTGGGGCGAAGAACTCTGGGTATAACTCAGACCAGTCCATCTCCTCTGGCTTCACAGGGCTATTGGAGAGAAGATGCGAGAGATGTGAGAAGGTTGGTCATACAATGCAGAAGTGGTGCTGTGTGTGTGTGGGAGGGGAAGTGGGGGTGGGAGGTGGGTGGGAGGGAGGGTTTCTCAAAAATTCTGTAACAGTGGGCTCTGTGGCCTCTAGAAGACAAACTGGAAACCACCCTTAAACCTCAGTGTCAATCACAGGCCCATCATGAGGACCATGATTGCTGACCTGCCCATCTCCATCTTCTAGGGCTGGATGTGACTCTGGCCGGGGCAGAAATTTGTTTCCCTTCTCCCAGAGACTGGCTGCCTAAGTCTCGGGGACCCTACTTTATAAATTCTGTGGGTTAGAGACGGAGTAAGGTGTGGGCGGGACTGCGTGTGTATGTCTTTTTATTGAATCCAACAAACGAAACCGAAAGATGGAAACGGCATAGTGGCTTTTTCACTTTGGTCTCAAGCAATAACTTCTTTCTCTTCCTATACTTGCAGCGCTACACAGATTTCTTCCGGAACGCCACGCCCACTCCCAACCAGTCAACTCCGCCCTCTGTCCCACCTCCCGGACCCACCCCTAACAACGCAGGCGTCACCTAGATGATTCTCCCAGGTCTATCCCAAATCCTCCCCACCGTCCCTGGATATCTGGTCTCTCGTCCCTTTACGCTGGACTGAGCTGCTCTGGGTTGTTTCGAGAATTTCGCCTTCCTCTCTCCCGCCCCTGCTTCCTGTCCCGCTCACTCACTAGCGCAGTGTATGGTCCGCCATGGGGTTGGAGTGAGCACGTTGCCGGTAGTAGCGCTTCTGGGGCTGCGGGGCCTCTGCTCTGGCCGCGTTCCCAGTCTCTACTCCCGCCATGTTCCGCAGTCCGGGGTTTCTCTACCGAACCCACGTGGAGACAGAGGCACGAGGCGCACGATAATGACGCAGTCAGGCACGTTGTGAGCATACCCCGCCCCTTAAAGACCCAAGCGCGAATTCGGCTTGGGTAGGCTGGGAGCGGCGAGTAGAGAAGGGCGCCTCCGCGCCTTCAGTCTCTAACCGAGCTGGCAAGGCCAGCCCCAGGAACCCAGCCTCTTTTTTTTCCCTTAGCCTGCTTCTACTTGGGTCTGGGTTGCTATACTGGTTGCAGGCGCCTGTGCGCCCCACAGGTGAAAGGGGTCTGAGGACCCCGCCTCCTACCATGGAATTAATCCTTGCTCCTCTCCCCTCTCCTCCGGTCTCGGACCGGTCTGCCTGGGCTAACCCGCGTGGTCCGGCTTAGGTTCGGTTGGTTGCGCGCTGAGTACCCGGGCGGGGGAGGAGCAACTCCTCATTTCACCTCCAGAAAGTCAAACTGGAGGAAGGAGGGCAAACTCGGGGAGGCGGGCTCAGTGCCACTGGGACGCCGAAACGGCCCGCGGTCCCCACCCCCCGCCCCGCTGCAGATCCGGGATCCAAGCACGGGACATGGCGCCCGGGCACGCTCGGCCGGATGGCGGACCCGGGCCTAGAGCCGGAATCAGAGGCAGAATCGGTGTTCCCGCGGGAGGTCGGGCTCTTCGCGGACTCTTACTCGGAGAAAAGTCGGTTCTGCTTCTGTGGGCACGTGCTGAATATCACGCAGAACTTCGGGTCCCGCCTCGGAGTAGCAGCGAGCGTGTGGGACGCGGTGAGGAGTGGGGCTGCCCCGGTTGAGGTTCCCGGGCGGTCCGGACTCCGACTCTCCTAGCGGGAACCATCCCGGCGACAGTCCCCCCCACCCCCTTTTTTCCCCTCTCTCTTTTCTCCCATAGGCTCTGAGCCTGTGCAGTTATTTCGAGAGTCAAAATGTGGATTTCCGAGGCAAGAAGGTGATCGAACTGGGCGCGGGGACGGGCATCGTGGGGATTCTGGCTGCGCTGCAGGGTGCGTGAACCGGCTTTGCGGCGGGAGGAGGTATTGGGGGGAGCAGGAATGTGGAGAAATTGTCACTTTGTGGATTCTTGGGGGAATGGGAATGGTTTTACCCCAGCCCGTTCCCTTCCTTTTAATAAACTTTTTTTTTTTTTCATGCCTATCTGTGTGCCAGGCAGCGCTGATTGGCTCTCAGAGGTGGTCGATTGATTTGGTGGCAGGAAATAAAATCGGCAGGCTTTAGTAGAAGGAATAGTGTCTGCTTTTTTGCTCTTTGGTTGTTTCATGGAGAATGCTGTTACTTGAAATCCTCTTAGCTTTGGACATGATCTTTTGTTAAAGTACATATATGGGGATACCTTGTAGGGGGAACAGCTAGAGAGACCAGCACTTACGACACCTCATGAGTCCTTTATAACTTCATTATGAATATGTTTTAGATTCTTTAGTTTTTGACTACTTGGGAGAAGCAAGCTTATGGGTTTCCGAGGGTTAAGGAGTGTTTTGGGGGAGATGCGGGGTAGGAATCAGGCACGGGGGAGTTGGAGAAGAAAAACGTAAGGAAACAGTCTTCAGTTTTGTTAAGAACCAGCAACTACAAAAGAAACAATTCCTTAATTTATAATCTAATGGGCAGACAAAACTCCATACCAGAAACAATCATTTAAACACACAGTCGTCTTCCTAGGACAGAAAATTAACATATCCTTGTTCATAAGTAGGAAACCCTGGTGGCATAGTGGTTAAGTGCAACGGCTGCTAATCAAAAGGTCAACAGTTTGAATCCACCAAGCGCTCCCTGGAAACTCTACAGGGCAATTCTCCTCTGTCCTATAGGGTAACTATGAGTTGGAATCGACTTGACAGCAACGGGTTTGGTTTTTGCTCATAAGGAAAGAATTAGGTCACATTAAGGGAAGTCTTCCCAGAGGTGGGCATTCATTCTTCTATTCGTTCAACCAACATGTATTTTGAGTCTCCTGTGTGCCAAGAATTATGTTAGGTATTAGGAATACAACAATGAGTAAGACAGATTGCCTTCCCCCAAATTGCTTAGGTCTAGTGGGGGAGATGGGGGAAAATGTTACAGTACAAGAACTATGGTGAGGTATGTATAGGGAGTAGTGGATACTTTCTGGCCATGTCTAACTTTGACTCTCTGGGACTCCCATCAAGGGGAAGCTCTGTCAGAAGAGAAGAAGGTGAACGATGTGAACACTGTGGGATCAGAGAGAATGGAAGTGTCAACAGCAGTTTTTCCATGAGGGATGGGTGGATGAGAGGCAGGCAGTTATGCTAAAAGGGGAAGAAAAGGCCTGTAATATGGACAGGATTATCTACCTTCACTTGTTCCCAGACTGGCTTCTGTTCTGTCCCCTATTCAGCTGCCAAGTCAGAAATCTGTGTCATCTGGTCCCTTGCTCTCTCCCCTTACACCGTGGCAATCAGCCAGTCCTATGGGTTATATGTCCTTAATACTTCCCCAGTTGTCCACTACTGTACCCACCAATTCTAGTTCAGGCCACTGCTGCCTCTTGCCTGGATTTTCACAGGAGCTTTCAAGCTTCCCCATGGGGAAGTTTGGCATGCCCAAACTAGATCTTGTGATCTTCCCTGCCAAAGCTGTTTCTCCCTTAGGTTTTGACATCTCAGTGAATCCAGCCACCCTCCACCTGGTGGGAAACCTAGCCATCACCTTTGACACATCCTTTTTTCTCACCCTCATATTCGTTGTTCAAGTCCTATTGATTTTATCTCCTAAATATCTCTTGAATTTTCTCATGTTTTCCTTTTTCACTGACAGCTCCCCAGTCCAAGCCACCACCATCAGTTGCTTGGACTGCTATATAGGCAGTCCCCAGGTTACGAATGTAAAGTCCTTATGAAAGTTCAGCTCATACTTAAGAATTGATAAATGGATGCCATAAAAGCTATTATATTAAAAATTTGAGTTAAATACATACAATGGTTTGAATAACAAACACACTACTTTGTGATGCTCATCTCATGAAAACATTGTGTGGTCTGGAAGTATTTCTTAGGTGTTTTATATGCACAGAAAGGTAAAATATATACTATGTACTGAAACAGACATTTGAATAACTGACACTAAATAAGAACCATGTGTATCTGTTTTGACTTACCTACAAATTCGAATTAAAGACAGATTTAAGAATGGATCTTGTTCATAACCCTGGCACTGCCAGTAATTAGCCAAACTGGTCTTCCTGCCTCTACTCCTTGCCCCTGCCTAGGCCTCCATCCATTCCACGCAGCAGTCAGACTGATCGTTTCAAAATGCAGCTGTAATCACATGTCTCCCCCGCCTCCAAATCTTCCAATGATTTCTCGATGCTTTCTGGATAAAAGCAACACCATTAGCACGTCTCTGCCTCCGTCTCCAATCTCTTTCTGCCTCTCTCCCTCCCGTGCTCCTTGTGCTGTAGCCACATTGCCCTCTGCTAGTTCCTCAAGGCTACTTTGGGATTTCCTTCCTTGGGGGCTTCACACAGGCTGTACTCTGTCTGAAACCATTTCACCACCTGGTTAATGCATATTATATAAAGACTGAATTTTCTGCGTATACATATGTCCTTGTTAGGTCCCATTGAGTCAATTTCAACTCGTAACAGCTCCATGTGACAGAGTAGAACTGCCCCCATAGGGTTTTCTAGGCTGTAATCTTTACTGGAGCAGATCACCAGGTCTTTCTTCCATGGAGCCTCTGGGTAGGTTTGAACTGCCAGCCAACCTTTCAGTTAGCAGTGGAGCACTTAACTGTTGTACCACCAGATATCTATATCTATGTATCTGTCTGTGTATCTGTCTATGTATCTATGTATTTATCTACATATATATGCTGCAATTTCTCCTATCAGAAGAGATTCTTGATCCTATGTTTCCTTCCAGTTACCACCCATTTCTCTGCTTCATGCTTCATGTTGCAAAAAACTCAAAAGAGTTAATACTTGCTGTCTCTGGTTCCTGTCTTCCTCTTTTCCTCAGTCCATTCCAGTCAGACTTGTGTCCCATCATACCCCTTCCACTCCAGCTGCTCTAGTCAAGGTTACTAAATGATTTTCCTGTTGTTAAATCCAGGGGTCAGTTATTAGCCCCTTACTTGACTTTGCAGCATTTGACACTCCCTTCTCTTTGAAACACTTCTTTTGGCTTCCAGGGCACCACACTTCTGGTTTCTGCCTACCTTCCTGGTTCTCCGTTCCAGCCTCCTTTTTTGGTTCCTTTTCATCTTCACAATGAAAAATCTGAGTGCCCCGGGCCTCAGGTACAGTCCTTTGACCCCTTCCCTTTTCTGTCTCCACTCATTCCCAAGCAATCCCTATCATTTTATTGCTTCCAGTGCCTCTCTATGTTGACAACTCTATGAATCTCCCATTTCTATCTTCTGACTTGTTCGTGTAACCTACTCTGTATCTCCGTTTGTTTGTCTGATAGACATCTCAAACTTAACGTGTCCTGAAATGAACTCATGATGATCCTGTTTAAACCTGCTCCTCCTGCAGTCTTCCACATCTAAATGAATGGCAATTCTGTCTTCTAGTTGGTCAGGCCAAAAATCTTGGAGTCATTCTCAACTTCTCTCTCTCTGTGTCTCTAATATCTCATATCCAATCTGTCGGCAAATCCTTTTGGTTCTACTTGCAAAATATATTCAGGATCCAGCCATTTCTTAGCCATTGCTACTGCCCTGTTTTATGCTTCATCCTAGCACTTATGTCAAGAAACCTGGTGGCACAATGGCTCAGTGCTGGGCTGCTAACTCAGAGGTTGGCAATTCAGTGCTACCTAGTGGCTCCACAAGAGAAACATCTGGTGATCTGCTCCTGTAAAGATTACAGCCTAGAAAACCCTATGGGGAAATTCTACTCTGTCGCATGGGGTTGTGATGAGTTGAAATCGATTCAATGGCACCTAACAACAGCAACAACAACTTATTACCATCTGATATACAGTATATTTTTAAATTTTGTTTGTAATTGTCCATTACTTGCTACTAGATTGTAGATTGTAAGATCCATAAGGGGAAGGATTCTTGTCTGCTTGCTTCACTGCTATATTCTCAGCACCTGGCATATCATAGGCATATAATAAACATGAATGAATGAATGAATGCTTAGTGCTTTTGCCTTCTCTTTCTATAATTGTTATCATGATTATGATTGAATAGTTACCTTTGCAGTACCTACTGTGTCTGCACCTGGAGAATAAAGCTCAAGGAAGGCTGAGGTTTTGTCTTGCTCACCACTGTATCCCCAGCACTTAGGAGGTGCTCAGTACATGTTTATTGGATGAATGAAGCTTTCTGAAATCCTAATCTGATCATCTTTACCTCCTGTTCTACCCTAAAAGCCATTGCCCTCAGGATCAAGTCTGAATATCCTTAGCATGTCATAATCACTCTCCTCTTTAATTTCGTGTCTTGACACTTCTCTCTCTCTTCTGTATCTTTTAAAATTCAGCCTTCCTTGAATGCACATGCTGTCTCACCACAAGGTCTTTGTACTCGCTCTTCTCTGCATGGAAAGCTCACCTGACAAACTCCTGCTTGTCCTTCAGGGCTCAGCTTAGGTCACATCTTCTGGGAAGCTTTCCAGACTTGTGCAGGCTGGGCTTGTGTCAATGGAGCTTGGTGCACAGCCTGTCTCCAGCTTAGTCCTGCCCAGGCTTTTGCTGATGTCTGATTGTTGTATGTTGGGCAGACAGGTTGAAGATTAGCTCAGTGGAATGTTGTTGTTGTAGAATGTGGAGTAATTAGAATGGCAGTGGGTGAGGTGAAGGTTAGTGCAACTAAAAGCCCAAGTATAGACCTTGAGCTGTCAAGACATTATCTTCTAGGTCCTGAGGTCTCTGGACTTTCCAGGCAGGAGCCGAAAGCCCTTGGTTGGTCCCTCTGACTTGCATTTCTCCTCCTTCCTCTCTCTCAGGGGGGAATGTTACCATCACTGACCTGCCCCTGGCCCTAGAACAGATCCAGGGCAACGTCCAGGCCAATGTGCCAGCTGGAGGCCAGGCCCAGGTCCGCGCCTTGTCCTGGGGGATTGACCAGCATGTCTTTCCTGGAGACTATGACCTGGTGCTGGGGGCTGATATCGTTTACCTGGAGCCTACCTTCCCACTGCTGCTGGGAACCCTTCAACACCTGTGCGGGCCCCATGGTACCGTCTATCTGGCCTCCAAGATGAGACAGGAGCATGGGACAGAGAGCTTCTTTCAGCACCTCCTTCCCCAGCATTTCCAGCTGGAGCTGGTCCAGCGGGATGAGGATGTGAATGTCAACATCTATAGGGCCAGGCCCAGGGAACCAAGACCTGCTTGATGTTACCTCCTCTGCTTCTCTGAACCTCTCATCTTCATGAAGGAACTCATTATATCTCCAAAGCCGTATCTCCAGAGCCATAAATGCAAAGACCCAAAAGGATGGATTTCCCTGCGCTCTCTCTCTTTCTTCCTTTTCTCTTTGTTCCCCCAGATATTCTTGGGCAGCTGCAGGGAGGAGCCTCCTTTCTAAAAGTCCAGGACTCTAGCACTGCTAGTCTTAGAGTACAAAGGAGGCTCCCAGCTCCTGTTCTCACGGAAGAGTGGGATGGTGTTCACAGTTTTTAGGTGTGGGGAGGTAAATGGGATATGAGCTCAGTGGCTACAGACAGACTGATCACTTCCAGTCCTGCCATTGTCTGTTTATACTGAATAGATTTTTTTGCTAGATTCTATGGACTTTGTTAAAGGGAAAGAAATGAGCATTAAAGAGCTCCTCTGCATCTAAAGAACTCAGGTTTCTGCCTTGGGGCCCGAGAAGAAAGAAGCCTCAGACCATCCATTTGTTACTTCTAGAGATGGAGTCTGGCAGGAAGGCACCATGGCTCTGACTGGATCAAGCCCTCCCAGCACTGATGCTGGGGTTAGGCACAGAGCTCTCCTTTGGACTGTAGCTCCTTCATCCTTTTTGGAGTTGGAGCCCTAATCACAGAACATTATGCCGTGCAGAAGAGCATTGGACTGAGTATTAGATTCTTCTCATCTTTGATTTTTCTTTAGATTTCCAAGCCCCATCATTTCTTCCTTCCTAACGTGCTTTGCCTTCACCTCTCTTCTGTTCTCACTGTGGCCTTCTGGTTGGGCCACATAGCCACCTCTAGACTACCTACCTCCCTTTCTCTTCAAGACGTTCTACAAACTTTTATGGTCTTCCAAAATCGGCTCTGATTTGCTCTTGCTGTCCATAGAAGCAAGAACAGGCTACTTTGCTTGGTACTCAGTCTATCCTCATGTAATCCCGGTACTACCCTCCTACTTCATTTCCTACTCCTATATGTACTGGAACCTCTGGCCAGATTACAGAAGGTCTACTCTTTTTCCCTAAATCCACACCAAGATTTCCTGACTTCTTCTTTTGTTCTTTATGATGATCTCATGCCTAGAAGGGCTATTTCTATCTGTCAAAATCTTCATTATGCTTCTTAGATCCTGTCACATGTCACCTGTTTCCTGAAAATAGTTTTTCCTGAGCCTCCTATTTGGATGTGATTTCTTTTTCCCTTGGAACCCTTAACTTTGTTCAGCCTACAGGAAATACCTTGTCTTTTGTGGTCATTTCTCTGCTCCTTTTATTATCTCACTACTAGGTTACCTGTGAGGGGAGGGCTGTGATTTACTCATCTCTAATCCTGGTGGGCAGTTCAAACCCAGCCAGAGGTACCTGGGAGGACAGGCCTGGTGATCTGCTTTCAAAATGTCACAGCCTTGAAAGCCCTATGGAGCAGTTCTACTCTGCACACGTGGGGTTGCCATGAGTCAGAATCGACTCAGCGGCAATTGACAACAACAAGCCTCTGAAGCTGAGCACAGTTCCTGGCACACAGTAGGTGTTCAACAAGTATTTTGCTTATCCAACAAATATTTACTCAGTGTTTGTTGAAGATATTCCACTCCTACCTCCCTAGGGGACCTCGGACAAATTTCTGAACATGCCTGCCTACCTCACAAGTTTATCCAGAATCATAAATGGATAATGGATAATAATATTGATAGTGGATAATAAGGAAATGGATAATGAATAATAATAATGAAGCACATTGGAAATAAAGAAACGAAAAGCATTACCTAAATGTCTGGCATTGTTATCATATTGTGACAACTTTATCTCATGCCTTCCTCTGTTTTACCGGTGGTAAATTCCCTTTTGAAGTGTAGTCCAATAGACTAAATAGGAGGGGCGACTGTGCCCCATCCGGCCGGTAGGTGGCGCCATCCTCGTTTGCAGAGGTTTGGCCCCGCTGACACGCCGTAGGCCTGTCGCTTCAGGTGCACCCGCCTGCGCAGTGAGCGGCGTCCGGAAAGATGTTGCTGTTACGGTCGTTAGGCCTTTGCCTGGTCCCGCGGACCGGAAGCCACCCGGTGAGGTGTCTTGGCCCTGGCACCGACTGTCGAGTCAGACCTCCCTTCCCTGCAGCTCTCTCGTGCGGCTGGAGCGCACCCTTCCTCCCGGCCCCAGTTGGACCCCATCCCATCCTTCCTCGGACGGCCTCTCTTTGCCGTCCAGACCCCTTTTACCCATCTCCCGAGCCCCAGCCTCTCCTTAGATCCCCTTCCAGCGTGTAGGCTTCCCACCGCCTAGGGGTCTTCTTTGGTTCTCGCTTCTCATCCCTTTCTCTTGCTCTCTCCAGGCGGGGCTTCTTCTGCTTCAGCCACCCCAGCCATGGCACACGTTTCACACTGGGCCCTGGCTTTATGCCTCGGCTTCCAGCAAGGAGCTCCTCATGAAGCTGCGGCGGAAGACGGGCTACTCTTTTGTGAACTGCAAGAAAGCTCTGGAGACTTGTGGTGGGGATCTCAAAGAGGTGTGTGTGGTGGAGGAGGTAGGGCGGGGTGCTAGGGCCCGACTTCACACTCTAGAGGACAGCAGTGAGGCCTGCTGCCGTCTAACCTGTAAGGGCAGAGCCCTGGATGGAGTTCTGGCTTAACTGACTGAACCTCAGTCTTTGTCTGATTTGACGCAGGATTCCAGGATTAACAAACCCTATTCTGTGGAATTCCAGAACGCTTAATTGTGCTCATGAGGAATCTGTACATAGATCAAGAGGCAGTCGTTTGAACAGAACAAGGGTTTACTGCATGGTTTAAAGTCAGGAAAGGTGTGTGTCAGGGTTGTATTCTTTCACCATGCTTATTCAATGTGTATGCTGAGCAAATAATCGAGAAACGACTATGAGGAAGAACGGGCATCAGGATTGGAGGAAGACTCATTAACAACCTGTGATGTGCAGATGACACAACCTTGCTCGCTGAAAGTGAAGAGGACTGAAAGCACTTAGTGATGAAGATCAAAGACCGCAGCCTTCAGTGTAGATTACGTCTCAACATAAAGACAACAAAAATCCTCACAACTGGACCAGTAAGCAACATCACGATAAACCAGGAAAAGATTGAAGTTGTCAAGGATTTCATTTTACTTGGATTCACGATCAACACCCATGGCAGCAGCAGTCAGGAAATCAGACGATGCGTTGCATTGGGCAGATCTGCTGCAAAAGACCTCTTTAAAGTGTTGAAAAGTAAAGATGTCACCTTGAAGACTAATGTGCACCTAACTCAAGCCATGGTGTTTTCAGTCGCCTCATATGCATGCGAAAGCTGGATGATGAATGAGGGAGACCGAAGAAGAATTGACGCCTTTGAATTGTGGTGCTGGCAAAGAATATTGACTATACCATGGACTGCCAAAAGAACAAACAAATCTGTCTTGGAAGAAATACAGCCAGAATGCTCCTTAGAAGCAAGGATGACGAGACTATGTCTCACATATTTTTGTCGTGTTATCAGGAGGAGGGTCATCAAAAAAGAGGAAGACCCTCAATGAGGTGGATCGACACAGTGGCTGCAACAGTGGGCTTAAGTATAACAATTGTGAGGACGGCACAGGACCAGGCAATGTTTTGTTCTGTTGTACTTGGGGTTGCTGTGAGTTGGAACCTACTCAGCGGCACCTAACAACAACAACATCCCATGCAAGATCTTCCTGCTCTCTCCTGCTAGTTGGAGTGGAGAGGGCTTGTGTGAGCTTTAGAGTTGGAGACACCAGGTCTTAAATATGGTGCCCTCACATGAACCTTGGGACTTTAGACATCTTTCTTAATCTTTCAGAATCACAGCATTCTTGTCTGTACAATGAAGATACTACTATCTGCACCCTAGGGCTGTTGTGAAGATTAAATTTGCCCAAAGCATCAGGTACGATGAGTGGCATTTGCCATTTAGTGGTAGACTGCAATAAGTGATAGATTAGTTTCTATTATAGAATGTAGGAGAAGCAGAAAGAATCAGGGGACCTGAGCATATTTTACAGCCTCATCCAGTTGTAAATTCTGTGATTTTGTCATCTGCCCCTTTTCTTTACAATCTGTAGGCAGAGAGTTGGCTCCACAAGCAGGCCCAGAAGGAGGGCTGGGACAAAGCTGTCAAACTCCATGGGAGGAAGACTAAGGAAGGCTTGATTGGGCTGCTGCAGGAAGGAAGCACAACCGTGTTAGTAGAGGTGAGTTGTCAGAGACCAGGAACAACTGTCTTGAGGGTAAGGCTTTTGGGTAGACTAGGCATTCTAAAAGATGTCTGAGAATAGTAAAGGTAGTTAGAATTAAGCCTGTGAGACCTCAGTCGTTAGCTGTGGATTCATTTAAGTAGAGAATTGCACAGGTATGTTGATGAGAAGAGGCCTAGCGGTCTAAAATATTACTCCTAACTGTGAATCTAGTGTAGCCTTACAGCTTGTCACCGATTGTTTATTGAAGCAGTTAGAGTTTAACGCTAGGAATTGTTTTGATTGCTTGATGGGTAGAGAGTAACTATTTTAGAGGAGGTTTAGGGCCATAATTGGTGAAGAATCAAATATGATTAGAGAGAGAAGTGGATATGCACAAGCTGATAACAAAAGTGGTTTGGAGTTGGAGGTGGCTGAAGAATGAAGTAATTATGTCATACAGCCACAGGCAAGTGCTGAACTTGTAGTGAGCCCTTCAGGGACATTATGGAACTATCTTCTGAATGTATAGGTCATTGTTGACTCACTGGCATAGCAGTAATCACTTCATTCAGTTTTTGGTCTCAAGTTAGAAGAAGAGTTACGGCTTTGAAATTCTAGAGTCATTTATTTCTGTCTTGTTGAGTCTGCAGCTTGTTTACCTTGGTTTACTCTTAAGGCACTTTCGGAAACTGTCAGTAAACAGCTTATACAGCAGCATCAATTTTTTCCCACAGGTAAACTGTGAGACAGATTTTGTTTCCAGAAATTCAAAATTTCAACAGTTGGTCCAGCAAGTAGCTGTTGGAACCTTGCTACATTGTCAGAACCTAAAGGATCAACTCTCCACATACAGTAAAGTGAGTTTGGGGGTTTGTCTCTAACTTGGTAAACTTGTGTCAGGTCTTTGCACTTGCTGTTCCTAATTTTTTCAGGTATTTTCATGCCTCTCTTCCCTTACTTCATTCATGTCTCTGCTTAAGTGTTACTGTCTGTAAAAACAGCGTAGGGGCAGTGTCTGTCCTCTCACTTCACAAGGAGGAAGGAGAATCAAGATCAACAGCCCAAGGCTGATTCCTATGAGATGGGATTCAGACATGCCTCCCCTCTCTGCCATCTTTACCAGTTCTGACACCAGCCATCCCTCCCATGGCACTCACTGCTTCTCTGCTGGGTTTGATAATTCATTGCAGTGGCCATACAGAGCTTATAGACCATACTCAAAATTATGGGGTTTATTAGGGAAGTAACGTGTTACAGTTCAGGCTCAGGAACACTCAAGGATATAGTTCTTCCATCAGGACAGCCTGTTCCCAGCTGAGCTCACAGGCACACCCCTCCCTGGCCCTCATTCTCTGCCCAGAGGCACAGGCACTCAGTTTTCTTGCTCCATAGGCCAGGAAGCCCACTGCGTCATCTCCTGCAGGCCTCTCCTGCTGGTCTCTTCTGCTGCTGCTTCTCACCGTCTTCAGGGTTACAGCTCGCTCGCTCTGTGGGTCTCTTGCTTCCAGGAGCTTCTCAGCACAGGGATCGCAGGTCCAAACTACATGCTGGCTCCTGGCTGTTCTTCCTTGGTGGTGCTGGGATTCTTCTCCTTCCCAACTCTGGGAAATGGGGTGGCTCATTTCAAACCCGTGGTGTGGCAAAACTGACCAATCCTTTTGGTTGGGCACAGTTACCTCGTCACACAGTCTCACCTAGTGACTTGGGTGGGAGTTTCAAGACTATGGCTAGAAAGCCCACACAGAATCAGTCCGTGGCACTGACCTCCTCAGAGAGAAATGCCCATTTTCCTGTTGCTCTATCCCTTTAGTCTTTATTCTTTCTTTTATTATAGAGCTTATCTATTGCATATTTATTTATTTGTATATTATTTGTCTTCCTCAATAGAATGTAAGCTTCATGAGATCAATTTGTCTTCATCACTGTATCTCTAGTGAAAGAAGACTGGGCCCAGCACTTAGTTGGGGTTCAATAAATCTTTGTTAATGAGTGAATGAATGCCAGTGGGGTGGAGTCAGCCAAATCAGGTGAAGCCATCTGAGGCTTTATGTTCAGAAATCTGGAATGGCCCGACCAAAGGGCTTCTAAATAGATTGGAGAAGGCACAATTCAGGAGAATAAGCATTGCCCATAGAAGAACCAAAGAAGGAATTATATCAGCCTGTCTTTGGTTCAGCCTTGTTGTCAAGGCAAAAATGAAACTATGGCTCACAATACTTTTTTTTGTTTATTACCACCTCCTTTCTCCTATTTATCCTTCTTTTGAGATCTCTTGGTAAATGTAATTATTCCTGCATTAAGTAGTCATTTTAAATGGAAACTGTGATGATATTATTTGCTAGAATGGTACTGAGCAGATGACTAAACATTCTAGTCTTGGCTTTGCCAGTAACTCTGTGTGTAACCTTGGCCATTCACTTACTGACCATCCTTGTCTGGGTCTCTGTTTCATTATCTGCAACAAGGGGCTTGGGTTTAGATACTCAAGTCTTTTTTAGTTGCCCCCCCCCCCCTTCATTCTTTACTTCGAAATTTCTTAACTTCTATTTTGAAAAATTTCGTATTTGTAGAAAAGTTGCCATAATCCTACAATAAATCCCACTGGACTCTTTTTGTAGAGTCATTGTTAATATTTGGATGCTCAGATTATCCCTGATTTGGCCACGGGGAGCCTCTTCAAGCTGACTGATGTCCTTCTGATGTGTTGTCATCATTTTCTGAACATTTCCTAACTTTCTGACATGAAGATACTCTGGGCTTTTGTTGTACTTTCCTTGCCCCCGCCATGGGTTTGGCCACTTTTCTAAGGAATGGTAGTGGGGGAATGGTATTAGAAACCAAGGTCTGGGTTACTGAGACTGCTTTGCTTCTTTGCTCTTTCAGCAGATGGGGGTGGGGGGATGGTGTTTGTGTGTGTGTGTGTGTGTGCACGCGTGCGTGCGTGTGCGTGCGTTTGCTTTAGTTCCAGTCCAGCACTACAGTGTTCTTCCTTCCCTTTTCCCTTTCTGTGTTTGTATCTTTCTTCTGCCTTGTTGAGAAGTCTGGCTCCTAGCAACTTCAATGTGTTTAGTTACTTACTCAGTGTTACACTATGCACAAAATTGTTTCAGAGTTGCTACACCTGACCACCGCAAATAACAAACTTACCAACTGGAAGATTTCTTTGTAGTTCTTTTTGTCTTTATATTGAAGGTATGTGGTCAAAGGACTCTGTTGAAAGTTATTTGGTTTAGTTTTTCCCTTCTATGAGGTTATGTTATTTATTTGAAATACAATTAGTGCTTGTTTAGTCAGTTATAGTTTTTCCTTCGGTTCCTTGACATATTTTTCTAATATGTCAAACATTAACATGTTCCAAAAGTTAAAACTATTAAAAAGGTATACTCACAGAAGTTTTTCTTCTTCCTCTTCTCTTCCTTGTATTCCATTCCCATCCACTCCTGTAGATCACCAGTTTCGCTGGTTCCTAGTTATGCTGTCAGTGTTTCTTTTTATAAGAGTAACTGTACATACACACACACGCACACACACACAAATACACACACTAATACTTCTTATACAAATGGACGCCTAGTATGTGTATACGCTTTTATCTTACTTATTTCCTTTAAGAATATATCCTGGAAATACTCCATAGCATTTCATAGAGATCTTTCTCTTTCTTTTTTAGTTCATAGTGCTCCATTGTGTGGGTATGCCGTAATTTATTCAACCAGTCTCCTCTTTTGTTGGGGCATTTAGGTTGTTTCCAGTATTTTACAATTGGAAGTAATACCTCTGTAAATGACTTTGTCCGTATGTACTTTTATATTGTTGGGAGTGTGTCTTCAGGGTAAATTCCTAGAAATGAGATTGCAGAGTCAAAGTATGATTGTATATGTGGTTTTGTTAGATATCGTCCAATTCCCCTCCATTGGGTTTGCACCATTTTGCATTCCCACCAATGATCTACAAACCTTCTAGCTTTAATATTGTGTGATTGTATGAAAGTATCGTTCCTGATTTTTAGGAAATTGCATTCTAAGAAGTTAGACTGAAGGATGGAAGTGGAATGGAATTGGGGGTGGTTCAGTGGTAGAATACGTATTTGTAAAAATGGACCTGTTATCAATTTTAAACGTCCTTGGTTTAATGAAAATATCATGTATTTATACTTAGTCATCTTAAATCATTTTCTGAGAAATGGTGGCTATTTTTTCCTATTGTCTTGATAATTTGAGTAGTGCAGAACCTGTTCATGTTTGTTTTCCTTGTCTGTGCGCTCAGGGCTTTCTGAATTCTACTGAGCTCTCTGAACTTCGAGCTGGGCCTGACAGAGAAGGCTCTCTCAAGGATCAGTTGGCCCTAGCAATTGGTGAGTATTTGTAAGGATTTTGAAAACTGGAAATTAAAGACTGGATCTCTTGGTGTTCCTCCAAATCTAGATCAAGAACTATAAGCTCTTATGCCTGTAAGAATCAGACAGGATAAAAGTGAGAAGCAGGCTGTGTGTTAGATGCTAGGGAGCAGTGGATGCCCTGAAGAACTCATGCTGTGCTGAAGGAGTCAGCCAATATCAAGCCCTAGTTAATTGTTGTCTTGGGGGAAATGCATCCTGGTGTTGTCAGAATTTCTAAATTCCTTTAAAAAATTTAGATTTGTATGCAGAAATCTCCCAGTTTTTAGCTGTTGCAACTAAAACTTATTTTCAACTCTGTGCAGGCCAACACTGGGCTGGCCAAACAAAGTGTGTCTTTAGCCAGAGATGCAGAGATGGCCCTCTGACTTACACTTGGCTACCTTGCTATACTCTTCAGGAGAAATAGTACATTAAAGGTTATTCCACCTTCTTTGTAAAGGGAACCAGGAAAATTTAAGAGCACTTTTTTTAGGAATTTGACCTCTTTTTTAAAAAAAATCTGGTCCTGAATTTGCGAAGGTCCGTTCTTTTAGAGCCCACTGGCTGTAGGAGCCGTACCTGGATCATGGTGGTAGGACTAGTGGGGATTTTCCTCTCTATCTACATGTCCTTAATGGACGGAGGGAAGTAGGCCTGGGGTTGGAACTTGCTGGGAATTTAATTGCTTATCTGAAGTTTCCAGGCAAGACATTAATTCTATTCTTATTAGGTCATGCAATATTTATGATGACACGGTGAGGCAAGATGAGCAAGCAGGCAGACAGCGGTGTATGGAGGCTTATTAAGAAATTCTGGAAGAACTGGGTGCTTCAGTCTTGTCAGTTTCTGGGAATTAACTATCGAGTAGATCCTTTGAGTTGTTTTAAAACTCGTTTTGGTTTCTGAATACTCCTTTTTCACATGACTTTTAGGTATAACTATAGCTAATACAGAGCTCTGGTGACATAGTAGTTAAGAGCTACGGCTGCTAACCAAAAGGTCGGCAGTTTGAATCCAACAGCTACTCCTTGGAAACCCTATGGCAGTTCTGCTCTGTCCTGTGGGGTCTCTATGAGTTTGAATCGACTCAGCAGCAACGGGTTTGGTTTGGTTTTATAGCTAATACAGGGGTATTTATCCAGGCCCTTTGCTGATTTTACCTTTTGGTGTATTAGGACTTCTCTTAGAGGGAAGCAGTATCCTGGGAGAAAGAGGGAGGCTAGAGTCCATTTTTGGTTCTTATAACCAACTCTGAAAATGTTATCTTTTTATTTTTGATGAGAGGAGGTTGAACCTATCAGTTGACAGTGGAGTCTTGGATTTTCTGGGGCTTTCGGTTGTGACTTTTTCCTGATACAGTAGATGATCAGGAGCTGCCTTTGTCAGTTATAGTGGTGTTAGTAATTTGGAGGGAAAAAGCACTTAGTTGCTTTGGAGTCAGATCTGAGTTTTAATTCCAGCTCTGCCATTCATTACCTATGTCACCTTGGGCAGATTACTAAAGCTCTCGGTAATTAATGTAGTAATAATGGACAGCAGTTTAATGCCCACTATGTGGCAGACATGCTAATAAGTGCTTTTACATATATTATCTTACTTATTTCTCCCAGTGACCTTGGAAGGTAGATGGTGTCATCTCCATTTTACAGATGAGGTAACTAAGTGTGTTATATTAGTAGAAAGGGTTCTGTCATTAAGTCACTTGGCAAAGGCCATACAACCAGTAAGACGCAGAACTGAGACGTGAGTGTAGGATTTGTCTAACACCACAGCCCATTTTTTAAAATACCAGAGTGTCTGGCACAGAGTTGGTGCTCAGTAAGGGTACTTTCCAGCCCCTCACCCCTACACACACGTTTTTCTCATTAAACAAAAACTGAAAGTGATATCTCTCCATCTTAGAGCAAATCCAAACGCAGAGGGATTGTTCGTCAAACCTGGCCGCCTCTGTGCATATTTTGGTGCCACCACAGGCATCATATTCTGGTGGTATGTTGGTTTTTTTTTTTTTTTTAAATAGGGAACCTGGGAGAAAATATGATTCTGAAACGAGCTGCATGGGTGAAGGTGCCATCTGGGTTCTACGTTGGCTCTTATGTCCATGGAGCAATGCACAGCCCCTCACTCCACAACCTGATGCTGGGGAAGTATGGGGCCCTGGTCATCTGTGAGACATCTGAGCAGAAAGCAAACCTCGAAGACCTTGGTCGCCGCCTTGGACAGCACGTGGTGGGCATGGCCCCTCTCTCTGTTGGCTCCCTGGACGATGAGCCTGGGGGAGAGACGGAAACCAAGATGCTCTCCCAGCCATACTTGCTAGATCCGTCTATCACGTTGGGACAGTATGTGCAGCCCCAGGGGGTGTCTGTAGTGGACTTTGTGCGGTTTGAATGTGGTGAAAGCAAAGAGGCAGCAGAGGCTGAATAGATTCCAGAGACTTTTGGCCTAGGAGGAAATGTTTTTTCTTAGCTCTGGACATCATTGCAAAAAGAAGTTATTTCCTAAGCCTCTTAAAACCTGGAATTCGTTTTTTAGTTTATAATGAAATTATATACTTCATGGGTAGAGTTATTAAATAAAACTTTATATAATAAAGAGAGTAGAATTTTCCTTGTTTGGGTAACAGTGGTTTAGCTTTTGTGTGCGTTACCTGTGACAGATTTTAAAAAAACAATACTTGGGCCTTGTTGAAGTGACTGACAGTGTCTGAGAAAACAGGCATCAACAATTGTGCTGCTGTTCCCTTTAACAGATTTATTATGGTTCCCCAAAATTTCTAACTCACCCATTCTAGCTGACTCCTTCTGTGACACAGACCAATCTTGTTCTGCTTCCACTTTGTGACATGTTTAGACTATACTTCTACCCTGGAATTTCCCCAGTTACACTGCTTCTGCCACATGGATTCCTTTGGAATTTGTTGATTCAAAGTTAGAGTGGTCTGGAAAATGTGGCTCATTTGTTGATGTCTGTAGTATGCTTTGAAGGCACTTTGCAGTGGTATACATACTGGTTCTGGCTTCATTACTGAAATTAATAACACATGATCCTATATCTCTTTTTGGATAATGAGGTCCGGATGGGTGGTACTGAGGTTTCCTGGATAGCTGTAAGGCAGATTTTGACATTCTTGTGCCAGGAAAGGAGTTACAGTGGCCCGGTTATCCAGTGGAGCCCTGGTGGTGCACTGGTTTAGAGCTTGGTGCTAACCAAAAGGTTGGCAGTTCGAATGTGCCAGCTACTCCCTGGAAATCCTATGGGGCAGTTCTGCTGTATCCAGTAGGGTCACTATGAGTCAGAATTGACAGCGACAAATTAGTTATCCAGCGAGCTTGCTCAAAAGTGGCACTTCCCCAGTACTGAAACATTTCTCCAAACATAAAATAATTATCAGAACGGGCAAACCGCAAATAGTGAAAAGAACTCCATTTGCTTGTACAGGTACCTTTAATTGAAAAGTTCAAAATGCTCTGGCACATACAGATCTGGGCATTTGGATTTTGACTTCGGGTGTATTTGTGAATAACTTCAATGACTTGTTGGTTAAATAGGTTTTGGTTAAAACAAGCTTAGATCCTGGCACCAATATTAAATGTCTTATGCTTAATTCTTTTGTTATCTTTCTTTTGGCTTTTCCAGATTCATGCAGTTGTAGTGCTTTCTACTGAAGCTTTTAGCCAGAAGGCCACAAAAGCCAAAAATTGGGCAGTCAACATTTTAGGTGTAAAATAACCAGGGAATGCACGGATGAGAAACAATGGAGAACATGCTGTGATTTGCAGACCATGTTTATCTAAATTAAGTAGCTGAATGGCAGGCAAAAATTGGTAGATAATTTTTTTCCTGATGTTGGTACTCTCTGCTTTCTTCTGTGGTCTTGCAATAGGTACATGCTTTCATGCCTTAGAAAAGCCCCTTTTCTTTCTTCAGCTGGAGCTGTTTCCAGTCAGGTAGAGCAGCAAATTGCTCTCTTGTGATGCCCAACACAGAAACAAAGTCCTGTTCAGAGAGGTAATTCTAAGAGAGAAAACAGTTTCTGGTTAGAGAGAAGACATGGCACGTATTAGTGCTAACGGAGAGGGCGGGGTGTGGATGAAGGAGTGCTAGAGTGAGCCTTGAAGTGGGGAGCAGAATGCATTTTTCAGAAACTGTACTAGGCTTAAATTATTCATTGGAGAAATCTCAGGTTGTGGAGTCCCATTTTGGCCTGTGGAAGAAACTGACTGGATTCAGTGTTCTCATGATCCCAGCAGGCACTAGTTACTTGCCAGAAGGATAAAAGATGGGCTATATATTATGCGTGGATTATACGTTAGATTTTGATGGAATGGCTTTATGCCCTTAACTACCAGTTTTGCCCAGAAATTTTCAAAAGCAGGATCAGGTGGGTCTTGTTGGGAGAATAAAACTCTCCTAACTTTTTTTTAACATGAGTATTTTGTATTCAGGTAAATGTTATTAAGATAACGGCCTCTGCTCTCAAGAAAGTTGTAGTCCAGATACTTAAGAGTTGGTTAGATAAGACATTGTAGAAAACCCAGAGGCCCTTCCCAAATCAAGTCACTCAAGGGGAAACTCAGTACCATGACTGTATTCATTCAATGAAAACTTAATGCCTACTATCTGCCAGGCACCGTTTTAGGGGCTAAAAAGCTAAGAACATGAAGGTGAACAAGGTAGACAAGATCATTGCTCTTAAGCATTTTACTAGAGGGGAAGACTTACAATGAACAGTATAAAGGGACTGGAGGGGGGCAGTGTTAGACAAGTGATCAGGGAAGGCCTCCTTGGGGAGGTGATGTCGGAGCTGTACCTAAATGAGAGGGAGCTGGCTCTGTGATGACGAGAGAAGAATGTTTTTCAGGCGGCAGCAAACACAAGTGTAAAAGCTCAGGCTGGAAACAATGAGCGTGTTCAAGGCACGGAAAGGCAACCACTGGCTGAAGGGTAGTAAATGAAGAGGGTAAGGATACACGAGATGAAAAATCCGAGGGGTGGGTGGGGGCCAGACTGTAGGGCCTTGGAGGCCATGGAAAGGACTATGGATTTTATTCTAAATGGGAAGACATAAGAGGTGTTTTAAAAGATCTGTTTGGCTGTTAGGTGGAGAATGGATTCTAGGGATAGGGTAGAACCCAGCTGGGGGACTACTGCAGTCATCCATGGTGGCTTGGACTAGGCTGGCAGCGGGGCGGGGGGAGTGGACAGAAACTAACTGACGGATTGATGTGGGAGGTGAGAATCAAGAATGAGCCCTGAAAACTGGTGATAGGGAACCCAAGCTTGAGTAAGGACAGTGTTGACGTGTTGTGAGGTTGTTAACCATTGTCATAGGGTAACGTGTACTGACTGTTTAATGGGAAACTATTTTGTTCTGTAAACCTTCATCTAAAGTGAGAATAGCAGCACAGTTGGAAGAGCGTAGTCGATGTCACTGAACTGTGCATGTAGAAATTTTTGAAATGGTGTATCTTTGGCTATGTATGTTTTCACCAAAAAAAAAAAAAAAAAAGGTCGAGAAGGGAGGGAGAGCATTGACATGTCGTGGGGTTGTTAACCAATGTCATAAAACAATATGTGTGCTACTGTTTAATGAGAAACTATCTGTTCTGTAAACCTTCACCTGAAGTACAATTAAAAAAAAGAAAAATGAGCCCTGGATTTTTGACTTCAGCTACTGGGTAGCTCAAATGTTTGTTGAGTGCCTCCAATGTGTCAGAACTATGCTAGGCCATTTACTGAGATGGGTGCTTTACTCTCGGAGAGCTCCACTTGCATCAGACACAGTTCCTTCAGTCACTCACCTCCTTTTTGGCAGGGTTCACATCCTCAGGCAGCTCCAGATTCTTACTTTTCAATAGAACTTCTATAGGGTAATATTTTGGCTCGCTGTCATCAGGATTCAGGGAGAGGGTCATGTTCCTCATGGCCTAGGCAAGGTGAGACAAGAATGTAGACACAGCAAGACTGTTCTGTGTTTGTGTAATCACAGTTCTGTGTGTGTAAAACATTTAACATTTGGCTTATACCACTTCACCCTTTGTAATCATCTTCCAGAACAATGGACTCCAAACCTGATTGCATGTTGGAGTCATCTGAGAATCTAAAAAATTCAGATTTTGGGGGTCCTTCTTGGGAATACTGATTCAGTAAGTCTAAGGTAGGTCCTGGGAATTTTTTTTAAACAGCTTCTTGGGCGGTATAGATACGTAGCCAGTTTGGCATAAGTGCTGTGTTTAAATCTCATTTAAATATTGGGATCACATATCTTTCCTTGACGCTTAGGCCCTACATTTCCAGCCTATCAGTAACTCCAGTCATACGTCTCTTAAATATATTTTAAAGACACTAATCACCATTAGCTTTGGAATCTGAGTGTGTAGAGCACAAAGGATAAATTCGCCAGATGGTTTAAACATCTGGTGTCACGCACACACCCTGATGTTCGAGAGCTGCAGGGTTCCTGGCAGAGACTCTGCTTCCCTTAGCCATTAAAATAGAGGGCGATGACCTAAGTTTCTGTGCCCGTCGTCACTGTCAGACACTGATACAAATGTCACTTGGGTTAGAAGCTTATTATTTCTGAAAGATATTGCCAGTAAATTTAATTTTTCCTGAATGGCAGAGAGAGTTGAATAATGAAATTAGTTTTTGGTTTTTTTTTTTGAACAGCAAGTCTGTTCTAAATTCCGGAGGTAGCAAAATACAGAATTTGGCTCTGAGACCTGTTTTTCTCTTGATTAAAAAAAAAAATCTTTAGCTCAAAATAGACAACTAAAGGAATACTAAGAGGGGCATGACAGGGCTTCACCCATGTGGCATCTGTGGTATTGCTGTCTGTCATTGGCTCTGGTTGCCTGTGTGACTTGCTTCTCTAAGAGCAAGTCCAACTGTCTTAGTGCTGCTGTAACAAAAATACCACAAGTGGGTGACGTTAACAAACAGGAATGTATTTTCTCATGGTTTAGGAGGCTAGAGGTCCAAATGCAGGGTGCCAGGCTCTAGGGGAAGGCTTTCTCTCTGTGCTGGTTCTGGAGGAAGGGCCTTGTCTTTTTAAGCTTCTGCTCATGGGCAGTCTTCACGTGGCTTGGCATCTCTCTTCCTCCATTTCTGCACTGCTTGCTTGTTTAATCTCTTTTATATCTCAAAAGAGAGTGACTCAAGATACACCCTACACCAATCCTGCCTCATTCACACAGCAAAGACAACCCATTCCCAAATGGGATTATAACCACAGGCATAGAGGTTAGGATTTACAACACATATTTTGGGGGGAACATAATTCAATCTGTAACACCAACTCACAGCAGTGATTCTTACGATAGCAGCAGCGTCTCCCAGCTCTTTTTTTAACTGTTCATATGATTTTCCTGCCTGAGAAGATATAGAAAACACAGAATGAGGTGCCCTCAGGAGAAGCAAAAAAAAAAAAAAAAAAAAAAAAAAAAAGCGAGGGAATCAGAAGACAAGTCAGTGATAAGCAAAGATGCAGGATTGGAAGGTGCTGAAACATGATCTGCATTCTTTAATGGGCCCCCTCACTTCTCCATGCAAGACTTGAGAAAGCAGTTGACTAAGAGTCAAAAATCCTGTGTCTATGGGCTAACTGTGACTTTAGACAAATAACTTACCTGCTTCGCTTTCTTGTCCATAAAATGGGAAACACAATACTTGCCCTGGCTATCTTACAGGATGGTTGTAAAGATCAAAAGATGATGTGTTTGTATGCGCTTTATGAACTGTTACTCATACACACCGCGTATTCTTGAGACAAGCTGTGAATTCTCCAACTGGACTTAACTACTGTGGTGGGTGGGAATGAGAAGAAAGTAACACGGAGGGTGGAGTGAGCATGGAGGAAATGGGGTCCTGGTTTCACTCAGCCCTTGAATCAGACCCTGCCTTCCCACTGAGCTATTAGTTTTGAGTTCCCCAGCAGTAAGAACGTCTTCTCCGTTCTCTTTGTTCTTACACTCCAAATGTGAGGGTCCCAGGCCAGGAACCAGCCTGTGAAGGTGAGAGGCTCAAACCCCTGTTTAATGATCAGGATTGGTGTGTCGATGTCGCGACCGCTGGGGTGGGTGTGCAGGTACTCCTGGGCTGTAGTGAGGGCTCTCTCCTTCTCTGTGGCATTTGCCTCGACCCCAATCCACAAGAACACCTATTGTGGTAGAGATTTAATATTTTTTAATGTGCTTGTACCAAGGATTTAAGTACTAGATCATACACGATACCCTATTTTTCCCCTTCAGCAACTAATAGCCTTAGAAAACTCTCCCAGCCCAATTTGCTCAGCAGAGAGATTTTCCCAGAATCAGCTTCATATTTGTGATTTTAATTGCCATCCGTATGTATCTCCCAAATCTGTGTCTCCAATCCTGAATTCTCTTCTGAACTTCAGCTTCCTGAATCCAGGTGCAAAACACTTCCTCTTAGCTATCTCCAAGCACCTCAAATATAACACCCCAAATATAACACTCTTCGTTTCTAAACTTATGTCTGAACCTCCTCTCTTGGTGAGTGGCATCCATCTGGTCAGCTAAGGCAGAAACCTAGGTCATCCTAGATGCCCCCCACATCTAGTCAGTCACCGAGGCCAGCCAACCATCCCTTCTATTCATCTGTCAACTCTGTCACCATCCCTCTGTCCCTGTTCCACTGCCCTGATGCGGGCCCTCAGCAGCTCTTGCTGAACTATTGTAATAGTCTACTGACTGGCCTCCCAGAATACGGTTTTCTGTTTTTCTCCCCTCCACCCCTCCTTCTCCACAGTTACTAGCGTGATCTACCTAAAGCACAGTCTGACCCTGTTGCTCCCCTGCTTTAATTTTAGTGAATTTCCAGGATAAATTTCAAAAGTCCTGACATGGCTGGTAAGGCTCATACCTACTTTTTCACCTCTGGGATGCTCCATAACTCTATTTGATGTTCTGATAATATGTCTTACAGTGTCCTGTATACTATTTCATGCCTTGCTTTTACTTGTGCTATTTCCTCTGCCTGGAATGTCTGTCTTCTCCACCCTTCTTTGCCTTTTGAATGCCTGCTCATCCTCTGAGGTTCAGCTTAGGAGCTGTCTCCTCTGAGAAGTCTTCCCTCAGTCTCTAAGCTATGTTAACCAAAAGCCAAACCAAACCTGTTGCCGTCGAGTCGATTCTGGCTCAGTGACCCTACAGGGCAGCGTAGAACTGTCCCATAGAGTTTCCAAGGAGCAGCTAATGTTGGATTTGAACTGCCAACATTTTGGTTAGCAGCCATAGCTCTTAACCACTGTGCCACCAGGTCTCCTAAGCTATGTTGAGTGCCCCTAATTTGTGTTCCCATCCCATGGCACCTCGTACTTACCTCCATCATAGTAAAACGATGTTTCTATGTCTGGCTTCCCTCATTAGCCTGTTAACCCTCAGGGCAGGGGCCCTTCACCTTGGTGGCACCACACCTAGCGCAGGCCTAGCTCAGAGGAAGTGCACAGAGTTTGCTGAGCCAACCTGGAGACAATGTGGTGTGGGGAAGAGGTTGCCTTGAAAATATACCTTTTACACCCCACTATTCCATAAAAGGTCTGTGTCTCTGGACTTGGAATCTGCTGCTGTTGATCCTAAGAGAACAGAGTGTGTGATGATAGGATGGCCTGGTTTTCCTAAAGCAAGGTGAGGGTTTTAAACAACACTCTGTTCTCTCCAACCTTGGAAAAAGGCACGCTCTTCCTTTGGTCACCATTGACAGCTGTGTGACTGTGAATGGTCCAGTGCTACCCTGGTGTTTTTTCTAGGGTGGAGATACTATACAAAAATAACCTAAACTATGTCATTTGTTCCGAGTTCTCTGGATGTGTCTTACCTGGTCCCAGGTATCCAGGAGCATCACATCACCGGAGTTGAGGTCGTCCTGGGTGAAGTCTGTGATCTCAGTGACAAGGAACCGGCCAGTCTTATTGGAACATTCGAAGAGACGGGGCTGGACACCTAAGATTTCATTCTGTAGTCTGCAATACAGTTCATTTAGGGGAACTGAGCTTCTTAGAAATTGTTTTTAAAACCGAAAGGGGCCTTGGAATTTGTGCAGTTCACAAGCCTGGGAGGCAGGGGGAGCCAAGAGGCAGGGGATGATGTGTTCCCATACCTTTTGTGATTGGCATAAGGAGCTTTCCCTCCCAGTATGTCCCAGAACTCGGCAGGCTCCTGGCCCTCCACCACAGTGTCCTCGGTGCCGTCACAGAGAAGCCCAGCCAGCTCCTTAGCCATTGCCCGCTCATCCCCGCTAGACCCCTGAGAGTGGGTGTGGAGAGCACAGATGGTTAGTCTCACATGGGCATGTTGATGTGGAACAAGAAGCTTCTAAAACGAATAGCTCTGTGGCTACCAAACCGCAGGACCGCAGACAGGGAGCTAGGTTTGTTCTTCCAGTGCTCTGAAGGGGGAAGGAAAAGTGGGGTGGCAAGGGACCGGACTAGACTCGAAAACCCACAGTGGATGTTGACAAGCCACTTTTGTTTCAGCTTCAGTTGGAATTTTAGTGCTTACTTTTGATTCTCTCCTTTTTTCTTTATAGAGAAGAAAATGTTTATTTTTCTAAATTGCATATAGTAAAATTCACTCTTTTAGCGTACAGTTCTATGAGTTTTGAAAAATGCATAGAATCATGTTCCCAACACCACAATCAAGATACAGAACAGTTTCCTCACTGCCCACCCCAAGTTCCCTTGTGCTGCCCTGTTAAAGTCAAACCTTCTTCCTTTCCCTTCCTGTTAACCTTTGGCAACCACTAATCTGTTCTCTAGCACTATAGTTTTGCCGTTTCCAGAATGTCATATAAATGGAATTATACGATACGTAGCCTTTGAGTCTAGCTTCTTTCACTTAGCAATGCATTTGACATTCATCCATGTTGGTGTGTATATCAGCAGTTCTTCCTCTCTTATCACTGAGTAGGATCCCGTTGTGCAGATGTACCACTGTTTATTTATCCACTCGCTAATTGGGTTGTTCCCAATTTTTGGCAATTATCAATAAAGCTGCTATAAACATTTGTATACAGGTTTTTGTGTGAAAACAGGTTTCTATTTCATTTGGGTAAATACCCAGGAGTGGGATTGCTGGATCATATGGTAAGTGTATGTTTAAGTTTTTAAGAAACTGTCAAACTGTTTTCCAAAGGCTGTGTATTGTTTTGCATCCCTACCAGCAACGTGTGAGAGTTCCTGTCTCTGCATCCTCGTTAGCACTTGATATTAATTTTCTTTTAGCCATGCTAGTAGGTGTGCAGTGGCATCTCACTGTGGTCTTAATTTGCATTTCCCTAATGACTAATGTCATTGAACATCTTTTTATGTTCAACTCTCTATTGTAAAACAATTTTAGTGGTTTTTTAATGCATATGCCGATACAAATCTGAATTGACAAAAGCACATTTCTAGTGTTTTTGTTATGTTTTAGTGTCCTGCTACAATCCACCAAACTGGTGTGGAAAGATTGACTTATCCAGCCTCCATCCCCTTAGAAGTTTGTGGGGTGTCTCTTGCCATTAGTGAGTTTCTCATCGGAAGCTTAACTGTGGGGAATGTTGGTGATCCCTTTGGAGATCCTTTAGGGAAAAGCCTCCTCTTGTGAGGACAGCTCCAGCCTACTCTTTGGTCCCTTTGACCTTGCTGACATGAGGCTGGGTGCAGGGCTGGGCTTCCAGAGGCTGATGTGACCCCTGGGCCCAGCCCTCCTACCTTGCCATACCACAGGTAGTTCTCTGTCTGGGTGTGCAGCAGAAAGACATCATTGGAGTTTAGGGAGGAGGCGAAGGCTGGAGCCTCCACTGCTTTGGTGTTGGATTTGTCATTTCCTTGAATCTGGAAGAGCCTTACCGGAGGGTCAGGCTCATTATTTCCCTTCCTGGAAGTCCCACCCTAGAGAGAAAAAGAAAAGCAGTGTCTGGATCTAAGGAGCACCATGTGAGAAGAGCTCTGGCTAGCCTTTTGTGGAGAATGGGATATTATTTGATGCCTTCTTTGCCCTTGAGGAGCTTCTAGGCTAATGGAGACACCAGGGCAAGCTGA
Organism: Dugong dugon; assembly: GCA_030035585.1. Lineage (NCBI taxonomy): Eukaryota > Metazoa > Chordata > Mammalia > Sirenia > Dugongidae > Dugong > Dugong dugon. Next base: position 12,514,253 of record CM057465.1, read on the forward strand.
GTTATGGTACCAGTATTATTCTTCCTTCTGAGCACTTTATTATATGCCAGGCTCTGTGATCGGTGATTTACCAACATCAATTCATTGCTCCTCATAATAAACCTGTGAAGTAGGTATTATTATCCCACAGCACAGATAAGGAAACTGAGGCTCAGAAACCTGTCTTATAAATGACAGGGCTAGGATTTGACCTCTAGTGCTTCAGCCAGGAGTTCATGGAAGAAGTGGGACTTGAACTGGGTAGAACTGGAGAGCAGAGGGCACATTCTGGCAGGGAGGAGAGGAGGTAGGTATGGCACATGTAGGTTAACGAGGAGACTCTCCTGGCCGGAGTGTTAGGAAGTTGAGAGAAATACACCAGCACAGGTCATATGGGCAGATTATGAAAGATCTTGAACATTAGGCAGTGGTTTAGACTTGAAGCTCTAGGCAATTGGGATTCACTTATATGTGTTAGATGAATCCTCTTCTCTCTCTATGTCTACCCAACCCCTGCTTCTCTCCTCTGCTGTAGTCCCCTGCTGGCCCATTATTTCTCAGCATTCCTGCTCACGGTGTAATTTTATCTGGAGGTCCTCACCTCAAAAATAACCAGCGTCCCTTTGAAGATGGCCATGAAGTGGCGTGGCTCCTTTCCCATGGTGACCCGAACCTGCACAGGGGCCCCGTCAAACTGCCGATCCATCTCCACCGCCTGGTATGCTGAGGCTGCCAGCTCATCCTGGGAGGCATGGCGGCCCTGCAGAGTGAGAGAGGAGTGATAAGCCCCTCTACCTCCACCCTAGCCCTGCAGCTGGAGGAGCATCAGGATCTAAAACCGAGAACCTGCCTTAGGCCTACCTGCCAGATGTATAAGATGTAATGTGGCTTCCCATTCACCTTGTATGTGTAGAGAATCAGATAGCAGTCTCCCCCATAAAAGAAGCCATACCACTGATGCTCCACGGGGACCAACTCCAGGTTTTCGATTCTCCAGACCTGGGTGTAGAAGGAGACACAGTTCCCCAGAAATGAGGGTCCTGTTAGAAGAGACAGCTACCTGAAGGGACTGGCCCATGTTGACAGAGAATCCAGGTGGTGAGGCGCTAACCTCCACCTAATGAATACTTCCCCTTCTGGTTCTTCTTTCCCAGGAGTGAGGGCTCAACACATTTGCATGATTTGAATCCCAAGAAGAAGTGGATTGTCCCTGCAGCTTGGTCAGGTACATCCCCATCTTGGCTCTGTCTCTGCCAGATGAGAGACGATTTGAATATAGCTACCAGGTGAGTTATCGACAGCACGTTTGGCTATCTGCCTTTCACCTTACTGAAGAATTGTGGGAGGACTGCAGACTTGGAAGCCCCTTGGAGAATATGACCAGGCGCCAGAGGTGAAAAGGAAAGCAAAGCAGACACATCACCTGCTGCCTCCTCTACAGCAAGAACCATAGAGTGTGCCAGGGCGGCCTGCCCTGAGATTTGAGTCATTGGCTTACCTCAGCTTTCCCATTGCCATCATCAACCATTCTTTCCTGGGCGGCCACCTCTGGCGTGTTGTGCAGTACAGTTACATCAAACTTATCCTGGACAACTTTAGCTGCAGGAAAGGGATTGGGAAAAGCCAAGTGAGTGAGAAACTTCAACGCCTGCCTTTCTAGAGATTCCTGGCAGTGAGAGAATGCTCTGGGGGGCAATCTCACCGATTTTCCCAATGCTGAATGTTTTCCCTAGGCCTGTGGTCTGGTCCTTCACTGACCACTTCTGAAACAGCTGCTTGAACATGGCTGACTCGGCACCATCGTTGACGGTCTCTATGTTGGTGCTGCTGGGGTAGCCCTTCATCTCGATGAAGCTCTGAAGATCCCCCCACCCCAGAGAGGCGGGTCAGTTGGGGAACGCACTGGGTTCTTTGCTTGTTTGGGCATTTTCCCATTTGAAGCCAGTTGGTAGGTTTGTTCCCCTCTGGGACTCAGAGTCAAGTTCTGAATCACTGCTGCCTAGGGACCAAGTTATCCGCCTCAAGGGAAGGACTGAGTGGAGTGTTTTGGTGTCTCTTCATTAACATGTAATGATTATGGTTATTATTAATTTTTTGCAAGGTCCTCTATGCTGTGTTCTCTCAGCACTTACTCCACTGACTTTGCATCACATTAATTTGCTCATTGTGTTGTAAGCACATCTTGTTTGGTTTGCCTGCATAGGTCTGCACTGTATCATAAACTCCTTGAGGACAGGGCCATTAACCTTGTTATATGATATCCCCTTCAATAATACCCACTACCTGTTTTTCAGCAGGTATTGTGTGCCAAGTACTGTCCTAAGTAAACTCAATTTCACAACAACCTCAGGAGACCGATATTATTACCACCATGTTAGAGGTGAGGAAATGGAGACTCAGGCATTAACTAGTCTTCCTGAGATTGCTCATCTGGAAAAGGCAAAATCCAGATTTGAATCTGAGTTTGTCTGTCTGACTTTGAAGTCCATGTGTGTAACCACAAAGCTATATGTTCAAGCACCTAGTATGGCTCTCCAAACACATATCAAGTGTTACCAACAGAATTATTTGGACTATTTTGCACATCTGTAGTTCCTACCAGGGCTTTAGACATGGCCATCTGTTTCTCAGCCTTTGTGGCTCCTTTTCCTTTCCACACGAAGATCTTAGTTCCACTTTGGTCCAGGATGTAGCAGTCCTGAAGCAGTCAGGGATAAATTTGGTTACTGCTGCTCAAGATCATAAAGAAGGCTTTTCCCAGGGTCTGCCTCTGAAGCCAGGCTTGTCTACCCCAAGGTGAGCCCACCCAAGCTCTACTTACATCATGTTTCAGTAAGTCTTGGACCAGAGGCCTCGTGGCAACCTCTGTGACCACCAGCTGCCCAGTTGAGTCTGAGACGCTAGAGAAGGGAAGAGGTTAGCCTGTGCTGCAAAGTCTCTTGTAGCCAATTTGATGTTTTTCCTGTTTCCTCGCCTTGCTTTAGTGTGGAGTTTCTGGGTAGAGTTTGACTTCTTACAACAGGAATGGCTTGAATTGCAGATGGGAATGTGATGGACTCTGGGAGACTTTTGTGCATTTCTCTCCTACAAACATTGTTCTTTCTATATTCCTGAGTGTGTGTAGACCAGAGTAAAGGAAGGGTCTCCCCAAGAGGTCAAGAAGAGTTGCTAACAAGAATCGGAAGTAGCTGCCTCCTTGAGTGCGGGAACACCAATGTCCTTTTAGGAGCTGCATTTAAAAAGGACTGAGAAGAAAGCCAGATGGCTGTACTCAAAATAAGGAGCCAAGCAGAGGTGTCTGGTTTTCTAGGGGACACCTTCCTCCCACTCCAGCTTCCATCCAGCACCCAGGTTTATCTACTTACTGGTACAACATGATGTTTGATTTCTGCTGCTGATCTATGATCTCATCAGGGATTGCAGGCTTGATAATGGAGCGTTGGCCAAGGGTGTCCTGAAGGACCTTCAGCAGCTCTGGGCTGGCCTTCTCCTTGTCTCCCTCGATCACTCCTATTTCGGCACGGCCTCCTCGCTCCCTGTCCCGAATATCCTTTGCCAGAAGCATAGCCTGCCAAAAGAGCCCAAAGAACCACTCAGCTCATCTAGGCCCCCTTTTTGTCTGATGGCTTCAGAAGGAACAGCCTGGACCCCAGACACAGGAGTTATTCTGATGCTGAGAGTTAGTGGTCAGTCACAGGCTTATGGACTTGGCCTGTCTCCAAGGCAGGGTCCCATGTTAATCTTGGGGAAGAGCCAGCACAGAAGGAGGAAGGAAAAGGCACCTGAGAGAGTTTTTAGACTAGAAATAGCCATACCTTCAGACGCTCCCCACTGTTGCTCTCTGGGCCGTTCCACTGGATGATGACCTTCCCAAGGTCCATCAAGAAGACATCACCTCGGTTAAAACTGTCCCAGCTCATTTCTACCTGCAAATGAGAGCTAGGCATTGTTCAGGAGGAATTCGTAAGTGCCAAGTGGGGAGGCCCTGGGTCAGGACAGACAGTGGGCAGGACTTACCTCAGTGGCCCTGATGTTTCTCTTCCCCTTCACATGTAGCAGCCGTTTCACATTGTAGGTGTTGGTCTCCACGTGCTTCATCCCGGTGGCCACACCCCCCTTCTTGTAGCTGAGGAAACATCCATTCAGTTATTTATTGAACGCCTGCTGTGTGCTAAGTACTGGGGAGACAGTTGTGAATCACACAGATGCAGCCTCTTCTTGTGTGGGAGGTGGACAGTAAATAAGCGAGGTGTAACTGCTGTCACAGGAGTAGAGTTAGTGACTGTTTGATAGGGCGTTCAGGAAGTCTCTGAAGAAGTGACATTTAAGCTGAGATCTTAAGATGAGAAGGAAGAGTGCTCTGGGCCAAGGGAGCCTCAGTTACGAAGCCCCTGTGGCATAAGTGCTTGTTTTGTTCTAGGTACTGTCTGAATATCAGTGTGCGAGTGGGAGAGGGGCCTGGCCTGAGGGGGCAGCAGCGGCATTAATGATACCGTGGCTCCAAGGCCGGTGTCTGTTTAACCAGCCCCTGATCTCCTGTCTCCAGCACTCACCCCAAGCCAACCTCCATATCAGGCGTCCTACTCTTTTAAGGGAATACAGAAAGGAACGTTGGAGCATAGGAGTTTTGACCTGGGTTCCTTTGATTCCCTGCGGTGCAATGTGGCCAGCAGGTCCTCAGTTAGCAGTGATTGCCGACTCTGAGAAGAATTCTCAAGTGCATTGGAAGTCCTTCGTCTCCTCCCTCCCTCCCTTTTTCTTTTTAACCTCAAGTGCAAAGATTTGAGTTGACTAAAGCCCTCAGTTCATGGCACATTAGCCTCATTGCTCTTTACAAGAGCCCTCTCTTCTAAGTATTTATGTATTCCCTATTGTCTGCACACCTCACTCCCAGCCTCTCCCCACTCTAGGCAACCATCCTAATATGCTTAATGTCTCTCTTTTTATTTTCATTCCGGTAAAATGTGTCCTGTTGTTTTGTATGCATTACTTTTTTTTTTTTTTTTTTAAAACAAATTGATCTTCTGTGATACGTCCGTCTGTTTCTTCCTTTGCTCACTAAGCACCACGTTTTTGAGTTCTACCCATGTGTTATGTGGAGAGCTAACCCGTTGCTTCTAGCTGCTGCATAGTACTCTGTGGTGTGCATGGAGTATTCTCCCATCCAGTCTCCCAGTGATGGACACCTGCGTTGCCTGCAGCTTCCTGCCACCCCTATGAACAATCTGGTTCAGGTTCCCTTATTGACCTGGGTGAGCATTTCTTTGAGATGTATCCCCAGAGGTGGGATTTGCCTAAGTGGCACCAGACTGCTCTCCACAGTGCTGTGCTAGCCCACACTCCCACCAGCAGGGCACGAGGACTCTCATTTCCCTACAGCCTTGCCAACACTTGGCACCACCCCACTCTCTATTTTGTGCTACTCTAATAGGCAGAATCGAGGATGACGAGACTTCGTCTCACATACTTTGGACATGTTATCAGGAGGGACCAGTCCCTGGAAAAGGACATCATACTTGGTGAAGTCGAGGGTCGGCGAAAAAGAGGAAGAGACGGATTGACACAATGGCTGCAACAATGGCCTCAAGCATAGCAACGATTGTGAGGACGGCGCAGGACTGGGCAGGGTTTTGTTCTGTTGTGCGTAGGGTTGCTTTGAGTTGGGACCTACTCAACGGCACCTAACAACAGCAACAATTATAGGCTGAAGCGATAGCTTTGTTTTGATTTGTATTTCTCCTACTTTCTTTCTGTGCTATCGGCCCTTTGGGTTTCCTCTTCTGTAAATTGTTATTTATGGCCTTGCTCTGTGCACAACTACTCACATGATGCCCTGCTTGAAGTAGCCACGGAAGGTGTCGGATTCATGGCCCTGGACCTCTCTGTGCTGCACGGGGCTACCTCCCAGGTAGTCATCCAGCTGGGTGGTGCAGATGGCTGCGCAGCTCTGCTCGTCCTGAGAGGAGTCCTTCCCAATCCAGTAGTGGATATCCTGGGAGAGGAGACCTCCCACTCTCCGGGTCTGGGATGGAGCCAATGAGATCAGGTCAGAAGGCAAAGGTGGCTTGCCTCCTCTTTGCTGCTGACTTGGGAAGGTGGCAGCATACATACAGTGCCTTGTGTCCTGTCCTGGGCAGGCTCAGGTCCTCTCTCCCTCTCTGCAGCTGCCCTGGGCCCTGTGCAGACCTGCTATGTAGCTCAAGCTCTGGCAGCCCAAATTCTTCCCCACGTTTGAGGACAGTGGACAGCTGGTTGTTCCAGAAATAAGTGGGGATCAGTGGGAATCTCGTCAGAGTTGGATGGCAAGACTCACAGCTCCCTTTGCTCCCCGGAGCCACAGGCCCTTCACTTACGTACACCTGTGTGGCTGTCAGGCGGGAGATTGTTTCCTGAACTAGAAGGAGCACTTTGAGGCCAGCGATGGGCCTTGTGTTGATCTGGCCTTCCTCTGCTCCACTTTAGTCTGGGACCTGTGCCCCAGGAGGGAGAATTGCTGCTCATGGGCTGCATGCTGAGGTTCAGGCTGAGGGCCCGTGTCCCTGCCCTCTGAGGCATCCTGAAAAACCCAGGCTTGAGGATGGCCTTTGACAGCCAAACTGGAGGCCCGCTCAGCCCAACACGGAGGAAGAACTGGACAGCTAGCAGGACATGATTACCTTCCCTCACCAGCACACATACCCCTGGAGCCGAAGCACTGGTCTCAGGGGTGAAGCTGGCAGGGATGTGGGGGGATGGTACTCACCGAGAGGATGATGTAGCAGTCCCCTTCATAGAAGTTGCCGTGGGCACTCACGGGCACCAGTGCCAGCTCCATTTTCTGGAAAGACAAGGTGTGTATAGGCTGTATCTCCTCCCTCCCCCACAAGCCTCCTCCGCCTCACCATCGTTTGGCATAAGCTGTGGGGAGAGCTTGATGAGACCTTACAGGGTGTGGTGGTCAGTCACAGGATTCATGTGGCCACGCCTCTGGCTTCTGCTGAGCTCTGCCTGTATCACCCTGGGTCCGAACTGGGGTCCCTGCCCTGGTTTCCCCTCACCTCATCCTCCTCCCTGCTTCCTGCTTGGTCTCATCTTGCTATATTGCAGGCAGCCTTGGGAGCTGTCTTCAGGCCTTTGCAGGGAAAGAGTTGGCTATAAACTATCAAGTAAAAGCACTGACTCTAAGCAGCTTCTGCAAGCCTCCAACACTCTTCCCCAGCTCTCATCACTGACCACCCCAGAGTGGCCAAGACATGAAAGAAAGCTGGGAATGTGCGGGGCTGTGGGAGGTGAGTGCCAGCGTGTGCTGTGCTCTGTGCTGACGTCCCATATTTGGAGTCGTTTGGGTGGGGGCCCTTGTCAGCTGTATGTATGGCTTGTCCTGGGAGGGTCTCTCAGATGGCCTCAGATCTAGATTCTCACCGCCATCTTCAAGTGAGGGAGCTTGCAGCCGTACTAGTGTGTTGTTCATAAAATGTGTGTGAAATGTAGAAGTGTTTAGTATATCACACTTTTTGTAACTTACAGTACCTGCTAGCTTTTTCATAAACTAGGAGCCTTAGGAAATGGAAGTGACCCAAGCTAGAGAGCTGTGACTCCTTCCTGATTGAGGACAGTGAAGTGAGGGGTCACCTCTGGGTTTTGTCCAACAGCAACTGATGGGGCTCCGAGGGGGGCCCCCATCTGGCAGGTGGAGCTGCCCCGATCAGGGTGGTCCTCAGCTACAGATTGCTGAAGCTCAGAGTCACCCCGAGGGGCGCAGGCCCAGAAGGGAGAAGAGATGAGCAGTGCCCCATCGGAGCAGTCCCTCCTCCCTTCTCCCCCAACACCCCCCCCCCACACACACACACTTTGCAGGAGCCAGGTGCCTGTAGAGGACATGTTCCGTTTCTCTGACAGAGGCAGCTGGGAGCCTGCTGGGTGGACCCCACCCATCTCTCCCAGGCATTTACTGCAAGTGCAGACTCACTGAGCAGATGGCTGGATAAAGGGCGAGCTTATTTTTGCTTGGAGCAAGGCTCTGCAGGGCTAGGAGCATTTCCTCCACCTGCTTCACGCACCCAGGAGGGGCTGGGGATGGGAAACCATGCACTTTGATGCTGCCTCTCACTGTTCCCAAACCAGACTGAGGCGTCCTCAGGGCAGTCATCTGCAGACCTGGACACCAGACTCCACCCCAGACTGCATGGTGAGGAGTCGAGCCGCCCTCCCAACTTACCTCTATTCTCCAGGTGATGATCCCAGGGTCATTGCCCACGGCCCTGAAGGTGCTGCTCAGAGACATGGTGCTCCTCTTCCCAGGACTGAAACATCACAGAGCAAGAGGGGAGATGATGCCTCTCACGGCCTGCATTGATCCAGCTTTCTCCTAAGTCACTTCCCAGTCTCTCGTTAGCAACCATGCTGTGTCCTTGTGGTGCATCCCACGCCATTTCACAAATGTTAGGGAAATGACTTGTCCAAGTTCACTTGTGAGCCTGGCAGGCACGGGGATCCTACCCAGAAGTTCTGCTTCCCACCTGCCACTTCCCTCGTTAAGAGCTCTAGTAATAGCAATTATTTCCGGAGCGGCTGTAAACATGCGAAGCCCTGTGCCGATATACTTCGCATAGTTCACCTCATTTCATTCTCTTAAGGTGAGTGTATTTTCTTCATTTTGCACTGTAGCAAAGTTCAGAGAGGTTAAGTAGAGGTTCAGAGAGGTTAAATAACTTGCCCTAGGTCACACACTAGAATGAAATTCAAATCTGACCCTGAAACCTGTGTTTGTAGCCACTCCAATATACTGCCGTCCTTCCTGAACTTTGCTAACTTCAGTGGCAAATGCATTGGGGGACGGGGGGGGGGGGGGGGGGGGGGAGGAGGCTTACGTGGGGAGGGGGGAACTCTTCCAAACTGGGTTGCCTTCTCTCACACTCATTGCCTCTACCCCGCCACAGATTTCCTGCTTGCCAGATACTCTCCACAGTCAACTTTTTGCCCTTCTCTTTGGGCTTTTACTTTACACTTTTTTTTTAAGTAACCTATCTTAAAATTCAAATGCTTCCTGCTCTTGTCATATGACTAATATATTCCCTGTGCCTTGCAGAAAGGAAAGGAAAATGGCAGGGTTGGGTGGGGACAGAGAGTCCAGGGTGCCAGCAAGGGAAAGCGAGTGGGCAGATGCCCTCCTTAATCCCTCCACATGCAGATGTGGCTCTGGCTGTGTCTCGCCCACTGAAGCAGATTCTCTGGGCAAGAGTCAACTCAGAGAACTCAGAGTTCTCCAGTTCTTTCCGGACTGAGTGGGCAGGTTGGGGAGAAGAAGGGAGGAGTTGGTTAAAGAGCCCGTCCGTCTGAGACTGGAGGGGCCCCGGAAGACAAGGCCTCTGGACTGTTAGCCCAAAACTAAAATCATTCCTGAGGCCAACTCTTCAGACAAAGATTAGACTGGACTATGGGACATAAAATGATACTCGTGAAGAGTGTGCTTCTTAGCTCAAGTAGCTATGAGACTAAATGGGCAGCTCCTGTGTGGAGGTGAGATGAGAAGGCAGAGAGGGTTAGGAGCTGGTTGAACGGACATGGGAAATTCGGGGTGGAAAGGAGGAGTGTGCTGTCATAGTATGGGGAGAGCAATGACGGTCACATAACAATGTGTGTATAAATCTTTGTATGAGAGACTAATTTCCACTTAAAGCACAATAAAAAATAAATAAAAGCCCATCTGTGTGGACTGTGCACCGCCTGTATTAAAGGCGTGTCTGGGGTTAGGCACCTTCACATATCCATGGTCATGTAAGGGCTGTATATAATTAAAATGCCTGGTTCCTGCTCTCAAGGAGCTTGCAATCTGATGGTAATAGGCATAACAGATGAATGCTAGATTAGTTTCTCCCAAGAGGCAGAGGACAAAGGACAGGGTTGATGAGCTGTGGGTTTACACAGGATAAAAAAGCACCCTGTATGATGTTTGCTATGTGGAGGCATGTTGTGCTTGTGAGGAGCATGTCTGACCATTCTTTTCTTGAGCCTCAGTGGGTGAAGCCAGGTTCAGATAATATGTGCCATTATTTAATACGTACTTTGGCAAAAAACAAAAACAAGCTCCCTTTGTCTACTGCTCTAGTAGGACTAAAGCAAAGCAGTGATGCGGAGCAGCCAGTGTTTGAGGATCTAATTTGATAACTTGCTCTGCCCCACCCTGTGCCACTCAGAATTGCCAGGAAATATTTGTTCGGTTTTTTGTCAGACCCCAGATTTAGGTCACTGAAGGCAAATGGCATGACCCAACTAGGGGAAGGGGGCAAGGGCTAATGAACTCATTTTTTGGAGATGGGGAAGTGTGGACCTGGTAAAAGCCAAACCAACTTGGCATTAATTAGTAACGTGAATCTCAGAGGCCAAAAGAAGCCCTATTTCCCAGCAAGGGAATTAGGAACTGGGAAGAAGCTTACCGGACCAGGTTCCCCCGAATGCAGGAGACAGGCTCGACGAAGTGACTTCCTGCCACACCGAAACACCCAGAAAACCCGATTCCAACTGTGATATCAAAGTCCCTGAAAGCGGGCTCTCTCCCTCCCTTCTCCCCGAGTCCTAATCTATTAACTCAACACCATTTGAGAGGACTACAGACACCCCTAGGGTGGGGTGTAGTTTTGAAATCCCAGGTTGAAAGCCAGCAGCCCCTAATTCTCACATTCTGATGGATGAACCCCCAGCAGAGGAAGCTGGTTGTAACTTCTGCCTTGCCTCGTACCATCTTTCTCCCAGGAGAGATAGGGGGACAGTTTTCTCCATCTTTCCCAGCTTTTACAAATGGGTTCTGCTCGGTGGTCTCTAAAAAGGGGCCTCTGGACTTCTCTGAAGTTTGCAACCCTAGTCGCAAACTCCTGGTTCAACTCTTGAAAAAACAAAGACAAAGCCATGAAAATTTCAGTCTCTTCCTTTTGTTTCTTCCTTGTTCAGTAGGATTGCTCTACTCATGCACCCATAAACCAAATAGACCTTACCTTGCCTTCTCTCCCACCTGGTCTCCTTAGTTTTCTTGTGAGTAAGCAGCAGTGGTACTGAAGAACCACCACCCTAAAACCCCAAAGCAGGAGGCTCCAGGCTCTGCTGCCTTAGCTTAGTAATGGCTGCACAGACACTGGGTTATATTTGCTTGCGTTTGCATCTTAACCGCATTTGCCTAGTCCTAGCCAATCACAGGCAACCTAGCCCTGGGCTTGACTTATTCAAACCAGAGGGAAAGCTTTATCTGTTCCTATTCAAAACAGCAAAAACAAGAAGAGCGGACTTTTAAAGGCTTCTTTTCTAACTCCAGCTCCACGCCCTAATCTAATTGATTTTTTAGAAGTGCGTAGCCCATCAATAATGCAGGAAAGGGGGTGGGAGGAAATATGCAATCTGCCCTGCATTATGGTGATGACAGGAGAGGCAGGGGCTGGAGCGCCCTGCTGTGGGCTCCCAGGACATCCAGGCCTCCCTGATAAGCTTTTCAGCGTTTCTCTGAAGGGAAGCCTGGGAGAGGGCCGGGAGATGTTACTAGCTTATCCAGTTTTGCTCCTTGGGGCCACCACTAGCCATCCATCCATCAGTGTTCCAGTGACCATGTGCCGGGAGTCATGCTGGGCTCCTGGTTTGGGGGCATCAGTGAAGGACACCGAAGAAACAAGGCTCCAAATCTCGCGGGGTGTCTGGCTCATCCCCAGAAGTCGACAGGACACCACGCATACGCTTGTTAAACACCTGGATGGCAGTGAAGTTGGTTCCAAATGGGGGCCAGGGAAGAGCTAATGTGGACCAACTCCTATAACCTTGAGCAGCAGTCCAATGCTGAGTCTGCAGTGGGTCTCCTGGCTGGATGCAGCAGCTCGTCCAGCCTGGGTGCTATGGCTTTATCACCACCGCAACGGTTGTGGGGGAAGAAGGGTGGTGCCTGAATGAACAACAGCAGTGTCAAGAGGCAGTTCCCATTCCTGGATGGGTTTTTTAAACCCACTTTTATTAATTGTAAGTAATACAAATATTCCAAAAATATAAACAGACACTTAATGGCGTCCAACATTTCAAGTTTTTGAATACAACAAATTTATCAAACCATGAATCTGTAACCAAGGTAGTCAGAATCCCATAGCCCAGTCACAGTGGGAAGCTGATCCCCCTAACCCTGCAAATGGCATCTTGAAGAGGGAAAGCGGCAGGAGATGGACCGCGTCAAACCTGGGACAATAACAAGCAGAGAAGCTCATGGGGTCAAAGAGGAGGGTCTGCTCCAGGGACAGGTCCCACAGCAATAATGGAATGGGGCAGCCGGCCAGCTCCTCTGACCTCCCCTCCCCTGGCTGAATGCAGATATAAACTGGCTTCAAAAAAAAAAAAAAAAAAAAAAAAAAGGGCAAAACTTAAAACCATGTTTTACAAACAAGGTGACTGAAGGACACTGGAAGAGGAAAACACTCTCACCTCCCCAGACCCCTGGCCTGGCTGCGACACAGATGCAGGACAGCCTTAAAGGGCTGTCCTACCAGTGAGGCACTGGGAAGAAGGCAGGGGCAGCAGAATAGAATGGGATCCATTTCCCAAGGCATGACTGCCTGGAGACTTCCCATGCTTTAGCACAAAGAAACTTCTGGGCCATTATTAACAGAGGTGCGTTTACACATTTACAAACTGGTTAAAATCTTTGGGAGGCAGGAGGGAGCTAAACAGAAGGTCCCAGATTAACTGAAGGCGAACTGACGTAAGGTCATCTGCTCAGCAATTAAACGTGCATTTAGGGTCCAGGACACATCTGCACTCCTCTCTAGTAAGGGACCCATGGGCCTACAGAGTGTCCCCTCTACAATGTGCAGAGTGGAAACCCTTACCTGACCCTTTTCCAAACTGGTCCTGTGTCCAAAGCTCCCCCTATGAGAGGGACACGAACATCAGGCTTTTGATTTAGAAGCCCAATCAGAGAGACACACTGTGTCCCTGAAGAGGCACCTTAAAGAACTGAACCTGGCAGGTGGGCAGATTCCTGACATGGCTTGAATTGATTGCTGACCAGGCACTGTGGCCTATTGCTTCCTGAAGACCAGTCTCAAACGGGAAGAGCTCATGGGAAGCTGCTGGGATGAGATGGCTCCCTCCCAATCTTGCCCTCCTCCAAAATGGAGTCTGGCCTAATTCCTCTAAGGAGCAAGTTTTGCATTCATCACTTGGCCTCCTAACACACTGTAAAACTGGAAGCAGGACAGCAAGTAATGACTTTAGGCTGGCTCTGGTCCACATAAGGGACCCTGTTTATTTGGCCGAGTTCCTTCTCCACAGCAGGAAAGAGAAGGGGAAGTGGGAATGGCATTTCTGTTGAGGGACTGCAGGCGGGCAGGGTTCCGACAGGAGCAAGGCCTATAAAGCAGGGCTTCATGCACAAGCAGCAGGGACACTTCCACCAAGCCATCCTGGGCTCTAGTCATGGGTCACTCTGGGCACTTGGACAAGCAGGGAAGGGGGGCACAGGCTTTTCTTCCACCTAGAAAAACGTGCAGATCCAAAGGAGGGCAGAAAGGGCCCCAGGATCCGGATCAGGCTTAGAGCCTCTTATTGCTTACTTAGCCAGAAAAGCTTGCTGGGCCCAGAGGGCAGAAGATTTGACCCAAGGGCTACCTAACACTTAGGTTATCCACAATATTAGGACAGAGGCCTAGGCCAGGGCCTGACTCCGAAGCCACAGCAGGCGTTGGAATCAGCTCTTGCTTTCCTTCAGGAGACACAGTTCCTGGCTAGCACCTAGAGCCCTGTTCCCCTTACTCGCAACCAGACCCCCGGGCACCAGGGAATGCTGTTGGGGGAGATGACCACATGGGCTTTGGGGATTCTCTGTTCCACTTCTGTGGCACCAAAGGGGGAAGACAAGGCCTTAGAACCTTGGGACAAGGAGTAGAGGCGGCACCACAATGCTAAAGACAGATACCAGCCAGCTAGCACTCAGAACACCAAGCTCCTGTCTGGCCACCTGGTTACTTTCTGATGCTGGACCTAGGGTTTGGAAATTCAAAAAGATAATAGGGGTGAGTCCTGAGTGGGAGGTGTCCTGCACCTGAAGCAATTTACAAAGGCTTTGTGATACCTGCCTCCAGGGAAAACAGAGAAGGGAACAGGAACTCCCTCTCACCCCAAAGGAAGGGAGGGCAGAGGAGAGAGCCCCAACCAGCCCCTGGGGAGGCCAAGATTAAGGCAGTGATGCTGAGACAGGGCTCCCTTTTTTGGGGTCCCCTTGTGCTCCCAATTATAGCAGCACTTCCCCTTTTGTTTTCCACCCTGGGGAAACTTCCATTTTGTGACTATTTTTTAAAGCATTCACTATTAAGAAGTTTTGAAGGCAAGAGACACCCAAAGCACAGGTGTGTGAGGGGCTCACTTACACCGGAGCTCTTTGGGCACCAGTTACCAGAGGCAACTGAGTTACGCAGGCAAACCTAAGTGAAGAGAACACCCACTCCTTCAGCTCAGGAAAATCAGGAATGTCTCTGAGGCCCTGGAGAGAAAAAGCAACAGCCAGGAAGGATGAAGGCTGGAGCGGACAGAGCTCAGCACAGCACGGCCCGGGGAAGACGCAACAGGAAAAGAGCCCACCCAAGAGACAGGATGGGCTGAGGCAGCTTAGAGCCGCCCTTCCCAGCCTTTGGAACAAGAGTCCTTGCGCCAGCACCACTGAGAATCCCTGAAGAGCAGACTCGTGGAAACAGTCCCGAGCTCGGCTGGTCTACAAGCTAAGGAAATACACACACACATGCTTTGGGATCCTCTTCCCTGCACCCCCAGCACCCCCTCACATTCATCTCAGGCCCGGGACTGCAGCTTTGTCAGAAACAAACCCGGCCAACACTCCAAGTTTAGAAAGAGAGTTTTAAAACAGAGTGAATGAACGGAAATCAGTTATGTGTCCCCTTCCAAGGCAGGGAGAAGACCTCCTCCCCCACAGGTTCAAGACTACGGCTAGGTGGTGAGGAAGGCAGGCCCAGCCCCAGCCACTGAGGAGACACAGCAAGGGTCCATGCCAGGCACTTGGCTGGAGGCAAGTGCAGCACTTGGGCCACAGGACCCCATGGCAACCAGGGTGCCAGTTCTGGAAACAAGTTCTCATCTTCCCAGAAGTGTTGTCTGTCTGCAGCAGCTGGCTGGAAGGAGGCTTCAGAAAGGCAGGTGCCTGGGACGTCCGAAGGCAGCCTCTGACCTGTCCTTTCTCCTTGGCATAAGCCTTACAACACTGACGAAAGGCCATGGGTTTGGCAAAAGAGCCTTCAATAGTCTTCACCCCTACAGAGCTCAGTGGCTCTCAGGGTGACTGCAGAGGAGACGAACTAACTTGGGGAGAGTCTTGACCATTCCACTTCTCCCCCAACCTGAAACACTGAACATCCTGTGGCCAGTTCAAGGTCAGTCACACACACACAACACACACACACACTCACACTCACACTCAACACATACACATCTTGGGAACCCAACTCAGGGAGCAGGTAATTCTGGGTATCGTTGGTCTGCTATTTGCCCGCTTGGCATCTAACCTGTCCTAAAGCTCCTTCAGACCACTTTTCACTATTTCCAGGCCCCATCTGGTGAGGCACTGCAGCTTTCACTCTGTCGGGATGATCATAAAGGCACAATGTAGGAAAGTCCCCTACTATGATGGCCGTTGCTTGGAAGCAGGGAAGGCTAAGGGGCCCGCAGCTGCCCAAGGCTGGTGTAGACATCCTCTGCTCCGCTCAACTCCTCAAATATTGGGATCAGGTTCAGCAACTCGGTATCTGCCATGTCATCAAACCAAGACTGCACGGGCACCTGGGGCAGGGAAAAAGGTAGAGTAAATCCCTCAACTACCAGATCTTCCCTTCCCTCACCCCAGAGCTCCTGGAGGCTGGGTGCGTCCGCTGGAGTGGTAAGGCTCCCCTGGGCAGGGACTCCCCACCCCTGCAGTGTGGGTGCATCCGGACCACTCACTGCATTCTCCGGATGGAAGATGTAAGAAGCAGGCGAGTTGTCCAGGATGAGGGTTTTCCTCAGGTCCCTCCCCAGGCGGCTCAGATCCTTGACATAGCAGCCCTGGTGGAATACACAGGACTCACGGAACAGGCGGGCCCGGAATACCCCACGCCGGTCCAGCAGATCTGTCACCGGGTCAGCATACTGGGAGAAGAGAAGATGCCTTTGTTTGGACGCAGTTTGGGTTCCCCCGTGGCATGCTGTGGACAGCGAGCAGCTGTGGGACCACCCCTGTGCAGCCACGTCTCCTCCTGGTTCGTCTCCCCTCCTGCCCCCAGGTACCTTGGCCAGGCTGGCAGTGAAGAGGACACATTCAAAGAGTTCCCCCATTCGTCTCAGGAACTCATCCACATAAGGCCTCTTGAGCACATACACCTGAGGAAAAGCAGAGCAGCGTGTTGGAGACATCCCCCTGTGTGGTTGAAGCATCCATCCCTTTTACCACTTACACTAAGAACAGTAAGTAAGTTCAGACTTACTCTCCCCAGATTCCCCAACCCCAGCCATTCGGACAGCTGGTCAGAAAGCCTTGTGCCCCACAGACCAGGGCACTGGCATCATTCCCTCCCTAGGTTTCTGCTGGCTCGCGATCCCAATCTTGACCCAGCTCAGGAAGAAACACACATGCCCACATTCCAGGAGCCATCTCTGTTTCCAGTGGTGGACCATCAGCTGCCTCCAGAAACAAGTAATCAAGAATAGGCCTCACACATGGAAACAGCCTATCCTGGATTACTTGAATCCAGCCACAGCCTCTGTGGAAGCTTCCTGTCCTTGGCTCCGGCAGGACAGTCTGTCCAGACCACCATCAGCACAACGCAAACATCTCCTGAAACCTCAAGCCCTCACAGAGCTTCTCCAAACTGCACCAGGGAAAGGAACCTTTTCCCAATGACCTCAGACCAGACACACACGGCTTCTCGCTCTTGTGTCCTCTATTTCATACTCGCTCCTGCCATCCACCCCAAACCCCGTGTCTACCCACCAGGATCTTGCACATTTGGCCTAAAGGGTTCTTTGGCTGAATGGCCCCCATCCGTCTGCACTCTGCTGTTTCCCTCCTCCAGTCTCCCTCCCTCTCATCTAGCCTACTACACAGCTGCTACTAGAACCCTTTCCTTCAAAACCCCCTTTTTATCCATGTCACTCGCTAGCTCAAAGAGCTGGGGCCTGCTGTGATGTGCTCCTGCCTGGCACCGACCCTCCCTCCTGCACTGGTCCAAATCACCCACCAATTTGCCAGCCCCCCTGAGCTTCACAGCAGGAAGCCTCTACCTCAGGCAGTCACATCTTTGTTCCCATTAGCCTTGCCATTTCAACATGCAACGTCTCTCCCTCCTTCCTGACTCTTCACCAAGCTTGATAACCCCTCATCGCCACTCTTTGCCCAAAACTTGCCTTCAGCAGGCAGCCCTCCCTCGTTTTAATCTCATCCCCTTATTATTGATGTCCCTTTCTTGTTAACCAGGAGTTCACAGTGTACGTTTGCCTGTTTGAAAATCTACCAGTCTTTTCCCCCATGGGTTTTGTGCATCTCTGTACCCTCAACTAGACTGTAAAGGGTTTGTGGGCAGGGTCTGGGAAGTCCAAGGGGCAAGCCTGGTTGTGACCAGGGGTTGCAGCTTTGCCTGGCGGGCAGAGCACCTTGTTGGGGGAGAAGAAAGCTTCTAATGGACCCAGGATAGGACTGACATGCCACAGAAGCCTTAAACCTCATTTCTCTATGAGTAACTCTACTATTTGACTGGGCCATGCAACCAAATACCAGGACCATCAGGGCATCTGTTTCCACTGGTCCCTGACTCTCGGGCTAGCGGGCAGGCCTTCTAGGCAGACGTTTTGGTAAACGGTCTTTCGCTACCAATGCCGCATGATCCTTAACCCCAGACTGAGCAGGCTACACAGGGCTGGAGCCTAGTCTTGTTTAGCCGCTTCATTCTGTTTACTTTGTTTACTACTCTTTATTCTGACAGATGTGTACCAAGCATGTACTCGGGTAGAATCCAGTTTAGGGAGCCAAGAAGAGGGGAGCTGGGAAAGGCTTCACAGAGGGGGAGATGCCTGGGCTGGGAAGGAAGGAATTTACTAGCTAGTTGGGGGTGGGTGGGCATTGCAGAGAGGGCATTCCAGGCAGAGAAAACAGCCTATACTGGCTTCCTTGCCTGTGACAGGGAGAGACACCAACTATGCAGGATAATACGTAATAATGTAATGAATCATGTAATAGTGTGGCAACATGGGGGGGGGGGTGTGATCAATAAATAATAGCTACTATTATTATTAAATAACGCAAACTGTTCTTCCAGACAGCTTGGCTGCGAGAGAAAAAATGGGGGAGATATTAGAGAAGGATACGCGGCTGAAAGGAGCCCTGGTGGCGCAATGGGTAAGAGCTACAACAAGCTACGGCTGCGAATCCAAAGTTGTTAGTTCAAATCCACTAGCTGCTCCTTGGGGCAGTTCTACTCTGTCGTATAGGGTCACTATGAGTCAGAATTGACTTGACGACAACAGGTTTGGTTTTGGTTTATGAGGCTGAAGTCACAACAGCTGTAAAGGGGTGGAAGGTCTGGAGTCCAGGTGAATAGCAGGAGGTGGGCTGCCCACCCGCTGGGCTGGGGATGACCTGGCAGGCAGCTCACCTGGTGAGTGATCCCCTCAATCTCTACAGGCACTATGAAGTCAGCATTGCTGATTGGCTGGAAGGCAGAAAAGTTAATGAGGTGAGCATGGTATAGAGCGGACAAGAAACCTCTACCACAGCCCAGTCGGTCCCCTGCACAGCCACTGGCTCATCCCACAGGAGGGGCAGGGAGAAACAGATCCTACAACCCAGGAAGCTCATCCTGCCACCCCAGTACAGGGTGCGATCCCCTCTGGTTTTCCCTACTTCCCCCTCCCCCCCCAATTCTACCTGAGCTGCAAGAGATTTGGGGCCTTCTTGAGTTAAAAAACTTCCTGCTTTTCCAAACTAAGAGAGGTGCAAAGTCCAAGGCAGATTTAACTCCTCTTTCAGGCCTGCTCTGTACGGAGCCCTGGCAGCTCTCTGTGGTATGCGGCCATTGGGACTGGCAGTCGTTAGGGCAAGGAGGGGGCTCCTACCCGACATTCTTTGGTGTGGTCTCCAGATGTTTGTGATGTCAAGATTACCAAAATGCCAGAGCCTGCCCACCCCCGTCTTCTGGCCATCCTCTATCCTCAACTTCAGGCCACCTCACAGCACTGAGATGCTCACAAAGACAGATGCAGGAAGGGCTCCTGACGTGGGGTTACCTTAAAGGAGCTATGCACAAGGGTTTCATCCAGGTCAATGACCACACATATTCTTCCTTGATCTTCCTCTGTCACCTCTGGGAGCAGGCAGGTCCCTGGGATCTGAAACCAGAGCCAGGCTGCTGAGATCTGCCCACCAAGAAAGCCCAGTGGTTCCTTTCAGCTGAACTCTGGAAGAGCTGGGCTGATCGTGGAGACAGAAGACCCTCCATTTCACTATCCCAGGACTGGCACCACTCGATGGTCAGGAGATAGAGAAAGAGGAGACAGACTTGGCTGCTTGGTTTCCAGCCTTCCAGTGGGACAATTAAAGTGATCTGGACACTGAAGTGGAGGTCAGGGCTAGGCTGGGATGTACATGAGCTGTGGGAAGAGGGAATGTAGCTCCAGCTACTCCTCAAAATCTAATATGCTTTGCACATAGTGGACTCTCAACAAATATCCAGAACATATGGCTTCCCTGGGTGGGGAGGTGACCAGCCAGGCACCAAGGAGTGAGGGCATCACCCTGCGGAGAGGGCTGGGGATCCCCAAGTCCCAGGCTTCTGAGCACTAACCCTGCCAGATTCACCTACCTGATAAAACTGGTACTGGAGACACTGGAGCAGATCCGACTGAAGGAAAGAAGGAGACGGTCAGTGCCAACCCACCAATGCCTCCCTTGCCCTGTCCCAACCTACTCTTCTGCCTCAGGCCGGGAGGATAACTTTCTCCCCAAGACCCCGGCAACCCAGACGCTCCTAACATGACAAAAGTGACTTCTCTCAGGAGGTAGGCAGGAAAGGTGAAAGGCCAGTTTTCTTTCCACACTAGGCCTGGGGCGGATGGACAAGGTGGCGTTCCTGTTCTCAGTGGGACAAACTGAGGAACAGGAACTCAAGCAGTTGACTCAGGGACAGAGAGTCAGAAGGAGAACCAAGATCTCAGCTCCTCACTCTGGTGCTTTAATCTCTCGCTCAGTCCTTGAACTCAGGCTTTTCTTTGAGAACACGTGTTTTCTATGTTCCCCTCGGGGGGAAATGTGGGGGAGCACTAAGTCCCAGAAAACATCAAATAAACCAACATGAACTCACATTATGGGTACCCGAAGTGTGAGGGGAGGCAGAGTGCAGAGATCAGAAAGCCTTCCCTCCCTTTTGCTAATAATAAAATCGTTGTGGTTGTAAAAAGTATTAAGTGTTCGTGATGAAAATCTTGAAGAAGAAAAAAATCCTAGCACTTATAAAAACTTACTGTTGGCATTTTAGCATATTTCTTTCAAGCTTATTTTAGCAGTTTTTTTCCCCATAATATAATACAATAGTATACATGTTGTTGTCAATTGCCGCTCAGTTGATTCTGACTCATGGCAACCCCACATGTGCAGAGTAGAACTGCTCCATAGGGTTTTCAAGGCTGTGACCTTTCTGAAGCAGATCACCAGGCCTGTCTTTTAAGGCGCCTCTCAGTGGGTTCAAACCACCAACCTTTCGGCCAATACTTGAGCACTTAGCCATTTGCACCACCCAGTAACTTCAATACTATATAATTTCACATTCTCTTTTTTTACAATGTTACAAAACTCAATACTTTTCCACATTATTGCAAACTTGTAAAAATTAATTGCTTAGTAACACTGTTACATTATACTTTATTTTACCCTTTCCCCCTTTATTGGATAATGTGTGATTTTTCATTGGTGTGCATGTCTTTAGCCTATTTTTCGTTGTTGTTGTTCTTCCCACCTTAACATAAACTCACTTCCCCCTAAGGTTCCTATCTCATCTTTTAAGTTTCTGTTATCAATTTGATCCCATATAAATAGTTCTTAAAAGAGAGTAACGCTCAAGGCAGCCCTTTTTTTCACAAGTTAAGCTAAACTACTGATGCAGTTTTAAGATAATTTCAGGGGATATTTTTGGTTTAAGATTTAAAGATTATCTCAGGGCAATAGTTTAAGGGGTTCTCCCACCCTCCATGGCTCCAGAAAGTCTAGAGTCCATGGGAACTTGAAGTTCTGTCCTGTATTTTTCCCCTTTTGATTAGGATTCTTCTATGGAATCTTTGATCAGAATGTTCAGTAATGGTAGCCAGGCACCATCTAGTTCTTCTGGTCTCCTGGTGAAGGAGGCAGTTATTCGTGGAGGCAATTAGCCACACAGTCCATATCCTCCTCCTATTCGTGACTCTCTAGCCTGGTTTTGAGAGAGAAGGGTGGGCTAGGCCTTGATGTTTTAGAAAGGGACACCACTGGCATTGGGGGCAGGATTATTTTTGGATAGGGTTGGTCCTACCCTCAGAATGTCAGAAATATCTTCTAGTCATCGTGACACATCAAAAATGCCACCACACTTACAAATGCCTCTCACAGGTGTAGGTGACAGCTACTAGAAGGGGTTATCAAGAATGTGGTAGATAAGTGGTAGCATTTCAATTCCCTGGTTCCCTGCAAGTTGGGTAACTTAGAAGGTAGCTTTACATAGCAAAAAAAAAAGACAACAAAAAAAGGCTTTAGAGCCAAGAGACATCTGACCTTGAACGCTGACACTGCTAGCCACCCTGACACAGGTACCTTAGCGATGGTGTTGGTTTCCTCCTTGTATGCGGCGAGCTCAGTAGAGGAGCTTGACTGGCCAACATGCTGGGCACGAAAACAGCAGAAGAGGGCCTTAAAGATGCTACGCCCACGAGGCTTCTTAGGAGAGGACTTGGAGACCAGGCCTAGAGCAGAGAGAATGACAGAGACATCAGCTACAGGTAACTCCGTGACCATATCTCCCCTCTAGTATGTGAGCTTTACCAGGCCGCGCAGTATGTGCTTGGTGAGTGACCAAATACAGTTAACGGTAAAACTTATGTTCTTTTCTTTTAAACTTTGTTAAAATTTTGATGGAAATAGATATAAATAAAGATAAACAGCTAAATCTCTAAATAAAATGTTGACATACTGGGGTGAAATATTACACCAAAGCAAGGCTTTTTGAAGAATATCATAATAAAATTTTCAAATTAAGCTGTCTTAAAAGACCTGGTGATCTGCTTCTGTAGGAACATACATGTTCTTCATTCCAACACCTTCTCTTTAAAGCAGAAACAGAAGGAATCATCCACTCTCTGGTTTGGGAAACAGGGCACATGAGCTGCAGAGGATTTACTTCATTCCTTTGGGAGATGCCTCAAAGACGAGGTCAGGTATAGAATCCAGGTATTCCGGAACCCAAGTGTTCCGCTCTGGTAGCAGCTCACTGACAGTGCCCTCAAAATTAAGCTACGAAGACAAAACTCCCTAACACCAGATTCCAGGAGACTACCCATTCTACACAAGGGAGTAAGCTCGTCCCTTTCAAGTTAGCAGGAGCTGCAGTTCTGTTCAGTGTCAGCCTGTATAAATTCTGGCTCAGTGGCTGCAGGACTGAGCCCAACTTGCCTGAAGACTCCAGACTAAAAACTCCAAACAGACACAGACCCAAGGAAGAGCGATACTCTTTGTTCACACCTTTGTCTCCTTCCCACACTCCAAGCCACTTTCTTTAATACCTCTTCCCCTCAGAGACACACTGCCTTACTGGTGAACTGCAGGTGGATCATCCCTTTGGGACATACACATTCAGCCTCCGGCTCTCGACTGATGTAATTAGACCACAGCTGACCACTCCTACGACGACAATTTGGACTTTAGAGATACGAAGCCATTTTAATAACAGGCTTGATAAAGCAGCCCCAGAAACGACCACCAAAACAAATGAAATGTGTTGCCGTTGAGTTGATTCTGACTCATAGCGACCCTACAGGACAGAGCAGAACTGCCCCATAGGGTTTCCAAGGAGTGCCTGGGTGGATTCAAACTGCCGACCTTTTGGTTAGCTGCCGTAGCTCTTAACCACTGTGCCACCAGGGTTTTAGAAAAGGCCAAGCTGATACAAAACCTTACGGGCATGAAAGCACCAACCAGAAGTGGATTTCAGAGTATTTTCTGTAAGTTCCTTTTGCTTTAGATAAACTGTTCCAACAGCTGTAAGCAACAGTAGGAAGATGCGATGGGTATCGTGGCCAGCAGGTGGTGCTGCACAACCATACACAGAATGGTCCTCAGCCACAGGTCTCCTCTCCTGAGGACCTGAGTGTCCCAGACCTGAGTTGGACATGGGCCTTAGGATTAAGCCCGAGCCATTTCATTGTAAAGCCTGGGGAACTATACTCTGCAGGAAGGTAAACTGCAGCCTCTTTGTGTGGGTAAAGAAAAACAAAACGTGCCATTCAGGACAACTTCCTCTGTTGTTCCTTGGGGTGGGGGTAAAGGGAAGGAGAAGGAAATGTGGTAGGGGCCACCCAGGAGCAACACAGAGCTCCCGGCTTAGTCCTTAGAGCACAAACTTAGGCAGCCCTTGCAGAAATACATGACGGGAGAGTCACTTAATGCCCAGTTATTGGGCTGCCTGTGCCCCTGGAGAGGAGAAAGAGAAGGAGAGAAAACCAAATTCTACTCCCTAGGAGCAAAGGTCCTAAACAGCAGTCAGTCAAGTGGCAGTCAGCCCTGCCCTGAGGATGACATGATTCAGCTCTGACTCAACAGGAAGGCCAAGGACTCCCTGCAGGTGCAGACAGAAGCCTTCTATACCACTCGGTCAGTCCAGAGAACTCTCCCTGTCCCCCCCTCCGGGTTAGGCCAGGTGCCCTGACATGGGTATGATCACTGGAAACCTTTCAGAAAATGATTGGGCCTCCCCAGCAATTAGCCTAAAAACCTGGATGTCCACTCTTGAGCTCCTTGTCCTGGTGGAGAATCAAGATTTCCAGGGACCGGGGACCTTGTCCTGAAGGAAAAAGTTGCACTGGAGATATCCCAAAGGCCCCTCCCTGTGTTAAGGAGACAAAACTCAGAAAAGAGCCCAGCACTTAAAGACAGCAGGATGAGAGGCTCCTTGGATTTCCCCCTCTACTCTTACTGATCTATGCAAAATTGGAGGGAAGGCCAGCTTCCCCACCTGCCTGCACAGCCCACATTAAATTCCAAGCCCAGTGACTCAGGGCAGACGCTGACACAAAGCTCCAAGACCAAAGCTGAACCATATCTTTTCCTTTGGTTTATGGTTTCCTCACGTAGAACCACAATCAGAGGCTTAACCGGAGCACGGAGCCTTTCTTAAAAGGCCACAGAGCCCGGGTCTTTCCTGAAGAGAGGCCATCAAGAACGCACTCAGTATCTTTGTGACAGACGCTGTGAACGCTGAGTAATCCTGAGAGGCGGGGGGTTAAGAGGGCAGCTGGCTGGGGCCAGGCTGAGGCCTCCAGGCCTTGCTTGCTTCCACCACGGGAGGCCCGAGGACAGAAATGCCTCAGCCCTAGACAGGGAGCTTGCGGGGTGGGGGCACTCCTCAGCTTGGTTTGGACTCTGCGGGGGATGAGGGTCTTCTAAAAAACACAATGTGATCAGGCAGTCCTTGGGCCTCAGAGACCACAAATGCCTTGACCCCAGGGGCACAAAGAGGGCTGGTGTTTGGAACAGTTTTCAGAGCTGCTGCACACCTGGGGAGAGTACCCCAGACCCACAACAGCGAGGTCAATACCCCAGATGTCCCTCACTTCCCCCTCCCCCATTGGGGCCCCACTTCCCTCAATTCTTCCCCAGGCTGCCTGTCCCCTTTACCCTTATGAACACTGCTTCTGAGCACCCATCAGGGCCTGCCTTGGCCTCCCCCCAATATGGCTGCCTTCTGGCGGGGCCTGCAATGGCCTCAGCCTGGTACATCCATCAGCCTCCAGCCCTCTGTATGGCAGGTGTTCAGTAACTCTGACGAGCTGAGTGAGTGATTCTGGGGAGTCTCCAGGGCCTGTCAGTTCTACATAGCTGGGCCTGGGGAAGCTATCACTGGTTTGCAGCAGCCCAGGAACAGTAAAAAACAGAAAAGCCTACTTTACATGATGACAGGCAAGTTGGGCCCTGAAGGAGCTAGGCACACAAGGCATGATGCCACTTAGTCCTTCTGGGCCTCAGTCATGTTTACTGAGCATGTGTCAGGCCCATGCTAGACACTTCACATCATTACCTCATTTAATCCTCACTACATTTACAGAAGGAAAATTGAAGCACAGAGAAGTTAAGCAACATGCTCAAGGCCACACAGCTAGTATGAGTAGAGTCAGATTTGAACCCAGGTCTGCCTGAAGCCAGAGTCAAGGCTCTCAACCACTACTGCATAAGGCCCCCTAGCTCAGAGGCATCATGCACATTTACTAGCTCAACACAGCCAGGTCAGGCATTCTCAAGCTCCAGGGATCTTTTCTCTTTTGCTCTATTCCTGATAAAAGAATGGTTTGAGGTCCAGTCCTCCTTTTTTTGTCCTCTTAGGCAGACCAGTAAAGGTCGAAGTACAGTATGAGGATTCTACTCCAGGCCCCAACCTAAAGCCCCCAAGCCCCACACCTGCTCCAAGCAGGAGATACCTCCGGGGGAGCAAGAGGACAATAGGGAAGGGGGGCGGGGCCGGAGTCAGGAGCTTTGGTCCAGGACCTGCTTTGTTCTGAAGGTTTAAGGGTGAGGGGGAACCACACACCAGAGTGGGATCTGAAACTCATGTCAAACAGCCTTTGAAATGGCTCCTTTCAGCCAGCACTCAGCATTGTGTCCCTGAGAGCCAGGTGCAGGCCACCCCCACTCCGTCATATGTAATGGGGAGGGGCATGAGTCTCCTCCCCAGGAGAACACCGGACCCAAGATGATTACAGGTCCCCGGGGTTTTCATCGCACATGGTTTCCCCAATGAGGAGGGCAGGATTCCAGTGGGTGCCATGACCAGCTGCTCTCTCCCCTTCATGCCCCAACACCCCCTTGTGATATCCAGCCCTGTTCTCCTGCCCAGCTTCTGAAATGCATCTGGTCTCCCTGCTCCAAACAGCTGGTTGGGGGCTGGATGTTGGAGAGGACTGAATAAACCAATGGAGTGGGCCCCCAAGGAGGGCAGGGAGGGCAGCCTATCCGCCCAGCTCACTGCTGCAGGGCTTCCTTCAGAGGCAGGGTGTGAAAACAGGGAGGCATAGGAGGTATCCCTCCACCCTGAGGGTCACCTGGACTGGGGTCCAGGTTCTGAAGTTACTGACTGAGCAAGAGGGAACAGCCACACAACCTCTTTGAGCCTCAGTTTCCTCATCCATAAATTGGGATAACAAGACCTCACTCATGAGTAAAAGGACATACAAAACTTATAGTAATGTGCTGTGAAAACGCTGAAGCTAAATGCTTGCGCTTGTTTTAAATAAGGAGAGATGACCACTAATTGGCATCCGTCAGGGCCTCATTCTAGAAGGCCAGCCACAGATCAGGAGCCCTCCCCACTCCCATCATGCGGTTGAAGCCCAAAGATCAGAAGATGAGGGAAAAGCGTCTCAGAACTCTGATCATGAGCAGGTACCAAAGAGCCAAAACAACTCCAACACCCTGTCCCAAATCCACTACAAAGTTATTTTTCAGTTCACAAACTCCCCAACTGGTGTCATGCAAATAAAGGGAAAGTCAGGTTAGAATACAAGCTCTCTAAGGTGAGGCCAGCCGGCTTGAGGCAATGTTGCCCTCTCCCCTTGTGTCACCCCTACTGCCTCCAAGAAGCCCCAGATGAGGACACTATTTCCCTCTGCCTCTTAAGAAGCGTGTGCATGTAGACGGGTGCACAGATGCATACATATAAGATGAAGACAGGCTCTGCCAGGACAACACAATTTTTAACCTTTTTCTGAAGGTCAGGTCCAGGTTATCGCTGTTGCCAACAACAGAGCTTCGTGTTCCAGCAAAGGACCTCCTCACACATCCGCCTGGGAGTTGGCAGAAGGCAAGCTCTCAGGCTATGGGATTTTAACAAGCCCATTCATGTAGAAGGATGCTTTCTTGGTTCAGTCCCCAGAAGTGCTTCCTTCCCCCAACTCTCCATCCCTTCACAGCAAAGGCTTTAGTCTGAATATCACTATAAAATGGCCTCTCTGAGGGTTCTCCCTCCCCTCAGCTATCAAAGGAAGGAAAGTATTTGGAGCATTTCCGGCCCTTCTTGGCTAGCTGCCTGGGCCCTGCTGCCAAGATGCATCTCTGACTGGGGCTCCCCGTGGAGGAGTCCTCCCAGGTCCTCAGCAAGGGGCATGTGTGCCTTGGCTAAAGACAGGCCCTAAAGTGCCAGGTGGACGGAAGGGCTCCTTGGGCCAGCAGGTGAGTCAGCAGGGGAAGAAAAGAGGGTGAGAAATGCCTAGACATCCCACATGTAGAAAAGACAGGAAAACAACAGGGAGGGTGTACCAGTTTCTACAATGCCCACCTGCTTGCTGACACTGGTCTCTCCAGGTGGCAAGGAAGGCCAGACCAGCTCCCAAAGTTCCAAAGAGCAGCTGTGACTCTGACTGCATGGACTTTTTAAAAGAAGTTTTAGCTACCCAGTTTGGCTCATCCCAGTGCTCCACACTGGGCAGTCCTACCTAACAGATGTCTCTGTGAGTGCCCCTTCCCCAGGCAGAAGGGCTTCTTCCTGCATCTCCCCCTCTTCTTCTTGGAGCTGCACTCCATGTGCCTTACGTGCCTTATGTCAGTCCTGGGTCCTTGATGCTACCGGTCAGGTGGGGGTGGGAGGGGTGAGGTCACCCTACATCTTGCCTCCTGCCTTTTCCCTGTCCCCTTGATCTTCACTGGTCATTGATCTCAACACAGAGCCTCAACTTTAGGGACAGATCTTTGCTCAAGAAGAAGGGCTTAGTTTCAGAAGCAGGGAATTCCTGGCAATTTCTAAAACACAATCAAGATACTCTGTTGATTTCAGAACTGGCCTCTAAAGGAGTTACTGCCGAAACACCTTGGGCAGCTCTAATGTGCTTAAAATACACTGGAGGTGGGGGTGGAGGGGCTGAGCCTCAGGTCTGGAAGCCATGGGCAGGAAGATAAGAGAAAAAGTTCAAAACCTGGTGAGGACTGAAGCCCCAATCACCATGCTGCCATCTTGAGAATGCAGTTTCCCTCAGCCTCCTAATGAGGGGAAGAGGGTCGTCCCAGAAGACAAAGCTGGTCTGGACCAGAGGCCAAGGAGCTATTTTCTCACATACATGTCAGCAGCAGGCTCAGGCTCCAGTCCCACTCTAGAGGGCTCCTGGAGAATGTCAGGAAGTATTATGATGGGCTCACAGAGGCAGCAGGGACAGAATTAAGATGGCATCCATGAAAACCCAAAGGACTGGATCCTCCTTTGCCTCAGCAGAAGCCCCTGCCCCACACTGGACCAGCTGGAGTGAAGGTGCCATCATGAGGACTGGAAACCACATTTGCCCACCTGGAGCCCCACCTCCCCTCCTATGGAGGTGCTGAGCAGGCCACCACTGTGGGAGGCTGAGGCTAACAGAAACTTGCTTAGCAGGACACAAACACCCCCCTGGTAGCCACTTCAGCCCCTGCCTTGGCCCTCTGCCCCTGACTCCTGGAATGCTTGGGTTTGATCACAGACCAAGGAGAAGCCAGCGCCTCTTTCCCCTCCAGCTCTGTAAGCCTGCTCTGGTGAGATGGAGAAGGAGTAGCGAAGGCACAGGACAAAGCAAGGGAACCCTCAATGGTCCCTCCTCTGAGAAGGAAACAATATAGTGGTTACAAACAGTGCCAGAGACTTGACTTTAAGTCCTGGCTCTGCCACATACAAGGTGGGTGGCCTTGGGCCTCAGTTTCTTCACCTATAAAATGCGAAGGCTAACACTGCCTACATTATAGAGTTGAGAGAATTACAAGAAGCTTAGGGTGAGGCCTGGCCCCAGTAAAAATTCACTTAGTGTTAGCTGCTAATCATTAAGTACAGAGCACTTTCATACACTTATCTCAGTCTCAATCTCAAAATGGTCCCACTAAAAGGGACCACAGAGATTTCCTCCAACTCATTTAAGAGGCCACAAAGAGGTAGTGACAGGGCCAAACCTGGGAAATGGCCTTTTCCAGGACTCCACAAAAACCAATCACAGACACACACACATACACACACAACCCTAGGGGCCGGCCAACCAGTTCCTTTCTCATCTGGCTGGTCTCTGCAGGAGGGCTGAAAAGGAGCCTGCCATGGGAGCATCTACCTCCAGGGACACTCACGTGCTCCTCCCCTGCCTCCACATCTTCACCTAGGACTAGCCAACCAGTACAGGTATGTCGACCCGAAAGAGCACCCAGCTAGAAGTCAAGAAACCTGGACTGTGTCCCAGTTGCCTCTCAACGGCGGTCTTGCCTAAGGCACAACCTCTCTGGGGTTGTTTTCTCACTGGTCACTGGGGAATGAAAAGATCTCCCCTCTGTGGTCCCTTACAAGGTGGTTTCAGATCACCTGACTCGTGACTCAAAAAACGTTCTACAAAGAGGAGTGTAAATGAGAGGCTCTGTGAGTCATGATTAAGGCTTGACACTAGGACCTTGCCAAGGTTGGGGTCCTGGATGACATGGACCACCCATGTACCTTGGAGAAGGTGCTCAGCTCTCTTGTGGTTTCCTCCTCTGTCAAGTGGGGATAATTCTTATCTCATAAGGGTGTTATAAGGATTAAGTGAGTAACTAGAGAGAAAATGCTAGAACAGCACTTCCTGGCCCATGGTAAGCTCTATAAATATTGGCTGTCATCACTACCAGGTAAGCGAGTATTACTACTCTTGTCCATTCACAGATGAAAAACTCTGGGACTCCCCTTGAGGAACCCACAGGATCTTTAACAGCAAAACTGGACCCTTCAAGGGGAATCTTCCCACTCAGGCTAAACAGGCAGTTGGGGCCACTGCTGTGCTCACCTGGCTCTTCTCCAGGGACACCTGCCAGAATCACAGGGAGCGTTTGGAGCACGCCTGCCCATGCTCTGATTCAGTAGGTTCGGGTGATGTCTGTATTTTTACCAAGTGTCACAGGAGATTCTGATGTGTGTCCTTGGCTGAGAGCCACCGGCTAGAGGTTGCCAGGTGGTCTCTGATTAACCCTTCTAGGCTTGGAGACTGATTCGGCCAAAGTCCCTTGGCCCTGCCCCCCATCATCACTGACTGGCTCAGTGTCACTGCATGCTTTGGAGGACTCCTCTCCTGGGGTTTAGCTTTCCTTTCTAGGGGCCTTGCTCTATTCTACCCATCAGTCAAAAGCCCTGGGCCTGCTGTGTCTTCCTGCCGGGAAGGATGCTGTGTCATCCTAAGACCCAAGAGCTGGGGTCCACTGGCTCAGAAAGGTGCCTCTGCAGGCCTGTGTTAGGGCATTTGAATCATCCCATGATTTTGCTTGGCTTTCACCGGTGCTGGGCCACATTCGTTCCCTGGGAACAGTGCAGGTGGGAAAAAGCAACTTCAACAGGATGAAAAGCTGTTTACATGTC
Source organism: Dugong dugon (assembly GCA_030035585.1). Lineage (NCBI taxonomy): Eukaryota > Metazoa > Chordata > Mammalia > Sirenia > Dugongidae > Dugong > Dugong dugon. The sequence goes on from CM057465.1 coordinate 12,544,816, forward strand.
AAGAGATGAAAAAAGGTACAGGGTAAAAAGAGAGTAAGAGCAGAGCCTGATGGGGGTGGAGGAGGGCAGGGAACTAGAAGCACTGGAGAAGGAAATGGGGGTCCCATCAGAGCTCAGACCCAAGGGCAACCTCCACAGCTTGAGGAGAGAACTGGGCACATCCACCTCCTGTCCGGAGGTGGCTTGCAGTAGTACCCATCCTGCAATAACAGATCCTGTGCTGGCATACTCAGACCTGAAGGGCCGGGTACTTTGCTGGACAAAGAAACTGTTCTAGTGGGTTGATGGTCAGAGAGGCTTCCAGTTCTAAGAAGTCACTTCTCCACCTTGATTTTGAGTTCCTTCCTAAAAGACGCATGTTAATATACTCATCTGCATCCCAGCTGGGAACTATTCCTCCATTTCAGAAGAGGGAGAGAATCATGTCAGGGACACACCCAATCCCGTGTCCCCAAGACAAGTTAGTACAGTCCATGCTTCCTGGAGCTGATGCAGGATGAAAACTAGTTTAGTGCTGCTTTTGTGTCTTCACAATGTTGTAGCACCAAAACCAAAACAGTAAAGAGATAGCTTAAGAACATCTATTTTTCTACAAAATCTCAGTCTTTTTCCCTCGTTACTAAAATTCCCTAAATCTGAAATCTCGCTGAGTTAATTTTATTAATTCTCAAAGCAAACGCAAATATTGAGAGAATGTGGCACACAGCTACCCTGAGTATTCACCATACCCATTTTTGAGGGGTCTAGTAACTGGGTTCACCATGAGTCAGAACCGACCTGAGGCAACTACCAACCAGAAGCAACCGCTGAGATGGTTAGACTCTCCATTTACAGACTCTTCACGAGAGGTGCACGGCCCCCTGGCTTCCCCTCACCCCTAGATACCCCCTCACCCCTAGATACCCCCGCGCCAGGCAGAACAGCAAAGTCCAAAGCACACGCTACTCATATGAGTACAGATAAAATCCCATCCTAAGTCATACTGCCACAAGAAGGGGTCTGTGCACAAGGCTGTTTGCTTCCAGAAGGTCCAAGCCCCCACACCAGTGTCCCCTCTGACCCGCAGCCACCTGTTGTTTAACGATAAAACCCACATGAACACGTGCTGTTTGTACTGTGTGTCCTTGGAAGAATGGAGGAGGGAAAAGGAGTAGTGGTCTAGCTGTGTGAAAAGGAAAGACGCTAACATTTACCAATCACCTACTTAGTGTCAGACATTATGTACAGCAAGGTAAATATCATTACCCTACGTTGTTACAGAGAAAACCCTCAGAACGCTTAAGTGATTTCACTCATTGTGAATAGGAAAAGACAAGCAGGGATGTGAACCCAGACCTGAATCAGTTCTGCTCCAGGGACAGCTCTTCTGAAGTAACAATAAATACTTTAACATCCCCCAACCCACTCCCCCTTACTTCCTTGACCCATTTCACCCAATCTAAGAACCAAACCTCCCAAGCTGGGAACAAACGACGATACCTAAAATTCCCCCAAAAGCTAGCAGGAAGAACGCAGAACATTGAGGAAGAGGAGGAGGAGGAAAAGAAGTGTAAGTACACTTGTACATGGGTACACATACATACACGCTCATATGTATATTTTCACGTTGTCTTTCTTTCCCACCGAGCTACGAACACTTCTGTTAATTAATTCCCCACAGAAAGACTAAGAACATCAATTCACCTTGGCTAGAAATGTGACTTCTATTAGTATTTACCATTTTAACAAAACTCATGATTGTAAGGGATTTCCAAGATCCCACAGGGAGGATAAAATGGGCACCTCTTTGCCACCCAGTTTCTTTAAGACCCCTATAACTGAGAAGGGAGGAGACAGGAACACCACCACCTCTTCCAGCCCCTGAGGAGTTTTTCGTGGCAATTCTGAAGTACTGTTCAGCTGAAAGCTCTACAAGTTAAACTTGGCAACCGCAACTGCAAAGCCCCAGCCCCAGGATTTTAGGTGTTTACAAACTTGTTGCTGAGTTAGCAGCACGCCCTTGGGAGTGAGCAAACACAAGCTTAAGTCGCCACACACACCCCACCCCCTCCCCAAAGATGAGGGAAAAACTCCAAAAGAGACACAGGAGCAAGCCTCAGCAGCCGCCAAACCAACAAAAAGAGGACAAGAATGGAGGGTAAGCAAGGAGAGGTGAGAGGAACCAGCGGGGCAGAAGGAGCCAGCTATAAACACACACCCTGGACCCTGCAGGCAGTTCCAAGCGGCAACCCCCTTCCCCCAGCACGCCCCCCCCCCCCCAGCAAGCCAAGGAAAAAAGTCCTAGCAAGACTTATTTCTTAGCTTTTCAAGTTTAGGGCTCAGCTGCAAGAGCCAGAAAAACTTGCTACAGATCCTAATTTCTAGGGAGGGTCAGAGTCTCTGAGGAGAATCTTTGTCACAAGCTGACAGACACTCCCCATGTGAGGAGAGGAAACCAAGGAATCATCATCCCTTCTCTGTGAGGAAGGGGGCATCAGGCCTCACAGAAAACAAAAAATGTTCCGGTTCCCCAAATGCGTGTGGGTCACTTTGTGCTCTGGAAGAGGCTGCCTTCCCCCTCGTTCCACACTGGGAGGCTTGGAGAGGGCCCTGTTTCCTTGCCTTTTCTCCATGTAACGCCAAAGCCCACGGCACAACATCCCAGCAATGCAGCGACACCCTCCTATGGGCTGTGATAAATGGCCACTCTCTCGCCAAATGGATATTAACTTTTCTTCTTTGTTTTTGATGTTACACACAACCCTGTCCCTGCTGTACCAGAAATCATTTCACCCATCTGTCTGGGAAGATGATCCAATTTTGGTTCTTTTATCATCCATGCGTTCAGTAACTTTGTTCTACTTCCTCTACTATAATTACTTTTGAATCATCAACACACCTTAACAGACTTAAAACAGAGAACAGAATGCTAAAAAAAATTTTAAAGACCTGCAGTGGCAAACAACTTCACTGAAAAGTCACCCAAGATAGGAGCAGTTTGTTTCCCTCCAGAAATTTACTTATTAACAAAACTCCTCACATTCCTTTCCCGTTTTCCAAAGGGAGGCAGGGCATGGGAAATGGGATGCAGCACTGGGTAGGGGGTGGGCAAGGAACTCCTAAAGGAGCCAATTAAAACATCTGCCCCTTTGTTTTTTAAAGATGTAGGCTTAATTTGTAAATTATGAGGGCTTCAGAAAGCTGGCTAAGTGGTTGCTGGATGCCCAAGCAGCCCAGAAAGAAGTGTGCCTTTTCTGGAATGCAATCAAATTAATCGGAGATTCGGCTGGCTGCTGGCTTGAGAACTCAGATTCCTCCAAGGATAGTAAGTTTGAAGAGCAAACCACAAAAAAGGGAAACAAAAAAAGTAAATCCGAGAAAATTCAACCAACGTCAGCAACCCAGCACTGCCAACAAACTAGCTGCTTTGCTTTCTGCTGTGATCTTATTCTATTCCTCTCCATTTGCCCTGGTGTTTGAACCTTCCAAGCTCTGATCTGTAAACGCCCCTTCCGCAGTTCAGCCATCCCTGACTCCTGGCATGGGCCCATCAGAGTAGAGGACCTGGGTAGGGAAGCACAAAAGTTGTTCTTCCAGCTTCTCATCACCACTGCCCTCTGTGGAATCCTTCTGTACCCAAATTTCTCCACCTCTTGCTCACTCTTGGAGTCTTTTGCTGGGATAAGAGAGTGGGAAAAGTCAGGAGTAAAATGATGCACACAGGCAGCCTCCCTTTTCCAGCCCTCAAGAGAGCAGAGCAGCGAGCAGAGGCAGTGAAGTTGCTGCCTGGGTCACACAGCCAGTTAGTGATGCAGCCAGGAGAGCAGAGATCATGCCAAAACGGAGATCAAAACCGAGACAGGGGCTTTTCTGGGGGTTTGGGTTTGTAGCAGGCAAGACTCTGTCCTTGCATAGGGCAGGCTTACTTAAAGAAGGGCTAGTGATACACGAAGCATACACTGCACTCCCCCCTACATTCCACTAAGAGAACTGAGGAATGACTGACACCACCAACCAGCTTCTCTGTTTCTAGGCAAGTGTGGGGAGTTCCTTGGGACAGTGAACCTCAGTAATAAGTGACCTATTCACCACTTAGATGTTACCAAACCAGGGGTGCGTAGGATACGGTGGGACACTGAGGCCCTGCACCGACCCTCCACCAGGCTCTGTTGTTATTGTTAGGTACCGTGGAGTTGGTTCCGATGATTCACAGCGATCCCATGCTCGACAGATCGAAACACTGCCCTGCCCAGTCCAGGCTCTAGGCCTTCAGCACATTCAACTGCAGCACTGGCCCTTCACGCCCTGTTCTTGGTGTGTGTGTGGAGCGGGATATGGGGGGACAGGGCACTCCGGATTTGGTCCCATGAACGTGCTCTCTCCCTAGCCTCTGGGCCAGGTGGCCCCGACCCGGGAATGCTCCAAAAAAAAAAAAGAAAAAAAAAGAAAAAAGGCACTAGTCCCTACTTCCCGTGGAAATTCTGTCCGCTGTTTTGGACACGTTCTTCAATGCCACAAGAAGAACGTGGGGGAGGCGAGGGAAGAGTTTTGGGGCCTCTACTGTGACCAAACTAACAAGAGATTCCACCCTCGGGCCTCAACCTTTCCCCCGCCCCCCGGGAAGCCCCGGCGCCATCCTGCTCCCGGGCCCAAGCCCACCCCAGAAAGGGCGCGCGGTCCCCCTCGCGTCTCCTCCGCCTGACCCTCAGAAAGGCAAGGGGCTGCGGGCCGCTGCCAAAGGGAACTCGCACTTTTTCGCTGCGCGATTCGGAAACACGCCGAGTCTGAAGCCATCAGGCGAATTATATAACCAGGGACACCGCTCCCAGGCGAAACAAACGCGGCTCTGTGTGTGCAGCGGCGGCCCCGGGGGAGCGCACCGGGGCAGGGAGGGGCTCCGGCGGGCTTCGGGTTCGGCTTGTTTGCTCAGCTAAACTGGCGGGAGGCAGCCCGGCGAAGGCCCCGCGCCGCCGAGGTCCCGGGCCCAGCCCAGAGCAGGGGCCGGCCAAGTCCGGCGCTTCCAGGGCCCAGCCCCTCCCCCACCCGGCCGCCCCCGCCTCCAGGCGGCGAACTTGGTCCCAAGTCCCGCCGGACGCCGTCACCGCCCGCCACTGGAGCGACCTCGGGCTGGGGGACCTGGAAAGTGCTGGACTCCCGTCCCGACTCCTCTCCAGCTCAGGACTCCTCTGCCCCCCTCCCTACCCCTCTCCGGGTGGTTCTGGGGCAGCCAGGCGCTGCGGTACTGGGAAGTGACGACCCCACCCCCCAACTCAGGAGGGGGTGGACGCCAGTGGGCTCCAGCTTCGCGCGCAACCCCTCCGTCTCCCTGCCCCGGGGGGAGGGGTGCGGTACCCGGTGACAGCTGCGCGGATACCGCCCCTCCCCCTCGGGCGCCGGGAGCCTGGGCCCCATGCAGCCCCCACCTGGGTCGGAGCGCCGATCCGGACGCGTGGGCAGATGGACTAGGGAGTCTGGTTTAGAATCGCCGGGACTCCTCGTTTTGAGCCCCGGAAGGCCCGGAGCCGGGCCGGTGCTAGCCCCCTCCCCGCCGGGGGCGACGCAAAGTTTTGGGAAGTTGCTGCCCCTACCTTGCTTGGTGAGCACCAGGGCGTCTTCCCTCCGCGCCTGGGTGATGATAGAGCCGTGTTCCATCTAACAATCCCGCGGGCCCGGGCTGGCTGGGCGGGAGGACGGGCGGGCGCGCACGCTGGGCTGGGCTGGGCTGGGGGGCCTGGGCGGGGGCCGGCTCCTGCTCCGGCTCCCGAGACTCCGACTCCCGCAGCTGTTCACATCCCCCCTCTCGTTCCCTCCCTGGGCCGGGAAGGGAGGTGGCCTGTACGGAGGGCGGGCGGCCGGGGCAGCGGCTCCCCCGGGTGCCCCCAGCCCCGATCCCCCGGCGTCAGCTCCGGGCTCCTCAGTTTGGGTCCAACATGGAGAATCCGGAGCGAAAACAAGAGGAGGAAATGGGACACGGGGCGGTTTCCAGGCTCCCCCCTCCCCTCCGTACTCCAGATAAACAACCCGCGGCTGCAGCGCCCACCCCCGCGTGCTTTCCAGCTCTGAACCCGGCGTCTCCACAGCCCACCGGCGCTTCCTGCTCCAGGGCAGCGTCGTAGGCCCCGGGATCCTCCACCTGTGAACGGCTAGGGCTGCGGACCATCTAGAGCTTTGCTATTTTGTTACGGAAAAACCGAATCCCCGAGGGGGGTGGGGTGGCGGGCGAGCAGGCTGGCTGGGGAGACTTGAAACTGCTCCGGTACTCCGATTGGCCCACTCGGAGAAAAGGGGCGTGGCCCCTCCTTACTATGCGTTGCGAGGACCCAACAACATTCCAGTCGCTACGGCCACGCCCCCGGGCCACTCCCCCCTCGCTGGCTGCATCCGCCCATCTCCTCGGCCACACCCCCTTCCCAACTCTTAAAAGGCCACTCCAAAGCTGAGGTTTCCCTACTCAGTGGCAGGGTATTCGTGTTTGGGCGATTACACTCGGAGAAGGCGGAGAGGTTCTGTCTTTTGGGTAACCGGGTGGAGCCGGGAAGTCTAACCCGGCTCAGGCCAGGTTGGGAGGATTTGGGGCAGTTTTCTTCCTACTTGGCCCTCGAATCGTGGGCCTGCTGTTTCACATAAAAGGGTACAACCATGGAATCCGGAAGGGGGTGTGTTGGGGGGCGGCCCTAGGACTCTAGAATGTTAGAGCTGGCACTGACCAGAGGACGGTCTGACCCACACACTTTATTTGAGGAGGCCTGAGATGCTGTGCTTTGCTCAAAGCCACTCATTCCCATTCAGGGCTTTCCCCTTCCTCCTAACCGCCGCACCCCCCACCCCCCGGCCCCCAGTCGTAGCCTTAGCTTAGATGGATAGAGGTCTCCAACGGAAGGGCTTCAGCTCTCCGTACACATGCTGCCCTCCCTCCTTGGTCTTTAGGCCTTGGGCACCCTCCCCGGCTAAGGCTTCTGAACTCTAAGCTCTCACGGACCTCCTGCTAAAGATTGTAGAGAGGGGTTTGCATTTGTTCCCAAGAAGTGATAGCTCCAGGAACGCAGGTTTTAGCTCACTGTCATGTCTGTTTCCAGTGCTCTACGTCTGTTCACAGGTGGCACGGGCTGTCTTGGAAGGCAGGGCGCTGTTCGGCTCAAGACTGGCAAGAGTGGTGTAGAGGAAGATTGCATTAGGTGACTTCTGAGTCACTTGCAACCCTAATGTTCCGTGATTCAGTGGAACTCACTTCCTTGTCAGGGAAGGGTCTTCCAGAAAGGTCAAGACTTCTCTCTACCTGACCCAACATGTGCCAGGTTTCACTGATGGTCTGGGACAAGTAGGTCACAACTATCAAACACCTGCTTCCCACAGCTTCTCCTTCATGAGGACAGAGGAGGTTGTGATATGGATGTGCCTAAATAGTGCTCTGCATGCCTGTTCCTGCTATTCCTACACACGCATCCACAAAACCTTTTTATATAACACCATTTTAATGGAAATGCTGTTTTTCCAAAATGAAAGTGGCTGTTAACAGACGCTTTGAATGACGCTTATGTAACTTTAAAAACTGAGCTTGGGTAGATCCTAACTCATTAACGGAGGGGAAATCGGGAAGTTCTGACATACTCACCTCCCCTCATTATCAAAAGATCATTAAAACTATAGGAGTCTTAAGGTAAATCTTCAATATGCAGTTTGTAGGGGGCCCCTACTCTCTTGCAAAGTAGTTCAGGTGCAGTGGAAGAACTGAGAACTTGGGTCCTAGTTCGGGACCTGTCTCTGTAGTGTTGGGCAGGACACTTCACTCCTCTAAGCTTCTATTTCGTTATCCATAGAGACAACCCCTCCCCCTTTTATAGCATTTTACAGTTTGCAGTGTACTTTAACATACATTATCTGTACCATTTGTTCTCTCACTTCTTTGAGGTTGATGGAGCAGATATTACACCCATTTTGTAGATGAGAAAACAGGGGCCAAAGAAGTTAACTGACCTGCCAGAGTTCTCACAGTGAGAAGGTAGGACTAGAAGTTGTGTCTTTAGACTTTAAGGCTAGAACTCTTGACACGATCTAAAGGATGGAGGAGATACTAGAATCTAGTCACTATCTGATCTTGCTAAGAACGCTGACTGAATCACCTCCTCTGGGAAGCCCTCCCAGATGCCCATCTCACATTGGAGCTTCATAGCCTCCTACATGCCGTCTCAGAGTCCCTGGGTAGTGCAAACAGTTAATGTGCTCGACTGCTAATTGAAAGGTTATAGGTTCAAGTCCACCGAGAGGCTCTTTGGAAGAAAGGCCTGGCAATCAACTTCTGAAAAATCAGCCATTGAAAACCCTATGGTGCACAGTTCTACTCTGACATACATGGGGCCACCAATCAGGTTTAGTTACATACTGTCTCAGAGCACTTAGCACCCTGTCTTGCAACTGTTAGACAGAAGATAGACTGACACTAGGGGCTGTCTTATTCTCATTCATTATTGGATCTGTTGTGCCTATCATAGTACCTGACGCGGAGCAGGTGGCCTTTACATATTTGCTGTACACATCTTGACTCTAACTTTACCTGTTCTATTTTGTCCAGGGGTTCTTTAATCATTTTTGACAGTGACCCACAGTAAGAAGCACATTTTATGTTTTGAGATACCTGAAACAAGGTTCATGGGACAATACTTACATTTGCTATGTGCATACACTCTAATATTTTCTAATGCACTTATTGTATTTCTTCATTTTTTAAAGGTGCTGGCCATGACCCTTTAAATTGATTTCACAACCCACCATTGGTTTGTGACCCATAATTGGAACAACATTGTTTTCACCTCTGTATGCTGTGGATGCCTTCTGCGTGTGGGGTTCTGGATGTCGATGAGAGATGCAGAGGAGATGGCCCTCAAGTACTTCTTGATCTGAGGTGAAAGCTAGGTTTGATGCTGTCTTAGTCATCTAGTGCTGCTCTAACAGAAGTACCACAAGTGGATGGTTTTAACAAAGAGAAATTTATTCTCTTCACAGTCCAGTAGGCTACAAGTCCAAATTCAGGACATCAGCTCCAGGAAAAGGCTCTCTCTCTCTCTCTCTGTCAGCTCTGGAGGAAGGTCCTTGTCGTCAGTCTTTCCTTGGTCTGGGAGCATCTCAGCGCAGGAACTTCAGGTCCAGGGGACGGGCTCTGCTCCCGGCACTGCTTTCTTGGTGTATGAGGTTCCCATGTGTCTGCTTGCTTCTCTCTTTTATGCCTCAAAAGAGACTGGATTAAGACACTATCTAATCTTGTAAACTTCATCAGTATAACCTCATCACAGTGATAGAGTTTACAACACATAAGGCAATCACATCAGATTACACAATCATACAATACTGGGAATCATGACCCAGCCAAGTTTACAGACATTTTTTTGGGGGACACAATTCAATCCATGACAGATGCATAAGAAAACACATTGCTTTGATCATTGTGCTCTTTTAAAGAACTACCTATATGGGATCAATCGACAGCAACAACTCCAAGGAGTAGATAGGAAACTTAAGGGGCAGTAAGTTTATGTTAATGGGGGAGGAACAATTTGGGAAGGAAGGGTGAGAATGGTTGCATGACTTGTAGAATGTAATCTGTGTTGCTGAATTATACATGCAGAAACTGTTGAATTGGTGTATATTCTGCTGTGTATATTCTCAACAACAGCAACAAAAATAAATTATTAAAAAACCCAGACAGAAACCCAAGGAGAGAGGTACAAGAGTTCCAATAGAACCCAGCAGTGAATGAGTGAGGGTGGATGAGGGAAAGTCCCAGAGAGGCCTGTGCTTCCAGTGACTGCAAAGGCAGTGGTAGCCTTGGCTGGAGCCTGGAACCCCGAAACATGGGCAGGCAGGGCTCAGTCTCTTGATGCCATGTTTTTCTCCCTGCTCTGTCTTAGTTTACTGGGAACAGGTCTCCATGCCAGAAAGCTCTCTGGGCTCTTCATAGGCCACATTACAGATTGAACTCTGTCCCCCCAAAATATGTGTTGTAAATCCTAACCTCTCTGCCTGTGGTTATAATCTCCTTTGGGAATGGGTTGTCTTTGTTATGTGTTAGTGTAGGGTGTACCTTGAGTCCATCTCTTTAGGCATATAAGAGATTAACAAAGCATGTGAGAGAAGCAGAGATGGGGTAAAATAGATGGCAAGACACATGGAGATCTCCAAGGAACCAGGAAGCAGAAGCTGAAGAGACAAGAACCTTCCTCCAGAGCTGACAGAGAAAGCCTTCCCCTAGAGCAGGGCTTTGAACTGGTTTGTTCTGGTTCGAACCCCTGCTGATTACTTGCATTTCTAACAATTTCCCAGGCAATACTAGTGCTGCTGGTTAGGGACCGATTCTGAGAACCACTGGTAGAACAGTGGTTCTCAAAATTTATTATACATAAGAATCAACTGGGGATCTTGTCAAACTGTAGAATCGGATTCAGTATATCTGGGGAAGAAATGCAAATTCTCAGCAGAGGTTCAAACCAGAATGAACCGGTTCAAAGTCCTGCCCTAGAGCAGCACTCTGAATTCTAGCTTCCTAACCTGGGAGCCCTGGTGGCACAGTGGTTAAGAGCTATGGCTGCTAACCAAAAGAGTTGGCAGTTCAAGTCCACCAGCTGTTCCTTGGAAACCCTATGGGGCAGTTCTCCTATGTCCTATAGGGTTGCTATGAGTGGAACTGACTCAACAGCAATGGGTTTTTTTTTGTTTTAAACTGTGAGAAGATAAATTTCTGTTTATTAAAACCATCCACTTGTGGCATTTCTGTTACAGCAGCACTAGATAACTAAGACAGGCCTCTTTCCTATAATTAAGTGGGTAGAGGAGGTGGGAGACAAGCAGACATTGTAACTTCTGCTTATAACAGCCTTGTAAATAACCTCCAGCCTACAGTCTGTTTAATTAGGTCAGGAGTGATAGTGAAAGCCAGGGCTCTCTAGGCCTAACAACTCTCTGGAGAGAAAGCCCACTAACTCTCTATCGGCTCCACCTACCTGCTTCATCCCTTTTCTCCTGCCCTGACAGGAAGGTTGGTGAGAGGCAATTTGTGCTCCAGTCGCGTGCGTGCGCGCACACACGCATGCACACACACGCGCGCACACACGCGCACACACGCACACACGCGCGCGCACGCACGCAAGTGCTGAAACAGTGGGGTGGTTGGGGGTGGTTCTCACAGGGAGTGGCTGTCCCTGTCAGTCGTCCCTGTCAGTCTCCAGTGGCTACTGGAGTCCAACAGGGCGTTCCTGAGCCAAGACTTTGGAAAGGGAAACAGCTGAAGAGCTTCCTCTCTGGAAGATGCATGCTTACTCCAAGACCCTGCCCCTTTCTCCACAGAATATAAGCCTAGCGCTGGTCCCAGGGAGACCTGTCATGACCCGTTCTGATGTCATTGCAAAGTTACATTTTTCTTGTTTGGTTTTTGATTACAAATGGAACACATCCATTTTCTTGGTTTCTCTAATTGTTCCTGCAGAGTCTCAGTTCTGTTTGTTTTGTATTGTAACTGGGAAGGTGGAGTCTCAACATTAGAGTTCTGGAAACCTGTGCCCTCCTGTCACAAGGCTTGCGCTGTCCTCTACTAGCTGCCCAGGGCAAGGTCCTGGGGCTGAGATGGAGAGAGGTGAGGGAGGGAGACCAAGTGACTGTAACTGCCAGATTCTGGGGGCTGGAGAGGGTGGGAGGAGCTACCGGGAGAGGACTTAGCTTCCCTGTAGACCTGCCTGGCATGGTGCAATCATGTTCATCATCTCAGTCCTACCACGTAGTTACTTAACCTTCAGTTTCCTCACACTGCCATGGGGGTAATGATAGTACCAAGGAGCCCCGGTGGTACAACGGTTAAGTGCTGGTGCAATGGTTAAGTGTTCAGCAGCTAACCTACACCACCAGAGGCTCCGTGGGAGAAAGACTTGGTGATATGCTTCCGTAAAGATGACAGCCTAGGAAACTCTACCGGTGTTAGTTATTATTCGGTCATATACCCCACTGCCTTTGAGTCGATGCCGACTCCTAGCGACCCTCCGGGACAAAGTAGAACTGCCCCATAGGGTTTCCAAGGAGCAGCTGGTGGATTTGAACTGCCGACATTTTGGGTTAGCAGCTGTAACTCTTAACCACGGAGCCACAGCAGGGTCGCTATAAGCTGGAATCAACTGAACGGCACGCACCAACAGTAGTACCTAGTGCATAAGTGCTTGTGACGATTAAGTAGGACAATAGGAAGTGTTCAATGCCTCCCACACTGTAAGTGCTCAGTGAGTGTTAGTCTCACCATCATCATTAACCTCTCCTTTCCACCTGTTCCTTCTGCCTAGTTCCCCAAACGAAAAACCGGAGGTCACCCAAGACTCTTCCTCCCCACTCGTGCCCACCCCTAACCAGTCCTGAAGACTGGCAGCCCTTGCCCTCCCAGGTATTCGGCAGGCCTCTTCCTTCTCTCCATTCCCACGGCTGCTCTCTCAGGTCAAGTCCTCATTATCTCTCACGGACACTGGCAACAGGCTCCCAGTTAACCTCTTTGATTCTCTGGGGTCCTGACTCACCCACCCTCTGCCCCAGCTCTTGGAGAAAAGGCAAACCTAAGCCTGTTCCTGCCCTGATCCCGTCTATAGGAAATGGTTCAACAGCTTCCCAAGACTTTCAGGAAGAAGCTCCAAGGGCTAGCTGGGCGCAGCTGGTCCCAGGATCGGGCTCCTGCCAATTTGCCACCCCCACCTCCTCACACCACCCATGCTTCTGCCAAGAGGACCTAACTACCTGATTCTTTGACATTCTGTACCTTCATACGTTTGCACAAGTAGGCCTCCCTGCCGGGCAGCCCTTTCCCCTCGCCTCTGTGCGGTAACTACTCGTCCTTTAAGATACAATTAAAGGACCACCTCTTTCTCGAATTCTCCCAGACCTTAGTCTGACTTGGATGCTTCTCTGTACCCCGGTATTTTAATTCTGGTTACTTGACAGTTCCCCATGCCAGGGTAAGCTCCTTGGGGCAGGCACTGCCTTAGTCTCCACGCGCTAATGCCTCTTACAGAGTCTGGCGCGTAGCAGGCTCTGTGGGAGGCCAGTCCCTGCGGCACCTTGCTTCCAGGCACTGCGGACCTCCCAGGGCACTGAGCCAGCGAGGCTGGGCGGCAAAATCCAGCCCCACAGAGGCGTAGCGATGGGGAGGTTAAAGGGGGACATTTGCCCCCGGGCGCAAGCCCAAGGGGGCGCCAGACGAGGCCCGCCGGCTAATCACACCCACTATCGACCAGGCCAGCAGGCAACTGGGGGGGGCGGGTGTTCCAAATTTAGAGATTGCCCCTGGGCGCTCGTTACCCTCGCTACCCCTCTGCAGCCCCGCGGGCACTTTCTCCACTCCCCACCCCGCCCCACGCAGGACAGAGGGGTCCCAGACTCAGAGTGGAGTCTGCCGGCACCCTGACCGCCCCTTCGCCGGGAGTCGGAGATGTCCCGGGCTTTTAATGAAACAGGAGCCGAGAAGGGACTGAGGGCGATTTAGGTTTGGTGAAACCGCTAGACACCCTTCGCCCACGCATTCCGAAAGGGCGCGTGGGGTGGAAGAACCAGGAGCGGTGCAGACCCTCGACCTTGCCACCTCCACAGTCAGTATAGGAGAGAACAAGGACGAATAGAACTATCTGGGCCGGAGACGGCGGGCAGGCCGGATTCCCGCCTCCCCTGGACCCGGCACATCCTGTGCACCGCCCCCCGCCCCGCCTCCCAGTCTCGGGCGACCACGTGACCTGCGCCCCCAACAGCCTCTAACCGCGCAAATGGGGCCATTCTCCTAAATAGGGAAGCGACAGGAGCAGATCGGGTTTCTTGGCCCGTTTTTACAGGCTCCCAGAATGAAGCCAAACCTCCCTCCTCCCTCGCTCCTCCCCGCTCGCACGGTGGCGAAAGGAAAGAAGGGGCCCCTCCTGCACCCTACCCCCACTCCTCCAGGTGGTCCGGCCCGGGAGCGACCCCTCCTTCCTCCCTCCCTCCCCGACACTCCTTCGGCCCCTCTCGGGGCACTGCTTAGGTCGTCGCATTCCAGACCCCTGGGGCGGCCCTTTGAGGCCCTGTGGCGGTGGCAGTGGGGTGGCGGGACGCTCCTGACCCGGGCCCGTGACCTTGAGGCCTTCATGTGATGCTGATTCTGGTCCCCTCTCCCCAGATTTCCGGAGACCAGCTTCTTTGGGGCCTCAAGAGCTAGGGAAGGAGGGATGGCGGGTTTTTACCTTCCATCGCCCACTGTGTGTCAGGTCGGTGCTAAACGCTGAGCCTCCTTACTTCCAGGCCTCCCTGCACCCCAGGCAGGGGCCGCATACCTTCCCATTCAAGGACACTAGCCAGGAGTCCCAGGGCATGCCAGCTTACAGGGCTAGAATCTCTGCCCTTGGCCAGCAAAACGGACAGAGGTGAGAAGACTGGGTGGAGCCAGCTGCTTAGTTTAGGCCCAAAGCTATCCTTGTCAGGGAGGCCAAAGACAAGCGCTAACCTGGTCCCTCTGTTCTGCGTCCACAGCCTGGGACCCAGACCTTCGACAGCTGCCCCATGGGCTGTACTTTGGGCCTGTGGACAGAGAAGCTGAGAGAGGATTGATCTACTTCAGGACCGGGCAGACATATGTCTCTTACCCAGCCCATTCCATTCTAGTTGGAACTCAGATCATTAGAAAGCCGTGTACTGGAGCTGACCCCAGGCACATGAAGGGGCCCCAGCTTCTTTATGGGGTTGAGGCAGGAGTGAGTGGTTTGGAAGTTGAAGCACTTGCCACAGCCAACTTGCCTGAGAAGTAAGACCTTGTAGGAAGGAGGGAGAGTAGACCAAAGACATGGTAGAATGGAGGCAAAAACAATATTTTAGAAGGGAGGTGGCTCCATTTTTCTGGTGAATCATTCATTCAGATATTGAGTCTGTACTAAATGTGAGTCGTTCGTTCATCCGTTTGCAGAATTATTGATCCCTTATAATGCAGTCAGGTCACTGGTTGGTGCAAATGGTTCGTGCTTAACTACTAACTGAAAGGTTGTTGGTTCTAATCCACCCGGCTGTGCCTCAGAGGAAAGGCCTGTGGGAGGCATCTAGGTCCATTGGCATCACAAAGTTGATTAAGAAAATGTTCCGCATCCCACTTTGGTGAATGGCGTCTGGGGTCTTAAAAGCTAGCGAGTGGCCATTTAAGATGCATCAATTGGTCCCAACCCACTTGGAGCAAAGGAGAATGAGGATCACCAAAGACACAAGGGCCACATAAACCAGAGACTCCATCAGCCTGAGACGAGAAGAACTAGATAGTGCCCGGCTACCACCAATGACTGCCCTGGTAGGGAACACAACAGAGAGTCCCGGATGGAGCGGGAGAAAAGCATGGAGCAGAACTCAAATTCAAGTAAAAACATTAGACTTAATGGTCTGACAGAGACTGGAGGAACCCCCGAAACTATGGCCCCCAGACTCCCTGTTAACCCAGAACTGAAACTATTCCCAAAGCCCACTCTTTAGACAAAGATTAGACTGGACTATAAAACATAAAATAATACTTGTGAAGAGTGTGCTTCTTAATTCAAGCAGATACACGAGACCAAATGGGTGACTCCTGTCTGGAGGCAGGCTGAGAGGGCAGGAAGGGACAGGAACTGGTTGAATGGACACAAGAAGCCTGAGGTGGAAAGGGGAGTGTGCTGTCACATTAAAGGGATTGCAACTAATGTCACATAACAATATGTGTATAATTTTTTGTATGAGAAATTAACTTGAGCTGTAAATTTTCACCTAAAGCCCAATAAAAGAAGAGAGGCCTGATGACCTACTTCTGTAAGATTACAGCCATTGAAAACCCTATGGAGCGCAGTTCTAGTCTGAAACATGTAGGGTTGCCATGAGTTGGAATCCACTGCATGGTAACAGGTTTGGTTTTGGTTTCTCATGCATTAGGCCCTGTTCTAGGGCTACGGTGAATAAGACAAGGTTCCTGCCCTCATGGAGCTTACAGTCTAGTGGGAGAGCCAAACAAGTGAAGGGCAATTACAGTCCAATGTGCTAAGGGCTATAGTGGGGAAGCATAGCTCTGTGGAAGCCCGAAGGAGGGGTGTTTAACCCAGACTGGGTTGGGAGAGAGGACTTCAGAAGAAATATTATCTAAGCTGAGGCCTGAAGTATAAACATAAATTAATGGGGTTGGAGTGAGAGTCGAGTAGGGAGGAATAGCCTTCCAGGTAGAGGGCACAGTACATGCAAAGGCCCAGATGCACATTCTGGAAACTGACTGTTCAGTAGGGCTGGAGTACAGCTCCCAGGCTGAAGCAGGATCCAGAGGAGATGGAGAGATTACATTTGGGGGAGGAAGAGGGGTGAACTGATGAATAATGCCCATCAGGAATGGGTGAAGGTGGGGAAACCCTTGCTCCTTTGAGTTCGCACAGAATCCTGCAGGCATGCTGTAGGGGAGGATGTGGCACTAGAGATGCAGTTTCTTTATACAATTAATATTTATTTTTATCAAGATAATACATACACATAGTTTAAAAATCAAATAGTGCTGAAAGGCTTGTAACAGAAACAAAATCCCCTTGGCCTTTTTCCCAACCCTTATCCTACTCCCCAGGGGCAACAACTTTCAACTCTTTTAGCTATTTCTTCTGGCATTTCCTTCCTTATTTCTAAATAATATATATACCGACATTCTGGATTCATCTATTGTAGACATAACTTGCTGACTTCGTTTTGATAGACAAAGATTTTTCTTTTAATTGTACTTTAGATGAAGGTTTACAGAACAAATAGTTTCTCATTAAACAGTTAGTACACATATTGTTTTATGACAATGGTTAACAACCCCATGGTATGTCAACACTATCCCTTCTCAACCTTGGGTTCCCTATTACCAGCTTTCCTGTCTCCTCCTGCCTGCTAGTCTTTGTCCCTGGGCTGTTGTGCCCCTTTAGACTCATTTTGTTTTATGGGCCTGTCTAATCTTTGGCTGAAGGGTGAACCTATGGAGTGACTTCATTACTGAGCTAAAAGGGGTGGCCGGGGGCCATACTCTCCAGGTGTCTCCAGTCTCTGTCAGGCCAGTAAGTCTGGTCTTTTTTTGTGAGTTAGAATTTTGTTCTACATTTTTCTCCAGCTCTGTCTGGGACCTTCTGTTGTGATCGTGGTCAGAGTAGTCGGTGGTGGTAGTTATACTGGACTCAGTCTGGTGGAGGCCATGGTAGCTGTGGTCCGTTAGTCCTTTGGACCAATCTTTTCCTTGTATCTTGTTTTCTTCATTCTCCCTTGCTCCCGAAGGGGTGAGACGAGTGGAGTATCTTAGATGGCTGCTCACAGGCTTTTAAGATCCCAGAAGCTACTCACCAAGGTAGAATGTAGAACATTTTCTTTAAACTGTATTATGCCAATTGAGCTAGATGTTCCCCAAGACCATGGTCTCCACAGCCCTCCTAGACTAAGATTTTGATAGTTTTACTCAACTCTTTCCTTTCCTCTACTCCCTCGTTATGTTTTTATCATAATTTATGGTTAAATCCATGTTCAGTGATTTCATTATTGACTTTGTAAATATTGTTTATTCTTGAGGCAAGTATTCGGTTTATATTTCCTTTTCTGATATAATTTTTTTGTGGTATACTATGTTTATATTTCCTTTCTTGTACAACTTTTTTATTTTTCCTAGAGTTAATTGCCTCATTTTTTATTTGCTTGGTTTTCTTTTAATCTCTGGCTCTGTCTTCCCACATTCTTCAACAGTTCTGTAAAATGCCTTCTCAGTACAATTTTGCATATGGCCAAACCTGTCATATAATCTTATCGGTTCTTTTTTTTTTCCCGTGGAGACATCTGTCCTGGTGCACTCCCTCCTGCTTCTCTCTGGATGGGTTGCTTCTGTGGCACACCTGTCATCCTTGGACTTCCTATTGCCAGTAGCCAAGAATTCCCTTTGCCCTTTTCCTCTTTCCTGGACCCAGTATCTTCCTCTTCCTTGTTTTAGTCGCTAGTTTTATCAAAGTACATCCTACAGTCGCTTCCTGAGAAAGCGTGCCTGGAAGGTAACATTTTAGAGACTTTTGCATGCCTGTTGTTGCTGGGGGCTGTTGAGTTAGCTCCAACTCATGGCGACCCAGTGTACAACAGAAGGAAACGTTGCTGGGTCCTGCTCTACCATCACCGGTATGCTGGAGTCCATTGTTGTGGCCATGTGTTATTTTAAGTTCCTTCCGACCTAGGGGGCTCATCTTCCAGCACTGTATTGGACAATATTCTGTTGTCATCCATAGAGTTTTCATTGGCTGATTTTCAGAAGCAGATCACCAGGGCTTTCTTCCTATCTGTCTTAGTCTGGACGCTCTGAAACCTGTCCACCATGGGTGACCCTGCTAGTATTTGAAATACTGGCAACATAGCTTCCAGCATCATAGCAACACACAAGCCACCACAATACAACAAACTGACAGATGGGTGGTGGCTTGTATACCTAAAATGGCTTTGTTCCACCCTCACACTTCATTGACAGTTTTGGCTGGGTATAGAATTCTAGGTTGAAAATAATTTTCCATAAGAATTTTGAAGACATTGTTCCTTTGTCTTCCGGTTTCTAATTTTGCAGTTGAGAAGTCCCATGCCATTTTGATTCTTGAGACTTTAAATTCATCTTTCCCCCTGACTTTTAGGATCTTCTCTTATATCCCATTTGTATTTAAATATTATAGTACATTGGTGTGGGCCATTTTTCATTCATTTTTCTAGGCACTTGATGAGTCCTGTCATGGATTGAATTGTGTTCCCCAAAAATATGTGTATCAATTTGGCTAGGCCATGATTCCCAGTATTGTGTGATTGTCCACCATTTTGCCATCTGATGCGATTGTCCTATGTATTATAAATCCTACCTCAATGATGTTAATGAGGCAGGATTAGTGGCAGTTATGTTAATGAGACAGGACTCAATCTACAAGATTGGACTGTGTCTTGAGCCAATATCTTTTGAGATATAAAAGATAGAAGTGAGCAGAGAGACAGAGGAACCTCATACCACCAAGAAAGCAGTGCCGGTAGCAGAGTGCAACCTCTGGACCCGATGTGCCTACACAGAGAAGCTCCTTGACCAGGGGAAGATTGATGACAAGGATCTTCCTCCAGAGCCAACAGAGAAAGCCTTCCCCTGAAGCTGATACCCTGAATTTGGACTTGTAGCCTCCAAGAGAGAATATATTTCTCTTTGTTAAAACCATCCACTCACGATATTTCTGTTATAGCAGCCCTGGATAACTAAGACAGGTCCTTTTAATCTAACACAGTGGTTCTCAAAGTCTGCTCTCTGGACCAGCAGCTTCAGCACCACCTGTGGAAACATTTTAAAAAATGCAAATTCTGGGGCCCCACCCTAGACCTACTGAATCAGAAACTCTGTTGATACGATCCTGCAATCTGTGTTTTAACAAGCCCTCCAAGTGATTCTGATGCATGCTAAAGTTTAAGAACCTCTGTTCTAATAATTTATATCCTTTAGTTCTGAGAATTTATTTTCTTACTAAAATTTCTTATTTTCTTATTTCCTTGAAATTTCTTCCCCTACCATTTTCTCTGCTCATTTTTTCTGCAACTCCTATTATTTGAATAGTGGACTCCTTGGATTGATCCTCACAATTTCCTATTATTTCTCTGTTATTGGTCATCTCTTTGTTCTGTTTTTCTGGGAGATTTCCTCTCTCATCTTCCAATCGATTTGCTAATTTTGTTATAGCTTTCTTTTTTTCCCCCTTCCCTTTTAATTTTCAAGAGTGCGTTCATGTTTCCTGGTGTTGTTTTGTTCTGTTTTCATTTTTAACAGTTTCATGTTCTTGGTCTCTGAGTGCAGTATCTTATATGTCTGAGGATATTATCTTGAAATTTTCTTATTCTGGTATCGTCTGTTTCCTTTAATTTCATGTGTTCTGTTGTTTTGGTTTATGTCATGTTGGAGACTTTGCTCAGATGTCTGGTGATCCTTGTCTATCCATTTTTATTTGGGAGGGAGGTACTAGAAAGCCAGTTGGAAGCTCTCAGTGTGGGCTCATGCCAGGGCAATCTGGTGGCTGGCTGACTGTGTCACTGGTGAATCCCAGTTGTCATTATCAATAGATTTGTCCCTCTGGCATGGTTTGGTTTTCCCAGAAAAGGATCCTTAAGTCTAGTCAGCTGCTTGAGGGTTATAAATCTATCTGCCCAGAGTCCTGGAGTAGGGTGTAGTGTGGGAGATGGAGAGAGGTGAGTGGCAGGAGAAGGGCAGAGTGACACAATTCAGAATGTTGAATTACACTCAGCTTTTAATCCCACTCTTCTTCTCTACCACCCCACCCCTAAGTCCCAAAATTCTGTTTCAGTATCTTCAGAATCTATCTTTTCTCCTGCATGAGCGAGGAAGGGGCAGTAACCTTATTGTTTCAGGTATGGCTGGGTTTCCTGAGGGTTTAATTGCTCTTTAAACAGGTCTTCAAATAATCCCTCAGTTTTTAGACCTCGCCTCACGCCTGCCTTCTGACTTACTTGGTGCTTCCAATTCCTGAGCTTTTCTGGGATTCTGAGGGAAGAATCAGCTTGCCTTTTGTTGGTATAATCCCCTGGATGTTTTGGGCTTGCCTTTCTGGGGTTCTGTGGAGTCATCTACCACTCCCAAATCCACTTTGTTTTCATACGATGTGGTTCAGGATTCCAAATGTCTTCTAGTTTAATTGAAGAGGGAGTTTGGGTTTACATTTCTTATTCTCTTTGTTTTGGAGGTGATTTTCCAGAGAAAAAGGGGGCAGAAAGATGTCAGAGATGTCTTCTAGAGGTGATGCTTGACCACTCTTGCTACTGCTGGCAAAGTGCTGGGAGCGGGTTACCTGTTAGGAGGAGGGCAGGGAGGGGAAGGAGAGAGGTGACAGGAGCTTAGAAAAGTTGCTGTGGTGAACTTGATAGGGAGTTCCCCAAAGATGAAATGGATTATTGGGCCCCAGTGAGGACTATTTGAGGTGAGACAGTGAGAATCAGTGGTTAATGCAGAGTAGCTTCCGGCTCAGAGAGAGTGAGAGGAGTAGGGGGCATTCTAGAGTAGAGGGAGGGCAGTAAAGTGACTGGCCTCGGGGCAAGCCATGCGGCAGAAGAAAACAAGACAATATTGACAACCACTTATGGGATGTTGATTATGTTCCAGGGACTGGACCAGGTTCTTTGAAGCAGGCTGAGTGGGGAGCTGAGAGGAGGAAAGAAAGGAGGTAGGAGCCAAAGAAGATCTAAGACTCAGATTTGGGGGTGGGGCAGTTCTGAGTGATGATGGAATCTCCAACCCGAGGTGGGAGACCTACCGAAGTGTAGAACCATGAAGCAGCATGTCCCTGAGGAAGGTAAGAGGTGACCAACCAAAAAACAAACTAACAAAAACCAAAAAAACAACCAAAGCCATAAGTTGATTTCGACTCATGGCAATCCCAGGTGTTACAGGTGGAACTGCTCCATGAAGAACCATGTGAAGATTTCAGAAGATGTCTCAGAGAGTGGCACTTGGCTAGAGCAGTGAGAGTACAACATCCATTCCATGAAGGGAAAAAGGTGATTGCAAAGTTTGCCTTAGAGAAAGAACATGGCGCTACAGTCAGAAGCACCACGCCATCTCCACAGCAAAGATCAGAAAATCTAAGTCAAACAGAGTCACACGTCAATCCTGAAACTCTAAGCATCAAATGAAGAGATAAAGAACTCAGCCAAGCACTGAATGGAATAAGAAACTGACTGAAACAGAGAGTGAGGAGAGATACATGCAGAGGTTCCCTATTAGCTACTGCAGCACAGATCTGCCATCTTGGACTCCTATCGGAGATCAGCGAACAGGGGGTATGAGAAAGCAGCTTCACGGAGCTTCCAGCAGGAGACAGAACAACCGGTAACCAGTGATATAGGCTTTCCCACCCCCTACCCTTCTTCACCCCCACTTAGCTTCCTCTGCTTCCTGCAGCCACAGTCTCTTGGCTGGGAAGCACCCGCTTCACCCCAGCGTTGCTTGGATTCCACCCACCCGCACTGGCCGGCTCCCTGATTGCCTCTTGTTGGCTGCTGGTGTTGCTTTTTTCCACTTCTTTAGATTTCTTCCTTACCTCTTACTACCTCCCCTTCCTTTCTCTCAAATACTTGGCTCTGTGCACCATCTTTGCTTCTTCCTGAAAGGCTGGGAAACACTGCTGAACTGTGAAACTGCTTCCCAGCCCGTGCCACCACGCTGGTGGGACCCCCAGGGCTTTTTATATGTTTGTTTGCTCTGATTTGTTCTGTTTTGATTTGTTTGTTTTCTTTTTCTTTTCTCGACTTGAGAGCCCCTTCTAGCTGGGCAGTACTGTGCAGCTTGGAAGCTATTCCCTTACTCTGCGCAGATGCACAGGGACATCCCTGGGGGCATTATTTCTTTTTTCTTGTTTTTTTTTTTTGGGGGGGGGGTTGTTATTTGTTTTGTTTTCTTCTCTCTCTTATTCCCTTTTTGTCTTTCTTCATTTCCAGTTTCTCAATTTATTGATTTTTTTCTTTTACCTATTTTCTTTTTCTTTCATTTTTGTTTTTCCCCATTTCTCAGTCTCTCATCTCTCCACTCCAATAGCAAGCTCCCTTAGCACTCTTTTTTGTTTGTGTGTATGTTTTTGGCTCCTGTTCATCTCTCCTCTTTCTCATCTTTCCCATACCCATCTTAGCTCCACACATCACAGTCTACCCCCTCTTTCCTGCCTACCTGTACTGTGCACTGAACATCACACTCCCAAGCAGCACAGGCACGGCCTACTGGAACCTGCCCTGCACTGATTCCCAGTCTGCACTGTCAGCCCTGGTACGTGACACAAACAACCTATCCCAGCAACTCCTCTTCAGCTGGACCTGCCCTGCTGTACCATACCTGAGTGAGTGACCCTGCCCATTGGAGAAGAAGGTGAAAAGTATCGTGCCCACAGACGAGCAAACAACAAAGAACGCACAGCCTGCCTGCTCAGACATAACTAAATAAAACAAAAAAGCAAGATGAAACAAACAATATCAAAACATTTACAAAAACAGGACAGGATGGTCTCAGTAGGCATCCAAAATAAAACACCAGATGACCTTCCAGTAGAAGAAAAGGCACTAGACCTAACTGATAGGGAATTCAAATCTCTAATATTCAGAATTATCCAAGAGTCGAAGCAGAAAGCAGAGAAAAATGAGGAAAAAATAGACAAATTCATGGAAAATACAGACAAAAATGGAAGAATTCAAGAAAATAATACAGGAACAAAATGCTAAAATAAATTCACAACTAGAAATCATACAAAACCAACAATTAGAAATCCAAAAGATAAACAACAAGATATCAGAAATGGACAGTGTCACAGAAGGGCTGAGAAGCAGATTTGAAACGGTGGAAGACAGGATCAGTGAAATTGAAGACAAACACTTGGATACAACTCTATTTGAGGAAAAATCGAGCAAATAACGAAGAAAAATGAAGAAACCCTAAGAATTATGTGGGATACAATCAAAAGCAAAAATCTGTGAGTGATCAGAGTTCCAGAACAGGGGGAGAAAACAGAAAACAGAGAGGAACTTTGAAGAATTGCTGACAGAAAACTTTCCCAATATCATGCAAGATGAAAAGCTGACCACCCAAGAAGCTCAACCAACCCCATATAGGATAGACCCCAAAATAAATCACCAAGACGTATCATAATCACACTCACTAAAACCAAAGACAAACAAAGAATCCGGAGAGCAGCTCGAGAGAAACAAAAAGTCATGTACAGAGGAGAAACAATAAGACTAAGCTTAGATTATTTGTCAGAAACCATGAAGGCAAGAAGGAAATGGGGCAACATATAAAAAACATTGAAAGAAAAAAATTGCCAGCCAAGAATAATATATCCTGCAAAACTCTCATTCAAATATGGTGGTGAAATTAGGTCATTTCCAGATAAACAGAAATTAAGGGACTATGTAAAAACCAAACAAAACTTACAAGACTTATTAAAGGGAGTCCTTCGATCTGAGAACAAACAACATCAGACCACAGGCTGAATACAGGACACAGGATTGTACTAGGCAGATACCAACCTAGGAAATGAACTCTTAAGGACTATGCAAAACCAAAAGAATTACAAAAGGGAACCAGAGAGGTTAATCTGTAAATGACAACAGCATCAGAACAATAAAAGAGGGTATAAATGGTGTAGGTACAGAACCTTCTAATGGAGAGGAAGGCAAGGCAATACTAAGTAATAATAGACTGGTTCAAATCTAGGAAGATAAGGGTAAATTTCAAGGTAACCACAAAGAAAGTTAACAAACCTACTCATCAAAATAAAGAAGAAAAACATAAAGTCTCAGTAAAAACAAAACCTACAAAAACAAAAGAAATGAAAAAAAATCCACAGACAAAAGGAACTCGCACAGGAGAGTAAGAGGTACAAAGAAAATGTCAGAACCACAAAAAAAAGCACTACAAAATGCAATCCCACTCCTAGGAATATATCCTAGAGAAATAAGAACTGTCACACGAATAGACATATGCACACCCATATTCACTGCAGCACTGTTCACAATAGCAAAAAGATGGAAACAACCTAGATGCCCATCAGCAGATGAATGGATAAACAAACTATGGTACATACACACAATGGAGTGTTATGCAAAGATAAAGAACAATGATGAATCTGTGAAGCAACTCATAACATGGATGAAACTGGAGGACATTATGCTGAGTGAAATAAGTCAATCACAAAAGGACAAATAGTGTATAAGACCTCTACTGTAAAAACTCATGTAAAAGTTTACACACAAAAAGAAACAATCTTTGTTGGTTACGAGGGATGGGAGGGGTGGGGAGGAACTAAGTAGACAGTAGATAAGTGGTAACTTTGGTGAAGGGTAAGACAGTACACAATACTGGGGAAGCCAGCACAACTTGTACAAGGAAAAGTCATGGAAACTCCATAGACACTTCCAAACCCCCTGAGGGACTGAATTGCTGGGCAGAGGGCTGTGGGGACCATGGTCTCGGGGAACGTCTAGCTCAATTGGCATAACACAGTTTATAAAGACAATGTTCTACATTCTACCTTGGTGAGTAGCTTCTGGGATCTTAAAAGCCTGTGAGCAGCCATCTAAGATACTCCACTAGTCTCAACACTTCGGGAGCAAGGGAGAATGAAGAGAACAAGATACAAGGAAAAGATTAGTCCAAAGGACTAGTGGACCACAGCTGCCACGGCCTCCACCAGACTGAGTCCAGTACAGCTAGATGGTGCCCAGCCACCACCACTGACTGCTCTGACTGGGATCACAATAGAGGGTCCTGGACAGAGCTGGAAAAGGATGTAGAACAAAATTCTAACTCACAAAAAAAAGACCAGATTTACTGGCCTGACAAAGTGGAGAAACCCTGAGAGTATGGCTCCTGGACACCCTTTTAGCTCAGTGGTGAAGTCACTCCCGAAGTTCACCATTCAGCCGGAGATTGGACAGCCTCATAAAACAAAATGGGACTAATGAGGCACAGCAGTCCAGGGACAAGGACTAGAAGGCAGGAGAGGACAGGAAAGCTGGTGATAGGGAACCCAAGGTTGAGAAGGGACAGTGTTGACATGTTGTGGGGTTGTTAACCATTGTCATAGGGCAATATGTGTACTAACTGTTTAATGAGGGACAGGCTGGGAGCCTAGACGGCACCACCCTTCTGGAAGCTGGGAACTTTTTTAAAAAATAATTTATTTTATTTTATTTTCGTTGTTGAGAATATACACAGCAAAACATACACCACTTCAACAGTTTCTACATGTATGGTTCAGTGACATTGATTACGTTCTTCGAGTTCTGCAACCATTCTCACCCTCCTTATCTAAGTTGTTCCTCCCCCATTAACATTAACTCACTGCCCCCTGAGGTTCCTATCTAATCTTTCCAGTTGCTGTTGTCAATTTGATCCATATAGATAGATCTTAAAAGAACATAATGCTCAAGGCAGACATTCTTTACTAGTTAAGCTAAATTAGTGTTCAGTTTTAAGAAGACTTCAGGGTATATTTCTGGTTTAATGTTTAAAGATTATCTCAGGGCAATAGTCAGGGGTTCATAAAACTGGGAAAGTTTTAGTGGAGTATTTGTAGGTAAAGTCCATGGGTTGAAGGGAAGACTCTTGGGGCCAGCAGATGACTCAGACCTCTGGTCCCTGAGTGCCCAGCTGCCTCCTGGTCTCCCCCTGCCCATTTAGTCTGGAGCTCCAACCTGCATCCCTGTTTTTAACAGCTCAGTCAGTCACTAAGCGTGTTGGAAGTCTTTACTCTGTGCGTAATTTCTGCTGGGTGTGTTTATGTGGGGTGGATACCACAGCAGTAAGACACAACAGTAAGCCTCAGAAAGCTTGCTGGCTCTGTCCAGGATTCAAGACCACTGCACTTGAAACAATTATTAAAAATTTATCAGCAGAAACTGAAGGACACCAAATAGGGTTATGTACCACTGGCAGCCATCCGAAGCCCCTCTCTGCCTACTGCACTGGTTGAAACCTCACAACAGTTCGCCATGTCTCCTTACCCACTGCTCCCTTCTTCCCCTGGTGTTACTGGTGACCTGTATCTTACTGAGCCCACCAGATCCCTTTGGGGGAGATTCATTAAGCTGGAGCCTGATGCATGATTTCTGCTCACCCGGTGCAGCCTTCCAGCAGTCTCCTGAGACAGGAAAGAGGAGGAGTGAGGGACCAGTCAACTGGGCCGAGACTCCTTTGCCCAGAGGTAACAGTGCAACAGGGGGCTCTTCAAAGGCAGCCAGTTTGAGGATCTGCCTGGCATGAGGTCCTAGTTTTGGGGGTTCTCTACAGAACAAATGAGAAAATACTGAGTGCTTGCCTTGTGACAGGGTCTGTTGAAGAGGTAGACCCAATACATTTCTTGTATTATGCCATTAAATTCATACAACAATCCTATAAGGTGGGAACTTTTATTATTCCATTTTAAAGTTGAGGAAATGAAGGCCCAGAGAGGTTAAGTAACTGTCCTAGTCAAACAGCTAGTAAGTGGTAGAGCCAAGATTTGAACCCAGGCAGTCTGACTGCAGCATCCCTGGTTGAAACCACTGTGCATTTTGCCAAATTGGCAGGGGGAGTCATCCTAAAATTTTAGGGATTTCTCTTCTCCGGGCCACCAC
Organism: Dugong dugon; assembly: GCA_030035585.1. Taxonomy (NCBI): domain Eukaryota; kingdom Metazoa; phylum Chordata; class Mammalia; order Sirenia; family Dugongidae; genus Dugong; species Dugong dugon. The sequence goes on from CM057465.1 coordinate 12,571,954, forward strand.
ATATTAAGAACTGAGTTAGAGGCCATTTTGAGCAAGGACCAGCGTGAGAAGAGGAGAGATCCGAGAGGAGAGGAATTCCAGAAGAGACACTGCCACTTTAGCTATTTTCCTTAATGTTCTGCAGGCAGGGAGTTCTAGCTTTCGATTTGCCAGGTGTCTCTCTGTTTTTCTAATTAACACCAGAGTCAACCTTTAGTCAAAGCCCTGCTTATAGCTGGAATCCATAACCCTGTGGCTCAGGCACCAGGCCTTTGTGAGAGCCAGAGAGGACAGAGCTAGTATAAACTGGGGGTGGAGTTTCCTGTGATGATGCTCCATTCGCCTCATCTATAAAAAGCTCCAGTATCATCTACCCCATTTATGGTGGAGGCCAGGGTGGCAGAGTGTGCAGGAGGAGGAAGAATCAGGCTGAAACAGCTCTTTGCCTCCCTGGATTCTCTTCCAAAACGCTGTCAGCACTGCCAGTTGGAAAATATTTTTCTCCCTCCCTTTGTCTTCTTTCTTATTTAAAAAAAAAAAAAAAAAAAAAAAAAGCCATCTGGTGTCAAATTCACTCCTGGCACATCATAAAGGGTAGCACTAAAAATGTCCCTGAAAAACTAAAAGCAAAACCACAGCAGTACACATGGAGATTTAATGGCAGAATCCTAGAATTGCAGAGTTGGTAGGGCCCTCAGAGATCAAACCTTCGTTGTACACAGGAGGAAACTGAGGCCGAAGGGATGAAATCATTCTTTTCAAAAATGCCCAGGAGAAAAGCCCTGATCTGTTCCCATAAAGATTACAGTCTAGAAAACGCTTTGGGGGCAGCTCTACTCCACAGCACCTGATAACAACTATGTTCAAAGGAGTCCCTGGGTGGTGCAAACTGTGTAACTGAAGAGTTGAGGGTTTGAACGTACCCAGAGGCGTCTGGGAAGAAAGGCCTGGCGATATTACTTCTGAAAGGCCACGCCTTGAAAACTCTGTGAAATACAGTTCTACTCTGACACACATGGGTCGCCATGGCTCGTAATCCACTCCACTGACAACTGTGTTTTTTTGTTTTTATTTTTGGTTGGCCTCACGTTGGGTCGCTAGGAGTCGGATTCCACTCCACTGCAAGTTCTTTATTTTTTTAAAATATGTTGGAGGCACTGTTCTAGCACGGGTTATTAATCATGAACAAAACAGAAATCCCTGCCCGCCTGGCGTTTTCAGTGGGAGGTTCCTGTCTCTGTCCCAGTCCGACCTCCGCAGGCGGGAAGCCTTGGCTTGTCCATCCCAGCCTCAAGGTGCACAATCGGGCTGCGCGGTGTGCCCCCTACGCTGTGGGCCGGGCCTGGGGCCTTCGGCTGTCCCGCTTCCCCCGCCCGGAGCTGCTGTTTACATTAGGGTGAAGTTTGCAGCGCCCATCCCAGCGTGGCCCCGGCCGGCCGCAGTAATCTCCCGCCGCTTCCTCCCGCCGCCACTTTGGCTCCGCATTCCTCAGGGTTGAGCAACAACTTTCCCTCTGAAGGCGGCTGGGCTGCGGCCAGGCGAGGCCGCTAGTGCTGGGCCTCGGGGGAAAGGGGCGCGGCCCGGGTCGCCTGCGCTGGGCCCCTCGGAGGGCGCGGCCCGGCTTTCTAGTGCCACCAGCAGCATCCCAGGCCCGGGTCAGGGTCCAGAGCGCAGCACAGCCGCCTGTGGCTTCCCTGGGAGCCGAGGCTGGAGCTGGGAGGGGTACAATCGAGTGCTTCCTGCAGACTGTGGCAGGATTGCGTAAATGCAAAGTGAGTGCGTGGACCCGATCCCGGTCCAGATCATCAACTGGTTCAAGCTAACCGCCCAGTCCAGAGCCCAGCACAGGGTGAGCGCACAGTTTTATTTATTCCAATCCTGAGGATTCTTTGTCAACGAAAAGCAGGTTTTAATAACTGCAGAAGAGGGGCCCTAACCAAGTTCTTGGTCTGAATCTAAATATTTACAACAATCATGTTAATAAAAGCACTTTAATCCTTAAACACCCACTCACGCCTACTGAGCTTCAGCATTATCTCTCTGGGGGAAAGATGGTTTCTTAATACTCTGCTCATTTTACAAACAGAAAGCTTAGGCGCACAAAGTTCCAAGACTAGTCAGAAACCAGCAAGGAGTTAGTACAACTCAGGCCACACAGCAGCCACCTCAGCCTCCTGACTCCTTCCAGTTAAGCAAAGTCCTTCATTGATCCTGACATGACCAGAACAGGAACTAGTCCCACTTTTCAGTTTTGGGAGCTGTGCATCGGATCCTGTAGGGTGGAGTTGTGTCTTGGTTATCTAGTGATGCTATAACAGAAATACCACAAGTGGATGTCTTTAACAAACAGAAATTTATTTTATCACAGTTTAGGAGGCTAGAAATCCGAATTCAAAGGGCTGGCTTTAAGAGAAGGCTTTCTGTCTCTGGTGGTTCTGGAGGAAGGTCCTTGTCTTTTCAGCTTCTGCTTCCTGGTTCCTTGGGGATCTCCACATGTCTTGGCATCTATTTTACCCCATCTCTGCTTCCCTAGCTTGCTTGTTTAATCTTTTTTTATAACTCAAAAGAGATTGATTTAAAATACAGTCTACATGAATCCTGTCACATTAACATAACAAAGACAACCCATTCCCAAATGGGATTATAACCACAGGCATAAAAAAACCTGTTGCCGTGGAGTCGTGGAGTCGATTCAGACTCACAGCGACCCTACAGGACAGAGTAAAACTGCCCCATAAGGTTTCTAAGGAGCAGCTGGTGGATTTGAACTGCTGACCTTTGGTTAGCAGCCAAGTTCTTAACCACTACAGCACCAGGGCTCCACCACAGGCATAGAAGTTAGAATTTACAACACATATTTTTGGGGGATACAATTCAATCAATAACACATGGGGTTAGATAGCAGACTAAGGTCTAAATCAGGTGCCCTCAAGTGATTCTGACTCATTGCAACCCCATGTGACTCCATAACATTCCACCCTTTGGCCCCCTACAAATTCATGTCCTTGCCACATGCAAAACACATTCACCCCATCACATCATCCCAAAAGTCTTAAATCAACTCCAAGTCCAAAATCCCATCTTCTGAATCATCTAAGTCAAATATGAGTGAGACTTTAGGGGCAAAATTTCTCTTCCTGTGGCAAAATTTCTCTTCATTTGTGAACCTGTGAAATCTAGACTACAAATTATCTGTTTCCAAAGCACAGTGGTGGAATAGGCACAGGGTAGACATTTCCATTACAAATGGGAGAAATTATGGGGAAAGAAGGGATAATGGGCACCAAGCAAGTCCAAAACCCAGCAGAACAATTTACATTAGCTCTCAAGGCTTGGAAATAATCCTCTGTTCTCTGAGACCATCTGGGAAATGGTCCCACCCTCCAGACTCTGGATGTTGGCCATACCCTCTGAATTCTGGGTGGAGGCCCCTCGGCTCTGGGCTTTAGCTCAGGTCCACTGGGATGGCAACTCTGTTTTGGGTGGCCCCATTCTCCTAGTCCAGCTCAGTGGGGACCCCACCCCCTCTTAGTCCTGGCAGGCCCTGTTTTTCTGCACATTGGTCATTTCAGCCCCAGCCCCTCAGCTTTGGGTGACAGCCCCATCCCTCTGGCACACCTTGATGGCAGCCCCACACTCCAGAACTGGGTTTTCAGAGATCTGGCTCCTTGAAACCCAGGAGGCTGTGGCCACACCCCTTGAGATTCAGGAGACTGTGGCCCCACCCTTTGAAACTGAGAGGCCCTGCTTCCCATACTCCTTCCAACTGTTCTGCTGATATCCGAGCTGGTCCAGGGATGGTGCTTTTATTTTCTTAGAGGACAACAAAACAGGCTTATTTGGCCTGTTTCCTGCTGTGGAATTCCAAGAGGCAGACAGCGTTCTTTCCTTTCATTCTTAATCTCCTTCGGTGTAAACTGATGGATTTTCTGCTATGGTGTCGGTTAGATCCATCATCAGTCACAGGCTTAATCTCTTTAACAAAAGACTGTGTAGCCACATCGTTGGTGAACATTCTAGGACACGTGTGCTTAGTTCGTACAGCAGAAGTTTCCAAATGTTTAAGTTCTGTTTCCCTTTTGTACAGTTCATTTTTAAGTCCATCTCTTTTCTCTCACATTTTACTATAAGCAGCAAGGAGAAACCATGCGGCCCCTTTAAAATCTTGCTTAGAACACTCCTTAGCCAGATATCCAAGTTCATCACTTACAAGTTCTATCTTCCACCAAACTTTTGAACATATTTCAGACAATTTCTTTGGCACTGCATAAAAAGCATTGCCCTTCCTCCATTGTCTAATCACATGTTTATCATTTTCTTTTAAAAGCTCACCAGAAGCACATTTAACATCCACATTTTTAGCAGAATTCTGTTGCTGGTGCCATATGTATTTTCTAAGATGATAGATACTTTCTCTATAGCTCTCCTCACTTCCTTCTGAGCCCTCACAAGAATTGCCTTTGACGTTCATAATTCTATCAACAGTCTCTTCAAGACAATCTAGGCTATTACTATTAGGCACCTTAAAACTCTTCCAGCCTCCACCCATTACCCAATTCCAAAACCACTTCCATACTGTAGGTATTTTTTAGAGCAGTGCCCTCAATTCTCGGTACCAAATTCTGTTGTAGTTACCTAGTGCTGCTGCTGTAACAGAAATACCACAAATGGATGGCTTTAACAGACAAATTTATCTTCTCACGGTTTGTTGTTGTTGTTGTTAGATGCCATCAAGTCAGTTCCGACTCACAGCGACCCTATCTATGTACAACAAAATGAAACACTGCCCAGTCCTGTGCTATCTTCATAATCATTGCTATGTTTGAGCCCATTGTTGCAGTTACTGTGTCAATCCATCTTGTTGAGGGGCTTCCTCTTTTTTGCTGACCCTCTCTCTACTTTACCAAGCATGATGTCCTTTTCCAGAGATTGGTCCTTATTAACAACATGTTCAAAGTAAGTGAGACAAATCTCACCATCCTTGTTTCTAAGGAGCATTCTGGCTGTACTTCTTCCCTGTCATGGATTGAATTATGTCCCCCCAAAAATATGTGTATCAGTTTGGCTGGGCCATGATTCCCAGTATTGTGTGGTTGTCCTCCATTTTGTAATTGTAATTTTATGTTAAAGAGGATTAGGGTGGGATTATATAACACCCTCACTAAGGTCACATTCCTGATCCAACATAAAGGGAGTTTCCCTGGGCTGTGGCCTGCACCACCTTTTATCTTACAAGAGATAAAAGGAAAGGGAAGCAAGCAGAGAGTGGGGGACCTCATACCACGAAGAAAGCAGTGCTGGGAGCAGAGCACGTCCTTTGGACCTGGGGTCCCTGCACGGAAAAGCTCCTAGTCCAGGGGAAGATTGATGACAAAGGACCTTCCTCCAGAGCCAACAGAGAGAGAGAGTCTTCCCTTGGAGCTGACACCCTGAATTTGGACTTTTGGTCCCCTGGACTGTGAGAAAATAAATTTCTGTTTGTTAAAGCCATCCACTTGTGGTATTTCTGTTATAGCAGCACTAGATAACTAAGACATTCCCAGACAGATTTGTTCCTTCTTCCGGAAGTCCATGGTATATTCAATATTCTTCCCCAACACCATAATTCAAAGACATCGATTCTTTTTTGGTCTTTCTTATTTATTGTCCAGTTTTCCCATGCATATGAGGTGATTGAAAACACCAGGGCTTGGGTCAGGCCCACCTTAGTCCTCAAGGTGACATCTTTGCTTTTTAACACTTTAAAGAAGTCTTTTGCAGCAGGTTTGCCCAATGCAATGCATCCTTTGGTTTCTTGACTACTGATTCCAAGGGTGTTGATTATGGATCCAAGTAAAATGAAATCCTTGACAACTTCAATCTTTTCTCAATTTATCATGATGTTGCTTATTGGTCCAGTTGTGAGGATTTTTGTTTTCTTTATGTTGAGGTGTAATTCACACTGAAGGCTGTAGTCTTTGATCTTCATCGGTAAGTGCTTCAAGTCCTCTTTGCTTTCAGCAAGCAAGGTTGTGTCATCTGCATATTGCAGGTTGTTTATTAGTCTTCCTTCAATCCTGATGTCGTGTTGTTCTTTGTATAGTCCAGTTTCTTGGATTGTTTGCTCAGCATATGGATCATATGGATTGAATAAGCATGGGAAAAGCATACAACCCCGTCACACACCTTTCCTGATTTTAAACCATGCACAATCCCCTTGTTCTGTTTGAACAACTGCCTCTTGGTCTATGTACAAGTTCCCCATGAGCACGATTAAATGTTTTGGAGTTCCCATTCTTCCTAATGTTATCTATAATTTGTTATGATCCACACAGTCAAATGCCTCTGCATAGACAATAAAACACTGGTAAATATCTTTCTGATATCAGCAATAATATCCTTCATTCCATGTCCTATTCTGAAGCCAGCTTTAATTTCTGGCAGTTCCCTGTTGTTGTACTGCTGTAACCGTTTTTTGAATTATCTTCAGCAAAATTTTACTTGTGTGGGATATTAATGATATACATATTTTTTTATTGTGCTTTAGTTGAAAGTTTACAGCTCAAGTTAATTTCTCATACAAAAATTTATACACGTATTGTTATGTGACGCTAGTTGCAATCTCTATAATGTGACAGCACACTCCCCCTTTCCACCCAGGATTTCCATCCAGCCAACTCTTGTCCCTTCTTGCCTTTTCATCCTGCCTCCAGACAGGAGTTGCCCATTAGGTCTCATATATCTGCTTGAACTAAGAAGCACCCTCTTCATGGTATTATTTTATGTTTTATAGTCCAGTCTAATCTTTGTCTGAAGAGTGAACTTCGGGAATGGTTTTAGTTCTGGGGATATTAATGATATTCTTTGATAATTTCTGCATTCTCTTGGATCACCTTTCTTTGTAATGGAAACAAACATGGATCTCTTCCAGCCTGTTGGCGAGGAAGCTGTCTTCCAAATCTGTTGGCATAGACAAGTGAGTGCTTCCAGCATTGCATCACTTTGTTGAAACATCTCAGTTGGTATTCTGTCAATTCCTGAAGCCTTATTTTTGCCAATGCCGTCAGTGCAGCTTGGACTTCTTTCTTAAATACCATCAGTTCTTGATAATATGCTGCCTCCTGAAATGGTTGAACATCAACCAGTTCTTTTTGGTACAGTGACTCTGTGTATTCCTTCCATCTTCTTTTGATGCTTTGTTGTCGTTCAACATTTTGCCCATAGAATCCTTCAATATTGCAACTTGAGGCTTGAGTTTTTTCTTCAGTTCTTTCAGCTTGAGAAATGCCAAGTATGTTCTTCCCTTTCGGTTTTCTAACTCCACGCCTTTGAACATTTCATTATAATATTTTACTTCATCTTCTTGAGCTGCCCTTTGAAATCTTCTGTTCAGCTCTTTTACTTCATCATTTCTTGCTTTTGCTTTAGCTATTCTATGTTCAACAGCAAGTTTCAGAGTGTCTTCTGACATCCATTTTGGTCTTTTCTTTTTTTCCTGTCTTTTTAATGACCTTTTGCTTTTTTCATGTATGATGTCCTTGATGTCAGCCCACAACTTGTCTGGTCTTCATATAAATGGAGAGAGAGAGAGAGAGATTTATATCAAGGAAATGGCTCACACAGTTGTAGAGGCTGGTAAGTCCCAAGTCTGTGGACCAGGCATCAGGTTGGAGGCTTCTCCTGACTCACGTAGCTGCAGGGGCTGATGAACCCAAGATTGGCTGGTCAGATGGCAGGCTGCTGGCTCAAGTCCCAAGAACTGGATGTCAGATGATGACAAGCAGAATGCAGAATCCAGAGCAGAGCAAAAACCAGCCAGCTTTCCCAGAAAGTCCATATATATTGGATGCAGGCCACATCCCTAAGGAAACTCCATTTCGACTGATTGGCTGCTCATAGCAGATCTCATCATGGAGGTGATTACATCATTACAAAACTGCCAAACTACATCATAACTGCTAAACCACTCAGAATCATGGCCCAGTCAAGTTGACACACAACCTTAACCATTACAAGGTTGTACTTTGGCTCTCATGGAATTGTTCTAATTTTCTTCAGCTTCAACTTGAAATTGTATATGAGCAATTGATGGTCTGTTCCACAGTCGGCCCTTGGCCTTGTCTTGACTGGTGATATTGAGCTTCTCCATTGTCTTTTTCCACAGATGTAGTCAATTTGATTCCTGTGTATTCCATCTGGCAAGGTCCACATGTATAGGTGCCATTTATGTTGTTGAAAAAGGTATTTCCAATGAATAAGTCACTGGTTTTGCAAAATTTTGTCATGTGATCTCCGGCATCGTTTCTATCATCAAGGCCATATTTTCCAACTACTGATCATTCTTCTTTGTTTCTGACTTTTGCATTCCAATTATCAGTAATTATCAATGCATCTTGATTGCATGTATGATCAATTTCAGACTGCAGAAGTTGGTAAAAATCTTAAATTTCTTCATCTTTGGCATTAGTGATTGGTGCATAAATTTGAATAATAGTTGTATTAACTGATCTTCCTTATAGGTGTATGGATATTATCCTGTCACTGACAGCATTGTACTTCAGGATAGACCTTGAAACATTCTTTTTGATGATGAATGCGACACTGTTCCTCTTCAATTTGTCATTCCCGGTATAGTATCTGACCATATGATTGTCAGACTCAAAATGGCCAATACCAGTCCATTTCAACTCACTAAAGCCTAGGATATAGCTCTTCAAGCTTCCATTTCATTTTGACAACTTCCAATTTCCCTTGATTTATATTTCGTACATTCCACGTTTCAATTACTAATGGATGTTTGCAGCTGTTTCTTCTCATTTTGAGTAGTGCCAAATGGGCAAATGAAGGCCCTGAAAGCTTTACGCTATCCACGTTATTATTGTTGACTCTACTTTGAGGAGGCAGCTCTTCCTGTTGTATTTTGAGTGCCTTCCAACCTGAGGGGCTCATCTTCCAGCACTGTATCAGGCAATGCTCTGCTGCTATCCATAAGGTTTACACTGGCAGATTTTTTTTTTTTTTTTTGAGAAGTAGATCATCAGGTCCTTCTTTCTAGTCTGTCTTAGTCTGGAAGCTTTCCTGAAACCTGTCCACCAAGGGTGACCCTGCTGGTATTTGAAATACTGGTGGCATAATTTCCAGCATCACAGCAACATGCAAGCCACCACAGTATGACAAACTGACGGACGAGTTTAGGAGACTAGAAATTCGAATTCAGAGTGCTGGTTCCAGGGGAAGGTTTTCTCTCTCTGTCACCTGTCAGCTCTGGAGGAAGGTCATTGTCTATTCAGCTTCTGCTTCCAGTTCCTTGGAGATCTCCATGTGTCTTGGCATCTATTTTACCCCATCTCTGCTCTCCTGCTTGCTTGTTTAATCTCTTTTGTATTTCAAAAGAGACTGGTTTAAGACATACCCTACACTAATCCTGTGTCATTACCATAACAAAGACTACCTATTCCTTAATGGGATTATAACCAGGGGCATAGAGGTTAGGTTTCACAACACATATTTTTTGGGGACACAATTCAATTGATAACAAGTGGGGTTAGATAGCAGACTAAGGTCTAAATCAGTTGCCCTCAAGTGATTCCGACTGATTGCAACCCCATGTGTGTCAGAGTAGAACTGTGTTCCATAGGGCTTTCAGTGCCTGATTGTTTGGAAGTAGATTGCCAGGCCTTTCTTCTGAGGAGCCTCTGGGCAAACTCAAACCTCCAACTTTTTAATTAGCAGCCCAGCGCCTTAACTGTTTGCACCACCCAGGAACTCCTGACAAGGTCTGTTGGCTACTCATGGCAACCTCACACACAATGGGATCAGACAATTGTAATCCACAGGATATTCATTGGCTGATTTTTGGAAGTAGATCATCAGGCCTTTCTTCCTAGTCTGCCTTAGTCTGGAAGCTCCGCTGAAAGCTGTTCAGCATCACAGCAAACTGAAATGTCAGCTCCATGAGAGCAGGGATTTGGGTCACTTTTGTTTGCTGCTGTATTCCTGGCTTTTAAAACAATGCTTGGCACATAGTAGGTGTTCCATAAATATTTGTTGAGAAGGTGAATAAATACACCTAAGATCTTCAGATTCCTAACTCTGAGAATTAGATATGTGACCTTTCTTCTTGTTCCTTTACCTTCTGTTTAAATTTATGCTTTCTTTCTCTTCCTCCCTCTTGAATCTCGAGGTTATGGTTTGAAGTCTTCTTTTTTTTTTTTTGAATAAACTTTTTACTTTGGAATACTTTTAGATTAATAGAAAAGTTGCAAAGGTAGTATGAAGAGTTCCCATATACCCCACACCCAGCTTCCCCTGATATCAACATCTTACCTAATCACGGTAACATTTGTCACAACTAAGAAATTGACATTGGTACAATACTATTAACTAAACTACAGACTTTACTTGGATTTCACCAATTTTTCCGCTAATGTGCTTTTTCTGTTCCAGGATCCAATCCAGGATACCACACTGCATTTAGGGCTTGAAGCCTCTTAATATGTAATTCAAATATTGTTGTATAGGATCTCTCTCCTTGGCAATGACGCAGAAAGCAGAGTCCCTGGCAATGGACTCAGCTCCCTCTCTTGGGAGCCTAGGAGACACCTTGAGCCCTGGATTTCCTGAGAGTGCTATTAAGGGATTTCTCTTGGGTCTGCTTGCTGGCTCTGGTGGCACAAGGTACAAATCAGACCCCAAGGCCTGCACTGGCTACCCTCTCCCTGTCTTTGCCATTCTCCTGCCCCAACATGCACACACCCAAAAGGGGATGCAAATGCTGCTCCGGGTGATCTTACCCAATGTCATGGAATTGAATTGTGTCCCCAGAAAATATGCATATCACAATTTGGCTAGGCCGTGATTCCCAGTATTGTGTGATTGTCCACCATTTTGTCATCTGATGTGATTTTCCTATGTGTTGTAAATCCTACCTCTATGATGTTAATGATGTAGGATAGGCGGCAGTTATGTTAATGAGGTAGGACTCAATCTACAAGATTGGACTGTGTCTTGAGCCAATCTCTTCTGAGATATAAAAGAGAGAAACAAGCAGAGAGACAGGGGAACCTCATACCACCAAGAAAGCAGCGCTGGGAGCAGAGCGTGTCGTTTGGACTCAGCGTTCCTGCAAGGAGAAGCTCCTAGTCTAGCGGAAGATTGATGACAAGGATCTTCCTCTAGAGCCGACAGAGAAGCCTTCCCCTGGAGCTGGCACCCTGAATTTGGACTTATAGCCTCCTAGACTGTGAGAGAATAAATTTCTCTTTGTTAAAGCCATATGCTTGTGGTATTTCTGTTACAGCAGCACTAGATGACTAAGACACTCAAGTCCACATTTCCTTTGGGACTTGACTCTTCTTTATGCCCCTTGTTACCTGACTCCCGTTCCTTGGCCTTCGCAAGGGGCAAGCTCCTGTACATTCCTCCCCAGCCTCACTGCTCCTTTTCCTCCATTCTGGATTCATCTTCTAGCCCTGACACACACTGGGAAGAAACTTTTAATTTGCACTGTATTACTTGGTTATAGCTCACCACTGTGCTAGCCTTTGGAACTGGAGATAAAGTGAGGGACAATCTATTCATTCAGTCAGGGTTTATTGAGCACGACCGGGTTACTATGAGGAACAATTATGGTCTCTGCTCTCTAGGAGCTTGTGGTCTGGAGGGAGAGACGTAATGTGCGCAAATAATTGCATACATTGTGAGGAGTGCCCTAAGAGAGGTAAATGTGCACACAATTGTGTCTAGCACAGAGAGGCAGAGCCCAGCTGCTGGGATTGCGGAGGAGCACAGGGACAGCTTCTCAGATGAGGTCATGCTTGAGGTGGGTCCTGAAAGAGGGATAGGAGGTGGAAGGTGCACAGGAAGAGGGAGAAGAAGGGCATTCCAGGTAGAAGCAATAGCAGGTGCAAAGGCGCAGAGGCTTTTGAGAGCATGACATGTGTAGGGAACTGCAGCTTCTGCATCTGGAATGGCTCTATTGATCCTCCTAGAAGTTCTGTGTAGCCCTGTGCAGCTCCAGCACAGGGGGTCATGAGGAGACGATGGAGAGACAAACTGGAAAGGTAGAACAATTAGGTTTCAGGTGCCACAGTAGAGAGCTTGAATTTGTTCAGTGGGTGGTGGGAAGCCACTGAGGGCCAATTTGCTTCTTTGATCACTCTGCAGCACTGTGGAGGGAGGACTGGAGGTGGGGGCACTTGCTGGGTGGCTGATATAAGAATCCAGGTGAGAAGTAATGGGACCTAAACCAGGGCCATGGACCTAGGGTAGAGAAAACAGACTCCACAGAAACTTAATCTTAGGAGGAACGGTTTAGTGATTGGGTGGGGATGGGGGAGGATTGGGAGGAATTAACCTGTTAACCCATTAACCTGCTGCCGTGTAATCAATTCTGACTTATAGAGACCCTATGTTCCATGGCTACGGGAGGAATCAGAGATGACTTCAAAGCTTTGGCTTGCAGGACAAAACAGACTGAGGGGAAAGTGGAGTGAGCTGGAGGCCTTCCCGTCCCCACCTATCTGAGCATCTTGAGGAGGGGTGGGGGTGTTGTACAAATGGGCTGGCTGGAGCCCAGCTTCACTACCCAGAGGAGGACTGTCCTAGGGCAGGGAGGCAGTTGCAAAAAGGGCAGACTGAGGGTTACAGCTCCAGGAAGATCTGGCCTGGGAGACATTGGTAGGGGGTGGGAGGGGGTGGGAGAGGTGGAGAAAGAGGAGCAGTTTGGTTCTAGGGAACTGCGAGAAAGTTCAGCAGAGTCATTCCAGACGCAGAAGCTGAAGCAGGATTCATCACTCTTCTTCACTCTGGGAGCTGGCTGAATGGGGACAGGGAAGTCCACCGTGTGGGGTGGTGGGGAGTCTGAGAGCACTCAGGCTGAGGAGGTGAGAAGGTATGTTGGCTCCCCTGTCTCTAGGTATTTTAAGAGCTGCTGGAATTCTGGAAGTGGCTGGAGTGTCAGTTGAAGGCTGCTCCCCTTTGCTTACTTGTGGCAGAAAAGCACAGGTACCTGAAAACACCTCTGTGGACAGCTCAAGTCTCTAAGAAGTAGCCCATGGCAGATTTCTAGTAAGTACCCTAAATAGAAACCCTGATTCCTAGCTGAACACTGTCAAGAACTGTGAAGGGTCTGAAATTTTACCCTATTTGCAAGCAAACAAATTAGCCTGGTACAGTTTGGAGCCCTGGTGGCATTGTGGTTAAGAGCTCAGCTGCTAACGAAAAGGTCAGCAGTTCAAATCCACCAGCTGCTCCTTGGAAACCCTATGGGGCAGCTCTACTCTGTCCTATAGGGTCACTATAAGTTGGAATAGACTCGATGGCACACAACAACAACACAGTTTCATGGATACTGGTAGAAATCAATACCCGTGTCTTAGTCATCTAGTGCTGCTGTCGCAGAAATATCACTAGTGGATGGCTTTAACAAAGAGAAATTTATTCTCTCCCAGTTTAGGTGGTCAAAAGTCCACATTCAGGGTAACAGCTCTAGGGGAGGCTTGGTTCTGGAGGAAGGTCCTTGTCATTAATCTTCCCCTGGTGTAGGAGCTTGTCAGTGCAGGGACCCCAGGTCCAAAGGATGCGTGCTTCTGGCTCTTCTTGCTTGGTGGTAATGAGGTCCCCCTGTCTCTCTGCTTGCTTCTCTCCTTTATATCTCAAAAGAGATTGACTTAAGACACAACCTAATCTTGTAGATTGAGTCCTGCCTCATTAACATAACTGCCTCTAATCCTGCCTCATTAACATCATAGAGGTAGGATTTTAAACACATAGCAAAATCACTTCAGATGACAAAATGGTAGACAATCACACAATACTGGGAATCATGGCCTAGCCAAGTTGACAGACATTTTTGGGGGACACAATTCAATCCACAACACCCTGTGTCAGAGGTGAAGAGCCATTTATTACAGCAGTAGCAAGAACATCAGCATCTTTGCACCAGCTCTCTGTGCTCCAGTTCCTACAGGGCTTGGCAAAGAGTGCCAAGTGATGCCTGGACACACAATGGACTGCATTTCAGGAGAGGAACCCTGAACTTAGGGAAGCCAAATCTTTTATAAGGAACTGTAAACATACCTGTCCTTTGGTCTGGAGGGAGACATTATCTTCCAGAGTTGTTGACTACATTCTTTTTTTATTGTACTTTAAGTGAAAGTTTACAATTCAAGTAAGTCTCTCATACAAAAATTTATACATACATCATTATGTGACCCTAATTACTCTCCCTATACTGTGACAGCACACTTTTCCTTTCCAGCCCTGATTTCCTGTGTCCATTCAACCAGCTCCTGACCCTCTCTGCCTTCTCATCTCACCTCCATACAGGAGTTGCTGCTGTTGACTACATTCTTAAAATGATAGTCTGGAAGAAATGGGATAGATTCAGGGGTAATTATCTCCCAACAAACACATGGCCGTCTAAAATAAAGACTACATTTCCAGCTTCTCTTGCAGCTAGGTATAGTCATGTAACTAAACTCTGATCTATGAAGTGTAAGCTTTTGTGTGGCAGCTTCCAGGAAATCTTAAAAAAAAAATGGCTATCATGCACCCTGGGTCACTTTTCCCCATCTTCTTCTTTCCTGATGGCTGGAATATAGACAAAGCTGGCACTTGTGCAGCCATCTTGGACCATGAGTGGCCTGCTAAGGACAGGATGCATGAAGCCTAGGTCTCTGATGGTGACGGAACTGACAAACTAGATCTGGACTGATTATCTTTGGGCTTCATTATATGAGAGAAAAATTTTAATTTAAAAAAATAATTTTATTGTGGTGAAATATATCTCCACCACCCATCTGACAGTTTGTCATACTGTGGTGGCTTGCATATTACTATGATCCTGGAAGCTGTGCCACTGATATTTCAAATGCCAGCATGCTCACTCATGGTGGACAGATTTCAGCGAAGTTTCTAGACTAAGACAGACTGGGAAGAAAGGCCTGGCAATCTCTTCTGAAAATTTGCCAATGAAAACTTAAGGATCACAGCAGAATATTGTCTGATATAGAGCTGAAAGAATGAGCCCCTTACTTTGGAAGGCACTACACAATAGCTGCAGCAATGGACTCAAACATACTAAGGATCATGAAGATGGTGCAGGACTGGGCAAGATTTTATTCTGTGATACATAATGTTGCTATGAGTCACAGCCAACTCAATGACAGCTAACAACAATAGCAGCAACAAAAAATATATAACATAAAATTTGCCATTTTAACAATTTTTAAGTGTACAATTTGGTGGCATTAATTACGTTCACAATGTTGTGCAGCCATCACCACGGTTTGTTTCCAAAATGTTTTCTTCACTCCAAATAGAAACTCTGTATCCGTTAACAGTAATTCCCCATTCAGCCCCTGTTTAACCTTTAATCTACTTTCTATCTCTATGAATTTGCCTATTCTAGATATTTCATAAGTAGCCCTGGTGGTGCAGTGGTTAAAGTGCTCCACGGGAAAAAGATGTGGCAGTCTGCTTCCGTAAAGATTACAGCCTTGGAAACCCTGTAGGGAAGTTCTACTCTGTTCTGTTGTCATGGATTGAATTATGTGCCCCCCCCCCCCCCGCCAAAAATATGTGTATCAATTTGGCTGGTCCATGATTCCCAGTATTGTGTGGTTGTCCTCCATTTTGTGATTGTAATTTTATGTTAAAGAGGATTAGGGTGGGATTGTAACACCGCCCTTACCCAGGTCACATCCCTGATCCAATATAAAAGGAATTTCCCTGGGGTGTGGCCTGTACCACCTTTTATCTCTCAAGAGATAAAAGGGAAGAAAGCAGAGAATTGGGGACCTCATACCACCAAGAAAGCAGTTCCAGGAGCAAAGCACGTCCTTCAGACCTGAGGTTCCTGTGCAGAGAAGCTGCTAGTCCAGGGGAAGATTGATGATGACGAGGACCTTCCTCCAGAGCCGAAAGAGACAGAAAGTCTTCCCCTGGAGCTGACGCCCTGAATTTGGACTTGTAGCCTACTAGATTGAGAAATAGATTTCTCTTTGTTAAAGCCATCCACTTGTGTATTTCTGTTAGAGCAGTACTAGATGACTAAGACATCTATAGAGTTGCTATAGAATAGTTATGAGTCAGAATCGACTTGATGGCAACGGATAGATATTTCATATAAGTGGAATCATACAATATTTGTCCTTTTGTGTGTGGCTTATTTCACTTAACAGAATGTTTTCAAGGTTCATGTGGTAGCGTGTATCAGAACTTTATTTCTCTATGGCTGTCTGTATATACCGTATTTTGTTTATCCATTCTTTTGTTGATGGGCACTTGGGTTGTTTCCACCTTTTGGCTAATGTAAATAATTCTGCTATGAACATTGGTGTGCAAGCATCTGTTTGAGCCCCTTATTTGGGTATATACCTAGGAGTGGAGTTGCGAGGTCATATGGCAATTCTATATTTAACTTTTTGAGGAACCGTCAAACCGTCAAACTGTTTTCCACCTTCCATCTTATTTTAAATTTTTTTTTTTTTTTTTTTTGTATATGCAGCTGAGCTGAATTCTAACTGATACAAGGCCAGAGCAGACAAGGACTACTGGAGGATTAAAAACGTCAGCAGAGAGAAGGGTCGGGGCATTTCCCCCTCCCGCTACGTCCCCCTCAGTAGTGACAGGGGAGGGGTGGGGCAATCACCTCTGGCTTGTTCACTACCCACTGGCGTTGCTCTATTCACAGTGGGGCCCGGGCTGGCCACGCGACTCAGCAGCATCCATTTGAAAGCAGCAAGCAACAAGCTGGCTCCATTCACAAACCCTGTCCTCCTTTGAAAACCAATCACCACGCGAAGCGTGACTGGGTGGTGGGCCAGCATCAGCCCATCTGTCACGCCCTTTCAGAGAGCCAGAGGAAGGCAGCCGGCCTGGGCCTAGCCAGCCCCCTCTCCCTTTGTACCCCAGGGACACACACTGTAAGGGGATCCCGGTACCTACTGAATTATTCAGAGCTGCCTTGAGTGTTAGTTTTGTTATAAACACGCAGATTGTTCCAGGCTCCAAACTTCCAAACCTCCAGCAGCCATCTCCCTCCAGGATTTTCCACTGGCTGCTTTGGGCCCGTGATTTCTGACTCTCAGGCCTTGACAGCCTAATTTGCCTCTGACTGATTCTTACCTGATGCCTGTCCATGAAGGCCTCAGCCCCTTTACCCACTGCTCCTTCCAGGGCCCCGTTCTCTGTTCAGCAACTCTCCTGTGCATCCTGCTTCTGCCTCTTCCCTGTCTCCTCCTGGCCTCACCGCCCAAGTGAGTGACATCAGACTCTCGCAAGTGCCTGCCTTCCTGTGTAGGGGACACGTTAATAACAGATCCTCCACTTCCGTGAGCCTTGATCTAATCAGAGCTCTCCTCCCACCCTCGTGTTCCAGCCTCAACTTAATCCTCACCCCTTCCCCACAGACCCAGATTCCCACTTCTCTCAGTTGATCTGGAGAATACCCCCCAGCTGGTAATGAAGCAGAGATGGTAATGCACATTTAAGAGTAATGAAATGCAGTGCTATTTCAGGCCTGACAGACTATTTCTGGCAACCTTAGAATTAAAGTGTGAGGCTTTGGACTGCAGCTGCTACTAGCAACCTTCAGAGTTTTTCAAAAGACGTGAATAAAGCTTTCAGGGTTTCAGCTCAGATCGCTGTGGCTATTTATCCTGCTGCTGCTTTCATTGTACCTTTTTATTTGAAATTTTAGAGCTTTTAGATGAAGGGATCACAGCAGCAAGTGCAAAGCCTACAAAATATCCTGGTGGGGGCAAGTGTCCCGGTTTTTCTCTCTGATTGTCCATGACAGCGCTGGGGAGGCAGGGCTGCTCCCAGGGCTTCCCAGCACAGGGAGCGCTGCTTCCGTGTCCCCTTTGAGTGGGCTCCCCCTGGATTCTTGCAGCGGGAAGTGGACATCCTCAGAAAGCTCTCAGAGGGCGTCCATGCCACCAAGGTTGATAGGGGTGGGGCTGGTCATGGGCCAGTCCTCCCTTGCCCCTCACTGCTGTGAGCTGGGCGTATACTGTCCTTGGTTGGGGAATGTGGCTGAAAGGAGTAGATTCATCCTGGGCTGACAGTGGGACCTCATTCTCCAGTACTCCAGCCAGGACAGCCTGCCTGCTGATTCCCATCTCTGCTCCCAGCTCCCTTCCACTTTGGCTACCTGGAAGGAGGAGCCATCCATGGAGGAGAGGCCGTGTAGGGTAGGGGCGCCAAGTATGGGCTCTGCAGTCAGGGAACCCTGGTGTGAATCCCTGGCTTCACTCACCAACTGCAGTGCTGCCCACGGCAAGCTACTTCCCCTTCCTGGACCTCAATTTCCACCCTTGAAGGGTGCAAACAGTTAACACGCTTTGCTACTCACCGAAAGGTTGGAGGTTCGAGTCTACCCAGAGGTGCCTTGGAAGAAAAGTCTGGCGATCTACTTCTGAAAAATCAGCCACTGAAAACTCTATGGAGCACAGTTCTACTCTGACACACATGGGGTTGCCAAGAGCCACGTCAGCTTGATGGCAATTGATTGTTGTTATACTGGTTAAGTGTTATGAAGGCAATAAAACAGGTCAGTGTAATAGAGCTTGCCTGTGTACATGCAGTTGTATGCTATTTTAGAATGACTGCTTTGACGATGCATCTAGGTACGAGACCTGAGGTAGGGAAAGGGAATGTGGCAAATCCCTTAAAATTAGTACTAAAATTAGTCATGGCCACACGTGACTTCAAGGGAGAAGGGAAGTGCAGCCTTACCATGTGACTGGCAGGGGAGAAACTAAACATGTCAGGTAAACAGAACTATTGAGGACCACCAATGAGGAATGATGCTGTTCAGTGAGATGGGGAAATGGGTGGGACGAAGTCTAACATTTTGTACCCCTTAACACATCCTCTACTCTGTTGCCAGAGCCCTTGCTCTAATACAAAAATTCAATGTCATTCCTCTGTTCAAAAAAAAGCTCCCTGTCACCTACATGATAACTTCTTAAATCCATAGTGCGGCAATGAGGCCTTTCATGACTTGGCACTTGCCTACTTGTCCAACTCCATCTGCTGGCATCCCTTGTATCCTAGCCACGCCTTCTACTGTATTCTCCAGCAGGAGTTGGAGTGCCCTGAGTGTGACAGACTTTCTCAGCCTCCACACCTTTAAACACGCTTTTTCTCTGTGGAATGCCCTCCATCTTTTGCCTCCTTGTTTACCAGGAGAGCTTCTACTTCTCCTTTGAAAAGCCTTTCTGAATTTCTCCAGGCCGACTTAAGCGCACCTTCATTTATTCCTCTCTTTAATGTTGTCCCAGTTTCCATCCTAACCTCATTTTAGTAACATTGTTTAGATGTCTGCTTCTTTCTACATTTGGCTATAAACTTTGTTGGTTGCCTACCTGGTATCCCTTCTCCCCCTTCTGCCATGTTGTTGTTGTTAGGTGTTACTGAGTCAATCCCGACTCATAGCGACCCTATGTATAAAAGAATGAAACGTTGCCCTGTCCGGTGCCATCCTCACAATAGTAGGTATGTTTGAGCTCATTGTTGCAGCCACTGTATCAATCAGTCTCATTGAGGGTCTTCCTCTTTTTCACTGACCCTCTACTTTACCAAGTATGATGCCCTTCTCCAGGGACTGGTCTCTCTTGATAACATGTCCAAAGTAAGTGAGACAAAGTCTCACCATCCTTGCTTCTTTGGAGGATTTTACCCATTCTTAGCCGTGAGATTTGAGTGGGATGGACTCTTACCTCCAACTTCTAACCCTAAGCCAATAAGCCACTGGCCTCAGTGGCTTGGTTCAGGGATGGGCACTTGACTCATTGCAAGTAAATGACAGACTATGACTCTCAGGACTTGAATAACAGCTGCTAGTATGATGATGTGAGGTCTGGAATCGCTACAGCCATTTTATGACTGTGAGGGAAGAACTTGGAGCTTCTTGGAGGGCCACCGTATGAAACATGATAATGAAGCTACCATGAAAGCCAAAGTGGGAGAGGCAGGAAACTGAGTCCTTGGTGACATCGTATGAAGTCTTGGATCAAGACTTGCTCAAAGCTGATCTCCCTTTGGCCTCACAGTAATGTGAGTCAATAAATTCACTTTGCTGTTTGATCCAGTTAAGCCGGATTTCTGTTTATTCCAACCTAACAGTCCTAAGTGATACAGAAATTAGTACCATGAGTGGGTCGTTTCAAGAGGCAGGCCCTAAAAAATCGAATTGGTTCAAACAAGGAGGTAACATGGAGAATAATAAGGACCCCTACATCTTGGCCTGAAAAATTGTCAATTTAATATAGCTAGTTACATAGTATTGTATTGTATCTTGGGATGCAGATCATGTGCCTACTGTGACTGTTGCAGTATAATACTAAGTAGAAAATTTTAGAGTGTTGGTGTGATGGCTAAGGTTGTGTGTCACCTTGGCTGGGCCATGATTCTCAGTGGTTTGATAGTCCTATGATGGTGTGATCACTTCCATGATGAGATTTGCTGTTATGTGATCACCTCCATGATGGGATTTGCTGTGAGTAGCCAATCATTTGAAAGGGAGTTTCCTTGGGCATGTGGCCTGCATTGAATATAAGTGGATATTCTGGCAAGGCTTGAGGCTTTGGCTCGTTCTGGGATCCTGTAGCTTGCTCCTGTTCATTTGACCTCTGGTACTTCAGACTTGAGCTGGCAGCTTGCCTGTGGTCTTCCCTGCTGATGTTTGGGATTTGTTGATCTTCGCAGCCTGCGGTCCAGGGCCCTGCTCTCTAACCTGCCAATCTTGGGTTCACCAGCCCCTGTGGTTATACGTGTGTCAGGAGAAGCATCTATCTTGACCCACGGACTTGGGACGTTCCAACCTCTACCACCGCGTGAGTCTTTTCCTTGATATAAATCTCTCTACATATACTTCTATACACTTTACTGGTTTTCTTCCCTAGAGAACCCAGCCTAAGACAGTTGGATCGAGTTGGGCCTTCTTGTTTCTATTAGTAAGGTACTATAAAAAGGTAAGCTTATGTTCAAACGGAGCCCTGGTGGCGCAGTGGTTAAGAGATCAGCTGCTAACCAAAAGGTTGCCAGTTTGAATCCACCAGTCACTCCCTGGAAACTCTATGAGGCAGTCCTACTCTGTCCTACAGGGTTTCTATGAGTTGGAATTGACTTAACAGCAATGGGTTTTTATGGATTTATGTTCAAACTAGCCTACCTGAAAACAGAGACAGAAGAAAATACAGCTTTGCTAAGAGAAGCCCTTTCTGACTATGGTAGAAAATGGCTGAGATTCTGGAACCTTGCAGGACTGGAAAAGTCCAAAACCTTTGCCCAAGGTATGTTAGCATGTACAGAAGCAGGGATGGGAGAATGCATGGCATGAGATAAGACTGGGATATGGATTAAGCTTGCTCCCTACCCCCTTCCAAGCACCTCCTGGTTTTTACTTCCTACAAGACAAAGACAAAAAAATTGCTTAAAAAAATCAAACTGTGTTTACACGTATAAAAAGTATATGTAACAGGAAAGTCATTAAATCAAAACACAATCAAGGCTTTAGGAAAAGCATTCATTTAAAAATGGGTTGCTTTCTCCAGATAATGAAAATATTGATATATTTGTACCAGATTACCTTAAACTGTTAGGGAAACATCTTAAACAACAATAAAATGTTGGAGGAAATGCACAGTACAGAAGACTGAAGGTATCATTATGTTTCATACATGTTCGGAAATGACCACATGGACAGGATCTACAAAAGAATCTAAATTTTAATGTAGACATTCCTCTAGTAGTACAAATGCCATACACAACATCTCAAACCAACAACTAATAAAATTTTAATCACATCCAATTAACATAAAAACAGTATGAATAATACGAAATTGAGCTTTTGTCAAGCATTAGCAAATCTTTTACCATTAAAAAATTCTCTTGTACATATAGGAAAAGTATACACCACATAAATTATATGATAAATAGAAAAATTAATTAGAATTTTTAGAGGTAAATGGGAAACTAGAGACATGGAGGACACTGTTGTTCTAAAGTTTTTAATTGTTCTGAGAGGTTACACCCCTCTCCATGTATGCACCCAGAAAGCACACCCACACACACACAAGGGAACATCATTCTCATTACAGACGTAAATGGAATACAGTCTATAGGCAAGGATCGGATTTGGGGTGCCTCCCAGCCTATTATTTAGAATTGTTCCAAGGTATAGTTCAAGATTAAAATTAGGGCTGTGTGTCTGGGAAGAGCACTAAGGCCTATTACTTACAGAAAGAATCCCTGGGCCAGATTCCAGACTCAAAGACTATGCCTCAGCAAGATCTCTGGTTTTATATATTAGCTCATAGAATCAACCAGAAACAAATAGACTGGAAGCTTACTAAGGAAGTTACAGTGCATAAAAAACTGTAAGCCCAGATGATGATGGCCAGTGACTTTTGAACTCTTTTTTTTAATTTTTTATATTTTATTGTACTTCAGGTGAAGGCTTACAGAACAAATAGTTTCTCATGAAACAGTAGTACACATGTTGTTGTATGACATTGGTTAACAACCCCACAACATGTTAACCCTCTAAATGCTCAACCTTTTTTTTTTTTTGGTGAAAATACACATAGCCAAAGATACACCGTTTCAAAAATTTCTACATACACAGTTCAGTGACATTGACTACGCTCTTCCAATTGTGCTGTTATTCTCACTTAAGATGAAGGCTTACAGAACAAAATAGTTTCTCATTTAACAGTTACTACACATGTTGCCCTGTGACAATCGTTAACAATCTCACAACACATTAACAATATCCTTACTCAACCTTGGATTCCCTATCACCAGCTTCCTTGTCCCCTTCTGCCTTCTGGCCCTTGTCACTGGATTCCTGTACCTCGTTAGTCTCATTTGATTTTACGGGGCTGTCCACTCCCAGGCTGAACAGTGAACCTCGGAGGTAACTTCACCACTGAGCTAAAAGGGTGTCTGGGGGCCATACTCTTGGGGTTTCTCCAGTCTCCTTTAGGCCAGTAGATCTGATCTTTTTTTTGTGAGTTAGAATTATACTCTACATCCTTCTCCAGCTCTGTCCAGGACCCTCTGTTGTGATCCTAGTCAGAGCAGTCAGTGGTGGTAGCCAGGCACCATCTAGCTGTACTGGACTCAGTCCGGTGGAGGCCTTGGTAGCTGACTTTTGAACTCTTCACATAATTCTCAGGTCCCCAAACACAGTGAACCAACCTTCACAGGGATGAAACATTAAAGCAGTGGTTCTCACGCTTCGTGTACGTAAGAAGCTTATTAAAAATATAGATTTTTGGGCTATTGCCAAAGAGCCTGATTCTGTCTGAGACTGGGCCCAGAAATCTGCATTATATAACAAATATCCCCAATGATTCTCATGCAGGCAGCCAGGGAACTCAGCTTTGGGAAACATTGCATTCAGGGAAATTATTAAATTGACTTAATGACAGGCAGCAGAACTTCTTTTATCCTCATAGTCTCTACCACTGTACAAAGCATAGAGTGGGAGCTTGGCAGAGCCTTGTCTATTAGACCTGAAAAGCATGGGTTTCCCCAGTCAAGGTGTGTTGGGCAGTGTGTGGACTGTCACTTCAGGGACTGACCTGTCCTGAATCCCTGATCCCCTGTTCCTTGATTCTGCTTTGCACTTACTGGGGCAGCTTCATCCAGACACTGTGAGCTGGCAGTGAGTATGTCTGGGTTACTTTGTCAATGCCCCTTGACCAGGCAGAGAGTTCTGGACATATCTGTGTGAGGTGGGGAATATGCCAAAGGTCTGGGAGAGTGTTTACTAGGTTTCTTCATGTTTAATTTCTCCCTTCCACCATACCTCAGGACAGGGAGTATTCTGACAGCCTCACTGAAGCAGTTATACTTTTCTGGCATCTTGGGTGACTCATGTGTCTTAGCTCCACACACCCTCCATCAAGGGCCTTGGGATTGTCAAGGTCAGGATATTTAAAGTTACATTCTTGGGAGTGCTCTGGACACTGCCAGCTCAGCTCACAAAGAAGGAAGTGCCCAGAGGGCGGCTGTCAGTGTCAGTGACCCTATTTGTGGCAAGTCTAGCAGCACAGACCAGTTGTGGGTATGCCTATATCACTGTTTAGTTCTACCTGGTGATGACCAAGTTACCATGGGGTTCTCTTCATCCATTCTCCCAAAAATTAATTCAGCATCTACAGATGCCAGACACCAGAGAGGATAAAAAGGTGTGCAGACACAACACTACCCTAGATGAGCTCACAGGCTAGGAAACAACATAGTGGCCCTGCAAAGAGACCTGTGAACATACTCATATTCACTGCGGAAGGGCATGCAACTTGGAGTAATGGAGATGATGGTGGGGTGTTGGGAAATCTTCTAGGAGCAAGGTCCTGGGCTTAATGTACAAACTGAAGTAGAAGTTACCCAGGACAACTTCTGGTCAGGATGGAGTAACAGGGATGGGATTTACCTTCCTACCTGAAACAATTAAAAAGTTGTGCAATATATGAAGTAATGATTTTGGCCATTAGACAGCACAGGACAGTGATCCCTGAGAGAAGGAGAACAAAAAAGGTGAGTCCTCTGATGGCTCCAGGCTTGAGAGAGTTTCCAGGCTGCCGCATAAAGATATCAAAAATATCTTTTAAAACTGAAGGTGAAATAAAAACTTTTTCAGACATAAAAATGTGAAATAATCACTGTAGACCTGAACTACAAGAAATGTTGACAGAAGTCCTTCTAGCAGAAGGAAAATGATCACAGGTGGAAATCTGGATCTACACAAAGCAATAAAGGGCACTGGAAATGGGATGTTCCAGCCAATAAATGAAGAAGGAATAATGTAATTGAACTATCACAATTTTGCAACTCCGTGGTGGCGCGTTGGTTAAGTGTTTGGCTGCTAACCAAAAGGATGACAGTTCAAATCCACCAGCCTCTCCTTGAAAACCCAATGGAGCAGTTCTCTGTCTTGTAGGGCCACTATGAGTCAGAATCCACTTGATGGCAAAGGGAATGAATTAATGGATCTAGGCTATGATCAACAGACAATATGAAAAGAGACAACCAGATATTATACAGCCCCTGATGGGCTATATGCAGTAATCTTGTCAACAAACAAAAACAAAAATAATAATCGAACCTGAACCTGGTCAAGCCTCTAGATTTAACTACCAATTTACAGAATATACAAGGAATAGAGGAACATGTTAAATGACACCACTGTGTTTTAGTTAGAAAAATCCAGGCTTGGGAAATTCTATAGGATAAACAACCAGATTTTATTTTCATAAAAAATAAATTGCAAAGTAAGAGAGAGAGAGATTGAGATTGATATGCAGGTGGAATTTAAGAGAAATATCAATCAATCTCCATGTATGGTCTTATTTAGATTCCTGATTCAAGCAAACAAGCTAAAAAAGAAAAAAAGAAAATACAAGACATTCAGGGAAATGTGAACACTGACAGGTATTTTATAATATTAAAGAATTATTAGAGGCGGGGAAAAGAAAAGAAGTTACCCAAGCCAAGAGAGGAGGAAGGTCACACTCCAGTGGTGGGACAGTATGCCCTTCTGGTGAGAGGGGTGATAGTTTGGCAGTTACAGGAGAAAGGGCACCTACTACATAAACATCCTCTTACTTTTTCCTCTGGAATATGGCTAGCTGTGAAGCTCTGGTTTCTGAGAAAGGAAAATGCAGAATATTGACATGGAGACTATTTCTGTCGACCTCTTCTGGCCTCTCTGGGTGTTGGGGTCACCTCAAGGGGAGCAGTCTTATTGAGGACCTTCAAGGTTGCTCTCAGCAACAGGAAAAGGGACCTGGTGGTTTGGGCAAGACAGGGGCTTTGAGTAGAAGAGGAAGTAGAAGAGTAGAAGACTGGGAAGGAGGAGAGACTCAGCACGAAGAGGAGGAAAGAAAAGATGAACGGGGAGACAGAGAAGAAAAGAGGGCCAGCAGAGGAAACAGAAAAGAAGAGGCCGAAGTCAGATCTTGGGATGTGTTCAGTTTTCTTCTTTTTTAATTGTGCTTTAGGTGAAAGTTTACAGCTCAAGTTAATTTCTCATACAAAAAAATTTATACAGATATTGTTATGTGACCCTAGTTGCAATCCCTGTAATGTGACAGCACACTCCCCCTTTCCACCCCAGGTTTCCCGTGTCCGTTCAACCAGCTTCTATCCCTTTCTGCCTTCTCATCCTGCCTCTGGACAGGAGCTGCCCATTTAGTCTCATGTATCTACTTGAACTAAGAAGCACACTTTTCACGAGTATTATTTTATGTTTTATAGTCCAGTCTAATCTTTGTCTGAAAAGTTGGCTTCAGCAATGGTTTCAGTTCTGGGTTAACAGATAGTCCGCGGGCCATAGTTTCGGGGGTTCCTCCAGTCTCAGTCAGACCATTAAGGCTGATCTTTTTACGTGAATTTCAAACACATAAAACTGCCTGAGTCTAGGGAAACAATGTGCACCACAATTTTCTCCTACTCCATCAGGGACTCTCTGTTGTGTTCCCTGTCAGGGTGGTCACTGGTGGTAGCTGGGCACCATCTAGTTCTTCTGGTCTCAGACTGATGGAGTCTCTGGTTTATGTGGCCCTTTTGTCTCTTGGGCTAATACTTAACCTGTGTCTTTGGTGTTCTTCATTCTCCTTTACTCCAGGTGCGTCGGGACCAATTGATGCATCTTAGATGGCTTTTCGTAAGCTTTTAAGACCCCGGACACCACTCACCAAAGTGGGATGCAGAACATTTTCTTAATAAACTTATGCCAATTGACCTAGATGTTCCCTGTAACCATGTTCCCCAGACCTCTGCCCCTGCTACTCTGTCTCGCGAAGTGTTTGGTTGTGTTCAGGAAACTGCTTAGCTTTTGGTCTAGTCCAGTTGTGCTGACTTCCCCTGTATTGTGTGTTGTCCTTCCCTTCACCTAAGATAATTCTTGTCTACTATCTAGTCAGTGAATTCCTCTCTCCCTCCCTCCCCACCCTTGTAACCATCAAAGAAAAAAAAATGTTTTCTTCTGTGTTTAAACCTTTTCTTGAGTTCTTACAATAGTGGTCTCATGCAATATTTGTCCTTTTGCAACTGACTAATTTCACTCAGCGTAATGCCATGTTGTGAGATGTTTTGCGGATTCATCATTGTTCTTTATTGTCCTTTTGCTACTGACTAATTTCACTCAGCGTAATGCCTTCCAGATTCATCCATGTTATGGGATGTTTTGCAGATTAATCATTGTTCTTTATCGTTGCATAGTATTCCATTGTGTGAATATACCATAATTTGTTTATTCGTTCGTCTGTTGATGGGCACCTAGGTTGTTTCTATCTTTTTGCTATTGTGAACAGTGCTGCAGTGAACATGGGTGTGCATATATCTATTCGTGTGATGGCTCTTATTTCTCTAGGATATATTCCAGGCAGTGGGATTGCTGGATCGTATGGTACTTCTATTTCTAGCTTTTTAAGGAAGTGCCAAATCGATTTCCAGAGTGGTTGTACCATTTTACATTTTCGCCAGCAGTGTATAAGTGTTCCAGTCTCTCTGCAACCTCTCCAACATGTACTATTTTGTGTTTTTTGGATTAATGCTAGCCTTGTTGGGTTGAGATGGTATGTTATTGTAGTTTTTATTTGCATTTCTCTAATGGCTAATGATAGTGAGCGTTTCCTCATGTATCTGTTAGCCACCTAAATGTTTCTTTGGTGAAGTGTCCATATGCTTTGCCCATTTTTTAATTGGGTAATTTGTCTTTTTGTTGTTGAGGTGTTGCAGTATCTTGTAGATTTTAGAGGTTAGACCCTGATTGGATATGTCATAGCCAAACTTTTTTTCCCAGTCTGTAGGTTGTATTTTTTACTCTTTTGGTGAAGTCTTTTGATGAGCATAAGTGTTTGATTTTTAGGAGCTCCCAGTTAACTAGTTTCTCTTCTGGTGTTTGTGTATTGTTACTTATGGCTTGTATTCTGTTTATGCCATGTATTAGAACTCCTAGCATTGTCCTTATTTTTTCTTCCATGATCTTTATCGTTTTGGATTTTATATTTAGGTCTTTGATCCATTTTGAGTTAGTTTTTGTACATGGTGTGAGGTATGGGTCTTGTTTTATTTTTTTGCAGATGGATATCCAGTTATGCCGGCACCATTTATTAAAATAGACTGTCTTTTCCCCATTTAACAGACTTTGGGCCTTTGTCAAATAGCAGCTGCTCAAAGGTGGATGAATTTATGTCTGGATTCTCAATGCTGTTCCATTGTCTATGTATCTGTTGTACCAGTACCAGGCTGTTTTGACCACTGTGGCGGTATAATAGGTTCTAAAATCAGCTGGTGTGAGGCCTCCCACTTTGTTTTTCTTCTTCAGTAATGTTTTACTTATCCAGGGCCTCTTCCCTTTCCATATGAAGTTGGTGATTTGTTTCTCCATCTTGTCAAAAAATGTTGGTGGAATTTGGGTTGGGATTGCATTGTAGCTGTAGATTGCTTTGGGTAGAATTGACATTTTCACAATGTTGAGTCTTCCTATCCATGAGCAAGATATGTTTTCACTTATGTAGGTCTCTTTTGGTTTCTTGCAGTAGTGTCTTGTAGTTTTCTTTGTATAAGTCTTTAACATCTCCGGTTAGATTTATTCCTAAGTATTTTATCTTCTTGGGGGCTACTGTAAAATGGTATTGATTTGCTGATTTCCTCTTCAAATTTCTCTTTGTCAGTGTAGAGGAATTCAGCTGATTTTTGTATGTTTATCTTGTATCCTGATACTTTGCTGAAACCTTCTATTATTTCCAGTAGCTTTCTTGTGAATTCTCTGGGGTTTTCTGTGTATAAGATCATATTATCTGCAAATAGGGATACTTCTACTTCTTCCTTACCAATTTGGATGCCCTTTATTTCTTTTTCTTGCCTTATCGCTCTGGCTAGGACCTTGTCTTAGTCATCTGGTGCTGCTCCAACAGAAATACCACAAGTGGATGGTTTTAACAAAGAGAAATTTATTCTCTCACAGTCCAATAGGCTACAAGTCCAAATTCAGGGCATCAGCTCCAGGGGAACGCTTTCTCTGTCGGCTCTGGAGGAAAGTCAATGTCATCAGTCTTCCTTTGGTCTGGGAGCTTCTCTGCGCAGGAACCTCAGGTCCAAAGGACACGCTCTGCTCCCAGCACTGCTTTCTTGGTGGTATGAGGTTCCCATGTGTCTCTGCTTGCTTTTCTCTTTTACATCTCAAAAGAGATTGCATTAAGACACTAATCTGGTCAACCTCATCAGTATAACCTCATCACAATGATATAATTTACAACACATGAGGAGATCACATATAATTTCATCATAGTGGTAGAGTTTACAACACATAAGGAAATCACATCAGATAACACAATCATACAATACTGGGAATCATGACCTAGCCAAGTTGCTACCCACATTTTTCTGGGGGACACAATTCAATCCATGACAGACCTCCAGCACAATGTGTTCAGTTGTGTTAAAGTACCAGTGGACTTAGGCCCCTCAAAATTAGGTAGAATGCTACCCTCCTTCCCTCCCCCAACCTGCAGTTCAGTTCAGAGGCAGAGCTGGGTGTAAGGAGGGATGAAGGAGAAGCTCCAGCTACAGAGATTGAGGAGTTTGCACAGGGTCAACAGGCAGGCCGAGACAATGAAATGGCTGGAAGGACAAGTGAGAGGACCTGACCCCTGTTTATCCATGATCACCTGGTTTATCCAAAGGTCAACCATGTATGCATGGTACCTTTGTCCTGTGTTTCCTGCTGCACCCAGATGTCTAGTGAGAAATAATAACAATAATCTTATGACCTAACATTACTGAGTACTCACTATGCCTGTTTTAAGTGCTTTACATATTAACTCATTTAATCTTCCCACAACCCACTTAACACTTGAGGAAACTGAGTCCAGAGAGGTTAAGTAACTTGCTAAAGATCACACAGATATTAAATGGCCCAGCTGTAATTGAACCCAGGAAACATCTAGTTCTAGAGCTCACACTCTGGAGCCAGAGCCACTCTGGCTCTTTCAGGAATGGGGAGTTCTGAATTTCCTCTGCCTTCCAGGGAGTCCACAGAATAGCAATGGTGACCTGGATCCAGCTGAGTGATGACAGCCCCTCTCCTAGATGGAGCTTTGTAAAGGCTCCTCCTTTCTCCAGAGCAGCTTGGGCCCAGGGCTGGGATTGAGGCATCACGGAGCTCTGGAAGAGACCCTGGAGCTGCACTGGGAAAGAAAAGCCACCCTCCTCATGAAAGGCTGGTAGGACCCCAGGGCTGGGGAAGAGTTTGCCAAAACAACAGTGTGCCTGTCCTATGCTGTTCTCCGGCTGCCCAGCCTGGTCACAAGGCTGGCTTGTCCACGATTCTTATCAGCTTTCCAAGGAGTGAACTCAGAAGTGTGTGCATTCCAACCTCAGGATATAGTGAGGGAACAGGAGGAGGTTGTGTCCAAGGGGGCGAGAGGGATACTGCTTGGGGCCAGGTGGGAGAGGAGAGCTCTGGGGAAGGCCTGTGTGCATGTGTGTGTGTGTGTGTCCCAGCCTGGCTTTTGGTGGCTTGAGGGGACGTCCCTAACAGCAGAATTGCTGGGCCCCCTCCCCCTGCCATGTTCTGGCAGAACACCCTTGAACAATTTAGCCTGAAATAACATAAGAACTTCTTTCCTATTTTTTCCAGGCTTTTGGATGAAATTATATTTTACAAATGACTCATTATTATATTTATAGCTTCTTCCCTAAATGATTCAAATTGTGGTTTGTCGCCTCCCTTACTCTCCGCTCCCCCAAGATCGGCAGGAAGAAGTGCTGTTTACTGTACAGCCAGGTGTGGCTGATGACAGTGGCTTTGCCTCTCCCTGTGATTACATTTTGCCTAAGCCCTGACAAGCTCCCCAGCACACTTAGTCATGTGCAGCCTTTGTTCCAGCACGTCGTTGGGAGACAGTATCTCACATTAACTCAGCTTGGAATCTGCTTTTGTAGGAAGTACATGTGTGTGGTGGGGGAAGGGCATGGGGGGAGAGTGAGTAACATGAGGGGGAGGCCTTGGGGAGGCTCTGACAGGGAGCTTTTGTGAGGGCAAAGGCTAGGGAAGGAGGAGCTATGGTTCCTCAAAGCACCCTGTGACAAGCCTGGGGTGGGCCAAAGCCTTTGAGGGCCTGTGGGAGCATTAGTTTCCTCCCCATCTCACCCCACCTTGTGGAGCTGAGGAGAAGGCGGCTAGTGGAGGGGGTGGTGTATTATACATTTCAGACTGCGTTAGTGTCTTCTGGCTGTGGACACTGCATGGTTTCCTGTGAGGAATCACTTTGGAAGGCTGGAAGGCTCCTCTCCTCTCCTACCCTGGCTACTCCCGAGTTAAGCTCCAAGGAAGGTGTGGTGAGGTTAGAGTGAGAGCAGCTTGTTCTTAAACAGGCCACCTTTGAGAGAAACGGTGGAGAGGAGGCTGGGATGAGGCCCCATTTGTAGTAACAGTTTATTGTACCAGGTTCCTTTGGGATCAAACTCCCCTTGGTCTGTCCTGACTGGGTACTAAATGAAAACAACAACAACAACAAAAACCATTGCCTTCCAGTCCATTCTGACTCACAGTGACCCTATGGGACAGAGTAGAAATGCCCCGTAGGGTTTCCAAGGTGGATTCCAACTGCTGACCTTTTGGTTAGCAGCTGAGCTCTTAACCACTGTACCACCAGGACTGGGTACTAGAAATGTTAAAACCCCACAAAATGGGAAAGAAGGACATTTTGGAACTCATGGTGATATTCTCAGAGCCTCACAACAACCCTCTGCCCTACGGTCCTTGACCCCCTGGTTGGCTGTGGAGCCAAGGCTTTAGGGCAGCAGCAAGGGGAGGTACCTGGAGCTTCCCGAGAAGGGAAGGGAAAACAGGCCAGACCTGGTGAGAGAACTGCTTCCCAGGAAACCTTTCCATAAACCTTCCTTTGCTTTAAATAAGAAATTGGCTCCTTTTATGTTATAGATTTCACAGCTGACATGCAGCAGCGGCCTGGGCGCCTAGGCTGAATGAGGTTGGGAGCCTAAAGTTGTATGTGGTCCAAGCCTCAGGCCCTAGTTGTGTCCCCAGATTGCCTGGGCTCCTTCGACTCTGCTTCCATGCTCATTTCTTGGCACTGGCTGTGCGAGTGGAAAGTGGACTCAGGAGGTGGTGATGTGGGAATGGGTGTGGGCAAGCATAACGTAATTATTAGTGAAATCAGTATGAAGCCTTCACCAGATGACTTCCATCTGGGCTGAGCTGGGTCCCTGGGAGGTGTGTGAGACGGTCCTGAGGTGTGGCTGGAGCTAGACAGTTGGAGTCCCAGAATCTTTCCCTTTGGGGTGAGAAGGGGCCATTGACAAGTCTCTCCTAAAAGGCAAGGGGAAGTGAGAGAAGGACCAGAGAGAGTTGTGGTGAAACAAAAGAAAACAACCAACCAACCAAACCAGTTGCCGTGGAATTGATTCAGGCTCATGGTAACTCCATATGTGTCAGAGTAGAGCTGTGCTCCATAGGATTTTCAGTGGCTATTATCTTTTGGAAGTAGATTTCCAGGTTTTTCTTTTGAGACTCCTCTGGGTAGACTTGAATCACCAAAATTTGGGTTAGTAGTTGAGTGTTTAAATCCTTGCAGCACCCAGGGACTCCATTGTGGCGAGACAACGATGGCAAAAGGGAGAAAGAGAAAGGGCCATGGTGACCAGAACTTCCTCTTCAGGCCTGAGGGAAAGACTCTTACTGGATAGAGTGCTACCTCCTGTATCCTGTGGGCCCAGGGCCAGGGCTGGCCAGGTTCTAACAGCAGGAAAACCAGCTGGTGGTCAGACACAGGGGCAGCCAACTCTGCAAACTGAAGCCACCTTTGTACCACTTTCTTATGAGATTCATGGTCTTGCAGCCACCCTACTTGTGCTGGCACCTCTTCATCAGTCTTTCCACACTCATGTCAAAGTATTGGAGTACTCTGAACATTGTCAGAAGGTGCTGTTTGTGGACATGTGCTCCCAGGATGCAACTCTTTCTCTGCTACCTCCTACTCTCCCTCCCCCAACTATACTCCTGCTTGGAACCCCTCTCCTGCGCCTCATCCGGGCAACATGATGGGAAATCTGTGGGCAAAGCTGGATAGCAACTCGAAATAAAAACTAATCATGGAGAAAAGAAGTGTCTTGATGAAAATGGTTTTTTTCACAGCACAGACCGATCTGCTAGACTATGAAGGACTTTGCTTCATACCACCTTTGATGGGGATGATGGTTTCGGGATGTTGTCCGAAAACCAAAGTATTTTTAGGCTGCATTTGCTGAGCTATTTGCTGTCTACCTTCTTACTTCCAGGTAGCAACTTCCTTCCTATGTGTGAGATGTTTGTAGTCTGACAAAGTGAACTAGAGATGATGGAATCAGCTTGCACCCACTTCTCAAAGTATAACAGCCATTATCCCACTGGGGGCTAGCCACTATCATCTGCATCTTCTTTATACGGACATTTTAGATAGCAATATCTCAAACTGTGTGTCCAAAGTTGCACAGCTAGTTAATGATTGAACTAGGTTTAGAACCAATATCTGAAGGCTTCTGTTCCAGTGGCAACCCCTCTGTGGTTCTTCTGTTTTCCATCAGTTTGAAAAGGGAGTAGATGCCTACAGCAATACAGGTAGAGTCAGCAGAAAAATGAGGAACCTCCAAGTCTGAGAGAAGGTGAGGCCACCTCTTTAGCATGGGAACTCTGTGCACAGGTGTTCCCCCACGTGCTGTGATTCAGGGTTGCTGAGGGGAAAGGTCCCATCTGGTGAGCCAACTGCAAGTCTCTCTTGGAGTCAGACAGAATGTTGCTGACTTCCTTTTAATTGGATCACCATTCTCAACCACAACAGGGATACTGATTAACAGTGCTCCATGCCCATAAACCAAAGCCCAAACCCATTGCTGTTGAGTTGATTCCCACAGAAGAATAAAAAAATCAAACAAGAGCAGTTTGGGGTGGATGGGAAGAATCTCTTCACTGTCAGGGGTACCAGATGTAAGGGGGTGGCGGTGGGAGGGTGGATAGGAAGAAAGTGTTACATAGAAAACAAAACGCTGTGTTTTATCATTCCAGGGGAGGGGCGGCATCCATCCCGGAGGTAGATGCCCCTTTCTTGAGGATTATGCTATGAGGAACCCTGATAGGGAAGCCACTCTGGTTGAGACAAATGAGATCTCTGGGCACGCTGAGGGCAAGACAAGTGGTTCTACAAGAGAAACCAATAGGAATTTGTGGAGATTGGATAGAAGGGTCTGGAGGAGGAGAGAGAGGCTGGAGAAGCTCGTATAAGTTGGGACTCAGGGAACAGTGAGAAATTCTCCGAGGTGGGGAATGGTTGAGGAATTTTTAGGAGAATAATGTTTATCAGACGGAAGTGGTGGTTCAGCAGTAGAGTTCTCATCTTCCATGCGGGAGTTGAACTCCTGGCCAATGCTCCTTATGCACTGCCACCACTCACGTGCCATCTACTTGCAAAAAATCAGCCTGCGAAAGCCCTACGGATAACAACCGTCTGATCTGCAACTGGTTATGGGGATGGTGCAGGACTGGGCAGTGTTTTGTTCTGTTGTGCATGGGGTTACCATGAGTAGAGGGGGGAAAGGCTGATCTGATGGCAACTAACACAACTAGATTCTAAGTTGTTTCCTGTGATCCCCCTTTATTCCCCCAAACCTTAAGTAAAAGTCTGCTGCTGTGCCTGTTAGTCTTGTGTGAGTTCAGTGGAGTGAAGGGACTGAGTGATGCTGGGTGATAAAGAGGTGCTGGGAGAGGACAGCAGCCGCAGGAGGTGAGATGCAGATGGAGGCTGAGAGGTGAGAAAGCATGAAATCAGAGCAAGAGGTTACCAGAGGAAGCAGAAACTCTCTCAGAATCCTGGGTGCACAGACAGAAGGGGAAAAGAGGTGAGGGGGACTGTGGGGATGGGGGGCACAATGATGGGGCCCCTACAGTTGGTGGACTGGGGCCGAGTCATTTGCTTGACTATTCGGTGGCAGCCACTCTGGTTAGACAGCCTGAAGGAAAGAGAGGATGTGTCTTCTCTTCTTGGAGCCCTTCCGGCAAAATCTAGACAGGGCACAGCCTGGGTAATTTAGGAAGCTGAAGCTCTCTGAGGTTCCCTCAGCTCAGCTCGCTGTCTCCAGGATTTCTGTACACTTGGGAAGAGTACTGCTCTTGGAGCTGGAAAGGGAGCTAGAACCAAAGCCAAACTGAGAATACGTCCTGAGCTTTCAAAATAACATTCTCTTTAAAATTGTCTGGAAGCAAAGATACAAGGCTATGACTATCTCTTAGGGAGATGTATGCTTTTTGGATCTTCCAGACATAACAGGAGCCCAATGAGAGAGACAAGGCCACTTCCACCCAGAGACCCCAAAGGAGCTTGGCAGTAGAAAGTGAACTGTGCCTCCTGTTGCTGCGAACCCTTGGAGATTCCCTTACCAGGTTCTAGGCTAAGTGTGGGCTGGGGATGGAGCCCTGCCTGGAATTACTGATGCATCCTGAGATCTCTGGACCAGGCTTCGTGGTGGTGGAGACCGCGGTGAGGCCAGCCGAGGACATTTCCTCTGGTCCTCTCCAGCCTTGGCCCAGAGAACCAAGGGTCTGGGTTTGTCTGGACACCATTTTTGTCCCAGCCCAGTATCCTTTAGTCAGTCAAGTCCTGGGGAATAGGGCCTGGCTTGGCTCACACTTGAGAAGGTCTGCCAAATGTGTTAGTTGCCACTAAATGCTTATAAACTGGGTGAAGGATGCCATGGGGCCTGGGCTGGCCCAAGGATGTGCTGTTTAGAAGTTCCAGAAGTTCCCTGGTGGTTGGGAGGGAGGAATGTCTCTGCAGAGTCAGAGGTGAGCCTGCGCTGGGGCCCGGGCCAGCTTTCCCTCTCGTGGGCCCCTCTGCTGAGGGGGGTGGGGAGCCGCATGTTCCCTTCTACCCAGGCAGCTTGGGAAAGACCAGAGGCCCTTTCAGGGAAGGGAGAAAGAAGGAAACAAGCCTGAAAGCCTAACTCTGTGCCTCACTTTCTAGTCAACTACGGGAATGTGGAACGTTCCAGAAGGTTCTTTGGGGGAACTGTAGAGCCTCAGATCTTTGGTGATAGGAGGACCTTTAAAGACCGGCTAGTACAGCCCCCTCACTTCGCTGGAAGGCTAATTTGAAACAGAGTGGAATCTGGCAGGGGCTGGGATACTTTTTTCTTCTGAGACCCCATTTCCTGAAAGAGAGTGTCCGAGATGAGCTGATTTCACTCATTCGGTCATTACACTCCTCAGAGGTCCAGATCTGGCCTCTCTGAAAGTAAGAGTTTGCGGCTTCCAGAGTGTTTTTGGTTTGGGGCCTAATTTCCTTTTGTTCATTTAAAATGTTTTCTCACCACAGGCATGTTGTCAGACTTCCCTTTGTGCGTTATTGGGCTGGAGTTGTGAATAGCTGAGGGAAGCCAGAAACAGGAGAACTCAGGAAAAGACTGGGGACAAGTCAGGGGCTGGCATGGTCTGGGAGGGCTGGAAGGTGGAGGCTGACAGGCCTGTGACAGGCATTTGAGCACAGAGCAGAGACTAAGGGTGATGCTGGCTGTGCAGGGCTGACCGGCTCAGGACCCCCTAGGGAAGCAGATGAGCTGCATTAGGAATAAGGCACGTGGATTCACCAGGGAGGGCTCTGAGATGGGCAGGCTCCTGGCATAGGTAACTTAGGAAAGAGAAGACCTGGATGGGGGCAGCCGGGCATATCAGAAAAAGAGTGAAGAAAGCAGAAAGCAGGTGGCAAGAGTGAAGTGGGGCCTGAATTAAAGTAAACATTTTGGTGGCTATATCCTCTTTGAGAGGGGCCCAGGATGCTGCCAACTTTTATCTTATTTTCTGAACAGACCGTTAGGTTACCTCTTATACCCACTACCCAATCACCAGAGAGTTAGCGACTTCTGATGGTGGAAGCTCTTGGCAGGACACGAGACATATGCAGCTGGGGTTGGGGGACACACATGCTTCCGGTAGGCTGGGCAGGGGACAGACATATGCTGGTGGAGGAGAGGAAGCTCTTTTATGGTCCCCTGTCCTGGCAGGCAGGGTACGGGAGCAGATGTGGGCACCCAGGGCAAGGACCGTGTCTATCTTGTTGACACTGTACCTCAGTACTTAGCTCAGTGCGAGGCGCACAGAAGACACTCCCCAAATAAAGGACTGAAGTCAGTAACTGAACGCAGAGGATGCTATTCTCTTGAATCCCTATGTTAATTTGTATTTTTCTTCTTCAGGATTTAAAGAATAATCAAGAATATTCACTCGAGCTTTCCCCTTTCAGGAAGAATCTTCTTACTGTAGGTGTGACAAAGGCATTGAGGAACCGCTCCTGAAAGGATCTCAGCATAAGGATCTTCCATCTGATCCGGAAGTGGGTGTGGCAGCAGGGCCAGGATGACCTCCCAGGCCCAGCTGGCTGTGTGGGATGCAGAGGGTGGGCTGGTACACAGGCTGATGGCACAGGTTGCAGTGAGATGATGCATCGGCAACTTTGTTAACAGCATCACGTTTTTCCTCCATGTGACAGCCCATGAGGTCCCTGGGTGGCACACAGGGTTTACTCTCGGCTACTAACCTAAAGGTCGGCAGTTCAAACCCACCTAGCAGTGCTGTGGAAGAAAGACTTGGTTATCTGCTTCATAAAGATTAAAGCCAAGAAAACCCTATGGAGCTCTCAGTTCTACTCCGTAACACGTGGGCTCACCATGAGTTGGAACGGACCCCATGGCAATGAGTTTGGTTCATTTTTTTGACAGCCCAGGGTGTACGCCTCATTCTGAGCAGGTGACCAATGGGGGAAAAGTAAAATTGAATTTGAACATTATCTTGGAAAATGTTTAAGCCCTGAAATTGGTTACTCTGAGAAACCATGGGTTTCCTTCCTCGAACTCTTCCAGAGCCCATTGTTGTAGTTTCTGGAAAGGACTCTTGCCTCTCCTTCTAGCTCTTCTCTTCGAGATAGCCCCTCAACTTCTCTTGGTCTTGGTTTTGGAAGTGATTGTTAGGCCTCTCCCACTGCAAGTACTTCCTGGATGGGCTAGGCGTATTCCTCAAGAGAAAGGGGGACGACCAAGATAACCTCTTTAAGTCTTGCCCACTCTACAGGCTGTGCATCTTAGGAGACTTTTAGCATTTCTCTTTCTTTCAGAAGCTGTCAGTTAACTCTGTGGGCGTGGGCTCCTGGGAGCAACCTCCCTTTGATGTTGAAGAGATTTCTACGCTGGTTCTCAGGGCCTCCAAATCATGTATTTATTTTCCTTGGCTCCGTCAGAAAAGGCCAGTTTTTTTTCCTGAGAGCTAGGTTTACGGGGCTGAACACGACTGCCTCTCAGCTCTAGAAATGGCTGATTTTCATCATCCTGTCCTTTGAGTCGGAATTGACTCGATGGCAATGGGTTTGGTTTTTGGTTTGTCCTTTCCCAAACAAATTATTTCTTAAATTGCTCTCCCCGCCCCTCCCCCGGCCGGGTGTTCCGGGACGCAGAAGGCAGTCTGTAAGAACCCCTGGCTTTCCTTTTTCCCTGGGAAGGTGGGGGGAAGCCTGTTTCTCCATCGCATACTTCGGCGTGAGAGGGGGCAGGCCCGCCCGGCCTGGGGGTGGGGGAGAGAAAAACGACGAGGACAGCGCCCACGTGGGCAGCTACGACAGTCGGCTTTGTGCTCGCGGACAAACGACCGCGGGGCTCACGGGGAGCCTCCTGCCCTCCTAAATCTGCCGCGAGATTGCTTGGGGACCAAACTCTACTGCACCCCTGAGGCCCAACGCCGGCTTTCCCGGCGTCAGAGTGCCACCGGGGAAGAGCAGGAGAAATGAACAAACGTGGAGGGAGGCCCCTGCCGTTCCCGCCGCCCTGGGTCGCCCTGGCCCGGGGCTCTGTGAATGGATGCTGCGGCGCACCCCCCAACGCCCACCCTGCCAGCCGAGCCCCGGCCGCTCCTGGAAAGGCTCGGGCGCCGACGCGGGGAAGGAGGCCGGAGGAGGAGGGAGCGTTCCTGCAAATCACATGATTTTCCCGCTTATATAAATCACAGCTTGTTTTTCTCAACTGGCTGCAGACTTAAAGGTGCAGTGTCTTCTTTCTCTCCCAAGGGCAGGGCTACCCCCGCATGCTTTTGACGGCCCCTCAGCTGGCCTGGAGGTGGCTTCACCAATGAGGGTACCAGAGTTTGGTTTATTTGAAAAAATTTATTTATTTTTAAATGACCGGGGATGTTTCCTTTTAGCTTGGAACCAGGGAAGGGCATGGAAATACTATCACCAAATAAGCAGGCAGAGCCGGATTGGGCGGCCTCACAGGGGTGGTTAGCGGGAGACTTCTCAGACCTGCAGCCGGTCAGAGGCGCTGATGTTAAGGGTTAAGACGAAAATGGCCTGTGATAGATTTGTGGTTGCCAAAATCATGTTTCTTAGGCTATTGCTTATTATTTTGACCAGCCCTGGCTATTTGTTTGAGGCCAACTATGTGGGAAGAAAAAAGAAAATCAACACATATATCATCAAGTACTTGCTATCTACCTATTAGGCACTGCAGGGAAAAACCAAGACCTATTAGACCTTTAAGTGGTTTATACTGATTGGAGGGAGGAGATGTAGACACAGGAGATTAAATAGCACAGCCGTTGTTTCTCGCCGTTGAGTCAATTCCGACTCTCAGTGACCCTACAGGACCAAGTAGAACTGCCCCATAGGGCTTCCTAGGCTGTAATCTTTACAGGAGCAGATTGCCAGGTCTTTTCTCCTGCGGAGCGGCTGGTGGGTTCCAACTTTTGACCTTTCTGTTAGCAGCCAAGAGCTTAACCATTGCACCACCAGGGCTCCTTTAAATGGCACTAGTCTTTCAAAGGAGTCCCTGGGTTGTGCAAACGTTAAGCGCTTGGCTACTAACCCAAAGCTGGTGGTTTGAACTCACCTGGTTTGAACCCACCCAGAGTCTCCTTGGGAGACAGGCCTAGTAAACTGCTTCTGAAAGGTCACAGCCTTGAAAACCTTGTGGAGCAGGTCTACTCTGCACACATGGGGTCACCATGAGTTAAATCCACTAATGAGAAAGTCAATTCCAATGCCTGTTCCAGGCCAAATAGAAGAGAATCACAAGACCATGCATAATTACTTGCCCAATGAACAGTGCAGATAATGAGTGCTGAAGTTTGGGGAAGAGAATTCTGAAGGCCCTGACTGAGGGAGGAGGGCACAGTAGGGAGCAGGGGGCAGTCTGCTAGGAGAAATGGGGTGTCACAAATGGAGGGAACAGGGTGCCACAAATGGGGAGGGGAGGAAAAGCAGCATGATGTTGGGGAGGGCTTTCGGTATAGTGAGCAATCCTTCTGGTTAAACTGAGGAATTGGGGAGTGGAGGAGTAGGGGATGAGTCAGGGAGGGTGTGTGTGTGTGTGTGTGTGTGTGTGTGTGTGTGTGTGTGTGTGTGTGTGTGTGTGTGTGTGTGTGTGTGTGTGTGTGTGTGTGTGTGTCTGTGTGTGTGTGTGTCTGTGTGTGTGTGTGTCTGTGTGTGTCTGTGTGTGTCTGTGTCTGTGTGTAGGAGGTGAAGATATACAGATGCAGGCAGCCTTGAGTGCAGGGCTGAGTGTGGATTTGATCCAGTGAAAGAAGTGAGTGATTCACCAAAGGTGGGAGTGCAGGTAAGTGGTGTGATGAAGGTGGTTTTTGAGGACGATGAACCTCAAAGAGTGGATAAGATAAGCTGGAAGCACGGAGGGAGACCAGTTGGAGGCTTCTGCAAGGAACCAGGCAGACACAAGTTCCCAGTGCTAGGGTGTAAGAGGAACCTTGGTTGAGCAGTGGTTAAGAGCTTGGCTGCTCACCAAAAGACTGGCAGTTTGAGTCTACCAGGTGCTCCTTGGAAATCCTATGGAGCAGTTCTACTCTGTCCTATAGGGTCCCTATGAGTTGGAATTGACAGCAATGGGTTTGGTTTGGTTTTGGTGTTGGGTATTATGAGAACAAGTAAAAATGAAAAGTGAGAGAAGAGATATTTTAAAGAATTAAGATAATTGAGTGATTGTAAATAGAGAAGGGGAGAAATCGCCAAAAAGTGATTGGGAGGCAGGGTGAAGTGGGGAACCCCTGGTGGAGGGGAGCCTATGAGGGGTGAGGTGAGGGACTCTTTAGAGATGTGTTTGTAAGCACAGTAGGATCTTAACTGAGAAATGTCCAGAGGGCTGGAAATTTGGAAAAATGCATCTGTATAGAGGAAATAACCCAAGGGAGAAAGGAAATACCATACGTCCTAAAGAGAGATAACGTACAGAAAGAAATAGGGCTATAGCACACCCACCTTTAGAAGGAGGAGCCAGTGACAAGGATGTGGAGGAATATGCACCCTAAAGGCATTCCTAGGGGAGTAGTGTCTCTGCCTGCCCCCAGCTATGCTGTTTATTCTCTCTCAACCTTAAGTTTTCTCATCTGTAAAATGGGGGTAACAGCACCTGCATCATGTTTTGTAAAGATAAATATATAAAGCATCTTGTACAATACACAGGACTTGGCACATGTT
This sequence comes from Dugong dugon, assembly GCA_030035585.1. Classification (NCBI taxonomy): domain Eukaryota; kingdom Metazoa; phylum Chordata; class Mammalia; order Sirenia; family Dugongidae; genus Dugong; species Dugong dugon. The sequence continues at coordinate 12,613,455 of CM057465.1, forward strand.
GTGTGCCACTGACTTGATTCTGACTCATAGTGACCCAATGTGACAGTCGAATTGCCCCATAGGGCTTCCAAGGCTGTAATCTTTACAGAGGTGACTTGGTGGTGCAGTGATTAAGCATTCAGCTGCTAACCAAAAGATTGGCAGTTCGAGTCCGCCAAGTCGTTCCTTGGAAACCCTTTGGGGCAGTTCTACTCTGTCCAATAGCGTTGCTATGAGTTGGAATCAACTCAATGGCAACGGGTTTGGTTTTTTTCTTCTGGTTTTAATCTTTATGCAAGCAGATGGCCGCATCTTTCTCCCATGGAGTGGCTGGTGAGTTCGAACCACTGACCTTTCAGTTAGCAGTGGAGCATTTAACCATTGTGTCACCAGGGCTTCTTGCTTGGCATATAGCAAGCGCTTAACACACACTTCCCACCTCACTGCTCCTCTCCCCCATTTCCTTTAAGTGGCAGGTTCTTGAACACAGTCTTTCTCGATCTCTTTAATTTTGTGGTAAAATATATGTAACAAGAGATTTGCCATTCTAACCACCTTTAAGTGTATCAGTTCAGTGATGTTAATTACATTCACCATGTTGTAAAATCATCACCACTATCTGTTTCCAAAAGTTTTTCATCACCCCAAACAGAGACTCAGCATCCCTTGAGCAGTAACTCCTCATTCCCCTCTTCCCGCGCGCTGGGTAACCACTAATAAACTTGGATCTCTATCTGTTTGCCTATTTTAGATATTTCCTCTAAGTGGAATCATGTAATATCTGTCCTTTTGTGTCTAACTCATTTCACTCAGCACGGTGTGTTCAAGGCTCACCCACGTCGTAGCATGCATCAGTCTACTCTTTCTAAATTGTAACCAAACTGCTATCCTTCTCCTCCTCCTCCGTCTTCTAGAAACACAGTCTTGTTTGCGTGACACAATCGTATTTGAACTGGAAATACCCTCCATTATGAAGGAAGGAAACAATAAATTTATTTCCTAAGGGCCTCTTAGCTGAAGATGGTGGTTACCTCATTTGATCTCCCAGCAACCCTGCAAGTCAGGAGGACAGGTAATATCAGGCCTTTTTTTAAAACAAAAAAAAAAAACTGCTGAAGAAATGGAGAGATAGTTGTGAAATGTTTTATTATTATATTCTAGAAACACATGTCTAAGAGTACCCTCTAGTTCAAAGGTTTCCAAACGTTTATTTTGGAAATAAATTTACCTTTATTTATTTATTTTTTCTTGGCCGTAATCTTTAATTGTACTTTAGATGAAGGTTTACAGAGCAAACTAGCTTCTCATTAAACAGTTAGTACACAGATTGTTTTTTGACATTGGTTAACAACCCTACGACATGTCAACACTCTCCCTTTGGTTCCCTATTACCAGCTTTCCTGTCCCCTCCTGCCTTCTAGTCCTTGCCCCTGGGCTGGTGTGCCCCTTTAGTCTTGTTTTGTTTTATGGGCCTAATCTTTGGATGATGAAGGGTGAACCTCAGGAGTGACTCCATTACTGAGCGAATAGGGTGTCTGGGGGCCATACTCTCCAGGTTTCTCCAGTCTCTGTCAGGCCAACAAGTCTGGTCTTTTTTTGTGAGTTAGAGTTTTGTTCTACATTTTTCTCCAGCTCTGTCTGGGACCCTATATTGTGACCCCGGTCAGAGCAGTCGGTGGTAGTAGCTAGGCACCATCTAGCTGTACTGGACTCAGTCTGGTGGAGGCTGTGGTAGTTGTGGTCCATTAGTTCTTTGGACTAATCTTTCCCTTGTGTCTGTAGTTTTCTTCGTTCTCCCTTACTCCTGATAAATTTACCTTTATTTTTGGAAATAAATTTACCCAGTAGTCAAGTAAAATAGATACAGACAACTTAGTTCTGATTTCACTGGAGTGGGGAGGGCCTGAGTCTCAATTGCTTGGGTCTGCTTCCACTCCTAACTCCCAGGAAATGGGGTTTCGCTTCTAGGGTACCCTGAACCCTGAGCCTGTCTCTACACTCAGCTGCTTTCTCTCCTTCTTCAGCCACAAACTCCCTGACTCGAGCGTGAGTCAAGAAAGCTTTGCAGACACTGGGTGTGCTCACAAGCACACTGTGAGGGCCAGGTGTTGACTCTGGAGATGATGCCAGCAACTCAGTTTTGCCCAGATATCAGCTGAGGAGTGTGAACCAGCTGAGCAGGCCCAGCGCGGCTCCAAGGCAAGAGCCTGGGTGTGCAATGCCCCATGTCACTAGGGCCCACGAGAAACCAGCCTGGTGGGGCCTGCTGGCCTGCTGTGCTAACGTGCTTCAGGTCCTTATATCCTCTTGGAATGTGTTTCTTAAAATACGAACTCTTTGAGGTGAAAAAACAGCTCATGATTTTTAGAATGATGATTTGAAATAAAGTAAATATTGTAAAATACTTAGCAGATAGTTACATAAAGCTGTGAAAGAGCCACAATAATTTTCTCCAACTGCAGTAATATTTACTATCCTGTACAAACCAACAGCCTTTTGGGTTCATTTCTTTGAGTGGTGTCAAGCTCCGAAAGAGATGAGTATAAAAAAATTATTAAAAGAAGTTCATGCAATTTTTGCTTTTAAAATAAACTTTTGGTGAACCAGCATCCTAATCCTATGCTGTTATTTGTTTTTTTCCACTGATTTATCTATTTATTGGCATTATAAAGGCAATACACACTCATGGTAAAAACAGAAACTCAAATCATTCTGAAGGGTGTAAAAGGAAAAGGATAAGCTCCCTCCCATTACCGATTTTCATGATCAAAGTTAATAGCGTCTTGTGAAAAACATTTTAGAAATTTATATATATATGTATACATACATATATTTACATCTAACATTTTTACCCACCACGTGTCAGTCTCTCGTTGTGTAGTGGCTTGCAGGTTGCTATGATGCTGGAAGCTATGCTACTGGTTATTTCAAATACCAGCAGAGTGACCCATGGTGGACAGGTTTCAGTGGAAATTCCAGACTAAGACAGACTAGGAAGGGAGGCCTGGTGATCTACTTCCAAAAATTAGCCAATGAAAGCCTTATGGATCACAACAGAACATTGTCTGACTTACTTGCTTTGGGCATGTCATCAGGAGGGATCAATCACTAGAGGAGAACATCATATTTGCTGAAGCAGAGGGCCAGTGAGGATGTGGGATACCCTCGGTGAGATGGATTGGCACAATAGCTGCAACGATGAGTGGACTCAAACACGTTGGCAATTATGCGAATGACAGGACTGGGCAACATTTTGTTCTGTTGTATGTAAGGTTGCCATGAGTCAGAGTCAACTTCATGGCAGCTAACAACAGCAACAATAACAGCATTTTTATACAAATGGTCCACTTCTGGGATTCTTTTACACTTATATATATCCTTACATACAATTCATAGGCGACTGGGTGGCGGAAACCGTTAAGCGCTCTACTACTAGCCAAAAGGGTGGTGGTTTGAACACCATAGGTACCTTGAAAGACAGGTCTGGCGATCTTCCTCCAAAAGATCACAGCCTTGAAAACCCTATGGAGCAGTTCTACGTTGCACGTATGGGGTCATCATGAGTTGGAATTGACTGCATTGCAACTAACAACAACTCATACAAGTCTGTCCCATTCTATTTGATGGCTGTCTAGCTCTAGTGTTTCACTGAATATTTTATATAATATTTCCATATTTAAGCCCTGGTGGCGCAGTGGTTAAGAGCTCAGCCGCTAACCAAAAGGTGAGCAGTTCAAATCTACCAACTGCTCCTTGGAAACTCTATGGGGCAGTTCTACTCTGTTCTATAGGGTCACTATAAGTTGGAACTGACTCAAGAGCAACAAGAATTTTTTTTTTTAATTGTTTGCTGGTTAAAAAAATTTTTTTAAATAAATGGCTACAGTAAGCATCTTTGTATACTGTCACATGCTTGTGCATGTATTAATATATATGTAAGATAAATTCCTAGTGGTGGAATTAGGTGAAAGTATATGTACATTAAATTTAAAAAAAATTTTATTCTGCGCTATTTAAGACATACCAAAAGACATAAAGAATAGAATAAATACTCCTGTGCCCACCACTCTCAGCTTAAAAAACAGAACATTACCAACACAAGTAAATCCTCCTTTGTTTAACCTTGATTGCCATCTCTTCCCTTCTACCCAGAGGGCACCATGATTCTGAATTTGGTGTTTATCATTCCCATGCAATGCTTTGCATGTGATAACAGAAATGGTATTTTGCTGTATGCATTCTTCTGAAATTTGCATCTTTTGCTCAATATTTTATTCCTGAAATTCTTCCATGTTAGTACCTTTTTAAATCTTATTTTCACTACCGAGTAACTTCAAATTATATGAAAATACTGTAATTCATGCATTCATTTTTTGGTTAATGGACATTAAAATTATACCAGTTTTTTTTTTCTATTACAAACAATGCTTCTATGAACATGTGTGTGTATGTCTCCTGGTTGTACATACATGGGAATCTCTCTAGGGATATGCCTAGGAGTGGAGCTGCTAGTTCCTGGAATACTGGAATCCTAAGTGACGTTAGAAATTGTTCTCCAAAGTGGCTTTGCGAATTTATACTCATACCAGCAGTCAGAGTTACTCCATATCCTCACCAACATTTGGTATTGTCAGACCTTTTGATTTTTGCAAATTTGGTGTGAAATGCTTTCTTGGTGTGGTCTTCCTTTACATTTCTCTGATTATGAGTGAGGTGGGGCATCTTTTCATGTGTTTTTTGACAATGGACGTTTCCTCCTGTATGAACTGCCTTTGCTCATTTTTTCTTTTAGATTATCTTTTTTTTAAATTGATTTATAGAATTTCTTTATATTTTGTACTCACTAGTCTGTTTATTAAATGTTTTGAAAATCTCTTTTCCAACCTGTTGTCTTTTCATTTTTTAAATGATGACTTTTGATGAACAGACGCTGATTTAATGTGGTTGAGTTTTGTATTTAAACTTTTCGTAGGTAGAGTTAATTGCCCAGGTGATATTCCCGTTAGTAGCGTCTAACAGTGCCTGTGTCTCCACAGTCCTGCCAACACTGGCCATTATTCAGTTTTAATTTTTGTTAATCTGATAGGTGAAAAATAATGTCTCATTCTTCTGATTTGTCTTAATCGTGAGTAAACCAGAGCATATTTTCACCTGGTTATGGGTCTTTCACATTTCCTTTTCTGTTTATATTTTTCAGTTTTCTATTGGGTAGTTTGCTTTCTCTTAATTGATTCTCCTAGTTGATTTGTAAGGGCTTTTTGTTAAAAACATTTCCCAGCCCCGTAAAACCAAATGAGACTAACGAGGTACAGGAGGCCAGTGACAAGGGTCAGAAGGCAGAAGGGGACAAGGAAGCTGGTGATAAGGAACCCAAGGTTGAGTAAGGATATTGTTGATGTGTTGTGAGATTGTTAACATTTGTAGTAATTGTTAAATGAGAAACTATTTTGTTCTGTAAGCCTTCATCTTAAGTGAGAATAACAGCACAATCGGAAGAGTGTAGTAAATGTCACTGAACTGTGCATGTAGAAATTTTTGAAATGGTATATATCTTTGGCTATGTGTATTTTTACCAAAAAAAAGGTTGAGAAGTTAGAGGGTTGATACGTTGTGGGGTTGTTAACCAATGTCATAAAACAATGTGTACTACTGTTTCATGAGAAACTATTTGTTCTGTATGCCTTCACCTGAAGTACAATAAAAAAAATAAAAATAAAAAAAACAAAAACAAAAAACATTTCCCCCTTTTCTCCAATGTCTGTGGTTCTATGCTGTATGTATACCCCTTAACTGTGGCACACTGATTAGGAAAACATTAGCCTCTATAACACAGGTGATGGTTAAGATTGTGTGTCAACTTGGCTGGGCCATAATTCTCAGTGTTTATATGTGATCACTCCCATGATGAGATTTGCTGTGAGTAGTCAATCAGTTGAAAGGGAGTTTCCTTGGGCGTGTGGCCTACATCCGAATATAAGCAGATATTCCGGCTTTCTGCTCGCTCTGGATCCTGCAGCTGGCTCCTGTTTGTCTTACTTCCAGTTCTTGGGACTTGAGCTAGCAGCTTACCTTCTGATCTTGGGTTCACCAGCCTCAGCAGCTAGGTGAATCAGGAGAAGGCTTGCGGTCTTGCCTGCCAATCTTGGGATCTGTCGATTTTCACAGCCTGTGAGCAAGAGCCCTGCTCTCCGACCTGCCGATCTTGGGTTCCCCAGCCCCTGTGGCTACGTGAATCAGAAGCCTCTATCCTGATCTAAAGACTTGGGATGTTCCCGATTCTACAACCGCATGAGCTGTTTCCTTGATATAAATCTTTCTCTCTATATATACTTACATGCTTTACTGGTTTTGCTTCTCTAGAGAACCCAGCCTAAGACAACACACTTCCCCTCTTTGGTCCTTGGACACTTGATCATATTGAACAATAAAGGAAAAAGTTGTAACTAGGACTTTTTGAGACTTTGTGAGGGTGGTGGTGGGGGGAGCAATGTAGGTCTGTGTAAGTAGCAGTGACTGAGATAGGGAGTATACGTGTGAGCTGTGGATGTCTACTGAGTGTATGAAAATGAGAGGGGAGAGGAAGTTGGGGTTGAGGCAATGGAGACATGACCTGCATTCTCATTTGTTAAGAAGAATTTTACTAATGCCTAGATGAGTAAGTCTGAGGTGTCTTGGGTAGCTTGGCTACTCTTGGTTAGTGGTGAGAGTAGGGGAATTTGATAGTTCTGAGGGCCCAGCATGTGCCAGGTATATAGCTCTGAGAGGGGGCATTATTAAGTGGGACATGGAAGCTCAAGAAAGCTGACTTGCTCCATGTCACATGGCTGTGAGTGGCTAAGCTGGGACTCAACTCCAGGACTAGCTCACTTGACAGTCCAGCTCTCTGCTGTACCCTAATGGCTCTACCATGATTAGGTTCAGATAGGGGAGGACTTGGCTTTTGTAAAGAGATTTGTCAGCAGAGCCTTATAACAAGAGAGTAAAACTAGGACATATTTCAAATAGATTGGCATCTCAGCAGTGAAATTTCACATCTTTATGTTTTTGTGTCAGTAACTGGCTTAAGTAGTCCTCTTGGAGAACACAGGTAAATGAACAGTAATTATAATTGGGCTCTACTGAAAAAGGGCAAAAGTCTTAAGAGTCCTCTTCATGCCTAAAAGAATGTTCAATGTCAGCCAGGATTCCATTTTCTCCCACTCTTTCATTTGGCAGAATTTGCATAACACTAAACTTTCTCTTCACTGCTTTATTCATTCAGCAACTGTTTACTAAGTACACATTTTGGCCATTTTGCGAAGAGCTTTCGAGTGAGTGGTGAACAGAGCAGACCCAGGCCCTGCCCTTGTTTAGCCTACAGTCTACTGGAGGGATAATCAATAAACAAGTAAACAAAATACTTAATGGCTGACATAAGTGCTGTGAAGAACATCTATAGGTGCTCTGACGGGATAATATGGGGGGAGTCAGTGAGGGCCACATACGTTTTGTGGGTTGGGTATTAACATTTATCTTTGACTAAAAATATCTCCTGTATCAGCCCCCTATAAACAGTTCTCTGTTAGCTGAAGAGAAACAGCACAAGTCCTTGAAGAAAAGCAGGCCATGGAATGATCTCTTCTGGGGGCTACAAACTTAAAACTTAAAACAGCTTCCCTTGCTCAATTCTTCTAAATTGTTGCACCTTGCACCCCTCTTGTTGTTGTTGTTGTTAGGTGCCATCGAGTTGGTTCCGACTCATAGTAATCCTATGTACAACAGAACAAAACACTACCCCGTCCTGTGCCATCCTTGCAATCACTGTTATGCTTAAGCCCACTGTTGCAACCACTGTGTCAATCCATCTCATTAAGGATCTTCCTCTCTTTCGCTGACCTTCTGCTTTACTAAGCATGATGTCCTTCTCCAGGGACTGATCCCTACCAACAACATGTCCGAAGTATGTGAGACGTAGTCTCACTATCCTTCCTTCTAAGGAGCATTCTGGGTGCACTTCTTCCAAGATGATTTGTTTGTTCTTTTGGCAGTCCATAGTATATTCAGTATTTTTCTCCAATACCACAATTCAAAGGTGTCAGTTCTTCTTCGGTCTTCCTTATTCATCATCCAGCTTTCACATGCATAGGAGGCGACTGAAAACACCATGCCTTGGGTCAGGCGCACCTTAGTCTTCAAGGTGACATCTTTGCTTTTCAACACTTTAAAAGAGGTCTTTTGCAGCAGATTTGCCCAGTGCAATGCGTCGTCTGATTTCCTGACTGCTGCTTCCATGGCTGTTGATTGTGGATCCAAGTAAAATGAAATCCTTGACAACTTCAGTCTTTTCTCCGTTTATCATGATGATGCTTATTGGTCCAGTTGTGAGGATTTTTGTTTTCTTTATGTTGAAGTGTAATCCATACTGAAGGCTGTGGTCTTTGATCTTCATCAGTAAGTGCTTCAAGACCTCTTCACTTTCAGCAAGCAAGGTTATGTCATATGCATACTGAAGGTTGTTAATGAGTCTTCCTCCAATCCTGATGCCCTGTTCTTCTTCATATAGTCCAGCTTCTTGGATTATTTGCTCAGCATACAGATTGAATAGGTATGGTGAAAAGATACAACACTGACACACACCTTTCCTGACTTTAAACTACACACTATCTCCTTGTTCTGTTCGAACAACTGCCTCTTGATCTATATACAGGTTCCTCATGAGCACAATTAAGTGTTCTGAAATTCCCATTCTTCACAATGTTATCCATAATTTGTTATGATCCACACAGTTGAATGCCTTTGCATAGTCAATAAAACACAGGTAAATATCTTGCTGGTATTCTCTGCTTTCAGTTTTTTTCATACTATCTGGGTGTGAATCTTTGTTTACAGTGGAAATTTGTTACTTGAGGTAAATAATTACCGCTCATCTTTAATGGGAGGACCGGAAAGCATTTAAAGAGAATATAAATTCCAGAGGTCTGTCCAGAACTAACATGAAAAATCTCTCTCCTGAGTTTGCTGCCCTTCACAACAAATCAAGTTGGGACAACTTCCTTCAAGCAGGCTTGGAGAATTTGCTTTCTGCAGCCCCCCTGACCCTCCTTCCCAACCCCCTCCCATGTCCAGTCCACCAAGTGCTGGGTACTGGCCAGGCAGGGCTGCTAATTACCTGCTAGATACTCATAGCAGGACATGGCCTGGAATTTTTTTCTTGGCTCAGCGAAACTGTCTCCTATGAGGGGTTTCTTCAGTTCACAAACACCTCTCATTTGGGCTGTTTGCTCCATGATGAAAGCACCAGGTTTTCAGGAATATAATTTAATGGTTATGGTTGTAATTTTCCCTCCAAGAACTTTTTTTGGGGGGTTTGTTTTGTTTTTCTTATATGTATTTGCTATTTTCTTAACCAAAACACCATTAACAACCTAAACAAAAATTAGTAAAATTTCTTTGGACTCATCTAAATACCCCGTCCATAATCAAGGTTTTTCGCTTATTTGAGCTAGAACATCTCTAACCAATTTTTAAAGAGTTCTTAGTGGTGCTCCTCTTTGTTTCCACATTTCCTCTTCCTAAGAAAAGTGACATAGAGCTCTAGACAACTGCCAGATGTTTGTCTGGTCATCTGCTGAAGACAGTTTACTTTTCAGGCAAAGGGAATAAAGGGAAAACTGATTCTAAGGTCACCTGATCTGAATTACGTCCTTGCATCCATTAAACTGGTGTTTGGGGTCCATCTGGTGGCCAGAGGGTTTTTAACACAAACCAGTTCTCTCTTTTTCCCTCTTGTGGTAAGAAGCGGTATGACACCCTAGGAATCCATTCCCCACCTTGTTTGTGATCACAGAAATAAAGATACAGATTAGGAAGTTAACAGTGAACTTTTACTTAACACCCTTAAAGCAGATGGGGCTCAGAGCTGAGTGATAAGAGCACCAACACTGGCATGGCATCAGCAGTTGCTGCCTGCTGCCCACAGGATCTTTAAGAAAACCCGGAATATGGAAATCCAAATTTCCAATTTTGGGTGGAGGGGGTGAGGATATGTGATACATTCCCAATTATTATGTTGATCTTTATCCTGTTCCTAAATCACAGAATTTTAGAGCTGGGAGAGATCTTAGAAATTAATCAACAATATTTGAGTTTTTACTGTGTGCCTCTGTACTAAGTGCTGTTGGAGACACAAAGATGAATCAGATATGCACAAGCCCTGTGCGCAAAGAGTTAAAAGTGCAGAGAAAAAGATGGACAAATAGACACGCAGTGCCATGTACTGTGATGGGTGCAATATAGTGCAAGAGCACGCATGTGGTGAGGACAGAAATGCAGAATGGCCACCTTCACCCAGAGGTCAGTGAAGGCTTGACGGAAGAGGCAGCACCTGATCTGCATCTTGGAGAATAAGAGTTTTCCAGGTAGGCTGAGTGAGGGTGGGGCCTGTAGAGGGCAGCCTGGCTGGTCGGAAGGAAGCATGTGCAGAAATGCAGGATGGTACATTGAGTGTCCAGGCACTGCACATGTGGCTGCAGCATATGATGTGAGGTGCAAAGTAGATGCTCCATAAATCCTGGCTGAAGGAATGAATGAATGACGGTGAGAGAGGGGCTGAAAGTTTACATGGGGGCCAGATCATAATACCAAGGAATGTGAACGTGATGCTGGAAGAGGCGAGGGAAAGTGGGGGTGCAGGGCCATTGAAGGTTTCAAGCAGCAGAGTTACGTGATCAGATTTACGTTTTAGAAATAATTTTCGTAGCAGTGAGGAGGCGGCAGAGAATTAATTAGGAGGCCACTGGGTGGTGCAAACTGTTTGCACTGCTGGATTCTTCCTTAAAGGTTGGTGGTTTGAACCCACCCACTGGCACTGTGGAAGAAAGGCCTGGTGATTTACTTCTGTAAAGATCACAGCCAAGAAAACCCTATGGAGCAGTTCTACTGTATAATACGTGGGGTGGCCATGAGTTGGAATCAGTGGCAATGGGGTTCTAAAAATTCAGAGAGTGATGATGAAGGCTGAAGAACTGAAAATGGAAACATTGAGGAAGGAATAAATTTGAGTACTATTTAGAATATAGAATTGGTAGAGGATATGAAAGAGAGCGAAGAGTCTATGGTGATTGCTACCCAGGGTTTTGGCTTGTGGTCTGAGTGGGGCCAATTTTGAGAGGAAGATAAAGAACATAGTAGTGCCTGTAGTCCTTCCAGGTGGATATCAAACAGGATTCTGGATATGTGAGTCTGGGTTAAGATCATGAGTGAAATTACCCAGTGAGTGTGTGGAGGAAAGTGTAACAGGAGGCGAGAGCTGAGGATGAATGCTGGTGAGCAAAGGATTGGCGGGAGGGGCCAGAAGAGAAGCTAGGAAAAGCAAAGTAGAAGGGAAACTGCTTCTAGAGGGAGATGTCATGGAGGACAAGGGAAGAGGCCTGCATGCCCTAGGCCTGAGTCTGCTGTAATAGGAGCAGAAGCCTGGGCTGGGTGGATAAGCCTTTTTAAAAAATGATTCTTGTGCTTTCTTGTGCGTGTGTTATTCAATGCTTGTCTTAGTATCTAGTTAAACGTTTCCTTGCAAGAGCTAAGCCTGCAGTTTCTGTTCTGTAAACAGTGGCTGGCTGCAAATGCCACTGAAATGGGCTCCCCACATCCAGGCTTCTCCCTTCCAATTTACCTCACCCCTGTGGTCTCACTGGCCTGGCTAATGCACAGTGCTGCTACATTTTTCCATTTCCCATCACCATCATTCATTCTCCCTTTCCTCATCCCCACTGCCTACATAATGAACTCTCCGGCCTGCATTCAGGCTCCCTAAAATCAGATCCCAACTTCTCTTCCCAGCTTTCTCTCTCAGAACTCCTCTATGCACTTCAACCAAGCCAGACCTTTAGACACATTGGGGCACAGTTCCCCTCCATCTGGAATGTCCTCCCTCTGTATTGTCATTGTAACATAGCATAATTAATTGTCTAAATTCATGAGGGATAAGAATCAGGATCAGCACAAAGCTGGTTCCTGTGAGGTGGACCTCAGGTATATCTCTGCCTTCCCACTTCTCTTATTTCTGACACCAGCTGCTCCCCCTACAGCAGTCTCTATTCCTCTGCAGGGTTTGATAATTTGTTGCAATGGCCACACAGAACTCACAGACCATACTCATAGTTAGGTGGTTTTATCAGGAAAGTAACAGGCTACAACTCAGGATCAGGATCAACTTGGAAATAACAGGAACGACTTCGGATCTGTGTCAGGAAGAACCCAAGCGAGGTCTGGGAGCACATCCCTCCCTTCTTCAGCGCAGGACGGCTTCTGACCAGGATGGCTCTCAGAGCAAAAATGCTCATGGAGCAGATAAGCTCTCCACTGGAACAGCTCTAAGACCCTCAGTCAGTGCCACTGCCCTCGTCGTGATCAGTGGATGCAGCTTCTACGCTGGGCAGCTGCCTTCTCTGGTGTGCAGGCTTCCCTGCCGTCAGGCTCTCCACCACTGGGCTCTGTGCTGTTGGCCTCTCTGCTGGTAACTGGCCCAGCTCATAGCCAACGTAGCAGCTTCAGGACTGTTCCGCCCCCGCATGGCTCTGCTTCTCTGCCACCCAGGTTTTAGCCAGCAGCTCTCTCAGCTGTAACTTTTCCTGCTAACTGGCCCAGCTCTTAACTCCCTCATCTGCAGTTTTTTTTTTTTTTTCTAACCAGGCTTGGGCGGAGCCTGCTTGTCTCAAAGAACATGCTCCCCTCCTGGCTCCTATCAACCAGGAGACCTCTAAAACTTCTACATTTCAGTCCTTTATATATCTTAGTCCTCATCAGTTACAAGGTGGGGCCTCCCTCACCAGACCAGAATTCAACCAGTCCTCAACTACCCATGGATGTCAGTCAACTCAAGTCTTGTACAAAAGTAACATTTTCTGCTGGCTGAGACCTGCTTCTCTGGTAGGCAAAAGTAACAGCCCAACTGGGTAGAAAGTAACCTGGGATGGAGAAACAAATTGTTTCAAAGAACTAGGGCAAAGGTTACAACTCCTCTGGGTTTAGGGGGGAAATCTCCAAAGTTGTTTTTCCAAGGAACCAAGGCAAAATGCCACATAAACGAATTCACTGCACCACAGTCTCAAAAATTCTTTCTGTCCTTTAAGGGCAGGTTCAAACAGTCCTTCATTCACTCAACCTTCCCTGATTCTTCAAAGTAAATCTTTTTTTCGTCTGAACTTCTACAGTACTTATCCCATTATCTATCCTTTTGTAGTACTTCTGAATCCCTTTTATTTCCTCTAAGCCTGTTAAAAGGACATCATGTTTGGTAAAGGAGAACTCCGCCCCCCCCCCCCAAAAAAAACCAAAACCCCCAAAAAACCAAACCCACTGCCATCGAGTCAATTCCAACTCATAGTGACCCTATAGGACAGGGCAGAACTGTCCCATAGGGCTTCCAAGGCTGTAAATCTTTATGGAAGCAGACTGCCACACCTTCCTCCCTCCTGCAGAGTGGCTGGTGGGTTTGAACTGCTGACCCTTAAGTTAGTGGCCAAGCGTTTTAACCACTACACCGCCAGGGCTCCTTTGGTAAAGCAGAGGGCCAACAAAAACAAGGGTTTCTCAGTGTGATGGACTGACACACCAGCCACAACAATGGACTCAAACATACCAACCATCATGAAGAAGGTGCTGGACCAGGCAATGTATCATTCCGTTATATATGTGAGGTCGCCAGGAGTTGGGGTTAACGCAATGGCTACTAATGACAGCAACAAAAATAACGAAGCTTGTTAAAGTGGAAGGCTCTTATTTTCCTTGTTTTGTCCCAAGAGTCTAACAAAATATCCCGTACATGTGCTTAGTGAGTATTAGAGGAATAACTGATTACAGGGAAATCCTGAGGAAGTAGCTTAAATGGGGGAAGCAGAAGTTAGTATGTTTTTTTCCAAGTTAGAAATAAGGGCGGAAGCAGAAACACTATATACATGGAAAGAGGTACAGGGAAGAATTTGGGGTGGGGGTGGGAAGCAGTTCTCTGAGGTAGAGTTTGGGTTGCTGCAAAGAAAGAAAAGAGCTAGATCTAGAGACTATCAAAGGGTGAGATGCCCAGGATTGGGCCCTAAGATAGTTCACACAAGGGTCAAACCTAAAGCATCACTCTGCTAACAGCTTGATAAGGTATGGGTTGTAACCAGCAAGTTTAAGGACTAAAACTGTTCATGGAATGTACCTGGTTTTAGTGTAGTTTGTGTCTGGCATCTCCATACACCACAGTAGTCGTACACCCTAGGTCTTTAAATTCAGTGCCTATGTGCCAAGGAAAATGATAGGCACTTTACACCCATCATTTGTGACCCTCAAAAACAACCTTTCAAAATAGGTATTATTATTATCATCTACCTTTTATAGGTGACGAATCTGAAGCTTAACCATCCCCCAGGGCCCAGAGCTAGTAAGTGATAGAAATAGTTTGTAAACTGACTTCTCACCTTTGCAGTTTCCATGGTTGAGGGAGGGCTGGGGTTGGGTGGGGTTAGGAATGAAGTCGGAGTGGGTTGAGACCTGGGTGTGGGATGGGGAACTGTGATGCAGTGAGCAAAGACAGATCTAGGTTTTGTGGGGCTGAAGCTTTTACAATTTGGCAGTGGGGGGAGTTCTTCAAGGAAAAAAAACATGCAAAATTAAGTATAAAAGTGAATATTTAGGATAAGAAAATAAACAGTAACAGAATATTGAAGCTTTGGAGATTGATGATGACACTTTCTTCTGATATCTCTTCAGGCAATTTACCAGAATTGCTTAAGCAGCAATGCTTTCTGATTGCAATATTGCTTTCCCGCCCTACCTAGACCCCTCCACAAGGAACCCTCAACATTCCCAGGGGCCTTGCAAGTGAGAGACCCTGAAGTGAAGCTTTATTAGCTTCACTGTGAACACATCCTTGGCAGTAGCTAGGGTGTAGGGGTAGGGTGGAGGACGAGGGAGGGGTAGAGATCAGAGATAGGATATAAGGATTAGAAGAAGAATGTGCATTGTACACACTACCCGGTGATAAAAAATGAGGGGAGTAGGAGAGAGAGAGAATGTTTTCTTTTCAGACCTTGTCAAAAAATGTTCCCAATCAAAACTGCCATGTTAAAATGTCACGTTCACCTTTTGCCCATGGCAAGCTCCAGGAGATGAGTAGGTGTTGCCCTGAAGAGGCCTGCCATCTTGTCTACGGTGTCAGGGAGATGGTTTAATGAAGGGGAACACCTTTGAGTCTTGAAAATGGAATTCTGTCAGCAACAAAACAGACTTCATTTTTAAATCTTTACTGCAATCATGTAGAGCAGAAATAGGCATGTTTGTGTGCGCGCCTGTGTGTGTACGTGTGTGAGAAAGAGAGAGAGAGACAGAGAGAAAGCTTATAAGCAAGCCAGGATTCAATCTCTGAATACTTTTTTTCTTAATAACTTTTTAGATTGGCTACTAAATCTTGTTTTAAACTAAAAATAAAAAGATCATCTATGCTGATAAAGGACAGTAATTCTCAACGTCTTTTTATATTTGATTATTTCTCTACAAAACAAGGATTCTATCAGGAAATGCCTAGGGGGAGATTTTCCTTATAAAGAAGAAAGTTAAAGAATGTTTAGGCCAAGACACTTGGCCTTCCCTCTGTAATACAACCTGCTTCCTGGTTGTCTGTAAGCTCAACAAACATGCAGGTCCAAGATGTTCTCCTGGAAACCAGTGTGCCAAGCTGGGCGCTGAAGGTCTGGCACAAAAGTGGAGTCTCCGAGAAGACAGAGTGTTGAATCAGAGTCCCTGAGAATCAACAGAGTAAGTGGGGCTGATTGCTGCCGAGAAGAAGGAAGCAAAGAGGATGTAGGTGAGGAGAAGCATTTAACAAGCCTTGGACACAGTTTAATTGTAATCCGTAGACATCCACTAACAAATTTTCTATGAGATTTTATAAATTTTGCAAATCTTTCTGCTCTAAGATTATTAGGAAGGGCTTACTGCTTATGCTTTTTAACAACTTAGGGTGAATTATTTTATTAGATCTTTTCTAGTCACTGAAGAACTTCATTCGCTTTTCTTTTTGAAGAAAAGGAAATGTAGAAAGGTGGAGGTCACAGCCTGGCCTGAGGAGCAGAAGAAGTGGGGTGCTAGTGGGACCTAAGTGCAGTGAGTCTGTAGGTGGGGGACCTGGGTGGTCTTGCTGTAATTGAGCAATAATTGAAAGCTGCTGAGGACAAACACTGCCACACACATTTATTGCTGAGGGACACCCTGCATAGGGGCTGGCCACCAGCCTCACCTCTTTGCTTGGAATGGAGCAAGTAGCACAAACTGGGGTGAAAAAGCTGTGGTAGGCAGGATAATGGTCCCACAAAGATGTCCACGCCCTAATCCCTGGGATCTGTGGATATGTTAAGTGACACGGCAAACTAGACTTTGCAGATGGAATTAAGGTTATGAGCCTTAAAATAGGGAGATTATCCGGGATTATCCAAATGGGCCTAAGGTAATCACATGGGATTTAAAAGTGGAAGAGAAAGGCTGAAGAATGTATCAGAGGGATGAGCCTGAAGAAGAGGCAGGAAATATTCGAAGCATGAGAGGGACTGGACTCACTGTTGTTTTGGTTTGAAGATGGAGGGAAGGAATGTGAGCAGCCCTAGAAACTGGGAATGGCCCAGCCCTCCGGACAAGAGCCAGCAAGGAAATGGGGATGTCCGTTTTACAACAGTAAGGAAGTGAATTCAGCCAACAACCTGAATGAGCAAGGAAATGGATTCGGCCCTAGAGCTTCCAGAAAGGAATGCAGCCCTGTTGACACTTGATTTCAGCTCAGTGAGACTCATGTAGGACTTCTGACCTACAGAACTGTAAGATAATAAATTTATGTTGTTTCAAGCCACTAAATTCGTGGTAATTTGTTACTGCGGCAATACAAAACTAATACAAAAGGCAGGCATGCTTAATTCCTCAGGTCAGTGGTCCTTCACTTTCAGAGGGTCACAGATCCCTCTGAGAATCTGAGGAAAGCTACGGATCTTCTGTCTAGAAGAATTCATATACACATAAAACCTTGAATATGATTTCAGGAGATTCACAAACACACCAAAGCACATCTCACAGACCCAGATGGAAAACCTCTGCAGATAATAAAAAGTAAAAAGTAACGTTCAGGGGAGACAAGCAAGGTAAAAAGGAGGCCATGCTCCCTAGTGATAGTGCTGTTATCTCCACCAAAGGCTGTCACAGTACCCAGGAGGGCGCTCACTGAGGTTGATTTAGCTAATTCAGTTTTAATGAAATGAACTTCCCAGACACTGAAGCGGAAAGGCAGCCATCCCAGCCTTGTCTTTTACTGACAAGCTCCTTGGAACAGGGCTACACCACTGAGAGTAACAGTCAGTCTCCATCAGACAGCTGCTGATATCTAGTGATCCAAGAATCACTATGAAAAATCAGAATGTAAAAAAATCACTAAGAGTGGGTATTGATTTTACTCCCAAGAGTATACACAGAAAAAAAAAAATCACAGAATTAAATATACTAAAAGTTAGTGACGATAACTGTTTTGGAGATTACTAACGTTATATGAAGGAGCCCTGGTGACACAAGAGTTAAGCTCTCAGCTGCTAACCCCAAAGGTTGGTGGTTTGAACCCACCCAACCACTCTGTGGGAAAAGTCCTGGCGATCTGCTTCCATAAAGATTACAGCCTAGAAAACCCTATGGGGCAGTTCTACTCTGTCACATGGGGTCGCTATGAGCTGGAATCAACTTGATGACACCCAACAACAGCAACGTTACATGAACTTCCTATTTGTTTCGAGCAGTGCTGTCCAATAGAAATAAAATGTGAGCCACTTAGGTAATTCTAACTCTAGTAGTCACTTTAAAAAAAGTAAAAAGAAATAGGTGACATTAATTTTAATCATATACTTTCTTAATCTATTTCTAATACTATCAATGTGTTATCAATATAAAAAGATTGATGAGATATATTCCATTCTTTTTTTAAACTAAGTCTTTGGACTCTGGTGTGCAGTTTACATTTATAGCACATCTCAATTTGGACTAGCCACATTTCAAGTGCTCATGGCCACATGTGGTTAGTGGCTGCCATATTAGACAGTACAAGTTTAGAGAGCAGTGACGCACTGAAATGAAAATTTGAGGCATAAAACAGTATTTAATAACAAATTTTATATGTATATGTGCATTTGTGTGTGTGTATGTGAATATATATATGAAAACAGCCTCAAAGGCCAAAGTCCTTATTATATAGAGGAATGATTACCACTTCCTGCTCTCTTTGATCATATATACAGTGACATCATTGGCAATAATGTGTGAAAGAAGAAAAAAATGAAAACCTAAAGATTTTTCCCCCTAACAAGTTTAACCTAGTGAAGTTGACCTCAGGAAATCTTATGTGACCTTCTTTGCATATTATGGGCCTTTGATCTGCACCTGTTGATTTTTATTTTTGCCATTAAGAATAACAGAATTTTAGCATTCGAGAAGACCTTACAAATAATTTATTTTTTCAAGTGAGGGAGCACAGATTAAGAAGATGGGAAAAAAATAAAGTATAAAGTTACCTTTTTGGCCTTCCTTACGTGGGGTTTTTATATAGGAAGGTGAAGTTCTCTTCTTCTTCCATCACCACTAGCATTACTATTTATCAAACTACACTAAAATCATCACTGTCAATCCTACAACTCTAAAAATCTGTTACCGTCGAGTCGATTCTGACTCATAGTGACCCTAGAGGACACAGAACTGCCCCATAGGGCTTCCAAGGAACAGCTGGTGGATCTGAACTGCCCATGTTTTGGTTAGCAGCCAACTCTGAACCACTGCATCACCACAACTCTACAAGGTAGGTCTTACTATCTCCATTTAACAGATGAGGAAACTGAGATTTAGAGGGCTTATATAATTGCCCAAGGTCATACAGCTCATTAATATAGAGCCATCAGTCAAATCTACTCTTTTTAGTCCAAAGCCTGTGCTATTTCCACTAGGCCACGCAACCTTCATCAGGCTGGGGAAGGAGAGGCCCGACATGGGCTTGTTGAAGTATTAGTGGACAACTGGTGAAGTGGCCAAGGCAATGAGAAGAGAAGGATAAGAGATAAACAGCAAGGGAAAGAAAGTAGGTGTAGCATAAGCAGGGAAATGTGGTCAAATGCAGGGTTGGGGAGAGTGGGGTTGCTTCCTCCACCCTCCATAGGTCGATAGTGTGGAGGTCCTCCCTTGACAGCCAGCCAGGCAAGTAGGCTTTGAGGAGGTGAAAATGAAGACATGACATGGGTGAGCTGCTTGACTCCCTTAAAGAGGAACTGTGCCGCATGGCTGGTTCCATAATCTTTGTCCATTGACAGATACGCCTTTTCCCTCCCGGGATGTGAGGATGGTAAAGAACAAAGTGAGCGTTAAAGGCATGTGCTCGCTCCAATTCATTCAACACCCTTGAGCTTCTTGGCATTTGCAGCATGCATTAAGTCAGATCCAAGAAACATCTGATGTATGCTGTCTTCTCCTTGCATATATCTCTTGATGGACTCAGTTTCACATTCATAGGTTAGGCCTTTCCTTGTTTCTTGGTGCCAAAGTTTCCAAAAGTGGAAAATTATCTTCTTACATGATTAAAATATGTGACTGAAACTATAACACACTTTGCAGGGAAGATAGATACAACCCAACACTCAGTCTCTGAGATAATGACAATGACAAGGGTGTGTGGGTATAAATTTGAGTGGTTATCCTAAGTGCATAATAATTCCACTGTAGCCTGCTGGAGTGGCAGTCAGACTGACTACATGCTGGGGGCATGGTGCTTGCCTACTTCCAGGTTCTCAACCACATTGTTCCAAAGCATAGGTGTCAAAAAAATAATCCTAATAGAAAGTCCACCTGGTTCCAAATCCACATAATAAAAACTATCGATGCAAGGCGGTGATTATAATTCCATGGACTTCTACCTAAAATTCTTTTGAGATTAGCATCAATTTTAATGTAGGCTATACAGATAGACATGCTGGCTACAGCTGTGTTTTTCTTTTAAGTTTTATCAATGGTTTTAAAAAAAACCCACTGTGAACTCTGTTGGCAAGGCTTTGGAAAAACGGGCATTCTCATCTATTTCTGGTATGAATGCAAAATGGTATAATCCTTACAGAGGGGAATATGGCAACATCTAAGAAAACTACATATGAATTTACCCTTTGACCCAGCAAACTCACTTCTAGGAATTTATCCCACGAAACACCTCCAGCAATACAAAACTACACATGCGTAAGATCATATATCACAGTATTATTTGTAATTGCAAAATGTTGGAAATAACCTAAATGTATATATGTAGGACATAGGTTACATATACTACATACACATTGATAGAGTACTAGGCATCTTTTGGAGCCCTGGTGGTGCAGTGGTTAAGACTTTGTCTGTTAACCAAAGGGTTGGCAGTTTGAATTCACCAGCTGTTCCTTGGAAACTCTAGAGGGCAGTTCTACTCTGTCCTACAGGGTCGCTATGAGTTGGAATCGACTCGATGGCGATGGTTTTTTGGGTTAGGCAGCTCTTATGGAATAATCTTCAGTATTTACTGCTAAGTGAAAAAAGCAAAGTACAAAAG
The DNA here is from genome assembly GCA_030035585.1 of Dugong dugon. Lineage (NCBI taxonomy): Eukaryota > Metazoa > Chordata > Mammalia > Sirenia > Dugongidae > Dugong > Dugong dugon. Next base: position 12,634,033 of record CM057465.1, read on the forward strand.
AGAATATATAGTATGTGTGATCATTAAGGTTGTGTGTCAGCTTGGCTGGGCCATGATTCTCAGCGGTTTATTAGTTATGACATAATTTGGCAGTCATATAATGATGTAATCACTTCCATGATGAGATCTGATTTAATGTGATCAGCTCCATGATGTGATCTGCGGTGAGTAGCCAATCAGCTGAAAGGGAGTTTCCTTGGGCGTGTGGCTTGCATCCAATATAGGCAGACTTTCTGGCAAGACTTGAGGGCTTATGTTTGCTCTGGATCCTGCAGCTGGCTCTTGTTCATCTGACTTCTGGTTCTTGGGACTTTATCTAGCAACTCACCTGCCAATATTGGGATTCATCAGCCCCTGCAGTCTGTGAGGTAGCGGCCTGCCAGTTTACCTGCCGATCTTGGGATTTGTTGGCCTCCACAGCCTGTGAGCCAGAGGCCTGTTGTCTAGCCTACTGATCTTTACCCTGTGGCTATCTGAGTCAAGAGAAGCCTCCAGCCTGACACACAGACTTGGGACTTTCCAGCCTCTACAACTGCATGAGACATTCCTTGATATAAATCTCTTTCTATATATAGATGCTTCACTGGTTTGGCTTCTCTAGAGAACTCAGCCTAAGACAGTTTCCTTTCGAGTAAGAAATAAGGGGAAATAATATACATGTATCTATTTTTTTTTTTTTTTTATAAAAAGACACGTTGGAAGGATAAATCAGAAAGTAATGAAATTTGTTACTTACAAGAGGAAGGTGGGAACAGAAAGAAAGGGATACAGGCATGTGCTTTTGTGTAGTTTTGACTTTTGGAACCAAGTTAATGTTTTACATATTTATAAAACAAAGTTAAATCAGCAAGGTTGGGGAAGCAATGTTAAAACTGAATATAAACGGAAACAAGTAAACTGAGCTGTATATCAAATGGATAATCACACAGAAGAAAAAAAGAACCTATCAAAATAACACTTGAACATAATATTTCCACGGAGGATTGGTTTCAGGACCCCCTTGGATACCAAAATCCATGGATGCTCAAGTGCCTTATATAAAATGGCATAGTATTTGCATATAACCTACACACATCCTCCCGTGTATTTTAAATCATCTCTAGATTACTTACAATACCTAATACAACATAAACGCTATGTAAATAGTGTTTGATCACAATTGAAGACTTGCTCTGGAAAGTAGCCTTTCTCTTTGAGTTTCTTGAGCTCTTCTGGGAATGCTGATGCTGCCTGGGACCAGCTGATGCCAAATCTCCCCTGATCTTGAAGTTCTTGAGGCTGTAATGCTTTACATAGCGAGCCAGCCAGCCCTCACTAGCCTTCAACTCCTGCCTCTCGCTCTCCTCAACCCCCTCACACCTAGCCTTTGAGGGACTGCCTTGACCACTTCATTGCTTTTAGGGGCTATTTTTCACAAAAACAAACAGTGCGCACAGTGGAAGTAGCGAATGAATGGGACATGAGGTGAATGATGCTCAAATGAGTGCTGGAGAGAGACAGGCTCTGTGAGACGGCGGTAGACTACAGCGGGGTACGCCTACACATCACTTCATTTGTGTGGATTCAGCATAGTGCTCGGGATGGGGCAAATTCCAGTTTTGCTTTTTGGAACTTTTTTTCCCAAATATTTTTGATCTGCAGTTGGTTGAATCCGCGGATGTGGAAGCCACAGATACGGAGAGCCAACTATATATCCTCAGCTTAAAGACAGAAAGAACTGCAAAGAAATCTTGAATGCAGATTAAAAAGTTATTGTTGGTAGTGCTACAGGTGTAGCAATTCTGAAACTATTTTGTATGTATTAAAGTATTGAGCAAATAAGTAACTATACTGATATTGCTGGGAGGCAGAGTTCTGTTAGAAAGGGAAATATAAATATGGAATGGAGGAGAGCAATAAAGAACCGTCTGTTGCTGCATTAGTATAAAGTCATGCTTTTTTTTTTTTTTTAAAAAAAAAGAAAAAAACAACAACAACACTATTTCCTAGTTCTGTTTGCTGAAAGGGCAAGTAGCAATGAAGAGATCTAGTCCTAAACCTTGTTTTCTAAAAGCCATTCCCTATGAAAAGGAACCAGGACTTCTTGAAGAGATGCTTCTGTGGCTAGGGCAGGGAAAATACAACACACGCCCAGAACAGTTGCTATGGCAGAAAATAAAAAAGTGCTTAAAAAAAAAAAAAAGTGCTGCAGGACTAGCAACTTTTCGCTGTGATACATACGGTTGCCGTGCGTCGGAGCTGACTCTGCTGCCACCACAACAACCAAAAAGATGGTGATATGTCAAAGGGACCCAGGAGCCAGCTGGATGGGCTTCCCGTGACCAAACCTGGGATAATTTGAGCAGCTTTACATCCCATTGAATAAAGAAGAATCCATGAGTTCATGCTGACATTAAGAACAAAAAGCAAGGAAATGGCAGTGAAGGAGGGAAGAAGGAAAACTACAGTAGAATGTCAACCAATAATGCTACAAGGAGTTTACGAATTTGAAAATTATCATTTACGCAAGTATCATAGTAATAATTTATTCAGGCAAGAATCATCAATGGATGCTAAAAGTTTGTTGTAGAAATGTACTGGGGAACAGGATAGTTAAACAATTTCGAAGTATATTACCATAGATTATTTATTAAGTACAGAGATGCAAGGAGGACAAATCTAGTGGAAACCACCTTAACCAAGTGATCAAAGTTAGCAACATTATCACGAATGATACAAACTGACACTAGGTGCCTCCTGATGTGACGCACTGAGAAGGACGTAATATTGCTTATATAGTGTTTCTGCCGAAAAATGTATATATGAATTGACGAACGAGGAAATGATGGGAAAAAAACAATGGGCCTGTACTCTTCAAAAGTGTCAGCCACGAAAGACAAGGAAAGGCTGAAGAACTGTTCTAGATGAAAGCAGACTAAAGACACGTAATGACTAAATGCAGTGTGTGATCCTGGAATGGGGAAAAAAAAAGTTTCTATAAACGATAATATCGGGACAATTTCCTATCAAATGGATTTTCTTTAGATCCTTCTTTGTTATAGAGATAGCTTTTACCTATTGCCATTGAGTCGATTCCAACTCATAGTGACCCTATAGGACAGAGTAGAACTACCCCATAAGGTTTCTGAGGCTGTAAATCTGTACGGAAGCAGACTGCCACATCTTTCTCCCGTGCAGCAGCTGGTGGGTTTGAACTGCCGATCTTTTGGTTAGCAGTAGAGCGCTTAACTACTGTGCTACGGGTCTCCTTTCCCATATATTAGATATGGTAACTATTCCTCTGTGTACTCAGGCTTTGAATTCTGTTCCACGGCTGTTTATTTTTACTCCATTACCACCTGTGTTTACTGTTCTTGTTTTGTAGTATGTTTTAATGTCTGATAATATAATTCCCTCTTATCTTGGTATTTTTGTGCTTTTTCTCTCAATGAATTTTGCAGTAGTTTTGCTTGGTTACAAAATAAGCAAGCAAACAACAATAAAAACTCTTAAAATGCTCTTGGGATTGTACTAAATTTGTGGATTAATTTCGTGAGAACTATAAAATATAAAGAGTAACAAATTCAAAATATGGTAAAGAAAAAAGAGAAATGATGTTGATTAATGAAGTATATCTATATTAAGATGTTTTGAGTAAGTAACCTGTTGTCGTTGTCAAGTGGATTCCGACTCATAGTGACCCTACAGGACAGAGCAGAACTGCCCCATAGGGTTTCCAAGGCTGTAATCTTTACAGAAGCCGTCTGCCACATCTTTCTTCTGTGGAACCACTGACCTGAGTTTTTAATCACTGCGCACCAGGGCTCCTTGTTTTGACTAGTAAATGGCAAAAATCCAGGTCAAACCCAAGCTTAAGCACAAAAGAGAGTCTATTGGCACATTTAACTGAAAAGTCTAGTGGTAAAGCTAGTCCTTAGGCATGCCTGGATCCCTGGGCTCAAAAAATGTTAACAAGATTTGGTTTGCTTCCAGTTGGCTTCTTTAGCTTCAATTTTAGACAAGCCGCCACGTGGTAGCAAAGGCGGCCCCTGTTCTACTCCATGCTTACAGGTCTTTAACATCTGCGACATCAGAGGGAGAGTCTTTTTTTCTTACACTGCCAACTTTTTCCTAAAAATTCTAATGATGGTTCTCATTGGCCAGGTCTGGGTCAAGAGTAGGAGTAGGGGTGGGGCTGGTTGTGGAACAACCCAAAATAATAGGAACTGTGTACTATAATACCCACTTACATATAAAAAGGGGGTTTTAAAATCAGCATTAAAAAATATAACTAAGTTGAAGTTCTAATACTATTTTTCAGCATTATCAAAAGTTATACTGGGGCCATAAAGATGAAAAGAAACAAGTTACCAAATAGGAAACTATGCTGGGAGCGATTAAAAAAAATTATCTTTCTTACTGAACAGTATATGTTAGAATTATAACGCTGATTCTTGACAAATGACTCTTCCCGTATTTCTTGATCTCATTACTGTTTAACCAGTTGCCACGGAGGCGACCTCATGTGTGTCAGAGTAGAACTGCACTCGATAGGGTTTTCAATGGCTGATTTTTGTGAAATACATCACCAAGCCTTTCTTCTGAAGTGCCTCTGGATGGACTCAAACTGCCAACCTTTCAGTTAGTTGCTGAGCACCTCAAACATTTGCACTGCCCAGGGACTCATTACTGTTTAAACCAAAAAACCCAAACCTGCTGCCCTCGAGTAGATTCCAACTCATAGCAACCCTGTAGGACAGAGTAGGTCTGCCTCATAGGATTTCCAAGGCTGTAAATTTTTTTTTTTTTCCAAACAGGGCAGCTCCAGTTTAATAGTTTACAAATTAAATTAGCATATTTCACGGTGCTTAACAAATTTTACATTGCTCCCTTTCCCTTCCCTCAAGAAGCCTACAGTCTCCTATGATGAAGCACTTTCCCCAACTATTTTTTTAGTTGTGCTTTAGGTAAAAGTTTACAGCTCAAGTTAATTTCTCATACAAAAATTTATACACATATTGTTTTGTGACATTAGCCGCAATCCCCACAACGTGACAGCACACTCCCCCTCTCCACCCTGTGTTCTCTGTGTCCATTCCAACAGTTCCTGTCTGTCTCTGCCTTCTCATCCTGCCTCCGGACAGGAGCCGCTCATTTGGTCTCCGGTATCTGACTGAACTAAGAAGCACACTCCTCACGTGTATTATTTTTGTGGGCTTCTGGAATGGTTTCAGTTCTGGGTTAACAGAGTGTCTGGGGGCCGTGGTTTCAGGGGTTCTTCCAGTCTCTGTCAGACCATTAAGTGTGGTCTTTTTAAGTGAATTTGAGTTCTGCTCCACACTTCTTCAGCTCGGTCTGGGACTCTCTGTTGTGTTCCCTCTAAGGGTCGTCACTGGTAGTAGCCCAAGGCTGTAAATCTTTACAGAGGCAGACTGCCAAATCTTTCTCCTGCAGAGCGGCTGGTGAGTTTGAACTGCTGACCTTTCGGTTAGCAGTTGAGTGCTTAATCACTGTGCACCAGGGCTCCTGTCATTACATACTGTTCGGATCCTTCAAAATCTTGATTTATAAATTATTTTTTTTGCGACTTAATCCTCTCCTAGTTTTTTTTCCCTGCTCCTAAGGAAGCCCATTCCCTACCCTCCTAAACTAATCAACAAGCCTCTCAATTCTACTGCTCTTTGAAGCTCCACTCCTTGTATTCATTAGTCAATTATAAAGAAATTGTTTAGTTGAAAGTTTTCAGTGATTTTCTTAATCACCAAACCCAACAGCCTTTACCTCCTCCCCCTCCTTCCTCTGATGGCTTGCTGACTTTGCAGCATTTGACAGTGCTGCTGACCTTTCCTTGAAACCTGCACTCTCCTGATGCTTCTCTTAACTTTCTGATGACTTTTTCCCTGTTTACGCTGTTGGGTCTTCTTTCTTAACCTTCTTTACATGTTGGTGATTCTTAAGGTTCTGACTTCAAACTGTTTCTCTATTCACTCTTTTTCCTGTCAGTCTCAAACACTTCCCTACTTTCATAAGAAAAGTATGCACCTTCTGTTTAACTACTTCTGTTCAGTTCTTCTCCCAACAGCCACATTATTCAATCCTAACCATTTCAAGGGCAGCTGAACTTCTTCTTCTAAAAAAAAAATAAAAAATTTTCTCTTCAGATTCCTATGGTTTTTTGTTTTTGTTTATAATGGTACTTGCTACTTTCAAACTTGCATTATTTATTTACAGACACACAATCAGTAAGAAAAGGTAGCCATCATTACGATGATGATCCTACTGGTTGAAAGTATTTCTACGTACCGCGAAATCCCATCTCACTTTTTTGCCTTGAATACTGTCTTTATTTATAGTTATTCATATTAGTATTAATTATACTAATTATTCATCTCATATTACAGATAGACTATTATATATGGTAGTTATTCTTCTTTCATAATAGATGATACAGTCCTTGAGGGCAGCGACTTTGTCTTAAATGTGTTTCTATTTTCTCATAGTACTTTAATGAGATTTTTTAATTACTGAACTAATGAATGTAAGAATCTAAACTTTCTGAAATGTTCCCAAATTCTATAAAAATAGAATAAGCACAATGGTAACAGCTGAATCTTACGTTACTCCCGTATGAGAATCTTGGGAGAAATTTCTCTGTCTTAAGCAACTTTTTTTTTTAAATGGTATGGATAATGTGAAATGTGTAACTATATTTCCCCTTGGCTTTAGTTGCTGGCTGCTAACTGAAAGGTTGGCAGTTCGAATCTACCAGCCACTCCTTGGAAACCTTATGGGGCAGTTCTACTCTGTCCTATATGGTCACTATGAGTCAGAATCGACTTGACGGCAACAAGTTTGGTTTTTTTGGTTTTTAGTCGCTAGGAACCTCTGAGCCTAATTTGTGGCATCTCTCTGTTAATTACACAGGACCTTTATTTAGGGATGTATTTTTTTGGGTATTAACATACCCTGGCTTTATTTTGTTTTCCAATTACCCTTTGCTTTGGTTTTCCATCCAATCATTTTCTCCTATCATAGTGTATATCTTTTTCTGAGCATAATAGTTTGTGGAAAAGGTGGGACATTGATAAATAATATGCAGCTATAAATCCTTTAATTAATTAATTTATTAATTTAATTAATTAATCCTTATCTCCTTTGATCTCCTACTTCATAGAGAGCAATCATCTAATTCAAGGCTATCAGGAGAGCACTCCCCCAACTTCCTACTCCACTAGTAAGCTTGTCCACATCTTTTAAAAAAATAGCATTTTATTTGCCCTTACAAAATATATTTATTGTGTAGAATACAGATAAGCAAAAAGAATAGCTAAAACAAAAACACACAACATGATAAGAACCACTCTAAATCGTCTTCTACTTGATCATTTTAAATGGGTCATAGCATCTCACTGATTGTGTACCAGTGTAGACCATCAGACTCCACCTCCACATTCCCTTCCTAGAAATTCATCTGACCATGCTTTCTACTCAGAGCTTGTTCTAAGAGCTTCTTCTGAGTGGTGAGGGCCATAGCTAACAGGACCAGTTACAGAGAATTGAATCAAGCTGAGTAAATCAGATTCTCTCTATTGGACTTTTGGAATTTGGTTCAAAGACACTAGTCTCTCTCGAGTGCTTGGTTTGGTAGGCCATGAGAAGCTGATGTTACCATTTTTGTGTACAGAGAAATCCAGTTCGCTAAGAGAAACATGAAGCAAGCAAGTAAGCAAAGAAGCAGAGATGGAAACCATGTGGCTCCAGAGACTTGGAGATGAGAAGCTGTCCTGTTTTCAGATGCCTTCTGGTTCTCATTTCCAGAGTCTCAATGAACTAGGCGTTGTTTCCTGCTCCTGATCATGAGATAACCTTGCAGTTATCCAGATAAAATTTACTTAAACTAGTAAGAGCTTATTTGCAACCAATGCTGAAATGAAGTCTATCTAGCTCAATACATATGTGCAATTTTGATCACTTCCTCTTGAGAGTTTTCTAGAAGTATAGTTGCATAGTCAGAGTATGTGTACATTTTAACGGTTTTGATACATAGTTAAAAAATGCTTGCCAGAAATGTACGAATTTCCACTCCTACCTGCAATGCCTGTTTCACTGAATCCTTGCCCAACTGTATATTATTTTCTTTTAAATCTTTGCCCATTCAATATGACATTTTTATTACTAATAAAGCTGAACATACCTATTTATTGGCCATTTATATGCACATATTTTGATTTTTTTGCTGTTCATTTGCCAGTTTGTAAGAGTTTTTAAATATTAACATCCATACCCAACTTGACATCCTCCTTCCCAGTTCCGTCTCCAGTCTAAGCTAATTTATGTACCTCATCCCATTTTTTTATGTTTCTTTAGGGACATCATTCAATCAGTTATACTCTTTCTTGCTAATATCTTTAACCTCTTCCTGATTAGTAGTTTTCTCTCTTGTATTAATAAACATCACTAAGTCTCTCCTTAAAGAAAAACTCCACTTTTTTTTTCTTTCACTTGCCATTCCTCTCTGGCTACTGACCTTTCTCTCTTTTCCTTTACAGCCAAACTTCTTGAAAGAATTGTCTTCACATGCTGTGTCCACTTCATCTTTCTCTTCAGCTCACTGCAAATAGGGTTTCATTAAGCTTCCCAATGCCTTCTTTGTTGCTAAAGATTTTAATAACAGAATATTACATATATACATATATATATGAAAGAACAAAATACAAAATGGTTTTTCCTAAATCAACTATGTAAAAAAAAAATTATGCAGAGAAAAAAGATACATAAAATTTTTAACATGATACATGAAAAAGATTTTTAACATGATACATGAAAATTTTAAGTTACTTCTGGGTAGCTGGATGACTAGTGAGTTTGGTAAGTTTTATTTTCTTTTTAAAATTATCCATAATCCAAAAAAACAAGAATAATTTACTTCCGTGTCAGAACACATCAGGAGAGGGCAGGTTAGAAAAGCAGTAACCTGTACCTAACTTTCTCACCCCATACTAGTTTTCTTTCACTCATCTATTTTTTTTTTTTTTGCGACTTTTAACTTTTTTTTTCTTTTTCTTGGGGGGAAGGGCATGCCACGTAATATATTACAATGTGAAGTAGGAATTCTTAACTTACATTTTCTAAGAGGAGGCAGAAGACTGGAAAAGGGAATGGAGAAATCAACAGAGGGCCACTGGGCCACACTTCATTTGGCAGAAAGATTCAAGGCAGAGCAAAGCATAATCCTGATCCCCAGCGCCGATGCTCCCGCCGCGAGGCAAGACTGAATAACCTCCCGACAAGACAATCTCCTTTCAGGAGGGTTCTGAAGCCCCTTTCTCTCATCTCAAATAATTTAATTGAGCATCTTAGCTCCTCCTCCTAACGGTTCCAAACCGCCGATAACTATCAAGCGCCTCGGGTTAGTCGTGGTAACAGACAGAGACGCCAACCCCGCCTCCACAACTTTTCCCAGAACGCCAAGCGCCTTTCCCCATTCGCCTCCGCGTTCGGAGGCCTCCGCCTTCCGGAAGTAGATGGCTGCCAGTCTCTTGCTGTGTAGCTGTGTCTTGGAGTGTCTTGGTCGCGTGCGATTACTGGGCGTAGCAGCCTGCGGCATACTTCTCGGAGGGTAATGGGGACTGTTTTGCTCTCTTTTGACATTCAGAAAGACTGAAAAGCTAAGAAAAGGATATAACCTAAATGAACGTTTGTTGATAAATGGATTCATTGGTAAATGGATTAAATGTTACTTATTAAAAAGCTGAAAAGTGGTAAACACCTTATATGCAGCTTCACTTGTTACTGTGATATATTTAAACGGTTAAAATAACTTATTTCCTATGCAAAAGCAGTTATTTTTATTATAGAAAGTGAACACCAGCAAAAAACCCAAACAAAGCCAACTCACACCCCCCGCAAAGCAACTGTTTGTGATACTTAAGAGCAGACTCTTCAGACCCTTTTCTATGCAAATAATAAATAAAATTTCAAAATGGAATCACACCGTATGTGCTGTTTTATAATTTTTTTTTTTTAATAATTCAAAAAAGACACTTCAACCATATAGTTGCATGATATTCCATTATATCTCTTGGACATTTAAACGGTTTGTCTTTTTGCTCTTAATTGGTGCTGCAACGGGAGAAATGAAATTCCTTAAAGCTAAGTCTTTGCCCATGTTCTCATTTATTTTTTCCCTCTTTTTAGTTACATTTGTATTTGCATTTCTCTATCTTACCCCCAATGCCTTCTCTTTCCACCATCATGTCTTTATATTGTATGTGGAAGTTCACACATACGACATTCAAAGGCTACTCAAATTTTGAAAGCTTGTTTATTTTTTATTAGAAAGATAGTACTAGCTTATTTTAGAATATTAATTCAGAATTAAATTCAGAAGACTATAGTAAAAATATTCCAGTACCTAGACACCACGGAATATTTTGGCTTTTTTTTTCTTTCTTATTTTGTTTCTCTCTCTTCCTCCAGCGTGGAACATTGAAAAAGTGTTTGCCAATTGGGTAGAGAAAAATTGCAACTTTTAATTTGCATTTCTTATTTATGTAGCTGAACAGTATTTCAAATGTTTACTATCTATGATCCAGTTCAGGCCACACCTGCTCTATCTAGCCTTCCCTGAGTATTCGAGACTAAACATGTTAATTGGTAATGGTTCAGTTTTTCGTATGTGTATGTTTTATTTCCCTAACTAGATTGAAAGCTGGTTGCATGGTCCTGGATAAATTATTTAATTTTTCTGAGCCTTACTTTCCTTATCTATAAAATAAGGGTAATAATACTTATTTTGCAGGGTTGTAGTGAGGATGAGAAATAATGTATCAAAGGTGAATTCAATAAAGAGAAGCTATTTTTTTCTTTGGCCTATATAGCTTTAGCAGTCTATGTACATAGGTGTTCGTATTTTTATAATATTTCAAATGAATGATTAATCCTGGCATCCCACCCAATTTAGAGACTGATTGAGCACCTATGATGCATAAGGTACTCTTCATAACCCTCAAGGCCTCATGAGCCTATATTATTTAGATACATTTCAATATACTAAACTATATACTCTTCAACCTTAGTAATTCTCTCTTACTTGTTTTTGTGCCATTATCATCATGCCTAGCCCATCACAGTAGATGCTGAATAAATGTGCGTAAAAAAAAAAATTACAAAGTCCTCTTACTTTGATTTTAAGGGGTTTCTCTTACTCATGAACCCAAAATGAAGAATAAAAGCCTGGCCTAAAGTGCAAAACTATTGACTTGTTTTTTTTTAACCAGGAAATATTAACCACTCAGCAACATTGTCAATTTGCCTTTTCTAGCTCAAAAAAGGTAAAACAAAACAAGAAACCCAAACCTATTGCCATCAAGTCGATTCCAACTCATAGTGACCCCATAGGACAGAGCAGGACTGCCCCATAGGGTTTCCAAGTAGCAGCTTCTGGATTCGAACTGCCAACCTTTTGGTTAAGCTAGGCTCTTAATAACTGCACTACCAGGGCTCCTCAAAGAGAGTCGTTGATAACAAATCCAGTACCTTGTGATTGAATGAAAAAAACTGTGTGCTTCCTTGATTTTGATTTCAAGAAGTCTCATAGCTACAAATAGGTAAAAGGCCAAATTTTCAGGAGTTACTTTTTTTTTTTTAATGCTAACTCAATAACCACTGAGTACCTTGTCACCATGGAAACTTGTATTCATTAAGCAAAAAAAATCTTTTAAGTCTCTGTAAAATCTCCAGTCCGTGGGAACGTTTTTTCTTCTTGCAGGAAGATGAATGCTCGTCCAATTTGCAAATTGTTTTTTAAATCATAGAGCAATCAAATATTGTGTTGTTGTTTTGAGCTAATTCAAAGGTTTATTTTTTAGCAATTGTAACTAGCCTACTTTGAGCCACTTGTTTTTGGGAACAAAATGATCTCCCAGCATGTTTACAGATTAACTGCTTGAAATAAACTCTTTTTAATTTCTTTGTGTTTTGATTTTTTTCGCTATGTGTGAACCGAACTGAGTTAATTTAGTGGGAAAAGGAGAACCACACAATCCGCCCGCTTCCGCCAGCACTGGGTTCGGCACCCTTGCCCCACCCGGGCTCCCCGCCTGGCCCAGAGCCGCTAGTCCTGCCCCACCCCGCGCCTCTTGTCCCGCCCAGCGCCCCCGGCCCCGCCCAGGGCTTCTAGCCCCGCCTAACGACTCTGGCACCGCCCAGCGCCTGCTAGCGCCGGGTCTGGACTGGCGGGCGGCTAGGCTGGAGAAAGGTAACGTTTCATTGTCTGCCGCCGGAGCTGGGAGGAGGCAGCGGCGAGGTCGGAGGCGGTATGGCGGGAGTTCCGGAAGAGCGCGGGCCGGGTCCCGCAGCGGGGGAGCAGCTGCAGCAGCAGCACGTCTCGTGCCAGGTCTTCCCCGAGCGGCTGGAGGAGGGGAAGCCCCAGCCAGGGTTCTTCTCCAGCTTCTTCACCAACAACCAGAAGTGCCAGCTTATGCTCCTGAAGACACTGGAGACAAGTAGGAACCGCGACCTGGAGGCTGGGGTCGGTGGGGTGGTGTCTGAGACCGGGCCGGCGAGGAAGGGCTGGACCCCACCCAGCCTCAGGCCTCGGGGTTCAGCCTCAGGTGCGGAATAGGCTGGGTTCAGGCACCTCAGCGCAGTCTAGGCAGATTCGGAATTCTGGGGGCGGAGGTGGGGGACTGGTCCTCAGTTTTCCCCTCAGAGAAGGCTCGGAGGCCCTCTTCAGCACTGTTGTTGCTTGTGGAATGAACGAGGGAGGAGTCAGGCCAGGAGCTTTTCTGCCCTTTTCGGTCACAGATCTTCCGACAGATCCTCTGATTTCTAACCTAAATTACACAGCAACACGGGGCCCTTTGGGTCTGGGTGAGACTGAGTTTTAAAGAGCCGTGTTAATGAAGGCATACCCACTACTAGAAATGCAAAAACACCGGGTTTATTTATTTATTTATTTTTATTGTACTTCAGGTGAAGGCTTACAGTACAAATAGTTTCTCATGAAACAGTAGTGCACATTGTTTTATGACACTGGTTAACAACCCCACAACATGTCAACCCTCTAACTTCTCAACCTTTTTTTTTTTTGGTGAAAATACACGTAGCCGAAGATACAGCATTTCAAAAATTTCTACATGCACAGTTCAGTGACATTGACTACGCTCTTCCAATTGTGCTGTTATTCTCACTTAAGATGAGGGCTTACAGAACAAAATAGTTTCTCATTCAACAGGTACTACAAATGTTGCCCTATGACAATGGTTAACAATCTCACAACACATCAACAATATCCTTAGTCAACCTTGGATTGCCCATCACCAGTTTCCTTGTCCCCTTCTGCCTTCTGGCCCTTGTCACTGGACTCCTGTACCTCGTTAGTCTCATTTGGTTTTACGGGGCTGTCCACTCCCAGGCTGAACAGTGAACCTTGGAGATAACTTCACCACTGAGCTAAAAGGGTGTCTGGGGGCCATACTCTCAAGGTTTCTCCAGTCTCCTTTAGGCCAGTAAATCTGGTCTTTTTTTTGTGGGTTAGAATCAAAAACACCAGTTTTGCAAACCTACCCTTCATTGGAAGTGTTTCTTAACTTTCCTATTTGGATGGGCTTCAGAATGTTGAAAGCCCTGAAATGGACTGCAAAATCATGTGTGTATGACCCTAAGTACATTTTTCTGGAGAGGTCATAGCTTAATCATATTCTCAAAGGGATCCATGACCACCCCCAAAAGGTAAAGAATCACTGCTGTGGGTTAAATAGGGCTACAGCTACCTTCTGACTGATTTATCCCCAGTCCCAGGAACATTGCACTAGAGAATAAAGAAGATTTAACTTAGAAAATCAAAGTCTTAAATGCACTTTTCCCAAAACAAATTTTCATGAATGGCGAGTCAAAGTCCAAAAGTCAACCACCCATAGATTTTCCAGGAAAGGAGCCCTGGTGGCTCAGTGGTTAAGCGCCCATAAGGTCAGAGGTCGGAACCCACCAGCTGCTCCCTGGGAGAAACGTGGCAGTCTGCTCCAGTAAAGATTACAGCCTCGGAAACCCTATAGGGCAGTTGTACTCTGTTACATTGGGTCACTATCAGAATCCACTCAATGACACACACCAACAGTGTATAGGGAATTCAGGAAGGTTGGGGGAAGAAGGGAAGCAGAGAGTGAAGGGGAAAGGAATGATGACATTTGTATTTATTCTAAATATGTATTGACGCCTCCTAGGTTCTGGTGGGCAGAAATACAAAGATGAGTAACAGGTGTTTCAGAGTGGAGACCAGTGGATAGAACATGGGTTGTGGAGTTAAAAATGCGAGTTCAAATTCTGCTCTCCTTATTAGCCGTAGAAGATTGACCTAACCTCTCTGATCTCCTTTATCCTTGTCTGCAAAAAATGGGGATGAGGGGATAAAAATACCTGTCTTTTAGGGTTGTTGCAAGGAATAGATTTTATGAATATAAAGTGCCAATATAGCGGGACCTGTACAAAGGGTAGCTAGCTGTTCTTAATTTGTTAATAACAAATTATGGATAACATTGCGAAGAATGGGAATTCCAGAACACTTAACTGCTCATGCAGAAACTATATATAGACCAGGAGGCAGTCGTTTGAATAGAACAAGGGGATACTGAGTGGTTTAAAATCAAAAAAGGTGTGTGCTGGGTTGTATCCTTTCATCATACTTATTCAATCTGTATACTGAGTAAATAATCCGAGAAGCAGTACTATATGAAGAAGAACAAGACATCAGGATTAGGGGAAGACTCATTAACAACCTGTGATATGCAGATGACACAACCTTGCTTGCTGAAAGTGAAGAGGACTTGAAGCACTTACTGATGAAGATCCAAGACTACAGCCTTCAGTATGGATTACACCTCAACATAAAGAAAACAAAAATCCTCACCACTGGACCAATAGGCAACATTATGATAACAGAAGATTGAAGTTGTCAAAGATTTCATTTTACTTGGATCCACAATCAACGCCCATGGAAGCAGCAGTCAGGAAATCTGATGATGTATTGCATTGGACAAATCTGCTGCAAAAGACCTCTTTAAAGTGTTGAGAAGCAAAGATGTCACTTTGAGGACTAAAGTGCACCTGACCCAAACCAAAAAACCAAACCAAACCCATTGCCGTCAAGTAGAACTGCTCCATAGGGTTTCCAAGGAGCAGCTGGTGCATTTGAACTACCTACCTTTTGGTTAGCAGCTTTAGCTCTTAATCACTGCCCCACCAGCACACCTGACCCAAGCTGTGGTTTTTTTCAATCATTTCATATGCATGTGAAAGCTGAACAATGAATAAGGAAGAATTGATACCTTTGAATTATGGTGTTGGCGAAGACTATTGACTATGCCATGGACTACCAGAAGAACAAACAAATCTGTCATGGAAAAAGTACAACCAGAATCCTTAGAAGCTAGGATGGTGAGACTTCATTTCATGCACTTTGGACATGTTATTAGGAGGGACCAGTCCCTGGAGAAGGACATCATGCTTGGTAAAGTGGAGGATCAGTGAAAAAGAGGAAGACCCTCAGTGAGATGGATTGACACAGTGGCTGCAACAATAGGCCCAAACATAGCGTCATGGATTGATTTGTGTCCCCCAAAAAATATCTGTCCACTTGGCTGGGTCATGATTCCTAGTATTCTATGATTGTGTACCATTTTGTAAATCTGATGTGATTTTCTTATCTGTTGTAAACTCTGTCATTATGATGAGGTTATATGTGATTTCCTTATGTGTTGTAAACTCTATCACTATGATGAGGTTATACTGATGAGGTCTACAAGATTGAATAGTGTCTTAAGCCAATCTCTTGAGATATAAAAGAGAGAAGCAAGCAGAGCCACATGGGAACCTCACACCACCAAGAAAGCAGTGCCAGGAGCAGAGCATGTCCTTTGGACCTGAGGTTCCTGTGCTGAGATGCTCCCAGATCAAAGGAAGACCAATGCATCACAAGGACCTTCTTCCAGAGCTGACAGAGAGAGAGACAGCCTTCTTCTGGAAGCCTTGAATTTGGACTTGTAGTCTACGAGACTGTGAGAGAATAAATTTCTCTTTGTTAAAGCCATCCACTTGTGGTATTTTTGTTATAGCAGCATTAGATGACTAAGATACATAGCAATGATTGTGAAGATGGTGCAGGACTGGGCAGTGTTTCTTTCTGTTGTATATAGGGTCCCTATGAGTCAGAACCGACTTGATGGCACCTAACAACAATAGTTGTTCTTAAAGTGGAAGAGCCAAACAGTGGAGGAAGAGTTGAGATAAAGTATGAGGAGGGTGGGTTCTGAAGTGAGCCCCAGCAAGAATCAGCTGGCCTCAACCTTCCAAGGGGAGGGCTACTGGGGGGACCTGTTGGTGGTAGTCCAGTGTCAACAGATAACTTTAAAATCCTCTCCCTGAGCAAGGAAGATGGAAGAAACCAGGCCTCATGGGAGACCTTTTCCACTCCCCTTTTTCTTCAAAGCAAATCCATTCTAAATAATACTGCAAGTCCTTTTTCAAGTACCAGACACTGTGTTCCCTGTCTTTTTTTTGCCCCTGCTAAGGGGACTTCAGACTTTTGAACCCGCTTCAACTTTCTAAAACTCTCTTAGTTATTTGAGAAATAATAGTGTACTTTCTATGGTGCCTGATGCCTGATACACACTTAATTAGCAGTGCTTATTGATAACACTCTTAAGACGGAGCAGGTTAGAAAAGCAGTAAACCTATGTCTAACTTTCTCACCCCACACTAGTTTTCTTTTACTCACTTATTTCTTGTGACCTTTTTTTTTTATTAATAATTTTAACTTTGGCTTCTTTTTCTTTTTTCTGTTTTTTTTTTTTTTTTTTTGCCTATGTCGTGTAATTTGCTTTGCACGTATACTCTCAGACAAGATGCCTATGTAAAAGTTGATATTAGAGGCATTTAGTTTCATTATACTTTCCTGTAATAGTCACAGCTCATAGACTCTTAGAAGTGGAAGGCCCCCAGAAGTCATCTAACGCACCCCCCCAATACAGGAAAACTTTCTGTGCAATTTCTGACCAAGATGGCCTATAGACCTCTGCTTAGTTAGCTGTTGTTTGAGGCTCTTTGAGGCTACACACCTATGGTTTCAACACCTAACTGTTGGAAAAATCCTTTCTTACACGAGTTGAAATCTGCCACAGGTACCTACCATTCTTGGGCCCTTGTTCTGCCCTTTGAATAAATATTGAATGAAGCTACTGTGGTCTTAGTTAAGTCTTCTCCATCCCAAATCCCCAAATCCTTTCTTGTTTTTCATCCATCATTCTCCCTTACTATACTAGTCACCATCCCCTGTGGAAGAGCTTCAGTTGATAGGTCTCATTTGAAGTGTGGTACTCAGAATGGGACATGGTGTCACCAGTGTGGTCTGATCAGGACAGAGAACAGTGGGGTTACTACCTTCCCGAAATATGGATACTATGTTGCTGTTTGTTTCTATGGATGTAGCCCATAAGTTCTCTTAGTCTTTTTGGTATATACTGTAATACAGTGTGGTTGATCATTGATATAATCTAAGATGCTTTGTGGTACCCAGCTTGGTGTTTGTGTCAGTGTCTTATTTTGTTAAAGGCTTATGTTAATTTTAAGTTTGTCTTTTCATATTAATTTTTACCAATTCTAAGATAACATTACTTAATTCGAGATTTGTGAATTACTGTTTGAAAATCTTATACTGCTTTTTGGATATTCAATTAGTGCTATTTTTTCTAATCAGCATACTTAATCAAACCAATATCTTTTTAGATCCTTATGTCAAACTTCTGCTTGATGCTATGAAGCACTCTGGTTGGTAAGTATATCTTTTTGAAGTGTTTCTTTTATATTCTAGCTGCTAAAAACCAAAAACCAAAAAAACTGGAACTACTTAAGATTTCTCACTTCAGGCCATGAAGCCCTTTCCATATGGTGGGTGGTAGTGACCAGCTTTGTCTCTCCAGGCAGGCCTTCTTCTCTTTGGACATCTGCTCTAATGCCAAATTTCTGGCACTCCCCCTCACTTTGGGTATTTAGTAAAGACAGTACTCAAAATCTTTCTTGTAAGTATTACCAAACTTGGCCTTTCCACTACACCAGCCTAGGCATTGCTGTAAATGGAGAAGAAATTTCAGCTTGTTACGTAGGAGCTTTTCATGTGTTTAACTTTGAGAAGTTTAGAGGAAGTGACTTAACATTCTAGTCCAAGGGCAGGAACTCCAGCATATTTCCAGTAGTCAACCAAATGCTTTATGGACTCGTATCATAGAATTTGAACTAAGATAGATTTTGCAGATACAGTCTCCTTATTTTCTGGATGAGAAGACTGAGCCCTGAAGGTGTTAAGTTGCTTTCCCAGGCAGTGAGAGGATTTGCCATAAGGGTCTTCTGACTCCAGGCCCAGGGCTGTTTCGTCTGCGCTGGGTGCATACTGCTTCTGGTCATTGTTTCTTTAATTCATTCTTGCCTTTTAGTGCTGTTAACAGAGAAAGACATTTTTCTTGTGAAGATTGTAATGGAAATGTCAGTGGAGGCTTTGATGCTTCATCATCTCAGGTAGGCATTTTTGCCAAGTCATTCTCTTCCCTGCAACCTTCTCTCCTGATACTTGCCAAGCACTATATGCTGGGCATGCTGTTTGGTAGACTTTGTGTAGGACTCAAAACGTGAATTAGTCCGTACTCTTAAGGAATTTACACTCTCACAGGGGAGATAAAACATGAACACAATTAAAAAATTTGAGACAGATTAAACTATTTTAGGTGTGTGGTTGTCAGAATGGGACAGTGCTGTGATGGACCAAGAGATGCCAACAGATCCAGCTAGAGGTTGTAAAGCCTCCTCAGGGGCCAAGAAGACAAAGACAGGGTAGCATGAGCAAAAGTGGGTGCTGGGAAAGCCCAAGGCATGTTTGGAGAATGGCTTGCTGTCTAGTTTAGCTGGAGGGCAGGGATGCATGGGGAATTAGAGGAAATGGGATTGGAAAGAGAGGTATGATGGAGGTCTTGAATGCTAAACTAAAGGGTTACCTTGATATCATGAGAAGTGATGTACCTCGGAAAATTTTTGATTGAGGGAGTGAGATTTCTCATCTGTAAAATATGGGTAATGATTGTATCTACCTTATCGAATGGTTAAAATGAGATATCTCTTATAAAGTGCTTGTCATGGTACCTGGCCCATAGAAAGCACTCAATAAGTGTTATTATTAGTTTCAGGTCACTGGAGGGTTATGACAGAGTCTTGAAGGTGGTAGATGGATGCTGTCACATGATAAGAGTAGATGAAGGTGTTACAAGTAACTATTTCCATCTTGAGATACAACCTACACTTAACTTCCCTCAACTATTTCCTGCTGGGGAATTTTATATGTATACCTTTCAATATTTTACGTTCCTGTATCTTTTACAGGAAAGCTACGGTAATCATGGGAAAAAGCAATGTAACTTAGAGATTAGAGGTCTGGGTTTTGGAGTCAGATAGATTTGGATTCTAATCCCAGTTCTTCCACTTGTTAGCTGTGAGGCCCTGGGAACGTTATTTGTCTTATTCTCAGTCATTTGTAAATTGGTAATCATAGTACCTGTAGCTCTCACCAAAATGACTCCTAGTAAATTCACTCCTTTTGTGGTTAAATAGAGCAGACCTTCTGAATCATCTTTAGCCGTGTTGAACACAATTGGTCACTCTCTCTTTTTATTTTTTAAATTAAAAATTTAATTGTGAAATATCCAGCACATACAGAAGAGTGTAAAAAGTCGGTATGTACATTTTCAGTAATGATAGTAAAGTACCACCCAGGTTTGAGAAATAGAATGTTACTAAGAGTTCAGAAGGCTGTGTACCCTCTTGATTCGCATTGCTGATCCTTCATTATCCTGACTTTGCGGTAACCATTTCCTGCTTTTCTAAGTGGTTTTGTCATCTATCATCTGTCTATACCCCAAACAATGTGTTATTTAGTTTTGCTAGTTTTGAACTTTATAAATGGAATCCTTTGATTTTTATTTAAACGAAATCATAGCTTATATAGTCTTATGTAACTTAATTTTTTTGTTCAGTATTGTTTGTTAGATTCTTTCGTGTTGTTGTGTGTAGCTCTGGTTTATTTCCTTGTGAATAGTGTTCCATTGTATGTCTGTACTACAGTGTACCCTGTTTCCAGTTTTGTGTTTATGAACAATGCTGCTATCCGAGTTCTTGTCTTTCTCTCCTGGTACACATGTGAAAGAGTTTCTCCAAGGTATACATCTAGGAGTGGAATTGCTGGGTCATATAGCATGCATGTGATTGACTTTAGAAGGTAATGCTAAACATGCTTCCCTTGGTTTCCAGTTTCCAGTTTCCAGTGCTCTTCTGGTTTCTCCTTTGCCAGCTCATTTGCCAGCTCCCTGCCCTTAAATGTTGAAGTCTCTTAATGCTTGATGTTAGATCCTCTTTTCTTACTCTGTGCTCTGCCAAGGGGATCTCATTTATTTGCTTAGGTCTGAGCTCTCCATATATTCAAGTGCCCACTTAACGCCTACACATGCAAAGGCACCTCAGACCTGACATATCCAAGTCCAGATTCATGATTTTTACCATGTCTCATCCTCACCTAACCTGATCTTTTAGTTTTACATATTTCAGTGAATGGTACCACCATCCATTTTATTACTCAAGTCAGAAATTTAGGAATCATTCTTGCTACCTCTGATCCCCTCCCGTATTCTATTTATCATCAGATTTTGTGCAATTTATCTTCTAAGTACCTCTTTTTGCTCCCACCTTCCTAGCTCAAGTACCGTTGTCTGTTGCCTAGAATGCTTTAATAACCTTCAGCTAGTCTCTGCATCCAGTCTTGGTCGTCATCTGCTTATTCTCTCCACTATAGTCAAAAGGATAAAAACAAAGTAGAGCAAAACTCTGTTTCAACACTCCCTGTTGGTGGCTTCCCGTTGCTCTCAGGATAAGGACTAGGCCTTCAGTGATTTGGTCCCTGCCCCCCATACCAACCTTATCTCATGCCTACCACCTCCAGCTCTCTGTGCTTCAACTCTGTGGGTCTGCTTTCAGCTTCTCAAACATTCTTCTCCTCCAGCCCTCCCCCTGCCCTTTGCATATGTTGTTCTCTCAATCTGGAGTGTCCCCTTCCATCTGCTTCTCAAGTTTAAGTCCAGTCATCTGTTAGATCCCAGATCCCATTCCTTCTGCAGAGATCCCAACCCTCCAGATCAGGTCAGGCATCCTCATTATATGTGCTCTCAACAACCTGGGCTTTTCTTCATGATAAGTGCCATTGCATATTATTTAAACATTTTGGTAAATATTTGGCTAATTTCTGTCTTCACCAGTCGATCATAAATTCCTCAAGGGTGAGGATAAGGTCTCAATAAGTATTGAATAAGTGAGTGTTGAATGAATGTACATAAAATATATGGCACTCGTCTCAGTGTCTGGCACGTAGTAAATACACAGTAAACGGCAGCTGTTATTATTAGGATCCCTCATGTCTTTACTATTCTTGTAGGGTCCTACTCAGCGTGCTTTTGGCTTTTTGCACTTCTTTCTGAAGGTCTTTCTGAGGATTTTTTCCTGGGAATTCTAGTAGAATGACGACACTGGTGGGCATTCACTATTCCTTCATTTCTCATTCAGCAACTCGATAAGAAGCATTTTGCATATATTCTCATTTAATTCTGCGAGGTAGGTACTTTAATTATCTCTTTTATGAGTCAGAACCGACTTGATGGCAATGGGTTTGGTTTGGTTTAGTTTTACATTTGAGGAAACTGACTACAGAGCGGTTAAGAAACTTGCCCAAGGTCACTCAGTTACTAAGGAGTGGGATTTGAACCTGCCTGCTTCACCCCAAAGTCCGTCTCTTAATCATAATGCTGTGAAGTCCCGGACAGATTGGTGTGGTCAGCCTGATGAGGATGGCATGTTAATTAGTGTCCTCAGTCTATGTGCTGTTGTGGTCCAGAGAGAGGAGAAAGAAGATGTTAGTGGTTGAGGAAGGCTCAGTGGAGCATCTGCAGTTAAGAGTAGGTCTTGACAGGTGGGTTGGTGTGGGTAGGTGGAGAAGAGTGGGCAGAGGCATTCCAAGCAAGTGAGCCCCCCACCGCCCTTAGTGTGGGAGAGAAGATGGACTCTACAAAATGAGAGTAGATTTTCAAAATAACCCAACTTCTCTTATTTTGGTGTCTCCTAGATTGTTTTGTGCCAAAATAATATCCGTAATCAGGCCCATATGAACAGAGTGGTCACCCACGAGCTCATTCATGCGTTTGATCACTGTCGTGCTCATGTTGACTGGTTCACCAATGTCAGACATTTGGCCTGCTCAGAGGTAAGTTTTATTGTAGAAGACACTTTTTTCTTTCAGATTTTATCAGGTGACTTTGTGTTCAGACATTTTATCCCAAATATAGTTTATTTAAGCTTTTAACTTTTCTTACTGTCATAGTTCCACCTTAGTCTTGAATTTCTGTTTTTAACTATTATTGAGTACAGTTTTTGAGATACGGCTAGAGAAATTTTAAGTATCTTTTTAGGATTATCTTAAATAACCTTTAAGTCCTAATAGTAGTGGTGACTGACTTCAATTGTAATAAGAAACTATTAATTTTTCCTATTCAATAAACTGTATAATATAGTATAAGGAGCTCTGGTGGCACAGTGCGCTTGGCTGCTAACCGAAAGGTCAGCAGTTCAAACCCAACCAGCAGCTCCACAGGAGATAGGTGTGGCAGTCTGCTTCCATAAAGATTACAGCCTTGGAAACCCTATGGGGCCGTTCCACTCTGTCCTACTGGGTTGTTATGAGTTTTAATTGACTCAGTGGCAGTGGGTATGTGATATAAATATAATACAAATAGTTAACGTTTATTGAGGGCTATATGCCAAACACTGTGTTAGCTCTTAGTGTGGATTCTTATTTAATCTTCACAACAGCCCGTTGGAGGAGCTACTGTTACTGTCCCTGTTTTATATATTTGGAAAGTGAGGCAGTTGTTCAGTGCTTGAAATCCTAGTTAGCAACCAGCAGAGGCAGGATTTGTATTCAAACCAGGCAGGATTACAGCCAGGGCTCTTAACTGGTTTGCTGTGCTGCCTTCCATACGTAAAGCTTCTTGCTTGTCCTAGAGTAAAACTTTTAGTGTAATCATCTTAAATGGGTCTCAAAACTACAGCATAAAAAGATATTTATTGTTAAGTGCTTTGAATTGCTCTCTGAAGTACACCACACACACATGCTGCTAGAGGGATGTGTATTTCATACTTGGATTTCATTAATTGAAGAGTGTGATGTGAAGAGAAGTTAGAAAACAAAACAAAACAATATGAATCTCAAGATTATACTTTATAACTTAGATTATTTTCTCTTTCCCTTGAAATTAGTAAGTGGCCCCATTGCATCTACTTATAATTCATATTTTTTGGAGAGTAGACTAAAACCTGAATTTTTAAATAGGTGTGTCTCTTAGGTATTATGAAAATTAATGCCTGTTAGCTAGTTAAAGTGTGTTAAGTGCCTTGAGCTCCTCAGAGCAAAGAGGCCATGTTATTGTAGAAGTAACAAGAAGTGGGCCATTCTTTTGCAGTGAGCTAGCAAAAATGTGGCCAGGCTGGCTGTAGAATCTATGTGGCTAGTTCCAAGATTTTTATATTTATTAAAGTTGCTTTTTTTCTTAAAAATATAGCTAATTAGAAGATACATCCTGACTTCAGGCTGTCACGCTCTTAGCGTGACCATTTGGAACGTTCTCGGTTCTTTGTGTTGGATGGAGAACTACTTCGTACCACTTAATTTTTCTTAGGACATTCAAGGCCCTTAGGAACGTCATGAACTTGTGCGGGTTTGAGGGAAGGTCCAAGAGAATTTCAAAGATCTGGGCTAGGGTTGGGGGTTCATATGCTGAAAGTGTCTGAGGCACTGATGTATTGAGTTTTTAAGCTTGCATTGAAATTCAGTTGGCAGATCTTTGGAAGAATGCTTTCTTGAAGTGCTTTTGGTAATTTCTGGCAGTGTTTGTGTCTTGAAGACATGAACTTTAAGTTCCAACTGTCTGACTTTGGTATTAAAAGAAATTAGTTCTGCCAGTGAGGCTACAGTTTAAAATTTAGCAAATTCACTTTCGTAGATGATTGAACTTTCCCCCATCTCCTGGTGTGTTTGGCATTGTCTAGTATAGCTCATGGATATGTGTTCTTTTTTCTTAATTTAAGGACTTCTTGAGTCAATAGACTTCTAAAAATTCTTTAAAAAAATCTTACATATACTGTTTTCTTAGAAAAACACAAATTTTCTATTCTTTTCTAATTTTTTAAAAATCGATTGCTATTATAAAGGATATAGAGCATGAGTATGTATTTTCTTTTCATTTGCCTTATGTCTTTGTGATAGATTCGAGCTGCTAACCTCAGTGGAGACTGCTCACTTGTAAATGAAATATTCAGGTTACATTTTGGATTAAAACAACACCATCAGGTAAAAACTAACCTTCGAAGCTGCCTACCGTCAAGAATGTTATGAGTGGAAATAATGAATGAAGAATGAGAAGTACATTTAGTATTTGAAATTTGCAAGAACTACCTGCCTTAGTCATCTAGTGCTGCTGTAACAGAAATACTACAAGTGGATGGTTTCAACAAAGAGAAATTTATTCTCTCACAGTCTAGTAGGCTAGAAGTTCAAATTCAGGGCATCAGCTCCAGGGGAAGACTTTCTCTTTCTGTTGGCCTTCTCATCAGTGTTCCCCTAGACTAGGAGCTTCTCCACACAGGGACCCCTGGTCCAAAGGACGTGCTCTGCTCCCGGCACTGCTTTCTTGTTGGTATGAGGTCCCCAACTCTCTGTTTGCTTCCCTTTCCTTTTATCTCTTGTAAGATAAAAGGTGGTGCAGGCCACACCCCAGGGAAACTCCCTTCACATTGGATCAGGGATGTGACCTTAGTAAGGGTGTTACGATCCCACCCTAATCCTCTTTAACATAAAATTACAATCACAGAATGGAGGACAACCACACAATACTGAGAATCATGGCCCAGCCAAGTTGATATGCACATTTTTGGGGGTACATAATTCAATCCATGACACTCCCTCTATGAAAAGAATTAAAAAATGTATACCTCTTAAGCCAAACCAACCAAATCCGTTACCGTCGAGTCAATTCTGACTCATAGCGACCTCATAGGACAGAACAGAATGCTGGGGCAACTCATAGAGTTTCCAAGGAGCGCCTAGTAGATTTGAACTGCTGACCTTCTGGTTAGCAGCTGCAGCTCTTAACCACTACGCCATCAGGGTTTCCCCTCTTAAGCCAAATAGGTGGAATTTAATTTTACTTTATAATTATGGGCAAGCTTTATGACTGACGGAGAGATTTGATAGTAAGAAGAGCTATGATCTCACTCCTGGGATACTTTTGAATGGGGGTGGGTAAGGAATGGAAGTGAAGTCACAGCCTGTCTTCTATCTGAACAGGCCTGGACGTACCTTTTCTAAACTACCACAGGATTCTAGAGGGATGAAAAGAGTACTACCTTTCAGAACAGATTGAGACTCCACTGCAGCACAGGTTATGGCTGTGTACCAGTTCACCTTTCAGGCTGTATGATGTGATAGAAAAAGCTTTGGATTGTCACAGACTTGATTATGATGAGCTGAACTGACAGGGATTTTGTAAACGAAACAAAACAAAAACAAAAAACCAAAACCATGAGGCAAGATGATCCTGCTAGGAAGTCTTTAAGATTCGTGATAGAGGGACATGGGGGAAAGGAAGTGTAGAACTGATAGACTGATAATGAATATGAGCAGTTCTGCCCACAGCAACCAAGGGGCTCTGTATCCACACTCAGGGGAAAGGCTGGTCAGAGATTTTTCTATGGGAAGAGCTCATTGGGCCATTTTCGTGAGGTATGTGGGCACCAGAATAGCAGTTTCAACTAGATATAAAAAAGGATAGGCATAGAACAACAACAAGAAGGCCCTTGGTTCTTCAGAGAAGGGAATAACTCAACTCTGGGCTGGAGGGTGGAAGGTCATAGTGAACTAGTAAGAGAAATTGTGTACTTAGTGATTGGGAGCTAGAAGACAGGCCTGCTGCCTAGAAAAGGTGGTTATTCCAATAGAACTGGTAATGCTTTCAGCTTGTCCAAGTCAGCTTAGTAATTTGCCACTGAATTTGTCTTGTGCTCCATGTCTTCTGTGCCCTTAAATCCCTGCCTCTCTGGTGAATTCAGCTTGGGCTGAATTTGAATGGGCTGTGTATTCTGGCTCTCAGTGGAGAGGACGCAAGTAGGATACACATCCATATACTCCTAGAGAGGAGGTTAATGTGGTTAAAGTATGTGATCCAGGGCCCACATCTTTGAAAGAGAAGTCTGTCCTCTTTCTGCTTTTGGGCAGCAGCAGCAGAACGGGATTAGAAAGTAGAAATAGAACAGGATGGAAAATAAATGGAGAGGTGGGAGTCTGATTGAGGGAGAAGAGTCTTAGAGAAAGGAGTCCCTACTTTTTTTTATAGCATGTACCTAAGAAACATAAACAGCAAGTACAGTACCTGATTATAAATCTGCACAGCCATACTTTTTTCTTCTTTTTAAAAGTATTTTATTGTGCTTTAGGTGAGACTTTATGTTTTAGTGATCTAGTGCTGCTCTAACAGAAATACCACAAGTAGATGGCTTTAACAAAGAGAAATTTATTCTCTCACAGTCTGGTAGGCTAGAAGTCCAAATTCAGGGCATCAGCTCCAGGGGAAGGCTTTCTCTGTTGGCTCTGGAGGAAGGTCCTTGTCATAAATCCTCCCCTGCACTAGGAACTTCTCTGTGCAAGAACCCCGGGTCCAAAGGACGTGCTCTGCCCTGGGCACTGCTTTCTTGGTGGTATAAGGTCCCCAACTCTCTGCTTGGTTTCCGTTCCTTTTATCTCTTTTAAGATAAAAGGTGGCTCAGGCCACACCCCAGGGAAACTCCCTTTATATTGGACCAGGGATGTGACCTTAGTAAGGGTGTCACAATCATACCCTAATCCTCTTTAACATAAAATTACAATCACAAAATGGAGGACAGCCACACAATACTGGGAATCATGGCCCAGCCAGATTGATATATACATTTTTGGGGGACATAATTCAATCCATGACAGTTTATAATGCGTTAGTTTCTCATTCAGAAATTTATACACAAATCATTTTGTGACATTGGTTGCAATCCCCACAATGTGTCAGCTCTCTCCCCCTTTCCCTTTCTACCCTAGGTTTTCAGTGTCCATTCATCTAGTTTTTCCGTCCCTTCCTGCCTTCTCATCTTTGCTTTTGGGCAGGTCCCATTTGGTCTCGTATACTTGATTTGAACTAAGAACCACATTCCTCACCTGTCTTATGGTTTGTTTTATAGGCCTGTCTGATCTTTGGCTGAACGGTGGACTCTACGAGTGGCTTCACTTCTGAGTTAGCAGGTGTCCAGGGGCCATAGTCTCAGGGCCTCTTCTAGTCTCTGTCAGACCAGTGAGTCTGGTCTTTTTTTTTTTTGTTGTTGTTTTTGAATTTTGTTCTACATTTTTCTCCTGCTCTGTCCAGAACCCTCTATTGTGATCCCTGTCACACAGGGGTCGGTGGTGGTAGCCAGGCACCATCAAGTTCTGCTAGGCTCAGGCTGGTGGAGGCTGTGGTTCATGTGATCTGTTAGTCCTTTGGAGTAATATTTTCCTTGTGTCTTTGGTTTGTTTCATTCTCCTTTGCTCCGAACAGGATGGGACCAATAGATGTATCTTGGATGATTGCTTGCAAGCTTTTAAGACCCCAGATGCTACTCACCAAAGTAGTATGTAGAACATATTCTTTATGAGCTATGTTATGTTAGTTGACCTAGACGTCTCGAGATAATGGTCCCCAGCTCTCAGCC
The DNA here is from genome assembly GCA_030035585.1 of Dugong dugon. Classification (NCBI taxonomy): domain Eukaryota; kingdom Metazoa; phylum Chordata; class Mammalia; order Sirenia; family Dugongidae; genus Dugong; species Dugong dugon. Next base: position 12,661,918 of record CM057465.1, read on the forward strand.
CACAGTCATACCTTTATTTTAACAAATTTTTTTTTACATTTGGAGAGAAGTGGATCTGAACTGTGGTCCACATTTGTCTCTCAACTCTGTTGTTCTAGGAGACACATTTTTGCTCCTTTTTTTCTCCATGGAAGGGAGAAATTTTCTTTCTTCCTGGCAATTACTGTTAGGTAAACTGTTTTCTTAGGAACCAAACTTTAATTCCTATATAAAGAACACTCAGGAGGAAAAATAATTTGATTAAAAAAAAATTTTTTTTTTTTCTAAAAAATAATGACACTTTTCCAGTTTGGGCGTGCAGTTTCCTATTGCCTCGAGGGAACAGAGGCTCCGCCTCAAAGGAAAAGTTATCTAACATTGGCCAACTGAAAATTTAAGGGAGAGAGATGCAGAAGTAAAGTATATTTTGTTGTTGTTAGGTGCCATCGAGTTGGTTCTGCCTCATAGTGACCCTGTGTACAACAGACCGAAGCACTGCCTCCTGTGCCATCCTCATAATTGTCGCTCTGTTTGAGTCCATTGTTGCAGCCACTGTGTCAATACATCTCATTGACGATCTTCCCCTTTTTTGCTGACCCTTCACTCTACCAAGCATGATGTCCTCCTCCAGGGACTGGTCCCTTGTGATAACATGTCCAAAGTACGTGAGACGAAGTCTCGCCATCCTAGCTTCTAAGGAGCGTTCTGCCTGTACTTCCAAGACAGATTTGTTTGTTCTTCTGGCAGTCCATGGTATATTCAATATTCTTCGCCAACACCATAATTCAAAGACATCAATTCTTCTTTGGTGTTCCTTATTCATTATCCACTTTCACATGCATATGAGGCAATTGAGAATACCATGGCTTGGGTCAGGCCCACCTTAGTCCTCCAAGTGCCATCTTTGCTTTTTAACACTTTAAAGAGGTCTTTTGCAGCAGATTTGCCCAATGCAATATGTCTTTTGATTTCTTGACTGCTGCTTCCATGGGCATTGACTGCAAGTAAATGAAATCCTTGACAACTTCAATCTTTTCTCCGTTTATTATGATGTTGCTTATTGGTCCAGTGGTGAGGTATAATCTGTACTGAAGACTGGAGTCTTTGATCTTCATTGGTAAGTGCTTCAAGTCCTCTTCTATTTCGGCAAGCAAAGGTTGTGTCATCTGCATATTGCAGGTTGTTAATGAGTCTTCCTCCAATCCTGATGCTGCGTTCTTCTTCATGTAATCCAGCTTCTTGGATTATTAGCTCAGCATACAGATTGAATTAGTATGGTGAAATGATACAATCTTGGTACACTTTTCCTGATTTTAAACCATGCACTATCCCCTTGTTCTGTTTGAACGACTGCCTCTTGGTCTGTGTACATGTTCTGCATGAGCACAATTAAGTGTTCTGGAATTCCCATTCTTCGCAGTATTATCCATCATTTGTTATGATCCACACAGTCGAATGCGTTTTCATAGTCAATAAAACACAGATAAGCATCTTTATGGTATTCTCTGCTTTCAGCCAAGACCCATCTGACATCAGCAATGATATCCCTTGTTCCATGTCCTTTTCTGAATCTGGCTTGAATTTCTGGCAGTTCCCTGTGTATGTACTGCTGCAACCATTTTTGAATTATCTTCAGGGAAATTTTACTTGCATGTGATATTAACGATATTGTTCAATAATTTCTACATTCTGTTGGATCACTTTTCTTTGGAGTGGGCACAAATATGTACCTCTTTCAGTCGATTGGCCAGGTAGCAGTCTTCCAAATTTCTTGGCATAGATGAGTGAGTGCTTCCAGCATTGCATCTGTTTGTTAAAACGTCTCAATTGGTATTCTGTCAGTTCCTGGAGTCTTGATTTTTGCCAGTGCCTTCAGTGCAGGTTGGACTTCTTCCTTCAGTGTCGTTTGTTCTTGATCATATGCTACCTCCTGAAATGGTTGAACGTTGACCAATTCTTTTTGATACGGTGATTCTGTGTATTCCTCCTATCTTCTTTTGATGCTTCCTGTTATTCAGTGTTTTACCCATAGAATCCTTCAATTTTGCAACTTGAGGCTTGAATTTTTTCTTCCGTTCTTTCAGCTTGAGAAATGCTGAGCCTGTTCTTCCCTTTTGGTGTTATAACTCCAGGTCTTTGCACATTTCATTGTAATACTTTATCTTCTCGACCCGTCCTTTGTAATCTTCTGTTCAGCTCTTTTACTTCATCATTTCTTCCATTTACTTTAGCTACTCTATGTTCCAGAGCAAGTTTCAGAGTCTCTTCAGATGTCCATTTTGTTCTTTTCTTTCTTTCCTGTCTTTTTAATGACCTTTTGCTTTCTTCATGTATGATGTCCTTGATGTCATTCCACAACTCGTCTGATCTTTGGTCATTAGTGTAATTTAAAGTATATCTTAAGTTTAATTAAATTTTATGACAAATTTAGTCAGGAGCATGTTTATAGATTTTCTTGTGATTTTGCAAACTGGGAGTTACTGATTGTCAGACACTGTCTAGAATTTCAGAGAATGACATCTGCATATGTTATTGGGAAAGATGAGAAAATGAAGGTCTTATTTATACCTAAATAATTTTCAGTTGAGCTAAACATGTTCTGTAAAAGAAGAGTTATGTTTCTTTGTTCATTTTGCTTTTCTAATTTGTAATGACAGAAATTAATAAAACAGTATGAGAGGAAATTAATGTAAATTTTGGTTCAGATGTTATGTAAAATTTTATTATTTCATAATTAAATTTTCATATAAAATTAATGCCACATACTCTTCCTTCTTCTTAGACTTGTGTTCGAGACCGAGCCATTCTTTCTATCTTGGCTGTTAGGAATATCAACAAAGAAGTAGCTCAAAAGGCTGTTGATAAAGTTTTTGAATCTTGTTTCAATGACCTTGAACCCTTTGGAAGGATCCCACATAACAAGACTGATGCAAAATATGCTCATAGAGACTTTCAAAATCGTGATCGATACTTCTCAAATATATGAAGACAATGACATTTTATACTATAGAACTTCAGTGATCATGAAGAAATAATGATTTTCAAATGGACAAACATGCAAAATATAAATGAGTAATTAACTGCAGATAACACGAAGAAGATGCTGATTCTAGCATATGGTCAGAAAAAGTAACTGTGGCAAATAATGTAACTGCCTTAAACTCCAAGGCAAAAATTATTATCATTATAACTTAATCATATGGTAAATAAGGTAAATAAATTGCATTTTTATATTTTCTACAGTATATCTATTTTTTTATTGTGTTTTATTTTTATTATGTAATTATTTTAAAGTTTAGTTATAAACCTGTGAAATGTGCCCTTGTATGATGTTGGTAGGTGACCAGGATTGGCATTTGCATTTTAGAGATTGAATGTAAAGACAAATGCACTGATCTTACTGTAAGATATTCACTGAGGTATTGTCATGATCAAAACATTCAAAGAATAAAAGTTGAGAACTATTTGTTCAATGGTCAGTGCCCCTACTCCCTGCTCTTCTCTCAAAATATATATGGGAAACATATGGCCTAGTTTTCTGGGGAAAGTCTTGTTCAGATTTTTAAAAGAGCAGTACATTAAATTATCATGTAATCTAATTTAATTTTATATCTTTATAAGATTTTTTTGTATAAACAGTCTCAAATCTTTTTTCAGGGCCTCTGTCTGAATTTTGGATTCAGAAAATACGGTCATTTTATCTATAATGGCAGCTTAACTGGTAGCTCCATCTTCTACTTGGCAAACATTCTTGGCTTGTTTACAGACGGAAAGATAGTGATGTGGGTTAGAGGTTTAAAGACAATGAAACTAACAGGATTCTTTCTTGTGTGTTAAAATTTGATTACCTATAAATTATGTGGTACCTCAAGTCTAAAAAACTATTAAACATTAAAAACAAGATTTGTACTCAGTATTTTAAGATTGTGGTAAAACTAGTATGCAGTGTAGTTTTGGAAATGAGTGCATGGAAGCTCCTCATTATCATAGATAACTGGTGCCAGCAAAAGGGCCACTGAATGAATCCAGTTAAAAAGGAGCCAAAGTTTTATAGTAGATAGTAAAAAAAAAAAGCAAAAAACAAAAACGATTTGGTTGGGGCTATAGCTTGAAAAGTGAAACTAAAACGATGAAAGTAAATTTATCGTATTTAACAAAATTTAGGCTAACATTGCAACTGTGCTAATACTTAGAACAAATAGTACACTGGTTATATTGGCATAATAGTTCTGAAGAAATTATATAATATATGCTATCCTACACGTTATGTTTGAATTTGGCAGTCCCATGTTTAGGAGGGTCATTTTTTTTTTCCCCTAGGCTGCAATCTTTTTTTTATTGTTGTATTTTAAGTGAAAGTTTACAATTCAAGTTATATCTCATACAAAAATTTATACATACATTGTTATGTGACTGTGATTGCTCTCGCTATATTGTGACAGCACACTTCTCCTTTCCACCCGTAATTTCCCGTGTCCATTCAACCAGCTCGTGACCCTCTCTGCCTTCTCACCTCACCTCCAGACAGGAGCTGCCTGTTTAGTCTCATGTATCTACTTGAGCCAAGAAGCACACTCTTCACGAGTATCATTTTATGTCCCATAGTCCAGTCTAATCTTTGTCTGAAGAGTTGGCCTCAGGAATGGGTTTAGTTCTGGGTTGACAGAAAGTCCAGGGGCCATGCTTTCTGGGGTTCCTCCAGTCTCAGACCGTTAAGTCTGGTCTTTTTACTAGAGTTTGAGTTTGGTACCCCACTTTTCTCCTGCTCCATCAGGGACTCTGTTGTGTTCCCTGTCAGGGCGGTCATTCGTGGTAGCCGGGCACCATCTAGTTCTTCTGGTCTCAGGCTGATGCAGTCTCTGGTTTATGTGGCCCTTTCTGTCTCTTGGGCCAGTAGTTTCCTTGTGACCTTGGTGTTTCATTTTCCTTTACTCCAAATGGGTTGGGACAATTTGATACATCTTACATGGCTGCTCGCTAGCTTTTAAGGCCCCAGACACCACTCACCAAAGTAGGATGCAGAACATTTTCTTAATAAACTTGTGCCAATTGACCTAGATGTCCCCTGAAAGTATGGTCTCCAGACCCCCACCCTTGCTACTCCGTATCTCGAGGTGTTCGGTTGTATTCCGGAAACTTCTTTGCTTTGGTTTAGTACAATTGTGCTGACTTCCCCTGTAGTGTGTGCTGTGCTGCCCTTCACCTAAGATAATTCTTGTCTACTATCTAGTTAATGAATACCCCTCACCCTCCCTCTCCACCTTCGTAACCATCAAAGAATGTTTTCTTCTGTGTTTAAACTTTTTTTGAGGTCTTCTAATAGCGATCTCATACAATATTTGCCCCTTTGTGACTGACTAAATTAACTCAGCATAATGCCTTCCAGATTCCTCCATATTATAAGATGTTTCATGGATTCGTCATTGTTCTTTATCATTGCGTAGTATTCCATTGTGTGAATATACCATAATTTGTTATCCATTTGTCTGTTGATGGGCACCTGGGTTGTTTCCATCTTTTTGCTATTGTGAACAGTGCTGCAGTGAACATGGGTGTGCATATATCTATTCATGTGACGGTTCTTATTTCTCTGGGATATATTCCAAGGAGCACGATCATATGGTACTTCTATTTCTAGCTTTTTAAGGAAGCGCCAAGTCGATTTCCAAAGTGGTTGTACCATTTTACATTCCCACCAACAGTGTATAAGTGTTACCAGTCTCTCCACAACCTCTCCAACATTTATTACTTTGTGTTTTTTGGATTAATGCTAGCCTTGTTGGGGTGAGATGGTATGTTGTGGTAGTTTAGATTTGCATTTCTCTAATGGCTAATGATCGTGAGCATTTCTTCATGTGTCTGTTAGCCACCTGAATATCTTCTTTGGCGAAGTGCCTGTTCATATCCTTTGCCCATTTTTTAATTGAGTTATTTGTCTTTTTGTTGTTGAGGTTTTGCGGTATCTTGTAGATTTTAGAGATTCAACGCTATTTGGATTTGTCATAGCCAAATTTTTTTTCCCAGTCTGTAGATTGTCTTTTTACTCTTTTGGTGAAATCTTCTGATGAGCATAAGTGTTTGACTTTTAGGAGCTACCAATTATCTATTCTCTCTTCTGGTGTTTGCGCATTGTTACTTATGGTTCGTATTCTGTTTATGCCGCGTATTAGGGCTCCTAGCATTGTCCCTATTTTTTCTTCCATGATCTTTATTGTTTTAGATTTTATATTTAGGTGTTTGATCCATTTTGAGTTAGTTTCTGTGCATGGTGTGAGGTATGGATCTTGTTTCAGTTTTTTGCAGATGGATAACCAGTTATGCCAGCACCATTCGTTAAAGAGACTGTCTTTTCCCCGATTAATGGACTTTGGGCCTTTGTCAAACATCAGCTGCTCATAGGTGCATGAATTTATGTCTGGATTCTGGGAGGGCCATTTTTATAAAAATATTTGAAGATTGATTTTCTCAAGGTTTTTTCTTAATCGTTTGTTATTCAAATCATTAGCTTTTGAAATACCTTCTGGACAAGACATAAATATTGTCAAATTTCACTTGTTGAGTAAATTATAGAACATTATCTCAATGGAATATTATTTGGCTGATAAAATTACTGAGATCCCAAAATGAGATGTTGATATGAATAAAAGAAATAGGATACAAGTTATCTGCATACAATGATTGTAAAATGGTTGTGCATGTGTATAGAAGCTGGAAGGGAATGTATCAAGCTGAAATAATTTTTGGGTTAGGTTGGGTGATTTTTTTCCAAAAATGATGTTTTTAAATTATGCAGTTATGCTGCTTAAATTGGAAAATAAATTAGTGAACTTCAAAACAAGTCAATTTAGAGAAAATGTATTTTATTATGTGGTAAGTTCAAAAAACTAACAATTCTCCAGTTTTTCCTCCTAAGTATTTGTTGATCTTAATTAACATAATTCTTTTGGAAATCATGTTTTAAACTTCTTTTTAATTAAAAAAATATTTTTCAATCACCCTTAGTTCTATTCTGTACTTGTATAAGTCTTTGATCCTTCACAAACAGGATCCTTCACTGGTCCAGACATCTTTGCCATTTTTAAAACCACATTCATGTATAGTGTTGTACAATTCACTTTCAATTTATTGTGCCAATAAAATACAGTTTAGTCACTGAGTAGAATTTACCACCCAATACGTACAAATTACAAACTCTCATTTTAGTACAAATACTGATACTTGGAAATAATGCTTAGAAAATAATTTGACGTCAAGCTTTATATGAAGTGTGGTGCAGAATGAAAAACACAGGTCTCTGCAAACTTTCACTGAGTTTTAAACCTTGAAATGGTACTTTACTTCTCTAGGCCTCAATTTTCTTATTTGTAAAAAGAGATTGGACAGGTGATCTCAAAAAGATCTTTCCAAATTGCTGATTTCTAGTTGATAACTCATAAGGTTTATCAGTCAAATGTTTTGGAAGAACTGAATCAAACTAATTATTTGTTTAATCCTATTTTATTGGCAAACTCATCCTCATGTTGGACATTTCCACCATTCTAAATGCTAACCAATGAATTCATTCTATTTTAAACTTAATTTTGCCAAGTCAAACATTTAATCCGGGCTTCTAACACAGATACCCTTCCTATATCTACCATATCACCCTATATTCACTCCTATTACGGCATTTATTACACTGTAGTTTTGTCACTTCTCTTTCTCCCGACTAGACAGTAAGTGTCTTGATGGTAGTGACTGTATCTTGTTTGTTTTGTAAACTTAGCACCTATAATGTAGTGGTACCTGGTTGATAGTGTATGATTGATATTTTTTAAATGAATAAACATCCACAAATCAGAATTAGAAACTTTTTTCCTTCTGATGGTTTATGATTAATGGTCTTAAATTTCCTTTCATGTCTAGCATGGGGCTGGATGCATAATTGACACAAAACACATGGTGGTAAATATTTAAGGGATAAAGATCAGTGACTTGATGACTGAGAAGCACAGAATTTGGTGTAAGTATATTATGAATTGGAGCAATTCCTAGGTAGAGCTGTTTGAAAATCTAGTTAAAATGTAACTGAAAGAAGACTAGGGATATAATTTGCCCTGTGGAATAATAGCATTTAAGTTTTAGAATCTTTAACTAATACATTGTTATTTATTCCCTATAGAAAAACAAGAGAATTTCCAGAAAGAGGTTCTGGGTTCTGGCCCATGCCTATACATTCCTGTTTGATGAGATTCTGTCCTATCCTTGTATGAGAACATACTGTTTACCCTCTTCCCCCTGAGCACTTTATCAAATAAGTACCTAGAATAGTGCTTGCAATGAAGAGGTTCCCTATGAAGATTTGTTAAAGATGATATGAGCATCTGGGAAGATGTGGCAATGTAGAATCTTGGGAAGCCAAGGAATTATGGCCAATGGACACTTGCCTCTTACAGGTGGCTGGAGGTGGTCGTTTGCAGAGATGTGATAAAATTGAAGGGGAGCTTGCTGAGCCCTTCTCCGTTTTCTGTCACCCAGAGAGGTGTGAGGTCTGTTTAGGAGGGCCCTTCTGAGCAGTTACTTTGTACAACTATCGGTCTCTACTAGTCTTTTTCTGATTTTTCCCAACTTTATGAGCAAGAAGAACTGAGGTTGGGCTTCCCAGGGGAAGGAGTTGAGAGTCAGAGGAAGAGGCTGCATTCTTCAGGGAAAGCCAAAATTCAAGTACCACATGAGTGCTAAAAGTCAGAGGAGGGTTACAGTTGGGATTTTGGAGAAAAGAGTTCAGAGTTGGATAGAGTTGGAGCAAGAGTCGGTAAAGAAACAAGTGAAAAAAGTCCGAAATGCCTTGACTAGTCTTGGGGTCAAAGGCTCTTTTATACGGAGGTTGTTGGTAGCCCATGGTTGTTTTGGGCTGACTTACTGCGTCAAAAGTAGAGAAGGCATTTCTCCCAAAGGTGGATCATCTCAGAGAAACAGATAACTGAATAACGACTGTTGATTATATGCCAAATGCTTTGTGTGCATTATTTTATTTAATCCATGGGCTTATGACAAACATGCCAAGTGAAATAAGCCAGTCAGAAATGGACAAATATTGTATGTTCTCACTGATACAAAATATCTAGAATAGGTGAGTGCGTAGGGACCAAAGTGTATTAGTGGGAGGGAGGGGAAAAGGGAGACTGATTGTTTAGGGACACTGAGCTTCTGCTAAGGGTGGTAGAAAAATTTGGAAATGGATAGTGGTGATGGTTGCACAACATGATGAACATAATTAATGTCACTGAATTGTACATGTAAAAAATATTGAAATGGCAAATGTCTTGTTCCGTATATATTTACCACAATAAAAAAATTGTAGTCACCTAAAAAATACTATTATTATTTTTATTGTACAGATAAAGAAACTGAGGTTTAGTGAGGTTTAATAACTTAGCCATATTGGAGAATATTCCATATCTGGACATAGCTATCTCATTTTTAAATGGCTGCATAGTACACATTCCATTGTGTACCTGTGTCAAAATTTATTTTAACTTGTTTCCTATTGGTGGACATTTAGTTTATAATCTTTTGCTATTAACAAACAATGCTGCAGTGAATATATATCATTTTGCACATATATGAATATATCTCTAAGATGAATTCCTAAAAGTGGAATTGATGAGTCAAAGTGAATGTGCATTTAATTTTTTTTTTTTAGGTAATGCATGCACACGTACAAAATTCAAGAGGTACAAAAGTGTACTCAGTTCTCCCTTTCGTATACCTGATTCTGCTTCCCTGGAGGAAACTTGATGAGACTCTGTCCTATCCTTGTATTTTTATTTCCAGTTTATTGTACTTACTTCTAGGGATATTCTAGATGCTTACAAACATATGTGTGTATTCTCCCTCTGCTCCTCCCTTTCCGTATTCAATGCCCTGCTGTTTCACTTAACAATATATCATGGAGACCTTTCCATATCAGGTACACTTGTATTTAAATGATCATATCTATCAAGTTGCCCTCCTTAGGGATTATAATCAATTAAGCCTTCACTAATAATGTATGACAGTGTGTTATCATGTTTTTGACCCTTGTGAATCTGATAGGTGAAAAACAGTACAGCATAGTTTACGTTTCTCTTATTTTACATGAGGTCACATAAGTTTTATGCTTAAGAGTTACCCATTTGTATTTTCTTTTCATGTGATTTACTCATTTTTCTGTTTTTTTAATACATATTAAAAAAATAATCTATAGTCATCATTTTATTATGAATAAAATAATCAAATCCTTCATGCTATATTTTTGAAAATACCGTTTGTCTTTTATTTAACTTTAATTTTTTTAAGATTTAAAAAATGTAGTTAAATATATCAATATTTTCTTTTATTGCTCCTTGATTTTTCTGTTACTTTAGATTTTCCCCACTCTAAGTTTATTAAAAATATTTCCCATATTTTGTTCTGGTATTTTTATGGCTCCCCTCCCCACTTCCCATGACCATTTCTGATGTCTATGGAGATTTATTTTGGTAGGATCGAGTTTTGGATTTAACTTAATTTTTTTTTCCAGGCATCTACCAGTTTTCTGCACACCATTTACAGAGTATTTCATCCTTTTCCCACTGTAAGCTTACCTTTTTGATTTGACACTCAGGTCATATAGCTTCTCTCCCTAGGAATTGGGTACAAATTTCCTTGGGAACTAGGTACTTTGTCCAAAATTATCCCTTTCCATAGTCCTTCCCCACCGCTCCTGTCCCATTCAGAGGATCTCTTCTTGTCTGGAAATCTCCTCTCATCCCCTTGACTTGTTACCTCCTCCTCATACTTCGGATCTCAGTTTAAATGCCACTTCCTCTGGATAGTCTTTCTTGAGCCCCTAACCCAGGTTGGGTGCTGTGCTGTACATTCCCAAACCACCCTGAACTTCTTCTTCCTTTGTGCAGTTGTTTCCCATGAAGGCTCAATCCATGTCGGTCACTTCCATATCGCTAGTGCCTATATCAATGCATAGTATACGTTGCTGTTGTTACCTGCCATCTAGTTGCCCCCAGCTCATGGCAACTCCATGCACAACAGGACGAAGTGCTGCCCAGCCCTGAGCCATCCACATACTCGTTTATGGATCAGACCATTGTGGTCCATACAGTTTTCACTGGCTGATTTTCAGAAGTAGATTGCCAGGCCTTTCTTCCTAGTCCATCTTAGTCTGAAAGCTCTGCTGAAACCTGTTCAGTATCATAGCAACACGCAAGCCCCCACTGACAAGTGATGGCTATGCTTAAGGCGACTTGGCCGGGAATGGAACCTTGGTCTCCTGCATGGAGATTTGAGGATTCTACCATTGAACCACCAATGCCCCCTCACATAATATATGTTGTTGTCGTTAGGTGCTGACGAGTTCATTTTAGACTCATAGAGACCCCATATGACAGAGTAGAACTGCCCTATAGGGTTTCCTAGGCTGTAATCTTCACAGTGGTTTAGAGTTTGGCTGCTAACCAAAAAAAGTCTGCAGTTCGCATCCACCAGCCATTCCTTGGAAACCTACGGGGCAGTTCTACTCTGTCCTGTAGGGTCACTATGAGTCAGAATTGACTCCATGGCAATGGGTTTGTTTTTTTTTTTTTTTTTGAATCTTTAAGGAAGCAGATCGAGAGGTCTCTGCTATGGAGCTGCTGGTGGGTTTGAACATTTTAGTAAGCAGCAGAGCACTTAACCGTTATGCCAGTAAAGCCCTCTGGCATAATATATAGTCAGAGCTTAATTAATATTTATTGAATTAATGCAATGTCTAATTTTCCCCTCAGATTGATTTCCTTCCTCATCCAGTGGTTGGGAGAATGAGGGGGAGCTGTAGATCCCTTAAGAGTGAGCCCTGGACTCAGTGAGTTCCGAGTCCAGCATTTTGACTCTCTGAGGCTCATCAGGGCCCTTGTTTTTCCCCTTTTATTTTACCACCTTGGAAGTGAGGCAGTATGAATGCAGTTAGCTTTCAGAGAAGCTGCCATTTGCCACTTAGGGTGTCATGTGATTATTACTATTTTTTTCTTTTAACTTAGTGCTGGTAACTGTTGAATGAGTAATTTTGTCCTTATAAAATCCCAGATATTCTATTAGGAAATTTCTTTAGAACCAAATTCTGCTCTTGGGGACTGTAACACCTGCGTTGCAAAAGTTAGAAATAGAAATCAGTAGGGAAGAAAAAGAAGAAAGAAAACAATGAGAGAAAAATGCAGGTTCTTAGTAAATGTTGGGCTCTTCTCAAATATTTTAAATAAAAAAAAAAGTCTAAAAATTCAAGTTCAACATTATCATCAACATAAATTAACATTTTTTAAAATTATATGCTTGGGGTATTGCTCTGAAGTGAGTTCAATTAATAAACAACTAGGTTTGGTAATATCTTGGCTGGATATCTCTATCCCCTTGAGAAGGTGAAGTTGAATAGTTGAAATAGCATGGTTTGATTGCTGCAGACTAAGTTTATCTTGTTTTATTCTTCAGTCTGCCCTTCCAATGAACAAAACAATGGTTTTCTAATTGCTTAACACTCAATTTTCTGCCTAGCAAAGACTGTCTGGTTTCTCATATGATTTGAGTATTAAAAAAAGATTCTTGTGTTTAGAATTCAGTGCATATTAATCCTTAACCATTTCCTTCAGTTAGAAAAAGCTTTTTATACTACCCAGCCAGTAGAAGAAACGAAGTCTTTATATGCTACAATGTGGTTGGAGCTTGAAGACATTATGCTGATTAAAATATATCAATCACAAAAGGACAAATACTGTATGATGTCACTTATATAAAAAGACCAGAAAAGGCAAATCTATAGAGAACAAAGTTTATTAGTGGTTACCAGTGGTGGGAGGGAGGAGAAAAGGGGGGATGGTTAACAATGATAGAAAAATCTCATTGATTAAGGGTAGGGTTGCACAGCTGATTATTGTACTTACTGTCAATAAGTTGTACACCTGTAAAAAGTTGACTTGGCAAAAGTTGTGTGATATATTTACAACAACAACAACAACAACAAAAAAGTAGCTGCTGAGGATGTTTATGTACAACCAAAAACCTCATGGGATTTGGTTCTTTGGTGTGGAGGTTTAGGGTCATGGTTTCATGGGACATCCCAGTTAATTGGCCTAGTAACATGTTTAGTGCTTCTGTTCTATCTCGTAGACAATTGAGTAATGCCTGGGGTCTTAAAAGCTTGCAAGCGGCCATTCAAGGCATGACAACTGGTCTTTATTCACCTGGAGCAATAGAGGAAGAAGCTGAAGAGGGGTTGCTGGGATGGGTTGTTTGTGGCACTTACTACAGCCGCCAGGGCAGGTTGGTAATCAGTGCAGGGCAGGTTCTGCTAGGCCGTGCCAGTGCTGCTTGGTGGTGTGATGTTAAGTGTACGGAACAATAGAGGAAGAAGGAGTGTCAGGAGTAGGAGGAAGATGTGGAATGTGTAGCTAATTGCCTTCATGAACAACTGCCTCCTTTGCCAAGAGACCAGAAGAACTTGATGGTGCTCAGCTGCCATTTCTGAGCATTTTTTTTTAAAAATTGTGCTTTAGGGGAAAATTCATAGCTCAAGTTAATTTCTCATTCAAAAATTTATACACATATTGTTTTGTGAAATTGGTTGCAATCCTCACAATGTGACAGCGCACTCCTGGGTTCCCTGTATCCATTCGTCCAGTTCCTGTCCCTTCCTGCCTTCTGGTCTAGCCCATTCGGTTTCATATATTTTATTGAACTTAGAAGCACGTTCCTCAGGTGTGTTATTGTCTGTTTTATAGGCTTGTCTAATCTTTGTCTAAGGAGCCCTGGTGGCACAGTGGTTAAAGTGACCAACTGCTAACCGAAAGGTCAGCATTTCGAAACCACCAGTGGCTTAGTGGGAGAAAGATGTGGCAGTTTGTTTGCATAGAGATTTTCAGCCTTGGAAACCCTATGGGGTTGCTATGAGTCGGAATCCATTTGACTGCAGTGGGTAATCATTGTTTGAAAAGTGGGCTTTGGAAATCGTTTCAGTTCTGAGTTAGCAGAGTTGTCTGGGGGCCATAGTCTTGGGGCTTCCTCCAGTTTCTGTCAGACCAGTAAGTCTGGTCTGTTTTTATGAATTTGAATTCTGTTCTACATTTTTCTCCCTTTCTGTCCGGAACTCTCTGTTGTAATCCCTGTCAGGGCAGTTGGTGGTGGTAGCAGGGCACCATCTAGTTCTTCTAGGCTTAGGCTGATGGAGTCTCTGGTTCATGTGGTCCTTTAGTCCTTTGGGCTAGTATTTTCCTTGTGTCTTTGGTTTTCTTCATTCTCCTTTGCACCGGACGTGATGGGACCAAAAGATGTATGTTAGATGGCTGCTTGAAAGCGTTTAAGACCCCAGATGCTACTCACCAAAGTGGAATGTAGAACATTTTCTTTATGAACTATGTTATGCCAGTTGACCTAGATGTCCTTGAGACCATGGTCCCCAGCCCCCAGCCCCAGCAACTCAGTCCCTCAAGGTGTTTGGATGTGTCTAGGAAACTTCTATGCCTTTGCTTTGGTCAAGTTGTGCTGACTTCCCTATATTGTGTGTTGTTCTTCCTTTCACCAAATTTGACACTTGTCTACTATCTAGTTACTGATTTCCCATTCCCCTCCCTCCTCACCCCAGTAACCATCAAAGGATGTTTTTTTGTGTGTGTAAACCTTTTCTTGAGTTTTTATAATAGTGGTTTCATACAGTATTTGGTCTTTTGTGATTGACTTATTTCACTCAGCATAATGCCTTCCAGATTCATCCATGTTGTGAGATGTTTTGTGGATTCATCACTGTTCTTTATTGTTGCATTGTATTCCATTGTGTGTATGTACCACAATTTGTTTGTCCATTCATCTGTCAATGGGCATTTAGGTTGTTTCCATCTTTTTGCTATTGTGAATAGAGCTGCGATTAACATGAGTGTGCATATGTCTATTCGTGTGATGGCTCTTATTTTTGTAGGGTGTATGCCTAAGAGTGGGATTGCTGGATCATATGGTATTTCTATTTCTAGCTTTTTAAGGTGGCGCTGCATCATTTTCCAAAGCGGTTGTACCATTTTACATTCCCACGAGCAGGGCATAAGAGTTCTAATCTCTCCACAACCTCTCCAACATTATTTTGTGTTTTTTGGATTAGTGCGAGTATTGTTGGGGTGAGATGGTATCTCACTGTAGTTTTTTTTTCACTGTAGTTTTGACTTGCATTTCTTTAATGGTTAATGATTGAGAATATTTCCTCATGTGTCTGTTAGCCACTTGAATGTCTTCTTTGATGAAGTATCTCTTCATATCCTTTACCCATTTTTTAATTGGATTATTGTCTTTTTGTTATTGAGGTGTTGAAGTAATTTGTAGATTTTAGAGCTAAGACTGTTGTTGGATATGTCATAGCCAAAATTATTTTTCCCTGTTGTAGGTTCTCTTTTTATTCTTTTGTTGAAGTCTTTTGATGAGCATAAGTGTTTAATTTTTAGGAGCTCCCAGTTACCTAATTCTCTTCTGGTGTTTGTGTATTATTTGTTGTGGTTTGTATACTATTTATGATATGAATTAGGGCCCCTACTGTTGTCCTTATTTTTTCTTCCATGATCTTTATCGTTCTAGATTTTATATTTAGGTCTTGGATCCATTCTGAGTTAGCTTTTGTGTATGGTGTGAGGTATGGATCTTCTTTTATTTTTTTACAGATGGACATCCAGCTATGCCAGCACCATTTGTTAAAGAGACTGTCTTTTCCCCATTTAAAAGACTTTGAACCTTTATCAAATGTCATCTGCTCATAGATGGATGGATTTATGTCTGAGTTCTCAATTCGGTTCCATTAGTCCATGTGTCTGTTGTGTCTTTTGCTGCTCTCTTTCTGTTTGTTTGAATTGTATGGTTTATGTTTTGATTTTGGCTCTTTTTTCTTTTTTGATGAGTGCATTTATTGCTATAAATTGACCTCTAAGCATTGCTTTTGCTGTGTCCCAAAGGTTTTGGTAAGATGTATTTTTATTCAGATTTGAGTCTATTAATTTTTTTTACCCATCCTTGATTTCTTCTATTACCAGTAGTTTTTAAGCAAGGTGTTGTTCAGTTTTCCTGTATTTGATTTTTTTTGTTGCTGTTTCTGCTATTGATTTCTATTTTTATGGCATTGTGATCAGAGAAGATGCTTTGTGTTATTTCAATGTTTTGGATCTTGTTAAGGCTTGCTTTGTGTCCTAAAACAGTAGTTTATTCTGTAGAATGTTCCATGTGTGTTGGAAAAGAATGTATACTTTGCAGTTGTTGGGTGGAATGTTCTGTATATGTCTATGAGGTCAAGTTGGTTGATTGAGGCATTTAGATCTTCTGTATCTTTATTGAGTTTCTTTCTAGATGTTCTGCCCTTCACCAAAGTGGTGTGTTAGTCTCTTACTATGATTGTGGAGCAGTTTATTTCTGTTTTCAATGCTGTTAGAATTTGTTATATGCATTTGGGAGTCCTGTCATTGGGCATGTATATATTTATTTATTATTGTTATGTCCTTCTGGTGTGTTGACCCTTTAATCATTATATAGTATCCTTCCTTATCCTTATGGTGGATTTTGCTTTAAAGTCTGTTTTATCAGAGATTAATATTGCCACTCCTGCTCTTTTTTGGTTATTTGTTGCTTGATATATATTTTTTCCCAATCTTTGAGTTTTAGTTTATGTCTTTGTGTCTAAGGTACGTCTCTTGTAGACAGCATATAGATGGATCGCATTTTTTAATCCATTTTGCCATTCTCTGTCCTTTACTGGTGCATTTCCTTTGTGGTTACTTGCAATTTACCTTTATTTTTCTAGGTTTAAACCAGTCTTTTATTACTTGATACCGCCTTGACTTCCTCTCCATATGGAAGTTCTATGACTACACCATTTATTCCTTCTTTTTAATTTTGATGTCATTGTTTACATATTGACATCTCTGGTTCCCTGTCTTTTAGCTTTGCTTTGCTTTTGTGAATTCCCTATCTGGGTTGGTATCTGGTTGATCTGTCCTGTGTCCTAGTCTTGGATTGTTGTCTGATATTGTTGGTTCTCTAACTGGAAGACTTCCCTTAATATTTCTTGTAATTTTGGTTTGCTTTTTACATAGTCCTTTAATTCCTGTTTATCTGGAAATGACCTAATTTCACCATTGTATTTGAGAGACAATTTTGCTGGATATATAATTCTTGGCCAGTAATTTTTTTTCCTTCAAGGCTTTATATATGTCATCCCATTGCCTTCTTGCCTGCATAGTTTCTGCTGAGTAATCAGAGTTTAGTCTTATTGGTTCTCCTTTGTAGGTGACTTTTTGTTTATCCCTAGCCACTCTCAGGATTCTTTCTTTGTCTTTGGTTTTGACAAGTTTGATTTTGATTTGTCTTGGTAACTTTCCTTTGGGGTCTATCCTGTATGGGGCTTGTTGAGCTTCTTGGACAGATATCTTCTCATCTTTCATGATATTAGGGAAGTTTTATACCAGCAAATCTTTGACAATTCTCCCTGTTGTTTTCCTTATCCCACCCGTTCTCGTTCTCCAATCACTCGTAGGTTTCTCCTTTTGATGGTGTACCACATAATTCTTAGGCTTTCTTCATTTTTTTTCCTGATTTTTCCTCAGACAAATTCGTGTCAAGGGATTTATCTTCAATCTTAGCAACTCTCACATCCATTGTCTCGGTTCCGCTCCTATGACCTTCTGTTGAGTTATCTAATTCGGAAATTGTATTGTTAATCTTTTGGATTTCTGGTTGCTTTTTTTTTTATGGTTTCTAGCAGCCTGTTTATTCTGTCATTTTGTTTTTGTATTGTTTTCTTGAATTCTTCTATTGCTTTGTCTGTGTGTTCCTTGGTTTGGTCTGTGTTTTGACTGATCTCCTTCTTGATCTCTTGGAGAGCTCTGTATATTAGTCTTTTGAATTCTTTATCAGGTTGTTCCATTGCCTTATCTTCTTCCAGAAGGTTTTTGGTTCTTTATTTTGGTTGCTTGCTGGAGCCATCTTGTCCTGCTTCTTTATGTGATTTGACATTGAGAGTCGTCCCCGAGGCATCTGTAAGTTACTATATTTATTGATTGTACTTTTGTTGACTGTGTTCTGAATTTTTGTTTTGTTTTGTTTTGATATGTCCCAGTAGGCTGGGCATGTGTGCTACTCTGGTCATTAATCTGGCCTCATTGAAGCCCTCACCTCCTGTCTCCAGATGGTCAAAGTAGCCACTAGGTGTGTGAGCCCAGGAGTCTGTTCACTGTTCTTGTGGGGCTGCTGAAGACGTAGGTGGCATTTTTGGTTTGCTGATGAAACTGTCCTGCTGGTCACCTGGTCATGGGTGCAGAGGGTGTTCTCCTTAGTTGTTGGTTTGGGTGTTCTGTGTATGCTCTGCTGCTTACCAGTTGGTTAGGGCACAGGTGCCCAGATTGTCTGTCACTGAGTATGTGGTGTGGAGACTCTCACCTACACCTCACCTATAGCACTAGACAGGCAGGGCTGCGTGGGAGTGTTTGGAGCAGGGAAAGTCCTCTGGATGCAGTGGGGTGCAATATGGGAGGCAAAGCAAGGGGCTGTCGGCTGCTTCCGGGTGCCTGGATGGAGGACATGCTCCTGTCTGCTCGAGTGCGTAGTGGGGTGGGTAGTGCAGCCTGCCTTTGGGTGCTCGTTGCCATTGGCTGGAGGGATTGGGTGGGGTGAGGGGACTGGGTCTCAGGCCCCTGTCATGGGTGGCTAGATGGAGTGGGTGGTACCACTGGCCCTCAGGCCCCCACTGTGGGTAGGTGAGGCCCCTTCTTAGGGGGTGGAGCAGTGTCAAATGCCACAAATCTGCAGCTGCCATTTGGCAGCTGCAGGTAAAAATGAGCTTCAGCTGGAAGCCTGCCTATTTTGTCCTAAGGAGGGTGTGCCATGCCAGTTGGCCAGCAAGGCACTGGTGCAGATGATCGGAGGGGGTGAGGGGTGCTGCAAGTCCATGGACCCCCTATGCCAGTGGCTGGGCAAAGGAACAGGTGCCTCTGGACTGGACAGTGAGTTCCCAGCTTAGGGGGTGTGGCAGCATTGAATGCCACAGGACTGGTGTCGGTGTGGGGAGGGGGATAGATGAGAAGAAGGGAGTGTTCCTTGGCCATGGAGCACTGGTGCGGGATGCTCTTTACTTTTGCAGGTCTAGTATTGCTCCTGTTTGGCTGTGGAGGTGTGTACAGATTCAGTGCCACTTAACTTCACCAGATGGGATGGGCTGGCTGGGGATGCTGCTGTTTGTCTCGATACATCTGCACTGTGCCTTTTCAGCTAGCAGGATGCCGGCAATCCTACAATCCGTAATTCCCTGTTTCTGCTGTTTTTGAATTGTCTCTCCTTCCATCTGTCACTCAGTCGGATTCTTCAGCTCTGTCTTTGATGCTTAGTTTCCTAGATTGTCATATATACCCCAGTCACTTGTTTTTTCAGGTCTTTGTTATAAAAGGGATGACACGAAGCATCTGACTATTCTGCCCTCTTGGCTCTGCCTCCCCATTACTGAACATTTTGATAAAAGAGTCTATAGAAGAATCCTGATCAAAAGGGGTAAGATGCAGAACAGAATTTTGAATTCTAATGGACTGTAGACTTTCTGGGGCCATGGGGCTGGTTGAACCCTTGAAACTATTGCCCTGAGATAATCTTTAAAACCAAAATATTCCCTGAGCTCTCCTTAAAACCAACCAATAGTGTAGCTTAACCAGTAAAAAATATCTGCCTTGAGCATTATGCTCTTCTAAGAACTATCTATATGGGATCAACGTGACAACAGCAACCTGAAGGACTAGACAGGAACCTTAGGAAGCAGTGAGTTTATGTGAATGGAGGAGGAACAATTCAGAAAAGGAGGGTGAGAATGATTGCACAACCCAAAGAACGTAAGCTATGTCACTGAATTGTTCATGTAGAAATGATTGACTTGGTGTATGTTTTGCTGTGTATATTCTAAAAAAAAAAATTTATTGTGGAAAATTTTAGACATTTACAAAGTAAACAGAATAGTATAATGAATATCCTTCTATGCATCACTCAGGTTTGATGATAATCAACATTCTGTCATTTTATTTAATCTGTCCCTCCACTCACTCTTCATCTCCCACTCAATTTTTTTTTTAAGGTTAAAAGTTGCATCTATTAAAATGCCCAAATATTAACTGCTCAGTTCTGAAAATGGGTACACTTGTGTAACCCATGTCACACAGGATTTAGAGCATGTCCGTCACCCCACAAAGTTTCTTCCTCTTTCTTCCCAGTCAAGTCTTCCTCCATTCCCCACCTCTTGTGCAACCACAGCTCTGATTTTTTTCACCATAGATTAGTTTTGCCACTTCTAGAATTTCATATATGTGGAATTATAAAGTACGCACTCTGTTGTGTTGGGTTTTTTTTTTTACTCTGTATAATGTCTGTGAACTTCATTTATCTTGTTGCATGTATCTGTAATTCATTACCTTTTATTGCTCAGAAGTGTTCCATGGTATGAATATATCACAATTTATTTATTCATTCTCCTGTGGATAGAGATTTAGTTGTTTCTAGTTTTTAGCTATTTTAAATAAAGCTGTTTAATGAATGTTCTTGTACAAGTATTTTTGTGGACATGATTTCATTTCTTTTAAGTAAAATACCTAGGAATGGAATAGCAATGTCAAAGGGTTGGTATATGTTTACCTTTCTAGGAAACTGCCAAACCTTCCTCCAAAGTGGTTGTACCATTTTACATATTGACTAGTATTGTATGAGAGTTCTGTTTGCTTTAGATCCTAATCAATGTTGTAGGTGGTTGTTTTAATTTTAGCTATTCTAGTGGCTGTGTAGTGGTTTCTCATTTGTGGTTTTAATTCTGCTTCCTTGAAGACTAATGTTGGTGAATTTTTTTGTGTGTGTTTATTGGTTATTTATATATTTTTCTTTGTAAATTGTCTGTTCAAGTGTTTTGCCCGTTTTTTTTTATTGGTTTGTTTGTATTTTTATTATTGAGTTGCATAAGTTTTTGTCAGATAAACATTGTGTGAGTGTTTTCTCTCAGTCTGGCCTGCCTATTAATTTTCTTAAATTTTTTTTTGATGAACAGAAGTCTTTAATGTTGATGAAATCTAATTTATCAGTTAAAAACATTTTATGATTATTGTGTTCTGTGTCCTGTCTAACAAATTTTTGCCTAACTCCTAGTTGTGGAAATGTCCTCCTACATTTTCTTGTAAGAGCTTTATAGTTTTAGCTTTTATGTTGAAGTCAATGGTATATATCAAATTAGTTTTTGTGTGTGGTGTAGAGTAAGAGTTGAGGTTCACTTTTTTCCTATGGCTAGCTAGATGTTCCAGTACTGATTGTTGAAACATTTTCCTTCTCCCATTGAATTGCTTTGGTGAGTGTTGAAAATCAATGGACTATATATGTGTGAGCCTATTTCTAGGCTTTATATTCGGTTTCATTGATCTATTTGTCTATTCTTAAGCCAATAGCATATTGTCATGATTACTGTAGCTTTATAACAATGCAGGTAGTGTAAGCCATCCAGCTTTGTTCTTTTACAAGGTTGTTATGACCATTCTAGGTCTTTTGCATTTCCATGTGTGTTTTAGAATCATCTTGTCAATTTCTATAAAAAAGACTGCTGGTGTTATGATTGGAATTCCATTCAATCTATAGATCAATTTGGGGAGAATCCTAATAATGTCAAGGCTTCCAGTTCACAAACATGGAATATCTCTCCATTTATTTGTCTCCTTTAATTTTTCTCAGAATGCTTTGTATTTTTCAATGTAGAGATCTTACTTTTTTGTTAAATTTATTCCCAAGATTTTTGGATGCTATTTAATGAAATTGGTTTAAAAATTGTTTGCTGCTGTGTTGTTGTTGTTAGGTGCCATCAAGTCAATTTCGACTCATAGTGATCCCATGTGACAAGGTAGAACTGCCCCATAGGATTTTCTAGGCTATACAGGAGCAGACCACCAGGTTTTTCTCCTGTAGAGCCTCTGGGTGGATTTGACTGCCAATCTTTCAGTTAGCTGCCAAGCGCTTAATCATTGCATCACCAGGCCTCCTTTGTTTGCTGTTAATATATAGAAACACAATTGATTATTTGTATTTACCTTATATTCTGAGGCCTTGTTACATTCACTCATTCTAATATTTTTGTTGTTGTTGTCGTTGATATCTTAGAATTTTCTATGTAAAAAATCATGTAACAGTTTACTTCTTCCTTTCCAACCTATATATGTTTTTTTTTCCCCCTTACTTAATTGAACTGGCTAGGAACTCTAGTACGATGTTGAATAAAAGTGGAGAGAGTGATCATTCTCGACCTATTACAAATCTTAGGGGGAAAGCATTCAGTCTTTCACCGTTAAGCATGTTGTTTTTCATAGCTGCTCTGTATCTCAGTAAAGAACATCCTTTCTCATTACTATTTGCTGGAAATTTTTATCATGAATAGGTGTCAAATGTTTTTTATGTGTCTATTGAGATGATTATATAATTTTTGTTTTCATTCTATTGATATAATTAATAATTATAATATAATAATTACTGTATATATAGAAAAGCTCAGTATCATCAGTCAGAACAAGGCCAGGGGCCAACTGTGGAACAGACCATCAATTGCTCATATGCAAGTTCAAGTTGAAGCTGAAGAAAATTACAGCAAGTCCATGACCTTGAGTATATCCCACTTGATTTAGAGACCAAGAATAGATTTGATGCATTGAACACTAATGACCGAAGACCAGACGAGTTGTGGGATGACTTCAAGGACATTATACGGGAAGAAAGCAAAAGGTCATTAAAAAGACAGGAAAGAAAGAAAAGACCAAAATGGACTTCAGAAGAGACTCTGAAACTTGCTCTTGAACGTAGAATAGCTAAAGTGAATGGAAGAAATGAAGTAAAATATCTGAACATAAGATTTCAAAGGGCAGCTTGAGAGGACAAAGTAAAGTATTATACTGAAATGTGCAAAGACCTGGAGTTAGAAAACCATCAGGGATGAACACACATGTCATTTCTCAAACTGAAACAAATGAAGAAAAAATTCAAGCCTCAAGTTGCAATACTGAAAGATTCTACAGGGAAAATATTAAATGACTCAGGAAGCATCAAAACAAGATGGAAGGAATACACAGAGTCACTGTATCAAAAAGAATTGGTTGACATTGAACCATTACAGGAGGTAGCATATGATCAAGAAGCCATGGTACGGATGGAAGAGGTTTAAGCTGCACTGAAGTCATTGGCAAAAAACAAGTCTCCAGGAACTGACAGAATACCAGTTGAGATGTTTCAACAAAAGAATGCAGTGCTGGAAGTACTCACTCATCTATGCCAAGAAATTTGGAAGACAGCTACCTGGCCTAGTGACTGGAAGAGATCCCTATTTGTGCCCAGTCAAAGAAAGGTGATCCAACAGAATGTGGAAATCATCGGACAATATCATTAATATCATGCACAAGTAAAATTTTTCTGAAGATCATTCAAAAGTGGTTGCAGCAGTACATCAGCAGGGAACTACCAGAAATCCAAGCTGGATTCAGAAGAGGACATGGAAGGAGGGATATCACTGGTGATGTCAGATGGATCTTGGCTGAAAGTAGAGACTACCAGAAAGGTTTTTACCTGTCTGTATCGACTATGCAAAGACATTCAACTGTGTGAATCATAACAAATTATGGATAACATTGGGTAGAATAGGAATTCCAGAACACTTAATTGTGCTCATGAGGAACCTGTACATAGACCAACAGGCAGTCATTTGAACAGGACAAGGGGTTATTGTGTGGTTTAGAATCAGAAAAGGTGTGCTTCAGGGTTGTATCGTTTCACCATACTTATTCAGTCTGTATGCTGAGCAAATAATCTGAGAAGCTGGACTATATGAAGGAGAGAGGGGCATCAAGATTGGAGGAAGACTCATTAACAACCTGCAATATGCAGGTGACACAATCTTGCTTGCTGAAAGTGAAGAGGACTTGAAGCACTTACTGATGAAAATCAAAGACTACAGCCTTCAGTATGGATTACACCTCAACATAAAGAAAACAAAAATCCTCACAACTGGACTGATAAGCAACATCATGATAAATGGAGAAGAGACTGAAGTTGTCAAGGATTTCATTTTATTTGGATCCATAATCAACACCCATGGAGGCAGCAGTTAAAAAATCGAACGATGCATTGCATTGGGCAAATCTGCTGCAAAAGACCTCCTTAAAGTGTTAAAAAGTGAAGATGTCACTTTAAGGACTAAGATGTACCTAACCCAACCCATGGTGTTTTCAGTCACATCATATGCACGTAAAAGCTGGACAATGAATAAGGAAGACAGAAGAATTGATGTCTTTGAATTATGGTGTTGGCAAAGAATACTGAATATACCATGGACTGCCAGAAGAATGAACAAATCTGTCTTGGAAGAAGTACAGCCAGAATGCTCCTTAGAAGCAAGGATGGTGAGACTTTGTCTCACATACTTTGAATGTGTTATTAGGAAGGACCAGCCCCTGGAGAAGGTCATCATGCTTGGTAATGTAGATGGTCATCAAAAAAGAAGACCATCAAAGAGATGGATTGACACAGTGGCTGCAACAATGGGTTCAAGCATAACAATGATTGTGAAGATGAAGGTCTGGGCAGTGTTTCATTCTGTTGTACATAGGGTTGCTATGAGTTGGAACTGATTTGATGACACCTAACAACAGCAACAACACACACACACATATATATAAAATAATCAATGAATTACATTGATTGATTTTCAAATGTTAAACCAATCTTGCACTTCTGGGATAAATCTGTACTTGTTTGTAATATATTACCCTTTTTTTAATTGGCTGAATTTGGTTTGCTTTTTTTTTTTTTTAAGGATTTTTCATATAGGTTCATGAGGAATATTGGTCTATAATTTACTTTCCTTATAATGTCTTTGTCAGTTTTTGATATTGAGACAATGCTTGCCCCGTAAAATTAGTTTGAAAGTGTTCCTTTCTTCTCTATTTCTAAAAGGGTATGTATAAGATTGGTATTGTTTCTTCCTTCCACATTTGATAGAATTCACCAGTAAAACCATTTAGGTCTGGGTATTTCTTTGCTGGGAGAATTCTGATAACAAATTGAATTCCTTTGCTAGGTTACGGATATTCAGATTTTCTATTTTATCCCCTGTCAATTTTGGTAATTTGTGATTTTCAAGGAATTTGTCTATATCATCTAAGTTTTTCTATTTATTAGGATAAGATTATTGGCAATATTCTGTTATTATCCTTTTAGTGTCTTTAGGATCTATATTATGTGTTTTCTTTTTCTTGATCAGTTTTGCTAGGAATTTACCAATTTTATTAATCTTTTCAGAGAACCAACTTTAATTTTTTCTATTGTTTTCTATTTTATTAATGTCTGTCCTCTATAGTTGCAGTTATTCCAGCACCATTGTTGAAGAGACTTAGTCCCCGTTGAATAAACTTAAAACTCTTGTAAAAAATCAATTTACGATAGATGTATGGGTTTATTTCCGGACTTTCAATTCTATTCCACTGTTTTATATGTCTATCATTATACCAGTACCAGACCGTTTTGATTACTGTAGATTTAAAGTACATTCTGAAACTGGGAAGTGTGAGTCCTCATTTTTGTTCTGTTTTTCAATATTGCTTTGGCTATTTGGAATCTCTCGTAATTTCATATACCTTTGAGGATTGGATTTTTCATTTCTGCAAAGAAGGCTGTTGGAATTTTGATAGGGATTGTGTTGAATCTATAGATTGCTTTGGGTAGTATTAACATTTTAACAATAGTAAGTCTTCCAATCCATGAACATGGAATATCCTATTTCTTTAAGTGTTCTTTAATTTCTTTCAGCAATGTTTTATAGTTTTAAGTATGTAAATCTTTCACCTCCCTGGTTAAGTATTGTATTTTTTAGATGCTATTGTAAATGGTATTGTTTTTCTTAATTTCTCTTTTAGATTACTCATTGCTGGTATGTAGAAATCTAACTAATTTTTGTGTGTTGATCTTGTACCCTGCCACTTCGCTGAATTCATTTATTAGTTCTAGTAGTTTTCTTGTGGATTCTTTGAGACTTTATATAGGAACATGTCATCTGTGAAATGGGATAGTTTTACTTCTTCCTTTCCAATCTGGATACATTTCTTTATTTTTTCTTGCCTAACTGGTCTGGCTAGGACTTCTAGTACAATATTGAATAGCAGTGGTGAAAGTGGGCATCCTTGTCTTGTTCATGATCTTCAGGGGAAAGCTCTCAATCTTTCTCCATGGAGTATATTATCTGTGGACTTTAAATAAATGCCCTTTATCATACTGAGGAATTTCCCTTCTATTGTTAGTTTGTTGAGTGTTTTTCTTATGAAAAGGTGTTGGATTTTGCCAAATACCTTTTCTGTGTTGATTGAGATAACCATATGTTTCTTTTCCTTTGTTCTATTATTGTGGTGTATTACATTGATTGACTTTCTAATGTTGAACTACCCTTGGATTCTTGGGATAAATCCTACTTGATTATGGTGTATAATCCTTTTTAATTTTCTGTTAGATTCAGTTTGTTAATATTTTGTTGAAGATTTTTGCATCTGTATTCATAGGGATATTGGTCTGTAGTTTTCTTTTGTTGTGGTGTCTTTGTGTGGCTTTGGTATCAGGGAGCCCTGGTGGTGCAGTGGTTAAGAGCTTGGCTGCTAACCAAAAGGACAGTAGTTTGAATCCACCAGCAGCTCCTTGGAAACTGTGTGGGGTAGTTCTACTCTGCCTATAGGGCCACTATGAGTCAGAATCGACTTGACGGCAGTGGGTTTGGTTTTTTGGTTTTGGGTATCAGAGTAATGCTAGCTTCATAAAATGAGCTAGGAAGTGTTCCCCCTATTCTATATTTTGGAAGCTGTTAAGAAGGATTGGTATCTTAGTTATCTAGTGCTGCTATAGCAGAAATACCACAAGTGAATAACTTTAATAAAGAGAAATTTATTCTCTCACAGTTTAGAGGGCTAGAAGTCCAAATTCAGGGTGCCAGCTCTAGGGGAAGGCTTTCTCTGTCTGTCGGCTGTGGCGAAGGTCCTTGTCATATATCTTCCCCTGGTCTAGTAGCTTCTCAGCACAGAAACCTTGGCTCCAAAGGACATACTCTGCTCCTGGCTCTTCCTTCTTGGTGGTATGAGGTCCCTCTCCTTTCTGCTTGATTCTCTCTTTTATATTTCAAAAGAGATTTACTCAAGATACAACCTAATCCTGTAGATTGAGTCCAGCCTCATTAATATAACTGCCTCTAATCTTGTGATGAGAGAAATGTTCCTTATCTGAACTGTGCAATACAGTAGACACTAGCCACATGTGGTTATTGAGTATTGAAATGTGGATAGTGTGACTGAGGAATGGAATTTTAAATTAAATTTAAATTTAAATATCCACACATGGCTAGTAGCAACCCTATCGGACTGTGTGGGTCTGGAGCTTGGAGGACAGGCCAGGCCTGGAGTTATAGATGGAGTTACCTTATGGATGGTAGCTGAAGCCATAAGAAGGAAGGGAGGATAAAGAGAATGGAAGGGAAGAAGGCCAAGGACTATAAACTGAGAAATAACAGCATTTAAGGTTTTGTCAGAGACGGAAGAGATTGAGAAAATGTGGTTAAAGATGCCAAAAGAAGGAGTAGTATCCTATAAGAAAAACAGAGAAAAGAATTTCAGGAAGAGAAGGGGTGGTCTCCAGTGTTAAATCCCATTGAGAACTGAACTTTGAAGGGTGGTGAGGTGGGGAGATTGGATATCCAGTGGCATTTGATGCACACTTTGTAACTCCTGTAACTTCTCTGGTGAGTACATGCAAAAGATCTTGTAAAGGCTTTGGCTTTGAGGTGAAATACGAACATTTAAGGCAGAAACGTTTCAATGTCAATTCTGATGACTGACTCTGGAGAGATTTTGAAGAACACTAACTAGTTGTGTCTGTTTCCTACAACACATCTCCATTGTTAGGAGGCAACGGAAGATTACGGTGGCCGTTTCCACATTAAAATGTTAATGTATGAGTCAAATTGATGGTTTTTGAACCTGAAAGATCAAATAGTTTCATTTAATTGTATTAACCAAGTTGATTTTAAACCAGCAGAATTATTTGCAGTGCTTAAGAAGTCATTATTCTCCACCCAAGCGAGATAAATGGGTCACCTTGGGATTTGCAGTTGGAGTTTGCCATTATGACAACACATTGGGAACCAAGTCATTTGTCCTAAAGAGACTCTCACAGCAAAGGTTCACCAAACCTGTCTTGATTAATTTTTCAAAAACACCTGAGGAGATTTACCAATTACATTTTCAAGGGTTGATTTGATCGGCTTCACATGGTTGCACAATCTGCATATTGCTGCTTTAAACTCCAACAGACCAAAATGGTTAAAGAAGGTCTGATGGAAATGAACTGTGAACTAAATTCTAATATGATCTAAACTTGTTTGCTTTAAATTATAGCATATTTGAAATGCTGCATATAAAATGATCTAATGCAAATTTGTGAAAAAGTCGTCAGGGAGCAAATATTAACTTCATTTTGCCAGTGAGGGACACTGTGACAGTAAATAGTAGAATAACTGAAGATGACACAGTAAGCCCACTGCAGAACTATTAAGATAAGTTTTTCTTTCTTCCCCCCATCTCTTATTTCGATGGCTGTTGTTGTTAGCTGCTATTGAATTGGCCCCCCAACTCATGGTGACCCCATAGACACTGGAACAAAATGCTGCCCATTTCTGCACCATATCCATGAATGATTGTGAGTGGGACCGTTGTGATCCACAGGGTTTGGCTGATTTTCAGAAGTATATCTCCAAAGGTGAGAATTCTACCAGTGAACCACCAGTGCCCCATTCTATGGCAGTTACCATTTCCATAATGTGGTTGTAAGTAATCTGCATTTTCAGTTTACACAGACATTATGTAATTGCATGTTGAAACAAATTGCCGCCCCCTTTTTTTTGGTCTTCCATAAAGTCTTGCTTCTCAAAGTGTGGCCCTTGACCTAGCAACAACAGCATCAACTGGAAGTTAGTTAGAAATGCCTACTAAATCAATTTGCTTTGATTTGTGTATACATCAAAGGCAAGAAGCACTCCCCTAAGGGACCTGATGGCCTTAGGACAGTGGTTTGCCACCTGACTGGATATAAAATCACTTGGGTTCAGTTTTAGGCCTTTAGGTTCTGTGGGTCTCCAACCTCAGAGATTTTGATTTAATTGGTCTGTAGGTAGGGCTTGGTTGTCCTTGAGTTTTAAAACCTCTTCAGGTGATTCTGTTGTGCAGGCTTGAGCTCAAGGCCTTAGATATTTTTGCAAGTGGCTGCCCTTACTTTACCATTCTTAAAGCAAAACAAAACGTTTCTTATGGTTTATATAGTATCTTTGTTACTGCGTAAAAGAAGTATAGGAATTCAGAATTTTTTTCTCATTTAATCCATCCACTAATTAGATAACTTTTCTTTTAAGAACAAATGCTTTTAATCTCATGCCTAAATGACCCTGCTAATTCAATCTTTTGCTTTAAGCTTTGATACTTTAAAACCTATTCAATCTCTCACAAAATGTAAGAGAAGAAATAAAAAACAGAGGAAGAGACATTTTGCTTTTATTCATTATTTTCTTAGGACAAACACTGAAATATCATAAGAGAAAATTTCAATTATGAAATTCAGATCACACATGGAAATAGATAGGGCTGTTAGACTGATAAAATACAGGATCCCCAGTTATTTGAATTTCAGGTACACAAATGATTTTGTTAATATGAGTATGTCCCATGTAATGTTTGCATAATACATATTTTTATTTGCTAAACCAGACAAACCTAGAAATACAAGGCCATGTAAAATAAGGAGTAAATCATTTAGAATGAATAAAATTGGAACCTGCAGGGTCAGCTAGCAGGATAGCTACATAAACAGCCTTTTATGGAGTATTTTACAGTTTAAAGAGCAGTAATATATGCTTTCATGATTGCAACTCAATAGGAAATTTCTAAATGTTTCTTGACCAAGAAACGTCTTTAAGATGAGGGTTGGAGCACGAGAGATAATTTTAAACAATCCCGTGCATTCTTATTACCATTGTAATAATAATTTTATTAATTTATGTGTAAAAAACCAAATCATACCAAAACACCTCAATGTTAAAAAAAAGAAAGAAACAAAAAGAACAAAAAAGCAGTGCTAAATAATCAGACTGTTGGAAAACCTAGCCAGCAGCAGAGGGCACTAATGTATCACTGATAAGTTCTGAGTCACAAAAGGCCCAATCATTTTTGCAAAGCTTTGTGTAACTTAAGGTTTATTTAAATATTTATTTTTATCACCTTTGCCCTACAGTGTTGCTAAAACAGATTAAATGTAGTTCCAGTGTACTGTTCAGCACTTGCATTGACCTAAATGACATATTTCTTTTGCTCAAGATCCTTGGCAAGTAGGTTCTGGCAGTTGGAAGCACTGTGCTTCCTTCCAGTATATGCTTGAATGCTTGGGTCTTCGCTAGTGTGTGGGACTGTGTGTGAGCTATCATAGGTCTAATTAAGAAAGTTGGCAGTGGGTGAAGGTTTACCAAATTAAGGAAGTAAAAATCCCAGTTGGGGTGGGAGATCTCCATGGCTGAACTGACTTGGTGCCAGAACCAGAGTATGGAGCATCACATACCACAGCTCTGTCCTCAAATGTACATACCTCAAAGGTGTGTAAACCAAGACCAAACCAGTTGCTGTCGAGTTGATTCTGACTCATGGAGACCCCATGTGTGTGTCAGAGTAGTACTGTGCTCCATATGGTTTTCAGTGGTTGATTTTTCAGAAATAGATTGCCAGGTCTTTCTTGCGAGGTACCACTGGGTGGACTTGAACCTCCAATCTTTTGGTCAGCAGCTGGGCGTGTTAACCATTCGCACCACCCAGGGACTCCTAAAGGTGTATATAACCCCCCCCCCAAACAAAACAAAACAAACCCCACTGCCAAGTGACCCCAAAGGGTTTCCAAGGCTATAAATCTCTGCGGAAGTAGACTGCCACATCTTTCTCTTGCAGAGTCACCGGTGGTTTCTAACTGCCAGTCTTTCGTTTAGCAGTCCATTGCTTTAACCACTGTGCCATCAGGGCTGTATAAGTCCAGTTGAACTGAGGACAATTTTGTTTTCCCCACGTTACCGCCTGTCTGAACTGGGAAGAGCATTCACTGTGGGCCTACTTGTGCTAGGCCTGGTGTTTTGTGTGTTGGATTTCATTTTCAGCCTCACGACAACCCTGTGAGATAGGTGTTATCGTTTTATGAAGATGAAAAACAATGAGGCTGTGAGAAAAGACATGTTTCCATAAACACTATTTTTAGCCCAGTTTCTTGCATGCAGTAGGTACTCATTGAATATTTGTTCAATGCAGCATTTCCCAAACTTTCTTCTGAAAGACGTTGATGCCCTGACAGGTTTCATAAGTTTTCCTTATGAAATAATTTTGAGAAATGTTGTGAGCTTGAATCCTCACTTGAGTTTCACAATGCCCAAAAGTGTTTTAAAGTCTCTTAACAAATTCTGTGGCAGTGAAACTTATTTAACTTTGTATAACCCAGGTTTTTCAATCTTCTTTGCCTAGGGAGGTCCCCTTTCCTCTCACCCCTTTTTCATAGAACAACTATCTTTTTTGGATCATGTTATGAGAAACCTGGGTCTAACGAATGAGCATATTTCATGGTAGGAATTCAGAGGAGTTAGTTCATTACTATTATCATGAAAACAGGCATTTGGCACCTTTGGTATGTAGAGCACTGGGTTAAGACACAGGTCTGACACAGGCCCTGCTGTCAAGGAGTTTGCAATTTAGATGAGGAGACCCCAAAGTGACTTTGGTTTGAGTAGTAATATAACTTTAACTCCTGTGATCTTATTTCTATAATTTTTGAAGTAGGATTGTGATAATGGATAACAAGATTTTCAATGATTTCTTAATGTTGCATTCTGTTTTGTTCCCCTAGTGAACAGTTACCATTTTCTTCCATTAGTTTACTATGGTTCAGATGTTTGGAGGAAGAGAAGTTTAAACATTTGATTATGAATAAGTCTTACATAGAAGCCATTAAGACTCATACATCTCTGACATACCCTGGGAAAACAGGTGTCCTCCTTTTTACACACAAGTGCAACGAACACACACACACACACACACACACACACACACATACCAGAGACTGATACACATATGCATAGCCACCCCAGGCAGACACACACTTCACCACAGACACACACACACACACACGCACACACACACATACACACCAGAGACTGATACACACATGCATAGCCACCCCAGGCAGACACACACTTCACCACAGGTCCACACACACACACACACACACACACACACATATACACACCAGAGACTGATACACACATGCATAGCCACCCCAGGCAGACACACATTTCGCCACAGGCACACACATACACATACACACACCACAGAGACTGATACACACATGCATAGCCACCCCAGGCAGACACACACTTCGCCACAGGTCCACACACACACACGTGCACACACACACTATTTCATTTCTTGAGCACATCACATCTTCATGTCACTTGATGAACAAAAGAAAAAGAAGGATGTAGATGCTTATCTACATCAGGAGCTTGTTCAAAGAATCTGGAGTTCAAAAACTAAAACATCTCAGGTGTTTTTTTTTTAAAGTAATTTTGATGGCAGCCAAGTTTTTACCAAGCCAGAGATCTCTAACCTTTCTTATCCAGAAATGTGATGGTATTTCACACTACTCTGGCATCCTTTCTCTAAGAATCTTTTTTTTACAAAATTTTATTTATTTTGTTGTTGTTGAGAATATACAGAGCAAAACATACACCAATTCAACGGTGTCTACATGTACAATTCAGTGACATCGATTACGTTCTTCAAGTTGTGCAACCATTCTCACCCTCCTTCTCTGAATTGTTCCTCCCCATTAGCATAAACTCACTGTCCCCTACGGTTCCTATCCAATCTTGGGAGCTGCTGTTGTCAATTTGATTCCATTCTCTAAGAATCTTTTAAACCCTTATCAAGTGGTGTAGCATTTTACCAATAAGGAAAATGAAATTAATTCACAGTTGCACAATTAATAGAGGAATTGGAAATGAACTATTCAGCTGTGATTAGACATGCAAACAGAAACGTGAAGATGATGAAAAAAAAATCCAGATAATTCAATCTTGAAATATATTTTTCTGAGGTAATCAGATACCTATAGCAAAAAAAAAAAAAAAAAAAAAAAATTGAGCACCTATTCTGTTTCAGGAGTCCCTGGGTGACACAGATGGTTAAGTGCTTGGCTACTAACCCTAAGGCTGGAGCTTCACATCCACCCAGAGGCACCTCAGAAGAAAGGCCTGGTGATCTACTTTAGGTCACAGCCATCGAAAACTCTATGAAGTGCAGTTCTACTTGAAACACATGGGTCGCCATGAATCAGAATTAACTCGAGGGCAACTGGTTTGGTTTGGTTTTGGATTATGTGCAGGGACCATTCGAGGCACTGGGATGCTGGTGAACATGATGGATGAAGTTCCAGCTCTCTTAGAACTTACTTTCTAGAGGGAATAAATAGAATAACCAAGTTAACAAAGAGTCTATGAAGAAAATAAAATTAGGGTAATGTTACTGAGTGTGATGAGGTGGGATGGGGGCAATCTTAGGTCAGGAAAGACCTCTTTATGGAGGTGTTGTTTAAGGAGATAAAGTCAGCTATGGAAAGGTAAGGGAGAAGAGTGTTCCAAGCAATGGAGATAGCAAGTGCAAAGGCCCCAAGGCAGGACAAAGTTTGGCATATTCATGGTATGGAAGGAGCTCTTGTAGCTGGAACCTAGTGAGCAAGGGAGGAAGAATGAGAGATGAAGGAGAGGCAGGTAGGGATTGGGTCATATGGAATCTTGTAAGGCTCTGATGAGGAGCCTGGATTTTATTCTAAGTGCAGTCAGGAGGTATTGAAGCAGCAATAGCACTTGAGCTATTTCAGTGGCCAGATAGGTCCAGGAGCTTTGGACTAAAGTGGAAATGGAGATAAACAATTGATTCCAAAATATATTTTGGAGAGAGAAACAACAGGATTCACTAATAGATTAAATATGGGGCTTGAGAGAAAGAAGTGTTTGTCCTAAGGAATCTACTGAGATGAAAAATATAAGTTTTAGGGGACGGAAATTAAGAGTTCCGGTTTGAACACGGTCAGTTTCAGATGTCTATTGGACATCTAAACACTGATATCAGATAAGCCAGAGCTAAAATTTGGACATCTTTTGCATACAGGTGGTATTTGAAGCCCAAGGACTAGATCAGCTCATCTTGGGAGAGAGTACAGATCCAAGACAGGATGGTTCAGAACTGTGTCCTAGGTCTCACCAATACGTTGTTGTTCTTTGGTGCCGTCGAGTCGGTTCCTACTCATACCAAACCTGTGCACCACAGAATGAAACACTGCCGGCTCCTGTGCCATCCTCAAAATCCTTGTTATGCTTGAGCCCATTGTTGCAGTCACTGTGTCAATCTATCTTGTGGAGGGTCTTCCTCTTTTTCTCTGACCCTCTACTTTACCAAGCATGATGTCCTTCTCCAGGGACTGATCCCTCCTAATAACATGTCCAAAGTATGTGAGACAAAGTCTTGTCATCCTTGCTTCTAAGGAGCATTCAGGTTGTACTTCTTCCAAGACAGATTTTTTTTATTCTTTTGGAAGTCCATGGTATATTCAATATTCTCCAACACCACAATTCAAAGGTGTCAATTCTTCCTTGGTCTTCCTTATTCATTGCCCAGCTTTCATGTGCATATGAGGTGATTGAAAACACCATGACTTGGGTCAGGCACACCTTAGTCTTCAAGGTGACATCTTTGCTTTTTAATGCTTTAAAGAGGTGTTTTGCAGCAGATTTACCCAATGCAGTGCATTGTTTGATTTCTTGACTGCTGCTTCCCTGGGTGTTGATTGTGGATCCAAGTAAAATTAAATCTTTGACAACTTCAATTTCTTCTCCATTTATCGTGATGTTGCTTATTGGTCCAGTTGTGAGGATTTTTGTTTTCTTTATGCTGAGGTGTAATCTATACTGAAGGCTGTGGTCTTTGATTTTCATCAGTAAGTGCTTCAAGTCCTCTTCACTTTCACCAAGCAAGGTTGTGTCATCTGCATAACGTAGGTTGTTAGTGAGGCTTCTTCCAATCCTGATGCCCCATTCTTCTTCATATAGTCCAGCTTCTTGAATTGTTTGCTCAGCATACAGATTTTATAGGTATTGTGAAAGGATACAACCCTGACACACACCTTTCCTAACTTTAAACTACGCAGTATACCCTTGTTCTTTTTGAACGACTGCCTCTTGATCTATGTACAGATTCCTCATGAGCATAATTAAGTGTTCTGGAATTCCAATTCTTGGAAATGTTACCCATAATTTGTTATGATCCACACAGTCAAATGCCTTTGCATAGTCAATAAAATGCAGGTAAACATCTTTCTGGTATTCTCTGCTTTCAGCCAGGATCCATCTGACATCAGCTATGATATCCCTGGTTCCACGTCCTTTTCTGAATCCCGCCTGAGTCTCTGGCAGTTTCCTGTCGATACACTGCTGCAGCTGCTTTTGAATGATCTTCACCAATATAGAGGTTGGGAAAAGGAGGAGGAGCCAGCAAAAGACATGGAGAAGGAACAGGCAGTGCAATAGGTGGAAAGCTGGAAATGTGTGGTGTTATGGAATCCAAGAGAAAAAGGTGGTAAAAGGAGGAAGCATTTTCTGCTGTTGAGAGGTAAAGCAAGATGCAAACAAAGAAATGGTCTTTAGATCTGTCTCTTAAAGGTTATTGGTGGCTCTGATAAGAGTGAGGACACTGAATAGGATAACAAAGAGGATGAGACTCAATCTTTGTCTTCAAAGAAATGACAGTGTAATCGTGGAAATAAAATTAGTCCTAAGCAGAACTTTGTTTTGTGGCTTACGCTTCTTAGAGTACCTGTGTCATAGTAGAAACACCGTTACTCTATGGAATAATATCATCTCTAGATTTAAGGGCCCTTACTATGGGGCAGTTCTTCTCTGTCCTATAGGGTTGCTACGAGTTGGAACTGACTTGATAGTAATGGGTTTTAGAGGTCAGTGAGCCCAACTTTTCACCTTACGCCTTCCGTGACAGACTGATGGATGTCAACATTTGCATGAACATTTCCAGGGAAGGGAGTTCATGTTATAAGAGAGTCCATTTTGTGCTTAATGGCTTTGGTCTCTCTAAGAGCATGGAGATTTATCACGCCAGGATGTTTTTCACGTATATCTCTT
Organism: Dugong dugon; assembly: GCA_030035585.1. NCBI lineage: Eukaryota > Metazoa > Chordata > Mammalia > Sirenia > Dugongidae > Dugong > Dugong dugon. Next base: position 12,698,246 of record CM057465.1, read on the forward strand.
TTCTATTCTTCTTCCTCTTGTACTCTGTGTGTGTGTGGTGGGGTTGGAGGGTTGTTTGAAAGAGCACAGGCTTCTGAGTTAGATAAAGTTTTATATCTTGGCTCTGGCACCTGTTTAATTTCAGGCAAGTTATTTTACTTTGTGGGCATCAATCTCTACATTAGCATAAACGAGTATGACACCACTTATTTCATAGGGTGGTGCAAATGATCAATGCACTCAGAAAGGCCTGGTAACCTACTTCTGAAAAATCAGCGGATGAAAACCCTATGGAGCACAGTTCCACTCTGACACACATGGGTTTGCCATGAGTTGGAGACAACTGGATGGCAACTGGTTATTATGGGGGTAGAATGACATGATCTGTGTAAATACTAACTGCCTGGTAAATGGCAGGCATGCTGTAGATGTTCGTTCCTCTCCCTCCCTTTGCTCTATGGTGAGACCAGCCCTCTCCTCTGCTGGGGGCTTCCTCTGGGAAATGTTTCTTGACACTCCCCACTCCTCCCTACCACACACTACCACACACCCTTTTCTCCTCTGTTTTTTTTTTTAGTGTGAGCCTGTATTGTGATTGGTTACTGCATTTTCCCTCAACTAGATTGTAAATCCCTGGTCTGAAAGTCTTTTCATCTTTAGGGAAGCAAAATATAGAGATTAAAGGCTCAGCTTTGAAGCCAAATTGCCTAGGTCTGAATTCTGGCTCCATCCTTGTCAGCTGAATGGTTGTGGGAAATCTATTTAACCTCTCTGTGCCTTGTTTTTTCATTTGAGGAATGAATAGTCACTGTACTGGCATAATTGGGTGAGGATTAAATGAGATAATTAGGATAAAGTTCTTGAAACAGTGCCTGATGCAAAGTCAGCACTCCATAAACGTTTGCTAATACGAAGATTGTCTTTGAAGCCCCTGCAGAGCCTGGTCTGGGGACAGGTGTCCTAAAGGAGTTAGTTTGTGGAATGACTGAACGAAGTGACTAAATACAGAACATGCGTCACTACCTAGACGGGTAAGTACATCACAGATAATGATTTTATTTTAGGATGACGCTTTAATAAATTTCAGAAGCCATACATAAAAGCATGCTATTGTGAAAAATTCAAATAATAGGCAGTAAAACCTGCAAAAGCCAGAACCTGTATAAGGTGGAAACCTGTCAAAGAAGAGCAACTCAAATATTTTCCACTAAAACGAGCAATAGAAAAGTGGAAAGACCCTGTCAAAGGTGGAAAACTTGCGAGACCCAGGAAAAGCAAGGCAGTCCTGTCGAATTTGGGCTCTCACAGTTTTCACTGTAGAATTACATCAGGTAAGAAGAAAAAGACCCCACTCTTACTCTTTCTTCTTCCCAGTTCCCCAGCTTCTCATATGTACCAATGTTAGCAGTTTGATGTGTATCAAATTGCTACACACAGATTGAAAAAGCAAATCTATCACCAAAATGCCAGAGATGAATTAATCAATTAGAAGTTATTAGAAATTAATTCTAAATTAAGTTAGAAATTTATTACTAACCACTTATTTTAAAAATAATTGTTTTATCCCCAAATTAAACCTTTCATTTCTCTTCAAGATGATTTGTGTGCAGAGGAGAGACTGCCCTTGAAGGATTGTTTGGGGGGTAATTGGAAGGGGTCCCTTGCTCAAAAATTCTCTCCCACCGCTCTGTCATATGCCTGATATTTTCTCATTACAGCTGAAATTTTTTGAGTTAAGATATTATAGCCAAAAAGACCCTGTAAAGTTGCAAGCAATCACAGTCGCCACTGGACAGCTTAAGGGGAGGGAAGGCCTGAGGATGAACCTAGAAGCTTTGTCCATATCAGCGTTCTGCCTTTGGCTTGTCCTGCTGGAGGAATCAGAAACCCAGCTCTGACCTGGGGGCTTTAACTCTTTTGGCTCCTACCAGTTGCTGTCCAGTTGACTCTGACTCATGGCAACCTCACGTGTGTAAGAGTAGAACCGTACGCCATAGGGTTTTCAATGGCTGATGTTTTAGAAGTAAATCGCTAGGCTTTTCTTCTTCTTTTTTTTGCCATAAAAGAAAATTTGGTGATCAGAAAACAAATATTACAACAAATTGGTATATTTTATTTTTAGATAGACCTTTTATCTCTAACATGTTATAATTAAAAACATTTCTTTTTATCTTTTGCTCTTACAAATTCTTCAATGATTCTGCCACAATTAAGCTGCCAAAAAATATCTACTTCCATACGTAATAAAGATAGTGAATTGAGCTTTTCTTGATTCATTGTTGTATGCTTGCTTTTCCTTGTGTCCCGTCTGCTTGGCATCTATGGATCTTTACTTTGGACAATTGGTGCCCTTGTTTTGTTGATGCCCGAAACACGTGCTTACCTTGCTTATTGGGTAATCTGTCCCTGTTGAGATTTAAGACTATCTGTGTCAACATGACTTAACTCTTTGTTCTGGGAAGTATTTTTTTTAACCAGGATTTTCTTCTGAAGAGTCTCTGGGTGGACTCAAACTGCCTCCTTCTCAGATAGCAGCAGGGGTTCTAACAACTTCCCAGGCTGCTGGTTAGGGAACATTTCTGAGAACCACTAGTAGAGCAGTGGTTCTCAAAATTGATTATACATAAAAATCACCTGGGGATCTTGTTAAAATGTAGACTTGATTCAGTATATATGGTGTGGAAATACAAATCCCCAGCAGGGGTTTAAACCAGAACAAACTGGTTTGAAGCCCTGGTTAGCAGCTGAGTGCATTAACCATCGGCACCACCCAGGGACTCCCTTTCAGCTCCTACTCCCTGATTTTTTCATGTTCTGGTTCTTCAGTTGAAGTACCTCTCTTCAGACTCCTTTTATATTTTTGAAGAACAGTAGGAGGAGCGCTTTGGATGGGCTGAAGCGATAGCCATTCTTTGATAATACATTTTTATTTCTAAGGCATTGTGCATAGACCTACCAGCATTTTACTGTGGTAGGTTTTTATCTCTTTTTAAAATAAATAGAAAGGACACATGAATTTTTATCAAATCATTGATCTAAAAACAAAGCCCATGGTAGCAGATTGCTGCTCCATATTTTCTAACAATCCTTTATTATTAACATTTTCGTGTTATCCTAAAAACTAGTTATTTCTCTTCTAATTTTGTGATAATATAATATTACCAGTTGGAACATTATTATAGCTGTTTTAGATTTGAAGATTTATTCTGGGACTAGAGTTATATCTTCTGGGAAAACATGAGTCTATATTCATAGATGTTGCTGATCTCTTAATGACATCTTTTAATTTTTATAATATTTGAATACTTGTCTAAATTTTCAAATCATCAATATCCCAAGGCTTAAACAGTGCTTATGGTGTCATTGCATTTAGGATAATAAATTTCATATTGACAATTCAGGAATCCCCAGCTAGTTGATCATAATAAATTATGAAATCTCACTGGTTGAAATGTGGGTAGATGCTGCTGTTTTGATTTCCTCTACCCTCTGTGGCTAACATTTTATGTGGAAGTTAGCAGCTATTAGACTCCACTCCTATGAGCACCCTGTTATGGATTGAATTGTGTCCTCCAAAAAGTTACGTTGAAGCCCTTACCCCTGTGTCTGTGAATGTTACCCTGTTTGAGAACAGGGGTTTTCTTCTGTTATGTTAATTAAGCAATACCAGAGTAGAGTGGGTCCTAAACCCAATCACTTCTGAGAGGTGTCATATAAAAAAAGCAGAGTAGACACAAGGACACACACATATTAGGAAGACACATGCCAAGGAATACCAAGGAATGAGGAACTCCTGGGACTACCAACAAGGAAGGACCTTCCCCTAGAGCTGATGCCCTGGTTTGGACTTTTAGCCTCCAAAATTGTGACACAATAAATTCCTGTTCTTTAAAGTCACCCACTGGTGGTATATTTTTTTGATATGAGCAGCACTAGGTAACTAAGACAAATGATTAAAAAGTTTTGGCAAAACAAAAAGCAGGTCCCACAAACAGGTATACTTGGAAAAGAAGTTCATTCATTCGGTTATTCATCATTTAACGTAATATTAGTGTGGGCATCACACTAAGTGCTGGTGAGATATGAAGTTAAAGCCATCTTATATGGGGCACCCCTAAAAAGCAGAGCCTGATAAGGGGCTTGCTCTTAGGAAGTTTTATTTTGGGCAATAAACAGGAGTGGAAGACTAGAAGTAATGGAATAAGAAAGGGAGGAAAGTGTTAATGGACTGGCTTATCACTCTGGGCAACTGGGGTTCAATGCCACTGGAGACCCCTTGGGAAGCACTGGAGGATCCCCCTCATAATTGTGCACTGGACACATGGAAGAGAGAAGAATTTATACACTGATTTCTGCTTTCCTTGAATAAGTATTTCCCTTGGGGAGGTGTTAATTCCTTCCACTTCCCAGTTTGTGCAAGCATCAGAATGGCTGAGTGACTCTTGGTGTCTGCTAGAAGAAGCAGAGACGTTCCCTGTGCAGCTGAGAGAATGTGCTGTCAGTTTTCACCGCTCGTTGCCATGGCCCCAGCTGGACTAAAAAGTGGGCCAAGAGGATGTGAGCCCTAAAGTGGGGCAAATGGCTGAACTCTTGGCTGCTAACTGAAAGGTTGGTGGTTCGAGTCCACCCAGAGGTGACTCAGAAGAAGGCCTGGTGATCTACTTCCAAAAGATCACAGCTACCGAAAACCCTATGGAGCACAATTCTATTCTGAAACACATGGGGTTGTCATGAGTTGGAATTGACTAGAAAGCAACTGGTTTTTTTTTTGAAAGTACATGTCAAGAGCCCCTGGGTGGCACAAATGGTTAGGTGCTCGGCTGCTAACCGAAAGGTTGGCGGTTTAAGTCTACTTTAGAGGTGCCTCAGAAGAAAGGGCTGGTAATCTACTTCCGAAAAAATAATCAGCTATTGAAAACCCTATGGAGCACAGTTCTACTCTGATACACATAGGGTCACCATGGGTTGGAATCAACTCAATAGCAATAGGTTTTTAAAATACACTCCATCCAAGGAGGTGGGGGAGGGAGGGGATGTTCTTGAGCAATAATCTAAACTTGCACTGAAGGGGTAAAGCCTACAGGAGATGCCCCTCCATCTTCCTGCAGAGCAGAAGGCGAGTAGAGGCAAGTCCTGAAAGGGTGTAGAAAGCCCTTTTAGGAGCCCAGCGTGGCCTGGCTGTTCTGTTGAGTCTCATTGTACATTTTGCAGTCATGTACAGCACTAGGGGGACCAAAAAGTTTTAGTCCATGTATTATATATTAATATGTTAAGGCTATATTTCTGCACATAAATATCATTTATTGGATCTCTACTACGTGCCAAGCAATTTCCATGCTTATCTCAGAGGTCAACAAACTTTTTCTCTAAAGGGCCGGACAGACAGTATTTTAGGCTTTTCAGGACATACCATCTCTGCTGCAAATCCTCTACTGGCTCTTGTAGCATGATGATAGCCAGAGACAATACATAAATCAATGCATGTAGTTATGTTCCAGTCTAACTTTCTTTATGGACTTTGGAATTTGAATTGTATATAATTTTCACATGCATGAGATATTATCATTCTTTTGATTTTTTTCAGCCCTTTAAAAATGTAAAAATATTCTTATCTTGCTGTACAAAACCAGGTGGTGGGCCAGATTTGGCTTGAGGGACCTAATTTCCTGACCTCAGCTTTATCTCATTAAATCTTCACAATAAGCCTCATGAGACAGTTATATTATATTTGTGTTATAGATGAGTATTACAGAAGTTTAGTATTTCTGCTAATTTCTGGCACTCAGATAATGTCCCACCAAAAAGTTACTGTGATTTGTTTTGCTTTTGACTAATGACATGTTCATAATGTGTAATAGAACAAGACTATTTTCCGTGTTCTTTGAGCATGTTTTAAATATCATCTACACCACAGAAAGAAGATACATTTATTTTCCATCATTTTAAGTACATTGTTGATTCTTCAATTATTTGTTTATGACATATAAAGAATGATTTATTTTAGTCTTCTCATATAATTATGTTTTGTTTGGCCAATGTTTAAATATGCTAACTCCCCATCAATACAGTCGGAGGGGAGAGGGGGTTGGTTCTGAGTGATGCCAGGGGAAATCAGCGTGGGGTGAAAACTTTGCCCTTTTACATGCTGTTAATTGAAAGATGACTAAATGCAGACAAATATGAATGTTAGTGCCTATACATGCGTGCACACACATACACACACACATGCTCCAGGAAAAGAATTCCCTTCCTGAACTTGGAAAAATCTGGGAAGGATACAAGGGAAGGCTTTTCCTCTTTCACATACTCGGGGTGGTACGTTGCTGATGCCTCAGTGAGTTTAAATGAAACTACTAGACTCATAAGAATTTATACATATTCCCAGCATATTCCATTTTACCCTATAATAAAATTCCTTTTATAATATGGATTCTTTGGTTAAATGAATTCAGATAGACTATGAGCCAAATAATGTTCCTTGAAACACAGTCTCTGAATACAATAAAGATCCGATCCATCATGGATATTAGTTTGAGCCCCCAGGGTTCTCCTGCATTTAAAATTTTGAAACTTTTTATTTAAATAATAGGCAATTAAAAATTTTCAGAATACACTGATTTGAATATGACCAAGGCATTTAAATCCAACGGGCTATCTAAAAGGTCTGAAGAACGTCAAGTAATAATGAACAACATATCCGCTGTTTGTATGTTAAAAAAAACTCTAAATTGCCCCACATGACTGTGTCTAACTACGTATCACAATATCAGTGGGTAATTGTGCTTTCTATGAGAAAAATTTGTTCCAAGTCAAAATGTCATCTTTGTCATAATCGCACAGATTGCTACAAACAGAGCTAGAGAGATTGTGCTGTGACTGACAAGATGGGATGTGAATCCTGCTCATCACCCAAGACATGACTTCCATCGCAGTTACCGACCTATGCGACAGCTTCCTGCTGCCATCTCCTGCTTACCTGTTGTCGCACACACAGTTCATTAACATTTGGTCAATACAGTACCATTTGTACAGTTAACCTCTGAGCAAAGTGGGGCCATTATTTCATTAGGATGGATTCTGTAATAACACAACAACTTGCATCAAGATTTAATATTTCTCTTTTCTTTATTTATGGTTAAATTAGCAATTAGTCCAACACCTGGCTTCCATTATATTCTTGTTTGCCTCATCTTTAGTTGAGAATTCACTTGGCTTAGAGGAAACTTCAGAACCCTCTAGCCAAGGAAGAACCACAATCCCCTCTGGCTGACCTCTACTTTGAAAAGTAGGAAAGATATTTGGCATCATGTCTGGTCCAAATATGAAAAAATGGTGGTGATATGAAGTGAACCAAAGGAACATGTGGTCTAGAAAGTCGTTGTGGCTTTTGGAAATTGAGATTAGATTAAACTAGATGAAAATTCTAGCAACTTGTTTATTGTGATGAGAAACTTGAGACTGAGCTCATTCTGGTGTTTCTAACCAAAGTGTACAAGACCTCAAGTTTGAGCTTTATTTTCACAGTCCGTTAGCGCAGCATCTCATTCCATTTGGTGAACTATTGCAAATAGCTGCATTCTATGTAAAGAAGCAGTTCGTTTAGCCATAAGTACTTACTTGAACTTTTTGAGAATAAAATTATTATAGCAAGACTCTTTTAAGAGGAAAGGGGCTCTCACTTTTAAGAAACATTTCTCATTGTAGAGTATAACAAAAGTCAGGGAGACGCAGCAAGTTAATGTTTCTGAGAATCTCTATTAACCTTTGGTGCTTGCGCCCATTACTGTTTTTTTTTCTCCCAATAACTCTGGAATATAGTTTAGAAATTCTATGGTAATTAGTGAAACATTTTACAAAGCTTTATTTTATGCTTTTGTGACTGTCTTTTGGAATGAGAGTTTGCATTAACTTGGCATGCTTATAATTTCCACAACGGGCAGTTAAATAAAATGCCTAACAGATATCAGAGTAGCAAAATTCACAGATTCAGGCCATCTTTTACTTAAAAAAGATTTTTTTAAAATTGTACTTTACATGAAGGTTTACAAAACAAATAGTTTCTCATTAAACAGTCAGTACACATATTGTTTTATGACATTGGTTAACAACCCCACGACATGTCAACACTCTCCCTTCTTGAACTTGGAGGACCTTTTTTCTTTTTTGGTGAAAATACACATAGCCAAAGTTACACCATTTCAAAAGTTTCTACATGTACAATTCAGTGACGTCGATTACATTCTTCCAGTTGTGCTGCTATTCTCACTCTCCTTTTCCAGATTATTTCATCACCATTATCTTCCACTCACTGCCCCCCAGGCTTCCCATCAAAACTTTTTGAGTTGCTGTTGTCAATTTGATCTCATATAGATAAATTTTTTTTGTGCCTTAGATGAAGTTTTACAGAACAAATAGTTTCTCATTAAACAGTTAGTACACATATTGCCCTATGACAATGGTTAACAACCCCACAAGATGCCAACACTGTCCCTTCTCAACCTTGGGTTCCCTATCACCAGCTTTCCTGTCCCCCCCTGCCTTCTAGTCCTTGTCCCTGGACTGCTCTGCCTCATTAGTCCTGTTTTGTTTTATGAGGCTGTCCAATCTCTGGCTGAATGGTGAACTTCGGGAGTGACTTTACCACTGAGCTAAAAGGGTGTCTAGGGGCCATACTCTCAGGGTTTCTCCAGTCTGTCAGGCCAGTAAATCTGGTCTTCTTTTTGTGAGTTAGAATTCTGTTCTACATCCTTCTCCAGCTTTGTCCATAACCCTCTGTTGTGATCCCAGTCAGAGCAGTCAGTGGTGGTAGCCGGGCACCATCTGGCTGTACTGGACTCAGTCTGATGGAGGCTGTGGTAGCTGTGGTCCATTAGTCCTCTGGACTAATCTTTTCCTTGTATCCTGTTCTCTTCATTCTCCCTTGCTCCTGAAGGGATGAGATCAGGGGAGTATCTTAGATGGCTGCTCACAGGCTTTTAAGACCCCAGATACTACTCACCAAGGTAGAATGTAGAAAACATTGTCTTTATAAACTGCATTATGCCAATTGAGCTAGATGTTCCCCGAGACCATGGTCCCCACAGCCCTCCGCCCAGCAATTCAGTCCCTCAGGGAGTTTGGAAGTGTTTATAGAGCTTCCATGATCAGCCTATCTTTGAAAATTGGTACTTTCTCTGGGGCAAGTTCCTTACTAGATGCTCTAGTCTTTTTTTTTTTTTTTTTTTTTAACCCTGTAAGGTGAGGGTTATTGTCCTGACCTGAGATGAGAAAACTGAGGCTCCTGGAGATTAATTGATCTGCTTAAGGCCATACACCTGGCAAGTGGTGGAGTCAGAATTTAAATATGGGTCTGTCTGACTATAGAGCCGATCCTCTTTCCATCGTGCTGTATCTTACTGGGCCTCTCACTCAAGGGTGGATTATCCAATAGGCAAGGTAAGCACGGTGCTTACCTTGCTTACCAGATCATCTGTAGCGAACAGTTTCACATTTTTTTCACCACATCAAAGACTCTGCTTCTAGGTATGGCTAGCATCCGTCTCTCTCCCAACCCCACAGCACCTTCCTACAGAATCAAAGCCTCTTTTCAAATTTACAATCCCTGACATGGGCAGATGATCCAGTAAGCAAGGCAAATACAAGTTTACTTGTGCTTACTTACTAATCTGTAGTGAAATTGTTCGCTGGAGATGATCTGGTAAGCACTTTGGGTACTCTGCTTCTGCATTCACTCATAATACATCCAAGTAAAGGAGGCCAACAATTGTGTGTGCTTATTTCAGAAAAACTCCCAGACAAGCAAATACCAAGAGGAATGCAAGAATTTTAAGTGAATAAAAATCAGTTGAGTTTATGATTGTGTAGAACACCATGCACCCAAACTCACAGAGCATTCTTTAATGAAGGTACTTCTCTTCAGTGCCCTAAATAGATATGAATAGATATTGTTAGTTTTCTAAGTGTAGAATTTTCAGAATGGATAGGCTGTATTTTTCAGAACATGGAACTGGTTTTGGGTTTTATTTTGGGTGGGAGGGAAGCTTGCATTAGATAGTAGCAACACTTAGAGAAGTATAGTATCCCAGTTCATCAATAGTTTATGCTGTGAATATTGCATCCAAATAAGAAAAGCTGGTGTGCCAATTATCCATTCATTGCCTTCCAGCTTCAAATCCATTCTTCATTGCCTGCTCTGTGAAAATGGAGCAGGGTCCTTGAAATATTTCTCCTTTGCCAGCTGGCATGATGTTAAACTTTGTCAGGAGAAGGTGCTGAAGGGATACTGGATTTTTTCTTCCTGGTTCTGGTGTGCTCTCTTGGCAGTCTCCTGTACTGTGATTGACTTCTACCCTGCAAGGCACAGCTTTCTTTAGAGTTCAGTTCCTGCAACTTGTAACTTCCAGTATCCAGCTCCTGTAGCACACGGCAACCAGCAGTGTCCAGCAGCTAGTAGCTTCTTCTGGAAGCCCCACATGCAGCTTTGCAGCAAATTCCAAAGCATGACATCTCAGCAGCTTCTCTCTATTCAGTGTGCTGTGGCTGTGTCCTCTCCAAGGTCTGGATCTGGGCACTAGGAAGGGGGAAGGTCCTCCTTGGGCAGTCCATCTCAGCCCTAGGATAGTAGCTGCTCCTTATATCTGTGATTCCTGTATTCTTTAGAATTTTAATTCCTTCTTTCTAGTTTATCCCCCATTACTCTAATCCTGTTATAGTTAAACTTTCCCTGTTAAAATTGCTGTGTGGTTTCTGTTTCCTGGTTGGGCACTGACAGAGCTGAGTAGCAATGTTCTGGGAGTTAGACAGTGCCTAGATACTGCAGAACTTTTTAGTAATCTAGGAGGAGGATTTGAGAACTGGAAGGAAAAAGACTGTCTTGATATTTGATAAATTTTGGAATAGAAAGTTGATCCAAGGGGAAGGTGAATTCTTAGGTGGGAACATTAATTCTCTGCACTGTGGTTTCCCATCTCACTTAGAGAAAAAGTCAAAGTCTTCACAGTGGTCTATAGGCCCTGAGATGATCTGGCCAGCCCCCTCCTCCTCAGTCACTCCAGTAACTCCAGCTACACTGTTCTCCTTGTGGTTCTTGGACACCCCAGGTATATACCTGTCTCAGTGCCTTGGACCTGCTATTCCTTCTGCCCGGAGTACTTCCCTCCAGGTATTGGCCTGGTTTACTCCCTCTCTTCCTTAAGTCTTTGCTCCATTTTCACCTCCTCAGTGAGGCCCTTCCTGATCGCCCTCTTAAACTTGCCACCCTTCCCTGCCACTCCCCACAGCCTTCTTGTATTTATTTTTTTCCATAGCACTTTTCACTTCCTGAGATGCTATACAATTTACTTATTTATTTTGTCCATTTTCTGTCTCCCTCTGACTAAAATATAAATTCCATGAGGCAGGAATTAAAAAAAAAAAAAGTTTACTTAGTGCTGTATCCTCAGTATTTAGAACTTAACTTACTTATTCATTACCACTGAGTGATTCTGACTCATGGTGACCCCTTGTTTTTTTTACAGAGTAGAACAGCTTCATAGGGTTTTCTTGGCTATAATCTTTATGGAAGCAGATCACCAGGCTTTTCTCCTGCAGTGCTGCTGGGTGGGTTCAAACTGCCAACCTATATGTCAGCAGCAGATTGCAAACTGCTTGTGTCTCCAGGGACCTGTATTTAGAACAGTGCTTTAATATTTGTGATTAAATGAGTGAATCCCTCGTATTGTTAGTCTGAACATGATTCAAAGTTAGATACTTGAGCTACAATTTGGGTGTGTGTGTGTGACTTCAACTCCATAATCAGAATGGAAGGAATGATAGATTTTTGTGTTATGGACAACTTTCTTGGCGAACCTCTACTTCTTGAATAACAGATCCCTATGAGTGGTTTTCTTTTAAGTGGTATTTTACCCATGTTATAAAAATTAATGATTGACATGGACAGTTATCATTTTTGCCTCCCATCAGCTATTCTTCTTCTTAACAGCACCCCAATTTTGCTTTGGTGGGAAGTTAATCAGTGATCTGATGACTGAGGATTGGACCTCATAACCCAAGCCAGACCAGCAGGAAGGCGTTTACCTTCTTGGGAAGAGTGACAGAAAGACCAAAAAGGCCTTGCACTATCTACCCCTGTGGAGTCCCTGAGTGGTGCAAATGGTTAGTGTGCTCGGCTGTTACATGAAAGGTTAGTGGTTTGAGTCCACCCAGAGGCACCTTGGAAGAAAGTCCTGGTAATACACTTTTGAAAAATCAGCCATTGAAAACCCTATGGAGCGCTGTTCTACTCTGACACGCAAGAGGCTGCCATGAGTCAGAACTGATTCAAAGGCAACTGGTTTATTTATCCCTGATATAACCATTGGTCAGGTCCTGCTTCTGTCTCTCTGGGCTTGCCTCTGTTTCTGCCCTTTTAAAACCTGTTTATTCAACATTTGTCCATTCTGTGAGCTATCCTGTGTTCTTCCAATACAATCCTTTCTTTCTTTTTTTTTTTTTTTTGTTTTAGTCAGCCAGGCAGTTTCTATTCCTTGCAACCAAATCATCTTAGCTGATGAAATAATTCACTTTATCATTAGAGGAAAATCTGTATTTTGTTATGTGGATTGAATACAATATGCCTGGATCAGTTATTCTGTAGAAAATATGCTTTTTAAGAAATATTTAACATAAAAATGACAACTTTCAGTCATGTATTTCAATCCTGATGGACTAAGGGCAGTTAGGCAAATGAAACCAAGAAGTAGAAATTATGTAACTTCTGCTCCCATTATGTTAGATACATCATCCTATGTTTTGGACGCCCCCTCTAGATTTCTTGTCCCCATCGGTTGTTTTACAATGAGTGATTGACATACTCAGATTACTGGTACAAACGCTCAGCCACAGAGGAAAGAGAGAATCTGTAGTGAATTTATGCAACAAAATGGCATGTTACAGACTGTTTTGCTACACAGAAAGCATCTTCCTTCTATAATAGCTGGAATAAATTTTAAAGAATAATGGAGAAGTGCTCCACATACCTCATTTCCAAAACAATAGCAAAGTATTTACTGGCATAATGAGGAGGTTAAGAAATCTGTTGGTTATGAAGTGAAGAAGGTTGGCACATTTTTCAGTTCAAATTGACTCAAGTCATTGTAATAATAAATATTGTAAAGCATTGTTAAACGTCACAAAATCTGGAAAAGAATATCTGATATCCATGGAAAACAAAGGAGAGTATTAGAAAAACATGTTCTGGATAACAGGGATATTTTCAGATCAAATAATTTAATTTTTCCCTGAAAAATTGATAAAGATGTTAACTGATAGTACATATGAAATAAACTTCTGGAGGGTTAGTTTCTGTTTTTTTAAAATTTTATTTATTTTGTTGTTGATGAAAATATACATAGCAAAACACACCAATTTAACAGTTTCTATATGTACCATTTGTTGTTATTTCCTGTTAGGTGCCGTTGAATCAATTCTGGTTCACAGTGACCCTATGTACAACGGAATGAAACATGGCCCGGTCCTGTGCCATCCTCACAATAGTTGCTACATTTGAGCCATTGTTACAGCCACTATGTCAATCCATTTCATTGAGGGTCTTCCACTTTTTTGACAACCCTTTATTTTACCAAGCATGATGTTCTTCTCCAGGGACTGGTCCTTCCTGATAATGTGCCCAAAGTATGTGAGATGAAGTTTTGCCATCCTTGATTCTAAAGAGCATTCTGGCTGTACTTCTTCCAAGACAGATTTGTTCAGTCTTCTGGCAGTCCATGATATATTCAATATTCTTCACCAACACCATAATTCAAAGGCATCAATTCTTCTTCGGTCTTCCGTATTCATTGTATTTTGCCCATAGAATCCTTCAATATGGCAACTCAAGGCTTGTATTTTTTCTTCAGTTCTTTCAGCTTGAGAAATGCCAAGTGCATTCTTCCCTTTTGGTTTTCTAACTCTAGGTCTTTGCACATTTCATTAAAATACTTTGTCTTCTTGAGCTGCCATCTGAAATCTTCTGTTCAGCTCTTTTACGTTATTGTTTCTTCCTTTTACTTTAGCTACTTGACTTTCAAGAGCAAGTTTCAGAGTCTCTTCTGACATCTATTTTGGTCTTTTCTTTCTTTCCTGCCTCTTTAATAACCTCTTGCTTTCTTATGTATGATGTCCTTGATGTCATCCCACAACTCATTTGGTCTTCAGTCATCAGTGTTCACTGTGCCAAATCTGTTCTTGAGATAGTCTCTAAATTCAGGTGGGATATGCTCAAGGTCATAATTTGGTCTTTGTGGACTTGTTTGAATTTTTTTTAGCTTCAACTTGAACTTGCATAGGAGCAATTGATGGTCTGTTCCACAGCTGGCCCCGGCCTTTGTTCTGACTGATGATATTGAGTGTCTCCATTGTCTCTTTCCACAGCTGTAGTCAATTTGATTCCTGTGTATTCCATCTGGTGAGGTCCACGTGTATAGTCACTGTTTATGTTGTTGAAAAAAGGTGTTTGCAATAAAGTCATTGGTTTTGCAAAATTCTGTCATTCTATCTCTGGCTTCTTTTCTATCACCGAAGTCATATTTTCCAACTACCAGTCATTCTTGTTTGCTTCCAACTTTCATATTCCAATCACCAGCAGTTATCAATGTATCATGATTGCATGTTTGATCTATTTCAGACTGCAGAACTTGGTAAAAATCTTCAATTTCTTCATCTTTGGCATTAATGGTTGGTGCATAAACTTGAATAATAGTGATATTAACTGGTCTTACTTGTAGGTGTATGGATATTATCCTATTACTGACAGCGTTGTACTTCAGGATAGATCTTGAAAAGTTCTTTTTGATGATGAATGTGATGTCATTCTTCTTCAATTTGTCATTCCTAGTATAGTAGACCGTATGATTGTCTGATTCAAAATGGCCAATACCATTCCATTTCAGCTTACTAATGCCTAGAATATCAATCTTTATGCGTTCCATTTCATTTTTGACAACTTTCAATTTTCCTAGAGTTTTGGGCACCATAATTTTGGCAGTAAAGGTCAGGTGAGCGTCCACCTACTCCAGGATTCTCTGGTACAACACCTGGAAATTCTTTGGTTTGGACCTGATGATGACAGCAAAACAATTTTTTGGATATGATGACACACTGTATTGTTCTAGGGTACAAATGAGGTCACACATTCATATTTACATTGTCATGATTCTTTGTCCCATCTGCTTTTTTTGTAAGTACTCAGTCCCCCTGAAGATTCTCCCCTGTCATTTATTCCTGGTCTCCTCAGTAGAGTCTCACATCCACCTAGTCATTCAACAGACATATGCTGAATCCTGCTATGTGCCAGGCACATATACTCAGGAACCATTCCCGTTGTTCTGCTGCTACTGCTGTTGTCTTGACAGGGTGCTTTCACCACTCCTCTGTGGTTGATGCCCTCCTTGAAAATGCCAGTGTGTGTGCCAGGGGTGCTATCTGCCCGTGTTTCCAAACCCAGCAATCCTGGTTGTGTCAGCACAGTGCTGAGTTCTGGGCAGCAGTGGGGAGATTCTCCTTCTCTTGACTCAGTTGCTACTCTTTGTTATCTCGGTTCTGGAAAAGACCAGAGTGTGATCAGGGTCTTATTGAGTCTCTCTCTTTTTTTTGTTTTGGAAGAAAATATTTTTAATACATAGACCTGGCAAGGGACTCATATCCAAAATATATAAAGAATAAGTACAACTCAATAACAAAAAGACAACCCAATTTTCAGAAGGGGAAATCATTTGCACAGATAGATCACGAAAACAATATAGACACAAATGGCCAATAAGCACATGAAGAGAAACATAGCATCTCCAGTCATTCCAAAAACCAAACTCACTGCCCTTGAGTCAATTCCAACTCATAACTATATAACTATGGGATAGAGTAGAACTGCCCCACAGGGTTTCCAAGGCTGTGAATCTTTGTGGAAGCAGACTGCTGCATCTTTCTACCACAGAGTGCTTGGTGTGTTGGAACTGCTGACCTTTTGATTAGCAACTAAGTGCTTTAACCACTGTGCTACCAGGGCTCCTCTCCAGTCATTACCAAAACAAACAAACAAACTAACTAACCTTTTGCTGTTGAATAGATTTCAACTCATAGCAACCCGACAGGATCGAGTAGAACTGCCCCATAGGATTTCCAAGGAGTGGCTGGTGGATTTGAACTGCTGACCAGGGCTCCTTTCCAGTCATTAAAAAAAACCAAACCTGTTGCTGTCAAGTTGATTCCAACTCACAGTGATCCAGTCATTTGGGACATGCAAATTAAAACCCTACTGAAACACCACACACACCCACAAAAATAGTTAAAATAAAAAGATTGATAATATCAAGCGTTGTGAGCATGTGAAGAAATTAGAGCCCTTATATACTGCTCGTGGGAAAGCAAAATGTTATAACATCCTGGAGAAAAGTTTGGCAGCTTCTCACAAAGCCATACATACACTTACAGGATGATCCAGCACGTCCATCTCTAGATTTTCACCCAAGAGAAATGAACATATACACCCACAAGGAAGCTGTACATGAATGTTCATATTAGCTTTACTCATAGTAGCCTAAAACTGAAAACAATCCAAACGTCCCTCAGTGGGTGAACGGACAAACAAACCGTGGTATGATCAGACAATGGAATAGCACCTAACAACAAAAAAGGAAGGGACCACTCACATACACCACAACGTGAATGAATCTAAAAAACACCATGCTGAGCCAAAGAAGCCAGACACAAATGAGTATAAACTGTATTATTGCATTTATGAAGTTCTTAAGCAGGCAAAATTATCTACAGTGATAAAAATCAGATCAGTGGTTGCCTGGGGTGGGAGCAGGGTAAAGCGTGATTAGTTGCAAAGAGAACATGAGGGAATTTTTTCTATATTTTGTTTGGGGTGGTGTTTTATAAGGGTATGCAAATTTTTAAAGAACTCATCAAACTAGTGTGTACATTTACGTTAAATGTTAATTTTACTTCAGTAATGTTGAGAAAGAATAGACTAAAAAGAGATAATAACCAAGTGTAAAGTATGGACCTCAGTAGAATCCTGTTGGCAAAACAAAGTTATAAAAAGATATTGTTAGGATGACTGGAAAAATTTGAACGTAGCACTTACTGAGTCTTTTAGGGAAGAAAAGCTCACCTCACCTTTGGACTTTATTAATTTTTTCTGCTGGGGTTTAAAACATCACATCATCGATTGTCCTTGTCTCCTCCTTTCTCCCCAAACACCCATGCACTAAATCCCTTATTCTTTAGCAAATTAAACCAAACCAAACCACAAACACAAAGCAACTGTTCCATCTATCCTTCCTATTAATTCATGAAAATAAGTTTCTGGAGGGGTTACTAACTCGTCAGCTCCACAAATAGTAACACAATTGCTTCTCAAACTTTAATAAGCAAATTTTATCTCCTCAGAGGATCTTGTTAAAATGCAGATCCTGTTTCAGCAGGACTGGTAAAGGCCGAGAATCTGCATTTCCAAGATGCTCTCAGGTGATGCTGTTGCAGCTGATTTATGGACTATGCTTTGAGTAATGAGGAGCTAGACTTTGCATTCCAGTTTTGGCTTAGCTGGGACACTCTGCTGAACAATTAACTTACATAAAAAACATAACAAACTGCTTATAGTCACACTAGGGTTTTGATACAAAAATCCAATTCCCCAGTCAGGAGTCATCGTAAGACATGGCTGTAATATAGGTTCCTTTACCTACGTTGTCCTTTACCTGTTCTGTCCAGGTTCCGCTGATCTTTATCAGTCAGACTGATCTGCTCTGGGAGGTTTCTTTCTGCAACCAGGGTCCTGATCTCCAGTCTCTGTGTATGAATTTAGCCCACATTCCAAGTCAGCCATTCTTAATCATTGCTGTGCATCAGAATCCCTGGTGGAGTTTTTAAAAAAATACAAACTCTCTGGGGGTGGGTCCCAGGCCTTTCTATTTGGAAAAAAAAAAAAAAAAAAAAAAGTCCCCAGGTGATTCTAATGTGCAGCCAGCATTGAGAATAGTGTTTTAAATATGAAATTTTCATTTCAGTGTTGCTAAGGAGATTTGCTCCCTCAAAAATGGCTGCTGTGCGAAAAGCCTGCTGTTAATCCTGATGAATTTGGGAATTCCTCCTCAGTTTGTGCAGCACTGTGGTTCTGCCTTTTCCCAGTGCTGAGCCGGTCGAGGGTTATGGACTTGGCTTGCTTGATATATCAACTGCCCAAATGAAATGACTATTTTATTTCACCATCTTTTATAAGATGAGCAACTTCCTTACTGCCGTCCAAACGGAAAACAGAATTTTTCCCATTAGGCAGAAACACATACCATGAAATGTCTTGTCTACTGAATGGCTTGTTGTTTTATGTTCAGATGGTTTCTGTTGGGTATTTGTCCTGATACAGGCAGTAGACAGAGTTTTTAGGCCCATTGAAACAGAGGCAGCGATGTCTGTTGCAGGCATCAGCCAGAAGGAGGAAAAGAGGAATGGAAAGGCCAGTTGCTCTTTAGGATTTAAAAGGCTTTAAAAGGCTGCCAACTGAGAAGTGAGTTGTGCTGCTGCCCAGTTATAGATCTACCTTCTCTGGTCCACTGGCTCCATGGCATCCATGTACTGAGAGAAAGAAATGATTCTAGGGCAGAGGTTTGGAAACCAACCTTCAGAACTGTTTGCCAGATTCTAACATCAAATATGCTGAGGTTCATTCCTTTGCAGTTTTTGGAGGCATCTCTTTGTGTACTGAATGCTTTTTTAAAGAAGGGAAATAAATACATTCCTGCTTCCCACCTATCTCTGCTGGACCAAGCAAATATATACCGCTCCCAAACCTTCCCTTCACCAAGGAGAAAGAGAAAAATGCTATCTAAAAATAAGAAAAGATATTGACTCAGAGATCCTGCCTAATTTAAACCGTGCTTGTAAAAAGTCTGTCAAACAGGTCTCTGAAAAGAACAAATGTTTGTCATTTGTGGTTTGAACCATATGATTCGAACCAGTGCTTAATGGCTAATGGCTTACCCTTTCTGAAGAGGCACTATGAGGTAAATGGTGAGGTGTAAATCATGGAGGACCTGAATATGCAGCGCCATGCACTGAGGGAATGCATTGCTAAAGAGGAGCTGGGATGTGTGGAGGGAGAATACTGCAGTGAAACCTGTGAGAGCCAGAACTTGACAGGGTCTGCAAGTTTTCCAGCTTTGACAGGATGCAGTCTTACTACTTTTCTATCACTCTGTATTCGTTGAAAATATTTGAGTTTTCCTTCTTTGACAGGTTTCTGCCTTATACAGGTTCTGGCTTTCACAGATTTTACTGTATAAGGCAGAATTGAAATCAATCCAATGATTAAACCCTAGAGACAAGGTCATACAGACTTGCGAGGTGTCATGGAATGAATTGTGTCCCCCCAAAAATGTGTGTAGCAACTTGGCTAGGTCATGATTTCCAGTATTGTATGATTGTGTAATCTGATGTGATTGCCTTATGTGTTGTAAACTCTATCACTATGATGAGGTTATACTGATGAGGTCTACAAGATTAGATAGTGTCTTAATGCAATCTCTTTGGAGATATCAAACAGAGAAGCAAGCAGAGACACATGGGAACCTCATACCACCAACAAAGCAGTGCTGGGAGCACAGTGCGTCCTTTGGACCTGAGGTTCCTGCGCTGAGATGTTCCCAGACCAAAGGAAGACTGATGCATCACAAGGACCTTTTTCTAGAGCCGACAGAGAGAGAAAGCCTTCTCCTGGACCTGATGCCCTGAATTTGGACTTGTAGCCTACTGGACTGTGAGAGAATAAACTTCTGTTTGTAAAGTCAGCCACTTGTGGTATTTCTGTCGGAGCAGCACTAGATGACTAAGACATGAGGAAAGAAGACAACTTCTGGTGAGCTTCTTTGTTGGGAAGTGACACAGCCCTTGAGAATTCCTTACTCCATAGAATTTCCTTGCATAGCCTTCTGTCATTTACAGTCTTCAAAAACACTAGGTTAAGATGTATGAGGGTGTGTGTGTGTGTGTGTGTGTGTGTGTGTCTGTAAGAGAGAGAGGGAGATTGAGAGTGAGCACAGGGACATGTAGAAGACTGAAGGATATCAAAACCTGTGCAAGGAATTGACTTTGTTATACCAAATGGAAAAAGAAAGATGTGAGCATTTACTGAGCATCTGCTATATTTTTGGTGCTTTGTAAGTTATTATTTTAATCCTTACAATAACCTTCTGAGATTGACATGAAGAAATATTAAATGGTTATTAATTATGAGAAAATTTAATATGAAACTAAAATTGGAAGAGAACTTAGATGGAAACTTTCTTCTCATTCTCCACTTTTTCCTTAGGATATTAAAGCAGAACGGCTTTGCATGACTGTGAATGTCCAGGTATTTGCAGAACGGCTATTTGTGTTATCTTTCTGTTGCTCTTAGTAATTTCTTGAGCAAATTCTTCTTATTTCCTAACACACACCTTGTCCTCTCATTTCTCTGATAGGAACCAGCTTCAGGAATATGGAAAAACCGTCTTCAAAGAGCAAAGGAGACCCTAAATTGGGTTTATTCATGGAATATCAAACGAGATAAATCCCTGAGGCAAGACAGCATCAGGAACTTCCTCTAATTTTGTTAAGTGAGCTGTTTTGGGAGTGGGTAGTTTTTCAGAGAAGACTGGGGAAATATTGTAATATTCTGGCTTATGAAATCTCAGAGTAGGGCGTGACTGGAGCATTGTCTGACTCTCAGGGCTGAACCTTATTCCTTTAATACAATCTAAGATTCTTTCTTGGTCAAAATTTTTGTCTTTTTTAAAACCCTAAAAGACTCTGACAACTGAAAGGAAGGTCTAACCAGAAAACCAAACTCATTGCTGTTGTGTGGATTCCAACTCATGTTGACCATATGTGTTACAGAGTAGAACGATTCCATAAGATCTTCTTGCTTGTAGTCTTTACAGAAGCAGATCACCAGTCCTTTCTGCTATGGCACCTCTAGGTGGGTTTGAATGTCAACCTTTCAGTTAGTAGTTGAGAGCAAATCGTTTGTGCCACACAGAGATCCTGTTATTATTTTACAGATGCAGAATCTGAGGCTCAGGAATGTCATGTAAAATGGCCAAGTTGACATAACAGGTAAGGGATAGAGTCGGGACAAGAGCTCAAATGTGTCTGACTGTAATCTCTATCTATGCCCCTGTATACCACATCTAAGATTGTAGGATCATTTCAGGATTGAGGTGTCTTGGGTCAGGGAGATTGGGTTAATTTAGGTTTCTAAGTATTTTTACTTCATTCCCCAGCAAGTTTCCAAGATCCATGAGGTGTTTTAGAGACAATCAAGATGTCTCACTTGATGCATGCTTCCTGTGCTTTGTTACTAATAGTATGATTCTGATGAAAACCCATTGCCATTGAGTCAATTCTGATTCATAGTGACCCCATGTGTTACCGAGGAGAACTGTTCCATAGGGTTTTCTTGGCTGTAGTCTTTATGGAAACACATCGCCAGACTTTTCTTCCTCAGCATTGCTGGGTAGGTTTGAACTGCCAACTTTTCGATTAGTAGCCAAGTGTACATTGTTTGTGCCACCCTGAAGGTGATATCTAAACCCACCTATGCTCATAAGTAAGCCTCATACACAAAAGTGCACCACCTATACACAAATATTATACACTCGTGAACACCACTTGAATTCAGTAAATACAAACTTAATAGAACTCTGATGAGGCAATAGCTTTTCACTAGTAGTTATATATAATTCCAGATAACCTTTTCAATCAAACCTGTATTAGATATCTATTGCTGCATAACGAATCACCTCAAAACCCAAAGGCTTAAAAAATAATGGTAAACATATAGTATCTTTTACAATTTCTCTGAGTCAGGAATTTGGGAGTGTATGATGGCTTGGGGTGTGTCAACTTGAGTAGACTAAACTATTCCCCCAAATTCCCTTTCTAGTATGTTTCAGGATAGGGTGGGCTACAAGAGATAGTTTTTCATTGGAGTTGGAGGATGGAAAGGAAGCAGCAGCCATTTTGCAACAGACACACACTTTCTCCCTATTATTCAAGCAAACACTAATCTGTGAAGAGATTTTGCAGATGCCATTAAAGTCCCTGATCACTTGATTTTAAGTCAGGGAGATGGTCCTGGATGGGCCTGACTTCATCAGTTGGGAGACCTTAAAAGAGGGCTTAGGCTTTTCCTGGAAAGAGAGAGAGATTCTGTGGACAACAGCTTTGGCCCATGCCTGTAGGGTTTCAGCTTGCTTGTGATTTTCCCTTCCTGATTGCCTGCCCTATGGACTTCAGACTTGCTAAGCCAGCCACCACAATTTTGTAAGCCGATTCCTTGCAATAAATCCATATATTGCTTACTGGTCTTGCGTCTCAGGTTAAACTCTGACTAATACAGAGCAGCTTAACTGGGCTCTTTGGGCTCTTCTCATGAGGTTGTAGTCAAAATGCTGACAGTGCTGCAGTCATTAAAGGCTTGACTGGGGCTGGGAGATCTGTTTCCAAGATAGCTCATATAGCTGGCAAGTTGGTGCTGGCTGTTGGCGGGAGGCCTCAATTTCTTGCCATATAGACTTCTCCATAGGGCTACTTGAGTATCAATGGCTGCTGGCTTCTCCCAGAGTGAGTGATCCAGGAGAGCAAAGCAGAAGCAGAAACGTCTTTTTTTATCTAGCCTTGGAAGTCACCCACCATCACTTCCACTGGGTTTCTATTGGTCACCCAGACAAACCCTGAAACAATGTGGATGGGGACTATGCAAGGGCATGAATACCAGGAGGCAACAATGATTAGGGTTCATCTTGGTAGTTGGCTACCACAAAATCTTTCTCATTTCAACTCATTATTTCGGTGTCATGTAGACATAGGTGTAGTGCAATATATATATATATATATATATATATATATATATATATATATATATATATAAAATATAAAATTATATAAGCTTTTATTATAGAGGATTTTAAATATACACAAAAGTAAGGGATATAGTAAAATGAACCACCATGCACCTATCAAGTAGTCTGAACAAATATAAAGTGTTGGCCAGTTTTGTCTCATCTATTCCCCTTACTCTACCTTTTTTTTCTAACGTCTTTTAAAGCAAATTTCTGAAATCAGGTAATTTCACCTTTAAATACTTTAGTTTGCATCTCTGGTAAGCTTTTTTATTAAAAAAATAAACAACAGCAACAAAAACCAAACTAACGACTAAGCCTTTATCACGACTAACAAAATGAACGATCATTTCTTAATATCATATGATACCCAGTCCAGATTCCAATTTTCTGATTGCCCTGATGTCTTTACAATTGATTTGTTTGAAGCAGGATCTAAACAAGCACCAAACATTGCATTTGGTTGTCTGTCTTTTAAGTTCCTTTTAATTAATAACAGTTCCATCTCCCCTTTTTATCCCCTGTAGCATTTATATATTTTTAATGCTTCATTGTATTAATATGTTTCAATCCATCGCAATTACTGTTCTTTTTCATTCTCTTTAGGCCAGTGGGAGCCCCATTCAAGTTGGCTCCTGTTTTGCTTTGACATGAACCCATTAGTTTTTGAAAGCTTCCTTGCTTTCTGGCACAAGATTTCCCAGACTCATCTTAATGCGCTTCCTGCCCTAGACTTGGAATGACTTATGTATTCAAGGAGCCCTTTTTCCTTTTAATGGGAAATGGTATAGAGACACCACAATCTGGTGCTGGGAGTGCTCATTGCTACTGCAATACATCTCAAAGGTTGTTTTACAACCAGCTCAGTAGACAGCAAATAAAAACACCTGGATGTTCCATTTCTAATTCAGTCCAGTCTGACATATTGTAATAAATGTTATGTAAGCAAGAACCATTAAGGTGTAGTTCCTGTAGCGACAGAAGATCTTTTAAGTGGAATGGGTTATCACCATGTTGCATTGTAGAAATCATTGTTCTTAGAAGTCAAACTCCAGTCATGGTCAACTCTAGGCAAAACTGAAGTCAACATTATTCTTTTGTCACTTCTCAGCTTCCTTATCCTTCTCCCTTTTCCTGTGTCCTAATCTCTCCTTGCTTAGTATTTTCACATAGTGATTTCTTTCTTATCACTTAGGAAGAAAGCCCCTTCACATTTATGTTGTTAGTGACGATCCTCTAAGGGAAGCAGTATGTTGTAGGGAAAAGAGCAAGAGCTTTGTAGGCAAATGGAACCAGGTTTCAACTGTGGCTCTACTTGTTGCATTTTATAAAAAGGATGCCTGGAGAGAGATTACTGAACCCCAAATAATGCATCATTAATGGAAAACTTTCAGGCATTGGGAAAGGAGATATTCCTGGGCTGAGTGTATCTTCCAGACACCTCTCAAATTCTATGTTTTAATCATTTAATTCTAAAGTTTTACCCCATAAAGGAAAATATGATTTTCCCAATTTTGTACGTGTTTCAAAGAAAACTCTTAGATTTCTTCCAATGTAGAAGGCACTAAATATTTTTTTTGAAGAAAGACTTTCAGGAGACAGAATACCATATGTCCCAAACATCCAGGGGTTAAAGCAGAAAGGACAGATTTTTTTTTTTTTTTGGTACTAAATATATCAAGTACAGCCACATTTGCATATGCTGTATTTTAAAATCATGCTTAAAACTGCCTCATATATTCTGTATCTGGCAAGCAGAAGGCAAGGAGGTCACCTGTACAGCTGGTTCAGGTAATGGAATTCCCATCAGGAACATTTAGAAGCTCCAAAGTAATGTGACAAACTGAGCACTCCATCTGTTGGTAGCCCATTGAGATGAGCACTGGATCCGCAGACACTTTAATATGGGCGGCATATCTTGAGTGTAACCATTTATATTAAGTACCTTTAATTTCATTTACTCTCTACGTAATTATTCTAGGAGTAGTCACAAATATGAACTGTACAGGAGTACACGTGCTAGCAAGCGAATATCATATTTCAGTCTTAATTATACTACATGAAGAAAAAAATGAACACATGTTTCAACACAAGACCCTTATAAATCATGCATTATTGAAAATTTCTTAATAAAAGCTTGGTGGCAGTTAATTTGTGACATTCAAAATGACCATGAGCAGCTACATGAAGAATATTTGTGATAAAACCAATATAACAAACCATTTCTAAAACACACTGCCATTTTAAACACTTCTGTTCATTAAAGAGAAATCACAGGTGATTAAATTGAAAAGATTTTAGTGAATTATGAAATACACCATATAACTGAATATACTTGATATGATAGGCTAGGTTACTGAAAATTCTAGTAATAATTAACCCTTAGCATAAATATTTTTATCTAATTCCAGTACCCTCATCTGGAGCAGCCGTTCTCAAGCAAGACATGCCCTTTGTGAGGTGTATTACTAGTAATTTCATAATAGCCCCAAAGTTTTAAAATGAATTACTTGTTAGTAATTAGAGTAAACTCAAAGTGATCTGTGCAATGAGGTCTTTCAAGGTCATTGATCTTGCTGACATTTCTGTGAGCTTTAGAGAATAAGAGTGAGCTGGAGAAGGGGGAATGGTACACATCCAGCAGCATATTTAATCTGTGCCAAAGCCCTTAATCTTAGTGCTACATGTGAATGCCACTGAGCACGTATGTTGCAGTAGGTATAATAAGGTGGTTGTTGTGTGCCATCGAGTTTGACTCATAGCAACCCTATAGGACAGGGTAGAACTGCCCCATAGGGTTCCCAGGCTGTAATCTTTATGGGAGTAGATTGCCAGGTTCCATAGAAACAAAGTGTGACATCCTTTGACAAAAGCAAAAAATAAAGTAGCAAAAAGTAATAACAGCACCTATTGTTTACTGAGCTACTTCCATGTTCCATAATATTATATACACACTGAGTACTTTAAATATACATTAATCCTCACAACACTCATCTGAGACAGGTATCATTATCTCTATTTTACAAATGAGGTAACTGAGCCTCAGGGACATTAATGACCTTGCTCAGGGTCCCAGCTAGTGAGGGGCAGGCCAGGTTCAAATGTGTGTCTTTGTGCTGCCGGTAGCCGTAGTCATGGCCACTGTTCTGTGCTGTTGCAAGGCAAGTGTGTGTGTGTGGCGGGGGAGGGGGTCCTGCACTCCAGGAATGTACCAGGTCAAGATACATACATATATATATATATATATATGATGTTGTTGTTAAGTGCTCTCTAGTTGATTCCAACTCATAGTGACCCCATGTACAACAGAACAAAACACTGCCTGGTCCTGCATCATCCTCACAATCGTTGCTATGTTTGAGCCTATTGCAGCCACTGTGTCAATCCATCTCACTGAGGGTCTATCTCTTTTTCACTGACCTTCTATTTTACCAAGCATGATATCCTTCTCCAGGTACTGGTCCCTTTTGATAACATGTCCAAAGTAAGTGAGACAAAGTTTTGTCATCCTTGCTTCTAAGGAGTATTCTGGCTGTACTTCTTCCAAGACAGATTTGTTCATTCTTCTGGCAGTCCATATCATTCTTTGGCAACACCATAATTCAAAGGCATCAATTCTTCTTCGGTCTTCTTTATTCATTGTTCAGCTTTCACATGGATATGAGGCAGTTGAAAATATCATGGCTTGGGTCAGGCTCACCTCAGTCCTTAAAGTGACATCTTTGCTTTTTAACACTTTAAAGAGATCTTTTGCAGCAGATTTGCCCAGTGCAATGCCTTATTTGATTTCTTGACTGCTGCTTCCATGGCGTTGATTGTGGATCCAAGTAAAATGACATCCTTGACAACTTCAATCTTTTCTCCATTTATATAATAACATTGCTTATTGGTCCAGTTGTGAGGATTTTTGTTTTAAGTTGAGGTGTAATCCATACTACAGGCTATGGTCTTTGATCTTCATCGATAAGTGCTTCAAGTCCTCTTCACTTTCAGCAAGCAAGGTTGTGTCATCTGCGTATCACAGGTTGTTAATGAATCTTCCTCCCGTCCTGATGCCACCTTCAACTTCATATAGTCCAGCTTCTCGGATTATTTGCTCAGCACACAGATTGAATAAGTATGGTGAAAGGATACAACCCTGATGCACACCTTTCCTAACTTTAAACCATGCAGTATCCCCTTGTTCTGTTTGAACAACTGCCTCTTGGTCTAAGCACAGGTTTCTCATGAGCACAGTTAAGTGTTCTGGAATTCCTATTTGCAATGTAATCCATAATTTGCTATGATCCACGCAGTCAAATGCCTTTGCACAGTCAATAAAACACAGGTAAATATCTTTCTGGTATTCTCTGCTTTCAGCCATGATCCATCTGACATAAGCAACCATATCGCTTGTTCCGTGTCCTCTTCTGAATCTGGCTTCAATTTCTGACAGTTGCCTGTAAATGTACTGTTGCAACTGCTTTTGAATGATCTTCGAAAAATTTTACTTGTGTGTGATATTAATGATATTGTTCAATAATTTCCACATTCTGTTGGAAAGGGTACAGATATGGATCTCTTCCAGTTGGTTGGCCAGGTAGCTGTCTTCCAAATTTCTTGGCATAGATGAGTCAGTGCTTCCAGTGCTGCATCCATTTGTTGAAACTTCTCAATTGGTATTCCATCAGTTGCTGGAGACTTGATTTTCACCAGTGCCTTCAGAGTAGCTTGGACTTCTTCCATTAGTACCATCAGTTCTTGATCATATGCTACCTCCTGAAATGGTTGTATGTTGACCAATTCTTTTTGGCACAGTGACTCTGTATTCCTTCCATCTTCTTTTGAAGCTTCCTGGGTCATTTAATATTTTCCCAGTAGAATCCTTCAATAGTGCAACTGGAGGCTTGAGTTTTTTCTTCAGTTCTTTCAGCTTGAGAAATGCCGAGCGTGTTCTTCCCTTTTGGTTTTCTATCTCCAGGTCTTGGCATGTTTCCTTATAATACTTTATCTTCTTGAGCTGTACTTTGAAATCTTCTGTTCAGCTCTTTTACTTCATCATTTCTTCTGTTCGTTTTAGCTACTCAACATTCAAGAGCAAGTTCAGAGCATCTTCTAACATCCATTTTGGTCGTTACTTTCTTTCCTGTCTTTTTAATGACGTTTTGCTTTCTTCAAGTATGGTGTCCTTGATAGCATTCCACAACTCGTCTGGTCTTCAGTCGTTAGTGTTCAATGGGTCAAATCTATTCTTGAGTGGTCTCTAAATTCAGGTGGGATATACTCAAAGTCATACTTTGGCTCTCATGGACTTGTTTTCATTTTCTTCAGCTTCAACTTGAACTTGCACATGAACAATTGATGGTCTGTTCTTCAGTCGGCGCCTGGCCTTGTTCTGACTGATGATATGGAGTTTCTCCATCATTTCTTTCCACAGATGTAGTTGGTGTGATTCCTGTGTATTCCATCTGGCGAGGTCCATGTGTACAGTCACCTTTTATGATATTGAAAAAAAGTATTTGCAATGAAGAAGTCGTTGGTCTTGCAAAATTCTATCATGTGATCTCTATTTCTAAGGCCGTATTTTCCAACTAAAGATCCTTCTTCTTTGTTGCCAACTTTTTCATTCCAGTCGCCAGTAGTTATCAATGCACCTTGATTGCATGTTTGATCAATTTCAGACTACTGAAGTTGGTAAAAATCTTCAGTTTCTTCATCTTTGGCTTTAGCGGTCAGTGAGTAAATTAAATAATAGTCATATTAACTGGCCTTCCTTGTAGGAGTATGGATATTATCTTATCACTGACAGCATTGTACTTCAGGATAGATCTTGAAATGTTCTTTTTGACAATGAACACGATGCCATTCCTCTTTAATCTGTCATTCTGGCGTAGTAGACCATATGATTATCTGATTGAAAATGGCCAGTACCAGTCCATTTCAGCTCACTAATGTCTAGGATGTCGAGGTTTATGTGTTCCATTTCATTTTTGATGACTTCCAATTTTCCTAGATTCATATTTCATACTTCCAGGTTCTAATTATTAATGGATGTTTATACTTGTTTTTTCTAATTTTGAGTCATGCCACATTGGCCTATGAAGGTCTTGAAAGCTTAAGTGCATCCACATCATTAAGGCCGACTCTACTTTGAGGAGGCAGCCCTTCCCCAGTCATCTTTTGAGTGCCTTCCAACCTGAGGGGCTCATCTTCTGGTCCTGTATCAGACAATGTTCCGTTGCTATTCATAAGTCTTTCACTAGTCAATTTTTTCAGAAGTAGACTGCCATGTCCTTCTTCCTAGTCTGTCTTAGTCTGGAAGCTCAGCTGAAACCTGTCCACCAAGGGTGACCCTGCTGGTATTTTAAATACCAGTGGCAAAGCTTCCACTATCACAGCAACATGCACCACAGTACAACAAACTGACAGACGTATAATGGATACATACACAAAGATGTATATATATATACGTGTATATATATATATATACTACATATATAATTATTCTATAATTCTATACTAACATCGACTTACACTTTCAAAGTATTGCAGATTATAAACTTTTTATGTACACTATCTTACTGACTGTTCAAATAGCTGGGAAATCTCTCCTCTATGTTTAAGACCTGTGTGTGTGTCTGTGTGTGTGAGAGAGAGAGAAATAGAGAGACAGAGAGAGAAAGAGAGTGCACATTCTATTCATTGTTACTCAGAACGTGAAAACAACACGAAAAAAATGTAAAAGCTGCAAAATCTCATTTAGATTGACCTGAAGACAGATAGATAATGTTTTCTGGTAAAATAAGAAATAAGACCCAAGTTTGATTCTTTAGACATGATCCAACTTTTGGCTTCTTTTTAATTCTCGATTGACTGGGTGTCCCGGAAGAGCAGGGATTTGTGCTCTAGTTGGTCTGAATTCAGAACGTGTGTTCTTAACCTCCAGATTACACTACCCGTTGGCCTGTAGGCAAACGGCGTCAACTGACCCTGGTGTGAGGACTTGGGCACCACAGAGGCAGAGGAAACCTGGGGGAGTGACAGTTAGGAACCTTTCAAAGTATTGGTTTATAGATCATACATTCAGTATTCCAAAAGTATTCATTAGGCTCTCAATGTACTAGACGTTTAGAGGAATAAGAGATAAATCGTGAACTTGATCTTCAAAGATCAAGTTGTGCAGAGGCCTCACATATGAAATATTTTATGTGTGGAACTAATTTGAAACATTAGACCACAGGTTCAGCTTTCCTTCCTTTGTGACCACCCACCACACATTACCCAAGTCCAGGCCCAATGACAGCTTGTCAGCTGTGAGCCATAGTAATTGTGCTCCCAGAAGAACGAATTCATCTTCCTCCTGCCTGGAGTGGAAAATATAAACCCAGCTGGGAGAGGAGAAAGGGCTTCTTAGAGAGGGCAGAGTTCACAGAGTGTCAGTATGAAGCAACTATTTGGTCCCTTTCCTTTTCTACCTTTTATTGGGGAGTACGGAGAGTGTAAGACCTGTCTCTCTGCAACCCCCACCAATGCAAGAAGTCCTAGGACAGAGTCCTGTGAGGCTTGAGGGGTGATTCTTGAATGTGGGGCTGGTGCCTGCCTGTTCCCAGCAGCTCCCACAAAGACTAGGGGCTCGCAGATCTGCAGTGCAACAGCTGGGTGGAGTGGTGCAGCTGAGGGAGACTGAGAGAGTGTCTGGGTTTCCACCATGTGGTGTGGCAAAGATCTTTGAGGTTTTCTGTGGGCCCAGAACCCGCCTTCAGAAGTTAATGAGGGACGTGGCTGCTTTGCAATCCTGCCCTTTCCCCCACAGTATAGAGCCAGAGGGAAGAGGGAGAAGGAAGCTGGGAAAGAGATTTGGATGACATTGACTGAAATTGTAATTCCTGAACTAGATTGAAAAAGCATCACTGGACTGGGCCAACTTCGGTAAAATGGACTAATTTTAGTTTTCTTGCTGTCAGGTGGGAGTGGAAACTTGTCAAAGAAAATTCTGTGCAGTTATAAAAATGAAGGAGTTTCATGTTTTCACATAGCTGATTTGTGATTGTCCAATTCATAACCTTTACACTAGATTTGTTAAATCTACTGTGAGTCAGTTATTGAAAGGCAGGCTTTGTTGAAAAGAACATGGCTTTCTAAATTTTAAAAGCTCCGTTTTAAATAAAAAGAACCCAAGTTTAGAGGTCTCCACTTAGAGCTTATTATAAGCCACAGGGTATGGTGGATATGAAGCAAGAGGGAAGGAAGGGAGGGAGAGCAGGGAGTTGAACATGAAGAGAAGGCAAAATCTAGCCTGAAGGCCTTGGTCTACCTTATTCCCATTAAGGTTGAGAATCTTTGGAGGATGTGTATTAGAAATAGATAACTTTAGGGAAATCCGGAACAGGAATCTTGCTAATGAAGAGCCCAAGACAATTTCAAGACCATGTCAAAATCTGGCACCTGCAGAAATGCTAGGGGTGGGCATATTCAAGCAGAGTGAGGGTCTGAGACAGCACCTACTTTTCCCCACGGCTTGCACTTGTCATGTGAGAGAGCTGCAGTTCTTGCACAACAGAAAGTGTGTCTGCCAGTGGCTTGCTGTGACATGGAGTGAGTTGATCTCATGTAAGGACTGCTGGGCAGACGTTTGGCCAAGTCTCTGAGGGTCAGCAGCACTGGAGAGGCAGGGTGGAGAGTCTGGTCAGTAGTGGGGAGATGGATGAAGTCACCTGGGTGAATCATCACCATGCCTTCCTTGGGTGAGAACAAAGATGAGGTACATCAGCCACCATCCCTTCAGCAGCAGACTTGGGTGGGGGGGCTCCAAACTGGGTAAGATGAGTCTCCCTCAAATGACCATCAAGGGGGGAGAACAGAGAAGAGCCACACAGAGACAAGACAACACCTTCCTCGACCTGCTGCTACTTAGGTCTCCCTTGGTGTATCACCAAGGTGCAGGAAGGAGAAAAGGAGGGGAAGGGAGAAAAAGATGGAACATTAACCAAAAGAATCTGTTTTAAGCTGGAAGAGACTGAATTATCTTCAGTTAGAAAGTTTTGGGCTCCAGAGAGAGATGAGATAAGTTTTAGAAAATAAAGGGAGTTACTTTTTTTTTTTTTTTGTTTGTTTGTATATCTGAGTCACAGTGCGGTAGACATATTACTGTCCACAAGCATTAAGTGGCCCTGGTCAGGCAGGAGGATTAGACATCCTGACCCTGTGGAACTCAATCATGTTGATGTGACTTGCTTTGGCATATAAAATGTGAGCAAAATGGAGACATCTCTTCTAGACAGAAAAGCTAAGAGGCAGCATGAGGCTGGCCATGCTGTTTTATCTCTGCCTTTTACAACCAAGGTAGCATGTGCTGAGATGGAGCCTATATCAGCCTGGGCTCTTGAGTGACTATGACAAGCAGACCCTCCTTATCAATTTATGATGAGTGAGAAGTAAACCTTCTTCTTAAAAGCCACTGTGATTTTTGGCTTATTTGTTACTGCAGCATAAGCTACCTATTCTGACTGATACACAGTGTGAAAATTTCATCCCCATTACATGGTCTCTATAACTCCATTATCAACAATTATCCTTAATTTGCTGAAGAAGGCAGCTGGATTAAATTCCAGTCTAAGGAAGAAACATGGTGACCAGGATTTATGTAACAATTTAATGATTTTTTAATTTTTATTTTTGGTGAAAATATGTACAACAAAACATACACCACGTCAACAATTTCTACAAATGTACAATTCAGTGACATTGGTTACGTTCTTCAAGTTGTATTACCTTTCTCCACAATCCAATTTAAGGGTTTAATTGTTGTTGTTAGGTGCCATCGAGTCAGTTCCAACTCATAGTGACTCTTTGTACAACAGAATGAAACAGTGCCTGGTCCTGTGCCATCCTCGTGATCATTGTTATGCTTGAGCCCATTGTTGCAGCCATTGTGTCAATCCATCTTGTTGAGGGTCTTCTTCTTTTTCACTGACTCTGTACTTTACCAGGCATGGTATTCTTCTCCAGCTAATGATCCCTCCTGATATCTTGTCCAAAGAACGTGAGACGAAGTCTTGTCATCCTCGCTTCTAAGGAGCATTCTGGCTGTACTTCTTCCAAGACAGATTTATTTGTTCTCCTGGCAGTCCATGGTATATTCAATATTCTTCGCCAATGCCATAATTGAAAGGCATCAATTCTTCTTCGGTCTTCCTTATTCATTGTTCAGCTTTCACATGCATATGAGGCGATTGAAAATACCATGGCTTGGGTTAGGCCCACTTTAGTCCTCAAAGTGACATCTTTGCTTTTTAACACTTTAAAGAGCTCTTTTGCAGCAGATTTGCCCAATACAATGTGTCCTTTGATTTCTGGACTGCTGCTTCCATGGGCATTGATTGTGGATCCAAGTAAAATGAAATCCTTGACAACTTCAATCTTTTCTCCATTTATCATGATATTGCTTATTGGTCCAGTTGTGAGGATTTTTGTTTTCTTTATGTTGAGGTGTAATCCATACTGAAGGCTGTAGTCTTGGATCTTCATCAGTAAGTGCTTCTAGTTCTCTTTGCTTTCAGTGAGCAAGGTTGTGTCATCTGCATAAGGCAGGTTGTTAATGAGTTTTCCTCCAATCCTGATTCTGTGTTCGTCTTCATATAGTCCAGCTTCTCCGATTATTTGCTCAGCATACAGATTGAATAAGTATGGTGAAAAGATACAACCCTGACTCACATCTTTCGTGACATTAAACCACGCAGTATCCCCTTGTTCTGTTTGGACAATTGCCTCTTGGTCTATATTACAGGTTCTTCACGAGCACAATTAAGTGTTCTGGAGTTACCATTCATTGCAATGTTATCCATAATTTGTTAAGATCCACACAGTTGAATGCTTTGCATAATCAATAAAACACAGGTAAACATCATTCTGATATTCTCTGCTTTCAACCATGATCCATCTGACATCAGCAATGATATCCCTTGTTCCATGTCCTCCTCTGAATGTGGCTTGAATTTCTGGCAGTTCCCTGTCGATGATCTTCAGCAAAATTTTACTTGTGTGTTGTATTAATGATAATGATATTGTTCAATGATTTCTGCATTCTGTTGGCTCACCTTTCTTCCGAATAGGCATAAATACGGATCTCTTCCAGTTGGTTGGCCAGGTAGCTAGCAGGTAGCTTTCTTGGCATGGACGAGTGAGCACTTCCAGTGCTGCATCCGTTTGCTGAAACATCTCAATTGGTATTCTGTCAATTCCTGGAGCCATGTTTTCCACCAAGGTCTTCAGTGCAGCTTGGACTTCTTTCTTCCATACCATCGGTACTGAAATGGTTGAGTGTTGACCAATTTTTTTGGTACAGTGACTGTGTATTCCTTCCATCTTCTTTTGATGCTTCCTATGTCGTTTAATATTTTGCCCATAGAATCCTTCAACATTGCAACTTGAGGCTTGAATTTTTTCTTTAGTTTTTTCAGCTTGAGAAATGCTGAGACTGTTCTTGCCTTTTGGTTTTCTAACTCCGGGTCATTGCACATATCTTTATAGTAATTTACTTTGTCTTCTCGAGCTGCCCTTTGAAATCTTCTGTTCAGCTGTTTTACTTCATCATTTCTTCCCTTCGCTTCAGCTACTCGATGTTCAAGAGCAAGTTTCAGAGTCTCCTTTTTTTCATTGTGCTTTAAGTGAAAGTTTACAATTCAAGTTAGTCTGTCATACAAAAACTTATACATACAATGTTATGTGACCCTAGTTGCTCTCCCTATACTTTAACAGTACACTCCTCCTTCCCACCCTGGATTTCCTGTGTCCATATCAACCAGTTCCTGACACTCTCTGCCTTCTCATCTCACCTCTGGACAGGAGCTGCCCATTTAGTCTCATGTATCCACTTGAGCTAAGAAGCACACTCTTCACGAGTATCATTGTATGTCCCATAGTCCAGTCTGATCTCTGTCTGAAAGGTTGGCCTCGGGAATGGTTTTAGTTCTGGGTTGACAGAGAGTCTGGGGGCCATGCTTTCTGGGGTTCCTACAAGTCTCAGTCAGACCATTAAGTCTGGTGTTTTTACTAGAATTTGAGTTTGGTACCCCACTTTTCTCCTGCTCCATCAGGGACTCTCTGTTGTGTTCCCTGTCAGGGCAGTCATTCATGTAGCCGGGCGCCATCTAGTTCTGGTCTCAGGCCGATGGAGTCTCTGATTTATGTGGCCCTTTCTGTCTCTTGGGCTAATACTTTCCTTGTGTCTTTGGTATTCTTCATTCTCCTTTTCTCCAGATGGGTTGGGACAAAATGATGCATCTTAGATGGCGGCTCGCTAGCTTTTAAGACCCCAGATGCCACTCATCAAAGTGGGATGCAGAACATTTTCTTAGTTAACTGTTATGCCAATTGACCTAGATGTCCTCTGAAAGCATGGTCCCCAGACCCCCGCCCCTGCTACTCTGTCCCTCAAAGTGTTTGATTATATTCAGGAAACTTCTTAGCTTTGGTTTGGTCCAGTTGTGCTGACTTCCCCGTAGTGTGTGTTGTCATTCCCCTCACCTAAGATAATTCTTGTCTACTATCTAGTTAGTAAATACCCCTCTTCCTCCTTCCACACCCTCTTAACCATCAAAGAATGTTTTCTTCTGTGTTTAAAGTTTTTCTTGAGTTCTTATAATAGTGGTCTTATAGAATATTTGTCCTTTTGTGACCAACAAATTTCACTCAGCATAATGCCTTCCAGATTCATCCATGTTATGAGATGTTTCATGGATTCATCTTTATTCTTTATCATTGCATAGTATTCCATTGTGTGAATATACCAAATTTGTTTATCCATTCATCTGTTGATGGGAACCTAGATTGTTTCCATCTTTTTGCTATTGTGAACAGTGCTGCAGTGAATATGGGTGCGCATATATCTATTCGTGTGATGGCTCTTATTTCTCTAGGATATATTCCTAGAAGTGGGATTGTGGGATTGTATGGTATTTCTATTTCTAGCTTTCTAAGGAAGTGCCATATTGTTTTCCACAATGGTTCTATCATTTTGCATTCCCACCAGCAGTGCATAAGATTTTCGATCTCTCCTCAGCCTCTCCAACATTTGTCATTTCCAGTTTTTTTGATTCATGGCAGTAATGCTGGGGTGAGAAGGTATTTCACTGTGGTTTTGATTTGCATTTCTCTAATGGCTAGTCATCGCAAGCATTTCCCCATGTGTCTGTTGGCCACTTGAATGTTTTCTTTGGTGAAGTGTCTGTTCATTTCCTTTGCCCCTTTTTTAATTGGATTATTTCTCTTTTTGTTGTAGAGGTGTTGGATTTTCTTGTAGACTTTAGAGATTAGACCTTTGTCTGACTTGTAATGTCCAAAATTTTTTTCCCTGTCTGTAGGTTGTTTTTTTACTCTTTTGGTGAAGTCTTTCGTTGAGCATAAGTGTTTAATTTTTAGAAGATCCCAGTTATCTAACTTGTCTTCTGGAGTTTGTGTGTTGTTGGTTATGATGTGTATCCTGTTAGTGCTGTGTATTAGGGCCTCTAGCGTTGATCCTGTTTTTTCTTCTATGAAGTTTATAGTTTTTGGCTTTATATTTAGGTCTTTCATCCATTTTGAATTAGTTTTTGTGCATGGTGTGAGGTATGGGACATCCAGTTTCGCCAGTACCATTTGTTAAAAAGATTGTCTGTTCCCCATTTGATGGGCTTCGGGCCCTTGTCAAAGATTGGGTGACTGTAGGTGGATGGATTTACAACTGGGTTCTCAATTGTGTTCCATTGGTCAAGGTATCTGTCTTTGTACCGGTATCAGGTTGTTTTTAGTAACGTAGCTGTATAGTAGGTTCCGAAGTCAGGTAGTGTGAGTCCTCCTACTGTCTTCTTTTTCAGTAGAGCTTTACTTATCTGGGGCTTCTTCCCTTTCCATATAAAGTTAATGATTAGTTTTCTCATCTCTTTAAAGAATGTTGTTAGTATCTGGTTTGGAACTGCATTGTATTTGTAAATTTCTTTGGGTAGAATTGTCATTTTCACAATGTTGAGTCTACCTATCCATGAGTATGGTATGTTTTTCCATTTAAGTAGCTCTCTTTTGGTTTCTTGCAGTAGTGTTTTGTGGCTTTCCTTGTATAGGTCTTTTACGTCCCTAGTTAGATTTATTCCTATTTTGTTTTTTTAGGGGCTATTATAAATTGTATTTTTTTTTGTGATTTCCTTTTCATTATTCTCTTTATTGGTGTATAGGAATCCAACTGATTTTTGTATGTTTATCTTGTATCCTGCTACTCTGCTGAATCTTTCTAATAGTTCCAGTAGTTTTCTCGTAGAGTCTTTAAGGTTTTCTATGTTTAGTATCATATAATCCACAAATAGGGGGGGTTTAATTTCTTTATTACCCATTTGGATGAACTTTATTTCTTTTTCTTGCCTTATTGCTATAGCTAGGACTTCCAGCACAATATTAAATAGGAGTGGTAATAAAGGGCATCCTTGTCTTGTTCCTGTTATCAAGGGGAATGTTTTCAGTCTCTCTCCATTAAGAATGAAGTTGACCGTTAGTTTTTCATAGATGCCCTTTATGATGTTGAGAAATGTCCCTTCTATACATATTTTATTGAGAGTTTTTATCAGGAGTGGGTGTTGGACTTTGTTGAATGCCTTTTCTGTGTCAATTCAGATAATCATGTGATTATTTTCTTTCCTTTTATTTATGTGGTGGATTACAATGATTGATTTTCTAATGTTGAACCATCCTTGCATAGCTTGTATGAATACTACTTGGTTGTGGTGTATTATTATTATTATTTTTTGTTAATCATAATTTTTGCAGATTTTTTTTTATATTTTATTGTACTTCAGGTGAAGGCTTACAGAACAAATAGTTTCTCATGAAACAGTAGTACACGTGTTGTTTTATGACATTGGTTAACCACACCACAACATATTAACCCTGTAAATTCTCAACCGTTTTTTTTTTTTTGGTGAAAATACACATAGCCAAAGATACACCATTTCAAAAATTCCTACATACACAGTTCAGTGACATTGACTATCCTCTTCCAATTGTGCTGTTATTCTCACATAAGATGAAGGCTTACAGAAAAAAATAGTTTCTCATTTAACAGTTACTACAAATGTTGCCCTATGACAATGGTTAACAATCTCACAACATATCAACAATATCCTTACTCAATTTTGTGTTCCCTATCACCAGCTTCCTTGTCCCCTTCTGCTTCCTGGCCCTTGTCACTGGACTCCTGTACCTCATTAGTCTCATTTGGTTTTACGGGGCTGTCCACTCCCAGGCTGAACAGCGAACCTCGGAGGTAACTTCACCACTGAACTAAAAGGGTGTCTGGGGGCCATACTCTCGAGGTTTCTCCAGCCTCCTTTAGGCCAGTAAATCTAGTCTTTTTTGTGTGAGTTAGAATCATGCTCTGTCCAGAACCCTCTGTTGTGATCCTGGTCAGAGCAGTCAGTGGTGGTAGCCGGGCACCATCTAGCTGTACTGGACTCAGTCCGGTGGAGGCCTTGGTAGCTGTGGACAATTAGTCCTTTGGACGAATCTTTTCCTTGTATACTGTTCTCTTCATTCTCCCTTGCTCCCGAAGGGATGAGACCAGTGGAGTATCTTAGATGGCCGCTCACAGGCTTTTAAGACCCCAGACACTACTCACCAAGGTAGAATGTAGAGCATTGTCTTTATAAGCTGTGTCATGCCAATTGAGCTAGATGTTCCCTGAGGCCATGGTCCCCAGAGCCCTCTGCCCAGCAATTCAACCCCTCAGGGGGTTTGGATGTGTCTATGGGGCTTCCATGACCTTTCCTTGTACAGGTTGTGCTAGTTTCCCCTGTATTGTGTACTGTCTCACCCTTTACCCAAGATACCACTTATCTATTGCCTATTTAGTATTTCCCCCCCGCACCCCTCCCATCCCTGGTAACCAACAAAGATTGTTACATTTTGCATGTGAACTTTTTCATGGGTTTTTACAATAGAGGTCTCATACAATATTTGTCCTTTTGTGATTGACTTATTTCACTCAGCATAATGTCCTCCAGTTTCATCCATGTTATGAGATGCTTCACAGATTCATTGTTGTTCTTTCTCGTTGCATAGTACTCCATTGTGTGTATGTACCATAGTTTGTTTATCCATTCATCTGTTGATCGGCATCTGGGTTGTTTCCATCGTTTTGCTATTGTGAACAATGCTGCCATGAACATAGGTGTGCATATGTCTATTTGAGTGACGACTCTTATTTCTCTAGGATATGTTCCTAGGAGTGGGATTGCTGGGTCAAATGGTATGTCGATTTCTAGCTTTCTGAGGAAGCGCCATATCATTTTCCAAAATGGTTGTATCATTTTGCATTCCCACCAGCAGTGCATAAGAGTTCCGATCTCCCCACAGCCCCTCCAACATTTGTTATTTCCAGTGTTTTTGATTTGTGCCGGTAATGCCGGGGTGAGTTGGTATCTCATTGTGGTTTTAGTTTGCATTTCTCTAACGGCTAGTGATCGCGAGCATTTCCTCATGTGTCTGTTGGCAATTTGAATGTCTTCTTTGGTGAAGTGTCTGTTCATTTCCTTTGCCCATTTTTTAATAGGATTATTCGTCTTTTTGTTGTAGAGGTGTTGGATTTTCTTGTAGATTATGGAGATTAGACCTTTGTCTGACTTGTACTGTCCAAAAATTTTTTCCCAGTCTGTAGGTTCTCTTTTGACTCTTTTGGTGAAGTCTTTTGAAGAGCATAGGTGTTTGATTTTTAGAAGATCCCAGTTACCTAGCTTATCTGTTGGGTTTTGTGCATTGATGGTTATGATTTGTATCCTGTTAATGCTGTGTATTAAGGCCTGTAGTGTTGGTCCTATTTTTTCTTCTCTGAACTTAATAGTTTTAGGCTTTATATTTAGGTCTTTGATCCATTTTGAAGTAGTTTTTGTATATGGTGTAAGGTATGGTTCCTGTTTCATTTTTTTGCAAATGGCTATCCAGTTTTGCCAGCACCATTTGTTAAAAAGACTCTCTTTTCCCCATCTGATGGACTTTGGGCCCTTGTCGAAGATCAGGTGACCGTTAGGTGGATGGATTTACATTTGGGTTCTCAATTCTGTTCCATTGGTCAATCTATCTGTCGTTGTACCAGTACCAATCTGTTTTGACTACTGTAGCTGTATTGTAGGTTCTGAAGTCAGGTAGTGTGAGTCCTCCAACTTTATTCTTCTTCTTCAGTAGTGCTTTACTTATTCGGGGCTTCTTCCCTTTCCATATAAAGTTAATGATTAGTTTTTCCATCTCTTTGAAGAATGTTGTTGGTATTTGGATCGGAATTGCATTGTATTTGTAAATTGTTTTGGGTAGAATTGACATTTTCATGATTTTGAGTCTGCCTATCCATGAGCATGGTATGTTTTTCCATTTATGTAGATCCCTTTGGGTTTCATGCAGTAGTGTTTTATAGTTTTCTTTGTATAGGTCTTTTACATCCCTGGTCAGATTTATTCCTAAGTATTTTATCTTTTCAGGGGCTATTGGAAATGGTATTGTTTTCCTAATTTCATTTTCATCGTTCTCCTTACTGGTGTATAGGAATCCAACTGATTTTGAAATGTTTATCTTGTATCCTGCTACTCTGCTGAATCTTTCTATTAGTTCCAGTAGATTTCTCGTGGAGTCTTTAGGGTTTTCTATGTATAGTATCATATCATCTGCAAACAGGGACAGTTTAACTACTTCATTACCAATGTGTATGCCCTTTACTTCTTTTTCTTGCCTTATTGCTCTAGCTAGAACTTCCAGCACAATGTTAAATAGGAGCGGTGATAAAGGGCATCCTTGTCTTGTTCCTGTTTTCAAGGGGAATGTTTTCAGCCTCTCTCCACTAAGAATGATGTTGGCCGTTGGTTTTGCATAGATGCCCTTGATTATGTTGAGAAATTTCCCTTGTATACCTATTTTATTGAGAGTTTTTATCAGGAATGGGTGTTGGACTGTGTCAAATGCCTTTTCTGCGTCAATTTAGATGATCATGTGATTCTTTTCTTTCCTTTTATTTGTGTGGTGGATTACGTTGATTGATTTTCTAATGTTGAACCATCCTTGCATACCTGGTATGAATCCTACTTGGTCGTGGTGTATTATTTTTTTGATATGCTGCTGAATTCTATTGGCTAGAATTTTGTTCAGAATTTTTGCATCTATATTCCTGAGAGATACTGGTCTGTAATTTTCTTTTTTTGTGATGTCTTTGCCTGGTTTTGGTATCAGTGTTATGCTGGCTTCATAGAATGAATTTGGAAGTGTTGCTTCCTTTTCTATTCTCTGAAATAGCTTGAGTAGAACTGGTACACGCTCTTCTGTAAATGTTTTGTAGAATTCTCCAGTGAAGCCATCTGGGCCAGGGCTTTTTTCAGTCGGGATTTTTTTTTATTACCTTTTCAATCTCTTCTCTTGTTATGGGTCTGTTCAGATTTTCAACATCACTTTGTTGTAGTTTGGGTAGGCCTTGTGTTTCTAGAAATTTATCCATTTCCTCTAGGTTTTCAAATCTGTTGGAGTATAGTTTTTCATAATATTCTGTTATAATCCTTTTTATTTCAGTTGGGTCTGTTGTAATGTCCCCCATTTCATTTCTTATTTGGGTTATTTGTGTCCTCTCCTGTTTTTTTTTGTCAGTCTGGCCAGTGATTTGTCGATTTTGTTGATTCTTTCAGAGAACCAAATTTTGGTTTTGTTGATTCTTTCTATTGTTTTTCTGTTCTCTATTTCATTTATTTCTGCTCTGATCTTTACTATTTCCTTTCTTCTGTTGGTTGTGGGCTTTTTTTTGCTGTTCTCTTTCTATTTGTTTGAGTTCTGTAGTTAATGTTTTGATTTTGTCCCTTTCTTCTTCTTTGATATGTGCATCTATTGCTATAAATTGTCCTCTGAGGACTGCCTTCGCTGTGTCCCAAACGTTTTGGCATGATGTGTTTTCATTCTCATTGGATTCTAGGAATTTTTTGATTCCATCTCTGATTTCTTCTATTGCCCAGTGATGTGTAAGCAGGGTATTATTCAGTTTCCATGTAGTTGATTTTTTTTCCTTGCTCTTTCTATTGTTAATTTCCACCTTGATGGCATTGTGGTCAGAGAAGATACTTTGAATTATCTCAACGTTTTGGATCTTGTTGAGGATTGCCCTGTGGCCTATGATGTGGTCTATTCTGGAGAACGTTCCATGTGCCTTGGAAAAGAAGGTGTACTTTGCAGCGGTTGGATGGAGTATTCTATATACGTTTATGAGGTCAAGTTGGCTGATTGTGCCGTAAGGTCTTCTGTATCTTTGCTGAGTTTCTTCTTAGTTGTTCTGTCCTTTACTGAGAGTGGTGTGTTGAAGTCTCCTACTGTTACTGTGGAACTGTCAATTTCTCTTTTCAATGTTGTTAGAGTTTGTTTTATGTATTTTTGAGCCCTGTCATTGGGTGCGTAGATGTTTATTATGGTTGTATCTTCATGATGGATGGATCGTCCCCTTAATCATTATATAGTGTCCTTCTTTGTCTTTTATGGTATGTTTTGTTTTAAAGTCTATTTTATCTGAGATTAGAATTGCCACTCCTGCTCTTTTTTGGTAGTTGTTAGCTTGATATATTTTTTTCCAACCTTTGACTTTTAATAAATTCACATCTTTGTTTCCAAGGTATGTCTCTTGTAGACAGCATATTGATGGATGCTGTTTTCTTATCCATTCTTTCACTCTCCGTCTCCTTATGGGTGCATTGAGTCCATTTACATTCAGTGTAATTATTGATAGATGTGAGTTTGTTGCTGTCATTTTGTAGTGCTTTTTTTTGTGGTGCTGAAGTTTTCTTTGTTCTTATTCTCTTGTGCTGAGTTACTTTTGTTTGTGGATTTTTTTTCATTTCTTTTGTTTTTGCTGAGACTTTATGTTTTTCGTCTTTATTTTTATGAGTTGGTTTGTTAACTTTCTTTGAGGTTACCATGAATTTTACCCTTATCTTTCTAAGTTTGAAGCAGTCTACCATTACTTGGTATCACCTTGCCTTCCTCTCCATTAGAAGGTTCTATACCTGTGCCGTTTATTCCCTCTTTCATTGTTTTGATGTTGTTGTCATCTATCGATTGAGTGCTCTGATTCTCTGTTGTATTTCTTTTGGTTTTGGATAGTCCTTGAGAGTTCATTTCCTAGATTGGTATCTGGCTCGTATGATCCTGCGTCCTAGGTTCTGCCTGTGGGCTGAAGCTGTTTGTCCTCAGATCGAAGAACTCTCTTTAATAATTCTTGTAAGTTTGGTTTGACTTTTACATATTCCCTTAGTTTCTGTTTATCTGGAAATGACCTAATTTCACCATCAAATTTGAACGAGAGTTTTGCAGGATATATTATTCTTGGCTGACAATTTTTTTCTTTCAAGATTTTATATATGTCATCCCATTGCCTTCTTGCCTGTATGGTTTCTGCTGATAATCTGAACTTAGTCTTATTGTTTCTCCTCTGTATGTGACTTCTTGTTTTTCACGATCTGCTCTCAGGATTCTTTGTTTGTCTTTGGTTTTGGTGAGTGTGAATAGGATATGCATTGGTGACTTTATTTTGGGGTGTCTTCTACATGGGGTTCGTTGAGCTTGGATGGCCAGCTTTTCATCTTTCATGATATTGGGGAAGTTTTCTGTCAGCAGTTCCTCAATGATCCTCTCTGTGTTTTCTGTTTTCTCCCCCTCTTCTGGTATGCCAATCACTCGTAAATTTTTGCTTTTAATTGTGTCCCACATAACTCTCAGGGTCTCTTCATTTTTCTTTGTTCTTTTTTCTGAGTTTTCCTGAAACAGAGTTGTATCGAAGTTTGTCTTCCGTTCCATTGATTCTGTCTTCCACATTTTCAAATCTGCTTCTCAGCCCTGCTATGACATCATCCATTTCTGAAATCTTGTTGTTTATCTTTTGGATTTATGATTGTTGTTTTTGTATTATTTCTAGTTGTGAATTTATTTTGGCATTTTGTTCCTGCATCATCTTCCTGAATTCCTCCAATTTTTTGTCTGTATTTTCCATGAATTTGTCTATTTTTTCCTCATGTTTGTCAGCTTTTTGCCTCAGTTCTTGGAAAATTCTGAGTATTAGAGATTTGAATTCCCTATCAGATACTTCTACTGCATTTTCTTCCACAGGAGAGTCATCTGGTGTTTTAATTTGGACACCTACTGGAACCATCCTGTCCTGTTTTTGTAAATGTTTTGATACTGTCTGCTGTTTTCAGGGAATTCAGTAGTTATTTCTCTCATTTATTGATTGTAGATTTGTTTGTTTCGTCCCTTTTTTTAAATAAAAAAATTTGACTATGTCTGAGCAGGCAGACTGCAT
Organism: Dugong dugon; assembly: GCA_030035585.1. Taxonomy (NCBI): domain Eukaryota; kingdom Metazoa; phylum Chordata; class Mammalia; order Sirenia; family Dugongidae; genus Dugong; species Dugong dugon. The sequence goes on from CM057465.1 coordinate 12,742,454, forward strand.
GCTCTTTGTTGTTTGCTCGTCTGTGCACTCAATACTTTTCGCCTCCTTCTCCAACTGGCAGGTTCAGTCACTCAGATATGGTACAGCAGGGCAGGTCTAGCTGAAGAGGAGCCACTGGGACAGGTTGTTTGTGGCACTCACTGCAGCCACCAGGGCGGGTGGGTAATCAGCACTGGGCAGTGCCTGCACTGCTTGGTGGTGTGATGTCAAGCACACAGTGCAGGTTGGCAGGATGCAGCAGTGAGATGGTTATGTGTGGAGCTAAGCTGGATATAGGAGAGAGGAGAGAGGAACAGGAGCCAAAAAACATACAAACAAACAAAAAAGAATGCTAGGGGAGCTTGCCATTGGAATTGAGAGATGAGAAACTATGAAATGGAGAAAAACAGAAAGGGGAAGAGGAAGAAAAGAATGAACAAATAAAAATCAGAAAGGTTAAAGAACCGCAAAGTTCCCAGGGATCCCACCAATGCAGCAATGAGGTCTAGGGAAGTTGCTCTCAGGTGTCGCAGCACAGCCTGGCCAGAAGGCACAGAGGCATACAACGCCTGGTATTCAGGGATCAGAAAGAGAAGGAAGATATAGAGAGATGAGAAACTTAGCAATGAAGAAAGACAAAAAGGGAAAAAGAGGGAAAAGAAAAGAAAACAAATTAAAAAAAAAAAAAAAGAACAAGAAAGGCCCCCCCAAAAAACAGGGAAAAAACAAAACCCAATGAAAAAAGAAATGTCCTCAGGGATCCCTCCACACGTTTGTAGAAGCCAAAGGGGAGTTCCTTGCCACGCAGCTCCGCCTGGCCAGAAAGGGCTCCCAACTCAAGAAAAGGAAAAGAAAACAAACAAACAATTCAAAATGAACAAATGAACAAAAGCCCCGGGATCCCACCAGCACAGTAGCCCAGACTGGGAAGCAGCTCTACACTCGAATGGAGCTCTGCAGCCCCTCAGGAAAAAGCAAAGATGATGCATGGAGCCAAGCACTCGAGCGAAAGGAGGGGGAGATGGCAAGAGGCAAGCAAGAAATCCAAAGAAGCAGAGGGAAAAAAAAAAAAAAAGCAACACCAGCAGCCAACAAATGGCACTCAGAGAGCCAGCCAGTGTGGGCTGGTGTTTCTGGACAAGAGACTGTGTCCACGGGAAGCAGAGGAGGCCGAGTGTGGTGAAGAAGGGTGGAGAGTGGGAAAGCGTATATCACAAATTGCCGGCGCTCTGGAGCCCCTCAGGAAGAAGCAAAGATGGCGCACGGAGCCAGGCACTTGAGGTGGCGAGAGGCAAGTGAGAAATCAAAAGAAGCAGAAAAAAAAAGCAAAACTAGCAGCCAACAAATGGCACCCAGAGAGCCGCCAACTTGGGTGTGTGGAATCCAAGCAGCCGGCGCTTCCCAGTCAAAAGACCATGGCCGTGGGAAGCAAAGGAGGCCGAGCCGGGGTGAAGAGGGGTGGAGGGTGGGAAAGCGCACACCGCAAATTACTGGCTGTTTTGTCTCCCACTGGACGCTCCTTGAGGCTGCTTTCTTGTACCCCTATTTGCTGGTCTCCGATAGAAGTCCAAGATGGTGGATCCGCGCTGCGTTAGCTGGTAGAGGACCTCTGCATGAATCTCTCCTCGCTCTCTGTTCTCTGTCAGTTTTCTCACTCCATTTGGTGCTTGGCTGAGTTCTTTATCTCTTCATTTAGGGTTTCAGGATTGTTGTCTTCTCTGTTCGGCTTAGTTTTTCGGATCTTTGCTGTGGAGGGATGGCGTGGTGCTTCTGCGTACAGCGCCATTTTGCCAGAACTCGTATTATTTTTTTTTATATGATGCTGAATTCTATTGGCTAGAATTTTTGTTGAGAATTGTTGCATCTATATTCATGAGAGATATTGGTTTGTAATCTTTTATTTTTATGGTGTCTTTGTCTGGTTTTCATATCAGGGTTATGCTGGCTTCATTGAATGAGTTCAGAAGTGTCACTTCCTTTTCTATGTTCTGAAATAATTTGAGCAGTACTGGTATACGCTCTTCTCTGAATGTTTGGTAGAATTCTCCAGTGAAGCCACCTGGGCCAGGGCATTTTTTTGTTGGGAGTTTTTAAAGTTACCTTTTCAATCTCTTTTCTTGTTATGGGGCTGTTCAGATTTTCAACATTACTTTGTATTAGTTTGTGTAGGTAGTGTTTTTCTAGAAATTTATCTATTTCCTCTAGGTTTTCAAATTTGTTGGAGTACAGTTTTTCATAATACTCTGTTATGACCCTTTTTATTTTAGTTGGGTCTGTTGTAATGTCCCCCACTTCATTTTTTATTTGGGTTATTTGCATCCTCTCCTGTTTTTCTTTTGTCAGTCTGGCCATTGGTTTGTCGATTTTGTTGATCCTTTCAAGGAACCAACCCTTGGTTTGTTGATTCTTTCTACTGTTTTTCTATTCTCTATTTCATTTATTTCTGCTCTGATCTTTATTATTTCCTTTATTCTGGTGGCTGTGGGCTTTTTTTGCTGTTCTCTTTCTGTTGGAGTTATGTAGTTAATGTTTTGATTTTGTCCCTTCTTTTTTAATGTGTGCATCTATTGCTATAAATTGTCCTCTGAGGACTGCCTTGGCTGTGTCCCAAAGCTTTTGGTATGATGTGTTTTCATTCTCATTTGATTCTAGGAATTTTTTGATTCTGTTTCTGATTTCTTCTATTACCCAGTGGTTTGAAAGCAGGGTGTTATTCAGCTTCCATGTAACTGTTTTTTCTCCTTGCTCTTCCTGTTAATTTCTACCTTGATGGTGTTATGGTCAGAGAAGATACTTTTTATTATCTCAACGTTTTGGATTTTGTTGAGGGTTGCTCTGTGGCCTAAGGTGTGATCTATTCTGGAGAACATTCCATGTGCATTGGAAAAGAATGTGTACTTTGCAGCTGTTGGGTGGAGTGTTCTATATATATCTATGAGGTCAGGTTGGCTGATTGTGTCCTTTAGTTCTTCTGTATCTTTGTTGAGTTTCTTTCTAGATGTTCTGTCCTTTACTGAGAGTGGTGTGTTGAAGTCTCCTACTGTTATTGTGTAACTGGCAGTTTCTCTTTTCAGTGCTGTTAGAGTTTATGTATTTGGAGTCTAGTCATTTGGTGCGTAGATGTTTAGTAAGGTTATGTCTTAATGATGGATCATTCCTTTAATTATTATATAGTGCTCTTCTTTGTCTTTTATGGTGGATTTTGTTTTAAAGTCTATTTTATCTGAGATTAGTATTGCCACTCCTGCTCTTTTTTGGTAGCTGTTTGCTTGATATATTTTTTCCATCATTTGATTTTTAATAAATTTATGTCTTCATTTCTAAGGTGTGTCTCTTGTAGACAGCATATTGGTAGATCCTGTTTTTTCTTATCCATCTGTCACTCTCTGTCTCTTTATGGGTGCATTTAGGCCATTTGCATCAGTATAATTATTGATAGGTGTGAGTTTATGGCTGTCATTTTGTAGTGCTTTCTTTTGTGGTGCTGACATTTTCTTTGTTCCTCTTACACTCCTCTGCTGAACTCTTTTTGTCTTTGGATTTTTTTCATGCCTTTCGTTTTTGTAGATTTTGTATTTACTAGACTTTATGTTTTTCTTCTTTATTTTGATGAGTAGGTTTGTTATCTTTCTTTGTGGTTACCTTGAAATTTACCCTTATCTTCCTAGGTTTGAACCAGTCTATCATTAATTGGTATTGCCTTGCCTTCCTCTCCATTAGAAGGTTCTATACCTACACCATTAATTCCCTATTTTATTGTTCTTATGTTGTTGTCGCTTACAGATTAACCTCTCTGGCTCCCTGTTGTAATTCTTTTGGTTTTGGATAGTCCTTGAGAGTTCATTTCCTAGGTTGATATCTGGCTGGTACTATCCTGTGTCCTATATTCAGCGTCTTGTCTGTTGTTGTTTGTTCTCAGACTGAAGGACTCCCTTTAATAATTCTTGTAAGTTTGGTTTGGTTTTTACATAGTCCCTTAATTTCTGTTTATCTGGAAATGTCCTAATTTCACCATCATATTCGAATGAGAGTTTTGCAGGATATATTATTCTTGGCTGGCAATTTTTTTCTTTCAATGTTTTATATATGTCATCGCATTGCTTTCTTGCCTGCGTGGTTTCTGCTGAATAATCTGGGTTTAGTTTCTCCTCTGTATGTGACTTTTTGTTTTTCTGGAGCTGCTCTCAGGATTCTTTGTTTGTCTTTGGTTTTAGTGAGTGTGATTATGACATGCCTTGGTGATTTTCTTTTCAGGTCTATCCTATATGGGGTTTATTGAGCTTTTTGGATGGTCAGCTTTTCATCTTTCATGATTTTGGGGAAGTTTTCTGTCAACAGCTCTTCAGTGATCCTCTCTGTGTTTTCTGTTTTCTCCCCTGGTCTGGAACTCTGATCACTCACAAATTTTTGTTTTTGATTGTATCCCAGATAATTCTCAGGTTCTTTAATTCTTTTTTCTGATTTTTCCTCAATCATAGTTGTATCCAAGTGTTTGTCTCCAATTTTGCTGATCCTGTCTTCCATCATTTCAAACCTGCTCCTCAGTCCTTCTATGACAATGTCCATTTCTGAAATCTTGTTGTTTATTTTTTGGATTTCTAATTGTTGTTTTTGTATGATTTCTAGTTGTGAATTTATTTTAGCGTTATGTTCCTGTATTATTTTCCTGAATTCTTCTGTTTTTTTTGGTCTGGATTTTCCATGAAATTCTCTATTTTTCCTTATTTTTATCTACTTTTTTCTTCAACCCTTGGGTAGCTCTAAATATTAGAGATTTGAATTCCCTATCAGGTAGTTCTAGTGCCTTTTCTTCTACTGGAAAGTCATCTGGTGTTTTATCTTGGACACCTACTGGAACCATCCTGTCCTTTTTTTTTCTTTTCTTTTTAATATGTTTTGATATTGTCTGCTGTCTTCGGGACACTCAGTAGTTATTTTATTCATTTTTTGGTTGTAGATTTGTTTGTTTCATCCTGCTTTTTGTTTTATTTGGTTATGCCCAAGCAGGTGGGCTGTGCCTTCTTTGTTGTTTGCTTGTTTGTGGGCATGATACTTTTCACCTCCTTGTCTAATGGGCAGGGTCAGTCACTCAGCTATGGTGCAGGTGTACTGAAGGGGAGTTGCTGGGATAGGTTGTTTGTGGCATGTAGTAGGGCTGACAGGGTGGTCTGGTAATCAGTGCAGGGAAGGTTCTGGTAGGACGTGCCTGTGCTGTTTGGGGGTGTGATGTTCAGCACACAGTGCAGGTAGGCAGGACGGAGTGGGGATATTTTGACGTGTGGAGCTAAGATCGGTATGGGGAAGAACAAAGAAAGGAGAGAGATACAGGAGTGAAAAAGACAAACAAAAAGAGTGCTAAAGGAGCTTGCCATTGAAGTGGAGAGTTGAGAGACTGATAAATGAGAAAAACAAAAAGGAAAAGAAAAAAAGAAAAAGCATAAAAGGAAAAAAATTAGGAAAAAAAGAAAAGAAGAGCCCCCAGGGATCCCACTGGTGCTCCTGCAAAAACTTGGGATGTTGCTCCCAAGCCACAAAGTACAGCCTGGCTAGAAGGGGTAGAGCTGTCACACGGTGTCAAGTACTCAGAAGACAGGAAGAGAATGTAAGTATAGAGTGACTAGACACTAAGAAATGAAGATGACAAAAAAAGGAAAGAGAGAGAAAAGAAAAGAAAACAAAAAACAAAAAAAGAAAAGGAAAAAAGAAATGCCCCCAGGGATCCAACTTTGTGGCCGTGCAGACTGAGGAAGTAGCTCCCAAGCTGCACAGTACAGCCTGGCTAGAAGGGGCTCCCGTGCCGAGAAAAGAAAAATAAAACAATCAAACAAATCAAAACAGAACAAATCAAAACAAACAAACAAAAAGACCTGGGGATCCTACCAGTGTGGCGGCATGGCCTGGGAAGCAGTTCCACAGTCAAGTGGCATTTCACAGCCTTTCAGGAAGAAGCAAAGATGGCTCATGGAGCCAGGTATTTGAGAGAAAGGAAGGGGAGGTGGTGAGAGGTATGGAAGGAACCAAAAGATGTGGAAAAAAGCAACACCATCAACAAACAAATGGCACTCAGGGAGCCGGCCAGTGTGGGCGGGTGGAATCGGAGTGGCACAGGGCTGAAGTTGGTGCCTCCCGGCCAAGAGACTGTGGCCACAGGAAGCAGAGGAGGCTGAATGGGGGTGAAGAAGGCTGTGGGGTGGGAAAGCGTATATCGCTGGTTACTGGTTGTTCTGTCTCCTGCTAGGAGCTCCTTGAAGCTGCTTTCCCAAACTCCATGTTCACCCAACTTCAACAGGAGTCCAAGATGGAGAATCCGTGCTGAGTTAGCTGATAGGGGACCTCTGCATGTATCTCTCCTTGATCTCTGTTTTCTGTCAGTTTCTTATTCCATTTGGTGCTTGGCTGAGTTCTTTATCTCTTCATTGGATACTTAGGGTTTCAGGATTGATGTTTGTCTCTGATTTAGCTTTCGGGTCTTTACTGTGGAGGGACAGCATGGTGCTTCTGTTTATGGTGCCAAGTTGCCCAGAAGTCCTCGTTTTTCTGTATGTATTTTCTTTTCATCTTTTTCATTGTTGATTTTGTATTTGCTGAGTCTTTATATTTTTCTTGTTTTTTATTTTGATGTGTAGAATTGTTATTTTCTCTTGTGATTACCTTAATAGTTACCCCCATTCTTCTAAGTTTAAACCAGTCTTTTATTTCTTTGTATTGCCTTGACTTCCTCACCATCTGAAAAATCTATGAGTACATTTTTTAGTCCTTATTTTTTGTTTTAATATTGTCATCTTTTACACACTGACATCTCTGTTTCCCTATTTTCAGTGTTTTACCTTTGATTTATTTTTGTGACTTCCCTATCTGGGTTGATATTTGATTGCTCTGTCCTGTGTTCTAGTCTTGGGTTGTTATCTGATGTTATTGATTTTCTAACTGGAGGACTCCCTTTAGTATTTCTTGTAATTTTGGTTTGGTTTTTACAAATTCCCTTAACTTCTGTTTATCTGGAAATGCCCTAATTTTGCCATCATATTTGAGAGACAGTTTTGCTGGATATAAAATTCTTCGCTGGCAATTTTTTTCCTTCGAGGCTTTATATATGTCATCCCATTGCCTTCTTGCCTGCGTGGTTTCTGCTGAGTAGTCTGAGCTTAGTCTTATTGACTCTCCTTTGTAGATGACTTTTAGTTTATCCCTAGCCTCTCTCAAGAGTCTATCTTTGGTTTTGGCAAGTTTGATTATAATATGTCTTGGTGACTGTCTTTTGGGATCTACCTTATGTGGGGTTCGATGAGCATCTTGGATAGATATCTTCTCATCTTTCATGATATCAGGGAAGTTTTCTGTCAACAAATCTTCAAAAATTCTCTCTGTATTTTCTATTATCCTCCCTGTTCTGATACTCCAATCACTCTTGGAGTCCCACATAATTCTTAGAGTTTCTTCATTTTTTAAAATTCTTTTATCTGATTTTTCCTCAGATAAGTCAGTGTCAAGTGCTTTATCTTCAATCTCACTAATTCTGACTTCTATTGCCTCAATTCTGATCCTGTGATTTTCTATTGAGTTGTCTAATTCTGAAATTTTATTGTTAATCTTTTGGATTTCTGATTGCTGTCTCTCTATGAATTCTTGCGTCCTATTAAATTTGTCATTATGCTCTTGAATAACCTTCTTAAATTCCTCTATTTCTTTGTCTGTGTGTTCCTTGGCTTGTTCTGCTTTTTGAATGATCTCCTTCCTGATCTCTTGAAAAGTTCTGTGTGTTAATCTTTTGTGTTCTACCTCTGGTAATTTCAAGAAATTCTCTTCCTCCGGAAAATTTCTTGATTCTTTATTTTGGAAGCTTGCCGAAGCCATCATGGTCTGCCTCTTCATGTGATTTGATATTGACTGTTGTCTCTCAGCCATCAATAAGTTATTATATTTATTTATTTTATGTTTGCTTACTGTGTCCTAGGTTCTTGTTTTGTTTTGATATGCCCAAATAGATTGCTCTTGTGAGCTAGTTGGATTATTGGTGACTTTGAAGCTCTAATGTCCTGTCACAGTTGCTTAGATCTGTTACTAGATATGTGAGACCAGGAGTCTGTTTACGTTTATTGTGTGGATTCAGGCCAGGCGTCCATGTTGTCAGTCACTGGGCATGTGGTGCAGGCTCTCACCTACAGTCCCAGATGGATAGGGATGATTAGAGTAAGCACAGGTATCTGGCTGCAGTAGGGGGTCACGTGCTGAGCAAGGAAGGGGGCTGATGGCTGCCCCTGAGTGTCTGGGAGGATAGTGTGTCCCTGTTCCCTAGAGCACATAGGTGGTGGGTTTTGTAGCTGGAATATGAGCACCCAATGCTGTTGGCTGTAAGGACTGGGAGGCACTACTTATTCTTGGACCCCTGTCGTGGGTGGCTAGGTGGCATGGTTGGAGCCACCAGTCCTCGGGCCCCTGACGTGGGTAGGTGAGGACGCTGCTTAATGGGCAGAGCAGTGTCAAATATCATGAACCTACTGCTTCACCATATAGCTGATACAGTTGAAACAGATGAAGTTAGACTTCAGGTATATACCCTGTTGAACTGTGGTAATGAGGGCCTATGCTGCTGAAATGGGCCCACACAGGTCTATGCAGGGGTAAAAGTCCATGGACCCCTTATGCCTGTGCCTAGGCAAAGGAGCTGCACCTACCCTGAGTTCCTGGCTTAGAGGAGCCAGCAGATTATTTTTTCCTGCTTGCTAATTTGTTCCCTCTCCAAGGCTGGGAGAATGGCTCAGGGCATGTGACCAGTCCTACTTCCTGCCCAGGGGACTCAGCAATTGCTGAAGCCAGCCTGGGACCTGGTGCAGAGCAGGGAGGGGGGAGGTAAATGAGTGAGACAGTTTCCCCAAAGGGGGTGTTTTTTAATCTGTGTGATAGGTCAGGCACAAGTACTTATCTTTTGCTGCTTGAGTGCTGCTTTTCACTGGTTCTGGATGCCCGAGTAGACTCTCTGCTGCTAGGTCTCTCTTGATGCAGAAAATGCCTCCTGAGCACCACTGCTTGACTCACCACGGACAAGAGCTGATCTGGCCTGAAGGGCACTGGCTCCCACTGGGTCAGGTCTGGCAACTCCTTGCTGCTTCCAAACCGTCTCTCCCTCTCACTGCTACTCAGTCCAATTCCTTAACTTTGTCCTTGATGTTCAGGGCTTGTAGATTGTCATATATAATCTATTGACTTGTTTTTTCAGGTCTTTGTTGTAACAGAGACCACAGGAAGCGTCTGACTACTCCACCATCTTGGCCCCACCTCCCTCAGAGTCTCTTCTGACATCAATTTTGGTCTTTTCTTTCTTTCCTGTTTTTAATGACCTCTTGCTTTCTTCATGTATGATGTCCTTAATATCATTCCACAACTCATCGAATCTTCGGTCATTAGTGTTCAATATGTCAAATCTATTCTTCAGGTAGTCTCTAAATTCAGGTGGAATACACTCAAGGCCATACTTTGGCTTTCATGGATTTGTTTTAGTTTTCTTTAGCTTCAGCTTGAACTTGAATATGAGCAACTTATGGTCTGTTCTGCAGTTGGCCCCTGACCTTGTTCTGACTGATGATATAGAACTTCTCCATCATCTCTTTCCACAGATGTAGTCGATTTTATTCCTGTGTATTCCATCTGGGTGAGGCCCATGTGTATAGTCACTGTTTATGTTGGTGAAGAAAAAGGTATTTGCAATGAAGAAGTCGTTGGTCTTGTGCAGAATTCTATCATGTGATCTCCAGCATTGTTTCTATCACTAAGGCCATATTTCGCAACTACAGATCTTTCTTCTTTGTTTCCAACTTTAGTATTCCAATCACCAGTAATTATCAAATGCATCTTGATTGCATGTTTGATCAATTTCAAACTGCAGAAGTTGGTAAAAATCTTCAATTTCTTCATCTTTGGCCTTAGTGGTTGGTGTGTAAATTTGAAAATAGTTGTATTAACTGGTCTTCCTTGTAGGCGTATGGATATTATCCCATCACTGACAGCATTGTACTTCAGGATAGATCCTGAAATGTTCTTTTTGATGATGAATGTGATGTCATGCATCTTCAATTTGTCATTCCTGACATAGTAGACTATATGATTGTCTGATTCAAAATGGCCAGTACCAGTCCATTTCAGCTCATTAATGTTTAGGACATAGATGTTTATGTGTTCCTTTTCATTTTTGATGACTTACAATTCCCTAGATTCATACTCCATATAGTCCACGTTCTGATTGTTAATGGATGTTTGCAGCTGTTTTTTCTCATTTTCAGTCATGCCACCTAAGCAAACGAAGGTCCTGAAAGCTTGAGTGCATCCATGTCATTAAGGTTGACTCTACTTTGAGGAGGCAGCTCTTCCTCTGTCATCTTTTGAGTGCCTTCCAAACTGAGGGGCTCATCTTCTGGCACTGTATCAGACAACGTTCCGCTGCTATTCATAAGGTTTGTACTGGCTAATTTTCTTCAGAAGTAGACTGCCAGGTCCTTCTTCCTAGTCTGTCTTCGGCTGGAAGTTCAGCTGAAACCTATCCACCATGGGTGACCTTGCTGGTATTTGAATACTGGTGGCATAGCTTCTAGCATCACAGCAACACTCAAACCACCACAGTATGACAAACTGACAGATGTATGGGGAAGGGTATACTTAGTCCCCTTATTTATGGGATATATTATTTTCTGCTAAGAAGAAAGACCTGGTGACTACTTCCAAAAATTAGCCAACGAGAACCTTATGGCTCACAACAAAACATTGTTTGACTTACTTGTTTCGTACACATCATCAGGAGGGGTTAATTGCTAGAGGAGGACATCGTATTTGGTAGAGAGCCAACCAGGGTGAGGGAGATCCTCAGTGAGATATATTAGAACAATAGCTGCAATGATGGACTCAAACATGTTGGCTACTGTATGGATGATGCAGGATTGAGCAACGTTTTGTTTTGTTGTACATAAGGTCACAGTGGGTCAGAGTCAACTCATTGGCAGCTAACAACATCGTTATTTTTTACTTGTATTATAATTATTTTTGATGTTTTAAACTCTACTAGAATTTCTTGAGGGTAGGGAGCAGATTTCCCTCATTTTTGAATGAAAGCTGTCTTTATAAAACATCTAAACTGATGGTAGAAATTATAGTAGTTATCTAGTGTTGCCATCGAGTCGACCCTGACCAATAACTAACATTTATTTTTCTCATGGACCAAATACTATTCTAATCCTTTTACACATAAATCCCCCAAACAATCCTAAAAATTAGGTACTATTATGATTCCCAATTTCCAGATATAGAAAATTAGGCACAGAGAGGCTAAGTAACTGGCTCAAGGTCACACAGCTAGTAAAGAGGTAGATTTGGGATTCAAACCCAATCTAGCTCCAGAAATATTGCTTTTTATCACTGTACTGTACTACTTAGTAGAAGTACTTTTGAGGATTCTTTTGTTCTCAATTCCCTTGTCTGGGAGCTGCCGCTACCCATAACCCATGTTAAATGGCCGGGCTTAGGCCTCATTTATATCATGTGATCTAGGTTCTTCCATTCCTCTTCCATACCTGATTAGACTAGGGGTAGATTCTTTACCTCTCCTTTTTCCCCTTATCTGGCTAGTGGTCTGTCATTTGAAAAATTTTAGTTTTCCTCTAGAAAAATTGAGTGAAGAAGCAACCTATAATGAGTTGGTGTTGGGATATGTGTCAGACAAAAATCACAAATTGAGGATCTTTGGGCTAGACATGTTTTGTTTAGCCCACAGAGTGCTTTTGGAAATATTTGAATGAACAGTTAAAAAACAAGAAGGGGTTATAGGGTAGGCAAGGAAAAAGAAATCATAAAACTTTATCCATAATAAAAAACAGCACGCATAATATTTCACTTAGGTATAATTATATTAATGTGTGTATATATAAAGAGATGCTGGTGCATAAAAATATAGTCACCAGAATGTTAATGGTGGCCAGTGTAGGGCAATGAGACTTCAGGTAATATTTGTTCTTCCACATTCTTTAATGAATCTCTTGAATATTTTACAATGAGCATGTATAATCTGAACAAACAGCAATTTCATTTTTAAACATATTGTTGAGATTTTACACAAATCTCTGTAGTCCTAGTTACTATTAAAAATTTGGAAGACCTGGCATTACTGGGCTCCCATTTTCACATGGCAACAGTAGCTGGAGCTGAGTGTTGGCTACCTCCTTCAAACATGGCAGGTACTCTCTAAGTGACCATGGTTTCCTCCATAACCAATTGTTCTTTACCCTTGACCTTATTTACTCTTTGGTACTTAGTGTCTGGACCTGTTGCTATCTGAAAGACTATCGTTTAGAGAATGGCTATACAGAATTGGAGTTGGCAGCCATGTTGAGTCATGTGCAATCTACAAAAGCTATGTTAAATTAACATATAATTTAAGATTTTAAATCTTCAACTAGACTTCCAGCTCCACAGGGCAGTAGTTCACTACCATAATGCATAATGCTTGGCAGCGTACTTGGTACATAGAAATTGCTTAATTAGTATTTATTGAATAAATAAATTCCAAAGGGACTGGAATATTGTCTCTGTGATTCAATAATCCCTTCTGTAAAAATTTACCTGAGAAACCAAACTGCACTACAGAGGGGATACCAGCACGCTGATCAGTTGATTTTAATGTCCGGTGTCTTTGAATGATCAGAATCTGATGCCTCCACTTCTACTCTAAGGAAGTATCTGCCGAGGGGCCTGGGTACCAAGTCAGAGGGTCAGAACACTTGGTGCTGGGTAGTGCTGGAGACACCCTGACATGCTCTTATCTTTGCATTTGTTTTTCATTCTTGCTCTTTCACTAACATTTTCTTTTGTCATATAATTGACCAGGCTGCAGATAAAATCGTAGGCTTCCGAAATTATGATTGGAATTTGGGTGTACTGAGACGTCTCAGGCACTCATTTTCAGATGATTGCTTAGGGTGGGTTACCTTTTCTGATAATTTATTTCAGTTATTGAAATTTTTTCTTGTAATTTCATGTTCAGCCTTATCTTCAAGTTTTGGGGACACTTGTTGCCAATGACACAGGGGTCTATGTCTTAGTCATCTAGTGCTGCTCTAACAGAAATGTCACAAGTGGATGGATTTAGCAAAGAGAAGTTTATTCTCTCACAGTCCAGTAGGGTACAAGTCCAAATTCAGGGTGTCGGCTCCAGGGTAACGCTTTCTCCGTCGGCTCTGGAGGAAGGTCCATGTCATCAATCTTCCTATGGTCTGGGAGCTTCCCTGCGAAGGAAGCTCAGGTCCAAAGGACACGCTCTGCTGCCAGCGCTGCCTTCTTGGTGGTATGAGGTTCCCATGTGTCTCTGCTGGCTTCTCTCTTTTATAGCTCAAAAGAGATTGGATTAAGACACTATCTAATGTTGTAAACCTCATCAGCATAACCTCGTCACAGTGATAGAATTTACAACACATAAGGAAATCACATCAGATTACACAATCATACAATACTGGGAATCATGACCTAGCCAAGTTGCTACACACATTTTTTGGGGGACACAAATCAATCCATGACAGTATAGGACTTGAAAATACTTCTTGTTTCTAGCTTCTTGGTGTAAAATTCAAATTTCTTTAAACTGTTAATGAATGTAATCAAGACAGAAGGTCTTAATTCATAAAACAGACCTTAACAAACTTTGAAAACAAAATGCGAAACAGAAGCAAATAATGCTTTTCCTAATTCTTCTACCTTTCTTTTAATTACCTTTTCAGTCATATAAATAGTCTACAGCAATAGAGATAACTCTAGTTAAGGTAGAGATTTAGCTGATCATTCTCGCATGTCAAAGTTTACAGTGTGTATTTGCTTAAAGTCAGTTCTCTTTCAGGAAGCCACTTGAATACTGTTAGAGTAGAGACTATGTAAAAATTCTGGAAGACCTCAAACAAGACAATAATCGTTAAAGAAAATCTGAAAACTATCATTCCCATAATTTTATAAATATTTTTTACGTAAGAAATGCCTGTTAAGCTTTGTCAGGCCGCTATCAGTAGTGGACACTATGTGGTTAAATTCAGCACACTGTATTCCTTACACTATGTAAATTATGGAATGCAGAGTGACAGAATTTATGCAACCTTATGAAACATGTAGCATCTAAGCTATTTTAATAGCTCAATTTGTTCAGACTGTTTAAGGATAAAAAGTGATTTCACAGGATTTATTGCTAGTAATCACCACAGTCCTTAGTATTTACTAGATTATGGGCAGGTGTTTTCAAGATTATACTAATAACAAAAGAAACATCAGGCATGTTTTTAATAGTCAAATTATGATCAATGACAATTTATATAACATTTTAAATTAGAATAAAAGGACAAGGTTAATAGATTATAAGAGATTATAATTAATGTATTAAATGCAGTTACAATAATCTTACTTCGTTTTGCAATTACTCATTCTGCTTGCAATAAGTACTTTGGTATCAGATGCAGACTGAACTTGGGAGACAATGAAGGACATAGTGCTCCACTTCTGTGTCTAGGAAGGAGAGAAAATAAGATATATTTTAAGAGACCTCTGAAAACAGTTCATTTTAAAAAATGCCAAGACTCAGGTTTATTATTATTCTCCTGGGGCACACAGGGCACAAACTTTGAAATGATATTTTCATACAAGGTAGAATCTGAAATTTGAATCCTGTCATAGCTACAAAATGCTGAAAGTCCAGATCTCTCAGAGAATAACATTTAAATATTAAATGTCTCTGTCCGAGGCAGAGGTGACAAGAATGAAAATGATCCCATTTCAAGTGAAATCTCTGTCCTCTTTGTTTTTTAAACTGGTTTAAATTTGCATTTTTGTTCAGTATGGACTAAAAGAATACTACATAAACATGAGAAGAAGCAAAGAGTTTGAAACTATAATGCTCACATAGTCAAAATGATTCTCCATTTCACTGAAGGCCCTTGTTTTTGTGGGGGCATAACACTGTTATTCACAGGCTATGGGACCAAAATGACTGGCCTATCAGTCCAACTGCATGCATAGTGCTGTGGAAAAACCAAATAGTCGATTAACAGAATTTTCACTTTGCAACAAGTTGTTTTGGTGTCAGAGTAGATGTAGAGTCATTGGTGTTTGGTCCATCCCTTCATTTGCAGGACCTGTCACATGTCAGTCACTGGAAACACTCCAGCCTTAAGACCAAAAAACCAAACCAGTTGCCATCTAGTCGATTCCGACTCATAGGGACTCTGTAGTAGCCAAACTCTTAACCACTTGTCATGGATTGAATTATGTCTCCCCCAAAAATGTGTGTATCAATTTGGCTGGGCCATGATTCCCAGAATTGTGTGGTTGGTTTCCATTTTGTGATTGTAATTTTATGTTAAAGAGGATTAGGGTGAGATTGTAACACCACCCTTACCCAGGTCACATCCCTGATCCAATGTAAAGGGAGTTTCCCTGGGGTGTGGCCTGCACCACCTTTTATCTTTCAAGAGATAAAAGGAAAGGAAGCAAGCAGAGAGTTGGGGACCTCTACCACCAAGAAAGCAGTGCCAGGAGCAGAGCATGTCCTTTGGATCCGGGGTCCCTGTGTGGAGAAGCTCCTAGTCTGGGGAACATTGATGAGAAGGCTGACAGAGAGAGAAAGCCTTCCCCTGGAGTGGACGCCCTGAATTTGGACTTTTAGCCTACTTTACTCTGAAGAAATAAATTTCTGTTTGTTAAAGCCATCCACTTGTGGTATTTCTGTTAAAGCAGCACTAGATGACTAAGACACCACTGCACCACCCTTTCTTTAAATATTTAAATGAAATAGCCAGAGCCCCCACATCCTATGTATTAGAGTATATGAGGAGCACCCAGTGGTTAAGAGCTTGGCTGCTGACCAAAAGGCTGGCTGTTCGAATCCACCAGCCTCTTCTTGTAAACCCTATGGGGCAGTTCTACTCTGTCCGATAGGATTGCTATGAGTTGTAACCAACTCGATGGCAACGAGTTTTTTCCTTACTTAAATTCTGAATTAGTGGAGGAAAAAAATACAAGTGATTTTATGTCACTATTCATACAAGTGATTGCAGACAGGGACCAAAATATTATCCAGAACACAAGAAGGCTCCGCAGCAGGTCCAGATTGCAGGGCAAAGTGCTCTGCCACTTGGGCCATGTGACCCAGCAGATACAATGGTGCTCGAAGTGTGTGTCGGGATGTTTATGGAGCCTTTGGCAGGCCCTTACAGGTGACTTAGAGTGCAGACATTTAGAGTTTTGGAACAAACTTCTGCCACCTTTTATACATAGCGTTCTTCTGTGGCTTATGGCTTGCTACTGAGCCTTTATAGAGACTCAACTCTTGGCCATGGTTTATCAAATGAACATGAGACCTGAGGAGCTTATTATAAATTGGGTGTCGTCTGGTCCACCAAGCCATAAAGTTGGGCATGCATAGCAGCACAGTTTGAGCAGGTCCTGAAGATTCATATAAGTTGCATGAACAAGTTAGTGGCCCAGATGGCCCAGATGCCCACTCTTCTTATCTCACCTCCTCTCTCTCAACCTATGCATATGGCCTTATGGCCCTTGACCAATATTGACTAAGGAAGAAAAAAGATCAAGCCTGATTTACAGATGATTCTGTAATCATCTGTATGCTGACACAACCTGAATGTGGACAGATCAGCAGTATAGTTAAAACAACAACAAGAACAACCAAATCTGTTGCTTTGAGTCGATTTTCACTGTCCTGTAGGACACAGTAGAATTGCCCCACAGGGTTTCTAAAGAGTGGCTGGTAGATTCAAACTGCTGCCATAGCTCTTAATCACTGTGTCACCAGGGCTCCACAGTACTATAGTTGTTGTTGGGGGCTGTGGAGTCGATTCCAACTCATGGTGACCCTATGTACAACAGAACGAAACACTGCCCGGTCCCGTGCCATCCTCACAATTGTTCCTATGTTGGAGCCTGTTGTAGCCATTGTGTCAATCCATCTTGTTGAGATCTTTCTCTTTTTTGCTGACACTTTAGAAGCATGATGTCTTTCTCCAGGGATTGGTCCCTCCTGATAACATGTTCAAAGTAAACAAGACAAACGAAGTCTTGCGATTATCACTTCTTAGGAGCATTCTGGCCGTACTTCTTCAAAGACAGATTTGTTTGTTCTTCTGGTTGTCCATGATATATTCAATATTCTTCACCAACACCATAATTCAAAGGCATCAATTCTTCTTCGGTCTTCCTTATTCATTGTCCAGCTTTCGCATGCATGTGAGGTGATTGAAATCATCGTGGCTTGGGTAAGGCACACTTTAGTCATCAAAGTGACATCTTCGCTTTTTAACACTTTAAAGAGGGATGAACCTAGTTATTGATTTTTCCTGGAAGAAGAGATGGCCTGAGTATGGTTCTACACTGATTAGTAGACAGTGACTAGTGGTTTGACTTGATGATTGGGAAGAAACACAATTGGAAAATTGATGACAAGAAAGTGTGTGGATAGAGCTTTCTGATTGGGCAGAGTATGAGATATTTGTCCTATGTGACTGCTCATCAAAGAGCAGTCTCAGTAACGAGGATCTTTATAATCAGTTGGTCAGGATGATCTGCTCTGTGGATGTCATCCAGGCTCTTTTCCTAGCCACGCCATCTCTGCCTAGTGAGCCCATAAACAACGAGGCCATGGTGGCAGGGATGGAGACTATGCATGGACTTGCAACATGCACTTCTGCTCACCAAAGCTGATTTGTCTACAGTCACTGCTGAGTGCCCAACCTGCCAACAGCAGAGATCAGCTCTGAGTCCTGATATGGCACCATTTCCCTGGGGCTTAGACAGCCACTTGGTGCCAAGTTGATTGCATTTGACCACATCCATTGTGCAAGAAGCAGCGCTTTGTTCTCACTGGAAGAGACACTTTCTCTAGATATAAATTTGTGTCCCTTGCCCTTGATGCTTTTTCCAAAAACCACTGTGTGTGGACTTAAAGAATAAGATTCACATCAAGGCACTTCTAACCGAGGAACTCATTTAATAGTAACTGAAATGGGGCTCAATGGACTTATGCCATGGAATTCACTAATCTCACCATGTTCCCCATCACCCTGAAGTAGCTGGTCTGATAGAATGCTGGAATGGACTTTTGAAGATTTAGTTTCCATGACAGCTGGGTTGCAACACCTTGCAGGGTTGAGATACTGTCCTCCAGGATGTGGTATATGCTCTATACCAGTGGCCAATATGTGTTCCTATTTCTCCTATATTTAGGGGTCATGAGTCTAGGAAACAAAGTATGAAAATGAGAGTGATTGTTTTTACTATTACCCACAATATGTTGAAGTTCAGTGTGGAATGCCAGGCACTCTTGTAGTTCGCCCATGTTGTCACTGATCTGCTGGCTCATCTGGTAGGCACAGGGCAGCAGTCAAGCAGACAGCGCCTCCAGCTCCTGCTGGATCATCTCCTTCAGCTTCTCCAAGTCCTAAGCCAGGTGTTTGAAGTGTGACTGCATGATGAAGTGTGACTGCATGATGAAGTGTGACAGCTCCTTCTGCAGATCTCCTGTGTTGTAGAGATTGGAGGTGGTGAGAGATAGATGAGGCCTCCAGTTTGTCCTTACTCTCTCCTCCTTTTACATCCAGCTTTTCTTCTGACTGCTGGCCCTGAAGATCTGCAGAGACTTTAAGGCCCACAACAGACATGGAGGCAACAGCTTTCCATAGAATTCCACACCAGCTCCCACAATTGCATAAAGTGTAATCCCTGTAATAAATCCTGTATAGTGTTTCTGCTCGTCTGACAAATCCTAAGCAATACATCATCACTCCAATATGTCTGAGGATTCTTAGGGAAGGTTTGGTCCTTGTAGTCGTTTATTGCTGTAATTTCCTGCTTCTGGAAAATTTTCAAATTCATTGTCTTCTTGACTCCTGTGTCTGCTTTTCTGTTCCCTGAGTCAGTCAAAACTTGGAACACAACGTCTTCTGAATTTACCTCAGACACCATTGATAAAAGCAGGGAATTGTGATAAAATTTCCATGGTAAAAAATGGGAATTAACTTGAAGCAAAATACCTATAGCAGATTACTTAAAATTGAATATTAGTTGCCCCTGTTTTGAAACAAGCCTAGCTCTCTGACCTCCTGCCAACCGCCAGCCTTCTTTTTCTTGTTCTTTATCTCTTTGTCTCCTTAACCTCTCCTCTTACTCCCCTGCCCCTGGCAATATGGAATTTCTTTTAAAAAATAAAACTAAAAAAATAAAATGTAGAAATATTCAGCCATTCCATTTTCTTGTCCTTGATCATCCTATCGTGTGCTTTCTCCTTCAATAGCCAGAAAGGCCATCAAAGAATTTTCCTAAAGAAAAACAATTTTCTCCTAAGAAGAAAGTTTACTGCTAGTTTTAAAATACAGCTCTTGCTTAATCCATATCTTGAACTATGTTATATTAAATCTCAATGGAAAGGAACCCCATATTCTCTCTGTCATCCTGTCACAGACTTACTATTTTATAAAGCCAAAACCTTAAAAGAAAGATTGGTAAAAGTGATTGCATTAGGACATGTAGGCCCTGCTAAGAAAGAGCTTTGGGAAAATTTTGAATTACAGGTAGTTTGTAACAGCTGTGCGTTGCAACATTTTCCGTGATGAGTTTTTTAGGGTGCCATTGTGTATAAATTTCAAGCTATACTTCTAGAAGCTTTCCTTTAGAGAGCTGATACTTCACTTCTTTAAGAGTAAAAGGAAACCCCAGGTTGTGTGGTCATGTGTGAAACTGTGGGCAGGTTGTAGCATGTCATTCTCCCCTTTACAGAGATATGTGTTTGCCAATTTTTAAAATACAAGTTAGGGGAGCAACAGAATTGTAACAAGGTGGATGGTTAAATTGAGAGAAGACGGAGAGAATTCAGAAGGAAATTGAGGAAAGTGGAAGAGTTATTTTTTAGTTTATCAAGACATGAATACAAGTACCTTCCCGTCTATCAAATGGGGATAATAATTGTATACAACTGATAGAGCTAACATGAGATTTAAAATACGGAGAACAGAGCCTGGTACAAAGTAAGTGTTAATAAGAATGTAAGTTATCATAATGATAAAGATGCTTATTATTGGGTTGACAGAGCAGACACTTGCCTAGCTGGCTGTATGGATGGCTGTGGCCAAGCCTCAAGCCCAGAGGGACAGGTAACAGGTGAGCAGTGATATGAATGCATTAACCTGCCCTACTGGGGAAATGTGGGGCATGTAGGTAGACTCTTGCCATATCATCAATTAGATTACTCTCCTAGAAGGAGGAGCCTGTGAGCATGGAAAATTTTTGCTTTATGCATTCAGACAACTTCCTCTATAGTGAGTTGAAGGGTGCTTGCTCTAGGCAGCTTAACCTCTGATGGTGGAGGCCCTTTAAAGCATTGAACCACAACAGGAGTGATTGTACAACCTGTAGAATCCCTTGGTTCAGGAAGATGGTCACTGTTGTGGCCTCACACAAGAGGTTGTGTCTGGACAGAGGACAGGTAGGACGATGAGCAACGCTGCAAAGAAGGGCATGAACAAGAGGGTGGTTAGGGAAGGTGCCTGCCAACGGCATAAAAGTTTCATGTAGGTGACTGAGGATGGAGTACCCAGGAAGTCAGGCTGAGATATTGAGACCTGAGGGGCAGACATGTGGACCCTTGACATTCATGAAGATGTGTTTCAAAATTTTTCCAAGTCCCTAAATTTATAAGTCACAATAGTATATAATCCCTACCCACCTTCCTAGAACTCTCCAATGACTGTTTTTTTTTTTTTTTGGTTGGGGGGAGGAGGGAACAAATTGTTGTTGTTGTTTGTTGTTAGGTGCTGTTGAGTTGGTTCTGACTCATAGCAACCTTACATATAACAGAACAAAATGTTGCCTGGTCCTGTGCCTTCCTCAGAATCGTTGCTATGTTTGAGCCCATTGTTGCGGCCACTGTGTCAGTCCATCTTGTTGAAGGTCTTCCTCTTTTGCTCTGACCTTCTGCTTTATCAATAATGATGTCCTTCTCCAGGAATTGGTCCCTCCTGATAACATGTCCAAAGTAAGTGAGACAAAGTCTTGCCGTCTTCACTTCTTAGGAGCATTCTGGCTGTATTTCCTCCCTGACAGATTTGTTTGTTCTTCTGACAGCCCAGGGTGTAGTCAACGTTCTTCACCAACACCACAGTTCAAATGTGTCAATTCTTCTTCAGTCTTCCTTATTCATTGTCCAGCTTTCACATGCATATGAGAAGACCGAAAATACTATGGCTTGGGTGAGGTGCAACTTAGTCCTTATAGTGACATCTTTGCTTCTTAACATTTTAAAGAGGTCTTTTTCAGCAAATTTGCCTAATAAAATCTGTCGTTTGATTCCTTGACTGCTGCTTCCATGGGTGTTGATTGTGGATCCAAGTAAAATGAAATCCTTGACAACTTCAATCTTTTCTCCATTTAACATGATGTTGCTCATTGGTCTAGTTGTGAGGATTTTTGTTTTCTTTAGGTTGAGGGTGCAATTCATACTGAAGGCTGTAGTCTTTGATCTTCATCAGTAAGTGCTTCAAGTCCTCCTCACTTTCAGCAAGCAAGGTTGTGTCATCTGCATATTGAAGGTTGTTAATGAGTCTTCCTTCAATCCCGATGCCTCGTTCTTCTTCATATAGTCCAACTTCTTAGATTATTTGCTCAGCATACAGATTGAATAAGTATGGTGAAATGATACAATCCTGAAGCATACCTAAACCACTCAGTATCCCCTTGTTCTGTTTGAAAGATTGTCTCTTGGTCTATGTACAGGTTCCTCATGAGCACAATTAAATGTTCTGAAATTCCCATTCTTCACAATTTTATCCATCATTCTCTTCAATTTGTCCTTCCTGGCATAGTAGACCGTATGGTTGTCTGATTCAAAATGGTTAAAACCAGTCCATTTCAGCTGACTAATGCCTAGGATGTTGATTGATCTTTATGTGTTCCATTTTGTTTTTGACAACTTCCGGTTTTCCTAGATAAATATTACTTTTCAGGTGTTAATGAACAAACAGCTTTCAGAGTGGATACTGGGTGGTCAGCTGGCTTCATTCACCAGGAAAATGAGTCCATCCTTCACAGTAGCCTTGTAGTGGATGCAATTCAAATTTGTCTCTGAGCGCTATTACAAACAATGGCACATCATGGGCCTTTGTAGATGCTTGAAAACAGTTCAGACTGAGTATACTAACCTAGCATAATTTTTGAGGTAATTCAGAGTCGTAAACCCAACCATCAGCTCCTGGGTGTTTCGATGGCTCAAATGTAACATTCCAAACCAAGCTCTGCGTAGTCTTCCCACAAACATGGTACTCTTCCTGTGTTTCCTACCTCAGGTGCCTAAAAAAGCCTGGCGATGACATCCTGTACATCTCTTTTCTATGTTGTCTCCATCAAATCCTCATCCTCCTCCAGCAACTCCACTTTAGAGCAAAACTTCTGAATGAGTTGTGTCTTCACCACTTCTGTTCTCTTGCCCTCACTCTCTGTTGAACACACTGAAGTCCACCTTTTATGCTCACCGCTCTGGTCAAGGTCACCGAGTCTCACTCCTCAGCAGCACTTGTCACACTCCTCCCTCTCTTCTTCTGAGAAGACTTGCTTCTCTTGGCTTCTCGAACACCTCACTCTTCTTTGTTCTCACCTACCTTATTGGCCCCTGTTCCTCCTTTTCTTGAACCTCTAAATTTTGGAATTATGCAGGGATCAGCTCTTGACCCACTTCTCTTTTCTATCTATGCCTCACTCCCTAAGTGATTTTATTTAGTCACATCTTTTAAAATACCATATATATCTTGATGTCTCTAAACTTTTATCTCCAATTCTGACCTCTCCCTTGTGTTCCAGGCTCATTTATCCAGTTGCCCACTTGACACCTGCATTTAGATCCTGAATAGTTGTCTTAAGCTTAAGATGTCCAAAATAAAACTCTTGACTTCTCCCCAAACACACTTTCTCCTGTGTTTCCTATCTTAGTAAATGGCACCACCATTCCCTGCTTGGGATAAGCACTTTGGCATTTTTGTTTTCCTTCATGTCCTCATATCCAATTAATCAGCAAATTCTGTAGCCTCTACATTTCAAATACTTTCAGATTGCAACCATTTCTCCTGTTTCCACCCTGGTCCGAACCAACACCACCTCTCCCTGGACCCCTTCTACTGTAGGTTGTAACTGATCTCCACTTCTCTCCCTGCTGTCTATTTTATATACACAGCCAGGGTGATCCTTTCAAAATGTAAATTTGATCATGCCATTCCCATGTTTTATTGTCTACCTCCACTCCTAAATGTAAACTGTATATATCCTAGCAACTAGAACAGTACCTGGCACATGTTATTGTTGTGGTACTTGACTCATCCCAACCCAATGTATAACAGATAGAAATGCTGCCTGATCCTGCACCATCTTCATGATCAGTTGTGGCTCGGACTATATTGTAACCCATGGAGTTTTCACTGAATGGTTTTCAGAAATAGATTACCAGGCCTTTCTTCCTTTTTCATCTTAGTTTCCAAGCTCTGCTGAAACCTGTTCAGCATCATAGCAACATGCAAGCCTCCAGAGACAGATGGGTAGTGACTGTGTATGAGGTGCATTGGCTGGGAATTGAACCTGGGTCTTCTGCATGGAAGGTGAGAATTCTACCACTGAACCAGCACTGTCACTCCTCCTATGACCTGGTACATAGTAGTTGTTTAATAAATATTTGTTGAGTAAAAGAATGTGGTAAAAGTAGGAAGAGGATAATCTGGGAGGATATGTTTATGCTCAGAGCATTAAATATCTTGTGATCAGAGTCTCTCCAGTAAAAAAGGAGGTTATTTTCTTTTGTAGCTGCATGAGGAGGTATGTGTCCCATCCTTCTACTTGCTAAAGAGAATTCTGCATTTGCCTTGTTTCTTCTCTCCTAGGGAGCAACAATCTTTGTGGTCAGCAGAGGAAAGTAGATTTAAGTAATATGGGAAAGAGATAGCCAGAGGTGGAAGAGAGAAAGAGAGAGACAGAAGCTGCAGGATCAGAGTGTTAAGAGAGAGTTTTGGGAGAGAGAGGCTCTGAGAACACACACTTGGGAATATGCATTTCAGATTATTTCTTCAGGATAGGTTGCCCAAAGTGAAATTATCTGGTCAAGTAGTCTAGACATTTTTAAGGCTCTTGATAACGAATTTCTTTTGAGACAGGATATACCATTTAACCTCTATCCTTCCCTCCCTTCAGCAACATAAGAAGGTACCTATATGTTGTTGGTATTTTTTACATTTTATAGCTATTTTATAGATTTTATAGTCCCCTATGCATCTGTCAGTTTGTTGTCCTTTGGGGGCTTACGTATTTCTGCAATGCTGGAAGCTATGCCACTGGTATTCAAACACCATCTGGGTCACCCATGGTAGACAGATTTCAGCAGAGCTTCCAGACTAAGACAGACTAGGAAGAAGGATGAAGCAGTCTACTTCTGAAAATAATTAGACAGTGAAAACCTTCTGAATAACAGCAGAACATTGTCTAATATAGTGCTGGAAGATAAGCCTCTCAGGATGGAATACACAGGAATCAAATTGACTAACATCTGTGGAAAAAGACGACGAAGAAGCTCTATATCATCAGTCAGAGCAAGGCAAGGGGCCGACTGCAGAACAGACCATCAATTGCTCCTATGTGAGTTCAAGTAGAAACTGAAGAAAATTAGAACAAGTCCACGAGAGCCAAAGTAAAACCTTGAGCATATCCCACCTGAATTTAGAGACCATCTCAAGAATATATTTGTTGCATTGAACACGAATGACCAAAGACCAGATGAGTTGTGGAATGACATGAAGGACATCATACATGAAGAAAGCAAGAGGTCATTAAAAAGATAGGAAAGAAAGAAAAGACCAAAATGGACATAAGAAGAGACTCTGAAACTTGCTCTTGAACGTCAAGTAGCTAAAGTGAAGGGAAGAAATGATGAAGTGAAAGAGCTGAATAGAAGATTTCAAAGGTCTCCTGGAGAAGACAAAGTAAAGTATTATAATAACATATGCAAAGACCTGGAGGTAGAAAACCAAAAGGGAAGAACACACTTCGCATTTCTCAAGCTGAGAGAACTGAAGAAAAAATTCAAGCCTCGGGTTGCAATATTGAAGCATTCTACCGGGAAACTATTAAACAACACAGGAAGCATTAAAAGAAGATGGAAGGAATATAGACAGTCACTGTGCCAAAAAGAATTGGTCAACCATTTCTTGAGGTAGCATATGATCAGGAACCGATGGTACTGAAGGAGGAAGTTCAAGCTGTACTGAAGGCATTCACAAAGGGCAGGGCTCCAGGAATTGATGGAATACCAATTGAGATGTTTCAACAAATGGATGCAGCACTGGAAGTGCTTGTTCATCTGTGTCAATAAATTTGGAAGACAGCTACCTGGCCTACCAACGGGAAGAGATCCATATTTATCCATAGTCCCAAGAAAGGCAATCAAACTGAATGCGGAAATTATTGAACAATATCCTTACTATCACACACAAGTAAAATTTTCCTGAAGATCATTCAAAAGTGGCTGCAGCAGTACGTCTACAGGGAACTGCCAAAAATTCAAGCTAGATTCAGAAGAGGATGTGGAACAAAGGATATCATTCCTGATATCAGATGGATCATGGCTGAAAGCAGAGAATACGAGAAAGATGTTTACCTATGTTTTATTGACTATGCAAAGGCTTTTGGCTGTGTGGATCATAACAAATTATGGATAACATTTCAAAGAATGGGAATTCCAGAACACTTAATTGTGCTCATGAGGAACCTGCATATAGATCAAGAGGCAGTCGTTCGAACAGAACAAGGGGATACTGTATGTTTTAAAGTCAGGAAAGGTGTGCATCAGGGTTGTATAATTTCACCATACTTATCCGATCTGTATGCTGAGCAAATAATCCTAGAAACTGGACTATATGAAGAAGAACGGGGCATCAGGATTGGAGGAAGACTCATTAAGAAGCTTTGATATGTGGATGGCACAATCTTGCTTGCTGAAAGTGAAGAGGACTTGAAGCACTTAATGATGAAAATCAAAGATCACAGCCTTGAGTATGGATTACACCTCAGCACAAAGAAAACACAAATCCTCACAACTGGATCAATAAGCAACATCATGATAAACAGAGAAAAGATTGAAATTGTCAAGGATTTCATTTTACTTGGATCCACAATCAACACCCATGAAAGCAGCAGTCAAGAAATCAAAAGACATATTGCATTAGACAAATCTACTGCAAAAGACCTCTTTAAAATGTTGAAAAGCAAAGATGTTGCCTTGAAGACTAAGGTGCCCCTGACCCAAGCCATGCCGTTTTCAATCACCTCATATGCATGAGAAAGCTGGACAATGAATAAAGAAGACTGAAGATGAATTGAAGCCTTTGCATTGTGGTGCTGGCGAAGAATATTGAACATACCATGGATTGCCAAAAGAACAAAGAACTCTGTCTTGGAAATGCAGTTAGAATGCTCCTTAGAAGCAAGAATGGTGAGACTACATCTCACATACTTTGGACATGTTATCAGAAGAGATCAGTCCCCGGAGAAGGACATCATGATTGGTAGAGGGTCAGTGAAAAAGAGGAAGACCCTCAAGAAGATGGATTGACACAGTGGCTGCAACAATGGCCTCAAGCATGGCAACGATTGAGAGGATGGCATATAGGGTCGCTATGTGTTGGAACCAACCAGATGGCACCTAACAACAACAACAATATAGCTGAGGAAATGACATTTTGGAGAAGACAAGTAGTCATTCACGCTGGCATATACCTTCTATACTCCACTTCAAATGACATGCTTTCCATTACACAGCACCAGGTCTCCAGGTTAAGAACCAACAGAAAATGCAACAAGGTTGACTTTTGACTCATGGCTAGATGCCCTGGGAATAGAGCTGAGAACTGGGAGAGTGGGCTGTGGTTATATGCTTGAGGGACGCAACAAGGGCCACCAACACCCTTCTGTCTCGGGCTCAGCAACATCCTGGCGCTTCTCTCATCACACTTTCCGGATTTGCTTTTAGCTGACTTTCACGTTCTCAAGTTTAACCTTGTCAGGCTTGATGATCAACAAGGTTGCAATGAGTATTCATAGAAATTGGTACAGGAGTTAATGTCCAGATCCACATGAAACGCAGGCAGAAATGAAGACAGTGACACTCACCAACCTTGACAGAAGGGACAAAAGCCTAAACTCTACAAGGAAATGTTTGCAGCCCTCATCAGTGTGGTGCTGCATATTGCAGACAATACACATGCTTTAAAATCACAGGATCTAAGTGTTATGAAAATCACAATGACACCTTAAGGATTGTTGTTTTCACTGTGGGAAGAGCTTAGAAGAATGCACTGCTTTTTAGCATCATTAGGAAATCTCTAAGTCCTTAATTTTAGGTCATTTTTTCTGTAAGTTTACAGTCTATAGTTCTTGAATTCTTCCCGAATCTTCTTAGTTCCTAAATATTTACAGTCAATTATTCAGAGTAGAAAAATGAAAGGAGAAAAGGGAAGACAAAAGGGAGAAGGGAGTTCTCAGCTTTCATAGTCACTGTTTACTTTCTCTATACTTCCTGAAAAATAATAAATTGGGACACACTTGTACCATCCAAAGACTGATCTCTATTTAAGGCATGGAGAAGAAAAGATAAGTTTACAGTGTACAAACTGAAAAAAATTCCCCTTAATAAATATTTAAAGTCTTGTCACTAGAAAATTTCTAGTTTTCTGGCTTTAGTTGGCTTTGGGTGCTTCGTGTTGTGGGTCAGACTTGAAGGGGGCCTGCAGGAATCGGTTTTTATCTGCTTCATTATTGTGGGTATTTTAGGTTAGAGCCAAGCCAGGACCAGAAGAATCCTTCTAAGGCCTCCATAGGCCCACCTCTAATTAGAATTGAGCTTCCACAAAAAGTGACCTCTAGCACCTTTATGGAGTTCCTGGGTGGTGCAAATGGTTAACGTGCTAGGCTGCTAATGGAGAAGTTGGAGGTTTGAGTCTACCCAGAGTTGCCTTGGAAAAAGACCCGGTGATCTACTTCCAAAAAACCCCATGGCCATTGAAAACCCTATGGAGCACAGTTCTACTCTGACACACATGGGGTCGCCATGGGTTAGAGTTGACTCTAAGACAATTGGTTGGTGCCTTTACCTTACCTTTTGTCTGGAAACAGGAGGCTATTACCATAATGATAGAAAATACATTCAGAAAGCAATTAGTTAAAAATGTCATGTATCTATTCACATGGAGAGAAAATTCTTCCCTTACGTTATTATGGCCAATAATAACAACTATTATTATTCATATATATGTTTTATAGTTCTCATTAATGTCAACACCAACTGTGAGGTAGACATTATTGTTATCTCCATTATATAGGTTAAGGAAACTGAGGTTGGAGAGGTTTAGGGGACCTGTTCATGGCTACATAATTAGTGAGCAATGAAGAGAGAACTCTAGATCTTCTGAGACTAAATTCTTTGTTCTTTTTTATTACTTCATGTTGCCTTGGTTTAATATGGGTGTAACATGAAGTGCTTCATGCTTAAATATGCTGAAATATTCTCCTTTTTTTCATTATTATTACCCTTGATTTAAAAGGTAAAATATTAGGATATGTTTGTATCTGAAAACTAAAAAACCAAGAAGTCTGAAAGTAAGAATAAGAATTCTGACCTCTGACTATTAGGATGTGAAAACAACAGCCCAGTCTGGTGAAAACTCAATGGGAAAAAAGAGAGCAAGGTATCAGGTAGGAATGTATTTGGTGGCAAGTATTAGAGAAATAAAAATATTTGACCGCTGTAGTTTAACCAAACAGTTTTTTTTCCCTTCTTTTCTTTCTCCCTCCTCATAACGACAAGTCCAGAGTGGGCAGGCCAGGACTGGGAAACCAGCCCCACCGTGCAGCAGCACCCTAGCTCCTTCTAGCCTTCCATGCTGCCTTCCTTAGCGTGGGGCTTTTGCTTTCAGGTTTGTTGCCTGATGGCTGTAAGTTGGCTTTTCCATTTCTGGCACCACATCTGTGTTTAAGGCTGGAAGAAGAAGGGCCAAACCCACTTGTCCTAAGTCTATTTTGTTTTGTTTGGAAAGGGGTAGTCTCTCCAAAGACTTCCTTTTGCATCTATTGGCCAGAACTGGGTTTTAGGCCCATCTTAGCTTCAAGGGAGTCTAAGAAGGTGAAGGTTTTCTGTTAGACCCACTTCCACACTGAACAAAATTAGGGTTATGTTAGAAAGAAAAAAAAGGGCATGGCTGTTGGTAAAGTTATATACATATAGGGGCCCTCTAAACCGAAAACCAAACTCGTTGCTGTTGAGTTGATTGCGACTCATAGCTATCCTATAAGACAGAGTAGAACTGCCCTATAGAGTTTCTAAGGAGCACCTGGTGGATTCAAACTGCCAGTCTTTTGGTTAGCAGCTGTAGCTCTTAACCACTATGACACCAGGGTGCTGCAAATGGTTAACTCTCTTGGCTGCGAAGTGAGAAGTTGGAATTCAAGTCCACCTACAGACACCTTGGAAGAAAGGCCTGGGGATCTACTTCTGAAAAATCAGCCATTGAGAATCCTATGGAGCACAGTTCTACTTTGACACACATGGGGTTGCTATGAGTTGGAATTGATTGACGGCAACTGGTATGTATGATGTGTGTGTGTGTGTATATTTTTTTTGATTGAAGGGTTGAGAGTGAGAGTGTGGATGGATCGTAAGGATAGAAATTTACCTAAATCAAACATTCAGTTGGGATAGGCTGCTGAGGAGGTAACTAGGACCTTGTACTTGGGTGTGTTTTAATGAATGAGGAACTAGTTGGGTCGGCCTAGGCAGGGTCACTGGTAACTAGCACTGAAGAACAGGCAGAGCTAAGTGGCTGGAATGATGGTGGGAAGCTATGGAAGCAAGATGGAGCCCACGCAGGAAATAGCTGGGGAAGATCAGGACAGACAGAAGATGCCAGAATTTATGTGGTATATTTTTAAGGCCAAGTCAAATGGTCAAGGTGACTTCTGGAGGCTTAGACTTTACCCTCCAAAGAGGCAGTAACTTGCCTGTCTTAAAGTGGCTTTCTTTACAAGCTGCGCACTGACACTACAATTCAGAATTCTCAGGAAACCGGTCTATGGCTCAGCAGAAAGACCCGACATGCTGCTTTCCTCCCCAACTTTGGTAGTAATCAACGTGGATTATTGTAGGAGCAAAACAGCTGTGGTGCCGGGTTTTGAGCAAGAAGACTACAATTATACAATGCCCCATGTCTTAGGAAGGTTATGCTATAGTTTGCTTGCAGAAAGTGCATCTTAGAATTGTTTGTTCAGCTCTCAGTGGCCTTCACTTTTCCGCTGTGACCCTAGTGAAGAACACTAGGTCTTTGCAGCACTGCTGGCCAGTCATCAGGCAGTATAGCTGTGGCACAGAATAGTAAGGCTGCCTAGGGTCTTAGTCTGTGACTCTTTCCTCCTTAGCCCCATGTTTAAGCCATCAAGCTCACAGAGAAGTACACTAGAGTTCACTGCTATAGGAGCTACTTGGCTTAGAGTGGGAGCTGGGGCCATGGGAATACAGCCTGCTGACTGGCTGACTGGGGGCCTTTCCTGTGGAGTAATGTGAGGGAACACCAAGCCACAGGCTGGGTTCAGAGATAACCAGCAGTGCCTCACTGAAGGAAAAGCCAGGAAGGATAACTGAGGCACAGCAGCCAAAGTCGAGTAGGAGAGTTCTGTTGTCAGAGATGTTGATTTAAAGGAAAAAAGCAGAGAAGGAGATCTAGCATTTCAAAGCTGAAGTCTAGGGAGACCAGAATATTGGGGGCTGAGGCAAGGGATAGGTGCTAGGCCCTAGAAGACACAGTCCTAAGACAGAGTCAGATGGAGTGAGGGTCAGTTTGGGTGGTGGTGGTGGGAGTGTTGTTGAAAATGCACGACTCTGGTTCTCCCTATACTGAGCCTTGTCTGTTTTAGAATGGTGGTCTGATGCTGGCCACTGTGAAAATATGGGGTCTGGACTGGTCATCAGAGGCTGTGCACTTGCAATCTCTCTAAGGGTTTTGTTGGAAGTTTTGCCGTTACCAGAAAACTATTTTCCAATTTACTTGGTTCAAGATGTGGTCCTTTACCAGTGTTTGAAATGGAGACATTTCCTCACTGGTAGCTCCTAGAAGAGGTGTTATGAGTCCAGATGAGATTATGTAGTTCTTGGAATTCTACTGAGGAAATAGGTATGTAAATTCAATGTATTGTTATTCATGACATGTGTGGTTGAGCTGAAAACTAGCTACTACCCAGCTATACAAACCATAAAATTAAACTTCCTATAGTGTGCACAGCAATTCTCTTTCTTACAGCAGAAACCACAAACCAATTTTGCCTTGCAGAAACGTGCTCTCATCTAAAATTTTTAATGCACATTTTAAAGACCTGCCCAGTTTTACTGTGAAGCGACATCTGAGAAAAAATGACACCAGCCAGAAAATGAGTGTCTTACCTACAGGACCATGCACACTTGATATGCCTACCAGGAGCTGATGATGAAGATCATCAATCCAAATGATCTACCAACTTTCATTTTCACATTGCCTGCTCAATTAAGAAATAATTTTCAATGATATGATTGTAAATATCTTACACTTTTGAACCTGCATACGTCCATGCTGTGGGCATTATCTGATTTTTCGATTACTCTTTAATTCTTTAACAGTTGAAATTGTTTCTTTGCAAATGCATTATGGGTATTTTATGTTGTTTTGACGGTTTGTTTCTTTGATACAATTTGCTATTCTGCACCCAGAGTTGTAATATACTACAGTTATTGCATGGAAATACAGAGGTTATCTATGTAAAACGATTCATATTTCAAAATAGAGACTTCTGTAAAATTAAAAAAAAATTAATATTAATCATACTTTTTACATTACTTTTTTCCTTGACCGAGATTTGTTACTATTGCAACATATTTCCAAAACACATTAGTTAAATGGAGCCAAAAATCACGCATGTATATTTTATGGAAAAAATGTGCAGATATATTTTCAGTTTTAAGCTATAAACTATGACTTTTCCTGGATGATTAAAATATTCTGGCCCATTTAAAGTGAACTACATAATAAAAATGATGTGCAATAATAATTTTACAATGCTTAGTGATATAAAGCGTTTTATCTGAAAAATGCCTTTTAAAAGGCTTTATGCATAATTCAAAGACTTTGTTCTCTTCTGTAGAGAAAATAATTGAGTGATATGATAGGAAATGAGAAGTTGAAAAGAATTTAAAAAATAGTTTGAAAAACAGACAGAGATTTCTGCCTCTGCTAGAATTAAGAAACAGTGACGTGTTGAAAGGATTTTTTATGCTGTTGGCAACTGGGGAAAGTAGGGCAAAGTGACACAATAGAAAACGTGAGGTCTAGACTTTCTTTAATATAGATTTAATGGCTTAAAAAAGAGAGACAGAGAGGATTATTGGAGTTTGTTGAATATGCTTCTTATTTTCAATTCATGTCACTGATGAGAGTTTGCCCTTGCTCACACAAGAGACCAGGTTTTAGATCTTCAACCAGCCACCTGCCAGGAGTACTTTTAACACGCAAAATAGCCAGGGGAGTTTGCCTGCCTCCTAGTCACCATCAAAAGCACAGGAACCTAAAGAAAGATCCGCACATATCCTCCCGGTGCTGCCCCGAGCCGTCTCTAAGGGAGAGGCAGGAAAACCAGGATGGAGAAGTGTAATATGTTTATTAATGAAGGCTGGGCTATTATTGTTCATTTAGAATCTTCCAGAAGATTGAAATAATTTTGAGAGAGGCTTACAGGATGCAAAGAGGCGGGGCCAATTAGCCTCAGTAGGAACAGGTTAACTACTAATTTACGTGGAAACCATGCATCACAATTGTTTTTCCCCCTAAAACCACCAAAACCAAACCCATTGAGATATGATAAATACTGGTAGGTTAAAAAAAAAGTTAACATATTAACCAGTGAGCAGATGGCCAAATGTAATGAAATGCCAGCATATCCCAGTTGCTGCGGTAAGAAAATTCAGTGAATTGTCTGTACATTTTATCTATATAATGCCATAATTCTGTTTGGGTGTATTTTTGTCTGCATGGGTGAAGATGACGGTTGTATTGTCTGGCTCATTTGAATTGGGCAGCCTTGAATCATTCATTCTGATTCAATCTTCCATGAGCAAATGTCTAAAAGGATAGTTTCACAATTGTTAAGTTTAGTGCTTCTCAGAGGCCATTTTCTCAATAATGTTTAATAAATTAAAAAAAGGCATATAGCACAGACCTGCTTAGCCTGGTCAAGCTACAGTCTCGCCTGCAGGGAGGAATTTTTGGGAATTACTTCATTAGAGTCTTAGAAGATTCAGACAGAGCTTTGAAAACAGTGTCCTGAAGCCTTGTTTATAAGAAAAGTTGGTTGTTTTGATTTCTATGGTCTTACTCTATCCCTGGAAACCCTGGTGGTGTAGTGGATAAGTGCTACATCTGCTAACCAAAAGGTTGGCAGTTCAAATCCACCAGGTGCTCCTTGGAAACTCTATGGGGCAGTTCTACTCTACTCTACAGGGTCACTATGAGTCAGAATTGACTCGACAACGGGTTTGGTTTTTTCCGGTTACTCTATCCCTGCTCTAAAATCTTTAATGGCACCCATGTCCTAAGGGACAAAGCTTAAGCTTCTGTGCCCTGGTGATGGTTGGGGGAAATGCAGAGAAAAGGACAGCGAAAAAGGGTGCATAGATATGCTTCCTTTTCCCTTCATGTTTTTCCTTCTTGATTTGGCCTTCTGCTTGACTTTGACATTTTTGTATTGGAGGTGTCTACAATTATCACTTGTTTGTGGCTAATTATGACATTCTCTATAGCTCTCAGCACAAAAGAGTAAACAGTGGCACTCAAAAAATACTTGTTAATTGATTTAATGTTAGAGAAAATGACATTGCCCTTCTTTAATATAGCCTAACTGGATACAAGTCTTTGTCATATTGAAGTAATATTTGCAAAATGTCCACTATAGCTAAAAGCGTAAAAATGTATTTTAGTCTAGATTGTCTTTCAGGGTCTGAAAATTTTGTCTGTCATCCCATAAATTAAAACTAAGACATTTTGGTTGTGGATCACTTTGTTCCCTCTTCCCTCTATGTATGACACTCACTTCTGAAACAATGAGACTTTCTGGAATCCTTAGCCAAGTTTAAATCAACTCTGAAAAATCACTTGTTAAATATTGCTTTTTTGCCATCTTCTGTCATTTATTCTGGTTTTATTTTTTTCCCCAGAGAGATTCCTTAGGAGAGTGTTACAGGGTGGAAATAAGTAATTGTTGGTTGATGGATTATGATCAGAGAGTGGTGTGTTCTGACATTGTTGGTTAAATAAAGCCAATGCCACAGCTCTAAATAGGGTCTATGTGGGGTTGATTTGGTAGAGAAAGAACCCAGTCCTTCATAGAGAAGGCCAGGTGAAATGCCTTGAGGGCTTTGGACTTCTCTTTTGATCCCTAGTCTATGTACATTACTTTGGAACTGACTGTAAACTAGTTAAATGGTTGGCTGGTGACAAAAAGATGGAGAAGATAATGAATGCATACCAGGCAGCACAAAAGATTTAGAGGGATTTGTATCAGCTCTGTAACCCGACTGACACGTGGGAAATAAAATTTATTGTTGCTAAACATTGAACATTACTCCTGAGGACTAAAATAAGGAACACAAGTAAAAATAAATAGGATTGAACTAACTAGAGCAGCAAGACTTTCAAAAGGGCACTCCAGAGAAAGGCAGGAAGGATTATTCTCTAACACTGTCTAGGTAACATAAAGCCACAATTCACCTATGCAATAACATTAGGCTAATTATAGCTGCCCATATAGCAGATCAGAATGTTTTGTTCTACCCAATTTATCGAGTCTCCCCAAATTCCAAAAGGAAGCATCAATATTTATTAAAATATACATGTCAAGACGATATCCCCAAACATTTAAAAACATAACAAAAAATAATAATGCAGGTTGGTTTAGAAAGTGACTAGAAAGGTTTCGATTCAGCGTCTGTGTTTAGTGATGAATAAACCCATTAGACCTTGAGATATTGCAATGGGAAACATGAATGACAACGAAAAGTATTAGCTTAGGAAATAGCCTCCCCAGGAAAGAGTCGGAAACGCTTATCACTTGAGACATTCAAAATGGGAATAGAAATGTACCAAGCAAATTATTTTCTCTCTGAGCTAATTTCTGAGCATACATAGTGAAAGAAATTTATTTTTATTTTCTTGATGTGTTTCTCTCTCTCATTTTACCATTAAGTACATTACAAAACAGCTTGAACCTCATAATAAGTTTGGTCATGTTTTTCAGGGTCTCACCAGCAGATTCCATATGGTCATAGATTAATTATTTAGGACAAGATCAGGTTTGTCACTTATTCATGTATTGAGTCTCAAATCATATCTCTCTTTAGGAATAAGATTAATTTTTTTTGGACTTCCTACTAAATGTATTTGTCTCTCGTCTCTGAGGTAGCCTCTAAATAGCCAGCCATGCCTTTGTATCATATTGACGTACAGAGGTTGACTGAAAGACAAATTTGGAGAGGTGCTGTAATTGTTAAAGTGGAATCACGGATCAAGGTAGTATGTTACAGGAGGGATTCTAGTTTTAGCTCTGCCATTAAAAAGCTGTAGGATTTTGGGCAAGCCAATTAACATCTCTGGGCTTTGATTTCTTTACTTGTAAGTGAGGAAAATGTTTTACTCCTGTTCCAGGAGGCTGTCTCAGAACTTTCTTTTATCCATCCAACAGCCCAGGCGTTGATAGGTCCAAGAGATGAGAATATACATGGCCACAGCCCTCGGCGGTCGCGTCTGGATCCAGGGTCAGAAAACTTTTTCTTAAAGGGCCGAGAGGCAACACTGAAGGTATTATCTAGGTATGTATGTAACCATTTTAAACTTAACCACTGAAAAAGTAAAACCATTCTCAGAGTGAGGGTTGCACAAAAACAGGTGGTGGGCGGGATTTGGTGTGGCCCAGGTTGCCCACCCCTGGTCTAGAGGAACGACATAAACAGATAATCACACTCCAACGTGCAAACTATAATGATATAAGTATGAAGTAAAAAAAACGCATCTGAATGATTTTCTTCCTTGAACTGACCAGGCATTTTCATTAAAATAGCGTTTCCTCGTTGTGCCAGAGCACTTTGCCTCTCTGGGGAACACGGGGAGCCCTCACTGGGCTGTCTTTTCTTTTCATCCCCCTTGCTCATGTTTCTTTCTCTTTGTTTTCTTTGACCTCAAACTACTGTTCCCCTTTGCTCCAAGAGCTCTTTTACTGGGACAAGATGAGGGGGCCTGTGGGGGAAGGAGGAAGGGAAAGAGGAGGCCAACAAGAATTTTAATTTCCCGTGCTCCAACATAATTACAGAGCAGATACAAATCCCTCCATATCTTTTGTGCTACTCTGTATGCATTCATTACTTTCTTCATCTTTTTGTCACCGTTGAACTAGTTTACAGTCAGATCCAGGGAAATTTATGTAGATTAGAAATCACCTACCTAGACTGAAGCTCCGAAGACATCTTGCCTATTACCACCTTGATAGAGACTGTGTTTGAATAAATTAACTCTCTATATCAGATACCTTGGGGCAGCTGCTCAGCCTTATCACAAAGGTCTCTGAACTACCCTAAGTCTGGAATGGGGACAATTACAAAGCTTCATCTCAGATTGTTCTGCAGTTTTTCACCAACCAGAGTTCACCGTTTTGGGAATTCATTTAAATAGGTAGAAGGAAAATATTAAAAGCTTAGAAAATGCATTTAACTCTGTTCCAGTTTCCTTTTCTGTAATTAATTTCATTTCCCCTGGGAAATATTATCCTTTGAAGTTGTGAATGAATTAGAATTTTTCTCTCAGAAGTATTAACACACACCATTTCTGACAAGTAGTGTGTTTCCTATGTTAATCTTTGGTTTTTCTCGCAAATAAATGTAGTTAATATTGCATGAATAGTCTGTTGTCATTATTAGTGTTTATTATTAACATAGCTCAACACTAGCAAAATTTTCTTTTTGGAATGTATAGTTCTAGAGTAAGACTGTTTTCTAATACATTCTGACTAGTGTTGTGTAGGTATCAAAAATGATGTGCTTGTTAATTTGAAATCTGGTCAGGTCAACTTTGTCAAGGCAAATGAAAAATGATGGGACTGGGCTGGTAAATTCTGGCTTGAGCTCAAAACAGTTAACCATTTCCCATCAAGTCTACTCCGACTCATGGTGACCCCATGCGTGTCAGAGTAGAGCTGTGTGCCATCAGGTTTTCAATGGCTGATTTTTCAGAAGTAGATCATTAGGCCTTTCTTCGGAGGCACCTCTGGGTGGATTTAAACTGCCAACTTTTCAACCTTAGTTTAGTTCAAGTTTAGTTCATTAATCATTTGCACCACCCAGGGACTCCTGGCTTGAGCTCAAGCTGTGACTATTATGGCATATATGTGTGTGAGCGCATCTCACAAACTGGTGGAGCACTGCTGCAAAGATGCTTTTTTGATTACGACTAGGTGAGCCCTCATATTAAGAGAGGGGGTGACAGGTTTGACAAGATTGATGGATTATCGAAACCATAGACACAGCCAGTGTGTGTGTGTGTGTGTGTGTGTGTGTGTGGAGGGGGGGCATAAAGGGCACATGTCTGTCACTTAGCCTTCTATAGGGCCAGTGCCCACGGGCTCATATGTGGCTTCCAGAAGGCAGAGAAAGCTATGACTAGATCTGTGTGTGGAAGGCAGTATCATAGTATTATAATCTGTGGCAGACACTGTTAGTTGCACCCCCTAACCCCACCAGCCATTCCCTTCCATTATTACAAAGACAATCCAGTTTTTCTGGGCCTGGCTTATGCCCAGACACAGGAGCTAAAATCATGATTGGTTTAAGTCATTAAACCAACACTGAGTCATTTTGACAAGGATCCTGTTGGCACAATTGTTAAGTGCTTGGTTGTTAACTAAAAGGTTGTCAGTGTGAACCCACCCAGCAGCTCTGGGGTTGAAAGATCTGGTTATTTGCTCTCATAAAGATTAGAGACTAGAAAACCCTTTGGGGCGATTCTGCTCCATCACATGGGGTCACTATGAGTTGAAATAGACTAGATGGCATCTAACAACAAGTCATTTTGACAGTTTTTCTTCCTCAGAACTTCCTAGAGCTAGGATGACCATGTGACCAGTTCTGCTCAATGCTATCTATGTAAGGAGAAATCTTCAGGGTGATGTCTGGGAAAAATTGTCTTACCTTCTTACCCTATTAAGGTTGTGTGAAGATGTGGTGCTTGGATCTGTGGCAGCCATCTTGTGATCAAGAGGTGACATGCCTAAGAATCAAAGGCTGATAGACAGAAATGTCAATCAAGATAGAAAGAAATAAGATGTTTGATGGTGCTGTGGAACACTATCAAACCTGTAATCCTTACCTCCATTCTTCTTGTAATGTGAGGTAAGTAAATGCTTTTATTGCTTAAGCCACAGTTAGTTGGGCTTTCTTTTTCAGTTGCTTGAAGCCAAATGAGTTTAACATCAAAATGAAGAAAGACACTCATCTACTTCACCTCAGAGCCTACAGGCCAGCGACCATGTACCATAGCTTTTTTTTGTTTTTTTTTTTCTGCTCTACTCCCTCAATAGTAGGCATCCCAGTGCCAACCAGGTACCACTACATCTGCTGGGATCACCACTCATATCTCCTCAGCCAAGTACACCAGACATTGAAGCAGTCAGGCCAGAGCATCAGTACCCAGAAAACAGTGGTGGTGCCGGTGGTACCTGGTGGCTGTGACAGCAATGTCTTCTGAGGCGCTTCTGGGTGGACTTGAACCCCTAACCTTTTGGTTAGCAGCCAAACACTTTAACTCTTTGCACCATCCAGGGATTTCACACCTAACTGCAAAAGGAGTGGATTCCTTGACTGGGCAGCTTTATATTACGAGATGGAAGAATGGATTTTGACGGGCAGCTCACCCGTCCAGGTACTCCCAGAAATACTTGTTTAGGGATGAGACTGGGGTGGGCACCGGGGCAAATACTTGGCAGAGCCTTGGAGTTCTGAATGGGCCAATGGGTAAGCTAGTGAAACAGAGGTAACAAGGCCAATCTAAGTGTTGCCAATTAAAGTAGCTTAGGTAGAAGTGGCATTCCTGCCCCCGCCCTTGGAATTATCTGCTTGATTATATAAAATTATTTAGTAACTAAAAGTCCATTTCTTTTGCTTAACTATTTAGATCTGGTATTGCTGTTGTATTAAATTTCATTTATGATTTAACACAAACTATATATCAATAATCTAAACTCTAATACATACACCAGCTGAGCCATCTTATTATTGAGAACAAATCACTCAAAAGCATGTGGTAGTTTTTTGGCCTTTTTAAAAGGAATTCGGATGACTGCCTGCTTATGACTACTAAGAAATGGAATTTCAAAATGAGCATCAGACTAATTTTTCAAGTGCCTTGTCATAAATGCACTGCTACCCATGTAATAAAGTCATTTTCCCTTGTGTGATAAATATAGCACTAAAGAAGAATGAGCCTTGTCTGATAAAATGGCTTTTATTAATCTTCTAATGTTTTTATCTTGTTCTAGAATTATGATTGGTTTCAAGAGAGTAGCAAACAGGTTATGATTGGAGTTGAATATTGTTGCTATTCAGATATCTTTGGTTAATGCCTGCTGTTTATTTCAAAAACAAAATGCTCCCGTTAAGAAAAATCAATGATAATGGCCTGACTTTATTATCAAGAAATTATAGCTGTCATGTAAACCTTGCTAATTATCAGCACTTGGATTCATTTGGGTGCTATAACACGTGAAAAAGGCCATTTATTAGAAGGACTTGGCATTAGTACCAGCATAATAAAAACCGAAAAACAATCTAAGGAAAGAAGAAATGTTGGTAAGGAATGGAATTTGCTCAGGAATGAATTATACCAGGAGACAACATGGCGTGTGGGATTAACACTGAGTGCTTTGTCCCCCAGCCCCCACTCCTCCTCGCAGCCCTGTCCTTATCTTCCTCTCTTCTCACAGATTTTTCCTGGCTGATCTCACCCCTGCATCTGCTTCAGCTCTGTTGACTCCTAAGTCTTTGTAACTGCAACCCTGACCTCTTGCCCATGGTCCAGTCTGCCCTTCTGGCTATCTCTGCCTGGAAGTCCCATAGGAGCCTGAACTCTACATGTCCAAGCAGAATTTATTATCTTTTGTCCTCTTCTTGAATCACCTATCCTAACCTGAAAATCACAGTGTGACCCTTAACTCCTCCCTCCCTCACACTCCACATCCAATCAGTCACATCTTCTTGTTTCCAGTCAGAAAACTTTCTCTCAAATCTCACTCCCACCGCCTTAGTCTGGAGCGGTCACCATTTCTTGTTTTAACTACTATAACCTGTATATTGTCCCCATGGGATGCAAATGTTTGGCACTCGACTGCTAACCTAAAGGTCAGCAGTTTGAACCTACTCAATGGCATGGCAGAAGAAAGGCCTGGCAAACTGCTTCTGAAAGGTCACACCCTTAAAAACCCTATGGAGCAGTTCTGCTCTGCACACATGGGGTTGCTATGAGTCAGAATCAACTCGATGGCAACTGGTTTGGTTTTTTGCTTTATACATTGAACAAGCAGACTTACAAGATGTAATCATTACGGGAATTTTATTTTGTTTTCTATAGTCCTTTTGAGAAGCCCTGGTGGTGCAGTGGTTAAGGTGCTCCACTGCTAACCGAAAGGTTTGAAACCACCAGTGGCTCCTCAGGAGAAAGATGTGGCAATCTGCTTCCGTAGAGATTTACAGCCTTGGAAGCCCTATAGGACAGTTCTACTCTGTCTTATAGGGTCGCTATGAGTCGGAATCTATGAGAGGGCAATGGGATAGTCCTTTTATTTTTAAATTGTTCCCTTAACTTTTTATTTTGAAATATTGCAAATCTACATAAACGTTAAGATAATAGTACAATAAACAGATGTATAACCTTCACCTCCTAGATTCACCAGTTGTTAATACTCTGCTACATTTGTCTCTCTCTCTTTTTCTCCCCCCACTCACCTCTGCACAGAATCCAGTCCTGCTCTGGCTCCCTAAGGATTTGTGGCTTGAGATTGGTGTGAACACTGGCATTCTCGTCTGCTTCTATTTGTCTGATCCCAACAGTGAAAGGTGTTTTGGACATAGAGGAGGGAGGCAACAGAAGCAAAAGGGGCCGTTTTGGTGGGCCATTAAGCTTTGGGGGACCAGCAGCACATGCTTGGGTGTCTGGGTGTCAGCGTTGAGGAGGTGTTATAGATTGAATTGTGTCCCCCCAAAATGTGTGTCAACTTGGCTAGGCCATGATTCCCAGTATTGTGTGATTGTCTACTATTTTGTCGTCTGATGTGATTTTCCTCTGTGTTGTAAACCCTACCTCTATGATGTTAATTAGGCAGGATTAGAGGCAGTTATGTTAATGAGGCAGGACTCAATCTACAAGATTAGGTTGTATCTTGAATCAATCGCTTTTGAGATATAAAAGAGAGAAGCAAGCAGAGAGACAGTGAGACCTCCTTCCACCAAGAAAACAGAGCTGGGAGCACAGTGTGTCTTTTGGACATGGGGTCCCTAAGCTGAGATGCTCCTAGACCAAGGGAAGATTGATGACAAGGACCTTCCCCAAGAACCAACACAGAGAGAAAGCCTTCCCCTGGAGCTGTGCCCTGAATTCAGACTTCTAGCCTCTTAGACTGTGAGAGAATAAATTTCTCTTTGTTATATCAGCATGATAACTAAGGCAGGAGGCCATGCTCCCTAGAGTGTAGCTTTGCAGCCTGAGGCCTCAGGGAGGCACCAGTGAAAGGCCAGGTGTCTTGCAGAGTGTCAAGTGAGACTGTGGCCCCAGAGTGTGATGTCTTCATCAAGGACACTGCCAGCTGTGGCTAGATCCAGACACCTC
Organism: Dugong dugon; assembly: GCA_030035585.1. Taxonomy (NCBI): domain Eukaryota; kingdom Metazoa; phylum Chordata; class Mammalia; order Sirenia; family Dugongidae; genus Dugong; species Dugong dugon. Next base: position 12,784,468 of record CM057465.1, read on the forward strand.
ATTTGAATGGCTCTTTGACAATGGACCTTTGGTGCAGAAAGAAGGATGTGAACAAACTTGTTTTTAAGCATAACACTTGGGAATTTCAGAACTATATGGGTGAAACTTCGAGGCTGGGGAGGCAGTGACTACTACAAAACTTTGTGAAGGCAAATGGAGATCGCAAGTCAGCAAGATTTGGATATTGTTACTGTGACCTAATCCAGTATAACCTCATCTTAACTTGATTACATCTGCACAGACCCTATTTCCAAATAAATAAGATCACAGTCACAGGTTAGGACTTAAACAAATATATTTTTTTGGAGGGGGGACACAATTCAACCCAGAACAACATATGAACATATGTGACAGTCTGCTTGTTTGGCTAGATGCTCTCCAAAGCCATTGAGGACTAATAGCTCTGATTTTATTTATTTATTTATTTATTATTGTGCTTTAGGTGAAACTTTATAGCTCAAGCTAATTTCTCATACAAAAATTTAGACACATACTGTTATGTGACGTTAGTTGCAATCCCCACAATGTGACAGCACACTCCCCCTTTCCACCCTGGGTTTCTTGTGTCCTTTCAACCAGCTCCTGTCCCTTCCTGCCTTCTTATCCTGCCTCTGAACCAGAGTCACCCATTTGATCTCATGTATCTGATTGAACTAAGAAGCACACTCCTTGTGAGTATTATTTTTTGTTTTATATTCCTGTCTAATCTTTGTCTGAAAAATGGGCTTTGGGAATGATTTCAATGCTGGGTTAACAGAGCATCCAGGGGCCATAGTTTCGGGGATCCCTCCAGTCTCTGTCAGGCCATTAAGTCTGGTCTTTTTATGTAAATTTGAGTTCTGCTCCATGCTTTTCTTCCGCTCCATCTGTGACTCTCTGTTGTGTTCCCTGTCAGGGCAGTCATTGATGGTAGCTGGGCACCATCTAGTTCTTCTGATCTCAGGCTGGTGGAGTCTCTGGTTTATGTGGACCTTTTGTCTCTTAGGCTAATATTTTCCTCGTGTCTTTGGTATTCTTCGTTCTCCTTTGCTACAGGTGGGGTGGGACCAAGTGATGCCTCTTAGATGGCTGTTCGAAAGCTTCTAAGACCCCAGACGCCACTCACCAAAGTGGGATACAGAACATTTTCTTAGTAAACTTTGTTATGCCAATTGACCTAGATGTCCCCTGAGACCATGGTCCCCAGACCCCTGTCCCTGCTACGCTGTCCCTCAAAGTGTTTGGATGTGTCCAGAAAACTTCTTAGCTTTTGCTTTGGTCCAGTTGTGCTGACTTCCCCTGTATTGTGTGTTGTCCTTCCCGTCATGGAAGATGATCCTCGTCTACTATGTAGTTAGGGAATTCGCCTCCCCCTCCTGCCCCACCCTCATAACCATCAAAGAATGCTTTCTTCTGTGTTTGAACCCTTCCTTGAGTTCTTATAATAGTGGTCTCATACAATATTTGTCCTTTTGCGACTAACTAATTTCACTCATCATAATGCCCTCCAGATTCATACACATCGTGAGATGTTTCACGGATTCATCTTTGTTCTTTATCATTGCATACTATTTTATTATGCATATGTACCATAATTTGTTTATCCATTCGTCTGTTGATGGGCACCTAGGTTGTTTCCATCTTTTTGCTATTGTGAACAGTGCTGCAGTGAACATGGGTGTGCATATATTCGTGTGACGGCTTTAGATATTCATGTGATGGTTCTTATTTCTCTAGGATATATTCCAAGGAGTGGGGTTGCTGGATCGTATGGTACTTCTATTTCTAGCTTTTTAAGGAAGCACCAAATCTATTTCCAAAGTGGTTATACCATTTTACTTTCCCACCAGCAGTGTGTAAATGCTCCAGTCTTTCCACAACCTCTCCAACATTTATTATTTTGTGTTTTTTGGATTAGTGCCAGCCTTGTTGGGGTGAGATGGCATCTCATTGTAGTTTTGATTTGCATGTCTAATGGCTGATGATCGTGAGCATTTCCTCATGTGTCTGTTAGCTGCCTGAATGTCTTCTTTGTTGACGTGCCTATTCATATCCTTTGCCCATTTATTAATTGGGTTATTTGTCTTTTTGTTGTTGAAGTTTTGCAGTATCTTGTAGAATTTAGAGATTAGACCGTTATCGGATATGTCGTAGCCAATTTTTTTTTTCACAGTCCATTGGTTCTCTTTTTACTCTTTTGGTGAAGTCTTTTGATGAGCATAACTATTTGATTTTTAAGAGCTCCCAGTTATCCAGTTTCTCTTCTGGTGTTTGTGCATTGTTGGTTATGGTTTGTTTACTATTTATGCAATATATTAGGCCCCCTAGCATTGTCCTTATTTTTTCTTCCATGATCTTTATCGTTTTAGATTTTATACTGAGGTCTTTGATCCATTTTGAGTTAGTTTTGTGCATGGTGTGAGGTATGGGTCTTGTTTTATTTTTTTGTAGGTGAATATCCAGTTATCCCAGCACCATTTGTTAAAGAGACTGTCTTTTCCCCATTTACCAGACTTTGGGCCTTTGTCAAATATCAGCTGCTCATAGGTGGATGGGTTTATGTCTAGATTCTCAATTCTGTTCCATTGGTCTATGTATCTGTCGCTGTACCAGTACCAGGCTGTTTTGCTACTGTGGCGGTATAATAGGTTCTAAAATCCGGTAATGTGAGGCCTCCCACTTTATCCTTCTTCTTGAGTAATGCTTTACTTATCAGGGACCTCTTCCCCTTCTATATGAAATTGGTGATTTGTTTCTCCATCTCATTAAAAAATACTGTTGGAACTAGGGTTGGGATTGCATTGTATCTGTAGATTGCTGTCATGGATTGAATTACGTCCCCCCAAAAATGTGTGTGTCAATTTGGCTAGGCCATGATTCCTGGTATTGTGTGATTTTCTTATATGTTGTCAATCCTGCCTCTATGATGTTAATGATGGAGGATGGGTGGCAGTTGTGTTAGTAAGGCAGGACTCAATCTACAAGATTGGATTGTGTCCTGAGGCAATCTCTCGAGATATGAAAGAGAGAAGTGAGCAGAGAGACGGGGAACTCATACCACCAAAAAAGCAGTGCCAGGAGCAGGGCGTGTCCTTTGAACCTGGGATCCCTGAGAGGAGAAGCTCCTAGTCTGGGGGAACACTGATGAGAAGAAGGCCGATGGAGAGAGAAACACTTCCCCTGGAGCTGATGCCCTGAATCTGGACTTTTAGTCTACTTTACTAAACTCTTTGTTAAAGCCATCCACTTGCGGTATTTCTGTTATAGCAGCACTAGATGACTAAGACAGAATTCACTTCGGGTAGAATTGACATTTTCACAATGTTGAGTCTTCCTATCCGTTAACATGGTATGTTTTTGCACTAATATAGGTCTCCTGTGGTTTCTTGCAGTAGTGTCTTGCAGTTTGCTTTGTATAGGTCTTTTATGTCTGTGGTTAGGTTTATTCCTAAGTACTTTAACCTCTTAGGGGCTATTGTAAATGGTATTGATTTGGTGGTTTCCTTTTCGAAGTTCTCTTTGTTGTGTAGAAGAATCCAACTGATTTTTGTATATTTATCTTGTATTTCTGCTGAAATCTTCTCAGTTCCAGTAGTTTTCTTGTGGCTTCTTTAGGGTTTTCTGTATATAAGATCATATGATCTGCAAATAGGGATACTTTTACTTCTTCCTTACCAGTTTGGATACCGTTTATTTCTTTTGCTTGCCTTATTGCTCTGGCTAGGACTTCCAGCACAATGTTGAATAAGAGTGGTGATAAAGGGCATCCTTGTCTGGTTCCCGTTCTCGAGGGGAATGCTTTCAGATTCTCTCCATTTAGAATGATGCTGGCTGTTGGCTTTGTATAAATGCCCTTTATTATGTTGAGGAATTTCCCTTCTAATCCTATTTTACTGAAAGTTTTTTTTTTATCGTGAATGAGTGTTGGACTTTGTTGAATGCCCTTTCTGCATCGATTGATAAGATCAAGTGGTTCTTGTCTTTTGTTTTATTTATGTGATGGATTACACTGATTGTTTTTCTAATGTTGAACCATCCCTGCATACCTGGTATGAATCCCACTTATTCATGATGCATTATTTTATTTTAATTTTTTTTATTGTACTTTAGATGGTTTACAGAACAAATAGTTTCTCATTAAACAGTTAGTATACATATTGTTTTATGATATTGGTTAACAACTCCATGACATGTCAACACTCTCCCTTCTTGACCTTGGGTTCCTTATTACCAGCTTTCCTGTTCCCTCCTGCCTTCTGTTCTTTGTGCCCCATTAGTCTTGTTTTGTTTTATGGGTCTGTCTAATCTTTGGCTGAAGGGTGAACCTTGGGAGTATTATTTTTTTGCTATGTTGCTGAATTCTATTGGCTAGAATTTTTGTTTTTTTGGTTTTCCCCCACCCCCCTTTTATTTCTTTATTTCTTTATTTTTATTGTACTTCAGGTGAAGGCTTACAGAACAAATAGTTTCTCATGAAACAGAAGTACACATATTATTTTATGACATTGGTTAACAACCCCACAACATATCAACCCTCTAACTTCTCAACTTCTTTTTTTTTTTGGTGAAAATACACATAGCCAAAAATGCACCATTTCAAAAATTTCTACATGCACAGTTCAGTGACATTGACTACGCTCTTCCAGTTGTGCTGCTATTCTCACTTAAGATGAAGGCTTACGGAACAAAATAGTTTCTCATTTAACAGTTACTACAAATGTTGCCCTATGACATTGGTTAACAATCTCACAACACATCAACAATATCCTTACTCAACCTTGGGTTCCCTATAACCAGCTTCCTTGTCCCCTTCTGCTTTCTGGCCCTTGTCACTGGACTCCTGTACCTCATTAGTCTCATTTGGTTTTACGGGGCTCTCCACTCCCAGGCTGAACAGTGAACCTTGGAGGTAACTTCACCACTGAGCTAAGAGAGTGTCTGGGGGCTATACTCTCGGGGTTTCTCCAGTCTCCTTTAGGCCAGTAAATCTGGTCTTTTTTTTGTGAGTTAGAATTATGTTCTGCATCCTTCTCCAGCTCTGTCCAGAACCCTCTGTTGTGATCCTGGTCAGAGCAGTCAGTGGTGGTAGCCGGGCACCATCTAGCTGTACTGGACTCAGTCCGGTGGAGGCCTTGGTAGCTATGGACAATTAGTCCTTCGGACTAATCTTTTCCTTGTATCCTGTTCTCTTCATTCTCCCTTGCTCCTGAAGGGATGCGACCAGTGGAGTATCTTAGATGACCGCTCACAGGCTTTTAAGACCCCAGACACTACTCACCAAGGTAGAATGTAGAACATTGTCTTTATAAACTGTGTTATGTATTGGCTAGAATTTTGTTGAGAATTTTTGTGTCTATGTTCTTGAGGGATATTCGTTTGTAATTTTCTTTTTTTGTGGTGTCTTCACCTGGTTTTTGTATCAGGGTTATGGTGGCTTCATAGAATAAGTTCGGGAGTATTCCTTCCTTTTCTATGCTCTGAAATACCTTTATTAGTACTGGTATTAACTCTTCTCTGAATGTTTGGTAGAATTCTCCAGTGAAGCCATCAGGGCCAGGGCTTTTTTTTTTTCTTTTCCCTTTGGGAGTTTTTTTTTGGTTTTACCTCTTCAATCTCTTCTTTTGTTATGGGTTTCTTTAGTTTTTCTACCTCGGTTTGTGTTAGTTTAGGTAAGTAGTGTGTTTCTAGAAATTTGTCCATTTCCTATAGGTTTTCAAATTTCTTGAAGTACAGTTTTTCATAGTGTTCTGTTATGATTCTTTTTATTTCACTGGGTATGTTTTGATATTGCCCATCTCATTTCTTATTCTGGTTATTTGCTTCCTGTCCTGTTTTTCTTTTGTTAGTTTGGCCAATGGTTTATTGATTTTGTTGATCTTTTCAAAGAACCAGCATTTGGTATTGTTGACTCAATTGTTTTTCTGTTCTCTATTTCATTTATTTCTGCTCTAATCTTTATTACTTCCTTTCTTCTGGTGCCCAAGGGCTTCTTTTGCTGCTCTCTTTCTATTTGTTCAAGATGTAGGGTTAATGTTTTGATTTTAGCCCTTTCTTCTTTTTTGGATGTGTGTATCTATTGCTATCCCCAATGTGTCTGTTGATTTGTCTTACTGTGGGGGCTTGCGTGTTGCTGTGATTCTGGAAGCTATGCCACTAGTATTCAGATACCAGCAGGGTCACCTATGGTGGACAGGTTTCAGCTGAGCTTCCAGACTAAGACAGACTAGGAAGAAGGACCAGGCACTCTATGTCTGAAAAGAATCAGCAGTGAAAACCTTATGTATAGCAGATGAACATTGTCTGATATAGTGCCAGTGGATGAGCCCCCCAGGTTGGAAGGCATTTAAGAGACAACTGGGGAAGAGCTACCTCCTCAAAGTAGAATCGACCTTAATGAGATGGATGGAGTCAAGCTTTCAGGACCTTCATTTGCTGATGTGGCACTACTCAAAACGAGAAGAAAACAGCTGCTAATATCCATTAATAATCAGAACGTGGAATGTACAAAGTATGAATCTAGGAAAACTGGTGATCATCAAAAATGAAATGGAACCCATAAACATCAGTATCCTAGGCATTAGTGAACTGAAATGGACTGGTACTGGTCATTTTGAATCGGACAATCCTATGGTCTACTATGCCAGGAATGACAACTTGAAGAGGAATGGCATTGCGTTCATTGTCAAAAAGAACATTTCAAGATCTATCCTGAAGTACAACGCTGTCAGTGATAGGATAATATCCATATGCTTATGAGGAAGACTAGTTAATATGACTATTATTCAAATTTATGCCCCAACCACTAAGGCCACAGATGAAGAAACTGAAGATTTTTACCAGCTTCTGCAGTCTGAAATTGATCAAACATGCAATCAGGATGCATTGGTAATTACTGGTGATTGGAATATGAATGTTGGAAACAACTAAGGATTGGTAGCTGGAAAATATGGTCTTGGTGACAGAAACAATGCCGGAGATTGCATGATAGAATTTTGCAAGACCAATGACTTCTTCACTGCAAATACCTGTTTTCACCAACGTAAACTGCGACTGTACACATGAACCTCACCAGATGGAATACACAGGAATCAAATTGACTACATCTGTGGAAAGAGATGATGCAAGAGCTCAATATCATCAGTCAGAACAAGGCCAAGGGCTGACTGTGCAACAGACCATCAATTGTTCCCACGCAAGTTCAAGTTGAAACTGTTGAAAATTAGAATAAGTCCACCAGAGTGAAAGTATGACCTTGAGTATATCCCACCTGAATTTAGAGACCACCTCAAAAATAGATTTGATTCATTGAACACAAATGACCAAAGACCAAACGGGTTGTGGAATGACATCCAGGACATCATACATGAAGAAAGCAAGACGTCATTAAAAAGACAGGAAAGAAAGAAAAGACCAAAAGGATGTCAGAAGAGACTCTGAAACTTGCTCATGAACATTGAGTAGCTAAATCAAAAGGAATAAATGATGAAGTAAAAAAACTGAAGATTTCAAAGGGCGGCTCGAGAAGACAAAGTATTATAGTGATATGTGCAAAGAACTGGAGCTAGAAAACCAAAAGGGAAGAACACGCTTGGCATTTCTTAAGCTGAAAGAACTGAAGAAAAAATTCAAACCTCAAGTTGCAATAGTGAAAGATTCTATGGGAAAAACATTAAATGACTCAGGAAGCATCAAAAGAAGATGAAAGAAATACACAGAGTCATTATACGAAAAATAATTGGTCGATGCTTAACCATTTCAAGAGGTAACCTATGATTAGGAACCTATGGTACTGAAGGAAGAAGTGGAAGCTGCACCGAAGGCATTGGCGAAAAACAAGGCTCCAGGAATTGATGGAATACCAACTAAGATGTTTCAACAAACAGATGCAGCCCTGGAAGTGCTCACTCAGCTATGTTAAGAAATTTGGAAGACAGCTACCTGGCCAACCGACTGGAAGAGATCCATATTTATGCCTATTCCCAAGAAAAGTGATCCAACCAAATGTGGAAATTATCAAACAATGTCATTAATATCACACACAAGTAAAATTTTCCTGAAGATGATTCAAAAGCAGCTGCAGCAGTATATCGACAGGGAACTGCCAGAAATTCAAGCTGCCAGAAATTCAGAAGAGGACGTGGAACCAAGGATATCATTGCTGATGTCAGATGTCCTGGCTGAAAGCAGAGAATACCAGAAAGGTGTTTACCTGTGTTTTATTGACTATGCAAAGGCATTTGACTGTGTGGATCATAACAAATTAAGGATAAAATTTTGAACCAGAACACTTAACTGCTGATGAGGAACCTGTACATAGATCAAGAGGCAGTTGTTCAGACAGAAGAAGGGGACACTGCAAGGTTTAAAGTCAGGAAAGGTGTGCGCCAGGGTTGTATCCTTTCACCATACTTATTCAGTCTGTATGCTGAGCAAATAATCTGAGAAGCCACACTGTATGAAGAAGAACAGGGCATCAGGATTGGAGGGAGACTCATTAACAACTTGTGATATGTAGATGACACAACTATGCTTGCTGAAGTGAAGAGAACTCGAACCACTTACTGATGAAGATCGGACTACAGCCTTCAGTCTGGATTACACCTCAACATAAAGAAAACAAAAATCCTCACAACTGGACCAATAAGCAGCATCATGATAAATGGAGAAAAGACTGAAGTTGTCAAGGATTTCATTTTACTTAGATCCACAATCAATGCCCATGGAAGCAGCAGTTAAGAAATCAAAAGACATATTGCATTAGGCAAATCTGCTGCAAAAGACCTCACTAAAGTGTTGAAAAGCAAAGAGGTCACCTGAAGACTAAGGTGTGCCTAACCCAGGCCATGGTATTTTCAATCACATCATATGCATGTGAAAGCTGAACAATGAATAAAGAAGACCAAAGAAGAATTGACCCCCTTGAATTGTGGTGCTGGTGAAGAATATTGAATACACCATGGACTGCCGAAAGAATGAACAAGTCTGTCTTAGAAGAAGTACAACCAGAATGCTCCTTAGAAGGAAGGATGGCAAGACTACATTTTATATACTTTGGACATGTTGTCAGGAGGGATCACACATGGTAAAGTACAGGGTCAGCTAAAAAGAGGAATACTCTCAACGAGATGGATTGACACAGTGGCTGCAACAATGGGCTCAAGCATAACAATGATTGTGAGGATGGCACAGGACTGGGCAGTGGTTTGTTCTTTACTACATAGGTTTGCTATGGGTCAGAACTGACTCAACGACACCTAAGAACAACAACATTTATTGCTATAAGTTGACCTCTGAGCACTGCTTTTACTACGTCCCAAAGGTTCTGGTAAGATGTGTTTTCATTATCATTTTATTCTATGAATTTCTTTATTCCGTCTTCGATTCCTTCTATGACCCAGTAGTTTTTGAGCAAGGTGTTGTTCAGTTTCCACGTATTTGATTTTTCTCCTTTGCTATTTGTCCTAGGCTGGGTTCTCTAGAGAAGTAAAACCAGTAAAGCATATAAATATGTATATGTATATATAGGTTTATATCAAGGAAATGGCTCACGCAGTTGTAGAGGCTGGAAAGTTCAAAGTCGTGGATCAAGATAGAGGCTTCTCCTGATTCAGGTAGCTGTAGGGTCTGGCAAACCTAAGACTGGCAGGTCAGAGATCGGGGCTCTTGCTCACAGGCTGTGAAGATTGACAAATCCCATGATTGGCAGGCAAGATTGCAGGTAAGCTGCTAGCTGAAGTCCCAAGAACTGTAGGTCAGATGAACAGGAGCCAGCTGCAGGATCCGGAGCAGGCAAAAGCAAGAATGTCGGCTTATATTTAGATGCAGGCCACACCCCCAAGGAAACTCCTTTTCAACTGATTGACTACTCACAGCAGATCCCATCTCAACAGGGAAGTGATTACAACATTATACGACTGTCATAACACTGAGAATGATGGCCTAGCCAGGTTGACACACAATCTTAACCATCACACGGTTCCTGTTATTGATTTCTACTTTTATGGCTTTATGGTCAGAAAAGATACTTTGTAATATTTCAGTGTTAAAGCTTGCTTTGTGATCTAATATGTGGTCTATTCTGGAGAATGTTCCAGGTGCGTTGGAAAGAATGTATACTTGTGTTGTTGACAGTTTCTTTGTTCCACTTAATTTTTCTGTGCTGAGTTATCTTTCTTTACATATTTTCTTTTCGTCTTTGTCGTTATTGTTGATTCTGTGTTTACTGAATCTTTATGTTTTTCTTCTTTTTTATTTTGATGGGTAGATTTGTTAGTTTCCTTTGTGGTTACCTTAAATTACCTCTATTTTTCTAAGTTTAAACTAATCTTTTATTTCTTGATATCATCTTAACTTTCTCTCCATATGAAAGTTTTATGACTACACTATTTAGTCCCTCTTTTTTGTTTTAATGTAGTCATCGTTTATATAATGGCTTCTCTGTTTCCCTATTTTCAGTCTTTTAGCTTTGACTTATTCTTGCGACTTCCCTATCTGGGTTGATATCTGGCTGTATTGTCCTGTGTTCTAGTCTTGGTTTATTATCTGATGTTGTTGGTTCTCTAGCTGGAGGACTCCCCTTAATATTTCTTGTAATTTTGGTTTGGTTTTTACAAATTCCCTTAACTTCTGTTTATCTGGAAATGCGCTAATTTCACCATCATATTTGAGAGACAGTTTTGCTGGATATATTATTCTTGGTTGGCAATTTTTTTCCTTCAAGGATTTATGTATGTCATCCCATTGCCTTCTTGCCTGCATGGTTTCTGCTGAGTAGTCAGTCAGAGCTTAGTCTTACTGACTCTCCTTTGTAGGTGACTTTTTGTTTATCCCTAGCTGCTCTCAAGAGTCTATCTTTGTCTTTGGTTTTGGCAAGTTTGATTACAATATGTGTTGGTGACTTTCTTTTGGGAGCTTCCCTGTATGGAGTTTGTTGAAGTTCTTGGACAGATATTTTTCACGATATCAGGGAAGTTTTCTGCCAACAAATCTTCAACAATTCTCTCTGTGTTTTCTGTTCTCTCCCCTCCCCCGCCCCCGTTCTGGTACTCCAATCACTTGTAGGTTTTTCCTCTTGATAGTGTCCCACAAAATTCTTAGAATGTCTTCATTTAAAAAAATTCTTTTATCTGATTTTTCCTTAAATAAGTTAGTGTCAAGGGATTTATCTTCAGTCTTACTAATTCTGACTTCCATTGCCTCAATTCTGCTCTTATGACTTTCTATTGAGTCGTCTAATCCTGAAATTTTATTGTTAATCTTTTGGATTTCTAATTGCTGCCCCTCTATGGTTCCTAGCACCCTGTTAAATTTGTCATTTGTTTCTTGTATTGTTTTCCTGAATTCCTCTATTGCTTTGTCTGTGTGTTCCTTGGCCTGGTCTGAGTTTTGCATGATCTCCTTCCTGATATCTTGAAGAGCTCTGTATATTAATCTTTTGAATTCTAACTCTGGTAATTCCAAGAACTTCTCTTCCTCCGGAGGTTTCCTGGTTCTTTGTTTTGATCACTTGCTGGAGTCATCTTGACCTGCTTCTTTATGTGATTTGATATTGACTGTTTTCTCTGAGCCATCAATACTTTTATTTGTTTTTTTGCTTACTGTGTCCTAGCTTTTTATTTTGTTTTGTTTTGATATGCTGAAGTAGGCTGGGCGTGTGAGCTACTTTGGTTATTGGTGTCTGTCTCAGTCATCTAGTGCTGCTATAACAGAAATAATACAAGTGGATGGCTTTAACAAAGAGATATTTATTCTCTCACAGTCTGGTAGGCTACAAGTCGAAATTTAGGGCATCAGCTCTGGGGAAGGCTTTCTCTCTCTGTTGGCTGTGGAGGAAGGTCCTTGTCATCAGTCTTCCCTTGGTCTGGGAGCATCTCAGTGTAGGAACCTCAGGTCTAACAGACATGTTCTGCTCCCAGCACTACTTTCTTGGTGGTATGAGGTCCCCAACTCTCTGCTTGCTTCCCTTTCCTTTTATCTCTTGTAAGGTAAAAGGTGGTGCAGGCCACACCCCAGGGAAACTCCCTTTACACTGGATCAGGGATATGACTTGGGTAAGGGTGGTGTTACCATCCCACCCCTGTTGTGGGTGGCTAGTTGGAATGGGTGTTACTACCAGCCCTCAGGCCCCGAATGTCAGTGGATGAGTACCCTGCTTAATGGGAAGGGTGGTGTCAAATGTCACGAATCTGCAGCTCCCCTTTGGCTGCTGCAGTTGAAAATAGTCTTCAGGTATATGCCCTGTTGTTCTATGCTAATGAACACCTACGCTATTGAATCTGCCTACACAGGCCTAGGCAAAGGTGAAGGGCCCTAAATTCTGTAGACCCCTTATGCCAGTGCCTATGCAAAGGGGCAGTGCCTGCCCTGAGTTCCCGGCTTAGGGAGCTTGGTGGTTTTTTTTTTTTTAATTTAGTTTTTAAAGCCACAAGACGGGTTTGGGGATGGATAGCACCTTGTTCCAGCTTAGGGGGCACGGCATTTGTTGAATTCTGCTGGAGTGGTGTCGGAGCAGTGCGGGGAGGGGGGTGGGTGGGTGAAAGAGGCACTTTCCAGTTGTGAAAGTGCTGGAGGGGGGCGGGTTATTTTGATCCCATGCGGTAGGTTAGATGCTTGCACTTAACTTTCACAGGTCCAGCACCACTTCCCCATGGCTCTGGAGGCTTGTGCAGACTCTCCACCACCGGGTTTCTCCAGACATGCTGAAACACCTCCTGAGCACTACTGCTCGCCTCAGCCTGTGTATGCCTGCTGACCCAGCATGCAGGGTGCTGGCTGCCTCACAACCGACACTTCTTCTGAACTGTCTCTCCTTCCCCCTGCTGCTCAGCCCAACTCCCCAGCTTTGTCTTTGGGGATCAGGGCTCCTAGATTGCCATATATAATTGATTCTCTTGTTTTTCCAGGCCTTTGTTGTAAGAGGGACCACACGAAGTGCCTGACTGTTCTGCCATCTTGGCATCTCCTCCCTCTGATTTCAATAGAAGTAAATTATTTTTGTCTGAATTAATTATGTTACTCTGCCTTTCAAGTCATGAAACAAAACTCTGAAATCCTTACTGCCTCAAAAATACTGTTAGTGGATTTATTTATGTTTTAAAGATCTGTTCTTATCAGAGGCAACTAGACGTATGTTGCAAATTGTATTCCCCAAAGATGGCGGCAACAATCTCTCCTACATCATATGCTCTCCCAGTGTGACCAAGACTTTCATCTCATCAAATTGTGGGGTCTATGTTCACTCTTCTTGAACCTGGGTGGAACTTTGTGACTGCCTCTACTAATAGAGTTTGGTGGAAGTGATGCTATGTAACTTCCAAAGCTGGATCATAAAAATGCCATGCACTTCCCCTTCTGTTGGAAAATTTGCTCTTGGAACCCAGAGACCGTGCCATTAGGAAGCTCAAATTAGCCCACAGAGGGACCAAATGAAGAAGCCATGTATAGGTGTTCTAGCCAACAGCCCAGCTAAGACCTCAGCTGACTGCATCAATTGCCAGGCATGTAGGTATAGATGCTGCCAGATGATTCCACTCCTCAGCTGTTCAGTAACCCTCAGTCTTTGAGTCTTCCCAGTTGAGTACTCAGATATCAGAGAGCAAAGAGAAGCCCTCCCTGCTGTGCTCTGTTTACATTTCCTGACCCACAGAATCCATGACCATAATAAAATGGCCGTTTTACTACACTAAGCTTTGGGGCATTTGTTGTGCATTCATAGTAACTGGAACAGCATGTAACATCTATTTCTGGTTTGTCGATTATTTTGTGAGTTTTGATAATCTCAAAGTGTTTTATAAGTGAATTGATTTGAAGACATTTTCTTTTATCCCATATTGTTGAGATCTTAATTTGAGAACCATCTCTGTGAAACCCTTTTCTTGCCTCCTTAGAAAGACCACTGAGCCTCCTGAGAACTCAAACTGGCCAAAGAGACTCTGCTCAGGAACTTGGTGGAACCATGGCTATAGGACTGGGTCAATTTTGAGTACAGTTCTGTACCATTACTTGGCTTGCCTTCCAGCCCAGCTACCATGGACCCATATTTGAATCCCAGAGAGAGGAGAGCTGCAATAAGAGTGAGTAAAAGGAAAAGAACAGCTTCAGTTCTTCTTTAGAGCTTTGAGAACATAAATCAACATGTTCAGCAGTACTGGTACCAGCTGCCTTGGCCACATAAAGAGACATCCAATCTTGGATGTTGGGTATTGGGTGCCCATTGTTGACTTTTGTAGCCTTGACACAAAGACAGAGAAGATGAGGGGCAAATGATGGTTGCTATGTGGAAGCTGGGGGACCATATTCATTCATTCACCTATGGTGAGGACTGTTAATTGTCTATAAAATCTGTTCTCCTCTTTTTCTATAATAACAGAAATGTAGTTGAGCACATGGTTACTAAGCTGCCCGACATTTATCAGCTTTCCTTGCAGTTAGGTTGCCATGTGGAATGGAAAAAGTGATGTGTGCCACTTGCAGCTCTGGAACTTTAGGCACTTAGATCTTCCTTCTCAAACCTTTCTTTTTCCTTCCTACTGGCTGCAACTCATCAATTAAGCCTTAATGTGCAGATGAGGACAATACTCTGGATCCCTGAATGTTTGTGTGGCACAAAGGCATCTGCTGACCTGGAATGTGCACCACTAATTTTTAGGTGGAAAAAAACAAAACAAAACTATCTTTTTTCAATCATTAAATTATTCTTGAGTCTCTTTGTTTTGGCACTTTAGCCTTACCCTAATCAATAGATTAATCCATCCAAAAAAAATTTATTCAGTTATATGTCAGGTTCTTTGCAAGATGATGGGGATACAATGGTGATCTTAAAACTCACCGGGAGATGTAGACAAATAAATATATAATTACAACTGTGATACATGCTAAGGGCTCTGAGGAGAAGTGCATGGTGCAATGAGAGTATATAGTCAGGAGGATTGCTCTAGTTGTGGAAGTTAATAAAGGCCTGTCTGAGAAGAAAAAAAAGATTAAGTTGGAGTCTTCCGGAAGAGTGGGAATAAATTTGGGGGTGGGAGATAATCAGTAGAGATCATTCTAAGCAGAGGAGACAGCATGTGTAAATACCCTGAGGTGAGAGTTTGCCTGGTGCATTTGAGGACTGAAAGTAGGCTAGTACGGCTGGCATGAAGAGAAGGCCCATGGTGCAAGGCTTGGTTGCAGAGGTAAAATAAGGCCAGGCCATGAGGGACCAGGATCTTGGTCTTTATCATAAGAGCAAAGGGATTATCATCAACTGAACAAAGACTAAAGCTGTTGAATTGAACCAGAGGGGTGACATCAGAGTTGTATTTTGGAAAGATTCCTTAGGCAGCTGTGTGGAGAGCAAGAATGGATGGAGAGAGGCTGATGAGGAGGCTATTGTGGGGGTTCATTTGCTTGAGAACATATGTAAATGAATAATTTCTTTTATAAGGATCAGCATGAAGCTGGTTCCTATGAGGCGGAGGTTAAAGATGTCCCAAATGCCCAACTTTTGCAAGCTGCTGTATCACTCTATTATCTCTAACATCAACTACTCCCTCTCCCCTCAGCACTCTCCTTCCTGTCTTTGGGTTCCCTAACTCGTGGCAACATCTCACAGAACTCTTGAACCGTATAAAGGAAACGGCTCATGCGGTTGTGGAAGCTGGCAAGTCTCAAATTCGTGGCTCAGGTGTAGGTTTCTCCTAACCCATGTGGCTGCAGGAGCTGACAAACCCAAACTGGCAGTTCAGACCACAGGCTGCCTGGTTCTCAAGGCTGTGGAAGCTGGCAAATCAGGTCACATGATAGGCTGCTGGCCCAAGGTGCTGTGGAATCCTGCGAATCCCAGAATTGGCAGGTCAGACAGCAGGCCTCTGGGGAGGTCAACTGATCCAGACGCAGAGAGAGAGAGCCTTGCCAGGACACACACATATATCTTAGATACAAGCCATACGTCAGGGAAAGGCGTAACTTTAGTAAGGGTGGGTCTTGAGTCACACCATCCTGCAAGGCTGCAACCCAAGACACACCTTATACCAATCCTGCCTCATCAACATGTAGAGGTCAGGATCCACAACACATAAAATGAAGGACAACCACACAATACTGAGAATTGTGGCCTAACCAAGATGACACATAACCTCAACCATCACAGGTTCCATATACCTTATTTGCATAGTCTCACTCAATTATCATGTGTGAGTCACAAAGATCATGGCTAGAAGGGCCATATTAAGTAATTCATTGCACCACAGGCCATCCCCCTGGTTCTTCTAGCTGTTGACCCTTTCATACTTGAAGGATTGACTTCCCCTCCCAAACATTTTTCCAGTCCAAAACAGTCATTAACAATTAGTCCTTCAATAGGACAAAAGAGTCCTGAGAGTGAAGTTACTCAGATACCAGCCACTCAGGTCTGTTACAGGTGTCCATCTGATTTGGTCAGGCTCTCCAACAGTTTGCCTCATCTTCACTCTTTCTGGCTCCGACAAAATTCAACTGAGAGAAGATTTTTCCCTTGCTCTGAGTCTCTCTTGAGGTATCAGCGTTTGTCATTTATTTTTACCCAGGCTTTTCCACCTTGGGAAGGAACATCAGGTTCTTCTGCTTTGCTTGTCCAGATTGCTGGTAGCAAGACCAGTCTAGCCAGTGCTTCCCCCTCAACAAGTGATATGCCCTCTGAACTCCCACGAATAGTTTGGGGGTGATTTTGTGTTGGGGCTAGAATTCCTAAAGTGGTGGATAGGCAAATAAGGTATATGGAACCTGTGATGGTTGAGGTTATGTGTCATCTTGGCTAGGCCACGATTCTCAGTATACTCGCTATACTATTTTGTGTTTTCAACTGTATTTTTGTCTGCAGGCTGGTAGGCCAGGGAAGCTCAGGCCACGAAAGTGTAATGACAACATCTCGATTTTGTGAATCCCAAATTGAGGTTCCTGGGCTGACAATGAGACAAATGATTGAAGTTCCAGGATGATGTTTGGAAAGTTTGGATTGTAATATTGACAGATTAATCTGAGTCATCTTTGGTGGCTCACGTCGTCTTAGTTTGGGTGGGATAGAAGCAACTTTAGGTTCTGCTCTTACAACCCCTGGATAGGGCATGAACATTTTGATGGAGAGTTAATGCTTAATGCATTATCGAGATCTTTATTTGCAAGGTGCCAAACTGCTGATGAGTATCAGGGTATTTGAGGCTCAGGAGATTCTTTCATTCTTTGTTTTTGGATTATTGTCACCGGTCGAGCAATCTAAGGACCCTATGTGGTTTAAAGTAAAGGCTTTCTGACCTCAATCCTTTGAGTCTTTAAAATACAAAGCAGATTCTTGAACAACCGTTAGAGGTTTTATTCCTAGGTGATAGTGCACGATGGGTTCTGTCTTCTACAGTGGCTCTTACATTAGCCCTTTGATTACAGCTTCTCTTAAATTTTTTCCTTTTGGGCAAGCTCATGAAAAGTGTAACACTGGCAATTATTTAAATTTCAACCAGAGATGAAGGGCGATGTAGACATTTAAAACTATTTTCAACTCAGTCAGTTAGGCAGTTTGGAGGATCATATGATGGTGACAAGTCCTATGATAGATGACATGAGATTATTATGTTAATGATTTTTAAAAAAAACCAAATCTCTATTATGGTTCATAGTTCACATTCCCTAAAGTTATTTCTATTAGTCACAACTGATATGATTTGTGTGAAATAGTGTACATGGGAATAAATGTTAGAGTTGTTTGCTTTCCCTTACCTCTAATATGTAAGGATACATACGGCATTATTTGGCTGTTATGATTTAAAGAACCGTCTTTGAAAGAAATAAAATTCTCATTTAAAAAATTACCTCTTTGATAATGAGACTCGTAACTCATGGTTTTCAAAAAATTTGCATTTTTGGATTAGAGGGGACTTAATATCCATCGCAAAGTCCTGCTGATTTCATTTCTAACTATCTTTTGAACCAGTTTACTTCTCATCTCTACCTCCATAATTTTTTGCCTGGACCGCTGAAACAACCTCCTGACTTGTCTACCTACTACTCACATCCACCTTGGCTTCTCTCCAATCATTAAGTGTTTACCTGGCACCCTGGAAGGTGGTTCTAAAGGGAGTGGAAACAACATTACTAGGGACTGAAATCTTGGGACCCCAAGCGTGCGGTCCAAGACTGAGCTTAGCACATTTAAAGAGTGTCGCTCCTTGAAGAAGCGTGGCTGCCTGTGTGGAAATCTGTATCTCCAAAGATTTCGTTGTAGTAGAGGGCCAGTGTGAATGGTGAAACGTTCAGCTACTAACTGAAAGGTTGGCAATTGGAATCCACCCAGAAAAGCCTTGGAAGAAAGGCCTGGCAATGTACATCTGAAAGATGATAGCCATCGAAAACCCTATGGAGTGCAGTTCTACTCCGACACACAGGGGGTTGCTGTGAGTTGGAATTGGCTTGATGGCAACAGGTATAGTTTGTTCTTTTATTAGGTTCTGAGGAATCCCTTGGTGGGGCAAATGGTTAATGCGCTTGGCTGCTAACCAAAAGTTTGGAGGTTTGAGTCTACTCAGAGGTGCCTGGGAAGAAAGGTCTGGCAATTTACTCCTGAAAAATCAGCTATTGAAAACCTTATGGAGCACAGTTCTACTCTGCCACACATGGGGTCACCATGAGTTAGAGTTTACTTGACAACAACTGATTGGTTTTTAGGTTCTGAAGATACAAATATCAATAAGATGAAGCCTTTGCTCTTGAAGAATGGACATTTCTGGGATTTATTATAAACAGGGTGGTGTAATCTTCCTTTCAGTTCACAGAGAGACTCAACTACAGACTTTCAATTAAAGGGAGGATAAGAGTTTTCCTTAAATTTATTTTTGGATTCTGTGAGAGAATCTGGATGTACCTTTGGATATACTTTGTATAATTCCGGAATTTTAGCTCTGGTAGAGCTTTGAGAGCACCCAGTTCAAGTCCTTCTTTTCTTTCTTCTTTTAAGTCTTTTTTAAGATGAGAAAATAGAATCCCAGATTGTGAAGTCACTGGTCACCAAGTTCACGTGGTTTCTAATGCCCGGTTCAGTCCTCCATCCTCAGTATTGGCAAGGACGTGCCAAATTCTCTCTGAGGAGTGAATACACAACACCCTCCTGGCTTGTTACACACACAGACAGATGTGTGAGTGTGGTGTGTGTACACCATGTAAACAGAGGAATCCAGGAATACTATATTCTATTAATAAGAAAGATTTCTGTACAAACGGCAATTTGATCTTGGCATAAAATGCTTCGACATTTGTCCCCATTTTTTTTTCTCTACTTCCTTTCTTAACCCTTCAAATCTTCTGATTGCATCATGATGGGAGCCTTTACACTCTATTGATTCTGCTTGCCTCTAAGGTAGCATTTTGTATTTTAAATAGGTGTACTGAGAGGCAGCTGTGGGCCTTTCTTGGTGACAACCGAAAGAAACTGAACTGAAACTAGTTTGAGCAGAAAATAAGATTTGTTGGTCAATGTAACTGTAAAGGGCAGCGGTGGAGCTGGCATTAGGGACAACTGGAACCACAGACTTGAACGTTGTGGGAACTCTTGCTTCTCATTGCTTGTTTTGGCTTCGCTGAGCATCAGCTTATTTGCTCACACTGGCGTCTCATGTGACTGAGGCCATGGTTACCTCAGCTTTCGGGTTCACATATTTACAGTTCCAAGACCGGAGAGGAAAGGTTCTCTTTCCTTGGCTTAAGTCTGAAAAAAACCCAGGCTAGAATTTTGATTAGCTGGGCTTGGGTCACATGTATATTCCTGGACTAATCCCAGTGACTCAGGGATGAGATTTTGTGACTGGTCAATCTTAGATAAGGTGTCCACCTATCAGCACATGATTGGAAAACAGATACCCACTAGAACCACATGATTTAAAAAACCATCTGCTTGAAGATGCTGTTCTGGGTATCTTCCCTCTGTTTCCATCTCTCTCTCTCTCTATCTCTCTATCCATCCATCCATTCACCCACCCATCCACCTATGAGAGAT
This sequence comes from Dugong dugon, assembly GCA_030035585.1. Classification (NCBI taxonomy): domain Eukaryota; kingdom Metazoa; phylum Chordata; class Mammalia; order Sirenia; family Dugongidae; genus Dugong; species Dugong dugon. The sequence continues at coordinate 12,804,443 of CM057465.1, forward strand.
CCTCTGTTAGGTCCTAACCTCTCTTTACCACTTGCTAGCATCTGAATGTCCTCAACAAAGGAGAGTTGCTAAGGTCTCTTTATCAAGGAGGAAGGTATGCTCAGAGCTGGAGCCACAGGAACTAGGAGGCTGGGTGGCACCTGGGAGCAGGGCCATTGAATGTGTGATGATTGGCAGGATACACAGTAAATGGCTATAGCAGAAATCCTGAATCTGTGATTCTGCAGGGGTTTCTGTATTCCTGGCTGCTGGGAGATAAGAGCCAAGAATTCCTATGTGCTGAAAACTAGAACACAGAAAGCTTGTGCTTCTGTGAGGGGAGAGAGAGTAAAACTGTGCCTGTCTTATTCCTGACTCTTGTGCCCACAGCCTTCCTCTGTTTTAGGCATGTCCTCCAACTCAGAACTTGCTTGTTCCCCGGTCAGTTCTCTCCTCCACAAGTCAGGAAACAGTGTTAATGTTTTGGTCTCATTTTTAATAGGCTTGGGAATTTATATCTAAATTTCTAGGTCAGGTATATATAATTGTTAAAAAAAAAAAAAAAAAGGAATTCTGTTAATTAGCTACCCACAAGCTTGCTTCCTCAAGTCAGGTTTAAACCCTGAGGAGAAAATGACATCCAGCTCTGTTCCATACCTCCAGGTATGGAAACCATCACCTGAGATTAAAGCATCAGTGAAGATACTGTTTTAGACGGATTCAGATTTTAGAGAAGAAAGGGGGTTAGGAGAGCTCATTATTTGTCATGGATTGAATTGTGTCCCCCCAAAAATGTGTGTAGCAACTTGGTTAGGTCATGATTCCCAGTATTGTATGATTGTGTAATCTATGTGACTTCCTTATGTGTTGTAAACTCTATCACTATGATGAGGTTGTATGTGATCTCCTTACGTGTTGTAAATTCTATCACAGTGATGAGGTTATGCTGAAGAGGTTTACAAGATTAGATAGTGTCTTAATCCAATCTCTTTGGAGATATAAAAGACAGAAGTGAGCAGAGACACATGGGAACCTTATATCACCAAGAAAGCAGTGCCGGGAGCAGAGCGTGTCCTTTGGACCAGAGGTTCCTGTGCAGAGAAGCTCCCAGACCAAAGGAAGACTGATGACATGGACTTTCCTCCAGAGCCAACAGAGAAAGCGATCCCCTGGAGCTGATGCCCTGAATTTGGACTTGCAGCCTACTTGACTGTGAGAGAATGAACTTCTCTTTGTAAAGCCATCCACTTGTGGTATTTCTGTTAGAGCAGCACTAGATGACTAAAGCATTATTGGATTACTAGGCTGGTAAGAATTACAAGAGCTCCTTTTCCTCTATTGTTGTATATGTGCATTGCGTTATGTTTCTGGTGTGACAACAGTGCTCATAAAGGGCCACACATTCACTCTGCTAACAACACGTGACATTTCTAGTCATGTAAGAGACAAAGGTGCCTAATTTCCAGAGACGTGTGAGATGTGGTAACAATCAGCCCACTCTTTGGGGAGCTAAACACTCAAAGTGGACAGAGGCTCAATTTAGCACAGAAGCACATTTCAAATATGCAATGGAGACAACTTGCCTGCCATACCCTGCTTCCCTGTGTGCCCACGGTCCTGCCCACTCCTTTGCTTCCTCCACCCCCACCAGAATTCAATCCGGGTGGCTTCTTTTCTCTTGCCTCAGGGATGGCCGTGCACTGCCAAGCAGCCTGCCTGCTCTGTTCTCATTTTGTCTCTCCCTGTCTCATTTGGGCTAAGCTGGTGCTTCTCAGATCATCTGGGGACCTTGCTAAAATGCAGATCCTGATTCAATAGGCTGGGTGGAGCCTGAGACTGCATTTTTAACAAGTTTCCAGGTGAGGTCGATGTTTTGCTAGTCCTAGCACCACACTTTGAGTAGCAAGGGACTAAGTCAAAGAGACAGAGGAAGTAAGAACCTAGACATCTTGTTAAGCTGGCATGAAGGTCTGTGAACTTGTGCTGCAGAAGCTTCCAGACAAGCCCTAGTTTTGTTCTCTGAGGGCTGTTCCCCACCCCTACCCAAGCTTTTCCATGGATTCTAAGAGAGATGTATCTTTAGAATGCAGCCCCTTTTCTTGAGCTAGTTTGAGGCACTTACTATTCCCTGTAGCCAGATGTGTTTTGGCTAGGTGGAGAAGCATTTAGAGAAGAACTCACTAGTAGGTTTGTGTGAGGTGCAAACACCCAGGCTTTGCCTCCCCATGAGACGCTGGTCTGGTACCTTCCCCCTTAGGCCCCATCTCTCCACTTAGGCAGGTGTTCCAAGTCTGTGCCTCCAAGGGGAGACCTTATTTTGACCCTGTTCACTTGCTCATTCTTCTAGCGCTCCTATAGTTAATAGATGCAATTTTAAAATGGAAACACTTTCAATACTGTGAACTGAAGAAAGCACAAAATCTAGTTGTTTGACAAAAAAAATCAGAAAGTAAAGTAAATGAATCCATGGCGAGAATGCTAAAGAGTACATTTATTTGCAATGTGAGTGATATATCAGTTGTGCTATTACTGTGTCCCAAAATAATTTCCAGTTATATCTGCACTAAATAGAAAACAGCATGTATTCTATTATTAAAAATATTCAAAGGAGAAGACTTGGAAAAACTGAACATAAACGTGACTTTTTTTTTTTTTTTTAACTGCTTGGTCTTGTACGAGTTTGGCTCAGGCAGTGAAAATAAAATGGATAAATATGCTTGGTGATGTAAGTAAAGCAAAGTATAACAGATATTACTCAGCACTTGACATGTGGAAGTACCAAAACCAAACCCACTGCCGTCGAGTCGATTCTGACTCACAGAGGAATCCAAATACCTTGGGCAATATTCAATTACTGAAGAAATACCTACTGAGCACCCACTTTTGTGCAAGACACCATGCTAGGTGTGGTGGGCAAAAGTGCACAAAAGGCTGTTTCTTCCCTCAAGGCTTTTACCATCTAGTGAAAAATGACAAGAATGGTCCCTTCTTCTTCCTCCATTTTCTGTTAGCTGACACCTACAATGATCCTCCTTTCATTAACCCCAATAGACTATATCTCTAAAGGTGAAATTTTAGTCCCAGCATGTGGCCAATGAGAGTTTAAAAAAAATTTTTTTTTAGAGCAGTTTTATACTTTGCACAGAAAGTACAGTGAGTTGAGGGAGGTATTTTAAATAAGCCTTTCCAGTGTCCCTCACATCCCACCATGCAGGGGACAGTCCACTCACAAGGCCAACCCCGTGTCCATCCTTCCTGTTCACCCCACCTCTTGCAGTCAGAACCATCCTTTGCTCTGAGAATCACAGCCACCTCTTCCTTAAAACTTCCCTGAGAAATTTCTGCCTTGAACTCTGCAAGGGCCACCTTATGATGCTATTCCAGACCGTACAAACGATATAGCCTTGTGAGCTAGGCAAGCCCTGTCACACACGAGCTACTCTCCCCACACAGCTTTCTCAAGCCTTCTTTTGGAAAGGGTGATATGTCATAGTGAATGAAAGCATGCCAGGGCTAGGGGTTGACTTCCAGCCTGCTGTAGTGAATGGGAGGCAAGGTGAGATGGGACAGGAAGAGAGAGGATGGAGGCTGTGCGTTTTGTCTGTGCTGTGGACTGGTCACCAGAGGGCTCCCAGTAGAGATCAGCTTCATCTTTTCCTTCAAAGAGTTTAAAGTCCACAGCTGGGGACCATGATTTCACTTATGGATGGATAGCAAGGATTCCTGGTGACATAGTGGTTAAGCGCTTGGCTGCTAACTGAAAGGTCAGTGGTTGGAACCCACCATCTGCTCCATGGGAGAAGGATGTGACAGTCTGCTTCTATAAAGAGTATAGCCTCGGAAACCCTATGAGGCAGTTTTCTCTGCCCTGCAGTGTCGCTGTGAGTTGTAATCAACTCGACGGCAATGGGTTTGGTTTTTTGGATGGATGGGTAGCAAGACAAGCTGCCAGAAAGAGATTAATATTAAATTTTGGGAGTTCTGACAAGGGCATTATTTTATTTTAAATTATAAAGGAGATCCACATCTTATGACACAGATAGTGAAGAAGTCACATAAAAAGGAGCCTTTGGTCTCAGAACCACAGTCTTAAGGAAGTCGAAGTTTGAGGCTTGAATATTTGTTAATTTTTGACGGCCGTGATAAAACTGCACGTTAAAACCACAGCTTCCCAAACTACTGATCTGATCATTAGGGTTTCTGTTTCTCGGGAGTTACTAGGAGAAAAAACAACTATATCCAAGTTACCAGGAGATGCACAACCACTGTTAATTAGAAAGAAAGAAAATCGATGACTAAATGAATGTGCAGTTTGCACACAAAGGTAACCTTTTGTTCTTTCCAATTAGGCTGTTATTTCTCCTGTAGCCTTGGCAGATGAGGCTGGGTTATAAATAGAAGTGATACTTTGTAGGGTTCTTCTAATTAAAATGTGCATGAGGTCAAATTCTAATCAAGGTAATATATATAAGTAATGAGCTAAGCCCACATTCCCAGGCATTTATCCATTTAGTGGTAATAAATGAGCAAAGATAAAAAGGCAGCTTCTAGACAAACACAGCAAAATAGTTACTTATGTGATTGGAGCACAGCAACTTATCTCTCTGTTATGAATGCTTGCCAGTGATAATTGACTTCTATGTTAATTGTATTCATGATATTAATGATCTTATTAGCATAATAGTCACATTCTGTTCTGTGGTCAAAGTCTGGGGAATCACAAGTTTTGCACACCTTGTTGCTATAGATATGCTTGTATATCCCAATTATGTACAAATTTGAATGCCATCTGTGTTGACTTTACACAAGGACCCTCTCAAATCATTCCCTGCCTGTTTTTCAGGGGGCTGTCTGAGAATTTGATAGAGATCACTTCTTCTCAGAGTGATGGGTTTCATATCTATGATAAAGCTGCGAATTTAGTTCATGTCATTGGTAGGACGATATTTTCTTATCTGAATACCACTCACCAGTAAGATGTAGCCATGAGCCTGGAATCTGAAAGAAAGGAGGAAGTGACTATAGATAAGTCTCAGCAAGAGAAGAAGGGGAAGTGAAAGTTCATGCCTTCTGGTTTGGGGGATTGTGGGAAGAACAAGAGAGAGGCTTGAGAGGCAGGGGTGAGATAAGTGTGTTGGGTAAATTGAGGAGACCTTCAAAGGCAGGGCGCTTTGGCTTCGATTTCAATTTGGGACTCTGGAAGGAGATTATCCCCAGGTTACTCCTTCACCAATTTATGTGGTGTGGACCAGACTTAGAAGTGTTCACATACATCTGCCCACCCCAGGGAGAATAGGGAAGGGAACTGAATGAGAGCTAGAGGGCCTGCTTTGGGTTCTGGCATGGCAAGAGGAAGGTGACTCTGTTGGATCACGCAGACCAGCGGCCAGATGAAGGATGTGGCAGAGCTTAAGAACAGCTTCAAGCTCAAGTGAGTTAGCCAGGAAGAACCACCAGGCCATTGTGGAGGTAGGTGCAGGAGTCCATTCCAGCCCAGACAACCGCTAGGAGACACTAGCAGACCACCAGATGCTGGCTGCTCCTTAAGGGTCACCAGGACAGGAAGAATCCCAGTCTAGGCATTTTGCCACAGGGAACACCACAGGGAATTCAAGACCCTGTGAGCTGGAATTGAGTCAATGGCAATGGGTTTGGTTTTGGTTCCTTCTTTAAACACCATCTTGGGGAAAATAAGAAGGAAAAAAAGAATATCTGAAAGACTGAACATTTATCCAGAGACATCAAATTACCTAAAATCTTAGTTCAAATTTTGGGATTGATCTGAGATTACAGGTTTGAGCTCAGATTTCTAGTTCCCTGTCTCTGATCCCAAGGAGAGAGGGGAGCTTGTAAGAGAGATTAATTAATAAGAAAATAATGAAGTTCCACTTTCTCTGGATTTATGAGGGTAGTGTAAGCAAATTTGCAACCAAATTTACTTTTACATATAAAAGTGCTATCAGGAGTTACCTCCTTTTGGTCCTGCTACCTCTCTAGGTTCTTTTTTTTTTCCCCCCCTATAATGACTGCTCAGTATAACTGTGGAAGGGCCATCGGGTTTGGAAATGGTCATGACTGTTGTGTCACAATGAACCAAGCTCTCAGGCACAATCTGAAGTTCCTAACATGTGACCTTCCTGATTATCCCTGTGGTTTCTTCTTACATGGACTCTTTCCTCCTGGTTCTCTTTGGTACCTGGAATTCTTCTGTTTTCCCCATGACTTTGACACATGCCATGCACTTCAGTTGATTAGCAGGGCTTATATGCTTGCCTTATCCTTGCTGGCCCTATCCCCATTTTACAGATGGGACACAAGGAGGCTAGGGATTCCCCAATGTCACACAGTTAATTCTGGAAGTCAAAGTTTGAACTCCTGCAGTCCAGCTCCATGGTCTCTGTGCTTAACCCTACCCTCTACCGTCTTCTGTAGCTCATGCAGGTCTCCAGGATTCTGTACCCAGCCAGGCCCAGCTTTTCTTACCCCCACTGGCTGGAAGAGGAGATAGGATACTAGCAACTTTGCTCATCATTTCAACTTAAATGGGCACGTTTTACTTTGAGGCCAGTTTTATTAATTCCTAAATCATTAAATGCTGTATTATTCATTGTTTTCTATGATCCAAGTCTGAATTCAGTACAGGCCTCTCAGACAGTGGATATAACTTCTTCAGGCTGTAGCTGCTCCAGTGACAGCAAAGTCCCTTGTTGTTCTGATCACCTGAATCCATGGGGAAAGGGACAGGAAGAGATGGTTGTTCTCACAATGTTGAGCAATTATGGTAAACAACTCCAAATGAGGTATTATTTGACCCATAACTCTCCTTGCACTCTTGGGTCAATAGTCCCAAATAAGGAGATATTTATTTCAGAGCCCAAGACCACTCCTTCCTACAACTGAGTGGAAATTATATAATGCTTTACAGTAGTTCTGAAGACCAAGCTCAGCACTGGATTCCCTGAGCCAAGGGTACCATATTCCACCCTGAGGAATTCCTGACCAAATGGGTCTTCACCTGTAGGGAAGGCTAATCTAGCCCTTGTGTGGTTTCTTCTCTTGCAAACCCTTCCAAGCCCTTTCATGTCTTGCTTATAGAAAGGAGGGCACTCAGAGATTAGATTTAGTAGGATAGGCTTAGGATAATGTGTAAGCGAGATGGCTTCTCTTGTTCCTATTTTTTGGCTTTCTTTCAAAAGACGCTGAGTGTCTTTAGCGGGTCCCTGGGGTCACCATAAGTTGGAATCGACTCGACGGCAACCGGTTTGGCTCTCAGCATGGTGCCCTCCCAGACCTGTTCCACTGGGCTACCGTATTTCCAAACATTTCTTAGTCCTCACATTAATACCACCTGTCCTGGGCCTTTCTGGCCAGTGTTTTGATGGATGGATACTGATAGCCTAAAGCAATGCTCTTAAAACAATTGCAGTTCAACGTAGTGGTTAAGAACACACGCTTTTTTTTTTTTTTTTTTACTGTACTTTAAATGAAAGTTTACAGCTTAAGTTAGTTTCTCATACAAAAATTTATACACACATAGTTATGTGACCCTAGTTGCTATCCCTATAATGTGATAGCACACTCCTCTTTTCCACCCAGGATTTCCCGTGTCCATTCAACCAGCTCCTATCTTTTTCTGCCTTCCCATTTAGCCTCCGGACAGGAGCTGCTCATTTAGTCTCGTGTATCTACTTGAACTAAGAAGCACACTCTTCAAGAGTATCATTTTATGTCTTATAGTCCAGTCTAATCTTTGTCTGAAGAGTGAGCTACAGGAATGGTTTTAGTTCTGGTTAACAAACAGTGCAGGGGCCATGTCTTCTGGGGTTCCTCCAGTCTCAGTCAGAACATTAAGTCTGGTCTTTTTACTAGAATTTGAGTTCTGCACTCCACTTTTCTCCTGCTCTGTGAGGGACAGTCTGTGCTCCCTGTCAGGGTGGTCATTGGAGGTAGCCGGGCACGATTTAGTTCTTCTGGTCTCAGGCTGATGGAGTCTCTGGTTTATGTGGCCCTTTTTTCTCTTGGGCTATTATTTTCCTTGTGTCTTTTGTGTTCTTCATTCTCTTTTGCTCCAGCTTGGTTGTGACTAATTGATGCATCTTAGATGGCCACTAACTAGCTTTTAAGAGCCCAGACACCACTCAACAGAGTAGGATGCAGAACATTTTCTTAACAAACTTTGTTATGCCAATTGACCTAAATGTCCCCTGAAACCGTGGTTCCCAGACCCTGCCCCTGCTACTTTGTCACTCAAAGTGTTTGGTTGTGTTCAGGAAACATCTTAGCTTTGGTTTAGTCCAGTTGTGCTGACTTCTCCTGTATTGTGTGTCGTCCTTCCCTTCACCTAAGATAATTCTTGTCTACTATCTAGTTAGTGAATTCTCCCCTCCCTCCCCACCCTAGTAACCATCAAAGAAAGTTTTCTTCTGTGTTTAAACCTTTTCTTGATTTCTTATAATAGTGGTCTTATACAATATTTGTCCTTTTGCGACTGACTAATCTCACTCAGCATAATGCCTCCAGATTCATCCATGTTCTGAGACGTTTCATGGATTCATCGTTGTTCTTTATCATTGCATAATATTCCATTGTATGACTGTACCATAATTTGTCTATCCATTTGTCTGTTGATGGGCACCTAGGTTGTTTCCAACTTCTTGCTATTGTGAACAGTGCTGCAATGAGCATTGGTGTGCATACATCTATTTGTGTGATGGCTCTTATTTCTCTAGGATATATTCCAAGGAGTGGGATTGCTGGATCATATGGTACTTCTATTTCTAGGTTTTTAAGGAAGCGCGAAATTGATTTCCAAAGTGGTTGTACCATTTTACATTCCCACCAACAGTGTATAAGTGTTCCAGTCTCTCCACAACTTCTCCAACATTTATTATTTTGTGTTTCTTGGATTAATGCTAGCCTTGTTGGGGTGAGATGGTATCTCATTGTAGTTTTTGTTTGCATTTCTCTAATGGCTAATGAACATGATCATTTCCTCATGTATCTGTTAGCCACTTGAATGTCTTCTTTGGTGAAATGCCTGTTCATATCCTTTGCCCATTTTTAAATTGGGTTATTTGTCTTTTTGTCATTGAGGTTTTGCAGTATTGTAGATTTTAGAGATTAGACCTTTATCAGGTATATCATAGCCAAAAATTTTTTCCCAGCCTGTAGGTTGTCTTTTTACTCTTTTGGTGAAGTCTTTTGATGAGCGTAAGTGTTTGATTTTTAGGAGCTCCCAGTTATCTAGTTTCTCTTCTGGTGTTTATGCACTGTTAGTTATGTTTTGTATTCTGTTTATGCCATGTATTAGTGCTCCTAGCATTGTCCCTATTTTCACTTCCATGATCTTCATAGTTTTAGATTTTATATTGAGGTCTTTAATCCATTTTGAGTTAGTTTTTGTGCATGGTGTGAGGTATGGGTCTTGTTTCATTGTTTTGCAGATGGATATCCAGTTATGCCAGCACCATTTGTTAAAGAGACTGTCTTTTCCCCAATTAACAGACTTTGGGCCTTTGTCAAATATCAGCTGCTCATAGGTGGATGAATTCACGTCTGGATTCTCAATTCTGTTCTGTTGGTCTATGTATCTGTTGTTGTACCAGTACCAGGCTGTTTTGACTACTGTGGTGGTATAATAGGTTGTGTGAGGATTCCCACTTTGTTCTTCTTCTTCAGTAATGCTTTATTTATCTGGGGCCTCTTCCCTTTCCATATGAAGTTGGTGATTTTTTTCTCTATCTCATTAAAAATGTCATTGGAATTTGGATTGGGATTGCATTGTGTCTGTAGAAGATTTTGGGTAGAATTGACATTTTCACAGTGATGATTCTTCCTATCCATGAGCAAGGTATGTTTTTCCACTTTGTAGGTCTCTTTTGGTTTCTTGCAGTAGTGTCTGATAGTTTTCTTTGTATAGGTCTTTTATACCTCTGGTTAGATTTAGTCCTAAGTGTTTTATCTTCTTGGGGGCTATTGTAAATGGTATTGATTTGGTGATTTCCTCTTTGAAGTTCTCTTTGTTGTTGAAGAGGAATCCAACCATTTTTCATATCTTGCATCCTGATATATTGCTGAAATCTTCTATTAGTTCCAGTAGTTTTCTTGTGGATTCTTTGGGGTTTTCTGTGTATAATATCATATCATCTGCAAATAGGGATACTTTGACTTCTTCCTTACCAGTTTGGATACCCTTTATTTCTTTTTCTAGCCTAATTGCTCTGGCTAGGACCTCCAGCACAATGTTAAATAAGAATGGTGATAAAGGGTATCCTTGTCTGGTTCTTGTTCTCAAGGAGAATGCTTTCAGACTCTCTTCATTTAGGATGATGTTGGCTGTTGGCTTTGTATAAATGCCCTTTATTATGTTGAGGAATTTCCCTTCTAATCCTATTTTACTGTTTTTTTATTGTGAATGGGTGTTGGACTTTGTCAAATGCCTTTCCTGCATCGATTGATAAGATCATGTGGTTCTTGTCTTTTGTTTTATTTATGTGATGGATTACATTGATTGTTTTTCTAATGTTGAACCATCCCTACATACCTGGTATGAATCCCATGTGGCAATTGTGGATTATTTTTTTGATATGTTGTTTAATTCTATTGACTAGAATTTTGTCGAGAATTTTTGTGTCTACGTTCATGAGGGATATTTGCCTGTAATTTACTTTTTTGTGTGGTGTCTTTACCTGGTTTTGGTATCAGGGTTATGCAGGCTTCATAGAATGGGTTTGGGAGCATTTCATCCTTTTCTATGCTCTGAAATACCTTTAGTAGTAGTAGGGTTTACTCTTCTCTGAGTGTTGGTAGAATTCTCCAGTGAAGCAGTCAGGATCAGGGCTTTTTTTGGTTGGGAATTCTGAAATTACATTTTCTATCTCTTCTTTTGTTATAGGTTTATTTAGTTGTTCTACCTCTGTGTTAGTTTAAGTAGGTAGTATGTTTCTAGAAATTTGTCCGTTTCCTCTAGGCTTTCATATTTGTTAGAGTACAATTTTTCATAGTGTTCTGTCATGATTCTTTTAATTTCAGTTGGGTCTGTTGTGATATCACCCATCTCATTTCTTATTCAGGTTATTTGCTTCCTCTCCTGTTCTTCTTTTGTCAGTTTGGCTAATGGTTTATCAACTTTGATGATATTTTCAAAGAACCAGCTTTTTTTGGTTTTGTTAACTCTTGCAATTGTTTTTCTATTCTCTATTTCATTTAATGCTGCTCTGATTTTTATTATTTGCTTCCTTCTGGTGCCCGAGGGCTTCTTTTGCTGCTCTCTTTCTATTTGTTCAATTTGTAGGGTTAATATTTTGATTTTGGCCCATTATTCTTTTTGGATGTGTGCATTTATTGCTATAAATTGACATCTGAGCACTGCTTTTGCTGTGTCTCAAAGGTTCTGGTAAGATGTTTTCATTATCATTTGATTCCAAGAATTTCTTTATTCTGTCCTTAATTTCTTCTATAACCCAGTAGTTTTTGAGCAAGGTGTTGTTCAGTTTCCATGTATCTGATTTTTTTTCTTGCTTTCTCTATTATTGATTTCTACTTTTATGGCGTTATGGTTAGAAAAGATGTTTTGTAATATTTCAGTGTTTTGGATTCTGTTAAGGACTTACTTTGTGGCCTAACACGTGGTCTGTTCTGGAGAATGTTCCACATGCATTGGAAAAGAAAGTATACTTGGCTCCTATTGGGTGGAGTGTTCTGTATATGTGTATGGGATCAAGTTGGTTGATTGTGGCATTTAGATCTTCTGCGTCTTTATTGAGCTGCTTTCTGGATGTTCTATCCTTCACTGAAAGTGGTGTGTTGAAGTCCCCTACTATCATTGTGGAGCTGTCTCTCTCTCTTTTCAGTGCTGTTAGAGTTTAGGTATTTTGGAACCCTGCTGTTGGGTGTGTAAATATTTATTATGGTTATGTCCTCCTGGTGTATTGACCCTTTAATCATCACATAGTGTCCTTCCTTATGGTGTGGTGGATTCTTGCTTTAAAGTCTATTTTGCCAGAGATTAATACTGCCACTCCTGCTCTTTTTTGATTGTTGTTTGCTTAATATATTTTTTTCCATCCTTTGAGTTTTAGTTTGTTTGTGTCTTTAAGTCTAAGATGTGTCTCTTGTAGGCAGCATATAGAGGGATTGTGTTTTTTTAATCCATTCTGCCTCTGTCTCTTTATTGATGCATTTAGTCTATTTACATTCAGTGTAATTATTGATAGGTATGAGTTTAGTGCTGTCATTTTGATTTGTTTTTTTGTGTGTTGTTGAGAGTTTCTCTATTCCACTTAATTTTCTGTACTATTTTTTGTTTATGTATTTTCTGTTCATTTTTTTCATTGTTGTTGATTTTGTATTTGCTGAGTCTTTATGTTTTTCTTGTTTTCTTTATTTTGATGTGTAGGATTGTTAGTTTCCTTAATGACTACCTTAATATTTACATCTATTTTTCTAAGTTTAAATCAATCTTTTATTTCTTTATATAGCCTTGACTTCCTCTCCATATGAAAGATCTAGGACTACATTATTTTGTCCCTCTTTTTTGTTTTAATGTTGTCATCTTTTCCATATTGACGTCTCTGTTTCCTTATTTTCAGTGTTTTCACTTCGATTTGTTTTTGTGACTTCCCTACCTGGGTTGATATCTGGTTGTTTTGTCCTGTGTTCTAGTACGGGTTGTTTTCTGATGTTATTGGTTTTCTAACTGGAGGAATCCCTTTAATATTTCTTATAATTTTTGGGTGATTTTTACAAATTCCCTAAACTTCTGTTTATCAGGAAATGCCATAATTTCACCATCATATTTGAGAGACAGTTTTGCTGGATAGGTAATTCTTGGCTGGCAATTCTTTTCCTTCTTACATGCATGGTTTCTGCTGAGTAGTCAGATCTTAGTCTTATCAACTCTTCCTTTGTAGATGACTTTTTGTTTACCCCTAGCTGCTATTAAACTTCTCTCTTTATCTTTGGTTTTGGCAAGTTTGAATTTAATATGTCTTTGTGACTTTCTTTTGGGATCTACCTTGTGTGGGGTTCAATGAGCATCTTGGATAGATATATTCTTTTTTTAAAAAAAATTTTTTTTATTGTACTTTAGGTGAAGGTTTACAGAACAAATAGTTCCTCATCAAACAGTCAGTACACATGTTGTTTTATGACATTGGTTCACAACCCTACAACATGTCAACATTCTCCCTTCTTGACCTTGGAGGACCTTTTTTTTTTTGGTGAAGATATACATAGCCAAAGATACACAATTTCAAAAATTTCTACATGTACAATTCAGTGGCATCGATTACATTCTTCCAGTTGTGCTGCTATTCTCACTATCCTTTTCCAAATTATTCCATCACCATTGTCTTCAACTCACTGTCCCTTAGGCTTCCCATCAAACCTTCTGAGTTGTTGTTGTCAATTTGATCTCATGTAGACAATTCTTTTTTTTTTTTTTTTGTACTTTTGATGAAGGTTTACAGAACAAAATAGTTTCTCATGTCAACACTGTCCTTTCTCAACCTTGGGTTCCCTATCACCAGCTTTCCTGTGCCCTCCTGCCTTCTAGTCCTTGTCCCTGGACTGCTGTGCCTCATTAGCCCGAATTTGTTTTATGGGGCTGTCCAATACCCGGCTGAACTGTGAACTTCGGGAGTGACTTCAGCACTGAGCCAAAAGGCTGTCCAGGGGCCATACTCTTGGGGTTTCTCCAGTCTCTGTCAGGCCAGTAAATCTGGTCTTTTTTTGTGTGTTAGTATTTTGTTCTACATCCTTTTGAAGCTCTGTCCAGGACCCTCTGTTGTGACCCCAGTCAGAGCAGTCAGTGGTGGTAGCTGGGCACCATCTAGCTGTACTGGACTCAGTCTGGTGGAGGCCTTGGTAGCTGTGGTCCATTAGTCCTTTGGATTAATCTTTTCCTTGTATCCTGTTCTCTTCATTCTCCCTTGCTCCCGAAGGGGTGAGACCAGTCGAATATCTTAGATGGCAGCTCACAGGCTTTTAAGACCCCAGACACTAGTCATCAAGGTAGAATGTAGAACATTGTCTTTATAAACTGTGTTATGCCAATTGGGCTAGATGTTCCCTGAGACCATGGTCCCCACAGCCCTCTGCTCATCAATTCAGTCCCTCAGGGAGTTTGGATGTGTCTATGGAGCTTCCATGACCTTTCCTTGTACAAGTTGTGCTGGCTTCCCCAGTATTGTGTACTGGCTTACCCATCACCAAAGTTACCATTTATCTATAGTCTATTTAGTGTCCCCCCCATCCCTGGTAACCAACAAAGATTGTTACTTTTTGTGTGTAAACTTTTTTATGAGTTTTTACAGTACAGGTCTCATACCATATTTGTCCTTTTGTGATTGACTTATTTCACTCAGCATAATGTCCTCCAGTTTCATCCATGTTATGAGATGCTTCACAGATTCATCATTGTTTTTTATCTTTGCATAATACTCCATTGTGTGTATGTACCACAGTTTGTTTATCCATTCATCTGTTGATGGGCATCTAGGTTATTTCCATCTTTTTGCTGTTGTGAACAATGTTGCAATGAACATGGGTGTGCATATGTCTATTTGTGTGATGGCTCTTATTTCTCTAGGATATATTCCTAGGAGTGGGATTGCTGGATCATAGGGTATTTCTCTTTCTAGCTTTCTAAGGAAGTGCCCTATCATTTTCCAAATTGGTTGTATCATTATGCATTCCCACTAGAAGGGCGTAAGAGTTCCGATCTCCCTGCAGCCTCTCCAACATTTGTTATTTCCAGTGTTTTTGATTCGTGTCATTAATGTGGGGGATGAGATGGTATCTCATCGTGGTTTTAGCTTGCATTTCTCTAATGGTAGTGATCGTGAGCATTTCCTCATGTGTCTGTTGGCCGCTTGTATGTCTTCTTTGGTGAAGTGCCTGTTCATTTCCGTTGCCCATTTTTTAATTGGATTTTTTGCCTTTTTGTTGTAGAGGTGTTGGATTTTCTTGTAGATTATAGAGATTAGACCTTTGTATGACTTGTAATGTCGAAAAATTTTTTCCCAGTCTGTAGGTTCTCTTTTTACTCTTTTGGTGAAGCATTTTGAAGAGCATAGGTGTTTGATTTTTAGAAGATCCCAGTTATCTAGCTTATCTTCTGGGGTTTGTGTGTTGTTGGTTATGGTTTGTATCCTGTTAATGCTGTGTATTAGGGCCTCTAGCGTTGATCCCATTTTTTCTTCTATGAACATTATACTTTTTGGATTTATATTTAGATCTTTGATCCATTTTGAATCAGTTTCTGTATATGGTGTGAGGTATGGGTCCTGTTTCATTTTTTTGCAGATGGACATCCTGTTTTGCCAACACCATTTGTTAAAAAGATTGTCTTTTCCCCATTTATGGACTTTGGGCCCTTGTTGAAGATCAGGTGACTGTAGGTGGATGGGTTTGTATCTGGGTTCTCAATTCTGTTCCATTGGTCAATGTATCTGTCATTATACCAGTACCAGGCTGTTTTGACTACAGTAGCTGTATAGTAGGTTCTGAGGTCAGGTAGTGTGAGTCCTCCTACTTCATTCTTCTTCTTTAATAGTACTTTACTTATCCAGGGTTTCTTCCCTTTCCATATAAAATTAATGATTCATTTTTCCATATATTTGAAGAATGTTGTTGGTATTTGGATTGGGATTGCATTGTATTTGTAAATTACTTTGGGTAGAATTGTCATTTTCACAATGTTGATTCTACCTATCCATGAACATGGTATGTTTTCCATTTATGTAGATCCCTTTGAGTTTCTTGCAGTAGTAGTAGTTTTCTTTGTTGGATAGATATCTTCTCATCTTTCATGATATTAGGGAAGTTTTCTGCCAACAAATCTTCAACAGATCTCTCTGTATTTTCTGTTACCCCCCCCCCCCCCACCTTATTCTGGTACTCCAATCACTTGTAGGTTATTCCTCTTGATAGAGTGCCATATAATTCTTAGGGTTTCTTCATTTAAAAAAATTTTTTTAATCTGATTTTTCCTCAGATAAGTTGGTGTCAGATGCTTTATCTTCAGCCTCACTAATTCTGACTTCCATTGCCTCAATTCTGCTCCTATGACTTTCTATTGAGTTGTCTAATTCTGAAATTTTATTGTTAATCTTTTGGATTTCTGTTTTTTGTCTCTCTATGGATTCTTGCAGCCTGTTAAATTTGTCATTATTCTCTTGTATAACCTTCTTAAGTTTGTCTATTTCTTTGTCTATGTATTCCTTGGTGTGTTCTGCATTTTACCTGATCTCCTGAAGAACTCTGTATATTAATCTTTAGAATTCTACCTCCAGTTATTCCAAGAAGTTCTCTTTCTCCAGAAGGTTTCTTGAATCTTTGTTTTGGTGGCTTGCTGAAGCCATCATGGTTTGCCTCTTTACGTGATTTGATATTGACTGTTGTCTCCAAGACATCAATAAGTTATTATATTTATTTACTTTATGTTTGCTTACTGTGTCCTAGCTTCTTTTTTTGTTTATTTTGATATGCCCAAATAGGCTGGTTGTGTAAGCTAGTTTGGTTTTTGGTGTCTTTGAAGCTTTCACATACTGTCTGAATGTGGCTAGAGCTGTTACTAGGTAAGGGAGCCCAGGAGTCCATTTACTTTTCTTGTGTGGATTCAGCTTAGGCATCCAGGTTGTTGGTCACCAAGTGTGTGGTGCAGGCTCTCACCTAGAGTCCCAGACTGGCAGGGATGATTGGAGTAGGCACAGCTATCTGGCTGCAGTAGGTGGTCATGTGCTGATCAAGAGAGGTGACTGAAGGCTGCCCATGAGTGCGTGGGTGGAAGGCATTTCCCTGTTCCCTAGAGTGTGTAGGTGGGTGAGTTTTCTCTGCTGGTCTATGGGCACCCAGTGCTGTTGGAGGCAAGGACTGGGAGTCATCACTTATTCTTGGACCCCTGTTGCCAGTGGCTAGGTGGTGTGGTTGGAGCCACCAGTCCTCAGGCCCCTGATGTGGCTAGGAGAGGAATCTGCTTAATGGGCAGGGTGATGCCAAATGTCACAGATCTGCCACTCCTCCTTTTAGCTGATACAGTTGAAAATAGGCTTCGGGATATACCCTGCCGTACTGTGCTAATGAGGGCCTATGCTGTTGAAATGGGCCCACACAGGTCTATGCAGGGGTGAAAGGCATTCAAAGTCCGTAGGCCCCTTATGCCTGTGCCTAGGCAAAGAGGCTGTGTCTGCTCCGAGTTCATGGCTTAGGGGATCTGGCAGATTATTTTTTCCTGTTTGTTTATTTTTTCCCTCTCCAAAGCTGGGCAAATGGATCAGGGTGCACGATGTGTCCTACTTCTGTCCCAGGGGGGCAGCAATTGCTGAAGCCGGACCAGGACCCAGAGCAGAGCAGGGAGAGGGAAGGTAAATGGGAGAGGTACTTCCCAAAGGGTTTTTTTAAATCTATGCTGTCATGGATTGAATTGTGTGCCCCAAAAATATCTGTCAGCTTGGCTGGGTCATGATTCCCAGTATTGTATGATTGTGTAATCTGATGTGATTTCCTTATGTGTTGTAAACTCTATCACTATGGTGAGGTTATATGTGATCTCCTTATGTGTTGTAAATTCTATCACTGTGATGTGGTTATACTGATGAGGTTTACAAGATTAGATAGTGTTGCTTTTGATTGTATCCTACATAATTCTCAGGGTTTCTTCATTTTTCTTTGTTCTTTCTTCTGATTTTTCCTCAGACAAATTTGTACCCAAGTATTTGTCTTCAGTTTTGCTGATCCTGTGTTCCATTGTTTCAAATCTGCTCCTCAGCCCTTCTATGACATTATCTATTTCTGAAATCTTGTTGTTTATCTTTTGGATTTTTAATTTTTTAAAAATTATTTCTAGTTGTGGATTTATTTTGGCAATTTGTTCCTGTATTATTTTCCTGAATTATTCCTTTTTTTGTCTGTATTTTCCATGAATTTGTCTGCCTTTTCCATGAATTTTTCTATTTTCTCCTTGTTTTGGTCCGCTTTTTGCTTTAACTCTTGGATAGCTCTGAATATTAGAGATTTGAATTCTCTACCAGGTAGTTATTGTGCCTTTTCTTCTATTGGAAAGTCACCCGGTGTTTTATTTTGGATGCCTACTAGAACCGTCCTTTTTTTTTTTTTTTTTAATATGTTTTGATATTGTCTGTTGTCTTCAAGACATTCAGTAGTTATTTTCTTTGTTTATTGATTGTAGATATGTTTATTTTGTCCTGTTTTTTGTTTTATTTGGTTATGTCTGAGCAGGGGGGCTGTGCATTCTTTGTTGTTTTCTCCTTAATGGGCACAATACTTTTCACCTCCTTGTCCAATGGCTAAAGCCAGTCACTCAACTATGGTGCAGTGGGGCAGGTCCAGCTAAAGGGGAGTTGCTGGGATGGGTTGTCTGTGGCATGTACTAGGGCCAACAAGGAGGGCCATGGGTCAGTGCAGGACTGGTTCTTGTAGGCTGTGCCTGTGCTGCTCAGGGGTGTGATGTTCAGCACATGGTTCAGGTAGGCAGGAGGGAACGGGGAGATTGTGATGTGCGGAGCTAAGATGGGTATGGGAAAGAAGAGACAGTGGAGAGAGAAACAGGAGCAAAACAAACAAACAAAAAGTGCTTAGAAAGCTTGCCATTGGAATGGAGAGAGGAGAAACCGATAAGTGAAGAAACATAAAAAGGAAAAAAAATAGAAAGAGAAAAAAATAAATCAATAAAAATTAAAAAAAGAAAAGAAAGAAATGTCCCCAAGAATCCCACTGTTGATCACAGAAGTGACTCCCAGGCCTTGGGGCAGAGCTCATCTAGAAACGGCAGAGATGGCACACAGAATCAGGTATTCAGGAGACAAGAAAAGAAGGAAAGCAGAGTGAAATGAGAAACTGTGAAATGAGGAAAAACAAAAAGGAAAAGAGAAAAGAAAAAATAAATTAATAAGAAAGAAAAGAAAAAAAAGAAAGGCCCACTGGTGCGGTTGCGGAGACTGAGGAAGTGGTTCCCAAGCTGTGCAGTTCAGCCCATCTATAAGGGGCAGAGATGGCACACAGCACCAGATATTCCGGAGACAGGAAAAGAAGGTGAGTAGAGAGAGACAAGAAACAGAAATGAAGAAACATGAAAAAGAAAAAGCAAAGTAAATAAAAAATAAAAAGGAAAAGAAAAAGAAAGAATGAATAGCCCCCAGGGATCCCATTTGTGGGGCTTCCCAGACTGGGGAAGTGGGTCCCAAGCCGAGCAGTAAAGCCTGGCTAGAAGGGACAGAGATGGCACACAGCACCAGGAGTTCAGGAGGCAGGAAAAGAAGATAAGTAGAGAGAGATGAGAAACTGAGAAATGAAGAAAGATAAAGAGGAAAAAAGAAAAAAAAAAAAAAACGCCCCCTGTGATCCCACTGGTGCATCTGCACAGAGCAGGGAAGTGGCTCCCAACCTGCATGTACAGCCTGGCTGGAAGGAGCTTCCAAGCCTCAAAAAGAAAAAGAAAACAAACTAACAAACAAAATAAAACAAAAAGACCCCAGGGATCCCATCAACGTGGCAACGTGGACCGGGGAAGCATTTCCCCAGCCCAGCAGCGCTTCAAAGCCTGTCAAGAAAAAGCAAAGATGACACATGGAGCCAGGTGTTTGAGAAAGGAGGCGGAGGAAGTGAAAGGCAGGGCAGAAACCGGAAGAAGCCAAAAAAACAAACAAACAAAATACAAACAAACAAAAAAACACAACCCACTAGCAACAACCAAATGGAGCTGAAGGAGCTGGCTCGTGTGGGTAGGCGAATCCAAGCAGCACAGAGCTGGTGCCTCCTGGGCTGTGGTCACTCAGCCCGCTGGGAAGCAGTGGAGGCCGAGCAGGAGGAAGAAGGGTGGGAGATGGGAAAGCATACATTGCTAGTTACTGGATGCTCTGTCTCCTGCTGGGAGCTCTGTGAAGCTGCCTGCTGATCTCCCTGCCTGCTGATCTCCAACAGGAGTCCAAGATGGTGAATCCGTGCTGCGTTAGCTGATAGGGGATCTCCCCTCGTATCACTCTTTGGTCTCTGTTCTCTGTCAGTTTCTTATGCTATTTGGTGCTTGGCTGAGTTCTTTATCTCTTCATTTGACACTTAGGGTTCCATGATTGACGTTTGTCTCTGTTTTACTTAGTTTTTCAGGTCTTTGCTGTGGGTGGACGGTCTGGTGCTTCTCTCTATAGCTCCATGTTGGCTCTGCCTCCGATCACCTAGCTTTTAACACGTCTATTTCATCAGTTATGGTAGCCATCTTATTCGAGTAAGATTGGTAGATTCCTGTTGATAATGAGCTTGATAAAGGAGTTGATAAAAGGGCACTATTTCAACTTAAGACATTTTTGAAGTGGTTATTTGTATGCTTTAATTGATCAAAAAAAATTGTTATTATATTTAGAATGTTCTGGAGTTTTAATATTGTAAAAAGAACAATATTAATTTCCCTAAAGGTTGTATTCCTTATATATGATGAAAGCATCACAGGTTTAAAGTGGCACTGTTAAATACCAATATGATAAATATGAGAGCACAGCCCAAATAGCTGTCTATCTAATCATGGGAGAGGAGGGACACCAAGATTTCTGTAGTGGAGATATTTAATAATTTTTATGTTTTCCATGAGGAGGCACACATTAAAAAAGTTGAGCAACACCAGTAGACTGTTAAGTGAAAGCTCTGTGAGGGTTAAGACCACACTGTCTTGAACATTAGACCACATTGTCTTGAACATTGCTGTATATCCACCCTTGGTACAGTGCCTGGCATGTTGGGATTCCTCACTGCATACCTGTGGAATGAATGAAAGAATGAATGTAAGCAACAATGACTGAGATAAGCATGTTGATAATAAAGGCAGTAGGATAAAAGTTGAAAGATAGATGAATTCTGTAGTAGGCTGAATAATGGCCCTAAAGATATCCAGGTTCTAATCCCTGGACCCTGTGAATGTTACCTTATATGGTAAAAGAGATTTTGTGGATGTGATTAATTTAAGGATTTTGAGATGGGAAGATTATCTGTATAGGCTCTGAATGTAATCCCAAGTTTCTTATAAGACGGAAGTAGAGGCGATTTTATTACAGAAGAGGGGAAGATGATGTGATGCTGCTGCTGGTTTTGAAGAAGGAAGAAGACATCTTCCCTCCCCCTAATCCTTCTCCTCTGGGAGTCAAATATGCAAGCCCTGCTGACCCAGTGAAATCCATTTTGGACTTCTGATTTCCAGAACTGTAAGAGAAGATATTTCTGTTGTTTTAAGCTGCTAGGTTTGTGGTAATTTGTTACAAAAGCAGAAGGAAACTAATTCAAATGCTAAGAGCAACATATAGTAAGTACTTGAAATATTGATTGATCAGATACTAACCTTGTAAACAGACTTAAGTGCATCAAAGAGTCTATAAGGGCAGTTATGGGAAATGACTTCTTATCATGAAAAACAGTATTGGTCTTGGTGTTATTTATTTATTTTTAAAAGGATATTACACATCCATTTGAAAAGTGAAAAAAAAATATTTGGTTCATCCTATTCACAATAATGAAGCAGGAGGAGTTACCATTCTGTTTCAGGACCATGGAAGAAAAACAACCAGACACATTGTAACGGATAATTGGTTAGGTACTTAAACAAACAAATGAACAAAGAAATAAACAAAACTGATGGGGAGCAGGTGTGACTGGACAAAGGTTACCTCCAGATACTTCTGAGAATATTCAAGGTAGGCGGGCAGGGAAGCCACCCTGAGGTAGGAGATAGTTAAGATGTTGGGCTCAGTCCAGAGATGGTGCTTAAAAGCAAGGATTTCAGTGGGGCACAGTTGGGGGCCACTTCTATGGTCCTCTAGACAGCATCAGGGAACTTGTTCCAAGGTCCTAGAAAGAGGGAACTCTTAAGAATTGTAAGAGTAAACTATGCAAAGAACTTATGTATTAAAACTGAACTGCCCTTTCATTTACAGCCAATTGCTCTTTCTAAACAGCTTTATTGAGATATACTTTATTCACCATACAATTCACCCACTTAAAGTGTACGATTTCAGTAGTTTTTAGTATATTTACATATATGGGCGACTATCATCACAGTAAATTTTAGAACATTTTCATCACCACAAAGTGAAACCCTATACCTTTCATCCATCACCCCTCTATTTCGCCATCCCCACCAGCCCTAAGTAACCACTGATCTATTTTAGACATTTTTTTTATAAATGGAATCATTTAGTATGTGACCTTCTATGACTGTCTTATCTCACTTAGCACAATGTTTTCAAGGTGCCTCCATGTTGTAGTATGTATCAGTGCTTCAGTCCTTTTTATGGCCGAATAATATTGTATTGTATAAATCTACCACATTTTGTTTTTCCGTTCATACGCTGGAGGACATTTGGGTTCTCATTGTGAACAGCACCGCTGTGAATATTCGTGTGCAAGTTTTTGTTTGAACACCGATTTTCATCACGGTTTTGATTCACATTTTCCTAGTGACTAATGATATTGACTGTCTTTTCATATGCTTGTTGGTCCTATGTATATCTTCTTTGGAAAAATGTTTACTCAAGTCCTTTGCACGTAGTTAACTGGATTGTCTTTTTCCTGCTCAGTTGCAAGAGTTTTTTATATAGTCTAGATACTAGACCCTGATCAGATATGTGATTTGCAAATATTTTCTCCCATTCTGTGGGTTGTCTTTTCACTTTCTTGATTGTGTCCTTTGATGCATAAAAGGTTTTTAATTTTAATTTTGATGAAGTACAAATTATCTATAAATGGAACAGAAAACAAAAGGTACCATAGAAAGGATAAAAAAAAAACAAAAGTTGTGCTTTTGAAAAGATTAATAAAATCAACAAACCTCTGGAAATGTTTGAGAAAAAGGAGAGAAGGCACAAACAGAAATTATTTGAAATGAAAAAAGAGATCATAATCATAGATGATGTGGAGATTAACAATAAAATTTAAGAATATAATGAGTAACTCTTTGCCTATAAATTTTAGAACTTAGCCAAAATGGAAACTTGTTTTTGAAAAACACAAATTCTCAAGAGTCTCATGAAGAGAAACTCTAAATGATCTTAGAATGATTCAAGAAATTAAATCGGTAGCTAAAACTCTTCCCCTTAAAGAAAACACCATCCCCGATGGTTTCATGGTAAGTTCTACTAAACATTCAAGTAAAAGACAATTAATAGTGTCAGACTTATCCAGAGAAAAGAAAAAGAGGGAGTATTCCCAACTTATTTAATGAGGATTGAACCTTAACATCTCTGTGGGAATCTGCCTTAGCGGGCCTACAAAGTTGGTGATTGCTGAGGTGGTGCAGTGGAATTAGTGTTTTTTCCACCAAGGTGAGACCCAGGACTGGTAGTTGGTGTGTCAGAAATCTTAGGGAGCTGAAGCTGTTTTCTGCTGCAGGAGGAATGCCAACAGGAACTAGAAAACAAGAAGTGAATTCCTTCTCCCTCCTCTTGCCTTCCAATCTCCCAGTTAGATTCACTGACAGAGTCTAACAAGAAGCCAACAGGTGGGAAATGTAGTGCGTAGATTCCCAGCCCTGACATCACAGAGCAGAGTATGAAAAGGCGGGCTTGGGCTGAGAGACAAGAAAATCGTTGTTGTTGTTGTTGTTAGGTGCCATTGAGTCAGTTCCGACTCATAGTGACCCTATGTACCACCGAATAAAACACTGCCCAGTCTTGCACCATGCTCACAATTGTTGTTACGCTTGAGCCCGTTGTTGCAGCCACTGTATCAATCCATCTCTTTGAGGGTCTTCCTCTTTTTTGCTGACCCTCCACTTTACCAAGCATGATGTCCTTCTCCAGGGACTGATCCCTCCTGACAACGTGTCCAAAGTATGTGAGAGGTAGTCTTGCCATCCTTGCTTCTAAGGAGCATTCTGGTTTACTTCTTCCAAGACACATTTGTTTGTTCTTTTGGCAGTCCACGTTATATTCAATATTCTTTGCCAACACCACAATTCAATTCTTCTTCAGTCTTCCTTATTCATCATCCAGCTTTTGCATGCATATGATGCGATTGAAAACACCGTGACTTGGGTCAGGTGCACCTTAGTCTTCAAGGTGACATCTTTGCTTTTCAACACTTTAAAGAGGTCTTTTGCAGCAGATCTGCCCAATGCAGTACATCATTTGAATTCTTGACTGCTGCTTCCATGGGTGTTGATTGTGGATCCAAGTACAATGAAGTCCTTGACAACTTCAATCTTTTCTCTGTTTATCATGATGTTGCTTATTGGTCCAGTTGTGAGGATTTTTGTTTTCTTTATGTTGAGGTGTAATCAGTACTGAAGGCTGTGGTCTTTGATTTTCATCAATAAGTGCTTCAAGTCCTCTTCACTTTCAGCAAGGAAGGCTGTGTCATCTGCATAACGCAGGTTGTTAGTGAGTCTCCCTCCAATCCTGATGCCCCATTGTTCTTCATATAGTCCAGATTTTCAGAGTATTTTGCTCAGCATACAGATTGAATAGGTATGGTGAAAGGATGCAACCCTGACGCACACTTTTCCTGACTTTAAACCACACAGTATCCCCTTGTTCTGTCTGAACAACTGCCTCTTGATCTATGTACAGGTTTCTCATGAGCAGTCAAGTGTTCTGGAATTCCTATTTTTTGGCAATGTTATCCATAATTTGTTATGATCCACACAGTCGAATGCCTTTGTATAGTCAATAAAATACAGGTAAACATCTTTCTGGTATTCTCTGCTTTCAGCCAGGATCCATCTGACATCAGCAATGATATTCCTGGTTCCATGTCCTCTTCTGAATCTGACCTGAATTTCTGGCAGTTACCTGTTAATATACTGCTGCAGCTGCATTTTAACGATCTTCAGCAAAATTTTACTTGCATGTGATATTAATATTGTTTGGTTGGATCACCTTTTTTGGGAATAGGCATAAATATGGATCTCTTCCAGTCGCTTGGCCAGGTAGCTGTCTTCCAAATTTCTTGGCATAGATGACTGAGCACTTCCAGCTCTGTATTCATTTGTTGAAACATCTCAACTGATATGCTGTCAATTCCTGGAGGCTTTTTTTTTTTTTTTTTTTTGCCAATGCCTTCAGTGTAGCTTGGACTTCTTCCTTCAGTACCAACAACACGCAAGCCCCACAGTACGACAAACTGACACTTGGGGTAGAAAATTTTTAAAAGCCTTCTGTTTAAAAGCCAAGGTTGTACACCACTGTCACTTGTATTTAACTTTGTACTAGGTCTCTTTGCCAGTAGAATAAGCCAAGAAAAAGAAATGAAAAATATAAAGATTTGAAAGAATGTAGGAAAATCGTATTTTCAAATGACTTGATTGTCTAACTCCAAATATTCTATAGACAAATTGTTAGAATGACTAAAAGTACTACAAAGTTGCTGAATATGAGTATTATACTAAAATCAAATGCATTTCTATACATCAATAAACAGTTAAAAAAACAAAACTTTAACATCTAACATTTACAATAGTCACCAAAATAAAAGATTGTTGTTGTTAGTTACAATCGAGTCAGCTTCAATTCATAGTGACTTTATGTATGAAAGAATGGAACGTTGCCTGGTCCTGCACCATCTTCATGATCATTGGCATGCTTGAGTTCACTAAATAAAAGGTATGTAGGTATAAATCTAACCGAACATACGTGAGAACTTCCTGGAGACAATGATAAAAACTTTATTGGAAGACATTTAAAAATGAAGAGCCATATCATTTTCAAGGATAGGAAGATTCAATTTCACTAAGAAGTAATTTATCTCCAAACTAGCCAATAACCAAAAAACCAAACCGATTGCCATTGAGTTGATTACAACTCATAGCGGCAGAGTAGAACCGCCCCATAGGGTTTCCAAGGAGTGGCTGGTGGATTTGAACTGCTGACCTTTTGGTTAGCAGCAATAGTTTCTACAAAATCCAGTAAAATGCCTAAAAGTTTTTTTTTTTTTTTGCAAAACCTGACAAACTTACTGTAAAATTTAAACTGAGAAGCAAAGAATGAAGAATAGCCAATATATTCCTGAAGAAGAATGAAGTGGGAGACTAAAGCTTATCGTGCAACTTACAGTATTTGGACAATGTGGCACCAGTGCATGGGTAGACAAACAGGTCAATGGAATAGAACAGAGAGTTTAGAAACAGACCCATCTGTATATGGAGCAATATAACAGAAACAGTATGCCTTAGGTCAGTGGTGGAAAATAAAGTATTCAATAAAAAGTGCTGGGACAACTGGCTAGCCTTATAGGTGAAAAAAGTGGAGTCCTACTTACACAAAAGTCAATTCTAGAAGGATTAAGAATTTAAATGAAAGTTTAAAACTTTTTAGAAGAAAATATTAGAGAATATCTTTATGTTCCCAGGGTTGGAATGACTTCTTAAACAAGATAAAAGAGCATGAACCATAAAGGAAAAGACTGATAAACTCAACTACACTAAAAATAACTCATGTTCACCACAAAACACTATAAATGACGTGGAAAGATCAGCCACAACCTGGGAGAAGGTAATTTTAACTCTACATAACTGACAAAGGCTTAATTTCCAGAATATGTATAGCATTAATAAGAAAAATACAAACATATGACCCAAATAATCCAATGGTTCTTGAAGTGTCTATAGCAAACCCCTATAGGCAAGTAATAGTGTAGACCTTCAGGCTTTTGAAGCAAAATTCTGCCATTCTTTCCAGATAACTATTCTCCTTTTTAAAAATATCTTTTGGCCTGCTAGTGGACCTTAATAGAGAATGAACGTTGACCAGGGTCTACCAAGTTATCATGTGACCTGAGGTGTCCCTTATGAACACTATGAGGAAAAGGCCACACTTTTCTGTTTCTGCTGTTTTTTTTCCTGGTAAACATGTTCCTGTGGATGTTTTATCCCTCCTCATGGCAAACGTGGAGTCCCTGGGTGGTGCAAACAATTAAGCTCTCGGCTACTATCCTTTAGTGTACCAGTTTTGCGCCATTGTTCTGGGAGTTGTTCCTGGCAACTCAGTGTGCCAGTTAAGGCCTGCTGGGAAGCAGATAACAAAATGGAATTAGGTGTGCAAGAGATTTATTGGGGAAGATGCTTATGTATGATCAGGGGCGGATTATCTGATAGGCAAGGTAAGCACTGTGCTTACCTCGCTTACCAGATCACCTATAGTGAACAATTTCACATTTTTTCACCCCATCAAAGGTTCTGCTTCTAGGTATGGCTGGCATCTGTCTCTCTTCCAGTCCCACAGCATCTTCCTACAGAACCAAAGCCTCTTTTTCAACATACAATCCCTGAAGGGGCGGATGACCCAGCAAGCCAGGTAAGCATGGGCTTACTTGTGCTTACTTACTAATCTGTAGTGAAACTGTTCACTACAGATGATCTGGTAAGCAAGATAAGCACTGTGCTCACCTTGCCTATTGGATAATCTGCCCCTGTGTATGCTAAAGAGCAGGGAACAGGAGTGGGCAGGGAGGCGAGAGGAAAGGAAGGAAAATTGGGGAGGAGGAGCCTCAGACTGCAGTGCAGCTCTGAGAAAATCTTGGCCAGGCTGATGGGGATTCCTAGAGCAAAGTATGCCCGTTAAAGGGGTTCTGCGTTGGCAGGACTAGCCTGGTTGTGCTCAGCCCCTGCATAGGAGGAGCCTGGAGGATGCATGGCCTTCTGTGAACACTGCATTGAATCCAAAAGTGTGGCAGCTGCAGGCTGTTAGCCAACTCTATCTCAGAGCACACTCTTTCTCGAAGAGACATCTGAGCAGCACGCTCCCATGGCTGCCTTACTCGGCTCAGAGGCAGTTCTGTCTTTCCAACAATTCTTTTAGAGCATCTAAATTCTGTTTTGTATCACTTTCTGCTTAAACTAGCTAGAATACTTTCTGTTATTGGCAGTTTAACCGTGGCCAGTAGAACCCCCAGGCCTAGCAGAACATCATCTGGCATATTGTAGATGATCAATAAATATTTTTTGTATGAATGAATTTAAGTGGGGTGGCCAAAGACCTTTTAAGAAGAGAATATTTAATATTTAATTGCTGGTTTTTTGTGTTGTTGCAAACAATCCTTTTAGCAAAATCTGATAGACTCGTCGAACCGTGTTTATGGGTGATGTGAGGAAATAAGGAGATGGGCAGCAAAGCGGGGGGTGTCCCCTTCCCCAGTCATTTCTCTGCTGATGGCTGTGTTGAGGCAGCAGTAGGGATGGTGGTCCAGGGGTTCCACGCAGTGGCTGCATGAATGAATGACAGACAATCCTGGTGCAGAGAATCAGCTGCAGCTTGAATTACACTCAGGAGCTGCTGAAAGAAAAAATACACTAGAAGGAGGGGATCTTAGAATGGGTGGTGTGTGGCAGGCAGAAGCTGAAATCTGGCTTTCAAGCAAACTAATAAATTTCATATACATCTATATGGTACTTCCCCAGAGATTTTAGAAACCAGCCATAGGAGGCACCTCCTTCTGTTTCTCTTGTTGCCATCCTGAGGGATCTTCGGTGTTTTTTTTACAGCTGAGCAGCCCCCTTAAATTGAAGGATTAGGGCAATCAGCCCAATTCAGTCTACCCTTGGGAAAGCTTGGTAAGCTTATAAAATCTCAACTATTTCCTGAGAACTACATTTATGACACTTTGAACTCTATGCTCAAATTCCCGAAGGACATTGAATATTACAACGAAAAATATTTTGGAAAGAGGTGGATGTTGCAAGGTTTGCTGAGAAATTTCTGAACAAGGGGGAAAACATTCTTAAAATAATGAGACTTCTAAAATTGTAATGGAGTCAGCATGTCCCTAACAACATTCACCTTTTTGTTGAGAAGAACTGCAGGAAACTTAGGTGAAATTGGTAAGTTGTCCAGGTAATAAACACTTAAGAACAAGAGCAGTAATTGAAGCTTCTCCTCAACCATATCTCAGGTTAATGGAGCAAAGTGTTTTCTGATGGTGCGTTCTTCACCTCTGTGTCTGGCGTCACCTGGGCTGATGAAAGAAGCTGATCTACTCTTTAGCTTTGCCAAGAAGCCTTTAATATTCCAATTGAAGAGCTGTGGAATCTCATTTGTAAAGGAGGACAAATTGAAACCAGTGTCTAATTCTTAGCATTCCTGTTTTCTTTTCCTTACAATGACCCGCTACTTTGATTCCTTACGGTGTCCAATTACAATAAATCAAGGACTGCAGCTTTCATACAAACCAAAAAAACCAAACTTGTTGCCATTTCGTCGATTCCAACTCACAGTGACCCTATAGGACAGAGCAGAACTGCTCCATGGGGTTTCCAAGAAGGCGCTGGTAGATTCGAACTGTCGACCTTTTGGTTAACAGCTGAGCTCTTGACCACTGCGCCAACAGGGTCCTTTTTGTACAAAAACACTTAATTTAAACATTTGGGAAGATGCCGTAATGTACTTCAAGAAATGTATAAAGCACTTTTTTTTGGACCCACTAATGATTTATTTATTAATTCTTAACTTTTTATTTTAAAATAATTATAAATTCACAGGAAGTTGCAAAAACAGTACAGACATACTTGTAAACTACTGTTTATGCAGCATTATTCACGATAGTCAAAAGGTGGAAACAACCCAAGTGTCCATCAGCAGATAAAGGGATACACAAAATGTGATATATTTGTACAATGGAATGTTATTTAGCAATAAAGAGAAATGAAGTTCTGATATATGCAATGATATGGATGAACCTTGAAAACATTCTGTTGAGTGAAATAAGCCAGACGCAAAAGGCCATCTATTGTATGATCTCACTTATACGAAGTATCTAGAATAGGAAAATACATAGAGACAATTTATTAGTGGTTACTAGTGGCTGAGGGGAGGGAATAATGGGGAATTATTGCTTAAAGGGTACTGAGTTTCTGCTTGGTGTGATGAAAAGCTTTTGGACATAGTGGTGATGTTCATATAAAATGGTGAATGTAATTGGTGTCACTGAATTGTACATGCAAAAATGGTTAAAATAGCAAATGTTTTGTTATATATATTTTACCACAGTGAAAACAAACAAACAAAAGGCATACATTTCCGTCCTCAAAGAGTTTATAACTTAGAGGAGAAGACAGACAATAAATAAGTAAATAACATAAACAAATAGAAAAAATGTTAATATACGTAATTATAACTTGCAATAAACAATAAAGGAATCAATAAGGTGCAATGATAGAAAATAATGGAGTGTTGGCAAAGTGGGTAGGGAACCTAATTTGAAACTTGCAGGTTAAGAAGGAACATGTGAAGAGCCAAGTGTTAACTGTTCTATAGGAGGTGAAGCGTTCCCTGTAAAGGGAACAGTGTGAGCAAAGGCCCTGAGGTGAAAATGAGTTCATCATGTTTAAGGAACAGCAGGGAGGACAGTGTGCCTGGAGCATCAGAGGGCAAGTTGGAGTGAGTTAGGAGATGAATTTGTGGAGGTAGATAGAGATCTGATCATACGGGTCCTTACAGGCCAGTGATAAGGAATTCGGATCTTCTTAAAAATCTAAGAGACAGCCATTAATGACTTTTAATCTGGGAAGTAATACGGGTCTGATTTATATTTTTAAAAGATTGTCTGCCATGCAGTGCAAAGAGACAAGAGTGAAAATGGGGAGACTAGTAAGGAGGTCACTACTTAGCAATGGCAAGGAGATAAACAGCTAATTTCAAGATGTATGTAGGAAGTAATGTCAAAAGGATCTGGGGTGAGGGCATGGGGGTAAAATAGAGTCACGTGTACTCTTTACCCAGCTTCCCACATCTATATAAGTAATATACAATCCTAGTACAATATAAAAACCAGAAAATTGACATTGATACAATAATAATACACTTTGAAATGTGTTCTGAGAAGAACATTTTTCCTTTAAATGTGTGGTGAAAGTATAAAAATTAATGTTCATGGGTTGGTTAATTTTATGTGAATTTCACCATTTTGTTTCACCTCAAAAGGAAGATTTTTCTCTGAAAGCTAATTTATGAAGCTAAGTTAAAAAATACATCAAAGCTGGCTTTATTTTGGGCTGAAGATAGGATTGGCACTGTCTGAGCCTGTTCCTGGAGATTTATTTGTAATTCAGTGGTATAAATTTGGATTCTGGGTGTCCACGAAATAATTGTCAAAAGCCCGCTTTCCTTTTGTTAGATGCAGAAGAAACAGCCTGTTAGAGATGAGGTCACCTTCCTTTCTCTTGAAATTCAGAGTATGTATTTGTATAACGACTTCATGGAAAAATAGCATATAACACAGTTAACAGGAAAGACAAAAGCATTTCCAGTGCTTTCTAATTTACAAAGTCCTTTAGTTAAATAAAGCTACATCATAATAGGGTGTCTGAGCTTAAGAGCTGGTGGACAGCGTATCTTTTTTGGAATATGAATTCTTTCTTCTGCAATTGCAGAAGGAAACTTGGCAATTCTGACATGTTAACAATGCTGCTCATAGTACTTTAAATATCGCTACTTGTGGCATATTTCTGAGAACTCTTTCTTGTCTAATTTTGAAATTTGAAATTATCACTTTAGGTTCATAACTTGCAAGAGCTCAGGAGGAATTTGAGAGATCACTTGGGCTACCTAGTCATGTTACAGGAGGCCTGGTAGTGCAATGGTTAAGTGCTTGACTGCTAACCAAAAGGTCTGTGGTTTGAACCCACCAGCAGCTCCGCAGAAGCAAAGACCTGGCGATCTTCTCCTGTAAAGATTAAAGGCTAGGAAACCTTCTGGGTCCATATAGACTCAACAGCACACAACAACAGTCATGGTACAGACCCCGCTGAGTGGTAGAAACGATGAACACGCTTGGTTAAAAAAAGGTTGGTGGTTCGAGTCCACCCAGAGGTGCCTTGGAAGAAAGGTCTGGGGATCTGCTTCCGAAAGGTTACAGCCTTGAAAACCTTATGGAGCCTAGGGAGCACAGCTCTACTCTGCACACATGGGGTCACCATGAGTTGGAATTGACTCGACAGCAACTAGTTTGTATTTTTTTTTGGTTTGGTAGTCATGTTACAGACAAGGAACTGAAGCCCAGAGAAGTGAAGAATTTGTTTAGAGTCACCCAGCTAGCTATCGTCCAGGCCAGAGAAGTTATGCCTCTTAATCACCAAGCCAGGATTTGGGTAGGTGTAGCAGCATGTAGGAAGCAGAGAGACCCAAGAGAGTGTGATAGTCCCAAGGACCTGCAAGGAGACTTTAATTTCCATGAAGGCTGCACCATGTCTTTCTTCCTTTCTTTATATTTTGTTTGAAGTGGTTTTTAAAAAAAATTTTTTTGTTGCTCTTGTTGAGAATATACACAGCAAAACATACAATTCAACAGTTTCTACGCCTAAAATTCAGTGACACTGATAACATTCTTTGAGTTGTGCAACCATTCTCACCCTCCTTTTCTGAGTTGTTCCTCCCCCATTAACTCACTGCCTCCTAAATTTCCTGTCTAATCTCGAGTTGCTGTTGTCACTTTGATACCATGTAGACAGTTCTTCAAAGAGCATAATGCTCAAGGCAGACATTTTTTACTAGTTAAGCTAGACTATTGTTTGGTTTTAAGAAGACTTCAGGGGATATTTTTAGTTTAAGTTTAAAGGCCATCTCAGGGCAATAGTTTCATATAGTTTCTCAGGGGTTCATCCAGCCCCCATGATCCGTGAAAGTCTGGAGTCCATAAGAATTTTAAATTCTGTTTTGCATTTTCCCCCTTTTGATCAAAATCCTTCTACAGAGTCTTTCATCAAAACGTTCAGTAATGGTAGCCAAGGACCGCCCAGTTCTTCTGGTCTCATGGCAAAGGAGGCAGTTGTTCATGGAGGCAATTAGCTACACATTCCATATCCTCCTCGTATTCCTGACTCTCCTTCTTCCTCTGTTGCTCCAGGTGAATAGAGACCAGTTGCTGTGCCTTGATGGCCGCTTGCAAGCTTTTAAGAACCCAGGCACTACCCAGCCTGAACTAGGAGGTAGCACAGAAGCACAAAACACATTATTAGGCCAATTAACTGGAATATCCCATGAAACCATGACCAAGGAACTAAATCCCATGAGGTTTTTGGTTGTACATAAGCAGCCTGAGCAGCTACTCCTTTTTTTTTTTTCTCCTTTGTCGTTGTTGTAAATATATCTATCATACAACTTTTGCTAATTTAACTTTTTACAGGTGTACAACTTATTGACAGCAATTACAATTATTGACTGGGCAACCCTACCCTTATTCAATGAGATTTTCCCATCACTGTTAGCCTCCCGTTCCCTTTGTCTACAATATAAACCTTAGTGTGTTTCTGCCAGGGAATCTCTGTGCGGTGCAGATGGTTAATGTGCTCGGCTGCCAACTGAAAGGCTGAAGATTTGAGGCCACTCAGAGATGACTTGGAAGAAAGGCCTGGCTATCTTCTTTTGAAAAATCAGCCATTGACTTTGGAGCATAGTTCTCCTCTGACACACATAAGGTTGTCATGAGTCGGAAATGACTTGATGGCCACAGGTTTGCTGTTTTGGGCATTAAGAAGAAAATCACTCAGTTTGTTGTCTTTTTGCAGCAATGATTAAAACTTCTAATGGTTTCAAAATCTAAAACACATTAAGCTTTCCATAAGTTTTGTCCAAACTTGTTTGGAGGAGAGGCTGAGCTTGGGGGAGGAGAGTGAGAAGCAGGAGCACAAAGGCAATGCCTCATCTTTCATGCACCCCCAGTAAGACCGAAGCACTGCAGTTAGGGTTACTGGCAGTTTGGCAACCACTGTTGCTACTCAGAAGGAGCCGTGATGGTGCAGTGGTTGAGTGCTTGACTGCTACCCAAAAGGTTGGTAGTTTGAACCCAACAGCTGCTCCTTGGGAGAAAGATGTGGCAAACTGTTTCTGTAAATATTCTAACCTTGGAAACCCCGTGGGTCAGTTCTACTCTGTCCTATAGGGTTACTATGAGTTGGAATCAACTCAACGGCAATGGGTTTGGGTTTGGTTGCTACGCAAGTATACTCCTTTGGGCTCTCATTTCACTGCTTCCCCATCCCTGTTCCTCTTGTCAAAGCAGCTTAGCCAAGTATTTCTTCCAAGCTCATATAAGATTCTCACTGAGAGGAGTTCTAGGAAATACAGTTTTCTCTGCCTTATACATTTCCAGTGACATTACATCGCTTTTTAAAGCTGGTTACTCATTTTATTAATTCAATCTGTTTTTTATGTCTGCATCTCTTACTAAATTCTAAGCTGTCTGAGGGGAGGGAATGCAGCTTATTCACTTTTGGAGCACAGCTACCTGTTTAGTTCTTAGCATAGATGAAGCTCTCAATACAGTGAATTTAAATGAAAAATTTAAAAAAGTTGTAGCTTTATAAAAAATTTTTATAACGATATTAAGAGATTTTTATAAGAATCAGTATTAGAACTTTTATAAAACAAGCAGGGGCCCTGATCTTCTCTTTGGTTCATTCAGAAATCTTTCTTATGTTAAAAATAGTACTTAGAGTATAGAAATACGTTCTATCAAATTTTTTTTTGAAATTTATCCTTTCAGTGATCTTTATTTTTATTTAGCATTTGGGTTTTGTAAGGTTTCTGATTTTCCGCACATGGATTTCAAAGTAACGAATGATCTTGCATTTCAGTCGGGTGAAATTTATACAAAAGTGCTTCCATCACTCATAGGTGGAGACAAGAGTGCTTACAAAATAATGCATCTGGAACAAGTAATTCAGTGATAGATAAGCTTGCTTTTGAGTTGGCCACTTAGGAATGGCTGTAATTGGATGTAATGCTGAGTAGTCTAACATTTGTAATAAAATTGTTGGGAGTGTGGAAGTTAACCATACCATAAGTACAACCAGAACGCTCCTTAAAAGCAAGGATGGCAAGACTACCTCTCACATGCTTTAGTTATGCGTCGGGAGGGATCAGTCCCTGGAGAAGGACATCATGCTTGGTAAAGTAGAGGGTCAGTGAAAAAGAGGAAGACCCTCAACGAGATGGATTGACACGGTGGTTCCAACAATGGGCTTAAGCGTGGCAGTGATTGTGACGATGGCGCAGGACGGGGCAGTGGTTCGTTCTGTTGTAGACAGGGTCGCTATAGGTCGGAACCAACTGGACCGCACCTAACAACAACAACATGGAAGTTAACAAGGGAGATAGGGCTTTATAGGAAATTTCTGTTTTAAAGAGATGGCAGAGGGTAAATAAAAGCATCTTGTCTGTGTGATCCCCAGAAATTGACTAGATTCTAGAGAAACATTATTTTTACCCTTTGAATTAAAAATATAAAGACCTTTTTCTAGCACGTTGTCGTTCAGCGTTCAATTCTCTCACCGATATAGCTTTTAATTTTTAAAGAAAAAGTACTTTTTAAAAGAAGCAATTAATAAATTATTTTCCATGCTAAAATTCTAACAACACAGAAATATAAATAGTGAAAGTCGTTTTAAACACATCCTCCTCTCACAGCTCCTCCTCCTAGTGTGAGTAATTCTTTTTTTTTTTTTTAGTATAAGTGAGATGATATCATTTGTTTGTAATTTGCTTTTTTTTTTGGAAATAAAGATAGATCTTTGAGATTTTTTTCATGTAACTACATATAAATTTCCTTTATTCTATTTGACATTTGCCCAGTATTACATAACATGTACGGTAGACACCCCAGTGATACATGCTTTGCCAGTTTTTTTGCCTGATTTTGTCCAGGTAGAGGGCAGATAGCCCTTGATCTCAGGGAAGCTAAGCCCCTTCTGCAGCTCCTGGGAATGACTCATGAGTTGTCTAAGCCAGTCATGGTTCTCTTTGCAGCAGATTTACTTCCCAACTGCAGTAATAGCTCGAGTGACCAAGTGACACAGTTCTGGTCTATGAAATGAAAGGGAAAGTTGACTGAGAGGCTTCTGGGAAACCGCAAAGGTATCTAGAGGAGAAGGTTTTTCTCTGCCCTGGCTGCCCTCCCCCCATCCCGAATGGCCTACCTTTGAATAGGGTTGTGATATCTGGAGCTTAAAACCATCTTGAGATCACAAGGTCCCTGGCCAAAGGATGGGAAGTCAACATACAAAGTCAATCTCAAAATCTCAGTGGTTTACAGCAATAAACATTTATTTCCTGGTGGTGACAATGCCGCTGCAGGGCCACTGGAGCCCTCCATCTGCTGCACTGGGGGCAGAGGAGCGGGGACACCCTGAATAGTGCGCCCACGAGTTAGGTTTGGCTCTGCTGGGTTTATCAGGGCTTGGCTGGGCTTTGCTCCAAGCTGTGAGTTGGGTTCAGGTCTATTCCATGTATTTCCTCATTCTTTTTGGGTCAGTGACTCCCCAGGGCTTGTTCTTCTTATGAAGGATCACAGGAGTGCGAGAATGAGTAGAAACATGCGATGCCTCTTAAGACTTTGCCTTAGAGCTAACCCACATTTAACCAGCCAATACATGTTGCAAGGGAAAGTTCAATATCAGTCCACTCTAGCACACTGCAAGGAAGAAGGTTGAAGAGCTGAGAACAATGATCCAATCAACACACAAGGACGGAGGAGCAGAAGAATGAAAAGAGCCAGGGTCCCTGATGACCTAGCAGTAGGTCTTTCACACTTGGCTTTTAACAAAAAGTTAGTGGTTACAGTCCATTCAGAGGCACCTTGGACGAAAGTCTTGGTTCACTACTTCCAAAAAGTCAGCTATTGAAAACCCTGTGGAGCACAGTTCTACTCTGACACTCACGGGGTCATCATGAGATGGAGCTGACACCACAGCAACTGGTGGTGGTGGATTTATTTATGACTCCATTTCTACTTGCAGCTAAAAATATTCCTTAATGGTAAAATTCAGTTATATTATAATTCAACTATTTCTTTATGGATGGCCATTTAAATTGTTTCCAGTTTTCCATTATTGCAAATAATGTTACAATGAACATTTTGTATACAACTGGACCAAATGCATGTGCATTTCTATCAGATTTCTAGAAGTGGAATTGCTGGGTTGAAGAGTATTTTACATGTTAAATTTTGACAGATAATATCAATTTGCCCTCCACAAGACTTCATCAGTTCATTCTTCACACCCTTACCAATCCTGATATTATCAAACTTTAAAAATTGTTTCCAGTCTGATGGGTGAAAAATAGTTCTGTTTAATTCGCATGATTATGATTAGTGAAGTTGAACATCTTTTCATATATTTATTGGCCATCTACATTTCTTCTTTTGTGACCTGCATATCCATATCCCTTGCTCATTTTTCTACTGTGTTGCTTTTCTTTTTTCTTAGTAAACGGTAGGGAATCACTTTATTTTAGGCTTTTAATCTTTTGTCTGTTTTCATACGTGACAAATATTTTCTCTGTCATTTGTCTTCTTTAATAAAAAAAATTATTAAACATTGCAAAATACAAAGAGTACCTATAAAATATGTTTAAACTATAAAGAATGATAATACAATAAATTCCCAGGAATTTGTGACCGAGGTAAAAAAATTGTACATGCTCATTACTTGTGAAGTCCTCGTGTGTCCCTCTGTAGTCCCATCCCCTTCTCTCCACATCCAGAGGAATCACAACCCTGAATTTTGTCTTTATCATTCCTTGTTTTTATTTACAGTTTTACCACACATATTTGTGTGCACAATAAATATATTATTATATATTTATTATATATAATTATATATATATATATATAAACGGAATCATAGTATATGTAGTCTTTGGGGACTGACTTTTTGCTCAACGTGTTTCTGAGATTCAGCCACTTTGTTGCTGATAGCTGTCGTTCTTGACGACAAAGAATCCTATTATATGAAGTAGCACAATTTATTTTTCTATTCCTCTGTTAATGGCCATTTGGCTTGGTTCCAGTTTTATCCCCCCAGCAACAGCAGGGCTTTGAACATTCTCGTACATGTTACTTGGTGCCCACATGGAACAGTTTCTCTAGGATGTGTATCTAGCAGTGGAATTGATAGGTCCTACGTTATGCACATCTTCAGGCTAACTAGAAAATGCCAACGTGATTTTACCAATGTACACTACCATTAGCAGATATAAGTGTCTCTGTTATTCCACAACCTTGCCAACACTCGATAATGGGATTTTTAAACTTTTTCATGTTTGGCAGGAGTGAAGTCATATCTTATTATGATTTTACTTTGCATTTTACTAATTACTAAGAAGGCTGATATTTTTTACTCTGTTGAGTGTTCATATTTTCCTCTTCTGTGACATACTGTTCATGTCTTCTGCCCATTTTCCTGTTGGATTTTTTTGTCTTTTTCTTATTCTTATGCAGGAGTTCTTTATACAGCCCCATATGAGCATTTTGTTACTTTGTCAGTTCCCCACTCTGTGCCTTGCCTTTTCACTCTCTTAATGGTGGCTTTTAGTGAACAGAAGTTCTTAATTTTAATGTAGTCAAAATTATCACTCTTTTACTTTATGGATAGATTTTATGTGTGTGTGTGCCTAAGAAATCCTTCCCTGAGGCCATGAAGATAATCTTCCAGGTTTTCACGTAAACATTTAATGGTTTTGCCTGTTACATTTAAGTGTTCAATCCACATAGAATTGATTTGTGCATGTGTGTGGTGAGATAAGACATAATTCTCCCCCGCTCTTTTTCAATATGAATAACCGATTGTCCCAGCATAATCTATTGGAAATCCAGCTTTCCCTCAAGGCCTTACAATTATAGCCTTACCATATACACATGGGGTTTTTTCTAGGCTCTTTATTCTGTTCTAGTGGTATATTTGTCTATTCTAATGCAAATACCACAATATATTAATTAATTAACTTAATAAGTTTTTGTTATCTGGTAAAGCAACGTCCCCCACCTAGTCCTCCTTCTTTAGACATATCTTAGCCTTTATTGGCCCTTTTCTCTTCCATAGGTATTTTAGAGTCAGCATGTCAAGAGCCACAAGACTGTAAGGTTTTTGATTGGAGTTGGTCTAAATCTATAAATTAAGTTGGAAAGAATTGACATCTTTATAATAATGATTTTTAAATATATTAACACGGTATTACCTCAATTTACTTAGATATTTTATATATCTATTAATTAAGTCTTATAATTTTTTTTTCTCATGGTCTTTTAGTATATTTATTCCTAGGTTCTTCACACTTTAGAAACCAAGATAAGTGATACATATTTTTAAAAAATAATATTTTATCATGTTTAAGGTGAAATTTTACACCGCAAATTAGGTTTCCATTTGACAATTTCTACACAAATTATTCAGTGGTATTGGTTACATTTTCACAATGTGTCATCCTTCTCATTCATTCCATTGTGGTTATACCATTTCCAGTACTCTAGTTTTCTGCCCCCCCCCTTCTCATCTTTGCTTTAATTTTTGACCATTTGGTTTCATATAGTTGATTTTTAAAAGGAGCTCTGTTATTTAGCTAAAAGGTGATCTCAAGAGATAATTTCAGTTTAAGGTTTAAAGAGTTTCTAAGGGTGATAGTCTTGAGTCTTCTAGTCTCAGTTGGTCTAGTAAGTCTGGACTTCTTGAGAATTTGAGTTTTGTTCCACATTTTTCTCCTGTTCTATCAGGATCAATCTGTTGTGGCACTGACCAGAACAGTTGGCAGTGGTAACTGGGAACCATCTAGTTCTCCTGGTCTCAGGGTAGATGAGGCTGTGGTTCATGTAGACTATTAGTCCTATAGACTAGTTTCTTCTCTGAGTCTTTGGTTTCCTTCTTTCTTTTTTGTTCCGGTTGAGTAGAGACTGATAGTTGTATCATAGACGGCTGCTCTCAAGGTTTTAAGACCCCAGACACTTTATGAACTATATTATGCCAGTTAACTGAGTTGTCCCATGACTCTATGGTCCTAAGCCTTCAAACTCAGAAAACCAGTCTTGTGAGGTATTTGGCTATGTCTAAGAACTATTTATAACTGTGTCCCCTATGTGGTTTATTATATATATGAATATACATGCATGCACACACATACCTGTATATACATGTGCATATAGATACATCTGTGTATACATATGTATCCACATATTCATACCCATACACATATATTCCTATATCCATATTTGTATAACCACAAAAATATTTTTTGGTTATTGGTAGTGATATCTTTTTTTAAAAAAAGTACACTTTTAAATGCTTTGCTGCTAGTTTAGAAGGGCAACTGATTTTATATTCAAATCCCTTGTTAATCTCTATTATTAATTTAAAAAGTCTATCAATATTTTTTGGAGCTATTTCTATATAGATCTTACATCAAATGCAAATGAAGTTTTGTCTCTTCCTTTTTAACCCTATTTCTCTTTCTTGCTTTACTTCACTGGCATGGGTCGCTGGTCCTGTCTCACTTTATTCTCTTTGTTTTTTAATATCTATTTTGTATTTTTCATCTTTTTTCTCTCTGTTCGACATTCTGGCTAATTTCGTCAACATTATGTTCCTTAATGAAGTCTCTTTTCAATGGGTCTAATCGTATGGTATATTAGTTCATTGAGTTTTAAATTCCAATTGCATATTTTTATTTCTAAGAGTTCTATTTGTTTTTTTAATTATCTTTTTTTTTTTAAGTCTTTTTCTCCTTGGTTATAGATTCAGTATACTATACTTCTTAAACATAGGAAATGTACTTGCACTTATTCCAATATCTGAAGCTTATAGGTTAGTTTGTGTTGCCTATTGTTTCTGTTGACTCTCATTCAGGGTGCCTTATATTCTTCTGTATTTGGGATTTTTAACTCTGAGTTCATATTTCTTTTTTTTTTTTTTTTTTTTTTTAATATATATTTTATTGTACTTCAGGTGAAAGCTTACAGAGCAAATAGTTTCTCATGAAATAGTAGTACACATGTTGTTTTTTGACATTGGTTAACAACCCCACAACGTATTAAGCCTCTAAATTCTCAACCTTTTTTTTTGATGAAAATTACAGATGGCCAAAGATACACCGTTTCAAAAATTTCTACATTCACAGTTCAGTGACATTGACTACGCTCTTCCAACTGTGCTGTTATTCTCACTTAAGATGAAGGCTTACAGAAAAAATAGTTTTTCATTTAACAATTACTACACATGTTGCCCTATGACAATGGTTAACAATCTCACAGCACATCAAGAATATCCTTACTCCACCTTGTATTCCCTATCACCAGGGGGCTTCCTTGTCCCCTTCTGTCTTCTGGACCTTGTCAGTGGACTATTGTACCTCTTTAGTCTCATTTGTTTATTTATTTATTTATTTATTTATTTATTTTTATTTTATTTAAACACCATTTCAAAACTTTTTACTTACACATTTAAGTGATATTGACTATGCTCTTCCAATTGTGCTGCCATTCTCGCCCAAGATGAAGGCTTACAGGACAAAACAGCCTCCCATTTAATAGTTACTACAAATGTTGCCCTATAGCAGTGGTCAACAATCTCACAATACATCGACAGTGTCCTTATTCAATTTGTGTTCCTTATCATCAGTTTCCTACTCTCCCTCTGCCTTCTGGCCCTTGTCACCGGACTCCTGTACATCGTTAGTCCCATTTAGTTTTACTGGGGTGTCCATTCCCAGGCTTAACATCGAACCTTGAAGGTAACTTCCCCTCTGAGCTGAAAGGGTGTCTGGGGGCCACACTCTCGAGGTTTCTCTAGTATTCTTTAGGCCAGTATATCTGGTCTTCTTTTTTTTTTTTTTTGGGAGTTAAAATTATACTCTACATCCTACTCCAGCTCTGCCCAGAACCCTCTGTTGTGATCCTGGTCAGAGGAGTCATTGGTGGTAGCCGGGCACCATCCAGCTGTACTGGGCTCAGTCCCGTGGAGGCCTTGGTAGCTGTGGACCATTAGTCCTTCGGACTAATCTTTTCCTTGTATCCTGTTCTCTTCGTTCTCCCTTGTTCCCGAAGGGATGAGATCAGTGGAGTATCTTAGACGGCGGCTCATAGGCTTTTAAGACCCCAGACACTACTCACCAAGGTAGAACGTAGAGCATTATCTTTATAAGTAGTGTCATGCCAATTGAGCTAGATGTTCCCCGAGATCATGGTCCCCAGAGCCCTCCGTCCAACAACTCAGTCCCTCGGGGGGTTTGGATGTGTCTATAGGGCCTCCATGACCTTTCCTTGTGCAGGTTGTGTTAGTTTCCCCTGTACTATGTACTATCTCATCTCTCACCCAAGTTACCACTTACCTATTACCTATTTAGTATTCCCCCCCCCCCATCCCTGGTAACCAACAAGGATTGTTACATTTTGCATGTGAATTTTTTCATGGGTTTTTACAATAGAGGTCTCATACAATATTTGTCCTTTTGTGATTGACTTATTTCACTCAGCATGATGTCCTCCAGTTTCCTCCATGTTATGAGATGGTTCACCGATTCATTGTTCTTTCTCATTGCATAGTACTCCATTGTGTGTATGTACCATAGTTTGTGTATCCATTCGTCTGTTGATGGACATCGAGGTTGTTTCCATCGTTTTGCTATTGTGAATAATGCTGCCATGAACATAGGTGTGCATATGTCTATTCGAGTGATGACTCTTATTTCTCTAGGGTATATTCCTAGGAGTGGGATTGCTGGATCGAATGGTACGTCTATTTCTAGCTTTCTGAGGAAACGCCATATCATTTTCCAAAATGGCTGTATCATTTTGCATTCCCACCAGCAGTGTATAAGAGTTCCCGTCTCCCCGCAGCCCCTCCAACATTTGTTATTTCCAGTGTTTTTGATTCGTGCCAGTAATGCCGGGGTGAGATGATATCTCATTGTGGTTTTAATTTGCATTTCTCTAATGGCTAGTGATCGCGAGCATTTCCTCATGTGTCTGTTGGCCATTTGAATGTCTTCCTTGGTGAAGTGTCTGTTCATTTCCTTTGCCCATTTTTTGATAGGATTGGTTGTCTTTTTGTTGTAGAGGTGTTGGATTTTCTTGTAGATTATGGAGATTAGACCTTTGTCTGACTTGTACTGTCCAAAAATTTTTTCCCAGTCTGTAGGTTCTCTTTTAACTCTTTTGGTGAAATCTTTTGAAGAGCATAGATGTTTGATTTTTAGAAGATCCCAATTATCTAGTTTATCTGTTGGGTTTTTTGTGTTGATGTTTATGGTTTGTATCCTGTTAATGCCATGTATTAAGGTCTGAAGTGTTGGTCCTATTTTTTCTTCTATGAATTTTATAGTTTGAGGCTTTATATTCAGGTCTTTGATCCATTTTGAAGTAGTTTTTGTATATGGTGTGAGGTATGGGTCCTGTTTCATTTTTCTACAAATGGATATCCAGTTTTGCCAGCACCATTTGTTAAAAAGACTGTCTTTTCCCCATTTGATGTATTTTGGGCCCTTGTCAAAGATCAGGTGACCGTAGGTGGATGGATTTACATCTGAGTTCTCAATTCTGTTCCATTGGTCAATGTCTCTGTTGTTGTACCAGTACCAGGCTGTTTTGAGTACTGTAGCTGTATAGTAGGTTCTCAAGTCAGGTAGTGTGAGTCCTCCAACTTTATTCTTCTTCTTCAGTAGTGCTTTACTTATTCGGGGTTTCTTCCCTTTCCATATAAAGTTAATAATTAGTTTTTCCATCTCTTTGAAGAATGTTGTTGGTATTTGTATCGGAATTGCATTGTATTTGTAAATTGCTTTAGGTAGAATT
The DNA here is from genome assembly GCA_030035585.1 of Dugong dugon. Lineage (NCBI taxonomy): Eukaryota > Metazoa > Chordata > Mammalia > Sirenia > Dugongidae > Dugong > Dugong dugon. The sequence goes on from CM057465.1 coordinate 12,847,961, forward strand.
GCCATTTTCACAATGTTGAGTCTGCCTATCCATGAGCATGGTATGTTTTTCCATTTATGTAGATCCCTTTGGGTTTCATGCAGCAGTGTTTTGTAGTTTTCTTTGTATAGGTCTTTTATATTCCTGGTCAGATTTATTCCTAAGTATTTTATCTTTTTAGGGGCTATTGAAAATGGTATTGATTTCCTGATCTCCTTTTCATCGTTCTCTTTACTGGTGTATAGGAATCCAACTGATTTTTGAATGTTTATCTTGTATCCTGCTACTCTGCTGAATCTTTCTATTAGTTCCAGTAAATTTCTCGTGGAGTCTTTAGGGTTTTCTATGTATAGTATCATATCATCTGCAAACAGGGAGAGTTTAACTTCTTCATTACCAATTTGGATGCCCTTTATTTCTTTCTCTTGCCTTACTGCTCTAGCGAGAACTTCCAGCACAATGTTAAATAGGAGTGGTGATAAAGGGCATCCTTGTCTTGTTCCTGTTTTCAGGGGGAATGTTTTCAGCCTTTCTCCATTAAGAATGATGTTGGCTGTTGGTTTTGCATAGATGCCCTTTATGATGTTGAGAAATTTCCCTTCTATACCTATTTTATTGAGAGCTTTTATCAGGAATGGGTGTTGGACTTTGTCAAATGCCTTTTCTGCATCAATTGAGATAATCATGTGATTTTTTTCGTTCCTTTTATTTATGTGGTGGATTACGTTGATGGATTTTCTAATGTTAAACCATCCTTGCATACCTGGTATGAATCCTACTTGGTCGTGGTGTATTATTTTTTTGATATGATACTGAATTCTATTGGCTAAAATTTTGTTCAGAATTTTTGCATCTATATTCATGAGAGATATTGGTCTGTAATTTTCTTTTTTTGTGATGTCTTTGCCTGGTTTTGGTATCAGCGTTATGCTGGCTTCATAGAATGAATTTGGAAGTGTTGCTTCCTCTTCTATGCTCTGAAATAACTTGAGTAGAACTGGTACGAGCTCTTCTGTAAATGTTTTGTAGAATTCTCCAGTGAAGCCATCTGGGCCAGGGCTTTTTTTGGTTGGGAGTTTTTTTATTACCTTTTCAATCTCTTCTCTTGTTATGGGTCTGTTCAGATTTTCAATATCACTTTGTTGTAGTTTGGGTAGGCCGTATGTTTCTAGAAATTTATCCATTTCCTCTAGGTTTTCAAATTTGTTGGAATATAGTTTTTCATAATATTCTGTTATAATCCTTTTTATTTCAGTTGGGTCTGTTGTAATGTCCCCCATTTCATTTCTTATTTGGGCTATTTGTGCCCTCTGCTGTTTTTCTTTTGTCAGTCTGGCCAGTGGTTTGTCGATTTTGTTGATTCTTTCAAAGAACCAACTTTTGGTTTTGTTGATTCTTTCTATTGTTTTTCTGTTCTCTATTTCATTGATTTCTGCTCTGATCTTTACTATTTCCTTTCTTCCAGTGGTTGTAGGCTTTTTTTGTTGTTCTCTTTCTATTTGTTTGAGTTCTGTAGTTAATGTTTTGATTTTGTCCCTTTCTTCTTTTTTGATATGTGCATCTATTGCTATAAATTGTCCTCTGAGGACTGCCTTTGCTGTGTCCCAAAGGTTTTGGTATGATGTGTTTTCATTTTCATTTGATTCTAGGAATTTTTTAATTCCATCTCTGATTTCTTCTATTACCCATTGATGTGTAAGCAGATTATTATTCAGTTTCCATGTGTTTGATTTTTTTTCCTTGCTCTTTCTAGTGTTAATTTCTACCTTGATGGCATTGTGGTCAGAGAAGATACTGTGAATTATCTCAGCATTTTGGATCTTGTTGAGGATTGCTCTGTGGCCTAAGATGTGGTCTATTCTGGAGAACATTCCATGTGCATTGGAAAAGAATGTGTACTTTGCAGCGGTTGGATGGAGTGTTCTATATATGTCTATGAGGTCCAGTTGGCTGATTGTGTCCTTTAGGTCTTCTGTATCTTTGCTAAGTTTCTTTTTAGTTGTTCTGTCCTTTACTGAGAGTGGTGTGTTGAAGTCTCCTACTATTATTGTGGAACTGTCAATTTCTGTTTTCAGTGCTGTTAGAGTTTTTTTTATGTATTTTGGAGCCCTGTCATTGGGTGCATAGATATTTATTATGGTTATGTCTTCATGATGGATCATCCCCTTAATCATTATATAGTGTCCTTCTTTGTCTTTTATGGTAGATTTTGTTTTAAAGTCTATTTTATCTGAGATTAGAATTGCCACTCCTGCTCTTTTTTGATAGTTGTTAGCTTGATATATTTTTTTCCAACCTTTGATTTTTAATAAATTCACATCTTTGTTTCTAAGATGTGTCTCTTGTAGACAGCAAATAGATGGATCCTGTTTTCTTATCCATTCTGCCACTCTCCGTCGCTTTATGGGTGCATTGAGTCCATTTACGTTCAGTGTAATTATTGATAGATGTGAGTTTGTTGCTGTCATTTTGTAGTGCTTTTTTTTGTGATGCTGAAGTTTTCTTTGTTCTTCTTACTCTCTTGTGCTGAGTTCCTTTTGTTTGTGGATTTTGTGTTCATTTCTTTTGTTTTTGTAGGTTTTGTTTTTGTTGAGACTTTATGTTTTTCGTCTTTATTTTTATGAGTTGGTTTGTTAACTTTTTTTGTGGTTACCATGAATTTTACCCTTATCTTTATAATTTTGAAGCAGTCTACCGTTACTTGGTATCGCCTTGCCTTCTTCTCCTTTAGAAGGTTCTATACCTATGCCGTTTGTTCCCTCTTTCATTGTTTTGATGTTGTTGTCATCCTTTGATTGATTTCTCTGATTCCCTGTTGTATATCTTTTGTTTTTGGAAAGTCGTCTGTAGTTCAGTTCCTAGAATGGTATCTGGTTCATGTGAACCTGCATCCTAGGTCCTAGGTCCTGCCTGAGGGCTTAAGCTGTTTGTCCTCAGATCGAAGAACTCCCTTTAATAATTCTTGTAAGTTTGGTTTGACTTTTGCATATTCCTTTAGTTTCTGTTTATCTGGAAATGACCTAATTTCACCATCAAATCTGAATGAGAGTTTTGCAGGATATATTATTCTTGGCTGACAATTTTTTTCTTTCAAGATTTTATATATGTCATCCCATTGCCTTCTTGCCTGCATGGTTTCTGCTGAATAATCTGAGCTTAGTCTTACTGTTTCTCCTCTGTATGTGACTTCTTGTTTTTCACGAGCTGCTCTCAGGATTCTTTGTTTGTCTTTAGTTTTAGTGAGTGTGAATATGATATGTCTTGGTGATTTTCTTTTGGGGTCTCTTCTATATGGGGTTCGTTGAGCTTCTTGGATGACCAGCTTTTCATCTTTCATGATATTGGGAAAGTTTTCTGTCAGCATTTCCTCAATGATCCTCTCTGTGTTTTCTGTTTTCTTCCCCTGTTCTGGTATGCCAATCACTCGTAAGTTTTTGCTTTTAATTGTGTCCCACATAACTCTCAGGGTCTCTTCATTTTTCTTTGTTCTTTTTTCTGAGTTTTCCTGAAACAGAGTTGTATCCAAGTGTTTGTCTTCAGTTCCACTGATCCTGTCTTCCATGGTTTCAAATCTACTTCTCAGCCCTTCTATGACACCGTCCATTTCTGAAATCTTGTTGTTTATCTTTTGGATTTCTAATTGTTGTTTTTGTATAATTTCTAGTTGTGAATTTATTTTGGCATTTTGTTCTTGCATCATCTTCCTGAATTCTTCCAATTTTTTGTCTGTATTTTCCATAAATTTGTCTATTTTTTCCTCATGTTTGTCAGCTTTTTGCCTCAGTTCTTGGAAAATTCCGAGTATTAGTGATTTGAGTTCCGTATCAGGTACTTCTAGTGCATTTTCTTCCACAGGAGAGTTATCTGGTGTTTTAATTTGGACGCCTATTGGAGCCATCTTGTCTTGTTTTTGTAAATGTTTTGATATCGTTTGCTGTTTTCGCGGCATTCGGTAGATATTTCTCTCGTTTATTGATTGTAGATTTTTTTTTTTTTTTTTCCGTTCTTGTGGTACAGCTGGGCAGATCTATTTGAGGAGGAGCCACTGGCATGGGTTGCTTGTGGCACTCACCGCAGCCACCAGGACGGTCGGTAGTCAGTGCTGGGCAGGTTCCAATAGGGCGTGCCTGCACTGCTTGGTGATGTGATGTCTAGTGCACGGTGCAGGTAGGTAGGGTGCAGCGGGAAGATGGTTATGTGTGAAGCTAAGCTGGATATGGGAGAGAGGAGAGAGGAGGAGGAGCAAAAAGCGTACAAACATAAAAGAATGCTAGGGGAGTTTGTCGTTGGAATGTACAGATGAGAGACTATGGGATGGAGGAAACCAGAAGGGGGAAGAGAAAGAAAAGGAAAGAATGACCAAATGAAAATCAGAAAAGTTAAAAAACTGCAAAGTTCCCAGGGATCGCACCGATGCAGCTATGAGGTCTGGGGGAGTCGGTCTCAATTTTCACAGCTCAGCCTGGCCAGAAGGTACAGAGGCATACATCGCCTGGTATTCAGGGATCAGAAAGAGAAGGAAGAGATAGAGGGACAAGAAATTAAGCAATGAAGAAAGACAAAAGAGAAAAAGAGGTAAAATATGACAAAACTAATCAAAAAAGGAAGAAAAATAAAATTGAGAAAAAAAAAAAAAAAAAAAAAAAAAAAAGGGCAACACCAGCAGTCAGTGCCTACAAATGGGACCCAGAGAGCCCCCACTCAGGGGCGCGAATTCCAAGAAGCCGATAGTCTCGGGGTTAAGTGACCGTGGCCACGGGAAGCAGAGGGGCCAACGAACAAAGGCCCCAGGATCCCACCCGCGCGGGAGCCCAGACCTGGAAACAGCCACACGCCCGAACGCAGCCCTACAGCCCCGCAGGAGAGAGCAGAGACGGCCCTCGGAACCAGGCACCCAGGCAAAAGGAGGGGGAGGCGGCAAAAAAAGGTCCGCTAGGTGCCAGCAAACGGCTCCCAGAAAGCCCCCAGCCCGGGCGCGCGGAACCCAAGCACCGGCGCCCCCCCGCCCAGGGACCCCGGCCACGGAAAGCAGAGGGGTGAACGAACAAAGGCCCTGGGATCCCACCCACGCGGGAGCCCAGACCCAGAAACAGCCACACGCCCGCACGCAGCTCCACAGCCCCGCAGGAGAGAGCAGAGACAGCACCCGGACCCAGGCACCCAGGCAAAAGGGGGGGGAGGCGGCAGAAAAAGGTCCGCTAGGTGCCAGCAAACGGTTCCCAGAAAGCCCCCAGCCCGGGCGCGCGGAACCCAAGCACCGGCGCCCCCCCGCCCAGGGACCCCGGCCACGGAAAGCAGAGGGGCGAACGAACAAAGGCCATGGGATCCCACCCACGCGGGAGCCCAGACCCAGAAACAGCCACACGCCCGCACGCAGCCCTACAGCCCCGCAGGAGAGAGCAGAGACGGCACTCGGAACCAGGCACCCAGGCAAAAGGAGGGGGAGGCGGCAGAGAAAGGTTTGCTAGCTGCTAGCAAACGGCTCCCAGAAAGCCACCAGCCCAGGCGCGCGGAATCCAAGCACCAGCACCCCCAAGCCCAGAGACCCTGGCCACGGAAAGCAGGGGATCCCCAGCTGAGGCGGAGAGGGGTGGGTGGTGGGAGAGCGCGCACCGCAGTTTACCGGTCGTTCTGTCTCCGACCAGATGCTCTGCAAGGCTGCTCTCCCGTTTGCTGGTCTCCGATAGGAATCCAAGATGGTGGATCCGCGCTGCGTTAGCTGGTAAGGAATCTCTGCCTGAGTCTCTCCTCGCTCTCCGTTCTCTTTTAGTATTCTCACTCCGTTTGGTGTTTGGCTGAGTTCTTTATCTCTTCATTTGGTGTTCTAGGGTTTCAGGATTGTTGATTCTCTGTTAGGCTTAGTTTTTCGGATCTTTGCTGTGGAGGGACAGCGTGGTGTTTCTGCCTAGAGCGCCATCTTGCCCCTCTCTGAGTTCATATTTCTTGATACTTTATTCATAGGAATTTTTCAGGCTTATGTTGAAAGTAGGTTCTTTCAGAGAGGATTTGCATTTGTTTCTGCTAGGTATCTAGGACACTATTAATATGGGATCATTTTATCCTAAAACATCTATCTCGGATTTTTCAGACCACAAATGTGTCATGTATTCGGGCTACGAAGCTTTGTGATGATCAGCCTGTGTTCAGAATATTCAAGGGAGATATTTTTTCCCTACTCTTGTGACATCACTTAGGATGGGCAAGTCTATCTGTTGCCCTCTTGAGATACAGTCCAGCTGCTGTTGAACTGATTCATAGCGACCCCATGAGTGGGACTACTCATGGCGACCTCATGTGTGGGACTGTGCTCCATAGGGTTTTCAATGGCTGATGTTTTAGAAGTAGATTGCCAGGACTTTTCTTCTTAGGCACCCCTCTGTCTGGACTCGAACCTCCAACCTTTCAGTTAGCAGCCAAGTGTGTTAATCATTTGCCCAGGAATATCCTCTTGGGATAGGGAAGGCTTATTTCTAGTTCAACCTGACATTGTGGGTATAGCCTTTCGAGGTTCCATCTTTATGGAGGGAGGGGATTGCCCATGTGACTTCTCACTGTAGAGGGGACCTAGGCTTTTTGACCTGTTCATCGTACCGTATAAGGCCAGAAAATGAAGTTCAAGGACTCTGGAGTTTGGCAAATGACATTAGAGTGAAAATCAGCTTTGGTGTTCTGCTTACCTATGCTCCCACTTTCTCTTAGTTTTTGGCCTTTGAGGATTCTTTTTCTTAGTGAGTCCATAAATGTGTTAAAAAAAGATGTTTTCAATATTCCATCTAGCATTTTTAGTTGCTGTGGGAAAAATATTCTCGGCAGAGGCAAGGTGGGTTGGTTGCTCTTACTTTGATCAGCCTCAGGAAACAAGAATTTCTTCATTCTGGCCCTGACTTATTCTCCTTCACAAACTTGACAAGTCTCAGTGCCACACACACATCCCTTCTCTGAAGGTACATGTGATCTCCTCTGAAATAGGAACTCTTCTTGATGACTTCTAAATGTTTTATTTTAACAATATGCCTTAGTGGAACTGACCTCAGTTGGAGCCATTGCAGCCTGTGTAGATGGCTTCTCTTTGGACTATTTTTAATATGTAAATATACTAACCTAAGTGAAAAACTCCCAGTGAAGCTTACTTACGAACAGAAATCAGTGTTGCCAAATGGTGGCACATGAAACAAATTTTAAGGACATTTCATGCATATTTCTACTATGGGGAATAGCATCCTTGATTATGTAACAGGTTACTCTTTTCTGATTACCGTCTTCCTGGGATGGAAGTGTCTGTCTCCTTTTCTTTTAGCATTTAACAAACAAGACATAAATATTATTTCTAATATACTTAACTGACCCATGCCCAAAACAAAGGAATTTTACTGTGTTCTCACAGTGAGGCATGTTGTAGGAGCTGATATTTTCCTATAAAGCCATGGGTTTGACTGGATACAAAGGAATGAAGCCGAGGTGCTGGCTGGACATCCCAAGTTTACTTTAAATATAGAAAAATTCACTGATATAACTGTAAAGAAAACTATTTGAATGATAGAGTCTTTTTTTAAAAGGAATTCAGTTTTCCTCCATTAAAAGCTACTTAGTAATGTGAAAGAGGTAACACAATACAGCCCAGTAGAGATTTTAAGGAAATCTGCTAGAGTGACTAAATATGATAAACTGTGATTAGTTCATCAGTTATTTGCTTCAAAAACGAATGCTTCCAGATATTAATAATAGCTTGCACTGCTAAGTATTTATTGTGTGCCAGGAATTTTCTAAGTGTGTTATTTGTTAACTATAAACCTCATGACAATCTGCTATGAAGTATATACTATTATGATATCCATTTTACAGATAAGAAAACTGAGACACATTGAGGTTAAGTAACTTACCCAAGGTCACCCTGGTGGTGGAGGCAAGATTCTAGCCCAGGCAGACTGGCTTTAGAGTCCATTCTCCTAAGCTTTACTGCCTTGAGCTTGCCTTTCAATTACATTATGAACATTCAACTTTTCCCTTGTTTTCCGTAATATTTTTACTCTATTAATTCATTCAGCAAATCTTTTCTCCATAGCTAGTGAGAATGTCACACAATGCCCCGTCCAATTTATCAGAAGATTAAAACCCACTACTGTTGAGTCAATTCCGACTGATAGCAACCCTATAGGACAGAGTAGAACCACCCCATAGGGTTTCCAAGGCTGTAAATCTTTACAAAAGCAGACCGCCACATCTTTCTTCCACAGAGCAGCTGGTGGGCTCGAACCACCGACATTTTGGTTAGCAGCTGAGCGCTTTAACCACTGCACCATCAGGGCTCATCAGGAGATTTAGCAAAGTGAAAATTTACAAATTGCAAAATGGGATTATTTTCACTGATAGTGATTTACCTTCTCAAATAGTTATGTGTATGCATATATCTAAAAAGTAGCACTAAAAAGCAAAAGAAAGAAAGAAACAAGAAGCATCACGCACACGCACAAAACTACATGGTGACAAACTGGATAATTCACAGCGATGTCTAGTCCTCTTAGGGAATGGATTATTTTCTTCCATTCTATGGGTGTTCATAGTGATATTTAACGTAGTGTATCCTCATTAACCCCTTCAATTAGAGGCGATCTATAATTATGCTTCCCTTGTGCTTCTGTCCTCTCTCGGGAACAGAGAAATGATGGATTCAGCATAACGCTGGACCTCGCTGTATAAATAAGTAGCCTAACTGCTGTGCACATCAGGATAACTTTCATGATACACAAAGGTAACACAATGGAAATCACAGTTTAGAAATCCAATTTATCTTGCTGTGAATGGAATTGCCTCCAATACCGATGACAATTAGTTTTGTTCCAAAACACTGCTATAGAAATGTGACATTGAATAACTACTCGCAAACTACTAAAGCATTCTTCTACCATGGGTTCATGCCACGGAGGGGAAAATCGTTAAGTCGACTTATGTGGGAAAACATACAAGGGTTTTTTTTTTTTTTTTTTTTTTTAAATTTAAACAAAGAACAGCCACAAGGTCAGGATATGACTGCTGAGTTAAGGAAGTGAAGGCTTCCCTGAACTTTTAGTTGCTTATACATTTTATGAAAGCTGCAAAATTCTGCTAATTCTTGTTTCTCAAAACCACTGGGGTTGTGGCTCAGTCACATGATGGATTAAGTGGAGAGTGATGCCAGCCTTTAATGTTTCCTCTCTAACTGCACCAGAGCCGGCTGCTGACGTTCTTGGCTGGCCTTGGGTCTCCTCTTTGGCTCCAGTGACATCCTCCCCTTCTTGTCGACATCACCAGTCAAGTCAGTTCACTACTTACACCATTATTTGACAAAGCCCTAAACTGTACCTTCACATAAAATGGCCCCTCCTCTAGGTCCTTGGTGGTGCAAACATTTTGTGCTAGGCTACTAACTGGAAAGTTGGCAGATAGAATCCGCCCAGTAGCACCGTGGAAGAAAAGCCTAGAGCTCTACTCTGGTAAGATTGCAGCCACTGAGAACCCTATGGAGGGAAGTTCTACTCTGAAACACGTGGGGTCGCCATGAGTCAGAAATGACTTGACGGCAACGGCTTTGGTTTTTGGTTATAGAGCATTCTAGAAATTTAAAAAAACTGGAAGATGGATAACTTATTTTTTCCACTCATCTGTAGGCAAGCATACAGCAAAAGAAAATGTCCATAGTTTAATAAGATTGGACTCAGACATCTTGCAACTCAACTGTACATGTGTTTATTGACCACCTATGAGGTGCAACATATTGTCTGGGGAAAGCTTGATACAGTGGAAAGAGCATGAGATCTGGAGCAGGGCAGATTTGGGTGGGAATCTGTGCTCCACCACTTACCAGCTGGGGAAATAAATATTTCTGAATTTCAGTTTCCTCATTGGTCAGTGGAGATAAGTGCTAACTATTATCATTAGGCTATGTGGGGGTAAATAAAGATGAGACCAGGCTCCCACCCTTGTTTCTAGGAGGAGAGAGAAAACATGTGCATAAGTATCTGTGTTCCAAGGCAGAAGAGACAAAGGCCATAAAGGAGCTCAAAGTCCTGGTGAGAGAGCTGTGGAGAGAACCTGTTGGCTGGAATATTGTTACAACCTCCTCACTGGTCTCCCTGACTCCCCGTCTTGCCTTTTCCAATCTCTACTCTTCATACAACAGCCCAAGGAGTTCTTTCTTAAATGCAGATCTGATCGCCTCAATCTCTTGCTTAAGATCCTCCTATGGCTTCTTGTTCCCTTTGGGATAGAGGTTCAGGATATGGACTCCTGCTTAATTCTCCAACTTCATCTCTTTCCTTCCACTCCCCCATCCCCAAATACATGCTTCTTGTGCTAGCTTCACTAAACCTTTTCCAGTTCCAAGAACACATCATGTTCTTGTTCACTTCTGTTCCTATGCCTGAACTGCTCTTGGTCTTCTGACCCCTGACTAACTTGTACTGGCTATTCCAGTCTCAATTTACAAGTTACTCCTTCCAGACTGGGCCAGGTCCCTCTCCTATCGTACCATGCATGCTTCTTTGTACATTGTCATTCCCTATTTACTTGTCTGTCATACAGTTGTCTCTGACATAGCTCAGAGAGGACCAAGAACTTGTCTTTGTTGCTTCCATAATATCTCCTAGGTCTAGCATAGGATCGCACATTGAGGTCACCCAATAGTTATTTGTTAAATGAGTGAATGAAAGGACTTAGTGGAGGAGGTGGTGGCAGTAGGGTCTTAGAGAAGGGAAGATTTCAGAAGAAATCTAATACCCAGTACGGAAAAATCAACAACAAAGAACAACAAATTATTCACCATGGAATTAAGACTTCACACATTTGTATAGTGATCCTGAAAGCCAATAGTCATTTCCCTCTAACAAAAATAATTGTCAGAAGTTAGTGCCCAGGAGGCAAGGGGCTTGGTTTTTCTATTTGAATAATCTTTTCTTTTTAACTTTTAATAATGAAAAACATTCAAACATGTATACAAGTTGAAAAATAGTATAATGAGGCTCCCTATACTCATCTTTTAGATTTAGCAATTATGAACAAGTTATCATATTTGCTTCCCTTTTTTTTTTCCTTTTGGCTGAAAAATTTTAAGGCAAATCTTGGACAATCTGATATTTTTACCCCTAAGTAGTTGAATATATATCTTAAAAAATAAGGACATTTTCTTTATAACCACTCTACCACTACAACACCCTACAAAAGTAGCAATTTTCCTTGATATCATTTAATACCCAGTCTGTATTTGAATTTCTCCAAAGTATCTTTTTTTTTTTAAGCAGTTGGTTTGTTAGAATCAGAATATGAATGAGGTACATATGTTTGATTGTTATATTTCTTGAGTCTCTTTTAATCTATAATAGTCCCCTCACATCTTTTTTTTTTCTTTCTCATGCCCTTGTTGAAAAGCTGGGTCAGTTAGCCTATAAAAAAGCAACACTCTGGATTTGGCTGATTTCTTCTGCATGATGACATTTAACCTATTCCTCTTTGCTTTGTACTTCTCATAAACTGAAAGTTAGAGCTAAAGTCCTAAGTTCAGGTTCAACATTTTGCCCAAGAATACTTCATAGCTGGTGCTGAGTACAGTACTTCATATTACATCACATCAGGAGGCACATGCTATCTTCTACTTTTAAGTGTGATAATCTGATCCCTCCTTTGTAAAGTTGCATTTCTCCCCTTATGCCCAGCCACTAAGCATCAGAAGAGGGGGCTACTTTGGTACTCTTTGAATATCAGTTACTATCATTCTTTCATCTAATTGTTTTAACAGTTATTGATGGTTGCCTGAACAATTACTCCATTAAGGGTTGCAAAGTGGTAGTTTTCTAATGTTGTAATTCCTGCTACATTTATTAGCTGGAATTCTTCTGTAAGAAGAGCTTTCTTTCATTTTCTCATTAACCAGAGGTACTTGGTATTCTGAAATAAGTTTTGTTTTATCTTTTTTTTTTAAGAAAGGCAAGATAAATGAAATGCCTAATTTTTTCCTTCAAAGGTTTTTTTTTTCTCCTTTAAAAAAGTTTCATGATGGATTTTTATATATTCATTGTATTTCAACCAATTGCAATCATTATTCTTTTTGATGCTCACACTGTCCTACCTTTTGCCAGTGGGAACCCTCTTAAGTTGGTTTCTCTGAACTTTGACAAGTCCCATTAAACTTTGATGAGCTTCCTTGCTTTCTGAAGCAACAGAATGCTCCAAGTTCCTCTTGTATATTTTCTGCTCCAGACCTGGAATTGGCTTTTTCTCCAAGGAGCTCTGGTTCCTTTTAGTGTTGATATTCAAGTACCAAATCTGGGCAGAAGTGCTCATCATTATTGGGATGTTATTGCTTCCAAGCCTTTTCAGTAGGTAAGATCTAGGAAATGTATATTAAAAAAATTATGAGCTCATCTTGAAATTTCCAATTCAAGTTTAACTTTGTAGAGTTTTTTTTTTTTTTTTATTGTACTTCAGGTGAAGGCTTACAGAACAAATAGTTTCTCATGAAACAGTAGTACACATACTGTTTTATGACATTGGTTAACAACCCCACAACATGTTAACCCTCTAACTTCTCAACCTTTTTTTTTGGTGAAAATACACATAGCCAAAGATACACCATTTCAAAAATTTCTACATGCACAGTTCAGTGACATTGACTACACTCTTCCAATTGTGCTGCTATTCTCACTTAAGATGAAGGCTTACAGAACAAAATAGTTTCTCATTTAACAGTTACTACACATGTTGCCCTATGACAATGGTGAACAATCTCACAACACATCAACACTATCCTTACTCAACCTTGGGTTCCCTATCTCCGGCTTCCTTGTCCCCTTCTGCCTGCTGGCCCTTGTCACTGGACTACTGTACCTCATTAGTCCCATTTGGTTTTATGGGGCTGTCCACTCCCAGGCTGAATGGTGAACCTCGGAGATAACCACTGAGCTAAAAGGGTGTCTGGGGGCCATACTCTTGGGGTTTCTCCAGTCTCCTTTAGGCCAGTAACTCTGGTCTTTTTTTTGTGAGTTAGAATTATGTTCTGCATCCTTCTCCAGCTCTGTCCAGAACCCTCTGTTGTGATCCTGGTCAGAGCAGTCAGTGGTGGTAGCCAGGCACCATCTAGCTGTACTGGACTCAGTCTGGTGGAAGCCTTGGTAGCTGTGGACCATTAGTCCTTTGGACTAATCTTTTCCTTGTATCCTGTTCTCTTCATTCTCCCTTGCTCCTGAAGGGATGAGACCAGTGGAGTATCTTAGATGGCTGCTCACAGGCTTTTGAGACCCCAGACACTACTCACCAAGGTAGAATGTAGAACATTATCTTTATAAACTGTGTTATGCCAGTTGAGTAACTTTGTAGAGTTTTTACTTAAAAAATTTATACATTTGCCTCTTTTACAGTGAAAATTTTGATTCCTAATGACAACATCATTTTTTATAGCTTTATCCTACTGTATACATTACAAAGTTAAACCAATATTATGACTAATTGGACTACTGAATAAAGTTTAAAATTTTTCATTTTTTTTGAACTTAGAATACAGCTCATTAAATATGCATAGCCAAATACTATGTTTTAAAGTAATTTGTATTATATCTTTTCTCTGTGTGGTAAATTATCTTTTCTAATGATTTATTCACTACCACTTATGAGTCCTCATTATACTTGAAAAAGCAAATTACCTAAGGTTTTCATCTTAATAGGCTCAGTTCTTATGGAGAAGTGATGCTAGAGATTAGAGTAGCATTCTAAATTAATTGGTTGTGGCAATAAAAATAATGGAGGAAAAAGTATTATGTAAATATATGGTCACAATGGATTCCACCTGGAAGAACCTTAGAGAGTGGAAGAGAATAGCAGATGCAGAATTCTTCTGTCCATGTGAGTTATCGGGCCTCCTTGTTAATATCAGGCTTCTGTAAGTTTCCTAATATGATACTTCAGCAAACTACGGAAAATATTAGACTTCCTAGCACCTACTTAGTTTTGGGTCCTTTTGGCATAAGCACATACTGAGCAGAGGGTAGGAACAAGGCCTAGATTAGAACCAAAGGAGGCAGTTGTCTTTTAATAGTGCTGAAAGCGGAGATGAAGATGCCAGCTGATTCTGCTGCTTCAGTCTGTCTTTTGAGTGCTGCACAGGTAGGGGGCGTGAGAGACAAGTCAGGTTTGTCCCAGGGAAAAGAAGACGGAAGGAAAGAAAGGAGGGATAGGAAAATAAAGATTATAACTGTCCTCTCCTTTGCCAGGCATGGTGCTAGGCCTTTTAATTAATTTAAATAGTTCTCAGAACTCACATCACTTTCACACTATCCATTTAGAATGAACTGCTGTTGTTGTGTGCCGTTGAATCGATTCTGACTCATAGTGACCTTATGTGACGGAGTTGAACTGCCCCATAGGGATTTCTTGGCTGTAATCATTATGGAAGCAGATGACCAGGTTTTTCTCCTGCAGAGCCTCTGGGTGTGTCCAAACCCCCAACCTTTCTGTTAACAGCTAACCGTTTAACCATTGTGCCACAAGGACTCCTTGGAATGAACTAAAATCCAAACCAAACCCACTGCCATCAAGTCGATTCCAGCTCATCATGACCCCACAGAGTTTCCAAGGCTGTAAATCTTTACGGAAGCAGATTGCCACATCCTTCTCCCTCGGAGCTGCTGATGGTTTTGAATCACTGATCTTTTGGTTAGCAGTTGAGTGCTTTAACCACTGAGCCAACAGGGCCCCTTAGGAATGACCTAGAGGGTGTGTATTATCAACACCAATATAGCAAATGGTTTTGGCCTCTTACTGGGTTTGGTATAATATACTACTGTTGGGTAAAACATTTTCCTAGACTAGATGTGTACTTTGGGTTGAGGCTAAGACTCTCTCTTTCACTGTTTTTGTAGAGGTAGAGTTAAGAACATCAGTGTTATAATCACCTCTTCAGGAAGTGTTCCTTGATCTCCAGGGTGGATTGAGTGTCTTTCCTCTGTGCTTTTATACGTACTTCTATTACTGCATTTGCCACATTGTTCTGTAATTACCTGCTTAAGGTATGTTTCAACACTAGATTGTGAACTCCTTGAGGGCAAAGATCATTCATTTAATTTTCCTAAGCTCCTAGCCTAGGGCCCTGCACATAATAAAACTGCTTAATGTTTGTTGAATGATTGAATCATCTAATTACTTTTCAAGTCCTTCCAACCTCAATATGGAATGAATATATTCATGAAAATTTTATACAGGCATACCAATTTGTATAAGGAAATATATTGATTGGGAATACCATCAATGCTGAAATAAACATACACACTCTATTGTAGTAAAGGGAAATATTGGGCAGATCTGTGGATAATATAGTAAGATTTTAGTGCTGAAAGGAGCCTTAGCTATCATTCAAATCCTCATTTTGTAGATGAGGAGCCTGAGGGCTGGACACGATATGACTTGTGCAGGGCCACATCCTTGGTGAGGAGCAGAATCAGATCAGACCCAGTTTTCTGATTCCTCCGTCAAGCACATGCTCCACACTTACATCACACACAATGTCAACCAAGGACAGAGAGAAGGAGTTGACTTCCGAGTTCACTGAACACCATGTAATTATCTTTATAACCCTGGTAGAAATCAGGCCATTTCCTGAGATGAAAACGAAGTGCATATAACATGCATTTCAGAAAACAAAGGAGAAAATTCAGCAGATCAAAATAAGCCTGTCTAAGTTGATAATCAGATACAATATTGGCTCTCAAGAGGCCAGACAGATGCTGCAACATTAGGAACACTACTGTAGTGATGGCATAAAACTATTGGAATGTCTGGGAGAGTTAGTCTTCCAGCCCACAGAGAGGTTGCGTAGGACAACTGGTTCTATTTTCAATTTCCCTCATTTTCATTATCTGTGTTTGGGATGGACGATCACAATCTTAATTACTTCTGTTTGGGGTAAGGGTGGAGGACAACACTAATGATGTCATCAGAGGAGGCACACAGAGAGTATTTACTGTCCTGGAGATCAGTCAACCAAAAAATTTTGCTAACACATCACTCCTAGGGCGATGAGCTCAGCGGGAGTTGAGAGTAGCAATGAGTTGTGCCAGCTACCCACTGAGGGTAACAGTTTAAAAACAATAGACTGAAAAATGTCATAAATTTGAAAAACAATGAACTGTCTGGCGTCAGGGTTTAGAGATTGATGGGACTGGTGCCTGGAGAGCCAGATAGAAGTAGTGTAGAAATTCATACCATTTTTAACATTCAAAATGTCCCTTGCAACGATTCATTAAGAGCCATATAGATACAAATGCATATCTACGTATATATATTTATACACACACATACATTATTTATATTGTTCTCTATCTGTGTTTAAAGTGCTCAGGAGCTGAAACTTGTTTGGAAATGTTCGGTCAAGCGATATGGTGCCTTTTGCAATATGCAGTTAGTCTTAGTAGCTCCATCTGCATTTCACTTTCTTTTTCCTTTTTTCTTATGTAATTAAAGGTGAAGGGCAAGCAGGAGACGAAATTTTACTCATTCTAGTGCTTTCCCAGCAGGGCTGCTGCACATGGCCATACAGGCTTTGCACTGCACAACATAGATTGCGGTGGTGTGAGAGGATTGCCAGGCTAACCTTGTAGCCTGAAGGGAAATATGGGATTTGGAAGTATATCATTCAGCTCTTGTATAACAAAACTTTGTGGTTTGAAGCAACTACCATTTATTATATCGCGTAAGTTAAAGGGTCAGCTAGATGGTTCCACTGATCTTGACTGGGCTCAGTCATGTGTCCATGTGGTCAGGCTTGTGGCTCGTTGGCCCAGGATGGCCTTGGCAGAGATAACTCAGCTGTCTTCCATGTGTTTCTCACATCCTTCCTGCAGGTTAGCTCAGACTTGTTTCCATGTTAGTGGCATTATCTCTCATGGGTACAGCTTGGACTCAAAAAAGGAGCAAGGAGATCACAGTAGGCAGTGGGGTGGGGTGGGAAAGATTGGAGAAGAGGGAGGAAGTCCAGAGAGAGAGAGGAACTTCAAGTGCCCATCTGAAGTGAACTCTGAATTAACTGAAGAGCTGAAGGATGACAACATGTGAAATCAGAGATGTTTTGCACCTTCCTCTTGGGTCTGTGTGCATGTATAATTGGCTAATGTTTTTCTTTAATGGGCTGTTCTAATGTTCTCCCAGACACTAGGGGGATAACTAAGGCATTTCATTATGTGGGAATATTGAAGAGTTAATTATTTAGCTTTCTCTGTTCCTTCCTTCACAGCCCCTCATTCCTAACCAACCTTCTCTTCATCCTTAACTCATGCCAGACACCATGAAATCCCTTTTGTCTTCAGAAACCTCTCCACTAACCTGGACCTCAATGATTAGTCACTTTAATTTTGCCTTCCATGGCATTCTAGAATTCTTATCTTCTTGATCTTTATTCCTCAACCACACCTCTTCCACTCCTTAGCTCCCAACAGATTATTTGTTTCCAACTTTATCCATTTATCAAATATTCTGTGATCTCTATTAGTCCAACTGACTAATGGACCACAACTACCACAGCCTCCACCAGACTGAGTCCAGAACAACTAGATGGTGCCCGGCTACCACCACTGACCATTCTGACAAGGATCACGATAGAGGGTCTCAGAAAGAGCTAGAGAAAAATGTAGAACAAAATTCTAACTCAAAAAAAGACCAGACTTACTGGCCTGACAGAGACTGGAGAAACCCCGAGAGTATGGCCCCCGGACAACCTTTTAGCTCAGTAATGAAGTCACTCTTGGGGTTCACCCCTCAGCCAAAGATTAGACAGGCCCACAAACAAAATGAGACTAAATGGGCACACCAGCCCAGAGGCAAGGACTAGAAGGCAGGAGGGGACAGGAAAGCTGGTGATAAGGAACCCAAGGTTGAGAAGGGAGAATGGTGACATGCCTTGGGGTTGGTAACCAATGTCACAAAACAATATGTGTACTAATTGTTCAATGAGAAGCTCGTTTGTTCTGTAAACCTTCATCTAAAGTACAATACTAATAAAAAAAAAATCAGTGATCTCTATTGGTCATGTATGGCAGTGTGGCTACAAACAATTCTATGCAAATAATAATAATTAAGGCCTTATTATGTGTGAGAACTTTGATATGTATAAACTCTCCTCACAACAATGGTTATTATCCTCATTTTACAGATGAGGAAATGGAAGCACAGAGAAGTCCAATAACTCACTCGAGATAACAGAACTGGTGGCAGAGCTGGGATTTGAATCCACACAGGCAGGCACAACTATACCTCATTAATACGGCCCTATTTCTGTCCTCAGGGAGTGACAGCAACTTAATTTTCTCCTCTTTTCATCTGTTACCACAGCTTCTCACTGCTTCAAACATTTTCTGCCTTCATCCATTCTTAAGAAAAGTTCCTTGACTTTTCAAAAATAACTATTTCTACGGAGTTTAAATTCAAATCTCTATTTCCCTCTCTCCTGACCTCATCACCTATGAGACCCCACTCCCTTCATTATCTTAGCTTTTACTTTTATCTTCTATCACTTCATCTCTGCAAAAAAGCTTACCATTAATATTAACTTCTAACTTGTTATTCTTGAACCACAAAATTAAAAAAAAAATTGTATTCACCACTTGATGGACTCTGCTCACCTGGGGTCTCTGAGGACTGCAATAGGGTCAGCCGTCTTCCTTTAGTCACATCCTTCCTTTATATCTTTCAATGTGCTCTCCTCTGGTCATGCATTCCTGTTGCCATGATTGACAGTTACTCCTTCTCCTCTTACCCACGTGGACATTGCAGTGTCTGTCCTGTGGGATCTTCCCTAATCTTTTTACTTCCTCCCTCAGAGATAGGGTAGCCATATAATTTATTGCACAAACAGGGACCCTGTTATCTGGGACAAATGCTAAACTGGATGGAATGCTGGCACAATAGGAGTAAACCAGGGCTGCAACTTTTCCCGTATGTTTCTCAATCCCACATTTCCAACCCCTTACTGATGGTTTCTACTTGCATGTTGAGAGCTTCAAGCCCTACATGTCCTAAATCACACTCTTTATCTTTTCTCTTCCTTTTCTAATCAACTATTCCTGATGTCTCTACTTCTGCTAATGGTACTGTTTGTTGTCTTGTAATGACCGAGACTCAAAAAACTGGGGTAATTTCTAAAAGCTTCCCACACACACTGTCCGTGGCATCAGTCTCTGAGTCTATTGACCTGGACTTTATTATGTTTTACCTTGTGCCTTTTTTTCCATTTTCAATGCTGCTATTTTAGTTCAGGCCTTTATCACTTCAAGCTGGGACTGTTTTGGTAGTTAGATTGCAAACTACTTTTTAAACTGTATCTTCTTCGACTTCTCCCAGAACTCTATGCAGTTGGTTGTCCAGGTAGCTGTCTTCCAGATTTTTTGGCACAGAAGAGTGAGTGCTTCCAGCATTGCATCCATTTGTTGAAACATCTCAGTTGGTATTCTGTCAATTCCTGGAGCCTTGTTTTTTGCCAGTGCCTTTGGTGAAGCTTCTACTTCTTCCTTCAGTACCATCAGTTCTTAATCATATGCTACCTCCTGAAATGGTTGAATGTCCACCAATTGTTTTTGGTACAGTGACTGTGTGTATTCCTTCCATCTTCTTTTGGTGCTTCCTGGGTCATTTAATATTTTTCCTGTAGAATCCTTCAATATTGCAACTTGAGGCTTGAATTTTTTCTTTAGTTCTTTCAGCTTGAGAAATGGCAAGCATTGTTCTTCCCTTTTGGTTTTCTAACTCCAGGTCTTTGCACATTTCATTACAATACTTTACTTTGTCTTCTCAAGCTGTCCTTTGAAATCTTCCGTTCAGCTCTTTTACTTCGTTTTTTCCATTCACTTTAGCTACTCTATGTTCAAAAGCAAGTTTCAGAGTCTCTTCTGACATCCATTTTGGTCTTTTCTTTGTTTTTAATGACCTTTTGCTTTCTTCATATATGATGTCTTTGATGTCATCTCACAACTCATCTGGCCTTTGGTCATTATTGTTTAATGTGTCAAATCTATTCTTGAGATGGTCTCTAAATTCAGGTAGGATATACTTACGGTCTTACTTTGGTTCTCGTGTACTTGTTCTAATTTTCTTTAACTTCGACTTGAACCATATGAGCAATCGATGGTATGTTCCACAGTTGACCCCTGGCTTCTTTCTGATTGCTAATATTGAGCTTCTCCATTGTCTCTTTCCACAGATGTAGTCCACTTGATTCCTGTGTATTCCATGTGGTGAGGTCCACATGTATAGTCACTGTTTATGTTGTTGAAAAAAGGTATTTCCAGTGAATAAGTTGGTGGTCTTGCAAAATTCTATCATGAGATCTCCAGTGTTGTTTCTATCACCAAGGCTATATTTGCCAACTACTGATCCTTCTTCTGTTTCCAACTTTTGCATTCCGATCACTAGTAATTATCAACACATCTTGATTGCATGTTTGATCAATTTCAGGCTGCAGAAGTTGGTAAAATCTTCAATTTCTTCATCCTTGCATTAGTGACTGGTGCATGAATTTGAATAATAGTTGTATTAAATGGTCTGCCTTTTAGGTGTATAGATATTATCCTATCACTGACAGTGTTGGATTTTTGGATCTTGAAATGTTCTTTTTGACAATGAATGTGACACTGCTCTTCTTCAATTTGTCATTGCTGGCATAGTAGACCATATGATTGTCTGATTCAAAATAGCCAATATCAGTCCATCTCAGCTCACTAACACCTACGATGTCGATCTTCAAGCCTTGCATTTCATTTTTGACAACTTCCAATTTTCCTTGATTCATACTTTATACATTCCACGTTCCAATTACTAATGGATGTTTGCAGCTGTTTCTTCTCATTTTGAGTTGTGCTACGTCAGCAAATGAAGAGCCCAAAAGCTTGACTCCATCCACGTCATTAAGGTCAACTCTACTTTGAGGAGGCAGTTCTTCCCCAGTCATATTTTGAGTGCCTTCCAAACTGAGAGGCTCATCTTCTGGCACTATATCAGACAATATTCCACTGCTATCAATAAGGTTTTCACTGGCCAATTTTCTCAGAAGTAGACCACCAGGTCCTTCTCCCCAGTCTGTCTTAGCCTGGAAGCTCTGTTGAAATCTGTCCACCATGGGTGACCCTGCTGGTATTTGAAATACCGGTGGCATAGCTTCTACCATCACAGCAACATGCAAGCCACCACAGTATGACAAACCCGTTGCCATCAAGTCGATTCCGACTCATAGTGACCTTATAGGACAGAGTAGAACTGCCCCACAGGGTTTCCAAGGAGTGCCTAGTGGATTTGAACTGCCAACCTTTTGGTTAGCAGCCATAGCTCTTAACCACTATGCCACTGGGGTTTCTGTACTTCATGGTACTTACCATATAAAAATTTATATTACTTTTTTTTTTTTTGCATATCCCTATATTCTACCTTCCCTACTAGAATAAAAATTCTTTGTGTACAATATCCTTTACCTTCTGAATCCCCAAGCACTTTAAGCTTACAGTCTCCTCTCTAAATGTTTGCTGAATGAATCCATAAACAAGAGCATTGTTTCTATGGACAAACAAGTTCTCAGTCCCAAACTACTGATTGATCAAGCAAAACTTCTGGAATTTGGAACTCATTGGTAAATTGAAAATTGCCAGCATTGCTTTCTTAATTAAGAAAACAGTTAATTTCTTAGAAATTTGAACTTACAAAAATTACCTCAATTGTGTTCTTAAAAAGTGCTCAGTAGTCAAATCTAGCAAAATGTGTAATTGGAGAAACTTCCATCTTGAATGCTTTAAGAGAAAGGAGGGAAAACATTGAACTACAAAAAAATATATGTACTGCAAGGTGTTAGTTTCTTATTCACTGGAGATGATCATTTTAGGTGAATGAAGTGTCAGAAGTTTTGTTATCATTTACCTTTTTAGTCTCAAAGCTGATGATTTACAGACTTTCTCTGCTATATGACCAATTGGCTCTTGTGCATAAAACAGGCATGAGTTGCCAGGATGGTGAGTCTTGCTAAGACACAGTCAGTGATGTTATTCCTGGTCTTAGCTCATCTCTGCTGTCCTGCTTTGTTGTGAGGAGGTTTTCTGGTTGGTCAATTAACATTCTATTGCCCAAAGAAACTGTGAGATATTAAGTGAATCATGGGGGAGAGAAGTGTGCTGTAGGATGTCAGAGCATGTGGGTTCCATTTTAGCTCTCTGCCAGAAGAAAAGACATCCTTAAGTTGTGAGCTTAGCAAGTCTCCAGTAGAATTCAGTTAATTGTCCTGCCCCAAATGAAGGGAAATCATCAGAAATTGGTTATGTGATTGGTTAGGTATCATAGTTTCTCTCTCTCAGTGCATTGTGTAAATAGATCTTAGTTTTGGCTTATTTAAGAAGATAGCAGTGAAAAAAATAATATGATGTTTGTTTTGTTGTTAGGCGCTGTTGAGTTGGTTCTGACTCCTAGTGACCCTATGTGCAACAGAACGAAACACTGCCTGGTCCTGCACCATCCTCACAATCATTGTTATGTTTGAGCCCATATGTCATGGATTGAATTGTGTCCCCCCAAAATATGTGTCAACTTGGCTAGGCCATGATACTCGGTATTGTGTGATTGCCCACCATTTTGTCATCTGATGTGATTTTCCTATGTGTTGTAAATCTATGATGTTAATGAGGCAGGATTAGAGGCAGTCGTGTTAATGAGGCAAGACTCAATCTGCAAACTAGGTTGTGTCTTAAGTCAATCTCTTTTGAGATGTAAAAGAGAGACAAGAGTAGAGAGACTTGGGGACCTCATACCACCAAGAAACAAGAACCAGGAGAATAGCGTGTCCTCTGGACCTGGGGTCCCTGCACTGGGAAGCAACTTGACCAGGGAAGATTGATGACAAGGACCTTCCCCCAGAGCCGACAGAGAGAGAAAGCCTTCCCTTGGAACTGGCATCCTGAATTTGGACTTCTAGCCTCCTAGAATTAGGAGAGAAAAAATTTCTCTTTGCTAAAGCCATCCACTTGTGGTATTTCTATTATAGCAGCACTAGATGACTAAGACATCATTGTTGCAGCCACTGTGTCAATCTATCTCATTGAGGGTCTTCTTCTTTTTCACTGATACTTTACTTTACCAGGAATGATTTCCTTCTCCAGGGACTGGTCCCTCCTGATAACATGTCCAAAGTCCACGAGACGAAGTCTCACCATCCTCAATTCCAAGGATCAGTCTGGTTGTATTTCTTCAAAGACAGACTTGTTCATTCTTCTGGAAGTCCACAGTATATTCAGTATTCTTTGCCAACATCATAATTCAAATGTATCAGTTCTTCTTTGGTCTTGCCTTTTCGTTGTCCAGCTTTTGCACACAATTGAAAACACCATGGCTTGGGTCAGGTGCACCTTAGTCCTCAAAGTGACATCTTTGCTTTTGAACACTTTAAAGAGGTCTTTTGCAGCAGATTTGCCCAATGCAACAAGTCGTTTGATTTCCTGACTGCTGCTTCTGTGGGCATTGGCTGTGGATCCAAGTAAATGAAATCCTTGACAACTTCAGTTTTTTCTCCATTTATCATGATGTTACTTATTGGTCCAGTTGTGAGGATTTTTGTTTTCTTTATTTGAGGGGTAATCCGTACTGAAGGCAGTGGTCTTTGATTTTCATCAGTAAGTGCTTCAAGTCCTCTTCACTTTCAGCAAGCAAGCTTGTGTCTTCTGCATACTGCAGATTATTAATGAGTCTTCCACCAATCCTGATGCCACATTCTTCAGTTTCTCCGATTACCTCTTCAGCATACAGACTGAATAAGTATGGTGGAAGGATACAACCTTGGCACACACCTTTTCTGATTCTAAATCACTCAATATCCCCTTGCTGTGTTTGAAAGACTGCCTCTTGGTCTAGGTACAGGTTCCTCATGAGCATAATTAAGTGTTCTGGAATTCCCATTCTTCGAAATGTCATCCATAATTTATGACCCACACAGTCGAATGCCTTTGCACAGTCAATAAAACACAGGTAAACATCTTTCTGGTATTCTCTGCTTTCAGCCAAGATCCATCTGACATCAGTAATGATATCCCTCATTCCACGTCCTCTTCTGAATCTGGAAGAATTTTTGGCAGTTCCCTGTAGATGTACTGCTGCAATGATGTTTACTAGTTATATTTATACCAAAGACATTTATTAGAAATAGGGAGTCTAGACTGCAACATTAAGGTGACTATGGGGAGTGTTTGCTTATTTATTTATTTATTTATGAAAGGCTTTATTTAGGTATAATTTATATATAATAACTGCATGTAAAATGTACAGTGCGATGTTTTGACATACGTATTTACCCAGGAAACCATCACCAGAATCAAGATAATGAACATATTCATCTCCCCTGCAAAAGTTCTTCATGCCCCTCTGTAATCCTTAGTAACTATTCTTTCCTGCTCTCCCCGCTATCTCCAGCCAGCCACTGATCTGCTTTCTGTAAGTATAGATTAGTTTGCATTTTCCAGAATTTTATATTAATGGAATCATATAATATGTATCTTTTTTTGTCTGACTTCTTTCACTCAGTTTATTTGGAAATTTGTTTATGTTGTAGAGTTTATCAATAGTACATTCCTTTTTATTGCTGAATAGTATTCCATTGCATGTATATCTAATCATCTGCTGATGGACATTTGGGTTGTTTTTAGGTTTTTGCTATTACGAAAAAAGCTTCTATGAACATCCATGTACAAGACTTTATGTGGACATACACTTTCATTTCTCTTGGATAAATACTCAGGATGGACTGGCTGGATCATACGGTAGGTGTATGTTTAACTTATTAAGGAATTGCCAAACAGTTTTTTTTAAAGTGGTTTTACCATTTCACATACCTAACAGCAATGTAGGAGAGTTCCAGTTTCTCCACATACTTGTCAACACTGAGTATACTCAGCCTTTTAAATCGTAGTCATTCTAATAGGTGTTGTAATGATGTTGATGAGCACTGTTTCATGTGTTCATTTGCCATCCACGTATCTTCTCTGGTGAAGTGTTTTTTCAAATATTTTGCCCATTTTTTAATTGGGTTGTTTCTTTTCTTACTGTTGAGTTTTGAGAATTCTTGTATATTGTAGATGCTAGTCTTTTATCCAACATATGCTTTGCAAAGATTTCTTCTCAGTTTGTGGCTTGCCTTTTATTCTCTTTACAGTGTCTTTTGACTAGCAGAAGTTTTAATTTTTGATGAAATCCAGTTTATTTTGCTTTTACTTTTGAAATATATTTTTGTTGGATATAGAATTCTAGGTCAACAGTTTCCTCTTTCAGTATTTCAGATGTTATGATGTTCCACTGACTTCTCACTTGTATTGTTTCCAAAGAGACACTTGCTGTCATCCTTATCTTTGCTTTTCACTATGTTTTACATCTTTTTTCTCGGTTTGATTATAAGATTTTTCTCTTTATCATTGATTTTGAGCAACTTGATTATAATGTGCCTTGGTATAGTTTTCTTCATGTTTGTTGTATTTCGAGTTCATTGAGCTTCTTGGATCTGTGAATCTTTAGTTTTCATCAGATTTGGAAAAATTTTTCCATTATTTCTTCAACTATTTTTTCTGCTCCTCCCCACCCCCACACCTCCTTCAGGGACTCCACTTGAAGTTGTCCACACCTCACTAATACTCTGTTTAGTTTTTAAAATGCACTTTTATTTTTGTGTTTAATTTTGGATAGCTTCTGTTGCTTTGTCTTCAAGTTCACTAAATCTTTTCTTCTGCAATGTCTAATTAGCCATTTACCCCATCTAGTGTATTTTTCATTTCAGACATTATAGTTTGCATCTCTAGAAGTTCAATTTGGGTCTTTTTTATATCTTCCATGTCTCCACTTAACATTTTGAACATATGGAATACAGTTATAATAATTGTTTTATTGTTTTGTCTGCTAATTCTAACATTTGTGCCAACTCTGGTTCAGTTTTGATAGATTGATTATTCTGCTCACTTTAGGACTAATTTTCCTGCTTCTCTGAATGTCCAGTAATTTTTTGATTGGATAGAAAACTATGAATTTTACCTTGTTAGGTGCTGTAAATTTTTGTTTACATGCACATATTTTTGAGCTCTGTTCATGGGCACAGTTAAGTTACTTGGAGAAATTTTGATTTTTTCAAGTCTTCTTTTAATGCTTGTTATAAGGGACCAGAGCAATGTTTAGTCTAGGGCTAATTATTCTCCACTGCTGTGGCAAGACCCTTCTGTTTACTCTTCCCAGTGTCCCAAGAATCATGAGGTTTTCCTCATGCATCACAAGTCTGGCTGGTGGAAACAGGCACTAATCTGTGCCCTGTGTGAGTGCCGGGCATCATTACTATTAACCCTTTTAGGTGGTCTTTCCCTAGCCTCCTGGCTAATTTCTTCACATGCGTGCTCTCACCAATACTTAGCTGAACACTTTGGGGAGACTCACTGCACATCTGTGGAGTTAATGTCTCTGTGTAGCTTCCTTCCAATACTCTGTCCTGTGAACTCTCGCTGCCTTGGTCTTTCTACACTCTCAGCTCTGTCTCCTTATCTCAGCGACTCTGCTGGGTTCCAGGTTCTGCCTTCCTGTGTTGTGGCACAGAAACTCCTTCAAGGCAGCAAGCTGGAGCAATTTTAGAGTTCACCTCACTAGATTTCTGTCTTTCAGGGATCACTGTCCTTTGTTGCTTTATGTTCTGGGTCTTGAAAACCATCATTTCATATATTTTCTCTACTTTTGGTGTTGTTTTGAGTGGGAAGGTAAATTTAGTCCCTGTTACTACATCTTAGCCAGAAGTGGGAGTCTCTAGGGAGTGTTTTAAACAGCAACTTGCTTCATTAGTATTGTGACCACACTCAAAGACCAAGTTACATGTGGCTCCTAAGTAGACCTTTTTTCTCTCAACAAAATACTCCATTAATTTGTTACTTTTATTGTCTGACATCCATGATTATACTGATATTTTCTTGCCTTAATTAAATCAATTCGCTCTTTAGCAGGGTGCCAATTGAGTGGATTCTACTTTTAAATGAAAAGATATAATTGTGGCCATTCTGAGGAGAAAATTACTCTCTTTTTGGAAGCACATCAATGTTTCAGTTCTATTAATATGTAGGAGTGAAAATCTATTCAGTGTGCTGATCTGACTTGAAAGAGTTCACACGTAATTGAAGAGTAGGCAATTATCCACTGGTTTAACCAACCCCCAAATTTGCCTGACTTTGTCTTTCTTGAATATTTTCTTCTATTTCTGAGAAGATGAAATGTAATTTTATGATATGTTGCACTGGTAGAAAGATGTAAGAGAAAAAGCAGTGGAGTGGGACTCTAGAAAGCCAATTTCTATGTCCACTTCTGCCACTAATTAACCGGTTAATCTAAGGCAAGTCACTGAACTTCCCTAGGTATCATTTTCTTAATATGTAAAATGAGGTTGACCACTTATTTCTACTCTATGACATGCCAACAGCTTTTTGGATCCATGGTTCAGAGTACAGGTTTTTGAAGGATAACACATAACAAAAATTTTAAGTCTTTCACACTGCTGTGAACGCGCACTAATTCCTTGGATGAAGATGAAGATGATGATGGTCATTTGAAGCTGTGAGTCAAATTGAGTGATAAAAAGAAATCAACCAACCAACCAACAAAACCTCTCCATCAGAATAAAACTCCTGTTAGGTAATTGATGAAAAGGCTAACTGGAAATGGCAAGGTCGTGCCATGTGTTTTCTTTTGACATGATTTTAGGATGACAGAGCTCACAGGTAAACTGCTTACCTATCAGTGTCACTGATGTGGGACACTCCCCTCCCTGCATTTTTTAAAACTTTTATATCAAGGTATAGACTACGTACAGTAAAATGTGTAAAGGGCACAAGTCTTATGTATACAAATTGGAAGATTTTTTACACATGTGCACACTCACATAAGCAGCACCCTAATGAAGAAATGAATCATATCTATCACCTCGCAAAGTTCTCTTGAACCTCTTTTCAGTCAATTCCTACTCCCCCATCCCCCACCCCCACCACAGGTATCCATCTTTTTGATTTCTATCACCACTGACCTTGAACTTCACACAAATGTAATCGTACAGTATATATTATTTTGCTTCTGACTTTGTTCACTGAACATAATACATGCTGTTGTGTGTATCAGTAGTGTTCTTTTTTTTGTTGCTGTTTAGTGTTCCATTGTATAACTATATCACAATTTATTTATCTATTCACTTATTGATGGGCATTTGGGTTGTTTCCAGATTTTGGCTGTTATTAACACGGCCATTATAAACATTTTTCTGCATGTCTTTTGGTGGTCATATACACTCATTTATATCGGGTATACACCCAGGGATGGAATTGCCGGAACATAGGGAAGGCTCATGTTTAGATTTAGTAAATACTATCCTGGCCCTGATTTGAGATCTTAAGCAGCTTTGGCATTTCTTTTTTTTGAGAGGAAAGAATTACTTTGAACAAATCACAGAATCAGAGGATTGGAAAGTGGGATCTGAAGAAAAGATGTACAGGGTGATTTTATTTAGATTCATTGTAGGCTGGATGGTTAGATAATGACTGGTGGGAGGTCCAGGCCATGCAGGCAGGAGGGGGCACAGTTGGGGAGAAAATGTGTGTGGATCTCCTGAGGGAGCATAGTAAATAGACAGGACCTGAGGGTGGCGCTGAGTGTGTCTGTGAAGTCCCTGCATAGGGTGACTCTGTGAGGACAGAGACGGGGGTGGGGCACATGCCAGGGTTTACTCTCCCAAGAGGAGATGAATGGGAACTAGAGCTCAAACTGCTAACTGGAACCACATCTCAGGGTCCTCACACAGAATAACTGTTGTTCCTAGGACAAGGAGGCCTCTGCCCTGTTCCCTGTAGGGAACCTTTGAGGTGCATAAAATTATGCGGGATTAAACCAGAATCCCCTGGTGCGAAGTTCAGCCATTAGTATTTTTTGAAAGCTCCCTGCTGATTTTAATAGGAAGTCAGGGTTGAAAATTGCTAACCTGGGTAAGTTGGTGTTGTATGCTCCAGGAGACACTGAGCTCAACTTAGAACTTCCCAGCTGGCTTGCCAAGGCACTCTAGTTTGCCCCAATGATTTAAAGGTGTTCTCTGAATTAGCTCCAGGTGTATCAAGATATGGAGTTTCCCCCCAGCCTTCAGGATGGCTGAAACATTGAGGCAGTTACTTTTGGTCACAAATAACCTCTTCTGCTTACCCCAGTGTATTTAAAAAAAAAAAAAATCATTTTCTGTGTATGCCATGAAGTGGAAAAGGGTGGAAAAAACTGATAGCACCCACCTCTGCTCCTTAGTGCAAGGCTTAGCCACATTATACTTCAAGCTAAGCACTAAGCCTGGGATGTGTATGTAGGGGAGGGGGAGGGGTAAAAAGAGTGATTTGATTAAGACTCTCTGTACCTTGGATTGTTAGATGATGACTTGTGGAAAGTAGACAGAATTAGAAGCATCAGTTCAAGGGTTAAAATTGCCAATTAAAATTAAGAAACTGGTAGTCTTTCCAAACCATTTCTCCTTGAGCATTGTACCAGACAAGTATGGTGTTTTTATGCAAATAACAGGCGCCTGTACATTTGTTTGCCAACCTCGCCCTTCCTGCCCAGGAAGCATTTTCATAAGCACTGCTGTGCCAATTTTTTTTTACATGTTGCTGTAAAAAAATTAGCTTAATGTGCTTACAAAAATAGCTGGGGGAGGAGGAGGGTATAGTTGGCAAACAAATGTAGAAGTCGCACATTATTTGAGTAAAATGCAGTAGGTTTTAGCTGATGCTACATCAAATTTAATGAGAAATTGGGTCTAAGATTTACTATCTTTAAAAGAGATCTCAAAGATTAAAACACACAAAAAAATTACTTGCATAATTCTCTCTCTTTTACCAAGCCAAAGAAACCAAACCTGCAGCCGTTGAGTTGATTCCAATTCATGATGACCCTATATGTGTAGAGCAGAACTGCACTCCATAGGATTTTCAAGGCTGTAACCTTTCAGAAGCAGATCAATAAACCTTTCTTCCAAAGCACCTCTGAGTGGACTTGAATCTCCAACCTTCTGGTTAGTGGGTGAGTGCTTAATTGTTTGCACCACCTTTGGGCTCCTCTTGCTTTTCAAATACCACTAAAACTGGAGAGAAGGAAATCCATCTGTTTTCAACTGCCAGTCATGGCAGTCCTGCTTCATGACCCCTCCTGCTCCACCCTTTTCCACCTGACACACTCAAAGGGAAGGCCCTGAGCAAGGAAGGATTCCTGGGGAGTCTGGAGTTTGCACCTGGTATATTCAGGAGGTAGGTAACTCACTGTGAAGGGAAGGACGGGAGCTTGGTGTAGGGTGGTTTTACAAAGAGAAAAATAGCCACTTCTCCCCTCAGATTTATAGCGCAAAATGAGAGAAATAATTGCTTAATGTACAAAATAGTTTTGGGAAATATTTTTAGATAGAATTTACCTGGTGGATAAATATGAGGTATTTTTTTCTAAAGTGATTTCTAAGAAACACTTGTTTCATTATTTTTTCTCAGAATGTTAATAGATGTTCTATGAAAAAAGGTGTTTTGTTGCCAGATACTTGTGCATTTCAGTGTTAACCAGGTGCATTTACTGCAGAGCTTCTTAGAGCCTTCCTGTACTGATGTGTATGCGGTTCTCCAAGAGGTGTTCATAGTATGAAGGCTTTTCCAAATGTGTTTAACTATAGAACCATTTTTTCTTAGAACGTCTCTTGGTGTTGGTGCTCCACAGAATACATGTTAGGAAATACTGTGTCAGAGATAGCTGAAAACATAAACTTTGGATTATTTTTTAGAACATTCCACCAAAAGCCTTTCAAGTCTGGACCCAGGAAAGTTTGACGTCTTCCTTTTCTAATTTTCTTCTTTAATCATTCTTCAAGCCCTTGCCAAACAGATGTTCTGAATCAAACACTTGATATGCACCATGACAGTTAAAGAGAAGTCAAGTAATTTGTGTATGGTCTGGATCTCAGTTTTTCATCTGTGAAATGAGAGGGTTGGATTATGATTGCTAATGTCTTTTCCAGCTCTTTAATTCTATGCCTTTTTGATTCAAAAAACACAGTCCCTGGCCCCAAGGTACTAACTGTGTAGCTTGGGGTACAAGGCTAACACAATGACGTAACTAGCAAGCCATTCAAAATGGCATATATCCATTAGCCAAATTGTGCGGTGTAGATTAGAGGGGCCATACAAGTGCAGAGAGGGGAAATCAATGAGGCTGGAGCACATTTAGATCTCTGTTTCTTTCTTGCCACATTAGGCACTCAACAGAGCCCCTAAAACAATGATATAACCAGAATATATTTGGCTATGGAGACATAAAATTCATGTACAACATGGAAGGACTTTGTGGTGTGTTTACTTAAGCTCATTTAATAGCAGTGCAGAGGTTAGTTACAATGTAAGATTAATGAAAACACCTGGGTCCACTTATGCACTTAATACTTACTGAGACAATCATTAGGTCACTAAGGCCTTTTGCAGAAATTGAAGACTTAAACTAAAAGTTATATTAGGCTGAAGACATGAATAGGATCCTAGAAGAGTTTTAAGGGACCATTTAGATCAAGGATTTGCAAACTTTTTTTGTAAAGGGCCAGACAGTAAATATTTTAGGCTTTGCAGGTCATTAGATCACTGTGGCAATTATTCAACTTTGCTGTTGTAGTGCAAAAGCAACCATGTTCTTGTTGTTAGGTGCTGTTGAGTCAGCTCTGACTCAGGGATGCCATGTACAACAGAACGAAACACTGCCCGGTCCTGCGCCGTCCTCACATGGGCTGTGTTTGCCCCCATTGTTGCAACCACTGTGTCAATCCATCTTGTTGAGGGTTGTCTTAAGCTGGGTTCTCTAGAGAAGCAAAACCAGTAAAGTGCGTAAATATATATATAGAGAGATTTATGTCAAGGAAATGGATTGTGCAGTTGTAGAGACTGGAATATCCCAAGTCTGTGGGTCAGGCTGAAGGCTTCTCCTGATTTGTGTAGCTGCAGGCTGGTGAACCCAAGATGGGCAAGTTGGAGAGCAGGGATGTTGCTCACAGGCTGCGAAGATCAACAAATCCCAAGATCAGCAGGCAAGACTGCAGGCAGACTGCTAGCTCAAGTCCCAAGAACCGGAGGTCAGACAAACAGGAGCCAGCTGCAGGATCCACAGTGAGCAAAAACCATGAGCCTTGCCAGAGAATGTCCACTTATATTTGAGGCAGGCCACATGCCAAAGGAAACTCCCCCTTTCAATTGATTGGCTACTGACAGCAGATCCCATCATGGATGTGGTCACAACATCATACCGACTGCCAAATCACTGAGAATCATGGCCCAGCCAAGCTGACACACAATCTTAACCATCACAGTCCACCCCTTGCCAACCTGGCACCTGTACGCATCTCCTTAAACCATACGTAGGACAACACACAGTACAGGGGAAGTCAGCACAGCTGGACTAAACCAAAAGCTAAGAAGTTTCCTGAATGCAACCAAACACTTCGAGGGACAGAGTAGCAGGGGCTGGGGTCTGGGGACCATGGTTTCAGGGCACATCAAAATCAATTAATTGCCATAACAAAGTTCATTAAAAAAATATTCTGCATCTCACTTTGGTGAGTGGTGTCTGGGGTCTTAAAAGCTTGCAAGTGGCCATCGAAGATTCATCAATTGGTCCCAACCCTCCTGGAGTAAAGGAGAATGAAGAACACCAAAGGCACATGGAAAATATTAGCCCAAGAGACAAAAGGGCCACATAAACCACAGACTCCATCAGCCTCAGACTAGAAGAACTAGATGGTACCTGGCTACCACCAGTGACCACCCTGACAGGGAACACAACAGAGAATCCCTGATGGAGCAGGAATAAAGTGTGGAGCAGAACTCAAATTCATGTAAAAAGACCAGAATTAATGGTCTGACTGAGACTGGAGGAACCCCTGAAGCCATGGCCCCTGGATGCTCTGTTAACCCAGAATTAAAACCATTCCCAAAGCCATCTCTTCAGATAAAGATTAGACTGGACTATAAAACATAAAATAATACTCATGAAGAGTGTGCTTCTTAGTTAAAGCAGATAGACGAGACCAAATGGGTGGCTCCTGTCTGGAGGCAGATTGAGAAGGCAGGAGCTGGTTGGAGGGACACGGGAAAGCCGGCGTGGAAAGGGGAAGTGAGCTGTCACATTATAGGGATTGACACTAGTGTCACATAACAGTATGTGTATAAATTTTTATATGAGAAATTAACCTGAGCTGTAAACTTTCACCTAAAGCACAATTAAAAACAACAACAACATAATCTCCAAATAAAGACAATTATAAAGTCATACTTGCGCCTAACATGATACAATGAATACACGTGCAACCAGAAATGCACTAGTCCTGTTTACATCTTATATTTTATAAGTGAAGAAAACAAAAATATTTGATGCACACATACAAAGCAGAAATTCTCATAACAATTTCAGTCCTTATTTCTGCAACTGGTCACCTGGTTGTAACTGATATTTAGAACTACCTTTTTCTACCACCCATTATTCCCTTTGCCCTCAGCAAGCACCTCAGCTGGTCGTGGCTCTTTGCCTGGTGGGGTGACTCAAACCTTCATTCCTGAAGGGATCTGGGCCATTAGCAGTCACGTCAGAATTGGGGTGCTGTGGTTTTCCATTGACTTTAATTACAGGGCATGGTAGTACTAACAGATGCCCTAAGGAATCTCCTGCATTCCAGACATACTCTTCTTTTCCTCTATTATGTAACGTCAGTTCAATTTTCTCTTGGTAATTTCAGGAAAAATCACACAAACCAGTACGGTAACTCCCTTCTTTGCCTGCTGATCCAGAGGCATAAGGAGCCCAAAGTGGCCAGGTGGCATTCTTAGCTTCCAGTTCAATGGAATCAGTGATGTGTCTCCAGGTGGGAGCATTCCTGCCTTTGGAATTAAGACCTCTAGACCTGCAGAGATAAGGTCACTGGGACAGGAAGCAAGAATTTTGCAAGTGAGTCACTAGGGGTAATACTGAGTGGTGCCACTCCTATTTCCACCCCTTGATTCCTGGACCCATGAGTCCTGGCTATGGGAGAAACAGCACCATATATTGGGTGCTGGATTACAGTATATACAACCTCCTGGAGAACACTGCCCCAACCTTGCGAGGTATTGCCACCTAGCTGGTGCTGTAATTGTATCTTTAGAAGGCCATTCTGTTGTTCTATCAAGCCAGCTGCCTCAGGATGATGGGGAACATGGTAAGACCAGTGAATTCCATGAGCATAGGCCCACTGCCACACTTCATTTACTGTGAAGTGACTCCCTTGATCTGAGGCAATGCTGTGTGGGATACCATGATGGTGGATAAGGCATTCTGTAAGTTCATGGATGGTAGTTTTGGCAGAAGCATTGCATGCAAGGAAGGCAAATCTATATCCAGAGTAAGTGTCTATTCCAGTAAGAACAAATTGCTGCCCTTTCCATGAAGGAAGTGGTCCAATGTAATCAACTTGCCACCAGGCTGCTGGTTGATCACCTCAAGGGGTGGTGACGTATCCGGCACTCAGTGTTGGCCTCTGCTGTTGGCAGATTGGGCACTCATCAGTGGCTGTAGTCAAGTCAGCTTTGGTGAGTGGAAGTCCATGTTGCTGAGCCCATGCATAACCTCCATCCTTGCCATCATGGCCACTTTGTTCATGAGCCCATTGAGCAATGATGGGAGTAGCTGGGGAAAGAGGATGACTGGTTTCCACAGAATGTGTCATCCTATCCACTTGATTGTTAAAATCCTCCTCTGCTGAAGTCACCTGTTGGTAAGCATTCACATGAGACAAGTATCTTCATTTCTTTGGCCCATTCAGAGAGGTTTATCCACATACCTCTTCCCCATACTTCCTTGTCACCAATTTTCCAATCATGTTCCCTCCAAGTCCCTGACCATTCAGCAAAATTATTGGGAAGCATGGCCCAGCCAAGTTGACACACAATCATAGCCATCACAAAGGTTGTCTTAGTTATTTAATGCTGCTATAACAGAAATACCACAAGTGGATGGCTTTAACAATGAGAAATTTATTCTCTCAGTCTAGGAGGCTAGAAGTCCGAATTCAGGGTGCTAACTCCAGGGGAAAGCTTTCTTTCTCTGTTGGCTCTGGGGGAAGATTCTTGTTATTGATCTTCCCTGGTTGAGGAGCTTCTTAGTGCAGGGACCCTGGGTCCAAAGCACGCACTATTCTCCTGGCTCTTATTTCTTAGTGGTATGAGGTCCCCATGTCTCTCTGCTCAGGTCTCTCTTTTATATCTCAAAAAAGATTGTCTTAAGACACACCCTGATCTTGTAGATTGAGTCCTGTCTCATTAACACAACTGCCTCTTATCCTGCCTCATTAACATCTCAGAGGCAGGATTTACAACACAGGAAAATCACGTTAGGTGACAAAATGGTTGATAATCATACAATACAGGGAACCATGGACTAACCAAGTTGACACATTTTTTTTATTGGGGGGGACACAATTCAATCTATGACAAGGCTCTTCTTATTTTTCCCGGACCTTCTACTTTACCATGAACGATGTTCTTCTCCAGGTCCTAATCCCTCTTGATAACCTGTCCAAAGTAAGTGAGATAAAGCCTTGCCATCCTCACTTCTGAGGAGCATTCTGGCTGTACTTCTTCCAAGACAAGTTTGTTCTTTCTTCTGGAAGTCCATGGTATATTCAATATTCTTCACCAATATCGTAATTAAAATGCATCAATTCTTCTTTGATCTTCCTTATTCATTGTTCAGCTTTCACACGCATATGAGGCAATTGAAAATACCATGGCTTGGGTCAGGCACATCTTAGTCTTCAAGGTGACATCTTTGCTTTTTAACACTTTAAAGAGATCTTTTGCAGCAGATTTGTCCAATGCAATAATCTGTCATTTGATTTCTTGACTACTACTTCCATGAGCATTGATTGTGGATCTAGGTAAAATGAAATCCTTCATAACTTCAATCTTTTCTCCATTTATTATGATGTTGCTTATTGGTCCAATTGTGAGAATTTTTGTTTTCTTTATGTTGAGGTGTAATCCATACTGAAGGCTGTAGTCTTTGATCTTCATCAGTAAGAGCTTCAAGTCCTCTTCACTTTCAGCAAGCAAGGTGCTGTCATCTGCATAACGCAGGTTGTTAATGAGTCTTCCTCCAATCCTGATGCCCCATTCTTCTTCATATAGTCCATCTTCTTGGATTATTTGCTCAGCATACAGATTGAATAAGTATGGTGAGAGGATACAACTCTGATGCACACCTTTCCTGACTTTAAACCACGCTGTATGCCCTTGTTCTGTTCAAATGACTGCCTCTTGACCTATGTACAGGTTCCTCATGAGCACAATTAAGTGTTCTGGAATTCCCACTCTTTACAATGTTATCTATAATTTGTTATGATTCACACAGTTGAACGCCTTTGCATAGTTAATAAAACACAGGTAAACATCTTCCTGGTATTCTCTGCTTTTTCAGCCAATATCCATCTGACATCAGCAATGATATCCTTGGTTCCATGCCCTCTTCTGAATCCAGCTTGAATTTCTGGCAGTTCCCTGTTGACATACTGCTGCAGCCTCTTTTGAATGATCTTTAGCAAAATTTTACTTGAGTGTGATATTAATGATATTGTTCAATAATTTCTGCATTCGGTTGGATTACGTTTCTTTGGAATAGTCATAAATATGTATCTCTTCCAGTTGCCCATGTAGCTGTCTTCCAAATTTCTTGGCATAGATGAGTGAGCACTTTCAGCGCTGCATCCGTTTGTTGAAACATCTCAATTGATATTCTGTCAATTCCTGGAGCTTTTTCACCAGTGCCTTCAGAGCAGCTTGGACCTCTTCTTTCAGTACCATCGGTTCCTGATCATATGCTACCTTCTGAAATAGCTGAATATCAACCAGCTCCTTTTAGTATTAGGCACCAGCTTTGTACTAGATGCTGAGGATAATGGTGAACTAAGAAGACACCATCCTTGCCCTCACTGAGCTCATAGACTAGTGGAGAAGATTGATAAAATAACATAATCTGTCAATGTAACATACACTTACAAATGTTGGTAAATGATATAGAGGAAAGGTATAGATGTAATGAGGGTATAAAACAGGGAAACTCAAGGTTTTTCTGAGGAAGTGATATTTGTGGTGCTGAGTAGGTGTTAACCAGTGAAGGAGAGATGTGGGATGGAAGGGAGAAATGGGTAGGGGCCTTGAGAGGAAAGAACACACGATGCATTTGAGGAATTGATAGAGACCAGGATGCCCAGAGCACAGACACACAAATGTGTCTGGAGAGAATGACAAGGACCTGGTAACTCAGAATCTTGCAGGCCAGATTAGTGGTAAACCACCATTGCAGGCTACAGTGTACTGCAATAGAACAAAAGTAGCTGTGAGATGGTCAGATCAGAGAAGCTTGCTAGATGATGGTGGTTTGGATCAGAGATCTTGGTGGTGGTTGAGATGGAGAGAAGCAAATGGAACTGAGATACATTTAGGAGGATTTGGTGAGGATTGAATATGGGGGTGAGGGAGCACAAGGAGCCTTGTATAATTTTTTAGAAATTATCTAAATGCCTGGCTTGTGAAACTGGACATGGGGGTGGGTATTATTCCCTAGGTGGGGAACGCTAGAAGAGAGATGGGTTTCAGAGACAGACAGGTGTGTTTGTATGTGTGTGTGGAGGGTGACCCTTGTTTCTGTTGTGGTTGAGTTTGAGGTGCTGTGGAGATGTTGATTAGGCAGTTGTATATATAGGGCTTGGCTAGGCTCCACTCTAAGCACAATAAAAATTTTTGTTATCTTTAAAAGGTAAAGGGAAAGCAAAAGCATTTTGGCTGAAAAAGTGAATACAGAAAGACTAAGTTGCCTGCCTCTGATTTGTGATCCTGGAAAGATGTCTTGAGCTATGTCTGACAGGAAATCCCAGCTGCTGAAATGATACACACCAGGATTCTTCAGTGCCCTTCCTATCCATCAAATCAAGCAGGTCCATCTTTCCTAAAGTCTTATGGGTCAGATGGAGGCTTCTTCAGGCAGAGATACCACAACTTTTGTGTCTTCCCAACCACGTTTAAAATAAAATCCAAACTCCCTTCTTACAAGATCTTGCCCCATTCTACCTCTCTGATGTCATCTGGCACCCCTTTGCCCAGCTTCTAGCCTGGCTGGCTTCATGGTTGTACCTCTCAAAGCTGAACTTGCTTCTGCCTCAGGCCTATTGAACTTGAAGTTCTCTTCCCGGGGTGTTCCTCCTCCCTTGCTCTCTTAATGGTGGGCTCTTTCTCAGAAGCAGATTTAAGCTTAAATTCCTCCTACTCAGTGGGGCCTTCCCTGGGGCACCTATTCTAAGTTCTCAACTCCATCACTTCCTATTCCACTATCCAGTTTTATTTTCTTCATTAATCTTACTCTAGCTGAAATTGGGTTTGTGTGTTTACTCACCTATTTTTCCCTACTGAATGAAAGTTGCATGAGAATGGTAACTGGGTCTGTCTTGTCTTGCTTAGTGCCTTATCACCAGCACCTATTACAGTGCCTGTTATGTTTAGGAACTTGATAAGCTTTTGTTTAATGAGTTCTACTAGGCATTGGGAAAACACAGTTAAATATTGAGGAGGAATGCTAAGTCTCAAAGGCTTCATGTGTCTCACTGTGGAGAAGTGCCAGTGTTCTGGAGGAGAGCAGGGTGTGGGGACAACTCGGAGCAGAGATACTGAGACCAAACAAACAATTCTGGAAAGTGCTGCAAAACTATTTCCACTTTTCAGTATTAGCAGGTCATAGTCCTGGCCACTAGCTGGCAAAAGCTTTCAAGTCTATTAGAAGTCCAGAAAAAAATTCCCGATTTTATCATGGCAGTCAAGGGGAAAATGGGATCGATTTTATAAAGATCTACTTTAAAGTTAACTTTGATGGAACAAAACCCATAAAGTGAAGGATTCTGAATTTAAAATGGGCAAACTAAGGAGGTTTCAGAGGGTGAGTTCATTTAAATCAAAGTTCTGAATATATTGTCAGAATTTTTCTGTCCTTTGAAGAGGTCTGTAAATTTTTGAAAAGAATCCCACTCCCCTATGTGAAGTCAATGGTTTCCTTGTCTGAATGATCGGTATATAGTTACAGTTTATATTCAAGCCCCATTCCAGTAAAGCTCACGCTCTTGTGCTATAAATGTGGAGCCTATTGCTTTCAGACCTATACTAACCCAGGGATTATTTATCAGAGATTTGAATGAAATGCTTACTGCTCATCACTCAGCATGTGAAGCCACTGCTATTGCATATGGAAACTCAATTTTGGGGCAGGCAAATTTTGACATGAAAGCTGATCTCTGGGAAGGTGGCCAACTGTGTAGAAGCCCTTGCCACACCCAGTTCTGCTGTAACTTCATTAAGTGGGCCACACTTGGGGTCCTGAACTACTCACTTCTCCCACTACCTGTGGCAATAGAAATGGGGAATTTTGAACAGCATCAAATTCAAAACAGTGGGTAAGTCTGATCCATTTCTGGCTTGCCACCTAAGTAAATGTGGAGTCCCTGGTGGCACAAATGGTTAAGCACCTGGCTACTAACTTCAAAGGCTGGTGGTTCAAATCCACCCAGTGGTGCCTCTAAAGAAAGCCCTGGCAATCTACTTCCAAAAGATCACAGCTATTGAAAACCCTATGGAGCACATTTCTACTTTGAAACACATGGAGTCACCAGGAACTGGGATTGACTCAATGGCAACGGGCTTGGTTTTTTGATTCAATTATACAATGCTGAATGAGATAGGTAGAGTCCCTGCCATTATGGAAGAAACAACAGCAGCGGCACAATAATGATAATAATAATAGTAATAAATATTTACTGAAGACTTCCTATGTGCCAAGAACTCACTCAACCAATACATATGAACAATCTCATTCAATCCTCCTAACAGTGGTGAGGTAGAGCCTATTATAATGGTCATTTTGCAGATGAACACACTGAGGCACAGAGAGGTTATATAACTTGCCCAAGTCCATGTGACTAGGGACCAGCAAAGCTAAGTTTTGAACTCAGACTCCACTGTGCATTATCACCTTAAACAGGTAATAATAATAGAGAATGATGAGCGCTATGGTAGAAGTACAATGGAGGCATTCTTAACCCCCCGCCACTCAACTGACCTATGGTATTAACTAAGACTTTCCCGTTGTAAACGTATTTACAGATGCTCCTGGCTCCTTGAACACCACAGCTGTAAGGCTACTGTCTAATACACTTGGGCCCTGCCATTGCCAACACATAAGCTGTACATGGAAACAATATACTGCAAGCTCTCTTTTTGATAAAGAAAACATAAAATCAGAAGCGCAAGCCTCCTTAAAGAAAGAAATCATCTTTAATTAAAGGGAAACTGGTAAACATTCTACTTGGACCTAAAAGTACTTTGTTTCTGTGTGCTGTTAAGTTGGATTTATGATCTAATAAACCAAAAGAAGAGCTTTGGATAGCTAAATAATCAACTGAGATTCAGATTTCAAGAAAGATTAAAATTTGATCATGTTCTCTGTTCTCTACCACAAGGGGCTAGATTTCTCCACTGGCTATTTGCTTCCATGCAATATAAAGAGATAAGGACTGAATTGCTGTCAAATTGTCTTGTTACAAGACTAAACCTCTATGCTTGTAAAGCCTGTTTTAATCATTGCAGAAAGTCATAAAACATGGTCAGGATAGGAGATAATTACAGGTCATAAATTTTACCCACTTTAATCAATTCAGATACGAATTTAAAATGAACTTTCTAGCAACAATGTAGAGCGTGCCTCAAAAAGTAGGAGAGTTAGTTGTAATCTGAATCCTTAGTAACGTCAGTCAGTGACAGCCTGCCGTACTTGTCCCCAGTACTAGCCAGAGTAAGAGGAGAGCAAGCTGGGGCTATGGTACCTCAGATGGTACCTGGAAGGCCGCTGCCAAGGTTGAGTGTTTGATTCTCTAACTCATCTTTTTTTTTTTTTTAATTGTACTTCAGGTGAAGGCTTACAGAACAAATAGTTTCTCATGAAACAGTAGTACACATATTGTTTTATGACATTGTTTAACAAACCCACAACATGTCAACCCTTTAACTTCTCAACCTTTTTTTTTGGTGAAAATACACATAGCCAAAGATACACCATTTCAAAAATTTCTACATGCACAGTTCAGTGACATTGACTACGCTCTTTCAATTGTGCTGTTATTCTCACTTAAGATGAAGGCTTACAGAACAAAATAGTTTCTCATTTAATGGTTACTACAAATGTTGCCCTATGACAATGGTGAACAATCTCACAACACATCAACACTATCCTTACTCAACCTTGGGTTCCCTATCACCAGCTTCCTTGTCCCCTTCTGCCTTCTGGCCCTTGTCACTGTACTACTGTACCTCATTAGTCCCATTTGGTTTTATGGGGCTGTCCACTCCAAGGCTGAATGGTGAACCTCAGAGATAACTTCACCATTGAGCTAAAAAGGTGTCTGGGGGCCATGTTCTTGGGGTTTCTCCAGTCTCCTTTAGGCCAGTAAATCTGGTCTTTTTTTGTGAGTTAGAATTACGTTCTACGTCCTTCTCCAGATCTGTCCAGAACCCTCTGTTGTGATCCTGGTCAGAGAAGTCAGTGGTGCTAGCTGGGCACCATTTAGCTGTACTGGACACAGTCTGGTGGAGGCCTTGGTAGCTGTGGACCATTAGTCCTTCGGACTAATCTTTTCCTTGTATCCTGTTCTCTTCATTCTCCCTTGCTCCCGAAGGGATGAGACCAGTGGAGTATCTTAGATGGCTGCTCACAGGCTTTTAAGACCCCAGACACTACTCACCAAGGTAGAATGTAGAACATTGTCTTTATAAACTGTGTTATGCCAATTGAGCTAGATGTTCCCTGAGACCATGGTCCCCAGAGCCCTCA
Source organism: Dugong dugon (assembly GCA_030035585.1). Classification (NCBI taxonomy): domain Eukaryota; kingdom Metazoa; phylum Chordata; class Mammalia; order Sirenia; family Dugongidae; genus Dugong; species Dugong dugon. The sequence continues at coordinate 12,889,919 of CM057465.1, forward strand.
GCCCAGCAATTCAGTCCCTCAAGGAGTTTGGATGTGTCTATGGGGCTTCCATGACCTTTCCTTGTACAAGCTGTGCTAGTTTACTGTCTCCCCTTTCACCCAAAATACCACTTACATATTGCCTATTTCATATACCCCCCCATCCCTCCCATCCCTGGTAACCAACAAAGATTGTTACATTTCGTGTGTAAACTTTTTCAGAGTTTTTACAGTAGAGGTCTCATACACTATTTGTCCTTTTGTGATTGACTTATTTCACTCAGCATAATGTCCTCCAGTTTCATCCACGGTATGAGATGCTTCACAGATTCATTGTTGTTCTTTCTCGTTGCATAGTACTCCATTGGGCGTATGTACCATAGTTTGTTAATCCATTCATCTGTTGATGGGCATCTGGGTTGTTTCCATCATTTTGCTATTGTGAACAATGCTGCCATGAACATAGGTGTGCATATGTCTATTTGAGTGACGACTCTTATTTCTCTAGGATATATTCCTAGGAGTGGGATTGCTGGGTCGAATGGTATGTCTATTTCTAGCTTTCTGAGGAAGCGCCATATCATTTTCCAAAATAGTTGTATCATTTTGCATTCCCACCAGCAGTGCATAAGAGTTCCCATCTCCCCACAGCCCCTCCAACATTTGTTATTTCCAGTGTTTTTGATTCGTGCCAGTAATGCCGGGGTGAGATGGTATCTCATTGTGGTTTTAATTTGCATTTCTCTAACGGCTAGTGATCGCGAGCATTTCCTCATGTGTCTGTTGGCAATTTGAATGTCTTCTTTGGTGAAGTGTCTGTTCATTTCCTTTGCCCGTTTTTTAATAGGATTATTTGTCTTTTTGTTGTAGAGGTGTTGGATTTTCTTGTAGATTATGGAGATTAGACCTTTGTCTGACTTGTACTGTCCAAAAATTTTTTCCCAGTCTGTAGGTTCTCTTTTGACTCTTTTGGTGAAGTCTTTTGAAGAGCATAGGTGTTTGATTTTTAGAAGATCCCAGTTATCTAGCTTATCTGTTGGGGTTTGTGCATTGATGGTTATGGTTTGTATCCTGTTAATGCTGTGTATTAAGGCCTGTAGTGTTGGTCCTATTTTTTCTTCTATGAACTTTATAGTTTTAGGCTTTATGTTCAGGTCTTTGATCCATCTTGAAGTAGTTTTTGTATATGGTGTGAGGTATGGGTCCTGTTTCATTTTTTTGCTGATGAACATCCAGTTTTGCCAGCACCATTTGTTAAAAAGACTGTCTTTTCCCCATTTGGTGGACTTTGGGCCCTTGTCGAAGATCAGGTGACCGTAGGTGGATGGATTTACATCTGGGTTCTCAATTCTGTTCCATTGGTGAATGTATCTGTTGTTGTACCAGTACCAGGCTGTTTTGACTACTGTAGCTGTATAGTAGGTTCTGAAGTCAGGTAGTGTGAGTCCTCCAACTTTATTCTTCTTCTTCAGTAGTGCTTTACTTATTCGGGCCTTCTTCCCTTTCCATATAAAGTTAATGATTAGTTTTTCCATCTCTTTGAAGAATGTTGTTAATATTTGGATCGGGATTGCGTTGTATTTGTAAATTGCTTTGGGTAGAATTGCCATTTTCACAATGTTGAGTCTGCCTATCCATGAGCATGGTATGTTTTTCCATTTATGTAGATCCCTTTGGGTTTCATGCAGTAGTGTTTTGTAGTATTCTTGGTATAGGTCTTTTACGTCCCTGGTCAGATTTATTCCTAAGAATTGTCTCTTTTTAGGAGCTATTATAAATGATATTGTTTTCCTGATTTCCTTTTCATCGTTCTCCTTACTGGTGTATAGGAATCCAACTGATTTTGAATGTTTATCTTGTATCCTGCTACTCTGCTGAATCTTTCTATTAGTTCCAGTAGATTTCTTGTGGAGTCTTTAGGGTTTTCTATGTATTGTATCATATCATCTGCAAACAGGGACAGTTTAACTTCTTCATTACCAATTTGGATGACCTTTATTTCTTTTTCTTGCCTTATTGCTCTAGCTAGAACTTCCAGCACAATGTTAAATAGGAGTGGTGATAAAGGGCATCCTTGTCTTGTTCCTGTTTTCAAGGGGAATGTTTTCAGCCTTTCTCCATTAAGAATGATGTTGGCCATTGGTTTTGCATAGATGCCCTTTATTATGTTGAGAAATTTCCCATCTATACCTATTTGATTGAGAGCTTTTATCAGGAATGGGTGTTGGACTTTGTCAAATGCCTTTTCTGCATCAATTGAGATGATCATGTGATTCTTTGCTTTCCTTTTATTTATGTGGTGGATTACATTGATTGATTTTCTAATGTTGAACCATCCTTGCGTACCTGGTATGAATCCTACTTGGTTGTGGTGTATTATTTTTTTGATATGATGCTGAATTCTATTGGCTAGAGTTTTGTTCAGAATTTTTGCATCTATATTCCTGAGAGATATTGGTCTGTAATTTTCTTTTTTTGTGACATCTTTTCCTGGTTTTGGTATCAGCGGTATGCTGGCTTCATAGAATGAATTTGGAAGTGTTGCTTCCTCTTCTATGCTCTGAAATAGCTTGAGTAGTGCTGGTACAAGCTCTTCTGTAAATGTTTTGTCGAATTCTCCAGTGAAGCCATGTGGGCCAGGGCTTTTTTTGGTTGGGACCTTTTTTGATTACCTTTTCAATCTCTTCTCTTGTTATGGGTCTGTTCAGATTTTCAGCATCACTTTGTTGTAGTTTGGGTAGGCCGTGTGTTTCTAGAAATTTATCCATCTCCTCTAGGTTTTCAAATCTGTTGGAGTATAGTTTTTCATAATATTCTGTTATAATCCTTTGTATTTCAGTTGGGTCTGTTGTGTCCCCCATTTCATTTCTTATTTGGGTTATTTGTATCCTCTCCTGTTTTTCTTTTGTCATTCTGGCCAGTGGTTTGTCGATTTTGTTGATTCTTTCCAAGAACCAGCTTTTGGTTTTGTTGATTCTTTCTATTGTTTTTCTGTTCTCTATTTCATTTATTTCTGCTCTGATCTTTACTATTTCCTTGCTTCCGGTGGTTGTGGGTTTTTTTTTGCTGTTCTCTTTCTATTTGTTTGAGTTCTGTAGTTAATGTTTTGATTTTGTCCCTTTCTTCTTTTTTAATATGTGCATCTATTGCTATAAATTGTCCTCTGAGGACTGCCTTTCCTGTGTCCCAAGGTTTTGGTATGATGTGTTTTCATTCTCATTTGATTCTAGGAAGTTTTTGATTCCATCTCTGATTTCTTCCACCACCCAGTGATGTGTAAGCAGGGTATTATTCAGTTTCCATGTAATTGATTTTTTTTCTTTGCTCTTTCTAGTGTTAATTTCCACCTTGATGGCATTGTGGTCAGAGAAGATACTTTGAATTATCTCAACGTTTTGGATCTTGTTGAGGATTGCTCTGTGGCCTAAGATGTGGTCTATTCTGGAGAACGTTCCATGTGCATTGGAAAAGAATGTGTACTTTGCAGTGGCTGGATGGAGTGTTCTATATATGTCTATGAGGTCACGTTGGCTGATTGTGCCCTTTAGGTCTTCTGTATCTTTGCTGAGTTTCTTCTTAGTTGTTCTGTCCTTTACTGAGAGTGGTGTGTTGAAGTCTCCTACTATTATTGTGGAACTGTCAATTTCTCTTTTCAGTGTTGTTAGAGTTTGTTTTATGTACTTTGGAGCCTCGTCATTGGGTGCATAGATGTTTATTATGGTTATGTCTTCATGATGGATCGTCCCCTTCATCATTATATAGTGTCCTTCTTTGTCTTTTATGGTATATTTTGTTTTAAAGTCTATTTTATCTGAGATTAGAATTGCCACTCCTGCTCTTTTTTGGTAGTTGTTAGCTTGATATATATTTTTCCCAACCTTTGACTTATAATAAATCCACATCTTTGTTTCTAAGGTGTGTCTCTTATAGACAGCATATTGATGGATGCTGTTTTCTTATCCATTCTGTCTCTCTCCGTCTCTTTATGGGTGCATTGAGTTCATTTACATTTAGTATAATTATTGATAGCTGTGAGTTTGTTGCTGTCGTTTTGTAGTGCTTTTTTTGTGGTGCTGACGTTTTCTTTGTTCTTCTTACTCTCTTGTGCTGAGTTGCTTTTGTTTGTGGATTTTTTTTTTCATTTCTTTTGTTTTTGTAGGTTTTGTTTTTTGCTGAGACTGTATGTTTTTCCTCTTTTTCTTTTTTATGAGTATGTTTGTTAACTTTCTTTGTGGTTACCATGAATTTAACCCTTATCTTTCTAAGTTTGAAGCAGTCTGCCATTACTTGGTATTGCCTTGCCTTCCTCTCCATTAGAAGGTTCTATACCTATGCCATTTATTCTCTCTTTTATTGTTTTGATGTTGTTGTCATTCACTGATTAACTTCTCTGATTCCCTGTTGTATTTATTTTGATTTTGGATAGTCCTCGAGAGGTCATTTGCTAGATTGGTATCTGGCTGGTATGATCCTGTGTCCTAGATTCTGCCTGTGAGCTGAAATTGTTTGTCCTCAGATCGAAGAACTCTCTTTAATAATTCTTGTAAGTTTGGTTTGACTTTTACATATTCCCTTAGTTTCTGTTTATCTGGAAATGACCTAATTGCACCATCAAATTTGAACGAGAGTTTTGCAGGATATATTATTCTTGGCTGGCAATCTTTTTCTTTCAAGATTTTATATATGTCATCCCATTGCCTTCTTGCCTGCATGGTTTCTGCTGACTAATCTGAGTTTAGTCTTATTGTTTCTTCTCTGTATGTGACTTCTTGTTTTTCACAAGCTGCTCTCACGATTCTTTTTGTCTTTGGTTTTGGTGAGTGTGATTATGATATGCCTTGGTGATTTTCTTTTGGGGTCTCTGCTATATGGGGTTCATTGAGTTTCTGGATGGCCAGCTTTTCATCTTTCATGATATTGGGGAAATTTTCTGTCAGCAGTTCCTCAATGATCCTCTCTGTGTTTTCTGTTTTCTCCCCCTGTTCTGGAATTCCAATCACTCGAAAATTTTTGCTTTTGACTGTATCCCACATAACTCTCAGGGTCTCTTTATTTTTCTTTGTTCTTTTTTCTGAGGTTTCCTCAAACAGAGTTGTATCCAAGTGTTTGTCTTCAATTCCACTGATCCTGTCTTCCACCGTTTCAAATCTGCTTCTCAGCCCTTCTATGACACCATCCACTTCTGAAATTTTGTTGTCTATCTTTTGGATTTCTAGTTGTTGTCTTTGTATAATTTATAGTTGTGAATTTATTTTGGCATTTTGTTCCTGTGTTATTTTCCTGAATTCTTCCAATTTTTTGGAAGTTTTTTCCATGAATTTGTCTATTTTTTCCTCATGTTTGTCTGATTTTTGCCTCAGCTCTTGGAGAATTCTGAGTATTAGAGATTTGAATTCCCTATCAGGTAGTTCTAGTGTATTTTCTTCCCCTGGAAAGTCATCTGGTGTTTTATTTTGCACTCCTGCTTGAACCATCCTGTCCTGTTTTTGTAAATGTTTTGATATTGTCTGCTGTCTTCGGGGCATTCAGTAGTTATTTTTCTCTTTTATTGATTGTAGATTTGTTTGTTTCATCCCTTTTTTAAAAAAATTTGACTATGTCTGAGGAGGCGGACTGTGTGTTCTTTGTTGTTTGCTCGTCTGTGGGCACAATACTTTTCACCTCCCTCTCCAATTGGCAGGGCCAGTCACTCAGATATGGTACTGCAGGGAAGGTCCAGCTGAAGAGTAGCTACTGGGATGGTTTTTCTGTGGCACTTACTACAGCCACCAGGGTGGGTCGACAATCAGCGCAGGGCAGGTTCCAGTAGGCCATGCCTGTGCTGCTTGGTGGTGTGATGTTAAGCACACAGTGCAGGTAGGCAGGATATAGTGGGGAGATTGTTACGTGTAGAGCTGAGATGGATATGGGAGAGAGGAGAGAGGAACAGGATCCAAAAACATACAAACAAAAAAGAATGCTAGGGGAGCTTGCTGTTGGAGTGGATAGATGAGCGACTATCAAATGGAGAGAAACAGAAAGGGGAAGAGGAAGAAAAGAAAAGAAAAGAATGAATAAATAAAAATTGGAAATGTTAAAGAACCGCGAAGTTCCCAGGGATCCCACTGGTGCAGCTATGAGATCTGGGGAAGTTGCACTCAGGTGTTGCAGTACAGCCTGGCTAGAAGGCGTAGAGGTCTACAATGCCAGGTATTCAGGGAACAGAAAAAGAAGGAAGATATAGAGAGATAAGAAAGTGAGTAATGAAGAAAGACAAAAAGGGAAAAAGAGGGAAAAGAGAAGAAAACAAATTAAATTAAAGAAAAAAGAACAAGAAAAGCCCCCCAAAAAACAGAAAAAAAAAAAAAAGAAAAAAAAAAAAAGGAAAAAAAAAAACCCAACAAGAAAAGAAATGCCCTCAGGGATCCCTCTTCATGTCTGTGCAAGCTGAGGGGGTAGTCTCCTTGCCACACAGCACTGCCTGGCCAGAAAGGGCTCCCAACTCAAGAAAAGGAAAAGAAAACAAACAAACCATTCAAAACAAATAAACGAACAAAAGCCCTAGGATACCACCAGTGCAGCAGCCCAGACCAGGAAGCAGCTCCACAGTCAAACGGAGCTCCATAACCCCTCAGGAAGAAGCAGAGATGGTGCACTGAGCCAGGTATTTGAATGAAAGGAGGGGGAGGTGGTGAGAGTTAAGGAGGAAATCAAAAGAAGCAGAAAAAAAAGCAACACCAGCAGCCAACTAATGGCACTCAGAGAGCCGGCCCATTCGGGTGTGTGGAATCCAAGCAGCTGGTGTTTCCCGGACAAGAGATTGTGGCTGCTGGAAGCAGGGGAGGTCAAGTGGGGGTGAAGAAGGGTGGGGGGTGGGAAAGCGTAATTGTAAATTACCGTTTTTTTTGTCTCCCACTGGAAGCTCCATGAAGCTTCATTCTTGTACCCCGTTTGCTGGTCTCCGATAGGATTCCAAGGTGGCAGATCCGCGCTGCATTAGCTGATAGGGGACTTCTGCATGAATCTCTCCTCGTTTTCTGTTCTCTGACAGTTTTCTCACTCCATTTGGGGGTTGGCTGAGTTCTTTATCTCTTCATTTGATGTTTTAGGGTTTCAGGATTGTTGTTTTCTCTGTTCTGCTTAGTTTTTTGGATCTTTGCTGTGGAGGGACGGTGTGGTGCTTCTGCCTAGAGCTCCATTTTGCCCTAAATATCTAACTCATCTTTTTATATGCTTCAGTCCTTGGCCAACCCTCCTATGACTGAGATACTCTTTATAAAATACCACTGTCTTTCTGAATATAAAAGCTGTATGCGTGCATTGTGGAAAATATGGAAAAATATAAAGAAGAATATAAAAATCCCTTATCATGTCATCAAGAAAAAAATGACTAATACTTTAGAGTATTTTTACCCAGGCTAATTGTTATATTTTTAGAAAATGTTGTATTATATTACTTCTTGTTTTAACTTAATATTATATAAACATTTTCCCAGGACATGAAATTTTTTTTGTGAAAATGATTTTAAATGTCTGTGTGATACTCTAGTGTATTGATGTACCATCCCTTACTTTAAGATAAATCCAATTTCTTTTTTACTTTTTTCCTTTCCCTCCCTCCCTTTTTCCCTTCTTCCTTCCTTCTACTAGCTCTTGAATTTGTAAACCTCAATTCAGTTGTTACTTTTTTCCAAGATGGCAGATCAAGTTACACATTTAAACCATAACTTGATAACCTTCAGTAATATACCAAATTTCATTAAAAACAATTTATTCCTAAGTGATCATGGAAAAGTTAATATATACATATACATATATATATATAGCCAAACTGCACACTTTCATTTTTCAGGAAGGTAATTTTGGGAATATTTTTCAGCAGAAACAACGATATACAGAGAACAATTTTATTGTCATACAGATTAGTTTTCATTCAGTTGACCAGCTGCTTCCTGCTCTCTCAGACAGGATGTGATGCATTTATACTACCTTCTTTGTTAGCAGCTTCAAATCTGAATTGCTCTTGGCAATCATCTCCTTTTCTGCCAGGCTGACACACTCTGTATGGGTTTGACTCCATCCCACTGATCATGTGATCTTGTTTCTTTTGACATGTCATAATTCTGCACCAACATCTGGTCTGCATCAACATCTGGTAGCCCAGGCGACTTTGCTTCCTTGTCTTCTTTTTTTATGCAGCCATACTTGGCAACAGTCCTTCAAGACCATAAGAAATTATTTTTCTTCTGGACAAACAGATACTGGGACATCTGAACTGAGGCATAGTGTCTTTTCCATATTTTTTTAGTTACATAGGTGAACAACAAAATGGTAGAAAAGGTGTATTAGGTTCCTAGGGCTGCCATAATAAGGTACCACAAATTGAGTGGCTTTTAAGAGCAGAAATTTACTGTCTCATAGTTCTGGAGGCTAGTAGTCCGAGTTCTAAGGAACTCTAGGTGGTGCGATAGTTAGGCACTGGGCTGCTAACCGAACGGTCAGTGGTTTGAACCTACCAGCTTCTCCTTGGGAGAAAAGACCTGGCGATCTGCTCCCATAAAGATTACAGCCTAGGAAACCTAGAGGCAGTTCTACTCTGTCCTATAGGGTTGCTACGAGTCGGAATCGACTTGGTGACACACAAAAACAACAAGTCCGAACTCACGGTGTCAGCAGGGCCATGCTCTCTCCTAAGGTGCTAGGGGAAGATCTTTCTTATCTCCCCTGGAGCTTCTGGTAGCTCCAGGCATTGCTTGGCTTGAAGCTGCTGCATTACTTCATAGTCACATGGCCGTCTTCCCGCTGTCTGTTTCCCTGTATCTCTTTTCCTCTTTTATAGGATACCAGTCAGATTGGATTAGGACCCACCCAGTATGACCTCATGATAACTGATAACATCTTCAAAGACTTTATTTCCAAACAAAGCCATGTTCACAGGTACCAGGGTATAGGATCCCAACATGTTTTTGGGGGGACACAATTTAATTCATAGCAGAAGATAATCAGGGTAACAACAGAGATTTCTTTACGAAGAAAAATACATGATCAACTCCGTGCAAAATATGTAAGGTCCTGGATTCCACTTTCAGGATAAAGCTGGATGAAATTCTCAGGGATTCCCAATGAAGAACTTTTCCTCCATGCTCAGGAAAGGGTGATAAAGGGTAACATGTGACTGCCCTGTGTGTGAGATCCTTGACCTTCTTCCTGTCTTTTCCATAGAGAGCTGCAATGGTGGTGGCAGAGAGTACCATGTGGGACAACATAGTGAGGATCCAGGCAGCGTCCTCAGTGCTCTTGTGGCCCCGATGGAAGAACCAGTCAGCTGTGGTGCTAAGATGGTGGCTTCCATTTTTTTTTTTAATAAATAATTTTTAAGAACACTTTTGTTAGTTTAGAATTCCACAAATGTTTTGCTGTTGTTGTGTGCCATCTAGTTGACTCTGGCTCATAGCGACCCCTTGCGACAGAGTAGAACTGCCCATAGGATTTCCTAGGCTGTAACCTTTACAGGAGCAGATTGCCAGGTCTTTTCTCCCATGGAATGGTCAGTGGGTTTGAATCGCTGACCTTTCAGTTAGCAGTTGAGTGCTTAATTATTGCACCATCAGAGCTGCACAAGTGTTTAGTAAGACATAGATGCTCAATCTACTTTTGATATGAAAACTTAACTTTTTTCCCCTGTTCCCTTTTTTAAACTGAGTTGGTGGAAGTCATATGGCCAATCCTGGGAAGAGACTTGGAGGAGGTCAGGAGAGCAGCCTGAGTTTACAGGCCTGTGAGGGACTGGGGTCCAGCCTGCTTCTCCACATCAGCAGTGACACACCAGGCTGAGGACTCTGTAGCCTGCCTTTCTCTTTAGAAAACATGTTGCCCTTCTCAGGATTTCCAGTCTCATTGCTAAACATTGCTGCAAGTTCAAGAAGAGGCTTGTAATCAGGATGGAAACAGGTACTTTGGGCCTGAATCTGGAGTGATCAGCTGTGGAGTGTGTGTACAATTACAGGTGGTGACATCCTCGCAGGATTGATTTTGTAAATTGATGGAAGTCTTTGCTGACTATGTTGTTATTCATGGCAACAATATTAGTTAATTATTTATCACATCTTTTTTCCTAGTGGGCATAATGAAACAAGAATCTTTATACAAAGACTCTACAAATTTGTCCTTCTACCTTATATAACGGAAGGACTTTTGCCAGTTAAAGATAATTGCTATCATTAAATATTGATAAGGGCATAGCTTTTTTTTTTTTTTCTAAAAGTAAAAATGAAGGGAACAACTCTGGGAAATAGAATCAATGTGTCCTGGACTATTCATCCAATGAGTATCAGGTCTCAAGCAGGAAGAAAATAATTTGGAAGGAGGATGCCCTCCTTTTTGTTTTTTAATAACAGACTCCCCAGGTGCTGATTGTTGCCTGGGCTGTGAGAGAAAGCAGACATTTTACAAAGCAGAAGTGAAGAAAGAACTAGCGCTTTTAAATATCAAGCCAGAGGATAATGGTGTGTGTTCTGTAACCATGGGCATGCTGCCCAGAAAAGAATACAGAGGGAAAAATATAAGTTGGTTTCTACAACAGGAGCAAAGCTAACTAGCGGAGGAAGGGCAAAGGTCTTTAACATCACCGTATAGAAAATGGAGTCTCAGGCTTGAATGACTAAATCTCAAACAATAGTAGGCCCTGGACAGATGAAAGCAAATGAAATTGTGAGCCGGAGTCAACCCTGATTAAAGAGGTAGAAGGAACAGAAGGGTCAAATCATAGGGCTGTCTGCAGCAAGGCCTGGCCTGCCTGGGGAAAGGCACACCCGGGACCCTCTTCTTCCTTCCCCCAGCTAATCTGAATGGCTTTTACTTTTATAAAAATAAAATGAATTTATTCCTTTACTTCCTCTTTCTGAAAAGGATTCTAGGAGCTTAATGCAACGTCAAAGGTTGGCTTGAATGAAGGAAAAACCAACCAAATTCTTTGCCATGGAGCCAATTCCGCTCATGGCTACCCCATGCATTACAGAGTAGAACTGATCCGTAGAGTTTTCTTGGCTGTAATCTGTGCATCAGCAGATTGCCAGGCCTTTCTTTGGGGCATCCCTGGGGTGGGTTCAAACTGCTAACCTTCAGGTTAGTAGTCCTGTGCAAACCATTTGCGCCACCCACATAACTCATAAAAGGGTAATGTAGAGTCTTAGGCAGGATAGAGTGTATGTGAAATGGGGGAGGAGACGACTTGCTGCCTTGATAGTGTAGCGATGACACTGGGGAGCAGAGGGCTGTTGAATAGATGATTGCTTTGGGTGTGTGTGGGTTTGGGGATGGGGGGATGGTTTACCTTAACCTCCGACTCTTGGGTCAGTCTGCAGCCACTGCTGAAGGCTCCACAGATTTGGAGGAGACCTATGTGTCATTTAGGAACAACAGGATGGGGGAAATTTAAGAGCCTCCTTTAACATTTAGATGCCCCGGAAGCCCCCCAGTCTCGTCATGAATGTTTCTGTGGATGAACCTGAGTTTGTTGGCACCGCAGGTAGAACTGCGCAGTTGTACTTCCTCTCTCTGACGGTTCTCACCTGAATACAGTCTGCAGACCCCGGGCATGTAGTTTGGGGAACATGTCTCCAACGGTTCTGCACAGGCAGTGGCTTTTTTTCAAGCTGTGGATATTTTCTCAGGTGGATGAGACCCAACAGAAGGAAGAAAGTCTTATGTTTGGATTGAGAAAAGCATTTGAAACAAATAGGGTATCTTAGAATCGGAGGGTGGCAAAGAAGAGCTTCCAGCTGTGGGTAGAGTGGTAAAATCAACTCATATATCTCACTCAGATGTGAAAGCAAACAGTAAATCTGATATGATCCTCCTTACCAGACAACACTTCACGGATGGTGTTAATTAGGGCCAGGCGTGGAAACTGACTTTAAACTGGCCAGTTTGTGCTATCTCAGTACCTTCTGGTTTAAATAGCCTCCCTTGGGCGTCTCAGTCTCTTTTGGATAAATGTCCAATCTTTTAGATTTTTTTCTCCCTCCCCCTGCCACTCTCTAAGATGGCATCTGACTATATAAGGGTGTGAGGCATATGTGACCTCCTGTTAGCAGGGGAGGAGTCCTTGGGTGGTGAAATGGTAAGTGCACTCAGCTGCCTACTGAAAGGTTAGAGGTTCTAGTCTACCCAGAAGTGCCTTGGAAGAAAGACCTGGCAATCTATTTCTGAAAAATTAGCCGTTGAAAACCCTATGAGCACAATTATACTCTGACACACATGGGGTTGACATGAGTTGGAATTGCAACTGGTTTTGGTTAGCAGCGGAGAGATGGGAGTTTCAGAGTCATGCAGTGTCCTTTGGATCCTCCTTGGTGTTCACTGTGCAGTGGCTGATCTGTCTGTTCCCTGTGCTAGTACTGGAGATGGACCTGTATGGCATTTGGAGGTGAGTTCATGCTTTTGCCTCTGATCACAAAGTCCTTCGATTCTGCAACAATTTTGTCCTGATTGCAGCCCTCCACAGACTGCTCCAGATCTCTGAATCCCTCCTCCAGAGCAGACAGGAAGTCTCAGATCTCTTGCATGTCTTGTCCAGGGCTTGGGAAGCCAGGAGCACTGCCAGGGCTCCTCTGTTTAGCCACCTCCCTCTAGCGATGGTGAACTTTTGTCCCTGTGTGGTACTTATGACAAGGCCCTGCACATATGTATCTTCTGTAGCCTCGCAGGCTCCCCAGTCTATGCACAGGGAAACATGCCAATCATGAATTCTCCCAAACGCTCCTGTGTTCCCCCATATCTGAATATCGATGTTTCTATTATGCTGTGGTGGTTGAGACTGTGCGTCAGCTTGGCTGGGCCATGATTCTCAGTGTTTTAGCAGTCATATAATGTTGTGATCACTTCCCTGTTGAGATTTGATGTGTGGTCACCCCCATGGTGGAATTTGCTGTGAGTAGCCGATTAGTTGAGGGGGAGTTTCCTTTGGGGTGTGGCCTGAATCCAAATGTAGGTGGACATTCTGTTTTTTTCCTGCTCTGGATCCTGCAGTGGGCTCTTGTTCCTATAACCTCCGGTTCTTAGGACCTGAGCTAGCAGCTTACCTGAGGTCTTGCCTGCAAATCTTGGGATTCGTCAATCTTCACAGCCTGTTAGCAAGAGCCCTGCTCTCCAACCTGCCAGTCTTGGGTTTTCCAGCCCCTGCAGCTACATGAATCAGGAGAAGCCTCTATCCTGATCCATGGACTTGGAATGTTCCAGCCTCTACAATCTTGTGAGCCATTTCCTTGATATAAATCTCTCTCTATATATGTATTTATATGTTTTGCTGGTTTTGCTTCTCTAGAGAACCCAGTCTAAGACACATGCCCACTCTTCCCAGAGTTCTACCACACAATGGACAAGTGAATCATAGGCATTTGACCTCTTCTCACCATATACCACTGGGATTTGGAAGAGGAAGCTTTTCACTTTCTCTTCCTGTCTGTTAGGGATTCCTCAACAACATATTCTCCTCCTTCCTGTGGTGGCATTTCCTTTCCACTTCCTTGTGCTGTAACAATGGAATGGCTGCCAGAGAACATGAACCCTACATCAGTAGTAATTTCAAAATATTTTCCAAATTATATGTGTATCAGGAGACAGCAGCGAGCCCCTTTGGTCATTACAATTGTTGGGGAAATTATCTCTTCTTACAGTTGTCGGGGAAAGGAATAGGAGTGGAGGTTGATCAAATACTATTTATGGTTTGCTGTTCAAACACGAAAATTATGAAAGTAGGAGACAGAAAACTTTTGCCTTTGCAAATTGAGCATCCCCAGTTTTTGTGTTAGAAACTACTGTTAACATTCCTTGTTTTGAGAACTTGGATGCTGAAAAAGACCCTGCAAAAAATCACAATTTGGCTGGAAATGCTCATGCTTGGTTTCAATACATTCACAGGAAATAATTTCAAGTTCACACAATATGCTCTGTGGGTGTGATGCAGATCTCTCAAGGGCCCAAAATGAAGGCTCTCAGTCATTTATGCAAAGAAACATTCAAATTATGATGAAAGTATCTCAGTGCGATTTTTGGGAGTGGAAAAGAGTTAGATCTTAAGGCACACCCATTATCTTTCTTGGGATAAAAGCTGTTGGGCGTATCAGTGGATTGATCTATTAAGAAGTACTTTTAGTGTTTTAAGGACTTGAGTCACGTTAGTTTTGTCTGTGGAATCCTGGTCATAATAAAATTTTCATTTTGTGGGGAGAGTGATAGGAACAGGGAAGGAACATAGAATGGGGCTTACTCTTTACAAGAAATAAAAAAGTACCAAGATGTGAGATGAGTTTACTCTTACCAAACGCGGAGGACGTTCTCTTTCTGCAGTCAGTTAGATCTTCTGAGAGCCTTTGGAGCACTGAACCTTGATCGATGAGGAACGGGTGGGAAAACACAAGATGTGAGCCTTATCTTAAGATTCATATGAACTAATTTGGGGAGGGAGACTTACATGGAAGGATGACTTCACAAAACTAAACGCAAGTAACACAAATTAAGGTGTGCCCAGCCTAAAAAGCAGAAATCTGAAAACTTGAAGACTAAAAAACCCAAAGACTTAAACTGTAGAGTATACAAAACAGCTATATATATAATTAAGGATCAAATACAGGGTAATTGAAAGATGTAAATACATACTTCAATTTAATAATTACAGCTTGCATCTGTGTTGCACTTGGCAGTTTTAAGAGCATTTTCACATACTGTATCTCACTAGTTTTATTTCCCATTTTCTGGGAGACAGATATTAGGTGATTATTAAAGCTTCATACAATTATTGTGCCACAGAATCACCACTGCTGTTCTCCACTGGTGAGAAGGGACTCAAGCAAGTTCTTTTTCTTTCTTCCTTTGCCCTCCCTCCCTCTCCCTGTCTCCTTTCCTCCCTGCCTTCCTCCCTTTTTTCCTCCCTCCCTCCCTTCCTTTCCAACACGAAATAACAAATATTTATTACCTCACATGGTTTCTGAGAGGAATCCAAGACTTCCATGCGTCATGACGCAGCAGCTCGCTTCTCCCAGGGCGAGCAATCCAAGAGAGAAGAACAAATATTTGTTGAATAAACAAATCATAGAATTGGAAGAAACCTCAGAGGTATTCTAGATCCTCTTTTGACTCAGGCAACTTCCTTAACTGATGGTTTTTAAACACTTCCGGTGATGGCAGCTCACTGCCTTACTTAGTGGCCCACTCCATTGTTAGAAATGCAGTCAGCTCCCTGGTGTTGAGCACTTACAATGCGTTGGATGTTTTGCTTGGTGATCTTCCTACCACACTGTGTTCCTTCTTGTCAAATAGCTCTAGTTGTTAGAAAGTTCTTTCTTACTTTGAATTGAAATCTGCCTCTCACCACCTTCTATGGTCGGCATTAATTTTGTTTTCCTAAACTTTAGATGGGGTGCCCATCAGGACACTCTTCAGAAAAATTAGAACAGTTTTAAGAGTGAATAGGAGTGAAAGGAGGTAAAAATAATTAAAATACATGATTTTCTGAAGTATTTTTTGAGTGATGCACCAATTGGTTTTATACTGGTAGACCTATAAAATATTTCCATTAAAGAACTATTAAAAAAAATAAAATGCTAAAAAAATATATCCATGTAAGTTGCTGTTGTTAGCTGCCGTTGAGTCAGCCTCTGACTCGTGGTGACCCCATGTACAATGGAACAAAACGTTGCCCAGTTCTGTGTCATCCCATTATCATTTGTGGATCAGACCATTGTGAGCCATAGGGTTGTCATTGGCTGATTTACAGAAGTAGATCCCCAAGCCTTTCTTCCTAGTCTGTCTTAGCCTGGAGGCTCCACTGAAACCTGTTCAGCATCCTAGCAACCCCTAAGCCTCAACTGACAGATGAGTGGGTGCATTGGCCGGAATTGAACCCAGATCTCCGGCATGGAAGACAAGAATTCTACCACTGAACCACAACTGCCCCCAAGTAAAAAATCTATTGATATCGCTTATCTAAACACAAAATATAACATGGACAGAATAATTATTATTTGCTATGTTTTCTCTAATAACATGTCACTGGTAGCTTTTTGAAGAATGCAATTTTTCTTTATGGTGTTATTTTTAACTTTCTCATAAACTCACCTACAGTCTTCTTCAAAATTACATTTTATGTTTAGTAAATTTGATGTTGTTGACACCGTCTATGGACTCTTCTCTGTACACCGTAATGTTCTCTCTATAGAGGCTGAGGTATATGAGAAGTTCAGAGAAACTTCTGCTACTTTTCTTAGTTCTATCTTTTTCATATTGCAGTGTTTATTTCGGCTCAAGTATTTTTGCAGGGTTTTTTTTTTGCTTCCTTTCAGTATTTTCCAAGACAAAATTCATTAACAGGTTCTTCATTTACGTTTCTTTTGAATGTTTCACCACGTTTCGGTGCTGCAAAATCACGGGCCTTCTCAATTCATTCCATTCCAGTATAGTATCTTATTAAATATAGGACTACATCCAAAATCCTCATCATGAGGTGAGATAGTTCAGAGTGAATTATAGCATTTCAGAATCGAATTTCATACACCTATTGAGCTGTCTTTGTTTAATTCATTGTATTCCTCCCTTGATTGTTGGGGATACATTTCAAGGTCTTCTTTTATGCAAGCATTGGTTTCAATAACTATAATTCACTAAAGGCTTGAGAAGATGAGGTTTTTTGACACTCCATTCATTCAATAATTCATTTAAAGATTTCCAGCTGATTCTGAACAAAATGATGCAGAAATTTAAAGTACTCATTACATAATCATTATAGGTCACTTAGGTTGAACTGCAAAGTAGTGCTTTAAGGCTCAAATATTTCTAAAATCCAATTGATGATGGGTAACAAGGAGAAAGGGCCAATTACTATGCAAAAAAAATTCTTTTTCAATTTTAAATCAATGTTATTTTAAATTTTGAGGTTCAGTTACCCTATTTGTAAAGAAAAATAAATTGTAAACTTTGATGACTATACTTCTACTTTTATTGGTAGAATATTGCAGGCTGTTCAGACACAGTTATGAATTCTATCTGCTCTACAACCAATTCCAAATCCTCTCTCCTCTGTACATTATGCCTATATGTTTTTTTTGTTTGCTTGTTTGCCACTTAGTTAGGAAATTCATTAGATTTCTCAGAACAGCCATCGACACAGCAGGATTAGAATACGTAGATTTTAATCAGGGCTTTCTTTTCAGCTGTGCTCTCCATGGGTTTCTTAATTTACCTAGAATATTGTTTTTACCATGACATTGTACTCCAAAATTTGTATTTTTACCACAGAAACTTTTATTTTCAATGCTGAACTTTTTCATGAGTTGGGTTGAAGTAAAACGATTGTTAGAATTAATAGATTTTCTGTTTGAAACTTCAGTGGTGGTGTTGATAGAAAACGGACACTTAAAATTATTTATTTATTTGTTTTATCGTGGTAAATATATATGCAACAAAACGTTGGACATTTTCAACGATCTTCAGTGGCTTTGATTATACTTATTATGTTGTTCAACCCTCACCCTTATCCATTCCCAAATTATATCATCACCCTTAACACAAGCTCGGTGTTCCCTAAGCATTGAGTCTTCCTTTCTCCCTCCTTCCTGCCCAACTCTAGCCAGCACTAATAAATATTAGTCTCTATATACGTGCTTATTCTAGCTATTTCATATAAGTGGGATCATGCAATATTTGTTGTTCTGTGATTGACTTATTTCACTCAGCATAATGTTTTCAAGGTTCATCCATGTTGTAGCATATACCAGGACTCCATTTCTCTTTATGGCTGAGTAATATTCTGTTGTATGTATGTGCCACATTTTGTTGATCCGTTCATCTGTTGATGGACTTTCAGGCTGTTTCTACTGTTTGGCCATTGTGGAGTGCCGCAGTGAACATTGGTGTACAGGTATCTGTTTGCATTTTGGCTTTCAGTTCTTTTGGACATATACCTGGGAGTGGAATTGCTGGATTATATGGTAATTCTCTGTTTAATTTTTTGAGGAACCACCAAACTCTTTTGCACAGCAGCTGCAGGATTATCAGCCTCCCAGCAAAGGATGGGGGCTCCTACTTCTCTCTGGCTTTTCCAACACATGTTGTTTTCTGTAAAACTGACATTTTTCACTGTTAACTTTTTCTGTTGATGGAATCAATTCATAACAGCTTTCACTTCATTTTGGTATACACACAGGAGCATTTAGAATAAACAATAAGTGAAATTAGTTTAGAAGAATAGTCATTTGATCTAAATAAAAAGTTCCGTCTCAAGGAGTGATATGAAAATACATCTTCTGCAACTGAAAGTGTTAAATCTTCATCTTGGGGCTCAGTTGTCTTAAAATAACTACCTTTTGAAGTAGATACTGATGCTTCTTCAGAGATTTGGCTTTAGGTTTTCATGTGGTCAGTGATATTATCATAGTCCTTATGGCGGATGGTAAATCTTAACAAACGTTCTTGAGAAATGAAAATTCAGTACTTAATCTTTTATTAGTGAGCACTTTTAAAGACATCATTGCTGCCAAAAGGATTTATTACAAAATAAAAAGTCTTTACCAAATAATAAAACGCCATAAACAAATGACAAAATCACTTTTGCAAGAGCATTAAGGCTACTACATTCTGTGGCAGAACTTTCCAGACTCTATGTCTGGTATGTAATGTAATTTACCAAAGGAGCCCTGGGGGCACAGTGGTTAAAGCGCTGGAGTGGTAACTGAAAGTCCGTGGTTCGAAACCATCGGCGGCTCGGTGGGAGAAAGATGTGGCGGTCTGCGTCCGTGGATATTTACGGGCTTGGAAACCCTATGAGTCAGAATGGACTCAGGGGCAGTAGGTGGGTGGAATGCAATTTCCCACTGGGGTCTAACGACTTTGTACTTCTAGGCATCTCATGGGCTAGCCCAACTGGCCAATTCATCAACTTGCCAGCAGAGGGAGCAATGCTGAATGCTTCACCCGCCACCTGAGATCCGGAGTTAGCTGTTCTTTTTTTTTTTTTTTTTTAATATATTTTATTGTACTTCAGGTGAAGGCTTACAGAACAAATAGTTTCTCATGAAACAGTAGTGCACATGTTGTTTTATGACATTGGTTAACAACCCCACAACATATTAACCCTCTAAACTCTCAACATTTTTTTTTTTGGGGGGGGGAAAATACACATAGCCAAAGGTACACCGTTTCAAAAATTTCTACATACACAGTTCAGTGACATTGACCACGCTCTTCCAATTGTGCTGTTATTCTCACTTAAGATGAAGGCTTACAGAACAAAATAGTTTCTCATTTAACAGTTACTACAAATGTTGCCCTATGACAATGGTTAACAATCTCACAACACATCAACAATATCCTTACTCAATCTTGTGTTCCCTATTACTGGCTTCCTTGTCCCCTTCTGCCTTCTGGCCCTTGTCACTGGACTCCTGTAACTCGTTAGTCTTATTTGGTTTTACTGGGCTGTCCACTCCCAGGCTGAACAGTGAACCTCGGAGATAACTTCACCACTGAGCTAAAAGGGTGTCTGGGGGCCATACTCTCGAGGTTTCTCCAGTCTCCTTTAGGCCAGTAAATCTGGTCTTTTTTTTTGTGAGTTAGAATTATGCTCTATATCCTTCTCCAGCTCTGTCCAGAACCCTCTGTTGTGATCCTGTTCAGAGCAGTCAGTGGTGGTAGCCGGGCACCATCTAGCTGTACTGGACTCAGTCCGGGGGAGGCCTTGGTAGCTGTGGACAATTAGTCCTTTGGACTAATCTTTTCTTTGTATCCTGTTCTCTTCATCCTCCCTTGCTCCCGAAGGGATGAGACCAGTGGAGTATCTTAGATGGGCACTCAAAGGCTTTTAAGACCCCAGACACTACTCACCAAGGTAGAATGTAGAGCATTGTCTTTATAAGCTGTGTCATGCCAGTTGAGCTAGATGTTCACCGAGACCATGGTCCCCAGAGGCCTCCGCCCAGCAATTCAGTCCCTCAGGGAGTTTGGATGTGTCTATGGGGCTTCCATGACCTTTCCTTGTACAGGTTGTGCTAGTTCCCCCTGTACTGTGTACTGTCTCAACCTTCACCCAAGATACCACTTATCTATTGCCTATTTAGTATTTCCCCCCCTCCACCCCTCCCATCCCTGGTAATCAACAAAGATTGTTACATTTTGCGTGTGAACTTTTTCATGGGTTTTTACAACAGAGGTCTCATACAATATTTGTCCTTTTGTGATTGACTTATTTCACTCAGCATAATGTCCTCCAGTTTCACCCATGTTATGAGATGGTTCACAGATTCATTGTTGTTCTTTCTTGTTGCATAGTACTCCATTGTGTGTATGTACCATAGTTTGTTAATCCGTTCATCTGTTGATGGGCATCTGGGTTGTTTCCATCGTTTTGCTATTGTGAACAGTGCTGCCATGAACATAGGTGTGCATATGTCTATTCGAGTGATGACTCTTATTTCTCTAGGATATATTCCTAGGAGTGGGAGTGCTGGATCGAATGGTATGTCTATTTCTAGCTTTCTGTGGAAGTGCCATATCATTTTCCAAAATGGTTGTATCATTTTGCATTCCCACCAGCAGTGCATAAGAGTTCCCATCTCCCCGCAGCCCCTCCAACATTTGTTATTTCCAGTGTTTTTGATTCGTGCCAGTAATGCCGGGGTGAGATGGTATCTCATTGTGGTTTTAATTTGCATTTCTCTAATGGCTAGTGATCGCGAGCATTTCCTTATGTGTCTGCTGGCCATTTGAATGTCTTCTCTGGTGAAGTGCCTGTTCATTTCCTTTGCCCATTTTTTAATAGGATTATTTGTCTTTTTGTTGTAGAGGTGTTGGATTTTCTTGTAGATTATGGAGATTAGACCTTTGTCTGACCTGTACTGTCCAAAAATTTTTTCCCAGTCTGGAGGTTCTCTTTTGACTCTTTTGGTGAAGTCTTTTGAAGAGCATAGGTGTTTGATTTTTAGAAGATCCCAGTTATCTAGCTTATCTGTTGGGGTTTGTGCATTGATGGTTATGGTTTGTATCCTGTTAATGCCGTGTATTAAGGCCTGTAGTGTTGGTCCTATTTTTTCTTCTATGAACTTTATAGTTTTAGGCTTTATGTTCAGGTCTTTGATCCATCTTGAAGTAGTTTTTGTATACGGTGTGAGGTATGGGTCCTGTTTCATGTTTTTGCCGAAGAACATCCAGTTTTGCCAGCACCATTTGTTAAAAAGACTGTCTTTTCCCCATTTGGTGGACTTTGGGCCCTTGTCGAAGATCAGGTGACCGTAGGTGGATGGATTTACATCTGGGTTCTCAATTCTGTTCCATTGGTGAATGTGTCTGTCATTGTACCAGTACCAGGCTGTTTTGACTACTGTAGCTGTATAGTAGGTTCTGAAGTCAGGTAGTGTGAGTCTTCCAACTTTATTCTTCTTCTTCAGTAGTGCTTTACTTATTCGGGGCTTCTTCCCTTTCCATATAAAGTTAATGATTAGTTTTTCCATCTCTTTGAAGAATGTTGCTGGTATTTGGATTGGGATTGCGTTGTATTTGTAAATTGCTTTGGGTAGAATTGCCATTTTCACAATGTTGAGTCTGCCTATCCATGAGCATGGTATGTTTTTCCATTTATGTAGATCCCTTTGGGTTTCATGCAGTAGTGTTTTATAGTTTTCTTTGTATAGGTCTTTTACATCCCTGGTCAGATTTATTCCTAAGTATTTTATCTTTTTAGGGGCTATTGTAAATGGTATTGTTTTCCTGATTTCATTTGCATGGTTCTTCTTATTGGTGTATAGGAATCCAACTGATTTTTGAGTGTTTTTCTTGTATCCTGCTTCTCTGCTGAATCTTTCTATTAGTTCCAGTAGATTTCTCGTGGAGTCTTTAGGGTTTTCTATGTATAGTATCATACCATCTGCAAACAGGGACAATTTAACTTCTTCATTACCAATTTGGATGCCCTTTATTTCTTTTTCTTGCCTTATCGCTCTAGCTAGAACTTCCAGCACAATGTTAAATAGGAGTGGTGATAAAGGGCATCCTTGTCTTGTTCCTGTTTTCAAGGGGAGTGTTTTCAGCCTCTCTCCATTAAGAATGATGTTGGCTGTTGGTTTTGCATAGATGCCCTTTATTATGTTGAGAAATTTCCCATCTATACCTATTTGATTGAGAGCTTTTATCAGGAATGGGTGTTGGACTTTGTCAAATGCCTTTTCTGCATCAATTGAGATGATCATGTGATTCTTTTCTTTCCTTTTATTTATGTGGTGTATTATGTTGATTGATTTTCTAATGTTAAACCATCCTTGCATACCTGGTATGAATCCTACTTGGTCGTGGTGTATTATTTTTTTGATATGATGCTGAATTCTATTGGCTAGAATTTTGTTCAGAATTTTTGCATCTATATTCCTGAGAGATATTGGTCTGTAATTTTCTTTTTTTGTGACGTCTTTGCCTGGTTTTGGTATCAGCGTTATGCTGGCTTCATAGAATGAATTTGTAAGTGTTACTTCCTCTTCTATGCTCTGAAATAGCTTGAGTAGTACTGGTACAAGCTCTTCTGTAAATGTTTTGTAGAAGTCTCCAGTGAATCCATATTGGGCCAGGGCTTTTTTTGATTGGGAGGTTTTTTATTACCTTTTCAATCTCTTCTCTTGTTATAGGTCTGTTCAGATTTTCAACATCACTTTGTTGTAGTTTGGGTAGGCTGTGTGTTTCTAGAAATTTATCTATTTCCTCTAGGTTTTCAAATCTGTTGGAGTATAGTTTTTATAATATTCTGTTATAATCCTTTTTATTTCAGTTGGGTCTGTTGTAATGTCCCCCATTTCATTTCTTATTTGGGTTATTTGTGTCCTCTCCTGTTTTTCTTTTGTCATTCTGGCCAGTGGTTTGTCGATTTTGTTGATTCTTTCCAAGAACCAACTTTTGGTTTTGTTGATTCTTTCTATTGTTTTTTCGTTCTCTATTTCATTTATTTCTGCTCTGATCTTTACTACTTCCTTTTTTCTGGTGTTTGTGGGCTTTTTTTGCTGTTCTCTTTTTATTTGTTTGAGTTCTGTAGTTAATGTTTTGATTTTGTCCCTTTCTTTTTTTTTGATATGTGCATCTATTGCTATAAATTGTCCTCTGAGGACTGCCTTTGCTATGTCCCAAGGTTTTGGTATGATGTGTTTTCATTCTCATTTGATTCTAGGAATTTTTTGATTCCGTCTCTGATTTCTTCTATTACCCAGTGTTGTGTAAGCAGGGTATTATTCAGTTTCCATGTAGTTGATTTTTTTTCCTTGCTGTTTCTAGTGTTAATTTCCACCTTGATGGCATTGTGGTCAGAGAAGATACTTCGATTTATCTCAACGTTTTGGATCTTGTTGAGGATTGCTCTGTGGCCTAAGATGTGGTCTATTCTGGAGAACGTTCCATGTGCATTGGAAAAGAATGTGTACTTTGCAGTGGTTGGATGGAGTGTTCTATATATGTCTATGAGGTCAAGTTGGCTGATTGTGCCCTTTAGGTCTTCTGTATCTTTGCTGAGTTTCTTATTTGTTGCTCTGTCCTTTACTGACAGTGGTGTGTTGAAGTCTCCTACTATTATTGTGGAACTGTTAATTTCTCTTTTCAGTGTGGTTAGAGTTTGTTTTATGTATTTTGGAGCCCTGTCATTGGGAGGGTAGATGTTTATTATGGTTACGTCTTCATGATGGATCATCCCCTTAATCATTATATAGTGTCCTTCTTTGTATTTTATGGTATATTTTGTTTTAAAGTCTATTTTATCTGAGATTAGAATTGCCACTCCTGCTCTTTTTTGGTAGTTGTTAGCTTGATATATTTTTTTCCAAACTTTGACTTTTAATAAATTCATATCTTTGTTTCTAAGGTGTGTCTCTTGTAGACAGCATAGTGATGGATCCTGTTTTCTTATCCATTCTGTCACTCTCCGTCTCTTTATGGGTGCATTGAGTTCATTTACATTCAGTGTAATTATTGATAGATCTGAGTTTGTTGCTGTCATTTTGTAGTGCTTTTTTTTGTGGTGCTGAAGTTTTCTTTGTTCTTCTTACTCTCTTGTGCTGAGTTACTTTTGTTTGTGGATTTTTTTTCATTTCTTTTGTTTTTTGTAGGTTTTGTTTTTGCCGAGACTTTATGTTTTTCGTCTTTATTTTTATGAGTTGGTTTGTTAACTTTCTTTGTGGTTACCATGAATTTAACCCTTACCTTTCTAAGTTTGAAGCAGTCTACCATTACTTGGTATTGCCTTGCCTTCCTCTCCATTAGAAGGTTCTATACCTATACCGTTTATTCCCTCTTTTATTGTTTTGATGTTGTTGTCATTTACTGATTAACTTCTCTGATTCCCTGTTGTACTTATTTTGGTTTTGGATAGTCCCCGAGAGTTCATTTCCTAGATTGGTATCTGGCTCGTACAATCCTTCGTCCTAGGTCCTGCCTGAGGGCTGAAGCTGTTTGTCCTCAGATCGAAGAACTCCCTTTAATAATTCTTGTAAGTTTGGTTTGACTTTTACATATTCCCTTAGTTTCTGTTTATCTGGAAATTACCTAATTTCACCATCAAATTTGAACGAGAGTTTTGCAGGATATATTATTCTTGGCCAACAATTTTTTTCTTTCAAGATTTTATATATGTCATCCCACTGCCTTCTTGCCTGCATGGTTTCTGCTGAATAATCTGAGCTTAGTCTTATTGTTTCTCCTCTGTATGTGACTTCTTGTTTTTCACGAGCTGCTCTTATGATTCTTTGTTTGTCTTTGTTTTTGGCAAGTGTGAATATGATATGCATTGGTGATTTTATTTTGGGGTCTCTTCTATATGGGGTTGGTTGAGCTTCTTGGATGGCCAGCTTTTCATCTTTCATGATATTGGGGAAGTTTTCTGTCAGCAGTTCCTCAATGATCCTCTCTGTGTTTTCTGTTTTCTCCCCCTGTTCTGGAATGCCAATCACTTGTAAATTTTTGCTTTTAATTGTGTCCCACATAACTCTCAAGGTCTCTTCATTTTTCTTTGTTCTTTTTTCTGAATTTTCCTTGAACAGAGTTGTATCCAAGTGTTTGTCTTCAGTTCCACTGATCCTGTCTTCCATGGTTTCAAATCTGCTTCTCAGCCCTTCTATGACATCATCCATTTCTGAAATCTTGTTGTTTATCTTTTGGATTTCTAATTGTTGTTTTTGTATAATTTCTAGTTGTGAATTTATTTTGGCATTTTGTTCCTGCATCATCTTCCTGAATTCTTCCAATTTTTTGTCTGTATTTTCCATGAATTTGTCTATTTTTTTCTCATGTTTGTCAGCTTTTTGCCTCAGTTCTTGGAAAATTCTGAGTATTAGAGATTTAAGTTCCCTATCAGGTACTTCTACTGCATTTTCTTCCACAGGAGAGTCATCTGGTGTTTTAATTTGGACGCCTACTGGAACCATCCTGTCCGGTTTTTGTAAGTGTTTTGATATTGTTTTCTGTTTTCGGGGCATTCAGTAGATATTTCTATCATTCATTGATTGTAGATTTGTTTGTTTCATCCCTTTTTTAAAAAAAAATAATTTGAGTATGTCTGAGCAGGCAGACTGCGTGCTGTTTGTTGTTTGCTCATGTGTGCGCTCAATACTTTTCGCCTCCTTCTCCAACTGGCAGATTCAGTCACTCAGATGTGGTACAGCAGGGCAGGTCTAGCTGAAGAGGAGCCACTGGGAGGGTTTGTTTGTGGCACTCACTACAGCCACCAGGGCAGGTGGGTAATCAGTGCTGGGCAGGTTCCAGTAGGCTGTGCCTGCACTGCTTGGTGGTGTGATGTCAAGCACACAGTGCAGGTAGGCAGGATGCAGCGGGGAGATGGTTATGTGTGGAGCTAAGCTGGATATGGGAGAGAGGAGAGAGGAACAGGAGCCAAAAAACATACGAACAAACAAAAAAGAATGCTAGGGGAGCTTGCCATTGGAATGGAGAGATGAGAGACTACGAAATGGAGAAAAACAGAAGGGGGAAGAGGAAGAAAAGAATGAACAAATAAAAATCAGAAAGGTTAAAGAACTGCAAAGTTCCCAGGGATTCCACTGATGCAGCTATGAGGTCTGCGGAAGTTGCTCTCTGGTGTCGCAGCACAGCCTGGCCAGAAGGCGCAGAGACATACAACACGTGGTACTCAGGGATCAGACAGAGAAGGAAGATATAGAGAGACAAGAAACTGAGCAATGAAGAGAGACAAAAGGGAAAACAAAACAAAACAAAACAAACAAACAAAAAAGAACAAGAAAGGCCCCCCAACAAAAACCAACAAAAAAAGAAATGTCCTCTGGGATCCCTCTGCACGTCTGTGGAAGCCGAGGGGAAGTCTCCCTGGCATGCAGCTCCACCTGACCAGAAAGAGCTCTCAACTCAAGAAAAGGAAAAGAAAACAGACAAACAATTCAAAACGAAGAAAATCCCCGGGATCCCACCAGCGCAGTAGCCCAGACTGGGAAGCAGCTCCACACTCGAATGGAGCTCTGTAGCCCCTCCGGAAAAAGCAAAGATGGCGCACGGAGCCAGGCACTCGAGCGAAAGGAGGGGGAGGCGGCGAGATGCAAGCAAGAAATCCAAAGCAGCAGGAAAAAAAAAAAAAAGCAACACCAGCAGCCAACAAATGGCACCCAGAGAGCTGCCCGTTTGGGTGTGTGGAATCCAAGCAGCTGGCGCTTCCCAGTCAAGAGACTGTGGCTGCGGGAAGCAGAGGAGCCCGAGCCGGGGCAAAGAGGGGTGGGGGGTGGGAAAGCGCACACCGCAAATTACTGGCTGTTTTGTCTCCCACTGGATGCTTCGTGAGGCTGCTTTCTCGTACCCCTGTTTGCTGGTCTCCGATAGGAGTCCAAGATGGTGGATCCGCTCTGCATTAGCTGGTAGGGGACCTCTGCATGAATCTCTCCTCGCTCTCCGTTCTCTGTCAGTATTCTCACTCCATTTGGTGCTCGGCTGAGTTCTTTATCTCTTCATTTGATGTTCTAGGGTTTCAGGACTGTTGCATTCTCTGTTTGGCTTAGTTTTTCGGATCTTTGCTGTGGAGGGACAGCGTGGTGCTTCTGCCTAGAGTGCCATCTGGCCCGTTAGTTGTTCTTAAGTGCTTGTATCTGAGTGTCTTTTGTCATGTCTGTGAGCACACTGCATGCTGTCTTTGAAAGGGAAGTATTAATCATACTGCCTTTGGAAGGGGTCAGGAAAAGAGAGGTTAAAGCATTGGAGGGAGATATTAAGGAGGTGAGTGCAACACTGGACAATTTTACAAAGAGATAAAACAGAGCAGAGAACTTTAGATGGTTATTTTAAGTGATTCCTGTTCTATTCTTCCTCCATAAAAATGGTGCAGAGTTCAGATTTATCAATAGAATCATATAATGCTACTGCTAGTTAGGACCTTTACAATCACAGCGTTCCAATCCGCTCAATTTATAGAAGGGAAACCGGAAGCTCAGGAAGATGGTCAGCCCAGGGGTAAGATATGTGTCTCCCTATTAAGAGAAAAGAGCGGGAATGCAGGAAAGATGAGTAGTTTGGGAGTCAGGAAATTTGTGGTCTAGTACTAGCCCTGCCATCAAGTATCTGTGTGATTTTGAAGAAAGTCCGTTTCCCTATCTAAGCAAAATTATCCTCATCTACAAAGTGATACTGTCTAAGGTATCTTCCATCTCTAAAGTTCCACTGTATAGTTGCTTTTTTTCTCGCATTTTGAGATTTACTATAAGCTAGACCTTACTCTAAATACATTATCATATTTAACCTTTTCAACAGCCCTGAGATATATTCTGTTATTCTCCCAGTATACAGATGTGGAATGGGAACTAGAGAGGTTAAGTAACTTGCTCTAGGCCACAGAGCTAATAAGTGGGAAGGTTTGGAATATGACTCCAAAGCCCATCTAATGGGTGGAAGATAAGTGTGTGTGTGTACCTGTGTGTGTGCACAAATGAAGGAGTTTCTGAATCTGCAACATTCACTGAGGTGGGTGTCTAGTGATGACAGGCTGAGAAATATTGATTTGAGTCCTATGAGTAGGGATAAGATATGGATTTTGGATACATCCCGTGACTGCTGATGCCAATTGAAGCGACTTCTGAAAATGAAAGCATTTTCTTATTGAGCAACCAGGCACATGCTGCGCAGCTCTTACTTCATAGATCTCAAAGCACTCACCAATCACTCTGGCTTCATAAAATGCTTTTTTTCCACTGCTCCCTGCAATCACATTTCCCTGATTCCCTCCTTGAGTTAAAATATTTTTCTCCACTCTCATAAAAAAAGAGGCTAAAAATAATAGGCAATTCATAATCAGAGAAATGATTTAAATTTATTATGACAGGCAAGCAAAAGTGCAATTTTAATGAAGGCTGTTGAGCAACACATTTTCCTCTTTGATTCCTCAATAGACCGACAGTTTGTCACTTTTAAAAGGGTTTATATTTTGCACTGTCATTACGCTAGGCATAAAGCCGTATTTTTTCTCCTATGAGGTGATGTCTCAGATAGAACATACTTAAGGTTTTACATATCCCAAGGAAACATGCTCAAAGTAATACTTCTTGAGAGCATGGTTCTTAGAAAAGTTAACCTCTAACTTTTTTCTTGATTGAGGAATAATTACATACAGTAAAATGCACAAATCTTAAGTATCCAATGATTTTTGAAAAGTACATACATCTATGATATCCTTATCCAAATGGAGACACAAAACATTTTTATCATCCTTGAATGTTCCCACGTGCTCCTCTTTAGGCAATTCCTCACACCCAAGACAACCAGTGTAGATAGGATTTTGCTTATTCTTCAATTTTACTTAAATGGAATAATATGGCACTTGCTATTTTTGCATCTGGCTTCTTTCACTCAACATACTGTGTTGAGATTCATTCATGTTGTTGCATGTATTGATAGTTGGTCCTTTTCATTGAAGAGCAATTTTCATATTCCATTCGTTTATCCATTTGCCTGTTGATGGCTGTTTGGGTTGTTTCCAGCTTTTGAGTGTTATGAATAGTCATGTACAAATCTTTATGTGGACATCTGTGTTCATTTCTCTTGAGTATAAGCCTAGAAGTAAAATTGCTGGGTCATAGGGTAGGTATATGTCTAATAATCCTCAAGCTTTTGCATCCCGGTCCTACCTACAAAAAATAGCATAAGGGATTTACTAACATTTTATTTTTTCATTAAATACGTATTGCAATCTTGGGGCCGAATGTCCATGAACTCCAGGATCTGATTAATTTTTGGGGGGAGTTTGACTTCAAGTCCTCTCAGATCATGGGAAACATCCCCTCAGCTAGACAGCTGGTTACTTGTTGATTAATTGATGATTAATTAATCAGTCAGTAATTTGTTCAGTGTAGAAGTCCTAAGTGTGGGGATACAAAGATATATGATCCTTACCTTACTCTGCAGGACCTCACAGTCTAGTGGGGAAGACAGATGTGCAAATAAGTAACTGCAGCATCAGGAAAACGCTGCAATGGCCAGTATGTTGGAAGGGGCATCTAGCTCTACCTGTGGAAATCATGGAAGGCTTTATAGAGGAGGGAACATTTGAACCAAGTCCTGAAGGATGAGTAGAAGTCCCATAGGTGGCAGGGATGTGAGGCATTGAAAAGGATGGGAACATATACTTTGACATGAAAGGGGAACTGCATGATAGAATGACTAATATGGTCCTCAAAAGGTAGGCAAAGGTTAGACGATGAGAGGTTTTGCAAGCTCTGTGGACTGTGGCTATACTAAAAACCAACACCAAACCCACTGCTGTCAAGTTGATTCCCACTCACAGTGACCCCACAGGACAGAGTAGAAGTGCCCCATAGAGTTTCCAAGGAGCGCGTGGTGGATTCGAGCTGCTGATCTTTGGGTTAGCAGCCGTAGCTCTTAGCCACTATGCCACCAGGGTTTCCTATGGCTATAGAAATAGTTTTTCTCTATTCCTTGCTCTCTCTTGTATAACAACAATAACCTCCCCCTGCCTCAATGCCTAGGAACTAAGGAAAAACTAAATATCTTCCCAGGCCATTTTGTTTTTCCACTCTCTTCTGCTCAGTCGCCAAATATGGCCACCTCCTACTCTCTGACCCCCAGGAGGTGTGCCCCATTTTCTACGTGTACCAGGACACTTCAGAAGTCAAAGTTCTCCAGCAATTCACCAGGGACTATAAAGACAAAATCCACAGTTCATTAGCAAAACTGCTACCGGAACCTTATTGGGTACTCTTGGTGACAACTTCTCCCCTCTTCTTCCCTGTCCCCAATGCTTTGATCCCCAGTTTGAGAAAGAGACAGTGTTAAACAATGACCTCTGAAGTGGGTATCTTTCTTACCGCATTTCCCAGGATGACCATTCTATAGCCTGGAACAAAACCTGGGAACTCTCAGCCAGATCAGTGAGGCAAGGATGGTACTGATCTGTTCTCTGTCTTTAGTGAGAACTCAATAAAGGGAAGTATCATAAATTTTAATAGAAAGTATTAGGTTAACATCATATAACTTGTTTTGGTCAAGTGGATTCCGACTTATAGTGACTCTATGGGATGGGGTAGAACTGCCCCATAGAGTTTCCAAGGCTGTAATGTTTACAGAAGCAGACTGCCACATCTTTCTCCTGCAGAGCGGCTGGTAGGTTTGAACCACCAACATTTTGGTTAGCAGCAGAGCACTTAACCACTAAGCCACCAGGGCTCCTTATTAACATATAGGGCCACACTATTGTCTGCCTAAGGGCATGATAGAATTATCTTCCCAAGATAATCCTGCAGCTTAAAAATACATTTAAATGGTAATAGCAGAGCATTCATTCATATATTAATTCATCAAATATTTTCTAAACTCCTGTCATTTGTCAGGTACTTTACTAAAAGTGAAGGAAACAGAAATCAGTAAAATATGATTCTTGTCCTCAGAGCTCTCAGTCTAGCTGGGTCTACACATGCACACACATATAATTATATCACAAAGTGTTGAGTCTTATTACAGAGTTATCACAGGGCATCTGGAAAGCAGTGATGGCGCATACATCCACCTGTGAGGGTTGAGGAAGGTGTCCCAGAGAAGATGATGCTGAGCTAACCCTTGTGGAGAGGTAGGAATTCAACAGCCAAGTCTTAGGGTAAAAATCTGCTATCCTTCTTCTCCTGACCTAGAAACATATGGTAGTACTGAGGCCTAGGGTGGCAGAGGTGCCATTAATTGTAAGGAAAATGGGAGAGACAGGACATGAATTTTACCCATTATACACCTGTGCCTGATATTAGCCCAGGTAAGAATGAAGTAGGCTACCTGTGGTGGGCAGAAATAACAGGAGATTTTTTTCAAAGTAAAGATCATATTGAGGCAAAATCTTTATGATGCCAACTTCCAGTGAGAAGAATTTTGGGGACCCCAGAGGCTTGGGGGGACCCTGCCACCAATAAGTGCTGTTGCTCTCCACTGGGACCACTCTCTGTGTTCTGAGGGGCATGGGTTGTGACCCATGGCCTTGGAAAGGACATTAGGAAGTGATTTTCTAAGCCTCTTATTTTATAGTTGAAGAAACTGAGTGACTTGCCCAATGTCACACCACTGAGCTGGGACTGGTATGCATGTTTCCTTGGCCAGCAGTCTGGATAGTGATAAAGGTAAATGACAAGCCATTTTATCTGTGGCACCTCTGAGGAGTGAGGGAGGACAGGAAGGGCGCCTGACTTACCATCAACACTTAAGAGAAGGTTGAGGAGGGTGAATCTCATGGCAGGGGATGTCATGGGGACACACAGCAACAACAGGTGCACACTGTCACCATCTTTCATTTTCACAGATTGTGCTCAGTGTGGGCAGGTGGGCCTGTAAAGACAGATCCCTCCTTTCACCCAGAGGTTGAGGAGAATTAGTTATTGGCCACTCATTTCATCTAGTTTCCAGCCTTTATCTCCAAATAGCAAACCTGCTTCTGGAGCTCTGTGCTGGGCTGACTCTGGGCTGCTGCAGCTTTCCCCTCCTAGGAAACTTGTCTCAGGGAGCTTGTGCTGCATGCCTGTCTGCCTGGGATTGTGCCTCAGTGAGCCTTAAATCTCCCTGGTTGGTGAAGTGGTTTTTTGGCTTAATCATGTGTGTGACCTCAACTTCATGGTCTAAGATGACACTCTTGGAGAAAGGGACAAAGAAGAGGTAAAGGATTAAGGTCTGGGAAAGAAAACTACCACATGACTCTTCCGCCTGCTTCCCATTGGCTGTAATGTAGTCACATGCCCACACTCAACAGTAAGGAAGTCTGGGAAATATAGTATTTATTCCAGGTATCCAAGTGCCTCGCTAAAAATTGGGAGTCTGTACAGCTGTCTCTGCCACATATACATCTTCTCACCTGATCCTTATAGTGACTCAGGTAGGCATTGGTTCTTGACCTCATTTCACAAACAAGGGATGTAAACATTAAAAAGGCCACACATAATGGTTGCATAACGTGTTGAATATAATCAATGTCACCGAGTTAAAATTGTCAGGTAAAAATTGTTAAACAGGCAAAAAAAAAAAAAAAAGAAAAAAAGAAAAAAAAAAGAGGCCACATCGATACACCGGACCTGACCCCAGATTTTCTGATTTTTAATACTGTGGATACATGTGTACGATATGTTACATTGCCCATAATGCTTAGCAAGTGCTTCACACATAGTAAGTGCTCAGTAAATGATAGCTATTTTTACTTCTGCAGCCATACAGCATACTATAAAACAGACCTCTGCTCTTTCTTTGGATTCTCATAGGCCTCCTTTTCATTCCTGGGATCCCAGTATTCTGTACTGTGTTCTTCTTCTCGTACTGCAGGATGATTTCAGCTACATGACAAGACCACTTCTCTCCCAGGGAGAGGAATCTGCTTACCTAATTAAATTGCTTGGATCTGCGTTGCTTTCCAGAGTGAATCAAACCAATGATGTATGAAGGGCAATGAATACACCCAATTCTTAATAATTGGATGGGTTTTCTCATTTTGGTCTTGTTAGTCAGTTCAGTCCAGCACAATTAAATCAGGAGAGGGGGGCATTCAGTTAAATGGTTTCTCTTCCGGCCTCCAGCCTCTCTCCTCTGCACTGGAACATTGTTGGATGAGAGATTTTGTTTCTTCCTGCCTGAGGTAGCCAATGTGTAGTGGCTTAATTGATTTGTTTGAGTTCCATTTCTAGCTTGAGTCTGTGGGGCCAAAGGTTATGAGATTACATTAGGAAAAGTGTTAATATAGGTGGTGACATTATTGAACTAATTGACTGATTAACTCATGTAACTCTGGCCCTAGAGGTGGCTCACAGCCATTGAGTGCTATGTAACTGTGCTATTTATTTTGCTTTCTAAAATCACCTTTTCCTGTGCCTGAGACTGTACCCTGAACACCACATTAAATAGTCATTCTCTACAATTCAAATGTATGGTCTTTCCCTTGTTAATCTTCCTATAGCTATTTAGATATTATCTGACTAAAAGAAAGCTCTTGGAAACTATGTATATTTAAAAAGCCATTTTATCATGGTATAACATTTTTCTCACTATGAAATTTTTTTCCTTTCTGTTTCCCCTTTCTGTCTTACTGAAGAAAATACAAGTCCACAGTGTTTTGTACAAGAAAGTACATGGGTCTACAAACAGAATATCTATTTATTGAATTGAGTCATTGACCTCCACATCCCCAAACACTTTGAAGAGAAGCATGGTATTTCCAAACCTCAGATAGTAAGGCTACTTCCAAAAGCCTTGGCCATTGCCTGCTCTATAAAGAGATAGTGGGAAATGTGAACTCTTTGAGAGGTGGTGTAGATTATTGGTTGGAACCTTTGCCCCTGTCACTAGCCTGCCTGCATTTGAACCCCAGCTTTTCCACTTGTCAGCCATGTAAACTTAGACAAATTACTTAATTCCTCTCTGTGTCAATTTACTGTCTGTAAATTAGGGCTGACAACAATAATACCTAATTTTTAGGGTCGTTTTGAGCATTAAATAAACATGCATTATATTTAGGTAGACCTGACACCTAGTGTTACATTAAGTGCTTTCCATAAGCATTTGGTCTCTCTAAGGCATGGTTGGAGTCCCTGGATGGTGCACATGATAAGTGCTGAGCTACTAACTGAAAGGTTGATGGTTCAAACCCACCCAGAGGCACCTTGGAAGAAAGGCCTGGCAATCAGCTTCTGAAGGGTCACAGCCATGAAAACCCTACAGAGGGCAGTTCTACCCTGAAACATACGGGGTTGCCATAAGTTGGAATCAACTTGATGCAATTGGTATAAGGCATGGTTTTTATTTGACATGAACATTAATAAAAGACATACAGTTCCCCCAAGATGGCCCTCCAAATGGCCCGATGAACTTGATGATTGTGCCACGTATGTCTCAGGTGGCTCTTGGCTCACTTGAGTGAGGCCAGAGTGAAGTTGTCAAGAGTCAGGGCTTTGGAGTCAAACAGGTCAGGGATTAAATCTTGGCTTCGGCACCTGTAAACTGTGTGGGCAGGTCGCTTTCTCCTGAGCCATGGTTCCCTCACCTGCGAAGGATCATTGAGTAGGTTAAATGAAGGAAAGTGTGGAAAGACTTTGCACAGTACCTGCCCATGGTAAGTGCTCAATAAAAGGTAGCTTTTTTTTGTGTGTGTGTGTTTGTGACTAAATCCTGGAGGGTGCGTATCCAAAAATTTAGACTAGGAAGGGGTGGGACGTCTCCCTTCATGTCTGTATTTTCCCTGGGTATAAACAGCACCATTTTAATCAGGACAGAGGTTAAAAAAATAAAAACCAAATCTTTTGCTGAAATAATATCTCACAATATAATGTTAACTGCTAATGTTAACTGCATGTTAACTAGTAAATTCAAATTATTCAGGTTATGTGGGAAACCTTTTGACAGATTACACTAAATCACTGTAGGGCTGTATCTGTGCGCATACAATGAAAAAAATCTACATTCTCCTAAATCACCACTTCAATTTTTTTTTTTTTTTACTTTTCAAACAGTTATTTTTCTACCATGTACTCCAAAACTAAGGTGTAAATTAAACTATATACACACTTAAGTGTAAAAATTCACTATTGTTGATAATTTGCCCCCAATTTTGTATAACACACTTGTAACTATTTTGATCTGGGAACATAATTATATGTGTAGTATTGAATACAGCTGCCCTGTAGCTGTAGGAAACCCTGGTGGCATAGTGGTTAAGTGCTTTGGCTGCTAACAAAAGGTTGGCAGTTTGGATCCACCAGGTGCTCCTTGGAAGCTCTATGGGGCAGTTCTTCTCTCTCCTGTAGGGTCACTATGAGTAGGAATTGACTCAATGGCAGTGGGTTTTTTTTTTTTGGTAGCTGTAACAACCAGTGTTTGCTATGGTAGTTGTTTTACGTTTTTGCATAACACATCACATCAACAAATATTTATTGCATTTCATATGCAAAATAGCATGATAAACGCAGAAGGAAACTTAGAGCAATGTCTTAAAAAGTTGTCTTAATAAATGGCTGTTTATTTTAACACAGTTCAAATAATTACCCTAAAGTGAGAGAAACTCTCTTTGATAGGACATGACGTGAAAAGCGATGAGGAAAGTAGTTGAGCTCCAACAGCTTGGGAAAAAAGCTCTGGCCCTATCCTCTGCCTCTTGCTTCCCTGGGTACCGTACCGTTAAGGCTCTGGGGTTCCATCTACTCTTGCCCCAGAAGTGACATCAGCTTTATAGAGACACCACCTGGTCACTCGCAATGACTCTGTGTTGGTTGCTGGTCATTTGGGACAGATGTTAGTGGCAAGATTTTGCCCAACCCATTTGTTCAATAAATGTTAACTAAATAATAAGAAGACTTTATTAAAAGAGTTTCCAGTTTTCAGTGTTAGCTTCATTGTAAGTCTTTTTATGTTCTAAAATATTTACATAAAAATTACACAAATAAAACAGATTAAAAAAGAGTCATTGTGGAAAAAATCAGAAAATATTATAAACATAAAAGGTATTACAAGCATGTCTTTAGTTTGTAACTACTATTAATATCACAGTGTCTATCTTTTCATAAGAACTTTAAAAAATACATGGTCTGGGAACTGACAGAAAACCTGGAATGGAACCTGTACTATTTTAAAAGTGCTGAAACTGAGTACTCAGGATTAATTGGTTTCCAGTTCCAGCCTCTTTGTACCCCTATTCCCTTTTCTTTATACCACTTTGCACATACTGCTTTTTTTACCTTACTTTCTCACCCATCCATTGCTGGTAGGATTGTAAAATGGTATAGCTGCTGTGGAAATCAGTCTGGCAGTTCTTCAAAAAGTTAAACATAGGATTACCATAAGATTCATCACTTCCGTCTAAAATAACTGAAAGCAGGAACACAAACAGATATAGGCACACCCATGTTCGTTGCAGCAGTATTCACAATAGCCAAAAGATGGGAACAACCTAAATGTCCATCAACAGATGAATGGATAAGCATACATACAACGGAATATTACTCCGCCATTCAGAGATACGAAGCCCTGATTCGTGCTACAACACAGACAAAGCTTGAAAACATTACGCTGAGTGAAATAAGTCAGTCACAAAGGGAAAAATATCGTGATCCCACCATTCTGTGAAAATCTAGAATAGGCAAGTGTATACAGACCTAGGTTGATTAGTGGTTACCAGGGGCTGGCAGTGGGGAGGGAGGAAAGGGGACTCATTGCTTAGAGGACATTGAACTTCTGTTCAGGGTGATAGAAAAATTTGGAGATGGACGATAGTAATGGTTATACAATGTGATGAACATAATTAACGTCATTGACCAGTACGTGTGAAGAACGTCGAGATAGCAAGCGTTATATATATATTTACTGCAATAAAAGAAAAATGAAATAATAATAATAATGACAGTCACAACTCATTGCTTGCCAATTATACACTAAATAACATGTTAGGTTTTCTCGTTCCATCCTCACAACCACTCTACAAAGCAGGATCCCCATTTCACAGATTAAGAAAATAAAGTGCAGTGAAGTGATTAGCTTGTCTAGAGCCACATGTTAAGTGGGAGAGAGGGAAAATCAAATTCACATCTGATATTTGAGACCTTCCAGCATCCAGATCCCACTTCTATTCAGGAACACCCTACTCTGTTCCAATAGGTCACTGTTCTTCAAACCGTCCATTAGGATTCTGTATATACTGCCATACTGTAAGGCCTCATTTAAGTTCCATCTTCAACCATCTATCCATCCATCCATCCGTATTTGAATATTTGAAAATGTGTTGCAATCTTTGTTGTTATGACTGGGAAGTGCCACTGCATTTAATGCCTAGAGCTCTGGGATTTTAAATACTGTGGAATGTGTGGGCTAGTCCTGCACAATGGAGAATTGTCCCACCCAAAATGACAATAGTGCCCTCCTCTAGAAACACTGTTGCAAATGGATCTAGGGCAAAGATCCTTCCTTTTTAAAACTCTTTGTGTCTTTATCAAGTCTGAAGTCCTACTCATAGAAAGTGTTGGTTGGCTGTAATGACAATATTGTCTTGATTAACCAAAAAGTTTAAGCATGAATTTTTATAGAGAGATTCTGTTAGGGAGACACGGAATGTAATGATTTTTAAATTGATTTAGATGGAAGAAAATTATATTTTCCAGTCCAAATAAAAAGCCCTCTCCCCACCCATTTGTGAAACCTTGAGGTTCTAGGAATATAGAAACTCCTTCCCTGATTCATAAAACATTTTTAAAAAACGTTACTATTAGTTTCTTTTTTTTATTGTTTGAAAAAAGATAGTTAACACGATACTTGTTGATTTAGAATTTGTCACTTGTACAATTCAATTTAATCAATCATCATCAATTCAATCAAACCAATCATGCATCCATCATCTTGTGCAACCATCACCAGTACCCACTGCCATATTTTCTATTCCCATAAGCAAAAACTTAATGCTAGCTAGATAAAGATTTCTCTCTTTTCCCTTCCCTCTTGCTCCTGGTAACCACTGTTAAACTCTGATGTCTATACATTTGCCTACTTTAAGTGTTTCATATTAGTAAAATCATACTAAATTTGTCCCTTTGTGACTGACTTACTTCACTTAGCATAATATTTTCAAAGTTCATCCATACTGTAGCATGTACGAATGTATCACCATTGTATGAATGTACCACATTTTGTTTACCTATTCATCTGTTGATGGACATTTGGGTTGTTTCCACCTTTTGGCTATCGTGAATAGTGCTGCAGTGAACATTGGTGTACCTGTGTCTGTTCGTTTTGCTGCTTTCAAGTCTCTTGGGTAAATTCCTAAAAGTGGGATTGCTGGGTCAAATGGTAGCTCTATTTTTAATTTTTTGAGGAATTGCCAAACCGTTTTCCACAGTGGCTGTACCATTTTGCATTCCACCTAGCAATGGATGAGGGTTCAGATTTCTCCGTGTCTTAAAGTTAAGTCTACTGGTTTTCTAGTCACCAGATCATGAACCAGGACCACAACCCCTCCAAGATTCATTGATTTTAAGCAGATTAACAGATACTTTGATAAAAGGTTAAAAGAAACTGTATCCATGTCTGCAGTGGACATTTGCCTATTTTATTTGGTTATTCAGTATCTAATCTATCTCCTTATTCTGGGTGAATTCCTCATTCGGTGAAGTCTTAGTGTGAGGCAGAATTTCTGGCTCACTACTCCTTGGCTGCCAGGGCATGAGCACATGATTTAGGCTCGGGCGATCAGAAACTCCAGCCCAGGACCTTGGCTCTCAAGTGAGTGACTCAAAGATATAAGGACAATTAGACTTTATGCATGGCAGTATCAGTGGAAGCAACAATTTATGTTAATGATGCCAGCAGGGGTGGTAATATCCTGGTGGACTATTCTTGGTCAAAAGTGTTCTATCTTCTACTTCTTTGCCCCCCAGAGCTTCCTAGATTACTGTGGCAGAGACTACCAGATTCCCCAATATCCATTTCTCCCCCTTCTCTTTTTAGTAATAGACCCCTTGCTCCCCAAGCTTTAGCTTGGTGTTTAGCTGTCTAGTTATATATTAGATTTTTTTAGCTTCCCTTGTAGCTAGGGTTGACCATGTGACTGCATTTGGCCAATTGGCAGTAAGTGGCAGCGATGTGCATAACTTTGAGGTCA
Organism: Dugong dugon; assembly: GCA_030035585.1. Taxonomy (NCBI): domain Eukaryota; kingdom Metazoa; phylum Chordata; class Mammalia; order Sirenia; family Dugongidae; genus Dugong; species Dugong dugon. Next base: position 12,929,004 of record CM057465.1, read on the forward strand.
TGTCTTTCAGAGGAAGCTGTTTGCTCTTTGCTTCCTCAGAGTGGGTTGATACCTGAATGTAGTGCTGGTACTGCAACCATGCAGATGAAGAGAACACCTTAGAGAATGGAAAAGCAGGTAGAAGGAATCTAGGTAGAACAGCCCACACCCTTTTGCCCCCTCCCTTCTCCTCACATGAAAGAGAAACAAATCTTTTATCTAGTTCATGTCACTGGTTATTAGCCTCTGTTAATGAAGAAGAATCCATATACTAATTAGTACGGTAAAATCCATTTTCTAAGCCTAGTCTTTCAACCTCCTGTGTATTCTATAGGCCCTTAGTAACTTTCTAACAAATTCCCTTTTTGTTTAGAATTGTCTGAATTCATTTCTATTGATTGCAACTGTTAATGGGAATATTTTCTAGAAATATACCTAAAAACGTACAGTTGCAGAATCCTAGGAAGTTGAGCAAAGAGTGATGAGGTCTCAGTATTCAAGCCTGGAAAAAATTTCAATTCTTATTTCCAGTAGTGAAACAGCTGATTAACCTAAGACCTACCGTAATATGATGCTTAGGTCTTTTGTCTACAAAGACATCAGAATTAGGGGACTTGTAAAAAAAAAAAAAAAAAAAAAAAAGGATATTGGAGTGTTTTGACTACTTCTTGAAAGCTTTAGTAAGGTCATACTGAAAGAAGCAGGCTCAGCCTGAAATTGAAAACAGAGAAGGAAAAGGAAAAACAAAAACAGAACAAAAAAAACAAGCAAAAAACCTACAACTTTGTGAAGAGAGGCCTTTTACGTAGTAGTCTATAATCCAAGGTGGTGTAAAGTCAAGTAAACTGGAGCCTGACAGGGTTGAAGAATCTCTTCCTAAGCTTAAGTTAGTAAAGCAAAGCAAGGAGGTAACAGATTGAGCTGAAGATGAGGTGGGAGTTGAGGGAAGCCTGATCCCCAAGGCTCCTTCCAGGCACCTCTTGCTATGTACTTCCTGCTGGAGAGGAGGAACAGTTAATGCTCTCATGAAGATACAGCTGGGATGTGGCCTTGGAGAGGAAGTCTATTAGTGGTGCCCTCCCAGAACAGTTATTTGGAATTGGCCCAAGGTGAAGAGCATTAAATAAAAGCTAAAGCAGATTGCTAGAAGAAAGAAATTCCTAGTTTGAGACTCAAAGTCTATGACTCGACTAGATCTTTGCCTTGGTTACTAGTCACATTGATTGGTTCAAGGATAGGGACAGGATTTATACCAATGAGACTTAAGGAGAAGTTCATGGTATCTTCAGGAAAGGAGATGTCTTAGTCAGCTAGTGCTGCTATAACACAAATACCACAAGTGGATGCCTTTTAACAAAGAAAAATTTATTCTCTCACAGTCTAGAAGGCTACAAGTCCAAATTCAAGGCATCAGCTCCAGACGAAGGCTTTCTCTCTCCGTCGGCTCTGGTGGAAGGTCCTTGTGATGCATTAGTCTTCCCTTGGTCTGTGAGAATCTCAGCGCAGGAACCTCAGGTCCAAAGGATGTGCTCTGCTCTCAGCACTGCTTTCTTGGGGTATAAGGTTCCTGTGTGTCTCTGCTTGCTTCTCTCTTTTATATCTCAAAAAAGATTGGTTTAAGACACTGTCTAATCTTGTAGACCTCATCAGTATAACTGCCACTAATCCATCTTATTACATCATAGTGATAGAGTTTAATACACATAAGGAAATCACATCAGATTACAAAATAGTACACAATCATAATATACTGGGAATCATTACCCAGCCAAGTTGACAGATATTTTTGGGGGACACAATTCGATCCATGACAAGGGGCTTACCTGATTTTCTTTGGGGGGTACCTATAAAGTTGCTTTTTGTCCTTGAGCTTGAATAAAGAAGCATGTAGCCCTGGAAGCTATTGGCAGCCATCTTGTGACTATGAGGGAGCTAGCCCTGGGATAAGGTTGACCCTGTGGGAGAGAGAGAAGAGAGATGGAAAGAAATTGGGTGTTTTGTGATATGGTTGAACTCTATATAAAGTTTATTCTAAAGCCCTCTTTACTTTTGGACTAAGTGAACTTAGTTAAATGAGCTAAATGAGCTAAACTCACTTAGTTACTTAAGTTAAATCTGTTTTGCTGCTAATTGAATTTTATGGTTTTTTTGCAACAGAAAATACCAAAAGTGACACATCTTTTTCTCAGTCACCTAACCGAGAAGATTGACCTTTTAATATTCGAGACTGTGCAAAGTTTATACCAATATCACTCAAACTGGTTTATGACAAGTCTTGTCAATGAAACATTCCTGTAAGTGTTGAATATCTGACACCAAGTCCAACATTCTCCCAAGAATTTGATATCATCTTAGATAAGATCTGAGTGGTTCTTGCAGATATCACTAAATCCCACGCATCTTCTCTTCCACCTTTGCTAGTTACCCCAGTCAATTCATCCATAGCTTTCCAATTTAAGGTGCTTCTTGGAGCAGTACAATTCCCAAAGATTTGTCTTCAAAGCTTTCCACCTGCAACGAGAGCTTCTGTCTCCATTTGTTCTGCTGTTGTTGGTTGCAATCAAGTTAGATTTGACTTTTGGTGATCCTATGTATCACAGAAGAAAACATTGCCTGGTCCTTTGCTATCTTCATGATCATTAGTATGCTCAAGTCCATAGTTGCAGTCACTGTGTAGTTTGAATGCCTTCCAACCTAGGGGGCTCAGATTCCAGCACTATATCAGAAAATATTCTGTTGTGATCCATATGGTTTTCATTGGCTAATTTTTGGAAGTAGATTGCCAGGCCTTTCTTCCTAGTCTATCTTAGTCTGGAAGCTCTGCTGAAACCTGTCCAACATGGATGACCCTGCTGGTATTTGAAATATTAGTGGCATATCTTCCAGCATCATAGCAACACGCAAGCCACCACAGTACGGCAAGTTGACAGATGGGTGGTTGCCATTTGTTCTAGGAGACCCTTAGTGAAGTCACAGTGGCAATGACCATATTTAAGTTTTTGTTCCCCTTTCTGTGGGAAATATATGGACCTAACAAATTGTTCTCAAGTAAATATAACCGAAGCTGGTATACACATTTCTCAAGAAGACAAATTCTACATAATTGCACCAAATAAGATATTATATACTGGCAAAATTTGGCATGAAAAGTCTGGTTCCAAAAATGGTACACGTTACTCTTTAATGTGGTTTGTAAAGATCAGGGAGGAACCTTCCCATTTAATAATCCTCGAATGGGACAACACAGTTGACTGGACTTCATCATAGCCCATCATTTCTATCTAAAGAGATTACAAGAGGCATTGGATCACTTCCTCTTGAAGCTGACACCTGTCTGAGGGCTAAACCCTGTATACAGACTCACCAGGGGTGAGAGAGCTAAGTCTTCTTGTTCATATTGAAAAAGAATCCAATTCAACAAGCAGAGGGCTGAGACCACAGCGGTAACACCTGAATGCTGTGTAGTTATTTTGAGTAGAGAATTAAGGACAGAATAATTCTTGACTCATCTCCAGGTCATTTGGTCAGGACTGAAATTTCCACCTCATTGCTTATTTAAAAAAAAATTCTAACATTGAGTCTACCCTAAAGAAGGGAACACACCAAACTGGCAAGTGCTTATTGCACCAGTGAAAATTCTCTTGCAGGGTAGGTGATGTTCCCTCCGAATCCGTAGGACTGATGCTGCTTACTCTCCTTTGGAGCTCAACAAAGTTAGTGTTCATCTAGTAATTTTAAAATGACCTGAAGAGAATACACTTTGGAGTAAGTCATCCTGTATGCAGGAAGGAAATACATTTTGCTTTGATGCCTCTTCTTCTGCTCAGAAATTATGATCTGTGCCCTAGGCTATCAAACATCAGTGCACAAAATTATTCACAAAAGGTTTATGGTTCAAGTGGTAAATCCAGGCATTTGCAAAATGTTGACCCAAGTGAGTCAGCACAGAAAGCTTGATCTTTCAATTTGACGAAAATGTAATTTTATGGATGTCAAGTTGAAGTTCAAAAGTGACATGTCGTGTCACACAGATAAATAGTTTTGCCAAAAGCAATGCCATAATTCATAAGCACTTCTCTGGCCAATAGTAACTATCAGGTTGATTAAGTGAAGTGCTTGCTAATGAATGCAGTCTTTATCCCATATTATACATTAGTCTTTTCTGAATAATAATGATTGCCCTATTTAAGAACTGAAATTAGTACTGTGAGTCAATCTTCAACATAAAAATACTTAGTATTTGCTTCCTTTTCCCTCACAAAGATTAATTTTAAAACAATACAAGACAATAAAGTGTGAGAATCTGATAATATTCTTCCCTTTCTTGGCTCTCCACAGACCTAATGGATAATAATTCTGGGGGTAAAAAAAATGAGAAAAAAAAGTGCCGTTGTTCTTGAAGCAATTTCAGTGCTGAAGAGGAAACAGACTTGTAAATAAATAATCATCATATATTCTAGCCCAGATCAACTTTCCACCAGGTCTCTGTATTCCCTCCAGAAACGTCTCCTGCTCACAGCACAGTGGCCTCCTACTGCTCTTTGGATGCCCCATGTCCTGCAAACTTTGTGTAGTTGTTATGCCTGGAATGGCCTTCACCCTCACTCTTCTATTTTTAAAAAAAGTTTTAATAAAATAATTAATAAATTTTTTTATTGTGGTAAATATATATAATAAAACATTTGCCATTTCAACATTTTTTTACATGTACAATTCAGCGACATTAATCACATTCATCATGTTGTACAACCATCACCACTATCCATTTCCAAATTTTTCCATCATCCTTTACAGATGCTCAGTGCCTTCTAAGCAATGATTTCCTCTTTCCCCCTCCCTCCAACCCCTGGTAACCACTAATAAACTTTGGTCTCTATACACTTGCCTATTCTAGATACTTCACGTAAGTGAGATTATACAATATTTGTCCTTTTGTGTCTGACATTTCACTCAGTATAATGTTTTCAAGGTTCATCCATATTGTAGCATATGTCAGGACTTCATTTCTCTTTATGTGAGTAATACTCCATTATACGTACACCCACTCCTCACTTATTGACATGGTTAGATTCCAAAGACCAGGTGGTTAGGTGAAAGTTGATGTTATGCAAAAATGGAGGATGACCACATTAGATCACAAAAATGAAGGATGGCTACATCATTACGTAACTGCCAAATTACCTCATTCCGTAACTGCCAAATTATATCATTCCATAACTGCTAAAACACTGAGAATCACGGCCCAGCCAAGCTGACACGTAAACTTAACCATTATAGCCAGCATTACTCTTGCCTCGCACCTCAGTGTTAGTTACTGCCAGATGTGTGTCGTTAATGAGAAAAATAGACAGTAGATTTTTTACTATTGTTGTAAATGTGAAATGTTGGCTAATGAGATTAGTGAGGAGAAAGTGTACGTACCACATTTTATTGATCCGTTTATCTGTTGATGGACATTTAACTTTCGCCCACTCTTCTTAAGTAACTCTTGTTCCTCTCTCAACACTCAACTCAGTTTCTGCCTTTTGAAGACGCCAGTCACTTGCCAGGCAGAAACATTTTCACTTGTGACTCGATTGCACTGTTACTGACCTCCTCACTTTGAATTAGGAGATAATCTCTTCTACTCCACTCTTTGAGGACAGGGTTCGGATTTTATTTTTCACTTTTCATGGGTACAATTTAATAAAATCAAGCACATCAATCACATTGGGCGAGCATCACCAATATCCATTGCCAATTTTCCATCCTCATAAACAGAAACTCAATACTACCTAAACAGTGATTCCCTCCTTACCCCGCCCTGCTGCCTCTGGTAACCACTATTAAACTCTAATCTCTGTACCTTTGCCTATTCTAGGTATCTCATATTAGTGGGGTTCAGGTATTTTATTTTCTGTATTTACAGTGCCTGGCACATGACCGGCACGTGCTAAGTAGTGAATGAACAATTGAGGCTTAAGCAGAGTGGCAATTTAGAAAGGTGAGCAGAAGGGTATTACAGGAAGTGAGGCTCTGATCCGCTTACCTCCCTCTAGACTGAATTCAAAATTTAACGTGTTCGAAAATCTATCCCAGAATAACAGCCTGTCTGATCCCTAATTCTCCTGCAATCATTCCTTTGTCATTCTCCAAGCCCTTTGAGACACTCTTTGTACTAAATGATTTTGCCCTTTAGCCATACTACTTTGCATTTTTAACATCATTTTATTAATGTGTTCTGCCTTCTTAAGTGGAAGCCCTCACCTTTGCTTTCTTTTCTAACTCCCCTCCCTCGTGTTCTGTATGTTACAGTGCCCTCCCTGCTCAAAGGAGGAACTGAGTACACACTTATTGAAAAGATGATATTAAGGAGATTTATGGAATATTGAAATTCTGTTTTTAACATTTTCTTCTCTTACCTGATTTTTTAACAAGAAATCGAAATGGTAGTAGATACACTTTCAATTAAAAAAAGTTGATTTATTCAGGAAAAGCTAGTATAGTTATTATTTTGAACTTACAAAGAAAACTGTTTTATTGAATTTCTGTGAAAAGTAAAGGTCAAATCACAAATAATTAGGTGTATCCGTATTGGCTCCACCACTCGTCTGTCAGTTTGTCAAACCGTGGTGGCTTGCGTGTTCATAAAGAAAACAAAAATACTCACAACTGGACCAATAAACAACATCATGATAAACGGAGAAAAGATTGAAGTTGTCAAGGATTTCATTTTATTTGGATCCACAATCAACGTCCACGGAGAAGCAGTCAAGAAATCAAATGACGTAGTGCATCGGGCAACTCTGCTGCAAAAGATCTCTTTAAAGTGTTAAAAAACAATTACGTTACTTTGAAGACTAAGGTGCCCCTGACCTAAGCCATAGTCTTTTCAATCTCCTTATTTGCATGCGAAAGCTGGATAATGAATAAGGAAGACTGAGGAAGAATTGATGCCTTTGAATTATGGGATTGGTGAAAAATATTTAATATACCATGAGCTGCCAGAAGAACGAACAAATCCGCCTTGGAAGAAGTACGGCCAGAATGCTTCTTAGAAGTGAGGATGGCGAGAGTTCGTCTTATGTACTTTGGACACATTGTCAGGAGGGACCAGTCCCTGGAGAAGGCCATCATATGTGGTAAAGCAGAAGGTACACGAAAAAGTTGCAGGCTCTCAGCGAGATGGATTGACACAGTGGCTGCAACAATGGGCTCAAGCATAACAACGATTGTGAGGACGGTGCAGGACAGAGCAGTGTTTCATTCTGCTGTACGGAGGGTCTGCATTATGAGTTGGAACCGACTGAACAGCACCTAACAGCAACAGCGATATTGGTTGTTCCTGTCAGTTATGAAACGAGTGGAAATGTATACACTTCCAATGGGAAGAGATTTTGGTCACACATCACTCTTTTTCAGATACCCTTGACAAATTGCTGACAAGGGAATTTTTTAAAAAATGGATTTGCTGATCTTTTCTTTATGGATTTCATCTGGAGCATTTCTTGAATCGATACAGGTGAATTTCTTAATTCATAAATGATTTAACCTTTGAAGGTGTGAAGTGGCTGCAGAGAAAAGGAGGGGGCCATTATAATGTCATCATCAAGAAAATCCTTTTTTCCTTTGAATTCAGGCAATTCACTATTGCTATGTTTTCCTGCATACTGAGAACATTTTCTTCTTATGCATTAATATTAGCAGATTTGGTGAAAATCTGAGAGTTTCTTACAAGTAACGGTAGAGACATTACCCACTAACAACCCAGACTATGTATTTGCCATTTCATGTCTGTTAAATAGATTCTGACAGCAGAGAAAGTTTTATCTTGTTGGCCTAATAAATCTCTTATTTAGTTCTTGACCTCTGACCTTGTTTTCAACTTTTCGAAGGTCATAAAAAATACTTTCTTTCTAAGAGTTCATCCAACGAGATTGTACGGAAGCATTTCCACTTTGAGAGAATATTCCTATTTATGCAGTCTTTACTAATTAACTCAACAATCTGGGCCAAATATGTTCCACTGGATCGGTAAACTCCAAGTTCAGTTTCAGGCTGGAATATCTCGGTGAGGGCTGTGACACAGCTGATTCTGGAACAGATCTAGCTTCCCTCTAGCTTCGCTGGTCTCTCACAAGACTATTATTTAACACTTTATTGTGAATGTGGACATACTTATGAGGACATTTCAGTTCCAAGAAAAACCTAATTTTTGCTTTCATTTAAACAATCTTATATTGGTTGATGATCAAATGTTGACCTTGTTTCATTCTTATTTCCAAAGAGTATTGTGAAGATTTAACTTTTTTTTATTTTCTTGTGTGCAAAATTTCTCTTGAAAAAATCTTCCCTTATTTGAAAAGCCCCATATACAGGTTTTATCCAACAAAACACTTGATTAGGGTATAGATACTACAAGAAGTGGATTGAAATGGGTCAATTTATCATGTTTTGTTTTGGGATTTTTTTTTTTTTAATGTCTGTGTGGTTTAATTCTATTCTATCAGCATTGTTTTTCCTGACATGTCTCGTACTTTGTATGTCTTGATAAGTTTCTGTTTCTCACAAAATATGGAGTCACTATATTTTGTATTATTTACTTCACGTTGACTGGAGCATGAATTCAAGGGCTCTTTGGGCTGATTCAATGAGCAAGCCCTTTTGATCAGATGGGAAACAGTGTGCAGTGAACTTATTGCCTCTGCTCATTCATAGGTGTCTTCCAGCTCAGCTTTAAGCCTGCTCTGAGTCTTCAGTGACCTACTGCAGACCCTAACAGCAGTCGAGTAGCCATGAAGCAGACGACACCTAAAAACCAGTTGCCAGTGAGTCAGTTCTGACTCCTGGGGACCCCGTGTGCGTCAGAGTAGAACCGCGCACCATAGAGTGTTCAATGGTTGATTTTTTAGAAGCAGATTGCCAGGCCTTTCTTCTGAGGCACCTCTAGGTGAACTCAAACCACCAGCCTTTCAGTTAACAGCCAAGCACTTGATGCTTTGCACCACCCAGGGACTCTCCAGACTACACTTAGTGGGAATGTAATGATATTTCAAATCACCCAAATCAGTGGTGATCTAGCTTTCCCACTACTCTTTTCCCCATTCAAAAGAGGATCAAAGTAAATGAATGAAGAGAAAATGTATACAGAGGTACCCCAAAGCCAAGCCAAGCTGATGCTTAAAGCAGACAAATGCACTTGTTTAGTTGAATCCACATCATCAAAAAGTATCCATTTGCATTTGGCAAGCTCAAGACAGCAAGCTCAAAGAGCAAGGCTTTTGTCATCTGGGAGTTTTTATATGTAAACAAACATATAAAAGATTTACCAAAAATTACATAAACGTTGAACAAATGGAGGAGTGAATATTCATGTTTTACAGATTATAGCCAACGACAGATTAACATTAACATCTGTAGCATAATAGAGCAGTTAGAAAAATTCCAGAGTGGCTTTAGAATTGTGTTTGTTAGCTTTAACCTGGGCATGATTATAAATTCATCATGCCGACTGTCTCATAGGGTTTACAATCTGACTTTATTTGTATTTAACATATTCTTATGTAGTATCTGTCATGTGCCAGGCACAGTTCACAGCACATAAATAGTAACTCCTTTAATCCTCAGAACAGCTCTAGAGTAGGTACCATTATTATTTCTCTTTCCCTAGATGGCGATTGTGTTGTTTTCCTGTTGTTGAAAAATCCGTCTTATCCCTATCTGGCTATAGCTCATGTTTAAATTCAATTTACTATATAAACTGTTTGACATATTGACAACCTCACTTGCTGATGTAAAATGAAAGCCAAATAAAATCCTTGTTAACTCAGACACATCTTCTGACACAAATGACGATGATTTTTTTTTTTTTAAAAGATCATTATGGGCGATAATTATTGGCCTAGTTACTCATGACTCTAGAAGCAATGTTGTTGACATGTGTAAGATGTGGTTATTAGATAGACGATCTCTAAATGGTTCTTTCCAGTGCAGATGCTACACTAGTTTATAATTCTATATACAAATACTAATTTTCAAATAAGTTTGCACACTGTTGACACTAATGCACTAATACGTAAAACCCCATCCAGCCCCCTCCAAACATATAATTTATAAGACACATACAGATATGTGCATGTGTGCGCACACACACACACACACACCACTCTTGAATGACTTCCCATCACTGTCAGGATAAAGTCTAAGCTACTTGTATTGACACAGTAGGTCTGCTATGATCTACCCTTTGCCCATCTCTTCACTTACCATGCCCCTTACTCCCATGCATACAAATGACTTATTATTCCATCAAAATGGATGTGTTGATACAACTCTCTGCCTTTGAACATTATTCTCTGTCCTTGGAAAAATTTTCCTATTGCTTTCCAATCTGTAAACTCACCCTCTCCTTCCCCACCCACAGGATGAATCAGGAGCCTGTCCTCTGTGCCCCCGTAGGACCCTGTGTACCCTTTTCACTACACCTACCACATTCTATGTCTTTCTTGCCTATCTTCCCTATCAGACTGTGATTGGAAGATAGAAACTGAATATTTCAGCTGTGTCTGTGTGGTAGCTCTGAGTATCTAGTAAAGTGAGGATCCTCAATACAAGTTAACTGAATAGATAAAAAAACGAAATAAGCTCATATTTATTTCTATGGGTTGTAGTTAGAGATGATAATTATCTTTCTTCAACTTTAGTTCAGGAACTATTGTGGAGGTGGGGTTTCTAGAAACGATTCAATGATAGAGAGAGAGTTAGAGTTAGTGCTGGTATGTGTGGAGGAGGGTGAGACTTGAATTCATCACAGTTTGAATATAATGTAAAAGAAAACTGAAGAGTTTAGGGAACAACCAGTAACTTTTTTGTTGTTGTAGACTGAAAACTATTGTTATTATTGTTTTTTTTTTTAGGTTAGGTACTGTGCAGGATACTGACCATGAGGAATATACACAGTCCCAGTAGTCCAGAGGCTCTCAAACTTGGGAAAAATGATAATTTTAGGTTGAAACATATGGATCTGGACAATTTCATCTAGTTCAGCCCTTGATAAACATAAGGGGGCAAACACAAAAAAGATTCCACCAAAGTGCCATGTGAGTTCAAGGGAGAATGAATTCTAATTCAGTTGGAGGAACTGGAAAGGTCTTGGTGCGAGAGGCAGGGTTGGAGGTGAGCAGGATTTCTAAGGCAGAGATATAACACCTACAGGGGCAGCCTGAGCCCTTCCTCTAGAGTGAGACTCCCTGGGGTACGTTCAGGAAATAACCATGATCCATTCTGACTGGATGCTGGGGGCGAGAGGGAGGCTAAGGTTGTTGATGAGGGCTCTGAATGCCAGGCTGAGGGTAGCAGCGTGGAGCCCTTGATGATTTCTGAGCAGAGGAGAGGTTTGATAGGAAGAATCTGATGTAAGTTTGAGGATGGATGAGTCTGCCCTACCTTATCCATCTGTTTCTGTCTTCCCTATTCCTTTCAGTTAGGCACATGAAGACGACATATTTGCCGAGCCTTTGTCACAAGGGTAGTGTGCTAGGTTGTGGGATACAAAGAAGTGAGAAATATAATCCCTGTCTTCAAGAAGATTATACTGACGCCCACCAAGTCAGTTTCCCAATCTGGTCCCCTTGTCTGGTTTCCCTCTGATACAGTTAGGTTGATGTATACATGGTATTCTGTGGAGTTGTGCTTTGGGGAATTATTCACACAGTGCCCCCTAGGGTTGTGCAATGTGCTGCCATTGTTCCTAAGCCTTGAGAGAGGTAATTGTCTCCAGTTCTGAGTCTGTTGCCATTGGGTTGGTATCAATACTGACCTAGAGGTAAATGTTGTGCTGTGGAAGGAGTCCCAAAGTAGGAGTCAGATGGTTGTGTTCTCAGCCTGACTCCACCACTGACTAAAACCGTGACCTCATGTCAATACCTTAACCTTTCTGAGACTCGACTTTCTCATTCTTAAAATGGGAATAAACCACCAGCCCTGGCTACCTTGCTGAGCTGTGGTGAGGTCAAATGAAATATGTGTGGGTATACATAGATATATCAGGGACTTCCAGAAGAATGAACAAATCAGTCTTAGAAGGAATACAACCAGAATGCTCCTTAAAAAGGAAGATGGCAAGACTTCAGCTCACTTAACTTTGGACATATCATGAGGAAAGACCTATCACTGGAAAAGAACATCATGTTTGGTAAAGTAGAGGGTAACGAAAGCAAGGGAAATCCTCCATGAGATGGATTGACACAATAATCACAACAATAGACTCAAACATACCAACAATCATGAAGATGTCTCAGGACTGAGTAACATTTCGTTTTGTTATGCATAGGTTGCCATGAGTTAGAACCCACTCGATGGCAGCTAATAACAGCATGCATGTTTTGACTGTTACCAAGTACTATGCACTCTTTTTTGAGCTCTTTTATACTTACCACTGGAAAAGATCGTTGTGAAACTTACGTGCTGTGTTATTACATAAAGACCATTTCTTAATTTTAAGACAAAAAAAAAAATCTAGTATATCACCCAGGAAAATTTAAATCTGCTTCTGGTTATAGGTACTCAGGCTCAAAAAAAAAAAAAAAAAAAAAGAAAGATTTAAATCAAAAGTAGGTAAAAGCTTAATCCTGTAAATGGCTGTAGGAGTTTGGCAATAAAGCCACTGTAGTTATTTTTCCTGCATGGAATTCGCTAAAAGCGATTTCCTGTTTTTAACCCAAGTAGACAGCCCTGGTCCCCAAGGGGTTTGCTATCTTGGCGTTCTTCGGGCAGTCTCTTTCCTGCTATTTGTCGGCAACATGAAGGCACAACAGCAGATGGGGAAGATGCAGCCTCACCTTTGTTGTTAATACTTAAAATCTTATTAAAGGCTAAAGAAATACAGGATCAGCTAACTCCTTGTATCATTAAAAATTGATTTACCTGCATCACATCAAATATTTACCTTGCTCTAAGCTACCAGTAATTACAAGCTGATATTGTTCAGGCTCAAACCAACACAGACTAATGAATTTCTGCTAATTATTAGGCAGTGATAAAAAATGTGACTTGCCCACTCCCAGAGTATCCTGGGCATCTCATCTTTCTGCATAAGGGAAAAAGTCAATTAATGTGAATACATTCAGTTGCTGCTGGAAAGCACTTCAGTGGTGTCAACCAGAAATAATTATCAGCATGTCTAGGAAAGTGATTAAAATGACTTAAAATGAAGATTTTGGTTTGCCATAGTTATTTCTATGCAAATACGCCACATTTTTCAACTGACACGGGTGTCTTAATTAAAAATAGGCTAAAGTTTTAGAATAACAAGAGATTTTTAAAACCCACCAAACCTCACACTATAAAAAAGAATGATTCCAGCCTTTGCTGCAAATGAAAGTACTTTCTCCTTGTTATAGGTCTTACTGGGCTTTTAAAAAAGTTACACTGCAGACTGTTATTGAATCATGAATTTCCTGATGGAATACCCAAATATTTCAGACAGTTTTCTTTACTTCGTGGGTCCTTTGTTCAAAGGCAGGGAGAGGAGCGAGTCTCCTGCCTGCCTGCCTCTTCAGTGTGAGTCAGGGAGGGTGTCTAAGATTGCCCCGATATTTGGCACCAGCAAGGGGCCTCTAGAAATGACTGCATTTTTCACTCACACCTTGGAAGAGGGGAGGAAAGAGTACAGAACCCTACAGTGGGCCCAGATTCCAAACCTTCCCTCCAGGCCCTTCTTTTTTCTTTGCAGTTACTATTTCTTGTCTCTGGTAACTCTCCAATTTAATCAGATATAGAGTGACCAAAAAGTATATAAAGCAAGCTTCAATTCTCTGTAATTCCTTGAGGCATAGCCTGATAATTATAAACCAAGGTTTTGTTTTTTTTTAAATTTTTTTAAGGTGGCCGCAAACCCAAAAGGTAGCATCTGCTTTCTCATTCCATTTTCCCCACCGCCTCCTTTTTGGAAGTTATGTCAATTTTTTTTCAGTGGTTATCCTAGCTATTTTAACAGGTACACTTAAGAAAGTCTACAGTTATATATGTAGTGTCTGTATTGTATCAAATGCATTTAACGCCTTAATCCCAGGTAGGAGTAATGTGAAAATCCTGGAACTGTAGCAAGATAATTAGGGAGGGTATTTGGGGGCCAGGGTTATCTTTTCAAATTGTCTCCGGAAGACATTAATTGCATTCTCCGTCTTCTCTCCTCCCTCTCTACACACCCCTGGGCAAACTCGGTAATTTCAGGGCTTTCAGCTATCACAAATGTGGCTAATCCGTTCCAAAGCTCCAGCTCCAGTGCAGACCTCTCTTCTGAGATACAGATCCTGCTGCCTGCTGGACATTGCCACCTCAATGTCAGTGTGTCTAAAACTGCATCTCTTCCACACCTTTGCCTCCCTTGGGCCAGTCACCAAACTGCCCATACTGTGAATGCCTAATCGTGGTTATCGGTCCGCCATTCAGCCAGCTGTTAGAGCCAGAATCCAGAGCACTATTGCTGACTACTCAACATCTCATAGTGCCCATTTCTCCATGTTCTGCTATCCACATTCCTAAACACTTCTCAATTCTGCCTCTCTTCCTACCCCCCTTGCCCCCCACCCCCCCCATCTCCCACTGACGTCTGTGTCTACCATGTCTTGCTTGGGCTAACAGTTTCCAAAGTCCTCTCTCTGAATTTCCTTCCTCCAATTCTTCCATCCCTTCTTTCCTCTTATCCATTGTTCTCCTGCCACTGAGTGATCTTTTTAAAATGGAAATTGGATGATGATACTTGCCTGATTAAGATGCTTATGTGGTTACCCATTGCCTACAGACAAAGTTCAAACTTCTAACCATGATCTGGTGGGCATCAGACTGTGCCCTCCCACCTCAGGGCCCAATCACCCCTGTAGTATTAGTAGTACTGTTACTAATTCTGTCTTTATTTAAAATTGGAGCCATGTTGGAGCCTGAGGCAAAAGAAAAAACTCAATAACGCTGATCCTGTCTTTAATTAAAATTTTGATATTTTGTTCATTGTGGATTTATTTGCATTAATTTTGGTTTTTAGATCGTATTTTTATCCAAATATAATTTATCTTGATTGCTGGATATTTGAGTGCCTGCTCGGATTTTGTGCCAGAGGTGGTGAACACCTCCCTTACCTCACCCTAGTCCAGGTCCTAGATATGATTCTGGAGACTTCCATGTGGAGTTTGTGATGAAGCCAATCCAGCAGAAGTCTGGACAACCTAAGCCCCAACAACATCATTTAAAACCTGAATCTAGCTGTGCCTGAAGCCAATACTTGGATCTTTCACTTTTGTGAAAGTATAAATTTCTTGTTTTGCTTAAGTCACTTGAAACTGGATCTTTTTTCACTCAAAGCAGGGAAGTTCCTGAATGCTACACATGGCATACAAGGCCCCTTTATGACACACCCAGCGTCATCTCTTCTTTTTATTTCTCCAGCCTCATCTCTCACTATTTCCCCTGAGCATCCGGTGTCCCTCACTCACTGCCCAGCATACTGGTCCCTGAACACACACTGCTTTTTGTACTATGTTCCTCTGCACATGGGGTTCCCTCTTCCTGGAAGGTTTTCCCCACCTGATCTATGTGGTGAAAGTCTACTCATTCTCTCTCTATCTCTTTGCATTTTATTGTGGTAAATTATATATGTAACAAAAACTATCATTTTAACCATACGATTCAGTGACGTTAATTATATTCACCATGTTGTGCATCGCCACTATGCATTTCCAAAAGTTTTTTTTATCATCCCCGAAAGAAACTCAATACCTCTTAAGCAATAACTCTCCATTTTCCCCTGCCCACAGCCCCTAGTAACCACTAGGAGACTTCAGTCTCCCTACATTTGCCTATTCTAGATATTGCATATAAGTGGGGTCATTTAATATTTGTCCTTTGGTGACTCAGCATAATGTTTTCAAGGTTCATGCATGTTGTAGCATGTGTCAAGACTTCATTTCTCTTTCTGACTGAGTAATACTGCATTATATGTATGTACCACATTTTGTTTATCCATTCATCTGTTGATGGGAACTTGGGCTGTTTTCACCTTCTGGTTATCGTGAATGGTGCTGCAGTGAACATTGGTGTACTACAATGATCTGTTTGAGTCACCTCACTCATTCTTTAGTGCTCAGTTTAAACGTCATGTCCTTTCCCTAACCCTCTTGAGACGATAAAGCCTTCTTAAAGAATCTCATAACCGCAATGATCATGTTACATTTTAAGATTTGCTACAGTTTGGTCTCTCACATTAGACTGTGAGCTTCTTGAAAGTATGCAACTTGATAAGAAGTGCAAGAGAAGAGGGTGTGCCTCAATAAGATCCATGCTTCTTTCTTTCTTCTTGCCCCAGGTTCTTTTAAAAAAAAAGTTTTCAAATATATGAAATAACAACCCATTCAGTTGTAATGCTGCTAAATTCCCTACTCAACCTTTTATCCTTTGCAGAGTTAGATTTTTCATTGCCAAATGATATCCTATGAGATATAATAACCTGGTGGGGAAGACCTTCCAGGAAGAGGGAACCCCATGTGTAGAGGAACATAGTACAAAAACCACAGCGTGTTCAGGGGACCAGCATGTTGGGCAGTGACGTAGGGGCACAGGATGCTCAGGGGAAATAGTGAGAGATGAGGCTGGAAATTAAAAACTTGCAGGTAGTAATGGCAAATTCTAGATGTCTCTTCAGAGAGGCTCTGAGTGCCTTTTATCTCTCTCTCTTTCTCTTAATACGCACTGGCCCAATAATCAAAATTTTCTTCTTACAAAATAAATATGGTATGGAATAACATAGCTGAGGAATGCTGGGTTTTCTATATTTTAGCTAGTCCTAAAAGCCTCATCATTATGAGAAGAAAATGAACAGTGGAAATAGCTTAGCAGACCCCTGTCTTCCAAGATTTAAGTGCCCTCATCCATGGCATTTTTTGGTGCATAAATTCACAATTAAACATAGATCATAAACTCCTTGGGACAGCATCTTCCCTTCCCAGTTCTATGTTACACTGCTTGCTTGACAGCTTCAGAACACATGCTACCTCAGCTGCTACACGGGGAATAGAGTCAACTCTTTACAAGGTTAGGTCCCCCCGCACAAGCCCAAGTATAATGAATCTAGCTTCTTTCCCATAATTCTAAATTTGCACTGGGATTTATAGAAGGCAATGAAAACATAAAAGACGAAAGCAAGCCTTACAGGGTCCTCAGAGACTGAAGTTTGAGCATCATAGTTTTTCTAAATGACTCACATGCTCAATCCTTCAAGGTCCCAATTCCCAGGTGTGGCCCTGCTGGGGTTCTAGGCCTGTTCTGTAAAGACTCTCCAGATGTGAGTCTCCTCGACCCTTTCCTGGAGCTTCCCATCACCACTCCAGGTAATCAATGTGAGAGAAGGCAGCAACCAGCAACATTTAATGACATTGGAAGTGGCTTCTGGAAAAGGTGTGTGGGTGGGTAGGAAGGGACAAGGTTTACCTTTGGAATATTTTGAAGTAGGGAAGGGTCCCACACGCCTCTCTGTGTTCCTGTTTCTTTGCCACTCTCTTTGTGTCCTAAGGCTGTCATAGCAAAAGACCACAAGGAGGACGTTCATGAAGATGACCTGCCCATGCACTGCCAGCTTGTAATTCTACAACTTGTGCTCTATACCAATAAGGAAACCGAGGCTCTCAAAGGTATGACCGAGCAAGTAGTAAAACTCATGTGCTAGAACCCAGCTCCCCCCAGATTGTATTGTTTTCAATCAACATTTTCTGTGAACAAGAAGAGGTCACTCAAAAGAAATTATTATGCTGGAAGGCCCATCTAATTTTCCCAAACTGATGGAAGACAATACGAATAACTCCGTATTCCTAAAACTGCTGACTACTAAAATTATGCCTTGTTTATTTGCTGATATGGAGACCTAGACAAAAACTCAGGAAATTTTTAGGGAGAAAAAGATATGTTTCCTTAGCATCTTAATATTTCTAAATATTCCAAGCATGAAATGTAAGGAGCAAGAAACTTGTGCCAAACCAAAAACACGTTGCTGTTGAGTCAAATTCCGACTCCTAGCGACCCTATAGGACAGGGTAGAACTGCCCCATAGGGTTTCCAAGGCTGTAAATCTTTACAGAAGCAGACTGCTGCATCTTTCTCCTGTGGAGTGGCTGGTGGGTTCAAACTATCCAACCTTTTGGTTAGCAGCTGAGCGCTTAACCATTGCACCACCAGGGCTCCTAGCAACTTGTACATAATTTTATATTCCTACATTTAAACAATGATTTTGTGTTTGTCCTGCATATTCGTATGTTTTTATTCACAAATTTCTAGTTGTCTTCTGAAGAAATCACCCTCCCCCCACCCCCACCCCCCACACCTATGATTTCAGAGCTTCCTCTTCTCCTTTATCAACTCTTCTTCTGTTGGCATATTTAACACACAAAAATAATTTGGTAAAATGAATCTAAGCTTCCCTTTGACTCTTCCACAAGGTATTTTCCCTTCATTTAATGGGTTTCAAATAGGTCAAGTATCTATCAAATGGTGAAGGAGGCTGATGTATGTGAAAAATACGTAAGAGTAGATGTTTGATTTAGTGATTGAGGGTTTTAAGAGAGGCCTTGGAGGGGGATTTTCCATTGCCCTATTGACATTTTGGGCTGGATAATTCTTCATTGTTCATACAGTGTAGCTGTGTTCTCAACAATCTTAAAACAATTCAAGAGGACAAAAACAAACCCATTGTGACAGAGTCACTGGGGATGCAAGGACGAATGTGAGCTCAGAGTCCATCAAAGGAGTCACTCATGCAAACGTAACTCGCTGCTTTTGTAGGCGTTTGGAAATGGGCAGCTAATGGTGTTATGTGAGTGGGGCCTCACAGGGGACTGCCTCAGTAA
The DNA here is from genome assembly GCA_030035585.1 of Dugong dugon. Classification (NCBI taxonomy): domain Eukaryota; kingdom Metazoa; phylum Chordata; class Mammalia; order Sirenia; family Dugongidae; genus Dugong; species Dugong dugon. Next base: position 12,947,849 of record CM057465.1, read on the forward strand.
TGCTGCTGGGCCCTAGGAATGTGTCCCCGTGCTCTGAAAGCCCAGAGATGCATGCTTCATAATGATGACAGCACTTCACAAACTTCATCATATTTAATCCTCCAACCACTCTATATGGGACAAATGATTATACACATTTTTTTTTTTTTTTTTTAATCAATGTGGAAAACAAGGCTTACAGAAGTTAAAACTTGCTTAGCATCACATACCTAGTGAAAGGCAGAACTGGCATTTGAACCCAGGTCTATGAGATTTAAATCTTGTAGCTTTCAGCGCCAGTCTCTACCAACTACCTTTCTCATTGGCTCTCAGAGATCATCAGGCCCCTAGTGGCAGACTCATACTCATTAAAATGCACATGGGGCTGATTTAGGGACCAGAATGTCAATTTACTAATTTACAATGAGAAAAAACTTCACAGGAAGCAGAATAAGCCATATGATTAGGTCCACATGAGAAGATTATTCTCTCCCTGTTCCTCACCATATCAGTAAGCAGGTCAAAAGGAAAGAAATTCAGTTTATCAGAAACAATCTCTTAGCTGGATAGATCTAGAGACGTCCCACCTGTAGTGGCAGCCTTGACTTGGGCCTCATATACTTACCGTGTGCCGACCAGGGCTTCCCAGTCAAGGGCAGTTTCTGCTCTTCTTCTTCTGTGGGCCGGTTTTCAATGTTTCTTGTTGATTTTCTCTCTTTTATATTTTTATACTTCAGAGAGTCCACAGGTTTAACGTGACAATAAACACTGCTTTGAGTGCCCCTCAGATTACTTAATTTGAGGAAGTTCTTCAGCCATTAGGATTGATGACTTCTCCCACTAAAAGTTGATTTCATAGTTTAATTCTCAGAGGGGGATCTTATTTCTCTTATTTCCAAGTTCTTGGGAGATAGCTTTCTGTAGTCCTTTAGTATCAATAAGGAATTAATGAACAAAATATAAATACAATTATAAAACTCAGTTAAGGAAGCATACATTCTGTAATAATAATAATAAAACCAAACTCATTGCCGTTGAGTCGATTTTGACTCATAGTGACCCTATAGGACAGAGCAGAACTGCCCCGGAGTGTTGCCAAGGCTGTAAATCTTTACGGAAGCAGACTGCCACATCTTTCTCCTTGGAGTGGCTCGTGGATTTGAATTGCTGACCTTTTGGTTAGCAGCCCAGTGCTTTAACCACTGTGCCACTCTGTAATAATAATGTCCTATAAATACTAATTCTAATTTGACAAACTATGTGAACAAAGGCACACATTAAAAAAAAAATTCAAACATTTATTGAACTTTTATTAAAAAACAAAAACAAAACCAAACCCGCTGTAGTCTAGTCAATTCCAACTCATAGCGACCCTATAGGACAGAGTAGAACTGCCCCACAGGGTTTCCAAGGAGTGGCTGGTGGATTCAAACTGACCTTTTAGTTAGCGGCCAAGCTCTTAACCACTGTGCCACCTGGGCCCCTGAGCTTTTATGAGAGGTGATAATTTGGCCAGTATGCTCTGGTATTGTCCTAGTAAAAGTTTGTAGCTGGTGTTTGTTTTGATTGGTGGCATGCCATATTGGTAGTAAAATATTTTGAATAGCATCTCTGGTTTCTTCCAGATTTTACGCACTTTTCTAGGTGCTTTTACTTAAGTTAGCTGATTGAATCTCAAATTATGAAATTTTATTTTCTCTTTACAGTTCTGATGGCTAAAACTCTGGCACTTTTGAAAAATTTAGCATCCACTCAAAATCTATAGTAGTTTGAAGATCAGAAGTCAGGGATAAAATGTGTGTGTGTGTGTGCACGTGTGTGAGTACGAAAGTACAAATACATGATATATTTAAATTAAGCCTATAGTTTGAAGTGGCCTCCAGAGAGGACTTGTGTCATCTCTCTGCCTATAGAAAGAAAAAAGTTCTAAATATTTTATATTATGTGGCTATCCACCCTAAATGCAAAATACTTAAGCAATTGACTGTCTGCCTTGAGACCTATTAGGAAGAATTTCATTACATCTAGACAAATCTTGCTTGCTGAACTCTTTTTATTCAAAGTGCATTCAAAATATACAGTGGAATTTATATTTTGGGCTCTAAGCTCTGGAAACGTGATTGACGTTTGGTTGCACAAGAACCTTCCCCATCAATGTACAACGCAAAACCTGTCATCTAACTTAAATACGGTATTCAAAACAAGAAATCAGATTTTTAGAGACAGTAGGGATGGGTTGTACAACGTAGTGGAACTGTTTGACAGTCTCCCAATTTCCCCTGGAGACAAAACAGCCTTTCTACCATCAAGAAAGTTTCAGTGGGGATGGTAATAGCCATAGCTATATTTCGAATTATAATTGATTTACAGTTTTTTTTCCCTCAAACTGAATTCAAGGGTGTACATTTTTTGATTTAAATTGTTCTCCTTGGAACCCCTGAGGCTATAGCCCTTAGACACCCTTCTAACTTGGAACTGAGGCCATTCCTGGAGATCACCTTTCAGCTAAATAATAAATAAATAACTAAACAATAACACAGGTGAGGAATGTGCTCCTTAGAAGAAATCATCTACATGAGACCAAAAGGACAACATATGCCCCAAAGCAAAGAAGGCAGGAAGGGGCAGGAAAACCGGATGAATGGAAATGGGGAACTTAGGGTGGTAATGGAGAGTGCCGACACATTGTGGGGTGTGCAACCTCTGTAATGGAACAATTTGTGTATAAACTATTAAATGGGAAACGAATTTAGTCTGTAAACCTTCACCTTAAGTGTGTCACACACGCACACTCACACACACACACACACACTTGTCCTCCTCATATCATTTGAATTAATTGATTAAATTTTCAAAACCTGGGAGACAGATACAGTCTAGGCGGTCTTAATACAGTGTGAAGGAAACAATGTCATTTGAACCGATATGAGAGGTGGTGGATTCCTGGAATTAAAGAGAGAAAGCTAGAGGAAATGATTCGAGATGCTTGTTATCAACATTATTATTATTTTCACAATGATTTACGAAGATAATATGTAATCTTTATAAAAAATTGCATACGAGGCAATTGTCATGCTTAGTAAAGTAGAGGGTCAGCAAAAAAGAGGAAGACCCTGAATGACATGGATTGACACAGTGACTACAACAATGGGCTCACATATGGCAATGATTGTGAGGATGGCACAGGACGGGGCAACGTTTCGTCCTGCTGTATGTAGGGTTGCGATGAGTTGGTCCTGACTCGATGGTACCTAACAATGACAAAAAAAAATTAAAACACCGAAAGCAAATGTAAAATAAGATAAAAAGTGACCTCTGCTTCACCTTTATTCTTTCACTCTTGAGGGTAACCCCTCTTAATAGTTTGGTGTATATCACTCCGGTTCATTTTCTACGTGCTTATAAATATATATGCATATATCTTAATATGTATGTTATTTATGCATGCATATTTTTACTTGTATAAAAACTAAATTATTCTATATATTTCACATGCTCCCATTTATATTAAAGGTGTTGAAAGCATATTTGGGGTAGTTTTCAAGACACTGGACATCAGGCAACAAAGGACCAAGATGCCTGAGTGAAAGGAACAAATAAATTTGTTCTGACTTTGGTGTTTGTGCAACTCTTTAGATCACCTACTGTGTTAAAGCTGTAAATATAAACAGAAATGAAAATAGGAAGATGTAAATATATAGAGAAGGAAGTATAAGAGAATAATTATATTGAGTGGTGAAGGCTTTTCTTTCCATGGCATGGAAAACAGAGCATTAGAAGATAATTTAAAACTTTTGTAGGAAGAAATATTTGACAAACAAAAGTAAAGAACATCAGACTTCAAGATAGTATTTGAAAAAAACTGTTAAAAATACAAGAAGGTTCATACTGGAAGATGTTAACACATCTCTTTCAGAAATTGTTAGATTAAGCAGATTAAAAAGGAAGTGTGATACATAGGAGTGGAATGACTCAGTTATCAGTTTTGATAAAATGATATGTGTATCCAATAAATTAAGAGCAAATATTTTTTCCAAATACCCATGAAGCATTCTTGATGGTGTCCATGGCAAATAATGATCACAATGATGATAATGATTATTGCGATAGATAGTAATTATACCCACTCCTCACTTACCAACATTTTTGAGATTTCCAATTTGACTTTAACCTTCTCCCATAGAAACTGTTCAATATTTCCAGAATAAAAAAATTTCATTTTCTACTGGATGAGTTAGGTCCAAATTAAACTTCCAGGTTGACTCCTTAACCTTCTGTCTTTCTTCATTCCGTCTTCAGAACCAGGAGTGAGATGAGAGAGCGACCTTGTGACTTTTAACTCAAACAAGCATTTGCTGAGCATCTAGTACATGCCACCCCTTGTGCTCTGGAAGATTAAAAAATAAATGAATCAAGAACTTGGCTTCCTGCAGGGATGGCAGATATACGACATTAGAGCTGGGTCTCCAGTTTCTGTTTTAGTTCTTACTCAGTTACTTTTTCTTCTTTTGCTCCTTTCTTTCTCTTCATTTATAAGCTAAGTGCTGCCTTTATCATGACTAAGGTGCATGAGCAGTTCTAGTGAAATATTAAGCAAAAAGGGAAGCTCCACATTCTTAAATGAAATGAGAAATAACTAGTCCCTCAGACTGCTCAAATTCTTACTAGAATAGCCTCAACACATTTCTACTTCCTGGAATAACACTTCTTTGTTCATTTGCCATCAAACTCCAGCTCTCCTTTGAGTACTGAATCAGAAGTCACCTACTCTGCAAGGCTTCCTTGATCTCCCCAGGCATTTGTGCTACTTAGCACTTAGAGCAAATATCTAACCTCATTCTCTTTGGTTTCTTGTCCCTCCCAGGGTTCAGTAGCTTCTTGGAGGCAAGCACTCAATCTTTACCTTTCCTACCCATGGTGAGTACCCAGTATAGTCTTGTTGAATGAGTACTTTCAACTGCTTGTCTTTAAGCATCAGCATTTAAGATAACTGTAGTGGTTAAGAGCTACAGCTGCTAACCAAAAGGTTGGCAGTTCGAATCTACCAGGCGCTCCTTGGAAAGCCCATGGGGCACTTCTACTCTGTCCTGTCGGGTCACTGTGAGTAGGAATTGACCTGACAACAAAGAGTATGGGCAAAAGCTGATTCTATACTTTGGAATGAACTGCTTATGTATTTTCTCTGAACTATTCATTATAAGAATCACAAAAATATTGCTTTTAACTTTCTGTAATATCTATGGTATTGTAGTTTTATCATAATTTAAATACTTTTCTATGGGTTGCCTCAGCACCCACCCACCACTTATAACATTGTTCCTATGGGAAAAATTCAGTTCAAGTTCTAATCCACTGGTTTACAAAGATTTTGAACACAACTTAGTCGTAAAACCAAAGGTCCCCGACATTTAAATCAAGGAATTGAGTGTGGTGTCCTTTAGTAAAAGAAATAAAACCCAATTGCGGTTGAGTTGACTCCGATTCATGGTGGCCCTGTATGTCAGAGTAGAACTGTGCTCCATAGTGTTTTCAATGGCTGATTTTTTGGAAGTAGATTGCCAGGCCTTTCTTCCAAGGCATCTGTGGGAGCACTAGAACCTCCAACCTGTCAGTTAGTAGCTGACTGTGTTAATCATTTGCATCACCCAGGGACTCCCTTTGGTAAAAGAAGGAGAAGCAAATCTGCGTGTACTGAGTTTCTTTAGTATCAACAGTGGAAGTGCATCTGGAATGCTATTTCACTTAGCAAATTTCAATCTAAAATCACCGTCTTATAGTGGGAAGAACATTTCTAAGGAGAGATGTGACCTTGGGCAGGTCACCTATGCTTCTTTGCGTCCTATTTTCCTCACCTGTGAAATGAAAGAATTGGATGAGAAGGTTTTAAAGGAGTCTTCTAGCATTAACAGGATACAGTATCTAAAACCCACTCTGTTAACTTGTAATTTTTCATTTGATCTTTTGTTTTAGTAATTGATTCTTCATTCCTCAAACAGACTCATAAATGACTACCTAAAGTAAAACCAGAGTCCAGCTGAATTGAGGTCATACACTACTATAGTAAGTCTGTAGCTGCTGGAGATTTTCTATTTATCTGCTATAGGTGCTTCTTCCAGCTTTATCCTTGAGGTCATTGGACGGCTGACAAAAGTAATTAAATCCAAGTGTACAGCTCACCCAGTCTGCTTTCTCTTAATAAAAATCAATAGTTCCCTTCCATGTATGGGCTACACAGATATATTTACCTCATTCAGGAAAGGGACATTAGGGATGTTAACTAAATCAATCACAAGTTTGTACAGCCTGGGGTTCTAGAAAGACTGAAGTTGCTGTGTATTGAATGGGGATGTGGGCTGTCAGTCTTCTGGTATGGTACGCGTTTCCAGAACCTGTTAGGAACTTTCCTTTAATGTTGTAACCTCAGTATCAGGGACCCTGGGGGTGGTTTAGCTGCATTCTCTTTTCCTCTATTAAAAGTCTAAAGAAGTTAGAATCAAGGTATTTTTCCGTGTTACAGCTGTGTTTTGTTAAACTGATAATTGTACTCAACTTCCCCAAGAAGGTCCCTAGACTTTGGCTTGGTAGATGACAGTTAATTTGGAAGCTTCATGTAATAAGAGTAAGGCTTGGTCTGTCCACAGATACACTTTCTTGTAAAAAACAGCATTCAGTCAAACACTAGGCTCTTTGGAGAAATGCTTGTTAACGTTCATTTGTATTTTGGTTCTTTGACTAAATGAAAGCATTTCTGTAGAGTAGCCTGAAGCCACAGTTTTGCATTTTCATAGGTGCTTTTACTCTTGGGACATTTTCGTTTTTCTAGTCTGCTTTAGTTTGGGCACTTGGAAAAAAGCCAAGGCACAATGGGCTTCTTACTCTAGGTACTAAGATCCTCAGGTTAGGGTCGGAGGAGTTTGGGACCCTGTGGGTTAAATGCAGCCCCTCTAAAGCCTCCTGGGCCATCCAGCCACAGGGGCAGCTTCAAGTCCTACAGACCTTGTTTGCTTTACATACAGTTGTCACTCCCACTCCTCAAGGTGAATCGTGCACCTTCCATCCGACTGTGCAGCTTCTGCCCCTTTCAACCCTCTCCCTGTGACTGCTGATCCCCCAACTCCCCCCATGGAGGCGGGCACATTTGGTCTCATCTGTGCTCGCCAGCCACACTTCATGCATCGTGGAGGTCCCAGACTCTTGCCATCTTTTAGATGCTCCAAATAATAAAAACGGATCGCTGGGAACTGTGCCTTTGTGATACACTCTAACCAATGGTATCTGGCCTGTGTGTGTGGTGAGGGGTCAGATCAGAGCGCAACCTGAGATTCTCACTTTGGCTCACTTGGCTTTTGTTTAGTCCTGTGCTCTGGACTTCAAATCTTCACTAGGATTCTTATTCCTTCTATCTCCCCCGTCACATGTAAGTTGTGGTTTGATTCTTAGCTCTTCTCCAGAATAGCATTAAGACGCCCATGGTTCTTGGGAGTGTTCTCTCTTATAAGAGAACAACAAACAATTTGATAGAGTAGAATTTTTCTGATACACACACATCGACACCCACAGGAGGATTCGTATTTTTCACTATCTGCATGCAGTAGAGGGTTAGGCAGCCAACCTCTGTTTCCATTGTAGATTATAGGCGATCATAGAAGCCATCTGTAGGACTCACTTGGCTAAGTGCTTTTTCTAGCATCATCTCATTTCTTCTCTGCATTAATTCTGTGAGATAGGTACTACTAGTAGTCCCAGTTTACAGACAAGAAAACTGAGGGTCAGAGAGGTTGTGACTTGCTTAGGTTCACACAACCAGGAAGTATAAATTCAAACCATGATCTATCTGTCTGACTTGAAACTCATCTGCTTAACTACTGTGCTCATGCCCTATGAATCCATTGAATCTCAAGTTGCCTGAAGACTCCTTTTCCCTCACCAGTTGACCCTCCCTTCCTGCAGTGGAGTGTGACTGGTGGGGGCAGGGAGATGGCAAGGCGCACAGACTTCTCCTTCTTATCTTTAAGAGACAGTTATCTCTTCCCTTGGCCAATCTCCTGCTACTGACACTTCCTGCTACTGCCCTGTTCATTTTATTTTGAATGTCTGACAAATTAAATCTTCCAAGGGCGGTGGGGAGTGAGGAAACGCCTTTTCAGGTGTTGAATGGAACTTTAGGTGTTGGTAGCTGCTAACAAGAAGGGAAAGAGTGGGAGAATTGGTCCCTGAATTCATGAGTACAAATTATACTTTGTAGTTTAATTTTAGACCTTTCCACTCTATGGGAACTGCTCTTTCAAAGGTCCTCAGATACATACAAAATCTTTACCACTGTGTGCCAGCCCTCCACAGTATGATGCCGATCAACTGTATTGCTGCCTGCTGCAAACTGTAGCCACAGGGAACCATGAACCAGTTCTGGAAGATGCCAGCTCTTTTCTGCCTCCCCTGGGGCCCCACCTCCACATGTTAAAATTCCACCCACCCTACATATCCCAAATAGCACCCGCCATTGTGTTATCGTTTTTCCCTTTGAATACTTATTTGTCTTTCTTTATGACATGTAATGTTTTGCCTATAATTGCAGTGATTAGTGTACCTGCCTCATCCCCTTATTAGACTGTAAACCCTTGGAAGGCAAGGACTATTTCCTAGTCAACTTTATAACCTCAGTGCATAGTACAAGGCCTAGTATGTGTCAACTGCTCCATATATACTTTAAGACAGGGATTGAATTAGGAAAAGCCAGATTGTAACAAGTGTCTGACTGCACTGAGCTGATGGATGTGCCCCTTTATTCTGAAATCATATCCCTTCATTCTCTGCATCTTTGCTTTCTGCTGGTTTTCAGATGAAATAACAAGTATGCAAGGTAGAGGAATCACACCTCAACTGTGTATCTAAGCTTTAATGTCTGATTTACCTTCATGGGGAAGGCGGCCCTATATCACCCTCAACAGAGACTTACTTTATTTGTTTAAAAAATTATTTTTCTCGTTGTTTCGAGTGGACTCTTCTTCTGGAAAATACCCTGTAGTTGTTGAGTGCCACTGAGTCGATTATAACTCACAGTGGCCCCATGTGATAGACTACCCAACTGGGTTTTCTAGTCTGTATCTTTATGGAAGCAGATCACCAGCTCTTTCTCCTACAGAGCCGCTGGGTGGGTTTGAACCACCAGCCTATCCGTTAGCAGCCTAGCACTTAGCCATTGTGCCACAGGGCTACTTGGAAAATACCCTAGTGCCCATCATGTAATTTATAGTTGGATGATGAAGTATTATAAGACATTTTGTGAATCTGTAAATCTATGCTAAAGCAGATATTTAGCAAGTTTTTAATCTATGGCATCATCCTAAGATCTTTGTGGACTAAAGATTTGGAAAAGTTATTTGCTCCTGCTATATTCTCATTGCTCTCTGCTGGGTTTCACATTATCTCTGTCCTCACAGGCTTGTTAGCGAGAGAGACTCAATTTAGGAAGGTCACATTGTGTAGGTCACATTGTATATGCAGACTGAGTATAAACTCCAGTTCAGTCACTTAGACATGTGACTCTAATCCTCAGTTTTTTCATCTGTAAAATGGAGAGTAAAATATTCATTGCACACAGTTATGCAATGGAATAACATGTTAAAAGTGATTGACACACTCAAATCAATGCTCAGTTAATGTTAATTCCCTTCCTTCTAATATTACTCAGTATCTAAAATGTAAGCAAATCACCTGGTACATTTAAATGGTAACATTTATAAGCTCATAATAATGAGAAGATATTACATGAGTATAACACACACTTTTTTAAAAATTTGAATTTACCTTATGAAGATAGTGTTTTAAACCTTTTATAAACTTTTCTGTGAATCCACATAAACCCATAAATGTGCTGTTCTTTCCTAGAAAGGGTTGGATATCATGATTTTCTTGTTCTTAATATAGCTTACATTATTTTTTATATTATGATTTTTTAATCTTTAAAACTTTAGCATTTTTCTTATTTCTTATTCAGATTAATATTGTCAGTTGATACAAGTAACCATTAAGAAGCATAATGGTAGGAACCAAAGACTTAAAGATTTTTTTTTTAAGCTAATTTAAATATCTGGTTAATGTGAATATAAATAATGACCTAACATGCTGAATTCCTTATTTTGGGTGTTTTTTGAAGTTGAACACTACACATATTAATCATATAATAGACTATTTCGATAGGGGAAACCTAATTTCCTAGGGCTAAACCAAATCAGAAATATTTAAAATATAATTAACTTACCATCCCCAAAATAATGTATTACAAAATGTGATTTAATTATTTTCATTTGATAACTACATATGTTTTCTAAATCTGACATGAATTTTTAAGGAAAAATATGGAAAACCAACTACCTTACCTCTTTCATTTAAAAGATTTTGTAGTATTCTAATGAAAGAAAAATAGTAGAACTTGTGTATAAAGCTAAGTAAAAAAAATATAACCAGGAAGAAGGGCAACAATGGAGATGATATACTTTCTCAACTATGAGGAAGCAGCCTCATTTTAATATCAGAAAAAAATTATTTTCTCTCGTTGGTCCCTATGTAAAGTAATTTTGTTTAAAACTGTACAGTGTCAGGATTCTGGAAAACCATTCCTTGGGGAAGTGGTCAGAACTAATTACCTATACTGTTGTTGCTGGATGTCTTTGAATTGATTCCAACACACTTTGATCCAGTGCGACAGGGTAGAACTGCCTCATAGGATTTTATAGGCTGTAATCTTTATGGAAGCAGATCACCAGCTCTTTCTCCTGTGGAGCAGCTGGGTGGGTTTGAATCGCAAATCTTTTGGTTATGCTTAACCGTTGTGATGCCTTATTCTTGGAATGGGATGGGGGTATGTACCATAAAAATTCTGTGCAATTTTGATGTGCTGTGATATCTACTCTCTGATTTACACAGACATGCTGTAGAGGTTTCGAAGGAGGAAAAATCACACTTTAATAAGGAGCATCACGGAGGAAATGGGATAGGAGTTGGGTCTTGAATGATGAGTAATATTTAGATAGACTTATGTTTCAAGGGCTTCTTACAGAGGGGACAACATCAACAAATGTAAGAAGTTGGGAAAACACTTGGATATTTGGTACAAAATGTGTTTAAAATGAAAAAGCTATAATTTTATAAGATAAGTTTACAGATTTGAATTTGTGAGTTGAGTGCTAAAAGAGGTGTAGTGACAGACAACTTAAAACTCTTGGCTGGCAGTTACAGTGGCCCTGAAACAGATGCATGTGTAGCAGTGGGCTCCATGCTTACCACTAGCAAAGAAGTGTAGGCTGTTCTCATCACCCTAAGCCCCCTGTTTCTGATCATAGAGCTGCAAGTTCAGGGCCAAGTTGTAAAGTGGGTGAAGATTATTTTGAGTCATCTCCATACCCTTTCTTTCCAGAATCTTCCTTTATTTTTTTGCCCTCTCTTGTTAGACACCCACCTTTTTATGCTGACTGTCAAGGCCCTTTCTCTGCCTTGTCTACCTAATTATGACCTTATTAGCTGTGCCATGTCTTAGATGTTTGATTACAGAAAAAGCTAGAACAAAAGGAGTGTGTGACAGACCATTGGGGAAGGCAGCTTTGGCTGGTAGGGAGGAAGAGTGTGGGCTCTCCCATCTCTCAGAGAGTACCATCTGGGAACCAACCAAATATTCAGGTCTGTCGTTAGATTAAATGTCATGATCACAGTGGGTGGTGCTTTCCCCTCCGTGTTGTGGGAGAGAAACTACTCATTCCTTTGGGGAAGTTGATCACCCATGTAAGTATGGTTATTTTTTGTGCCTCTGACATGTACTTCTCTGAGCCTGATGGGAGGGGGAATCTAAGAACCCAGAATGGAACTTGTTACCTTGAATATCCAATAGTAATTGATAACTGGAGTGTACTTTGTGTGTGAGACTTACTTGACATTTGAGAGATCTTGGAGTATATATACTTTTCCAGCTTTTTCTTGACAGACTAAGATGATTAGTGATATGTGATGTCTAAGGAGATAAAATGAGCAAGGCTGGAATGCACGTTGTTTTTCTGACAGGGGACTTTTAGAAGGCATTAGAGAAGCATGAATATGTTTCTCTAACTGACACCTTGGTTTTTGTTAAATAAGAGACCACCAAATCTCCTCCACAAAGCATTCTCTAGGGAATAAACCAATTGGGCGTTACAATGGCCCTGGTTTAGGCTTACGATCCTGCTTACTTTTATATCAAGTGGAGCTTTAGTTCCAGTTATTTCACTGTGAAAACTGAAAGATTGTGCTCGGAAAAGATTTCCCCCGTTCTTGTTAAATGTCCTTTCTCCTCTAAAGTTAAGCTTGTTATCGTGAAAAGAAATGATTTTTGAGCCTAGCAAAATGAATTCTGATGTTTGCAATTCTATGACTACTTGGCTGAAGGTTAAAATCTTTGATCTTGCAAGTAAGTTCCATTAACCAAGGTAACACTCTTTGAGGTGCCAACTGAGTTAATGATCGTTAGCAAGCAAGTTCCTTTCGAGGCATCAGTTGTTCTAGGTATTCTCGGGATGATGAGCAACAATGCTCTCTAGTTTGGAGTTTCTCCCAACTATAAACTGGGCTGTAATTCTTGGATTTGGAGGAATACTATAATAAAACAAAACAGAAAATCCAAACCTGTTGCCTTCGAGCGGATCACAACTCATGCTGATGCCCGTGTGTTACAGAGTAGAAATGCTCCATAGTGTTTTCCTGGCTGTAATCTTTATGCGGAAGCAGATCGCCAAGACTTTCTTCCGAAGTGCCACTGAATGAGTTTGAGCTGCCAACCTTTAGGTTAGTTATTGTGTGTCATCGAGTTGATTTCGACTCATATTGGCCCTATATGACAGAGTAGAACTGCCCCATAGAGTTTCCTAGGCTGTAATCTTTATGGGAGCAAATACCAGGTCTTTTCTTCCACGGAGCCACTGGGTGGGTTCGAACTGCTGACCTTTTGGTTAGCAGCCAAGCAGTTAACCATTACGCCATCAGGGCTCCTTTTTAGGTTAGTAGTTGATCGCAAACCATTTGCACCACTCAGGGAGCCTAATATCATAATATCTTGCTTTAATTTGTTGTTTCTAAGTGGGATAAATGAGATTCCTGAGGGGCCACTGTTTTTCATGCTTCTGGGTTATGTTAGTTATCCCTCTCACCCCCAAAAAGGAATGCTTTTGTGATAATTTCCCAAGGAAACTCCTATGAGACATTTGATATTTTCATTTATTCACACACACACACACACACACACCCACCCACCCACCCAGTTGTTGATGCCTCTATTTTGTTAGGCACTGTGTTAAGTAGTGGGAGAGAAGAAAGATGAACTGAACACAGATCTGCCTTCAAATTACTTACACTAGTCTGTAGAGGAACTAGGACACGCACACGTAGGCGTATCACAGTTGCTTAGCTCTTTATTTTATACTGCACTGAGTTGGGCACAGGGTAGTTGCTCAATCAGTGCTTTCTGGCTGACAGTTAACAAGAAAAGCACGTAGATATCATCCCATCCAACTCATTCGTGTCCGTGGTGAGGAAGCAGACTCGGAAAGGTTAGCCAACACACTAACTTAACACAGCTAATTAGAGGCCAAGCCAAGGCTGTTAGATTCTGAGTCTGAGCCGTTTCTGTTCTCCGTTAAGCTGCCTTTTCTGATTTCACTGCATCACAAGCTCCAGACTCATAACCAGCTTCAACTTACGGACTTCCCATGAGGACTTTGTCACCCCCAAAATTAAGTTAGAAGTTGGGGCTCTGGAGTGAGTTAATATAAAGAGATCATACTTAGCTTGTGTTACTTCACAAAGTCTCATTTCAAATGTGTAACAATTCCTCCGCTCCTTTTTTCTTTCTTTTTTTTTTTTTACATCTTATATTCTTCTCTTCAGAGACAGAAATTGGTAAGAAGATAGAAGATGTCAGCTTCAGGGCCTGCCAGTCCTGCTATCAAAAGCTAATTATTTTACAGTGTGCAAACAATATGATTGGGGCAGGGAAAGTATTCTTGATCATTTATATATATATATATATATATATATATATATATATACCTTTAATTAAAAGTCAGATTGAAATTATTTCTGGTTTCAGATCAATCTTTTTCATTAAGTAGCTATTGCTGAATTCTCTGATTTCAACTTATTTCTCTTATAGACTTCACTGTTGGTCTGATGCTAGACTAATGTGTGTGAAATAGATTTCTGACAACCAAATACCCATTTGGGAGAATATATTTTCTGTATATATATGTCTCCCCGAATGTCACACAAGACCTGTGTATTTAAAATACATAAAAGGTAGTTTCAAAAGCACACTGCAAAACTGGAAAGGGGTAAAATCAATACTCTATTAGCTATAACATTACACAGAATTTCTATTCATAGATTAAAAAAAAAAACCCTCTTTGATTTCATCTTTTGTCAAAATAAATAACTAGCTTGGTTTTAAAATCAATTCCCCTCTTCTATATTTAAGTTCTTGAGGCTTTAAAACTGTATACAAAATGACAAACAGGAATTAAAATAATTATTACCAATAATAAATTGCAATTATAGTGTACTGCAGTTTTTTTTAATTAAACAATTCTCTAATGCTGTCTCTGGTAGAGTGAAAAGCAGAACTTAAATGAACATATTAAATTCAACACAACCTTGCTATTGGAGAAGTTAATATTTTAAAAGCTACTTTTCTTTCATTGTCAAAAGAAAGTGGCTATTCCATTTAGAGGAAAAGGGTATCCAGAGAATATTGTCAACTCATTGGCTAAATAGGCCTTTTTTTCTGTTATGTTTTAACTCAAATTGTCTTCATAGAGAGGAATGTAGATTTGAGTGTTTGGGATGTAGGAGAGAAGTGCATGTCCTTGCATAGGTTTAAAGCTACTTCCATTTTTCCCACTCCTCTTCTTTCTTCTTGTTCTCTCTCTCTTTTTTTCCCCCCAAAGTGTTAGCTGGACTAGCAGAGTGACTGTACTCGGTGAGCAAGGAGAAGAAGCCGGGGGACAACTGATGGCCCTTCTCCCCCCAGGCTTTTTAGTGCTGGGAGAACCTAACAAAGTAGATCTTCACGGAGGGAAAACGTCTTTATCTGAAATCAGTTCCAAACTTAGAGAAAGTTAGTAGTTTTCAACATATTTCTGATACTGATCTCTGCCAAGGCAAATACTAAGACATATTTACGTATTTGACATTGTGTATTTAACAATTTGGCAAGATAAGTGTTTTAAATAATCACATTTTGCTTTTGATAACACCTTTCCTGTTAATACTTTTCAAAACTTATAGACATTGGCCCACAATACCGTGGATAACAAAGTTCTATCTTAGGCTGCAGTTGGACCATTTAGAAGGTCTTTTGCGGTTCACTTAGAGAGGTCTTATTCCAGGACAGACGTGCACAAGGCCGGCCAGGTGTGCAGTCACTCTGGATGCCACCTGAGTCCATTAATGAATCCCAGGGGGAGGAGAAGGGGCATTACCACATCCTGGACAATCAACAATTCCCAAACATCTTGATGCTCCATGCCAACTACTGCATGAGGAAAAAAGAGTCCCTGATAAGAAACATTTAAAATGATACAAAGTGCTTTATGCCGTCAGACAAAAAAATTCTTGAAGTACTGTGTTTTTATCTTTTCTTTTGAGTGGGGGGTATTACTGGGACAATTTTACCCATTGGCCATGACGGGAAAAGCACCTATGACCACAAGATTTTCAAGGCCTATGAAAATGTTTCAAACCTTACATTGTTTTGCTGGCTCCAAAATAATAATAAAAAACTCCCTCAAAACCAACCCTGCAAAATTGGAATTAGTGACTATTTGATTTAATTATCTTTAAAATATAACACTGTACCAACTAATCTACTACAACTCAACCCACACAGTTGTAATTTACAGCTTATTTTAATATATTTGCTCTGTTATGGAGGTGGTTGTTGTTAGGTGCCATCAAGTCGATTCCGACTCATAGAGACCCCGTGTACAACAGAACAAAACGCTGCCCAGTCCTGTTCCATCCTCGCAATTGTTGTTATGTTTGAGCCCACCGTTGCAGCCACTGTGTCAATCCATCTCGTTGAGAGTCTTTCTCTCTTTTGCTGACCCTCTACTTTTCCAAGCATGATGTCCTTCTCCAGGGGCTGATTCCTCCTGATAACATGTCCAAAGTATGTGAGACAAAATGTCACCATCTTTGCTTCTAAGAAGCATTCTGGCTATACTTCTTCCAAGACAGATTTGCTTGTTCTTTTGGCAGTCCAATATTCAATATTCTTTGCCAACACCATAATTCAAAGGCGTCAGTTCTTCTTTGGTCTCCTTATTCATTGTCCAGCTTTCCCATGCACATAAGGTGGTTGAAAATACCATGACTTAGGTGAGGTGCCCCTTAGTTCTCAAAGTGACATCTCTGCTTTTTAACACTTTGAAGAGGTCTTTTGCAGCAGATTTGCCCAGTGCAATATGTCATTTGATTTCTTGACTGCTGCTTCCATGGGTATTGATTGTGGATCCAAGTATAATGAAATCCTTAACAATTTCAATATTTTCTCCATTTATCATGAAGTTGCTTATTGGTCCAGTTGTGCGGATTTTTGTTTTCTTTATGTTATGGTGTAACCACTAGATCTTTCAAAGGTCTTAAAAATCTGCAATCCTCGCTCCCTCTGTGTGTGTGTGTGTGTGATGGGGAAGGATAGGGTGTCTTGAGAGGGGAGGAGAGGAAGTTTTGGGAGGAAGGGAAACCTCTTAAAACTTGTAACCAAAATTAGAAGCCATGGTGTTAAATGTGATAACTTCTGTGAAGCTCACACTATTTCCAAAAGTACTTCTAAAGATAAAATGATTTTCTTTGAACAAAGACTACAACTTAATTTTGAAATGATAAACAGGATTAATAGGAGTTGGGACACACAATTCAAACAAGTTTTAGACTTGGCAGTCATCATTCCCTGAGCAATGAATTAGAAAATCTATTCTTAATGATCATAATGCGCATATGTGCAAATGTGATTTCCTTGGAAGAAAAGCTGATGTACTGAAATTAGAATTCACAAAACAGCTATATGAAGGAGTTGCTTTCTCAAATGATTCTTTCTTTATAGAAGAATATCTTGCAGATTAAGTCATTTTGAAGGTATACATCTGCTTGAAGCATTTGTTTAGAGACCAAGTCTGAGGAAAGTGGTGGGGGTTATTAGAGAATCATAAAGCCCAAACCCAGCATGTCTAAAACTAAACCCATCACTGCCTTTCCACATATCCTCTCATCTTCCTATCCGCTACCTTGCCTAACTCAGTTCAAGAACTTTCGTTCATTCAGTTGCCTAAGCTGGAAGCCTCTCTTCCCCCATCTCCCATTTCCTCTCTTCTCACCTTTCACAGCCACCAATTAATTCTGTTACTTGTGCCTTCTCCACTGAGGCACCCTATGTGTTTTCCTTTTCACAATGTTTTTTGTCCTATGGGAGGATTTTTGTAATGAGCCATATGCTTCAAACATCTTATGTGTATTATCCTATATTTAATCCTTACAGTTGCCTTGTAATATTGTTGTTTTGGAGCCCTGGTGGCGCGGTGGTTAAGAGCTGAGGCTGCTAACCAGAAGGTCGATGGTTCGAATCCATCAGCTGGTCCTCGGAAACCCTATGGGGCAGTTCTACTCTGCCCTACAGGGTCACTATGAGTAGGAACCAACTCGACGTCAATAGGCTGGTTTTTTCTTTTTGGTTTATTGTTGTTAGTTGCCATTGAGTTGGCTTCAACTCATGGTGACCCCACATACAACAGACCAAAATGTTGCCAGTCCTGCACCATCTTCACGATTGTTGGTATGCTCCAATACATTGTTACGACATTGTGTATTTTGAGCACCCTCCAATCTGGGGGGCTCATCTTCCAACACTATAGCAGACAATATTTCTTTGTGATACACAGGGTTTTCATTAACTAATTTTCAGAAGTAGCTTGCCAGGCCTTTTTTCCTAGTCTGTCTTATTCTGGAAGCTCCAATAAAACCTGTGCACCATGTATGACCCTGGTAGCATTTGAATGTCAGCAGCATAGCTTCCAGCATCCCATAAACATGTAAGCCACCAGAGCATCACACACACAATACAGGTTATTCAGATTAGGAAGCAAGGCAGAGAGATTAGGAAGGGTGAGATTGGGGATGCGTGAAGGTGTAATAGCCAAAATTTACAAGTCCCAGTTACATGTGTGGTACTGTGCTAGGTGCCTCATATTATGTTATCTAGTTTAATTCTTACAGCTACTCTTGAGGTAGGAATTATACCCGTTTATACCAGGGAGGAGGAAACTGAGGCTCAGAGGTTAAGACACGTGCTTGAGGTTGTACAAGATGTAAGTGGTAAAATCAGACTTGGGGACCAGGCTCAATTCTTCTGCTGTGTTCCCTGACAAGGAGACACATGTTTAATATTGAAGTCTTTTGATTTCTATTCTAGTTTCCAAATGTCTTGTCACTACTATATCCTTTTAACTAATTAATATATCTGGCAGCAATGAATAGTATGTTGTTGTTGTTGTTGTTAGATGCCATCGAGTTGGTTCCGATTCATAGCGACCCTACAGGTCAGAGTAGAACTGCCCCATAGAGTTTCCTAGGAACGGCTGGTGGATTTGAACTGCTGACCTTTTGGTTAGCAGCCAAGCTCTTAACCACTACACCATGAATAGAATACATGTTGGTAATTAGTAATAGTTCCATGGATAAAGGACTCTATTTCATCATAAGGCATTTTAAAGTGTCTGCTTGCTTTAATTTGTTGCAGTATTTTTTATTTCTTTGCTAAGGAATCGTGCTTCTCTGAAAAAGGCCATAACAACTTCCCCAGAGATTGCATTCCTTACACTTAATGGAATGTCAATGCCTTTTCAGTGGAACTTTTAAATATAGGGGTTAAATATATAAAGGAACAGCCAAAGCTGAGTAGCCTGGAAACTTTTCTTATAAGGTCTTGATGCTGAACACCTGTACAGAAACACTCAGATTTACAACTTTAGACAGTATCAACAGAGCCGAGAACTTATTGACAGTAGAATTCATATTGCATAAATATAGACAAAAATTAGATAAGTACAAGAAGTGGGTTAGCTCACAGGAAGCACTCAATAATTGATCAGATATTTATATTTAGTTTAAGTTCTCATGTTACATGCATTAATTTTCAGAAGTAGCTTGGCAAGTCTTTTAAAGAGAGCACAATCATAGAAGACTCTTGAGGGTCTAGAAAAACTGCAATTAGGGGAAAATTTGCTCGTCTTGTGGGGCAGTGAAAAGAGGCCTAGTTTTGTGAATCCAGAGGTCTGTATTATCTTTGCCATTAACTTACCACATAACGGTGGGTGAGTCCCGTGAAAATGTTGGTTCTCAATTTCCTTTGGGTAAATTGAAGGGGTTAGACTAACTCTCTAAGGCCCTTCTAGCTCTCATATTCCAGTATGCTCTAAGATTCAAATTTGTTGTGACGGTTCTCTTCACCTCATAAAGAGAAAGATAATAATTCACTTCTTTCCATATTCATGAAGATTAATATCAGAAAGGTGCTCAGTCTTTGCATTTGCTCTCTTTATGAATTGCAACCCCAGAAGTTGTGCCGTGCTGCATTCACGGGAAAACAAATGACTTTCATGCATAATGAAGCTCATATCTTGCTAATCTGTCTTGTATAAACTAAGTCCCTAAGGTATAACAATCATTCTTAACTGCGCATTTGTTTGGATTCTCTGACATACAACTGTAGTCATTTAAAAAGAGGCTTATGCTCTTATAATTCTGGAATAAGACATTGATTTGTTATTATTACCTTTCCAGAAATGATTCCATCTATCTGCAGAACCACAGTTGAACTGAATCACCTTAAATAATATAAATAGGTATCGTGAATAAGGTAAACAATTCAACTGCCCCTTAAAACATGCCTTATTTTCTAGTGAATTTATGTTGATACGCCAGTTAAGATACGAGGTCAAAATTTTTATTCTATAACCTCAGGGAAGAGCTGAGGAGTTGGTGTAGCTAGGAGGGCAAACTGCAAAACAAGCTTCCGGCAACTGAATGTAACTCCCCCGGACGCCACCTGGGTTCTGCTTTCCATGCTTGATCATCACAGCTCCCCACAGGGAGGAATTGAAAGCTCTCGAGTCCCAGGCAGCTCTGTTGAGGCTGCTTCCCAGGACATTTCTGAGACGATGTGGTTCGTGAGCCACAGAATTTGATCCCTAACAAAACAGGTCAGCGAGGGGGAAGCAAAAGCCAGAGATTTACAGGGCTGTCAGGGCAAACGAAAGTGCCTAAAAATATAGGAAAAAAACGTTATGGAGTTGAATAAATTGAGAAGTAGAAGAGCGCACCAAATAAGAAGTTCGAGGTACCACTTGGATTTATTCAGTTTTTAAAAAGATCAATCCTTTAAATGTTGGGGGAATTAAAAATAAAGGTTCTCTTTAGGAAGATGAGCCATTAGATTCCACAGGGCCAAAGCCAGGACTCCCCTGCGGGATGCCAGTTAGGTTTCCCATCACCAGCCCCCCGACCTTGCTTATCCATCAGGTTCTCCTTCTCATCATCTCACACCCTTTCACATTCTCCTTAACTCCCCTATCCTTCAGTATCTTCTTCCATGCCACTCACCATGAACAACATTAAGAGTTTATTTTCTAGTGTCTGTTCATCAAAGATCTTTTTGTGCCGTTTTGTCTTAAGATTCTGACTATGTGTCAGCCATGTTACAACCGAGAGAACCTATTACACCGTAATAGTTTTCTTATCAGGATGACATGTGGCGTACAGTATGTAGTTGTTGCTAGGTGCCGATGAGTCAGTTCTAACTCATAGAGACCCTGTGTACAACAGAACGAAACGCTGGTCAGTCTCGTCCCATCCCCATGATCATTGTTATGTTTGAGTCTATTGTTGTAGCCTTTGTGTCAATCCGTCTTGTTGAGGGTCTTCCTCTTTCTCCTGACCCTCTCCTTTACCAAGCATGCTGTCCTTTACCAGGGACTCGTCCCTCCTGATAACATGTCCAAAGTACCTAAGATGAAGTTTCGCCAAAGGAGCATTTGGGCTGTACTTATTCCAAGACAAATTTTTTCGTTCTTCTGGCAGTCCACTGTGTATTCAATATTCTTCGACAACACCGTAATTCAAAGGCATCAATTCTTATTTTAGATTTCCTTATTCATTTTCCAGCTTTCACATGCATGAGACAGTTGAAAACACCATGACTTGGATCAGGTGCACCTTAATCCTTAAAGTGACGTCTTTGCTTTTTAACGCTTTAAAGAGGTCTTTTGCAGCAGATTTGCCCAATGCAATATGTCGTTTGATTTCTTGACCGCTCTTTCCATGCATGTTGATTGTGGATCCAAGTAAAATGAAGACTTTGACAACTTCAATCTTTTCTCTGTTTATCATGATGTTGCTTATTGGTCCAGTTGTGAGGATTTTTGTTTTCTTTGTGTTGAGGTGTAATTCATCCTGAAGCCTGCGGTCTTTGATCTTTATCAGGAAGTGCTTCAAGTCCTCTTCACTTTCAGCAAGCAACCCTGTGTCATCTGCATATTGCAGGTTGTTAATGAGTCTTCCTCCAATCCTGATGACATGCTCTTCTTCATATATTCTAGCTTCTCGGATTATTTGTTCAGCATACAGATTGAATAAGTATGTTGAAAGGATACAATCCCGAAGCACACCTTTTATGACGTTAAACCATGCAGTATCCGTGCTCTGTTTGAACGACTACTTCTTGGTTTAAGTACAGGTTCCTTATGAGCACAATTAAGTGTTCCAGAATTCCTATTCTTCACAATGTTATTCATAATTTATTATGATCCACACAGTCGAATGCCTTTGCATAGTCAATAAAACACGTAAGCATCTTTCTGGTATTCTCTGCTTTCAGCCATGACCCATCTTATATCAGCAATGATAGATATCCCTTGTTCCACAGCCTCTTCTTCTGAATCCAGCTTGAATTTCTGGCACTTCCCTGTCGATGTACTGTTGCAACTGCTTTTGAATGATCAACAAAATTTTACTTGTGTGTGATATTAATGATACTGTTTGATAATTTCCAAATTCTGTTGGATCACCTTTCTTTGGAATGGGTACAAATATGTATCTCTTTAAGTTGGTTGGCCCAGAAGCTTTTTTCTAAATTTTTTGGCATAGACAAGTGAGGATTTCAAGTATTGCAATCATCTGTTGAAACATCTCAATTGGTATTCCACCAATTCCTGAAGCCTTGTTTTTCACCAATGCCTTCAGTGCAGCTTGGACCTCTTCTTTCAGTATCCTTGGTTCTTGACCATATTCTACCTCCTGAAATGCTTGAACTTTGTTGGTAATTCTTTTTGGTACAGTGACTCTGTATTTCTTCCATCTTCTTTTTTTTTTTTTTTTAATATATTTTATTGTACTTCAGGTGAAAGCTTACAGAGCAAATAGTTTCTCATGAAATAGTAGTACACATGTTGTTCTATGACATTGGTTAACAACCCCACAACATATTAAGCCTCTAAATTCTCAACCTTTTTTTTTGATGAAAATTACAGATGGCCAAAGATACACCGTTTCAAAAATTTCTACATTCACAGTTCAGTGATATTGACTATGCTCTTCCAACTGTGCTGTTATTCTCACTTAAGATGAAGGCTTACAGAACAAAATAGTTTTTCATTTAACAGTTACTACACATGTTGCCCTATGACAATGGTTAACAATCTCACAGCACATCAAGAATATCCTTACTCCACCTTGTGTTCCCTATCACCAGGGGGCTTCCTTGTCCCCTTCTGTCTTCTGGACCTTGTCAGTGGACTATTGTACCTCTTTAGTCTCATTTGTTTATTTATTTATTTATTTTATTTTATTTAAACACCATTTCAAAACTTTTTACTTACACATTTAAGTGATATTGACTATGCTCTTCCAATTGTGCTGCCATTCTCGCCCAAGATGAAGGCTTACAGGACAAAACAGCCTCCCATTTAATAGTTACTACAAATGTTGCCCTATAGCAGTGGTCAACAATCTCACAATACATTGACAGTGTCCTTATTCAATTTGTGTTCCTTATCATCAGTTTCCTACTCTCCCTCTGCCTTCTGGCCCTTGTCACTGGACTCCTGTACATCGTTAGTCCCATTTAGTTTTACTGGGGTGTCCATTCCCAGGCTTAACATCGAACCTTGAAGGTAACTTCACCTCTGAGCTGAAAGGGTGTCGGGGGGCCACACTCTCGAGGTTTCCCTAGTATTCTTTAGGCCAGTATATCTGGTCTTCTTCTTTTTTTTGGGAGTTAAAAATTATGCCCTACATCCTACTCCAGCTCTGCCCAGAACCCTCTGTTGTGATCCTGGTCAGAGGAGTCATTGGTGGTAGCCGGGCACCATCCAGCTGTACTGGGCTCAGTCCCGTGGAGGCCTTGGTAGCTGTGGACCATTAGTCCTTCGGACTAATCTTTTCCTTGTATCCTGTTCTCTTCGTTCTCCCTTGTTCCCGAAGGGATGAGATCAGTGGAGTATCTTAGATGGCCGCTCATAGGCTTTTAAGACCCCAGACACTACTCACCAAGGTAGAACGTAGAGCATTATCTTTATAAGTAGTGTCATGCCAATTGAGCTAGATGTTCCCCGAGATCATGGTCCCCAGAGCCCTCCGTCCAACAACTCAGTCCCTCGGGGGGTTTGGATGTGTCTATAGGGCCTCCATGACCTTTCCTTGTGCAGGTTGTGTTAGTTTCCCCTGTACTATGTACTATCTTACCTCTCACCCAAGTTACCACTTACCTATTACCTATTTAGTATTCCCCCCCCTCCCATCCCTGGTAACCAACAAGGATTGTTACATTTTGCATGTGAATTTTTTCATGGGTTTTTACAATAGAGGTCTCATACAATATTTGTCCTTTTGTGATTGACTTATTTCACTCAGCATGATGTCCTCCAGTTTCATCCATGTTATGAGATGGTTCACCAATTCATTGTTGTTCTTTGTCGTTGCATAGTACTCCATTGTGTGTATGTACCATAGTTTGTGTATCCATTCATCTGTTGATGGACATCGAGGTTGTTTCCATCGTTTTGCTATTGTGAATAATGCTGCCATGAACATAGGTGTGCATATGTCTATTCAAGTGATGACTCTTATTTCTCTAGGATATATTCCTAGGAGTGGGATTGCTGGATCTAATGGTATGTCTATTTCTAGCTTTCTGAGGAAACGCCATATCATTTTCCAAAATGGTTGTATCATTTTGCATTCCCACCAGCAGTGTATAAGAGTTCCCGTCTCCCCGCAGCCCCTCCAACATTTGTTATTTCCAGTGTTTTTGATTCGTGCCAGTAATGCCGGGGTGAGATGATATCTCATTGTGGTTTTAATTTGCATTTCTCTAATGGCTAGTGATCGCGAGCATTTCCTCATGTGTCTGTTGGCTATTTGAATGTCTTCCTTGGTGAAGTGTCTGTTCATTTCGTTTGCCCATTTTTTGATAGGATTGGTTGTCTTTTTGTTGTAGAGGTGTTGGATTTTCTTGTAGATTATGGAGATTAGACCTTTGTCTGACTTGTACTGTCCAAAAATTTTTTCCCAGTCTGTAGGTTCTCTTTTAACTCTTTTGGTGAAATCTTTTGAAGAGCATAGATGTTTGATTTTTAGAAGATCCCAATTATCTAGTTTATCTGTTGGGTTTTTTGTGTTGATGTTTATGGTTTGTATCCTGTTAATGCCATGTATTAAGGCCTGAAGTGTTGGTCCTATTTTTAGTTCTATGAATTTTATAGTTTGAGGCTTTATATTCAGGCCTTTGATCCATTTTGAAGTAGTTTTTGTATATGGTGTGAGGTATGGGTCCTGTTTCATTTTTCTACAAATGGATATCCAGTTTTGCCAGCACCATTTGTTAAAAAGACTGTCTTTTCCCCATTTGATGTATTTTGGGCCCTTGTCAAAAATCAGGTGACCGTAGGTGGATGGATTTACATCTGAGTTCTCAATTCTGTTCCATTGGTCAATGTCACTGTTGTTGTACCAGTACCAGGCTGTTTTGAGTACTGTAGCTGTATAGTAGGTTCTCAAGTCAGGTAGTGTGAGTCCTCCAACTTTATTCTTCTTCTTCAGTAGTGCTTTACTTATTCGGGGTTTCTTCCCTTTCCATAGAAAGTTAATAATTAGTTTTTCCATCTCTTTGAAGAATGTTGTTGGTATTTGTATCGGGATTGCATTGTATTTGTAGATTGCTTTAGGTAGAATTGCCATTTTCACAATGTTGAGTCTGCCTATCCATGAGCATGGTATGTTTTTCCATTTATGTAGATCCCTTTGGATTTCATGCAGCAGTGTTTTGTAGTTTTCTTTGCATAGGTCGTTTATATTCCTGGTCAGATTTATTCCTAAGTATTTTATCTTTTTAGGGGCTATTGAAAATGGTATTGATTTCCTGATCTCCTTTTCATCGTTCTCTTTACTGGTGTATAGGAATCCAACTGATTTTTGAATGTTTATCTTGTATCCTGCTACTCTGCTGAATCTTTCTATTACTTCCAGTAAATTTCTCGTGGAGTCTTTAGGGTTTTCTATGTATAGTATCATATCATCTGCAAACAGGGAGAGTTTAACTTCTTCATTACCAATTTGGATGCCCTTTATTTCTTTCTCTTGCCTTACTGCTCTAGCTAGAACTTCCAGCACAATGTTAAATAGGAGTGGTGATAAAGGGCATCCTTGTCTTGTTCCTGTTTTCAAGGGGAATGTTTTCAGCCTTTCTCCATTAAGAATGATGTTGGCTGTTGGTTTTGCATAGATGCCCTTTATTATGTTGAGAAATTTCCCTTCTATACCTATTTGATTGAGAGCTTTTATCAGGAATGGGTGTTGGACTTTGTCAAATGCCTTTTCTGCATCAATTGAGATGATCATGTGATTTTTTTCTTTCCTTTTATTTACGTGGTGGATTACGTTGATGGATTTTCTAATGTTAAACCATCCTTGCATACCTGGTATGAATCCTACTTGGTCGTGGTGTATTATTTTTTTGATATGATACTGAATTCTATTGGCTAGAATTTTGTTCAGAATTTTTGCATCTATATTCATGAGAGATATTGGTCTGTAATTTTCTTTTTTTGTGATGTCTTTGCCTGGTTTTGGTACCAGCGTTATGCTGGCTTCATAGAATGAATTTGGAAGTGTTGCTTCCTCTTCTATGCTCTGAAATAACTTGAGTAGAACTGGTACGAGCTCTTCTGTAAATGTTTTGTAGAATTCTCCAGTGAAGCCATCTGGGCCAGGGCTTTTTTTGGTTGGGAGTTTTTTAATTACTTTTTCAATCTCTTCTCTTGTTATGGGTCTGTTCAGATTTTCAATATCACTTTGTTGTAGTTTGGGTAGGCCGTATGTTTCTAGAAATTTATCCATTTCCTCTAGGTTTTCAAATTTGTTGGAATATAGTTTTTCATAATATTCTGTTATAATCCTTTTTATTTCAGTTGGGTCTGTTGTAATGTCCCCCATTTCATTTCTTATTTGGGTTATTTGTGCCCTCTGCTGTTTTTCTTTTGTCAGTCTGGCCAGTGGTTTGTCGATTTTGTTGATTCTTTCCAAGAACCAACTTTTGGTTTTGTTGATTCTATTGTTTTTCTGTTCTCTATTTCATTTATTTCTGCTCTGATCTTTACTATTTCCTTTCTTCTGGTGGTTGTAGGCTTTTTTTGTTGTTCTCTTTCTATTTGTTTGACTTCTGTAGTTAATGTTTTGATTTTGTCCCTTTCTTCTTTTTTGATATGTGCATCTATTGCTATAAATTGTCCTCTGAGGACTGTCTTTGCTGTGTCCCAAAGGTTTTGGTATGATGTGTTTTCATTTTCATTTGATTCTAGGAATTTTTTAATTCCATCTCTGATTTCTTCTATTACCCATTGATGTGTAAGCAGATTATTATTCAGTTTCCATGTGTTTGATTTTTTTTCCTTGCTCTTTCTAGTGTTAATTTCTACCTTGATGGCATTGTGGTCAGAGAAGATACTGTGAATTATCTCAGCATTTTGGATCTTGTTGAGGATTGCTCTGTGGCCTAAGATGTGGTCTATTCTGGAGAACGTTCCATTTGCATTGGAAAAGAATGTGTACTTTGCAGCGGTTGGATGGATTGTTCTATATATGTCTGTGAGGTCCAGTTGGCTGATTGTGCCCTTTAGGTCTTCTGTATCTTTGCTGAGTTTCTTTTTAGTTGTTCTGTCCTTTACTGAGAGTGGTGTGTTGAAGTCTCCTACTATTATTGTGGAACTGTCAATTTCTCTTTTCAGTGCTGTTAGAGTTTGTTTTATGTATTTTGGAGCCCTGTCATTGGGTGCATAGATGTTTATTATGGTTATGTCTTCATGATGGATCGTCCCCTTCATCATTATATAGTGTCCTTCTTTGTCTTTTATGGTAGATTTTGTTTTAAAGTCTATTTTATCTGAGATTAGAATTGCCACTCCTGCTCTTTTTTGATAGTTGTTAGCTTGATATATTTTTTTCCAACCTTTGATTTTTAATAAATTCACATCTTTGTTTCTAAGGTGTGTCTCTTGTAGACAGCAAATTGATGGATCCTGTTTTCTTATCCATTCTGCCACTCTCCGTTTCTTTATGGGTGCATTGAGTCCATTTACGTTCAGTGTAATTATTGATAGATGTGAGTTTGTTGCTGTCATTTTGTAGTGCTTTTTTTTGTGGTGCTGAAGTTTTCTTTGTTCTTCTTACTCTCTTGTGCTGAGTTACTTTTGTTTGTGGATTTTGTGTTCATTTCTTTTGTTTTTGTAGGTTTTGTTTTTGTTGAGACTTTATGTTTTTCGTCTTTATTTTTATGAGTTGGTTTGTTAACTTTCTTTGTGGTTCCCATGAATTTTACCCTTGTCTTTATAATTTTGAAGCAGTCTACCCTTACTTGGTATCACCTTGCCTTCCTCTCCTTTAGAAGGTTCTATACCTATGCCGTTTGTTCCCTCTTTCATTGTTTTGATGTTGTTGTCATCCTTTGATTGATTTCTCTGATTCCCTGTTGTATATCTTTTGTTTTTGGAAAGTCCTCTGTAGTTCAGTTCCTAGAATGGTATCTGGTTCATGTGAACCGGCGTCCTAGGTCCTAGGTCCTGCCTGAGGGCTGAAGCTGTTTGTCCTCAGATCGAAGAATTCCCTTTAATAATTCTTGTAAGTTTGGTTTGACTTTTGCATATTTCTTTAGTTTCTGTTTATCTGGAAATGACCTAATTTCACCATCAAATCTGAATGAGAGTTTTGCAGGATATATTATTCTTGGCTGACAATTTTTTTCTTTCACGATTTTATATATGTCATCCCATTGCCTTCTTTCCTGCATGGTTTCTGCTGAATAATCTGAGCTTAGTCTTATTGTTTCTCCTCTGTATGTGACTTCTTGTTTTTCACGAGCTGCTCTCAGGATTCTTTGTTTGTCTTTAGTTTTAGCGAGTGTGAATATGATATGTCTTGGTGATTTTCTTTTGGGGTCTCTTCTATATGGTGTTCGTTGAGCTTCTTGGATGGCCAGCTTTTCATCTTTCATGATATTGGGAAAGTTTTCTGTCAGCAGTTCCTCAATGATCCTCTCTGTGTTTTCTGTTTTCTCCCCCTGTTCTGGTATGCCAATCACTCGTAAGTTTTTGCTTTTAATTGTGTCCCACATAACTCTCCGGGTCTCTTCATTTTTCTTTGTTCTTTTTTCTGAGTTTTCCTGAAACAGAGTTGTATCCAAGTTTTGTCTTCATTTCCACTGATCCTGTCTTCCATGGTTTCAAATCTACTTCTCAGCCCTTCTATGACACCGTCCATTTCTGAAATCTTGTTGTTTATCTTTTGGATTTCTAATTGTTGTTTTTGTATAATTTCGAGTTGTGAATTTATTTTGGCATTTTGTTCCTGCATCATCTTCCTGAATTCTTCCAATTTTTTGTCTGTATTTTCCATAAATTTGTCTATTTTTTCCTCATGTTTGTCAGCTTTTTGCCTCAGTTCTTGGAAAATTCCGAGTATTAGTGATTTGAGTTCCCTATCAGGTACTTCTAGTGCATTTTCTTCCACAGGAGAGTTATCTGGTGTTTTAATTTGGACGCCTATTGGAGCCATCTTGTCTTGTTTTTGTAAATGTTTTGATATTGTTTGCTGTTTTCGGGGCATTCAGTAGATATTTCTCTCGTTTATTGATTGTAGATTTTTTTTTTTTTGTTTCGTTCTTGTGGTACAGCTGGGCAGATCTAGCTGAGGAGGAGCCACTGGGACGGGTTGCTTGTGGCACTCACTGCAGCCACCAGGACGGTCGGTAGTCAGTGCTGGGCAGGTTCCAATAGGGCGTGCCTGCACCGCTTGGTGGTGTGATGTCTAGTGCACGGTGCAGGTAGGTAGGGTGCAGCGGGAAGATGGTTATGTGTGAAGCTAAGCTGGATATGGGAGAGAGGAGAGAGGAGGAGGAGCAAAAAGCGTACAAACATAAAAGAATGCTAGGGGAGCTTGTCGTTGGAATGTACAGATGAGAGACTATGGGATGGAGGAAACCAGAAGGGGGAAGAGAAAGAAAAGGAAAGAATGACCAAATAAAAATCAGAAAAGTTAAAGAACTGCAAAGTTCCCAGGGATCCCACCGATGCAGCTATGAGGTCTGGAGGAGTCGGTCTAAATTTTCACAGCTCAGCCTGGCCAGAAGGTACAGAGGCATACATCGCCTGGTATTCAGGGATCAGAAAGAGAAGGAAGAGATAGAGAGATGAGAAATTAAGCAATGAAGAAAGACAAAAGGGAAAAAGAGGTAAAAGATGACAAAACTAATCAAAAAAAGGAAGAAAAATAAAATTGAAAAAAAAAAAAAAAAAGGGCAACACCAGCAGTCAGTGCCTACAAATGGGACCCAGAGAGCCCCCACTCAGGGGCGCGAATTCCAAGAACCCGGTAGTCTCAGGGTTAAGAGACCGTGGCCACGGGAAGCAGAGGGGCCAATGAACAAAGGCCCCGGGATCCCACCCGCACGGGAGCCCAGACCTGGAAACAGCCACACGCCTGAACGCAGCCCCACAGCCCCGCAGGAGAGAGCAGAGACGGCACTCGGAACCAGGCACCCAGGCTAAAGGAGGGGGAGGTGGCAGAAAAAGGTTCGCTAGCTGCCAGCAAACGGCTCCCAGAAAGCCGCCAGCCCGGGCGCACGGAATCCAAGCACCAGCGCCCCCCAGCTCAGGGACTCCGGCCACGGAAAGCAGAGGGGCGAACGAACAAAGGCCCCGGGATCCCACCCACGCGGGAGCCCAGACCTAGAAACAGCCACACGCCCGAGCGCAGCCCTACAGCCCCGCAGGAGAGAGCAGAGATGGCACTCGGAATCAGACACCCAGGCAAAAGGAGGGGGAGGCGGCAGAAAAAGGTTCGCTAGCTGCCAGCAAACGGCTCCCAGAAAGCCGCCAGCCCAGGCGCGCGGAATCCAAGCACCAGCACCCCCCAGCCCA
Organism: Dugong dugon; assembly: GCA_030035585.1. Lineage (NCBI taxonomy): Eukaryota > Metazoa > Chordata > Mammalia > Sirenia > Dugongidae > Dugong > Dugong dugon. The sequence goes on from CM057465.1 coordinate 12,978,364, forward strand.
GGGACCCTGGCCACAGAAAGCAGGGGATCCCCAGCTGAGGCGGAGAGGGGTGGGTGGTGGGAGAGCGTGCACCGCAGTTTACCGGTCGTTCTGTCTCCGACCAGATGCTCTGCAAGGCTGCTCTCCCGTTCGCTGGTCTCCGATAGGAATCCAAGATGGTGGATCCACGCTGCGTTAGCTGGTAAGGAATCTCTGCCTGAGTCTCTCCTCGCTCTCCGTTCTCTTTTAGTATTCTCACTCCGTTTGGTGTTTGGCTGAGTTCTTTATCTCTTCATTTGGTGTTCTAGGGTTTCAGGATTGTTGATTCTCTGTTAGGCTTAGTTTTTCGGATCTTTGCTGTGGAGGGACGGCATGGTGTTTCTGCCTAGAGCGCCATCTTGCCCCCTCCCTAGGATCTTCCATCTTCTTTTGATGCTTCCTGCATCATTTGATATTTTCCCAGTAGAATCCTTTAATATTGCAACTCAAGACTTGAATTTTTTCTTCAGTTTTTTCAGCTTCAGAAATTCTGAGTATGTTCTTCCCTTTTGGTTTTCTATCTCTAGGTCTTTGCACATGTCATTATAATATATTTTATCTTGTCTTTTCGAGCCACCCTTTGAAATCTTCTGTTCATCTCTTTTACTTCATCATTTCTTCCTTTTGCTTTAGCTACTCGACGTTCAAGAGCAAGTTTCAGAGTCTCTTCCGACATCCATTTTGGTCTTTTCTTTCTCTCCTGCCTTTTTTAATGACCTCTTGCTTTCTTCATGTATGGTGTCCTTCATGTCATCCTAAAACTCGTCTGGTCTTTGGTCATTAGTGTTCAATACTATTCTTGAGATGGTCTCTAAATTCAGGTGAGATATACTCAAGGCCATACTTTGGCTTTTGTGGACTTGTTCTAATTTTCTTCAACTTCAGCTTGAACTTGCATATGAGCAACTTATGGTCTGTTCCACAGTCCACCCCGGCCTTGTTCTAACCAACGATATTGAGCTTTTCCATGGTCTCTTTCTGCAGATATAGTTGATTTGATTCCTGTGTATTCCATCTGGTGAGGTCCATGTGTATAGTCACCATTTATATTGTTGAAAAAAGGCATTTGCAATGAAGAAGTTGTTATTCTTGCAAAACTTCTATCACCAAGGTCATGTTTTCCAACTACCAATTCTTTTTTGTTATTTCCAAATTTCCCATTCTAATCGCCAGTAATTATCAATGCATCTTGTTTGCAAGTTCGATCAATTTCAGATGGCAGAAATTGATAAAAATCTTAAATTTCTTCATCTTTGGCCTTAGTGGTTGGTACATAAATTTGAATAATAGTGATATTAACTGGTCTTCCTTGTAGATGTATGAATATTATCCTACCACTGACAGCATTGTACTTCAGAATAGATCTTGAAATGTTCTTTTTGATGATGAACGCAACACCATTCCTTTTCAATTTGTCATTTCTGGCATTGGACCATATGATTGTCTGATTCAGAATGGCTAATACCAGTCCATTTCAGCTCACTAATGCCTAAGATATTGATGTTTATGCTTTCCATTTCATTTTTGAGAATTTCCAGTTTTCCTAGATTCATACTTCGTACTTTCCTCATTCCAATTATGAATGGATGTTTGCAGCTCTTTTCATTTTGAGTTTCTTCTCATTTTGAGTCGTGCCACATCAGCAGATGAAGGTCCCGAAAGCTTTACCCCATCCATGTCATTAAGGTCGACTCTACTTGGAGGAGGCAGCTCTTCCCTAGTCATACTTTAAGTGCCTTCCAACCTGAGGGGTGCTATATCAGACAATGTTCTGCTGCTATTCATAAGGTTTTCACTGGCCAATTTTTTCAGAAGCAGACTGTCACGTCCTTCTTCCTAGTCTGTCTTAGTCTGGAAGCTCTGCTGAAACCTGTCCATCATGGGTGGCCCTGCTGGTATTTGAAATATCAGTGGCAAAGCTTCCAGTATTACAGCAACACACAAGCCACCACAGTACAACAAACTGACAGACATGTGGTGAGCAGTCTGTGGAGCAGAAGATAAAGGTTCCGAGCAACTGGGCTCAGAAAGCCTTATTTGAAAGTTCCTCTGACCTTTTCAAAAGAGAAATAATAAGAGATAACATTTATTAAGGAGCTTATGGTGTGCGCAGCAACATAATGTAAGTGCATTAAGTTATTTAAATAATGTATGAGGTAAGTACTGTTATTGTTTCCATTTTACAGATTGGGAAACTGAGGAACATGTAGGGTAAGAAATGACTAAACTCATGTAGCTCACATAAACTCACATAGTAAGTGGTGGTTATTGCCAGTTGCTGTCGAGTTGGTGCCAGCTAATGGCTACTCCATGTACAACAGAGTAAATTATTGCAGCCACTGTGTATTTTGAGTGTCTTTCAACCTAGGGGGCTCATCTTCCAGCATTATATTGAATATTCTGTTGTGATCCATAGGATTTTTTCCACAGGCTAATTCAGAAATAGATCACCAGGTGTTTCTTCCTAATCTGTTTTAGTCTGGCAGTTGAAATAGTAGTGCAGGTCTCATGTGAGGGATCTAATGCTAGCACAAGCAGTCTCTTCCTACTCATGGGGGACAGATGCCCACCATAGACAGTCATCTGCCTAGATTCCAACTTATTCACTCTGCCATATGGCAGAAAAAGAATTTAGAGTTTCTTCACCTCAGGAACTACTTTCTGCCTCAAGCATTACAGAAGACATTAAAGTTTTTTCCTCAAACAGCTGTTTTTTTAAACAGATTTAAAAAAATTGTAAAAGATAATACATATACCAAAAAGTACATAAAACACGTGCAAAACTTAATGAATTATTATAAAGTGGACATCGGTGTAAACCTCATCCAGGTCAAGAAATATAACATTGCTAGTCCCTGAAAGCCCCTATGTGCCACTTCCAAATCTCAACTCCTTCCCTCCTCCTTAAATGTTTTTGAATTTTATGGTAACAATTTTCTTCATTTTCTTTAAGTTTTACCACCTAGGTTAGCATCCCTAAATACGATGGTTTCATTTGCCTTTTATTAAAAAAAATGAAATCATTGTGTAGATATAAATTATAGCATACATCCTTGATTTATCAAAGAATTATATTAATTGGTACCTTCTCTCTCCTCCAAGACAGAGAAAGGACCTTACAGTATTTTAACTCTCTTTATTCTCCCACCTGACAAATATGCTATTGCGGCTAGTATTTTAATTCTCTCTCTCTATATTTCAAACATCAACCTTCCATCTGGGATTATTCTCCATCTGCCTTCTTGTAGTGTGTGTTCACTGGTGGTGAACTTTCAATTTTTGCTTGTCTGAAAAATTCTTTATTTTGTTTCCATTCTGAAAGAATATTTTTACTGGGTATAGAATTCTAATTTGGGTATTTTCTCTCAGTTCATATATGATATAATTCCACTGTCATCTGGCTTCCATTTCATTATTGAAAAGGTAACGGTCAGTTAGTGTTAAATTTTTAAAAAACAATTTGTCTTTTTATCTCCCCACTGACTACTTTTACTATTTCCTCTTTGATTCTGTAACTTTCTTCTAGGTGTGGATTTTTAAAAATTTATCCTTTTTAAATTAGCTGGGAATCTTGAATTTATGATTTGCTATTTGGCATCAGTTTGGAAAATTCTCAACCATTATCCCTTCAAATATTCCTTTGCTCTATCTTCTTCCTCTCTTTCTTTTAGGAGTCCTGTTATACATATATTAGATTTTCTCTCTGTATCCTCTATATCTCTTATCCACTGTTCTGTATTTTTCATATTATCTATCTGTGTTTCTGACCAGCCTTCTAGTTCACAGTCGATGTCTTCAGCTGTATCTAATCTACTACTAAACCTGTCCAATGAGTTCTGAATTTCCGTTTGGTGTGTTATAGACTTTTATTTATTTTTTTAGTTATTTCTAGTTATCTGCCAAAAATTTAAAACTTGACTTTTATCTACTTGTACATAATAAACAAATGTGTCTAATAATTCCAGATGAAATTTCTATGGATCTGTTGCTTCTGCTGGTTACTGATCCTGGTGTTTTGCAATCTAATGTTTTTTTTTTTTTTATATTTCACTATTTACTGAAACTTGAATTTGAAAAATTATTGTATAAATAATTTGAGCCCTAGAACTAGAACAATCATGTCTTCCTCTAGAAAATACCCACTTATTTTTAATAGGTACATAGGTCCACTAGCAATCTTGAGTTACTTGGCTTTCTGGGCCACTCAGAAGACTTGGAGCTGGGCTGTAATCCATATGAAGGCTTATTCTTCACTTCTATGACTAAGGAGGAGCCCTGGAGGGTTCAGGCCCCAGGGCAGGGTGGTTTACAAGGGTATTCACCCCTGTGGGCTCTGGATTCCAATTTCCCTTTCTAGCCAGCCCCCAAAAGCAAGATCAGCCTCCCAGCTGCCTCTTTTGATTACCAAATGCTCCCAAGGCAAAACAAAACAAAACAAAACCAACTTGTTGCCATCAATTCTGACTCATAGCAACCCTATAGGCAAAAGTAGCCCTGAATGCTGGGCTCAGCACTCCAATTCCTGTCCCTCTCTAACCAAAACCAAACCAGTTGCCCTCAAGTTGATTCTGACTCTTGGAGACTGAAGGAAGGTGACTGCTTTCCAGCATGAGATTCACTTCCCACAGTCTCCACGACTACCCATGACCACTTAACTGTACTAAAAAATGCACCCCAGGGGAGGTAGTTTCTCCTGGTGACTTTTAATCCTCTATATCATTAATTGGAAACCCTGGTGGTGTAGTGGTTAAGAGCTACATCTGCTAACCAAAAGGTCGGCAGTTCGAATCCCCCTGGGGCTCTTTGAAAACCCTATGAGGCAGATCTACTCAGTTCTATAGGGTCGCTATGAGTCAGAGAATCAACTCGACGGCAATGGGTTTATTTATTATTATTATTTTTGTATCATTAGTCAGAAAATGTAGGTTTACACAATTAATCCTGTAGCTAGTGGGAGAAGAAATGTTCTTTCTGGTCATACACCCAGGGTCGCAGGACTGCTATGCTGCTTGAATTTGAACAAAGCTTGGCAATAGGATGGTCAGGCCAGGTGCCGCTGAACAAAGGCCACTTTCTCTTAACCCCTATGCATGTTCCCATGCTCTCTGAAGTATAAAATCCCTGGATCCTTCTGCCTCGCTGCCTTTCTCCTGCAAAGTAAACTTGCAGCCTTATGGTGTGCAGAAGGGATTTCCTGTGTCAATTTACCCTGGGATGGGGGTCTTAGTGAGGCCGACCTCATGATGAGCCATATCCCATTCATCTGCATTCTAACCACTATGTAAGTGAATAAAAGCTTATAAAATACCACCAGGTAATGTCAATTAATTACCGAGAGATACTGCCCCCTACAAGCCCAGTTTTCATAGTGGCTCACTGCAGAGACCCCATGTGCTTCCGAGTAGAATGTGCTTCATAAGGTTTTTAATGGCTGTGACCTTTCAAAAGCAGAATGCCAGACCTTTCTTCCGAGGTGCCTCTGGGTGCATTTGAACCATTAACCTTTCAGTTAGCAGCCTAGAGCTTAACGGTCTATACTACCTCTAATTTTAATTGTCTCCCTCTAATTTCTCACTAGCTTGTTATCTCTGGTGGTTTTAAGAATTTTTTTTAATAGTCCATTCAGATGTTTTAGTTTTCTTCTGCAGAAGGATTGGTCCAAATTTTCTAGTCTGCCATTACTGGAAGCGGAAGTCTGAGGTAGGTCTCCAACAATTGTTTTTATATCTTGCCTTCAGCTTGTTTCTGGACAAGGCTAACTACTTGCTTCAGCCTCTCATGCAAGCCCAGACTCTGCACACACACAGGGTAGTTTTAGCTGTAGGTGTAGACACTCTCTTCCCATTTCTTTCATAACTGACTCAACAAGGCACTGTTTACTGAGGCCGTTGGGCATTTTCCTTACTCAGCCTCTATAAACTGACTCAGCCTCTATAAAATGACTGTTGAAAACTCTCACTGCTACCAGTTCTTGTGATCTGTGGCCTCTCACACTCTCTTCCAGGGGCAATGTCAGGTTTCATATCTGTATTCTCAGGCCTTAGCATAGTGTTGACACTCAAGAAATGCTTACTGAATGAATACATGAATGCATAAATGAACCATTTGAGTTGGACACAGTGATAGAGTCAAGAGGGAAAGTGCTCAGCATTGTGTGACTCTGATATCATTTTTTGCAAAAATCTCTCATAGTCTGTTTTTAATCTATTCTCTGTTTCACATTTTATAAATCTAGTTCTCAGGGCTTTTCATTACTTGTATTTCATCACTATGGACATATTATTTTGTACTTGAATAAGGTAGATACTTAAGATTTTTGACAAATTTTTGAAAAATTTAACTAGATATTTTTAAATGAATGGTGAAGGGTTCGTGTTTCACCTCAAGAAATAAAAATATTGAGAGACAATCTCAAGTGAATAATAATTAGAATGGGTCATCTTGATTCTCTTAAAAATAAAAACATTAAAATTTTTAATTGAACCTTACTCCCTTGACTTAGAATGTTGAAATCACTACACTAAATATTAACTTATTCCATTACTATCTTTTTTTTTTTTTCCATTAGTTCAGCCTGGGTAATGAATTTGCATGATTAAACTGCATGCCTGAATGGGAAGCCTACTCTTAAATATGAAAAAATAATGAGGGACAGGAATAGCAGAGATAATTGAAATGCCCCCAAAATCTTCACATTGAATTTTAATAATTTGTTTCAGCATCTCACACTAAGCTTTTTAGCAAGTAGCAGGTAAGCAGAGTGGACTGACTTGAACATCAGCTTCTCTAGTCCCTGTTCACCTCTCCACTGAGGTTCCGACCTGCAGTGAAGTGGCTAAGAGCCTGGCAGTGGGAGGCATAAAGAAAAGCAGAGATTCTGGTTAATTCACAAAGTGCCCAGTCAGCTTCTGGAATAATTGAGAGTCAGCTGTAACAAATGCGCTTTCCATCTCCAGCACAGAATAATGCTGGGCAGCAACTCTGCACTGTTTTTTTTTTCCCCCTCTCAAAACCATTCCCATCCATAAGATTCTTTTTCTATTACTTTAAAAATAATCAAATAAGAGGTAAACTTTTAAATTTTTTTTTATATTGTACTTCAGGTGAAAGCTTACAGAACAAATAGTTTCTCATGAAACAGTAGTACACATATTGTTTTATGATATTGGTTAACAACCCCACAACATGTCAACCCTCTAACTTCTCAACCTTTTTTTTTTTGGTGAAAATACACATAGCCAAAGATACACCATTTCAAAAATTCCTACATGCACAGTTCAGTGACATTGACTACGCCCTTCCAATTCTGCTGCTATTCACTTAAAATGAAGGCTTACAGAACAAAATAGTTTCTCATTTAACAGTTACTACACATGTTGCCCTGTGACAATGGTTAACAAACTCACAACACATCAACAATATCCTTACTCAACCTTGGGTTCCCTATCACCAGCTTCCTGTCATCTTCTGCCTTCTGGCACTTGTCACTGGACTCCTGTACCTCATTAGTCCCCTTTGGTTTTACGGGGCTGTCCACTCCCAGGCTGAACGGTGAACCTGGGAGATAACTTCACCACTGAGCTAAAAGGGTGTCTGGGGGCCATACTCTTGGGGTTTCTCCAGTCTCCTTTAGGCCAGTAAATCTGTTTTTTTTTTTTTTTGTGAGTTAGAATTATTTCTACATCCTTCTCCATCTCTGTCCAGAACCCTCTGTTGTGATCCTGGTCAGAGCAGTCAGTGGTGGTAGCCGGGCACCATCTAGCTGTACGGGACTCAGTCCAGTGGAGGCCTTGGTAGCTGTGGTCCATTAGTCCTTCAGACTAATCTTTTCCTTGTATCCTGTTCTCTTCATTCTCCCTTGCTCCCAAAGGGATGAGACCAGTGGAGTATCTTAGATGGCCACTCACAGGCTTTTAAGACCCCAGACACCACTCACCAAGGTAGAATGTAGAGCATTGTCTTTATAAACTGTGTTATGCCAGTTGAGCTAGATGTTCCCCGAGACCATGGTCCCCACAGCCCTCCACCCAGCCATTCAGTCCCTCAGGGAGTTTGGATGTGTCTATGGGCCTTCCATGACAAGTTGTGCTAGTTTCCCCTGTATTGTGTACTGTCTCACCCTTCACCCAAGATACCACTTATCTAGTGACTATTTAGTATTCCCCCACCCCCACCCCCCCATCCCTGGTAACCAACAAAGATCGTTACATTTTGTGTGTGAACTTTTTCATGGGTTTTTACAATAGAGGTCTCATACAATATTTGTCTTTTTGTGATTGACTTATTTCACTCAGCATAATTTCCTCCAGTTTCATCCATGTTAGGAGATGCTTCACAGATTCATTGTTGTTCTTTCTTGTTGCATAGTATTCCATTGTGTGTATGTACCATAGTTTGTTTATCCATTCATCTGTTCATGAGCATCTGGGTTGTTTCCATCATTTTGCTATTGTGAACAGTGCTGCCATGAACATAGGTGTGCATATGTCTATTCAAGTGACAACTCTTATTTCTCTAGAATATATTCCTAGGAGTGGGATTGCTGGATCAAATTGTATGTCTATTTCTAGCTTTCTGTGGAAGCGCCATATCATTTTCCAAAATGGTTGTATCATTTTGCATCCCCACCAGCAGTGCCTAAGAGTTCCGATCATCCTGCAGCCCCTCCAACATTTGTTATTTCCAGTGTTTTTGATTTGTGCCAGTAATGCCAGGGTGAGATGGTATCTCATTGTGGTTTTAATTTGCATTTCTCTAATGGCTAGTGATCACGAGCATTTCCTCATGTGTCTGTTGGCAATTTGAGTGTCTTCTTTGGTGAAGTGTCTGTTCATTTCCTTTGCCCATTTTTTAATAGGATTATTTGTCTTTTTGTGGTAGAGGTGTTGGATTTTCTTGTAGATTATGGAGATTAGACCTTTGTCTGACTAGTACTGTCCAAAAATGTTTTCCCGGTCTGTAGGTTCTCTTTTTACTCTTTTGGTGAAGTCTTTTGAAGAGCATAGGTGTTTGATTTTTAGAAGATCCCAGTTATCTAGCTTATCTGTTGGGGTTTGTGCATTGATGGTTATGGTTTGTATCCTGTTAATGCCGTGTATTAAGGCCTGTAGTGTTGGTCCTATTTTTTCTTCTATGAACTTTATAGTTTTAAGCTTTCTATTCAGGTCTTTGATCCATTTTGAAGCAGTTTTTGTATACGGTGTGAGTTAGGGGTCCTGTTTCATTTTTTTGCAGATGGCTATCCAGTTTTGCCAGCACCGTTTGTTAAAAAGACTGTCTTTTTCCCATTGGATGGACTTTGGGCCCTTGTCGAAGATCAGGTGACCGTAGGTGGATGGATTTACTTCTGGGTTCTCAATTCAGTTCCATTGGTCAATGTGTATGTTGTTGTACCAGTACCAGGCTGTTTTGACTACTGTAGCTGTATAGTAGGTTCTGAAGTAAGGTAGTGTGAGTCCTCCAACTTTATTCTTCTTCTTCAGTAGTGCTTTACTTATTCGGGGCTTCTTCCCTTTCCATATAAAGTTAATGATTAGTTTTTCCATCTCTTTGAAGAATGTTGCTGGTATTTGGATTGGGATTGCGTTGTATTTGTAAATTGCTTTGGGTAGAATTGTCATTTTCACAATGTTGAGTCTGCCTATCCATGAGCATGGTATGTTTTTCCATTTATGTAGATCCCCTTGGGTTTCATGCAGTAGCGTTTTGTAGTTTTCTCTGTATAAGTCTTTTACATCCCTGGTCAGATTTATTCCTAAGTATTTTATCTTTTTAGGGGCTATTGTAAATGGTAATGTTTTCCTGATTTCATTTGCATGGTTCTTCTTATTGGTGTATAGTAATTAAACTGATTTTTGAGTGTTTTTCTTGTATCCTGCTTCTCTGCTGAATCTTTCTATTAGTTCCAGTAGATTTCTCGTGGAGTCTTTAGGGTTTTCTATGTATAGTATCATATCATCTGCAAACAGGGACAGTTTAACTACTTCATTACCAATGTGTATGCCCTTTATTTCTTTTTCTTGCCTTATTGCTCTAGCTAGAACTTCCAGCACAATGTTAAATAGGAGTGGTGATAAAGGGCATCCCTGTCTTGTTCCTGTTTTCAAGGGGAATGTTTTCAGCCTTTCTCCATTAAGAACAATGTTGGCCATTGGTTTTGCATAGATGCCCTTTATTATGTTGAGAAATTTCCCTTCTATACCTATTTGATTGAGAGCTTTTATCAGGAATGGGTGTTGGACTTTGTCAAATGCCTTTTCTGCATCAATTGAGATGATCATGTGATTCTTTTATTTCCTTTATTTATGTGGTGGATTACATTGATTGATTTTCTAATGTTGAACCATCCTTGCATACCTGGTATGAATCCTACTTGGTCGTGGTGTATTATTTTTTTGATATGATGCTGAATTCTATTGGCTAGAATTTTGTTCAGAATTTTTGCATCTATATTCCTGAGAGATATTGGTCTGTAATTTTCTTTTTTTGTGACATCTTTTCCTGGTTTTGGTATCAGCATTATGCTGCCTTCATAGAATGAATTTGGAAGTGTTGCTTCCTCTTCTATGCTCTGAAATAGCTTGAGTAGTACTGGTACAAGCTCTTCTGTAAATGTTTTGTAGAATTCTCCAGTGAAGACATCCGGGCCAGGGCTTTTTTCGGTTGGGAGTTTTTTTTATTACCTTTTCAATCTCTTCTCTTGTTATGGGTCTGTTCAGATTTTCAACATCACTTTGTTGTAGTTTGGGTAGGCCGTGTGTTTCTAGAAATTTATCCATTTCCTCTAGGTTTTCAAATTTGTTGGAGTATAGTTTTTCATAATATTCTTTTATAATCCTTTGTATTTCAGTTGGGTCTGTTGTAATGTCCCCCATTTCATTTCTTGTTTGGGTTATTTGTGTCCTCTCCTGTTTTTCTTTTGTCAGTCTTGCCAGTGGTTTGTCGATTTTGTTGATTCCTTCAAAGAACCAACTTTTGGTTTTGTTGATTCTTTCTATTGTTTTTCTGTTCTCTATTTCATTTATTTCTGCTCTGATCTTTACTATTTCCTTTCTTCTGGTGTTTGTAGGCTTTTTTTTGTTGTTCTGTTCTATTTGTTTGAGTTCTGTAGTTAATGTTTTGATTTTGTCCCTTTCTTCTTTTTTGATATGTGCATCTATTGCTATAAATTGTCTTCTGAGGACTGCCTTTGCTGTGTCCCAAAGGTTTTGGTATGACGTGTTTTCATTCTCATTTCATTCTAGGAATTTTTTTGATTCCATCTCTGATTTCTTCTATTACCCACTGATGTGTAAGCAGGGTATTATTCAGTTTCCATATAATTGATTTTTTTCCTTGATCTTTCTATTGTTAATTTCTACCTTGATGGCATTGTGGTCAGAGAAGATACTTTGAATTATCTCAACGTTTTGGATCTTGTTGAGGATTGCTCTGTGGCCTAAGATGTGGTCTATTCTGGAGAATGTTCCATGTGCTTTGGATAAGAATGTGTACTTTGCATTGGTTGGGTGGAGTGTTCTATATATGTCTATGAGGTCCAGTTGGCTGATTGTGCCCTTTAGGTCTTCTGTGTCTTTGCTGAGTTTCTTTTTAGTTGTTCTGTCCTTTACTGAGAGTGGTGTGTTGAAGTCTCCTACTATTATTGTGGAACTGTCAATTTCTCTTTTCAGTGTTGTTAGAGTTTGTTTTATGTGCTTTGGAGCCCCGTCATTGGGTGCGTAGATGTTTATTATGGTTATGTCTTCATGATGGATCATCCCCTTAATCATTATATAGTGTCCTTCTTTGTCTTTTATGGTAGATTTCATTTTAAAGTCTATTTTATCTGATATTAGAATTGCCACTCCTGCTCTTTTTTGGTAGTTGTTAGCTTGATATATTTTTTTCCAACCTTTGACTTTTAACAAATTCACATCTTTGTTTCTAAGGTGTGTCTCTTGTAGACAGCATATTGATGGATCCTGTTTTCTTATCCATTCTGTCACTCTCCGTCTCTTTATGGGTGCATTGAGCTCATTTACATTCACTGTAATTATTGATAGCTGTGAGTTTGTTGCTGTCATTTTGTAGTGCTTTTTTTGTGGTGCTGAAGTTTTCTTTGTTCTTCTTACTCTCTTGTGCTGAGTTACTTTTGTTTGTGGATTTTTTTTCATTTCTTTTGTTTTTGTAGGTTTTGTGTTTGCTGAGACTTGATGTTTTTCCTCTTTTTTTTTTTTATGAGTATGTTTGTTAACTTTCTTTGTGGTTACAATGAATTTTACCCTTATCTTTCTAAGTTTGAAGCAGACTGTCATTACTTGGTATTGCCTTGCCTTCCTCTCCATTAGAAGGTTCTATACCTATGCCGTTTGTTCCCTCTTTTATTGTTTTGATGTTGTTGTCATTTACTGATTAACTGCTCTGATTCCCTGTTGTATTTCTTTTGGTTTTGGATAGTCCTCGAGAGTTCATTTCCTAGATTGGTATCTGTCTTGTACGATCCTGCGTCCTAGGTCCTGCCTGAAGGCTGAAGCTATTTGTCCTCAGATTGAAGAACTCCCGATAATAATAAGTTTGGTTTGACTTTTAAATATTCCCTTAGTTTCTGTTTATCTGGAAATGACCTAATTTCACCATCAAATTTGAATGAGAGTTTTGCAGGATGTATTATTCTTGGCTGGCAATTTTTTTCTTTCAAGATTTTATATATGTCATCCCATTGCCTTCTTAACTGCATGGTTTCTGCCTAATAATCTGAGCTTAGTCTTATTATTTCTCCTCTGTATGTGACTTCTTGTTTTTCACGAGCTGCTCTCAGGATTTTTTGTTTGTCTTTGGTTTTGGTGAGTGTGATTATGATATGCCTTGGTGATTTTCGTTTGAAGTCTCTCCTATATGGGGTTCGTTGAGCTTCTTGGATGGCCAGCTTTTCATCTTTCATGATATTCGGGAAGTTTTCTGTCAGCAGTTCTTCAATGATCCTCTCTGTGTTTTCTGTTTTCTCCCCCTACTCTGGAATTCCAATCACTCGAAAGTTTTTGCTTTTGATTGTATCCCACATAACTCTCAGGGTCTCTTCATTTTTCTTTGTTCTTTTTTCTGAGTTTTCCTCAAGCAGAGTTGTATCCAAGTGTTTGTCTTCAGTTCCACTGATCCTGTCTTCCACCGTTTCAGATTTGCTTCTCAGCCCTTCTATGACACTGTCCATTTCTGAAATCTTGTTGTTTACCTTTTGGATTTCTGATTGTTGTCTTTGTATAATTTGTAGTTGTGAATTTATTTTGGCATTTTGTTCCTGCATTATTTTCCGGAATTCTTCCAATTTTTTGTCTGTTTTTTCCATGAATTTGTCTATTTTTTCCTCATGTTTGTCAGATTTTTGCCTCAGTTCTTGGAGAATTCTGAGTATTAGAGATTTGAATTCCCTATCAGGTAGTTCTAGTGCATTTTCTTCCACTGGAAAGTCAACTGGTGTTTTATTTTGGGTGCTTACTTGAACTATCCTGTCCTGTTTTTGTAAATGTTTTGGTATTTTCTGCTGTCTTCGGGGCATTGAGTAATTATTTTCCTCCATTTATTGATTGTAGATTTGTTTGTTTCGTCCCTTTTTTTTTTTTTTTAATTTGACTGTGTCTGAACAGGCGGGCTGTGTGTTCTTTGTTGTTTGCTCGTCTGTGGGAAGAATACTTTTCACCTCCTTCTCCATTGGCAGTGTCAGTCACTCAGATATGGTATGGCAGGGCAGGTCTAGCTGAAGAGGAGTTACTGGGACAGGTTGTTTGTGGCACTTACTACGGCCACCAGGGCAGGTCAGTAGTCAGTGCAGGGCAGGTTCCTGTAGGCCATGCCTGTGCTGCTTGGTGGTATGGTTTTATGTGCACGGTGCTGGTAGGCATAATGTAGCCGGGAGATTACTATGTGTGGAGCTAAGATGAATATGGGAGAGAGGAGAGAGGAACAGGTGCCAAAAACATACAAACAAACAAAAAAGAATGCTAGGGGAGCTTGCCATTGGAGTGGAGAGATGAGAGACTATGACGTGGAGAAAAACAGAAAGGGGAAGAGGAAAAAAAGGAAATAAAAGAACGAATAAATAAAAATTGCAAATGTTAAAGAACTGCAAAATTCCCAGGGATCTTACTGGTGCAGCTATGAGGTCTGGGGAAGTCTCTCTCAGGTGTTGCAGTACACTCTGGCTAGAAGGCGTAGAGGTATACAATGCCAGGTATTCAGGGAACAGAAAGAGAAGGAAGATATAGAGAGATGAGAAACTGAGTAATGAAGAAAGACAAAAAGGGAAAAAGAGGGAAAACAAAACAAAACAAATTAAAAAAAAATACCAACCAACAAAGAAATGCCCTCAGGGATCCCTCTGTACGTCTGTGCAAGCCAAGGGGGTAGTCACCTTGCCATGCAGCAGTGCCTGGCCAGAAAGGGCTCCCAACTCAAGAAAAGGAAAAGAAAACAAACAAACAATTCAAAACAAACAAACAAAAGCCCCGGGGTCCCACCAGCGTGGCAGCCCAGACAGGGAAGCAGCTCCACACTTGAACGGAGCTCCACAGCCCCTCAGTAAGAAGCAAAAATGGCGCATGGAGCCAGGTATTTGAGTGAAAGGAAGGAGAGGTTGTGAGAGGTAAGGAAGAAATCAAAAGAAGCAGAAAAAAAAGCAACATCAGCAGCCAACAAATGGCACTCAGAGAGCCAATTAGTGTGGGCTGGTGGAATCCAAGCAGCCGGTGTTTCTCGGACAAGAGACTGTGTCTGCGGGAAGCAGAGGGGGCCGAGTGTGGGTGAAGAAGGGTAGGGAGTGGGAAAGTGTATATCAAAAATTACCGGAGCTCTGCAGCCCCTCAGGAAGAGTGAAGATGGCCCATGTAGCCAGGTATTTGAGTGAAAGAGGGGGAGGTGGTGCGAGGTAAGGAAGAAATCAAAAGAAGTGGAAAAAAGCAACACCAGCAGCCAACAAATGGCACGCAGAGAGCCGGCCTGTTTGGGTGTGTGGAATCCAAGCAGCTGGTGTTTCCCAGACAAGAGATTGTGGCCGCGGGAAGCAAAGGAGGCCGAGGGGTGGTGAAGAAGGGTGGAGGGTGGGAAAGCATATATCGCAAATTGCGGGTTGTTTTGTCTCCCACTGGAAGCTCCGTGAAGCTGCTTTCTCATACCCCTGTTTGCTGGTCTCCGATAGGAGTCCAAGATGGTGGATCCGCGCTGCGTTAGCTGGTAGGGGACCTCTGCATGAATCTCTCCTCGCTCTCCGTTCTCTGTCAGTGTTCTCACTCCGTTTGGTGCTTGGCTGAGTTCTTTATCTCTTCATTTGATGTTTTTAGGGATTCAGGATTGTTGTTTTCTCTGTTCGGCATAGTTTTTCTGTTCTTTGCTTTGGAGGGATGGGGTGGTGCTTCTGCCTAGAGTGCCTTTTTGCTGGAAGCCAACTTTTACATTTTTGTGGTCCCAAATATTCTGAATTTCATCTAGAGAAATAAAAATCTTAAGAGCAGTTCAGCAAATGAACAAAAAGATCATATTTTCTTGATCTCTGAGCTAATGATTCTTTGCAGTGTGACAACTGGGATGAGTATATTTATCTTTCCTTCTGAGGTTTTTTTTTTAATGTCTGAGAAATGAAAGAATTAGTTTTGATTCATTACTTGAAAATACATGGGAGATTTGCTGCTCTGGCAGGAAAAAATTATATAATGAGCGTTTGCAATTGCTTCCTTCCCTTGTCTTCTATGGCGTAAGGATCCTTTGCTGTCTTAGCCTGATACCGAGCCTCTCTTGTGCTGAATGAGGGGAGGGGAGAACCGCAGAAGTTAAGGACAGGCCAGATTACTCTATATTAGAAAGGATGAGAGAGAAGAGGGATGGACAAGGAGATTCAAGGGCAAGGACAAGAAAAGAGAAAAAAGTAACAGAGGGGAGGGAAGGAACAAGATTAAGACGGAGAGAGAATATGGAGGTGGGGGAGGGGTGAGAAATAACTGCTGAGAGGTGAGAGACTTTGGACGTGTCATGGTGCTGAGGCAGGACTCCAGGGACCCAGTTTTATTCGGGTTACACTATTAAACACAGATGGCTCAGCATTCATGAGAGTATGACAATTTTCACCACAACTAAATATACATAAAATCTTTACGACTTTGTTTTTTACTCATGTCTTTTCCTGTAGTGTGTTTTTTGCATTGTCTTTCATTTTATTGAGCGTGACAAAAACAACAGTGATAGACATGTTATTTTTATAACATACGGTTCTATTGAGGATGAAATTTAATATTTATAGTCTGGAATTAGAGTGGTTTCTCTCAGGAACTCTGAAGTATAATTTCCCCTTTAACATATTTTATGTATTTATACATTTTTTTAAGCTTCATTGGAAAAATCAACCAAGTCATGCTCTGTACTCTGAGAATGTTGTAACACATCAATATTAATATGACTTTGATATTACATTGTGTGAATGTCTTTTTCTATTACTTTTTTTTTTTTTTTAATAGAGACTACTTTTTTTTGGTACTGGTTCCTAATTTATTTAAAAAAATATTTTCATATTTTTTTTTAGTCCTTCTTTCTTTGTCATTAATTATTTTATTTATTAAGCATTTCTGATCTTGCTGATACTTAACTTTTCATTCCTTTCTGTAGTTTTTGTGTAATAAAGTAGCTTTCCTCCAGTGCCTACCATAGTGCTTTGCATGTAGCACGCCCTCACATGCTGAGTAAATGTTTGCGGACTAGTAGATTTCCCCAGTTAGTTTCAGGGGTTAGTGGGTGTGATGGCTTTTCTTTTAAAAAAAAAAAATTATTGTTGTAGAAATGTACACAATACAACATTTGCCAATTTAACATTTTTAATGTATATAATTTAGTGACATCAATTACATTAATCATGTTGCGCTGCTATCACCAATAGCCATTGTCAAATTTCTATTGGTGTGACAGCTTTTTGATGTGTCCACTTGGCTAGGCTGAAGTACAGTCCCCAGTTATTCAATCAAACAGTAACTTAGGTGCTACCATGAAGGAATATTGGAGATTAAAATACCTAATCTGTTGACTTTAAGTTAATCAAAAAGATTATACTGAGTGTGCCTGATCTAATCCGTGAGTCCTTTAAAAGATGCCTTCTCTGTGTTCAGAGACTCCAAATAGCTGCTGAGTCTGAAACTGCTTTCTCTACCCCTCTAAATGTTGTGGTTCCAGCCTGCTTGTAGTTTTCCTTTCCCGATGACGTGTGGACAATAAACATCAGCTTATGGTATTAGAGAAATGCAAATTAAAACCACAATGAGATACCATCTCACCCCGGCATTACTGGCACAAATAAAAAAAAACTGGAAATAACAAATGTTGGAGAGGCTGTGGAGAGACCGGAACTCTTATGTACTGCTGGTGGGAATGCAAGGTGATACAACCATTTTGGAAAATGTTATGGCACTTCCTTAGAAAGCTAGAAATAGAAATACCATACGATCCAGCAATCCCACTGCTAGGAATATATCCTAGAGAAATGAGAGCTGTCACACTAATAGACATATGCATACCCATATTCATTGCAGCATCGTTCACAATAGCAAAGAGATGGAAACAACCTAGATGCCCATCAACAGATGAATGGATAAACTATGGTACGTACACTTGATGGAGTATTATGCAATGATAAAGAACAGTGATGAATCTGTGAAGCATCTCCTAACACGGATGAAACTGGAGGACATTAAGCAGAACGAAATAAGTCAATCACGAAGGGACAAATATTGTATGAGACCACTACTGTAAAAACTCATGAAAAAGTTTATACACAAAAAGAAACAATCTTTGTTGGTTATGAGGGATGGGAGGGCTGGGGAGGGGAATACTAAGTAGACAATAGATAAGTAGTTACTTTGGTGAAGGGTAAGACAGTACACAATACTGGGGAAGCCAGCACAACTTGTACCAGGAAAGGTCATGGAAACTCCATAGACACATCCTAACTCCCTGAGGGGCTGTGGGGACCACGGTTTGGGGAACATCTAGCTCAATTGGCATAACACAGTTTATGAAGAAAATGTTCTACATTCTACCTTGATGAGTAGCGTCTGGGGTCTTAAAAGCCTGTGAGCAGCCATCTGGGATACTCCACTGGTCTCACTGCTTCAGGAGCAAGGGAGAATGAAGAAAGCAAGATACAAGGGAAAGATTAGTCCCAAGGACTAATGGACTACAACTACCACGGCCTCCACCAGACTGAGTCCAGTATAACAAATGGTGCCCGGCTACCACCACTGACTGCTCTGACGGGGATCACAACAGAGGGTCCTGGACAGAGCTGGAGAAGAATGGAGAACAAAATTGTAACTCACAAAACAGACCAGACTTGCTGGCCTGACAGAGACTGGAGAAAACCCAAGAGTATGGGCCCTGGACACCCTTTTAGCTCAGTAATGAAGTCATCCCTGAGGTTCACCATTCAGCCGAAGATTAGCCAGCCCCATAAAACAAAACGAGACTAATGGGGCACAATAGTCCAGGAACAAGGACTAGAAGGCAGGAGGGAACAGGGAAGCTGGTAATAGGGAACCCAGGGTTGAGAAGGGACAGTGTTGACGTGTCATAGTGTTGTTAACCATTGTCATAAAATAATATGTGTACTAACTGTTTAATGAGAAACTATTTGTTCTGTAAAGCTTCAGCTAAAGTACAATTAAAAAAAAAAAAAAGAAAGTTAGTAATGTAGCTTTTAATTGGAGGCATGAAGGAATTATAAATAGAACTGGCCAAGAACAATGACTATCTGCCTCCTTTCTTCCTGCCTCCCGCCCTCTCTCTCTCCCTCCTCTCCCTTCCTGCTTTCTTTTCTTCCTCTGTTTTTCCTCATCTCTTCTTCAACACAGGGGTTATCGTGAGGTAAGATTGAGATAAGATGTGTCAAGAAACACTTCTCATTGCCAGGTTTTCAGAAACTTCGAAGGCCAGGCAAGGCCTGGTCAGGGTGGGGGTTGATGATCTACAGGTGAGGAAGGAGGCAGGAAATGAACAGTTTGTTAGATTAGGCTAAAGACACTCATTTTTCTCTATTTCTGCTTGTTTTTGTCTTGGGAAGCTGGTGCTGGGAATGCCTCCAACATGGAGGCACCTTGAGAAGAAGAGGGACAACAGTGGGGCCCAGATAGAAGGGAATGAAAAACAGGCTGTCATCCATACTTGTGCCAAAAGGCAAGAGGGAGTTTCAGGCCCACAGCTGGCCCAGCTCAGTTTACCAGGGCCTGAGGCAGCCAGGTTTAGTGGCCAGGCACACATTCCTGGAGTGCCTTCTTCTTATATCTCTGGGAAAATATGGAGATGGGCTGGGCGTGGTGTTGGAGGAAGTGGCTGGCAGTGGCCATGGCAGACAGATAGACTTAGTTTTACAGATTCTGGACCCTGTCCATCTCTTGAAGATATGGCTAATGGAAAGGTGTCTTAATTCTGGCTGAGGGTGTGGGACACCAGGAAAGCCTCTTCAAAGATGTCTTATTCTTATTATCGTAAACTTACAACATTTTACTTTATAGAAGCAAAGTAAAAAAAGGGAATAAGAGGAATAGAGAAATACCTAAGCCCTGGTGGTGCAGTGGTTAAGAGCTCGGCTGCTAACCAAAAGGTTGGCAGTTCGAATCCACCAGCCACTCCTTGGAAACCCTATGGGGCAGTTCTACTCTGTCCTATAAGGTCGCTATAAGTCATAATTGACTCGAAGACAACCGGTTTGGGTTTTTTTTTTTGGTTTTAAACTTCTTTCGGGGACCTATTTAGTTTGACTCTAAGACTAGCTTCTGGTAACGAATACTCTGAGGAACATTATGCTAGAGAGATTTGAGGGCAATTAAGGAAATTATTAAGATGTTCTTCCTTGACTACGGCAGACGTTTGTAACACTTTTACATCACGGTCAAGAAAACAAAAGGATGTGTTATCAGGTAGCCTTGTATGAAATACATAGAGCAGGATGTTTTAATATTAGTCTACATTTTACCACCGGGAATACCAAATAATGGAACAATTGTATTACGCATACAAAAATGATAGTTTATCGTAAAAGGGTCACATGCTCCATTACCTTACAGGAGACATTTCATTTGAATTATAAGGCTTTTCTAAACCTCGGCAATGATTGGTAAGAGGTGTAGTCTTTTGTAACACAAAAGGCTGCTGACTAGAATTATAGCTCCTATTAATAAGTGAAATAATTTTGTTTCAACTGTCATATCCTAAGGGCAAATGGGTCACAGGGAGTGATTACATTGAAAACATGAACCCAGTAATGATCACTATATATGTGTCCCCTGTGAATGACCTCTTCTTTTTTTCAGGACTTTAGCATTCTCAGATATTTACCATTGTATCAAGATATACCGTTAACAATAATAGGGTGATTGAATATGCCATTAGATTTTTCACCGTGAAAATACTCTCAGCACAAGAGACAGTGTATTGATATTCCTTTCTAACTTGAAATATTATACAGAGGGCAAAAGGATTAGATAGCTGTAGCAAATAATTTGGTGGCAAGAAAAATACCGTAGATCAGCAACAATGAGCCTTCAGAGTAAAAACACAAGTATGGTAATGATGAAAACAAAGTTTTGCAAAGTTGTAGGGCATATATTTAAATCAGAACAGCTTTTCACAGAGAACATAATGGAAATATTATGAATGTTTACTTAAAGTAGTTATTCTGACCTGATAATCCTGAACAATTGGCAAAAATGGGAATTTATGCTTTAGCTCATAGGAGGGAGGCTACTTCAGGAAATTATGTATGTTTTCAGAGCAGTATGACTCTCTGGAGGCTGCTTATTTCTAATTTTTGGAGTTCCTTTAGCTTGGACCACAATGGCACTCTGAATTTTTAGTATAAGGATTTATACCGACATTAACTACTCTATACTGTACGCTCCTTGCAGCTGGTTGAGGAAGAACAGCTCACTTGAAGGATTTGGTTGGCTGATTTGTGTAAGTTTCACACGTGTTAACAGTACTCTATGACCTTGTGCTTTTTAGGGTCAGTATAGGTGTGGGATGGGGAATAAGAGTAGGGAGCTAGGCACAAATGGAGACATAGAGAGGCAGAGCCAAGCACAGAGAGCAGGTTGCCTAGAGATGGCTGTTTGGAAACATAGAGCAACCAAAAGCATGAAATGTATTAGAATTAAGCCACAGTGATGAAAGAAAAAGAGAAAGGAGCTATGTCAGGGGGACATGTCTGGATGACAACCTGCTTTTTGTCCTTTCCATCTGGGCTCCACTGTTCTCCCACTTCTTTTCAAGGTGCCTCCATGTTGAAGGCATTCCCAGCACCAACTCCCCAAGAGAGAAAAGAGCAGAAATAGAGAGAAATGAGTGCTTTTAACCCCACCCTGATCAGAGCAGGAGGTGTAAAGAAAGAAAACTAGGCCAAGAAGGAAGCCATGAAGACATTTGCACAGAGATGTATTTATGCGTGTTTTACACGTACATATACAACGGTAAGCTTGGTTCTTTACTTTCAATGATTTTACTCTACCATAAAGTCATATGGTAGCCAAACAGATGAATACTCCCTTCTACCTGAATGATGCCTGATGTTTTGATCAAACCTTTGCTGGCCTTTGGAAGAAGACTCTAGGGTAAGAGAAAGAGGCGAGGAGAAGTGGTGGTAGAAAATGGATGGTGAGGCAGTGTGGGGATGATGGGTTGTGTGCCGAGTTCACCCCCTTCCTTCACTCCTTCACTGGAAGTTGTTTCTAATCAACCGTGTGCAGAGACTCCTGGTGTAGATCCCACATTTGCTGCAGTCATTTAGGTCATTCAGATCTTGGCTGTTTGGAGAACAGCCCTTCTATTTCATCCAGCACCATTCTTACAGCAGGACACAAAACTATATGGAACCCTCTCCCTCTCAATAAATTCTCCCTACACAGTAGAAGGGAGAGGTTGCCTTGTTTGAGCTATATGTTGAATGAATGAATGAATGAATGAGTGAATTCCTTCTCTTCTCCTCCTGCTCATTGCAACTAGGCATTTCCAAAGTTCTGTTCTAAGCTCTTTTCCCCACTTTTTCCCCCCAAGGATCTCCTCTGCTTCCCTGGGTTGAATTCCCATATGTATAGCTCCCAGATTTTATTCTTCAGAACTCATTTCTCTTTCTTGAACTCCAGATCTGAACTGTTGTATGTCCTAAAAGTGTTTTAAACTCAATATGTCCAACATGGAATTAATTTCCTCTCTTAAGTCTAATTTTCCTTTTCCTTTGTTCTGTATGTTAAATTTCACCATTCTACCTTTACTCACCCCACCTATAAATTTTGTTGTCATACCCCTTACTTCATTTATTCAGTTAATCAAGAAACCACATTTATTTTGCCTCATAAAGGTTTCTTGACTCATTCTCTCCTTGCCATTCCTAATGATACTGCCCTACTTCAAAACCTCATTATCTCTACACTGTCATTTGAATTACCTCCTGAAACACCCATGGCATTGCCACTCCCCATCTGAAGTGCTCAGTTGAGGGACATTAGAATAGGACTTCTCTCTGGCCTCCTGACTCTTTGCAAGGTCCAAAAGAGGCCAGTCACTAAGGGTGAGTCATGACTTGCATTTGAGAATGTTCTACAAAATGTAGTACTGAAAAAGCCTTTAAAAAATTCAATATATTCTGGAGATGGAGGTGCTTCTGACTTGATTCAGCCATGACCTAATTGTCTTCGCGAGAGCTATTAATACACTGGGAGGAATTCCTTCAGGTCCCCTCCTTCCCATAATGAATTTTTTAAGGACAACATTCAAAATCAAGGTCAGTTCACAAAGGCATCATTTGCCTTATGGTATCAGACAGAGGTTTTAAGCCAGTCTTTTTCTGAGTTTTTTTTTTTTTTTTTTTTAAATTTCAGGTAAGAACTAGCTGTAGTTAATTTCACTTTTTAAAACTAGAGTGTATATAATACCAAGAGGCCTAATGACATTTTTTTCCCCTATAGTTGTGCCCAACAGATGGCCATAGATGTCTGAAATGATAGTCCTAAGACGCTGGGGGAGTCCTGGTGGTGCAGTGGTTAAGAGTTCGGCTGCTAACCAAAAGGTTGGCAGTTCGAATCTGCCAGCTGCTCCTTGGAAAATTGAATGGGGCAGTTCAACTCAACAGCAATTTTTCTTTCTTTCTTTTTAAGGCAGTGAATGCAATAGAATGGTTTCTAGACCATTAGAGAGCTATCTTATCTTGCCTTTATAATATGTGATGCTTTTCTTGTCTACTGTCTGTTGCCACCTCCATACCCTGCCATTAATAGTGTAGCCTAGAAAACCCTATGCGGCGGTTCTGCTCTGTCCTTCGGGGTCACTGTGAGTAGGCATCGGCTCATCAGCACACAGCAACAGCCCAGGATAGCTTATCAATACATGTTTCTTTCAATGAATTGAAACATTGAATTTCTCAACTAGGGCTTTTGAGTTAAGTAATTTTAAGGATATTGGATACATATACAGAATATATGTTAGCAACTTGATTGGACACATAGCCCTTAAGTGGACAGACATTTAAAAACGTTTGCTTTGTGCTTGTTAGAGAGTAGACATAGTTTTTTTTTTTTTAAGGCAAAGAGATTTGGTTTTGGGGAAGGGCTTGTTTTTCTTTAATAACTTTAAAGAGGAATTTAAGATTAGTAAGGAAGTGCCTTTAAAAAAAGAAAGATTATAGGGTTCTGAGCTGAGTGAGGTTAATTTCCTCTTATGGGATCTGGTTTCAGGTATGTGAGGCCCAGAGAAAAAGGAATGTTTGTACAGTTTCCCTGAAGCACTTCGAAATCCCTAGGCGAAGTAGAATTGAAGGAGGAAAACACCAGGCCACCGTCTCTGCTCGTAATTAAGCATGTAAAACTGCATCTGCTTAATCCAAGGCATGAGGGTGCATATTTCCTGGAATCATGAGTATCACTCTTGCATCTCAGAAGATTTCTAGTGAACACACTGTATGAAGCAGAATTGTATATTTATTCCACTTTAAATATGTCACCTATCAAAATCTCGTTTTACAAAACAAACAAATTAGGAGTTAATAATTAGGTTTAGAAAAAAGGATTATTTAAAATGCAAACTCCCCTAGCATATTTCAGATATGCTAGCTTGACATAATTGCCACTAGCTAGAACACTCTGTATGGAGTGAACAGAATCTAATTGCACTTATGAACTTGACAGGAAATAACTTCTGTTTGGTAATGATCTGAATGAAGGGCACCTACAGATGACTTGATCCCCATTTGGCCAACAGTTTAAGCCAAGTTTCAGACATCTGCAGTTTTTATAGAGGCAACATGTCTTATCGTCATGACAGAGTCAAATGCTGGGAGACAGGATTCTGGCAGCTAACTAACTCTCTCTGACGCACAAGAAGGAAATATTGTTTACTCCTGATTTCAAATCCTCCCTAAAATCTTTTGATAAAAAGGCGTAAAAGCAAATGATCTCTTCCCTTTGTCCACTCTCTAGTAAAAGTGCTCATAAAGGAGATAAAGGGGAAGAAAAAGAAATCTAAGGATTTGTAACAGCTATATAAGTTAAGTAATATTTGAGAGGTATACTTCTTATTAAAAAAAAAACTAATTGCTTTATCTATGATACATTCAGGAACCCAGAACTGTGTAAATACATTTTTTATTGCCTTTCCTGCTTGCATCTTCAGCTATCCAAACCCTTTACTTTTTATAATTTTATTTTCAAAATAATATTTCTTTCAAATTTTAATAGTAGAATACCTGGGAAACATGAATAAAACAAAAACAAAAACAACAGGAAAGAAAAAAGACCGTAATTTCACCATTAAAAGGTATTCATTTTTGTATACGTACTTACAATATTCTATTTTTAAAATTATACAAATGATGTATTGTATCAGTTAGCTGTGATGAAAATAATGTTGTATAACAAGTCATCCCTAAACTCAATAACATACAATAATACCCATCGATTCTCATGTTCATTGAAATGCAGGTTGACTGCATATTGGTCAGTTTGGACTTGGTCTGGCTGTGGGCTCTGCTTCATGTTGCAGGTCCAGATGGGCTTTGCTTCTCGCTGCAGGTTGGGCTCAGGTGGGCTCCTTATGTGTTTGTTTGGAGCCCAGGCCAAAAGGGCAGCTCTTCCAATGGCTACGGCAAAAGCACAAGAGAGCAAGAGAAACCACGTATTTCAAACTTCTGCTTACATCACATCTACTAAGATCCCATTGGCCAAAGCAAATCACATAACTGAGCCAAAAGTCAGGGGTGGGGAAAGCAAATTTGGGAGAATCAGCACAGACACCTGGCAAAAGGTGGGGAAGGGTGAAGAGCTGGGGACAAGAATTCAATGTACTATGTACATGTACACAGTTTCATTAAAACAATTCAAGCAATACAGAAATATATACATATGTACATGCATGCTTTTTTGAGTAACATGTATTTACGTGCTAAGCTCTGTTGAGAGCTTTAATTCATTTAAGGCTCAACACAGTCCTATGAACTAAGTAATATGAATAGTCTTATATTTGTGGATGAGGAAATAGAGGCACAGAAAAATTAAGTTAAGTTGCTCAAAGTTACACAGCTAGTTAAATGGTATTTCTGGGATGGGGACTATGACAGTCTTGCTGTAGGGAAAGTTCCCCTTTACCTCCTGATCAGTCCATCAATCCTATTCCCCTCCTTACAGATAAATTTCTGCCAACAGTCTGGGTTAAAAGTTTTAGACCTCTATCTATGCAAACATGCATGTATACTACTAACAAAACCAGAGCATACTATACACATCGAATTTTTTAATTTTGCCAATCATAGTTTTCTTCTCTAAAATCCTTTTTTTTTTTTTCCTGGATGTTCCGTTTTCTTCATCATCTTTTGAGAATACTCATCTCTTTAAGGATACTAATTATAATAATAGTAACAATAATAATGGTAATGATAATAAAAAGAACTCTTCTATTCCCTGAGTCTTGGTTCTCTTTTGTGCTATCATTTTTTTCTTAAATGCTAATTGGTCTTTGATATTTACGAATGATAAGCTGGGTTCATTAGTATAGGTAGCAGACTGGATTTCCTCTAAGGTTGTATAGATTCTTCTATTTTTAATGAGTAGCTTCTAAGTGTATATATACATTTTGTTTTCTATTTAATCAGTTTATTTTTTAATCTCTTTCTCTGACTTCCCTCAGGTTTGTTTTGTTCTTTTATTCCAGTGCTGGAGTTTACTGCTTATTCTGGCACCCAGGGAACACATAGGCGAAGTCACTTGGTGCTTCTTCCAGGAGCATGTATTTTTCTCCAAGATTAGAGTAAAATTTACATATTGGGTGCCTTCTTGAAAGAAGCAGGGCATATTGTGAAGTAGAATTTAGAATTTACAAATATGTTAAAGATAAAACAAAAGAGGGCCTTAGGGAGGATCAGGAGAGGGGTAAGGGGGGGTTAAGAAGATTAGGAGGGGGGTAAGAGATGCTTGGGTTGTGTCACATCCCCAGAGGTGCTTGGTCATGTTCTTCGTTTCTGCGTCTCTGGGCTATTTTGGTCCATGAATTGAAGCATTTTTAGCTCAGGCTTTTCGCTCCCAGGGTGGAAGGGTCCGGCCCAGCTAAGAGATAGCCTGAGGGGAAGTGTGTGGGGTAGGATGGGTGAAGACTGTCTTCTCCAGCTTCTTGGGGACTGTGGAACCTCCTTCAGCAGTGCCCAGAACTATGGAATCCATCGTCTCTTCTGTGGTGAGCTTGCTCCTACCTTCTGAGATGAAAAGCACTTTCTACTTTCCTCTGAACAGGCCCTCTCCAGAACCTTTCTTTGCTTGGCCAAATTTCTTTTGCTTGCCAGATAAATATGGGAGCTCTTTTCCACTGTCCATATTTGTTCATTTTATTAGTTTCATCTTTGGATTTTGGGGGAAAAGTTTGAGACACAGTATGTGTATGGGGAATATCTGCCCCCACAGAATGGGCTGAAACTTAGAGGTTCATCTCTCAAGTTTGTCAAATTTTCCTCTGAAGTATCCTCATCCTAAAACTGCTCAGGAGAGTGACTATGTTACATGCCATCTCCTTCCAGTGGAGCCCAAGGTAGACAACATAATATCTGCATGTATTTCAGTACAAAAGGAATATTTTATTTCTCACATCTTTACATAAAGTGTTTAATAAAGGTATGTCACATAGTTACCTGTCTCCCTGAGAGTGTCTCCCTGGTTTGTTGTTGTTAGCTGCCATCAAGTTGGCCTTAACTCATGGTGACCCCATCCATAACAAAATGAATTGCTGTCCAGTCCTGCACCATCCCCATGATCTGTTGCGGATCAGACTGTTGTGATCCATAGGGTTTTCTTTGACTGATTTTCTGAAGCAGGTTGCAAAGATTTCTTCTTAGTTCATCTTAGTCTGGAAGCTCTGCAGAAGCCTGTTCAGCGTCATAGCAACACGCAAGCCTCCACTGACAGGTGGGTGGTGGTTGCCCATAAGGTGCGTTGTCTGGCAATTGAACCTGGATCTCCTGAACAGGAGGCGAGAAGTCTACCAATGAACCACCACTGTCCCTGTGCCTGGTTTGAGAAGGAGAGAAAACTACAAGTCCGTTATATAATAATTTTTATTTTAATTTAGTGCTTTGAACAAACAAACGAAAACCTTAGAGGATTAATTGAGATGGGACTTAAAGAGGCTGGGCATATTTACAGAAGAAGGAAACTGACACTTGCTGAGTGCCTAGTGGGTACCTAGTGGCTTTGTAAACTTTCACACGTAACTCAGTCTTTTCAGCTATCAACAAATGTGCAGATAGATAGCATTAACGGCCCAATTCTTCATTCTTGGCCATTTAACTGTGTAGCACCCTCACACTTAACTCTGGACTGAGCCATGTTCCTTGCTTTAGGATGCACAAATGGAATGTAAGCAAATGTGATACAAGCAAGGGCTTCAGAAATGCTTGTGTGACTGTTCTCTCCCTTTGTACTTTTGCCATATTATGAGAATCAGCATAGGCAAGCCAGCTGGAGGAGGGGAGACAATTGAAACAGCGCAAAATTGTCCCAATTGTACAAGCTGAGGCCATCCTAGATCACCCAATAGCCAGCCAACCCCTAGCACAGCCAAACTGCAGACATGACCATACCAGCAAAACTGCAGGTATACGAGGGCACAGCTGAGCATACTTGAGCTCAGCCTAAATCAGCTGAACCCCACAGGCTCCCGAACTAAACTGGTGTTTATTGTTGCC
Source organism: Dugong dugon (assembly GCA_030035585.1). Classification (NCBI taxonomy): domain Eukaryota; kingdom Metazoa; phylum Chordata; class Mammalia; order Sirenia; family Dugongidae; genus Dugong; species Dugong dugon. The sequence continues at coordinate 13,006,595 of CM057465.1, forward strand.
TACCATTGAGGTTTTGTGGTTTTTTGTTGGGGTGGGGACAGTGGTGATTCATTGGTAGAGTTCTCGCTTTCCATGTGGGAGACCTGGGTGTGATTCCCTACCAAAGCACTTCAAGTGCGGCCACCACCTATCCGTCAGTGAAGGATTGAATGTTGTCATGATGCTAAACAGGTTTCAGTGGAGCGTCTAGACTAAGACAGACTAGGAAGAAAGACCTGGCTATCTACTTCTCCAAATCATCCAGTGAAAACCCTGTGGATCATAATGGTCTGATTCTCAACAGATCATGGGAATGGTGCAGGTAGCATTTTGTTCCATTGTACATGAGGCCACCATGGGTCAGGGGTCGACTTAATGGCAGCTAACAACAATATGATTGATGTGTTGATCTCACCGAATTGTACACCTGAAAAATGTTGAAATGGCAAATGTTATGTTATCTATATTTTTACAGCAATAAAAAATGTTAAAAAATTATTAGCAAAACAGGTAATAAATACTGCAAGGTTTGCGTTACTAATAATCTTTTTATAGATGAAGACAATGAGGTTCAGAAAGGGTCACTATGAGTTGAAATCAACTCAAAGGCAACGGGTTTGGTTTTTTCGACCCTATAGGACAGAGTAGAACTGCCCCATAGGGTTTCCAAGGGACGGCTGGTGGATTCGAACTGCCGACCTTTTTGGTTAACAGCCTGAGCTTTTAACCACTGCATCACCAGGCCTCCTTAATATACCTAAAAACCAAAAAACCAAACCCATTGCCATTGAGTCGGTGTCACGTAAGTAAGTGACTGGGCCAGGATTTGACCCCAGCTCTTCTGACTCCCCTGAATTACACTGCACAGGGATTTGAATCTGGAAAGATGATACGGTAACTTTACAATCTTTAAAATAAAAAACTTAGGCTCCTTTGCCTTCAACAGGGATCCTTTTAAAACATAGTTAAATATGAAAAGAAACCCAAATGTAAATTAGTTATGAGGAAAGTAAAGCCATTAAAAAGTGTGGTGTATTTCTTGCATTTACAAAGTTTGTTTTCCTTTTACATATTTTAAGCTGAAATCAATCCTCCCTCAAGTATTCACCCCTTCTATTTATGTGATATATGCCATGAAAACTATGTGAAAATATAAAAGGTACTCTTACATTTTATAGGTGAAAAAAATAAAAGTATTATGTAGTTTTCTCTGTTGGCATAAATGAGCAGAATAAGCTTAAATAGGAGTCAGAGTGTCTCTATTTCCCCTGACACAAAAATAGTGCGTTTGACCACTTTCTTTGTCTTTTAGTACATTTTTGTCAACAATCTTTTATTATATATTAAAAACCCATCTCTATTCCTTATAGAAGCTTTAAAATCATTTCACAGCTGAGTGGAACCCTAAACAGAGCTATCTTAGTGTAATGAAGCAGAAAACGATTGCCTCTTAACAAGACGGGTATATGGTGACAAACAGCTCATAAAAATCCCATCTGCCACAAAATGCCTCTATTTTAGTTGCCTTAGAATCTAAATAGTATATTTCCTATTTCTTTTCAGAAAAAACAGAGGAAATACAAAGCCTTCATCACCATCAAATTGTCCTCTGACAGGAAAAGCCCTTCGTTCTTCATGCACTGACATGGCTTATTCATAGGCGCACACGTGTCTGGTGATGCTGATGGAAACCTTTAGACGGTACAGGGATTTTAGAACCCCCCCCCCCTTCTATCTGCCCCTGTACAGGCTCCAAAAGGGTCAGACTAGAATACAATGTCATTTCTGATGTTTTTACTTCAAAGAATGGCCTGTGTACCAATCAGCTTTAGGATTTGTTTAGTGAAAACAAAAGACAACTCCAGAGTTTGCAGAGACCAAGGAATGGAACCATTTGCAGTCACTAGGTTTATGAAACATGGTTTGCATTTTGTGGGGGAGGCATTGCTGTTTGTCCCCACTTATGGTTTTAGATGACAATATCTATCTGTTTCATTTGGGTGACTTTTTCTAAGTGTTATCTAATCTCCTACTAATTCCACATATTTCTCTCAATCAAACAGCCTTCAGTATTTGAAACGTTTAAGCTCAAATCATTTGATAAAAGTATAAACTGAAATTTCCAATTGTTTTGTTTAAAACCAGACTATCCACCTTTGAACAGAAAATAAATGTACTAGAACTTTTAATAACTTTCAAAATGCCATACATTTATTGGTATTCTAGGTTGACTTTTACAACTCGATTTTATTACAAATAAGTAAAGACCTCCAGTTAGAATACAAAATATAGTATTTAATGGCTAATATGAAGACTTTTTAACTCTAAGAAGAAACTGGGAATTTGTCTTAGAAAGGGCCAATGCAAACTGATATTTAAATACATTTAGCTTTCAAGTAGAATGTGATGGAATTTGCTGGTCTTCTGAAGACTCTACTAGATTCCATGAATTGACTGTCACTCAATTCCCATCTTACTTCATACCAGGTGGTACTTATCTGGGTGTGGAACTTTATTTCAAAGGATACAGCACATTTGATTTCCATCGTGATTGCAATATTCATTGATTACTATGAGTGTGACCCTTGCATTATCTCACCTAACTTTACAGCAAGTCTCTGAGGTAGGTAGTATTATATTTCCATATATAATAGGCTAAAAGAGGTTGAATTCACATAGTGGTAAGTGGCGGAACTGAGGTTTGATTTCAGTGTTCTCTCCGCTGTATTGCATTGTCTCATGGAGTAGGCAGAGACTGATGCAATGGAAAGAACACTGAATTAGAAGTCAGAAGGCCTGAGTTCTTGGTTTGACCCTGCCGATAGCTATGTAACTCTGGCACGTCACTTTATGCTATGAGAGGGTCGGACCAAATACTGCTAAGGCTTCATCAAGTCTGTAGTTCTGTGATCTAAGTGGACATTATTATATGCAGGCGTTCAGACTAAAGGGAAGGAATTCAGCAATGGGTGCCGTGTATATCAATTAAAACAGCCTAGCTCTTTGCTTGCTTATAATACATCAAATATTATTCTAATGGTTGATAATACAAATAGTATTTGTATTCTAGAACACTTGAGAATTGTGCTCATGTGGAAACTGCACACAGACCAAGAGACAGTCATTCAAACAGAACAAGGGGATACTGTGTGGTTTAAAATCAGGAAAGAAGTGGTTAGGATGGTATCCTTTCCCTATCCTGATTCAGTCTGTATACGGAGCAAATAATCTGAGAAGCTGGACTATATGAAGAAGAACTCGGCATCAGGATTGGAGGAAGACTCATTAACAACCTGCATTATGCAGATGACACAACGTCGTTCGCTGAAGACCAAGAGGACTTGAAGTGCTTACTGATGAAGCTCAAAGACCACAGCCTTCAGTATGGATTGTACCTAAACATAAAGAAAACAAAAATTCTCACAACTGGACCAATAAGCAGCATCACGATAAACAGAGAAAAGACTGAAGTTGTCAAGGATTTCATTTTACTTGGATCCACAATCAACACCCATGGAAGCAGCAGTCAAGAAATCAGATGACTCGTTGCATTGGGCAAATATGCTGCAAAAGACCTCTTTAAAGGGTTAAAAAGCAAAGATGTCACTTTCAGGATTCAGGTGCCCCTGACCCAAGCCGTAGTATTTTCAATTGCCTCATATTCATGTGAAAGCTGGACAATGAATGTGAAAGATCAAAGAAGAATTGATGCCTTGAATTACGGTGTTGGCAGAGAATATTGACTATACTACGGACTGCCAGAAGAATGAACAAACCTGTCTTGGAGGAAATACAACCGAAATATTCCTTAGAAGCGAGGATAGCAAAACTTTGTCTCACATACTTTGGACATGTTATCAGGAGGGACCAGTCCTTGGAGAAGGACATCATGCTTGGTAAAGTAGAGGGTCAGTGAAAAAGAGGAAGACTCTCAAAGAGATGGATTGACACAGTGGCTGCAGCAATGGGCTCAAACATAGCAACCATTGTGAGGATGGCACAAGACCAGGTAGTGTTTCGTTCTGTTGTATATAGGGCTACTATGAGTCAGAATGACTCAATGGCACCTAACAACAACAACAACAGCTCTTTGCTTGCTTGTAATACACAAAATATTATCCTAACATTTGAAATACAAATAGTTTGTTCATCCTTTCTCCTGTTGATGGACATTTGGGTTGCTTCTGGGTTTTGACTATTCTGAATAAAGGTGCTAAGAACATTCCTGTGGAAATATTTTGTGAACATAGGCTCTCCTTCCTCTTGGGTTTATAACAAAGTGTGATAGTTATTGATTCATTAAACATGTCTTAGGCACTTACTATTTGCCAGGCACGGTTGTTAGTTTTTGTTTTGGTTGTTAGTATTGGCAATAAAATGGTGAATAAGCAGAAAACACACCTTGTGCTCTCATGAAGCTAATCATCTAATAGAAAGAGGTGGACAAATGAGCATTATGAAGGAAATAATCAGGGTGATGGGATGAGGAATGAACGAGTGATGGTGAGGAGGTAGTGAAGAGAAAGCATGAGGTCTCCTTGAGGTAATATTGTACCGAGAATCGAAAATAGGGGTGTTGTCCCGCTGTCCCTGTGAAGAGCCCAGGGAAGAGTGTCCAGGCAGAGGGGATAGTATGACATAATGTGCTGGAGTATAACCAATGTTTATAAGAAAGCCATACAATGTCAGTCCTGGAGGGATCCATAAACGTTATCTAGCCCAACCCTTTTCACTTATCACATGAGAAAATTAAGCTGCGTTCTTAGTCAGTGTGGGGTCAGGGATGGAACCAGGTATCCTGGATATGATTTCAGTTCTCTACCATTATACCCTAACAGCCAGCACCACTGCCATATCTTGATCCTTTACTAAGTGCCAGGCACTGTATTAAGCATGTTGCTTGATTATCTCATTTAAACCTTACAATACCTTCTGATGCAAGCATTCTCTTGACTATTTTGATGACAAAAAACAAAGGCTTGGAGAAGTTTAGTAACTTGTCACCTAGTTTTAGTAAGTGGTAGAGCTTGATTTTGATCTCAGATCTGTTTACCCGCAAGGTATGTACCTCTGACCACTGGACTACTTGGCCTTGTTAATGTGTGTTTATGTATTTCTAAAGCTGGGAATTTGTCTTACACATTATATATTACTGAAAGTGAAGAACTACATCTAGAAATAATTCCGCTTTTATTGAGTCATCAGAGCATTGAATAAAGTGCTGACTTGTGAAAAAGGAAATATAAAATGAAGAGAATGATTGCAATTTATTTTTTACAAAAGATTTAACTACTAAATAGTTGAAAGAAGTCAAATTATAAAACATAGACATATCAATTATCTTTAGTATAGTATATATTAGCCTGGCCACAAGAATTAAATTATAACTTTTAAAATAAATGTTACACACACTGGAAAAGGGGAAGAAAAGAAGTTGCTAGATGACCATGGTCTGACTATAGAGATGGGGAAGGTGCTCATTAGAAAGGAATGAGTGGGGGCAAAAGATACTTATTTTTATGAGTCACCATATGTTCACCAACATGCATCCAGCTATTCCACATGGGATTGTTTCTTGTTTTCTTTAAAAAATAAGAAGGGGAGGGATCTTGATCCACAGAACTCAAATTTCCACTAAATATTGTTTCTTCTGCTATAAGAATCTGACATTTTTTTTAGCCTGCAGATTTTAGCTATGATAGTTGCTATCTTGGAGAAAAGGATGGGCAGCTGCTAGTCTATCATTTTTAATGATATAATGTAAAGGATGCACAGTGTGCTGCATTTCTTGATGTGTTTCCAACCTCAGGCTTTATTCCAACTCTCCAAAATGACCATTAATGGAAAAGATCGTTAAAAAATGAGGCCTAGGTAAATACATACGGTAATCATAGCTGTTCATGTAGCAGCACTGCAGGCCACTGAGAAATCATGGAGGCCCAGAAGCTGGTGCTTTCATCCTTTGTTTCAGGAATGTCTGTGAAATATCTTTCCACATTACTTTCTAGTCTCTTTCCACCTCCATCTCCCTCTTCCCCTCCTTCTTCCTTTTTTTGGTGTATGAAGGCACATTCTAATTTCCTTTGTAATGAACATAAAACCGGACAATAGTAAACCCATTCTTTTGAAGAAATGAGGGACATCGAATTTTACTTCTAATTTCATTCTTCTGTCTACTGACTTCCATTCTAGTCTGATTCCATGTTTCATCTGTCATTTTTTACCTTCATGGGTTTTTTTGGTGGCATAAAGATAAAGACAACCATAGTTCATATTCTACAGCTTAAACCTAATGTTTTAGAGGTGAAAGCAACGTAACATTACATTACATTACATTACATCTCTTGTTGGCCCCTACTATTACTAATTGACTTATTATACTGCAATATTCATGCTATATTTCTGCCAAAGTTATATGAGGGAGGCAGAAAAATACTCAAGGGGGTAAAAAGGAGATTTACTTCATAAGACCATAGATATGGCTTCCTTGCGTTCTACAAATGGCAAGGGTTTCCTATATGTGGAGGTAGAGATAGAAACTGACAGCAGCTGTTTCAGGTGTGAGGGAAAAGACGAAAAACAGATCACACTGAATTAATGAAATGGATTCTTGGCCTTGACACCTCTCTGACAGGGAGGAAACAGTACTGAATGAATATAAACATTCTGACACACACAACAATAGGGCGTAGAGCGCTTGCTAAATTCTCGCTTTCACCAGTTTAGTGACTTCTTGGCCTCTGGTTATGACATGTAGCACTAATTTGTGTTTCAGTCAGAGTGAATGTGGGGTGAATTCTCTAAAAACTCAGAGGTAGATGGTGGTAAGAAGACTGCTAGAAAGCCTGTAAAGGCTTGTTTGGATTTCATAACTGGACAATGGTTACCTTGCTAGATAAAGCATTCACTCTGCCTGGAAATGGGCAATAGCTTTAGGCTGTTTGAAGCAAATTATACAAATAAGAGGGCAAAGTCTTCCTACCTTTCACTCCTTCTATCTTGGTGTTCTGAGCAAGGGCTTTCTTAACCTCCCCTGTTACTTAAACAATGGTGCATACCATAAACTTTTCCTTCTTTCCCTATGCCATCCCTTTCCTTTCCAGAGGAGTCCCTGGGTGGTGCAAATGGTTAATGTGTTCGATCGCTAATCAAAAGGTTAGAGGTTTGAGTCTACTCAGAGGCACCTCAGAAGAAAGGCCTGGCAATCTACTTCTGAAAAATTCAGCCATTGAAACTCTATGGAGCATGGTTCTACTTTGACACACATGGGGTCGCTGTAAGTTGGAGTGGACTTGAGGGCAACTGGTTTTCCTTTCCAGAATGAGGGACAAATGAACAGCAAACTCATAATTCAAATATAGGTGGCTCTTATGAGAGCATAAATCAGAGAAGAGAAGTGTCCTTTCCCAAGAGGACCATTAAGTGCTGGGACATAGCAAAGAGGCCCTGCACAAACAAACACAACACACAAAACGGTGTGCCACTTAAGGAAAGCCTTATACAAGGAAAAGTACAAAACACTACTGCAAGAAACCAAAAGAGACCTCCATAAATGGAAAAACATTCCGTGTTCATGTACTGGAAGACTTAACACTGTGAAAATATCAATACTACTCAAAGTGATCTATAAATATAATGTAATCCCAACAACATTCTTTAAAAAAATGGAAAAACTAATCTTCAACTTCATATGGAAAGGAAAGAGGCCCTTAATAGCTAAAACAATATTGAAGAACAAAATAGGAGGCCTCACATTTCCTGATATCAGAACTTGATATACAGCTAGAGTAATCAAAACAGCCTGGTACTGGTACAATGACAGACACATAGACCAATGGAACAGAATTGAGAACCCAGAAGTAAATCCATCCATCAATGCACAGCTGATCTTCCACAAAGGGTCAAAGTCCATTCAATGGGAGAAGAGACAGTCTCTTTAACAAATGGTGCTGGCAAAACTACATATCCATTTGCAGAAAAATGAAACAGGATTCATACCTCACATCATACATAAAAACAAACTCAAAATGGATCAAAGACCTAAATGTTAAAACTAAAACTACAACGTTCCTGGAAGATAACATAAGGACAAAGCTAGGAGTCCTAATTTTTGAAATAAATACACTATCAAACACAACTAAACATTCATGAACAACAGACAATAAACTAAATAACTGGGACCTCCTAAAAATTAAATACTTATGCTCATCAAAAGACTTTAACATAAGAGTAAAGAAAGAACCTACAGTCTGGGAAAAAAATTTTGGTAACTACATATCTGACAAGGGTCTAATCTCTAAAATATACAGAAAACTTCAACAACTCAATGACAAAAGACAAACAATCCAATCAAAAAATGAGCAAAGGACATGAACAGACACTTCATCAAAGAAGACATTAAAGGGGCTAACAAATACATGAAAAGTTGCTTGTGATCATTATCCATTAGAGAGATGCAAATCAAAACTACAATGAAATACTTTCTCACTCCTGCAAAAATGGCACTTACCAAAAAACAAAACAAAACAAAAACAAAAAAATCCCAGAAAACAACAAAGCTGGTGAGGTTATGAGGAGATTAGAACTCTTATACACCGCTGGTGGGATTGTAAAATGGTAAACCACTGTGGAAAATTGTATGGTCCTTCCTCAAAAAGCTAGAAATAGAAATATCTTATGATCCAGCAATCCCACTCCTAGGTACATATCCTAGAGATTTAAGAGCAGCAATATGAATAGGCATGAATATGCACACCCATGTTCGTTGCAATACTACTCACAATAGCAAAAAGATGGAAACAACCTAAGTGCCCATCAGTGGATGAATGGATAAACAAATTGTGGTACATACATACAATGGGATACTATGCAATGATAAAGAATAATGATGAGTCTGTGAAACATGACATGGATGAATCTGGAAGACATTATGCTGAGTGAAATGAGTCAAACACAAAAGGACAAATATTGCATGATATCACTTTTATAAAAAGTCAAGAATAGGTATACACACAGAAAGCAAAGTTCTTTGATGGTTTCCAGGGATGGAAGGGAGAGGGAGGGGGAATCACTTACTAGATAGTAGATGCATGATAATTCTGGTGATAGGAAAGGCAATACACAATATGGGGAAAGTCAGCACAACCTGACCAAGGTAAATGAAGACACTGCCAGGTATGCAAGAATAAAGGACAACTACAGTAAATGCTATAACATGTATAATCTTACGACTGTAATAACAAGTAAAAAAGAGGTGAGTGGTTACACAGGTAGATATGTATGCTATATGAGTGTGGGAAGGCATATGAGAGTATATGCATGTGCACATATAGGTAAATATGTGGGTATATGTATATACATGTTCGTATGTGCTACATATATGTTCATATTCTAGGTCAGGTGAACAGCAGTCTAACTCGAATCGCCAGAATAGAGAGTCACGTTCCCTCAATCAATTCGCAGATTTGAGCTAGTTTAAAGACCCACAAACCCTTGAATGAAAGGGAGGCCAGGTCCCCTTGAGGAAGGACTCCAATACACTGCCAAAAATTTTTACTGTTAATCTTTCTCCCAGCCTTCCCCAAAGGGATCTACGGCCTTTTACTAGAGTGACTGGTCATTGGGGAAAAGGAAATAACCAGACTTTTTGGGGATTACTGGATACTGGCTCTGAGCTGACACTAATTCCAGGAGACCCAAAACATCACTGTGGCCCACCAGTCAGAGTGGGGGCATATTGAGGTCAGGTTATTAATGGAGTCTTGGCTCACATCAGTCTCACAGTAGGTCCAGTGTGTCCCTGAACCCATCCTGTAGTGATTCCCTCAGTTTCAGAAGGCATAATTGGAATAGATATACTCAGCAACTGGCAGAACCCCCACACTGGATTCCTGACAAATAGAGTAACAGCTATTATGGTAGGAAAAGCCAAGTGGAAGCCATTAGAATTGCCCCCACCTAGGAGAATAGTAAACCAAAAACGATACTGCATTCCTGGAGGGATTGCAGAGATTACTGCCACCATCAAGGACTTGAAGGATGCAGGGGTGGTGAGTCCCAGCACATCGCCATTCAGCTCGCCTATTTGGCCTGTGCAAAAAACAGATGGATCTTGGAGAAAGACAGCAGATTATCAAAAACTTAACCAGGTGGTGACTCCAATTGCAGCTGCTGTTCCAGATGTAATTTCACTGCTTGAGCAAATTAATACATCTCCTGGTACCTGGTATGCAGCTATTGATCTGGCTAATGCCTTTTTCTCCATACCTGTTTCAAAGGACCACCAGAAGCAGTTTGCCTTCAGCTGGCAAGGGCAACAATACACCTTCACTTGCCTACTTCAGGGATACATTAATTCTCCAGCCCTATGTCATCATTTAGTCCACAGGGAACTTGATTGCTTTTCCCTTCCACAGGACATCACACTGGTCCATTACACTGATGACATTATGTTGATTGGACCGAGTAAGGAAGAAGTGTCAATGACTCTGGACTTACTGGTAAAACATTTGCATGCTAGAGGGTGGGAGATAAATCCCACAAAAATTCAGGCACCTTCCACTTCAGTGAAATTTCTAGGGGTCCAGTGTTGTGGGGCATGTCAAGACATTCCTTCTAAATTGAAGGATAAGTTATTGCATCTTGCTGCTCTCACAACTAAAAAGGAGGCACAGTGCCTAGTGGGAGTCTTTGGATTTTGGAGGCAACATATTCCTCATTTGGGTGTGCTACTCCAGCCCATTTATCAAGTGACTTGAAAAGCTGCTAGTTTTGAGTGGGGACCAGAACAAGAGAAAGCTCTGCAACAGGTTCAGGCTGCCGTGCAAGCCGCTCTGCCACTTGGACCATATGATCCAGCTGATCCAATGGTGCTTGAAGTGTCAGTGGCAGATAGAGTTGCTGTTTGGAGTCTTTGGCAGGCCCCTATTGGTGAATCACAGCACAGACCCTTATGATTTTGGAGCAAAGCTCTGCCATCCTCTGCAGTAACTACTCTCCTTATGAGAAACAACTTTTGGCTTGTTACTGGGCCTTAGTAGAGACTGAATGCTTAACCATGGGACACAAAGTCACCATGAGGCCTGAGCTGCCCATCATGAACTGGGTGTTGTCTGACCCACAGAACCATAAAGTTGGACGTGCACAGCAGCACTCCATCATTAAATGGAAGTGGTATATTTGAGATCGGGCCGAAGCAGGACCCGAAGGCATGAGTAAGTTGCATGAGGAAGTGGCCCAAATGCCCATGGTCTCCACTCCTGTCACATTACCTTCCATCTCCCGGTCTGCACCTATGGCCTCATGGGGAGTTCCTTATGATCAGTTGACTGAGGAAGAGAAAACTCGCGCCTGGTTTACAGATGGTTCTGCGTGATATTCAGGCACCACTCGAAAGTGGACTGTGGCAGCACTACAGCCCCTTTCTGGGACCTACCTGAAGGACAGTGGTGAAGGGAAATCCTCTCAATGGGCAGAACTTTGAGCAGTGCACCTGGTTGTTCACTTTGCTTGGAAGGAAAAATGGCCAGATATGTGATTATATACTGATTCATTGGCTGTGGCCAATGGTTTGGCTGGACGGTCAGGTACTTGGAAGGAACATGATTGGAAAATTGGAGACAAGGATTTATGGGGAAGAGGTATGTGGATAGACTGCTCTGAATGGGCTAAAGAAGTGAAAATATTTGTGTCTCATGTGAATGCTCACCAAAGGGTGACCTCAGCAGAGGATGATTTTAACAATCAAGGGGATAGGATGACGTGTTCTGTAGAAACCGGTCATCCTCTTTCCCCAGCTACTCCTGCCATTGCTCAATGGGCTCATGAACAAAGTGGCCATGGTGGCAGGGATGGAGGTTATGCATGGGCCCAGCAGTATGTACTTCCACTCACCAAGGCTGACATGGCCACAGCCTCTGCTGAGTGCCTAAACTGCCAGCAGCAGAGACCAACACTGAGTCCCCAATATGGCACCATCCCTCTAGGTGATCAGCCAGCAACCTGGTGGCAAATTGATTATATTGGACCACTTCCATCATGGAAGGGGCAGCGTTTGGTCCTTACTGGAATAGACGCTTACTCTGGATGTAGATTTGCCGTCCCTGCACGCAATGCTTCTGCCAAAACTACCATCCGTGGACTTACAGAATGCCTTATCCACCGTCATGGTATCCCACACAGCATTGCCTCAGATCAAGGGACTCACTTCACAGCAAATGAAGTGTGGCAGTGGGCCCATGCTCATGGAATTCACTGGTCTTACCATGTTCCCCATCATCCTGAAGCAGCTGGATTGATAGAACAATGGAATGGCCTAAAGACAAAATTACAGCACCAGCTAAGTGGCAGTACCTTGCAGGGTTGGGACAATGTTCTCCAGGAGGCTGTCTATACTTTAAACCAGCATCCAATATATGGTGCTGTTTCTCCCGTAGCCAGGATTCACTGGTCCAGGAATCAAGGGGTGGAATTGGGAGTGGCACCACTCACTATTACCCCTAGTGACCCACTTACAAGTTTTTTGCTTCCTGTCCCCTTGACCTTATGCTCTGCAGGCCTAGAGGTCTTAGTTCCAAAGGGAGAAATGCTCACACCTGGAGACACATCACTGATTCCATTGAACTGGAAGTTAAGAATGCCACCAGGCCACTTTGGGCTCCTTAGCCTCTGGATCAACAGGCAAAGAAGGGAGTTACCATACTGACTGGTGTGATTGATCCTGATTACCAGAGGAAATCAGATTGATATTACACAATGGAGGTAAAGAAGAGTATGTCTGGAATGCAGGAGACTCCTTGGGGCTTCTCTTAGTACTACCATGCCCTGTGATTAAAGTCAATGGAAAACTACAGCAACCTAATTCTGACATGACTACTAATGACAAAGACCCTTCAGGAATGAAGGTTTGGGTCACCCCACCAGGCAAAGAACCATGACCAGCCGAGGTGCTTGCTGAGGGCAAAAGGAATACAGAATGGGTGGTGGAAGAAGGTAGTTCTAAATACCAGTTACCGCCATGTGACCAGTTGCAGAAATGGGGACTGTAATTATTATGAGTATTTCTACTTTATATGTGTGCATCAAATATTTTTGTTTCCTTCACTTATAAAATATAAGCTGTAAATGGGGCTAGTGCGTTTTTGATTGTACCCGTGTTAGTTGTATCATGTTAGGCACAAGTATGACTTTCTAATTGTCTTTATTCAGAGATTATGTATGGTTCAAAGAGATATGTACATGTGCCAAGTTGACAAGGGGTGGACTGTGATGGTTAAGATTGTGTGTCAACTTGGCTGGGCCATGATTCTCTGTGTTTTAATGTAATCACTCCCATGATTGAATATACTGTGAGCAGCCAGTCAGATGAAAGGAAGTCTCCTTGGATGTGTGGCCTGCATCTGTATATAAGCAGATGTTCTGGCTTTTTGCTCTTTCTGGATTCTGTGGCTGCTTCCTGTCGTCTCATCTCCCGTTCTTGGGACTTGAGCTGTCAGCTTATCTGCCAAACCTGGGATTCGTCGATCTGCACAACCTGTGAGTGGGAGCCCTGCTCTCCGACCTGCCGATCTTGGGCTTGCCAGCTTTTGCAGCTGTGTGACCTGGGAGAGGCCTCTACCCTGATCCATGGACTTGGGATTTTCTAGCCTCTACAATCACGTGAGCTGTTTCCTAGATATAATCTCTCTCTCTATATATATTTATACACTTTGCTGGTTTTGCTTCTCTAGAGAACCCAGCTTAAGACAGTGTTCCTTGCCTTGTAGATGGTTCCTCACATGGTCTCTTTCCCCTGTGTGTGTGTCTGGGTCTATTCTGCTCTTTTTATAAGACACCACTCAGAAGGGATTAGGTTTAGGACCTATCCTACTCTGGTATAACCTCATTAATATAATACAAGAAAACCTCTATTTCCAAACAGGGCTATGTCTACAGGTACAGGGGTTAGGACTTTAACATAACTTTTTTTGGGGGATACAATTAAATCCATAACAATGACCAAGTCCCAGATATTAGGTTGTGAAGGTCCCAGAGCAGGCAGGTAAACAACAAGAGTAGAGGAGACTCAGCAAAACCTAAGCAGAAAGAAGAGGAGCAATCCAGAACATTTCAGCAAGGAGACGGTTTGTCTTAGACAGCTGGATAAGAGTTTTCACAGACTAAGAAGCAGGCATTAATTAATACTAGCACCTCTGTATAGACTGTTTATGATTTATTGTATATAATTTTGCATGGATTAACTGTATAGTAAACAGGTTGAAGTGTTCATTTCATAGTGGCGGTCCAGTCTTCCCCAAGTTGGCTTTCTGCTTGTTTTCATACAATTCCTGGAGGATTAGAGAAGAGCTTGGCAGATCCCCAAAGGGACCCAGAGGAATTTACACTGTAACTTGGTGGGAAGAGGAAAATAAGCAGTTGCAACTGAAAAACAGATTAAGATTAGTGAAGCTTTTGGAGCTTAGACACAACTGAGTTCAAATCCTAGCTTTGCCACTTATTAGCTTTGTGACCTGGGGCAACTCAGTTAATCCCCCTAAGCCTTACTTCCCTCATATGAAAAATGGATGTGATGAGATAGATCCTATTCTGTGGATCAGACTTGAAAGGGACACTGTGAAGTCATTTAGCCTGTTCCCTAAATTTCTTAACAACTCTAAGGCATATCCTGGTTTTAAAAATGACTGCAGAAGAGCATTACTTCTGTGTTCTTAACACCCACTGTTTGGTGTCTGGACAAGAGCAAGGGGAGAGATTGAACAGCAACAGGCTTTGGAGTCAGGCAGGTGACTCCTTCTGACTCAGCCACTCACCAGCTCGGGAGACTTTGGCCAAACTGCCTGTGCAAAGACTCAGGCTCCTCATCCCTAAAACGAGGGTAACAATAGCAGCTACTTCATAAACCAGAAAACCAAACCTGTTGCCGTTGAGTTGATTCTGACTCCCAGCAACTCTGTAGGACAGAGTAGAACTGTCTCATAGGGTTTCCAAGGAGTGGCTGGTGGATTCGAACTGCCAACCTTGTGGTTAACAGCAGAACTCTTAACCACTGTGCCACCAGCGTAGATTAGTTATAAGGATGGGCAGGTTTGTTATTAACTATCTTTTGATTTGCTTGCTGAAAGTGAAGAGGATTTGAAGCACTTACTGATGAAGATCAAAGACCACAGCCTTCAGTATGGATTATACCTCAATATAAAGGAAACAAAAATCCTCACAACTGACCAATAAGCAACGTCATGATAAATGGAGAAAAGATTGAAGTTGTCAAGGATTTCATTTTACTTGGATCCGCAATCAATACCCATGGAAGCAGCAGTCAAGAAATCAAAAGACCCATTGCAGTGGGCAAATCTGCTGCGAAAGTCCTCTTTAAAGTGTTGAAAAGCAAAGATGTCACCTTGAAGACTAAGATGTGCCTGACCCAAGCCATGGTATTTTCATTCGCATCATATGCATGCAAAAGCTGGCCAATGAATAAGGAAGACCGAAGAAGAATTGATGCCTTTGAATTGTGGTGTTGGCGAAGAATATTGAACATACCATGGACTTCCAAAAGAAGGAAAAAATCTGTTTTGGAATAAGTACAACCAGAATGCTCCTTAGAAGCAAGGATGGCAAGACTACATCTTACTACTGTGGACGTGTTGTCAGGAGGAATCAGTCCCTGGAGAAGACATCATGCTTGGTAAAGTACAGGGTCAGCGAAAAAGAGGAAGACCCTCCACAAGATGAATTGACACAGTGGCTGCAACAATGGGGTCAAGCATAACAGCAATTGTGAGCATGGTGCAGGACCAGGCAGTATTTCATTCTGTGGTGCGTAGGGTCGTTATGAGTCGGAACTGACTGGATGGCACCTAACAACAACAACATCTTTTGATTATTTTAGTGGAAATTAATTCAGAATCTGTCAATCTTTCTTTATTGGAAATATTTGCTAAATTTTAGTTCATTTCTAGCCTCTCAGAGCTCTTCAAGAACTTGAGATCCTTTTTAAATTTTAGCACTGTAAATGGTAAAATGCTAAATAATACTTATTTGCAGACTTTCCTGGAGAGTACTTCCAGGTTTGGAATTAAGCTGTGTAAATTAATAATTGAAAAATAGTTATAAATTATTGAAGCTACAATAGTTATAAATAGCTACCCTAATAGTTAGTATGTGAGCCTGAAAGTAAAGTATCTTAAGAATTTCGTATATCCTTAAACACTTATTCTACAAGTGGGGAAGGAAAGCACTGTATTTCTTTAATAAATATTGAAAATATTGTTTTAGAGAAATCTATCTGTATAAGACTTAAAGAAAACAAGATTTGACAGGTTCTAATTACATTTATGTTGAGGATTTCTTCTTCTCAGTAATGTAAATTGCTTCATGTAAATGATATAAAGCAACTTGTTCTCTAGACCTTAAATTCATTATGTACTTAATTATTACAGGAGAACATATTTTACAAGTGAATGGAAGTTTCAAGAACTGTCACGGATTACATTATGTTGTATTTTTTAAAATTTTATTGTTATAGGACTAATTTCTAACCTTCCACCAAAAAGGATAAAGTAATACTCAAACCTAATTGCAACTCATCTATAATCAATATGAGAAATAAAAGAGAAAAATTGACTGTGTCGTGAAATTTTATGCCCAAAGTTACTTTGTGAAGGTCATTAATATTTATAACTAAACTGTGTCCTTTGATGTGCATTAATAATGTACCTTGGGATTACAGAAAGAATAATTCATAAATATTCTGTAAAAGGAGAAGATGCCATAATTAAATCAAAGTAATTAGCATGGATATTGGGTTACGACTGGAATGAAACACAAGTTCTTACTATGCAGGTTGGTCTGTTGACTTTTCCACAAGATTTAGAAGGTTGAGATTTGACAAACAAGAGGTGATGTATGAAAGTAACTTTTTAGAAAAATAGCTTTTGCCAAAAACTGTGCTCACAGCGAACATAAAGTTGTCACTGAAAAAGCATAACATGCAAAAAAATTATACATTAGGTGGTTAAGTATTTTTAATATTTGAACTATTATGGAGTGCAATGTTAATTTCTCTAATGAGACTTCCAAAATATTAGTCCAATCAAGTTTCATTGATATTATGCTTTCTAAACTGGTTTTTAAAATGCAAATTTAAAAACTGGATATTGCCTCATCTATTAAGACATTGAAATAACCTATTTTAATCTTTAATCTTTATAATGTTTGAGAATCCTTTAATCTTCAGGCAAAGCGATTTTGTCAAAACCAAATTTATTAATAATTTATTTTTTCTTCTAGACTTGAAAGGCCTCATTGTCTATTGCGGTTACGTAAACTGTATCAAACCACTGAGTTCCCACTGAAATGTATTATCAACATTCAAACTATAAACATTAGCTGGAATTTTAAATCTAGATATTATTTTTTGTCATTTCTGTGGCAGTATATTTATATCTGTATTGGTTAGGTGACTTGTCATCAGAGGTTTAGATGGTCCGCCGATCAGCTCTTCCTTCTCTTTTTCCTGTCTCAGAGGATGGCACTACTATCTGCTTCAGTCAACATCTGACCTTGACACCTCGACTCCTTTCTCATTCCCATTCCCAACCACAAAACACAAAGTCCTATTCCTTTTACTACCTCATTGTCTTTTGAAAACTTACATTTCTTTCCATCCTCCTCACCATTACTTTAATCTGAGCCACCATGATCTCTCATGCGGTTTCTGCAATGGTCTCCCTTTCTCCAGTCTTGCTCTCTTTCTACCCGTTGTAGCTGGAAGAATTGTCCTAAAATATAAAACTGATTATAGTGTTCTAGCTACTCCTTCTAAAATTTGAGTATTTCCAACAACTTGTAGATGACTTAACCAATACTCTGGTCTTTCAGAGCCTTGGCCATCTAGTCTCCACTCAAACCAACCATACATTTTCTCCACTGCTCCAGATCAAAAACCACACATTTGTACATCCCATTGTCCTACCACTATATCCTATCTTTCCTCCTCAATCACCTATGGAAACAATTCTTCAAGGACATTGGGAGCTTTAATCAATTTTCTGTATATGCCTTAGTCTACTTTTGTCTTCATTTCCCTCCTCATTTAATTTGAATCCATTGTACTTATAAATGTATAGTTTTTAACATATTGGATCATTATAATTATCCCCTGGAAAATCCACACCCCGGGAAGGCCCAGCCTTCCACCATTTCCATCAGACACCCATATAGACAAGTGTTGCTACAGAAAAGTCACATGATGGGAAGATTAGAATCAGTGTAAATTCATGACCACCACCCTCAATGGGAGATCGACATTGGCTCACCATCCTATTGGTTTTCTTTGATAAGCTCATTCCTTCATTGTCGAAGTGGACTCTTTCACATCTTCTCACTTCTCAAACTTCTGCAAAGACCTTGGCTCAAATTCACTGGGTAGATAAAATCAATAGAGGGGATCTTCATCAGCCGTTTCTGCCAAACCTCCTATTTCTCCACTGTTTTCTCCTTCTTCCTTCCTAAAACAATGGAGGGATTTGTTTCTCCTTACCTTATTATTCTAAATGTGCTATAAACCTGTTTCCCTCTATCTTTATAAAAAATTCCATCCTTTTGGTGATTTCCTCTCTTTCCCATACCACCAGTCTTTCCTTTTCATTTGCAAGTATTCATTAGTTTACAAACACATGAGCTGGTGTCGTTAGGTGCCATTGAGTCAGTTCTGACTCATAGTGACCCTATGTACAACAGAACAAAATGCTTCCTGGTCCTGCATCATCCTTACAATCGTTATGCTTGAGCCCACTGTTGCAGCCACTGTGTCAATCCATCTCGTTGAGGGTCTTCCTCTTTTTTCTGACCCTGTACTTTACCAAGCATGATGTCCTTCTCCAGGGACTAGTTCCTCCTGATAACATGCCCAAGGTACGTGAAACAAAGTCTCGCCATCCTGGCTTCCAAGGAGCATTCTGGTTGTACTTCTTCCAAGACAGGTTTGTTTTTCCAGCAGTCCATGGTATATTCAATATTCTTCACCAGCACTATAATTCGAAGGCATCAATTCTTCTTTGGTCTTCCTTATTCATTGTCCAGCTTTCCCAAGCACATGAGGCGACTGAAAATACCATGGCTTGGGTCAGGCTTACCGTAGTCCGAAAAGTGACGTCTTTGCTTTTTAACACTTTAAAGAGGTCTTTTGCAGCAGATTTGCTCAATGCAATGTGTCATTTTATTTCTTGACTGCTGCTGATAGTGGATCCAAGTAGAATGAAATCTTTGATAACCTCAATCTTTTCTCCATTTATCATCATATTACTTATGGGTCCAGTTGTGAGGATTTTGTTTTCTTTATGTTGAGGCATAATTCATTCTGAAGGCTGTAGCCTTGATCTTATCAGTAAGTGCTTCAAATCCTCTTCACTTTCACTAAGCAATGTTGCATCATCTGCATATTGCAGGTTGTTGTGAGTCTTCCTCCAGTCCTGATGCCCTGTTCTTCTTCATATAGTTCAGCTTCTCGGATTATTTGCTCAGCATACAGATTGAATAAGTATGGTGAAAGGACAAAACCCTGCTGCACATCACCTTTCCTAACTTTTGACCACAGATAATCCCCTTGTTCTTTTCGAAAGACTGTCTCTTGGTCTATGTGTAGGTTCTGCATGAGTGCATTTAAGTGTTCTGGAATTCCCATTCTTTGCAATGTTATCCATAATTTGTTATGATCCACACAGTTGAATGCATTTGCGTAGTCAATAAAACACAGGTAAATATCTTTCTGGTAGTCTCTGCTTTCACCCAAGGTCCAGCTGACATTAGCAATGATATCCCTCTTTCTATGTCTTCTTCTGAATTCGGCTTGAATTTCTGGCAGTTCCCTTCAAAGTACTTCTGCAACTGTTGTTGAGTTATCTTCTGCAAAATTTTACTTGCATGCGATATGAATGATTTTGTTTGATAATTATGCATTCCATTGGATCACCTTTCTTTGGGATGGGCATGAATATGTATCTCTCACAGTTGGTTGGCCAGGTTGCTATCTTCCAATTTTCTTGAAGTAGAAGAAAGAGTGTTTCTAGCGTTGCGTCTGACTGTTGAAACATCTCTTGATACTCTGTCAGTTCCTGGAGCCTTGTTTTTTGCCGATGCCTTTAGTGTAGCTTGGATTTCTTCGTTCAGTACCATCAGTTCTTGATCATATACTACCTCCTGAAATGGTTGAATGTCGACCAATTATTTCTGGTACAATGACTCTGTATTCCTTCCATACTCTTTTGATGCTTCCTGCATCATTCAATTTTTTGCCCATAGACTCCTTCAATATTGCAACTCAAGGCTTGAATTTTTCCTTCAGTTTTTTCAGCTTGAGAAATGCCAAGCATGTTCTTCTTTTTTGGTTTTCTAACTACAGATCTTTGCAGATTTCATTATAATACTTTACATTGTCTTCTCCAGCAGCCCTTTAAAATCTTCTGTTCAACTCATTTGCTTTATCATTTCTTCTCTTCACCTTATCTACTCTATGTTTGAGAGCAAATTTCAGAGTCTCTTTTGTCATCTGTTTTGGTCTTTTCTTTCCCATCTTTTTAATGAACTTTTGCTGTCTTCATGTATGACGTCCTTAATGACATCTCACAACTCTTCTGGTCTTAGGTCATTAATGTTCAATGCATCAAATTTATTCTTGAGATGGTCTCTAAATTCAGGTGGGGTATACTCAAGAAATATCTTCTTTTTCCTACACCGTCAATATTTCCCTTTCATTTGGATATTTTCATTAGTTTACAAACAAAGTAGACTATCTCCCATTTTAAATAAATCCTACTTTTACCTCACATACTGCTGTAGCTGCAAAACATTTTTCATTGCCTTTCCATGGCCAAACTTTTCCAAACAGTTGCCAGTACATACTTGCTGCAGTTTCTCACCTTCAACTTACTACTTTTTAAAATTCTTAATTAAAAAATAAAAGCTAACATTTATTTATTGAGTGGCTACAATGTGCCAGGAACTGCTCCAGTGTTTTATATGCATTAATTTATCAAATCCTCAAACAGCCCTATTAGGTGGAAAAAATTATTAACTAAATTTTATGAATGAGGGAACTAAGACGCAGATAGTGATAGAACCAAGATTTGAACCCACACGCCTAGCCCCTAAACTTGTGCTTTTAATGGTATACATTGCTGCCTCTCTAGGAATGGAACATTATATATAAAACATTTCATCAGTCTCAAATATCTCTTCTTATTCCCAGAGGCCACCACTGTTATTATTTTAGTAAGTCTCCTATCACTAATGATACTTTGAGATATAAACATGCAACTATAAATGATACATAAAGTTGTTTCCTGTGCTTTCAGTATTTACATAAATTTATCATATTCAGCCTTTGCTTTTGCTTTTGTCATTCAACTTTATATTTTGGAAATCTATTCATGTTGACATATATAGTTCTAATTAATTTTAGCTTCTCTAGTATTCTATTATACATACATAGCACAATTTAATTATCCATTTTACTTTTGGACATTTATGTTGTTTACACATGTTATGGCATCATAAAGATGTAGTGGTGAACACCCTTTTAAATGTTCATTTTTTACTTTAATAGCATTGTGTTCAAAGAATTTTTTTCTCTAGCATTGATTATTTAGAATTTGTTAAAACTTCTTTTGATGTTTATTACCTGGTCAGTTTGTGTAAATGTATCATATGTATTTGACAAGAATGTATGTTTGATATCTATTGGATGAAGGGTTTTATATAGATCTATTAGTTCAAGTTGCTTACTGCATTTTTTGACTCTTCTACATTTGTTTAACCTTTTCTGCTTGATCTATTAGTGTCTACAAGTAGTATATGAAAAGGTTATGATATTAGGTACTTATGAGTTCGTTATTTTCCCCCTTTTATCATTATAGTGACCCTCTTTATCCTTATTATTTTTTTTTGCCTTATTAATAGTAGTTTTGCCTCAGCACTCTTTTGGCCGTTAGAACTTGCCTGGTATATTGTTTTCCTTTTCTGTGAATTTTACTTTAAGAATGTCTCTTATTAGAAGCTTACAGCTGGCTTTGTTTATTTTTTTTCTTCTCCTTTTAATAGAAAAATTTTATCCATTTACATTAATTGTGATTAATGCTATATTTGTGCTTATTTATACAATCTATTAATCATGCTTATTCTTTGCTTGCTTTTTGTCCCCTTTTTTGCCTTCTGTTGTTCAATTCAGCTTTCTGTTCCCTTTTTCTCCTTTGTTGTTTTAGAAGTTATATACTCTATTTTCTTCTTATACTGGTTGTCCTTAAAATTTATAATATTTAAAGTTATGTAGTATCTCTATTCTCCTCTGTCTAAGTCATCTAGTGCTGCTCTAACAGAATGACCACAAGTGGCTGGTTGTAACAAAGAGAAATTTGTTCTCTCATAGTAGGCTACAAGTCCTAATTCAGGGCATCAGCTCCAGGAGAAGGCTTTCTCTCTCTGTCGGCTCTGGAGGAAAGTCTTTGTGATGCATCAGTCTTCCCTTGGTCTGGAAGCTTCTCTGTGTAGGAACCTCAGGTCCAAAGGATGTGCTATGCTCCAGGCACTGCTTTTTTGGTGGTATGAGGTTCCCCTGTGTCTCTGCTCGCTTCTCTCTTTTATAGTTCAAAAGAGATTGGATTAAGACACTATCTAATCTTGTAAACCTCATCAGTAAAACCTTGTCATAGTGATAAAGAGTTTACAACACATAAGGAAATCACATCAGATTACACAGTCATACAATACTGGGAATCATGACCTAGCCAAGTTGACAGATATTTTTGGGGGACACAGTTCAATCCATGACAGCCTCTGAACAATTTAAGAATCTTAAGAAGGTTTAAATCCATTCTTCAGTCTCCCTTATCTATCATAATCCATGTAAATTTTGTCTACTATTTTAGTTCAACCTTGTTTTTATACCTAGCCCAAATTAGTCAATTCTTACTAGTCAATGCTTATTTATATTTGCTCACATGCTTATCAATCTTTTTTCTCACTATTCTTTCTTACTATCTTTTGCCTTCTTCTGGGCTTCTTTCTTTCTTTTTTTTTGCCTAAGTATATCCTTTAGTAGTTCTTTCAGAGAGAATCTGTGAATGTAAATGATCTCAGCTTTCGATTGTCTGAAAATGTTTTAATTCACAGGTCCTCTTTTGTCCTAATTTAGATAGGTATAAAATTCTAGATTGAGTTATATTCCCTATGAACTTTGCTGCTGTAGTATTACTATTTTATGGCATCTATTGCTGCAGATAGGAAATGAGCAGTTAGTCTAATTCTCCTTTCATTGTAAGTAATAAGTCTTTTAATTTTTAAAGATTACTTTAAGGCCTTCTTTATATCTTTTAATTACTGCAGTTGCAGAAAGAAATTTCTAACTATAAATTTTTAATTTATTTATCCTGTCCAGAGCTCAGTTTACTCTTTCAATTTTCTTTGAATATTGTCTCTCCCCGTATATTGTATTATCTCTTTTGGAATTCCTAGTAGATATATGTTGGATGTACTTATTCTGTCTTTCATCTCTCAATTTTTTCTCTCATAGTTGTCATCTATCTCTTTTTACTGATTTTTTAATTATTTTCTCAGATTTATCTTTCAATTGATTAATTCTTTATTTAGCTATGCCCAATCTATCAAGCATAGCTGTTAAGCTCTTTAGCTGTTTATCCCATCCATTGAGTTCTTAATTTAGTGACTGCATTTTTCAACTCTAAAATGGGAATGCCTCATACCTGTGTCCTGCATCCTGTTGTTTTCTCTGTATATACATTTTCTCTAATAGTCTTATTCGTTTTCAATGATTCATAACTCTTTTTATTAACTTTTTACATTTTTTTTTGTTTTTAATTTTATTTATTTTGTTGTTGTTATTGAGAATATACACAGTAAAACATACACCACTTCAACAGTTTCTACATGTACAGTTCAGTGACATTGATTACATTCTTTGAGTTATACAACCATTCTTACCCTCCTTTTCTGAGTAGTTCCTCTCCCATTAACATAAACTCACTGCCCCCTGAGGTTACTATCTAATATTTTGAGTTACTGTTGTCAATTTGATCCCATATAGATAGTTCTTAAAACAGCATACTGCTCAAGGCAGACATTTTTTACTAGTTAAGCTAAATTATTGTTTGGTTTTAAGACGACTTCAGAGGAATGACTTATAACTCTTAATTTTATCCTTTCAACCCAGACATTTCTCCTAAACTCCTGACTCACATACCCTACAGTTTCCACAGCTTGCATGTCTAATAAAACCAAAACCCATTGCCATCGAGTCAATTCTGACTCACAGCGACCCCATAGGACAGGGTAGAACTGCCCCATAGGGTTTATAAGGAGCAGCTGATGGATTCAAACTGTCAACCTTTTGGTTAGCTGTTGAACTCTTAACTACTGTACCACCAGGGCTCCATATGTCTAATGGACATCTCAAAATAAAAATATCCAAAATGGAATTCTTAATTTATCTTAGAAAACTCTTCTTCTCCATCTCATTAAGTATTGACACTATTCCTCTTGTATATTCAAGCCAGAATCTGGGGGCTTATCCAGAATCAGTTTGCCTTTCTTTCCACAACCAAATCTCCAGAAAGCTTTAATGTTTTAGACCCTACTTTTTTCGCTCTCTGCTTCCAAAAATCCATTTTCATCTTTCACCTGGACAACTACAATTACCTCTTAACTTGTCTCCGTGTATCTACTCCCGCCCTATGTGACCCATACATGGTTGAGTTCTTCTCAGCTATGGCCACTACGGCTACTTGAAGTGCTACACTTCAGTGATGCCTTCCTTGACTACTGATTCAAAATAGATTCTCCCTACATCATTTTTCTTTATTGAAGCAGACTATTTTCTTCATAAGACCTAATATTTTGTAGTTATTTATTTGTTTATTTGTTAATCTCTTTTATTCTAGACTTCAAGTCCCAAAAGAGCAAAGCCATTGTGTAATTTTTCTCACCATTATTGTCTTAGTCATCTAGTACTGCTCTAACAGAAATACCACGAGTGGATGGCTTTAACAAAGATAAATTTATTTTCTCACAGTCTAGTAGACTACAAGTCCAAATTCAGGGCATCAGCTCCAGGGGAAGGCTTTCTCTCTCTGTCAGCTCTTGAGGAAGATCCTTGTCCTCATCAGTCTTCCCTTGGTCTGGGAGCTTCTCTGCATAGGAACCTAGGGTCCAAAGGACACTCTCTGCTCCCGGCACTGCTTTCTTGGTGGTATGAGGTCCCCAACTTCTGCTTGCTTCCCTTTCCTTTTATCTCTCAAGAGATAGTGCAGGCCACACCCCAGGGAAACTCCTTTTACATTGGATCAGGGAAGTGACCTGGGTAAGGGTGGTGTTACAATCCCACCTGAATCCTCTTTAACATAAAATTCCAATCACAAAATGGAGGACAACCACACAATACTGGGAATCATGGCTTAGCCAAATTGATACACACATTTTTGGGGGAACATAATTCAATCCATGACAATTATATACCTTGTATCTAGCATTGTGTCTGGTAGTTTAATATTTATTCCTTCTCTCATTCATTCAACAAATATTTATTTTGTGCCTGTAGCTAGACCCAGATATATGTTGGGGATTATAACTGTGAGCCAAGACAGATGCAGTTGCTGTCCTTGTAGAACTTGCAGTCTTGTGAGGAATATAGGTAATTACAAAGTAGTGTAAGTGTTTTAGGAGCCCTGGTGGTGCAGTGGTTAAGAGCTCAGCTGCTAACCAAGAGGTCAGCAGTTTGAATCCATCAGCTGCTCCTTGGAAATCCTATGGGGCAGTTCTACTCTGTTCTTACAGGGTTGCTATGAGTCGGAATTGACTTATGGCAATGGTTTTCTTTTTTTTTTTAAGTAAGTACTTTAACTGAGTATACGGTCCTGTGGGAACACGTAAGATGGAAACTTAAACTATTCTTGGTATTGGTGGGAGACATCAGAGTGGATATCCTGGAGGAAGTGACATTGCAGCTGAGACCTGATGGATTAAAAGGAGCTTACCAAATGAAATGTGAAGAGAAAATTGTGTTGGAGGTAGAAGTAACAGTATACACAAAGATTTGAAGGTGAAGAAAATCATGGTGCAATTGAGGAACTTAGAGTTCAGCGTGATTGGATCATAAAGTATGAAATGAGAAGTGGTGAGAGGTAAGTTTGGGGAGGAATCAGTCATGCAGTACCTCAAAATCATGTTAAGAAATTTTAACTTTTTCTTTCGAAGAGCAGTGAGGAGCATTGAAAGATTTTTCAGGAGGTGATGGGTATGGTTATATTTGTGTTAATAATACGTGAGTATAAGCTGATTGGGGAAAGATAGATGAGATTTCTGCTCAACAATGGGAAAGATATCATGGGATGAAAAATTGGGTAAATATTATCCTTAGAGGAATAATTCAATTTTTAAAAATGCTTATTCCATAATGTAGTCATTCTTTGGTATTTTATACAAGTAATATAGTTACTAAAATGAATTAAATTTCTATGAATTAAATTTCTATCTTCATGGACTTATTCTCTGGGAATAAGAATGGACAAAGGAAAAAAGAGGCACAGAAGTAGGAAAGCAGTAAGAATGACATTTATAATTTTTCAAAATAGGAATTCTGTCTCATGGCTGGCAACATCTCAGATTTCGGATCTGAATTTAAATGTTATCTCCTCAGCACAATGTCTTAATTGTTCGAACATGTGCATAACCAGCTTTTAGCTGCATTCCTAAAGATTGGTCTCTATCATCTAGTTGAAACATGAAGACAGGTCACTTATGACTAGAAGCTTTTCTACCACCCATCTGCATTCTGTGAGCCTCCCCGTCTCCAAGCCTTCCTGGCTGTCTTTGGGTGCTGGCATGCAGAGATAACTGTGGTGGAGTGTGGGGGCTGCCACACTCATGAAGGGTGGTGATGATGATGGCAGCAGCAACACAGAAGAAAATTCTCAAGCAGTGATAGGCCTGGAGTGATGTTCTGATAAGCTGAAGTGGGAATGATAATTCTATAATTACTTTAGAGCTACTTTATAACTTGAAAGTACTTTATAATTTGCTACTCATTTGAGTGTTGTAGTAACCCTTTGATGGATACTATTATCACCATTTCGCAGGCAAGAAAAACAAGATTCCAGTTATGTAAGTGACTTGCTGAATCACAGAATTGAGAATGGTGGTGCAGGGCTAACTGTTCAAGTGTTATTTTACTGGGGGGAGATGGGCATCCACTTTTCCTTCTCTCCCGTAATTCACACACTCTGTGGATGTGATCTTGCTGTGTGACTGACTAACCTGAATAGCCATGTTGCATGAAATGAGGTAGAGCAAATTGCTAAGTGAATCAGTGTACAAATACAAGGTATGACTGCTGCTTCAGTGGATCAAGTACCTTTCTCAAGTAAGGCTGTGTTTGCTGCGGCTAGTTCAGATGGTTAGATTGATGTCCCCTGTATTAGCTGAGTGTCAATCTATTATGTAGTAGATAATTTCTGATACTTTAAAATGAATTTCTGATCACTGAGATTTATTTTTGTTATTTCTTTGAATAGTTATTATTGTTATTCCTTCTAGCATTATTTATTATTTTAACTTATTATTTTATTTCTTCTAGTTTTACTGTGGAGCCCTGGTGGCACAGTGGTTAAGCGTGTGGCTGCTAACCAAAAGGTCGGTCATTCGAATCCATCCAAACCCTATGTGGCAGTTCTACTCTGTCCTACAGGGTCACTATGAGTCGGAATCAACTCGAAGGCAGCAGTTTTTTTTTTTTTTTTTTTTAAGTTTTTCTGTGCTTGCTTTTCTAATACTGAAAGGGAGAGTTTAAATTATTTGCATGTGTTTTAGGCCAGTGACCCAGTAACAGACCTATTCAAATTGGATCTTGGGTATTCAGGTTCCCTGATGGATGCTTGATATTCTGGGTCTTGTTTCTCCTCAGAGGCTAAAGTATGGGAGCAGAAGGTGAGATAAACTTAACCCTAAAGTATGTTCCGTCTGTATGTTTTAATTAGAACCTAAAATTCCCGCAGACTTTGCTTCTGCAAGTCACTGATTTTGAACTCTGTTGCTGTGAGTGACTGCTCATGTAATGTTAAACCCTAGTTGAGCCTTAATTTCAAGAAATATGAACCAAACTCTGTAAATGAAGATTTCAAGAACTGCTGAACTATGGAAAGTAGTTTCTTTACAGTTACTAAAATATGCA
This sequence comes from Dugong dugon, assembly GCA_030035585.1. Taxonomy (NCBI): domain Eukaryota; kingdom Metazoa; phylum Chordata; class Mammalia; order Sirenia; family Dugongidae; genus Dugong; species Dugong dugon. Next base: position 13,034,805 of record CM057465.1, read on the forward strand.
AATAAAGAACAATTTCTGATAGATTTTTTTGAATTTGTCATATTTTTAAAATGGACGAGAATTAGTGTTCAGTATAGTATTCCACACTTTCCATTTTATTTCATGATATCTCTACTTGGATGTCAAATGTAATGCCAAATCAAAACTCTTAATTTTTACCCTTCTCCCACAACCTATTTTCCCCAAATCTTACATCTCAATAAAATCAACACCAGCCACCAGTTGCTCAAGCCCAAACTTAGAAGTCATTTTTAATTTCTTCTTTCCTTCTTCCCCATATGCAAGCCATCAACAAGTCCTGTTGTTACAATCCTTAAAAAAAATTCTGAGTCTTTCTTTTTCTTTCCAGCTCCTCTTCCATCAGCTTGGAGTAAGCCGCAATCATTTCTCTTCCGTCCACTACAATAGCCTCTAATTGGTTTCCCCACTTCCCAGGCATCCTAACCACTGCAGTTTGCTTCTCACTGCACTTAGAATAAAATCAAAACTCCTTACCATCGCCTATTGGCAACTTGGAGCTCATTAGAAGCGTTGGTGGAAAGTTTTAGTGGAGTTGTGTGAGGGATGTTAGATTGCTAAGGGTAGAGGAGTGACTGGCAGCTAGAAATTGTGGCTAGAAAGTCATTACTTTCAGGAAATATGATATGAAGGGGAAGAGAGAGGCAGGGGGCAGCAAGAGAGGTCATAGGTCAAGGTGGTTGTTTTTGTTCGTATGTTTGTTTGGAAAAAAGGAGACTTGAGCAAACTCATCTGGAAAAGGAGATAGAATAGGAAAGCCTAAATGTGAGAAAAAAGAGATGCCTGAGTAATGTCTCTGAAAGGGTGAGAAGAGGTAGCCTTAGACTCTGCAACAGTCATTTATTGCTGAGTAACAAAGTGACCCAAAACTTAGCAGCTTATGACAATAAACATTTGTATCTTGTACATGTTCAGAGGGTCAGGAATTTGGGAGCTGCTTAGCTGGATAATTCTGACTTAAGGTCTCTTAGAAGGTTGTAGTCAAGCTGTTGGCTAGGACTACAGTCTCTGAAGAATTGACTAAGATGGAGCACACCCAAGCTTAGTCCTGTGACTGTTGACAAGAAGCTTCATTTCCTCACTGCATGGACCTCCCCATAGGGCTGCTCATAACAAGGTTTCATCTAGAGCCGATGATACGAGAGAGAGCAAGAGCCCTTGAAGGAACCTGCATTATCTTTTATGACCTAATCTTGGAGCGACATTACATCATTTCTGTCATATTCTATTGTTCACATTGGCCAACAATGTGTCAGGGGAGTTTGCAAGAGTATGAATATCAGGAGGTGGAGATCACTGGGGTCCATCTTAGAGGCTAGCTACCCTAGATTCTTAAAAGAGCATCTTGTCTGTAAAAAAGAAGTGTGAGAGAAAGGGGAGGCAGTTGAGAGAGAACTGATTTCATGGCCCCCCATTTTCTCAGAGAACTAAGAGGCAAAGTCATTTTCTGAGAGTGAGCGGATGGGAGAAGAAATTTGATGAGGGAGGTCGAGGTTTAGAATCACCATTCAGGATAGTGGGAGAGGCAGCTCTTTTGTGTGTAGAATGGTGGGCAGAGTGGAAAGCATAGCTGAGATGGGAAAGCAAAAATGTGCAGAAGCAGCACGTCTGCTAGGTTGTGTGTGTATGTGTGTGTTTTCCCCTTAGTTGTAGTGAAACTGAAGTGGAGAGGCTGGATGATGATTGGTGTGATCCAGGATACAGCTTTTGTTAAAAGAATGTGGCTGGTGTACAAGGAGACAGGATAGCTGTGAAAAAATGTTGCAGGAGTGATTGAAATAATCCATCATGGAGCTGGAAGGAAGGGCTTGAAATCAAAGGAAGCTGAAAGTTGGTGAGAAAATGGACAATCAAGAAATTTAAGATTTTGATGTGGTTGAAGTGAAGGTAAAACTAGAGGGACAGAGGGAGGGCTGGTATGCAGGAGGTGGTGGTTAGAAATGAGTTTGGATATTTAATGTAATGGGTATGGAGAAAATGTTTTAGGAAAATGTATTTAGAAAGAACTAAATATGTAAAAACCTAGATTTGTCTATCCCAAACAAAATGAAATTATTGATCTATTAGTCAACGTGTATTTGCTGAGTACTTACTAATTGTCCAAAAATATATGAGGTCATGTGGGGGATAAAATCAGTTAAAGTACACTTCCTTCCATGAAAGTGTCTACCACATGATTTTTTTATTTACTAAAGGATTTTCAACTTTACAAAGGAATCCAAAAACACAGGTTTTATGAAATAATAGTTTCCTACATGGGCATATTATAATGGAATTTGAAATATGCAAATGAGTTTTCTATATCTACTTTAAAAAAATCTTCTGTAAAGTAGAGGTGGGTTCTTTTTCAGTGTTTCTAGTTTGAATACTATTTTTCAGAAGATTGCATTCTTGTAATAAACTGTTAGCAACTGTGTAGAATGGTTGTTCTCAAAGTGTTATCTGGGACTAGCAGTATTGGCATCACCTGGGAACTTGTTAGAAATGCAGATTCTAGGGTCCCATCCAGATCTATAGTATCAGAAACTCTGGGGTTGGGGCCTAGCAATCTGTGTTTTAACAAAACAGTAACAGTAACAAGTTTCACAACAAAAACTAGATAAGAGGATCCTTTTTCCTTCAGGTTTTAGTTTTTACATTAGAATTACTGACAAAAGTCATTTTAAACTTTGTCACAGACGTTGTTATTGTTAGGTGCTGTTGAGCCAGTTCTGACTCGTAGAGACTCTATTACAACAGAATGAAACACTGCCCAGTCCTGTGCCATCCTCATAATCGTTGCTATGTTTGAGCCCGTTGTTGCAGCCACTGTGTCAATCCATCTTGTTTGAGGGTCTTCCTCTTTTTCGTTGACCCTCTACCTTACCAGGTATGATGTCCTTCTTCAGGGACTGGTTCCTCCTAATAACATGTCCGAAGTACGTGAGATGAAGTCTGACCATCCTCGCTTCAAGGAGCACTCTGGCTGTACTTCTTCCAAGACAGACTTGTTCATTCTTCTGGCAGTCCATGGTATATTCAGTATTCTTCACCAACGCCATAATTCAAAGGCATCAATTCTTTGGTCTTCTTTATTCATTGTCCAGATTTTGCACGCATATGAAGCATTTGAAAATATCATGGCTTCGGCCAGGTGCACCTTAGTCCTCAGAGTGACATCTTTGCTTTCTAAAGCTTGAAACTTCGCAGCAGATTTGTCCAATGCAATGTGTTGTTTGATTTCTTGACTGCTGTTTCCATGGGCATTGATTATGGATCCAAATAAAATGAAATCCTTGTCAACTTCAATCTTTTCTCTGTTTTTCATGATGTTGCTTATTGGTCCAGTTGTGAGGATTTTTGTTTTCTTTATGTTGAGATGTAGTCCATACTGAAGGCTGTGGTCTTTGATCTTCATCAGTAAGTGTTTCAAATCCTCTTCGCTTTCAGCAAGCAAGGTTGTGTCATCTGTATAACGCAGGTTGTTAATGAGTCTTCCACCAATCCTGATGCTATCTTCTTCATATAGTCCAGCTTCTCAGATTATTTGCTCAGCATACAGATTGAGTAAGTATTGTGAAAGGATACAACCTTGACACATACCTTTCCTGATTTTAAACCACGCAGTATCCCCTTGTTCTGTTTGAACAATTGCCTCCTGGTCTATGTACAGATTCTGTGTGAGCACAATGAAGTGTTCTGGAATTCCCATTCTTCACAATGTCATCCATAATTTTCTATGATCCATATAGTTGAATGCCTTTGCATAGTCAATAAAACACAAGTAAACATTTTCTAGTGTTGTCTCCTTTCAGCCAAGATCTATCAGACATCAGCAGCGATAACCCTCATGCCATAAATAGCTCAGTGTAAACATAACACTGTTTTAATGCTACCATTACTTACTGGTATATCTAAAAACTTTTATAGTCAGCTTTTTATAACTTACTCCCAGATACTTTTCTCTAAAATTTCATGGTATAAAGTTCACCAAAAGAAGTAAAAACCCTATTCTGCAAGAAATAATTTTTCTTTATAAAGCATATTTTTAATAACTGAAATTAAGTTTCAGGGCCTTTCTTCCAGATAATGGATGTGACCATGCTATTGTCCATAAACAATTTACTTACCCATGCTTAGCCTGGAAAAGACAGTTCAAAGTGGATCTAATCCAAATACTCTATTATTAGCAACTCACTATTTTAATAATAGTAACTATTTGAGTGTATTGTCCTACATATAATTGCTCTATATAAGCTTTTTCCTAAAACCCTGCATAAATTTAACAAAATCAGTTTGTCAACTTTTGTTTTTTTTTAAAATAGAGGAATACTTTGTTTATTCAGCAATTTTGGGGAAGTCATCTATGTAAATGAATCTTCTAGACAGTTGACCCAGATATATGTATATCTTTGACTATTTCTTCTTAGACTTATATCAGTAAAATAAAAAGATTCGTTAGGTGACAAGAATTTGGTTTTTCACCATTGCAACTCTGTTTTAAATACACTTTATAATCTTCTTTTGCTCTCATTCAATAAATATTTATTGAGCCTCTCCTGTTTTCATGAGCTGTTTTGAGTATGTACTTTAATGGAAGAATTGGATATGAAAACAACTATAATACAAGCCTATAGATTTAAAAACATATTCTTAAGGGTTACTGGCAATCTTGGCATCATTTTTATTCCCATGAACATAATTTCTACTATACTAGTTGAGATTCAGTTGGTTGCATGTGACAGAAAAGCCAATACATACTGGCTTAAGCAAGAAGGAGATTTATTGTGAACACTGCTAGCTTGGAGAGTTGAGTCCACACAGAAGCGCCTTGGAAGAAAGGCCTGTCTAGCTACTGAAAAATCAGCCATTAAAAGCCCTATGGAGCACAGTTCTACTCTGACACACATGGGGTCACCATGAGTTGGAAATGACAACTGGTTTTTATTCTTAGTTGAGAGGACCTATCACTACATTTTTTCCGTAAGTGCATTCCTTGACTATGTTCCCTTTCTAGCATCTCAGTATAAATTGCATAATTAGAGCTCCGTAACAACTGCACTGGGTTTGTATTTGCTGAATGCCAATTGTTCAAGCTACTGACCTTGCAGGGTTACATTTTTTTCTTTCTTTTTTTTGTATTGTGCTTTAGGTAAACCTTTACAGAGCAAATTAGTTTCTCGTTCAACAGTTCATACACAAATTGTATTGTGACGTTGGTTGCAATCCGCACAATGTGTCAACACTCTCCCCTTCCGCGTGCCAATTCTGTTTCCACCCATCCATTTCTCCTGTCCCTTCCTGTCATTGCTTTTGGGCAGGTGTTGCCCTTTTGGTCTTGTATACATGATTGAACTAAGAAGCACATTCCTCATCGGTGTTATTGTTTATTTTATAGACCTGTCTAATCCATGGCTGAAGGGTGGACTTCGGGAGTGGCTTCAGTTTTGAATTAAAAGGGTGTCCTACGGCCATAGTCTCGGGGGTTCTTCCAGTCCCTGTCAGACCAGTAAGTCTGGTTTTTTTTTTTTTTTTTGGTGAATTTGAATTTTGTTCTACATTTTTCTCCCTCTCTGTACGGGACCCTGTATTGTGATCCCTGTCAGAGCGGTCGGTGGTGGTAACCGGGTACCATCTAACTCTTCTGGGCTCAGGCTGGTGGAGGCTAAGGTAGTTGTGGTCCATTAGTCCTTTGGACTAATATTTCCCTTGTGTCTTTGGTTTTCTTCATTCTCTTTTTCTCAGATGGGATGGGATTAGTAGATGTATCTTAGATGGCTGCTTGCAAGCTTTTAAGACTCTAGACACTACTCACTAAAGCTGGATGTAGAACCTTTTTTTTTTTTTGTGAACTTTGTTATGTCAATTGACCTAGATGACCCCTACGACTATGGTCCCCAGCCCTCAGCCCTAGTAACTCAGTCCCTCATGATGTTTTGATATGTCTTTGAAGCTTCTATGACTTTGCCTTGGTCAAGTTGTGCTGACTTCCCCTATACTGTGCACTGTCTTTCCCTTCACCAAAGTTAACATTTATCTACCATCTAGTTAATGATTTCCTGTCCCCAACCATCCCTTCCTCGTAACCATCAAAGATTGTTTCTTTCTGTGTGTAAACCTTTTCCCGAGTTTACATAGTTTGTGGTCTTATACAATATTTGTCCTTTTGTGTTTAACTTATTTCACTCTGCATAATGCCCTCTAGATTCATCCATGTTGTGAGATATTTCACAGATTCATCATTGTTCTTTATCATTTTATAGTATTCTATTGTGTGTATGTACCATAATTTGTTTATCCATTCATCTGTTGATGGGCACTTAGATTGTTCCCACCTTTTTGCTATTGTGAATAATGCTGCAATGAACATGGGTGTGCATATGTCCATTCAGGTGACGACTCTTACTTCTGTAGGGTTTATTCCTAGGAGTGGGATTACTAGATAGTATGGCATTTCTATTTCTAGCTTTTTAAGGAAGAGCCATATTGTTTTCCATAATGGTTAGACCACTCTACATTCCCACCAACAGTGCATGAGAGTTCCAATCTCCCTGAAACTTCTCCAACACTTGTTATTTTCTGTTTTTTTTTTTTTTTTGATTAGTGTCAGTAACGTTGGGTGAGATGGTATCTCAATGTAGTTTTGATTTGCATTTCTTTAATGGCTAATAATTGCTTGCATTTCCTCATGTCTGTTAGCTTCCTGGATGTCTTCTCTGGTGAAGTGTCAGTTCATATCTTTTGCCTATTTTTAAATTGAATTATTTGTCTTTGTGTTGCTGAGGTGTTGAAGTATCTTGTAGATTTTAGAGATTAGACCCTTGATGGATATATCATAGCCAATTATTTCCCCCCAGTCTGTAGGCTCTCTTTGTACTCTTTTGGTAAAGTCTTTTGATGAGCATAAGTGTTTAATTTTTAGGAGCCCCCAGTTATCTAGCTTATCTTCTAGAGCTTGTGAATTTTTAGCTGTGGTTTGTCCTATTTATGCCCTATATTAGAGCCCCTAGTGTTGTTCCCATTTTTAATTCCATGATCTTTATCGTTTTAGATTTTATATTTAGGTCTTTGATCCATTTTGAATTAGTTTTTGTGTATGGTGCGAAGTATGGGTCCTGTTTCATTTTTTTACAGATGGACATGAAGTTTTGCCAGCATCATTTGTTAAAGAGACTGTCTTTTCCCCATTTAATGGACTTTCGGCTTTTGTCAAAGACCAGCTGACCGTAGCTGGATGAATTTACGTCTGGGTTCTTGATCTTTCCGTTGGTCTATGTGTCTGTTGTTGTACAAGTACCAGGCTGTTTTGACTACCATGACTGTATAGAAGGTTCTGAGATTAGGTAGCATGAGGCCTCCTACTTTGTTCCTCTTTTTCTATAATGCTTTACTTATCCGGGGCCTCTTTCCTTTCCATATAAAGTTAGTAATTAGTTTTTCCATCTTGTTAAAGAATGCTGTTGGTATTTGGATCTGGATTGCATTGTATCTATAAACTGCTTTGGGCAGAATTGACATTTTCACAGTGTTGAGTCTTCCTGTCCATTAGCATGGTATGCTTTTCCATTTATGTAGGTCTCTTTTGGTTTATTGCAGTAGTGTTTTGTAGTTTTCTTTGTATAGGTCTTTTACATCTCTGGTTAGATTTAGTCTTAAGTATTTTATTTTTTGGGTGGCAATCATAAATGGTATTGTTATCTTGATTTCCTTTTTGAAGTTCCCTTTGTTGGTGTATAGGAATCCAGCTGATTTTTGTATATTGATCTTGTATCCTGCTACTCTGCTGAATCTTTCTATTAGTTCCGTTAGTTTTCTTGTGGAATCTCTGGGCTTCTCTATGTATAGTGTCATATCATCTGTGAAAGGGGTTAGTTTTACTTCTTCCTTTCCAATTTGGATGGCCTTATTTCTTTTTCTTGCCTTACTGTTCTAGCTAGGACTTCCTGTACAATGTTAAAGAGGAGTGGAGATAAAGGGCATCCTTGTCTTGTTCCGGTTCTCCAGGGGAATGCTTTTAGCTTCTCTCCACTGAGAATGATATTAGTTGTTGGGTTTGTATACACACCATTTATTATGTTGAGGAAATTCCCTTCTATTCTTATTTTGCTGTGATTTTTTTAAATCAGGAACGGGTGTTGGACTTTATTAAGTGCCTTTTCTGCGTCAATTGAGATGATCATGTGATTCTTTTCTTTTGTTTTCTTTATGTGGTGGATTACATTGATTGATTTTCTAATGTTGAACCATCCATGCATATGGATGAATCCCACTTGGTCGTGGTGTATTTTTTTTTTTTTTTTATATGATGCTTACTTCTGTTGGTTAGAGATACTGGTCTGTAATTTTCTTTTTTTTTTTTGTGGTGTCTTTGCCTGGTTTTGGTATCAAGGTTACGCTGGCTTTATAGTATGAATTCGGGTGTATTTCTTCTGTTTCCATGCTCTGAAATAGTTTGAGTAGTAGGGATGTGAGCTCTTCTCTGAATGTTTGGTGGAATCCTCCAGGGAAGCCATCCAGGCTAGGGCTTTTCTTTTCGGAACTTTTCTTATTACCTCTTCAATCTCTTCTCTTGTTATGGGTCTATTTTGATTTTCTATCTTAGTTTGTGTTAGTTTAAGAAGGTAGTGTGTTTCTGGAAATGTGTCCGTTTCTACCAGGCTCTCAAATTTGTTGGAGTACAATTTTCATAGTATTCTTTTATGATCCTTTTTATTTCAGCTGGGTCTGTTGTAATGTTCCCCATCTTATTTTTTACTTGAGTTATTTGCTTCCTCTCCTGTTTTTGCCAATTTGGCCAATGGCTTGTCAATTTTGCTGATCTTTTCAAAGAATCAACTTTTGGTCTTATTGATTCTTTTTATTGTTTTTCTGTTCTCTGTTTCATTTATTTCTGCTCTAATCTTTATTATTTCCTTTCTTATGCTGCCTGTGGGCTTCTTTTGCAATTCTCTTTCTATTTGTTTAAGTTGTAGGGCTAACGTTTGTTTTTGGTCTGTTCTTTTTTGATATGTGCATTTATTTCTATAAACTGACCTCTGAGCACTGCCTTTGTTGTGTACCAAAGATTTTGTTATGATATGTTTTCATTCTCATTTGGTTCTAGGAATTTTTTTTTATTCACAGGGTTACATTCGAGTTTTCACAGATAATATTTCTTTGGAAATCACATTCTACCTTAATGACACTAAAAGACCCTAGCCCTGTTTATCTGCTTGCTTCCAATGGCTTTTCACTCCCTGATATTAATATTAGCTTGAGTTAACCCAATTTTTTTAAACTTACCCTGAACATTTTGCAGAGCTTTTTACTTTTTTGCAAATTTACATGATGGCTAAGACTTACTGGATCTTGAATGGAAATGGCAAATGCAGTGCTTCAGGGGAGCTAGCAGAAGCCACATTTGAATCCCTTTACCACCAAAGAAAATGAACCTTATTCCAGGGAAGGGCTGAGCAGATATTGTCAGTGGTGAAGTGAGAGAGAAATGAACTATGGAATTAAGACTTAAAATTCACAGCATGAATCTGAATATTAGAGAATAACTTATACATTGATATTTCTGATGTTTAACAGAAAGAAGCATTCACTTTGCATTTCATGAAGTATTAGGAATCAAATGGGAAGGAGCAGTTTTTCCTAATAAAAAAAGCTTACCAAATTATATTTGAATTTTAAGAAATTCTGGTGCATTTTATAATTTATAATGTAATATCTTAAGAAGGATATAGAAGAATGTTATTTACAAGGACTCCAAGAGGTGGCTATTATAAGGAATTAGCAAATACTATAACTAGTTTGGTGAAAAGTTAATCAGCTTGCATCAATAGTAATAGAAATAACAAACCTATTTTTAGCTAATGAACGTAGTGGATTCACGAGGCATATTTCCTATTTAAATAGACACATTAAAAAAAACCCATGTTGGGTATGGCATGCAAGTAGAAAATTAATGTCATTTATTTGTAGTTTCTCCATGTTTTTTTCTTCTGTCCCTCTCCCCTTTTTTTTTAACATAATAGGTGATTTAAGGATAAAAGGAGTTGTTATAAACAATTTGGTGGTAAAACATTATTGTTCTGGTAACTTCAGTTTTTGGTTCTGTGTTCACAACTTTGGTGCCATTAATAAGCTGACAGTCTGGTAAATATAATTTTACATTTCATTAAGATGACTTCTGTCACAATGTAGATAAATTTGGAAAATTTAAGAATGATGTTTCTGTTTTTATATACTTGTGCTGCTAGCTATATTATTTACTATATTCAGTGATTTCTTTCATTGAAACTTACTTGTTCTGTGTTGTTGTTGTTGTTACATGCTGGGGAGTTGGTTCTGACTCATTGTGGCCCTATGTACAACAGAATGAAACACTGCCCAGTATGCACCATCCTTAATATTGTTGCTATGTTTGAGCTCATTGTTGCAGCCACTGTATCAATCCATCTTGTTGAGGGTCTTCATCTTTTTTGCTGACTCTATACCTTCCTAAGCACGATGTCCTCCTCCAGGGACTGGTCCCTCCTGATAACATGTCCAAAGTATGTGAGATGAAGTGTCACCATCCTTGCTTCTAAGGAGCATTCTGGCTGTACTTCTTTCAAGACAGCTTATTCGTTCTTCTGGCAGTCCATGGTATATTCAGTGTTCTTTGCAAACACCATAATTCAAAGGCATCGATTCTTCTTTGGTCTTCCTTATTCATTGTCCTGCTTTCGAGTGCATGTGAAGAGATTGAAAATATCATGGCTTGGGTCAGGAGCACCTTAGTATTCAAAGTTACATCTTTGCTTTTTAACACTTGAAAGAGATCTTTTGCAGCAGATTTGCCCAATGCACTGCGTCATTTGATTTCTTGACTGCTGCTTCCATGGGTGTTGATTGTGGATCCAAGTAAAATAAAATGCTTGACAACTTCAATCTTTTCTCCATTTATCCTGATGTTGCTTATCGGTCCAGTTGTGAGAGTTTTTGTTTTCTTTATGTTGAAGTGTAATCCATACTGAAGGCTGTAGTCTTTGATCTTAATAAGTGCTTCAAATCCACTTTGCTTCTGCGTACCTTAGTGTAAGTATTTGTCAATTGACAGTAATATAATAAACAATCCAATTCATGTTAATTCATTAAAGGCCAGGAGTTGCTCCTCATTCATTTCAGTTATCAGATGTCATATGGATATTTTAATAATATCCTTTAAGATAAAATGACCTGGTTTTGGTGAAAAACCCAAAGATGTGTATGATAGGACTTTTAAGACTGATAGAAATGCAGGTTCATAACATTGTTGACTGATAATGGGTATGTTTTTATGCAAGAGTTTTGAAATACCTGTAAGATTACATTATAATAAAGTCTGTTATTGAGAGTGATAGCCATACAGATTTGATAGGGACTCAGAAATTATTTAGTCAAATGCTTTTGTTTTACAAATGATGAAACAGATATCTAGGGAGGTTGAATGTCTTTCCCAAGGTCACATAGCTCATTGATATGAAAGCTGAGCAACAAAAATCCATAGTTTTTATTTCTTTTTATTTTTTGACTGGATTCATAAATCTATGGATTCACATCTTTTATCAGTTTTAGAATATTTTTGCCATTATATCTTCAAGTATTACTTCTGCCCTATTATTCTCTTTCCTTCTGGGATTTCAGCTAAACATATGTTAGACACATGTATCCTCTATGTCTTAACCTCTCTTCTGTATTTTCCATTCTTTTGCCTCTCTGTGCTGCATTCTGGTTAGTGTCTTCTGATTTATATTCTACTTCGCTACTTTTTCTTTGGTTGTATCTGATTTTTTGTTAAAACAGCAGTTCATTATTTTGGTTACTGTTGTTTCAAATATGCTTTGTAATTTTTTATTTTCTAACTTTCTGCTGAAAATATAATCTTGTCTTTCATTTCCTTGAATATAGTAGGTAAATTTATTTTAAAATCTGTGCCTACAAATTCTAATATCTAGAGTTCCTATAGATCTGTTTTAATGCTGTTGTTTTTGCTCATGTAGTCTCACCTCTTTGTATATCTGGTTATCTTTGAATGCATCTAGACTTTGTATTTAAAAATTGTGGCAATAATTTGAAGTCTAGAATGAAAGTCTCTTTGTCAAGAAAGAATTTGTTTCTATAGGAGCCCAGGGGCACTACTAATCTAGGATCACCTTAATCTCATTTTAAGAACTGAGATTTTTTTCTGGGCCATCTAGAAGATTTAAGATGGTTTTTAGTTTCTGTGAGGATGACTTACTCCTGTTTTCCTTTATGCATATAATGCAAGCCTTGGGAATCCCAACCCAAAACACTAGGGATTTACCTGTGCTCCCACATTTTACAGGTCTGGACTCCAAGTTTTGTCCCAGTAAGTGGAGAGACTGTCAACAGTGCTGCTTGGTTTTAGCTGCCTCTTCTGGAATTTGTCCTAGGGATAACATGGATGCAAAGAACAGGTTCACTTCTTCGGGTTTTCATGGTTTCCAAGATTGGAACTCAGTTAGTCTTCACTCTTTTGTTAAGTCTCTGATACCTTCAAGCAGATTTTTAAAAATATTTCATCCAGCTTTTTAATTTTCCTTGGTGAAGGAGTTGGTTCAAATTACCCAATCCTCCATTACTAGATGTGAAATGTATCTTTTCTTCCTTTCTTTTTTTGAGTTTTTCAATTTTCAAAGTAATAATGACCATTTCAGAAAATTTCTAAGTACCTAAAAGTGGAAAGAAGACTAGAAAATCTTTCATAAACTCACTCCTTAATGATATCTTTATATGTTTCCTTCCAGTCTGTTCTCTCTTCATAATTTTTTACATTACTGTCTTTATATTATATTACACTAAAAATGTATACCTTTTATATCCTATTTAAAACTTAACAAATACCATCTACATTTCTATGTTATTACGCAGTATATCTAATTACCATTTTGCTAGCTACATAATTCACTCTCTAGATGTAATTTAGTTTATGCAACCACTGTCCTATGTTTAGCTATTTAGGTTGCATTCAAATTTTATTTATAAATAGAACTTTATGAACATGTTTGTGTTCAAATTATTTTGTTTCAAAACTAGGATTTTTAATTTAGGATGTATTTTGCTGGGTCAAGAGCATGCATATTTTTAAGCCTCCTGAAACATTGCTAAATTACCTTCCCCTGGTGGCACAATGGTTAAGAGCTCAGCTGCTAACCAAAAGATCAGCAGCTGGAATCCATTAGATCCTTCTTGGAAACCCTATGGGGCAATTCTACTCTGTCCTATACGGTCACTATGAGTTGGAATGAACTTGATGGCAATGGCTTTTTTAAGACAAGTTATCACCACCCATCTGTCAGTTTGTTGTACTATGGTAGCTTATGTGTTGCTATGTTGCTAGAAGCTATGTCACTGATATTTCAAATACCAGCAGGGTCACCCGGAGTGGACAAGTTTCAGCAGAGCTTCCAGATTAAGACGGACTAGGAATAGAGGCCTGGTGATCTACTTCTGAAAATAAGTCAATGAAAGCCCTATGAATAGTGCTAGAAGATGAACTCCCTAGGCTGGAAGGCATTAAAAATACACAAAGGTTTTAACAATAGACTCAAGCATACCAACAATCACGAAGACGGCACAGGTCCAGGCAATGTTTCACTCTGTTGTACATGAAGTAGCTATGAGTTGGAGCCAACTCCACAACAATTAACAATATCAAGGCAAGTTAGATTTTTTTTTTTTTTTTTTTACTTATTATTAGTTTTTTAAAATTTTATTGTGTTTTAGGTGAAAGTTTACAGAGCAAATTAGTTTTTCATTCAAAAATTTTATACATGAATTGTTTTGTGACATTAGTTGCAATCCCCACAATGTGTCAGCATTCTCCTCCTTTCCCTTTCCACTCTGGGTTCTCCATATCCATTTGCCCAGCTTGTCCTGGCCATTCCTACCTTTTCCTCTTTGCATTTGGGAAGGTGTTGTCCATTTGGTCTTATATGCTTGATTGAGCTAAGAAGTACATTCCTCACGTGTTATTGTTTGTTTTATAGGTCTGTCTAATGTTTGGCTGAAAGGTGAACTTAGGGAGTGGTTTCACTTCTGAGTTAGCAGGGTGTCCGGGGGCCATAGTTTTGGTGATACCACCAGTCTATATCAGACCAATAAGTCAGGTCCTTTTTTGTGACTTTGAGTCTTGTTCTACATTTTTCTCTCTCTCTGTCTGGGACTGTCTATTGTGATCCCTGTCACAAGTTAGATTGTTTTGACCCTATGTCCAGAGTTCTTCTCACTCCTTTGTCGTGTTATTGTTGGACAAATCCTGTTTTTAACTTTTGTGTCAAGGTAAATATTGCCTTTAGGATAATCTTATATAATTATGTTATTGAAAGACTATCTACCTTTTAACCACATCATGAGTGTGACTATATTTCAATGGTTTTTCTTAGTAAGAAATGAAAAGGTGCCACGATTTTTGCTGACAGTTTACTAGTGACCTTCTTGATACCATTTTACAGACTACATTTTATTCATATCTACCCTAATTGGCTTTGATTTCAATGAAGTCTGAATTCCAAGTTTCTTTCAGAAATAATTATCACATTAAAAAAAAAATTTTTAATTGTACTTTAGATGAAAGTTTACAGAACAAATAGTTTCTCATTAAACAGTCAGTACACATATTGTTTTATGACATTGGTTAACAACCCCACAACATGTCAACACTCTCCCTTCTCGACCTTAGAGGACTTTTTTTTTGGCGAAAATATACATAGCCAAAGATGCACCATTTCAAAAATATCTACATGTACAATTCAGTGACATCGATTATATTCTTCCAGTTGTGCTGCTATTCTCATTATCCTTTTCCAAATTATTCCATCACCATTATCTTCAACTCACTGTCCTCTAGGCTTCCCATCAAACCTTTTGAGTTGCTGTTGTCAATTTGATCTCACATAGATAATTCTTTTTTTTTTTTTTGTACTTTAGATGGAGGTTTACAGGACAATAGTTTCTCATTAAACAGTTAGTACACATATTGCCCTATGACAAGGGTTAACAACCCCATGACACGTCAACACTGTCCCTTCTCAACCTTGGGTTCCTTATCACCAGCTTTCCTGTCCCCTCCTGCCTTCTAGTCCTTGTAACTAGACTGCTGTGCTTCATCAGTCCTGTTTTGTATTATGGGCTGTCTAATCTTTGGCTGAACGGGGAACCTTGGGAGTGACTTCACCACTGAGCTAAAAGGGTTTCTGGGGGCCGTACTCTCGGGTTTTCTCCAGTGCGGCAGAGCAGTAAATCCATTTGGTCTCATATGCTTGATTGAGCTAAGAAGTATATTCCTCACGTGTGTTATTGTTTGTTTTATAGGTCTGTCTAATGTTTGGCTGAAAGGTGAGCTTAGGGAGTGGTTTCACTTCTGAGTTAGCAGGGTGTCCAGGGGCCATAGTTTTTGTTCTACATCCTTCTCCAGCTCTGTCCAGGACCCTCTGTTGTGATCCTGGTCAGAGCAGTCAGTGGTGGTAGAAGGGCACCATGTAACTATACTGGATTCAGTCTGGTGGAGGCTGTGGTAGCTGTGGTCCATTAGTCCTTTGGACTAATCTTTTCGTTGTATCTTGTTCTCTTCATTTTCCCTTGCTCCAAAAGGGGTGAGACCAGTGTAGTATTTTAGATGGATCCTCACAGGCTTTTAAGACCCCAGATGCTATTCACCAAGGTAGAATGTAGAAAATTGTCTTTATAAACTGTGTTATGCCAATTGAGCTAGATGTTCCCCAAGACCATGGTCCCCGCAGCCCTCCACCCAGCAATTCAGTCCCTCAGAGAGTTTGGATGTGTCTGTGCGGTTTCCATGACATTTCCTTGTACAAGTTGTGCTGGCTTCCCCATGTTGTGTACTGTCTTACCCTTCACCAAAGTTACCACTTATCTATTGTCTATTTAGTTCACCCCACCCCTCCCATCCCTTGTAACCAGCAAAGATTGTTTCTTTTTTGTATGTAAACTTTTTCATGAGTTTTTACAGTAGAGGTCTCATACAGTATTTGTCTTTTTGTGATTGACTTATTTCACTCAGTATAATGTCCTCCAGTTTGATCCGTGTTATGAGATGCTTCACAGATTCCTCATTGTTCTTTATTGTTGCATAATACTCCATTGTGTGTATGCACCCTAGTTTGTTTATCCATTCATCTGTTGATGGGCACGTACGTTGTTTCCATCGTTTTGCTATTGTGAACAATGCTGCCTTGAACATGGGTGTGCATATGTCTATTTGTGTGATGACTCTTATTTCTCTAGGATATATTCCTAGGAGTGGGATTGCTGGATCGTATGGTATTTCTATTTCTAGCTTTTAAGGAAGCACCATATCATTTTCCAAAATGGTTGTATCATTTTGCATTCCCACCAGCAGTACGTAAGAGTTTCAATCTCCCTGCATCCTCTCTTGTTATTTCCAGTGTTTTTGATTCATGCCAGTAATGCCGGGGTGAGATGGTATCTCACTGTGGTTTTAATTTGCATTTCTCTAATGGCTAGTGATCGTGAGCATTTCCTTATGTGTCTGTTAGCCGCTTGAACGTCTTCTTTGGTGAAGCCTCCGTTCATTTCCTTTTGCCCATTTTTTAATTGGATTATTTGTCTTTTTTTTGTAGAGGTGTTGGATTTTCTTGTAGATTTTAGAGATTAGACCTTTGTCTGACTTGTAATGTCCAAAATTTTTTTCCCAGTCTGTAGGTTGTCTTTTTACTCTTTTGACTAGCATAAGTGTTTAATTTTTAGAAGATCCCAGTTATCTATCTTATCTTCTGGGGTTTGTGTGTTATTGGTTATGGTCTGTATCCTGTTAATGCCATGCATTGACATTTCTTCTTCTATGAACTTTATAGTTTTTGGCTTTATATTTAGGTCTTTGATCCATTTCGAACTGGTTTTTGTATATGGTGTGAGGTATGGTATTTTTTTATGGTATTTTTGCAGATGGACATCCAGTTTTGCCAGCACCATTGTTGAAAAGACTGTCTTTTCCCCATCTGATTGACTTTGCACCCTTGTTGAAGATCGGGTGACGGTTGGTGGATGGATTTTCATCTGGGTTCTCAATTCTGTTCTGTTGGTTAATGTATCTGTTGTTGTACCACTACCAGGCTGTTTTGACTACCGTAGCTGAATAGTAGATTCTGAGGTCAGGTAGTGCGAGTCCTCCTATTTTATTCTTCTTCTTCAATAGAGATTACGTATCTGGGGCTTCTTCCCTTTCCATATAAAGTTAATGATTAGTTTTTCCATCTCTTTAAAGAATGTTGGTATTTGGATTGGGATTGCATTGTATTTGTAAACTGCTTTCAGTAGAATTGTCATTTTCACAGTGTTGAATCTACCTATCCATGAGCATGGTCTATTTTTCCATTTATGTAGATCCCTTCGAGTTTCTTGCAGTAGTGTTTTGTAGTTTTCTTTGTATAGGTCTTTTACATCCGGTTAGATTTATTTTAGAGGATATTATAAATGGTATTATTTTCCTGATTTCCTTTTCATCATTCTTTTTATTGGTGTATGGGGATCCAACCAATTTGTGTATGTTTAGCTTGTATCCCGCTACTCTGCTGAATCTTTCTGTTAGTTCCAGTAGTTTTCTCAGGGAGTCTTTAGGGTTTTCTATGTATAGTATCATATCATCTGCAAACAGGGAAGTTTAACTTCTTCATTACCAATTTGGATGCCCTCTATTTCTTTTTCTTGCCTTATTGCTGTAGCTAGGACTTCCAGCACAACGTTAAATAGGAGTGGTGATAAAGGAAATCTTTGTCTTGTTCCTGTTCTCAAGGGCAATGTTTTCAGCCTCTCTCCATTAAGAATGATGTTCGCCATTGGTTTTGCATAGATGCCTGTCATGGATTGAATTGTGTCCCCCCAAAATATCTGTCAACTTGGCTGGGTCATGAGTCACAGTACTGTATGATTGTGTAATCTGATGTGATTTCCGTATGTGTTGTAAACTCTTATCACTACGATGAGGTTGTATGTAATCTCCTTATGTGTTGTGAATTCTATCACTGTGATGAGGTTATAGTGATGGGGTTTACAAGATTAGATAGTGTCTTAATCCAATCTCTTTTGAGATAAAAAAGAGAGAAGCGAGCAGAGACACATGGGAACCTCATACCACCAAGAAAGCAGTGCTGGGAGCAGAGTGCGTCCTTTGGACCTGAGGTTTCTGTGCAGAGAAGCTCCCAGACCAAGGGAAGACTGATGACATGGACCTTCCTCCAGAGCCAACAGAGAAAGTGTTCCCCTGGAGCTGACACCCTGAATTGGGACTTGTAGGCTGCTGGACTGTGAGAGAATAAACTTCTCTTTGTTAAAGCCATCCACTCATGGTATTTCTGTTAGAGCAGCACTAGATGACTAAGACAATGCCCTTTATTAGGTTGAGAAATTTCCCTTTTGTACCTATTTTATTGAGAGTTTTTATCAGGAATGGGTGTTGGACTTTGTCAAATGCCTTTTCTGTGTCAATTGAGATGATCATGTGATAGTTTTCTTTCCTTTTATTTATGTGGTAGATTACATTGATTGATTTTCTAATGTTGAACAATCCTTGCATACCTAGTATGATTCCTACTTGGTTGTAGTGTATCATTTTTTTGATATGATGCTGAATTCTATTGGCTAGAATTTTGCTGAGAATTTTTGCACCTATATTTATGAGAGCTATTCGTCTATAATTTTCTTATTTTGTGATGTCTTTGCCTGGTTTTGGTATCAGAGTTATGCTGGCTTCATAAAATGAATTCAGAAGTATCCCTTCCTTTTCTATGTTCTGAAATAGTTTGAGTAGTACTGGTATAAGCTCTTCTTTGAATGTTTGGTAGAATTCTCCAGTGAAGGCATCTGGGCCAGGGCTTTTTTTGTTGGGAGTTTTTTTTATTACCTTTTCAATTTCTTCTCTTGTTATGAGTCTGTTTAGATTTTCAACATCACTTTGTCATAGTTTGGGTAGGTAGTGTGTTTCTAGAAATTATCCATTTTCTCTAGGTTTTCAAATTTGTTGGAGTATAGTTTTTCATAATATTCTGTTATAATCTTTTTTATTTCAGTTGGGTCTGTTGTACTGTCCCCCATTTCATTTCTTATTTGGGTTATTTGTGTCCTCTCCTGTTTTTCTTTTGTCAGTCTGGTCAGTGGTTTGTCAATTTTGTTGATCCTTTCAAAGAACCAACTTTTGGTGTTGTTGATTCTTTTTATTGTTTTTCGGTTCTCTATTTCATTTATTTCTGCTCTGATCTTTATTATTTCCTTTCTTCTAGTGGCTTTGGGCTTTTTTTTTTCTGTTCTCTTTCTACTTGTTTGAGTTCTGTAGTTGATGTTTTGATTTTGTCCCTTTCTTCTTTTTTGATATGTGCATCTATTGCTATAAATTGTCCTCTGAGGACTGCCTTTGCTGTGTTGCAAAAGTTTTGGTATGATGTGTTTTCATTCTCATTTGATTCTAGGAATTTTTTGATTCCATCTATTACCCAGTGGTTTGTAAGCAGGGTGTTATTCAATTTCCATGTAACTGATTTTTTTTCCTTGCTCTTCCTGTTGTTAATTTCTACCTTGATGGTGTTGTTGTCAGAGAAGATACTTTGTATTATCTTATTGTTTTGGATCTTGTTGAGGATTGGTCTGTGGCCTAAGATGTGGTCTATTCTGGGGAATGTTCAATGTGCATTGAAAAAGAATGTGTATTTTGCAGCTGTTGGGTGTAGTGTTCTATATATGTCTATGAGCCCAAGTTGGCTGACTGTGCCCTTTAGGTCTTCTGTATCTTTGTTGAGTTTCTTTTTAGATGTCTGTCCTCTACTGAGAGTGGTGTGTTGAAGTCTCCTACTATTATTGTGGAACTGTCAATTTCTCTTTTCAGTTCTGTTAGAGTTTGTTTTATGTATTTTGCAGCCACATCATTGGGTGCATAGATGTTTCTTATGGTTATGTCTTCATGATGGATCATCCCCTTAATCTTTGTATAGTGTCATTTTTTTGTGCTTTATGGTGGATTTTGTTTTAAAGTCTGTTTTATCTGAGATTAGTATTGCCACTCCTGCTCTTTTTTGGTAGCTGTTTGCTTGATATATTTTTTCCCATACTTTGATTTTTAATAAATTTACATCTTTATTTCTATGGTATGTCTCTTGTAGACAGCATATTGATGAATCCTGTTTTTTTATCCATTCTGTCACTCTCCATCTCTTTATGGGTACATTTAGGCCATTTACATTCAGTGTAATTATTGATAGGTGTGAGTTTATTGCTAACATTTGGCAGTGTTTTTTTTTTTTTTTTGTGGTGCTGACGTTTTCTTTGTTCCTGTTACACTCCTGTGCTGAATTCCTTTTGTTTGTGGATTTTCTTCCCATTTCTTTTGTTTTTACTGAGACTTTACGTTTTTCTTCTTTATTTTGTTGAGTAGGTTTGTTAACTTTTTTTGTGGTTACCTTGAAATGTACCCTTATCTTCCTAGGTTTGAACCAGTCAATTATTACTGGGTATCGCCTTGCCTTCCTCTCCATTAGAAGGTGCTATACCTACACCCTTTATTCCCTCTTCTATTGTTCTGATGCTATTGTCATTTACAGATTAACCTGTCTGGTTCCCTGTTGTAATTCTTTTGGTTTTGGATAGTCCTTGAGAGTTCATTTCCTAGGTTGGTACCTGGCTAGTATAATCCTGTGTCTTAGATTCAGCCTGTGGTCTGATGTTGTTTGTTCTCAGATCGAAGGACTCCCTTTAATAATTTAATAGTTTGGTTTGAGTTTTGCATAGTCCCTTAATTTTTGTTTATCTGGAAATGTCCTAATTTCACCATCATATTTGAACGAGAGTTTTGCAGGATATATTATTCTTGGCTGGCAATTTTTTCTTTCAAGGTTTTATATATGTCATCCCATTGCCTTCTTGCCTGCATGGTTTCTGTCGAATAATCCTAGCTTAATCTTATTGTTCCTCCTCTGTTTGTGACTTTTTGTTTTTCTTGAGCTGCTCTCAGTATTCGTTGCTTGTCTTTGGTTTTAGCGAGTGTGATTATGATATGCTTTGGTGATTTTCTTTTGGGGTCTATCCTATATGGGGTTCACTGAGCTTCTTGGGTGGTCAGCTTTTCATCTTTCATGATATTGAGGAAGTCAGTCAATTGTCAGCAATTCTTCAGTGATCCTCTCTGTGTTTTCTGTTTTGCCTTTGATTGTATCCCACGTAATTCTCAGAGTTTCTTTGTTCTTTTTTCTGATTTTTCCTCAGAGTTGTATCCAGGTGTTTGTCTTCCATTTCACTGATCCTGTCTTCCATCGTTTCAAACCTGCTCCTCATCCCTTCTATGACACTGTCCATTTCTGAAATCTTTCTGTTTATCTTTTGGATTTCCAACTGTTGTTTTTGTATGATTTCTAGTTGTGAATTTATTTTAGCATTTTGTTCCTGTATTATTTTCTTGAATTCTTCCATTTTTTTGTCTGTATTTTCTGTGAATTTGTCTGCCTTTCCATGAGTTTGTCTATTTTTTCCTCATTTCTTCTCTGATTTTTGCTTCAACTCTCACATAATTCTGAACATTAGAGATTTGAATTCCCTATGAGGTAGTTCTAGTGCCTTTTCTTCTACTGGAAAGTCATCTGGTGTTTTATTTTGGACGCCTACTGGAAGAATCCTGTCCTGTTTTTGTATATGTTTTGATATTGTCTGCTGTCTTCAATTCTGGTGTCTAAATAGTTTCTATAACTATGCCTTCTAATTGCTCTATTATATGTATGTGTATACATGCAGCATTTACAAATAAGTATGTAGAAATATTCACAACCATACCTGTATATGTACATGGGTATACTCCTGTATGATCTCCCTCACCTATTTAGCATATATATTTATCTGTGTGTCTACTCACAAATTATTGTTTGTTATTACTATTGTTGCAGGGTTATATGTTATAGCATTTACTGTAGTTGCCTTTTCTTCTTGCATACCTCTCAGAGTCTGCTTTTGCCTCAGTCAGATTGTGCTGAATTCCCTCATACTGTATTGCCTTTCCCTTTACCTGAATGAACATTTATTACCTAATAGTGAAACTCCCTCCCTCTGCTTTCTGACCCTGGTAACTATCAACGACTGTTTCTTCCAGTGTGTTAACTTATTCTTGACTTTTTATAGTAGTGGTCTCATACAATATTTGTCATTTTTGTGATTGTCTTATTTCACTCTCATAATATCCTCTAGATTCATCCATAATCGTAAGATGTTTTGTGAATTCATCATTATTCTTTATTGTTGCATAGTATTCTATTGTGTGTATGTACCACAGTTTGTTTATCCATTCATTCACCGATGGGCATTTAGGTTGTTTCCACCTTTTTACTATTGTGAATAACACTGCAGTGAACACGGGTGTGCATATATCTATTTGTGTTATAGCTCTTATTTCTCTAGGTTATATATATAGGAGTGGGATTGCTAGATCATAAGGTATTTCTATTTCTAGCTTTTTAAGAAAGCACCATACCGTTTTCCATATTGGTTGTACCATTTTTTTTTATGCTCCCACCAGAGGTGTATAAGAGTTCCAATCTTCCCACAACCTTGCCAGCATTTGTTGTTTTCTTTTTTTTCCATCAGTGTTGTTATTGCCAGGGTGAGAAGGTATTTCATTGTAGTTTTGATTTGCTTCTCTTTAATGGCTAATGACCACGAGCATCTCTTCTTGTGTTTGTTAGCTGCCCAAATGTCTTCTTTTGTGAAGTGTCTGTTCATGTCCTTTGGCCATTTTTTAACTGGATTGTTTGCCTTTTTCCTGTTGAGGTGTTGAAGTTTTCTATGAATTTTAGAGATTAGATCCTTGTTAGATATGTTGTAGCCCCAATTTTTTTCTCAGTCTGTAGGTTCTCTTTTTATTTTTTTGGTGAAGTCTTTTGATGAGCATAAGTGTTTGATTTTTAGGAGATCCCAGTTATCTAGTTTATTGTCTGTCGTTTGTGCATTTTTAGTTATGTTTGGTATTCTATTTATGCCATATATTAGGGCCCCTAGTGTAGTATTTATTTTTTCTTCCATAAACTTTATAGTTTTACCTTTTACATTTAGGTCTTTGGTCCATTTTGAGTTAGTTTTTGTGTATAGTGTGAGGTATGGATCTTGTTTCATTTTTCCACAAATGGATATCCAGTTGTGCCAGCACCATTTGTTAAAGAGATTTTCTCTTCCCCATTTAATTGGTTTCAACCCTTTGTTGAAGATCAGCTGTCCATAGGTGGATGGGTTTGCTTTTGGGTTCTCAATTCTGTTCCGTTGGTCTATGTGTCTGTCATTTTACCAGTACCAGGCTGTTTTGACTACTGGCAGCTGTAAAAGTCAAGACTTTTTTTTGATGTGCGGTGTCTACTTTATATGTAAACATAGGTTCTGTAGTATTGCCTAGTCACTTAAGGGCTACCTTAATGGCTTCTTCTGGGAATATAGCTCTGCTTGAATATTACGCTTGAAAGCATTCTGTAAAATGTATTTTATATGTATATTTTGGAAAAATAAGAAGAAGAGCATGGTGATTTTGGAAACTCTCTGGTTGAAATCAGTTCTAAAAATTTTGAAGTGTGTAATTGTAATCAATTTGCAGTGAAGTTACTTTTGCACCAACTCTGGAGTTTTGTAGAACTGGCAGCCGGAAGGAGAACACCAGAGAGTTTTATGCTAACCTGAGGGAGTTGTGAAGCCCCTTCTCTACATATAAGCACATAATTCTATATCTTAACTCCAAAGCTTCTTTGGGGTGTGCTAATGACATTGAAAGGTGATCCAACCGAATGCGGAAATTATTGAACAATATCATTAATATCACACAAAAGTAAAATTTTGGTGAAGATCATTCAAAAGTGGCTGCAGCCATATATCAACAGGGACCTTCCAGGAATTCAGGCTGGATTCAGAAGAGGACATGGAACGAGGGTTATTATTGCTGATGTCAGATGGTTCTTGGCTGAAAGGAGAGAATACCAGAAAGATGTTTATCTGTGTTTTATTGACTATGCAAAGGCATTTGATTGTGTGGGTCATAACAAATTATCGATAACATTGCGAAGAATGGGAACTCCAGAATATTTAATTGTGCCCATGAGGAACTTGTACATAGATCAAGAGGCAGTTGTTCTAGCAGAACAAGGGGATACTGCGTGGTTTAAAGTCATGAAAGGTGTGCGTCAGGGTTGTATCCTTTCACCACACTTGTTCAATATGTATGCTGAGCAAATAATCCAAGAAGCTGGACTCTATGAAGACGAATGGGACGTAAGGATTGGAGGAAGGCTCATTAACAACCTGCATTATGCAGATGACACAACCTTGCTTACTGAAAGTGAAGTGGATTTGAAGCACATACTGATGAAGATCAAAGACCACAGCCTTCAATATGGATTACCCCTCAACATAGAGAAAACAAAAATCCTCATGAATGGACCAGTAAGCTACATCATGATAAATGGGGAAAAGATTGAAGTTGTCAAGGACAACTTGGATTTTACTTGGATCCACAATCAACACCCATGGGAGCAGCAGTCAAGAAATCAAAAGACGCATTGCACTGGGCAAATCTGCTGTGAAAGACCTCTTTAAAGTGTTGAAAAGAAAAGATATCACCTTGAAGACTAAGATGCGCCAGACACAAGCCATGGTATTTTCAACTGCGTCATATGCATGTGAAAGCTGGACAACGAATAAGGAAGACTGAAGAAGACTTGATGCCTTTGAACTGTGGTGTTGGCGAAAAATATTGAATATACCATGGACAGCCAAAAGAATGAACAAATCTGTCTTAGAAGAAGTTCAACCAGAATGCTCCTTAGAAGTGAGGATGGTGAGACTTCATTTTACATACTTTGGACATGTTATCGGGAGGCTTCAGTCCCTGGAGAAGGGCATCCTGCTTGGTAAAGTACAGGGTCAGCGAAAAAGAGGAAGACCCTCCACGAGATGGATTGACACAGTGACTGCAACAATGGGCTCAAGCATAACAGGGATTGTGAGGATGGTGCAGGACCGGGCAGCGTTTCATTCTGTGGTGCATAGGGTCATTATGATTGGAACCGACTCGATGGCACCTAACAACAGCAATGACATTGAACTGAACTCTGACCGATTTATAACAGGAAAACAGAAAACGTAGAGTAATAGAGCTTGCCAGCTATGATCACTTACGAACACTTTGAGTGCCCCCCAAATTTAAAGATTCAATCTGCTAAGGGCTGGGGGGAGTTTTCTCATTTAATGTTTCTAAACCATTTTCATTGTAGGATAAACCTGTGGGCTTGCTGGAGTTTTAATCCTTTAACTACTCACCACAGTCAGGTGTCAATGCAAGCCCCCACCCACAAAAGCATCCTCCATGTGCAGTAGTAAAAAGCATGACAGCATAGGGGTATTTGGGGTAGCTGACATTCGTCATTCGGCTGAGGGAGATTCCTGACAGAATTTAAAAGTGCCCCGGACAAGGAAACCTTTGTTTGAAATGCATAGACTTGCAATCATAAATCTCAGAATGTAATTCTATGCTGATGGACCACTGATGTTTGTATTTTTAAGAAATAGAACATTTTATGAACCACAAATCTTCACTCTAGCAACTACATCATGAACGAGGGCATCAGTACACCTTGGAAGCGGCCATATATAAAGTTGAAATTAAAGTTGTCTTTGTAGAGTCAGGTAGACTAAACCTGGGGATAAAAATGACACCTGTGTCCTAAACATCACTCAGATAGAAAGGAATACATATCAGAAGTTAGGGGATAAAGATGGGCATTTCAAAAATAAAATTTGACTGGAAATATAAAAAAGCCAGAGGGACTTTCTGACCCTGGATGGCTGCAATTAACATGTCAAGCCTTCCACAGTGACTTCTGAGGACTGTTCTTTTATCTGCAGGCTGCAGGTGAAAGGCAGACAGTTTTGGAATGCAGACTTAATCTGATAGGTTTGGCCAGCTTCTGTTATTTTGGGGATGACTAAGGTGCTAGTCGCTGTAGGATTCTGATTGCCAAATATGGGTTAACCAGGATTATACTGAGTGTCACGGCTCCCAGAGGACATGCTTCTCCTTTTTCTAGCACAGTTGGGATTTTCTTGGGAAATCTTTGCTAATGACATTCCACTCTCCACTAAACATTCACACAGGTGTGTAGCAGCTTAAACAATTCCAAATGCAGCAAGCAGATAGTTGAGGAGTGATTATTACAAAAAGATTATTCAGTTTTATTCATGTTCCACAATGGAGTTCCTTGGGTTCTCCAACAATTTATCAGAGAGGTGGGGGGCAGGGAGGGAAAAACAGAGGAACTTAAAAGTAAAGTGCGAGAGATGATTCATAACAGAAGATCTATTGGGAACAAAACAAAATATTGTCTGAAATTTAATGGAAGGATCAGGTTTGACATGAGCCCAGTTTTCCAGAAGTTTGCTTTCTGAAGTGGCTTCCCTGGCAGGACTGGCAGCATATAACCACATGATGGCCCCTCGTGGTACCTTCCTTGGTCAATATAGAAAGGGTGATCTTGATTGTTACGCTATCTGTTGTTTGCTTCCAGCCTAAGTTATCAGGGGTAATAATTAATTATTTTAAACCGCCTTCATGGGAAAAGGTGGTGGATGGGGCTCTGTTGGTTTGGTTGCCCATGACAGCCTTTGGTTCGAAAATCTAACAGATCCCAAGTAATGTCTCTGGAGAGTCCTAAATTGGCTAAGATAATTTTTTGATAAATCTTTAACAGGAATCAAATGCATAAATCTTTAAACTTTATGAGTATTTTCTTTTTCCTCATCCTTCATCACCTCTCTCTTTCATTTGAGGGCAAATAATGATCAATACTGTTTTTTACTATTTTATAGGAAAAAGCAGAGAAAAGTTAATATGCAGGTCTTCTTTTTGCCAGGATGCTATGGGATAGGAAAGTCAAAACTTGTCGTCATTCATCGTGGATTTTCTTCATTTCAAAACAAATTTTCTCCTTCGTAATATCATTTTTATGTTTATTGTTCACAGTTCACTGTATCACTCAGAACACAAAGCTGAAATCTACCCTGATCACACCAATCAATGCCCATATATGACCTGTCCTTTGAGAAGGAAATCACTGTCTTGGATGCTACAGAACAAGGTTGTGCCTCAATAGCAAGCAAGTCATAGGGTGATGGGGTTAAGCGTTGTTTTAGAGTCTTCAAGGGATATAATGCTATTTTCAAAGTGGTATTTTGAGACTCACTGAATAGGGTATTCTGTCTTAGTGTTTTCGGGGATGGGCCTGGTGTGCATGTTCACAACGTTAAATAATGAACTGGAGGTAAATATTGCCGCATGGTGTTGCTGGGTGCCAGGGTAGCACCGAGTGTTAAATATTGCTTCAGGAAAAATGTGTTTACACACATGCTGATAGTTCATTTCCAGGTGGGAGCCTCATGTCTGCTCTGTATACTGCAACTTCAATCTTCCCACTGTGAATTTTAGACAGCTTGTCTGCAGAGGCTCTGCCAGACCTGTTAATATTTATACATTCCATTCACGCTCCAGTCAGAGCATGTAAGTTGCAGATCTTTCTGATTTGGAAGCTATTAAGATTAATGACCCCTTTAGCTATTTACCTTTCTTGGCCTAGGAGCCTTTGCAATCAGCTTACACTTAAGAAGAAAGCACAAATCATTACTGTTCAAATATTGTCCTGTATTGTGACCATTTGTAGTCCATCAAAGGGGTGTTAAGAGCTTTAATGCATTCATTTATCTCAGAGACACAGGTTATTAGATGAGGCATTCTTCTCTTGGAAAGGGATAGAATAGAAGTGTTACTTACACCCAAAATTGCTTTTTTAATTCCAAATTAGTGACTCTGACTAAAGCTTCATATGTTATTAAGAAGTAATATCTAACCAATTTTTTCTTCTTGAGAGCAGACATTGATTGAACAAATGATGGGATGATGTACCAAGTAAGACAGAAGACAATACAATGCTTAGGTATGCTTTAGGCCTGTCAGTGAAGAAGTTCTGTTCTCTCAACATATTAAGTCTTATGTACTGCTTTCCTCCATCTTGAGGAGGCTTTGAAGAGGGTTGTGCTGTTGGAGACACACTTATATTTTCTTATATTGGATTAATTTGTGAGATTATTTATTATGTTTTATTAATGTCTTTAAGACATTCAATCCTCTTTTATTAAAATAGTCTTATTCTATTGAAAGAAAAGATCAGAAAACTAGAAGAAAATGGGGGCAGGAGGAAGGAGAGGGAATTAATGTTTGTTCAGTGCTAACCGTGGGTTAAGCATTTTATATTTCTTAATCATTTTGAACCTTGTAGCAACCCATGAGGTAGGTTTTATTATTCCCATTTTGTTGACCAGAAACTGGATCTTAAAGAGGTCAAGTAGCTTGCTCAAGATCACACAGTAAATACAATTCGAATGTAGGTCCCTTTGTAATACCTTGTTCTTTAGATGTTATTTCATCTACATCTCCCACAGAAATACCATGTTCTGGCCCCCCAAAGACCATTTTCTGGCTAGACTTACTACCTCTATGGAACTTTTCTAATACAAAAATAAAAAGAAAACACGAGTTTTATATATTCCCTAAGTAACCTAGTACTGCTGGTTTGATTCTGGTTCATCTTCTATTTCTTAACATTCAAATTTAAAAATATCAGAGATAACTCATTTATTAACAACCAGAATCACCTCCACTATCACCACTTTTACCATCATCTGCACCACTACCTTCACCACTTATAGGCTAAATTATAAAATTAAGTTAGACCAAAGCAGTTCCTCTTCTCTGTCAAATAAAAAAGTATCACATACAGTAAACCCTGCAAAAGCCAGAACCTGTGAAAGGCAGAAACTTGTCAGAGAAGGAAAACTCAAATATTTTCCACTAGAGCGAGGGATGGAAGAGTGGTAAGACTGCACCCTGACAAAAGTGGAAAACTTGCCGGACCTGGAAGAACAAGGCAGTCCAGTTGAGTTCTGGTTCTCACAGGTTTCACTGTATTTTGAGCCAAAGACCAAACAATTTTGGCAGATACAAAGAAAACATTTGCAAACACAACTGTTTGGAAGACTTTTACCCATCATGTCCATATTTTAAGGTCCCGGGGTGGTGCAAACACTTTGCAGTCAGCTGCTAACCCAGAAGTTGGCTGTTTGAACACACCCAGTGACTCTACGGAAGAAAGACTTGGTGAAGTGCTTCTATAAAGATTACAGCCAAGAAAATCCAAAGGAGCAGTTCTACTCTGTAATACATGGGGTCGCCATGAGTCGGAATCGACTTGCAGCAATGCGTTTTTATAGGTCTATATTTCCAAATATTGTTATTTAAAGTACAACAAATTGCTTAATTAACACTTTTACTTGATTTGAAAATAAGTCAGATTCAAGTATGTGATTTTCTTAGCCCCAAATTACTGTTGTCCTGATGATAAAAACAGAGAGTGTTATGAGATTCTGCTTTCCTGAGAATGACTTACCATGAGGGGCATGCATGGGATCTGCACTTCACAGCTGCAGATTTTCTTTAGGAAGGTCTGGGGAGAAAGCAAGTCTCCCACAATGAGCAGAAGTCCTTTGCACTGACCATCTCAACTCTTAGAATGGAATACTATGGTAACTCATGCGTAGATTCGTGCAGCGTTTAGTCAATTTTACAACATATTGAAATGAATGAAGTAAACATCAAGAAAATGAAAGAATTCCTTTTATATTAAACAAAACAATAAAACAAAAAATCTCCCACCAAGAAGAACTGAAAACCAAACGAAACCCATTGCCATTGAGTTGATTCCAACTAACAGCAACCCCATAGGACAGAGTAGAACTGCCATAGGGTTTCCAAGGAGCGGCTAGTACATTTGAACTGCCAACCTCTGGTTAGCAGCAGAGCTCTGAACCACTGCACCACCAGGGCTCTGCAAGAACAACTAAACAAACCATGGAAATCATTACATACCAAAATCAGAACAGGCTTTGAAACACTGTTTCTTTGGAAAAAAGACAGGTTTTTGATTCTTTGCAGATTTTCAAGATTATAATTTTTTAGAGGGAAAATGCAGAACAGAATTTTTCAAATTCTCATGGACTCCAGACTTCCTGGAGCCATGGAGGGAGGATGAACTCCTGAAACTATTCCCTGAGATAATCTTTGAAACGTAAACCAAAAATATCCCCTGAAACCTTCTTAAAACCGAACAATACTTCAAATTAACTAGTTAAAAAAGGGAGCCCTGGTGGCATAGTTTTAAGAGCTTGGCTGCTAACCAACAGGTTGGCAGTTCAAATCCACCAGGAGCTCCTTGGAAACCCTATGAGGCAGTTCTACTCTGACTATAGGGTCACTATGAGTTGGAACCAACTCGACCGCACCTAACAACAACAACAATAAAAAAAGGTCTGCCTTGAGCGTTATGCTTTTTAAAGAACTATCTATATGGAATCAGGAAACCCTGGTGTCGTAGTGGTTAACAGCTATGGCTGCTAACCAAAAGGTCGGCAGTTCGAATCCACCAGGTGCTCCTTGGAAACTCTATGGGGCAGTGCTACTCTGTCCTATAGGGTCGCTATGAGTCAGAATCGACTCGACGGCAATGGGTTTGAGTTTTTTTTTTTTTTTTTTTTAATATGGAATCAAATCGACAACAGCAACTTGAAATATTAGATAGGAAGCTTAGGGGCAGTGAGTTTATGTTAATGAGGGAGGAACAACTCAGAAAAGTTCTGGCATTCATGGCTTGTGAAGATGAGAAAGGTTGTACAACTTGAAGAGTGTAATCAATGTCACTAAATTGTACATGTAGAAATTGTTAAAAAAGAAACAGAGAGAGAGAAAGAATGTTGACAGATTGTGATAAATGTAACTAACGTCACTAAACAATTGTGTGGAAATTTTCAAATGGGAACCTAACTTGCTGTGTAAACTTTTACCAAAGACTAATAAAACAGTAAAAAATACCATATACGATATGCATATGTATCCTTAAAAAAAAAAGATTATCACCTTTGTCCATCTGGTTTTCTGAGAAGCAGGCAGAGGATGAAGGACTAACAAAATTAAGTAAACTTTTATAACCTTGATTTGATTTTCTATTTATGTTCTTTCTCTGGAATCACCTGGCTTGATGAGAAGCAGCTGTTTGATGAGGACAAGCTTTACCCTTGAGAGCCACCCTCTCTCCTTCAAGCATTAAGTTTAAAAACTCCAGATCTACTTTGTTCAAGTTCTGGCATTCATGGCTTGTGAGGTCACTTCAAGACAAGTGGTAAAGAAAAACAACCCAGGTTTTGTGCACTGCTTGGTACAAACCTAATTTGGCTATACCTAAAATTTCCTGTCAGCTTCCTATTGGCAAGAGGCTAAGGAGGGTAGATACTTAATCTCTGTTTAATCCTTAAGGTATCTGCCAAAAAAGGATTTCATATCATAGTCAAAATAGCTTCCTTGCGTATTTTCACCAGAAAAAGGCGTAAGTAGGATTTTGAAATATCTTCAGTTGTCCCTTATCTATCAGAGTTGTTCTCATTTCACGGGTACAATTTGCACCATGTTAGAAAAGTTCAGAGAGGGAAGCATTCTAATTGGAAATTTAAAAATAAAAGAGATGAGACAGGCTTCTTCCCCAGCTGGACTGTATTTATGTTCTGAAAAGCTGATGATACTTCAAAAATACTAAAATAAAGACAAATATGTTGCATATTATTATTATCAGGATTAGTATTATTAATGACTATTATAATACTCGTAATAGCTGTCACTCAGCTATTATGCAACAAAGCCATGCTTCCAACTCCA
This sequence comes from Dugong dugon, assembly GCA_030035585.1. Classification (NCBI taxonomy): domain Eukaryota; kingdom Metazoa; phylum Chordata; class Mammalia; order Sirenia; family Dugongidae; genus Dugong; species Dugong dugon. Next base: position 13,066,624 of record CM057465.1, read on the forward strand.
GTCTTTCCTACCCCAGAGCCTGAGCTCGTTCTTAATCGTCATGTTATATATTATGTCCCTGACTCTTCTCCTCAGCCAGCCAGGATGGTTGCTCCTGCTCACTGCATTTCTCCATTGCTGCATGTCTTCTTGGATTTCTAACTCTGCGTATGTGATGGGCTCACCCACTGGGCTGTCGTCTCTTTGAAAACAGGGTCAGTGTCTTATATGTTGTTGTGTGCCATTGAATAGATTCTGACTCATAGTGATCCTGTAAGGCAGAGCAGAACTGCCTCATAGGGTTTCCAAGGCTGTAATCTTTACCGGAAGCAGACTGCCAGATCTCTTTCCCGCAGAACGGCTGGTTGGGTCAAACCACTGACCTTTTGGTTAGCAACCAAGTGCTTACCCACTGTGCCACCAGGGCTCCTTGCCTTATATGTTACTGTACTGTAAACAATTAGTTTATAGTTTCTGTTAGCTTGGCACATGGTCATTTCTTTGTAAATATTTGTTAGTGAATGATTATTCTTCTGGGGCCTATTTTAGCACCTTCTGTGTCAATGGCGATCTTTAGAGTACAGCAACTTTAGAAATAGAATCAACGTATTAATAAGTGTTCAGACTTCAGACTGAACGAGGGGACAAGTTAAAGAAAGCCCATCTTTGAAAAGGACCAACCCTTAAGGAAAACAGGAATAGGTATAGCTAACTCACGGTAAACATTAAATTAAATCTGTGGTTTTATTAGACACATATTGCTAAAAAAAGACTGAAGTTTGGGATGGAAATGCTTTTGATACCCAAACTGGTGTTGTGCCAATTATAGCAGGATCAGATTGACAGTTTTTATCGAATTTGCTTTCAAGAAAATACACACATCCTTTTCATGCAGGTTTCCTGTAGTGTCTAAATCAATAGTCCTATTAAAGAAAAACAAAACATAACCAAGCTCGTTGCCAACAAGTAGATTCCGACCCATAGTGACCCTAGAGGACAGAGGAGAACTGCCCCATGGGGTTTCCAAGTCGCGGCTGGTGGATTTGAACTGCCGACCTTTTGGTTAGCAGCTATATCACCACCAGGGCTCCTAATAGTCCTGCCAGACACCATATTATATTAACGCATCAAAAAAGAAAAAAAATCAGATTCTTGAGCACCTAGATTTCCACTTGCACCTCCAACACAATCAATTAAGTGGCTAGTGATTATAGAATAATTACTTGACTTGTGGAAGGTCACATGGCTAGGAAACAAGATTCAAGACCAGAGCCCAGGCCTTTGGGCCCCTAACCTAACCTATTGCATTTTTCTTTATACCAGTCACCTCCAGATGGAAGTACTGGGGTCATGTTTTCTGCTCTAGTCACTTCAGGGGGTTGTTGTATTTCACGAGGTTAAGTGCCCCAAAGTTCTTGGTAAACTACAATATATACAAATAATTGGTATTAATATTGAATCTATTAAAAAAGTTGAGGCTCAGTCTGTAGGAAAATCTGGCCTCTTTAAGTTTCTTGAACAGCCTCATTCTAGGAAAATGCTACGTTTACAAAATCCCCAATCCCCAAATCATGAAAATAAAAACCAGAAGAACTGATGTCCTGTTGACATTTAAGAATAGGCAGACTTTTAGAAAACTCAATGTTATTAGCAAAAAAGAGATTGAAGAGAGATACTTATAAAGTTCAAATTTTTAGGATTAACTTTTTTTTGCCTTTTCATTTTATCAGCCCCCCTCTGTCCACGATGGTAATTCTTGATTTTTCTCTTAGGCTTAACTTTTTTTCTTCCAACTCCAGAAATCCTTACTGAGAGAAAATTCTCTATAGAGGTATTTCATTATCACTAGATTTCTAAAAAATGCTCTGGTGTGGACCCACAGTTGTCCTTCAGTATTCACATTTTAGTTTTTCTACTCTGATAGAGCCACTGGTTTTTAGCTGTGCACCTGGCTCCTGGAACAAAGACTACAGTCCAAATCTGGCCTTTCAGCTAGGTGTGGCCAATGAGACGTAAGGGGCCTAATGTGTGCAACTTTTGAAGCATAGGTGCAAGAGGCTAAGGACTCAACCTGTCTCAGAATGATCTAACAGTTGAACACAGGATTCTGACTTTAAGTTCTCTGTCTACTTTGAAGGACTATGTGGGCTATTATGTACTACTTGAAAGCATGATTCCATTATAGGCCCCTTCTTCCCGTCTACTCCCTCCGTCCTGCTGCTCAGAATGTGGATTGGAGATGAGCCATGCTGAACCCCGTAGATGAGGGCAGCAACCTAAGGCTCATGAAGCAACAGGGAGAAAGGAGTCTGGGTGTTTTGATAAAGCATGGCTGTCCTTCCAGCCCTCCTGAGACTCCAGAGAGATGAACTTCTGTCTTAAGACACTAATATGTTTGGTCTATGAAACATGTAGTCAAATCTGCATATTCCCTAATACCAAAGCAGAGAAGGTGGAAGATTATCTTCATATCAGAAATTAGCTTGGAAAATGATTGAAATACACTAATGATAGAATCTGAAAATTCTCTTGCTCATATAACAAACATTCTATGGTGGGTAAACTTACAACATGACCTGAATATTCGGTGGACAAAAGCAAAGAGAAATAGAGTGAAGAGCTCTATAAATCAGGGTTGATTTTGTTATGCATAAGTATAGAAAAGATTAGGTATTCAAGTCTGTTACAATCATTACAAGTCTGTTACAATCATTACATTCATATCAGGTCCATATTTAAAGAAATGGGCATTGCTGATAGTGTCTTGGAAATCTAGTGCTGTTATAACAAAAATATCACAAGTGACTGGCTTTAACAAACAAATTTATTTTCTCACAGTTTAGGAGGCTAGAAGTTTGAATTCAGGGTGCCAGCTCTAGGGGAAGGCTTTCTCTCTCTGTTGGCTCTGGAGGAAAGTCCTTGTTATCTTTGAGCTTCTGCTCTTGGGCAATCTTCACGTGTCTTGGCATCTCTTTTATCCCATTTCTGCTTCTTTCGCTTGCTTGTTTAATCTCTTTTATATCTCAAAAGAGATTGATTTAAGATAAGACTCACCCTACACTAATCTTGTCTCATTAACATAGCAAAGACAACCCATTCCCAAATGGGATTATAACCACAGGCATAGAGGTTAGGATTTACAACACATATTTTTTGGGGACACAATTCAATCCATAACAGACAGTTTCATTGGGATGATAATCAACTTCCCAATTTATTCTGCTTTCAAGAGAAGAACACTTTCTGGTGAGAAGGATGCTGCTTTCTCAAGATGAAGCCTTTATTTATCTATTTTTTTTATTGTTGTAATTAAATAAAGTTTACATTTCAAGTTAGACTCCCATACAAAATTTTTTTTACATACATTGTTATGAGACCCTAATTGCTCACCCCATTCTGTGACAGCACACTCCTCCTTTCCGCCCCTGATTCCCCATGACCATTCAACCAGCTCCTAACTCTCTCTGCCTTCCCATCTCACCTCTGGACAGAAGCTGCCCCTTTGGTCTCTTGTATCTACTTGACTGAGAGGAACACTCTTCACCAGTATCACTTTATGTCCCATAGTCCAGACCAATCCCTGTCTGAAGAGTTGGTCTGGGAAATTGTTTTAGTTCTAGGCTGATAGAGAGTCCAGGGGCCATGTTTTCTGGGGCGCCTCCAGTCTCAGTCAGACCATTAAGTCTGGTCTTCTTACTAGAATTTGAGTTCTGCACCCCATTCTTCTACTGCTCCATCAGGGACCCTCTGTTGTGTTCCCTGTCAGGACGTTCATTGGTGGTAGCCAGGCACCATCTAGTTCTTCTGGTCTCAGGCTGATGAAGCCTCTGGTTTATGTGGTCCATTCTGTCTCTTGGGCTAATACTTTCCTCGTGTCTTTGGTGTTCTCAATATGAAGCCTTTAGAAGGAAGATCTGACCTGTTAATAGTTTGGAATGTTTTTAAACTAACCTCAAAGAAGTTTGCTGGCACAGTAGTTAAGAGCTTGACTGCTAACCCAAAGGTCAGCAGTTGGAATCCACCAGCTGCTCCTTGGAAACCCTTTGGGCAGTTCTACTCTGTTTTACAGAGTCGCTATGAGTGGGAAGCAACTCAACGGCCACAGGTAAATTCTATTATTCAAAGTAAACAAATGCTCAGGCATCATTTTGTTTTATTGCTGTTAAAAATATAGATAACACAACACTTGCCAATTCAACATTTTTGGCATGTACAATTCAGTGAGGTCAATTATATCAATCACATCGTGCAACCATCACCAGTATCCATTGCTAAATTTTCCATTACCATAAACAGAAACTCCGTGCTTCCTAAACAACGATTTCCCCCTCCCCGCTTCCTCTTGTCCCTGATTAAAAAAAATAAACAAACTCATTGCCATCGAGTCCATTCAGACTCATAGTGACCCTATAGGAAAGAGTAGAACTGCCTCATTGGGTTTCCAAGGAGCAGCTGGTGGATTCAAACTGCTGGCCTTTGGGTTGGCAGCCAAATGCTTACCCACTGCACCACCTGGGCTCCTGCCCCTGGTAACCACTATTGAACTCTGATCTCAGTACATTTGCCTATTCTAGGTATTTCATACTAGTGAGCATACATCATTTTTAGTTTGGGGTATACAGAAGGGTTTAGGGGAAGAAAACTACCTGAGGAGATTTGGAAACAGAGTGGGTAGGCCTGAATACCTCAGAGGAGGAGAGGGAGCAAAGTGTGATGGTAATGTTACGAGACAGATGAGGCAGAGGGAAGGTTGAAAGTAGTGACTGGATGGTGGCACCTTCAGAGTTTTCTATGACATTGTTCACTATGTTAATTCAATAGGATCTTAGGTTGTGTGAATTATATAGACTGTGGGACATGTGATAAAACTAATGTTTGTATTTTGAGCATTTTCCAAAGTAACAATTTAGTTATTTGCCAATTTGTGTGATGGAAGACTCATTAACAACCTATGTTGTGCAGATGGCACAACATTGCTTGCTGAAACTGAAGAGGAATTGAAGTACTTACTAATGAAGATCAAAGACCACAGGCTTCAACACAGATTACACCTCAACATAAAGAAAACAAAAATCATCACAAATGGACCAATAGGCAGCAGTCAAGGATTCAAAAGATGGACTGCATTGGGCAAATCTGCGGCAAAAGACCTCTTTAAAGTGTTAAAAAGCAAAAATATCACTTTAAGGACTAAGGTGAGCCTGACCTAAGCTATGGTGTTTCAACCACCTCATGTGCATGGGAAAGCTGGACAATGAATGAATAAGGAAGATCAAAGAAGAATTGATGCCTTTGAATTATGGTGTTGGGAAAGAATATTGACTATACCATGGACTGCCAGAAGAACGAACAGATCTGTCTTGGAAGAAGTACAGCTAGAATGCTGCTTAGAAGCAAGGATGGTGAGACTTTGTCTCACATACTTTGAACATGTTATCAGGAGGGAGCAGTCTCTGGAGAAGGACGTCATGCTTGGTAAGGGAGAGGGTTAGCAAAAAGGAGGAAGACCCGCAAGGAGACAGACTGACACATGGCTGCAACAATGCATTCAAGCATAACAACTATTTTGAGGATGGCAAGGACCGGGCAGTGTTTTGTTCTGTTGTACATAGGATTGTTATGAGTCAGAAACGACTTGATGGCATCTAACAACAACATGATGGTTTTGAAAATAAAATCAAATAAAGATACTCACTTTTGCAAACACATGTGTGTGTGGTTGAACATCTTGTTACACACACACATTTACTCATTCATCCATAGTAAATGTCTCTTGGTATTTATTCAGCATCTGGCACTATGCCTGTGCATTTCCTCATGCATGAACTAATGCAATTCCCACAAACGTGCTCTGCTGCTAACCAAAAGTTTGAAAGTTCGAGTCCACCCAGATGTGCCTTGGAAAAAAGACCTGGAGATGTACTTTCTAAAAATCAGCCACTGAAAATCCTCTGGAGTACAGTTTTACTCTGACACACATGGGGTTGCCATGAATTGTAAATCACTTGATAGCAACTGGCTAATTAATAGATGAAGAAATAGCTACTGATTTCGAATGTCCTCTATGTGCAAAGTGCTTCAAATACATTATCCTTATTTATTATTTACCTGTGCAGTAGTATTTACATTCCATTTTACAGATGAAAGGAAGCTGGGCCCAGAGACATTAAGCAATGTGTCTGAGGGTACACAACAGGCAGGTGCAGGGGGAGGGGAGGGTGTCTGTTGTGTTCCAAGATGGCACTTCTTCACAACCACAGACAGTCCTGGTCCTGCTCCACTGCCCTACCACACAACATACAACGGTTCAGAAGTTAAGAACCCAGCCTGTCTCAGAATTGTCCAACAGTTGAACACAGGATTTTGACTTTAAGCCCTCTGTCTCCTTTGAAAGATTATGTTGACTATTACGTACTATTTGAAGGCAAGATTCCATTATTAGTTTAAAAAATAGCTTAAAATAGAGGAAGAAAATAAATAAGTAGAACTACTTTGGTAAATTTTACATGCCGAATTCAGCTTTTGGGAACAATTTTTTTTGGTAACATTTATTCTGAACTAAGGATTGCACATACAACTGGTGTCTACATCCTGAAGAAATAAATGGAATGAGAAATGAAAAGAATGAAATACACATTTAACCCTTTTCCAGCTTTTCTTTTGAACACCAATAGTGAGTGTGTAAATACTGATCTACGTATTTCAATGGAATTAGATTACTGGATTACTTTTTATGTAATTTAGTATCATATATGTTAGAATTGAGTGCACATTTCAAAAATCACCATTACGTAAGTGCGTAAGGCTAGGATCCCTGTGAGACTCACCGTTGTAGTTTTGAAAGTACCCAGCAGAGACTCTTGCGCACTTGTTGAATACTGAGTGAAATGAAAGAAGGAGGAGAGATACTCAGTCTTTAGAATATTGGTTGAACATCTTGTCACACAGTTACATGTGGGAAATAAGGAGATATTGATATAATTATCCAAACAATAAATACTCCTAATTGTTTCTCCTCTCAATCAAAAAAAATCTGTCTGTCTGTCATCTATCTACGTTATTAAAACAGTAACAACAAAAAGTTACTCTCTAGCTTTTAAAGAAAAAAATGTTTTGGGGGTTCTGCTTTGGTTTTATTTAATCATTATGATAATTGCTTCAGGTCTGATCTCATTTTGTGTAGATTTTCCAGATAATTCTGGGTATTTCTTTAGCCAGATCGTCTGGCAGGTGGTAATGTTGGGAGTGATAGCAGAGGTAACAAGAATGAAATAATACTGAGTCATTGCCTTTTTTGCACTCTGGTGAATACATCCTGAAGTATCAGTTTTTTTTTTTTTGAATGTATGTTAGAAGCTACGATATAAGACTTCTGGTGATTCCTCCTTGCTCCAAATCGCTTTTGGCAAAGCCAAAAATCACGAGAACCAACACTAGACTCTGTTAATAGCCTTCAGTTGTGACCTGAAAAATTCTTAAGGATTCTAGTCATGGCATATCCCACAGTAGAAACTGTCATATGCACCATTGTCAACTTGTCAAATATTCCTAAAAAGCATACATGTTTGTTAGCTGGAAAATGACATCATGAAGAACAGATTTATTTATTTTTCTACTGTGGCCTGTAGTTGGATTTAACCAAGAAAATCTTGTCAGGGATTTCTTGATAAATGGCTGCCCTGACTCCATACCCAGGCCTCACCCCTTACAGATAGCTTTATACAGAAAATGCAGACATGCTAATCAGGTGTAACTGCAAGGACACTCAACAGAAACACGGTGAATTCTTGAACTAACTGCTACCCGCCTGACTTAAGTAAGATAAGTGGGAGGCACAGTAGGTGCTCTTCCACCCTGAAAAATCCTATTTGCTTTTCTGAAAAATGCCAAAGCCATACAATCACAATTTTTGTTTTTTAAAGCCTCAGCAGTGTGTCTCAAAACATAGGAGGAAGTATTCGAATTGGGGTCATTTTTTTTTTTTTTTCTTTTTAAACAATTTTATTTCAGGTGCTGTGTTAATGACTTTCCAATAGTAAGATCCAAAACAACAAAACATATTGCAATAAGATTATTTGCACTCTATCCCTTTTTGGATGAGAAGGTAGGACACATTCCATGAAAGGAAGTAGTTGCTCAGCACCTGTGTGTTGGATATACCCTAAGGTGAACCCAAAGGAATCACATCTGATCTATGACTTGCTTCTAACAACAGAATATGGCAAAGGTGATGGGATGACACTCCCATGATTATGCTTTGATACATAAAACTCAATCTTAGCTGACAGGAGGGAGAGATTCTCCTGCTGGCCTTTAGGAAGCAAACAGTCATGTTGTAAATTCCCCATGGAGAGGACAGGACTGTGCATCAGGGAACTGTGGATGACTTCTTGGACTTGAGGGAAGACTCCAGCTGACAGACAGTAAGAAACCAGGACATCTACCTATACATTGCAAGGAAATGAATTTTACCAGCAATTTGAACGAGCTTGGAAGTGGATTCTTCCCCATTTAAGCTTTCAGATGAATATGCAGCCCAGTTGCCACAGTGATTGCAGCCAAACAAGACCCTGAGCAGAAGACCCAGATAAGTCATTCCCAGATTCCTGACCCATGGAAAGTGTGAGATAATAAATGTGTGTTGTTTTAAACTGCTAAGTTTGTGGTAATCTTTACAAAGCAAAAGAGAACTAATACAACCTACAAGAAATCAAAAAATTAAGGGTGTATCTCCAGCATATCAATTCTATGATATTAGTGAAAAGTTTAATAATTCTGCCGTTTGTGTTGGGAGAATTAAATGTCCCAAGAATTGACTGAATTTTTTCCTCTTTGTCTTAGTCATCTGCTATAACAGAAATACTACAAGCGGATGGCTTTAACAAAGAGAAATTTATTGTCTCACAGTCTAGTAGGCTACAAGTCCAAATCAGAGGCATCAGCTCCAGGGGAAGGCTTTCTCTTTCTGTTGGCTCTGAAGGAAGGTCCTTTCATCCATCTTCCGCGGGACTAGGAGCTTCTCTTTGCAGGAACCCCAGGTCCAAAGGACACACTCTGCTCCTGGCACTGCTTTCTTGGTGGTATGAGGTCCCCAATTATCTGTTTGCTTCCCTTTCCTTTTATCTCTGGTAGGATAAAAGGTGGTGCAGGCCACACCCCAGGGAAACTCCCTTTACATTGAATCAGGGATGTGACCTTAGTAAGGGTGTTACAATCCCACCCTAATCCTCTTACACATAAAATTACAATCACAAAATGGAGGACAACCACACAATACTGGGAATCATGGCCCAGCCGAATTGATACACACATTTTTTGGGGGACACAGTTCAATCCATGACACTCTTCAAACAAAAAAAATGTGTATAAATTTTTGAATGAGAAATTAACTTCAACTGTGAACTTTCACTTAAAGCACAATAAAATTAAAAACCAAACCAACCAACCAAACAAACAAAAAAATGTTTTGCAGTCAAGTAGTCATAATCTAAGGTGAACCATTTGAATGCCAAAGATCGATCTCATGGTATGCCATCGAAGTATTTGTGACATTCACAGGGAGGCATGGAACCTATAAACAGCAGTTTGGATGAGGCAGCATTTTGGGAAGAAAGGATAGTTTTAGTGATGGGTAGCAGTTGTAATGGGAGACCAGAAGCAACCTCATAGGAAAAGGACATTTAAATACTATCACTTAGTCTGGAAGCACTTTTTTCTCCACTTGACATTCACCATCCCCAAAGGCATGTGTTCCAAGTCATAGGGAGTCTCTTAGGAAAATCAGTTCTTGTTTTTGCAATGTAAAGATCTGTTTAGAATATTTAGGAACACAAGTAAGGAGATCATTAAACATAGAATTACTATGATGGTTAAGATTGTGTGTCAGCTTGGCTGGGCCATGATTCTCAGTGTTTATATGTGATCACTCCCATGATTGAATCTGCTGTGAGTAGCCAATCAGTTGAAAGGGAGTTTCCTTGGGGGTGTGGCCTGCATCTGAATATAAGCAGATACTCTGGCTTTTTGCTCACTCTGGATCCTGCGGCTGCCTTCTGTTTGTCTGACCTCGGTTCTTGGGACTTGAGCTATCAGCTTATCTGCTGATCTTGGGATTCGTTGAACTTCATAGCCTGTGAGCTGAAGCCCTGCTTTCTGACCCGCCCATCTTGGGTTCACCCTCCCCTGCAGCTGCGTGAATCAGGAGAAGCCTTGTCGTCTTGCCTGCCAATCTTGAAATTCAATGATATTCACAGCCTGTGAGCAAGAGCCCTGCTTTCCCATCTGCTGATCTTGAGTTTGCCATCTCCAGTGGCTATGTGAATCGGGAGAAGCCTCTATCCTAATCCATGGACTTGCGACATTCCAGCCTCTACAACTGTGTGAGCTATTTCTTTGGTATAAATCTCTCTCTACATATTTATACTCTTTACTGGTTTTGCTTCTCTAGAGAACCCAGCCTAAGACACCTTTATATAAGAGAGGAGAACTTGCACCTAAGTTTAAGATTGCTGGCTTTGGGTGCTCTGGATTGAACCATGATAGAAGAAAAAAGAAGTATATTATAACATCATTTTAAGACAGTTGAAGTATCAGCCAAAACATTTTAAGACTTTGGAAAAGATTCATACTAATATAATTTATAACACTAATGGGAATTTTATTATCCATTACAAAATTATTTGACACTATTACCAGTCTAAAGGCAGGAAAATGTTACCTCTGAAATGTAATTAACCTGCTTTCACTTGGGAAGAATAGGAAGTTAAAAATAGAGTTATGCTCCTCACCTCATGAATAAATGGAAATTTCATAGAACAATGGATGCTGATGCATCACGAATTTTCTAGCAGAGCTGATCAAATATAGATGGTCTGAAGTTCTCTTTTAATAAAGCACACACAATGGAATCTAGAGTCAATGTATAATTTTAAAGTTATTATTTTGACTAAACATCATTAAGGGTATTAAGGTAGGGTTATTAAGAGGGCACAGGGTATTTGGCAAATACTTATTGAGTGTAATAACAAATGGAGAGAAAATGGAGTGGATGGTTGTATTCTATTCTTTTCTGCAGATCTTGATATTTGGAGCTGCCTGACACATCTTCAATTTCTACTCTAAGGCCATAAAGATCTTTTCAAAATCCAGAGTATTCAATGGTGCCTCTGACTTTATTTTAATGTTTACATCCCTTAGGTTGGCACAAAAAGTCCATCATCATCTGGTCCTGCCAGCCTCTCTGGCCTCAGCTCCTCTCTCAGCAGCACTGACTGTTGATCATCCCCTGGACACTTTTGTCCTTCTGCTTCCAGGTGTTGGTGTGTATTGTTGCCCCTGGCTGAAATGTCTTCTCTGTACTTTTTCTTGTTAGAGCTGGGCTCAAATATTTACCCCTGTAGGAACCCTATCCATACTTTCAGCTTAATTTAAACGCCTTGTTCTGTCTATCTTACCTTTATCACACACTTCTAATGTTGTAATTGCTGATGACTCGTCTGCTTTCCTTTTTAGACGGTGAGTTCCCTTAGGACAGGATTACTCACTCAACTATATATCCCCAAGACTAGTACTATTCATTGAGTGCTTTCTATGTGCTAGATACCACTCTAAGAGATTTATAGTAATTCTTATAATCCTTAGCATACCTTTGTGAGGTAATTACTAATTTAAACTCCATTGTACCAATGAGGACACTGAAGCACAGAGAGGTTAAGTAACTTACCCAAGGCCACACAGCTAACAACAGGTGGAACATGGATATGAATACGCAGGCAGTCTGGCCTTAGAGCCTGCCCTCTTAACTACATGCTTTATTGCCTAACCAGTGGCATATAGTAGATTCTCAATACATGACCAATAAATGAACGAATGAGTGATGAAAGCAGGTGGCACCGAGGCAGTGAGACTTGATTGTGGGCTAGAGTATAGACTCATAGAGTGGTAAGGCAAGTTTTAGTTAGAATAGGGACAGTTGGAGCAAAAAGGAGATTTTCTGGGGAAGCTGTTTAATATCTCTACCAGACCATGATTTTAGTTTTCCATAGTTCATGAGCAACTGTCCTTGGGGTCAGGAAAGCCTCTGGAATGTAGGACATGAATGAAATATTTGGAAGAGAGGAGAGCACGTCAAGAAATCACTAGTTTTTCAAGTACAGAATGTTCTTACTGATGTACACACAGGGAAGAATTTAGCCAAGCAACAAGAATATATTAGGCACCTTCTCTGAACCCAGCACTGTCCTAAGCCCTGTGGGAGATACACAAAAAAGCAGAGTCAGTCCCAAAGTTTGTCTGCAATGTGCTCCAGTGTATAAAGCAAGTCACAATTTCACACAGGAAAAACATGCCGTACCTGGGTATGTGCTTTGTATTCAGCTCTGCGCATCACAGCATTATAGACATTATTAACAATATGATAAAGCTACAGCTACTATAAACATTTATAATCATTTAAAATAATAAAATTGTGATCCAATGCTGTAAAAATGGGCATAAACACACCATATACTTTGATTGTAGTGGAGGCTCTAACGTAGTATCAAGTATACACATAACACTTAAAACTATAATTTCATTCTATCATAAATATGATTGAAAACTAATATGCCAGATTTAATTAACATTAAATATTTAATTAGCAATAATTTTCTATGCCTTCTAGGAGTCTAAAGGACTTTACTGGAGTGATTTGGATGGTTCTGAGAAGCCTTGTCCAAGGACGTTGGGCTAAGGCCTTCTTTTTTCCTTCCCGAATTTACTGCAGCAAGCAGAGGCACTGAAAATAATTCTACTCCTTTAAATGGGCCTGAAAGTACTATAGCAGTTACTGGAATGCTGTTGAACATTTTACTGTAATAAAGCTGCTGTTTGTCCCACTGCAAAGTATTTGAGAAAAAGTGATGGTTAACTCACGTTCTCCTTTCCCTCTGTCACTGCTTCTATTTATTCCAAGCGGTAAGTGCATTTGCTCTGAGTCAGACCCAGTTAAGCTGATCAGAAAACAGGGAGAGCTGTTAAGTCTCTTCACCTGACATTTCACTAACGCCGATCAGCTTACTGAAGAAAATGCTGGACTTCTACGCTTAACTCCAGACCTTAGATTCCACTGTTGGTTATCTCCATCTGGAGAACCTACAAGCATGTCACCAAACTGAAATCATTATCTTTCCTTTGAGGCCTTCTTTTCCTCTCCATTTTATCTATTCACTCAGCAAATTCCCATCAGAAGGTGAACGGATGAGTGAATGAAATTAAAAAACAAAACAAAACGAAAAAACAGGTCATCAGCACGGATGTAAAGAAAGCTGCATAGTACATGCATCAGTTAAAGTTGAATATAGGCAACAGAAGCTAATTTGGGCGTTTTACAGTGAAAGGGATTTACTACAAAGAATTAAGTGCTTACAAAATCATTGGAGTGGCTGGAGGGGGTGGGGGTGGGGGTCCGTCTGGACTGTTTGATTCAAGGTCGTATGACTGAGCTGCGATTTGAAGTCCCAAAACTGCTGCTGCCCATCACTGTTGCCTTCATAACGTCCTTACAGCCTTGAAGCGGATGGGTGCTGCAGATACTCAGGCCAGTTAGAGCTTGTTCTCCCCAATCACAACTGCAAAAATAAGGACTCTGTTTCCTTTCCACCTTCCAAATCTCACACAAGCCATCTCATCGGCACAACAAAAATCATATAGAGTCACAGCTGCAAGCAAGTCTGGGAACTGTAGTTTTCAGCTCCAGAATCCAGTGGGAACTTGGAAGAGTTTGAAAATTGATGCTGAGTGTTATATACAATATCTAACATCGAAAATGTCATAGAATTGTTAAGATGGCCCTAAAATAGGGTCCTGGTACTAAGAATGAATAATGTCAGGTGATAAGGATAGGGGTAAGGTGAGAAGTAGAGAATTCCCATAAAAACTTGGCTTCTGCTCTCAAGGTGCTTAGGGAGATTAAACTAATTCCTGGTTAACAGTAATCAACTATATGGTACAAAATTAAATGCAATCGATGTTGAAAAAAGTCAGAGAGATGTGTTGAGGCTGGGGTGGTATGAAAGGGTTTTTGGAAGGAATTGAGCACTCCCCTGGGCCACGAGGGATGAACAAAATCTGAACCATTGACACAGGTGGTAGGAAGAAAGATGGAATGTCAGGGGCAGGAAGTGGCCTGAGCAGAAAGAACCACCTCAACTTTTGGCTGCTTGAACCTGCATTCACAGATAAAGGCTGAGTCTTGTAGCGTGAGCCACATTTCAGGGTCAAGCTGCAACACCTGAAGAGATCTAAATGTCTGCCTGTGAATATTATCAGTCTTTTTTATACCAGTTACAAACATATTACAATTCATTTTTTTAATCAACCAATTGATGTTTTAGATAGTCATTAATCTTTGTTTAGTTATCTGTTGCTGTGTAACAAATTACACCAAAACTTAGGATTTTAAAGCAACAAACATTTATTATCCCGTATAGTTTCTGAGTCATGAACTGGGAGCAATTTAGCTGGGTTGTTCTAGCTCTGGGTTTCTCACGAGGTTGTCGTCAAACTGTTGGCCAGGCTGTAGTGTTCTAATGGCTGGAGGATCCACTTCCAGGTTCACTCATGTGGATGCTGGCAGGAGGCTTCAGTTCCTTGCCATGTGGGTCTCTTCATGGGGAAGCTCATGGCTTGGCATCTGGCTTCCCCTTGAGCAAGTGATCCAAGAAAGAGAGGATGAACAAGGAGCAAGAGAGCAACTGTAGTAGAAATTGCAGTGTCTTTTATAAACGAATCTTGGAAGTGACACACCACAACTTATTCTATATTTTATTGGTCACACAGACCAACTCTGGTACAGTGTGGAAAAGGACTACACAAGGGTATACATACCAGAGAATGGGGATCATTGGGGGCCATCTGGGAGACTGGCTACCGCAGTCTCTGTAATCTCCAAATAAGTTAGCATTGTTACATAAATAGTATTTCAGTGGGCAAAAGTTTAGAACAGCTCATTCAGAAATCACAGATTCATGGAGGATCTTTAAGACCCTGTTACAATTCCGTGGCTTTATCGTTCTAGAGATTTTGGGATTACTATCTAAAGGGCTGATGTTTCAAGTTCTTATCTGTGATGGTTAAGGCTGTGTGTCAACTTGGCTGGGCTATGATTCTCAATGGTTTGGCAGTTACATAATGATGTAATTTGGCAGTTATGTAGTGATGTTATTATTGTTGTTAGGCGCCCTCGAGTTGGTTTTGACTCATAGCAACCCTATGAACAACAGAACAAAACACTGCCCAGTCCTGAGCCATCCCCACAATCGCTGCCATGCTTGAGCCCATTGTTGCAGCCACTGTGTCAATCCATCTCTCTGAGGGTCTTCCTCTTTTTTGCTCACCCTCTATTTTACCAAGCATGATGTCCTTCTCCAGGAACTGATCCCTTCTGATAACATGTTCAAAATATGTGAGACACAGTCTTGCCATCTTTGCTTCCAAGGAGCATTCTGGTTGTACTTCTTCCAAGACATACAGTGATGTAGTCATCCTCTATTTGTGATCTGATGTAGTCATCCTTCATGATGTGATCTAATGTGATCAGCCAATCAGTTGTAAGGGGAGTTTCTTCATGGGTGTGGCCAGCATCCAATATATATGGACATTCTGGCTTGCTCGCTCTGGATCCTGCATTGGACTTGTCATCATCTGACCTCCAGTTCTTGGGACTTGAGCCAGCAGCCTACCTTTCGATCTGCTGATTCTGGAATTCATCAGCTTCCTCAGTCCTGTGAGCCAGCAGCCTACTGTCTGACTGCCTGTTCTGGGATTTGTCAGTTTCTGCAACCCCATGAGTCAACAGCCAGTCATCTGACCTGCCAATCTTGGGTTCATCAGCCTCTGCAACCATGCGAATCAGGAGAAACCTCCAGCCTGACATCTGACACATGGATTTTGGACTTGCCAGCCTCCACAGCCACATGAGCCATTTCCTTGAGATCAATCTCTCTCTCTATATTCATATATGCTTCACTGCTTTTGCTTCTCTAGACAACCCAGCCAAAGACATTACCTATGGGTCATGGAGATTTAAATATGTGTTTTAAAATCTCTATACATTGTTTCCGGCATCTGTATTTACAAACTAATAATATGTTGCAGTTGAACAAAAGTGGAAATTGCAGCATGTAGGTAAATTCCCAAAGCTTGGAAATATGTTTCAACATTAGCAATTGTTTTGTTATTCTGGCAGATGAAATCATAGATACATGCTTTTAATGAATTAATATTTTTGTTTCATACAAGGCATTATTTGTGTAAATGATTTTTTTGATCCATCGTATGCTATTAGTAGAGCCATCATATTTATTGTATATGATTACACTAGTGCTGTTTCTTATTTAACAGTCTCACATAACAACCCAACAACATGTCAACACTCTCCCTTCTCGACCTTGGTTTCCCTATTACCAGCTTTCCTGTCCCCTCCTGCCTTCTAGTCCTTGTCCCTGGCCTGTTGTGCCCCATTAGTCTTGTTTTGTTTTATGGGGCTGTCTAAGCTTTGACTGAAGGGTGAACCTTGGAAGTGACTTCATTACTGAGCTAAGGGTGTCAGGGGGCCATAGTCTCGGGGTTTCTGTCAGGCCAGTAAGTCTCTGTCAGGCCAGTAAGTCTGATCTTCTTTTGTGAATTAGAATTTTGTTCTACATTTTTCTCCAGCTCTGTCCAGGGCCCTCTGTTGTCATCCCTGTCAGATCAATCAGTGGTGGTAGCCGGGCACCATTTAGCTGTACTGAACTCAGCCTGGTGGAGGCTGTGGTAGTTGTGGTCCGTTAGTCCTTTGGACTAAGCTTTCCCTTGTATCTTATTTTTTTCATTCTCCCTTGCTCCTGAAGGGGTGAGACGAGTGGAGTATCTTAGATGGCTGCTCACAGGCTTTTAAGACCCCAGATGCTACTCACCAAGGTAGAATGTAGAACATTTTCTTTATAAACTGTGTTATGCCAATTGAGCTACATGTTCCCTGAGACCATGGTCCCCATAGCAGGCCTTTTTTTTTGTTTGAAGTTTTTTTTCCTTTTCAATCTCTTCTCTTATTATGAGCGTGTTCAGATTTTCAATATCACTTTGTGTTAGTTTGAGTAGGTAGTGTGTTTCTAGAAATTTGTCCATTTCCTCTAGGTTTTCAAATCTGTTGGAGTATAGTTTTTCACAATACTCTGTTATGATCCTTTTTATTTCAGTTGGGTCTGTTGTAATGTCCCCCATTTCATTTCTTATTTGGGTCATTTGCGTCCTCTCCTGTTTCTCTTTTGTCAGTTTGACCAGTGGTTTGTCAATTTTGTTGATCCTTTCAAAGAACCAACTTTTGGTTTTGTTGATTCTGTTTTTTTTTTATTCTCTATTTCTGCTCTGATCTTTATTATTTCCTTTGTTATGGTGACTGTGGGCTTTTTTTTGCTGTTCTGTTTCTATTTGTTTGAGTTGTGTAGGTAATGTTTTTATTTTGTTCCTTTCTTCTTTTTCAATTGTGCATCTATTGCTATAAATTGTCCTCTGAGGACTGCCTTTACCGTGTCCCAAAGGTTTTGGTATGGTGTGTTTTCATTCTAGTTTGATTCTAGGAATTTTTTGATTCCATCTCTGATTTCTTCTACTGCCCAGTGGTTTGTAAGAAGGATGTTATTCAGTTTCCATGTAATTGATTTTTTTCCCTTTCTCTTCCTGTTGTTAATTTCTACCCTGATGATGTTGTGGTCAGAGAAGATACTTTGTATTATCTGAATGTTTTGGATTTTGCTGAGGGTTGCTCTGTGGCCTAAGATGTGGTCTATTCTGGAGAATGTTCAATGTGCATTGAAAAAGAATGTGTACTTTGCAGCAGTTTGGTGGAGTGTTCTATATATGTCTATGAGGTCAAGTTGGCTATTGTGCCCTTTAGGTCTTCTGTATCTTTGCTGAGTTTCTTTTTAGAAGTTCTGTCCTTTACTGAGAGTGGTGTGTTGAAGTCTCCTACATTATTGTGGAACTGTCAATTTCTCTTTTTAGTGCTGTTAGAGTTTGTTTTATGTATTTTGGAGCCCTGTCATTGGGTGTTAGAGGTTTAGTATGGTTATGTCTTCATGATGGATCATCCCTTTAATCACCATATAGTGTCCTTCTTTGTCTTTCATGGTGGATTTTGTTTTAAAGTCTATTTTACCTGAGATTAGTATTGCCACTCCTGCTCTTTTTTGATAGCTGTTTGCTTGATATGTTT
Source organism: Dugong dugon (assembly GCA_030035585.1). Lineage (NCBI taxonomy): Eukaryota > Metazoa > Chordata > Mammalia > Sirenia > Dugongidae > Dugong > Dugong dugon. The sequence continues at coordinate 13,084,835 of CM057465.1, forward strand.
TTTCCATCCTTTGGTTTTTAATAAATTTACATCTTTGTTTCTAAGGTGTGTCTATTATAGACAGTATATCGATGGATCCTATTTTTTAATCCATTCTGTCACTCTCCATCTCTTTATGGGTGCATTTAGGCCATTTATATTTAGTGCAATTATTGATAGGTATGAGTTTATTCTGTCATTTTGTAATCCTTTTTTTTTTGTGGTACTGTTATTTTCTTTGTTCCTCTTACTCTTCTGTGCTGAATTCCTTTTGTTTGTGGATTTTTTTCATTTCTTTTGTGTTTGTAGATTTTGTTTTTAGTGAGACTTTACGTTTTCCTTCTTTATTTTGTTGAGTAGGTTTGTTACCTTTTTTTGTGGTTACCTTGAAATTTACCCTTATCTTCCTAGGTTTGAACCAGTCTATCATTACATGGTATTGCTTTCCCTTCCTCTCCATTAGAAACTTCTATATCTATACCATTTATTCCCTCTTTTATTGTTCTGACGTTGTTCTCATTTACAGATTAACCTGTCTGGTTCCCTGTTGTAATTCTTTTGGTTTTGGATAGTCCTTGAGAGTTCCTTTCCTGGGTTGGTATCTGGCTGGTACAATCTTGTGTCCTAGATTCAGGTTGTGATCTGGTGTTGTTTGTTCTCAGATTGAAGGACTTCCTTTAATAATTCTTGTAAGTTTGTTTTGGTTTTTACGTAGTCCCTTAATTTCTGTTTATCTGGAAATGTCCTAATTTCACCATCATATTTGAATGAGTGTTTTGCAGAATTTATTATACTTGGTTGGCAATTTTTTTCTTTCAAGGTTTTATATATGTTTTCCCGTTCCCCTCTTGCCTGCATGGTTTCTGCTGAATAATCCGAGCTTAGTCTTATTATTTCTCCTCTGTATGTGACTTTTTGTTTTTCATGAGCTGCTCTTAGTATTCTTTCTCTGTCTTTAGTTTTAGTGAGTGTGATTATGCTGTGCCTTGGTGATTTTTTTGAGGGGTCTATGCTATATGGGGTTCATTGGGCTTCTTAGATGGTCAGATTTTCATATTGCATGATATTAGGGAAGTTTTCTGTCAGCAATTCTTCAATGAACCTCTCTGAGTTTTCTGTTCTCTTCCCCTATTCTGGAATTCTGATCACTCACAGATTTTTGCTTTTGATTGTATCCCACATAATTCTCAGGGTTTCTTCATTTTTCTTTGTTCTTTTTTTCTGATTTTTTTCCTCAGAGTTACATCCAAGTGTTTGTCTTCAATTTTGCTGATCCTGTCTTCCATCATTTCAAACCTGCTCCTCAGCCCTTCTATGACATTGTCCATTTCTGAAATCTTGTTGTTTGTCTTTTGGATTTCTAATTGTTGTTTTTGTATGATTCCTAGTTGTGAATTTGTTTTGGCATTTTGTCCCTGTATTATTTTCCTGAATTCTTCCATTTTTTTGTCTGCATTTTCCATGAATTTGTTCTGCCTTTTCCATGAATTTGTCTATTCTTTCTTCATTTTTGTCTGCCTTACTTCAACTCTTGGATAGCTTTAAATATTAGAGATTTGAATTCCCTATCAGATAGTTCTAGTGACTTTTCTTTTACTGGAAAGTCTTCAGATGATTTATTTTGGATGTCTGCTGTAACCATCTTGTCCTTTTTTTTATGTTTTGATATTGTCTGCTGTCTTTGGGACATTCAGTAGTTATTTTCTTCATTTATTGATTGTAGATTTGTTTGGTTTGTCCTGCTTTTTTGCTTTATTTGGTTATGTCTGAGCAGGCGGGCTGTGCGTTCTTTGTTGTTTGTTCATCTGTGGGCACGAAACTTTTCACCTCCTTGTCCAATAGGCAGGGCCAGTTGCTCAGCTATTGTCATGGTTGGGATTATGTCCCCCCAAAAATGTGTGTATCATGGGCCATGATTCCCAGAATTGTGTGGTTGGCCTCCATTTTGTGATTGTAATTTTATGTTAAAGAGGATTAGGATGGGATTATAATACCACCCTTACCCAGGTCACATAAGGGAGTTTCCCTGGGGTGTAGCCTGCACCACCTTTTACCTTACAAGAGATAAAAGGAAAGGGAAGCAGCAGAGAATGGGGGACCTCATACCACCAAGAAAGAAGCACCGGGAGCAGAGCACATCCTTTGTTCTTGAGGTTCCTGCACAGAGAAGCTCCTAGTCTGGGGGAAGACTGATGATGATTAAGACCTTCCTCCAGAGCCGACAAAGAGAGAAAGCCTTCCTCTGGAGCTGACACCCTGAATTTGGACTTCTAGCCTACTAGACTTTGAAAAAATAAATTTCTCTTTGTGAAAGTCATCCACTAGTGGTATTTCTGTTAGGGAAGCACTAGATAACTAAGACAGCTAAGTTGCATCAGGGCAGGTCCAGTTGAAGGAGAGGGGCTGGAATGGGTTGTTTGTGGCATGTACTAGGGCCGACAGGGTGGGCTGGAAATCAGTGTAAGACAGGTTCCAGTAGGCTGTGGCTGTGCTGCTCATGGTTGTGATGTTCAGTGCACAGTGCAGGTAGGCAGGAAGGAAGGGGGAGATTGTGATGTGTGTAGTGGTTGTTCTGTCTCCTGCTGGGAGCTCCATGAAGCTGCTTTCCCATACTCTCTGCCTGCTGATCTCCGATGTAGGTGGGGTAAATCCAAGTGGCATGGACCCTGCACTTCCTGGCAGGCTGAGCTATCGCAACCAGCTATGAAGGGGCAGAAGTTGAGCAGCTGGGAGAAGGATGGGGAGTTCAACAGCATATATCACTGGTTACTGGCTGCTCTGTCTTCTCTGTCTCCTGCTGGGAGCTCTGTGAAACTGCTTTCCTGTACTCCTTGTCTGCCAATCTCCGACAGGAGTCCAAGATGGTAAATCCATGCTGTGTTAGCTGGTAGGGGACCTCTGCATGAATCTCTCCTCGCTCTCCGTTCTCTGTCAGTTTTTTATTCCATTCGGTGCTTAGCTGAGTTCTTTATCTCTTCATTTGATGCTTAGGGTTCCAGGATTGATGTTTGTCTGTGTTTTACTTAGTTTTTTGAGTCTTTTCTTTGGAGGGATGGTGCGGTGATTTGTCTATAGCTCCATGTTGACTCTGCCTATCAGAGTTTTATATTTGAATAAGTAAGGAACAAGATAGTCTTAGGCTTATGCCTAAGGGGTCAACAAACTATGATCTTTGAGCCAAATCTGGTTTGCCACCTATTTTGTAAATAATGTCTTATTGGAACACAGCCACACTCAATCATTTACATCGTCTATATGACTCCTTTCATACTACTGTGGTAGAGTTGAGTAGTTGTAACCAAAAAGGTATGGCTCCTAAAGCCTAAAATATTTACTACCTGGCCCTTTACAGAAAAAATTTGCTGACCTCACTCTAGGTATTGATTTGAAGTCCTAAGTAAAAATTCTGGGTAAGTTAGAAAGATACATTTTACTTATATGTAATGGAAATATTATTGGGTGAGTTGATAAGAAAGAGATCTCATTGAATGTACCTATTTATTTTTTTCTTTTTATTGTTAAAAAACTATATATGACACAATGTTTGTCAATTCAACATTTTTCTTCTGTACAATTCACTGACACCAATTACATCAATCATGTTGTGCAAACATCACCACTATCTGTTGCCAAATTTTCCATCACCATAAATAAAACAATGCTTTCTAAACAATGATGCCTCCTTTTCCATCCCTCCCATCCTTGGTAACCACTATTAAAGTATGATCTCTTAAGTTTGCCTATTCTAGGTATTTCATGTAAGTGAGCTCATACACTATTTGTCCTTTTGTGATTGACTTATTTCACTGAGCATAATGTTTTCTACAGTTCATTCATGTTGTATCATGTATCAGGATTTCATTTCTCTTTATGGCTGAGTAATATCCCATTGTATATATGTACTACCTTCTGTTTATCCAGTCATCCTATTTATGTTTTTAATTAACTGTGGAAGGGACTATAGAAGAAGGTCATTGTTGTTAAGTTCCATCGAGTAGGTTCCGGCTCATAGCGACCCTATATACAACAGAATGAAACACTGCCTGGTCCTGCACCATCCTCACAATTATTCCTATGCTTGAGCCCATTGCTGCAGCCACTGTGTCAATCTATCTCATTAATGGTCTTCCTCTCTTTCACTGACCCTCTGCTTTACCAAGCATAATGTCCTTCTTCAGAGGCTGGTCCCTCCTGATAACCTATCCAAAGTATGTGGGACGAAGTCTCACCATCCTTGCTTCTAAGGAGCATTCTGGCTGTACTTCTTCCAAGACAGATTTGTTTATTCTTCTGGCAGTCCATGGTATATTCAATATTCTTTGACAACACCATAATTCAAAGATGTCAATTCTTCTTCAGTCTTCTTTATTCATTGTCCAGCTTTTACATGCATATGAAGTGATTTAAAATACCATGGCTTGGGTCAGGTGAACCTTAGTCCTCAAAATGATATCTTGGCTTTGCAACACTTTAAACAGCAGATTTTGCAGCAGATTTGCCCAATGCAATGTGATGTTTGATTTCTTGACTGCTGCTTCTATGGGTGTTGATTGTGGATCCAAGTAAAATGAAATCCTTGACAACTTCAATCTTTTCTCTGTTTATCATGATGCTGCTTATTGGTCTAGTTGTGAGGAATTTTGTTTTCTTTATGCTGAGGTGTGTATTAGTTATCTAGTGCTGCTCCAACAGAAATATCACAAGTGGATGGCTTTAACAAAGAGAAGTTTATTCTCTCATGGTCCGGTAGGTTACAAGTCCAAATTCAGGGCCTCAGCTCCTGGGGAAGGCTTTTTCTCTCTGTCGGCTCTGGAGGAAGTTCCTTGTGATGCATCAGTCTTCCTTTGGTCTGGGAGCATCTCAGCACAGGAACCTCAGGTCCGAAGGACTTGCTCTGCTCCTGACACTGCTTTCTTGGTGGTATGAGGTTCCCATGTGTCTCTGCTTGCTTCTCTCTTTTATATCTCAAAAGAGATTGGTTTAAGATACTATCCAATCTTGTATACCTCATCAGTATAAGTGCTGCTAATCCATTTTATTACATCGTAGTGATTGAATTTACAACACATAAGGAAATCACATCAGATTACAAAATGGTACACAATCATACAATACTGGGAATCATGACCCAGCCAAGTTGACAGATATTTTGGGGGGATACAATTCAATCCATGACAAGGTGTAATCCATACTGAAAGCTGTAGTCTTTGATCTTTATCAGTAAGTGTTTCCAGTCCCCTTTGCTTTCAGCAAGCAAAGTTGTATCACCTGCATATCACAGGTTGTTAATAAATCTTCCACCAATCCTGATGCCACACTCTTCTTCATATAGTCCAACTTCTCAGATTATTTGCTTAGCATTACAGATAGAATAAGGTGCAGGATGCTTTTCTGGCAGATGAGGAGTAGATGGGAATAAATTAATTCCTTTGATTTTGGACTTGAAAAATCTCACAACTCCTATATTAGCAAGGTAGGATAATACCATTTTTGCTTATTTAGAGTTGAGTTGAGAGGCATGGTGACTTGCTTATTGTCCTTGTCACAGAGTGAGCAAGAGGCATTGTTGTGGCCAGAAAAGACGTCATCTAACTCCAAGTCCAGGAGAAGATTCCTGCCTTTGTACAACATGACAATTCCCTGAGCTACGAGGTGTGTTGTGTTTACTCAGTACAAGACAAATACACCTTAAGATTTTGAAAAAAGTCAATAGAAAGTGGTTAATAGTTTTTACTATTGGTTTATTGACTTCTTAAGCATATTTTAGTCTCCTGTGGAGAGATTCTGCTCCTTACAATTTAATTGAAGGTGGATTTAAGGAGATTTTTAGAAGGGAGGCTAAAGATAAAGGCTGAATGATTTCTGGACTATGAAATCCCTAAAGTGGGGCAAATTCATGGCCTGGGTGACCAGAGAAAGTCTCCTTAGCTCTTAAAATGCCACTGTAGAAATAACGTATCCTCAAATTTTAGAAACTAGTCAAAAGAAACGTATGATTCCATATTGAGAAACTGAATCTATAGGCAACTTTTAATAACAATGCAAAAAAGGGAAAAACTGAATGTTTCCAGTACCATAGCAATTAAAGTTTGAGAATATCTCTTGAAACTACCATGAAGAGAGTCACCAATTAAATTCTATAATAATTCCATAGGAAACTTACTTTTTTTTTTTTTTTTTTAAAGTCTCCTTCAAAGTTCTTTAGTGATTAATGGAGAAAAATAATTAAAAGCTCTGGTTCTAGGAAAATTAGAAGAGTAATAAAAATTTTATTTTCAAGTTACTCATTTGAGTCCTAAAATTAAGACTTTTTGTAGAAACATTGGATCACTAACTTTCACAGTATTTATTGTTATTAGCTGTGTCTAGCTGGCCTTGATTCATGGAGACCCTTTGCACAATGGTCTTCCTAGTCTGGAAGCTCTGCTGAAATCTGTTCAGCATTACAGCAGCACACAAACTTCCACTGACAAAACGGTGGTGGCTGCACATGAGTTGCATTGGCTGGGAATCGAACCTAGGTCTCCTTTATGGAAGGTGAGGATCCTACCACTGAACTCATTCCACTGAAGCAGACTATGTTTAAATCAAAGGGTGTGAAGGATCAATCAAGTCCTGAACATGAAGAGACCATGGAAGTTGGATCAGTAAATGGAGAAGCTTTTATTAATGACCGACACATTTCCAGCCCAACCTCTTCGCACAATTCTAGACCTCTGTATTCAGACCCTTACACTAAGGATCTTCATTTGGATGTCTGAGAAGCCACCCAAATTTAACATGTCCCACACTAAACTCCTCATAGTCCATTCCAAACTTGCTTCTCTTTAAGTCTTTTGTGTTTCAATTCATCTTAAGTTGTTCAGGCTCAAAACCATGAGGTCCTTGACTCCTTTCTCACATCAGATTTATCTACAAATCTTATTGGTTCTATCTGCAAATATATCCACTACCCATCATTTCTCACCATCAGTACTGCTACTTTCCTGCTCTGAACCACATCATTTGCAATAGTCTCCTAACAACTTTCCCCCCTCTCTGACTCTGCCTCCACTATCTATTCTCAACACAGCAGCCAGAATAATCCTTTTAATATGTAAATAAAATCATATCACTTCTCTGTTCAAAACTCTCCAGTGGCTCCCCAGTTCACTCAGAATAGAAGTCCTTATTATGATTTACAAGAGCTTAGAAACCCTGGTGGTGCAAATAATTAAGCACTTGACTGCTAACCAAAAGATTGCCAGTTCGAACTTGCCCAACAGCTCCACAGGAGAAAGACCTAGAGATCTGCTTCTGTATAGATTACAGCCAAAAAAATCCCATGGGGGCAGTTCTACTCTGTCACATGGGGTTGCTATGAGTTGGACTTGATGTTACCCAACAACAACATGTCCTCTCTCTGATCTCACTACCTACTGTTCTCTCCCTCATTCCCTCGGTTCCATTCACACAGGCCTCCTTGCAATTCCTCCCATGCCGGGTATGCTTCCACCCTAGGCTCTTTGAACTTGCTCTTACCTCTGCTGTTGTCCCAGATAGTTGCCTGATTTATTCCCTCATCTCCTACAGGACTCTACTCAAATGTCACCTTTTCAGTAAGGCTTTTCTTGAGCCTCATGTTTAAAATTGCAACTCCCTTCCCCTCCACTCTGACCTCTTCTACTCCCTATCTCTCTCTCTGCCTTATTTCTCCGTAGAATTTATCATACTCTAACATGCTATGTATTTACTCACTTTCTTGGTCTATTTTGTTCACTTCTGTATCTACAGAACAGTACCTGGCTCAGAGTAGACACTCAATAGATATGAGTTAAGTAAATGGGTAAATGACCATTATTGTTACTTGATTTGGTTAGGAAGTCTTAAAGTTGGGCTTTATCATTCCTCCCTTTCACCAAATTTGGGAGAGTTCAATATGAGAACAGAAGCTTCATTTCTAACATTGTGTTGGTTTATGTCCTCACTTACATTAAGTGGTTAAGGGGGTTACCATCTTGCTCCGAGACAAGCAAGTCTTTAGAATCTGTTGGCCAAGTGAGCTGTTTCTGCCTTTTACTCATGGTAGGACCTCCTTTGACTGGGATGGACATACTGAAGATCTCACTGAGATAATGACAGACCTGAAAACTTGTTTATAGCTTGAATGGGAGACAGAATGCCTTTGGGACTGAAAGCTACACATCAATGTGCTTCATGATCCTTCAGGTGTTCCTGTGATTTAAGAGTCTAATCCCATCATTATATCTGTAATTAGTCTCCATGAGTTGGCAATATTTTGAAAAATCTAAATAAAATTCTGGGAATATTTTATAGCTTGACTTTAAATTTGCAATTCTTTATTTCTGGATACAAAAGAATTCCACAAATCTTGGTGAAATTTTTGGCATATTTTATTCTTTACTGGATAATACAAAAGATCATATTAAAGCCAATAACAAATAGACTGCTCATCAAATGGACACTGCACAATTAGTATACTGGTCTTCTATCAAATGACTGTCATATAGGAAAACAATATGGCATTTGGAAATAGAAAAGCCAAGCTGGGCATGTTGCAGAATTCTGATGAAACGGAAAACAATGAACATTTTGAAAGCTGATTTTTTTTAGTATCTGACTGAACTCATTTATGTTGCCTATATTGCTCTGATCACAGGCTAAGTGCCATGGAATAAATATTCTGTTAGTATCTCTCTTCCAAAATAATTCCAAAATAATTGCCGTATGTACCCTGGATTTTTGGGGAGCATGAGTCCAATAATGGCTGAACTTTCTTGGTAGTTGGGCTTGGTTCTGGATAACTTCAGTCCATTGACCCATAAGCTGCTCTTAGTCTTGCCCAAAAGAGCCTATGGGTCAATGGACTGAGGATGTGATAGGTATGGTTTGGTGGAGGGTGAGATCCAATGACCTGAGGGTATCACACAAAAGATTTTCCTTGAAGGTCCTGTCTCCAGCTCAGCTTCTAACTAGTTGTGGGGTTCTTCACGAACTGCCCCCCCTTATTATGTTTAAAAACAAGTGGGCTGGATCAATTTTCTCTGTTGTTCCTTGCAGTTGTAAACTGCCAGGCTATCACTAGCTGCCCAACATGACCATTCACTTTTCTTGTTCATCATAATAGCATTAATATAATACCTTTGATTTGAACAGTGCTTTATTAGCTTTTAACATCCCAGAAACCATTGCAGATCGTTCAGCACCTCTATAAATAAATCTCCCTTTTCAGGGAGTGGTGTTTAGGAAAGCTTTATAAATGAAATGATCCCAGAGCAAGTGCTTATAAGACATTTATAAAGAGAAAGGAAGAAAGAAAGCTACGAGGAAAAGGCAAATGGTTTTACTTCAACAAATAATGAAAATCAGTTTGTTTACATGCTTCTTTACATTCCTAACACTTTAAAAAAGCTTTGTAGCTTAGGCTGTAATTTCACAGTCAATTAATCTACCACATATAGTATGCTGTTTTCTGTAGGCTGTTGATCTAGGCACCCAAGTCCCACAAACTTTAAGTTTTTCTACATTTTTAGGTTGATTTAAATGCCACTGCTGAGAGTGGGCACCCGATTAGAAGAAAAAAACAAAACCAAACAAAAAATGGAATGAAGAAACAGAAAAGCCTTGTGTTAGAGATGACTCTGTGTTCAATATAGCCAATTGTTGATTCTGGGCTATCCAAATATGGGATTTAGACCTCTGAAAGCAGTTGCTAATCTTCTTACTGATTCTTTTGTTGAAGTGCAGCATAACGCTGATGAATTTAAGAGGAAACAGCATAAATGAGTCATATGATATGAAAATCAATGGGAAAATGAAAAAGAAATGGAACTTCTATGAGCTGATTGACTTCTGCGGGAAAAAGGAGAGAGTAATAGACTGAATAAGTGTTCTTATGATGGAGTCCTAGCTCTGCTAATTAGGGAATGACCTTGGGTGAATCACTTTACCTTGCTGGCTGTCATCTCCATTGGAACAATGAGTTGACTGGGCTGCTTGATTACTATGGCCTCCATGCTTCTAATAGACTTGATTCTATGATTTGAGTCTTTCAACAAATCCTAACTGTTATTAGAGAAGTATCAGAGAGGAGCCATGAAAGAAAACATAATTTCATTTGCAAATATTTTGGAATGTACATGCAACAGAGATTATAAAAAAAAGGCGAGTAACCATGATGTCTTAGTCATCTAGTGCTGCTCCAACAGAAATACCACAAGTGGATGGCTTTAACAAAGACAAGTTTATTCTTTCACAGTCCAGTGGGCTACAAGTCCAAATTCAGGGCGTCAGCTCCAGGAGAAGGCTTTCTCTATTGGCTTTGGAGGAAGGTCCCTGTGATGCATCAGTCTTCCTTTGGTCTGGGAGCATCTCAGTGCAGGAATCTCAGGTCCAAAGGATGCGCTCTGCTCCTGGCACTGCTTTCTAGGTGGTATGAGGTTCCCATGTGTCTCTGTTTGCTTCTCTCTTTTATATCTCAAAAGAGATTGGATTCAGACACTATCTAACCTTGTAAACCTCATCAGTATAACTTCATCATAGTGATAGAGCTTACAACACATACGGAAATCACATATAACCTCATCATAGTGATAGAGTTTACAACACATAAGGAAATCACATCAGATTTACAAAATGGTACACAATCATACAATACTGGGAATCATGACCCATCCAAGTTGACAGATATTTTGGGGGGGACACAATTCAATCCATGACACATGGTAAAACAGGGTTTTCTAATGGGGCTGTGGACTGGGAAGGGTGCAACATTGATTGGTTGTATTGGCAGCACTTATGTATTTTCCAATCACTTTGGCTGGAAAAAAAAATGAGGAGTCATCATCCAATGTTTTAGTTTATGTCTGAATGAGACTGTAAACTTCACAGGACAGGAATTCTGTCTTTTGTGCTTTATGTTCTGTAAAGCACCATATACATTTACACAGCTCTACAAATTACAAGAATAAAAATAAGTGCTGATCCAACACATTCATCCATTTAATATTTAGCAGATTTTAGTGATGACTTCAATATTTTATTTTCAGATGTTTTACAGGGTTTGGAGTTTTTATGGCGGTGTCTCGGAGACAGACAGACTTGAAGTTTAAACTTTGCGTTTTGGAGAGGCATCAATTCTGAATGCTCCTTCAGGGGCATATTCTTAAGCCATTGGAAAACTCATGGCTGATTTACCTCAGGAGGCTTTTCTGGTGCATTAATTGGCTCCCTTTGGGTGACATCCAGTACCTTTCGTTGCGGTGTATATTTTTTCAATTTTATGCAATTTATGGGCACCTCCTTTCAGATAAATCTTTCTAAAACACTTATTTCATCGTGTCATTTTCTTGCTTAAAAACTTGCAGTGTTTCTAAAATTAAGCCTCCACCTTTTAGTTTGGGTCTTAGGGTCTTCTATCAGCAGAGAAACATATTCTAGTATCTTCCACTTACAAAGCAAGCAAGCAAACTCACAAACAAAAAACCTCTCTTGAAGCCACATTTCCTCTATCACTGCTCTATTTATTTCCTTCATAGCAAAACTCCTTGCAAAAGTTATCTATCTATAGTCAGTCTTCACTTTGTTACCATCAAGTCATTTTCCAACCCACTCCAATCTGGCCCTTGTATTCATCACTCCACTGAAGCTACGCTTCATGGTCATCAACAATCTCCATGTTGTCAAATCCAATGGCCACTTCTCTGTGCTCTCTAACTTGACCTCTCAGCAATGCTCAGCACATTCTCCTGGTTTTCTGCTTGCCTCTGACTGCTCCTTTTTATATCCTTCGTTGCCTCCTCTACTGGACTTTCAATGTTGGAATGTTTTACAGATCAGTCTGGAATCTTCTTTCTTCCCTCTTTACCTAACTAATTTTATTCAATTCCATAGCTTTAAATATTCTTTACAGGCTAATGACTTTTTTTTTTTTTTTATTATATATCTCTAATTGCTCCCCTAAACTCCAGACTCCTATAACCAACTCTATTTGCAACCTCCACTTGGATATTATGGCTTACACAACCGGCTATCTACCTAATATCCACTTTCTCCTTCTTCTTTACCAATTGTTGTTAGCTAATGTTGAGTCGGCTCCAACTCATGGCGACTCCATGCACAACGGAAAGAAATGCTGCCAGGTCCTGCACCATACCCATGATTGGCTGCGGATTGGACCTGTGAGCCATGGAGTTTTCACTGGCTGATTTTTGAAGCAGATTGCCAGATGTTTTTTCTTAGTCCCCGTTAGTCTGGAACCTCTGCTGAAACCTGTTCAGCATCATAGTAACATGCAAGCAGGATGGTGGCTGTGCATGAGGTGCACTGGCCAGGTTTCCCACAGGGAAGGCAAGTGTTCTACCACCGAACTACCAATGCCTCATTTTTTTTTTTTTTTTAACCAATAGAATCCTGATATTGTTTGAGGTAGTGATGTGCACAGTTAAGAATGACATTTTTCAGACTCCATTCCAGCTATAGGTAGCCATGTAAGATGTTAATGAAATTCTTCTGTGGATTTTTGCAAATTTTTCAATCTTAACATAGACATACACCCTTCCACTATTTGCTTCTTTTTTCTTATTCCTGCCTGAAATAAGGACCAGAAGTTGGAGATAAAACACATATGGGTGACCATAAGAATGAGAGCCATTTCCTTCTTGTGGTTTGAGCAGGAAGGGAGAGGGAGTCTTGAAGACCTAGACTAGCCCTGAACTACGATTCCCCCCAAACTCCTTCTTATGTGAGAAAAATAAGTGCCTTACTGGTTAGGCTCCTGCAACCAAGTTTCTGTAGTTAATTCCCATCTGTGAGTGATGTAAATACAAAACAGGCATAAAACAAAACAAAACAAAACAAACAGCAGCAAAAAAAGTCTAATAAGGAAATCTTAAGTTTTCCTCCCAAACCAAAAAAACAAACCCATCACCTTTGAGTCGATTCCGACTCATAGCGACCTTATAGGACAGAGTGGAACTGTTCCATAGAGTTTCCAAGGAGTGGCTGGTGAATTAGAACTGCTGACCTTTTGGTTAGCAGCTGAGCTCTTAACACTGCACCATGAGGGCTCCATTTTCTTTCCCGAACTCCTGACCAAATTCTTTTTTTTCAAGTCTTCCCCATTTCAGTAAGAAGTCTTACCACCCTTCAGATTACTTAAGCAAACTGCCCAGATGTTACTCTGGATTCTTCCCTTTCTTCCTTTACATCACAATCACCAGCAAGTCCTCTAAATTCTGCATCTAAACATACATCTCCAGGCACTTCTCTCACTCCCCTGGTACCTTCCTAGTCGAAGCCTCTACCATTGCTACAGATTCTCCTATCCAGCGCCTTGCTTCCATTCTTGCCGCTGTCTCCACATTCTGTTCTCCTCATAGCTATCACAGAGATTTTTCAAAAAATTGTGTTAAATATACATAAAATTTACCATTAGTGCTATCGATTTACAATATTGTGCAACCATCACCACTATCTAATTCCAGAACATTTTCATCACCTGAAAAGGAAACACGTACCCAGTGAAGCAGTCACTCCTCATTCCCGCCTGCTCCAGTCCCTGGCGACCACTAACTCGTGCTGTCTCCATGAATTTGCCTATTATGGGCGTTTCGGATAAATGGAATCAAGCAATATGTGGCCTTTTGTGTCTGACTTCTTTGGCTTAGCATGTTTTCAAGGTTCACACTTTATTTCTTTTTATGACTGAATAATAGTCTATTGTTATGTATATACAACATTTTGTTCTTTCATTCGTTAATTGATAGACATTTGTGTTGTTTCCACATTTTGGGTATTGTGAATAGTGCTGTTGTCAGGTACAAAGTTTTATCTGAATACTTGTTTTCACTTCTTTTGGGTATTATACCCAGGAGTGGAATTGCTGGGTCATATGGAATTCTATGTTTAACTTACTGAGGAACTGCCAAACTGTTTCCCACAGTGACTATGTTGTTTCACATTCCCACCAGCAATGCACTAGGGTTCCAGTTTCTCCACAACCTCGCCTACTCTTGCTATTTTCCATTTCCATTTTTAAAAAATTATAGCTCTCCTAGTGGGTGATCTTTTAAAAATATAAATTAGATCATTTAATTCCCTGCTTAAAACCCTTGCCCCAAACCTAGAATAATTCAATGACTTTCTATTGTAATTAAAAGAAAAGGTAGATCACTTAACATAGCCCAAAAGGGCTGACTTAATCGGCCCCTGCCTGCTTTTCTGACCTCTAGCCACACCTCTCTTCCCCTTGCTCACTGTGTGGCCAATCCACATTGGCCTTTCTGTCTTTGAATGTGAATATGAACTATTCTTCTCCTAAGGACCAATGCTTTTGCTGTTTCTGCTGCCTGAAGCATGTTCCCTGTAGATTGACTCCCAGTCATAATTTGGGTCTCGCCTAAAACACCATCTCCTTGGAGAGGCCTTTCCTAAGCATCCTAATGAAAATAAGAAGTGACCCCTGACCCGGAATGCCTATTTTCTTTTTACTGATATCCAAATCAAATTAAACCTACCTCAAGTCTTACTATGTCCAGAAAGCCTTTCTCTTTCTTGATTACTCCATTCCATGAAGCTCTGTTTCCTGAGCTGCACTATATTTATCTGTGCCATCTTTTCCAGAAAATGACTAGATGCTATATTGTGCTGCTCTCAAGTTGTTTTGGTATGCATGCCTCATTTTCCAAAGCAGAGTGTATATTTTTTGAAAACAGCAGGTTTTGAATTTCCTCTAATATCTTCAATGCTTGGTTCATGGCTGAAGCATAAAAATATACGTCAGTTAAATAATGTTCAGATCTTCTGTAAGTAGTGCCTTCATATTAATCATCTGCTTTTGTCTTTACCCTGTAGGGATTTTGGGAGAAATGTTTCCCTGTTTGATTATAAAAAGAATCTCCTAATGTTTTAATTTTACCTTTTGTCTCTGTGGGTAAAATCAAGGTAGGCTCCTAGCATATTAGAAAATAAAGTATGCTTTGCCATAATTTTACTTCAGTAGATTCATAATGAAAAGTGAAGACAGTTATGGTATTGATTGACATTACCGTCTTCCAGGAATGTGCAGATATGCTGGTGGGTAAGACAGACCCTGACAGATGGGACTGTGAACATCAGCTTCTGGTATTTGTGCTTCAACATACCAGAAAGGTGTATTTATTTCTATTCAAAATGATACTATGAATCATTTCCAGTAGGGCCTGAAGTTTTGGTTGAATTTTCCAGAAGTGATTAGTGATTACGGATTTGTGGAGATTCACCCATACTTCCTTTCCTGGTATCCATTGAAACAAAAATGATACATCTTTGAGAGGCTTAATGAGGCAATCATTGGAGGTTTTCTTGGTGCAAAGCAAGTTGGTCCATTTAAGGTTCAAATGCCCACCTCAGGTTTCATTAGGACCAATCATTATCAGGCTGAATGAATCACCACAGGAAATGAACAATTAGTAGTCTGCAAGGATATCTTATTCCTTCCTTTATTTGAGATATTGAAAGAGAGATAACAACTGGCTTAAATTTTAGTCAAGATTCACTAAACTCAGAACTAACCATCTCTTTTCAATTTGTTCATTTCCTGGGTCAGCCAGACCAGCGATCGTGCAAACGTACCCTGCTCAACTCTATTTAGATCAATCTTTGCTTTAAATTCAGAAAAGTTCAGCTGAACTTTAAATCATATCTACAATGAAAGAGATGAATCTTTAATAATATGAAAGATCCTAACCCAGAGAAATTTAAATTTAAACTGAGGTTATCACAGAACACTGGTAGCTCTTTCTCTGGTACAGTTACCATATTTTAAGGGGATTATAAAGTTCTCCATAGGTTTACAAGGAGGATATAATGAGCAATAATCTCAAAACAGGCACTCAGGAAACATTAAGTAAATTTCATACCCCTCCTTACTAGTGAAAGTAAAGAAAAGCTTCCACATAACAATTTTGAAAATTATGAAGGGAATATGTCCACACTAAGTATTGTAACCACCACCCATCTGTCAGTTTGTTGTACTGTGGTGGTTTGTGTGTTGCTGCGATGCTGGGAGCTATGCTACCAGTATTTCAAGTACCAGCAAGGTTACCCATGGTGGACAGGTTGCAGCAGAGCTTCCAACTAAGACAGACTAGGAGAAAAGGCCTGGTGATCTACTTGCAAAAATTAGCCAGTGGAAACCTTGTGGATCACAACAGAATATTGTCTGCTATAGGGCTGGAAGATGAGCACCCTAGGTTGGAAGGTACTGCATAATAGCTAAAACAATGAATTCAAACACACCAACAATCATGAAGATGCACAGGACCAGGCAACAAGCTATACATAAGTTGCTATGAGTTGGAGCCAATTCAATGACAACTAACAACAATATATACTGTAAAGCAATAGAAATTGCTCTAAATGATAATTTGGTTATATTTTTTATAGCAAAGGTATCTTTTTTCCTACTTTTTTCTAATTTAAATAAATTTTAATTGAAATCGGATGAGGAAAAATAGTTTTCTGTGGAATTAATCTATTGATTTGCTGTCTAATCTAGTATATTCTGTGTATTTAGGCAATATTCTGCACATCAGTGGAAAGGTCATCTGCTGCTAATTGATCCTTGCCAAACTTCTGTTGGTGTTTACTGCTTAGGAAGTGGAAGACTAGAGGACATTGTGTATATAGGTGCTGGTGTTGACAGTTTTCTGTGAACAGATGGCAAAATGATAGACTGAAAATATATGTACTGCATGGCAAACATTTCTTCCTGAATGATTTGGCAGACTGACAATGATCAGACAAGAACAGTGAGGGTATTCAGAGCTTTAGGAAAAATTTAATCCTTGAAAATAAGGTACTAGGGCAGGAAGTTATTAGCACATTTAACTCTCAAAAAGAACAAGTGGGTTCTCCCAACTAAGAAATTTATTTTTGAACCTAACTTTGGGAAACTGATGATCTATATCAGTTTGGAGTTTGGTATTCTCTGTCAGTTATTATAATTATTTATGAGCCTCCTATACGGATTTCCCTGAGATCTCTGTTAAATGGTTTATTATAAATGCTGTTGTGTCTCAGAAAATCTTGAGTACTTTAGTCTGGTCTGCTTTTGGGGATTCTGGAGTAGGCCTTTCCTAAAAGACCTTTCTAAAGTAGACTCAAAAAGATCTGGAGAGACCTGGATCCTGAATTTCATTTTTCTAACAGAACTTTCACAAAGGAACAAAGGAAGGGCAGGTTCAGAAGAGCGATTTCTCTCTGAACGACCTGTCAGCGGGGCCCTGCAGCCCTGTCAGTGCCACCTTGGGCTGACCTTTTCCTGCTTCCCCTTTAGGTCAGAACTTTCTGTCTGGGCACCAGGAAATGACACCAATTAGACCTGAGCTCCTTTATAAGGGATCCGTCTGTGAAGATACTGAACACTCTATGACCTCCAGGTCACCACCACTTCCTCAGGAGCAACCTCCCAGTAAGTTCTGCCCCTCCATGAGGAAACCCCACATGGGGATGAGGTGCACCTTCTGTCTTCTGGATCTCTTATGAGGCCACCTACATCACACAGAGCACAGGGCTACCTTTGACATGGGTATAAGAATAACCAGCGGGACAGGACGAAGATGAATCCCAAACTAAAATGATGGTTAAGATCGGGAAAAACCATGTGGGTAGAGTCTCGCGAGACAAGCAGGTAGGCGGACACATTCTTCCCAGTCCTCTGGCATCCGCAAGCGCTGGTAGGGGCTTCAGGGGCGGTCCCAGTGGCCCTTAAATGGAGAGGAAAATCAATTTTTGGTGAAGAGTTTTGAAATATGAGAGGTGCCACAGTAGTGGTGGGTGAGGGAAGAGTCAAGAGAGGGGAAAAGGGAATTTTTCGAGTATTGCTGTGACCTACATACTCCCTTCTAAACATCTGTGAAACGGAAGTAAAGAGCTTGAGTTGGTTTGAAACGATTTTGTGGTTGTTGGACTGTGCCTCTTGAATGTGAGCCCGCTGAGTACCTGACCGGTACAGGCCACAACCTTTAAGTACTACATGACCCTGAAG
The DNA here is from genome assembly GCA_030035585.1 of Dugong dugon. NCBI lineage: Eukaryota > Metazoa > Chordata > Mammalia > Sirenia > Dugongidae > Dugong > Dugong dugon. The sequence continues at coordinate 13,102,842 of CM057465.1, forward strand.
GGCAGGCATGAGTATTAAATGGATAACATATGTGAAGGGCACATGGCAGTTGGTAGGGGTGCTACAAATGTTTGTTTTCTTTTGTCTATCGAGTGTGTGGCTGCCTGAGAGCCGGCCCAACGTAAGCAAATGTCATTGAAGGAGGCAGTGTTGCTGCTCTTGCTCTCGCTCCACCCATTCCACTCCCTGCTTTGGGAGGGGAAGAAAGGGGCTACCCTCCCTATGAGGGCAGTGGTATTTCAGTGGTAGAATTCTTGCCTTCCGTGGGGGAAACCCAGGTTCAATTCCCAGCCAATTCACCTCAAGTGCAGCTATCACTGGTCTGTCAGTGGAGAATTTCATGAGCTTCCAGACTATAATAGACTAGGAAGAAAGGCCTGGCAATCTATTTACGAAAACTAGTCAATGAAAACCCTGTGGATCACAATGATCTGATCCCATTGTGCATGGAATCTCCATGAGTTGGGCACTGACTGGACGGCAGCTAACAGCAACAACAATGACCCACAGCAACAACCCTTCCTGTAATTTCACAAAGGCAGGTTTAGCAGCCTTGCTCTTGATATCATAGTTTGCAGCCTTTTCAAGCTGATACAAAGAAACAGTTCTACTCTGACACACATGGGGTCTCCATGAGTTGGAATCAACTTGATGGCAACTGGGATTTACTGGTTACAGTGTCTATCTAAAATAGTGCTTTGGACATAGTAGATGCTCATTTAAGTAGTTGATATTTTGATTACAGATCCTCTCTATGAATTGATTCAAGCAGTTACCCAAGGACCTTCCTTACCTTGCCAATGCTCTGCTAGTCCTATTTGGATTTTTTTTTGCAAAATTGTGTCTTCTAAACTTCTTTTAACATTTTTTAAGAAAAAAAAATACAAGGTTAATTTAAGTAAGTTATGGCACATCAAAAAGGGTGTTTATAAAGATTTTAAAATAACGTGGGGAAATGCTTGTGTTGCAATGTCAAATGAAAATCAGTGTGCAAAATTGTGCATACAAAATGATTACAATTATATAAAATAGTTAGAAAAAACTATGCAACCGCTAACCAATAAGGGAATAGGGCCAAGGCATGAATACTAAATTTATTTTTGGAACCAAGAAGACTATGATTTTCTTCTAGTTTTATTTGTAGAAAGATAATGTTTTTGTTCACAGAGGCTCTGTGTAGTTTACTTACTGTGCATGAAGGCCGATTTTGCTTCTTCCCACTAGAGGTCACTGTGGTACTTTAGTTTTTCTTTTTTGTTTTTCCTTTTGACATCCCTTTTAGTAGGGGAGAAAGCATTCTATCATGGTTATTATTTTTAGCAAAGTTAAGAGAAATGCTAAAATGATAGCCTTCTTTTTTAAGTACAAAGAAACATTTTCCAGAGCAACTGTACTTCTTTTCAGATTCCATATTCCAGTATTCCAGGCCATAACTATCAGAAACATTTCTATTTTACATTGGTGACCCAAATTTAATTTATTTGTGTGAAACAGTATTGCTATACCATTTATTCTGCTATTAAAACAGAATTGCACCCATGCTTGCTTTGGTGTGGGAACAATAGAAGACTAATTTTTTCTATTTCTAGTTGAGTTTTTTTTTTAAGATTTTTTTTTTCCCTAGCAGTACAGAAATATGGCTTCTAGAACAACTCAGTAATGAAGTATTAAAATCAATTACTAACACGAGATGTGCACATATAGGGACCATTTTAAGGTGAATGCAGGAGATCTGACAAATTCTACTGGTATACGGCTGTGTCTTTAAAAGATTTCCTCCCTGGCAAATTTAGCAGGATTTTAGTACTGTGTTTTTCTGTTTGAAAAATGAGCAAATATTAAGAATTAGAAAAAGGAAATATAACCCCCAAATATTAATAGGATGCATGCTGGACATAACATCATCTGAAATGCCTAAAGGACATGATAATCAAGGTCCTTCGCTTTCCAACTGGAGTCTTACATTCATTTGACTATAAACCAGGAAGCTCTAAATTTTATATTGCTTTGGAAACCTCATCTTTTTCTCTCATCCTTGTTTTACTATTTGCAGCCTTGAAAAGTGGTGTCACAATCACCTTGCAAGATCATATTTATGTTTCACAACCTGGGTCATTTGGTTCCTGGGGTGTTCTTATTCCTATAGCATTACTGCTGAATTCACAAAATTTTCCCCCAACTCAAACTGTCTCAATGAATCTCAAAAAGTTGCTTATCCCTTATTTATCATGGTCTCTAAGTGTAGCAAGAGTAGAGAGATTAGAGTACATGTTGCATACTGTCAACCCGCTGACCACTCCAATAACCTACAATATTCTTTGAAAGTCTAAACATCTTTTAAACAAATTTAAGGCTTTTGCTCCTATCTTTGGACTAAAATGCATAACCCCATTTCCCTAACTTTGCTGAAAGCTGTGATTCCGAGGCTATAAGAAGCAGGCAGAGGTGAGTGTAGTGGGGAGTCCTGCTGTGCTCTGAAGCTTTTCTTTCTCGGTTACTTGCGTTTCTTGCAAACCCAATCTCATCCTTGCTTTGGGAGGCCACTTTCACAACTGGTTCTCTCTAAAGTGGGTGGATTAATGATTGTCTTGACACAATTAGCAAAGGAAAATGGGCTGGCCAAGACATTTTCCTTTGAAAAGTACTTCTTTTTTTACCTTCAAGGGATGCATTCACCTTTCTGTCTGCTCTCTAGAATATTCTCCGAAACTATTTACAGATATCAGATTCTTAGGGCTTTAGTCCTGGTGGTCAGCGAAGGCCTCTTTGAGGAGGTGGCATTTGAACAGATCTGAGGATGGCAAGCAGCCAGCCAGGTGAGGACTGGGGATGGAGGAACATTACAGACAAAGATAAAAAGTGCAAGGTCTTGAGACGAGCACACTTGTAATGTTTAAGGAACAGACGGTTGGCAAGGCTTGAGCCAGGGTCAGCTCATGTAGGGCCCTGCAGTCCATGGTAAGTGGGTGTGGGAATACACTAGCAAGGCAAAAAGGAAAAGGTACATCTGTCATGATAACGAGGACAGAGAAGAGGGAGAAAGGAGGAAGGGAGACTTCTAAGACAACTGGGCCTTCCTCTCTTCTACCTGGAACTCACTGCCTCCCTCTCTCTCCTCTGAGCATCCCCATTTTGATTGACGAGATAATGGAGCCTACATTCTTCCAGCCACCCAGGTCCTTTTGATTTCTCCCACATTCTTTTATTTCACTTTTCTTCACCTCACCAGTTAACTTTCCAGATTGTGCTAAGCCATTGTTCCTCACATCCCCTCTCATTCCACACCTCTCTGCTGCCTTCATTCAGGACCTCTTCTCTCAGCCCAGGCAGTAGCTGCCCGCTGGTCTCCTGAATTCCGTTTTTCCTGTGTTCATCCATGGTACACACTGCTGTACATTAGCATATACACTACTCCAAAAGCACAAGTCTGACTAAGTCACCTTTCAGTCCTCATGCCTCCTAATGGCTATCTGTTGTCAGGTTAATTATAAAACTTTATTTATTATAAAACATTAATTATAAAACTTTGTTCTGGCACTTGTTGTACTTCAGCCAATTTTTCAACCATAAGTCCTTCCCACTTCACATATTCATATTCCTTCAGCTGAACTGAACTACTCGTGATTCCGTAATGATGCCATGAGCTTGGTGGTGGTTGTGGTTGTTTTGTCCCCAAGCTTTTGTTGATGTTGTTCTCTTAGATGAGAAGTCCTCCCCTCCACATCTTCAAATCTCCAAATCTACTTGTTGTTCAAGGCTCACCTCACATGTCACCTTCTTCATGAAGCCTTCCCTGTCCCCCAAACCTGAGGGGACCCCTGCCTCTGAGCCCTGGATGCACTTTGCTTGTGCCTTTCTTGTGGTGCTTATCTTATCAACTTCTGGGGGAGGTCCTTGTGCACATATCACAGAGTCCCACTGACTGTAACTCCTCCAGATCTGGAACTAACATTCACTCAGGCTGGTTTCCTTCAAGGATCCAGCCACTTCCTGGTACACAGCTTTCTTATCAAGATAATCTATATTGACACAAGAAGTAAAGGAAACAATAATAAATGTCAGATAAGTCTTACTAATAAACCAAAAACCAAAACCGTTGCCATTGAGTCAATTCTGACTCATGGCCACCCCATGTGTTACAGAGTAGAACTGAGCTCCATAGGGTTTTCTTGACTGTAATCTTCATGAAAGCAGATCACTAGGACTTTCTTCTGTGGTGCTGCTGGGTGGGTTTGAACCACCAATCTTTTGGTCATTAGATGAGCAAAGCATTTGCACCACCCAGGGACCTTATGTATTACTAATGGGGGAACAAAAAAAGAGAGCAGCCACTCACTGCTCATTGGCGTGGTCCATGGAGGTGACTTCATGAAGAGGGCTGGAGTAGAGGTGATTCTTGTAAAGAAATTGCATCAGCCAAGTCCTTAGCGTAGTTAGCATGTAGTGCAATGAAATGAGCACAGGTTATGCATTCTATTGAAGTGACATAAAATTCCAGCTCTGTTATTTAGTAGTTGATCTTATTAACTTATTATTTGTAGGATTTCCAGGGGGATTAACGAAAATAACATGTAAATTAGTTAATATTAACGAACGTTGATTGAGTGCTTAGCTCATCTAATCCTCATAATGACTCAGTGGGATAATTATCCTTCTCAGAACCAGTGTGATGTAAGATAACACATGTGCCTAGCCTGTGAGATGTAGTCGAGGAGTGATGGTGATTATTTTCTTGTTGGTATTTATTTAAAGGCAACGGTAGTTAACATGCAAGGAGAGTAACCAACATTTTCCATCCAGTGATGCAGTGAAGACACAGAATAAATACGGATAATCAATTTACCTGTATGTATGTGAGAATAAAGGGACACTGGTGGCACAGTGGTTACAGCACTCAGCTGCTAACTGAACAGTTGGTGGTTCGAACCCACCGGCTGCTCCATGGGAGAAAAAATGTGCAGTCTTCTTCCATAAAGATTACAGCCTTGGAGACCTTTTGGGGCAGTTCTACTCTGTCCAGTAGGGTCACTATGAGTCAGAATTGACTCAGTTGCAATGGGTTTGGGTTTTTGGTTTATGTGAGAATCAATGGGGCAAGGGTTATTTTTGAGTTTCTGTTCTCTGAAATGTTTTGGTCACAGAGTGCACAAGGAGAGCCATAAAATCCACCTTTTTTGTGTTGGCCAATCTCATATCCTTTCTTGACAACTCAAAGAGTACATGATTGGAAAAGTTGGTACTTCTTATTACTTTTATGTTATCTAGAGACTTTTGGATATTAGAGAATTAGTTACAATAAAATGTATTGGACATTCTGCTTTGGGAGAACACATGCTAATTTTATTAGTCCCCAGGGCTAGTGCAAGCTCTTTAGAGCTAAGGCACTGTATCAGCCTCAGCAAAACCCTGCAGCTAGTCTTTGAAAAATGAGTTTTGTCACCTTATGAACTGGTGTTTTATTAACTTCTAATTATTCAAGAGAAAAATAATAAAATAAAAACCCACTGGTTCCTACATATCAGTGTGGCTTCTTGTCACAATTGCACTGGATCAAATACTTTGTTTTTGCCTAGAGAAAAGGGAAATGTGAAAAACTCATTTAGCTCTTGGTGTAGGTAATTTGGAGTATTAAGGTTTCTCTAAAGCATGAAAATAGACACAAACATACTAGGGACTAGAAAGCAAAATTCACATGTACGTTTAAGATTAAAAATACTTAAATAAAATTTTGGTCTTACCTCATTCCATTTTAGGCAGCTCTCTGAGACCCTGGGGGTTGACTTTGCTTTCCTTTCCTTACTCTTAAGGGAACCATTTTAGAAGGTAGTCCCCAACTTACTGCCAGGCTCCGTTCAGACCACCCTGTCGTAAGTCGGTTCTGACGTAAGTTGTAAATCGGCTTTGATGTAAGTCGAATATCTCTCTTTTATTTTTTTAGTTTTCATTATTACTGCCTTTTATTATCAGTGTCTTTATAAATTTGATCTTGGAACATCTGTGAGTAAACATCTGAGAATGATAATATCAGCCAATTACACGCTGCAATATCGTATGTAGTACATATTACTAATGATAACGTGCAAAAAAAAAGAGAGTGGTAAGTGCAATTTGTTGTAAATCAAATACATTGTAAGTTGGGGACTACCTGTACATTTGGGCATAAAGACATTAGTCATTAACACTTTAGTTTGTATCAACTTATCAGTTTTACAGCAGAGAGAGCAAGAATAGGAAGGCACAAAACCCATAGGCTCAGATGGAGGGAACATGGCGGCTAGTCATGCTGAGAAGAGAGGGCACTTTCATGGAGCGCTCTCAGCTGCAGGAGGCTGAGGACCAATTGAGGGTATTGGACAAAAAGGGCTTCAGCAAAGGAATGGCCAGGGACTTCAGATTTACTTTGCAGTTTGGCTCTGTGCTCCTCATATCATCCCCACGCAAGGCAGGCCCTCAAAGTGGGTGGAGCTCATGTTCATTTCCCCCACTCTTTCCCTCTCTTCAAATAACCTCCCCCACCCACCACCCCCATGATCTCATGAGGCTGGTTGCTCCATGATCAGGCAATGTATCTAGGTCCATAATCTGGCAGATTCTTAAGGGATTCTAGGGCCATCCGGCCCTACCTCCTTGTTTTCTACATCCGATCAAACTAAGCCATTAGGGCCAACTCATGGAAATGCAACAGGGTCCCATGGTTAGAAGCGCCTCACGTTTGCTTTAATGGTTTGATGTTGCCATTTAAAATCCTTAATTTTTGAACAAGGAGCTCCGCATTTTCGTTTTTGCACTGAGCCCCATAAATTATATAGTTTGTCCTGTAAGTCATACTGATGTTTGTGACTTAATGAGTCATAAGCAGGGGCAGATTATCCAATAAGCAAGGTAAGATCATCTGTAGTGAACAATTTCACATGGGTTTCACATCAAAGATGTGATAAAACCCCTGTGAAATTGTTCACTACAGATTAGTAAGTAAGCGTAACTAAGCCCATGCTTACCCTGTTTACTGTGTCATACATATACCCCTGTCAGGGATTGTTGATTTAAAAAGAGGCTTTGATTCTGCAGGAAGGCGCTGTGGGGCTGGGAGAGAGACAGATGCCAGCCATATCTAGAAGTAGAGTCTTTTGATGTGATGGAAGACGTGAAATTGTTCAATACAGATGATCTGGTAAGCAAGGGAAGCACTGTGCTTACCCTGCCTATTGGATAATCCACCTCTGGTCACAAGAATATCTGATTTTAAAAGAGAGTCTTAGGGAGTAGGGAAAGGAGGATCTTTTATGGCCAGCAGGAGAGACAGTTTTCTGGAAAGCAGATTTCCTGGGAATCTCCAAAGCACCCCACTTACAGGTTACATCAGCTCTGCTTTTAGGTAGTAAATTATTCTTATCTCTATTGTAAATCAATGTGTACCCTCTTAAAATGACTCCCTTTTGTTCTATTCTCCTTGCAATTGTCGACAACTAGCCATTATCTCCTATGTATTTAGAGGCCATTATAGTCACCCCTCAACACTTTTCCAGGCTAAGAATCTTAATTTTTTACCAATCAGCTTGAATGCTTTTTTTTTTAATTGATGCTTCTTCAAAGACGAACAGCTAGCTAGTTCAGGCAGCATTGTTAAAACCAGGGCACAATTAATTTCACATCTAACTACAGTCTTGCCAAGGAAAGGGACAGACAAAGACAGAGATGACACCAGTGAAAATTGCTTTTTGGACTTGAGCTAAAATTAGCTAAACATTTTGTAATTACAAAGTAATTTGAAAATCAAGTAGTTAGACTAAAACACTGATCAGGGAAAGAATGACAGGAAAGGAAAGAACAGAAAAATTCATTGAGAACAACCTCCCCTGAAGACCAGAGGAGTTTTTGAGAGAAAGTAGGTTGCCACTAATAGAAATACTGATGCCTATTGCTTAGGCAAAGGCTTCGAGAACAGAAAATGTGACCTTGTAAAGGCAAGAGGGCTAAGTTCTACCCAGTGACAGCTACAGTTTGTGCCAGTATTTGAAGAATTTCCATACACATATCCACAAGGAGATGTAAAGAGACCTATTATGTTTTATTGTTCGATTATAGTGTTCAGATACTGAATATAAATAGGCAACATGACTGGATAAGCAAAAAAGGGTAAGAACAACAAAGCAGTAACAAAAGGAATAGAGGCTTGATTTGGTGTAATATCCTGTATTCTTCCAGTAATTCACTTGAAAGAGACAGTGATTTAATTTCTGCAAACTGTGGCCTGAATACATTCAAGGTAGATAGATGCTTCAGACCAAAACCAAATCCATTGACGTTGAGTCGATTCCAACTCATAGTGACCCTATAGGTCAGAGTAGAACTGTTCCATAGGCTTTTCAAGGCTGTAAATCTTTATGGAAGCAGACTGCCACATCTTTCTCCTGAGGGCAACTGGAGGGAATGAACTGTCAACCTTTCGGTTAGCAGCCAAGTGCGTGACCACTGTGCCACCAGGGCTCCTTAGATGCTTCAGAAAGACTTTATTTATTTATTTATTTTGTCTAAAAGACTAGTTACATTATTATATCTATCTCTGAGCTGAAAGTCCAGTAGCTATTGAGCGAAGTAGCAGGACCTTACTCAGTGAGATAAACCAGTCCATCCCAGAGATGCCTACAGAGGGACACTCATGTCAGGTGGAAGGAGGTGAGATTTAAGGAGCCAATTTTTTTTTTTTTTTTTTTTTGCCAAATCCTTCTTGTTCACTCTTGGGTAGATAATCTAACTACAGTTGGCTTTCTGTATCTACGGTTCTGCATTCAGGGATTCAATCAACCTCAGACTGAAAATATTCAGGAAAAAAAAGGAAACTCCAGAAAGCAAAACCTGAATTTGTCGTGCACCAAGAACTACACTGAATCCGTGCGAATGAAGTGATGTGTAAACATACCCTGCTGTAGCCTCCCGCCATTTCACAGATCCTCAGTCTCTCTCTAGCTCTTGTTGTTTAAGCATTGTTCGCCTCGTGTCTCCTTCCCTATTTGTGTTGTGTGCACCCTTTGTTTCTGTGAAAAACGTCTCCTAAAAGCAATGAAGTGGTCAAAGCAGTCCCTGAAAGGCTAAGTGTGAGGGGGTTGAGGAGAGCGAGAGGAAGGAGTTGAAGGCTAGTAAGGGCTGGCTGGTGTTATAGCCTCAAGAACTTCAAGATCATAGGAGAACTGGCATTGGCTGATGCCCAGGCAGCATCAGCATTCCCAGAAGGACTCAAGAAATTCAGAGAAGAGAAGGGCTAACTTCCACATCAAGTCTTCAGTTGTGATCAAACAACTATTTACATACATTTACATTGTATTAGGTATTGTAAGTAGTCTAGAGATGATTTAAAGTATACAGGAGGAAGTGCGTAGGTTATATGAAATTCTATGCCATTTTATGTAAAGGACTTGAGCATCGCTGATTTTGTTATCCCCCAGGGGTCCTGGAACCAATCCCCTGCAGATACAGAGGGATGGCTGTACTCTCTCTTTTTTTAACTAAAAAATTTTCAAATTATTTTTTATTGTTGTAAAAATATATATAACACAATATTTGCCAATTCAATATTTTTCAGGTGTTCAATTTAGTGATGTCAATTACATTAATCACATGTGTAATCACCGCCCAAAATCTTTGGCAAATTTCCCATCACCATAAACAAACACTCACTAAACAAAAACTCCCCCTCTTCTCCTCCCGCCTGCCCCTGGTAATCACTAATAAACTTTGGTCGCTATATATTTGCCTATTCTTGTTATTTCTTGTAAGTGACATCATACAGTACCAGTCTTTTTGCGATTGACTTATTTCTCTGAGCATAAAGTTTTCTGTTTTTTGATTTTCTTGTGTAAAAAGCACTAAAAATACTAAACTACCTGAGCGTTGTTGTGAAAATAGAATGTGTTACCAGGTGAGAAAGGACTTTAAAAATCGTAAGGTATTGCTTGTGTGTATTTACAATAGTCCATTAATAGTATGAGAAATATAGAAAAAGTCAATCACTTTACTGGGAGGATGGGCATTTACTGTGACTATGTGCTCTGTGCTGTGGGAGATACAAACGGGGCTTGGACTGGTGCCTGCCCTCAGAGAGCTGGCAATCTAGTAGAGGAAATACTAATAATACACAAAATAATATTAATAGTGACATGTTCTAATATTTGTTTAGCATTTTAAAAACCTGAAAATTCTTGAATAATACATAGTCAAGAAGAGCATATGGTAAGCTCTGGAATTAGACAGGCTGGGTTTGACTCCTAGTATATTTACTCATAAGAAAATTGAGGCTTAGGGAGGTCAAATATCTCACGTCAGTTTTCTTACCTGTAAACTGGGATATGAACGGCACCTAAAGAGTTGTTGTAAGTTTAAGTGGAACAACATGCATGCAACTTGAGGCTCATGCCCTCAATGTGTGCTAGCTGCTTCGTTACAGGTATGTATCTCCCACACTCATTTGACTTCACAAGTTTTTTTTTGTTGTTGTTTTTGTTAGGGGAGCGCGATCTTAGAGGACTATTGTTCCTTGGAACACTCTTTGGAAAATGAGTGTATGGTTATAGGCAATAGGTACGTTAGACGTTTGGAGGGTGGAGTGAGTGCTCGGGACCAGGGTCATCAACAAAGCCTTTATGGACGTGAAGGGACTTGAGCTGGTCCTAGAACTAGTGTAGAGTTTGGTCAGGCAGAAGAAATCACATAACCTAAGCTTAGGAGAGAGGGAGTAGAGCACCTCAGTGTGACCTGAGGAGCATGGGAAATAAAGCTGGAAAGACAGGACTGGAAAACTACTGAATGCCTAGACAAGGCATTTGGATTTCATCCATAGGTAGAGGGAAGCCATTAATGGGGTTTTTAGGAAAAGTAATTTGGTATTGTTATCTACAGTGAATGATGTTAAAAGGCGTTGAAAATGCCCAAAGGCAGGGATACTGGCTGGAAACTTATTGAATGAGGTGTGGGTCCAGACTGGATTGATGGGATGGAGCTATAAACCAGGAAGGACGTGAGAGGTTATGAAGGGAGAACCAAGAATAATTGGTGACTAAATATGGATTTGAGGAATGGGGGGCGGGGGGCAAAAATGACTTTGTGGTTTCACATTATGGTGATATGAGGAGTCATGTCCCCTCACGTGGCTTTTTCTTTTAGTGATTCATTTATCAGAAACTTTCTGAGTGCTAGCTATCTTCAGCACTCAAAAAATATCTGTTTTAGGTGTTGGGAGTATTTTAAAAAGATCGAGACAAGGTCTCTGTTCTCAAAGTGTTCACTGAGTTTTTCTTTGACAATAACTGTAATTGTGTGCACTGAGTGTCATAATCTAGGCATAAAAAATGATGAGATGTGGATGAGGGTGAACTGAGAAGGCTTGATGGAGGAGGTAGTATTGAAGAATGAACAAATTAATCTTAGAAGAAATACAACTGACATGCTCCTTAGAAGTGAGGATGATGAGACTTTGGCTTGCTTACTGTTATGGATTTAATTGTGTCCCCCAAAACAGCACTAGCTAACTGAGGCGCTTACTTTAGACACATCATCAGGAAAGACCAATCGTTAGAAAACATTATGGTTGGTAAAGCAGAGGGTCAGTGAAAATGAAGGAAACCCTCAATGAGAGGAATTGACACAGTAACTGCAACAACCGACTCAAACATACCGATAATCATAGAGATAGAGCAGGACTGGGCAATGTTTTGTTCGGTTATATAAAACGTTGCCATGAGTCAGAGCCCAGTCCATGGTGACTAACAACAACAATGACAAAAAGGAAAAGAGAATCAGAAATGGAGCGTAAGAGGTATTCGATGCATCTACTGCCCAACAGGCTCCCTGCTGGGCTCTGGATGTGCTCCTGCCTCTCCACATTTCTCTCATGAACTGATGCTCAGAATTAAATGTTGTTATTGTTGTTGTGTGCTGCCGAGTCGACTCCGACTCATAGCGACTCCATGTGACAGAGTAGAACTTCCCCATAGGGTTTTCTTGGTTGTAATCTTTACAGAAGCAGATCACCAGACTCCTATGGAGCCTCCGGATGGGTTTGAACAGTCAACCTTTAAGCCTTCCAAATATAATCTATCTAGAGAAGATTTCAGAACAGAAATGAATAGAAGAGAGATGGAAAAATCATTTAAGATGAACATATTACAAATACTTGACACATGCACTGTCCTTAATTCTCCAAACATGTGTTTGGCAGACACTGTGCTAGGTGCAGGAGGGTGAGGAGCACCCCATCAAATAAGACATAGTCTTGACCTTAAGGAGGGCTCAACCTTGTTGGGAAGACCAAAGAGGTAGCCAAATAATTATAATTCAAGGTGGTATGGGCTACGATACAGATGCCTATAAACCAAACCAAAACAAAACAAAACCCGCTGCTGTCAAGTCAATTTCAACTCATAGCAACCCTATAGGGCACAGTAGAACTGCCCCATAGGGTTTCTAAGGAGTGTCTGGTGGATTCAAACGGCTGACATTTTGGTTAGCAGCCCCGTTCTTAACCACTGCACCACCAGGGCTCCATAGGATGGAGAAATGCTACAAAGAGAAGAATGAGTAACTTTCTGGTGGGTAGTGGAGTCTGAGAAGCCTTTAGAGAGGATGTAAAGCTTACAAGAGCTGTGTGGTTCGGTTGCTTATTTTGTGTGCAAAGAGCACACAAGGGATCCACCGCACCCAGGTTGAAGCGCAGCCTGAGCTGCTGGCAAAATTGAACAGTCCTAGGATTTCTGTTTTTAAGCGAACTGTGAAACCACTAGACACTCCTTATGTTAGAAACTCGATTCAATCCATTTCATCTTAAACAAACATTCCTAGCTTAAAAATTGCAGTCTTTTACTTATGTGGGTACTTGAGTATTTTAAGGCATTGTTCCATCTCTTAGGAATTATATCGTTCCCATATGAATCACTGTTCCATATTTCCTAGTGTACAAAAAGAGACCTTGATTGCAAAAGGTTAAATTGAAGATGAAGTAGGGTCTTTTTTTCCCCCTTTATCCCTTGGCAAGAACACTGCCGAGCCTTTGTAAACAAAAGCCAGAATGCAGACAGTCTAGCAGCAGTTTCAGCTGAAAAAAAGTATACATATTTTTTTTAAAAAGTTGGTGAATTGAAGAATAGTTCAGGAAAATAAGGAGCAGGTGGCTGCCACAGCCTGCAGGGCAGAAGGCCTGGTGTAAAGACAGAGAGCTCCTTCGCACCAGGGCTCTGTGACCAATCACATGAACCCACATATTGCTTTAGCACTTGGACAGAGGACAAAGCTGAGCCTCTGTGTCCTCCACCCCCAAGTCCCGGGCCTCCCGAGTAACATATGGGAAGGATTTAGAGACAAGGGGAAAGCCCAGAAATCACATGTTGAGAAAAATGATGAAGCTAACAGCTGGAATTCATGAAGTTCCATATTAAGTGAAGGATAGATAGCCAGAAATCCAAAACACCTTTTCCCAAAAGAAAGACAAGTTAATAGCTTGAGGACAAAAATGGCTTCCCAAGGTTCTTGGCTTCTTTTTAAATATAACCATAATGCTGATGTTTGTTTTTATGAGGGATAGCTATAGTTACATTTGTTATAAATTTGGAATTACTGCATTCAAGGATTAATATGATGAGTGTCAAAAATGAATCTAAAATTGCATCACATCATACTTTCAAATCTTTCTTATCAAAGTACATTAATATTAAACAAAAATAATTATTTTTGCAGACTTTACACTTCAATTATCTTGTTTAATGCTACCCCTAAATAATAAGAAATAATTATTTCATAACCTTTTCACTAGTTGTGAGAAAATTGATTCTTAAAGAGGCTGAGTGATTTACCCAAGGTCAACCAGTACTTAAACCCAGGTTTTCTACTCCCCCACTCCCCTTCCCCGTGAGTGTATCCACTGCACTGAAGTTCCTAAACCTGGATGAATTTACAAACCACCCCTGGAGCTTTTTAAGTTTACTGATTCCTGGAGTGGGCTCGAGACTCTATAGGCTTAAAAATCCTTCAAGTGATTCTGATGGTCAACCTGGTTTGGGAGCTATTGCATTAAGACAAATGAAACATCGTTTTCTCTTACCAATCAGTATACGTGCTCCTTTACCCAGGGAATGTAGGCAAGTGGATATGTCGAAGGCCAGCACAGTCACACCTGGGAAGCATTAGAATCCACTCAACCATGCAACCTGCAACAATTTGGAATGAGCCAGCCCAGTTTGATGACTGGTGTCTGGAAGCATATGACAAAGGGAAGCTAGAAAATGTTTCCGAGCCTTTTCCTAGGCGATGGTATACCTGCAAAACTACTGGGACAGACCAAGGGGGCTACCAATGTCAAAGATGGAGTGCCATGGTTTAAGAACACTTGGTCACACTGCTGCCGGAAAATACACCCAAAACAAAGTCAAAGGAGCCAGATAGACTACCATCAAAACACGACAGGCTTAATCCTTCAGTTTCTGCACAGAGATGAGAAGTGCAGTGAATATGAAAAATAGCCAGATTTCTATCTGAGAGTAGCCAGATTACTTTTTCTTTACTGTTTTTGAGCATGAGGAGGTGATTTATATACTCCGATGATCGGTGGACCTAGTATTGAACCCCTGATATGTCACTTGGTGACCTTGGGCAAGCCACTTGACCTCTTTGAGCAAGTTTCCCCATACACGTAGAAAGGGTAATGATACCTTCATCATAGAGTATTTAGAGGCTTAGATGAAATAATGTGTATAAAGTGTTTAGCCCCAAACCAAAACAAAACAGTTGCCATCAAGTCAATTCTGATGCGTGGTGAGTCCGTGTACTGAAGAGTAGAACTGTGCTCCATAGGGTTTTCATGGCTGTGACCTTTTGGAAGCAGATCACCAGGACTTTCTTCTGAGGTGCCTGTGAGAGGGGGTTTGAATTGCCAACCTTTGGGTTAATAGCCAAGCACTTAACAATTTGCACCACCTAGAGACTCCGTGTTTAGCCCAGTGCCTGTAAATGTTGAGCACCATGTAAGTCACAGTGTTATTACTGTCTCTTATATCCAAGAGATATTAAAATTTAATCAGTAAAAAATATAAATGCTTTTATGATATCGTAAGCAAACCAGATTTCAAACACAGGAAATTCGATATAGTAAAAAGCAAGGAAAGCACATGATGCATAATGTCCTGTCTTAATTAAGTCCTGCTTCCAGCTTCCACATACATGTGGGACAAGGAGCAGCTGTGGCTGTGGCAAGCATTTGAACATCAGAAACTATATCTGCACAGGGCGCAGAAGGGAACAGTGTGCTCAAGAATTTGAAACCAGAGGAATAAAAGCATCCTCCGCACCTAGCAGGCTAAGACAAAGACATGAAAGTCACTTTTTTTTTTTTAATTGTTGTAATTAAATGAGGTTTACATTTCAAGTTAGTCTCCCATACAGAATTTTTTTTTTTTTAAACATACATTCTTATGAGACCCCAACCGCTCACCCCATTCTGCGACAGCACATTCCTCCCCTCCGCCCCTGATTCCCCATGAACATTCAACCAGCTCCTAACTCTCTCTGTCTTCTCGTCTCACCTCTGGACAGAAGCTGCCCCTTTGGTCTCTTATATCTACTTGTCTAAGAGGCACATTCTTCACAAGTATCACTTTATGTCCCACACTCCCATCCAATCCCTGTTTGAAGAGTTGGCCTCGGAAATTGTTTTAGTTCTGGGGTGATGGAGAGACCAGGGGCCATGCTTTCTGGGGCACCTCCCGTCTTAGTGAGAACAGTAAGACTGGTCTTCTTACTAGAATTTGAGTTCTGCATCCCATCGTTATACTGCTCCATCAGGGACCCTCTGTTGTGTTCCGTTAGGACGTTCATTGGTGGTAGCTGGGCACATCTAGTTCTTCTGGTCTCAGGCTGATGAAGTCTCTGGTTTATGTGGCCCTTTCTGTCTCTTGGGCCAATACTTTCTTTGTGTCTTTGGTGTTCTTCGTTCTCCTTTACTCCAAGTGGTGGGGACCAATTGATGCATCTTAGATGGCCACTTGCTAGCTTTTAAGAGCCCAGATGCCACTCACCAAAGGAGGATGCAGAACATTTTCTTAATAAGGTTTGTTAGCCAATTGACACAGATGTCCCCTGAAAGCGTGGTCCCCAGACCCTGCATCCCTGCTACTCTGTCTCTCAAAGTATTTGATTGTATTGAGGAAACTTCCTAGCTTTGGTTTAGTCCAGTTTTGCTGGATTCCCCTGTAGTGTGTGCTGTCCTTCCCTTCACCTAAGATCATTCTTATCTACTATCTAGTTAGTGAATAACCCTCACCCTCCCTCCCCACCCCCGTAACCATCAAAGAATGTTTTCTTCTGTGTTTAAACCTTTTCTTGAGTTCTTATAATAGTGGTCTTATACAGTATTTGTCCTTTTGTGCCTGACTAAATTCACTCAGCACAATAAGTTCTAGCTTCCACCAAGTTATGCGATGTTTCACAGCTTCATCATTGTTCTTTATGGTTGCGTAATATTCCATTGTGTGGATATACAATAGTTTGTTTCTCCATTCGTCCATAGGTGGGCACTTAGGTTGCTTTCATCTTTTGGCTATTGTGAACAGTGCTGTGATGAACATGGGTGTGCATATATCTATTCGTGTGATGGCTCTTGTTTCTCTAGGATATATTCCAAGGAGCTGGAGAGCTGGATCGTATGGTACTTCTATTTCTAGCTTTTTGAGGAAGTGCCAATCGATTTCCAAAGTGGTTGTACCATTTTACATTCCCACCAACAGTGTATAAGTGTTCCACAACCTTTCCAGAATTTGTTAATTTTGTGTTTTATGGATTAATGCTAGCCTTGTTGGGGTGAGATGATATCTCATGGTAGTTTTGATATGCATTTCTCTGATGGCTAATGATTGTGAGCATTTCTTCATGTGTCTGTTAGCTGCCTGAATATCTTCTTTGGTGAAGTGCCTGTTCATATCCTTTGCCCATTTTTTAATTGGGTTATTTGTCTTTTTGCTGTTGAGGTTTTGGAGTATCTTGTAGATTTTAGAGATTAAAAACTGATTGGATTTGGCATAGCCAAAAAATTTTTCCCTGTCTGTAGGTTGTCTTTTCACTCTTTTGGTGAAGTCTTTGGATGAGCATAAGTGTTTGATTTTTAGGAGCTCACATTTATCTAGTCTCTCTTCTGGTGCTTGTGCATTGTTACTTATGGTTTGTATTGTGTTTATGCCATGTATCAGGGCTCCTAGTGTTGTCCCTATTTTTTCTTCCATGATCTTTATCGTTTTTGATTTTAGATTTAAGTCTTTGATCCATTTTGAGTTAGTTTTTGTACATGGTGTGAGATATGGGTCTTGTTTTAGTTTTTTGCAAGTAGATATCCAATTATGCCAGCACCATTTGTTAAAGAGACTGTCTTTTTCCCAATTAATGGAATTTGGGCCTTTGTCAAGTATTAGCTGCTCATAGGTGGATGAGCTTATATCTGGATTCTCAACTCTGTTCCACTGATCTATGTATCTGTTATTGTACCAGTACCAGGCTGTCTTGACTACTGTGGCAGTATAATAGGTCCTAAAATCAGGTAATGTAAGGCCTCCCACTTTGTTCTTCTTCTTGAGTAGTGCTTTATTTATTTGGGGCCTCTTCCCTTTCCGCATGAAGTTGATGATTTGTTTCTCCATCTCATTAAAAAGCGTTGCTGGAATTTGGATCAGGATTGCATTGTATCTGTAGATTGCTTTGGGTAGCATTGACATTTTCACTATGTTGAGTCTACCTATCCATGAGCAAGGTATATTTTTCCACTTATGCAGGTCTCTTTTAGTTTCTTGCAGTAGTGTCTTGTAGTTTTCTCTGTAAAGATCTTTTACATCTCTGGTTAGATTTATTCCTAAGTATTTTATCTTTTTGGGGGCTATTATAAATGGTATTGATTTGGTGATTTCCTCTTCAAGGTTCTCTTTGTTGGTGTAAAGGAATCCAATTGCTTTTTGTATGTTTATCTTGTATCATGAAACTTTGCTGAAATCTTCTATTAGTTCCAGTAGCTTTCTTGTGGATTCCTTGGGGTTTTCCTTGTATAAGACCATATCATCTGCAAATAGAGATACTTTGACTTCTTCCCTACCTATTTGGATGCCCTTTATTTCTTTTTCTAGCCTAACTGCTCTGGCTAGGATCTCGAGCACAATGTTGAATAATAGTGGTGATAAAGGGTATCCTTGTCTGGTTCCTGTTCTCAAGGGGAAAGCTTTCAAAGTCTCACCATTCAGGATGATGTTGGCTATTGGTTTTGTATAAATGCCCTTAATTATACTGAGGAATTTCCCTTCTATTCCTATTTTTTTTGAGAGTTTTTGTCATGAATGGGTGTTGGACTTTGTCGAATGCCTTTTATGCATCGATTGATAAGATCATGTGGTTCTTTTGTTTTATTTATGTGATGGATTATGTTGATTGTTTTTCTAATGTTGAACCATCCCTGCATACCTGGTATGAATCCCACTCGGTCATCATGAATTATTTTTTTGATATGTTGCTGAATTCTATTGGCTAAAATTTTGTTGAGGATTTTTGCATCAATGTTCATGAGGGATATCAGTCTGTAATTTTCTAGTTCTGTGGTGTCTTTACCTGGTTTTGGGATCAGGGTTATGCTAGCTTCATAGAATGAGTTTGGGAGTATTCCAACTGTTTCTATGCTCTGAAATATCTTTAGTAGAAGTGGTGTTATCTCTTCTCTGAAAGTTTGCTAGAATTCTCCAGTGAAGCCATCCGGGCCAGAGCTTTATTTTGTTGGCAGTTTTTTAAATAACCTTTTCAATCTCTCTTTTGTTATGGGTTTATTTAGTTGTTCTACCTCTGTTTGTGTTAATTTAGGTAGGCAGTGCGTTTCTAGAAATTTGTCCATTTCCTCTAGGTTTTCAAATTTGTCAGAGTACAATTTTTCATAGTATTCTGTTATGATTCTTTTAATTTCAGTTGGGTCTGTTGTGATATCACCCATCTCATTTCTTATGTGGGTTATCTGCTTCCTCTCCAGTTTTTCTTTTCTCAGTTTGGGCAATGGTTTATCAATTTTGTTGATCTTTTCAAAGAACCAGCTTTTGGACTTGTTAACTCTTTCAATTGTTTTTCCGTTCTCTATTTCATTTAACTCTGGTCTAATTCTTATTATTTCCTTCCTTCTGGAACCTGTAGACTTCTTTTGCTCTCTTTCTACTTGTTCCAGTTGTAGGGTTAGTGCTTTGATTATGAGCCTTACTTTTTTTGGATGTGTGCATTTATTGCTGCAAACTGACCTCTGAGCACTGCTTTTGCTGTTTCCCAAAGGTTCTGGTAGGATATGTTTTCATTCTCGTTTGATTCTATGAATTTCTTTATTCCATCCTTAATTTCTTCTATAACCCAGTAGTTTTTGAGCAAGGTGTTGTTGAGTTTCCATGTGTTTGATTTTTTTTCCTTACTTTTTGTGTTGTCGTTTTCCACTTTTATGGCTTTATGGTCAGAAAACATGCTTTGTAGTATTTCGATGTTTTGGATTTTGTTAAGGCTTGCTTTATGGCCTAATATGTTGTCTATTCTGGAGAATGTTCCATGTGCATTGGAAAAGAAAGTATACTTGGCTGCTGTTGGATGCAGAGTTTGGTATATGTCTATGAGATCAAGTTGGTTGATTGTAGCATTTAGCTCTTCTGTGTCTTTGTTGAGCTTCTTTTCTGTCCTTCACCGAAAGCAGCGTGTTGAAGTCTCCTACTACTATTGTGGAGCTGTCTATCTCTCTCTTCAGAGCTGTTAGAGTTTGTTTTATGTATTTTGGAGCCCTGTTGTTGGGTGCATAAATATTTATTATAGTTATGTCTTCCTGGTGTATTGACCCTTTAATCATTGTATAGTGCCCTTCCTTATCTTTTGTGGTGGATTTTACTTTAAAGTCTATTTTGTCAGAGATTAATATTGCCATTCCTGCTCTTGTCTGAGTGTTGTTTGCTTGATATATTTTTTTCCATCCTTCGAGTTTTAGTTTGTTTGTATCTTTAAGTCTAAGGTGCATCTCTTGTAGGCAGCATATAGATGGATCATGCTTTTTTATCCATCCTGCCACTCCCCGTCTCTTTATTGGTGCATTAAGTCCATTTACATTCAGTGTAATTATTGATAGGTACGAGTTTAGTGCTGTCATCCTGATATCTCTTTTTGTGTGTTGTTCACAGTTTCTTTGTTCTCCTTAATTTTCTGTGCTGAGTCGTTTTTGTTTATGTATTCATTTTTCCTCTTTTTCTTTGTTGTAGATTTTGTGTTTGCTGGGTCTTTATGTTTTTCTACTTTTTAATTTTGATTTGTAGGATTGTTAGATTCCTTTGTGGTTACCTTAATATTTACCCCTAGTTTTCTAAGTTTATACGAGTCTTTTATTACTTTATATCACCTTAACTTCCCCTTTATAAAGAAAATCAATGTCTCCATTTTTTAAGTCCCTCTTTTTTTGTTTTAATATTATCTTTTTTTTTTTTTTTACATATTGATTTCTGTTTCCCTATTTTCAATGTTTTAGCTTTGATGTAATTTCGATTTCTGTATCTGAGTCAATATCTGGTTGCTCTGTCCTGTGTTCTAGTCTTGCGTTGCTAGCTGGTGTTATTGATTATCTAACCTTAGGACTCCCTTTAGTGTTTCTTCTAATTTTGGTTTGGTTTTTGCAAATTCCCTGAACTTCTGTTTACATGGAAATGCCCTAATTTCACCATCATATTTGAGAGACAGTTTTGCTGGATATATAACTCTTGGCTGACAGTTATTTTCCTTCAAGGCTTTAAATATGTCATCCCACTGCCTTCTAGCCTGCATGGTTTTCGCTGAGTAGTCTGAGCTTATTCTGGTTGACTCTTCTTTGTAGATGACATTTCTTTTATCCCTAGCCGCTCTTAAAATTCTCTTTATCTTTGGTTTTGGTAAGTTTGATTATAATATGTCTTGGTGACTTTCTTTTGGGATCTACCTTATGTGGGGTTCGATGAGCATCTTGGATAGATATCTTCTCATCTTTTATGATATCAGGGAAGTTTTCTGTCAACAAATCTTCAACAATTTTCTCTGTATTTTCTGTTATCCCCCATGTTCTGGTACTCCAATTACTCATAAGTTATTTCTCTTGATAGAGTCCCACATGACTCTTAGAGTTTCTTCATTCTTTTTAGTTCTTTTATCTCATTTTTCCTCAAATAAGTTGGCGTCAAGAGCTTTATCTTCAATGTCACTAATTCTAACTTCTACTGCCTCAGTTCTGCTCTATGACTTTCTATTGAGTTGTCTAATTCTGAAATTTTATTGTTAATCTTCTGGATTTCTGATTGCTCTCTCTCTATGGATTCTTGCAGCCTATTAAATTTGGCATTATGTTCTTGGATAACTTTTTTAAGTTCTGCTACTACTGTGTCTGTGTGTTGCCTGGCTGTTTCTGCGTTCTGTCGAATTTCTTTTCTTATTTCCAGAAGAGTGCTGTATATTAATCTTTTGTATTCTGTTTCTGGTAATTCCAAGAAGTTCTCTTCCTCCAGAGAATTTATTGATTCTTTATTTTGGGAGCTTGCTGAAGCCATCATGGACTGCCTGTTTATGTGACTTGATATAGACTGTTGTCTTCGAGCCATCAATAATTTATTATAATTTTATTTTGTGTTTGCTCAGTGATACCTAGCTTCTTATTTTGTTTTGTTTTGATATGCCCAAATAGGCTGCTCGTGTGCACTCATTTGATTTTTGACAGCTTTTGATCTCCAATGTCCTGTCACCTGGTAGTTAGTTCTGTAACTAAGTATGTGCATGCCAGAGTCCGTTAAAATTTCCTATATGGGATCAGCTTGGGTGTACAGGCAGTCGGTCACCAAGTGTGTGATGTAGGCTCTCACCCCCAGTCCTAGAGAGGCATGGGTGATTGGTGCAGGCACTGGACTCTGGCTGTGGTAGGGGATCACGTGCTGAGCCAGGCATGGGGCTGACGGCTGCCCCTGAGAGTCTGAAGGGAAAGCATGTCCCTATTCTCTAGGGTGAATAGGTAGGCGAGTTTTGCAGCTGGGCTAAGAGCACCCCACTATGTTGGCTGCAAAGATTCGAGGGCACCACTGTTTCTTGAACTCCTGTAGCAGGTGACTAGGCACTTTAGGAGCTACCACCAGTCCTCAAGACTCTGCTGCAGATTGATAAAAGTGCCTACTTGAGGGGCAGGTCTGTTTCGAGGATCACAAATCTGCCCATTCACAGCTGAAGCAGTTGAAGTTAAACTTCAGATGTTTGCCCTGCTGTACTGTGGTAGTGAGGGCTAATGCTGTTGAGATGGGTACCCACAAGTCTATACAATGGTGTATGGCACTCAGAGTCTGTGGACCCCTGGTTTCTATGGCCAGCAAAGGAGCTGTGCTGACCCTGTGTTCCTGGCCTAGGGGAGCGAGCAACTTATTTGTTCCCTCTTCAAGGCCAGGAGAATGGGTCAGGGTACCTTTTGGGATCTACTTCTGGCCCAGTGGACTCCCGGTGCAGAGCAGGGAGGTAAGAGGTAAAAGGGAGAGAGGTTTCTCCCAAATGGGCTTTTTTTTTTTTTTTTTAAATCGCTACGAAATGGTGCGCGCGTGTACTTATCCTAGCCTCTTGGGAGCTGCTCTTCAGTGGTTCGGTGTGTCCAAGCAGAATCTCTGCTGCTGGGTCTCTCTAGATGTGGAAACTGCTTGAGTGTGTGCACAGCACAACTGTTTGCCTGCTTCGCCGTGGCCCGGCATGGCTGTGTCTCTGCAGTATCGCCACCACGGCTCTAGCGCTCCTCATCTCTTCCAAACAGTCTTCCTCTCCAGTATGACTCAGATGGATTTCTTAACCTTTCCTTGTTCAGGGCTGCCAGATGTTCACATAGAATTAAATCACTTGTTTTTCCAGGTCTTTGTTGTAAGAAGGCTATAGGAAGCGTCTGACTAGTCTGCCATGTTGACTACCTGAAAGTCACTTTTGAGAATGACCTTAAATGGAGTCAGCAAGACTGGACTGTAACCTAATTAACTATAGTAACATATCTACAGAAAGAACTTATTCAGAACTGCGGTTGACCAGAGTGGAAGAAGAGAAAATGGAAAGTCAGGCAAATGTTGGCACATGACCTCCTAGAACTATCCAGAGGAAAAGGAGCCTTAGTTAACAAACTTTGCATATCCCTTTCCCATTGGCAAGACCATCCACACTGTGAGATGTCTATCTCAGGCCATCTTAGCCCAATGTCATTGCACAAAGTGGTTGGCTTTACCACAGAAATTTGTTATCTCACAGTTCCGGAGGCTGGAAGTCTGAATTCAGGGCATCAGCTCTAGGGAAAAGTCCTTGTTTGTCTCATTCAGCTTCTAGTAGCTGCTGGCAATCCTTAGCATTCCTGGGCTTGTAGTTGCATCTGCCTCCATCTTCACACGGTGTCTTCCCCTGTATGTGTGTCTTTTTTTTGGTCTATACTCTCTTTAGTAAGACATCACTCAAAAGGGATTAGGTTCAGGACCCACCCTACTCCTGGATGACCTCATTAACATAATAAAGAAAAAAACCTATTTCCAGACAAGATCACGTTCACAGGTACAGGGGTTAAAAAAAACCCACTACCCTCCAGTAGATTCCAAGTCATAGCTATCCTATAGGACAGAGTAGAACTGCCCCATGAGGTTTCCAAGGCTGTAAATCTTTATGGAAGCAGACTGCCACATCTTTCTCCTGTGGAGCTGCTGGGGGGGTTCAAACTGCTGAACTTTTGGTTAGCAACTGGGCACTTTGACCACTGCACCACCAGGGTTCCCTGGTACAGGGGTTAGGACTTCAAATCACAGTTTTAGGGACACAATTCAATCCATAAAAACCTACTGACCTTATTGCATTGTAAGGACCTGTTGTTCTGTCTCTCTACTAAACTGAGGACAGAGCATGCTCGTTACTCATCACTGTATTCCTAAAGCCTAGCAGAGTGCTTCGTGATATTGCCCAAACTCAATAAGAAAACGAGTCCTTGGGTGGTGTAAATGATTAACGCGCTTGGCTGCTAACCTAAAGATTGACAGTTTGAGTCCACCCAGAGGCACCTTGGAAGAAAGGCATGGTAATCTACTCCCAAAAAACAACCATTGAAAACCACCCTATGGAACACAGTTCTACTCCGACACATAGGGTTGCCCTGAGTCAAGATGGACTTGATGGTCAACAAGAAAAGTAAAATTTTTTTGTAAAGTAAATATTTTAGAATTTGTGGTCCATACAGTCTATGTAGCAACTATTCAACAGTGCCATTGTAATGATAGTGGCCATAGATAATATGAAAGTGAATGGGTGTGGGTGTTTTCTAATCAAACTTAATATAAAAATTGGTGATGGGCTGGATTTGGCCCATGAGCTATAATTTGATGACTCCTGCGTTAGAGGATTATTGTACCAGAAATGTGATTTGAAATCCATACACCCTTCAGAATCCTAGGGGTTCCTTAGAGTTGTCTTAAGGGCCAATGTAGGGGTAGGGAAGAAGAGATAGATGACAGGGGCTCAGACCCCACTGCCTCACCAAAGCAACTTCTCCATTTTTATACTCTGGGCATCAGTGGAAGATTTTATCTAACTTGTAATTCACACTGTCTTGTATTTGTATAAAATATATTTGACTTATAATTTTCCAATAATTAGAATTTAGATTCATATATTCTGTGGTTCAAAAATGAATCATTCATAATGCATTGCTGAAGTAGATGTGTACATGGACAACCAAGTACATGGTCTTACCATAATACCTCATTGAATTATTTTTCACTTATAAAAACTGGCATGAGAGGAAGAGGTGGATGAGTCTTCAGCCTCCTAAAGGGGTTGAGGTTAAATGAAAGTTTGAGAATCATTGTGTTCTCAAAGGGTTCCAGGGCTAAAAAAATGCATAAAAACACCCATACTAGAAGATCAGTGATTGTTCAGTGATAGAGTTCTCGCCTTCCATGTGGGAAACTCAGGTTAGATTCCCAGCCAATGCACCACATGCACAACCACCACCCGTCTGTCAGTGGAGGCTTGCATGTCATGATGATGTAGAATAAGTTTCAACAGTGCTTCCAGACTAAGATGAAGTAGAAAGAAAGGCCTTGTGGTCTACTTCTGAAAGTCAGCCAGTGAAAATGCTATGGATCACAATGGTCTGATCTGCAACTGATCATGGGGATGGTGCAGGACTGGGCAGCATTTATCCCATTGAGCATGGGGTCACCAAGAGTTAGGGGCCAACTCCAGGGCAGCTAACAACGGATGACCTCAAAAATCCCCTTTCAGTCATAAAAGTAGTCTATTTCTGGGATCCTGTTTTCGACCATTACTGAACATCATTTGAATATATAGACACAAACACATACTGAGTGAACCATTCAGTCTCTGCTCTTCACCATGATTACCAACACATTCATTCTCCACCTCATTGATTCTCAACCATTAGTGTGCCCTGGTGGCACAACGGTTAAGTGCTTGGCTGCTAACTGAAAGGTTGACAGTTCAAACCCATCTAGTAGCTCCATGGGAGAAAGGCCTAGTGATCTGCTCCCATAAAGATTACAACCTAGAAAACCTTGCAGGGCAGTTCTACTCTGTCACATGAGGTCACTATGAGTCTGAATCAACTTGATCGTATCTAACAAACAAACAAACAAACAAACAAAAAAACAATAGAATTACCTGTAGAGCTTATAGAAAACACATAGGTTTGGCTACCCTAGACCTACTGTCAGAGTCTTCAGGAATTGTGCCAGAGGCATGAACATTTTGATGAAACTGTATAGTTCGATTATGATGTTCACCAAAAGCTAACTATAGTTCTACCCAATTCTTTGCTTGCCAAGAATTGGAAAAGGGGAGAGAAGAATTCCTAATACTAAGGATGTCTTGGGGACACATTGATTGAGAAGCAGTGCTCTAGGCTTCATGTGACAGGAAACAAACAAAAAAGGCAATTAAGCTACTGGGCAAAGTACTGTATATTGTGTAATGGTCTTGGACTATGCTGACAGTGGAACTGTGTGTGTCTGTTTGATGTCTGTGTAGGTGTCATTATCCCTAGAAATGAGAAAATCAAGGTTCAGATAATTCAAATAAATTGCGCAAGTTCCAACAAGGGGTTAGTGGTGAGCCATACTTTGAACCCAGTTTCTTTTCACACTGTTGGTGGTGGACCAAAGCCAGGCCTTGTGGTGCAGCAGATAAATAATAGCATTTATATAGTATTCTAACATGGCTGCAGTGTAACTGAGCAGCTGTGAAGCCCAGTCATTGTTTTATAGCCTAGGGATAGTGTGGCGCAGTGGTTAAGTGCTTGGCTGCTAATCCAAAAAGTTGGCAGTTCAAATGCACCAGCTTCCCCTTGGAAACCCTATGAGGCAGTTCTACTCTGTCCCATAGGGTTGCTATGAGTCGGAATTGACTCAAAGGCAAAACTGGTTTGGGTTTTGTTTTAAGGCCAGTATGGTGCTATAGTGTTGTGTGTGATAGCAAGAAATTTTACCTGGATCCCAAGTTTAGGTTGGGGAGATACAGCTCATCAGAAAGCATTTTTTGTATCCTTTATGCTCAATGGAATCAGATAAGATTTGCATAGTGTTATGGATTGAATTGTGTCCCCCAAAAATGTGTGTCAGCTTGGCTAGGACATGATTCCTGGTACTTTGTGGTTGTCCACCATTTTGTGATCTGATGTAATTATCCTAGTCTTATAAATCCTAACTTCTATGATGTTAATGAGGCAGGATTAGAGGTAGTTATGTTAATGAGGCAGGACTCGAGCTATAGGATTAGGTTGTATCATGAGTCAGTCTCTTTTGAGATATAAAAAAGAAAATTGAACAGAGAGGAGAGGGACCTCATACCATCAAGAAAGAAGCACCAGGAGTGGAGTCGTCCTTTGGACTCGGGGTCCCTGAGCTAAGAAGCTCCTAGACCAGGGCAAGATTGACGACAAAGACCTTCCCCCAGAATCAACAGAGAGAAAGTCTTCCCCTGGAGCTGGCACCCTGAATTTGTACTTCTAGCCTCCTAAACTGTGAGGTGTTAAATTTCTGTTTCTTAAAGCCATCCATTTGTGGCATTTCTGTTACAGCAGCACTAGATAACTAAGACACATACCTTGCTCAAACTCAGACTTCTGTTGGCCTCATAGGAGCAGAACTTCATGACCAGAGTGTCTCTAATGGTCTAAAATGGCATTGTGATATTTTTAAAAGACTTGTTTTATAGCCAAAGTAATTTGTCTTTCATTTAAAAAAAAGTGTCATGCACACTTTAAAGTCTATTTAAGATCGATGATTTGACTACATCTTGGTTCTGTACAAATAGCACTAAACTGAAACTCAAAAGACTTGAATTCTAAATCTGATTTGTCTACCAAGTCATTGTATGACCTTTTATAAAACACTTTACTTTTATGGATTGCTTTTCCTTCATTTGTAAAACAGGAGAGTTGGTCTAGTACTTAGAGGATCCCTGGATTTACAATTCTTTTATCTGTTTACTGCTGTATTACCAGCTTCCAAAGGATGTAGCAGGTACATAGAATAAAAGAATTAAAGTGGATTGAGGAAAAGTTTGGGTTTGAATCCAAGCCTGTTTGAATTCAAAATCCATGCTCTGTAGCAGGTACATAGAATAAAAGAATTAAAGTGGATTGAGGAAAAGTTTGGGTTTGAATCCAAGCCTGTTTGAATTCAAAATCCTTGCTCTTTGTATGACATATCCTGCCAATCATTTAATTGAATATAGACATTGGGGGTCAGAATTCTTGAGATGCTGGGAACCACAATTCTGGCCAGTTAATCTAAAATCATTATACTTTTTCTAATCTTGAGATGCCTTGCTCAATCAGAACCCTTCCAAATGCGTTTTTCAGCCCTAAACAATGATGATCCCTCTAAATAGCATGTGAAGAATTAGGTAGTGGGCAGGGAGAATAGAACCAGCTGCTAAGCCACTAATACAAACAGGCATGTGCAAAGAGGGGAATACCTGTAGGATAGAGAGGAGGTACCGAAAGGAATGTGATTGTCTTTAGGGCAAGTGAAAGGGTTAGAGAAGACTTCCGAGATGTGGAAAGGCCTGAAAAGATCCTGAGATAGTACATATTCCTTACCACATGTCCAAAATGGAAAGACAAGGGATCTTCTTAGACAAAGTTACAACCTGAACCACAGGCAGAATTAAACAGAGCCAGCATTCCTAGTTCCTAGTCAGCCACGAAACCATGAGATATTCCCTTATGTTAGAAACTATATTTCTATTTAAGCAAATATTCCTAGCTTAACCATTATAGCCTTTTACTTATGTGTATATTTGAGTATTTTAAGTCATTGTTCCCTCTCTTAGGAATCATATTTTTCCATAAATCACTGTTTCTTGTTATTCTAGTATACTGAAAGAGACTTGATTGTAAAAGGTTAAATTGGAGATGAAGTTGGGTAAACCAAGTGGGATTTGTGAACTCTAGAAGTGTTGTATCAGCTGTCTGAACTGTTAAGTGGAGCCTGTTGCTCTGCAGCCTGAATTTGTTCCCAGTGTCTCTGGTTCCATATTGGTTTATGACCAATGACTAATGCTGTACCCATGAATCATTAAACCCATTTTACACTTTCATGGTTTCTTAATCTTTTTGGAATTCATCCTCCTGTCTGGTGGTCCAATCCTCTAGCTTGGTATTTGGATGACTGAGTGGACAGAAATGGCAACAAAAATGTATATGTGGTATAACAGTTCAAAATGCAATTCCCTTTAGAGAAGTCTTCTAAGCAAATCAAATTCTTCCCAAGCCATTTCAAATATTTTGAAAGATTTGATGCTTTCCAGTTTTCTTTGCACTTTCACGAGAGGTCAACGAATGCAGTGAGAGTATCCACTAGCTCTGCACCCAATTACTTTGTCACAAAACTCAGACTTTACAGGGTAGCTCTACTGTCTAATGCTCTTGATTAACTGCACTAATAGAAGAAGGCAGAAGCATGGATAATTTAATATAGATAACAGCTGACGAATATGCATGTGTTTGATGTTCTAGAAAAGTTCGTTAAAGGAAACACTGAAGCGCCATTGATGGCTAAACTTAGGATGAAAATAAAAGATGTCCAACTTCTTCATGACTGCTTCATTCCTTGAAATCCAGATCATTTTAAAAGCTGACATTTTCATGTAAAGAGCTAAGAATGGCCTGGTAACTATGGCAAAATGTGTTAGACTAAGTGGGAAGGAGGTGGTTTGGTGTGGGGAAGGAAAAGGGTGTATATCCTGCTCACAGGGGTGTGGCAGGAGCTGAGGAATAGATTTAGCTGCTAACACTGACTGGCGTTTAGTTTACCCATCTAAATACAAGGTCCAAATGGTGTAGTCTAGGCAGGAAATTCACCTCAAGTGGAAGTAATTGATGAGTATCCTTCAGGTAGGTGGATGGAGCACAGT
Source organism: Dugong dugon (assembly GCA_030035585.1). Lineage (NCBI taxonomy): Eukaryota > Metazoa > Chordata > Mammalia > Sirenia > Dugongidae > Dugong > Dugong dugon. The sequence continues at coordinate 13,132,302 of CM057465.1, forward strand.
GATGGAGAATCCAGACAGATGTGATGTTCCGGACTTCAGGCGGGTGATGTCCAATCATTCTCTTCTGGAGGGACGATGGAGAGGTGTAGTGGAGGGACAGTGTGAACAGGGGCCTGGCCTGCATGGTTAGGGTTGAGACTGAGTAAGACAGAGTAGAATATCCAGTTATAAGAGAATAGTAAGTTATATAAGAGAACCCAAAGTGGTCACAAGGAGAACTGCTTGATGCTGATGTTGGTATCCTGAGTCTGAAGCCAGGGGAATCATAGAACCAAATGTGCAAGAGCAGGGACCCATGGGTCTAGACATGAGGATGGTCTTGGGTACACCTGAGACACAGAGGATATGGCCTAGCTATTTTTTATGTGCTCTTTGGAGTGACATGTGGGGACTCCAGCTGCAATTAAAAGGTAGAGGATAGGGACAGACAAGTGATCAATTGTCTTCAAGGAGAACTGTTTTCAGGTTGCAAGGCACTGTCCAGCAGCACATCCACATGCCAGTGCCTAAGCTGAAGTCACAGGTGCCCAGAAAGCATGTGCTCTGAGTGTATTTTCTGTGGTTGGCCTGAAGAGGTCAACTAGACTGTGATCAGCTAGACATTGTTTAGGTCTTCTCCTTTCTCTGCAGTACGAGGTGTGGGTAAGTAGTGGTGTGGGCCGGAGGGAACACCCAGAATGGAGGGACTAGCCGGGAAAGAGTGACTAGGAAGACAGGCTGGCAACTTTTATCTATATTTATTCAATAATTCAAAAGGAGCCCTGGTGGAGCAGTGGTTAAAGCTCTCAGCTGCTAACCAAAAGGTCGGTGGTTTGGACCCACCAGCCACTCTTTGGGAGAAAGATGTGGCAGTTTGCTTTTGTAAAGATTTACAGCCTTGGAAACCCAGTGGGGCAGTTCTCCTCTGCCCCACAGGGTAGCAATGAGTCGGAACTAACTTGACAGCAGTGGGTCTGGGTGGGTTTATTCAATAATTCAGATGAGAGGGTATACTTTCCAAAGTATTCCACAAGAGAAATCAGTTGAGTTACTTAATAGTCACATCGTATACTTCCTAGGAAACACGCCACTAAAAAATTTAGCCTTCAACATTTGTTGACATGAGAGGCAGCACTAACAGCGCTGCCCTTCTTTAACGAAGCGTTACGCCACTCTATGTTTACTCAACGAAGCTCAGCACTCAAATAGTTTCTCCCCCCTTCCCAAGAGGAAACCCAAATAATAAGAGTTTTATCCTTCATAACTCCATGTCCAAAAGGGAGCCGCAGGAGTGCTACTGGGATGGCTTGGTTAAGAGGTTCTGTACCCTTGGCTGCATTAGGCTGAAACATTAATTGGTGAGATCCATTTCTAAAGGATGTCAATGTCAATGGAACAGCATTTGGCCACCATTTACTAACATCCATCATTAGGAGAAATAAGCCTCAGGGTTTAAAGGTAAATCGTGCCTATTGATGAAGAGGCATATAAACAGGGTAATTTGTTGAGACTGGATGTTTCCAGATACTTGCAGAACTTGAGGTGAGTTAAGGAGTGTTGTATTTCTTATTGTTGTTAATTGCTGTTGAGTCCATTCCAACTCATGGCCATGCCATGTGTGTCAGGGTAGAACTGTGCTCCATAGGGTTTTCAGGCTGTGACCTTTTGGAAGCAGATTGCCAGACCTGTCTTCTGAGGTGCTTCTGGGCATTTCCAACCACCAGTCTTTCAGCTAGTAGTCAAGCACTTAACCATTTCTCCCACCCCGGGACTCCATGTTTCTGGTAGGACTTCGAAACGTCAGGTCACTTCTATTGAGTCATGCTCAGTCATCTAGAGCTCATGGGACTAAGTTGAAAGGAGAGGGCAGTCCACACATGGTAAAACCATGAATTCACTCTTTACCCTAAGTTCTGTTTTTATTTGTGTTTTCTCACCAGTTCACTATGTTAATCTCCCGCTGTCAAAATCTAGTTTCAGAAGTGCCCGAACAAATCAGTTTTGGCTATTGAACATACAATGACTGCTAATCGCTGTAGCTTAGGATTTGATTTGGTAGGGGAAAAAAAGGTCTATTTGTTCTATGACTAGATATGTTTTTGTAAGAAGATGCTTGCTATTGCTATATCAGCGATTCATTTTTTAAAGTAAAAGTAGTTGAATAACCTTTTAAAAATACTATCATTTGTTGGTGTTAAAGGTGAGGTTGACTTCAGGCTGTGTTAACTTAATGTATCTTCCTTTACTTAATTCCTCTGTCATGTTTTAATGTATCAGTTGTCTCTGTGCAAGACAAGATGCCTATTTTTCAGACAAGATTAGCTTCTTTGATATTAGGCAACCCATTTTATTCTGTCCAGAGCACGTTTTCAGAGGAATGGAAGGATATATTTTCCTTAAAAAACCATTAATCATGTCTCTAGTGTCACAAATACAAAGAAGTCTGCAAAGGTAAAGGATGGGAAACTGATTTGCTGATGCAAATTTTGATGACAAAGTCTTTCCATTGTTGGCTAATCTTTTACTAGAGGACCGTTGTTGGCTAATCTTTTACTAGAGGAAATATGAAAAGGGTTTCATGGGTAAAGAAGATGAATTTTCCTTGACAATTTACAGGATCAGCCCATGCTGGATTACTGCTAAGACAAGGGGCAGATAATTTAGTTGTAATGATTTGCTCTTGGGAACCTGAATTGCAGTGTGTATGGGAAAGATTTACTCAATCAAGGCCCATCTTCAATGTGTGAGAGTTGTGGGTTTTAAAATGCAGCTTTGTGTGGTCAGGTTTTTGACATTTGAAGCAAACACTTTTTTTTTTTTTTTTTTTGATCCTAGCGTGAAAACTAAAACATGGGATAAACAGTGGCTTTGGATTAAGACCACCTTTGCATGACAATATCATTCACAATTTGGTTTAGCAGTAAAGCCTTTAGATTTCAAAGTTTATATTTCCTGCTGTGGATGTGATATGTATATATACATATCGGCGCTCCATTGCTCCACCAAGGCTTTCTCTCTCTCTTCTCTCTGTATATATAACACTCATGTTTCACACTGTACCTAGTCTGTTGGGTATAATCTAAGACTATGTCATCCAATGTCTCAGCCACTAGCCACATGTGGCTACTCAGCACTTGAAATGAGGCTAGTCGGAATTGAGATGTGCTCTAAGTGTAAAATTCACACTGTATTTCAGAGACCTAATATTAAAAAAAGTATGGAAAATATTTAAATAATTTTTACATTGATTAAATATTGAAATGGCAAGATTTTAGATATATTGGGTTAAATAAAATATATTATTAAAATTAATTTAATCTGTTTATTTTTACCTTTTCTGTTGTGGCTATTAGGAAATTGATCATGGTGACTCCACATGTGCAGAGTAGAACTGCTCCATAGGATTTTCAAGCAGATTGCCAGGCCTGTCTTCTGAGGTGCCTCTGGGTGGTTTGAACTGTCAACCTTTCGGCCAGTAGTAGAGTGCTTAGCTGGTCATCGTGAATCGGAATCAGCTTCATGGCAACTAAGAAAAACAACAGTTAGGAAATTTACCTACGTGCTTGCATTTGTGGCTTGCATTATATTTCTGTTGGGTGGCACTGGTCTAAGAACACCAGATATTCTCTGGCATTCAGCCATGAGCTGTGTGAGGTTACTGGAACTCTTGGTCCTCAGGTCCTGGCATTCAGGGATCCTGTCCCTAGTGTCTTCTCCGGGACTCTGCACCCAGTCTCCTCTGGCAAGATTCCCTCTCCTGTCTCCTTCGCTCCTCGTTTGATTCGCCCTCTTATCTCTAGTTGCTGCTCCTGTCATTGCTTCGAGACATGGCTGACCATTGCCCCACTCTCATCACTGCTGAGGGGGAGAGAGAGACAGAGCCTCTTTCCCAACTGTTGCCAATGCTCTTGTTCACTTATGTTTTTATTTTTCTTAAGGAAAGAAATAGTTTGACTATTTCTTGAAGATTCTCTGATGATAGAAATTCCTTATTAACCTCACTCTTTCAGTTTATTATTTCAGTAAAGACTTGACCTAAGTTCCCTTGAGGTTCAGTTGGAAAACAATACGAACATCATCACAGAGTGAATTACACTCCAACTAGTTCCTCTTTGCCTTTTCCTGATGCTGCCATCTTGGAGTCCCTGGCTGGCACAATTTGTTAAGCTCTCAACGACTAACTGAAAGGTTGGCGGTATGGACTCACACAGAGGTTCCTTAGAAGAAAGGCCTGGTGGTCTTCTGAAAGGTCCCAGCCTTGGAAACTCTGTGGAGCAGTTCTACTCTCCACACATGGGGTCGTCAGGAGTTGGAATCAACTCAATTGCAACAAACAACAACAATGTTGCCATCAGGGGAAATTTCTTCCCCATACCACCTGCTGCCCAGATATTGAGGCCCTGTTATAGTTCTCTGGAGTCCCTGGGTGGTGCAAATTGTTAATGTGCTTGGCTACTAACAAAAGTTGGTAGTTCTAGTCTACCTAGAAGTGTCCCGGAAGAAAGGATTTGTAATCTACTTCATAAAAATCAGCCGTTGAAAACCCTATAGAGCACAATTCTACTCTGACACACATGGAATCGACATGAGTTGGAATCAGTGTTCACTTATGGTTTCTTCTCTCAGAGAGGGTCATGTCCTGACTTCCTGAAATATGCAGTGGGTACCCAGCTTGGCCCTTGTTCTGGGACAGCAATTACGTGTGTTGTTCTCAGTAATTGATAATGGTTCTACTCTGTCCTATAGGGTCACTATGAGCCAGAATCGATTCCATGGCAATGGGTTTTCACCATTTGTCAAATATGGAGTAAAGTACAGTATCAGCTTTATACAGTGAAACCTGAATTAGAGAATATGGCCTGGCCTCTCAGCTCATACCCTGGTTAGAACTTGCATAGGAGTCCCAAGTGGAAAGGCTGGAGAATGTTGGATCTCCTGGAGAAGGGAAGGTACTGTCTGGGCACAGGAAACAGAGGGGTAGAGGGCCTATGAGCCAAGAGAGCAAGAGATATGGCTTGACCAAGCATTGGTGCCATGACCTTACTCTTTATAAACAAGGCTCCATGGATTTTGGGTGCTCCCTGCCTCACCTATCAGATAAGTTACTCTGCCGCTCCCTGGGAGGAATGAGTGAGGGTAAGGAGGGAGGGATCCAGGTGTTTGTTCCTGTATTCTCCCTTCTTGGAAGCAGAGCAGAAGTTTCTTCTTTCCAGGGGATGTGAGAGAGGGGAAGTAACTCATCTCCATGTTACACAGTATAGAAGTTAAATCATAATATCATAGAGGATGAGAGCTGACAAAAACAAAAACAAAAAAACAGTTGTCTTCAAGTCAATTCTGACTCATGGTGACTTCATGTATTTCAAGGTAGAACTGCTCCGTAGGGTTTTCAGAAGTGCATTGCCAGTCCTTTCTTCTGAGGAGCCTCTGCATGGATTTGAATCGCCTATCTTTTGATTTAGTCAAATGCTTAACCATTTACACCACCCAGGGAGCCTTCAGAGCTAACAGGAACCAAAAATACTGTCTTGTCACGCACCACCATTACAGATGAGGAAACAGCTCCATGGAACTAATGTATCAGAGACTGAAGGAAGCCCCCAAAGCTCTTCCCCCGTAGTGTCTCCTACATAGTAACACCTCTGAAATAAGTATAGAAAACAAACCTCCAGTTTGACTTAGCTGGTGTCTCAATTAAAAGTTTGCATTTGTGTTTTTGACTTTAAATTATTTGCAAATCTTTCAATACAATTAACAATAAGATTGAAAATTCCACATAGGAAAGTATTTACACGTTGGTTTGGCACATTTGATGTGGATTTACATGCAGAACTAATCCTATTGAGAGATTTAATGCTTTAATTTCAGTGCCATAAATTTACACAGACCTCGAGCAACAGATCCCCAGAAGGAATGGCATCTGTGACTCAGATTGAGCTGTTGTTATGTAGAGAGAATTGAGCCCACTGAATGTTTTAGCCGGATTATGGGTGTCCAACAAGGTGCTCGCTTGTATAAATATAAAAATCACTAGCATGAAAGCCAGTTCTTAGTGGAAAGTCCTATCTAAGGAATTAAAAATAAATACATCTCCAAACACAAATTTTATAACTTGAAAGGATGATACACACAGTCACTAGCAAATAGAGTGGTCAGTGACACTTGCTGCATGGGTTTATTTATTTGTTTACTTTAAAAGTTATCACGCTGAATTGTAATTATTTGTTTATATGCCGTTTTACTCATTAAACACATGTTGAGTACCTGCCTTATGTCGGGCACCAGGCTGGGCACTGGGGAAATGTAATGATTCGCATTTTGTCTATTGACCTGTGTAAAGAATTTTGGACGAGCTAAAAAATTTTTGGGTCTCCACAGTTTTCTTACCTGTAAAATAGAAGCTAGGGGTTGGATTTTCTTTAATACCCCTTTGAGTCTTAAGATAAATGTAAAATAGGTATTTCTGTGGTTTTGGAGGGGGCTTGAGAATTTTACCCTATCATGCAGTTTGAATCCCTCCAACCCAAATCACAGTGTCTTAAGCAAAGAGAAAAAATTTATTTCTCTCTCATGTAAAGGAAGTGGGAGGTGGGCATTTTAGGCTTTAATGGCAATTCCACAAGGTTACCAGTGCCTGAGCTCAGTCTTTCCTCCTCCTCAGCTGCGCCTACCTAGTACAGGGCTTCCAGTCAAGACAGTTGCCAGCACAAACATGGCCGCACCCAGGGAAGGCTGAAACACGTATGTTTTAACTGGGAGTATCAATGCCCTCAATAAAATTGGTTTCTAAGAGTAAGAATGAAGGGGATAGCCAACTGGTGGCCTCTCTTATGGATTTTATTTATTTTTGTTGCATTTTGTTTATAATATTCATACTTGAAGCACTTACTGATGAAATCAAAAGACCACAGCCTTCAGTACGGATTACACCTCAACATAAAGAAAACAAAAATCCTTACAACTGGACCAATAAGCAACATCATGATAAACAGAGAAAAGACTGACGTTGTCAATAATTTCGTTTTCCTTGGATCCACAGTCAACACCGATGGAAGCAGCAGTCAAGAAATCAAACGACTCATTGCATTGGACAACTCTACTGCAAAAGATCTCTTTAAAGTGTTAAAAGGCAAAGATGTCACTTTTTTTTTTCCCTACATGCCCTTGGTTTTATTTTGTTTTGGGGGAAATGTGCTGAAGAACCTAGAGCTTTTTTTGTTTAGCACCTTATATCAAAGTAATAAAAATGGATATGATGAATACATGTACAAATGTACAAATGACTAAGGTGCACCTGACCCAAGCCATGGTGTTTGCAATTGCCTCATATGCATATGAAAGTTGGACAGTGAATAAGGAAGATCAAAGAAGAATGGTTGCCTTTGAATTATGGCGTTGGTGAAGAATATTGACTATACCATGGACTGCCAGAAGAACGAACAAATCTGTCTTGGAATAAGTACAGGCAGAATGCTCCTTAGAAGAAAGGGTGGCGAGACTTCATCTCACATACTTTGGACATGTTCAGGAGGGACCAATCATTGGAGAGGACATCATACTTGGTAGAGTAGAGGGTCATGGAAAAAGAGGAAGGCCCTCAATAAGATGGATTGACACACTGGCTGCAACAACAGACTCAAGCATAACGATGATTGTGAGGATGGTGCAGGACCAGGCAGTGTTTCATTTTGTTGTACACAGGGTCACTGTGAGTTGGAACCTACTTGAAGGCACCTAACAACAACCACCACAACAAGATAAGCTTCAGTTCAATTATTTTCTCAAGTATCCAAAATTTGTAGTGGAATCTGAATAGATGAGCTGTTACACTACATAGGGATAAAGGAAAAACTAGAAAGGCAGCTTAAAAACCAGAAGCTGCAATGTTGTGTACAAAGTCTATGGGACTCTATGACTCTCCAGAGCCAGGGGATAGAAAGTTTCAGATTCAAAGAGCAATTCTCAGTTACTCACACTGCACATGAAAAATCCCACTACTGTCTGTGTCTAAGAATAGGCTCCCAAGGGCTCCTGTTTCTGGTTACTCTCCATTGCAGATTGAGCAATTCAGGTTGCTGCATGATTTGAATCTGTTCTTCTACCCTAAAGGTGACAAGCTCTAATTTTATTTTTTGTAAACTTAAAGATGAAAGGTCCTGCATGGGCCATGTGGGACATGGCAGTGTGTGCCTTTGCATTCAAGGTGAGGAGCACATAAATGTTTTCTTAACGTGCTTCAGACACGTTTGGAGACATAAAGGAAGGAAGAGACCTAACAGGTTATTGAGTCCATCTTCCTTCCTTTGCATTGATTGAAACCGCCTTACTTGAGCATGCCTTTTAGAATTTTGAGCAAACTAATTTTCTATGTCCCCAGGAGCTGATACTTGTCACAATTCCATTTCATAAAATTTTTTTCTAACGTAGCAGACTTCATTGTCAAGATATTTTTCTGCATCAGTTCCATCTAATTTTTTTTTTTTGGCAAGCCATGAGATCAGACCCTATCACAGAGCTGAGAGGGGAGGACAAAATCCAATGGCAAACTGTGTTATATTAGGATTTTAGTCTATGAAATTGCAGTTCAAGGGATGTGATTTAACACTTGTCTCCAAATCCATGCAATGAGTTAAATTATATTTTTATTGTATTTATTAATATTTTTACTTTTTCATATGTCTAGTGTTTCCTAGTTGCTGTCAAGTTGATATCCACCAGCCGCTCCTTGGAAAACCCTATAGGGCAGTTCTACTCTGTTTTATAGGGCCTCTATGGGTCAGAATTGACTCGAAGGCAATGGGTTTGGTCTTTTTGATTTTACTGTTTCCCCACATATTGAATATTTGGATTGCTTTTTTTTGCATGCTCTTTTATTTTTATACATGCTATTTTTTCCCCCAAATGCCAGCTATGCCTTTATTCATTTCCTAGCAATGGCTTGTCTCTGTGTTTCCACGTTGCCACAGCCCTGCTCCTTCTCTTTATCTCTCTCACCTGCTGGTGTGTGCTATTCTCATGCCATAGCAAGGGATAAGATTTTATATTCAGGTGCTTTTTGTAGAAAAACAATTTTATAACAGAAAACAGATTCCCCTATTGGATGGGAATACATCCACCATATCATTTCTTCTGCAGTCCCATTGAACACTTCCTCCCTTAACTTAGCAGCTCAGGAATTTGACTCTGTAACCATTTCGGTATTGCTATTTGAGTGTTCTTACTCTACCATTCAGCCTTTTGGTTAAAACGTGACCTGCCATCTATTGTGTTCTTTTAAATTAGCCTAGAACATTCCTCTATCATCAACTCTTTGACAGCAGGAATTCCCATAGCACCTTACAGTATCTTTTATAAATATGAATTGAATTCAATTGAAATACTTCAGTATTGTTTGGGGTTTTAAAATAACATGTAGAAAAATAATAAACCCTGTTGCTGTCAAGTTGATTCTGACTCCTAGCGGCATAATATCGACTGCAAAAGAAAATAATCCAAATACTCAATATGTGGGGAAACACTAGACATATGAAAAAGTAAAAAATGTTAATAAGTGCAGTAAAAATAATAATTTAACATATTACATGGATTGGAGAAATTACTTAATAAAGGAATCCTTCTTAGAAGTGCCATTGATGAAGACTGTATTTACAGTGCACATCGAGCAAGTGCATAAGGAGAAATTGATCTATTTCTGTTATTAATAGCGTAGGCTCTGAAATTCTAAGAAGCAAACACTCCTGACCAGAACAATGTATAGAGAAGGATCAGCTGAACCTGAGAAGAGAGAATATTCAAGCAAAAGGGAGACTATCTTTTTACCCTCTTTTAGCAAAGGATTTTTTCACTATTTCTAATGTGAGAAGTTAGAAATTAATTTTGTTAACCTTACCGTAAACTAGCTATAGTTTTTATGTATACTTGTTCAATTTAACTAGAAAGTGAACTGTTTCTAGTTTTCAGTTTATTTCATTAAGCTATTCCTTCATTCATGTATTTATTAATTTTATCACTTCATTCATTTGCTTGTTCATCCATCCATTCCTTCATGTAATAAAAAAAAACCAAAACTGTAGTGCGAGTCCAAGGTCCCTGGGTGGCACAAATGGTGGGCCTCAACTACTAGCCAAGACATTGGCAGTTCAACCCCTCAGAGGTGCCTTGGAAGACAGGCCTAGCGATCTGCTTCTGAAAGGTCACAGCTTTGAAAATCCTATGGAGCAGTTCTACCCTGCACACATGGGGTTGCCATGAGTCGGAACCTACTGGATGGCAGCTAACAACAAGAAGCAAATAGTGTGATTCCAGTCATTCTCCTTATCACTTCATTGTTTTAATAAAAACACAAGATTTTTTTTCCCTATAAGATACTTACTAGGCAGAGCCTGCTCGTTAGTTTTAGTGAAGACTCTGCTATCCAAGAGTTAGCAAACAGTGAAGGCAGCACTCTTTACTGGCTTAACAAATGGGTGCTACAAAATACGCTGACAAGGTAGCAAGCAAACCTAGACTATAGGTACTTTTCGTTATCTAGTTTTAATGATCATATATATAGTCAATCAGAAATAAAACAATGATGGCTGATTCTGAAAAAACAAACAAACAAAAAAACTGTAGCCAGATGGTATAATTTTAAAAACTATCAGCCATCATGAAACGTAAGTCAAAGGTTTTATTGTAAGGAATTAAATACAATATGTTATCATTCCTTCAACCCAAGAGAGATAACGAAAAATTTGCAATAGGCGTGGGCCTGAAAAGTGTCTGCCTGTGTATAAATGGCAATATAGATTTTACCTGTGGAGAGAGAATGTGAATGTTCCCTCAGATAGATGAGAAAGCAGTAGAATCTGTTATCATAACTGTTCTCTGTCTGAACAGTTTTAACACACAATTGCTTGGTGGACCTTATTAGACAGAAGTCTAATAAATAACTGCTCAGGATGGAGTAAAACATCACATCCTCACAACGTGATAAAAACGGATCACCTCCGTCAATTTAATCAATTTTTGAAAATTCAGTGTGGAGTGGATTATTTAATTAACAGAATCTCCCACTTTTCCACCATACTTTGATTTGGCCCTTTTGGCTGCTGGAACAGAGGCCCATTCACATTGCCTCTGGAAAAGGGAAATTTTGCCACAAAGTTACAAGAAGAGCTGTCAAGAGCAGAGTAACCCTGGCTTCCACTGTTGACTAAGTTCTTTCCATAGTTCTAGTTCCAGTTTCCTAGAGAAAGAATCTGCTGCTCTAGCTTAACTTCCCACCCCAGAGCAAATCCGTAGATTAGTTGACCTTGGGTAAGCTGCCCAATCGATTCTGACCTGGGTGGGGAGGAGGTAGAGGAGATAGGACTGTGTCATAGGCATCGTGATGATACTTTGGCAGGAACTGTAGATGGGGCAGTTTGCCTTAGAAGGGGAATTCTGAAGTTTGCTCGGTGTTGTATCCAGCAGCATATAGCTGACAATGCAAGAATGGACAAATTTACATTTATGTATGTGAAAACATGTCAGTTGGGACCAGTCCCTGGAGAAGGACATCATGCTTGGTAAAGTAGAGGGTCAGTGAAAAAGAGAAAGACCCTCAAAGAGATAGATTGACACAGTGGCTGCAACAGTGGGCTCAAACATACCTACTATTGTGAGAATGGTACAGGACTGGGCAACATGTTGTTCTGTTATACATGGGGTTGCTACAAGTCAGCACCTAACAACGACAACATGCCAGAACAGACCTTATTATCTAGTTAGCTTTTTTTCCCTCTATGATAAATATTCTATAACAATATCATTTTTATAACTACAAAATTGAAACATCTTTACTGAAATCAACTTGGAAATTAAAGGAAAGCACAAAGAAGAAGCTCTTATTGATTTTTGCTTTTGTATTGAGTCTTAATAAAAAAGTTTAATCAATTCACGTTTATTATTATAACTGATAAGTTTGGTTCCCTGTAATTTATTTTGTATTTTTTGTTTCTTACCATCCTTTTAAGACATATTTTGTCTGTAGTGCCATGTTGGCTCTGTCTCTTAGAAAACACTTTGTATGTGGAATATTTTTGTTACCCAGTAATTTGAAAAAGGTTTTACCCTATTTTTTAAGAAAAAAATTATTTATTTTGTTGTTCTTGAGAATATGAACTGGAAAACATACACCAATTCAACAGTTTCTACGTGGAAAATTCAGTGACATTGATTACATTCTTTGAGTTGTGCAACCATTCTCACCCTCCTTTTCTGAGTTGTTCCTCCTCATTAACATAAATTCACTGCCTCCTAGGGTTCATATCTAATCTTTCGAGTTGCTGTTGTCACTTTGATCCCATATAGATAATTCTTTTTGTTTTTAATTGTACTTCAGGTGAAGGCTTACAGAACAAATAGTTTCTCATGAAACAGTAGTACACATATTGTTTTATGACATTGGTTAACTACCCCACAACATGTCAACCCTCTAACTTCTCAAAATTTTTTTCGGTGAAAATACACATAGCCAAAGATACACCATTTCAAAAATTTCTACATGCACAGTTCAGTGACATTGACTATGCTCTTCCAATTGTGCTGTTATTCTCACTTAAGATGAAGGCTTATAGAACAAAATAGTTTCTCATTTAACAGTTACTACACATGTTGCCCTATGACAATGGTTAACAATCTCACAACCCATCAACAATATCCTTACTCAACCTTGGGTTCCCTATCACCAGCTTCCTTGTCCCCTTCTGCCTTCTGGCCCTTGTCACTGGACTACTGTACCTCATTAGTCCCATTTGGTTTTACGGGGCTGTCCACTCCCAGGCTGAACGGTGAATCTTGGAGATAACTTCACCACTGAGCTAAAAAGGTGTCTGGGGGACATACTCTTGGGGTTTCTCCAGTCTCCTTTAGGCCAGTAAATGTGGTCTTTTTTTGTGAGTTAGAATTATGTTCTACATCCTTCTCCAGCTCTGTCCAGAACCCTCTGTTGTGATCCTGGTCAGAGCAGTCAGTGGTGGTAGCCGGGCACCATCTAGCTGTACTGGACTCAGTCTGGTGTAGGCCTTGGTAGCTGTGGACCATTAGTCCTTTGGACTAATCTTTTCCTTGTATCCTATTCTCTTCATTCTCCCTTGCTCCAGAAGGGATGAGACCAGTGGGGTATCTTAGATGGCCGCTCACAGGCTTTTGAGACCCCAGACACTACTCACCAAGGTAGAATGTAGAACATTGTCTTTATAAACTGTGTTATGCCAGTTGAGCTAGATGTTTCCCGAGACCATGGTCCCACAGCCCTCCACCCAGCAATTCAGTCCCTCAGGGAGTTTGGATGTGTCTATGGGGCTTCCATGACCTTTCCTTGTACAAGTTGTGCTAGTTTCCCCTGTATTGTGTACTGTCTCACCCTTCACCCAAGATACTACTTGTCTCTCGCCTATTTGGTATTCCCCCCCCAACCCCTCCCATCCCTGGTAACCAACAAAGATTGTTACATTTTGTGTGTGAACTTTTTCATGGGTTTTTACAATAGAGGTCTCATACAATATTTGTCCTTTTGTGATTGACTTATTTCACTTGGCATAATGTCCTCCAGTTTCATCCATGTTAGGAGATGCTTCACAGATTCATCGTTGTTCTTTCTCGTTGTATATACTCCATTGTGTGTATGTACCATAGTTTGTTTATCCATTCATCTGTTGATGGGCATCTAGGTTGCTTCCATCGTTTTGCTATTATGATCAATGCTGCCATGAACATAGGTGTGCATATGTCTATTTGAGTGACGACTCTAATTTCTCTAGGCTATATTCCTAGGAGTGGGATTGTTGGATCAAATGGTATGTCTGTTTCTAGCTTTCTGAGGAAGCACCATATCATTTTCCAAAATGGTTGTATCATTTTGCTTTCCCACCAGCAGTGCCTAAGAGTTCCGATCTCCCGGCAGCCCTTCCAACATTTGTTATTTCCAGTGTTTTTGATTCGTGCCAGTAATGCAAGGGTGAGATGGTATCTCATTCTGGTTTTAATTTGCATTTATCTAATGGCTGGTGATTGCGAGCATTTCCTCATGTGTTCGTTGGCCATTTGAATGTCTTCTTTGGTGAAGTGTCTGTTCATTTCGTTTGCCCATTTTTTAATAGGATTATTTGTCTTTTTGTTGTAGAGGTGTTGGATTTTCTTGTAGATTATGGAGATTAGACCTTTGTCTGACTTGTACTGTCCAAAAATTTTTTCCCAGTCTGTAGGTTCTCTTTTGACTCTTTTGGTGAAGTCTTTTGAAGAGCATAGGTGTTTGATTTTTAGAATATCCCTGTTATCTAGTTTATCTATTGGGGTTTGCTCATTGATGGTTATGGTTTGTATCCTGTTAATGCCGTGTATTAAGGCCTGTAGTGTTGGTCCTATTTTTTCTCCTTTGAACTTCATAGTTTTAGGCTTTATGTTCAGGTCTTTGATCCATTTTGAAGTAGTTTTTGTATACAGCGTGAGGTATGGGTTCTGTTTCATTTTTTTGCAGATGGATATCCAGTTTTGCCAGCACCATTTGTTAAAAAGACTGTCTTTTCCCCATTTGATGGACTTTGGGCCCTTGTCGAAGATCAGGTGACTGTAGGTGGTTGGATTTACATCTGGGTTCTCAATTCTGTTCCATTGGTCAATGTATCTGTCATTGTACCAGTACCAGGCTGTTTTGACTACTGTAGCTGTATAGTAGGTTCTGAAAGTCAGGTAGTGTGACTTCTCCAACTTTATTCTTCTTCTTCAGTAGTGCTGTACTTATTTGGGGCTTCTTCCATTTCCATATAAAGTTAATGATTAGTTTTTCCATCTCTTTGAAGAATGTTGTTGGTATTTGGATCAGGATTGCATTGTATTTGTAAATTGCTTTGGGTCACAATGTTGAGTCTGCCTATCCATGAGCATGGTATGTTTTCCCATTTATGTAGATCCCTTTGGGTTTCATGCGGTAGTGTTTTGTAGTTTTCTTAGTATAAGTCTTTTACATCCCTGGTCAGATTTATTCCTAAGTATTTTATCTTTTTAGGGTCTATTATAAATGGTATTGTTTTCCTGATTTCCTTTTCATTGTTCTCCTTACTGGTGTATAGGAATCCAACTGATTTTTGAATGTTTATCTTGTATCCTGCTACTCTGCTGAATCTTTCTATTAGTTCCAGTAGATTTCTCATGGAGTCTTTAGGGTTTTCTATGTATAGTATCATATCATCTGCAAACAGGGACAGTTTAACTTCTTCATTACCAATTTGTATGCCTTTTACCTCTTTTTCTTGCCTTATTGCTCTAGTTAGAACTTCCAGCACAATGTTAAATAGGAGTGGTGATAAAGGGCATCCTTGTCTTGTTCCTGTTTTCAAGGGGAATGTTTTCAGCCTCTCTCCATTAAGAATGATGTTGGTCGTTGGTTTTGCATAGATGCCCTTTATTATGTTGAGAAATTTCCCTTCTATACCTATTTTATTGAGAGCTTTTATCAGGAATGGGTGTTGGACTTTGCCAAATGCCTTTTCTGCATCAATTGAGATGATCATGTGATTCTTTTCTTTCATTTTATTTATGTGGTGGATTACGTTGATTGATTTTCTAATGTAGAACCATCCTTGCATACCTGGTATGAATCCTACTTGGTCGTGGTGTATTATTTTTTTGATATGATGCTGAATTCTATTGGCTAGAATTTTGTTCAGAATTTTAGCATCTATATTCCTGACAGATACTGGTCTGTAATTTTCTTTTTTTGTGACATCTTTTCCTGGTTTTGGTATCAGCATTATGCTGGCTTCATAGAATGTATTTGGAAGTGTTGCTTCCTCTTCTATGCTCTGAAATAGCATGAGTAGTACTGGTACAAGCTGTTCTATAAATGTTTTGTAGAATTCTGCAGTGAAGCCAGCATATAGATAATTCTTAAAAGAGCGTAATGTTCAAGGGAGACACTTTTTACTAGTTAAGTTAAACTATTGTTTGGTTTTAAAAAGACTTCAGGGGATATTTGTGGTTTAAGGTTGAAAGATGATCTAGGGCAATGGTTTCAGGGGTTCATCCAGCCTCCATGGCTTCAGAAAGTCTGTGGTCCATGAGAATTTTAAATTCTGTTCTGCGTTTCCACGCTTCTGACCAGGATTATTTTATAGAATCTTTGATCAGAATGCTCAGTAATGGTAGTGGGGCACCATCCAGTTCTTCTGGTCTCATGGGAAAGGAGGTAGTTGTTCATGGAGGAAATAAGCCACACATTCCATATTTTTCTCTTATTCCTGACTCTCCTTCTTCCTCTGTTGCTTCAGGTGAATGAAGACCAATTGCTGTGCCTTGGAATGGCCTTTTACCCTATTTTTATTCAATGTAATTAATGGATGTTTTAGTTTTTCCCTCACTTTGAATGAAACCATGTTCAACTACTCTTAGGCAAGATGAGAAGTTTAGTATTCTTTTATTTCTCTTTCTCTCCCGCATCATATTTTAGGTTTCCTTAATATATCCTGGGATTTAGATGCAGATTTGTATTTTATATTTTATTTTTACATCCTGACTATTTTATTTAAGGAATTATTTTTGAAAACATGCATTACATTTTATGACATTGTATTTGGATGTAATTCTGTATTTAAATGACTTCATTACAGATTACAATTTTGTAATACCACAACTTGTTCATTTTTGAGTTCTTTATTTAAAATTTTTTTTTATTGTACTTTAGATGAATGTTTACAGAGTAAACTAGCTTCTCAATAAACAATTAATATGCATATTGTTTTGTGACATCGGTTGCCAACCCCACAACATGTCAACACTCTCCCCTTCTTCACCTTGGGTTCCCCATTACTAGTTTTCCTGTCCCCTCCTGCCTTCTTGTCCTTGCCCCTGGGCTGGTGTGCCCATTTAGTCTCGGTTTGTTTTATGGGCCTGTCTAATGTTTGGCTGAAGGGTAAACCTCAGGAGTGACTTCATTACTGAGCTATAAGGGTTTCTAGAGGCCATTCTGTTGGGGTTTCTCCAGTCTCTGTCAGGCCAGTAAGTCTGGTCTTTTTCTGGTGAGTTAGAATTTTGTTCTACATTTTTCTTCTGCCCTGTCTGGGACCCTCTGCTGTGATTGATCCCTGTCAGAGCAGTCGGTGGTGGTAGGCAGGCACCATCTAGTTGTGCTGGACTCAGTCTGGTAGAAGCTGTGGTAGTTGTGGTCCATTAGTCCTTTGGACTAATCTTTCCCTTGTGTGTTTGGTTTTCTACATTCTCCCTTGCTGCAGACAGGGCGGGACTAGGGGAGTATCTTAGGTGGCTGCTCACAAGCTTTTAAGACCCCAGACACTACTCACCAAAGTAGAATATGGAACATTTTCTTTATAAACTATGTTATGCCAGTTGAGCTTGATGTTCCTCCGATGAGTTCTTTATTTTTATTTTTCAAGTAATTATTTTTAGAAAGAGTACATGAGTGGTGTACCTTCTATGCTTTTGATGTATGAGAGTATCTTTCCATTATCCTGACTGCATATAGATTCTTTGGGTTATATCATTTTCCCTTATAAAACTCTATAGACATTTTCCCACTGACTTTTGGTTTTCAACCATGTAGGTGAGAAACCTAAACTAGCTTGATTTTGTTGTTGTTGCTATTTTGTAGTTAACCTGTTGTTTTTGCTTTGATACTGTCATTTATTTAAAAAGAAAATCCTTAAAATGAAAAGAAATGACCAGGAAACATCTTGATTTCGATATCTTTTAACAAATTGTGCCTGCTACTGAGTAAGCCAAAATATGAAGTCTTTCTTCAGCTTGGGAAAGTTCTATTACTTCTTGATTTTTGCTTCTTATCAGTTCTTACTGTAATGAATTGGATCTCTAGGATCTGTCCTTCATGCCTGTTATCTTCTTCACATTTTAATCTCTCTTTTTTCATTTTACTTTTTTGAAATAGCAAATGTGTTGTTCACATGCTTCCATTGCAGTATTTAATATGGGCTTTGTGGTTTTAACTTTCATGTGGTCTTTTATTATCTCAGATACCCCCTCCTCATGACTATCTGTCCTCGTTTCTTAGATGTAATGTCCATTTG
Source organism: Dugong dugon (assembly GCA_030035585.1). Taxonomy (NCBI): domain Eukaryota; kingdom Metazoa; phylum Chordata; class Mammalia; order Sirenia; family Dugongidae; genus Dugong; species Dugong dugon. The sequence continues at coordinate 13,150,340 of CM057465.1, forward strand.
CATATTGCTAAGAATGCAAATTTTAAATTTGTGAAGTTTTCTTTCATTTCTTTTACTTTTTCTAGTTCATTGGAGGACTTTTGCTTTGCCCCCTTAGAGGGATGCCCTTCTGAACTGCCCTGTGTTTCCATGAATCCTGTTTGTCCTTATAGACGGCAATCTCTGCTTGTCAGTTTTAGGAGTTCTCATCGACTCTTTTCCAGTTATTTTCCTGGTCAACAATTCCTTCTCATACAAGAATCTCATATAAGAAGTTGTAGGTTAGGCAGACCCTTGTTCTCATCTGGTTTCATCTACATAATATCTAGTAGAAATTCCCAAAGTTTTTGCTCTGTGGCTATTACTCTTCTCTAGTTTCTAGCAATTATGCAGAATTCCCCCTAATTTACTTTCTACTGGTTATTTCAATGGAATTGTGGAAGGGTGGGAAATTAAAAGTAGGCTATACAATGAATGTTTCCCTGTTTAAGACTATATATGCAGCTGGATGTTTGCACAGGGTGGAAGTGGGGGTAGTGGGAGCCAGGATTTTGTTAACCACAGCCCAGCTATTTCAAAAACTGCTTCAAAACATTTTAAGGAAACTGCTTATACATGTCTCTCCACCACTGGACTATTCTTACCTGCCTGTAGCATATAGGTGTTCAAAAATCCTTGCTGAATTTGCTCTTAACTCTTCCACATGCCACATGCCAGAAGGGTCATTACCTGGGTCCCTATGACACTACTGACCGATGCTCATCAAGAGCCGTAGCACTTCACTGGCTAAGAGGCCTGATTCCTCATGGCCCTTTTGATGCTTTCTCAGTGTTTTTGCTTAGGATTTGGAAAATTGTTTGAATATTCATTTTAGTGTCTTTCTGGAAATCAAAAAGTTTTATGCTCTGTGAGGGTCCTGTCTAATTTCAATAGCTGTACATTGTCTATGCCTCTTTTTATTTTTTGGAAATTTTATTTATGTTCTGGGAAGTGTAAATGTTTGTCTGACTAATTCTCTGAATACTCTGGAACATACTTTGTTAGGCTTTGCTGTTTTAGAAGCATTGCATTTTAAAGGTATTCCATTAACTCTTCTTGTATCTCTGTAGCCACACTATTTAATTTATCTTGCCTTACATTAATTAGCTATTTACATGTCTGCTTTCTTCCAGAAGATTGTAAGTTCCTTGGAGCGTAAGAACTGTGTATTACTTCTGTACTACCCTACAGGAGCCCTGGTTGTGCAGTGGCTAAGTATTCAGCTGCTAACCAAAAGGTTGGTGGTTCAAACCCACCAGTGGCTTCATGGAAGAAAGATGTGGCAGTCTGCTTCCATAGAGATTATAGCCTTGGAAACCCTATGGGGCAGTTCTACTCCGTCCTATAGGGTCACTAGGAGTTGGAATTGTCTCAATGGCAATGGGTTTTGTTTTTTGGTTTTTGTACTACCCCACTGATATTTAGCACAGTACTTTGTTAATATTAAGTATTTAAATATTTCCCCAATAAATTAAAATAAGTTGTTAAACTGCAGCCTGGACCAATTGCAGTGAATCTCAGGACTCTTCCTAGGAAGGCTGAGACAGAGATGTACTTTCTTTTGCCAAAGTAGCATGTGTTCCTGGGATTTGTTGGCAGCCACATTGCAACCACGATGAGAGTAACTTTAGGACGAGGAAGGCACTGTGGGAGGCAGAGCACAGAGCATAGAGACTGAGACTGGGTCTCCTTGTGAACATTTGTGCTGCTGACTCAAACCAAACTTTAAACCCACACTACCCCGGGACTTTCCAGGGATGGGAGCCAATACATTTCTTTATTACTTTAGCAGGTTTGAATTGGGTTTCTTTTTCTTGTAGCCAAAAACCGCATGATGATATGCTGTCTTTTCAGTCTATTTAGACATCTAAGCATTTGGGCAACATTTCTCATTGATTGTTCTTCCTGCCGAATTCCTTACCCTGTTTCAGCGTCTCTTTTGTTCTTCAGGTTTCTAGTTCATGTTTGTTAGTGACGATCAATTGTTTATAACCTCATAGAATCACAAAATGACTGGAATTCAGTTATCCCTACTCCCTTATTTTTAGATATTATCAAAAAACCAAACCTATTGCCATCAAATCAATTCTGACTCATAGCGACCCTATATAAGCAAACACAAATAAGGCTAAGTGATGCACCTAAGATCACACAGCCACAATCTAACATTTTCTTTATAATTTAGGGTCATCATTATCAACATTAATTGTAATATTTAGAGGACAGATTGCTAAGTATGGACTATTCACCCCTCACTACTTTTCCATTTGTATCTTTCAGTTAGTTGTTACTTTTTGCTGCTGCTTTTGAGAGTTCTTGGATCGTTCTCATAGACTCTAATTTTATGTCTTCTGTATGATAAGAAAGAAATGAGGGTCACTAAGGGTAATCATACCTTATAAACTGATAACCTCAATTTTACACACAATACTAATCAATAGTCATCTGAGGGTAACTTAGTAACTATGATATAACACAGATGACCATTGAAATTATTTTTATTGATATTTACTCTTTTTTTTATTGTTTCTGGGTTTTGACCATAAAACTAGGTGCCTGTAGTTTTTCAAGAGTCTCTGGGTGGCTTAATTAGGTAAGTGCTTTTCTTAGGCTGGGTTCTCTAGAGAAGCAAAACCAGTAAAGCACATAAATATATATATATATATGTATATATATATATATATATATATATGTATCTATAGAGAGATTTATATCAAGGAAATGGCTCATACTGTTGTAGAGGCTGGAACATCCCAAGTCTGTGGGTCAGGATAGAGGCCTCTCCTGATTCATGCAGCTGCAAGGTTTGGTGAACCCAAGATCGGCAGGTCAGAGAGCAGGGCTCTTGCTCACAGGCTGCGAAGAGCCGTGAATCCCAGGATCGGCAGGCAAGATCGCAGGTAAATTGCTAGCTGAAGTCCCAAGAGCTGGAGGTCAGATGAACAGGATCCACCTCCTGCAGAGTGAGCGAAAGCCCATGAGCCTTGCCAGAGTATCCACTTATATTTGATGTAGGCCACATGCCCAAGGAAACTCCGCTTCAACTGATTGGCTACTCACAACAGATCACATCATGGAGGTAATCACATTATATCAAATCTCATCATGGAAGTGATCACAATGTCATATGACTACCAAATCACTGAGAATCATGGGCCAGCCAAGTTGACACACAACCACCTTGGAGTCCCTGTGTGGCACAGCTGGTTAAGCTCTCAACAACTAACTAAAAGGTTGGTGGTTTGAACCCACCCAGAGGCACCTTGGAAGAAAGGCCTGCTGATCTGTTTCTGAAAAGTCACATCCTTGAAAACCCTATGGACCAGTTCTGTTCTGCATACATGGGATCACCATGAGTCAGAATCGACTCCGTGGGAACTGGTTTGGTTCAACAGGTGTTGACAGGGTAGAGAAGATGAGAAAGTATTCATTCTCTTGTAATTCCTGAAGGGTTCTTCTATTTTAATAAGTATTATTGAACTTTATTAAAAAAGTAAAGCAGGTAAACCTGAGTTAGATGATATTTTTGGGAAACTGTGTTCTGGTTAATTGAATTTTCCAACATACTAAAGGAACATTCTGAAAACCCTTCTTGTTAAGACCTTTCCTTAATATGTTGGTCCATTTAACTTGCCTAATAGATCTAGTATATGCAAAAAAATAATTTTTTTCCTCATCAGTTTGCATCTTGCAATGCCTCATTCTGAATAACACAAAGGGAATACCTGCAGGGCAATGGTCTGGAACTGTGCCATAGCTGTGGCACTGCTAGTTGGCATGTGTCAGACACTGCTTCTGCTTATTGCTGTCTTATTCCCTTCTCCTTTGGGACACATGGAGGATTGTACTTTCTGCCACCTTAAGATTAGACAAAGGAGCCCTGGTGGTGCAATGGTTAAGCACTCGGCTGCTAATTGAAACGTTGGGGGTTCAAACCTACCCAGCGGCTCTGTGGGAGAAAGACCTGGCAGTCTGCTTCCATAAAGATTACAGCTTAGAAAACCCCGTGGGGCAGTTCTACTGTGTCACAACGGGGTCACTATGAGTTGAAATCAGCTTGATGGCACCTGACAAAAACAATAAGGTTAGGCATGTCCGTGTACTTCTTCTGGTCAAGGAAATAGAAGTGGAAGTGATATGTGTCACTCCTAGGTAGAACCAAACGAAACCTGTTGCCATCGAGTCGCTTCCGACTCATAGCGACCCTATAGGACAGAGTAGAAGTGCGACTGGTGGCTTCGAACTGCCGACCTTTTGGTTAGCAGCTGATCCCTTAACCACTGCACCAGTAGGGCTTCTCTGGGTAGAAAGAAGCCTTTAATTGCCAGTCTTGAGTATGGTGATATTCTCCTATGGCAATGCCAGTCTTCTCCTATGGTAACAATAGAAGCATGTGTCAAGATGGAGCCTCTGCAGCCTGAGTAAGTAAATGTAAACCTTGGCTATCTTAAGCCACTGAGATTTTTGGTTTTGTTAGATACCACAGCATATCCTAGCCTTAGGTGACTAATCCATGGAGTGGGAGTGGGCAGAGCTCTAGAACTAACCACCTCCACTCAATCTCCATTAACTAGAGTAGAGTAGCTCGTTGTTTTCGTTTATTTTAAACAAACAAAACAACTTCCTACTGCTAAAAAAAAATAGATTTAAAACCACTGATGTAGGAGCTTGGCCTTAATATGCATTGAACCCGAGGATTTAATGGATTTTAAAATGTTCGTTCCTTGAATTTTCTTGTGATTGGCTTTTCTCATAAAAGTAGAATGCAGCAAGTTTAGTTAATTGAAGGTTTCATTATACTCTGCTTTTCCCTAAGCCACTGCAATTTTCCTAATGGTATACCCAAGCTGTTCATATAATTTGATATGTCTGATGATAGTACGTGGTTTATGAAATGAGGTTCATTGGTTGATAACATGTATTATAAAGCACAGCAGTGACACTATTAAATACACAATGGACAATATCACTGAGTGGTAGCTATTCTGATAACCATAGCTTATCATTTCATACAATTTTTATTATTTAAGACCTCAGTCAAAGCTTACACTTAAGGCTGGCATTTTAGTACAGTGATAGAATTTGGACGGAACAATATTATTTGAGAGTGTACGGAGATTCTTCAAAGAAGAACTGAGTGGGACAGCATGTTTTTACTAATTATATCCTGAAAGGAAATTATATCAGACTTAGAATTCATTTTTGGAAAATACTGCTGAGAATCTTTGCTCTCTGAGACCTGAGCATAAAGTTCCTGAAACCAGAACCCATTCGTGTGACAACTATTTATCTAAAAACATACAAGCTTGTTCAGATGCACACAATTTTTGATTACTCAAGAGGAAAAATCATATGGATTATATCAGAGAACTGACAACTCCTAAGTAACTTATAAAGTAATACAATGATCAGTAAGAATTCCAAAGGAATCAGCTTAGTTAACCAAAACTTTCACTTAACAAGAAATTAAAAAGAACTGCTGTTTTGACTTTGATAGTTCAAACAATAGTTCATGGTTTATCAGGTTTATCAAGTAGAGTTTCATGAACAGTATTGAATCTTTTTTTGAAGATTGAAGACGCTGCACCATTTTGGGTACATTAATCTGAACATAAATGGTCACTACAAAAACAGAGAATGTGGAGGAGATTGGGCTGAAGGTGCACTGATCCCAGAATGTACTCCCAGAGGTGTTAGTTTAAAAAGCAAACTCCTAGTATGAGTTCATTTACTGCTTTTGTTCATAAAGTGATTGCTGGGTTGGATGTGGAATGTGGGACCAGGAAGTGGAAGAAATCTGTAAATGAAGCTTCAACCAGTTAGGATTTAGTTAATTTAGCTTAGTGGGGGCAGTGGTGGTTCAGTAGCAGAATTCTCGATTCCCTTGTGGGAGATCTGAATTTGATTCCAACCAAGGCACCTCAAGCACAGCCATTACTCCTCTGACAGTGGAGGCTTTCATGTGGCTCTGATGCTGAACAGGTTTCAGTGGAGCTTCCAGACTAAGAAAGACTAGGAATATATTTTTTGAAATATGTATATTTTTGAGAAATTCAGCCGATGAAAACCCTATGAGTCCCAACAACCGATCATGGGGACAGCGCAGGACCGGGCAGTGTTTTGTTCCACTGTGTGTGGGGTCACCATGAGTCAAAGCCAAAGATCGACAACAACAAAAGTTAAGTTCATATTATCAGTCTCTGTGGTGCAGAAGCAAACATCTGCCCTCTTCTTTTTTTACTCCTAATCCCAATCAATTGTCAATTTGTCCCTTTTGTTGCAAGATCAGGCTAAGCAGCGGTGAGGAGAGACGTTTATGGAGCATTATTTGAAGGTGAATATTTTATGTTTTTAAGCACACACGGTCCATTGACCAGTTGAAACCTTCAACGGGTCAGCAGCTCTGACTGATCTCTTCCAGTCCCAGCATAAGTGGGCAGTTTGGGAAGAGGCTGCTGCCCCTGGGCATTTTCAGAGCAAATGTGTTGGGCCAGATCTTGTGTTTCAGCTCCCCAAAGCAAAACCCCATGAAATGATATGGTGATGGATTTCAAAATATATAATCACATTTTTTCCCTGTTATATTTGAGTTAGTGCTTCATAGTCTTGAACTGTAAATTTGTTTTGCTCCCATGATTATTGTGGTTCCCAAGCATTTGGTTTTGAAGCTGAACACAGAAAGATCCTGCAGTAATCTTGTTTTAGGAGCCCTGGTGGAGCAATGGTTAAGTGCTCCACTGCTAACCAAAAGCTCCGCAAGAGAAAAGACCTGGTGATCTGCTCCCTTGAAGATTAAAGCTTAGGAAACCCTATGGGGCAGTTCCACTCTGTCACATAGGGTCATTATGAGTCTGCATTGATTTGATGGCACACAACAACAATGTTGTCTTATTTAACTCGGTGTAGACTGGATCTACACACTTTCAGTCTATTGGTCCGTTTTCACTGTGACAACTGTCCCAGCTTCCTAGGCTTGTGTATTACTAACACATTCCTTGAGTGAATTCATTGGCCCTGACAGGAGCCATATTTTCGATCTATATATGTCCACATGGTATTAAATCTAACTGGGAAATGTTATCATCACATTACAGTTATTATATTGACAAGCAAATTTCCTTGAGTAGTCAGTCACGGAAACAGAAAAGATTGCTCATTTTCTGAAATGCGTGATGGTTATGAAGAGGACAGTATAGGCTAATGGAAAGAGGACTAGATGGATGATCTTGATTCTTATTATGACAGAAAACCATTAATTAAATGCCTCTTTACATGTGTTACTGTGCTAATCTCCACACAAAAGGAAATACTTAGAATTTATTATGTCCTTTGTAAGTTTGCAAACTAAGATATACTGATACGAATGTAAATATTTGTAGGTATCAGAAAAAAAGTAAAATTTATATGTGGTACCGAAAAATACTAAAGATGCAAACAGCTCAAGGATTTGTTTTGGGAGGGATAAAATATGATGGATAGGAAATGGGGGAGACAAGATCAGAATATGTTTCAGAAGGAAATCACGAAGAACAAGCATTGGATTCTATGTTCCTACCAGGTATGTTGTGAGGAAGTAGCCAGACCTTTTCTGGTTAATGCAGAAGGCTTGGATTTTTTTTAAACTAATCAATGAAATAGAGTAAGGGATGTATAAGGAAATATGTTTTTCCTACTTTTTTTTCCTTTTTTATAGCTCTGTTCTTTTCAAGTATTAGGTATTTGCTTTGCTCTTCTACTAGCAACCAGACCTAAACTCATTAGAACAAATGAAAAAAATATACTCCAGTGATTCAGGTCTTCATAGGTTGATGCAATTGAAGGGGCCTAGAGTTAGAAGGAATCCAGAAGTTCCCATTGAGAAGAGATGGTTGTCTTAGGTTAGGAGCATGTGGAAGGGGCAGAAGAAAAGCAGAAAATATGTTTTTAAATGATCAAACAGTAGTGTGTCACTCAGCACTCAGGGGTGGGCACCCTTCTAAGCAATGACTAGTCACACACTGTAAGAAAATTAATTAAAATATCTCCCTGGTTGACCATTAAAAGGATTGGAGGAGAGCAGCAAATTTTTTCAGGAATAAGCCTCAGTGTGCACAGAAGTGTACCCACACTGAAGTGAACTAGGATTGGATTAAGTTCCATAGTGATTAAAACCAATTTATATTAATATGATAAGCATATGAGCTATAATTTGGTTATTTTGTTTAAGCCTTCCTCCAAATATTGTGCTCCTGTGTTGTTAATTGAAGCCCCGGTGGCACAGTGGTTAAGAGCTTGGCTGCTAACCAAAAGATCAGCAGTTCAAATCCACCTGTTACTCCTTGGAAACCCTATGGGGCAGTTCTACTCCATCCTATAGGGTTGCTATGAGTCAGAATTGACTTGAAGGTGATGGATTTGGTTTGGGTTTGGGTTGGTGATGGTAATTATAAGTAAAGTACCAGAAAGTTGGAAATTGTGACTTTCTTTAGCCAACTCATTTCCTTGTCTAAACAAGGGTCAAAATGTTACTTGATGCCATCAATTTCCTTAATATTCTTTCCCATGTTTCCTGTTTGTTTTCTATAATATAGATTTATCATTAAATAATTATATTTAAAATTAGTAATAACAGAAGGGTCTTGTAGCTTATGCTAGTGCCCTGCAAATAACTGCTTGGTCCTAATTCTTGTTGAGGAGATTCGAGCTGGAGAGTTGACATAACCTTTAGTGAAGGCAACTCATTCTAGAGGGGAGGAGATGGAAAAGGAGGCCTTCAAAGCAGATTGCACTACTTGAGGCTCTTGTTTCTTAGAATGGATGGATGGACGGGAAAGGAGGGTACAGAGCCTCTTAGCTCAAAGGAAAGAGTGGGATATAAATGTTCAAGCCTACTGAGGAAGAGGGAGAAGAGTTCTCTCTAGCTTTTACAAGTTTAAGATAATTTTAGAAGAGGTTTTGCTTCCTAATGATCCTTCAAGCAAGTCGCACATGTTGTTTTTCCCAGAAAAAGTAGCTACTAAGGAAATGAAGGAGTCTCTGGGTGGTGCAAACAGTTAATGTGCTCGGCTGCTAACTGAAAGGCTGGAGTTTAGAGTCCATTTAATGATACCTCGGGAGAAAGTTCTGGTGATCTACTTCTAAAAAATCAGCCATTGAAAATGCTATGGAGCAGTTCTACTCTGACACACATGGGGTCACCATGAGTCAGAATTGACTTGACAGCAACTGATCTAAGTAAATGAAATGGAACTCAGAAATATTGATGAAAAATGTTTCCTTTGTGCTTGTCTTTCTCAGGCTTAGGGGACTTAAGATATATTTCTGAGTGGAACTTCATGTAGTCTCCATGGTTAAGCCTCTGCTCCCTTTCTGTCCTTTATGGGGTGTCTTCATTAGGGATGTCAGGAACTCAATCATATAATCGCTGCTTGTTGGAAATCCTGTCATGGTAAAATCTGGAAAGGGCAGACCAGTGCCTGTCATATGAGTAAGAAGCTAAGGCTGCCACTGCCTACCTGCCAGCTCCCTATCACACCCTCACCCCCGATCGAATGTTGGCTGTTATCCCCAAGATTAAATTCACACTAAACTCCAATGAGAGTTTCAACCAGTTGTTGCCAAGTCAACTCTGAGTTATGACAACTACATGTGTGTCAGAGTAGAACTATGCTCCATATGGTTTTCAATGACTGATTTTTTGGAAGTAGATCTCCAGGACTTTCTTCTGAGGTGCCTCTGGGTGGACTTAAACCTCCAACCTTTTGGTTAGCAACAGACTGCATTAACCAGTGAAGGTTTGTTGTTGTTGCTGTTAGGTGTCATCAAGTTGGTTCCCACTCACAGCAACCCTATGTACAACAGAACAGAACACTGCCTGGTCCTGTGCCATGCCCACAATCATTGTTACACTTGAGCCCATCGTTGCAGCCACTGTATCAATCCATCTCATTGAGGGTCTTCCTCTTTTTCACTGACACTGTAATTTACCCAGCATGATGTCCTTCTCCAGGGATGATCCCTCCTGATAACATGTCCAAAGTATGTAAGATATAGTCTTGCCATCCTTGCTTCTAAGGAGCACTCTGGCTGTACTTCTTCCAAGATAGATTTGTTCATTCTTTTGGCAGTCCATGGTATATTCAATATTCTTTGCAAATACTGCAATTCAAAGGCGTCAGTTCTTGTTCAGTCTTCCTTATTCATTGTCCAGCTTTTGCATGCATATAATGTGATTGAAAATACCATGGCTTGGGTCAGCCACACCTTAGTCTTCAAGGTGACATCTTCGCTTGTCAACACTTTAAAGAGGTCTTTTGCAGCAGATTTGCCCAATGCAATGCATCTTTTGATTTTTTGACTGCTGCTTCCATAGGTGTTGATTGTGGATCCAAGTAAAATGAAATCCGTGACAACTTCAATCTTTTCTCCATTTATCATGACGTTGCTTATTGGTCCAGTTGTGAGGAATTTTGTTTTCTTTATGTTGAGGTGTAATCCATACTGAAGGCTGTAGTCTTTGATCTTCATCAGTAAGTACTTCAAGTCCTCTTCACTTTCAGTAAGCAAGGTTGTATCATCTGCATATTGCAGATTGTTAACGAGTCTTCCTCCAATCCTGATGCCCCATTCTTCTTTATATAGTTCAGCTTCTCAGATTATTTGCTCAGGATATAAGTGAAGGTTTAAGGAGGCTTAAAGGAGGTATCTCAGAGCTAGAAAGTTGGGAATCATGACTTTCTTTAGCCAACTCATCTCCTTGTCTAAACAATGGGACAAAACGTCACCATCTTCCTTTTTATTTGATGCTACCAATCTCCTCAATACTCTTTCCCATGTTTCCCAGCATGCTTATATTTTAGCCCTCCTTTTCCTGGTATCTTTGTGCCTCCTCCACCTCCTCACCATTATATGCTTCCCCTCCTTACACAATTACTTAAAAATGTCCTAGTTGAAGCCATCCCAGATGATGGTAGCACACCTCCAATAGTTTCTCTCTGACACTTAAGTTTCTCCTCTATTAGCAGGAATAGACCAGCTCACCACATATGAAAATATTCACAAGCCCTCAGTTACTGAGTGATCAGATCTCTCTGACATGGTATATGCACCTTGATTGAATTCTTGGGGCACATTTTTAGGGTAGTTTTTCCTTTGCTGACAAAGGAAAACTGAAACCAAGAAAATGATAGACATAGTTGAGACTAAAGGAAGAAATTTGTATGAATTTCTTTGACTTGTCATTTCTTTTTGGCTGGATATATCCGATTTGAGAGAAAATATGCATGGTGGGATGCTAGATTATAGTCACAAATTGTGTAATTAATTTTATTGAATGAGATTGATACTGTGAATAAGCATTCATCAAAAATGTTAGGAAGTCGAAGACTAAGACAAATGCGAACATATTTTTGACTAGATCTTTAATGACTACAGGCCAGTGTTAGAGCGTGCTTCTCTTATGCACGCTTCATTTCAAAGCTAGCACCTTGTTAAGATTACCTCCCCAGCTACAAGGAACAAGAGCATACACATGCACACACACACACAAACACACACACACCCCACCCTGTAAGATTGTATAACAGTAAAATGTTTTTCTCTGTCTCTATACTGCTTGCTTTTTTTGAGTTTTTATTTTATATATTTCATCTTGTTTATGTAATCCAAATGGAAATAGGCTATATATGAACAAATGCTGAAGTGACTCAAATCTGACATTACAAACATATGCTAAGTTATTTCTGGGGACAACTGCAGTAGAAGCCCTATTGATGGGACTAAATTGACTTTAATTTCTATGTGATGAATGAATCCTAAACTGAGCTATGTAATCAATTTGGTTAAATTCTATTGCTTTAGTTAAGTTTTCAAAGAGGAAAAATTAAGCATGCAGGTCACTCAAGAGGCTTTGAATTTGTGTACATATTAGAGGGTAGGAATTTATTTCTCCCTGCTTCTATGGGGGAAGAATCATCAAGTACTCCTGGTATATATTTATGAAATCAGAGTGCTGGTTACTAGGCAAAGATTCTTTTTAAAAACTGCAGAGAAAGCTTGTGATGAAAGCCAAAACCTTTTGAAAAGGGACATTGGCTATGCCTCTTTCTATGAATAAGAATAAAAGATGATTTCCTCCTAAGCCTGTGCAGCCAAAGATAACTCATCTCATGCCAATAATAGGACTGCCTTTTTTTAAGGTACTACATAAACAACAACAAAAATAGCTTAGAAAAGCTTATCTTCAAATATAATTAACATCTTGAACAGGTTGTTTTCATGCATCTTGTTAATGAAGTTAAATTTGGATTATTAGCTTATTTTTTCTCAACAGCTGTCCATTGACCACAGACATGGATAATTTATGCACTGGATGGTGATTGGTGGGGCCACACAAGGATATTTAAGGTCAGAAGCTCATGGAAGAAGGATGATTATTATGGTAAAAAACAATTAGAGGGAAAATATGGGTCATGGGACTCCAGAAGGAGGAATGCTGAGGAAACAGCCAGTGTGGTAGAGAGGACATAGACACTGAAGTCATCAAATCTGAGTTTGGATACTGGCTGTGTTCCTTATTAACCTTAAGAGTTCTGAATCTGTTTCTCTCTTTGTAAAGATTAAATCGCTCTTCAGAGATTAAAATTCCTACTTCCTTTGGTTGATAAAATTTCAGGTAATATGCTTTCCAGTTGCTGTTGAGTCACCATCAACTCATGAAGACTCCGTGTGTGTCAGAGCAGAACTGTGCTCCATATGGTTTTCAGTGGTTGATTTTTCAGAAGTAGACAGGCAGGCCTATCTTCCAAGGTGCCTGTGAGTGGACTTGAACCTCCAGTCTTTTGGTTAACAACTGAGTGTGTTAATGGTTTATACCAGTCAGGGACTCCAACAATGTGCTTAATGTGCCTAAAATAGCCTGTGGCAATAATAGGTTTTCAATAATCCACAGTTGTCATCATCGTCATCATCATCATCATTAAGATTATTGGTGATTTTATAGAGGGCATGACACTTGAGCAGACCTTGCTCCGTAAGTGGGATCTGGACATTCAGCATTAGGATTCAAGGTCGTTTTAGATAGAGGGATCAGGTGAGCAAAAACAATCTGAGGGAAGCATGGAGAGTGTATATATGTGGACAATGAGCAACCCAAATGGAAACTGGCAGTTAATGGTGAGTTTTATTTCATTTATTATTTTTTAGTTTTTCCCAATCCAGAATATATTTGACAATAGAAAATCAAGACAGGGTACAACTAAACACTTCATAGGATTCGTTTTCTTGGTTCAAAGTTTTAGGGCCATAGTTTCATTGGTCTAGCCAATCAATTAGCCGAAGGATGTCTTTAGAGTTTCTGTTCTACCTCCTAGTTCTAGAATAGTTCTTAAAAGCTTGCCAGTGGCCACCCAAGATGTAAGAATTGGTCTCTCTTCTCCTGTAGCAGCAACAAAAGAAGGAGACCCAGGAGTCAAAGAAGGAAATGGAATGCAGGTCTAACTGCTTCCATGAACTGCTGCCTCCTTTGCCATGAGACCAGAAGAAATAGATGGTTCCTGGCCCCAATTATTGAATGTTTTGATAAAGGACCCAATAAATGATTCCTGATCAAAAGGAGGATAAACATAGAACAGAACTTCGAATTCATGTGGAAACAAGGCTTACTAGATCCACTGAGACTAGGGGAGTTCCCGAATCTATTGCCTGGAAATAATCTTTAAATCTTCAACTGAAACTATTCTGTGAAGTCATCTTTAAACTAAACAACGGATGAGCTCAATTAATAAACAATGTTTTCTCTGAGCATTGTGCTCTTTTAAAGAATTATGTATATGAGATCAAATTGGCAACAGTAACTCTAAGGCACAGATGTGAACTTTAAGGGGCAAAACGTCTAAGTTAATGGTGGGGAAACAATATCTGTAGAGCTAGAATGGTGGCACAATGTGAAGTGTATAACCAATGTCACTGAAACATACATGTAGAAATTGTTGAGTGGATATATATTTTCTCGTGCATATTTCCACCAAAACTAATTAAAACAAAACAAAACAAAAAAAAAAAAAAAAAAAAAAGAGAAAGAAAATCAAGCCAGAATGCCTTTGTTTAACATTATAGCTTCTACCTGCACTTAATTTCCACTGCTTTTCACAAAACCTTCACTATTATTTGCTTGTGTTTTCCTTTTATTTGAAATGCCCTCTCTTCAAATCCTATCTATCCTTCTAAGTCTATCTTAAGTCCAATCTCTCTACTGAGCCTTCTCTAGTCCTTCCAGGAAAATAAACCTCTTGCTTGTTTGAGTTCTCATAACACTGTAGCTGCCCCTTCTCTCTGACCCCATGTTTATTTAACACCCTCCACGTGCCAGGTCCTTTGCTATGCATTGGGGAAACCCAACTGGAACAAGTCCCTAACCTCAAAAGTTTTACAGTCAACTGAGGGTCACAAACAAGTGAACAGATAACTATAACAAAGGACAATACAAAAGGGGTAAGTAAAAATGCCTTGGGATCATTTGGGAGGGACATGTAACTCAGTCAAGGGCGACTTCCTAGAGCAAGTGTTGACTGATGTGAGACCTGAATGGTAAGTAGGTGAGTTTAAAACAGGTGAAGCATAGTGCACAGAGGGAAGCTATTCCAGGCAGAAGGTTAGGACATACTGAGAAGCACAGCTTCTGCCAAGCATAGTGTCTTCCACATATTAAGTATTCAGTAGACATTTGTTGAATGAATGGGTTCTTACAGAAAGGAACCAAGGCTGGTAGCTAGCTGTCAGATGGCACTTGTTCCTTTGATATAAGGTGGTGGTTGCTGAAAGGGTGAAAGGAGGGTAGACAGGGAATAAAAGAAACTTACGATTATCTTCACTTACGTCACAGACTCTGGCAGGCCCATAACTGAAGTGAGTTCATAGCTTTGCATAACACTTGCTCTAGAAGTGGAGAATAAATGAATACCATATTCATTTTTAAACATTATTTTGTGGCCCATTATCAACTGAACATAATTCCTAGGGGGAAAAAAAAGAATAAAAGTTATCTTTTGGATGGAGATTTGGATATCCTAAGGCTATCTTTATGAATCTGTCAGAAAAAAAGCAAAAGAGGGAAGAAGACAGAAAGGTGCTAAACCTGAAAGAGGAAATAAGATATTTTAGGGAATTAAAAGATTAGAAAGAAGAAACTTCACTGCCATCCTTACAAACACAAACCACACAAAAATATTCTACTTACTTTAAGAACACAAACCCTCAGAAACCGAAACAAAACATTTATTCTCAGATAACAAAGCTGTTCTGAATAGACACTGTTAATTATTTAATATAATTGTTTTTAATTAGTGGTTATAAATGAATATTATAAAACAGGTAGAATTTATTAAAATAATACTATCTGTCTACATTCTGGATCCTGCGTACCCGGAAAAATATTTAGAATACGGAGGTAGTGCATCTTTAGGAATATCCGTGTGAAAAAGGCAAACAAGGGAATTTCTGTTAGCGTGGACAAGGACAGTAACAAAAAACAAGCAGTCTAATGAATTTGACAAAAGGCTTAGATGTGTCTTTCACTTTCCGAATGACTATAAACTATTAAAATAATTCCATTATGCCCTCAAGAGCCACTGGCATTCTAACGGATAATATCTTAAGTCAAAGCAAAGTAGAATGTAAAAGTAGCTTTTCCTACCAAATAACATGAAAGATATCACTGTTTTTGAAATGAGAGCAGAAAGCCTGTGATATGCCCTCTACGTCAGAAGGAAGGATTCTTGGATTCTCCATTTCCTGTGTTCCCTTGAGCTAGGCATATCGGGAATGGTTGAATAATTAACATGTGTAAGGTTTAAAAATGTAGTTGAAATAGCATTATCTGAATAGTGAAAAGAAACATCTTTTCATGGATTATCCACAAGTAGAGAGAGTTGTCATTTAAATTTGCATCCGGTGATTTGTCAGTCCACTTACCTTTTCACATTCTTTGCAAAATGCACTGACAATATTGGGTAGTTTAAATAAAACAAATATTTCTGTACTCATGAATTTTCAATATCACCAATTTGGATGATTTTTCTTAATGACCACAGGGATAGAATGGAGAAGAAAAATAGCTGGATTTATTCAGGATTGGGATTTTGTAGGCATTTACTATGGAACAAAATGGAAAAAGGTTATTGAGGATATTGGCAAGAGAGTGGATGAAGTAATGGACCATGGATTGTAAATTGAAAATGGAAGACTATAAGTAAATGGGAAGAAGCTGATACACAGAGAAAAAGAAGGGAAGTCAAGGGCCCGGAGGACTCTATGAGGTCAAATAACTAAGGGACAGAGCTAGAAAAATAGTAGGTTTTAGAGTGGAGTGTTTGGGTTGGAGATTTCGGAGGAAGACATATACATTTATTTTCTCTTGCTGTGTAACAAATTACCACAAACTGAGAGGCTTAAAACAACACACATTTATTATCTCATAGTTTCTTCAAGGTCTCACAAGTCTGCAGTCAAGATGCCTTCTCTTCAAATTCTATCTGTCCTACTAAGTCTACCTCAAGTCCCACCCCTTTGCCAAACCTTCTCTAATCCTCCCAGAAAAATTCTCTTGCTTCTTTGAATTCTTTTAGCACTGTAGCTGCTAACTTTTCATCAGGAGGCAAGACTGGGGAAGAAACTACTTCCAAGATTATTCAGTTTGTTGGTAGAATTCATTTCCTTGCTGTTATAGGATTTTGGCCCCCAGTTTCTTGATAGCTATTGGCTGGAGACTGTCCTCACTACTAGAAGCTGTTCTCAGTTCCCAGAGATGGCCATAGTTCCTAGAGTTGTCTGCAGTTCCTTCCAGATAGATTTTGCCAATGTGGCTGCTCTTGTGGGTTGAACTGTGTCTCCCAAAAAGATATGCTGAAGTCTTAATCCCTGGTACCCATGAATGTGACCTTATTTGGAAATAGGGTATCTGCAGATGTAATCAAGTTAAGATGAGGTCATAATGGATTAGGGTGGGCCCTAAATCCAATGACTGGTGTCATCTTAAGGAGAGAGAGATATAGGCAGAGAAACACTCACAAAAAAGAGGATGGCCATGTCAAGACAGAGGCAGAAATTGGAGTGATGCAGCTATAAGCCAAGGAATGATGAGGACTGCAGGCAACCACCAGGAACTAGAAGCATGGAACAGATTCTTCCCTAGAGCCTCCAGAGGGATAATGGCACTGCTGTCGCCTTGATTTCAGACTTCTAACCTCCAGAATTGTGAGAGAATAAGTTTCTGTTGTTTTAAGCCCCCCAATTTGTGGTCATTTGTTACGGCAGCTCTAGGAAGCAAATATAGCCACTTCTTTCATCAAGCCAGCAAGGAGAGTCTCTAGAGTGAGACTGTTGGCAAGACAGTGTCTTACGTAATTCAACATAATCAAGGGGGTGGCATCTTATCACCTTTGCCATATTCTATTGATTAGAAGCAAGTCACAGGTCCTGCCCACACTCGAGGGGAGGAGATCACACAAAGGCATAAGCACCGGGAGGTGGGAATTATTGGGGGACCCCTTAGAGTTTGTCTGCCTCAGCATTTAAATGCCAAAGGGCAAATGATTGCTTTGCCCTTGTTCAGAGGCAAGAAGTGATCCCTGTAGGCTGGGTAGTCATGTCAACTGTTGGGTAAAGCATGAGAATTAGCAGAATTTCAGGAGAAGAAGAGAATGGGAGACCTGGAGAGGTAAGGAGCAGAAAGGAAGTGATTTGGAAGTCTGGACTGAATTATTCTAATTCATTTTTCTTGAAAAAGGAGCACAGATTCAGAAGTCCTTAGTCCTATATCTGACTTGCTTTTTCAGGTAGGCTCCATCGCAAAAAATTGAAGGGTATGTGAGTGAAATTTTCTTCTCTTTTACTAAGAGGATTAGCTAGAAAATTTGATTTGAATAGAACATAAAATGTTTATTTTTATAATCTTGTTTTTAACTACATAATAAAATGCACGCATGGTAATATGGCAGGCTTTTAGAATCTGACTCTGTAAACTGTGAATTTTATGGTTGAAAAGAGTGACGCAGAAGAAGAGGACACACAAGAACGTTTCAAATGCAGATCCTCTGTTCATAACATTCTTTTATTCCTGAGGGCGTAACTACTTTCAAATCTCCTATTTACAAGGTATTTGCCCAAAGAGCCGTTGTCGCTGACAAAAGTGGTCCACATAATGGTTAGCCATCTTTTTTGCTTTTTGCACAATATATTAAATTGCAACCGTGTATGGGTCAGCATGCAGAATCTGAAAATTTGAGCTTTAATTCATGTTAATATTTTTATTAAATGTTAAGATAAATCGGGTTGATCTTCTCAGAGTTTCTTTAACATTAGCAGAAGTGTGTATACAATAAGTGCTCAATTAATTTTAGCTATTATAATTTTATCTTTGGGGTTAATTACTCTCTGCCCTTGCTTTTAGTTGCTATCAACTAATTTTCTGATCATTCCCTTATAAGTAGTAAAAATGTTGGCATTTGACTTATGTCTGTTTGTTTCATGTCTTGCAATTACCTTTTGTAATTTCAGTGTGCTGTTTATAACGCATTTAATGCCATAGCCTTAGAGTTCCTCTCTCTCTCCAACTCTAGTCATCAAACATCACCAAAAGTCAAGGACTCACGCTATTGCCACACGGTAAAGCTCGATCACACCAGGAATTTATATCCATCAGAAGTTCTTATACTTCAGTGTTCCACTCGCAGATTACAATCTCACATTCTTCCAGCTTTCTTATGTTCTCATTTCTACTAAATCCATGATTTGATCTTAATACCTAACACCTAATTTCTCCTGCCTCCTCAGTACTTCTTTGGACTTCATGCATCAGTCAGATATCTCTTTTACTAACATCTTAACACTCTGTTAAACACTTGCTCCTTCAGTAGTACTACTCTGTGTTGCTGAAGAAAATCCTACAAATGTGTGAATTAGTATCTAGACACACCCGTGGTCTCCGACCTCGACTAGGACCTCTCTTCCATGTTCCTATGCAGCCAATATAAATCTTCATTAAATTTATCAAGTCATATATCTGCCCATATCCTCTAACTCTCTGAAGAGCATGTCTTTTGCTAAGCAGTTTTTTAAATACTTGAATTCGCCACCCACCACCTACAAAACTGCCTTAATTTGTATCCATATTGATAATATATTCCTCCTGGTTTTTGGCATGTGGACTTCTATGCACATTCAGCAAGTATTTTGAGCATCTACTATGCCTTGGATGGAGATGGTAGTGAGTAAGGGGACAGGAAGCTGAAATTCATATAAATTTGGAAATTCACATAAAGTTGGCCCCCTTGTGAGAGAGAGAGAGGTGTGGTAGTAGAGGGTTGGGTGGAAGCTTAAGGACATGGAGAAGATTTGGAATAATTACTTCCGGGAGATGGGTAGGGAGTCAACCAAAGATAGAGCAAAGGGCTGTGGAGCAGCAAGGAAAGACCACAAGAGACCCTTGACTTTGAATGATAGCAATTGAAAAATTATGTGATTTCCTTCAGTCATGATCAAAAGCTCAGAGTAAATCTAGACATGATGACAGATTCCAGGGAATGTGGAGAGAAGGTATTGGTGCAAGGGAGCTGAGGTAACCGGTGAGAGAATAGCTCATCTGACAAAGCTTGGGGTCCAGGTGGTTATGAAAGTGAAGTCAGGAGGGAGAAGGCACACTGGGAGTAAGTAGAAGGACTGAGGAGCTCCCGTATTTTTCGAGAATTAAAGTTACATATTCAAAATCACATAAAGACTTAACTAAGCATTTTCTAAAATTTGTTCCTTGAAATATTGTTCTAGGAGTTCTTAATAATTGTGTGTTAAAAAAAAAAAAATCCAGACAGAATAAGTTTGGAAAATTCTGTCTACTCTTTGCTCCTGTTAAGGATGCATATCAGGCAACAAAAGGCCTCAGAAGCCCTGCTGTAAAGGGCCTAATTTAACTATGTTTAGTTTTGTGTTTTTCAAATTTGAACATGGACCTTCTTCCCCCCCACCCCCCCCATGTTGTCCTTATTCATGTTGTCAGGAACAGTGTTTCATGAATACCAGTTTGGGAAAACTCAAGAGAGAGGAAAACCTGGTATAGAATTCTGATCTCCAAATTTCCTGTGAAATCCTCTTCCCGTTACGTCAATTGTCTGGATTGAGTCAGGGCACTGAAGACGTCCTACTCTCCTATCATACTGGTTAGCTTGGTTGTCTTGAGATGACAGATTCATATTATTGAAAATTTAATGAGCACCCACTATACACCACATATCATATTAAGTGCTTTAACTTTCAATATCTATCATTTTGAATATTGACTTTGGAGTTGAACTACCTAGGTTAGAATCCTGATTCCACTACTTTTACTAGTTGTATTTCTTTGGGCAAAATTATTTAATATCTATGTGCCCGAGTTTTGTCATTTTTAAAAAGTGGATATAATAGTACCAATCTCATGGAGACATGAGGAATAAATGAATTATTATAACATGTAAAGCACTTAGAATAGTGCCTGATTGATGGTAACAACTATTTTGCTGTCGTCATCATCATTTTATTTTTAATCACATAAGGTAGCCTTTTGTAATTTATAAAGGCCCAGTTTGACTTTGCAAACTTAAGTTGAATGTGTGGGGGTGTTTCTCTTCTCTTGGACAGCTTGAATGGGGGTGATAATAATACATTTTTTTTTTAATCATACATTTTATTTTTTTAAATTGTGCTTTAGGTGAAGGGTTACAGAGCAAATTAGTTTCTCTTTGAACAATTAATACACATATTGTTTTATGACATTGGTTGCCAACCCCCTGATGTGTCAACACTCTCCCTGTCTCAACCCAGGGTTCTGCATTTCCATTTGTCCAGCTTTCCTGTTCCCTCCTGCCTTCTCGTCCTTGCCCCTGGGCATTGTGTCCACTAAGTCTTGTACCCATGGTTGAGCTATGTGTATTATTGTTTGTTTTATGGACCTATCTAATCTTTGGCTGAAGGGGGAACCTCAGGAGTGACTTCAGTGCTGAGTTAAAAGGGTGTCTGGGGGGCCATACCTTGGGGTTTCTTCAGTCTCCATCAGACCAGTAAGTCTGGTCTTTTTTTGTGAGTTATAATTTTGTTCTACATTTTTCTCCAGCTCTGTCTGAGACCCTCTGTTGTGATCCCTGTCAGAACAGTTGGTGGTGGTATCCCTGTCAGAACAGTTGGTGGTGGTAGTCGCGCACCATCTAGTTGTGCTGGACTCAGTCTGGTGGAGGCTAGGGTAGTTGTGTTCCATTAGGCCTTTGGACTAATCTTTCCCTGTGTCTTTGGTTTTCTTTATTTTCCCTTGCTCCAGACAGGGTGGAAATAATACATGTTTTTTGACCATGGAGTAAATTGTTATAAAGAAAATCTTCCTTTCAACCATCTAAATTTCCACTATACTTTAATCTTCAGGTTGAACCTCTTCCAATTTCTCACAGTCCTATAAGTCTAAAGCATCTTTGTTTTGGACATACATCAATCCATTTATCTGAAATTTTGACCAGCCCCCCTAACCCTTCAGTCCCATCAGAAATTGTGCTTTGAAATGGATTTCTCCTTTGTCACAGAAGATACACTGAAGCCTTAATAATGACATAGTTACTCTTTGCAAAATTGCTTGTAAATTTACCTTTTTCCCAGTGGGGACTGATGGGAGTCTTCATGGCTGGCTGTGCTGTCAGGATAGCTTCTGAACAGCTAATGTGCTGTACCAGGGGACTTCTCAGGCCTGTTTTAATAAAGCATGGGGTTGAAAAGAGTTTTTAATTCAACAGCATAGTAAGTTCTAGTATGGTCAAAGAAGTCAATGAAATATGTACAGGTGTATTAATTTCTTATTGCTGCTGTAATAATAAATTACCACAAACTCAGTGGGTTAAAACAATACAACTTTATTCTCTTACAGTTCTGTAAGGAGCCCTGGTGGTGCAGTGGTTAAGTGCTTGGCTGCTAACCGAAAGGTTGGTGGTTTGAACCCACCAGCCGCTCCAAAGGAGAAAGATATGGCAGTAAAAATTACAGCCTTGGAAACTCTTCTACTCTGTCCTATAGGGTCGCTATGAGTCAGAATTGACTCGACAGCAGCGGGTTTGAATAGTTCTCTAGTTCAGAAGTTTAAAATCAAGGTGTTGCAGGGCTGCATTCTTTCTGGAGGATCTAGGGGAGAATCTGCTTCCTTGTCTTTTTCAGCTTTTGGAGCCCACATTCCCGGGCTCCTGATCTCTTTCTCACATCACTCAAAACTTCTCTATTACATCTCCTGCTACTGACTCTGACCTGCCTGCCTCCCTTTCGTAAGGACCCTTATGATTACATTGCATACACTTGAATAATACAGGATAATCTCTCCATCTCAAGATCCTTAATTTAATCACATGTGCAAAGTCCCTTTTACCATGTCACGTAAAGTATTTACAGGTTCTGGGGATAAGGGCATGGACATCTTTGGGTGGCTATTATTCTGTTGACTACAGTAGATGAGTGCCATTTTAGCAGATTTCAACATGAAGAAAAACATAATCATTTAATTTACTACAAGATTCTCTCGAATTGGATGGTGTAGAAGAGTAGAAATTCCTTAAATAGTTCTCAATGGCATCCATCTGTCATCTCAAGACAACCAAGCTAACCAGTATGATAGGAGAATAGGAAGTCTTTCAAATAGGTTTCTAATTTCCTTATGACAGAAACCCATCTTCACCATTATTAATTGATCAAATTCATAGAAGTATTAAAATAAATATAAAAAGTAATTGAAAATATAAAAAATCATTTCTTATCTCAACTCCCATACGTAATCACCTGTAATATTTTGGGATATATCATTATAGTACTTTTTTTTTCATCAAAACATACTCTCATACTTGATAAAATTTAGATCATGCAGTTTTATGTACTTTTAAAATTGGATTCGGTTTTGAGCGTTACCCCATGTCATTAAGTGTTTTTTAAAAAAATGATTTAGATAATTTCAGTTTATTTCATTGTATGGATGTGCATAATTAATGCACACGAGTATCCTCTTTCAAATTCTTTGTATGCATCCTTGTTGTTGTTATCAGGTGCTGTAGAGTCGGTTCTGACTCATAGTGATCCCATGTACAACAAAATGAAACGCTGCCCAGTTCTGTGCCATCCTCACAACTGTTCCTGTGTTTGAGTTCATTATTGCAGCCTTTGTGTCAATCCATCTTGTTGAGGGTCTTCCACTTTTATGCTGACCCTCGACTTTACCCAGCATGATGTCCTTCACCAGGGACTGGTCCCTCCTGATAACATGTCCAAAGTACATAAGATGAAGTCTCGCCAAAGAAGCATTCTGGCTGTACTTCTTCCAAGACAGATTTGTTCTTTCTTCTGGCAGTCCATGGTATATTCACTATTCTTTGCCAACAACGTAATTTAAAGGCATCAATTCTTCTTCTTCGGTCTTATTCATTGTCCAGGTTTCGTATACATAGGACGTGATTGAAAATGTAATGTCTTGGGTTAGGTGCATCTTAGTCCTCCAAGTGATGTCTTTGCTTTTTAACACTTTAAATCTTTTGCAGCAGATTTGCCCATTGCAATACGTCATTTGATTTCTTGACTGCTGCTTCCATGGGTATTGATTGTGGATTCAAGTAAAATGAAATCGTTGACAACTTTAATATTGTCTCTGTTTATCATGATGTCGCTTATTGGTCCAGTCGTGAGGATTTTTGTTTTCTTTATGTTGAGGTGTAATCCATACTGAAAGCTGTAGTCTTTGATCTTCATCAGTAAGTGCTTCAAGTACTCTTCACTCTCAGCAAGCAAGGTTGTGTCATCTGCATAAAGCAGGTTGCTGTTGAGTCTTTCCTCCTGATGCCGGGTTCTCCTTCATATAGTTCAGTTTCTTGGATTATTTTCTCAGCATACAGATTGAATAAGTATAACGAAGGGATACAACCCTGACGCACACCTTCCCTGATTTTAAACCATGAAGTACCCCCTTGTTCTGTTCAAACAACTGCCTCTTGGTCTATGTACAGGTTTCACGTAAGCATAATTAAGTGTTCTGGAATTCCCATTCTTCGCAATGCTGTCTATAATTTTTTATGATCCACACAGTCGAATGTCTTTGTGTAGTCAGTGAAACACAGGTAAACATCCTTAATACTGTGAAATTCCATTACTCCTTTCTTATCCTTTGTGTTCTCACTGTCCTGTGTTTTCTTTCTACAATGTTCTAAACCACATGATACATTATTGTTACTTTTGCATTGAGTGTTTTTTTTTTAAAGAAATGAATACATAAGAAAAAAATTATATTCACTTGCATATTTATCATTTATATCACTCTTTATTCCTTTGTGTAAATCCAGCTTTCTATCTGGTATCGTTTTCTGTCTACTTAAATAACTCCTTTAATATTTCTTCTAGTGCAGGTGTGCTACGTACAAATTCCATTGTCTTTTGGCTTGGATTTGTAACAAGAAGTCTGTGATCATTCTTTTCTTTGCCCCTTTATATGAATATAGTGTACTTCTTTGATTGCTTTTCAGATTTGATTTTTTAAAATCATTTTTAGCAGTTTAATTATGATATTCCTTAGTTTTATGATATGACTATGTTATGATTTTTTATTATAATATGTGCATTTGTCTTTTTTGGGGCCTGTTGAGTTTCTTAGATATGTTAGTTTATTGCTCTTACCATATTTGGAAAAATTTTGGTCATTATTTAAATAAATATCTTTAAATATCATAGTCAATTATTTTCAAGGGTCTACTCTTCTCTTGCATCTTGAGAATATTGTTTCATTTTTCTTGCTCTGAAACATTTTTATGGTCCTGACGTTGTTATTTTTCCTCTTTGCTTATCCTCAAAGTGAGATCTATTTAATCTTGAGTTTCTTCCAAAGACAGGGAGTGCATTTCCCTGAATTGAATGACTAGCGTCCTGGATGACGGTCAAATCTCTTTCCTTTACCTTTAGCTATTGAGTACTTTCACCTGTACGGCTCTCATTCCAATTCTCACTACCTAGAAGACATTCTTGCAGTAAAGTTCTGTTAGACAGAGGAAGAAAATTATTTTCATTACTCATATTTTTTGACTTCTTGATCTACGTAGTTCACAAAACACCACAATTTCTAATGTGCATTGATAAGTGCAAGGCTCTTCTCTGTGTTTACTTCACCAACAAAGCTTTATGTGTGGGGCTTACACTTCTCAGAAATTATGCGCCCTTGTTAGTTCCTTCTTTTACTTCTCAGCTATGTTTATAGCTTTGGGAGATACTTTGGGCTGAGACTAGGGCAGGGTTGTGTCTAACTCCATTTAAGTGTTACAATACTTCTTCTAAGCAAGGTAGACACAGTTTCATTAACACTGCTGACTTGAAAGCTATGTTTCTAGATTTTACACCTATCATTATATTTTGATACAATCATCTAAAAACTAATCAATTATTGGGTTGTTTAAATTGCTCCATACCTTCACCTGGCTTATATCCTAACTTCTGGTTATTTGAGAAACAAGCTGGAAATTTGATTATCTCAAGTAATGAGACCTACACTCTGGAATCGCATGCTCAGAAAAAGTACTTTGGCTTCTAATCCTTTTCCCCTTGTTCCCTATGGCTCTATTTGGATTCAATGGAAATACTAGAGGCACTTGGACATATGTCTCTTAAAATTTTAATAATGATTGATTTTATTAAAAAATATCGTCCACTAACCCCTACTTCACTCCCTATGTTGAACAAGGAAATATAAAATCATTTCCAATTAGTCATCTAGCCAACTGGGTCATGTATGCCTGCTTCAGCTGTAGTAGCTTATGGCTGCAAGGTCAAGTAGTTATAATTAAATTGAATAAACATGGAGTATTCAGACACCATGGATTATATTTAAACCACAGACATTAAAATTTACGTGGATTTGACTCATCATTTATTGAAAATAACATAGCAGGAAGACTTTCTCCTTCAATACCTCAGAGTTAATATTTTAAAATCTCATGATACAGGGCTGACTAGTTTCTGAAAGGAAAAGAAGAAATAAACCTGCAATAGTAATTTATCATTCTTGATGTTCACCTTTCAGTTTAATTAACGCTGAGCAGAAGAACCGACACTTAATAAAAGTAAAAAGCATTCTAAAATTCTCATAAAAAATCCTCCTTACAAGAAAATTGTAAATCTGTAAGATACACCTGTCCACAACCATCGTTTTATTTTCTCACTGAATTCCAAAGTACCCATACAAAACTTTGAAGAGAATGGGACTTGGGAAGAGTAATGTGATGATAGCAGGTAAAACACCTGCTTCAGATACTCCACAGTGGCTTTAATTTTTAAAGACATTTTTTATCTTACTCTCTTCCCTTCTCATTAGGGTGATATGGAACCCTGTGGTCAACATTCTGAGGGAAGCTGCACTGTTACCAAGTGACTCATCTAGTTTCACATATCCTGAAAAACTCTTCTTTTTGGTCTCTTTTTGCCTGAGTCCAAGAATGAGCCCAACAACCTAAAAAAAGCAACTATAAAACTATAAAAGCAAAAACTATAAAGATCATAGAATAAAAAATAGGGTCAACGCTAGAGGCACTAATACATGGCATAAATAGGATACAAACCATAACTAACAGTACATAAGAAAATAAGCTAGATAACTGGGATCTTCAAAAAATGAAACACTCATGCTTATCAAAAGACTTCATTGAAAGAGTGAAAAGA
Source organism: Dugong dugon (assembly GCA_030035585.1). Classification (NCBI taxonomy): domain Eukaryota; kingdom Metazoa; phylum Chordata; class Mammalia; order Sirenia; family Dugongidae; genus Dugong; species Dugong dugon. Next base: position 13,177,070 of record CM057465.1, read on the forward strand.
GAGCCTACATACTGGGAAAAAATTTTTGGCTATGACATATCCGACAAGATCTAATCTATAAAATCTATAGGAAAACACAAATCCTCTACAACAAGAAGACAAATAATCCAATTGAAAAATGGGCAAAGGATATGAACAGACACTTCATCAAAGAAGACATTCAGGCAACTAACAGACACATGAGGAAATGCTCAAGGTTACTAACCATTAGAGAAATGCAAATCAAAACTACAATGAGATACCATCTCACCTCAACATTACTGGCATGAATCCAAAAAAAAAAAAAAAAAAAAAAAAAAAATCAGAAAATAACAAATGTTGGAGAGGCTACCGGGAGACTGGAACTCTTATGCACTGCTGGTGGGAATGAAAAATGGTACAACCATTTTGGAAAATGATATGGCACTTCCTTAAACAGCTAGAAATAGAAATACTATATAATCCAACAATCCCACTCCTAGGAATATGTCCTAGAGAAATAAACGCCGTCACATGAATAGATATATGCACACCCATGTTCATTGCAGCACTATTCACAATAGCAAAAAGATGGAAACAACCTAAGTGCCCATCAACAGATGAATGGATAAACAAACTATGGTACATACACAAGATGGAATACTACACAACGATAAAGAACAATGATGAATCCACCAACTGTCTCACAACGTGGGTGAATCTGGAGGGCATTATACTGAGTGAAATAAGGCAATCACAAAAGGACAACTACTGTAGGAGATCACTATTATAAAAATTCATGAAAAGGTTTACACATAGAAATAATCTTTGATGGTTACTAGGGAGGGGAGGGGTGGTGATGGAAAAACACTAACTAGACAATAGGTAAGTGGTAACTTTGGTGAAGGGTAAGACAGTACACAATATTGGTGAAGTCAGCACAACTTGACCAAGGCAAGGTCATGGAAGCTTCATAGACACATCCAAACTCCCTAAGGGACTGAATTACTGGGCTGAGGCTGGGGACCCCGGTCTTTGGGGCAATCTAGATCAACTGGCATAATATAGTTCATTAAAAAATGTTCTACATCCTACTTTGGTGAGTTGTGTCCTGGGTCTTAAAAGTTTGTGAGCAGCCATCTAAGATACTCCACTGGTCCCACCCTGTCTGGAGCAAGGGAAAATAAAGAATACCAAAGACACAAGTGAAAGATTAGCTCAAAGGACTAATGGACCACAACTACCACAGTCTCCACCAGACTGAGTCAAACACAACTAGATGGTGGCCAGCTACCACCACCCACTGCTCTGACAGGGATCACAATAGAGGGTCCTGGACAGAGCTGGAGAAAAAATGTAGAACAAAATTTCAACTCACAAAAAAAGACCAGACTTACTGGTCTGACAGAGACTGGAGAAACCCTGAGAGTATGGCCCTGGACACCCTTCTAACTCAGCACTGAAGTCACTCCTGAGGTTGACCCTTCAGCCAAAGATTAGACAGGCCCATAAAACAGAATGAGACTAAATGGTCACACCAGTCCAGGGGCAAGTATAAGTAGGCAGGAGGGGACAGGAAAGCTGGTAATGGGGAACACAAGGCAGAGAAGGGAAGAGTCATGGGGTTGGCAACCAAAGTCACAAAACAATATGTGCATTAATTGTTTAATGAGAAATTAATTTCTCCGTAAACCTTCATCTAAACTACAATTAAAAAAAAAAAAAAAAAAAAGAAGGAGCCCAAGGACAGGCCCTTGGGTGAGGGCAGAAGCCATAGCCTAATACAGTGTAGTTTAATGGGACCAATAGGTTCTTCTGTTCCCAGAATTCTCCCCTATCACCTCTCCTGATGCCCCAAATTCATTTCTTTTGAACACTGCTTTTTTTCCCCCTAGGATTCCATAATCTATTAAAGGGACCCTATTAAAGGATCATTAGCTAGTCTGACAGTGAGGCCCTTAGGGTTTAGAACATAGAAGACTGAAGAGAAAAGCGTCACAGGGAAGATGAGTAGGGTAAGGAATTAATTCTTATTTAACCCTCAGTTATGTGGTAGGCACGTTTCCTTGAACTTTTCCAAACATTTTCTTATACAAATGTTACAACACTGTGACTCAGGTACAGATGAGGAAACTAAAGCTCAGAGGGGCCAACTGATTTGCCCAAGGTCATACAGCTAGTTAATAGCAGGTAGGAGTGCCCAAAACCAAAGAAAACCGAAGTATCTTCCTTGCCCACAGAGTAGTCCTAAGACCTATTTTACATAGTGAATGATTTTCAGATTACTGGAATAATCGTTAATAGCAATAATCCCCTCCAAAGATCTGGATCTTAAGGCATTCAAATGTTTGTTGAATACAATAGTAATGACTAGGCTTGGGTTTCTGCTAAAAAAGACTAAACAGTGAAAATTCCACTGAAACGGAACATAACATTGTAGATTAAATAACTCTAGAAAAACAACAACGCAATATTCTTCAAGTATAAGAAATATAAGCATCATTTACAAATTTAACAACAGAAATGACTGCCTCAAAAATCTGTGAGCTTAGCAACAAAGGATGTGGGTTAGATACGGCAAGAAAATTATACTTAGGAGAAAGAAATCAATTTCCATTAGTCAAATTTCATGGATTAGAAGAATAAGCACTCTAGATAAAAAGGAAAAGTTAATAGAATTTTGAAGCAATTCAATAACTATTTAAAAACACTCAAGCCACACAATGGCAAAACAGTCATAAGATTTGGGGAAACATAATCAAAAGCATAATTATTAGAAGCAAATATTGTTGATGTAATGGAATTAAACACCAATTAATCAGTTGAAAATATTTAGCAAGCCCTAATTAAATGCTCAACATTCCAATTCATGTTGACCAAAAAGAGGGGAAAAAAAAAAAATCAAGAGACTTAGACATGCAATGCACTTGATGACTGGGTGTTGTATAAGACACAGAAGTTGAAAGAAATGGTTTCTATCCCACTTCTTGTTGTTAGTTGCTGTCGAGTCAGCTCCAATTCATGGTGACCTTATGTATAACAGAACTAACTATTGCCCAGTCGTGTATCATCTTCATGATTGTTGGTATGTTTGAGCTGGTTGTTGTAGCTATTGTATAGTGTCTTCTAACCTAGGGGGCTAATCTCCCAGCACTATATCAAACAATATTCTGTTGTAATCCATAAGGTTTTCCTTGGATAATTTTTGGAAGTAGATTGCCAGGCCTTTCTTTCTAGTCTGTATTTATCTGGAAGCTCTGCTGAAACCTGTCCACCATGGATGACCCTGTTGGTATCTGAAACACCAGTGGCATAGCTTCCAGCATCATAGCAACAAGCAAGCCACTACAGTACGACAAACTACAGACAGGTAGTGCCTCCCTCTTTTAGGAGTTCACAACGTATACATGTGTCTTTAATATTTTTCATGTCTTTAATGCCTGTAAGTAGAGTGTGGCAAATGTTTCCAGACAGGTTTTGATCTTGTGCTATGGCAGGCACATGAAGGGGGGAGATTAATGTTCACTCGGGCTGTGAGTTGTGTTATTTGAGGAGAGAGGAGAGTGGGAGAGATGGCCCATGCCCCAGCTTACTTACGGCCTGGCTGAGAATACAAGGCTAATACACTGGAACAGAGATTTTGATTCAGCCAGACCTGTTCTGCCTATGGGGAAATAGCCTCAAATCTAAAGCAAAGCAGCTCGTTTTATGCTTTTCTCCATTTTTTCTCCCAGTAGCTTGTTGAGGTTCTTCCAACATTATAGTATTTATCTCAATTTTAAGGGCAAAAGCCTTTGATGATTTGGCTGGGGACCACAATCATTTTGGTATGCTTATTCTTCATTAAAATCATGGCAGTGATTGAATTTATATGAGACGTTTAAAATTGCCATGGCCAAAACCAGCTGTAACTGATCAGAAGAAGAAAATAATATAGGAATACTTGTAAACCAAGAAAACAATCCTTCCTCTAAACCAATAAAGAAACACACAGACACATCGATTAACAGTATGACACTTCTGACCCTTCACCAGTTAAGCTATTAATGAGTTATTTCCCTGGTCGTGGTGCTACACAGCCAATCTCTCACATTCTCTTCCTATCCTCTGCATATTTTTAGCAGCAGGGTGAGTCAAGATATCTGAGTTGGAGAAAAATCTGTCCAAGCGAGTTCTGAGAGGGATCATGAGGCATGTCTCCCTGTACCTACTTTTAGATGCCACACTCATTTATTCAATAAACTTACTGAGTGCCTGCTATGTGGCAGGCACAGTTATGAGCATCAGGGATGCACCTGTGGACAAGGCAGACACAGCTGCTGCCCTCATGGAATTTACTCTGGTGGGGAAGGGAGGATAAATAGGAGGGGTGGTACCAACAGGTAATGAGAGTTGTAGTATATTGTATACATGACAAGTGCTTGATAGGGGTGTGTAAGCTGTGTTGTAAAGAACGAGAAGGAGTTAGCCAGGCAGAGGGCAGGAATGAGGTGGAAGGAGTGTTCCAGGCAGGGGAACATCATGCATAAAGTAAAGAGGTTAGAGAGAGCACAGCATGACGGAGGAATTGAAAGTGGTGAGCAGAAGGAGGTGAAGCTGGAGAGGTAAGTGGGACCAGATTCTAAAGGACTGAGTTTTTTTCACTGAAATTTTCTTCTAGAACTCAGCTGGGGGAGGTGGGCATTTGGTTAGTGATTTTTCTGTTCTGTGTTGTCTCCTCACTACCCCAACCAAAACCAAACACAAAGCCCTTGCTGTCAAGTTGATTCTGACTCATGGTGACCCCCATGTGTTACAGAGTAGAACTGCTCCACAGGGTTTTCTTGGCTGTCATCTTTACAAAAGCAGATCATCAGGCCTTTCTTCTGTGGTGCTGCTGAGTGAGTTCCAACTGCCATCCTTTAGGTTAGTAGTCTAGCACAAACCATTCTGTGCTACCCAGGGACTTTTTCTCATTACCCCACTCCATCCTTTTTCCAGGGACACTGAGCTAGGAATAAGGTTCTAGGCTGTATTCTCTCTAGTCTAAATAAATGAATCATTTCCACTGGTCTTGAGAATCAACTTAAAATTTGGATTGAGGTGGGTGTGAAGTGAGGGTGGTGTTTTGTGCCTGGTTCAACACAAGCTTTTGGGAAGTTAAGAGTTTATAGGCTATGGGTTTGAACATATCCACTGAGGATGGAACAGCTGCCTAACTTTTTAAGAGGGTTGGGAAGATTGGTGGAGGTAATATTTTGATTTCCTATTGCAAGTAACTTCTTGAGGCCCATCTTTTGGCTGTTTGGACCTTGTGAGATTAAAGAGGCTGCTGTAGGTGTAATTTCCAAACTCACCTTGGGAGATTAGAACTCTGTGAGATATATTTTTTTCGTATTCATGAGGGTGGTGTGTGTGCATAGGAGAATTTCTAACTTGCTAGAAAGCAATGTGGGTGTGGTGAAGCTTTAGTGTTCTATAGACTTTACTGTGCAGAAGGGCCAAACTCAATTGCTTTCTTGATATGTAAGGTAATGAAAAAGATATTGATCCGGTTTATTCTGTTGGTGTGGAGATGGTAAACTGGGAACAAATTTGCCTTCTTATGAGGAGAGAGAAGCAGCTTTCATTGACTGGGGATGAGACCGACCCTACATTTGTATTAAAAAGCATCTTTCCACAAGGTGAATGGCTCTCACTGACCTGGTAGCCGGACTAGCTCTCCAACTCAAGGGGCTGAAGGACAATTGGACTTTAGTAACATCTTGGCAGGGGCGGTGATTAAGGATGAAGATTTCAGTGAGAAGTCCTGGCTGTGCATTCCAAGTCCCAGGAAGTGAGAAATGCTGGGCAGAGTGTGTTAGTTGCTTGCTCCATATCCATTTTCCTTTCTCCTTTACTAAAAGAAAATTTATCTCTTTTTGAGGGTGGCCTTATGTCTACTTGGGGAAAAATGATGTGTTTAAACCACTGTAAACAGATCTCTGCTCCTTGCAGACAAACCCAATTCTTAACTGGTACAAATGCCTTCAGGCTTGAGAGAGACACCTGGGAGAGGATCCAACCTTGGGCAGAGGAGTCCCAAGAATATGCTTTCAGAAGCATGACTCTGTAGAGGTCTGTTGATCTCGGAGGCATTTGCTCATGAATTACTGGGACAGCGAGAGTGCCTCCCACAAGCTGACTGTCACAATCTATCCGTGTGTCTAAGATATACCTCGAACATTGTCTTTTCCCTAATCATAACCAGGTTGTATGCTACCCCTGTGAACTTGTTTTGTTGAAATTATAGCTGAATATTATAGCTCTGTGTAGTGTCTGACAGACCTTATTTGGGCTTAGCTCTTTTTCTCATTATAAAGGACCAGGTGGGAGAACTGGGAGGCTGAATAAACCCACGCCTTTAATTAATTCATCAAATAAATATTCAGTGCCTATTATGTACCAAGGAACCTTAGTGGTGCAACGGTTAACAGCTCGACCGCTAACCAAAAGGCTGGTGGTTCAAACCCACTGAGTGGCTCCGTGGGAGAAAGATCTGGAGATCTGCTTCCATAAAGATTACAGCCAAGAAAACTCTATAGGGCTTTTTTCCTCTGTCACATGGGGTCGCTATGAGTCAGAATCTACTTGTTGGCACTCAATGACAACAACGATGTACCAGGCATTGTGTTAAGTGTTAGGAGTAAAATGATGAATGTGATAGACAATGTCTATGTCTTGTGGTCTAGACTTGAGACAATATTATTACCCTATTAAATACCTCCTATGAGCCAGGTACTGTATTAGGCGCATCATACACATCATCTTATATAGTTTTCATGACAAACTGGTGAGATAGGCATTAAAGCCTTTTAGAGATTTAAAAATAAAAATGATTATCAGAGAGATTATATAAATATCTTACTAACCCGTGGTCATTGAGTCAGCTCCGACTTATAGCAACCCTGTAGGACAGAGTAGAGCTGCCCCATAGCGTTTCCAAGGCTATAATGTTTCCAGAACCAGACTGCCATATCTTTCTCTCTGGGAGCAGGTGATGGATTAGAATTGCCAACTTCCTGGTTAGCAGACAAGTATTTAACCACTGTGCCACTAGGGCTCCTTAAATATCTTACTACGTTGTTAAACAAGAGAGTTGGGATTCTACCTGACTTCAAGAGTCATAGTTCTAACAAACCTGGTAATCTCCAATGACCCTGTTTCTGTTAGGGAATATATGCACGCAACGTACCCTGGTACTGACTTAATGGGTGAGAGGGATAGAGAAGCTGGAGATGTTGTCTCTAGAGCTAAGTGCGTGTTTGAAATTACATCATTTCTAGAGCAGAAACAGATTGGTGAGCAATTGGTGACCATCCAAAAAAAGCAGTGAGTGTCAGAATTGGGGAAAAATGAAAGTATAAGCTATGTCTTCTGTCTGTATTCTCAGCATCTAATAAAATGATTGGTACATGTAATTATGGGACACTCAATATGTGTTGAATTGAAAGAATTAACTCCCGACTCACAGTCTAGGTGTAGGAAATTCCAGATTCCCATTACACCAAATATTTGTTGAACACCTATTATATTCCAGATTTACGGTAAGCGCTGGATGAATAGAGGATCAGATTCCCGCCCATAGAGAGTTCATTGTCTCATAATGCCCTTTTAGTCTTTAGGACCAGAGGACTAGGAGAAGATCTAGGACCCATTGTTGCTGTAACAAATCACCACAAACTTAGTGACTTAAAAAAAAAAAAAAACAAAACAAATTTATTGCCTTAATGTTCTAAAGGTTGGAAGTCCAAAGTTAGTTTCACTGGGCTAAAATTAAGATGTAGGCAGGGGTGCATTTTTTTGGAGGTTCTGAGGGAGAATTTTTTCCTTGCCTTTTTCATCTTCTAGAGGTCACCTGAATTCCTTGATCTGTGATCCTGCATCCATCTTCAAAGCCATCAGTGTAGCATCTTCATTCCTCTCTGACCTTGAGTTCTTTCCTTCCGTCTTCTCTCTCTCACTCTGATCTTCTTGTTTCCCTCTTAAAAGGACCCTTGTGATTACATTGGGCGCACCTGGATAATTCAGGATGTTGTTTTGTTAGGTGCTGTTAAGTTGGTTCTAATTCATAGCGACCATATGTACAAAAGACCAAAACACTGCCCAGTCCTGCACCATCCTCACAATTGTTGCTATGATCAAGCCCAACGTTGCAGGCACTGTGTCAGTCCATCTGTCTGATGATCTTTCTCCCTTTTCCTGACCCTCTACCAAGCATGATATCTTTCTCCAAGGATTGGTCCTTCTGATAACATCTCCAAAGTACAGAAAATGAAATCTTGTCATCCTCGCTTCTAAGGAGCATGCTGGCTATACTTCTTCCAAGACAAATTTATACGTTTTTCTGGCAGTCTGTGGTATATTCAATACTCTTCACTACCATCATAATTCAAAGGCATCAGTTCTTCGGGCTTCCTTATTCATTGTCCAGCTTTAACATGCATATGAGGTGATTGAAAATACCATGGCTTGGATCAGGTGAACCTTAGTCCTCAAAGTGACATCTTTGCTTTTTAACACTTTAAAGAGGTCTTTTGCAGCAGATCTGTCCAATGCAATACATCTGATTTCTTGAGTGCTGCTTCCGTCAGTGTTGACTGTGGATCCAAATAAAATGAAATCCTTGACAAATTCAATATTTTCTCCATTTGTCATTACATTACTTATTGGTCTAATTGTGATGATTTTTGTTTTCTTTATGTTGAGGTGTAATCCATACTGAAGGCTGTAGTCTTTGATCTTTATAAACATAATAGGACATGTAAAATGAGAGTCTCTGATAGAATATAAAGAATGCAGCCCCATTCAGGGAAAGCAGTACAGACCCTAAGTGGACTATCCATTTAAGGCCTAAAATAGATGACTCAGAGATAAAGTTGTCTGAGAAAGACTTGTGCTGTTCTGTATAAGGTGCTAAGAGTCTGCTTTATGATCTCGTGGGACACTGACCCAGATTCCACCTCATCTGACCTCAGTTTGATTACCAAACTGGTCTGGAACACATATCTTTTCTTAGCCTCTGATGCCTCAACCCATAATTATGACCAGTCGTCCTGACTTGTCCTTGGCTTTGGCCTTATCCAACACTTAGTGCAATCTTTGCCTATCTCTTCAACCACTTGCCATTGAGTCAGTTCCCAACTCATGGTGACCCCATGTGTGTCAGAATAGAACTGGTTCAAACTTAGGAAGATAGGGGTAAATTTCAAAGCGACCACAAAGAAAGTTAACCAACTCATCAAAATAAAAGAAAAAGAAGAAAAACATAAAGACTCATAAACACAAAATCTATAATAATGAAAGAAATGAAAAGAAAATCCACAAACAAAAGGAACTCAGCACAGGAAAGCAAGAGGAATGAAGAAAACATCAACACCACAAAAAAAAGATCAACAATATGAAAGCAATAAACTCATATCTATTGATAATCACACTGAATGTAAAAAGCTTAAATGGACCTGTAAATAGAAAGTGGCAGAACAGATAAAAAACATGACCCATCAATATGCTGTCTCCAAGAGATACACCTTAGACACAAAGACATAAATATATTAAAAATAAAAGGATAAAAAAATATATCAAGTGAACAGCAACAAAAAAAGATCAGGACTGGCAATACTAATCTCAGATAAAACAGACTTTAAGACAAAATCCATCATAAAAGACAAGGAAGGACATTATATAATGATTAAGGGGACAATCCACCAAGAAGATATAACCTTGATAAATATCTACGCACCCAACAACAGGGATTCAAAATAAATAAAACAAACCCTAACAGCCCTGAAAAAAGGAATAGACAGTTCCGTAATAATAGTAGAGACTTCAAAACACCACTCTTGGTAAAGGACAGAACATCTAGAATGAAATTTAGCAAAGATACAGAAGATCTTAAGGCCACAATCAACAATCTTGACCTCATAGATAGGTATAGAACACCCTACTCAAAAGCAGCAAAGTATACATTCTTTTCCAATGCACATGGAACATTTTCCAGAATGGACCATACTTTAGGCCACAAAGCAACCCTCAGTAAAATCGAAAACATCGAAATAATACAAAGCATCCTCTCTGATCACAATGCCATAAAAGTAGAAATCAATAACAGGAAGAGCAAGGAAAAAAAATCAAATACATGGAAATTGAATAACACCTTGCTTAAAAACCACTGGTTAATAGAAGAAATCAAAGAGGAAATACAAATATTCCTAGAATCAAATGATAATGAAAGCACATCATACCAAAACCTTTGGGACACAGCAAAGGTAGTACTCAGAGGTCAATTTATAGCAATAAACACACACACATCAAAAAAGAAGAACAGGCCCAAATCAAAACATTAGCCCTACAACTTGAACAAATAGAAAGAGAACAGCAAAAGAAGCCTACAGGCACAAGAAGAAAGGAAATAATAAAGATTAGAGCAGAAATAAATGAAATAAACAACAGAAAAACAATAGAAGAACAAACAAGACCAAAAGTTGGTTCTTTGAAAAGATTAAAAAAAAAAAAAAATCAACAAAGCACTGGTCAAACTGGAAAAAGAAAAACAAGAGAGGAAGCAAATAATCCAAATAAGAAATGAGATGGGGGGACATTACAACAGACCCAACTGAAATAAAAAGAATCATAACAGAATACTATGAAAATTGTACTCCAATAAATTTTAGAACCTAGAGGAAATGGACAAATTTCTAGAAACACACTACCTACCTAATCTAACACAAACTGAGACAGAAAATCAGAACAGATCCATAACAAGAGGAGAGATGGAAGAGATTTAAAAAAGAAAAAGAAAAAAAACTTCCAATAACAAAAAGGGCTGGCTCATATGGCTTCACTAGAGAATTCTACCAAACATTCAGAGACGAGCTCACACCAGTACTACTCAAAGTATTTCAGAGTATAGAAAAGGAAGCAATACTCCTGAATTTATTCTATAAAGCCACCATAACCCTGATACCAAAGCCAGCAAAGATGCCACAAAAAAAGAAAATTAGAAACCAATATCCCTCATGGATATAGATGCAAAAATTCTCAAAAAAAATTCTAGCCAATAGAATTCAGCATTATATCCAAACAATAATACACTATGACCAAGTGGGATTCATACCAGGTATGCAAGGATAGTTCAACATTAGAAAATCAGTCAATGTAATCCTCCACATAAATAGAAGAAAAGAATCACATGATCATCTCAATTGACACAGAAAAAGCATTTGATAAAGTCTGACTCCCATTCCTGATAAAAACTCTCCAGAAAATAGGAATAAAAGGGAAATTCCTCAACATTAAAGGGCACCTATACAAATCCAGGAGCCCTGGTGGTGCAGTGGTTAAGAGCTACAGCTACTAACCAAAAGGTCGGCAGTTCGAATCCACCAACCTCTCCTTGGAAACCCTATGGGGCAGTTCTGTTCTGTCCTACAGGTTCACGATGAGTTGAAATCAACTTGATGGCAACAGGTTCAGTTTTGTGGTTTATACAAAACCAACAGCCAACATTATTCTCAATGGAGACAGGCTGGAGGCATTCCCCCTGAGAATGAGAACAAGACAAGGATGCCCTTTATCACCACTCCTATTCAACATTGTTTTGGAAGTCCTAGATAGAGCAATAAGGCAAGAAAAAGAAATAAAGGCATCCAAATTGGTAATGAAGAAGTAAAACTGTCCCTATATGCAGATGATATCTATACACAGAAAACCCAAAAGACTCCACAAGACAACTACTGAAACTAATGAAAAGATTCAGCAGAGTAGCAGGATATAAGATCAGCATACAAAAATCAGTTGGATTCCTATACATCAACAAAAAGAGCTTTGAAAAGGAAATCAGGAAAATAATACCATTATAATAGCCCCTAAAAAAAAAAATACTTAGGACTAAATCTAACCAGTGATGTAAAAGATCTATACAAAGAAAACTACAAAATACTACTGTAAGAAACCAAAAGAGACCTACATAAATGGAAAAACATACCATATTCATGGATAGAAGACTCAACATTGTGAAAATGTCAATTCTATCCAAAGCAATCTACAGGTATAATGCAATCCGTATCCAAATACCAATAGCATTCTTTAAAGAGATGGAAAAAACAATCACCAACTTTATATGTAAAGGAAAGAGATCCAGGATAAGCAAAGCATTAGTGAAGAATAAGAACAAAGTAGGAAAACTCACACTATCTAATCTCAGAACCTACTATACAACCACAGCACTCAAAATAGGCTGGTACTGGTACAACGACAGACACAAAGACTAATGGAACAGAATCAAGAAACCCAGACGTAAATCCATCCACCTGTGGTCAGCTGATCTTTGACAAAGGCCCAAAGTCCATTAAATGAGGAAAATACAGTCTTTTTTAACAAATGGGGCTGGCAAAACTGTATGTCTATCTGTAAAAAAATGAAACAGGACCCATACCTCACACAATACACAAAAACAAACTCAAAATGGATCAAAGACCTAAATATAAAATCTAAAACTACAAAGATTATGGAACTAACAATAGGGACAATACTAGGGGCCCTCATACATGGCATAAATACAATACAAATCACAACTAACAATGCACAAACACCAGAAGAGAAACTAGATAACTAGGAGCTCCTAAAAATTAAACACTCATGCTTATCATAAGACTTCACCAAAAGAGTAAAAAGAGAACCTTCAGACTGGGAAAAAATTTTTGGCTATGACATATCCAACAAGGGTCTAATCTCTAAAATCTATAGAATACTTCAACACTTCAACAACAAAAAGACAAATAATCTGATACATGGGCAAAAGGTATGAACAGATGCTTCACCAAAGAAGACATTCAGGCAGCTAACAGACACATGAGGAAATGCTCTCCACCGTTAGCCATTAGAGAAATGCAGATCAAAACTAGAATGAGATACCATTTCAACCCAACATTACTGGCACCCATCAAAAAAAAAAAACAAAAAAAACACAGAAAATAGCCCCCAGACACCCTTTTAGCTCAGACGTGAAGTCACTCCCGAGGTTCAGCCTTCAGCCGGGGATTGGACAGCCCCATAAAACAAAACGGGACTAATGAGGCACAGCAGTCCAGGGACATGTACTAGAAGGCTGGTGACAGGGAATTCAGGGTTGAGAAGGGACAGTGTTGACATGACAGTTGTTATGTTAACAACATGGGTTGTTAACGATTGTCCTAAGGCAATATGTGTACTAACTATTTAATGAGAAACTATTTGTTCTGTAAACCTTCATCTAAGGTACAAAAAAAAAAAAAAAAAAAGGAATTATCTATGTGAGATCAAGTTGACAACAGCAACTCAAACGGTTTGATGGGAAGCCTAGGGGCCAGTGAGTTGAAGATAATGGTGATGGAATAATTTGGAAAAGGATAGTGAGAATAGCAGCACAACTGGAAGAATGTAATCGATGTCACTGAATTGTACATGTGGAAATTTCTGAAATGGTGTATCTTTGGCTATGTATATTTTCACCAAGAAAAGGTCCTCCAAGGTCAAGAAGGGAGAGTGTTGACGTGTCATGGGGTTGTTAACCAATGTCATAAAACCATATGTGTAATGACTGTTTAATGAGAAACTATTTGTTCTGTAAGCATTCACCTAAAGTACAATAAAAAATATTAAAAAAAACACAGAAAATAACAAACATTGGAGAGGTTGTGGGGAGATTGGAACTCTAATGCACTGCTGGTTGGAATATAAAATGGTACAACCCCTATGGGAAATGATATGATGCCTTTTTAAAAAGCTAGAAATAGAAATACCATATGATTCAGCAGTCCCACTCCTAGGGATATCTCCTAGAGAAGTAAGAGCCATCACATGGATAGACATATGTACACCCATATTCATTGCAGCATTATTCACAATAGCAAAAAGATGGAAGCAACCTAAGTGCCCATCAACAGTTGAATGAATAAACAAATTATAGTACATACAGACAATGGAATACTACGCCAAGATAAAAGAACAAATGATGAATCTGAGAAGCATCTCACAACATGGATGAGTCTGAAGGGCATTATGCTGAGTGAAATAAGTCAATCACAAAAGGTAAAATATTGTATGAGATCACTATTATAAAAACCCAAGAAAAGGTTTACACACAGAAGGAAACAATCTTTGATGGTTACCAGGGAGGGGAGTGGTGGAGAGGGGAAGTCACTAAGTTGATAGTATACAAGTGTTAACTTTGGAGACAGGAAAGACAACACGCAATATAGGGGAAATCAGCACAGCACAACTTGATCAAGGCAAAGTCATAGAAGCTTCTTAGACACACCCAAACACCTTGAGGGACCGAGTTAACAGGGCTAAGGGCTGGGCCCATGATCTCAGGAGGGTATCTAGGTCAATTGGTGTAACATAGTTCGTAAAGAAAATGCTCTACATCCTACTTTGGTGAGTAGTGTCTGCGGTCTTAAAAGCTTGAAAGCTGCCATCTAAGATACATCTATTAGTCCTACCATGTTTGAAGCAAAGAAGAATGAAGAAAACCAAAGACACAAGGAAAATACTAGTCCAAAGGGCTAATAGGCCACATGAACCATAGCCTCCACCAGCCTGGGCCCAGAAGAATTAGATGGTGCCCAGATACCACCACTGACCACTCTGACAGGGATCACTATAGAGGGTCCTGGACAGAGCAGGAGAAAAATAAACAACAAAATTCAAATTATTAAAACAAAGATCAAACTTGCTGGTCTGACAAAGACTGGGGGAACATCTGAGGCTATGGTCCCCAGACACCCTGATAACTCAGAACTGAAGCCACTCACAAAGCCCACCTCTCAGCCAAAGATCAGACAGTCCTATAAAACAAACAGTAACACATGTGAGGAACGAGCTTCTAAGTTCAATCAAGTATACGAGACCAAAAGGGCAGCATCTGCCCAAAAGCAAAGATAAGGAGGCAGGAAGGGACAGGAAAACTGGATGAAGAACACGGGGAACCAGAAGTAGAAAAGGAAAGGGGGAAGAGGATGACACAATGCAGGGATTGCCACCAATGTCACAAAACAATTTGTGTATAAATTTTTGAATGATAATCTAATTTGAGCTGTAAACTTTTACCTAAAGCACGGTTAAAAGAAAAAAAAGCAAGAAACCAAAGGATGTATTGCATTGGGCAAATCTGCAGCAAAAGACCTCTTTAAAGCACTAAAAAGCAAAAATGTCACTTTAAGTACTAAGGTGACCTGACCCAAGCCATGGTATTTTCAATCATCTCATATGCATGCGAAAGCTGGACAGTGAATAAGGAAGACCGAAGAAGGATTGATACCTTTGAATTGTGGTGTTGGCGAAGAATATTGAATATCCCATGAAATTCCAGAAGAATGAACAAATCTGTGTTGGAAGAGGTACAGCCAGAATGCTACTTAGAAGCAAGGACTTTGTCTCAAGTAATTTGGACACGTTATCAGGAGGGACCAGTCCCTGGAGAAGGACATCATGCTTGGTAAAATAGAGGGTCAGCCAAAAAGAGGAAGACCCTCAACGAGATGGAAACCTTGGTGTCATAGTGGTTAAGAGTTTGGCTGTTAACTAAAAGGTCGGCAGTTTGAATCTACCAGGGGCTCCTTGGAAACCCTATAGGGCAGTTGTAATCTGTCCTATAGGGTTGCTGCGAGTTGGGATCGACTTGCAGGCAATGAGTCTCAATGAGATGGATTGATACAGTGGCTACAACAATGAGCTCAAACATAGCAACCAGTGTGACGATGGCGGTGGACAGAGCAGTGTTTCCTTCTGTTGTGCATAGGGTCCGCTATGAGTCGGAAGTGACACAGTAGCATCTAACAACAACAACATATTTAGGTTCTGGGGCAGACTGGGGCCTGGTTGGCTGGTTTCTCCTCTAGACTGATGGAGACTCATTCTTCTGAGGGTTTAGAAACTCTTCTTTAAAAACCTTTCCACGGCCAATTCTAGGCACCATCTCCCCTACTCTGCTCATGGATCTTGACTCAGATTCTTGGGACCAATGACGTTAGTTTATGAACCTCATGACCACCACAGAGCGACCTCTGGTGGCCACAGAAGAGTTTTCCCTGCAGCACGGTTAACAGTACAGTTAACTGTCCTGGGTGGGGATTCCACTTATAGCCTTGATCCCAGAAGACGCTTGCTTTAGTTGAGTTAATTTATTTCGGATGGGCACCAGAGCAGAACTGAAGATAAGGGTTAGAGAATGTTGCCAATCACACAGACACATAGTATTCTTTGTGATTAGCTCATCAGAGAGTAATGACGTTTTCCCTTGATTTTTCCAGGTAAGAGCCCATCCGCCATGATGTTTTGATGATATGGACATAGCTTAACATAATCAGCAGCTTCACAGAACCAAAACGGGTATTGGAAAAGTGTGAGTATAAATATCCTGTGATGCTTTGAAAATGAGAGAGAGCATATTTTTTTAAATAGAGCTGAACTTTTAAAAACTCAAATTGAAAAATCAGCTGTTAGATCCTCTCTCCTACAGAGACACTAGAGAATATTCTCCTAGGAAATAGCCTATTATATCTTTATCTATTTGTCTTCCATCTTCTGTTTTACAGATAATCTCTGCAGGTGACTAAGAAAAACCTCCCAGCTTTTTCCCTTTTATGTAGACTATCATTTAGATAATATTTCTTCTAGATTTTTATCCTATTTGCAAATGATTCTTATCTCCAGATGTTTTGAAATAATGCCTTTCCTTTTACTATTTTCTATTCTTTTAAGAAATAGTTCCTCTTATTCTTGTATAATTTACCAAATTATATCACATATTTCTTTATACTTCCTTTTTCTAGTTTAAGTCTTCACTATCCCTTTTCAAAATCTCTTTTCAACGCCTTGTTAATGATATTGAAATTTTAGAGGTAATTCACATTTCTTTCTCTCATAACATTAAAGCGCACACAAATATTTCAAGGACACAGGATATTCTCATGGGCTATTTTTAAACATGCTCTAGCTTTCCTGATTTCTGCAAAAAAGTGTTTAAATCTTCACTTTCTCTAACATCTTAGAAAATGCTGATTCAACACTGCTAAAATAAGATGTTTACTTATATTAGGAGTAAAATGTTGAGTAATTTCTTTTTAATTTTAAGGTACCCATCTATTTCTGGTATGCTCAACTCAAATCTATTCAGTTGCAGCCTGTTTTCTTCTGTAAAATTAGAGATGCTATATTAATGTTTATTAAAAAAATGGTTATATTTTTAATTTGTGGCTATGTATTTTTTAATAAGATGTTAATAGTTTTGGATTCACAATCTATGCCCATGGAAGCAGCAGTTAAGAAATCAAACAACACGTTGCATTGGGCAAATCTGCTGCAAAAGACCTCTTTAAAGTGTTTTAAAGCAAAGATGTCACTTTAAGGACTAGGGTGCACCTGACCCAAGCCATGGTATTTTCAATCACCTCATATGCATGTGAAAGCCGGACAGTGAATTAGGAAGATCAAAGAAGGATTGATGACTTTGAATTATGCTGTTGGCGAAGAATACTGAATATACCATGGACTGCCCAAAGAACGAACAAGACTAAGTCTCTCTGTCCTAGCATTTAAGGAATATTTTGGCTGTACTTCTTCCAAGACAGATTGGTTCATTCTTCTTCTGAATCTGGCTTGAATTTCTGGCAGTTCCCTGTTGATGGACTGCCGCAACTGCTTTTGAATGATCGTCAGCAAAATTATAGTTGTGTGTGATATTAATGATATTGTGCGATAATTTCCACATTCTTTTGGATCACCTTTCTTTGGAATGGGTACAAATATGGATCTCTTCCAGTCAGTTGAGCGGGTAGCTGTCTTTCAAATTTCTTGGCATAGACAAATGAATGCTTCCAGTCATAGAAGTAATAGAAAGAGGCATTTGAAGGATTTAGAGAACTAAAATGGATAGGAGGGAGAGAAGAACATTGCGGGCAGAGAGAGCAAGAACATAAGATTGGGAATTATGCATAAAACTAGGGAGTAGAATGACTGTGTATGCATTTTTGCTGGAGCACAGAGAGCACTGGGAGATGTTTGGGAGGGCACGTGAACCAGATTCTAGCATGCCTTTGATATGTTGTTAAAGAGATTAGATTTCAATCTGTATTCAGTAAGGAGCTATAGAAGGATTCTGAGCTAAAAAATGATCCGGTCGTTCTGCTGGTATTGTAGAAAATGGATTAAATGAGGTCCTTACTAGAATTCGGGACGTCCGTTTAAAAGCTATTGCAAAGAGAAAGAAGTAGAGAAGTAGCATTTAATGATAGCCTACTGTGTTCCCAAAATTATATCTATATGGAGTACTTTAAAAGGCATAGTCTTAATTATAGGAGGGTATGTTCAAGGAGGCAGTTTGAACACAGACTCATTCATGTTTATTGTGGCAGATATCACCAATATTTACTAATTTCCCCTATTCCCATGTACACGAGCATTAGGCTTTGCAGGCCCTCAAAGTTAGGCACACCTGTTACTTCCAGGTAGAAGCACTTAAGAGCTGGTGCCTGATTCTCCTTGTTTTCTTCCCCTGGAACAGAGACTGTGGAAGCATGTGTTGATACAGAAGTGCTGCAGAAACAAAGGGGCCTATAGTGCTGAGCTAACACATGAAGGACAGGCACGCTAGAGCCACCTGACTTGCAGTGGACTTTGAGTGCACAGAAATTAACTTTTGCCATGTAAACCTCTGAGGTTTTGGTATTGTTTGTTACTGCAGTGTAACCTGGACTACTACTGCCCAACAGAACTTTCTGCGATGATGGAAAGATTCTGTATCTGCACTGTCCAATATGGTAGCCACTGGCCACCTGTGGATACTGAACACTTGAAATGGGCTAGTGTGACTGAGGAACTGAATTTTTTATTTGACTTAGTTTTGATTAATTTCAATTTAAACTTAAAAATTTCTTTAGCTCCTTGAGAAAATCTATCAAAGTGTCTTGAATATCATGTTGTTGTTGTCAGTTGCTGTTGAGTTGGCTCCGACTCTTGGTGACCTTATGTATGACAGAATGAAATGTTGCCTGGTCCTGAGCCCTCTTCATGATCGCTGAATATCATAGGTCCTTCATATATTACACAATAAATACTCAATTATTTAGTATTAGTATTTTGTGAGTTTAATTAAGCAGCCCTCACTGATGGTGTTTTTTGTCACTAGAGGGAATGTTTCTAGTGAGCAAAAGCTATATGACTTGTTTTTCTTAAACAATCTTATTGTGACCTTTTGATTAAAAAAAAATTAATAGGCTGGCTACTCAATAGTTTACAAAGTGCTTTTTTAAAAAAATTATTTATTTATTTAATTTATTTATTTATTATCAAGACAACTCTGTGAGGCAGGTATTGTCTTCATTTTGAACAGGTAGAGCTGCTCTGTGAGCAAGCCAGGTGAGGCTGACTTCTTATTCTTGACCCCATAAAACTACCAGCACTTTATTCTTTTCTGGGCAACTTTCCCACATTTAAAGTACCTCCTTCTGTTAAAACTTCTTAAGCCACATTCTTTTATAAACTTTTCAAATGTACCTATTCAATGCAACATTCAAAATAATCACACATCCCAAGAATCCATCTAACAAAATTTCCCCACTAAAAAAGTCTGATGCTCCCAGAGGTGCAAATTCAACCCTAACAGCCTGTCTGAACCTTCTGAGTCTTCAGCCCCTGTTAACCCATCTGGGTCAGCACTCCAAGTCTTGTTAGAGAGTTCCTTTCAGGAGCCTAACTTTATAAGCTGTCTTAGAAGGTAGTGACTACCTTTCAACAGGAAATGTCTATTCCCCATCTGGTAAGAAAATGGCTTCCTCTCTCTCTCTCTCCCCTCAATTCCTTTCCTTTAGCATAGTGTGAGTTTTCTGCTAGAGAATGACTCAGGCATAGCCTCCATGATCTGGCTCCCACCTGTACCTCTAGACTCTCGCCACACAGAACCAGGTCTTTGGTCTTTGTACATGGTCGTACCTCTAACTGGAATGCCTACTCCACCCCTCCCTGGTCTACCTGGAAACACCCACTGTTCCTTCAGGGATTACCTCCATCCTTCTCTTCCATGAAGAAGTCTATATGACTTTCCCCAAGTAGAGCT
Organism: Dugong dugon; assembly: GCA_030035585.1. Taxonomy (NCBI): domain Eukaryota; kingdom Metazoa; phylum Chordata; class Mammalia; order Sirenia; family Dugongidae; genus Dugong; species Dugong dugon. Next base: position 13,197,141 of record CM057465.1, read on the forward strand.
GGCATGCCCTCCTTTGTCCCACAGGGTATCTAGGACTCTTCTGCCTAAATAGTAATTATCACACAGAATGGCATTTGTTTACTTAGAAGTTCATCTCTTCACGCTATACTGGGAATTCTGAAGGGGTAAAATATGTTTGATTTGCATTTGTACTTAACTTCTCTGTACCTCAGTTTCCTCATTATTAAATAGTGATAATAATTCCAGCCCTGTAGGGTTGTTATGAGGATTAAATGAATTAGTATGTGCAAAATGTTTAGAATAATGCCTAACACATGGAAGTTATCAGTAAATGTTAGCTATTATTATCTGAAGGACTCCTGGTGGCACAATGGTTAAGTGCTTGGCTGCTAACTGAAAGGTCAAGTATTTGACCCACTAAGTCATTACTAGGGAGAAAAGACCTGGTGATCTGCTCCCGTAAAGATGGTTGTTGTTGTTAGGAGCCATCGAGTCCAATTCCGACTCATAGCGACCCTATAAACTACAGAATGAAACACTGTCCTGTGCCACCCTCACAATCGCTGTTATGTTTGAGCCCATTGTTGCAGCCACTGTGTCAATCCATCTCATTGAGGGTCTTCCTCTTTTTCACTGACCCTCTACTTTACCAAGCATGATGTCCTTCTCCAGGGACTGGTACCTCCTGATAACATGTCCAAAGTATGTAAGATGTAGTCTTGCCATCCTTGCTTCTAAGGAGCATTCTGGTTGTACTTCTTCCAAGACAGAGTTGTTTGTTCTTTTGGCAGCCTATGGCATATTCAATATTCTTTGCCAACACCACAATTCAAAGGCATCAATTCTTCTTCAGTCTTCCTTATTCATTGTCCATCTTTCACATGCATATGATGCGTTTGAAAATACCATGGCTTGAGTCAGGTGCACCTTAGTCTTTAAGGTGACATCTTTGATTTTCGACAGTTTGAAGAGGTCTCTTGGAGCAGATTTGCCCGACGCGATGCGTCTTTTGATTATCGGTCGGGTTGTGAGGATTTTTGTTTTCTTTATGCTGAGGTGTAATCCATACTGAAGGTTGTGGTCTTTGATCTTCATCAGTAAGTGCTTCTTGTCCTCTTCACTTTCAGCAAGCAAGGTTGTGTCAGCTGCGTAACCCAGGTTGTTAATGAGTCTTCCTCCAATTCTAATGCCTTGTTCTTCTTCATATAGTCCAGCTTCTCGGATTATTTTCTCAGCATACAGATTGAATAGGTATGGTGAAAGGATACAACCCTGAAGCACACCTTTCTTAACTTTAAACCACACAGTATCCCCTTGTTCTGTTAGAACAACTGCCTCTTGATCTATGTACAGGTTCCTCATGAGCACAATCAAGTGTTCTGGAATTCTCATTCTTCACAATGTTATCCATAGTTTGTTACGATTCGCATAGTCGAATACCTTTGCATAGTCAATAAAACACAGGTAAACATCTTTCTGGTATTCTCTTCTTTCAGCCAGGATCCATCTGACATCAGCAATGGTATTCCTGGTTCCATGTCCTTTTCTGAATCCAGCCTGAACTTCTGGCAGTTCCCTGTCGATATACTGCTGCAGCCACTTTTGAATGGTCTTCAGCAAAACTTTACTTGTGTAATATTAATGATATTTTTCGACAATTTCTGCATTCAGCTGGATCACCTTTCTTGGGAATAGGCATAAATATTGATCTCTTCCAGTCCGTTGGCCAGGTAGCTGTCTTCCAAATTTCTTGGCATAGTCAAGTGAGCTCTTCCAGAGCTGCATCCATTTATTGAAACATCTCAGCTGATATTCTGTCAATTCCTGGAGCCTTGTTTTTTGCCAATGCCTTCAGTGCAGCTTGGACTTCATCCTTCAGTACCATCGGTTTCTGAGCATATGGTACCTCTTGAAATGGTTGAGCGTCGATCAATTCTTTTTGGTATATAATGTCTCAGTGTATTCCTTCTATCTTCTTTTGATGCTTCCTGCGTTGTTTAATATTTTCCCTGTAGAACCCTTCACTATTGCAACTTGAGATTTGAATTTTTTCTGCAGTTCTTTCAGCTTGAGAAATGCCGAGTGTGTTCTTCCCTTTTGGTTTTCTATCTCCAGCTCTTTGCACGTGTCATTATAATACTTTACTTTGTCTTCTCAAGCTGCCCTTTGAAATCTTCTGTTCAGTTCTTTTACTTCATTATTTCTTCCTTTTGCTTTAGCTACTCGACGTTCAAAAGAAAGTTTCAGAGTCTCTTTTGACATCCATTTTGGTCTTTTCTTTCTTTCTTGTCTTTTTAATAACCTCTTACTTTCTTCATGTATGATGTCCTTGATGTCATTTCACAACGCGTCTGGTCTTCAGTCATTAGTATTCAATGCATCAAGTCTGTTCTTGAGGTGGTCTCTAAATTCTGGTGGGATATACTCAAGGTCGTACTTTGGCTCTCTTGGACTTTTTCTAATTTTCTTCAGTTTCAACTTGAACTTGCATATGAGCTATTGATGGTCTTTTCTGCAGTTGGTCCCTGGCCTTGTTCTGTCTGATGATATTGAGCTTTTCCAGATGTAGTCAATTTGATTCCCGTGTATCCCATCTGATGAGGTCCACGTGTATAGTTTCCATTTAAGTTGGTGAAAAAAGGTATTTGCAATGAAGAAGTTGTTGGTCTTGCAAAATTCTATCATGCTATCTCCAGCATCGTTTCTATCACCAAGGCCATATTTTCCAACTATTGATCTTTCTTCTTTGTTTCCAACCTTTGCATTACAATCACCAATAATTATCAATGCATCCTGATTGCATGTTTGATCAATTTCAGACTGCAGAAGCTGGTAAAAATCTTCAATTTCTTCATCTTTGGCCTTAGTGGTTTGTGTGTAAATTTGAATAATGTTCATATTAACTGGTCGTCCTTGTAGGCATATGGCTATTATCCTATTACTAACAGTGTTATACTTCAGGATAGTTCTTGAAATGTTCTTTTTGACAATGAGTGCAATGCCATTCCTCTTCAAGCTGTCATTCCTGGCATAGTAGGCTGTATGATTGTTTGATTCAAAATGGCCAATATCAGTCCATTTCAGCTCACTGATGCCTAGGATATAGATGTTTATGTGTTCCATTTCATTTTTGATGATTTCCAATTTTCCTAGATTCATACTTCGTACATTCCACGTTCCAATTGTTGATAAATCCGATAATTCAAGAAAGATTACAGCCTAGGAAACCCAACAGGGCAGTTCTGTTCTGTCCTATAGGTTCGCTATGAGTCGGAATCAACTTGATGGCACATAACAACATTATTATCTGTGACATTTACCCTTCTGACATAGTTTTTATATATTTGTTTATAGTCTTAACCTGTTTGGAATGTAAGCTCCATAATGGCAGATTAGACACAGAGATACACACACAGACAGGGAGAGGAGGAAGACAAATTGCTGGTAGCTAATAGAAGTTGATGGCATACAACAACAACTGCAAGTAGAAATAGACAAATCCTTACCTCCCCCTATAGCCATGCCCGGAATTTGGACTTCGAGCCTCCTGAACTGTGAGAAAATAAATTTCTGTTCTTTCAAGTCGCACATTTGTGGTGTGTGGTCACACTGGCATTAGGTAACTAACACGGTCCCCTTCTACTAATTCACTTTGGCTCTCTAGGTTCCATCACCTTCAGTATTTTCTGTCCAGTTAGAAAGGCCTTTGATAGATTTTCTCTGGAAGTTAAACACATTTTTTAAAGTTTAAATTTAATTAACAGTAAATTAAAATAAAAAATTCCTTAAAATATGATTCCACAATAGGAAAATATGAATGAAAAAAAATCTTTCTAAAGAAGACAGCTTTTTCTGCAATTTAGTTACTGATACTGTTCTTTGAAGACAGCGTCTAATTGAAAAGGTAGTGAGTGAAAAACAGTGTATTAACTCATGGACTGGGTAGGTATTCTCAGTTTTACAAACAGAAGTTTCTAATGTGATAAAGATATTAAAAATGATACTCTAACTAGCAGAAAGAAAAGACTGGCAGGGTGTATAGATAGAGTCAGAGAACTGATAGGAGAAAATATAAATAAAACAGAAGTAATTGGAGTTAGCATGAGGTAGACCTACCTAACTACTGAAATGGTGAAATATTGGAATATACTATGTAAGAAGATTTGACTTCTATCCTTTCTTTAAGAAAAGAAGCCTCCACCATTTTTCTCATGTAATTCGTTTGCAGCAGGCAAGATTTAGCAAATATTTACTGAACATTTACTTGTGCCAGGCACTAGACTCTGTAAGGAGACTCTGCAGTAGACAGCCACTTTCTTATGTCTGGTGGAGGATGATCCTTTAAGCTGGAAGTAGTGCTCTTATATATTAAAATTCTATGTTATCTGTGTAATCTGAATGTGCTTTTAAGGGAGTTTTAAGTTCACTGGCTCATTGACTAAACACTGAAGTTCTTTTAACGAATTTTGCCAGTGAAAGCAGAGAAGAGCCAGGAGGAGATGCTGGTGTATAGAGCATCAGATGAGGGAGTGAACCTTTCCAATGCTTGGTATTTTACTTCTTGCACTTTACAAAACTCGGTGTTTTGCAAATTTGAGTGTATAAAACAGCTCAAAATGGAAAAACATAAACAATCCACAAAAAATATGTTTACTAGACAAATAATGTGCTATTGTTCTTTGGATAACTCTAATGGAAAATAGGAGAGGTATTTTGAAAGTGCCTAAATAAAAGAATTATGAAAGAATGCATTGCCTTGGAAACTACATGAAAGAAATTAGTGACAAAAACCAACCAAACAAAAAAAGTGATAAAAAGAAGCAAATCATATAGTAATCAAAATCTTGAAACATTCACCTTTAAAGATGGAATATGAAATTAAAGGAAAAAACAAATGAAAAAACCCCAAAACAGGTGTAAGATCATTCTTTCTTCCCAAGATGACTTCACATGTAAGAATATATCCAAAACAATGCTGAACATTTATTTGTGTTATAGAATGATTTTGAGATTAAAAGAGAATCTTTCACTAGCAGCCAAGTTTTCTTTAACGTAGATTCATATCTGCTATCTAAACATTCCTCAGGGCAGACTATGGTCTAGTACTTTCCTTTACTGCAGAAAACACCTTGTTGCTAATTGGAGCCACAACTCTGAATGACTCTAACAATTTCCATAAGGGCAAACAGTCCAGTGAAAGATCAGCTCAATATGTACACAATTGTAGCAAAGAGATTATGACTTCTTTAACTGAGAATGTGGGCTACACAGTCACAAATGGATTCATAATATACATTAAAATTCCTGCTTTCTAATTATTCTGTTTCCTCTTGCCTAAAATGCTATTCAGAGCAGGTTTTACAGATACAATAAACCGGGGAATGAACTGCAACTCTTTCAGCATCTAAGTCCCTGAATCCAAGATTGTTTTATGTATTATGAGTTTGCCATTTAGCTTCATCTCTACTACAGGTAGGAGCCCTGGTGGCACAGTGGTTAAGTGTTCTACTGCTAACTGAAAGGTCGATGGTTCAAACTCGGCACCTGCTCCATGGGGGAAAGCTGTGGCAGTCTGCTTCCGTAAAGATTACAGCCTTGGAAACCCTATGGAGAAGTTCTACTCTGTCCTACAGAGTCTCTATGAGTTGGGAATTAACTTGACAGCAATGGGTTTTGGTTTTTATTTTTTGGTTCTACTATAGGTACTTCATTAGCATGAAAATTATATCATTGTAGACTGGATTTTTAAAAAGACTTTTTTACTTTTGCAAAATTTAGATCATTCCAAACATTGCTGTTAGTGAGCCAATTCGGACTCATGGTAACCCCATGTGTGTCAGAGTAGAACTGAACTCTATAGGGTTTTGAATGGCTGATTTTTTGGAAGTAGACTTCCAGGCCTTTCTTACGAGGTGCCTTTGGGGGGACTTGAACCTCCAATCTTTTGGTTAGCTGCCAAGCACATTAACTATTTGCATTACTCGGGGACACCTTTCAAACGTTGTTAGTTGCTGTTGAGCGGATTCCAACTCATGGTGACCCCATGCATGCAAAGTAGAATTGCTCCATAGGGTTTTCAAGGCTGTGACCTTGCAAAAGCAGCCAGGCCTTACTTCTGAGTAGCTTCTGGGTGGGTTTGAACTGCCAACCGTTCAGTTAGTAGTCCAGCGCTTAACCATCTGCACTACCCAGGGACTCTTCCAAGCATGAGCCGTGTTAAAATGATAGGCAAGGATTTAGAGCATTCTAAAAATGAACAAACTGCCAATCAATGGCTGTGTATTAGCATGCTGATTTGACTGTAACAGATGCCAAATAACAATGGCTTAAGTAGGATGGGAGTTTAATTCTCTCCCATGTAATGTTGGGCGCAAGCTGGAGGCCAGGGCTGACAGGCAGGACAATTAGCAGTTTTTGCCACAAGCTGTATGGTCATTTATACTCTACTTCAAGGGGATATTCATTCATTGGGCTTTATCATCATGAACTAGTGTACAGCACATGCCTGGCTTTCCTATGTTAATGGTGGTGTGACCTAAAATTAGTAAAGAAGAACGAAAGCAAACAGCAAATGAAGCCACACATAGTAGCATCAGTAAGTTTGCTCACCACTGCTCATCAATTTTTCTACCAGACTAGATAAATCGTGAACTTATTAAAACATGGTGACAAGCTAATTCATGAAGCTCGACAAGACACAGATCCAAATTAACACTGTTAAGCGAAATGAGGTTTGACAGCACTAATTCCTAGGAATTTTGAATTGCAATGAAACCGCTGACACGTAAAAACTTTTAAATTGTATTATTAATCATATTACTTGATGATTGTAGAAGCAGAAACTTCTTTTCTCTCAGAAGTAGAGCAAATATGTGCAAATTTCCTTTTTAAGTACAAAATTAGAATTTTAATAACCAAGTTATGTACTTAGAAAATACAAATACACATTTCAGGATTAGCTATTCAAGATGTAGTTTAGTGTATAAAAACAATTTAAATGTAAAAAGTTTATTTGGCTTACAGGTTTTATTGTCTCTTTCTTTACGGAACTTAAACCCCATCTCTGACCAATGATTCCTAAATGTCAGAATAACCGTGGAACATTAAAAAAAAAAAAAAAAAATTCAAGAGCTTCACCCCTGGAGATCTTGATTTTGTGAATCTAGGGTATGGCTTAGAAACTTGTATTTCTAAAAAGCTTCCCAGACGTTGGAAATCTGACTTAGGTAATTTACTCAGGAGCACAGGTTTATGTGAGAATACTGTCTGTGTTATTTGAAATGTTAGATGATCTAGAAGGTTCTTTTTAAAAATTGTTTTCTTTCTATTAAAAAATAATTCTCATACTGTCACAATTCTAGTAAAGGAGGCTCCACTTGCTTTTTAATGACTTCTATGAACCTGATGGCTAAAACAGATCTTTTAGAAAATCCACCCAGTACCTAAAGGTGTGGACTCCCACTGCCCCCCGGCATTTTCATTTTTAATTACATTAGCAAGAAGCTTGGAATCTTTGACATCAGTGATACTGTTTTTTGCTCGACTGTGTCATTTTCTTTCAATCCAGTATTTTAAGAACATTAAAGAAAGTATACTTTGCCTAAGGGACCAGGAACATAATGCCACCAATTTTTTTTGAAAGCTGATATTTCCAGTGCAGAAGAATTCATTTTCATGACTGTGGTGCTTAGAAGTTGGTACAGGACTCTGTCTCTGCCAGTTACAGCAGAGACAGTCTGGGCAGCTTTCCAAGCTCAGCTGACCTTCCTCGGCCAATAAGAAGTGTCCAAACTGGTTTCCCGCTTTCTCTCCAGGGGTAAGAGTTGGACCTGTTGCCGTGGAAACTGACCTTTACCAGCATGAACACATTTGCCATTTGACACAGAGGAATAAATCGATGACCTGACTGTGGCATAGGGCTAGAGGCTGAGTCTCCCGGAAGATCACCGTCAGTATGCTCACCAACTCTGCTGCCTCCGACCACAATATTTTCGTCTTGAACCCGTGCCATGACATTCTGGGAGCATGAGTCAACCATACCGGTGGTCTCAGTGAGCTTGAAGTGGCCTTAACTTGAAGATTTATAGCCTTTGCAAGCACAGAGCACATTTCTTTGTTTCCTTTCAGAAATCAAGGAGTGATTCATTTTCAGTAAACAAAGCTAGGATTACCGACGTGTTTACTAGCCTGGAGTTCAGCTTCTGAATGCAATTCCTTCAGTTCCTAGTGAATGCACTGTGCTTTATGAACAGTCATCCTTCTTCTTTAATCCACTTTCTTTCTTCCTAGCATGGAAAAAATATATCATTTAGCCTCACTCAAATCCAACCAAGATGCCTTTCAAAGGCCATTCCGGCCCTAATGTTTATCCTTTGCAAGAACAAGCAACTGTGACTCTGAAGAATTTAAATGCAGATACTCTTGGCAGCCAGAGATGTTTTCCACTGTTGAAATGCAAAAGAATTTTTTACTTTACAACTGGACTGTGCCACTCCTGACATTGATGGGTCCTGTATTCACTGGAGGGTGAAAAATTAAAATATCTTACCTGTCTGCACAATATCCTTGGTGATTATACAACAATAAAATATTCAGCAGTCTGATACATTTACTGTTGAAACTGACAGACCAAATTGAAACTGGCTGGGAATGTGTGTAAGGTATCATGTTACTTCTTTCTGTAAATTACCGTTTTATCGTAACAACTGCATTCAGTGGGGCTCATATTGTCTCAGTTATCAATTATAACGTCAGCTCAAAGACATTAGCACTACACTGCTTCAGCAAAACTGAAATATTTTTAACTGTTGACAAAAGGTCCTGTTTCGTTATACTGAATTCCAGAGTGAAATTGTGGTAATGTAATCATTAGCACAGAGTTTCATCATATATATGGTTCCAGAAAATCATTATAACTTTCTAGAATTGTCCCAAAATGGTCCAAAGTAAGCAGTTTTCAAGTCTGTGGGAATCGCAGAGGCAGCTGATATTTACTTATCCATTTATTTATTAGAAACGTCTCACAGATGGCCAATTTTTGACACGAATCTTCTCATTTTCAGAAGAATGTTAGAAATAGCTCAGCTAATGTACCGTAAAAGTTCAATTCAAGTTTTGATAATGAACCTAAAAGACATATTAAGAAATGAACGATTGCTTTTTATGACAAAAAGACAGTTTTTATTTTTCCATTTTTGTTTCCCTGTGGTAAAAAGAAATTCTCCCGACAAATTCCAAATCATCTCAGAAAAACTATTCTTGGCTGAATATTTTTTGTCAAATGTCTCCTGTTCAAGGGAATCTCATCATCCTTTGATTTGTGTATCGCATTAAAATTTGCAATGCTCTTTTACATGTTTAAGCATGTTTGGATCTTTCACCATCTCCTAGGTACAATAGCCGGGCTGCTACTATCTATTTACAGTTAAGAACTTATAGGCTCAGAGAGGTGGTACAAATGGTTAACAAGCTTGGCTGCTAACCGAAAGGTGGGAGGGAGGTTTAGTCTACCCAGAGGTGCCTTGGCAGAAAGGTCTGGCAATCTACTTCAGAAAAATCAGCCACTGAAAACCCTGTGGAGTGCAGTTCTACTCTGACACACATGAAGTTGCCATGAGTTGGAGTCAACTTGAAGACAACTGGTTTATAAAGTTCAAACAACTAATAAGGGACAACCAAGATTCAAATCCAGGTGTTGTTGTAGGGTAAAAACATCATAAAGTTTAGTAAAGCAAAAAGAAAGTTTTATTCTGCATATATTCAAAAAGGCAAAAGTGGGAAACGGACAAGCATGTTGCCACAGCCATGTCTGCTGGCGTCCAAGAAACAGTTACAGAGCCATCAGTAAATATTAACATTACAAATGGGCAACATCATTGAAAGCTTTACCTTTTCATAGATTGGCTAGAAATTGTGCTCCTACATTTTCAACTGTCTTTCTTAACAATCATTGGTGCAGGTTTCAGTAATGACAAGAGGGTCTTCATTGGCCCAACAAATTTCTATTCACTGAATGCTAATAGAAAAAGAGAAGAATGGAAAGTCTTCTGTGTTCCATTTGATTGGCTTTATGTGAAAGTTTCCCTAAAAGATATTTTCCAAGATTATCTTAGCTATTGTCTTTATACCTCAGGGCCCAGTTGATGTGTCCTTGTGAGTCCTTGTGAGCCCAGCTCCAGCTAGGTCACATTCTGTATGCTCAAGGAGAGGGAATAATAGCTCCAATATTATTTCCTAAATCAGTGTCCAACGCTCTAAAATATAATAAGCATTTATTCATGGCACCTAGAACAATGTCTGATGCATATTAGCTGTTTATAATAGTTTTCATTCCCTTATGTGTTCTTTCCTTTTATGTTATTTAAAATATCAAGGGATCAGGCAAGTTTTATATAAAAAAAAATGTTTTTTTCTCCTCTCTGAAATAAAGGTGACTATTACACAAGCAGGAGTTGTGGTGGCACAATGGTTAAGTGCTTGGCTGCTAATTAAAAGGTCAGCAGTTCGAACCCACCAGCCACTCTGCAGGAGAAAAGACCTGCCAATCTGCTCCCATAAAGATTTTAGCCTAGGAAACCCTAATGGACTATTCTACTCTGTCCTGTAGGGTTGCTATGAGTTGGAATTGACTCGATGACACACAACAACAATTAGATAAGTAAAGATGGAAAGGTCAATATATACTGTGTGAATTAAGAGACAAACCAAAATAAAGTCGGTGCAAATAGGCAGATTAAGAAGTATATAATGAGAACCTACCACATGCCAAGCATTGGGTGGGTCTGTGTAGGTGCAGTGTTTAAGGGTTTGGTTGCTAACCAAAAGGTTAGCAGTATGAATCCACCAACTGTTCCTTAGAAACCCTATGGGGCAGTTCTACTCTGTCCTGTAGGGTCACTATGAGTCACTCGATGGCAGTGGGGGTTTTAATGTGGATACAAAAGTGAGTAGGTCAAGGTCTCTGTCCCTAGAAAGTATGGTTTTCAGGACTCAGGCAGACCTGTGTTCAGATCCTGGCTCTCTAATCTACTAGCCTTGAGACATAGAACATGTTGATTAATCTCCTGATCCTCAGTTTCCTCCTGTATAAAATGAGATGGGAGAAATCTCATTACGGGTTTGCCAGATTGAAATGTAAAGGAATTTCTGAGAATGGAAACAAAGTTAAAGACAATGCTAGAGATTTTGTATTCAATCGACGACTCATGGATTGGGGAACACACAGCCTAAACTGTGTGTTCCAAAGAAATGTGGCAGTATCGGGGTTAATATAGTCAGAGGGGAACAAAGAGAGTTCAAGAAGTCCAGGTGGCTTTAGTCAGTTTTTCAGAGGTTCATTAAAATGTCCCTCAAAATCTTTTCTTCCTGGAATGTTAGTTTGCTTAAGATAAATGTTGCAGGTTTTTTTTTTTTTTTTTTTTTGTGGGAGTCGGTGTCTGCTGAGCTGAGGCAGATAGCCAGGCATCTGCCTGTCTGGAATACAGGAGTTAAAGAGCAGGAACTGTTGATTATATATAAATCTACAGGAACAAGCTAATTACTATTTCTAAAAGTTAGGTTACTTATTATCTTAAACTCTTGCCCCGTAAAACCAGGTAGTAGCCATGCTCTTCTGTCATGGCGTAAGAGATTCCATGTTGGCTTTAGCTTCCACAGCCACGTTTCCCCCCTTTTGTTCATGCCACCACTAGAAGGTACTGATCACCTACAAATGGGGTAACTTTCTTCTGCAAGGACTTTTACTACCTGTTGTTGATCACTCTGTTGTTTACCTTATTTCAGTGTCATTTTACTTCATGTTTATTTTCTTCACCTTGCCATGCTATTAGGCCTCATCTTCAGGGTGAGTTGTTTCGGGATTTTATTAGCAGAAGGTTTAGGCCAAATCTGAGAAACTCGTTAGCCAGCCTGAAGAACGTTAATCAATACCTGTACATCAAATGGCAAAGAGTTACCCATTATTATTATTTGCTAAAAAGCATGAGTCGTTAACATCAGTTTATCTGTGGGGCAAGTAGAAATACAATAATTGATTAGTGAAAAAATTTTTTTTATAGTTATAAAGATAGATACAAAGATGAATAGAAATAAGCCAATGTAAATTAATATTTTCTTCCATTATCCACCCCAAGAACTAAATCAATTATTTAAAATATCAGTCAAAGAGGAAACAGAATTATTGAGATTTGACACTATGTGTTGCATATGTGCAACATAGTGAATGATATTAGCACTGCTATCAGGAATATAAACATAACTATTAGTTTCAATAATGGCATAGGTGCCTCTTTGTGCAGTAGTAAGGATGCCAAGGGCCATTCGGTTTTAAAGAACTACTCTCATCGTAGTCATTTCAGTATTCATCTCTAGGAGTCCATGGGCTGAATCATTTAAAACACTCTGAATATATTTAGTCAGAACTTTGACATCTGCCATACATCTTCTAATCCTATTTGAGGTACAAAAATAGAAGCTAAATGATTATACCATTGAAATACAGATCTGGACTAATGAGCTCTTAAAAGCGGAATGTCAGCTAGAAGGGTAAGTCAGTTAATATTTAACCTTTGGTCCAGCTCAATCCTATAGTACATCTGCTAATCTATCCAGGTGAGAACCAAGGCCAAAGGTTAACAAAAACAAAACAAAACAAAAACAAAAAACAAAACAAAGGTTAGAGCCACATAATTAAGATGTGCCATTTGAGCTAGTCAAATAGAAAGAATCAAGAGATGAGAAACACCCTTACCAAAGAATATTCTGTAGCCAGCATAGTGTTATTAGTTACTGAAATAGCTGATTCTTACATTAAAAGAGGGAAAGGAAAAAGCAATGGTTGCTTATATCTAGAAAATAGAACACTGAACATCAGCAATATTATCATAGATACCTTAGAGTAATTCTTTTAGTTTACTCAGTCCTATGTAGTTAATTTTGGTTTAATGCAATTCTGGATCAGCAGCAGTTTGAAAACTTTGCTAGTTTCTACATAAGAGTTCTAGAAATCTTGAATCAGTCCAATTATACCCACATGTAAAATATTATAGTCCTTTTCATACATCTGATACGGTCCATTTTTGCCGAAATATTTTGGTCAAGTGTTTTCAGTGAATCAACAAAATAAAACTTATCTGCCAATGACCATTTAAAAATGGCCATAGTTAATTTATAATAATAATTCTTAAAAGTGAAAGACCTGATGGAATTATAAATGTAAAACCAAAGAAAGTCAATTAAAAAAAAACTTTAGACGAAAATATCTCTAAACACAATGATTGACCTTATTTTCAAAGAGCTTTGGATATAACTTAGCACATAATAATCTTGAGATGTAATACTAAATAATCAGGATATACCAAAAAATATACCAAGATTATCAAGTCTCTAAACATCTGAATAGTAATAAAAACTCCATTGGTAAATGGTGTTTACCTGTTAAAACCATTGGCTTTGATGATGTTAGATTCAAAGGAAATGAAGTTGCAACCAAGTTAGCAACTGAAATAATAAAATTACGGCATAATAGTTTGTGCTTGTTGTTTAATATCAGTCAAACATAGTTGTTGTTGTTAGGTGTCGTTGAGTCGGTTCCAACTCATTAACGACCCAGACATTACTGACACATAAAATTTAACTCAAAGAAAATTTGGTACTTCTTCTGATTTGACAAAATGTTTCAAGTAACCTACAACATAGTAAATAAACTTTTTTTTTTTTTTTTAGCACTTTTCTCTTTATAAAACAGAAACAAATCTTGGGTCAAGCGCACCTTAGTCCTCAAAGTGACATCTTTGCTTTTCAACACTTTAAGGTGGTCTTTTGTAGCAGATTTACCCAATGCAATACATCATTTGATTTCTTGACTGCAGTTTCCATGGGCATTGATTATGGATCCAAGTAAAATGAAGTCCTTGACAACTTCAATCTCTTCTCCATTTATCATGATGTTGCTTATTGGTCCAGTTGTGAGGATTTTTGTTTTCTTTATGTTGAGATGTAATCCATACTGAAGGCTATAGTCATTGATCTTCGTCAGTAAGTGCTTCAAGTCCCCCTTCACTTTCAGCAAGCAAGGTTGTGTCATCTTCATATCACAGGTTGTTAATGAGTCTTCCACCAATCCTGATGCCACGTTCTTCTTCAGATAGTCCAGCTTCTTGGATTATTTGCTCACCATACAGATTGAACAAGTATGGTAAAACGATACAACCCTGATGCAAACCTTTACTGATTTTAAACCACCCACTATCCCCTTGTTCTGTTCAAATGACTGCCTCCTGGTCTATGTACAGGTTCCTCATGAGCACAGTTAAGTGTTCTGGAATTCCTATTCTTTGCAATGTTATCCATGATTTGTTATGACCCACACAGCTGAATGTATTTGCATGGTCAATAAAACACAGGTAAACATCTTTCTAGTATGCTTTGCTTTCAGCCAGGATCCATCTGACATCAGAAATGATATCCTTTGTTCCATGTATTCTTCTGAATCTGGCTTGAATTTCCAGCTGTTCCCTCTCAAAGTATGCTGCAATCATTTTTGAGTTATCTTCAACATAATCTTACTTGCATGTGATATTAATGACATTGTCCTATAATTTCTTCATTCTTTTGGATCACCTTTATGTGAAATGGGCAAGAATATGGATCTCTTCCAGTTGATTGGCCAGGTAGCTAGCTTCCAAATTTCATGGCATAGTCACATGAACACTTCCAGAGTTGCATCCATTTGTTGAAACAACTCAACTGGTATTCCCTTAACTCTTGGAGCTTTGTTTTTCACAATGCCTTCAGTGCGGCTTGGACTTCTTCCTTCACTACCATATGTTCTTGATCATATGCTACCTCCTGAAAAGGCTGAATGTCGACCAATTCTTTTTGGTACAGTGACCCTGTGTACTCCTTCCATCTTCTTTTATATGAAATATAAATACAAAACACATTTCGTATAATAGCTAGCTTAAGTAACTTAGAAAGGTTTTGCTTTTAAGATTTTGCTTTCAAGGTTGACATAAACATAAACACCACTGTCAGAACTAATTCATTTTCAGTAATTCCTGGGAATATTGGGAATATTTCATTCACATAAGCCCTTATTTATCATTAAACTGATCAGAGTATGTTCTTTGAAGGAATTTTTAATAATACCATTTGGAGTTAGGAAATCAATACATTTTCCTAACCCTGTGTATTGCATTCTTTATAGGATCCTTTAGAGTAGAGATTTAGAATAATTTGTCCTTTTTAAGGCCCTGTAATATCAATCAAAATAAACAATTCATCCTTTTCAGTTCACCTTTCAAACAGACCAATTTATATCAAATTTTCTCAGTGTAGCTACTGAAAACCTAACTCATAAGATAGGTACAAGAATCAGTTTTTCCTGGAAGAGAAAAAAATAAAAGACTGTCTCATGACTGCTTTGACAGGGATCACAATAGAGGGTCCTGGACAGAGCTGGAGAAAAATGTAGAACAAAATTCTAACTCACAGAAAAAGACCAGACTTACTGGCCTGACAGAGACTGGAGAAACCCCGAGAGTATGGCCCCTAGACACCCTTTTAGCTCAGTAATGAAGTCACTCCCGAGGTTCACCCTTCAGCCAAAGATCAGACAGCTCCATAAAACAAAATGAGAC
Source organism: Dugong dugon (assembly GCA_030035585.1). Lineage (NCBI taxonomy): Eukaryota > Metazoa > Chordata > Mammalia > Sirenia > Dugongidae > Dugong > Dugong dugon. Next base: position 13,212,740 of record CM057465.1, read on the forward strand.
TAAAGGGGCACAACAGCCCAGGGACAAGGACTAGAAGACAGGACTGGAAGGAAAGCTGGTAATAGGGAACCCAAGTCGAGAAGGGAGAGTGTTGACATGTCATGGGTTTGTTAACCAATGTCATAAAACAATATGTGTATTGTTCTATAAACCTTCATCTATAGTACAATAAAAAAAAAAAAAAAAAAAAAGACTGTCTCCTGTCTCATGAGAAAAAAGAAAAACCCCAAAACAAAAAACCTAGCAACTGGCAGTCATGGCTTTCCAAGACAAGATAGAAACTCAGACACAAAACTAGACAGAAAAACCACATAAATTCGCTGATCTCTGAGGCCAGCTCAAAAGCCAGGCTTATACTCAACATCACACAAGACAAACATATGGGGAACCCAGTCTCTTAAATGTATACATCAATATTCTTGGATAAGATTAACTCAATTCAACAGAAAAACATGTACTAGAAAACTTATTAACTTGCCAAAATCTCAGATGGAGGGATTTTATTCAAACCCAAGGACTAAACTGAGCATTAAACACAAGTTCTCCAAAAAAAAAAAAAAAAAAAAGACAATGCAGATGGGAACTCATTTTCCCAAAGTGATCGCTGAAATTCTAAATCACTTCAAGTATATTCAGCTTATAGTGTTTTTGAATGTGAACCCAACCCCAAAGCCCCAGTAGAGGGAGAAATCTGGGTTCATTTATCAAGGAGGTTAAGAATCTTATTCTCTTACATTGGAACTCTGGTTTCCCAGAATCAAATAAAATTCCTAGAGAGGAGTCTGCTGCAGGGTTCGATCAGTGTTTTGTTTCACAGTGTGCCTCCATTGTGTGAGAGTTTTCTTTGGCTGATGGGCAGCCTAGTGCTCTGGCCCATCTCCTGCCCCAGTTTATTCTTTCACGGGTGTCTTTCTTTCAGTGACAAGCACCATAAGGGCATCTATGGTGCGCCACCTGTGCCGACATATTTTTGTGGCTTAAAGACTCTGGAATTCCTTCGTATCAACCATATGAAACCTGGTTTTATTAGACTTTAAATATAGTAGTCTCTCTAATCAGAAAGTAACCAACTGTCCTTAGGGAGCTCAAATAAAAATCGAAACACAGACAAAACTAGACCCATAGTTCTCAGCCATGTAGTGAGCCAGAGTTCCCCTAGGAAAATCAGCTGCTTTCTTGGATTCAGCATACACCCATACTGAGACAGTTCTAAGCACTATGATTCACCAAACTTACAATAAATATTGGATTTAGCACTGCCCATCAAGACAGCCCTTCCAAAGTTGACAATTCAAAATACGAAACGAAAAATAAATCTCAGGAGAGCTACTACACAAGGCTCAGAGCTTGAATTGTGAGAGCTTTTTTCTTTTCTTTTATAACACGAGAAACTCAAGATAAAGCAGAGATGCAGACCAATCTGCTCAGTTAAGTACTGAAGCTCGAAATCAGCAATTGATTTCAGGATCGCAGAGGCTACCTAGGAAATCCCACATCTCTGACAGCAGAAATGTAAAAGAATTTCTGAGAATGGAAACAGTGAAAAACAATACTAGAGATTTATTATTCAATCAATGATTCACAGATCATGGAACACACAGCCTAAACCACATGTTCCAAAGAAATGTGCAGTTTTGGGGTTAATATAGTCAGAGGGGAACAAAGAGAGTCTGAGAAGTCTGGGTGGTTTTAGCCGCTTTTTCAGAGGTTCATTAAAATGTGCTTTGAAATCCTTTCTTTTCTGAAATGTTAGTTTGCTTAAGAAGACAAATGTTGGCAGTTTGTTTTTTTGAAGGCAGGGGGTGTCTGCGCCTGTTGAGTGGAGGCAGATAACCAGGTGTACGCTTGTCTGGAATGTAAGAGTTAAAAAGCAGGAACTGTTGGTTATACATAAATCTACAGGAATAAACTAATTACTATTTCTGAAAGTTAGGTGACTTATCATCTTCAGCTTTTGCCCTGTTAAACCAGGTAGTAGGTGTGCTCTTCAGGCATGGCATAAAGGACTTCATGTTGATTTTAGCTTCTGCAGTCACACAAACAAGATCACTGGATTTTTGATGGTGAGGGGCTGCTTTTCAATCCCATCCCAGTTTTATCTCTGGGTGATCTAGTCAAAAACATTTTTGTCTAGAGTAATTTAGTCAAACAGTTTGGTATGATAATTTTATTAAAATTATAATATACATTATTTGGATTCTGTCTGTCTCATAGGATTTTAAAAATTATATTTATTGTAGCATTTAATGCATACAAAATAATATATTTGTAAGTTGTAATGCCTAATAAAATGTTGAACACTTTTTATTTATTTATTTATTTTTTTCTTATACAAAAATTTATACATACATCGTTATATGACTTTAATTGCTCTCCCTATACTCTGATAGCACACTCCTCCATTCCACCCCTGATTCCCTGTGTCCATTCAACCAGCTCCTAACCCTCTCTGCCTTCCCATCTCACCTCCAGAGAGAAGCTGCCTGTTTAGTCTCTTGTATCTACTTAAGCTAAGAGGCACACTCCTCACGAGTATCACTTAATGTGCTACAGTCCAGTCCAATCCCTGTCTGAAGAGTTGGCCTTGGAAACTGTTTTAGTTCTGGGCTGATAGAGAATCCAGGGGCCATGCTTTCTGGAGTTCCTCCAGTCTCAGTCAGACCATTAAGTCTGGTCTTCTTACTAGAGTTTGAGTTCTGTGCCCCACCTTTCTCCTGCTCCATCCAGGACTCTCTGCTGTGTTCCCTGTCAGGATGGTCATTGGTGGTAGCTGGGCACCATCTAGTTCTTCTGGTCTCAGGCTGATGAAGTCTCTGGTTTATGTGGCCCTTTCTGTATCTTGGGCTAATACTTTCCTTGTGTCTTTGGTGTTCTTCATTCTCCTTTACTCCAGGTGATTGCGACCAACTGATGCATCTTAGATGGCCGCTTGCAAGCTTTTAAGACCCCACCTCCATGTTGAACACTTTTGAAACTACCACCCAACCCAAGAAATAACACGTTACGAAAAAATTGCCTTTTTCTCTAAGTTTCCCTTGTCTCATCTACTACCTCTATATACCTCCTTGAGGTAACCACTGTTTTGTATTTTGTTTTTCTTTCTTTCTTGTTTATTAAATTTTTCTTCATGTGTATGTGCACCTAAACAATACCTTGCTTGTTTGAGCTTTGAACATATATTGAGAAGCTGGAATTGCTTGTTCAGTGGGTATATGTGTGTTCAATTTTATAAGATAAAGTCAAATTATTTTCCAAAAAGGGTTATATCAAGTTAAAGCCCCACCAGCACTGTATTAATGAGCCAGTTTATTCACATCCTCTCCACCACTGGTTGTTTGCAGACCTCTTAAATTTTGTTAATCTGGCAGATGTAAGTGGTATCACATTGTGGTCTTAACTTGAATTTTATCTATGATTATTAATGAAATTGAACATCTTTTCAAATATTTATTGGCTATATATTATCTTTACCTTCTTGAATGGCTGTTCAGGTCTTTTGCCCATTTTTCAGGTTTTAAATTGATTTGTAAGATTTCATTTTATATTCTGGGCTTGCAATTCCAGCCTAGAAAAATCCTATGGGGCAGTTCTGTTCTGTCACTTGGAGTTGCTATAAGTTGAAATCAACTGGACAGCACCTAACAACAACAACAATTCACTGTTAACTATGTGTTGTAAGTATCTTCTCTAAGTTTCTAGCATGAATTTTCATTTTATTTATGGAGTCTTTTGATGAAGAGTGGTTCTTTTAATACACTTGAGTTTATACATTTGAGTTTTAGAGGTTAGTGTTTTTGATGTTTGGTTTAAGAAATCCCCCCATCCTAAAGTCAAAAGTTTTCTTTCAAAAGTTTTAAATTTAACTTTTCACATATAAGTTCTCAGTCCATAAGAAATTATTTTTCTACCTCAATTTGTTCATGTGTAAGACAGGAATAATAATGTTACCTAACTCATAAGATAATTGTGAGGATTAAATTAGTAAATATATACCAAGTGCTTGGAAGGGTACCTAGCACAAAGTAATATTATAAAAGTTTCGCTATCATTATTTTTATGGTGTGAGGTAGAACTCCAATTTCATTTTTTCCATAAAGATATTACACCACTATTCTGCAGTGCTGTCACAATGACATATGATTGTTTCATGTATGCACGGATCTGTTTCTGCCTTCCTATTCTTTCCATTGGTCAGTTTATCTGTTCTTGCTCCAGTATTGCTCTGTTTTATACTTATAACTTTAGAACAATCATTTACATCTGGTAGGGGTGATTCCTCTGACTTACACTTCTTTAGCAGTGTTTTGGATTTTCTTGGCCCTTTACTTCTCTATATAAATTTTAGGATCAGTTTTTTCAATATTCCGATTGTGGTTTTATTTGAATTTATAGGTCAGTTTGGGACATTTGTTATCTTTTTGATACTGAGCCTAACTATCCATGAACATGGTATATCTCTCAATTTATTTAGATTTTTAATGATATTTTAAAACTTTTCTGCATGTAAATCTTATACATCTTTTTCTAGATTTATTCCTAGGAACCTTAATAGTTTTTGTTGCTTTTGTAAATGGTGTCATTTAAGCAAAAATATATTTTTAAACTGTTGCTGATATATAAAAATGTTATTGATTTTGTACATTGTTCTAATAATGGCCAGCTATCTTACTAAATCTCATGTTCTTCTTAGTGCATTTTAAAAAGCTTTTCTATGTAGAAAATCATATCATTTGTGAAGAATGATAATTTTATTTCTTTATTTTCAATCCTTATATATTTAGTTCCCTTTTCTTGTGCTAATTAAGACCCATAATACAATGCTGAATAGGGGCAAATATAGTGGGTGTCCTTGTCTTGACTTTAATGAGTTGTTTGATTTTAACAAATGGCTTCTAACATTTCCATAATAGGAATAATGCTTTCTCTAGGTCTTTTTATTAGATCAATGGATTTTAATTTTCTGATGTTAGACCATGTCTTAGTTATCTAGTACTGCTATAACAGAAATAGCACAAGTGAATGGCTTTAACAAATAGAAATTTATTTTTTCACAGTTTATGAGGCTAGAATTCAGAGTGCCAGCTCAAGGGGAAGGCTTGCTCTCTGTCAGCTCTGGAGGAAGGTCCTTGTCCCTTCAACTTCTGTTTTCTTGTTCCTTGGATATCTCCATGTGGCTTGGCATCTATCTTACCCTATCTCTCTTTCTGCTTTTTATATCTTAAAAGAGATTGACTCAAGACACATCCTATACTAATCCTGTCTCATTAAAATAACAAGGACAACCCATTCCCAAATGGGATTATAACCACACACAGAGGTTAGGGTTTACAACACATACTTTGTGAGGGCATAATTCAGTCTGTAACATTCCACCCAAAATCCATGTCCTTGCCACATGCAAAACATGTTCACCCCATCACATCATCCCAAAAGTCTTAAATCAGCTCCAAGTCCAAAGTCTCATCTTCTGAATCATCTAAATCAACTATGGGTGAGACTTTAGGCATATTCCATCCTGGGGCGAAATTCTCTTCATCTGTGGACCTGTGAAACCTAGATTACAAGTTATCCATTTCCAAAGTACAATGGCGTAACAGGCACAAGGTACACATTTCCATTACAAACGGGAGAAATAGAGGGAAAGAAGGGATATCAGGCACCAAGCAAGTCCAAAACCCAGCAGAATAAATTGAGTTAGCTCTCAAGGCTTGAAAATAATCCTCTCTTCTCTGAGACCATCTAGGCAATGGCCCTGCCCTCTAGACTCTGGGTGTTGGCCATGCTTCCTGGATTCTGGGTGGAGGCCCCTTGGCCCTTGGCTTCAACTCTGCCTTCCAGGCCCGCTGGGATGGCAACTCTGCTCCCTTGGATTTGGGTGGTCCCATTCTCCTAGTCCATTTGAGTGGCGTCTCCATCCTCTCACCTCTGGCAGGCCCCATTCTTCTGCCCTTGGGTATGGCAGCCCTGTCCCCTAAGCTTTGTGCAGCGGCCCCGTCCTCTGGCACACCTTAATGGTAGCCCCACACTCTGGAACTGAGTTAGTGAAGATCTGACTCTTGGAAACCTAGGAGGCTGTGGCCTCATCCTTTGAAACCAAGAAGGCCCTGCTTCCTGTGCTCCTTCCAACAGTTTTGCTGATCTCTGAGCTGCTCCAAGGATGGTCCTTTTCTTTTCCTGAAGGACAACAGATGTAGCTCCTTTGGTCTGTTTCTTGCCTGTGGAATTCCAAAGGCAGACAGTGTTCTTTCCTTTCATTCTTTCTCTGATCTCTTCAGTCTAAACTGATGGGTTTTCTCCTATGGTAGTTGTTTAGATCCATCAGTCACAAGCTTAATCTCTTTAACAAAAGATTGAGTGGCCAGATCCTTGGTGAACAGTCTAGGACATGTGTCCTTAGTTTCTACAACAGGATTTTCCAAACCTTTAAGTTCTGTTTTCATTTTGCTCAATTACTTTTTAAGTCCATGTTTTTCCTCTTGCATTTTACTATAAGCGGCAAGAAGAAACCACAAGTCCCCTTTAAGATTTTGCTTAGAAATCTCATCAGGCAGATATCCAAGTTAATCACTTACAAGTTCTTCCTTCCACCAAACATTTGGACATAATTCAGACAAGTTCTTTGCTGCTACATAAAAAGCATTACCCTTCCTCCATTGTCCAATCACATGTTCATCATTTTATTTTAAAGCCTCACCAGAAGCACATTTAACATCCACATTTCTAGCAACATTCTGTTGCTGGCACCATATGGATGGCTTTAACAAACAGAAATTTTTTTTTTTCACCATTTAGGAGGCTAGAAGTCCGAACTCCAAGCGCTGGCCAAGGGGAACGTTTTCTCTCTCTGTCAGCTCTGGAGAAGGGTCTTTGTCTCTTCAGCTTCTGAGATGTCCATGTGTTTTGCCATCTGTCTTATCCCATCTCTCTCTCTGCTCGCTTGTTTAATTTTTTTTTGTATCTCAAAAGAGATTGATTTAAGATACACTCTACACTAATCCTGCCTCATCAACATAGCAAAAACAACCCATTTCCAAATGGGATTATAACCACAGACATAGAGGTTAGGATTTACAACACGTATTTTTGGGGACATAATTCAATCCATAACAGACCATTTTTGTGTTTCTCTACTAGACTTGCTATTGTTTTGTTTACGATTTTTGCATTTATGTTCATGAATTTATTAGCCTATAATTTCCTTTTTTTTTGTTCTCTCCTTGTCTAGTTTTGGTATCAATGTTATACTGGCCTAGTGGAATGAGTTGGAAAGTATTTCTTATGTTTATCTTTTCTGGAAGAGTTTGTTTAAGATTGAAGTGATAGGTTCCTTGAAGGTTGCTCAATTGTCTGGGCTTGGTTTTCCTTGTGGTAGGATTTCTTTAACAGGACAATTTATTTTTTTTCCAAAGTCAGTTTGTATACAGTACTTTTTAAAGAGATTTGTCCGTTTTGTGTAAGTTTTCAAGTTTTTGCCATAAAATTGTTTACTGCACTCTCTTATTTTCTTTTAAATGTTCTGTATTTATAGTTTTGTTCCATTTATCTATTCCTAATACTGTTTGTTTATGCTTTTTCCTTTTTTCAAATCATTTTTGCCTGAGGTTTGTCTGTTTTATTAGTCTTTTCAAAGAACTAATTTTTGATGTTATCAGTTCTCTCAGTTATAAATTTTTATTAATTTTTGCTGTTATTGCCTTTTTTTTCTTCTTTGGGTTGACTTTATTGTTCTTTTACTAACTTTCTAACTGGATACATAAACCACAGGCCAGTCTTTTCCAGTATATGCATTTAACCACCACTTTTACCACAGCCCACAAGAATTGATACATAGTATTTTAATTATCATTCTGTTCTAAGAATTTCAATTTATATTATGATTTCTTATTGAACCCATGAAATTATTTACTGTTCATTTTTAAATGTCTCAGTGCATGGGGATATTCTGTTATTGATTTCTAACTTAATTATAGTGTGATCAGAGGATGTGCTTTTTATGATATTGGTTCTTTGAAATTTGTTGATACCTGAACCAGTACTTAGTCAATTGTTGTAGGTGTTCATGTGTGCTTGAGGATAATATTTATTGTGTAATTCTTGAGTGCAGAGTTCTAAATATGTCATTTAGATTGTTTATTAATTGTGTTAAAATATTTTATGCTTTTGTCTCTTTGAAGTATCAATAATTGGGGATGTATTTACATCTCCAACTGTGATGATAGGTTTTTCAGTTTATTCCGATAGTTCTGTCAATTTTACTTTATATAGTTTTATGCTATTTTATTATGTGCATAAAATTTACAGTATTTCTATCTTCTGATAAGTCAAATTCTTTAATCATTACGTATCAGCATTTAAAATTTTTTGTCTTGAAGTTTGTTTTGTCTGATGTTAATACAGCTGTGCATTTGTGTGATAAATGTTTTTCCCTCCTTTTTAACCTTCCCTCCTTTGAAACTTTCCATGTCCTTATGCATAAGAGTATCTCTTGCAAATAATATATACATACATAAATCTAACCTGACAACCTCTGTTAGTACATTAACATTCAAAATATTGTGAATACTCATATATATTAGGAATAGTTAAAACTATCTTACTCATAAATATTTATTTGTTGTACCTTTTTCTATTTTTCCCCCTTTTTAAAAAAAAATGATTGAATTGTGTGTGTTTTGTGTATCCATTTTTTCATTCTTCTGGTTCAGAATTTATATAGTCTATTTCTTTTATTTTATTGATTATTCTTGAAACTTCAATGTGATATTTAGCTCCAAGTATAATTCCCCAGATGGGAGAATTTTCAAAATAAAACTAATCCTTATGATAGTGTTTGATTTGGATTCTCTAAGGAAAAACAACTGCAATACAGAGAGTATCTTCATTTTTTTTTCATTTAGGCAGACCTTAGTCTTCAAAGTGGCATTTTTTCTTTTTTATACTTTAAAGAGGTGCTTTGCGGCAGATTTGCCCAATGCAATACATCGTTTGAGTTTTTGACTGCTGCTTCCATGGGCATTGATTGTGGATCCAAGTAAAATGAAGTCCTTGAAAACTTCAGTCTTTTCTCCATTTATCATGATGTTGCTTATTCGTCCAGATGTGAGGATTTTTGTTTCTTTATGTTGAAGTGCAATCCATACTGAAGGCTGTGGTCTTTGATCTTCATCAGTAAGTGCTTCAAGTCCTCTTCATTTTCAGCCAGCAAGGTTGTGTCATCTGCATAATGCAGGTTGTTAATGAGTCTTCCTCCAGTCGTGATGCCCCATTCTTCTCATGTAGTTCACCTTCTCGGATTATTTACTCAGCGTACAGACTGAATAAGTATGGTGAAAGCATACAACAAAATACACATCTTTCCTGGTTTTAAACCATGCAGTATCCTGTTATTCTGTTTGAACCACTGCCTCTAGGTCTATGTACAGATTCCTTATGAGCAGAATTTAAGTGTTCTGGAATTCCCGTTCTTTGCAATGTTATCCATAATTTGTTATGATCCACATAGTCAAATGCCTTTGCATAGTCAATAAAACACAGGTAAACCTCTTTCTGGTAGTCTCTGCTCTCAGCCAAGATCCATTTGACTTCAACAATGATATCCCTCATTCTATGTCCTCTTCTGAATCTGGCTTGAATTTCTGACAGTTTCCTGTTGATGTACTGCTGCAACTGCTTTTGAATGATCTTCAGTATAAGTTTACTTGCATGTGATATTAATGATATTGTTCAATAATTTCTGCATTTGTTTGGATCACCTTTCTTTGGAATGGACACAAATATGGATCTCTTTCAGTTGGCTGGTCAGGAAGCTGTCTTCCAAATTTCTTGGCATAGATGAGTGAACGCTTTCGGTGTTTCATCCATTTGTTGAAACATCGGAATTAGTATCCTGTCAATTCCTGGAGCCTTGTTTTTTGCCAATGCTTTCAGTGCAGCTTGGACTTCCTTCTTCACTATCACTGGTTTTTGATCATATGCTACGTCTTGAAATGGATGAATGCCCACCAATTCTTTTTGGTACGGTGACTCTGTGAACTTAGAACATTGTAATTCAATTTAACAAACTTCTGAGAGACTGCTTCAGGTAGGCACATTCTGTTGCTTCCTCCATTCCTCAGACTATGCTTTCATCCATGCCAGTTTTCAGAATAATATAGAGGAAACTGCATACTCAAATAGGAAACTTTGATTTTATCATTTTATTTTTCCATTGTAGAGTTTTCTGTTCTGACAAGCCAAAGCTTTCTGGTAATTCGGCTGAAAAGTAAACTTAAACAAATGAGTGTGATTATAGGGATGCAACCTACCTGGATTACTCTATTATAGAACTTATTTAGACAAAACCTATTTTCTCATTCTCACAACTGACAAAACTGTAGGGAAACCACTCATATTTGAAAGCAAAGTACAGTAAAGTGCTATATTGTACCCCTGGCTTTATCAAAGGCTAAAAAACAAAAGCAAACCACAAGCAACAACGTTTTGCTGAAAATAATAGCTCAGAGTTTCATTTAAAAGGAGGAGATCCAAAAAATCAGACTGGCATTTTGATTCCAAAGGTTGATAATCAATGAAAAAAAAAAAATAATGAAAACTTCGTAAAGAAAGTATGCCATGATTTTCAAATATGTGATTGGGTCAATATATCAAAAAACGGTAGTTTGGGGGAAAAAATTAACCAATAGCATTGGTTTCTCAGTGGAGGAAGTAAAATCAACCTATGTGTTTAATCCACATGTTAATCCCTACCTGGAGAACTGATCTAGCCATTAATATCCTTTTTGATCTCTTGGTTTAAAAACAAAGCAAAAAAAAAAGTTAGTCATCAGAAGTTTTCTTGGCAAATATGGAACCAATGAATGTAGGGGTAGAGTTGATGACTTGGAAAGATTTAATTAAACCTAATGCAGGGTAACCATGTATGCTAAACATCCCAAGGTAGCCCCATTTTACTTACTGTCCCCAAAAAATTAACTAACAGCACCCCGCTTTCACTTTCAAAAGTGATTTCTTAGCACGAGTGGGTCCTGAAACCTTTCTCTCCAGGATGGAATCTATCTATCTAGCAACAATGTCTTACACTCCAATTTTAATAGCTACTTCATTTATTCATTCACAAACATTTCTGAAAAGTTCAATACCAGACTTTTTTTAGTCATTGAAATTCCAAAGGAAAACATGATACAACATGATACGGCCCACTCAAGGGCTGTAAAGTATGTAAGGATCAGTGCAGGATGGACATCAATTGTTTTTCTCAATTCAGTGCAATGGGCATTAAGGAGAACACACCACATGACTAGGTCCCAAGGGAATAGAGAGGTGAGCATGAATGAAACAAAGTCTAAATCTTTAAGAAGGAATCATGTTGGTTGCTCTACTTGTTTCCCCCTTTAATGAACTAATCTGTGAAAGAAGAAAGACAGGGCAAGATTGGGTAGGAAGAGTCTCAGACCACAGAGTAGTTCTGAAAAGTTTTGGCCAGGCCGGTGGAAAGTCTTTGAATCAAGGTTACGTTTTAGAGCAGGGGTTGGCAACCTATAGCCTGTCACCTGTTTTTGTAAATAAAGTTTTATTGGAATACAGCCATGCCTATTCATTTATGTATTGTGTATAGCTGCTTTTGGCCTACAATGGCAGAGTCGAGTAGTTGCAACAGAGAATGTATGGCTTATAAAATCTAAAATATTAATTGTCTGACTTTACAAAATAAGGTTTGCTGATCCTTGCTTTAGCATAATCCAATGTGTGGCAGGAATGACTTGTTGTAGTACCTACCTTCCCTCCATGCCCCCCACCATGTTCAGTTATTGGCTGGGAGTAGCCCTAAGAAAGCATGGCCTTGCTGCAAATGCTTCACCAACTTAGGAGGGGAAAGTGAGAAGAATATAACCTTATTAAGACACATCCTTTGTGGTAGGTGGGTACCACCTGTGGGATGTAGAGATCTAGATCACAAAGCCGTGAGATGGGAAGCCATTAGATCTAGATCACAAAGCAGATTCACCTCCAAGCTTGTGTGCCTCTGTGTGTGTGTGTGTGTGTGTGTGTGTGTGTGTGTGTGTGTGTGTGTGTGTGTGTGTGTAGCTAAATAGTAAAGCAGCTCAGGAAACACCACTGTCTATATGAATCCCAGATACTGAAAATTTTATATACTATATATAATTATATATAATCTATATTATATACTATAGATTTTACTTGTTTGAACTTCTAATATTGCTCTTTGGTAACAGTTTTAGCGTCAAATCCTAAATATTCCCAGGAGTGTTGGGGGTGGTTCATAAGAAAGGAGAACAGTCCTTCCGGTAATCTTATATGTAGGGTTTCCAGACATAGCCAAGTAGAACTAGAGAATTCCCAGTTAAAGTTGAATTTCCAATGAACAATGAATAATTTGTTTTAAGTATAACTATGTCCTGCACAGTGTTTGTATTTTATTTGACACCCCTAATTGTATAATAGTAGAAAAGACTTAGTGGACCCTAGAACAGGGGTTGTTGTTGATAAATACCATCAAGTTGCCCTCAACTCATGGCAACCCCATGCGCAACAGAAGGAAGCACTACCCAGTCTTGCACCGTCTCCATAATCAGTTGCGGATGTAATCTTGTGATCCAGAGGGTTGTCATTGGCTGATTTTCAGAATTAGATCACCAAGCCTTTCATCCTCGTCTGTTTTACACTGGAAACACCACTGAAACCTGTTCAGCATCATAGCAACATGCAAGCCTCCAATGAGGAACGGGTGGTCGCTGTGCATGAGGTACACTGGCCAGGAATCGAACCCAGGTCTCTCACATAGACAGAATTCTACCACTGAACCACCAATGCTCAGAACAGGGGTTGCTATGGTCATTTTAATGCCTGTCTTTGCCTTCTTTTCTCATCCTTGAGTAGACAAGTGCATGATACAGTTTTTTTTTTTAATTGTGCTTTTGGTGAAAGTTTACAGCTCACATTAATTTCTCATATAAGAATTTATACACACATTGTTATGTGACAATATTTGCAATCCCTATAATGTGACAGCACACTCCTCTGTTCCACCCCAGGTTTTCCGTGTCCATCGAACCAGCTCCTGTCCTTTCTGCCTTCTTATCCTGCCTCTGGACAGGAGCCGCCCATTTAGTCTCATGTATCTGCTTGAACTAAGAAGCACACTCTTCACAAGGATTATTTTATGTTTTATAGCCCAGCCTAATCTTTGTCTGAAGAGTTGGCTTCAGAAATGATTTTAGTTCTGGGTTAACAAAGCATCCAGGGGCCATGTCTTTGAGGGTTCCTCCAGACTCAGTCAGACCATTAGGTCTGGTCTTTTTACATGAATTTGAGTTCTGCACCACATTTCCACCCCCTCCATTAGGGTCTCTCTGATGTGTTGCTTGTCAGGGTAGTCACTGGTAGTAGCCAGGCACCATCTAGTTATTCTGGTCTCAGGCTAATAGAGTCTCTGGTTTATGTGGCCCTTTTGTCTCTTGGGCTAATAATATTTTCCTTGTGTCTTTGGTGTTCTTCTTTCTCCTTTGCTCCAGGTCGGCTGGGACAAATTGATGCATCTTAGATGGCCACTCAGTAGCTTTTAAGACCCCAGATGCCACTCACCAAAGTGAGATGTAGAACATTTTCTTAATAAACTTTGTTATGCCAATTGACCTAGATGTCGCCTGAAACCATGGTCTCCAGACCCCCACCCCTGCTACTCTGTCCCTTGAAGTATTCAGTTATGACTGTGTTCAGGAAACTTCTAAGCTTTTAGCTTAGTCCAGTTGTGCTGACTTCCCCTGTATTGTGTGTTGTCCTTCCCTTCACCTAATTTTTGTCTGCTACCTAGTTAGTAAATTCCCTTCTCCCTCCCTGCCCACCCTTGTAACCATCAAAGAACGTTTTCTTCTGCGTTTAAATATTTTCCTGAGATCTTATGATAGTGGACTCATAAAATATTTGTCCTTTTGCGACTAATTTCACTCAGCTTAATGCCTTCCAGATTCATCCATGTTGTGAGATGTTTTGCGGATTCATCATTGTTCTTTATCATTGGGTACTATTCCATTGTGTGAATATACCATAATTTGTTTATCCATTCATCTGTTGATGGGCACCTAAGTTGTTTCCATCTTTTTCCTATCGTGAACAGTGCTGCAATGAACATGGGTGTGCATATACCTATTTGTGTGATGGCTCTTATTTCTCTAGGATATATTCCAAGGAGTGGGATTGCTGGATCATATGGTACTTCTATTTCTAGCTTTTTAAGGAAGTGCCAAATTGATTTCCAAAGTGGTTGTACCATCTCACATTCCCACCAGCAGTGTATAAGTGTTCCAGTCTCTCCACAACCTCTCCAACATTTATTATTTTGTGTTGTTTTTTTAAATTTTTTTATTGTACTTTAGATGAAGGTTTACAGAACAAACAGTTTCTCATTAAACAGAGTACACATATTATTTTATGACATTGGTCAACAACCCCATGACTTGTCAACACTCTCCCTTCTCGACCTCGAGGACCTTTTATTTTGGTGAAAATATACATAGCCAAAGTTACACCATTTTGAAAGTTTCTACACATACAATTCAGTGACATTGATTACATTCTTCCAGTTGTGCTGCTATTCTCACTATCCTTTTCCAAATTACTCCATAACCATTATCTTCAACTCACTGTCCCCTAGGCTTCTCATCAAACCTTTTGAGTTGCTGTTGTCAATTTGATCTCACATAGATAATTCTTTTTTTTTTTTCACCTTAAATGAAGGTTTGCATAACAAATAGTTTCTCATTAAACAGTACTCATATTGCCCCATGACAATGGTTAACAATCCCATGACATGCCAACACTGTCCCTTCTCAACCTTGGGCTCCCTATCACCAGCTTTCCTGTCCCCTCCTGCCTTCCAGTCCTTGTCCCTGGACTGCTGTGCCTCATTAGTCCTGTTTTGTTTTATGAGGCTGTCCAATCCCCAGCTGAACGGTGAATTTTGGAGATAACTTCACCACTGGGCTAAAAGGGTATCTGGGGGCCATAATCTCAGGGTTTCTCCAGTCTGTCAGGCCAGTAAATCTGGTCCTTTTTGTGAGTTAGAATTCTGTTCTGCATCCTTTTCCAGCTCTGTCCAGGACCCTCTGTTGTGATCCCAGTCACAGCAGTCAGTGGTGGTAGCTGGGCACTATCTAGCTGTACTGGACTCAGTATTTTGTGTTTTTTGGATTAATGCTAGCCTTGTTTGGATGAAATGGTATAACATTGTAGTTTTGATTTGTATTTCTCTAATGGTTAATTATCTTGAGCATTTCCTCATGTATCTGTTAGCCACCTGAATGTCTTCTTTGGTGAAGTGCCTGTTCATACCATTTGCCCACTTTTTAATTGGGTTATTTGTCTTTTTGTTGCTGAGATTTTGCAATATCTTGTAGATTTTAGAGATTAGACCTTGATCGGATATGTCGTAGCCTAAAATTTTTTCCCAGTCTGTAGGTTATCTTTTTACCTGTTTGGTGAAGTCTTTGATGAGCATAAGTATTTGATTTTTAGGAGCTCCCAGGTATCTAGTTTCTCTTCTGTATTTGTGCATTGTCAGTTATGTTTTGTATTCTGTTTATGCCATGTATTAGGGCTCCTAGAATTATCTCTATTTTTTCTTCCATGATCTTTATCGTTTTAGATTTTATATTTAGGTCTTTGATCCATTTTAAGTTAGTTTTTCTACATAGTGTGATGTATGGTCTTGATTCATTTTTTTGCATATGGCTATTCAGTTATGCCAGCACCATCTGTTAAAGAGACTGTCTTTTCCTCATTTAATGGACTTTGGGACTTTGTCAAATATCAGCTGCTCAGAGGGGGATGAATTTACATCTGGATTCTCAATTCTGTTCCATTTGTCTATGTATCTGTTGTTGCACCAGTACCAGGCTGTTTTGACTACCATGGTGGTATAATAGGTTCTACAATCAAGTAGTGTGGGGCCTCCCACTTTGTTCCTCTTCTTCAATACTGCTTTACTTATCTGAGGTCTCTTCCCTTTCCATATGAAGTTGGATATTTGTTTCTCCATCTCATTAAAAAATGTTGTTGGAATTTGGATCGAGACTGCATTGTATCTGTAGACGGCTTTAGGTAGAATTGACATTTTCACAATGCTGAGTCTTCCCATCCATGAGTAAGGTATGTTTTTCCACTTATGTAGGTCTCTTTTGGTTTCTTGCAGTAGTGTTTTGTAGTTCTCTTTGTATAGGTCTTCTACGTCTCTGGTTAGATATATTCCTAAGTATTTTATCTTCTTGGGGGCTATTGTAGGTGATATTAATTTGGTAATTTCCTCTTTGAAGCTCTCTTTGTTGGTGTAGAGGAATCCAACTGATTTTTGTATGTTTATCTTGTATCCTAACACTTTGCTGAATCTTCTATTAGTTCCAGTAGTTTTCTTGTGGATTCTTTGGGGTTTTCTGTGTATAAGATCATATCATCTACAAATACGGATATTTTTGCTTCTTCCTTACCAATTTGGATGCCCTTTATTTCTTTTTCTTGCCTTATTGCTCTGGCTAGGACTTCCAGAACAATGTTGAATAAGAATGGTGATAAAGGGAATCCTTGTCTGGTTCCCGTTCTCAAGGGGAATGCTTTCAAAGTCTCTCCATTTAGGATGATGGTGGCTGTTGGCTTTGTATAAATGCCCTTAATTATATTGAGGAATTTCCTTTCTATTCCTATTTGTTGAGTTTTTATCACGAATGGGTGTTGGACTTTGTCAAGTGCCTTTTCTGCATCAGTTGATAAGATCATGTGGTTTTTGTCTTTTGTTTTATTTATGTGATGGATTACATTGATTGTTTTTCTAATGTTGAACCATCCCTGCATACCTGGTATGAATCCCACTTGGTCATGGTGAATTATTTTTTTGACATGTTGTTGAATTCTATTGGCTAGAATTTTGTTGAGGATTTTTATGTCTATGTTCCTGTAGGATATTGGTCTGTAATTTTCTTTTTTCATGGTATCTTTACCTGGTTTTGGTATCAGGGTTATGCTGGCCTCATAGAATGAGTTTGGGAGTATTCCATCCTTTTCTGTGCTCTAAAATACCTTTAGTAGTAGTGGAGTTAACTCTTCTCTGAAAATTTTGTAGAATTTTCCAGTCAAGCTGTCAGGGCCAGGGTATTTTTTTTGTTGTTGTTGTGTTAGGAGTTTTTTTTAAATTACCTCTTCAATCTTTTCTTTTGTTATAGGTTTATTTAGGTTTTCTACCTTGGTTTGTGTTAGTTTTGGTAGGTAATGAGTTTCTAGAAATTTGTTCATTTCCTCTAGGTTTTCAAATTTGTTGGAGTACAATTTTTTGTAGTATTCTGCTATGATACTTTTAATTTCAGTTGGGTCTGTTGTGATATCGCACATCTCATTTTTTATTCAGTTTATTTGCTTTCTCTCCTGTTTTTGTTTTGTCAGTTTGGCCAATGGTTTATCAATTTTGTCGATCTTTTTGAAGAACAAGTTTTTGGTCTTGTTGACTCTTTCAATTGTGTTTCTATTCTCTATTTCATTTATTTCTGCTCAAATTTTTATTATTTCCTTTCTTCTGGTGCCCAAACGCTTCCTTTCCTTTTCTCTTTCTATTTGTTCAAGTTATACAGTTAATATTTTGATTTTCGCCCTTATTTTTAAATATGTGTATTTATTGCTATAAATTGACCACTAAGCACTGCTTTTGCTGTGTCCCAATGGTTCTGGTATAATGTGTTTTCATTCTCATTTGAGTCTATGAATTTCTTTATTCTGTCCTTGATTTCTTCTATAACCCAGTAGTTTTTGAGCAAAGTGTTGTTCAGTTTCCATATATTTGACTTATTTTCCTTGCTTTTTCTGTTTTTGATTTCTTATCGTATGGTTTTGTGGCCTGAAAAGGTACTTTGTAATATTTTGATGTTTTGGATTCTGTTAAGGCTTGCATCGTGGCCTAATATGTGGTCTACTCTGGAGAATATTCCATGTGCATTGGAAAAGAAAGTATACTTGGTCACTACTGGGTGGAGTATTCTGTATATGTATATGAGATCAAGTTGGTTGATTGTGGAATTTAGATTTTCCATGTCTTTATTGAACTTCTTTCTGAATGTTCTGTCCTTCATTGAAAGTGGTGTGTTGAAGCCTCCTACTATTATTGTGAAGCTGTCTATTTCTCTTTTCAATGCTGTTAGAAGTTGGTTTATGTATTTTGGAGCACTGTTGTTTTACGGTTATGTCCTCCTGGTGTATTGCCCCGTTAATCATATATTGTCCTTCCTTATCCTTTGCAGTGGATTTTGCTTTAAAGTCTATTTTGTCAGAGATTAATATTGCCACCCCTGCTCCTCTTTGATTGTTATTTGCTTGATATATTTTTAGTGTCTTTTGAGTGTTAGTTTGTTTCTTTGAGTCTAAGATGTGTCTCTTGTAGGCAGTATATAGATGGATTGTGTTTTTTAATCCATTCTGCTACTCTCTGTCTCTTTAGTGCATTTACTTTCAGTGTAATTATTGATAGGTATGAGTTTAGTGTTGTCATTTTGATTTTGTGTGTGTGTGTGTTTGCCTCTGACAGTTTCTTTGTTCCACTTAATTTTCTGTGCTGAGTCATTTTTCTTTATGTATTTTCTTTTCATCTTTTTCATTGTTGTTGATTTTGTGTTTGCTGAGTCTTTATGTTTTTCTTCTTTTTTTATTTTGATGAGTAGAATTTTTAGTTTCCTTTGTGGTTACCTTAAAGTTTACTTCCATTTTTCTAAGTTTAAAGCAATCTTCTATTTCTTGATATTGCCTTAACTTCCTCTCTGTACGAAAGTTGTATGACTATATTATTTAGTCCCTCTTTTGTTTTAATGTTGTCATCTTTTATATATTGATGTCTCTGTTTACCTATTTTCAGTGTTTTAGCTTTGATTTATTTTTGTGACTTCCCTATCTGGGTTGATATCTAGTTGTTCTGTCCTGTGTTCTAGTCTTGGTTTGTTATCTGATATTACTGATTGTCTAACTGGAGGACTCCCTTTAGTATTTCTTGTAATTTTGGTTTGGTTTTTACAAATTCCCTAAACTTCTGTTTATCTGGAAATGCGCTGATTTTGCCATCATATTTGAGAGACAATTTTGCTGGATATATAATTCTTCTCTGGAATATTTTTTCCTTCAGGCTTTGTATATGCCATCCCATTCCCTTCTTGCCTGCATGGTTTCTGCTGATAAGTCAGACCTTAGTCTTATTGACTCTTTTTTGTAGATGATTTTTTGTTTATCCTTAGCTGCTCTTAAACTTTTCTCTTTATCTTTGATTTTGGCAAGTTTGATTATAGTATGTCTTGGTGACTTTCTTTGGGCTCTACCCTGTGTGGGGTTCAATGAGCTTCTTGTCTTTCATGATATCAGGGAAGTTTTCTGCCAGCAAATCTTCAACAATTCTCTCTGTATTTTCTGTTATCCCCCCTGTTCTGGTACTCCAATCACTTATAGGTTATTCCTCTTGATAGAGTCCCACATAATTCTTAGGGTTTCTTCATTTTTAAAATTCTTTTATCTGATTTTTCCTCAAATAAATTGGTGTCAAGTGCTTATCTTCAATCTCAACTAATTCTGACTTCCATTGCCTCAATTCTGCTCCTATGACTTTCTATTGAGTTTTCTAATTCTGAAATTTCGTTGTTAATCTTTTGGATTTCTATTTGCTATCTCTCTATGGATTCTTGCAGCCTGTTAAATTTGTCCTTTTGTTCTAGTATAACCTTCTTAATTTCCTCTATTGCTTTGTCTGTGTGTTTCTTGGCTTGGTCTGCATTTTGCCTGATGTCCTTCTGATCTCTTGAAGAGTTCTGTATATTAATCTTTTGAATTCTACCTCTGGTACTTCTAAGACCTTCTCTTCCTTTGGGAGGTTTCCTGGCTCTTTGTTTTGGTTGCTTGCTGAAGCCATCATGATCTGCCTCTTTATGAGATTTGATATTGACTGTTGTCTCAGAACCATCAGTAAGTTAGTATATTTATTTATTATATGTTTCCTTGCTGTGTCCTAACTTCTTGTTTTGTTGTGTTTTAATATGCACAAATACGCTGGTGGTGTGAGCTACTTTGATTATTGGTGTCTTTGAAGTTCTCACATCCTGTCACCAGTTGATTAGAGCTGCTACTAGGTATGTGAGGCCAGGAGTCTATTTACTTTTCTTGTGCGGATTCAGATCAGGTGTCAGGTTTTCAGTCCCTGAGTGTGTGATGCAGGCGCTCACCTACAGTCCTAGATGGGCAGGGCTAAGTAGTGGTAATTGGAGCAGGCAGAGTTATGCATCTGCAGTGTGGGGTTATGTGTTGAACAAGGTAGGGTGCTGATGGTTGTCCCTGAGTGCCTGGGTGGAAGGCGTGTCCCTGTTCCCTGGAGTACGTAGGTGGGTAGGTTTTGCAGCCAGACTTTGGGCACCCAATGCTGCTGGCTGTAAGGACTGGGATGCACCACTTATTCTTGGACCCTGTCGTGGGTGGCTAGGTGGAATAGGTGGAGCCACCAGTCCTCCAGCCCCTGATGTGGGTAGGTGAGGGCCCTGCTTAATGGAAAGGTTGGTGTCTAATGTTACAAATCTGCCACTCACCCTTAGCTGTTGCAGTTGAAAATAGGCTTCAGGTATATACTCTGTTGTACTATGCTAATGTGGGTCTATGCTTTTGAAATGGTGCCACACAGGTCTAGGCATGGGTGAAAGGCATTCAAAAAGTCCATGGACCCCTTATACTTATGCTTAGAAAAAGGTGCTATGCCTGCCCTGAGTTTCTGGCTTAGAGGCGCTGGCAGATTATTTTCTCCTGTTTGTTATTTGTACGTTAATTTGTTCCCTTGAGATAGAGCCCCCACAGAGCTGTATTCTTTACCTGGCTTCCTCCTTTACAGTGTTGTATTGCAAAATTGTTTCCTTTTCTAGGCTTCCCCCCCTTCCCCTCAGCTTTGCATTTGAATCCCGCTTTTGCTTGGAGGTTAGATTTAAACCCCATTGTGCCTGCATAGTATGATTAACAATGTTGCTGACATAACTTGTATGAACTCCCTACTCGTAAACCCCTTTAAAAGTAACTTACCTGCCCGCCCTTGGTGAGCGGTCTTGGCAGCACCAGCTCTGACTCCATTTTGTTGTACAATGAAATAAAGCTGCCTTTCTTGTCTCCCACTTTGGTCTCTCATTTATTGGCCAAAATGAGTCATGCCGAGTAAGAACCTGGGGTTTCCACCAAGTAACCCCTCTCCAAAGCCAAGAGAATGGCTCAGGGTGAGCGAAGGGTGGCCCTTCCTGTCCAGGGGGTGTGGCACTTGCTGAAGCTGTACAGGGACTGGAGCAGAGCAGGGAGGGGGTGGGTAAAGGGGAGAGAGGTACTTCCCAGAGTAGGAAGGGTTATTTTGATCCCGTGTGGTAGGTTAGATGCTTGCAGTTAACTTCTGCAGATCTAATGCCACTTCCCCTTAGCTCTGAAGGCTTGTGCAGACTCTCTGCCGCTCCGTTTCTCCTGATGTGGAAAACTTGTCTTGAGTGTTACTGGTTACCTCAACCCGTTAGTGCCTGTGGATCCAACCTGCAGGGTTCCAGCCAGGTCTGGTCAATTCTTGCTGCTTCTGAACGGTCGCTTCCTCCCCTGCCACTAAGTCTGACTCCTCAACTTTGTCTTTGGTGTTCAGGGCTACTAGATTGTCATATATAATTGATTTCACTTGCTTTTTTGGGTCTTTGTTGTAAGAGGGACCACAGGAAGCATCTGACTATTTTGCCATCTTGGCTCTGCCTCCATGATACATTTTTAAAGTGATAAAGTAAGAAATAAAGCTTTAACTCTACCCATAGAATTATCAGTTTATTTGCAGAACCTACTAGAACTTTGAATCCAGTCTCTAACTGTAGAGCTGACCCAGACACATATCAAACATTGTGATAACTGAGATTTTCAAGTCATAGTGAGAGTGGGTTGGAGAGCTATATTATGGTTGAGGAAGAATGAATTCTGCTATTTTATGGGAAAAGAAACTGTCCTGAAAATATGAACACCCCTTTTGGACTTTTCTCTCAATTCCATTGAACTTACCAAATGTGAAACTTCTAGTTGATTCAAAGCAACTATGAGGAACTTTACCCCTAGAACTGTCCTTTTGCCAGTAATAGAGACAGATAATATTGTCACTTAAGAGGAGCCTGGGATGCTAGAATGCTTTTCTCTACCTATTAAAGAAGGCCACTGTGGGAAAAAAATTTCCAACATGAGCAGAACATTATAAACTTCCTTTTAAAATACGTTTTTCTATTATTCATGGTAAGTTTGTGCTTATGCCAGTGTGATTTTGACAAGCCTCAAAATATCTATAGCTATAATTATATGATTCCATCTTTTAATGAAATAAAATTTGATTTATAATAGGTACAAGAGAGTTGCTAAAGAATCTTCATGAATACGTTATCAAAAACAGACCAATTTAACTGAGTTTCACCGCTTAAGTTGCACAAAGATATTAAATAGAAAGTTAACCTTCACAAGGTTAAAAGCTCCTGGCAAAGTTCCTAAACACTATGAAACCCTTTGTGATCTTTAGCTCTTTTTCTTTTTATACTGTATTTCTCTTCTTTTCATGTAATAACTCTTGTCCCAAAGCACACTTTTCCTTTCCCAATTCTCAGTTCCCTTATTGGCGTGCAATTAGCCTCATAACTGACGCACATTGTGTTTAACGTGGGGCTCTAATTGCTCGTCATATGTGTACTTTAAAAAAAAAATCATGCTCATATTCATATTCATCCTGCCCTCTCCCCAAGTTACAATATGCCTGATTTTCTTGGATAATGTTCAGGATACTTGTTTTGTTGCGTTGTTCTGCTCTCTTCCAGTCTCTGTCATGTGGTGTGTTTCAGCTATCTGTTGTTGCATAACTAACTACCCCCAACTTAGTAGCATAAAACAACAATTGTTTTGTTACACTTACGGATTCTATGGGTCAGGAATTCAGACAGGAAACAGTGGAGATGGTTTGTCTCTCTGTTCTTCTTTGATGTCCGGGCCTTAGCTGGGAAAGCTCCGACAACTAGGGGTGACTTGAATAGCTGAGGACTGGAATCATCTGGAGGTTTTTTCACTCACATGTCTGGCACTTGGGCTGGGGTGACTCAAACTATCAACTGACACTATCAACCAAAGTGCCTACATGTGGCCTTTCTGCATGGTTTGAGCTTCCTCACAGCATGGCAGCCTAAGGTAGTCACACTACTTATATGGCAGCATAGGGCTGCAAGAGCAGGTTGGCAGGGGACTGAAGCCCAATACTCAGAGATAAACAGGAACTATGCCTTATCCCTGTGATAGAGAGTGTTGTTTGGCTAGAGACCCTTATCCACAGGAGCAGAGGTGGGCGATGAACTTGTGGTTAGGCTGTTTAAGACCCTTCTGGTTTCAGATGTCAAGGTAACGTGTAATGTTGAACCTTAATTTCAGGGCTTACACCACAGAGTGCAAAGTGGTACCCACTCTGGAAAATAATTCGGGAGTTTCTTAAAAAGAAAACAGGCAACTACCGTACAACCCACCAATTGCACTCCTAGGCATTTGTCCCAGAGAAATAAAGAATTATGTTTACACAAAAACTTGTACATGAATGTTTACAGAGCCCTCATTCATACTAGCCTAAACCTGGAAACAACCTAGATGTCCTTCAGTGGGTAAATGGTTAAACAAGCTATGCTACCTTGGAATACTACTCAGCAATAAAAAGATTGAACTATTAATACATGCAACAACCTGGATGAATCTCTACGGAGTTATGCTGGTGTTGTAGATAATTCACTGTGGGGACAGGGTAGAGGTAAGGGAGACTCTTCAAGTAGTAGGGGCAAGAGAAAAGGAAATTTATACTAGTATGGCCACAATGAGGATAAAGAAAAGTAGATGGATTGGAATACATTTTGGCCCTTAATAAATATTTGTTGAATGAATGTGTATGTAATAAGTATAAAACACTTAGTGGCACATAGCAAGTGCCCAGTAAATGGTGGCTAGTATCATCATCATCATTATCTCTTCCACCTTCTGAAAAATGAAATTACAGTAGTAACAGTCATGAATGATCAGCTTCCTGGTCTACATTTTATCCTTTGTCCCTTTAGTCCTTGCTACTTATTCTACTAGAGGCTACTGCCTTCAAGCAACCTCCAAACTGTTGACTTCAGTATAACTTTCTTATTTCCTATTCCTCAATGCCTCTCTGCAGTCTTTGACTTCTTGCTCCTTCAAATGCATTGACGTCTGGGATGATATACTCTTCTAATGCTTTTTGTACATCTCTTGGGACATTTTCTCTCTGCTTCCTTTTTCTCCTCTTGCCCTCTAAGCATAGAGGTTGCCCAAGAATATGATCTTGAGACTCATTCTCATGTGCCAGGTCCAGAAGACCAAATTCTCATCTTTGACCTTATTTCAAGGTTAGCTCTTCATTTTCAATTGCTACCTTTTTCTTACAAAGTCGCAATTCAAAACTAGAAAAAGAGAGGGAAACTTCATCTGTGCCCCTAAGTCCTTCAGTTTCCCACATAAGATTATAAAAACATATATAATTGGAAATCTTGGGAAGCACGCATAACATAATTTATTCTTATAGAGAACTAAATTTCTATTGAAGGAATTAGAAGAGTTTTGAATCTGACCTAAAATACCATTCCTAAAATTAATCTTATGTGTGCTTTTTTGCTAGCCTATAATATACTCATTTTTACATCTTGAATAATTAATGTGCCACTGACCAGCACAATAAAATATTTCACTTAAAGCAGACATCTACATTTCTGAACTCAGCTCTCAATTCTAATTACCACACTCAATTTCTATTTCTTTCTTTTTTTTTTTTTTTTAATATTTTATTGTACTTCAGGTGAAGGCTTACAGAACAAATAGTTTCTCATGAAACGGTAGTACACATGTTGTTTTATGACATTGGTTAACAACCCCACAACATATTAAGCCTCTAAATTCTCAACCTTTTTTTTTTTTTGATGAAAATACAGATAGCCAAAGATACACCATTTCAAAAATTTCTACATACACAGTTCAGTGACATTGACTACGCTCTTCCAACTGTGCTGTTATTCTCACTTAAGATGAAGGCTTACAGAACAAAATAGTTTCTCATTTAACAGTTACTACACATGTTGCCCTATGACAATGGTTAACAATCTCACAACACATCAAGAATATCCTTACTCCACCTTGTGTTCCCTATCACCAGGGGACTTCCTTGTCCCCTTCTGTCTTCTGGCCCTTGTCACTGGACTACTGTACCTCATTAGTCTCATTTTTTTTTTTTTAACACCATTTCAAAACTTTTTACTTACACATTTAAGTGATATTGACTATGCTCTTCCAATTGTGCTGCCATTCTCGCCCAAGATGAAGGCTTACAGGACAAATCAGCCTCCCATTTAATAGTTACTACAATTGTTGCCCTATAACAGTGGTCAACAATCTCACAACACATCGACAGTGTCCTTACTCAATTTGTGTTCCTTATCATCAGGTTCCTACTCCCCCTCTGCCTTCTGGCCTTTGTCACCGGACTCCTGTACCTCGTTAGTCCCATTTAGTTTTACTGGGCTGTCCACTCCCAGGCTTAACATCGAACCTTGAAGGTAACTTCACCTCTGAGCTGAAAGGGTGTCTGGGGGCCACACTCTTGAGGTTTCTCCAGTATTCTTTAGGCCAGTAAATCTGGTCTTTTTTTTTTTTTTTTTTTGGGAGTTAAAATTATGCTCTACATCCTTCTCCAGCTCTGTCCAGAACCCTCTGTTGTGATCCTGGTCAAAGCAGTCAGTGGTGGTAGCCGGGCACCATCTAGCTGTACTGGACTCAGTCCGGTGGAGGCCTTGGTAGCTGTGGACAATCAGTCCTTTGGACTAATCTTTTTGTTGTATCCTGTTCTCTTCATTCTCCCTTGCTCCCGAAGCGATGAGACCAGTGGAGTATCTTAGATGGCCGCTCATAGGCTTTTAAGACCCCAGACACTACTCACCAAGGTAGAATGTAGAGCATTATCTTTATAAGTAGTGTCATGCCAATTGAGCTAGACGTTCCCCGAGACCATGGTCCCCAGAGCCCTCCGTCCAACAACTCAGTCCCTCGGGGGGTTTGGATGTGTCTATAGGGCCTCCATGACCTTTCCTTGTGCAGGTTGTGTTAGTTTCCCCTGTACTGTGTACTATCTCACCTCTCACCCAAGGTACCACTTATCTATTGCCTATTTAGTATTTCCCCCCCCTCCCCTCCCATCCCTGGTAACCAACAAGGATCGTTACATTTTGCATGTGAATTTTTTCATGGGTTTTTACAATAGAGGTCTCATACAATATTTGTCCTTTTGTGATTGACTTATTTCACTCAGCATAATGTCCTCCAGTTTCATCCATGTTATGAGATGGTTCACAGATTTATTGTTGTTCTTTCTCATTGAATAGTACTCCATTGTGTGTATGTACCATAGTTTGTTAATCCGTTCATCTGTTGATGGGCATCTGGGTTGTTTCCATCATTTTGCTACTGTGAACAATGCTGCCGTGAACATAGGTGTGCATATGTCTATTCGAGTGATGACTCTTATTTCTCTAGGATATATTCCTAGGAGTGGGATTGCTGGATCGAATGGTATGTCTATTTCTAGCTTTCTGAGGAAACGCCATATCATTTTCCAAAATGGTTGTATCATTTTGCATTCCCACCAGCAGTGTATAAGAGTTCCCATCTCCCCGCAGCCCCTCCAACATTTGTGATTTCCAGTATTTTTGATTCGTGCCAGTAATGCCGGGGTGAGATGGTATCTCATTGTGGTTTTAATTTGCATTTCTCTAATGGCTAGTGAACGCGAGCATTTCTTCATGTGTCTGTTGGCCATTTGAATGTCTTCCTTGGTGAAGTATCTGTTCATTTCCTTTGCCCATTTTTTGATAGGATTGTTTGTCTTTTTGTTGTAGAGGTGTTGGATTTTCTTGTAGATTATGGAGATTAGACCTTTGTCTGACTTGCACTGTCCAAAAATATTTTCCCAGTCTGTAGGTTCTCTTTTGACTCTTTTGGTGAAGTCTTTTGAAGAGCATAGATGTTTGATTTTTAGAAGATCCCAGTTATCTAGTTTATCTGTTGGGTTTTTTGTGTTGATGTTTATGGTTTGTATCCTGTTAATGCCATGTATTAAGGCCTGAAGTGTTGGTCCTATTTTTCTTCTATGAATTTTATAGTTTGAGGCTTTATATTCAGGTCTTTGATCCATTTTGAAGTAGTTTTTGTGTATAGTGTGAGTTATGGGTCCTGTTTCGTTTTTCTACAAATGGATATCCAGTTTTACCAGCACCATTTGTTAAAAAGACTGTCTTTTCCCCATTTGATGGATTTTGGGCCCTTGTCGAAGATCAGGTGAGCGTAGGGGGATGGATTTACATCTGGGTTCTCAATTCTGTTCCATTGGTCAATGTCTCTGTTGTTGTACCAGTACCAGGCTGTTTTGAGTACTGTAGCTGTATAGTAGGTTCTCAAGTCAGGTAGTGTGAGTCCTCCGACTTTATTCTTCTTCTTCAGTAGTGCTTTACTTATTCGGGGTTTCTTCCCTTTCCATATAAAGTTAATAATTAGTTTTTCCATCTCTTTGAAGAATGTTGTTGGTATTTGTATTGGGATTGCATTGTATTTGTAAATTGCTTTAGGTAGAATTGCCATTTTCACAAGGTTGAGTTTGCCTATCCATGAGCATGGTATGTTTTTCCATTTATGTAGATCCCTTTGGGTTTCATGCAGCAGTGTTTTGTAGCTTTCTTTGTATAGGTCTTTTACATCTCTGGTTAGATTTATTCCTACGTATTTTATCTTTTTAGGGGCTATTGAAAATGGTATTGATTTCCTGATCTCCTTTTCATCGTTCTCTTTACTGGTGTATAGGAATCCAACTGATTTTTGAATGTTTATCTTGTATCTTGCTACTCTGCTGAATCTTTCTATTAGTTCCAGTAGATTTCTCGTGGAGTCTTTAGGGTTTTCTATGTATAGTATCATATCATCTGCAAACAGGGAGAGTTTAACTTCTTCATTACCAATTTGGATGCCCTTTATTTCTTTCTCTTGCCGTATTGTTCTAGCTAGAACTTCCAGCACGATGTTAAATAGGAGTGGTGATAAAGGGCATCCTTGTCTTGTTCCTGTTTTCAAGGGGAATGTTTTCAGCCTCTCTCCATTAAGAATGATGTTGGCTGTTGGTTTTGCATAGATGCCCTTTATTATGTTGAGAAATTTCCCTTCTATACCTATTTTATTGACAGCTTTTATCAGGAATGGGTGTTGGACTTTGTCAAATGCCTTTTCTGCGTCAATTGAGATGATCATGTGATTTTTTTCTTTCCTTTTATTTATGTGGTGGATTACGTTGATGGATTTTCTAATGTTAAACCATCCTTGCATACCTGGTATGAATCCTACTTGGTCGTGGTGTATTATTTTTTTGATATGATACTGAATTCTATTGGCTAGAATTTTGTTCAGAATTTTTGCATCTATATTCCTGAGAGATATTGGTCTGTAATTTTCTTTTTTTTTGATATCTTTGCCTGGTTTTGGTATCAGGGTTATGCTGGCTTCATAGAATGAATTTGGAAGTGTTGCTTCCTCTTCCATGCTCTGAAATAGCTTGAGTAGAACTGGTACAAGCTGTTCTGTAAACGTTTTGTAGAATTCTCCAGTGAAGCCGTCTGGGCCAGGGCTTTTTTTGGTTGGGAGTTTTTTTATTACCTTTTCAATCTCTTCTCCTGTTATGGGTCTGTTCAGATTTTCAATATCACTTTGTTGTAGTTTGGGTAGGCCTTATGTTTCTAGAAATTTATCCATTTCCTCTAGGTTTTCAAATTTGTTGTAATATAGTTTTTCATAGTATTCTGTTATAATCCTTTTTATTTCGGTTGGGTCTGTTGTAATGTCCCCCATTTCATTTCTTATTTGGGTTATTTGTGCCCTCTGCTGTTTTTCTTTTGTCAGTCTGGCCAGTGGTTTGTCGATTTTGTTGATTCTTTCAAAGAACCAACTTTTGGTTTTGTTGATTCTTTCTATTGTTTTTCTGTTCTCTATTTCATTGATTTCTGCTCTGATCTTTACTATTTCCTTTCTTCTGGTGGTTGTAGGCTTTTTTTTGTTGTTCTGTTTCTATTTGTTTGAGTTGTGTAGTTAATGTTTTGATTTTGTCCCTTTCTTCTTTTTTGATATGTGCATCTATTGCTATAAATTGTCCTCTGAGGACTGCCTTTGCTATGTCCCAAAGGTTTTGGTATGATGTGTTTTCATTTTCATTTGATTCTAGGAATTTTTTAATTCCATCTCTGATTTCTTCTATTACCCATTGATGTGTAAGCAGATTATTATTCAGTTTGCATGTGTTTGATTTTTTTTCCTTGCTCTTTCTAGTGTTAATTTCTACCTTGATGGCATTGTGGTCAGAGAAGATACTGTGAATTATCTCAGCATTTTGGATCTTGTTGAGGATTGCTCTGTGGCCTAAGATGTGGTCTATTCTGGAGAACGTTCCATGTGCATTTGAAAAGAATGTGTACTTTGCAGCGGTTGGATGGATTGTTCTATATATGTCTATGAGGTCCAGTTGGCTGATTGTGTCCTTTAGGTCTTCTGTATCTTTGCTGAGTTTCTTTTTAGTTGTTCTGTCCTTTACTGAGAGTGGTGTGTTGAAGTCTCCTACTATTATTGTGGAACTGTCAATTTCTCTTTTCAGTGCTGTTAGAGTTTTTTTTTATGTATTTTGGAGCCCTGTCATTGGGTGCATAGATATTTATTATGGTTATGTCTTCATGATGGATCATCCTCTTAATGATTATATTGTGTCCTTCTTTGTCTTTTATGGTAGATTTTGTTTTAAAGTCTATTTTATCTGAGATTAGAATTGTCACTCCTGCTCTTTTTTGATAGTTGTTAGCTTGATATATTTTTTTCCAACCTTTGATTTTTAATAAATTCACATCTTTGTTTCTAAGGTGTGTCTCTTGTAGACAGCAAATTGATGGATCCTGTTTTCTTATCCATTCTGCCACTCTCCGTCTCTTTATGGGTGCATTGAGTCCATTTACATTCAGTGTAATTATTGATAGATGGAAGTTTGTTGCTGTCATTTTGTAGTGCTTTTTTTTGTGGTGCTGAAGTTTTCTTTGTTATTCTTACTCTCTTGTGCTGAGTTCCTTTTGTTTGTGGATTTTGTGTTCATTTCTTTTGTTTTTGTTGAGACTTTATGTTTTTCGTCTTTATTTTTATGAGTTGGTTTGTTAACTTTCTTTGTGGTTACCATGAATTTTACCCTTATCTTTATAATTTTGAAGCAGTCTACCCTTACTTGGTATCGCCTTGCCTTCCTCTCCTTTAGAAGGTTCTGTACCTATGCCATTTGTTCCCTCTTTCATTGTTTTGATGTTGTTGTCATCCTTTGATTGATTTCTCTGATTCCCTGTTGTATTTCTTTTGTTTTTGGAAAGTCCTCTGTAGTTCAGTTCCTAGAATGGTATCTGGTTCATATGAACCTGCGACGTAGGTCCTAGGTCCTGCCTGAGGGCTGAAGCTGTTTGTCCTCAGATCGAAGAACTCCCTTTAATAATTCTTGTAAGTTTGGTTTGAGTTTTGCATATTCCTTTAGTTTCTGTTTATCTGGAAATGATCTAATTTCACCATCAAATTTGAATGAGAGTTTTGCAGGATATATTATTCTTGGTTGACAATTTTTTTCTTTCAAGATTTTATATATGTCATCCCATTGCCTTCTTGCCTGCATGGTTTCTGCCGAATAATCTGAGCTTAGTCTTATTGTTTCTCCTCTGTATGTGACTTCTTGTTTTTCACGAGCTGCTCTCAGGATTCTTTCTTTGTCTTTAGTTTTAGCGAGTGTGAATATGATATGTCTTGGTGATTTTCTTTTGGGGTCTCTTCTATATGGGGTTCGTTGAGCTTCTTGGATGGCCAGCTTTTCATTTTTCATGATATTGGGAAAGTTTTCTGTCAGCAGTTCGTCAATGATCCTCTCTGTGTTTTCTGTTTTCTCCCCCTGTTCTGGTATGCCAATCACTCGTAAGTTTTTGCTTTTAATTGTGTCCCACATAACTCTCAGGGTCTCTTCATTTTTCTTTGTTCTTTTTTCTGAGTTTTCCTGAAACAGAGTTGTATCCAAGTGTTTGTCTTCAGTTCCACTGATCCTGTCTTCCATGGTTTCAAATCTACTTCTCAGCCCTGCTATGACACCGTCCATTTGTGAAATCTTGTTGTCTATCTTTTGGATTTCTAATTGTTGTTTTTGTATAATTTTGAGTTGTGAATTTATTTTGGCATTTTGTTCCTGCATCATCTTCCTGAATTCTTCCAATGTTTTGTCTGTATTTTCCATAAATTTGTCTATTTTTTCCTCATGTTTGTCAGCTTTTTGCCTCAGTTTTTGGAAAATTCCAAGTATTAGTGATTTGAGTTCCCTATCAGGTACTTCTAGTGCATTTTCTTCCACAGGAGAGTTATCTGGTGTTTTAATTTGGACGCCTACTGGAGCCATCTTGTCTTGTTTTTGTAAATGTTTTGATATTGTTTGCTGTTTTCAGGGCATTCAGTAGATATTTCTCTCGTTTATTGATTGTAGATTTTTTTTTTTTTTGTTTCGTCCTTGTGGTACAGCTGGGCAGATCTAGCTGAAGAGGAACCACTGGGATGGGTTGTTTGTGGCACTTACCGCAGCCACCAGGACGGTCGGTAGTCAGTGCCGGGCAGGCTCCAATAGGGCGTGCCTGCACAGCTTGGTGGTGTGATGTCAAGTGTATGGTGCAGGTAGGTAGGGTGCAGTGGGAAGATGGTTATGTGTGAAGCTAAGCGGTCGTTCTGTCTCCCACTGGACGCTCTGCGAGGCTGCTCTCCCGTTCGCAGTTCTCCGATAGGAATCCAAGATGGTGGATCCGCGCTGCGTTAGCTGGTAAGGAATCTCTGCATGAGTCTCTCCTCGCTCTCCGTTCTCATTTAGTATTCTCACTCTGTTTGGTGTTTGGCTGAGTTCTTTATCTCTTCATTTGGTGTTCTAGGGTTTCAGGATTGTTGATTCTCTGTTAGGCTTAGTTTTTTGGATCTTTGCTGTGGAGGGACGGCGTGGTGCTTCTGCCTAGAGAGCCATCTTGCCCCCTCAATTTCTATTTCTTGATGGGAAGAGGAGGCCTACCTAGAGCTTAACAACAGATAATGAACTCCATTAAATAGGGCTGACAGAGTAGGGCTTACTGAGAAGATTTAAGCATATATTCAATTTTCTTTCCGGAGTTAGGAGTTCCATGAACTCTTAAGTAGGCAAAATTTTATCTACAGAGTTGGGAGCCTTTGAGGTGGGGGTACAGTCTGTTGTCTCCCCTCCTTTCCTCTCTCATAGTCCTCCCTCCTCCACACACAGGAGCTCTCTGTGGTTCAACAAAGGTGTGAAAGGCTGTTCTCTCTTCACCGGTTTTCCAAACCAAGATTTTCTTAATCTAGGATGAGTTTGTGAAAGGGGAAATAGAAGGGCTAGTTGGGTGGCTTTCTCATTCTCCAGAACCTCAGCACATGTTGTCAGTTAGTTCTTTCCAGAATCATGGGAGAAAAAAACTCTCATGTTTAAGAAGCCAGGAGATTCTCCAGTATTTGAGAGACTCTTGTTTTGGTTGTGTGCTGTTGAGTCAAGACTCTTGTTGTTAGGTGCTGTCAGGTCAGTTCCAACTCATAGCAACCCTGTGTACAACAGAATGAAACAGTGCCCGGTCCTGCACCATGCCCACAATCGTTGTTATGCTTGAGCCCATTGTTGCAGTCACTGTGTCAATCCACCTCGTTGAGGGGCTTCCTCTTTTTCACTGACCCTCTACTTTACCAAGCATGGTGTCCTTCTCCAGGGACTGATCCCTCCTGATAACATGTCTAAAGTATGTGAGATGAAGTCTCACCATTCTTGCTTCTAAGGAGCATTCTGGGTGTACTTCTTCCAAGTTAGAGTTTTTTGTTCTTTTGCCAGTCCATGATGTATTCAACTGTCTTCCCCAACACAATGCAAACGTGTCAATTCTTCTTTGGTCTTCCTTATTCATTGTCCAACTTTCGCATGCATATGATGCTTTTCAAAACTTTAAGAGGTCTTTTGCAGCAGTTGCCCAATGCAATGGGTCTTTTGATTTCTCGACTGCTGCTTCCATGTGTGTTGATTATGGATCCAAGTAAATGAATATTTTTTCCATTTACCATGATGTTGCTTACTGGTCCAGTTGTGAGGATTTTTGTTTTCTTTCTGTTGGGGTGTAATCCATACTGAAGGCTTTGGTCTTCGATCTTCATCAGTAAGTACTTCAAGTCCTCTTCACTTTCAGGAAACAAGGTTGTGTCATCTGCTTCATGCAGGTTGTTAATGAGTCTTCCTCCAATCCTGATGCCCCATTCTTCATAAAGTCTAGCTTCTCGGATTTTTTTCTCAGCATACAGATTGAATAAGTATGCTGAAAAGATACAACCCTGACACACACCTTTCCTGACTATAAACCATGCAGTATCCCCTTGAACTGTTTGAAAGACTGCCTCTTGATCTATGTACAGGTTCCTCACGAACACAATTAAGTGTTCTGGAATTCCCATTCTTTGCAATATTATCCATAATTTGTTATGATCCACACAGCTGAAGCCACACAGGTAAATATCTTTCTGGTATTCTCTGCTTTCAGCCAGGATCCATCTGACATCAGCCATGATATCCCTCATTCCATGTCCTCTTCTGAATCCAACTTGGATTTTTGGCAGTTCCTTTTTGATATACTGCTGCAGCTGCTTTTGAATGATCTTCAGCAAAATTTTACTTGTATGTAATATTAATGATATTGTTCAATAATTTCTCCATTCAGTTGGATCACCTTTCTTTGGAATAGGTATAAATACAGATCTCTTCCAGTTGGTAGTTGTCTTCCAAGTTTCTTGGCGTAGATGAGTGAGCACTTCCAGTACTGCATCCATCTGTTGAAACATCTGAATTGGTATTCTGTCAATTCCTGGAGCTTATTTTTCGCCAGTGCCTTTAGCGCAGCTTTGACCTCTTCCTTTAGCACCACAGGTACCTGATCATATGCTATCTCCTGAAATGGTTGAACGTTGATCAATTCTTTTTGGTATAGGGACTCTGTGTATTCCATCTTCTTTTGATGCTTCCTGTGTCATTTAATATTTTCCCTGTAGAATCATTAATATTGCAACTCAAGGCTTGAATTTTTTCTTCAGTTCTTTCAGCTTCAGAAATGCTGAGCATGTTCTTCCTTTTTGGTTTTCTAACTCCAGGTATCTGCCACGCCTCTGTCAGTTTGTCGTACTGTGGGGGCTTGTGTGTTGCTATGATGCTGGAAGCTATACCGCCAGTATTCAAATACCAGCAGGGCCACCCGTGGTTAATAGGTTTCAGCTGAGCTTCCAGACTAAGACAGACTGGGAAGAAGGACCTGGCAGTCTACTTCTGAAAAGAATTAGCCAGTGAAAACAATATTAATAGCAGCAGAAGATTGTCTGATATAGTGCCATAAGATGAACCCCTTAGGCTGGAAGGCACTCAAAATACTACTGGGAAAGAGCTGCCTCCTCAAAGTAGAGTCAACCTTAATGATGTGGATGGAGTCAAGCTTTTGGGACCTTCATTTGCTGATGTGGCATTACTCAAAATGAGAAAAAACAGCTGCAAACATCCATTAATAATCAAAATGTAGAATGTGTGAAGTATGAATGTAGGAAAATTGGAAATCATAAAAAATGAAATAGACTTTATAAACATCGATATCCTAGGCATTAGTGAGCTGAAATGGACTGGTATTGGCAATTTTGAATCAGACAATCATATGGCCTAGTATGCCTGAAAAGACAACTTGAAGAGGAATGGCATTGCATTCATTGTCAAACAGAACATTTCAAGATCTATCCTGAAGTACAACACTGCCAGTGATAGGATAATATCTATACACCTACAAGGAAGACCAGTTATTCAAATTTATGCACCAACCACTAAGGCCAAAGATGAGGAAATTGAAGATTTTTACCAACTTCTGCAGTCTGAAATTGATTGAACATGCAATCAGGATGCATTGATAATTACTGGTGATTGGAATTTGAAAGTTGGAAACAAAGAAGGATCAGTAGAAAGTTGGAAACAAAATATAGCCTTGGTGATAACATGATGCCAGAGATAGCATGGTAGAATTTTGCAAGACCAATGACTTCTTCACTGTAAATACCGTTTTTCACCAACATAAATGACGACTATACACGTGGACCTTGCCAGATGGAATACATAGGATCAAATCAAATACATCTGTGGAAAAAGGCGATAGAAAATCTCAATATCATCAGTTACAAGGCCAGGGGCCAACTGCAGAACAGACCATCAATTGCTCACATGCAAGTTTAAGTTGAAACTGAAGAAAATTAGAAGACGCCCATGAGAGCCAAAGTATGACCTTGAGTATATCCCACCTGTCTTAGTCATCTAGTGCTGCTATAACAGAAATACCACAAATGGATGGCTTTACCAAACAGAAGTTTATTCTCTCACAGTCCAGTAGGCTACAAGTCCAAATTCAAGGCATCAGCTCCAGGGAAAGGCTTTCTCTCTCTGTCGGCTCTGGAGGAAGGTACTTTTGATGTATCAGTCTTCCCTTGGTCTGGGAGCACCTCAGTGCAGGGACCTCAGGTCCAAAGGACATGCTCTGCTCCTGGTACTACTTTCTTGGTGGTATGAGGTTCTCGTGTGTCTCTGCTTGCTTCTCTCTTTTATGTCTCAAAAGAGATTGGCTTAAGACACTATCTTATCTTGTAGACCTCATCAGTATAACTGCCATTAATCCATGTTATTACGTCATAGTAATAGAGTTTTACAACACATAAGGAAATCACATTAGATTACAAAATGGTACACAATCATGCAATACTGGGAATCATGACCCAGCCAAGTTGACAGATATTTTTTGGGGGCACAATTCAATCCATGACAACACCTGAATTTAGAGACCATCTCAAGAATAGATTTGACTTGTTGAACACTAACGGCTGAAGAACAGATGAATTGTGGAATGATTTCAAGGACGTCATACATGAAGAAAGCAAGAAGTCATTAAAAAGACAGGAAAGAAAGAAAAGACCATAATGGATGTCAGAAGAGACTCTGAAAATTGCTCTTGAACATTGAGTAGCTAAAGCAAATGGAAGAAATTATGCAGTAAAAGAGATGAACAGAAAATTTCAAAGGGTGGCTTGGGAAGACAAAGTAAAGTATTATTAATGTATATAGTAGTTATTTATTGAGTGCTTATTATGTGTCAGGCACTATGAGAGCACTGGAGAGGGCAGAGTTCTTTTGACTTGATGTTTTTGTCAGGTTTGCTTTACTGGGGTTGTTCTAGGTTCTTGTGAGTGATTTCTGAATCTCTCCAAGGTTGCCTCTCCTCTATGTGAGGTTCCTCTTTGGATGATAGCTTGATGCTCCTTCCCATCTGAGAACCCAACAGTCCATGTCCTAACTCTAATCTTTTGACTACTCTTTGTGGCCTCATCTGGGAATGTGGCCAATCTGTCCCCTTGGCATACGGCTTCTCTCAGGTCACATCCTTAGGTTCAGGCCACTCATAGAGCTCTAAGAGCAGCCTGAATCTTTCTGATTTCCTACAGAGTTTATAGGTCAGGTACATGCTGCTTCCTCTGGTATCTTTTTTATGGTACCCAGATTCTCTCACTCTTGGAATCTGAGAAGAATTTCTCAGGATTCTAAACTCTATCACATTTCTGTATACTTTAGAGGCTTTGTCTTGACTCCACTCTCAAGAGTATTCTTAACTCTGTCAAAGATGCAGATACTAGAAAAATATTGCTGTGATTCAGAGGCAAGTACGTTAAGAAGTAGAAACCACAGCATTCTGGGAGGCAAACACAATATACAACTGAAGGACTGAGGAAAGATGGAGGCACTCATGGTTTAGGAGAGAGAAGTGAATGTGAGGAAAATTCTTTCATTACTGGAAGGAGGATCTCAATTGAGAAGGTTTGGGTGACACTGGGGTGACTTGGATACCCCCAGAACTGGGTGAGCCCCAATCCATGTATATTGCAGGGATATTTAGGCATGAAGTCTAGACCTCCTTCAAGGTCATTCAGAGTCACATTCCATCTTTGGAGAGTGGGGCTTTGGTCCAGTCATAGGCTAAGCCACTGTCAGGTCTTTAAAGAGGCAGTGGAGAAGGAGTTGGTCAGTATTTAAGGGGAAGAGGAGATGGTCAGGAAGACTCATCCTCAGATCTAGGTGGTGGCAGCAGAGTCTCTGGAGTAACCTTTGCTCAGTAACTGTAGCGATAGGAATTTATCATTTCAGATGCACTTGATTCTTTGTTCTACCCTTATTTTAGCTTAATGGAAAACCCAATATTGATATAAACAAACTCTTTCTTAGCTTGACATTGAAAGCCCTTCACAATTTGACTTTTCTCTTTTTTCATGTCTGATTCCCAATATATGCCTCTATCTACCTGTTTTCAGTTACAATTCACTCATAATTTCCCAAATGTGACCTACAGTCAGTTGATGCTAAGCCTGTGCTCAAGCTGTTCCCTCTGCTTAGATGCCTTCTCTTACTTACGCCTGCTGAAGTTCTACAGATTCTTTATGTCTCAGTTTAAATCACTTCCCCTGGATTCTTCTAGTGGGAGTTAATGTTTCCTACTTCCAAATTTGCACAATACTTTGAACATCTGTGCTATATCACATTTTGTCCTGTGCTAAAGTTATTTTATGTTTCTGTTTTCTTATCTAAGGTGGAAATCTCATTTTTTAAAATCTCTGTAATACTGTTAATCTTAGGATGGTGCTTTGCCTGCAGGAGGTGCTCAGTAAAATTTGTTGAACTCTCGAAAGCTGAGGTATCTCACAAATTTTGCATTTTGAGTATAGAAGACTGAATAGACTTCGAAGTTCTTCAGTGATGCAAATGGCTAATGCTCCCAGCTGCTAAACAAAGTTGGAGGTTTGAGTCCATCTAGAGGCACCTCAGAAGAAAGTCCTGGTGATCTATTTCCAAAAAATCAACCATTGAAAACGCCATAGAGTACATTCTATTCTGACACACATGGGGTCGCCATGAGTTACTTGTTACTGGTTAGAATGGATTTCAGCATTTAAAATACTGTCTGGTATTTATTAGCACCTGGCACAACTTCTCATATCAGATCAGATTCTTTCTTTTGGCTCCACCCATTTCTACACCACAGCCCTGGACCAGTCTTTGGCTTTAGCCTTTCCTTCCACCTCTGGAGGGCCCAAGGCACACCCTTCCTTGGGTCATGGTTGAGTTTGTTGAGCTGACACCTGCATGCTTCACACCCTTAGTTAACCCAGTGCATACATCTCCTACCCCCAGCTGCTCCCAGGAACCTTGTTCTCTCTTTCTCCTCTCTGTTAGTGTTTTTATACTTTTTCTTTAAATTTGATCCTTCTCCTTCTCTTCTCCTAATCAATATACCCTTGAGCATAAGACTTAGAGTGGTATAATGCTACAAATGTGGACGTGGAGTCCTGTTGCCTGGGTTTGACTTAGGAGGTATTTTCTTGGAAAAGATGCTTAAGATTGCCAAAGTTAACTTTTTCAATGGAAAAAATGGAAATAATATATCAGCTTCATAGAGTTCTCTTGAGGATTAAATAAGATGTGTGTAAGCACAAAGCAGCAATCCCTGGGTGATGCAGATGATTAAGCACTTGTCTACTAACTGAAAGATTTGCAGTTTACTCCCACTCAGAGGCACCTTGGAAGAAAGGCCTGGTGATCTGCTTCCAAAAGCTTCCAAAACTGCTCCTTAAAGAAATGTTCTACTCTGCACACATGGGGTCATATGAGTTGGAGCTGACTCGATGTCCAACTGGTTGGTTTGAACACTTAGCAGAGCCTGGCATATAACCAGATACTTAAAAACATAGTGGCTGTTACTCTCAGTCTTTCTCTCTTTTTCTACTTATTTTGCTAAATGTATTGTTTGGCACTTTTATTTATATTATGTCCTTTAGATATAATTTACCTTAGCCCTCTACAGTCAGTGACAGTCCTTAATCAGGGATAGTTGTTAACTTACAACTGCAAAATAAGAGCACTGTCATCTTTGACAAGGGGATCTGCATCTTGTATTTTTCTTTTCTCAATACTGCTAATATCTGAGGCTTCTCATTTATATTTTAACCTAGAAACTAATGCCCTTGGTGTGGCGTGATCCCCTTGATTTTATAATAACTTTCATGGAGAAGAGTATTTTATTATTGTCTTTTCTAGTATAAAAATGCAGAGATATAATTTAGGCATCAAGAACAACCTTGTTCCCAAAGCACTTCAGAACAAACTAGCAAATCATAAACCTGTAACAAACTTGGGTTAGTAAAAACAAGGCTATATATTTAAATTCTGCTTGTGTTTAGAAACCTTCACAAATATTAAATGAGTAACTCTCATAGCAGCTCTTTCAGATAAGCCCTTAGGTCGACACATTTTCTCTTACAGTTTTTGAGTCTGAGCCAGTACTGGAGACTCTCTGGCCAGCCTGTTGTCCTGTCCCTGAATTACGCATCTCATCCCCAGATGAGGCCTGAAGTGATGCAGGAGGCAATCGATAGAAGGGCTTGATCAATGTTCAACAGAGGAAGGAAGTCTAATGAGCAAAATACAGGACTGGGAGCTGAGCCAGATCTGAATTCCAATCTTTTCTTGGCCTTGTAAGCAGAAGCCTAACTAGGTGATTTCATTCCCACAGCCTGTTTCCTACACAGATCCTACTCTGCTCTAAGCCTCTTACTCAAATGGACAGATGGTTGAAGAGATAAAGAGAAAAAGACCTTCATAATTATTCAGGAGTGTAAACTACATGAGGGCAAGGCCTATGTTTACCGTTACTGTTTATCCCTGGTCCCAGGGTGTGTGTGTGTGTGTGTGTGTGTGTGTGTATGTGTGTGTGTGTGCGTGCTCATGTAAATACTCTTGCACATATTTCTCTCCCTAGAGCTCTCTACTTACTGATTCTGTTTCTGGCCTTTAACCCTCTGACATTCTTTCAATAACTGTCTATATACTGAGCACCATTCTCTGTGGGAAACTGTGCTGGAGACCACGTATTCAATCATGGACAAAACCTTAGAAGAATCTCACTCTCAATTCTTAATGATCCATTAGAACATGAAGAGTTAGCTTTATTTTATTTTATTTCTTACTTTTACATTACAGATACTTTCAAACATGCAAAAAAATGGGAGAAAATAGTATAATAACCCTCCATGTACCTATTTCCTAGGATTCCCTGGGTGGCACAAACGGTTAAACGCTTGGCTATTACCTAAATTTTGGCAATTTGAGTTCACCCAGAGGTGCCTTGGAAGAAAGGCCTGGTGATCTACTTACGAAAGATCACAGCCATTGAAAACCTTATGGAGCACATTTCTACTCTGAAACCCATGAGGTTGCCATGAATCAGAATCCACTTGACAGCCCCTGGTTTTTTTTTTTTTTTGGTACCTATTACCATACTTCAAGGATTATCAACACATGGCCAATCTTGTTTCATATATACCGTTATTCACTACATTGCTAGCCCTCATCCCACACGCATACATGCTGGATGATTACAAAACCAAACAAGACATCATACTATTGGGACAGGGCAGTTTTCATTTCCTTAGATGGAGTATGAAGAAAGGACTTCTGTCTTGCCAACGCTCCTTTTCTCGGTGCCATAGTGGTTCCTCTTTCTCTCCTCTAAGGGTTGGGTTTCAGATGCTGCAAAGGGCTGCTGAGAGGACCTCAGCCAGAGTGGGTTCTCAGAAGAGCCTACTTACCTGTAATGCTTTTGTTTTCAGAGAATCCCATGTCCTCAGCAAATCATGAGAGAGAAAAGGGCAAGAGCACCAGGTCAGAGTGTGCGGTGGAGCAGGATTGATGACTTCCCTGCCTTGCTATGTATGTGCCCGGGAGGGCTGCTGTGCATGGCCATCTTCCATGGCTCCTCCTGAACTTCCTCCTAGAAGCCTTCCAGGATCCTTGAGTCCAAGTTTGACTAAAAGTCTCAGGTCCATCTTAACCTGGATTCTGGGCCATTGCCATTTGAGAGATTTTTTTGTTGCTCTGTCACTGGGAGCGTGGTGCTTGGGGCCAAACCGGAAGAGAAAAAAATTGAGAAACAAGAGTATGAGAATAATAGTAGTGTAATAATGATAAATAATAATAATAAAACCTATACTTGGGCTTTCTATGTGCCAAGTACTGTACTGAGCCATTTACATATACTCACTCATTTGATACTACAATTTAATGAAGTAGGTAGTATTATTACCTTCATTTTACAGATGAGGTAAGCAAGGCACAGAGAGCTTAGACAGCCTGTCCAATATCACATGACAGTAAAAAAGAGCTGGAACACAAGCTCAGGCAGCCTAGTTCCAGAGCACACACTCTTCAGCATTGCATCTCATGAGCAACCACTAACCCCTTGGTAAAAAGACTATGGAGAATGAAAGATAAGGATGAGTATGAGAGGAACAAATACAAAGAAATGAGAACAAAACAAACAAGTAAAAAACAAACAAAACAAAAACCCACCAACCAACCTGGGATCTACCCAAGACATCATTGACTGACAAGTCAGGACAATCTGACATAGCAGAGTTAAAAGCAGAAGTTGGAAGAATTAGAACTTTCCTGTTTAGACATCACCGAGGGGAGATGCCTCACAGATCTAATTACTTGTGACGGACAGCACACTGTGAGATCAAATGAGATTCATGTATGTGAAAGCACTTAGTAAATGGAAAAGTATTCATGTTTCTGCTGATCTTTGTCTTCCTTTTGGGGGTCTGTGTCTCTTCTATTTTTGTTTTGGTTTCCTGCATATATTTCCTGCCAAATCAATCTGAGTTGCTGGACACTGGCTCCTAGTGTTCTGTGTTGTACCTCTGTTTTTGTTTCCGTCCTTGTTCTGCCAGTA
The DNA here is from genome assembly GCA_030035585.1 of Dugong dugon. Taxonomy (NCBI): domain Eukaryota; kingdom Metazoa; phylum Chordata; class Mammalia; order Sirenia; family Dugongidae; genus Dugong; species Dugong dugon. Next base: position 13,254,808 of record CM057465.1, read on the forward strand.
TCAGGATACTCCAGAATCTTGCACAAAGCACTTCTGACCCAGAGTAACCCTAGGGAACACCTGTCTGGTCCCACTACGTTAATATTTGCATATACTGTTGTCCGGGGTTGAGATCGAGGTGAGTGTGCATCTGGGTTAGTGGGAACAGAGTGAATTTCCAAGCAGGACCCTCTCCCCATGCATTTTCATGAATATAATTAGGTAGTTATGTGCTTTATAATCACTGACTTATGCGTTTCCATTTTTCTTATGAAGAAAATGACTTATTGGGCAACATGTTTTTTTCTTTGGAGGTAATAGAACTAAGAACTGAGATGGATTACAAAACCAAACCCACGGCTGTCAAATCGATCTGGACTCATAGTGACCCCATAGGACAGAGGAAAACTACTCCATAGAATTTCCAAGGCTGTAATCTTTCCAGAAGTAGACTGCCACATCTTTCTCTTGTGGAGCAGTTAGTGGGTTCGAACTGCCGATCTTGGTGTTAGCAGCCGAATGCTTAACCTTTGTGCCACCAGGGCTCATACATGGATTAGAGTGCTATAAATAACAGAACATATCTCCTAAAGCAGCTAGATACTGCCTAATTGTGTTTATCTGCATGAACAAAAAGGAGATCGTAAGTGACCCTGAGTAGTTACATCAAGGTTTCTACTTAGCTAAATGGTTCACCTTTTATAAGTAGATTATAAAACCACAGGGCAGAACCTTGACATCTTCATTCTGCTTTATAGCTCTGTGTGGTTAGTGCTTAATAAATAATAGGGGCAATACTGTTTAATTGATAAAAGTAGATCTTGCTACACAGAGGGTATTTAGGAACCATGAAGATTAAGTCCCAGTTGATTCTGTGTATTCTAATTTAACCATACTTCAGAAAGTTTAACTGTGGGAAACTGCTAAAATTATAAAAGCAACAAGTCATCCCCTTATTCCCATACCAGTTTTGAGGAACACTTAAAATAATCTAAGAATAAAATCAAAACTTTAAGGGAAAAATTAAGCTCACATGTTTACTAAAGGGAAAAAACAAATCAAAAGTATAATTTAGGAGAAACTAAAGCATTGAGGAAAAACAAATGTTGGAGAGTATACAGGTTTTGAGAATTGCTTCCAGGTGCTACAAGTGAAATTAAAAGCTATTTCCAGATAATAACCCACAAGAGTGCAAGACGTTTGTGTGTGCATAAACAAGTGTGTAGATGTGTAGGTGCCCCTGCCTGGAGACCCTCTAACACTCTGGATTTTGTCTTCTCAGTACCCTGTTTCTTACCAGGCGTTAACACTTTGGGAACCACCAAGATCTAAATATATGTCCTGGACACTCAGATTTCCCAACCCTGTCTCCTCCTCAGACTGAGGTCAAAATCACTGTGCTTGAGGTTAGGAGTCCTCTGCTCTCTTTCTTTTTGCTTACTGTCTATGAACATCACTTTGCTACCTTCTTGAAAAGGAACTCCACTAGGCACCTAGATGCTCCAAGGCATCTAATCATAGCTTCAGTTCAGGGCATTACCTCCATCTGCTTCTCTTCCTCATTGCCATAGTGATAGATGCAATATTGTTCTCAAGACCTTCATGTCTCTCCCTTCAAGACATGTCTTTCAATGGAACAACTCAGTTTTCCTTAGTGACTATTTCACTCTCTGGACATTTCAAATGCATAGGTCACATTGCATATTTTTGAGTGTACAGCACACAACAATGAATTGGAGAGCATTAACTCCATTGCTCTTGTGTACTCAACTGTTATGGAGAGAATTGTGCCCCCCCCAAAAAAAAATATACTGACATTCTAATCCCCACTACCTGTGAACATGACCTCTTTTGGAAATAGGGTCTCTGAAGATATTATCAATTAAGTAAACATGAGGTCATACTGGACTTGAGTGAGTCTGAATCCTATATGAGTGGTGTCCTTACAAAAGGGAAGAGGCACAGAGGCACACGGGGGAAGATGGCCATGTGAAGATGGAGGCAGAGATTGGAATAATTCATCTATTGGAGTAGAAGCCAAGTGAAGCCAAGGAGTGATTGCCAGGAACCATCAGAAGCTAGGAGGAGACAAGGAAGTATCTTCCCCTAGAGCCTACAGAGAGAGCATGGCCCAGCTGACATCTTGATTTTGGACTTCTGCCTTCCAGAACTGTGAGGCAATAAAATTCTCTTGTTTTAAGTCATCCAATTTGCGATACTTTGTTTCAGCAGCCCTCAGAAACTAATACATCAACCTGCCTTAGGCTGGGTTCTCTAGAGAAGCAAAACCAATAAAACATGTAAATATATGTAGAGAGAGATTTATATAAAGGAAATGGCTCATGCGGTTGTAGAGGCTGGAACGTTCCAAATCTGTGGATCAGGATCGAGGCTTCTCCTGATTCAGGTATCTGCAGGGGCTGACGAACCTGAGATTGGCAGTCAGAGAACAGGGCTGCTTTTCACAGCCTGTGAAGATCAACAAATCCAAAGATCGGCACGCAATACCGCAGGTAAGCTGCTAGCTCAAGTCCCAAGAACTGAAAGTCAGATGAACAGGAACCAGCTGCAGGATCCAGAGCGAGCAAAAGCCCATGAGCCTTGCCAGAATGTCCACTTACATTTGATGCAGGCCACAAGCCCAAGGAAACTCCGTATCAACTGACTGGCTACTCACAGCAGATCCCATCATGGAGGTGATCCCATTATATCAAATCTCATCATGGAAGTAATCACAACATTATATGACTACCAAACTATGTCATAACTGCCAAACCACTGAGAATCATGGGCCAGGCAAGTTGATACACAACCTTAAGCATCACACAATTTTATGTGAGTAATTTCCATTGTATATTAGGTTTATAGAATTAGACAAGATGCATTCTATCTTGTCTTCTCACCACATATAGAAAGCACTGGATTTTAGCCTCTGTTTTATTATGTGTTCCTTGATGGTTATTTATTCTCTCTCTTTGCAATGATTAACACGAAGAACCATTATCTCAATACAAAATGCTTCCCACATTGCACCATTCATTTTCATTTAGCCTGAATTCCACGGGTTTTGTTTTGTTGGGGAATATGAGTCCTCAGCCCTGGACTTCCTCCATCATGTATAAAAATAATACCTAACATTTATATAGTGCTCACTGTTTATCAGACATTCTTTTAATCCAGACAACAATCCAATGAGGAAAATACTGTAAATTTCCCCATTTTATACATGAGAAAATTGAGAGACAAGAAGGTTGATTAACTTGCCCAAGCTGATAAATGCTGGATTCATGATTCAAACTAGACCACCAGCTATAGACTCCAACCTCTTGATTTCTACACTACCCTGCCTCTGATGTGGCTGATGTGGTTTATGAATACCAGAAGCTGGGAGGCTCAGATACAAAATGTGATGCCCTGGTAAATTTACACATCAACTTATGGAAAATAAACCAGAATGCTTGATGGAGACACCAATGGGAGAGGAGTTTTGGTATCTCATAATCACAATCAACCTCTGCCTCTTCCAACCTATACCAAATAAATATGCAATTCAAGGGTAAGAATGGCTCACTATGACATTTATCATCAAAAGAATTTCTAGTACTCAATTCCAACAGATTGCTGCCTGAGGCTGTCGTTTATAGAAATTCCAGAGCCCTCTCTATTTGGTATACAACAATTTCAAGGGTTACAGATGGTCTCATTGCTCTAAAAATAAAGGTTTTGTGGATCCTTGAAACTCGAAACCAGGCCATCAATTGGTGTACTTTTCTTTAAAATTCTTGATTAATGGATTCATGAAAGTCACATAAAAATTGCCTTCTAAAGAGTTAGCATCTTTGATTAATATTGAATTGTGGTACTTGCCTATGTCTTCATTTGTATGACAGATTTTTAACTTATGAAGGAAACGTCTAATAACTTTTTGTGTCAGTTCCTCCATGAAAAGTTCAAAGCCAAGGCAAGGTAGCAGCAGCATTAGATTCTAGTACTGGAAAAACTGCAGAATTCATCATTTCTTTAATAACCAACTGGCATTCATCCAAGAAAAGGGAAACTTTCCTTAGAAGAGAGTTTGATATCACAACTTATGTTTACCTCAATTAATAGCCTCTTTGGGAAACCCAGCACAAAAAAAGATTATTAGAGGAATGCGCTGACTCTTTCTTTGCTGGCCTCAAATGATGGGCTGAATCCCCCAGGTACAGAGACTGCATTTGCAGAGTGGGCATTGTAGGCTTTGAGATTATTTGCTTTCAACTATCCAAATTTTTCTATTCATGCATTATTTATAAAATATCATATTTCACAGGACTCTCAGGGACCTAGCAAGCTTCCAACTCATTGTTTGATTCCACATCATGTCAAATATTACAACTAATATGTCTGCTTCTTAGTTCTAAATAAAAATGTCCTTTTTGTGTAATTTGCACTGGTAGGTAAGGAACGATATTTTCAGTTGTATGGAAGAGAGTGTGTTTGTGTATGTATACACATACACACACACAAAATTTCTTACGTGTTTTTATGGTGGTGTTCAGTCTGAACTGGAAGGTATATCAAACAAGAGACCTTCCCTGTTTACTGCAGTGAAGTCCACTTTCTTTTCCTTATTAAGTATTACTAGCATATCAAAGTACAGTAAAATTATTACAAATGCTTCCTGGAGGGAAACAAATGTACAGAATTAAAATTTATTATTTTTCTTCATTCAATGAATACTATAGGATATATTCATAATAAGAGGAGAAGCCACTAGTTAAACAGGCCAATAAGGTTAAGAGTGGAAATGTCAACAGACACACTCTACTAAAGTGTTGATTGACATTAGCCAGGACATTTATACATACTGATAGACCTGATAGACCATTCCTGAAATCTGGCTTTTTCTATGCAGACCAAGTTGACAAGAAAGCCCTACAATGTACTGAAACTTAATAAAAGAATTACGTTCACTTGGAAAAGATAATTGATAAATGCAGCGATTCAACTGAAAAAATGATGCCCATATTGAATATATGCTATAGATATCTGTTAGTGTCATGAGGGATATACAGATGAAAATATCACAGTCTCTGGGCACCAGGAATTCACATTGTAATTAATCACAGCGATTAATTTGTATCACCTTCTCTTGACTTGGGATCTTCAAACAGACTCTTGCCTCTGACCAGAACTGAATCTTCTCATGGTATTGCTAAGAGTTTTGTTTCCTTCTTATACTGGACACTATTATTTTCATTGGAATTTTGTTACCTAGGGTTTGGCTTTCTGGAAATTCTGGGTGATGCATGCCACTTTCTTAGGCCCTGGGGGTCAGGCTTCTGCCCTCTTCTATTTCATATGTGACCTGCCTTGGGCTCTAGTCGCTATGGAGTTTTATTCTGCCTTCTTTGGTGGGAAGAGTAGCTTCCTGTTTGGGATCTGAGATAAAACTGAATCTCCCACTGAGCAGAGATACAGATGCTAGGACACTTTTGTAAAGTCGTTAAATCTTTCCTCCATCCCACCCAAATCCCAGAAAAGGCAGATCCAGAGTCCATCCCTTTAACCATATCATATCCACCATTATGCAGACTGCTTAGTGATCTGTGACTGCTTCTTAAACTGCTTAAGCTAGAATTCTGTTAAGTAAATTTCCATTAAACTAGTTCTATCCATACATGTGGAGTCCCCGGGTGCTGCAAATTGTTAATGCGCTTGGCTGCTAACCGAAAGAAAGAGTGTAGGTTTGAGTCTACCCAGAGATGCCCAGGCGAAAAAGTCTAGTGATCTACTTCTGAAAAATCAGCCATTGAGAACTCTATGGAGCACAGTTCTACTCTAACACACATGGGGTTGCCATGAGCTGGAATTGACTCGATGGCAACTGGTTCGGTGTTTTTGGTTTGTCCATACATGATGCAGTAATTACTTGGCACCTAATGCTGTCTTTCTGATTTTGCCTCAGATTGACTAAGCAAAACTCTCAAATCTAAAATAGCAACAAACGCTTGAATGGGTGCTTCTATAAAAGCAAAGTTCTTGTAGACAAAAATTATCCATCATGAATAACGTATATGTTTATTTACATATAGCATACACCTCCCACTAAGTATAAACAAGTTACCTTTTAAGTTAGCAAGCTTAATTCAAAAGATTGGCTAGGAAATATGGAAAATATTAGTTGATTTAGTTGAATGCATTTTAAAACACAACATACTACTAAGAATTATTTTGGAGAAGAACTTGGGTGCTTAAGAGAAGTTTTCTTTGTGGTGAATTATTTTTTTGTAATTGATGAGTAAAGAGTGAATATTTCCTAGCTTAGGAGTCAAACCTACCTCTGGATTCCTGGACTAGTAAAGGTCAAATCATTGATTCATATTTTACAACTTTTAAGCTTTGATTCATAAATCTTAAACTTCCCTAATTTCTGGTGGGTAAAGATAGCTTTAGAAACCATTTTCTTAATGATGGAAAATTTTCCTGATAAATTAGGTGTCAAAACTTGGTAAAAGTTCTTGTGCAATCATGGAAGATAGATAGGGCATTTAAATAAGTGTGCCCATGGAGAAGTGACAAGACCTTCGTGTACACTCTAGACTTTTGGAATCGATTTTTGAGGTAAAGCCATCCTTGAAAGGATAAAGTAAGCTTTATTTTATTTTTAAATCTCAAAGCAAGAAGCTGCCTGCAAAAAGATACCAGCAAGGCATACTCCTTGGTGGATAACCACAATGAGAGTGAGTCGCTGTTTCTGTGTGAGAGGATTGTCATTGTAAAATATCATCGTGCCTAGTTACTTAACATTTACTTGACACTTGAAAAGTCATGTCATTTGTTATTGCTTTGCGTGCAGAAGGTCTGATATCGCCAAAGGAAGTATAATCACAAAATAGGCAGAATGGATACCAGAGGAAAATGCAGTGATTCTCTATTGTTAATTTTTGATATTGTCAAAAATGTGTTGATGCTTATAAAGGACTCCGCAACCAGAAACTGCCTCCCAAGGGAATAAAAGGCAGCTAAGACCAGAGTGAATCATTCATGAGAACTTTGTGAGGGACCCAGAAGTGCCCTTTGATTTGTACCCTTTATGGCTTTCAACATTTTTTGGTTTCTACCTGATCGTTTTTATAATGGCCCATTCTTCATTTCCACCAACTGTCGGTTTACCGTACTGTGGTGGCTTGTGTATTGCTATGATGTGGGAAGATATACCACTGGTATTTCAAATACTAGCACGGTCACCCATGGTGGGCAGATTTCAGTGGAGCTTCCAGCTAAGACAGACTAGAAAGAAAGGTCTGGTGATCTACTTCTGAAAATTAGCCAGTGAAAACCTGACGTATCACAACAGAATATTGCTCAATACAGTGCTAGAAGATGAGTCTCTAAGTTGGTTGGAAGGCACTCAGAATACACAGTGGCCACCACAATGGACTTGAGCGTACCAATAATAGCGAAGATAGTGCAGAACCAGGCAACATTTCTTTCCGTAGTACATGCGGTCTCCATGAATCAGAGCTGACTTGACGGCAACAAACTAAAACAATTCTTGGTTTGACTCACTCTGGCTTTCCAGCTTCAGTGATCGGGATTTCCCTCTTAGCAGAAGCTCCCATCTCAGAACTTACTCCCTGATTCGTGCTTTCTACACTCTTTACTGTGACCCACTTTTGCACTCTTCTCAAAACCCTGCTGCACCATTTACTACACCCCCTGTCCAGTTATTGGAGTATACACAGCAGTATAGTTGTGGAGGAAGATGAGTTCTAAAACCCTCAGTAGGGAAGACAATTAAAAAATATATTTTCAAAACACAAAGAAAAGTACATGGTATTCCTTCTTATTGACAGATTCTCAAACATGATCTCCAAAATATATTTATACCTTTCTCCTAGGTAAGAGTCCCTTCTAAGAATTGTTCATAGAAAATGCTTTGAAAAGTGTTACCTTGACTCATATATGCATTAGTAGAAAATCTATAACAGGGCTGTCTTAGTTATCAAGTGTTGCTCTAACAGAAATACTACGAGTGGATGGTTTTAACAAACAGATTATTCTCTCACAGTGTAGGAGGCTAGAAGTTCAAATTCAGGGTGCCAGCTATAGGGGAAGGCTTTCTCTCTGCCGGTTCTGGGGAAGGTCCTTGTCGTCAATCTTCTCCTGTTCTAGTCGCTTCTCAGCACTGTGCTCCTGGTGCTTTCTTGGAGGTATGAGTCCCCCTGTCTCTCTGCTCACTTCTTTCTTTTATATCTCAAAAGAGATTGACTCAAAACACAACCTAATCTTGTAGACTGTGTCCTGTCTCATTAACATAACTGCCTGTAATCCTGCCTCATTAACATCATAGAGGTTAGGATTTCCAACACATAGGAAAATCTCATCAGATGACAAAATGGTGGACAATCACACAATACTGGGAATCATGGCCTACGCAAGTTGACGCACATTTTTTGGGGCCACAATTCAATCCATAACAAACCAAAGAAACCAAACTCATTGCTGTCAAGTCGATTCTGACTCATAGCGACCCTGTGGGACAAAGTAGAACTGCTCTATTAGGTTTCCAAGGAGTAGCTGGTGGATTTGAACTGCCGACCTTTTGGTTAGCAGCTGAGCTCTTAACCGCTGTGCCACAAGGGCTCCAATCCATAACAAGGGTATTGGAAAGGAACAGTGCCAAACCTGAATTCATGTTAAAACCAGCTATGTACGAAGTCTTCTCTTCATCGATAGCTTATTTAAGGCAAAGTTCTCCAATTAATAGGTCTTTTGCTAAGTACCTATTAAGAAAAGTTTGTTCTAGATTCTTTAAATTTGATGGGATTCTAAAAATTATAAGACACATTTTCTGCCTCTAAGGAGCTTATACTTTCTTTGGGGAGACAAGATACAGGCAGAGTAAATGAAAAACCAGAAATAAAAGATTTAAATCATATGTCACTAGTACGAAATTCGGCATCCTATAGTCAGGATTTATTTTTTCTGAAGGTCAAGCAACAACTCCTTTTGTCCCTTGTGTTTAGTCATAAAATTAAGCCACTAATTTTATTTTAGATTTTTGGGACGAAACTATTAAACTGTACATAAAGTGTTGTAGTTGACTTTTTAAATTTCAGCTAGTGAGTTAGTTAACCCACCTGCTTTTCAAACTTAGAATTTTTATGATTTGTGTGTGTGTGTGTGTGTGTGAATGACTAACATGTAGATCTGAAATAAAAAACCATTGATATTACAGAAGTGTTTTAATAACACTTATTATGCTATCAAATGTCTTAGTCACCTAGTGCTGCTGTTGCAGAAATATCACAAGTGGATGGCTTTAACAAAGAGAAGTTGATTCTCTCACAGTCCAGTAGGCTACAAGTCCAAGGCAACAGCTCCTTATATTTACATGTATAAGCAGCTAACCACATTTCTCCTAGAAACTAGAGCTAACCCTCAAATGCAATACGGCAAATCCCTGTACCCACTCACAAGAAAGCAGGGGCAAATGTATTTAGAAAACTTGCAGTTTTTCTAATGAGATATGTGACTGCAGCCCTCTGAGGGAGGAAGACAATCACTCAGCTCCCACAAAAACTGCATTATGTCATTAGGGAAAAAACAAAAACACACCCCAAACTCCCACACAAATAGTAAGATGGGAATAAATTGAACATTCTAAATTATTAAAGGAACTTGACACAAAGAGTTGATCCTGGCTAAGCTTTCGGGATATGCAAACAAACTAGGGAAGAAGGTGTAAACGACCTGGTCAATCAAATATCAGCTAGCATCGCCAAATGAGCAGAGCACCCATCCCTCACAGAACTTATCTCAGCACCAGGGAAAGGTCGTGGAAGATTTCATGCATGCCTCGCACACAGTCACTTACATATATCCACTCTTAACTGGGTTAGTAATTTTCACTCTACCTGACAAAAATAACAAGGAAAGACTTAAAAAAAAAAAAAAAAGTCAACTTTAAAAACTACCAACGATAATAATAAAAACCAAGAGCGAGGCAAGGTTTGGATTAGAAACTTGAGATTTCAATGTGGGGGGGTCCCTTGTCCTTCAAATCATAATAGAAAGAGAAACGAAAACTGGAAGTACAGAGGATGAACACCTATGTCAATACCATTGCACGGAATGCCGTCATCTTGCTTTGTAGCAAATTCACCAAGCATGGTGCCACTAGGAAAAATTGTGATAATCAAGAGGCTGAGTCATTCATTTGCTGTAAACCTCCTGTGTGCCAGACAATGTCATGGACATGGGAGACTCTGAGATAAATATGACAAGTCCTTGTTTAAAAGGAAGTCATAGTTTTTTTGGGAGACATAAGTAAACAGATAAATTATAATACCATGCTGTAAGATCTATGATACATGTAAGAAAAAAAGTGGGGTCCTGAAAGATTTGGAAGGGCCTTCCGAGTCTTGAAGAAATATGGAATCATTTTTAGAAGAGTTTTAGCTTAATTGTATTTTATTATTTGAAACATATGATAATTCCTTTTTAACTGTGCCTTAACGAGGATGAATAAGTAAAAATTTGCTCTATTTGAATGAAGGATTCCTCTTCCTGTTCTTTAAGCTGATCTGATTACTTTGCATCCTTATGAGGGTTTGTTACTTCTGATCGTGCTCAAAAGCTAGGCCCAATTTTTAATTTGACCAGCCGATTTGTAAATGATTATTTTCTTGCTCTGAACGGACATTCATTCTGCAAGAATGGAGGTACGGTCCTGTGCCAATGATGTGTAGACTCCACAATCCATCCTCTCCATCAACTTTTCTCTTCTTCTATGAATTTAAATATAATTAGGTGTCATCAGGAGAAAGCACACTGTTGAATAAAAAGACCTTCAGTGAAAGTCCATGGGCGCAGCCCTGATCATCAGTGGGCTATCCTGCTGCAGGTATACCTGCCTGTATTGCAGACTCTCTATGCCACTTGACTCGAGAGATGACTGTGGTCACTGGAGCTCATGGTGAATCTCAGGGAATGGCTACACATTCCTCTTGAAGTACCAGCTTTGGAAAACTCTCCATTGACAAGTGCTCTTGATAAGGTCTGACACATGGACTGAGTATGGACAATGACACATCAAAAGCTCATTCTAGAAAGGGTACTTCTAAAGAGCTCTTCACAGTGAGGCTGTGGAGAGGTGATAGTCTTCGCAGTTGGGAAAAAATGCAGGATAAGCAGGCATTCCTATTTGAAGACACTGTCCTTATACATTTGTTTAAAATAACATTGTGTTTAATGTGTTAGAAATCTTTTGGAAGAAAGTCATATGCCTAAAATGAGAGGGTCAGAAATAGAATACGTCTGAAACTCTTCTTGGTGATTTGTTCAGTAGAGGCAAGGATGAGTAGAAGAAATTGTCTTTGCCCTTTGGTCAGGGTACTGAAAAAAGGAAATAGCTTTTTTTTTTCATCTTAGACCCACAAATTCTTCCTTGAATGCTGTGGCACAAGTTGCTATTGCCCTGTGGTGCTAAAAACCAACTCTATGAACGTTAGTGTGGTCCCTGTACGATGAGGGAGAAACGGTTAATGTTTTTTGTCCGCTGGCCTTAAGACAACATATCTGACCCAGGGATGGGTGGTCACTGTCACGGCATTGTCAGATGATTTTTGAGGTGAAAAATGGAAATATAGTCTGTGCCTGGGTTTAGAAGCCACACGACTTTCAAAATCATATGTCAGAGATGTATGGCTTCTCCTACAGAAAGAAGAGAAAAAAGCTGTTTTTTTCTTGTGGAAGTAAAACAATTTCCCACTCAGAAGCAGGTTTGAAGTAAAAGAATAATTGGTAAAGTAAATGAGAATTTTAACAGCAGCAATGGTGTCCCTGGGTGGTGCAAATCATTAATGTCCTTAAGCTAATGGGAAGGTTGGCAGTTCAAATTCACTCTGAGGTGCCTCCGAAGAAAGGCCTGGTGATCTGCTTCTGAAAAATCAGCCATTGTAAACCCTATGGAGCACAGTTCTACTCTGATACACATGGGTGTGTGTGTCTTGGTGACCCAGAATCTACTTGATGACAACTGGTTTTAGTTTGAGTTTATCTTATTACAATGTATTAAGTAAACTCGGAGAGTCTAAGTCTCTATAGCCAGTAAAGCAAAGACCAGCTCTGATTGCAGGAGAGGGCACTGTGGTCAGGAGAGAAGAAGGTGGCATACAAGACGTGAAGAGCCAAACGGAGAACAAGGTCTTTGTGCCAACTATCTTTGGTGGGAGAGAGATCACACGTTCCAGTGAGGATGTGCTGTTGATTAAAACAACCACCATGCCTCTGTGGTTCAGGTATAAATATTACATGAACACAAATATGTCTTTAAATGAATTGTTTTCTAACTGCATATTTATTTTATTCATAATATTTTGGCTCTTCTCAACTAATTTCTTTGCTTCTAAAGCTTCCTCTATGGAAGAATGTTTCTAGAAACAGAAAAATCTCAATCAGGGTGCAATTAACTAATCATGTGAAGGTCACTATTGTGGAATCCAAGTAGGATTATTTCTGTCTAAGACATTCAGACCACTCGTTCCATGAACCCACCCCAAAATTCCATATAAACACAAATTATTCCTGCAGGAAGCAACAGGAACCGAAAGGTGGCATTAAGGTTTAAGCACCCTCTTATTTCTGAATCCACACTTTTTTTTGGGGTTGTAAACTTCTTACTCTTTGCACACAGTTGATACTGTGTTTGCATATTCCAGAGCCCCAGTTTAGAGTAGACAACATGATTTTTGCTTAACAAACACTTGCTGAATGACAGTGAATCTGGGGGGAAACCGATCTATTGTAGGATATGGCAAAGCTGAAATAGGATGCAAAACCCAACTTGGGCTCACTAGTACTAGAGCACGTTTCTCTTGCTGTTATCTTCTTTGAGGAGAAAAAACAAGCCCACAGAATTTTATGTTATCAGTTGTATTCCTTGAATAGTTTATATTTGTGGAAAACAAATAGTGTGCAGATCTCCTTTGAAAAGACATCCCCTAAGTAGTCAGCGATTTTTCCTTCTGTGGATGAAATCATACATAATGAACGTTCTCTGATGGCTGTAGAAGTTGTGTGGCTATAATTAATGTTATACAGCCCAGTGGAGTTCATTTAATCAAGTCTATCACGGCGGTATTGACTGTAAAAACATAGTCGATTTGAGATGGGAGTGGGAGTGTTCAAAGACATGTTTGATATCATTAGTAACCTAAAATATGGTTAAGGACAAAGGCGCAAAAATTTAAGACAATGGAAAAGCTTCTTGTTTTCTGGAATCACTGAATTTTGGAAGTAGATATCCACTATTTTTTCATTTTGGCAAAATTCTAAAAGAAACTTCAAAATCTGTTTGCTATCAATGTAAACAGGGAAATTTCATTCTCTGAAGAGTTAAAAACAAACTTGAATCTTCAGGGGCTTATGCGAGGTTTGAAAAACAAGCTCGTAGAAAATCTGTCTGCCATTACTGGGCATTTAGGCATAAAATGAAATAAATGACACACTACTTTTCATTAATATGGGTAATGCGAAGAGTAAGAGTTGAAATGAGAACATGCATGTTGTAGAGAGGAGAGGAAGAGGAAATGATTGTGAGAACTATATCAAAAGATTTAAGAAAAAAATTGGAAGTTCTCCAGCAATAAGACAAAGAACAAAACAAAAATGTTAAAAAAGCAGCAAGTACTTTTTATAGACGCATTAGGAGAAAATGTATGGTGCGATAGTGTGGAGTCAGGATAAAAGTCTTCAGTCTCGTAGTAACGCTAGTTTGAACCTTTAGGAGTAAACAGCCTTGGCAGAAATGTGAACAATAAACTGGATCTCTGCAGAAAGAAAACGCTGAGACAAAAATTAAGGTAATAGAATGAGAGACATGGAATAAAATGACTCAATACATTGAAATGTAAAGCAGTTACCTGCAAATATTCAGTATTTGAAATAGGTAGCTTGGAAAGTTTCACTGAAGGACAGAAGAAATTTGGGAGCTAATATCAGCATGGAATGTGATAGTTTATTTCCTTGTTATTAAAGGAGGCTTATAGCCCTGACATCCAAGTCCATTAATACAAATGAAATTGCACAAGAATATGCAGAGACTAGAAAAGAACGAGGAAGAATGAAGAGCTCAGAGACAGAATTCCTCCATCTTCCCAAGTCAAAATTTCTCTGGTAAAAAAAGCTTTCTTCATTTAGTTTATCATGAATTAGGATAAAGATACATGTGCCTTTTTTTCCTCCCTATTCTTTGAAATAGTCAAACATCCAAATCACCTATCCAGATCTCATTTATATTTGTATCGGAAAAGATCTGGCTTTTTAAAGCAAAAATAAGATCTCACGCCTTGATTGAGTTGTCAATATGTGTTCACATTACTGAGCCAGACAGAGCTGAGGGTGCTGGGGGAGGATACCAGTTGCTGTTGAGTAGATTCTGACTCGTGCCGACTCAGTGTGTGTCAGAGTAGAACTATGATCCATAAGGTTTTCAGTGGCTGATTTTTTGGAAGTAGATTGCCAGGCCTGTCTTGTGAAGCACCTCTGGGTGGGCTCAAACCTCCAACCTTTTGGTTAGCAGCCAAGTGCGTTAATCGTTTGCACTACCCAGGGACTCCTGGGGCAGGATTAAAAAAAAAAAAACCAAACTGTTGTAGCTGAGTCATTTCCGACTCACAGGGACCCTATAGGACAGAGTAAAACTGCCCCATAGTGTTTCCAAGGAGCGGTTGGTAGATTCAAACTGCCGACCATTTGGTTAGCAGCCATTAAACTACTCTAAACCACTGCACCACCAAGGCTTCAATAAGTGGTAGCAGACTGATCTTTGGGAAACTTACTGGGCTTGCCTAATTTCTTTTCTTTGTATTTTTAGTTTTGTTTGTTTTTGTTTATATGACATCAAACTCACACTGCTTTAGCCCAAACTATTTGTCAGTCTTCAGCAATAAACAAATGAGTCAAACAGTTGGGGGAAGGGATAACTTTTAATTTTATTGACCTTATATCTTTTATTTGAAATCTCATCGATTTAACATAATTTTAAATGTATAACATTTGATCTTTTGAATTCTAGTTTTTATTTTTAACTTTTCATTGTCTTTTAGTGTATAGATTTAGTGTTAAATATCCTAATGTTTTCAGTGCATTGATTTTACTCTTATTGTCTCATTTATTTTATTGATTTCTGATTTGCTTTTATAATGGCAAGAAGCACGGCCTGGGGAGGCAGCGGAGAGAACACTCTCCCTGTGAATCAGGGAGATCTGGATTTTGTTTTTTTTTTTCCAGCTGAACCTATGGGTGCTTCTTAATGTCTTTCCCAGAACTTTAAGGGACGTCCCAAAAGCCTCATTCCAAAAGACTAAGGAGACCCACAGACCCACAGCTTACTTCCCCCAGGGCTATAATTCTTGAGAGGACCACGCAAATGGTTGGCATTTTACACTATCCTATATTTGTCTTCTGCTTTTAAGATTTCTAAATTTCTCTTTCTCTACCTCTCTCTGGACACACACACACACACACACACACCCACACCCACACAACCACAACCACAACCACAAGTTGCTCTCCCTTGAAGACACTGCTTCCTGTGAAGCCTTCTCAGGCACTGGCTGTTTTTCTTCCATAGCCCTCAAACCCTGGGGCCAGAATGTGAGAAAACCACCCTCCGGCATTTTCCTCTTTCTCCTTTCTGACCCCTGCTCCCATTTTGATGCTCACTCCATCAGATCTTATTACCTACAATTTCTTTGTTTGCTGTCTTCTACTTGCCCTGGTATCCGTTTCCCTCTTATTGGGACAATATTTTTTTTCTTTTTGCTTCTGGCTCATTGTCACTCTCTCCAATGATACTGTTGTCTTAATTCTTGGTTGTAGGACCAAGCTACCTAATTTGTGGGGCCCAGTGCAAAATGAAAATGCAAGGTGTTCGTTGTTCAAAAATGATTAAGAATTTCAAGAAGGCCACTACAGAACACTGAACTAAGCATGAGGTTCTTCTGAGCATGAGATCACATGCCTGTGAAGCTGGCCCTGCTTGACTGGGAACCATTATTCTTCTTCCCTCTCATTTTTATGGATGAGGGAGCCTCTGACCTCTGTGATGGGGAGTATTGGAGGGAATGCTTCCTACTTCTCTATCTGCCCTTTGTACTTTCTCTTCCCCAGAGAGGGAGGAGTAGTTGAGCTGATTAGTAAGAGTTTGACATCCACTGGACCCCATATCATCAGTGAGTGGGGTTAACGTGCTAAAGGTGACTGCTCTTCCCTCTTCCTTGATGGACAGAGACTTGAACCTGATTACAGGTTCTTATGGGTGCTTATGGTAAGGCTCAGGGAAATCATCTCTCACTTCCAGTTTTCATGCAATAAACCAGATCTTCACTCATTGTCTCAACTTTTCAGGCCAATAATTTGGGCCTAACAAATTTCCTAAAACCGGTTGCCATTGGGTCAATACTGACTCATGGTATCCCCGTGTATGTCAGAGTAGAACTGTGCTCCATAGGGCTTTCAATGGTTGATTTTTCAGCAGTAGATCAGCAGGCCTTTCTTCTGAGGCACCTCTGGGTGACTCAAACCTCCAATCTTTCATGTAGCAGCTGAACACATTAACCATTTTCACCACCAAGGAACTTCATTAGTTTTCTAGGGCTGCCATAACAAAGTACCTCAAACTAGATTTCTTATAAGAGCTGAAAATTATTGTCTCGTGGTTCAGGAAGCTAGCTAACGTCAGCAGGACCTGAAGGCTCTAGCGGAAGATCCTTTCTTGTCTCTCCTGAGGCTCTCTTTGGCTTGCAGCTGCAGCCTAACTCTTGGCACACGGCTGTCTTCCCTCTATCTCTCAGCATCTGTTCTCTTTTATAGGACACCACACACGGGGTCACCATGAGTAGGAATTGACTCCATGGCACCTAACAACAACAACTCAGATTAGATTAGTACCCACCCTATCATGGGACCCGCCCATGAGTTAAGGACCTCATGTTAACTGATAACATCTTCAAAGACCCTATTTCCAAATAAGGTAACAGGGGTTAGGATTTCAGCATACATTTTGGAGGATACAATTCAATCTGTAACAATCCTCAATTTAGTGGAGCGAGGCCATGATACCCCACCTTTGTCCACAGCTTAAGCCCTGTTTGTCAACACCATCTACCCAGCAATCCTGTACGTTGACAGCTACTGGATACTCACCTAATCCACAGATGAAGCTGACACTTCCTTCCTCACATGGCTCCTACCTCTTTGTATTTTCTGTTAATTATTAAAACATGAAAATCTGTAATATGATCCTTTCAGTCTTGACTTCTCAGTGATGAGGTATTGTCCTGGAGCATGGCCGAACGGTTCCCCAATTGCTGTTTTTATTTTTATTTTTTTCCTCTCTAATATTTTTCTTCAAGAGACTAGAATTTGAAAAACAACTGTGTCTGCCCACATGTACAGTTTTAGACCTCCCTATCTCTGACTGGCAGGGAAAACAGTTTTGGCAGAGGTGAGCATGGGTTGACCTACTTTGTTTCTGACAACCTCAGGGAAGAAAAAACATGACTGATAATAAGCGATGGTTGCTTCAGGGCCGGCCCAGCTGACAGCCTCCATCCAGCATGACTTTGGTCTCAGGGTATTTTTTGACAAGTAATATTCTCTGGGTAAGCAGGGAGGACTATCCCAGCAGCTGTTCTTTCAAAAGTAAAGAAACGTTCTCTGCTATCATTCTCTGACACTCTAATGTATGTTCTCTGTCTACACTGAGAGACTTTCAAGAATCTACCCAGTGAAATGTATTATATTTCCTTGCAGGGTGTTATTGAGGTTCATCATTTTACAGGTGGTCCTTTTATGGGGACACAGGTGAGTAATTTCTTTCTGGTATTATAATTAATAATAGTTGTATTCCTTATGAATGTCATATTTCTTTTTTTAAATATTATGGTAACTGATTGCCTCTTTGCACTGGCTACAAGAAAGCAAAGCTCCAAAATGTGTATCCCACCTCTAGTAAATTTAAGGGCTCTACATTGTGTAAGCTAACTTAATTCTGACTTTATTTTACCTTTTTCTCCTCTTATTTCTTCCCTTTTCTCATTCTTAGCTTCGAATTTTAGATTTTATACTATCTGGTACTGCATTACAACAAGTCACTTTAAATCCTTGCTGGAATCGGGAAAGGTGTGTATAAATAAATAGAAAAGGAATTATTTAAACACAGCAAAAGATCATTTGATCTGTATACACAGTCTAGCCAAAGAATTTAAATCTCAAAGATTTAAAATCATGTAGATATGGGATGAGACACTGAAAATTCAAATCTTTAGTCCCAGGCTCCATTACTTGTCGTATCTGTGGGCTTGTAAATATCTCATAAATACAGATTTCTGCCCTGAAAAAAAAATTAGGAATTTGACCTGATGTTCAGAGGTAATGTGAGGACTAATTTGCTCATGTGCAGTATAAATTTTAAAGCTTAAATTCATGGGAAGGAAATTAGGAATGTTAACTGCTTCTTTGGGAGAGAGGCAGGCTGGCACTCTATGCAAAATCCACAAGGTGAATATTAAATCTACCCCAGTCAGGGTCCCTCAACCATAATACACATCATTCACCCCCAGCTAAAGCCATCTTGGAATTAATGACCTAATTAAAAATTTACAATGACTTTCCCTGCAGTATTTCCTTCTTAATTTTTAGCTTTACTTCAAAGCTATTATTTAACAACATAAAAAAGCACCCCCTGATTCTCGCCACCCTAGTTAAATATACAGATGTTCACCAACATTTTGTCTCAAGCTATTCCTTTTCGATTAGCTGTCAACCAGAGACCATCTCTGTTCCAAGTGAAACTGAGTCATTATTGTTGATTCTCCCGGTTTTCTTTCATCTTATGAGCTCCAGGGCATTAAGATAATGATTCTGCTTACATCTTTCCAGAAGAGTAGTGATGTCCACTCTTTTTCACTTAGCATTTAAATTTTTGACTGCATAAACTGTTTAACCCGTTCTACTCCTGGTAGCTTAGCTCAGCAAGGGTAAGTCAAGTCTGTTTAAAACATAACACACAGAAACCAGGACAGTAGACATCATACATCCAGTAGGTTCTTTCCCTCAGTAGGACTAATATCCATGTTTATACATTAATTGATTGTGTATTAACAAAGTTCCTGTAAAGTGAATTAAGGACTAGATTTTCCCGTTTATCAGAGTCAGCAAGAGGCTTAGGTGAGAATCAGAAAATCTTGGAAGGGTCAGAAATGATAGTTCTATTTTGCTTGTGTATTCAATAACTTAACCAACTGAAGATAGCTTCATCTGAACTATTTGGTTTACGGGGACAGTACCTTGTAAACAGCAGCCATTTAACATGCGGACTTTAAAGATATTCAGAAAAGCAGAAAGACCCAATCTGTATACCTCTGTTATTTCTCCAAAGATCTTCAGCGCTCTACTAACTTCAGTTTACAAGGACTGAAATAAACATCTCCAAATTAGTATTGTACTGATTTATTTAATAAATTAAACCAATTACTACAATATTTTCAGTGAGGTTCCCATCAAGGATCGCATAATACATTCTGGTGTGATGCTTAATTTGATTCAATATGCTGTGGTTTGCTTAGTCATCCACTGTACACAACCTCAATGAGTATGTGTTTCAATAAGTTTAGAGTAAGGATACAAGCATTGGGAGGCAATTTAACTGGCTTTGGAGTCAGACATGCTATCACTGGGTAGCTATGTTGACTTTGGGCAAGTGACTTTGTTCTTAGCTTCATTTTCCTTACCTGTAAAATGTGATTATTTTTATATTCCAAAGCCGTAGTAAGGTTTAAAGGAGATGAAATACGTTAAACACTTAGCATAGCATTTGGCATATTATGTGAACTCAGTAATATTATTCATCTTAGTTTACTAAAGAAAAATGTTATGCAAAAACCAGTTGTGCAACCGGTTAATCTTTATTATAATATTTCTACATGCCATTTCAATCATATGTTTGTTGCTCAAATGTTACTATGAAAATCTATAGTTGTCACTGTTAAGTAATTGGGATACAGCAGCCGTAATATAACAAATTTCCATCCAGGAGCTAAGTTGAAAATATCATCAATGTTGAAGTGATCATCTTATATAAATCCCCTTGTGCACATGAATGTTTGTACTATTTTACACACCTACTAGCAGTATATGAGAATTCTGGCGATACTGCATCTTTGTCAACACTTGCTATTAGCAGACTTTTTAATTTTAGTCATTCTGGTGTACAGTGGTGTATCATTGTGGTTTTAATTTGCACTTCTTGGATGACTATGAGGTTAAGCATGGTTTTATGTGTTCATTGGCCATTTGGATATCCTGTTTTGTAAAGCTTTTAAATTGAGTTGTCTGTCTTGGATGACTTCCCTTATATGTTCTGGATAGAAATTTTTGGACAGTTATAAGTATTACAAATATCTTCTTCCACTCTGTGGTTTACCTTTTGTCTCTCTAAATGGTATTTCTTAATCAATAGAAGTTCCTAATTTCAACAGAGACCAAGTTATCTATATTTTCTTGTCTGGCTAGTGTTTTTCTGTGGAGTTTCAGGAATCTTTGCCTATTCCATGGCCATGAAAATATTCTTTTTCTATATTATTGCCCCAAAGCTTTATTATGTTACCTTTTACATTCACAGCTATAATTCATATGGAATGGTATAGTGTGAGGTGGGGGGGGGTCTAGATTCAATTTTTCCTTACATGCACATACAATTGACCCAGTCCTATGCTGTCTTAATTACAGCTTTGTAATAAGTTTTTTTATCTGGAAGTGTAAAGTTCCAACTTTGTTTTTCTTCTTCACAAAAGAATATTGTCTTGGATATTCTTGGCCACTGTCATTTCCATATGAGTTTTTAGAATTAATTTATCAATTTCCACAAAATATCTTTCGGGATTTTGATCGAGATTATCCTGAATCTATATATAAAGTTAAAGATAATTGGCATTATGACAATATTAAGTCTTCCAGTCCATGGACATGATATAGCCTTCTATTTATTTAGGTCTCCTATAATTTTTGAAATAACATATTATAGTTGTTTGCAGAGAAGTCTAGTAGATTTATTGCTAGACTTATTCATAGGTAATTGATGCTATTGTAAATATTATTTTTTAAATTTCATTTTCTATTTATTTCTTGCTTGGATATAGAAATACAGTTGAGTTTTATATACTGAGTTAGTATCCAATGACCTTGCTAAATTAATTTATTAAGTCTAATAATTTACCTGATGATTCCTTTGAATTTTCTATATATACAATCATGTTGTCTGTAAATAATGGCAATTATATTTCTTTCTTTTTAGCAGCATTAATGCCTTGCTAAAACTGTCATTACAATGCTAACTAGAAGTGGTAATAGCTATCAGCTTCGTCTCATTGTTATACAGATTTCTATGTGTCAGCATTAAATACGATACAGTAAAACCTGGGAAAGCTGGAATCTGTGTAACGCAGAAACCTGTTAGAGAAGGAAAACTGAAATATTTTCCACTAAAAGCAGTGATAGAAAATTGGTAAGACTTCACCCTGTCAAAGGCAGAAAACTGGCAAGACCCAGAAAAACAAAGTAGTCCCATCGGGTTCCGGCTCTCACAGGTATCACTGTATTTGTTTTCTTTCGTAGCTACTCTCGATCAGATTAAGGATATTCTCTTCTATTTTTAGTTTACTAAGAACTTTTATTATGAATAGATGTGAAATTTTACAAGATGTTTTCTCTGCATCTATGAACTTAATCACATGGTTTTTCTCCTGTATTTTGTTAATATGGTGAATTACATTGATTTATTGCCTAACATAAACCCCAAACTTTTATTACCAGAATAAATCCAACTTGATCATGATGCATTATCATTTTTATTTATTGCTAGATTCATTTTGCTAACATTTTGTTTCAGATTTTTCTATCTTTGTTCAAGAGAGAAAATGGCCTTTAAAACTTCCTTTCTTGTATGTCCTTGTCAGTTTTTGGTGTCAAGATCTCTCTGGATTAAACAAATAAGTTGGGAAGTATTTTATGCTCTTATGATGTGGAAGAATTAATGAAGATTGGTGTTATTTTTCTTTAAATACTAGGAAAAATTTGTTGGTGCCGGAGGTTTCTTTGCAAGTATATTCACTTTTGGGATGTGCATTTTCTTATTTATTTTATCTTTGACACAAATCTATTATCAATTAAAGAAAGCAGAGGATTCATAAAACATATAGCAGGTATAAAATGTTTAAGGTAAAAATGAGTGGAGATATTTCTAGAACTTGCTTATGAATATTTATGTACATATATCTGTATACATTTATTCATGAATTTACGGATTTACTCAATCAAAATTTGAACATCCACTATATGCAGGCTATGAAGGATCGTTGATGATTTTTGATCAAGGGTGTGAAGTGTTTGAGTGATATTTTATGTAGGTTAATTTGGCAGTGATGGATGCAAAGAATGGAAAGGCAAAAATTGGAAGCAAAGGACCGTGGGAGCCTGTTACGATATCCCAGACAAAAAGTACTATGCACTTGACTTAAGATGAAAATTGTAGAAATAATTAGGCAAGGAGGACTTTGGTCAAGGAAGAAGGAACAGGCTTGTTGGCTGATTGAAAGTCAAGGGTGAGGAAGGAGAAGAGATTCCAACTTGACAAGAAATTTTTACTCTGGGTGATAAGAAACCAAGAAAGTAGAAAAGACATGAAGAAATGTTAATAAGAACATACATTTCTTAATTTTCATGAAGTTGATAATGTTTGTCAAGCTCCCTTTTTTGCTTTCCTTTGCCGTTTAGTTTTACTTCAGGACTTCAGTATCAGGCCGGGATGCTCAGACTCAGAACCTGGGTCACTGACATGCAGCATGGAAACTGCACATTTTAATCAAAGGCAGGTGGGCAAGACTCTGTTAAAAGGCAATTACCGTTTTAACTGTCATCTGCTCTGATGGTATTTAATTCTGAGCTTCACAGGCGGAAATCATTAATAGCTTATCTCCCTCACATGTCTGTGCATGGGAAGAAAAACTGAAAAATTTTAAAATTGTGGTGGGCTAATTATAGCAACTAAGTTTGGAATAGGTAATTAAAATTCACATAACAGAACAAACATATCAAAACGTAATTGCAAATGGGGGTGATTATGTTGAAAAAAAAAATCTATTCATCTGGAACATATTATTATAACCAGAAAGAATAATAAAGAGTAATTGACTTAGGCTATATACAATATCAAAATTTGAAGCATAAATATTGACAAACGACAAAGTCATACTGATATTTTGTGTTCCTCAGTGTGCAATACAGTTTGATATTAGCTGTTGAAAAAGTGATTCATCACTGCGCTTTTTGAAGCTGTGAGACCCATATGTAATGAGAAAAGTCACAAAGAGTTGGTCTGTAAAATCTTAATGAACCACTTGTACAGTAATGACCATTTTCTAGTTTTCTGGCCTCTATTACTCCTGTTCTAAGTGACAGCTACTCTCTCTTCAGTGACTTAATTTCTATCTTTCAACCTTGTTGACTGACTACAAGACAGCACAAGAGTCTACTGTCCACAGGAAATTTTCACAAATGAACTTATATGAAAATAATAAGAGCTTCCGTTTATTCAGGAGGCCCTGGGTGGTACAAAAGGTCAATGTGCTCAGCTGCTAACTGAAAGGTCGGCAGTTGGAGTCCACACAAAGGCACCTCAGAAGAAAGGCCTGATCTACTTCCAAAACATCAGCCATTGAAAACCGTATGGAGCACAGTCCTACTCTGACGCACATGGGGTCCCCATGAGTTGGAGTCGACTCCACAGCAGCTGTTTTTTTTTTTTTTTCCTGGTTCTATATGTTCAGTGCTTACTATGGGCCTAGTACCCTGCATAGTCATTTCATTTAGTCCCGAGAGATAACCGGTAGTGCTGCTTTATGACCCTGGGGTGCATTACAAGTGGGAATGAAGAGTATTTTCTTCTCCCTGGAGAGTGCAGCGGAGGAGAACCCACTTTCTGTGGATGCAGGTAGGGAAGTTGAGGCATGGCAAGCCTCCATGATCATTGGAATGTAGCAGAGAAGAGATGGAAACCAGAGTCTTCTCAACTCCAGAGCTGTGTTCTCACTATTGTTATTTACGTGCCATACCGTGCCTCTAAATGGTCAGTTTTTAAAGTTTACATTTATTTATCTCATCTTCTTAATAAGTTTGTAGGTTTCCTGAGCACAGGACCATATCTTATTCATCTTTTATAAAGTAGGGGTGTTGGTTGTAGGTCTTAGAAAGTTAAGATCCAATCTGTATACTTCTTGTGAATTCAGAAATGTTGCTCATATCTAGAGGAACAGGAGAGTGGCTCCTGGTGGTATCTATGAGCACGAGATGCCAAGAAGACTCTTGAGAAGGATCTCATTCTAGGAAAAGGGAGGATGAAGGTCCACAAGCTTGGTCCAAGGGCAATGATAAACCTGCAAAATGGAGACACTATTTTGAGTATGGCAAGGGCTGTGTTATTCAGATTGTTCCTAACTCAGTACTTCTCAGGGCCACTTATCTCTTTCCAGAAAGCTCTGAGGGGAGAAAATTGTAACAAAGTTACAGTGTCATTCAAATTTCTGAGAAACTTGAAGGCATAGGGCAATGATGATGATAATGATGGAGACAATAGCAATAATAATAATAGCTGTTGTCAGTTTTCCTCCTTTGTAAAATAGAAATAATAACATCTTGTAGAGTTTTAATCAGAATAAAATGTATATAAAATGTCCGGCACATAACCTGATACATAATAAGCATTTAAATGTTAGCTAAAATTAATAGGTATGCACAACTTGCTAAACATTTACATATATTACCTCATTTAATCCTCAAAACATCCCTGTAGAATAGATGGTTAGTAACTAACAGGTTGGTCATTCAACCAACCTTTGGATTGTTATGGATTGAATTGTGTCCCCCCAAAATGTGTATTAACTTGGCTAGGCCATGATTCTCAGTATTGTGTGATTGTCTTCCAATTTGTGATCTGAAATAATTTTCCTATGTATTGTAAATCCTAATCTCTGCCTGTGGCTAATGAGGTAAGATTAGGTTGTGTTAAAGAGGATTAGGGTAGGATATGACACCCTTACTCAGGTCACAGCCCTGATCTGATGTAAGAGTTTTCCTGGGATGTAGTCTGCATCACCTTTTATCTTACAAGGAAAGAGAAGCAAGCAGATTGAGGAGGACCTCATGCCACCAAGAAAGAAGCTTTGGGAGTGAAGCATATCCTTCGGACCCAGGGTCCCTGTGCTGAGAAGCTCCTAGACCAGGGGAAGATTGATAACAAGGCACTTCCCCCAGAACCAACACAGAGAGAAAGCATTCCCTTGGAGCTGGTGCCCTGAATTTGGACTTCGAACCTCCTAGACTGTGAGAGAATAAATTTCTGCTTGTTAAAGTCATCCACTTGTGGTATTTCTGTTATAGCAACAGTAGGTAACTAAGACACATGGGCACCTTGGAGGAAAGGACTGGTGATCTATTTCTAAAAAATCAGCCATTGAAAACCCTATGGAGCAGAGTTCCCTTCTGACACACAGGGGGTCACCATGAGTCAGAGTTGAAGGCAACTGGGGTGTGTGTGTGTGTGTGTGTGTGTGTGTGTGTGTGTGTATGTGTATTAGGAGATGGGGCCATAAAGGTAGTGGAAGCTGGATCATGCAGGAGCTTCTAGGCCCCTGCAAGGGCTTTAACTCTTACTCTGAGTGAGATTTGAAGCTGTTGGAGAATTCTTATCAGAAGGGTATGGTCCCACCTAAGTTTTAAAAGGACCACTGTGGCTACTGAATTGGTAATAGATGGATACACACCCTTACCATACTGATACGTAATAACGTAATCTTCAATGCATAATTTTGTTCAACAAATACATATTAATAAACTTTAATGTGCCATGCATTGTGCTAGGAGCTGGGGTACCATGATCAGCAAGTTCAATGCCAGCTCCACCAGTGAGGTTTAATTTATGACAGGAGAGCATTGTCCTCAGGGTATGGCACAGAAGGCATGGAGCTCTCATAGGCTTTGGGGATGTGGGATAGAGACTCAGTTGGTAAGGCTCTACAGAGGTAAATCAAATACAGTACCAAAGCTATTAGAATTTTCTGGAAAAAGTATACTCCCTCTCTCTTTCTATATATAAATATCAATATGTTAATGAATACTTAAAATGTTAAGCAACAAATTTCTAAATTGTGTCAAATTTGAATAATAGCTCCACTTAGCAAATCACTGATGCTTAATGAAGTGAACTGGAAAACTTACAGACTTCTCACATGATTGTTGTTAGGAAATTATGACATAGGAATAGCTAAAGAATAGAAATAAAATAGCTTAGTTATCCTATCAGGTGGTACAGAAGCACTTCCATAGCATTACACATCTGCTATTATCATCATTCAGGTTTACTCTGCAATTACCTAATTGTGTGATTTCTACTCTTTCAGTAATCTTATCCATCATGCACATTTTCCCTGCCTAAGCCATGGAGATAATTATTATGTCTCAATATATAGACTTGTGTAATAGCAGACTCATCATCACTACTCTCTCCCCCCGCCCCCACCTATTTTTGGAGTTGCTTAACAGATATGTCCTTTTATTCTCTCTGCTATAAAATCTTTATTTTTAGTCCCAAGAATAAAGGGCTTCATTAACGATTTTGTGTTTTAGATCTTAGTACCAAATCACTCTCTTCTCACGGACAACTTAATTTAGAACATCTAGATATAAATTGCTTTTAAGGTGTAAAGAAAATATTGGATCATTGTAAGACATCCCATATCAAGGGACTGGAGTCATAAGTGTTGGAAATTTAATTTTCTTTTATTCCATTTCCCAAATGTGAGCTGCTCTGATTGGGTCAGATGAGGTCAGGCACAAGCTTTCTTGTCGGGGGAGATATGAGACTTAATTATTTGGAGACTTGATCACCTCTGGGCTTAAATAAAACAGCAAGAACTTGGGATACTGTACCATTGCTTTGTTAATGTATAGGCTCTGTTAACACACACACATCCTTATATATATCAGGGCTGGCACTAGAGTGAGGCAACCGAGGTTCATAAGGTGCGAAATTTAGGGAAGGCACTCACTCTCAAGGTCATGCAAGTAGGGGTGGGGGTGTCATTACTGATGGCTTTCTGGCAGACCCTGCACATGTAGCGCCTCCTTAAATATTGTACCCTAGGACCTTGCTTGACTCACCCTAGTCTTGGCTCTTGATTGTCAACTAATCATGTGTATCAATGATATGAAACATTCACACTTTTGTTCATACTCTCTGGTCTAGAAGGAACACCTCTGCCAGAGTTTCCAATGTGCCCAATGAATACATACATAGCTATTTTCCATTAAAGACTCTGCTCATGGGTCTTCTCCTGAATTCCCACTCCCCTATTTATGTCTCCACAGACACTGCACAGACACCTGTTTGTTTGATGCCCATCTCCCTTCAAACTTTAAAGTTTTGAAGGAGAGGAATCAAGTCCTATTTATGTTTGTGCCCCTAGCACCTAGCCCAGGGCCCAATACATAGCAGGCTCTCAATGATGCTTAGTGAATCAATGAAAGGGCTTGCAGTCAACAAGCTCTGTGAAGCAGTCAGTCTGAACTCAACCACGGTTAAAAAAAGCAAATCTCATCCCAAATGCAAATGAATCCTAATTATGTTCCAGATAGGAACGATTTGCCATTACTGTCTGTTGACTGTGTAGGTGAAGTAAAGTAAAAAAAATGATTTCTAGAAAAGAGATGCCTGCAATGTCAGCCACATTATTATCTAAGGCTTACCCAGCTGCCAGCTAATTACCTTAGCCACAGGTTCTAAACTAAACACAGACGTGGCAGAAGTAATTACCTCCAGAAAGCAAAAACACTTTCACTTCGACTGGTGGCTCTTCACAGGGGGACATGGACAGGCAGAAGAATGCAGAGATTGGGAGCATAGTGAGGGGCCCAGGAATCTTGACAGGGGGAGAGTGGGAGGACACAATCTAAGAAAGAGAAATTGTTTAGTGGAAAAAGTGAAGACTAGGGACGGTCATAGTGGCTTCCCTCCCATATTTGAAGGGCTACCTTATGAAAGGGTCTGCAGAGTTATTCAAGGTTATTGCATACACCACCACCAGCAGTTATAAAACAAAAACAAACAAAACAGCAAAACATTTACTGAACATCAGTATATAATACTGATATGATACAATCACCCGTCTTGGGGTATTGGAGTTCTCTTGATCTTTGGTCCACATACTCTCCTCCCTGGTTAGTATAGGAGACAGCTGACGTATGTACTCTTTGTGTTCTTTTCTATTACAAGCATCATTACCTCATATCGGACAAATTATTATTATACAACTATCATCACACCAATGAGTAAACTACAGGTGTCATCATATCATTTACTTTCTAGATCTTTGGGATCGCTGAAGGTAGGGGCTGTATAGTCATTATCTGCATGTCCTGTCTTTTGGTGCTTAACACAGTGCCAGATGCCTGATGAATATTTGTTGAGTGAGGAAATGATTACCTTACTGAGGATACAACCTACTTCAGGGACAGAAAATGAATGGGCTGCGACTGTCACCTCTTACGTTGTGGTAGACATCTTGAACCGATCATAGAACTCTTTCCCACTGAAGTTAGATGGGATCACAGTCTCCGTTCCAACCAAAGCTTCAGAAAGTATAAATAGTGTACTGGAGTTTGTAAGTTGAAATGTGTGTCCTATCCCTGTCTTACTTTCTTGGTTGGGCCTGGAGGCTCACCCCATTCAGGGATGTTACACTGGTTATAATTCAGCAAAAAACATTTATCTATTATTCACTATTCATTGTGCTACATGCTGAGGATACAAAAATGTATAGCATAAGAATGTGTTTCCCACCCTGTGATGGTAGTGGTCTCTGTTCCCACCCTGTGTGTCAACTTGGCCGGGCCATGATTCTCAGTGGTTTGGCAGCTATGTAATGATATAATCAACTCCATGATGAGATCTTCTATGAGCAGCCAGTCAGTTGAAAGGGAGTTTCCTTGGGAGTGTGGCTTGCCTCCACTATATAAATGTATGTTCCAGCAAGGCTTTCCATCTGGATCCTGCATCTGACTCATCATTATCTGACATCCAGTTCTTGGGAACTGAGCTATCAGGTTACCTGCCGATTCAACAATGGATTCAAACATGCTGGTGATTGTGAGGATGATACAGGACTGTGCAACATTTTTGTTCTGCTGTCCAGGAGATTGCTGTGAGTTGGAATTGACGTGCAGCTAACAACAACAACATGACATACATGAATAAATAAGCACCCTAAGGGCAGGGCCTGTGACTATCTTATTAATATAGTTCACTACATATTTCAGTCCTCCCCGAATGTTATCTGGAGTACAAAGTCTTTCACAATCTAGCCTGAATGTACCTTGTCAGAATCTTTTCCCACCCAACACTCTTCACCATGTACCCTAAACTCTAGCCATATCCAACTTCACACCTTTCTCTGAACACACTATGTCCCTCCATGCTGCCATGTCTTCTCTTTGACTGGATTTCCTTTCATTTTTGCTCCAGCTAGAAAACTGACACTCATTCTTTGAGATACAGCACAGATCCCCAAGCAGAGTAAACTGTTAAGTCTGCTGTCCTCCTACTGCCTTGTGGTCCTCTGTAGTTCACACATATCTCTTCGATTTCAATAAAATGTTCATGTGCTTGCTCCCCACACCATTTTTGCTGCTGTCTGTCCTTCTTTCTTTTTCATGCTGCTTGTAAATGTTTTGGGAAGGTAAAGATTTTAAGAAAGCTGTTTAACTAGAGAAAACAAATGATCCTGCCAAGGCAGATTTGGAGAAAAGAATTAGACCACAGCCATCATTGTCTATATAGTCCTAGAACTAGGCAAATCTTCGAGACCCATTCAAAAGAGACTTTTCTGTGTTAATTATTATGGAAGACACATTTTCAATAATAAGGCCCAAGTAATAATTGGTGGAGGATGCAGATCCCCTCCCCATATATCTTTGCCATACTCTTCACACTTCTATTTTCTATGAAAAATAATTACTATTAAAACTTGTAAGCCTGGGTTATCAGAAATCTCACCTACTTTTCTGTCACTTTTTCTCTTTCTCAAATATTTGAAGCAGAGCAGTCAACTGTCAATGATGAAAAATAAATACTGAATGCCAGATTAGGAAGTGCAATGAGCAAATACACATAAAGAAGAGAAAACCACCAGCCACTATATGCCAACTCTATTACAGACAATACAAAACGTCAGAAAAAAAAAAATTGCAATGGGCATTGGGGAACATTGAGATTCTAAAAGAAGTATGAATATACAGTCAAGTATATGACAATGATGAACCCAGCTGGCTGGGCAGATATGAGCAACTCTTCAGTGCTAACTTTACTGAAAGAGGGCAGTGACACCACCTACATATTTCTATTCTGTCAATACAATAGCCAAAGGAAAAATAAAAAAGAGAGGAGACTCAATCATTTTGTGTCCCTGGAGCTAATGTGTTCTCAGGAATGTATTTAGAAGGCACGAGAGTGCTATGGCCTTGTCTCTTTCTGCTAGTTCCTTTGTCTGTAACTCTCTGCCTTCTGTC
Organism: Dugong dugon; assembly: GCA_030035585.1. Lineage (NCBI taxonomy): Eukaryota > Metazoa > Chordata > Mammalia > Sirenia > Dugongidae > Dugong > Dugong dugon. The sequence goes on from CM057465.1 coordinate 13,285,456, forward strand.
TGTTGTACTTAAGTTTTCTTTGCAGCTGTGCTTAGTCCCTGACAAGAATTTTCTCTGAAATAGAGAGTAAGATTCTGAGAGGCTATTAAGAGGCAAAGATCACTGGGTGAAAAGAAAGCAATACACTGTAACGTGACTTTACTGCTTCCTGTGCGCCAAGCACTGGACTCTGTATCAAGGGTACGCAAAAGAAAAAATAAAGTCGAGGAGCTTGTAATCTTGATCGGGAGACAAAAGTGACATAGCTGAAATAGTTGGATGTTGATTTAAACGACATTGTATATATTTTTGAGGAGCTAAATTGTAGGTGCTGATAGAGTCGAGAGAAGAAAGGGGTTAGTGTGGGCTAGACGGGTAAAAAAAAACACGAAAGAGGTGAGGTTAGGGAGTGATTAGAAAGGGAATACAAATGCAGAATTTCCCAGAGGATAAAAGACCAGTCTAATGAGTCTTAATGCAGAATGAATATATGAGTAAAGAAAACAAAATTAAAATATGAGTTGACACAAAAAAGAACACTTTTTTTAATCTTTGAGAAACGATTATAATATTTCATTATTTTTTTCTAGTAGAGAGTTTATTTAGAAGAATTAATTGTGCTTTTAACTTATGCTTAAACTTTGTAAATAAAAAAGTGAAAGTACTAGCCATCATTTATAGGTTCTCATAAAACAGTAACATCATAGCTGAAAAACAGGAATAAGATTGAAGTGGGTTTCAAAGTAACTTTCCAGCTTCTGCTATTATAGCAGAGGAATTTGTTCACCAAAACATTGGAAAATCTGGCTGAAAAACCATTTTGTCACATGTGCTCAAGGTGATATTCATATGATGAGCAAAAAAAATTATACATATTAAAATTAAGTTATTTCTATAGCTCTACACATAAATCTATTTTGATTTTTTTTTATTGTTGTACTTCAGGTGAAGGTTTACAGAACAAATAGTTTCTCAAAAAACAGTAGTACACATATTGTTTTATGACATTGGGTAACAACCCCACGACATGTCAACCCTCTCCCTTCTTGACCTTTTTTTTTTTTTTTTTGGTGAAAATACACATAGCCAAAGATACACCATTTCAAAAATTTCTACATGCACAGTTGAGTGACATTGACTACTCTCTTCCAATTGTGCTGCTATTCTCACTTTAGATGAAGGTTTACAGAACAAAATAGTTTCTCATTAAACAGTACACATGTTACCCTATGACAGTGGTTAACAACCTCACTACACATCAACACTGTCCTTACTCAACCTTGGGTTCCCTATCACCAGCTTTCCTGTCCCCTTCCGCCTTCTAGCCCTTGTCCCTGGACTGCTGTGCTTCATTAGTCCAATTTTGTTTTATGCGGCTGTCCAATACCCGGCTGAACGGTGAACCTCGGAAGTGACTTCACCACTGAGCTAAAAGGGTGTCTGGGGGCCATACTCTAGAGGTTTCTCCAGTCTCCTTTAGGCCAGTAGATCTGGTCTTTTTTGTATGTGTTAGAATTGTGTTCTACATCCTTCTCCAGCTCTGTCCAGAACCCTCTGTTGTGATCCCGGTTAGAGCAGTCGGTGGTGGTAGCCGGGCACCATCAAGCTGTACTGGACTCAGTCTGGTGGAGGCCTTGGTAGCTGTGGTCCATTAGTCCTTTGGACTAATTTTTTCCTTGTATCCTGTTCTCTTCATTCTCCCTTGCTCCAGACGGGATGAGACCAGTGGAATATCTTAGATGGCTGCTCACAGGCTTTTAAGACCCCAGACGCTACTCACCAGGGTAGAATGTAGAACATTGTCTTTATAAACTGCGTTATGCCAATTGAGATAGATGTTCCCTGTCTTAGTCATCTAGTGCTGCTATAACAGAAATATCACAAGTGGATGGTTTTAATGAAAAGAAGTTTATTTCCTCACAGTTAAAGTAGGCTAAAAGTCCAAATTCAGGGTGTCAGCTCCAGGGGAAGGCTTTTTCTCTCTGTCGGCCTTCTTCTCCTCAGTATTCCCCCAGAGTAGGAGCTTCTCTGCGCAGGGACCCGGGTCCAAAGGATGCGCTCTGCTCCTGGCACTGCTTTCTTGATGGTATGAGGTCCCCCTGTGTCTCTGCTCACTCCTGTCTTTTATATCTCAAGAGATTGCCTCAGGACACAATCCAGTCTTGTAAATTGAGTCCTGCCTTACTAACACAACTGCCACCCATCCTGCCTCATTAACATCATAGAAGCAGGATTTACAACATACAGGAAAATCACACAGTACCAGGAATCATGGCCCAGCCAGATTGACCCGTACATTTTTTGGGGGACATAATTCAATCCATGACATTCCCCGAGAGCATGGTACCCACAGCCCTTCACCCAGTAATTCAGTCCCTCAGGGAGTCTGGATGTGTCTATGCAGCTTCCATGACCTTTCCTTGTACAAGTTGTACTGATTTCCCCAGTATTGTGTACTGTCTCACCCTTCGCCAAAGATACCACTTATCTATTGCCTATTTAGTATTCCCCCGCCCCACCCCTCCCATCCCTGGTAACCAAAAAAGATTGTTACTTTTTGTGTGTAAACTTTTTCATGGGTATTTACAATAGAGGTCTCATACAATATTTGTCCTTTTGTGATTGACTTATTTCACTCAGCATAATGTCCTCCAGTTTCATCCATGTTAGGAGATGCTTCACAGATTCATCATTGTTCTTTCTCATTGCATAGTACTCCATTGTGTGCATGTACCATAGTTTGTTTATCCATTCATCTGTTGATGGGCATCTAGGTTGCTTCCATCCTTTTGCTATTGTGAACAATGCTGCCATGAACATAGGTGTGCATATGTCTATTTGAGTGATGACTCTTGTTTCTCTAGGATATATCTTAGGAGTGGGATAGCTTGATCATATGGTATTTCTATTTCTAGCTTTCTAAGGAAGCACCGTATCATTTTCCAAAATGGTTGTATCATTTTGCATTCCCACCAGCAGTGCATAAGAGTTCCGATCTCCCTGCAGCCCCTCCAACATTTGCTATTTCCAGTGTTTTTGATTCGTGCCAGTAATGCTAGGGTGAGATGGTATCTCATTGTGGTTTTAATTTGCACTTCTCTAACAGCAAGTGATCGCGAGCATTTTGTCATGTTTTTGGCCACTTGAATGTCTTCTTTGGTGAAGTGTCTGTTCATTTCCTTTGCCCATTTTTTAATAGGATTATTTGTCTTTTTGTTGTAGAGGTGTTGGATTTTCTTGTAGATTATTGAGATTAGACCTTTGTCTGACTTGTATTGTCCAAAATTCTTTTTCCCAGTCTGTAGGTTCTCTTTGTACTCTTTTGGTGAAGTCTTTGGAAGAGCATAGGTGTTTGATTTTTAGAAGATCTGTTATCTAGCCTATCTTCTGGGGTTTGTGTGTTGATGGCTATGGTTTGTATCCTGTTAATGCCGTGTATTAGGGCCTGTAGCGTTGGTTCTATTTATTCTTCTATGAACTTTATAGTTTTTGGCTTTATATTTAGGTCTTTGATCCATTTTGAATAGTCTTTGTATATGGCGTGAGGTATGGGTCCTGTTTCATTTTTTTGCAGATGGATATCCAGTTTTTCCAGCTCCGTTTGTTAAAAAGACTCTCTTTCCCCCATATGATGGACTTTGGGTGCTTGTCAAAGATCAGGTGACCATAGGCGGATGGATTTACATCTGGGTTCTCAATTCTGTTCCATTGGTCAAAGTGTCTGTCGTTGTATCAGTACTAGGCTGTTCTGACTACCGTAGCTGTAGAGTAGGTTCTGAGTTCTGCTAGTGCAAGTCCTCCAACTTTATTCTTCTTATTCAGTAGTACTTTACTTATTTGGGGATTCTTTGCTTTCCATATAAAGTTAATGATTAGTTTTTCCATCTCTTTAAAGAATGTTGTTGGTATTTGGATTGGGATTGAGTTGTATTTGTAAATTGCTTTGGGTAGAATTGTCATTTTCACAACGCTGAGTCTACCTATCCTTGAGCATGGTATGTTTTTCCATTTATGTAGATCCATTTGGGTTTCTTGCAGTAGTGTTTTGTAGCTTTCTTTGTATAGGTCTTTTACATCTCTGGTTAGATTTATTCCTAAGTATTTTTTTTTTTAGGGGCTATTATAAATGGTATTGTTTTCCTGATTTCCTTTTCATCGTTCTCTTTATTGATGTATAGGAATCCAACAGATTTTTGTATGTTTATCCTGAATCCTGCTACTCTGCTGAATCTTTCTATTAGTTCTAGTAGATTTCTCGTGGAGCCTTTAGGGTTTTCTATGTATAGTATCATATCATCCACAAACAGGGACAGTTTAACTTCTTCATTACCCATTTGGGTGCCCTTTATTTCTTTTTCTTGCCCTATTGCTCTAGCTAGGACTTTCAGCACAATATTAAATAGGAGTGGTGATAAAGGGCATCCTTGTCTTGTTCCTGTTATCAAGGTGAATGTTTTCAGTCTCTCTCAGTTAAGAATGATATTGGCTGTTTGTTTTGCATAGATGCCCTTTATTATGTTGAGAAATGTCCCTTCCATACCTATTTTATTGAGAGTTTTTATCAAGAATTGGTGTTGGACTTTGTTGAATGCATTTTCTGTGTCAATTCAGATGATTGTGTGATTCTTTCCTTTCCTTTTATTTACGTGGTTGATTACGTTGATTGATTTTCTAATGTTGAACCATCCTTACATGCCTGGTATGAATCCTACTTGGTTGTGGTGTATTATTTATTGCTATGATGCTGAATTCTGTTGGCTAGAATTTTTGTTGAGAAATTTTGCATCTATATTCATGAGAGATATTGGTCTGTAATTTTCTTTTTTTGTGGTGTTTTGCCTGGTTTTCGTATCAGGGTTATGCTGGTTTCATAAAATGAATTCAGAAGTGTCGCTTCCTTTTCTATGTTCTGAAATAATTTGAGCAGTACAGGTATAAGATCTTCTCTGAATGTTTGATAGAGTTCTCCAGTGATGCCATCTGGGCCAGGGCTTTTTTGGTTGGGAGTTTATTACCTTTTCAATCTCTTCTCTTGTTATGGGTCTGTTCAGATTTTCAACATCACTTTGTTGTAGTTTGGGTAGGTAGTGTGTTTCTAGAGATTTATCCATTTCCTCTAGGTTTTCAAATTTGTTGGAGTACAGTTTTTCATAATATTCTGTTATGATCCTTTTTATATCAGTTGGGTCTGTCATAATGTCATCGATTTCATTTCTTATTTGGGTTATTTCTGTCCTCTCCTGTTTTTCTTTTGTCAGTCTGGCCAGTGGTTTGTCGATTTTGTTGATTCTTTCCAAGAACCAACTTTTGGTTTTGTTGATTCTTTCTATTGTTTTTCTGTTCTCGATTTCATTTATTTCTGCTCTAATCTTCGTTTTTTCCTTGCTTCTGGTGGTTGTGGGCTTTTTTTTTTGCTGTTCTCTTTCTATTTGTTTGAGTTGTGCAGTTAATGTTTTGATTTTGTCCTTTCTTCTTTTTTGATGTGTACATCCATTGCTATAAATTGTCCTCTGAGGACTGCATTTGCTGTGTCCCAAAGGTTTTGATATGATGTGTTTTCATTCTTATTTGATTCTAGGAATTTTTTGATTCCATCTCTGATTTCTTCTATTACCAAGTGATGTGTAAGTAGGGTATTATTCAGTTTCCAAGTATTTGATTCTTTTTCCTTGCTCTTTCTGTTGTTTATTTCTACCTTGATGGCATTGTGGTCAGGGAAGATACTTTGAATTATCTCAACATTTTGGATCTTGCTGAGGATTGCTCTGTGGCCTAAGATGTGGTCTAATCTGGAGAATGTTCCATGTGCATTGGAAAAGAATGTGTACTTTGCAGCAGTTGGATGGAGTGTTCTATATATGTCTATGAGGTCAAGTTGGCTGATTGTGCCTTTAGGTCTTCTGTATCTTTGCTGAGTTTCTTTTTAGTTGTTTTGTCCTTTACTGAGAGTGGTGCGTTGAAGTCTCCTACTATTATTGTGGAACTGTCAATTTCTCTTTTCAGTGTTGTTAGAGCTTGTTTTATGTATTTTGGAGCCCTGTCATTGGGTGCGTAGGTATTTATTATGGTTATGTCTTCATGATGGATCGTCCCCTTATTCATTATATAGTGGTCTTCTTTGTCTTTTATGGTGGATTTTGTTTTAAAGTCTATTTTATCTGAGATAGTATTGCCACTCCTGCCCTTTTATGGTAGTTGTTAGCTTGATATATTTTTTTTCAACCTCTGACTTTTGATAAACTCATGTCTTTGTTTCTAAGGTGTGTCTCTTGTAGACAGCATATTGTTGGATCCTGTTTTTTTATCCATTCTGCCACTCTCCATTTCTTTATGGGTGAATTGAGTCCATTTGCATTCAGTGTGATTATTGATAGATGTGAGTTTGTTGCTGTTATTTTATAGTGCTTTTTTTTGTGGTGCTGACGTTTTCTTTGTTCTTCTTACTCTCCTGTGCTGAGTTACTTTTGTTTGTGGATATTTTTTTCGTTTGTTTTGTTTTTGTAGGTTTTGTCTTTGCTGAGACTTTATGTTTTTCCTCTTTGTTTTTATGAGTATGTTTGTTAACTTTCTTTGTGGTTACCGTGAAATTTCCCCTTATCCTTCTAAGTTTGAAGCAGTCTATTATTACTTGGTATCGCCTTGCCTTCCTCTCCATTAGATGATTCTATACCTACACCGTTTATTCCCTCTTTTGTTGTTCTGATATTTTTGTCATTTACAGATTAACTGCTCTGATTCCCTGTTGTATTTATTTTGGTTTTGGATAGTCCATGAGAGTCCATTTCCTAGACAGGTATCTGGAAGGTACGACCCTGCGTCTAGATTCAGCCTGTGAGCTGAAGTTGTTTGTTCTTAGACTGAAGAACTCCTTTTAATAATTCTTGTAAGTTTGGTTTGGTTTTTACATATTCCCTTAATTTCTGTTTATCTGGAAGTGTCCTAATTTCACCATCATATTTGAACGAGAGTTTTGCAGGATGTATTATTCTTGGCTGGCAATTTTTTTCTTTCAAGGCTTTATATATGTCATTCCATTGCCTTCTTGCCTGCATGGTTTCTGCCAAATAACCTGAGCTTAGTCTTATTGTTTCTTCTGTGTATGTGACTTCTTGTTTTTCATGAGCTGCTCTCAAGATTCTTTGTCTGTCTTCGGTTTTGGTGAGTGTGATTAGGATATGCTTAGGTGATTTTCTTTTGGGCTCTCTCCTATATGGGGTTCGTTGAGCTTCTTGGATAGCCAGCTTTTCATCTTTCATGATATTGGGGAAGTTTTCTGTTAGCAGTTCTTCAATGATCCTCTCTGTGTTTTCTGTTTTCTCCCCCTGTTCTGGAATTCCAATACTCGAAAAGTTTTGCTTTTGATTGTATCCCACATAACTCTCAGGGTCTCTTCATTTTTCTTTGTTCTTTTTTCTGAGTTTTGCTCAAAAAGAGTTGTATCTACTTGTTTGTCTTCAATTCCACTGATCCTGTCTTCTACCATTTCAAATCTGTTCCTCAGCCCTTCTATGACACTGTCCATTCCTGAAATCTTGTTGTTTATCTTTTGGATTTCTAATTGTTGTTTTTGTATAATTTCTAGTTGTGAATTTTTTTTGGCCTTTTTGTTCCTGCATTATTTTTCTGAATTCTTCCATTTTTTTGTCTGTCTTTTCCGTGAATTTGTCTATTTTTTCCTTATTTTTGTCTGCTGTTTGCTTCAACTCTTGGATAATTTGGAGTGTTAGAGATTTGAATTCCCTATCAGGTAGTTCTAGTGCCTTTTCTTCTTCTGGAAAGTCATCTTGTGTTTTATTTTGGATGCCTGCTGGAGCCATCCTGTCCTGTTGTTGTAAATGTTTTGATATTGTCTGCTGTTTTCTGGCTATTCAGTAGTTACTTTTTGTTTATTGATTGTAGATTTGTTTTTTTTTTGATCCTTTTTAAAAAAAATTTAGCTATGTCTGAGCAGGTGGGCTGTGTGTTCTTTGCCCTTTGTTTGTTTGTGGGCACAATAATTTTCACCTCTTTCTCCAACTGGCAGGATCAGTTGCTCAGATATGGTACAGCAGGGCAGGTCTAACTGAAGAGGAGTTTCTGGGTTGGGTTGTTTGTGGCACTTACTACAGCCACCAGGGCAGGTTGGTAATCAGTGCAGGGCAGGTTCAGGTAGGCTGTGTCTATGCTGCTTGGTGGTCTGATGTTAAGCTCACAGTGCAGGTAGGTAGGATGGAGGGGAGAGATTGTTATGTGTGGAGATAAGATGGATATGGGAGAGAGGAGAGAGGAACAGGAGCCAAAAACATACAAACAAACAAAAAAGACTGGTAGGGGAGCTTGCCGTTGGAGTGGCGAAATGAGAGACTATGAAATGGAGAAAAAAAAGGGAAGACGAAGAAACAAAATAAAAGAAAGAATGAATAAATAAAAATTAGAAAGAAAAAAGAACAGCAAAGCTCCCAAGGATCCCACTGGTGAGGCTATGAGGTCTGGGGAAGTTGTTCCAAGGTGTTGCAGTACAGGCTGGCTACAAGGCATAGAGGTATTCAGTGCCAGGTATTCAGGGCACAGGAAGAGAAGGAAGGTATACAGAGACGAGAAACTAAGTAATGAAGAAAGACAAAAAGGGAACAAGAGGGAAAAGAAAGCAAAACAAATTAAAAAAAAGAACAAGAAAAGCCCCCCAAAAACAGGAAAAAAAATAGAAAACCCTACGAACAAAGAAATGCTCTCAGGGATTCCTCTGCATCTCTGCGCAAGCTGAGGGGGTAGGTCCCAAGCTGTGTAGCACTGCCCGGCCAGAACGGGCTCCCAACTCAAGAAAAGGAAAAGAAAACAAACAAACAATTCAAAACAAAGAAACAGACCAAAGCCCCGGGATCCCACCAGAGTGGCAGCCCAGACGGGGAAGCAGTTCCATGCTCAAACGGAGCTCCGCAGCCCCTTAGGAAGAAGCAAAGATGGCTCACGGAGCCAGGTATTTGAGCAAAAGAAGCGGGAGGTGGTGAGAGGTAAGGAAAAAATCAAAAGAAGTGGAAAAAAGCAACAACAGCAGCCAACAAATGACACTCAGGGAGCCAGCAGTGTGGGCAGGTGAAATCCAAGCAGCCAGTACTTCCCCTCCAAGAGTCTCTGGCTGTGGAAGCAGAAGAGGCCAAGTGGGGGTGAAGAAGGGTGGTGGGTGGGAAAGTGTATATCACAAATTACTGGTTATTTTGTCTCCTGCTGGAAGCTCTGAGAAGCTGCTTTCTTGTACCCCCTATTAGCTGGTCTCTGATAGGAGTCCAAGATGGTGGATCCGTGCTGCATTAGCTTATAGGGGACCTCTGCATGAATCTCTCCTCGTTCTCTGTTCTCTGTTTTCTTAGTCCATTTGGTGCTTGGCTGAGCTCTTTATCTCTTCATTTGATGTTTTAGGGTTTCAGTATTGGTGTTTTCTCTGTTTGGCTTAGTTTTTTGGATCCTTGTGTGGAGGGACGGCATGGTGCTTCTGCCTAGAGTGCCATTTTGCCAGAAGTCCCCCCTATTTTGATTTTTAAAAAGGACCTATAAATTATGAATATACCATAGTGTAAGTGAATGATAATCTATGGACAAAAATATTGTGATAATGGCAATGTAGATTTCATAAGTATGAATTATCTATTGCTGCATGACAAATTATCCCTGAATGCAATGCTTAAGATGACAACTATTATGTCATAGTGGGTTAGGAATTTGGAAGAGGCATAACTAGATGGTTCTGATTCAGGGTCTCTACTCAGATTATAGTGAAAGCCTCAGCTAGGACTGTAGCCATCCGAAGGCTTAACTAGGACTGGAGGATCTGCTTCCAAGATGGTGTACTCTGACATGGCTATTGGCAGGAGGTCTCAGTTTCTCATCATATGAACCTCTCCACAGGGCTGCTTGAGTGTTGTCATGACATGGCAGCTGGCTTCTCCCAGACGGATCAATCTGTGAAACGAAGGCAGAAGCTACTACTGTCTTTTATGACCTAATCTTGAAAACCGTACATCATCCCTTCTGTCAGATGCTACTTTTTAGAAGTGAGTTACTAAGTCTAGCCCACACTCAAGGAGTGGGTAGAATTAAGCTCCCCTGATTGAAGGGAAAACTATCAAAGAATTTACAGATATATTTTAAAACCAGCACACACATTATCTTAAGTATACATCTGTTGTATGAATTTACTCAATAAATGAATGACAAACTTGTTTTATTTACCTCTGTATTAAATATCCATACAACACTAGACAAGATGTATTCTAACATTCAGACCGTCAAAGAAAGCTCCTCCTCAGCCCTACATATCCATTACAAAACACATTATAAAACCCTAGATTTTCATTATATGTTGGCTTAAGTAATTTAAATGTGAAAGTAAACATTGATCTTAATTGAAATTTACAGTCGATTTATAATTTACATGTGTGGGTTTTGTTCTTGTATTTTACAGAATAAAAAAGAGCAATTTAAATTGTTCAAAACATTGGACATTGCCAGGAAATTGTCATTGTGGATTTTGTTAAATGCAAATCGGCCTCTCCACTGACCCAGTATTCTTTTAAAAGACTAACAAAAGCATATCTCCTTATTTATTTACTTTAATAATAATTACAGTATTTTATGGATACCTGAATTGCTTTTCTTTTAACTTTTAAATAAAATAATTAGTCCATAACAGAGTCCCTGAGTGTCGCAAATGGTTAAGCTCTTGGCTGCTAACTGAAAGGTTAGAGGTTCAAGTCCACCCAGAGTCACCTCAGAAGAAAGATCTGGTGATCTACTTCTGAAAAATCAGCCACTGAAATCAATATGGAGCACATTTCTACTCTCAGACACATAGGGTTGCCATGAATTAGAATCTACTCCGTGGCAACTGGTTTGTTTTGTTTTCTTTTTGTTTTAGTCTCTAACAAGTTTGTGAATTAATAGAATACAGTCTCCAGGTCAAGTAACATAAAAAAAGTTTTACCTTAGTTAAAACTTTGATGATTCTCAAGACATTTATGGTCTTGTCCTTGATCTGATCCAGACAAGGTGGACGACTATCTTAGTTATCTAGCACTGCTATAAGAGAAATACCACAAGTGGTTGGCTTTAACAAATAGAAGTTTATTCTCTCACAGTTTAGGAGGCTAGAAATCTGAATTCAGGGCACCAGCCCTAGGTGAAGTCTTTCCCTCTCCGTCGGCTCTGGGGGAAGGTCCTCGTCATCAATCTTCCCCTGGTCTAGGAGCTTCTTAGAGCAGGGACCTTGGGTCCAAAGGACATGCTCCACTCCCTGTGGTTCTTTTTTGGTGGTATGATGTCCCTTTCCTCTCTGCTTGATTCTGTCTTTTATATCTCAAAAGAGATTGACTCAAGATACAACCTAATCCTGTAGATTGAGTCCTGCTCATTAACATCATAGAGGTTAGGATTTACAATACATAGGATAATCATATTATCAGATCTCATCATGGAGGTGATTACATCATTATACGGCTGCCAAACTACATCATCACTGCCAAACCACTGAGAATCATGGCCTAGCCAAGTTGATGCATAATCTTAATGATCACAGAGACCTTATACCAGTCTCTCCACTTCCTAGTAAATAAAAGATTTGGATAAGATGATCTCTAAGTTTCCTTGCAGTTATGAAAATCCAAAATGTCATGAGTATAAAAGGACATCCTCCCTGAATGTGTATCTGGCTCTTACTGTGCTCTATCATCCAGGTGAAGAGGACCTTGGTATGGAGGACCTCGTGGTCTGCATTTGGTACATATTCAGGAAACAGACGCAAGAGGAATTATCAAAATAGTGAACAGGACACATCCCACTTTGGTGAGTGGCGTCTGGGGTCTTAAAAGCTAGTGAGTGGCCATCTAAGATGCATCAATTGGTCCCAACCCACCCGGAGCAAAGGAGAATGAAGAACACCAAAGACACAAGGAAAGTATTAGCCCAAGAGATACAAAGGGCCGCATAAACCAGAGATTCCATCAGCCTGAGACCAGAAAAACTAGATGGCACCCGGCTACCACCAATGATCGCCCCGACAGGGAACACAACAGAAAGTCCCTGACAGAGCAGGAGAAAAGTGGGGTGCAGAACTCAGATTCTAGTAAAAAGACCAGACTTAATGGTTTGACTGAGTCTGGAGCATCCCCAGAAGACACGGCACCTGGACTCTCTGTTAACCCAGAACTAAAACCATTCTCGAAGCCAACGCTTCAGACAAAGATTAGACTGGACTGTAAGACATAAAATGATACTCATGAAGAGTATGCTTCTTAGTTTAGTTAGATATACAAGACTAAATGGGCAGCTCCTGTCTGGAGGTGAGAAGAGAAGCCAGAAATGGATAGGAGCTGGTTGAGTGGACACGGGAAATCTGGGCTGGAAAGGAGGAGTATGCTGTCACATTATAGGGAGAGCAACTAGGGTCACATAACAATATGTGTATAAATTTTTGTATGAGAAACTAACTTGAGCTATAAACTTTTATTTAAAGCACTATAAAAAGAAACAGTGAGCAAGACATTTATGGTCCTTCAGTTAGAATTTGTGACAGCTTTGTGAAAGGATAAACCTCAGAGTGCCCAGTTTCTCTCCTTCATGCTCAGGGGATCTGTTCTTATAAGTTCTATTAAGTAGGTAAATCCTCTGTGTATCGGAGAGAGCATAGACTAACAAATATCAGTTTACTTGCTGCTGTTTTCTTGCTACATCCTTGGCAGGTGCTTACCTAATTCTCCTAAAAAATGTATTCATTGAAGCTGAAATTTATATGCCATATTTAATTTGTTTGGTTTCAATAAACCTCACACAATAGCTTTTTCAGAGGGTAGATTGTTAAGATATGAATTCAAGCTTGAAAAAAATCTCTAGCACTACCAAAAAAAAAAAAAAATATAAACTGTAGCACTTTATTCAGTGAACTGCAGTAGGTTTATCAAATTTCTACCATATTTAAATGCAGGTGAAGAAAAAGCAGGCAACCAAATGGAATTAAGTTCACATCTGATATTTAGAGAGGTGTCCCACAGTTGCTGTTGAGTCATTTCTGACTTGTGGCAACTCCATGTATGTTAGGATAGAACCGAGTTCCATAGGGTTTTCAATAAGTTGACTTTTGGGAAGATGACCAGGTTTTTCTTCCTAGGCACTTCTGGGTGGACTCCAACTTCCAACCTTTCAGTTAGCAGCTGAGTGACTTAACCATTTGCACCACCCAACGACTCCTAGAAAGATGTAAGCACATGGAATTTGGGGTCATGGAGACTTGGCTTTGAATTTCAGCTTTATTAGATGTAGAACTGTGGGCTCAAGACTTAATCTTCAGGCCTCAATTTCCTTAGCTGTTAAAAAAAAAAAAGAAAAGGCGGGGGGGGGGGAAGGAGCAATAATAAAACCTACTTCATAGGGGAAGGACGTTGAACATAGTTCAGTTTATTGCGAAGACACTGAACATAGTAATTCCTCAAGAAATGGTAGCTATTATAATAACAAATCAACATTTTGAAGGAGAGTAAATCAGACCTATATAGTCTTGGAGATTAAATGAAAACTTTCTACCATTCTGTTTCTTTCAGTCATCACCTTTTTTTATTTTTTAATTTTGGGAGAAATTTCCCATGCAGAAATATATCTGTGCGTGCTGCAAGTTTTTATTTACATTTGACAGGGAACCCCAGTCTTTTGATTTGGGCTAAAGATGGCTGTTTAGAGTGAAGTGTCCATGTGTAGCAGGAAAAGGAAAAGTAAGGCTGCATCCCTTTTTCTCTCTCAACGGAATCTCTGGGATTTCCTGAGAACAGGGGTAGCAGGGCATGTGAAGACCTAGCAGGTAACATCTTTCGATTTATGCATACATCCAGTTTCCTACAGGATATGTTGCAAAGTTAGGCTTGCCATTAGGCTGCAAACCCTTTCCTTGGAGACAACAGGTGCTGTCCTCTAGTTCGTTGTTTATGTTCCCTCTTGCTGTTCTAATGCAGTTCCGCATCTACATAGAATGTTTTAGAACTAATAAGGATGTCCCATCGCATAGGCGTTCATGATTCGAAATCGTTTAATCTAAGAACACTTAATACTAGAATTAAAGCCATAACTTTCCTTTATAGTTTCTAGGCATTGTAAATTTTGGTTTTCTTTAAGCCCTAAACTAATCTGCTAATGTTTGTTGAAATATTATGTACACCAGTTTATCGATACTTTTCTGAGTAAATTTCCCTAGCAACCTGTCTCCGCAGGTGCTGCTTTTCTAGCATATATAATGTGAAAATATCATGAAAAGAAGCCCCGTTGTTCCTTGTAACAACCTTGCTGTGACTGCCATATAAAACCTGCTGGGCCATGTATTTCATACAGGGGCAGATTATCCAATAGGCAAGGTAAGCACTGTGCTTATCTTGCTTACCAGATCATCGGTGGTGAACAGTTTCACATGGGCTTCACCACATCAAAATTGTTCACTACAGATTAGTAAGTAAGCACAAGTAAGCCTGTGCTTACCTTGCTTACTGGGTCATCTGCTTTTGTCCAGGGATTTTACATTTGAAAAGAGCTTTGATTCTGTAGGAAGGTGCTATGCGGCTGGGGAGAGACAGATGCCAGCCATACCTAGAAGCAGAATCTTTGACATGGTGAAAAAATAAGAAATTATTCACTACAGATAATCTGGTAAGCAAGGTGAGCACTGTGCTTACCTTGCCTATTGGATAATCTGCTCCTGTTTATTCATCTTAATAAGGGCATTTTAAAATGGCACAAAATGTCTCCCTGGAAGAGACAAAGAAGGCTCACAGTATTAAAAACATCAAAGGCAGAAAAAGTTAAGTAGTTGCAACAGGTACAGATCTCAGGCAAAGAACTACATCGAGGCACAGAATCTCAGATCAAATATGCCTGCTTTTTCTTTCACCCTTTGGGGTGGTTCCTTTGATAAATAATTCACAGACTGCAGTGCAAGGTAGTTTGCATACTGACAAGATTAAAAAGAATGCTTTGTCTGGGTTAAATTTACAATCTGAAACCTTCCTTTAAAATGTCAAGAAGGTAATTAATTTAAGAAGGTTTGCCAAGCAAAGTCTCTGACCCTGTCAGAAAAATTTCATTTCCTGAGGGTGAAGGGGATGCTGCATTTATCTTTCCCAAATGCCTGTTTTGGTATCCATTTTAAGACCAGTTTTCCTCTTCCTAATATGCCTTTTATAGCCTCTTTTCTTTTTAAGCAAAAATTAACCCAATATTCTTTCCTGGTAGATTTTTTGAAGCTTACCTAACATAGTCTGCAAATTACCTCTGAATGGGGACTTGAGTACAGGTCAGACCTTTTGACACAGATAGGAGAGGAGCATTTTTCACCGAGAGCACTTTCGCCTGCCTGAACATTCAGACAAGGATCTTGAGTAGCAGCGGGAGATGCATAGATTCAACAGCATGAAGATTCGGTTTTGGCATAGCAAAACATCCTGTCCCACATACGCTCAGTAGTGGGCATTCTTATGAATGAATGCTTATGGCAATCAGGGGGGTTTTTACAGCAGCTTTGCAAGCCAAGTTTACTGGTGTAAAATTTTATTAGCAATTGTGTCCCCTTAGCTAATCCCTGGAGGCATTACAAAAGAGATTAAACAATGCCTTGCTGTTTGGAAAAATAATCCAAAATGCCTGTATCATGTGTGCATACGCACGTACACACGGCAGAGCAAGACAAATGCTTACTGACCCACTAGAGGCATGTTGCACTTCCTCTTGGAAGTAGTTGGCCAGGGTAGCAAAGCTAAACAGATGTCATTTCACTGATGCTTATCAGGACAAAAAAATTTCATCTCTAAGTAACTTCAAGAAACAAAGGTCAACTGAAAAGCGTCTTAACGCTAAATGAGAAGAAAAGTAGGTCAAATATATGAAATTCTAAATAAGAATGTTACGATTTTCATGCAAATCTGAATCATAAAATGTGTTCAATAGGGATGCTTTTGAATGCTTAGTTGTCCTCCTTAGTTACCGGTTCTTGATCCTGGTAAATGAAGTGTTTGTGTTACTACAAGCCACTTTTCTGGGATTTGCCTTCTACGTCTTATGCCATCTTAGTGGGGTCAGAATGTGCTGTATCAGTTTGGCAGCTGTGGTCTCTGAGGCTTTAGCAGAACAGACACTGGACAGATGATTTTGCAAAGCCCTCACTCATCACCATCACACCATGGGAAAAAAGATCTTATTAAGGGCACACTTTCGTTTTCTCTTTCAAGGAGCCTACACTATCAGGACTATTAAGGGCTAAGGTGCACTTGACCCAAGCCATGGTGTTTTCAGTTGCCTCATATGTATGCGAAAGCTGGACAATGAATAAGGAAGACAGAAGAAGAATTGATGCCTTTGAATTATGGTGTTGGCAAAGAATATTGAATATACCATAGACTGCCAGTAGAACAAACCAATCTGTCTTGGAAGTACAGCCAGAATACTCCTTAGAAACAAGGATGGCAAGACTTTGTCTCACATGCTTTGACCATGTTATCAGGAGGGACCAGTCCCTTGAAAAGGACGTCATGCTTGATAAAGTGGAGGGTCAGCGAAAAAGAGGAAGACCCTCAAGGAGATGGATTGACACAGTGGCTGCAACAATGGGCTCAAGCATAACAATGATTGTGAGGATGGCACAGGACGGAGCAGTGTTTCTTTCTGTTGTACATGAGGTTGCTATGAGTTGGAACCGACTCAACGGTACCTAATAACAACACCCTAACAACACTATTAGTATGTCAATACTCACCATTAGTCTCTGATCCTTTCACTTGGAGATTTAATTATCTTGTTTTTTTTTGAAGTTTTAGTAGATTTCAAATCTTTTGGGAAGTTGTGGTGGTATAAACTAAAAAGTAAAATATTGCCTAGTACGAATTAGTATAAAGGTGAAGCTCACAGCTAAAAATGCAGTGAAAGTTAAAAAATAAAACCTGTATTTTCCCATTACTTTAGAGATTCTTTTTGAAAAATTTATATCATTTTTCTAGCTTTTTCAAAGAAAGAAGTGGAGAAGTTCTTTGGAAAGTGATTCTGTTTAATTTGAAGGTAATAGTGGGGAGTTTCCCTAGAGTGTGGCCTGCATCACTTTTTATCTTACAAGAGATGAAAGGAGAGAGAAGCCAGCAGCCAGAGGGAGACCTCCTACCATCAAGAAAAGAGGGCCGGGAGCAGAGCGTGTCCTTTGGATCCGGGGTCCCTGCACTGAGAATCTCCTTGACAAGGGGAAGATTGATGACAAAGACCTTCTCCCAGAACCAACAGAGAAAACTTTCCCTTGGAGCTAGCACCCTGAACTCAGACTTCTAGCCTCCTAAACTGTGAGAGAACAAACTTCTGTTTGTTAAAGCTATCCACTTGTGATATTTCTGTTATAGCAGCACTAGCTAAGACAGTTTCCAAGGCTGTAATCTTTAAAGAAGCAGACTGCCACATCTTTCTTCCTCAGAGTGGCTGGTGAGTCGAATTGCCAATCTTTTGATTAGCAGCCAAGGGTTTTAACCTCTGTACCACTAGGGCTCCTTACTGCGTGTATGTGTATATGTGTATATAGATGTATACATGTGTGTATATATGTATATATATGATTATTTTCCCTAGTCTTTTTAGTTCCAAGATTTTCAATCTGTACAATTCTCTCATCATTCTGCAATGAGAGACAAACTCAATCAGCATTCCATTGAAGAACACACACAAATTTCTATCTCAGTATACAAAAATATATAGAATTATCTCTTGAAACTAACTAGATGCTGAAGAATTTCATAGGAAGTAACTGATAGTTAGAACTAGGAAGCTTGTGAAATTTAGCAGAATCATGAAGAAATATTGAACGTATAGGTATTATCGAGGCCCTGAGAAAATTTACCAATAAGATTTGAGGTCAGGCCTATTTAATTGCCTACAGAATATTTAAATGAGGAAAAACATACTTATAATACAAAAAAAAAAAAAATACTCTCTGTCAGACATACTCAGCTTTTAGAAGACTGCATGGGTGGTGGGAGCTACCAGCCAACACTTGAGACAGGGGGACGAGTCGATGTTTTAGTGTGTAGCTTTCTGCAGCCGGGCTGATAGATTCACATTTAACTCGTTAGTAAAGAATGGGAACTGATGATTTTGGAATGATTGCTGCATATAAGGAGAGCCTAGAGATGGGAAAACTGGTTAGAGATCATTCAGATAATAGTGATAAGAAGCCATGCAGGCCTGAGCCAGAGTGGTGGTCTTGAGAATGGAAGGGAGGAGACAGAGTTTGTGGATTTTGTGAGATTTGACAACTGATTGAATGGAGGAAGGGAAGGAGAATAGGCATTAAAGATGACTAATTTCTAGCTCCGCTTGGTACCCTATGCAATGTCCTGATTGACAACCAGGAGGGAGTCACTATAATGGACAGGTTCTGTTCGAGAAATTAACTCTTTCGGTCCCCGCATCATGGTCTCACCTTTTCTCGACTCTTTCCTCTGAGTTGCTTAGTTACTAAATTTTAATTTATTCTCTGGCTCCATTCCTGCTTTGCCCACGTCCCTCCCACAGTGTAAAGCACCATTTGGCCCAGCTTGGACAGTATTCTGTTATGATCCATAGGGTTTCCTTTGGCTAATTTTAGAAGTAAATCACCAGGCCTTTCTTCCTAGTCTGTCTTAGTCTGGAAGCTCTGCAGAAATCTGTCCACACCATGGGTAATCCTGCTGGTATTTGAAGTATTGGTGGCATCACTTCCATCATCATTCCAATAGCAACACCCAAGCCTAACTGACTGATGGGTGGTGGCCAAATTCCTTACCAAGATCTAAAAGACCCTGAACGATCTGATTCAATAAACCTCTCCTAACTCTTTTCTTTCCATTCTCCCTCTTGCTTTCTCACTCCAACCACCCTTCCTTACTTTCTGCTTGTCAGGGATGCTGATCTCTCTCCCACTGCAGGTGCCAGACACCACCCCTCCCACAGCACTCCTGCACCCACCCACCTACCTTCTCTCAGCCTCCCTTCTTTTTTTGAGAGAGACTCTTATTGCCTCCCTTGCTCTATTATCTTTGATTCCTCTGTCCTACTTTCCATATCTCATCCATCAGTGAAACTTGTCATTTCAGCCTCTTTAACCTGTCCTCTCAAATCCGTCTGTCCTTTGCTATCTTTACCACCACCATATCAGTTCAACCTATTATCACCTCTCACCCGTAACAATTTATAATTTCTGATCTTGTCATAGAAGACTGAAGGGTGGAAGATCAGCTGTCTCTTTTCTGGGAACCCTAAACAGGAAGAGTTGAAAGCTGAACTATCTGATTCTGGATGCAATTTCTTAACCATAGCTGCCAACCTGTGCTCAGACAGGGGCAGACCAGCCCCATCATCATTCCCTGAACTCTCACCTCCCGAGCAGAGAGGAAACAGGGATTACAGAATGTACAAACCTTTAAGGGTAGTTGGAGTGGTCCAAATAGTTAACACACTCAGCTTGCTCACCGAAAGGTTGGCAGTTAGAGTCCACCCAGAGGCACCTCCAAAGAAAGGTCTGGCAATCTATTTCCAAAATATCAGCAATTGAAATCCCTATGGAGCACAGTTCTACTCTGACACACATGGTGTCACCATGAGTTGAAATGAATTGGTATAAAGGTAGTTAAGTGTGTTAGGTTTTAACAGACAGCTGGGTTGTCTAGTGGAGAGGTCATTTTGGGGCTTTGGTATCAAATATATCTGGATTCAAAATCCAGCTTTACCTGTTATAAGCTCTATGTATTCTGACTACTGCTTAGACTCCGATGTCTCAGTTTTCTCATGAATAAAATGGGAACAATATCTCGTTTGCGAGGCTGTTCTGAGGCTAGTGTAAGCGCCAAGCAGAGTGACGGCCCGTTCTGGATGCTCAATAAACGCTAATTCTCTTTACTTTCTTCTCCTCAGATTCCCCCCAGGAGACAAGGGTGCAAATCTCTGAAAGTGATTCCAGGCATCTGGAACCATTACGGTCGCTGGCAGGAGGACTGCCCCTTGAAGTAACTCAGAATTCAATCTATATGCCCTGTAAAACAAGGGAAAACTGAGTTTGGTAATTCTCAAAAACCCCACAGGGATAATGCAGAAAACAGTCAGTTTTTTATAGATAATCAAAGCTGAAGAACGTTCCATGTGTTGTTCTTTGTTTGCACTATGGCATTGTGTTTATTTACACATTTCAAAAAGTCATACTATTTCAGAGCTGGAAGAGCCCGTAGTGACCACTTTGTGCTGTAGTAGAAATAACACTGTGCCTGCAATCAGAAGACAAGGATTCACGTCCTGGATTTTCAGCAAACTAGCCATATGTTTCCTAATATCTGCCCCATCTACCTTACTGAGTGGTTAAGCTTTTGTCAGGATGAATCAGGCTCCTCAGGAGCATGCCTGAGGGTCAGTAGGTGATTATTGTTTTTGTTTTGTTTAATAATTTTAGACTTTTTTCTTAATAAGGGTGAGGTTGTCATTGTAAGAGGTGAGGAGGTATGTCTAGAAAAGCCAAAGCGTTTGAGGGAGAAGGATATAGAGAGCTACAGATGCTATTTGACTTAACCACCTCCCTCAGTCACCTCAAGAAAGCTTCAATGAAACCTACATAACACTGAAGTAATTCTGGAAATTGATTTGTGTACTTTCAGATGTGATGATGTGGGAGGCTGGCCTCCAGGACAGTCCCTACTGAATCCAAGGCTGTTGCCAAGAAATTCAATAACATGTGGGTAACTTGAATGGCAAATTAAATAATACTTATGAAAGCACCTCAACAATGCAATGGGGTAATCAGATGTAAGTTGTTATTCTTTACTTCAACACTTTGATTTTGCAGATGAAAAACTTTCTGAACCTCAAAAAATTTAACTGATTTGCATAAGGGCATTTAACCTACATTATAGAGATTTTTTGAGGACTATATAAAGTCCCTAGGTGGCACAAACAGTTTGTGCTTGACTACTATCCGAAAGGTTGGGAGTTCAAACCCACTGAGCTAGTGGCACTGTGGAAGCAAGGCCTGGCAATCTGATTTTGTAAAGATTACAGCCAAGAAAACCCTATGGAACAATTCTACTCTGTAACACATGGGTTGCCATGAGTCAGAATTGACTTGATGGCAACAAGTTTATTCTGATAAATGAGATATAAAACACTTGTTTTATGGCCTGACACACATTAAGCACTCAATACATTCTATCAATTATTATTATTATCATCATGCTCCTGCTGCTGCTGCTGTTGTTGATGGTGATGGTGGTGGTTGAAGATCTGTGCGGGAGACTGTTTCCTGACTCCTAGTCCATGCTCTTTCTATTACACTTTGGTTCTTTTGCAATTCTATGCAATTTTTATTTTCAAAGCAAAGAATGGGAATTCTAGAACACTTAATTGTACTCATGAGGAACCTGCACATAGATCAAGAGGTAGACGCTGGAACAGAACAAGGGGATACTGTGGGTTTAAAGTCAGAAAAGGGTGTGCATCTGGGTTGCATCCTTTCAGCGTACTTATTCAACCTGTATACTGAGCAAATATTCTGAGAAGATGGACTGTATGAAGAATGGGGCATCAGAATTGGAGGAAGACTCATTAACAGTGTGCGATATGCAGATGACACAACTTTGCTTGCTGAAAGTGAAAAGGACTTGAAGCACTTACTGATGAAGATCAAAGACCACAGCTTTCAGTATGAATTACACAACATAAAGAAAACAAAAATCCTCACAAGTGGACCGATAAGCAACATCATGATGAATGGAGAAAAGATTGAAGTTGTCAAGGATTTCATTTTACTTGGAGCCACAATCAACATCCATGGAAGCAGCAGTCAGGAAATCAAAACACACATTGCATCGGGCAAATCTGCTGCAAAAGACCTCTTTAAAGTGTTAAAAAGCAAAGCTGTCACCTTGAAGACTAAGGTGTGCCTGACTCAAGCCATGGTGTTTTCAATCACCTCATTTGCATGTGAAAGCTGGACAATGAATAAGGAAGACTGAAGAAGAATCGAAGCCTTTGAATTGTGGTGTTGGCAAAGAATATTGAATATACGATGGACTGCCAAAAGAACAAACAAATCCATCTTGGAAGAAGTACAACCAGAATGCCCCTTAGAAGCAAGGATGGTAGAACTACGTCTCACATACTTTGGACATGTTATCAGAAGGGACCAGTCCCTGGAGAAGGACATCATGCTTGGTAAAGTAGAGGGTCAGTTAAAAAGAGGAAGACGCTCAAGAAGATTGATTGACACAGTGGCTGTAACAATGAGCTCAAGCATAACAATTGTGAGAATGGCGCAGAGCTAGGCAGTGTTTTCTTCTGTAGTACATAGGGTTGCTATGAGTAGGAACTGACTCCATAGCACCTAAGAACAACAACAACCTAAATATTGACAAATTTATGTTACTGCACCAACAGTCCAAAGTATTCTCTCAAATATATTACAAATCTTATTAATATACATTAAAATAAAATCTCTATGATGAGGTACTGGCATGCCCATGTTGTTATTATTTGCCATTGAGTCAGCTCCAACTCATGGTGACCTTATGTATAACAGAATAAAACATTGTCCATGGCCAAGATTTAAGACATATTTGCAAAATGAATTGATGAAAAAGAATTAACACTTTAAGTAGGGAATTTGTATACACATGCTAAAATCACTCCTCCATGATTTTTTTCAACAACTTGCAAGATTCTTGTAGCTGTTTTTTGAGTAGTTGGCTTTCATCACAATAGGTCATTGCTAAGGTATACATTCAGTACAGATCCTCCTAGGTTATAGATTTCCTGCCATATTCATCTGCTTTCACTTGGACTCTGTCTCCTTACACTCTGTTCTCCTTTCTCCTCTTCCTTCCATCCCTCCAGCCATCCCACTCCAATAATTTGTCACCATCTTTACTGAGTTTGCAGAGTTGTGAAAGCAAGAACAGAGAAAGAAATGGAAATCCATGGAGGAGTAGACATTTGCCTCCATAAATTTCAATTCTTGAGGTCTGCTTTCTACCGTAGGCAGTGATTTTTAACAGATTTTTACAAGCATTGGGTTTATTTATTCCAGACATCACCAAAAATTATAATTGTGACATAAACAATGTCTATTATTTGTCTAGGGGCTACTATTTTTTCTCTAAATTAATACTAGATCAATACCCTGGTAAGTTGTCAAGGGTATTGCATTGAAGGCAGGTTTTGTAAACAAATAAACTAACATTTTGTCCAGTTCCTTAGGCATTCTGCTTAGGCCTGGGGGAGGGCGTGGACAAACAGATAAAAGCAAATGCTTTGCCCTCAAATAATTTATAATTCCTATATAAATTTGAGATGTTGATAATTTATGCTTATGGAAGAATCCATAGACTTACTTTACAAAATTCTAAAATTCAACTCAATAGTTATTTCAAATCAAATACTTTCTTGTCTATCTTCATTACTTCTATTTTTTTTATTATTGTACTTTAGATGAAGGTTTACAGAACAAATAGTTTCTCATTACAAAGTTAGTACACATATTGTTTCATGACAATGGTTAACAAGCCCCCATGTCAACACTATCCCTTCTCAACCTTGGGTTCCCTATTACCAGCTTTCCTGTCCCCTCCTACCTTCTAGTCCTTGTCCCTGGACTGTTGTGCCCCATTAGTCTCATTTTGTTTTATGGGACTTTCTAATCTTTGGCTAGATGGTGAACCTCGGGAGTGACTTCATTACTAGGCTAGAAGGGTATCCAGGGGCCATACCCTCAGGGTTTCTCCAGTCTCTGTCAGGCCAGTAAGTCTAGTCCTTTTTTGTGAGTTAGAATTTTGTTCTACATTTTTCTCCAGCTCTGTCCAGGACCCTCTGTTGTGATCCCGGTCAGAGCAGTCAGTGGTGGTAGCCAGGCACCATCTAGTTGTATTGGACTCAGTCTAGTGGAGGCCATGGTAGTTGTGGCCAATTAGTCCTTTGGACTAATCTTTCCCTTGTATCTTGTTTTCTTCGTTCTTCCTTGCTGCTGAAGGGGTGAGACCGGTAGAGTATCTTAGATGGCTGCTCGCAGGCTTTTAAGACCCCAGACGCTATTCAGCGAGGTAGAACGTAGAACATTTTCTTTATACAGTGTATTATGCCAACTGAGCTAGATGTTCCTCAAGACCATGATCCCCACAGCCCTTCGCCCAGCAATTCAGTCTCTCAGGGAGTTTGGATGTGTCTATGGAGTTTCCTTGTACAAGTTGTGCTGGCTTCCCCAGTATTGTGTACTGTCTTAACCTTCACCAGAGTTACCACTTATCTATTGTCTAT
This sequence comes from Dugong dugon, assembly GCA_030035585.1. NCBI lineage: Eukaryota > Metazoa > Chordata > Mammalia > Sirenia > Dugongidae > Dugong > Dugong dugon. The sequence continues at coordinate 13,309,735 of CM057465.1, forward strand.
TTAGTGTTTCCCCCCCAACACCTCCCATCCCTTGTAACCAACAAAGATTGTTTCTCTGTGTGTAAACTTTTTCATGAGTTTTTACCGTAGAGGTCTCATACAATATTTGCCCTTTTGTGATTGACTTATTTCACTTAGCATAATGTCCTCCAGTTTCATCCGTGGTATGAGATGCTTCACAGATTCATCATTGTTCTTTATTGTTGCATAACACTCCATTGTGTGTATGTGCCATAGTTCATTTATCCATTCATCTGTTGATGGGCATCTAGGTTGTTTCCATCTTTTTGCTATTGTGAACAATGCTGCAATGAACATGGGTGTGCATATGTCTGTGTGACGGCTCTTATTTCTCTGGGATATATTCCTAGGGGTGGGATTGCTGGATCATATGGTATTTCTATTTCTAGCTTTCTAAGGAAGCACCATATCATTTTCCAAAATGATTGCATCATTTTGCATTCCCACCAGCAATGCATAAGAGTTCCAATCTCCCCTCAGCCCCTCCAACATGTGTTATTTCCAGTGTTTTCAATTCATGCCAGTAATGCCAGGGTGAGTTGGTATCTCATTGTGATTTTAATTTGCATTTCTCTAACGGCTAGTGATCGCGAGCATTTCCTCATATGTCTGTTGGCCACTTGAATGTCTTCTTTGCTGAAGTGTCTGTTCATTTCCTTTGCCCATTTTTTAACTGGATTATTTGTATTTTTATTGTAAAGGTGTTCGATTTTCTTGTAGATTATAGAGATTGAGATCTTTGTCTGATTTGTAATGTCCAAAATTTTTTCCCAGTCTGTAGGTTCTCTTTATCTTTTGGTGAAGTCTTTTGATGAGCATAAGTGTTTGATTTTTAGAAGATCCCAGTTATCTAGCTTACCTTCTGGAGTTTGTGTGTTGTTGGTTATGGTTAGTATCCTATTAATGCCATGTATTAGAGCATCTAGCGTTGATCCTATTTTTTCTTCTATGAAATTTATAGTTTTTGGCTTTATATTTAGGTCTTTGGTCCATTTTGACATAGTTTTTGTGTATAGTGTGAGGTATGGGTCCCGTTTCATTTTTTTTGCAGATGGACATCCAGTTTTGCCAGCACCGTTTGTTAAAAAGACCTGTCTGTTCCTCATTTGATGGACTTTGGGCGCTTGTCAAAGATCAGGTGACTGCAGGTGGATAGATTTACATCTGGGTTCTCAATTCTGTTCCATTGGCCAATGTATCTGTTGTTGTACCAGTACCAGGCTGATTTGACTACCATAGCTGTATAGTAGGTTCTGAGGTCGGGTAGTGTGAGTCCTCCTACATTCTTCTTCTTCAATAGTGCTTTACTTATTCAGGGCTTCTTCCCTTTCCATATAAAGTCAGTGACTAGTTTTTCCATCTCTTTAAATAATGTTGTTGGTATTTGGATTGGGATTGCATTGTATTTGTAGACTGCTTTGGGTAGAATTGTCATTTTCACAATGTTCAGTCTCCCTATCCATGGGCATGGTATGTTTTTCCATTTATGTAGATCCCTTTGGGTTTCTTGCAATAGTATTTTGTAGTTTTCTTTTATAGGTCTTTTATAACCCTGGTTAGATTTATACCTAAGTATTTTATTTTTTTAGGGGCTATTATAAATGGCATTGTTTTCTTGGTTTCCTTTTTGTCATGCTCTTCATTAGTGTATAGGAATCTAACTGATTTTTGTATGTTTATCTTGTATCCTGCTACTCTGCTGAATCTTTCTAATAGTTCCAGTAGTTTTCTCATGGAGTCTTTAGGGTTTTCTATGTATAGTATCATATCATCCATAAACAGGGACAGTTTAACTTCTTCATTACTGATTTGGATGCTGTTTATTTCTTTTTCTTGCCTTTTTGCTCTAGCTAGAACTTCAAGCATGATGTTAAATAGGAATGATGATAAAGGGCATCCTTGTCTTGTTCCTGTTCTCAGAGGGAATGTTTTCAGCATCTCTCCATTAAGAATGATGTTGGCTGTTGGTTTTGCATAGATGCCCTTTATTATGTTGAGAAATTTGCCTTCCATACCTATTTTATTGAGATTTTTACCAGGAGTGGGTGTTGGATTTTGTCAAATGCCTTTTCTGTATCAATTGAGATGATCATGTGACTCTTTTCTTTCCTTTTATTTATGTGGTGGATTACGTTGATTGATTTTCTAATGCTGAACCGTCCTTGCATACCTGGTATGAATCCTATTTGGTCATGGTGTATTATTTTTTTTGATATGATGCTGAATTCTATTGACTAGAATTTTGTTGAGAATTTTTGCATCTATATTCATGAGAGATATTGGTCTGTAATTTTCTTTTTTAGTGGTTCTTTGCCTGGTTTTGGTATCAGGGTTATGCTGGCTTCATAGAATGAATTTGGAAGTGATGCTTCCTTTTCTATGTTCTGAAATAGTTTGAGTAGTACTGGTATAAGCTCTTCTCTGAATGTTTGGTAGAATTCTCCAGTGAAGCCATCTGGTCCAGGGCTTTTTTAGTTGGGAGATTTTTTTTTTTTTTATTACCTTTTCAATCTCTTCTCTTGTTATGGGTCTATTCAGATTTTTAACATCATTTTGTGAGAGTTTGTAGGTAGTGTTTTTCTAGAAATTTATCCATTTCCTTTAAGTTTTCAAATTTGTTGGAGTATAGTTTTTCATAATACTCTGTTACGATCCTTTTTATTTCAGTTGGGTCTGTTGTAATATCCCCCATTTCATTTCTTATTTGGGTTATTTGCATCCTCTCCTGTTTTTCTTTTGTCAGTTTGGCCGTTGGTTTGTCAATTTTACTGATCCTTTTAAAGAACCAGCTTTTGATTTTTCTTTGATTCTTTCTATTGTTTTTCTATTCTCTATTTCATTTATTTCTGCTCTAATCTTTACTATTTCCTTTCTTCAGGTTGCTGTGGGCTTTTTTTTTTTTTGCCATTCTCCTTCCATTTATTTGAGTTGTGTAGTTAATGTTTTGATTTTGTCTCTTTCTTCTCTTTTGATGTGCATCTATTGCTATGAATTGTCTTGTGAGGACTGCCTTTGCTGTGTCCCAAAGGTTTTGGTATGATGTGTTTTCATTCTCATTTGATTCTAGGAATTTCTTGATTTCATCTCTGATTTCTTCTATTACCCAGTGATGTGTAAGCCAGGTGTTATTCAGTTTCCATATAATTGATTTTTTTTTTTCTTGCTCTTCCTGTTGTTAATTTCTACCTTGATGGCATTGTAGTCATAGAAGATACTTTGAATTATCTTAATGTTTTGGATCTTGTTGAGGATTGCTCTGTGGCCTAAGATGTGGTCCATTCTGGAGAACATTACATGTGCCTTGGAAAAGAATGTGTACTTTGCAGCTGTTGGGTGTAGTGTTCTATATATATGTCTATGAGATCAAGTTTGCTAATTGTGCCCTTTATGTCTTCTGTATATTTGTTGAGTTTCTTTTTAGACGTTCTGTCCTTTACTGACAGTGGTGTGTTGAAGTCTCCTACTATTATTGTGGAACTGTTAATTTCTCTTTTCAGTGCTGTTAGAGTTTGTTTTATGTATTTTGGAGCCCTGTCATTGGGTGCATAGATGTTCATTACGGTTATGTCTTCTTGATGGTTTGTCCCCTTAATCATTACATAGTGTCCTTCTTTGTCTTTTATGGTAGATTTTGTTTTAAAGTCTATTTTATCTGAGATTAGAATTGCCACTCCTGCTCTTTTTTGGCAGTTGTTTGCTTGCTATATTTTTTCCATCCTCTGATTTTCCATAAATTTACATCTTTGTTTCTAAGGTATGTCTCTGGTAGACAGCATATTTGATGGATCATGATTTTTTTTTATCTATTCTGTCAATCTCTGTCTCTTTATGGGTAAATTAAGGCCATTTGCATTCAGTGTACTTATTGATAGGTGTGAGTTTATTGCTTTCATTTTGTAGGGTTTTTTTTCTGTGGTGCTGACATTTTCTTTGTTCCTCTTACTCTTCTGTGCTGAGTTACTTTTGTTTGTGGATTTTTTTTTTCATTTCTTTTGTTTTTGCAAGTTTTGTTTTTACTGAGACTTTATGTTTTTCCTCTTTATTTTGATGAGTAGGTTTGTTAACTTTCTTTGTGTTTCCCCTTGAAATTTACCCTTATCTTCCTAAGTTTGAAACAGTCTATTATTACTTGGTATCATTTTGCCTTCCTCTCCATTAGAAGGTTCTATAGCTACACCATTTATTCCCTGTTTTATTGCTCTGATGTTGTAGTTATTTACAGATTAACTTCTCTGATTCCCTGTTTTATTTCTTTTGGTATGGGATAGTGCTTGAGAGTTCATTTTCCAGATTTTTATCTGGCTGGTACAATCCTGCATCCTAGATTAAGCCTGTGAGGTGATGCTGTTTGTTCTCAGATTGAAGGACTCCCTTTATTAATTCTTGTAAGTTTGGTTTGTTTTTTACACAGTCCCTTAATTTCTGTGTTTCTGGAAATGTCCTAATTTCACCATCATATTTGAATGAGAGTTTTGCAGGATATATTATACTTGGCTGGCAGTTTTTTTTTGTTTCAAGGTTTTGTATATGTTATCCCTTTGCCTTCTTGCCAGCATGGTTTCTGCCAAATAATCTGAGCTTAATCTTATTGTTTCTCCTCTGTATGTGACTTTTTGTTTTTATCGAGCTGCTCTCAGGATTCTTTGTTTGTCTTTGGTTTTGGTGAATGTGACTATGATATGCCTTGGTGATTTTCTTCTGGGGTTCGCTGAGCTTCTTGGATGGCCAACTTTTCTATATGGGGTTCGTTGAGCTTCTTGGATGGCCAACTTTTCATCTTTCATGATATTGGGAAAGTTTTCTGTTGGCAGTTCTTCAATGATCCTCTCTGTGTTTTCTGTTTTGTCTCCCTGTTCTGGAACTCTGATCACTCGAAAATTTTTGCTTTTGATTGTGTCCCACATAACTCTCAGGATCTCTTCATTTTTCATTGTTCTTTTTTCTGAGTTTTCCTCAAGCAGCGTTGTACCTAAGTGTTTGTCTTCAGTTGCACTGATCCTGTCTTCTACCATTTCAAATCTGCTCCTCAGCCCTTCTATGACACTGTCCATTTCTGAAATCTTGTTGTTGATCTTTTGGATTTCTAATTGTTTTTGTATGATTTTAGTTGTGAATTTATTTTAGCATTTTGTTCTTGCATTATTTTCCTGAATTCTTCCTTTTTTTTTTGGTCTGTATTTTCCATGAATTTGTCTGCCTTTTCCATGAATTAGTCTATTTTTTCCTCATTTGCGTCTGCTTTTTGCTGCAACTCTAGGATAGCTCTGAACATTAGAGATTTAAATTCCCTATCAGGTAGTTCTAGTGCCTTTTCTTCCACTAGAAATTCATCTGGTGTTTTATTTTGGATGCCTACTGGAACTCTCCTGTCCTTTTTTTTTTTTTTTTTTTTTTTTTAAATATGTTTTGATATTGTCTGCTGTCTTTAGGGCATTTGGTAGTTATTTTCCTCATTTATTGATTGTAGATTTGTTTGTTTCATCCTGCTTTTTTGTTTTATTTGGTTATGTCTGAGCAGGCAGGCTATGTGTTCTTTGTTGGTCGCTTAACTGTGGGCACAATACTTTTTGCCTCTTTCTCCAATGGGCAGGGTCAGTCGCTCAGATATGGTACAGCAGGGCAGGTCTAGGAGTTGCTAGGATGGTTTGTGCCATGTACTAGGGCCAACAGGGCAGGCCAGGAATCAGTTCAGGGCTGGTTTCGGTAGGCTGTGCCTGTGCTGCTTGGGGGTTTGATGTTCAGTGCACTGTGCAGTTAGGCAGGATGGAGGGGATAGATTGTGATGTGGGGAGCTAAGATGGGTATGGGAAAGAAGAGAGAGAGGAGAGAGGAACAGGAGCCAAAAACATACAAACAAAAAAGACAGCTAGGAGAGCTTGCTGTTGGAGTGGAGAGATGAGAGACTGAGAAATGGAGAAAAACAAACAAGGAGAAGAAGAAGGAAAAAAAAAAGAATAAATAAATATTAGAAAGAAAAAAGAATAGTAAAGCTCCCAGGGATCACACCTGTGTGGCTGCGAGGTCTGGAGAAGTTGCTCCCAGGCCGTGAAGTACAGGCTGACTAGAAGGTGTTAGAGGTGTCACTCAGTGCCAGGTATTCATGAGACAGGAAGAGAAGGTATGTATAGAGAGATGAGAAACTGAGTAATGAAAAAAGACAAAAAGGGAAAAAGAGAGAAAAACTGAGTAATGAAGAAAGACAAAAAGGGAAAAATAGAGAAAAGAAAACAAATAAAAAAAGACCAAGAAAATCCCAAAACAAAGGGGGGGGGGGGAACACCAAGAAGAAAGAAATGCCCTCAGGGATCCTCTGCGCATCTGCACAAACTGAGGGGGTAGGTCCCAAGCCATGCAGTACTGCCCGGCTAGAATGTGCTCCCAATTCTAGTAAAGAAAAAGAAAACAAACAAACAGATCAAAACAAACAAACTCACAAAAGCCCTGGGCAGCACGGGCTGGGAAGCAGTTTCACATTCGAGCGGCATTTCACAGCCTTTCAGGAAGAAGCAAAGATGGTGCATGGAGCCTGGTATTTCAGAGAAAGGAGGGGGAGGTGGTGAGAGGTATGGAAGAAACCAAAAGAAGCAGAAAAAAGCAACACCAGCAGCCAAAAAATGGTACTCAGTGAGCTGGCCAGTGTGGGTGGGTGGAATCCAAGCAGCACTGGGGTGAAGCCAGTGCTTCCCAGCCAAGAGACTGTGGCCGCAGGAAGCAGAGGAGGCCAAGTGGAGGTGAAGAGGGGTGGGGGGTAGGAAAGCATATATTTCTGGTTACTGGTTGTTCTGTCTCCTGCTGGAAGCTCCGTGAAGCTGCTTTCCCATATCCTCTGTTCTCTGATCTCTGATAGGAGTCCAATATGGCGGATCCGTGCTGCATTAGCCGATAGGTGACCTCTACATGTATCTCTCCTCACTCTCTGTTCTCTGTCAGTTTCGTATTCCATTTGGTGCTTGGCTGAGTTATTTATCTCTTCATTTGATGCTTAGGGTTTCAGGATTGCCATTTTCTCTGTTTGGCTTAGTTTTTCAGATCTTTGCTGTGGAGGAATGGTGTGGTGCTTCTGTATATAGCAACATGTTGCCCGGAAGAGTTACTAAACAACGTGAGCAGAGATCTCTGCCATTGCTGCCACCCACTTCTATGGTTTTAATTGCATTTTGTCATCATATTGTTTTATTCCTATGCTTATATTTCCACTAATAATTTACTCATTCTATAAATATTTAATGGGCACTTACAATGCATGGGTCTCTTTTGGAGACACAGCACATGACAAACACTCTTCCCTTAAAGCACTTGCTTTCTAGTGGGAGAGACAATAGACAACAAGAATAATATAGTCTAATAAATGCTATCAAGAAAAAAAACAAAGCAGGTTAAGATGATAAAAGGGCCAGGGAGTGCTATTTTAGTGAGAACGGTTAGGGAGGTTCTCTCTGAGGATGTGACATTTGGATAGAGACATGATTAAAGTAGGAGCCATGAAAAGAACCAGTAAACAGCATTCCAGGCAGAAGGAACAGCATGTGCCTGGGCCAGAAAGAAACTTGACATATTTGTAGACTATATAGAAGGCCCATGTGGCTAGAGCTGAGTTAACAGATACTAACTTACATATGTGTAACTTTCAATTCATATAATCTGTCCATTATTTTATTTGCACCTTACAACAGAGAATAATTATTATTATTTGTGATTTTAATGTTATGTGTCAACTTGGTTAGGCTGTGATTCTCAGTGATTTGGCAGACACTCCCATTTTGTGATCTGAAGTGAGCAGCCAACCAGCTAAAAGAAGTTTCCTTGGGATGTGGCCTACATCCATAATATAAATGGATGTTCTGGCAAAGCTCTTTCTCTTCTTTTGATCTTGCATTCAATGTGTCATCCGACCTCTGATTCTTGGGATGTGTGGAGCCTTCAGCCTACTGCCTGACCTGCAGATTTTGGATTCACCAGCTCCCGCAACCCCATGACTTGACTTGCAGATTTGGGGTTTGTCTGCCCCTGCCACCACGTGAGCCAGGAGAAGCTGGCAGCCTGCTGCATGACCCATAGATTTGGGACTTGACAACCTCTGCAATTGTGTGAGCCATTTCCTTGAAGCATATATATATATATATATATATATATATATATATGCTTCACTGGTTTTGCTCCTCTAGAGAACCCAGCCTAGGATATCACTTCTACTTTACAGATTAGGAAACTGACACTCAAAGAAGTTAAAAGAGATGGAGCTTGGCTTTAAATCCTTTTTTTCAGACTCCAAATCAAGTACTCTTCTCACACTTCAGATAATGCTATTATGAATGCTTGTTTGGTTTTGGGCTGATCTTAAGATACTGGAAATTCTATAAAATCTCTTCCAGGGAAAACAGGGCACAGAAGAATCAGTGGCTATCATGAGCTGTCATACTCGAATCATGAGGTGGGATTTACGGGCAGGGTATAGGTCTCTGTCTCCTTACTAGGGTTTCCTTGGGCAAAGGGATAATCTCTAAGACATTACTCTGTCAATGTCTCCAGTGGGTTAAGACAAGTTTGTTCTGTTGTTGTGTGCCATTGGGTTGATGCCGACTCATAGCAACCGTAAATGACTGAGTAGAACTTCCCCATAGAGTTTCCTAGGCTCTAATCTTTATGGAGAAACGCTATGGGGAAGTTCTATTCTGTCCTATAGGCTCGCTGTGAGTTGGAATCGACTAGACGGCAATGGGTTTGGTTTTTGGTTTTAACCTTTATGGGAGCAAATCACTAGGTCTTTTCTCCCATGAAGCCACAGGCAGGTTTGAACTGCTGACCTTTTGGTTAGCAGCTGAGTACTTAACCATTGCACCACTCGGGCTCCTTTAAGGCAGGTTTCCAAAGTATAATTAAGGAGCAAATCTCCAATACTTGCATTGACACTTTATGTGCTTCTGGCCTGGAAAAGAATCTCATGAAGACATCTTGATGAGGTTCCAGGCAGACCCTGATGCTCACATGATACTCAGAGAAATTTAGAGCAGGATGAGACTTTGGAAACCATCAGGATTTGCACCTACTTTGTCACTTCCTAATTAATAAAGCCAAAATTTGGGTGATATGACTACACATCTAGATAGAGGCAGAACTGGGATGATTGCATTCATTCTTTCATAAAGCATTTATTGAGCACTTAACTATCTGCCACACACTGTGATGGATGCTGGGGATGAACAAGACATAGTCCCTAAATTCAGGAAGGTTGGATTCCAGAGGAAAACCAAACATATAAACACATAATTATCACACAATAAAAACTTCATGGTGGAGGCATCTAGAGAACAGTATAGAAGACTAACAGAAGAAACTTTGCTCTCCATTCTGTGCTGCCTTGTTGAGAAACAGTCTATTTCTGAGGGAGAAAGTACTCTTGATAGAAAATTCCTCTATTTGCTTTTCTCATGTGACTTACTAAGAGCTGAGTAATTTCTGGAAGTTCTTTGAACAAACATCTGTATGTCACAGTGTTCTATCATTAGTGAAAGAGTATGTTCATGGAATAAGGACTTAATGTGATAAAATTCAGAAGTGAGCTACCAATAGTTAAAAGTTTTCACTTCTGGTAATATTTAGGAATAACTTAGACATACATCTGTGCAAAGTGTTTGGGAAAACTGAGGTTGGACAGATGACTTTGGGTTATGTATCATAGTTATGTAGGGGCAGTTGCAGTTCAGTGGTAGAATTCTCACCTTCCCTGTGGGAGACCTAGGTGCATTTCCTGGCCAATGCTCCTTATACATAGCCACCACTTGTCTGTCAGTGGAGGCTTGCATATAATTATGATGCTAAATAGGCTTCAGTGGAGCTTTCAGACTGTTATGGATTGAATTGTGTCCCCCCAAAGTATGTATCAGAATTCTAACCGCTGTACCTGTGGATGTAATCCCATTTGAGAATAGAGTTTTCTTTGTTATGTCAATGAGACCATATCAATGTCTGCTGTGTCCTAAACCTACTCACTTTTGAGACATAAAAAGAGCAGAGTAGTCACAGAGAAGCAAGTACAAACTGAGGGGAAGACACATGTCATACAGAGATCACCAAGGAATCAAAGAATGCCAGCCTACAGAAAATGAAAGAGATCTTCCCCCAGAGATGACAGAGAGCCTTCCCCTAGAGCTGGTGCCCTGAATTCAGACTTCTAGCCTCCTAAACTGTGAGAAAATAAGTTTCTGTTCTTTAAAATCACCCACTTATAGCATTTCTGTTACAGCAGCAACAGACATAGACTAAGACACAGATTAAGATGGACTAAGAAAAAAAAGATGGGCGATCTACTTCCAAAAATAAGCCATTGAAAATGCAATGGGTCACAATGGTCCAAACCACAAGCAATCATGAAGATGGCAGAAGACTGGGCAGTGTTTTGTTTCTTCTGCGTAAGGTCACCATGAGTCAGGGACTGACTTGATCGCAACTATCAACAACATTCTAGCTATATGATTTAATCATCATCTGTGGTAAACTGTTACCTGGGAGGCAATGTATAGGCTGTGGTTCATAAAGTCACACAGTTGAGAATCTATTAAGTATGAGCAATGTTTATTAAATACAATTTCTCTCTGGGTTTGCATGATTATTTCTAAATAACTGCCTCTAGTACAGGAACCATATACCAAATACCTCAGAGAATAGAAATTGCAGCACTCTCTCACTGTATGTGGTTTAAAGGCAGACACGTATCTGGGAAGCTCCTTGAAAGCCTGTCTTCCTGCTGGATATCCTCTCAGCTCCTGCTTCATTCTCTCATTTTTCACCTTCTCTTTGTTCTTCCAACTTGACCCTCTGCGTGGTCATCTGTGTGACTCCCTGGACCCTTCTGCACTAAGAGGTGAGTTTTATGCCAGTCTGCCTTGGACATGGTCCAGAACTCCCAAACCTGAATCTGCCTCCATGGTGAGTGGCAGGCAGTCCAGCCATTAGGTCAGACAGTTTCAAATCTTTCCAGAACACCAGATTTACTTGTGAGGAGCCCATAAAACAAAGGGGAAAGAGTAAGATAACTTATTATAAGAACGTCTGAAGACTGTGGATATAGAATGGACACAAACGTTGCCAATAAGGTCTCACAAAAACCGGATGGGCTTTCCTCACTGGCCTTAATTGACTACTGTTTTGAAATTGACAACTGTTTCCAAGCTGAGAGATGTTTCAAGTGACTACATATATACTTTTTATTAACACCTAAAAGGAGTCATTTATAAATCTATTCACTACCACAGTAAACACATTCTGGAGGAAAAACTTGTGAAATTTGTGCTATCTTTTCTAAAGCATAAAATAAACAAATACAATTATTTATGAGATTAAATAATTGCTTGTGTTCATTAGAGCCTATTTACCTTCATGAACATTTATTTTCTCTAACTGTTTGCAAGTAATGTTGAGTTTCTGGCAAAGAAACAAAGGAAGGCTACCTCCTAGCCAGTTCTTGCATTTGTGGAGAACAAGGAGATTCCACTTACTGCAGAGCTTTGTGAAACATTCATAATTCATATCAGGGACCATCGAAAGCATTTCCCAGAATTGTTACAAAATTCTTTCAGCTCCTGTAGTGATGAAAAACTACAGTCTTGTGAATATGATTAAGGTGAATTGGAATCTAAGAAAGCCATTAGTAGCCACACTGGCTCTCATCAAGCTCTTGGAAAGTACTCTCTAGAAAAAAGTCGGTTTGACAGATGATTTCATGGCATTTTACTCAGTGTGGGATGTATTTTAGAAGTAGTGCATCAAAACCTTGACCTTTGCTTCATTTTGATCTTTACTGTTGATTTAGAAGATTAGAGGCATTCCAAAATCTTTTTTCTAAATGCCTTCCCATATATGCAGCAAGCAGGATTCAGAAAGGATTTGACACACAATGTGGAAGCATAAATCACCCAAGGGGAGGGTATTTGCAAATTGCTCTCCCTTTTATAATTCCATCTCATTAGGGAAGAAGGAATGGGTGGGTGGACCAGCAGTTACACATCAGGAATTGTACTTTCCGTCTAGAGCAGTGAGGATCTTGTGGTATGAAACCCCCTCCTGAGAAAACTATTGCAGGTTTTTATTGTGCATAAAAATTCTTCTCTGGTGGGTTTTTGCAGTTTAAAGACAATGTGTAAACCAAAATTAGAAGCTGCTTAGCCTTTTATTTTATTGACTTCTTAGGTTTAGTGTAAAAAGAAAAAAAAAAAAAAAGGAATGATCCCATGATATATTTTTTATTTCCTTTGTGGGTTAAGATGAACATATGGTTTGAAGTAGATTTATAAAATATACTCATTTAGTCACTGATGTCCAGTGTATTTGATAGGTCAAGGAGTAAGACATGTCATCTAGGGGCTCTGAGGACTAATGAGTAATATTTGTGGTCACATTTTCATAACCCTGTTGTGAATAAAGCCTGCTTTCTAAAAGACATCTTGTATTCTGTCTCCAGGGTCTTCTGATAATTCTAGAGTATGCAATAATTATAAGTATTTTCAGTCATTTCATATGTCGTGTTTTTTCATCGTTATCACAGCCCTGTGGAGACATCAGTAAATAAGTATTTATTCAATGACTTCTTTGAATAATTAATTTTTGACGACTTGCTAATATTCCAGACACTATTCTAGACCTGAGGTTCTAGCTATTAAGTGCTTGTATTTGTCTCTTTCCACTTGTCTCCACACTCTGGAAGCACAATCATTTTATTCTGCTTCCTGGCTTCCAAGATCCATTGCAGTGTCTTTCCCTTTTTCAAGCCCAGACTCTAAACTCAAATTACTGTTATTTGGGTAATGTTATAAATATACAATTATTAATAAACCAAAAACAAAACCAGTAGCCATTAAGTCCATTCTGATTCATGGCAACCCCATGTGTGTCAAAACAGAACTGTGATGCAAGGGTTTTAATGACTGTGATCTTGTGGTAGTAGATTGCCAGGTCTTTCTTCTGAGGTGCCTCTGGGTGGCTTTGAGCCGCCAATCTTTTTGTTCATAACCAAACACTTAACAATTTGTGCAACTCAGGAACTGCAATTATTAATAATCTGTACTATTCACTAAAAATTAGCCCACCAACCAAAGTTGTGAAGTCATAACATCCTTAAACAAGTGCTTCTGAGGGACTGTTTAATGGCATCAACAGGAAGTACCATGCTATTACATAAAGGAGACAGCTACTTTTAATTTATACCCAAGTGAGATAGTGACTTTTTCTACTCACTGGAAAAAAATCACTCTTTTTTTTTTTTCCCAGGATGAGAGAGAACACCTAAGCAAACCAAAAAGACTATTCCCAGGGTTACCAAATGAAACAGTCAATCAACATTTTTCAGAGTATATTAGAAGGAGGAATATCCATGGAATCCAAATAATGACAACTATATATCTGACCAAATTCATCAGCAGAAATTAAAGACTGAGGATCAGATGCAAGAATGAAACTATCTTTATACAAAATGGAACAGAAAGAACATAACATTGGAGAAATTCTAGGTAATTGTGGGTTTGATGATGAGTTTTTAGGTACAACATTAAAAGTATAATCCATAAAAGAAAAAAAATTGATGAGTAGAACTTTATTAAAATTAGAAACTTCTGCTCTGTGAAAGACACTGTTAAGAGAATGTAAGGACAAGCCACAGACTAGGTGAAAATATTTGCAAAACACTTATTGGATAAGGGACTTGTATCCAAAATACACAAAGAACTTAAAACTCAATAATAAGAAAAAAAAAAACAAATTATAAAATGGGCAAAAGATATGAACAGACATCTCATGAAAGAAGATACACATATGGCGAATAAGCATATGAAGAGATGCTCAACATCATATGTCATTAACCAAAAAAAAAAAAACCCACCAAACCCACTGTCATTGAGTTGATTCTTTTTATAGTGACCATATAGGACAGAGTAGAACTGCCCCATGGGTTTTCCAAGGAGCAGCTGGTGGATTTAAATTGCTGACTTTTTGGTCAGCAGCCAAGCTAAATGCAAATTAAAACAACAATGAGATACTACTACACACCTATTAGAATAGCTAAAGTCCCAAAACACTGACAATACCAAATGCTGACAAGGATGTGGAGCAACAGGAGTTCTCATTCACTGCTGGTGGGAATGCAAGATGGTACAGCCACTTTGGAAGATAGTCTGGCAGTTTCTTACAGAGCTAAACATCCATTTACCACACCACCCAGCAATCACACACTAGGTATTTACTCAAATGAGTTGAAAATGTATGCTTGCATAAAAACCTGCACAGAAATGTTTATAGCAGCTTTATTCATAATTGTCAAAAATTGAAAGCAGCTGACCAGTGGGGCAAGACGGCAAAGTGAGTTGTTGCTCCCAGTTATTCCCCAGGGACTAACCCACTGAACAATGAATAAAAATATATACAGACTGAGATCTCAGAATTCCAGACAGCTGTTGAGGTGTTAGAGAGTTGAGATAAGTCCAGAAACTGGGGAGAGAAGGAGCAGGGATGGCACAGAAGCTGGGAGAACCTACCCATTAGCATCTGGAGCACTTGCTCACCACAGCCACTTTGGGATGGGGTTAGACAACACCGTGAACTAAAAACACAGAACAAGAGCTAAACTGAGGAAGCTGTAGCTTGATTTTTAAAGCTGCACAGATTGGCTGTGGGAGTTCCCAGGCTGCGCACTTGGTAGGGGGCAAAAGGAGACCTTGGCACTGTGAGAGAGTGTTGTTGAATCTCACCAAGATCTGAGATGGAGGGGCACTAGGACCTGGAGGACCTGACCAGGGTGAGGAGGATCCTTCAGATGGGCAACACAGAGGGAAATGACTGACACCCTGCCCACAGTGGGACACTGTGGTAGAGCCTGTGTAGGGGCACCCATGAGGGAAAGACACAGAGTGCTCTTAACCTTCACCACAGGAAAGCCAAACATCACTGCTTATGTCAGTGTCACCAAGGTAGAGCCTTTGAAGGGGCACTCATGAGGGAAAAGACACAGAGTGCTCCCCACCTTAGCCATGGTAAAGCCAAACACCACCACTTATGTCAGTGTCTGTGGCCAGCTAAAATCCCCCATGCATGTGTACTGAACTCCAGAGACCAAGCACCCAGAACTCCTGAATCAGCACTGAAAAAAATCTAAGGATAAGTGTGCCCTCTGGTGATTCTTAAGGAAATAAATACACACACACACACACACACACACACACACACACACACACACACACACACACATATATATATACACACACACATATATATATGTATATATATATATATATAAACCCAGTTGCCATTGAGTCAATTACAACTAATAGATACCTTAAAGAACAGAGTAGAATTACCCTATAGGGTTTCCAAGGCTGTAAATCTTTACAGAAGCAGACTGCCACATCTTTCTCCCATAGAGCAGCTAGTGGGTTTGACCTACTGACCTTTTGGTTACCAGCCAAGTGCTTAACCACTATGTCACCAGTGGAGTGAAATCAGGTATAACCAGAACACCTTCCCATGAAAATCAGAAAACATAATTTAAACTACTAAAAAAAAAGCTACCAAAATGACCCAAGTTCAACAAAAAATAGTAAAACACACAAAATTATAAGAGAAGAAGAACCAATCAAAAGGAAAACATAAAGAAGAAGAAATTTCTCCTCTGGGGGCCAGGTTAATATAAAAAATAGAAAATTTTCAGACAATGGTGCTAAACATGTTTAAAGAAAGCAAAAAGCATACAGAGAACAAACTAATGGAGATCAGGAAACAAATGGAGGAACAAAATGAGAGCCATGACAAGGAAATTGAAAACATCAAGAAACAAAAACAGACAAACAAAATCAAAGAGAACTACTGGAACTGAAGAATACAGCAACCGAATTGGAAAAATCAAGAGAAACACTCAACAATAGTGTCAAACAGACATAAGATAGACTAATTGAACTAGAAGACAGAATAACTGAACTTATCAGATCTCAAGAAAAACAAGAGAAAGAACAAAGAAAAGTGAACAAAGCTAAATGGAAATATAGGACTCAGTTACACAATCTAACATTAGATTGGAATTCCAGACTACCATTACAACACTAAAGGCCTAGAAAGAATTTCCCAAAGGATAATCAGAGAGAATTTCCCAAACCTGAACAGAGAACCAAGCCTTCAAATACAGGAAGCTACATGAACCCCAATTATAAGAAATACAAAAAGATCAACTCTGTGCCATATCCTAATAAAATTCCTGAAAACCAAAGACAAGGAGAGAATTCTGAAAGCGTCAAGAGAAGAACAGAATATAACATACCAAGGGCCCTTCATAAGAATCATTGCAGATTTCTCCCCAGAAACTCTAGAGGCCTGAAGACAATGGAGCGACATATATAAAATACTGAATGAAAACAATTGCCAATCAAGAATTCTTTACTCAGTACAAGTTGCCATTCAAAAATGAGGGAAATATCAAGACATTCCAAAATAAACAGAAGCTCTGGGAATTTGCTAACACCAGACTAGATTTGCAGTATTACTCAAGGGAGTTCTCCAAAGGGAAAGGCAAGAACATTAAACAAATACTTGAATCTGTACATGGGAAAGGAGCCCTGGTGGTGCAGTGGTTAAGAGCTCACCAAAAGTTCACAGTTTGAATCCACCAGATGCTCCTTAGAAAGCCTATAGGGCAGTTCTACTCTGTCTTGTAGGGTCACTATGAGTTGGAATCGATGACAATAGGTTTGGTTTGGTTTATTCATGGGGGAAGAAAAATACGAAAGAGAGAGAGAGAGACAGATCTCCAAAAAACACCACAACACAATTAATCATAAGACCCAAGTATATGATATTTTCAGGGAATAACTCAATAATATGATCTTGCAAACAATACAACATCAAGTTTGTAAGAAATAAGTACAAACAAACCTATTGGATATAGAATGTACAACGATGTTAATGAAGATTCACCAACAGAAATGAGGGAGGGAGGAATATATCAGGAATAGATGTAATGTGTTAAGGTTGTATGTTGTCTGTTCGTATGTTAAACATTGTCACAATTGTAAGTTGTATAAGTAAAATGTGTGGTAACCACTAAGAAATTACTGAGAAAATACACAGAAGAAGGGAAAAAGCAAAAAGTCTCATCACAAGAAAGCATATAAATACAAACAAAAACAGAAATATCAGAATAAAAAAACCAAAGAAGGTACAAAACACTAAAAAAAAAATAGCAAATTGAATGAGGTAAATGTTTCATTTTCATAATAACTTTAAAGGTCTAAACTCTCAATGAAAAATGTGAAGAGTGGCGGAATGGATAAAAAATCCTTTTCCATCCTTTTGCTGTCTACAAGAAACACACTTTAGACATAAGGAGAGAAACGGACTGAAAATAAAAGGATGGAAAAAAATGTTCCATGCAACGAGTAAACAAAAAGAGCATGGGTGGCAATACTCATATCAGATAATATTGACTTTAAATCAAAATTTATTACAAGAGATAAAGAAAGACATTACATAATAATAAAAGGGTCAGTCCAGCAAGATGACATAACAATTATGAACACATATGCCCTATCTTAGTCATCTAGTACTGCTCTAACAGAAATACCACAAGTGGATGGATTTAACAAAGAGAAATTCATTTTCTCACAGCCTACTACACTAGAAGTCCAAACTCAGGGCATCAGCTCCAGGGGAAGTCTTTCTCTCTCTGTTGGCTCTGGAGGAAGGTCCTTGTCATCAATCTTTCCTTGGTCTGGGAGCCTCTCAGTACAGGAACCCTGTGCTGCCTACTTGGTAGTATGAGGTCTCCCTTCTCCACTCACTTCCCTTTCCTTTTATCTTTTGTAAGATAAAAGGTGGTACAGGCCGCACCCCAGGGAAACTCCCTTCACACTGGATTAGGGATGTGACCTGAGCAAGGGTGTTACATCCCACCCTAATCGTCTTTAACATAATCTACTCTTGCCTCATTAACCACAGGCAGGGATTAGGGTTTACAATACATAGGAAAATTATATCAATCACAAAATGGAGGACAACCACACAATACTGGGAAACATGGCCTAACCAAGTTGATACACATATTTTTGGGGGACACAATTCAATCCGTAACAAACACCTACTACTTCTCAGGTGCTATACTGAGGCAAACAAAATGGACATGGACCCCATTCTCAAGCAACTTAGAATCTAATGATGATAAACAAGTAAGTAAACAAGTAAGTTAGAAATAGCAAATTGTGGAGAGTGCTAGGGTGGCAGATAGTAGCATATAACAAGAATCAGGGTAAAAGGAAGGATACGCTTTAAGTGTGATGGTCAGAAAAGGTATCGCTGAGATGATATGTAAGTTGACACCTGGAGGAAGAAAAAGAACTAGCCAGGAAGCAAAGAGTAAGCGGGAAGAGGTTATGCGGCAAAGGGCATGTCAGGTGCAAAAGTCCTGAGGGAGAAAATTTTGGCATCTAATCTTCCTTCATTAACCACAGCCAGAGATTAGGATCTACAAAACATAGGAAAATAATATCAATCACAAAATGGAGGACAACCACACAATACTGGGAATCATGGTCCAGTCAAATTGATACACATTATTTTTTGGGGACATAATTCAATCCATGATGTGCACCTAACAGCAATGCTTCAAAATGCATGAAACAAATATTGACTAACATGAAAGGAGAAATAGACAACTCCACAATAATAGTAGGGGACTTCAACACAGCATTTTCAATTCTAGACAGAATATCTAAGGAGATCACTAAGGACATCGAGAACTTAAATAAGACCATAAGTCAATTTGACCTAATGGACATATATAGAGCATTCCACCGATCAGCAGAACAATACACAGTTCACCAGTGCACGTGGATCATTTTCCAGAATACACCATGTGCTAAGACACAAAACAAGTCTCAATGAATTGGAAAATATTGAAATCATACAAAAGGTCTCTCAGACCATAATGATATGAGGCTAGAAATCAAAAACAGGAAAAATAAGGAAAAAAAAATAAATGGAAACTAAATAATACACTACTAAAAAGCTATTGGGTTGTAGAACACAGCAAAAGTGGAATTAAAAAATTCTTAGAATCCCTCTGAGAATGCGAATGAGACAAGGATGCCCATTATCACCACTTTTATTCAGTATTGTACTGGAAGTCCTAGCCAGGGCAGTAAGGCTAGAAAAAGAAATAAATGGCACCCAAATTGGAAAGGAAGAAGTAAAACCATCACTATTTGCAGATGACATGATCCTATACATAGAAGACCCTAAAAATTCCATAGGAAAACTGCTGGAACTAATAGAAGAATTCAGCAGCATTACAGGGTACAAGACCAACACACAAAAATCAGTTGGATAACAATAATACCTAAGAATTAACCTAACCATGGACACAAAAGACTTATACACTAAAAATTATAAAACAGTACTGTTATTGTTTTTAGGTGTCATCGAGTCAGTTCTGAGTCATATGTACACTATGTACTACAGAACAAAACATGTCCTGGCCCTGTGCCATCCTGATAATTATTGCTATGTTTGAGCCCATTGTTGCAGCCACTATGTCAATCCATCTCCTTGAGGGTCTTCCTCTTTTTTGCTGACCCTCTACTTTACCAAGCATGATGTCCTTCTCCAGGGATAATATGTCCAAAGTATGTGAGACCAAGTGTCGCCATCCTTGCTTCTAAAGAGCATTCTGGTTGTACTTCTTCCAAGACAGATTTGTTAGTTCTTCTGGCAGTTGATGGTATGTTTAATATTGTTCACCAACACCATAATTGAAAAGCATCAATTCTTTGGTCTTCCTTATTCATAGTCCAGCTTTCGCATGCATATGAAGAGACTGAAAATACCATGGCTTGAGTCAGGCACACCTAAGTCCTCCAAGTGACATCCTTCCTTTTTAACAGTTTAAAGAGGTCTTTACAGCAGATTTGATGCTCCCTTTCCCCAAAAACAAACAAACAACAACAACAACAACAACAAAACTACTACTACAAGAGATCTACAAAAATGAAAGATAACCTGTGCTTGTGGATTGGAAGATTTAATATAGTGAAAATGTCAATTCTATCTAAAGTGATCTACAGATATAATGCAATCCCATCACAAATCCTAACAATATTCTTTACTGAAATGAAAAAAACTAATAACCAACTTCATATGGAAAACAAAGAAACCTCGAATAGCCAAAGCAATATTGAAGAAAATGAACAAAGCAGGAGGCCTCACACTCCCCTATATCAAAATGTACTATACAGGCACTGTACTCAAAATATACTGGTATTAGATCAATGATAGACACATAGACCAATGGAATATAATTGAGAACTCATAATTAAACCCAGTCATCTTTGGACAACTGATT
The DNA here is from genome assembly GCA_030035585.1 of Dugong dugon. Lineage (NCBI taxonomy): Eukaryota > Metazoa > Chordata > Mammalia > Sirenia > Dugongidae > Dugong > Dugong dugon. The sequence goes on from CM057465.1 coordinate 13,330,121, forward strand.
TTCAACAAGGGGTCAAAGTCCATTCAGTGGGGTAGAAACAGTCTCTTTAATAAATGGTGCTGGCAAAACTACATAATCACCTTCAGAAAAATGAAACAGGATCCATACCTCACACCATACACAAAAACTAACTCAAAATGGATCAAAGACCTAAATGTTAAACCTAAAACTGTAAAATTCCTGGAAGAAAATACAGGAAGAAGACTATGGGACCCAATCTTTCGTAAAAATAGGACGACAAATATGACAACAAAGGTACAAATAGAAAAATAAAAAATGGATAAATGGGGCCTCAAAAATTAAAAACTTACACTCATTGAAAGACATTATCAAAAGAGTAAAAAGAAAACCTACAGACTAGGAATAAATGTTCAAAAATGACATATCTGATAAGGGTCTAATCTCCAAAATTTATAGAAAACTTCAACAACTCAACATCAAAAGACAAACAACTCAATTATAAAATGGGCAAAGGACATGAACAGAACCTTAACAAAAGCAGACATTCAAACAGCCAACAAACACAGAAAAGATTCTCACAATCATTAGCCATTTAAAAAATCCATTGCCTTGGAGTCGATTCCAACTGATAGCGACCCTATAGGACAGGGTAGAATGGCCCCGAAGGGTTTCCAAGGAGCAGCTGGTGGATTCAAACTGCTGAACTTTTGGTTAGCAGCTGAACTCTTAACCACTATGACACCAGGGCTTCCATTACCATGAGAAAGGTACAAATCAAAACTACAATGAGATACCATCTCACCCCAGCTAAAATGGGACTAGTGAAAAAACCAAAAAAACAGATAACCACAACTGTTGGCGAGGATGTGGGGAGATTGGAACCCTTATCCACTGCTGGTGGGACTGTAAACCACTATGGAAAAAGATATGATGCTTCCTCAAAAAACTAGAAATAGAACTACCCTATGATCCTGCAACCCCACTCCTAGGATACACCCTAGATACTAGAAGTAGTGACACAAACAGATATGTGCACTCCTATGTTCATTGCAACTTTACTCACAATAGTTAAAGAATTGAAACAACCGAACTGCCCGTCAGTGGATGAATGGATAAACAAAATGTGGTACATACATACAATGGGATACTACATAACCATAACGAGCAATGATGAATCCATTGGACCTGGAAGGCATAATGCTAAGTGAAATAAGTCAAGCATATAAGGACAAATACTGTACGATTCCTCTTTTATAAGAAGACAAGAATAGACATACATAAAGAGACCAATGTTCATTTGTGGTTACCAGGGTGAGGAGAGGAGGGAGATGGAAGCATGCTTTAGATCGTAGATACTTGTTATTTTTTGATGATGGGAAAAGTGGCACTGAATGTGGGTGCAGTGAGCTCATCATGAGCAAAGTAAATGATGCCCCTGAGTAGCACTCATGAGAAAGGATGCCTTTACCAAAGAATTGGACATACACAAGAGGGCAACAACTCTAACAAAGAACAAAAAATGAGTCTAGGATCACATAAGGATGAGTATAGTCATATCGGTATACAGATGGGTACAGGTGTATACATATGTGAGATCAGATAGAAGAATCTATATGTACTTGTAAATACAGATATATGCAGGCGGGCACATACATTCATTGAAGACACAACTAGTGATGCTCCTCAGACATAATCAAACACCTTCCAAGGTCAGTTTTCTAGGTCTAAAAACTTAGGATCATAGTCTCATGGAACAACTCAGGCAATTGGCATAATATAGCTCACAAAGTTCATGATCTGCATCGTAGCGAAGTGAGTAGTGTCTGGGGTCTTAAAAGCTTGAGAGCTGCCATTTAAGATACAACTATTAGTCTCTGCTTGTCAGCAGCAAAAGAAGAAGAAGGTCACCAAAATCACAGAGAAGAAACAAGTCTACAAGGCTGATAGCCTACACAAGCCACAACCTCAACTACCCTGAGACCAGAAGAACTAGATGGTGCCCGGCTACCACCATTAACCTATCTGACTGAGGGCACAAGAGATGACCTTCGTTAGAATGGGAGAAAAATGCAAAACAAAACTCAAATTCTTAAAAATGGCCAGACTAACTGGACCACCTAAGACCAGAGGACTCCCTGAGACTATTGCCCTGAGACACTCTTTAAACCTTGAACCAAAACTATCCCCTGAAATCCCCTTTAACAGAAAAGCAGAATGATACACAAAATAAAGGATATTACCTATTAGACTGGTGGGCAACTAAAAAAAAAAAAATCTGTATGAGTCCAAAACCCATAAACGCATTGCCCTTGAGTCTCTTCTGATTCATAGAGACCCAACAGGACAGAGTAGAACTGACCCCATAGGGTTTTGCAAGGCTGTAAATCTTTACAAAAGCTGATTGCTACATCTTTCTCCCTGAGTTCAAAAGGTCTTCATTTAATCAAATGCAAAGATGAGAAGGTAAGGGAGCAGGGAAACTAGAATACTGGAAATGGAACAACCAGGACACAATAATGAAAATGTTGACACGGTGTGAAAAATGTAACTAATATCATTGATCAGTTTGTGTGGAAATTATCAAACTGGAACTTGCTGTTTAAACTTTCACCAAAAACACAATAAAATGTTACTTAAAAACATTGAAAATAGCCAAGAGTTTCTTCAACAGGTGAATGGATAAGTAAACTGTGTCACCTTCATACTATAGAGTATTATTCAGTGATAAAAATAATAAGCTATCAAAGGCACAGAAGAACTTCAAGTGCGTATAGCCAAGTAAAAGAAGCCAATATGAAAAATCTACAAACTGTATGATTCCAACTGTATCATATTCTGAAAAAGCCAAAGCTATAGAAATAGTGAAAAAAGAACTGTGGTTGTCAGGGCTTCCCAGGGAGAAAGGGAAGGATGACAGGTGGAGCACAGGGGATTTTTAGAATATTGAAACTATTCTGTATGATACTGTAATGGTGGACACAGGACATGATCCATTTGTCAAAACCCACAGGATTGTACAACACAAAGAGCAAACACTAATGTAAATGATAAACTTTGGTTAATAATAATGTATCAGTATTATTTCATAAATTGTAACAAATGTACCATAGGAAAGCAAATTGATAATAAGGAGAGTGACCGTGTGTCAGGGAGGAAAAGGTGTATATAGGAACTCTACAAAATTTTTCTGTAAACCTAAAACTGCTCTAAAAATTAAATTCTATTAAAAATAAAACTGAAAATTTCATGGAAAGCACAAAAGTAGCACCCTAATTGGGAAAACATAAGGATAGAAAAATATCCAGGCAGCACTTTACAGGGAACTATTCTCTTGACCTTAATGGCTAAGTCTCCATACAAGTTCCTGATTAAATAGGAAGTAGAAGTTGATTTCAGAGCATCACTAAAATATTCACAGTCTGTTATTATACTCACCTAGGTTGTATTAACTATCTGGTCAATGTACTTTAATTCCATAGTATTGACTTAGTAATTCTCTACAAATGTTTTATTGTGTTCGAAAAGTCCCAAGTTAATGAATTCCTCTCTGGTAGTTGCTCTCAAATTTGACTGTGCATCAGAATCAACTGGAAGGCTTGTTAAAACTAGATGGCTTGGTCCCACCCCCAGAATTTTTGATTTTGTAGGTCTGGAGTGGAACCCAAGAACTGCATGTCTAGCAAGTTCATAGGTAATGCTGGAGCTACTAGTTTGGGAACAACACTTTAAGAACCAGATAGATAGATAAATAGATATAGATACAGATATAGACAGACAGATAGATAGTTAGACAGATAGATAGATAGATAGATACCTGGAATAGATGGGCTAAAGTTTAGTTAATCAGTAAAGATTAGTTACGATTCCTTAAGGTTTTTTAAATCTCTTCATTTTTCATTTTCATTGTAACCAGTTCTCACTTGAACAGCATCCTAATTGGCTCCCCACTTTCTGTCTTCTTTCTGTCCAATTTCTCTTTCACAAAGCAGTCAGGGTTATCTTTTAAAAACCTAAATGAGATCACTCTACTCTCTTGCTTGGGTGGTGCAAGTGGTTACCACGCTCAGCTGCTAACCAAAATGTTGGGGGTTCAAGTTTACCTAGAAGTGCCTTGGAAGAAAAGCCTGGTGGTCTACTTCTGAAAAATCAGCCAATGAACACCCTATGAAGTACAGTTCTACTCAGACATAACATGGGGTCATCATGAGTTGGAGTCATTCAACAGCAACTGATTTTTGGTACTCTCTTGCTTAAACTCTTTACCATGGCTATCCAGGCTGTGTGTGATCCAACCTCTGCCCATCTTTCCATCCTCATTCTGTCTCCTTCTCCTCTCCCACTTGTTTTCTAAGCTCCAGTCACACTGACATCTTTTCAGCTCCTTCAAACATGCCAAAATATTCTCCCTCAGGACTTTTGCACCTGACATGCCCTTTGCCGCATAACCTCTTCCCACTTATTCTTTGCTTCCTGGCTAGTTCTTTTTCTTCCTCCAGGTGTCAACTTACATATCATCTCAGCGACACCTTTTCTGACCATCACACGTAAAGTGTATCCTTCCTTTTATCCTGATTCTTGTTATATGCTACTATTTGCCACCCTAGCACTCTCCACAATTTGCTATTTCTAACTTACTTGTTTACTTACTTGTTTATCATCATTAGATTCTAAGTTGCTTGAGAATGGGGTCCATGTCCATTTTGTTTGCCTCAGTATAGCACCTGAGACGTAGCAGGTGTTTGTTACGGATTGAATTGTGTCCCCCCCAAAATATGGGTATCAACTTGGTTAGGCCATGTTTCCCAGTATTGTGTGGTTGTCCTCCATTTTGTGATGGATATAATTTTCCTATGTGTTGTAAACCCTAATCTCCGCCTGCGGTTAATGAGGCAAGAGTAGATTATGTTAAAGAGGATTAGGGTGGGATGTAACACCCTTGATGAGGTCACATCCCCGATCCAGTGTGAAGGGAGTTTATCTTACAAGAGATAAAAGGACAGGGAAGTAAGCAGAGAGTTGGGGACTGATACCACCAAGAAAACAGCGCTGGGAGCAGAGCTCATCCTTTGGACTTGGGGTTCCTGTGTGGAGCAGCTCCTAGTCCAGCGGAAGATTGATGACAAGAAACTTCCTCCAGAGCCGACGGAGAGACAAAGACTCCGCCTGGAGCTTATGCCCTGAATTTGGACTTCTAGCCTGTAAGACTGTGAAAAAATAAATTTCTCTTTGTTAAAGCCATGCACTTGTGGTATTTCTGTTATAACAGCACTAGATGACTAAGACAGTGTTCTATTTGTTGGATCATAGAGGCGTAGGTAAGCAGTCACTGAGTATGATGTTTATTCACAGGATTCAACTACAACGGTTAGAGTAAGGAATTTGTCGTTTGGGGCTTTGCTACTTCAATTAACGACAATGCCTTTGCTTCAAGTCTCGTCCATTCCATTTTTGATTGCCTCTCACAAGCTGAATATGCTTCAGAATAGTGATTAAACCACAAGGCTTGGCATCAGTACTTCTCTTCTACCGCTGTGCTGTTTCAAGAGCCTCCTGAGAGGCTGCCCAAGGAGCTGACGAAATCAAATTCATCAAGAGAACACAAAATAAAGATCCAAATTAAAAAAATGAAACCCACTGCCGATTTCAACTCATAGCAACACTGTAAGACAGAGTAGAACCCCATAGGGTTCCTAAGGCTGTAAATCTTTATGGAAGCAGATTGCCACATCTTTCTCCCTTGAAGTAGCTGGTAGGTTCAAACCACTGACCTTTTGGTTAGCAGCCCAGCGCTTTAATCACTGCACCACCAGGGCTCCTTAAAATAAAGATCACCAGGTAGTTATTTCCTAGGGCTGAGTGATAAAGCCAGGGCCAGCTTCTTTGGTGTGTGACCTGTGCAGTCACACAGGGGTCACACCTAGAAGAATCCCAACTTGGTTTAATGCTCTGCTATTGCCATCTTGGAGCCCTGCTGGCACGGTGGTTAAGCATTTGACTGCTAACCAAAAGGTCGGAAGATCAAATCCACTAGCTGCTCCTTAGAAACCCTATGGGGCAGTTCTACTCTGTCCTATAGGGTCGCTATGAGTTGGAATCGACTCCATAGCAATGGACTTTTTTTTAATTGCCGTCTTAATAAATTTTGAGTAAGGGGCCCTGGATTTTCATTTACACTGAAAGCCACAAATTATGTAGCTAGTCCTGTGATCCTCCCCCCGCCACCCTCCTTCTCCGCTCCTCCCCCGCTTTTGGTTAGGTTTTTCCTCTTGATAATGTCCCACATAATTCTTAGGTTTTCTTCATTTTTTTAAATTCTTTTTTTTTTTCCCTCAAATTAATTGGTGTCAAGGGATTTATCTTCAATCTCACTAATTCTGACTCCCATTGTCTCAATTCTGCTCCTACGACCTTCTGTTGAGCTTCTAATTCTGAAATCTTATAGTTAATTTTTTGGATTTGTAGTTGCTGTCTCTGTACGGTCACTCCTGAGGTTCACCCTTCAGCCCATAAAACAAAAATGAGACTAAATGGGCACACCAGCCCAGGGGCAAGGAGGAGAAGGCAGAAGGGGACAGGAAAGCTGGTAACGGGAAACTCAATGTCGAGATGTTGACATATCGTGGGGTTGGCAACCAATGTCACAAAAGAATATGTGTATTAATTGTTTAATGAAAAACTAATTGGCTTTATAAACCTTCATCTAAAGTACAATAAAAAAATGAAGAAGAATGTTCCAGTTTTTCCTACTACTTGTGTGCCCCTGATTCAGAACAAGTGCATGGTGGGAAGAGACAATGTTCACAGAGGCTTTCTGTATGGCCTGTGCACTTTTATGATTGAATTGTGTCCCTTCAACATTTATGTTGAAATCCTAACCCCTGTACCTATGAACATGACCTTGCTTGGAAATAGGGTGTGTGAAAATGTTAAGACAAATTAAGCTAACTTTTGGTCATATGGGAGTTAGGGTAGATTCTAATTCAATCTGAGTAATGTCTTATAAAAGAGAAGAGCCACAGAGGGACTGACAGAGGGAAGATAGCCATGTGATAACAGAGGTATGATAAAGCTACAAGCCAAGGAATGCCTGGGGCTACCAAAAGCTGAATGAGACAAGAAAGGATCTTCACCCTTAGAGTTTGGAGAGAGCACGGCTCTGCTGACACTTAGAATTCAGACTACTAGCCTCAAGCACTGTAAGACAATAATTCTGTTCTTATAAGCCACCCAGTTTGTGGTACTTTGTAACGGCAGTCCTAGGAATCTAATACATTCACCTTTTGGGCATGTTGGTGACATGCACTAGCACCCATGACCCTCTGTTGCCATCACTGCTTTGCACCAAGAGTCATAGTAACAGCTTCCGGAAGGTGAGAATGGGAAGACATTACTGTGCATTGAATGCAGAGGGCCTTTATCCTGGCCAAGAGAAGTCTGTAAATACCTAATGGTGGGAAAGACATGCTTTAAACTATTTTAAAATGATAATTGTTGCAGAACCTGGTAAACCCAGAACTAAAAACAAACCAAAAAACCAAACCCATTGCCACTGAGTTGATTCTGACTCATAGTGACCCTACAGAACAGAACAGAGTAGAACTGTCCCATAGGGTTTCCAAGGAGCGGCTGGTGGATTTGAACTGCTGACCTTTTGGTTAGCAGCAGAGCTCATAACCACTGCGCCACTCAGAACTGGTCATCTTTAAATGAGACAAGAGTGTAGCATCCAGGATTCATCCTAAGCCAAACTTCTCTGGAGCACGAGTGAAAGTAAGGGCTGTTAGGTTAACAAGAACATCAAACTGATAGAATAATCTATTTTCTCTCTCAGTGGAGGTTCTGATAAGTATAATAATTACTCGTTGTTGCTATGAATGTTAAATCTGAACATGCCTTTTTATGTTAGCTTTGCCCCATCTTCTTTCAGCTTCCAATAACGACTCTGGATTATTGGAGAAGAGGATACTACCCACAGTCTCCAGAAGCAAAAGGAAAACCAAATGAGGAGGTGGGTAGAATTTTGAGAAGGGACCAGAACAACCACACTTAAAGAGCTGTTGGGTCCCAAAGCAGGTGCTTCTAGCAAGTATCTGGTAATTTAACCTCTCAGCAGGATACTCCTACCCCACCCAGACTTGTACCTCAAGTGTCAAAATAATTAGTGCAGGTCCTTGTCTTCTGTAGAGAAGTATCTTGCTTAATTATAAGTAAGTACAATATGCTGAGAATTTTGGGGGTCATCTCATTAAAATAGATTTCTGTTACTTACATAAGATGAAATTTCACAGAAAGAAAAATAGCCAGTATTTGTCATCCACAAATAAAACAAAATAGACACTGAGCCATGGATGTCAGTTCTATTTAAATGTCTACATCCATCTAACTCTGTTCTGCTATTGCTCAGTGATAACATTCTAAATGAACCATCATGGTTAGACACAACTAATGTCCCCTTAAACAGGATTTGTAAGAAAAACAATAAGGATAATTACTAAAGGTACCAATTTGTCTTCTGTCTTGGTTGTCTAGTGCTACTATAACAGAAATACCACAAGTGGATGGTTTTAACAAAGAGAAATTAATTCTCTCACAATCTAGTAGGCTAGAAGTCCAAATTCAGGGTATCAACTCCAGGGGAAGCCTCTGGAGGAAGGTCCTTTTCATCAATCTTCACTGGTCTGGGAGCTTCTCAGCACAGGGACCCTGGGTCCAAAGGATGCGCTATTCTCCAGGCTCTTGTTTCTTGGTGGTATGAGGTTTTCAAGTCTCTGCTGCTTGCTTCTCTTTTTATATCTCAAAAGAGATTGACATAAAACACAATCTAATCTTACGGATTGAGTCCTGCCTCATTAACATAACTGTCACTAATCCCACCTCATTAACATCATAGAGGTAGGATTTACACACACAGGAAAAATCACATCACATGACAAAATGTTGGACAATCACACAGTACTGGGAAATTGATAACACATTTTTGGGGGACACAATTCAATCCATAACAATGGCCTAGCCAAGTTGACAGATACTTTTAGGGGACACAGTTCAATCCATGACACCTTCCATGTCCACTAATTAAGAGAACATTTTGTTTAATTCATCTTTTCTCCACCCCCTACATCTATATACACACACTTAATAAAAACTTCATTCAGTCATCAATAAACTCATATTTACCAGTTGTCTTAGGCATCTAGTGCTGCTCTAACAGAAGTACCACAAGTGGATGTCTTTAGCAAAGAGAAATTTATCTTCTCACAGTCTAGAAGGCTTTAAGGCCAAATTCAGGGCATCAACTCCAGGGGAAAGCTTTCTCTCTATTGGCTCTGGAGGAAGGTCCTTGTCGTCATCCATCTTCCCCTGGACTAGGAGCTTCTCTGTGCAGGAACCTCAGATCTAAAGGACACCCTCTGCTCCTGGCGCTGCTTTCTTGGTGGTATGAGGTCCTCCTTGATAATTTTTTAAAAGAGAAAACAAAGAAAAATATCCAAAATAAAATAAAAAGAAACATACACGCAAAAGCAAAACAAAAAAAGGCAACTTCAGTTTGGGCTCCTGATAAAAAATCATGACTGTGGACAAAGTTATGAGACGTGAAGATATGGTTTGCTTTAATTAAGAGATACCATTGAATGCCTGTTTAGCATGTCCCAGCAGAGTTTTGTTTACTTGTCATAAAAGCCCTCTAAGGTGTTGGTTTGACGCAGTGGCTGCAACAATGGGCTCAAGCATAACAACGATTGTGAGGATGGTGCAGGACCAGGCAGTGTTTCGTTCTGTTGTACATAGGGTCACTATGAGTTGGAACCGACTTGACTGCACCTAACAATAATGACAACAAGGTGGTGGGTGTTGTTGTTGTTCAAGTCAGCTCCCAACTCATGGTGACCCCATGCACAACAGAACGAAACCCTTCCCGGTCCTGCACCATCCCCAGGATCAGTTTGGGATCTGACAGTTATGATCCATAGGATTTTCACTGGCTAATTTCTGGAAGTAGATCACCACGCATTTCTTCTTAGTTTGTCTTAGTCTGGAAACTCCGCTGAAACCTGTTCAGCATCATACTAATATGCAAGCCTCCACTGACAAATGAGTAGTAGCTATGCATAAGGTGCATTGGCCAGGAATCAAACCCAGGTTTCCTGCGTGGAAGGTAGAATTTTACAACTGAACCACCATTGCCCTCATGCCTGCTAACGTACGCACTATTATTCCATTTTATAGATGAAGAAGCCCTGGTTCTGAAGGTCCAGCTAAAGCTCCTTGTGCTGACTACAAATGTGGCTTTTTGCCTGGGCAAGTGAAGCTGCATTTTGAGCTACAGAAGGCCATTCTGAGGAAGCGACTGGTTTCATAATTGACATGCTTGGTTTTGACCCTTTGGGAAGACCCATAGGTTTCCAGAGAGAAATTAGAAATGAAACGTGTAAAGATGATCATAAATCCTAAAAGGGATTTACAGTTCCTTTCACAGATGCAAACAATAAAGCAAGATAAAATAAGTTAAAAAAATAGGAAAGGTGAAACAAAGGGAAGAAAAATAATGATAGGAAGCAGCAGCAATAAACTCACATGCCACTGTGCTCTTCTACTTGCCCACCCACGGCTGACAAATCAGACCCTCTTGGTATGAGCAAGACATTTCAGGAAGAGATAACGCCAATTTTGGTTCTTCTCTAATTTGTGTAAATTCGGTGAAAATTTCAGGCTGTTGCTTCAAGTAGAAATGAGCTCTAATTATCCTCCTGATTTTCATATCATTTTCTGTAAGTCGATGTTTCTTACTGTAGTTGATCAGCCGGAAAGTGCGAAAAGCTCCCATTTTCTGCACCCTCTGCATTCTTTTAAGTATGCTTTTCAAATGCTGTAAACTTATTGTCTTTTGAGTATTTGTTTGTGCAGAGAAAAAAAGGAGAGGTTCTGGAATGGTTTAGCATGTTGTTATATGTGATTTATCGAACCATGCATGCAGACTTACTATCAGAGCAGAGACAATGCTGTCTAAACCAGCATGGGAGTTTTTATTTCATTCCATATTGAGCTTTTGCTGTGTTTATTGGTCATCTTTGGCCTTATATAAAATATTTACCCTGTTATGTCTAAGGGGCCAACAATCTGAATAAATACTGGAAATATCATTATAGGAAGCTATTCTCTAGAACAGCTTGGTATTGTTCTGCTTGGGGCATTACCCACTGAATGGCCCCCAAACCATCATCTGGGTACTAGCTATGTAAGTCACCTTGTGTGAAGCTGTGCAGTAGCGATAGGAACCTGTGGCTTAAATCTTTAATCATATTTTGATTACTAAAAGTACAATTGTGCTTAAAAAAAAAGTGAATGCTATTTACATATCTCTCTATGTTCTTGGAAGAAAATGAACTCTTTATTTGGAGAGTATTTTAGAAGCCAAGGTCAAGGAAAATACTCTGTTCCTAACTAAATGCTTGTTGCTTGTTCAAGTGTACTTTGACAGCTAAGAACAATAGAGTAGATGAACTACTGATTTCTTTAGTTATTTTTCAAAAAAGGAACTGCTTTGGGTTTAAAAACAGCTTTCCTACAACAAGGAAATTTACCCCTCAAGGTTATTTAATCTGTTTATTCTTGATGTTAATTAAACAGTGACCTGGGCTTTTCACAGTTAGAGTAATTACTCTTAATGAAAAATTAACTATGGTCTTCTAGTAAAGATAGCACAAAAAACAAGACGTCCTGGGTGGAGGTGACCTGGCCCAGGACGTTGCACTTGGATGTGACAGCTCCTGTAGATGGCAGTGTAGCACTTCCACACAAGATCTGGCTGGGTGTTCCGGGGCTGCGGAAGAGGGGCTTGAAGGATAAAAGCTGCAGTGAGAGCCGACTTGCCCTCCAGCCACCAATTTAACGAAGTCGCTGGTTCGCTACTCGATTTCATAGTGGCCCTCTAAATGAGTCTTTTCTGAACTCAGCAAAAGTACAAACTGTTCCTTCATACATCCCAAGTTGTCCTTTTGGTGAAGTGGGTTTTTATTTTTTTTTTAATGCCTTCTATTTTTTGAAATTTGAAGTTTTTTCGAGGGGGATCTGACTTAAATATCCCTCTTCTTGAATTGCGGAAGCAGTTAGCCTAGCTGCTGAGCACTCCTTACGAGAGAATGAAAATCTCCTAAACTGAGGTGTTCATAAACTAAATTTATGATGCAAGTCAACACAGCACAATCCAAAATAACCCGCATCTGTCTGCATAAACTGTAGGGCCAGTTTTTCACTATTCTTAACTTTTTCTGCTCTTCGGATTGTTTTCCTTGCTTCTTTTTCTCGTAAACCTTTTGTTAAAAATTGTCATCCACTATCAAGCTCAGAGGACCAGGACAGCTGGAAATGGAAAAACAATCCAGTGAGCACACATTTAAGTAGACTGTAATGAAATGAGGGTAGGATGCCAATTATTTTCCTAATTGTTTTGACATTTGAAGCTGAATCAGGGTTATATTCTACTAGAGAGTAACCGTGATTGAAAGAATTTGTGGGGTCATGCCAATCATATAAGGCTGAATTTTCCTTTTCTATCTCCTCACACATTCCCATTTATTCAGCAAACCACTGAATGAGCACACAGTGTTAACTTTACACATTTATGATATATGTGTTACCCTTACAGAGCTCTGCTCCAGTGAATTGGAATACCCTATTGGAATGGTAAGAAGGCCTGTCTTCCTACAGCTTTTACATATACCCACAAAACGTATGTATGTCAAGAAATGACAAGTTTTGATATGAACGATGCATGGAATCTCTTTTTGATATAATTGGTATGAGCATTTTACAGGCAGAATCCTGCACGTAATAAGCAATCAATATATTTTATCAAATAAATGAAAGCAAAATGGAAGTAAAAATGGCGAAAAAACCAGAAGAAGAAAAAATACTTACTAGCTATCTAAATATCAGACAGATTTAAGAGAAGGAAGCCAAAATAGGTAGAAAATGAGGGTAAAAAATGGTCCTGGGCATAAGCTCTCAGGTATAGGAATAGGGCTAAGAGGAGATCAAAGAAACTGGAGGGATGAGAGGACGAACATGGCAGTACACATCAGAGGAGATTAACAACAAGCTGATGGCCAATGGCCCTTACCCATTGAGTGGTAAAAGAAAGATTAAGGAAATCTGAAAATTAAGAAGACCATCAACAGGAGGCAATTACCCAGCAGACAAATGGGGTCCAGAGAAGAGAAGAGTTGATGGATGTAACGGTGTGGGTGGGGACACCATGTGTAACTCATCAATCAGGTATCTTAGCAGGTCTTTTATGGCAAAGTTCATGCTTTCAAGACTTCAGATGAGAGTGCATTTTTAGGAGGTAAGAGTCCATAAAGGAACAGTGTATTTTTTTTTTGTTGTTGTTCTTTTTTGTTTTTATATAATTTATTTTATCTTTGTTGTTGTCAAGAATATATACAGCAGTACATACACAAGTTCAACAATTTCTACATGTACAATTAAGTGACATTGATTATATCCTTCAAGTTGTGTGACCATTCTCACCCTCCTTTTCCAGTTGTTCTTCCCTCATTAACATAAATTCTCTGCGTCCTAAGTTTCCTATCTAATCTTTCAAATTGCTATTGTCAGTTTGATCCTGTATAGATAGAACTTTAAAGAGCACAGTGCTCAAGGCTGACCATGCTGCAACAGTGAGTGAATTAGTTGTTTTTGGTGGACGCTGATGATGAAAACATTACCCAACAGAAAGCAAGATCCCCTTGATAGCGGGTACATGACATTTGAATCTAAGCAATTTAATGCTATCATTTTGAAGGGGAGCATTTTGATACCAGGAGAGTTTGATAAAGTTTTTTTTTTTTTAATTTTACTTTTTAAAAACATTCTTTAACATTTATATTTTTAAACTACTAAGCAATAAGGTCAATAGACATTCTCACCCAATTGACCACTGTCTTGGTAACCTACTACTGCTGTAACAGAAATACCACAAATGGGTGGCTTTAAAGAAATCTATTTTATTACAGTTCTGGGGGATGAAAGTCCAAATTGGGGTCTCAACTGTGTTCCTTCCTTGTTGGTAGACTCAGGTGTTCCTTGGTTCCTTGGAGTTTCTTGGCTTGTAGACAATCCTCGTATGGAGCTGTTTTTCCCTATATGTATGTGTGTGTCTGTGTCTATTCTGGTCTTCTTATAACTCAGAAGTGATTAGGTGTAGGATCCATCCTACACTGGTATGGCTTCATTAACATAACAGGAGAAAAACCTTATTTCCAAATAGGATCGCATCCACAGGTAGCTGTAAACCTGTTGCTGTCAAGTTGATTCGAACTCATAGCGACACTGTAGGACAGACTAGAACTGCCCCATAGGGTTTCCAAGGCTGTAAATCTTTATGGAAGCAGACTGCCATATCTTTCTCCTGTGGAGTAGCTAGTGGGTTCGAACTGATGACCTTTTGATTAGCAGCTGAGGGCTTAACCACTGTACCACTAGGGCCTGGAATTGAACACATAATTTTGAGGGTCACAGTTCAATCCGTAACAACCACCTCACTCAATGTTTAACCTAAAGCTCAGAGACAAGGTAAGGCTTCCAAATGAGTAAGGCTCAGGCATTGGGTGAGGCCCAGTATGAGGTGAGAGGTAAAGCAAAGAGGGAGTGAGGGCTAGGATGAGAGAAAGAAGTTGGTTGAAGCCTAGGGATGGAATAAATGTAAAGAATGTTCACCGAACTCAGATGGAGGTACGTCAGAATGGCTGACTCAAAAAGACCATGTCCAAATGTCCTCTTTTTATTCTAACCCATTGCCATTGAGTCAATTCTGACTCATAGCGACCCGATAGGACAGAGTAGAACTGTCTCATAGGGTTTCCACGTAGCAGCTGGTGATTTCAAACTGCTGACCTTTAGGTTAACAGCTGAGTTTAAATTGATCATAGCGGAAGAAGTTATGTTGTATCAGGTGATTTTATAGCTGAATTCAAACTAACTTTTTGATTGATAACTTGGGGTTGCATTTCTTTAACATACTATGTGAAATGAGTCTTTTTTCTCCCTTCCTCCCTCCTTCCTTTCCTGTTTTATTCCTTTTTTCCTTCTTCTCTCCTCCTCCCTTTTCCCCTCTGTTTTCTTCTTTCTTTATTCACTCCATTTCCCTCTTTTATTCTTTTTTCTTTCTTTCTCTCTTTCTTTCCCTCTGTCATGGATTGAATTCTGAATCAAATTATAATAAAATAAATGCAAGGTTCTCATTTGCTAATGTTCCCATTCATCTGTAATTTAGTCTACAGTACCATGAGAAATATCTGCATTCATTCTACGCAGAGGTGAATGATGACAAATAAATAAAATGTGAATTTGTTAAAGCAAACAAACAAAACAAAGCATCTCTTTCACTCTGTTGTTAAATGTATAATTCAGGAACATAAAATTGACTTTAAAAAAAAAAAAGATTAATATTCTAATACCAGGGTCTAGAAATCAGGGCTCAATGACTGTCATGGATTGAATTATGTCTCCCCAAAAACGTGTGTATCAATTTGGCTGGGCCATGATTTCCAGTATTGTATGGTTGTCCTCCATGTTGTGAATGCAATTTTATGTTAAAGAAGATTAGGGTGGGATTGTAACACCCTTACTAAGGTCACATCCCTGTTGTAATGAAAAGGGAGCTTCCCTGGGTTGTGGCCTACACCACTTTTTATCTTACAAGAGATAAAAGGAAAAGGAAGCAAGCAGAGAATTGGGGACCTCATACCACCAAGAAAGCAGTGCCGAGAACAGAGCACTTCCTTTGGACCTGGGGTCCCTGTGTGGAGAAGTTCCTAGTCCAGGGGGAGATTGATGAAAAGGTCGACAAAGAGAGAAAGCCTTCCCCTGGAGCTGACACCCTCCATTTGGACTTGTAGCCTACTAGACTGTGAGAAAAGAAATTTCTCTTTGTTAAAGCCATCCGCTTATGATATTTGGGTTAGAGCAGTACCAGATGACTAAGACACCCTCCTTCCCTCTTTCTTTTCCTCTCTTTTCTTCCTCCTTTCCTTCCTTCCTTTTTTGTTTCTCCTTTCCTTCTTCGTTCATTTTTTCCTCCCTTCTTTTATTCCTTCCTCCTTCTCTTCCTCCCTTTCTTTCATTTAAAATTTATTAATCACCTGGTATGTGTTAAGCTAACCACACAAGAAAAATTTGAATCCTTTGAGAAATACTGAAAGTTGCAGAAAAGGATGGATTGAATTTTTCAGATGAGTCAAAGAATTCCTTTCCAGCCTACCACACCCTGCTTATTTCACACATTTAGGAAAAAGTCATTTAAAAGTTAATCATCTTTTAGTATTTCCACAAACATTTGTCCACATATAGTAATGAAACAAATACTATTTATATCTAGAATTATAATTACACATAGGGATTGAATTATTTTCTTGTGATCTCTCATCTGTGCATTCCCAAGGTTTCAGTGGAGGTGGGAAAGGTAAAAAAGTCACAAGGTAAAGAATCTGTCCTTGGTGTGCCTTTGTGCTTAACCTGATGGCTTAATGTAGGATGATAGGTTTTCAGGAATGCAGATTTGCTCAAATGTTAATGCCAGAAGAAAAAAAAAGTTAATTGCACCCAAGTTTTGGAAGCCTATCAACTATTCAGCATGAAAATCACAAAGCTCAAACATTACAGTTAATCCTCAGACATTTCATGGCTATTACAATATTTACAGAGGGATATCTGGTTAGTTCTTAATTTTAATCTGGTGGTCCTTCTGTTATTTTGGCCTAAATCCTGGTTGTCTGTTTTTCAGTAAAATGCTAGAGTGGGTTATGACATTCCTCTTCCCTCGTGTCACCAACTCAATCAAACTGCCCTTAGGTCATGCCTACGCCATAATGATAATAACCATCTTTCATATTATGGTTTGTAAAGCCCTTTCATGTATATTAATTCACTTAATACAGCAGTCCTGTAAGGAGTGCATTATTACAGATAATTTTGCAGATTGGTTAACTAACCCAAGTTCATAGAGGCAAATAGAGGTGCTCAACCACAAATCTACTCTAAATCAGGGTGGTATTTTCAAATGGGATTCCTGCCCCTCACCAACTGGATTTTTTCAACTCCAGGATGAATGTTACTGTGTCTTGCTAGCCCATTAAACACATTATAAACACACCCATGGTTTTGTGTGGGTGCTGTCTTTACTCCTGTCCTATTTCTGGGCCCATTCTGGGAACTATAATAAAACATGAGTCTTAGACTTACTGATTGCTCCCTGGGCCTGGACCTTGGTTGTCACTCTGAGTTTCTGCCTTTAAACTCCAGCATCGCTTTATTACCTGCTTTGAAACCTATACATACATATATACGTATATATATGTGTATAATGCCATCATCATCAACACCATCATCATTTATACATCCTTAAGATGATCCTGATCCACAGGAAAGGAAAGTAAATCTAAGAGATCAGTGTTCTATCAGGGTGCAAGAGTCAAAATTTGTGGATTAGATGTTGGAAACTTCTTGTCCTAATGACCAATTTAGTGATCAATTGCTAAATAATCACTTTCTATGGTTACACAAAACTATATAAGACTTACTCAATTTAACTACCTGCCATTAAGAAGATTCCATAAATACTGGCAAGAGACCCAGGCCAAGGACTATTTCAGCTACTTCTATAGCATACTAATTAAACAATTTGTCTGGAAAAATCTCCCTATTCTAAGACATAGCCATAAAATAGCCTTTAAGCAAAATTTAATGAAAACTTTTGTTTACAGACTTTTGAACCCATGGGTACCCATAACTAACAAGGATCAGTTTATTCTTGAATACAATAATGAATTAATATTAAAATAAATTTCTCCCTAATGTTACATATTTTACATCTTTAGATAGATCATAAAGTAAACTTTGCTGTGTGGCCTCAATTATTTGCTCAGTTATTAAACATTTATCATGCACTTACTAGTTACAGTGTCCTAGGCTATGCCCTGGAGATGCGAAGATGAACCAGATCATCTCTTCCTTCTAGGAGCTCATAGTCTAATTGGGAGGAGATGGATAAGTAAAGAATAAACAAATATGTGCTCTCATTCACTAATACTTGTATTAGAACAGGCTTTCATGGGGTGCTTCATAATAACCTTCATGTTGGGAGACAATTCTCCATGGGTCTCTCTGCATGCCTTATGAGCAGAGGCACTGACAGATTGTTGTTCCAGATTATCTTTTCAAGGATGTTTATATAATGAGCAACTTGGATTATAGAGATAATATCTATCTATGGAGTAGAGAGCAGATGTATTTACTGTCCAATATAATAAAGATCATGTCTCCCTCTGGAGCAAAGGTTGGGGTTAGACTTGCTTGTATCCCATTATAAAAGATTTGGGTTCCCTAAGCTCAGGACTCCTCTGCTGTGATGCAAACCCACTGCAAACATAGCATCCATCTGGGCTGTTTCACTTCATATCCATGGAACATGAGGGCAAGCAGAACTAACATGAATATGAAACTCATGCTGCTTACTGTGCTGAGAGTTACAAAGTCTTTTGTCTCTGACTTGGAAGTCTCTTGTCTTCTGCTAGCATCTATGAAACAGGCAGACTAACTCTTTAGCTTACAAGCAGGGAAAAACCTCAGATCTCTCACAGTCTTAACACTTCAATCCATGAATTTGGAATGCATTTGAATATCATTCTTTTTCAAAAGAGAACCTACTGGAAAAATATATCTTCCAAATCTTCCATTTATCCTTCATTTCTGGTCTTGAGTAATTGTATCTTCATCACTGCCCATATGTAATAAAAGTCCAGGCTGCCTAACTTACCCAAATGGCTGCTATGCCCTTTTCTTAAAGAGCTGGACTGTAAAACAAACATTTGGAGAGGGAAATTGAAACACATTATAATAAAATAAATGCAATGTTCTCATTTGCTAATGTTCCCATTCATCTGTAATTTAGTCTACGGTACCATGAGAAATATCTGCATTCATTCTAATCAGAGGTGAATGATGACAAATCAATAAAATGTGAATTTGTTAAAGCAAACAAACAAAACAAAGAATCTCTTTCACTCTGTTGTTAATATATAATTTGGGAAAATAAAATTGACTTAAAAAAAAAGATTGATAGTCTAATACTAGGGTCTAGAGATCAGTGGTCAATAACCTTTGATCTTTTGTTCTTAATTTGCAATATTTTACTAGAATATTCCACTGGAATATTGGTCCTTGTGTCCTTTTTTAGCCAACGCCAGAGGCTAGGTAGAGTCTCAGATATCCTGGTGTAGAATTTAGAGAATGCAGTAGAGAATCTTGCATTTTAATAAGAATTACTATAGGACAGACTAGAGCTGCCCCATAAAGTTTCCAAGGAGTGGCTGATGGATTCGAACTTCTGACCTTTTGGTCAGCTGCTGTAGCTCTTAACCATTATACCACCAGGGTTTCCAAAGAAGAATTACAGAGTCTCTTTAGGTATTTTAAGTAAAAAGTATAGCTCAAACCAGTGCCCAGATAATACAAATTGACCCTGATAGGCAGACCCGTCATATCATTTATTTAGTATATCAATAATGGCAATATAATGCATGCAACTTAGTAAGCCAAATGACTCCAAATGAGCAAGAAGAGGAGTTAAAGAATTGATGGTGAAAGCAGAGGGCACAAACTTTAATTGCTAACTGCTGAGTGTCTTATGGAGAGAAATAGAGATGGACAGGATATCAATCTTTGCATTTTCAACTAAACCAAAAACCAAACCAAACACATTGCTGTCAAGTTGATTCCGACTCATAGCAACCCTATAGGACAGAGTAGAACTGCCCCATACAGTTTCCAAGAAGCTCCTGGTGGATTTGAACTGCCAATCTTTTGGTTAGCAGCCATAGCTCTTAACCACTACGCCACCAGCGTTTCCAACTAGTACTACTGAAATTGTGATTTCTTAAAGAAGTTCTATAATCACTTTAGCTGAGGATTTGGCTCTATTACTCGTCTGGTTTCCTACGCTGGGTGTATTGTTTCCAAACACATTGAACAGTAATAGACCAAATGGGAGCCGCAAGGGCTCCCTTTGTGTCTTTAGCCTATGGCCCTTCCCCCATCCCCCACCCTCACCCCACCCCAAAGGACTCTGTTTGCTTCTTTCTCCAGGGCCATACCTTCATCCTAACTGGAGTTTTATCACTGTGGTGATGAGAATAGGCCCAAAAGATGAATTCAAGAGAAAGACAGTTTTTATTATAGCTACAACAAAGCAGTCTTAAACCACCTGTTCTAAGCTTCCTTTGTGTTGTTCAATTCTTTGGGAATTGAAAGGGAGGGTTCTTTTTCTTCTGGAGAATCTGTACAATTGACTCGTATCCCACCAGTTCCAAAGGAAGGTGTAAAATAGAGATAAGCAACACAAAACAAAGCAAAAGGAAAGAGAAAGAATCCAAGATAGATAAAAGTGGAACCACAGAGAGAAAGAGAGAGAGAGAGAGAGAGAGAGAGAGAGATCTCAAAAGAGGCAGATAACTCTACTCCTTTCACTAAAATTTTACTCCCTAGGACCATGACCAAAATGAGTATCCTTGACCTCTATCAGACTCTAGGCTCTGTGTATACCATATGTGAGTCTGGAACTCTTCCTATAAGAAATGACTTACCCAAGAGGCTGCTGTCGCCTTAAATGAGAAGGTAATCACAGTTTCGGAACTACTGCTTCTATATATCCATTTAGACCAAGGAAGTGAGTAGTTCATCTCTCCCATGGAGATTGAATCTCTTTTGTTTATTGTATCCAGAAGCCTCTGAAATATATCAGGATATTATTTAATTAAATTTACCCATGAACAATATGTTACCCTTATTATATTTAACTAGCCAAACTCTCTAACTCCCAATGCTCCATTATTAAGTCAATCTTTTGTTCCTATGGAGAATTAAAGTGCTTCAGTGAGTCTCTTCTTCCTTGTACCCCTAAAGAGATTAGAGACTCAAGGTATATACAAATAATTTCTTCTTCCATTTTGTTTTTCTTATTCTTCTCAATATAGCCAAAGGGGTCTTTCTCGGCAGCCTGGTTAGAATCTAATTCTCAAACTTTTGACAGCTTCTGCCTGGGGCATCCATGGGAGTTTATGCAGTTTATTCTAACTCTCCAAAAGTGGAGTGAATTTACCCAAAGTGTTTCCTGTGCTCCACTTTTCCAAAGTTCCATAGGGGCAATGGGATACATAGGAACACATAAATGTAAGGTCCATAACCACATTTGGGAAACTCAAGTACATTCCCTAAAAACATGTGACCGCAGAAATAGCTTGTAATATAAGCATCAATTTCCATAAACCATGGCATTTCCCCAAGCAAAGCTAGTTTTTCCAGGATCCATTACATGTTACATTCTAGACTGTGATTCTCAACCCTTTTCCATTCCAGTTGCTGTTGAGTTGATTCCTACTCATGGCGACCCTCTGTGCGTCAGAGTAAAACTGCTCCATAGGATTTTTTTTGGAAGTAGGTTGCTTGGCCTTTCTTCTAAGGTGCCTCTGGGTGGACTCGAACCCCTCACCTTTCAGTTAGCAGCTAGGCACATTAAGTGTTCGTACCACTTTAAGATTACCTGGGGAGATTTTAGAAAATATTGCTCTTCAGGCCCCACCCCAAACCAACTAAATATCTAGGGGTGATTATTAGTTTTTCTTAAAGGGTTGAAAAAACTCACTGATGAAGACACAATTTATGTCTATTTTCAGCTGTAAATTATAACACGGATTAAATTATCTAAGGGGAGAAGAGAGACTGAGAAAGGAAAGTGAGAAGCAGGTAGAGGAGTCATGATTTCAACTCTACCAGGTCCCATAAGAGGTTTATGGGTGGCACAAATAGTTTGTGCTGGACTACTAACTTAAAGGTTGGCCGTTAGAACTCACCGAGTGGCACCATGGAAGAAAGGCCTGGATCTACTTCTGTAAAGATAACAACCAAGAAAACTCTAGGGAGCAGTTTTACTCTGTAGCACATGGTGTTGTCATGAGTCTGAATCAACTTGACAACAGCAAGTTTGGTTTTGGTTTGTTGTTGTTGCTTGGGTGTTGTTGAGTCAGTTCCAACTTATAGTCACCCTAGGTACAACAGAACGAAACACTGCCCAATCCTGCTCCATCCTTACAATCAGTGCTATGTTTGAGCCCATTGGTGCAGCCACTGTGTCAACCCATCTTGTTGAGGTTTTGGTTTAGGTCCCATAAATCCATGCTTGTTACCCAGAATCCACCACTTGCTAACTTAGAAGATAGGACTTATTTGGGATCAGTTTCCTATGAAGACATTCATTGTGCACTAAGCGTTCATATTGAAGAAAGACGGGGGAAGACCTTGAAGAACCGTGTGCTACTAGGAAGTCAAGTACAGTGAAGTTCAGGTATCTCTCAAGTTTTTTCTCTTATCATAACCTCTCCTGGAGAAGGAGAAGTAAAAAAAGAAAATATAAAAAACAAAGCAGGGTGGCATTCAGTAATAAATGCAATGTGCTAATGAGGGATATTTGTTGGGGAAAGTATTAGAATCCTTCCCTACACAAATGTTTACACTGAAAGTTAAAATGGCTTCCATGCTTAATGAAAACTGGTCATCCTACACATCAAAATGAGCATACGCGAATATACAACGATATTCACCTTGGAACACCATACCTTCCCCAAGCATAGGGGAAATATCAGATCTTTGATGTTGTTTCAGAAACAGGACCTTGTGCTCTTTCTTGCCAATAGAGGAATGCGCTGGTGGGGCTCATTTCCCTGATGTGCCAGGAGAAGAAACGTGTGAAGCCCTCCTCAGAATTCCTCGGGTCGTCTGTGCCAGGGCCATGCCCCTCACAGAGTTTACACGCGGATTTCAAGTGTCTCACTGTGTCTGTCAACATAACCCTTTCATAAGTTGAAAACTTCCTATGCTTGTAGAAAATGTGAGGTGAAACAATCGTTTCTCACCCTTCAGTTTCAAAAGAAACGGCACAGCAGCTGCAAAATTCATTCCTGCCCAACGTAGGCCTATTATACTCTTGATTGGTTTGGTAGCTTTATCTGCCGACTGACTGTAATTGAGGAAAACATTGATTAATTGATCTGTTCTATACGGCAATGAGGAATATGTCGTATGCGGATCAGCCTTTAATTATTTTTATTTAGGTCCCCATCAGATAAATAAGTGACTAGGCAGTATCATCATCGGTCTGTGGCATGGAAAGAAACAGTTCACATTACATGCTGCAAATTTAGAAATAGCTTAAAATGTCCATCCTAGGAATTTAGAATGGATCTTTGCCCAGTAAGGTTTTGACCTCCTATGTACAATGCAAATTATAATAATGTATTGCTTTTGTGCAAAGCTTTGCAGTTTACAAACTATTTTCTTATGCATTATCCCATTTGACCCTCACAACAGATCTGAGAGGTAGACTGGGCAGGCAGGTGTTATTATTCCCCTTTTACCAGCAAAGCGACTAAGGCTGGGGAGATTTTTTTTTCTCTTTCTTTTTTTACCCCCAGGTAATTTGCCCTATTTTAGTCTGCAGAGTATGGGGAGCAAAGGCGAGTATGAAATTATTCTGGCTAGTCAAGCATATTTACAGCATTAATCATCGCCTCAAACAATGCCATACTTATCAACACTGTTTCTTACCATTAAACGCGTTGAAATAGAACCTGTCATTATAATGTGAAATATTATTACTTGGATTTCAAATGTGCTAAAAGGCACTGTCTCCTCTAATCTGATGCTATGTGCAGCAGAAGCCTAAGATAATAACCCATTAGCCAGAGGTTTTAAGGTTTTCCCACTGTATTACAAAAGCCATGGGAAAAAATATTCTTAAGCATGAAATTAGTGTGGATTCTTGACAGTCAGGGAAACAGAGGTTGAATACAGAATATTAATATTGAACAACATATGTGCTGTACTACCAAACAAGAATCACTGAGCACTTTCCATGTGCCTAGAAGTATGCTGAGTGCTGAGGGAGTTTAAAACAAGTTCCCCACCCACAGAGTTAGCAATCTAGTTAGGTGTTTACCATTGAATAATCTATGCAGATCCCATTCCTTAATGAGAAGCTAAGAGTTGGGAGCATATGGAACAATAAATGCTCTGGTAATATTAAAGATGATAAAAAGTAGAAATACATTTCTTTCCTGCCCCATTTTCCTCTGCTAATTTGGCAGAGCATGATAGCCTGAACAAAAGCGTGTCAATAGGAATCTGCGCTAAGAAAGCAATATTTTCATCCTTTCTAATGTTGGTCTGCAAGCCAAAGTGACAACTGACAATTGTTCAATGAAAGGTCAGAAAACAAGCATGCAGCTGGATTTGTTTCGGGCTTACCTTCTCTCTCTTGGATGAAGGAAACAATCCGCCTAAGTCATATAACCTGAGGCTCTTCATGTCTGACTAAACTGCAGTCATAGAGTTGAAGATGATTATAATTTGTTTCTTCATGCCCTTGCCACTGAAATGGTTATGTCATTTTCAAAGACAAGCACAATTTCCAAAGATCAGTTTCCTTTTCATTAGAAAATTAGTAGTTTTGCTTTTTGCAGTAATTGAAAAAGATTAATAAGGGGGGTAATGCAGAAATAAGAATTACTGCCTTCGAGGGGAAAAGAGACAAAAAAAAAAATGTCAGTGGTAGGGGAAGGGGTGTTTGACAGGGCTGGGACGTCCAGGTTGCCCAGGGAGTCAAGGGTAGCTAGAAGGATAATTATGATTTTGGTTCTCTTGAAATAATTAAAGGATTAGTGGTCCCAGTGAGGACAAAGAGACAGTGTCCATAGAGTAATAAAACCCTTTCTTCGATACCAACAGACATTGACAAATAGCTCCCACTATGAGTTGGAATCGACTCGACGGCAACGGGTTTGGTTTTTGTCGGTAAGAGACAAGATTTCATTCTAAATCCTAGTATCCCTGTGCCCAGTACCTCCTCCCTACCCACCCATTCACCTTTAGGTGTGACTGACGTTCATGCTCTCCTTTCCCAACCCTCAGGGTCCTCCGTCTTTCCTCAGGGTGTTTACAGGTGTTTCCTGAGCCCTGATGGTACAATGGTTAAGCGGTCCGCTGCTAACTGTAAGGCTGGCGGTTTGAACCCACCCAGCTACTCTGCAGGAGAAAGACTTGGTGATCTGCTCCTGTAAAGATTACAACATAGGAAACCCTATAGGGCAGTTCTACACTGTCCTATAGGGTTTGCTATGCATCAAAAATCAACTTGACAGCATACAACAACCTACTCTTTACTTCTGGCCCCATTTGCCTTGAGTGAAACTTGGGGCAATGCACAGATAGGAACTAGATGGCCAGCCAGGAGCACAAGAGTGTGGTGGTGTAATCAGGTGCATTAGGGAGGGGCTGAGGAGACCCTGCCTCAGTCAGAGGCATGAAGAAAATGAAAAGCTGCAGGGACAACAGAGGATGGTTTCTAGTTCATCCATCTGATTGGAATTGCCAGGTAGGACTAATGGGAGCTATCAACACAGATCTGAAGTTCAGTGTTGAAAGCCAGTGGACAGGTTAAGACTCCTACATAACGGCCTGCTAATAACTGTTATAGAGACTGGAACCAAAAAAAAAAAATAATAATAATCATACGCACAGGCATGTGTGCATGTACACACACATGCACACACACGCACACACACACCCCCCTAGTCCCTGGGTGGGAAAAATGGTTAAGTGGTCAGCTACTAATTGAAAGACTGGGGTTCAAACCCACCCAGAGATGCCTCAGAAAAAAGACCTGGCAATCTGCTTCTGAAAGGTCACAGCTATGAAAACCCTACGGAGTTCAGTTCTTCTCCGCAATACATGCGGTTGCCATGAGTTGGAATTCACTTGATGGCAACTGGTTTGGTTTTTTATTGGTTTTATACACACATACACATACACACATGCACACACACACACACACACACACACACACACAAGCATATGTATACATATACATATACATATTGTCCTTTGGAAACCCCGGTGGCATAGTGGTTAAGAGCTATGGCTGCTAACCAAAAGGTCAGCAGTTCGAATCCACCACGTGCTCCTTGGAAACCCTATGGGACAGTTCTACTCTGTCTTATAGGGTCACTATGAGTTGGAATCGACTCAATGACAATGGGTTTTTTTTTTTTTAATTGTTGTTGTTGTTAGGTGCTGTCAAGTCAGTTCTCACTCATAGTGACCCTATGTAAAATAGAACAAAATGTTGCTCCGTCCCGTGCCATCCTCACAGTAGTAAGTATGTTTAGTCCATTGTTGCAGCCATGGTGTCATTCCATCTCATTGAGGGTCCTCCTCTTTTTCACTGACCCTCTACTTTACTAAGCATGGTGTCATTCTCCAGGGATTGATACCTCCTAAAAACACGTCCAAATTATGTGAGACGAAGTCTCCCCATCCTTGCTTCTTAGGAGCATTCTGGCTGTACTTCTTCCAAGACAGTTTGGTTCATTCTTCTGGCTGTCCATGGTATATTTAATATTCTTCTCCAACATTATAATTCAAATGCCTCAATTCTTCTTTGGTCTTCCTTATTCATTGTCTAGCTTTCACATGCATCTGAGGCCATTGAAAACACCATGACTTGGGTCAAGCACACCTTAGTCCTCAAAGTGACGTCTTTGCTTTTTAACACTTTAAAGAGGTCTTTTGCAGCAGATTTGCCCAATGCAATGTGTGCTTTGATTTCTTGACTGCTGCTTCCATGATGTTGATTGTGGCTCCAAGTAAAATGAAATCCTTGACAACTTCAATCTTTCTCCGTTTACCACGATTTGCTTATTGGTCCAGTTGTAAGGATTTTTGTTTTCTTTATGTTGAGGTGTAATCAATACTGAGGGCTGTAGTCTTTGATCTTCATCAGTAAGTGCTTTAAGATCTCTTCATTTTCAGCAAGCCAGGTTGTGTCCTCTGCATAACGCAGGTTGTTAATGAGTCTTCCTCCAATCCTGATGCCATGTTCTCCATATAGTCCAGTTTCTTGGATTATTTGCTCAGTATACAGATTGAATAAGTATGATGAAAGGATACAACCCCGGCTCATGCATTTTCTGATTCTAAACCATGCGGTATCCCCTTGTTCTGTTTGAATGATTGCCTCTCATAATATTTTACATACACACACACACACACACACACACACACACACACACACACACACAAAGAGAGAGAGAGAGACCAAAATCTGGCAAAGGATAGAAGAGATTCAACCCGTGAAATAATAAAACCACACTGGGTGAAATTCACATCCACAAGGCTCTTCCTCTGAAGGCAGTTCTCCGTCTCCTCATGAGGCTAGGGAAAAGTCACAGTCTTATTGACCTGAGGAGTTAGAGGGCAAAGTTCGGGATGCCAAAGTTGCTGGAAATTGAGGAGAATATCCCTGAAAGGAAGAAGCGAAAACAATCTTGAAAACTTACCCTATGTGATTTCAGGACTTCTATAAAGGTACAATCAAGACAGAGTGGAATTGGCATAACGAGAGAACAAGGAAGAAATGCAACAGAATGGAGAGTTCAGACTTAAACCAACATATATATGATCAATTTTACTTTTTACCAAAGACCAAAGTAATTCAAAGAGGAGAAAATGATTTTTTTCAAAAAAATGCTAGAATAACTGGATAAACATATGAAAATATATGAACATAGACCTCTACTTCATATTATATACAGAAATAAATTTGAAATGGATTGCAGATCTAAACGTAAATTTTAAAAAATGTAAAACTTCTAGGAGAAAACATAGTAGTCCCTTGGTGGCACAGTAAAGTCCTTGGCTACTAACCAAAAGGTCGGCAGTTTGAATCCATCCAGAGGTGCCTCGAAAGAAAGACATGGCCATCTATTTCTGACAAGTCACAGCCATTGAAAACCTCATGCACAGTTTTACTCTGAAACACATAGGGTTACCATGAGTTTTAATCGACAGAATGGCAACTGGTGGTGGTAGGAGAAAACATATGGGAATATCTTTATGATGTTGGACTAGGCAAAGACTTATTTATTTATTTGTTTATTTATTAATATAGACTCATAGATCCGTATTTTATTCAGTAATTTATAATTCATTAAAGCCAATATTCAATTTGATGGTCAATTATCAAATCTGGCCAATGCGAGCCTCTGAAGCTGGATCCTATGTCCTTTTGTTATGTTCGTATTATTCTTGAAGTATTTCTTTATTTTCTGACACTAGATACTCTAGACTTATGTTGTATTTTCTCTTCACTAGCTCTGGACTCAGCTATTTCTCCAAGGAGACCTGGTCCCTTTTAGTGTGGAATGGTATAGGAACAAGATGCAGACTTTTCCTTTGGCTAGATAAACAGATATCATATTTAATTTCATGGCCAGCGGGACCTTTTTTACAGAGTATCATCTCCGAGTTCATTCAAGCTATTAACCTCTCCCTTGAAGGTGCTCATAGTTTTACTAGAGAGACAAAACAAACGTATTTGAAACAAGAGAAAATGATAAAAGAAATATATTTTAGCATTCAATCTACAGCCTTTGGTTGCTATGGAATTTTAGAAGAGAGAAGTTGTAGGTTTTGCAATGGTCAAAGAATGACAACTATGAGGATGGAGGAATCAAGGAAAATTTATTGCAGGTGTGGGCATGGTGAGAGCAAAGGCTGGAGGGAATGGAGTGCTCTCTGGAGAGTGAGCAGACTGGACTGGTGGATGATGAAGCAGGTTGGACAGGTGTTGTGAATAAGTTTCTTTCAACAGAAAGATGTGAGAATTTCCTGTTATGTAGCCAGATCATTTCACCCAAACATCCTACTCTCCAGTCAGATAGAAGGCTGACCAGAGATGAGGCAATAGACTGCCCATTCATTTTTAGCGTAATGAGTTGCTTACCTATATCTCTGAGGCACACTGACAATGAAATATGGTAATCTTCTCCTTGGTGTCCTTCCAAAGACAGTTCCTTGGCTTCTGGGTTAGGAATTGAATGCCCAGAATAGAATAACTTGAAGAACTCACAGAGCCTATGCTTATGATTATGGTTTATTACAGGGAAAGGATACAGCTTGAAATCAGTGAAGGGAAAAGGTGCATGGGGAGAAATCCAGGAGAAACCATACACAACTAACATGAGGATATGCTTAGTTTTCCCAGTAACAGTGTGTAAAAACACATGTGAAGTATTGCCAACCAAGGAAGCTCACCCGAAACTTGATATCCAAGGTTTTTATTGGGGGTCAGTCACATAATCATGCAGTGCGTGCATAACTGACCTCAACTACTCAGACTTCAGTTGCCTCTCTACCATCCCTCAAGAGCAAAGCAAATGTTCACCATAAATCACATTCATAGGATAAACTTATCTGGTAAACTGGCACAGTCTGGCCCAAAGCCTCAAGCATATAAAGTCACTCTTTTTTTAAAAAAATTTTTTTTATTGTACTTTAGGTGAAGGTTTACAGAACAAATAGTTTCTCATTACACAGTCAGTACGCATATTGTTTTATGACATTGGTTAACAAACCCACAACATGTCAACACTCTCACTTCTCTACCTTGGAGGACCTTTTTTCTTTTTTTGGTGAAAATATACATAGCCAAAGATACACCATCTCAAAAATTTCTACGTGTAGAATTCAGTGACATCAATTACGTTCTTCCAGTTGTGCTGCTATTCTCACTATCCTTTTCCAAATTATTCCACCACCATTATCTTCAACTCACTGCCCCTAGGCTTCCCATCAAAACTTTTGAGTTGCTGTTGTCAATTTGATCTCACATTCTTTTTTTTTTTTTTGTACTTTAGATGAAGATTTACAGAACAGAATAGTTTCCCGTTAAACAGTTAGTACACATATTGCCCTATGACAATAGTTAACAACCCCACTACAGGTCAACAATGTCCTTTCTCAACCTTGGGTTCCCTATCACTGGCTTTCCTGCCCCCTTCTGCCTTCTAGTCCTTGTACCTGGACTGCTGTGCCTCATTAGTCCCATTTGGTTTTATGGGGCTGTCTGATCCCCTGCTGAACGGGGAACTGTGGGAGTGACTTCACCACTGAGCTAAAAGGGTGTCTGGGGGCCATACTCTTGGGGTTTCTCCAGTCTCTGTCAGGCCAGTAAATCTGGTCTTTTTTTGGGTGTTAGAATTTTGTTCTACATCCTTTTCCAGCTCTGTCTAGGACCCTCTGTTGTGATCCTGGTCAGAGCAGTCAGTGGTGGTAGCTGGGCACCATAAAGCTGTACTGGACTCAGTCTGATGGAGGCCTTGGTAGCTGTGGTCCATTAGTCCTTTGGACTAATCTTTTCCTTGTATCCTGTTCTCTTCATTCTCCCTTGCTCCTGAAGGGGTGAGACCAGTGGAGTATCTTAGATGGCTGCTCCCAGGCTTTTAAGACCCCAGACGCTACTCACCAAGGTCGAATGCAGAACATTGTCTTTATAAACTGTGTTATGCCAATGGAGCTACATGTTCCCCGAGACCATGGTCCCCACAGCCCTCCACCCAGCCATTCAGTCTCTCAGGGTGTTTGGATGTGTCTATGGAGCTTCCATGGCCTTTCCTTGTACAAGCTGTACTGGCTTCTCCCGTACTGTGTACTGTCTTAACCTTCACCAAAGTTACCACTTATCTATTGTCTATTTAGTTCCTCCCTACACGTCCCATCTCTGGTAACCAACAAAGATTGTTTCTTTTTGTGTATAAACTTTTTCATGAGTTTTTACGGTAGTGTACAATATTTGTCCTTTTGTGATTGACTGATTTCACTCAGCATAATGTCCTCCAATTTCATCCATGTTATGAGATGCTCCACAGATTCATCATTGTTCTTTATCATTACATGATACTCCATTGTGTGTATGTACCATAGTTGGTTTAGCCATTCATCTGCTGATGGGCATCTAGGTTGTTTCCATCTTTTTGCTATTGTGAACAATGCTGCAATGAACATGAGTGTGCATATGTCTATTTGCGTGATGGCACTTATTTCTCTAAGATACATTCCTAGGAGTGAGATTGCTGGATCGTATGGTATTTCTATTTCTAGCTTTCTAAGGAAGTGCCATATCAGTTTCCAAAATGGTTGTATCATTATGCATTCCCACCAGCAGTGCATAAGGTTCTGATCTCCACGCAGCCTCTCGAACATTTGTTATTTCCAGTGTTTTT
Source organism: Dugong dugon (assembly GCA_030035585.1). NCBI lineage: Eukaryota > Metazoa > Chordata > Mammalia > Sirenia > Dugongidae > Dugong > Dugong dugon. Next base: position 13,361,248 of record CM057465.1, read on the forward strand.
GATTCATGTCAGTAATGCCGGGGTGAGATGGTATCTCACTGTGGTTTTAATTTGCATTTCTCTAATGGCTAGTGATCGCGAGCATTTCATTCATCTGTCTATTGGCCGCTTGAATGTCTTGTTTGGTGAAGTGTCTGTTCGTTTCCTTTGCCCAATTTTTAATTGGATTATTTGTCTTTTTGTTGTAGAGGTGTTGGATTTTCTTGTAGATTACAGAAATTAGACCTTTGTCTGACTTGTAATGTCCAAAATTTTTTCCCAATCTGTAGGTTCTCTTTTTACGCTTTCGCTGAAGTATTTTGAAGAGCATAGGGGTTTGATTTTTAGACGATCCTGGTTATCTAGCTTATCTTCTGGAGTTTGTGTGTTGTTTGTTATAGTTTGTATCCTGTTAATGCAGTGTATTAGGGACTCTAGCATTGATCCTATTTTTTCGTCTATGAACTTTATAGTCTTGGACTTTATATTTAGGTCTTTGATCCATTTTGAATTAGTTTTTGTATATGGTGAGAGGTATGGGTCCTGCTTGATTTTTTTGCAGATGGACATCCAGTTTTGCCAGCACCATTTGTTAAAAAGACAGTCTTTTCCTCATTTGATGGATTTCAGGCCCTTGTCAAAGATCAGGTGACCGTAGGTGGATGGATTTACATCTGGGTTCTCAATTCTGTTCCATTTGGTCAATGTATCTGTCGTTGTACCAGCACCAGGCTGTTTTGACCACCGTAGCTATATAGCTGGTTCTGAGCTCAGGTAGTGTGAGTCCTCCCACTTTATTCTTCTTCTTGAATAGTGCTTTACTTATTCGGGGCTTCTTTCCCTTCCATATAAAGTTAATGATTAGTTTTTCCAACTCTTTAAAGAATGTTGTTGGTATTTGGATAGGGATTACATTGTATTTATAAATTACTTTGGGTTGAATTGTCATTTTCATAATGTTGAGACTACCTATCCATGAACATGGCATGTTTCTCCATTTATGTAGATCCCTTTGGGTTTCTTGCAGTAGTGTTTTGTAGTTTTCTTTGTATAGGTCTTTTACATCCCTGGTTAGATTTATTTCTAAGTACTTTATTTTTTTAGGGCCCATTATAAATGGTATTTTTTTCCTGATTTCTTTTTCATTGTTCTCCTTATTAGTGTATAGGAATCCAACCAATTTTTGTATGTTTATCTTGTATCCTGTTACTCTGCTGAATCTTTCTATTAGTTCCAGTAGTTTCCTCATGGAGTCTTTAGGGTTTTCTATGTATAGTATCATATCATCTGCAAACAGGGACAGTTTCACTTCTTCATTACCAGTTTAGTTGCCCTTTATTTCTTTTTCTTGCTTTATTGCTCTAGCTAGGACTTCTAGTACAACATTAAATAAGAGTGGTGATAAAGGGCATCTTTGTCTTGTTCCTGTTCTCAAAGGAAATGTTTTCAGCCTCTTTGTGTTAAGAATGATGTCAGCCATTGGTTTTGCATAAATGTCCTTCTTATAGTGAGCAATTTCCCTTCTATACCTATTTTATTGAGAGTTTTTTTTTTTTTTATCAGGAATGGGTGTTGGACTTTGTCGAATGCATTTTTGACATCGATCGAGATGATTGTATGATTCTGTTCTTTCTTTTTATTTATGTCGTGGATTATGTTGATTGATTTTCTAATGTTGAACCATCCTTGCATACCTGGTATGAATCCTGCTTGGTCTTGGTGTATTATTTTTTTGATATGATGCTGAATTCTATTGGCTAGAATTTTGTTGAAAATTTTTGCATCTATATTCATGAGAGATATTGGTCTGTAATTTTTTTTTTTGTGGCATCATTTCCTGGTTTTGGTATCAGGGTTATGCTGGCTTCATAGAATGAATTCAGAAGTGTCGCTTCCTTTTCTATGTTCAGAAGTGGATTGAGTAGTCCTGGTACAAGCTCTTCTCTGAATGTTTGGTAGAATTCTCCAGTGAAACCACCTGAGCCAGGGCTTTTTTTCGTTGGGATTTTTTTTTTAATTACCTTTTCAATCTCTTCTCTTGTTATGGGTCTGTTCAGATTTTCAGCATCACTTTGTGATAGTTTGGGTAGGTAGTGTGTTTCTAGAAATTTATCCATTTCCTCTAAGTTTTCAAATTTGTTGTGGTATAGTTTTTCATAATACTCTGTTATGATACTTTTTATTTCAGTTGGCTCTGTTGTAATGTCCCCCATTTCATTTCCTGTTTGGGTTATTTGCATCCTCTCCTGTTTTTCTTTTGTCATTTTGGCCAGTGATTTGTCCATTTTGTTGATTCTTTCAAAGAACCAGCTTTTGGTTTTGTTGATTCTTTCTATTGTTTTTCTATTTTCTATTTCATTTATTTATGCTCTGTTCTTTATTGTTTCCTTTCTTCTGGTGGCTGTGGGCCTTTTTTTGCTGTTCTCTATTTGTTTGAGTTGTGTAGTTAATGTTTTGATTCTGTCCCTTCTTTTTTGATGTGTGCATCTATTGCTATAAATTGTCTTCTGAGGACTGCTTTTGCTGTGTCCCAAAGTTTTTTGTATGATGTATTTTCATTCTCATTTGATTCTAGGAAATTTTTGATTCCATCTCTGATTTCTTCTATTACCTAGTGGTTTGTAAGCAGGGTGTTATTCAGTTTCCATGTAATTGATTTTTTTTCCCTTGTTCTTTCAGTTGTTAATTTCTACCTTGATGGCACTGTGGTCAGAGAAGATACTTTGAATTATCTCAAGGTTTTGGATCTTGTTGAGGATTGCTCTGTGACCTAAGATGTGGTCTGTTCTGGAGAACGTTCCATGTGCATTGGAAAAGAATGTGTACTTTGCAGCTGTAGGGTAGAGTGTTCTATATATGTTTATGAGGTCAAGTTGGATAATTGTGCCCTTTAGGTCTTCTGTATCTTTGCTGAGTTTCTTTTTAGATGTTCTGTCCTTTACTGAGGGTGGTGTGTTGAAGTCTCCTACTATTATTGTGGAACTGTCAATTTCTCTTTTCAGTGTTGTTAGAGTTTGTTTTATGTATTTTGGATCCCTGTCATTGGGTGCATAGATATTTATTATGGTTACGTCTTCATGATGGATCATCCCCTTAATCATTATATAGTGCTCTTCTTTGTTTTTTATGGTGGATTTTGTTTTAAAACCTACTTTATCTGAGATTAGTTTGCCACTCCTCCTCTTTTTTGGTAGCTGTTTGCTTGATATATTTTTTCCTTCCTTTGATTTTTCCTAAATTTACATCTTTGTTTCTAAGGTGTGTCTCTTGTAGATAGCATATTGATGGATCCTGTTTTTTTATCCATTCTGTCACTCTGCATCTCTTTATGTGTGCATTTAGGCCTTTACATTCAGTGTAATTGTTTATGGGTGTGAATTTATTGCTGTCATTTTGTAGTGCTTTTTTTTGCGGTGCTGACTTTTTCTTTGTTCCTATTACTCTCATGCACTGAATTCCTTTTGTTTGTGGATTTTTGTTCATTTCTTTTGTTTTTGTAGGTTTTGTTTTTACTGAGACTCTATGTTTTTCCTCTTTATTTTGATGAGTAGGTTTGTTAACTTTCTTTGTGGTTACCATGAAATTTATCCTTATCTTTCTAAGTTTGAAGCAGTCTATTATTACTTGGTATCTTCTTGCCTTCCTCTCCATTAAAAGGTTCTATACCTACACTGTTTATTCCCTCTTTTATTGTTCTGATGTTGTTGTCATTTACAGATTAATTTCTCTGATTCCCTGTTGTATTTCTTTTGGTTGTGGATAGTCTTTGAGAGTTCATTTCCTAAATTAGTATTCAGTGGTATAATCCTGCATCCTAGATTCAGCCCATGAGCTGATGTTGTTTGTTCTCAGATCGAAGGACTCTCTTTAATAATTCTTGTAAGTTTGGTTTGGTTTTTACATAGTCCGTTAATTTTTGTTTATCTGGAAATGACCTAATTTCACCTTCATATATGAACAAGAGTTTTGCAGTATATATTACTCTTGGCTGGCAATTTTTTGTTTCAAGATTTTATATATGTCATCCCATTGCCTTCGCCTGCATGGTTTCTGCTAAATAACCTGAGCTTAGTCTTATTGTTTCTTCTCTGTATGTGACTTCTTGTTTTTCACGAGCTGCTCTCAGGATTCTTTGCCTGTCTTTGGTTTTGGCGAATGTGATTATGTTATGCCTTGATGACTTTCTTTTATGGTCTGTCGTATACGGGGTTCTTTGAGCTTCTTGGATGGTCAGATTTTCATCTTTCATTATATTGGGGACGTTTTCTGTCAGTAGTTCTTCAGTGATCCTCTCTGTGTTGTCTGTTTTCTCCCCCTATTCTGGAACTCTGATCACTCGTAAATTTTTGCTTTTGATTGTATCCTACATAATTCTCAGTGTTTCTTCATTTTTCTTCATTCTTTTTTCTGATTTTTTCTCAAAGTTGTATCCTAGTGTTTGTTTGTCTTCAATTTTGCTGATCCTGTCTCCTGCCATTTCAAACCTGCTCCTCAGCCCTTCTATGACACTGTCCATTTCTGAAATTTTGTTGTTTATCTTTTGGATTTCTATGTGTTGTTTTTGTATGATTCTAGTTGTTAATTTATTTTGGCATTTTGCTGCTGTATTATTTTTCTGAATTCTTGCATTTTTTTGGCTGTTTTTTCCATGCATTTGTCTGCCTTTTCCATGAATCTGTCTATTTTTTCCTCATTTGTGTCTGCTTTTTGCTTCAACTCTTGGATAACTCTGAATATTAGAGATTTGGATTCCCTATCAGGTAGTTCTAGTGCTTTTTCTTCTACTGGAAAGTCATCTGGTGTTTTATGTTTGACACCTACTGTAACCATCCTGTCCTGTTTTTGTAAATGTTTTGGTATTGTCTGCTGTCTTCGGGGCATTCTGTAGTTATTTTCCTCATTTATTTATTGTAGATTTGTTTGTTTCATCCTTATTTTTTGTTTTATTTGGCTATGTCTGAGGAGGCGGGCTGTGTGTTCTTTGTTGTTTGCTTGTCTTTGGGCATGATACTTTTCACTTTCTCCAATTGGCAGGGTCAGTCACTCAGATATGGTACAGCAGGGCAGGTCTAGCTGAAGTGGAGTTACTTGGATGAGTTGTTTTTGGCACTTACTGTGGCCACCAGGTTCAGGCCAGTAACCGGTGCTGGGAAGTTTCTGGTAGGCCTTGTCTGGGCTGCTTGGTGTCATGATTTTCAGCACAGGGTGCAGGTAGGCAGGATGGAGCGGGGAGACTGTGATGTGTGTAGCTAAGATGGGTTTGGGATAGAGGAGAGAGGTACAGGAGCCAAAAAGATACAAACAAATAAAAGTTTTAGGGGAGCTTGCTGTTGGAGTGGAGAGATGAGAGACTATGAAATGTAGAAAAACAAAAAGGAGAAGTAGAAAAAAAAAATGAAAAAATAAAAATTAGAAAGAAACAATGAGGGATCCCTCCAGTACAGCTGTGAGGTCTGGGGAAATTACTTCCAGGCCATTAAGTACATCCTGGCTAGAAGGGGTAAAGGTGTCACTCAGTGCCAGGTATTCAGGGGCCAGGAAGAGAAGGAAAGTATAGAGAGATGAGAAATGGAGTAATGAAGAAAGACAAAAAGGGAAAAAAAGGCAAAAGAAAACAAAACAATCAAATAAAAGAAAAAAAGAACAAGAAAAACCCCCAAAGTAAAACATAAACCCCCCCCCCACAAAAAAACCAAGAAAAAAGAAATGCTCTCGGGGATCCCTCTGCGTGTCTGTGCAAACTGAGGGGGTAGGTACCAAGCTGTCCAGTATTTCCCAGATAGAACAGGCTCCCAATTCAAGAAAGAATATGAAAACAAACAAACAAATAAAAACAAACAGACAAAAAAGCCCCGGGATCCCACCAGTGTGGCAGCATGGGCCGGGAATCAGTTTCACATCTGAGCGGCATTTCACAAAGATGGTGCATGGAGTCAGGTATTTGAGAGAAAAGAGGGGGAAGTGTTGATAGGTAGGGAAGAAATCTAAAGATGCGCAAAAAAGCAAAAGCAGCAGCCAACAAATGACACTTAGGGAGCCGGCCAGTGTGGGTGGGTAGAATACAAGCAACACCTGAGTGAAGGTGGTACTTTCCGGCCAGTAGACTAGCTGCAGGAAGCAGAGCAGGCCGAGTGGGGATGAAGAAGGGTGGGGGTGGGGAAGCATATATCGCTGGTTACTGGTTGTTCTGTCTCCTGCTGGAAGCTCTGTGAAGCTGCTTTCTAGTATCCCCTGTTCACTGATCTCTGATAGTAGTCCAAGATGGCTGATCTGTGCTGCGTTAGCTGATAGGGGACCTCTGCATGTGTCTCTCCTTGCTCTCTGTTCTCTGTCAGTTTCTTATCCCATTCAGTGCTTGGCTGAGTTCTTTATCTCTTCATTTGATACTTCAGGTTTCAGGATTGCCGTTTTCTCTGTTTGGCTTAGTTTTTCAGATCTTTGCTGTGGAGGGACGATGTGGTGCTTCTTCCTACAGCACCATGTTGCCCGAAAGTCCAAAAATACTCTTATATTCCAAGTGCTCAGAGGTTACCTGAAGACAAGACTTTCTTTGGAATGTGCAGGGTCTGGGCAACTTACGCATGGTGAATTAACTATTTCCTGTTTATGAGGTCGATAACAGACCCCCAGATTATATTTTACAGTCATGAATGATGGCACTTAAATCAAGTTATAAAAGATCTGAAAATCACTTCTCTATTAGATCTAGGTCTGATAATTTTCCTTGATTTCTTTCATGGCCTTGGTGATTTCTTTTTTTGCCATTCACAAAGAGAAGGGCCACAGACACCACAAACTTCTTGCAGAGGTTTCAAGTTGAAACTAGAAGACTAGGCTTGAAGATGAAGTAGAATTGGAGAGCGGGTGGGGGAAGTACAGAAGGCACCTCCATACTAAAACACTAAGTTTAGGAGACACTGAAGGACAAGTATTCTAGATTCTAGTGATAGTGATTTTACTATTGACATGCAAACCAAGATTTAACCTGTAATGGGACAACACAAGAATGAGCATTTATTGAACATTGTATGGACTAGGCGTTGTGTTTAATGTTGTACTTATATATTTTTACTTAATCCTCACAGAAACCCTATAAGGTAGGTGTTGCTGTATGGGTTTTACAGATGCAGAAACCAAGGTTTATGATGTTGTCTTAGGTTGGATTCCTCTGGAAAAAGATTCTGAGATTTGTGTATAGATTTTTTGAGGGGTATAGTTGGGAATTGCACTTGTAAAGGAATGAGGGAAACAGGGCTGGGCAGAAAAAAAAGTGGAATTCAACAATGTTGTGACCTAGACCTCAGCCAGTTTCCTGAGAAGCTCTGGCTAGAATGACCTTTCAGGGTTGTGCTCAATAAAGGCAATGGGGCTGGGCCTTTGAACCCTCATATGGACCAGTCATTGGACACAAGCTGACCCCAAGGAGAGGAATTGGCTGAGGGAAATTCCTAAATGTGTTGTGAGTGCACATTCTCAGAATCTGGGAATGAGTGCCTCAGTCTTGAAGGGGGGATCTGAGTGGTATATCACACCATCTACCACAGCCTACCCACTGTTCCTATAGTAAGTTTACCCCATCTGGGAACAACTCCTCCAAGATTCTGATTGAGCTCCTGTCCCTAGGAAAGATGAAGATCAGTGGGATAAACTCAGTCCTTATAGCTGTCTGGAGGCAACTACTGATACTCCTCTTCTCTTTCTTCTATTTCCCATTTTAGATTCCCCTCACCCTCAGTTAACACTTATGCTGATTTACGTGGCTTGTCTGGTAGAGTGACCCAGATCCTCATCCCCTAGGATCCTGACCCTTTGGTCATCATGTGTTTCTCAGACTGTGGCTACTTACTTTTCCACTTTTCATCAAAATCGGACAGAAGAGTACCAAGGGATGCCCAGTGCATCACATGGTGCCAAGTATATTCTTCCTTGCTCCCATTATGTAAAAGCTGCTTTACTTCCTTCTTATGATCAATTATCCTTGTGAGTTTAATGTATCTTTTTCTTGCCTACTGGTCTCTTGGCACAAATAACTCAAAGAAACTGGGTGACAACTATAGCTTAAAATTAAATACGACTCTTACCATATTCCCTGGCAGAAACATTCCTCTTCTGGGAACTAGAACCTATAGACACATAAAGTCTAAAGATGTAGGGTTAGGAAGCACAAATTCCCCAAGTGAGCCACTGGAAAAAATGCTAAGAGGAGCTTCTCCTACTTCCACCCCTTCCTTCCTGGACCTGTGTATTTTCAACTGTTGGAACACAGCACCACAGAACTGTCAGTGATTTGGGATGTATAGTGCATCCTGGATGATGCTCACCATTCTCACAGAGTATCATCTCCAAGGTGGTGCCTCAGCAGCACCTTCAAAAGGCTGTTCCATTGCTCTATCAGGTCTACAGCTGCTGGGGGATATAACATATGATGGGATCAGTGGACCTCAAGGTTATGTGCCCACTGCCACATCTCTTTTGCTATAAATCGGGTCCCTTGTTCTGAAACCATGTTATGCAATATCCCATGTCAGCAGAATAAAACATTCTATAAGCCCTTGGATAGTGGTGTTAAGCAAGGTCCTATAAGCAGAAAAAGCAAACTCATATCCTGAATTTAGGCATGCTATTTGGGAGCATAAACCAAAAAAAAGAAAAAAAAAAAAACCTCAAATTGCTGTTGAGTTGATTTTGACTCATGGCGACCCCATGTGTTACTGAGAAGTGCTGCTCCATAGGTTTTTCTTGACTGTAATCTTTATGGAAGCAGATCGCTAGGCCTTTCTCCCCTGGTGCAGTTGGGTGGGTTGAAACTGCCAGCTTTAAGATTAGTTTGTTGTAGATTGCTGGTGAGTTGATTCCGACTCATTGTGACCCCATGTGTACAGAGTAGAACTGCACTCTATAGGGTTTTCAAGGCTGTGAACTTTTGGAAACATATCACCAGACCTTACTTCTGAGGCACTTCTTACTTCTGATGCACCTTTGGGTGGGTTCAAGCTGCCAACATTTCTGCTAGTAGTTGAGTGCTTTCCCATTTGCGCCACCCAGGGACCTATTCGAGAGCATAAAACGGAATTTTAACGACGTTGGAGAGTCCACCTATCCCCGCTCAGTCAAGGTAGTGAATGTCATGGTAGGAGGAAGAATGATGGAGGTGATGGCAAGGCTGAGTCCCAACAGCAGCAATTATATGCCTTGTGAAGGAATCTGGGGTAGACTCAGCAGATGCAGGGCAACCTCAGATGGCATCATGCCTTCACTTAATCCATTAGGTGACAGACAGTAAGACCTACTGCAGCAAGTGATGTTTTGTAGTTGTCAGTTGCCATATGATTAATTCTTTGTCAGAGTACAACTGCTGCATAGGGTTTTCAAGGCTGTGACATTTCAGGAGCAGATTGCCAGGTCTGTCTTCCAAGGTGCCTCTGGGTGGGTCTGAACTGCCAACCTTTCTGTTAGTAGTCCAGCGTTTAACCATTTGCACCACCCAAGGACATTCAAGGGCTCCAAAACAACATGTGGTTTGAACTAGGAATTTGAGTTTCCCTGCCAGGGAAGAAGAGGCGACCCAGTCATTGCCCTCCGGTCAGAGACACAGCTATTTCTGTTAGCATTGTTATTGTTAGTCACACCCTTTCATTGTTCTGCTTTGGTTTCCACTGGTTTAGGAAACATGGGTTACACGAGGTTATATTATCATTCAAGCATAGCCTTGATGATGTTGGTGGCCGGGAGAGGGGGATCCTTGGTGTGGCTTTGGGTCTGGCCTGTGGATTCAGAGAAACTGCCCATTTTTCTTGGCCTTCAGTTTCCTGAGTTTGAACATTTGCATGGAAATCAATCAGATGTTATTTGGTGATGTTGAAAGGTCTGATTTCAACACAAATATTTTCAGAAGGAACATGGGAAATGTCAAAAATGGTCAGCTCAGTGAATATCTTCTGGTGATAATGCTTTCCAGCAGTAAATTTCCACTGGTTCTATTGCTTATTGTCAGTTGAGCAAAGCACTTGCATGCTTTGCTGATTTCTAACTCATCAGTTATCTTTGCTCTTTTAAAACAGTGATATATAATAGAGGGTATCTTTTGAGTCAGTAATTCTTTAATCAGAAACGTCTTAATGACAAACAACACAGCATCACATGAAATAAGGTTAAACGTTCTTAAACGGAATCATATTTCTGTTTGGGAATTTCTCCACAGGTATACAATAATGATAGAAGTGATCATGTGATATTTGTTGTGCCCGAGGAAGTACAAGGATACTTGCTCCACATTACTCTTTCTTTAGAAATTTAAAGCAAAATGACCTAAAAATCATTTTTTAAAAAAAGGCATTTAATTGTGCAATTTTCAATATTGGAAATGGTGGGGTCAAAGTGCAACTCTTTTCATTTTCTTTTATTTTTTTTATAACTCTTGCCATTAAATTAATTCATGAATTTTTTGGGCTCTTTTGTTGACTATTTTAATATTTTATAATAAGCACAGGGATATCTTGTGTAAGACTTTGACTTTGCACATGAACAGTTTTCTGTTTTCTCAAATATTTAATATTTGTTAGGCAAATATCCTGTCTTCTCTGGTCTATCTTTATTCCATGGGGACAGGAGAGTTTTAAAAGTGTCTCGGATCCAATCATATTGTACTGTTAGATGCCACCTAGAGACTTAGCATGTTGCTTAGCTTACGCATCAATATCAAACTGTATTGTCATCCCCCCACCATTGGCCTTCTGCTCAGCCTCTTTCAGAGAAATGTTTCTCTAATCGTTTGTTACTTGCTATTGAGTCAACTCCATTCATGGCAGCCTTATGTGTTATACAGTAGAACTGCTCCAGAGGGCTTATTTGGCTGTAATTTTAACAGAAGCAGATCACCAGGCCTTTTCTTCTGAAATACAGCTAGATGGGTTTGAACCATCAACCTTTAGGTTAGCAGTTGAGTGCAAACCGTTTGTACCACCTGTTCTAATAGTCTATATGTATTTAAACCAGCCCAAGAACATGTTTCACTGAAATGTAGGCAAGTCAGCCAAGTCACAGTAACACCTCAGTTAAAGTGAACAGAGGTCTCATGACGTCTTCCTCATCTCTAGTCCTCCCCTAGTTCACAAATGCTCTTGTAATCTCACAATACCCTTCTGACCCATCTCCTTCCCAGTCCATCTTCCATCCTTTATTTCCTGGACTTGGTGCTATCAGAGCTACCTTTCCAGAGCACAGTTCTAACCAAAAACCTTCAATGACTGTGGGAAAACTTTTTAATATGGCAGAATTTTCAAATACTTTCCCGGGAGAAGGCTAATTGGGACACCAGAAATGAGCCCGGGATGCTACCTGAGCATTCCTTAGCTCAGCTTATTATTCCAGTTCTTTCTGTTCTTCTAGTGAAGTAAAATCTCAGAAATTCAGATGCATGTTCAACAGTTCATAGGCTTTCAAAAGAGAATTTATCCAAGCTTTGATAAGCCCATTAGAGAGGATCCACAATAGGAGGCCTCAAAAGAACTTAGGTCCAGGTACTTTCCTAGAGAAACACATGAAGAGGCTGAACCTTTTGGAAGGGTGAAAACTGTTTTAGAATTTCTGTGGCGATTATGTCTTAAATAAATGAAACTTATACAATGAAATGGTTCAAGGTCTAGAGGTCAACTTTCTTGGGCTAAGATCAGAGAAATCTCTAGTAGTGACAAAGGAGAAATCTGCAAAGTGAGTGTAATCAGTTGGCAAAGAACTTACCAGAATAGAAGTGTTTTACCCAGAGGATGAGAGGCAGGAGAATGTCAGTGGACTAGGGTAGTTGTTATAAAGCTGAAATATAGCTCAATCTTGGGTCTTAGGGTAAAATTTGAAAGGAGATGAGATGGGTCCTGGCAGGGACTGAGCTCTCTAGGAGACCAAGAAGCACGGTTGTTGTTAGTTGCTGCTGAATAAGTCTTCAACTCATGGTGACCCCAGGTACAACAGAATGAAGTGTTACCTGGTCCTGGACCATCACCATGATCAGCAGCAGATTAGACATTATGATCCACAGGGTTTTCAGAAGTAGATCACCAGGCCCTTCTTCCTAGTCTATTTTAGTCTGGAAGCTCTGCTAAAATCTGTTCAGCATCATTACAACACACAAGCCTACACTGACAGATGGATGGGTGGCTGCCCATGAGGTGCTCTGGCTGGTAACTGAGCCCGGGTCTCCCACATGGAAGGTGAGAATTCTGTCATTGAACCACCACTGCCCCCACAGCATGGTTGGCCCAAAGTTAAGTCAGGACTATGTGAGTAATTTGAGCTAAACTCCAAGCAAAAGACACTGGGCAAACAGATTCAGTTCTACATTCCCGCTAAGCTGTTCCAGTCAATATACGCACAGGCTTTCTTTCCACATATTGAAATAAATATTTGTGCTTTACGGTATTATCATTTATCTGTTGTATTTTCTTATTTGGATTGACTTGATTTTTCCTGTTTTTTAGCTTGCCCTGGGCTTTTCCTAGGCAAAGTAAGGGAAGAGATTGTCATCTCATCTCAGTCACCTAGTCGGGGAGATCAGTTTTTGGGGGGCCTGGCATGATGGTGGTCATTTACCAAAATTAACTGTGAACCCTAAGGGGGTCTATTTGGTCTATTGAGTTAAAACTATAGAGCAAGAAATTTTGGAGTATCTGTGAGAGATGCTGTCTTCTTATAGGGATGAGGAGGAGGTGAGGGGTCATTCAGTAATAGACTACCACTGACACACTATAAAGTACAGTAAGTATGCAGAGTCCCTGGGTGGTGCAAACGATAAACAGGCTTGGCTGCTAACTGAAAGTTTGGAAGTTCGAGTCCATCCAGAAGCACATTTTTCTTTTTTTTTGTTTTTTTTTACTGATAAGGAGTATATTAATTGTTTATTTATTTATTTTTTATTGTTCTTTAGATGAAGGTTTACAGAACAAATTAGTTTCTCATTAAATGCTTAATACACATACTGTTTAGTGACATTGGTTGCCAACCCTGCAATGTGTCAACACTCTCCCCTTCTCGACCTTGGGTTCCCTATTTCCACTCTTCCAGCTTTTTTGTCCCCTGCCTTCTAGTCCTTACACCTGGGCTGGTGTGCCCATTTAGTCTCGTATATGTGGTTGAGTTACATTTATTATTGTTTGTTTTATGGGCTGGTCTAATCTTTGCCTGAAGGGTGAACCTCAGGAGTGACTTCGGTACTGAGTTAAAAGAGTATCCAGGGGCCATACTCTCACAGTTTCTTGAGTCTCTGTCAGACCAGTAAGTCTGATCTTTTTTTGTGAGTTAGAGTTTTGTTCTACATTTTTCTGCAGCTCTGTCTGGGACCATCTTTTGTGATCTCTGTCAGAGCAGTCGGTGGTGGTAGCCAGGTGCCATCTAGTTGTGCTGGACTCAGTCTGGTGAAGGTATAGTAGTTGTGTTCCATTAGTTCTTTGGACTAACTTTTCCCTTGTGTCTTTGGTTTTCTTCATTCTCCCTTGCTCCAGACAGTGGCAGAAGCACTTTGAAAGAAAGGCTTGGTAATCTATCTCTGAAAAATCAGCCTTTGAAAACTATGGAGCACAGTTCTACTCTGATACACATGGGGTCGTTGTGAGTTGGAATCAACTCCATGGCAACTGGATGTTAACTAAGCATGCATTCAAAGTTACATTGGCCCCAGCATATTTCCAACTTTCTCTCTTACTACCCCCTTCACGTACCCTGTGCTAATTCCAGCCTGAACAACTCACTCTTCCATCTGTGTACTTTTCCTCATAGTTTTCTATCTGACCTGTCCTCTTCTACCTTCTATCTGCCTGTCAAACTTTATCCATTCTAGAGATACAGCCAATGTCACCTCCTCCTGAGACCTCCTGTTCACTCAACTACTGGTTGTATGTTTCTTTCCTGAGATTTTTACCTTTCACTGCAGTTATAATACTCTTTTTAGTAGAAATCTTAAAACAAAGCATTAACTTTGTTTTTACAAAGCGTCTTAATCTGACAGACATATTGAAGGTCAGATTAGCTAATCCACTATTCTAAGTAAAATGCTACATTTCTAAACACATAGCTGAGATATCAACTAATACAATTGTGCATGCCTGAAAGAAAAGCAAGAAGATGTAGGGCTTGTACATCTTTTGAAGAAGTATGCCGACCACCAGCTTCTCTCCGCCTCTCTTTCGGTATCTCTCTAACACATACCCACACATGAACACATATACACACAAAATAATGCAGGCATGCATACATACGTACATATACACATATCACCTAAAATTCCCTGCTTGGCAAGACTGTAGGACTTAGAGGCTTTGTCTAATGCTTACTCTACCACCTACACCTATAAAATTGCCTTGAGTAGGTTATTTCACTTTTCTAAACCTCTGCTTGGACTTCGTTGGCAGCACAAAGGATTAACAAGATCTGCTGCTAACCAAAAGGTTGGAGGTTCAAGTCTACCCAGAGATGCCTTGGAAGAAAGGCCTGATGACCTATTTCTGAAAAGTTACCCATTGAAAGCCCATATGAGGTAAAACCAGAGGTCAAGAGAATTGGGAATATCTGTGAGAGATGCTCTCTTCTTCCAGGGATGGGGAGGAGGTGAGGGTTATTCAGAAATAGATTACCACAGGACACAATAAAGCCTACTAACTAAGTGTGCAGAGTCCCTGGGCAGTGCACAGTCTATTCTGACACACATGGGGTCCTCATGGACTGGAGTTAACTCAACAGCCACTGTTTTTATTTTAAACCTCTGCTCTGTTAACTATTCTTCTTAATCTCAGTGGATTGTTAAAGGTGAGATAGATCATGAATTTGCAAGTGCCTTTAAAGTACAATCTTTTTTTTTCCTGTTAAACCCTGGGATCTTGGTAGGCTTACTCTCCTCCACTTCTCTAGTGTCTCTCCCACAAGGCAAGGAGCCATGTCAGTTACCTGCGGTGTTATTGCCCTTCTTCGTAGAATCATCTTTCTTGTGGTCGTAGAACCTTAATATGCAGTGAGATCGTTTATCTTCTCAAGGTACCCAGGTTACATTTGTTCCATGGCCTCCGTTGATCATGAAGCTGGCTTTTCTCATCTGGGATGATAACAGATAATTGACCATTGTCCCCACTCCCCATTTGTTCCACACCAATGGACTGGTGAAGTATCATCTGTTTGCACGGCACCATTAGAAGCAGTCTAGCAATCTAGAAAAAAGCATTTACTCTTGAATCACAACAAGGTGAGAGGTGCTCAGGGACAGGTGGTGGGAAAGTGAAAAAGAACCAAGTTAAAAGCCATAGTTATTTTTTTGTTGATAACTCTGAAGTTATCCAAATTAGCTGTGTGAGTGAATATTTAACGTCACCATCACCACGTATGTAATTTGTACTGTCTGATTTTAATCTTCACCTCAGTTTTATAATCATAATAAAATTTTAATTAAAAATAAATGAACTGAATATTCCAATAGAACATTTTAAATGTGAACTCTGAGGCTGGAAGCCCAAACTCAGCTGGAGATACAAACAAAACTAAAATGTTCTAAACGTAGCTGAGGTATCGCTCCCCTTCTACTAGCAAAGCATAGCATTTAAGTGACTAATACATCCTAAAACTACTACAGGCAGGTCCCAACTCACAAGCAGGTTGGGATCCAGACGTTCCTTTGTAGGTCAGTTTGGGGCCATGTTTCTTGAAGTTTCCAGAGTAGGATACTCGAAGCTCTCTTTGGGCATCACTGTTCCAGGATGAGTTGAGCACTTTCTTTCTGTCCTAAGCACCCCTGTACTGCGACTTGTACTTTGCCCTGATAATCTGCTTAGGGCCAAAATTATATGCCCCTATTTGACCTAATTCATAATAATATACGAGTAATTCTGCATACCTTCTGAAGGAGTTAACACGCGAAAAAATGCTGTTGGTTTCAAAAGCATGTCTAATGGAATTTTAAACAGTATTAGAAAGCAGAGTACACAATTCAAGAAGTGTAGGTAAAAGTGTAGTGTACTCATGACTAAATAGTCCAGATTTTTGAGGGCATTTCTGGTTTCAAATAGGTCATGCCATTGTTCATAGAATGTTTTAATATTTGCTTGAAATACATGACCATTCAGCCACAACCTATATGTCATAGTCTTTAATTGTTGCATTTTTAAATCACACTATTATAAGTTTTAATTTTGTGTATTTTTGGCCACTTGGAGAAAACAACTTATAAGTTTGCTATGTCACTGATAATGGGTTTGAGATTTATTAATAGTCTACTTCACCATTATACCTCCTGATTCTGATTCTATCAAAATTGTTAAGTATGAAGAAATAAAAACCACCAAATCAAGGTCTGAAACAAAGCTGAATTTATTTCTTGCCTGGCAAGGGAAAGCCCCACTAGTCAGTTACAAGTTCAGTGGGTTTTGTCAATCAGAAATTAAAAGGACGCAAAAGAAGGAATCAGATCAAATACGTCAGGCAGGATTCTAAATTCAGGGCTCTGATTGCCTCACGTGGCAGAGACACCACTTCTTAATGAATGGTCACTTTCAGGTTTTACATGGCCAATGATGGGATACCTGATTTCAAACCAGTTCAGCATGAGTTTTCTAAGACGCCAATGGGTAGGGTCCTTCATCAGGCATGTTCATATGTTCATGTTTGAAGTTTAGCAAGTTTGCTTTGCTTTTTCTTCTTAACAAAATAGATTATGCTGAAATCAGAAGTCACTGTGATAGTGTACTTAAAAAAAATAGTTTTCAAGCTTTGAATAAAATATTAATGTGGTGTTCTCATTTACTTATTCATTCATTTATTCAAAATTATTTGTTGAGCCTCTGCTATTGTAAAAACAGCATGGGGGTGGAGTCTGACCTCCTCCAACTTCACGAGGGGGAAGGAGAATGAAGATCAACAGCCCAAGGCTGATTCCTGTGAGGCAGAGGTCAGACAAGCCTCCTCTCTCCGCCATCTTTACCAACTCTGACACCAACCGTTCCTCACACAGCACTCTTTACTGAGTTCGATAATTCACTGCAATGGCCACACAGAACTCACAGACCATAGTCAAAATTATGGGGTTTATTAGAAAGTAATAGTTACAATTCAGGCCCAGGAACAGTCAAGATACAGTTCTTCCATCAGGACAGCCTCTTCCCAGGCATGCTTGCAGGCATGCCTTTCCCTGGCCCTCAGTCTCTGCCCAAAGGCACTCAGCTTTCTCTCTTCATGGGCCAGGAAGTGCTTTGCACCATCTCCTGCTGCTGGGTCTCTCCTGCTGGTCTCTCCTTTCTTGGTGGTGGTGGGTTTCTCCTCTCTGCTCTGGAATTGGCTCTCTTTTAAGGCAAAACTTACCAATCCCCTCGGTAGGCCACAGTTACCCTATCACACAGTCACCTGGGTGGGAGTTACAAGACCATGACTAGAAAGGCCACACAAAAGTAATAAATTGCACCTTGATTGTGTGCCTGGTACTGCTGGATGCTAGGGATAACAAATATAACTCAGTTGTCACATGGGATAAAATTTCCTATTTCATAAACTCTGAGAAACCTAATGTCCTCTAACGATTTATATTTGCAGAAACTGAGAGCTGAAACCTGTAGCTTTACTGTCTACATTAACATGACTTTACTCTTCTATACGCTGACTTATTTTCCCAGGAAATTCTTGCCCAGGAGGATGCCTGTTTCACAAACTTCCTGAAATCCATGTATCCGAACAGTAGATGTCCTGTGGGAATTTTTATTTCAAAGTAAGTAGAAAAATGCTCAGGTTTGTCATGTAATTTACTGCAAGGTAGTCACGCCACGGAGCCCTGGTGAGCAGTGGTTAATAGCTTGGTTGTTAATCAAAAGGTTGGCAGTTAGAGTCCAGCAGCCTCTCCCTGGAAACCCTATGGGGCACTTCTACTCTGTCCTATAGGGTCACCGTGAGTTGGAGTCTACTCGACGGCAATGGGATTGGATTTTGAGTCTTGCATAATAAGGGTCTTATCTGGAGGTGTCCAGCTCACATTGCATCAGGATAACACACATTATAGGTTCATAATCAGTGATACACACTCAGGGTGTCTAACATAGATAAACTCAGGGATATGTCCCACCATATCATAGTGAAGCAGTTATCTACAATAAAGTAGTTGTTTTTATGAGATTAGAAGTTATTTATGCCAGAGAAGATGTTTGTCAGTTTTAGGTTGTTTACAATTTAGCTTAAATGTTTAAGTCACACATTACATGTTTCACACCTATGTGATTTGGGATCACTACATTAGAAGCATACATCATAGTAGACTACCCAGCTAGCTTTCATCAGGTCAAATAGCCCCCTTCTCAGAATGATAGATTGTTCAACTAGATTTATCGAAGGACTACTTACTTTTCATGGTTCCTTTCAAAACCCCTTTCTCACTGTGTTTACAAATCCTAAGTTATTATATCACATACTCTGTCCATTTCTAATCAGGCCCTTACACTGAAAGACCCTTGTAAAACCAGACCCCTATAAGTATCCTTGTAAATAGCCTTCCTCTGAACTCTTTCTCTTGAGATGCTATTCTATCAAGTAGTGACCTCCCTTACTGCAATGAGCTATGAACTTGGCTCTGCTTAATCAATGGATCTATTCGTCTTTTTGGGGAGACGGCAATCAACTGAGATTATGTCCTCAAGGTCACTCTGGTTTGAATTTCTTGATTTCATTGAACTTCTTTGTATTACCATCTACTCTAGTTTTCTTGTCTCTGCTCTGTGCTGATCAAGACATAGAACTGTCTCCCTTTCTTGTTCTCCAAAATGCCTACCACCAACAACCAAAATAAAATCCATTCCTACAAGGCATTTGTGTTGCACCACAATTTAAAAATTTGGTGAGAAAAACAAATTTTGTTTTTGAGAGGTCTTCAACCTCCCTGCCAGGCTTATGAGCCATCCAGTTTCTCCCTCCAGACCAGTGCTACTCAAAATGTGGGCCATGAGGTAAATACAGAAATTGAGAGTAAGCACTTACAAACAATTGACCAGTGATGATTGAAATTAAAGAAATTAAAGGAAAACAAACAAAGAACAGCAACAATAAAAATCTGGTCCTTTACCACAAATAAAAAACCCTGGTTTTCAGTTTAGGTAATCCCACCCTTAAGCACTCTAAGAAAACTAAAATCTCCTCACAATATTAGGCAGAGCAATTTATTTTCCACCCCCTTTCTCTGGGTCCACTTTTGCATATGCGGAGAGTCCTTTAAGGCTATCTGCTAAACAATGGGATGTGCACCCTAGTTCTCACCCTGTAACAATAAAAAAGAACTGGGGGAGGTCTTGCAATTTCAGTCTTTCCCATTCTCTCTCCTGCAAAAGTCTTTGGGAAGAGAAGGAAACACGGCAGAAAAGTCCTTTTGCTCTAATGGAACATACGGCATTCTTCCTACTGGGTAGAAGTTGGCACAGTCAGATTAGTCTTTAAATAATATTTTTGTCTCATTACTTTATAATGAATTAGATTTTTTTTTCTTCTTTCTTTTTTTTTAAATTGTACTTTAGGTAAAGGTTTACAGAACAAATAGTTTCTCATTAAACAGTCAGTACTCATATTGTTTTATGACTTTGGTTAACAACCCCACGACATGTCAACCCTCTCCCTTCTTGACTTTTTTTTTTTTTGGTGAAAATATATCCAGCTAAAGACACACTATTTCAAAAATTTCTACATGCACCGTTCATTGACATCTATTATGTTCTTCCAGTTGTGCTGCTATTCTCACTTTAGATAAAGGTTTACAGAACAAAATAGTTTCTCATTAAACAATACACATGTTGCCCTATGACAAATGTTGACAACCCCACTACATGTCAACACTGTTCTTACTCATCCTTGGGTTTCCTATCACCAGCTTTCCTGTCCCCTTCTGCCCTCCAGTCCTTATCCCTGGACGGCTGTGCCTCATTAGTCCTATTTTGCTTTATAGGGCTGTCCAATCCCCAGCTGAATGGTGAACCTCAGAATGGACTTCACTACGGAGCTAAAATGGTGTCTGGGGGCATACTCTCGGGGTTTCTCCAGTCTCTTTCAGTCCAGTAAATCCAGTCTTTTTTGTGTGTGTTAGAATTTTGTTCTACATCCTTCTCCAGCTCTGTCCAGAATCTTCTGTTGTGATCCTGGTCAGAGCAGACAGTGGTGGTAGCTGGGCACCATCTAGCTGTACTGGACTCAGTCTGGTGGAGGCCTTGATAGCTGTGGTCCGTTTATCCTTTGGACTAATCTTTTCCTTGTATCATGTTCTCTTCATTGTCCCTTGCTCCCAAAGGGGTGAGACCAGTGGAATATCTTAGATGGCTGCTCACAGGCTTTTAAGACCCCAGATGCTACTCACCAAGGTAGAATGTAGAACATTGTCTTTATAAACAGTGTTATGCCAATTGAGCTAGATATTCCCCTAGACCATGGTGCCCACAGCCCCCTGCCCAGCAATTCAGTCCCTCAGGGAGTTTGGATGTGTCTGTGGAGCTTCCATGACCTTTCCTTCTACAAGTTGTGCTGGTTTCCCCAGTATTGTGTACTGTCTCACCCTTCACCAAAGTTACCACTTATCTATTGCCTATTTGGTACTTCCCCCAACCCCTCCCATTCCTCGTAACCAACAAAGATTGTTACTTTTTGTGTGTAACCTTTTCATGAGTTTTTACAACAGAGGTCTCATACAATATTTGTCCTTTTGTGATTGACTTATTTCACTCAGCACAATGTCCTCCAGTTTCATCCATGTTAGGAGATATTTCACAGATTCATCGCTGTTCTTTATCATTGGGTAGTACTCCATTGTGTGTACGTACCATAGTTTGTTTATCCATTCATCTGTTGATGGGCATCTAGGTTGTTTCTATCGTTTAGCTATTGTGAACAATGCTGCCATGAACATGAGTGTGCATATGTCTATTTGAGTGATGGTTCTTACTTCTCCAGGATATATTCCTAGGAGTGGGATTACTGGATCGTATGGTATTTCTATTTCTAGCTTTCTAAGGAAGTGCCGTATCATTTTCCAAAATGGTTGTATCATTTTGCATTACCACCAGCAGTGCATAAGAGTTCCGATCTCCCCACAACCTCTCCAACATTTGTTATTTCCAGTGTTTTTGATTTGTTCCAGTAATGCCAGGGTGAGGTGGTATCTCATTGTGGTTTTAATTTGCATTTCTCTAATGGCTAGTGATCATGAGCATTTCCTCATGTGTTTGTTGGCTGCTTGAATGTCTTCTTTGGTGAAATGTCTGTTCATTTCCTTTGCCAATCAGTCCCTCCTTTTGATAGGAGATTGGAGATAACACATCGATGATCAATACCTGGACTTAGTCGAGCTCCTAGATGGTGGCCATTGCAGGCTCTTTAAACCCACAGTGCTGGTTTTCCACCAGATACCATCTGGTTCTTCACCAGGATCTCAAGTAAGAGAGATGTTCTCATCAATCATGTTGCTGGAGTGAGCAGACTCGATGTACATCAACATTTTAGCCCGAGGCCTTCTTTGCCTTTTAGGTGTGTAAGACAACAAAGGATAAATTTTATTACGCTTAATACTATCAGGATGTAGACTAAGAATATTACTATTCCTTGCAATAATGATCTAGCCCATATACTTACTCCTGATGGTAACCAACCAAACAAATCTGGTGTTTGTAAGAGTGTTATAGTGTGTAATCAAGTAACCTGCTGTACAATTCTGTGCATATCTCGTCTACAGCACAGACTACACTAATAAAAAAAAATCTAAGGCTATTTTGTTATCTTATGTCACCTTGGCTTATGAGATCAGAGCTCACTGTTGTGCTTCCGTCTCATCTGTTGTTTGTTCCATAGTGACTGACAAATTTTCTTGAAGATTTCTCCACTTCAGATATACCATAAGTAGGAATTAAAGCTACCAACCATATCCTGAACGTTGGACCAATGGGTTTTCTTTTGACTTTCATTTTACAATGTGCAACAAATTAACATTACCTTTCCAATATTTACTAGCATTGTTACTATGAATATCTAAAGATAATCCTAAAGTTCTCAAAGTGCATTGCCCACACATTCCTCAGGAATCTAAACAAGAGATTGCCCACATAAATTCACTATTAGTTGGAAAGGATTATCTAAATTAGTATAGTTGGATGTACCACACAGAAACATATATCCATAAGGAGCACACAAAGTTTGTCTAGAATAAACAGAAAATATAGAAAAATTTACATGTGACAAAACAAGTTTCCATTAGGGAATTCATGATTAGCAAGATAATACAGGACGGACTTCTCCTGTAGGAGGTCTTCAGTTAGTCTATTTAAAACATACTAAGTGTTCTTCCCTGAGGGCAAGCTGCCCCTCCTTGGTTTACCAAATTAGATATTTTTTGTCCCTGACCTTGAAGAACGTGTTTTGTGAAGAAGCAGTCATGTAAATAAATCATTGCAACACTGCAAGATAGGTGCAAACAGAGCCCCCAAGTTGCCAGAGGAACACTGAGGATGGAGGACTAAGTGTGCCTGGGTAACCAGGGACTCATTGCCCAGGAGCAGGGTTGCATATGACTTTCCTGGGTCCCAGGCACTTTTGCTTTCTTGGCCCCTTCCTCCATAAACAACAATTAAAGATTATCTTTCATGACTGTATTGGTATAAAGACAAAGATATTAACATTCCATATCAAAGCACTTTCTCTGACCTAGAAGTTCATTTTTAGCTTATGATTTTAAAATAAATTACAACATGTTTATGGACTCCTAAATGTATTGTGGGCCCTAGGCACTGTGGCTATGGTTCTTAGTGGAGAAGTCAGCCTGGCAGAGGAGATGATGTTTCAGCACAGTCTTGAAGAGCTGTAGGAGTTTGACAGGTGGCTCAGGGGAGAAGTGAATTTGAACTTGAACTTGACAATGGTAGAAGGAGCCTGTTCAAAGGCTCAGCGTGTTTGAGGAATTCCAAGTCGTTAACAATGACTGCAAGGACACATTGGAGGTGAATAAGTCTAGAAATAACCTGTCTTCTTCTCAGGTTTTATAGCACTTTGATCTGTATCTATCTTTGATGCTCCTTTTTTTCTACCTTGTTGTTCATGTACTTGTTTCAGTTCATCTACTATCCTGTAGTCTTTTAAGGACGGGGTCAGTGTCTAATTTTTTATTTCCATCTCCAAAGTGCCCAGGACAATGCTTCTTATATAGTAAATCACTGAATAAATGTTGAATAAATGAAATATAGTGGGTGAAATTCAGAGTGTAAATCTGTTATGGCACCTGTAATAGGATGAAGGCTTTTTTCATCTTTTGACAGTTGTAATTTACCTCCATTGACGTTAATATGCTGTAGGGATAATGCTGAGAATGGAGTGATTGTAGGAGGTTTGTGGTTGCAGAAACTCAAAAGCATTTAATTGAATTTCTAACAGATGGGGAATAATTAAATAATTTGTTATCTTTTCACGAGTTAACTAACTCATAGGTAAACCTCAAATGATCAAATGGTTTTATCCAACCTCCCGCTAAAGATTTAATATTTTCATCTGCTTCAACTCTGTTATTTCCTGGCTCAGTTTGATGATTAACATGGCATAACAGTAAAAATTTCTTGATTATTAAAATCGTATTTGCTGCAGATTAAAAATAGAATCTGTTTTAAAGCCAGTACTAAACAAATAGACTGCAATAATAAACTAACATTGAACGACCATCTTATAAAACCTTAATGATAACTTTATTAGAGAATCTTCGTTCAAAACAATATTACAAAAATAAATAGTTTCCAATTCTTTCTCATCAAAGCAACTTTTAGATGTTGAATAATGCATCAAGAACTCACTGTACCAACAACAGTC
The DNA here is from genome assembly GCA_030035585.1 of Dugong dugon. Classification (NCBI taxonomy): domain Eukaryota; kingdom Metazoa; phylum Chordata; class Mammalia; order Sirenia; family Dugongidae; genus Dugong; species Dugong dugon. Next base: position 13,385,053 of record CM057465.1, read on the forward strand.
TGTAGTATTTTCCCTTAAATCCCATAAGCAAAGCAAAGCAAAGCACTTGTGAAAAGAATAGCCAAGAGAGCCAATGCTGGTTGTCCTGACAGTTCTGACTCTGAATGACTTAGCCAGGAACTCAGTTAAAACTATCAACATCTCCAACTGCAGAAATGTCTAACTGCAGGAATAACCTTTACCTTGTGTTTCTGACCAATAGTACTCATTTATGGGGGTAAGTGGGAAATATTAAACTATGTATCAGCCATCTTCAAACTGTTCCTGTGGAATTGGCCCTTCAAGGAAACTATGGGGCTGACATTCTGATGTCATCAATATTCATAATCACACATTAAAATATTTATTTCTAAAAAAATCAATTTCAGGAGAGAGAAAAAAATCAATAATATTACCATTCAGAGATGGCCACAGTCAATATTTTGATTTATATCCTTCCTGATCCATCTATATCAATCTGTTTATAACATATATGTAAATATCAAGAAGGGAATGCTAATATCTAGATATACTGTTCTGTAATGTGCTTTTCTCCACTTGGCAAAATATCATTAACTTATTTTGGGAAGGGGTGATTAAAATTTTGCATTTTTACTGGTGGGATTGAATTGGAAAACATTGCATAACCGTAGAGTCAAAAGGAGTTCCTGCTAATTTTCTTCCCCAGAAGTAAATTTCTTCAAGATCACCTACCACATGGAGGAGACCAAAAAACTTACCATGAGTTTTCCTTTTAATCAAGATGCCTTGACATCACAATTTTACATTCTTACGTAGTATTTCAATGTGGGTCTGTTTCAGTGAGAACCTTTTTGATTTCATGAAACAGAGAGTCACTTGAGGCCCCTCAATGAAAAAGTCTTTTATTGTAATGATGTGTGTGGGCAGGAACTGTATCTAGAAAGCCACTGAAGTCTGAGGCAGCCTCAGGAAGACTGCTTCCCTCTACTCATCTATATCATTCTCTTCTTTCTACTAATAGTCTTCCTCCACTTTCTCATAGTTCCTTCTCTTGTGTATGGTATATAACGGCTTTCCCTGCCCCTATAATGCATCATGGCAACCCTTAATATATCCTTTTGGCTCCTAACTCTCCAACTAACAGCTCTAGTGTCTTGGTTTCCTAATTCCTAATCCTCAAGAGAGGAATCCTCTTGTCCCTGCTCATCATTATAAGCCAGGCCAGTCAGACCCCTGTCCAGAGTCTATGGATTAATTACTCTTGGGATGGCTCAGTTCTTGGGTCATTTAACTCTGGCATGTGAAGTCAGGCTTATTTGGTAGGACTATGGGTGGAGACAGATCCTTTATTAAGGGGATATGATAACACTTCTTGTACAAATCTCCTTGCAATTGTCTGATAAGTTTCCAGAAGTGAAATTTCTGACTCAAAGAGGGTACCCATTTTATAAGTTTTGGGTGCATATTGCCAAATCAATCTCTAAAAATATATTAAATTACGTTGTCACTAGCAAAGTCAGAGTCACTTTTCTGCACCTGTGTCAACATTGAGAACTTTACTGTCACCATTTAAATTCCAGATTTGTTATTTTTGAATGTCAAGAGGTAGATTTTTAGGTAGACAGTTACAAGGGATAATCTAAAATTTCTTTTACCAATATCACCTGACCCCTTTAAAATGGCAAAGAAGATTTTTGGATTTGTAAGCTACGAGTTGGAATCAAACCCACGGCAATGGGCTTGGTTTTTTTTGGAAAGTATACATTTCCCTTTTTACAAAAGAGCTGGAGACTTGTTTTGTATACTTATGGGCCATTTTATTTTTTCTTCTGTGATACATTTGAATATTTTTTTTCCTATTGATACATAATTCTTTATGTGTTAAGCATACTAATTTTTTACCAGTTAAAAGTAGGCAAATACCTTTTTCCAATTTGTGGTTTTTGTCTTTTCCTTTATTTAGGTTGCCTTTGATGAAAAGAGCCTTCGATTTTGATTTAGTATATTTACTAGTCTTTTCCTTTATGTTTTATCTGTTTAATATCTTTATACTTTGGAAAGCAATTTAACGTTACCTAGTTAAGTTGAAAATGCACATATCACAACAACACTTCTACTGCTAAGTGTAAACCCCAGAGAAATTCTTGAATTCATGTAACTGGAGATATGTATATTGATTTTAATAAGTGGCATTTTTCTTAACAACAATAAACTGGTAACAACTCAAAAAAAAAAAAAAAAAAAAAAGAGTAGCTGCTGAGGCTGCTTATGTACAACCAGACTTCTCCTGGGATTTAGTTCCTTGATTTGGAGGAAGAGGGTCATGGGTTCATGGGACATCTCAGTTAATTAGCCTAATAATGTGTTTAATGCTTCTGTTCCATCTCTTAGTTCATTGTGTAGTTCTTAGGGTTTTAAAAGCTTACAAGGAGACATCCAAGGGGCAATTGGTTTCTATTCACCTGGAGCATCAGAGGAAGAAGGAGAGTTAGGAATAGGAGGAGGAAATGGAATGTGTGGCTAATATCCCCCATGAACAAATGCCTCCTTTGCCATGAGACCAGAAGAACTAGATGGTGACCTGCTACCACTACTGAACATGTTGACCGAAGAGTCTGTAAAAGAATCCTGCTCAAAAGGGAGAAAATGCAAAACAGAATCTCAACTTTTCAGGTACTCCAGACTTTCTGGATCCCTGAAACTATTGCCCTGAGATAATCTTTAAACCTTAACTCAGAAATATCCCCTGAAGTGTCCTTAAATCCAAACAATAGTTTAGCTCAACTAGTGAAAAATGTCTGCCTTGAGCATTCTGCTTTTTTAAGAACTGTCTCTATGGGATCAAACTGACAGCATCGACTTGAAAGATTAGATACAAACCTTAGGGGCAGTGAGTATGTTAATGGGAGAGGAACAACTCAGAAAAGGAGGGTGCGAATGGTTGCAAAACTCAAAGAATGTAATCAGTGTCACTGAATTGTACTTGTAGACACTGTTGAATTGGTGTATGTTCTCAACAATAACAACAACAAAATGAATAAAATGTTTTTTAAAAAGGAAAGGATTGGATTTTTAAAAATTGTGAAATATTCAATGGTGTACTAAAGAGCAGTGAAAATAAATGAATTCCAACTATGTGTCAGTTATCTATAGCTCTGTAACAAACCACCCTAAAACTTAGTGGCTTAATGCAACAATGATCAAGATTATTTTTTGCAATTATTTAGGCAAGCTGTGTTTTGCTGCTTTAGTCTTGTCTTGGTTATGAGGCTGCACGTGTCTGACAGGTCAGTAGTGTCTTCCGCTCAGCTGCCTCTGCTGTGATGGCTGGGCTGCTCTTTCCACATGCCTGGGTTTCTTCCCAGCATGGGGGTCTCAGGGTAGTGTTAAGAGGGTGAAAGTAGAAGATGCAAGCCCTGAAAGCTACACATTGTCACTTCTGCTGCATTCTATCGATAAACAAGCAACAAGACCATCCTAGATACAGGGAATGACAAATTGGGCTCCACCTCTGGATGGGCGGTATAGCAAAGTCACATAACAAATGGAAATGGACATTAGAAGCCATGATTCATCAGTGGGAATTATTTTAACAATGCAATATGATAATCTTTGAGTATTTTATGATGATTCTAATTGATATTATCCTCTCAATTCTGTTCCAATTTTCTGTAAACACTTGATATAGTTGTCCCAAAATTCGAAGACTGTTTATTTTTCTATGGAACCTCTATCTGAGTTTTCTCCCTGAGAAAATCATTATAATCTGCTCTTCATATCTGCTGGCCTGTTTTCTAAGATCTCAGTATTCCCCTTAAAGAAACTGCTGCTTTCTTCCTCCAGCTTAATCTGCTTGCCTTTTTTATTTTGTTTTCATTCTTCCTCTGCTCCTGTTCTGATAGGAAGACTGATGCATATTTTTCCAACCCCTCCAGTTCCCCCTGTTTGTCTGAGAGAATTGGATTCCTAGAGCCAGTTTCTAGGCACATGCCCATTTACTTTCCTTTTTAAACCTTGAGTTTGCAATAATTATATGTAGTTGTTTCTTTGTTTATATCAACCCCCAAAGACAGCATATTCTCTTTATAATAGGGACCTCATTCTTTTTTTTTTTTTCTAACTTGTATTTTAGATCAAGGTCTGCAGAACAAACTAGTTTCTCACTGAACAGTTAGTACACGTATTGTTTTTATGACATTGGTTAACAAACCCACAACATGTCAACACTCTCCCTTTTTGACCTTGGGTTCCCTATTATCAGCTTTCCTGTCCGGTCCTGCCTTCTAGTCCTTGTCCCTGGGCTGTTGTGCCCCTTTAGTCTCATTTTGTTTTATGGGCCTGTCTAATCTTTGGCTGAAAGGTGAACCTCGGGAGTGACTTCATTACTGAGCTAAAAGGGGTGTCCGGGGGCCATGCTCTCAGGATTTCTCCAGTCTCTGTCAGGCCAGTAAGTCTGGTCTTTTTTTGTGAGTTAGAATTTTGTTCTAAATTTTTGTCTAGCTCTGCCCAGGACCCTCTGTTGTGATCCCCGTCAGAGCAGTCAGTAGTGATAGTTGGGCACCATCTGGTTGTACTGGACTCAGTCTGGTAGAGGCCGTGGTAGTTGTGGTCCATTAGTCCTTTGGACTAATCTTTCCCTTGTATCTTGTTTTCTTCATTCTCCCTTGCTCCCAAAGGGGTGAGACGAGTGGAGTGTCTTAGACGCCATTCACAGGCTTTTTTTTTTTTTTTAACTGTGCTTGAGATGAAGGTTTACAGAACAAATAATTTCTCATTAAACTGTACACGTATGACATTGGTTAACAAACCCACAACATGTCAACACTGTCCCTTCTCAACCTTGGGTTCCCTATTACCAGCTTTCCTGTCCCCTCCTGCCTTCTAGTCCTTGCCCTGGACTGCTGTGCCCCATTGGTCTTGTTTTGTTTTATGGAACAGGAGCAGGCTGAACAGTGAACCTCGGGAGTGACTTCATTACTGAGCTAAAAGGTGTCTAGGGGCCATACTTTCGGGGTTTCTCCAGTCTCTGTCAGGCCAGTAAGTCTGCTTTTAAGACCCCAGATGCTACTCACCAAGGTAGAATGTAGAACATTTTCTTTATAAACTATGTTATGCTAACCAAGCTAGATGTTCCCCAAGACCATGGGGACCTCATTCCTTTTCGTTTGTTTATTAATTAACTTGACCATTTTTTCTGTAGATAAAGCCACAGTTCGTATCTTAAATTCTAAATATGTTGTTAGAGCTTATGTAAAGACCAAATCCAGAGTTGACCATGTAGTAGCTAATCTCAAGTTGCCTACACAGACCTGGCACCAAAAATTTTAGTGTAGAACCTCACTAAAAAAAATTTTATTTATTTTTTTACCATATAGGACACTTAACTGTCTTTGCAGTTTGAAACTCTAGCTGAGAAATATAGTAAAATCAGCTACAAAAAATGCTACTGAATCTCAGTCTTTTTCAAGATGAAACTTCACTGAGCCGTTTACAGCTACTCTTTTTCTTGCTTTACTCTCCTTTAAAGGTTAGAAAGCCAAAACACATTCATCTTTTCAGATTCTTTTTTTCTAGGCAAAGGGACACAATTCTGGCCGGTGAAATGTACACAAAACTGGAAAGAGCTTCTCTTTTTTGAGTTTTATAACAAAGTCTTACGAGGAGGACTTCCTGGAATGTGGATGTAATCATGGAGGTGAAGCAGCCATAGTCTGAGTATGAGGAAGAAAGGCAAACTTTAAGGTTGATGTGGCAGGATGATAAAATTAACCTGTGTCCTTAATAGCATTGATGAGCCTTGGGTTGGTTACCCTCATGTTTTTTGTTATTTGGGGAAAATTAACTCTTTTCCAGTTAAGCCACTTTAGTTTGAGTTTTCTGTGGCATGCATCTAATACAATCTCAGCTGATGTAGAATCTAGTAAAACAAACAAACAAATAACACAAAAATCTAAACCAAACACTTCAGTGGTGTTCTTAATGTTTATATTTTTGAAACCCTTTTAACTATTGACAAATCTTCATGTTTATTATTTCTTTCGGTCTTTCTGGGAAGCAAATATGTTTTATTATCCACAGTATACAGATGAGGAATCTAAGGCCCAGAAAAAGCAGACAATTTTTTTTTTTTTAACCTCACATTTTTATATGCAGAGACCAGAGCCCAGACCTTTCAACTATTTATTTGACTATAGCCCCTGGTACATAGTAGGTACTCAACAAATAAACAAATAAATGATGTATATAAAACATTTAGTTCAGAATCTGGCATACATTTTGAGTTTAATAAATGGAAGTTAATAACAACAACATGTTAACTTCTTTCCTCAGAACCTATAGAATCCTGTGAATTTAGCCGTTCTTCAGTATAGACCTAAAGCTAGCTTGTCTTGTGTAAATGGTATTGTTGTTGTTTTTAGGTGCTGTCGAGCTGATTCTGATTCCTAGCAGCCCTATGTACAACAGAATGAAACACTGCCCAGTTCTGCATCATCCTCACAATCGTTGCTATGTTTGAGCCTGTTGTTGTAGCCACAGTGTCAATATACCTGATTGAGGATTTTCCTTTTTCACTGACTCTCTACTTTATCAAGCATGATGTCCTTCTCCAGGGACCAAATGACTTAGGATGGGTTCTCTAGAGAAGCAAAACGAGTGAAGCATGCATATAAATATGTATAGAAAGAGAGACAGAGAGATTTATCCAAGGAAATGGCTTACTTGATTGTAGAGGCTGGCAAGTCCCAAGTCCGTGGGTCAGGTGCAGGCTGGAGGCTTCACCTGACTCACATAGTTGCCTGGGCTGATGAACCCAATATTGTCAGGTCAGAGGACAGGCTGCAGGCTCAGGGGCTATGGAGGGTGGCAAATTAAAGATCAGCAGGTGAGACAGCAATCTGCTGGCTGAAGTCCCAAGAACCAGAGGTCAGATGATGACCAGCCATATGCAGGATCCAGAGCAAGCAAGAGTAGTAAGTAGTAATTCCAAGCATTTATTATTCAAAAAAGAAAGAAGTAATTAAGTATACAAAACTTAGATAAGAAATTGCAAACATAGGTCCCTGTCCCTTTTATTTAAGAATATTTATTATTAAAAAAATGTTTCTTTCATTAATTTTACCTCTTCACCCTCATAAGTGTTTCAGAAATGGCTGCCAGGATGTAGAACAGAAGTGAATATGACTAATTGCTTGGCTCACTTGATGTGAGTCCTGTCTTATAAGGCAAGATCTTGGATGTGATTCTCTTGTAATAACATCTCTATCAAAATAACCATCATTTGTTGTGTAAATTATTTTGTACATGCTATTTTTAAATACTCATCCTAACTGCACAAGGCAACTGTTACTATAATACTCTTTGACAGGTGAGGAAACTTAGCGTGCATAGGAAAACTCTTATACTGACCAAGTGATCACCAGTGAAATTGGCTCAGTGAAAATTCACCCCTTAACCTGTAGAAGTTGTTGTTGTTGTTAGCTGTCATTGAGTGGGCCCCTGACTCATGGCGACCCCAGGCACAACAGAATGGAACACTGCCTGGTCCTGTGCCATCCCCGTGATCGGTTGAGGATCAGACCACTTGTTGAAGTAGCTCACTCCCCATTCAGCTAATAATTCAGTCATATTGTCTTAGTACAGGAAGGGCAGGGCCTATGCAGTATATGCTGGAGAAAGTATTGATCACAGAGCAGATTAAGTACTGACTCAGTCCATACACTGGAAGCATTAAACAGCCATTATAATAATTTGAACCACTGAGCACACAGTGCAGGTATATCAGAAAAATTTATTTATCCGTTGGCATTCAAAACTGTGACTTTGCCATTGACTTTGGCTACATCTTCAATGGTAAAGAAGTAGGAAATAATGCAATCACTCAAGAAAACCTAATTAATAAATTACCTAGGAAATTATGACTGTATAGTCTTTCTTCCAGAGTTTTCCTTAGTGTCAACAACAATATCTTGCATTTGCATGCTGCTTTACAGGTGGCCTTGTAGCTTTTTCATAAGGTGGGTATATAATGAAAAATAAATAGAAATAAATGAAGTATTAGGCATGGGTAAAGATGTGTGTTCAAAATACAGCTCTGCCCTTGATCAGCTGCATTACTTCAGGTTAGTCAGTTAGGTTCTAAATCTTCTTATCTATAAAATAATAGTAATAAAAGTATGACTAAATAAGATGTGTGTGACATCATGTAAGTTATAGAATGCTCTATTGATGTGACATATTGTTCATGCTTGTCATTTTATTTTTCCTCACAGCGACTTGGTAAGGCAGATAGGGTGGAAATTATATACGACTATCAGCACTCGGTTATATAGACTGTGACAAACTCACTCACATACCCAAAGAAATAAGGACATGGATAGTGCCATAGACATTCACAAAATACAGAAAGTCTCACTCATGGTAGCCCAGACTCATATCATCACAGGCACCATGACATGGACAGTCAGACCCAGTGACATGGACAAATACTTCTCAAAGCTAACACAGCACCCCCTTCACAGGACAAGACACACATGCAGAAAAGAGGAAACTGAGGACTAGATAATTTAAGTGATTCATCTATGGCCATTGTAAATGATGGAACCAGGGCTTCTGCTCCAAAGAATGGAGCACTTACTACACCACCAGTCTAATTTCAGAAAAGAGTCACCACATATTCCAATACCAAACACTGCTTTCAGGTACTACGTACATAATTATGCCCTTTGTTGTCCAGGATTTACAACGTAAACTTCTTACCAGAGCTACTTGTAGTGCGTTGAACAATGGCCTGCAAAAAGATAAATCCATGTCCTAATCCCTGGAACCTATGAATTTGACATTATTTGGAAAAAAAATCTTTGCAGATGTAATTAATTAAGGATCTTGAGATGAGATCATCTTGGATTATCTAGGTGGGCTCTAAATCCAATGACAAGTGTCCTTATAAGAGACAAAAGAGAAGACGCAGACACATATATACAGGAGCATGTGAAGACAAGGGCAGCCTCAAGTAATGCCAACAGCCACCAGAAGCTGGAAGAGACAAGGAATGGATTGTTACCTAGAGCCTTTGGAAGAAACACAGCCCTGCTGACACCTCAGTTTCAGACTTCTGGCCTCTAGAACCATGACAGAATAAATTTATGTTGTTTTAAGTCACCCAGTTTGTGGTAATTTGTTCTGGCAGTCATAGGAAACTAATAGACTCCTCTCCTCTCTCTTTGAAATCCTTCGGGTACTAAAGAGTTCGATGTTCACCAAATTTCAGAGCTTAGAGATGATCTTTATAGCTTCCTCATATTAAGAAGAACTCAGAGGGGTTGAGTGACCTTCCCTGGGCTGCACAGCTTGTCTGTGACAAAGGTAGACTGGACCTAGGTCTTGAATGTTTCATCTTGCACTTCTTTTACTCCCAACACTTCCTTTCCTTAAGCACAGACCATCCTCCGAACCTCAGTGGAAGTGCGAGATGGGGTTGGCCATGTCCTTGAAGGTATGGCTTGGGATGAAGGAGTTAATGCCTCTGCAGCACAGTATACACATTGGGACAGGTGGAAACAAACAAGCATTATTTAGCGCCTGGGGATGGAACATAAGTGTCCATCATGAGGTATTGGTTTGGCTTTTCTGTAATAATAAGAGAAGGAATAAAAAGAGCCAAGAGGAAAAACCATTTTGTTGCCAAGCTAATAATTCACATGGTTCGACATTTAAACGATTAATGCAATATTTAAAAGAGAAGCTGTAGCCTTGTGTGAGGTGATCTATTGGCTAAATTGGCTTTGTGACATTTTGCAAAAGCGAAAGGCAGTAATTATCATACAGGAGGTTTTTAATGGGAACCCAGAAGGCAGCGGCCAAACTGAAGTAGGAAAACAACATTAGCAAGCTCAATACTGGTTACCACAGCAAGAGAGAGTCAGGACCTTTTATTTTCTTCTGCTGTGTCCTAATCTCCAAACTCATTTCCCTAGCCTCACTTCAGATTTTAGGGGCAGCACGTATAAGAAGTTACCACTGGTCTAACACACGAACCCACGTCTTTATAAGAAGAGCCTGCATTTCCCGTCATTCTCTGATGTAATGCACTGTGCCATTTATCTGGGCAAAGTTGAGCTGGCCGCCTTTCCTTTCATTAAAGAGTAAAGAGAAAGGCCAGAACATGGCCAAAAGGAGGCGGTCATATTTAGCCAGAGGAACCAGGGAGAAGGAGAAGGTGATTGCTCTTAGGTAGGATGCAATTTAGTGAACACTATGAGAGTAGAGAAAGGTGAGCTGAGCTTCTGCCACAAGGGTGACTGTGGGTGCACAAAAGGCAATTAGGAAGAACAAATGACCACTTTTGTGGATAGGGTGTTATTTATAGCATTCTAGAACTTTCAGCTGAAATGGAACATGAGTCTAAACCCTGCATTTCAGGAGCAAGGAAATTAAGATCCAGGGAAGAAAAGTAACTTCCCCAGAGTCTGGGTGGTTAGTGACAGACTACCACTGGAACCCTGCGCCCTTCCTCCCACCCTAGGGCTTTCCAACAACTTCATGCAGACATTTTTAAGTTCTTAAGGGAAGAAACTTTCTCCTTCCTTCTTTCTCTTCTCCCTCTCTCCCATTTACTTATTTCTGTTTATTCCATGTTTACTGAGCACCAACTATGTCCCAGATACTGTTCTAAGTCCTGGGGGCACTGTACTTGACATGGGATTTTTGCCTGGTGGCTCCTCTCCATCTTCATACCTCAGTGCCTAGCATGTGATAACTTCCCAAAATAGTGCATAAATGATGACTAAAAAAGGCTTAAATACAAGAGTGTAAAAGTCAGTCATTTCCTTTGAATTCACCAGTGAAATTTTAGCCAGTCCAAGTCAAGTTCTGCTGGGTGCGAAACTGGATTAAATTCAATTGTTATAGGTAATCTGCACTTAAAGTAATACAGAAACACCATATTTATCGTTTAGAGAAAATGATTTACTTTTCAAAAAGTTTTTAAACACGAAGTGTCACTTTGTGGGAAAGTACGTTTCTAACGGGATTTAATGGGGGTGTAAACTTGTTGGAAACATTCTGACTAAACTAATGTCACAACAGCCGTTTAACAATTTGGAAATGACTTTTATCCGCAGTAACAGCTGACACTTGCTACATTTACCCTGTAACTCCATACACAGAGACTTTGAACTGAGAAAGGTACAGTGTCTGCTTAACGTCCCAGGACAGATGACTCATGGAGATCAATTCATAATTTGGAATACAGCAATATGATCTTGGCCAGCATTCCCAGCCAAGCTGGATGACTTTGGTTTGGAAATGTCTCACTTGAAGATACAATGTAAACCTAAGCTATGACTACCAGCCCTATTTCCTTTTTTCAGATCAGTATGATCTTGGCATTTTCAGAACAGTGATGGTGTTTGATTCTTCCAGTTATAGCCTTTTTTCTGCCTCCTAATGCCTTCACACTCAGCTCTTTGACTTCGTCTTGAGTTAGCAGGGGAGTTTTTTTCCTCCTCATCAGAGACTCGTTTCCCAGTACTAATTTTAACCTTAATGAAAAATCACATGACAGAATGAATAACTGAAGAGCTTCCTCACTGAACCAGGCTCGGTTTCAATTATTTAGTTGAAGTAACTTATTTGGGGAAAAATGGTCCAGACAGCAACTGGTAAAAGAGAATTGGTCAAAAAATAAATATTCTACATCGTGTATTGATCTTCCCCCTACACATTGACACTATCGATTTACCAAAGTCGAGGTTTTGTGACACTGAGTGCATCTTTAAGCAAGCTGGTCTGTTTTTAGATATTAAAAATATTTTTTATGTTTTGATATCTTGTTGCTAATTCATTTTCAGCCAGTTATGCCTACTCTGCATTATTTCCTAAACAACCTAGATATACAACATAGGGAACTGGTTAAATAAAATTATGGCATGTCTATATAATGGAAAATAATGTGGCCATTAAAATGAATGTTTTAGAAATGTATATCTTGATATGAAATATTCATGATGTGTTGGCAGGCTTAAGAAACAAGTTGCAAGTAGCTTTATAGTAAGATTATATTGAGACTAAAATATATAAAACATAATTATACATGTATATACATATAAGATACATATATATATCACATAGCATATAACAGAACAGGATCTGGAAAGAAATTTGCTAAGGAATTAATAAAATGGCCGTATCTAGAAGCACAGAATTATGGGTGTATAAATTCTTCTGCTTGTCTATATGTACAACTTTTCTATGATGAGCAATGCATTGTTTTTGTAATAACAAAACAAGATAAACAAATATTAAAAATTAAAAGGAACATTCGTAAAATTTCAGTTTGGGATTTTTCTTCTTCTTTAAAATTTCTATTTTTCAAACAATTATCCCTATTTTGTTTAATGGCCAATGTTTTCAATATTTGAAAATTATTGTTTTTCATAATCAGTTTATATTTTATAGTTTCTCTGCACTGAGTAAATGATGTTAACTGGGGCATGATGATTTTACTAGTGATGGACATTTAGCTTGTTTCCAAGGTTTTCGTTTGTTTGTTTAATTACAAATGGTTCAGAACAGACATAAATAAATGAGGAATTTTTTAAATGCAAAAATGGAGGGAAGATACAGAAAGACTGGGCAATTTCTTAAATACACAACGAAGTTTGCCAAAATTGCCCCACAGTGTTCCAAACGTACCAGTAAAAACAGTGATTCAGAAGATTCACTTTCAACCAAATGGTTACTTTGGCCATTTCTTTTTCTTTTTTCATAATTATTGTAAAAATACATGACCAATTTGTTTTTTGACCAATGTGTTTTCATCTGAGCAGTCAAGATGCCCAATAATTCCATTATTTTCTGAGGGAAGAATCCTCTAGCAGCTGGGGGCCAGCTCATCTGCTTACTGCATTGCTTGGTCCTGTGGAAACCAATGAATTGTGTTGGCCTTGCAACTTGAGACAGACACAGAAATGCTTAAATCTGCTCATAGATCTAGACACCAACAGGAGCAATGATAAAGCCCATGACTGATATAAATATTTAAAGTCTGTTGGGTAAGTATGAAGCATAGATGGAGTCATGCTACTTTCTCCCCTGACATATCCATTGGAATATAGAATGTGACTGTTACTCTGGATGAATCAGGCAGAGCCTTCAGCCCTTATTTCTATTTTACTCACGGATTTATATAATAGCAAGAGAGCATACAAGCAGAGTGATGAAGATCCTAACCCTTTCCTTTTCCTTTGGGATAGTACTGACCTAGGGCTGAACGGCAGGAGATGATGAAGGAGAGCTCCAGAAGACAGTTCTCCCAGAAGGTAAGAGAAGCCTGGGCAACGGGACCAATCTCTGCACTTGTGCAAAACAGTGTGGGCATCTGGGTGGGAAAATGTATCATCATGACGCAACTGGAGCAAATGACCTGGTTAAAGCACATCTCTTTAAAGCAGACAAAATCAGTGGGGAAGGACTTCAAACTCCTGGCTTTGACAGTAGCACTTGAAGAGCAGTGGTAGCAAGTTTTAGAACAAGTAATATTTGGGTTAACAGTTGTGGAATCTTCTGGTCTTAAGAAGATGCATCCGATCTGGGCTTCATTGGAAATGAGGACGTCACAAAAAACAAATCTTTGCACGTGGATAGGTACTTCCAGGTATCGTTGGATACCGAAGGTGATTGAGAAGTCTGGGGAAGACTTGTACTTCCCTGACACATTGGTTAAAGGTATCGTTTAAAAGTGTCCGGGGGTGTCATTGTATATTATTTATTTCCTAAAATAGTATGACTGAACGTTACAGTTCTTATGCCATCATCACCATCCTTTAATCATTATTATCATCGTTGTTTTGTGAAAAGAGCAAATTTGCATTATTTTGTGGAGACGTTATTGAGTATCGACATTTTAAAGATTTTAAACAATGAAGACAATAGTGTAATATCTGTTATAAATAAATGGACCCTTTTATAGATGGCTTCATTACGTCTCTAGGTAATATTTTATATTTTATATTTGAAAGCTATTTCTCCATGTCTTGTCAGGAAGATTGAACTACTCTTATCATAATTTCCTTAATTTCCTTTGGAATCACAGTTTCAGGTTGCAGTCACTCTCCCCTCTCATGGTGGTGTTCTTGGGAGACAGTTCTTTGTTTTACCACGGAATGACAGAAGGCACCGCCTATGCACAGGGTCTATAGCACTAGCGCTTAATACATACAGCAGCTTGGTATTCAGTATTAAACGTTCCCCTCCCTTCCATCACGTCAGCAAGCATAGAAATTTCCCATAGTCATTTATTTCTGGCTGTAATCCAAATTTGTTCGACGATGGAATAATGGATTTTTTTTTTTTTTTGTCTAGCTTAACTTTTCCAAGGTTTTATGCCTATTTCTTTTGTGGCACTATGATCCTGGCTTGGGACTAAGTTTCCAAGTTCATTTCTCAGGGATCTCTTGCATGGGTTGGAGACTTCATTTGCACAAAGAGTCACAGAAGAAGGCCCTTGTAGGAGATTTTGTGGGCTTATTATCCTGCATTAGTGTTAATACTCCCCCAGCCTGTGCTCTGAAATAAGATGTTGGTACGTTCTAGACAATCAAAAAGGGTACTTTGGAGAAGTGGGGAATAAACCTGAGCTCTCAGAGAACCAATGGATATATGCCTTGCTTCAGAGAGGGAGATTGTGGTAAGAGCTGAAACAACAATAAATGATAGTAATGATAAAATAACTACCCTAGCATTTGTGGAGTGACCTTTAAGGACTTTACATCATTATCTCATTTGACTCTCCCATTAACCATATAAGTGGGTATTACTATTAATCTCATTTTAAAGACAATAAATTTAAAGCTCAGAGAAGTTATGGAACTTCTTCCACTACACGTACTAAGTATTGGAGCCAAGATTGAAGTCCATCCAGGCTGACTCCACAGTCCACACTCTTGACCATTATACACAAAGCCTATTTGACAGGACTGTGTCACACCAACTAACAACAATTTATTCTCTTCACAAGGAAGCTGCAAAAGTGGAGTAATTTTGGAGTTGCTAGCAGATCATCTGCGCTTACTGCAGAACAGCAGATTCTAGCCTTGTGATTTCCAAGGAGTCTGTAGGCACAAACCAGAGTGGAGGCCTTGAGGTCTGCAGGTCCACAACAGAAAGGGTACACCAGGGCCAAGTAGTTGTGAAGACTTGCCAAAAGGCCCTCATTATTCATGGTGCTTCAGGTGAACCATTTCTAATATTTAGGGAGAGAGAAGAAAACTTGGGGTTTTCTACTAACGGCTCATTTTCCCCAAATTTAGAGAGCGAGAAGAAGCTCCCTGGGGTACCTAAACAGTGATTACCAATATTTTGGGGGAGGTAGGGAAATCATGATAGGGTAGAGGGTTCCAAACTCTTTGACCATCTAATGAAATTTATGGACTGATCCCCACAAAGATGCATGTATGGTCATACCAATTTCACATCCATGCTCAGGTAGTTTCGGCTATAGAGATAAAAATATAAAAATCTAAGTTAGGAGTTGGACTCATGTCAAATAAAAATGATCTATCTGGATCATTCAATCCTCAGTGTTTCTTGATCTTGGCCAGATCCCACTATGCCATTGCGGTAGGCAGAATTCTAAGATGGCCCACAAAGATTCTCAGTCCCTAAGGTACACTCATCTTCTCCCAGTTATTCAATCAAACACTAATCTAAGTACTGCTGTGAAGGGGCTTTGCAGACATAATTAAGGCCCCAAAACAATTGACCTTAAAAAAGGAAGCTTATTCAGCTGAGACTGATTAAGTCATATGAGCCCTTTAAAAGCAGACAGTTTTCTCTGGCTGGTTGCAGAAGAAAAATCAGAGACTTGAAGTGTGAAAAAAATGTGATGTGTTCTTGCTGGCCTGAAAATGGAAGACGCTATGTGGCAAGGAATGTGAGTGGCCTCTAGGAGCTGAGAGAGCCCTGTAGTTGATAGTCAGCAAGGAAATGGGATCTCAGTCCTACAGCTGCAAGGAATTGAATTCTGCCATCAACAAGACTGAAGCATATTTTCCTCTGAGCTTCCCGATATTTTAGAGTTGCTAACAGATCAGCTGTGCTTACACTTTGATTTCTAGCCAACATCTTGATTTCAGCACTGTGAGACCCTGAGCAGAGAACTCAACCAAATTGTACTGGATTTCTGACCTAAAAAAACTAGGAGCTAATAGTTGGTTATGGCGAAGAGGTTAAGAGCTATGGCTGCTAACCAAAATGTTGGCAGTTCGAATCCACCAGCTGCTCCTTGGAAACCCTATGGGGCAGTTCTACTCTATCCCATAGGGTCTCTATGAGTCAGAATTGACTCGATGGCAGCGGGTTTTGGTTTTTGGTTCTAAGCTACTAAGTTTGTGGTAATTTGTTATGAAGCAATAGAAAATGAATACACCGTCTCTCCAAGATATTCATGGGAGCTCCAGGGAGGACAAAATTTTCCCACTGCAACAAATGCCCAAAGAGAGAAAACTAGTTCTCTCTTTGCTTTGTGTACATACATGCTAGGATCTTTGGAAGTTTCTTTTTCTCCCTGAGCTTGGAGAACTAGGTTTAAAACAGCTAGCTTGAACCCACCAGCTACACAGGGAGACTCTTACACCAAGGACTCTTGGAATATAAAATGCAATTGATGAGCATTGATTTGATCTATTCCTCTTTCTCATTGGATATAGTAACAGCTAAATTTTTGTTTTAAACATATACACTTTCCTCTTGGCTCTTTAACTAAAATTCTCAAAATAAACCTTAAAATACTCAGAGCATAAACTTTAGCATTATTAAAGAGGTACCAGTGATTCCACAGCCCCACCCACAGGCCTGGAAGTGAGTCACAGGTTCTAGATTATAGTTTTATCTTTGCTTCAACTTACCATGGGTAAGTTACCTAACCTTCCTGGCATCTTGTACTCACAGGAAAGTGAGGGGTTTGGTTTCATTATTTGATCTATGGTGTCTCACCTAGAGCTAACATCCTGAGATTATAAACTTCCAGGACATCCACACCCATAGTTTCCTAAGAGCCAATGCAATGCATTGACTATTTGACTTCTGTTTTTGTTTTTGTTTTTTTATATATATTTTATTGTACTTCAGGTGAAGGCTTACAGAACAAATAGTTTCTCATGAAACAGTAGTACACATGTTGTTTTATGACATTGGTTAACAACCCCACAACATTTCAACCCTCTAACTTCTCAACATTAATTTTTTTTGGTGAAAATACACATAGCCAAAGATACACCGTTTCAAAAATTTCTACATGCACAGTTCAGTGACATTGACTATGCTCTTCCAATTGTGCTGTTATTCTCACTTAAGATGAAGGCTTACAGAACAAAATAGTTTCTCATTTAACAGTTACTACACATGTTGCCCTATGACAATGGTTAACAATCTCACAACACATCAACAATATCCTTACTCAACCTTGGGTTCCCTATCACCAGCTTCCTTGTCCCCTTCTGCCTTCTGGCCCTTGTCACTGGACTCCTGTACCTCATTAGTCCCATTTGGTTTTACGGGGCTGTCCACACCCAGGCTGAACAGTGAACCTCGGAGGTAGCTTCACCACTGAGCTAAAAGGGTGTCTGGAGGCCATACTCTCGTGGTTTCTCCAGTCTCCTTTAGGCCAGTAAATCTGGTCTTTTTTTTGTGAGTTAGAATTATGCTCTACAACCGTCTCCAGCTCTGTCCAGAACCCTCTGTTGTGATCCTGGTCAGAGCAGTCAGTGGTGGTAGCCGGGCACCATCTAGCTGTACTGGACTCAGTCCGGCGGAGGCCTTGGTAGCTGTGGACAATTAATCCTTCAGACTAATCTTTTCCTTGTATCCTGTTCTCTTCATTCTCCCTTGCTCCAGAAGGGATGAGACCAGTGGGGTATCTTAGATGGCCGCTTACAGGCTTTTAAGACCCCAGACACTACTCACCAAGGTAGAATGTACAGCATTGTTTTTATAAGCTGTGTCATGCCAATTGAGCTAGATGTTCCCCGAGACCATGGTCCCCACAGCCCTCCACCAAGCAATTCAGTCCCTCAGGGAGTTTGGATGTGTCTATGGGGCTTCCAGGACCTTTCCTTGTACAGGTTGTGCTAGTTTCCCCTGTATTGTGTACTGTCTCACCCTTCACCCAAGATACCACTTATCTACTGCCTATTTAGTATTTCCCCCCCACCCCTCCCATCCCGGGGAACCAACAAAGATTGTTACATTTTGTGTGTGAACTTTTTCATGGGTTTTTACAATAGAGGTCTCATACAATATTTGTCCTTTTGTGATTGACTTATTTCACTCAGCATAATGTCCTCCAGTTTCATCCATGTTATGAGCTGCTTCACAGATACATTGTTGTTCTTTCTCGTTGCATAGTACTGCATTGTGTGTATGTACCATAGTTCATTTATCCATTCATCTGTTGATGGGCATCTAGGTTGTTTCCATCGTTTTGCTATTGTGAACAATGCTGCCGTGAACATAGGTGTATGTATGTCTATTCGAGTGACAACACTTATTTTTCTAGGATATATTCCTAGGAGTGGGATTGCTGGATCGAATGGTATGTCTATCTCTAGCTTTCTGTGGAAGCGCCATATCATTTTCCAAAATGGTTGTATCATTTTGCATTCCCACCAGCAGTGCATAAAAGTTCCCATCTCCCCGCAGCCCCTCCAACATTTGTTATTTCCAGTGTTTTTGATTCGTGCCAGTAATGCCGGGGTGAGATGGTATCTCATTGTGGTTTTAATTTGCATTTCTCTAACGGCTAGTGATCGCGAGCATTTCCTCATGTGTCTGTTGGCCATTTGAATGTCTTCTTTGGTGAAGTGTGTTCATTTCCTTTGCCCATTTTTTAATAGGATTATTTGTCTTTTTGTTGTAGAGGTGTTGGATTTTATGTAGGTTATGGAGATTAGACCTTTGTCTGACTTGTACTGTCCCCAAATTTTTTCCTAGTCTGTAGGTTCTCTTTTTACTCTTTTGTGAAGTCTTTTGAAGAGCATAGCTGTTTGATTTTTAGAAGATCCCAATTATCTAGCTTATCTATTGGGTTTTGTGCATTGATGGTTATGGTTTGTATCCTGTATTAAGGCCTGAAGTGTTGGTCCTATTTTTTCCTCTATGAACTTTATAGTTTTAGGCTTTACGTTCAGGTCTTTGATCCATTTTGAAGTAGTTTTTGTATACAGCGTGAGGTATGGGTCCTGTTTCATTTTTTTACCGATGGATATCCGGTTTTGCCAGCACCATTTGTTAAAAAGACTGTCTTTTCCCCATTTGATGGACTTGGGGCCCTTGTCAAAGATCAGGTGACTATAGGTGGATGGATTTACATCTGGGTTCTCAATTCTGTTCCATTGGTCAATGTATCTGTCATTGTACCAGTATCAGGCTGTTTTGACTACTGTAGCTGCATAGTAGTTTCTGAAGTCAGGTAGTGTGAGTCCTACAACTTTATTCTTCTTCTTCAGTAGTGCTTTACTTATTCGGGGATTCTTCCCTTTCCATATAAAGTTAATGATTAGTTTTTCCATCTCTTTGAAGAATGTTGTTGGTATTTGGATCGGGGTTGCATTGTATTTTTAAATTGCTTTGGTAGAATTGTCATTTTCACAATGTTGAGTCTGCCTATCCATGAGCATGGTATGTTTTCCCATTTATGTAGATCCCTTTGGGTTTCATGCAGTAGTGTTTTGTAGTTTTCTTTGTATAGGTATTTTACATCCCTGGTCAGATTTATTCCTAAGTATTTTATCTTTTTAGGGACTATTGAAAATGGTATTGTTTTCCTGATTTCCTTTTCATCGTTCTCCTTACCAGTGTATAGCAATCCAACTGATTTTTGAATGTTTATCATGTATCCTGCTACTCTGCTGAATCTTTCTATTAGTTCCAGTAGATTTCTCATGAAGTCTTAGGGTTTTCTATGTATAGTATCATATCATCTGCAAACAGGGACAGTTTAACTTCTTCATTACCAATTTGGATGCCCTTTATTTCTTTTTCTTGCCTTATTGTTCTAGCTAGGACTTCCAGTACAATGTTAAATAGGAGTGGTGATAAAGGGCGTCCTTGTCTTGTTCCTGTTTTCATGGGGAATGTTTTCAGCCTCTCTCCATTAAGAATGATGTTGGCTGTCAGTTTTGCATAGATGCCCTTTATTATGTTGAGAAATTTCGCTTCTATACCTATTTTATTGAGAGTTTTTTTTATCAGGAATGGGTGTTGGACTTTGTCAAATGCCTTTTCTGCATAAATTGAGATGATCATGTGATTCTTTTCTTTCCTTTTATTTATGTGGTGGATTATGTTGATTGATTTTCTGACATTGAACCATCCTTGCATAGCTGGGATGAATCGTACTTGGTCGTGGTGTATTATTTTTTTGATATGATGCTGAATTCTATTGGCTAGAATTTTGTTCAGAATTTTTGCATCTACATTCATGAAGATATTGGTCTGTAATTTTCTTTTTTTGTGATGTCTTTGCCTGGTTTTGGTATCAGTGCTATGCTGGCTTCATAGAATGAATTTGGAAGTGTTGCTTCCTCTTCTATGCTCTGAAATAGCTTGAGTAGTACTGGTACAAGCTCTTCTGTAAATGTTTTGTAGAATTCTCCAGTGAAGCCATCTGGGTCAGGGGTTTTTTGGTTGGGAGTTTTTTGATTACCTTTTCAATCTCTTCTCTTGTTATGGGTCTGTTCAGATTTTCAACATCACTTTGTTGCAGTTTGGGTAGGCTGTGTGTTTCTAGAAATTTATCCATTTCCTCTAGGTTTTCAAATTTGTTGGAGTATAGTTTTTCATAATATTCTGTAATAATCCTTTTTATTTCAGTTGGGTCTGTTGTAATGTCCCCCATTTCATTTCTTATTTGGGTTATTTGTGTCCTCTCCTGTTTTTCTTTTGTCAGTCTGGCCAGTGGTTTGTCGATTTTGTTGATTCTTTCAAAGAACCAGCTTTTGGTTTTGTTGATTCTGTTGTTTTTCTGTTCCCTATTTCATTTATTTCTGCCCTGGTCTTTACTATTTCCTTTCTTCTGGTGGTTGTGGGCTTTTTCTGCTGTTCTCTTTCTATTTGTTTGAGTTCTGTAGTTAATGTTTTGATTTTGTCCCTTTCTTCTTTTTTGATATGTGCATCTATTGCTGTAAATTGTCCTCTGAGGACTGCCTTTGCTGCGTCCCAAAGGTTTTGGTATGATGTGTTTTCATTCTCATTTGATTCTAGGAATTTTTTGATTCCATCTCTGATTTCTTCTATTACCTAGTGATGTGTAAGCAGGGGATTATTCAGTTTCCATGTAGTTGATTTTTTTTCCTTGATCTTTGTATTGTTAATTTCTACCTTGATGGCATTGTGGTCAGAGAAGATACTTTGAATTATCTCAACATTTTGGATCTTCTTGAGGATTGCTCTGTGGCCTAAGATATGGTCTATCCTGGAGAATGTTCCATGTGCATTGGAAAAGAATGTGTACTTTGCAGTGGTTGGATGGAGTGTTCTATATATGTTTATGAGGTCAAGTTGGATAATTGTGTCCTTTAGGTCTTCTGTATCTTTGCTGAGTTTCTTCTTAGTTGTTCTGTCCTTTACTGAGAGTGGTGTGTTGAAGTTTCCTACTATTATTGTGGAACTGTCAATTTATCTTTTCAGGGTTGTTAGAGTTTGTTTTATGTATTTTGGAGCCCTGTCACTGGGTGCGTAGATGTTTATTATGGTTATGTCTTCATGATGGATCATCCCCTTAATCATTATATAGTGTCCGTCTTTGTCTTTTATGGTAGATTTTGTTTTAAAGCCTATTTTAACTGAGATTAGAATTGCCACTCATGCTCTTCTTTGGTAGTTGTTAGCTTGATATATTTTTTTCCAACCTTTGACTTTTAATAAATTCACATCTTTGTTTCTAAGGTGTGTCTCTTGTAGACAGCATATTGATGGATCCTGTTTTCTTATCCATTCTGTCACAGTCCGTCTCTTTATGGGTGCATTGAGTCCATTTACATTCAGTGTAATTATTGATAGATGTGTGTTTGTTGCTGTCATTTTGGAGTGATTTTTTTTTTTTTGGTGCTGAAGTTTTCTTTGTTCTTCTTGCTCTCTTGTGCTGAGTTACTTTTGTTTGTGGATTGTTTTTCATTTCTTTTGTTTTTGTAGGTTTTGTTTTTGCTGAGACTTTATGTTTTTCATCTTTATTTTGATGAGTTGGTTTGTTAACTTTCTTTGTGGTTACCATGAATTTTACCCTTATCTTTGTAAGTTTGAAGCAGTCTACCGTTACTTGGTATCGTCTTGCCTTCCTTTTCATCAGAAGGTTCTATACCTATGCCCTTTATTCCCTCTTTTGTTTTGATGTTGTTGTCATCTACTGATTAACTGCTCTGATGCCTTGTTGTATTTATTTTGGTTTTGGATAGTCCTCAAGAGTTCATTTCCTAGATTGGTATCTGGCTCGTACAATCCTGCGTCCTAGGTTCTGCCTCTGAGCGGAAGCTGATTGTCCTTAGATTGAAGAACTCCCCTTAATAATTCTTGTAATTTTGGTTTGACTTTCACATATTCCCTTAATTTCTGTTTATCTGGAAATGACTGAATTTCACCATCAAATCCGAACGAGGGTTTTGCAGGATATATTATTCTTGGCTGACAATTTTTTTCTTTCAAGATTTTATATATGTCATCCCATTGCCTTCTTGCCTGCATGGTTTCTACTGAATAATCTGAGCTTAGTCTTATTGTTTCTCCTCTGTATGTGACTTCTTGTTTTTCACGAGCTGCTCTCAGGATTCTTTCTTTGTCTTTGGTTTTGGCGAGTGTGAGTATGGTGATTTTCTTTTGGGGTCTCTTCTATATGGGGTTTGTTGAGCTTCTTGGATGGCCAGCTTTTCATCTTTCATGATATCGGGGAAGTTTTCTGTCAGCTGTTTTTCAATGATCCTCTCTGTGTTTTCTGTTTTCTCCCCCTGCTCTGGAATTCCAATCACTTGTAAATTTTTGTTTTCAAATGTGTCCCACATAACTCTCAGGGTCTCTTCATTTTTCTTTGTTCTTTTTTCTGAGTTTTCCTCAAACAGAGTTGTATACAAGTTTTTGTCTTCAATTCCACTGATCCTGTCTTCCACCATTTCAAATCTGCTTCTCAGCCCTTCTATGACCTCATCCATTTCTGAAAGCTTGTTTTTTTTTATCTTTTGGATTTCTAATTGTTGTCTTTGTATAGTTTATAGTTGTGAATTTATTTTGGCATTTTGTTCCTGCATCATCTTCCTGAATTCTTCCAATTTTTGTCTGTATTTTCCATGAATTTGTCCTTTTTTTCCTCATGTGTGTCAGCTTTTTGCCTCAGTTCTTGGAGAATTCTGAGTATTAGAGATTTGAATTCCCTATGAGGTAGTTCTAGTGCATTTTTTTCCACAAGAGAGTCATCTGGTGTTTTATTTTGGACCCCTACTGGAACCATCCTGTCCTGTTTTTGTAAATGTTTAGATATTGTCTGATGTTTTCAGGGCATTTATTAGTTATTTTTCTCATTTATTGATTGTAGATTTGTTTGTTTCATTCCTTTTTTTAAAAAGAAGTTTGACTATGTCTGAGCAGGCGGACTGTGTGTTCTTTGTTGTTTGCTCATCTGTGCCCTCAATACTTTTCACCTCCTTCTACAACTGGCAGGGTCAGTCACTCAGATATGGTACAGCAGGGCAGGTCTAGCTAAAGAGTAGTTACTTGGACGGATTGTTTGTGGCACTTACTACAGCCACCACAGCGGGTCGCTAATCAGTGCAGGGTAGGTTCCAGTAGGCCATACCTGTGTTGCTTGGTGGTGTGATGTCAAGTGCACGGTGCAGGTAGGCAGGATGCAGGGGGAGATGGTTATGTGTGGAGCTAAGACGGATATGGGAGAGAGGAGAGAGGAACAGGAGCCAAAAACATACAAACAAACAAAAAAGAATGCTAGGGGAGCTTGCCGTTGGAATGGAGAGGTGAGAGACTATGAAATGGAGAGAAACAGAAAGGGGAAGAGGAAGAAAAGAAAAGAATGAATAAATAAAAATCAGAAAGGTTAAAGAAAAGTTCCGAGGGATCCCACCGATGCAGCTATGAGGTCTGGGGAAGTTGCTCTCAGGTGTTGCAATACAGCTTGGCTAGAAGGCGTAGAGGTATACAACGCCTGGTATTCAGGGATCAGAAAGAGAGGAAGATATAGAGAGACGAGAAACTGAGCAATGAAGAAAGACAAAGAGGGGAAAAGAGGGAAAAGAAAACAAAACAAATTAAATAAAAAAGAACAAGAAAGGCCCCCCCAAAAAAACAGAAAAAAAAAAAAAAAAACCAACGAGAAAAGAAATGCTCTCAGGGATCCATCTGTACGTCTGTGGAAGCTGAAGGGGAGTTCCTTGCTGCATAGCTCCGCCTGGCCAGAAAGGGCTCCCAACTCAAGAAAAGGAAAAGAAAACAAACAAACAATTCAAAACAAACAAATGAACAAAAGCCCCGTGATCCCATCAGCGTGGTAGCCCAGACCGGGAAGCAGCTCCACACTTGAATGGAGCTCCGCAGCCCCTCAGGAAGAAGCAAAGATGGCACATGGAGTGAGGCACTCAAGCAAAAGGAGGGGGAGATGGCCAGAGGCAAGGAAGAAATAAAAAGAAGTGGAAAAAAGCAACACCAACAGCCAACAAATGGCACCCAGAGACCCGCCCGCTTGGGTGTGTGGAATCCAAGCAGTTGGCCCTTCCTGGTCAAGAGACCATGGCCATGGGAAGCAGAGGAGGCTGAGCCAGGGCAAAGAGGGGTGGGGGGTGGGAAAGCGCACACCGCAAATTACCAGTTGTTTTGTCTCCTGCTGGACGCTCTGTGAGGCTGCTTTCTCATACCCCCGTTTGCTGGTCTCCGATAGGAGTCCAAGATGGTGGATCCGTGCTGCGTTAGCTGGTAGGGGACCTCTGCATGAATCTCTCCTCGCTCTCCATTCTCTGTCAGTTTTCTCACTCCATTTGGTGCTTGGCTGAGTTCTTTATCTCTTTATTTGATGTTTTAGGGTTTCAGGATTGTTGTATTCTCTGTTCGGCTTAGTTTTTTGGATCTTTGCTGTGGAGGGACGGCGTGGTGCTTCCACCTAGAGTGCCATTTTGCTGGAACTCTCGTTGACTTCTGTTTTTTAAGAGGTTACTGACCATCCTGAGATGTGTCACACCCTTCTGACCTGTTCACCCAGGGCTTTAATTTTTGCTGGCATTTGGGATGCATCATTTTTTCATTTTTCCCTCGGTTCTCTATCAAAGGAAGCACAAACTTCCTTTCCACTCAAGTCACATTTCACAGGCTTTGTGATAGAAGCCAACAGCTGGCATGACCATGGCCCACAAATTCGTTAAAAGAGTATGCATGGGGAACCTTTTAAGTAATAGGTGGAAAGGTTGTGCTCTCTTAATGGAGAAATTGAGAAAATCTTCTCTATATCCCAATCCCTTTATATATAATTTTAATAAAAAATAGAATCAATGCATAATTAAACAATAAATTTATGAGTTTATCTTGAGGTTGTGACACCTTTATTACAGCAAGGAGTTGCTATGCAAGCAGGTGTGTTGCACAGAAGTACTAAGTCTTTTAATTGATACAAAATATTTCAGGACTTCTCAGCATGATAAAATTGAGTGATTAATTACCCTGCTGTAATACTGGTCTGGTACAAGCAGTATTAAAAATATTATTGAAAAAAGTCCTGCTTCTTGATTAACTATTATTGAAAGTTCTCAGAATTAAAACAATTCTCTTCTCTTTACTCTAACCCAAAGTTGGAAACCAAACACCCTAAACTGTTGAATTCTACAAATCAAATTCCACAAGGGCAAGAAGTTACCAAGCATAAAAAGGAAAATTATGTGCCACTAGAAAAAAAACTCACTTTTCTCACTAATTCCATTCCTAACAGTCCCAAGTTGTTGCTCACATAGAAAATTGTGTTGTTCTAACAGCAATAATGCATTTGAAAACATCTCATGATTCAGAAATCTACTTCCAGAACTATTACAAAATTCTGCATTCTGCAAACAAAGCCCCTTTAATTCCCCTATTGATATGCTTCTTGTGGTACTTCTTTGGAGAAGTGCAAAGTGAAGTATTTAAACAATTTATATAAAAAATAAAGGAGGACTGGGTACTGAGTAGCATCAAAGAGTTTTAATATTTGGCAGTGCTAAATGCCTACTACAGCTTGGTTAGCCACTGAAATATCTCTCTAATGATATGCTCACTAGAAATGTCGCCAGTTGCCTTAGGGGGAAAAAAAAAAAATCCAGCTAGGAAAAAGAATTCAGTGTCAATCCCCATCTTGAAGGCAACCAGAATCTGCAGCCAAAAATGTATGTAAGACTATGTGAGAAAGTCTGCAGAAATTATTCAGAGATGAGGATATTGTCCTGAGTAGAAGAGGAAGATAGAGGTAGAAAAACCCAAATACACTGTTTCAAGGAGAACGCAGAAAAGTGATTATCTATCCCTTCACTCAACAAACATATCAAACACTTACTATTTACCTGACACTGCATTCGTAGGTCACTGGTAGAATTCTCACCTTCGATGTGGGAGACCCTGGTTCCATTCCTGGCCAATGCACCTCATGCACAGTTACCACCTGTCTGTCACTGGAGTCCTGCATGTTGCTATGATGCTGAACAGGTTTCAGTGGAGTTTTTAGATTAAGACAGACTAGGAAGAAAGGCCTGGTGACTGAAAATCAGCCAATGAAAACCTTATGGGTTGTATAATCCATTCATTTGTGCGTGAAATTGCCGTAAGTAGTTAGCTAACAACAGCACAGCGCTGTACTGGGACAGGGGTTACAAGAAGAATAAGACATAGCTCTTGGAACATTTGCACTGAAATGTTAGAACTAAAAACCCAAAGTTAGAGTGGGTAAGAGATATAAAATGGAAGAGAACCTAAATCAGAATTTGGGTCCTGCCAAGGAAACATCATTGTGGGCACCAGTTTGCTGATGCACAGGTCACACCAGCAGGGCACATTTTAGTTATATGGTAGGTAGAAAACTGAAACACAAAACACCAGATCTGGCACCATTTAACTTGGACCTTTTTGCCTCAGGATAGTGCATAAGAAGTTGGTCAGCTGAAGCTCAGTGGAGAGAACAGATCTTTCTGGCCTGTGCATTGGCAGGGTAGTGAGGAGGGTGAGGAGGGTAGTGTGATGAGCCTTCTTACAGCTTCTAGATCTCCATGGAGATGAAACGCTTGATCAAGATCTGATTCTTGGGTCCTCATAAACTGGGCTCTGACAACTCAGTCATGGGTGACTACTAATTAAATCAGTCACTTTAAGCAGCCCTTCAAAACACTTATGTAATCCGCTTGACTCTGTTTCTAATGAAGGGACGAAGGCTGGTAGTCACAGACAGCTCTTTAACTCTGAAAGCTCACTTCTCACAGAGATCTGCAGACATGCGCTGAGCAACCTTTGATGTTCGCAGTTTGATTAACTAAAGGCAAATGCAGAAATTTCTCTCTACTGGGCTGTGTAATTTAAGAAATGGCTAATTTGGGTTGGGTTCTTTAGTAGGAGAGGAAAGGGGGAAAAAAAAAAGAAAATATAAGGATGGAGAACAAAGAGAGACCATTTGGCAGTAAATTTATTTCTTGTTTACTGTAATATGTGATTAGCAGGACTTCAAGCTTGAGATGAATTTGATTTGGGTTTTTCATCGTCCTTATTCCATCCCTACTCCAAATAAGAGACTTCATTTAACAGCTGATGGGATTTTAAACATCTGGTTCTGTGATAAACCCTGGGAAAATCTCAACAGGTCACCTCATATGTGCAATATTAGACAAGCTTTGGTTTAGTGGCATGATTAAAGGCGTCATGAAATGTTTATCTAGCTTTGGAATTAGTAAAGTCATTGTGGAACCTCAGTTGGGCAAGCTTATTTACCTGTCTGAGCCTCAGTTTCCTCTGAGGGCTGGCTTTGATAATTTCCCATGACTAGAATTTTCATTTCTGGGCAACTGAGCATTACTGATATCCCTTGTCTTTTATATCTGTTCTGAGCCTTTGTTTAGGTATAGTAATTGCTTGCAGGTCCTAACAACGTATTTTGTTGCCACAATACTATACTGAAAACACACACGCACACACACACACACACATAATTCCTGGTAGGTTTAGAGTATTTATTTATCATGAAGCTAATTTTGAGATATTATCTGGATTAGGTCTGTGGGTTTTACTTGGCCAAATGAATTTAGAAAGCTGTGGGAAAATATTTTCCCTACACTGTGCACAGGTATGCTTTGATATGACCCATCAATCTCCTCTGAACTGAGGCCTGCTTTGTTCAAAATTTGCACCGTTTGTCATCTAACATAGTAAGCCTCCAAACAAAAGCAAGAATGGAAAGCATGCTCAGGCACAGGACTTGAGACTGTGGGAGCAGGAATGCGAGAAACAGCCTGCCAAGGACAAATTCAAATGTAAGCATTAGGCGGATTAGCATCCTCTGGAAAAGCTTTTTCACATTTTCCATTTTTGACTCATCAAAATAAATCTTTAAAATTATGTTGCAGCTGGGAATTCTTTCCTATTCTTTTTTCTTTAGAGAAAAACAGACAGAAAAATCAAAAGCATACAGAGGCAGATCTATATCTACAGTGACAATTATGAATAGGTAGCACAGAGGATCCTTCAGGGTGAATTCCAGGAACTGAGCACGGTTCAGGAAGATCCTGAGCTTGCAATTAATTATTTAGAAAATGCCCTCCTTGCTGCTAAGTAAGCACATAATGTTCATTGGCACAGGAATTAGTTTGAATTCTCAGCCCTGAAGCTAAGCAGTCAGGCAGGGATGCCACATGCGTTTCTAACTACAAAATGAAGAGGTTCCTAAGAGAGGTGCCTCTGGCTTTGCAGCATGACCCCGCTCTAAGGATCTCAGTCTAAGGAACAGGAGGATGGTTGGGTCTTTGAGGTTGATGGGAAAAGTGATGATAAAAAAGAATGGATTCGTAACTTTAAGTGAAAGCAAAATGGGAGATGTAAGCATGCCATATTAACTGAAAATTCTCTGTGTTTCTCACAGGAGAGTCATTATCACGGCAAGTCATGCTGGACATTTGGGGATGCTCTTCCTGAGAGGGTACCAGGTTGCAAAGGGAGCCAGGACTGCCAGGAGATGATGATGGAGTCTAGCTGAGCCTGGTGGCCATTTGGGCAATAACAAAAGTGATATAACCGTCATAGGAGATATACCAGGTTAATACAATGGACAGTGGCAGAGGAGGAACTATATAGTCATGTGATTAAATGTCTCTAAGACAGATAGGCTTACAACAATGCTAAAAGACAGTGTGAGGGATCCGTGAGAGAAGAACAGATGTATAAGTTAGGGTTCTCCAGAGAAACAGAAGCAGTAAATACATGCCTATATATCTATATAATTTTTTAATTTATTTTTTTCTATTTACACTATATATTTGAAAGTAAACCACACTAACAAACTATTAAATGTGTGTCCACATCTTATTCGGCACACAGTCTAAAACCAAATACACCTACGGGGATGCAGTGTTTCCATGACAAATATTTCTTGAAGTTTATGGGTTACCTTTAGAAATTATAGAAATAAATATAGTTAATATTCTACAAATATGACTAGAGTACTTACCCCTGGATAATGGTGGGGAACCGAAAGTCTTTTTCTGCCACTGTAGACCTCGTTATTCTTCCACTGACGTGATGTGTCTGCTATAACTTCAAGTATTCAGAACCACCCTTCAGATACAGTACCGCAGTGCCAAGGTGGGAAGGAAGAGGGACTTGCCTTAAAGTCTGAAGCTCTGGGGTAGGTTCTAGATCAAATATTGATCTGTAGCTGATTCTGGGTTAGTTATACAGCCTCAATTGTTCTTTTCTCTTTCTTTTTTACTAATTGAGCTCTTTATTACAAGCTAGGTACCTTATCAAGGGCTTATACAAAATTTTGCTTACCCCTCTCAATAAATCTTGGAAAGAAAGGCTAACAATCCCAGTTTCACAGGTGGAAAACTAAGTTAATTGACTATAAATCAAAATAAAATATGTGGAGTTACCGCTCCCCAGCTTCTTACCTATAACTGCACCCCCTTCCCAACACTTCTGATCTCTTTCTCTTGCAATATTTCTCTACCTAGCATTTATTGTCATATAATTTACTTATCTTGTTTATAGTCTGTCTTCCCCACCAGAATATAAAGTTCCTTAGGGAATTGCTGGTTTGTACACACCGTATCCTCAGTGGCTAGAACACATAGCAGAGTTGGTCCCTGACTCATGGCAACCTCATGCACAACGAACAGAATGCTACCTGGTCCTGTGCCATCCTCATGATCTGTTGTGGATCAGACTGTCGGAATCCATAGGGTTTTTATTGGCTGATCTTTAGAAGCAGGTGCCAGGGCCTTCTTCCTCATCTATCGTAGTCTAGAAGCTCTGCTGGAATCTGTTTAGCATCACAGCAACACACAAATCCCCCACTGACGAATGGGCGGTGGCTACACATGAGGGGCATTGGCTGGGAATAGAACCTGAGTCTCCAGCACGGAAGTCAAGAATTCTGTCACTGAGCCACCAGTGCCTCCATAGAACACATTATAGGTGCTTGATCCATATTTGTTTAATGAAAAACTCTTCATTGAACATATGAATACACATTTATGTGCCAACAGATACGAATGTGTGTATTGGAAAAGATACATAGGCAGGTGTGTTTTAGATATAGTATTCACATGAAATAGGACTAGGACCTCAAGTTTATTTTGTTCAATGATCTGCACAATGTAGAATTGAAAATTAAAAAAATAAGAATCACCAACATTCTAATATCGACTCATTGTAACTCTTCCATTGCTGGCCTGATTTGTCTACAAACTCCTTCCTTATTATTTTTCCTCCCAAGTCCATGGAGTGTTGACATTTGGAAGCTTGGATCTTTCTTCCAGCCCCGTTGCTCGTATTAAGTCCCTGGCTGCCCACCAGCTACTGCCTGCACCTTTTCCCCTGCACCGTTATCTTTCTCATCCTTAATGGGTTTGGTGAATCACTATTAGTGCCTTTTGTCATAAGATTTTTCTATGATCTGAGAAACGAAAATTTGCAGGCATTGAAAAACAATAAACTTTTGAAGCTAGGTGAGATTTGTAGAGCATTTAATCCAAGGAAAAGGGAGTGAAAACAGAGAGATGAGGGCCAAAGACATTGTATGGGGGAAGAAACTGAAACCGGAAAGGCTAGGTGATTTGGTCAAGGTCACAGTGCAAGTGAGTGGTGACGCAGGGACTTGCATTGGTTCTTGAACTTACACTCCTCTGAGTATAGTATCAGTGGTCCTCAAACACTGCATACAAGCATAGCCTAGGAGCTTTGAGAAAACAAGAGTGGTCCCTCATTCACATATTATGATTTAAGCAGTCTGCAGTAGGGACTGGGCATCAGTATTTTTTTTAAAAGCCTCACAAATGATTCTGATGTACACCCAGGGTTGAGGACCACTGAATTATATACTGACCCTTCTCAGTCCATTACCCAGATGCAGTCATTTATGGATCTACTAAAATAATACATTCAACTTATGTACTTATCCATACTATTGGGAGAAAAGGCATGGTTCATGCTAATCTTACTAACCGGGAGAAACGTGGCTAGAGTCATTGTCAGCTGGGGGAGTGCTAGCTTGTTACGCCCATGGCCACTGGATCTTATTTTTTCCTCTCTTGAGGAGCTCTGGGAAAAAATATGAGAGAAGAAAAAAGATAAGTAAAAGGGAAAAGACTAGGTTGACTACGGATGTTGCTGTTGCTGTTAGGTGCAGTTGAGTCACTTCCAACTCATAGTGATCCAGTGTACAACAGAATAAAACACTGCCTGGTCCTGTGCCATCCTCACAATTGTTGTTATGCTTGAGTCCATTGTTGCAGCCACTGTGTCAATCCATCTCATCGAGGATCTTCCTCTTTTTCCCTGACCCTGTGTTTTACCAAGCATGATGTCCTTCTCCAGGGACTGATCCCTCCTGCTAACATGTTCAAAGTACGTGAGACATAGTCTCGCAGTCGTCGCTTCTAAGGAGCATTCTTGTACTTCTTCCAAGACAGATTTGTTCCTTCTTTTGACAGTCCATCGTATATTCAATGTTCTTCACCAACACCACAATTCAAAGGCATCACTTCTTCTTTGGTTTTCCTTATTCTTTGTCCAGCTTTTGCATGCATAGAAGGAGACTGAAAACACCCATGGCTTGGGTCAGGCACACCTTAGTCTTCAAGGTGACATCTTTGCTTTTCAACACTTTAAAGGGGTCTTTTGCGGTGAATGCAAAGAGTCTTTTGATTTCTTGATGGCTGCTTCCATGGGTAGTGATTGTGGATCCAAGAAAAATGAAACCCTTGACAACCTCAATCTTTTCTCCATTTATCATGATGATGTTTATTGGTCCAATGGTGAGGATTTTCGTTTTCTTTATGTTGAGGTGTAATCCATACTGAAGGCTGTGGTCTTTGATTTTCATCAGTAAATGCTTCAAGTCCTCTTCACTTTCATCAAGCAAGGCTGTGTCATCAGCATATCATAGGTTGTTAACAAGTCTTCCTCCAATCTTGATGCCCTGTTCTTCTTCATAGAGTCCAGCTTCTAGGATTACTTGCTCAGCGTACAGATTAAATAGGTATGGTGAAAGGATAAGACCCTGAGGCACACCTTTTCTGACTTTAAACCACACAGTATCCCCTTGCCCTGTTCAAAGGAATGCCTCTTGGTCTAGTACAGGTTTCACATGAGCACAATTAAGCGTTCTGGAATTTCCATTCTTCGCAATGTTATCTGTGATTTGTTATGATCCACGCAGCTAAATGCCTTTGCATAGTCAATAAAACACAGGTAAACATCTTTCTGGTATTCTCTGAGTTCAGCCAAGATCCATCTGACATCAGCACTGATATCCGAGGTTCCACATCTCTTCTGAATCTGGCTTGAATTTCTGGCAGTTCCCTTGTTGATATACTGCTGCAGCTGCTTTTGAATGATCTTCAGCAAAATTTTACTTGCATCTGATATTAATGATATTGTTTGATAATTTCCACATTCAGTTGGATCACCTTTCTTGGGAATAGGCATAAATATGCATCTCTTCCAGTTGATTGGCCATGTAGCTGTCTTCCAAATTTCTTGGCATAGGTGACTGAACACTTCCAGCACTGCATCCGTTTGTTGAAACAACTCAATTGATATTCCATCAATTCCTCGAGCCTTGTGTTTTACCAATACCCTCAGTGCAGCTTGGACTTCCTCCTTCGGTGGCATCTGTTCCTGATCGTATGCTACCTCTTGAAATGGCTGACCATCTACCAATTCTTTTTAGTATACTGAATCTGTGTATTCCTTCCATCTTCTTTGGATACTTCCTGCATCGTTTAATATTTTCCCCATAGAATCCTTTACTATTGCAACTCGAGTCTTAGAATTTTTACTTCAGTTCTTTCAGCTTCAGAAAGGCTGAGTGTGTTCTTCCCTTTTGGTTTTTGATCTCCAGCTCTTTGCATATGTCATTATAATACTTTACTTTGTCTTCTCGAGCTTCCCTTTGAAATCTTCTGTTCAGTTCTTTTACTTCATCATTTCTTCCGGTTTCTTTAGCTACTCAACGTTCAAGAGCAAGTTTCAGAGTCTCTTCTGACATCCATTTTGTTCTTTTCTTTCTTTCCTGTCTTTTTAATGACTTCTTGCTTTCTTCATGTATGATGTCCTTGATGTCATTCCACAACTTGTCTGCTCTTTGGTCATTAGTGTTCAAGGTGTCAAATCTATTCTTGAGATGGTCTCTAAATTCAGGTGGAATATACTCAAGGTCGTACTTTGGCTCTCATGGGCTTGTTTTAATTTTCTTCAGTTTCAACTTGAACTTGCATATGAGCAATTGGTGGTCTGTTCCTCAGTCGGCCCCTAGCCTTGTTCTGGCTGATGGTATTGAGCTTTTCTATCATCTCTTTCCACAGATGTAGTCGATTTGATTTCTGTGTATTCCATCTGGTGAGGTCCACGTGTATAGTCACTGTTTATGTTGTTGAAAAAAGGTATTTGCAAAGAAGAAGTCATTGGTCTTGTAAAATTCTATCATGCTATCTCTGGCATCATTTCTATCGCCAAGGCCATATTTTCCAACTACTGACCCTTCTTCTTTGTTTCCAACTTTTGCATTCCAATCACCAGTAATTATCCATGCATCCTGATTGCATATTCGATTAATTTCAGACTGAAGAAGTTGGTAAAAGTCTTCAATTGCTTCTTCTTTGGCCTTAGTGGTTGGTGTGTAAATTTGAATAATAGTCATGTTAACTGGCCTTCCTGGTACGCGTATGGATATTATCCTATCACTGACAGTGTTGTACTTTAGGATGGATCTTGATATGTTCTTTTTGACGATGAATACAGTGCCATTCCTCTTCAAGTTGTCATTCCCGGCATAGTAGACCATATAACTGTTTGATTCAAAATGACCAATACCAACACATTTCAGCTCACTAATGCCTGGGATATTGATGTTTATGTTTTCCATTTCATTTTTGAAGATTTTCAGTTGTCTTAGATTTATACTTCATACACTTCATGATCCGATTATTAATTGGATGTTTGCAGCTGTTTCTTCTCGTTATGAGTTGTACCACGTCAGCAAATGAAGGTCCTAAAAGCTTGACTCCACCCAAGTCATTAAGATCAACTC
The DNA here is from genome assembly GCA_030035585.1 of Dugong dugon. Classification (NCBI taxonomy): domain Eukaryota; kingdom Metazoa; phylum Chordata; class Mammalia; order Sirenia; family Dugongidae; genus Dugong; species Dugong dugon. The sequence goes on from CM057465.1 coordinate 13,419,809, forward strand.
TACTTTGAGGAGGCAGCTCTTCCCCAGTCGTATTTTGAGTGTCTTCCAACCTGGGGGGCTCATCTTCCTATACTGTATCATAAAATGTTCCACTGCTATTCATAATGTTTTCACTGGCTAATTCTTTTAGAAGTAGAGTGTCAGGCCGTCTTCCTAGTCTGTCTTAGTCTGAAAGCTCAGCGGAAACCTGTCCACCATGGGTGACCCTGCTGGCATTTGAATACTGGCGGCATAGCTTCTAGCATCACAGCAACACGCAAGCCCCCACAGTATGACAAACTGACAGATGCATGGGTAGTTGGGTAGTAATACTCAGCAAAAGAGTTGGCAGCTCCACTGGAGTATCTTGTAATGGGTTCTTACATACTTCCCTCTAAAATGAAGAATCTGTAAGAGCTACTTGAGCACAGTAATTGTGGAGCAACCAGGAGATAATCTCCCAGCAGGGTTGAGGAGGTGTGTGAAATTGATGTGCTTATAGGAATGTCAGACAAGTGGGGTAACAGGAAGGGCTTGGGATAAAATCAAAAGCAGTATACATCACCAGGGCTTTCAAAAGGGGGCCCAGATTGAGACAAATGTTATTTAAATTCTGAGAGTCCCCAAGAATTCTGTGTTTGTATGTAGTCTAGGAGAATATTTGGTATTTCTCTTAATTAAATACAGAAATCATAATTTATAAATTTTCTAACTTTATCCACTGTATTCCTGGTTTTATTTATTTGTGTCCAGCCATTGGTCACTTACCTCATAGGCTGATTTTTGTTTTGTCCAGTTCTCATTCCTTCAGAACATCCAGCCTTTAGCTTCAGTTTCCTTCCTTGTCATATTTTTATCTCTTCTTCTACGACTGACACATTTACAGAAATCTCCAAGGTCTACCTAACTTCTTGGGACCATGTTCGACCACTATCTTATGTTCAACTTTTTGAGGAAGTCCCCAGAAAGGCAGAACCTGGATAAATGGGCAATGCTGGATTATTTCAGCAATTTTTAACATTTTTTCAACAACGTTCAAGTGGGAACAGACTGTAAATTGAATTCAGCTCTGATAGCAAAATATTTTGAGTTAGATTCAAAAGAGTCCTTCTTCTCTCCTGGAGTAAGTAAGCAGACTTTGAAAGGTACATTCCAAATTTTAGGCCAGTAGGGTACCAATGAGTACGATAAGGCAGGCATGTAACTATATCAAATGTCCTTTGCCCCATCATAGTTATATATAAGGCTTTCCAAAGCTCTCATCATACTCCCAAAGATCAGTCAAGTCCCCGGAGGCTGAGGGTCAGTGTGTCACTCTGCCAGCTTGAGGCAGCAAAAGCATCAGTCATCAGAACGTCAGTCAACATTCCCCCTCCCTGGATACCCAGCTTTCAGTATTGACATGTGCTCCCAGAAGAGGCCCTTAGGAAAAGTAAATTTAGTGATGCTACTGAAACACTGGTAACTGGAGGCCTGAGGTTAAAATGCAGGTTTCTTAACATAGGCAGAAAAGTCCACAAAACAATATCAAGCTAGAAAAGCTGAAATTTAGCTAATTGCTTATTGCCTTGAGTCTTAAACACAACCTTCACTTGACTTGCTGTTTCTTCCCAGTACAGAGCTGGTGGCTCCTTCTCACAGTCTAACTCTCAGAGAATTGATCTGCACGTGCTACTTCTCTTTCTCAGAACATTATACCTCATCCTCTTTTAATTTGACATCTTCTGGCATTACAGTTTGCAAGCTCCATCTTAGAGAATAGAAATCATTCTTATACTGCTTTAAGCCTAGGCCAGTGCTTTGCTCACAGTAGGGGTTTGATGAATGTCTTAATTCAACAAACGTGTTTGTTGATTACTTATATTATCAGAGGACACTCCTGATGTTTTAGTCAATACATTTTTTTCTTTGCTGATCTCTTTGTGAGATGTTATTGCCTCTCCTCATATTCTTGAAACTATTTTAGCACCCATGGGGTACTGGGTAGAAAGAACACTAGAATTTGAAGCCAAATGACATTAGTTGAGTCCTTGATCCAGCCATGACAATCCATGTGTGAATATGGTGAAATCACAATCTTTTTAACCCCATTTCTGTCCTCTATAAATATGCTTCTATATGACAGAATTGAGGTAAAGATCAAGTGGACTCATGTTAAAGTATTTGTAAACCAATAAATGCACACATTTGTATACACACACACACATATATACACACATAAATGCATGCGTATATACATTTTCAATCTAATTGACTCTTTCTCACTGTAGTGGGGAGGATGAAATGAATGTGTATGTAAAAGTGTCTAGAACAAAGGAGACCTGGATGATGAGAAAAGGCCATTCTTGCACCCATGGGGAGGAACACTCCATGTAGAGAGCACAGCCAGTGCAGCAGTACTATGGAAGGGAAGAGGTTGCATGCGTGAGGAGTGTGTAGAGTTTAGGGCCCAGTACAAAGTTAGAGGGTACAGTCCCCAAGACTACCTTCACTTCTGACATTAACTACAAATTGGAGGTGTTTCCAAACCTACCTTCAGGTTTGATCATTAACTAGAAGTACTCACAGAAGTCACGGAAAGCTGTTGTACTTATGATTAAGGTTTCTTACAGGGAAGGATACAGATTAAAATCAGCCAAGAGAAGAAGTTCATAGGGCAGCATCCAGGAAGATTCCAAGTGTGGAGAATCTGCTATTTTCTCCCTGGGGAATTAAGATGTGTCACTCCTCAGTATGGACGGTAACAGTACTCATGAATATTGCCAGCTGGGAAAGCTCACCCAAGCTTCCGTGCCCAGAACTTTTACTGGGGCTTCATCACGTAGCCATGATTGATTGACTGATTACTCACCTGGTTAATACAGATCATGTAACTCAAAGCCCCTACTCTAATGCATATTGTTGGTCTTTCTGGAGTGGTCAGCTCCCACTCTATGAATATAAAAGCGTGGCTGGTTCCCACCCTAAATCACATTTTAGACTATCCAGTATTACCCAAGGCCCCTGGGCAAACAAAAACAGTCCTATCAGGTATAACATCCCAAGACCCCAGAGATCACCTCCCAGAAGCAGAGGGCAAAGGACAGACCTTCTCTTTGAGCAATATAAAATTCTTTACTACACAAGAAGAAACAAAAGTAAAGGCCAATGTGGCTTGAATATAGGGAGCAAGGGCAGGAAAGATAAAAGATGAGGCTAGAAAGAGAAGCGGGGAAAAGATTATACAGGTCTTTAGAACCATATAGATCATATAGAACTTCTGGAAATTTGGATTTTATTCTAAGGGCAATGGGACACCAGTGAAGGTTTTGAGCAAGGGAATGGAATGATCCAACTCAAGATTTTAAATTATCACAAAGGCTGTTGTGTAGGAGCAGACAGCAGTAGACCCAGCTTAGAAACAGGGAGATAAGTTAGGTAGTGCAGTAGTCCAGATGAGAACTGATAGAGGTTTCCCTCAGGGAGGTAATTATGGAAGTGAAAACAGTGAACACTTAGGGAGTCAACAATGAAATATAAATGCTTTTACTGATATTTAATACTCTTCACAATTTGGCTACAATCACTGTTCTAACTTTAGGTCACTCTTCACTCCTACATGCCTCTTTGTGCCAGCTAAGCAAGGGTACAATTATGTCCCTTTGTGTATTTATGCATTCATGTCTTTGTTTATGTCTCCTCATTAACACAACCCTGTCCCCTCTATACAAGCGATAGCCAACCTTTTTGATTGTGTACATGATTTTACAATATAGTATGCTTATTTTATAAGTTGTATGTTGTTGGTAGCTGCTGTTGTCATCCCGACTCACGGCAACCCCATGAACAGCAGCATGAAATGCTGCCTGGTCCTGCACCATCCCCTGATCAGTTGCAGATCAGACCCATGTGATCCACAGAGTTTTCATTGGCTGATTTTTAGAAGTAGTTCACCAGGCCTTTCTTCCTAGTCTGTCTTAGTCTGGAAGCTCTGCTGAAACCTGTTCAGCATCATAGCAACAATAAGCCTCCACTGACACATGGGTGGTAGCTGCACATGAAGTACATTGGCCAGGAATCAAATCTGGATCTCCCACATGGAAGGCGAGAATTCTATCACTGAACCACCGCCGCCTTCATAAATTGTATACATTATACTATTAATCTGTAGGATAAATATTAGTAAAGTCTAATATTTTCCCATTTTAATATAAAAAGTGAATATAAATGGAAGTTCTAATATTTCTTCTTCCTCCCCAGCAGAAGTCTTGTACCTACCCTGTAAGTACATCTCACTTTGGTGACCATATCTCTAGGCTAACAGTTTCTATTGACTCTTTAAGATTTAACTCAAATTACTTTCCCTATGAAATTTTTCTTAGTCACCTCAGATCACAGTAATCTTTTTTTTTTTGCTTTGAAGTTCTATAAACACTTAAATTCTACCACCTTAATTAAATCTGATACTTATCACTGACTATTTATAGTGCTTCACTCCATCATGTCTTTTTTCACAGGGACTAGAGGTGCTAAGGAGCACTGGTAGTACAGTGGTTGAGAGCTCAGGCTGCTAACCAAAAGGTCAGCAGTTCAAATCCACCAGCCACTCCTTGGAAACCCTATAGGGCAGATCTACTGTGTCCTATAGGGTTGCTATGAATCAGAATCGACTTGATGGCAATTGGTTTAATTTTTGGTTATAGGCACTAACTAATGTCTTATACTTTCTTTTTTGGGGGGCACATTAATATTTGTTGACCGGAGGAGGAATCTAATTTAAAAAATCCCCCTTTTTAATCATGGATCTCAAGGGTCATTCATTATTTCAACAATAACAAATTATTGAGTGTCTAATAGGGATCAGATGTTCAAGTTGCTGTGTTATCAAGAAGTGACAGAATGCTAAGGCCTCTGCTATCATAAGGGTAAAATTCAAGGGGGAGAGTGACAGAAAATACATAAATGATGGTCCAAGATAACTTTAAGTGATGAAAATGATGAGTTATGAGTGCTATAGAGATAACGGTAGGGATGTTGTTTGCGGTCAATGTGATGACTAAAGGCCTTTGAGGAGGTGCCATGTAGCTGTCTGTCCTATATGATGTGAAGACTCAGAAGAGTTAAGCTTGACTGAGGTGAGTTATACATGCTTGTGATTCCAGGTATGATTTACCTCTCATTATCTATTTAGCTCTATTCCTACCTCCATGATCATTAAAAAGTTTCAAAATTTCTTTGCCATAGTGACTAATTCTAATTTTGTAAATGCCATCCATAATTTATAAGTCAGTATATTAGTTAGGCCAAATGCTAGTTGCTGTAACAAATGAGGGACCCTGGTGGTGCAGTGGTTAAGAGCTCAGCTGCTAACCAAAAGGTCAGTAGTTCAAATCCACCAGCTGCTCTTTTGGAAACCCTAAGGGGCAGTTCTACTCTGTTGTATAATGTGGCTATGAGGTAGAATTGACTGGACTGCAATGAGTTTTTTTTTTCTGATACCAAATGAACCAAAATCTCAGTGGTTCAACACAACAGAAATGTATTTCTTACTCATACAACAGTTCTATGTGGCTATTCCTTGTTAGTAGGTGACCATTTGAGACCCAGATTCTTCCTTCTTCTGGTCCCACCCTCCAGAAGGACCTCGAAGTTCTACACATTCAGCTAGAAGATGGGGAAAGAAAGTGAAAGATTTTATGGACCAGCAATGAAAGTGGTGATGGGCACATTCCATAGGCCAGAACTCAGTCACATGGCTACACCTCATTGCAAGGGTGTCTGGAAAATGTAGTCTCACTATGGTTCAGAAGGAAGAGGAAATGGATTTTGTGAAAGACTGGCCAGTTTCTGCCACAGTCTACTTCTCCAGAGTGTATTTTTCTAAGGTCCAAAATTATTGACCTCCACAAAACCAGGAAAAAAGTACATATGAAAAAATGAAACTTTGACTGAGTGAATTCATCTCCAGTGATAATTTTCTCTCACTTATATGTAAATTATTGCGGTTAATTTCACATATCCCACTTATCCCCACAAAATGGCCCATTTTAACAAATAAATATAATATTTATTAATAATTAATAATACAATAAACAATAAATCAAGGTTCAGTCCTGAACTACAAATGTATCACTTCAATGCAAAACTTCTTGCCACAAGTAGAAATTCACAGCAGACACTTTCCAGCTCGTTAAACTCAGTGCCTCAAGATGACCTGAGCAGCACCTCTTCTTCAGATAATGAAATGGTTGGCTACACTAGCTTCTAGAATGACTAACAATAGTCTGTGCATTTATTCAGTCACAAGCTCTTTGACTTATGGTACTACAATAATCTTTGTTGCTCTCCTTACTCATTACATGTAATTAAAGAAAAACCAGGCTTAATCATTTAAACTTGATAATGCACGTGATACTTTATTCATTGTCTCTTCTAAGTTTTGGGTGGTTGGCAAGTGGCTAAAAGCTTAGGAAGCCTCAATGCTTTCATTTTTTATTTACTCTGTGTTTTTTTCTCATAATCACCATGGGTATCCCATATTTTACTCTATTTTTATAGTTCGTGGAGCCTCTGAAAATAAATGATAGTGCATGAAATTACCATTATCTCTGGTTTGAGGAAGAGAGGTAATTATTATAATAATTTTATCAGGGTTAAATGTGAAACCAAGAAAGTTTACTAAAAAATATGTCTAAACTTGTCCAGTTCTTATTAATAGGGCTGGGGTGAATGTGGTTGTAACACAGCCTGGAAGGGGCAGCAGCAAGGAACAAACTCTGAGAATTAAATCTATCCAGAGGTGGATTTAACTGAGGTAACCTAAATCAGTGCAGTTGGGACAGGAAACAAGACTCCAGCGAAAGAAATGAAGGTAGGCATGAAAGAGACAAGGAAAGATGATGAATACTGTGGAGGGTACGAGAGAGGGATGAATCTCTTGTAAGACATGTTGAGAAGACCCATTCATAACTAATTCTTTCCCTATGTCTCACTTCTCTCCTTCCCAAACACTCTCTATATCCTTGCTTGAACTCCTATAGAATGCTGCTTTCTTTATAAAACTTCGCTCTCTGCACAACACAATGCAAGTGCAGTGGACATGGTAAAGATTTCCTCTCCTATCACTTTATGGTGAGTTCAAGAGACAGCCACTTTCCATTACTTACTTATGCACACTAAATATAATAAAATATATGTTTACAGCTATTACAACTAATTTAATCAATTATTCATTCAGAAAACCTCTAGTTTGTATCTTCTATGTGTCAGGGATAGGTATATAAAAATGAAATAATATGAAGACCTTGGTATCAAGGGGCTTATAATCCACTGGGTGTAGACAGGCATGTAAATGAATAATTAAAACATAATTTAACAACTCCAGTTCAAGTTATCTGATTAAGAAAATTCATTTAGTTTTTCTCCATAAATGATCCTACTGAAATGACAAAAAAGTATAAAAATAAGGATAAACCTATAGTGGAATTAGAAACCCAACAAGGGACAGGGCCACTGTATACCACTGGCAGTGGAAAACTCATAAAACTATTTGTGGCAGCCCTTGAGAAAGGCACCATCATCAGAGCAGAGATGTTAAGGAATTTCTAGAAGACACGTAGCAGATGGACTTGGATTAATGGACCAGTGCCTGTGACCCATAAAAGTGAAAGTGGGCACCAATCAAGAGTGAATTTTTCTGCCTTAATTCAGGAAAAAGCCCCAGCTTAGAGGCTCAAGACTTGTGAGTAGAAATAAGCCAAAGGATGATTAATGTGGTGATTATTAAAAGGTTTATGAGACCAACTCTCTCCCCACTGTTAAAGTAGCTGAGTTAGTGCTTGCTGCAGTCCAAAGACACAAGAAGTGCTCTTTAAATAAATGAGGCAATTGATTCCAGAAAAAGAAATGGCATGAGGCAATGGACAGGAATTTGTAGGCCCCAAAGGGAATCTCCTCCATTTGTTGCAGTTAAGGTTTCTATGATTAGCAACTCCTTCACTGCTGAGGGGGAAAATGGTTGTCCTTTTTGCTGACACAGGGGGGATATGTCTAGGAGAGCCAATAACTGTCTAACAACAATAATAATAGTACAGAAAATAGAGAAGTAAGCAAGGAAAAAATAGAAGAAAAATTTTCAAATATGAATAAAGATTTCAGGAAAGGAGGAAAATGAAGCAAAAGAAAAAGATACATATTTATAAACATGTTTGTGAAAATGCTGAGCCAAAATAAAAAGAAAATCATATCATTTAGGTGACAGAAAAAGCTACTTACAAAAAACAAGAATCAGACTAATATTAGAATTATCATTTGCCACACAGTTTCAAAAAAATATTGAAACACTGTCTACAAAGTTCTGAAAGAGACTTTGAACTGAGATCTCTATATCCACCAAGTTATCATTCAAGTACTAATGCAAAAAGAAAGCTGCTGAAATTTATTACTGATGTCCTCTCTGAAAGATTCACATAAGGACCTACTACAGCAAAATGAAAAACAAATACAACACAGATTAGCTTCGGCTATAACGACAAAGGAGAACAAATAAACCAGTAAAACTTACAGTAATCCCTAAATAATTGTTCATGTAGCTATACCATTTAATGTATAGGTTACCAAAATAAAAGAAGGAATTTATAAATTAATAAATATATAGATTGAATTCCAGTTTATTGTACTAAAACCTGAAAGTAGAAGAATAAAAATAAAATTGGTGGATATTGTTAAATTTATGAGTTAGATGGAAAAATATATTTTAAATTTGTTCATTATAATTTTAGGGATAACACTGGTAGAATTGAAATTTGAAATTAGAGGTACAACTTTTAGACTATTAGCGGGAAAGCAAGGCAAAATTCAGGAATGAAAGAAGAAGGAGAAGAAAAGGAGAAGGTGTAGGAATAAAAAGACAAATGTTATCAGATAGGGCTTAAAAAATAAGATCCAAAATGAAGAAAAGAAAGGCTGAAAATACGATACAAAGCAAATGCTAACAGAAAATCAGATTAAGTGACATTAATATCAAGTGAAATGGAATTCAGGGTGTCAACAAGTAAGAATGTGCACTCTGTTAAAATAAAAGCAAAGAGATGCATTGAAGGTTGAAAGCAGTTTGAACCGAGGACATGTCTAATCTCAGAAAGTGAAATCAAATGCTCCAAAATGGTGGAGTAAGAGAGGCATATTTATGAGGTAAAATCAAGAAATAAAGGTACAACATTCTGACTGGAAGTTCCAAGATCAGGGAAGCTGAAGGCAGTACAACTTGAAGCAGGGGCTTTATAGTGATTGGTTGGAAACCTGAATATGAGCTATTTCGATTGGTTAGTTTAAATATGTGACTAAGGAGGGTTTTACAGGGAGGTCACAAGGTAATTTTTGTAAAAGATTTCCTAAGGGCTGTTGAGGGGATTTCTGATAAGGGTCTTGTGTAAAAACCCTTCCATAGGAACATTTTTTTCTGTATCTTTAGTTTAACCAGAGTAAAAAGTTTCCTTTGTTAAGCCTGTCTAAGAGTTTGACAGTTGCAGGGAAAATCCTTTGATATGTACTTAAGTCTGTGTAATGATTGACAGTTGCAGGGGAAATCAGCAAAAGCTAAGATGAAGTGGGGCTCAGACCCGGGCCGATCATTCTGATATGAGTCAAGTGCCTCAATTTTGGAACTCTCACAAATTCCCTCCTTCTGATCAAGGATTTTATTAACATCTTTTGATCACTATTATATGAATGCTTTCTTCTGTGGAGGCTTGCAATGATGACACTATTATTTAGATGGCTGCTTATGTAGGTAAACCTTTAAGATTCCTGACACTACTGTTTAGTAGTTGGGTACTGTCATGTATTGAATTATGTCCCCCCAAAATTGTGTGGGTCATGATTCCCAGTATTGTGTGATTGTGTACCAGTTTGTAATCTGATATGATTTCCTTATGTGTTGTAAACTCTATCACTAAGATGAGGTTATACTGATGAGGTCTACAAGATTGGATAGTGTCTTAAGCCAATCTCTTTTGAGATATAAAAGAGAGAAGAGAGCAGACACATGGGAACCTCATACCATCAAGAAAACAGTACTGGGAGCATAGCATGTCCTTTGGACCTGAGGTTCCTGTGCAGAGAAGGTCCCAGACCAAGGGAAGACTGACGCATCACAAGGACCTTCCGCCAGAGCTGACAGAGAGAGGGAAAGCCTTTCCCTGGAGCTGATGCCCTGAATTTGGACTTGTAGCCTACTAGACTGTGAGAGAATAAATTTCTCTTTGTTAAAGCCATCCACTTGTACTTCCGTTATAGCAGCACTAGATGACTAAGACAAGTACCATCTGACCTCTTTTCCCTGCTATAGCTTGGCATTCAGCTTCTGTGATCTTAGATGGGACGTTTGTGAATAAGGCCACGTTAGAGGAACAGCTTGACTGTTCGGAAGACTGGCTCAGGATGTGAGCTTAAGTCCATTTAGGAAATGGATCTCATCTATATACATAAGTCTCTTTATAGACATTAAATTGGTCATTTGCATCATAATTTTGGTTATACATTTCATGCAACACGTTATTATTCCAATAATTATTATCACAACAATTCATATCATTAATCCAGTTAGCAGTACAGATCTAATCCAGGATCCAATACCTTTAGGTAACCAGCTAAAAATATCAGACCAAGAGGATACAGATTCTAAGTCTTCTGTATGGAACCCGATAGCTTTTTGACTACTTTTCTTGATATATTGTTCAATTTCACGGTTATTTTTAATCCAGGTGCAACAAGAAGAGTTTGCTATAGCAAAAACACCTTCTTGTTGCAGTAAAAGGAAGTCTAAGGCTATTCTGTTGTATAAAACCATTTTTGCAGAGGAGTTTAAGGATTCTTGCTGGGTTGCCATTCCATCAACAATTTCATTCATGGTTTGTTCCATGGAGACGAATAAATTTCAGCGTGCCTGCTGTATTTTGGCTGTTCCACAAAAAGAAAAGAGTGATCTTAAAAATCTATATCCTATCCCAGGTCTAAGTTGGATGGGGTTGTAATACCCATAGTTTACAGTAGATCTTTTGGTCCAAATTAAGATTTTTAAACTGCTGGTCCAATGGGTACTTTCACCGTAGGAGTATATTTCCAATGGGAAGCCAAAATGACCTAGAGTGCATTGGCCTGTCATTTTCCATCCATCCAGACAGGGCAATGCCCAAGCATGAGGGTCATTGCTTGGGTTTGGTAAATCAATATAGGGGGTATTTTGATCCTCCACATAGGAATACATACCCATGAGGAGCACAAATCATAGCTTTTCTGTTGGTAGTGGATGGTGGGGGTGGGGGTAGTTTGATTAACCTGCTTGTGATGAATTGAATTGTGTCCCCCAAAAATGTCTGTCAACTTGGCTAGGTTATGATTCCCAGTATTGTATGATTGTCTACCATTTTATCATCTGATGTGATTTCCCTATGTGTTGTAAACTCTATCACTATGATGTTATAAGATGGATTAGCAGCAATTACATTGATGAGGTCTACAAAATTAGGTAGTGTCTTAAGCCAGTCTCTCTTGAGATATAAAAGAAAGAAGCGAGCAGAGACACATGGGGACCTCATACCACCAAGAAAGCAGTGCCGAGAGCAAAGTGTGTCCTTTGGACCTGAAGTTCCTCCACTGAGACGCTGTTAGACCAAAGGAAGACTGATGCATCACAAGGACTTTCCTCCAGAGCCAACAGAGAGAGAAAGTCTTCCCCTGGAGACGATGCCTTGAATTTTGACTTGTAGACTACTAGACGTGAAAGAATAAATTTTTATTTGTTAAAAGCCATCCACTTGTGGTATTTCTGTTACAGCAGCACTAGATGACTAAGATACTGCTCAAGCCAATTATTCATTAAGGAGTTGTTACAAATGGGTAAGCATTCTAATTCTAGAATTACTAATTATATTACCAAATATACAGTACATTTATTTACTATTTATTTACTAGTATTACCAAATTATAGTACAAGCTCTTTTTTCTTGCTGGACTCAGGCAAACTAAACTGTCATTTATGTTAACTGTGAGGAGACTCATTCAAAATCTAGGGAACTTGGTATACAAGACTAAAAACTCATGGGAACAATCTTCAGAGGGGCTCCAAGAAGCATCAGAACAATTCTTAATTTTGATAAATGTTAAATTAAAACAGGGAACTGGAGGTTGAGCAAGTAATCCAGGGGGGTGCCACGATCTAACACATTTAGCTTGTTTAAGGTGATGTGAAAATTAACAATTGAGGGGGCGGGCACAGAGCTATAATTCAGCACAGGAGAAGCTAGGGGATTTGAGTTTTCATGCACTGTTTGTGGGGAAGGATGGCAGATCCAACAGTTGGTTAAATTAGTGATGCTAGCTACTGACTGGGTTGATCTAATGAAAGCATTTTCCAACCAAGCCTTGGTGGAAGCAAAGGCAGTAAAAAAAAGGTTAAGAGCATGAAAAATTTCATATTGATCAATTCACCAGTTAATATACCTAAACTGGTATAATAAGGCTATTTCAAAAGCAGTAGGTGTTAAAATTCAACAAGTGGCATCACTAAATAAAGGTAAAATAGATTTCCTCAATTACTTGTATGGGAAGAATAAAAAGTTAAGGCAGGGGATTATAGCACAATTATGCAATAAAGTGATCAACAAAAGAATAATGAAGGCCATAAAGCAAAATCCAGATACTTCAAGAACTTGCAGAAGGTCTTGTTCTGTGATCTTGGGAAGAGCTGTCTACTTCTGAAGTCATCTGCTTCTGGCTGTCTTGGTATTTGAGGGTGATCCATACGTCCCCAGCGGATTCACAAGTCCAGGCAGTTTTTTGGCCGTCTTTAGCTGTCAGAGATGGACGTAAGAGTTCAATCCTTCTAGTTTGGTGGCACAAGGTTGGTGAGGAGTACTAAGTAGGGCCTTTTCCAGCAAGGTTCTAAGGGATACTTCAGTTGATGCTTTTTCCAAAAGACAAAATCACCGGGGAAAACTTTGGGTAAGAGCTGAATTAGGTTCATCATTATTAAAAGCTTCTTGAATTTGGGAAATATAATATTTTGAATAATGCATCAAAGATTGGCAATATCTAAGTATATCCAGTTGCATTAGGTGAAGTCCATGTAAGCCATATATGTCAAGGACATGGGTTTGCCAGTTACTATCTTGTAAGGAGTGGGTTTGTACTTTCCAAATGGAGTAGATCTCAAATTTAGGAGGACTAAGGGAAGAATTTTGGTCCAGGGCAGGGTTAATGACTCACAAAGTTTAAGTATTTGGGTTTTAATTACACTGTTGGTTCTTCCCACTAATCCAGAAGATTGTGGATGATATGGGCAGTGCAGTCTTCGATAAATTGGAAAAAATTTTACATATCTCTTGAATCACTTGCCCAGTAAATTGAGTACCCTGGTCACTGCAGAGAGTTTTTGGGGTTCCCCAAGTGGGGATGATATTCTCTAATAGCTTCTTGGCCACCTAAGTTTCAGTAGCATTTTTACATGGAAATGCTTCCACCCAGTGTGAGAATAAGCAAATCTTTACTAAAACATACTTGTATCCATTTAATGGTGGGAGCTGAATAAAGTGTAATGCCATTCATGCATAGGCTCAGAGGGCAAGGGGTATTTTCCTGAAGGTACTTGAAGGTGCTTGCCAGGGTTGTAACAGGGGCAAAGCCAGCAATGGCTGATGACATATTCAGCAGCTTCAAGAAATTTACCTCACCAATATTTCTTCAAGGTTTCAATTATTTTGTATCATCTGTATGGAAATTCATATGCAAAGCCATGGCCAAAGGGACATGTAGAGACCTGGGAAGGACAGGTTTATTATTAGGTTCCATGCACAACCTAGTGGTGGTGATAAAAGAACAGCCTGATTGTTTCCAGTCTTCCATTTCTGCAATGGGAGCCATCTGATGTCTTTTAAGAAGACTTTCTAAAGTTACTTCTGGAAGAGTTATACCTTCCATGATCACATCAAAGACATCCTTATTTTTCCTTTTCATCATGACCTAGTTTTCATGATAATGCATGAGAATTCCTTCAGCTATTATAGAGATAAGAAGAATTTGGGAGGCACCTGTTTAGGTGATACACCTGCTAAACAGTTTCCTTTAATCTCCTTTGTTTGAGGTATTCTCTTAGACTGGTGGGCTTGTATTTTGATAATAGCAATCTTAGAGGGGAGAAAAAGGGCTTCTAAGAGGTCTGCCACTAAGGGGCCAATTTTAATTTGGGTCCCAGAAGATGTTAGAAATCCCCTTTGTTTCCATAGCATGCTAGATTCATTAACAATCCCAACATCATACATCCAGTCGGTGTAAACATTTACTGACCATCCAGAAGCCAGTTGGCAAGCCCTTTTGAGTGCAATATGTTCAGCCTGTTGAGCTGAGGTGACTTCAGGAAGGGCACTGCTTTCAAGATCTTCAGTGGAGATGGTAACAATGTAGTCTCCCCAGTAATGAGAGCTGTTGGGGTCAGGTCTTCAATATAACCCATCCAACAAATAGGATTAAGTCAGGATTAAAAAGAGGAATTTCCTTCATATCTTTTCTAGGAGACAAAAAAAAAAAAAAAGAACGGTTGCTGTCAAGTTGATTCCTACTCATAGCAACCCTACAGGACAGAGTAGAACTTCCCCATAGGGTTTCCAAGGGGCTGCTGGTGGATTCAAACTGCTGACCTTTTGGTTAGCAGCCAAGCTTTTAACCACTGAGCCACCAGGATACAGAGTTGTTCAGTTAAGCCTAAGCAATCGTGTAGGGAGTGATTGCTGTTGTCTGGATTGGGTAAAAGGGTGTCTGGGTTTAAGCAGGCTAACATATGTAGTTGAATGTTAGAGGTAGTCAGGAGAAGGACCTCATAAGAAGTCAGTCTGTTAGCTGACAAATGCTGTGTTAAAGTGGAGTTTAAAATGGTGGACACTGCATGAGGAATATAAACATCTAGGAAGTTTCCTGAAACTATAACTTCATTTGCTTCCACTAGTCTGGCTGTGGCAGCAACTGCTCTGAGGGAAGGAGAGTAACCCCCTGGAGACTGAATCTAGTTGGAGGCTGTAGTGGCCAACTGGTCTTTGTAGTCCTCCATGTTTCTAAGTGAGGAGCCCTAAGGCATTCCTAGATATCTCATGCAAAGAGTGAAACATCGGTATAGTAATTAGGGAATTCTAAAGCTGGGGTATTAGTTAATGACTCCTTTAATGTAAGTATGGCCTTTTTCCCATCCTCTGAAAACTGAAAAGGTTCAGGCTCTGAAGCCTTTAGGTATTGATACAATGGTTGGGCCAGTAAAGAAAAATTTGGTATCCAAGTTCTGCAATATCACAGAGTTCCAAAAATCAACTTAGCTTTTTTTTTTTTTTTGTACTGGGGACAGGGAAAGCTAGGATAGTTTATTTTCTTTTGGAGTCAATAGTAATTCCCCCTTTATTGAGATTGTATGTCTGAAATTTCTCTTTTGAAGCTTTGTGCCCACCATCAGCCAAATGTTTTAACAAAAAGAATGCTGTCTTTGAGCATTTAGAGATTTAGAGCAGACCAATAAATTATCAACATATTTTAATAAAGTGGACCATGGGCAAACTGTAAAGTTTATACATCTGCATGTAAAATCTGAGAAAAATAAGTGGAGAACTTGGGGAAGCCTTGAGGCATCACAGTTCAAGTGTATTGCTGATCCCCCCAAGTTAAACAAATATTGGCTATTGGGATGTATGGAAACACTGAAAAAATTCACTGCAAAGATCAACCACTATAAAGTGAGAGGCTTCAGGGGGTATATTAGAAAGGAGTAAATGTGGATTAGGAATCACAGGCAATCTAGGAACAACAATGTGATTAATGGCATGTAGATCCTGTACAAGCCCCTGCTATGGCTATTTGACTTAACAGGAAAACAAGAATATTACAGGGCTAGTGCAAGGAATAATTAAACTTTTAGCAATAAAATTCAGAATTATTGGAGTAAGTCCTTTCACCTTTCACTTTAAAGGGTATGCGGGGATTTTATGTAAAGATTTGTAGGTACCAACTTGAATTACAGTGGGGTCTGCTGAGTCAGCTTCCTGCCAAAATCTGTGGAAGTTGTGGCCCACAGGGTTTCTGGTACTGAAGACAGACTGTCTAAAGGAGTGAAAGGGGAAGAGGAACTTCCTACCTATAGGGGCAAAGCAAATACTTGTAAGTAAAAAAAACCTCCTGCTGTGAGGTTCCCTCAATTTTATGGTGACTGTCAGGGAGTTCTAATGATATTTCCTCCTTTTCATTAAATTGTATATGACAATTCCGTTTAGCTAATAAGTCTCTTACTATTAAATTAACTGGGATATCATGAGTAAGTAGAACATAGTATAGATCCTCCACAGGACCAAAAGATATGGAAATGGGCTTAGAGTGGGTTAGAATTTGTTCTTGATTAGCAACCCCCACAACGTTAGAGGTTTTGGTATTCTGGGCAGAGGCTTTTGTAAACACGTGGGGTTGATGGTGGACAGGGTGACACTAGTGTCGATTAAAATTTTACAAGATTCCTCATTAACTTGAATAATTGTTTCTCCTTGAGGATTTAAAGCCACCACAAGAAAAGCCCCTGTTTTGTTCCCCAGAGCTCCATGATTCTGATTTAGATTGAATTTTGTCTAATTAGGTTGCCCATTTTATTCTTTAACTTTATGCAATCCTTCTTAAAATACCCAGATTTTTACAACAATCACAAGTAGCAGGTTTAGTGTCTCCAAATGACTTAAATCCATTTTGATTAGGAGACTGTAATTGCTGTAATGGTAAAGCCATCTATTTATCAGTCTTGGCAGTTTGTTTAGTTTCTAAGGTTTCGGAAAGTTCATGAGCTAAACGAGTCAGCTTGGCCATCAGAGTGGCCTTCCAATCCAGCCAATGCCTTTTTACTAAGGCTGAAAGCTCAGGGTTAAGGCTGGACACAAAGACTGCATTAACACTCCTGATACCCCTGGGGTAAAAGAGCCAAGCCCAGAATATTCAGTAAATCTATGAAGGAGCCTATTTCAGTAATCATAAACACCTTCATCTTTATTCTGCATGCAAGAGTGGATCTTTGTCCAATCTCTTGTAGGGGAAAAGGTTTTACTAAGGGTGTCAAGTAAATCCTTCCCTTTTTTCCCAGGCTTCCTGGAGTAAATCAGTGGTCTTACTTGACTCTAAGGCTAAACTAAGTTGAGGATCTTTCCAGTCAGCAGGCTCCAACCATAACTGAGCATCCCCAAGCTTGTTAACATGTGAAACAATTGATGTACATCAGGTAGCTCAGGTTGGTAAGCTTCAATAAGGATTTTAAATTCTTTATCAAATTGATGGGAGTCCTGTTGTACATCTGGAAAATCTTTAACAATGATATGTAATTCAGTATGGGTCCAAGGAACAAAGGCCATACTGGGCTCTTTGAGAATTTCCCTAGTTCCAGTTCCAGAACCTGGAGGTTGGATTTTTTTTTTAATTCTTTTTTTTTCTTTTTTACTGTGATTTAGATGAAAGTTTACAGAGCAAATTAGTTTCTCATTAGACAGTTAATACAAAAATTATTTTGTAACATTGGTTGCCAACATTGTGATGTGTCAGCACTTTCCCCTTCTCCACCCCAGGTTCCCTGTTTCCATTCATCCAGTTTTCCTGTCCTTTCATGCCTTCTTGTCTTTGCTTTTTGGTCAGTGTGCCCATTAGTCTCGTATACAAGATTGAACTATGAAGCATGCCCACCACCTGTGTTCTTTTTGGCCCTGTAGACCCATCTAATGTTTGGCTGAAGGGTAAACCTCAGGAGTAATACTGAGTTAAAAGGGTATCCAAGGGCCATACTCTTTGAGTTTATCCAGTATCTGCCAGACCAGCAAGGCTGGCCTTTTTTTTTTTTTTTTTTTTTTTTTTTGTGATTTGATTTTGTTATACATTTTTATCCTGCTCTGTCCAAGACCCTATACTGTGATCCCTGACAGAGCATTTGGTGGTGGTAACCGGACACCATCTAATTGTTCTGTGCTGAGTATAGTGGAGGTTGTGGTAGTTGTGGTCCATTAATCCTTTGGACTACTCTTTCCCTTGTGTCTTTTGTCTTCTTTATTCTCCTTTGCTCCAGCAAGTATGGAACCAGTAGATGTATCTTACATGGCTGTTTGCAGGCCTGTAAGACCCCAGTCGCTAATTCAGCACCATATAAAAAAATAATACACCACAACCAAGGGGGATTCATACCGGGTATGCAAGGATGGTTCAACATTAGAAAAATCAATCAACATAATCCACCACATAAATAAAACAGAAGAATCACATGATCATCTCAATCAACGTAGAAAAGGCATTTGATGAAGTCCAACATTCATTCCTGATAAAAACTCTCAGTAAGATAGGAATAGAAGGGAAATTCCTAGCATAAGAAAGCACATCTATGCAAAACAAACATCAACATCATTCTCAAAGGAGAGAGGCTAAAAACATTCCCCTTGAGAACAGGAACAAGACAAGGATGCCATTTATCACCACTCCTATTTAACAACAACAAAGAGAACTATGAAAAAGAAAAAAATTTTGGAGGTCGAATTTTAAAAGACATTTCAGGGACAAGTTTTTCTTCTGAAGCAAATTCCTTAGGAAAGAAAAGAAGTTCTGAGAGGGTGTTAGTAGAGGAGTAAGACAGTAGGGTCAGATACAGAGAAGATACAGTTGGCTGAGGAGTACAGCAAACTAGGGTAGGCGCCTGGTATTCTAAGTCCTTTTGATTTTTAGTCAATTTAGAAATACGGCAGTATCTTGTATGGAAGTTAGCCTGCTTTCTTGGTGTCTTTTAAAGACTTTCATGTACTGATCAAAATAAGCATTCTTTTTTATTTGCCGGATTCAGGATCCTTTCTTTTCTAATTAACTTCACAGAATAACTAATTTGTCTAGGTCAAAAGAACCCCAAATGGGTCATTGATGTTCTAAACTCTCTGTAGTAATATCATACTAACACTCCAGAAACAGGCAGGTATGGGGGCCAAGATGTTTGTTAATACGAGCAGCTGGTGTGCTCGGAGGTGGTCCTGCTGAGTCCTTAGAACTGGCATTCCTCATTTTACTAAAACAGTGAACTGTATGTGCTAGGAAACCTGCATGTGCACTAACAAAAAATAGATGATTTTAAGCTTAATGGACTGAGACTTTATTCCTCCCAAAGTCTGTGCTTATTAGACTTGGGAATCTGATGGTAATAGCCACACCAATCTTAATTTGTCAATTTACATGTCAAAACACTTAGAGCAAGCTGTAAATGAAAGCAGAAGAGAAAGCCAACAGTAAATCTCAATGAACTCAACACAAAGGAAGCAGAGCTCAATTTGAAAGGACTTTTACCTGGAATGACTCCCAGGAATGTGTGGAGATGGATGAGTTTCAAAGAGGTCGTGCTTGGTACTGAAGCTCTGCATCCTTGATGTCCTGGGGGGCCTCCGGAGGAAATGCACCTTCAAATTCCACTCCTGATACCAGAAAATGTCATTGAATAAGTATGCGTACTCTGTTAAAATAAAAGCAAAGAGATTTATTGAACGTTTAAAACAGTTTGACCTGGTGTTATGAATTGAATTGAGTCCCCCTAAAATGTGTGTCAACTTAGGCCATGATTCCCAGTATTGTATGATTGTCTACCATTTTGTCATCTGATGTGATCTTCCTATGTGTTGTAAATCCTGCCTGTATATGTTAATGAGTCAGGGTTTGGGGAAGTTATGTTAATGAGGCAGGACTCAATCTACAAAATTAGGTTGTATCTTGAGTCAATCTATTTTGAGATAGAAAAGAGAGAAGCGAGCAGAGTGGCAGGAGGACCACATACCACCAAGACACAAGGGCCAGGAGAATAGCACGCTTTTGGGCCCAGAGTCTCTGCACTAAGAAGTTCCTGGACTGGGGAAAATTGACAGCAAGGAGCCAACAGAAAGAGAAAGTCTTCCCTTGGAGATGGCACCCTGAATTTGGACTTCCAGTCTCCTAGACTTTGAGAGAATAAATTTCTCTCTGTTAAAGCCATCCACTTGTGGTATTTCTGTTACAGCAGCACTAGATAACTAAGGCGACTGGGTACACGTCTGATCTCACAATGTGAAATCAAATACTTCAAAATGGTAGTGTAATAGAGGCATAGGTATGAGGTAAAACCAAGAAGTTAAGGTTCAAAATTCTGATTGGAAGTTGCAAGATCAGGGCAGCTGGAGGCAGGACAATTCGAAGTGGGGGATTTACAGTGATTGGTTGGAAACATCAATGTGAGCTATTTGGATTGGTCAGTTTAAATACTTGACTATAGTTGTTGTTAGGTGCTGTCGAGTTGGTTCCAGCTTATAGCCACCCTATGTACTACAGAATGAAACGCTGCCTGGTCCTGCACCATGTTCATGATTGTTGTCATGCTTGAGCCCATTGTTGTAGCCACTGTGTTAATCCATCTCGTTAAGGGTCTTCCTCTTTTTCCCTGACCCTCTACTTTACCAAGCATGATGTCCTTCTCCAGGGACTGATCCCTCCTGACAACATGTCCAAAGTATGTGAGACTAGTCTTGCCATCTTTGCTTCTAAGGAGTATTCTGGTTGTACTTCTTCCAAGACAGATTTGTTCGTTCTTTTGGCAGTCCATGGTATATTCAATATTCTTCGACAACACAATTCAAAGGCGTCAATTCTTCTTCAGTCTTCCTTATTCATTGTCCAGCTTTCACATACATATGAGAAGATTGAAAATGCCATGGCTTGGGTCAGGCGCACCTTAGTCTTCAAGGTGACATTTTTGCTTTTCAACACTTTAAAGAGATCTTTTGTGGCAGATTTGCCCAGTGCAATGTGTCTTTTGATTTCTTGACTGCTGCTTCCATGGGTGGTGATTGTGGATCCAAGTAAAATGAAATCCTTGACAACCTCAATCTTTTCTCCATTTATCAAGATGTTGCTTTTTGGTCCCCTTGTTCTGTTCGAATGACTACCTCTTGATCTATGTACAGGTTCCTCATGAGCACAATTAAGTGTTCTGGAATTACCATTCTTCTCAGTGTTATCCATGATTTGTTATGATCCACACAGTTGAATGCCATTGCGCAGTCAATAAAGCACAGGTAAACATCTTTCTGGTATTTTCTACTTTCAGCCAGGATCCATCTGACATCAGCAATGATATCCCTGGTTCCACATCCTTTTCTGAATCTGGCCTGAATTTCCGGCAGTTCCCTGTTGATATACTGCTATAGCCACTTTTGAATGATCTTCAGCAAAATTTTACTTGCCTGTGATATTAATGATATTGTTCAATAATTTCCACATTAGGTTGGATCACCTTTCTTGGGAATAGACATAAATATGGGTCTCTTCTAGTCACGACTAAGAGGGGGTTTTACAGAGAGGTCACAAGGTAATTGTCTTAAAACATTTCCTAAGGGCTGTTGAAGGCATTTCTGATAAGGGTCTTGTGTCAAGACCCTTCTATAGGAACATTCTTTCTATAACTTTAGTTCAACCACAGAGAAAAATGTTTCCTTTGTTATGTACTTAAGTATGTCCAAGGGTTTGAAAGTTGAAGGGAAAATCAGCAAAAGCTAAGAGAGAGTCAGAGCTCAGAGCTGGGCCGATCATTCTGATATGAGTCTAGTGCCTCAATTTTGGAATGCTCACACAAAGGTAAAAAAGCATTAAGTTAGACAAAGTGATAAAGTGATAATTCTTTAATTATTCAATTCAATTTTTTAATGATAAAAGGTCTAATTCATGAAGAAGATATAACCATAACAAATCTTAATGCTCAAAACAACATAGAAATGAAACAAAGCAAAATCTATTAGAAACAAAAGGAAAATAAGTATAAGTATAAACAAAACAAAACAACTCAAACCTGTTGCCATCGAATCGATCCTGACTCATAGCGACCCTATAGGACAGAGTAGAACTACCCCACTGTGTTTCCAAAGAGCAGCTGGTGGATTTGAACTGCTAACCTTTTGGTTAGCAGCTGAACGTTTAATCACTGCACCACCAGGGCTCCAGTGTAAGTATGGACAGTAGATTTCTAGCATATTTTAGAAGTAGATCAAGTAAATACAAACAAAATAAAGATTTGAAAACTACAATTAATAAATCTGATTTATAAAATGTATATAGAAGTTTGCATTAAAAATTTTTTTCTGTATTTTTTCCATTATCTTTTTCTTCCCCAAAGCCCCATAGAACCAATACTTAACCACAGAGAAATCACATTAATTTCTAAGAGCAGAAGTTAGATACAGTACATTTAAAGCAAAAATAAAACAAAAAACTCAGATATTAATAAAATAATGATTTAAAAAATAAAAGTGTACTTAAAAAATTTCAAAATGTACTTATGAATACCTCTATGAATAAAGATAAAATTAAAACTGTAATCTTAGACAATTTAGAAATCAATAAAATGCAAACAGCACATATAAAAATGCATGGAATATGGGAAAAAAGTTTAGGCTTAAATGAAGATGTATTAGTGTTTATTGACAAAAAACAGCTAATATTGAACTCCAAGAATTTACAAAAAACAAACAGAAAACAAAAGAATAGATGAAAAATTATTTTATATAAGTAGAAAGAAATGAAATAGAAAACATAGCAAACAAATGGAAAATAAGACTCAAACAAAGCAAGGGGAAAGAGGGAATGTAACACTAGACATAGAGGAGATTAAAAAGTTGTATGAGTACTATGAAATGTGGAGGTCAGATGTTTCAACTCAACCACCCAGTGCATGGCTTTCCTTCCCTTCCCCCGCCCCCCCTCCTCCCTTGTTTGCTTGCTCTCTTTCTGTCTTAAAGAAAATATCAAAACTATGAAGTGTTTTTATCTGAAGGGAGACACTACACATTACTTTAAATTTTCTTTTATGTGTTTTCCTTTTTCTCTCTCTTTTTTCCCCAACTCTTACTAATATTGCTGCTACTTCTGTTACTACTATGTGTTGTTTTTGTTAGGTGCTGTCAAGTTGATTCTGACTCAAGAGACCCTATAGGACAGAGTGGAGCTGCTCTATAGGTTTTCCAAGGCTGTAAATCTTTATGAAAGCAGACTGCTACATCTTTCTCCCACAGAGCAGCTGGTGAGTTCGAACCACCAATCTTTCAGTTAACAGCTGAGGGCTTAGCTACTTCACCACCAGGGCTCCAACCTAGGGAACTCCTCTTTCAGCACTGTATTGGACAATATTCTGTTGTGATCCATAAAGGTTAAATTCACTAGTTTTGGAATGTAGATCACCAGGCCTTCTTCCTAATCTGTCTTAGTCTGGAAACTCTACTGCAACTTGTCCACCACGGGTGACCCTGCTGGTATTTAAAATACTGATGACATACCTTCTAGCATCGTAGCAACATGCAAGCCACCATAGCATGACAAACTGATAGATAGTGGTTAAAATTCTTTTTTTTTTCTTTTATAGTTTTATTTTGTTGTTATTGTTGTTGAGGATGTACACAGCAAAACATACACCAATTCAACAGTTTCTGTGAGTACAATTCAGTAACACCGATCACATTCTTTGAATTGTGCAACCATTCTCCACCTCCTTTTCTGAGTTGTTTCTCCTCCATCAACATAAACTCACTACCCACTAAGGCTCCTATCTAATCTTTCAAGCTGCCGTTGTCAATTTGGTCCCATACAGTTATTAAAAGTGCATAATGCTCAAGGCAGACATTCTTTACTAAAACAAAAAGAAAAAAGAGCAAACCTAAACCTATTGCCATCTAGTCGATTTGGACTCAGCGATGACCCTATAGGACAGGGTAGAACTGCCCCATAAGGCTTCCAAGGAGCGACTGGTTAATTCGAACTGCCAACCTTTTGGTTAGCAGCTGAGCTCTTAACCAATGTGCCACTGGGGCTCCGTTCTTTAAAACTTAAACCAAAAACATCCCTTGAGTTCTTCTTAAAACCAAGCCAAACTATTGCTTAGTTTTAAGAAGACCTCAAGGGATATTTTTTGTTAAGGTTTAAAGACTGTCTCAGGGCAATAGTTTCAGGGGTTCATCCAGCCTCTATGGCTCCAGAAGGTCTGGAGTCCATGAGAATAAAAAAAAAAAAAAAAAAGCTTTTTCTGTCAATAGGACTAGAACCCTAAAGCAATACTTCTCCTTACATCTGTTTCCCCCAACAGTCAAAACCAATCCCAAAGGGAATTTATTGTGAAAATCTTTGATATATATGCTACTAGCTTTGTATTATTAGATACAGAATAGAATCAAATTTATTTGTTTTCGTGTTCCTTGGTTATCACTACTACCTATTCCTGATGAGAGGTACATAACACTTATTGTGACTGTTTGATTTCATCACAGATATCCTGTTCTAAATGGATTTAAGTCATTCTCTTCTTTTCCCCCTTTTACTTTGTACTTTTGGTTTCCAGTGGTTTAAATTAACTCATATGTAAAAGCCGAATAAAAGAGCCAGAATTCAAAGAAATGCATCCCTTGAGTGCTACTGATTCTCAGCAGTTTATTATTAAATCTTTAAATAATTAAATACATGAGAAAACATTAAAATGATATTAAAAACCCACCATATGTTGAAAATATAAAGGGGGAGGAGGAGTGTGGAGATGGCCATAGAATTAAAACTGCTCTTTGTTAACCTTGCTCCATAATACTTATGATGATAATTTCTATACATGGCCAGCATGCAGGATCCTCTGCCATGGGTGGGCTGAGCTTTAAGGGGGAGAGAAGTTCTTTGTCTAAAGGAGTTTGCCAAGAGGAAAAGGCAGCGAGTAAGGAGTCACATGCAAAGACAGCATGAGTGTTGAAATGATGAGTGAGTCATCAAAGGACCCTTCAAACAAGTTGTTCTGTTCATTTTTTATAATTTGGAATGTTCCCAAGATGGAAATTTTCCTTCCTTTCCAGAGAAAAAGGCCTGAATTTTAAGGTGGCCAGACAGCAGTAATAAGAATACAGAGAACTGCCATAGGTGACTCCTGGAAGTGGGTTTATTAAACACTAGTTAGAAAACCAAACTATATATAATAAGGGAGTGGAAGGCAGGAGAAAGCCAAGCTTCTGGGCATGGAAGCATGCCGAATGGCATGGAAGCATGCCGAATGGCATGCAGCATGACTGAGGAAGAGCAAAGTTGGGAGATTCACATCGTGTTCACCACTTGTACAATTCAATTAGCTTTCACTCCATACTACACTGCTGCTGATCAATCAGCAAACCCCCGCTACTGCACTCCTGCATACCCATTGGCTGCAACAATGGCCTCAAACACAGCAACGATTGTGAGGATGGTGCAGGACCAAGCAATGTTTCATTCTGTCATACATAAGGTTGCTATGAGTTGACCCCAACTTGACGGCACCTAACAACAACTCCTACTACATTGCTGTCAGTCAAGTGACAAACATGTCTGCAATACCTACTAGCACTCGACACAGTGCCAGGAGCTCAGGGAATATGAAAAATGTAAAAATGATTCCTTTCATGAGGAGTTTGTAGCAGAGACAAGATATCTCTCTGAAAAGAATATACTGAGTACTAAATGCCCGAATGAGTCTGACTTGAAGGGCTTGTGGGAGGCCTTGCAGAAAAGTAACAACAACGCAGGAGGAAGAACAATTTATTGAGAGCTATGTGTCAGACGTTACTTCTAAGGAGCATTCTGGTGAGACTTTGGCTCACTTACTTTGGGCAGTCATCAGGAAAGACCAATTGCTAGAAAAAGATATCATGTTTAGTAAAGGGAAGGATCAGTGAAAATGAGGGAAACTCTCAATGAGGTAAATTTACTTGACAGCCACAATAGTGGATTCAAATGTAACAATAGTCATGAAGATGATATAGGACTGGGCAAAGTTTCCTTCTTTTATCTATAAAGTCATCATGAGTCAGAGCTGACTCGATGACAACTATCAACAACATGAGTCAGATACAGCACATGTTTATAATCTTCAACAACAGCTCTCTGAACTAGATAGTATTATCACTACCAATCTACAAAAGAGGGAACTAAGGTTTAGAGAAAGTAATCGATTTGCCCAAGGTTACGCTGGTAATAAGTTAACAGAGTTATGATTTGACTCAGGTCTATCAAACTCAATTGGGTTAGGAAATGTTAACTTTTGTATTATATTGTGGATGCTATGGCCAATTGAGTCCAAATTGTACAATTAGAGCAGCATTGGGATTTCAACCTTGGCCTCAATGAATCATCTGGGGATAATTTCATGAGACAATGCCACTGTATTATCCTTTCATTTACAAAACTATCACATATTTTTAAAGCTGTGATTTGTTATTAATTCCTATAGTTAAATATTGTTGTTTAACTTTTCCCATTTTCCATCTGTAGATTGTATGAGTTCCTAGGAGAATGACGTATGTATATTAGGAGCTCAATAAATATTTGCTGAATGGAAAAATTAACTGTAAGTTTGATCTCTTTGATATTGCCCCTGCCCCCAACACAAAAGAAAAATTGCTCTTGTCTTGGAGTCATTCCCTACTCACTTCATTTTCTATGCCTATATTCAATACATCAGCAAATCCTATTGGCACGCCTTGAAAATATATCCAGAATCATTACCTTCATCATCATATCCTTAATCCAAATGATCCTAAAGTCTTGCCTGAATTACTTCAATATGCTTCTAACTGGTCTATCTGCTTCCACCCCTGCCCTCCTATGGTTTATCCTCCAGCCTAAAGTTTTCTTTTAAAAAAGAAAGACTTGTCTTTTTTCTCTTCTCTTCAAATCTTTCCATACCTTTTCATCTTAACCAGAACAATACCTAGAGCCTGTACCTTGACTACACTTCTTGCCCCTCTGCCACCTTTCCAACCATATCTCTGACCACTCTCATCCTTGCTCACTGGACGCCAGCCACATCTACCACCTTCCTATTCCTGAAGACACCGAACACACTTCCTTCTCAGAAGTTTTGCACTTACTCTTCGAGAATGCCGATTCTCCATGTATCACCATGTCTTTGTCCCATGTTTCCTTTAGGTATCTACCCAAATGCCACTGTATCAGAGAAACCTTCCTTGCCCACCCTAAATACAATAATACACACTCCCACGAAAATTGTATTCTACCCCCAACTCTGCATCATCTTTCTTAATAGCATTCATCATCTTATTGTTTGATTGTCCCCATTAGCCTGTAAGCTTCATGAAGGGAAGGACTTTGTTTTGCTCACTTCTATATCCTTAACACCTAGAACACTTCCTGGCACATATGAGGCATTTGATACATATTTGTTGAATGAATAAATAAATGAAGAGTGTTCAGTAGTTAAAGATTTTTTGTCTTATCTCTGTGAAAATCAAACTATAAACATGGCCTTACATTTGTGTAGCATATCAAAGAATTTTCAAGTACATCAACTCATTAAATCCTCACAGATTCAGAACAGTTGTTGTTGTTAGATGCTGTCTAGTCAGTTTCAATTTATAACAACCCTATGTACAACAGAATGAAACACTGCCCAGTTCTGCGCCATCCTCACGATCATTGCTGTTGAAGCCCATTGTTGCAGTCACTGTGACAATCCATCTCATCAAGGTCTTCGTCTTTTTCGCTGACCTTCTACTTTACCAAGCATGGTGTCCTTCTTCAGGGACTGGTCCCTCCTGATTACATGCCCGAAGTACATGAGACAAAGTCTTGCAGTCCTCGCTTCCAAGGATTACTCTGACTGTATTTCTTCCAAGACATACTTGTTCGTTCTTCTGGCAGTACATGGTATATTTAATATGCTTCGCCAACACCATAATTTAAAGGTATAAATTCTTCTTCTGTCTTCCTTACTCATTGTCCCCTTTCACACACATATGAGGTGATTGAAAACATCATGGCTTGGGTCAGGCACACTTTAGTCCTCAAAGTGACATCTTTGTTTTTAACAGTTTAAAGAGGTCTTTTGCAGCAGATTTGCCCAATGCACTACGTTGTTTGATTTCTAGATTGCTGCGTCCATGGATGTTGATTGTGGATCCAAGAAAAATGAAATTCTTGACAACTTCAATGTTTCATCCATTCATCATGATGTTGCTTATCGGTCCAGTTGTGAGGATTTTTGTTTTCTTTACTTTGAGATGTAATCCATACTGATAGCTGTAGTCTTTGTTCTTTATCAGTAAGTACTTCAAGTCCTCTTCACTTTCAGCAAGCAAGGTTGTGTCATTTGCATACTGCAGGTTGTTAATCAGTCTTCCACCATCCTGATGCCACATTCTTCTTCTTAAGGTTCAGCATCTTGGATTATTTGCTCAGCATACAGATTGAGTAAGTATGGTGAAAGGATACAACCCTGACGCACACCTTTCTTGATTTTAAACCACACAGTATCCTCTTGCTTGGTTTGAACGACTGCCTCTTGTTCTGTGTGCAGGTTCCTCATGAGCAAAATTAAGTGTTCTGGAATTCTTATTCTTCACAATGTTATCCATAGTTTGTTATAATCCACACAATAAAATGCCTTTGCATGGTCAATAAAACACAGGTATAAACATCTTGCTTTCAGCCAAGACCCATCTGACATCAGCAGTGATATCCCTCATTCCACGTCCTCTCTGAGTCTGGCTTGCATTTCTGGAGGTTCCCTGTTGATGTACTTCTGCAGCTGCCTTTGAATGACCTTCAGCAAAATTTTACTTGCGTGTGATATTAATGATATAATTTGATAATTTCAACACTCTGCTGGATCACCTTTCTTTGGAATGGGCACAAATATGGATCTCTTCCCGTCAGTTGGCTAGGTAACTATCTTCAAAATTTCTTGGCATAGATGAGTGAGCACCTCCAGCACTGCATCCCTTTGTTGAAATATCTCAGTTGGTATTCCATCATTTCCTGGAGCCTTGTTTTTCACCAATGTCTCCAGTGCAGCTTGGACTTCTTCCTTCAATACCATCAGTTCTTGATCATATGCTACATCCTTAAATGGTTGAACGTTGACCGTTTTTTTTTTCTTTGGTACAATGACTGTACCGTCTTCTTTTGATGCTTCCTGTGTCATTCAATATTTTGCCCATAGAATCCTTCAAAATTGCAAGTCAAGGCTTGATTTTTTTCTTCAGTTCTTTCAGCTTGAGAAATGTCGAGTGTGTTCTTCCGTTTTGGTTTTCTAATTCCAGGTCTTTGCACATTTCATTATACTACTTTACCTTGTCTTCTTGAGCTGCCCTTTGAAATCTTCTGTTCAGCTCTTTCACTCCATCATTTCTTCCTTTTGCTTTAGCTACTCTACATCCAAGAGCGAGTTTTAGAGTCTCTTGTGACATCCATTTTGGTCTGTTCTTTCTTTCTTGTCTTTTAAGTGACCTTTTGCTTTCTTCATGTATGATGTCCTTGATGTCATTCCACAACTTGTCTGGTCTTTGGTCATTAGTGTTCAATGTGTCAATCTCTTCTTGAGATGGTCTCCAAATTCAGGTGGGATGTATTGAAGGCCATATTTTGGCTCTCATGGACTTGTTCTAACTTTCTTCAGCTTCATCTTGAACTTGCATATGATCAATTGAAGATCTGTTCCACAGTTGGCCCCTGACCTTGTTCTGATAGATGATATTGAGCTTTTCCATCGTCTCTTTTCACAGATGTATCTGATTTGATTCCTGTGCTTTCCATCCGGTGAGGTCCATGTGTATAGTTGCCGTTTATGTTGTTGTTAAAAGGTATTTGCAATGAATAAGTCACTGGTCATGCAAAATTCTATCACATAATCTCCGACTTCATTTCTATCACCAAGACTATATTTTCAATCTACTGATCCTTCTTTGTTCCCAACTTTAGCATTCCAATCACCAGTAATTATCAATACATCTTGACTGCATATTTGGTCAATTTCAGACTGCAGAAGTTGGTAAATATCTTCAATTTCCTCATCTTTGGCCTTAGTGGTTGGTGCATAAATTTGCATAATAGTCATATGAACTGGTCTTCCATGTAGGCATATGTATACTACCCAATCATTGATAGCTTTGTACTTCAGGACAGATCTTGAAATTTTCTTTTTGATGATGAATGTAATGCCATACCTTTTTAGTTTGTTATTCCCAGCAGAGTGGACTACATGAGTGTCCAATTCAAAATGGCCAGTACTAGTCCATTTCAGCTGACTAATGCCTAGGATATTGATGTTTATGCATTCCAAGTCATTTTTGATGAATTCCAATTTTCCTAGATTCATTATTTTATACATTACACATTTTGATTATTAATGGATATTTGCAGCTGTTTCTTCTCATTTTGAGTCATGCCACATCAGCAAATGAAGGTCCCCAAAGCTGAACTCCATCCAAGTCATTAAGGTCAACTGTAATTTGAGGAGGCAGCTCTTCCCCAGTCATATTTTGAGTACCTTGCAACCTGAGGTGTTCATCTTCTGGCACTATATCAGACAAAGTTCTGCTGCTATTCATAAGATTTTTATTGGCCAATTTTTTCAGAAGTAGGCTGCCAGGTCTTTCTTTCTAGTCTGTCTTAGTCCAGAAGCTCCAGTGAAATCTCTTCACCATGGGTGATCGTGATGGTATTTGAATTACCAGTTACAAAGCTTCCAGTATCACAGCAACATGCAAGCCACCACAGTACGACAAACTGACAGACGTGTGGTGGATGAGAGTTGTAGGATTCATATTTACCATGAAAAAAGAGAATTATACATAGGTGAAGTGACTTGCCCTAGGTCAGATAGTTAATGAGTGACTTGCCAGGTCTAAAAACAATATCTTCTCTTTCCTTTTTTTTTTTTAATTTTTTTTATTTTACTTCGGGTGAAGGCTTACAGAACAAATAGTTTCTCATAAAACAGTAGTACACATATTGTTTTATGACATTGGTTAACAACCCCACAACATGTCAATCCTCTAACTTCTCAACTTTTTTTTGGTGAAAATACACATAGACAAAGACGCACCATTTCAAAAATTTCTACTTGCACAGTTCAGTGACATTGACTATGCTCTTCCAATTGTGCTGTTATTCTCACTTAAGATGAAGGCTTACAGAACAAAATAGTTTCTCATTTAACAGTTACTACAAATGTTGCCCTATGACAATGGTTAACAATCTCACAACACATCAACAATATCCTTACTCAACCTTGGGTTCCCTATCACCAGCTTCCTTGTCCCCTTCTGCCTTCTGGCCCTTGTCACTGGACTCCTGTACCTCATTAGTCCCATTTGGTTTTATGGGGCTGTCCACTCCCAGGCTGAATGGTGAACCTTGGAGATAACTTCACCACTGAGATAAAAGGGTGTCTGGGGGCCATTCTCTCGAGGTTTCTCCAGTCTCCTTTAGGCCAGTAAATCTGGTCTTTTTTTTTGTGAATTATAATCATGTTCTACATCCTTCTCCAGCTCTGTCCAAAACCCTCTGTTGTGATCCTGGTCAGAGCAGTCAGTGGTGATAAATGGGCACCATCTAGCAGTACAGGACTCAGGCTAGTGGAGGCTGTGGTAGCTGTGGACCATTAGTCCTTCGGGCTAATCTTTTCCTTGTATCCTGTTCTCTTCATTCTCCCTTGCTCCAGAGGGGATGAGACCAGTGGAGTATCTTAGATGGCCGCTCACAGGCTTTTAAGACACCAGACACTACTCACTAAGGTAGAATGTAGAACATTGTCTTTATAAACTGTGTTATGCCAATTGATCAAGATGTTCCCGGAGACCATGGTCCCCACAGCCCTCTGCCTAGCAATTCAGTCCCTCAGGGAGTTTGGATGTGTCTATGGGGCTTCATGACCTTTCCTTGTACAAGTTGTGCTAGTTTCCCCTGTATTGTGTACTGTCTCACCCTTCACCCAAGACACCACTTACCTATTGCCTATTTAGTATTTCTCCCCCACCCCTCCCATCCCTGGGAACCAACAAAGATTGTTACATTTTGTGTGTGAACTTTTTCATGGGTTTTTATAGTAGAGGTCTCAACAATATTTGTCCTTTTGTGATTGACTTATTTCACTCAGCATAATGTCCTCCAGTTTCATCCATGTTATCAGATGCTTCACACATTCATTGTTCTTTCTTGTTGCATAGTACTCCATTGTGTGTATGTACCATGGTTTGTTTATCCATTCATCTGTTGATGGGCATCTGGGTTGTTTCCATCGTTTTGCTATTGTGAACAATGCTGCCATGAACATAGGTGTGCATATGTCTATTCGAGTGACAACTCTTATTTCTCTAGGATATATTCCTAGGAGTGGGATTGCTGGATCAAAAGGTATGTCTATTTCTAGCTTTCTGAGGAAGCGCCATATCATTTTCCAAAGTGGTTGTATCATTTTGCATTCCCATCAGAAGTGCATAAGAGTTCCAATCTCCCTGCAGCCCCTCCAACATTTGTTATTTCCAGTGTTTTTGATTCGTGCCAGTAATGCCGGGGTGAGAAGGTATCTCATTGTGGTTTTAATTTGCATTTCTCTAATGGCTAGTGATCGCGAGCATTTCCTCATGTGCCTGTTGGCCATTTGAACGTCTTCTTTGGTGAAGTGTCTGTTCATTTCCTTTGCCCATTTTTTAATAGGATTATATGTCTTTTTGTTGTGGAGGTGTTGAATTTTCTTTTAGATTTGGAGATTAGACCTTTGTCTGACTTGTACTGCCCAAAAATTTTTTCCCAGTCTGTAGGTTCTCTTTTTACTCTTTTTGTGAAGTCTTTTTAAGAGCATAGGTGTTTGATTTTTAGAAAATCCCAGTTATCTAGCTTATCTTTTGGGGTTTGTGTGTTGATGGTTATGGTTTGTATCCTGTTAATGCCATGTATTAAGGCCTGTAGTGCAGGCCCTATTTTTTCTTCTATGAACTTTATAGTTTCAGGCTTTATGTTCAGGTCTTTGATCCATTTTGAATTAGTTTTTGTATATTGTGTGAGGTATGGGTCCTGTTTCATTTTTTTGCAAGTGGACATCCAGTTTTGCCAGCACCATTTGTTAAAAAGACTGTCTTTTCCCCATTTGATGGACTTTGGGCCCTTGTCGAAGATCAGGTGACTGTAGGTAGATGGATTTACATCTGGGTTCTCAATTCTGTTCCATTGGTCAATGTATCTGTCGTTGTATCAGTACCAGGCTGTTTTGACTACTGTAGCTGTATAGTAGGTTCTCAAGTCAGGTAGTGTGAGTCCTCCAACTTTATTCTTCTTCTTCCGTAGTGCTTAACTTATTCGGGGCTTCTTCCCTTTCCATATAAAGTTAATGATTAGTTTTTCCATCTCTTTGAAGAATGTTGTTGGTATTTTGATTGGGATTGCATTGTATTTTTAAATTGCTTTGGGTAGAATTGCCATTTTCACAATGTTGAGTCTGCCTATCCATGAGCATGGTATGTTTTTCCATTTATGTAGATCCCTTTGGGTTTCATGCAGTACTGTTTTGTAGTTTTTTTTGCATAGGTCTTTTACATCCCTGGTCAGGTTTATTCCTAAGTATTTTATCTTTTTAGGGGCTATTGAAAATGGTATTGTTTTCCTGTCTTCCTTTTCATCGTTCTCCTTATTGGTGTATAGGAATCCAACTGATTTTTGAATGTTTATCTTGAATCCTGCTACTCTGCTGAATCTTTCTATTAGTTCCAGTAGATTTCTCGTGGAGTCTTTAGGGTTTCTTATGCATAGTATCATATCATCTGCAAACAGGGACAGTTTAACTTCTTCATTACCAATTTGGATGCCCTTTATTTCTTTTTCTTGCCTTATTGCTCTAGGTAGAACTTCCAGCACAATGTTAAATAGGAGTGGTGATAAAGGGCATCCTTGTCTTGTTCGTGTTTTCCAGGGGAATGTTTTCAGCCTCTCTCCATTATGAATGATGTTGGCCATTTGTTTTGTATAGATGCCCTTTATTATGTTGAGAAATTTCCCTTCTATACCTATTGGATTGAGAGTTTTTATCAGGAATGGGTGTTGGACTTTGTCAAATGTCTTTTCTGCATCAATTGAGATGATCATGTGATTCTTTTCTTTCCTTTTATTTATGTGGTGGATTATGTTGATTGATTTTTTAATGTTGAACCAATCTTGCATACCTGGCATGAATCCTACTTGGTCGTGGTGTATTATTTTTTTGATACGACGGTGAATTCTATTGGCTAGAATTTTGTTGAGAATTTTTGCATCTATATTCATGAGAGATATTGGTCTGTAATTTTTATTTTTTTGTGACATCTTTTCCTGGTTTTGGTATCAGCGTTATGCTGGCTTCATAGAATGAATTTGGAAGTGTTGCTTCCTCTTCTATGCTCTGAAATAGTTTGAGTAGTACTGGTAGAAGCTCTTCTGTAAATGTTTGGTAGAATTCTCCAATGAAGCTATCTGGGCCAGGGCTTTTTTTGGTTGGGAGTTTTTTTTTTTAATTACCTTTTCAATCTCTTCTCTTGTTATGGGTCTGTTCAGATTTTCAACATCACTTTGTTGTAGTTTGGGTAGGCTGTGTGTTTCTAGAAATTTATCCATTTCCTCTAGGTTTTCAAATTTGTTGGAGTATAGTTTTTCACAATATTCTGTTATAATCCTTTGTATTTCAGTTGGGTCTGTTGTAATGTCCCCCATTTCATTTCTTATTTGGGTTATTTGTGTCCTCTCCTGTTTTTCTTTTGGCAGTCTGGCAGTGGTTTGTCGATTTTGTTGATTCTTTCAAAGAACCAACTTTTGGTTTTGTTGCTTCTTTCTATTGTTTTTCTGTTCTCTATTTCATTTATTTCTGCTCTGATCTTTACTATTTCCTTTCTTCCAGTGGTTGTGGGCTTTTTTTGCTGTTCTCTTTCTATTTGTTTGAGTTCTGTAGTTAATGTTTTGATTTTGTTCCTTTCTTTTTTTTTTATGTGTGCATCTATTGCTATGAATTGTCTTGTGAGGACTGCCTTTGCTGTGTCCCAAAGGTTTTGGTATGATGTGTTTTCATTCTTGTTTGATTCTAGGAATTTTTTGATTTCATCTCTGATTTCTTCTATTACCCAGTGATGTGTAAGCTGGGTGTTATTCAGTTTCCGTGTAATTGATTTTTTTTTTCTTGCTCTTCCTGTTGTTAATTTCTACCTTGATGGCATTGTGGTCAGAGGAGATACTTTGAATTATCTCAATGTTTTGGATCTTGTTGAGGATTTCTCTGTGGCCTAAGGTGTGGTCCATTCTGGAGAACATTCCATGTGCCTTGGAAAAGAATGTGTACTTTGCAGCTGTTGGGTGTAGTGTTCTATATATGTCTATGAGGTCCAGTTGGCTGACTGTGCCCTTTAGGTCTTCTGTATCTGTCTTAGTCATCTAGTGCTGCCATAACAAAAATATCACTTGTGGATGGTTTTAACAAAAAGAAGTTTATTTCGTCACAGTCAAAGTAGGCTGAAAGTCCAAATTCAGGGTATCAGCTCCAGGGGAAGCCTTTCTCTCTCTGTCAGCCTTCTCATCAGTGTTCCCCCAGACTAGGAGCTTCTCGGCATAGGGACCCCAGTCCAAAAGACGCGCTCTGCTCCCAGCACTGCTTTCTTGATGGTATGAAGTCCCCCTGGCTCACTGCTCACTTCTGTCTTTTATATCTCAAAAGATTGCCTCAGGACACAATCCAGTCTTGTAGATCAGGTCCTGCCTTACTAACAAAACTGCCACCCATCCTCCCTCATTAACATCATAGAGGCAGGTTTGCAACATACAGGAAAATCACACAGTACCAGGAATCATGGCCTAGCCAAATTGATACACACATTTTTTGGGAGTCATAATTCAAACCATGACAGTAACTTTGCTGAGTTTTTTCTTAGTTGTTCTGTCCTTTACTGAGAGTGGTGTGTTAAAGTCTCCTACTATTATTGTGGAACTGTCAATTTCTCTTTTCAGTGTTGTTAGAGTTTGTTTTATGTATTTTGGAGCCCTGTCATTGGGTGCGTAGATGTTTATGATGGTTATGTCTTCATGATGGATCATCCCCTTAATCATTATATAGTGTCCATCTTTGTCTTTTATGGTAGATTTCGTTTTAAAGTCTATTTTATCTGAGATTAGAATTGCCACACCTGATCTTTTTTGGTAGTTGTTAGCTTGATATATTTTTTTTCCAACCTTTGACTTTTAATAAATTCACATCTTTATTTCTAAGGTGTGTCTCTCGTAGACAGCATATTGATGGATCCTGTTTTCTTATCCATTCTGTCACTCTCCGTCTCTTTATGGGTGCATTGAGTCCATTTACATTCAGTGTAATTATTGATAGATGTGAGTTTGTTGCTGTCATTTTGTAGTGCTTTTTTTTTGTGGTGCTGAAGTTTTCTTTGTTCTTCTTACTGTCTTGTGCTGAGTTACCTTTGTTTGTGGATTTTTTTTTTTATTTCTTTTGTTTTTGTAGGTTTTGTTTTTGCTGAGACTTTATGGTTTTCCTCTTTTTTTTTATGAGTATGTTTGTCAACTTTCTTTGTGGTTACCATGAATTTTACCCTTATCTTTCTAAGTTTGAAGCAGTCTACCATTACTTGGTATCGCCTTGCCTTCCTCTCCAATAGAAGGTTCTATACCTATGTCGTTTATTCCCTCTTTTATTGTTTTGATGTTGTTGTCATTTACTGATTAACTTCTCTGATTCCCTGTTGTATTTCTTTCGGTTTTGGATAGTCCTCGAGAGTTCATTTCCTAGATTGGTATCTGGCTGGTACGATCTTGCATCCTAGATTCTGCCTGTGAGCCGAAGTTGTTTGTCCTCAGATTGAAGAACTCCCTTTAATAATTCTTGTAAGTTTGGTTTGACTTTTACATATTCCCTTAATTTCTGTTTATCTGGAGATGACCTAATTTCACCATCAAATTTGAACAAGAGTTTTGCAGGATATATTATTCTTGGCTGGCATTTTTTTTTCTTTCAAGATTTTATATATGTCATCCCATTGCCTTCTTACCTGCATGGTTTCTGCCAAATAATCTGAGCTTAGTCTTATTGTTTCTCTTCTTTATATGAGTTCTTGCTTTTCATGAGCTGCTGTCAGGATTCTTTGTTTGTCTTTGGTTTTGGCGAGTGTGATTAGGATATGCCTTGGTGATTTTCTTTTGGGGTCTCTCCTATATGGGGTTCGTTGAGCTTCTTGGATGGCCAGCTTTTCATCTTTCATGATATCGGGGAAGTTTTCTGTCAGCAGTTCT
Source organism: Dugong dugon (assembly GCA_030035585.1). Classification (NCBI taxonomy): domain Eukaryota; kingdom Metazoa; phylum Chordata; class Mammalia; order Sirenia; family Dugongidae; genus Dugong; species Dugong dugon. The sequence goes on from CM057465.1 coordinate 13,456,913, forward strand.
TCAATGATCCTCTCTGTGTTTTCTGTTTTCTCCCCCTGTTCTGGAATTCCAATCACTTGTAAATTTTTGTTTTCAATTGTGTCCCACATAACTCTCAGGGTCTCTTAATTTTTCTTTGTTCTTTTTTCTGAGTTTTCCTCAAAGTTGTATCTAAGTACTTGTCTTCAATTCCACTTATCCTGTCTTCCACTGTTTCAAATCTGCTTATCAGCCCTTCTGTGACATCATCCATTTCTAAAATCTGGTTGTTTATCTTTTGGATTTCTAATTGTTGTCTTTGTATGATATCTAGTTTTGAATTTATTTTGGCACTTTGTTCCTGCATTATTTTCCTGAATTATTCTAATTTTTTGTCAGTATTTTCCATGAATTTGTCTATTTTTTCCTCATGTTTGTCAGCTTTTTGCCTCAGTTCTTGGAGAATTCCAAGTATTAGAGATCTGAATTCCCTATGAGGTAGTTCTAGTGCATTTTCTTCCACTGGATAGTCATCTGTTGTTTTATTTTGGACACTGACTGGAACCCTCCTGTCCTCTTTTTGTAAATGTTTTGATATTGTCTGCTGTCTTCTAGGCATTCAGTAGTTATTTTTCTCGTTTATTGATTGTAGATTTGTTTGTTTCTTCCCTTTTTTAAAAAAAATTTGACTATGTCTGAGCAAGTGGACTGTGTGTTCTTTGTTGTCTGCTTGTGGGCACAATATTTTTCACCTCCTTCTCCAACTGGCAGGGTCAGTGTTTCAGATATGGTACAGCAGGGCAGGTCTAGCTAAAGAGGAGTTACTTGGACGGGTTGTTTGTAGCACTTACTAGCCACCAGGGCAGGTCTGTAATCAGTGCAGGGTAGGTTCCAGTAGGCCATGCCTGTGCTGCTTGGTGGTGTGACGTTAAGCGCCCGGTGCAGGTAGGCAGGATGTAGCGGGGAGATTGTTCTGTGTGGAGCTAAGATGGATATGGGAGAGAGGAGAGAGGAACAGGAGCGAAAAACATACAAACAAACAAAAAAGAATGCTAGGGGAGCTTGCCGTTGGAGTGGAGAGATGAGAGACTATGAAATGGAGAAAAACAGAAAGGGGAAGAGGAAGAAAAGAAAAGAATGAATGAATAAAAATTGGAAAGTTTAAAGAACCACAAAGTTCCCAGGGATCCCACTGGTGCAGCTATGAGGTGTGGGGAAGTCACTCTCAGGTGTTGTAGTACAGCCTGGCTAGAAGGCATAGAGGTATACAACGCCAGGTATTCAGGGAACAGAAATAGAAGGAAGATATAGAGAGATGAGATACTGAGTAATGAAGAAAGACAAAAAGGGAAAAAAGAGGGAAAAGAAAACAAAACAAATTAAAAAGAAAAAAGAACAAGAAAAGCCCCCCCAAAAATAGAAAAGAAATAAAAACCAAACAACGGAAAAAGAAATGCCCTCAGGGATCCCTCTGCTTGTCTGTGCAAGCCAAGGGGTTAGTCTCCTTGCCACGCAGCACTGCCTGGCCAGAAAGGGCTCCCAACTCAAGAAAAGGAAAAGAAAACAAACAAACAATTCAAAACAAACAAATGAACAAAAGCCCTGGGATCCAACCAGCACGGCAGCCCAGACCAGAAAGCAGCTCCACACTTGAACGGAGCTCCACAGCCCCTCAGTAAGAAGCAAAGATGGTGCATGGAGCCAGGTATATGAGTCAAAGGAGGGGGAGGTGTCGAGAGGCAAGGAAGAAATCAAAAGAAGCAGGAAATAAAGCAACACCAGCAGCCAACAAATGGCACTTAGACAGCCAACTAGTGCGGGCTCATGGAATCCAAGCAGCCAGTGTTTCTCAGACAAGAGACTGTGTCCATGGGAAGCAGAGGAGGCCGAGTGTGGGTGAAGAAGCGTAGGGAGTGGGAAAGCATATATCACAAATTACTGGAGCTCTGCAGCCCCTCAGGAAGAAGCAAAGATGGCCCCCGAGTCAGGTATTTGAGCAAAAGGAGGGGGAGGTGGTGAGAGGTAAGGAAGAAATCAAAAGAAGCAGAAAAAAGCAACACCAGCAGCCAACAAAGAGAGCTGGCCTGTTCAGGTGTGTGGAATCCAAGCAGCCAGTGTTTCCCAGACAAGAGATTGTGGCCGCCGGAAGCAGAGGAGGCCGAGTGGGGTTGAAGAAGGGTGGGGGGTGGGAAAGCGTATATTGCCAATTACAGTTTGTTTTGTCTCCCGCTGGAAGCTCCGTGAAGCTGTTTTCTTATATGCCTGTTTGTTGGTCTCTGATAGGAGTCCAAGATGGTGGATCCACGCTGCGTTAGGTTGTAGAGGACCTCTGCATGAATCTCTCCTCACTCTCCATTCTCCGTCAGTTTTCTCACTCCATTTGGTGCTTGGCTGAGTTCTTTATCTCTTCATTTGACGTTTTAGGGTTTCAGGATTGTTGTTTTCTCTATTCAGCTTAGTTTTTCGGATCTTTGCTGTGGAGGGACAGCGTGGTGCTTCTGCCTAGAGCGCCATTTTGCCCCCTTTTCTTTCTTTTAATCCAAGAGTCTTTTTAAAAAACCACACAGCCCTTCTAAGACCTGACATATCTGGTGAATTACTTAACTATCTTGATGCATGACGCTGGTTTAATATAACCAATTGTTGTCAAGTTGACTCTAACTCATGGCAAACCCAGGTGTGTTAGAGTACAGCTGTACCCCATAGGATTTTCAATGGCTAGATCACTGGGAAGTAGATCACCAGGCCTTTCTTCCTAGGTGCCCATGGGTGGACTCAAACCACCAACTTTGCAGTTAGAGGCTGAGAATGTTAACTGTTTGCACCACTCAGGGACTCCTTGTTTACTATGTCATCCAGCTAATGTTGAGTTGAGGTATTGAGTATGGGTTAAAGAAGTAGCCTACTTTGAGGATTTGGCTTGAATTACCAGTTTCAAACAGACTGCTCTTCTGACTTGATTGAAGAGTTTATATTCTTGCTGATAATGCCAACGTAATGTACTTGGGAGCATTCTCAGAGACAGTTGTTCTCAGAAAAGTTTACATGACTTTGAATCTCTTTTAGGGTGCCAGTCCTGAAGGAATCACTGGAATACCCTCAGATTTAGACTTCTCTTTAACAGATACATGAGGTCTTTGTGGAAAAAAAATCAAAAGTTTTCTCATTAATTATCCTAAGGGATATAGAGATTAATAAAGTGCCAAAAACATGGCCTCCCATGCTTCCAAGGAACTTCCAAGTTGCCAGTCAAAGAATTAGGCTTATCATTCAAGAAAGGGATCCAGCAGGTAGAAGAAAAGGACAGCCCATTTTGAGAAGCTAGGGAAAGGACCTTAACCTGTGCTTAGTTTCTGTTATCCATCAGACCACTTCTGTACACCATCAGTGATAAGGTAGAGGTGTGAACCAGTGCAGGGGAAAGAAGGACAAGAAGGAAGGGGGACATCAGAAAGAGCTGCATTTCAGGGCCCCATTGTAGGCCCAAGCCATACTTTCTATTGGTGTTTGTGGATTTGCTATGTGTGTTGAAATAAATAGTTCCTGTTGCCTTTTTGTTTCACACTATTAGTTAGCAATAAACATGCATTAAGCATGCTTAGATGTATGTGTATAGGAGCTGTGGAGGATATATAAGAAGTATGAGTTGTATATCCTGCCCTGGAGAAACTTAAATTCACAAGTGTAAGAGGACATTTCTAAACAGATTAGAGAAGGAAAGTTGGCAATATATATTGAATTATGTTTCTCTGGATTTCTTTGGGAGTCCCATCACTTGGATCCTCCATGGATAAGCTCTACAAGTTTATAAGGCATCCTTTCAGCATCAGAAAAAGAGACATAGTGGCTGAATGGTTAAATACTTGGCTGCTAACCAAAAGGTTGGGTGATTTGAACTTACCCAGTGAAACCCTGGTGGCGTAGTGGTTAAGTGTTATGGCTGCTAACCAAAATGTTGGCAATTCGAATCCACCAGGAACTCCTTGGAAACTCTATGAGGCAGTTCTACTTTGTCCTATAGGGTGGCTATGAATTGGAATCGACTCGACAGAAACGGGTTTGGTTTATTTGTTTGTTTTAGTGACTCCTCAGGAGAAAGACCTCTTGATCTCCTTCTGTAAAGATTACAACCTAGAAAACCCTATGGTACAGTTCTATTCTGTCAGATGGGGTTGCTCTGAGTCAGAATCGACTCAGTGAAATCTACCTCAGCATCAGTCACAGCCTCTGTACATTTCAGCCATTGAAAGCTATAATTCATTCAACACTCACTGTTGGCAAGTATTTATTGAGTATCTACTATTTGGTCAACCCAATGCTGGACACACAAGCGCAGTGTAGGCGACCATTTTTCTGAAGAAAGAAGTTTCTCTGGGTCTTCCCTTGCCCTCCATTTCCCGCTTGTCACGGAGAACTCTGTCTTCTAGCCTTTTAGTAAACACAGGAGAGCTATCACGGGTTACCCATCGAACAACATTTCATGTTCCTCAGGGGTATAACTGCTTGACAGCCAGCCTGGGAGCAGGGAAACAGAACTGTCCAGCAGCCTGTGTACAGTAGAGAAATTTATTGCTATTCCCTATTTCCTTTACAGTAAAAAAAAGAACTATGGTCTGTATTTTGACGTTTTAAGAAGACTTACAGGAGTTATGCCACATCAAATGAGCTGACGTTATGACATGTTGACACTAATGTTCAGCAAAGCACATTCACTGCAGAATTTAGAGGCTAGTCACATACCCCCAAGGGTTTTTTATTACTATTATTTCTTCTTTGGCCTGTGTTTCTTGAGGTTTTCAACAAAGGAAACTCTCCAGCTTTATTCTTGAGAATTAAGCTGACATGGTGCACCTTGTACATATTCTTTTATCTTAGTTCACTAGTGTGGCTGATAAATCATGCATAAGTTTGTAATTATTTCCATACCTTCTTCTAAGGTATAATTCAAACAATTCTAGTTTCAGATTCTAGTATTAAGGACATTTTGAGGAAAGCACCTTATTGTTAGAAATTTAGCAATAGTTTGCCTGTTTTGCTATGGTTTGGTATCCATAAAGCATATTTTCTATTGCATAGAACTATCTGCAGTAGTTGAAGTGCCTAATGTCAATCCATGTTGAGAATCTATTTTGCGCTCCTCCTTGTGGAGGATTCATTTCAGTCCAATAACACTTTGATGAGCACCAGCCACGTGTACAACCCTATTGCAGGTACTGCAGGGCACATACAGATGAACTGCCTAAGAGAGGCCTTAGGATACGCATCTAGATAACAATCACAAAAGGTCAGTGTCATAAGATAGGCACAAACCAAGTGCTTTAAGGGTTCAAAGGCATAATTCTGCTGGATTGTAAGTGCCACAAAGGCTTTATTTTATGAGGTACTGTCCTACCAGTCCCTTCCTCACTTCCTGACATGAAGTTGTTTCTGAATAAGTATTTGTGGACTGAATAAATTAAGATTCCATTAGGGGGAAGGTGGAGAGTAAAGATTAGACAGGCCTTCATGATTTGAGTTGACACTTGAAAGATTCAGTTGATAGCAGTAGGCGGAGGGTGTTGCAGGTGAAGGACAAGGCATTTGTTAAATCATGGAGGCTGGAAAGTCTGTTGAATGTTTTAAAAAGAGTTTGGCTAGAGTGTGTGATATGTGTACATGGGAGTAATGGAAAGAAAATCAGATAATGTCTGTTGGGGCCAAGTTAATGGGTCCTTACATAATAGACTGGGATTTTGAATTTACTTTGTAGGTATTGGAGAAACATTAAAGTATTCTGAGCAGCAACTTGACATGATTTGAACTATAACTTAGGAAAACTGATATGGCAGTGATACGTAGCTCCTAAACTTAGCTGTGTATCATGATTAACTGGGAAGTTTTTGAATCATACAGATTTCTATATCACCCAAGACCTAATTAATTGGGATATCTATAGCCTATATTTAGACAAGTTCTCAAGGTTATAGTGAACCCAGCAGTTTATAGAATTCCAGATTACATGTGTCTGGAATCAGCTCCCTGGCGAGTGGGACATGGGAAGAGGGATGAGAGAAAGACAGGGGAAGCAAGATTGTAGATTCATACGGATTATCTGAGAAAAGGTCAAAGGAGAGATAGAGAGTCCTGAGGTAAGGAGAGTCTACAGAATACTGTAGCAGAAGGATGGGGACAAAGTTTGAGTCAGGAGCCAAAGAAATAACTCTTGAGAAACAGTTAGAGCCTGAGGGGTTCTGCAAGTGGGAGTCTAGCAACAGGAGCTGGGATCAGGATGGGCAAGCAAAAGTGTGAAACAGGCTTCTCAGAGCACTGTAACACCGTCCCCCTTGCCAACCCCCCTGCCTGCGAGGCCAACCCCAGGGAAGAGCTTCCCAGCAAGCAATTGAGCATATTAATCATTATTGCCCCATTTCAGAACTTGCATTTGGGTCTGGTGCCTGAGTGGATTTTTTTTTGTTTTTGATAACTCACGCATACTGATAAAGAATCAATGAGAACTGGTGGTTATTGTGTTGTTAGGTGCCATCAAGTTGGTTCAGACTCATAGTGACCCGATGTACAACAGAATGAAACATGACCCAGTCCTGCTCCATCTTCACAATCCTTGCTATGTATGAGCACACTGTTGCAGCCACTTTGTCAACCCATCTGGTTGAGAGTCTTACTCTTTTTCACTGAGCCCCTGCTTTACCAAGCATGATGTCCTTCTCCAGGTACTGGTCCCTGCTGATAACATGTCCAAAGTATGTGAGACAAGTCTCACAATCCTTACTTCTAAGGAGCATTCTGGCTGTACTTGTTCCAATACAGATTTGTTCATTCTTCTGGCAGTCCGTGGTATATTTAATATTCTTCTCTACCGTAATTCAAATGCATCTTCTTTGGGCTTCCTTATTTATTGTCCAGTTTTCACATGTATAAGAGGTGATAGAAAATACCAGGGCTTGGGTCAGGTGCACCTTAGTCCTCAAAGTGACATCTTTGATACCAGGGCTTGGGTCAGGTGCACCTTAGTCCTCAAAGTGACATCTTTGCTTTTTAACAATTTAAAGATGTCTTTTGCAGCAGATTTGCTCAATGCAATACTTTGTCTGATTTCTAGATTCCTGCTTCTATGAGTGTTGATTGTGAATCCAAGTAAAATGAAATCCTTGATAACTTCAATCTTTTCTCCATTTATCATGATGTTTATTGGTTCAGTTGTGAGGACTTTTGTTTTCTTTATATTGAAGCGTAATCCATACTGAAGGCTATGGTCTTTGATCTTCATCAGTAAGTGCTTCAAGTCCTCTTCGCTTTCAGCAAGCAAGGTTGTGTCATCAATGTATCGCAGATTGTTTCTCAGTCTTCCTCCAATCCTGATGCCACATTCTTCTTCGTATGGTCTAGCTTCTCAGATTATTTGTTCAGCATACAGACTGAGTAAGTATGGTGAAAGGATACAATCCTGATGCACACCTTTCCTGATTTTAAATCACCCAGTATTCCCTTGTTCTCTTTGAACGACTGTCTCTTCATCATGTACAAGTTCCCCAAGGGCACAATTAAGTGTTCTGGAGTTCCCATTCTTCACAATGTTATCCATAAATTGTTATGAACTACACAGTGCAATGCCTTTGCATAGTCAATAAAACACAGGTAAACATTTTTCTGGTATTCCCTGCTGTCAACCAAGATCCATCTGCCATTAGCAATTATATCCCTTGTTCCACGTTCTCTTATGAATCTGGCTTGACTTTCTGGCAGTTCCCTGTCAATGTACAGCTGCAACCATCTCTGAATTATCTTTAGCAAAATTTTACTTGTGTATGATATTAATGACATTGTTCGATAATTTCTGCATTCCATTGGATTACTTTCTTTAGAATGGGCACAAACATGGATCTTTTCCAGTTGGTTGGCCTGATAGCTGACTTCCAAATTTCTTGGCATAGATGAGAGAACATCTCCAGCATTGCACTGATTTGTTGAAACATCTCAATTGCTATTCTGTCAGTTTCTGGAACCTTGTTTTTCACCAATGCCTTCAGTGCAGCTTGGACTTCTTTCTTTAGTATCATTGATTCCTGATTATATGCTACCTCTTGAAATGGTTGAACTTTGACCAATTCTTTTTGGTACAGTGACTGTGTATTCCTTACATCTTCTTTTGATGCTTCCTGTGTCATTCAATTTTTTGTCCATCTAATCCTTCAATATAGCAACTCAAGGCTTGAATTTTTTCTTCAGTTCTTTCAGTTTGAGAAATGCTGAGCGTGTTCTTCCCTTTTAGTTTTTTAACTCCAGGTCTTTGCACATTTCATTATAATACTTTGTCTTCTCAAGCCGCCCTTTGAAATATTTTGTTCAGCTCTTTTACTTCATCAGTTTTTCCTTTCACTTTAGCTACTCTATGTTCAAGAGCAAGTTTCAGAGTCTCTTCTGCCATCCATTTTGGTCCCTTCTTTCTTTTCTCTTTTTAATGACTTCTTGCTTTCTTCATGTATGATGTCCTTGACGTCTTCTCACAACTTGTCTGGTCTTCTGTCATTAGTGTTCAGTGTGTCAAATCTATTTTTGAAATAGTCTCTAAATTCAGGTAGGATATACTCAAGGTTGTACTTCAGCTCTCGTGGACTTGTTTCAATTTTTTTCAGTTTCAACTTGAACTTGGGTATGAACAGTTGATGGTCTGTACCGAAGTCGGCCCTTAGCCTTTGTTCTGACTGATGATAATGAGCTTCTCCATTGTCTCTTTCCACAGATGCAGTCAATTTGATTCCTTTGTATTCCATCTAACGAGGTCCATGTGTATAGTCTCCATTCATATTGTTGAAAAAATATATTTCCAATGAATAATTCGTTGGTCTTGCAAAACTCTATCTTGCACTCTCCCACATAGTTTCTATCATCAGATGGTGGTACCTCATTACCATCGAGTCTATTCTGACTCATAGAGAACTTATAGGACACAGTAGAACTGCCCCATAGGGTTTCCAAGGAGCAGCCTGTGGGATTTGAACTTGTGGACCTTTTGGTTAGCAGCCGAAGTGGTGGTAAGAGTCCTCAAATCCACTCTCTTTTTTCTAGCTTTAGAAGCCTGCAATAAAAAATACAAAAATTTAGCCCTAGTTCAAGGGCAATTCAAGTACTACAAAACTAACAGCACCACTTATTCTGAAGTCATAGTGTCATAGTCTATGTGTAATAAAAGAATCATGAAACACAACTAGAAAAGTAAAAGGCTTCCAAGATTTATTAAATAAATAAGTTTACAAGTCCATTGTAGGGAAAGATATGAAAATTATGGAGGAATTATGTGTGGATATTTTAATTTTATATTTTCCTTCTAAAAGAGCAAAGTTTTATTTAGGAAATATTGGCCAAATAGTTTGATGTTGAAAAGAGGGGTTTAGGTAGCATAACATAGTGGGAAGAACAATACACAAGAAATCAAAAGAAATGAATGATATTATAAAATATCATTATAAATAACATAGCAACAATGCTACACTTGATTTAGTGCTTCCTATGTGTAAGACACTGTGAAAAGTGCTTTACATGCACCATCTCATGTAATCCTCATAATAACCTTCTGAAATCAGCATGATTATTGGTTTCATTTCGCAGAGGGGAAATTTGTGGTTCATAGTCTGCAGATAGCTTGTCTTTGCTCAGACAACTTTTTTTTTTTTGCATTTATTGAGCTTCAACAATGTACATTTTCTTGCATTTATTGAGCTCTTACTACGTACATGTTCTTGCATTTGTTGAGCTCCTAATATGTACATTATCTTTTTTTATTGTACTTTAGATGCTTTACAGAGCAAATTAGTTTCTCATTAAACAATTAATACACATAGTGTTTTGTGACATTGGTTGCCAAACCCACAACATGTCAACACTCTCCTGCTTTCTCGTCCTTGCCCTGGTCTGGTGTGCTCATTTAGTCTCTTTTTCTTTTATGGGCCTGTCTAATCTTTGGCTGAAGGGTGAAACTCAACAGTGACTTCAGTACTGAGTTAAAAGGATCTCCATGGACCATACTCTCAGAGGTTTCTCCGGTCTCCGTCAGACCAGTAAGTCTGGTCTTTTTTTATGAGTTAGAATTTTGTTCTACATTTTTCTCCAGCTCTGTTCAGGACCCTCTATTGTGATCCCTGTCAGAGCAGTCGGTGGTGGTAGCCAGGCACCATCTAGTTGTGCTGGTCAAACAACTTCTAAGCGGTGAATGGTAGCACAACCTGAAGCTAAATGTGTGCCCCTAACTGCATGGCTTTACCAGTAACCAGTTGTGTTATCTTGCTTTATATGAACAATCCATTGACTCTTCCTAACAACCCTAGGAATCAGGTACTATTATTATTATTTCCATCATATAGATGAGACCACTGAGGCACAGAAAGCTTGAATAACTTCCTCAAAGTCATATAGTTAACAAGTAGAGGAGCTGGATTTGGAACCAGATACTTTGGAGTTCCTGGGTTTGCAAACCGTTAATGTGCTCAGCTGCTAATTAAAAGCTTGGAGGTTGGAGTCCACTCAGGCATGCCTTGGAAGAAAGACCTGGTGATCTATTGCCAAAAGATCAGCTACTGAAAACCCTATGAGCTGCAGTTCTACTCTGACATACATGGGGTCACCATGAATTGGAATTAACTAGATAGCAATTGGTACTTTGACTTAGTGTCTGTTTCAGTCTAGTGACACATATGCGAAAAGAGGGTATTTTCTAGTGGTATTCCACCAGGATTTCCTCTCATTCTTATTTTATTCAATAATTTTAACCAATGTTGTGTTAAAATGTTCATGTCACAACACTGTAGAGACATAACAATTACATTGAATGATTTATTCAAAATTCAAGTAGAATCTAAGTGGCAGGTGGAAAATACTAAATTTAACAAAAAGGTATTTAAGGAGATAAATATTAGGTCTTGCCCGGGGATCAGGAAAAACAGCTACCCAATATGGTGAGGTGGGGTCAAGTAAGATGGGGATCTCCTTGCAGGCAATAAAGAGAGTTTTACACGACAATAAGCACAAAATGAGTTAATGGAGTTTAATGGCATCTTGCCCTCACCCTCAACAAACCTAAATGTCAACTTAGGGTGGTAATACTCAAAATAAAAAACCAAACCTGCTGCCATTGAGTCAATTCCAACTCATAGTAACCCTATAGGTCACAGTAGAACTGCCTCATTGTGTTTCCAAGGAACAGCTAGTGGTTTGAACCACTAACGTTTGATTAGCAGCCAAGCTCTTAACCACTGTGCCACCAGGGCTCCAGGGTCTTAATATCTGCTGCTGTTGAGTTGATTCCAACTTTTGTGCTGATCAGAAGAAATCTGGAGCACTGCATTTTGTTCTAGGCACTAGAACAAAGGTGAAGAGACTTAAGTTATAAACATGGTATGGGAGAAGTTGTTGAAGAAACTGAGGATGTTTAGCTAGGAGATGAGAAAATTTAAGGGGTGAGGTGATGGCTGTTTTTATGTACCTGAAGGACTGTCAAGGAAAATGTTTGTTCTTTCTACTCCTCAGGGTCAAAAATAAGAATATGAGTAGAAATTAAATTTTAGCTTATAAAAGGAAAATCTTTCTAGAAGTTGGAGCTGACTGATTGACATGAGGTGTTCACACAACCCAGCTGTTCATTAGAATCACCTGTGGTGTTTTCTAACCCTGCCCACATCCAAGCCCTTGGTCCTTTTTTTTTAAAAGTGATTTTGATGTTCAGCTAGGATTGAGATCCCCTCACTTGATGGATAAGGGTAATAATGACTATTTATAGGTGCTAACCATGTTATCAGGAGGGACCACTTCCTGGAGAAGGACATCATGCTTGGTAAAGTAGATGGTGAGTGAAAAAGAAGAAGACCTTCTGTGAGATGGATTGACACAGTGACACAGTGGCTGCAACAATGGGCTCAAACGTGGCAATGATTGTGAGGATGGTGTAGGACCAGACAGTGTTTCATTCTGGTCTATATAGGGTCACTGTGATTCGGAGCTGACTCAATGACACCTAATAACAATAACAACAACTATATTCCAGGGATTGTCTTCATGCTTTACATTAGCAATCTCATTTATAGCCTCATTTCATCCTCTTATCAAAACTTTAATTTTGTTATTGTGATCTCATTTTACACATGTATAAACTGAGCGAAATTAAATGATAGTCCAAGGCTTCCTAGGGAGGTAGAGGTAACTGCGTAGGTACCTCCACCTGATAACCAGGGTGGGGAGGTGTCATGGATTGAACTGTGTCCCCCCAAAAATGTGTGTAGCACCTTGGCTAGGTCATGATTCCCAGTATTGTATGATTGTGTTATCTGATGTGATTTCCTTATGTGTTGTAAACTCTACCACTATGATCTCTTCACATGTTGTAAATTCTATCACTGTGATGAGGTTGACAAGATTAGTGTCTTAATGCAATCTCTTTTGAGATATAAAAGAGAGAAGCAAGCAGAGATACATGGGAACCTCGTACCACCAAGAAAGCAGTGCTGGGAGCAGAGCACATCTTTTGGACCTGAGGTTCCTGCACAGAGAAGCTCCCAAACCAAAGGAAGATTGATGACATGGACCTTCCTCCAGAGCTGGTAGAGAAAGCATTCCCCTGGAGCTGACACCTTGAATTTGGACTTGTAGCCTACTGGACTGTGAGAGAATAAGCGTCTCTTTGTTAAAGCCATCCACTCGTGGTATCTGTGTTAAAGCAGCACTAGATGACTGAGACAGGAGCTAACCTGGTAGGTGGAGATCCACGCTCAAATCCAAGTTAGATAAACAGGCCTGAGAGTTAACCACCTCCATGCTGCTTTAGGGTTGAGATGACAGATTGGAGTCTGTGAAACTTAAGGGGGATTCCAAAATGGAAATTTTGTGATGCTGTGGCTCACTGAGAGCTCAACATACAAGACTGGTTAGAATTTGTAAAGATAATGAGGTTTTCAAATATTAAAGTTTATAAAGATATTTCTAAGGCACCAGAAATAACCAGAGCTTAGAAAGTTCAAGGGTATGGGGCCATATCAGACTAGCAAGAGATGTTGTTGTTGTTGTTATGTGCCATTGTGTGGACTGCAACTCATAGTGACCCCATGAGAAAGAGAACTGCAATAGCTGTAAGCTGTAAGAAGAGGCAAACACTCCAGGTCAATAAAATGAGTATCACTGAAAACAGAGTTCTAGGAAATAGGAAACAAGATTTGAGAGATAGAGTTGAGGGAAAAGGTCCAGGAAGGAGTAAAGACATCTCTGGAGTTTTCATTACTCCAAAAAATAACTCTCTGAAGTGAAGTTCTAAGAAAACATGTTCTAACTGGTAATTTTGAAGGCAGAAACGCATAATTGTCTTTGGAATGAGACGGATCTGTGTTTCAGCCCAGTTCAAACACTAATTGTGTGACCTTGGGCAGATCATTTAACCTCTGTGGCCCAGAATTTTCTCATTTGAAAAAAAGGGGAAGATAATGACATGTAGTTTTAAGAAAGTAAATGAGATAATACATAATAAAAAGCATTAGCACAAAGCCTTGCCCGTAATAAATTACCCATTAGTTTATTATTATTACTCATTATTATTATTGTTCATGAAAATAATTCCATGGTCATTGGGTATGCCCATGTAATCCTTGTGAAGTCATTTTAATTAAAATGGAACTAACATCTTAAGCACACTTTCACTGTTATCCACCAAGGTTCTGTATGACTCTGAAATCGAGGGAATGGCTTGAAAAATATTTTTGTGGAGTTTTGCTTTGGAGATCTTAGGAAGTCAGTTTCTGGGCTGTTTATACAGATAAACCTGCTACCTCATGGGGACTGACTCTAAGGGTCCTTAAACCTCCTGTGGCATGTGGTGCCCCAGAAATCTCATGAAAATTCTGCTAATATTTCACATTTTAAGTAAATTTTTGTAACAAACTTTATGCAACAAGAAGTGTCCCTAAATGGGTAAGCTAAAGTTTTATAACCAAATAAGAACTTTGCTGGAGTTCTCTTCACATGTATTAAAAAGGTAGTGATATCAAGATACATGTTTTGAGGAAATAATGGAAAAAGAAGGTTTGAGGCACAGAACTTTGTCAGAATGTTGACTTACTTCCTTTTAAATCTCAGTGAAGCTGGTAGAAATAATTAGCTAGGTGAGCAGAAAGGAATTCATACAGCCAGTCTATTCTAACCTGCTCTATCCACTGGAGACTGTCACGTAAATGTCTGACGGAGCTGCACGTACAAGAAGTTACACAACATCAGTATCCATTAACATGGGTCATTCAGTACAAAGTCAGCTCATTTTACCAATATAAATTTGCAAGGATCGAATGAAGGGAAATCAAAGATAAAGGAAAATCTAAAGTGTGACCTTGAGCCATCGCCTGTGGGTATAGTCTTGTTTCATCAACGTCAAGGAAGGCAGAGATAACTTTTAAGTTATCTCAGATTATCAGAGCATACAGATTACTTTACAGTCCTCTCCCCGATGAGCAATCAAACTGATACATACCTGCCTATTTCATACAGAAGCATCATCTCTCACCTTACACTAATGACAGAGGGACCCACCAAAGTGTGTTACAAAATTTTGAGTTTTGAAAGCATGCAAAAGAAAATGACAAGAAAGAGTCAACCACAACACATGACAGGATTGTGCTAATTGACTTGGACAGAAATTCTTTAGAAAGTGTTGCTTACAGACCCCAGGACGTCACAGATGAATCCAAAGGGGGAATAGTGGGTAGAATCTGAATAAGGTATGGTGACTTTCACTCATCCCTGCCCCACCTTAGTACTACAGGCTGCCAGTATGTGGGGTTAGTAAGGTTGATAATGAAGTCTCCCTAAGTGGCAGGCTGTGCGTACGGAAAAATAAGATAGGTATCAGGATTATACTCTAGCATTTTCCTAGGTTCTTCTCATTTCATGTCAGCTAGTGTTGGTGCTCCATTTAGATCTCTTACATCTCTTCCCTTTTTATGTGTTTCTCCTCCCCTCCCCTCTGCTCCCTTCTTTCTTCCCCCTCTTTCTCTCCTTTGTCCAATTTAAAGTTCTCACCCTCTTGCTTTCAATAGCCAGTATCTGTGTCTTTTTGTGTGTGTGTGTGGGCTGCCCAAACAGGTTGCACTTGACTACTAACCTAAGGAGCATTGGTGGTGCAGCAGTTAAAGCGCTTGGCAGTAACTGGAAGGTCAGTGGTTCCAACTCACCAGCCGCTTGGTGGGAGAAAGATGTGGCAGTCTGCTTCCATAAAAATTACAGCCTTGGAAAGCCTATGGGGTAGTTCTACTTTGTCCTACAGGGTTTCCATCAGTCAGAATTGACTCGATGGCAGCGGATTTGGTTTTTGGACTAAGCTAAATAATTGGCAGTTCTAACCCACCCAGTGGTATTGGGAAAGACAGGCCTAAGGATCTGCTTCCTTGAAGACTACAGCCAAGAAAATCCTATGGAACAGTTTTATTCTGTAACACGTGTGGTCGCCATGAGTTGGAATTGACTAGATGGCAGCGGATTTGGTATTGGCTTTGCCCTCAGGCTATCACAGGGCACTTTGCCTGCAAGCTCAGAGAACTAAAAGTGTTTAGAAAATGTCATGCACCTTTGGATGACCCGAATCCAGTGAGTGCTGGAGTATGAAAGCCCAGTTCTCTTGTTTTTGTCAGGATGACTATGAGGCATAACTTACATGCCAGCGTTTCCCTGCAGGATCAATCTGAAGCCATCCTTTGAGTGACTTTGAGATTGTACCCTTACTTGCCATCTTCTCGGCACTGTTCTGCTTCCCCTATTCTTTTCCACAGTTTTCCTGGGGGCACTTCTTTATTAAATCACTTGAGCACAAATTCTCATCTTGGAGTTGCTTCTGTCAGAACACAATTTTTTTAATCAAAAATTTAAATTGGCAAATATCAAATAAAATATGATTAATTTTTAATCTTTTAAAAAACATTTCATTTAAATACATTTTTGAATCATCAAAAATTCCTTTGTCAAAGATATATCCTTATTTTTAGTTGGGAAATATATGGACACTGTAGCTGCAGGGTAAGGAGCCTTGCTGGCATAATGATTAAATGTTCAGCTGCTAACTGAAAGGTTGGCAATTTGAACCCACTAGCGACTCTTGGCTGAAAAGACCCGGCGATCTGCTCTCATAAAGACAGACAACCCCATGGGGCAGTTCTACTCTGTCAAACAGGGTCTCTGTGAGTTGGAATTGACTCGATGGCACACATCAACAACAACATAGCTATAGGTAAAGCTTAACTGCTGTGACAGATAGTAATATCAAATCTTACCAGATGGATCTTAACAATGGAATATCTTCCCCTACCACACACATACATTAAATTAGCAGAAATCCAAATCTCCAAATTGTACTTTTCACCATTCACTTGACTTTCACATATAATAAAATATGATTTTGTTAATGAATTACTCACAAACTCAACTTACTTTCCTGAGGCCACTGACCATTAATCCTAATCTCCTTTACTTTATACTTTCTTAGTATTATCCAGTAGTAATTGAAGTGCAAAAGTAGGAACACAAGGTACTGTAAGCTCTCTACATTTTAGCAAAATGTTTAGGAATCTTTAGAATACTGTATTCCAAAAGTGAAGAGGTAAACTTATACTTTACAATGAAAAGTGGTTAAACAAAGGACTTTCTAGATAACTCTCCCATGTAGACAATCAGAGCATTAATTGAGATGTCTTTTCATATACTATTGCGTGCATCCTTCACAAAAAGGTGTCCCGACATCTGTCAAGTGTTTTTTCTAGGGGCTAGATTTTATAATAGAGCCCAGGTGGTATAGTGGTTAAGAGCTACAGCTGCTACCCAAAAGGTTGGTAGTTCAAATACACCAGCCGCTCCTTGAAACCATATGGGGCGGTTCTACTCTATCCTATAGGTTCATTATGGATTTACATGGTGGCTGCAACAATGGGCTCAAGCATAACAACAATCATGAGGATGGCTCAGGACTGGGCAATGTTTTGTTCTGTTTTACACAGAGTCACTATGAATCAGAATGGACTTGATAGCACCTAACAACAACATGAGTCAGAATCCACTTGATGGCAATGGGTTTGGTTTTGTTTTGGTTTAGATTTTAGAGTTCTGTGTCAACCAACATTAGATATCTCAGTTCATTCTTTCTGTTTTCCAAATAGAGGCACAATATCTAAACATAAGGAGCCCTGGTAGCACTCATTGCTAACAGAAAGGTCAGCAGTTTGAACTCACCAGACACTCCACGGGAGAAAGAGGTGGCAGTCTACTTCTGTAAAGATTACAGCCTTGGAAACCGTATGGGGCAGTTCTACCCTGTCCTAAACGGTCACTATGAGTCGTAATTGACTCAACGGCAATGGGTTTGGTTTTTGGTTTTGGTATATCTAAACACAATGACTCACTTAAAGGGCATTTAATTACTCTGACATTTAGAAGATTAACTTCTAGTTCACTTATAGTATCTTTTCCACACAGGGACTGATGTGATTAAGTTTCTATTCAAGTAGGAACAGATGAAGCTTTGGAGCTCCTGAGAAAGTGGCCACTGGGAGGTAATACACCTGGACAGAGAGAATAAATAAATACAGATTAAATAAATAGCAGTGAAAGTATGTCCATTTGTGACTTTGTGATCTCTTCATCGCCTAGCAAAACTGCTAATTCATGCTTTAAGACCCACTTCAAATGTCTTTTCCTCTGTGATGATTTCCTTGACTCCCCTTGGGAAAGCTAGCTTTTCTTACCTCTGCTTCCCTTCTTATATTATATATAAAACCCTTATTCCATGTCATATATGTAATTTAACATTTTACAAGTTTGTTAAGCTACCAAAATTTACAATCTTTGAAATCAAAGGCTTATTACTTAAATCAGCATCCCAGATTTTAGCACAATGATTAAAATATGGAAGATACTGAAAGAATGTTTATTGAAAGGATGAATGAGTAGGTGAATGAATGAAAAAATGAACAAACAATTAAGTTATTAATGGGCATGGAAAATAAAAGATAAAGAACAAGTGCATTGCGGAAATATGTACTCTAAGAGAGTCAATGAAGAGTTATGTCCTTTGGACTATGGTAATTAGAGACAGTTCTATGGAGGAGATTGAATTTAAATTGAGCCTCAAAGGATGAGTGGGATTTTGCTGGTCCAGTGATCAATAATATTGTTCATAAAGGTGCTTTCAGAAGCACAGAAAGTGTCTTAAACTGCAAATACTTCATTAATACTTACTATGGAACAATGAGTCTACTGAACCTCTTGTAACTGATACTGCAGAAAATATTTATAATGGATATAAAAAAAAGAGAAAGAGAAAGAAAACCTTAAAACACAGAATTAAAAATTCAAGTAGATGATAAAGCTACATAAAACTTCTTTTTAATATTAATAAACTTAAATACTAATGAACATTTGCAGGGAGATTAAAGCAGAAGTCCTAAACAGTTTTTTCAAAATTTTGTTTTTGACAAGATACTCACTTGATTTTGCAATTTTGAATGAAATAATATTTGCATTATGGCCCATTCAGGGATTTAAATTAATGTTAAGCTACAGGGTTTGAATCTAAAAAAACTTGACACCTTCAAATGACACATAGTCCTCTTTCATCATCTATTTAAGCTTCTTTGTTTGCAAAACAACTTTGTAATTCTTCCTCCCTAAAACTCAGAATTATGCTATAGGTTCTGGAGAGGAAAGGAAGACACATCACATTTAGCAGCACCTATGTATTCTTTCTGGTCTTTCCAAGGTCACACTTAGAAAAATGCCTGAAACAGACACAGAGTCAGACATAAAGACTAGGCTCAGATTAGAGTAATTGTCCAGTTAATTTGATATTAATCTGGAAGATTGGCTCCCAAATCTCAAAGCTGTTAGATTTAACTGACAGCTATTTTATTAAGGTTTTCACAAATGTTCATTTGTATACATGATGCAGCTGCTGTGAGGCTGGCTGTGGAACAAGCTGAGCAGACCAAATGGGGTTGGTCTTAGAAGCTTGCACACTCCCAAGTCAATCTTTAAATGTAATGCCTAAGTTTTCAGAGCATCATCCATCTGGCTTCATAGTCTGGTTTCTATCACTAAAGCAAGCAGTCCTAAAGGACAGCTTCCAACATATTAAAAAAAATTCTGCTTCTGAAAAGTTTTGTAGTAAGTCCTAGGATGGAACTGACTACATTAAGTGTGCACACATGAGGTTAACTTGTCAAATCTCTGCCTTTTGGTATACATTTTAAAATGCCATTTAGACAAGATATCTTGCATGTTACTACATAGTCTAAAATTTACTGGAGAAAAATGAGGGACATTTTAAAAATTAGGACTCCTGTCATTATATGGGAGTCCCTGGGTGGTATAAATGGTTAAGCGCTCAACTACTAGCCAAAAGTTTGGTGGTTTGAACCCACCCAGAGGGCCTGTTGTTATTGTTGTTAGATGTTGTCAAGTCCATTTTGACTCATACTGACCGCATGAGACAGAGTAGAATGGCCTCATGGGGTTTTCTGGGCTGTAATCTTTAGAGAAGCAGATCTCCAGGTTTTTCTCCTGCAGAACCACTGGGTAGGTTTGAACCACCAACCTATGAGTTAGTAGTTGAGTGCTTAACCATTTGTGACACCAGGGTTCCTTCAGCACCTAGATAACCTCAGAGTTATGTTTGTGAGAAGTGAAAATATATGCAGATATGGTAGGAGAAAATTTATTTGAAGGTTGGTGTCTTAATTCAGTTAAGGCAGTTCCCACTGTCAAATCTGACTTACATAAAATAGCAATCACAGCAGTCTTCAAGGATGCTGGCGCTCCCTTCACAAATTTGTTCCTCACAGTTGTGGTACAAGGTATGTCCTCTGGGTCTAACCTGATAAATCCACTCTAGCATGCCAATTTCCCTAAGCCTTTGGATATCTTCTTCTACAGTATACCTAGGCAGGTCTGGCACTTCAACTTGATTTAGTGTCAGCTACCTCATAATCCATGCTTCAGCAATCCAGCCAAATAAACTATTAGATCCTTTCTAACTTCTGTAGCTGAAACATTGAATGAACAATCTGTGCTTAGTAGACCCATATCAATAAACTCAGACTGATCCATCTTTACGTTCCTTGCACCATTATCCCACATCCTTAATAGCCATTCCCACACATATTCCCCAGGTTTCTGTTTGTACATATTAGAAAAGTCAAGTAGTTCTTTTGGAGTGTAGTGTCACACTTTGTACTTCACCTTTTGGGGCTTGCTGGGACTTAAGCTAGTTATAGGTCTTGAAGCCAGAATTGGTAGTGTGGAATTGTTTTGAGAACATTTAGCATTATCTTGTAAAGCATCTGTCTCAGGCGATGCTCCAGGCGATGCTCCAGGCAATGACTCAAGCAAGTGCTCTTTAGAGGCAGCTGGGCCAGGGCTAATCTCATTAGATGGGTGGAGATGCTAACGGTTTTTCTGGGCAGGGTGATTTAGCACACAAACCTGAAGTAATCTCTTCAGATGG
Source organism: Dugong dugon (assembly GCA_030035585.1). Lineage (NCBI taxonomy): Eukaryota > Metazoa > Chordata > Mammalia > Sirenia > Dugongidae > Dugong > Dugong dugon. The sequence goes on from CM057465.1 coordinate 13,477,380, forward strand.
GACTGGTTCTGCTGGCAGGAGTGATCCAACAGAATTTACATGCTCAGTGTCCCCAGCTTCCTGAGTATCTGCCCATATTTCCCCATCCCAAGTCTCAGGATCCCATCTCTTCCCAATCAATGCCCTTACCTTAACTTCAGACACCTCTTGAGGTTTGCGATTGAGCTGGTGTTGTAATTCAGCCACTCTTACAATAAGACTCTGGGTTTGGTTTTCAGCAATTTTGGCTCTGCTGCTACAAGAAATAAGGCTTTCTTTCTAAGCACAAGTGGAAGCCTTGAAGTCATGTATGTGGCAGTTGAGGCTTGACTCTGAAGCCCTGAGTGCATCTCTTTCTTTCACTAGTTTGTCTAGCGAAAGTAGGACAAACCAACCAGCTTCCTTATACTTCTCATTCTGACAAAGCTGTAGAAAGATAATACACATGTGTTCACCCTGAGCCTCACCTTTCACTAATACCTGATCTACCAGTGGTGATATTTTGCCTATTTGTATCACCATCTCACTCCACGGACTAGCAGTGACCTCCTTACTGCTAGAAGCAGAAGTCGTCAATGTCTTTAAGACTAACTAGACTTGAGAACCAATTTAGAAAACTCATCCTTACAATTTTGTTTCTCTAGAACAACTACTGGTACCAAATGTCTTAGGCTGGGTTCTCTAGAGAAGCAAAACCAGTAAAGTGTATAAATATATATATAGAGAGATTTATATCAAAGAAACAGCTCACATGATTGTAGAGGCTAGAACATCCCAAGTCTGTGGATCAGGGTAGAGGCCTCTCCCAAGTCACCCAGCTGCAGAAGCTGGCAAGCCCAAGATTGGCAGGTCAGAGAGCAGGGCTCCAGCTCACAGGCTGTGCAGATGGACGAATCCCAGTTTCAGCAGATAAGGTGACAGCTCAAGTCCTAAGAACTGGAGATGAGACGACAGGAGATAGCCACAGGATCCAGAAAGAGCAAAAAGCCAGAATGTCTGCTTATATTCAGATGCAGGCCACACCCCCAAGGAGACTCCCTTTCATCTGATTGGCTACTCACAGTATATTCAATCATGGGGGTGATTACATTAAAACACTGAGAATCGTGGTCCAGCCAAGTAGACACACAATCTTAACCATCACAGTTGGCATAGAAGTAAATTAACTTAGCTGTCCTAGTTAATGTGCTTATGATCTCTGTCTTACTTATATAGTGCTGGTATAACAGAAATACCACAAGTGGATGGCTTTAACAAAGAGAAATTTATTCTCTCACAGTCTAGGAGGCTAGAAGTCCAATTTAGGGCATACCTCCAGAGGAATGCTTTCTGTCTCTGTCAGTTCTGGAGCAAAGTCCTTGTCATTAATCCTCCCCTGGTCTAGGAGCTTCTCAGGCACAGGGATCCTGGGTCCAAAGTATGCGCTCTGCTCTTGGCGCTACTTTCTTGGTGGTATGAGGCCCCCATGTCTCTCTGCTGGCTTCTGTCTTTTATATCTCAAAAGAGATTGGCTTAAGACAAAACCTAATCTTGTAGGTTGAGTCCCACCTCATTAGCATAATTTCCACTAATCCCACTTCATTAACCTCATAGGTAGGATTTACAACACATAGGAAAATCACATCAGATGACAAAATGGTGGATGATCACACAATACTGGGAATCATGAACTAGCCAAGTTGACACACATTTTTTAGGGGGACATAATTCAGTCTATAATAGTCTCTGATTGGTAAAATGTGATAATATAACAAATTTGGGTGTGTTTATTGCTTTTTTATTATGGTTTTAAAATTAGTTAAACAATATATCTTAAAATGTGATTCAAATGTTTGCAGAACTTTTCAGAATCCTTGAATAATTAGGGATTTTAAAGGTCTTAGTTAAAGCACTGGATTTAGACAAGAATCATCTTTCAATCAAGTGTCTGTAAGTTGTTTAACTTTAACCTTTTAGTATTTTGTGTGTGTATATGTGTCTGTGTACACATGTGTGTGTGTGTGTGTGTGTATGTGTGTGTGTGTGTGTATGTAGAGAGAGACAGAGTCAGAGTCAGAGTCTTTGGGTGGTGCAAACACTTAACTTGCTCAACTGTTAAACCGAAAGATTAGTGGTTTGAGTCCACACAGGGATGACACAGAAGAAAGGCCTGGCAATCTACTTCCAAAAAATCAGCCATTGAAAACCCTATGGAGGACAGTTCTACTCTGAAACACATGGGGATGCCATGAGTCAGAATTGACTCTATGGCAACTGGTTGGTTTTATATAAATCTATATCTATATCTCTCTATATATACACAAAAGAGATGTGATGGCACAGTGGTTAAGAGCTTGGCTGCTAACTAAAACGTTGGCAGTTTGAATGGACCAGCTGCTCCTTGGAAACCCTATGGGGCAGTTCCACACTGTCCTGTAGGGTCGCTATGAGTCAGCATCAACTCCACGGCAACAGGTATAGTTTTTTTGGTTTTATACACACACACACACACACACACACAAAAAAAAAAAAAAAAAAAACAACCCACATAGGGTTTCCAAGGCTGTAAATCTTTATAGAACCAGATTGCCGCATCTTTCTCCCGTGGAGCAGCTGCTGGGTTCAAACTACCAAACTTTCAATTAGCAGCTGAGCACTTAACCACTGTGCCATCAGGTCTCCTTAGGCACACACAGAGTTGGTCTTAATTATTCCTGAGTGACACTCTCTGGCTTATAGTGCTCTTTAGTGGCACCTAACTCAAATTGCAGGGGCAACAATTGTATGGCAAACATTGCCTTTATCGTATTGAAGACAGGAAAAAAAGTCTTCATATTACTAATTTAATCCACTAAATCTAAAAATAGTCCTTGTATCCCTAAAGATGGAGGTGGAGGTAGCAGGTAGCATTGGGAGGGTACATCTTCTCTGAGATCTATGCATTTGACATTCATCAAAGATAAAAATATAAGATTTTTGATTGGCTAGCCTAGAATTTAAACTAGTAGTCCTGGTACTAGATCATTTTTTATAAGTAAAAGGGTAGACTAATTTTGCATAAAATCAAATTTGGGTTTTCAGACTAATAAAATTTAATTTATAAAAATCAGTTTAAAAAAAAAAAGTGACCTGTATATTTATATTATAAACAGTCCCCTACACCAAAGCTGTTTGTTAAAAAGAAAAAAAAAAAAAGTGTAGATATTTGCTTCTGGATGAGTTGTAAGGAAATGTACTTAATGCCTTGTCAATAAAGGGCTAAATTTTGAAGCTGGTTTGTTTTAAATTAACAGAGTCAAATAATTAAACTCAAAGCACTGTTTTCATTTGGCATTGTAGCAGGTGCTTTATGAAACAAACATAACTATAGGTGGTTAAAGTTATGGATATTTTATATTTTCAAAGGAAAATAGTATATTTTAAAAAACGATATACACACATACATATATAAATAAAATGCTTACTGGCTATGTGTGAAAAGATGGAGCACTTATCTAATAAGCCTGAAAATGCACAACGGGTGATAAAAAACGCATATAAAATTAAACCAAACAGGTACATTAATCACTGACATGAGAACAAATGGATTCCAGCAGCAAACATTTATTTAAATGACCTAAGGCAGGATGGAGGAGAATGGCAGAAGATGAAAAGCACCAGGAAAAGTTTATAGGTTTTTTACTCACCAAATACTTCAGGGGTTAGGGGAGGAACAGTGGGAAATGACCAGAAGTATCTGGCCTCATTCTGACAGAGATGGAGAAAAGGGGATAGCATGGTGGCCATCTTCTTGATGACCTAACTGTAAATCCATTTGTTTTAGATGGGTAATCTGTTTTTATTGTGTCAGTATAGATGACTTGGGTAATTGCTGGCCCTGTGGCTCTGGAGTGATCAGATGGCACATTATAAATTGGAAGGTAGCCAGGTCTTGCCCACTATAGGGTTGGTTAAAACCTTTGATGACCTAAGTGTCTGATAAAATATACCTCGTCAGTTAAAGCTTAGCTTGATAATTAGATTGGAGAGCAGGTTATTTCATGTTTGAAATCCTGCAAGTTACATGATACTCAAAGTTGAATGAAACTCAAGGAAAAAAAATGCTGGTAAGTTTGGGTAAAGTCTGGTCTCTTCACATTCAAAGAAATACAGTTTAAAGCTGCTCGTCAAAGAGGCCTATAGCCTGTCTGTTATCTAAGAATTCTCAGAAAAATGTAGCTTTGATAAATTAAGTATAAATGAGTCAAAAATGCATCATAAAGTGTGGGATTAGTTTTCTTTTGAAAGATATACAGATTCTAAAATTAATGTTGAAAAAAAATGGGCAATTATTGTCCCTGCCTTGTGGTTTCTAAAATAATTTTATGATAGTTTGTGTGTCTCGGTTCCTGTCTTCTCATGGGACCCACATAACTCAGAAGTGTTGGGGACCTCTGGTACGGTTGTGAAATGATAGAGGCCCTATTTAAATCAGCATTAAAAGGGAAACAACAAGTCATCAGCCTTCACTTTCTTTACATAGCATGTAAAAATCGTTTGGGTTAATCCTTCTCCCCACCTTAGGCACTTTCACTGCCCTGAATAGAGATTAGTTAAGGGGAGGAGAAAATCCCTCAAAGTGAGATACAAATTATGTTAGCATGGGCGTGCCCTCCACAGCCAAAGCATGTAACCTCAACAGTCAATCATGTCTTAGGGGTTTCACCCCCATTTAGTTGTCTTCAGAAACCCACTGACTCACTCTTTGACATTACAACACTCTAACATGGTTGCTTCCCCAGAATGTTTATTGGTGTCTGGGTGAAATTAGAAACAGCAGTACGTACATTTTGGAAAAGTGCTATTCACCTTGAGCCTCATTTATTCCATGCTGATTCCATAGCTAGGATTGTTTCTCTTCCCTGTCCTCCCCCAACCCTCCCTCAAAAGCTCAGTTATGAGATTATTAAATCCATAGCAAATCCTGGCTCAGTCATGCCATCTGGACCTCAGTGTTGTTCCACCATCATACGTGCCTCACCAAATGCCTTCACATCACCCTAAGAAACTGCAAGTGCCATTTTGCTGATGTCTCAATCCTACTTCTGCTTTCTTCTCTTTCAATAGAGTAACTCACCTCCTATTTACAACTTCTCTGGCTTCTCACTCTCATAACTCTATATTCGCCTGTAACTTCTCACTCTCTTCCTCCACTCATCTTATTCTCTCCTCCAGCCCCCACCACTATCATCATTTCCTCCATCACTGTTATCCTTGCTCTCGTCCTGTATAGTGGCACATATATAGGAGAGGCCTTATGAATATTAGACAGGTAGGATGCTTCTGAAGAAAGGGACCAAGTACATATTACTGATCTCTAAGTGTTCCTTCATACTTTCCTCAGCTTTTCTGGGTGCCAAGTGGGCACATATAGCTCTAATATTGTACCCTCATTGTCTCAGCAGATCTCATCAACTCAACCAAGTCGAACTACCTCTTCTTTCATGTAAAGGGTTTCAAAAGCAAAATCTTTACCACATTACTATGGAAACAGAAATTTGCTCCCCTATTGTTCACCAGTGACAGAATGAAGAGGAAGAACGTGACATAAACAAGGATGGGATTTCCTCTGACAAGAAAATAAGTAACCACCGGCCTGGTCCTAAGGGAGGACTTATCTTGACAGGTGAATCAAATTCCAAAGGAGGGCTACAGAAATGTGTAGGGCCTAGTAAGGAGCCTGAGAGTTTTGTTCCTGGCTGTAACTTCTCCACGGTATCGATGACTGACATCTGTAATCTGTTTACAGTTATTCTTCTCCTCACTAAGCAAAGTCCTGAGAGAAATGGCTCTAACATCTTGTTTACTTGGTGGCTTGATGTTTAGATTGACTTCTCAAATTTTGCACATTATTGTCTATCAATATAGAGTTCTGGAACAGGGAGGGACTTCCTAGAGGGAGAGAGAAAAACTGTGGTCAATAGTTCCTGACTCCTCTTCTGATCTTCTCTACCTCCCATAAGCCAACCTGTCATCTGTCAGTTTGTTTTACTATGGTGACTTGCACATTGCTATGATACTAGAAGCTATGCCATCAGTATTTCAAATGCCAGCAGGATCACCTATGGTGGACAGGTTTCAGTGGAGCTTCCAGACCAAGGCAGACTAGGAAGAAAGGCTTGGTGATCTGCTTCTGAGAATTAGCCAATGAAAACCCTATGGCTCACAACAGAATACAACAATGGACTTGAGCATACCAATGATAGTGAAGATGGCACAGGACCAGGCAGTGTTTTGTTCTGTTGTACATGGGGTCACCTTGAGCTGGAGACAACTTGATGGCAATTAACAACAACGACATCAGCCAACAGGTCTTTTAAATTCTATTTCTTCCAACCTCTCCTGCTCAGCCTAATTCAGTAGTCTCCTGGCTGGTATCCATGACTCAAGCCTCTCTCCACTCTGTTGAGTGCACACCACCACCATATTGTCTTTCTTTAATTATGGGCCACACCTATCTGTGTGCCAGACATTACAGTCCTCAATAACATGCTCTCACTCTACATTTTCTGCCTTGGCTTCTACTGCTTGAGTATTCAGACACTCTGCTCTAAAAAATTAGGAGGCAGAGGCAGCGGTATCATGGCACCACAGAGAGAAGAACCATGCCATCCCTCCATAGCAAAGACCTGAAAAACTAAGTAAAACAGAGACAAATGTCAATCCGGAAGACAAGCATCAAATGAAGGCACAAAGAACTCAGTCAAGCACCAAATGGCGTAAGAAACTCACAGACAACAGAGAGCAAGGAGAGATACAAAGTGGAGGTCTCCTATCAGCTAACACAGCACAGATTTGCCATCTTGGACTCCTGTCAGAGATCTTCAGTCAGTGAGTACAGGAAAGCAGCTTCACAGAGCTCCCAGCAGGACACAGAGCACCTGGTAACCAGTGATAAATGCTTTCCCACCCCTCACCCTTCTTCCCACTTCTTGGCCTCAGCAACTTCCCAGTAGGCTGCTGTCACTCAGCCAGGGAGGCAGAAACTCTGCAGGCAATACAGCAATGGGATTATGTACGTACAATCTTGAAAGATAAAAATTGCCAACCAAGAATAATATATCCTGCAAAACTCTAGTTCAAATATGATGCTGAAATCAGGACATTTCCAAATAAACAGAAATTAAGGTAATATGCAAAAACCAAGCCAAACTTAAAATAATTATTAAAGGGAGTCCTTCGGTTTGAGAACAAACAACATCAGACAACAGCTTGAATCTAGGACCCAAGACCATACCAGTCAGATAGCAATCTAGGAAATAAACTCTCAAGGATTAATCAAAACTAAAAGATTTACAACAGGGAACCAGATAGGTTAATCTGTAAGTGACAACAACGTCAGAACAATAAAAGAGGGAATAAATGGTGTAGGTATAGAACTTTCTAATAGAGAGGAAGTCTCTTTTATTACCAAGTAATAAAAGACTGGTTCAAACTTAGATAAGGATAAATTTCTTTCTTAATAAAAAAGTTAACAAACCTATTCATCAAAATAAAGAAGAAAAACGTAAAGTCTCAGTAAACACAAAATCTACAAAAACAAAAGAAATGAAAAAAGTCCACAAAAAAAAAAAAGAAAGAAAAGAAAAGAAAAGAAATTCAGCACAGGAGAGTAAGAGGAACAAAGAAAATGTCAGCACCACAAAAAAAAGCACTACAAAATGACAGCAATAAACTTACATCTATCAATAATTATACTGAACGTAAATGGCCTAAATGCACCCACAGAGAGAGAGCGTGACAGAATGGATTAAAAAACAGGATCCATCAATATGCGGTCTACAAGAGATACACCTTAGAAACAAAGATACAAATTTATTAAAAATCAAAGGATGGAAAAAAATATACCAAGCAAACAGCTGACAAAAAAGAACTGGAATGACAATACTAATCTCAGATAAAATAGACTTTAAAACAAAATCTACCATAAAAGACAAAGGAGGGCATTATATAATGATTAAAGGGACAATCTATCATAAAGACACAATCATAATGAATATCTATGCACCTAATGACATAAAATAAACTCTAACAGCACTGAAAAGAGAAATTGACAGTTCCACAATAATATGAGGAGACTTCAACATACTACTCTCTGTAAAGGACAGAACATCTAGAAAAAAACTTAACAAAGATACAGAAGATCTAAAGGGCACAATCAGCCATCTTGATCTCATAGACATATATACAACATTCCACCTAACAGATGCAAAGTGCACATTTTTTTCCAATGCACGTGGAGCGTTCTCCAGAATAGACCACATCTTAGGCCACAAAGCAACCTCAAAAAAAATCCGAAACATTGAGATAATACAAAGTATCTTCTCTGATCACAACACCATCAAAGTAGAAATTAACAACAGGAAGAAAGGAAAAAAATCAAATACATGGAAACTTAATAACACCCTGCTTAAAAACCACTGGGTAATTGAAGAAATCTAAGATAAAATAAAAAAATTTTTTGAATCAAACGAGAATGAAAAAACATCATACCAAAACCACTGGAACACAGCAAAGGCAATGCTCAGAGGTCAATTTATAGCAATAGATGCACACATCAAAAAAGAAGAAAGGGACAAAATCAAAACATTAGCTACTCAACTCCAACAAGTAGAAAGAAAACAGCAAAAGAAGCCCACAGCCACCAGAAGAAAGGAAATAATAAAGATCAGAGCATAAATAAATGAAATAGAGAATAGAAAAACAATAGAAAGAATCAACAAAACCAAAAGCTGGTTCTTTGAAAGGATCAACAAAATCAACAAACCACTGGCCAAGGTGACAAAAGAAAAACAGGGGAGGACTCAAATAACCCAAGTGAGAAATGAAATGGGGGACATTACAACAGACCCAGCTGAAATAAAAAGTATCTTAAGAGAGTATTATTTCCAACAAATTTGAAAACCTAGAGGAAACAGACAAATTTCTAGAAACATACTACCTACCCAAACTAACACAAAATGATGCTGAAAATCTGAACAGATACATAACAATAGAAGAGATTGAAAAGGTAATAAAAAAAAAAATTCCCAACAGAAAAAAGCCTGGCCCAGATGGCTTCACTGGAGAATTCTTCCGAACATTCAGAGAAGAGCTTACACCAGTACTACTCAAACTATTTCAGAACATAGAAAAGGAAGGGATACTTCTGAATTCCTTCTATGAAGCCAGCATAACTCTGATACCAAAACCAGGCAAAGACACCACAAAAAAAGAAAATTATAGACCAGAATCTCTCATGAACATAGTTGAAAAAATCCTTAACAAAATTCTAGCAAATAGAATCCAGCATCAAAATGAAAAAAATGATACAGCCCAACCAAGTGGGATTCATATCAGGTATGCAAGGATGGATCAACATTAGAAAATAAATCAATGTAATCCACAACATAAATAAAATAAAAGAATTACACGATCATATCAGTCGATGCAGAAAAGGCATTTGACAACTTCCAATACCTGTTCCTGATAAAAACTCTCAATAAAATAGGGATAGAAGGGAAATTTCTCAGCATAATACGGGGAATCTATACAAAATCAACAGCCAACATCGTTCTCAATGGAGAGAAGCTAAAAACATTTCCCTTGAGAACAGGAACAAGACAAGGATGCCCTTTATCATTGCTCCTATTTAACATTGTGCTGGAAGTCCTAGCTAGAGCAATAAGGCATGAAAAAAAATAAAGGTCATCCAAATTGGTAAAGAAGAAGTAAAACTATTCCTATATGCAGATGATATCTATACAAAGAAAACCCAAAAGACTCCATGAGAAAACTACTGGAACAAATAGAAAGATTTAGCAGAGTAGCAGGATACAAGAGCACTATACATAAATCAGTTGGATTCCTACACACCAATAAAGAGAATGATGAAAAGGAAATCAGGAAAACAATATTATTTATAATAGCCCCTAAAAAAGTAAAATACTTAGGAATAAATCTAATCAGGGGTGTAAAAGACCTATACAAAGAAAACTACAAAACACTATTGTAAGAAACCAAAACAGGTCTACATACATGGAACAACATACCATGCTCATGGATAGGTAGACTCAACATCATGAAAATGACAATTCTACCCAAAGCAATCTACGAATACCATGCAATCCTGGTCTAAATACCAACAACGTTCTTTAACAAGACAGAAAAACTAATCATTAACTTTATATGGAAAGGGAAGAGACCCTGGATAAGTACAGTATTAGTGAAGAAGAAGAGTACAGTAGGAGGACTTGCATTCCTGACTACAGAACCTACTATACAGCTGTGGTAGTCAAAACAGCCTGGTACTTGTACAACAACAGATACATTGACCAGTGGAACAGAATTGAGAAGCCAGATGTAAATCCATCCACCTATGGTCAACTGATCTTTGACAAAATCCATCAAATGGGGAAAAGTCAGAATTTTTAACAAATGGTGCTGGCAAAATTGGATGTCCATCTGCAAAAAAATGAAACAGGACCCATACCTCACACCATACACAAAAACTAATTCAAAATGGATCAAAGACCTAAATGTAAAACCAAAAACTATAAAGTTTATAGAAGAAAAAATAGGATCAACACTAGAGACCCTAATACTTGGTGCTAACAGGATACAAACCATAACCAATAACACACAGACTCCAGAAGATAAGCCAGATAACTGGGATCTTCTAAAAATTAAACACTTATGCTCATCAAAAGACTTCACCAAAAGAGTAAAAAGAGAAACTACAGAATGGAAAAAAAATTTTTTGACTATGACAAATCCAAGAAAGTTCTAATCTCTAAAATCTGCAGGAAAATCCAACACTTCTACAACAAAAAGACAAATCATCCAATTAAAAAATGGCCAAAGGAAATGAACAGACACTTCACCAAAGAAGACATTCAAGTGGCTAACAGACACATGAGGAAATGCTCATGCTCACTAACCATTAGAGAAATGCAAATCAAAACCACAGTGAAATACCACCTCATCCCCACATTACTGGCTTGAATCAAAAAAACAGAAAGAGCATATGTTGGAGAGGCCGCGGGGAGATTGGAACTCTTATGCACTGGTGGTGGGAAAGCTTGAAATAGAAATACCATATGATCCAGCAATCCCACTTCTAGGAATATATCCTAGAGAAATAACAGCTGTCACATGAATTGACATACGCATACCCACGTTCATTGCAGCATTGTTCGCAATAGCAAAAAGATGGAAACAACCTAGATGCCCATAACAGACGAATGGATAAACAAACTACACACACACAATGGAGTGCGATGCAACAATAAAGAAGAATGATGAATCTGTGAAGCATCTCATAATATGGATGAATCTGGAGGGCATTATGCTGAGTGAAAAAGTCAATCACAGAAGGGTAAATATTGTCTGAGACCACAACTATAAGAACTAATGAAAGGTTTACACACAGAAAGAAACAATCTTTGATGGTTATGAGGGAGGGGAGGGGTGGGGATGGAAAAACACTAGACAGAGAATAGATGAGTGGGAACTTTGGTGAAGGGTAAGACAGTACACAATACTAAGGAAGCCAGCACAACTTGTCCAAAGCAAGGTCATGGAAGCTTCATAGACACATCTAAACTCCCTGAGGGACCGAATTACTGGACTGAGTGCTGTGGGGACGAAGGTCTCAGGGAACATCTAGCTCAACTGGCGTAACATAGTTTATAAAGAAAATGTTCTACATTCTACTTTGGTGAATAGTGTCTGGGGTCTTAAAAGCTTGTGAGTGGCCGTCTGAGATATTCCACTGGTCTCACCCGATTGGGAGCAAAGGAGGATAAAGAAAACTAAAGACAAGAGGGAAAGATTAGTCCAAAGGACTAATGGACCATAACTACCATGGCCTCCACCAGACTGAGTCCAGTACAACTAGATGGTGCCTGGCTACCGCCACCAACTGTTCTGACAGGGATCACAGTAGAGGGTCCCAGGCAGAGCTAGAGAAAAATGTAGAAGAAAATTCTAACTCACAAAAAAAAAAAGCAGGCTTACTGGCCTGACAGGAACTGGAGAAACCCTGAGAGTATTGCCCTGGACACCCTTTTAGCTCAGTAATGAATCATTCCTGAGGTTCACCCTTCAGTCAAAGATTAGACAGGCCCATAAAACAAAATGAGACTAAAGGGGCACACCAACCCAGAGACAAGGACTAGAAGGCAGAAGGCAACAGGAAAGCTAGTAATAGGGAACCCAAGACCAAGAAGGGAGAGTGTTGACATGTCGTGGGACTGGTAACCAATGTCACAAAACAATAAGTGTACTAATTTTTTAATGAGAAGCTAGTTTGTAAACTTTCATCTAAAGTATAATAGTTTTAACAATAATAAAAAAGATTACAGCCAAGAAAACAAAAATCCTCCCTCACCAAAAAAAAAAAACAGACTTACTGGCCTGACAGACTGAGGAAACTCTGAGAATATGGCCCTCGGACACCCTTTTAGCTCAGTAATGAAATCACTCCTGAGGCTCACCCTTCAGCCAAAGATTAGATGGCCCCATAAAACAAAGCAAGACTAATGGGGCACGCCAGCCCAGCGGTAAGGACTAGAAAGCAGTAGAGCACAGAAAAGCTGGTAATAGGGGATCCAAGATCAAGAAGGGAGAGTGTGGACATGTCGTGGGGTTGGTAACCAATGTCACAAAACAGTATGTGTACTAACTTTTTAATGAGAAGCTACTTCTGTATATATTCATCTAAAGTACAATTTTAAATAAAGTTAAAAAAAAATGAGTTTTCTACCTTTGCACATTCTCATACAACGTTAGGCTGTGAGATAATTGAGAGCAAGGAGTATGTTTTACCCACCCGTCATGGACTGAATTATGTCCCCCAAAAAATGTGTGTATCAGTTTGCCTGGACCATGATTCCTGGTACTGTGTGATTTTCCTGTGTGTTGTAAATCCTGAGGGAGAACGGGCGGCAGTTATGTCAGTAAGGCAGGACTCCATTTACAAGACTGAATTGTGTCCTGATGCAAGCTCTTGAGATATAAAAAACAGAAGTGAGCAGTGAAATAGGGGGACTTCATCCCATCAAGAAAGCAGTGCTGGGAGCAGAGCGCGTCCTTTGGACCGGGGTCCCTGTGCAGAGAAGCTCCTAGTCCGGGGGAACATTGATGAGAAGGCTGAGGGAGAGAGAAAGCCTTCCCCTAGAGCTGACGCCCTGAATTTGGACTTTTAGCCTACTTTACTGTGAAGAAATAAATTTCTCTTTTTAAAGCCATCCACTTGTGGTATTTCTGTTGGAGCAGCACTAGATGACCAAGACACCATCTTTTCAGCATTATCTTTGTATCTCTAAGAGTACTCCTTGGTAAGTGCCGTGTAATTTTTGTTTACAATACTTTAAAAAAAAAAGCCTGTTTTAATAGGTAAAGGAATTAAAGCTGCGGGAAATGGATTACCCCATCCCTCCGTAATGCACAGAAGCCAGTGGAATCAACACCAGACACTTACATAAAAAGAAGAGGTCTTTTTCTTGGGTGTAATGTGCAAAAGAGAAGAAAATGATACAAACTTCCCAGCGAGGACGTTTCTCCCACCACTGTCATCCAACTAGATGCTTTCAGGGTTAAGACATTTCCTTCTGGGAAACATATGGTTGGCTATGAAAGAGTGTTAATGATTCTCCTTGGTTAATGGCTTGAATACAACTGGCCCTGGTTCTTTGGTTATTTGTTTGAAGAAGAAAGAGGAACTAAATTGCGTCCCAGAGCATTTACTGAACAAACAAGATGTGCACCGCAGCAATTCTATCCCTTGCTTGGGTGTCTGTCCTATTGTTTTTTTCTCCCCAACCCTGCTCTTTACTAAACTTTTGCCCTCATTCAGTGTCACAAACGGTTTGTGCTCGACTGTTCACCTAAAGGAACCCACCAAGCAGTACTATGTAAGAAGAGGCCTGGAAACCTGCTTCTGTAAAGATTACAGCCAAGGAAACCCGATGGAGCAGTTCTACTCTGTAACACATAGGGTCACCATGAGCCGGAATCGGCTCAAAGGCAACTAACAACAACAACGTACGCTAGAACCTGGGACTTCAGTTTCCTTGGCTTGATTATTTAATCAACTATTTTATCTTGCCTAAACTATTACAGTTCACACTTTTTGATGCTCTTCCATGCAGAAAGATTATACATTTCCATACTGTTTAACTCAGGCTTCTCTGTTGTGATGGTTAAGATTGTGTGTCACCTTGGCTGGGCCATGATTCTCAGTGTTTTGGCAGTTGTATAATGTTGTGATCACTTCCCTGTTGAGATCTGATATGTGATCGCCCCCATGATGGAATCTGCTGAATGGTACTGGTGGGGACGGGGCCTGAGGCAGCTCACCAGACCCCTCAGTCTTCATCTCTCCGCCCTCTGCCGCCTACTTCCTTCCTGCTCGCCCTGCCAAGGTTTTTGGCTTGCTCTGGATCCTGCCTGTCTCCTGTTTGTCTGACTTCCAGTTCTTGGGACTTGAGCTAGCAGCTTACCTGCCCGATCCTGGAATATGTTGATCTTCACAGCCTGTGAGCAAGGGTCCTGCTCCCTAGCCTGCTGATCTTGGGTTCTCCTGCCCCTGCAGCTACGTGAATCGGGAGAAGCTTTGCAGTCTTGCTTGCCAATCTTGAGTTTGCCAGCCTCTGCAGCTCTGTGAATTGGGAGAGGCCTCTATCCTGATCCACAGACTTGGGATGTTCCAGCCTCTACAGTTCTATGAGCTGTTCTCTGAATATAAATCTCTCACTCTCTCTATATATTTATCTGCTTTATTGCTTTTGCTTCTCTAGAGAACCCAGCCTAAGACACATGTGACTTACTTTGACCAATGAAATGTGAGCAGCAGTGAAGTGTGTCACTTCCAGGAAGAAGTTTTAAGAGTCAGCATGTGGCTCCTCATAGTCTGTTTTCCTTGATACTGCAATCATTTAAGCTTATGTGAAGATGGGGGCTGAATCTCTAAGTAACCACAATGAATAGGGCCCTTTTCTTTTTTTTTTTAAATTTTTTTTATTGTACTTTAGATGAAGGTTTACAGAACAAATAGTTTCTCGTTAAACAGTCAGTACACATATCGTTTTATGACATTGGTTAACAACCCCATGACATGTCAACACTCTCCCTTCTCCACCTTGGAGGACCTTTTTTTTTGGTGAAAATACACATAGCCAAAGTTACACCATTTCAACAATTTCTACATGTACAATTCAGTGACATTGATTACATTCTTCCAGTTGTGCTGCTATTCTCACTATTCTTTTCCAAATTATTCTATCACCATTATCTTCAACTCACTGCCCCCTAGCCTTTCCATCAAACCTTTTGAGTTGCTGTTGTCAATTTGATCTCACATAGATAATTCTTCTTTTTTTTCTGTACCTTAGATGCAGGTTTGCAGAACAAATAGTTTCTCATTAAACAATTAGTACACATCGCCCTATGACCATGGTTAACAACCCCACAACATGTCAACACTGTCCCTTCTCATCCTTGCATTCCCTATCACCAGCTTTCCTGTCCCCTCCTGCCTTCTAGTCCTTGTCCCTGGACTGCTGTGCTTCATTAGTCCCGTTTTGTTTTATAGGGCTGTCCAACCCCTGGTGGAACGGTGAACCTCAGGAGTGACTTCACCTCTGAGCTAAAAGGGTGTCCGGGTGCCATACTCTTGGGGTTTCTCCAGTCTACCAGGCCAGTAAATCTGGTCTTTTTTTGTGAGTTAGAGTTTTGTTCTACATCCTTCTCCAGCTCTGTTCAGAACCCTCTGTTGTGATCCCTGTCAGAGTAGTCGGTGGTAGCTGGGCACCATCTAGCTGTACTGGACTCAGTCTGGTGGAGGCCATGGTAGCTGTGGTCCATTAGTCCTTTGGACTAATCTTTTTCTTGTATCTTGTTCTCTTCATTTTCCCTTGCTCCCGAAGGGGTGAGACCAGTGGAGTATCTTCGATGGCTGCTCACAGGCTTTTAAGACCCCAGACGCTACTCACCAGGGTAGAATGTAGAACATTGTCTTTATAAATGGTGTTATGCCAGTTGAGCTAGATGTTCCCTGAGACCATGGTCCCCACAGCCCTCTGCCCAGCAATTCAGTCTGAATAGGGCCCTTTTCTCAAACATGATGCATATAAAGCATAAACAAAAATAAACTTTGTCTTTGTGTCACTGAGATTTTGAGGTTGTTACTGCAGGATAATTTAGCCTAAATTGCTTGATACAATTGTGGAGCAAATATTAGTAATAATAAATGCCAAAAGATTTGTGTTCTAGTATCAATGCTGTTATGGATTGAATTCTGTCCGGCAAAATATGCGTTGGGATCCTAACCTCCATATCTGTGAATGTAATCCTATTTGAAAATAGGTTTTTCTTTGTTATGTTAATGAGGCCATATCAGTATACGCTATGTCCTAAACCTAATTACTTCCAAGTTATAAAAAGACCAGATCAGAAGCAGATGCAAGCACATACTGGGGAAGACAGATGCTGTGTGAGGGTCTTCAGGAACCAACAGATGTCCTGATGTCTTAGTCATCTAGAGCTGCTATAACAGAAATACTACAAGTGGATGGCTTTAACAAAGATAAATCTATTTTCTCAGTCTAGTAGGCTAGAAGTCCAAATTCAGGGCATCAGCTCCAGGGAAAGGCTTTCTGTCTCCGTTGGCTCTGGAGGAAGGTCCTTGTCATCAGTCTTCTCTTGTTCCGGGAGCATCTCAGTGCAGGAACCTCAGGTCCAAAGGACACACTCTGCTCCAGGCACGGCTTTCTTGTGGTATGAGGTCCCCTTGTCTCTCTGCTCACTTGTCTCCTATATCTCAAGAGATTGCCTCAGGACCCAATCCAATCTTATAGATTGAGTCCTGATTTACTAACACAATTGCCGCCCATCCTCCCTCATTAACATCATAGAAGCAGGATTTACAACATATAGCAAAATCACACATGGTGCAGCCAAACTGATACACACATTTTTGGTGGGACATAATTCAATCCATGACACCTGGACTATCAATCCGGGAGGAATCGGCATGGCTGAGTCCTTGATTCGGATTTCTAGCCTCCAAAACTGTGAGAAAATAAATTTCTGTTCTTTAAAGTCACTCATTTGTGGTATTTCTGTTATAGCAGCATTTAAGGAACTAAAACAAATGTTAAGTATAGAATTATGTTTAATTAATCTACCTAGAACAATACATTAGAAATATAAACGAATATGCAATATGATACTTCTTCTAGATAAACAATATTCTTTAGTAGATTCCCATAAACAAGCTTCCTTCTGCTCTTCTTCTCTTTTTTGAAATAGATGATATACTTATGAGCAAAATTCTAAGAAAACTCCAAAATGTTTCCTTATCAGCTCTCCTTGAGGAACAAGTCCATATTATATTACTGTATCCCAGTGCGGCCTTGACACATAGTAAAAAGTTAACAGATGATGAGCATTTGGTCAATGAATCATTGTAGCAACAATACAATACTTTGCCCATAAAAAACCAAACCCATTTCTGTCTAGTCAATTCTGACTCATAGTGACCCTAGAAGACAGGGTAGAACTGCCCCATGGGGTTTCCAAAGCGGTAATCATTTTGAAAGCGGACTGCCACATCTTTTTCCCACGGAGCAGCTGGAGCTCTTAACCACTGTGCCACCAGGACTTCTATTTTGCCCGTAAACCCTTCCCCCAAAAGTAAACCCATTGCTGTTGAGCTGATTCCGACTCATAGTGATCCTATAGGTCAGAGTCAAACTGCCCCATAGGATTTCCTAGGCTGTAATCTTTACAGAAGCAGACGCCCATGGAGCAACTGGTGGCTCTGAATCCTTGACCTTTCAGTTAGTAGCCGAATGCTTAACCACTGACGCCACCAGGGTTCCCCACTTTGCCCATAAAGAACACCAAGCCAAACCTATTGCTGTGGAGTTGATTCCGACTCATAGCAACCATATGGTGACCCTGTAGGGCAGAGCAGAACTGTCCCATAGGGTTTCCAAGGAGCAGATAGTGGATTCAAACTGCTGACCTGCTGGTTAGCAGTCAAACTCTTAACCACTGCACCACCAGGGTTCCACTTTACCCATAAACAGACCCCCCCAAAAAAACAAACCCTGTTGCTGTTGATTCCAACTCACAGTGACCTTGTAGGACAAAGTAGAACTGCACTGTACAGTTTCCAAGGAGCACCTGGTGGATTCAAACTGCTGACCTTTTGGTCAGCAACCGTACCTCTTAACCACTATGCCACCAGGGTTTCTACTTTGCCCGTAGCAGGTACTAAATAAATATCTGTTGAATTTAATTGAACTGTATTGGGCTATAATTCTAAAAAAACTTTGGAAATTTAAGCATTTGGTATCTCTGTGATCAATCCCACACATATCAGGCGGTTCTTTTCTTTTCCCACTGTCTTAGGTTCTTAGTACTACTGTAACAGAAATACCACAAGTAGGTGGTTTTGAAGGACAGAAATTTACTTTCTCACAGTTCAGGGGTCTGTAAGTCTGAATTTAGGGCATTGGGTCTAGAGGAAGGCTCTCTCTCTGTCCAAAATGGGGGAAGATCCTTGTCTCAGCTTCTCTAGCCCTGGTGTTCCTGGGTTCCTTAGTGATCTCCACATGGCATCATCTTTCCCCTATTTGTGTTTTCTTATCTCTGCATTGTATCTCAAAAGCCCTACCTACCTGATACAGCCTCAGTAGCATAACAAAGGAAAGCCTGTTCCCAAATGGGATTACATCCACAGGTACAGGGGTTAGGAATCCATCACATGTTTTGGAGACCACAAAGTAATCCATAACTCTCATCAAAATTTAGAAAGTGATTATTCAATGTTCACATATATTTGTATGTTATTTATTTAAAAATAACTGCAATTCTGTAGTTATTTAAGCCTAGCTTATTTCTAGGTGGTGGCAAAGGTTGTCAAATTTTACAGAGCAAA
The DNA here is from genome assembly GCA_030035585.1 of Dugong dugon. Classification (NCBI taxonomy): domain Eukaryota; kingdom Metazoa; phylum Chordata; class Mammalia; order Sirenia; family Dugongidae; genus Dugong; species Dugong dugon. Next base: position 13,496,305 of record CM057465.1, read on the forward strand.
TGCTTCACCTGGGGAGCTTTATATTATTGCATATCCCTGGGGTTGGTACACAGAAATTAGGATTTGACAAGTGTTGTCTGAATCTGCATTTTCACCAAGTGCCCCAGGGGACCCAATGCAGGTCATCTGGACTACTTTGAAAAATATTCTGCCAGAGCAGTGATTCAAGGACTTTAACCTGCATATAGATGACCTGGGGACCTTGTTAAAATGCAGATTCTGATTCACTAGTTCCAGGGCCAGGGAGAGAATCTGTATCTCTAACAAGCTTCCAGTAGATGCTGATGCTGATGCTGTTGGTTCTCAGACAAAGTTTTGAGTAGCAAAAAAGTAAAAATTACATTTCATGTCCTCCTCAGTCTGTGGGTGGAGATTTTTACCTGTAGATAATTATTTTGATTTTTAAAATCAGTTTGTTCATAACACATCGGTTAACTCCTTAACTAGATTTCACACTGCCTGAGGCCAGGAATGAAACTAATTATATTTTTCTTTCTTCCCTTACGGCTCCTATCACCGTGCCAAGCCCTTTCCTAGCAGGCTCTCAATAAGTTGCTGTTGATTGATTGATGAAGCTGCTAGACAACAGCTGTAGAGCAACATGAAGTACGTAAGTATACGCAGTAAAATACCATTTTTACCGAATGGGTTTGGATCAATGTCATAACAGATTTTTAGGGAAAATGAATATTGACAATATGCTTTAAAATTTTTGAAAAACATATTTGATTTGGATATTGTGATCAAACATGCCAATAAATCCCTTTTTCCCCCTTTATGAATAAAATGGATTGCACAAAAACTCAATTTAAAGTTATAATTAAAAGTACACTAAGACTTTGATGCCACTTGAAGTTGGGATTTTTGTTACCGTGCTATTGCATAAAAGCTGGAAATCCATTACGGTATACACAGTATGTACTTGTTGAGGAGACATAGCATAAGAAAGTGATCCTAGCTGTAGACCCTGGCTGTAGGCATAATGTAGTCAAGATGAGAAATAATCCTGGAGAAATGAAACAGAAAGGGTTTTGCTTTCTTATAGCTCAGCTATGTACTTAATGGCTCTGGGATACACTTCTAGACTACACTTATTCATTCATTCACTCCCATTTATCTATTGCGCACTTGCTTTGCTAGACTACACTCTCATTCATTCATCCACACTTGTTCATTCATTCACTCACATATATTTATTGCACACTTCCTATGCTTGTGCTCTGTCAGTGATATATGGTGCCACCCCTGAGTTAACAGTCTAGTGCAAGATACAAGGACAGTCAATTATAATCCTGTGCAGCAACTGCTAAAATGAGAGAAATACGTGCTGCTGTACCAGGACTCTGAGGCATCAGGAAAGGTTCCAGGAGGGTTGACATCTAAATTGAGAGCTGGAGCACTGGAAGTGAGCCAGAGGCAAGGGCAGGGCAGGTGGGCAGAGGGGGAAATACTTTCCCTGCTGAAGGAGCAGCATGTGGTAAGGCCTGGAGGTGATGGGGAGCTCAGTGTGTTTGGTGAACCAAGCTCCCTGGATCACCTGAGTGCTGGGTGTGAAGGGAGAGGAGGTAAAGATGTGCCGGATGTCAGTCAGGAGCCAGATCATAAAGACTGCTTAAACCATAGTAAGATTTGCACTTTATCCTGAATACTGTGTTTTAAACAAGAATAGCATGCTTTGATTTTTATTTTAGTAAGTTCACGTATGGAGGACCTTGGTCCCTATGTAATAACACTAACGTGGTCCTTGTATTTGTGTTGTCTATGGATGAATCTGTCTCCCGACTACACTGTGAGCTCCTATAAAGCCAGGAGGAGTCCTGGCAGGCACAAAGAGTTGAGTGCTCGAATACTAACTGAAAGGTTGGAGGTGCAAGGCTACTCAGAGGCACATCTGAAGAAAGGCCTAGTGATCTACTTCTCGAAAATCAGCCACTGTAAACCCTATAGAGCACAGTTCTACTCTGACCCATATGGGGTCGCCGTAAGTTGGAAATGACTCAACGGCAACTGGTTTGGTTTTAGTTTTTTAAATCAAGGGTATGTCTTCTTCAGCTTGGTATCAATCTTAGTGCATGCCATGTACCAATAACAAACTGAACAAATGAAGTTTGTGTAAGGACTTGATGGTAATACCTAGGTGGGCTGCCTGCTATGGGTGCTGAATGAATTCTCACTGATTATGACATGGAAGATGGTGCCAAATAAAATATGGGATTAGAAAAGACTGATAGATCTTCCCTACAGTCACAAAGAATGTTGTTTAACTTAAACCATTCTTGTCTTTGGGAAAAGAAAATAATCACACTTGAAAATTTCTTTGAACAATCTGAAGTAATAGTACCGCTGACCCAAAACACTGTCACAGTCATTCTACAAATTCAATTCAATTTCTTTTGTCTAGTGTAGCAGGAAATTAACCAGACAAGTAGTAGAGGTCTGTGATCATAACGCCTCTTAGCATTTGTACAGTTCTTTCTGGTTTCAATGAACTTTGCAGACATTAATTACTTAGTCACAAAGGCCATTGTGAGGTGGGGAAGCAAATATATTTGTCCGCATTTTGCAGATAAGGAACTGAAAATGCAAAGGGGCAGCTCACTGCAGATTGGTCTGCCAGTCAGCAGTAAACTCAAGATAAACTCCCAGAAGGCCACTACGCAGTCCTTTAGCCCAAATTGCCTCAAGACGAGAAGTATTCCTGGAGTCCTGAAAGAGAAAGGGCTCTGTATTACTGTAAGGGAAAGCAAATATAGTAGCCAAAATTGTTCCTTGTTTCTCTTTTTTTCCGTCTGAGCACAGAAACAATTTCATGGATCCTTGAGACAATATATTAACCTTGGGGCCGGATCCTGCGCGTGAGTTACCTATTCCCCTGGTGTAAATAAAATTCTTTTTGCAGGTGCCTTAATTTCTTGAGAATACCGGGGTACAATTTAGCAGATTCTTCTGAGCACTAAATGGTTCCCCTGTGGCTTGAAAACTTGGCCATTGATAAGATCTTGCCCCAGGGATCATTTCTCTAACCCAGGGGGGACTTCTGGATGTTGGAAATTAAAAGTTGCCCATTCTCCCCTTTTATGTCATTTGTTGATGGGGAATAGCCTGCAGCATTGTGCAGTAGTATTTATTTCATGGTGGGCTTTGGAAGAACAGCTCTTTCTAGGCTCAGCTTACTGGAAAGCTTGGAGCGACCAGCTGAATAAATTGGTATATGTCACATACACAGCTAGAGCTACCAAGTGTGTGGAAAACAGCTAGGAGTTAAAAAGCAGTCCCAAATGGTGAGTTACAGCAAGATATACATTATAGATATGTGACAGGCAAGATGGGAATATTAGCTGCATTTTAGCCGCTTTAAAACCCTGGAGCTTGGCCTAATTAAGTGTAGAGAACTCTCAGACACGTAACCAGGTGATTTCTTTGCTGTCCTTGGGCACTGCTAATTGAATACTTAACATTTTCTATCCCTTGGGTGATTGGAAATAATCAGGAAATCCCCAGAAATTCATTTGAACTCTTCAATTATTCTAGGTAGTGAACTATTAAAAGAGGTGACTTCTCCTTAAGTATTTTCTGTTATTTATTACAAGATCTCTTTACGTATAATTACTTCTCCATTAGGAACAAAGTTCACCTTCTTACAATCTTCTTACGCCAACCCCTTCATAGCTCTGCTTCCTTTCTTCAAGCCCCTCCTGCCTCCAATGTGCATTTTTAGGTCAGAAAGAGGAAAATGCCAGGAGTAGGAATAGGCTGAGAGGTAATCCCCAGCCCTGAAAAAAAGAAATAGCGTAGAAGACATTTTGGCAAAGGGATGAAAATATTCCTGCCCCCTTGGAAGCAATGAGAATGTTAGCTGCCATCAAGCCAGTTCTGACTCATGGTGACCTATGCATAACAGAAAGAAACATTGCCCAATCCTGTGCCATCTTCGTGAGCTCTGGTATGTTTGAGTCCATTGTGGCTCTTGCGTAGTGCCTTCCAGCCTATGAGGCTCATCTGCCAGCACTGTATCAGACGATATTCTGTTGCGATCCATAAGGTTTTCGTTGGCTAATTTTCAGACGTAGATCTGCAGGCCTTTTTTCCCAGTTGTCTTAGTCTGGAAGCTCCGATGAAATCTGTAGATGATGGGTGGCCCTACTGGTATTTGAAAGATTGATGGCGTAGATTCCATGCTCAAAACCAGAAAAGCAATGGGTTATGCATTTATCTTGAACAAGTTTTTACTCCCTCCATCCCCAGAAACTGTTTCAGATTCTTACTAGAAACGAAGACTTTTTTTTTCTTTATTCTGCATAAAACATGTTACCCCAGAAGCTAAAACTACAGGATTCTCATAAAATGAAAACTACCTGGTCATGTACCTTTGATGTACAGTTCATATAAAATAAAAAGTTTTCAAGTATGGGAAACTTTTGATATTTTGGCTTTAAAAATAAATACCAAGAATTCTTGCTGAAACAGGAAACTCCGGTTCTGAAATACACAGACACTGAAACTTTAGTCCAAAGCAGAACAATTAGGTCTTTTTGAGAAACTCCCAGAGCTGTTTTGGGAAGAGGAGGATCAGCAGAGAAAGCTTGGGTATGTCCCAGCCAAGGCTTGCTGGTTGTGTTCCCAGACTCACCACAGTTCCCTCCATGTTCCTTTGCAAGATTTAGTAGAATGCTAGTAGGTCTGAAGAGAGCGGCGAAGTCTAAACTTCAACAAAATGTTTGCCACTACAGACCATCTCATCTACAAAATTTTAATAATTACACTGCGGTTGTTTGTTTCTGGAGCCCTTGGGAGACCCTGGTACTGATTAAGTGCTACGGCTGCTAACCAAGAGGTCGGCAGTTCGAATCGAAGAGGCGCTGCTTGGAAACTCTATGGGGCAGTTCTGCTCTGTCCTATAGGGTTGCTATCATTTGGAGTTGACTCAATGGCAACAGGTTTGGGTTTTTTTTTGTTTGTTTGTTTTCGGCTGTACAAACAATGTACTCAGCTGCTAACTGAAAGGTTGGAGGTTCAAGTCCACTCAGAGGTACCTCAGAAGAAAGGCCTGCAGATCTACTTTGAAAAATCAGCCATTGAAAACCCTATGGAGCACAGTTCTACTCTGACTTGCATGAGGTTGCCATGAGTCATAATCGGTTTGATGGCAACTGGTTTGTTTCCATTGCCCCTACAATTGTATACATCAAAACAACATACATCTATCCTCTATTTTGTTGCTAGTAAAATTTTAGATCCAGTATATATACTGCATACTGTATTAAATTAATGATTTAAACTTAAATGCCACACTGAGTAAGCCACATGATTAGTGTTTAAATGTACTTGACATGAACATTTTAGATTTTTTTTTTCAAAAGGTATATTTGGTACTAGGGAGACATAAGATAAATATTACCACATCAGGTAAGATGGTTTGTTGGTGAACATGCATGTGTGTATTATACTGAGAATGTTGCATTCCTTGATAATTTTCACTGAGAAGTATTTCAGGCAGTTTCAAATGGTGGCACTAAAAATAAAGTAGTGGGCACTGAACAGATGGATTGAATTAAGAAAGGGGTTCAATGCCAAGTTCAGCCATGTCTGAATGGTGAAAAGATGTATTCATTTAAAAGGCTAGTTATTACTTTTTTCCCCCCAGTGCTTCCCTCCCCCCTTCTTCTTTCCTTTTTGACGACAAAAGGTATTTCAAAACCTGTGATATACATTTTCTAAAAGATTCTGAGACAATGTAAAATAAACTCTCTTTACCTAAACAGCAAACATGGAGTTGGAAAAAATTTTAAATGGAGAATAGATTTGCTTTAGTAAAAATTAGCAACTTTTATTAAGCTTGGATCTAATAAAATATCACAAAGACTAGTTTTGAGGCACAAATGATGATTTTTTTTTTAGGGAGGAATTTGTTTACTTTTTATGAAATATGACTTTTGTTTTTGGAGAAATTGATTTGAAGTGAAAATTAAGTATCTAAGCAGCAAATAACTACTGCAAAATAAAATGATGAGTTAGTTGTAAATGAATCAGAAGCATATGTTTTATTCTCCCTTAAAATATATACACAGCTTTATAAATTAAAATAAAATGTTCTTCATAAATATGATTTGTATCAAGCTGAACCTCAAATATTTGAAAAGTAGTTACACAATTTGACGAAGTCAGAAATGAGATGAACAAATTGAAAATTAAAATGTGTATTAAAAAGGAGAAGAGTCATTGGCGTATCTAGTTGCATAAGAAAAATTAATATGGTCTGTGAAAAAAGCTCATTGCTCTTGAGTCAGAAGAGTCTGGTTCTGATAGTGTATAAGCAAGTTACAGTCTCTCCGAGTTTCACATTTCCTCATCTGTAACACCTGGTAATCAAGGTGATCTCTGGGTCTCTTTCAGCTGGCAATTTCTGAAATACTGTGGAACAAATACAATAATATATATGGAAACACACACACACAAAACCTGTTTCTGTCGAGTCGATTAAAGTATATTTTGTGGGTTTTCTCAGTAACACTATAATTTCCTTAAGTATAGAAATCATTTAGTTATATACTTAGCACAATGGAGGTCAATAAATAGCTAATTAATGAGTTGCAAAGTTAATAAACATATTTCCTTCAAAATCAAAGGATAATTGCATAACTGTATATTCATATATCAATATTATATGTGTTTGTGTGTGTTGTGTGTATACATACACATGGCTTGTGTGTGTGTGTGTGCGTGCGTGTGTATACATGTACTTGGTTCCCTGGATAGCACAAACGGTTAAGCGCTTGGCTACTAACCAAAAGGTTGGTAGTTTGAACTCACCCACAGGTGCCTGGGAAGAAAGGCTTGTTGTTCTGCTTCTGAAAGGTCACAGCCAAGAAAACCCTATGGAGAGCAGTTCTACTCTGCAACACATGGAGTCACCATGAGTTGGAACGGACTCGATAACAACTAGTTTTTTTGTTTTGTTTGGTTTGGTTTGGGGTGCATGTGTGTGTTTATATAGAATCTTTTGCATTTGAAATAACTTCTGAGGGTATTATTTATGTAGGTGTAAATGAATAAACCAGTGGGTTGGGAACCACCAGCATCATAAAAGATATATGGGCTTTCTTAGTTTTCTTGCTTTGTTAGCTAAAACACCAGGTACTCACTCTGTGTTGGTTGCCCTGGATGTAGCATTACAACTTGAGCTCAATTTATCGATGAATCCCTGCTTCCACTGGAAGACAGGTTAATCTTCTTCAAGTTTATCCTCTTGTCATTACACTAGACTCTGACTCACCCAAGAGTGCGCCATGTATTCATAAGTTTAGAATCTCCTGAAAGGCTTTACCAGGCCAACCAAACAGTTCTAAGTATAATTAGTTGCTTATGAAGCTCTCAATCTGCAAACTATTAGTATTAGAGATGCTCTACTCTGTCTCTTAGCATCTTCACGCCATCAAAACCAGGACCTTTTATGAACCTATAATTCTGAGCTCAGGTCTGTCTACATTTTGAAACTGTGATATGACTTTGTCAGGAAGGAGAGAAAGACTTCCTGCATCGGGCAAAATTTGCTGTATAGGAAGATACTTCCTTTCTTTCTGGTACCCTTCCATTCAATATCCATGAACTAGATTTCAACTCTTGTTACCTTGGGCTTTTGATTTTTGCTTGCCTGACTCAGCTCATTCCTCCATGCTACACTTGTTAACTGGAACTCATTATTGGAGAACCAGTGTAAACTCACTTCAGCTTTCTCTTAATCCCAAAGCCCCACTTGGCCCCGATCTGATAATTCTCCACATATAATCCTTGGTCATTACAAACTGTCAATAGCTGCATCACTGCCTAGAATACAGCCACATTTTAAGCAGAAATGTAGCTCTTACAGACACAATTCTTTAAAAAAATCTTTAAAAATTTAGCATCTTAGAACAAGAAAAGTTCTTAAAGACAGTCTGCTGCATTGGTGTTCAAATCTCATTTGAAAAAATGATAAGATTACAGAGCTGGTTCAGGAACACTATCATTGTTTGAGTCAATTTTTTCCTCAAAATATATTTTATTTATTTATTTTATTGTTGTGCTTTAAGTGAAAATTTACAATTCAAGTTAGTCTCTCGTACAAAAATTTATACATACTTTGTTATGTGACCCTAGTTGCTCTCCCTTAGCTGTGACAGCACACTCTTCCTTTCCACCCCGGATTTCCTGTGTCCATTCAACCAGCTCCTGACCCTCTCTGCCTTCTCATCTCACCTCTGGACAGGAACTGCCCATTTAGTCTTAGGTATCTACTTGAGCTAAGAAGCACACGCTTCACAAGTATCATTTTATGTCCCATAGTCCAGTCTAATCTTTGAAGAGTTGGCCTTGGGAATGGTTTTAGTTTTGGGTTAACAGAGAGTCCAGGGGCTATTTCTTCCGAGGTCCCTCCAGTCTCAATCTCAGTCTGGTCTTTTTTCTACAATTTGAGTTCTGCACCTCACTTTTCTTCTGCTCATTCAGGGACTCTCTGTTGTGTTCCCTGTCAGTGTAGTCATTGCTGGTAGCCAGGCACCATCTACTTCTGGTCTCAGGTTGATGAAGTCTCTGGTTTATGTGGCCCTTTCTTCTCTTGGGCTACTACTTTCCTTGTGTCTTTGGTGTTCTTCATTCTCCTTTGCTCCAGGTAGGTTGGGACCAATTGATACATCTTAGATGACCACTTGCTAGCTTTTAAGACCCCAGATGCCACTCACCAAAGTGGGATGCAGAACATTTTCTAAATAAACTTTGTTATGTCCATTGACCTAGATGTCCCCTGAAACAATGGTCCCCAGACTCCCACCCCTGCTGCTCTGTCCCTCAAAGTGTTTGGTTGTATTCAGGAAACTTCTTAGCTTTGGTTTAGTCCAGTTGTGCTGACTTCCCCGTAGTGTGTGCTGTCCTTCCCTTCAACTAAGATAATTCTTGCCTACTATCTAGCTAGTGAATACCCCCTCCCTCCCTCCCTACCCTTGTAACCATCAAAGAATGTTTTCCTCTGTGTTTGAACCTTCTCTTCAGTTCTTATAATAGCGATCTTATACAATATTTGTCCTTCTGTTACCAACTAAATTCACTCAGCATAATGCCTTCCAGATTACTCCATGTTATAAGATGTTCACGGATTCGTCATTGTTCTTTATCATTGCATAGTATCCCATTGTGTGGATATACTATAATTTGTTTATCCATTAGTCCATCGATGGGCAACTAGGTTGTTTCCATCTTTTTGCTATCGTGAACAGTGCTGCAATGAACATGGGTGTGCCTGTATCTATTCATGTGATGGCTCTTATTTCTCTAGGATATATTCCAAGGAGTAGGATTGCTGGATCATATGGTACTTTTATTTCTAGCTTTTTAAGGAAGAGCCAAATCGATTTCCAAAGTGGTTGTACCATTTTACATTCCTACAAACAGTGTATAAGTGTTCCAGTCTCTCCACATCCTCTCCCACATTTATTATTTGGTGTTTTTTGGATTAATGCTAGCCTTATTGGGGTGAGATGGTATCTTATTGTAGTTTTGATTTGCATTTCTCTAATGGCTAATGATTATGAGCATTTCCTCATGTGTCTGTTAGCTGCCTGCATGTCTTCTTTGGTGAAGTGCCTGATTATATCCTTTGTCCATGTTTTAATTGGGTTATTTGTCTTTTTGTTGTTGAGGTTTTGCAGTATCTTGTAGATTTTAGAGATTAGATGCTGATCAGATTTGTTGTAGCCAAAAAGTTTTTCCCAGTCTGTAAGTTATCTTTTTACTCTTTCAGTGAAGTCTTTTGATGAACGTAAGTGTTTGATTTTTAGGAGCTCCCAGTTATCTAGTTTCTCTTCTGGTGTTTGTGCATTGTTACTTATGGTTTGTATTCTGTTTATGCCATGTATTAGGGCTCCTCGTGCTGTCCCTATTTTTCCTTCCATGACCTTTATCATTTTAGGTTTTATATTTAGGTCTTTCATCTATTTTGCGTTAGTTTTCGTGCATGGTGTAAGGTATGGGTCTTGTTTTAATTTTTTGCAGATAGATATCCAGTTATGCCAGCACCGTTTGTTAAAGAGACTGTCTTTTCCCCAATTAACAGACTTTGGGTCTTTGTCAAATATCAGCTGCTCATAGGCAGATGAATTTATATCTGGATTTTCGATTCTGTTCTGTTGGTCTATGTATCTGTTGTTTTACCAGTACCAGGCTGTTTTGACTACCGTGGCAGTATAATAGGTTCTAAAAGCAGGTAGTGTGAGATCTCCCACTTTGTTCGCCTTCAGTAATGCTTTTTCTTATCAGGGGCCTCTTTCCTTTCCATATGAATTTGGTGATTTGTTTCTACATGTCATTAAAAAATGCCTTTGGAATTTGGATTGGGATTGTATTGTATCTGTAGATTGCTCTGGGTAGAATTGACACAAAATATATTTTATATATCTGTGTATTATTAAAAATAAAACTATCATAACGTGTTTGTGAGACCCCATGTAAACAGAACTAAATGTTATTTGGTCCTGTGCCATCCTCACACTAGTAGGTATGTTTGAGCCCATTGTTGAAACCACCGTGTCAATCCATATCATTTAGGGTCTTCCTCTGTTTCACTGACACTTGATTTTACTAACCATGATGTCCTTCTCCAGGGACTCTGATAACATGTCCAAAGTATGTGAGAAGTCTCACCATCCTTGCTTCTAAGGAGCATTTGGACTGCACTTCTTCTAAGACAGACTCATCCATTCTTTTAAAAGTCCATGCTATATTCAATATTCTTCATCAATACCATAATTCAAAGGCATCAATTCTTCTTTGGTCTTCCTTTTTCATTGCCTAGCTTTTGTATGCATATGAGGTAATTGAAAATACCATGGCTTGGATCAGGTGCACCTTAGTCATCAAAGTGACATCTTTGCTTTTTAACAGTTTAAAGAGATCTTTTGCATCAGATTTGCCCAATGCAATATTTCATTTAATTTCTTGACTACTGCTTCCATGGGTGTAGAATATGGATTCAAGTAAAATAAAATCCTTAACAACATCAGTATTTTCTGTTTATTATGATGTTGCTTATTAGTCCAGTTGTGAGGATTTTTCTTTTCTTTATACTGAGATGTAATTCATACTGAAGGCTATAGTCTTAGATCTTCATCAGTAAGTGTGTCAAGTCCTCTTCAATGTCAGCAAGCAAGGTTGTGTCATCTGCATATTGTAGTTTATTAATGAGTCTTCCTCCAATACGTATGTCAGATTCTGTTGTAATAGTCCAACTTCTGGAGTTCCGGCAAAATGGCGCTCTAGGCAGAAGCACCATGCCGTCCCTCCAAAGCAAAGATCCAAAAAACTAAGTCGAACAGAGAATACAACAATCCTGAAACCCTAAAACATCAAACGAAGAGGTAAAAAACTCAGCCAAGCACCAAATGGAGTGAGAAAACTGACAGAGAATGGAGAGTGAGAAGAGATTCATACAGAGGTCCCCTACCAGCTAACGCAGCGTGGATCCGCCATTTTGGGCTCCTATCGGAGACCAGCAAACAGCGGGTACGAGAAAGCAGCCTCACGGAGCCTCCAGCGGGAGACAAAACAACCGGTAATTTGCGATATACACTTTCCCACCCCCACCATTCTTCACCCCCACTTGGCCTCCTCTGCTTCCCGCAGCCACAATCTCTTGACCAGGAAACACCAGCTGCTTGGATTCCACACACCCAAATGGGCCGGCTCTCTGAGTGCCATTTGTTGGCTGCTGGTGTTGCTTTTTTCCACTTCTTTTGATTTCTTCCTTAACTCTCACCACCTCCCCCTACTTTCGTTCAGATACCTGGCTCCGTGCACCATCTTTGCTTCTTCCTGAGGGGCTGTGGAGCTCCGTTCGAGTGTGGAGCTGCTTCCCGGTCTGGGCTGCCACACTGGTGGGATCCTGGAGCTTTTGTTCGTTTCTTTGTTTTGAATTGTTTGTTTGTTTTCTTTTCCTATTCTTGAGTTGGGAGCCCTTTCTGGCCAGGCAGTGCTGCGTGGCAAGGAGACTTCCCCCTCAGCTTGTACAGACGTGCAGAGGGATACCTGAGCATTTCTTTTTTTGTTGTTTTTTGTTTTTTCTGTTTTTTGGGGGGCCTTTCTTGTTCTTTCTTTTATTTTCTTTTTAATTTGTTCTGTTTTCTTTACCTTCTTTCTTCCTTTTTGTGTTTCTTCATTTCTCTGTTTCTCTTCTCTCTATATCTTCCTTATCTTTCTGTTCCCTGAATACCTGGCGTTGTATACCTCTACACTTTCTAGTCAGGCTGTACTGCAACACCTGAGAGTGACTTCCCCAGACCTCATAGCTGCACCAGTGGGATCCCTGGGAACTTTGTGGTTCTTTAAACTTTCCAATTTTTATTCATTCATTCTTTTCTTTTCTTCCTCTTCCCCTTTCTGTTTTTCTCCATTTCATAGTCTCTCATCTCTCCGCTCCAATGGCAAGCTCTCCTAGCACTATTTTTTGTTTGTTTGTATGTTTTTGGCTCCTGTTCCTCTCTCCTCTCTCCCATTTTCGTCTTAGCTCCACACATAACAATCTCCCCACTGCATCCTGCCTACCTGCACTGTGCGCTTGACATCACACCACCAAGCAGCACAGGCACAGCCTACTGGAACCTGCCCTGCACTGATTACCGACCCGCCCTGGTGGCTGTAGTAAGTGCCACAAACAACCCGTCCAAGTAACTCCTCTTCAGCTAGGCCTGCCCTGCTGTACCATATCTGAGTGACTGACCCTGCCAATTGGAGAAAGAGTCAAAAAGTATTGTGCCCACAGATAAGCAAACAACAAAGAACACACAGTCCGCCTGCTCAGACATAGTCAAATTTAAAAAAAAAAGGGATGAAACAAACAAATTTACAATCAATAAATGAGAAAAATAACTACTGAATGCCCCGAAGACAGCAGACAATATCAAAACATTTACAAAAACAGGATAGGATGGTTCCAGTAGGAGTCCAAAATAAAACACCAAATGACTTTCCAGTGGAAGAAAAGGTACTAGAACTACTTGATAGGGAATTCATATCTCTAATACTCAGAATTCTCCAAAAGCTGAGGCAAAAAGCTGACAAACATGAGGAAAAAATAGACAAATTCATGGAAAATACAGACAAAAAATTGGAAGAAGTCAGGAAAATAATGCAGGAACAAAATGCCAAAATAAATTCACAAGTGGAAATTATACAAATACAACAATTAGAAATCCAAAAGATAAGCAACCAGATTTCAGAAATGGACGGTGTCATAGAAGGGCTGAAAAGCAGAATTGAAAGGGTGGAAGACAAGATCAGTGGAATTGAAGACCAACACGTGGATACAACACTGTTTCAGGAAAACTCAGAAAAAAAGAACAAAAATAAATAAATAAATAAACAGACCCTGAGAGTTATGTGGGATACAATCAAAAGCAAAACTTTGCGAGTATTGGAATTCCAGAACGGGGAGAAAACAGAAAACACAGAGAGGATCATTGAAGAACTCCTGACAGAAAACTTCCCCAATATCATGAAAGATGAAAAGCTGGCCATCCAAGAAGCTCAACGAATCCCATATAGGAGAGACCCCAAAAGAAAATCACCAAGGCATATCCTAATCACACTTGCCAAAACCAAAGACAAAGAATCCTGAGAGCAGCTAATGAAAAACAAGAAGTCACATACAGAAGAGAAACAATAAGACTAAGCTCAGATTATTTGGCAGAAACCATGCAGGCAAAAAGGCAATGGGATGACATATATAAAATCTTGAAAGAAAAAAATTGCCAGCCAAGAATAATATATCCTGCAAAACTCTCATTCAAATTTGATGATGAAATTAGGTCATTTCCAGATAAACAGAAACTAAGGGAATATGTAAAAGTCAAACCAAACTTACAAGAATTATTAAAGGGAGTTCCTCAATCTGAAGACAAACAGCTTCAGCTTACAGGCAGAATCTAGGACGCAGCCAGATACCAATCTAGGAAATGAACTCTCGAGGACTATCCAAAACCAAAAGAAATACAACAGGGAATCAGAGCAGTCAATCGATGGATGACAACAACATCAAAACAATAAAAGGGAATAAACGGCATAGGTATAGAACCTTCTAATGGAGAGGAAGGCAAGGCGATACCAAGCAATGGTAGACTGCTTCAAACTTAGAAAGATAAGGATAAAATTCATGGTAACCACAAAGAAAGTTAACAAACATAAAAACAGAGGAAAAACATAAAGTCTCAGCAAAAACAAAACCTACAAAAACAAAAGAAATGAAAAAAAAAATCCACAAACAAAAGTAACTCAGCACAAGAGAGTAAGAATCACAAAGAAAACTTCAGCACCACAAAAAAAAAAGCACTACAAAATGACAGCAACAATCTCACATCTATCAATAATTACACTGAATGTAAATGGACTCAATGCACCCATAAAGAGACGGAGAGGGACAGAATGGATAAGAAAACAGGATCCATCAGTATGCTGTCTACAAGAGACACACCTTAGAAACAAAGATGTGAATTTATTAAAAGTCAAAGGTTGGAAAAAAATATATCAAGCTAACAACTACCAAAAAAGATCAGGAGTGGCAATTCTAATCTCAGATAAAATAGACTTTAAAACAAAATCTACCATAAAAGACAAAGAAGGACACTATATAATGATTAAGGGGATGATCCACCGTGAAGACATAACCATAACAAACATCTACCCACCCAATGACAGGGCTCCAAAATACATAAAATAAACTCTAACAACACTGAAAAGAGAAATTGACAGTTCCACAATAATACTAGGAGACTTCAACACACCACTCTCAGTAAAGGTCAGAACAACTAAGAAGAAACTCAGCAAAGATACAGAAGACCTAAAGGGCACAATCAGCCAACTTGACCTCATAGACATATATAGAACACTCCATCCAACCGCTGCAAAGTACACATTCTTTTCTAATGCACATGGAACGTACTCCAGAATAGACCACATCTTAGGCCACAGAGCAATCCTCAACAAGATCCAAAATGTTGAGATAATTCAAAGTATCTTCTCCGACCACAATACCATCAAGGTAGAAATTAACAATAGAAAGAGCAAGGAAAAAAAATTACTTACATGGAAACTGAATAATACACTGCTTACACATCACTGGGTAAAAGAAGAAATCAGAGATGGAATAAAAAAATACCTAGAATCAAATGAGAATGAAAACACACCATAACAAAACCTTGGGGACACAGCAAAGGCAGTCCTCAGAGGAGAATTTATAGCAATAGACGCACATACCAAAAAAGAAGAAAGGGACAAAATCAAAACATTAACTACAGAACTCAAACAAATAGAAAGAGAACAGCAAAAAAAGCCCACAACCACCAGAAGAAAGGAAATAGTAAAGATCAGACCAGAAATCAATGAAATAGAGAACAGAAAAACAATAGAAAGAAGCAACAAAACCAAAAGTTGGTTCTTTGAAAGAATCAACAAACCACTGGCCAGACTGACAAAAGAAAAACAGAAGAGGACACAAATAACCCAAATAAGAAATGAAATGGGGGACATTACAACAGATCCAACTGAAATAAAAAGGATTATAACAGAATATTATGAAAACCTATACTCCAACAAATTTGAAAACCTAGAGGAAATGGATAAATTTCTAGAAACACAAGGCCTACCCAAACTACAACAAAGTGATGTTGAAAATCTGAACAGACCCATAACAAGAGAAGAGATTGAAAAGGTAATAAAAAAAACTCCCAATCAAAAAAAGCCCTGGCCCAGATGGCTTCACTGGAGAATTCTACAAAACATTTACAGAAGAGCTTGTACCAGTACTACTCAAGCTATTTCAGAGCATAGAAGAGGAAGCAACACTTCCAAATTCATTCTATGAAGCCAGCGTAAAGCCGATACCAAAACTAGGCAAAGACGTCACAAAAAAGAAAATTACAGACCAGTATCTCTCAGGAATATAGATGCAAAAATTCTGAACAAAATTCTAGCCAACAGAATTCAGCATCATATCAAAAATAATACACCACGACCAAGTAGGATTCTTACCAGGTATGCAAGGATGGTTCAACATTAGAAAATCAATCAACGTAACCCACCACATAAATAAAAGGAAAGAAAAGAATCACATGATCATCTCAATTGATGCAGAAAAGGCATTTGACAAAGTCCATCACCCATTCCTGATAAAAACTCTCAATAAAATAGGGATAGAAGGGAAATTTCTCAACATAATAAAGGGTATCTTTGCAAAAGCAATGGCCAACATCATTCTTAATGGAGAGAGGCTGAAAAAATTCCCCTTGAAAACAGGAACAAGACAAGAATGCCCTTTATCACCACTGCTATTTAACATTGTGCTGGAAGTTCTAGCTAGAGCAATAAGGCAAGAAAAAGAAATAAAGGGCATCCAAATTGGTAATGAAGAAGTTAAACTGTCCCTGTTTGCAGATGATATGATACTATACATAGGAAACCCTAAGACTTCATGAGAAATCTACTGGAACTAATAGAAAGATTCAGCAGAGTAGCAGGATACAAGATAAACATTCAAAAATCACTTGGATTCCTATACACCAATAAGGAGAACGATGAAAAGGAAATCAGGAAAACAATACCATTTTCAATAGTCCCTAAAAAGATAAAATACTTAGGAATACATCTGACCAGGGATGTCAAAGACCTATACAAAGAAAACTACAAAACACTACTGCATGAAACCCAAAGGGATCTACATAAATGGAAAAACATACCATGCTCATGGATAGGCAGACTCAACATTGTGAAAATGACAATTCTACCCAAAGCAATTTACAAATACAATGCAATCCCGATCCAAATACCAACAACAGTCTTCAAAGAGATGGAAAAACTAATCATTAACTTTATATGGAGAGGGAAGAAGCCCTGAATAAGTAAAGCACTACTGAAGAAGAAGAATAAAGTTGGAGGACTCACACTACCTGACTTCAGAACCTACTATACAGCTACAGTAGTCAAAACAGCCTGGTACTGGTACAACGACAGATACATTGACCAATGGAACAGAATTGAGAACCCAGATGTAAATCCATCCACCTACGGTCACCTGATCTTCGACAAGGGCCACAAGTCCATCAAATGGGGAAAAGACAGTCTTTTTAACAAAAGGTGCTGGCAAAACTGGATATCCATTTGCAAAAAAATGAAACAGGACCCATACCTTACGCCGTATACAAAAACTACTTTAAAATGGATCAAAGACCTGAACATAAAGCCTAAAACTATAAAGTTCATAGAAGAAAAAGTAGGAACAACATTTCAGGCCTTACTACATGGCATTAACAGGATACAAACCATAACCATCAATGCACAAACCCCAATAGATAAGCTAGATAGCTGGGATCTTCTAAAAATCAAACACCTATGCTCTTCAAAAGACTTCACCAAAAGAGTAAAAAGAGACCCTACAGACCGGGAAAACATTTTTGGACAGTACAAGTCAGACAAAGGTCTAATCTCCGTAATCTACAAGAAAATCCAACACCTCTACAACAAAAAGACAAATAATCCTATTAAAAAATGGGCAAAGGAAATGAACAGACACTTCACCAAAGAAGACATTCAAATGGCCAACGGACACACGAGGAAATGCTTGGGATCACTAGCCATTAGAGAAATGCAAACTAAAACCACAATGAGATACCATCTCACCCCAGCATTACTGGCACGAATCAAAAACACTGGAAATAACAAATGTTGGAGGGGCTGCGGAGAAATCAGAACTCTTATGCACTGTTGGTGGGAATGCAAAATGATACAACAATTTTGGAAAATGATATGGCCCTTCCTCAGAAAGCTAGAAATAGACACACCATTTGATCCAGCAATCCCACTCCTAGGAATATATCCTAGAGAGATAAGATTCGTCACTCGAATAGACATATGCACACCTATGTTCACGGCAGCATTGTTCACAATAGCAAAACGATGGAAACAACCCAGATGCCCATCAACAGATGAATGGATAAACAAACTATGGTACATACACACAATGGAGTACTATGCAATGAGAAAGAACAACAATGAATCTGTGAAGCATCTCCTAACATGGATGAAACTGGAGGACATTATGCTGAGTGAAATAAGTCAATCCCAAAGGACAAATATTGTATGAGACCTCTATTGTAAAAACCCATGAAAAAGTTCACACACAAAATCTAACAATCTTTGTTGGTTCCCAGGGTTGGGAGGGGTAGGGGGGAAATACTAAATAGGCAATAGATAAGTGGTACCTTGGGTGAAGGGTGAGACAGTACACAATACAGGGGAAACTAGCACAACCTGTACAAGGAAAGGTCATGGAAGTCCCATAGACACATCCAAACTTCCTGAGGGACTGAATTGCTGGGTGGAGGGCTGTGGCGACCATGGTTTCAGGTAACATCTAGATCAATTGGCATGACACAGCTTATAAAGGCAATGCTCTACATTTTACCTTGGTGAGTAGTGTCTGGGGTCTTAAAAGCCTGTGAGCGACCATCGAAGATACTCCACTGGTCTCATCCCTTCGAGAGCAAGGGAGAATGAAGAGAACAGGATACAAGGAAAAGACTAGTCTGAAGGACTAATTGTCCACAGCTACCAAGGCCTCCACCGGCCTGAGTCCAGTACATCTAGATGGTGCCTGGCTGCCACCTCTAACTGCTCTGACCAGGATCACAGCAGAGGGTTCTGGACATAGCTGGAGAAGGATGTAGAACATAATTCTAACTCACAATAAAAGACCATAATTACTGGCCTAAAGGAGACTGGAGAAACCCCAAGAGTATGGTCCCCAGACACCCTTTTAGCTCAGTGGTGAAATTATCTCCGAGGTTCACTGTTCATCTTGGGAGTGGACAACCCCGTAAAACCTAATGAGACTAACGAGGTACAGTAGTCCAGTGACAAGGCCCAGAAGGCAAAAGGGGACAAGGAAGCAAATGATAGGGAACCCAAGGTTAGGTAAGGATATTGTCGATGTGTTATGAGATTGTTAACCATTGTCATAGGGCAACATTTGTAGTAACTGTTAAATGAGAAACTATTTTGTTCTGTTAGCCTTCATCTTAAGTGAGAATAACAGCACAATTGGAAGAGCGTAGTCAATGTCACTGAACTGTGCATGTAGAAATTTTTGAAATGGTGTATCTTTGTCTATGTGTATTTTCACCAAAAAAAAAGTTGAGAAGTTAGAGGGTTGACATGTTGTGGGGTTGTTAACTAATGTCATAAAACAATATGTGTACCACTGTTTCATGAGAAAAAAAAATAGTCCAACTTCTCAGATTATTTGCTCGTAAAAAGATGGAATAAGTATGGTGAAAGGATACAACCCTGGAAGATACATTTTCTGATTTTAAACTTTGCAGTATCCCCTTATTCTGGTCAAATGACTTTCTCTTGGTCTATGTACAGGTTCCACATGAGTACAGTTAAGTGTTCTGGAATTCCCATTCCTCACAATGTTATCCATAATTTGTTATGATCCATGTAGTCGAATGCCTTTGTGTAGCTGACAAAACACAGTAAACATCTTCCTCGTATTCTCTGCTTTCAGCCAAGATCCATCTGACATCAACAGTGATATCCCTAGTTCCATATCCTCTTCTGAACCTGGCTTAAATCTTCTAGCAGTTTCCTATCGATGTAAAGCTGCAGCCCTTTTTCAATTATCTTCAGCAAAATTTTGCTTACATGTGATATTAATAATATTGTTTGATAATTTCTGCATTCCATTGGATCACCTTTCTTTGGAATGGGCATGGATATGTGTCTCTTCCAGTCACCTGGCCAGGTAGCTGTCTTCCAAATTTCTTGGCATAAATGAGTGGGCACTTGAGAGGTACGTCTATTTGTTGAAGTATCTCCATTGGTGTTCTGTCAGTTCCTGGAGCCTTGTATTGTCAGTGCCTTCAGTGTAGCTTACACTTCTGTCAGTACCATCAGTTCTTGATCATACGGTACCTCCTGAAATTGGTGAAAATCAATCAATTTATTTTTAAATGACTCTGTGTATTCCTTCCATCTTCTTTTAATTCTTCCTGCATCGTTAAATATTTTGCCCGTAGAATCCTTCCAAATTGCAACTCGAGGCTTGAATTTTTTCTTCAGTTCTTTCAGCTTGAGAAATATCGAGTGTGTTCTTCCCTTTTGGTTTTCTAACTCCAAGTGTTTGCCTATTTTATTATAGTACTTTATTTTTGTTTCCATATTGAGACATCAGTAATGTTCCAAATAAGGAGGAAAACTAGATGTTCAGTGAGTAGATTGTGCACGGTTAATTACAAAGGCAAGGATAGCAGAAAGAACATTTGGAAATATTAAAAGTGGAGCTAATTTCAAGGGATATATATCTTCTTAGGAAACCCTTGTAGCATAGTGGTTAAGAGCTACAGCTGCTAACCAAAAGGTCAGCAGTTCAAATCCACCAGGTGCTCCTTCGAAACCCTATGGGGCAGTTCTACTCTGTCCTTTAGGGTCACTATGAGTCGGAATCAACTGGACAGCAACCAGTTTGGGTTTTTGTTTTTTTTCTTTTTAGTATCTTCTTAACATTCATTACAGCATTGTTTACAGAAACAAAACAGTTGGGCACACGAGACTGTTTAAGTAAATTACAGTAAAGTTATACAATGGGATACCGTGTGTTATGTGGAGTCCTGGGTGGTGTAAACAGTTAGACACTGGACTAACTGAAAGGTTGGTGGCTTGAACCCACTAGTAGGCACCTCAGAAGATAGACCCTGCTTTCTGCTTCTGAAAGGTCACAGCCCTGAAAACCCTATGGAGCATTCTAATTTGCACACATGGGTGCATCATAAGCCACAATTGGCTCGACAGCAAATAGCACCAACAACCACCACCATGTACCATTAAAAATGAAGCAGTAGAAGAATATGTAATATCGTGGAAAGGTTATCATAATGTTTTGGTGAGAAAAAAAAAAACAGGTTGTAAAAATGTGTAATTTTATACTTCATATTTTTAAATAAATTACATACACATATACTGAAAAAAGACTGTTGTTGTGTGCTTTCAAGTCAATTCCGACTCACAGTGACCTTATATAACAGAGTAAAACTGCCCCATAGAGATTCTTAGGTTGAAATCTTTACGGGAGTAGATCACCAGGTCTTTTCTCTCACAGAATGGCTGGAGGGTTAGAACCACTGACCTTTACGTTAGCAGGCATTGAGCCAACAGGGCTCCTTGAAAGAGAGTAGAGGGATATTAACCAAAATAGTTATGGGTTTATCTGAGATATCATGTGATTTTTGTATTCTAATATTTGCATTTTAATTTTTTTAGAACAGAAGTCAATAATAAAAAAGAAATAAAAGTATTGTCATGGATTGAGTTGTGTCCCCCAAAAATATCTGTCAGCTTGGCTGGGTCATGATTCCCAGTATTGTATGATTGTGTTATCTGATGTGATTTCCTTGTGTTGTAAACTCTATCACTATGATGAGATTGTATGTGATCTTGTGTGTTGTAAATTCTATCACTGTGATGAGGTTATACTGATGAGGTTGACAAGATTAGTGTCTTAATGCAACCTCTTTTGAGATATAAAAGAGAGAAGTGAGCAGAGACACACAGGAACCTCACACCACCAAGAAGGCAGTGCCGCGAGCACAGCGTGTCCTTTGGACCAGAGGTTCCTGCGCTGAGAAGCTCCCAGACCAAAGGAAGACTGATGCATCACAAGGACATCCACCAGAGATGACAGAGAGAGAGAGCTTTTTCCTGGAGCTGAATTTGGACTTGTAGCCTATTGGACTGTGAAAGAATAAACTTCTCTTTGCTAAAGTCATTGACTTGTGATATTTCTGTTGGAGCAGCACTGGATGACTAAGACAAGTATATTTTATCTTGTAATTTTGGAGTGGAGGTAAGAAAGGCTTAATTCCCTCCATAGTCCTTCATTATTGGTCTTTGCGATTCTGTCATGCTTATTCAACACTCAGTCAAATAAAGCAGAAGTATTTGGCTCTGCAGATAACTATGACAATTTTGAGTTGTGTTTGGTACAAACTGTGGATGCAAGTATCATACTAAGCTAGCTTGTGCCTATTGGAGGTAAAAGTCCCTTCCCCTGACACTCATGGACACACTTCAACTCTGCCTCAGATCTTGGCTGTGTTTTTCCTGCTTAGGATTCCACATGCTTAGCACACTTAATCCATAAACCATTCTTGGCTTCTGAATGTATTTATTTCTTTTTGTAAGTGTTGACACTCCAGGGATGTCCCCATTAGAAGATCTGTACCTCTGCATACTTGTCAGTCATTAATCCAGCTCCTGTTACTTGCTACAGTTGTCAATTTAGACCAATCTATAAATGTCAAGCACATTCATTATCTCTGGTGGCACAACGTATCTAAAGTACCAGCTGGAGGTCCTGCCTTTTCTGCCAGTCTCTAGCTGCAAGAAGAACTACATGGAATAAGGTCAGAACTGTGAAAGTCTGTTATGTATCTGGCAGGTGCATGCTCTTCTAGGAATAACTCTGATATTGGGCCACGGTGTTGACAGCCTACTGGGGACTACATTTGAGTGACATATAAGCTTTGACTGCACTGATATAAATGAGCACTAAAACATCATACCATATAGTCTATCCACTTCATTAACAACCCTCACTACTATCCTCCACCTCCCCACCCCGATACATACAAAGGGCAAATGCTTCCAACTGATGTGATGTCCAAGTCACTTAGTAAGTTGAAAGAAAGCACAATGCAGCATGTCAAAAAATGAATATAAAATTATTGCAAAATCTCTGAAAGGAGAACTAATCATTAAAATTGGTGTAGCACAGAGTAGCCGAACTGGATACACATGGACAATGAACACAGAATAAATATTTTAACAATATCCTTGAAAATACGACTTAAGTCTTGGCCAGTCTGGAAAGGGTACTATATGCCGAAGTATAATTGAGCTTGCCTTAATTAAGAATTATAAGACTCGGGCATTAGAGTCTTCAGTTCGTAAGCCTTCAAATCTATTGAATTAACAGACATATATTCTTTTTTGCTCAGTGGTATACTCATAAGAATTCCCAGACACTGGCTCACTGTGTAGCCTTGACATTGGTTAATTTAGATCAAGATATAAAATTTATTTTGGCTGTTGTTGTTGTTCTTAGGTACCTTCGAGTCAGCTCTGACTCACAGTGACCCTATGTATGACAGAACAAAACACTGTCTGGTCATGTGCCATCCTCACAGTCATTATGTTTGAGCTTACTATTGCAGCCACTGTGTCAATCCATCTCACTGACAATCTTCCTCGTTTTCACTGGCTCTCTACTTTAACAAGTATGATGTCCTTCTCCAGGGACTGGTCCCTACTGATAACATGTCCGAAGTACACGAGACTAAGTCTTGTTACCCTCTCTTCCGAGGAGCACTCTGGCTGTATTTCTTCCAAGACAGACTTCTTCATTCTTCTGGCAGTCCATGGTATATTCAATATTCTTAGCTAACACCATAATTCAAAGGCATCAATTCTTCTTTGGTCTTCCTTATTCATTGTCCAGCTTTTGCATGCATATGAGGCAAATGAAAATATTACGGTTGGATCAGGCACACCTTAGTCCTCAAAGTGACATCTTTGCTTTTGAACAGTTTAAAGAGGTCTTTTGCAGCAGATTTGCCCAGTACAAAACGTCATTTGATTTCCTGACTGCTGCTTCCATGGGCGTTGATCACAGATCCAAGTAAAATGAAATCCTTGACAACTTCAATCTTTTTTCCGTTTATCATGATGTTGCTTATTGCTCCAGTTGTGAGGATGTTTGTTTTCTTTATGTTGAGGTGTAATCCATACTGAAGGCTGTGGTCTTTGATCTTCATCAGTAAGTGCTTCAAGTCCTCTTCACTTTCAGCAAGCAAGGTTGTGTCATCTGCATATTGTAGGTTATTAATGAGTCTTCCTCCAATACTGATGTCAGATTCTTCTTCATATAGTCCAGCTTCTTGGATTATTTGCTCCACATACAGATTGAATAAGTATGGTGAAAGGATGCAAACCGGATGCACATCTTTCTTGATTTTAAACCATGCAGTATCCCCTTGCTCTGTTTCAATGACCGCCTCTTGGTCTATGTACAGGTTCTTCATGAGCACAATTAAGTATTAATGACCATTCTTTGCAATGTTGTCTATAATTTGTTATGATCCACACAGTCAAATGCCTTTTCATAGCCAATAAAACACAGGCAAATATCTTTCTGGTATTCTCTGCTTTCAGCCAAGATCCATCTGCCAGTAGCAATGATATTCCTGGTTCCACATCCTTTTCTGAATCCAGCTTGAATTTCTGGCAGTTCCCTGTTGGTGTACTGCCACAACTCCTTTTGAATGATCTTCAGCAAAATTTTACTTGCGTGTGATATTAATGATATTGTTCTATAATTTCCACATTTTGTTGGATCACCTTTCTTTGAAATAGACACAAATACAGATCTCTTCCAGTGGGTTGGCCAGGTAGCTGTCTTCCAAATTTCTGGGCATAGATGAGTGAGCACCTCCAGGGCCACAACCATTTGTTGAAATATCTTAGTAGGTATTCTGTCAAATCCTGGTGACTTGCTTTTCACCAGTGCTACAAGTGAGCATTTACATTGCTACAGAGATGCTGTTGGATGAATGTAGGCTTGGGAAGCTTGTGTATCTTGGTGTAGAGGAGGGTACACATCAGTATAACAGCAAGTGAGAGGCTTAACACCTAGGTTAGTCAGAACCAAATCTAGAGGAATTGTCTAGTAGAATGTGTGAGAAGAAAACTCAGTCTCTCAAGTCAGTAAGGGCAAAATCAAGGCAAATTGCAGTTCTATTCAAACAGGAGCTCAGTGCAGTGCTGATGGCCACGCCCCAAATAGGTGATGGGTAGTTGGTGGATGCTTTTGCAGAAAATATGAGTCATGCTTATACTATAACAATTACTTTGCCATTGTTGATTAATTTTTGAATGCATTTTTGAGCTTTTTAAACTTTCTAAATTTGTTTCCAGAAATTCTAGTTTTGAGAGTGTGCTACAAAGCCCAACAGTCTAGGGTTAGTAGAGGCCGGGCAGTGAAGCTTACCTGCCATGGCCTCTGGGCTAGTGAGGAGTTTGTCCCTCAATTGTGGGCACCACCATACTTTCCATAGGCTTCTGGGGTGTCAGCCACACTATTTAAATGTAGGTGTTCTCTTTTTCCCAGATAAAGATGTCAACAAGTACTTCCTGCCATTTGTCACCTCTTCTCTTCCCCTCGCATTTGCCAAATTAAGGACTCTTTATATAATCTTCTGAAAAAAATCTCTGTAAATCCACTTGTGAGCACTCCTTTACTGAACTCCATAAGTTATAAAAACAAAAGACTAGATTTTGAATTTGATTTCTCTCTTCATTTTAAATGGATTTAAACAAAGATAATAGAACTTTTAAAACAACACCTGAAAAATACAGTTTTTAATATGTCACTGATCACTGTGGCCCATGAACATCTTCTCAAAGAATTCTTTACAATATTTAGGGTCCAAAATGTCTGTGCTGAGAATGTTCATTCTCCACTCAGGAATGGAATTTGAGGAATTCCTCTCACAGATAAAAAGTCAATACTTCTAATCTTGTTCTCTTGAAATAGGACTTAAAAAAAGAAAAAAGACATCTCAGAATGTATCAGGAATAGTCTGAGTTTTTTTTATGTCATCAAATTCAAACATTTACACTTACATATTATTTTTGTTTCCCAAATCACAGTATCATCTTTATTACCTTCTTTACACAAATGAAACTCCTTTAATCTTTGCCCCCAAATTCAGTCCTCGGTGGCCTCCTTTTTCTTTTAGGAAGCCATCTCTTTGAAAGCATTGAATAAATCTGACATTTAAACTCCTCCAATATATTGTCATATATATTTCCACTGCCAGGAGCCTGGAGGCTTATGTTAAAATATAGCTTGGGGTGTAGAAATTACTGTTAAGAAAAGTAAGTCATTTCTTTTCTTTTTCTTAGCAAGAAATAGTCGGCCTTGATCTAAAACACTACTGGGAGCTATTTTCTTTTCTTTACAATTTTAGACCCTGTTTGGTATAGAGGATCCTCAAAGGGGAAGATCCATTAACCCCTTTTCCTAAGACAAAGGCCATTGTTTTTTTTGGTAGTTCAGACACTTCTTAACTCAGACCAAATCTGGGGATGCCTGAATAGACTCCATTTTGACAAGTTTTTAGCGTCCCTTATAATGTCTGTGTCCCTAGGTGGTACAGACGGTTAATGCACTAGGCTGTTAACCAAAAGGTTTGAAGTTCAACTCCACCCAGAGGCTCCTTGGAAGAAAGCTCTGTTGATCTACTTCCAGAAAATCAGCTATTGAAAATCCTATGGAATACAGTTCTACTCTGACACACATAGGATACCCATGGGTTGGAATAGATTCCAACTCAACTGGTTTATAGTGGGTTCCGGTTTACATAGCATCATAAAAATCCTACAGCCAGAAGATACCTTAGAGATTCTCTACTGTGCCTTATTTTTAGAGATGAAGAGAGAAAAATACAGAAAGGTTAAAGGGATAGCTTTTCTGGGTAAACGAAAGCAATTTCAGGTAGAGCCAGAACTAAAATCCTGGCAACTTCACTCTAGAGTTCAGTCTTAGTGTTTCCCGCGGGATGCAAGCAGAAGGCCTTAGTGTTCTCACTCTGAGATTTGAGTGAGGGCATGCAGGTGGGCAATTAAAGAAGCCCTGGTGGTGCAGTGCTTAAAGCAAGTGGCTGTTAACCCAAAAGTTGGTGCTTTGAACCCACCAGCCTCTCTGCAAGAGAATAGTGTGGGAGTCTGTGTCTGTTAAGATTTACACCTTGGAAACCCTATGGGGAAGTTCTACTCTGTCCTGTGGGGGTGCTATGAGTAGGAATTGACTAGGGAGCAATAGATTAATGCCTAAACAGTAGTAGGCATCCTGGTAGAGAGAAGTGTGGGCTCTGTGGGACTCCTAGGAACTGCTTGGCGAGAAGACTGATTTCCTTCCCCATCTAGCTTGGATACATGGTCTGCAAGCAACTTCAACTCCTAGAAGATACTACCGCTACCCTATAAAAGACTTGAGAAGGGAAACTTAATGTGAGGCCAGTCTCTGGTTCTGTGTGGAAAGACAGCTGGTGAGACCCATCAGAATTTCCATTCTGGCATCAGGCACAGGGATGGCTGCTGTTGTTGCATGCTGCCCAGTAGATTCCAACTCATAGCGACCCTATAGGACAGAGTAGAACTGCCCCATAGGATTTCCTAGGCTGTAAATCTTTATGGGAACAGATCACCAGGTCTTTCCTCCTGCAGAGACGCTGGTGGATTTGAACCACTGACCTTTCCCTGACTTTCCTGTTTTAGGGCAACAGAAATGAAGGTGGAGAGTGGCAAAAAAAACAAAAACAAAAACAAAAAACAATACTACGGCAGAAATGGGAGCAGTATCTGCAAATGATACAGTTTAAGCGCTGAGTTTAGTAGGTTTACCAAAGTCTCAGAGAAAGTGGAATTTAGCCCTGGCAGTCTGGTTCTGAAACCCTCACTCTTAGTCTTAATTCTTTTGTTACTATTGTATTAATGGTATAAAAACCAAAAACAAATAAACAAATCAACCCATTGCCTTTGAACCAATTCAGACTTATGGCCACTCTATAGGACAGAGTAGAACTGCCCCATAGGGTGTCCAAGGAACAGTTGGTGGATTCAAACTGCTGACCTTTTGTTTAGCAGCCGAGCTCTCAACCAACGTGCAACCAAAGGTCCATTAATGGTATACCAGCCATGTTTTATGCCTATGGACCTCAGAGGTGAGGTGTTATTCTCTCAAGGTGGGTGTCCTTTTTGAAATACTGAAGCTCAGTAGACTGCAGTTGGAGCATCATTGATGTGTAAGTTGAGCATTCATTAAATGATGCCTCCTGGACATGTTAATTTTGTAAACGTTTGCCTTTTTTTTTTATTTGTGTGAGAACAGGCTTGAAAGCATAATTATGGCTTTCTTGTGTGGTAGGGACCCCTGATGGATTTGTTTTATTTTTTTCTGTGTCATATTTGGAAAACCAGAAGATCCCCATGCAACCCAGTGGAAAGCGTCCACAATAAATTACTTATCTAGCTCTCACTGGTATATTGTCCTACTACAGATTAGTGGCGCCACAGTGTCACTTGCCTTATTTGGTGGCTTGTATTACCAGATCATATTTATCAAAATTCATATTATCAACCAAAAATTTAAGCACACTCAGTTAGCAAACACGCAGTCCAAAACTGAAAACACATGTCATCAAAAAAAAAAAAAAAATAATAATAATAATAATGAGAAAAAAAAGTAACTAAATTAAGCCAACTAACGCTCCAAAATAAACTATCAGGAGAAATGTGGAAAGGAGAAACAAAAATAAGGGTAGCACTTTTAGAGAGCCAGAAAGGAAGAAGTAAGAGTTCTCTGCATTCCTCTATAGATACTAGACACATCATGCGTTGGCCAACTTTTCCTGTAAAAAGGCAGACAGTAAATATTTTGGGCTTTTTGAGGCATATGGTTTCTATCAACAACTTTATTTTTAATTCAAAAGCAGTCATAGACAATACATAAAATAATGGGTGTGGCTATTTCCTAATAAGTTTATTTACAAATGTAGGCAGAGGGCTGGATTTTGCCAACCTCTGAAATAGATCCTGGTGGTTCCAATGGTGAGAGATGTAGAAAAGGAGTAAAAAGTTTGTGTTGTGTTTGTTTTCAGGGTTGGTCTGAGGATTCAATGAGTTAATACATACACAATGCTCAGAATAGTCTCTGGCATCTAATAAGCTCAAAATAAATTATTGTTATTTTTATTACTATTGTTGATTTTGTATGCATATATTTTTTGGGGGGAAGAGACTACATTCACGTAAGTGTCTATGGGACACTTACTAGAAGTATTTCATGTTCAAAATTATCAAGTACCCTCAATAATTCTATTTAAAGAAATACCATAATTTTGACGTAAAATTTTCTGTTAGGCAAAGATGATAAATACAAGTAAAGAGAGTTTCTGAGAAGTGATAGGAACTAACCAGTATATAGATCCAGTTGACACAAAATTTTGATAATTTATTGTGTTTCTGAAGTATCATCAAAGTCAGGTTTAAACTGAAATGCAGTTTTTCATAAAAATTCTGTTAACATACAGTTATTCTCAGTATTGCTAAATTTTTCAATTTAAGAAATAGATGAATCACCAAATTGACCAGTTGTCCTTAGTGTATTTGAAAATAGCCTAGAAATTCTTTCATTCAACCAGGGTATTGAATGACTTCTATATGGCTAACGCTTTTCTAGATGCTGGGCATAAAACAGTAAACAAAAGTGAAAAATAAGTCTATGACCTCACACAGTTTACACTCAGACCATATCAAAAATATAATATGCTTCATAGAATACCATAGTGAATACCTACTCAGCACAAGTTAAAAATGAAAGGAAGGGGAAGAATAAAGTAAACGAGCAGCCCTTGCTTTTTAACTCCTCTTTCCCTTCATCCTCCCTCCCTCCCCTTTTCCCTTCTTTTGCTCCTACTGCTACTGCCCTGCTTGCTTCTCTCCTTCTTCTTCCTCCTCTTTCTCCTCCTTCTGCTTCTCCTGTTCCTTCTCCTCCTTCTCTTTTTTGCCCTCTTCCTTCTTCCGTTCTTGCTCCTCATCCTCCTGTTCCTCTTGGTTTTTTTTTTTCTTCATCTTCTCTTTCTTTTTTTCCTGAACTATTGCGCTTTGTTCAGAGTCGGAAGTCCCAGTGGCCTGAACAGTTT
The DNA here is from genome assembly GCA_030035585.1 of Dugong dugon. Lineage (NCBI taxonomy): Eukaryota > Metazoa > Chordata > Mammalia > Sirenia > Dugongidae > Dugong > Dugong dugon. The sequence goes on from CM057465.1 coordinate 13,526,136, forward strand.
TAATTACATTAACATTTTCTAAGCTTTCTAATTTCCTATTAAGGGACTGTTTTTATTTTTCTCAGGAGCGTTTCAGAAACAACCTCTTTCTTTATACCGCTTTCAAGGTAAAGCAGCAAGTTGATCCAAAGAACTTCTGCCTTATTTGCTAATCATAGACCTTTGTTCTAGAAAAGTCCTTTCTCCTTTTCAAGTGAAATTGCTAAGAATAAATTTCACTCTGTGTCTTGTAGCTCTGTTGAATTCTTTTTCCGCATATGTGTGAGCCTGCTTGAAGGTGTTAGAATTGCAGACTTGAAATTATAAGTATTAAATTTTTTGGCTAAGTCTGTACGTTGAAAATCCAAATAAAGCAGAAATTATCTGATGTTTTGGCCATCTTACTGATACGAGTACTTTGATTAGGTGAGCTTTAATTTAAGGTCACTGTAGGATGATAAAGAGGAGCCCTGGATGGTACAGTGGTTAAAGCACTGGACTGCTAATCAAAAGGTTGGAAGAAAGGCCTAACAATCTACTTCCAAAAAATCAACCATTGAAAACTGCAGGGCAATGAATATATTTTATATGCCTTTCCAGTCATGGTCTTGTAACTCCAACAGTGGCTTCACAGGAGAAAGATGTGGTGGTCTGCTTCCACAGGGATTTGCAGCCTTGGAGACCCTATGGGGTTGCTATGAGTCAGAATGGACTCGCCGGCAGTGGGTTTGGTTTTGGTGGTATGATTTATTTATTAGTGGAATTCAGTGTGACATATGGTTAGTAAGAAGGAAGTCTAGCAAATCGAGCAGCCTGAGTTCGAATCCCAGATCCACGTGTTACAAGTATGTGCTTTTGAGCAATTCATTTGAACCCTTGGAACCTTAATTCTTCATCTGTAAACAGTCATGACAATGCCTACCTTGTTGGGAAATAGTGCATGCACAATACTTTTCTCTTTGTAGGGTGCAAATATTCAATAACTGAAAACTGATGTCAGTAGTAGTACATATGTTTTGTTCCATTCACAATGCCTAAAACAATCTCAGCACATAAATGAGTCTCAATACAAAAATGGGTATATCCTAATAAACTGGTTCAAGAATGTGAGCATAATTTTTGTCTTTTTCCCATTATTCTGATATTTTCGTTTGCAGTCTTAGTTATAAGTTTTTTTTAAAATACTTATTTCAAGGATGTTTTTCTGTAGGACTAAGACCAAGATAGAGTCAACTTGATGGCAACTAACAAGAGTAAGATATCACCAAGAGTGTATATTTGCAAGAGGCAGTGGTTGAAATCTCTTATTAGGTTCATCTGGAAGCACTGTCTGCTTCTTTTTTTTTTTTTTGGTATTTATTCCAGAGACTGATTTCCACATAGTAAGGCTATATAATAATCCAAACAATAGATGCATATTTTTAACTGAAGCATCAACAATCTTTTGGTTGAAAGGTCAAATTTCCAGTTAACAATGAATCAGTAGTGTTGCTGATTCCTTCATCCAATTAAATTGTAAAGGGCTAGACATTAAGTTTTACTATCTATAATATAGAACGAATGTTTGGACTGCCTCAGAATGAACATATACACACCTTAATGAATCTGGGCAGCCCCTGGGTGCTGCGAATGGTTAATGTGCTTGACTGATAACCAAAAAATTGCGGGTTAGAATCCCTCCATTGGTGCCTTGGAAGAAAGGCCTGGTGATCTACTCCCAAAAAATCAGCCACTGAAAACTTCAGTGCAATGAATAGATTTTTTTTTTAATATGCGTTTCTAGCCATGGTCTTGTAAATCCAACAGAATGATTGGCTGGCCACAGTCTTTCAACAGAGTGGTTGATTATTACGCAAATTAAGTTATTTGTTGTCTACTTGGGGGATTGGTCAGTTTATGGTGTTGGTGGGAGGATCATACCTTGAAAATGGCAAGGAGTCGGTTTAAATAAAGGCCAGCCCCACAGAGGTTAAGGGGGACTCACTACCATGGAGAAAAGTCTGGAGCAGAGTGTCCTTTGGACCCGGCGACCATATGCTGAGAACCTCCTAGGCTCAGAAGAGATAGCCATAACACTGAAGATGGTGCAAGACAACTAGAGACAGTAGCAGTGGGTTTGCTGGCCCATGACCAAAAGCTGAGCCCTTCAGGCAAGAGGCTTGCTGACAGAGCTAAAACAGCTGTAATGCTTATGTAGGGCAAGAGAGGCCTGAGTGTGCCCTGTGCAAGGGTTGCACACCTCCCCTCATGGGCATCGGGTGCTTAGGTAGCGTGATGGCAAGAAAGCTTCCCCAGCATGAGCAGCGTGGTGGGATCTGGCAGCAGAGGTTTAGAAGGGCCTAGTGGAAGAGGCTCGGGAGATCCTGTGCAGGGGTCTTCCCGCCAGCAAGGCAAGGCCCAGTGAGGCCCAAGGATACAGCAGAAGCCCTTGGGTAGCGCGGGTGTAGCTGGCGGCAACACTGATGTGAACACTGCATCTAATCTGAAAAATGGAGCGCCTACATGAGAATGGACATAGATAATTTGGTGAAAGGTAAGCATTTCCCCTTTAAGAATCTATTATTATTGATTACTATTTATTTTCTATAAATAATAAGAATGGGTTTCACTTTGCCAACACGGTGTCTCCTGTGTCCAGCTCGATCCAGATGAACATAGCACTCATAGAATGGTTGATGCCAGTGGGTGTAGGTATCCCATTCCTAGTGGTCTAAATGGCTGCCTGGAAATTAGAGGCACAGCCTGTCTGCATGCGCAATGCAGATAGACAGGTACAGGCAGACAAATACCCTGTGGAGCACAGTTCCACTCTGATACACATGGGGTAGCCATGAGTTGGAATCAACTCTACCCAGCTAGTCTGGTTTGATTTTTAAGTGACTCTTTAAACACTTTCACAACATTTTCATAGATTTCTAAGACCTTAGTAACAATGGACTGATTTCATAGACAACTGAGGTCTGAGTAACAATCTAGAAGACAAAGTAGTTCTGTTTTTCTCTTCCTTACATTTCCAGATTCCTAAACTAAAAAGTGGAGCCCTGGTGGTGCAGTTGTTAACAGCTACGGCTCCTAATCAAAAGGTTGGCAGTTCGAGTCCACCAGCCCCTCCTTGGAAACTGTATGGGGAAGTTCTATCCTGTCCTATAGGATTGTTATGAGTTGGAATCGACTCCACGGCAACGGGTTTGGTTTTTTTTTTCTTGGAAGATAAAAAGCAAAGCCCAGTTTTAAGCAGGACTAAAGAAACCACATATTTTTTTAACAAAAGAAATAATACGTTGGGGCCAAAAAGGATCCCTTTCTAGAAGTTTAATTACCATGACTACATTGGCTGAGAATAATATGTTTGGGAAGCTGTTTCAATATTGCAATGCAAGCTGGTTAACAATGCCACAGAAAGTTTAATGTCTGTGAAAATATGTCTGTCATTAGAAACACCAACCTAAACCACGCTTCATTGTGCTTGAAAATCCTTACAACTATTTTGCATTTTGGGTGATCAGAGGCAATTTAGAAATGTTTTTTATGTCTGACGCAGAACAGTGTTGATCCGGGAGATGAAGGAAATGTAGGTTGCTGGTCATATGCAACATTCATTGACACACATTTTGCTTGGCATAGTGTCTTGGACCAATCCCCTCATTTATAGAAGGGAAATGAGGTCCAGAGAGAGAAAATAACCTGTCAGAGGTCATTACTGATAGTCAGTAACCCAGCATGGAATTCTGAACACTTTTAATTTACTAGTATCACTCTCAGGCATACGTCTGATACTATTTTGATACTTTCTTCTTGGAGAAACACCTCCAATGCTCACTTCTCCCCTATTCAGTGGAGAATTCAGTGAATAAAAGAATGAATAAAAACCAAGCCACTGCTGAGTCAATTGCGACTCATGGCAACCCCATGTATGTCAGAGTAGAACTGTGCTCTATAAGGTTTTCAATGGCTGTGACTTTTCAGAAGTGGATTGCCAGGCCTTTCGTCCAAGGCACTGCTGGGTGGATTTGAACTGCCAACCTTTCAGTTAGTAGCTGAGCACTTAACTGTTTGTACCACTCAAGGACTTCGTTTGTTTGTTTATTGTTGTAGTGTAAGTGAAAGTTTACATTTCAAGTTAGTCTCTTATACAAAAATTTATACGTATATTGTTATGTGACCCTAATTGCTCTGCCTATACTGTGACAGCACACTCCTCCTTACCACCCTCAAGGACTTTCTTAAATAAATGAATAGAAAAATAAAATAAAGTCCAGAATTAGAATTCTCATAAGGCAAGATATTTTATCATCTTTCTTTTTTGCAAACCAGTATTATAATAAGAAAAACCATGAAGAGCCTTAGATACTCATCTCAGCTGATCAGTGCCTCCTCCTTCTGGAGGACAAATCCACACGGACCACAACCAGAAAGTTGTTTTGTTAACGGACTTCAAGAAGGGAAGTGAGTTGGAAGATCCAGGACCTGGGGTCAGTAAACAATGATAACCTGAGACATCCCTTTCTATAGCTACACAGGCCAGATATTAGCATTCTTTCCTCTGAACAATACAAAAGAAATCCCTGAAAGTACAATAACTTGTTTTAATCAAAACGACATATGCCAAATGCTCATGTTTTTAGAGCTCTTCATTGGATATTGCTGCTTTTGTTTACTAGCAGTTTACCACCACTGCTAATGCTCCACTATGCTGCTACTAGCCGTCAACGATTACAAGCAGATAGTATAGCAGAAACTGCACATCTACCATTACAGTTAATCCATGCAACAATTGTAGGGAACGGTGTTATACTCCAGGAGGTTAAGTAAAATAGTGGAAACTTGGAGGAAGATGTTGGCATAGTCCTTAGTCTACCATCTGGAAAGGAGACCAAATTGACTCAGGCACAAGAAACACAAGGAAGGCTACATTAACTCAAGAGAAAGGACACGGTTCTGAGTGTTGAGGGAGGTGGAAAGCATAAAAACAATTACCTTGGAGGTTGATTGTTAACAGTATCATACTATCATTAGCAGTAAAGGAGCAATTATCACAGTTAATAAAGTCACATTAAAACATGTGACAGATAAAGAAAGCACAATGGGAGAAATTTAATGGGCTATATTTCCTGCCAGGTTTTATATTGGGTGTTAGATTATTTATAGGACACATGTTCTCAGAAAACAAATGTTTAAATTGGAAATGAGAAAATCTGAAAACATTTGCTTCTTTGAAGCCTTGAGGTTTTACGTTATCCTGGTAATTTATACTCTCTAAAAACTATGCTATTTCTTCTATTATGGCTTTCTAAATATGTTTTTATATAAACTTATTTTATTTTAGAAATAGAAATTTCCATTTAATTTAAAGTAAACCAATTTCATAATATTAGTGAAAAGTGTAACACACGCCCATGGCACCTCTCTGCCTACCCCTCTCTCCTTGCTTCCTTCTCTCTTACAGCAAGCCCTCACTGTCTAGGCTGCGTTTGTTCACCAGGACACTCCATGATCTGCTCTTTCCATGCCACCTTAACTGCTGACTCTGCTATTTTCCTGCTGTTACTGATTCACCTTTACTCATACTATTTCCAGTTACTATACAGAGTAACTATTTCAAGTTACTATACTTCTGCAAAAGAACGCTTCAAAAATTGTAAAAGCAAAGATGTCACTTTGATGACTAAAGTACATCTGGTGCAAGCCATGATCTTTTCAGCTGGCTTATCTGCGTGTGAAAGTTGGCTGATTAAAAAGGAAGACCAAAGACAAATGTACACCTTCCAACTGTGGTGTTGGTGAATAATATTGAATATACCAAGGGCTGTCAAAAGAATGAATAAATCAGTCTTTGAAGAAATACAATGAGAATGAATGTTCCTTAGAAGGAAGAATGGTGAGACTTCAACTTGCTTACTTGGACAGGTCATCAGGAAAGACCTGTCACTAGAAAAGAACGTCATGTTTGGTAAAGCGGAGGGCCAACAAAAATGAGGGAAACCCTCAGTGAGATGGATTGACACAACAGCCACAGCAATGAACTCAGACTTGCCAATGATTGTGAAGATGGTGCAGGACCTGGCAAAGTTTTGTCCTATTACACACAAGGTTGCCACGAGTTGGAGCCAACTCGAGGACAACTAACAAGAACAACAATAACAAAATACTGAGGAAGCCAAGCAGTACTGTAATTTAAAATGAGTTCAGCCAAATGAAGGACCCAAGTTTGAATCCCTGCTCAATTATTTACCAGGCGTATGATGTTGAGCAATTAACCTCCCTGGAGCTCGAGTTCCTCATCTGTAAAATGAGGATACTAAGATAATAAGAACTGTTTTGCAGCAATGTTGTGAGGATCACGTTAGATAAAGTCCATAATGTACCTGGTGCCAGGCCTGCTACAGAGCAGGTGCTCCATAAATGGCAGCTAATAAAACTGTTGCAGAAGAAGCCCTACTATCTGGAGGTAGTGAAAGGGTTCACCTCTCACCTGGAGCCCCTGGGGCTCCACACTGGTCTGACCTGGCAGCTTGTTCTGTGCTCCCTTCCTGGGTTATTCTTATTTATCTGTACCACAAAATTCCAGGCCAGTGTTTCTCCAACTTTAGTGTGCATGCCTCACCTGGGAAGCTTTGACACCACATCGGCAGAACAGTTGGGGCATATGAATAAGGCCTTGCCAAAATGGAAGTCTAGGGTCTCCAGTTAGTCTTTGCTGGTTTGGGTGGGGGTGGGGCCACATATTTTTCTGTGGAGTTTGGCTGAAGTGGAGTACTATTTTCTAAAGGTTTTCTGTTTTGCTAGGCTGCCCCTTTCTTGGCCCTTTGGCTAGAGAGAACAGGCTTTTATGGAACTTTTTTGTCTGAGACCATTGGCATTTCCTGGTTGCTGGCTTCTTCCACTCCAAGTCTGGGATTTATGTGGCAAAAAGAAAAGCCAGGGAACTCACAGTGTGTGGATTCTTGGGTCTTCAAGGTCCCTAGTTGGTCTGTCTTCTTCTCTCCACCTTCAGAGTTCTCTTATGTTTGTTATATATATATATACAGACAAGAAGCAAACATGTATATAAAAAAAGAAACACAAACCTGTTGCTGTTGAGTTGATTCTAACTCATAGAAACCCTATAGGACAGAGAAGAACTGCCCCATAGGGTTTCCAAGGAGCAGCTGGTGGATTCAAACTGCCGACCTTTTGGTTACCAGCCATAGCTCTTAATCAGTATGCCACCAGGGCTCCATATATATATATATTTAGGATTTTCAGTTATTTTTAGTGGGAGGAATAGAGAAAAGTACATCTAGTTCATCTCCCCAGAAGTGGACGTCACTCAATCTACATTTTAACAAGCCCTCCAGGTGATTCTGATGCACGTTAAAGGCTGAGAACTACTGCTTATGAATCTTTGCCTTCTTTATGTTTTTGTAACTCCTCTTCCTTCTACCATACCTGTAGAACATAGAACTGAACAGTTGTGTTTAACACAAAAAGTTTTTTGAGTCACTGTTACTATCTTAGCAGAAAAGCCCTTCCCATATGTGATGGTTAATATTATGTGGCACCTTGGCTAGGCTATGATTCTCAGTGGTTTGGAGGACATTGGACTGATTGTTGTTCCATGATGTAATATAATGTAATTTCTTCCATGATGAGATCTGCTAGGAGCAGCCAATCAGGTGAAAAGGGAGTTTCCTTGGGGGGGTGACCTGCCTCCAGGGTGGTCCTGCAAGGCTCTCTCTTGCTCTGGATCCTGCATCTCACTTGTCATCATCTAACATCTGGTTCTTGGGATGTGAGCCAGCAGCCTGCTGTCTGACCTATAGAGTTTAGGATTTGACAGGTCCCACAGCCCCATGAGCCAGCAACCTGCCATTTGACCTGCCAATTTTGGGTTCATCAGCCCCTGCAACTGTGTGAGTCAGGAGAAGCCTCCAGCTTGACACCTGACCCATGGATTTTGGGATTTGCCAGCCTCCAAAACTGCATGAACCATTTCCTTAAATTAAATCTCTCTCTATATATTTCTATATATACATTTCACTGATTTTGCTCCTCTGGAGAACCCAGTCTAAGACACCTTATTTATAAAGCCCTTTACTGTTCGCTGCTGTGCTTGTGCGTTACATCACTTTAAACTAAAGGGCTTGGTGTAGTTTCAGAAGGTGAGTAGGGTGACTATAATGGGCATGAGAGCCCCCCGTTAGACAGCACAGTCTAGGGTGGCTTTTGAGTGCAGTGCCCTAGGCCAGAGTTTGTAGTTCATACTGAATGTAGAAAAGAAGCAGAAAATGTGATTTCAATTTGAAGATGATTAGGAAATGTGGCTGAGTCTTCTTAAGAATAAAGTGGGTTGTGACAGTTGTTCCCACTGAGGGCAGGTCTGCCCCATGCTCCTTCCTTCACAGTGAGGGTAGATGAGGATTTAGCAACAGCTGGGAATCCCCTGGGGAAGCTGTCTAGTTTGAATAACATTACAGAAGACAAACACAAAAACAACTATGTTTAAATTGGCCTTAATCATCCAGTCATTTCAAGGAGTTATTTATTAATACCATTTGATCTATAAATTGCCCTAACAGTGACCCCCCCCCCCCCCACACACACCATGTTACAGTGGAATAGTTACTTTTGGAATTTTCCAAACTAATACTGGTTATGAGTATAGTAGGCATCTGAAGTCTCTTCACTGTTTTTTTTTAAAAATGTTATAATTAATTGTCAAGGTATTGTTTGCTGTTGACATACTCTCATTGCATCCTCCTTAGCAAATGAAGAAACTGAGGAACTGAAGTGAAAAAAATTTAATTCTCAACAGTTGTTTGTTAAAGGTTATTAAAAAAAAATAGCTGCTGTCAAGTTGATTCTGATTCATAGTGACCCCATGTGTGTCAGAGTAGAATTGTGCTCCACAGGGTTTTCACTGGCTAAATTTGTGGAAGTAGATTGCCAGGTCTTTCTTTTGAGGTGCCTCTGGGTAGACTTGAACCTCCTCCAACCTTCTGTTAGTGGCCAAGAGCATTTAAAAAGTGTCTTAAAAAATAGGCAGCATCAACTAAGTACTTATGGCACCCTGAGTACTGCTCTTAACTTTATATATACATACATTCATGTGTACACACATGGTAACCTACTATTACTATCATCCTGCTGTTTCAATGTGGACACTTAAGTGTGGAGAGTTTAAATTACTGGCCAAGGTCATACCACTGGGAAGTGGCAGAGCCTGGCTGTTAACCAGCTCCAGCTGCCTCTAAAGATCCTGCATAGCTTCAGCTTCTGGACTGGTCCTTTGTCCTTAGCATTATGCTGCACTGTCTTTAATGATCTCAGGCACAACTGACTGATGGCATATGAAAACAGAAATGCTTTTGAAGGGTACAAAGAACAGAACAAAACCCTTCAAACTAGACCTAGAGAGATGAACCTAACAAAGCTAGGATCATTTAGTCAGGTGAAGAGAAGGGTGAGAAGGATGAGGTATGATTGGTTACACCAGTCTGTGAAGAGCTGGGGGTTTCTCCATCTCCACATGAAGCACTCAGGGCAGAAATGATAACATCCCTAGGAGCGCTGATGGCAATGCAATGGTGGATGACAGTTGAGGCTATGAATCTACTTCTCAGAAAACAGGTCTTCTCCCTCCTGCCCATGCTTAGCTACTATTCTTATCTTCTCATGATTATTATAATACTTAAAATACAGAATTATCTAGAATTTCATCTTCAGAATCCTTTGTTTTATATTGTGTGCCTTAAATAATGATTTGTCTTTGCATATTTGTGAATGGTTTGAATTTTACCCCATCACACTCAAATGCAAGAAATATTGCTAATATAATCAATCATTTTTGACCAGATTCCAAATCTTCTATCATCAGGGTGGTGAGAAATTCATTGCTAGTCATAAATGTTTGGGGCTAGAGCAGGTGTGAGCCAGGCTCTGTATTTCCAAGGTCACACATGAAAATAGGGGTCTAGACAGTTTCTGAAAAATTAGAAGAAACTTCTCGTGTTCAATCTGATGATCACTGAGAAATTTGTTATTCAAGTCTTCATGGTCATTACAAAAGAGAACCCTGCTTCTCCATGGACGCTTCAAATCTAGGTGACTCTGCTACACCTGTGTCAAGCCTAGGGGCAGAGGTGGGGGTTTCGGGGCACCTCTCAAGGTACGTGACATGGTCTGCAAAGGAGTCAGGGGTCAATCCTGTTATTCCACCAAGTAGCCTCATCTACTTCCTGGACCTGCAGTATCTCCCCTATCAAAGGCACACAATTGTTTTTCCTGCTTTCCAGCCCAAAGACATTCTCTTCCCTTTTCCTTCTCTGGTTGGCCTAAATTCTCCTCAGCCAATTCAGGCTTTCAAAAACAAGAGCCAGTAATAACAGGCTGGTCTTTGGGCAACTTCTGCCTTTTGCTTGGAACTCAAATACCCTGAATCCCAAAGCTTTCCCATTTTAATGAAGGAGGGGAAAAAAAATACAGTGAGAATAAAATGCAAATTAGTATCTCACTAAACCACTCTACTGTCATTCTTTTAGACTCAGAGAAAGGTTGTATATCCCCCACCAACAAGATACTGCAAATCTATTCTTAGTAAGACTTCAACCTAAAATTGCCATCTGCCGTCATCCTGCTGCCTCCAGTAAAGGGCTTTGTAACTGCTAGACACCAGCTGGTCATTTCTCTCATTATTTAATGCAAATAAGTTCTAGAAGAGAGTACAACGTAAAATAACATTTCAAAATATAATGCCACACTAAAAAAAAAAAAAAAAAATCCAAATGCCAACAGAATGCATTTTTTGGCCATGAGACTAAAAACAGCTTGTTGGAACTCATTTTGTTTGTTATAACTAAGCCACTCTGGAATGGTTTCTTCTTTTCCAATATGTAATGGTTCGTTTCATGTGTGGAACAACTGTAATGAAAACAGCTCCTTGCTAAGTCTTTGCCTTTTGACTTTAAATTGCAATTAAAATAACATTACTCAAATCTCAGTTGTCCTCCATCTCTACCTCTGATACTTAGGTTGTGTTATCTATCTAAAATTATTTGCCTCATATAGAAATACATGAGAAGCAGAGAAAATCAATTTTAATGAAACCATGGATGGGAGAGAAATAGATAGTATTCCAAAAACTCAGAGATTGCCAAGAGCTTTTAAACAGGAGAAACACTCATCATGAAATGCATCAATAAAGGAATTAAAGACTTGGGAGGCAGCCAAAATATACGGTTGCAGGCAAGTGAGTAAAGGGTGTTAATAAATTTACATCCTATTATGGGAGACAGTCAAGGTTAGGTGTTATGGCCAAACAAGAGCTGTCTGAAAATAAAACAGACAAGTTCCAAGCTGTTTAAATTGGGGTAGTGGTGAATTCTGCTTTGGGGATTCTGGGACCACATAGGAATGTTCCAGAGGAGGCAGCAGCTAACTCCCCACTCTCCAAATCCACCCCTATCTAGAATTTTTCTTCTTGTCCTTCATGAAAGCCAAGCCACTGAAACCATAGCTTTTCTGTGTCCAGAGAGTCAATTCAACAGCAGGAGAGCGTGGAAGAGAACCCATCCTCTGTCACCATTCTGACCAAGCTGGGCTCTTCAATTGTTCCCACGTCTATTCTTTCCAATTCTTTTCTTCCCCCACTGCCACCGCCCTCACTCAGGTCACCATTATCTCTCCATTATATCACTATAACGGCCATCATCCCTCTCCCTACATTCAGTTTATTCCCGCTACTGAAAGAATATCTGAAATGCAAATCTGAACATTACAATTCCTTTTGTGACTTCTGGTTGCCTATGGAATGAAGTCCAAACTCTTCAGAATTTGTTTTTCTTTTTTTTATTTTCATCTTATTCATTTTATATCAACATCTAAGTCCCCCTTCTTATTTTAGAAAAAACCCCAGTGTGGGCTACTGGTGGGATGCAACACTTCACTTCCGTCTGATATTCTTCCAACAAATCTTTTCTTCTGAAGTAATCCAGAGTCCATTTTTGTTGCTTGCCAGCAAGAACCCTGACCGATCTACAGAGACTACAAGTCTTCTTGTGATCTGTGTCTTGCTGTTTTTGTTTAGCCTCTTTTCCTGCTGCTCCCAACTCTCTGTTTGATCTAGTCTTTCCAGTCTACTTGGAGTCCCCTGAATGCCTTATGCTTTCTGTCTCCTCCAGGCCTTTGTGCATGCTATTCCCTCCTCCCAGAACACCCTTCCCCTGGCTGGTTTACACATTCTTAGATGTCAGCTTCTTCAGGAAGCTTTTGCTGATACTAAAGGAATGGGTTATCTTTCCTGTAGGGCTGTATGCTTACTCTGTTGAGACAAAACTCTAAACTTGTTTGAGTTTTCCTTGGAGAGTGAAGTCCACGAGGGTACTGGCTGTACAGTTTTCACTGTAATTTCTCCAGCACCTAGCTCCTCAAGGTGTAATATAGGAAAAATAGTAATTATCCCTACGTAATGAGTTGTCAATTTATTTTAGAATACATGAAAAAGAAACACACATATCATTTCCTTTTTTATTTTATTTTTTAATAATAACATAGTCTTGACTATTGGGTGCTAGGATGAATTTTCCTACATTTCAGATATTCACACAGCACCTTTACAAACCTTCTCTGCTCTAAGTAACGCTTGTGTTGTTATCTACCTAATAGTGTTCTTTAAATAAATTCAGTTTTATTAAAATAACTTTATTAAAGAAGGCAACATTGTGGCACTATCATAAACGAAAGCTAGCATTATTTCGTATAATTAGAAGCAAAGAGTAGTACACATTAAAATAAATATACAAAGATTAAACAATTTTACATGAATATTAATATTGAACAATATGTACAATATTGTTTAATATATTTGAAAATTGTTTTGTGTTCAATCACTGGTGCACATACCACACTTTGAAACAATGTTTTACATTATGAGAATCATCTGCAGTCATGTCTTGAGCTAGTCTTTGCCTGCATACTTCACAAAATTGTTAAAACAAACACATGGGATAAATATTAAGTTCTTATAAACTGTGAAGGTCTAACCAGTTGCCTTTGAGTCGATTCTGACTCATGGTGACACCTTATGTGTCAGAGTAGAACCATGATCCATAGGGTTTTTGATGGCTGAGTTTTCAGAAATAGATCGGCAGGCCTTTTGTCCGAGGCAACTGTGGGTGGACTTGAACCTCCAATTTCTCAGTTAGCAGCTGAGCACATTAACTGTTTGCATCACCCAGGGAATCCGAGTCGATTCCAACTCATAGTGACCCTACGGGACAGAGTAGAACTGCCCCATAGGGTTTCCAAGGAGCGGCTGCTGGATTCGAACTGCCAAACTTTTGGTTAGCAGCAGAGCTTGTAAGGTTCTATGCAAGTGTAAATGATTATTAGTTTTATTATTCTATTGAGGAAGATAACCAAGTGGAAGAGTAAGGTCAGGAAGAAGTCTGAGGGAGAGTCATATTTCATTCATATAGTTGCTTGTGAAGAACTCAGTTTTACTGTTAGGCAAACTTTTCAGAGAATGCTAAAATTCAAAGCTATTACAGGAAATTGTATTTCATGTCACTTATTATCAAAGTGACTTTTCAGATTGCAAAGTTGGAAATGTTACACTATAACCTAATCACCCTTCCAGTCTCAGGAAGTCTGCTACTTGGGAAAAAAGTTAGTAGTACATTAAACTTTACTACCAATATAAATCTTTATTTAAATGTAAACACACATGCAGCATACGTATAATAAGCAGATCCCAAATAATTCTATCATAAAGAAGTTTCATTTCCAATTTTCTTCTTCATGTGCTAAGTTTTTAATTTCCTTATTTTAATAATATGATGAACACCTGCCAACCCATCACTCAGTTCAAGAGGTAGAACATTAACAATGACTGTCACATATCTGTGTGGTTTCCCTCAGCCCAACCCCACCTCATTTCCCAGAGGTAACTGTCATCTTGAATTTTGTACTTAATATTCCCTTGCTTTTCCCCCAGAGATTTAACATGTGTGTATGCCTAACTAATACAGTAAAACCTGTGAGAGCTGGAACCTGAGTAAAGCAGAAACTTGTCAGAGAAGTAAATCTCAAATATTTTCCACTAAATACAGAGTGATAAAAAAGTGGTTACTGCATCTTGTCAAAGGTAGAGAATTTGCAAGACCAGGAAAAACAAGGCGATCCTGTGAAGTTCCAGCTCTCACAGGTTTCACTGTACATTATTAAGACTTACTTGTTTTTAAAAATTAGAAAAAGGGCATCAGGTTGTAGTAGCCTTCTGGGAATTGTTTTTGTGCTTAATATTATGTTACAAAGATTCATCTCCACCACTTGTCTGTCAGTTTGTCATACTGTGGTGGCTTGCATGTTGCTGTGATACTGGAAGCTATGCTATTGGTATTTCAAATACCAGCAGGGTCACTCGTGGCAGACAAGTTTAAGTGGAGCTTCCAGACTAAGACAGACTAGGAGAAAGCACCTGGCGATCTACTTCTAAAAAAAAAATCTTCCAGTGAAAACCTTATGAATAGCAGCAAAATATGTCTGATATAGTGCTGGAGGATGAGCCTCTCAGGTTGAAGGCACTCAGAATAAGACTGGGGAAGAGTTGCCTCCTCAAAGTAGAGTTGAACTTAGTGACATGGATGAAGTAAAGTCTTCGGGACCTTCATTTGCTGATATGGCACAACTCAAAATGAGAAGAAACAGCTGCAAACATCCATTAATAATTAGAATGTGGTGTGTACAAAATATAAATCTAGGAAAATTGGAAGTTGTCAAAAATGAAATGGAATGTGTAAAGATCTACATCCTAGGCATTAGTGAGCTGAAATGGACTGGTATTGACCATTTTGATTTGGACAATGATATAACCTCCTATGCAGGGAATGACAACTTGAAGAGGAATGATGTCGCATTCAGGGTCAAAAATAACATTTCACAATCTATCCTGAAGTACAACACTGTCAGTGATAGGATAATATCCATATGCCTACAAGGAAGACCAGTTAACATGACTATTATTCAAATTTAATCACCAGCCACTAATGCCAAACATAAGGAAACTGAAGATTTTTACCAACTTCTGCAGTCTATAATTGAACAAACATGCAATCAGGATGCATTGATAATTACTGGAGATTGTAATTTAAAAGCTGGAAACAAATAAGAAGGATCAGTAGGTGGAAAATATGACCTTGGTGATAGAAACGATGCCAGGGATTGCATGATAGAATTTTGCACGACCCATGACTTATTCATTGCAAGTACCTTTTTCGAACACCATCAACAGCGACTATACATAAGACCTTCACTGGATGGAATGCACAGGAATCAGACTGACTACATCTGTGGAAAGAGATGATGGAGAAGCTCAGTATCATCAGTCAGAACAAGGCTAGGGGCCATCTGGGGAACAGACCATCAATTGTTCATATGCAAGTTCAAGCTGAAGCTGAAGAAAATTAACACAAGTTCACCAGAGCCAAAGTACAACCTTTAGTATACCCCACCTGAATTTAGAGGCAATCTCAAGAATAGATCTGAAGCATTGAACAAGAGTGACAGAAGACCAGACGAGTTGTGGGAGGACATCACACACAAAGAAAGAAAAAAGTCATTAAAAAGAAAAAAAAGATCAAAATGGAAGTCAGAAGAGACTCCAAAACTTGCTTTTGAATGTAGAGTAGCTAAAGCGAGTGGAAGAAATGATGAAGTAAAAGTGCTGAACAGATTTCAACAGACTGCTCGAGAAGACAAAGTAAAGTGTTATAATGAAATGTGCAAAGAACTGGGGTTAGAAAACCAAAAGTGAAGAATACACTCAGCTTTTCTCAAACTGAAAGAATTGAAGAAAAAATCCAAGCCTCAAATTGCAATATTGAAGAATTCTAAGGGGAAAATATTGAACGACACAGGAATCAAAAAGAAGATGGAAGGAATACACAGAGTCACTGTAACAGAAAGAATTGGTCAATGTTCAACCATTTCAGGAGGTAGCATGTGATCAAGAACCAATGGGACTAAAGGAAGAAGTCCAAGCTGCACTGAAGGCATTGGTGAAAAACAAGGCTCCAGGAATTGACGGAATATCAATTGAGATGTCTCAACAAACAGATGTTAATGCTGGAAGTATTGACTCATCTGTGCCAAGAAATTAGGAAGACAGCTACTTGACAAACCAACTGGATCCGATCTATGTTTATGCCCATTCCAAAGAAAGATGATCCAATGGAATGAGGAAATTTTAAACAATATCATTAATATCACATGCAAGTAAAATTTTGCTGAAAATCATTCAAAAATGGTTGCAGCAGTACATCGACAGGGAACTGCCAGAAATTCAAGCTGATTCAGAAGAGGATGTGGAAGGAGGGATATCATTGCTGATATCAGATGGATCCTGGCTGAAAGCAGAGACTACCAGAAAGATGTTTACCTGTGTTTTATTGACTATGCAAAGGCATTTGACTGTGTGGATCATAACAAATTATGGATAACATTGCAAAGAATGTGTATTCCAGAACACTTAATTGTGCTCATAAGGAACCTGTACATAGACCAAGAGGCAGTTGTTTGAACAGAACGAGGGGACACTGTGTGGTCTAAAATCAGGAAAGGTGTATGTCTTTCTATCCATGAGCAAGGTATGTTTTTCCACTTTTGTGGGCCTCTTTTGGTTTCTTGCAATAGTGTCTTGTAGTTTTCATTGTGTAGGTCTTTTACATCTTTGGTTAAATTTATTCCTAAGTATTTTATCTTCTTGGGGGCTTTGTAAACGGTATTGATTGGATGATTTCCTCTTTGAAGTTTTCTTTGTTGGTGTAAAGGAATCCAACTGAATTTTGTATATTTATCTTGCATCCTGAATACTGAACTCTTCTATTAGTTCCAGTAGTTTTCTTGTGGATTCTTTGGGGTTTTCTGTGTATAAGATCATATCATCTGCAAATAGAGATACTTTCACTTCTTCCCTACCCATTTGGATGCCCTTAAGTATGGTGTATCCTTTCACCATACCTATTCAATCTGTATTCTGAACAAATAACCCAAGAAGCTAGATATAAGAACAGTGTGGCATCAGGACTGGTGGAAGACTCATTAACAATCCGCAATATTAGATGACACAAACTTGTTTGCTGAAAGTGAAGAGGACTCGAAGCACTTCCTGATGAAGATCAGACTACAGCCTTCAGTCTGGATTACACCTCAACATAAAGAGAACAAAAATCCTCACAACTGGACCAATAAGCAACATCATTATAAGCAGAGAAAAAATTGAAGTTGTCAAGGATTTCATTCTACTCGGATCCGTAATCAACGCCCATGGAAGCAGCAGTCAAGAAATCAATCGATGTATTGCATTGGACAAATCTACTGCAAAAGACCTCTTCAAAGTGTTAAAAAGTGAAGATGTCACTTTGAGGACTAAGTTGTGCCTGACCCAAGCCATGCCATTTTCAATTGCCTCCGATACATGGGAAAGCTAGACAATGAATAAGACCGAAGAAGAATCGATGCCAGAATGCCCTTTAGAAGCAAGGATGGAGAGACTTCATTTCATGTTTTGGACATGTTATCAGGAGGGACCAGTCCCTAGAGAAGGATATCATGCTTGGCAAGGTAGAGGGTCAGTGAAAAAGAGGAAGACCCTCAAAGAGATGGATTGATACAGTGGTTGCAACAATGGGCTCAAACATAGTAAAGATTGTAAGGATGGCGCAGGACGCGGCAGTGTTTCGTTCTGTTGTTCCTAGGGGGGCTATGATTTGGAACCGACTCAATGACACCTAACAACAATAATGAGAAGATTAATCCCTATTGTTGTATATGTCATTGTTATGTTGTGTGCTATCGAGTTGATTCCCACTCATAGCAACCCTATGTGACAGAGTATAACCACCTTATAGGGTTTCTTAGGCTGTAATCTCTGTGGGAGGAAATCGCCAGGTCTTTTCTTACACAGATTGGCCGGTGGGTTGGAACTACCAACCTTTAGGTTAGCAGCTGAGCACTTAACCATTGCTTCACCAGAGTTCCTGATATACAGCAATAAAAATAATGAACTGCAGGTGTATGTATAACAATTATAAGTATCTATATATATAACTATTGTAAATGACAGTTATTATATGTATAGTGTTATATATATGTATTTGTCATTTACAGTTGTTATATATAAGCTGTAGTTCATTATTTTTATTGCTGTATGTGTGTAGAAAATTATTTATCCATTCTTCTGCATATGAAAGTCTGAATTGTCTTGAGTTTTTTGCTACTACAGCTGTGCTGTTGTTGAACAAAGGAGAATAAGCTAAGAGCATGCTCAGATTTCAGTGCAGCTTTCAGACTAAGATGGACTAGCAAGAAAGGGCTGGCAATCTACTTTCTAAAATCAGCCAGTGAAAACCCTATAAATCACAAATGTCCAATCAACAATCCATCGTGGGGATGGTGCAGGACTGAGAGTGGCCAGCGTTCTGTTCTTTTGTGCTTGAGGGCACAATGAATCAGGGAGCTGACTGAACTGTAGCTAATAACCACCCAACACAACTTTGGTTGGTAAGCTGTTGAAAGAATTAGAAAATGAATGGCATGTAGAATTATAATTTTGCAATAAATTCCATTTTCTTTTCTTCTTGATTACTTTTTTGGTATTCCTCCATGTTCTTTTCACAAGAAGTCACTCACTTTCATTTCATAAGGAACTCTATTTGGGACTAGGGCAGGATGTTTGCCCTTCCTTCAGAAAGTTTAATCTATAGCAGTTTATTATTCAATGTTTATTTAGTAAACATTGGTTGAGCAGGTGCGATGTGCTGTGCACTAGACTGGGCTATAAGGCCGTGAAAATGAACAAAGCAGAGACCACAATCTAGTGGGGAAAATGGATTTCCAAGCAAAGACTTTCTTTTAGAATTAATTTAATTGTTGAAATAATGATTCATTTATATGGCTTAAAACTTTAAAAGTAAAATACCTTCCTTCTACCATTGTCCATCTGCACAGTTCACAAACCACACCTTCCACAGGTAAGCAGTGTTATTAATTTGTTGTGTATTTTTCCAGAGAATTTATGCATATATGAATATGCACAAATGGTAGATTATTTCATATACTGTTTTGCATTTTAGTGTTTTTTACTTTGTATCTTGGAGATCTGTCTACATCAATACACAGAAGTCTTATTTATTATTTTATATAGGTGCATAGTTTCATTGTATTGATATTCTAGAATTTATTTCACCAGCTTCCTATAGACATTGAAATTATTTTCCAATATTTTTCTATAACAAATAATGTTGCAATGAAGAGCCTTGTGCATACGTCATTTAACCAGCTCATACACGCAGTCTAGCAGTAAAATTGTTCAGAAGAAAATATGAATTTGTACTTTTGATAGATATTGACAAATTGTCATCCACTGAAGTTATGCTAGCAGCCCTGGTGGCACAATGGTTAAGTGCTCAGATGTGAACCAAAAGGTCAGTGGTTCAAATCCACCAGCCACTCCACAGGAGAAGGATGTGGCAGCCTGCTTCGGTAGATTTATAGCCTTGGAAACCCTGTGGAGCAATTCTACTCTGTCCTATAGGGTCATTATGAGATGGCCAGGGGTTTTGTTTTGTTTTGTTTTGGAGTTATGCCAGTTTCCACACTTACCAGTAGTGAATGGAGGTGCCCATGTCTTCACCTCATTGCCAACACACGTGTTATCAGAAAATTTTATTTTGGCTGATTTGTTGGGTAGAAGATGATGTGGTGTTCATTCTCATAACTCTTATTTGGAATGAAATTAAACATCTTTTTATATGTTTAAGAGCCCTTTTTACTGCCGTTTAAGCAGATAAAGTTAGTGTCATGTAAATGGGGGCTATGGATGTATTTGATCTAAGTACAATAGAAGCAATAGGGAAGGAGCAGCTTATCATCCGTCTCCCTGAAAGCAAAAATTCAGCAGTTTGCTTCAATTGATTGTTTCTTAAAACATCTCACCAGCTGACGGATGGTGAAAGTAGGACAAGGACATTTTTTCCCATTTTTCCCCCTGCCCTATCCGTAGTACTTGTATTACCTCAGCCTCAGCTTATGGATTGCTACAATTTTTTTGTAGAAGTTTGGTTTCATTCAGCTTACTTGAGTTCATGATTGTCACCATTTGGTTCTTCTGGTGCCATTTTTACTACTGCCTTTATACATACGATATTTTGAAGTTCAAATGTATTACATGTCTAATTGTTACAATTATAACAAATAATTTCTAACTTGCATATCATTTAAGAGTTAACAAAAGGCCTTAAGACTGATTATCTCATTTAATTCTCTCAACAACTGTGCTATTTACCCTTGAGAAATTGCCTCCATTTTACACAGATAAATTAGGTTACTTGATTCCTGTCTCACAGCTAGACTACCCTGGGGCACGTGGGAGCCCACACCCAAGAATTCTAACTCCAAGTCGGATATATTTTCTACTTAGACTCATGGTAATTGGCTATGACAAAATAAGCTTTGGTTCTCCATTGCGTCTGTCTGCCTCTGTCCTCTGAGTCCACAGAGATGTTGTTAGTCAGCCTGGAGAGCAAAGAACTAATTGGCTCTCATCCACCTGATTTCCCTCCCCAGCCCTCACTTGTATTGACTTTTCTCTGGGTCTAGCTGTTAGCACACAAACTCTAGTCAGAGTAACTTAAAAGACTTGCTTCACAGGCAAGTTGGTGCACAATTGATTAGGAATTTCTTCCAGCCTCCTCCTGACCTGGTCTTTATACAAGGTTTGTCACTACAATCAGAAGGACTGAATCACTTACCTTGTCTATTGGGATATTTGTTCAGCCCAAGAGCCTTTTCTTTTCAGCACAGAAAAGCTGTGTGTGGTATCCTTCTTTGTGCAAGGCACTCTGTTTTATTTTGCCTTTAGCCTCCATGGCATCCACTGATAATTTCTTAAGTGATACTGATTCCGTTGAAAACAAAAACTACATCAGGAACAGAGGGTGTGGCATATTGACTTAGCTTTGAAGCTGTTCCTTTCTGGTAATATCGGTTATTTGCATGAGCTCTACTGGCCACATCCCTGAGGATATTTAAGAAACAAATCCAGCTGAGTAACGAGTCTTGCCTTGGAATGAGTGCACTTCCTTGTATAAAGTCAAGAACAAAACGTTTCAGATTGATTAACTCCTTTAGGCAGGGGTAGATAACCCAGTAAGCAAGGTAAGCACGGGATTACTTGTGCTTACTTACTAATCTGTAGTGAGCAGTTTCATATGGGTTTCACCACATGTGAAATTGTTCACTACGAATTAGTAAGTAAGCACAAGTAAACCCTTGTTACCTTGTTTACTAGGTCATCCACCCCTATCAGGGATTATAAACTTGAAAAAAGGCTTTGATTCTGTAGGAAGCTGTTGCGGGGTTGGGAGAGAAATAGATGCCAGTCATACCTAGAAGAAGAATGTTTGATATGGTGAAGAAATGTGAAATTGTTCACTACAGATGATCTGGTAAGCAAGGTAAGCACTATACTTAACTTGCTTATTGGATAATCTGCTTCTGCATTTAGGAGTAATGAGCTGACCTCAGACTCAGTAGGCACAGAAGGTGTTGAAGAGACAGAAATGACTTTCGAAAAAGCTTACAAAGTACAGTTAAGGAGATTAAGATGCAAAATGCTATTAAATTCAATGCCTCCCAAGAAATTCATGTTGTTCATTTAATTAAAAATTCCATCCTTATCATATTCACCTTCTTTTTATCTGTTTTTTACCCTTTCCTCTACAAATCTAATTTATTTAAAATTTTTACCTCCTATTTCTCCTTTCACTTCTGTATCTCCAGAACTGTGTAGTCACTCAATAAATTTTTGTTGCGTTAATGATTGAATGATTTTAGGCCAGTACATCTTCATCTGTTCTCTGGTGCCTCTCCTATCTTTTTTGGTAGACTTTCTCTTCTCTATCCTATACCTTATGCCTTTTTCTTTCTGTTGTTTTGGCTCTATCAACATTTAAAATTACATGTCTTTTTCATCAACAAATAAACAAATGAAACTTCCTCAACCAAGTGATCCCCCTGCAGCTATCACTAGATCATTCTCCCTGCCCAAAGTTTATATATATCTGTCTACCCTCACTGTTCCCTTTCCTCACTTCTGCATTTTTTTATCTCATTGCAACATTGCATCTGTCCACTAAACTCAAAGGTCACTTCCCAATGCTTATTTGACTTGAACTTGTTTTTTTAATATCATTTAACACTGTTGGCCACTTGCTCCTTTGGAGAACACTTCTTTATATTGGCTTCATGGCCCAGAATTTTCCTAGTTTTTTCCCTACCCCTCTGGATGCTCCGTCTCTGTTTCCTCTGAGGGCTTCTCTCCTCAGTTTGCCCCTTAGATATTTCTGCCCTCATCCTTCAGGGACACTCTACATACTTTCCTTGGGTAGTTCTTTTCGATCTTCTGTCTTCTATGCTCTCTCTCCCAGAGAACTCTCTGGAGCTCCCAGACCTACTTATGGAACTGCCTATGAATGTCTGCTCCTGGGTACCTTTGGGAATCTCACACTCAAGATGCCCAAAACTAATGTCATCTCTTTCAGAATTCTGTTTCTCTTTCTATTTCTCAATTTCAGTGAGTCCTGGATAGTGCTATCACCTAATCAATTGTCCAATCCAAGCCAGAAGCAGAGGCATCATCCATAACTTCTTGCTCATCCTCATCCTATATGGAATCACAGGATTCTCTCATTTAAACATTTAAATATTTCTTCTTTCAGTACAGGCCACCATCACATTTCACTTTTATTACTGAGACTTTCTCCCAAGTGTCCTCTCCACCTTCATTCTTGCAGCCTTCAGTCCATTCCCATAGACAGTCAGATAGACCTTTCCATGATGTAAATTTGAACACATCCCTCTCAAATTAAAGTCCCTCATTTATCTTAGTATTAAATTAAAATGCCTTGGCATGTCTGAAAAAGATCCTACAGGAGTCTAATACACTGCCACTACCCCTTTTACAGTCTATGCTTCAGACATACTAGTCTTCAGGTCTCAGTTTAGCTGTCACTTCCTCCAGAAAGTCTTTTCTGGCCACCAGGAGCTGAGTTAAGAGTCCTTTTTATTTTATTTTTCCACCGCATACTAATATCACATTTTTCAGTGCATTATAATTAGCACTTTACTCGTAAATCTACTGAAGTGTAAGCTCCTTGAAGACAGAGGTTGCTTTTGCATTCTCGTTATTGTATCCCAAGGACATTTCCTGGCATATACTAAATACTCATTTAATATTTATAAAATGAAAAGAAGAGCCTGTCTGAATTACTTGATATAGGCCCTACTATTATATAAAAGTTCAGACCATAATGATATATATATGTATATATATATATACAAATATATATAAACATACACACACCCCCACACACACAAGCTCTAAGTAAAAATTTCATAGGAACCAAATGAGAACAGGAAAAGAAATAATAATGGGTTAACTCAGCCTTATAGCGATGTCAGTTTTTGTACTAAAACCTATTGCTATTTAGTGCTGATGTAAGTATAGCATTTTATGGCTGCAATTGTCTTATCTATAGTTCAATGCCCTGTGAAATACTGGAATCATGTTTCTGGCATAAATTGAAGTTAAGTCTATTGAGAATGAACAGAGTGTACTAGTCATTGAGTAGCTGTTCCACACAGTGACACTTGGATTGGTTCTTGAATTTCCCAGTTGGAAACTCAGTCAATGATCAGATGTCGTCACAAAAGAATATAATAAAGACCGTTATTAGCAATGATAAAAATATCTCATGGATGGATGCATTTACGCTATTTACTAAACACATGAATGCACACATAGATTCAAGTCAATTAGTATTTACTGAAAACCAGAGACCCAGTGTCAGACAATATAGCTATATAAACCATAGCACATATAGAAAAATGCTGTTTTAAATAATACTTTTGTTATTTATTTTTATTTTAACATTTTACAATTGATAAAAATGTTGTGCATCTCATAAAAAAGCTAACATTTATATAAATCTTTTTTTTGTTGTCTCATTTGATCCTCACAAATACCCCTAAAATACTGAGCAGTTATCATTCTCACTCTAGAGATAAGGAAACTGAGGCAAAGTTTATTTATTCATTGATACATCAACTATTGGACATGTCCTCTGAGCTAGACATCTCACTACAACTCCTCTAGCCTTTCCAATAATTTTAAAGACACTTAATTCCTGAATTAAATGTCTTCCTGTTTAAAATGCCCAGAGAAGTTTCTGTTTTCTGTATAGAACTATTGTCTTAAGCTGGGTTCTCTAGAGAAGCAAAACTAGTAAAGTGTGTAAATATATACACAGAGAGATTTACATGAAGGAAATGGCTCACATGGTTGTAAAGACTGGGAAATTCCAAGTCCGTGGGTAAAGCTGGAGGCTTCTCCTGACTCATGTAGCTGCAGGGGCTGGCGAACCCAAGATTGGCAGGTCAGACTGCAGGGCTCTGGCTCACAGGCTGCAGAGACTGATGAATCCCGAGGTCAGCATGCAAGATGGCAGGTAAGCTGCTAGCTCAAGTCCCAAGAACTGGAGGTCAGATGAACATGAGCCAGCGACAGAATCCAGAGCAAGCAAAAGCCCCCT
Organism: Dugong dugon; assembly: GCA_030035585.1. Classification (NCBI taxonomy): domain Eukaryota; kingdom Metazoa; phylum Chordata; class Mammalia; order Sirenia; family Dugongidae; genus Dugong; species Dugong dugon. The sequence continues at coordinate 13,550,741 of CM057465.1, forward strand.
TACTCCCCACCTTGCCAGAAAGTTCATCTATATTGGATGTAGGCCACACCCCCAAGGAAACTCCCTTTCAACTGATTGGCTACTCACAGCAGATCCCATCATGGAGGTGATCACATTTTATCAGATCTCATCATGGAGGTGATAACATCATCATAAGACTGCCAAACTCCATCAAAACTGCCAAACCACTGAGAATCATGGCCCAGCCAAGTTGACATATAACCTTAATGATCACAACTATGAAGAATACCTACCCATGTACTTAAATTAACTTGAAGAATTTCTGTTCTTCCAACCAAACTTGCTATGACTAACACAAGGGAGATAGCAAGAAAATGTCATATGTTTGAATCATTCAAAAAGTGTAAAGGCTAGTGACTTGGGTGGGCTCATACATCTTGTAATAGTGAAGCCAGGGTTTGAATCCAGATTTTCTGATTTAAGATTCCATAGTTTTTTCCTTATACCACACTTTCAATTTTTTAAAGCAGTTAGCATATTACTTCTAAAGTCAGGCAATCAAAGTACATTTTTCCAATTGAACTGAATTTTCAGCATCCCACAGGATTTATTTTAAATATTAACCATTTCACTCTTTTCGGAAACAAGAAGATCCTTTATATTTGGAAAAACAGAGTAGAAGTGAGAAAAGATTAAAAATATAAGATTTTTCATTACATACTGTAATAGGATTTGATTGTTTGATTGTGAGAAAACACCATTTAATACAAAGATTTAAAATTCATGGGCATATTATTCATGAAAATTATTTCTGACTCTGAGTTTTTATTTAAATTCTTTCTCTTACCAAAGTCAGTTGATTTGTTCAGCAAAAATTCCATCATTTCAGAGCAATATAACTTAACAGTTATCATGGCCTCATGTGCATTGTCTAAGATGACTAGAATGACCACTGATCTGCTAGAATTATGTAGAACTGCTGTATACACAACTACATTTTATTGTTATTTTTCATGCAATCTAAGATTCCTAAATATAAGATCTATGATAAATTTCACGTAAGAGTTGTATACTATAGATTATGAAGAATTTAAGTAAGGTACTTTCAAAGGTAATAAGTGACATCATATATGTATGAACAAATAACTACATGAAGGGATGACTAATTCTGCACACAGGCAATAAGAGAAACATTTATTCCAGGTTTCAAGGAATAAGTAGGAGTGTCCCAGACCTGGGAAGTGGGATCAAAGGACATGCTAGTTAGAAAGAACAGCACCGAGTAACAGAAAATCACTATGTACTCAAAGAGCATGACACACATGGAGAAAGTTATGTTTATGTCTCTGTAGTGAAAGATACAATGTGTAGAACAGACTGAGATGAAGTCATGAGGGTACAGAAGGTGGAATTTTATCCTCTGGCCACAGAGGCATTAATAATGGTAGTGACATATTCAGATTTATTGTTAGAGGTAAATCTGATGGCAGTATTAAAAATAAGCAAGAAGTATAAAAAGGAGGTTTGAGATCTTCTGAGAAACATGGCACTATATTCAGAAGTACCATGCCGTCCCTCTAAAGCAAAGATCCAAGAAAGTAAGTCATGTCAGACCTGAAACCCTAAGCATCAAATGAAAAGATGAAGAACTCAGCCAAGCACCAAATAGAATAAGAAACTGACAGAGAACAGGGAGCAAGGAGAGATACATGCAGAGGTCCCCTGTCGGCTACTGCAGCATGGATTCACCATCTTGGACTCCTACTGGAGATCAGTGAACAGGGGGTACGAGAAAGCAGCTTCACGGAACTTCCAGTGGGAGACAGAACAACCGGTAACCAATGATATATGCGTTTCCACCCCCCAACCTTTTTCACCCCCCCTCGGCCTCCTCTGCTTCCCACGACTACAGTCTCTTGGCTGGGAAGCACCGACTTCACCCCAGTATCGCTTGGATTCCACCCACCTGTACTGGACGGCTACGTGAGTGCCATTTTTTGGCTGTCGGTGTTACATTTTTCCACTTCATTAGATTTCTTCCTTACCTCTCACCACCTCCCCCTCCTTTCTCTCAAATACATGACACTGTGTCCATTTTTGCTTCTTCCTGGGTGGGCTGTGAGGCCCTGCTCGACTGTGGAACTACTTCCCAGCCCATGCCGCCGTGCTGGTGGGACCCCTGGGGTATCTCTTTGTTTGTTTGCTTGCTCTGATTTGTTCTGTTTTGATTTGATTGCTTTCTTTTTCTTTTCTCAGCCTGTGAGCCCCTTCCAGCCAGGCACTGACACGCAGCTTGGGAGATACTTCCTTATTCTGTGCAGATGCACAGTGACATCCCTGGGAGCATTTCTTTATTCTTTTTTTTTTCTTTTCTTTTTTTTTATGTTTCTTTGTTTTGTTTTCTTCTCTCTCTTTTTCCCTTTTTGCCTTTCTTCATTTCCAGTTTCTCGATTTATTCATTTTTTTCTTTTACCGTTTTTCTTTTTGTTTTTCTCCATTTCTCAATCTCTCATCTCTCCACTCCAGTGGTAAGCTCCTTTAGCACTCTTTTTTGTTTGTGTGTATGTTTTAGGCTCCTGTGCCTCTCTCCTCTCTCCCATACCCATCTTAGCTCCACACATCACAATCTCACCCCTCCTTCCTGCCTACCTGCACTGGGTGCTGAACTTCACACCCCAAGGAACACAGGCACGGCCTACCGGAGCCTGCTGTGCACTGATTCCCAGCCTGCCCTGTCGGCCCTAGTACATGCAACAAACAACACATCCCAGCAATTACACTTCAGCTGGACCTGCCCTGCTGTGCTATACCTGAGTGACCTACCCTGCCCATTGGAGAAGGAGGTGAAAAGTACTGAGCCCACAGACAAGCAAACAACAAAAAATGCACAGCCCACCTGCTCAGACATAACCAAATAAAACAAAAAAGTAGGATGAAAAACACAAATCTATAATTAATAAATGAGGAAAATAATTACTGAATGCCGCAAGGACAGCAGACAATATCAAAACATATATAAAAACAGGACAGGATGGTTCCAGTAGGTGTCCAAAATAAAACACCAGTAGACTTTCCAGTAGAAGAACAGGCACTAGAACTACCTGATAGGGAATTCAAACCTCTAATATTCAGAATTATCCAAGAATTGAAGCAAAAAGCGACAAAAATGAACAAAAAATATACAAATTCATGGAAAAGTTAGAAAAATTCATGGAAAATACAGACAAAAAAATGGAAGAATACAAGAAAATAATACAGGAACAAATGCTAAAATAAATTCACAACTAGAAATAAAAAAACAACAATTAGAAATCTAAAAGAGAAACAACAAGATTTCAGAAATGAACGGTGTCATAGAAGGGCTGAGGAGCAGGTTTGAAATGATGGAAGACAGGATCAGCGAAATTGAAAACAAACACTTGGCTACAACTCTGAGGAAAAATCAGAAAAAAGAACAAAGAAAAATGAAGAAACCCTGAGAATCATTGAGGAATTGCTGACAGAAAGCTTCCCCAATATCATGAAAGATGAAAATCTGACCATCCAAGAAGCTCAACAAACCCTGTATAGGATAGACCCCAAAAGAAAATCACTGAGGCATTTCATAATCACACTAGCTAAAACCAAAGACAAACAAACAATCCTGAAAGCAGCCCGAGAAAAACAAAAAGTCACATACAGAGGAGAAACAATAAGACTAAGCTCGGATTATTCAGCAGAAACCAAGCAGGCAAGAAGGCAATGGGATGACATCTTTAAAACCTTGCAAGAAAAAAATTGCCAACCAAGAATAATATATCCCACAAAACTCTCATTCAAATTAGATCATTTCCAGATAAACAGAAATTAAGGGACTATGTAAAAATAAAACCAAACTTACAAGACTTATTAAAGGGAGTCCTTTGATCTGAGAACAAACAATATCAGACCACAGGCTGAGCTAGGACACAGGATTGTAATAGCCAGATACCAACCTAGGAAATGAACTCTTAAGGACTATCCAAAACTGAAAGAATTACAAAAGGGAACCAGACAGGTTAATCAGCAAAGGACTACAACATCGGAACAATAAAAGAAGGAATAAATGGTGTAGGTATAGAACCTTCTAATGGAGAGGAAGGCAAGGTGATACTAAGTAATAATAGACTAGTTCAAACCTAGGAAGATAAGGGTAAATTTCAAGGTAACCACAAAGAAAGTTAACAAACCTACTCATCAAAATAAAGAAAAACTTAAAGTCTCAGTAAAAACAAAACCTACAAAAACAAAAGCAATGAAAAAAAAAGATCCACCAACAAAAGGAATTCAACACAGGAGACCGAGAGGAACAAAGAAAACATCAGGACCACATGAAAAGACACTACAAAATGACAGCAATAAACTCACATGTACCAATAATTATACTGAATGTAGATGGCCTAAATGCACCCATAAAGAGATGGAGAGTGACAGAATGGATAAAAAACAGGATCCAACGAATAGGCTGTCTACAAGAGACACACCTTAGAAACAAAGATGTAAATTTATTAAAAATCAAAGGATGGGAAAAAATATATCAAGCAAACAACTACCAAAAAAGAGCAGGAGTAGCAAAACTAACCTCAGATAAAATAGACTTTAAAACAAAATCCACCATAAACTACAAGGAAGGACACTATATAATCATTAAGGGGATGATCCATCATGAAGACATACCATAATAAACATCTACGCACCAAATGACAGGGCTCCTAAATACATAAAACAAACTCTAACAGCACTGAAAAGAGAAGCTGACAGTTCCACAATAATACTAGGAGACTTCAACACACCACTCTTGGTAAAGGACAGAACATCTAGAAAAAACTCCACAAAGATACAGAAGAACTAAAGTGCAAAATCAGCCAACTTGACCTCATAGACATATATACAACACTACACTCAACAGCTGCAAAGTACACATTCTTTTCCAATGCACATGTAACATTCTCCAGAATAGTCTACATCTTAGGCCACAGAGCAATCCTCAACGAGATCCAAAACATTGAGATAATACAAAGTATCTTCTCTGACCACAACACCATCAAGGTAGAAATTAACAACAGGAAGAACAAGGAAAAAAAAATCAATCACATGCAAACTAAATAACACCCAGTTCACACATCATTGGGTAATAGAAGAAATCAGAGATGGAATCAAAAAAATTCTAGAATCAAATGAGAATGAAAACACATCATACCAAACCCTTTGGGACACAGAAAAGGCTGTCCTCAGAGGACAATTTATAGCAATAGATACACACATCAAAAAAGAAGAAAGGGACAAAATCAAAACAATAACTACAGAACTCCAACAAACAGAAAGAGAACAGCAAAAAAACTCACAGCCACTAGAAGAAAGAAAATAATAAAGATCAGAGGAGAAATAAATGAAATAGAGAATAGAAAAACAATAGAAAGAATCAACAAAACCAAAAGCTGGTTCTTTGAAAGGATCCACAAAATGGACAACCTCCTGGCCAGACTGACAAAAGAAAAACAGGACAGGACACAAATAGCCCAAATAAGAAATGGAATGGGGGACGAACAACAGACCCAATTGAAATACAAAGGAGTATAACAGACTATTATGAAAAACCATACTCCAACAAATTTGAAAACCTAGAGGAAATGGGTAAATTTTTAGAAACACACTACTTACCCTAACCACCACAAAGTGATGTTGAAAATCTGAACAGACCCATAACAAGAGAAGAGATTGAAAATATAATAATAAAAAAACTCCCAAGAAAAAAAAAGCACCGGCCCAGATGACTTCACTGGAGAATTATACCAAACATTCAGAGAAGAGCTTATACCAGTACTACTCAAACTATTTCAGACCATAGAAAAGGAAGAGATATTTCCAAATTCATTCTATGAAGCCAGCATAACTGGATACCAAAACCAGGCAAAGACACCACAAAAAAAAGAAAATTACAGATCAGTATCTCTCATGAATATAGAAGCAAAAATTCTGAACAAAATTCTAGCCAATTAAATTCAGCATCATATCAAAAAAATAATACAACACAGTCAAGTAGGATTCATACCAGGTATGCAAGGATGGTTCAGCATTAGAAAATCAATCAGTGTAATCTACCACATAAATAAAAGGAAAGAAAAGAATCACACGATCATGTCAATTGATGCAGAAAAGGCATTCAACAAAGTCCAACACCCATTCCTGGTAAAAAGTCTCAATAAGATAAGCATAGAAGGGAAACTTCTCAACCTGATTAAGGGCATCTATGCAAAACCAATGGTCAACATCATTCTTAATGGAGAGAGGCTGAAAACATTCCCCTTGAGTACCGGAAGAAGACAAGGATGCCCTTTATCTGCACTCCTATTTAACATTGTGCTGGAAGTTCTAGCTAGAGCAATAAGGCAAGAAAAAGAAGTAAAAGGCATACAAATTGGTAATGAAAAAGTTAAACTGTCCCTGTTTGTGGATACTATACTACAGAAAACCCTATACATAGAAAACCCTAAAGACTCCATAAGAGTCTTTAGATTTAGCAGAGTAGCAGTATACAAGATAAACATACCAAAATTGGTTGGATTCCTATACACCAATAAAGGGAACGATGAAAAAGAAGTCAGGAAAGCAATATCATTTATAATAGCCCCTAAAAAAATAAAATACTTAGGAATAAATCTGACCAGGGATGTAAAAGACCTATTCAAAAGAAAACTACAAAACACTACTGCAAGAAACCCAAAGGGATCTACATAAATAGAAGAACTTACCATGCTCATGGATAGGTAGACTCAACATTGTGAAAATGACAATTCTACCCAAAACAATTTACAAATACAATGCAATCCTGATCCAAATACCAACAACATTCTTTGAAGAGATGGAAAAACTAATCATTGACTTTGTGTGGAAAGAGAAGAAGCCCTGAATGGGTAAAGCACTATCGAAGATGAATAAAGTAGGAGGACTCGCACTACCTGACCTCAGAACTTACTCTACAGCTAAGGTAGTCAAAACTGCCTGGTACTGGTACAATGATAGACACAATGAACAATGGAACAGAATTGAGAACCCAGATGTAAGTCCATCCACCTACGGTCAACTGATCTTCGACAAGGGCCACAAGTCCATCAAATGGGGAAGAGACAATCTTTCTAACAAATGGTGTTGGCGAAACTGGATGTCCATCTGCAAAAAAATGAAACAGGACCCGTTCCTCACACTATATACAAAAACTAATTCAAAATGGATCAAAGACCTAAATATAAAGTTAAAAACTATAAAGTTCATAGAAGAAAAAATAGTATCAACGCTAGAGACCCTAATGCACAGCACTAACAGGATAGAAAGCATAACCAACAGCATACAAACCCCAGAAGATAAGCTAGACTACTGAGATCTTTTAAAAATTAAACACTTATGCTCATCAAAAGACTTCACCAAAAGAGTAAAAAGAGAACCTACAGACTGGGAAAAAATTTTTGAACATTACAAGTCAGACAAAGATTTAATCCCTAAACTCTACTGCAAAATCCAACACCTATACAACAAAAAGACAAATGATCAAATTAAAAAATGGGCAAAAGAAATGAACAGACACTTCACCAAAGAAGACATTCAAGCCGCCAACAGACACATGAGGAAATGCTCGGGATCACTAGCCATTAGAGAAATGCAAATTAAAACCACAATGAGATACCATCTCACCCCAGCATTACTGGCATGAATCAAAAACACTGGAAATAACAAACGTTGGAGAGGCTGTGGGGAGATCAGAACTCTTATGCACTGCTGGTGGGAATGCAAAATGATGCAACCATTTTGGAAAATGATATGGCCCTTCCTTAGAAAGCTAGAAATAGAAATACCATATGATCCAGGAATCCCACTCCTAGGAATATATCCTAGAGAAATAAGAGCCGTCACACAAATAGACATATGCACACCCATGTTCATTGCAGCACTGTTCATGATAGCAAAAAGATGGAAACAACCTAGATGCCTATCAACAGATGAATGGATAAACATACTATGGTACATACACACAATGGAGTATTATGCAACCATAAAGAACAATGATGAATCTGTGAAGCATCTCATAACATGGATGAAACTGGAGTACATGCTGAGTGAAATAAGTCAATCAGAAAAGAACAAATATCATATCAGACCTCTACTGTAAAAACTCAAGTAAAAGTTTACACACAAAAAGAAATAATCTTTGTTGGTAACGAGGGATGGGAGGGTTGGAGGAGGGAAACTAAATAGACAACAGATAAGTGGTAACTTTGGTGAAGGGTAAGACAGTACACAATCCTGGGGAAGCTAACGCATCTTGTACAAGAAAAGGTCGTGGAATCTCCATAGACACATCCAAACTCCCTGAGGGACTGAATTGCTGGGCGGAGGGCTGTGGGGACCATGGTCTCGGGGAACATCTAGGTCAATTGGCATAACACAGTTTATAAAGACAATGTTCTACATTCTACCTTGGTGACTAGCGTCTGGGGTCTTAAAATCCTGTGAGCAGCCATCAAAGATACTCCACTGGTCTCATCCCTTCGGAGCAAGGGAGAATGAAGAGAACAGGATACAAGGAAAAGATTAGTCCAAAGGACTAATGGACCACAGCTACCAAGGCCTCCACCAGACTGAGTCCAGTACAGCTAGATGGTGCCTGGCTACCACCACTGACTGCTCTGACTGGGATCACAACAGAGGGTCCTGGACTGAGCTGGAGAAGGATGTAGAACAAAACTCTAACTCACAAAAAAAGACCAGATTTACTGGCCTGGCAGACTGGAGAAACCCCAAGAGTATGGCCCCCAGAAACCCTTTTAGCTCAGAGGTGAAGTCACTCATGAGGTTCACCGTTAATCCGGGATTGCACAGCCCGATAAAACAAAACGGGACTAATGAGGAACAGGAGTCCAGGGACAAGGACTAGAAGGCAGGAGGGGACAAGAAAGCTGGTGATAGGGAACCCAAGTTTGAGAAGGGACAGTGTTACATGTCGTGGGGTTGTTTACCATTGTCTTAAGGCAATATGTGTACTAAATGTTTAATGAGAAACTATTTGTTCCGTAAACCTTCATCTAAGGTACAAAAAAAAAAAAGAATTATCTATGTGAGTTCAAATTGACAACAGCAACTCAAAAGGTTTGATGGGAAGCCTAGGGGGCAGTGAGTTGAAGACAATGGTGATGGAATAATTTGGAAAAGGATAGTGAGAGTAGCAGCACAACTGGAAGAATGTTATCGATGTTAGTGAATTGTACATGTAGAAATTTCTGAAATGGTGTATCTTTAGCTACGTATATTTTCACAAAAAAAAAAAAAAAAAAAAGGTCCTCCAAGGTCGAGAAGGGAGAGTGTTGATATGTCATGGGGTTGTTAAGCAATGTCATAAAACAGTGTGTGCACCGACTGTTTAATGAGACACTATTCTGTAAACCTTCACCTAAAGCACAATAAATTTTTTTTTTTTTTAAAAAGGAGGTTTGTGCAAAGTCCAGTTGATGATGACAACAGGTCTTGGACAAGAGGAGACTGAAAACAAGATAAATTTTTAAGGTAGGATTGACCAGCTTTTATGAATAATTTTATGTGAGTGTGTTTTCGGGAGTGAGATGTATCTGAAAGAGATTTTGTGTCCCAGGGTTTTAGCTTGGAAGACTGGGCAGATGTGGCACCATGTGTTTGATAAGAAACTCAGGAGGAGGGGCTTGTTTTCTGGAAATGAGGATTAGTTCATTTTCATCAAGTTGAGTTTGACATGACTGTGAATGTTCAGTAAGACATTATATATATAACAGCATCTCTCCGTTGATGAAAAAAAATTGTATATTCAGCCGTAATCTGTAAGTCAAGCATATGTATGTGTGTGTGTGTGTGTGTGTGTGTATATATATTTATATGTATGTATATATATATATATATATATACATTCATATACATTTGAAAATTGGTTTACAGATTATGGCTGAATATAGAAATTTGTTTTTCATCAACAGAGAGATACTGTAGGAGTTGATGAGCTCACCAGATTAAAGTGATTTCATTTAGGCCAAAAAGATATTTCATAATAGAGTTACTATGGATAAGCATTGTAAAGATTATCATACTTCTATAGAGTTATTTTCTATCTTATTTAATTATTAAAGGAAAGAAACTGGGAAAACCTTTATTCAAATTAAGAGTTGTTTTGTTCTTCCATTGCCCGTAAGAGTCTTGTAACTTGTAAAAATATATACTTGCATATATTTTTTCACTGCTAATATTATATTGATGTTATATCATTAATATCAATCTCTGTCAATCTGAAAACACACCTTAGAATATCTGAATCCATCCAATATAGTTGTTCACCCATTACAGTGGTGGAAATCATTTGAATTAATTGTTTGATCAGAGTTTTATAATAAAGTATGGCTACAAAGCCTTTAAACTCTATAGCTTTTTGATATTTGCCATTATTTAATAAATTTATGTTTGCAAGTTTAGCTGTGAAAAATAGTTATTCTTTCCTCAGTATATTATAATTGAAATTTAAACACCTAGATATGATTATTACTAGTAAGTAAGAATTATGCCTGCATTTAATTGCACCTTGTGGACTGTTAACAATAATCCTAACCTGGTATAGTCAAAAGAAATCAAGGATATAGCAAACTATCTGTGTAGGTGAGTTGTTGGATTGCCAATGGGAGTAAAATAAAAATCAGTATACTGAGCAGTGAGATCAGGCCCAGCTACTTTTCTCACCAGAATGACAACAACCAGGCCCATATTCCCACCCCAGCACCCACATTCTGGTAAAGAGAACGCAGTATACTTTTCTGGAAAATTGAACTATCCCAAAGGCAAGTATAGCAGATACTAATATCTGGGATTCTCCAACAAAAAATTCAGTTGATCACCTGATCACTCTAGAGTGAAACCTACCATTCATGAAGACATATTTCTTAATTAGCTTTTTAGTATATTATCATTAAGAATCAATGGACAGCCAAAGATTACCAAATAATTAAGGAAAATTCTGACATAAAAAAGAGACACCCAAACATGTAAAACTTAACTCAGAAGAAGCATTTTAAAATGTTGGAAACAGAAGAAAATCTCAAAGAAAATAAAATAAATATACTCAGAAAGATGAGAACAGGTATTGTAATCATTAATCAAGAATAGAAAGTTATAAAAAGAGAAACTGACAGCAAGAAAGACTTACTGGAAATTAAAAAGATAGGAGAAATCATAAATCAACAGAGGGACTGGAGAACAGAGATGAGACAATCTCTAAGGGATGAAATAAATTGAATAAGAGATAAACAATAGAAGCGGATTATATAAGAAAACTAGATTATCAAGCCAGAAGGCTCAACATCTTGGGTATTCTAGAAGAAGAGACTAAAAAAAGCAATGGAGTGACAATGATTAACTAATAAATTTTTAAAATCCCTGATAAAAAAACACAAGTTTCCAGAAGACAAAGACCCATGGACTGCTCAGCATAAAAATGAAAAAACCCACAACAATGTACTTAACTGTAAATTTTTAGATGACAAGCTATAAAGAAAGGAGCCCTAGTGATGTAATGGTTAAAGCACTTGGCTGCTAACTGAAAGATCAGAAGTTTGAACCTGCCAGTAGCTCAGTGGGGAAAAAGTCCTGGCAATCTGCTCCTTGTAAGGATTATAGCCTATGAAACCGTGTAGGTGCAGTTCTAGTCTGTCATACGGGGTAACTACGAGTCAGAATCAACTCTATGGCACACGACAACAACTATAAAGATAATAGACATTTTTCAAAGAAAATTAACATGCAGATGATCAAGACTCAGAATGACATCAGGCTTCTCACATCTTGGAAATTATAAAACAGCATGATAAATGTTGATAAATGGAGAAAAGATTGAAGTTGTCAAGGATTTAATTTTACTTGGATCCACAATCAATACCCATGGAAGCAGCAGTCAAGAAATCAAAAGATGCATTGCATTGGGTGAATCTGCTACAAAAGATCTCTTTAAAGTGTTGAAAAGCGGGGCTTCCAAGCAACATGGTGCTATAGACAGAAGTATCATGCCGTCCCTCCGAGAAACTAAGTCAAACAGAGACACATGTCAATCCTGAAACCCTAAGCATCAAATGAAGACATAAAGATAAAGAACTCAGCCAAGAACTGAATGGAATAAGAAACTGACAAAGAACAGAGAACGAGGAGAGATACATGCAGAGGTCCCCTATCAGCTAAAGCCATCTTGGAATGAAGAAAACAAGATACAAGGAAAAGATTAGTCCAAAGGACTAATGGACCACAACTACCATGGCCTCCACCAGACTGAGTCCAGTACAACTAGACAGTGCCTGGCTACCACCACTGACTGCTCTGACAGGGATCACAGCAGAGGGTCCCAGACAGAGATGGAGAAAAATGTAGAACAAAATTTTAACACACACACAAAAAAAGACCAGATTTACTGGCCTGACAGAGACTGGAGAAACCCTGAGAATATGGACCTCAGACACCCATTTAGCTCAGCAATGAATTCACTTCTGAGGTTCACCTTTCAGCCAAAGATTAAACAGCTCCATAAAACAAAATGAGACTAATGGGGCACAACAGTCCAGGGACAAGGACTAGAAGGGAGGAGGGGACAGGAAAGCTGGTAATAGGGAACCCAAGGTTGAGAAGGGACAGTGTTGACATGTTGTGGGGTTGTTAACCATTGTCATAAAACAACGTGTACCAACTGTTTAATGAAAAACTATTTGTTCTGTAAACCTTCAGCTAAAGTACAATTAAAAAAAAAGTGCTGAAAAGCAAAGATGTGACTTTAAAGACTAAGGTGTGCCTGACCCAAGCCATGGCATTTTCAATAGCATAATATGCATGTGAAAGCTGGACAATGAATAAGGAAGACTGAAGAAGGATTGATGCCTTTGAATTATGGAGTTGGGGAAGAATATTGAATATACTATGGACTGCCAAAAGAACGAACAAGTCTGTTTTGGAAGAAGTAAAACCAGACTGCTCCTTAGAAGCAAGGATGGTGAGACTACATCTTACCTACTTTGGACATGTTGTCAGGAAGGATCAGTCCCTGGAGAAGGACATCATGCTTAGTAAAGTAGAGCAACAGCAAAAAAGAGGAAGAGACTCAATGAGATGGATTGACACAGTGACTGCAACAGCAGGCTTAAGAATAACGATTGTGGGCATGGCACAGGACCGGGCAGTGTTTTGTTCTGTTGTGCACAGAACTGACTTAATGCAACCTAAGGACAACAGCCAAAAACAGCAGAACAATGCCTTCAGTTATGAGTCAAATTATTGTCAATCTGAAATTCTATACCCAGCTGAATTACCAATCTAGTGTGAAGACAGAATGAAGGTATTTTCAGAAAACAGTATTTCAAAAATTTTCTTTCATGCTCTTTTCTCAGAAAACTTCTAAAGGATGTGCTCTACCACAAAAGGGGGGAAAAAAAGAAGAAAAAGAAGAAATGAGATCCAAGTTCAATAGAAGAGAAAGGCAAAGGCTATTCTCAAAATGACAACTGTTTATCAGGCCTAGAGAATAATTAATAAAGATTGGAAGAGTATAATAGTTTCAATATGGATTCTTCCAGAAAAGAAAAGAACTAATAGACCATCTGATAGGTTTGACTGTGCAGATACTGTGTGGAGAGACATTTACAAAGTTATTGTGTATTGTGGAAAAACTTAGTTGTAAGTTAAAAGAAAACTAAGCAATTGAAAAACAAAACAAAACAACGCAATTTTAACTACAGGAAAAACAAAATGCTATCCAAGTAAGGAAATAACATCAAAATACTCTATTTGGCAGAATCATGAACAATATTCATACACTCACAATGATAAAAGCACAGACAGAATATGAAATTTTAAAACCTTACTAAGAAAAATTTCAAACATATAAAATTTAGAAAGAATTGTGTGTAATCTATGTACCTTTCACCCAACTTCAGCAATTATCAACCCTTTTGAAATTATCTCCGTTTTAAAAATAACCACATTCCTATCATTCTATTTCCCAAATCAACAGTAATTTCTTAATATCATTAACTATTTATTCAGTGTTCACATTTCTTCAATTTTCCTATAAATATTCTTTTTTAAATTTTCTTTACAGTATTTTTGTTTGAATCAGGATTTAAACAATGTATATTTATTGTGATTTATTCATGTCTTGTCTTTTGTTATCTATAAATTTATCTTCATTTTTTTCTCTCTTTTTTTCTTGCAATTCTCTTTTTCTAGGAAACAGATTTATTTCACCTGTATAGTTTCTCACAATCTGAATTTTTCTGGTTGCATCCCCATAGTATCCTTGAATGTACTTGAAATACATTAAATATGTTTAAATCTATGCATTCATAATGATATCAAAAGATACTTTATTATTTCTGGAGGAAACAAAGAAACTAACTCATTAATTGAAAGCTGATAAATAATGCATTTATCTTGACATTTCTTACACAAACTATACTACTGGGAAACAAAATAATATTTACAAATATGTTTGAACTAACAAATGAAGAAGTTATAGAATTAGAATATCACCATTTTGCAATGCTTTATAAATTAATGGATCTAGTCACTGAACATCAATGGCAATATTACAAGAGAGTCAATCAGAATCATGTACTTCCCGATGGAAATGTATTGTACCACCTGTGAAGTAATCTTTAAAAAAAAAAAAAAGGATTAAAATCTTAAAAATCTATTCATAAATATATACAGCATAAAAGGGAGAGAGGAATAGAATTTTAATTTAACCAAAAATTAAGATAAAATCATATATAGAGAAAGGACTAAAAATCCTCAACTGCCCTAATTAAAATAAATTGTGGTCGTCATTGGTTGTCATCCAGTCGACCCCAGCTCCAACTCATGGTGATCCCTTGAACAACAGAAGAAAACTTTGCCTGATCCTTCTCCATCTTCAAGATCATTGATGTGCTTGAGACCATTGTTGTGGCAGTTGTGTATTTTGAGTCTCTTCCAACCAAGTGGGATTATCTTCCAGCACCACATTCTGCTGTAATCCATAGAATTTTTATTGATTAATTTTTGGAAGTAGATCTCCAACCCTTTCTTTCTAGTCTATCTTAGTTTGGAAGCTCTGCTGAAACTGTCCACCATGGGTGACCCTGCTGGTACAGGTGGTCTCCGACTTATGATGTATTCTTCAAGTTATGATGAACCACAATTACGAATATCTTTTTTTAAATATATATACATCTTATCATTAGTAATATGTACTACATATAACGTTGCAGCACATAATTTGCTGATGTTATCATTCTCAGATGTTCACTCACAGATGTTCAATTTTATGATTTACTGTTCTAAATGCTGCCATATAGATTTAGTTTTCTAAACTAAATCAGGGGCTTCCATTGCTTGAAAATGCTGATCACTTTGCTAAAGTTGATAGGTAAACTCGAGAAGCAGTGAGATGTTACCATGTGTCGTGGATTGAATTCTGTCACCCCAAAAACGCGTGTATCAATTTTTCTGGGCCATGATTCCTGGTATTGTGTGATTTTCCTGTATGTTGTAAATCCTGCCTCTATGATGTTAATGAGGGAGAATGGGTGGCAGTTGCGTAAGGCAGGACTCAACCTACCAGATTAGATTGTGTCCTGAGGCACTCTCTTGAGATATAAAAGAGAGAAGTGAGCAGAGAGATGGCGGGGGGGGGGGGGGGGGGCTCACACCACCAAGAAGGCAGTGCCAGAAGCAGAGTGTGTCCTTTGGACCTGGGGTCCCTGTGAGGAGAAGCTCCTAATCTTGGGGTACACTGATGAGAAGAAGGCCGACAGAGAAAGAAAGCCTTCCCCTGGAGCGAATGCCCTGGATTTTAGCCTACTTTACTGTGAAGAAATAAACTTCTCTTTGTTAAAGCCATCCACTTGTGGTATTTCTGCTATAGCAGCACTAGATGACTAAGACACCATGAAATATATGAAGAAAAAAGGAAAAGGATCATACAGACAAGTCTCACTTGTTTTCTAACTAGAAACGCCATCCTCATTCTCAGGGATAATCCACATGATCCAGAACCTTCCACAAGTGGAGTTCTTATCGCAAATGAAGAAATCTCAACGTTTTACAACTCTTCTTCATCATCAGAATAAATCTTTATGATTTGTGTGTTTTTATGTGTGTGTGTATTAAAATATATCTATACATTCATATGTAATGTTTCCAACCCCCAAAGACAAATAAAGATTGGATTTATAAAGACCGTGATAATAAAAGACAATAATAATGAAAACTAAACAAAAAGAATAAAAGAGGTATTTGACTTACATCAGAACTGACTTATGATGGAATCATCAGAACGGAAGCCCTTTGTAAGTCGAAGACTACCTGTATTTGAAATACTGGTTGCATAGCTTCTGGCATCATACCAACATGCAAGCTACCGCAGCATGACAAACTGACAGATGGGTGGTGGAACTAACATAAAAGGGTAACATCAAACTTGGTAAATTAGGATGCATATATTATTTAGAAGTGTAGATATCAATATTAACCACTAAAAGTGTTTAAAGTGACTTTGTAAAGCAGGGAGAGTTCAGAGTATGTTTCTTTCTTGCTTGCTTTTTTTTGACTTTATTGCATTATTTGATTTTTTAAACCATATGTTACTTTGAAATAATTAAAAACAAAACCAAAACAAACAAAAAATAAAAATATCTAAATTTAGTGTCTTCTCTGAACAGAGTCAACACCTACTTCTTACTTTGTTCTTCTACACAGATTTTATGTGTGTGGCTGTCATTGTTTTGTAGAAACTTTCTTTTTATCTTTGGATGTCTCTAGCCTTTTGCCTAAAAAAAAAGTTCTCGTCATGGTGTTTCATTGCTGAGTAGCCCCTTCAATCTTGAGTGTCCTGGCTTGAACAATGACTTTTAGAATCACCCATTCTATAAACACTTTTTGCTACTTGGACCTGTTCCAAACTGCTCCAGCCCCTTAGACGTTTCAGAACAGAATTGGAAAGAAACTCTTAACCATCAGTTATTGAAGAGGTTCTCAAGCTACTGGAGAGAAAGCATCTCCTTTGTACTTCAGTAGTTCTCAAACTGATTAGCTCTGGGCTGGTGGGGGTGAGGGTAGGTTTCTCTAAAAAGAGGTCATATTTCATATTTGATCTTCCTAGACTAGCAGAAAAGTAAAATGGTCATGAAGGTGTAAACTATATTTTTAATATTTTTCCCTTTTACTTTCTCATGAGGGTCTTTTCCTCTAATTAGCAGAGATCATTGAAAAATCAGGCTAGTACCTCACATCAGTTCCTCCTCAACTGACTTGTGAAACCCAGAATTACAGTAAACATTCATCCACATAAAGCCAAAATGACTACTCATTTCATATCACAGCAAATCTCAACCTTTCAATTTTCATATACGGTTTCTCCTTTTTTCTTTCTGAGTTATTTAAATTATATTTAAACGAAACAGAACAGTCCCTTTTCCCCCGTCAAAGATATATAATGATTAAGTCAAATAAGAATATATAATGACAGTTCTTCTGAAACTTGGGAAGCTGTAAAAAAATGTAAGTTATTATTATTATTTCATCTCAAACATGTATTATAGATTCAGAGTGAAAAGTTTATTATTGCATCATTGACTTTCCATGACCCAAACCAAAGATTCATATAGATCTCAAGGTAACTTGGGTATTGGAGAATTTTTTAAAGATTAAGTCATCTTTAGTCATATATGGCTGCTAATTTTGCATACATACAGCAATTTTGTATATTTACCATATTAAGAAAAAAAAAATCAGTAGAAAAAGAAGACCATTGTCCACGACAAGGAAAGAGGAAATAAGTAGGATAGTCAAAGACGATGTCATGACTAATGAGTTAAATCAGTAGAAATCTGATAAACAGCAGCATTTTTAGCAGACTGCCATTTTAAGAAAATTATAATGGTCAAATAGCCAGTAAGAATGGTAATAAACGGATGGAATATTTTTAGTTGAATCTCAATCTGTCTCTCTCTTTTTCTCTCTCACTTTCTCTTACCCTCTCTCTCTGTTGTTATCAGGTATATTTCAACTTAGTTTTACATTTGTGATTTCTGTTTACCAGTCATTTAAGTAGTTGTGCTATGATTGTCTTTCAAACCAAATGTGAATTTTATTTTTGTAATTTTTATTGTGTAGGCAATCTTATTTTTATTTTTAAAGTTCAAAAATATTCTTGTTATATTTGAAAGGAATTTACAGAACTTCTTTGTTTCTCTGAAAATGTAACCCTGTTCCTGTCACTTGGCTTAATGCTCCACACATGTTTTCTCACTTAAACTTTGCCTCATTTGGCTGTGGCTTTTTTATGTAGCCTTTGAAACCATCTCTAATGGAAAAATACAGCTGTGAGCAAGATTTCCTAAAACATATATGGAATTAATTTTCCAGGCATTTCATGCAAGAAGTCTGATGTATCTAAAGGAGAGATTTTTGCCAAAAGGAGTTTTAATGTAAGCAACTTAAAGAGGAGGGGAGCCAGAAAAGAGGTTAAGGAAGCAAGCAAAACCTTGATCCAGAAAGAAGAGAAGAAAATGCAAGGAGAAAAAAAGGGGAGAGGAGGAAGAAAAGAAAAGGAGCAAGAAAAAAAATGCCAACCACATTGTCTACTGGAGAAAAGAAGAATGGAAGAAAAGTGAGAGTTGGAGGAGTGAGGAATCTTGCTAGAGAGAAGGGAAATGTTATCTCCTGGTGGTTTCTATTAGAGCGTTTGCTTAAATTAATCAATATCTCAGACTGTCACTCAATAGATTATTTTACATCACATCAGTGAATTTTGCAGTCTATGAATTGAAATAAACTAATTTCAATTAAAAGGGAGCCTTATTGAAAAATCACAGTATTTTAAGCATCACTATTGAGAATTTTTTTTTTTTTCCATGAACTACCTCCCCTGGCCCCATATTGTGATTTTATAGACACAATAAGGCTAAAATGTGAAACTACAGTGTTTGAACTTACTAATGCACAGCTGGTGAGCTTTTCATGTTCGGGGGATTGTAAAAATATATAATTGTGTGGCTGACTTCAGACTGTAAACATAAAGACTTTATTTTGTCGATTCTTTCTATCTCAGTTTTTCATCTCTTATTTACTTCTAAGCTTTCAAGATAGATTAAAAAAAAAATCCAAAAATCACAGAAGGAACACAATTTTTTTTAATATGCATTCAGTGATGTATTTTCCAGGATTGCTCCCAGAGAGAACATAAACTTAAAATGTATGTGTAACACATTTTCCATATTACAAAATATTTAAAGTATTAATATAATAGAAAGAAGTTAATAATTTGTAACTATGTGGGGGGATTACAGAATTCATTTATACAGGTTTGTAATCATTTTATATATACTCGCTGATACAGATGGTTTTACAAGTGACCAAATTTGCACAATTACTTGGGTGCAATATGAGTAAGGAAATTACTTTATATGAATAGATACTGCATAATAGATCCACAAAAAATTATTTAGGTATTGAAGGATTGTTCATATGAAATGTCCAATGAAGTGAACAGTGATATGACTTGTTTAAGATTAGATAAACACAACACATTAGGTTTCCCAAATACTCCAAGTCATAAAAAAGAAAATCATAAAAGCAAGGGAAAAATAAAGATGGGAAAATATTAAAATACAAATAAATGCAGCAGTATATTTATGTCAAATGTAAAACTATAATTCTATTATATATATATATATATATATATATATACACATTGCAGTTACAATATATCTTTAATATGTCTAATATAATTCAATTACCAAAAAATGTAATAATCTATCACTACAAACAGTTCGAAAAAAATTGAGAGATTCTGGAATTAGTGATGATTTCATATAAAATAACCAGGTCAAAATAATTCCTCCCCTTCTTCTCTTCTTTTCTGTTATCATATTCTTCTTAAAATTTAACTGCACTTATTTCTTCAGGGGTGTGTGCAGTTTTTGTTTTGGTTGGTTTGTTTGGTGTTTATTTACAAAACTAATTTTTCTACGGCAAAGTAATCTATGTAATATTGAAATGTGCATAACATTCATAGACATGACCAAACTTCCTGAAGAATAATATCTGATACTACAGGAAGAATTTGTACTGTAACCTTACAAAACATCAATGCACTAAGTACCATTGGAGTCAATTTACCTTTTTGGTAGAGTGTCAGGGGAATTTGTATTCAGACCACTGTTGTTTATACCCCTTGGAATTGTGGGACTGATATGTCAGATATTCTGGGTAACTTGAGACAACATGGGATAACAGCAGGGACTCTTGTTTGAAAGACAGAACACGGGGTTTTTATCCTACTTCAGCCACGTTGTTAGTGAGAAAAGCAGCAACAGGAGGATTCTCCCCCTTAAGAATATTAAGAAAGAAAGAAAATAATTGTTCTTATTAGGAGCATATTTAATTTCCACTAGCCATCGGCAAAACTGAGGATGGTAACAGGAACGTTTTAATTGCAAAAAGGAAATATCTGATATTAAAACAATGTTTGAATGCCTACGACAATAGGCTTCCCTCTGAGCATCCTCTGAATTTCTTTATTTAGTACTGGCCACTTGATATAATAGTAGCTTCCTTCATTGGTTTATTCAATCATTAAATCATTCTCTCATTTAACTTAAAGTCCTTACAATGGCCTGCAAGGTTGTACATGATCTGTTCCTTCCTTCCCTCTCTGACTTTCTCTCCTGCTTCTTTTCCCTTTCTCACTCTTACTCAAGCCCACAAGGGTACTTGCTGTTCCTCAAATGAATCAGGTTCACACCTGACTTACTCTCTTTGCTCTAGCTGTTTGTTCTTCCTGGGATTCTCCTCTCAAAGATATCTACTCGGCTCACTTTCTCACCTCCTTCAAGTCCTTGCCTAAATGTCACTTTCTCAAGGAGGCTTACTCCCGCACCTAAATTAATACTGCAGACTGCCTCCCTTCCACCACCAACTTCCTGATTCTCTGTTATCTTGCTCTGCTTCTGTTCCCCATGGCTTATCAGCTTCTACCATGCTATATTGTTAACTTCTTTATTATGTTTATTGTTTTCCCTCCATCCTCCTTTAGGTAAACACTATGAAAATGAGAACCTTTGTCTGTTGTGTTTTCTGATACCAGTGTCTAAAACAATGTCTGGCCCATAGAAAACACTCAAATATTTGTGGAATGGTTGAATTTAGCAAATAGGTCTTGAGTGTCTGCTTTGCCCCAGGATTTGTGCTTAGCGCTGGGAATAAAATGGAGAACAAGACGCAGCCTCTAACCCACAAGAGTTCATGTGGTGTAATTTCCAGGACACTTACCACAGATTCTGAATTAGTAGATCCTGGGGAGAACCTAGACATTTGCAACTCTGCCAGATACACCAGAGGGTTCAGATGTACCCTGTCTTTACTGTGTCCTACTTGCAGGCAGGGAAGTTTTCTTGTCATTGGATCATCAACACTTAATACAATGCCTGGAACATGCTGAATGTTGAATAAATCTCTCTCAGCAATGAAGGAACATTATGGTAAATAAAACGTACCTTCTGCCTTCCAGAAACTCATAACGTAGACCAAGTTTTTACCTAACAATTGCTCATATTTTTCTAAAAGCACTTCTAACATGCTTAGAAATAAATGCTCTGCACACAGAAGAGTTAAATGATACAACGAAAAAATGTATGGAAATTCATAGGAGGGAGATGTCACTGGAGGCTGGGAACACACCACTGAAGTGTTCTACTAACATTTCCACTACTTTGATCTTGAAAGCCATCTTTCAAATTGATATCAATGTTATCTTCAGATATTATTAATAAAGTCAAGATATGTAGTGTTTAGTAGTTGTCAGGTGCCACTGAGTCGGGTTCCAACTTGTAGCAACCTATCTACAACAGAATGGAACACTGCCTGGTCCTGTGCCATCCTCACAATTGTGGTTATGTTTGAATCCATTGTTGCAGCCACTGTGCCAATTCATCTTCTTGAGGATCTTTCTCTTTTTTGCTGACCCTCTACTTTGCCAAGCATAATACCCTTCTCCAGGTACTAGCCCCTTCTGATGACACGTCCAAAGTATGTGAGATGAAGTCTCGCCATCTTGGCTTCTAAGGAGTATTCTGGCTGTGCTTCTTACAAGACAGATTCGTTCGTTCTTCTGGCAGTCCATGGTATATTCAGTATTCTTTGCCAACACCATAATTCAAATGCATTAATTCTTCTTCAGTCTTCCTTATTCATTGTCCACCTTTCACATGCATATGAGGCAATTGGAAACACCACGGCTTGGATCAGGTGTACCTTAGTCCCAATAGTGACATCTTTGCTTTTTAACACTTTAAAGAGGTCTTTCGCAGCAGATTTGCCTTACGTGATACGTTGTTTGATTTCTTGACTGCTACTTCTATGGGCATTGATTGTGGATCCAAGTAAAAGGAAATCCTTGACAAGGTCAATCTTTTCTCCATTTATCATGATGTTGCTTACTGGTCCAGTTGTGAGGATTTTTGTTTTCTTTATGTTAAGGTGTAATCCTTAATACTGAAGGCTGTAGTCTTTGATCTTCATCAGTAAGTGCTTCAAGTCCTCTTTGCTTTCCGCAAGCAGGGTTGTGTCATCTGCATATTGCAGGTTGTTAATGAGTCTTCCTCCAATCCTGGAACTGAGTTCTTCTTCATATAGTCCAGCTTCTCAGATTATTGCTGAGCATACAGATTGAATAAACATGGTGAAAGATAGAACCCTGATGCACACCTTTCCTGACTTTAAACCACACAGTATCCCCTTGTTTTGTTTGAGTAACTGCCTCTTGGTCTATGTACAGGTTCCTCATGAGCACAATTAAGTGTTCTGGAATTGCCATTCTTCACAATATTATCCATAATTTGTTATGATCTACACAGTCCAATGCCTTTACATAGTCAACAAAACACAGGTAAACATCTTTCTCTATCTCTTGCAGTGCTTAGTATATAAGGTAAAAAAATGATGACTTTTTGACAGTATTTCACATTTATAAGGGGCTGGGCTGTGCTGGTATACTACAGATGCAGACCGTCCACAAATTATCTGTCATGACCAGAGTCACAATCTGGATTATAATGTATGGACAGATATGTCAGAGAATAGAAAAATCTCTAAGATAAATGGACAGGTGAGACTCACCTTGATGGACTAACAACAAATGTTTGAACTGTCACCAACTAAGAATTCAAATTTTCCCTCTTATCATTTGATGCCTAGGTCAGGAATTGCATTGACTGACCCCAAAGGGACTTTGAATATAGTCTGGAAAAGAAAAGATTTCATGAACCACAATAGAGTTTTACTGTAACACAACTTAGTATAGTTTTCAGAATAAGGTCTGTGCTTATTATTGGAAGTAACAGAAAAGCCTTAGTATATAACACAGATTAATTTATAATATAGTTTATGAACATAATATGCTATCCTAAGACAAAGACCCCACCAGAATATTATTATAAGCTAGACTATAAAACACATAACCATTCTCAGTAAAAAGTTAAAATAGATAAAGCTTATTTTTGATGAACCCAGGTCTCCTCTTTTTATTTATATCCACCCTCTGTAACAGCCATTCTTTTCCTACTTCAGACATCCAGTTCTCTCATCTCTCTCTCTCTTTCCTGTAGTAAATCCATGTTTTCTAGGAAGAGGCTTATAGCATTAAGTTATGCCTCAGTGTGAATTTGTCAGTGGGTTGCCTATGCCAAGCGTTGTTGTTGTGTACTGTTGAGTCAACTCCGACTTATAGTGACTCTATAGGAAAGAGTAGAACTGCCCCATAGGGTTTCTTAGGCAGTAGTCTTTACGGGTGCAGATCACCAGGTCATTCCTCCTGTGTAGCCGCTGGGTGGGTTTGAATTGCCGACCTTTCAGTTAGCAGCCTAGTGCTTAACCATTACATCACCAGGGTTCCGCAGCTTACTTCAAGTGTATTTGCCTTGTAGGGCTTGTCTCTAATTACGGAGTCAGTGTTTTTCCCAAGTTAAATGAATTTCAAAACCAGGAATTTGGAATAAAGCATGTTTTGAAAAGCATGAAGGCCTTCCAGGTGTACTTGATATCACAATTAGTGCTTGAGGAGTTGATTACTGAATACCTATTGTGTGCCAGGACCTGTGATAGGCATTTGATACTCATTGCCCAATTCAATCATACTGAAAAATCCTATGATGAGGGTAATATTATGCCCTTTTACAGATGAGAGAACTGTGACTCAAAGAGGTTGATTTGCTTGCCCAAGTTTATGGGATTAAACCAACGCCTTTCTGACTTTAGAGTCTTGCAAGTACATCCCACACAGCTACAGAGACATAAAGATGTGGGTAGCATCTATGATGGGCCTGGGAAAGAAATCAAGAATTAAACAGCAAGGGGTAAGTAGAAAAACACATGACTCAATTGTGCACATTGTAACTAAAGTTATTTGTCTAAAGTCATTAGATCACTTGGACATATATATATTCTCCATAAAGTAGTCAAAATGGAGTCTGGAATTTGCAGTGGAAAATGAATATTTACCATGTATTAAGTATCTGTTCTGGCCTTGTACTTTTCATGCATGATCTCTCATTCTAACAACCAGGGTTGTATTGTTATTTCTAGTTTATCTTTCCAACTCACTGATTCCTTCTTTAGCTATATCCATCTTACTCTTCACCTCATCTATTATGGGACTTTATTCAATGATTATATTTCAGATAACTAATATTTCCACTTTGTTCTCTTTTATAATCTCTTGCTTTTTTCATATTGCCAATACCATCTTTTATCTCCTTAAATATATTTGTTTTGGTTGGTCTGTTCTAATACTTGTGATTCAGATGGTATGTGTTGTTGAACTTCTAGATTTCTTTCAGGTAATTATATTACTAAAGTGTTGAGTTATTTTAGCCTGTGAATGCATGTACTTGTGACTCTTAGCTAGTCTGTCAAATAAGATGCACTGGAGAAGGGCCAGTGGAAAGATCCAAACATAACTTCCCGGGCAGAAGCCTCAGCTACTGTTGGTAACTCCTAATTACTACTAATTATTAACTAATACTGATCTTTTATTGAAGCAAAGATTGTCACTTATAAACCTACTAGAAGGCCTAAAATAAAAAATACTGACAATACTAAATATTGAAAATACAGAAAAATTGACTTTTCATACATTCTTGAAGGTAATACAAATGGTACAGCCACTTTGGAAGACAGCTTAGAAGTTTCTTTTAATATTAAGCATAAATTTACCATATAACCTAGCAACCTCATTTTTATGAATTTAACCAAGAGAATTGAAAATTTATTTCACACAAAAACCTATATGCAAATATTTATAACAGCTTTATTTATAAATAAATAGCTCAAATGTTCCTTAACCGGGGAATGGATAAACGAACTGTGGCACCATGGCACACTACACAGCAGTACAAAGGAATGAACTATTGATACAATATTAATGGATCTCAGTGCATCATGCTATGTGAAAGAAGCCAGACCTAAAAGACTACATATTGTATGATTACATTTATATTTTATTATGAAAAAAAGACAAAACAATGGTGGAGATTAGGAGTTGAGGATGGGATTAGGGGTTGATAATAAAGGGCAACATGAGGGAAATTTTGGGTTGATGGGACTGTTCTGTATCTTGTTTGTGGTAGTGGATACAAGACTCAATGCGTTGGTCAAAAATCACAGAAATGTACACCAAAAAGTGAATTTTACTGTATGCAAATTCAAAATAAAAAATACAAATTGAAAAAGAAAAACAAAGTAACTTATTTGGATAATTAATTCTTCACACTCAATTTTCAGATAATAGAAGTGGGGTCTTGAAATATATTATGCTTTAAACTTAAGGAACAGATGCATGGCTTTGCTGTAAATTCACTCCTGAACTATTTTCACCGGATTTATTTTAAATGTTTAATAAGCACTAGAGTTTGGGAGAAAAAAACATTTTCAGCTTTATTATTTTTTATGTTATGCCAAAGTTTGCTTTCATGTATACACGTGTGTGAGTGTGTTTTAAGACCACTTTGTTTTCTTAACAAGTTCTTTTTGAAGCAAAAAACTTTCAGTTCCGTTAATTGATTTCCCCCTTCCCTCAGCTTATTAAACTTGATGGAGATGAATGAGTTCAAATGCAGGTGGCCACAAAAAACCTACTAAATCTCTAGGTCAATTCCCACCAGGGGTTGCCTGGCCCTTTATTCAAAATTACAGTGGAAAACGCTAAGGTGATCTCATGCTCATGAAGGTGGACCAGTGTTCTCCAACACAGGTGTTAAAAAAGAATTCAGACAATCAGAGAACTGATGAAACCACATCTGTTTCCCTTTAGTGTGCACAGCTGTCTGAATATATACTGGGATTCCAAGGCCCTCTTTTGCAGTAACCTGCTTGAAATTATGGGTGATCAAACTACATTTATAATTCTGAGTTCTAATAAACATACTGAAATAGCCGTTCAAATCTAGAAAGTGGCTCCCTTCCTCACCTCTATTGCCCTAGTGCCTTGCATAAAAAACCCAAAACCAGTTGTCATTGAGTTGATGCGTTTCAGAGTAGACCTTTTGAAAGCAGATTGCCAGGCTTTTCTTCTGAGACACCTCTGGGTGGTTTTGAACCATCAACCTTTTAGTTAGTAGTCAAATGCTTGACTGTTTGTGCCATTCAGGGATTCCCAAGGCCTAGCATAGTCTTTGGTAATTATTGGGTGTCCAATAAATGAGTAAGGATTAGATAAAATAAAGCCCTCTAGGTCTACTAACTATGTGACTTTGCCCCGATTCATCACTTTATTTTGTATCTTCCTTACATTCCTCTTACACTACAGGATTAGAGAATAAAAAGTAAATTAGTTACTAATATAAAAGTGTGTAGAATAATGAAAAAGAAAAACCCATTGCTGTCAAGCTGATGCCAACTCATGGCGATCCCATGTGTTACAGAGTAAAACTTCTCCATAGGGTTTGCTTGGCTGTAATCTTTACAGAAGCAGATCACCAGGCCTTTCTCCTGTGGTACGGCTGGAAAGGTTCAAACTGCCAACCTTTAGGGTTGTAGTCGAGCACAAACCAGAGGTTTAAAAATATAATATCGAATCTATAGTAAGAATTCTAACATTCTAACTGACTCAATTCTGGATTGACTCACTCTCTAATTCCTGCATTGTATTTAAATAAATTTTCAGGTGGGTATCTTTACTTTGGATCTCAGTGCATGGAGCAGGTAACTCTTACAGGATCTGTACGTGAAGTCACAACGCATTTCAAAGGAAAAGGAATAAAGCACCATCAGATCATAGGCTCCTGCCTTATTTCACAGCACACAACGCTTTGCCTGGTAATAGATTCCTTGTTTCAACTTGGGTGGGAGGTAGAGAGAGGGGGAAAAAAGAAAGAGGCAGACTAAGAATAATAACTTAATCATTTATAAATGTCTAAGGCGAAGCATTTCTTCTTGTGGTCACTATTGCTCAACATCCTGATCCACCCACTGTCTATCCTCTACTTGATTTTTCCTTTTGAGGAGAAGTGAGCTGATTACTTGAAATGTCCTTAGGGCTACAGGCTTAAAAATAATAAAAATAAAAAGGGCAACCACAGTGCACCTTGGGATGAATCCATTTCAGGGCAGGATGGCTGCCATTACCACGAGACATTGTTTGTTCTGGCTCTTGTCCTGGGCTAGCATACTTTGCTGTGGGGTGGCTGCTGATTATTTACAGTCTCAAAGACACTGGTAGATGTTTTTGCCTATCTCTTATTTGCATATTCTTACTGCCCTAGTGGTACAATGGTTGCTAACTGAAAGTGAGCAAATTGGAATTAGTAACTGGTTTATCTATTGTTAATTTTGAATCCAGAACGATTTTTTAAATGAAAATATTATTGTTTCTTCTTTGTTAAAAACTTCCCAATGCCTACCCTCTTTCCAGCCCCTAAGCCTTCAGAGTAAACTCCCTAGTGGATAACCACTAGTCCCCTAAAGAACCTCTGTCTTGGCACCTATCAAAATTGATTATTTATCTGCCTACCTTTCCATTCAGATATTACTTTATTAAATGAAGGGATCACATTCTTTGTCTTTGCACCATCAGCACCTAATTGGCATTTAGAAGGTTCTTAATAAATGTTTGTTGAAAGAATGATGGGATGAATAAAAATAATACAATAATAAAGACAATGTGAAAAGTCATCCAAAGTAGAATATTCTTGATATGAGCAAGGAATATTGGTACATATAAGTGGCAATAGATGAGGCAGAAGTATTTTTACTTTGGCAAGCTTTTTGGAAAATTCTTGCTGGGGTGTAGGATACTTTAAGAACGCTGTCTTACATACTGAGCTGAAGTATTAGTCACTGGTGAATAGACTAATAGTCTGTGGTCAGACTGAGTATATTCATAGCTTATTAGAAATGCACTGTGAGGCACATGCTGTGTTTATTTTGCTGTCAAATACATTCTAGCAATTTTGATGGCAAGCGTATCAGTAGCAATTCCTAAGTAGGCTATATCAGCTATTTAGAAGTATTGGACAATAGTATAATTACATTTAATTTTCATGAGAGCATGTAGGCAACAAAAATAGTATCTGCTATTAGGAAGATTTCTCTACAGTATTTTGGGCAGCAGTGGACCAAAAGTAGGATAATAGGAATGGTCTGCCATAGGTCCAGGCAAATAGATGATGCATTGACTAAAAAATTTAAAAACAATAATAAGCTGACTAAATTTCACTGGCTTTTTATTTGTACCATAACCTGACATTCTAAACAATGCCAGCAATAAAAACTCTCCCCTGAAAGCATCTTTTGTTGGTTTAAGTTCCAAACAATTGCTGTCATTACTGTTGCATTTTAATAATGCATAAGTAAGCTTAAAACTATACCCATTGCCACTGAGTTGATTCCGACTCATGGTGACCCTATCCGACAGAGTAGAACTGCCTCAGAGGGTTTCCAAGGAGCAGTTGGTGGATTTGAACTGCCAACTTTTTGGTTAGCAGCCGGAGCGCTTAATCACTGTGCTACCAGGGCTACAAGCTTAAAACTCACACTTTTTAATTACTAATCCTTTAGTAAATATTGTAGTCTACATGAGTTATTTTGGAGAACTCTCAGCTACAGATTTATACCCCTTCCCAACATGAGTGGACGTAGCTGCATGTGTTAATTTTAATAGTAAGTTGGAGAATCAGTGGAGCTCTCTTTGAGACCAGTTTATGGCTTCAACCCCTGTGGTACTACATATTCTTGTGCTTATAGATTCAAAATAAACAATGCTAGCAAGCTGATTGTAAAGATGAAGAAACAGAATTTAAGTTACTTCAATTCTGACATTCTATTTTGAGTTTTCCAATAAATTTTCTATATTGTTTTTGTGTTTAAAATGTAAAACAGCTAAACAGAATGAGAACTGTGATATAAATATAAATATTGCATATTTTTGTTTGGTAAATGTAGATTTTAGTTCATACGCAGAATATTTTACGTAATTCGAAAACTATCTTTAAAATTGGAATTTTTAAAAACGTTTTAAAACTAAAGAGTGAAAGAAAATAGAATGTTACATAAATGGTATGATTTGGTAGTTGCTTCAATTGTACCTTTTGCAGATGTTTTAGTTTATTAAAATTCACTTGTTAGTGGATAATTGCTTATATACATATTACAATTTTAACGTAACCAAAGATCAAAGTGTAAATTATTAGAGGGATAAAAACAGTATTGAATAATTATTCTTGCTTATTTTGTCCTGAAGAAACTTGGAGAAAATCTGTTGTTTGCAACACAGTTGTGAATCCAGCAGCTGGTTCATAGTTATTCTGAATTTTGTAAAGAGATTTAGAGTAGGATGTTTCTACTAGCAAAAAACAATATTGACCCACTGCAGTGCACAAAGCAAAATGAAAACAAGCAAATAAAAAGATCAGTATTTGAATGCCTCAGTTGTTTTCACTAAGAACCAGACACTTGCTCTAAAGGAATGAATCAAATAATGTCAAACTTTGCTATTGTTCAGCCATTTTCTCTGCTTTTTCCAGAATAAAAACCCCAGAATATTTTACCAAATACAGTAGCAATGTAAGATGAATTTTCTGGTGAAGATATTTAGTGGAAAATTGTCAACTCTGGAGCCATTTGAAAGCTGCTAGAAGAAACAAAGACATAGGCAGTATCAAAATTTCTGGAATTTATAGTGAATTAGGAATGTTTCTGAATCTCTGCCAAATTTATCATTAAGTCATATGCATCACTATCCATTGTTTCAAGGTCTCTCTTGAGAGTTCAGCAGCAGTCTTTCCAGAAACGGGAAAGAAGCCCAAGAAACAGTCATTTACTTTAACTTTATTGTTATCAGTATAGACATATTCTTTCATTTCTTACATTTTATCAGTGTGTGAAATATAGAATGTCCCTAGGTGGCGCAAGTGGTTTGTGCTTGACTGCTAACCCAAAGGTTGGCAGTTCAAATCTACCCAGGAGTTCTGCAGAAGAAAAAGCCTGGCAATCTGCTTTCATTAAGATTACAGCCAAGAAAACCCTATGGAGCAGATCTACTCTGTAACACATGGGGTTGCCATGAGTTGGAATCAACTCAACAACAATAACAATAGCAACAACCACATCGAAAGGAAAGCATTACAGAAGTTAGCCTAAGACCCACTCACTCCTTTATCAGAAGGAGGCAGGTCTCTGGTGGCAAGAAAAGAAGACAGACCGATTTTCCTGGACAACAGGACCTCCGGGTAAATAGACCAATGATGTTTGCCAGGAGGAAGAGGTCTTATCTATTAAATGCCCTTAGCAGGATATCTCTGGCTAAATGATTACTTACAATAAATACACTCATTGTCTATGAGGCAGGACTCTTCAGAGGTCAGCTGAGCTATATACCACACTCTGAGGTATAACATGGAGATATTTCATAGGTTAAATGCTCTGCGCAGTGTGAGGAATCCCACAAAATCTCATGGAGACTTTGTTGTTCTTATGTCTGATACAGGAAAGATAGGCCCCAGGCTTCTCTGTTCAGTCTGAGCCACTTAGTTGCCAGGATCCTTACATCTGTTACTCAAAGTTGATACTAGTTAAGATCCTGACTCTTGACAGTGTGCTTTGACAATCCAATGCTGTGCATTAGCTCAGCTATCAATAATAATTCCAATATATTTTGTTTTTTTAATATCCACTACAATTCTTTTCTTTGATGTAATTTTCCAGAAAATGAATTCTTGGAGACAGATAGGAAATTAATTTCCCCTCAGAAGGAATAGCATGTTTAATTTTAACAAAATTTTCCTTCAAAATTGGGTTGTAATTTGAGAATAATTCTACCAGCTCCAAAAATTTCCTTTGTTTGTGGATGACACATCCTCTCGATGACCACAGAAGGGAAAGTTTTGTGTAGACAAAAATATAATTACATTGAAAAGATGATGTAAAATGTCTCCCCATTTTTTCTTGCTTTATCCATTCCCACATGATGGACTTTATAAACGATTTTTTTGGAGTTTCAGAACCATTTTTGAAGTCTTTCATTTTTTCTAAGTAGGAGAAATGTTCAGATAGTTCACGTCCAAGGATTTGAGGATTTAATTTCCACTATATTTTAAAAGAAGGATCCCTGATGACGCAGTGGTTAAGTGCTCCCCTGGTAACCAAAAGGTTGGTGGTTTGAACCCACCAGTTGCTCCAAGGGAGAAAGATGTGGCAGTCTGCTTCTGTAAAGATTTACAGCCTTGGAAAACCTATGGGGCAGTTCTACTCTGTCCTTTACGGTCACAATGAGTAAAAATCAACTCGATGGCAATGGATTTTTTGTTTTTGTTTTTTTCGTTTTTTTTTTTATTGTACTTCAGATGACAGTTTACAGAACAAATAGTTTCTTATTAAACAGTTAGTACACATATTGTTTCATGACATTAGTTAACCCCATGACCTGTCAACACTCTCCCTTCTTGAACATGGGTTCCCTATTACCAGCTTTCCTGTCCCCACCTGCCTTCTAGTCTTTGACCCTGGGCTGTTGTGCCCTGTTAGTCTCGTTTTCTTTTATGACACTGTCTAATCTTTGGATGAAGGGTGAACCTCAGGAGTAACTTCATTACTGAGCTAAAAGGGTGTCTGTGGGCCATACTCTTGGGGTTTATCCTGTCTCTGTCAGGCCAGTAAATCCGGTCTTTTTTTGTGAGTTAGAATTTTGTTTTACATTTTTCTCCAACTCTGTCTGGGACCCTTTGTTGTGATCCCTGTCAGAGCAGTCAGTGGTGGTAGCCTGACATAATCTAGTTGTACTGGACTCAGTCTGGTGGAGGCCATGGTAGTTGTGGTCCATTAGTCCTTTGGACTAATCTTTCCCTTGTATCTTGTTTTCTTCATTCTCACATGCTCTCAAAGGGGTGAGACCAGAGGAGTATCTTAGATGGCTGCTCACAGGATTTTAAGACCCCAGAAGCTACTCACCAAGGTAGAAGGTAGAACATTGTCTTTATAAACTATGTCATGCCAGTTGAGCTAGACGTTCCCCCAGACCATGGTCCCCACAGCCCTCAGCCCAGCAATTGAGTTCCTCAGGGAATTTGGATGTGTCTATGGAGTTCTTGTACAAGTTGTGCTGGCTTCCCCAGGATTATGCACTGTCTTACCCTTCACGAAAAGTTACCACTTACCTATTGTCTATTTAGATTTCCCCCTCCCATGCCTCCCATCCCTTGGAACCATCAAGGATTGTTTCTTTTTGTGTGTTAACCTTTTCATAAGTTTTTACAGTAGTGGTCTTATACAATATTTGTCCTTTTGTGATTGATTTATTTCACTCAGCATAATGTCCTCCAGTTTCATCCATGTTATGAGATGCTTGACAGATTCATCATGTTCTTTATCATGGCATAATACTCCACTGTGTGTATGTAGCATAGTTTCTTTATCCATTCATCTATTGATGGGCATCTAGGTTGTTACCTAATCTTTTAGCTATTGTGAGCAATGCTGCAATGAACATGAGTGTGCATGTGTCTATTCGAGTGACGGCACTTACTTCTTTAGGATATACTCCTAGGAGTGGGATTGCTGGATCATATGGTGTTTCTAGCTTTCTAAGGAAGCACCATATCGTCTTCCAAAAAGGTTGTATCATCTTGCAGTCCCAGCAGAAGTGCATAAGAGTTCTAATCTCCCCGCAGCCTCTCCAACATTTGTTATTTCCAGTTTTTTTGATTCATGCCAGTAATGCCGGGGTGAGATGGTATCTCATTGTGGTTTTAATTTGCATTTCTCTAATGGCTAGTGATCGCAAGCATTCCCTCATGTGTCGGTTGGCCACCTGAATGTTTTCTTTGGTGAAGTGTCCGTTTATTTACATTGCCTATTTTTAATTGGATTATTTGTCTTTTTGTTGTAGAGGTGTTGGATTTACTTATAGATTTTAGAGATTAGACCTTTGTCTGATTTGTAATGTCCAAAATTTTATTCCCAGTCTATAGGTTCTCTTTTTACTCTTTTGGTGAAGTCTTTTGATGAGCATAAGTGTTTAACTTTTAGAAGACCACAGTTATCTAGTGTCTTAGTCACCTAGTGCTGCTATAGCAGAAATACCACTAGTGGATGGTTTTAACAAAAAGAAATTTATTTCTTCACAGTAAAGTAGGCTAAAAGTCCAAATTCAGGGTGTTAGCTCCAGAGAAAGGCTTTCTCTCTCTGTCAGCCTTCTCATCAATGCTCCCTTGGACTAAGAGCTTCTCTGCACAGTGACCCCGGGTCCAAAGGATGTGCTCTGCTCCTGGCACTGCTTTCTTGGTGGTATGAGGTCCCCAATTCTCTGCTTGCTTCCCTTTCCTTTTATCTCTTGTAAGGTAAAAGCTGGTGCAGGCCACACCCTAGGGAAACTCCCTTTACATTGGATCAGGGATGTGACCTGGATAAGGGTGGTGTTACAATCCCACCCTAATCCTCTTTAACATAAAATTATAATCACAAGATGGAGGCCAACCACACAATTCTGGGAATCATGGCCCAGCCAAATTGATACACACATTTTTGGGGGGACATAATTCAAACCGTGACATCTAGCTTATCTTCTGGAATTTGTGTGTTGTTGGTTATGGTTTGTACCCTCTTAATGATGTGTATTAGGGCCTCTAGTGTTGATTCTATTTTTTCTTCTATGAACTTTATAGTTTTTGGCTTTATATTTAGGTCTTTGGTCCATTTTGAATTAGTTTTTGTATATGGTGTGAGGCATGGGTCCTGTTTCATTTTTTTTTGCAGATGGACATCCAGTTTTGCCAACATCATTTGTTAAAAAGACTGTATGTTCCCCATTCGATGAAATTTGGTCCCTTGTCAAAGATCACGTGACCGTAGATGGACGGACTTACATCTGGGTTTTCAATTCTGTTCCATTGGTCAGTGTATCTGTCAGTGTACCGGTACCAGGCTGTTTTCACTGCCACTGTAGCCTTATAGTAGATTCTGAGGTCAGGTGTAAGTCTTCCTACTTTATTCTTCTTCAATAGCGTTTACTTATCTGGGGAGTCTTCCCTTTCCATATAAAGTTAATGATTAGTTTTTCCATCACTTTAAAGAATGTTGTTGGTATTTGGATCAGGATTGAATTGTATTTGTAAATTACTTTGGGTAGAATTGTCATTTTCACAATGTTGAGTCTGCCTATCCATTAGCATGGTATGTGTTTCCATTTATATAGATCCCTTTGGGTTTCCTGCAGTAATGTTTTGTAGTTTTCTTTGCATAGGTCTTTTACAAGCTTGGTTAGATTTATTCCTAAGTATTTTATTTTTTTAGGGGCTATTATAAATGGTATTGTTTTCCTGATTTCCTTTTCATCATTCTCTTTATTGGTGTATAGCAATCCAACTAATTTTTGTATGTTTATCTTGTATCCTGCTACTCTGCTGAATCTTTCCATTAGTTTCAGTAGCTTTCTTGTGGAGTCTTTAGGGTTTTCTATGTACAGTGTCATATCATCCACAAAAGGGACAGTTTAACTTCTTCATTACCAATTTGGATGCCTTTGATTTCTTTGTCTTGCCTTATTGCTGTAGCTAGGACTTCCAGCACAGTGTTAAATCTGAGTGGAGATAAAGGGCATCCTTGTCTTGTTCCTGTTCTCAGAGGGAATGTTTTCAGCCTCTCTCCATTAAGAATGATGTCAGCCATTGGCTTTGCATAGATGTCCTTTATTATGGTGAGAAATTTACTTTCTATACCTATTTTATTGAGAGTTTTTATCAGGAATGGGTGTTGGACTTTGTCAAATGCCTTTTCTGCATCAATTGAGATGATCATGTGATTCTTTTCTTTCCTTTTATTTATGTGGTGGATTACGTTGATTGATTTTCTAATGTTGAACCATCCTTGCATACCTGGTAGGAATCCTCCTTGGTCGTGGTGTATTATTTTTTTGATATGATGCTGAATTCTATTGGCTAGAATTTTGGTCAGAATTTTTGCATCTATATTCATGAGAGATATTGGTCTGTAATTTTCTTTTTTTGTGACGTCTTTGCCTGGTTTGGGTATCAGCGTTATGCTGGCTTCATAGAATGAATTTGGAAGTGTTGCTTCCTCTTCTATGCTCTGAAATAGCTTGAGTGGTACTGGTACAAGCTCTTCTGTAAATGTTTTGTAGAATTCTCCAGTGAAGCCAAGTGGGCCAGGGCTTTTTCTGGTTGGAAGTTTTTTTTATTACCTTTTCAATATCTTCTCTTGTTATGGGTCTATTCAGATTTTCAACATCACTTTGTTGTAGTTTGGGTAGGCCGTGCGTTTCTAGAAATGTATCCATTTCCTCTAGGTTTTCAAATTTGTTGGAGTATAGTTTTTCATAGTTCTCTGTTATGATCCTTTTTATTTCAGTTGGGTCTGTTGTAATGTCCCCCATTTCATTTCTTATTTGGGTTACTTGTGTCCTCTCCTGTTTTTCTTTTGTCAGTTTGGCCAATGGTTTGTCAATTTTGTTTATCCTTTCAAAGAACAGCTTTTAGTTTTGTTGATTCTATTGTTTTTCTATTCTCTATTTCATTTATTTCTGCCCTTTATTATGTTCTTTCCTCTGGTAGCTGTGGGCTTTTGTAGCTGTTCTCTTTTTATTTGTTCGAGTTGTGTAGGTAATGTTTTGATTTTGTCCCTTTCTTCTTTTTTGATGTGTGCATCTATTGCTATAAATTGTCCTCTGAGCACTGCCTATGCTGGTGTCCCAAAGGTTTTGGTATAAAGTGTTTTTACTCTCATTTGATCCTAGGAATTTTTTTATTCCATTTCTGACTTCTTCTGTTACCCAGTGATGTGTAAGCAGGGTATTATTCAGTTTATATGTAATTGATTTTTTTTCCTTGCTCTTCCTGTTGTTAATTTCTACCTTGATGGCATTGTGGTCAGAGAAGATACTTTGAATTATCTCAACGTTTTGGATCTTGCAGAGGATTGCTCTGTGGCCTAATATGTGGTCTATTCTGGAGAACATTCCATGTGCATTGGAAAAGAATGTGTACTTTGCAGCAGTTTGGTGGAGTGTTCTATATGTGTCTGTGAGGTCAAGATGGCTGATTGTGCCCTTTAGATCTTCTGTATTTTTGTTGAGTTTCTTTTTAGCTGTTCTTTCCTATACCAAGAGTGGTGTGTTGAAGTCTCTTAGTATTATTGTGGAACTTTCAATTTATCTTTTCAGTGCTGTTGAAGTTTGTTTTATGTATTTTGGAGCCCTGTTATTGGATGCATAGATGTTTATTATAGTTATGTCTTCATGATGGATCTCCCTTTTAATCAATATATAGTGTCCTTCTTTGTCTTTTGTGGTAGATTTTGTTTTAAAATCAGTTTTATCTGAGATTAGTATTGCCGCTCGTCCTCTTTTTGGTAGTTGTTTGCTTGATATATTTTTTTCCATCCTTTGATTTTTAATAGATTTAAGTATTTGTTTCTAAGGTGTGTCTCTTGTAGACAGCATATTGATGGATCCTGTGTTTTTATCCATTCTGTCACTCTCTGTCTCTTTATGGGTGCATTTTAGGTCATTTACGTTTAGTGTAATTATTGATATGTGTGAGTTTATTGCTAGCATTTTGTAGCTTTTTTATTTTTCCTGTGGTGCTAATGTTTTCTTTGTTCCTCTTACTCTCCTGTGCTGAGTTACTTTTGTTTGTGGATTTTTTTTCATTTCTGTTGTTTTTGTAGTTTTTGTTTTCTCTGAGACTTTATGTTTTTCTTCTTTGTTTTGATGAGTAGGTTTGTTAACATTCTTTGTGGATACCTTGAAACTTACCCTTAACTTCTTAGGTTTGAACCAGTCTATTATTACTTGGTATCACCTTGCCTTCCTCTCCATTAGAAAGTTCTATACCTACACTATTTATTCCCTGTTTTATTTTTCTGATGTTGTTGTCACTTACAGATTAACCTGTGTGGTTCCCTGTTGTAATTCTTTTGGTTTTGGATAGTCCTTGAGAGTTTATTTTCTGGTTGGTATCTGGCTGGCATGATCCTGCATCCTAGAGTCAGTCTGTGGTCTGATGTTTGTTCTCAGACTGAGGGACTCCTTTTAATAAGTTTTGTAAGTTTGGTTTGGTTTTTACATATTCCCTTAGTTGCTGTTCATCTGGATATGTCATAATTTCACCATCATATTTGAATGAGAGTTTTGCGGGGTATGTTATTCTTGGCTGGCAATTTTTTTCTTTCAAGGTTTTACATATGTCATCCCATTGCCTTCTTGCCTGCATGGTTTCTGCTGAATAACCCAAGCTTAGTCTTATTGTTTCTCCTCTGTATGTAACTTTTTGCTTTTCTCGATCTGCTCTCAGGATTCTTTGTTTGTCTTTGGTTTTAGTGAGTGTGATTATGATATGCCTTGGTGAGTTTCTTTTGGGGTCTATCCTATATGTGGTTCTTTGAGCTTCTTGGATGGTCAGCTTTTCATCTTTCATGATATTGGGGAAGTTTTCTGTCAGCAGTTTTTCAATGATCCTCTCTTTGTGTTCTGTTTTCTCCCCCTGTTCTGGAACTCCGATCACTTGCAAATTTTTGCTTTTGATTGTATCCTACATAATTCTCACGGTTTTTTTGTTTGTCTTCATTAATTGTCTGATTTTTCCCCAAACAGAGTTGTATCCAAGTGTATGTCTTCTGTTTGGCTGATCCTGTCTTCCATTGTTTCAAACCCGCCCCTCAGCCCTTCTATGACACTGTCCATTTCTGAGATCTTATCGTTTATCTTTTGGATTTCTAATTGTTGTTTTTGTATGATTTCTAGTTGTGAATTTATTTTAGCATTTTGTTCCTGTATTGTTTTCTTTAACTCTTTCATTTTTTTGTCTGTATTTTCCACGAATTTGTCTGTATTTTCCACGAATTTGTCTGCCTTTTCTATGAGTTTGTCTACTTTTTCCTCGTTTTTCTCTGCTTTTTGCTTTAACTCTTGGATAACTCTGAATATGAGAGATTTGAATTCCCTATCAGGTAGTTCTAGTGCCTTTTCTTCCACTGATAAGTCATCTGGTGTTTTATTTTCTACACCTACTGGAACCATCCTGTCCTATTTTTGTAAATGTTTTGATATCATCTGCTGTCTTCAGGACATTCAATGGGTATTTTTCTCGTTTATTGATTGTAGATTTATTTATTTCGTCCTGCTTTTTTGTTTTATTTGATTATGTCTGAGCAGGTGGGCTGTGCATACTTTGTTGTTTGCTTGTCTGTGGGCATGATACTTTTCACCTCTTTGCCCATTGGGCATGGTCAGTCTGTCAGCTGTGGTGCATCAGGGCAGGTCCAGTTGAAGGGGAATTGCTGGGATGGGTTGTCTGTGGCATGTATTAAGGCTGACATGGTAGGCCAGGAATCAGTGCAGGGCAGGTTCTGGTAGGCTATGCCTGTGCTGCTTGGGGGTGTGATGTTCAGTGCACAGTGTAGGTAGGCAGGATGGAAAGGGGAGATTGGGATGTTTGGAGCTAAGATGGTATGGGAAATGAGAGAGAGGAGAGAGAAATAGGAGCCAGAAACAAACAGACGAAAAAGAGTGCTAGGGGAGCTGCCATTGGAGTGGAAAGTGAGAGACAGAGAAATGGAGAAAAACAAAAAGAAAAAAAGGGTAAAAGAAAATAAATAAAAATTAGAGGGAAAATAAAAGCCATCAGAGATCCCACCATTGTAGCTGCAAAGACTGGGGAATTGGCTCTCAGGCCATGAAATACAGCCTGGCTAGAAGGGGTAGAGGTGTCACACAGCACCAAGTATTTAGGAGACAGAAAGAGAAGGTAAGTATAGAGAGCTGAGAAACTGAGACATGAAGAAAGACAAAAAGGGCAAAAGAGAGAAAAGACAACAATAAACAAACTAATAAAAAAGAAAAAGAAAAATGAAATGCTCTCAGGGATACCACTGTGTGGCTGCGCAGACTGAGGAAGTAGCTCCCAAGGTGCGCAGTACAGCCTGGCTCAAAGGGGATCCCAAGCCAAGAAAGGAAAAACAAACAAAGAAACAAATCAATACAGAAAAATCAAAACAAACAAACAAACAAAAAACC
This sequence comes from Dugong dugon, assembly GCA_030035585.1. Classification (NCBI taxonomy): domain Eukaryota; kingdom Metazoa; phylum Chordata; class Mammalia; order Sirenia; family Dugongidae; genus Dugong; species Dugong dugon. Next base: position 13,590,315 of record CM057465.1, read on the forward strand.
CCAGGGATCCCACCAGCATGGCTGCGCAGGCTGTGAAACAGTTCCACAGTCAAGTGGCGTTTCATAGCCTTTCAGGAAGAAGCAGAGATGGCACATGGAGCCAGGTATTTGAGAGAAAGGAGGAGGAGGTGATGAGTGATATGGAAGAAACCAAAAGAAGCTGAAAAAAGCAACAACAGCAACAAACAAATGACACTCAAAGAGCCAGCCTGTGTGGGCAGGTGAAATCCCTGTCAAACAGGACTGAAGCTGGTGCCTTCTGGCCAAGAGACTGTGGCTGCAGGAAGCAGAGAAGGCCGAGTGGGGGTGAAGAAGGGTCAGGGGTGGGAAAATGTATATTGCTGGTTACGGGTTGTTCTGTCTCCTGCTGGAAGCTACATGAAGCTGCTTTCCCATACTCTGTGTTCACCGATCTCCAACAAGAACCCAAGATGGCAAATCCGTGCTGCATTAGCTGGTAGGGGACTTTTGCACATGTCTCTCCTCATTCTCTGTTCTCTGTCAGTTTCTTATTCCATTCAGTGCTTGGCTGAATTCTTTATCTCTTCCTTTGATGCTTAGGGTTTCAGGAATGACATTTGTCTCTGTTTGACTTAGTTTTTCAGGTCTTTGTTGTGGAGGGATGGTGTGGTGCTTATGTCTATAGAGCCATGTTGCCCAGAAGTCCTTTTCTTGGGTATATTTTAAAGATAGTTATAATGCTGACTGCTCTATATTTTGTCTCATTATCTGCAAACAATCTTCACCATAAATGAAGCAAATAAATTTTTGTTTTGAATTAATCAAGTTAAGTTTTTTCTTTTTTTTTTTTGCCATTTGGTAAGAATTTATAAAACCATGAAGTTATCATATGTTGACTACTTCCTATGCTTTTTTTATTTTTTTTAAACTGCAGAAAGGTTCACTTTAATCTGAAGAGGTTCACTTCTTCTTTTAACCAAATTAACTTCCAAATCATCTGGAACATGTACTGGCCAAGCAGCACTCAGAATAAATTAAAATAATATTATTAATCATCTCTTACGTCAAGTTCTTGGTCTTTATTAGCCTCTCTCTCTCTCTATATATATATATGTATATGTATGTATATATATGTGTATATATGAATACACAAACACATATAGATGCATACACATATGCATCTATATGTGTTAATATTGATTTTTGCCAACATTTCCTTTCCCTTCTTCAGTGTGAGTGCTTATAAAGACGATTCATTTTTGTCTCTTAGCCCCACTCTATCTGAATTTTACCTTTCTAGTATAGGTACTTTAGATACACAAACTTGCATTTCTACTGCATTTTTATAACTATACAGAATATCGAAGGACATAGTAATGTTGCAACTATGACCAGTACTCACACTGGTGTTCAGACAAAAACCAAAAAATTAATCCCAAGTTCTTATTTAAGGCTTGTGAATAATAATTCTCTGAATCTTTGCAGAATTAATACTAATGGAAGGAATTCTTCAGGTGTGTCTGTTTTTAAACTTTGAGGGAAAATTATTCTTTTTAATCTCATCTCATCACTGGAAAATGCTGCAGATAGAAGGTATGATAGTGGACTTTCCCAGACAAAATTGAGTGCTCATTGTGAAGCTGTGCGTGTAGTACAGACACATTTTGAAAAATTAATGTCAACCTTTGAAGTACTGTATGATCTAATAGGAAATACAGACCCAAGAAGATCGACTCACATTTTGCTCTCTGGTGAATGTGATTTTTGTTTTCCAAGTTATCTTTTTCTTTTTTCTGGTTTGAAGGTTTTAGTGACGTTCATCAGACACATACTTACTTGTAAAACCTGAAACTGGAATCGAACTGTGTACAGGGAAACTCCAAGCTTTAAAGTGCTTCCTTGAAAATCAGCTCCTGGATGTTAAGGAGAAGACCATCATTTATGCAATACAAAATGTAAGAAAATATATATTTGTATAAAAAATGAATCAAATTTGAAAAGGATGCCAGGTAAATGACCAAAGATGATGGTCTTTCATTGTTGGAAGATGTCAGAAGGGCAGTGTCTGAATGCTTCAATTGTTATCATTAAGAACCAGATATTCATTCTATAGAAATGGGCCAAATAATGTCAGTATTCATGATTTCTGCAGAAAGTAAACTTCAGAAGATTTTATCAAATAAAATAGAAATTTATGATGAACTTTGTCTTGATGATATTTTGTGGAAATTTTTAAAGAGATATTTGAAAGCTGGCAGATAAAACAAAATCATGAATAGAATTTAAAGTTTTGAAATGTTTAGTAAAACAAGATTTTTATGAATCTCTTCCAAAATTATCATTATTCTCAGGACTTTTCTTAACTATATCTATTACTTCATGTTAGAGAAGTTTTTAGATTTCAAAATTTAATAAAAATTGTTCTTTGACCAACTACAAGCAAAGTTAGATTGACAAATCTGGCTATAATCTCTATTAAATATGACTATGTAAAGAGAAAGATTTCTGATGAAGTTCTTAACAAGTTTTCAGAAGTCAGTGCTCTAAAAGAGAAAAAAGAAAACATAACAGTAGTAACTTTGCTGCAATAGAACTAATATTTATGTATAATTTTTTTCCTTTTTTAAAAAATACGTTGGTGTCATTAAAAAGTATTAATCAAGTATTTTTCCCCTTTTTTGTACTGTAATATTGATTTTATATTCTTGGTTTATTTTTCTGGTATAATTATATATGTAAATTTCAATAAAATAAAATTTTCACTGTCTGCATTTCTCTTCTGGTCATTATTATTATTTGTTTAGTATCATGATTATTAACGTTAAAATTAGTTTTGTCAATTAGAAGGAAGTACAATAATGGTAAAATACAGTCTGTTTCAAATGGCAAACATGCTAAGTACACCACTGATATTAGGTCTTGATATTTATTAAATTAGATGACACTGGGTGAAGGAAGTGCTAAAAGATAGTGGTAAATGTATTTCATCTGATATGACCATAAAAAATAAACTTCCGAAGTTGAGGAACTTTGTTTTTTTCTTTTTCATGTTTTCCATTGCATTCCTAATATTTATAACAGTCTCAGGAACAGTTAAGTATTTATTGAATGAATAAATATGCTTGAGTTAGTAAATGAGGTCAGAGGTAAGAGGTAGACCAGGTGTATTAGTTTCCTAAGGCTGCCCTAGGGAAAAACCTATTGTTGTCCTGTTGATTCTCACTCATAGCAGCCCTATAGGACAGAGCAGAACTGCCCCATAGGATTTCCAAGGAGCAGTTGGTGGACTCAAACTGCCAACCTTTCAGTTAGCAGCCTAAGCTCTTAACCACTGTGCCACGAGGGATCTGCCATGGGGAAGGAGAGAAGAATAATTAGAAGGAGAAACTGGGTTTTGATCGGGGTAGGTTTGATTTTCTTTCTTTTTTTAATGGAAATAACTTTATCCTCTTTCTTTTCTAATTATGAAAGGAGTATGTATGTTTATTGTAAATAACCCAAAAAGAGGTACATTAAAATGTGATAGCCATTGATCAGCCCAGCACCTAGTAATAAATATTAAAATTACTAGAAACCATTTTTGGTAGATTTTTGCATTTCTAGGGTGATTTAAAAAAGAGAAACAGATTTGTTTAAGAGGAGGTTTTAGCTGTTATGCCAGATCTCACTCAAATCTGACTCAATATAAGAGAACTTTTACCAAGTTGTTAAAGCACAAATGGTACAATGTTGTGTCCACTACATCTCAGTAACTGCCACCATCTATCACCCTAAATTCAATAATAAAAGGAGCAGAGGAATTACTGCTTACTGTTCTTGTCTCAGCCTTTGGATATACAAGATTTAAGTCTGGTTTTGTATTGGAATTTCTTTTTACCTGAGAGATGTAAGCAATCATAGGAATACCAAAAACTCTTTGTTAGGGCAAAAAGCACACAAAACCAATAAACAGAAACAAAGGGAACTTCCAATACCGTGCAACCTGAATTTATAAGAAATCATTAAGACAAACCAAGATTAAGAAACACTCTATGAAATAACTGAGAAGTGCTCTTCAAAAATACCAATGTCATGGAAGACAAGGACAGACTCTGAAATACTTCCAAATAGCAAACCAGACTAAATCAAATCCGTTGCTGTCAAGTCAAGTCCAACTCATACAGACCCTATAGGACAGAGTAGAACTGCCCCACAGTGTTTCCAAGGAATGGCTGGTGGATTTGAACTGCCGACTTTTTGGTTAGCAGCCGTAGCTCTTAACCACTGCACTCCCAGGGCTCCAAATCAGGGAGGCTAAAAACACATGACATTTGAATGCAGCACATGATTCAAGATTTTCTTTTGCTTTAAAGAACATTATTGACACAAACGGAGGCATTCAATAAGATTTGTGTAATGTAGTAGCGTCAGACCTCGACTACATTCAGGAGGAGAAATGAGAATCACCATCAGCACAAAACTGGTTCCTATGAGGTAGAGGTCAGACATACCTCTACTCTCCAACTTTTTCACCATTTCTGACATCAGCCATTCCACCTATGGTACTCTCTACTTCTATGCTGGGTTCAATAATTGTTGCAACGGTCTCACAGAAATCACAGACAATTGTTGTTGTTAGGTGCGGTCAAGTCAGTTCCGACTCATAGCGACCCTATGCACCACAGAACTAAACAGTGCCCAGTCCTGTGCCATGCTCACAATCGTTGTTATGCTTGAGCCCATTGCTGCAGCCACTCTGTCAAGCTGTCTCCTTGAGGGTCTTCCTCTTTTTCTCTGACCCTGTACTTTACCAAGCATGATGTCCTTCTCCAGGGACTGATCCCTCCTGACAACCTGTCCAAAGTATGTAAGACGTAATCTCGCCATCCTTCCTTCTAAGGAGCATTCTGGTTGTACTTCTTCCAAGACAGATTTGTTCGTTCTTTTGGCAGTCCATGGTATGTTCAATATTCTTTGCCAACATCACATTCCAAAGGGATCAATTCTTCTTTGGTCTTCCGTATTCATTGTCCAGCTTTCCCATGTATATGATGCAATTGAAAATACCATGGCTTGGGTCAGGCACACCTTAGTCTTCAAGGCGACATCTTTGCTTTTCAACCCTTTAAAGGGCAGATTTTGCAGCAGATTTGGCCAATGCAATGTGTCTTTTGATTTCCTGGCTGCAGCTTTCATGGATGTTGATTGTGGATCCAAGTAAAGTGAAACCCTTGACAACTTCAATCTTTTCTCCGTTTATCATGACGTTGCTTATTGGTCCAGTTGTGAGGATTTTTGTTCTCTTTATGTTAAGATGTAATCCATACTGAAGCCTGTAGTCTGTGATTTTCATCAGTAAGTGCCTCAAGTCCTCTTCACTTTCAGCAAGCAAGGTTGTGTCATCTGCATATCACAGATTGTTAATGAGTTCTCCTCCAATCCCGATGCCCCTTTCTTCTTCATATAGTCCAGCTTCTCGGATTATTTGCTCAGCATACAGATTGAATAGGTATGGTGAAAGGATACAACCCTGACACACACATTTCCTGACTTTAAACCATGCAGTATCCCCTCGTTCTGTCTGAACACCTGTCTTTTGATCAGTGTACAGGTTCCTCATGAGCACAGTTAAGTCTTCTGGAATTCCCATTTTTCACAATGTTATCCATTATTTGGTACAATCCACACACTCAAAAGCTTTTGCATAGTCAATAAAACACAGGTAAATATCTTTCTGGTATTCTCTGCTTTCAGTCAGGTTCCATCTGACATCAGCAATGATATCCCTGGTTCCATGTCCTCTTCTGAATCTGGCCTTTTGAATGATCTTTAGCAAAATTTTACTTGCATGTGATATTAATGATATTGTTCAATAATTTCCACATTTGATTGGATCACCTTTCTTGGGAATAGGCATAAATTGGATCTCTTCCAGTCAGTTGGCCAAGTAACTGTCTTCCAAATATCTTGGCATAGACGAGTGAGCACTTCCAGTGCTGCATATGTTTGATGTTTATCTCAGTTGATACTCTGTCAATTCCTGGAGCCTTGTTTTTTGCCAGTGCCTTCAGTGCAGCTTGGACTTCTTCCTTCAGTACCGTTGGTTCCTGATCATATGCTACCTCTTGAAATGGTTGAATGTCAACCAGTTCTTTTTGGTGTAATGACTCTGTGTATTCCTTCTATCTTCTTCTGATGCTTCCTGCATCGTTTAATATTTTCCCCATAGAATCCTTCACTATTTCAACTTGAGGCTTGAATTTTTTCTTCAGTTCTTTCAGCTTGAGGAATGCCAAGCATGTTCTTCCCTTTTGGTGTTCTATCTCCAACTCTTTGCACATGTCATTATAATACTTTACTTTGTCTTCTTGAGCTGCTCTTTGAAATCTTCCATTCAGTTCTTTTACTTCATCATTTTTTCTTTTTGCTTTAGCTACTTGACATTCAGGAGCAAGTTTCAGAGTCTCTTCTGACATCCATTTTGGTATTTTCTTTCTTTCCTGTCTTTTTAATGACCTCTTGCTTTCTTCATGTATGATGTCCTTGATGTCATTCCATAACTCGTCCGGTCTTTGGTCATTAGAGTTTAACGCATCAAATCTATTCTTGAGATGGTCTCTAAATTCAGGTGGGATATACACAAGGTTGTGCTTTGGCTCTCATGGACTTGTTCTAATTTTCTTCAGTTTCAGCTTGAACTTGCATATGAGCAATTGATGGTTTGATCCACGGTCAGCCCCTGGCCTTGTTCTGATTGATGATATTGAGCTTTTCCATTGTCTCTTTCCACACATGTAGTCGATTTGATTCCTGTATATTCCATCTGGTGAGGTCCATGTATATAGTAGCTGTTTATGTTTGTTAAAAAAGGTATTTGCAATGAAGAAGTCATTGGTCTTGCAAAATTCTATCATGGATCTCCATCATCATTTCTATCACCAAGGTCATATTTTCCAACTACTGATCCTTCTTTGTCTCCAACTTTCACTTTCCAATCACCAGTAATTATCAATGCATCCTGATTGCATGTTCGATCAATTTCAGACTGAAGAAGTTGGTAAAAATCTTCAATTTCTTCATCTTTGGCCTAAGTGGTTGGTGCATAAATTTGAATAATAATGGTCTACCTTGTAGGCATATGGATATTATCCTATCACTGACAGTGTTGTGCTTCAGGATAGATCTTGAAATGTTCTTTTTGACAATGAATGCAACGCCATTCCTCTTCAAGTTGTCATTCCTGGCATAGCAGACCATACAGTTGTCCGATTCAAAATGGTCAATATCAGTCCATTTCAGCTCACTAATGCCTAGAATATCCATGTTGAGGCATTCCATTTCATTTGAAGATTCCAGTTTTCCTAGATTCTTACTTCACACATTCCACGTTTCGATTATTAATGGATGTTTGCAGCTGTTTCTTCTCATTTTGATTTGTGCCACATCAGCAAATGAAGGTCCCAAGAGCTTGACTCCATCCACATTGTTAAGGTTGACTCTACTTTGAGGAGGCAGCTCTTCTCCAGTTGTCTTTTAAGTGCCTTCCAACCTGGGGTGGCTCATCTTCCAGCACTATATCGGACAATGTTCTGCTGCTATTCATAAAGTTTTCACTGGCTAACTCTTTTCAGAAGTAGACTGCCAGGTCTTTCTTCATAGTCTGTCTTAGTCTGGAAGCTCAGCTGAAACCCGTCTGCCATGGGTGACCCTGCTGGTTTCTGAGTACCAGTGGCATAGCTTCCAGCATCATAGCAGCACACAATCCCTCACAGTATGACAAACTGACAGACAATACTCACCATTATGTGTTTTATTAGGGAAGTAAGAGGCTACTACTGGGAATCAGTATCAACTTAGAAGTAGCAGGATACAATTCAGGAGACAGGAGACAGTTCTTCAGTCAGAACAACTTCCAACTAAGATAGCTCTCAGCTTCCTCTCAGCTATGCCGTAGGTAGGCAGGTGGCCCGTCTCTTGGCTGTGCCCACCAACAGGCCATCTCTTCTCCTCTGCCCTGCTTGGGCAAGTGTTACAGCTCTGCAGCTTCACCAACAAGTGCTCAGAAACACCCCACTCTGCCAGTAAGCCTACTGTCTTAAGGCTCTCAGCTCTCTCTCCACCTCATAGGTCAGCAAGGGTACTGTAGCTGCATAGTGCTGGTCTTCTGGTTCCTGCCACTGGTGTTGCTGCCACCATGCTGCTGCTACATGTGCTGCTGCATTGTCTTCAGTGTTACAGGTCTCTCTCTTCTCTGTGTAGGAGGTTCTCAGTGCAGGGACCCCAGATCCGAAGAACGTGCTCACTCCAGGCTCTCCTTGATGGTAGTGAGGTCCTCTCTCAACCTATGTGAATTGGCCCTTTATGTGAAGAAACCGTTTGTCAATTTCAAGGCATGGTCCTCCCATCAAGTCCACAAATTGACTAATCCCTTTGGAAGGCCACAGTCACTTAATTTGCATAGTAATGAACCAATTCCTGCAAGTTACTTAATCCTATTGGGTAGTTTTACACACCCTATTTGTATAGTAGACTGACCAGTCCCTGCAAGGTACATAAAATAGACCAAACACAAGGCAAGCTGCAGCCCAACCAATTATTTCTGGCAGAATTATAAACCTAAAGCCAGAAAGGCTATATATAAGAGAAACCCATTGCTCTGCAGTCTGTAAATTAGATGATAATATTGTCTCAGCATTAATTTGGTGATTTTGATCATTTCATTGTGATTATGTAAGAAATTATATTTAGGGTTTGTTGGGACCACTCTGCCAATGTAGGCTGGAATTCATACCAAAATTGGTTCTGATATGAAGACTGATGATACCACATACAGACACCAAGAGTATACGAAAAGATTTATTACTTTCACAATTGAGGCATCTGGAGAGAAAAGGTTAGGTCTCCAAATCAGGTCCAAGATGGACAGGAGACTGTGCTGGGTTTTCATTGTAGTTAGGGAGTGGGTCTGGTCTGAGGGTTCCCCAGTCTTGTATGGTTTGAATCTCCCACTGGCATCAAAGGAGACGGTGATGGACTTTCTTATCAGATTGTCCAGGTGTGGGGCAGAAAGGAAGAGGGAGGGGTAAGGATTAAAAGCTCTCAGCAGTTAAACATCAAAAAATGAAATCAGACTCCTTATTAGAGGGTTAAAGGGATATTATGTCTGCAACTTACTCTCAACCAGATTAGAAAAAAAGGCAAATGTAAAAATGCTAACATCTGAGGAATCCAGGTGGAAGCTATAAGCAGTTCTTTGTACTATTTTTACAACTTTTTTGTAAGTCTGAAATTTTCTCAAAATAATTTTTTTTTTTTTAAAGAAAGGGGACAACATTAGACCATGTAAACTTTTTTTTAAGGAGAAATGTTATATTCCTAGTAGAAAAGAAATGAGGAGGCAAAGAAAGAAGTCTGGCAAGTTTTCTGTCCTCTGAGTAAATTTCCAATTCTGTTTTAAAGGTAGACTGCTTCATGATTATAAATATACCACAGTAGTAGTCATTGACTACATTTTGGTATATGTCCTTCTAGATATATTTCTATGTCCCTAAACACATGCATCTCGTATATAAAATTTATATATCCTTTGACCCAAGAGTGCCACTTATAGAAAGTTACCACAAGTGAAAAGTTTAAGTATACAAACGTAAGTTGGCAGAATGTTTCTCACAGCATTGCTTATATTAGCAAAGGAAAAAAAATCACATAGAAATAATTGAAATTTCCTTATGAGAGAAATGTAATGGGTCCCTATCTCTACATATGAGCTACTAGAAAGTAGGGGTTGCAATTAAAATATATGTGTAGTCTTAGAATATAGCAGGAACTGGGGTGCTCAATATTTGCTTTAAAGGAAGTGAATGTAGTAGTTGTCTGTTGTTTTAATTTATCCAATATCAAGTCTCCATTCCTTTGTCAACTGCATCCTCAATATGACTCTCAGAAACTGCCAACGGACATGGTCTTGGAGAGGTGTCACCCTCCCCTGACCAAGAGGTGAGCATGTTCTTGAGCTAGAACAACCAAGGTACCTCTCTCTCTCTCTCTCTCTCTCTCTCACACACACACACACACACACACACACACACAAACACACACACAGAGTGTTTGGAGCACATTCATCAATTACGGTGGTACTCTAAACAGAATATCTGTTTTCCTTCCTAGATTACTACAGAGCCTCTGGTTTTTCTTTTCATTTTTAAGATAGTTCATCATCTTTCCTTTGACTTTGTGAGCTACTGTATGTCTATTCTATAATTTCCTAATCATTCATCCATTCATTAAATTTTGCATAGTCATGATCCATTTCTGTGGACTGCAGCCAAAGAAAGCTAACTGATGCAAAAAATGAATGCGTGAATAAATAAATGAACTAAAAACACAAAGGAAGGGCAGAGCCTGGATAGGTAAAAATAGGTGACATATTACATTGTAGTCATAGAGGCAAACTGAAGAACAAATGAATCTACAAGTAATAAAATCTAGCTAACAACATTTTTCCATCTCTTGACATGATGAAGCTGCTTTTAAAGGCCTTTAGTTTTTATGGAGTTAGAATGAGATTTTTTGGCAGAAGTTCATTTGCCAATTTAATTAGTAATTCGTTAATCTCAAAGGCCAATGCAGAGTTGCTATTAGTTTCATTTAAGCTGGATGTTTTTATCTAAAGGATAATATCAGTTAATATATTCAGATACCAATCATTAGTTTATGTATTCTAACTAGGTGAAATACTAGTCATAGCATTTAAAAGTTGCAAATATTTGGGTTCTCACATTTATTTTATTCTATTCATATTCCATTTCCTCAGAGAAATGTGCAGAAGCGCTCATTTTAAGATATGTTTAAACTTCCTGCAGTCACTGGATTAGTATGCTGTGGATTGAAGTGTGTCCTCCCCCAAAATATATGTTGGAATCCAACTCTGGTAAATGTCAATGTAATCCCATTTAGGAATAAGGCTTTCTTTTTTATGTTAATGAAGCCATATCAGTGTAGGGTGGGTCCTAAACCTAACCAGTTCTGAGTTATAAAGAGCAGCATAGACACAGAAACAAGCAAGCACAAAAGGGGAAGATAGTTGCCACCGGAAGAAGAACTCCAGGGCTACAGAAGCTGAGACAAGTATCTTGCCCTAGAATCAAAAGAGAGGGAGCCTTCCCCTATAGCTGGTGCCCTGAACTCAGACTTCTAGCATACTAAACTGTGAGAAAATAAATTTCTGTTCTTTAAAGCCACCTACTTGTGGTATTTCTGTTACAGTGGCACTGGGAAACCAAGATCATAACATTTAGGGTTTAGAGGAAGAATTGCAGAAATGAAGTTTGAAGTCCACTCTCATCAGTGGAACCCCTTTTGCACAACATTAGCAGCCTTTTCCCCTAATTTTTGTATGGTTTTAGGGTAGGTAGCCTTCACTGAAATTTTTACCATTATATCTGCATTTACATCTGAACTATACTTTTAAAGACTGTCAGAGTGAAGAGTTTCGAGATAAAATGTGTAGGCCAAACACATTTGTGGTGAGCAAATTACTAGTTGGATGTGTGGGCAGACTTATGGTATCTAGAATGCAATATGTCTTCTAATATCACACAACTCCTGGTTGAAAGTGTCTGGCAAAATGGGTCCAGTTTCAAATGAAGAGATTTTCATGAACTGTAATGAGTAGTGAAGAGACCAGCGCAGATCACTGCTCTTGTAGGCACTTTCTGAGTCATCCATTAGGGTAAACGAATAGAGATTGTCTACCCTGTGCAAATGGTTAAGGACTCAACTATTAACTGAAAGGTTGGTGGTTGGAACCAACCAAGAAGCACCTTGGAAGAAAGGCCTGGTGATCTCCACTCGAAAGCCTTGAAAACCCTATGGAGCGTAGTTCTATTCTGCATATATGGGGCCACCATGAGTCAGAATTGACTTGACTACAACTAGCTTTGTTTTGGTTTTTAACCCTGGAACTTGTTCCTGTCTCCTCTTAGTGGTGTGCCGGTGGAGGGGTCTAATATGCACTGTCATTTTTCTCCCGCTGGCTGCATTTCAATTTAGACTCTGGAGGGAAAAAAAAAGAAAACTGACGAGTCCAGTCTCCGGTCAGCCCTTGCTCAGGCTTCCACTGTGACTTGCCCTGAGAACATAGCCTCCTGGAAGATCACATATGTTTAATGAATAAACTCTCCTGCCTAAAAAAAATTTTTGTTACCATAAAGCTGGAGATGTTGACTGGAAAATAGGATACATATTTTCTTATTGCTTTCAAATAAATACATTTACTTTTTCAGTCTCAAGTCATTCTGGATTGCCAAATTTACAATGTAAGGTTTGAGTTAGATTTTGAAAACATGGTTGTCCCATGCAATGCGGAAAAAGGATTTTTCTAAGTCCGATTTTTAAAAAATGGCTCTCTTGCATTTGATATGGATAATTCTAGTCGTAAGTTAATTCCTATCTGTCATGGAAGTGTCTATGCACCTATCAGATGATTGTGTGTGTGGCCATGTCTGCAACGCTATAAGCAGAATACAAAATCAAGAAATGTCCAGACTTTCATGAAAAATAGCTTATAGCTATCATTTATTGAACACTTGCTGTGAATATGTTATCTGATTCGCTATTCATTTGATGTTTACTTTAAACCAGACCTCTGAGAATAGCTATTTGAGATCCCATGTATTCATTCTATGGTTTAAAAACTCAAATATGCCTCTGTGGTTCCCCGGACTTGTAACTACCCCTCATACTCAGTATTTCTTTGCATGTAATAGTAAGGGATGACAAAGGAAAAACGTTACCTTGTACCAGCCTCTTGAAAATTCACCTTGCTAGGATTTTCAAAGTCTCTGCTTATGTTTTCCCAAATATCCAAGATGTCAAAAGAAAATTATTAGTCCTATAAATTTGGACTTTTGGAAAAATCAAAGTTGTAAAAATATCAGCACCCTCTTATACTAATTGACCTACAAAGTTTTTAATTGGATTGTCCATATTCACAATGCCATCTTCGCCTTTACCTAAGTATATTCACTCTCTATTCATTCCCATCTCATATCATTTATTCATGTATTCAAACACATATTTATTGAGTACTTAAACTACATCTGCTCTAGAGGCAGGGGATTCAGCATTGAAAAATGAACATACAAGAAGCACTGTCTTCATATAGTTTACACATCTCACTTGCCCCTTAGCTGAAGAAAGCCTAGGAAAGTGACTTTTAATTAAGGCCATTCTTAAAAAGGTAAGTGGTCTTCAAATGATAGACAAGTTATACAACATATTATAGAAGTTTAGGTTGATGTTCCAAATTAACTTCCTCAAAAAAGTGAAATTTCCAGGCCAGATATCCAGATATATATAAAACATACATATATATTTTATATATATATAAAATGAACCCATTAAAATATAATGAATTAAAATGGAAAAGGTAATACAATTGAATAAAGAATAGTGTTTTTAATATACGTATATACTGGATGAAGGTATTCGCAAAGAAGGTTAAAGGGAATAAAAAGAATGGACATATTTTAAAGACCTGAAAAGAACTTGGGCACTTTTACAAATTTTAGAGACCCAGGAAACTTGTTTTTTCCATTATACCCAAGTTTAGTTTAAAACATATGGCTGTTTCTTCTCTGTCCTAAATTGCTTGATTGAGTCACTTTTTGAAAAAAGTGAGGAAAAGTGAGGAAGAAAAATCAATACAGGAAGGTGTAAACTATGATAGAGAAAAGACAGAACAATTGGGAAAGTAGACAAAAACACGTAAATAATGGTGTAGAAGGGGAGCAAAGGGAGGGAATGAAAAAGGGATGATTTATTAAATTATGCTCAACATCAGCCAAGAGTTATCACCATTGGCCAAAATCTAGGGTGGGTTATTAGAGTGGGACTAGAGTAAATAGCTCAGGACAGTGTCTGGAACGTAGACGGTCCTCAATAAATATTTTTTGAATAAGAAAATGAATGAATAAATGTATTTTTCACTTATTTATTTATTGAATAAGTGTTTATTGAATATTTACGTTGTAATGAGCACTGTTCTAGGAACCGGAGAAACAATATTTAACAAAAATAAAAACCTCTGATCTCATAGAGTCTACATTCTAGAAGAGGGAAATAGATAATAAAATGAAAAATATAAGTTAACCATAAAGCACATTGAAATAAAATAAAACAGGGAAGGATTGCTAAGAGGATTTACAATTTTAAGTAATGTCATCAGGGAAGTCCATTAGAAGAATTTCGAAAAGTCAATGTGGTTAAAGCTGAGTGAGTAATATAGGGTATGTAGTAGGAGATGAAGTCAGATGGAGGTTCAGATCATGGGGCCTTTAAGCCATTAAATTTACTCTGGCATTTACTCAGTGAAATGGGATACCATTTGAAGGTTTTGAGCAGTGTGATATGATCTTATTTATGTTTACAGTATCATTCTGACTGCTGCATTGGGAATAAACTTTAGGGGGAGCGGGGCTGGCAAAGTTAGAAGCAAGAAAACCACCAGTAAGGAGATTTATCAGGTTGTTAGCAGTGGAGGAATTAAGAAGCTGCCAGTTCCTGGATGTGTTTTCAAGGTAGAGGTGAAAGTATTTGTTGACATATTGGATATGGGGTGTGAGAGAAAGAATTTGACCTATTGGTGCAAGGATGGAGTCCATTGACTGAGTAGGCGTCTGTGGAGCGGAGGTCAAGTGTGTAGTTTCAGACAAGTTAAGTTCAAGATGTCCATTAGATGTCTAAGTGTAGATGTCAAGTAGATAATTAGATATATGTGTCTGGGGTTCTGGGGAGAGGTCTGGGTTGAAGTTATACATTTATGAGGCATTAATGGTATTTAAAGTCATAAGACAGAGTCAGATCCTCAGAACTTGAATGCAGATAGGAGAAAGGAGATCCAAGGACTGAGTCTTGGGACCTTCCAAGCTTAAGAGATCTGGATAATGAGGAAGAACCAGAAAAGGAGACTGAGATGGAACAGCCAAGGAGGTAGGAGAACACCCTAGAGATTGTGGTATCAAGAAAGCCAAGTGAAGCAAATGTCTTTCATTCACCCATTTGAAATTTGTAGGAGTTGTATATATTACCTCGGACATTATTAATTTATTTATGTATTCATTCTCCCCAAAATCAGTTATAAGCAGTTATTTTGTCCAGGCACTGTGTTAGTCACTGGAGATACAGAGATGATTAAGACTTGATTCCAGTGCCAGGGGGAATGCAGTCAATGAGTAAAGATATGAATAAACAATTACAGTGCAATGTAAAAAGTCTTGTGATAGAAATATGCATAGGCTGCTTTTGGAGGTCAGAAAAGGGGCATCTAAATCACTTGGGTGGGGAATGTGCCAAGGAAAAAAGGAGAAGGGAGCTGGATGAGGAGTTGAAGAGAGAGAAGTTTCCAGCTAAATGAGGAAAGGAGAAAAAGGAATTCCTAAAATAAGTTTTTCTTCTCTGTCTCTCTCTCCTTTTGCTATGTATGAATTAGATCATATCTTCTACTTTCTGAGATTATTTTTATTCAACTGAAGATAGTTTTCTTGTCTAAATTTTAATTTCTTTGCTTTTGCTGTGATTATTTTATCCCATTCAAACTGATTACACAACTCCCTTTTCAATTATTTTATGACTTTGACATGTTCTTTATTCTTGCCAGTTATTAAACCTGAAAAATATTTCTATATTCTCTTTGTAACTTGCTTCCATAAAATAGTACTTCCTCTGAAACTCCCTTCTAGTCTAGTCCACTGCCATAGTACAAATGAAAGACAGTTCTAAGTATAGAAATGTTAGGTAATTCCAAGTAATATGGTGATTTTGATGGATGGGTTAAGGGGCCAAATTACAAAAATTTGGAAATAGAAACATAGAAATATCATCAAATATCACAATTTTCTTTTGTCATATTCATTTTCTCCAAATCAATTAGAAACCACTTGCCATATCTGTAGTCCAGACAAATGTACCATCACTATATTTGGTGAATAGGTCTTACCCAGTCCTAACTTGCACTGTGAATTTCTTCATTTTTTGTTTTTCCTTTTTATACACTTTGCTGAAAAAACTCCTACCAATAGATAGCATTTGGACTCTAGAAAAATACCAACTATATCTTGACCCAGGAAATGGTACACTTCTGAATCATTCAGTTTCCTCATTTTAACCAAATTTGCCAAGATATTATCTAACATGTAGCTAGTGCCACCATTTTTTATATCATTCTAGTAAGCATTAACGTATCTTGCAACAGAAATGAAATGGCAGGGTAAATATTCTTTTATCAGCTCCTTATGTTAATAATTAACTTCTTCCCAAATAACTTCATTTACAATGGGGGGATGGAAAAAGGATGACCTCACATATGAAATTTAAAATATCCAAACGAAAATGTTATATCAACTTTTTGAATATGACCTTATATGAAGCCATCGAAACTGAAGGGATTTGTTACTCAACCATAGAAAAGAACATAACATCCTAAAAAGCCTACAGTTATGGTACAACCAACTTTGTATGTTGAAATTCTCTCCAAAGATATAATAAATAAACAATCTGAGAAGTTGTCTGTGTTCTTTTAAGATTAAAGAAAACTAATGGTATTACAGGGAGCTACAACAGTGGTGTTTAGAAATGACAGAGGTGACTAAAGAAGAAGTTAAACAGAGTTGAGAGTGGCAGTTCATATGGATGTAAATTAGGTTAGTAAATCAAAGCTATAACATGAGGGTTCTCTAAGCAATACGACCGTAAACATATAATTTTACTCACTGTAACATTTTACAGAGAACAACAAAATAGAGATGCTTACCCAATCGACCTGTTGTTTAACAGAAATATTTTACGGCATGAAGAGGCAGTTGATTTATTGTGAAATCATTGAATAAATTGAGGAGTTGATTTTAAACAACTTTCTTCCGTACACCAACATGTTGCTTTGAGCTGATTTATCAGTCTCTACATAACTATGTATTTGTCGACGCTTTTGAGGCAGGAAATCACCTCTGGCCTTTGACAAGAGAGATTCCAATTCATTTTGCTTTTTTAGGGGAAAAGCTGGTCACAAGAAGACTTAACTATATTATACTTTTATATTGCATTATTATCATTATTGAAAGTAATGCTCTCTTTTACAGTTTACAGACTGTTGTAAAACATTAGTAGTTGGAGGTGAAATACACTTACAAAACAGGCAACATGGACTTGGGTATAGATCAGTTTGTGACTCTGAAATATAGCTCTTTTGTACTAGTTACGACTGCTTTGGTTGCATTTAACAAATACCACTCTAGCTAATTCAATAAAAGAGAGGTATTGATTAAGAAGTTATATGACCTGCTTGTTGTACAAATATGGATATGACTATTTTACTTTCCAATTAAGATCTCAGGTCCACCCTCTGCTCACATTAAAGGAGAGCCAGTATCTCTCCTTAAAGGCTCTTTCTACTCCCTGAATTGAGCTACCTCCATCCCAAAGGGTCAGGCCTGTATCCAAATCCCAGGTAGAGAGAGAGTTGGGGAATCTGATCCATACTCTGCTGTATCACTGCCCCCAGTGACACAATTGAAAATTGAATACACCTTTGTCTACTGCAGCATCCTTGATGATCCAGCTCCCTCCAGATGCGGTAGCATGACTCCATACTAGGGCCCTCAGGGTAAGAAGGTTCTTTTCTAAGTTTAAGCAAAGCCACAGTGATGGAGTATAGGCCTCAAGGAGCATCCAACCCCAACACATGCTATGCCAGAATATCCTTCCTTATTAACCTCCAGGCACTGGAACTTCTCCCTCTGCAGTAGTACAGACCCTTGCTTCCTTTTTGGTGACTTCCCTTTGTGAGTCTTCGGGATCCTTTCCTGCCAGTTAACCTAAGATGAGACCATCACAATCCATCAGAAAGGTTCTAGTTATGTTAAACTTGAAAGAGAAGGGTCTATGGTCTCAATCCCTTTCTTCTATGGGGTGCCATGCCCCCTCAGTTGCCCCTAGCCAGCAAGTAGCTTTGCATATCAAAAGATAACATCTCATAAGTAACAATGCACCAGCACCAGAAGACAGACTAGATAAATGGGAGCTCCAAAAAATCAAACACTTATGCTCATCAAAAGACTTCACCAAAAGAGTAAAAAAGACAACCTACGGACTGGGGAAAAATTTTTGGCAATGACAAATTCAATCAGCGTTTAATCTCTAAAATCTACTGGACGTAGTGAACGCAACATCTTACTGCATGCAACATCTGTATCTCATGTCTCTTGTATACAAAGTGATTGTAGCCAGGTGCCCATTTGTTATTAGGAACCGTGGTATGTACCTCAATTTTTTAATATACTAGGCTCTATAGGAGTTGTACATAAGTCAGGTATTCATAACCTGAGTATTGCCTATATATAATATGATGCTTGCACAATGTCCAACACATATAACATCCTATTTTACAGACTGTACCATGGACATTAAGCGATGCATGACTGTACACACACACGTGTGTGTATAAAACAAAACAAAAAAACAAACCTATTGCTGTCAAGTTGATTCCAACTCATGTCAACTCCATGCGTGCAGAGTAGAACTACTCCATAGGGTTTTCTAGGCTGTAATCTTTATGGATGCTGATCACCAGGCCTTTCTTCTGTGAGGCCACTGGGTGGGTTCGAACCACCAATCGTTAGGTTAGTAGTTGAGCACAAACCATTCTTACAACCCAGGGACAAATTGAAGCATCTTAGATGGCTGCTTGCAAGCTTTTAAGACCACAGATGCCACTCACCAAAGTAGGATGCAGAACATTTTCTTAATAAGCTTTGTTATGCCAGTTGACCTAGATGTCCTCCAAAAGCATGGTCCCCAGACCCCTACCCCTGCTACTCTGTCTCTTAAAGTATTTGATTGTATTCAGGAAAATTAGTAGGTTTGGTTTAGACCAGTTGTGGTGACTTCCCCTGTAGTGTGTGCTGTCCTTCCCTTTGCCTAAGATGATTCTTATCTACTATCTACTTAGTGAATAACACTCACCCTCCCTCCCCACCCCCTTAACCATCAAAGAATGTTTTCTTCTGTGTTTAAACCTTTTCTTGAGTTCTTATAATACTGATCTTATACAATATTTGTCCTTCTGTGACTGACTAAATTCACTCAGCATAAGTTGCAGCTTCCACCATATTATACAATAGCTCAAAGCTTCATCGTTGTTCTTTATCATTGAGTAATATTCCATTGTGTGGATATACCATAATTGGTCTATCCATTCGTCCGTTGATGGACACCTATGTTGTTTCCATCTTTTTGCTATTGTAAACAGTGCTACAATGAACATGGGTGTACATATATCTATTCGTGTGATGGCTCTTATTTCTCTAGGATATATTCCAAGGAGTGGGATAGCTGGATCCTATGGTACTTCTATTTTTAGCTTTTTAAGGAAGCTCCAAATCGATTTCCAAAGTGGTTGTACCATTTTACATTTCCACCAACAGTGTATAAGTGTTCCAGTCTCTCCACAACCTCTCCAACATTTGTTATTTGGTGTTTTTTGGATTAAGGCTAGCCTTGTTGGGGTGAGATAATATCACATTGTAGTTTTGATCTGCATTTCTCTAATGGCTAATGATCATGAGCATTTCCTCATGTGTCTGTTAGCCGCCTGAATGTCTTCTTTGGTGAAGTGCCTGTTCATATCCTTTGCCCATTTTTTAATTGGATTATTTGTCTTTTTGTTGTTGAGGTTTTGCAGTATCTTGTGGATTTTAGAGATTAGATACTGATCCGATTTGTCATAGCCAAAAATTTTTTCCCAGTCTGTAGGTTGTCTTTTGACTCTTTTGGCGAAGTCTTTTGATGGGCGTAAGTGTCTAATTTTTAGGAACTCCCATTTATCTAGTCCCTCATCTGGTGCTTGTGCATTGTTACTTATAGTTCGTATTGTGTTTATGCCATGTATTAGGGCTCCTAGCTTTGTCCCTATTTTTTCTTCCATGATCTTTACCATTTTCGATTTTATATTTAAGTCTTGATCCATTTTGAGTTAGTTTTTGTACATGGTGTGAGGTATGGGTCTTGTTTCAGTTTTTTGCAGATGGATATCCAGTTATGTCAGCACCATTTGATAAAGAGACTGTCTTTTCCCCAATTAATGGACTTTGGGCCTTCGTCAAGTATCAGCTGCTCATAGGTGGATGAGCTTATATCTGGATTCTCAGCTCTGTTCCATTGGTCTATGCATCTGTTGTTTTACCAGTACCAGGCCGTCTTGACTACCATGGCAGTATAATAGGTCCTAAAATCAGTTAGTGTAAGACCTCCCGCTTTGTTCTTCTTCTTGAGTAATGCTTTATTTATTCGGGGCCTCTTCCCTTTCCATATGAAGTTGGTGATTCCTTTCTCCATCTCATTAAAAAATGCTCGTGGACTTTGGATCGGGATTGCATTGTATCTGTCGATAGCTTTGGGTAGAATTGACATTTTCACTATGTTGAGTCTACCTATCCATGAGCAAGGTATGTTTTTCCACTTAGGCCCGTCTCTTAGTTTCTTGCAGTAGTGTCTTGTAGTTTTCTCTGTATAGATCTTTTACATCTCTGGTTAGATTTATTCCTAAGTATTTTATCTTCTTGTGGGCTATTGTAAATGGTATTGATTTGGTGATTTCCTCTTCAAGGTTCTCTTTGTTGGTGTAAAGAAATCCAACTGATTTTTGTATGTTTATCTTGTATCCTGAAACTTTGCTGAAACCTTCTATTAGTTCCAGTAGTTTTCTTGTGGATTCTTTGGTGTTTTCTGTGTATAAGATCATATCATCTGCAAGTAGAGATACTTCGACTTCTTAGCTACCTGTTTGGATGTGCTTTATTTCTTTTTTTAGCCTAATTGCTCTGGCTCGGACCTCCAGCTCTATGTTGAATAAGAGTGGTGATAGAGGGTATCCTTGTCTGGCTCCTGTTCTCAAGGCAAATACTTTCAAAGTCTCTCCATTTAGGATGATGTTGGCTGTTGGCTTTGTATAAATGCCTCTAATTATATTGAGGAATTTCCCTTCTGTTCCTATTTTATTGAGAGTTTTTATCATGAATGGGTGTTGGACTTTGTCGAATGTCTTTCCTGCATCGATTGATAAGATCATGTGGTTCTTGTCTTTTGTTTTATTTATGTGATGGATTACATTGATTGTTTTTCTAATGTTGAACCATCCCTGCATACCTGGTATAAACCCCGCTTGGTCATGGTGAATTATTTTTTTGATATGTTGCTGAATTTTATTGGCTAGAATTTTGCATCAATGTTCGTGAGGGATATCGGTCTGTAAATTTCTTTTTTTGTGGTGTGTTTACCTGGTTTTGGTATCAGGGTTATGCTGGCTTCATAGAATGAGTTTGGGAGTATTCCATCCTTTTCTATGCTCTGAAATACCTTTAGTAGAAGTGGTGTTATCTCTTCTCTGAAAGTTTGATAGAATTCTTCAGAGAAGCCATCCGGGCCAGGGCTTTTTTTTTTTTTTTTTTTTTGGGGGGGGAGCTTTTTAATAACCTTTTCAATCTCTTCTTTTGTTATAGGTTTATTTAGTTGTTCAACCTCTGTTTGTGTTAATTTAGATAGGTAGTGAGTTTCTAGAAATTTGTCCATTTCCTCTAGGTTTTCAAATTTGTTAGAGTATAATTTTTCATAGCAATCTGTTATGATTCTTTTAATTTCAGTTGGGTCTGTTGTGATATCACCCATCTCATTTCTTATATGGGTTATCTGCTTCCTCTCCAGTTTTTCTTTTGTCAGTTTGGCCAAAGGTTTATCAATTTTGTTGATCTTTTCAAAGAACCAGCTTTTGAGGGTTCTGAACAGAGATGGAGAAGGATGTAGAACAAAATTCTAACTCACAAAAAATGACCAGATTTACTGGCCTAAAGGAGAGTGGAGAAACCCCGAGCGTATGGCCCCCAGGCACCCTTTTAGCTCAGTGGTGAAGCCACTTCTGAAGTTCACCGTTCAGCAAGGGATTGGACAGCCCCATAAAACCAAAAGGGACTAATGAGGCACAGCAGTCCAGGGACAAGGACTAGAAGGCAGAAGGGGACAGGAAAGTTGGTGACAGGGAACCCAAGGTTGAGTAAGGATAGTGTTGATGTGTTGTGAGGTTGTTAACCCTTGTCATAGGGCAACATGTGTACTAAATGTTTAATGAGAAACTATTTTGTTCTGTAAACCTTCATCTAAAGTGAGAATAGCAGCACAATTGGAAGAGCGCAGTCGATGTCACTGAACGGTGCATGTAGAAATTTTTGAAATGGTGTATCTTTGGCTATGTATATTTTCACCAAAAAAAAAGGTCAAGAAGGGAAAGGGTTGACATGTTGTGGGGCCAATGTCATAAAACAATATGCGTACTACTGTTTCATGAGAAACTATTTGTTCTGTAAATCTTCACCTGAAGTACAATTAAAAAAAAAGAAGAACCAGCTTTTGGTCTTGTTAATGCTTTCAATTGTTTTTCTATTTTCTATTTCATTTAATTCTGCTCTATTCTTATTATTGCCTTCCTTCTGGCACCTGTGGGCTTCTTTGCTGCTCTCTTTCTACTTGTTCCAGTTGTAGGATTAATGGTTTGATTATGGCCCTTTTTTGTTTTTGTATGTGTGCATTTATTCCTATAAACTGACCTCTGAGCACTGCTTTTGCTGTGTCCTAAAGATTCTGGTAGGAAGTGTTTTCATTCTTGTTCGATTCTATGAATTTCTTTATTCAACCCTTAATTTCTCCTATAACCCAGGAGTTTTTAAGCAAGGTGTTGTTCCATTTCCATGTGTTTGATTTTTTTCCTTGCTTTTTGTGTTGTTGATTTCCACTTTATGGTTTTACGGTCAGAAAAGATGCTTTGTAATATTTCAATGTTTTGGATTTTGTTAAGGCTTGCTTTATGGCCTAATATGTGGTCTATTCTGGAGAATGTTCCATGTGCATTGGAAAAGAGAGTACACTTGGCTGCTGTTGGATGCAGTGTTCAGTATATGTCTATGAGAGCAAGTTGGTTGATTGTAGCATTTAGCTCTTCCGTGGCTTTGTTGAGCCTCTTTCTGGATGTTCTGTCCTTCACCGAAAGTGGCGTGTTGAAGTCTCCTACTACTATTGTGGAGCTTTCTATCTCTCTTTTCAGTGCTGTTAGAGTTTGTTTTATGTATTTTGGAGCCCTGTTGTTGGGTGTGTAAATATTTATTATAGTTATGTCCTCCTGGTGTGTTGACCCTTTAATCATTATATAGTGCCCTTCCTTATCCTTTGTGGTGGATTTTACTTTAAAGTCTATTTTGTCAGAGATTAATATTACTACTCCTGCTTTTTTTGAGTGTTGTTTGCTTGATATATTTTTTCCTTCCTTTGAGTTTTAGCCTGTTTGTGTCTTTAAGTCTAAGGTGCGTCTCTTGTAGGCAGAACATAGACGGATCATGTTTTTTTATCCAATCTGCCACTCTCTGTCTTTTTATTGGTGCATTAAGTCCGTTTACATTCAGCATAATTATTGACAGGTATGAGTTTAGTGGTGTCACCCTGATGTCTCTTTTTGTGTGTTCACAGTTTCTTTGTTCCCCTCAATTTTCTGTGCCAAGTAATTTTTCTTTATGTATTTTTTTTTCCGTCTTTTTCCTTGTAGATTTTGTGTTTCCTGGGTCTTTAGGATTTTCTACTTTTTTATTTTGATTTGTAGGATTGTTACATTCCTTTGTGGTTACCTTAATATTTACCCTTATTTTTCTAAGTTTATATCGTCTTTTTTACTTTATATCATGTTGACTTCCCCTCCATATGAAAAATCAATGTCTGCATTTTTTAAGTCCCTCTTTTTTGTTTTAATGTTTTCCTTTTTTACATATTGATATTTCTGTTTCCCTTTTTTCAGTGTTTTAGCGTTGATGTATTTTTGATTTCCCTATCTGAGTCAATATCTAGTTGCTCTGTCCTGTGTTCTAGTCTTGCATTATCTGATGTTATTGATTATCTAACCGTAGGACTCGCTTTAGTATTTCTTGTAATTTTGGTTTAGTCTTTGAAAATTCCCTAAACTTTTTATCTGGAAATGCCCTAATTTTACCATCATATTTGAGAGACAGTTTTGCTGGATATATAATTCTTGGCTGGCAGTTGTTTTCCTTCAAGGCTTTATATATGTCATCCCATTGCCTTCTCGCCTGCATGGTTTCTGCTGAGTAGTCCGAGCTTATTCTAATTGACTCTCCTTTGTAGATGACTTTTCTTTTATCCCTAGTCATTCTTCAAATTCTCTCTTTATCTTTGGTTTTGGCAAGTTTGATTATAATATGTCTTGGTGACTTTCTTTTGGGATCTACTTTATGTGGGGTTCGATGAGCATCTTGGATAGATACTTCTTACCTTTCATGATATCAGGGAAGTTTTCTGTCAACAAATCTTCAACAGTTTTCTCTGTATTTTCTGTTATCCCCCACTGTTCTGGTACTCCAATCACTCATAGGTTATTCTCCTTGATAGAGTCCCACATGAGTCTTAGAGTTTCTTCATTCTTATTAATTCTTTTATCTGATTATTCCTCAAACAAGTTGGTGTCAAGTGCTTTATCTTCAATGTCACTAATTCTAACTCCTACTGCCTCAGTTCTGCTCCTGTGACTTTCTATTGAGTTGTCTAATTCTGAAATTTTATTGTTAATCTTCTCGATTTCTGATTGCTGTCTCTCTATGGATTCTTGCAGCCTATTAAATTTGTCATTATGTTCTTGAATAACTTTTTTAAGTTCCACTACTACTTTGTCTGTATGTTCCTTGGAAGTTTCTGCATTTTGGAGAATTTCCTTTCTAATTTCTAGAAGAGTTCTGTATATGAATCTTTTTGTATTCTGCCTCTGGTAATTCCAGGAAATTCTCTTCCTCCAGAGAATTTATTGATTCTTTATTTTGGGAGCTTGCTGAAGCCATCATGGACTGCCTCTTTATGTGATTTGATATTGAATGTTGTCTCCAAGCCATCAATAAGTTATTATAATTTTATTTTATATTTGTTTAGTGAGTCCTAGCTTCTTGTTTTGTTTTGTTTTGATATGCCCCAATAGGCTGCTCCTGTGTGCTAGTTTGATTATTGGCACCTTTGAAGCTCTAATGTCCTGTCACCAGACAGTTAGTTCTGTAATTAAGTATGTGCACACAGGAGTCCATTAAATTTTCCTATATGGGTTCAGCTCAGGTGTCCAGGCAGTTGGTCACCAAGTGTGTGATGCAGGTTTTACCTACAGCCTTAGAGAGGCATGGGTGATTGGTGTAGTCACTGGTATCTGGCTGTGGTAGGGGGTCACTTGCTGAGCCAGGCAGGGGGCTGATGGCTGCCCCTGAGAGTCTGAAAGGAAAGAGTGTCTCTATTCCCTCGGGCAAGTAGGTAGATGAGTTTTGCAGCTAGGCTATGAGCACCCCACTCTGTTGGCTGTAAAGACTCAAGGGCACTTTTTCTTGGACTCCTGTAGCAGGTGACTAGGTGGTATATGTGATACCACCAGTCCTCAAGGCCCTGGTGTGGATCGGTAAAGGTGCCTGCTTAAGGGGCAGGGCTGTGTCGAGGGTCACAAATCTGCCACTTCACAGCTGGAACTTCAGATGTTTACCCTGTTGTACTGTTGTAGTGATGGCTAATGCTGTTCAGTTGGGGTGTAAGGCACTCAAAGTCTGCAGACCCCTTATGCCTGTGCCTAGCAAAGGAGATGTGCCGACCCTGAGTTCTTGGCTTAGTGGAGCCAGTAGCTTATTTGTTCCCTCTCCAAGGCCAGGAGAATGGGTCAGAGTGCCTTTTGGGTTCTACTTCTGGCCCAGAGGACTCCCGGTGCAGAGCATGGAGGAAGGAGGTAAAAGGGAGAGAGGTTTTTCCCACATGGGCTTTTTTTTTTTAAATCCGCCAGCAAGGCCGCACACATGTACTTATCTTTAGCCACTTGGGAGCTGCTTTTCACTGGTTTGGAGTGGGCAAGCAGAATCTCTGCTGCTGGATCTCTCTCAATGTGGAAACTGCCTCTGGAGTGCGTGCAGCTGTTTGCCTGCTTCACTGCGGACCAGGAGCGGCTGAAGAGCTGCAGACCCGCGACTGGCGCTCTGGCGCTCCTCGCTTCTTCCAGACCGTCTCCCTCCCTCTCCCCTGCCACTCTGTCTGATTCCTCAACTTTGCCTTGTTCAGGACTCCTAGATATTCATATACAATCAAATCACTTGTTTTTCCAGGTCTTTGTTGTAAGAGGGTTTTAGGAAGCTATCTGACCACTCCACCGTCTTGGCCCAGCATCCCTAAAAATTTTGTGGAATTTTTAACTTAAAAAAATCCATCACAATAAAACCTGAAAAAAAAAATCAGTCATAACCCTCATTCTAAAGCCTTCATAAAGCACGTCAATTGTGAATTATTTCATTTTTTCCATTGACTCATATTATGGTTAAAGTACAAGAAATTTTACAGCTCTTCTATCTTTTGATGGAAGTTGAGGTGGGGGAAGTATGCATCAAGTATCTCGAATGTTGGGATACATTCTGAGACAGCTGTGTTAAGTGCAGGGATGTGTGGACAGTTTTGGTTCTGCTTCCTTGCTTGTCTGTGCGCACCTGTGATGAGCCCTCCTGTGAGCCAGCCTTCTCTAGTTCTGGTCCCTGCACCTCCGACCCTCAGGGACTGTTCTCCACCTCCCATCCTTGCTATGCCAGATGTGGCTGTTTCAGCCTTTTGTTGACCCAAGCTTTCTTTTAGCCTTAATCTTTCAGAATAAATGAAACCCATAATCTTTAAAAGAGGGGAATTCTCAGGCGACACAAATCTTTGCTGAAACCCCTATGTTTGGTTCCCAAGAATTTACTTTTTAAAAGCAAAGTGAGATAGAAAGAGAGGGAATGCCAGAAGAAGAGGGAGGGAGGAAGGGGGAGAAAGCTAATGCAGATCAACAGCACAAGCCCACTCAGCCTCAGTGAAAACAACAGGAGACTCATTGTCTCACTGTGCTTTAATTTTGCATAAAGGGAATTCACCATAGGGGAGGGATTACTGTAGGTTTTTGTAATTGCTTGGATCTAACACAATGATTCACACACAGCAATTGTCAAATATTTGTGGATTAGCCAAAAGGCGGGTATAACACCTCCCCTCCAAATCAGCATTCAGAGGAATCATAGTTTCACTTATACTTTTCAAATAGAATAGATATTTTAATAGAATATTGTTCTAATAACTGATTGTATAATGTGGTTTAGAAATAATTTTCATCTTTTTTGATTCAGTGAACTAAAATACGTACCCTGGTAGCAATGTTGCTAAATGTGGGTGAGAGAAAAAGGAGAAAATACCATCAAATATCATTGCGGTAAAACCTGTTGCCATCGAGTCGATTCCGTGACCCTATAGGATAGGATAGAACTGCCCCTCAGAGTTTCCAAGGAGCAGCTGGTGGATTCAGACTGCCAGCCTTTTGGTTAGCAGTCGTAGCTCTTAACTACTGTGCCACCAGGGCCAAATCATTGCACTAAGAGTCCGAATTCTAGCTGCAAATGGCACATTCATGCTCACCCATCACTGATTTCAAAAGTATAAGAAAATTAAGTCTCTCTAAATGAGTGACTTGAAAAAAGCATTTTGAAATGAGGCTGCAGAAATTTTTGATAAGCTTTTATATCACACGGAAGTTTATATTTCCTACCTAAATGTTCAAAAAGCAGGTGATGGTTTATTGAAATTCCAAGAGTTAATTTATATTGCCCCAGGTGTTCTGCTTTACCATTTCTTCATCTAAAGGCCTGTAAAGGAATGGACAGTGATTTAATTTACATTTCTAAGTCATCATTGTTTGCAAAAGCATGGAAGGCACAGATCTAATCCTTTTTCTTCTTACCTACACAAACACAAAAACACACACATACCCCAGAAGTTCACACATACTCTCAGCAGAATTTTATAGAAGTAGTCATAATATATCTATTCTGAGACCCAAAACATTCCAGTTAACTAGAACACGCACATACACAACACACACACACACACACACACACATACACACCAGGAAGTCCAGATTAGAGATCTGTATTTGCATCTTATCTAGAGTGTTTAAAGTATTTGATAGGACAATGGAACAATGCAGCTCCTTCTGCATCTCTAAATGATCAGGAAATTAATTCTTTCAGTGTCCTTAATCATTTGGGAAAACTGTCCTCCACATGGACTTTTCTTCTATAGTCATTCATTCATTCATTACCTTCATCTGAGTTCTTTCCAGAAAGCAAAGTGTGAAACAAGAATGTATGTTTGGGTGATTTATTTTGAGAAGTGATCCCAAGAAACAGAACTGGAAGACCAGAGGAGGAAGCCAAGCCAACCCAAGGGTGTGTTCTTAAATGGTTCACCATGTGGTCAACTGGGACTCCATCCTGAAGGGTCCTTCTGAAAAACCACATAGAGTGTGCCTCAGAATTGTCTACAGGAGGGAGGGACCAGGGGAGAATTTATTCATCAGCTCCCATCTCTCATTGGTTCATAACACTGCCCCTTGGAGTGTTAATGCTCTTGCCCTTTATATTGTTTGTGAATGAATGGGGTGCAGGTTCCCACAGGTGTCTTACATCACAGTGTCAGAGAAGCCCAGGGGCAGGTAACAAGAGACACATGGTACAGCAGAAGTGGGTTGCTGTCAGGTTATATCTATGCAAAGCTGATTGCCATAGAAATGGCTAGAGTAAATCGTGGGCTGAGAGGTGTCTGATACATTCATTTAGCATCTGTTGAAAGTGACACTACAAAGAGACTATGGGGAAACACCCACCAACAGGCCACTGTAACAATAAGTAGTACATTAGGGATAAGAGGAAACATTTAACCTTCAGCGTAAGGTTGTGCCTGTCACGTGTGATCCTGGCCCTTTGCTGTAAAAAAATCAGGGTAATGGTAAGGTAGACATCAGATAGCAGCAGAAACTAGCAGGAATGATGCTGGCTGAGAGTGAAGAGAGTTCCCTGTGTAGGAGCCTGGAATAAATTTGCAAGAAGGAAAAGTGGGACCAGAGCAGCAGGGTTGGGGGTTTGAGTTGGTGATGAGGGAACTGGGGGCAGCTGAAAGAAATGGGGAGAGAGAATTTTAAGAGACTTTGCTGTATATGAATTGGAACCACATTTGGTGTTTTCAAGAAACCTTGGTAGATATATAATTTATTTTTTAAATTTTAGTGACCCAACTTTTGTTTTAATTTTTTTCTCCACCGCAACCCGATACAGGGGAGAGTCCTAAATTGAGGGCAAGAAGACTGGCTCCAGCAGTACTTTTACAAAACTAAGTGATTGGCTCAGAGTTAAATAATCAGACTGGATCTGACATCACCATTCTCACTGGTCTATACTTGACTCCTTTTAAAATATTGACAGTTGTGGTGGGTGCTGTGTTGTGTTGGCCTGACCCTTCTTTGGGAGTGAGGGCCTTATTTCCCCAGGTGCAGGGATCAAGGCTAGAAGATGGCCCTCAGCTGGCATATCCTTTCAGGGATTACCTCAGTGGCCTCCTAAAGTCATGCTCCATTCCCGAGGTAGCCCATATCCAAAGATTGATCAGTGTGAGGATATAAAGTCCAAGTCCCTTCACCCAAATGGAGACAGCCTTAAAGTATTGTCCCAGCTCAAAATTCCCTATACTATTGGCTGAGGTCTCAGCTGAGATGGCATCACAACTCAACTTCTTCCACTGTCCGTAATGCCATAATTTGGTATTAGTATTGTTAAAAATAATCAAAACTCAATGGAATTTTAACATAAGGTTTATTCTGAGTATTTTTTCTATATGCATATAAAACCAAAAACCTGTTGCCGTCGAGTCGATTCCGACTCATAGTGACTCTATAGGACAGAGTAGAACTGCCCCACAGGGTTTCCAAGGAGCGCCTGGTGATTCGAACTGCCGACCTTCTGGTTAGCAGCCCTAGCTCTTAACCACTACACCACCAGGGTTTCCATATGCATATAGGAAGACCATTTTGATTCCAGAAAAAGCAAATAGCTCGAAAAAGTTAGGTACCCTGAGGTTTATAAAGAGAAGAGGAGGGAGAAATATATAAGATCAACCACTGGCTAATCTTAACATGAATAACTGAACCCTGCTCTCCCCATTTTACTGAGATTAAGGGCATAAAATGGTCTCTGCCCCTACATCCATCCATATCTTTTGAAATTCAAATTTAGTAAGCCTGGCTTCCAACAGGAAAGAAAGGATTTGCAACTCTGGGTGAAAGAAAAGCCACTGGCAATTAATTTTGGTCAGGGATTTCTTTAAAGTGAATATTTGGTTTCATGGGTAAGAAAACCCCCAAATCAAAGCAAGATATCTGCTATCAGTATCTCTTTGACAGTATATTAATTTGGTATTAATTTTTCTTAAGCATAATTTTTGCTCTGCCATTGTTCTATCCCAATATGCTATAATAATTTTTAATTTCCTAGTAAAAGAAATTAAAATTTCTTATGGTCTTTCCATCTTTACCTTATAGCTGAATAGATCTTCCTCTGCTTCCAAAATGAGCCCTTCTTCGAGTCAGTCCATCTGCTCACTGCCCACCCCCCATGCACGCCATGCTCAACAGTGCTTCCGCGCTCTCGTTAGCATAGTTCTCTTCTCCTTACTGCCTGTCCCTCAACCCGCATTTCTTCCTTAATGTTTTCACAATCTGCTAATTCTTTATGGTCCACCTCACATTGTGTGCCTCCTTTGTGGTTCTTTTTCTTACTTCTAGTTCCTTTGGTCTTTCTTTTCTCTGAAATTATATAGTAGCCACTTCCTATATCTTGCAACAGCATTTCTTCGTTGTATTTTTAGATTTTATATACTTACGTGCACATTTTGCCTACCCAAACTAGATGGCAAAGTCTTAAGGCAGAGCGCAAGGTTGATTCTTCTTTGTAGTCATGACAGTAGCTCTCTATCATTTATTGAGCACTTAGTCTTTGCCAGGAGTCCCTGTGTGGCTTAAACATTTAAGTACTTGTTGTTGTGAGGAGCAGTCAAGTCGATTCTGACTCATAGCGACCCTATGCACCACAGAATGAAACATTGCCCGGTCCTGCGCCTTGCTCACAATGGTTGTTATGCTTGAGCCCATTGTTACAGCCACTGTGTCAATCCATCTCGTTGAGGGTCTTCCTCTTTTTCACTGACCCTGTACTTTACCAAGCATGATGTCCTTCTCCAGGGACTGATCCCTACTGAAAACATGTTCAAAGTATGTAAGATGTAATCTCTCCATCCTTCCTTCTAAGGAGCATTCTGGTTGTACTTCTTCCAAGACAGATTTGTTCATTCTTTTGGCAGTCCATGGTATATTCAATAGTCTTCGCCAACACCACAATTCAAAGGTGTCATTTCTTTGGTTTTCCTTATTCATTGTCCAGCTTTCGCATGCATATGAGGCCATTGAAAACACCATGGCTTGGGTCAGGCACACCTTAGTCCTCAAGGTGACATCTTTGCTTTTGAACACTTTAAAGAAGTCTTTTGCAGCAGGTCTGCCCAATGCAACACATCTTTTGATTTCCTGACTGCTGCTTTCATGGGCGTTGATTGTGGATCCAAGTAAAACGAAACCTTTGACAACTTCAATCTTTTCTCTGTTTATCATGATGTTGCTTATTGGTCCAATTGTGAAAATTTTTGTTTTCTTTGTGTTGAGGTGGAATCCATACTGAAGGCTGTGGTCTTTGATGTTCACCAGTAAGTGCTTCAAGTCCTCTTCATCTTCAGCAAGCAAGGTTGTGTCATCTGCATATCGCAGGTTGTTAATGAGTCTTCCTCCAATCCTGATGCCCCTTTCTTCTTCATCTAGTACAGCTTCTCGGATTAAGCAATTGACTACTAGCCAAAAGGTTGGTGGTTCAAACACACCCAGAGGTGTCTCAAAAGACAGGTTTGGTGATTTGCTTCCGAAAGGCCACAGTCTTGAAAATCCTATGGAGCAGTTCTATTCTGCACACATGGGGCTCTGTGAGTCAGAATCTACTAGAATCTACAACAACAGTCTTTGCCAGGTACAGTGCTTAGC
The DNA here is from genome assembly GCA_030035585.1 of Dugong dugon. Lineage (NCBI taxonomy): Eukaryota > Metazoa > Chordata > Mammalia > Sirenia > Dugongidae > Dugong > Dugong dugon. The sequence continues at coordinate 13,622,299 of CM057465.1, forward strand.
ATTTTCCATATATTAACCCATTTAAATTTTAAAATACCAAACAAGGCATATGCTATTATTATCCTCATTTTGTAGTTGAAGAAACTGAGCCTTAGAGAGATTGAGGGACTAGCTCAAGATCACATAGTTGAATATGATAGAGCTCAGTCTATCTCATTGCCATGCCTTGTTTTTGAACCATTCTACCACCATGCTTCCTATATGTTCAAGAAAGTGTAATAAATGGACTGATGTAGATATAAATCCCAAAGTATGTGATTTGTTTGTCAGAGCATGAGGGACAAGATAAAACTTCACTCCTCTAGGATACATCATCTATTTTTTTCAATGACATGTTTAGTACCACCAATGAGAAAACAGCTGTGAGAGATAATAATAGCTAGCATATCACTTTTCTCAATCTATTCTTTGTACTAAGTTTGACATTAAGTCATTCTTTTACTACCTAAGTATGATTTAGCAACATTACATGCAATTTTTTAGTCATTGTGAGGGGCATCAAAATATTAGGCATGTCCTTCAGGAGTTTAAAATATAAATTAAGGCAACATGTAGCCTGTAGGCATCTGTCCTCTGTGGATCTAAATTTCCTAGGGAAGATGTGATGCTGAAATCATGACTCATCCATACAGAAATCACAGATGTAATTAAATTCATCAACACTCTTTCACATTTGCTGTTTCTGAGAATCACGCAGAACTTACCAGAGAAGAAAATGCAACACTCTGAAGAGAGGGTTCAGAAACACATCGAGCTCAAATTACCAAACATCTGTGGACCACTTCCGATCATGGGCTTTGTCACTTCAGCCTACTAAACAAATCTTGTCTGGTTCTAAATAATAGCTCAAAGCAGCCATGGCCAGAAAGTTGTCTTTAAGATCTTCATTTTACCTTAAAAATTTATATGAACTCTGTCTTCCATGTATTTTTAATTTTTTTAAAATGTAAATTACCATAAAAAACAAACAAATTGCCCCAAATGAAATTCATGCTTATGTCATTGTCTAATGGATAAGATGCCATTGTACTAAATCATAATTAATTTTGGAAAGAAAAAAAAAAAAAAACCTGTCAAGAATTGAAGGCAGTTCACACTGCCTATCGGTTCTGTTCGAACAAATACTGTTCCTTGTGATGACGTCACAATATTTTTAGATATACATGGATATAAATATTGTTATTGTTAGCTGCTGTTGAGTTGACTGCAACTCACGATAACCTTATGTACAATAGAACAAAACGTCACCTGGTTCTGTGTTATCCTCACAATTACCAGCATGTTGGAGTCATTGTTGCAGCTATTGTGCCAATTCATCTCATCTAGGTTCTCCCCAACCCTCATTAGTCTTCTACTTCACCAAACATGATGTCCTCCTCTAGTCTTCCTGATGAGAGCCTAGACAATGTTTTGTTATGATCCATAAGGTTTTCAGAAATAAATCTCCTGGCCTTTTTTCCTAGTCTGTCTGGAAGCTCCGCTGAAACCTGTCCACCATGGGTGACCTGGCCAGTATTTGGAACACCAATAGCATAGCTTACAGCATATGGCAACACTCAAGCCATCACAGTAGGACAAACTGACAAAAGGGTGGTGGTGGTTGTTGTTGTTAGGTGCTGTCAAGTCGGTTCTGACTCATAGCGACCCTATGTATAACAGAACAAAACACTGCCCGGTTCTGTGCTATCCTCACAGTAGTTGTTATGCTTGAGCCCATTGTTGCAGCCACTGTGTCAATCCATCTTGTTGAGGGTCTTCCTCTTTTTCACTGACGCTCTACTCTACCAAGCATGATACCCTCCTCCAGGTACTGGTCCCTCCTAATAACGCATCCAAAGTATGTGAGACGAAGTCTCACCATCCTTGCTTCCAAGGAGCATTCTGGCTGTACATTTTCCAAGACAGATTTGTTCATTCTTCCGGCAGTCCATGGTATATTCAATATTATTCACTAACATCATAATTCAAAGTTTTCCATTCTTCTTTGGTCTTCCTTATTCATCGTCCAGCTTTTGCATGCACATAATGCAATTGAAAATACCATGACTTGGGTCAGGCACATCTTAGTCCTCAAAGTGATATTTTTGCTTTTAAACACTTTAAAGAGGTCTTTTGCTGCAGATATGCCCAATGCAATACATCCTTTGATTTCTTGACTGTGGCTTCCGTGGGTGTTGATGGTGGATCCAAGTAAAATGAAGTCTTTGACAACTTCAATATTTTCTCCATTTATCATGATGTTGTTTATTGGTCCAGTTGTGAGAATTTTTGTTTTCTTTATGTTGAGGTGCAGTCCATACTGAAGGCTATAGTCTGATCTTCATCAGTAAGTGCTTCAAGTCCTAGTCACTTTCAATAAGCAAGGTTGTGTCATCTGCATATTTCACACTGTTAATGAGTCTTCTTCCAATCCTGATGCCACATTTTTCTTCATATAGTCCAGCTTCTCGGGTTATTTGTTCAGCATACAGATTGAATAGGTATGGTGAAAGGATACAACCCTGACGTACACCTTTTTAAACTTTAAACCATGCAGTTATGCCCTTTTTCTTTTCAAACCACTGCCTCTTGGTCTAAGTACAGGTTTCCCATAAGCATAAATAAATGTTCTGGAATTCCCATTCTTGGCAGTGTTGTCCATAATTTGTTATGATCCACACAATCGAATGCCTTTGCATGGTCAATAAAACACAGGTAAATATCTTTCTGGTATTCTCTGCTTTCAGCCAGGATCCATCTGACATCAGCAGTGATATCTCTCCTTCCACGTCCTCTTCTGAATTCAGCTTGAATTTCTGGAAATTCTCTGTTGATTTACTGCTACAATCGCTTTTAAATGATTTTCAGCATAATTTTACTTGCATGTGCTATTTATGATACAGTTTGATAATTTCTACATTCTGTTGGATCACCTTTCTTTTGAATGGGCACAGATATGGATCTCTTCCAGTCAGTTGGCCAGATGACTGTCCTGAAAATTTCTTGGCAAAGAGGAGTGAGCACTTCCAGTGCTACATTCACTTGTTGAAAACATCTCAGCTGATATTCTGTCAAGTCCTGGAGCCTTGTTTTTTGCCAGTGCCTTCAGTGCAGTTTGGACTTTTTCCTTCGGTACCATTGGTTATTGATCATAGGCTACCTCCTGAAATGGTTAAATGTCAACCAGCGGTGACTCTGTGTATTCCTTCCATCTTCTTTTAAGGCTTCCTGTGTCATTCAATATTTTCCCCATAGAAAGCTTCAATATTGCAACTTGAGGCTTGAATTTTTCTTCAGTTTTTTCAGCTTGAGAAATGCTGAGAGAGTTTTACCCTTTTGGTTTTCTAATTCCAGGTCTTTGCACATTTCATTATAATACTCTACTTTGTCTTCTTGAGCCACCCTTTGAAATCTTCAGTTCAGCTCTTTTATTCCATCATTTCTTCCTTTCACTTTAGCTACTCTACATCCAAGAGCAAGTTTCAGAGTCTCTTGTGACATTCATTTTGGTCTTTTCTTTCTTTCCTGCTTTTTAAATGACATCTTGCTTTCTTCATGTATGATGTCCTTGATGTCATTCCACAACTCTTCTAGTCTTCAGTCATTAGTGTTCAATGTGTCAAATATACTCTTGAGATGGTCTCTAAATTCACACGAGATATACTTGTGATGGTTAAGATTGCGTGTCAACTTGGCTGGGCTGTGATTCTCAGTGTTTTGGCAGTCATATAATGTGATCACGTCCATGTTGAGATTTGATACGTGATCACCCCCATGATGGGATCTGCTGTGAGTAGCCAGTCAATTGAAAGAGAATTTCGCTGGGCATATGGCCTGCATGGAATATAAGTGGACTTTCTGGTAAGACCTGGGGGGCTTTTTGCTTGTGCTGGATCCTGCAGCTGGCTCCTGTTTGTCTGACCTCAGGTTCTTGGGACTTGAGCTAACAGCTTACCTGCGGTCTTGCCCGCTGATCTTGGGATTCATCAGTCTTCACAACCTGTGAACAAGAGCTCTGCTCTCTGACCTGCTGATCTTGGGTTTGCCAGCCCCTGCAGCTACGTGAATCAGGAGAAGCCTCTATCCTGACTCTCAGACTTGGGAGGTTCCAGCCTCTACAACCATGTGAGCCATTTCCTTGATATATATCTCTACATATATATTTATACGCTTTACTAATTTTGCTTCTCTAGAGAACCTAGCCTAAGACAATACTCAGGGTCATACTTTGGCTTTCATGGACATGCTCTAATTTTCTTCAGCTTCAACTTGAATTTACATTTGAGCAGTTGATGGTCTGTTCCACAATCGGCCCCTGGCCTTGTTCTGACTGATGATATTGAGCTTCTTCATCATCTCTTTCCACAGATGTAGTTGATTTGATTCCTGTGTATTCCATCTGGTGAGGTCCACAAGTATAGTTGCCGTTTATGTTATTGTTTTTCCAATGAATAAGTCATTGGTCATGCAAAATTCTATCATGCCATCTCTGGTGTCGTTTCTATCACCAAAGCCATATTTTCCACTTACTGATCCTTCTTTGTTTCCAACTTTTGCATTCCAATCACCAGTAATTGTCAATGCATCTTAATTACATGTTTGATCAGTTTCAGACTGCAGAAGTTGCTAAAAATCTTTGATTTCTTCATCTTTGGCCTTAGTGGTTGGTTTGTGAATTTAAATAATAGTTGTATTAACTGGTTTTCCTTGTAGGTGTATGGATATAGTCCTATTACTGACAGAGTTGTACTTCAGGATTGATCTTGAAATGTTAATTTTGACAATGAATGAGATGCCATTTGTCTTCAATTTGTCATTCCTGCCATAGTAGATTTTATGATTATGTGATTCAAAATGGCCAATGCCAGACCATTTCAGCTCACTAATGCCTAGGATATCGATCTTTAAGGGTTCTCTTTTATTTTTAATGACTTCCAATTTTCCTAGATTCATATTTCGCACATTCCACATTCTCATTATTAAGGGATGTTTGCAGTTGTTTCTTCTCATTTTGAGTCATGCCACCTCAGCAAATGAAGGTCCATTTGAGGAGGCAGCTCTTCTCCAGTCATAGTTTGAGTGCCTTCCAACCTGAGGGTCTCATTTTACAGCACTGTATTAGACAATGTTCTGCTGCTATTTGTAAGGTTTTTGTTAGACAATTTTTTCATAAGTAGACTGCCAGGTCCTTCTTTCTAGTCTGTCTTAGTCTAGAAGTTCTGCTGAAACTTGTCCACCATGGGTGACCCTGCTAGTATTTGAAATACCAGTGGCAAAGCTTCCAGTATCACAGCAACATGCAAGCTACCACAGTAGGAAAAACTAACAGAAGGATTGGGGATGGATATAAATAGAAAATTTTAAAAAAGCATTCCGTCTTGTTAGCCTGCCAACTATTACTGGAAAGAGATTCCCAGGATGTGACAAATAGGCAGTAAGTTGCAATATTTAAGTCTACTCTTAGTAGAAATTTTGATTGTTCCATCTCCTTCCTAGGAGGTCACATCTCTTTCTGTATCAAGCATTGACATGGTATCTAATCCATTGATCAGCCTCTTTTTCAGTCTCAGGGAAATACTTCTCATATAACTATTTTATTGAAGAAAGATGTCTGATGTTATTGTCCTTTATTTTATCTCTAACACTGTAATTTTCATCACAGGTAAATGAACTGAGATTTTCAAATAACTTAGAGCTTCCAGAATCAAGCCTTTTCATCTAACTCTCATGTTTCATTCACCTCGCCATAATCTTGTCATGGGCTGTGAAAACATTTACAATTTTGCCTTGCAGTTGTTGATGGAGAGTGTTCCAGGCAGAAAAAAAAATGATGCTACATAACCCAACTTTGTGAACCAAACCTTATCATTAAGATAAACAATATATTCATTCACATGTCCAGATTTCTGCCCTTTTTCTTAGTGTCTTTTTTGCCAGGATTTTTGCTGTCTAAACCAGTACATCTCTACTGTAGAGCGAGCTTCCAAAATTTTATTTCACATTTGTCACAGCAAATTTTGTGACTTCTTGTTTGGTTATCTTGTGTTATCTTATCCCCCCCCCCCCCCAATTTACCATTTATCACTTGATTTAATACATTAGTTTAGACTCTTGCCTGCATTCAGTAGCCAATTCTGACACACGCATAAACATACACATTAGTTGAGTTGTAATTTCAATTCAGATATATTTCAACACTAGCCATCTGAGAAAATATACATTAGCCACTTGGTTGAATTCAAAAGTACGTGGCAAAGAAAAATATGATTTAGGTTAATAATAGTGATGATGATGATAATAATAATAGCAATATTTCACTTTTATAAATTAGTTTGTAAAGAATTTATAATTTATATTAATTATCTCAGTCAACTCCAAAAGCTTTTTATTGTCTCTGAACCTTCTGAAACAGCAATAAAACATGGTCCATTTTATTATTCTTGTAAATATAAATGGGAACATCTATTAATATCCACTTCAGTTCCAGGCCTTTGTAGAAAGACAAGATGAGATCCATCAATGTTAACAAATATTTCTTGAGTGGCTATTATGTGCTTGGTCTATCCTAGGTGCTGAGGATACAGTGAAAACAAGATAGAAAATAGATACATCTTCTGCCTTCAAGGAGCCCTGGTAGCACAGTGGTTAAGAGTGAGGCTGCTAACCATAAGGTCAGCAGTTCTAATCCACCAGTTGCTTCTTGGAAACCCTATGGGCCAGTTCTTCTCTGTCCTATAGTGTTGCTATGAGTAGGAATCGACTTGACAGCAATGGGTTCTGCCTTCAAGGAGAAGAAGCTAGTAAGGAAAGTATTATAGACTGAATTGTGTCCCTCAAAAATGTGTATCAACTTGGCTAGGCCATGATAGCCAGTATTGTGTGGTTGTCCACCATTATAGGATCTGATGTGATTAACCTATGTGTTGTAAATCCTAACCTCTATGATGTTAATGAGGCAGGATTAGAGGAAGTTATATTAATAAGGCAGGACTCAATCTACAGGATTAGGTTGTATCTTGAGTCAATCTTTTTTGACATATAAAAGAGAGAATGGGGCAGAGAGAATGGGGACCTCATGCCACCAAGAATGGAAGAACCAGTAGGGGAACGTGTCCATTGGACCTGGGGTCCCTGCACTGAGAAGCTCCTAGACCAGAGGAAGATTGATGAGAAGGACCTTTCCCCAGAGGCAAGAGAGACAGAAAGCCTTCCCTTGGAGCTGGCACCCTGAATTTGGATTTCTAGCCTGCTAGACTGTGAAATAATAAATTTCTGTTTGTTAAAGCCATCCTCTTGTGGTATTTCTGTTACAGCAGCACTAGATAATTAAGCTGGAGAGAAAACACCACAATATTTGTTCTTCTATTGTGAAAATGGCTATTATACCTGATTCTAGAAATGGGCCTCACTACAGAGTTAAAGTTACTGTTATCTGTTGCTTAATCTCACCATGTACAGGGATTCTACTAATCTGACTCTCCTAAGAAAAATGTAGATATATTGGTCAGTATGGGAAATTTCCTCAAATCAAAGAGAAGACAGAGGAATCAGACTTGGAACAGCTCCAGAGAGTGCTGGTAGCAACAGTTGATAAACTGATTGGCAGTCTCTCTCAAACATTGAAATGAGTGAACGCTAACCATTTTTGGTTGCTTTATTACTTTGCACATTTCAGAGAGGGAGCATCTAATTGGTTTATCTTAGATAAACTTGCAAATCCCTTGATATTGTTGTTAGGCGCTATTGAGTTGTTTTGGACCCATAGTGACCCCGTGTGACAGAGTAGAACTGCCCCATAAGGTTTTCTAGGCTGTAATCTTTACAGGGGCCACCAGTAAACACCGGTGGCCGTCTAGTCTATTTTGACTCATCGTGACCTCATGTGTGTCAGAGTAGAACTATACTTCACAGAGTTTTCAGGTGGCTGATTTTTTTTGTAGGTGAATCACCAGGACCTTCTTCCACAGTGCCTCTGGGTGGACTCAAACCTCCAACCTTTTAGTAAGCAGCTGAGGGTGTTAACTGTTTGCACCACCCAGGGACTCCCTTCATGTAGCAGAGGGTGTTAACTCTCCCCAAGCACCAGTTTTCACCTTCTTTCTTTCCACAATAAAACTCTTCAGTTTTAACTAGGCACAGGCTACCTAGCTAGAGATTTTATTTCCTTTGCACCTAGATGTGACCATGTGTTAGTTCTGGCCAACAGGATGTGAGCAGAAATGTATGTAACTCTAGGTTCTCTTGGAAATAAAGTCCCTTCCCCAGGAATTGCTTTTCCACTTCCCCATGCAGAAATATGGACATGTTAGCTGTGGCCAGTTTTGATCCAGCAGGTGATGACGGCACCCTACGGCACAGCAGAACAACCATCTGGCAAGATCGGGATCCTGGAATGACTTTCTGTAGCAAAGCTGCTATGCCGTTCTGGAATAACTACTACTGTAAGAGAAAGAAGAAGTCTCTGGGTGACGCAAAGGGTTAAGCACTCAACCACTAGCTGAAAGACTGGCTGTTCAAACCCACCCAGAGGCACCTTGGAAGACATACCTGGCAATCTGCTTCTCAAAGCTCACAGCCTTGAAAACCCTACGGACCAGGTATACTCTGCACATGTGTGGTCTCCATGAGTCAGAATCTGCTTGATGGCAACCAACAACAATAAACACAAGAGAAGAAGTAAGCTCCTCCCTCATTTATTTTGAGGCCTCTTCGTTATATCAGTTTTACTTTATCCTAACTACTACACTAGACCTAGGGGAAGATAGGACACCAGAATAGCTGACGGTACTTAACAGGAGATAATTATTTCCCCAAAAGTACTGGAGTGCTGGAACCATCCCAAACAGCAAAATGAATTTTAGGCAGCCAAAGCAACAAACTCCAGTACAGCTTATATGAAGCAACAAGTCTATTGTACGGTTTTCATAGAAACAGACAATTGAAACTTGCTGTGTTTGCACTGAGAGTATTTTGAGGACTTTCCACTCCATCACTCAGTCTTCTCTATATTAAAGGGTCTGTTAAAAATATTTTGCTTAGAAATAAATGCCCAGAAAAGTTTTTGTTCCCCCGAGGGAGTGATCTGATTTTGATTCTGACAGGAAAACTATGTGCATGAAAAGGTTTTCCCTTTCATTTGGTGCCAGGGAGCTTAGAGTCAAATTTACAGTTCAGATAGCACTTACACTGCTCTGTATTGCCTACAAAATAGTATCTTTTTTAGTTTTTGATCTTGCTTTCCTACTCTAATTTTCGTTCTTCCAGATTCTGAGTTTTAAATTTTTATGTGTTACTGTTTTATTTTATATGCTTTTGTTGTCACCAACCTCAACTTTATAAAGCTTGGTGGACCATAAATAAAGGAACCAGTGATTCAGCAAACATAATGTTCATGGTTCTAAAAATACACTCCCAACTTTTTCAAGTTTCTCAGAAAACTCTTTTATCTATTCCCAACCAAGTTTCTATTGTCCATCTAATGTTTCTGTATAATCTCTCCATTCTCCTCTCCCGTAATCTCCCGACCAGCCCATATATCTTTAATTATGGCCGTTTAGGCTTACATTAAAGAGCCCTGGTGGCGCACTGATAAAGGGCTGGGCTGTTAAAAGTTGGCAGCTCTTCAGGAGAAAGACCTGGAAATCTGCTTTTGTAAAGATTACAATACAGCCAAGAAAACCCTATGGGGCAGAGTTGGAAAAGATTCCACAGCAACCAACAATAACAACAACAATAGGTTTATGTTAAGAGCATAGTGGATCTAGGTTTTATGGGGCCTGAAGCTTGTACAGTATTGGGGGTACTTTACTAAATGCACGGAGCCCTGGTGGCACAGTGGTTAAGAGCTTGGCTGCTAACCGAAAGGCTGACAGTTTGAATCTACCAGCTGCTCCTTGGAAACCCTATGTGGCAGTTCTACTCTGTCCTATAGGGTCGCTGTGAGTCAGAATCTACACACGGCAACGGGCTTGAGCTTCGCTTACTAAGTGAATAACCAGAAATTAAAGTGAATATTTAATTAGAATGAGAAAAGAAATCATAACAAGACAGAAATTAAAAAAGAAACTGTCAAATACCACAAAAAATAACATCTGGAAAAAAGCTAATATTATTATTAAACTGCTTAATGTATCTCTATAATATTTGTTTTCCTAGACTTTTGAGTGCACACTCTTTAATCACCTCATGTAACAAGAGCCCTGGTGGCGCAGTGGTTAAGAGCTCAGGCTGCTAAACAAATGGTCAGCAGTTCGAATCCACCAGTGCTCCTTAGAAACCTATGGGGCAGTTCTCCTCTGCTCTATAGAGCCGCTATGAGTTGAAATAGACTCCAGGGCAACTGGTTGGTTTGTTTGGTTGGTATAAAACAACAAATTTCTAGTACTATGTTCTGTAAATAGAATATAAAGTTACCTCAGTCTTCTTTATATTGACAGGAAAGTTACTTGTAGCTTTGTAGCTCGTTATTAATAATATCATGTAAAGTTTTAGAATGATTGTCAAATTGGGAAAATTTTGTTTCTTTCATATAAATATGGGTCAGGCATAGGCTTTTAGGCATTTCTTCTAGTATAGTTACTAATCTTAAGTACTTTTGGAATCTATGACACATATTTTGGAATCTTTATGTACTCATTATAGTGGCATATCATAGGTTTCATGTTTTTTTAATCAGTGTCTGTCTTTAGTGTCAAACCAATAAGAAATATACTCATTTTTCAATTTGTTCATTAATGTATGCTTCTTCACTAATTATATTAACAGAAAATCCAAGAGTTCATACTTTAATTTGAAATTTATCATTCTCTTAATGAATGATTGCTTTTAGTATAGTAAAAATAAATTCTGTTATAAATTGCTTCTTGATGTAAGAATGATTTCTACGCACTTCATTATTCATATTTATCACTTTTGTTTCATAGTCCATTGATTTTATATAATTTTTATCTATTTAATTTTTAAATAAATCAACATAATAAAAGAAATGTCTTTCATACGTGTTACAGGAATATGCAATTTCTCACTTATTTCATTAAACATTCCAAAACATCTTTTAAAATTTCAGTGTTTTTTTTTTAAAAAAAGAAAAGAAATTGGTGTGTTTATACTATGATATACTGCATTATTTAGTATATTCTTGACAGAAGAAAACATTCATTTTGACTAGTAATTGATGAAAAATAAATCTTCAGCTTACCGTGTTATATATCTAAGGATAGCAACTATTTTCCACAGACTAGCATCTTGCTCCTAAAATTTCAAACCATATTTTTTTACCACTACCTCATATTTTCAAGGAGCCCTGGTGGCACGATGGCTAAGCACTTGATTGCTAACTGAAAGGTTGGCAATTCAAACCCACAAGCCACTCTGTGGGAGAAAAGACCTGGTGATCTGCTTTCAAAGATTACAGCCTTGAAAATCCTAGAGGGCATATCTACTCTGTCACACGAGGTCATTATGAGTAGAAATCAGCTCGACAGCAGCTAACAACAATCCCATACTTCCAGTGCTGTGTGCAATAGTTTATGTTCATATCAGGATGTCACCTGTAGCTCTGCACCCTGTTCCCACAAAGCTCTATTAAGTCACCACAGCAGGTACTAGGAGTACTCTTGGATGTGATCTCTCCCTGGCACAGTTATAGCCTGAAATGACAGCAAAGTTCATAAATAAAAATATAAATTCAAACTAAAAGTATTTCCAACTTAACTTCCCCGGCTACTCCAGTGCCATCTGACAAGGGTAACAATAGTAGTCTGAGCAGAAAGAGACAGTAGTCTTAACCAAATGTGGTTAAAATAATTTTGCAAATTTGCAAAAACAAATGAACACGAGCACGGATTGCTAGCATCCTTTCTGGGACGCCATAAATCTTAAACTTTATTCTCTTCATGGTAAAGATCATCATTGAGTTGAATGTAGTTTGAAACTTTGCTAGAAACAGAGAAATAAACCAGATCATCTTTAAAGGTCCTTTCTTGAAAGGCCATTCTTGGAAAACTACTTTTAAAATTACTTTTAGCAGTGATTATTTCAATAAGTAGAGGAATGTATTGTCGACTGGAGAAATTCGAAGTGAAATTATCTTTGAAAATAACTTTCTCCTGGTCTTGTAAGTAATACATGCAAATGATACAAATTTCACCCAGAATCACCTTCCCTAGAGAGAACGACTGCTAATATTTTAGTATATTTTTCCTTGCAGCACATTTCTTCAAGTATTGCCTATTCTGGTGTAGTTGATATCAATAAACAATTCTATGCTTGTCTTTTTTCGCTTAACGGTCCATTATTATATTATTATGGCAATTAAAGTTTCTCTATATGCAGGAATAATTTAGTATTAAAATATTTCAAAACAAAAGACAAGTTTTATATATTTAAATATCACCTGGGAAAACCTCTGCAAAAGACCTCCTTAAAGTGTTAAAAAGCAAAGATGTCATTTTGAGGCCTAAGGTGTACCTAACCCAAACCGTGGTATTTTCAATCACCTCTTATGCATGCTAAGGCTGGACAATGAATAAGGAAGACTGAAGAAGAATTGATGCCTTTGAATCACAGTGTTGGTGAAGAATACTGAATATACCATGGACTGCCGGAAGAATGAACAAATCTGTCTTGGAAGAAGTGCAGCCAGAATGTTCCTTAGAAGTGAGGATGTTGAGACTTCGTCTCACTTACTTTGGACATGTTATCAGGGGGGACCGGTCCCTGGAAAAGGACATCATGCCTGGTGAAGTAGAGGGTCAGCAAAAAAGAGGAAGACCCTTAACGAGATGGATTGACACAGTGGCTGCCACAATGGGCTCAAACATAGCAACAGTTTTGAGGATGGCCCAGGACTGGGCAGCGTTTCGTTCGCTTGTACACAGGGTCGCTATGAGTCAGAACCAACTCAACAGCACCTAACAATGAAATCACTGATCAATCTCGGCATCACTGTAAGTGAAACAACCAGATATTTGAAGCTTCTGATGTGATCCAAATTGAAGCACACACCACCACCTAAATAACATTCCTGCCAAAAATGTTAAGCCTAAATTTAATCAAGGCTCTTGAAGTAACTCATTTAGTAAAAATATGGAAGGTGGAGGAACAATTTAAGTGACGCCATGAAGAATCAAATAGACTAATCTAGAGCATGAAGCATTCTATAGGACAACTATTTTGTTTTGCAACAAGTCAGTCATACAAAGGTGTGCGAAGCATGAGCGGGAAGCGGGCTAGATTAAAGGGTATTTAAGGGACACATCAATTAAATGTAGTGTGTGGATCTTTTTGGATCCTGTTTCAAATAAACCAACTGTAAAAGACACTTCTAATATAACTGAGGAAATTTATTAGTAGACATTACACACGATCCTAAGGAATTATTTCTTCTTTCTTACAAAGGAATTGCATTGCAATTAAAAAAAATTTATTTCCAATTTTTTTAGTTGTATAATGAGGGATGTAAGGTGAAAGAACATGATATCTAGAACTTGCTTTTAAATACTTTAATAAAGAGAAGGAAAACCAAAAGACCCCAAAAAGATTAGATGATGCCAATTGATAATTCTTGAATTTGGTTTTTGAGTATATGATGGTCCACTGATTATCTTCATATTAAAAAATACATTTTAAATCATCAGCATGAAGTGCCATGAGGTTGAATGTTTCAAAATAAATTATTTTTATATTCAGAGTAATACATTTTCACTACAGAAAACATTAGAGCATAAATAAAGTAAAAATCACCTGAAATCTGTTCACTGAGAAGTAATCACTGTTCATAGTTTGGTTTAATACTTACACAAATAGGATCCTACTGTAAAAAAGTTGCTAACCTACTAGACTATGCTCAATCATCATACATGTACAATATGAAGTTAATCCAAATACCTAATTAAAAAAAGAAAGCTCAAGCCTGTGGCTGTCGAGTCGATTCCAACTCATAGCGACCCTATAGGATAGAGTAGAACTGCCCCATAGGGTTTCCAAGGAGTGACTGGTGGATTCGAACTGCTGACCTTTTGGTTAGCAGCCAAGCTCTTATCAGCACATTATGTAATATCTAATAGACTAACTATTATGGGATGTCTGTTTTTGAGTTTTAGTTTAGCACATACTTTATTTTGCTAAACTCAGACTTCCCTATTTCTCTGTCGAATGTTCCAACTTTTGATAGCAACAGCCTACAAATATAAATTAATTCAACAAGTATTTATTGAGTGCTTACTAAGTATGGGAGTGGAGGGATGCACTGATAAGTTAGATATGATTGCAATCCACAAGGAATTCACCTCTATTAAAATGTATGGATACATGAATTTAAAATATACAATAAAATATAATGTATGCTCTAACAGACATATATTGGAGATGATATGAGAGCATAGAGGAGGGAACAACTGACTTTCCCCAGGAAAGTAAAAAAAAAAAAAAACACCTTCAGATAGGGGTATTTATGCTGATTAGTAAAAAATGGTCAAGCATTGAGGTGGAAATCCTAATAAAATGGTGTTGTTTTCATTCTTTTTGTAAAGATAGCAAAGGCAGGGTGGTATAAAACCACATGGCATGCTGAACCAAGTTCAAGGTACTTCATGCTGACTGTAGCGTAGTGAGTGGGGCTAAGATGAAAGACATAACAAAGGAGGTTATGGGGCATTTATAAGAGCCAAGTCTAAAAGGTAGGCAGAGTTGGATTAAGAATGTAATCTAAAAGTTGGACAAAACTTTTAATTGTTATAAATTTACACATAATATAGCAAGACACAAAGGCTAACTTAAAAGGATTTTCTCAGGCTATCCATGCATATTTCATTTTTTCCATTTTAAAAATTGACACATTAGAGCACTTTACTTCCACTCCTTAGGAGAAAGGCAAGAGTGGATTCAAACTCACAACCAAGCAAACTAGACACAGACATCCAATAACATAGGGCATGAGATGAGAGTTGGGGAGGCTTTCATGACTGGTGTCCCTCTGGCAGGAAATTCTATGGACCATCAAAGAAAAAGCCAGCTTCAAGAGCTCACTTCTATGTCTCCTGACTAGCTTGGGATTTGTCGGTTTTGTTATGGAATTAAATATCTTTCTTCTGTTGTTAGTTGCCATTGAGTCGATTCCAACTCATGGTGACCCCATGTGTGCAGAGTAGAACTGTTCCACAGGGTATTCAAGGCTGCGACCTTTCAGAAGCAGATCACCAGGCCTGTCTTCCGAAGCACATCTGGGTGGGTTCAAATAGCCAAACTTTCAGCTAGTAGATGAGTGCTTAACCGTTCGCGCCACCCAGGGAGTCCTATCTTTCTTCTAATAGGCTAAATTCACTCTTTTGAAAAGGGAAGTATATTGCATCAAAAGGAAGAGTTCACTTGAGTAGTCAAAAATTAGAAGTTTATATTTGTTTGTTTTCTTTGTTGTTTGTATACCTTTTTCGTTCTGTGAAAACAGAGGTTTTTTTTTTTTTTTTTTTAAATCATTCTAAGGGCTTACATAGGGAATCTAATCAACTTCAGCTTTTTATTCAAATTTCCAAAGGTTCGATTTTTTCATTTTATAATAGATTATCTCAACAAATACTGGCATTTTCTCCACCTCCTGTTTTTGGAATTAGAAATGAGATGCTACACACAGAATTTTTGTTTATTTAATATATAGATTTTTTTTTTTTTTACATTTTCTACTTTAAAGAACTTTCTTCTATCCTTTACCCTTTAAAAGAAAAGACAAACATGTTTTTGTTCCAAGATGATAAAATGTTAAATTGTCAGTTCTAGCTTTCTTCTTTCTTTGAGCTTATGAAAAATATCACTTCAAACAAATTTCACAGGTCATGCATTCAAATGACACAGAGATATGTCTCATTTCCAGAGCTGAAAGAATATGCCTGCAAAACTAGGGTCTATATTGTGGGAAAAAAGCAACGCAAACCTTTTTGGCCTCAAACACGTAGAAGCATAGCTCTTCTTACTTTGGAACTACTCCATGCTTTAGATTGGTATGATTATGCCGTCATATAAACAATCCATACTGGTTTTTTTTGCTCCAGAAATTGCAAAATAAATTGTTGTCCGACACCGGAACTCTTTTGATATTCCCTCTTAATATTAAAAGTAATCAAAGAGCACATATTTCTGAAATAGAAATGTTGAAGAAGGTAAACTATGTGGAGAAAAATAAATGGAAAAATACCTTGCAAGACAATTTTTATAAAGCAAAGAAGGTGTCAGCTACATGTGGTCATAAATATGATTCTCCCTGATAGAAGGTTCATAAAGAATTTTCTAAGTTCAAGTAAAGCACAGAAAAATATGTTTTTTAAAACCTTTCAATGTAATTGAATATAGAGGCAAGATAGTGACAATTATAAATAAACCAAAAACAATGACATTTTTGGACTATTCACTTTGCGAACCTGGCAATCAAACGTTAGAGAAATATGTCAAACCTCTTGCATACTATTTGAGAAGTCATTTACTTTGCAACAATTATAGGTAAACACAATGCCTGACAGCTCTGTACAGCCATTCTGAAACTTTATTTGCCTCATAAAATATATTTGAAAGCCTGAGTACAGCATCTATCTGGATAATCATAACATTGCCAATAAAGACAAAGCTATTCATGCTAAGTTCCCTTTCCTTACCTGTAACACACTCGTGCACACACACACCCGCGCACACACATACACTTAAAGATTCTCTATTCTACATGCTGCTCTCTACACAAGCTAGAATCATCTTTGCGCAACACTATGTGCAATATTCGAGAGTAAGCCTCTAAGTACTGAGGCATGAAAAAAGAAAAACCGACCCCTTAACTAGGAAACCAAGGCTCTTTATCCTCTGACATTCAGTAGTAAATTGGAAGCAAGAGTCCCTCGTAACGCAAGAAAGCCGCTTGAAAGGCTAGCTGCTTCCATAGACATTTCATTACACACTGGCTTAAAGAACACTGCCCATGTTAAACGCATTGGTAGGATGTGCCATAAAGTAAAAAAAAAAAAAAAAAAAAATCACTAAAATGTAGATTGAAACAGTGGAGAAATTTAATTTGAAAGAGCCGCATGAAGTTTGTCACACCGCTGAAGCAGAATACACCCATGCCTGCTCTCACTGTCACGGTGCAAGGCTTAAGCTGAGTTAAATGAGAAAAATGTTTGAATATGTTCAAAGTCTGGAAATAATTTTGTGCTTTTCCATGTGCTCCCTTATTGTACTCATCATGGAGGGACGCACTATATGAATATATTTATTAAATTACCCTCCAGACTTGTCTTCCCTTGCCTAAATAATACAATTTCCCTTAACTTAGTCCCACAGTTCTTTATTCTCAACCTGTAATTATTTTCACTACTTATTAAAACCTGGACAGCTTCTCTACGTTACCTGAGCTTGCCACATTGAAAAAATTTGGTCAGATGGCTTTGTGACACAGCTCTCAGTACTTAAATTTGTGAAAGTTTTCCAGAGCTATCATGGTGATGTGTATATAGTCAACATTATTGACATACACATGTTGTTAATATTTTATACGTATAGCAGCATTTATTTGAGGTGTCTAGGGAATTTATACATGATTGATTCGAGCATCCGTATAATTTGAGAGTCGTAAGACTTAATTTCTAAGTGCTTATCTTGTCAGTGTGGTAAGATATCATGGTGATGTTGTAAAAACAATCCAAATATACATTTTATGCAGTCTTTCAAAGACAGTTACCACTAGCACGGAAACTTCATCACTTAGTTCTCATCTGTTCAGAGAAATAAGAAAACATGTGATGGTTGATTTTAGCCGTTAGAGTACATTCAGTTGTCCTTCTGTTGCTAGCCTGCTCTGAGCAGTATAGTATCAAGAGACTATCAGTTAAAAGGACTCTTAAGACCCGGTCACTTATGTTACCAGAGTGTTTTGTGAAATTAACACAAGGTACTTGTCATAGGACCATTGTAATGGAAATGTATTCTTCTGCAGCTGACTCCAGAGATCACAAATCATTTTCCTTGCCTGAAACCATGTTTTCAAGGAACAAACCAAGAGATGGCTTTAGGTTTTTACGGAGGCGACACTGCTGGAGAAGAGAAGCTAAAATGCTTGAGACAGAACCACAGTGAAGTTTACCTTACTTCTAAAAGTGACAGCTGGAATCATTAAAAACACACTGTGACAAAAAGAATAGAAAATCCTCTAAGTTCTAGATTTCCCATAGCTTTACCTTGAAGCATTTGCCTATACACAAGAGTCTTAGTGGTTAGTGTCTTTTCTTGTTGCTATGATGGGACACCACGGAAAGAGAACTTTCCTAGGAGTCGGGATACCTGAATTTGAGTCTAGCTCTACCATTAGTTGGCCATTTAACCTTGTACATGTCACTTAATCATTATGGGCTTCAAGTTCTTTATTTGTGATATGAAGGATTGGGTCAGTGTCTCCATCTAACCATAAGAAATCTATTTTGTTCTATAATTTGCTGATTTCTACCCCTTATTGGAGCCCCAGTGGTACAGTGGATAAGAACTCGGCTGCTAACCAAAAGGCCAGCAGTTCAAATCCCCCAGCTGCTCCTTGGAAACCCCGTGGGGCAGTTCTACTCTGTCCTATAGGGTCTCTATGAGTCAGAATCAACTTGACGGAAAAATGGGTTTGATTTTTTTCCCCCTTTTTGTTACAGCATACTTAAAGAATATTCGACTACAAAGGTACACATCCCATACCCTGTGAGGCAAAATAGGGGGCCCCTAGAATGTTAGTGAAGTCCCTGGGTGGCGCAAATGATTAAGTAAGTGTTCAACTGCTAACCAAAAGTTTGGCAGTTCCAATCCACCCAGAGGTGCTATGAAAGAAAGGCCTGATGATCTGCTTCCGAAAGGTCACAGCCTCGAAAACCCCATGGAGCAGTTCTACTCTGCATACATGGGGTTGCCATGAGTCAGAATCTACTCCAAAGCAACTGGTTTGTTTTTTTGGTTCTAGCATGATTGAGGGTCTCCCCAGGTCTCATCCCTTGGAATAAACACTCTGCCAACCTGACTAGAGGATGCAGCACCCTGGATTGTTACAAGTGAACAGTGTTCCTGCTTCATTTCCACAAATTTGGTTTGGAAAAACTATACAAAATAAGTACTTTTTCAGCTATTTTGAGGGGGTGAGATAATAGCTTGGGGTATTTCCTCAGCAGGCCCCTGTGAATTGACCATCATCATATCTGTACTTAGAAAAAATAAACACAATTATGTCTAACATAACATATAAAATAGGGGCAACAGTACCAAGCAGGAGCAGTCACTGCAATCTGCATTCTTGTGAATATACATCACTGATTGATGTTCAGATTATTTGGACAGAATGGAACTCAACCAAGCCTTGCTCTCACACGGTACACACACAGCGTGGCCTGTAATGGCTGGACGTCAGGCCTCAGAACTAAATTATAGCAATAATCAATGTAATTTATAATCAATACAAATTAATTGAGAGGAGTTAAATTAATTGTAGTTATTAACTAATAATAATGTCAGACCCATTCAAAAACTGTTTGTGACTAGCAGAGTATTTGAATTAGATTATTCCAAAAGGCACAGTGGATAATTTTGGAAGACAACTTACATAATAACTTTTGTGTAGGGCTTTGCTTCCTTTATCCCTGCCTCTGCTTGACCATTACCATAGGTTAACAGCCAGTGGGGTAATTGCCAGCTTCACCCATACCCATTATTCACGGCCGTCGAGTTGATCCCAACTCCTAATGATCCTATAGGACAGAGGAGAACTGTCCTATAGCATTTCCCAGAGCAGCTGGTGGATTAGAACTGTCAACTTTTTGGTTAGTAGCTGGATGCTTAACCACTGTACCACCAGGGCTCCAACTGCCAGCTTATTTTAGTCTATTCACCTAGGCAGTTTAATCTATTTTTTACTGCAAATTCGTATGGTGCTTTTTTCTGAATAGTAATATATTCTTATTTAAAAAAATAGTTGCCATCAAGTCGATTCCGACCCCACATGTGTCAGAGTAGAACCGTGCTCCACAGGGTTTTCAATGGCTGTGATCTTTTGGAAGTAAATCACCAGGCCTTTCTTCCAAGGCACCTCCTGGTGGATTTGAACCACCAACCTTTCAGTTAGTAGCCAAGCACTTAACCATCGCACCACCCAGGGACTCCACATTCAAATAATACAGAAATGAATAAAGAACAATTTGTAAGTCTCCTGCAACTGGGCAGAGTTAAACCATAAGCAAACACATTGCCAAGTCGATTCCAAGTCATGGCAACCCCATGTGTTACAGAGTAGAAATGAGCTCCCCAGTGTTTTCTTGGCTGCAATCTTTACTAGAGCAGATTGCCAGGCCTTTCTTTTGTGGTACCTCTGCGTAGGTTTCAAACCACCAAGCTTGCGATGAGTAGTGAAGCACAAACTGCACACCCAGGGACCTTTGGGAGGGATGGATTAAAACTCAGTGGTGTCTGTTGAATACATATTACTTATAAGATACTATGTCCAACACAAGACTGAAGCTTTTTTTTGTGTGTGTGTTAAAACAAATGATACTATGAGGAATAGTGTAAGAGTGTGTCCATGTTCCAAAGGTCAACAGCATTTCTGAAATAAAAAATCATGAGAAGAGTGAGCCCTGGCATGTCAAATAGCTGGAGAATGGTCCTAATTTTCCATGCTGTCTCATAACAGACCACACACTTTAACTTGTCCTTTCTTGGTCAAAAAAAGTTGAAGCCAGCACAGCAAAACAGTCAATCTTGTGCTCTGAAACCAGACTTAATAACCAATAAAATTAACAGAACATAAATCAAGCATACATGTGAATAAAATAAAAACATACCAAAAACCTGCTTTTTAAAAAATATTTTTGCATGAGCAAAGTATTAACGATTTATGACTGCAATATCCCTTCCTGGTTTTTTTTAATGCTCTTAAAAGCTAGGGAATCAAATCAAGAAAAATTTTCTTAATATGAAAAATAATTCTATTTTAAACCAAAAGTAAATATCATAATTAACCATGAATCGCTAGAGACATTACAATCTGTTAAAGAATAAAATAAAGATTAGGCTGCTTGATTGGAAATAAGAATATAAAGTAAACACTAAATTCATGTTAATCTTGGCTTCTTTTATCATTATTTAATAACAGTCAACATTCAAGAAATAGTTATTAAGCTTCAATGATGTGCCAGGAGATTGGCGACACATTGGGGACGTTAGTGACAAATAAACAGAGTTGCTGCGTTTAAGGAGTTCATGGTTGAGAGTGGAGACAGGCCAGTATACAAGCAATTTTAGGATGGTTATGATACCTGTTGTGATAAAGATAAGAGCTGATTACCGGGGAAACATTTAAGAAGGGAACACCACTGCAAGAAAGGAGGACTTCTAGCCTGAGTCCTAAAGCATCAGTAGTCTCAAACAGGACAGTAAATTAAAGAGGAGAGGTGCAGTTTTAGATAAAAGGAGAGGCATGTGAAAAGACATTGGTGTGACAGACAGCATGGTGTATTTAAAGAACTGCAAACACTCGGATAGTTTTTAGTCTAGCAGACAAGACAGTTAAACAGTCTCCAATAAGCCAAGCCCCACTGTTAACAAGTGAATTGTGTCCCCTCAAACTATGTGTTGGAATCCTAACCCCTATACCTGTGGATATAATCCTGTCTGGAAAAGAGGTTTTCTTTGTTATGTTAATGAGGTCTATTAGTGTGTCGTAAACTTAATCCTTTCTGAGCTATAAAAAGAGCAGATTAGATACAGAGGAAAGCACATACCGGGGAAGACAGATGGCACCTGAAGACCGGGAAGGAAATGAGGGGTGCCAGACCTACAGCTGCTGAGACAAGGATTTTTTCCTCAGAGCTGACAGAGAGAAAACCTTCCCCTAGAGCTGGTGCTGTGAATTCAGACTTCCAGTCTTCTGAACTGTGAGAAAACAAATTTGCGTTCTTTAAAGCTGCTCACTTGTGGTATTTCTGTTACAGCAACGTTAAGAATCTAAGACACTCACTAACTTGAGAATTTGATATGTTTTGAAAATAACCAAAATATTATTTGATTGCATCTCTGGCTATGGGTTGATATTAGTTATTATTGCAAGAAAAACCTTCTTTACCATTGGTTTGACTTCATTTCCAGTCATAGGAGAGACAGAGAAACATATTTCCATACATGTCAGCTCTTACGTTGTCCATTGCTTTTTGCAATTCTTTACTAACAGATTAATGCCTTATCTCTGCATTTACACAGTAGAATCTGTGAAAGCCAAAACCTGTATAAGGTGGAACTCATCAGAGAAGGAGAAGTCAAGTATTTTCCACTAACAGAGAACGGGACAAAAGTGGTACAACTTCACCTTGGCAAAGGCAAAAACCTTGTAAGACCCGGAAAAACAAGGCGTCCTGTCAAGTACCAGTTCTCACAAGGTTCACTGTACAGTCCTCCCTCAGTAGCCGGTATCCTTGGGGGATTGGTTCCAGGACCCCCACGGATATCAAAATCCATGGAGGCTCAAGTCCCTTATATACAATGACGTAGTATTGGCATATAACCTCCGCACATCCTCCTGTATATTTTACATCATCTCTAGATTACTTATAACACTTCATACAATGTAAAGGCTATGTAAATGGTTGTTATACTGTAGTGTTTAGGGAATAATGACAAGATGAGAGGCGAACAATGAGTACTGCAGAGAGACTGAGGATCTGTGAAAGGGTGGGAGGCTATAGCAGGCTATGCCTACACATCAGTTCATTCACGTGGATTCAGCATAGCGCTTGACATGCAGCAAATTCAAGTTCTGATTTTTGAAACTTTTTTTTACAAATGTTTTCAATCCGCAGTTGGTTGAATCCGTGGATGTGGAATTCGCAGATACCGAGGGCCAACTGTATTTAATATCTGCACTAGAAACTCCGGAGTATTTCCATGTTTCTACTGTGGGTCCAGCCACATAGGATTGTGTTGGGAAACCTTACACAATTCAGAATTTATAGAAGAAGTTCTTGATTAGGTCATGTCTGGAAGTCAGATAGGATTCACATCAAATCTGGAAATCATCTTCATAGAATTGTCCTCCCTCCTGCCACCCCCATGTTTGCATCCTTCAGACCTTCAATAACCCTCTGGAATTTTTTAACATGTGGGATAAAACATTGTATCCACAAATAAGTTCTCACGTTATATTTCAGCAGATCCCTTTGTTTACATTTAAAACAAATTTCATTTTCTGTTTGCAATTAGAAGACCATGTTGAGTGAGAGAAGATTTCCTATTGCAGTTTCTACTGGAAAGCTTGCAGTCTTCACCTCTTGACCTTAAAAACTAACACCCATAACTCCACACCTAAAGCAGTGTCTAGGACATATTGGACAGTCAACACATACTTACTGAATAAATAAATGAATAGTGATAGATCTTCATTCCCATTACTGAATAGTTTCTAGTTGCTATGAGTCAGAATCGGCTCAGTGGCAATCGGTTTGTTTTGTTTTCTAACAGCCACTTTAAGGCGCCCTGTTGGTACAGTGGTTAAGCACACAGCTGCTAACTGAGAGGTGAGCGCTTTGAACCCACAGCGATTCTGTGGGAGAAAAGACCTGGCGATCTGCTCCCGTAAAGATTAAAAAAACAAACCCATTGCCGTAGAGTCAATTCCGACTCATAGCAACCATATAGGATAGAGTAGAAGTGCCCCGTAGGGTTTCCAAGGAGCAGCTAGTGGATTCGAACTTCCGCGTGCCACCAGGACTCCCCATAAAGATTACAGCCTAGGATACCCTATGGGCAGTTCTGCTCTCTCATATAGGGTCACTAAGAGTTGGAATCAACTCGTCAGCACACAACAACAACGAGTCAATGTTAACTTAATGGCACAAAACAACAAGAGCCAGTTTATAGTCCCTGTGTGGTGCAAATCGTTGACGTGCTCAGCTGCTAATCAAAAGGCTGAAAGTTTATGTCCATTCATAGGCATCTCAGAAGAAAGACCTGGCGCTCTAGTTCCAAAAAATCAGCCACTGAAAACCCTATGAAACAGTTCTACTTTGGGACAAAGGGGATAGCCATGAGTCATAACTGACTCAATGATAACTGGTTTAAGGACCATTTTAACTTTAAATTTCTAAGATTCTGTAGGAAAAAAAATGTAAGCAAAGGTTCATATTTTCTTTGAAATGCTCAGAAGAATTAAAAAAAAGGAGGGAGAGAGAGAAAGAGGAAAAGAGAAAACCTGCAGGTGGGAAACAATGCAGGGCATGGAGTCTTATGGGATGGTCTGGAGTGCCCCATGCCATGAGATTCAGGCAACACTGCTCAGGCTATTACCATCTGCTCTTTCAGGCAGAAGTGTGATCTCTAATAGGTAGGTGAATGTCAGGGTCTGTTGAATCCAGTTGGCGTTCCCATCCCAGGTAACATAAATGTGCAGATCAGCTAAAAAGACGTTTTGAAGGCTCCAAACCTGATTTATTTAGTTGAGCAATGTTATTTGCCCACTGTGGAAGAAGCTTGAAAAGTCATTAAAACGTGAGGATTTCTTTTAATGAAATACAGTAGCTTTACAGTTAAACAAAAATTGATACGTACCTGGGGACCTTTCATTTCTTTGGCATGCCCTTCGCAGCACATGCACAGATTGTGATGCTAGTTTTGATCGCGATGCTAGTTAGGTGGTAGTTTTGAAGAGAGTTTTCCAAGCCATGTCATAAAACTTGGATCGTTCCTATAATATTTAAAAACAGTTTCTATTGTTCCACTGATATTTTGCTCAAAATTTGGGTGGGTGACACCATAAGGGATCGAATGGTTAAAACCCCACACTTGTGCAATGAAGGCAATCATGACCTCCTAATTAGAGTGGCTCCTTTTGTCCTTGGGAACGAATTCAGAAATGACATGTTGTTTTTGTTAGGTGCCATTGAACAGGCTCCAACTCATAGCGACCCTATGTACAACAGAAAGAAACACTGCCTGGTCCTGGGCTATGGTCGTAATCGTTACTATGTTTGAGTACATTGTTGCAGCTGCTGTGTCAACCCATCTCATTGAAGGTCTTCCTCTTTTTACTGACCCTCTACTTTACCTTGCTTGATGTCCTTCTCCAGAGACTGGTCCCTCCCGATAACATGTCCAAAGTAAGTGAGAGGAAGTCTCAACATCCTCACTTCTAAGGAACATTCTGGCTGTACTTCTTCCAAGACAGATTTGTTTATTCTTCTGGCAGTCCATGGTATATTCAGTATTCTTCACCAACACTGTGATTCAAAGGCATCAATTCTTCTTCAGTCTTCCTTATTCATTGTCCAGCTTTAGCATGCATAAGAGGTGACTGAAAATACCATAGCTTGGGTTAGGTACACCTTAGGCCTCAAAATGACATCTTTGCTTTTTAGCGCTTTAAAGAGGTCTTTTGCAGCAGATTTGCCCACTGCAATACGTTGTTTGATTTTTTGACTGATGCTTCCATGAACATTGATTGTGATCAGCAAACAAAAGTCCTAAAAGCCCCACTCTATCTTTGTTATTAAGGTCAACTCTACTTTGAGGAGGCAGTTCTTCCCCGGCTGTACTTTGAGTGCCTTCCAATCTAAGGAACTCATCTTCTACCACTGTATCAGACAATGTTCCACTGCTATTCATAAGATTTTTACTGGCCTTTTTATCCCCAAAAGTAGACACCAGGTCCTTCTTCCTCGTCTGTTTTAGGAAGCTCCCTGAAACCTGTCCACCATGGGTGACCCTGCTTGTGTTTGAAATACTGGTGGCATAGCTTCCAGCATTACAGCAATACGCAAGCTACCACAGTACTAGAAACTGACAGGTAAGTCGTGGGGAAGGGACATAGCTCTCAAAAACAGTGGATTATAAAATATTGCTTCCAATACTGCAGTGGGACAGAGGCATGAGAAGTAAAAAGAGGGTCCTTAGATTAGAGAGAGAGAAGAAAAAAAAAAAAAAGAACATTCATTCATTAATTCATCAAATATTTGAGTGCCTACTATGTGCCAACCAGGTTTCTAGGCACTTACAATAAAGCAGTGAACAAAACAGACAAAATATGCCTGCCCATTTGGATTTACCTTCTAGTAGAAGAAGATAGTAAAAATAAACAATAAATAATTAAATAAAACAGAGACTGTTAGAATGTGATAAATGCTGTAGGGACAAATTAATTAGAAAAGGCAATATAGGGGCTGGGGAGTTGTGAACGAACAAAGGATTTTATAGTTTAAAAATGGCTGGTCTGGGAAGGCCTCCCTGAGAAGATTAATTACGCAAAAATCTGAAGCAGGTGAGAGAGCAAGCAGTGAGGATACCTGGGGAAGAGACGCCAGCAGAAGGAGCATCTCTTTTTATGTAGCAAGATACTAGCCTCAATATTTTATTTAACATATCAGAAATATAAGAACAAGGGCTCCCAAGTCTAAACTCTGAGCAGTTTCAGAATTCTCAAGCCGTTGGTATACAGCAACTTGCAAGAATGAAATAGCCAATTGACAAAGACTCACATAGACTTTCAAAGCACTGAGAGTCCACGAATGATTTAGCAGGACCTTGAACCAGTTAGAACCAGTTTAGTCATAGCTGATGAAGTGAAATCGGAACAGACCCCAATTTTTTTTAATTTGGGTGATACAGAACAGGAAGAGTAACAGGTCAAAGCCCTGAAATGAGAGACTAGGAAGAGGCGTAGTGAACTCTTTCAGGAGCCTGATGCGGGAGATTGGATTATTGCCAGGGCTGGAGAGTGACACACATTCAAAGCCGCATAGTTGGCCAACATTTTTGATCAGGGTAGAGCTGTTTCCGACTCTGCCAGTCAAGAGATTTGGTTACTATGTAACATGCATGCTGCCCTTATTTTCTAAGAGGGAGAGTAAGTTTCTAGCAGGGCTTCGACCCGTAATTTTTCCTGTTCTGCTTATCATTGCACTTTACTCACATTTTAAAAAGTCAGGTCTGTTCAGGTTTTGCTTGGGCAGCCATGACTGAACAGGGCAGAACTGGTTTGGAGCCCTCCAGTTTAGGCATGTTCTTATAAAAGATGATATGGGTTAAATTTCAGAGTTGCTTCCTTTCTTTGCTTCTGGATCAGAACTTCATCAAAGCTTGTGTGGAGGGATCAGAACCATTTGGTTGAGAATTTGTAGTTTGTTATCATTAACATTTACTGAATGTTAATTATGTGTCTGTCACTCAATGTGCTAAGTGGATTCCAAGTACTACCTTATTTAAGACAACAGTAGCTTTAAATGATAGATAGAATTATTATCTTCATTTTGTAAAAAGTAAAATTAAGGCATACCCGTTGCCATCTAGTCGATTCCAACTCATGACAACCCCATGTGTGTCAGAGTTGAACTGCACTCCATAGTGTTTTCAATGGTCGCAATCTTAGAAAAGTAGATCACCAGGCCTTTCTTCTTCAGTGCTGCTGTGTGGATTTAAACCACAAACCTTTCAATTAGTAGCCAAGTGCAAACTATTTGTGCCACCCAGGGACCCTAAATTAAGGCATAGATAAGTTAAATAATTTTTCCCTACAGGTAGTAAGTGGTAGAGCCAGAACTTGAACCGAGGCTGTTTAGTTCCTAAGTTATAAATAGAGGAAAATGCATTCGTGGTTAACCTAACTATATATAAAAATAGTACAGAACTATTATTCCTTCTGTTGTTGGTAATTAAGGAATTTTTAAGAAACATATAAAAAACTAGAATTTAAGGTATCTTCAGACATTATTGCAGATGTCTAACCAAGGTGAAAACCCAACTATCAATTACTATCAAGATAAACGCTCACTGTAGTCAAAACAGCCTGGTACTGGTACAACGACAGACATATAGACCAATGGAATAGAATTGAGAACCCAGATGTAAATTCATCCACCTGTGGACAGCTGATCTTCAAAAAAGGATGGAAGGTTACTGAATGGGGAAGAGATGTTCTCTTCAACAAATAGTGCTGGCAAAATTGGATATCTATCTGTAGAGAAATGAAACAGAATCCATACCTCACACCATACACAAAAACTAACTCAAAATAGATCAAAGACCTAAATATAAAACCTAAAACTATAAAGATCATGGAAGCAAAATTGTGGACAATGCTAGGGGTCCTAATACATGGCATAAATAGATTACTAAGCATAACTAAAAATGCATGCACAGAAGAAAATGAACTAGGCACATGGGAGTGCCTAAAAATTAAACACTCATGCTCAATAAAAGACTTCTCCAAAAGAATAAAAAGAGAACCTATAGGTTGGGAAAAAAAAACTTTGGCTATGACATATTCGACAAAGGCCTAATCTCTAAAATTTATAGAAAACTTCAACACCTCAACAACAAAAAAGACAATACAATTAAAAAATGGGCAAAGGAAATGAACAAACACTTCAACACAGAAGACACTCAGGCTGCTAACAAACATATGAAGAAATGCTCATGATCATTAGCAATTAGATGCAAATCAAAACTACAATGAGATACCATCTCACCCCGACATTACTGGCACTAATCAAATAAACAGAAAATAACAAATTTTGGTGAGGAGGTGAGGAGCTTGAAACTCTTATTCACTGCTGGTGGGAAAGTAAAATAGTACAATCACTATAGAAAATGGTTTGGCACTTCCTCAAAAACTAGAAATAGAAATACTATATGATCTAGCAATCCCACTCCTAGGTATACACCCGAAAGAAATAAGAGCCGTGACATGAATAGACATATATACACCCATGTTCACTGCAGCATTATTCAGAATAGCAAAAAAGTGGAAGCAAACTACGTGCCAATCGACAGATGAAGGGATAAATTAACTGTGGTACATACACACAATGGAATGCTATGCAACAATAAATAACTGATAAACCCACAAAACATCTCAAAACATGGATGAATCTGGAGGGCATTATGCTGAGTGAAATAAGTCAATTACAAAAAGACAAATATTGTATGAGACCGGTTTTATAAAGTAACAACAAAAAGTTTACATGCAGGAAGAAAAAAGAAGACTCTGATGGTTACCAGGGATGGGGCAGGGAGGGAAAATTACAAAAGAAACAGTAGACATGAGTTAATACTGGTGAAGGGAAAGGCAGTACACAATATGGAAGAAGTCAGTACAACATGACCAGGGCAAGAGAGGACACTGAGAGGAATGAAGAAATGAAAGACAATTATGGTAACTACTATCACATAGGCAATCCTGCAACAATAGAATCAACAAACAATAATCTATGGATTGTTACATAGATAGATAGATATGCTAAGAGGTGAGGGAGGGGGTAAGGGAACACACTCACTGGGAAATACAGGTTCAGAGGTGGAAATTTCTAAATACATGACTGCAGGTGCTTCTCACATATTAATATAGACAATAGAGCACACAAGTGGCACAGTCAGGGAAGCCTCTTAGACGTAATTAAACATCTCATGGGATGAAGTTCCTAGATTCAAAGGCAAAGGACCATAGACTCTGGGACATCGACATAAATTGCCACAACATAGTTCTTAAAGACAATGTTCTGTATCATACTTTGGTGAGTTGCGTCTGGGGGCTTAAAAGCCTGTGAGTAGCTATCTAAGATACAACTGTTGGTCTCTTCTAGTCCAGAGCAAAGGAGGGGGAAAATACGAAAGACTCAAGGGAGCAATTAGTCCAAAGGACTAATGGACCATATGAACCACAGCCTATGTGACCCCGAGACCAGAAGAGCTAGATGGTGCCCAGCTACAATTACTGACCACTCTGACTGGGATTACAATAGAGGGTCACAGACAGAGCTGGAGAAAAATGTAGGACAAATGATCAAATTCACAAAAAGGACCAGACTTACTGGTCTGGCAGAGACTGGAGGAACTCCCGAGACTATGGCTCCTGGACATCCTTCTCACTCAGATTTGAAGCCACTCTTGAAGTTCACTTTTCAGCCAAAGATTAAGCAGTCCTGTAAGACAAACAATGACACACATGAGGAATGTGCGTCTTAGATCAATCAAGAATACTAGATCAAATGGGCAACACTTGCCCAGGAACAAAGATGAGAAAGCCGGAGGGGACAGGAAAACTGAACGAATGGAGATGGTGAACCCAGAGTGGACAGGGAAAAGGAGAGAGTGCTGACACAGTGCGGGATTGCAGCCAATTCCATGAAACAGTTTGTGTATCAATTTCTGAATGAGAAACTAACTTGCTCTGTAAACTTTCAGTGAAATCACAATAAAAACAAACAAACAAACAAAAAGGGACACCCACCCCTATAGGAAGCAGTCCCTCAACACGGCATATTCCTACATACGCTACTCAGTAAGTACACTTGAACATGGATATTTAACACTGGCTAAGGAAGCTGAGCAGGGAAGGGGAAATCAAGAGGAATGATCTTACAGCATATGCAGGAGGGCAGCAAGGTAATTGCATACAAAACTCACATAAGAACACTGGTCTCTGAGGAGAGCTGGAGGAGATTTTTATCTAGTAATTTACTTTGAATGTCCAGAAAGCAAATTACACCTGCTATTTATCTGTGTAACACCCCTTTAGCAAACTTCATCTAATTTTTCTTCCCACCCTGATCCTCTTTTATGCACCATCATTTCCTGAAAACCATTTGAGTAAAACCTGGAAACAATGCACAGACTTCAGGGAAAAAATACAGTTTTCTCATATCAAGTTTTTAAATCCTAATAAAAGCTCTTTTTAAAAAAAAAAAAAAAAAAAAAAACACCCACTGCCATTGAGTTGATTCTGACTCATGGAGATCCCATAGGGTTTCCAAGGCTGTAAATCTCCACAGAAGCAGACTGCCACACCCTTCTCCCGCAGAGACGCTGGTGGTTTCAAACCACCAACCTTACAGTTAGGAGTTGATTGCTTTAACCACTGTGTGACCAGGGCTCCTTTTCTTTTCAAAAGAGAGACTTAAATAATAAAAGGTAATTTTCAAGTATTAATTAAATTATCATAGGAATATTTTTCCAGGAAGATATCACATAAGGGAACATTCCTTTCTGACAAAACAAAAAAGATTAATGTCATTGCATGTCTATTTGAATGTCTTCCAAAACACTTATATAATAAGTGAACTTACATAATCCACTGTATGTAAATCTGTTTTGAATTACTTCGCCAATTGCCTCTAATTTTTACCTTATTCTGCAAAATAAACGCTTGGTACTCTAGTTTCTTCAAAATGTATGCATTTATTGAAAGTTATTAGTTGTAAAATTTTGTTTGTTGTTTCCCTACTTCTTTTAACTAGTGAATCTTAATTATTTAGGTCAACAAAATATTCATAGGCATAATGTCTATATCTATGTCTATATATGTGAATATTAACTGCCAGTTATCTTAATGAAAATTATGGTTTTAAAATGGCTTCGTTTAACTTTGTCTTACCATTTCCAAAAAGCTAAGGCTGCTGGGTAATGGGACTATCAAAGAGAATGTTGTTGTTGTTAGGTGCCATCGAGTCAGTTCTTACTCATAGTGACCCTATGCACAACAGAATGAAACACTGCCCGGTCCTGCACCATCCTCACAATTGTTGCTGTGCTTGAGCCCATTGTTGCAGCCACTGTGTCAATTCATCTCCTTGAGGGTCTTCCTCTTTTCCTCTGAACCTCTACCTTACCAAGCATAATGTCCATCTGCAGGGAATGATCTCTCCTGACACCATGTCCAAAGTATGTAAGACGTAGTCTTACCATCCTTCCTTCTAAGGAGCGCCCTGATTGTACTTCTTCCAAGACGAATTTGTTCATTCTTTTGGCAGTCCATGGTATAGTCAATATTCTTCGCCAACACCACAATTCAAAGGCATCAATTTTTCGGTCTTCCTTATTCATTGTCCAGCTTTTGCATGCATATGATGCAATTGAAAGCACCATGGCTTGGTTCAGGCACACCTTAGTCCTCAAGGTGACATCTTTGCTTTTCAACACTTTAAAGAGGTCTTTTGCAGCAGATTTGTGCAATGTAATGCGTCTTTTGATTTCTTGACTGCTGCTTCCATGGGTGTTGATTGTGAATCCAAGTAAAATGAAATCCTTGACAACCTCAATCTTTTCTCCATGTATCATGATGTTGCTTATTGGTCCAGTTGTGAGGATTTTTGTTTTCTTTATGTTGAAGTGTAATCCATACTAAAGGCTGTGGTCTTTAATCTTCATCAGTAAGTGCTTCAAGTCCTCTTCACTTTCAGCAAGCAAAATTGTGTATTCTGCCTAAGGCAGGTTGTTAATGAGTCTTCCTCCAATCCTGATACCCTGTTCTTCTTCATATAGTTCAGCTTCTCTTTTGCAGCAGATTTGTCCAACGCAATGTGTTGTCTGATTTCTTGACTGCTACTTCCATGGGCTTGATTATGGATTCAAGTAAAATGAAACCCCTGACAACTTCAATGTTATCTCCGTTTATCATGATATTGCTTATTGGTTCCGTTGTAAGGATTTTTGTTTTCTTCATGTTGAGGTGTAATCCATACTGAAGACTATAGTCTTTGGTATTCATCGGTAAATGCTTCAAGTCCTCTTCTCTTTCATCAAGCAAGGTTGTATCATCTGCATATCACAGGTTGTTCGTGAGTCTTCCTCCAATCCTGAAGCTGCATTCTCCTCCATCTCATCCTGCTTCTTGGATTATTTGCTCATCATACAGATTGAATAACTATGGTGAAAGGATACCATCCTGCTGTATACCTTTCCTGATTTTAAACCATGCAGTATCCCCTTGTTCTGTTTGAACAACTGCCTCTTGGTCTATGTACAGGTTCCATACAAGCACGATTAAGTGTTCTGGGATCCCCATTCTTTTCAATGTTATCCATAATTTGTTACAATCCACATACTTGAATGCCTTTGCATAGTCAATAAAACACAGGTAAACATCTTTCTGGTATTCTTTGCATTCATCTCTCTGGTATTCACTGCTTTCAGAGATCTTAGTAAATATTTTTCTGTGTAACTACTGGTATATTCCCTTAGTTTCTCAGTATGTCCATTTGTATAGTGATTTTTTTTCAGCTGTAATATTCAGCAACTCAAATTTTCTAAGCTTGTTATTACAATTAAATTGTTAATACTTTTCCTTTATGATAATAAAGACATTCGGCTGGTAACAATAAGGCTTATTCTGTTTTCTGCATGAACAGATTTTGAGTTCATATTAGAAGGTTAATATCCTGGCTCTTTGAAACTTCTTGGTCATCATTATTCTAGTTTAAGTATATTTTGGTGGTTGGATAAGGCATGTTTCATTATAAACTCCAGTTCCAAGGTCTATCAAGAAAATTTCAACAAATAGTTTTAGCAGTTAAACCAATCTTATCTTCTTACTTTCTTTTTGTTTAACTTTGTTGCCAAAGTCAACATTTGTTTGAGTTAATAGAAATTCCATTCAATTCTTTTCTCTTGGACAAATTTGTCAACAATTCTTCATATTGTTCTCCATCCTTGAAAGTCTTAGTGATGAAGCCAGTTGCCAGCCCTGTGTTTAGTTATTGCTTCCCTGATGAGGCTTAATAGTCCCTCACACAAATAGAAGCCAAGACTGTCAGTTATTCTTAACACCTCCTTCATGTATTAGTATGGAAATTTTCTGTTTTACATTGAACTCCCAGAGAGGAGGCACTAGGGCTATATTTGTAAATGTTATGTCTAAACAGCATGTTGATTTGTGAATATTTGATTAACTAACCAGTTCTTTTTTTCATGCTGTCAAATAATCTTGGCAAATAATTTACTCCAAATTGATTACATGAACAGATTTTTTCCTTTCTTTTATCGTAAAAAAAAAAATGTAAAACCAAGCCAAAAAAACACAGAAACAAACTTGTTACCATCAAATCAAGTTTGACTTATGGCAACCTCATCTGTTACAGAGTAGAACTGCTTCATAGGGTTTTCTTGACTGTAATCTTTACAGAAGCAGATCACTAGGGTTTTCTTCTTCTGTGCCACTGGGTGGGTTCAAACCACCAAACTTTAGGTTAGTGGTCGAGTGCAAACCATTTGCTCCACTCAGGGATATAGATATATATACTCAGGGATATATATATATATACACATATATATGTATATAACACACTTTTGCCAATTGAGCATTTTTCACTTGTACAATTCAGTGACATTAATTACGTCAATTGTTTCGCAACCATTGCCAATATCCATTGCACAAAGTTTTAAAAATAATATATATAGCCAACATTTTAAGTTAAACTAACTGGTGTATCAGTAAGGACTGGCTAACTGAGGTAACAAATAACCCCCAAATCTCAGTAACTTAACAAAATGAAAATTTCTTGCTCAATCACATTTCAGTAATGGTGGGCTTTGGGAGAAGGGAGCAACACTCAGCTCCGTTCAGTCACCTAAGGCCCCAACCTCCTTTCCTCATGAGCTCTGCCCTTTTCTAGGTCCATGGAGTCCTCTCTATTTCCCAAGAATATAGGAAATTACCACAAGAATTATGTATGGGAGCATTTTAAAGTCTAGGCCTAGAAATGCATGACATCATTTTTGTGCATATTTGGCCATGACCGTCTTCTAATTGTAAGGTGAGCTGAGAAATGTGGTTCAACTGTGTGCCCAATGGAAAGAAAACTAGCTTGGTAAATGTTTAGTAGCATCTGCCCTGAATTGCACCACATGAGGATGGAGCTTTTAAAAATATTCTTTGTTTACTCTACTGAGGTGGTGGTAGAGATAAGGATAGCAGAAATGATAGTCAAATAGGTCTATGAAGATATAAAGTTGGAATATAAAGAAAATGATGCTCACACTTTATATTAAGCCCCAATATATTTAGAGAGATGTATTAAACAAGTTAATTTATTTGGCTTATATAATGCACTTTCATTTGTCTGGAAATTTGTTCTCCTCTTGCAGATAAGGTATGCTAAAAACCTTGTTTCTTCTCAGTCATTAACAAGGAGTTCAATTTGTTGCCCATTTTTCTCCTTTGCAACACAAACATCCACAAAATACCTTATATGTGTATAGCACTTTGATCTTCAAATTTTCCAACATCTCTCTGAGATTTGTGGGCTAGATATCATTATCCTTATTTAAATAAAGAACTAAAACATAGAAATTGGCACCATGAAATCAGATAGAGTAGAAAGACAATCCTGGAACTTTAGTTTTCTGACATTCAGTCTATCTTCTTTTTTTTGGTCCTTAGTATACACCTTGTGTTTTTAGCATTTATACCAGAGGAACAACAGAAGGAAAAGGAAGTGAACATCAGACTCGTCCATTATGCTCTCCTTTTCTAGATCCAGTAAGTAGACACAAGGAATTTTTATTGGCTACATTAAGATTGGAAACTTATTTGTATTTTTTTTTCTTCTTTAAGCAACTTTATTATTGTGATGATACAGTGACTATAGGACTGTGATATTTGTCTCAAAATCATCTTACCTGCAAAAAAAGAGAGTTTCGGAATCATCAAGGAAAAAAACAAACATTTTTTATGTTTTGTTCAATCAAGTCTTAAGGCTCCAAAGAACCTAAATAGTTTGGATCAGCATTCAAACTCAAACTTCTGCCTTACTCCTTTGAGGATTGCCCATTGATAGTTTGGAGGGGAACACACAAGGAGTATTCTAATCTAATACTGCTTAAAATTTTTCTTTTTCTTTTTTTTTAAGAAAGATTAAAGTTAAGTACACCCAATGGACCTCTCACTGAAATGTAAAATTTTTCTCTAGATATAAAGGTGTTAATCATATTTATTTTTATGGGCCAAATACTTATCTAACAATAAAAGGCAAAAGGCAAAGAGATTCTTACTTGGGTAGAAATAAAATGCTTACCTCTAATGGGGAAATGAGATTAAGAAGGAGATGGAGGGGAAAAATTCTCCAGGCCCACCCACTGTGAGAAATGGTTCAGCTGGATCCAATAGCAGCAGTCTAAAACCAACATGACAAGAAACAGAAAAAGGAATGAAAACTTGGACTGTGTTCCTGCCCACACACAAAAAACTGCAAAGGAAAGAATCGCCAAATTAATTGGCATCTGATAGTTTGCATATTAAGGAGATCAGCAAATGCTTTCTTGTTTATATTTGGTTTAAATACTGTTTTTCTTACCCTATTTTATAAAGTTATGGACATATTAGTCAAAAGGATTTGTGTTATTTGTATTTAAGAAGAAATTGTAGAAAGTATAGAAAGATATAAAAGCAATAAATGGAAAGGTTACATTTCTTTGTTTTAATTTTTGTAAAAATTATGTATCCTATATTAGAAAATAAAAGCTAAAATGCAGAAAATTGTTTTTAATGATTAAAGATCTGTCATGTCACATATGTATGTGCGTGTGTATAAAAAAGACACCCTGATTGGTTGAGTTATCTGTGGTAATAAATCTCATATGTTCAAACACTGGTAGCTGATGACTATAATCATTAATAATGTAATAGAATTTTTTGTATTGAATTGTAATTATCTTATCTAGCTTTGTGCTTCTCTCAGAAAATAGTATTGGGCATTTCACATAGGAGAAGTCCAATATATAGTTGTTATTATCAATAATAATAATCATAAGAATAATAAGGGTGAATATTTCTCAGATAATTATTCTCTTTTCAACCTAATGGTTTTCAAGACCAATTCATTATTTGGAGATCTCTGTGGATCAAATTTCATACCTAAAAGTTTTTGTGCTCATTAGGATTTTTTTTAAGTTTTTAATTTTAATAATTATTTGTCTTAGGAACAAACAAATAAACACAAATACAAGTTTGTTTGAAAAAAAGTTTGAGTATGTTAGTATATCCTAATGACTATAGCTTGTTTCAATCAAAAACATCTTTTGAAAAGAAAAAGAAAAAAGTCATCTCGAGAATTGATGCTAGATGTTCAGGAATGGCAGAGTAAAGACCTCCAAAAATCCTGTCTTCCATGAAAGCAACAAGAACACTGGGGAAATAGTCAAAATCAACTTTTTCAGAAGTCTGGAAACTAACCAAAGGCCTACAACAAGCAAAGAAGTATTTATTCAAGAAAAATGGAGGAGGTGGGGCCAAGATGGCAGAGTAGTCAGACACTTCTGGTGGACCCTCTTACAACAAAGATGTGAAGAAACAAGTGATTTGATTATATATGGCAATCTGGGAGCCCTGAACATCAAAGGCAGAGTTGAGGAGCCTGACTGAGTGGCAGGGGAAGGGGGAGACTGTTCAGAAGCAGCAAGGAGTTGCCAGACCTGACCTGGTGAGAGCCTGAGCCCTTCAGGCCTGAGCAGCTCGGGGGTGAGAAGTGAGGCAGGCAAGCAGCCATGCTCTGTAGGTGCGTTTTCTGTGCCAGGAGAGACCCAGCCACTGAAAGTCTACACGGCCACCCAGAACTGGTGAGAAGCAGCCCTCAATCCAGAGAAAGATAAGTTCTTGTGTACGGCCTACCACATGGATCGAAAAAAACCCCCTTAGGGAAAAACCTCTCTCCCATTTACCTCCCTGCTCTCTGATCTGCACTGGGTCCTGGAC
Organism: Dugong dugon; assembly: GCA_030035585.1. Taxonomy (NCBI): domain Eukaryota; kingdom Metazoa; phylum Chordata; class Mammalia; order Sirenia; family Dugongidae; genus Dugong; species Dugong dugon. Next base: position 13,659,773 of record CM057465.1, read on the forward strand.
TGGCTTCAGCAATTGCCGAGTCCCCTGGGCTGGAAGTAGGATCCGTCACACACCCGGAGCCATTCTCCCTGCCTTGGGGAGTGAACAAATTAACAAACACGGGAAAAAAATAAACTGCCAGCTCCTCTAAGCCAGGAACCCAGGGTAGGCACAGCTCCTTTGCTTAGGCACAGGCATAAGGGATCCACAGACTTTGAGTGCCTTTCCCACTGAAAAGACTTGTGCGGGCCCATCTCAAGAGCATAAGCCCTCGTTACCGCAGTACAACAGGATATATACCGGAACCCTAACTTCAACTGTTTCAGCTGTGAAGTGGCAGGTTCGTGACATTTGACACTGCTCTGCCCATTAAGCAGGGTCTTCACCTACCCACATCAGGGGTTTGAGGACTGGTGGCTCTGCTCATGCCACCTAGCCACTTGTGATAGGGGCCCATGAATAAGTGGTGGCCCCAAGTCCTTACAGCCAACAGCATTAGGTGCTCATAGCCTGGTTGCAAAACCCACCCACCTATGCACTCTAGGGAACAGGGACATGCCTTCCTCCTGGACACTCAGGGGTGGCCATCAGCCCCCTGCCTTGCTCAGAGTGTGTCCTCCCGCTGCAGCCAGATGCCTGTGCCTACACCAATCACCCATGCCTGTCTGGGACTATAAGTGAGAGCCTAAACCACACACTTGGTGGCTATCTACCTGGGCACCTGAGCTGAATCCATACAGGAGGAGTGGGCAGACTCCTGACCTCACATACCTAGTAACAGATCTAACCACCTGGTGACAGGACATTAGAGCTTCAAAGGTGCCAATAATCAAACTAGCTCATACGAGCAGCCTATCTGGGCATATCAAAACAAAAGAAGAAGCTAGGACACAGGATGCAAACATAAAATAAATAAATATAATAACTTATTGATGGCTCGGAGACAACAGTCAATATCAAATCCCATAAAGAGGCAATCCATGATGTCTTCAGCAAGCTCCCAAAATAAAGACTCTAGAAATTTTCCAGAGGAGGAAACTTTCTTGGAATTACCGGAGGCAGAATACAAAAGATTAATATACAGAACTCTTCAAGAGATTAGGAAGGAAATTAAGCAAAACACAGAGCACGCAATAGAGGAAATTAAAAAGATTAGAGAAGAGCATAATGACAAATTTGACAAGCTGCAAGAATCCATAGAGAGACAGCAATCAGAAATCCAGAAGATTAACAATAAAATTAGAATTAGACAACTCAATAGAAAGTCATAGGAGAAGAATTGAGGCAATGGAAGTCAGAATTAGTGTGACTGAAGATAAAGCACTTGACACTAACTTATTTGAGGAAAAATCAGATAAAAGGATGTAAAAAAATAAAGAAACCCTAAGAATTATGTGGGACTCTATCAAGGGGAATAACCTATAAGTGATTGGAGTACCAGAACAGAGGAGGATAACAGAAAATACAGGGAGAATTGTTGAAGACTTGTTGGCAGAAAACTTCCCTGATATCGTGAAAGATGAGAAGATAACTATCCAAGATGCCCATTAAACCCCATATAAGGTAGATCCCAAAAGAAAGTCACCAAGACATATTATAATCAAACTTGCCAAAACCAAAGATAAAGAGAGAATTTGAAGACCCACTAGGGATAAACGAAAAGTCATCTACAAAGGAGAGTCAATAAAAATAAGCTCGGACTACTCAGCAGAAACTCTGCAGGCAAGAAGGCAATGGGATGAAGTATATAAAGCCTTGAAGGAAAAAAACTGCCAGCCAAGAATTATATATCCAGCAAAACTGTCTCTCAAATATGATGGCGAAATTAGGGCATTTCCAGTTAAACAGAAGTTTAGGGAATTTGAAAAAAACCAAACCAAAATTACAAGAAATACTGAAGGGAGTCCCCTGGTTAGAAAATCGGAAACATCAGATAACAACCCAAGACTAGAACACAGGACAGAGCAACCAGATATCAACCCAGATAGGGAAGTCACAAAAGTAAATCAAAGCTAAAACACTGAAAATAGGGAAACAGATGTCAATATGTAAAAGATGACATCTTAAAACAAAAAAGAGGGACTTAAAAAATCTAGACATAGATTTTTCATATGGAGAGGAAGTCAAGGCGATATAAAGAAATAAAAGACTGGTATAAACATAGAAAAATAGGAGTAAATATTAAGGTAACCACAAAGGAAACTAACAATTCTACAAGTCAAAATAAAAAACTAGAAAAATATAAAGACTCAGCAAACACAAAATCAACAACAATGAAAACAATGAAAAGAAAATACATAAGGAAATGACTCAGCACAGAAAATTAAGAGGAACGAAGAAACTGTGAACAACACACAAAAAAGACATCAAAATGACAGCACTAAACTCATACCTATCAATAATTACAATGAATGTAAATGGACTAAATGCACCAATAAAGAGACAGAGAGTGGCAGATTGGATTAAAAAAACATGATCCGGCTATATGCTGTCTACAAGAGACACACCTTAGACTTAAAAACACAAACAAACCAAAACTCAAAGGATGGAAAAAAATATATCAAGCAAACAACACTCAAAAAAGAGCAGGAGTGGCAATATTATCTCTGACAAAACAGACTTTAAAGTAAAATCCACCACAAGGGATAAGGAAGGACACTATATAATGATTAAAGAGTCAATACACCGGCAGGACATAACTGTAATAAATAATTCTCTGCTAATAATCACTTATTAGGGGAGGAGTCTTGATTTATTCATTCATCAAACAAATATTTCTGAGTGCCTATTTGCCTCCCAAAACTCTCAGCTGGCTTGATAGGTCAGAAATAAACACAGTGTAGAAGGTGTGACAACAGAGATGAAAACATCCTGTGGTAGAAGTATAGAGGAGGGCACAACTAACTGTGCCTAGGAGGACTGGAGAAGCCCTCACAGAAAATGTCAGGTTTAAGATGGATTTTGGAGGATGAACAAGAGTGCCAGACAGAAAAATTTCGAATGTCATTACAGGTAAAGAGCATGGATAAAGGGCTACTAATCAAGAAAAAATCCAATTGTGACATTTCTAATCCTCCCGGTTTACTGTAACTTCAGTTTACGAGGAAACACCTCACAAACATTACTTCTGATCTAGAAACTGGATTTTTAACCTGAAAATAGTTCCTCAATGACAGGAATTCATTTTAATCAGAAATAACTAATAAGTATCTATTATCTTGAAACAAAGGACAGGGATGTGTAGGAACACAAAAAGTCCTGTTTTAACTTACTGCTATACTAACAGGCAAATGAATTTCCATCATACACATGCTTTTGCCATAGCAGGCTTACAAGGGTAATATCCCCGTCCACAGAGAGAACATGAAAGCCAGCTCTAGCAGAGACTGTTAGTATCCTCCAATACCCTTCTTCTCGTACAGTAATGAAATCCCCAGTTTTTAGTGCAGTATATGATCAGATGACAAATACTATTTTTCTTAGACTTCCCTGCTTTTGTTGTTGTTAGGTGCCATCGAGTCAGTTCCAACTCACAGCCACCCTATGTATAACGGAAGGAAACACTGCCAGGTCCTCACAATCCTCACAATCGTTACTCACTATCGTTACTACATTTGAGCCCATTGTTGCAGTCACTGTGTAAATCCATCTATTGAGGGTCTTTCTCTTCTTTGATGACCCTCTATTTTACCAAGCATGATGCCCTTCTCCAGGGACTGATCCCTCCTGATAACATGTCCAAAGTACATGAAACAAAGTCTCGCTTCTAAGGAGCCGTCTGTCTGTACTTCTTCCAAGACAGATTTGTTTGTTCTTCTGGCAGTCCATGGTATATTCAATATTCTTCACCAACATCATAATTCAAATACATCAATTCTTCTCTGGTCTTCCTTATTCATTGTCCAGCTTTTACATGCCTATGAAAACCAAAAAAACCCAAACCCATTGCCAGCGAGTTGACTCCAATTCATAGCGACCCTATAGGACAGAGTAGAACTGCCCCATAGGGTTTACAAGGGGTGCCTGGTGGATTCGAACTTCCGACCTTTTGGTTAGCAGCCATAACTCTTAACCACTACACCACCAGGGTTTCCACATGTCTATGAGATGACTGAAAATACCGTGGTTTGGGTCAGGTGCACTTTAGTCCACAAAGTGACATCTTTGCTTTTTAACACTAAAGTGTTTTATTATTATTATTTTCATCATGATCATCAGGGCTAACTACTTCTCTTTAGTGAGGCAATGGCAAATTTTTTTTAAAAATCTTTTTATTTTAATTACAAGCTTATTCATTACAAAGGCTGTTTTTTATTTTATTTTACAGCACAAATTAGTTTTTCATTCAAAAGTTTATACACAAATTATTTTGTGACATTGGTTGCAATCCCCACAATGTGTCAGCACTCTCCCCTTTCCACCCTGGGTTCTCAGTGTCCGTTCATCCAGTTTTCCTGTCCCTTGCTGCCTTCTCAGCTTTGCTTTTGGGCAGGTGTTGCCTATTTTGTCTTATATACTTGACTGAACTAAGAAGCACATTCCTCACCTGTGTTGTTTCTTTTACAGGCATGTCTAATCTTTGCCTGAAAGGTGGGCTTCAGGAATGGCTTCAGTTTGAGTTAGCAGGGTGTCCAGGGACCATAGTCTTGGGGTTCTTCCAGTCTCTGTCAGACCAGTAAGTCTGGTCTTTTTCTGTAAATTTCAATTTCATTCTACATTTTTCTCCTGGTCTGTCTGGGACCCTCTATTATGATCCCTGTCAGAGGGGTTGGTGGTCATAGCCAGGCACCATCCAGTTTTTCTGGGCTCAGGCTGGTGAAGGCTGTGGTTCATGTGGTCCATTAGTCCTTTGGATTAATATCTTCCTTGTGTCTTTGGTTTTCTTCATTCTCCTTTGCTCCGAATGTGATGGGACCAAAAGACGTACCATAGATGGCTGCCCACAAGCTTTTAAGACCCTAGATGCTACTCACCAAAGTAGGATGTAGCACATTTCCTTTATGAACTATATTATGCCAATTGACCTAGATGTCCCCTGAGACCTGTCATTTCATTTCTTAACTGCTGCTTCCATGGGTGTTGATTGTGGATCCAAGTAAAATGAAATCCTTGACAATGTCAATATTTTCTCCCTTTATCATGATGTTGCTTATTGGTCCAGTTGTGAGGATTTTTGTTTTCTTTATGTTGAGGTGTAATCCATACTGAAGGCTGTAGTCTGTGATCTTCATCAGTAAGTGCTTCAAGTCCTCTTCACTTTCAGCAAGCATGGTTGTGTCATCTGCATAACGTAGGTTGTTAATGAGTCTTCCTCCAATCCTGATGCGCCGTTCTTCTTCATATAGTACAGCTTCTCAAATTATTTGCTCAGCTTACTGACTGAAAAATTATGGTGAAAGGCTACAACTCTGAAACACACCCTTTCTTATTTTAAATCAGGCAGTATCCCCTTGTTCTGCTCAAACAACTGCCTCTTGGTCTATGTATAGGTTCTGCATGAGCACAATTAAGTGTTCTGGAATTCCCACTCTTCGCAATATTATCTATAATTTTTTATAATCCACATAGTCTAATGATTTTGCATAGTCAGTAAAACACAGGTAAATATCTTTCTGATAGTCTCTGCTTTCAGCCAGGATCCATCTGCCATCAGCAATGATATCTGCCGTTCCACTTTCTCTTCTGAATCCAATTTGAATTTCTGGCAGTTCCCTGTCCATGTACTGCTGCAACCACTTCTGAATGATCTTCAGAAAAATTTTACTTGTGTGTAATATTAATGATATTATTCTATAATTTCCACATTCTTTTGGATCTCCTCTCTTTGGAATGGGCACAAATATGAATCTCTTCCAGTCTGTTGGCCAGGTAGCTGTCTTCCAAATTTCTTGGCATAGATGAGTGAGCACTTACAGCATTGCATCCATTTATTGAAACATTTCAATTGGTATTCCTTCAATTCCTTCAACCTTGTTTTTCGCCGATGCCTTCAGTGCAGCTTGGACTTCTTCCTTCGGTACCATTGGTTCTTGATCATATACTATGTCCAGAAATGGTTGAATATCAACCAGTTCTTTTTGGTATAGTGACTCTGTATTCCTTCCATCTTCTTTTGATGCTTCCTGTGTCATTCAATATTTTGTTATACCAAAAACTAAAATCGTTGCTGTTCAGTTGATTCCGACAATATTGCAAATCCAGGCTTAAATTTTTTCTTCAGTTTTTTCAGCTTGAGAAATGCCAAGCATATGCTTCCCTTTTGGTTTTCTAGCTCCATGTTTTTGCACATGTCATTATAATACTTTACTTTGTCTTCTCAAGCTGCCCTTTGAAATCTTCTGTTCAGCTCTTCTGCTTCATCTTGTCTTCCCTTTGCTTTAGCTACTCTGCATTCAAGAGCAAGTTTCAGAGTCTCTTCTGACATCCATTTTGGTCTTTTCTTTCTTTCCTGTCTTTTTAATAACCTTTTGCTTTCTTCATCTATGACGTCCTTGGTGTCATCCCACAACTCATCTGGTCTTCAGTCATTACTGTTTAATGCATCAAATCTATTCTTGAGATGGTCTCTAAATTCAGGTGGGATATACTCAAGGTTGTACTTTGGCTTTTGTGGACTTGTTTTAATTGTCTTCAGCTTCAACTTGAACTTGCCTATGAGCAATTGATGATCTTTTCCGCCATTGGCCCCTGGCCTTGCTCCAACTGATGATATTGAGCTTTTCCATCAACTCTTTCCACAGAGTAGTCCATCTGATTCCTGTTTTTTACATCTGGTGAGGTCCACATATATAGTCACCGTTTATGTAGTTGAAAAAAGGTATTTCAAATGAAGAAGTCATTGGTCTTGCAAAATTCTATCATGGGATCTCTGGCGTTGTTTCTATCACCAAGCCCATATTTTCCAGCTACCAATCTTTCTTCATTTCCATCTCATGCATTCCAATCACCAGTAATTACCAGTGCATTTTGATTGCATGTTCCATCATAACAGACTGCAGAAGTTGGTAAAAAAAATCCTCAGTTTCCTCATCTTTGGCATTAGTGGCTGGTGCATAAATTTGAGTAGTAGTCCTATTAACTGGTTTTCCTTGTAGGCGTATGGATATTATTCTATCACTGACTACATTGTATTTCAGGATAGATCTTGAAATGTTGTTTTCAATGATGAATGTGACAACATTCATCTTCAATTTGTCATTCCCAGCATGGTAGACCATATGATTTTCTGATTCAAAATGGCTGATATCAGTCCATGTGATGGTTAAGATTGTGTGTCAACTTGGCCAAGCCATGATTCTCAGTATTTATATGTGATCACTCCCATGATTGAATATGCTGTGAGTAGCCAATCAGAGGAAAGGGAGTTTCCTTGGCGGGGGGGGGGGGGGGGGGGGGTGGCCTGCAGCCTAATGTAAGCAGGTGTTCTGGATTTTTGCTCACTCCGGATCCTGTGGCTGCCTCCTGTCATCTCACCTCCAGTTCTTGGGACTTGAGCTGTCAGCTTATCTGCCAAACTTGGGATTCATCAATCTTCACAGCCTGTGAGCAGAGCCCTGCTCTCTGACCTGCTAATCTTGGGTTCACCAGCCCCTGCAGCTACATGAACCAGGAGAAACCTTGTGGTCTTTCCTGCCAATCTTGGAATTTTTCAACCTTCACAGCCTGTGAGCAGGAGCTCTGCTCTCAGACCTGCCAATCTTGGGCCCACCAACTTCTATGGCTGCATGAATTGGGGGGGGGGGGGGGCTTTACCCTGATCCACAGACTTGGGACATTCTAGCCTCTACAATCACGTGAACTATTTCCTTGATATAAATGTCTCTCTCTCTATATTTATACGTTTTGCTGGTTTTGCTTCTCTGGAGAACCCAGCGTAAGACAGTCCATTTCAGCTCACTAATGCCTAGGAAATCTATCTTCAAATGTTCCATTTCATTTTTGACAACTTCTAATTATCCTAGATTAACACTTCATATTAATGAATATTTGCTGCTATTTCTTCTCATTTTGAATCTTGCCACATCAACAAATGAAGGTCCAGAAAGCTTGACTCCATCCACGTCATTAAGGTCGACTCTACTTTGAGGAGGCAGCTCTTCTCCGGTCTTATTTTGAGTGCTTTCCAACCTGAGGGGCTCATCTTCTGGAACTATATCAGACAATGTTTTTCCACTATTCGTAAGGTTTTCACTGGCTAATTCTTTTCAAATGTAGACCACTGGGTCCTTCTTCCTAGTCTGTCTTAGCCTGGAAGCTCAGCTGAAACCTGTCTGCTATGGGTGACCCTGCTGGTATTTGACATACTGATGATATAGCTTCCAGCATCATAGCAACGGGCAAGCCACCACAGTACAACTGACAGACAAGTGGTGATCTCAGCTACTACTGTATCTTTATGCAAATAATGTGTGCCTGCTACGTTTGTTTACCAAACAATACCCTTGGCAATGTATTTTCATAAGTGTTGCAATGTCAAATTTTTTTTACATGTAGCTGTATATGAAAAATTAAATTTGTGTTTCCTACCATGAACCGTTCTAAAAGTGTAATGGCCTACCTGGTACCCACTCTGAATGTTCCAGTCTCTTGAGTTAAGAAGTTCCCATGGTTTAACCAATTCAATTCTCCCAATAGCTCTATTTTATAGCTCACCAAGGTTAAGTAATTGACTAATGTGTCACAGCTGGAAAGCGGTGGAGTCAGGATTTTATCCCAGGCAGTCTGACTCCATGGTTTAACTATTAAACACCACCCTCAGTCACTCCTGGTATGTATAGTCCTTCTTGAAATTCTATGACTGGGGATTATCCTTGGCAGAATAAATACAAGGAGAAACATGCAAAAGTAAATGACTTGCAGATTGAGACATTCTTGTGGATCTCATTCTTTATTTCTTATATATTTTTTTCCTTATCCCGGAGATATTTACTGACTGGACTCCTGTTTTGCCCTCAGTGGCTTAATTTTCTGTTCTTAAACCCAAAATAGGTTTTTGGTAACCCTGCACTGCACAGACACCTGGGACCTGGACCTGGTTTGGACCTTTTGCTCACCATAATTGTCTACCTCTTTCCATTCTCCCTGGGCTATCTCTATCATTTTCAGTCCTAACTTCATAATTGTGTTCTTGCCTCTTTTTCTCTCTCTGAACAAGCCAGTATCTGGCTTGGAACCCTTGTTCTGATTTCATACTTTGGATCTATGTAGATTTTAATTGCCTCTTGACCTTATTTCCCAACCCAAATTTTGGTCATTAATTACTGAGGCACATGGTCTTAAGACTGAGCACTGAATTTGGTGGATAGTTGGACTCTGCAATAAATGTACGATTTTCCACATTGGTAGTGTTGGGTTTAATCTAGGTATCCATTGGCTGGATCCATTCATTCTTTTATTTGCCAAACATTTATTAAGCACCTATCACGTGCCAGGCCTTGTGCTATGTGCAGAGTTAAGATTATGAATAAGTTTGTTCCTACCATTGTAGAATGGTTGCAATAGTAAACAGTAGTTGTGATAGTAAACAATGATTACAGTGTTGTTGTTGTTGTTGTTATGTGCCGTCGAGTCAGTTTTGACTCATAGCGACCCTATGTACAACAGAAGGAAACACTGCCTGATCATGTGCCATCTTCACAATTGTTGCTATGTTTGAGCCCAATGATTACAAAAGTAAACGCAAAGTTACAGAACTATGTGATGATGACAAAATAAGGAACTAATCAACTATCTGTGTGGGGTAGTATACGGGCTGAGTTTTGAAAGCCATGTAGTTCACCAAATTGAAAAAGAGGGAAAGAGTATTACAACCAAGAGAGCAGCATTTACAAGGCAGAGAAGCATGACTGTGCATAGCTTGGATCTTAAGCTGTTATTAGCTGTTGTTGAATGGGCTCCAACTTATGAAGACCCCATGAACAGCAAAATGAAATGTCCACCAGTCCTGCTCCATCTTCACAATTGTTGGTGTGCTCATGTCCATTGATGCAGTCACTGTATTCTGAGTGACTTTCAACCTAGGCGGCTCATCTTCCAGCACTCTATCAGACATTATTCTGTTGTGATCCATAGGATTTTCACTGGCCAATGTAGATCGCCAGGCCTTTCTTCCTAGTCTGTCTTAGTCTGGAAGCTCTGCTGAATATGTCCACTATGAGTAACCCTATTGTTATTTGAAATACTGGTGGCATAGCTTCCAGCATCACGGCAACATGTAAGCCACCATAATATGACAAACTGACAGACAGGTGGAGGTGAAGCTTAAACTACGACAGAAGGAATAGACAGAGATGACATGGAAGATGGATTTAGAGTAGGAAATGCCTCATATGCCATGGAAAAGAGTTTGGGCTTTTAAGGGTTTTAGGCAAGCCAATAAAATGATGAGATTTGCCAGGTTTATCCACTCCTTTAGGCTTCTGCACATCAACCTGCCATCAGGTTTGTGAACACAGAGAAGTGATTAATGGTCCCAGTGACCCCTCAGAAAACATTCCTGGCAGCTGTAGGGCCCGAGGTACATCTCGGATTCTGCTTCTCTGGCAACATTTAGGCCAGACAGAAGTCTTTTTTTTGAGTGTTCTGCTACTGCCTTAGTCACATCTCTCTTAATTTGTCCCATTACTATATCATGGCTGGTTGCTTTTTCTTCCTATGAATTATTTCTAAGAGTTGACTCAAGCATTCATTAATTCAAAGTAGGTTTGTGTTTCCTCTTTATTAAGGTGAGTAGAGATTGATCATGCAGATACAAAAATAATTTGGTAAACAGATGCTAATTCTTATTAGCAGTAAGTACAGGAACTTATTATCCCCATTACCCCCCTGTGAAATAACAATACATAGTTAAAATGGAAAATGACAGTAACTACTTGAGAATAACATGCTGTCAGGTCTCCTGATTCCTCCAGCCTAATCTCACTCTGATGATGACAGCAAGGGGCATTTGTATGGAGGCCCTGGAGTTACCCTCCCTGATTTCAAAATTTGGAACAGCAATGGATACAACCAATAACACTTATAAGTCCAACAGCTCAATTTCCATGAGTATTTAACTTTGTCATTTTGCATCTTCTGACAGAATTGAAATATGTATCCTATTAGCATCAGGGTTTATAAAGACAGTGTTGTTTATTCATGAGCCCTTTGGAATAAAAAGGAAGTATCCAAGTCTAATTTTTGGAGACAGAGAGACTGTGTGGTCCTGCATACATCAGATAACTGTATAATATTCTGCTCATTTGGGGCCTTCTAACCTGGCCGAAGGGAAATGCTTCATGTTTCCATCTTTCAACATGAGAATAGATTTTCCCTCCAATTTTACAGTGATTGAAACTCCCAATATCTCAACTTAGGCCAAAGAAAGAGTACAAGCAAGAAAATAATGTTCCAGTGACAGGATACACATTTTTGCTCTATGCAGTAATATCAAGAATTGAGTATCAAGATGAGGATTAGCTCTCTGGATTTTTTTTTTTTTTTTAATAAACACAAAGGTGGTTACAAGAGAAAATGAAATGTTGGCTGGCAGAAGCAGCAGGGAAGAAGATTTGATATTGGATAGTAACTAGTTCTGAGACATTTTGGATGTCTTCTTGCAGATCAGTAATTGGAAATTAAATATTCTCCATATAAAAGAGAGGTAAATGCTTGCAGCTTTGTGCTCTATTATTCCTGCTTTCTTCCTTTGATGCCTGATTTTCATGTGCTTGGAATAATTCATGAATTACATTAAAATTTCAGGAATAAAGAAGCAATAGGTAAGAGATTGCTCCTAGAAAAATATTACATGAGAATAAAAAGCAACTTGGAAATCTTCCCCTTGTACTATAAGCTATAAAACTAGTGTCATAAAAAATGCAATGATTTTAGAGTCAGGAGTCCAGGGCATAAGACTTAACTTCCATTGCTATCTATGTTTCCTTGGACAAATTCATTCACCTCTCTGAAGCACAGTCATGTGTTCTCTAAAATGATGGGAGGAAGGTGTTTAGTAATCACTAAGGACCCTGCTAGTTTTTTTTTTTTTTGTAATATTTTTAATTATACTTTAGATGAAAGTTTACCGAACAAGCAGTTTCTCATTGAACAGTCAGTACACATATTGTTTTATGACATTGGTTAACAACCCCACGACATGTCAACACTCTGCCTTCTCCACCTTGGGTTTCCTATTGCCCGCTTTCCTCTCCCTCCTGCCTTCTAGTCCTTGTCCCTGGCCTGTTGTGACCCATTAGTCTCATTTGTTTGATGGGCCTATCTAATGTTGGGCTGAGGGGTGAACCTCGGGAGTGACTTCATTACTGAGCTAAAAGAGTGTCCAGGGACCATACTCTCAGGGTTTCTCCAGTCTCTGTCAGGCCAGCAAATCTGGTCTTTTTTTGTGAGTTAGAATTTTGTTCTACATTTTTTTCCAGCTTTGTCTGGGATCCTCTGTTGTGATCCCTGTCAGAGCAGTCAGTGGTGGTAGCCGGGCACCACACCATCTAGTTGTCTGGACTCAGTCTGGTGGAAGCCATGGGAGCTGTAGTCCATTAGTTCTTTGGACTAATCTTTCCCTTGAATCCTGTTCTCTTTATTCTCCCTTGCTCTGGAAGGGGTGAGACCAGTGGAGTATCTTAGATGGCTCCTCACAGGCTTTGAAGACCTCAGATGCTACTCACCAAGGTAGAATGTAGAATATTTTCTTTATAAATTACGTTATGCCAGTTGAGCTATTCTCTGAGACCATGGTCCCCACAGCCCTCTGCCCAGCAATTTGGTGTTTCAGGGAATTTGGATGTGTCTATGGAGCTTCCATGACCTTTCCTTGTGCAAGTTGTACTGGCTTCCCCAGTACTGTGTACTGTTTTGCCCTTCACAAAAGTTATCACTTATTTATTGTCTATTTAGTATTCCCGTCTCTACCATGCCCATCCCTCCTAACCATCAAAGAGTGTTTCTTTTTGTGTGTAAACCTTTTCATGAGTTTTTACAGTAGTAGTCTCATACAGTATTTGTCCTTTTGTGATCGACTTACTTCGTTTAGCATAATGTCCTCCAGTTTTATCCATGTTATGAGATGCTTCGCAGATTCATCATTGTTCTTTGTCATAGTGTAATACTCCATTGTGTGTATGTACCATAGTTTGTTTATCCATTCATCTGTTGATGGGCATCTAGGTTGTTTCCATCTTTTTACTGTTGTGAACAAAGCTGCAATGAACATGGGTGTGCATGTCTATTCATGTGATTGCTCTTATTTCTCTAGATATATTCCTAGGACTGGGATTGCTGGATCATATAGTATTTCTATTTCTAGCTATCTAAGGAAGTGCTGTATTGTTTTCCAAAATGGTTGTATCATTTTGCATTCCAACCAGCAGTGCATAAGAGTTCCGATCTCCCCACAGCCTCTCCAACATTTGTTATTTCCAGTTTTTTTGATTCGTGCCGGTAATGCCAGGGTGAGATGGTATCTCACTGTGGTTTTGATTTGCATTTCTCTAATGGCTAGTGATCGTGAGCATTTCCTCATGTGTCTGCTCGCTGCTTGAATGTCTTCTTTAGTGACGTGTCTGTTCATTTCCATTGCCCATTTTTTAATAGGATCATTTTTTTTGTTGTTGTTGTAGAGGTGTTGGATTTTCTTGTAGATTTTAGAGATCAGAACTTTGTCTGACTTGAAATGTTCAAAATTTTATTCCCGGTCTGTAGGTTCTCTTTTTATTCTTTTGGTGAAGTCTTTTGATTAGCATAAGTGTTTAGTTTTTAGAAGATCCCAGTTATCTAGCTTATCGTCTGGAGTTTGTGTGTTGTTGGTTATGGTTTGTATCCCGTTAATGCTGCATATTAGGGCCTCTAGGGTTGATCCTAATTTTTAACCTATGAATTTTATAGTTTTTGGATTTATATTTAAGTCTTTGATTCATTTTGAATTAGTTTTTGTATATGGTGTGAAGTATGGGTCCTGTTTCATTTTTTGCAGACAGACATCCAGTTTTACCAGTACTATTTGTTTAAAAAGACTGTTCCCTATTTGATGGACTTTCGGCCCTTGTTAAAGATCAGGTGACCGTCAGTGGATGGATTTACATTTGGATTCTCAATTCTGTTCTATTGGTCAATGTATCTGTCGTTGTGCCAGTACCAGGCTGTTTTGACTACCTTAGCTGTATGGTAGGTTCTGAGGTAAGGTAGCGCAAGTCCTCCTACTTTATTCTTCTCCTTCAATAGCGCCTTATGTATCCAGGGCTCCTTCCCTTTCCATATAAAGTTAATGATTAGTTTTTCCATCTCCTTAAAGAATGTTTTTGGTATTTGGACCGGGATTGCATTGTATTTGTAAATTGCTTTGGGTAGAATTGTCATTTTCACAATGTTGAGTCTACCTATCCATGAGCATGGCATGTTTTTCCATTTATGTAGATCCTTTCGGGTTTCATGCAGTAGTGTTTTGTAGGTTTTTTTGTATAGGTTTTTACATCCCTGGTTAGATGTATTCTTAATTATTTTATTTTTTTAGGGGCTAGTATAAATGGTATTGTTTTCCTGATTTCCTTCTCATCGTTCTCTTTATTGGTGTATAGGAATCCAACAGATTTTTGTATGTTTATCTTGAATCCTACTACTCTGCTGAATCTTTCTATTAGTTCCAGTAGTTTTCTTGTGGAGTCTTTAGGGTTTTCTATGTATAGTATCATATCATCCGCAAACAGGGACAGTTTTAACTTCTTCATTACCAATTTGGATGCCCTTTATTCCTTTTTCTTGCCTCATTGCTCTTGCTAGGACTTCCAGCACAATGTTAAATAGGAATGGTGATAAAGGGCATCCTTGTCTTGTTCCTGTTCTCATGGGGAATGTTTTCAGCCTCTCTTCATTAAGAATGATGTTGGTCATTGGTTTCGTGTAGATGCCCTTTATTATGTTGAGAAATTTTCCTTCTATACCAATTTTATTGAGAATTTTAATCAGGAATGTGTGTTGGACTTTGTCCAATGCCTTTCCTGTGTCAGTTGCGATGATCATGTGGTTTTTTTTCTTTCCTTTTATTTACGTGTGGATTACTTTTATTGATTTTCTGATGTTGAACCATCCTTGTATACCTGGTATGAATCCTACTTGGTCATGGTGTATTATTTTTTTGATATGATGCTGAATTCTATTGGCTAGAATTTTGTTAAGAATTTTTGCATCTATATTGTTGGGAGATATTGGTCTGTAATTTTCTGTTTTTGCGGCATCTTTTCCTGGTTTTCGTATCAGGGTTATGCTGGCTTCATAGAATGAATTTGGAAGTGTCGCTTCCTTTTCTATGTTCTGAAATAGTTTGAGTAGTACTGGTATGAGCTCTTCTCCTAATGTTTGGTAGAAATCCCCAGTGAAGCCATCTGGGGAGGGCTTTTTTTTTGTTAGGAGGTTTTTTTTTTTTTAATTATCTTTTCAATCTCTTCTCTTGTTATGTGTCTGTTCAGTTTTTCTATATCACCTTGTGTTAGTTTTGGAAGGTAGTGTGTTTCTAGAAATTTATTCATTTCCTCTAGGTTTTCAAATTTGTTGGAGTATAGTTTTTCATAATATTCTGTTATTATCCTTTTTATTTGAGTTGGATATGTTGTAATGTCCCCCATTTCATTTCTTATTTGGGCTATTTTTGTCCTCTCTTGTTTTTCTTTTGTCTGTTTGGCCAATGGTTTGTCGATTTTGTTGATCCTTTCAAAGAACCAACTTTTGGTTTTGTTGATTCTTTCTATTGTTTTTCTATTGTCTGTTTCCTTTATTTCTCCTCTGATCTTTAT
Organism: Dugong dugon; assembly: GCA_030035585.1. NCBI lineage: Eukaryota > Metazoa > Chordata > Mammalia > Sirenia > Dugongidae > Dugong > Dugong dugon. The sequence goes on from CM057465.1 coordinate 13,675,531, forward strand.
TATTTCCTTTCTTCTGGTGGTTACGGGCTTTTTTTGATATTCTCTTTCTGTTTGTTTGAGTTGTGCAGTAAATGTTTTGATTTTGTCCCTTTCTTCTTTTTTGATGTATGCATCTATTGCTATAAATTGTCCTCTGAGGACAGCCTTTGCTGTATCCCAAAGGTTTTGGTAGGATGTGTTTTCATTCTCATTTGACTCAATGAATTTTTTGATTCCATCTCTGATTCTTCTATTATCCAGTATTTTGTAAGCTGGGTGTTATTAAGTTTCCATGTAATTGATTTTACTTCCTTGCTCTTGTTAATTTCTATCTTGATGGTGTTGTGGTCACAGAAGATACTTTGTATTATCTCAATGCTTTTGATTTTGTTGAGGGTTGCTTTGTGGCCTAAAATGTGGTCTCTTCTGGAGAACATTCCATGTGCATTAGAAAAGAATGTGCACTTTGCAGCTGTAGGGTGGAGTGTTCTATACATGTCTATGAGGTCAAGTTGGCTGACTGTGCCCTTTAAGTCTTATATATCTTTACTGAGTTTCTTTCTAGATGTTCTGTCCTTTATGGAGAGTGGTGTGTTGAAGTCTCCTAGTATTACTGTGGAACTGTCAATTTCTCTTTTCATTGCTGTTAGAGTTTGTTTTACATATTTGGGAGCCCTGTCGTTGGGTGTGTAGTTGTTTATTATGGTTCTCTCTTCATGATGCATCGTCCCTTTAATCACTATATAGTGTCTTTCTTTGTCTTTTATGGTGGATTTTGTTTTAAAGTCTATTTTATCTGAGATTAGTATTGCCACTCTTGCTCTTTTTTGGTAGCTGTTTGCTTGATATATTTTTTTTCATCCTTTGATTTTTAATAAATCTGTGTCTTTGTTTCTAAGGTGTGTCTCTTGTAGACAGCATATTGATGGATCCTGTTTTTTAATCCATTCTGTCACTCTCTGTCTCTTTATTCGTGCATTTAGGCAATTTATATTAAGTGTAATTATTGATAGGTGTTAATTTATCGCTGTCATTTTATAATGCTTTTTTTTGTGGTGCTGACATTTTCTTTGTTCCTCTTACTCTCCTGTGCTGAATTCCTTTTGTTTGTGTAGTTTTTTTTCTTTCTTTTGTTTTTGTAGATTATGTTTTTACTGAAACTTTATGATTTTCTTCTTTATTTTGATGAGTAGGTTTGTTAACTTTCACTGGAGTTACCTTGAAATTTACCCTTATCTTCCTAGGTTTGAACCAGTCCATTATTACTCTGTATCACCTTGCCTTCCTCTCCATTAGAAGGTTCTATACCTACACAGCTTATTCCCTCTTTTATTGTTCTGATGTTGTTGTCATTTATAGATTAACCTGTCTGATTCCCTGTTGTAATTCTTTTGGTTTTGGATAGTCCTTGACAGTTCATTTCCAAGGTTGGTATATGGCTGATATGATCCTGAATGCTAGATTCAGCCTGTGGTCTGATGTTGTTTGTTTTCAGACTGAAGGACTCCCTTTAATAATTCTTGTAAGTTTGGTTTGGTTTTTACATAGTCCCTTCATTTCTGTTTAGCTGGAAATGTCCTAATTTCACCATCATTTTTGAACGAGAGTTTGCAGGGTATATTATCCTTGGCTGGTAATTTTTCTCTGTCAAGGTGTTATATATATCATCACATTGCCTTCTTGCCTGCATGGTTTCTGCCAAATAATCTGAGCTTAGTCTTATTGTTTCTCCTGTTTGTGACTTCTCATTTTTCTCGAGCTGCTCTCAGGATTTTTTGTTTGTCTTTGGTTTTAGCAAGTGTGATTATGATATGCCTTGGTGATTTTCTTTTGGGGTCTATCCGATATGGGGTTCGTTGAGCTTCTTGGATGGTCAGCTTTTCATCTTTCATGATATTGAGGAAGTTTTCTGTCAGCAGTTCTTCAATGACCCTCTCTTTGTTTTCTATTTTCTTCTTCTGTTCTGGAACTCTGATCACTGGCAAATTTTTGCTTTTGATTGTATCCCACATAATTCTCAGGGTTTATTCACTTTTCTTTGTTCTTTTTTCTGATTTTTCTTCAAACAGAGTTGAAATAGAAATACCATATGATCCAGCAATCCCACTCCTAAGAATATATCCTAGATAAATAAGAGCCTTCACGTGAATAGACATATGCACACCTATGTTCATTGCAGCATTGTTCACAATAGTAAAAAGATGGAAACAACCTAGGTTCCCATCAACAGGTGAATTAATAAATAAACTACGTACATACACACAATTGAATACTACGAAACGATAAAGAACAATGACGAATCCGCGAAACATCTCACAACATGGATGAATCTGGAGGACATTACGCTGAGTGAAATAAATCAATCACAAAAGGACAAATATTGTATGAGACCACTACTATAAAAACTCATGAAAAGGTTTACACACGAAAAGAAACTATTTTTGATGGTTACGTGGGAGGGGAGGGGCGGGAGGGAAAACACTAAATAGACAATAGATAAGTGGCAATTTGGTGAAGGATAAGACAGTACACAATACTGGGGAAGCCAGCACAATTTGTCCAAAGAAAGGTCATGGAAGCTCCATGGACACATCCAAACGTCCTGAGGGACAAAGTTACTGGGCTGAGGGCTGTGGAGACCATGGTCTTGGGGAACATCTAGCTCAATTTGCAAAACATAGTTTATAAAGACAATGTTCTACATTCTACTTTGCTGAGTAGTGGCTGGGATCTTAAAAGCTTGTGAGTAGCCATCTAAGATACTCTACTGCTCTTACCCCATCTGGAGCAGGGTCGAATGAAGTAAACCAAAGACACAAGGGAAAGATTAGTCCAAAGGACTAATGAACCACAACTACCACATCCTCCACCAGACTGAGTCCAGCTCAACTAGATGGTTCCTGGATACCACCACCGACTGCTCTAACAGGGATCACAACAGAGGGTCCAGGACAGAGAATGGAGAAAAATATAGAACAAAAATTTAACTCACACACACACAAAAGGATCAGACTTACTGTTCTGACAGAGACTGGAGAAACCCCAAGAGTATAGCCCCAAGACACCCTTACAGCTTAGCAATGATGTCACTCCTGAGGTTCACCCTTCAGCCAAATATTAGACAGGACCATAAAACAAAAGGAGACTAAATGGGCACACCAGCCCAGGGGCAAGGCTGAGAAGGTAGGAGGGGACAGGAAAGCTGGTAATGGGGAACCCAAGTTAGAGAAGGGGAGAGTGTTGACATGTCATGGGGTTGGCAACCAATGTCACAAAACAATATGTGTGTTGTTTAATGAGAAACTAGTTTGCTCTGTAAACCTTCATCTAAAGTACAATAAAAAAAACTAAAAAAAAAAAAAAAATTCTACAACTGAACCACTACTACTCCCCCAAACTTTTTTTGAATAAACAAGTTATTTATATTTATATGGTGGAATACAACTCAGTAATAAAAATGAAGCACTTTAATGAAGCCTTGACTCAATGATGCAATAATATGGGCCTCAAAGCCTATCTAGAACAGAAAATGTAAGGCACGGAAACAGATAGTGTATAATTTCATTTATATTAATTACAAAATCAGGCAAAACTAATCTATGGCGACAGAAGTCAGAAAGTGATTACCTCTGGGAGGGAGGTTGAGAATTGCACAGAAAGGAACATAAAAGAATACTCTGGGTATTGAAAATTTCAGTATCTTATTTTAGGTGGTCATTACACAGATCCTTACAACTCTGAAAATGTATCACACTGAACACTTAATTTTATTATATGCAAATTACACCTCAATTAAAAAAATATTTTTCATTGGAAGTAACAGAAATCTAATTCAAATTAGCTCTAGCAAGAAGAAAATTGATTATGGGAATTTGGGAGTGTGTCCAGGAAGACAAGAGGAATGCATATGGGCCTAAGGAATGAACTGGCGCCAGGGATTTGAATACTCCCATGATCCTCAGTTTCCCACTACAACTAATCTCGGTGTATCTGCTTCATTTTCCTTCCCTCTCTGTACCTTCCTCTACTTCTCAACTCCAACTAGAGAAAAACAAATATGACAACAGTTTCTGAGTGTTACACGTTATTTTTGTTGTTGTGTGCCATCAAGTAGTCTGACTCATAGTGACCCTATAGGACAGAGTAGAACTGCCCCATAGGGTTTCCAAGGAGTGACAAGTGGATTCGAACTGCCAACACTTTGGTTAGCGGTTGAGTTCTTAACCACTGCGCCAGGCCTGTAAAAAAAAACCTGGCACACTGTGGCAGTCAAATGTTTGCTGAATGAATGAAGGATTGAATAATTCTATAATCTGTAAAAGGAGCCCTGGTGGTGCAATGGTTAGGCGCTTGGCTGCCAACCGAAAGGCCAGTTATTTGAACCCACCAACTACTCCATGGGAGAAAAGACCTGGCGATCTGCTCCCATAAAGATTAAACCTGTTGCCATCGAGTCAATTCCTAACTCACCGCACCACTATAGGACAGAGTAGAACTGCCCCATAAGGTTTCCTAAGCTGTAATCTGTATAGGAGCTGATTGGCAGGTCTTTCTCCCAAGGAGCAGCTGGTGGGTTCAAACTGCCAAACTTTCAGTTAGTAGCCAAGAACTTAACTGTTGTATCACCAGGGCTCCTTGAATGAGGGGTAGAATGATAGAAAGTGAAGTCAAAAAGGTAGTCAGGAGCTGTCCTGCAGAGCGTTGCCATCCTAGCTAAGGGGTTAGATTTATTTCAAGTGCAAAGGCAGAATTTAAATTACACTCTGCTAATTCAGAACTGAAGCCACTCCTGAAGCCCACTTTTCAGACAAAGATTAGATAGGCCTATAAAACAAAATTAACATACGTGAAGAACTCGCTTCTTAGTTCAATTAAATATACAAGACCAAATGGCCAACTCCTGTCCAAAAGCCAGAAGAGAAAGTAGGAAGGGACAGCAACTGAACGAATGGACACAGGGAACCTGGAGGGGAAAGGAGGAGCGTGTTGTCACATTGTGAAGACTGCAACCAATGTCACAAAACAATATGTGTATAAATTTTTGAACGAGAATTAACTTGAGCTGTAAACGTTCACCTAAAGCTCAATAAAATTTTTTAAAAAATGAAGTCAAGCTGAGTAGTTAAAAAAAATAAAGCACAAAGGCAAATCACTGTATCGTTTTAATGAGGAAAGAAATAAGATCTGATTTATGTTTTGTAAATCTAATAAAATAGACTCTCATCAGGTGGTTCTTACATCCCTTTCTTAAGTTCTTAATGGTAGTTCCAAATTCCCCAGAGAAAAGATTCACTTGCCCAGTCTGGATCAGGTGTCCATTCCTTAATCAACCAGCTGTCCCACTGAATGGGATCATGATACAGAAACACAGTAGCCTCTGTCCAATTATGTATTTAGACTAAATAAGAATTTTTAGAAAAGGACAATCCTATAAATACTTACTGTAAATCCAAATGCAAAAAGTGAAGTTCTCTACGAGTCTGTCTACTACACTGCCAAGTAGAAAATGTGACACAAATTGGAGAAGCTTCAAGAAATCCATGCTCTGGAAATAGTAGAAGTGGTTTGTGGCTTGGTTTGTGGTTTCTACGTCTGTCGACATCATCTACTCCAGAAATGCTGATATTTCACTTAATATTTTGAAGCAGGTCTTAAAGGAATTGGCAGATGTGCCATTTTTCTTCAACACAAATTGCATGGAATTACTGATAGTTACTAGCCTTCTTCCCTCACAGTATACTTGAGAACATGGGACCAAGTCTTATATTGTTTACTACTGGATCCACAGTGAATAGCATACAGTAGGTAGTCGGTATATTTGTTGAATAAGTAAATTATGATGATATCAAAAATAAGTCCCCATTTTATAATTCTCTTATGGAAACTTCAAGGAAATTTATGTCTTCAGATTGTTGAAAAGAAAAATACAGTGTCTCTGACTGGAAGAAAATTTTTTGGAAGATTACGGTTAGGTAGGACATTTGAAATTTTTGGCAGCATATCTGTTTCTTTTGTTTTGTTGTTATTGTTGTGATTGTCAGAAGACAGAAGATCCACATTATCATGGCTTATTTCATTAAGTATCCTTTCTAGCTTCTGCTATATCCCTTATACCTAACCGAGGTCCTAATACATGTTGTTGCTGCTGTTAGGTGCCATCGAGTCAGTTCCAACTCATAGCAACCCTATGTACCACAGAATGAAACATTGCCTTGTCTTGTGCCATCCTCACAACCATTGCTATGTTTTAGCTCATTACTGCAGCCACTGTGTCAATCCATCTCATTGAGGGTCTTCCTCTCTTTCGCTGAACATCTACTTTACCAAGCATGATGTTCTTCTCCAGGGACTGGTCCCTCCTGATAACATATCCAAAGTATGTGAGACAACGTCTTGCCATCCTCACTCCTAAGGAGCACTCTGACTATACTTCTTCCAAGACAAATTTGTTCCTTCTTTTGGCATTTCATGGTATATTCAATATTCTTCACCAACACCATAATTCAAAGGCTTCAATTCTTCTTCGGTCTTCTTATTCATTGCCCAGCTTTCGCATGTATATGAGGCAGCTGAAGATACCATGACTGGGGTCAGGCACACATTAGTCTTCAAAGTGATATCTTTGTTTTTAACACTTTAAAAAGGTCTTTTACAGCAGATTTACCCAACGCAATATGTTGTTTGATTTCTTTACTGCTGCTTCCATGGGTATTGATTGTGGATCCAAGTAAAATGAAATCCTTGACAACTCCAATATTTTCTCCTTTAATCATGATGTTACTTATTGGTCCAGTTGTGAGAATTTTTGTCTTCTTTCTTTCTTTCCATGTTTAGGTGTAATCCATACTGAAGGCTGTGGTCTTCAATCTTCATCAGTAAGTGCTTCAAGTCTTCTTCACTTTCAGCAAGCAAGGTTGTGTCATCTGCGTATCCCAGGTTGTTAATGAGTCTTCTTCCAATCCTGATGTCCCATTTTTCCTCATATAGTCTACCTTCTCAGATTATTTTCTCAGCATACAGATTGAACCCTGATGCACACCTTTCCTGATTTAAACCACACAGTATCCCCCTGTTCTGTTCGAATGACTGCCTCTTTGGCTATATACAGGTTCCTCATGGGCACAAATTACTGTTCTGGATTTCCCATTCTTCATGATGTTATCCATAATTTGCTATGATCCATACAGTCGAATGCCTTTGCATAGTGTTTTAGGAAGGGTTCTCTAAAGAAGAAAAACCAGTGAAGCATATATATAGATATATATTATATATACATATACATATATGCAGAGAGAGAGAGATTTATCTCAGGGTAATGGCTCATACAGTTGTAGAGGCTGGCAAGTCCCAAGTTTGTGGGTCAGGCATCAGGTGTCAGGATGCAGGCTTCTTCTGACTCATGTAGCTGCAGGGGCTGACAAATCCAAGATCAGCAGGTAAGATACAGGCTGCTGGCCCAAGTCCCAAGAAATGAGGTCAGATGCTGATGAGCCAAATGCAAGATCTAGCACAGAGAAAAAGCCAGCAAGCTTTGCCAGAAAGTCCACATATAATGGATGCAGGCCACACCCCCAAGGAAATTCCCTTTCAACTGATTGGCTACTCACAGAAGATTCCATCATGAAGGTGATCGCATTATATCAGATCTCATCATGGAGGTGAGTACATCATTATATGACTGTCAAACTACATTGTAACTGCCAAGCCACTGAGAATCATGGCCCAGCCCAGTTGACAGACAACCTTAATGATCACAGTAGTCAATAAAACACAGGTAAACATCTTTCTGGTATTCTCTGCTTTCAGCCAAGATCCATCTGACAGATTAATAAATATTTGCTAAATTAATTATTATAAATACATTATAATGCATTGATGTCAGAGATTTTTGTCGATTATTTTGAAATAAGTCTTGTCAACTGCTATGGAATTGTCACCATCATGAAAAATAGGGTCTGTTTTAGAAGTTATGTAAGAAATGGAAACAGAATATACATTTCTTTCTCACCGTGCAGATAGTCCATGATTTTCTAGAGGACAAGTCTCAAAGGCCTTAACTGAACCTTAGGAAGAAGTTTCACTTTTATTGAGGACTAAAAAAAGCCCATTCTGAGAATTTTGACAAAGAAGGGCTTATTACTGACCTGGATAGTTTGGTGGATAATTATAGCCATGGAAATCGTTTCAATGCCCTGCAGCCACTAACATGGTCTTACTAAGGCTGTAATCTCTTTTGGCCAAGGTGCCCCACTAGAAGACAAAATGGAGGTTGAGTGCTCTGTGAACCATCTAATACCAAAATATATGCTTCTGTAAAGTGCAGGTTCTAAAGCAACAAAATAAACTGGCAAAATTTTCAATATATTAATCATACACATTTCAGGGGAGGCTATTAAGAGCTTTCAAAGAATTTTTAATGAGCCTTTGTCTCCAGATGGTTAAGAACCACTGTCACCCCAACATTCAGCTTACAGATGAAATCACGCAAATAAAGAAGTAATTCTACGTAAAGGAGAGTATCATTGTTTGTGTGAATAATTTTAATGTTGTCCTAAAATGTGCATGACACTGAGGAGAAAGCCACTGTTTCCTTTTAAAGAGAGAAGGGATAAGGTTTGGCCTGGAACAGGAAGGATTAATGGATATAGGGTATGACCTGATCAACAAGACAAGTCAACATTGATAAGACTTGGATAAATTTGGTCAGTTCCCAAACAGAAGAAGATCTGAGAGAGAAATGAACACTCGATTTGTGGCGATCCTGTGTCTACAGAATACATTGTGACTGCTTACCTTCCACCTCACACCTGCTGTGTCCCTCTCTGCCAACACCAGCTACCACATCCAGAGAGGTGCCAGGGAGAACTCTGAAAAATCATATTGTGAAATCTTTGTTCCTAGGATCTGCCTTCTGCTTCCACTTCCCCACTCTCCACAAACAATTATAATGAACACCACTTCATGTGAAAATATTTTTCGATTTCAACTCATGAGGTGTTTTATTAACAGGAATAGTCCGTGTACACGGATGTTAAGGACTAAATCACTTCCTTGTAAAGTTATGCCCATCTGTCACAAAAGAAGAATAGTACCCTTTAGAGGATACTAAAGAAAACTATGGGAATACTCGAGAAAATGAATAGCTATTAAAACAAACAAACAAACAAAAAACTCACTGCTGCCAGTGGTTCTAACTGATAAAAGCAATTCCACATTAAGTGTAGAGTTGGGAGTATATGGTTGGGCATAAATTACGGTCACAAGTCATGTTTCTTTTGTCTTCAGAAATGAACACACAAGAACCCATGGCCTTCCAAAACAATAAATTCAGGTCTGTTTATGATGCTTGTTTCCTTGTGAATGTAGCAGATGTCTCTCCAAGTGACTCAGTTACATGAATATGATTGAAGTCAGGTCACAGAGAACTCAGATGATGCATTAAGTAGGAGGAATGGGCTGCAAGGGTGTGGAGGAGTAGAACAGGGGCAGTTACAAGTACAGAAAGGAAGCAATATATTTAAAAGCTACTCTGTCTTTCTTCTCTAAGAGACCTGAAAGTTTATCAGCAAAAATAGTATTTCTCTCCCTGCTATTCCACACAGCAATTATAGCAATTTCTCAATCTTAGGACAATGCTAGAATCTTCTAAGGCAATAAAATCTATTCTAGAATTATGCTACAGGCTTGCAAAATGCTTTTTCCAAACCTTTCCTAACAAAGCCATCTCAAGAATATTCTACTTTAGAGATGATATCATATCCCACATATTTGACATATTTAAGTAGAGCAGGGATTTAAAGAACAATTTATTTCAGAAGAAGACAAAATAGAAAGTGCATTATACTGATTAAAAAGCACCCACGAAAATAGGCTTGTTTCAGTACTTTTTGTCGTTATTAGAAGCTATAAAGCTCTGAAAAAAAGATACGTGATCTTAAATCTGAGAAGGGCTAAATGAGTCTGAAGATGAACTTCTCTAAGCAAGAGGTGAGATGGCCCAGAAACCTGTTTTGTGTGACTGTGGTGAGACAGATCGTACCAACTTAATTGGTATAAAGATTGAAATGGTTGCATAAAATTATCCCCCTGGGGTGATTTTACTGTCAAGATATTGGAGATTTACATCCAGCTTGGTAAAACTCCATGAAAAGGGCAATTTCTATCCTGAACACAAAGCATAAAAGGACTTAGGAAAGAGAATGAATTCATGAAAACTTCTCACAATTAACAGTTTAAAAAAATGCATGTATGACTCCAGAGTATGAAGTGGCCCTTACTAATTGAATTCAAATTCTGCAAAGCTCTCATGCATGGAGCCACCTCCGTCAGCTACTAAACTGCATGGTCATATAAAAATAAAACAGAAAAGAGGTCTTAAAGGAATTGCATTCCCTCAGGTAGTGTGATGAGTCTCTGAAGGTAAGCCAGGTCCATTCACTTTGCATAAGATCAGCAGAATCTATGGAAAGGATGTGAAAGATTAATGACATTATAATTCAACATTATAAGGTTTGCCAACCACATTTCATTCATTATCCACTAAGTTAGCGATGTAAGGCACTGCCAACAAGCACCAAGACAATGCAAGGGGAGATAAAAGCCTGAGCAGCTTTATTGCTCACTAATCACTCTAAAAGAAACTTGTCACTGCTCAGTTCAATACAAAAACCATGGGTGTGACAGACTTTGTAAAAGAATCAGAAAATGAGTTAAGATACAAAACATTTTTATGAAGTAATATGTCACATAGACACTGCAGAGTCTTTCTTGAATCACGTACAGAACTGCTACAGCAGGCCAGTTCACCTGGAATTATTCCCTCTGTATGGGGAACCAATTTCTAATCTTTTATTTCATTTCACCCTCACAGCAGCCCTCTGAGGTACATGTTATTGCCCTGATTTAACAGATGGGGACATGAGGTCTCAGAAAAGTTAAATGGCTCACCCAAGTTCCCAGAGCTAGGCGGGGAGCTAGAACTCAAGTCTTCTCAAGTCCAGGGCTGCCTCTAAAAGGTGCTCTAAAGGCGGTGCCTCTCACATGATCCATGGTGTGGGATCTTTTAGTAAATTACAACTTGCTGATTTGGGGATGATGCTTTGGTATTCAAAAAATGGATTACTAGAAAAGTGAAATTTCAAAAAAGTAAAAACAGCTTCAGTGTCCATCAACAGATGAATGGGTCAACAAAATGTGGTACATACATACAAGGGAATATTACTCAGCCATAAAGAGAAATGAAGTCCTGACCGGTGCTATGACATGGATGAACCTTGACAACATGCTGAGTGAAATTAGTCAGTCACACAAGGACAAATACTGTATGACTCAACTTACATGAAATATCTAGCATAGGCAAGTGTATATAGACCTAAGAATATTAGTTGTTATCGGGGCAAGTGGAAGGCAGGTGGAAATGGGGACTCATTGCTTGGGGGGCACTGAGCTTATGTTAGGGGAGATGGAAAAATTTGGAAACAGATAATGGTGATGGTTGTACAACATGAAGAACACAGTATCACTGCACTGTCATTGTCAAATGTCGTATGTCAGTCTTCCATGTTGCTATGATGCTGAACAGGTTGCAGCAGGGCTGTCGTGCTAAGACAGACTAGGAAAAAGGCCTGGTGATCTACCTCTGAAAATCAGCCAGTGAAAACCATACAGATCATAACAGTGCAATCCTGTAGCGCATAGGGTCACCCATGAATCAGGGGCCGACTTTAAGGCAGCTTACATCCGCAGAAAGTCTCTAGAGCTCTCTCTCGGACAGCGCTGTGGACCTTGCCTCAAAGCTGTGCCTGCTTGCAAGCACTTTGTTTTTACTTAGCTTGTGTGTTGGAGATCAATAAAAAATAGCGATGTTTCTGAAGATATTTTTATTCACAGTTTAGAAAAGATTAAAAATCATTCATTGTCTATATCAAATAATGATATTCTCATTATCTCTATTTGGGATGACTTGAGAGAAATGGTGGAGATTATTGTTAAGGGGAGGCTGAGTCTTTTCTCCTTTTGTATCTTCAGTTTCTTTAAAAATATAAGAGGAGAAGAGATAAACACTTATGCTCTGTCTACATCTTGAACCAAAGTCCATTCCCTATTTCTCACCGTTCTTTCTTACTTACTGCATATCTCTTAACCAAAGTTTGAAGTGAAAACCAAGCAAATGATATTGAGGCACATTAAGCTATGAATAAATCATACTACTCTTAATTCTAAAAATAGTGTTCTATTGTTAATCCAAATGAACCTATGTGGTGGAATTACCAGCAGTAAATAGAGATTACCAGTAAATAGAGATCATTTTAAACAGAGAGCCTTTCCTTAAAGGAACTCTCAAGTCTAGGGAAAATTGCTCTAGGAATTGCTCTAAATCAAAGTCTTCAGCGGTGAAAAGAACGGAGGGAAATCTTCAGCAGAAAAAGACATGGAAACACTTCTGTAAAGTGGATAAAAAATCACTTATTAAGGAATAAAGGAAGCTAGAATTAACTCAAACAGTGAGAAAAGGGACTTCTGCCAAGGAGGGGGCCTATATTCCCAGCACAATCTTGGACAGGATCTGCTGTTAGGCATGGTGGATATAATGAAGACCAAAAGCAGTAAGTGGAGTTGAAAAGAAGGCTACAAAATAAAGATGTACACAGAACCTTTGACTCTTTCTGATTCCCGTTAACCATCTCTGTGCTCATAATGGCTAAACACTTATCCCAGGCAAAACTTTAGAGGATAATCTCATTCCCCGTACTAGCAATTGGTTTAGGAATGGGCGTATGATCAGGAATTGCCAGTGAGATGGGAAGAGAAGACAACTGTGGGGTTTGGGGGAAAGGTTTCCATTTTTGTAAGGAACAGTTGTTTTTCTCCTGCTAAGTGTTATGTCTGGATGTGAGGATGACAAAGAGGGAATGTGGAAAGGACCTGGTTCCTGGATGATGTGTTTGAACCATCAAATTCACCAACTTAGATGCTGCCCCTCCTAGGGACTTATTTTGTAAGATAATAATATTCCTTGTTGTTTAAATCATTTTGAGCTGAATGTCTGTCTGTTACATGCAGCCAAAATTCTTCTCGTGACACTATCCTGCTTCTAATGCCCAGCCCTGCTGGAGAAGACGTAAGAAAAACTAGGGCTTTGTTTTTATTTTTTTTGTCCACTCTGTCTTTAGCCTGTGCAGCCCTGGTCAAATCTCCACCTTTAAAGAAAGGGAGGCCAGTTGTTCTAAATCAAATATTCCTCAGAACCACAGCATTGTGTGTGTCCCAGATTCCATTTGGGTCCTTCTGTCTGTTGGAAGCTTCTAGGACATCTGTGCCATAAAGGGATGCTCATATTGAAGAAGTAAGGAAATATGTCTGCTTGGATTATTTAAAGTGTCTCTAAATTGCTTTACTTGTGGATGAAAAAGAAAGTATTTAAATACAAACATCAAAATGTATCAGTTTTCTAGTTTCTATACATTTTAATCACAGTTACAGATTTCATGTTCTGTATATGTAGGTTTTAAATCTTTATTTTTTTTCTCCAGGTGATGGTATACAATCACAATAGCTTTTGGAATCATATAGTGATTATTTCATTTTGTCTTACTAATAAATACCTACTGAGTGAAGCATTTTATGCCGTATCCCAAAGCAGTGCCTTAAACTGAATTTAGTAAATACAATGACTTAAACTCCTTTGATTCACCATCTAATCTACATAAATCAAGGTTCCTCAGAGAACTAATTGAAGCTATTTTCCCATTTGTAGTTGAAATAAGTCTTTTCGCAATGCAACCCCACTTCATAATAAAATTCTTGCTGGCAAATTTTCTTCTAGTATGTGACTGTGACAGTCCTAAAGGCACTTTTAATCTTGTTAGAGAAAAATTGTTCATGCTACTAGGTGTACAAATCATAAAATAAAGGCGAAATTCCCTATACACACAGAAAATTTTGTCTGTTTAATCTTTTATAAAGTTTCTTTTTTGCTTCAAGGGGAAAAATAGACACTGAGATACTTTTTAAAGGGATTTTGAAACATAGAAAATACAAGTTGTTGAATATTTTAAAAAGTGTTATATTCTTACACGAAAATATTCTATTTTTAATATTCTATTATCATTTTGATTAAGTACTAATTTTGTTTATTTTTAATCTGATTTTGGTAGTAACAGAAGAGCAGCTAAAATTTATTACATTCTTAATATTTATTGGGCATTAAAAATATAAATTAATTCAAACATTACAATAACCTCTTTCTCATATCATATCATTGCTATTATTTTGCAGAAAAGAACCCAAGGCTTATAGAGCAAATAACTTGATCAAGCCATGCAGCTCATAAGTGGCAGAGTCACACTAGAAAATTTGGTCTATCTGACCAGAGAACTGCCCTGCAATATTCATTGTTTGGCCTGATCAATAAAAAGGAATGTTGGTAAGAACTGTTAGATTAATAAGAATTGTTATAGCACGCAATAATTTTGTCATAATCATGTCTATAAAATGTCTGGATCAGTCAGACCTATAAGGCAGAATTTAGTCACCAATCGATAGAATTCCCACCCAGTCCTCTTGTTTGTCTAATTAAAAATAAGAACATTGGTGGAACAGCAATACTTATCTGTTCTGAACATCAAATTGGACAAAGCTCTTTAAGCTCTGTGAAACTCATCATTCCCACAACTCATTTCTAGATTTTCCCCATTGAAAGTGATCTGACCGCTGTGTTCTCTATTCAGGGAAAGGGGTACAGCACCAAAATCCAGAAATGAAAACATCATACAAAAACAGCAGGCATCAATACACCTAAAATTATACACATCTGTATGTGTGTGTGTGTGCATAAAGAAATAAACAAAAACAACAGAAAACGGTCACCAAAATAGTAATGCTGCTTATTGCAGTGTGCCCTATACTTTTATAGATCGTTCAGATTTTTCAAAGAACATGTATTACTAACATAATCAGGAAAAACAAAGCTATTTTCATGATTAAAAAAAATGTCTTTTCAAATTTACATCCTAAGAACTGCTTTAATTTATTTATTTCTCTAATTGAAACTATTTAGCTCTTATCTAAGTGGTCTTCAAACTGTTCTTCCCATATCTCTTCTATACTCCTCAGTCCACATATATTTTATTCTTTCTAATCTATCCTTCTCAATACAAAGTAATTGTTTTGAAACATAAACCTAATGATTTCACTATCCAATGTAAAACTCTTCAGTGTCTTCTGTTGTTGTATGATGGAGCAAAAATCCCCAGCAAGCACAAAGAGGCCTGTATAACCTAATTTATGCTCTTCAGCCTGCTCTCAAGCCCCTTCTTTAACTCTAGGTTCTTCTGTCCCAATCACCTTCTTTTAGTTCTTCAACAATCACAAAGCTATTTCTTTGTAAACTTTCCACAGTTGCCTGGAATTTTCTATAAACTTTGCTAACCCTAGCCCATGGGTCTGAAAAATTTGTACTTATCCTTCAGGTCTCAGATCAGCTCTCACTATGAAGAATTATTTTCTGAGCCCCTATACTAGAACTGGTTTCATTACTAAATGCTTGCTTCATGCTGTGTACATTTTCTTCATAACATTTATGATAATTTATATGATTATTTCATTAATACCTATTACCCTTGCTGGTTTAAGTTTTATTAAGACATGTATCTGTTCATTTTTTTCAACATTATTTTTTTCAGATCTAAGTGGTCAATCAATATGTGTTCGGATGGATGGATAGATGGATGTGTGGGTGGGTGGATGGATGGATGGATAGATGGATAACTGGATATGAGCTCATCACACTCACTTCCAGGATAAAAATTTCCCAAGAAATAGGCTACATAGAAAAAATACCAGGTTGTAGTCAAATATAGAATTACATGAAAAATGAAAAACATGATTTATTATATAGTTCTCCTTAGTTTATAAATACACATTGTCTCCTCAGGCCTCTATTATATGTAAAGAGTGAGCCAAAATTAAAGCAGCTAAGGCTATATATATTTTTAAAAATTCTTTAGAAGATACATATGTTACTAGTTAAACTGAGTCAAGTATGAAAAAGTCAGGCATAAGATGTTAAATAAAGTTACTGCATCTGATAAGTCTTTTATCACTCAGTTTAATTTCATTGAGGTTTAAAGATGAATACCTTCCTTAATCCTTGTAAGGCCAAGGCGCTATTAAGGACCTGATATACGTAGTTTGGAGCCCTGGTGGCGCAGCTGTTAAGAGAGCTTGGCTGCTAACCAAAACGTTGGCAGTTCAAATCTACCAGCCACTCCTTGGAAGCCACATGGGGCAGATCTACTCTGTCCTATAGGGTCGCTGTGAGTTGGAATGAATCAACGGCAACGGGTTTATATGTAGTTTAAATAGACGTGCTTTACTTACGACTCATCCTTTTATCTTTTCTGGGGAAAAGTAATGAGGGCATTATCTGGTTGCCTCCTCCTTGCTAAAATTTTATTATTAAAAACAAAAAACAAACAAGTAAAACTTCTGTCGTCTTTCTTGATAAGTGATCCACAAAATAAGGATGTTTCTAACGAGCAAATTCTAGGAAAACACCTTAGTTCTTCAGATAGAAAAAAATCATAACGATTTTTTTAATTGAAACAATTTTCATTGACGTATTACACATATACAAAGTGCACAAATCATAATTTGAATGAAATTTCACGATGTGAATACTTCTGTAATCGGCATCTTCTGTGCTATTCAATAAAGTAGCCACTAACCACACATAGCTATTTAAATTTAAATTAACTAAAATTAAATATAATTTAAAAATTCAATTCGTTTTAATTTCCAGACAAGACAAAGTAACAAGGACCAGATTTACCATTTCAACTAAAACAATTGAAAAATCACACAAAATATATGAAAAAAAAAAGTGTTTTGTGAAATTGGACCTTAGGAAAAAAAAACAGTGATCTCTGAGATAAAAAACAAATAAGGGAGCACAATCATTGCCCCAGTTTACTGCCTGGAGGTTTCCAGGAAGCAGTACAGAGCCTTAGTTATCTCCTTAAACTGAGAAGATGGATCTGGGATTCCTCAGAATAAGGCAACTAGAGTTCACAGGATAGAATACTGGAGAAGAAAGAGATACACAAAGAAAGAACCACAGAAATTTGCAGGTGGTCTTTCTCTAGAGTTCAGTCAAGAATTTATCAGTGCATGTGTATGAGGAAATTACCCAAGGGGAGGAAATTACCTAAGTCAGGAGAAGGAACCACCTACAAGAATTAGAGGGAACAGTGTCCAACACTGTTCCAGAATAGTATTATCCCCAACAGCCACAGTCAAAACTTCTTAATTGACAGGGCATGAATTAGAGTACTGACCGGCTCAGTAGTAGGGAAAAATTAACCCTTGACTGAAAGAGATCATCACTGACAGATCTACATTAAAGGAAATCCTTCAAGAAGAAAGAAAATGATAGCAAATGAAAGCCTGGATATACAAAAGGGACGAAGAACATCATAAGTGGTAACTCTGCGGGTAACTATGAAGACTGTTTTTCTTATTATCTAAATCTTTAAAAGATAGTTAACTATTTAAAACAAAACAATAACTATGTATTGTGGAGAAAATACTGAAGATGTCAATGATTTCATTTTACTTGAACTCACAATCAACGCCCGTGGAAGCAGCAGTCAAGAAATTAAAAGACATATTGCATTGGTCAAATCTGCTGCGAAAGATATTTTTAAAGCCTTCAAAAGCAAGGATGTCACCTTTAGGTCTAAGGTGTGCCTGACCCAAGCCATGGTATTTTCAATCGCCTCATATACATGTGAAAGCTGGACAATGAATAAGGAAGAATGAAGAAAAATTGACACCTTTGAATTATGGTGTTGGTGAAGCATATTGAATATACCATGGATTGCCAGAGGAATGAACAAATCTGTCTTGGAAGAAGTACAACCAGAATGACTCTTAGAAGTGAAGATGGTGAGTGAAACTTTGTCACATGTACTTTGGACATGTTATCGGGAGGTTACCAGTACCTGGAGAAGGACATTATGCTTGGTAAAGTAGAGGGTCACAAAAAGAAGAAGATCCTAAATGAGATCGATTGACACTGTGGCTATAACAATGGGCTCAAACATAGCAACCACTGTGAAGATGGCGTAGGACCGGGCAGTGTTTCATTCTGCAGTACATAGGGTCACTATGAGTCAGAAGTGACTGGATGGCACCTAACAACAACAAATTGTGGCGTGATACCATGTTGTAGTATGTTACCACATACCACTACACTACGCTACTACATAGTAGAAATGGAAGTTTATAGTTGTGTACTACACATGAAGTAATGTACTATTCCTTGAAGGTTAAGTATGATAAGTTAAAGATGTATATTATAAACTCCAAAGCAATCACTGAAGTAACACAACAAAGAGTAGTAGCCAATAAGCCAATATGGAAATGAGATGGAGTTATAAAAAATAAAAATAAAAGGAAACTAATGACAGATGACAGACATGACAAATGAAAAACAAATAGAAGCGGTGGTAGATTTAAAGCCAATCATATAAATATTCACATTAAATGTTAGTTGTTTAAACATCCTAAAAGGTAGAGATTGTCAGATTGAATAAGAAAGCAAGACCTAACTCCCTACAAGAAACTCACTTTAAGTACAAAGACACAAATAAGATAAAAGCAAAAGGATGGAAAATATATGCCATATTGACACAACAAAAAGAAGCTGTAATTGTTTTATTTATATCAAAAAAAGTAAATCTACAGAACAAAGAAAATTATAGAGCAAAAGAGGGTAGCTTCCTAATGATAAAGGGGTTTGTGCACATAATAAGTGAGCCCAAAATATAGGAAGCAAAACTATTAAACCCATTGCCATTGAATCAATTCTGATTCATCAATTCATAGCAACCTTATAGGACAGAGTAGAACTGCCCCACAGTCTTTCCAAGGCTGTAATCCTTATGAAAGCAGACTGCCACATCTTTCTCCAGTGGAGCAGCTGGTGGATTCATACTACTGACCTTTCAGTTAGCAGATGAGCTCTTAACCACTGCACCACAAGGGCTGCTTGCAAAACCAACAGAAATACAAAAAGATAGACAAACACAAAAGTATATCTGGAGACTCCAACATGCTCTTTCAGTTATTGGTAGAATAATTAGATCCCTGCCCCAAAAAAGAAGGAAGAGTATAGAAGACTTGAACAACAAGTCAAAGAAGTTGACCTAACTGGTAATTATCAATTACTCCATGCAACATGAAAATACACCTTTTTTAAATTTTTAAAAAATTTTTTTATTTTAGGACTCATGGCACATTTCCAAGTGAAACTATACTGTGCTCTAGAAAACAAGCCTCAAGTTATACAAATTAGGCTCTCTAACCAAAATGGCCCCTATGCTTCTGTCAGTTGGTCCTGCTGTGGGGGCTTGCATGTTGCTCTGATGCTGGAAGATATGTCACCAGTACTTCAAATACCAGCAGTGTCGCCCATGGTGGACAGGTTTCAGCGGAGCTTCCAGACTAAGACAGACTAGGAAGAAGGAACTGGCGGTTTACTTCTAAAAATAATTAGCCAGTGAAAATCTTATGAACAGCAGAGAAACATTGTCTGATATAGTGCCAGAAGATGAGGCCCTCAGGTTGGAAGGCACTCAAAAGATGACTGCAGAACAGCTGCCTCGTCAAAGTAGAGTCTACCTTAAAGACGCAGATGGAGTCAAGCTTTCGGGTCCTTCATTTGCTGATGTGGCATGAACCAAAACGCAAAGAAATAGCTGCAAACATCCATTAATAATAAGAACCTGGAATGTACAAAGTAAGAACCTAGAAAAATTGGAAACTGTCAAAAATGAAATGGAACGCGCAAAGATCAATATCCTAGGCATTAGTGAGCTGAAATGGAGTAGTGTTGTCGACTTTTAATCAGACAATCATATGGTTTACTCTGCTAGGAATGACAACTTGAAGAGGAATGGCATTGCATTCATCATCAAAGAAAACATTTCAAAATCTATCCTGAAGGACAGCACTGTCAGTGATAGGATAATATCCATACACATACAAGGAAGACCAGTTAATATGACTAATATTCAAATTTATGCACCAACCACTAAGGCCAAAGATGAAGACACTGAAGATTTTTGCCAACTTCTGCAGTCTGAAATTTATTAAACATGCAATCAGGATGCTTTGGTAATTACTGGTGATTGGAATGCAAAAGTTGGAAAAGAAGAAGGATCAGTAGTTGGGAAATATGGCCTTGTTGATAGAAATGATGCCTGAGATTGCATGATAGAATTTTGCAAGACCAATGACTTCTTCATTTCAAACACCTTTTTTCACCAACATAAATGGTGACCATACACTTGGCCGTCACCAGATGGAATACACAGTAGTCAAATTGACTACATCTGTTGAAAGAGACGATGGAAAATCTCAATATCATCAGTTGGAACAAGGCTGCGGCCAAATGCAGAATGAACCATCAATTGCTCATAAGCAAGTTCAAGCTGAAACTGAAGAAAACTAGAACAAGTCCATAAGAGCCAAAGTAAAATCTTGAGTATATCCCACCTGAATTTAGAGACCATCTCTAGATTAGATTTGACACCTTGAACACTAATGACCGAAGATCAGACAAGTTGTGGAATGACATCAAGGACATCATAGATGAAGAAAGCAAGAGGTCATTAAAAAGAGAGGAAAGAAAGAAAAGACCAAAATGGATGTCAGTAGAGACTCTGAAACTTGCTCTTGAATGCCAAGTAGCTAAAGTAAAAGGAAGAAATGATGAAGTAAAAGAGATGAACAGAAGATTTCAAAGGGAGGCTTGAGAAGACAAAGTATTATAATGACATGTGCAAAGACCTGGAGCTAGAAAACCAAGAGGGAAGAACAAGCTTGGAATTTCTCAAGCTGAAAGAACTGAAGAAACAATTCAAGCATTGAGTTGCAATATTGAAGGATTCTACGGGGAAAATACTAAATGACACAGGAAGCATCAAAAGAAGACGGATGGAATACACAGAGTCACTATACCAAAAAGAATTGATTGATGTTCAACCATTTCAGGAGGTAGAATATGATCAGGAACTGATGGGACTAAAGGAAGAAGTCCAAGCTACACTGAAGGCATTGGCAAAAAACAAGGCTCCAGGAATTGACGGAATATCAGTTGAGATATTTCAACAAACGGATGCAGTGCTAGAAGAATTCACTCATCTATGCCAAGAAATTTGGAACACAGCTATCTGACCAACTGGAAGAGATCCATATTTATGCCTATTCCCAAGAAAGGTGATCCAACCGAATGCAGAAATTATCGAACAATGTCATTAATATCACATGCAAGTAAAATCTTGCTGAGGATCATTCAAAAGTGGTTGTAGCAGTATATCAACAAGGAACTGCCAGAAATTCAAGCCAGATTCAGACATGGAACCAGGAGTACCACTGCTGATGTCAGATGGATCCCGGTTGAAAGCAGAAAATACCAGAAAGATGTTTACCTGTGTTTTATTGACTATGCAAAGGCATTCGACTGTGTGGATCATAACAAATTACAGATAACGTTACAAAGAATGGGACTTCCAGAACACTTAATTGTGCTCATTAGGAACCTGAACATAGATCAAGAGGCAGTCATTCGAAACAGAACAAGGGGATACTGCATGGTTTAAAGTCAGGAAAGGTGCATGTCAGGATTATATCGTTTCACCGTACTTACTCAGTTTGTATGCTGAGTAAATAATCCTAGAAGCTGGACTCTGTGAAGAAGAATTGGGGCATCAAGATTGGAGGAAGACTCATTAACAACTTGCATTATGTTGACAATACACCCTTACTTGCTGAAAGTGAAGAAGATTTGAAGCACTTACTGATGAAGATCGAAGACCACAGCCTTCAGTATGGATTACACCTCAACATAAAGAAAATAAAAATCCTCACGATGTGACCAATGAGCAACATCATGATAAGAGGAGAAAAGGTTGAAATTGTCAAGGATTTCATTTTACTTGGATCCACAATCAACACCCATGGAAAGAACAGTCAAGAAATCAAAAGACACATTGCATTGGGCAAGTCTGCTGCAAAAGACCTCTTTAAAGTGTTGAAAGGCAAAAACATCACCTTGCAGACTAAGGTGTGCCTGACCCAAGCAATGGTGTTTTCAATTTCATCATATCATGAAAAGGCAGGATGACTAATAAGGAAGGCCAAAGAATTGACCCCTTTGAATTGTGGTGTTAGCAAACAATACTGAATATACCATGGACTGCCAAAAGAAGGAACAAATCTGTCTTGGGAGTACAACCAGAATGCTCCTTAGAAGCAAGAATGGCGTAACTATGTCTCACACACTTTGCACATGTTATCAGGAGGGATCAGTCCCTGAAGAAGGACATCATGCTTGGTAAAGTAGAGGGTCAGCAAAAGAGAGAAAGACTCTCAATGAGATAGATTGACACAGTAGCTGCAACAATAGGCTCAAGCATAACAACAATTGTGAGGATGGCACAGGACTAGGTAGTGTTTCATTCTGTTGTACATAGGGTTGCTGTGAGTTGGAACTGACTCCACGGCACCTAACAACAACCACCACCACAATGGAATTAAATTAGAAAGCAGTAACACAAAGATATCTAGAAATCTCTAAATATTTAGACTCTCAATAACACACTTCTAAATAACTTAAGTGTCAAAGAAAAAATAAAAAAGGAAAGGAAACCAGAAATTACTTTGAGCTGAATGAAAATGAAAAGAATATAGCAAAATCTGTGGGATGCAGATAAAGTGGTAATTACAGGAAAATTTATAGCACTAAACACCTATATTAGAAATGAAGAAAGATTTCAAATCAATGATCTAAACTTCCACCTTATGCATCTAGAAAAAAAGAAAAAACTAAATGCAAAGTAAGCCAATAAAAAAGAAACATTAAATGTAGAGTGGAAATAAATAAAATGAAAAGAGAAAAGTTAATAGAGAAAATTAATGAAACCAAAAGCTGCTTGTTTGCTTTTTTGTTTTTTGAGAAACTCAATAAAATTGAAAAACCACTAGTCAAAATCATCATGAATAAAATACAGAAGACATAAATTACCAATATTAGGAACGATAGTTGACATCCACTGTAGATTCTGTAGACATACGAAAGATAATAAGGGAATATTATAAACAACTTTGTTACAATACATTTGAAAACTTAGATGAAATGAACAAATTTTTTGAAAGACACAAACTACCAAAGCTCACTTAAGAAGAAATAGGTAACTTGAATATCCCTATTAATAGCTATTAAGGTAATTGAATCTGTACTTAAAAAACTTCCCACAAACAAATAAAAATTTCAAGCTGAAATGCCTTCATTGGTGAATACTACCAAACATCTAAGTGAGAAATAATGTAAATTCTACACAAAAACTTCCAGAAATTTGAAGAGAACAGAATACATCATAACTCATTCTATGAGGTCAGCATCACTCTGATAACAAAATCAGAAAAAGATATTACAAGAAAAGATTATGACTAATATACTTAATTGTCATAGACATAGATGCAAAAATTCTAAAAGAAATGTTTAGGATATTGACCCAACATGGCGTTATAGACAGAAGCACCATGCCATCCCTCTGCAGCAAAGACCTGTAAAACAGACACAAACATCAATCCTGGAACCCTAAGTGTCAAATGAAGGGATAAAGAACTTGAGCAAGCACAGAATGGGGTAAGAAACTGACAGAGATCAGAAAACTGGTAGAGCTATGGAGTGGAGGTCCTTTACCAGCTAATATGGCATGGATTCTCCATTTTGGACTAAAGCCACCAACGAACACGGACAGGGAATACGGGAAGGCAACTTCAAGGAGCTCCGAACAGGAGACAGAACACCCAGTAACCGGGGATACACGCTTTCCCACCCCCACCCTTCTTCCCTACACATGGCCTCCGCAGCTTTCCATTGGGCCACCATCACTCGGCCAGGGAGACACAAGCTCACTGTCACCCGGGTTCACCCTACCCCCACTGGCCAGCTCCTTCAGCATCATTTTGTTGTTGTTGTTGTTATTTTCTGTTTGTTTGCTTGTTTTTTGTTTTGTTTCTTCTCTCTTTCCCTTATTTCCTTTCATTTCTCCTGCCCAGCTAGCCAATGTGCTGTCCACACTGGTAGGCTCCCTCAACGCCATTTTTTTTTTTTCTTTTTTTCTTGAGTTTCTTCTCTCTCCCTTCTCTTTTCCTTTCTCCTGCCAACCTAGCCCTGTATGCCTTACCCATCCCTTCTTGACAGGCTGTGCCACACCGCTTGGCTAAAGAGCCACAGCACACAACCTCCATGGCTCTGTGCCACCCACAGTGGCAGGCTCCCTCGGTGCCAATATTTTTTTCATTTTTTTCTCTCTCCCTTCCTTCCTTTGCTTTCTCCCACCCACCTAGGCCCATGAGCTGTCCCTGCTGCTTTTGACTAGTAATGTTTTGTCACTCGATAGACAGCCGTTGGCACAGGGCCTTCCCAGGTCCATGCTACCCCCACTGGCCAGCTCCTTCAGTGCCATATTTTTTTGTTTGTTTTGTTTTTGTTTCTTCTCTCTGTATCCCTTCCTTCCTTTCCTTTCTCTGTCCAACTAGCCCCCATGTGCTGTCCCCACCCCTTTTCAATGAGCAGTGCTGCACCACTAGACAGGCACCAGCACACGGCCTCCCCAGGTCTGTGCTGTTCCCACCAACCAGCTCCCTCAGCCCCAGATTTTTGTTTTGTTCGTTTTTTGTTTCTTCTCTTTTTCCCTTCATGCATTTCCTGTCTCCCACTCACCTAGCCCCCTGCACTGTCCCTACTCCTTCTCAGAGGGCATTACTGCACCACTCAGCTAGAGAGACACCAGCACACGGCCTCCTTGGGTCTGTGCTACCCTCACCAACTGGCCCCCTGGGTGCCATATTTTTTTAGTTTGTTTGCTTTGTTCTTTTGTTTGTTCCTTTCTTCTCTCTTGCTCCCTTCCTTCCTTTTCTTTCTCCCATCCACCTAGCCCCATGCATCATCCTCGCCTTCTCAACAGGCTGTGCTGTACTGCTCAGACAGGCAGCCTCTGGCATACAGCCTACCAGGTCTGCGCTGCCCCCACAGGCCGGCTCCCACAGGGCTGTATTTTTTATTTTTCTTTATCTTTCCCCTTATCCTTTGTCCTTCTCCCTCCCACATAGGCCCTGTGCTCCCTTTGACCCTTCCTGATGGGCCATGCCATGCCACCTGGCAAGAGAGACAGCAACTTGCCACCACCCCATTTCTATCCTGTCCCCAAAGGCCAGATTCCCCAGTCCCAAGTGTTGGATTTTCTCTCTCTTTCCCTTCTTTCTTTTCCTTTCACCCACCCCCCTAGCCCCGTGTGTTGCCCATACCCTTTCTTGACAGGCCAAGCTGTATCGCTTGACTAGACAGCCACTGGCACATGGCCCCACTGGTTCTTCCCTGCCCCTACCCACTGAATCCCACTGTGCTGCCATTTTATTTACTTTTTTCTTTATTCCTTTCTTTTTTTTTTTTTTTGCTTCTGTTTCTCTTTTTTCTTTCTCTCATCCACTTAGATACACATATCACTTCCTCTCCCTTCCCTCCTGCCTATCTGCACCATGCACCTAGTGCTGGATCCTGAGCATCACTGACATGAACCCCCAGGGCCCCTCCCTGCACTTTCCCCTGGCCCCACCCAGTCAACCCCAGTTCGTGCTTCAAATGACCCACCCCACCTATCACCCCCACTGGGCCTATCCTGCTGCATCACAGCTGAGTGACTGCTACTGCTCACCTGGACAAAGTGGTGAGAAGTATCATGCCCACAGAAAAGGAAGCAACAAAACACTCCCAGCTTGCCTGCCCAGATATAATCAAATAAAACAAAAAAAAATCAGGTTGAAACAAACAAATCTATAATCAAAAAATGAAGAAAATAATTCCTGAATGTCCTGGAGACAGCAGACAATATCAAAACATATAAAAAACAGGACAAGATGGTTCCAGAAAGTAACCAAAATAAAATAGCAGATGACCTTCTGGTAGAAGAAAAGGCACTGGAACTACCTGATATGGAATTCAAAACTCTAATATTCAGGGCTCTCCAAGAGATTAGGAAAAAGATGAAGGAAAACACAGACAAAAATAAGGAAAAAATAGACTAAATCATGGAAAATACAGACAAAATCAGGGAAAACATAGAGAAACCAATGGAAGAATTCAGGAAAATAGTACAGGAACAAAAATGTCAAAATAAATGATTAGAAATCGTACAAAAACAGCAATTAGAAATCCAAAAGACAAACAACAAGATTTGCAAAACAAAAGTGCAATAGAAGATTTTAGGAACAAATTTGAAACTACACAAGACTGGACCAGTGAAATTGAAGACAAATCCTTGGATACCACTTTATTTGAGGAAAAATCAGAGAAGAGAATGAAGAAACGATGAGAATGATGTGGGATATAATCAAAAGCAAAAAATTTGGGTGTGATCACAGTTCCAGAACAGAGGGAGAAAATGAGAAACATAGAGAGAATCATTGAAGATTTGCTGGCAGAAAACTTCCCTAATATTATGAAAGATAAAAAGCTGAACATCCAAGAAGCTCAATGAACCCCATATAGGATAGACCTCAAAAGAAAATCACCAAGACACATCATAATCACACTTGCTAAAACCAGAGACAAAGAAAGAATCTTGACAGCAGCTGGAGAAAAACAAAAGGTCACTTACAAAGGGGAATCAATAAGACTAAACTCTGATTACTTGGCAGAAACCATGAAGGCAAGAAAGCAATGGGATGATACATATAAAACCTTGAAAGAAAAAAAATGAGCAAGAGTTCTGCAGGAGATATATATATATATATATGTGTGTGTGTGTGTGTGTGTGTGTGTGTGTGTGTGTGTATGTATATATATATATATATATATATATATATATATATATATATATATATATAGATAGATATATATTGCAGGATAACTCTTGCTGAAATATGATGACAAAATTAAGTCATTTCCAGATAAATAGAAATTAACAGAATATGTAAAAACCAAACCAAACTTAAAAGAATTATTAAAGAGAATCCTTCGGTTAGAGAAACAACAACATCAGACAACAACCTGAATGTAGGACACAGGACAGCATCAGTCAAATACCAGCCTAGGTAATGAACTCTCAAGGATTTAAAAAAAAAAATAAACTAAAAGATTTACAACAGGGAACAAGAGGGGTCAATCTGCAAATGACAGCAAGGTCAGAACAATAAGAGGGAAACATGGTGTAGGTATAGAACTTTCAAATGGAGAGGAAGTCAAGGCAATATTAAGTAATGAAAGACTGGTTTAAACTTGGGGAGATAGGAGTAACCACAAAAAACGTTACCAAACCTACTCATTAAATAAAGAAGAAAAACATAAGGTCCCACTAAACAAAAAATCTACAAAAATGAAAGAAATGAATTCAGCACAGGAGAGTAAGAGGAACAAAGAAAATGTCAGCATCACAAAAAAAAAAAACTTACAAAATGAGGGCAATAAACATACCTTTATCAAAAAATCACACTGAATGTAAATGGCTTAAGTGCACCCATAAAGAGACAGAGAGTGACAGAATGGATAAAAAAACAAGACCCATCAATATGCTGTCTACAAGAGACACACTATAGAAACAAGATATAAATATATTAAAAATCAAAGAATGAAAAAAGATATATCAAGTACACAGCAACCAAAAAAGAACAGGAATGGAATTACTAATCTCAAATAAAATATACTTTAAAACAAAATCCACCATATAAAACAAGGAAGGAAATTATATAATGATTAAAGGGACAATCCACCATGAGGATATATCTATAATAAATATCTACACACTCAATGACAAAGCTCCAAAATACATAAAACAAACTCTAACAGCACTGAAAAGAGAAATTGACAGTTCCACGATAATATTAGGAGACTTCAACACACCACTTTCGGTAAAGGACAGAACATCTAGAAAGAAACTCAGCAAAAGATACAGAAGATCTAAAGGCCACAGTCAACGACCATCTTGACCTCACAGACATATATAGAACACTCCACCCAACAGCAGCAAAGTACACATTCTTTTCTAATGCACATGGAACGTTCTCCAAAATAGACACATCTCAGGCCAAAAAGCAAACCACAACAAAATCAAAAACACTAAGATGATATAAAACATTTCTTCTCTGATCACAATGCCATAAAAGTACAAATTAATTACAGGAAGAACAAGCAAAAAAAAAAAAAATCAATTACATGAAAACTGCATAACACCTTGTTTAAAAACAACTGGGTAATAGAAGAAATCACAGATGGAATAAAAAAATTCCTAGAATCCAATGAGAGTGAAAACAGGTCATATCAAAACCTTTGGGACACAGCAAAGGCAGTGCTCAGAGGTCAGTGTATAGCAATGCATGCACACATCAAAAAAGAAGAAAGGGACAAAATCAAAACAGTAACTGTACAACTCAAACAAATAGAAAGAGAACAGCAAAAGCAGCCCACAGCCACCAGAAGAAAGAAAATAATAAAGATCAGAGCAGAAATGAAATAGAAAATAGAAAAACAATAGAAAGAATCAACAAAACCAAAAGATGGTTCTTGGAAAGAATCAACAAAATTGACAAACCACTGGCCAGACTGACCAAAGAAAAACAGGAGAGGACACAAATAACCCAAATAAGAAATGAAACTGGGGACATGATAACAGACCCAGCTGAAATAAAAAGGATCATAACAGAGTACTGTGAAAACCTACTCTCCAACAAATTTGAAAACCTAGAGGAAATGAACAAATTTCCAGAAACACACTCTGTACCTCAATGAACACAGAATGAGGTAAAAAAATCCAAACAGACTCATAACAAAAGAAGAGGTTGAAAAGTAATAATAATAAAAAAAAAAAAAAACTCCCAACCAAAAAAAAAAAAAAAAAGCCCTGGCCCAAATACCTTCACTGGAGAATTCTACCAAACATCCAGAGAAGAGCTTATACCAGTACTACTCAAACTATTTCAGAATATAGAAAAGGAAGGGATACTTTCAAATGCATTCTATGAAGCCAGCATAACCCTGATATCAAAACCAAGCAAAGACACCACAAAAAAAGAAAATTACAGACCAATATTTCTTATGAATATAGATGCAAAAATTCTAGCCAATAGAATTCAGCACCATATCAAAAAAAAGTACAGCTCAACCAAGTGGGATTCATACCAGATATGCAAGAATGGTTCAACATTAGAAAATCAATCAACATAATTCATCACATGAACAAAACAAAAGAATCACACGATCATCTTAATTGATGCAGAAAAGGCATCTAACGAAGTCCAACACCCATTCCTGATAGAAACTCCCAATGAAACACGTATAGAAGGGAAATTCCTCAACATAATAAAGGACATCTGTACAAAACCAACAGCCAATATCATTCACAGCAGAGAGAGGCTAAAAACATTCCCCCTGAGAACAGGAACAAGTCATGGATGCCCTTTATCCCCATTCCTATTTAACATTGCGCTGGAAGTCCTAGCTAGAGGAATAAGGCAAGAAAAAGAAATAAAGGGCAAACAAATTGGTAAGGAGAAAGTAAAACCATCCCTATTTGCAGATGATATGATACTATACATAGAGAACCCTAAGGACTCCACAAGAAAACTACTGGAACAAATAGAAAGATTCAGCAGAGTAGCAGAATACTTACAAAAATCAGTTGGATTCCTATACACCAATAAACAGAACTACAAAAAGGAAATCAGGAAAGCAATACCATTTATAATAACCCTTAAAAAATAAAATACTTAGGAATAAATCTAGCCAGGGACGTAAAAGTGCTCTACAAATACAACTAAAAAACAGTACTTTAAGAAACCAAAAGAGACCTATGTAAATGGAAAAACATGCCATGCTCACGGATAGGTAGACTCAACATTGTAAAAACGTCGATTCTACCCAAAGCAATCTATAAATACAATGCAATCCTAATCCAAATACCAACAGCATTCTTTAATGAGATGGAAAAACTAATCATTAACTTGATATGGAAAGGGAAGAGGCTCCAGATAGTAAAGCACTGCTGAAGAAGAATAAAGTGGGAGGACTTGCACTCCCTGACCTCAGAACCTACTATACAGCTACTATAGTCAAAACAGCCTGGTACTGGTACAAGGACAGACACATTAACCAGTGCAACAGAATCGAGAACCCAGATGTAAATTCATCTACCTACAGTCACTTGATCTTCAACAAAGGCCCAAAGTCCATTAAATGGGGGAAAAAACAGTCTTTTAAACAAATGGTGCTGGCAAAACTGGATGTCCATCTGTAAAAAAATGAAACAGGACCCATACCTCAGGCCATATATAAAAACTAACTCAAAATGGAACAAAGACTTAAATATAAAATCAAAAACTATAAAGATCATAGAAGAAAAAATAGAATCAACACTAGAGGCCCTAATACACGGCACAAGCAGGATACAAATTGTAACTAACAATACACAAACACCAGAAAATAAGCTAGATAACTGGAATCTTCTAAAAATTAAACACTTACCTTATGCTCATCAAAAGACTTTAACAAAAGAGTGAAAAGAGAACCTACAGCCTGGGAAAAAAAAATTGGCTATGACAAATCCGGCAAAGGTCTAATCTCTAAAATCTATAGGAAAATCCAACACCTCTGCAACAAAAAGACAAATAATCCAATTAAAAAATGGGCAAAAGGTATGAACAGACACTTCACCAAAGAAGACATTCAGCTGGCTAACAGACACACGAGGAAATGCTCGCAATCACCAGTCATTAGAGAAATGCATATCAAATCTGCAATGAGATACCATCTCACTCTGACATTCTTGGCACAAATTAAAAAAAAACAACAACAGAAAATAACAAATGTTGGAGAGGCTGCAGGGAGATTGGAACTCCTATGCACTATTGGTGGGAATGTAAAATGGTTCAACCATTTTGGAAGCAATACGGTGCTTCCTTAAAAAGCTAGAAATAGAAATACCATAAGATCCAGCAATCCCACTCCTAGGAATACAACCTAGAGAAATAAAAGCCATCACACGAATAGACATATGCACATCCATGTTCATTACAGCATTATTCACTGTAGCAAAAAGATGGAAACGACCCATAATGTTTTCAATGGCTGATTTTTTGGAAGTAGATCACCAGGCCTTTCTTCCGAGGAGACTCTGGGTGGACTCAAATCACCAACCTTTTGAGTAGCAGCTGAGTACATTACCCATCTGTACCATCCAGGGACTCTGAACCGCTTAAACAGCAATTTAAAATATCTTTGGTGCATTTTTTGTTTTCTTTGGTGTGGTAACAAAACATTTTCCATTTCAACATTCTTCACATATACAATTCGGTTGTTCCACCATCACCGTTATCTGTTTCCAGACTCCAAAGATGGTCAGATACGTTAGAAATGCCAATCTCCAGCACAGTTTGCAATAAATCTTGTATAATATTTAAAGGTATAATCAGCTTTTAAAAGTTGTTTTATACCAATTAATTCCTCTGGAATTCTAGATAGACATGACTTTACTGTATTCATTACATCCTATAGTACTACTAAACACATCTCCAAATGTTTTCATATACATTTCATCATGGGATCTGTTCAACTGTTCTGTAACAGATGTTGCCATGTCATAGCGTTATGTATGCCTCAAGGTGTAGTGTAACTCCTGTTACTGAAGGTGCGGAAATTGAGGCTGGATGACAGAATACCCCCACTAGGCCATTCTCCATCTGTTCAAAAGAATACAAATCGACCACATAAAAGTCAGTGTCCTCTTAGCTGTTGACAACGACCTTTTAGGAGAAGTTATTTTTTATATAGGTCACATACAACATAAAACTTAAAGCTTTCATTTTTTCTTTTAAATTACAGAGCTATAATTCTGTCCAACAAAGTGCAATTTCACAGGAACACTTTATGGAATTGTTCCTTCATAATTCATGGTTTTCCTCAGTAATTTAAAAAGATGTGTCTTAGTTGTGTTTTCCCATAGCTCTTCTCCCATCTTTAATCACATGCTGTTTGAATGGACAAGGATTAAAGTACAGCTGCTGCTGAATGTGTGGACTGTCAATTAACTTGAAAAACCAAATGCTTTTGGTTACCAGACGCCCAGTGCTACTAAGGACCAACAAGAACCACTTTGCATTAGACACGCTATTATTTATAGTTCCTGTTATTGACACAGACATGAATAAATGTAGACAGTAACAACGGAAAACACCAAGGAGCATCTCCTGGACAATAGGTGTCACTCTTCCCCCTGAATGTGCACCCTCTTGATTTTGAAAGAGTTTAGTTTTACCATTCACTGTTTGCAGATTATTGTCTTCTTAAGTCAAATCTTTCATTAGCATGAATAGAAAATAGTGTCTGTCTTGTCACTTATGGATAATAATCACCCACCTTACAAGTTGCTGATGGAAAAGATCGCGGCCATTAACATTTGTCGAGCAGCCCCTGGGTGCAATGGACCGTAAGAGGAGAAAAGGGAAGGAGAAATGAATGGTAAAGTGAAGGACAGGTTTGAGAGAGAGTTTTTAAGCTGCGCGTCAAGACTCTTAGACATACTATGTGCACTGGGAAGGCAAATTACATTAGCAAATATTCATTTAGTCCTAACTGAGGCATTGACACAGCTTTAAAAGATAATTCAAAGAAATACAGGCATGGGATGTGCCCTCAAAGATTTAATGGTCTCTCTAAACAGACAGAACATAAGCATACATAAGTAAAAAGTAACTGATGATGTCATTCAGTTAATTAGGTTCAAATGAGCAATGAAGACTAATAGCTATGGATGTTCATAGCTATGCATGAAGGTATATATGTCTTTTTAGAAGAAATAGATTTTGAAATGGGTCCTGAAAGGTGGGCAATCTTTGAAGGATGGAGGAGAGAGAGGGAGGCTGTACAGGCAGTCAGTGCTGGGCTCTTACAACTTCTGTTCATGGGCGCTATGCCAAATAGAGCTTAGATGTTGTTGCAGAGTAATAGAAGGTCACCACCGTAAGATGGTTTAACGTATGACTGTGGAGAGCTTTGATTAATAATAAATACATTTTTCTTTAATGAATTCTGGGAGACCAAATCATAATGCTGAAAATTTTTTTGTTTTTGTTTTTCTTTTCTGTGTTTGGAAGGTGTGTTTTCTTAGGGGTTTTTGTAATTTCTCCAAAACAGTGACTTTTATTCCAAACAACTGACATATGTTGGGTAACTACTCTGTGAAAGACACTGTGCTAGGTAACAAAACTAGATTCAAGAGCTTATTCTAGGTAAAGAGAAGCCTAGAGCACAAATAACTCTAATCCAGGATAGCACATACTTATCTCTATAGAAGAAGTTTCAAGTGAGGTGGGACTCAGAGAAGGAAGAACTTCCATCTAGGTGGAGGAATCAGCACATATATCTTCTAAGTGTCTTTTTGTCATAGTACCTGAAATGGCACCACCTCTTGGGTTTGAGAACCTTTCTAAAGGGTCTTTGCATAGCCAGAAAGAGCTGTCAAAACCAAGTGGTGGTGCCATTTCAGGCACTATGACGAAAAACTTCAGGGAATATTCAAGGTGAGGACTATCTCCAAGATAACCCACATCTTTCTCTTCAGGTGACTACCTCTTTGTCTGACTAGCATGATTAGAGAGGACTAGGAATCCTTGACTGTGATCGTTGTGAACAGCAGCTGTTTGAGGTAGCCTGTGGGGCCCCTGAGTCATGCACCTTGGTAAGACCTCCAGGTCTTTAGCTCACTATGAGAGAGAATCAGCACAGAAAAATCTAGGACTGGTAGTGATCTCAGGGACTTTCCTGGCAACAATGACTATCTGTTTGGGTGCATGTCCACATCTATTTTTCTATTCAGAAGAAAAGCACTCCACTGACTTTTCACAGAAAACATTTGTTATTGAGGAGAGAGAATAGGGAGAACTGGCCATCTAATAGACATGGAGGGAAGAGTCTTCTTCAAAAAACAAAAACAAAACCAATGATATGGTTTAAAACTAGCACTACAAACTGAATGTGAAATTGACATTCAAGTCAATTTAAGTAAGCAATGCTTTTTCTACCATTAATGGTTCAAAATGACCACTCAGTATCTGTCATATACTATGAAACTGAAAATATGAAAGTTTGTTTTTGCTACACAATATCCAAGATACAGGTTGGACCAATATTATGCTCCCTCTCTGTTTACAAAGGAGGAAAAAGAACCAAAGAAACTTTTTTGGCCAGAATAAAAAATCTAGTAAATTCAACATCTGTGTTCTTTCCAAAATGTAACACTAGATAACGCATAAAATGGTGCTTTGAAATATATTTTCCCCAAATTAAGAAAGGTTAAACATTCAGAAACTGACCCAGGTAGATAAGAATTTACTATATCATAACAGGAGCACATTCTATCGGGGAAAAAGAATGGATGGCTTAATAAATGGTCTCAGAACACTTTAAACCATCTGAAAAATGTTTAGATTCCTTTCTTATATCCGAATAAATTTCATATGGACCAATAATTCAAATGTAAAAGATGAAACCTTGAAAGAACTAGAAGAAACAGTAAGTAAATATTTCTACATCTCTGGTATAGAGAAGACTACTGAATATCACATCAAACGCAGAAACTATCAAACAAGCAAGTGATAGATTTGAATACATACAATATAAAACTTCTTTAAGCCAAATTACTATATGCAGAATTAAGACAAATGACACATAATATTTGCAAACCATATAACAGGCAAAGTATTTTTCTCTTTAATATATACATATTTTACATATATTATAAATTTAAGTTTATGTACATTATAAATATATAAATATTAGGATGAACATCCTAAAAGAACAATGGGAAATGTCTTGAATAGCAAATTCACAAAAACAAAGAAAAGAAATAATTAAAAAAATCAATTTCATTGTTGTAATGAGAGTTAAGTAAGTATCCTTGAAATTAGATTATGTGTGTTGAAACTCAGCCTCAGCCACAAGCAATTTTTTTTAACCTAGGTTAAATTGTTTGCTTAATATTTTTAATCTGTGAAAAAGTACTTACCTTCTCTGCCTCATTTTCCTCACCTGTGAAATGACTATATTAATAAGACTAACTTCACAGTACTTACATCATAGGGTTACTGTGAGGATCAAATGATGTAGTTCATTCTAAGTGCCTTAAAAAATTGCTTGACATATAGTAAGCACTAAAAATTTTTAGGCAAATTAAAGTAACAATGAGAATACATCTTTCACTTCTCAGATCGTCAAAAATTTATAGGCATCATAATGCTTCTGAAAAAGAGTGGGGAACGAGTCCCTCAGATACTGCTAGTTGGGTGTAAATTGATAGAATCTTTCAAATATACAAAATGTATCAAGCTTTAGAATACACATATCCTTTAATATTTCTTCTCATCGATATGATTCTGGAGTCCCTGGGTGGTGCAAACGGTTAATGCACTTAGCTGCTAACTGAAAGGTTGGAGGTTTGAGTCCACCCAGATGCAGATAAGAAGAAAGGCCTGGTGATCTAATTCCAAGAAACCAGCTATTGAAAACCCTGTGGAGCACAGCTCTACTCTGACACTCACGGGATTGGCGTGTGTGGAACTTAACCCAGTGGCAGTCGTTTTTGTTTTGTTTTTGGGATATGACTCCTAGATATGACTGTAACAGGAGTAAATACATAACATTTAAAACTGGTTGCCATCAAGTCTATTCTGACTCATGGCAACCCTGTGTGTGTCAGAGTAGAACTGTGATCCATAGGGTTTTCAATGGTTGATTTTTCAGAAGTAGATCATCAGGCCTTTCTTCTGATCTGCCTCTGGGTGGACTCAAACCTCCAACTTTGGGAGAAAGCAAAAAGAATTTGTTCAGTAGCTCATGTCTCCTATCAGTCAAAGTAGTCTCACCAAGAGAATACCTCACGTAGGAGGTGAGAGGTATACATATTCAGCAGTGGGTAAGAAAGTTGCCATTGGTTTGTGCCTGCAAACAACTCTGGAGACTAGGAGCAGCACCCGCATGGGCCCTTTGCCCTGTATTGGCGGTGACAGCAGCAAAATGAACCCAGCTCTTTGCGTAAGCTCTTCTTAGGCAGCTCAGGCAGAGAGCAAGGTAAGTGTGCAGATCTGGGGTGATGCATAAACTGCAAACAATACAGAGGGTTTGTTTGGCTGGAGAATTGGCAGTTCATCCAAAATAACAAGAGAGAGAGCAAGATACTTAGGCATAGATGGAGGTAGATTGGTGGTGGTGGAACTTTTAAAATCTCTCTTCTGTTTGCTTCTATGTTCTCAATAAAATTAGCTGAGAGTGAGAACAGGGGAGGAGGAGGTTTAAGAGAGTAGGTTAAAATGGTTATCTCAGAGAATGGGAGTATAAAAGGACAAGGGTGCCTGGAAGCACTGCCTTGTCAGGGAGTCTGCAAAAGTTTCCAGGGGAAAGGGACCTTGGAGTGGAGAACTTAAGAATGAGCTGGAGTTATCTGAATGAATAAGGGACTTATCTTCTGGCAAAAGGAATATAGTGTGTGCTAAGACCTAGGGACCAAGAAAAGCAGAGCACATATGAATATAAATAATGCTGAATGTAGTGCACAATGACAAAGACTGGAATTGAGTTTGTAGAAATAGACAGCTGGAAGATTTGTTTTCACGTCTATATTTCATGGGATTGTATAGATAACATCTGTAACAGAAAAGAAAGATTAAAAATATATTAAATTAACAAATGATGGAAAAGCCAATTACTCTTAATCACTTTTTGATTGAGTGGGGGTTTGGCCTTATGATACTGATAATAAAAATACTTGATGAATTAGAGCTATTGAAGTGAAAATCAAGAGTTAAATTTATAAATGCTTGTGAAGTACAGAAACTGGGAAGTACTGATATCCCTAATGAAAATCAGAAACAATTAGTTCCATGAACAGAAATGTAAGCATAACTGTGATTCACAAATATAAAAGAAATTTTCATCGTTTTTCAGGTAATAGACTATATTCAGATCTGGTATAATATCTTTATAACTATTATATCAGAGAGAAATTTAATAATATACTTATGATATTTAGTATCTCTAGTATAAGTATCCTAAAAGCATACTCAAATTACACAAACATACATCTATTAACGTACATAGATATTCATAACTTTGGCAGAGGAGCTAGATAAAATGTGAAATGGAATAACATAAAAATAAACCAATTATTACCGTGGCATAAGAGTTCCTTCACTCTACTTAGGCATCTTTCTGAAAATAAAAGTATGCATTAGCATCAACTCAGATAGTAATATGTTTCCATACTTATATCTCTAGGATGTTTTTATCCTTCCCATAAATAATTAAAATATCCTTGGACATGATGACTTCTAAAACTATGGAGAATTAAGAGCACATTTGACAGAGTAATGAGAATCTACTAAAAAAATTCACACCTGGAGTATATTCAAATTTTAAATCTTCAACTAAACTTGCTAATACTGTCCTACTTAAGTGTCCTAAGTTATACATCTTTGAGAATATCCTCTTCATTTTAAGCATCCTTCAACATAATATGGGTGTGCCTAGTATGCAGTGGTTAAGCTCACCAAAACCCACCAGCCCGCTCTGAGGGAGAAAGATGTAGCAGTCTGCTTTCGTAAAGATTTACAGCCTTGGAAACCCTATGGGGCAGTTCTACTCTGTCCCATATTGGGTTGCTATGAGTTGGAAACAACTTGATGGCAATGAGTTTAGTGTGTTCTCAGAGTTATGCTAAGGGCTGGGGAGAATACTAAAAGCAGCACAGTACTTACACTGGAGGAGATTCCCAGAGAAAACTGTGACGGCCTTCATCCCCCGCTCAATAAGATCATTAGCTTAAGTCAATTAGGCTGCTCATAATGGTAGAGGGTCTGGTAGAACCACATGAATCATGAGCGGTTCCATCATTAGCCATTAAAATACAGTGGAACATTTAAGTCACGGCATGCATGACCTGCTGTGGTCCATGGCGAGGGAACAGTGGTGTGCCTCCTTTAATTACTCCCATGGAACTGAGCACACGTCTAGCCGTGGTCTTTTCTTTTATTATTTTCCAAATAATGACTGCTCTAATTGCTTCAGCTGAAGCAGCCCAGGCTCATTCTAATACTCGGCTGCCAGTGTTCTTTCTTTTTCTCCCTTTCCTACATTCTCCACGTGCGCGCGCGCGCGCGCACACACGCACACACACACACACACACACACACACACACACACACACACACACAGACACACAGACACACAGACACACAGACACACACACACACACACACACACACACACACACACACACACCCCTTTTTTTGGTCTGAATTTGATGAAGGTCTGGTTTTTACTCCTCGAAAGTTTAAGTGGTTGAATTAAATCACAACTTGCATTGGTCAATCAACTAGGGAGCTCTTCAGATATTGGGGAAACATTTTATTTATGACTCAGCTTTCCACCTGTGCTGACATGGCGTGGAATTTACAGCTATAGTGAAAGCGTTATAACTAGCACCTCAGAAATTCCACATTCTCTTGACCTACATTATTATGGAACATTTTTCAGGCAGCCAATTACTGTGTCAGCCCCTAATTGATTTATATTAGCATCTGTAGGAACAAGGTGGGGTGAAGGGGCGGGAGTCGGGGAGCCTGGGCCCACTGCAGACTACCCAATTGCGGTGGACACCAGAGATTTACAAACAGAACTGGAAGTAAGCACCATGCTTTTCTTTTTGTTTTATTTTTATGGAATGTGTTTAAAATTACAGATGTTAACAAAGCCAATATAAACTTTTATTACTTTGTGAAAAGTTAAGCAAGCTTAGCCTCTCCCCACCATGCTATTGCTTAGCTATAAAGAACACCTGGCCTTAAAGGGCAGGCTTTTGTTTTTCCCTCCAGCTCAGATATGCCCTCCTCTGTTAAATCCTCCCTGACCTCTCCTAGGAGAACCAGACCTTCATTTCATTGCATTCATTGAATTTGTACATATGGTCTGTTCTTCTATAACAAGATACCTATGTTATTTATATATGGAATATAGTTATAATAAGTGTTTTAACATACTTGTCTATAAATTCTACCATTTCTTTCATTTTTCAGTATGTCTCTGTCTGCTGATTTTTCTAATTATAGATCATATTTTACTGCTTAATTGCATGTCTGATATTGTTTATTGTATGCAAGGCATTATGAATTTGACCTTGCTGCATACTGGATATATCTGTATTCCTGTAAATATTTTTGAGCTTTGTTCTGACAGACAGTTCAATTACTTGGAAACAGTGTGATCCTTTCGAGGCATGCTTTTTAAGCTTTGTTAGGTGGGACCAGGATAATCTTTAGTATTAATTCTGTCCCACCACTAAGGCATTGTCCTTCTGAGTACTCTATCCAATGCCCCTGAATTGTGAGGTTTTCTCCTCTTGCAAAAAAAAAACTTGTTGCCATCAAGTCAATTCCAACTTATAGTAACCCTATAGGACAGAGTAGAACTGCACCATATGGTTTCCAAGGAGCAGCCAGTGGATTCAAACTGCTGATCTTTTAGGTTAGCAGCCAAGCTCTCAACTGCTACGCTACCAGGGCTCGCTGTTCTGGCTAGGGGGAACTAATATAGCACCTATGCAAACTTCAAGGATTGTTTCTTCTAATCCTTCCAGGTGGCTCTTTCCTTGGTCTTGAATAGTTGCTCACATCCATGTGCTGATCAGTAGTCAACTAATGACTTGAGGGGGACCTTCTGCAATTCTCCAGAATTCTCTACCTGTGTAGATCTCTTTTCTCTAATCCTCTAGCGGCCATGACCTTCCCAGACTCGCAGCTGTGTCTCCTTGATTCCAATCTGGGCTCTCCTTTAGCTCTCCCTTCCTATGCCACAGCCTGGAATCATAAGGCCCATCTTGTTCGTTTCCCCTTTCTCAGGCTCGCTGTCCTGGGCTGCCCAATGTCTAATGTCTGAGAAGATTTGTTTCAGTGATAATTACGTTTTAAAGAAATCTGTTACGAAAACAATTATATTATAAAATCAACTTGTTTCAATGAAGAAAGAAGGGAAGGTTAGGAGTTGGTAATTTTCAGATTCAAAAATAAATGCCAATAATAAAGGTTTTTAAGGTATAAATGTATAGTTAGACACTCTAAGCATTACTGGGTAAATTCTAGCTTTTGATCACAGTGAGACTTTGCATAGAATTAATGGCTTTTATTTTCCTATTACTAATGTTGTTATTATCAGCAGAAAGGATGTTGGATATTAGCACCCATGTGTATGATACACAAACTATAGGTCACTCAAAGCAGCTATAATGTGTGTGAAATAGCAATTCTTCTTTTCTGGAAGCGATCAGGTTATAACCAGTTGTATACTGAGAAAAGCAAATCACATCCCCTAATTAACTGATTATATAAATATCCATTTTTATTATGACTTGTACCATAAGAAAATCAGCATTATTTTATCAGGGTATTACTTCCTGATGAGAAGAATCCTTAAGTGATCCAGGCCATGTTTTACTCATTTTTCATATTCCAAGAGCCTTTCCCATTGCTGGCATATGGCTGGTGCTCATATGTTGTTAGGAGTTCTTTAAGAGTCCTTGAAACACATCTGTAAAAATCTTGATAAACCAAGTATACTCTATCAGCCTCCTTTAGAACTGTATCCACATTCAAGATGAAAATCAGGCTATTGTAGCAGCTGTATGAGGGACTCCTGGAGGAGGGCATTCAGTAAATCCTAGTGAGGGTCAGAGTCTCAATGACCTGCCAAACCAAACAAAAAACCAAACCCACTGCTGTCGAGTTGACTCTGGAACTCTGTCCTGGCATCAGTGTTAAGGTTTGTCCTTGAGGTTCAGTTGTTCCATTTAAAGGGAAGCACAACAAATTAGCTGAAAAAATTAACGAAGAACGTTAATTAGTATTTTGGGACATTCTTCAGGTTAAAATTACTGTTTTAAGTTGGGGCAGAACAACTGCAGTAATACACCCAGAATGTAATATTCAAGCACAATAAACACTTTTTTCTCATGTAAATAAGGCTTCAAAGCAAATATACCAGGTTGGTAGGGAGGTCATTTTCCATGCCGTCATTCTGGGATTCAGGCACTTCAACAGGTGGGTTCAAGTAAGAGTAGCCTGGCCATGCCTTTGCAATCAGACAGCAGCAGGAAAAGGACATGCAGAACAGTGTATGGAAGGTTTTATGGCCAGGTTTGAAAATGGCACATAATACCTCTGCTCACATTCTTTTGGAAAAAAAATTGAGTCACACAGTCACAGATACACCTAAATGTAAGGTGGTTGAGAAATGTACGGTAGCTGGGCAGCCATATGCCCTACAGAAAAAAAAAAAAAATTCTTGACACACCTGGCCACCTGTTTACCTATAGTAAAGACGAGTTGATTTTCCTGTTCTGTGCTAGACTACATGATCTGGTGATTGTTGTAAAAAATAGATGCTTTGACTTCCTTTATTTCTTCCTAGAAAAAGTCTTACTAACACATAGGTTAGCTGTTTCTAGTATCTCTAATAACAACAATATCATAACTGGCCTTGTAACTAACAGCATCCATGTGATTGTGTCATGTGGTTCATGTAAAGTTCTCTGGGGAAAAACTGTTATGACTGGGGCAAAGCAAAGGTTTGGTCCTGAAGCAGGGCGGGAGGGGGAGGCTGGATTCTGCCAGGTGAGGGAGGAGAGAAAACATTTTAGAGCAATAAATTTGTCTAGGAGTTTCTTGGGGGAAGAGTATTTATCTTAATGATGTTCTAATAACCCAGGCATCTAACAGCACCTAGCACACAGTAGCCACTCAACAAATATTTGCTGAACCAAAGATGAGAAAATATCATCCACAAGGATATTGAGTTTATGAAAGAACGTGGTGCATAGGGGCTGATAAAGAGGGAAGGTAGTGTTATGCTGAAATGCTGGGAGTGTGGTGAGGGATGGGAAGTCTTGAAAGGTGGGCTGGCAGCAGTGTGTGAAAGGTATTATAGACCATAACTAGGATTTAAAGTTTATCCATTAAAGGTTTTTATACAAGGAAGTGACTGATTCAGATGTATTATAGGAAAATAATTCTGGTAGCAGAGAAGACAATGAATCAGAAAAGAGAGAAACAAGGGACAAGAGGACCAGTTAGGACACTGCCATGACATACAGATAAGAGTCTGAACTTCAGCTGTGGCAATAGGATAAGAGAGAAGGAGCCAACGGTCTTGACAAAATTCAGGGGCAAAATCAACAAGAGTGGTGATATGATTAAGCAAGGATGGGAGTAAAAGAACTGGAATTGTTTGGTGGATGTTGGTGGAAAGAGCAGATAATCATCTGGGTCTGGGACATCCTGAATGAGTGCATGTAACACTGCAGGTAGAGCAATTCAGACAGAAAGCAAAGATTTTAGAGGCAAGATTAATGCCAGTTACAGGGGCCCTACTAAGCTACAGCATTTAACAATTTGTATTATAATTATTTATTTATGGACCTACTTCCTGTACCAGCTGATAATTAGAACAGGGATCATCTTATTCATTTTCTCATCATCTGTGCAAAATATACAACTAAGTGTATATGAGAAATGTTTGACAAATGACTGTGTGCTGTTACCGTATTTCAACTCCGAGCTATAGATAGGTCAAAATCAAGCCATATGCAGAAATCTCGTAACAATCGAATTGATGATAATAATCCCCTGAAGGCAATGGGAGTTACGTTAAAATCTGGTTTTTAAAAGTTCAGCTTATTAAATTAAAAGCCAAAAATCAATCATAAAACCCAACAAAGATATGTGAAAAATTGAGAAAATAATTGTGGAATAAATCCAAGAGTCAAATTGCAACAGTTGTGAATTGCTTTGCCTTATGCTTAAAAAAACATTTAATTAAAAAATGTAACTCTAATAAAAAGCTACATGCTAAGATGGATTAAACTTTTCTTATGTTCATGAATATCAATCTTCATATGGGAGAATATGGAATTCAAGATATAAAATTCAAACCCTCAACACTAAATGAAGAATGGAAAATGCAGTTAGAATTTTTGCAAAAGAGTGAATTGATAAACTGTACACAATCCAAAACAGACTCTCATGTTAACTGTTTTATATTGATCATAATATGCCTCAAGTGAAACCAAACATCTTTTACCAAAAGAGACGCCAGTATGATGTCTCGAAATTACAAATGTTCCAAAATAATTTAGATAATTCAGCTAACATACATGGTCAAACCCTCTCCTGCTATTTTAAGTCAAATCTGAAACCTCTCAAGACTGTTTCAATACTCTTATTATACATTAGTTTAAGAAATGCCTTGTGGAAGGAAAAGATTAGTCCAATGGACTAATTGTCCACAGCTACCAAGGCCTCCACCAGACTGAGTCCCGTACAGCTAGACGGTGCCCGGCTACCACTGACTGCTCTGACCGGGATCACAACAGAGGGCTCTGGACAGAGCTGGAGAAGGATGTAGAACAAAATTCTAACACACACAAAAAAAGACCAGATTTACTGGCCTAAAGGAGACTGGAGAAACCTCGAGAGTATGGCCCCCAAACACCCTTTTAGCTCAGTGGTGAAGTCACTTACGAGGATTACCGTTGGGCCGGGGATTGGACAGCTCCATAAAACAAAATGGGACTAATGAGGCACAGCAGTCCAGGGACAAGGACTAGAAGGCAGAAGGGGATAGGCAAGCTGGTGATAGGGAACCCAAGGTTGAGTAAGGGCAGTGTTGACATGTAGTGGGGTTGTTAACCACTGTCATAGGGGCAACATGTGTACTGTTTAATGAGAAACTACTGTGTTCTGTAAACCTTCATCTAAAGTGAGAATAGCAGCGCAACTGGAAAAACGTAATCGATGTCACTGAATTGTGCATGTAGAAATTTTTGAAATGGTGTATTTTGGGCTATGTATATTTTCACCAAAAAAAAAAAAAAAAGGTCGAGAAGGGAGAGTGCTGACATGTCGTGGGGTTGTTAAGCAATGTCATAAAACAGTATGTGTATTGACTGTTTAGTGAGAAACTATTTGTTCTGTAAATCTTCACCTAAAGTACAATAAAAATAAATAAATAATTAAAAAAAAGAAAAAGAAAGAAATGCCTTGTGGAAAAGGTAAGTTCTGGCGGCTGAGTATTTCTGGAGAATTGAAATTATTCAACTTATGAAGAAACAAGAGCCCTCTTTGAAGACTCTAATAGTCTTTTTTTTTTTTTTTTGGTAGGGCATTGTGTTATTCAATGTGTTAATAGAATGATGTCCTCAAAAATAGTGAGTTCTAAATTATTCTGTTACACAAATCCATCACTGTAGATTCCAAGAGAGTGACAGAATGAGCATTTTGCAGTGACATTTCTCATTCCTCTGAAAAAATACCAATGTAACACAACTTCTATTGTAATACTGGTCATAAAGTACTTCCTGTCACATCAAATAAAAAGGATTAAA
The DNA here is from genome assembly GCA_030035585.1 of Dugong dugon. Taxonomy (NCBI): domain Eukaryota; kingdom Metazoa; phylum Chordata; class Mammalia; order Sirenia; family Dugongidae; genus Dugong; species Dugong dugon. The sequence continues at coordinate 13,720,050 of CM057465.1, forward strand.
ACCCCTCAAGTGTGTACAAATACCAAACTACTCTCCTTTTTTCAATCAATCTTTAAAAAGTAATGATTGGCTCTATCCTGAGAAATAATTTTTGATTTCCTTCTGTAGGAAGGCTGTGAAAATAAATTGTATATGTTTCACAGATATTTAATATTCATAAAATATCACCACAATCAAGGAATACTGTTTCTCCAATATCTTAAAATACAGATAGGATTACTTACAATAAATATCTTGTAATGGAATTAAGGAAAAACCATCCAAAAGTTGTGTGCACATCAATTAAGATACATAGTATATGAATTGGTCTGGTATGAATATCAGAAAGCACAGAAAAATTAAACTGAAATTTATAAGCATTCCTCCTCACAAATAAACCAAATATATGATTTATCTTACTCAGTTTTTTCCTTAAGTCCATGTTATTTTAGAATATCCAAATATGACATTTATATCCACATATATGACATTTATCATATTTAGCTTTTTTCCTTAAGTTTATGTTATTCTAGAATATCCTAATATCTACTATATTCATATCATTAAGCCAATTTAGAGGCTCAAATTATATACTTTTTTAGCTCCTCCTTTTTCTCCAGACATGTAAGATTATAACTAATCCCAAGTTTCAATGCATAAGAAGAACGAAAGGGTAAAATCATATTGATGGAGAGTGAATCCAATTTTTGAATTTTAGGTGTTAATGATTTAAATTTCTGTACTTCAACCTAGAAGAAGAAAATCCTTTAAAGAAGTTCATCATCAGTGAATAAGGCCTCTACTGATATTTTCATCACATCTGCCAATAATGAAGACAAATTACTAATTTTCAGAAAAAAATCTTGCAATATGATAAAGACAAAGCATATGAAATCACTTCTCTGCACTTACTCACCGGTGGTCCAAGGAAGGATCAACTTCTTGTGTTGGACTCTGAAGCCTAAATTCAAGGAAGGAAATCCTACAGCAAACTGGGTTCCAGGTTTCTGGCTCATAAACCACAAAGCTCTAAACTCACTAAGCAAGAGAACTTTACCCTCTATATATCCTCTGAAAACTATCTGCTTTTTTAATACCTGCTGTCAATTTAGTTCAAAGAATTGACAATGGCATGAATTCATACCTTCAGTTGTTAGATTTTAAAACTTAATGTGCTATATTAAATCCTCTTGTGCCAATTTCATTTTATCTTGGGCAAGAGGGTTTTTGTATTAACTCCAGGTAAGAACAACGATTTACTAGAGAAAAAACAATCCAGTTTTATCATCTGAATTATTAGCCTTAATAAGTGTGTTCCATTCAACTATTTCAAACTATGTCACCTAGTTTTGAAAATACAATTATATTCCTTTTTCTGTGTATATATGCCAGGCATTTAATGACATTTTCACCTAAATACTGTTTAAAACAGTTTAGCCAGTGTTCTTTATGTAAGTAATAGATTTGATACTTAGTTTTTAACAAGTAGAGTTATGATGACCAAATTAGGCAAATATTTTTTTCATTCTTTAAAAAAAAAAAAAAGTTGCAGGATAGCTTAACAGTACCATATACATAAAAACGACTCATCCAGCAATAAAAATCAGAACAGAAAGGAATGCTACCATGGGGGGATATGTGCCATTTAAACATGGCTGCACTATTGACAACTTCAGCCCCTCATAGGCCCATATGCTGCACACAACATGGTGAGACTTGTCAGTGATGAGAAGGAGATTAGGCATGACTTGTTTTTCCAAAACCTATTGTCTCGTTACTGATTGGCTTGTTTACCTGAAGTCCATTCTCCCTTGCCCGAAACTTATTGTTACTCACCCAAAGCCCATTGTTCTGTTATTTGCTTCACTGCTTGCTGTATTGACTATAAATAAACTCCTGGGACTGAAGCCAGGGTTGGCTCTTCGGAGTGACCCTCCTTGGCCCCACTTCTCTGTAACAGTTGTGTAGTTGGCTACCGTCGCCATTCTGACAGATGGTGCCCTGTGTGAGGGAGCTGTAGACACCCTCGCACTCAATCCCTTCAGGTGGTGAGTATAGGACGCGTCCGTTTCAGGCTGCTTTCACAGCTCGAGGGCGGTGGGGCTTTCCAGAACGCTCTCAAGGGATTTCAGGCTTCAGGCCAGGAGCTTTTGTTTTCTTCCTTTCATTTTCCTCCTCACTATGGGGAATTCTCTTTCCTCTAACAGCGTCAACACAAAGCCCAGTTGTTAGGATTGTTAAAGGCCTCTAAGCTTAAGGTTTCAGAAGAAGCACTTACCCAACTTTTGCTTTTAATCGAATCTGCCTGTCCTTGGTATCCCTTGCGGGAAACCTTGATGTAGAAGCATGGGAACGTATTGGTAACATCATTCGTGACATGAACATCCCAGCTTCAGTTCTTATTGCTTGGCATCACTGCCGCCTTGCCCTGCAGCCCTTACAGGCAGCTCCTTCAGCTCCCTCCCCTAGTAAAGAAAATATTTATGACCCTCCTCCTTCCACGCCTCCTGAGACTGATTCCTCACAACATGAGTCTCTTATGGAGAGGTGTTTGCGAGGGGGCTGTGAGAAAGAAGGGTTTTCCGCCTATCCTGTCCTTCGGGGATCAGGACAGCCCTGTCATGATGGCCTTCCTTTTCAAGTTTTTAAAGAACTTCGCAAGAGCATGGTAGAGAACGGTTTACAGAGTTCCTTTACAAAAGGAATTGTAGAAGCTATAGCACAAGGATATGAGATGACCCCCTGGGATTGGAATGTTTTGATGCGAACAGTCTTAACCCCTGCTCAATTTAGTGTATGGAGCCAAGAGTATAAGGAACGTTGTAGCTTTTATGCAATGGACAATCTAAACCGTAACTTTCCTGTTAGTGTTGACATGCTCTTAGATATTGGGCCCTATTCCACTTCTCAGGCTCAGAGTCAGATGAACAGGCAAGCATTCAGTCAAGCCTCTGATGCTGCCACCAAAGCCTGGAGTAAAATCCCTGATTCCAGGATGCCCACCAGCTCATTTGCCACTATTTGTCAAGCGGCAAATGAGCCTTACATTGACTATCAATCGTCTCCAAATGGCCATTTCCCGACAGGTAGATAACCAACAAGCAGCTGAAGTTCTTTGTCTCCAGCTTGCTTATAAAAATGCCAATGCTGACTGTCGGGCTGTTTTAGCTCCTTTAAAGGCACAAAATCCTAATCTAGCTGAGATGATTAGAGCATGTCAAAATGTTGGCACAGAAACTCATAAGGCACAAGTATTAGCAGCAGCTCTCCGTCCATCCACTGCCACCTGTTTTGGGTGCGGTAAACCTGGACATTTTAGGAAAAATTGTCATAGTTCAAAAAACAAAAATGCCAACACTAAACTTCCAACCCAAAAGTGTCCCCGCTGTGGTAAAGGCTTTCACTGGGCTAATCAGTGCAGATCTCAACCCAGCGACAGCCACCACCCTTCCGCTGGGAACCGCTGCCGCCGCCTCGCTGCTGAGGCCGAGTCCCAGGGGAGCCTCTGCGTCCCGCCGCCGCCACTCCTGCTGCGGCTGCCGGGGCCGCCATCCTATCTGACTCCATAGCCACAACTGACACCATCACCCCTTCCCCTGGGGAAGTACACTGAACAACGAAGATCTGCGATGCTGGTAACATGGGGAGGTCTAAAAGCCCTCTCCTCCAAAGCTGAGTATATCCTCTCTATTATCACAGCTACTGCTATTGCCGCTATAGCAGCTACCGCCGCCCGTAGCTCTCTCCCAATCTATTCAGACCGCCCAACAGTTTAACACTTACATGCAAAATTTTACCTCTAAATGCAAACTATGGCACATATTGATCAAGAAATCCTCAAGCGTCTGGGTGCTTTAGAAGCCTCAGTCCTTTGGCTTGGAGAGTGACAGGAAGCCCTATGGGAACATTCCCAACTAACCTGTGATGCTGAATACACTGGCTTCTGTGTTACAGCCTTTCCATATAATGAATCCTAGAAGGATGTTAAAAATAATCTTTTAGCTAGCTTCGCTTCTCCATTGAAAAGTGATATTCAAAAAATTACAATTCCAGTTACAAGAACAACTCTTGAAACTACAAGCAGAATCTAATAAAGTTACACTTACTACACTTAATGATTTTGCCTACTGGCTTAATCCTACACATTGGTTCTCTGGACTCAATCTCCATGTTTGGATCCTTTTTGCTATAGGATGTTTAATAGTCTTGTGCTTCCTTATGTCATCCGATGTCTCTACTCCCTGAAGATCTCCCCATCACCAACAGAAGTCAGCCTTCCACGCCTGGACCATTCGCTACCAATTAACTAAACAAGAGGCGGGAAAATTGAAGACCTCCTCTTAAGAAGGCCCTTCCTGTCTTATCTTCTTAATCAGTACTTTCCTAGTAAGTTGTTATGTGTAAATTCCTCTATATTTTCTGCTTTTTCTAGATTAGATGCTTCTGTATAGATAGGTCTCTAATTCAGTGATTCCGTTCCAATTGATAGTGAATTTGTGTAAATCATTGCTTGTTTGATTATTAATGAATCTTTGAACCTTTAAGAATAATAATCTTAGTGATTGTTAAAAGATAGCGTTTAGCTTACAAAATGAGTGTCGGAGGAAACCCATTGGTCCAACAATCAGGGTGTGGTTAGTGCAAAGAATTATTGTATCTTTATAAGGTCGTCCTCTATTATCATACACACCTACAAGGCAGCAAAGGCCTTGGGCTAAGATGTTGATGTGCATTGAGTCCGCTCACTCCGGCAATGCGATTGGTAAGAGCATCGCTCTTACTTAGTAACCTGGTGAAGAACCAGATGGTATCCGGTGGAAAACCAGCACCATGAGTTCAAATAGCCTGCCATGGCCACCATCTAGGAGCCCGACTAAATCCAGGTACTAATCTTCGCTGTGCTGGTAAAGAACCAGATGGTATCCAGTGGAAACTAGCACCGTGAGTTTAAAGAGCCTACCGTGGCCACCATCTAGAAGCCCAAGAACATATGGAGTGTGACCCAGCTGAAGCTGGGCTCACAAGGACTCACAAAGATTCCCTAAGGACCAACCAGGCCGAGGTGTGGAGACAATAGCTGAGATAACCTTGGATTATATCTCGTAGAGAAAATTTTACTTTCTCTTAACGGGCATTTGTTCTGTTGGATCAGTGAAAACCCTCCTGGTTCTCATTCCATTTATTAAAAAAAAGGGGGGAAATGTGGGGATATGTGCCATTTAAACATGGCTGCACTATTGACAACTTCAGCCCCTCAGAGGCCCATATGCTACACACAACATGGTGAGACTTGTCAGTGATGAGGAGATTAGGCATGACTTGTTTTTCCAAAACCTATTGTCTCGTTACTGATTGGATTATTTACCTGAAGTCCATTCTCCCTTGCCCGGAACTTATTGTTACTCACCCAAAGCCCATTGTTCTGTTATTTGCTTCACTCCTTGCTGTACTGACTATAAATAAACTCCTGGGATTGAAGCCGGGGTCGACTCTTCAGAGTGACCCTCCTTGGCCCCGCTCCTCTGTAAGAGTTGTGTAGTTGGCTACCGTCGCCGTTCCGACACTACCAGCATCCCATTATAACCTGAAACAGTGCATGAAAATCCACCTCTGCTATAGCCATTCCAGCTTTAGAAACATGCAATGAACCACTCTCCCTCTAGTTATAGTAAAAGAGATGGTGAATATGAAACTATTTGGAAAAGCATAAGCATTATACCACATTGGGCATTATTATAATTAAGGAAACCTGGTTTGAGCAGTGATTTAAGCAAAGTTGCTGTACTATATTACACCAGACTATAATAGCTGATCTTTTTTGTTTATAGAGTCAGGAATAAATTAATGTACCTTGAATCTTTGTAGCTCCTTATAGTTTACACTTTACTTTCACATATCCTAATCTGTCCTGAATTTGTATTACAACAACTCTGGGAGTTGGGGAGAATAGTAATTTTTACTCACATTATAATGTATTAAATGTAATTGTCATCAATTAGAGATGTGATAATGTGAAATAAGCCTAAAATGTGTTGGAAATAATAATTGTAGCAAGGACAGAATTCTACTCAGAATTTGCTATTGTATAAATGGGGGCTTATGACGAAAATGACATTTTATTAAATGTAACATGCAAAATAAAATGAAGGGACCGTTATTCAAAAAAGGTACAAAACAGGTATTATTTAAAATGCTTTAGTACTTATTTTCAATAAAAAGAAATCTGGCATTATAAAAATACATAAAATAGTCATGGGATTTATACCATTAATTTACATAAGATTTTTTTTTGCATAAAACAAACATAAAATACCTTAAAATGATACTCTTATATGAAAATTATTCCCTGTATAAATTTCTTATAACGTTTTTTGCAATTTTGGTTCATCTGTATAAATAAGACAGTTTGTCCTTTTATTAATTCATAGCTCCATTTAAAAACATAGGATTCTCTCTCTTTTAAATAAAAGTCCACTTGAGGTAGTATGTTAGAACAGTTCTTTGGTCCCATTCAGTCTATGTATCCAAATCGTAAGGCTGAAAATTTGGAGTCCTATAGTTTTCTAAGGTCTGTTTATAGGAACACATGTGATTTTCTTCCTGAAAATCTGTCCTTTCAAATTTCTCAACTTCTTCAGCCTCAGAGTCCAAGTCTGGGGAAGCATGAGCCTTCGAGTGAAAGGCTCTTGGCTGACAGTCTGATGGCTGTCCACAGCTTGAAAAGGCATCCAGGTGAGGTCTCCTCAGAGGCTTTCCAAATGTACCTGAAACAAAGAAACCACTTGAGTACACGGGTCCTCTGCTAGCACAGAAATCAACAAGACATACTTCAGATGAAGCAGCATCTTACATTGGTGTTAACCTGAATAAGTGTTTTCTACAAGTTCAATTATGGCTTGGAAAAAAAAAAAAAGTTGTCGTGGAGTTGATTTCGAGTCATGGCAAGCCCATCCCATATATGTTAGAGTAGAACTGTGCTCCACAGGTTTTCAGGGGTCCATGTCTTGGAAACAGATCTCCAGGCCTTTCTTCTGAAATGCTTCTGGGTGGACTCCAACTGTTAACCTTCCAGTTCGCAGCTGAGTGCTTAACCATTTGCACCACCCAGGGACTCCTCAATTATAGTACTCAGGTCTATATCTATATAGATATAAAACTTGCAAGCCCCTGCCTCCAGCCTGCAGTAGGCAAGGGATGTTTTACATTCTGCAAAGAACGTGCAGCCGCTGAAATGAGTTTAGTTGGTGAATCCACAGCATTTCAGCTAAAAAAGAAGGAAAACTTATTTGTGGACGTGAACTGCCAAACCGTGCTTCAGAGGCTGACCCTGTCAACTCTGGAGCCACCACCTTGCCCAACTCTAGGGGGCGCTACTCCCATAGGGAATAAAAAAAAAACCAGTTTCCTGCTGGAGGTTTTTAGCACTGACGTTCTCTCCCTTGAGATACATAACCATTCCGTACATTTGTGTAAGGCCTGCTGTGGAACACTCTTCCCTCTCATGGCAGCTGGGTGGGCCAAACGTGATCTTATCTTCTTAAGGAGGAAACAAGCTCCAAAGTTTAAAGAATACCCTCAGGAGAACACAGCTAGCTAGTTTTCCCACAGGGTTGGGAAGCACTCTGAAGTCCCTGGAAACCTATCAATAAAGAATTAAAATCCAAGGCCAAGCAGAGGTAAATTGGCACAGCTGACCTGAGGGCAGTGTGGCACGAGATATCAAAAGTGGCAAAAATATGCACACCCTCTGAGTCAACAATTTACCTTCTGATTTCCACATTTCCTAAAGAAACACACACAAAAAAAACTATGGAGCTGTTCATTGCACCACCCAGGGACTCCTCAATTATAGTACTCAGGTCTATATCTATGTACAGACAGAACGCTTATAGCATGGAGCGGAGGGTATTTGTACTCGCTCTTACTTACAGCCACTGAATAAATGAACCATTCTTTATCACCTCTCATGGCCTGTCAATGAATTACATTTAAGTCCCCCTATTTCCTAGCTTCAGTACTTGAGAGCTCACAATTCTCCATGAAGGGCATTTGAATAGTAACATAAAAATGAATATATGTTAATATGTAGAGTCAGAATCAACTCGACGGCAATGGGTTTAGGGTTTTAATGAATAGTTTCTTTAAAGTTACCTCTTGCCCTTTCTGCTTTAACTTTAGCAAAATATTATTCAATTGACTCAAATTCTTGCCTCAGTCCTATAAAACTTTTTTTTTTTTTTCTTCAAAAAGGAATGTAGGGGAATCATTGCTTAGGGAACATTAACCTTCTATCAACGGTGATGGAAAAATTTGGAAATGGATATAGTGGTAGTGCTTGAACAACATGATAAATGTAATTAATGTCACGGAACGGTACACGTGAAGAATGCTGAAATAGCACATGTTCCGTTACATAAATATTTTCCACAAAAAAATCAATATAAATAATTATACCCTGACAAAACCTAAAGTATCTTAGACGCTGGGTAAAATATTTTAAAATTCTGTTTTTTCTTTTAAACAAGACAAGTTGTGGCGCATTTTCCAATATCTCTATTTAATGAAGAGATGATCTCAGTTCTTCAATCCACCATGCCCCTGCACTAAACCAAAAAGCCCACTCTCTAATCTTGGTGCCAGCCAGTGTCTCACAGCAACCTGGGCTTTAAGGCTCTGATGGTCTCCTTTGCCAAAGGGAGTCCAGCTTGTCTGACTAGCAGTTGTTGCTAGGCAGGATGCCGTTTTCCACCCTTCTGCTGTGGGTGCAGTTATAAGCCACCAGACATACCAAACCACAGTCGTGCAGCGCACACAGCTCCACCCTAAAGGCCGTTGTAGTCCAAAACCACTTTTTCCACATGGCTGACAAGCTGAGCTCTTAAGTCATTCCCAAACTCTTGCTCTAGACTATACCACACACAGTGTTACCCAGAAAGCTCCTACGGCTGTCTCAGCTAAGGATTAAACACATATTCAAGTAAAATCAATCCCGCCTCTGACTTTACTTTCAGAAACATTTACACTAATAGGATGTTGTGACTGCATCAAATGAAAAACCCACTTTCATGAGTCTGGCATCCAAAGCTCTTGCTGCTTTCCTATATGCAACCTGGAGTATGAATGGGTCTTTAGTAAAAGTATCTAATAATTTAATAAACTTACCCAGGAAAGAGTTACTCAAAGTAACTGATGCTGCTTCTGGATTCGTACTAAACTCTAATAAAGAGGACTTGTTTAGACACAAGTGTTTCATTCCAGGTCCTTCATTTTGAGAGTAAGTAGAGTTAATCAGCTTCCTCACATGTGAAGGTGACCCCACATTACTGACACTATGATCGCAGGTTTCTTCTGTAGGATGAGGACATGGGTAGCACTCCTTTTTCTTTATGTGACTGGGGTCATAGTGGTCCATTAAAGCTGTTCTTGGGTCAGGACTGCAACCTTTTTAATTTTGGGAGAACACCAGAGGGAGAAAAATCAGCACTTCTAGAAGCCCCTTGAGGAAACAGAACAGTACTCACATGAGAACACCACATACCTGTGTGATAGGCTTCAAAGGGATCTGAACCATACACGTTCCCCTTCAAGTACACGGGTCCTGAGGATCCCAAAAAGGGACAAAAAAATGGATCCGTGACAGCTTCCACGTCAGCTTCACTGCTGTTGTCAATGTGGCACGTCCCTTTAAAACAGATTATCTTAGTCACGGAACCATTCTTATTCAATACCATTCAACATTCTCTCCAACTTTCGCATGTTCCATATTTACAGACAAAAGTTTTAGCTAGAACATCATATAGAAAAAAAAATTTGTAGAAATTTATAGTTTTTATTTAAACATATTGAGGTCTATGGTGTCCCTTGGTGGTACAAATGGTTAAGTATTTGATTACTAAGTGAAAGGGTGGCAGTTTGAACCTATCCAGAGATGCCTCAGAAAAAAGGCCTGGCAATCTCTTTCCAAAAAGTTACAGACTTGAAAATCCTATGGAGTGAGGTTCTCCCTGACACACATGGGGTCGCCATGACTTGGAATCCACTTGACAGCCAACTGTTTTTTTTTTTTTGTTGTTGTTGTTGCTAGTTTTTCTGTTTCTGAGGCCTATGGAGTCCCTGGGGAGTGCAAATGGTTAATCATTCGGTGACTAGCCAAAAGGTTGTCAGTTTGAACCCACCCACAGATGCCTTGAAAGAAAGGCCTGGCAATCTGCTTCCGAAAGGTCACAGCCATGGAAACCCTATGGAGCAGTTCTACTCTGTAACACATGGGGTTGCCATGAATTGGAATCCACTCAATGGCAGGTGGTGGTGGTGGATGGATTAGTAAGTAAGTTTGTGACATCTTATGTAAAGAGGACTTGATTACTGTATTTTCACACAAATAACACACACCTTCTGTATTTGTTTACCAACTGCACCCTCCCCCTGCGAGGTACTTTCATAAGCATATTACGCTAACTTTTTTTTACAGCAACATGTGAAAAAGAAATTGGCGTAACAGTGTTTACGAAAGTATCGCCGGTGTAGGGGGCGGTTGGTAAACAAACATAGAAGGTGCACATTATTTGCCTAAGAATACAGTAGCCACTGTACTGGATATGTCAACCTTGTTGCCAGCTCCAGGTGGTTTTTAAGAGAACCTGATTTGTCATGAATCCTGCAGCCAAAGCAACCATGGTTTGAACCACATGATACCATCAGCACTGCCCCATCTTCTTCCAAAAGGTCAGAGATAACCAGCACCAGGATGGCACTTGACCAACGCCCTCTTAATGCCCAGCTCAAAGATGAGCTCAGTCAAACAAGTCCTTCCTTTCAGGTATTTGAACTAAACAGCACAGAAAGAACTTGCTAGTTAGTAGTGGAGACCCTAGGTGGGGTAAACAGTTAACACGCTTGGGTGGTAACTGAAAAGTTAGAGGTTTGAGTCCACCCAGAGGAACCCTGGAAGAAAAGCCTGGTGATCTACTTCCAAAAGACCACAGCCATTGAAAATCCTATGGGGCATACTTGGACTCTGACACACACGGGGTTGACGTGAGTCAGGTATACTCAACAGCAACTGTTTAGTGGATGCAGCAGTTGAAAGACAGGAGGTATCATCGGGGTCAAAGGTGCCCACAATGGGCGACATGTCTGGGTAGCAGAAACCTGACAGAGGGGATGGTGGTCTCAGAGAGAAGCAAACACGCAGTGTGTGGCTCTGTAGAGCTCGTGGCCTCTGGAGCTGCTCTGAATGAGGCCACCTCCAGCCCCAGCATCCAGGCAACTTGGCGCCATTATGCTCCCATTCTGCCCGAGGCTTTTATTGCGTCCTTTCTGTAAACCCCACTATACTTGCGCAAGCTTTGGCCTCTGCTCTTTGCCATCAAATGAGTCTAACCAGAACACTCGCTTTTATTTTCAGCACTTCTTTTCCAACTCTATACCCTCAACTACCACCTTGCCAAGCAATCTGTATTTGTGTGCCTCCCCACTGAGTGAACTATGGAGGTGAGAACCAATCTGCTTCCCCGCTTCCCTCCAAACTACAAAGCCTGGCACAGAGACAGTGTTCAACAAATGTCTGTGGGAAAAGATGGTGAAATATTTGATACCAATAATACCAATGACTTCCATTTGCTGAGTTCTCAATATGTGCCACTCACTATGTAGCATTATCATTTCATTTAATTTTCACTACAACCCGGTAGGGTGAGTACTATAATTAGCCTCAGTTAACAGAAAAGAAAAATGAGGCTTACAAAAGTTACACAACTTGCCCAAGGCTACACAGGGAGTAAATGGCAGAAGTGGGTTTTGAATCAAGCCTGTGCTTCTATATTATGCTGCTTCCATCATTATTCTTAAAACCAAGTTCTTAAAGCAAAAGTCAGCATTAGACTTCTCTAAGAGAATGATTTTAAAGCCTGTGACTTTTAAGATCACATGTGAAAGCAGTTAGTGTCATTTAAGCAAAAAGAACAAATACTTAAAATGTAAAGGAAGCATTACATTGCATGGAGGAATCAAAATTTACCTAACCTCCCCATCAGAAACAAAGATTTTTCTAGTGTTTACAAGAAGAGTATATGACTATTTGGAGCCCTGGTGGCACAGTGGTTAAGAGCTCGGCTGCTAAGCAAAAGGCCGGCAGTTCAAATCCACCAGCTGCGCCTTGGAAACCCTATAGGGCATTTCTACTCTGTCCTACAGGACAGCTACAACTCACTGGCAACAGGTTAGGTTTTTGTTTTTTTGGGGGGTATATAACTATATAGGTTTAGCTTTGTTAGTAACCTTGGGCCAGATCTTAAATATCCATGTATCTATTTCTTATAAAAAATAGTACTACTATACCTGAGCCTTCCATCATATGATTTCACCTAAAGCCCATGTTTATTTTAAACACTTACCGTTACTATCATGCTGTGCTAAGAAACACCCGCCTCCTGAGGAAGTGATGAACTGGTGATGGCTTCCACTTTCTGAGGGGACATACCCATCCTGTCTGTCAGCTAACGTCCCCTGAGATGACAAATAACTAGGGATATCTGCCGGCAAGTTGGTCTCATCTATAATCAAACAACAACATTTTATTAACCAAGAACGAGCATAATTGCCCCAAAGGTGTCCCTGATGAACAGTACATTCTGGTTCGGTTTCTGCACAAACCAAACAGGTAGATCTGCTCTAGCAAAACTATCTTGGTTATGTAGGATTCAGGTGAAGGGAATCATCTGCAAAGTATGAGCTGATCTCTACTTTATCCACCCCAATTTTAGAAACAGCAAAAGTTTAAAAACGTAAGGTCTTAAAGAATTTTCAGAGGGTAGCATCTAAGCAAGGAGCTGTGGTGAAGTGACAGTTAAGTGCTCGGCGGCTAACCAAAAGGTTGGCAGTTCGAACCCACTCAGCATCTCCATGGGAAAAAGACCTGGCAATCTGCTTGCATACAGATTACAGCCAAAAAACCCCTCTAGAGCAGTTCCTGTCACATGGGATCACTATGAATCGGAATCGACTGATAGCTCACAACAACAGTATCTTAGCTCTTGAAGTAAGTTCAATTCTGCCGTAGTCCCTGCTTAATATTATTCATGAATATGAATGTGCACATATTAATCAAATCACAGACCCTTCCCCATGAATTATGAAAGCCCTAGCTAGACGCGCACACGCACGCGTGCGCACACACATACACGCAACAAAACAAAAACTGCTGGAGAGCATAAACCTCACTGAAGAGGTGTTTTCCTGGTTCTCCATCACCAACTTGTGAAGGAGTTGGAGTGCTTCACTCTGTCATTTGGACTGTACCTCACTGCCTACAGGATATTCCAATGAGGTTTTTAACAAAAAGTGTCCACCTTCAAACACTAGATTTATCTGGGACTGGGGGTGTTATTTTTAGCCAACCGTTATTTCTGCACCTTGAAAGAAACGTCATCCTTCTGACATCAACTCAGACAGCGAGACACACGTTCTAGAAGAAAATTGCTGCAGAACCACAAACACACATGACTGCGCACCTGTGCCAAGCTTCTGTTTACACACCTGTGTTGGTAATGCTGCAATCTTCGTTCCTCCGCCTTGTGTGGTATATGATGACCACCCACACGAGGGACGTGCCCACCACACAGCAAACCACAGCTATGATCACGACTCCCACGGTGGCCCATCCATCGTCATCCAATGACGGGGCGGTCATCTGGGGGGAGTCGCAGGTGGGAGTGGGGATCACACTGAGGCGCACATTGCCTCTCTCAGTTCCCAGGGTGTTAGACATTTCACACGTGTACCTCCCAGCATCACTCACATCTGAATCCACAATAATCAGCAGCTGATTGCCTGCTGCAAAAAAGTGCCTTTCAGTTACTACCAAGGGGCTGTCGTCTTTGGTCCAGTTCAGTCTGGGGGGAGGACTACCTCCAGCAATGCACTGCAGGACAGCTGTTTCTCCTTTGGTGACAATTCGGTCTAACAGAGGCCGCAAAAACGATGGTGTTTCTGAAACGACCATTTTTAAAAACTGTGGTAAATATGTACATAGCAAAATATTTGCCATCTTAACATTCTTCACATGTACAATTTAGTAATAACATTAATTGTATTCATCATGTTATGAACAAGTTATGCTTTTAATTCCCTGACTAAAGGTCCCTGGGTAGCACAAATGGTTTGCACTCGACTACTAACCGAAAGGTTGGCTGTTCGAACCCACCCAGCGGCATCTCGGAAGAAAGGCCTGGCAATCTGTTCTTGTAAAGATTATAACCAAGAAAACCCTATGGAGCAGTTCTCCGTGACACATGGGGTCACTCTGAGTTCAGGGCTGACTGGATGGCAATGGGTTTTAATGAAATTATGCTTCAATATCATAAGACCTAGCACTTAAATTCAAACTGGAAGCTAAAATATTTATTCTCCCACAACTTAATGGACTATTTTTTTTTTTTAAGAGTCCAAATATATACAACAATTGGGATTTCATTATTCTGCTGCCATTTACCCATAACACCATCAACGATAACAATGACTATTTTTATCACCGCTCCCCTCACTACTTCTCTTGCCAAGGTTGGGGAATTGGGCAGGGGGAGCAAAGCAAAAAAATTTCAGGCATTTAAAAAAAATAGAAAATGTATAAAACTAATTTCATGCACAAGAGTATTTTGATGGATTAAAAAAAAAAATCAAAATGTCTAAGTTTTTATCCTGAAACATTCTAGTATGAAATGCCGAGGCTGTTATAAAATTCTGAAAATAATTTACTTTTATTATTTGATGTCTTAACAGATTACTACAATTAACTCTTTCAAGCATTTGTTTAGGAAAAGTTAAAAAAAAAAAAAAACCATTTTCCAGATTGGTATGGTAGGCCAGAGGTCCTTGGATAGTGCAAGTGATTTGTGATCAGCTACTAGCATAGAGGTTGGCAGTTCAAACCCAACTAGTGGTGCCACAGAAGAAAGGTCTGGCAATCTGCTTCTGTAAAGATTACAGTCAGGGAAACCCCATGCAGACAGTTCTACTCTGACACACACAGGGTCGCCGTTAAGTCAGAAGCCGCTTGATGGCATTTTTTTATTGGTATGTTTTATGGTAGACCAAGAAACACAGTAGATCCTTCCGAATTTGTTTATATTTTCTTGTTCCTTAGTTTTTTTGTGTTAACACAATTTTTGAAACAGAATGGGAAGACTCTGTTCCTTTTCCCCTCTCCTCAGAATGGGAGTAGATTCATCTCACTTGCCGCAGACCTGAACATGGAACGCACTCCCCAACTCCCAAGTTTATGAGAATCCATCTGTTCTCTCTTGGAAAGGGCAGTGTCCTATAGATCTCCATCCCTCGCACCTTGTGCCAAATAGGGTGTGTGAGTGAGCCAGTGTCTTTAAGATTGATTTATACCACAGAATCTTAAAAGACTCACTTACCTAGGACAGTCAGAGTTGCGTTTGCAGAAATACTTCCTGCACTGTTTTGAGCTGTACAGCTATAGACTCCGATGTCCTCTATTTTCACATCCACGATAAAGAAGACGTCATCTTCTGGCATAACATGCATGCGTCTCTCCCTTGCAGCAGGGAAGTCTGTGCCCCCGTCCTTCTGCCAGGCTATCTGAGGGGCTGGGTGCCCCACAGCCGCGCACTCCAAGCGCGCCATGGCACCAGCGCGAATAGTAAGGTCCATGGGTATCTTGGTGAATGAAGGAAGCACTGAAATCAGAGAAAAACCGAGGTGTTAGCGCAAAGGATTTCTACAAGTTCACTTTCACTACTCACTCCCCTTTTTTTAAAAAAACATTTACAACAGTCTGATCATACAGGGAAGGCAGGGGTTATGTCCAACTGAAGTGAAGGGAAACTAGGTTGAGATGGAGAGAATGTCTTGCTTGAGGTTACACAGGTAACAGAGATGACAGAGTCAGGATGAAGCTCAGGTCATCTGATCCTCAGACCGGAGGTCTTTCTGCTATTATTGGGCCATTCTTTAGTTCCTTCAATAATTAACTGTGAGATCTTAAGGAAATCACTCACTTTATGTATTTTTTTAAAAAAATTTCTTTGCACTCAAACATTCAATGACTTTAGGTATGTGTTCTTCCCTATAATTTTTAACTCAAAATTGTGCCAGGACTCAGCAACCATTTGTTGAGTGAATCCGTTAAAGAATTCTATCCAAAATCTTCTATCACAGCAAATACAAATGGTTAAATGTTAAAGTAGTAAAAATCCTACTGTAAAAATCGTATACCTGCCACATAAAGCAAATGACGACATACTTTTATTAACACTTGCTGTTGTTAGGTGCTGTCGAGTCGATTTCAACACGGAGACCATACATGACAGAGTAGAACTGCCCCATAGGGCTTCCTAGGATCTTAACGGGAGCAGATTGCTGGGTCTTTTCTCCCACGGAGCGGCTGCTGCGTTCGAACCACTGACCTTTCGCTTAGCAGCCGAGCACTTTAACAATTGTGCTACCAGGGCTTCTTTTATCAACACTAGCTAACTTTATTGCATTTATTAAGCATTTACTACATTCTAGGTATTCTTCTAAATCCTTTAAACACATTATTTTAATGCTCATAATACCCTTATGAAGGTAGATACTATTATCCCCAATTTAAAGATGTAGAAACGGAGACACAGAGCAGTTAAGGAACTTGTGAGAGTCACACGGCCTAAGCAGGCATGCCCGGATTCAAACTCAGATCTCTGAATCAAAGGTGGCGTGTTTTAACACTCTTATTTTGTAGCCTTCTGCATCGAACTAGGGCATCGCAAACTCCCAAATCGCAAAAACTGTCTGGTTCATCACCGTGCTGTTCACCATGCTGAAAACCTTGCTTCGAACATAATAAATGCTTACTCAGATACAAACAGCCGAGAATCTTGATTCTGTGGAGTGGGAGCTGGGGAATGGAAAAGTTAGGTAGGAAAACATGAGCTGAGGACAGGGGCTAGGAATAAGAGAAGGAAAATAAACCAAATGCTATCTGTCTCTAAAAATTATCTTTAAATGCAAAAGGAAAAGTTGGATCACATACTATTTACAGTAAGCTTGGCTTTGACAGAGTAGGATGAACCAAAGTGATTGGAAATGACACACTGATATTTCCCTTCACTGGTAAATTCCACGTTGCGCAGCCGAAGAATGGTGGTGTACTCCATCACCTCGCCGCCTTGGGCCCGAAGGTGTGCATAATTTTCCATTTCAGCATCATGCAGTAGTTCATTGTCTTTTTTCCAAGCAAAAGTCATTGGGGAATCACTGCTGCTGGCAGCCGAGCAGATAAAACTCAAATTGGATCCTTTTATTGCCGACTGTGTTTCTGGCTGAACCGTGATCTGGGGTTTTGGAAAATCATCTGTTCAAAATGGAGAGGAGGAAACAAAACAATGTTAAGGCTCTAAAGGACAAATGCTGCTCAAATGTGAACACCAAGAAGCTCAAAACAAACCATGGCTTAGGTTTTACCTCCTGTGTATCGTTTACAGATGGACTAGCTGTCCTAGTATTGAAATGATACCATGGGAGAGTGCTGATAAAGTAATTCATTTATTTCAAATGGAGACTGAGACCTACTTATTAATTATTATTACCTGAGTGGAGACTAATTTCTGGAATTATCAGAAAACCCATAGTTTATGCCGGACCCCTTGCTTTTTATAAACACAAGAAGAAATTAGTTAAGAAACTTCTAGACTTATGGATCATCTGTGAATGTTACTTTAGGAACTTCAATTTTTACCATGTTCTCCATAAATAAACCAAAAAACCAAACCAGTTGCTGTCGGATTGATGCTGACTTATGGTGACCCCATGTTTGTCAGAGTAAAATTGTGCTCCCTAGGATTTTCGATGGTTGATTTTTCAGAAGCAGACTGCCAGGCCTTTCTTCCGAGGCACCTCTGCGTGGACTGAATGGCCAACTTTTTGGCCAGCAGCTGACAGCATTAACTGTTTGCACTCAGGGATTCCCTCACAAATAAGGAACAGTAACACTAAGAAATTAAAAGTGATTAAAAAAAAATTACTAAATACAGCCACTAACACCTCATTTACCAGAAACAGAGCCAATATTAAAACCCATTGCCATCAAGCCGATTCCGACTCATAGCGATCCTACAGGACAGAGTAGAACTGTCCCTTAGGGATTCCAAAGAGCTGCTGGTGGATTCAAATTGCTAACCTTCTGGTTAGCAGCTGAGCTCTTAACCACTGCACCACCAGGGCAAAACAAAACAAAAAATCCTACAGCAGGAGAAAAAGCATCAACAAAACTGTGAGACACTGGCTTTGGCCTAGAGTTTGAGTAGCCAGTCAATCAAGCTGCTGGGCTACACCGTTGGAACTACATTATAATTAGAGCTAAGGAACTCTTTCACTCTAAGCAGTTATTTTTGGTTCTCTATTAAGTTTTCAAAAAGTTACATTTTGAACTTCAGTTTCTCAGAGGCAGTCTAAACCCCGAAAGAAACATCTAGACCTACCAGAAAAGCTTATGTGTGTGTGAACTGGTGGCCAGGGGGTCGGATGGTGGGGGGCTTGATGCTCTGATTAACTCTGTTACTTTTCAATGCCACGCTTGCATGCTGTAATCAAGATAGCTGCTTCTTACGTATAATTATTCTGAAATTCTTATCTGGAGAATCAATGTTCTCATTCACAAGGGAGGAAGTGAAAATTCTATGGCTGCTGCATATATGTCTCTAAGTAACAGAGACTCCGTTATCTTGTGACTAGAGAATTATTAAACCAGGGCAATCATGGGAGGAAATTGTTCAGGCCCTTATAGCTGAATGCCAAAAACTTACTCAGATCCAAAAGCTACATCAGAAGGTTTATTTCCAGAAACTACTGGCTTTGATTAATGCTGCAACTTAGTAAAATATTTATTATTTTTTCACTTGAACAAAATAAACAATCCTAGGCAAAGTAGTTTTAGGTAAAATCTTAAATGCCAATGCAAGACAAAGGTTCTGCGATACCTTAACACACGTTTAAATTTAAGTAAATTTTGATTTCATGTTTTATACACATACTTATTTTTGCAAAGGTCTTCATGGCAACTAACAGTAAACAGCAGAGGAATGGGGTGGTCAGAGGCTGCTCTAGGGAGAGGAACATTTGTTTTTTTGATCCAGATCTGTTACTAATTAGTTATATGAACTCTGGGTAAGCAGATCTCTAATGCTGAAATTCTTAGCTACTAAAACAATGAACCTTAAAATCATTTATAATAAATTCAAACTTTCTGTTGCTTATAGCGCTTTATTCACCAAGAGTTAAATTTTTACCAGCCCACAAATCATTAGCTAATAATTCTTCCTTTCCACCCCACACAAATAGCATTTGCACAGGGTTTACTTGACTCTCTTTACAGAACTCGTGAGCCGCCCTACAACTCCCGCAATGCAAAAAGTAGCAGAATTCCCATTCTGTAGATGCAGAGACTGAGATTTTGGAAATTTAAGTTAAGTAGAGAGGATAAGTCATTTGAACCCACCAGCTGCTCCTTGGGAGAAAGATGTGGTAGTCTGCCTTAGACTCAAGATTTACAGCCTTGGAAACCCTATGGGGCAGTTCTACTCTGTCCTAACCGACCACAGCAACAGTTTTTGTTTAAAATTTTAGAGAGGATAGGGCTATCCCTCAATTCTCCCAAGATCCAGTATCAATTTCTCTTTACCAAACCACCTGATGCCAAAATATGATGAAGACATTTTAGAAAACTCTCTTTTCCATCTGTAAAATTAAACTAATCAGCAAACTGCAGATCGATTTTGATTTACTTCAGTAGAAATAAAAGGTTTATTAAAAGAACACAAGTCTATTCAAAACCATTATTTGGATAAATGGGAGGGGAAAAAGAATGAGCAAAACAAAAGGGCAACAGTTATACTTACCACACACAAAGCCATCTGGGCTGACAGCAAAAATACTTCTTCCTTTTAGCAACTGAGGATGGGCACAACTGGCATTTACAAAGCTCTGAAAGTTATTTTCTGCCACCCACTGTGGGAGCCATTTTAGTTGGCAATCACACAAAAGGCTTGATGTATTTAAATGCCTGAAGAGAGTAATTACATTAATTTGTTTTGTATGAAATGCAGATTTTTACAAGTAAACTAGACTCAAATAAATATTAACAAAGCTACGGACTTGGAAACCAAATACACATACCCCGCTGTAATTAATATTCTACAGTTCCTTTTAAGAAGGAGCCCTGATGGCGCCATGGTTAAACACTCAGCTGCTAACCAAAAGGTCAGGGGTTTGAACCCAACAACCGTTCTTCAGGAGAAAAGACCTAGTGATCTGCTCCTGTAAAGATTTCAGCTTAGGAAACCCTATGAGGCAGTCCTCTGACATACAGGGTCTCATGAGTCAGAACTGACTTGACAGCACACAACAAGTCTGTCTTAAAATACAAGAAATGTTAACAAGAGTGATTATTACTGTCCTACTTGAAAAAGAAGTGCCAATATATCAAAATACCCTAAAAACCAGTTGTCACTGAGTTGACTGCAACGCATGAGGACCCCACATGTGTCAGAGGAGAAGTGTGCCCCAAAGGGTTTTCAATGGTTGATTTTTCGGAAGTAGATCTCCAGATCTTTCTTCTCAGGCACTTTTACATGGATTCGAACCTACCACCTTTTGGTCAGCAGTTGAGCACGTTAATCGTTTGTACCACCTAGGGACTTTTTTTTTTTTTTTTTTATTCCAATCCTTAATGTAATCTAACAAATAAACTCCTTTTGTTTTCTGGTAGAAAAATTAAGTTACAGCCTAGGATGACCCACCCCATGATAAGTTTCTCCCCTGTATTTCATTTGAAAATCTTCGAAGGAAAAGGAAAGCTTACAATTGTTGAAGTTTCTTCATCTGTGAAAATGCATTGCCTTGTAATGACATGATTGCATTGTTGCTCAGGTCTCTGGAAAAAACCATCAAATCAAATACATCAGAAGATGTGGCCATTATGTGTCTTGAGGCAGAATCCAGGCCCACATTACCCACCTCATTCACCAAACAATCTATGCAATGAAGTGCATGAAGGAGGCAACTCCAGGAGAACCCACTACAAAGCTTGGATTGAAGAATATCTGTATCAGAAGCAGGTTCTCTTACGGTGAGAGAGATGAACTATGTGCAAGTTATTTGACTCGTGGCGGCCCAATCTCTTCTGCTATATTATTTTCCTGTATTCCTCATTATTCAAATTGGTAACCATTAGTAACTTTTAAATACACAAATAAAATTCCTCATAATTTTGCTTTCGAAAAACCATCCTTTATAGAACACTTTCTATGCTATTCACTGTGTTAAGTGATTTACATATATCACTCCATTTATTCCTCACAGCTACCCAAAAGAAGATGGTATTACTATCTTGCTTAGCCTGAAAGGGGCAGATAGTATTTAAACCCCATTATTTTTAATCCCCAAACTTATGCTCTTGACCGCTAGTTTATTCTGCCCCATACTGCTCACTACCGTAAATGCAGTAAGCTGTTCAGACAAGATGTGCTTGTTAAAACAAACAAGCAAAAACACCCACTTCAGATGGCTCATTTATAAAATGAGAGAATACTCTGGGCTGATTTTATTTTCAACCAGGACTTACAGGAAGTTTGAATTAAAGTACTCTCCACAATGATTACTCCTCTGAGTACTACTCAGAGTATACAAAAGGGATTTTGATTGAAACAAGTGGCAAGAGAGGAAGAGAATGAAGTTACTAGAACATGGGGGGAGACCAGGCTAGGAAAGTTCATGAATGTTTAGAAAACCGAAGCAGAGGTTAACACTCCACTGATCCACTCATTCATCCCATCCTCCCAGAAATAGAATGGACCAGATGACAAACCTTTGGGCTAGTTTTCCTTTGAAAATATTTTCAGTAAGTACAGTGTCACTGGTGTGTCCTTCCAAAACCCTGCTTTGTAGAATTACTCTACTGACAATCTGTGCTGCTACACTGTCAGTATGGCCTGCAATCCACAGCTCCCTCAATCTAACAGGTACAGTCAGAAGGCAACAACCAAGTGGAGTTTACAGGTCACAGCCAAATCTTCACCCTCAATACACAGCACAAATGACAGCAAATCAAATGTGTACTTTAAATCGTTACTTCTTTTGTTCAAATTAATAGATTAGATTAAGGATTAGATTAGATTAGTTAATAGATTAAAACTTCTGACAGCAAAGATTCCTTAATAGTCAGAATAGGCATAGTCTACACTACTTCTGTACTTTTGCTGTATAAGCGGAAAGTGCATGTTGCTGTTGTTAGGTGCCATCGAGTAGGTTCCGACTCATGGTGACCCTATGTGCAACAGAACGAAACACTGCCCAGTCCCGTGCCATCCTCACAATCGTTGTTATGTTTGAGCCCACTGTTGCAGCCACTGTGTCAATCCACCTCATTGAGAGTCTTCCTCTCTTTTGCTGACCCTCTACTTTACCAAGCATGATGCCCTTCTCCAGGGACTGGTCTCTCCTAATAACATGTCTAAAGGACATGAGACGAAGTCTTGACATCCTTGCTTCTAAGGAGCATTCTGGTTGCACTTCTTTGAAGACAGACTTGTTCGTTTGTCTGGCAGTCCATATACCCATGGTTATAATGCAGCTGCTTGGTTCAATTAGTCAAAACCTGATGCCATGTAGATTCGGACTCCTGTCAAGGTTGACTAGTTTTGCTCTCCTAGTGGCTTAAAGTTCCTGAGTCCCTAAATGGCATTTCAAAAATGTGTGCAGGATTTACTGGGGGTTAGGGTAGAGATTTGCAAGCAAGAGACAGTGTGACTCGGGACACTAAGGAAGCACATAGGCTGTCCAGTGGAATCAATGAACCTTCAGAACCTCTGCTTTTTAAATTAAAAATAAGGATGATAATTATAGATATTAAATAGTTTTTTTTGTGAGGCTTAAATAAGACAATATATATACCAGGCATAGCCTGGTACATTGTGGGTGCACAATAAATGGCAGTTTTGGTTTTTATTTTAATTAAATGTAACCCCACTCCAGGAAAACAACTAAAAGTAAGCCCAATGACATGTAGCAATGTCAGTAAATGCAAAAGAAAACATATGACTGTATACTTCCACAGATAGATGGATAGATAACAGGTAGATTTGTAAATATATGCTTTACAGTGCTGAGAGGATGCCAACAACATTACATTCTTTTTAATCTTTCAAGAAGCATAAATAGATAACCATCTTGGACTATCTTTAAAAGAAAACCCATTGCCACTGAGTCAATTCTGACTCACATCGACCCTACAGGACAGAGTAGAACTGCCCTGCTCCACAGGGTTTCCAAGGAGTGGTTGGTGGATTCTAACTGTCGACCTTTCTGGTTAGTAGCCATAACTTTTAACCACTGCACTACCAGGGCTCCAGACTATCTTTAGGGTGATTAAATTCCAGCTACTTACAGGTGTTCTAATGCATCCAAACCAGTGAAGGCTTTTTTGGTAATAGACCTAATCCGGTTTCCTTGGAGTATTCTGAAAAAAATTACGTTGGAACGGTTAATAAAAACCATTTGAGGTGGGAGAGTGCTCTCACAAAAAGAAAACCACTTTTGAAATCATTTGTGAACAATTCTGTTTTTTTTCAATTAAACTACATATCCTGTAAAAATGTGTTCATGTCATCTATTTCAGTAATACAGTTCCGCATGGTTTTCAAAGTATACAACCAACAGCTCAACAAAAACAAGTATTCCATAAATACTACTCTGATGGTTCAATCAAAACAGTGATTTCTCGAAGTCTTTTTAGGAATAGGTAGGAAGTTTATTCAAAATAAATTGTCTTAAAACTACAATAAATACAACTGTTAACAGTGGAGTGTTCCTCCTCACCCTCCCTCTCCAGGGGTACCTTTATCTTCCACAGGGCTCTAGGGCTATATGGAACTCAATTTGAGAACCACTGGCTTAAGACACATAGGTTGGCCATCTGCAAGTTCATATTATGGTTGGATGTAAATACATTTTAGCCTGTATTATTTGGAACCTACTGCAGTATTATTGGTGGATACTGAATCACCTCATTTAAAAATTCCTATCAGTAAAAAACAATGTAGAAGGTTTCAAAACGTTGAAGTTAGTTAAGTGCACTAACTTTTATACAATAAGAATCCCCAAAAGTCTAAGCACACAAAATCATTTAAAATTCTTATCTAGACAATAAAATGTTAAATAAAACTCTTTTACCCAAGGAAGACAAGCTAATTAAAACTCATCTTGTATACTAGCACTCATTCTGAGAAACGATGAGTAGCAACCAGATTATGCACCTATTTCCAAACTCTTTAAGATGCCAAACTGTGGAACTGACTTCAGTTGAGACACATTTTTTTAGGTCAAAGAGTGAGTCAAATTACGAGGCAAATCATACTCACAGCTGCCTCAGTTTGTCAAGCCCAGAGAAAGCACCATTCATGTCTTCAATGGTCCAGGAAATTTCATTGTTCTTCAGATCCCTAATTAAAACAAGGTCTGCTACTGAATCTAGCACCAGGTACTTAGAAAAGATACACGCATTCTCTCTACAGTTCTGATCAGAAGTCTAAGACCACCAGCCAGGTAGCATGTAATGTCTAATAAATCCCTCTGAATTTCCTCCATCATCTTCACCCCTTTCAAAACAATGGGAAATCTCTTATCTCCCCAATATACCTCTTACACTCTGCCTTGCTCCCCAACAACATATTAAGTGTTTGCCCAAAATCAGAACAGCTGGCCAATACGCAGGTTTGGGCCCTATTAATTTCCCTATCAAGATGACTAAATTCTGAAAAATGTAAATAGTCTGAAAAATACAATAAACCTTAAACCACCATCCCAACCACACAAGGAGGTGCTCGCCAAAACATACAGCGTGTCTTTCAATTATGTAACTCTTCAAGTTCTGAATGAAGCTAAAGGTTCCAACAGTGCAAAAATCAGACGCCCATTGCAAAACATTCAATTAACATTTGAGAGATTTCTCAGAGGTCAATTAATTCAACTGTATCTTCTTTCTGTTAGGACAGAGGCCAGGTCCTAGATATAACCGGCATTATAAACAGGCTCCTTCCTTTGCTGGCCTTTGCATATCCTTTCTCTTTGGGTAATTTTTAATCTGCGTTTTATAAAGAAAATTAGGAAATCTAAAATTGTTTCCCTCTTAAGCAGTTACTAACTTCCTGGAGATCCTGAGAGGGTAAACTGTAATTACCAAAACAATCTGATCACTGTCGTTTTCAATCCTTTTAAGAATCACATATGGATGAAATAGGCCTATTTTAATCAAACTGATCTGGGAAAGATTAAGACTACTTCTGAGGCTGTACGCATTTCCTTCACAACAAAGGAAATACGCTTGGAGAAAAGTAGGCACATTTAGGAGCAAATTAGGTTCATGTACCGAGAGCAAAATGTGTAACTTACAAAGTCTTTAAACTGGAAAGGCCCCGGAAGGCACAATCAGCAATGTAGTTGACTTTGTTGTTCCCAATGTGCAGCGTATTTAGTAAGCTCAGGCCAAGGAAGCTTGAATCATCCAACCTTGATAAGTGATTGAAAGCCAGGTCCCTGCAAAGAAAAACATAACAAAAACAAAGAATAGCTTTAATTTTTCAATTCATCACAATGATCTGCTTTCCAAAAAAAAGAAGAAAAAAAAAAAAAAACCCAAAACAGGTAATAAAGGCAACTACAATGACCCTTATTTAATGCTGAGGTCAACATAATTTCTAATGCTAGTAATTAAAACAAAATATATTGTCTTTATTTGAACATGACCAACGTTCCTTTAGCCAACCTGACACAGAGCTGAAATGGCAGAGTTGGCTTCAACTTATCACAACAAAAATACGACTAAGTTGCATGTGGAAATAAATAAATAAATAAAGCTGTCACCTTGGAAACTTCGTTATGAAAATTTCACAGATGACTGGTGAGAACCGCCATGCTCTGGCATGATCCCTGCTCTTAAACCTGAAGAGGATAAAAGGCAACTCACAGCTCACTGAGTTTCTGGCAGAACTCCCAGGCATCAGGGCTGATCCTGTTGATGGCATTTTGGCTGAGATGAAGTTCCTGCAGCATCAGCAAGCCGTAAAGCCAGCCTTTGGTAATCTCTGTTAGGTTGTTATGATCCAGCTGCCTATATTTACAATAGGAACCAACAGGACGATCAAAAGTTTACTATCTAGTCTTTTCAAAGGGGACCTATGATTACAACCTATTATATATTCCTACTGTTACTAGATGTTTAGCTTTTATTCTATAAAAACATCAGCAAAAGATACTATGTGTTTATAAATCCTCAATCACCATTACCCAGAAAAGAAAATTAAATTATAACTAGAATTATAATAAATTATGAGATTTTCACACAGGATTTCAAACCAGAGTTACTGAATGTTCACTGAGCGTTCTATAATCAACATCACCTGAGTGGAGACTGGGACAACCAACACTTACAGGATTTCCATGTTGCTCAGCCCCCAAAAAGCTCCATCCATAAGTTTTGTTATTCCATTTCTTTGCATTTTCAGAGACTTCAGAGCACCAAGCCCTTGAAATGTGAGTCCATCTACATTTTTAATCTTGTTTCGGTTCAGTTCACTGCATTGGATATTAAACAGTTAGTTTATAAGACTAAGGAGGTAGTAATAAAATGTGACATGGCTACAGTATAGTTAAACCAGTCAATGTTAAATTATACCCAATGTTTCAAATTTCTAAACATTTTGACTGGGAAGAATTTTGGTTTAGTAGCAGTGAGTAAATTTCCTTCTGAAGTGTGAGATTTATTTTGGGAAGATAAAATACGGAAACTCAACTGCAGTTTAATTTCTAATCTATTGCCCACTCAGTATAGAAGTAAACTGATTAACACTTGTTTTATGATCCAGAATGAGAACATTGAATTTTACATTAAAACAAGCTCTTTTCAAGAGCAGCGCCGTCACGTTTACCCTGCTCAATCTGCTTACAAAAGTTGGCTTTTATCTTTCATGATTCTTTTTATGTTTGATGCTTTTTCTTTAAGGTGAACCTTGAAGTGTAAACCTTGGCTGCACACTGGAAATCATCTGGGGAGTTTTAAAATTTACCGAAGCCTAGATTCTAACCTCAGAGGTTCTCATATAATTGGTCAAGGGTGTGGCCTGGGCATTTGGATTTTTAAAAGCTCCCCAAGTGTCTGTAATGTGCAGCCGAGGTTGAAAACCACTAGTGCAGGAGCCTGTTCACAGATCATTCTCCCATTATTAAGCAGACAGTGCTTTACAGCCACTTTAGCTATTAGAGACTCCTGGAGTTGTCTGTATTATTCTCATAAACCACAGCTGCTGAGAATCCCCACGATTTCTTCAGTGCCACAATGACGCCTTTGTAAGGAGGTTGTTCAGTGATTACACTGGGCACTCCTTCAGTAACAACCTAATGTGTCTTGTCAGGCAGAAGCGTGCACCAGGTGACTTTTAAGATTCTTTCCAATTCAGAGATTCTACAACTCTAGTTTCTCAAAGGAAAGGCGACCACATCCTGGCTTCTAAACTCCTTTTGCCACATTGTGGTTTTTAGGGGACAGACACCTAGGGTTTCTAAGAGGTGAAGAAACGATATGTATGAGGCTTTTACTTACAGGTGCTGCAGTTGGGGAAGTTTAAACATCTTGGGTGGTATAGTTGACAGTCGGTTCCTGTTCAGCTTCAACACCAGGAGTGTGTTGGCCAAACTGTCAAAACAACTAGGTTCCATGGATGTGACTCGGTTGCTGTTCATATATCTGTTGAAAGTGTGAAGATAAGTTCCTTCTTTCTGGTTTCTTTGGGAAGGTAATAGGCATGCATTATCTGTATCATAAAGGATCTCCAGACAACCTGACCATCACTTGCAATAATGGACACTTAATTACTATTTGGGACCTACAGACCAGTATTTAAAAAAGAAAAAACTGTTGCCACTGACTCAACCCGGACTCACAGCCACCCTATAGGATGGAGTAGAACTGCCCCATAGGGTTTCCAAGGAGAAGCCAAGCTCTTAACCACTGCCCCACCAGGGCAATTAACACACACCGCTAGGCAAAGAGTTATTGGAGTATTTGAAGATTACAAAAGAAATTGTTAGAGCTATTTATCTACTTTTTTGGAATCTATTTATTAATAAAGCACAGCAACGGTTTAATTATTTTTCAAAAAGAAGTGCCTGTTACCCCATGTAGTTTTTCTAGCACTTACAGGACATTAAATTTTTATAATCCAAGAGTGTAAGAATAAAATGAAGACTGTGATTACTCATGCTTATGCCAAGCAAATTACAAGCCAATGAAAACGTTCCATTTTGGATCTACCGGCAATAAAACAGGCTGTCTACTCTATCTTAAAGTTTACCTTTTCATTACACCACCATATTTTCATTCTAGTTGTTGTTAGGTTCTGCTGAGTTGGCTCCCACTCATGGTGAATTATGTATTATATGGGATATAAAATTAAGAGGCATCTGACCTAAAGTAAAAACAGCTCAACTAATGCTAAGGCCCAGTGTAACCTTTCACACAGATTCAAACCTTGCTGCTTAGGAACCAACCCCATCATTAAGGAAATGCTTTCCCTGTGGTCAGGGGTCTGTAACCAAAACCACTTTGTGTCCAGTCTCCCTGGGAGATCTTATGCTCTGGGTGAGGTAATGTTTAACAACCTGCTCCCAACAGTATCATCACGCCATCGTCATGCCATTGTTTTGTGACAGTCATGAGACCCCCACCCACAACCACATATCTTGTAATTATATCTTTTAGCCAATCAAGGTATTCCAGCTGTATTAGTGTAACCAATACTGCTAAAAATCACACTTCACTTTGTCTCCTTTTTGACTGACCTCAATCACTGTAAGCCAATCAGAATTGGCCTTTCTTACTTTCTTACTGGCCTGACAGAGACTGGAGACACCCGAAGAGTATGGCCGTCGGACAGATACCCCTTTAGCTCAGTAATGAAGTCACTCTTGAGGTTCACCCTTCAGCCAAAGATAAGACAGGCCCATAAAACAAAATAAAACTAAAGGGGCACACCAGCCTAGGGACAAGGACTAGAAGGCAAGAGGGGACAAGGAAAGCTGGTAATACAGAGCCCAAGGTTGAGAAGGGAGTGTGTTGAAACGTCGTGGGGTCGTTAACCAATGTCATAAAACAATATGTGTACTAACTGTTTAATGAGAAACTAGTTTGTTTCTGTAAACCATCTAAAATACAATAAAAAAAAAAAAATTTTTTTAAAAAGGAATGATTGTGCTTTCTAGTTCCTCCTACGGTACTATAATTAGGTGTGATTTGCATCCCCTCCCTGGGTTTTCATGAGCTTCAGACCCTGAGGCTTTCACGTTCCCCCATTTGAATGGTATCTTGGCTTCAACAAATCTCTCTGATTTCCTTTAACAGAGGTAGTCATTTCTCTACAACAATATAAAAAAGGAAACACTGTCCAGTCCCACGCAATCCTCGAAAGCACTGATGTTTGAGTCCATTGTTGCAGCCAACATTTTCACTACAAGTGAAAATTTTTGTTAAAGAAAATTTCACTTACAGATACTTGAGTTGTAGGGATGGAAATGCCATTTTAAGCACGGAAATATTATTGCTGCTTAGGTCCAAAGTTTCGAGGGACTGGAATTGTTTCAGATGTTCGGGCACTATTTCAACAATTCTGTTTCCGGCTCTGGAATTTAAGGATAGTACAGATAACAGGGTTAATGGTACAACAATTTGAAAGCACAAAAGTATTTTCTATTCCCAACTTGTTCCTTGGAAATATGAAAACCTGATTTTTCTTATGACAATTTTCAAATGTTAAACAGCAATATTACAGACCGTTTAATTTTGCATTAAATAAAACTAGCTGCCATCGAGTTGATTCTGACTCATGGCAACCCATGTGTGTTCAGAGCAGAATTGTGCTCCACAGTTTTTTCAATGGCTGATTCTTCTGAAGTAAATCACCAGGACTTTCTTCGGATGACCTGCAGTGGACTTGAACCTGCAAGCTTCTGGTTAGCAGCCAAGCTCATTAACCATTTGCACTGCCAAGGGACTTGCATAAAATAAAAACCAAAAAACCAAACCCGTTGCCATCGAGTCGACTCTGACTCACAGCGACCCTACAGGACAGAGCAGAACTGCCCCCTAAGGTTTCCAAGGAGCACCCGGTAGATTCAAACTGCCGACCTTTTGGTTAGCAGACGTAGCTTTTAACCACTGCACCAGCAGGGTTTCCTGTACAAAACAGTAACTCATGATATCAGGACATATGAAAAATTTTCCTATCTAGTTCTAGGGTAGAAATGTAATAGCTGTGGTCATCCAAATGCTGTGCACTTAAACAGAACGGTTTGATTTCCCAGTTTGTTGTTTTTGTTGCTGGTCCTTCTTCCTTTTCATCTTATCAAGCGATACGTGAGTGCTGAGCTGGCTCATTAGGCACTCACGTTAGTTCTGACTTATTTCTAATTCTCCTCTTGGAAAGTAGTTACAATATAGGTGTCATAAGGGAGCCCTTTTCCTCTAAAAAATGGCGAATTTCAATGGACCGTCATAGTCTTCAAAACCACTAGACAGGCTTCAGGGCTTTGGATATTAAAAAACTATTACAAAGGAGCCGTGGTGGCGCAGTGGTTAAGAGCTCAGCTGCTAACCAAAAATTTGGCAGTTCGAATCT
Source organism: Dugong dugon (assembly GCA_030035585.1). Classification (NCBI taxonomy): domain Eukaryota; kingdom Metazoa; phylum Chordata; class Mammalia; order Sirenia; family Dugongidae; genus Dugong; species Dugong dugon. Next base: position 13,750,751 of record CM057465.1, read on the forward strand.
ACCAGCCACTCCTTGGAAACTCTATGGGGCAGTTCTACTCTGTCCTATAGGGTCACTATGAGTTGGAGTCAACTTGACAACAGTGGATTTTTTGGTTTTGGTTTATTACAGATGAAACTATTACAGAAGAAATAATCCCCGGGAGTAATTAGATTTTATTAATATATTTTTAACAGAAGTCTCAAATGCTTTGAAGACCAGATTGTACAGTCCAATATGGCAGTCACTAGCCACATGTGGCTATTTAAATTAATTAAAATTAAATACAATTAAGAAGTCTGTTCCATAATCACACCAGCCACATTTCAAGAGCTCAATACCCACACAGGGTTAGTAGCTATCACAGCAGACAGGTACATACAGAATATTTCCACCATCATGGAAAGTTCTATTGGTTCAGCATTGTGCTAAACTGTAAGTAAGGAAGAAAAAAGCAGGAAAAAAAGGCCGAGTCAAAGCACTTAAAAAATCATCAGTACAATGGCTCTCAAGGGGAAATTCAACTTCAGAAAATAAGAACCAAACAGATATGCAAGCCATATTCCTTGAAACATTTGCTTGAAATTAGGTCAGGTAACTTCGTCTTTTACAGGGGAAAATAACATACCAAGGAAACAAGGCTACAAGTATTAACAGTCTACCTAAAAATCATAGAAAAGTATTCTCTTCACTACCCAAGAACAATGAAACAATCTGAGACCCCTAAGCAGAATGCTGTATGCTATACAAGTCACCCACTACTCATCTGTCAGTTTTCATACTGTGGTGACTTGTGTGTTGCTGTGATGCTGGAAGTTGTATCACCGGTATTTCAAATACCAGCAGGGTCAACCATGGCGGACAGGGTTCAGTGGAACTTCCAGACTAAGACAAACTAGGGAGAAGGATAATACATTGAAAATTTGGCCAGCGAAAACCTCATGGTTAGCAGTGGAACATCGTCTGCTATAGTGATGGAAGATGAGCCTGAGGTTAGAAGGTGCTCAAAATAAGACTGGGAAAGAGCTGCCTCCTCAAAGTGGAGTCGACCTTAATGATGTGGATGGAGTGAAGTGTTCAGGACCTTCATTTGCTGACGCGGCACAACTCAAAATGAGAAGAAACAGCTGCAAACGTCCATTAATAACAGGAATGTGGAATGTACGAAGTTTGAATCTAGGAAAACTGAAAGCTGTCAAAGTGAAAAGGAATGCATAAATAACAACATCCTAGGCATCAGTGAGCTGAAATGGACTGGCATTGACCATTATGACTGGACAATCATATGGTCTACTATGCTGGAAATAACAAAGAGGAATGGTATTGCATTCACTGTCAAAAAGAACATTCCAAGATCTATCCTGAGGTATAATGCTGTGAATGATAGGATAACAGGCCATACGCCTACAAGGAAGACCACTTAATATGACTATTGTTCAAATTTACACACCAAACACTAATGCCAAAGAAGAATAAATTGAAGATTTTTACCAACTTCTGCAGTCTGAAAGTGATCAAATATGCGATCATGATGCACTGTTAATTACTGGTGATTGGAATGCAAAAGTTAGAAAGAAGAAGGATCAGTAGTTGGAAAATATGGCCTTGGTGATAGAAACGATGCAGAAATTGCATGACAAAATTTTGCCAAGACCAGTGACTTCTTCATTGAAAATACCTTTTTTTTTTCAACAATATAAACAGCAACTACAGATGTGGACCTCACCAGATATAATACAATGAAATCAAACTGACTGAAGCTGTGGAAAGAAACAATGGAGAAGCTCATCATCATCAGTGAGAATAAGGCCAGGGGCCAACTACAGAACAGGCCATCAACTGATCAAATGCAAGTTCAAGCTGAAACTGAAGAAAATTAAAACAAGTCCATGAGAGCCAAAGGACAACCCTGAGTATATCCCACCTGAATTTAGAGACCATCTCAAGAGCAGATCTGACACACTGAACACTAATAACTGAAGACCACATGAGTTATGGAATGACAACAAGGACATCATACATGAAGAAAGCAAAAGGACATTAAAAAGACAGGAAAGAAAGAAAAGACCAAAACGCATGTCAAAGAGACTCTGAAACTTACTTTTGAATGCAGAATAGCTGAAGTGAAAGGAAGAAATGAAGTAGAAGAGGTGAACAGAAGATTTCAAAGGGTGGCTTGAGAAGACAAAGTATTATAATGAAATGTGAAAACACCTGAATTAGAAAATCAAAAAGAAGAACATGCCCAAGGCATTTCTCAAGCTGAAAGAACTGAGGAAACAGTCATGCCTCGAGTTGCAATAATGAAGGATTCTAAGGGCAAAATGCTGAACGACACAGGAAGCATCAAAAGAAGATGGAAGGAATACACAGAGTCACTGTACCAAAAAGAATTGGTCAACGTTCAACCATTTCAGGAAGTAAAATATGATCAAGAACCCATGCTACTGAAGGAAGAAGTCCAAGCTGCACTGAAAGCATTGGCAAAAAACAAGGTTCCAGGAATTGTCGGAATACCAATTGAGATATTTCAACAAACAGATACAACGATGAAAGCACTTATTCTTCTATGCCAAGAAATCTGGAAGACAGCTACGTGGCCAACTGACTGGAAGAGATCCATATCTGTTCCCATTCCAAAGAAAGGTGATCCAATAGAATGTGGAAATTACCGAACAATATCATTAACATCACACCCAAGTAAAACTCTGCTGAAGATAATTCAAAAATATTTGCAGGAGTACACAGACAGTGTCATGGATTGAATTATGTCCCCCCAAAAAAGTGTGTATCAATTTGGCTGGGCCATGATTCCCAGTATGTGTGGTTGTCCTTCATTTTGTGATTGTAATTTTACGTTAAAGACAATTAGGGTGGGATTGTAACACCCTTACCAAGGTCACATCCCTGATCCAATGTACAGGGAGTCTCCCTGGGGTGTGGCCTGCACCGCCTTTTATCTTACAAGAGATAAAAGGAAAGGGATGCAAGCAGAGAGTGGGGGACCTCATACCACCAAGAAAGCAGTGCCAGGAGCAGAGCGTGTCCTTTGGACTGGGAGTTCCTATGCAGAGAATCTCCTAGTCCAGGGGAAGACTCATGACAAGGACCTTCCTCCAGAGCCAACAGAGAGAGAAAGTCTTCCCCTGGAGCTGACGCCCTGAATTTGGACTTCTAGCCTACTAGACCTTGAGAAAATAAATTTCTCTTCATTAAAGCCATCCACTTGTGGTATTTCTGTTGTAGCAGCACTAGATGACTAAGACAGACAGGGAACTGTAAAAAGTTCAAGCTGGTTTCAGAAGAGGATGTAGAACAAAGGATATCACTGCTGATGTCAGATGGGTCATGGCTGAGAGCAGAGAATACCAGAAAGACGTCTACCTGTGTTTAACTGACTATGTAAAAGCATTCGATTGTGTGGATCATAACAAATTATAGATAACACTGCAAAGAATGGGAATTCCAGAACACTTAATTGTGTGCATGAGGAACACATACATAGACCAAGAAGACCCAGCCTTTTGAACAGAACAAGGAGATACCGCATGGCTTAAAATCAAGAAAGGTGTGCATCAGGGTTGTATCCTTTCACCACACTTATTCAATCTGTATGCTGAGCAAATAATTCAAGAAGCTGGACTATATGATGAAGAATGGGGCATCAGGATTTGATGAAGACTCATTATCAACCTGCGTTATGCAGATGACACAACCTTGCTTACTGAAAAGTGAAGAGGCCTTGAAGAACTTACTGATGAAGGGCAAAGACCACAGCCTTCAGTATGGATTATACCTCAACATAAAGAAAACAAAAATCCTCACAACTAAACCAATAAACAATATCATGATAAATGGAGAGAATATTGAAGTTGTCAAGGATTTCATTTTACTTGGATCCACAATTGTGGGGATATGTGTCATTAAAATATGGATGTATAAAAGCCTCTATGCTGCACAACATGTTGAGACTTGTCACGACTTGTTTTTCCAAACCCGTTACTGATTGGCTTGTTTACCTAATTCCTCCTCCCTTGCCCGAAACTTATTGTTATTCACCCAAAGCCCATTGTTCTGTTATTTGCTTCACTGTTTGCTGTATTGATTATAAAATAAACTGGGACTGAAGCTGTGTTCGACTCCTCAGTGACCCTCCTGGCCCCACTTCTCTGTAAGAGTTGTGGCATTGGTTATTGTCTCTGAAACCCCGACAACCATTGCCGCTGCGACAGATGGTGCCCCGTGTGAGGACAGACTGCCGTATAGCTGCAGAGGCGCCCTCACACTCAATCCCTTTAGGTGGTGAGTATCGGATGTCCATTTCAGGCTGTTTAAAGGCACAGCCCAAGAGTGGCAGGGTTTTTCCGTGGGCAGAATTTTCCCGAACGCTCTCAGATCAGGCTGCTTTAGCCCCAGAGCAGCAGGTCTTTCCTGACTGCTCCCAAGGGATTTCAGGCTTCAGGCCAGGAGTTTTCCTATCATTCTTTCCTTCATTTTCCTATTCCTCCTCGCTATGGGGAATTCTCTTTCTCCTGAGCAGCGTCAACACAAAACCCAGTTGTTGGGGTTGTTAAAGGCCTCCAAGCTTAAGGTGTCAGAAGAAGCCCCTATCCAACTTCTGCTTTTAATTGAATCTGCCATTTCCCGACAGGTAGACAATCAACAAGCAGCTGAAGTTCTTTGCCTCCAGCTTGCCTGTGAAAATGCTAATGCTGACTGTCGGGCTGTTTTAGCTCTCTTAAAGGCACAGTGTCCCCGCTGTGTAAAGGCTTTCATTGGGCTAATATAGTCTGGGTTTCTCTATGCTACAGCCCTTTCTGGAGAACATTCTACTCATGCCTGTCGTCATTTCACCCAAGCCATGGCAACTATGGGATGTCCCCAAGCCATTAAAACTGATAATGGGCCTGCATATATTTCCGCTAAATTTCAACAATTTTGTGCCACTTGGGATATTCTTCACACCACTGGCATTCCTTATAACCCTCAAGGGCAAGCCATAATTGAACGTGCCCATCATACTCTCAAACAGCTCTTAAATAAACAAAGGGGGGAGATGATGGGTCTAGAGTATGTGACCAAAATGAAAGACTTGCCAAAGCTCTCTTTATTTTTAACTTTTTATCGATTGCTAAAGATGATCGCACTGCTTCAGAATGACATTTTATCCCCTCTGACATCCGACCTTGCCCACAGGTCCTCTATAAAGATCCTCAAAATCTGTCTGGCAAGGACCTGTAGAATTACTAACCTGGGGTCGAGGGTATGTGGCTGTTTTGTCTCCTACAGGTCCACTTTGGATTCCCGCTCCCGCTGCGGTGCGGCCCGCACTCCATCCTACCCGCAGCGCTCCAAGCCCAGTCCCAGGTTGCCACTGCCCGGGCTCGCTGGCCCGGTCGCCTGGGGTGTCGCTGCTCGGGACGGCCTCGCCTGGCAGCTCTGGGCAGGCAAGAGCGGGCTCTGTGCTCTGGCCGCGACTAGGGGTCCCGGACGCACCCCGCGCTGTGGCTCCCCTGCGCACCGGCACACTCTGCCCTGAACCTCTGCCCCTTCCTTTCTCTGAACCGCCACCACCACCCCTTCGGTGGCTGCCATCCGACCCGACTCCAGAGCTACAACTGACACTGGCACCTCTTCCCCCAGGGATGGACACTGAACAACGGAGATCTGCAATATTGGTAACATGGGGAGGTCTGAAAGTCCTCTCCTCCAAAGCTGAGCATATCATCTCAACTACAGGTGCCCCACTTACACCTGAAAACCTGTTTCTAGCTATGGTTTCCCTCGTGATAATCAATCCTCAATAGTCATCCTATATTATCTTGTTAATCAGTAATTTGTTAATCAGTAAGTTCCCAATGAAAATTGGTCATGTGTAAACGCCTCTATATTTTCTGCTTCTCCTAGTTAGATGCTTCTGTATAGATAGATTTCTAAGTTAGATGATTCCTTTCCAATTGATAGTAAATTTGTGTAGATCAGTGTTTGTTTGATTGTTAAATCTGTTACGATGTATAAATTGCCCTTCCTAGTGATTCCCTTCCAAGTAATAGTGAAACTGTGTAAATCATTGCTTGTTTGTTAATGAATCTTTGAGCCTTTATAAATCTTTAAGCCTTTAAGAATAATAATTTCAGTGGATGTTAATAGTTAGTGTTTACCTGACAAAATGAGAGTCAGAGAAAACCCATGGGTCCAACAATCAGGATATTACTAGTGCAGAGGATTATATTATCCTCATAAGATCATCCTCTATTGTCTTACACACCTGAAAGGCACACTGAGTCTGCTCACTCCGGCTATGCAATTGATAAGAGCATCACTCTTACTTAGTAACCTGGTGAAGAACCAGATGGTATCTGGTGGAAAACCAGCACCGTGAGTTTAAAGAGCCTGCAATGGCCGCCATCTAGGAGCAACTAAGTCCAGGTGTTACTCATCGCTATGCCACTTCTCCTCCTTAAACATATGGAGTGGGCCCCAGCTGAAGCTAGGCTCACAAGGACTCACTAAGACAACAGGCCCTGAGGTGTGGAGACAGTAGCTGAGATAATCTTGGATTTTATCTCGTAGAGAAAATTTCACTTTATCCTAACGGGCATTTGTTGGACCAGTGAAAATCCTCTTGATTCTTATTCCATTAACTAAACAAAAGGGGGGAAATGTGGGGATATGTGCCATTAAAATATGGATGTATAAAGGCCTCTATGCTGCATAACATGTTGAGACCTGTCCCCAACATGTTGAGACTTGTCACGAATTGTTTCTCCAAACCCGTTACTGATTGGCTTGTTTACCTGAATTCCTCCTCCCTTGCCTGGAAATTACTGTTATTCACCCAAAGACCATTGTTCTGTTATTTGCTTCACTGTTTGCTGTATTGACTATAAAATAAACTCCTGGGACTGAAGCTGGGTTCGACTCCTCAGAGTGACCTTCCTGCCCCACTTCCCTGTAAGAGTTGCAGCATTGGTTATTGTCTCCGCCGCCCCGACAACTGTCGCCGCTGCGACACATAATCAACGCCCATGAAAGCAGCAGTCAAGAAATCAAATGATGTGTTGCAATGGGCACATCTGCTGCAAAAAGATCTCCGTAAAGTGTTAAAAAGCAAAAATGTCACTCTGAGAGCTAAGGTGTTCCTGAACCAAGCCATGGTGTTTTCAATCGCCTTTATACCCATATAAAAGCTGAACAAAGAATAAGGAAGACCAAAGAATAATTGATGCATTTGAATTATGGTGTTGGCGAAGAATATTGACTATATTGTGGACTTCCAGAAGAACAAACAAATCTTCCCTGGAAGATATATGGACAGGATGTTCCATAGAAGGGAGGATGGCAAGACTTTGTCTTAAATACTTTGAACATGTAATCAGGAAGGAGCAGTCCCTGGAGAAGGACATCATGGTTGGCCAAGTAGAGGGTCAGTAAAAAAGAGGGAAACCCTCAAGGAGATGGACTGACATAGCAGCTGCAACAATGGGCTCAAATCAGGGTTTCAAACAAACAGGGTTTGTTCTGGTCCGAACTCCTGCTGAGAATCTGCATTTTGAACAAGCTCCTTGCTGAGAATTTTCACTTCCATCCCAGAATACTGAATCAGAATCTATAGTTTAACAAAATCCCCAGGTAATTCTCATGTATCACTTCCTGGGGAATTGTTAGAAATGCAAATTCTCAGCAGGGAACTCTTACAAATGCAAATTCTCAGGAGGGGTTCGAACCAGAGGAAACTGGTTGGAAGCCCTGCCTCAAATACAGCAAGGACTGAGAGGTTACTGCACTGCATGACCAGGCAGTGTTTCATTCGGTTGTACACAGAGTCACCAGGAGTCGGAACCAACTCGACAGCACCTGACAACAAGTCGCACAACGGTATTTCTATATAGTCCACAGTTGAGCTTCACTGAACAAGAAAACAAATACATCTTATATGTTTATCTTTCCTACTAATAATTGCAGTTCTACAGTGTTTTGAGCTTATTAAGCTTTGCTACATTATCATAACTGACAGGCTTCACACTATCTCAGAAAGTATACAAGACCAATGTTGTATCCCTGAGTTGGCTGTACCTCTTACACATTTTCATAAAATCCTATGCTTCGAACTGATATAGCACTTACAGACTGGCCTTTCCCACCATACTGTAATCTTCTTAAAGGCAGGCACTGTGTGTCTCTTGATATTGTTGTACTGGGATGTGTACAGAACCAAATAATTTTGAGTACATATTAGATGCCAAACCTACAAAGCATTTTTCATATATTATGCCACTTAATCATAATACTATTTCTATAATGTTAATATTATAAATAATTTTAAATTAGGAAACTAGGGCTTTTAACCTAGCAAGTCCCAGCACTCCCAAGTTCACCTCGCAGAATAAGTGTGGGTTGGTCCGCAGAATCCTTCGTTCGAAGATATTTTTGCAATACACTTCTTATACAGAGAAGTACCTCCAGAAAGACCTACTACTTCCCACCTTGCAGAAATGCTGAGGTTTTGGCTTCAAACTAATATAGGAACCCACTCTGACTCACTGAGCTATCGTCTTGCCAACACAAAGAATGTCCCAGAACAGAGTCCCTGTCATTCTGAGCCTGCATCTGAGGGAGATGAAAGAGGTAAACAGGGGTTTGCAAGTACTCAGCATCCATCCACGTAGAAGGCCGACTTCCTGAAAACGTGCAAATGCTAGATGCTGCTTTCTCCACAAGAAAGAGAATAACAACAGGATGAGGGGGAAAAACTTGTACCATTTTTATATTTAAGCAAAACTAACAAAACTTCTCAGAGTATTGCTAAAATCCTCTACACGCCACTTTTAATGAGGCTGGGATGGCTCAGTGATAGGATTCTAGCCTTCCACGTGGGAGACCTGGGTTCAATTCCCAGCCATGCACCTTATGCACTGCCACCACCTGTCTGTCAGTGGAGGCTTGTGTGTTGCTATGATGCTGAGGAGGTTTCAGGAGAGCTTCCAGATTAAGACAGACTAGGAAGAAAGGCCTAGTGATCTACTTCCAAAAATCAGCCACTGAAAACCCTGTGTAGCCCAACAGTCCAATCCACAACTGATCATGGGGATGGCCCTGGACTGGGCAGCATTTCATTCCATCGTACACAGGGTTGCCATGAGTCGGGGGCCTACTTGATGGCAGCTAACAGTAACATATCACTTTTAAGGACTGGGGGAGATTGTCTTTTTTTGTTCTTTAGAATCCAAGTCATCAAACAATTTTACCTCATTTTTATAAAGTAATCCAAAAAAGAGAACAAGAATAGGCTAGCTAACGTCTTAAGACCCTACCTTTGTCTGTGATAAATAAAGTTAAAAAAAAAAAAAAAAGGATTAGCAGCCCCAAGTACAAGTCATGAATATCAAGTCCCTCCAATTCTCATGAAATCTTACTGACTTTGTTTGGAGTCAAGTCAGCCATGACCTCTGATTGTGACCAGTTCCCACATCTGGATTCACCAGTGAATAAACTCCTTGATCTAGTTGTGAGGTACAGAGTAACGCAAGTGAGACCATTAGTCAATTTCTAGGCCCCAGAGATGGATTCTGTCCAAGACACAAAGCACAGGTCTTAGGGTCAGGGTGTGTGGGTTAAAGAAAACCACACTTTGGGGGACAAAAAATTTCTCTTAAATACATAATCCAAATGTTTGCATTACCAGGATGTCCTCCCACAAACAGCGCAGTAACCGTGAAGTGCCCCTCTCACTCCATCTCCCGCCTCTGTCCCCAACCACTACCTCCCAGCAAACTCAGCATCTGGTTTGGGCCCCCAGGACATCTGGGGCTCCTACAGCTACACTAGCATTTAACAACAACAAAATGAAAATGATTAGCTATAGACTTTTGCAATAAAGGGAGCAAATTACCTTTCAGGGGAAATGAGGGGGAGACCCACAGGTGTCTTATCACACTGGTCAAATAAGGCTACACATTAGATAACAGGCCCTACAATCTTTGGTTTATATTTTTGTTTGTTTAGAAGGTAATTATGAACAAGGTATTAAAACTGCCAATTACTTGAGTGACGAATAAAATTTTCCTTGCAGTAAAAGTATGCTCCAGCCAAAGCTAGCAATTTCCTGAGCTGCACACCTCCTTAATTGCTGAGTGAAAGCGCTCAGTTATAGACGGAGCGTGGACAGTGCTATCTTTGTCAGCTCTGCTTTCCCAACACAAAAATCTCTTACAACTGCCAGGATAATAGTCCCTGTATCACACAATTTTAAATCTGTCCTAATAGAACTGAATTAAATCCAAATACTAGTTTCATATTAGCTTTCAGACTAACTGGCAAATAACCACCTGATATGTACCAGTTTAAAAAATAAAACAACTTGCTTTATATCATGAAAGAGAGATTAAAAGGAGAAAAAGATAAACTACATTAGGAGGAAAAAAAAAAACAACCTAAATTAGAAAACCATTTGATTACCTAAAACACTCATAACAAACTTACTTCATGAAGTGGATCACAAATAGGCACTTCCAGAAGACAAAGATTCAATTCAACCCCAGCTTTATCTTTCTTCCAAATATAGATGTCAAAATTGATCACACATTACAAAGCACTGCAGTTAATATTTTTGGTAGGAAAAGTCCAACACTTTAACCCAAAAAACTGTGTGAATGTCTTTTTCTATTAAGTTAATCTGAAAATGCCACCTTTTCATTGTTCAAAAATCACAATATGGTACTGTAAAGTATTTGGAAGGTGTTTCAACCTTGTGTAAACCCATCTTAGAGACTAGGAATATTTTGGTCATCTACATTTATCGATAGTACAGGGAGTTCTGTGGACAAACTCACTGCTCAGGCAAAATATAATTAATCCCTTGGGGAAAAACACAGGCCCAGCAGCTTGGTTGGTCAGGGACAGCAGGCAGTTCCTTCAGGCTTCTAAAAGGCCACAGGACAAAAGGGTCCCTGGTATTCTAGCCTTGTATTCTCAGGCCCCATAATAACAGTTTCACTTTGTTGCCAATTTGACCGTTTAGCCAACTTTGCCAAATACCTTCAATATGCAAAGGCAAAAATTAGCATTTTTGCATGGCAATATTTACTGTGATGGTGCTGGAAATCTAACAAGAACAAGGCAGTATGGACCTCACAGAGTGGGGAAAACAGGTAGGTAAATGGGGAACATCTATAGAGTGCCAAGTGCTGTGATGAGGAAAGAAGTTGTTAGCTGTTGTCAAGTCAGCCCCAACTCAGGACAATCCCATGCACAGCAGAACTGAGCACTGCCCAGGCCTGCACCATCCCTATGACTGGTTGTGGATGGGACCATCGTGACTCATACAGTTTTCACTGGCTGAGTTTTGGAAGGAGATTGCCAAGCCTTTCTTCCTAGTCCATCTTAGTCTGGAAGCTCCACTGAAACCTGTTCAGCATCATAGCAACATGCAAGCCTCCACTGACAGATGGGTGGTAGCTGTGTGTGAGGTACACTGGCTTGGAATTGAAGCCAGGTCTCCCACATGGAAGGCCAGAATTCTACCGCTAAGCCACTAACGCCTCACAAAGAAAGAAAAGCACAGTGGAAATAGGACAGACTCCTAAGGAGCTTTGGGAGGGATGTCAGTGGTCAGCAATGTAAGTTAACAGCTATGCTGAGATCTGAGGGACGACAAGGTAGCTGGCAAAGGAGAGGGGAGGCAAGAGTCCCAAGCAGAGGCTAAGTCGTGCATCAAGACTCAGACAGGTGAGAGCAAGGCACAGCTTCTTCCCTTTGAGGAAGTGAAAGGATATCTTGACGGATGGAGTACAGAGAACATGGGTGGAGTGTGGAGAAAGATGAAGCTCAATAGTTAGGCAGCTGGGAGGAGATGAGAGTAGGTCAAGGCAGGCCCTGAAAACCAAGTTAAGATTTTGGTCTTTATCTCAAGATCAACTGGGGAGAGGGCTGAAGGCTTTCAAACAGTGAAGTGCAAGATCAGATGTGCCTCTCAGAATGACTGTTCTGGAAGCAATGAGTAGGAAGACTGGGTGGGATAAGCAAGACCAGGTGTAGGAGCACCATGTGAGAGGCTCCTAATTCGATGCAGAGAACAGACGATGGTCTGCCTAGACACCCACTTTGGGGGCAAAGCACCATTCTTCTTCTGGTTTACCAAGGCAGAGATTGTGCTTTTCTCCTCCTGGGCCACACAGCTCAGGTCTCCAGCTCTGCAGCCTCAGGGCACAGCGGCCCAGTCCAACGCTGTTTAGTTCCCATTCACTCTCCATTATCGCTGTGTTTTGTGTTTCTCATACGAAGTCCTTCCAAAGTATGGGGCCCAGAGCAGGGTCTCCTCTTACTCAGATCTGAGATGGTACCGGCCAGAAAAACACAATCCTGGCATTTTGATGTCTGTAATCACTAGAAAGATGAGTAAGTATGCAAGTCTTTTATCTAAGAAACATGATCATTTGTTTTAGTACTCTCAACACCTGTACTGAACATAAATCTGCATTAAATTACTAGCCATAAAATATAACTTAGGTTAGTGATATGGCCACTTGGTAGGATGATGGCAGGTTCTATTTTTTGACTCACTGTGATCTCCAGAAAGCATTACATGTCTCAAAAGAACCTTCATGAACTCTGAAGTGAATATAAACGTTGTCAGTTTATTGCCAGGGTTTGAAAGGAAAATCACAGAGTAGAATATTCTTTGTTAGTAAGGAGCCAGAATATGAGGTTCTTTCACACTGGAATCCCTGAACCAATCAAACTATAGCTTCTGAATGAGTAAGAAATATATAAATAGCTTCAACTGTCTCCTACCTATTGCATGAGGTAACAGCTGTGATATGTAAAGACATATAATCTTGGCTGGTCAGAGAAGGTATGGGTATACAGCATTTCCCCTTGACAGAGAGTATGTGCACTGAAATTTAATTTGAAACAATTTTTTGTGTGTTTGCAATGCCCTCTTTCCTTAGAATGCATGACTCTAACCACATCCCTTAAGTCCAATTCAGCTATTGAACTAACAAATTGCTGAATCCGTGGCCATTACATAAACAACTACTGAGCAAGCACACTGTATTGATGGGTACTGTCAGCCTGGCCCCAAGGATTTCAATACATAACTTGCAAACTTGACACCATTTGTAAAGGGATTACAAGTTGTTTAAAAAAACAAAAACAAAACACTAAATTTTGCAAATACATTAAAGGTCACCTATATTTCCAATGATAATCTCCAACCCCCCCCCCAAAAAAAAAGCTTCCTTGAAAACTACCTTGGCTGGAATAACTAACACCCCATAGTATCGCGCTTCTTTTAACAAGAGATTTGGCAAGGAAAGAACCTCCCCAATACAGACAAAAATAAACTGCTCATCTCTTTTCTAAAAAGACAATTAAGAAGTTTCATTAAAAGGACACACGTTTAGACTGGCCCTTTGGTGCTGTGGCATCAAAGAATAAAACTAACTAAGGAAACTTTTGCAAGGAAACAGATTCTTGATGAAGAATTAATGATACCAAGTACCAAACAAGCTATGATGTAAGAAGTAAAGAGTCAGTTCTTTCAGCTAAAAGCCAAGTCAACATAAAATATAATTATCTTTTGGATCACAAATACGATAAAGATGGCTGCAATGTTTTAACACAGACTTTTTTAACACAGACTTTTTTTCCCGATGATAATCAGAGCCCTATTCACGTGCCAATTATAACACACGCTGAAAATGAGAAAAAAAAAAGAAATATGGCTCAAAAACCTATTCATGCCACATACAAAACAACCCTTCTTTGATCCCTAAATGTAAATTCAATTTACTCCTTCATGTGAACACAAATGTAAAAGCTAAGGCCTAGAAGATAACAAGATGCTAAAAGCAGACACGTACTGAACAATTATTTTAATTTGAAATAATTTAATTATGTACGATAAAAATTAATTTAGTAAAATTTTAAATTTTTCCTTATCTTTCTTTTGAGGGAGAATTGCTTCCTCCTTTAACCTTCCATGGAGTCGCTGAATGGTACAAACAATCAATTTGGCTGGCTGCGGTTAAGTCCTCTTCTTCCAGAGTTGTGTTGAAAGAAGGTCTGGCGATCTATTTCTGAAAGGTCAGCCACTGAAGTTCTACTCTGACACACGTGAGGTTGCCGTAAGTCAGAATCAACTTGATGGCTACTGGGTTTTTAAAAGACTTCCCATAGCCATTTTCACATGTCAGAACACTGTTATGGATAAGCTGTCAGTCTGTCAGTTTCCCCACTAATTTGTGATTGACTTGTGATTGGAAAGAGCCTTGAATCCATCTTTGATTCCCCAGAACTCAGGATTAAATCAATGGGTTCAAGACTCTTAAATAACCATACAATCCTTATTGGTCCAGAAACTCTAGATCAAGGTTTAGACTGGCTGGTGAGGATTTATCTAAACTGTTGTTCAAATATATATGTACATCAGGAAACAGTATGCCCATTACAACTGCCAGCCAGAAAAAATAAACATTAAAACTGTGATACATTAATCAACCTGATAAAAGTAGGATCTCTTACCTATTATAATAAACCAAAAACCAAACCAACCGCCCACCAAGTCAATTCCCAACTCATGGCGACCCCATATGTTGCAGAATAGAACTGCTCTGTGTAAGGTTCTTAAGGCTATGACCTTTTCAGAAGCAGATCACCAGGCTTTTCTTCCTAGGCACCTTTAAGTGGGTTAAAACCACCAACCATTTGGTTAAAAGTCGAGCACTTAACCGTCTGTGCCAGCAAAGACTCAACAGACATAGCAATGTTGTTGTTGTTAGGTACCATGGAGTTACAGAGTAGAACCGCCCCATAGAGTTTTCTAGGCTGTAATCTTCATGGGAGCAGACTAACAGGTCTTTCTCCCATGGAGCCACTGGGTGGCTTTTGGTTAGCAGTCGAGCACTTAACCATTGCACCACCAGGGCTCCTTATACAAGCTCTAATTCCTCAGCCAGGAGATTTTGATTCTATCGTCTTGATCTACTACACTTTGCAAACCTCCGTTTTCTCATCTGTAAACAGAAGGAAATAGAACGCAATGGTCTCTTCTGGTTCTAATGACGTATGATTCTGGATGGGGATAACAAACACTGCAAATGGCCAGATTTGCTACAGAGGTTTCCTAAAACCATCACCTAAAAACTGAAGCCTCTTGCAGAACTGGCCTCATCTTTAGTTTCTTTCACCTGTCTCTTGTGTTGAAGCCCCATCCCCTGGGTGCCCTGCCTTCCTCCTCCTTGGTTTACTCCCTCATTCTCCTGGGACATATCCTCCATTACTGTTCTAAGAAATCGGGCACAGAAGGTGCTTTTTTTCCCTTTATGTCTAGAAATATCTTTATAGGATTGACAGTTTGGGTGGGTATAGAGCGTAGGTTAAAAATCATTTTCCCTCAGAATGGTGAAGACGCTGCTTTGGCGTATTATAGCTTTCATGGATTTAAGTTAGAGGAGTCAGAGGCCATTGTGACTCTCTGCCCCAGTGGTCTCAAATTTCTGCATGCATCAGGATGGGGGACGGTGCTGACTGAAGCACAGATCGCTGGACCTCATCTCCTGGGTTTCTGTTTCTGCAGGTCTGGGGTGGAACGTCAGAATCTGCATTTCTATGATATTCCCAGGTGATGCTGATACCACTAGAGGCACACTTTGAGAGCCAATGCCAAGCCTAACAGATGATCTGCTTTGTGTTTTATTCTAATTGTGTCCTTCTCTCAGAGCTTCTCTTTAACACTGGTATTCGGAAACTGCACAATAACGTACCTTAGTGTAGGTCTTTATGTTTTCTCATGGTGTATGCATTCAGTAAAGAAAAAAACCAAACCCACTGCCATCAAGTCAGTTCCAACTCATGGCAACCCCATGTGTTACACGGTAGACCTGCTCCGTAGAGTTTTCTTGGCTGTAATCCTTACAGAAGCAGATCACCAGGCTTTTCTTCCATAGTGCCGCTGAGTGGGTTCAAGCCACCAGCCTTTAAGTCAGTAACCAGAACCAAACCTGCTGCCATCCAGTCGATTCCCACTCATAGTGACCCTACAGGACAGAGTAGAACCACCCCACAGGGTTTCCAAGGAGTGGCTAGTGGGTTCGAACTGCCGACCTTTTGGTCAGCAGCCAAGCTCTTAACCTCTGCGCCACCAGAGTCAACAGCAAACTGTTCACCCAACCCAGGGACCTCTAGGCAACCAGGACCTTCCAAACTAAAGATGTGTTTCTCGGTTCTGGTTAAAAAAAAAAAAAAATTGTATCTTTTATAATTTCCTTCCTTCCATTTCAGCCTCAGAGGCCTCTTTGTGGAATTCCAATTTATTTTCTCCCTTTTTCCTCTCCTGTTTTCTACCCTTTTGTGTTTTGGTTCTTCTTTATGAAAAGATTTCCTTATGTTTCTTCCAACACATCTATTAACTCTTTTTTTTTAAGTTTCTGCTTTATATTTTCAACTGATAAAGTTCTGTTACGGATTGAATTGTGTCCCCAAAAAATATGTGCTATAAATCCTATCCTCTATGCCCATAGTTATAATCCTATTTGGGAATGGGTTGTCTTTGTTATGTTAATGAGGCAGAATTAGTGTAGGGTGTGTTCTGAGTCCCTCTCTTACAAACTACAAAAGCAGCAAATCAAGGAAGCAGAGATAGGGAAGATAATTGCCAAACCCTATGGAGATCTTCAAGAAACCTGGAAACAGAAGCTGAAGAGACAAGGACCTTACCCCAAAGCGGACAGAGGGAGAAAGCCTTCCCCTAGAGCTAGTGCCCTGAGTTTGGACTACTAGCCTCCTGAACTGTGAGAAAATAAATTTGTTTGTTAAAGCCATCCACTTGTGGTATTCCTGTTATAGCAGCACTAGATAACTAAGACAGAATTTGGTACCGAGAAAGAGGATGTTGCTCTAACAAACACCTAAAATGTGGAAGTGGTTTTGGAATTGGGTACAGGCAGAGGTTGGAAGAGTTTTAAGGTGCCTAACAGTAAAAGCCTAGGATGCCTTGAAGAAACCGTTGGTAGAATTACGAACATCAAAAGCAATTCTGATGAGGGCTCAGAAGGAAGTGAAGAGAGCAATCGAGAAAGTTTGTTGTTTTAGAAAAGATATACGGCACCAGCAACAGAATGTTGCTAGAAATGTGGACGTTAAATGTGCTTCTGATGAAGATTTAAAAGAAAAAGACAAACAGGTGATTGGACAATGGCAGAAGAGCAATGCTTTTTTGCAGTGGCAAAGAACTTGTCTGACTTATGTTCAAATGTTTGGTGGAAGGTAGAACTTCTAAGTGATGAACTTTGATATCTAGCTGATGAGATTTCTAAGTAAAATCTTAAAGGGGCTGCGTGGTTTCTCCTTGTAGCTTTTACTAAAACGTGACAGGAAAGAGATGGACTTAAAAATGAACTCTGCAAAATGAAAACAGAACTTAAAGATACGAAAAATTCTATTATACAAACTAAAGATATGTGTTCTAGAACTTTCACCAAGGACATAGCTACACAATGTTTTGTTAAGGAGATTAAGCCTATGACTGATGGATCTAACCAATACCACAGCGGAAAACCCATCAGCTTAGACTGAAGGGGACACAGACAGGAGGAAAGGAAAGAAAGCTGCTTGCCTCTTGGAATTCTACAGGCAGGAAACAGGCCAAAGGAGCTATATCTGTTGTCCTCCAGTGAAAGAGAAGGACCGTGCCTGGAGCAACCTGGAGATCAGCCGATCTGCTGGAAGGTGCAAGGGAAGAAATGCTGCCACAGTTTCAAAGGGTGGGGGTCACGGCCTCCTCAGCTCTGGAGTGTGGGGCTACTGCTTACGAGTGCTGGGGGATGGAGCCAATTACCGAAGCTGGGTGGGGGGGCCTACTGGGGGTTGGGGGGTTGGGGTCACCATGCAGATGGACTAGGAAAATGGGGATGCCCAAAGATGAGGGAGCAGAGTTGCCATCCCAGTGGGCCTGGAAGGCGGAGCTGAAGCCCACGGCCAAGGGGCCTCCACCCAGAATCCAAACAGCATGACCAACACCCAGAGTGTGAAGGGTGGGGCTCTGTTCCAGATGCTCCAGAGGATTCTTTTCAAGCCTTGAGAGTTAATGAAAATTGTTTTTGTGAGTTTTGAACTTGCTTGGTGCCCGTTATCCCTTCTTTCCCTCCAGTTTCTTTCATTTATAATGGAAATGTCTATTTTGTGCCTCCACCATTGTACTTTGAAAATAGATAACTCGTAGTCTAGATTTCACAAGTTCACAGGTGAAGAGGAATTTTGCCCCACAATGGAATACATCTGAAGTTTCACTCATAGTTGACTTAGATGAATCAGAAGATGGGATTTTGAATGTGGAGTAGATTCAAGACTTTTGGGATGATGTGACGGGGTGAATGTGTTTTGCATGTGGCAAGGCCATATATTTTTGAGGACTGAAGGGTATAATGTTATGGATTGAACTGTGTCCCCCAAATGTATGTGTTGTAAATTCTATCCTTTATACCTGTGGTTACAATCTCATTTGGGAATCGTTTGTCTTTGCTATGTTAGAGAAGCAGGGTTAGTGTGGGGAGTGTGTTTTGAGTCAATCTTTTACAAGACGTAAGAGTAGCAGATTCAGGAAGCACAAACAGGGGAAGGCAGATGTCAAGCCATATTGACAACTCCAAAGAACCAGGAAATAGAAGCTGAAGAGACAAGGACCCTCCCCCAGAGCCGACAGAGACAGAAAGCCTTTCTCTAGAGCCAGAACCCTGAATTCGAGCTTCTAGTCTCCTAAACTGTGAGAAAATAAATTTGTTTGTTAAAGCCATCCACTTGTGTGATTTCTGTTATAGCAGCACTACATAATTAGACAAGTTCCTTCTTATTTTCTGAATGTTCTTTTCACTATTTTACCCATCTTTTCCTGTTTTATGGATATGTCATCTTCTCTTTCCTCACCAAAGACTGTTTTAAAGCTCCCTTCTCTTTCCATGGCCTCTGTTTCCCTTTTCTCATCTGTTTTAGACTCTGACTTTATTGTTAGAAACTTTCTCAAAAGTCTTGGGATCACCGGCTATTCTTTCAGATTTAACAGAGCAGCTGAGGGCTGTGTGTGGTTATGGGCTTGTTGACTGGTGAGCTTCACCACAGGGTGACTAGAAGGGATCCAATTCATAATGGGGTCTCCACATGTCAGTTTCTAAAGATCTCTTCTCTAAAATCTTCTAATCTCCAGTCTGGTAGATATAAGCATGGCTGCCAGTGCTTGGAAAGGCTAACGGGAAATCAGCTGGGGACAGGGAAGTGTCACCTTCAGTATTCAGACTTGACTTAATTTCTCTGTTTTCAGAAGATACTGCCCACACTCCCCAACTCCTGCCCCAGTTGGGTCGGTATCACAAATTCCAGAGACTTTCTGTTTTAAACCCTCCAGAAAGTAAACATCCAGTCTTCTGCCTACATCAGGGGGAGAGGCAGTCACTGGGCTTTGAGATTTGGGGGAGGAACCTGCAGATCTGAATTCTTCGGCAGGTGAGTTCCCATCCTTATCTTTACTCACATACTGGCATTTGCCTTTAAGGAAGCTGGCAATTGTTGCTACTGGGCCCCACCTGTGGTCCCTGTGCTGTAAATATTTGTATGAACATGGACAGAGACATGAATCATCAAATGCAAATGACACAAAACTAAAAGTATAGCTCTCATCTATTAGATGAATCATGATCCAAAACCTCCCAACGTATTAAAATGATAGTCTAGAAGCAACCAGAGAAATTAAGAAGGAATGAAGCCAGTATCTTTGAATTTTTACTAAATTATTTGTATAGGGCCTATTTGAAAGCAATTCTTATGAAAATGACAACAGATAGGGATTTCAGCTGACCACAAACTCAGTATGAGCCAACAATACAACAAGGTTGCTTAAAATGTTAATATAATCTTAAACTTCACTAATGTCCAGTATTGTCATCAAGAGAGGTAACAGTCTCAATCGTATTTTGCATTAACCAGAGCACATTTCAAATATCTTGCTCTGGGCACCATATATTAATTACACTGTCCTGCTAGAGAGACCTGTGAGGGGAAGGGCTTTAAAAGGGTCTAGATCTGCACTGTCCGGTACAATAACCACTAGCCACCTGTGTCTATTTAAATTTAAATTAAATAAAACTAAAATTTTAATTCCTCAGCCACACCAGCCACATTTCAAGTGTTCAATATCCATGTGTCTAGTGGATACCACAGTGAACTGCACGAATACAGAACACTTCTGTCATGGCAAAAAGTGCTACTAGACAGCACTGGTCTGGACTCCAAGTCACATAAGAAACGGGAATTAGAATCTGAGCCAGGAGAAGTGAAGGTTTTAAGATGGCCTTTTATTTTCAGACTTGTATCACTATGTAGAAAATAGAAAAAAATTGTTTTATCTAGCACAGAGAACTAGCACAATAGGTGGAAGCTGCAGACGGACAGAGCTCAGCTTAACATACATACTAAAAGGCCTAACAATTAGAGTTCCTGGTGGTGCAAACAGTTAACTTGCTTGGCTGCTAACTGAAAGGCTGCAGGCTTGATTCCACCCATAGGCACCTCAGAAGAAAGGCCTGGTGATCTACTTCCAAAAAAATTCAGCCACTGACAGTCCTATGGAGCACAGTTCTACTCTGACATACACAGGGCTGCCATGAGTTGGAATAGACTTGATGGCAACTGGTTAAAAAAAAAAAAAAAAAAAAAAAAAAGAGCAATTAGAACTACCTAATAATGGAACAGCTTCTCACTACAGAAGTGAGCGCTCTGTCCCTGGAAGTGCTCAAGAGGAAATTAGACAATTTCTCTTCAAGATATTTCTCTATAAAGAGAACTGTCTCTTCCAATCCCATGTCGCTAGTTATAACCAGTTATATAGTAGAGCAAAACATTTCTTTCCAATTCCCTTTTTTTAATTTGATACTTACGTGGGGGATGATGGCAAGTAAGGGACAGCAAGGTGAGAATGGAGGAGGAAAATATGATAAAAGGGGATCTCTACAATTAATTAACTCCTTCCCTGCTTCCGTAACACCAGATGGATTGATACAGTGGTTGCAACAATGGGCTCAAGTGTAACAATGATTGTGAGGATGGTGCAGGACCAGGCAGTGTTTTGTTCTATGGTACATAGGGTTGCTATGAGTCAGAACTGACTTGATGGCACCTAACAACAACTGCTTCTGTAAACACCCACTCATCTTTGAAGAGTATTATCCCTATTCTTAGGCCAATACATTGTCAGAATTACTGGGAAATCTGTGACTAAATTCAAAAGTATTTTATTTTACCTGGAAACCCTGGTGGTGTAGTAGTTAAGAGCTATGGCTGCTAACCAAAGAGTCAGCAGTTCGAATCTACCAGGCGCTCCTTGGAAATCCTATGAAGCAGTTCTACTCTGTTCTCTAGGATCTCTATGAGTTGGAATCTTAAAAAAGTTCACTTAGATTCTACACTATACTTTTTTGTTATAAATAAGTTTAAAATTTCTCAGGCACAGCATAACTGACAGTCCAAGAATACGTATTATGTTTATTCTATGCTCTATGGTACATGGTACCTTCCAACAACATGAATATTAACTTAATATTTAATTCTTCCTTCACCATCACTTTGGAAGCTATTGTATCTCATGAACAAAGCTATATGGAGAGAGGAAGACAGCCAGGTAGGTGATTCTAAGTGCTAGAAAGAGGTGCTTATATTTATAATTGCTTTTCTTTTCATGATTTGAACTTAATACTTAAGCACCTTTCAGCCAAAGAAAGAAGGGGCAGTATCATTAGAGCCCTATTTCATTGTTTCAGTTTCTCTATCCAACTAGAAAGTAGTTCTGGTGGCCCAATGGTTAAGGGCTTGGCTGCTAACCAAACGGTTGACAGTTTGAACCCACCCAGCCACTCCGTGGAAGAAAAAATCTGGCATTCTGCTCCCATAAAGATTATGGCCTAGAAAACCCTATGGGACAGTTCTACTCTGTCACACTGGGTCGCTGAGTCAAAAACTGACTTGACAGCACCTAACACCACCACCACCTGACTAGAGCCTAAACTTCTGTCGTATGGAAGACAGCAGAGAAACTAAAATGAGGAGGAGAAGGAGGGAAAGTAAATCAGGCCAGGATAGAGATACATGTTGAATCCTGCCACCCCAATTATGAAAAGCAACTGGCTGTAACTTTATTATTCCATCTGACTTGGAAGAACAAGCCTCATTCAGCTTAGTGAAACCTCTCATAGAAGTTGCACTTGACCCTTCAAAGCAGCAATGCAAATGGCTTGTGTGAGGTTAGGGATGGGGATGGAAGATGGCGTAGGTTCAAGAGAACACTGGTAATGTAGGAATTTTTGAGGCCAGCTACACTGGAAAGTGAAGGTCAATGGACTAGGGATCAGTGTTATGGGCTCCAAAAAGGACCAATGAAGAAATCTGCCTGGTAGGTCACTATGTCACATCTAAGAATGCCGTTACCTTGGAAATAGTAAGTTTCATTAATGGAAACAATTCTACGTTTATATGAAAAGGCAGGAACAGAAAGGTTAACTGAGTAATTTCTTCCAAGTAACTATACCACAATTTGGACTAGGCCATCCATTCAGTCATCCATCCAACAAACATGTACTGAGTATCTACCATGTGCCAGGAAATGCACAGATACTGGGGTTACAATAAGGATGACAACAGGCAAGATCTCAGCTTTTGTCAACTTCCATTCTTGTGAAGGAGATGGGCATTAATAAAAGAATCACAAATATACAACTGAAAAAATATGATTATGTGTATGATACTAAAGTAGGCATTGTAAGAAAGCAACATGAAAATATGTAAGAGGGAACCAGGCGAAGTCTGACTGGGCAAAAGAGGGAGAAGAGCAGCTTTTCTAGGCAGAAAGAAAAGCATATGCAAAGGGCCTGAGGCAGGAACAGCCTGGCACACTTAAAGAACAGAAAGGCCCAGGAGTAAAGGGAGGAACGATTCCAGAGAGGGCTCAATGGGAAAAGAGGATGCAGATCACGCAAAGCCTTGTGTCTTCTGTCTTCAGATTGATTTTGCTCTTGATTTAGGAGCAACAGGAAGTCACTGAAGGGTTGATAAAGAGCCATGTCACAAATTTCAAATACAGGCATTCTAATTCGAGAATTCGAAAATCCAGGAAGCTTTCATTTTGGGGACCAGTTTATGATTAAATATGGAGGTAAAAGATGTAGCAGTCTGCGTCCATAAGATTACAGCCTTGGAAACCCTATGGGGCAGTTTCACTCTGTCCTATAGGGTCATGATGAGTCAGAATCAACTCAATGGCAATTTTTTTTTTCTCTCCAAGCTGACAGTGTCTTAAACAAAGCTCTGTCTACAGTAAACTTTTCTTTTGTGCAAATCACATATGAACAGTTTAAAATCTAATAAAATACTACAGCTTATTGTATAAAGATGTCTGCATGTTTATTCTGTAAGACTTGAGCTTCATCAGCTTATTTCCATTAAATCCAACAAAGTCTGGCTTGTTTGTCCTGGTGAAGGCATAACCCTCTAACGCAATGGCCTTTAGATATGAAGGATACATTCATTCATTTATCCACATCAGCAGAGCATACACTGGGGATGAGTTCTGAAGCTGAAGACAGTCAAATTCCACGGGTTCATCTACACCCAAATGTGAATTAAGGATGGGATATAGTTTGTGTCCATTTAGTCCAAACAAAGCTCCCCAACCCCCCCAGTAACTTAAGTTCTAATTTTGGCTAAAGATGCTCCCCAACTTCCTCAATTAATATGACAAACTGGTGACCTCTTTGCAACTAATGGTTTATATAAAGGCTTCAGTTTAAAAAAAGCTAACAACCATTTGAGCTTTACCACAGAATCACAATCAGATGTATCTGACTGACATACATCAGTTATTCCATTACTTGAAAATGTATGATGCCTGTCTTCCCTATAGCCAGCTTTACCTCTGAGCTGTTATTAAAATTTCAATATTATTTTTAAAGTTATAAATGGAATTTGATGAATTATTTAAATAAATTCTGTGGCACACAACCAAGCCACAGTCTCTTGAATCACTGTCTCCTAAACTGATTTTTTAACAGCTTAATTTTTGGAATGTGATGAGAAATGCATGTCTATGGATGAAATTCCTACTTAATATGCTACTGGATTCACATATAGGTAACAGAAAACTGCAGATCCCATTTCTGATCACTAGTTCAATCCCACCCCTATTCAACATACTAAAGTCAACGCTCATATGACTCCCACCCCATGGCCAATTTCCTTTTGTGGGCTAAGAGACACGGCCCTGACATACAAGGGGCTCAGAGGACAGAATAGCTCCAGGGAGCTATGTAAACAGGTACTTAGCAAGCCACAACTGTTCATTATCAAAGCCACATTATTTATTTGTCTTTAAGGCACTTGATTTTGAAAATGAACATTGTTTACTAACTATTTGAAAAGAGGAGAGAAGCAGATTCTGCGTCATTTCATTCCCCTGCTTAAAAAAAAAAGTCTTCAATGACTCTCCCAACGCTCTGAAGGTCCTAACACGCGTGGAAGAAGCTTCACGAGCTGATCCCTACCAGCTACCAAGCCTCCTTCCCTCACTAGAGCCCACTCACCCTCACACTCTACACATACTGAAACCTAAAGCCCCACTGTGTGCTGGGACAGCCCAGACATGCCTCTATGAGCTTCAGCCTTACCCTACCTGAGTATGCCTTATTGTTTATATTCCCGTTTTTTAGAGCAGAGACCAAGTCCTATTGTTCTTCGTTCCTTAGCACTTAGTGTTGAGTAGGCACTGCTCAAAATCCACCTGACATATACGCAACTCCTAAGGCTAGAAATGTTTAGTTATTCATTATAACTGAGTGCTCAGCTGTTTACTTTTTAACCATTTAAAAAGAAATTCCTAATAATTTACCCCTCCCCCTCATCTATACTACATATTGCAGCCAGGATAACATTTCTAAATCATGTCTTCCTCCTGTGACCCCCCTGTTCAAGAGTCCACAAAGGCTCCCCACCCTGGCTCACTGCCTCAAGTCTCTGTTCTGCCGCCAAGCCAGCCACAACTGAAACAGCAGCAGCTGCTGCTCACACTTTTCTGAACCCTTTCATGTACATTACGCCATTTGATCCTTTAGCAGAACCACATGAGACAGACGGGCAGACATTTTTTATGGTTTTTACAGATAAAGAAGAGTTCATTAACACTGCTCAAGGTTAGATAGGTCATTAGTGCGAGACAAGACAAAACCCTGAGTGCGTGGCCAAGTCCCAGTTCAGGTCTCTCCACTACCACACAAAGGCTCACGATCCTGCTCATCCACACAAATGTTTACTGAGCATCTCCTATGTGCCAGACACTGTACTTGGCTGCTGTGGGGATTGAAAGCTCAGTAATCTCTGGGCTCTGCCATCAGATGAGACGTGCCAATGCCACGAGAGAACTACATATGCTGCCCTTGTGGGAATTTCTACACTGAGAAAAACAAAACTCACTGCCTTCTTGGAATTCCACAATGATTACTGTTCATACCACAGAAAGAGCCAATACTCTCTCCACCATCCAGTATGGTTCCCTGTAGCAGATGAATCACACCAGACCACCGAGGAAAACGCCTGAGTTTCATACTTCTACGGCATCCCCAGAGTGACTCCAATACCAGCAGACACATGATGTGATGGAATAGCATCTCACATGCCCAGTGGAGGGGGGCAACCATCTACCATCCGTACAGATCCCTTAAAACATCAGTAAAATATTTTACACACGCTCTCTCTGTCTCCCCCGTCAATGAGTCCGATACAACGAGAGTATTATCGTTTCCTAGCTGCTGTGACAAAATACAACAACTTGGGTGGCTTGTAAAAACCAAAATGTATTGTCTCACGATTCTAGAGCCAGAAGTCCAGATCAGGGTATAGATACTCTTGCTTCCTTCCGAGAACTCTGGGAGAGAAACTGTTCCACACCTCCCTCCTAGCCTCTGGTGGTTCCCAGCAGTCTCTGGCATTCCTTCGCTTCCAGCTGCATCTGCCTCCATGGTCACATGGTCATCCTGTCTCCCAGCCTGTGTGTCTTTTCTTCTCTTTTATAAGAACACTAGTCATACAGGGTTAGACTCCCTCTACTCCAGTGTGACCTCATGTTAACATAACTAAAAACATCTTCAAGGACCCTATTTCCAAACAGGTACCAGGGCAACATACCTTTTGGCGGACAGAATTCCATCCGTAATCGCTGGTTTTTGTTTCAGTGTGGAAACACATCAGTTATGTATGTTTGTTTTGTACTTTGATTTTTTAGCTCAGGAGCTGACGAAGTAATTCACATCTATGCAGGACACAGGGGGTATGAAAAGGCTGTATCTCTGAACCCCAAAGTCACCCTCATTGTGCCAAGATACTCAAACTTGGAAGGCAATGAGAAAGGGGGCTTTTATTACCACCTCACATGCACTCTGGGGTATGTGCTCACCCGCTGGAATGGAGAACTGAATGCTTGTGATACTTAGATTACGTCTCTTGTGTTTTTTTGTTTGTTTTTTTAAGTATTATCATTGCTGTTTCAGTTATAATTTTTTTTAACCAAGTGTGAATAACTGAAAACAAGTTAACCACAACATAGGTATGCTGTGTTTCCACTGTAAATCTATAGCCACTATTTCAGACCAAATTTACAGGAGACTTGTCTAAATTCTGCTAAGTGCACCTGGCTGTTTAATAAATACTCCTTAATTTATGCATTAATTAAGCATCACCTGTATACCAGGTACTGCATTAGGTGCTGGTAGCTGGGGAAAGCAAGAGTCAGCCACAGAGGCCTCAAACACAGGGGGGGAGAAAAATACGAACAAATCCCTTTATTATCATGTAACACTTGGATGTACAAGGCAAGCTGGGCCTGGAGACGGCAGGGAGGTTCCATGATGGCCCCATGCCCCAGATGACCACATGGCTCCTACCCACATCCCATTCAGGCCCTGATCCAACTGGCAGCTTCCCTGGGAAGCCCTCGTTACCGCCCTCGTTTAACACTGTAAACCTTCTCTTCCCGCACACATCCCTTATCTCTCATCCCTGCTTTGGTCTCCCTAAAATTTATCACCTTCTGCCTACATTTCCTATTTTGTCTTTCTCCTTCCACAAGAAGGTCAGCTCTATAAGGACAGGGGTTTTCGTCTGTTTTGTTCACTGCTGAATCCCCAGAGCCTGGAACTGTAGTAGGCACATAGTAGGACTTGGTAAACATTCCCAAAAAGGCCCTCCCTGACCACTTTGTAGAAAGGGCAGCTACTCTGTGCTCTCTTTTATCCTTCTCTTTTTCTTCACAGCACTTACCATGTACTGAGGTTACCTTTTCTTTCAAAGTTTACTTGTTTTTCTCTCCCCTCACTGGAATGGAAACTTGATAAGAGGGAGTTTGTCTGTTTTGTTCGCTGCTGTGTCCCCAGCACCTAGAACAGATCCTAGCACATAGTAGGCCCTGAATACATTTTAGCCGAATGAATGAATGAATGAATGAACGTTCATCACCATCATAGCTCACATCCATTGAGCACTCAGCATACACCAGATGGCTGACTTTTCTAGAGAAGCAAAACCAATGAAGTATGTGTGTGTGTGTGTGTGTGTATACACACATACACCTATGTGTGTGTGTATATATATGTACAGAGACAGAAAGAGAAAGAGAGAGGCAGATTATCTCAAAGAAATGGCTCATGCAATTCTACAGGCTGGCAAGCCCCAAGTCTGTGGGTCAGGCATCAGGCTGGAGGCTTCTCCTAACTCACGCAGCTACAGGGGCCTACAGAATCCAAGACTGGCAGGCAATACAGCAGGCTGCTGGCCCAAGTCGCAAGAACTGGAGGTCAGATGATGACAAGCCAGATGCAGGATCCAGAGCAAGCTTTGCTAGAACATCCATATATATTGGATGCAGGCCACACCCCTGAGGAAACTCCCTTTTACAACTGATTGGCTGATCACATCAGATCACATCACAGAGGTGATTATACCACAAAATGGAGAATAACTACATAATTACATAATTGCCAAATTACATCATTACATAACTGCCAAACCACTGAGAATCATGGTCTAGCCAACTGATGCACAACCTTAACCATTACACTGCCCAAACCCAGGTCAGAGGTTTCAAAAATATCCAATGCTAGAGCAGCCCATGCTACACCACAGAAAGCCATTAACTATCCGACCCAAAAAACCGTATTAGTTGCCTTTGATTCCGATTCATGGCAAGCCCATGTGCATCAGAGTAGACCTGTGCTCCACAGGTTTTCAATGGCTGATTTTCAGAAGCAGATCACCAGGCCTTTCTTCTGAGGAGTCTTTTAGTTAGGAGCTGAACTTATTAATCATTTGTGCCACCCAGGGACTACTTTGTCAACTATCACATCCAGCAAAATCAATGCACAGAGGATGCCTGAGCCACAGAATTTTACTATAAGATTTGCTCATTCCAAAGATTATTCCATTTCCTCCTCCAAAGTATACCATTCTGCAAAGGCTAGGAAATTGTGAGAGAAATAAAAACACAAACCACTCCTTACACCTAGCAGGCCTATTGACTTCTAAGCTGCAGGCTAAGTTCTGCATTCAATTTAAAGGAGCGCTGGTCTATTCAGGTGTTTTATATTCTAAAAGATCTCTAGAAAGGTTAGCAATGAGTTTTGTTAACGGGGAAGTTCAATACTCATCCAACCATCATCCCAATGCCCTGACTTTTTAACAAACTGCACTGATGTTATCAAAACCATTCCCAAAATGAATTTGTCTCTGGACATGGGGCACCATTTGACCCAATATTAGCTCCTGGCTCACGTAGTGGAGAGAAAGGACAATGTTACAAGTAGAATCTTCTCTGCATTGCAGCCCCTCCAGCTGGGAGAGGTTCCCACTGCACAGAGCAGCCACGTGGTGGAGCCCAAACAGGAGCACAAACTTTAAATCTTCTACCCAAGATTCTAACTGACTTCTCTTTTCTTTAACACAAGTTTTCAAATTATTTAACTTGTAAAAATTACCCAGTAAAATGTTTTCCTCCACAGAAAGTTAAAAAAAAGATCTTGGAAACATACAAGAAGTCCTGAGAACTACTTTGTAAGATATGGGATTTAGCTGTGGTGCTATAGGAAGTTTCCAATCTGAGTCATGTTACATGGTTTAACTTTTTTTTTTTAATTTCAGAAATGTATGTAAGTACTGATTTTTAGTTCTGATTGTTTCCAAGTGCTTCCACCCTACACAATACGCTACAGAAATTAAAAGTGATTTTGAAACAAATGATTGTGTATAGCAATAGCCAAAGACTACAGGGGAAAGCAGAATCTGTATAGAAGAAAACAAGCAGAGAAGTAAATCTTGCAAAATATTTCACAGGTATGAAAACAATTTCTCAGTATCCACAATGAATTAGCAGCCCCACTGCAGAAATTACTTTGCAGATTTTACGTAATCCAGATAATAAATCAGATCTATCATTAAATAAAATGAACAAAGCCATCACTGGTCAGATGTACTCCAACAAATAAAGGGGAAAGAAAGTGAGGTTATGCAAGCTTGTTTTACACATAGCACTCACTGAAGTTAAGCACAAACAAAAACAATCTGGGGAAGAGTTCAAATTTCCCCAAGGTTTCTAACCTTCCAGATTTCATTCCACTTTTCTCATTACAAATTGTAGCTTTTAAAGTGTAAACGCACTACGTTATTTATTTCCAATAGAAATGTTTAATTTCCTTACAAGTTCTTACTGTTTTCAACTCTATGCCGGGCCGAAGAGAAGACTGTTTTCTCCACCCCACCCACATTATGAAACTCCACTGCACACCCCTCTCTCAGCCATGCGGCACACAATGGCCGTTAAGTCTCTGGAACCTGCTGACAGAATCTGCCAATACACAAGGCAAGGAGAGCAGAGCTGACTGGTGTTCCCTGGGATTTAAAAAAGGCACCATTGGTCAAACAAGAATAGTTAGGGATGTTTAAGAAACCAAAACCAGTATTCCATTTAGACTCCAAAATTGTAAATGATCGTGAAAGACAAAGAAAATGGGTATTAATGTTAACATAAAAATAATTTTTAAATTTAGTGTTTATTTGTCACATACCAACTGCTTTTTCTTTCATTCCTTTCTGTTTCTGATCTTTGGAAAATCCACATCAGTATCAAATGTCACTTAGCTCTTATTCAAACAGAGGAAAGCAGACACAGTGGCTGCACCAGTGACTTAGCTGACCTAGGCCCTCAGTAAAAACAAACCTCTATAAATCACCAGATGTAAGCAATTGGGTAGTGATCATTTTAATTAATTGAACAGCTTTCCTGAAATTTACTATATAATTTCAACCCTCCCAACACCTTTGCCAGAAGCAACTAATAATGATTTTCTTTTTCTTAAATTGTTTAAAGGAGGAATACATTTTTAATTTCAGCGTCTTAAACATATCTTTTAATTCTTCAAGATTAAGGTAGTAAGCTACTTAATTTCAGAAATATGTGCCCTTCAAATGCTACTTTTAAATGCCAAAAGTCAAAATTATCCCAAAACCTATCTCTAATGCATGAATATAACTTGCTATCTGCCCTAAAAGTACAAAAAATCTAACACAATTTTATCTGAAAACTCACATTTGCAACATGACAGGCAATACTTCCGAATTCAGTTGCATATTTAAATTGTGTAGGTTGATACTCTGACCTGATGTTTCTGACCCCTGATTTTCACTGCAGACTCCACATTTAAGAGGACACTCCAGTGGTTTATTACCAACTCCCATTTCCCCTTACAAAACAACTCTGATCATTCTCCACTAAGAACTACACGATACCTAATCCATAGATTCCATGCCAACAACTGAGCAATACTAGGATTAAAGTCCCAGCCTACGGAATATAATAAAAGACACATCTCTACAGAGTGAAGGTGGTTTCTCTGAGTCTTGGAGACCAGTTCAGCAATGACAGAAAAACATATATATTGTTACAACAGTACTTGAAATTTAGCAATCATACTTAGGCTAGGAAACAAGTCAATTTAAAGAACCCTTCTGTACTGTACTACTAAAGGTAGTATCAAAAGGGCCACATGTTTTGCTCACAAGAACTTTACTCTAGCCGTACAGGACTCCTACCCATGGTCCCTGCAACAAACATGTATGTGATATCTGGCTAATATTCACTTACAAGGAGAGAAGTGTAATGTTTGTTGAGATTGGTCCTAGATCTGGAATGGTCTCCAATTCATTGTTGTTCAGTTTCCTATAAATGCCCAAAAAATGCGGGGAGAAAAAAAGCTGATTAGGTAATCTGTAATGCATAGAGGTGAAAATTTTACAAATTTATTCAAAGACACCTCCTAAATCAAAAGTTTTAAATAATTTCTTTATAATCCAAATGTTCTTTACAGTTACATAGTGTGATGGGTAATCTATTTTATTCAAACCTCAAACAGAAAGCAATTAAGACTCACATTTCTCGAAGGTTTTGAAGGTGGCTCATGGAACTTGCTTTGATGAAAGACAATCTGTTGTGGCTTAAGTCCCTAAGAAAAAACAAAAATAAAATTATAAGTAGATTCTAAAAATCACTAAGAGTGCTTAATAATGTTACATGAGTGGGCTCATGAAATGTCTCTATCAACGCTAGTGACAACATAAGAAATAACTGGTCCATCCTGTCCCATAAACCAAATGGCAACAAAAATGCCAAACTCAAAAATATAAACTCCGGGAACAAAATTAGCTCAGGTGGCTGGCAGATTCAAATGCTTTAAGCCCATGAATGTTTTAGGAGATGTTTCTTGGCACATGGTGAACAGCTCTTTTGTGAACTGGTTGTTTTGCTTCACCTTCCCCACTCCCTTTCCATCTCCCTGCTCCCAAAGTTGATATGATGAAGTCATGGCTTACCAAAAGTAGCTAATTAGGTAGGTTGCTGAAACTGAAGTCTCTAAAGAAACCTTTTTATTATCATAAAATTAAGCATCAATGCCCTTATTACAGTCCAACAAAACAGAAATTGCTTTTCACACATATTTGTTTCTCCGGGTTAAGGCACCAAATATTTACTGTGTGTGTGCGTGTGTCTGTGTGTGTGTGTTGTGCAGAAAACAACTTTAACCTTCTATTTCCTTAATTCCCCAAATCTCAATACCTGGTAATGTAATGTATAATTTAAACCACATCAACTACCTAACAACGCTGAACAGACTAGAAACCAACCTGTAAACACGTTTTTTTTCCTCCCAATCATTAAAATAAATCTGTGTCCTACTCACTCTACCCTAGTAACAATCTCCATAGGACACAGTTGTTATTAATATATATATATATATATATATATATATATATATATATATCCTACATACATAATACTGGAGGCTAGAAAGTCATCTCGGCATTTAAGACACAAAATATGGCAAAGATGCTTGGTTATATTCCCCACATGTGTCAGTACAATCAATATGTGCCTTCAAAATGGTGTAATGAAAATGAAATGGCTGCACAGCTACTGAAAGCTAGGCTAACACACAGTGTTTTTCAAAGTTCCCCACCAAATAAGGTGAAGCACTAATTACTATATTAATTAATTCAGTGTTTAAAAACGAAGATTAACTATCCAGATAACCAAAGTTGATTGGAGAAAAGCATGAATCATTTGTGACACACGCAAAAAAAGGGGTGGAAGACAGCGAAATCACATCCAGAGAAGCACACTGTTCTGAAGGCAAGCCTATTAGTTAACAATTAGAAATGAGAGATCTTTTCAGTCTTCAAATTTTTGTTTTGAGAACAAACCTGGATTTCTCTATTTCACCTAAAAAAGAAAACAAAGCAAAAAAATCTGCAAAAGGTTTTATTTGAAACATGTTTGCCTAAAGACCTACCAGACAGTGAGAGACATGAGTAGATTTGTTCTGGTAGAGTTATAACATGAAAAAAAAAGCTGGCACCGTCTTTAAACTATAAAAATCCTGCAATTACAACCACTGCTGTGCATGCTCACCACACTGGAGCCAGCCACTTTCCCTCACAGCCCAGCTCACGTCCATCTGGAGTTCATCAAGGAAACCGTGAGTCCAACAATTCACGTTAGGTTTCCAAAAAAACCTGTGTGCTTTTAGCACCACAGACAGTCACAGATTTCCCACATGGTTTAAAAAACCACCACGGAAGACAGCCCTTCACCCGGAGGTAAGCCTGGGTCAACAGAAAGTCTTCTCTGGGCCAATGTGACTAAAGGACATTTAACCAACATAAAACTGCGTCCCCTATTTATTATTTTAAGTTTTAAAAGGAAAGTGGGAACCAATCTGGCATTTACATTTAATATACGTGATTTTCTTTTTAACTAAAAAAATAAAATCACGCTCATCATTTTAACCGTTGTTTCATGAGGCAATCTTGTGAGAAATGATAGTGAGTGCTGAACACTTTTTTTTCTCAACCAGTAACTGGATGAGATCCCCACCAAGAGACCTTTAAAATGAGCACTGCCTTCGGAGAACAGTGCACGTGCTGGGGACCAGTCATTTGTGACCCAGAAGCAGGAGCTGGCAACCTTAAATATTTCCGTTATTGTAACCCATTTCCATTCCCGAGTTTTGTGTACTATTAAAAGCACAGTATACAGGAGGGAGAAGGAAAAAAGAAAAAAAAAAAAAAAATCACCCCTAAGTTATTTTTACTGCTAAATACTTTAAAGTCATGAAATTTTTAATGTACCTAAGTTTAGATTTAATACAGTTTACCTTTCAGAAATGATTACTTCTCTGTTATAGGATATCACGTTTTCTTAAATCTTCCTATATTGTTTTTATGCCTAGATCATTAAAAACAGATTCAAGTTGTACAACGTCAATGTTTTCTTAAGCCCCTAAGAACATAAAACATTCAATAAGGAAGGCAGATTCTTCATTTTGAGATTTTCATTAATGAACATCTTGCCCAGGAAACTTTTTTTTTTAGGGAGATTAATAAATGGGAAGCGTGGTGAGACAGAGAGGTCTTAACTACTTATCCAGAACTCAGCTGACCAAATACTTGAAAATCAAACACTCTCTACAGGGTAGAGAGAAGTCTCTCTTCCTACATACTAGCAAGAGAATAAATATATACGAACATAATTAATTTATAGCATTTGGTTCCAGCTATCATTTTCCTCCTCTTAGCATTTGGAAATCTGACTTCCAAGTCAAATTTTAAAAATGCAAATCCAGCACAGCTTCTTAATCAATCCCAGTGGGGCCTGCAGAGCTGCTAATTCAGCACAAATCTGCAAGGCTGAAAAGCAAAAAGCCAGGCTGTAGCTGTTTTAAGACACTGATCCAAACTGACTCATAAATCAGCCGGCTATGTTCAAATTTTAGTCTGGAAAATACAGAAAAGCAGCTGTGAAAACCATAAGGACTGTTACCCCCACCCCACCCCCAATTCTGGTACAGACCAGAGGATTTATAACAAGCCAACACTGAAGAAGTCACACCAGCCAGCTGAAACTACCTTTCGGACTTCCGCCTAAGCCCTGTTGAGAACTCAAACATTTCTAGGTGATAAGGTAAATCTGAAATTCCAGTGAGAATTTAATGATACTCGAAGCTCTCGCTAGCAATTGAGCAACTTTTCCCTCTTTTGGCTAAGTAACATAAATTCTAACAAGCACTTCTCCTTAGGTTCAAAACTCTTTGAAAGCACAAACTCTAGATGTAAACTCAAGTCTACCTCTAAAGGCAGTTATGAGCAATGCTTCTTCAAATAGTTAACTGTTTGAAAAGCCACTTTCATTAAAATATTAGAGGTTACTTCACGAAAGGAACACCAAGTATAGTATTATTATTTTACAGCTCAGTCAAACTATTCAACTTTTCCCACGTGGGTTCCTATGGCAGTAAATTATAGCTGAATAAAATGGAAAAAATTCATGCACACACGTTATCATGGAACAGAGGTTTTTTTTTTTTTTTTTTACTTGCAAATTCAACAAGTGGTAAAACTAATAAAACTACTCCAAAGACAAAATTTTACTATTTTAATTATCCGAGGAAAGGGAAGTTAGGATACGGGGGAAGAATAATATAATATGCATTTCTCTACTTAAATTTGAACTCTGAAACAAAGAGTCTACTTAAAAGCTGGTCTAATTATGTAGAAAATTTAAATAGCAGCTATCTTAAGCCTGCTGTTTCAAATGCCAAGTAACAGGGAAGGTAAAACTCAATTTGCATGTTCTTCTGCTCTTTTAAAAGGTGAAGAGACTTCTAAAGCTTTAGGAACAAACAAAAGAAATATTTACAATAAAGAATTTAGTCCACATGGTTTGGTGACACTTGCAAAGATGGCTCAAAGTCACGAAGTACAAGAATGATAGAGCTGTCCAATGGGTAATCACAGCGGGGCTTCTGACAACAGACCCAGTGCTTATTTATACAAGTGGAACTTATTTTCACGTACATTTAAGGAATGTGGACCTGCATTGAGACAATTTACTGCTGGCGGAAATGTAATTAAAGACTGTGCTAACCAAATCAACTGTAGTTTGCTTTTAGTGTGCCACCAAATTATCTGCAAAACAAAATCCTAATTAGGTCAGCTACTTTTAAGACAACGTTTAAATACGGATCCAACCCCTTTCGGTTTAACTCAACTTCTAATCAAGAGCAATTCACTTATTTTTTAAAGACATCCAAACTCACAAAAAATATGTTGCACGCTAGAAGGATCCAGTAGGCCACTGGACATTGAGAAACTACTACTGAATGTAAGTTAGATTTGGTTAAAGATCCAAGCATATCTAAACACACCCCAGGAAGCATGATACTCATTTTCTTTTTCTCATCCCTGTATTATTCAAAGGTGTTCACCTCCAGTCATTCAAATGTTCAGTTCCATATGTTGTCAATAGAGCCATTCATGTTCCATGAATAAGGCAGCATGACCTCCACAAGAGGCAATTGAACAGAATTAGCCACAACTAATTGAAAGTCTTCCTGCTTTAGGCTGAAGCCCTTATCTGTTTCTTCAGTTGTAATAAAAACGACTGAAAAAGACAACCCCACGACAAGAGATTAAATACCAATCCACTACTCTGTAATTTTGCTTTTTTGAAAACTAAACCAAAGTTTATTTAAAAACACACACACCAAGAATATGCTGTTTGACACTCACCAAACCCAGCCTTCACAAATAAAGGAATTTAAATTAGTACAATGATGTAAAAACTTTCCTAAACTACATGACCAAAACTTCTACTACTATCGGGATTGTTTAAGAACTAGAATTACCACTGCAATTGTTAGGCCAAAATCTAATGCAATTTGTTTTAAACTGGAAATTTTTTTTTTAACTCAACTTTTGATTGTATTTTACAGAGAGTTCGGGGACTGCTAGAGAATAAGAAGAGAGCAGAAACTTGGAAAGAATCGTCTTTCCAACTAAACTACATTTTCTTCCCTGTTCTTCCATGCAGTTGGCAATCATTTCAGGCTTCCAGCCTTCACAGCTAGAATCCAAAAACTTGCATAACGTAACAAGCACTCAGAGGTCTTCCCGAAACTGTCTAGGCAAGCTAAGGAGCTACAGAAATCACCTCCTTGGCTGTGAAACACTAGTTACTTCCCTTCCATACCTCTGATCAGTCTGACCAACTCCTTACAGGAACGAGGATGTGGATGTGAGTTACGCTTTGCTGGGGGCGAGAAGGGGGGAAAGGTGGGAATGTAAGGACTCCTAACGCGAAATTAAGAAGGACAGGCGAAACAACAAAAGGATGTCTACCCCTATCTTGGACAGTGGCCGAACTCTGATGACGGAGATACCCCAACTACAGGGCGCATTCAGATATTCCCTGGGAGGAGAAGGGGCCTGAATCAGTCAGAAGCTAAAGCTGAGCCACAGGGCTAACTGCAAACTCCGGCTGTCCGCAGGTTGCCGCCTCTCCCTCGACCTGGCAGGGGGCGGATTTGAACCCCCATGGCGAGCTCAAGACCCCAGACCGCAACCTTGCCCCACTGGAGTTGTCAACCACCCCCTCCCCTCGCCCATCTGCTGCCAGGCGGGGCGCTCTAAGCACCCACCTGAGCCCCCCAACGCAGGGATGGTTGAGGCCCCAACGGCGCCTTTTCCATCCCCAGGGAAGAAGGCACTGCGCAAGTCCTAAGCGCCCAAGCCTCTCGCCAGCTCTGGCTTTCCAGAAAGAGTGGCCGGGTCCCCTGTGTCCACGGGAGTAATACTTACAACCGAGCGACCCAGGATGGGAGCGGCTCGGGAAGGCGCGCCAGGCGCTGGCGACTGCAGTCCAGCAGATCTCCGAGGCAACGGCAGGGAGCGGGGCACGGGCGCCCAGCGGCGACCCCGGAAGGATGTCCGAGTGCCCCCGGCCCGCCGCGGCGGTTGCCCTCGACAGGGCCCGCGCGCCCCAGCATCGCGCACAGCAGCAGCACCAGCGCCGCCGCGGGCGCGCGGAGCCTCGGTGCGCCCATCGCGCTCCGGCGGCCTCTCGCTCCGCCCGGCTGCAGAGCCCCGAGTGCGCACTAGGGTCCGGGCACAAACTTTCACCCGAGGAGTTGGGCGCCTTCGCTGCCGCCTGCGCGTGCACGCAACCCTCCCTCTCGCTCCGTGTAAACGCTTTTTACTCGCACCAGCGAAGCCCTTTCATGCTCCGGAGCAGAGAGAAGGAAACAAAAAAGAACGGCCAGTTGAGGCAGATTGAGGAAGAGTTGCAGCCCGAGAAGTGCAGACGCTCGGAAACCCCTTCTCGCCTAGCCTCCAAAAGAAAACTTTTTCGCCTCCTCCCCGCGGCGTTGCGCGAAGTCACCGAGTGGCGGAGTCAAGAGGCTGGGCGGGGCGCGCGGCCACGTGACAATAACAAGGCTCCAGCCCCCAACAAGGAGGAAGGGAGAAAGCGGAGCTGAGATTGTAAGAATTTCTGAGTTACATTTTCCAGCCTCTCTTGGCCAGAAGTCTCTGCTATGTCCTCGGCAGCATATATCAAATGAAACTGAAGGGCAAAAGAGAGTGTCTATGAAATAAATGAGCAAATATTAGGCCAGCTCCTAACAGACACATAAAGAAATGCTCACAATCATTAGCCATTTGAGAAATACAAATCAAAACTATAAAGAGATACCATCTTACCCCGACAAGGCTAGCATTAATTCAAAAAAACACCAAATAATAAGTGCTGGAGAGGTTGTGAAGAGACTGGAACACTTACACACTGTTGGTGGGAATGTAAAATGGTACAACCGCTTTGGAAATTAATTTGGCACTTCCTTAAAAAGCTAGAAATAGCACCATACGGTCCAGCAATCCTGGTCCTTGGAATGTATCCTAGAGAAATAAGAGCCGTCACACGAATAGATATATGCACACCCATGTTCATTGCAGCACTGTTCACAATAGCAAAAAGATGGAAACAACCTACGTGCCCATCAACGGACGAATGGATAAACAAATTATGGTATATCCACACAATGGAATACTATGCAACAATAAAGAAAGATGAAGCTGTGAGACATAACATGGAGGAAGCTGGAGGGCATTCTGCTGACTAAATTTAAAAAGTCACAGAAGGACAAATACTGTACAAAACCACTATTATAAGAACTCAAGAAAAGGTTTAAACACAGAAGAAAACATTCTTTGACGGTTATGAGGGTGGGGAGGGAGAGAGATGGGTATTCACTAACTACATAATAGACGAGAATTATCTCAGGTGAAGGCAAGGACGGCACACACTACAGGGCAAGTCAGCACAACTGGACTAAACCAAAGCTTAGAAGTTTTCTGAATACAACCAAACACGTCAAGGGACAGAGTAGCAGGAGTAGGGGTCTGGGGACCATGCTTTCAGGGGACATCTAGGTCAATTGGCATAACAAAGGTTATTAAGACAATGTTCTGCATACTACTTTGGTGAGTGGCATCCAGGTTCTTAAAAGCTAGCGAGTGGCCATCTAAGATGCATCAGTTGATCCCAGCTCACCTGGAGTAAAGGAGAATGAAGAACACCAACGTCACAAGGAAGTATTAGCCCAAGAGACAGAAATGGCCACATAAAGCAGAGACTGCATCAGCCTGACACCAAAAGAACTAGATGGTGCTTGGCTACCACCAATGACCGCCCTGGCAGGGAACACATCAGAGAGTCCCTGACGGAGCATGAAAAAAAGTGGGGTGCAAAACTCAAATTCTAGTAAAAAGACCAGACTTAATGGTCTGACTGAGACTGGAGGATCCCCAGAAAGCATGGCCCCCAGACTGTCTGTCAACCCAGAACTAAAACCATTCCCCTGGCCAACTCTTAAAAATTAGACTGGACTGTGGGACATAAGATGATAATTGTGAAGAGAGCTTCTTAGCTCAAGTTGATACATGAGACTAAATGGGCAGCTCCTGTCCGGAGGTGAGATGAGAAGGCAGAGAGGGTCAGGAGCTGGTTGAATGGACACGGGAAGTCAGGGGTGGAAAGGAGGAGTATGTTGTCACAGTATAGGAAGAGCAATTAGAGTCACATAACTATGTATAAATTTTTGTTTGAGAGACTGACTTGAATTGTAAACTTCTGCTTAAAGTACAATAATAAATATATATATATGTATTAGGTCAGCTCTCAGAGATGGAGGTATTTAGGGGAACTTCAGGGGAGTAAAGTTAGATTAGCTTTGTTATCAGGAAACCTTTCAATTCCAGAATAAAGGAATTATAAATTATCCTACCATCCACAGAGTAAACAATGGTTGCAAAGAAAATAGTTTCCTTCAACATCAGTACTGGACAGTTGTTTCCATATGTTGGCTCCAAACATAAAAGCAATAATAAAATGTAAAAGTAAAGGTATGGGAGATGATATATTGAGTTACAACAAGCCAGTCGTAGTGAGCTGGATGGAACTGGAGGAAAATGATAGACAATAACCTTCTAATAAACTGTGATGGCAGTCATATATTCCATGCAATAGCTAGGGATAATGAAGTGGTCAGAATAATATTTCAAAGCAAAATGAAAACTTGAAACTTGGAGAAAAAATTAATGTAAACACCATGGTCCACCTGAGTTTTGAAGGGTGACAAATCCTGACTGAAAATGCTACCACACTAGAAGTACTCCCTACTCCTCGTTAGAGGGTGGATTTAGGTTTACAGGACTTCTCAGTGAAGTCTGTGTCTGGACTTACTCTTGCAGGTTATTGGAGCCACAGGATGCTGGAACTGAAGAAGACCTCAGAAATCATCTGCCCACTCCCTTTTCCTCTGGGCAAGGACAGAAACCCAGAGAAAGTAACTACTTTGTGGCAAAAACTAGGAGCTTTTTAAGCTCTCACTTCCACAGGCATTGTTTCCTGCATGGTGCCTATCATACTTGTGGCTGCTTAATCTGCTTGTTACTGAGAAATGAAGATAGTTTATGGAGTTGAGACTTTAACCTTGACTCTAAACCCATTGATTTCCGCTGTCACAGGTCACCTGTATAAGCCCTTCATGGGGAAGGGAAAAGACTCACTTTGAAGTTGAAATAAAGTATTTTAGATATAATATACCATCCTCTTCTTTCTTTAGCATCAACCCTACTGTCTTTTTTCCATGAATTTCTTATACAATTAGAAAATATAATGATGGTGCTTCTCTTTAGAATTATAATTGTGCCTGCTTGGGAGTGTTGAAAACACACCAGTCATGCTATGGATTTTCCATTTTAGTATCTCCACCTATTTCATATCTGGAAAATCAGGCTGCTGGTTGTTGTTGTTGTATGCTATGGAGTTGATTCCAACTTATAGTGACCCTATATGACAGAGTAGAACTGCCTCATAGGTTTCCTAGGCTGTAATCGTACGGGTTCAATTTTTTTTTTTGCCCATAGAATCCTTCGGTATTGCAACTCAAGGCTTGACTTTTTTCTTCTGTTCTTTCAGCTTGAGAAATATTGAGCGCGTGCTTCCCTTCTGGTTTTCTAAGAAGCAAAAATGTCACTTTGAGGACTAAGGTGCATCTGACCCAAGCCATGGTATTTTCAATCGCGTCATATGCATGTGAAAGCTATACAATGAATAAGGAAGACCAAAGAAGAATCGATGCCTTTGAATTGTGGTATTGGCAAAGAATATTGAATGTGCCATGGACTGCCAGAAGAACAAACACATCTGTCTTCTAAGAAGTACAGCCAGAATGCTCCTTAGAAGCAAGGATGATGAGACTTCATCTCACTTACTTTGGATGTATCATCAAAAGGGACCAATCCCTGGAGAAGGACATCATGCCCGGTAAAGTAGAGGATCAACAAAAAAGAGGAAGATCCTCCACAAGATGGATTGACACTGTGGCTACAACAGTGTGTTCAAACACAGCAACAATTGTGAGGGTTGTGCAAGACTGGACAGTGTTTCATTCTGTTGTACACAGGGTCACTATGAGTTGGAACTCACTTGACGGCACCTAACAGCAAAGCAACAACAGTCTTTATGGGAGAAGATCACCAGCTCTTTTCTTCCGAAGTGTGGGTGGTGCATTCAAAGCACCAATCTTTTGGTTAGCAGCCGAGTGCTTAATCATTGCGCCACCAGGGCTCCTTGAATTGGGCTTAGTGCACTGCAATTTTTAAATAAAGATGCCATTGTGATTAAGTAAGTATGGTGGTATGAGTATGCATGGCTTGGTCTTTGAGACATCACCTGCATTACAAGATTCAGAAATCTGTTACCATTTTGGGGAAATTTGGCTCACTCCCCACCCCCATTTTTCTTTCAGTTGCCCTGGAGTTGATTCTGACTCATGGCATCCGCATGTGTGCAAGAGTAGAACTGTGCTCCACAGTGTTCTTAATGGCTGATATTTTTCAGAAGTAGATAGCCAGCCCTTTCTCCTGAGGTGGACTTAAATGTCTAATCTTTTGGTTAGCAGCTGAGCACATTCACCGTTTCCACTGTTTGCACCACCCAGGAACACTTAACACTTTCCTATATTATTTCATCTTCTTCCATGAATTCCATTTACACCCATATGCTGATATTCACCACATCAATATTTCCAGTCCAGATCTTTCTCCTTAACTTTAGACCCCATGTATTCAACCACCCACCCATTAAACCCATCGCTGACGAGTCGATTCCGACTTATAGCGGCCCCATAGGACCAGGACATCTCAAATTGGATATTCAAATGTCACAGCTGGAATTAAATTTCACCACCCATGAGCCTTACTCCTTTTCCTCCTGAGTTTGCTGTCTCAAAGAATGACACCTCCCTCCACCTAACCGACTGCACCAGGAACCTGAGAGTCATCTTTGACATTTCTTTCATTTTTGCCTCCACCCTGCAGTCAGTCAATCAGCAAATTCTGTTGAAGCTAGCTCCTAAATGCATCTTCTACCCTCATAGACAACATGCGAGTTCAGACCACCATCGGCTCTTGCTTGTGCCACAGCCTCCTTCCTATCTGGCATTTGAGTCCTTAGTCCACATTGCAGTCAAATGATATTCAGAAAGCTCAAATCTGAGCCTGTGACTCAACTGTCTAATACCTTTTTCAGGTTCTCATTAGTCTCAGAGTAAATTTCAAATTCTTCAATGTACCTTATGCAGCTTCTTTTTCTGTGTTTGACCTCTACTTACCTCTCTGTAGTACATTTATTTTATCATCCCCCTTTACTCTTTAAACTACTTGACATTCCTTTCCCCTGCATGCTGTGCTCCTTGCCTCTCACCCTCTTGCACATGCTGGTCCCTCTGTCCAGATCACTCCTTGTCCCTCTTCAGCCAAATCCATTTGCATTTCAGTGTAGGCTCTCCTTCTTGGAGAGTTTCCCTGTCTTGCTTTAGCTATCCCTACAATGCACTCCCAGAGTATCCAGAGAGAACGTCATTGATTACTTTGGCTCCACAACTTTGTAGATAATATTGAAATTTCCACATTACAATGTACCCCATACCAGCTCTGTGTTGTTAATTGTTGTTGCTGTCTTGTGCTGTCAGTTGATTCTGACTCACAGTGACCCTGCACGTTACGGAGTAGAACTGAGCTCCATAGGGTTTTCTTGGCTGTAATCTTTACGGAAGCAAATTGCCAGGGCTTTTCCCTCCTGGTGCCAGTGGGTGGATTTGAATCGCCGACTTTTCAGGTACCAGCTGAGTGCAAGCTGTTTGCAGCACCCAGGCAGCTTGTTGTTAATTAAGCCTTAAATTTTCAGCACCTCAGTTTCTCAATCTGTAAGATGAAATCCAGTAAAAACTCTCTCATATGACTTCCATTTATCAGGCCACTGGATAAGCTGTCGCTCTCTACTCCTTATGATCTATTGACTGATACCCATTACTAGCTGAACACTAGAGGTTACCAGCTGTTCCCTAGCCCACTCTTTGCAAGTGTACTTCTACCAGTCACGTGCTGATCCACAGTAGCGACAGACCTGTTTGTTCCTGTAATTACACAACTGAATTAAATATTGCATAAACTGAAGAAATGCAAGTGTAACAAGAAAATAACTTCATCTCTATGCTAATGAATTT
The DNA here is from genome assembly GCA_030035585.1 of Dugong dugon. Classification (NCBI taxonomy): domain Eukaryota; kingdom Metazoa; phylum Chordata; class Mammalia; order Sirenia; family Dugongidae; genus Dugong; species Dugong dugon. Next base: position 13,794,262 of record CM057465.1, read on the forward strand.
GAAGCTTGGGGAAGACTCTTTAAAGGTAACCGCTAAAATTCAGTACTATCAAGTTAGATGAGCCCTAGTAAAGCAAACAGTTAAGTGCTCAGCTGCTAACCAAAATGTTGGCAGTTTGAACTCACCCAGAGGCTCCGTGGGAGAAAGACCTGGTGATCTGCTTCCATAAAGATCACAGACAAGAAAACCGTATGGGCAGTTCTACTCTGCCACATGCAGTCTCGGTGAGTCAAAATGGACTCAACGGCATCTAACAACAACAACAAGATCATTGTAAAACAGTAGGGGTAGGGGATGGGGAGGATTATAAATATCTCGGAGATTTGTAGATGTGGATTACTTTGCAAGCATCTTTAAGTTTTTGTTCCACTTTAAAGTTATCATAACTGGGAATCAGTCGGCATAGGATGCATCATGGGTGTGGTTTATGCTTACTCAGAACTTCATGTAGCTGTTAAGAGAACAAAGTACAAAGGCATGGAAAGGATATAGTCCAAATTAAATATGCTTATTCTCCAACTCAGTATGTTCTCAGCCATACAGTCGATAAAAAGAGGAAGTTAGTCTTACACAGGACATTTTCAATCAATGTCATATCTTCACAAACTTTTGCCTGAAAAGACTGCTTGAACTGGCAACCAGAGTTTCAGTCTAGAAAACCTGCCTTCTCTAATTTCCTAGCCATGGACCTCAAGGCAAGAAGAAAACCCCCACTGGGCATCTACCTGAGCAGGTGAGGAGTGGCTATCTTTCACTGAGGTCTCTCACAGCCTTGTGCTGTTATTTTTTTGGAGTAAGTAGAGAACAGAGTTTGGCTGCTGACCAAAACGTTGGCAGTTCGAATCCGCCAGCTGCTCGTTAGAAACCCCATGGGGAAGTTCTACTCTGTCCTATAGGTTCACTATGAGTCAGAATCGACTAGATGGCAACAGATTTTTTTGGTTTGGTAAGTAGAGGATGAGATTGAAGCAAAATGCCCGGAAAGATAATAGTAACCAGGTGTTGTGAAGTCAATTCTTTTTTTTTTTTTTTTTTCTTTACAATAGTGTTTTATTTTTTGTGGCCCGCTTAAAATATCTTTTCTCCTGTTCTCAGGTCACGAAGACATTCACCTAAATTTTCTTTTCTTTTATTGTTGTACTTTAAGTGAAAGTTTACAATTCAAGTTAGTCTCTCATACAAAAGTTTACACATACATTATTATGTCACCCTAGCTGCTTTACCTATAGTATAACAGCATACTCCTCCTTTCCACCCCTGACTTCCCGTGTCCATTCAACCAGCTCCTGACCCTCTCTGCCTTCTCATCTCGCCCATTTAGTCTCATGTATCTACTTGAGCTAAAAAGCACACTCTTCACGAGTATCATTTTATGTCCCATAGTCCAGTCTAATCTTTGTCTGAAGAGTTGGCTTCAGAAATGGTTTTAGTTCTGGGTTGACAGAGATTCTGGGGGCCATGCTTTCTGGGGTTCCTCTAGTCTCAGTCAGACCATTAAGTCTCATCTTTTTACTAGAATTTGAGTTCTGCACCCCACTTTTCTCATGCTCCATCAGGGACTCTCCATTGTGTTCCCTGTCAGGGAGTTGTGAAGTCAACTCTGACTCATGGTGAACCCATGTACGTCACAGTAGAACTGTGCTCCAAAGGGTTTCCAATGGATGATTTTCAGAAGTAGATCTCCAGGCCTTTCTTTTGAGGTACCTTTGGGTGAACTCAAAATTCCAGCCTTTTGGTTAGCAGCCAAGCATGTTAACCATTACACTACCGAGGGACTCCAAGTCTGTAGTTGTTGTTGTTAGCTGCCATCTGTAGTTGTGCTGTTGTGTGCTGTCGAGTAAATTCCTACTCATAGCAACCCTATAGGATAGAGTAGAACTGCCCCATAGGGTTTCCTAGGAGCCCTGGTGGTGCAGTGGTTAAGCATTCAGCTGTTAACCAAAAGGTCGGCAGTTTGAATCCACCAGCTGCTCCTTGGAAACCCTATAGGGAAGTTCTACTCTGTCCTATATGGTCACTATGAGTCAGAATCGACTTGACAGCAGTGGGTTTGGTGGTTCATTTTGGAATCATTATGAGAGCAGATCACCAAGTCTTTTTTCCCGCAGAGCCACTGGTGGGTTTGAACCACCTCCCTTTCAGTTAGCAGCCAAACTCCTAACCATTGTGCCACCAGACCTCCTTCTGTCTGTAGTAGAGGTGGGAAAATAATATAAAATCCTATTTAATATCCCAACATTTATTAACAGATATCGGTGAATTTAACAATGACCCAGAAACAACCTTACTGTGTCACAGAATTTTCTGATACACACACACACGAAGTATAGTACTATCAAATGTTGATCCTCAGTTCTTGTGGCTAATGTCCCATGCATAGGAATTTAGTGTGAGGTAGTTAAATGCATTCTGACTAAAGACGTCTTAACATTTGAGTTAAAATTAGGTAAGGTGTTGGATTTTTACAGTTCTTCAGAGGTTTATACTGGTTAACCAGGTAGTTGACAGTTGATTTTCTTTTGCAAGTCACTGAAATCACACCAGACAGTTTCTCATTTATAACTCTGTCCCAGTGAATGGCATGTCCCCTACATTTTCAGAACAGCCTCCTACCACCCGTTTGTTGATTAGTATAGCCTAGCCCCAGTGTTCTTTTCAGTTTTCCTGTCTTTTTCTCCCCTCTGGCAAGTGTGAGACTTTCTTATCTTGAGTGCTGGCAAGGGCAATGACTCACAGATAAAAAGTAATAGAGGTGCTAAGCTGTCAGTTTTAACATCCAAGGACAAGAATGAAAGCTGAACACTCAGTACTTGCTTTATCAGTACAATGAATGACACAGTTTGTGTAAGTGTGAACTGTGAAAAGGGAAAAGAGATAAGGCAAAGGAGCAAGGAAAGCATAAAAATCCCCAGATAATGTTGCCAAAAGCAAATGTCGTTGTACTCAGTAACCTAACCATATCTTTTCCCATTCATTAAGGTGTTTTTAGAAGTAACAGATAATCCCTTTTACTCACACACACACACACAAAATTTGCAAAGTTTCACTTGGACAGAAGGAGAGCAGACTCTTACTTTACAAAACCCCTGCTATGAACATGCCTTAACTCTTCAGAAAATGTTTAGAAAAATGAAGATAGCCACCCATCTGTTTCTCTCATGTTGGCCAACTGTGAGATATCGCTTGAATTGGAAACAAACATAGTTATCTGAACATTCACTTAACTAAAAATTAAGCATATGCTATCTCGTATTTTACTCATTTTTCAAGCCATTCTGTAGCAATAATTTAGGCTCTGAGAAAAACTTATACTGTGCAAAAAACTGGATACCCTGGAAATTACTTTTGTAGCCTGGAGGTGGCAGTGAGGGATGAGTGAAGGCTAAGGGTGGCTGTGACCTCCACCAGATTCTCCTCTATTTCGAACATCCTTCCCTAGCAGTCGATCCTTTCAGTGGTCTTCAGTTTCTCCACTCACTTGAGGCCCTCAGACCACTTTCTCCTCTTCTTCTAATTCCACTTCCACCTTTTTCTGTAGCCAGCAGCAACACTGTCTGGGAACCTCAACACATAAAAAAATGGCCCACTCTTTCAGGAAACAGAAATCCAAACGTTCGAGAATGTGTTGTAGAGGAAGCAGGATGGTCAGAATTTTGACAGTGAGACCAGAAGACCCAACTGGTAATTTTGACTTACTTAACAACTCTATGCTCCATATTCCTCATCTGTAAAATGAGATGAAGAACGATACATTACCACACAGACGTATTTTGTAAGCTGCCGAGCACTTAACCATTTGTTCCACGAGGGCTTCTTATTCTTCTGCACAAATATTTTCAAACAGAGAATGAAGAAGAATTTTGGTTGTATGGGATCACTTTCAACGTAATGGTGTGCTCCTATCTTAGTAAAAACAAACCAAGTGCTTTCAGGCTAAAATAATAAGTTTTAGCCCAAAGCTTTACACACCTTTTTATGTCTATCCATTCAGACAAATAGATTTCCACTAAAATCCCGCCATAGAGCACAAAGCTTTAGAGGGCATCTTGCCTGTCCACTTGCCCCAGGCATGACTATGTCTGCAGCAGGCGGCCTCCTCCATTCCTACAGCAGCGATTTCAGACTTGAACAACTTTTCAGTCAGAGCATTTGTCTTCATAGCCCATACAAATAAATCCCTCCTCCCGCTCTCCTGCTGTTATTCATACTCTTCTCCTTTCCTGGGCAAAACAGAGGCTATCACCAGCAACTTCATAGCAGTTATCTTAAAAATTGATAATTCCTTAGCCATCTCTTTGCAAATTAAATATGTATATATTTATATTTTTTAATTTCTCATCCATAAAAAACTCATTGCTGTCGAGTTGATTCCAACCCATAGCAACCCTATAGGACAGAGTAGAATTGCCCCATGGGGTTTCCAAAGCTGTAAATCTTTACAGAAGCAGACTGCCACATCTTTCTCCTGTGGCGTGGCTGGTGAGTTCAGATGGCCAACCTTTCAGTTAGCAGTCAAGTGCTTAACCACTGTGCCACTAGGGCTCTTCAATTTCTCACAAGCACTATTTTTCCTCTGTCTAACACCATCATGAGAATCAGGAATGTCTCTTTTCTGTTTATGTGCCCTGTGTAGACGTGTGTGAAGAAGTGGGGGTTAGAAACCCTAAAAATCAAATAGCCTGGCCATTGAGTGGATTCAGACTCATGGAGACCCCATGTGTTACAGAGTAGAACTGCTCCGCAGGGTTTCCATGGCTGTGTAGTCTTTACTGAAGCAGATGGCCAATCTCTGTTAGTGGTCAACCACAAACTCTGTGCCACCCAGGGAAACCTTGCAGCTCCACAAACGCTGATATTCAACATTTCTTGAGCTCTTACTATACTACTATTCTCTAGCGTTTCATACGGATTCGTTCACTTATTTCTTAAAATCACCCTGTAAAATAATCATCCTATTTTACCAGATAAGGAAACTGAGGCATGGGGATGCTAAGGAGTTTGTGGTTTTATGACTAATGGGTGGTTGAGTTGGGATTCAAGCCCAGTGACTCTGACTCCACAGTGCACACTTTTAGCCACATGCTATACTGCTTTCCACTAGACGAAGAAGCGAGGATTTCCAAAATCTACCTTACTGCTTGAGAAGAGATCTCCAGCCAGTAGATCAGAACTGATTAAGAAAACACGGACCTTGCCTGGTAAATCTTATAGGTGGTTGATGGCAGTCACTCCCTCTCCTTTCTTTCCTCCTTCTCCCCCCTCCTTTCTTCATTAATCCAAGTTTCAAAGCAAATGAAGAGTTGTCTTATGCAGATGTATGAATCAGTCCCACCACTGGTCTATCAGTTTGTTGTATTGTGGTGGCTTAAGTGTTGCTATGATGCTGGAAGCTATGCCAGCAGGGTCACCCGTGGTGGGCAAATTTCAATGGAGCGTCAAAACTAAGACGGACTAGGAAGAAAGGCCTGAAAATCTACCTCTGAAAATTAGCCAGTGAAAACTACATGGGTCACCACAGAATATTGTCTAATACAGTGCTGGAAGATGAGTCCTTAGTTAGAAAGGCACTCAAAATACACAATGGTTGCAAGAGTGGACTACCAACCAGGATGAAGATAGCATAGTATTGGGCAACATTTCATTCTGGTGTACACAGGGTCACCATGAGTTGGAGCCAACTTGACGGTAATTAACAATAACAACAGCATGAATCAATCACTTTGTGGTCTTCTTTGTTAGTTCTTGAAATCTAACCATTAGAAATTAACTGTTTGGGCTCAGCCATTTCTGTCTCACTGAAGTTCTCTTTTTCGGTAATATACCCGCCACCTCCAGGAGTGTTGCGTCAGATGGCTTTGGAATTTTAGGGTTAGATGGATTCTCCATGAGTCTGGATCAGCTTGACGGTAATGGGTTTGATTTGGTTTTTTGGTGGCTATAAAACCTCATATGACTTGTAGGAGAACCCAGGTAGTTGGGAATCAGAAGAGGAAAAAGAGGCAGAAAGGGAAACAGGCTTTGCTTTCTTTACAATTTTGTCTAGGGCTGCGCCTAATTAGAGGAATCATGAATGGGATACATCTGATCCAAGAAGTGCAGAGAAATGAAATATTAATGCTAGAGATTATATTTCAACTGTTGAGATACTTTACGTTTGGTAACAGAATTTTCGTTTTGCTTTTGTCTTATGGGCTAATGTTAATGTTTATGCTTTTCTAATTAGTGTATAGTATAAGGAAAAACTCACACAGAAAAATGTGTTCCGAATGGGCTATGCTTAAATCATAGATTCCCAAACAATATTTTTAAAGACTACCATTCCGGTCCATTGCCGGAACATCTGGGAGGCTTTCCTTCTTTAGGAGAGTCTACCAAAGCCTTCTCCCTAATGCTGGAGCCAGAGCTTTTCCCTAAATGCAAAGACCCAATCCAAGTTATAAGATAGTTCAACTTTTACTATATTTATGTATAATTATTAAGCCATTCAGCATCATGACAAATAATTTCTCCTATGAATAATATAATAGACATAAGAAAAATAAACTTACCAGAGGTCTGATAAAAATTTACACTTTCTACTACTATAAGAAAAAGCTCTAGAGATGCATCCTGCCCTGTTTTAAAGTTGTGAATTCATTTTTGAATTTTCATTATCCTCTAATACGGTGGTGCAGTGGTTAAGAGCTCAGGCTGTTAACCAAAAGGTCAGCAGTTCAAATCCACAAGCTGTTCCTTGGAAACCCTATGGGGCAGTTCTACTCTGTCCTATAGGTTTGCTATGAGTTGGAATTGACTTGATGGCAATAAATTCGGTGGTTTTTTTTTTCCTCTGGTTTTTAATATCAAGGACTCTCATCTTTCATTTTATGAGCTTGTCACAAAAGTAGTTCATATGAAAATGTATTTTTAAAAGATATTTCTTAAATATTATAAAGCTTATTTGGACAGTTTGTCTTAGAACATTCAATTATTTAATGTAATGATGATATTTCAAGAAGCCAAGACCTATCTTAAAAATAGGATTTCTGACAAAACCTTTACTTTACCTAATGAAAAGTATACTGGGGGAACTTAATAGAAACATGAATAATTAACTACTTTATATGCCGGTGGGCCTGTCCCAAAAGGATTCTAATGGCATTAGAAGTTGATGAGCATTTTCCTGATTTGTGATTACTCATTGAAATTGATATGCTTGCAAAGGAAACAATAAAATATACTATACTTTTTTTCCTCATAACTTTGAATCTTTTCCTATCGCGTTAATGAGAGTATGTGCAAAATGTCACAAGGTGAGGGAAGAATTCTCCATTTTGTTAGTAATTATACTTGACTTTTTGTGATCCAAGACAGGAATGGTGGAAACAAAATTATGCATAATTTGAACATACTGATTGCAGCCACAAAAGCTCTTTCTAAAAGTTTTGCCCTAGGCAAATTTTTTGTTTTAAAATGAGCTTTTATAAAATCACTCAAATGTAGCATGCTTGCCTCCATTAAAATGACTTACATATCCTAAGGCAAATTTGGTTACATCTTTAAGATGTGTTCTATAAGTGACTAGATCTGAAATTAAGAGCAATCAGCTCCTTAAACCTATAAGTAAAGTTCAGAGAATCTTTAAAATAGGTTTTATTTTTCATAATCTTTAGTTCAAAAATTTTACATTGAATATGATTCTTGTGTGTATGCTGTTTAGAAGGCGCAGTATAAAGCTAAATAACATATAAATGGTAGTGTTTCTCCAAAAGTGATCAGTGTAACTCTAGCGTCAGATCGAGGGGAGGGTTATTAAACGTAAGTATTGCTTGATCGTTTTCCCAAATTTCTGAATCAGAAATTCTATAGGTGGGTTCTGGGGACGTGCATTTTAACATGCTCTCCAAAGTTTGAGAATCTGCATGTTCCTACTCTGGAATTGTGGGGGATTAATTCTTCTATTCACCACCCATATGTCAGTTTGTCATACTGTGGTGGCTTGCATGGAAGCTATGCCACCAGTATTTCAAATAGCAGGAGAGTCACCCATGGAGGACAGGTTTCAGCAGAGCTTCCAGACTGAGAAAGACTAGGAAGAAAGGCTTGGCAATCTATTTCCAAAAACTAGCCAGTGAACACCCTATGGATTATAGAATATTGTCTGAGACTTCAGCTTGCTTATTTGGATGTGTCATCAGGAGGGACTGATCACTGGAGAAGGATATCATGTTTGGTAAAGAGGATGGTCAGTGAGGATGAGACAGACCCTCTATGAGACGGATTGACACAGTGGCCACAAAAATGGACTCAAACATACCAATGATCATGAAGATGGTATAGGACCAGGCAACGTTTTGTTCTATGTGGGGTCACCATGAGTCAGAGCTGACCCAAACAGCAACTAACAGCACCGATTCTCCTATAACCATGTAGATCTTCTTATGATTTCTTCCCACGGGCTGATGCAACCCTTACTATGGGTATGTGAATCTCCTCTCTTCCCCACCCTGTTCTGTAAAAAATATAGATGAATGTTAAGAAGTACGGAAAAAGACGTAATTCTATCTTGAGTAGTCATGGTAGCCTTGGACCAGCATGGAAATTCTGAAAAAAAGGGACGATACTTTCCCATATATTTACATGAACAAGTATACTCCCTGTGGCATGAAGAATTGGTATTTCTATGGTACATAACTATAAAGAATATGCTGCTGTACAAACTAATTTGTACAGTCTGCCTCTTTATATAAGCTGGAGAAATGGTGCAAGAACTGAAATACAAGATATTCCAACAGGCCACACTAGTTAGTTGTCTATTTATAGGAAAGGCAAAAGAGGAAGCACTTAAGTAAAAATTATGGAAAATCCAGAGATCGGGAAATTCCTGTGCATATGTCTATTACAGCAAGTTTCATGCATAGTGTGTGTGTGTATGTTTGTTTGGTGGCTTCTTCAGATTGGTGTGAGTTCCTTGAGATCAGGGACTGTCTTAATTATCTGTGAATACCCATCTCAGCTAGTGGCACAACCTTTCAGCTAGTCGTTTGGCCTAAACTCCTAAGAGTCATCTTTGACTCTTCTCTTTTTCCCTCACTTTACAACCTACCTCCCACATCAACACGTCCTGTCTTTCAAAATATATGTCAGCTCAACCTTCAAAATATATGTCAATTCTGACCACGCCTCAATACTTCTGCGACCACCACCCTATTCTGGCTTTCGTTGTCTTTCTCCTGGACTATATAGAAAAGTGTTTTAACCTATGTCTCTGATGCCGCTCTTGAATTCCGATAACCAGCTCTGCACAGAGTGGCCCAAATATTCATTTTAAACACAAACCAGATTCCTCTACTCTTCCGCTCAAAATCTTCATGAGGTTTCTCTCACACTTGGAATGAAATCTAAGGTTTTTGCCAGGGTCTACAAGGCCCCGCAGGATCTGCCCACTCCCCCAACCCTGCTCTGATTTCTGCTCTGATTTCTCCCTCTGCAACAACACGCTTGCTTACCTTCCTTCTATTTCTGGAACATATCCAGGTTACTCTCACCTAAGGATGGTTCCATTTGCTGTTTCCTCTGCCTGGAGCTCGCTTTCCTGATCATTCTCTGGGCTCATTCTCGTCTCATTAATTCTCTGCTCAAATTTTATCTCCCAGAGAAACTGCTTTTTTGCCACATCCACATAATAGCCTCCTTCCCCTCCCTGCCCCCTGGCAGTCTCTAATCCTTACTCTGTTTTTCTTCTTTGTATATAGGATTGTATTTTGGATGGACTTGTATCACCCAAAAATATGTGTTGTAAATCTGAATCCCTATATCTGTGGTTAAAATCCCGTTTGGGAATGGGGTTTCTTTGTTACATTAATGAGACAGGATTAGTGTAGGGTGTGTCTTAAATCAATCTCTTTCGAGATATAAAAGAGATTAAACAAGTAAGCAAGAGAAGCGGCGATAGGGCAAGAGAGATGCCAAGCCACGTGAAGACTGGCCAGGAACAGAAGCTCAAAGGAACAAGGGCCTTCCTCTAGAGCCAACACAGAGGGAAAGACTTCCTCTAGAGCCGGCATCCTGAATTTGAACTTTTAGCCTCCTAATCTGTGAGAAAATAAATTTCTGTTTATCAAAGCCACCCACGTGTGGTATTTCTGTTATAGCAGCACTAGGTAACTAATACAGATTGCTATGAGTTGGAATCAACTTGTGGGCAACTAACAACAAACAACATCATCACTACGTGAAATCACATTATTTATGTTATACATATTTTCTTTTTATTGCTTATGTCCTCCACCAGAACGTAAGCCTCCTCAGAATGGGAACTTGGTCCCGTTTTACCACTGAATTTCCCTGCCCAGAATAACGCCTGGTAGGGCATAGTAATCAGTACACCTTTCCTGAATGTCTGAATCTTGGGCAATGTGCATAATCAAGTATATTACAAGTTTTGCTTTTCTAGTTGCAAATATCCTCTTGAGCAGAAAATGCTCCTTATTGGCTGGTACCCTTGCCTAGTCCTCACCTCTGCATCCTTCACCATATCCTCCCATCAGAACAGGCTTATTTATTCCTGTTTGGATGAAGGACATCAAGAAGAAGGTAGGACAGAAGAAGAAGGCTAGTTCTTAATAACTAAAAAGCAGTTTGGAGCTTATTTAATCCTACAAAATTAATTTTACTTCAAAGAAAGATATAAGGTGACATTTAAGTTATCATGAAGCAAGTTAATATCAGAGACTTACTAATGAGCCTTTTCCCCTGTTTCTATGAAACAATCCACCTGTTAATGGTCTTCCTCCCATTACAATTTCAGATTCCTCATCAGATTCCCAGAAGACACTGATTTAGGTTTTAGATACTAAATGCTTCACGGTCACATTGCTAAACAGAAAACCTTTATGGAGCAAAAACTCCTCTAGAGAATGTGTAATTGAAAAGTTAAGGAAGCTTTTGGGAGTACATCGGTCTTATGAAAAGGTATCTTCGTGTTACTACCTTAAGAAGTACCTTAAAAATATCATCTGCTGTCAAGAAAGAAGCATGGCCTCTGATAATATTATTCAAGATGTTTTAGAAAAGGACACTAATAATGAATGCAAATAAAATTATAAAATTGCTTTATGTTATACTTTTCTTCCTTTAGACTTGTTTGAGAAGAATTTCAGATTTGTAGAGCACTGCTTCCCACATGTGAATTATACATCAATTATACCAATGATGTCACTGATGTTGAATTAAAAGTGCTGTGATTTTTTTAGCGATGGCTATTTCACCACAGCTGTGAACAATGTGTTCCATAAAGACTGGTATAATTCTCCCAGGAGCCATGTTAAAACCTCACTCTTGCAACTCTTTAGCAACCTAATAACGCTAAAAGATGAATGCAAACGATATTTATCCACAAGGTCAATATTTACATATTTCTTAGTTAATAAGTTAAAAAAAAACCTCATATTATTATACATATTATATACATTAGGCTAAAGTCCAGTACATACTTTGTTAAATAAGCAAGTCTGCAAGTTAAAATGAGCGGATGATCAAATATAATAAGCGTAATTTTCTGGTTGGAAATGAAAGTATAAGCACATGGTGCCTTTGACCTTTAAATATTTCAAGACCTTTAAATATAGCCAGGGTCAAAGTTAGAACTAGATTTTTCTCCAAAAGCTGTAAGATTTCCAGCCTTTATTTTGCTTGGATTACAGCACATTGTTAGCCTTACTGTAACAGGGGAGGATGGCTGTGTGCCCAGCCAACCCACTCTGCCAGGACCTATCATGGTGGCCCTCTCCACAGGTGTCCTCCACAGAGTACCATTCTCTCCTTGTGGGGTCTCAATGATTCACTATTGAATTTTCTTTGAAGAGACAAAGTTTCCCAAAATGGGAAAAGGAAAGTAACACCAGGTAACTAAAAATAGGCAGCTGTATTTAGTGCAGAGAAAGATCATTTCTTCTATTTGTAATCCTTCACCTGTATGTCCCAGACCCAATGTGATGTTACTCTTGGCAGATCGCAGCCTCTGTTCAAGATACCTGTCTGGGTTCTGCTTGGCCACATTTTGCAGAAAAACGGTTTATTGGGGTCACTGACAAAATGCAGATTCCCAGGTTGGGATTGTATGTGTAAGGCTGGTTATCTAGGGTGGCTGAAGACTCAAAAGTCAATCCTCATAGTACTCTTGTTGTCTGTGTTCCCTGCTATCTATGAGCTCTGTGAAGGCAGAAATTATTTCTAAATTATTTATCACCATATCCTCAGAACCTAGCAAAGTGCCTAGTGGCTAAGACATTGTCTGTGTTCAAAGAGTTGTTTGTTTGTTTTTTTTTTTTTTTTTTGCATTTGTTGTTGTTGAGGGACAGGGGTGAGTAAAACGGAAAAGAAGAAAGTTAAAATGGGAAAAGTGAAAATGTTGCTGAGTATCAGGTCCGAAAAATGATGTGTGGCTATTTTTAGAGAACTGCAGAGAGCCCCAAGCCAAAAAAAACTAGGCTGTCAAACACAGGACAAGTCAGTGTGGATGTTCAGGGCTAAGACTGTGAACTCTGTAAGGATATCAGATGCTGTATAAAACGCTTCCACGGTATAAAAGCAAGGATGGCCTTGCAGTTTACAGAAACTGTTCATGACAGCCACAAACTCAATGGACACATTTTCTCCCATGGTAAGCCCTGCTCAGTAACGCCTGTCTCACTGCCCAGTACACGTCTTCCTTGCAGTATCTCCTCCGTCTGCCTTCCCCGCTAGCATGTACATAAACCTTAAGAGCACCCTGGATTAGCCTATAGGCCTGGAAGACATACTACCGTTTCCAAAGACATTTAATTTGCAACCAGAAAGTAGGTCAGGCATTAAGCTATTTTGGCTTAATTAAGAAAAAAGATCTTTGACAGCTACAAGTGGAAAGTTCTTGGGACGGGACAACCTTTAATAGCCCCAGACTTGGCAACTTTCAGAAGAAATGACGCCAGTTCTTAATTTCAAAACTAGGGCCGTATTTATGCAACACCAAACCACTGGTTAATTCAGCAAAACTGTTGCCTGGATTTAATTTGATGGCATGTAGATGAACAGACTTTTGATTAACTAATTCACCTTCCAACCAGTTGTTAAGATGTTGCAAAAGTGGGCTGATTTCTATTACACACAGGTAAAATTTATACTATCATTAAAGAACTGAGGTTAAATGACTTTAAACTATGCTTTATTATGACTTAAAATAATGTCTTACATTAATGATGGTGGGTATGATGGTTAAGGTTGTGCGTCAACTTGGTTGGACCATGATTCTAAGTGGTTTGGCAGTTAGGATATACTTTGGCAGTTATGTAATGGTGTAATCACCCCTGTGATGAGATCTGATATAAAGTAATCACCAACACGATGAGATCTGCTATGAGCAGCTGATCAGTTGAAGGAGAGTTTCCTTGGGAGTGTGGCCTGCATCCAATGTATATGGACTTACTGGCAAAGCTCACTGGCTTTTGCTCAGTCTGGATCCTGCATCCGGCTCATCATCATCTGACCTCCAGTTCTTGGGACTTGAGCCAGCAGCCTGTTGTCTCTTGGATTCATCAGCTTCTGCAGCCGACGAGTCTGCAACCTGCCATCTGACCTGTAGATCTTGGGTTCGTCAGCCCCTGCAACTACGTAAGTCAAGAGAAGCTTCCAGCCTGATGTCTGACCCATGGACTTGGGACTTTACAGCCTGTGCAACTGCCAAAGCCATTTGCTTGATATAAATCTCTCTCTTTCTCTTTTTCTGCATACACATACACACACACACACATCGCTGGTTTTGCTTTCTAGAGGACCCAGCCTAAGACAGTAGGGCTATGAAGATTTGCTTTCAAACTCAGTATAACTTTTTTGCCTTTTGTTTTAGTGACATGTATACCAAGGGCAAGTATGTGCCGAGAGCACAGGTGCACCTTCATTCATATTTTTGTCTTCTCATTATGAATGAATGTTGAATTTTATCAAACTTTTTAACCATATTTATTAATACAAAAACTATAACAGCCTCTTTTTTTGTATCTTATGATGTTAATCTCTTTCCTGTAATCTATCCTCTACTATAAGGAAATCTCCTTAAATATTATTTCATAATGCAATTTTTTCCCTCATAAAATTTCAATCCTACGCACGTGTACAAATCTCATTATACCCAATCTCATTAAATATATGAAAAATAATATCAATGTGGGCAGGTATACACCAAGGTGGTGACCATGGAATATTTGATTGTGTTTTAAAAATTCTTGTTCTTTATCTGTGTTTTCTTAGTTTCTGCAATGTACACATCTTGCCTATGTAAAAAAAAAAAAAATTTTAAATTTGAAGTTTTGATAAATCCCCATTTCCTTGATTAAAACACACACAGAGTGGAAAAAGTGAAAAAAGTAGAAATAATATGAATATATTCTTAATCACAATCAGTGTAAACAGACTTATCTCTCCAGTTAAAAAACAAATATTGTCAGATTGGATTTAAAAACAAATATAAAATCCAGCTACATTCTGTTCACAGGAGATACATTTGAAACATACGGATTAATATTTAATGTTGAGGGGCAGAAAAAATAATTGTTTTCCATGTAATGTAAACAAAAGGAAGTTATTTTATTATCACAAAAAAAAAACTTTAAGGAAAGAGGCATTCCTAGAGATAAAGAATTCAAGCCACTCTTAAAATATAATAATTCTATTTTTATTTATACCTAATAATATAGTGTCAAATTATAGTCAGAGATGTTCTAATGAATATCTCAGTAACTGATAGATGAAGCAGACAAAAAAAATCAGCAAAGTCATAGAAAATTTGAACTATATAATTAACAATTTTGATTATTTAACAAAGGGCATTATCCCCAACAATTTCAAAGTAAATATTCTTTTCAAGCACACAAGTAACCTTATGAAAATTGACTACATTCTAGGGCATAGAGATACCTTCAACAAATTTCAGAAGATTGATATTATACAGCTCACATTTCCTAACCTAACGCATTGACGTTTTAACTCAATAACAACTGTGAATCTAGGAGCGAAACACAAGTATTTGGAAATTTAAAAACATGTTTTCAACGAACTTATAGATTAAAAAAAAAGAAATTATAGTTGAAATTATAAGTATTTAGAACTAAACAACAAAAATATTATATAAAAAAAACTTGTTGAGTTGAAACTGAAGCCCATTCTGCAATGAAGTTTATATCCTTTAATGTTTTCATTATATAAGAAGGCTCAAAACCAGTGAGCTAGACAGTTTATCCTAGAAAATACAAAGTTTGTTTAGTAGTAGAAAACCAATTAATAAAATTTAGTACATTAGTATATTAAAAGGGAAAAGGTAGTTGTCATATTAATACATATAGCTTAAAAAGTTTGATAAAATTCGAAATTCATTCATTATAAATGGTCTTAGCAAGCTAGGAATATAATGGAACTTCCTTAACTTGCAAAAGGTTGTTTACAAACTTGTATAGCAAATGTTATACTCAGTGCTGAAATGTTAGAAGCATTCTCTTTATAATCCAGAACAAGCTAAGATGCCCACTATCATCATTTCTGACCAGTGTGAAGTCACTAAGAGTTTTGCAAGTTTATCGGATTCCAAAATCAATATACAAAACTCAATTCTGTATCTATGTACCTGTAACAATCAATTACAAAATGTGATTAAAGTGAACAAATGACTTTCTTCCTAATATCTCCAAAACCATCAGTACCACAACAACTACCTGGGAATAAGTCTATCAAAATACATATGCCCTTTTATGGAAAAAAATATAAAAATTTTATTGTAAGACATTGAATAAGACCAAAATAATAGATTACTCTGTTCTTGAGGTCCAATATTACGAAGTGAATTCTACCCAATGTGTTCTAAAAACTTGAAGTAATTCCAACAGGGTTTTTCATGGAATTGGACAAACTAATGCTTAAAATATGTATGGAAGAGCAGAGATGATTATTGTGGGACTACTTGCCCAGCCAGATAGCATCGCATAGTGAAGGACGATTAGACCAATGGAATCAAATAAGGAACCAAGACACTGACCTTCTCTACTTGGAATTTGACTTTTGAAAGAACAGGCATTGTAAATCAGTGGAAAGAAAAATAATAATTTAATAAATGGTGCAGAGAAAAGTGATGATCCTTGTTGGGGAAAAAAATGAAATTGGAACATTATCTCATACACAAAAATCAATTCCAGGTGGATTAAAGACTTAAATGTGGAATGCAATATTTAAAAAAAAGATACTTTGAGAAGACAGTATAACAGAATATCCTTACGGTGTTGGGGTATGGAAACATCTCTTAAGATATTTAATCTGCATTTAAGAACTTATGTTCAGCAAAATATATCAAAAACAGAAAAGTAAAAGATCAGTCAGGAACTGGGACATTTCCAATACATGCCATTGAAAAAGGAATGTTGACTAGAATGCATAAAGAATTCCCATAGCTCGAAAAGAAAAACAAAACAAAGTAAAACCTAATAGAAATATTGGGGCCAGAGGAGGTGGGGCCGAGGCTGTCCCAGGTTGTAGCTCAGGTCTGGTCTCCACCAGTGGTGGAGCTGAAGGCAAAGATGGCAGTTTCCAGCTGGGCATGCATGGCCATGGTCCTGCTTTATCCTCTGACCTCTTGCTACTGCTGTGCTGCTACTGCCTCGGGCTTGTGCCACTGGGAACCTGGTCAGAGCACCCAGTGAGGCTACCATCTCCTCAAAGAAGAAGGATATTCACGATTCCCATGATGCGGACATGGCGAGGCTCCTGGAACAGTGAGAGAAAGATGATGACATGGAAGAAGATCTTCCAGAGCACAAAAGACCTTCAGCACCTATCAGCTTCTCACAGATTTATTTGGGCAAGCCTGAAAACATACTGAAAATGGCAAAAAAAGAGAAGACTAATGATGTTTGTCACTGTCTCAGGAAGCCCCACTGAGAAGGAGATGACGGAAATAACCAACCTGTGACAGGGTAGTCTTTCCAATGCCGACCACAACGTCTAGAGGTTTATTGTGCGATCTGATGGTGCTATCTTCATGCTGGGAGATCAAAGACTTCTTGGTCAATCAACATAGGTGTGCTGATTCAACTCTGGAGGGACAGGTATACCCTGGCAAAGGAGGAGGAAGCAAAAAGAAAAAACTAAGCAAGAGCAAAAAGAAGGGGGAAATCCAAAGTCTCGGGCTTCAAAGGGAGACAGTTGGGCTGGGAATAAAAGAGAAGAGCTATAACGGGGCAGCTGTGGTGCTCTGTGAGGGAGCAGTAGAACACAAAGAGCTCTGCATGGGCTGATGAGAGTGGAGGTAGGCTTGGGAAACAGTGTACCTGATGAAATTCTAATTTCTCCTATAAAGGATCTGCCACATGACCAGTTTGTGCTCAATATAAGAATTACATTTAAAAGGCTTCAAGTGGGAAGACAGAAATCTTCTAATTAATGTTGGACACTGACAAAGTAATGTTTGCCTAAAAATCACTTTATGTGGAAATTTGAGTGTGTTGCTTTTCCCCACTTAAATCTGGTGAGTCAGTAATTACACTGTGAACTTCCTGCCCTGTGAACACACCGTCTTCATTGCACCTGCTCTGATTGGATGGCCTGCTGGTTCAGGGCTTCATATTTTATATTAAGTAAAAGAATACCAGATTCTAATTAGACAAGCTTTTAAAACTCCTGACTTAAGTGAAACAGACTCATCATGCTACCAACATCTTTTTCATGACTGTACGACATGGAGAACATGTCTAGGTGTGGAATTAGAACATGCAATCAGAGCACTGCAGGGAGCACCAAAATCTAAATCCAAAATCTACGCCAAAAGTGCAGAGAACAAAAAATAATGCAACTTGGAAAGCTTAAGTATTTACTTTGAATTTTGTTGACTTGAATCCTTCTCGTCATTTAAAGAGAACTCTTGGTACCTGGCAGGTTTTACGTGGTCTGTAAAGTTCAGGCTTGGTTCTGTTCTGTTCTTTTTCCTTGGTTTAGGAAAAAATAATGTTGGCATCGAGGGTTCAGATGTTCCATTTAATGTGACAACTTTAAAGTGTAAATAGGGAATCAGCAGAGTTCTTTGCAGGATGTGGCAGAGGACTGGATAACCTTGTTTATTTCTAAACATTTTTCTTTGATAAAGTGCCTAAAACTGTGTCATTTTGTATGGTACTAAACATGATGTGCTACCTGTTAATGTCTCATTTTGCTGTGCATGAGTTGAAGTCTACTCTGAATAAGAGTCACAGAAATGATATACAGGAGTCCTTTTTAAAACTAAATTGTTGGGAAAAAATTCAGTTGTGATTTAAAAAAAAAAAATTAAAAGTAACACATGTACATGGGTAGACAATTTGAATGGTAAAGAATGATATAAAGTAGAAAATACCTGCCTACCACTCCCCTAGTCCTTTATCCAGTGGAAGCCACTGTTAATAATTTCTTTTTTAAAAAAAAAATGTGCATTTACCAGCTTCAAAAGAAAAGAAATATTGACAAAGGGCATGACTAGACATTTCACAGAAGAGGAAATAGGGAAAGGTGATAAACAAATGAAAAGATGATGATCATAATTAGTAATCAAATCAAATCCAATTTAGTATATTTCCATGTAAAACCACAAGATGTTTCATATCCACCAAATTGACAAAGATTTTAAAAATCAGAAAATACCAAGTGTTTGGAATCATGTAGGCTAGCCCTGGTGGAGCAGTGGTTAAAAGCTCAGGCTGCTAACCAAAAGGTCAGCAGTTTGAATTCGCCAGCCACTCCTTGGAAACCCTATGGGACAGTTTTACCCTGTCCTACAGTGTCGCTAGGAGTTGGAATTGACTCGACAGCAGTGGATTTTTGGTTTAGGAGTTGGCAAACCTTTTCTGTAAAAGACTAGTGTCTTAGTTAGCTAGTCGTGCTATAACAGAAATATCACAAGTGGATGGCTTTAACAAACAGAAATTTATTTTCTCACAGTTTAGTAGGCTAGAAGTCCAAATTCAGGGCGTCAGCTCCAGGGGAAGGCTTTCTGTCTGTCAGCTCTGGAGGAAGGTCCTTGTCATCAATCTTTCCCTGGACTAGGAGCTTCTCTGTGCAGGAACCCCAAGTCCAAAGGACATGCTCCACTTTCTTGGTGGTATGAGGTCCCTCACTCTCTGCTTGCTTCAGTTTCCTTTTATCTCTTGTAAGATATAAGGTGGTACAGGCCACTCCCCAGGGAAACTATCTTTACATTGGATCAGGGATATGACCTCAGTAAGAGTGTTACATCCCACCCTAACCCTCTTTAACATAATCTAATCTTGCCTGTTGACCATAGGTAGAGATTAAGATTTACAACACATGGGAAAATTACAATCACAAAATGAAGGACAACCACACAATACTGGGAATCGTGGCCTAATAAAGTTGATACGTATTTTTGGGGGACACATTGCAATCCGTGACAACCCAATAGTAAATAGTTCAAGCTTTGCAAGCTGTAAGAGCTCTTGTAACTACTAAACTGTGCCATAGTCGCACAAAAGCAGCTTGAGACGATATGTAACCAAATGAATGTGGCTGTGTTCCAATAAACCTTTATTTACAAAAACAGGGAGCAGGTTGGATTTGGCCCTCATATTGTAGTTTGCTGACCTCTAACGCAGAGGAAAGAGAAATCACATGGGAATTTAAATTGGTAGAGCACTTGTGAAATTATCTAGCAAAAGAGTACTTGCATAATCTACTCCTAAATATATACAGTAGAGCAACTCTTGCACATGTACAACAGAAGCATGTACGAGAATGTTCATAGCAGGATGTTCCTAATAGAAAAAAAAATAGAAACAACACAAATGTACATTACTGATAACAGGAATATATGTATGTATACATGTATTTTCTTTTTTTGGAGGCCCCACTGGGATCCAAACCCATATGTATATATTTTGAAATATTCATTAAAAAGAAATACTACACTGCAGAGAATATGAATGAACCACAGCTGGAGATGACAACATGGCTGAAACTCAAAAACAGTGTGGAGTAAAAGAAGCAGGTCACTGAGGAATATGTAAAATATGAGTCTGTTTGAATGAAGTTCCAAAGAGACAACATTCAAATAGTATTGTTAGAGGTACATGCAAATTGTCAAAACTAATTGAGAAGTGACAACATGATTAACAGAAAATTCAGGACTATTACTACCTCTTGAGGGAAAGAGGGAAAGCAATCTGGGAAAGCCACACAACAGCTTCAAAGGCACTGGATGTGTTACTTCCTTAATCCAATTGGTAGATCCTTGGCTGTTGGCTTCATTTTTATTCTTCAAATGCTAAACATGTGTTTTGAATATCCTTGGAAGCACCCACTTTCTATGCCAAGAACTTTAGAAGACAGCTACCTGGCCAACTGACGGGAAGAGATCCATATTTGTGCCCATTCCAAGGAAAGTGATGCAACAGAATGCAGAAATTATCGAACAATGTCATTAAGATCACACACAAGTAAAATTTTGCTGATGATAATTCAAAAATGGTTGCAGCAGTACATCAACAGGCAACTGCCAGATATTCAAGCCAGATTCAGAAGAGGACATGAAACGAGGGATATTATTGATTACTGCTGATGTCAGATGGATCTTGGCTGAAAGCAGAGAATACCGAAAAGATGTGTACCTATGTTTTATTGGCTATGCAGACATTCGACTGTGTGGATCATAAAAAATTATGGATAAGCTTGTGAAGAATGGGAATTCCAGAACACTTAATTATGGGCTTAAACATAGCAACTGTTATGAGGATGGTGCAGGACCAGGCAGTGTTTCATTCTGTTGTACATAGGGTAGGTATGAGTTGGAACCGACTCAACAGCACCTAATAACAACAACAGCATACTCTTGGATATGTGATATATTTTGTGATAAATTATCAGTTCAACTACAGTGTATGATCAAGGTAAGTAATGATTTAGGAAGAGCTCTCCAGCTAACCAGAAGAGGAGGAAAGTAGTAACAGAATAGTTAGCAGACTGTCACAGTACTCCATGCTTAAGGAGCCGTGGTCATGTAATTGGAGAGAAGAGTAAGTTCAAGAGACTTTCTGAGGGAAGGATGTAAAGATCTTGGGTAGAAATGACGGGACAAATGGATAAGCCTAGGGAATTTTTGTTGTTAATGGTTTAGTCTGTTTTATATTTTTCTGAGCACATCTTGAAAACATTTAAGAAAATGAGGAAAACACTAACTGAAGAAATTTTTGAGTGATATGGCCAAGTAATTTTGCCCCCAGGAAAGCCTAAATGAAATATTTACTGGAACAAACAAAATAGAAAAAAAAAAACAAATGAAACAAAAATTTGGCATAGACGTCCCTAAGGAATGTTGAACAGCATTTATTTTTATGTAAAATAATGACAAAATAGTTCATATTAATATTATTTTATGAATAATGACTAAATGCCTGTTACCAGGCAAATAGTAGCTGATTAGAACACAATAAGGTTCTACTTATCTTTTTTATTTTATGCATGGCAGAAAATAAAAACTTGCAAATGGTAGACAACAAAAATACAATGATAAAAGAAAAATTAGGAACAATTGTGTCTTTAATAAAAAAACTAGTAAAGTTTTTTCTCTAACGTTGTCCTGGCCTGTTAATAATGTTTCCTGCTTTGCTTTGCTTTGCTGGTATTGTTCTCTTCCTTTGTCACTTTAAAGGCACATTGGATAATACAATTAAATTTATTTTTGCTCATACTTTGATATATTTATTTTCTCTAAATTACTTTTGAAGAGAGCCAATTCACTTAGTAAGGCTACCTATGATTTCACAGAATACATCTCACGCTTGTATGATTTGGGGTGTTTCCTTAGAAAAAACACAAAGCGAACACTCTTCACTCTTAGTCATTCGCAAGGGATAAATGCATAAAGGCTGGATTTACATGCGTTTAAATTCTGAAGCCCAAGCTTCTCTTTCCTGTGAGTTATCTTTATAACTGAAAAACAGAATGAGTAAGAGGAAGGAAGGAGAGTAAAAAAGCCCTTGCAAATGAACGAAGAATGTCTCTGGAGTAAATATTTTAAACCAACTGCCTACACAGCTCAAACCAAGCTGATAATGGTTGAATTTCCTGATTTTTTCTTTTTTTTAAATAGGGTTCATTCAACCTTTAATGGTTCCAAAATTTTTTTCATTTAGTAGTAAGAATGATAAAATCATGTCTTGACTATATGAATGGGGGTTACTTGAGAATTTTTAAAATATGCATTGCCTTGGGAGAAAAATACATACAAACTTCAAGGTGAAACTTGAAATATTGCCTTTAAATTATTAATTGTTTTCATGGAGATACTATTTCAATCTTACTTGACTTTTGAATTACATTGTTTAAAGCTTAGGGCCCTATAGAACTACTGTAAGAAATTAACTTAAAAATACTTTAAAAGAACATAAAGACAAATCAAATGGAAAGTTTGCTTCTCTATGAAAATCTGAAAAGTATCTCTAGTTATTTTCTCCAACTGATCAAGCAGGTGATCAGTGACTTGCCATATTTGTAATATTTTAATGATAAATTACTAATCATCAACATAGCATTATGTAGGGCTTCATTTGCAAGTGGTTTTGCTGTTTTACAAAAGATGAAAAGTAAAGATTTCCTAAGGCTATTGCTAGCCTTTTAAAACTAGGGGTGGGTTGATCACTTCTAATTATATTTTGTTTGTATTCACTTGCTCTTATGTAGAGTTTCATATGTCAACATAAATACATAAAGAGAAAAGAAAAAGATTACGAAAATACACATGGACTAACAGGGATATTCTTGCCTAGGAACTCGTTCATTAGAAAAATTTAGCAAGAAGTTGTCACCACTTCATTCAAAACTAGGAGAAACTAACTGGTGACTGAAGCCATGTTTTCATGAGATTAAAAGTGCTGATACATTCAATCTCAACAATCAAAAAACAAACAAAGTCCAATTTGGTAAATACAGTCAAAGTAACTTCTTGTCATCTCATAAATAAAATAAATGCTCTGAATGCATCTTTTATTTGTCAAGAGTTGCGTAGACAGGAGCCAACCTCAGCATTAGTTTGGTGGGATAGGGTATCATCATAAAAGTGAATCAAGTTGTTAGACGCCTGCAGCTCTCTTTAATAAGTGACGCAAGATAGGGTCAGCTGTGGAATGAGTTAGAGTCACTGTTCATTCAGACTATTTGCTATCTCTCAATGATAAAGGATAGAGGATTGTGACAGGCAGGTTTATTAACTCCATAGCAATAAAAGCATAAATGACAGAGTCCAAAATGTACTTGCCAAGATTGAGAATTGATGTTAATGGCTAATACTTTTTGGTGCTAGCTATATCTTAGACACTTGATTAAGAACTTCATATATCTTATTATCATCTCTTGATCCTCTTAACATTATATAGTAATTACAATTATTATCACCATTTTATAGATGAGGAAACTGAGGTCAAGAGAAGCTGAATAAATTGGCCCAAAGTCACCTGCTGAGTAAATGAAGAACACGTGTTTTGAACTTAGGTCTCTGATTCCAGACCCCATATTTTAAACCCCATTCTGTGGTTCTGGGGTGAAAGATGACTATTGAGAAGATTAGGATAAGGTGAAAATTTGTGTTAATATACTAACATTCTCGGTCAGTTTGATTTGAGAATCTGGTAACAATACCATGTCCTCTGGGTGACCAATGCAAATATGAAAAACCTGATAAGAAATATTTCCTGGTATAACTTAGATTAGTTTAAAATATGCTTTAAAAGTTACATCTGTTTGCTAGACGTTTCTTATGAATATCTTTCAAATTTCCAACTACCTATGGAAGTTTAGCAAGCACATCAGACTAAAGATGTCCCAAAATAATTCATTTTAGGGAAGCTGTGAAATATATATAGAACACGCAGTAGGTTAATTATGGCAGCTTATGTAGCATCATGAAGAAAAATGATAAAAATATTAATTGGCATATGCAGAATATAAGTTGCATGTACATTATGATTATATTTTAAAAAGATCAGAAGGAAATACACCAGAATGCTAACAAGTGGCTTTGACAGGTTGGTGAGATTTTTTCATTTTTCTAATGTTGAATTTTAAATAATGTAGTTAAATTACTTTCATAGTAGAAAAGAATGACTAAATAGGAAACCAAAAGAAAAAAGCAAGAATATAGTTGAGAAAAACATTTTGGGGTTGTAATCAACAGTTTCTTGACCTGTGATGTGGCTGATGATCATGAAGGAGGAGCTGACGATAATTCCTTCTTTTCCACAGAGTCAAATGCATTCTCCAAGTTAAGAGAAGGAACAGGTTTGGGGAGGAAGATAATTGAATTCAGTTTAGAACATGTTGAGTGTTGCAATTAACCCAAATACTGAATGTAAAAGGAGGAGGAGATTTTTAGAGAAGAAAATTCGTTGAGTTTGTAAATGCTGAATATCTAGCAGACAATTGGTAATTTTATACTGGTGTTTGAGGCAGAAGTTGGGGCTAGTGGTTATTAGAGCGGAAACTACTTAGTGATATGTAATCACGGAAACTCAAAGTGTATGAAATCTCCAGGAAAAGATCCCAGAGTGAAAACAGAGCCAAGGATGGAACCTTGAGAAACTCAAGTGGGAAGAATGGGCTTGAGTGGGTGAGACTGGGGATGTGGAAGCCACTTCAGAGACTAATACTACACGTCTTCTGTGAACTATTGAGGACATTGGGAATGGAGTTAGACATTGAAAGGAAAAACTATTTTGGGGTCAACTGAGTTTGAGAGATGATGGAGAAAAGAATGAAGATGACTCCCAGGGAAGTACTGGTTTGAGTGATTGTGTGAACGGTGGTATTACCAAGTGGTTAATGGCGTAAAGAGAACAAGCAGGTTTAGGGAAAGATCACGGGTATAGATTTTGTGTCTCAGATGTCTAAGTTACATCCAGAGCAAAATAGCCAATACAAAATAGATCTTCTGATCTCATGAGTGAGATCAGGGCCAATGATAAAGATCAATCAATATGTAGAGGTAGTGGCGAAAACCACAGCAGTGGGTACAATATCCCAGAAAGAGTAGATCAAGTGGCATCAAATGCTGCAGTGAGGCCAGGACAAGGACTGAGAGGTAGCCACTGTTTTGGCTTTTGGGAGGGTCATTGGTACTTTGGTAGAAGGATAGGACTAAAAGTCCAATTGTAGTGGGTTGAGTAGTGGAGTAGTGAATGAGAGGTGAGTCTGTAGTAACAGCAAATACAGACCTCCTTTTCAAGAACTTTGGTAGATATAAGGTGTAGAGTCTTTTAGACAGGGGAAGAGATGCATGGCATGCTTTTAGAAAGTAGAAAAGGAGCCAGAGAAGAAGAAATGGTTGGAAATACATGATAATGAAGATGTGGATAAAGAGGTCCTCAAGAAGATCTAGGCGTCCCTGGATGGTGCAAACAATTACTGCACTTGGCTGCTAACTGCAAGGTTGAAGTTTGATTCTACCCAGAGGCTCCTTATATGAAAGGTCTGGCTATTTTCTTCCAAAAAACCCAGCCACTGAAAACCTTATGGAGCACAGTTCTACTCTGACACCCATGGGGTCCACAACACAGCAACTGGTACTGGTACTAGAGAATGTCTTGGGGTGGTGGGTGGAGTTACCTGGCATGGATAGTGTTATGGATTGAATTGTGTCCCTCCCAAAAAATGTGTGTCAACTTGGCTAGTCCATGATTCCCAGTATTGTGATTGTCCACCATTTTGTCATCTGATGTGATTTTTCTATATGTCGTAAATCCCACCTCTATAATGTTAATGAGTTGTGATTAGTGACAGTTATGTTAATTAGGCAGAACTCAATCTACAAGATTAGGTTGTATCTTGAGTCAATCTGTTTTGAGATATAAAAGAGGGAAGCGAGCAGAGAGACAGGATGACCTCATATCACCAAGAAACAAGAGCCAGGAGAAGAGCACGTCCTTTGGACCTGGGGTCCCTGAGCTGAGAAGCTCCTAATCCAGGGGAAGACTGACGACAAGGACCTTCCCCCAGAGCCAATAGAGAGAGAAAGCCTTCCCCTGGAGGTGGCACCCTGAATTCAAACTTCTAGTCTCCTAGACTGTGAGAGAATAAACTTGTGTTTGTTAAAGCCATCCACTTGTGGTACTTCTGTTATAGCAGCACTAGATAACTAAGACAGATAGGGATACCCCTTGCTCTGAGACGACTACCCTAAACTACTTTGCAAACATATATTGAAGCAATAGTTCTTTCCCTCTTTCTCTCTCTCTCTCTCTCTCTATATATATATATATATATACACAAACTCATATCTGTGCTAGAACTAATCTGGCATTGTTCCAGAAAACTGTTAGCAATCTTTGGATTAATAAATTTCTCTTGCTTTTTACCCTTGACTAGCTATTAGAGTTTCCAAGGAAAAAGCACCTTATCACTAATCAACTCTTGGAATTGGATTGTCTGCCCTTTTGACTTTGATATCACAGTCTATTTCCTCTCAATCCTTCGGCAGCAGAGACTGGCTTACTTTTGAAGTGCTGGTAGGATCCCAAAGTGAATATTCTAGGGAGCTTGTATCTTAAATCAGATTATACAAAATGTCCTCCAAATCTCGTAAAAATCCATCTAGCTTTTAAAAAAAAAAAAATTCATGATGCAGTAATAGAGAAAAAGCTAATTTCATTTACATATATTTTAAGCACATATTACATATTTTGCACATATTACCCCAAGTCTTTCTTTTTGAAATGGGAAACATACACACACATATAAACAAAACAAACAAAGATGAGGTCCAGAGGGATGAAATGACTTGTCCAGAGTCACAGGGCTGCTTGACAACACAACAGGAGCTAGAAATAGGCTTTCCGGTTTGAATTCTAGTATTTCATCCTATGGCATGCAGTTGCCAGTTTACACCAAACACACATGGTCTTCTGTGGATGCTTTTTCTTTCTTCCACTTTTTTTCCTAAGAGTACATAAAACTTGCAAAAGCCAGAACCTGTGTAAGGTGAAAACCTGTCAGAGAAGGAAAATGCAAATATTTTCCACTAATAGAGAGAGGTAGAAAAGTGGTAAGACAGAACTGGGTCAAAGGCAGAAAACTTGTGAGACCCAGAAAAACAAGGTAGTCCCATCAAGTTCTGGCTGTCACAGGTTTCACCGTATATACTTTATTGTATCTTGCCTCAAACAGTAGACCCATTCTCTTATTCCTGTGGATGGTCTAATCTAGGTCTGTTTGAAAGTTTTACTGCTTACATATGTAACAGGATTTAGCTGCCATATAAATGAAATATGGCTTCTGCTTGCCTCAATTGTGATCTTAAAATCCAGCTGTAACCTAAATATAAAATAAAAAATGATAAAAATCATGGAAGAAAAAATAGGGACAATGCTAGGAGCCCTAATACATGGCATAAACAGAACACAAACCATAAGTAACAATGCACAAACACCCGAAGAGAAACTAGATAACTGGGAGCTCCTAAAAATCAAACACTTATGCTCATCAAAAGACTTCACCAAAAGAGTCAAAAGACAACCTACAGACTGGGAAAAGAAAATTGGCTACAAGAAATCTGATCAGCGTCTAACTTCTAAAGTCTACAAGATACTGCAAAACCCCAACAACAAAAAGACAAATAACCCAATTAAAAAATGGGCAAAGGATATGAACAGGTACTTTGCCAAAGAAGACATTCAGGCAGCTAACAGACATATGAAGAAATGTTCACAATCATTAGCCATTAGAGAAATGCAAATCAAAACTACAAAGAGATACCATCTCACCCCAACAAGGCTAGCATTAATCCAAAAAACACAAAATAATAAATGTTGGAGAGGTTGTGGAGAGACTGGAACACTTATACACTGTTGGTGGGAATGTAAAATGGTACAACTACTTTGGAAATCGATTTGGTGCTTCCTTAAAAAGTTAGAAATAGAAGTACTATATGATCCAGCAATCCCACCCCTTGGAATACATCTTAGAGAAATAAGAGCCAACACGTGAATAGATATATGCACACCTATGTTCATTGCAGCACTGTTCACAATAGCAAAAAGATGAAACAACCTAGGTGCCCATCAACAGATGAATGGATAAATAAATTATGGTATATTCACACAATGGAATACTATGCAACAATAAAGAACAATGATGAATCTGTGAAGCATCTTATAACATGGAGGAATCTGGAGGACTTTAAGCTGAGTGAATTTAGTCAGTCACAGAAGGACAAATATTATGTAAGACCACTATTATAAGAACTCAAGAAAAGGTTTAAACACAGAAGAAAACATTCTTTGATGGTTACGAGGGTGGAGAGGGAGGGAGAGGGGTATTCACTAACTAGACAGTAAACAAGAATTATCTTAGGTGAGGGGAAGGCCAGCATGCACTACATGGGAAGTCAGCATAACTGGACTAAACCAAAGCTAAGAAGTTTCCTGATTACAATTAAATACTTTGAGGGACAGAGTAGCAAGGACGGGGTCTGGAGACCATGCTTTCAGGGGACATCTAGGTCAACTGGCATAACAAAGTTTATTAAGAAAATGTTCTGCATCCTACTTTGGTGAGTGGCGTCTGGGGTCTTAAAAGCTAGTGAGCAGCTATCTAAAATGCATCAATTGGTCCCAACCCACCTGGTGTAAAGGAGAATGAAGAATACCAAAGACACAAGGAAAGTATTAGCCCAAGCGACAGAAATGGCCACATAAAGCAAAGACTGCATCATCCTGAGACCAGAAGAACTAGATGGTGCCCGGCTACCACCAATGACTGCCCTGACAGGGAACACAACAGAGAGTCACGCATGGAGCATGAGAAAAGTGGGGTACAGAACTCAAATTCTAGTAAGAAGACCAGACTTTATGGTCTGAGACTGGAGGAACCCCAGAAAGCATGGCCCCTTGACTCTCTGTCAACCCAGAAGTAAAACCATTTCTGAGGCCAACTCTTCAGACAAAGATTAGACTGGACTATGTGACAAAAAATGATACTCGTGAAGAGTGTGTTTCTTAGCTCAAGTAGATACATGAGACTAAATGGGCAGCTTCTGTCTGGAGGTGAAATGAGAAGGCAGAAAGGGTCAGGAGCTGGTTGAATAGACTTGGGAAATCAGGGGTGGAAAGGAGGAGTGTGCTGTCACAGTACAGGGTGAGTAATTAGGGTCACATAACAATGTATGTATAAAGTTTTGTACGAGAGACTAACTTGAACTGTAAATTTTCACTTAAACTACAACAATAAAAAAAAAAAATCCAGCTGTAATTGGCTTATTTTGTAATTATCCCCTTTGTCAAGAGAATTAGTTTGAAGTGCTTCTTCGACTTTTAACATTTGCGTGGTACAATGAACCATGTCCCTAGTAATGCATCTGTAGTAATAAAAAAATAAATAAAAACAGACAAACCTATCTTAGAACTGGTATATTATTTGTCCCAGAAGTTGGTAGTTCTAGTTTTATGCAGTTAAATATAAAACATATGAAAAGATTCTTTTGAAATTGAGCCTTTAAGGTTTTTTTAGAAGAGGAGGTTCTGTATGTATCAATTGAATTAAACATGACGTGGGAGTCCCAGGGGGGAAATTTGAGCTCTTCAGAGAGTGTTAGGCAGTTGGACTGAAGGAACAAATAACTCAAAGACTTGGAAAGCTTAGAAGTCTTACCAAATCTTACTTACACTCTTAAGGGTGGCAGCTTGTGAAACAAATCAAGATGTGTCACTCTCAGTATCTAAATCCCAGGAGAGTTTTTCAATTTTTTTCTGTGGTAATAACCCTACTTACTTAATTTGGGTTGATGCCATTTTGTCTCAGAATTGGAAAATCTTTTTATACTATGGATCTTTGTCTTTTATTAGAATGATGTTTTTTTGATGACAGAGACCTAGCACAACTAAACAAAACAAACCAACACCCATTCCTGACTGTGTTACATTTAAGGGCATTCCTTCAAAGACAAGACATAAATAAAGTGTATCAATTAGGAATGGGTTTGTCTGACTTCAACAATTATGTGGGCAAGAACAGACTTAAATTATAGCTCAGCAGTTGGGGAAAACCCTTCTCACCCTAAGACGCTGAGGTCAGTAACTTAGAAATAACCCCAGTGTGTTAGAAGGGCAGTGTGTGTCACGTGTTCCTCACTTGCAGTGGATCTCACTATGGTGCGTACCCTTGAGCATTTCAAGGTTTGAAAACTGTCACAGTGATTTTTTTTTTTAAAGTTTGCATCAGCTGATTTTATTTTTTGTCAGTTTTAAAAGCCTGGTATGCCTCTTGTCCTAAATGTATATAAAAAAAGAAAAAATATAAAAAGAAACTAACACCCCCTTCCCTTATTTAAACTCACTATGTAGAGGTAAGAGTCCTGGTGGCGTTGTGGTTAAGCACTTAGCTGCTAACTGAAAGGTCTGCAGTTCGAACCCACCAGCTGCTCCTCGGGAGAAAGATGTGGCAGTCTGCTTCCGTAAAGATTATAGCCTTGGAAATCCTGTGAGGCAGTTCTACCCTGTCCTCTAGGGGTTGCTATGAGTCAAGATCGACTTGATGGCAACAGGCTTTTTATGTAGAAGAAACTACTATAAACAGTTGGGTCTTCTTGTCTCCTGTATTATAACGAATAGTAATAATAATAACATAATAAAAATAGCAGCTAATATTTATTGAGAATTATGAACCAGACACTACCTTACATGTTTTATATATATTTCCTTATTGATTGTTACAAAGATATTATGGGAGTTAATATTATTATTTCCATGTTACAGGGAACTAAGAGAGAGGTTAAGTAACCTAACCCAAGAGGACACAGAATAATGTGGTGGAGGGTTTGGATTCAAACTCAGAGCCTGAACTCTTGATTTTTACCTCTGCAATGAGTCGGAATCAACTTGATGGCAACGGGTTTGGTTTTTTGGTTTGGCTTCCTCATATATATGCTCATTTATGTTTAATTTTTCATGCTTTATAAACAACGTAGCATCCTGCTTTTTTTACACACTTATAAGGATTTCCAACGTTAAGAATTCTTGATAAACATAATTTAAGTAGTCATCTAATGTAACATTATATGATTGTCTCCTAATATATGTAATTATCCCCTTTTCTTCCAAGCATTTGCCTGGGTGGTGCAAGCAGTTTGTAATCGACTGCTAAGGTTGGCAGTTTGAACCCACCCAGCGGCTCCACAGAAGAAAGGCCTGGTGGACTGCTTCCGTGAAGATTACTGCCAAGAAAACCTTATGGAGCAATTCTACTCTGTAACACATGGGACTGCCATGAGCTGGGGACTGACTCAATGGCAGCTAACAACAGACATGCATTTAGATTGTTTCCCGATTTTTGTTACTATAAATAATACTATGATGAACTTATTTTAACATAAAAGTTAGAATTTCTGATAATTTTCTTAGGATAGATTTCTAGGACTAGAATTATTGCTTGTCATGAAGCCATTTTAATGTCACATTTTTCTAAAGAGAAATTGAATCCAAGTCAGTTTGGGAAAAAAAAATACCACATATACATGTACACTTCAAATCGTCTTTAAAATTTAACTAATGGGAATTCCTTAAATTTTAGAAGATTTTATGATGTGATGAGACAATGCAGGAGGCTAAGCAATGGGGAAACCATTCTCTAACTCAAGCCTGACCTTTGTTCATTAATAGGTCTCTACCTTATCTTTGTATGAAACCCCTAGAGCTAACCCACACGTGGAGTGCCCACTGATTTTGAATTAACTATGTTCACAGAACAGCTTTTTAGGGGGACACAGCAAAAAGAGAAATTAGGCCAGAGATTGCAAAACATGTACAGATGATTAAAAGGCGCAACACAGGATGTTGTTCTTAATCACAATTCTTACAGACTTCTTTGTAACATACATAAAATAAAATCCTGTTCCAAAGTGGCAAATATGGGAATTTCAAGGTACATTATAAAACAAAGGCAGAATGAGGCCTCCACAAACAATGTCTTTATTCTCAAAGCAGGAGACAGTCCAGTGATGAGAACGGAGCTTAAGTGGTGGAGTCATTCCATCGCTGAAAATGCAATATTTGCCTCCTTTGTTAACCCACCAGCTGTTCACGCTTTCCTTGTTTAGTGCTTCCCTTTTTTCATCCTGGTCTTATCAATTCCATCCCCAAACCCTGACCTTATTTAATTTACAATCCATGCTTCTCTTCTTGCCCTCTGGTAAGATTCTCTTATTCTTCCTAGCTTGTTATCCATTCTTCCTTGGACTCTAATAGTCAGAAAACCATTTACTTGATTTAGCTTTATCTGTTCATACATACACACATATGTATATACACACGTATGTGTGCATATACGTGTGTATATGCATATGGATGTATGTCTGTGTGTATACATATGCTTTAGCATATATATATATTAATATATATATATATATATATATTAACATATACAGTGAAACCTGTGAGAGCCGAAACTCGATGGTACTGCCTTGTTTTACCGGGTCTCCCAAGTTTTCCGCCTTTGACAGGGTGCAGTGTTACCACTTTCCTATTGCTTTCTATTAGTGGCAAATAGTTGAATTTTCCTTCTCTGACAGGTTTCCACCTTACACCAGTTCCATCTATCGCAGGTTTCACTTTATATACTTTCAGCATATGTATATATTTTTGGGGAGGGGCTCTTTTAAATACATATTTAAAAAAAAAAAAAAAACTCTTTCCGTTAAGTGGATTCCAACTCACAGCGACCCTACAGGACAGAGTAGAGCTGCCCCGTAGGGTTTCCAAGGAGTGGCTGGTGGATTTGAACTGCTGACCTTTTGGTTAGCTGCCGAGCTCTTAACCTCTGCACCACCAGCGTTCCTATCTTCATTAATGAACGGGCCTGGCCTCTGGGTGAAAATGTAAACCATTGTTCAATGTCCCCTCTGTTCTCGCTGTCTCCACTCATTGCTTTCATGCCATCCTGTGTTCCAGGCAGCTTCTCCCACCTGGGCCCAAACTGTCATGACTCTTTCCTGAAAAATGACAACAAAGTAATCAAATGAGCAGACTGAAGCTAAATGAAAGGCATGTTCTTGGCTCCACTAAACTGAAAAATGAAAGCAAGGGGATTAAATACAAAGTGATTACCATGAGAATACATAAATATGTAATAGCATTGAGAATTGGCTAGGAGATTAAATCCCTGCAGTTATACCTTTCCTTAAATAACATACAAATGACCCTTTTCCAGTGCTCCTTCATGGAAGGTAGAACTATGTATAATGTTACCCATTATAAAGGATCTTTTGGTTCTTTATTTAGAGGCTTAGGTTGAAATTCTTGACTTCCAAGGAAGACTGTATGAAGAACCCTCCCTAGGAGAGGCTGTAAATGCTAAAGAATAGTGGCTCCCGAATTTGGCTGCACATCTGAATTACCTGGGGAGGTTTATAAAAATTCAGTGAGGCCTGGGAATTTATATTTTTCAAAAGCTCTCTGATTGATTTTTTGGGTGACTGCTGTTAGAGTGTCTATTTCCACATCCGCTAAGTCAGTTTTCTGTGCTGTCTATGGTATTCCGTAGGTGGCTAACATTTATTTAGAGTACATGATGCCAGACACCATGATGTTTTACAGCGTAGATGATTTGTCCAGGTTTGTGAGTGGCAGAAATTAAGTTCAAAACAAGAGCTGTGTTACTCCTGAGTCTGACCCCTTGTTCTTTGCAGTCTCTCAGCAAGATGTGATGATCAAGACACCAAAAAAGGTAAGGAATAGATGGAAGTTACCAACTTACTCTTTAACTCTCCATCTTTCCTCACATAAAACGGAAAAAATATCTTTGTAAGATATTTTATTTAACTTTATTTTGAAATAATTTTAGACTTAGAAGAGTACTGTAAAACTAGTCCAGAGAGTTCCCATATATCCTTACCCAGCTTCCTGTAATGTTAACATCGTATGTAATATACTATTTTAAGGCTAACATTTTACAAAACCGTGGTATATGTATCAAAAAGAAGAAATTAGTGTTTGGGTTTCCCCAGTTTTTTCAGTATTATCTTTAGTTTTTTGTCATCCCAATGTCTAATACAGGGTACTACATTACAGTTAGTCATCATGTCTCCTCTGTCTTCTCCAATCTGTGACAGTTTTTCATGACCTTGATACTTTTGAAAAGTTGGGGTCAGGTATTTTGTAGCACGTCCTTCCTTTTGGGTTTGTCTGATGCTTTTTCATGGCTGGACTGTGTTTATGGATTTGGGGGAGGAAAACTAAAGAAATGATATGCCCTCCTTGTCACATCCTATCAGGACTTTGTAAGAATTTTGCCAGTGGAATTCATGCATTCCCTCTCATTAGAGGTATGTAAGCAAAAACTAGATGACTATCTGCAATGTTGAATAAATCGCTGCATTGGGAAGAATCTTTGGGACCGCTTTCAATTCTAAAAGTCTAAAACTGGTAAGTGAACGCTATACCTAAAATGTCCACATAAAAGACAAACAAGAGAATTGGGTAGAACTCAAAGACTAGAGAGAGTCGACTCCCCCATCTTAAAGAGTATCAGGTTTCCTTATATGAATTCAGAATCTGATATCTTCATTATGTTGGGAATTTTCTTCAAGGGAGAGCCTTTATTGTAGCCCCAAAGAGGCATTTGTGAGCGTTTGCTGTAGGTAATTGAAGCCACTGGGTTGCTCTTGTGGTTTTCCTTTGTGTTACTAAAAATTAAATTGATGTGTAGTTAAGTAGAAAGCAATCTTGTTTAAAATAAAACAATGACATGACTATAATGATTCTGTGGTTTGTATACGTTTTGTAGCCTTTTAAAGATTTAATTTGTCTAACTGAGAATCATAATTCTTACTGAAATATATTGATTTATTTGGACTCAAAACATATCTCTAGAAAAAATCTGATGTAACAGAGTTAACCTAAAAATAGTTAATTCTATATGTTAACGCATGCATTATAAAGGTGACTCATTAGAATATGTATCTTTAAAAAGGAAGACACCAAACAAACTCGTTTGTTTGAAATGTGTTGAAATTCCTTTGGAGAAGTGAGCACACAACTGCAACACTATAAATGAATGCTGCGTTGGAATGTTGACTACATATCTTGGAAAGACAATGGAGAGCGTTCTTAAAAATCTGGACGGCTGGGTTAGTCTCGGGGCTACGACCCCCAACAAATCACTTAGCTTCACTATTTGACTTCTTCATTTCTTATGTTAGAGGATCAGTCACGAGTCTAAGGCTCTAGCTCCTCAATTCAGTAGTACTATTTTCATTGTTTTGAGATTTCATCCTTCATGTCCATAAAGCCCTTGATTCTGTATTTCTAATATACTGTAATTTGCATAATGTAAATGTATTTTGATGATGTTCCTTTGACAATTCAGGAAATGATTGGTTATCCATTTTTCCAGCCAGCTTGAAAAAGCAACTTATAAAAAGCTCACATTGCTTAATCATTTGTTTGAAAAACTGGTGTACTTTTCTAGTATTTCTTAGCTAGATAAAACAACTGCTTCAGTCGCGAGAAATAAAATAGTTTAGCTATGGGATCTAATAAGATTTGAAACAGAAAATGATCTCATAAATGAATATATAGAGAGTGTAATGATTAAATTTTCTATATGTGAAGATGTTCCAAATTCTTTATTTTACTGGTTTGAAAAATATAAAGATTTTGGAAAATAATCTCATTGTGATAAGTATAATCAACACATTTTCCATACTACAGTTGAAGACCTCTTTATGAACAACGTTAAAAAAATAAAATGATATAATATCTGAGAAAGAATTCCTAATAGAAGCAATGCAAGTCCAAGGCACAAGTTGGTAAAAGGAAGGTCTATCATTCAGCTGTGTGCAAAGGTCATATCTCTTGAGTGTGTTCTGGTCCATTCTGGCATCCTTGCTGTCTTAGGCTGGGTTCTCTAGGGAAGCAAAACCAGTGAAGTGCATACACACACACACACACACACACACACACACACACACACATACACACACGCATATATATATATATGTACAGAGAGATTGAGAGAGATATATTTATCTCAAGGAAATGGCTCATGCAGTTGTAGAGGGTGGAAAATCC
The DNA here is from genome assembly GCA_030035585.1 of Dugong dugon. NCBI lineage: Eukaryota > Metazoa > Chordata > Mammalia > Sirenia > Dugongidae > Dugong > Dugong dugon. The sequence continues at coordinate 13,830,348 of CM057465.1, forward strand.
CAAATCTGTGGGTCAGGAATCAGGCTGGAGGCTTCTCCTGACTCATGTAGCTGCAGGGGCTGATGAACCCAAGATGGGCAGGCAATACGGCAGGCCACTGACTCAAGTTCCTGGAACCAGAGGTCAGATGATGATGAGCTGGGTATGAGATCCAGAGAAAGCAAGTGAGGTTTGCCAGAACATCCATATATATATATAGGATGCAGGCCACACCCCCACAGAAACTCCCCTTACAACTGATTGGCTGATCACCTCAGATACCATCACAGAGGATGACTACATCATTACATAACTGCCAAACTACATCATTACATAACTGCCAAACCACTGAGAATCTTGGCCAGCCGAGTTAACACACAACCTTAACCATCACCATTGCTGATCAAAGAGGGTTAAACAGATTCCCAATTAAACTCCAAACTATGCTACAGACTCAATAGCTCCTTCATTCTAGAATGTTTGCCAGCTTTAGCTAACCCTTAAGGGCATACCAGGAGATACCTTTTGAGGATATTTAACGACACCTTCAATAAACCCCCAATTTGCTGAGAAACAAGTGGAACTTTGTGATGGGCCAGAAGTGTCATGAATAAGCACAAAGTCAGCTCTGAGATCAACCCCAAACTTGAATGTTATTTGTTCTTAAAAATAATGAAGAATCAAGCTCTTCATTAATGATTTTCTGCCTAATGGTATGAACTATATTCAAGTAAACCTGTGGGATGTTTTGGTGACCACTTTTAAAGTCGTAATAGTTATAATCTACGTGAGAAAGAGAAAATCAAACACTCTTCCACAATGGCTCTAAAACTTGCCATTACCCTTTGAAGATGGATATCATATTTTATACCCAGGTGTGTGGGAAATGTATAACAACCAGTTCTCTAGGGGAAAAAGCTGTAGGGTTTGCCCATATATATGGTGTAAATAATTTCACCATGTCTAATTTCAAGCTACCAACGTTATTACGTGGAACTGGGAAAAGATGTGCATGGTCAGCTCCCGGGAGCTAGCAGGAGCTGGCTGTAGCACGCCACTAATTGTACTCATTGCATGAATGAAGAAAGAAGACCAGGTGACAAATTCAAGGCCATAGAGACATAAACAGCCAGATAACTGCCTATTTCCCAGGTTCAGTCAGGCAAACCCAGCAATCTCACAGACATACCCACCTACTTCAGGACATTGTTAAGAATGATCTGCTGTACAAAAGTTGATTAAAATTGAGATGTAATTCCTTTTGATAACCACTGTTTAAAAAAATCGATCTTTAGTAATCGTGTGGTGTTCATACAAAATAGTGTATCTAAGGGTTCCCCCACGACTGTTCTTGGGCTGTTTGGCAACACCAAGCAGGAAAACACACGAGTGAACAGTGAGTGGCCTGTTGGTCAACTCATCAAAGAAGACAGCTCAGGAGATCTTGTCAGTTCAGCTTCTCATAACTTTGAAGAAAAGAGATTTGACAATCAGGACTTTCTTCCTGCGGGCTGTGTGATATCACCTGGGTGCATTTTTTTGCAGTGGTTTAGCATAGCCAAGTTCCCTTTCTTACTTTTGGTTCGTAATTTAGCCTTTTATCTATGTACGTAACTCAAGAGCAACTAAAACTACGACTCGGACATTTGACAGAAAGAACTCTGAAGATAAACTTGATGAATGGTGACTTAATAATCTTAATGGTTATGAAAATATTTACGTGTTTTTATGGTGTTTGCTATAAACAAAACACGTATAAGGCTCACACCTTTTCGGAATCCTGGTATTCCTTAAAATGTCAGTTTAAAATACCACTTCCTCAGGCTAAGGACTTTGTTCTCACTAGTGGAAGGAGCTACCATTAAATTTTAGCTTCATAAATCTTTTAATCACTTTCTTTTTCTCTCTCTTTTCTTCTCTTCCTCCCTCCCTCCTCCTCAAAAACCCTACTTCTCCTGAAGAACAAGAATAAACCTAGAAAATGAATTACAATTGAAATTCAAATACAGGAAATTCCACAGTTAAGTCTCATATGGCAAAGTTAACTTGGCCAACAATATGTTACATTTTTTAGTTTTCTCATGTCCTGACTGTATTAGTATAAGGTAACCAGATGGCCTGCCTTAGGCAAAACTGTCTTAGATTTCAGCTTCTTTTTCTCCTGACTGTATTTCTCCTCAAAATTTCCTACCAGGGCTAACCTGCTGAGTGGCTTATTTTGATTATTAAAAAAAACAAATCCATTGCCGTGGAGTTGATTCCAACTCATAGCTACCCTATAAGACAGAGTAGAACTGCCCCATAGGGTTTCCAAGGCCGTAAACCCTTATGACAGCAGACTGCCACATCCTTCTCCCACGGAGCCACTGGTGGGTTCCAACCGCTAACCTTTCAGTTAGAAGCCAAGCACTTAACCACTGCACCACCAGGGCTCCTCATTTTCCTTATAGCAATGCCAAAAGCCTCTCTGACCAAAATTACCTTTTGAAGTCCTTGAAAGTGGACATTTAATCTGAGATAAGCTACAATAATGTCCAAGAAGCAGCAGCAGAAAACTAAATCGTTCACTAGTAAGAGCCCTTCATATAATGAGCCGATTATCACTCATCACCATCTATCAGAGAACACAGTTCATAGCAACAGGCCAGTTTTTTTTTTTTTTTTCTCTTGAGGGGGAAGACAAGACACTTTGTACCAGCAGCATTAGGATAAGCAGCTACTGGGGGAAGGGAGAGAGGGAGGCTACGTAAATGAGGAAGTAATTCTCTAATAGAGAGATGAGGGATGTTGTTGTTAGGTACCCTTGAGTTGGTTCCGACTCATAGCAACCCTATTTACGACAGGACGAAACACTACCTGGTCCTGCACCATCCTCACAATCGTTGTTATGCTTGAACCCATTGTTGCAGTCATTGTATCAATCCATCTCGCTAAGGGTCTTCCTCTTTTTCACTGACCCTCTACTGTACCAAGCATGATGTCCTTCTTCAGGGACTGGTCCCTCCTGATAACTTGTCCAAAATATGTAAGATGCAGTCTTGCCATCCTTGCTTCTAAGGGGCATTCTGGTTGTACTTCTTCCAAGCTAGATTTGTTCATTCTTTTGGCAGTCCATGGTACACTCAATATTGTTCACCAACACCACGATTCAAAGGCATCAATTCTTCTTTGGTCTTCCTTGTTCATCGTCCAGCTTTCATATGCATACGAGGCAATTGAAAGCACTATGGCTTGTGTCAGGCGCACCTTAGTCTTCAGGGTGACATCTTTGCTTTTTAACACTTTAAAGAGGTCTTTTGCAGCAGATTTGCCCAGTGCAATGTGTCGTTTGATTTCTTGACTGCTGCTTCCATGGGTGTTGATTGTGGATCCAAGTAAAATGAAATCCTTGACAACTTCAATATTTTCTCTGTGTATCACGATGTCACTTATTGGTCCAGTTGTGAGGATTTTTGTTTTCTTTATGTTGAGGTGTAATCCATACTGAACGTTGTGGTCTTTGATCTTCATCAGTAAGTGCTTCAAGTCCTCTTGACTTTCAGCATGCAAGGCTGTGTCATCTGCATAACATAGGTTGTTAATGAGTCTTCCACCAATCCTAATGCCCTGTTCTTCTTCATATAGTCCAGCTTCTCAGATTGTTTGCTCAGCATACAGATTGAATAAGTATGGTGAAAGGATGAAACTCTGACGCACACATTTCCTGACTTTAAACCACACAGTATCCCCTTGTTCTTTTTGAATGACTGCCTCTTGGTCTATGTACAGGTTCCTCATGAGCACAATTCAGTGTTCTGGAATTCGCATTCTTCACAAAATTATCCATAATTTGTTATGATCCATGCAGTCGAATGCCTTTGCATAGTCAATAAAACACAGGTAAATATCTTTCTGGTATTCTCTGCTTTCAGCCAAGATCCATCTGACATCAGCAATGATATCTCTGGTTCCACATCCTGTTCTGAATCTGGCTTGAACTTCTGGCAGCTCCCTGTCAATGTACTGCTGCAGCTGCTTTTGAATGATCTTCAGCAAAATTTTACTTGCATGTGATATTAATGATATTGTTCAATAATTTCTACAATTGGTTGGATCACCTTTCTTTGGAACAGGCATAAATATGGATCTCTTCCAGTCGGTTGACCAGGTAGCTGTCTTCCAAGTTTCTTGGCATAGATGAGTGAGCACTTCCAGCACTGCATCTGTTTGTTGAAACATCTCAATTGGTATTTTTGTCAATTCCTGGAACCTTGTTTTTCACCAATGCCTTCAGTGCAACTTGGACCTCTTCCTTCAGAACCGTTGGTTCCTAATTATATGCTACCTCCTGAAATGGTTGAACATCGCCCAATTCTTTTTGGTATACTGACTTTGTGTAGTCCTTCCATCTTCTTTTGATGCTTCCTTTGTCGTTTAATATTTTCTTCATAGAATCCTTCAGTATTGCAACTCCAGGCTTGAATTTTTTCTTCAGTTCTTTCACCTTGAGAAATGCCGAGCGTATTCTTACCTTTTAGTTTTCTATCTCCAGGTCTTTGCACATGCCATTATAATACTTTACTTTGCCTTCTGGAACTTCCCTTTGAAATCTTCCGTTCAACTCTTTTATTTCATCATTTCTCCCTTTCACTTTAGCTACATGATTTTCAAGAGCAAGTTTCAGAGCCTCTTCTGACATCCATTTTGTTCTTTTCTTTCTTTCCTGTCTTTTTAATGACCTCTTGCTTTCTTCATGGATGACGTCTTTGATGTTATTCCACAACTCATCTGGCCTTTGGTTATTAGTGTTCTTAAGATATATAATCAGGTGGGATCAACTGGTAGAGGAGGATATCATATTCGGTAAACTAGAGGGCCAACGAGGATGTGAGAGACCTTCAGTGGGATGGATTGGCACAATTGACACAATGATCAACTCAAACATGCTGGTAATAGTGAGGAGAATGCAGGGCCAGGCAATATGTTGTTCTGTTGTACATAAGGTTGCCATGAATTGGAGGTAACTTGATGGCAACTAACATGTTAGTGATAAAATTCTAGGTTTAAATTTATGCCTTCAGACAGTTAAGCAAATACAGTATGGTCAAATCATGTGGAACACCCAAGCCCTTCATGAGCTGACCCACTCTTAGGTTTCTAGTCTGACCTTCTGCCATTACTTTACACCACCTAAACCTGTGCTACTAACAGGCAAGCACAGTTAAGATCATTAGACATACTGTGTAGTTCCTTTTTCTCTGTCTTTGTACAAGTTTTTCCTTTTGCCTGGTGTGTTAGGCTGGATTCTCTAGAGAAGCAAAACCAGTAAAGTGTATAAATATATGTATAGAGAGATTTATATCAAAGAAACAGCTCATGTGATTGTAGAGGCTGCAACATCCCAAGTCCGTGGATCAGGATAGAGGCTTTTCCCAATTCATGTAGCCACAGGGACTGGTGAACCCAAGATCAGCATGTCGGAAAGCTGGGCTCTTGCTCACAGGCTGTGAATATCAAAGAATCCCAAGATTGGCAGGGAAGACTGTAAGGCTTTTCCTGATTCATGTAGCTGGAGGGGGTGGCAAACCCAAGATTGACAGGTCAGACAACAGGGCTCTGCTCACAGGCTGTGAAGGTTGACGAGTCTAAAGATTGGCAGATAAACTGCCAGCTCAAGTCCCAAGATTCAGAGGTCAGATGAACAGAAGCCAGCTTCAGGATCCAGAGTGAGCAAAAAGCCAGAATATCTGCTTATATTCGGATGCAGCCCACACCCTCAAGGGAACACCCTTTCAACTGATTGGCTACTCACAGCATATTCAATCATGGGAGTGATCACATATAAACACTGAGAATCATGGCTCAGCCAAGCTGACACACAATCTTAACTATCACACCTGAAATACACTCCTCTCCACTCTCAACTTCCCTTTTCTCACCTCTGCTTGCAATATACCAAAAACTCTTTGCCGTTGAGTCGACTCCAACTCATAGCAACCCTATAGGACAGAGCAGAACTGCCCCATAGAGTTTCCAAGGAGCACCTGGTGAATTTGAACTGCCAAAGTTTTGGTTAGCAGCTGTGGCACTTAACCACTATGCCACCAGGGTTTGCCTGCTTGTAATAGGTGTACCTTTTCATAACAAGTAAAGTATGGTATTTTCTTTCAGAACTAGGTAAAATTATGTTAAGGGTTATTTTATGAATTGACTGTGATCCAATGGTCAATTCTCTAGGCAAGAAGTACTAGGGAATTTTTGAAAAAGAATAGTAATGAGGTGGGAGGAAGAGATTGCCTAGTAGGTATTAATAGTGTTACTAGAAATTAATAATGAATATTCTTCTTTAGCATACAAATATATTTTTATTTTTTCCTTCTTTAAAAAAAAGAAAATCTTTCCCTGACCCTGCTTCACCCACCTGTAACCATCTAATTTCTTTGTTCCCTTTTACAACCAGGGCTTTGAACTGGTTGGAACAGATTCAGTCATGGCTGACAAAGAGAAATCGGAACAGACCTGAATTTTTAAAATTTGGGTGAAGCTGACTGATAACTGGGAACAGGAAAAGTTACAAGCTGAGGCCCTGGAATGGGAGACTCAGAAGAGGTGTAGTGTGCCCTTTCAGGAGACTGATGTGGGAGATTGGATTATTGCTGGGACTTTGGAGAACAACACACATTCAAAGCCGCCTGGTTGCCACCATCTTTGAGCAGTGCTCCACTGTTTCTGACTCTGCTGGTTAAGAGATTTGGTTGCTATGCAACTCACACACTGCCCTTGTTTTCTAAGAGTGAGATTAAATTTCTAACAGGGCTTTGACCCATAATTTTTCCCATTCCAGGTATTGTTCTAGCTCACCCACATTTTAAAAATTCGGGTCCATTTGGATTTCACTCTGTCAGCCAGGACTGAACTGGGCAGAAAGTTTTGAAGCTCTGTTTATAACCAAGCCCACTGTGGTTGATTGATTGATTAATGGTCCAATTTTTTACACCTGCCTGTAACTATGCCCTTTGGTAGTGCCTTCCCACATTGACTCTGGGCTTGACCAAATGAACTGCTTTGGCCAATGGAAGAGTAGTAAACTTTACATAAGCAGAGTCTTGAAAAAGCACTTGCATATTTCCACATTCTCTCTCCAACACCTGCCACTGCCATGCAAACATGTTTGGGCTAGCCTGTTAGAGAGATGTGAAAGATATAAGGAGGAGTACCAGTTAGGCTGTTCTAGACCAGCTAGGAACCAGATCTCTCACCAACTAATTATAAATGTATGAATGAGCCCAGACGAGATCAGTTGATCTTGGCCCAGATCAGCAGAATTGCCCAATTGGTTGTTTTAAACACAAAAAGTTTTGGAGCATTTTGTTATGTAGCAGTAACTAACTGATACACCTTCTGAAGAGTTGTCTGTTCCAATGTTTCTAATATCTTCATTCCAGTAGCTCTTAAACCCACTCCAGTCAGGCTTTCATACCCACTTCCTCTAGTTAAGGTCGCTAATGATTGCTAATTTACCAGATCCAATGCACAATTCTCAGTCTGCATTTGGCTTGATCTTTCAGCTATATTTGACACAGTTGGTCATTCTCTCATCTCCATATTAATTTTTCACTTAGCTTTTAGTATTTTACTCAGTTCATATAGCCCACCATCACAAATTAAAAATTATAATATAAAACAGAAACTATAAAACATTGGATAAAAAGGTAAGAATTAGTAACTTATTTTCACATATGAAAATAATCCTAAACAAAAAGTGGGGAAAACATCACAAAAGAAAAAGAATTAGTTAATTTAACTCAATAATTAAAGCATTCTATGCAAAATTTTAAAAGAAATTAAAACTTGGAAAGTATTTGCAACAGATACGATGAACATCTGTATCATTAAATAATAAATAGCTCTTAAAATCAATTTAAAAAACACTAACATTCCTTGTGTGAAAATGGAAGGCAGTATACAAATACAATTCACAGAAGAAAAAAATAAAATAATACATATTTAACCTCAATAATAATAACTTAAATGCAAATTAAAATAATAAAAGTAGATTTTACTTATTTTTCAACATAATAAATGCAGAATATATTGAAGTTGTCAAGATTTTATTTTACTAGTATCAATAAACAATGCCCAAGAAAGCAACATTCAAGAAATCAAACAATGTATTGCCTTGGGCAAATCTGCTGCAAAAGACCTCTTTGAAATCTTAAAAAGCAAAGATAACACTTTGATGACTGAGATATGCCTGACCCAAACCACGGTATGCATGTGCGTGCTGGACAATGAAAAATAATGATCAAAGAAGATTTGACACATTTGAATTACAGTGTGGGTGAAGAATATTAAATATACCACCGACTGTCAGAAGAATGAACAAATCTGTCTTGGAGGAAGTACAACCAGAATGCTCCTTAGAAGCAAGGACTGTGAGACTTAGTTTCGCTTACTTTGGACGTCTTTTCTGAAGGGACCAATCACTGGAGAAGGACATCATTCTTGGTAAAATAGGGGGTCATCAAAAAAGAGGAGGACCCTCAATGAGATGGACTGGCACAGTGGCTGCAACAATGGGCTTAAACATATCTGCTATTGTGAGATTGGAGTCCTGGTGGCACAGCGGTTAAGCTTTTGGCTACTAACCAAAAGGCCGGCAATTCGAATCCACCAGCGGCTAATTGGAAACCCTATGTGGGCAGTTCTACTCTGTCCTATAAGGTCACTATGAGTCAGAATCGACTGACTCGATGGCAACAGGTTTGGTTTTGTGGTTATTGTTAGGTTAGATTGGGGCGGGACCGGGCAACGTTTTGTGTTGTTACACATAGGGTTGCTATGAGTCGCAGACCACTCAACGACACCTAACAACAACAGCAGTAATTATTAAAACTTTTACTAAATTCCTAGAGATTATAAAAAAAATATCACCACCACCAACAACATACAGGCAAAAAAAAAATACACTGGAAACAAGAAACGACCTCTCTATAGACCAGAGACTGAGGAATTATTGAGAGATGGAAAATAAATGGAGAAAATTATAAAATTTTATAAAAGCCTAGATAGACTTAAATAAACATAGATATATATCATGATCATGTATACGAAGACTCAATCATGAAAAAAATGTGAAATCTTCCAAAATTAATCTCTGAATTAAATTCTATACATATTCCAATTTCAAATTATTTGAATATGAATTTATAAGCTAAATATAATTTGGAAGAGAAAATGTTTAAAAATAGGTATTTTTTACAAAAGAAGAAAGTAGGCATTTGGTATTAAAAAATGTAGTATTTGAAACAATGTAGGTATAGACAAATAGGTCAATGAAATACAATACAGTCCCAGAAATGGAACATATATAAACCAAAATTTGATATTTGATAGATGTAACATTTCAAATTAATTGGAGAAGGTATGGGAACACTAAAAATTTCTTTTGAAAAAATTTTTATTTCTACTTCATACCATTAAAAGAATAAAATGCAGACATATTAAAACCCTGCAAGAAACAAATACATGCTTAATGCCTTGAGTTAGAGAAGGCTTTCTTAAACAAACAAACAAAAAAATAAATTAAGAACTACTCCAAGAGAGATAATAAAGTTTTTTTAAAAAAGTGAAAGACTAGAGAAATACATGAACCACATATAACAAAGGATTGGTATCTATATTTTACTTTAAAAAAAACGAAACAAAACACTGCCAATACTAAGAAAAACACAAACCTCTAGAAAAATTGCCAGGTATGTAAACAATAAGGAGCCCTGGTAGCGTACTGGTTAAGTGCTTGGCTGCTAGCTGAAAGGCTGGGCGGTTCAAATCTACTAGCTGTTCCATGGGAGAAAAGAGCTGGCAATCTGCTCCCGTAAAGATTACAGCCTAGGAAACCCTACAGGGCAGTTCTACTCTGTCCTATGGGGTCATTATGAGTCAGAATTGACTCAACAGCACACAACAACAGCAACATTTAAACAATGTACGGAAAAGGAAGTACAGAAGGGCAATAAATGTATAGAAAATATTTTACTTCGTTTATAATCAGGAAAATACAAAACATAAATTAGATGCTACTTTTTAGCTATCAGATGGCAAGTGTCAAATATTGCTAATTGTATCTTTTGACAAGAGTGCGGGGCAACAACAGATGCTATCACACAGCTGAGGGAGCAATGTGGCCTCATCTATTAACATTTAAAATGCTTATAAGCTTTGAACCACCAGTTTCATTTTTCAGTAGACAGAAACAGGGAAGCATTTGCAAGGATATTCACTGAAACATTTTCTGAAAGACTGAGAAACTCTTTCATTTTATCAGTAGAGGAGTGTGTAAACACAAAGGAGCTATGGGGTATTGTGTAGCCATTTCAAAGAATGTGGTGGCTGTACATGAAAGACATGAAAATACATTCATAATATACCATTGGGAGGGAAGAGTGTATTTAAGTAAGAATAAATAACATGATACAATATTTGCTTAACAATGCAGATATATTTTCTATGGTTTCATGTATATGTATGCACATGCACAGAAAAAACATTTGGAAGGATCTACACCAAACTGGTAACAGTGGCAGTGTTTGGGGAAGTGTCTTGGACTGGGAGGTTAGGTGGCAAACGGGGCTTTAGTTTCTTTAAAATGCCTGCTCAATCTCCCTCCCTATCTCTCTTTCTTTCTCTGTTTCTTCACCTCTGTCTTTCTGTCTAGGAGAACCCATTCACGTACTATTTGTTCAATAAAAAATTAAGTTAAAATTTAATGTTATATATATTGTTCTAGATGATTCTTTTTCTAGTAATGTATTCCATGGAAATAGAGATGTTCACATTTATTTGAAAGAAAGTTCTTTACAGCATTATTGATTAAACCTCAAAATTAGAACCAACCAAATGTATAACAATATGAATACCATCTTGTATGGGTCCTCATAATTTCTTATCAAATATCAGCTAGTCTCTTACTCAAGTAGCGCTCTGTTTTTTTTTTTTTTTCCCCTTTCCAGGGGGAACACTTTTATATTTGATAAAAGAATTCAAATTAAGGGACTACTGAATGATGGTGGGAAGTGTGTCCTGATACTCTAGAGTATTTGCATTTGAACAGATACCGGGAAGTCATTTTCCCAGAGAAGAAATCTCTAATGGTCAGGATTTCAGACATGGAGAAATGTTTGGGGTAAGCCAGGTGCAGGAACTTCTTCACACACTGCTTTACAGTGTCCTACTTTTTAGATATGCGTGGAGGTCTTAAACCTTAAGAAATTCCATTCCTTCTGACAGGAATTTGTGTTATAAGGAACAACTGAAGGCACAGGAGATGTCTGTCATAGAAAAGAAAAATATGGAGTAAACTGGGTAGCTGTCTTGAAATGTGTGAACGGTTGACACATAGAAGATGTTGTTGAGTGCCACTGAGTCGATTCCAAGTCACAGCAACCCCATGTGACTTTAGAACTGGATTGCACCTCAACATAAAGAAAATAAAAATCCTCACAACTGGACCAATAAGAAACATCATGATATGTGGAGAAGATATTGAATTTGTCAATGATTTCATTTTACTTGGATCCACAACCAATGCCCTTGGAAGTGGCAGTCAAGAAATCAAATGACATTATTACATTGGGCAGATTTGCTGCAAAAGACCTCTTTAAAGTGTTTAAAAGCAAAGATGTCACTCTGAGGACTAAGGTGTGCCTGACTCAAGCCATGGTATTTTCAATTGCCTCATATGCATGCAAAAGTAGGACAATGAATAAGGAAAACTAAAGAAGAATTGACGCCTTTGAATTATGGTGTTGATGAAGAATATCAAATATACCATGGACTTCCCGGAAACCCTGGTGGTGTAGTGGTTAAGAGCTATGGCTGCTAACCAAAAGGTCAGCAGTTCAAACCCACCAGGTGCTCCTTGGAAACCCTATGGGGCAATTCTACTCTGTCCTATAGGGTCACTATGAGTCAGAATTGACTGGACAGTAGAAGTTTTTTTTTTTTTTTTTTTAATGGACTGCCAAAAAATTGAACAAATCTATCTTGGAAGAAGTGCAGCCAGAATGCTTCCTAGAAGGGAGGGTGGCGAGACTCCATCTCATATACTTTGGACATGTTAGCAGGAGGGACCAGTCCATGGAGAAGGATATCATGCTTAATAAATTACAGAGTTAGTAAAAAAAGAGGAAGATCCTCAATGAGATGGATTGACACAGTGGCTGCAACAATGAGCTCAAGCATAATGATTGTAAGATGGCGCAGGACTGGGCAGTGTTTCATTCTGCTGTACATAGAGTCGCTATGAGTCAGAACTAACTCAAGGGTACCTAACAATAACAACAATCTTTATGAAAGCAGATTGCCAGTTCTTTCTCCCACAGAGCGGCTGGGTGGGTTTGAACCACCAACCTTTCGGTTAGCAGCCAAGCACTTAAATGTTGTGCCACCAAGTCTCCTTATACAGAAGATAGATGCATATATTCTGTGTTGCTTCACATAATCAAGATTAGGAGTAATGAGTAAAAATCAGAGGAGACGTTTTATAACTTCTATAATGAAGTTATAATGAACACACTGGACATTTCTCAAACAGAGCTGAAGAAACTATTCAAGCCTTGAGTTGCAATATTAAGGGATTTTATGGGCAAAATGTTGAACGATGCAGGATGCATCAAAAGAGGATGGAAGGAGTACACAGAGTTACTGTATCAAAAATAACTGGTTGATATTCAACCGTTTCAGGGGGTAGCATATAATCATGAAAGATGGTACTGAAGGAAGAAGTCAAAGCTGCGCTGAAGGCATTGGCAAAAAACAAGGTTCCAGGAATTGACGGAATACCAACTGAGATGTTTCAGCAAACAGATTCAGTGCTGGAAGTGCTCACTTGTCTATGCCAAGAAATTTGAAGACAGCTGCCTGGCCATCTAACTGGAAGAAATTTGTATTTGTGCCCATTTCAAAGAAAGGTGAGTTGGAACCAACTAGATGGTATCTCACAACAACAATAAAATGAAGTTTTTTCAGTATTGCTAGTGATGTAATGGGTTGCCAGGAAAAATTAGTGACATCCCAACTCCTTGAAATATTAGTAGACATTGGATGAAAATTCACAAGGGATAATGTAGAATGAATTTCTGCATTGTGTAGGTATTGGGAACAGACAATCTCTATAATTATTCCAAATCTTAGATTCAACTACATATGCAGACATGTATTGAGCACTTACTATGTTCTGAGCACTGTGCTTGGTAGTAAGAAAATATACAGATAAAACACAAATGACCGGAGAAAGAGAGATCCGGGATGATAGTTTCAATGCCATTCTCTCCAATTTGAGGGGTAGGCATTCTTTGTTAGAAGCGTCCATTGAAGAGCTAGATGAGGCTAGCTATTCCTTCAGGATCTCTGTAAGAAAATGAATTGCCCACTGGCCTTGATTTGATCTCAGGAGTAGGCTTTGATCAGAAGGTCTCTTGAGTTTACTTCTTGGTCATGGACTTGAGCAGGGCTTACTTCTTGTGTTTTCATTTTGCTTTCCTTTTTCCATTTTCTGAAATACTGGCTTTGGCACTAGGCTATGATGCATTTGCGATGTTTATCTTTACACTTTTACTTATTCTCAGTGCCCCGTTCAATAGGAGAAAATTGTCCCTTCCAATGAAGCTGTATTTTACATCTTCCTTGACATGTGTAGACATGTGTTTTGGAATGTGTTTTGACAAGTCAGCTTGGTAGAAGCCCCAAAGAATGATGAAAAAGTTTGTTTAGGTAAATGGATAAACAAACTGTGGTACATCCGTACAATGAAATATTATTCAGTGATAAAAAGAAAGGAGCTATCAAGCTATGAAAAGACGTGAATAACCGTAAATGCATATTGCTTAGGGAAGGAAGCCAGTCTGAAGAGGCTACATGCTGTATGATTCCAACTATATGGTATTTTTGAAAAGGTGAAACTATAGAGACAGGAAAAAGATCAATGGTTGCCTGTGGGAGAGGAATGACAGCTGGAGAACAGGGCATTTTTAGGGCTGTGAAACTATTTCTGTATGATAGCATAATGGTGGATATGTTATGCATTTGTCAAAATCCATAGGCCTGAACAACAGGAAGCATGAACACTAACGTAAACTATGACATTTAGTGTTAATAATAATATATCAAAAGTCAATAGCAAACAAAATAAAACAAACAAAAATATTTTTATCCTGCAGACTTCAGGGGGTCAATTTTCAGTACTTTAATTGTAGGGATTAAAAAAAGCCATAGTGTTTGATTTTAGAAGATTTTTCTCAGACATTTTAAATGCTCCTACTCCTGCCCCCCTTTCTTGTTGTTCTGTTCCTAAGTTAATCAGGTAGCTGCAATTACGTGGAAAGAGTATTTATAGATAGATGTTCATTTGGGATAATTGATAGTGGCTGAGAAAGTGACCATGTAGAGATTTTTTCCGTTGAGAATCTACGTGTACCCTGAATGCCTTGAGTGTCTGATTTATGAACAAAAGCATGGAGATGGATTGAAACCTAGTTTCTGTGATGCATTTGGCCCAGGCTCCCAGTTCATAGCTGAGGACCTTGTATTACCCAGGTTAATTGCTTCAGTTCCTAACTTTTCTGTATTAGCAAAGACATGATTTTTTGTGGTAGGGAGTGTTATGGCCTCTTATTTATTTGTGGGCCTGCTTTAAAATGCCAAAAAAGGGTGCTGTTTAATTTTTGGAGTAGGCAATTCACCTATGAGAGAAATGAACAATGTTGTTTTCACTAGAATATTTACTATTTAGTACACAGAACAACACCTCATATACAGTCACTATAATTTATCTTAGACTCAGGTTATATATTATGTCAGGGATGATTGATTATGGTGAAATTTCAAATAATTTAAATGATTACAAATAAGCCAATAGCTGACAACACAATGTTGAGGGGCCAGTTTATGCTCAGTGTAAACTGAAATGCCTGCGAACTGTCCCCTTCTTCCTTCTTTGTGTTTTATGATTAACTATGTAAAGTTTAAATACTTGGAAACTGAAAAACGCCCTTGTGTCTTGATTTATAATAAACATCAATTACTCCTTCATCTTTATGTTGACAGTAGCTTGTTTCTGTTGTATTTGTCTGTCTTTAACCTGTAATTGCATCTCACTTTGTTTGCGGTTTTATAATATGTAGTAGTTATGACAGGACACTGTGTAGAAAGCACATGGACTTCGGCATCAGGGAGATTGAACTTCAAAGCCCAGCCCTGCCACTTACTAGTTTACTTGTGTGACCATGGACAAGTTTCTTAACTGCCACATTTGTTTTCGGCAGCGATAATATGTATATTGCAAGGACTTTATAATAATTACAGAAAATTTTATACCTGCACTAACGTACGCATGTATGTGTGCATATATGTAATGCTCTTTAGAAGATGAATTTGTTTGGTATATTAAATTTTTTAATGTGTGCATTTTTCTCCACTTTGGACTCTGATCTTCAAAAGGGCATTAACCATGTACTATTCATTTTGCATTCTCTCTACAGTACTCATTTTGTTGATTTGCACAAATTAGGTATCCTTTAAATGTTCGTTTAATTGAATTATTGAGCCCCTTTTCCAAAAGACTAGGTTTTTTTTTTAAGACCTAAAATCTAAGGTGTCCACATGCAAGTACAAGTGAATTACTTTTCAAAAATAGACTTTAATAAAATTGCATTTTATCTTTCTTAAAAAATAAAGTTTAATTCCCAAGGTCCCAGGTTCCTTCTGTGTCTTTTTGGGCCAGACTGTGGGCTGACAATCAAGTGAGTCACCAGACAACACAATGCACAGATCTACTCTGCAGGGACCCTCAGCCATCCTAGCACCCAAATGTTTGCAATTTTTGAGCCTTGTTTCATCTGTTAGTGATTCAGTTTTGAAGACCAGGAAGGGAGAAGTTAAAGGTCAAGGTAATCCAGTTCACGAGGGTAGTTTGTAACAATCAGGAGAACACAGAAAGCCAAGGGAAGCCTAAGGTCTTCCTGTTCGGGCTAAGTGCACCATATGGAAATTGATTTGTCCTACAAGAAAGGGGTCTTGGGGGTAGGGAAGAATTCAAAGAAAAATAAATTTATTTTGAAATTGTAATGAGGAAGAGGGAAGCTAAAATGAAACTGGCAAATGGCAATAATAATTTGCACCTGCACCAACTCAGTATTTTAAACCTTTCAACCACTGCAAAGAATGCAGATGATCTAAGCAAGGATGTTTGTATACCGTTCTTCCAAAGCTCTTTATTTCTTAACCGGTGTAAAGACCTCACTGATATGAACATTGACCCACCAGAGATAATTTGTGGAAATCCTAGCAGCTCCATCTGCCTAAACAACACCACATCAAGGTTACGTTACAGTTCTGAGTTCATAAGACCACAATGGCAAGAAGGGGAAAGCTCGGATTCCTGGGTATTTACCAATGGCAAAAGCCCCGGCAGTCTTGAATGTTTCTAAGTATGATATAGGTATATGTTTATATATAACATATCATTTATATAGTGTATCAATTTGAAGGGAAATACCCTTTAAAGTACTGTTCTTTAACTTTCCAGGGCAACTATTCCTCTTTCAAAACAGAACTTTTGTAAGACAGAAATGAACAATAGTGGCAGAAAGTAATAATTTCATTCACTTATTTAGCAATGCTTTTTGTGTGCCTGCTATGTGCCAGACACTGTACTAGGGAAATAGCATTGAATACGATGTGCCTTTACAGAGCTCATAGTTTAGCGGAGAAAGGTGGAAAAATAATAGTAATGATAATAATAATATTAAGATTAACAACAATAACAAGAATAAATTGTAATCAATATTATGGGTATGGAGTATAGAATTCTGTCTAGGGTATCTAATCTAACAGGGCAAGGATCCGAGCGAGGTTTGGCTGAAAAAAATTTAATTTTTTTTAACTTTAAAAGCTTTCAAATGGAAGAAGAATACGATCAAATTTGCATTTTAGTAAGATCACTCTGTAGAGAATAAATTGTGCTTAGGGTAGGGTGATACAAGATGAAGATTGTCCCCAGCTCTTTGGTGAGCGTCTCCTGCAAGATCAATGCCTTCTAAGCAGGGTGCAGGCACATCAAGGCTCCCTAGAAATCCATTTCAGGACTGAATGTCCATGTGCAAATCCGTATGTAGGAGTGTGGGAAGCAGGGTGTCTGTCAGGGCTTTGCTGAACCTAGGCAGGTGGGATAGAGGAGGCTTTTCTCACCGGGCGCATAGGAGGCAGGAGCTCGGGTTCCTGAGTGTTCTCTTCCCTGCAGGCAGTGGCCTCTCCTACGCTCGTCCGTGTTTTGACTGTGGTTGCCCTTATTTCAGACCTTCACTCCGCAAGCATAACTCTATTCTCTGAAAGGAAACCTTGCCTCTGCCTTGTTTTAGCTCTTGGCCCTCAATTCTCTAAGCAAGTTTACAATCCACTTGCAAGTTGTAGAAATGTTCCTTTCTGAAATCAAGTTTCCAAATGAACTTTTTAGATTTCTAACACATTTACAATGATAACTTATCTAAGAGAAAAAAATCCTGAGAGAACTTTTAAAGTAAACAAGAACAAAACAAGCTGTTTGCTGAGGTCAAAGTCCAGAAGTTAATAAAGTTAACAGAAACAGTCTTACTAGAGATTCCCACCCCACCCCTCCTTTTTTAAATTTAGGTGTACCTTTTAAGCTGTTCATTATGTTGTCATTGAACCTGGTTGGGTGCTGTCTGTTAACTGCACATTAACCCCTGCAGTGCAGGTGGATGATGCGCTTCCTCTGGGCCACACAGCACATGCATGACCAGATAGCTTTGTATGACTTCATGCCTAACCTCGTAGACATGGAGAGTAGGCAAACGATCGACAGGGAGCAGAAAGCTGCTTCATTCCAGGAAAGTCCTAGTCCTTCAAGTTCAAAGTGATCATTGAGTGAAATGAGTCACTTCTAGTCTTCAAATGGAACGGACTTTAGATATTCTGAAATTCAACGTCTAGTGTTAAGCCGGACTTGGGACGCATCATTGAGAGTATATCAAATGCTTGAAAGTTTCTTGCTTTGTTTCATAGCTTTTGATGATCTATGATACTCAGAATCAAAAAGAATTATACTCTAAGTAATCACAGATGTACTATGAGGTAATGGGTTCTCATGCATCCTGATATAGTTAGATTTGGCTTTTTCTTTTTTTCTTTTGGCAAAATACATACCGTAGTAGCCAAACTCCAAACTTTAGTTTTACCTGGTGTGATTCCATATTTATTTTGTTGGTAATAGATACATGATTTATGAATGTGTGTGCTTTTCTATGTACCTCTTATCTGTTCATAGTTCCTTTCTTGAAGGTTTTAGTGTTATTTCCTTGAGTAAAAGAAAAAGCTACTTTGATTTTTTAACTAAATCATATCCCACATATTTAAAGTTTATGCTCTTTGATTATTTATATTTAATGAAGTAAGTTATAAAGTTTTTTAATGAACTAATATTTAAAATTATTAGTTTGAACATGGATGCGTAAAAATTTTTGGTTACCTGAAATAAACTGAATGATTTTATTAAAAGCAAATGTACCTAAATCTATAAATCTGCCTTATTTTCTTCATATCTTAATTTCATTATTGTTCCATTAAAAACTGTCAGATTCTCTGGAAAGTAATATTGTAATGTTTGATCTTAACTAGCCGTAACTGCTTTTGTATGGTAAGCATAATATATAGGCATTTTTTGGCACAGACTTCACACAGTGTTACTAGATCATGTAATGGATGCCCATGAGAATCGTAGTCTGCTGTGTTTTATTTGTGGTTTCTGAGAATAGTTCTTCTGTCTTCTACACTCTTCACTTAATATTATTTTCCTTGAGCCAGGCTGTCTAGCCTGGTCCTGAGTATAAATAGCTCCAAGTTTGCATATCTTGAGCACTAATGCCTTGCTATTGCTGGGTTATGTGAAATCCTTTCTTGTGTTGAATGCAAGAAGCCCGTGATTATTGGCACCACGGATTCTCACATTCTTAATCAGTTCCACCTGGCCAATAAACAGTAAAGCCAGGACAGCTTCTCTTCTGTGTGGGTTTTCTACTTTATGGGTAATAAAACTGTCCTCGGTGTGATTTAGGAATGCCTTTGATGACTGCTAGTTTACTGTATTGATATTTCAGGGGTGTTGAGCAGTTACCAGTGAGACTTCACTACTGGCATCCCTGAACTGTGGCAGTGAGGTGGTTTTGGTAAATCATAGAGGAAACACAGCTAGTAACACATTTTCTTTTATTTAAACCCTTCAAGGAAAAATTTAGAAATGGCTTTGTTGAAGCCAGCAAGGTCAAGTGTGGTAAGATTTCTCTCAACATAGAGAAAGGAAGGAAAGTAAGGAGGAAGGAAAGGGAGACAGAAAAGCAAGAAAGAGAAAGGAAAAGGGAAAGAGAAGATACAGTGTAATTTTATGAAGCCTGTGAAATTCTAAATTGTTTATTTTCAATGTTCTTTTGTTAAAATAAAAACATTGGTAGAAATCAAGCTCCTAGTCTACAAATTAAGAAATGAAGTTATGCAGCAGCTGTTATTACTGAACATTTGATCAAATATTCTATAGAAGAATCTTTGATCAAAAGGGAGAAAACAGAGTAGAATTTCAAATTCTCATGGACTCAAGACTTTCCAGAATCATGGAGGCTGGATGAACCCCTGAAACTTATTGCCCTGAGATAATCTTTAAACCTTAAACCACAAATAACCCCTGAAGTCCTCTTAAAACCAAATAGTCTAACTTAACTAGTAAAAATGTCTGCCTTGAGCATTATGCTCTTTTTAAGAATTAGCTATATGGGATCAAAGTGACAACAGCAACTTGAAAGATATAGGAAACTTAGAGGGCGATGAGTTCGTGTTAACGGAAGAGGAGAAACTCAGAAATGGAGGGTGGGAATGATTGCGCAACTTGAAGAATGAAATCAATGTCACTGAATTGTACATGTAGAAATGGTTTAATTGACGTATGTTTTGCTGTGTGTATTCTCAACAATGACAAAAACAAAGAAACAAACCAAAAAAAAAAAAAAAAGAAAAGAAAGAAATAGTCTGGGGTGATGGAGTGTTGAGTTGAGCTTTGTATAGTGCTTCTGAAGGAGCAATCACTCAGTAATTTCCAAAACAATCATCTTTTCCCAGAGCCCTGGATGACCTCAGATGTACCAACAGCACTAAAGCAGACAAGAAACTTACTTTTAATTTGCTGATATGTTGACTAAACTAATAAAATAAGCATTTTCACAGGAGTCTTGGTTAAGGAAAATTAGAGCAAACTAGAAGAGACCTAAAGCCAACTCACAGGAGTGAAAGGACAAAAACTCAATGAAGGTCGGTAGTCTTACCCATGTCGGTTGAGTCAACTCCACCGTTTCAGTAGCTCAGATCAACAACTTAAGATACATCTTGACTTTTCTCTTTATTCTCACACTTCATATCCAATCTATCAGGGAAGGCTGTTGGTTCAACATGCGAAATATATCAGAATTCAACCACTTTCATTACTTTCCCCATTACCACCACTTGCCACCATACTTCTGTTCTATACCACTGCAACAGCCTGGCAACTTCTCTTTCTGCTTTGCTTTTCCTCCTCTAGTATCAACTTAGCACAGTATCACTTATCACCCTTTAACATATAATACTATTTACTCATTTATTTCATTTTTGTCTGTGTTCACTCTACCCCTCACAAGAATGTAAGCTTCAAGAAGACAGAGGTTTTCCTTTTTTTTGTCTTTTTTGTTCATTGATGTATCCCAAGTATCTAGAATAGTGCCTGGCCTGAATAGTTATTCTCTAAATATTTTTGGAATGAGATAGTCTCAAATTTCAACTTAAAAATACTTTGAACATGTGTCTTCTCTTGATTACCACCAACATAACAATGACTTGCAGATATCTACCTCTTGTCAGAACTCTGGCTTGAGCTTCAGACTCATGCAACCAACTGTAGGGATTGCTTCAGAAATGCTAACAACTGCCTAATACTCTATAATTCAAATGTAGTATTTTACTGTTCTTTACAGCAAGGCCATGCTATCGTACAGATAAGCATTTGAAGCTTGTGGCTGTGCAACTTTGGATAAGTTATTTAAACTCTCTGAGACTAGTTTCTTCACCAGTAAAGTGGTACCATAATCCATTGCTGTCTAGTCAATTCCAACTCATAGGACCCTAAAGGACAGAGTAGAACGGCCCCGTAGGTTTTCCCAGGAGCCACTGGTGGATTCAAACTTCAGACCTTTTGGTTAGCAGCCGAACACTTAACCACTGCACTACTAGGGCTCCAAAAGTGGTACAATACTATTTAATTACTGGGGTTCTCAAGATTAAATGATCTTACCTTACATATGACACACAGTAAGGTCTCAAATGAAAAAGAAAAATTAAGCTGGCAGTTAGAATTTCTATATTACAATACTACGAATGTATTTCGATTTCCAACAATGTAGTACAACCAGTTTGACCCTATGGAGAATCAGTACATAATTCACTTTTTTCTTGCTGTTTTCTATTGGCAATATGAGTAATAACCATCCAGAATAAAAGTTACATAAGTCAAGGATCGGTTTTGTCATTTTTTTTTTTTTTTTTTTTTTTTGCTGAATCACTGAGAAAAATCCTTTTAGTTATAATTAGTGATTTCCATAAAGAAAGATGGAAAAGTTAGAGTGTTTTTCTACCATTTTACATTCCAGGCAAATTCTTAAATAGATTCAAGCTACTTGAACTGAATTCATGGTAAATAACTGATTTCCTGTTAGATTGTTTCAATCATTTTAATCCTTCTAATTTGTTCTCAGAGTAAATTCTAAAGACTTTACCGTTACACATGGGACTAGGATATGAACACTTTGAATGCCATGCTAGCTGATTTAGATATTCTAGGCTAGAAGTCACTGACTAGCATTCACCCGCCAGTCAAAGCTACCAGCACCTGTATGAATTAGAATATTGCTGGAAGTGATTCCCTTGATGATGTTGGTAGCTGCTATATGATCTTGGCCAAGTCACTAACATTTCTGAGACTCAGTTTCTTCTTCTTCTTAAATTATATGATTTCTATTGTTCTTTCAAGTCAAAAATTCTATCTTAAGGAGGTAGCGTTTGCTGTCTTTTTGCAAATTTAATATTTTCACAGGACACTCATTAAGATGAAGCAATTCTAAACTGTTTGACAAAATTCATATTTCATAAGCCTTTACTACACATAAATGAGATGAAAAGTGTAAAGCGTATTTGTTAAATTGTGATGACATCTGTTAAACTGTCCAGGTTAAGAATAAAATAGCCTGGGAGCCAATTAAATGAAGTTTAGGAAATTCATATCATGTGATGCCACTTCCCCTAAATTGTCTTTTTTGTAGACTCCTATATATAGAATATATATAGAGAGAGATATGTAGAATATATATATATATAGAGAGATATGTAGAATATATATATATAGATATGTAGAATAGATATATATATAGATATGTAGAATAGATATAGATATAGATATGTAGAATATATATATAGAATCCTGGTGGATTCAAACTGCCAACATTTTGGTTAGCAGTGATAGCTCTTAATCACTATGCCACCTGGATTTCCATATATTATAAACCTAGCTTCATTTATTCCTTCTTAGTTGGCCAGTATTTTGGGTCCATTCTAGTAATTAAGCATGACAGGCACATGGCTTCGGTCCAAGGAGCTTTTTCTAGACCCTTTGAAAAACATTTGAGTTTAGCAAAAAAAAAAAAAAAGAAAGAGATGTGCTCCAATATCTGAAAGAGAAAACCATAAAAGTAAAGTTGATAAATGTTTACTTAAATGTCTACAAAGCATTAATATTATAATATTATGTCAACTTCATTAACTGTTAAAATTAGTATTCATGAAATTTTCATGACATTTGGAAACCATCTGTACTTTAGTTACCCTTTTTGTAAGAAGTCCTGAGTATGCTACATGATTATTATAAAATTATAATCAATTGTAAATTCAGTGAGATACCTAGCCAAAGAATTTCAAAAGCAAAATGATAAAAATTCTTTCATAATTTTGTAATAACAAAATTTCATCTTTAATATGTGATGTGGGTACATATTAACATGTTATATAGTAAGTATAATAATAATAATAACATTGATAACAACAAAATGTATCAGATGCTCATTATGTGCCAAATATTATTCTAAACTCCTGTCAATCATCAGTATGCCATTGAGTTTTTGTTCTCTCTCTCTACTCCAGAGCTAATTAGTCTCCAGTTCTACCATTTTACCTATTAATTTTCCTGTAAATTTGTCCAGTTATTTTTCTCTCCATTGCCACTTGCCCCTCCCCCAGTCAAGGCTATCACTGTCCCTTGACTGAACTACAGGAAAAGTCTCCTTGCATTCGCTCCTGACTCTCCAGCTCGGTCTCCAATAGTAGTGATCTTTGAACGATGAAAGTCTGCTTAAAACCCTTTAGTGGGCTGATTACTACTATGACAAAAGTAAGAATCCTAAACATGACTTACAGATCTCAACCATTTTGCAACCAGCCTTCTTGGGACCACCCTCCTCATGTTCTGGTTGGAGGAACTGAACATGCCACATAACCTCCTGCCTCAGGTACCAGGAAAGATGGCCTGAAAATTGCTCAGGAGGGTGTGTACTGTATGGAGGGCTGTATATAAAACTGAAGGTCCCTGGGTGGTGCAAATTGCTTGAGCTTGGGTACTAAACTAAAGGTTGGTTGTTTGAACTCAACCAGCATCTCCATGGAAGAAAGGCCTGGCAATCTATTTTTGTAGATTATAGAAAAAAAAAAAAAAAAACCCTATGGAGCAGTTCTGCATTGTAACACGTGGGGTTGCTATGAGTCAGAATTAATTCTATGGTAATGGATTTGGTTTCGTTTTTATATAAACTGAGACTTTGGGAGTAGCACAAGATCTGTATAAAACTGAGGTTACTAATAACATCAAAAAAAGTGGTCATTATTGAAGAAGGGAAGGAGGAAACAAACATTTACTGAGTTATTTCGGTGCATGCTGGCCTGGCTAGGTGCTTTACGTGCACAATCTTATTGAATGCCGATAACAGCCTGTGAGGTTGACATTATGACTGAGTGCAGAGCACCAATGAGGAATCTGATGCTCAGAGAGGCCCAGTTGCTCAAAGCAGCACAGCTAGTGACAAACGATGGGGATTTACATCTTGACTCCAAAGTCAATGTTTTTTCCCACTCACCACACAACTGTGCCTTGCTGTTTATTTGTAACTTCAATCTATCACAGAGCCTCAAGACAGCAAGTAGCTACTCAAGAAATATTGTGTGAATTGAATCCCATAGTAAATCATCTTTAGTCTAGGGACTTCTCCTTTGAAGTTTGGAAACTGCCTCCCTTTGTTCTGAGAATTGAGACAGTTCTTGTGGTGGTTGAGTGACTTTCCCCACATGTATATACAATTGTGTCCTAGAGGTTCGAGACCCTATAAAAACCCTGTGGAGGGTTGCTGTCAAGTCAATTCCAACCCACATCAATCCTATAGGACAGAGTAGAACTGCCCCCACAAGGTTTTCTAGACTGTAATCTTTACAGGAGGAGATCACCAGGTCTTTTCTCCTCCAGAGAACTGCCAATTTGTTTTCTCTGAGTGGCACCAATGATTAAGCACCTGACTACTAGCCAAAAGGTTGGTGGTTAAAACCCACCAAGAGACATCTTAGAAGACTGGTGTGGCAATCTGCTTCTGAAAGATCACAGCCTTGAAAACCCTATGCATCGCAGTTCTACTTTTCACACACGAGGTCGCCATGAGTTGGAATCAACTCAACAACAGCTAACAACAGCTATATATATATATATCTATAGTTGTCATAGTTTTGTAATACTAAAATGTCATCTTTAATATGTGATGTGGGTACATATTAGCAATGTGTTGTCTGGTAAGTATAGTAATAATAACAACGACAACAGGTATCAGTTGATTTTTTATATCATATACAAATTCTTCTAGCATGACTGCTAGAAAGCATTGTTGCTGCATAAGTAAAATTTAGTAATTCTCCAAATAGAATCACACTGTATTTCTATAATGTTAAAAGTACCTGAGTACACTGTTCTGTTTAGTTTTTATTAGCATGTATATATAAATATTTTAAAACATTCAGTCGAATGAGGCAGGTAACTGCTTGGAGACTTGCTGGCAGCTGCTTACAACCAGCCAGCATATTTCTCATGCCAAAAGTGTCCTGGTGCTTGTTTACTTCCACTGCAGGAACAGATGAATGTCCAGATGATAACCACGTGTGTAAGAGGTAGAATGTCAGCCTCCATCAAAGTTCCTCAGAAGCTCATCCATAATTCCATTTTTCTTTGTTGCTTTCTCTATGCATGGTTTAAAAAATCTGTTTAAAGATGTAAAAAGATTTATGACACTTTTAGATCAGCTTTTTGACTGAAATAGAAACCAGTAATGGATTCAAACTGTCCTCCCAGCATTGTTTCCTGAATTTTTAAGATAACAACTAAGAATATTTATTTGCAGAATCTACATGTTTTCTCTGTATTGAAAGTCTTCCATACAGACTTTTTGATTATACCTCATTTTCAATAAATCAGAATTTGGCAAGGAAAACATCTCATTTCAGATTAAATGTGGGATGGGTGGGGAGGGTGTAGCTTCCCAGGAAGTGAGTATGGGCACACATCTAGTGTGAAGGGAAACTAAAGTTGACCTGTACTTTGGTTTATTTCTGAACCTTACCTCTCTAACCTAAGTCAGACGCTGATAGGACTTTTAGCTCACTCAAGATGATGGCCAAAAACTGGACTCCAGGGGATGGGTGAGAATAGTTAAGTGGAAAATGGGGCTCTTGATGATAAGTAGGTTGAGGACAACAGTTATACCCCAAATACTCAAGTGTGTGATGTTGTCTGGGTAAGAGCATGTTTGTGAGAGGTAGCATGGAGCAAAGAATGGGATTTAGAGAAAAATAGACCCATCTGGAGCCCTGGTTTGGTTATTTTCTAGCATGTGACTTTGACCAAGTTTGCAAATTCTCAGATCTTAGTTTTTTCATTTGTCTGTGCAGATCATAATGCTTTCCCCAGTGTTACTGTAAGGAACTAACTTTAGATATATGAAAAACACGGATTGATATTGGAACGTATCCTTTTGGTCCCATGTTGTTGTTGTTAGGTGCTGTCAAGTCAGTTCTGACTCATAGCAACCTTACGTATAACAGAACAAAGCATTGCCCAGTCACGCATCATCCTCACAATTGCTGCTATATTTGAGCACATTGTTGAAGCTACTGTGTCAATCCATCTCCTTGAGATTGTTCTCTTTTTCTCTGACCAAGCATGATTTCCTCCTTCGGGGATTTGTTCTTCCTGATACCATGTCAAAAGTAAGCCAGATGGAGTCTCACCATCCTTGCTTCTAAGGAGAATTCTGGCTGTACTTCTTCCGAGACAGATTTTTTGTTCTTCTGGCAATCCAGAAGAATATATTCAATATTCTCCGCCAACACCACGATTCAAATACGTCAATTCTTCTTTAGTCTTCCTTTTTCATTGTCTAGCTTTCTGATCCATATCAGGCAATTGAAAATACCATGGCTTGGGTCAGGTGCACTAGTCACCAAAGTCACATCTTTGCTTTTCAATACTTTTAAGAGATCTTTTGGAGCAGATTTTTCCAATGCAGTATGTCATTTAGCTTCTTGACTGATGCTTCTGTGGGCATTGATTATGGATCCAAGTAAAATGAAATCCTTGACAACTTCAGTGTTTTCTCTGTTTATCATGATGTTGCTTATTGGTCCAGTTGTGAGGATTAGTGTTGTCTTTACTTTGAGGTGAAATCCATACTGAAGGATCTAGTCTTAGAGCTTCATCAGTAAGTGCTTCCAGTCCTCTTCACTTTCAGTAAGCAAGCTTGTGTCATCTGCACATCTCAGGTTATTAATGAATATTCTTCCAATTCTGAGGCTGCATTCTTCTTCATATAGTCCAGTCTCAGATTATTTGTTCAGTATACAGACTGAATAAGTATGGTTAAAGACTTCATCCCTGCTGCACACCTTTTCTGTTTTTATATAACTCAGTATTCCCTTGTTCTGTTTGAATGACTACCTCTTGGTTTATGTACAGGTTTCACATATGCACAATTAATTGTTCTGGAATTTGCATTCTTTACAAACTTATCCATAATGTGTTATGATCCACACAGTTGAATGCCTTAGCATAGTCAATAAAACACAGGTAAACACTCTTCTAGAATACTCTCCTGTCAGCCAAGATTAATCTGATATCAGCAACGATATCCCTCATTCCATGTCCTTTTCAGAATCCAGCTTGCATTTTTGGCAGGTCCCTGTTTATGTACAGCTGCAGCCAATTTTGAATTATATTCAGCTAAATTTTCCTTGCATGTGGCATTAATGATATTGTTTGATGATTTCCACATTCCATTGGATCACCTTTCTTTGGAATGAGCAGGTATGTGGATCTCTTCCAGTCAGTTGGCCAGGTAGCTGTCTTCCAAATTTCTTGGCATAGATGAGTGAGCACCTCCAGCATTGCATTCGTTTGTTGAAACATCTCAGTTGACATTCTGTCAATTCATGGAGCCTTGTTTTTCACCAGTGCCTTCAGGACAGCTTGGACTTCTTCCTTCAGAATCATCAGTATTTGATCATATGCTACCTCTTGGAATGGTTGAATGTCAACTAATTCTTTTTCGGTAGAGTGACTCTGTGTATTCATTTTATCTTCTTTTGATGCTTCCTGCATTGCTGAATTTTTTGCCTATAGAATTCTTCAGTGTTGCAACTTGAGGCCTGAATTTTTTTTTTTCTTTCAGTTTTTTCAGCTCAAAAAATGGCGAGTGAATGCTTTCCTCTTGGTTTTCTAACTTCAGGTCTTTGCACATTTCATTATAATACTTTACTTTGACTTCTCGAGCCACCCTTTGAAATCTTCTGTTCATCTGATTTACTTCATCATTTCTTCTGTGCATTATAGCTATTCGAGTTTCAAGAAAATTTTCAGAGTCCTTTATGACATCTATTTTGGTCTTTTCTTTCATTCCTGTCTTTTTTAAATACCTTTTTTTTCATCCATGTATGATGGCATTGAACAACTCTTCTGGTCTTCAGTCATTAAGTTTAATGTATCAAATTGATTCTTAAAATGGTCTCTAACTTCAGGTAGGATATATTCAAGACCATGCTTTGACTCTCATGGACTTGTATTAATTTTCTGCAGCTTCAACTTGAACTTGCGTAGGAGTAATTGATGGTTTGTTTCGCCCATGGCCCCTGGCCTTGTTCTGACTGATGATATTGCTCTTCTCCAGCATCTCTTTGCACAGATGTAGTTGATTTGATTTCTATATATTCCATTCAGCCTGGCTTACGTGTATAGTTGCTATTTATGTTGTTGAAAAAAGATATTTCTGATGAATAAGTCATTGGTCTTGCAGAATTCTATCATGTGATCTCCAGCATCATTTCTATCACCAAAGTCATGTTTTCCAATTACTGATCTTTCTTGTTTGTTTCTAACTTTTGCAATCCAATCACCAATGAATGCATCTTGATTGTATGTTTGATCAATTTCAGACTGCACAAGTTGGTAAAAATCTTCAATTTCTTCATGTTTGGCATTGGTAGTTGGTGCACAAATTTGAATATTAACTGATCTTCCTTGTAGGCATATGTATATTATCCTATAACTGACAGCACTGTACTTCAGAATAGATCTTCAAGTGTTCTATTTGACAACAAGTGTGATACTGTTCCTCTTCAATTTGTCATTCCTGGCATAGTAGACCATGTGATTGTCTGATTCAAAATGGCCAATTTTGTTGTTAGGTGGTGTCAAGTCATTTCTGACTCATAGTAACCCTATGTACAACAGAATGAAATATTGCCCAGTCCTGCGCCATCTTCACAGTTGTTGCTATCTTTGAGCCCATTGTTCAAGCCACTGTGTTAATTCATCTCATTGAGGGTCTTCCTCTTTTTTGCTGACGCTCTGCTTTACCAAGCATGATGTCCTTCTCCAGGGATTGGTCCCTCTTGATAGTGTGTCCAAAACACGTGAGAAGATGTCTAGCCATACTCACTTCTAAGGAGCATTTTGGCTATACTTCTTCCAAGACAAATTTGTTTGTTCTTCTGACAGTTCATGGTATATTCAATATTCTTCGCAAACACTGTAATTCAAATGCATCAATTCTTCTTTGGTCTTCCTTATTGCCCAACTGTCACATACATATGACGCAATTGAAAATAATGCCTAGGATAGCAATCTTCAAACATTCCACTTCTTTTTTGACAACTTCCAATTTTCCTTGACTCATATTTCATACATTCCATGTTCCAATTACTAACAGATGTTCGCAGCTGTTTCTTATTTTGAGTCATTCCACATCAGCAAATGAAGGTCCTGAAAACTTTACTCCATCCGTGTTATTATCATATTATCTTTACTTATATGCCATGGTTTTGTAGCATTGTATATTCCCACATTTAAGAATCAGAGACACTGAGAGCAGTTAATACACCCAGCTTATTTTGAAATATCTTCTATAGCATCTCTGACAAGTTGTTGTCTATCTCCTGCTTGTATAGTTACAAGACAGGGAAATTAGAACCACACAAAGAGCCAGTTTCACCTTCTGATTGCCAATAAGTTCTTCCGTAGTTTAAATCTATCTACTTTAGTTTCAGTCACCAGTACTTGGTCTGTATCTGGAGGCAATAAAGGAACAAATCTAATTCTTCTTTCATACTTCACATTTATAAAGTTATTTGTCAGGTCCTCTTGATTCTTCATCTTTTTTGCTAATCAATCCAGTTTCTTCTTCTGGGCTTTCTTTGCTATGGCTACAAGTTTCCCCAACACTTTGGTTATGCTTTTGTT
The DNA here is from genome assembly GCA_030035585.1 of Dugong dugon. Classification (NCBI taxonomy): domain Eukaryota; kingdom Metazoa; phylum Chordata; class Mammalia; order Sirenia; family Dugongidae; genus Dugong; species Dugong dugon. Next base: position 13,860,265 of record CM057465.1, read on the forward strand.
AATATTCTTCAATTTGTCTATGACAAATAGGATTGCTTTCTCCGTCAGAACAAATAGTGGCATGGATGTTCCTGGGTCTTAGATCTGAAGCAGGGTGATGAAATGGGTGACAGCAGTAGTTCTATACCAGAGGAGAAGCAATAGAAGTAGCCAAGTCTAAGCAAGAACCCCTGCTGTCATGAGAGTCTGAGAGTAGAACTAAGGCTGAACCATCATGGGGGACCACTGGGTCCATCGAGGGAGTCAAGAGTTACCCAACTGCCCCAACAGCATTTATGGTTTGACTCATATTTCAAATAATGCAAACAAGAAATAGATACTTAAATAAGTGTTGATAGTTCTGACCAATTTATTTTAGCTCTTTAGAAATGGACGATCATATAAGCAAATCATTTACATTTGTGGGCCTACATTTCTGCAACTGCTAAATAATAATACAGGCATAAGCTACTTTTGCTATCCAGATTTCTTAACTCTGCATTTTCTTTGTGCTTATATTGTCTATTAAAGGATTATATTTTTGTTGGTTATTAGTTTTAATCCACTGATTTACAAGTTCCTGCCAATGTCCAATTAATGTGTGAATCATCAGGATAATTTTCATTTGTATTGCTACCATAATATACTTAATGAAAGACTACTGTGTGCATGGCATTATATAATTCATAATCAGGATACTGGGCATGATTGTGTAATCAGGATTTTTAACTTACACAAAATAACAAAATGTAGCCTTCAGTGATGTGGTGCATATAAAAAAAACTAGCACCACTTGCACCTACCCGACTTAAATATCTTGGTTAATTTGAAGACCAAATGATATAAAGTATGAAAACAACATTAGCAAGTGATAGCAGACACCTAGTGAGACTCACTATGTTCCAGGCTCTGTTCTCCAAGATTTACATGTGTTCACTCATTTTTTAATTAATATTTTATTTTTGGTGAAAATACACACAGCAAAACCTGCTCTCATGCAACAGTTTCTAGATATAATGATCAATGACGTTGGTTACATACTTCACATTGTGTCAACATTCTCTTTATTTCCGTTCTTGTTATTTCCCTCTCAGTGATTTAAACTTGCTTGTCCCCCCAACCTTCTCGGCTATTCTTTAAAATAGCTATTGTCCTTTGGGTCTTATATTGACACTTTTTTAAAAAAGAGTGCAACACTCAAGAATGATAATCTTTACTTTTTGGTCTAAACTGTTATATAATTTAAAGGTGACTTCAAGGGATAGTTTTGATTCACGGTTTGAAGAGTAACTCAGGGTAATCATTATCAGGGACTCCTCCAGCCTCAATAGATCCAGTAAGTCTGAATTTTTTTAAAGAATTTGAAGTTCTGTTCCACATTTTTGTCCCTTTCTATTAGGATCCATCTATCGTGCCTCTGATAGGAACACATGGTGGTGGTAGCTGGGCACCATCTAGTTCTTCTGGTCTCAAGGTAGAGGAGACAGTGGTTCATGGAGATAATTGGTTCTATTGCCCAGTTCTTTCTCTGATTCTTGGATTTCCTTTTTCTCTTTTGTTCCAGACGAATAGTGTGTTCACTCATTTAAACCTAACAGTAAGCCTATGTGTTGCATGCTAATAATATCACCATTTTAGAGAAGGCAGGGGCTGAAGAACAAAATGGCTAAATGCTTTACTCAAAGTCATAGGACAAGTCAATGGAGGAGCTAGGATTCAAACACAGACAGTGTATTTCCAGAATCTGTTCCCATAACCACTAAGCTATATGGCTGTTCTTCAAAACAGACATGAAAATATAAAACATTCTATTCATGCAGTGTATTATGAAGTGATGTATTTTACATGGAATAGGAATTATTGGGGACAGGCAAATTTTATTTCATTTAAGGATTTTATGTTTACTTGATTATTTTAGTCTAAAATTAGCAAATTAGATATTGGACAGCCACATTAGAATAGGTCTGAAAATTGGTTTAGATACTAGGAATTCTAGATTATTTTCCAGGTGTTTTGTGCAATATTAAAAAAAAATTCCTTGTACTTGGCCTTTAGCTGTAAAAGTGTGTTGACTTACCTTATACTTATTATGTATCCTCTTGGGAGAAAAAAACAAAAACAAGCAATATGCCTTTTTATAACAAAGAAATTTCATCTTTCTAGTTCGAAAACTTGATTTCATTCCTTGATTGTTAGAGGAGCTTACTTTCACAATGAAACCAAAATACATAATTTGTGTCAAATCCTCTTCTCATTTCTGGCATTCCCATACTCATGGTTAGGACAATCTCCTACTGTGAGTGACTGTGAATTTCTTACTTCTCTTTTACTTCAAATTTATACTAATTTGAAAAAGAAAAAGTATTATTGATAAAATCAGGCATCTCCCAAATTCTTCCCAGTGTTTACTTGCTTGACCTTGCTCTTTCAGGTCACTAATACTCTTGGTGACGTTGATAGATGAAGTAGCAGGTGATTGTCAAGGGTGGATATCTTGTTCCAAATCTAATTGATTGTGGCATAAAAGCCTTTTATGTTTCTGGCCCATGACCAAGGGAGGTAAAGAGATTATACCCTCTGCTTTCACAATATGTGGGAAATCAGTGTTTAAGGAACAGTTCCACATTAGTGTAGCTGGATACTAGGGACTGAAAGTAGGATTTTTATTTTTCCCTTTTAACTTCTTTCTTTTTTTGGTAAAGAACGCTAATTAGATATGAGGTTAATGGAAAGCAGTATATGCTGTAGAGAAAGATAATGACCTGACCACGAGCATGGGCCCTGGAACTAGATTCTTTGAGTTCAAATATATCTTTTATTGCTTCATAGCTTTGTGTCCATAGGCAAGTTGCTTAATAACTCTGAGCTTCAATTTCCTTATCTATGAAACAGGAACAACAATAGTAGTAGTTTTTTTTATTAAGATTATCAATTTGTCCTTGTAAAACACTCAGAACAATTACTGATGCATGATAAGCCCTTAGTGAATGTTAGTGATTATCCTTATTGTCAATAAAGAGTACTATTATTACTTCTTCCTTTTGTGCCTGGCAAACTACTCGTTCTTGAATACTCCATTGTTCCCTCCATGAAGTCTTCTCTGACAGTCATTTGTTCCTTCTTGGAGCTTCCATATTCAATTGTCCACCACTTTCCAAGAATATACTTCCAACTAGCTTGTGAACTCTCAAATATCAGAAATTGTTTAATTTTGGCAGCAATGCTCAGTACAGTACTCAGTATATTATTTAAAAAAAAAAACAAACAAGCAGAAAATCAAACCTGCTGCCGTCAAGTCAATTCTGACTCCTAGCAACCCTATGGGACACAGTAGAACTGCCCCAGAGTGTTTCCAATGCTGTAATCTTTATGGAAGCACACTGCCACATCTTTCTACCATGGAGTGGCTACTGAATTCAAACCACCTACCTTTCGGTTAGCAGCTAAGTGCTTAACCACTGCATCACCAGGGCTCCTTACTCAGTTTATTAGGCATCTATAATTAGTTGGGAGCCCTGGTGGCACAGTGGCTAAGAACTCAGCTGCTAACTAAAAGGTCAGCAGTTCCAATCCACCAGCTGCTCCTTGGAAACCCTGTGGGGCTGTTCTACTCTGTCCTATAGACTCACTATGAGTCGGAATTGACTCAATGGCAACAGGTTATAATTAGTTGAATAAATAAAAAATGAGAAGATGTCGAGATATAGCATGGTCTTTGCTATATTTGCTGTCTACTATTGGTTCTAAGTATCCTACCAAGATAAGTTCATTGCCAGAATCCATTATTGGCAAGGACAAGTCAAATGAATTACCCTAAAGAAGGTTATTAAACCTGTTGCCATTGTAAAATGGAGGATATGTTTTTAGAATTTTACTTAATTTTGACAGGATAATAGAAGGCCATATAAATTATAAAAATCTTAAGTGGTCTTCCTGCCTATAATTTCAATCCAGGGAGCAGTATTGGCCCAGTGGTAGAATTCTTGACTTCCGTGTAGGAGACTTGGTTTACTCCTGGCCAATGCACGCCATGTGCAGGTACCCCCCATCTGTCACTGGACGCTTGTGTGTTGCTGCGATGCTGAACAAGTTTAAGGGGAACCAGACTAAGTTGGAGTAGACAGAAAAGCCTGGTAATCTACTTCCAACCAATGAAAACCCTGTGGATCACAACTGTCCTACCTGCAACCCATCATGGGGATGGTGTAGGACCAGGCACCCTTTCACTCTATTGTGCTTGGGGTCACCATGAGTAAGGGTTGACTTGACAGTAGTTAAAACAATAATCTCTATTACAATCTTTTTCTATTTGTTTAATATATTATTCTTTCTAAAACAGTGATTCAACATCTTTTGCTGCTCCCAAAATGTTTCCCAGTAGTTAATAAAACTTACTCTAGCTAGCATTTTTGGTGGTTATTGGATGCCAATTACTGTATTTTTACACAAATAATGTGCACCTTCTACATGTGTTTACCAACCATGTGCTCCACCCCCTCCCTGAGGTATTTTCGTAAGAGTGTTATGCTTATATTTTTACAGCAACATGTAAAAAAATATTAGCATAGCAGTGCTTAGCAAAATAGCTCACAGGGAGGGGGTGGAGCGCATATGTAGAAGATGTGTGTTATTTGCGTAAAAATATGGTACCACACTAAACATTTCTCATATATTATTTCATATAATCAACACAGATATCCCTTTGAAAGGAAACTCAGAATAGAGTCCTTATCTTTTTAAGTCAATGCTTGTTGCTATTGTTAGATGCTGTTGAGTCGATTTTGACTCGTAGTGACCCCATGTGACAGAGTAGATCTACTCCATAGAGTTTTCTAGGCTGAAATCTTTACGAGAGCAGAAGCCAGGTCTTTCTCCTGCGGAGCTGCTGGGTGGGTTTGAACCACCAACCTTTCGGTCAGCAGCTGCACACTTAACTGCTGCACCACCTCCTTAATACTAATCCTAGATTAATGCCTGGTTAATTCTCTCAATAAATACTTGTTTAGAGACTGAGTTAGATACTATCATTATTCTTGTTATATTAATAAGGAAAATAAGAAACAGACATTGACCCAGAAAATAAAAAAATCTGGGATCTTAACACGTGTGGTCTGTGTAACTCTTCTACAGGATAAACTTGACATTTTTCAGCCTAGCAGTCAAGAAGCAGCAAATTTTGCTCCACCACAAATTTTAGACAGGATGTTTTTTGCAACTGTTTACTTAACTTGTCATGCTCATTTCCAGTGGTGAAGTGTTTGTCCTATTTAGATTGTCCTTATATTCTTATTTGTATTGTATACATTGACCTTCTCCCTTGAAATGAATTTTAGATCTTGGAAGGCACTGTGTCTTCCTGTTCTTTACTATTTTTCATTGGTCTTGAGCTAGATTGCTCTTTGCATTTAAGAAACATTAAGTATTCATCCATTCAATAAATTGAGCACCTATTATATGTGGTCTTGGATCTGGAGGTGCAACGATAATAATGAAGGATAATGCCCTGATTTTCAAGAAACAAATTAGAAGCCAGAAGATAAATAAATAATAAATATAATAACATAGACGTGAAGACAAATACAATGAAGGAAATAAAATTGAGGAAAGAGGTAGTGAATGATGGGAGGTGGTGATGTTAGTTTGGTGGAGGGAGAGGGAAGGCTTCTGTGAGAAGGTAGCACTTGATGTAGGTAAACCCATTGCCGTCGAGTTGATTCCAACTCATAGCAACCCTATAGGATTGAGTAGAACTCTCCCATAGAGTTTCCAAGGAGCAGCTAGTGGATTCAACTGCCAACTTTTTGGTTCGCAGCCTGAGCTCTTAACCAGTATGCCACCAGGGCTCCTCAAGTTGGTTGGTGAGATCTCAAGGAGAAAGGAGGCAGCTGTGAGACAATTTGGGGACACAGTGTTCTGACTAGAGGCAAATGGAAAGATGGGAATAAGCTTGGCATGTCTTAGGACCCAGAAGAATGGCCAGCAGGGGTGGGTCATTGTGATTGGCGGGGACAGACAGGCAGTGGCTGGATTTTGTTGTATCTTGCTGGCCATGGAAGGAAGTTTCGAATTTATTTAAAGTACAATGCAACACTATTGAAGAACATTAAGCAGCAGAGAGAAATATCTGATTTATTATTTTTCTCTATTGTTGTAAAACTGATTTGATTTATATTTTAAAATATCATTCTAACTGGAAAAGTAATTGTAATAGAATGAGAGTGAATGAATGGAAAATTGTTATCGAACTACACAGGAATTCGAAAGAGATATAATATGACTTATTTAGGGGAGAAGCAGTAGAGCTAGGGTGAAAAGAAAGAAAAAAAGATATAATTAAGGGAAGAACCAATAAAATTTACTAATAAATTGTATGTGAGGATGATGAAAAGAGAAGAATTATTGATGATTCTTAGGTTTTTGGCTTGATATCTGGGTACACAGTGGAGCTATTTATTGAGGATTGGATGCCTTGGGGAGGGATAGAGAATAAAGAAATTAATGGGTGGATCAAGGTATTAAAGACACAGACTGTAAGTACTTATTTAGTTCTTTGCTTATGCATCACCTTGATCCACGAGGGATTTAAAACATCTTACAATGGGAACCCATATTTATAAGTAATGATAAAGTGGAAATAGAGAAAAAGGATGAAAGGACATATAAACAGAAGTAGAAAGTCAAGTACAGAGTAGAAAAGATGTATGAAGTCAACTAGAATCTAAACAGTTACTATTATTTAGCTCCGCATTTGGCTCTGAGGGAAAAGGGAGTCCTGATCAGTTATTTAATTTTCATTAACAGATCAGATGAAGTATAACCATCTTTCAAGAGAGGCTGATTTTTACTAAGCGTTAAGTTGTAAAAGAAATTTCTCACAATGAGGCTCTGAAGAGGGTTGCAGTGTGAGAATTCTGATTCAGTCAAGAGCCTCCCAAAGAAAGTACTGTGCTCTAAATAATACCCCACTGCACAGGCATATAATGCCTATAGTGTAATCCAAAGAAGGCAAAATTTTGAATGACATCTACACCTGACAATTGCCTGGTCTTCATGGTTCCTAAGCTTAAATTCTCCTTATGTGCCCTGAAAGATACTGAAAATATTCAGTAGAGAGACAGTTACCTGTCTTTTATTGGATTTAGCCATCATTATTATTGAGGGCTCACATACTCCGGACATGTTATCAGGAGGGACCAGTCCCTGGAGAAGCACATTATGCTTGGTAAAGTGAAGGGTCAGCGAAAAAGAGGAAGACCCTCAATGAGATGGACTGACACAGTGGCTGCAACAGTGGGCTCAAGTATAACAACGATCATGAGGATGGCACAGGACTGGGCAGTGTTTTGTTCTGTTGTACATAGGATCGCTGTGAGTCAGAACTGCCTTGATGGCACCTAACAACAACAACATGGCCAATAGTCCAAGCTAACTTCCTACTTAACGGGTGATGACAAAAAGGTCTCAATTTGTTTTAGTAAAACCAAGAAATGATTTGAGATCCAAATCTCAAAGATGGACTGCTTCTCTGCTCCTTCTACCTCCTTCAATATTTTATTTCCTTAAAAAAAAAAAAAAATTCTTCACATGCATCCTCAGGGACAATATACAGTGTCATTTGTTGATGAAGAGCATACACTCCTACAATTACACACAGACCAAGTTATCTGAAACTTTGGGCAATGTTTCAAGACACACATGTTTATTTCAACATCTGACTCACCTGGTAATTTAAAAATGGAGGCAGGTCTCTCTCTGAGATAGATTGATAGACTCATCTTATCTACAGTCTGTGTAAGGGTAGAATTAACAATAATTTGAACATGGGAATCTCTCCTTAAAATGTACTAAGATGAAGAAAGATAATTTTACAGCAAAGAGATCGGCTCAAAGTTCTAATGGAATTCCTTCTTTTATAATAAAATATTAAATAGCATAAGTAGTTCAAAATGTTACCTTTCTTTGTATATATGATAGAAATGCTCATAATACAAAGAAACCATGATGGGAGAGCTTTATTAATTCCATGGCAATATAGATGTAGGTTTCATATCAGTTAACATTTTAGACATTAAATATCTAGAAGGAGAGATGCAAATATTTTACATACTATAAAATGCAGAATTATAAAACCAGTATCAAAAAGCATAAAGGCATTAGTTTGCTCAAAAGAGATAAGTACTTTCAAAGCAAAGTAATTCCATAGAAGCCAGAGGCAGTTTTGAGTTGTTGATTAAGATCATGGGAATAATAAAAATAATAACATACTGAAATTATTTAGCACTTGTCTTTGAATTATCTCAAATTATATTGGCACATATAATCTCAGTTATCCTTTTCTCTGTGGTAGCAGTCAAGTGCTCAATGTTTTAAAATAATAACATACATAAATATATTTTTGTGTATTAATTTATTCATTTGCACAAATGTTTATTGGGCACCTATGTGTAAGACTCTGTTAGAAATGACTCAGATGGCTTGGAGCCCAATTGGGGAGCTAGTCAGACACAACTAACGCTAATAAAAAGCAAATTTAAATAAATGCTTTAAGGATCAAAAGACAATGAGAGAGGAAGAGCTTAGTTTCTATTATGGTCTTAGAAAAAGACCACATGAAGCTAAGAGGATTTTGAGGAGAGAAATGAGGTAGGCTTCTGATAAACTGAGATGTGAAAGTTAGAAAATTATTGGAAATGTGTTCCAGCATATTTCCATTTCTACTCATTACCTACTGTCCTTCCTAATAAATTTCATATCTTAGAAGGCAATATTATCAAAAAACACAAAGAAAGGTTTGACTTATTTATTTATATATATGTATTTCTACCAGATTGTTTAATCATTATTGATTCTCTCAATCAGTAATGCAGCAAGATTTGTCCATCAAAGTCCCTGTTCATAGACTTACTTGTATTGTCTTCTGGAGATCGCTCCCCCACCTGTAAGCAGCATTAGAGAACAGGTATTTGGTGTTTGGTATCAGAGGACTAATGTGTCAGTTATTACCTTGGTCAAGTTAAGTAACTTTGAAGTCTGAGTTTTCTTATCTCTAAAAATGAGAAAGATTATATACATACTCTTCTTGGGCTGTTTTAGGTGCAAGTGAATTACAGTGAGTAAAATGGCCTATTTCTTGCATATATTTTTAGAAAAGAGTCACTGAGAAATAAGGGGGAAATTAAAGTGCTTAGAAAGAACAGAATATGGCATTTCCCAGTATCATGTATTGCTATTTTTGAGACCAGAAGAACCATTACATATTATGGATACTCTTTAGAATTTCAATTATGCTCTTCTTTTAACAATATAATTGTATTCACTCATTAATTCATTTATGTACTCAGTCAGAAAATATTAATTATAACTAATTTGGGACAGGATATGGTCTTTGGGTCATGGCACATGGTTTTAGGTGCTGGGAATGGGAAGATGCACAATATAAAGGATGTTGATTCTACATACGGCAGTCAAATTATATAAATGTGAGGGTTTGGTTACACAACTCAGAAAGTTTACCATACAAGGAGAGTCTTTGAAAGACCTCTTAGAGTATATATTCCAAAGAAAAGAGAAATTGAGGAGTGATAAAATACTGAAAGTTTGGTGGTATAAAAATTCAATAAAACCTATTTTTGCCTAAACGAGGTAGGACTGAAAAAGAAACTCATACAAGCCACAACAATCTGGAAAAACAATTTCAGATAAAACCAATATGGGGGTGAAAAGGTTGGAAGTAGGATAGATGGAGTGAGAGTATATTAAAGTCCTTATCTTATTCAGGGAAAGCTATAGATATGGGACGTTTTCGACACCGATGGGAAAAAGTAAACATTAGTTTTTAACTAAAAAAGGATAATAATCAGAAAAATAAAAATGGCTTATATTATTTAAACAGGAAAAAGAACATTCCTCCCATGCAGTGGAGGCATAGAAAGGTGAAAAAGGAAACAAAATACAGAGTGGTTAATTGATAACACAAAATAAGTTAGTAAAAATAAGTTTCAATATAATTAGAGTAAATTCAGTGGTTCCACAACTCATCTGTCAGTTTGTCATATTGTGGTGGCTTGCCTGTTGCTATGATGCTATAAGTTATGCCACCAGTATTTCAAATACCACCAGGGTCACCAATGGTGGACAGATTTCAGCTGAGCTTTCAGACTAAGACAGACTAGGAAGAAGGACCTGGCGATCTACTTCTGAAAAAAATTGGCCAGTGAAAATCTTCTGGATAGCAGTGGAACACTGTCTGATATAGTGCTGGAAGTTGAGCCCCTCAGGTTGGGAGGCACTCAAAATACGACTAGGGAAGAGCTACCTTCTCAAAGTAGAATCGATCTTAATGATGTGGATGAAGTAAAGCTTTCAGGACCTTCATTTGCTGATGTGGCACAACTTAAAACGAGAAGAAACAACTGCAAACATTCATTAGTAATCGGGACGTTGAATGTATGAAGTATGAAACAAGGAAAATAGGAAGTTGTCAAAAAAAAAAATGAAATGAAACGTTTGGAGATCAATATCTTAGGCATTAGAGAGCTGAAATGGACTGATATTGGCCATTTTCGATTGGACAAACATATGGTCTACTATGCTGGTAATGACAAATTAAAGAGGAATGGCGTCACATTTATTGTCAAAAAGAACATTTTGAGATCTATCCTGAAGTACAACACTGTCAGTGATGGGTTAATTACCTATATGCTCACAAGGAAGACCACTTATTCAATAACTTATTGAATAACTTATTCAAATTTATGCACCAACAACTATGCCAAATATGAAGAAACTGAAGATTTTTTTTACCAACTTCTGCAGTCTGAAATTGATCAAACTTGCAATCAATATGCATTGATAATTACTGGTGATTGGAATGCAGAAGTTGGAAACAAAGAAGAGGGATCTCTATTTGGAAAATATAGCCTTGGTGTTAGAAATGACGCCAGAGATCACATGATAAAATTTTGCAAGACCAATGAGTTACTCACTGAAAATTCCTTTTTCAACAATGTAAACGGTGACTATACAGATGGACTTTGCCAGATGGAATACACAGGAATCAAGTTGACTACATCTGTGGGAAGAGACAATGGAAAAGCTCAATATCATCGGTCAACACGAGGCCAGGGAATGGCTGCGGAACAGACCATCAATTGCTCATATGCAAGTTCAGGTGGAAAATTAAAACAAGTCCATGAGAGCCAAAGTACAATCTTGAGTATATCCCACCTGAATTTAGAGACCATCTCAAGAATAGATTTGAAACATTGAACACAAACGACCGAAGACCAGACGAGTAGTGGGATGACATCAAGGACATCATACATGAAGAAAGCAAAAGGTCGATTAAAAGACAGTGAAGAAAGAAAAGACCAAAAAGGACATCGGAAGAGAATTTGAAAGTTGTTTTTGAATGTAGAGTAGCTAAAACGAATGGAAGAAATGATGAAGAGAGCTGAACAGAAGATTTCAAAGGGTGGCTTGAGAAGACAAAATGTAAATAAAGTATTATAATGAAATGTGCGAAGACCTGGAGTTAGAAAATCAGAAGGGAAGAGCACGCTCAGCATTTCTCAAGCTGAAAGAACTGAAGAAAAAAATTCAAGCCTCGAGTTGCAATTTTGAAGGATTCTATGGGCAAAATATTGAACAACACAGGAAGTATCAAAAGAAGATAAAAAGAACACAGAGTCACTGTACCAAAAAGAATTGGTCTGCGTTCAACCATTTCAGGAGGCAGCATATGATCAAGAACTGATGGTATTGAAGAAAGGAGTCCAAGCTGCACTGAAGGCACTAGTGAAAAACAAGACTCCAGGAATTGGCTGAATACCAACTGAGATGTTTCAACAAACAGATGCAACACTGGAGGTGTTCACTCACCTGTGCCAAGAAATTTGGAAGACAGCTACCTGGCCAACAGCTGGAAGAGATCCATATTTGTGCCCATTCCAAAGAAAGGTGATAGAACTGAATGTGGAACTTATTGAACAATAGCATTAACATCACACACAAGTAAAATTTTGCTGACGATAATTCAAACACTGTTGTAGCAGTACATCAACAGGGAACTGCCATAAATTCAAGCTGGATTCAGAAGAGGATGTGAAACAATGGATATTATTGCTGATGTCAGATGGATCTTGCCTGAAAGCAGAGAATACCAGAAAGATGTTTATCTGTGTTTTATTGACTATGCAAAGGCATTCAACTGTGTAGATCATAACAAATTATGGATTACATTGCAAAGAATGGGTATTCCCGAATACTTAATTGTGCTCATGTGGAACCTGTACATAGATCAAGAAGAAGTCATTCAAACAGAACAAGGGGATACTGCTTGGTTTAAAATCAGGAAAGGTGTGCATCAGAGTTGTATCCTTTCACTGTACTTACTCAATCTGTATGTTGAGCAAATAATCAGAGAAGCTGGACTATATGAAGAAGAACATGGCATTAGGATTGGAGGAAGACATTAACAACCTGTGATATGCAGATGACGCATCCTTGCTCGCTAAAAATGAAGAGAACTTAAATCACTTACTGATGAAAATCAAAGACTACCGCCTTCAATATGGATTATACCTCAACATAAAAAAACAAAAATCCTCACAACTGGACCAATAAGCAACATCACAATAAATGGAGAAAATATTCAATTTGTTAGGGATTTCAGTTTACTTTGGTCCACAATCAATGCCCATGGAAGCAGCGGTCAAGAAACAAACCATGTTTTGTATTGGGCAAATCTGCTGCAAAAGACCTCTTTAAAGTGTTGAAAAGCAAAGATGTCGCTTTGAGGACTAAGGTGCACTTGACCCAAGCCACGATATTTTCAATCACCTCATACGCATGCAAAAGCAGGACAATGAATAAGGAAGACAGAAGAATTGATGCCTTTAAATTATGACGTTGGTGAATAATATTGATATACCGGAAGAATATCGACTGCTAGGAAAATGAACAAATCTATCTCGGAAGAAGTACAGCCAGAATGCTTCTTCGAAGCAAAGATGGCAAAACTTTGTCTCACATACCTTGGACATGTTATCAGAAGGGACCAGTCCCTGGAGAAGGACATCATTCTTGGTAAAGTTGAGGGTCAGTGAAAAAGAGGAAGACCCTCAATGAGATGGAGTGACACAGTGGATACAACAAGAGGCTCAAGCACAACAACGATTGTGAGCATGGCCCAGGACCAGTCAGTGTTTTGTTCTGTTGTACTTAGTTAGGGTAGCTATGAGTCTGTCCCAGTACTATGGCACCAAAAAATAACAGCAACAAAGGCAATAACTTCTTTCTTCACTGAGAAACAATTTTTCTACTTTTAAGACTTGAATTTTTTAAATAAGTGTTGATTTTACCATAGTATTTTGAAAGATAAATGAATTTAATACTTCTTAATTTTGAATTGTTCAAGAATAAGGGTCAATACTAAGTCTCCAATACTCTTGTGATTTTGCCTGGTTCACCTTGTATCTGAAAATATTTGATGTAATATAATTTAGGCCATAAAAGTGTACGTCACTTCTGTATATACTGTAAATTTACCCTTTATCATGTTAAAATGTCAACCTTCTAAATCATCTATTCGATTTTATCTCTAGTTTTTTGTTGTTGTTAATGTTGAAATACTTAAATTTATTATGTTTGTGTTTTCCTAAAATATATGTTCCCATCATTTTCAGATTTTTGTGATATTTGTTTTTAGGTATGTTTCTTGAAAACAGCATCTATTTCGGTCTTTTTTTTAAACTAATTCACATTTTTTAATGTCAATTGCTTATCTCTTTCATGCTCGTAACTTTTTAAATAACTGATGTATATTCCTGTCCTTTGCTTTCTGTTTTTTTTCTATACTCCCTCCCTGTTGCTCCTTTCTTTCTTCTTCTGTTTTTTTTTTTTTTTTTGGGGGGGTGGGGTGGGGATCTTTTTCCTGTATGGTCTGTGCTTTCTTTGCTTTTAGGTCCTCCACTCCTTCGAGAAGTATAATTTTTACAAAACCATTCACTTTAAATTTTAGAAGTTGTGTTTAAACTCTATTCAGCTTTTTTTTCTAAGTTGAGTGAAATAGTGTACTTCAGTGTTCCTATTTGAGACATAGTGTTTAGCCCATTTTTACTTTCTTCTACCTCTTCCTTCCATGTCCTTTTTAATAAAACATTGACATTGAGTTTTTAATGCAGTTTATAATGTTGCATAATTTTTAAACTATGCTTTTCTTCATGAGTAAGATTATATTCATTTTTTAAGTCTCAGCTCAGGTGTACTCCTCCCTGGCTCCCTATACATTCTGATTTCCTCATCTGGACTTAAGACTCCTTCCGCTATAAATCTTCCACATTTTTCTTTCCAGCATGATTCCCAATGGTATTATAATTTTTAGTTTAGACATGTGTGTTCCCAATCAATGCTGAGCTTTTTGCTGAGAGGAATCATTTCTTTAATTCTGCATTTACAGGACACAGTATAATGCTAGAAATATAATAAAAACTGAGAAATATTTGGTAAGTAAATGAAGGTATAAATGAATATAGAATGTCTCTATTAAGTATGGGCAGCGGTGGTTCAATAGCAGAATTCTCGCCTTCCATGCAGGAGACCCAGGTTTGATTCATGGCCAGCGCACCTCAAGCACAGCCACCACCCACCTATCAGTGGAGACTTTTGTGTTGCTACAATGCTGAACAGGTTTCAGTGGAACTTCCAGGTTAAGTCATATTAGGAAGAAAGTCTTGGAGATCTACTTTTAAAAATCTGCCAGTGAAAACTCTACGGATCACAGTAGTCCAATCCCATTGTACATGGGGTTATCATGAGTCAGGGGCTAAACTGTATAGCAGCTAACATCAACAACACATAAACTATGCAGCTTTTTTGGGAATCTTTTTGTATATTACTATTTTAAAAGTAGTAATAAAGGAATTAAGAAATAAAGTTTCACATGACCTTTTCTCAGACTCTGGAAAATCTTCAGTTGCTTCTATCCTATATAACAATGATATAAGTATCATTAACTAATAAATACAAAGAGTTATTTCCTGAAAAATATGATTCTTGTTCTTAAAAAGCATTGATTAATTAATTCACTGAATCACTAATAGGTTCAACATTTAGTGAGTGCCTACAATGTGCCAGACACTCTACTACACAATCCATCCTCTCAGAAATATAAAAAAATTGAGATGTTATTATAAAATTTGATTGCTGTAAGGTTGATTGAATTAAAATCTTGATGAAGTTTCATTAAAATTCATTAAAATATTTGACTCACACTTTTTTAAAATTCTTTAATCTCTAGCCTTGATATATTCACAATAAAAGATCTTCCGTATGCACAGTCACGGATGCTTTTAGACATAGCCAAACATAAGCATGACCATGGGGTTGGTTTTCTGGCTTTGAAGGCTTAGAACTATAGTCTCATGGCACAACTTGGTCAATTGGCATAATATAGTTTATAAAGTTTGTATACTACATCCTAATTTGGTGAGTAGTGTCTGGGGTCTTATAAACTTGAGAATGGCCATCTGGTATACAATTATTGATCTCTTCTTGTCCAGAGCAAAAGAGAAAGAAACCAAAGACTCAGAGAAGAAACTAGTCTACAAGACTGATAGTTTACATGAACTACAGCCTCATCTATCCTGAGACCAGAAGAATTAGATGGTGCCCGGCTACCACTAATGACTGTTCTGATTAGAGCCACAATAGATGGATCCTGATAGAAGGGGAGAAAAATGTGGAACAGAACAGAATTTTTAAAAAGTCCAGACTTACTGGCTCAGTTGAGACTAGGGGACTCCCTGAGACTATCACCCTAAGATACTCCTTAATCTTGGACCAAAACTACCCCCTGAGGTAACTTTTTAGCTAAATAACAGATTGGCTCATAAAATAAAGAATATTAACCATGAATATTGCGTTCCTTTAAAAAATCATCTACATGACACTAAATGGCCAACAATTACTCTAAAGAAAAGATGAGAATGTAAGGGAGCAGAAGGTAAGGGAAACAGAACAACCAGAATGGAATTAATGAGAATGTTGATACACTGTGAAAAATATCACCAGTATCACTGAACAATTTCTGTAGAAATTGTTAAATGGGAACCTAACTTGCTATGTAAACTTTCACCAAAGACACAATAAAATATTATTTAAAAAAAAAAAAAAAAGAAGCAGCTCATCCTCAGTTTGGTTGTAAATCTATTTTTCCAAAATCAATAGGTTGTGTGTCCTAGGTACGAGACAGTGCTTGTGGAGGATTCACATAAACTTATATTATCTTTAGGAATCTTATCTGCTTGGATCCAGATCATACAAACTTGCTTTCTTGTTAATATTTAGTTAACCTACCAATTTACATAAATCCTTAGTTTATATTTACCCTCAACTGAAACTTCTTTTTTCTCCTAAATGGGAGGTGGAAGGTAGACAGAAGGAATTTCAAATAATTCAGATTTGGGTTTACTGTGTTAAGTGCATTTTCTAATCAAGCTACTACATAAGTGACATGTTTTCTAAGCAAATCAAGATGACACTTGTATCCTTCAATACCCTGTGCTCTGGTTTCAAACACGATGCAGCTGCTGCTGCCCCCATCACGGGGAGCAAGACCTCCTTCCCTAAGGTTATTGGTGTTATTGATACTATTTACGACTCCAGGCACAACACTTGTTTATAATGTCTTATTTTTACTTTTCAAGGAAACCAAGCTTAACTCATTGATTTCTAGAATGCATCCAAATGATGTCGCAAAGTTTCAAACTTAGGTTTGTCAAAACAGATAGAACAATTTTATAAAAACAATCGCATTTTAAAAGTAAACAATTTACCTGATCCTTTCAATTCCAAGTATTTGAGTATCAACAAAAATATATACACATGTATACACACGCACATATAAGGAGAAGAAATAGATTCATTAGATCTGGTTCACATCATCTTATTTGTTATGCAAGTTATTCAGGATAGCATACAACACAAAAATGAAACTTTATGATTAAAAGAAAGAAAGCAAGAGAGCAAGAGAGCAAGAAAGGAAGAACAAGAAAGAAAAACAGGGAAAAGTAGTAGAAAATGAGTTTTCTCCTCCACACCTTCCCAAATCCCTAATTAACTTCAGTGGTGTCAATTGACTCATCTCCCCTTCCCCACTCCTCCCCACCGAATTGTAAGCCTTTGAAATTCTACTCTCCTGAAAGGAGGTGATTGTCTTTGCTTACAAGCTTCCTTAGCTAGTGAGACAGGCTCTCTTTCTCTCTTTTGTACACATACTGAGTCTTGAAAATACAGAGAGGCACTAGTGTTCTCACACTTGTTTGCTTGCCTTAAAAAAATTCCCAACTTACATACAATAAAAATGTATGATGTTTTAGCCAAATCATGTGACTAGTGATATATTAAATGTGGAAAGCTTAAACATTAAAAGAAGAAGACAGTAGGAACTATAAGGACATATGTTGTTGATTGGAAATAGTTAGAAACAGTGCTTTAATATGCCCTTAACAAGAGCAAACGTTTGACTACTAACCTAATGGTTGGCAATTTGAACCCACCTCTCTGAGTCATGGAAGAAAGGCCTGGCAATCTACTTCTGTAAAGAAAATCCTGTGGAGCAGTTTTACTCCGTAACTCATGAGGTTGCCATGAGTCAAAATTGACTCAATGTCAACAGTTTTTTGTTTTTTGTTTTGACAAGAGCAAGTCTCTCTTCTTCTCTTGAACTCAAAGGATAGAACTTCATGGGGAAAGGGCCATGGGATTTCTCTCGAATCCCCAATTCTTAGTGGAGGGCTTAGTCTAAGAAGACCGAGTGACTGCGGAATGAATCATTTTTGTACAGCTTCACTGAAGAATAAAGTAGGTGGAAGGAGGAGGGTTTGATAATTTTATAACAGGTTCCTTACACAGTGTTGAATTAAGTATATTTTCCTATACAAAATTATTTTCATACTTAGAGATAATATACTTCACTATGGTTAAAAATCTATCTAAGTTTATAAATTCATATATGTGATTTAAAAACCAAACTAGTAAGCTTTAACACATTACATATGCTTTTGGGACATCTGCTTCTAACCAAAATAGAGTAACAGGGATTGGATTCAGTCTAACATGAAACAATTATAAAAACAAGACAAAAATACATGAAAGACAGTGGGCATGAGGCAGTGATGGACAGTGTTGCTGGAGAGAGGAGAAACAAATGAGGTGAGTACTATGATTGCCCTAGCTTACTGCCTTCAGAGAGTTTCCAGACTAAGGTATAGGGAAAGGGGACCCAGGCAGAGTTTGGTGGACACTTTGGGTTGGAGAGATGGACCTGGGGGTCTGGGAAACTCAAAGAAACTGGATTTCACTGAACAGGGTGCCAGAGGGGAAAAATACATGGAGAGAGAGAGAGAGCTTCGAGATCTGAGGAGAGTCCCCTTTGAGTATCCAGCCAAGTACTGATAAGCATATGCTAGGAGGAAATTATCTGAGGTTAGAGAAAGAAGCATTTGACAGTATGAGACGGAAAAAAGACTGGCACTCACACACTGTTGTGGATTCTATCTACCAGCAAGGCTGGAAAACCTCATAATTCAGAATGCACTGGGTGGAGAACTCAAAAATCACGCCTCATTTGTGGAGAATAACTAGTCCTAGACTAAATGCTATTCTGGTACCACTGAAACATCTTAAAATCAAGACCTAAAAGGATTAAACTGTTTCCAAGTAAGTGTGTCCCAGAAAAGAATTTAAGAATACTTATAAGAAAACAGAAGGTCCCTGGGTGCTGCAAACAATTTGCTCTTGTTTACTAATCTAAGTGTTCACAGTTTGAACATATGCAGTGCCACTGTGAAAGAAAGTCCTGGCAATCAGCTTACTTAAAGATTACAGCCAAGAAAACCCTGTGGAGATGGTTCAACATTAGAAAAACAATGTAATCCATCACATTAACAACACTAAAGACAAGAACCATATGATCTTATCAATTGATGCAGAAAAGGCATTTGACAAAGTCCAACACCATTTCATGATAAAAACTCTCAACAAAATAGAAATAAAAGAGAAATTCCTCAACATAATTAAGGGCATTTATACAAATCCAACAAGCAACGTCATCCTAAATGGAGAGAGTTTGAAAGCATTGTCCTTGAGAATGGGAACCAGACAAAGATGCCTTTTATCACCACTCTTCTTCAACATTGTGCTGGAGGTCCTAGCCAGAGCAATTAGGCTAGAAACAGAAATAAAGGGCATCCAAATTGTAGGGAAGTAGTAAAAGTATCTCTATTTGCAGATGATATGATCTTATACAGAGAAACCCCAAAGGATCCATGAGAAAACTACTGGAACTAATAGAAGATTTCAGCAAAGTATCAGGATACAAGATAAACACAAAAATCAGTTGGATTCCTCTACACCAACAAGGAAACTTCAAGAGGGAATCACCAAATCAATACCATTTTCATTACCCCCAAGAAGATAAAATACTTAGGAATAAATTTAACCAGAGATGTAAAAGACCGATGCAATGAAAACTACAAGGCATTAATGCAAGAAACCAAAAGATACCTGCATAAGTAGAAAAGCATACCTTGCTCATGGATAGGAAGACTCAACATTGTGAAAATGTCAATTCTACCCAAAGCAATCTACAGATACAATGCAATCCCAATCCAAATTCCAACAGCATTTTTTAATGAGATGGAGAAACAGATCACCAACTTCATATGGAAAGGGAAGAGGCCCCAGATAAGTAAAGCATTACTGAAGAGGAAGAACAAAGTGGGAGGCCTCACACTACCTGATTTTAGAACCTATTATACTGCCACAGTAGTCAAAACAGCCTGGTACTGGTACAACAACAGATACATAGACCAATGGAACAGAACTGAGAATCCAGACATAAATTCATCCACCTATGAGCAGCTGATATTTGACAAAGGCCCAAAGTCCATTAATTGGGGAAAAGACAGTCTTTTTAACAATGGTGCTGGCATAACTGCATATCCATCTGCATAAAACTGAAACAAGACCCATACCTCACACCAAGCACAAAAACTAACTCAAAATGGATCAAAGACCTAAATATAAAATCAAAAACAATAAAGATCATGGAATAAAAAATAAGGACAACACTAGGAGCCCTAAACAGAATAGGAGCCCTAAACAGAATACGAACCATAAGTAACAATGCACAAACACCAGAAGAGAAACTAGATAACTGGGAGCTCCTAAAAATCAAACATTTATGCTCATCAAAAGACTTCACCAAAAGAGTCAAAAGACAACCTACAGACTGGGAAAAAATTTTTGGCTACAACAAATCTGATCTACGTCTAATCTCTAAAATCTACAAGATATTGCAAAACCTCAACAACAAAAAGACAAATAACCCAATTGAAAAATGGGCCAAGTGTATGAACAGGCACTTCGCCAAAGAAGATATTCAGGTGGCTAACAGACACATGAAGAAATGCTCACAATCATTAGCCATTAGAGAAATGCAAATCAAGACTACAATGAGATATCATCTCACCCCAACAAGTCTCACATTAATCAAAAAAACACAAAATAATAAATGCTGGAGAGGTTGTGGAGAGACTGGAACACTTATACACTGCTGGTGGGAATGTCAGATGGAAATCTATTTGGCACTTCCTTAAAAAGCTAGAAATAGAAGTACCATACGATCCAGCAATCCTGCTCCTTGGAATATACCCTAGAGAGATAAGAGCTGTCACACAAACAGGTATATGCACACCTACGTTCATTGCAGCACTGTTCACAACAGCAAAAAGATGGAAACAACCTAGGTGCCCATCAACGGACGAATGGATAAACAAATTATGGTATACTCACAGAATGGAATACTATGCAATGATAAAGAACAATGATGAAGCCGTGAAACATCTTATAACATGGAAGAATCTGGTGGACATTATGCTAATTGAACTTAGTCGGTCTCAAAAGGACAAATACTGTATAAGACCACAATTAAAAGAACTCAAGAAAAGATTTAAACAAGAAGAAAACACATTTTGATGGTTATCTTAGGTGAAGGGAAGGACAGCACGCACTACAGGGGAAATAAGAACAACTGGACTAAATCAAAGTTAAGAAGTTTCCTGAATACAACCAAATACTTCGAGGGACAGAGTAGCAGGGGTAGGGGTCTGGGGACCATGCTTTCAGGGGACATCTAGATCAATTGGCATAACAAAGTTTATTAAGACAATGTTCTGCATCTTACTTTGGTGAGTGGCCTCTGGAGTCTTAAAAGCTACCAAGTGACCATCTAAGATGCATCAACTTATCCCAGCCCACCTGGTGTAAAGGAGAATGAAGAACACCAAATTCACAAGGAAAGCATTAGCCCAAGAGACAGAAAGGGCCACATAAACTGGAGACTGCAACAGCCTGAGACCAGAAGAACTAGATGGTGCCCGGCTACCACAATGGTCACCCTGACAGTGAACACAACATAGAGTCCCTGTTGGAGCAGGAGAAAAGTGGGTCAAGTTCTAATGAAAAGACCAGACTAAACTGTCTGACTGAGACTGGAGCATCTCCAGAGTGCATGGCCCCTGGACTCTCTGTCAACCCAGAACTAAAACCATTCCCGAGGCCAACTCTTCAGACAAAGATTAGACTGGACTATGGGACATAAAATGATACTTGTGAAGAGTGTGTTTCTTAGCTCAAGTAGATACATGAGACTAAATGGGCAGCTCCTGTGCAGAGACGAGATGACAAGGCACAGAGAGGGTCAACACCTGGTTGAACGGACACGGGAAATCAAGTGTGGAAAGGAGGAGTGTGTTGTCACAGTATAGGGAGAGCAATTAGGGTCACATAACAATGTGTGTATAAATTTTTGTATGAGAGACTAACTGGAATTGTAAATTTTCACTTAAAGTACAATAATAAAATAAAATTTAAAAAAAGTTTTAGAAAGAGGGGTGATGGTTGCACAACACTGTGAATGTAATTAATATTGCTGAATTATACACCTAAAATGGAAATTTTTATCTTATGTATATTTTACCATAATAAAAAAGTATTAATAAGTTAACAAAAAAAAAACAAGAAAACCCTATGGAGCAGTTCTACTCTGTAATACAAGGGGTTACTATGAGTTGGAATCAACTCAATGGCAATAGGTTTTTTTAAAAAAAATAGGAAAACAAAACTATATTTACCAATATGGTAAAATTCATAATGTCTTGCATACAGTCAAAGATTGCCAGACACACAAAGGAGCAGGAAACTACTACCAAAAATGAGGATAAAAATCAATTGAAAGCAACCCAAATTATCAGACAAGGACACTAAGACAATTGTTATAATTGTATTCTTTATGTTTAAAAAAGTTTAGTAGAGGATACAAATATTACCTATATCAAACTCCTAGAGAGGAAAACTAAAATTTATAAGATTAAAAGTACACTGAACAGGATTAACATACAGATTAGACATTGCAGAGGAAAAGATTCGTGAATTTGTAGACAGAGCAATGGAAACTATCTTAAATAAAATACAGAGATATAAAAAGTATAATAATAGAATAGAGTATTACTGAGCTTCAAATGGCCTAACGTATGTATAACTGCAGTTATTGCAGAACAAATATTTTAAGAAATAACATTCAAAAGCTTTCTGAATTGGTTGAAAAGTACAAATGTATAAAGCCTCAAGGTACAATGAGCCCCAAACAGAAGAAAACCACACCAAGACACATCATAATGAAATTGCTCAATAGCAATGGTAAAAAGAAAATCCTAAAAGTAGCCAGAGGAAAAATAGACATGTTACACAGAGAGGAACAAAGATAAGGATGATAGCAGATTTCTCTGAAAGCAATGCAAGTCAGGGAAAGCAACTGAAAGTGAAGAGAATTAGACAAATCTACAATTATAGGTGAAGATTTCACTATCACCTCTCAATATTCGATACAAAAAAAAAAAATCAGCAAAAATACAGAACACTTGAAAAACACTATCAGCCAATTTTACCTAGTTGACATTTATAGAACACTCCACCAAAGAACTGCAGAATAAACATTTGTATGGTTTTGTATGCAAGTATTTTTTACCAGCTTTATTTGCAAATAGGAAAACCTGATGGCGTAGTGGTGAAGAGGTACAGCTGCTGAACAAAAGGTTAGCAGTGCAAATCCACCAGGTGCTCCTTGGAAACTCTATGGGGCAGTTCTACTCTGTCCTATAGGGTCACTGTGAGTCAGAATAGATGTGAGGGCAATGGGTTTTTTTCTTTTTTTGTTTATTTGCAATAGGAAAAAAAACACACTACAAACAGCTCAAATGTCTATAAACAGGTAAATTGATGTGGTATATTCATGCAGCAGAATACTACTCAGCAATAAAAAGATATAAACTATTGGTAAACAGAAGAACATGGATGCATCTTGAAAAATGCTAAGCCAGTGAAGCCAGATAAGAAAGAGTTCATAGGGCACCATATGATTCTGTTTATATAAACCTCTAGAAGTAGTTAAAGTTAGTGAGTTAAATGCTGTTTTGAGTACAATACTTAATTTATAAAATTTATCCTAGGTACCGGGAATCTCTAGAACTCCTTAGTAAAGAAATTTTGTAATACTGGTCTTGATTCTTAATATTATAAGTCTAAATTATTTAGGATCATCCTTAAACCAACTGGCAAGAATATTAAATCTTTTGGGAATCATTTACTAAAATTAAGGAATGTAAATCTTAAAATACATTTTTCTTTTTATTTACTTGGCTTAAACTTGATGGATAGCATAAAACTATCTAGTAAATTTTATACAGGAAATTATATGAAATATGACTTCAGAGAGCAGTAAAGAATTAAAGATATTTTATCCTTTTTGTTTTCCTCTGAATTTTTATCTGCAGGAAAATGTAACCTCTGTAGTTCTACCATCTGTGATCAACCCTGAATTGAAATGTGCTGTGGGAGGGGTGTTCCAATCCTTCAGAATCTATGGAGATTCATCTAGGTAGGGAGCACATTCTGACAGTGGAAAATTCTCCTAGAAGTGTTTGCAAAGTGGGACTTCATTTGACATATGATCCCACATAATTTCTAAAACATTTTATACCAGATTTCAGGATATTTTGATTTTTACATGAAGAATAACTTCAAATGCAGATTGGGGTGAACCAATTCACGAGTCTCCTGATATATCCAAATCACTGAGATGCCTGGTAGCTGAAACATCAAAGAGTGCATCTTAGCATGGTGTTCCATACCAGCATCTGTGTTTTCTGGTGAGGCCATTACAAGTATAGATTATTCCTGATATTTGAGATTAATAAGAAAGAAATCACTATGGTCTATATTCTCTTCAGAAACTGCATTATCCCACTGTGAAATTTTGCACGTTTTGAATTTGCCAATAAATTTTTTGTTGGCATACCTTGACTTTATGCACGTATTTATTTATTTTGGGCCTATAGATGGTATGAAAAGAATCTGGGTAAGAATAATCCTGAATGAAGATGTGTAAACATTGACAATAAAGATGAACACAACGCAAAACTGTCCTTTAAAAACTGTTGTAGGAGAGTTCCGGCAAAATGGCACTGTAGGCAGAAGCACCATGCTGTCCCTCCACAGCAAAGATCCGAAAAACTAAGCCGAACAGAGAATACAACAATCCTGAAACCCTGAAACATCAAATGAAGAGATAAAGAACTCAGCCAAGCACCAAATGGAGTGAGAAAACTGACAGAGAACAGAGAGCGAGGAGAGATTCATGCAGAGGTCCCCTACCAGCTAACGCAGCGCAGATCCACCATCTTGGACTCCTATCGGAGACCAGCAAATGGGGGTACGAGAAAGCAGTCTCATGGAGCATCCAGCAGGAGATAAAACAACCAGTAATTTGCGGTGTGTGCTTTCCCACCACCCCTCTTCACCCCTGCTCAGACTCCTCTACTTCCCCTGGCCACGGTCTCTTGACTGAGAAGCGCCAGCTGCTTGGATTCCACACACCCAAGAGGGCAACTCTCTGGGTGCCATTTGTTGGCTGCTAGTGTTGCTTTTTATTTCTGCTTCTTTTGATTTCTCACTTGCCTTTCGCCACCTCCCCCTCCTTTCACTCAAGTGCCTGGCTCCGTGAGCCAACTTTGCTTCTTCCTGAGGGGCTCCAGAGTGCTGGCAATTTGTGATATATGCTTTCCCACTCTCTACACTTCTTCAACCACACTCGGCCTCCTCTGCTTCCCACGGACCCAGTCTCTTGTCTAGAAACACCAGCCCGCACTAGCTGGCTCTCTGAGTGCCATTTGTTGGCTGCTGGTGTTGCTTTTTTTTTTCTGCTTCTTTTGATTTCTTGCTTGCCTCTCACTACCTCTGCCTCCTTTTGCTCAACTGCCTGGCTCCATCTGCCATCTTTGCTTCTTCCTGAAGGGCTGCAGAGCTCCATTCAAGTGTGGAGCTGCTTCCCGGTCTGGGCTACCGCACTGAAGGGATCCCGTGGCTTTTGTTCATTTGTTTGTTTTGAATAGTTTGTTTGTTTTCTTTTCCTTTTCTTGAGTTGGGAGCCCTTTCTGGCCAGCGGAGCTGCATGGCAAGGAACTCCCCTTCAGCTTCCAAAGATGTGCAGAGGGATCCCTGAGAGCATTTCTTTTTTCATTTTTTTTTTTTCCTGTTTATTTGGGGGGCCTTTCTTCTTCTTTTTTTTAACCTGTTTTGTTTTCTTTTCCCTCTTTTTTCCCTTTTTGTCTTTCTTCATTGCTCAGTTTCTCGTCTCTCTATATCTTCCTTCTCTTTCTGATCCTTGAATACCAGGCTTTGTATACCTCTACACTAGCCAGGCTGTACTGCAACACCTGAGAGCGACTTCCCCAGACCTCATAGCTGCATCCGTGGGATCCCTGGGAAGTTTCCAGTTCTTTAACCTTTCTGATTTTTATTTATTCGTTCTTTTCTTTTTCTTCCTCTTCCCCTTTCTTTTTGTCTCCATTTCATAGTCTCTCATCTTTCCATTCCAACAGCAAGCTCCCCTAGCATTCTTTTTTGTTTGTTTGTATGTTTTTGGCTCCTGTTCCTCTCTCCTCTCTCCCATATCCGTCTTAGCTCCACACATAACCATCTCCCCCTGCATCCTGCCTACCTGCACTGTGCGCTTGACATCACACCGCCAAGCAGCACAGGCATGGCCTACTGGAACCTGCCCTGCACTGATTACCAAACCGCCCTAGTGGCTGTAGTAAGTGCCACAAACAACCCGTCCCAGTAACTCCTCTTCAGCTAGACCTGCCCTGCTGTACCATATCTGAGTGACTGACCCTACCAGTTGGAGAAGGAGGCGAAAAGTATTGAGCGCAGAGACGAGCAAACAACAAAGAACACACAATCCACCTGCTCAGACATAGTGAAATTTTTTTTTAAAAAAGGGACGAAACAAACAAATCTACAATCAATAAACGAGAAAAATAACTACTGAATGGCTCAAAAACAGCAGACAATATCAAAACATTTACAAAAACAGGACAGGATGGTTCTAGTAGGCGTTCAAAATAAAACACCAGATGACTCTCTTGTGGAAGAAAATGCACTAGAACTACCTGATAGGGAATTCAAATCTCTAATACTTGGCATTCTCCAAGAACTGAGGCAAAAAGCTGACAAACATGAGGAAAAAATAGACAAATTCATGGAAAATACAGACAAAAAATTGGAAGAATTCAGGAAGGTGATGCAGGAACAAAATGCCAAAATAAATTCACAACTAGAAATTAGACAAAAACAACAATTAGAAATCCAAAAGATAGACAACAAGATTTCAGAAACAGATGATGTCATAGAAGAGCTAAGAAGCAGATTTGAAATGGTGGAAGACAGGATCAGTGGATATGAAGACAAGCACTTGTATACAACTCTGTTTGAGGAAAACTCAGAAAAAAGAACAAAGAAAAATGAAGAGAACCTGGGAGTTATGTGGGACACAATTAAAAGCAAAAATTTACGAGTGATTGGAATTCCAGAACAGGGGAAGAAAACAGAAAACGGAGGATCATTGAAAGCCTGCTGAAAGAAAACTTCCCCAATATCATGAAAGATGAAAAACTGGCCATCCAAGAAGCTCAACGAACCCCATATAGGAGAGACCCCAAAAGAAAATCACCAAGGAGTATCATAATCACACTTGCCAAAACCAAAGACAAAGACCCTGAGAGCAGCTTGTGAAAAACAAGAAGTCACATAGAGAGGAGAAACAATAAGACTAAGCTCAGATTATTCGGCAGAAACCATGCAGGCAAGGAGGCAATGTGATGACATATATAAAATCTTGAAAGAAAAAACCTGTCAGCCAAGAATAATATATCCTGCAAAACTCTCGTTCAAACTTGATGGTGAAATTAGGTCATTTCCAGATAAACAGAAATTAAGGGAATATGTAAAGGTCAAACCAAACTTACAAGAATTATTAAAGGGAGTTCTTCGATCTGAGGACAAACAGCTTCAGCTCACAGGCAGAACCTAGGATGCAGGATCGTACAAGCCAGATACCAATCTAGGAAATGAACTCTCGAGGACTATCCAAAACCAAAAGAAATACAACAGGGAATAAGAGCAGTTAATCAATAAATGACAACATCAAAACAATAAAAGAGGGAATAAACAGCATAGGTACAGAACATTCTAATGGAGAGGAAGGCAAGGCAATACCAAGTAATGGTAGACTGCTTCAAACTTAGGAAGACAAGGGTAAAATTCATGGTAACCACAAAGAAAGTTAACAGACATACTCATAAAAGAACAGGAAAACATAAACTTCTCAGCAAATACAAAACCGACAAAAACAAAAGAAATGAAAAAAGAAATCCACAAACAAAAGTAACTCAGCACAAGAGAGTAAGAAGAACAAAGAAAACTTCAGCACGGCAAAGAAAAGCACTACAAAATGACAGCAACAAACTCACATCTATCAATAATTACACTGAATGTAAATGGACTCAATGCACCCATAAAGAGACGGACAGTGACAGAATGGATAAGAAAACAGGATCCATAAATATGCTGTCTACAAGAGACACACCTTAGAAACAAAGATGTGAATTTATTAAAAGTCAAAGGTTGGAAAAATATATATCTAGCTAACAACTACCAAAAAAGATCAGGAGTGACAATTCTAATCTCAGATAAAATAAACTTTAAAACGAAATCTACCATAAACGACAAAGAAAGACACGATATAATGATTAAGGGGATGATCCATCATGAAGACATAACCATAATGAACATCTACACACCCAATGACAGGGCCCCAAAATACATAGAACAAACTCTAACAACACTGAAAAGAGAAATTGACAGTTCCACAATAATTCTAGGAGACTTCAACACACCACTCTCAGTAAAGGACAGAACAACTAAGAAGAAACTCAGCAAAGATACAGAAGACCTAAAGAGCACAATCAGCCAACTTGAACTCATAGACATATATAGAACACTCCATCCAACAGCTGCAAAGTACACATTCTTTTCCAATGCACATGGAATGTTCTCCAGAATAGACCACATCTTAGGCCACAGAGCAATCCTCAACAAGATCCAAAATGCTGAGCTATTTCAAAGTATCTTCTCTGACCACAATGCCATCAAGGTAGAAATTAACACTAGAAAGAGCAAGGAAAAAAAAATCAGTTGCATGGAAACTGAATAATACCCTGCTTACACATCACCAGGTAATAGAAGAAATGAGAGATGGAATAAAAAAATTCCTAGAATGAAATGAGAATGAAAACACATCATACCAAAACCTTTGGGACACAGCAAAGGCAGTCCTCAGAGGACAATTTATAGCAATAGATGCACATATCAAAAAGAAGAAAGGGACAAAATCAAAACATTAACTACAGAACTCAAACAAATAGAAAGAGAACAGCAAAAAAAAAAAAAAAAAAAAAAAAAAAGCCCACAACCACCGGAAGAAAGGAAATAGTAAAGATCAGAGCAGAAATAAATGAAATAGAGAACAGAAAAACAATAGAAAGAATCAACAAAACCAAGTTTGTTCTTTGAAAGAATCAACAAACCACTGGCCAGACTGACAAAAGAAAAACAGGAAAGGACACGAATAACCCATATAAGAAATGAAATGGGGGACATTACAACAGATCCAACTGAAATAAAAGGGATTATAACAGAATATTATGAAAAACTATACTCCAACAAATTTGCAAACCTACAGGAAATGGATAAATTTCTAGAAACAATGGCCTACCCAAACTAAAAAAAGTGATGCTGAAAATCTGAACAGAACCATAACAAGAGAAGAGAGTGAAAAGGTAATAAAAAAAACTCCCAACCAAAAAAATCCCTGGCCCAGATGGCTTCACTGCAGAATTCTACAAAACATTTACAGAAGAGCTTGTACCAGTACCACTGAAGCTATTTCAGATCATAGAAGAGGAAGCAACACTTCCAAATTCATTCTATGAAGCCAGCAAAAGGCTGATACCAAAACCAGGAAAAGACATCACAAAAAAAGAAAATTACAGACCAATATCTCTCATGAATATAGATGCAAAAATTCTGAACAAAATTCTAGCCAATAGAATTCAGCATCATATCAAAAAAATAATACACCACGACCAAGTAGGATTCATACCAGGTATGCAAGGATGGTTCACCATTAGAAAATCAATCCATGTAATCCACCACATAAATAAAAGGAAAGAAAAGAATCACATGACCATCCCAAATTATGCAGAAAAGGCATTTGACAAAGTCCAACACCCATTCCTGACAAAAACTCTCAATAAAATAGGTATAGAAGGGAAATTTCTCAACATAATAAAGGGCATCTATGCAAAACCAACGACCAACATCATTCTTAATGGAGAGAGGCTGAAAACATTCCCCTGGAAAACACGAACAAGACAAGGATGCCCTTTATCACCACTCCTATTTAACATTGTGCTGGAAGTTCTAGCTAGAGCAATAAGGCAAGAAAAAGAAATAAAGGGCATCCAAATTGGTAATGAAGAAGTTAAACTGTCCCTGTTTGCAGATGATATGATACTATACATAGGAAACCCTAAGACTTCATGAGAAATCTACTGGAACTAATAGAAAGATTCAGCAGAGTAGCAGGATACAAGATAAACATTCAAAAATCAGTTGGATTCCTATACACCGGTAAGGAGAACGATGAAAAGGAAATCAGGAAAACAATACCATTTTCAATAGCCCCTAAAAAGATAAAATACTTAGTAATACATCTGACCAGGGATGTAAAAGACCTATACAAAGAAAACTACTAAAACAGTACTGCATGAAACCCAGAGGGATCTACATAAATGGAAAAACATACCATGCTCATGGATAGGCAGACTCAACATTGTGAAAATGGCAATTCTACCCAATGCAATTTACAAATACAATGCAATCCCCATCCAAATACCAACAACATTCTTCAAAGAGATGGAAAAACTAATCATTAACTTTATATGGAAATGGAAGAAGCCCCGAATAAGTAAGGCACTACTGAAGAAGAAGAATAAAGTTGGATGACTTACACTACCTGACTTCAGAACCTACTATACAGCTACAGTAGTCAAAACAGCCTGGTACTGGTACAGCCACAGATACATTGACCAATGGAACAGAATTGAGAACCCAGATGTAAATCCATCCACCTACGGTCACCTGATCTTCGACAAGGGCCCAAAGTCCATCAAATGGGGAAAAGATAGTCTTTTTAACAAATGGTGCTGGCAAAACTGGATATCCATCTGCAAAAAAATGAAACATGACCCATACCTCACACCGTATACAAAAACTACTTCAAAATGGATCAAAGACCTGAATATAAAGCCTAAAACTATAAAGTTCATAGAAGAAAAAATAGGATAAACACTTCAGGGCTTAATACATGACATTAACAGGATACAAACCATAGCCATCAACCCACAAAACCCAATAGATAAGCTAGGTAACTGGGATCTTCTAAAAATCAAACACCTATGCTCTTCCAAAGACTTC
Organism: Dugong dugon; assembly: GCA_030035585.1. Taxonomy (NCBI): domain Eukaryota; kingdom Metazoa; phylum Chordata; class Mammalia; order Sirenia; family Dugongidae; genus Dugong; species Dugong dugon. The sequence continues at coordinate 13,891,243 of CM057465.1, forward strand.
ACCAAAAGTGTAAAAAGAGAACATATAGACTGGGAAAAAATTTTTGGACAGTACAAGTCAGACAAAGGTCTAATCTCCATAATCTACAAGAAAATTGAACACCTCTACAACAAAAAGACCATAATCCAATTAAAAAATGGGCAAAGGAAATTAACAGACACTTCACCAAAGAAGACATTCAAATGGCCAACAGACACATGAGGAAATGCTCACGATCACTAGCCATTAGAGAAATGCAAATTAAAACCACAATGAGATACCATCTCACCCCGGCATTACCGGCACAAATCAAAAACACTGGAAATAACAAATGTTGGAGGGGCTGCGGGGAAATCAGAACTCTTATGCACTGCTGATGGGAAGACAAAATGATACAACCATTTTGGAAAACAATATGGCGCTTCCTCAGAAAGCTAGAAATAGACATACCATTCGATCCAGCAAGTCCACTCCTAGGAATATATTCTAGAGAAATAAGAGTTATCACTCGAATAGACATATATGCACACCTATGTTCATGGCAGCATTGTTCAAAATAGCAAAACGATAGAAACAACCTAGATGCCCATCAACAGATGAATGGATAAACAAACTATGCTACATACACACAATGGAGTACTATGCAAGGAGAAAGAACAACAATGAATCTGTGAAGCATCTCATAACATGGATGAAACTGGAGGACATTATGCTGAGTGAAATAAGTCAATCCCAAAAGGACAAATATTGTATGAGACCTCTATTGTAAAAACCCATGAAAAAGTTCACACACAAAATGTAACAATCTTTGTTGGTTACCAGGGATGGCGGGGGGGAATACTAAATAGGCAATAGATAAGTGGTACCTTGGGTGAAGGGTGAGACAGTACACAATACAGGGGAAACTAGCACAACCTGTACAAGGAAAGGTCATGGAAGCCCCATAGACACATCCAAACTCCCTGAGGGGCTGAATTTCTGGGCGGAGGGCTGTGGGGGCCATGGTCTCAGGGAACATCTAGCTCAATTGGCTTATAAAGACAATGCTCTACATTCTACCTTGGTGAGTAGTGTCTGGGGTCTTAAAAGCCTGTTAGCGGCCATCGAAGATACTCCACTGGTCTCATCCCTTCGGGAGCAAGGGAGAATGAAGAGAACAGGATACAAGGAAAAGATTAGTCTGAAGGACTAATTGTCCACAACTACCAAGACCTCCACTGGACTGAGTCCAGTACAGCTAGATGGCGCCCGGCTACCACCACTGACTGCTCTGACCAGGATCACAACTGAGGGTTCTGGACAGAGCTGGAGAAGGATGTAGAGCAGAATTCTAACTCACACACACAAAAAAAGTCCAGATTTACTGGCCTAAAGGAGACTGGAGAAACCTCGAGAGTATGGCCCCCAGGCACCCTTTTAGCTCAGTGGTGAAGTTACCTCAGAGGTTCACTGTTCAGCCTGGGAGTGGACAGCCCTGTAAAACCAAACGAGACTAACGAGCTACAGGAGTCCAGTGACAAGGGCCAGAAGGCAGAAGGGGACAGGGAAGCTGGTGATAGGGAACCCAAGGTTGAGTAAGGATATTGTTGATGTGTTGTGAGACTGTTAACCATCGTCATACGGCAACATTTGTAGTAACTGTTAAATGAGAAACTATTTTGTTCCTCAAGCCTTCATCTTAAGCGAGAATAACAGCACAATTGGAGGAGTGTAGTCAATGTCACTGAACTGTGTATGTAGAAGTTTTTGAAACGGTGTATCTTTGGCTATATGTATTTTCACCAAAAAAAAAAGGTTGGGTAGTTAGAGGGTTAATATGTTTTGGGGTTGTTAACCAATGTCATAAAACAACGTGTACTACTGTTTCATGAGAAAGTATTTGTTCTGTAAGCCTTCACCTGAAGTACAATAAAATATTTTTAAAAAAATTGTTGTAATGTTGGGCTGAATTTAGAAAGAATTTTGACAGTTAATACAGATTTTTTTTTATAACTATTCATGCCGCATACTCAGTATCTGACTTGTAGACAGAGTAATGGAAACTATCCTAAATCAAATACATAGAATTAAAAAGTACAATAATACAATAGACTATTATTGAGCTTCAAGCTCAATGGATGCAATAGCTGATTCAAAAGAGTGACTGTCACAATATTTAAATTGAAAAGTAGTTTCAAACTAAAAAATAAAAGGACACGTCTGGTGTTAGCTTTTTTAAAAGAAAGCGCTCTCAGTCTGGCTTTGTGGATGACATTTTCAACAGCACAAAGATTTCTTTAGTTCATATTGAAGGAGCAAATGATCAGTGATTACTTTAGATATGTTGCAAAAATGAAAGACCTACACTGAAAACCGAGACTAATATTGTAATCCCATATTTAAATGGATGGATTTAGTTAAATAATCCTAAACCAAACCCAAAGTCTTTGCCTTTGAGTCAATTCCAACTCATAGCAACCGTAGAGGACAGAGTAGACCTGCCCCATAGGGTTTCCAAGGAGCAGCTAGTGGATTTGAACTGCCCACCTTTTGGTTAGCAGCTAAGCTCTTAACCATTATGCCATCAGGGCTCCTAAATAATACTAGTGACAATAAATCAGGGCTTCAAATCGGTCCGTTCCTAACAAGTTCCCAGGAAGTTATACATAAGAATCACCTGGGGATTTTGTTAAAATGTAGATTCTGATTCAGTATATCTGGTGTGGAAATGCAAATTCTCAGCAGGGAACTTGTTAGAAATGCAAGTTCTCAGCAGGGGTTTGAACCAGAAAAAACTGGTTCAAAGCCTCATAATAAATTAGTCTTGAGCCAGTCATGGTAGTGAAAGTCAGCCTTATGCACCCATTATTATTATTGCTATCTAGGAGATCCTAAAAAAGCAAAACAACAACAACTATTAAAGAAAGAAGGAGGCAGATATTTCCAGGAAGGATGTTTTTCTTTCTTTTTTTTTTTTTAACAAGTTTCAGTTTTGCCAAATTAGAGCATGATGTATAACTGTGCTTTTAGCCATTCATCTGAATAAGCTTCCACAATTGTACAACATGGACATCATAGAACACATCTCCAAAGCTAATTCAATCAACATGATGGGCTCCTACAGCTGGTTGCTTTGGTCGATGGCTTTCTAGTACGTAAACCAAACGTGTGGCAGTGGGATAATATACCTCTCACTTTTTCCACCACTCCAACTCTCCCTCCTCCACAGACCTCTACTTATTTACCATCAAACACATTTTCATTTATCCTCACTCTATATTATGGTCTACATTTTACACATTTTGAAGGATATATTTTAGTTAGGCAACCATTTTCCCCCCTTGAATACTGTTTTATCTACTTGAATACAAAAATAGCTTAATTCTTACATACGAAATGGAATACAACTTTTCTGCTGAAAGATGAGCCTGAAGAAAGAATACAATTTCCATAACAAGGTTGATGTTTAACATGTTTTCCTATCAGTTATCAATAGCCGAACTATAAACGTTTATTGTATGCTGATTATTTTATTTTTATTTATTTATTTTGGGAGAACAGGAAAGGCATCTTTATTTCACTGTACAAGGAAAAGGAGTCAGTGGTTGCTGCTGCAGCCAAGACGGCTCACCAAGGTGGGCAGGCAAGTTACTTTTCTTTTACTGTATTTTATTTAGCTTAATTATCCAAAAATATAATAATTCCAACAGGTAACCAATATAAAAATTGTTAATGAGATAGTTTACTTTTTTTTACTAAGTCTTCAAATCCAGTAAGTAATTTTATACTTATATCAATCACATCTGAATCTGGACTACCAACATTTCAATCTCAGATCTAGAAGAAAATGCACCAAAATGCTTTGCAAAATGCACACAAAATGCTTATGTATGAATAGAGGGATGAGATGTAAGAAATTACTTTTATAATTCAGTAATTTTTCCCCCGTCATTTCTTTTCTTTCTTTATTTTATTGCACTTTTTTTGTTTGTTTACTGTTTTAGTTTAAATAAAATTTACATTTCAAGTTAGTCTCCCATACAAAAATTTATACATGCATTGTTATGTGACCCTAATTGCTCTCCCATACTGGGACAGCACACTCCTCCTTTCCACCTCTGATACCCCATGTCCATTCAACCAGCTCCTAGCCCTCTTTGCCATCCCATCTGACCTCCGGACAGAAGCTGTCCATTTAGTCTCTTGTGCCTACGTGAGCTAAGAGGCACACTCCTCGTGAGTATCACTTTATGTCCCACAGTCCAGTCCAATCCCTGTCTGAAGAGTTGGCCTTGGAAATTGTTTTAGTTCTGGGCTGATAGAGAAACCAGAGGCCATGCTTTCCGGGGTTCCTCCAGTCTCAATCAGACCATTAAGTCTGGTCTTCTTACTAGAATTTGAGTTCTGCACCCCACCTTTCTCCTGCTGCATCATGGACTCTGTTGTGTTCCCTGTCAGGGCAGTCATTAGTGGTAGCTGGGCACCATCTAGTTCTTCTTGTCTCAGGCTGATAAAGTCTCTGGTTTATGTGACCCTTTCTGTCTCTTGGGCTAATATTTTCCTTGTGTCTTTGGTGTTCTTCATTCTCCTCTACTCCAGGTGGTTGGGACCAATTGGTGCATCTTAGACGGCTGCTAGCAAGCTTTTAAGACCCCAGATGCCACTCACCAAAGTAGGATGCAAAACATTTTCTTAATAAGCTTTGTTATGACAATTCACCTAGATGTCCCCTGAAAGCATGGTCCCCAGATCCCTACCCCTGCTACTCTGTCCCTCAAAGTGTTTGATTGTATTCAGGAAACTTCTTAGCTTTGGTTTAGTCCGGTTGTGCTGACTTCCCCTGTAGTGTGTGCTGTCCTTCCCTTCACCTAAGATAATTCTTATTTACTATTTAGTTAGTGAATAGCCCTCCCTCTCCCTCCCCACCCTTGTAACCATCAAAGAGTGTTTTCTTCTGTGTTTAAACCTTTCTTGAGTTCTTGTAATAGTGGTCTTATACAATATTTGTCCTTCTGTGACTGACTAAATTCACTCAGCATAATGCTTTCCAGAGTCCTCCATGTTATGTTTCACAGCTTCATCATTGTTCCTTATTGTTGCATAGTATTCCATTGTGTGGATAGACCATAATTTGTTTATCCATTCATCCGTCGATGGGCACCTAGGTTTTCCATCTTTTTGCTCTTGTGAACAGTGCTGCAATGAACATGGGTGTGTGTGTATCTATTTGTGTTATGGCTCCTTTGAGTTTGAGTTTGTTTGCATCTTTAAGTCTAAAGTGTATCTCTTGTAGGCAGCATATAGACGGATCATGTTTTTTTATCCAGTCTGCTACCCTATGTCTCTTTATTGGTGCACTTAGTCCATTTACATTCAGCGTAATTATTGATAGGTATGAGTCTAGTGCTGTCATTTTGATGTCTTTTTTTGTGTGTTGTTGACAGTGTCTTTGTTTCACTTAATTTTCTGTGCTGAGTCATTTTTATTTGTGTTTTCTTTTCATCTTTTTCATTGGTGTAGATTTTGTATTTGCTGAGTCTTTTTTTTTTTTTTTTAGTTTTTTATTTTGACTTGTAGGATTGTTAGTTTCCGTTGTGGTTACCTTAATATTTACTCCTGTTTTTCTAAGTTTGTACCAGTCTTTTATTTCTTTATATTGCCTTGATTTCCTCTCCATATGAAAAATCTATGTCTACATTTTTTAAGTATCTCTTTTTTGTTTTAATGTTGTCATCTTTTACATATTGACATCTGTCTATTTTCAGTGTTTTAGCTTTGGTTTATTTTTCTGTTTTCCTATCTGAGTTTATATCTGGCTACTCTGTCCTGTGTTCTAGTTTTGGGTTGTTATCTGATGTTATTGATTTTCTAACCGGAGGACCCCCTTTAGTATTTCTTGTAATTTTGGTTTGATTTTTGCAAATTCCCTGAAATTCTGTTTATCTGGAAATGCCCTAATTTTGCCATCATATTTGAGAGACAGTTTTGCTGGATATATAACTCTTGGCTGGCAGTTATTTTCCTTCACGGCTTTAAATATGTCATCCCATTGCCTTCTAGCCTGCATGGTTTCTGCTGAGTAATCCAAGCTTATTCTAATTGACTCTCCTTTGTAGATGACTTTTCTTTTATCCCCAGCCACTCTCCAAATTCTCTCTTTATCTTTAGTTTTGGCAAGTATGATTATAATATGTCTTGGTGACTTTCTTTTGGGATCTACCTTATGTGGGGTTCAATGAGCATCTTGGATAGATATCTTCTCATCTTTCACGATATCAGGGAAGTTTTCTGCCAACAAATCTTCAACAATTCTCTCTGTATTTTCTGTTAACCCCCCTATTCTGGTACTCCAATCACTCGTAGGTTATCCCTCTTGATAGAATCCTGCATAATGCTTAGGGTTTCTTCATTTTTTAAAATCCTTTTATCTGATTTTTCCTCAAATAAGTTAGTGTCAAGTGCTTTATCTTCACTCTCACTAATTCTGACTTCCATTGCCTCAATTCTGCTCCTACAAGTTTCTATTGAGTTGTATAATTCTGACATTTTGTTGTTAATCTTCCGGATTTTTGACTGCTGTCTCTCTGTGGATTCTTGCAGCCTATTGAATTTGTCATTATGCTTTTCTCTCATCTTTTTAATTTCCTCTGTTGCGTGTTATGTGTTTTGATTTATTTCCTTCCTGATCTTTTGAAGAGTGCTGTATATTAATCTTTTGTATTCTGCCTCCGGTAATTCCAAGAAATTTTCCTCCTCTGGAAAATTTCTAGATTCTTTATTTTGGGAGCTTGCTGAAGCTATCGTGGATTGCCTCTTTATGTAATTTGATATTGACTGTTGTCTCCAAGCCATCAATAAGTTATTATATTTATTTATTTTATGTTTGCTTACCGTGTCCTAGCTTCTTGTGTTGTTTGGATATGCCCAAATAGGCTGCTCGTATGAGCTGGTTTGATTATTGGCACCTTTGAAGCTTTAATGTCCTGTCACCAGGTGGTTAGATCAGGTCGATTTATTTCATCCAGAAGTAAAAAATATTCCTCCGTTATGCACACATCACAATTTCTTCACTCCTGTCCCTGAAAGTACGGCAGTCAGGACATCCCATGTAATTAAAGGTGGAGCAATTTGCTTGTGGTAGATAGAAGATAAGTTCCTATCCAACCACTTTTGGTACACTCTTCTTATCCTTCTAAAGAGATATTGCACTGTAACCAGGAGCCACAACATATATACATAACACATTTATACACAGGTGCAAACACACAGACTTGCAAAAGATAGAGCTGGGTTGGAGGCACAAGCCTCAATTTCATGGAAATGTTTTATACTTTGGGGCAGAGAGGTCTCATTCTTTTAAACCATCTGGATCTTATTAGTGCAGGGTCTGCTGTCAGCATTTGCTAAAATAGGGGAGAGGCTCTGCCTGTGTCACCCTAGGGAGGATCATTATTTAACAATCGGATTGCTTTAAGTTTTTATTTGTCTACAGTACAAAATGGTAACATAAATAGATACTTTATTAGTTAGAGATGATGTATTTTCAGTGTTTAATCATATCCACTTAAATATAGCTTCATTGTTCAATTTTCCTTGCGGACTTTATAAACTAAACTTTTTCTATTCAAGCAATCCTTGCTGTTGTTAGCTGCTGTCGAGTTGACTCTGTCTTATGGCAACCCCAAGTAAAATGGAATGAAATGTTACCTGGTCCTGCAACATCTTCACAATCATTGACGTACTTGAGTCCGTTGTTGCAGCCATGTGTATTTTGAGTGACTTCCAACTGAGGGGGCTCATCTTCCAGCAGTATATAACACAGTATTCTGTTGTGACACATAGGGTTTTCATTGACTAGTTTTTGGCAGTAGATTGCCAAGCCTTTCTTCCTAGTCTGTCTTCATCTGGAAGCTCTGCTGAAACCTATCCACCATGGATGTCCCTTCTGGTATTTGGAAAACTGGTGGCATAGCTTCCAGGATCAGAGCAACACACAAGCCACCACAGTATGACACACTAGTTGGATGATACCATGCAAACCTAGTATACTAGTAGACTAGCAGCATAAGTTAAGTGGTTGACTATTGATATGACTACTGAAGGAAACAAGTCTTTAAAAAGTTTTGTGCAAATTCTCCACTGATTTACCAAAGTTGAGACATTCTGCAGTTCTCTTTCCATCATTATGAGAAGCAATATGGGATGGTAATTAAGAACCTGGGCTCTAGAAACAGACTGCCTGGGTTTGAATACCAGCTCTACAGCTTATCTGCTGTGTAATCTTAAACAAGTCCCTTTACTTCACTGTAACTTAGAATTCTCATCATAAAAAAATGGAAATATTAATAAAACCTAACTCTTATGTGCTTGGGAGGATTAAATGGGTTAATATATTTTAACTGCTAAGGAGCCCTGGTGTTGCAATGGTTAAATGCTCGGAAGCTAACCAAAAGGTCAGTGGTTCAAACTGACCATCTGCTTCCATAAAATTACAGTCTTAGAAACTCTATGGGTCAGTTCTAGTTTGCCCTATAGGGTCGCTATGAGTCAGAATCAACTTGATGGTACACAGTTATAACAATAGCACACTGAATGCTTAGATAAAGTCCTGTACATAGTGGTCAGTAAGTGTTAGCTGTTATTTTATTACAAGAGAGTATATAAAGATATCTTTAATGTTCTGTTTTAACTGTATTTAATAATATTTCCCCAAAGGAAATTTTGATATATTAATAATAATTATTAGCATTACACAGTATTTTCCAAATATCTATTTTTTAAAAAGCACGCAAATGCTTCTTAAGGCAACTCTAGTAATTCAATATTTTGAGACTAAGACAAAAGTAAGGTTACTTTATAACTAGACCTATAGGGGTTAGATGTAAATACACTTCAAATTTTTCATAAATTACATTTCCTGTCTTTTAGTTATTCTCTTCATGCCAAGAAGAGAACATTCCCTCAGGGGTAGGGAGAAGAACTTTAATCACCATCTTCTCATTTCCTTGCCCCAATTTTATTTGGCACGCTACTAAAATATGCTGGTAATCCCAATTTCTTTCCCTCTCTTTCTTCTTCTTTCCTCTCCCTTCCTTTTATCCCACTCCCTTTTTTCCCTCCCTCAGCTGCCTATGACGCCCTTTTCTTCATTTTGCTTAGTAAACTCTTATTCATTTACTCATTCTTTAAGACACAACCCAATTTTCACCTCCTATACCAAACCTTTCATTAATCTTCCAAAAAGTGTTGATTTTTCCCCCATTCTCTGTGCTTTCATTGAACTTTGCTCATTGGGATTTACTATATTGTGATTATTATTTAATGTTTGTTTACCATGCTTCACTTTCATTTTCTCAAAAATACTATTAACGAGGCAAGATAAGTGTAGGGTGTATGTTGAGTCAATCCCTTTAGAGATATAAAGGAAATTAAACAAGCAATCAAAAAGCAGAGATGGGGTAGGGTAGATGCCAAGACACATGAAGATCTCCAAGGAATCAGGAAGCAGCAGCCGAAGATACGAGGACCTTCCTCCAGAGCCAACAGAGAGAGAAAGCCTCCCCCTAGAGCTGGTGCTCTGAATTTGGATTTCTAGCCTCCTAAACTGTGACAAAAAAAAAAAAAAATTCTGTTTGTTAAAGCCACCCACTTGGGGTATTTCTGTTACAGCAGCACTAGATATCTAAGACAGAATTTGGTACCAGAAGAGTGAGGTACTGCTCTAATAGATATCTAAAATGCGGAAGCAGTTTTTGAATTGGGAAATGGGTGGAGGCTTGAAAAGTTTTAAGGTGCCTAATAGTAAAATCCTAGATTGCTTCAAGAGGCTGTTGGCAGAATTATGGATGTCAAAGGCAATTCTGGTGAAGGCTCAGAAGGAAGTGAAGAGAGCTATAGAAAAAGCCTCTACTGCCTTAGCACCAGAACAGAATGTTGCTAGAAATGGGAATGTTAAATGTGCTTCTGATGAGGCTTTAAAAGAAAATCTGAAATGAACATGTGATTGGACAATGGAGGAAAGGTGATGTTTATTATGTGGTGGCAAAGAACTTGGCTGAATTATGTTCAAATGTTTGGTGGAAGGTAGAACTTGTAAGTGATAAATTTGGATATCTGGCTGAGGAGACTTCTACACAAGATCTTAAGGGGACTGCATGGTTTCTCCTTGTTGCTTACAGTCAAATGTGAGACAAAAGAGATGTCCTTAAAAGTGAACTGTGCAAAATGAAAACAAAACTTAAAGATTTGGAAAATTCTGTTGTACAAACTAAGAAAAGGTGTCCTAGAGTTTTCACCAAGGACATAGCTACATGATCTTTTGTTAAAGAGATTAAGCCTGTGACTGATTGATCTAACCAATTACCATAGCAGAAAACCCATCAGCTTAGACTGAAGGGACAGAGAAAGAATGAAAGGAAGGAACATTGTGTGTCTCTTGGAATTCTACAGGCAGGAAACAGGCCAAAGGAGCTACATCTGTTGTCCTCCAAAAATCGAAAAAGTCCACCCCTGGAGCAGCTTGTAGATCAGTAGAACGTTGGAAGGACCACAGGAAGCAGGGCTTTCTCAGATTCAAAGGGTAGGGCTACCGTCTCGTGGGATCTCAAAGGCTGAGGCCATAGCCTCCTAAATTTCAAAGGGTCAAATCTTCCCCAACAAAGTTCGGGAGTGTGGGGCTGCAGCTAAGGTGTGTGGGGGATGGGGTCACTGCCAAAAGTGAGGGGATGGGACTTCCATGCCCAAGGGGCAGAAGAATGGGGCCTGCTGGGGCTGAGGGAGTGGGGTTGCCACTCAGATGGACTAGGAGAGTGGGGTAGCCCAAAGCCGAGGGAGCAGAGTAGCTGTCCTAGTAAGCCTCAAAGGCTGAGCTGAAGCCCAGGGCTGAGGGGCCTCCACCCAGAATCCAGAGAGCATGGCCAACAACCAGAGTCTGGAGGGCAAGGCCATTGCTTAGATGGTCTCAGAGAATAGAGGATTATTTTCAATCCTTGAGAACTAATGTCGTTTGTTCTGCTGGGTTTCAGATTTGCTTGGTGCCTATTATCCTTTATTTCTCTCCAATTTCTCCGATTTATAGTGGAAATGTCTACCTCATACCTTAGAACAGATAATTTATATTCTAGATTTCAGTTTCACAGATGAAGAGGAATTTTGCCCCAGGATGGAATACGCCTCATGCCTCAACCATATTTTATTTAGATGATTCAGAAATGAGATTTTAGACTTGGAGTTGATTTAAGACTTTTGGGATGATGTGATTGGCTGCTGTATTTTGCATGTGGCAATGATATGAAGTTTTGGGGGCCAAGGGGTGAAACGTTATGGAGTGAATTATGTTTCCAAAAAACATATGATGTAAATCCTAACTTCTATGCCTGTTGTTATAATCCCATTTGGGAATGGATTGTCTTTGTTATGTTAATGAGGCAGGATTAATGTATGGTGTATCTTGAGTCAATCTCTTTCCAGATATAAAAAGAGATTGAACAAGCAAGCACGGAGAGAGATGGGGTGAGATAGATGCTAAGACATTGGAGATCTCCAAGGAACCAGGAAACAGCAGCTGAAGATACAAGGACCTTCCTCCAGAACTGACAGAGAGAGAAAGCCTTCCCCTAGAGCCGGCACCCTGAATTCAGATTTCTAGCCCCCTAAACTGTGAGAAGATAAATTTCTGTTTGTTAAAGCCACTCACTTGTGATATTTCTGTTATAGCAGCACTAGATAACTAAGACACTGTGGTTTTGCGTACAAGGCACTGCTTCCTTTCAGCAAAATACATTAACTCAATAGTGTTATTGTTGTTAGGTGCCGTTGAGGTGGTTCTGGCTCATAGCGGCCCTATGTACAACAGAACAAAACACTGTCAGTTTCTGCGCCATCCTCATGATGCTTGAGGTTCAATAGTAGGTTCAAAGTAAAAAAAAAAAACTTCAATCCAAGGCAGACTCCTTGTTCAGTAGAGTTGCTCAGAACATTAATCTATTCACACGCAATTCATCACGTGTTTATATTTCAAAAAGTTACAGGGATGGCTTTATAAACCCTGTCTAACTGTTAAATCATTTACAGACTGTCAAGCAGCGTTCATTTTGGCGGGGTCAGAAGGTCCCAGAATTGCACTGCCCCATTTTCTCCACTGGAAAAAGCTGTTGCTGTATGAAAAACTGGTATTTAAATAAGCGATCTGATTTTTTTAGAAATGACTTCAGGCATTTTCAGCCACATGCGCAGTGAGTAGGGTACCACACACACAACTTTTGGAGCCAGATTTATACCGTGTTTAAAGTATTAACTGGCTAGAACTGCGCAATATTTGCAAAATCTGTGAACAGTTTTAAATGAGTATTCTATCATTCCATGACTAGTTTTTATAGCATTAACCACAGCATCTTCTGATTTCCATCTTACCATCTGTTTCTACAGATACAAACAATAGCTCCAAGAGTATTTTTACCTCTCCAGGATCTGATATTCAACAGCACCATTTTAATTTATATATATGTATGTGTGTGTGTATGTATGTATATATATATACATGCAATAGCTCCCTCTTTATATTGAGTCCCCACTTGTTTTTTTTTTTTTTTAATTGTCTTTTAGGTGAAGGTTTACAGAGCACATTAGTTTCTCATTAAATAATTAATAAACATATTGTTTTATGACCTTGGTTGTCGATCCTATGATGTGTCTACACTCTCGCCTTCTCAACCTTGGGCTCCCCATTTCCATTCATCCAGCTTTCCTGTCCCCTCCTGCCTTCTCATCTTTGCCCCTAGGCTGGTGTGCCCATTTAGTCTCGTATACATGGTGGAGCTACATGTATTATTGTTTGATTTACAGGCCTATCTAATCTTTGGCTGAAGGGTGACTCTCAAGAGTGACTTCAGTGCTGAGTTAAAAGGGTGTCCAGGGGCCATATTCTTGAGGTTTCTCCAGTCTCTGTCAGACCAGTGAGTCTGGTCTTTTTTTATGAGTTTGAATTTTGTTCTACATTTTTCTCCTGCTATGTCCAGGACCCTCTTTTGTGATCCCTGTCAGAGCAGCTGCTGGTGGTAGCCGGGCACCATCTAGTTGTACTGGACTCAGTCTGGTGGAGGCTGTGGTAGTTGTGTTCTGTTAGTCCTTTGGACTAATCTTTCCCTTGTGTTTTTAGTTTTCTTCACTCTCCCATGCTCCAGATGGGGTGGAACAAGTAGATGTACCTCAGATGGATGCTCACAAGCTTTTAAGACCTCAGACAAGTTCCGGTGTTCAAGACTTTCTACCGATTCTCAGTACTGTAGATTACCCCTTAGCCCTATCTTATCTTATATCCTCCATTCCATCTGAATGGCACCCACTTCATACCTCCACTTACCTAAATCAAAACCAAAACCAAATCCATAGCGATTGAGTTGATTCTAACTCATAGTGACCCAATAAGGACAGGGTAGAACTACCCCATAGGCTTTCAAAGGCTGTAAATCTTTATGGAAGCAGACTGCCAAATCTTTTTCCTGTAGAGCAGCTGGTGGTTTGAACCATTAAGCTTTAACCTTTAAACATTAACCTTTCACTTGGCAGCCAAGCCCATAACCTCTGTGCCACCAGGGCTCCTTCCCCTTAACTAACTATCTCTAAATACAGCTTATTTGTTTATTTTATTTTTTATTGTACTTCAGGTGAAGGCTTACAGAACAAATAGTTTCTCATGAAACAGTAGCACGCATGTTGTTTTATGACATTGGTTAACAACCACACAACATGTCAACCTTCTAACTTCTCAACTTTTTTTTTGGTGAAAGTACGCATAGCCAAAGATACACCATTTCAAAAATTTCTGCATGCAAACTTCAGTGACATTGACTATGCTCTTCCGATTGTGCTGTTATTCTCACTTAAGATGAAGGCTTACAGAACAAAATAGCTTCTCATTTAACAGTTACTACAAAAGTTGCCCTATGACAATGGTTAACAATCTCACAACACATCAGCTATATCCTTACTCAACCTTGGGTTCCTTGTCCCCTTCTGCCTTCTGGCCCTTGTCACTGGACTCCTGTACCTCGTTAGTCTCATTTGGTTTTACGGGGCTGCCCACTCCCAGGGTGAACGGTGAACCTCGGAGGTAACTTCACCACTGAGCTAAAAGGGTACCTGGGTGACATACCCTCGGGGTTTCTCCAGTCTCCTTTAGGCCAGTAAATCTGGTCTTTTTTGTGTGAGTTAGAATTATGTTCTACTTCCTTCTCCAGCTCTGTCCAGAACCTCTGTTGTGATCCTGGTCAGAGCAGTCAGTGGTGGTAGCTGGGCACCATCTAGCTGTACTGGACTCAGCCCGGTGGAGGCCTTGGTAGCTGTGGACAATTAGTCCTTCGGACTAATCTTTTCCTTGTATCCTGTTCTCTTCTTTCTTGCTTGCTCCCAAAGGGATGAGACAAGTGTAGTATCTTAGATGGCCGCTCACAGGCTTTTAAGACCCCAAACACTACTCACCAAGGTAGAATGTAGAGCATTGTCTTTATAAGCTGTGTCATGCCAATTGAGCTAGATGTTCCCTGAGACAATGGCCCCCACAGCCCTCCACCCAGCAGTTCAGTCCCTCAGGAAGTTTGGATGTATCTATGGGACTTCCATGACCTTTCCTTGTACAAGTTGTGCTAGTTTCCCCTGTATTGTGTACTGTCTCACCCTTCACCCAAGATACAACTTATCTATTGCCTATTTAGTATTTCCACCCCACCCCTCCCATCCCTGGTAACCAACAAAGATTGTTACATTTTGTGTGTGAACTTTTTCATGGGTTTTTACAATAGAGGTCTCATACAATATTTGTCCTTTTGTGACTGACTTATTTCACTCAGCATAATCTCCTGCAGTTTCATCCATGTTATGAGATGCTTCACAGATTCATTGTTGTTCTTTCTCCTTGCACAGTACTCCATCATGTGTATATACCATAGTTTGTTTATCCATTCATCTGTTGATGGGCATCTAGGTTGTTTCTACCATTTTGCTATTTTGAACAATGCTGCCATGAACATAGGTGTGCATATGTCTATTCGAGTGATAACTCTTATTTCTCTAGGATGTATTCCTAGGAGTGGACTTGCTGGATCGAATGGTATGTCTATTTCTAGCTTTCTGAGGAAGCGCCATATTGTTTTCCAAAATGGTTGTATCATTTTGCCTTCCCATCAGCAGTGCATAAGAGTTCTGATTTCCCCACAGCCCCTCCAACATTTGTTATTTCCAGTGTTTTTGATTCGTGCCGTTAATGCCGGGGTGAGATGGTATCTCATTGTGGTTTTAATTTGCATTTCTCTAATGGCTAGTGATCGCGAGCATTTCCTCATGTGTCTGTTGGCCATTTGAATGTCTTCTTTGGTGACGTGTCTGTTAATTTCCTTTGCCCATTTCTTAATTGGATTATGGTCTTTTTGTTGTAGAGGTGTTCAATTTTCTTGTAGATTATAGAGATTAGACCTTTGTCTGACTTGTACTGTCCAAAAATTTTTTCCCAGTCTATATGTTCTCTTTTTACACTTTTGGTGAAGTCTTTGGAAGAGCATAGGTGTTTGATTTTTAGAAGATCCCAGTTACCTAGCTTATCTATAGGGGTTTGTGCATTGATAGTTATGGTTTGTATCCTGTTAATGCCATGAAGTGTTGGTCCTATTTCTTCTTCTATAAACTTTATAGTTTTAGGCTTTATATACAGGTCTTTGATCCATTTTGAAGTAGTTTTTGTATACGGTGTGAGGTATGGGTCATGTTTCATTTTTTTGCAGATGGATATCCAGTTTTGCCAGCACCATTTGTTAAAAAGACTATCTTTTCCGCATTTGATGAAATTTGGGCCCTTGTCGAAGATCAGGTGACCGTAGGTGGATGGATTTACATCTGTGTTCTCAATTCTGTTCCATTGGTCAATGTATCTGTCGTTGTATCAGTACCAGGCTGTTTTGACTACTGTAGCTGTATAGCAGGTTCTGAAGTCAGGTGGTGTAAGTCCTCCAACTTTATTCTTCTTCTTCAGTAGTGCCTTACTTATTCGGGGCTTCTTCCCTTTCCATATAAAGTTAATGATTAGTTTTTCCATCTCTTTGAAGAATGTTGTTGGTATTTGGATCGGGATTGCATTGTATTTGTAAATTGCTTTGGGTAGAATTGTTATTTTCACAATGTTGAGTCTGCCTATCCATGAGCATGGTATGTTTTTCCATTTATGTAGATCCTTTTGGGTTTCATGCAGTACTGTTTTGTAGTTTTCCTTGTATAGTTCTTTTACATCCCTAGTCAGATTTATTCCTAAGTATTTTATCTTTTTAGGGGCTATTGAAAATGGTATTGTTTTCCTGATTTCCTTTTCATCGTTCTCCTTACCGGTGTATAGGAATCCAACTGATTTTTGAATGTTTATCTTGTATCCTGCTACTCTGCTGAATCTTTCTATTAGTTCCAATAGATTTCTCGTGGAGTCTTTAGGGTTTTTTATGTATAGTATCATATCATCTGCAAACAGGGACAGTTTAACATCTTCATTACCAATTTGGATGCCCTTTATTAATTTTTCTTGCCTTATTGCTCTAGCTAGAACTTCCAGCACAATGTTAAATAGGAGTGGTGATAAAGGGCATCCTTGTCTTGTTCGTGTTTTCCAGGGGAATGTTTTCAGCCTCTCTCCATTAAGAATGATGTTGACCGTTGGTTTTGCATAGATGCCCTTTATTATGTTGAGAAATTTCCCTTCTATACCTATTTTATTGAGAGTTTTTATCAGGTATGGGTGTTGGACTTTGTCAAATGCCTTTTCTGCGTCAATCGAGATGAACATGTGATTCTTTTCTTTCCTTTTATTTATGTGGTGGATTACATGGATTGATTTTCTAATGGTGAACCATCCTTGCACACCTGGTATGAATCCTACTTGGTTGTGGTGTATTATTTTTTTGATATGATGCTGAATTCTATTGGCTAGAATTTTGTTCAGAATTTTTGCATCTATATTCATGAGAGATATTGGTCTGTAATTTTCTTTTTTTGTGATGTCTTTTCCTGGTTTTGGTATCAGCGTTATGCTGGCTTCATAGAATGAATTTGGAAGTGTTGCTTCCTCTTCTATGCTCTGAAATAGCTTGAGTAGTACTGGTACAAGCTCTTCTGTAAATGTTTTGTAGAATTCTGCAGTGAAGCCATCTGGGCTAGGGCATTTTTTGGTTGGGAGTTTTTTTTATTACCTTTTCAATCTCTTCTCTTGTTATGGGTCTGTTCAGATTTTCAACATCACTTTGTTGTAGTTTGGGTAGGCCGTGTGTTTCTAGAAATGTATCCATTTCCTGTAGGTTTTCAAATTTGTTGGAGTATAGTTTTTCATAATATTCTGTTATAATCCTTTTTATTTCAGTTGGATCTGTTGTAATGTCCCCCATTTCATTTCTTATATGGGTTATTTGTGTCCTCTCCTGTTTTTCTTTTGTCAGTCTGGCCAGTAGTTTGTTGATTCTTTCAAAGAGCCAACTTTTGGTTTTGTTGTTTCTTTCTATTGTTTTTCTGTTCTCTATTTCATTTATTTCTGCTCTGATCTTTTCTATTTCCTTTCTTCCGGTGGTTGTGGGCTTTTTTTGCTGTTCTCTTCGTATTTGTTTGAGTTCTGTAGTTAATGTTTTGATTTTGTCCCTTTCTTCTTTTTTGATATGTGCATCTATTGCTATAAATTGTCCTCTGAGGACTGCCTTTGCTGTGTCCCAAAGGTTTTGGTATGATGTGTTTTCATTCTCATTTGATTCTAGGAATTTTTTTATTCCATCTCTCATTTCTTCTATTACCTGGTGATGTGTAAGCAGGGTATTATTCAGTTTCCATGCAACTGATTTTTTTTCCTTGCTCTTTCTAGTGTTAATTTCTACCTTGATGGCATTGTGGTCAGAGAAGATACTTTGAATTATCTCAACGTTTTGGATCTTGTTTAGGATTGCTCTGTGGCCCAAGATATGTTCTATTCTGGAGAATGTTCCATGTGCATTGGAAAAGAATGTGTACTTTGCAGCTGTTGGATGGAGTGTTCTATATATGTCTATGCGGTCAAATTGGCTGATCATGCCCTTTAGGTCTTCTGTATCTTTGCTGAGTTTCTTCTTAGTTGTTCTGTCCTTTACTGAGAGTGGTGTGTTGAAGTCTCCTAGAATTATTGTGGAACTGTCAATTTCTCTTTTCAGTGTTGTTAGAGTTTGTTCTATGTATTTTGGGGCCCTGTCATTGGGTGCATAGATGTTTATTATGGTTATGTCTTCATGATGGATTCTCCCCTTAATCATTATATAGTGTCCTTCTTTATCTTTTATGGTAGATTTCGTTTTGAAGTCTATTTTATCTGCAATTAGAGTTGCCACTCCTGCTCATTTTTGATAGTTGTTAGCTTGATATATTTTTTTCCAACCTTTGACTTTTAATAAATTCACGTCTTTGTTTCTAAGGTTTGTCTCTTGTAGACAGCATATTGATGGATCTTGTTTTCTTATCCATTCTGTCACTCTCCGTCTCTTTATGGGTGCATTGAGTCCATTTACATTCAGTATAATTATTGATAGATGTGAGTTTGTTGCTGTCATTTTGTAATGCTTTTTTTTTGTTGTTGTTGTGCTGAAGTTTTCTTTGTTCTTCTTACTCTCTTGTGCTGAGTTACTTTTGTTTGTGGATTTTTTTTTTCATTTCTTTTGTTTTTTCTGAGTCTTTATGTTTTTCCTCTTTTTTTATGAGTATGTTTGTTAACTTTCTTTTTGGTTACCATGAATTTTACCCTTATCTTTTTAAGTTTGAAGCAGTCTACCATTGCTTGGTATTGCCTTGCCTTCCACTCCATTAGAAGGTTTTGTACCTATGCCGTTTATTCCCTCTTTTATTGTTTTGTTGTTGTTGTCATTTACTGATTAAGTTCTCTGATTACCAGTTGTATTTCTTTTGGTTTTGGATAGTCCTCTAGTGTTCATTTCCTAGATTGGTATCTGGCTGGTACGATCCTTCATCCTAGGTTCGGCTTGTGAGCTGAAGCTGTTTGTCCTCAGATCGAAGAACTCCCTTTAATAATTCTTGTAAGTTTGGTTTGACTTTTACATAGTCCCTTAATTTCTGTGTATCTGGAAATGACCTAAATTCACCATCAAATTTGAATGAGAGTTTTGCAGGATATATTATTCTTGGCTGGCAATTTTTTTCTTTCAAGATTTTATATATGTCATCCCATTGCCTTCTTGCCTGCATGGTTTCTGCCAAATTATCTGAGCTTAGTCTTACTGTTTCTCCTCTGTTTGTGACTTCTTGTTTTTCACTAGCTGCTTTCAGGATTCTTTGTTTGTCTTTGGTTTTGGCGAGTGTGAATATGATATGCCTTGGTGATTTTCTTTTGGGATCTCTTCTATATGGGGTTCGTTGAGCTTCTTGGATGGTCAGCTTTTCATCTTTCATGATATTGGGGAAGTTTTCTGTCGGCATTTCTTCAATGATCCTCTCTGTGTTTTCTGTTTTCTCCCCTTGTTCTGAAATTCCAATCACTTAAAAATTTTTGCTTTTGAATGTATCCCACATAACTCTCAGGGTCTCTTCATTTTTCTTTGTTCTTTTTTCTGAGTTTTCCTCAAACAGAGTTGTATCCAAGTGTTTGTCTTCAATCCCACTGATCTTATCTTCCACCATTTCAAGTCTGCTTCTCAGCCCTTCTATGACACCGTCCATTTCTGAAATCTTGTTGTTTATCTTTTGGATTTCTAATTGTTGTCTTTGTATAATTTCTAGTTGTGAGTTTATTTTGGCATTTTGTTCCTGTGTTATTTTCCTGAATTCTTCCAATTTTTTGTCTGTATTTTCCATGAATTTGTCTATTTTTTCCTCAAGTTTGTCAGCTTTTTGCCTCAGCTCTTGGAGAATTCTGAGTATTAGAGATTTGAATTCCCTATCAGGTAGTTCAAGTGCATTTTCTCCCACTGGAGAGTCATCTGGTGTTTTATTTTGGATGCCTACTGGAACCATCCTGTCCTGTTTTTGTAAATGTTTTGATATTGTCTGCTGTCTTCGGGGCATTCAGTAGTTATTTTTCTCATTTATTGATTTTAGATTTGTTTGTTTTGTCCTTTTTTTTTTTTTAATTTGACTATATCTGAGCAGGCAGACTGTGTGTTCTTTGTTATTTGGTTTTCTTTGGGTAGAATACTTTTTGCCTCCTTCTCTAACTGGCAGGGTAAATCACTCAGATATGGTATGGCAGGGCAGGTCTAGCTGAAAAAGAGTTACTGGGATTGGTTGTTTGTGGCACTTACTACAGCCACCAGAGTGTGTCGGTAATCAGTGCAGGGCAGGTTTCAGTAGGCTGTGCCTGTGCTGCTTGGTGGTGTTATGTCAAGCGCACAGTGCCGGTAGGCAGGATGCAGGGGGGAGATTGTTATGTGTGGAGCTAAGATGGATATGGGAGAGAAGAGAGAGGAACAGGAGCCAAAAACATACAAACAAACAAAAAAGAATGCTAGAGGAGCTTGCCGTTGGAGTGGGGAGATGAGAGACTATAAAACGGAGAAAAACAGAAAGGGGAAGAGGAAGGAAAAAAAGAATAAATAAATAAAAATTGGAAAGGTTAAAGAACCGAGAAGTTCCCAGGGATCCCACCAGTGCAGCTATGAGTTCTTGGGAAGTCGCCCTCAGTTGTTACAGTACAGCCTGTCTAGAAGGCATAGAGGTATACAATGCCAGGTGTTCAGAGAACAGAAAGAGAAGGAAGATATAGAGAGACGATAAACTGAGCAATGAAGAAAGACAAAAAGGGGAAAAGAGGGAAAAGAAAACAAACAAATTAAAAAAAAAAAAAAAAGAACAAGAAAGGCCACCCAAAAAACAGAAAAAAAAACCAATGAAGAAAGAAATGCCCTCAGGTATCCCTCTGCACATCTGTGCAAGCCGAGGGGGAGTCTCCTTGCCACACAGCACCACCTGGCCAGAAAGAGCTCTGAACGCAAGAAAAGGAAAAGAAAACAAACGAAGAATTCAAAACAAATGAAGAATTCAAAAAAACAAATGAACAAAAGCCCCGGGACTCCACCAGCACAGCATCTCAGACCGGGAAGCAGCTCCACACTTGAACAGAGCTCCACAACCTCTCAGGAAGAAGCAAAGATGGCGCACGGAGCCAGGTATTTGAGCAAAAGGAGGGGTAGGTGGTGAGAGGTAAGGAAGAAATCAAAAGAAGCAGAAAAAAAAAGCAACACTAGCAGCCAACAAATGGCACTCAAAGAGCCAGCTAGTGTGCTCTGGTGTTTCTTGGACAAGAGACTGTGTCCACAGGAAGCAGAGTGGGCCGAGTGTGGGTGCAGAAGGGTAGGGAGTAGGAAAGTATATATCACAAATTACCAGAGCTTTGCAGCCCCTCAGGAAGAAGCAAAGATGGCGCATGGAGCCAGGTATTTGAGCTAAAGGAGGAGGAGGTGGCGAGAGGTAAGGAAGAAATCAAAAGAAGCGGAAAAAAGCAACACCAGCAGCCAACAAATGGCACTTAGAGAGCTGGCCCGTTTGGGTGTGTGGAATCCAAGCAGCCGGTGTTTCCCGGTCAAGAGATTGTGGCCGCGGGAAGCAGAGGAGGCCAAGTGGGGGTGAAGAAGGGTGGGGGATGGGAAAGGGTATATTTCAAATTACCAGTTGTTTTGTCTCCCGCTGGACCCTCCGTGAGGCTGCTTTCTTGTACCCCCTGTTTGCTGGTCTCCGATAGGAGTCCAAGATGGCAGATCCACGCTGCATTAGCTGGTACAGGACCTCTGCATGAATCTCTCCTCGCTCTCTGTTCTCTGTCAGTTTTCTCACTCCATTTGGTGCTTGGCTGAGTTCTTTATCTCTTGGTTTGATGTTTTAGGGTTTCAGGATTGTTGTATTCTCTGTTCGGCTTAGTTTTTCAGATCTTTGCTGTGGAGAGATGGCGTGGTGCTTCTGCCTAGAATGCCATTTTGCCGGAACTCTCCAATACAGCTTAATTTGAGCCTTTCTGTCTCATTACCCATATCTAGAAATCCTTTTCCCTTCTTCTCTGTCAAATGTTTTCATATTT
The DNA here is from genome assembly GCA_030035585.1 of Dugong dugon. Lineage (NCBI taxonomy): Eukaryota > Metazoa > Chordata > Mammalia > Sirenia > Dugongidae > Dugong > Dugong dugon. Next base: position 13,913,264 of record CM057465.1, read on the forward strand.
CCTATAAACTTTAGAGCATGGATCAGAATAACCTACAGCTCTTGAGCATTTAATATGCTTATGATGAACTGCAGTGTAATCAAATAAATCAATTAGTTGATTAATTGTTTATTGATTACTATAAACACTATGTTAAACATTGAAAGATTACAAAATAATTACTTAAAATTGTTATTTTTATGACAGACTCTAGGCTGAAAGAAGAGAACACCAGAAAGATGTTTTACTGACTATGCAAAGTCATTCAACTGTGTTGATCTTAAGGAATTATGGATACTACTGTGAACAATAGAAGTCCTAGAACACTTACTCATGCTCATGTGGAACCTGTACATAGACCAAGAGGCAGTCGTTCAAATAGGACAGGGGGATACTACATGGTTTAAAATCAGAAAGCTGCTTGTCAGGGCTATATCCTTTAACCATACTTATTCAATCTCTATGCTGAGCAAATAGTCCAAGAAGCTGGACTGTATGAAGAAAAAGGGCTGCATCAAGATTGGAGGAAGACTCATTAATAACCTGTGATATACATATGACATAACATTGCTTGCTGAAAGTGAAGAGGACTTGAATGAATAAGGAAGACCAAATAAAAAATGATGCATTTGAATTACGGTGTTAGCAAAGAATGTTGAATATACTATGAAGTTCCAGAAGAATGAACAAATATGTCTTGGAAGAAGTACAGCCAGAATGCTCCTTAAAAGCGAAAATGGTGAGACTTCATCTCACATACTTTGGACATGTTATCAGGAAGGACCAGTCCCTGGAGAAGGACATCTTGCTTGGTAAAGTAGAGGGTCTTCTTACCTCATTATAATGCAGCTCTCTTGATTTCTACTTAAATGGAGATAAACAGTGTTTAGCTTGACAGGTAGTTGTGAAGTTTCAATAATAATAATAACAACAACTACAACAATAGTAAAATAATACCTGACATTCACATACTGCTTAGGGTATACTAGACACTGTTTTAAACACTTTATATACATCTATTCATTTCTTTTTCTCTCAATAATCTGTGAGGTAAGAACTGTTCCACTTTATGGTGGGACAGACTGAGGTACAGGGTAGTTAAGTAAACTTGTCCAAGTCTGCACAGCTAATAAGTGGCAAAATGAGAGTGCAAAGGTAGGCAATCTGGCTTTAGGGTCCATGCTCATGTACTGAGCCATATTGTAACAGGTTTGTCCCATTTAATAGATTTTTGCATTTAAGCTTTACAATAACTGATGGGGAAATTGACCTTAGAGAGGTAAAATAACAAAAGACATTTTGGAAAAGAAAGAGATTCCACAGGACTGGACCTACAGAAAGTACTCAAAAACATTGGTTTTAACAATGTCCAACAAGAGAAGCTTACAAACAGCCTGCAGGCCAAATCTGGCCTGCTGCTTGTATTTTGTAAATAAAGTTTTATTGGAACACAATCATACACATTCATTTAGGTATTATCTACTGACACTGGTAGCACAGTGGTTAAGAGCTAGGCTGCTAACCAAAAGGTCAGCAGTTCAAATTCACAAGTTATTCCCTGGAAACCCTATGAAGCAGTTCTGTTCTGTACTATAGGGTTGCTATGAGTCAGAATTGACTTGACAGCAATGGGTTTGGTTTTTTTCCCCCACACTAAAATGACACCATTAAGTAGTTGTTACAAAGACTTTGTGGCTCCAAAGCCTAAAATATTTACTATCTGGTCCTTTATAGAAAAGTTTTCCAGCCCCAAGTCTACACCATACCTGAACAGTAAATGGGCTCTGCAATTAACATTAGCATCATACAGTAAGAGAAATGGTTTTTTACTGTTTCCTGCCTAAATCACTATTTCTTTGAAATCCTGTTTATGTTTTCTGAAAGGAGACTAGAAGCTTCTGTAAGAACTAATTGTTTTATTACCTCCTGTACTTCAAATCAGCACAGCAGTCCTTTACCACCACCACAACCTCCCCCCACGCCTCCACCCCATCATATTGATTCCCTCTTTGGCAGATGTTAAGCTGCTTGGGCCAACTGATATATTCTTTAAAAGCTGTTGCAAATCAAAGTTGGGTACATCAAACCACATTTTCTATCCATTTGTATTATAAATGAATTATCCACTTGAAAGAACCCATAACTCCACAAAATTTTGTGTACCTGCTTTTTCACAACGGCATCTCCCCACTTCCCCCAATACTAGCACTATTTTTGCCCAGTTGTCATTGTCCTACAGAAAGAGCGTCTAAGTTGCTTTCAATTGTGGAAGCTACTTTAAAACAAAAGAAAACAAGCAAACCATGTATAATGTCTCATAAAATGACTAATCTTTCTGTAATTAGGTAATTGCTAACGTTTAGTATTATACATTTTCTAAAATCGAGGCACACTTACATGTGAACAACAGTGAATATTTATGGCTACCTGTTGTTGTTGTTAGGTACCATCAAGTTGGTTCCGACACATAGGGACCCAGTGAACAACAGAAGGAAACACTGCATGGTCCTGCGCCATCCTCACAATTGTTGCTGTTTGAACCCATTGTTGCAGCCACTGTGTCAATCCAACTCATTGGGAGTCTTCCTCTTTTTCGATGATCTTCTACTTTATCAAGCATGATGTCCTTCTCCAGGGCCTGGTCCCTCCTGATAACGTGTTCAAAGTATGTGAGATGAAGTCTCACTATCTTCACTTCCAAGGAGCACTCTGGCTGTATTTCTTCCAAGACAGATTTGTTCATTCTTCTGACAATCTATGATATATTCAGTATTCTTCACGAACACTGTAATTCAAAAGTATCAATTCTTTTTCAGTCTTCTTTATTCATTGTTCAGCTTGTACATGCATATAAGGTGATTGAAAATATCATGGCTTGGGTCAGGCTCACTTTAGTCCTCAAAGTGACAACTTTGCTTCTCAACCCTTTAAAGAGGTCTTTTGTGGCACCTTTGCCCAATGCAAAGTGTCATTTGATTTCCTGACTGCTGCTTCCATGGGTGTTGATTGTGAATCCAAGTAAAATGAAATCCTTGACAATGTCAATCTTTTCTCCATTTATCATGATGTTGCTTATTGATCCAGTTGTGAGGATTTTTGTTTCCTTTATGTTGAAGTGTAATCCATACTGAAGGCTGTAGTCTTTGGACTAACTACTTTATGACAAATAATGTGTTGGGTGACATTAATGATTTTTCTCCATCACTCAGAGATGTCAATCAATGGCAATGCTAAGGTTATCAAAGCCCATTCTCATCATCATTATTATTTAAAATAGTAATAAATAACACAAGTGTTTACAATATGCCAAGCACTCTTTTAAGTGTTTCACATGTATAATCGAATCATCCCAACCGCCCTATGAATTCATTTGAATTATTGTCCTCTTTTGTGAAGAAAAAAACACAGGAGCTAAGTAACTTGCTTATGGTCATACAGCTAGTCAAATCTCTTTTAGGCCAAGTCTATGTTGTGATGTGTATTTTACATCAACATAGGAAAAAAGTCAGTCCATTCACTTCAATTAAAATAGGAAGGTTAATTGATGGGTTTCTTTTATTTTTTAAGTGGGTTGTAATGCTGTAAAACTATATCTTAGAGTATTATGATTCTTTTAAGCTACAGTGATATGTCTAAAAACTGGAGTTCTATTAGTGAAAGATGACATTTGGGATATTAGAATTCACCTACTTAAGACCAGAAAATTGAGAAATGTGAGGTAAAATCTAAATATTTGGAGGTGGGACCAAGATGATGGAGTAGTCAGATGCTTCCTGTGGTCCCACTTACAACAAAGACCCAAAAAAACAAGTCCATTGATTATATGTGAGAATCTAGGGGCCCTGAACTTCAAAGGTAAAGTTGAGGAATTGGACCAACTGGCAGGGAGAGGGAGAGATTGGTCAGAGGCAGCAAGGAGTTGCCAGACCCAACCCTGTGGGAGTCCTTCAGGCCTGATTGGCTTGTGTGTTCGGTGAGACAAGCAGTGGTGCTCAGGAGGTGTTTTCCACATTGGGACAGACCCAGCAAAAGAGAGTCTACTTGAGCATCCAGAACCAGTGAAAAGTAGCGCTCTATCAGCAAAAGATAAGTACTTGCGTCTGACCTACTGCACAGATGAAAAAACACCTCATTTGGGAAAGACCTCTCTCCCATTTACCTCCCCACTCCCTGCTCTGCACTGAGTCCGGGATGGCTTCAGCGACTGCTGAGTCCCCTGGGCCAGAATTAGGACTCATCATGCGACCTGAGCCATTCTCCCGGCCTTGGAGAGGGAACAAATTAACAAACAGGAAAAAATAAGCTGCCAGCTCCCCTAAGCCAGGAACTCAGGTTAGGCACAGCTCCTTTGTCTAGGCACAGGCATAAGGGAATCATGGACTTTAAATGCTTTTCACTCTTGTATAGACATGTGTGGGCCCATTTCAACACTGTAGGCCCTCATTAAAACAGTGCAACAGAGTATATACCTGAAGCCTAACTTCAATGATACCAGCTATATGCTGAAGTGGCAGGTTTGTGACATTTGACACTGCTCTGCCCATTAAGCAGGGTCTTCATCTATCCACGTCAGGGGCCTGAGGACTGGTGGCTCCACCCATGCCACCTAGTCACCCACAACAGGGGTCCAAGAATAAGTGGTGCCCCCTAGTCCTTACAGCCAACAGCATTGGGTGCTCATAGTCCAGCTGCAAAATCTACCCACCTATGTGCTCTAGGGAGCAGGGACCAGCTTTTCTCCCAGACAGTCAGAGCCAGCCGTCAGCCCCCTGCCTTGCTCAGCATGTGACCCCTTACTGCAGCCAGATACCTGTGCCTACACCAATCACTCGTGCCTGTCTAGGACTGTGGGTGAGAGTCTGCACCAGACACTTGGTGACTGACTACCTGGATGGACACCTGAGCTGAATTCATACAAGAAAAGTAAACAGACTCCGGGGCTCACATACGTAGTAACAGATCTAACCACCTGGTGACTGGATGTAAGAGCTTCAAAGGTGCCAATAATCAAACAAGCTCACAGGAGCAGCCTATTTGGGCAAATGAAAATGAAACAAAACAAGAAGCTAGGACACAGTAAGAACAGAAAATAAATAAATATAATAACTTATTGATGGCTCGGAGATAACAGTCAATCTCAAATCACATAAAAAGGCAGACTATGATGGCCTCAGCAAGCTCCCAAAATAAAGAATCAAGAAATTTTCTGGAGGAAGAGAATTTCTTGGAATTACCAGAGGTAGAAGACAGAAGATTAATATACAGAACTCTTCAAGAGATCAGAAAAGATATCATGCAAAATGCAAAACAAGTCAAGAAACATACAGACAAAGCAACAGAAGAACTTAAGGTTATTCAAGAGCATAACAACAAATTTAATAGGCTGCAAGAATCCACAGGGAGAGAGCAATCAGAAATCCAGAATATTAACAATAAAATTTCAGAACTAGACAACTCAATAGAAAGTCATAGGAGCAGAATTGAGGCAATGGAAGTCAGAATTAGTGAGATTGAAGATAAAGCTCTTGACACCAACTTATCTGAGGAAAAATTAGGTAAAGGAATTTTTAAAAAAATGAAGAAACCCTAAGAATTATGTGGGACTCTAACAAGAGGAATAAACTATGAGTGATTAGAGTACCAGAATAGGGGGGATAAAAGAAAATACAAAGAGAATTGTTGAAGATTTGTTGGCAGAAAACTTCCCTGCTATCATGAAAGATGCGAAGGTATCTATTCAAGATGCTTATTGAACCCTACATGAGGTAGATCCCAAAAGAAAGTCACCAAGACATATTATAATAAAACTTGCCAAAACGAAAGATAAACAGAGAATTTTAAGAGCAGCTAAGGATAAATGAAAAGTTGTCTGCAAAGGAGAGTCAATAAGACTAAGCTCAGACTACTCAGCAGAAGTCATATAGGCAAGAAGGCAATGGGATGACATATATAAAGCCTTGAAGGAGAAAAATTGCCAGTCAAGAATTACGTATCCAGCAAAACTATCTCTCAAATATGATGGTGAAATTAGGGCATTTCCAGATAAACAGAAGTTTAGGGAATTTGCAAAAACCAAACAAAAAGTACAAGAAATACTAAAGGGAGTCCTCTGGTTAGAAAATCAATAACAGATAACAACCCAAGACTACAACACAAAACAGAGCAACCAGATAACAACCCAGATAGGAAAGTCACAAAAATAAATCAAAGATAAAATGCTGAAAACAGAGAAACAGAGCTATCAGTATGTAAAAGATGACAAAATTAAGACCAAAAAAAGGGACTAAAAAATGTATTCATAGATTTTTCATATGGAGAGGAAGTCAAGGCGAATATAAGGAAATAAAAGACTGGTTTAAACTTAGGAAAATAGGGGTAAATATTAAGGTAACCACAATGGAAACTAACAATCCTACACATCAAAATAAAAAACAAGAAAAACATAAAGAGTCAGCAAATACAAAATCAACAACAATGAAAATATGTAAATAAAAATGACTTAGTACAGAATATTAAGTGGAACAAAGAAACTGCCAACAACACACACAAAAAGACATCAAAATGAAAAAAAAAGACATCAAAATGACAGCACTAAACTCATACCTATCAATAATTACACTGAATTTAAATGGATTAAATGCACCAATAAAGAGACAGAGGGAGCAGAATGGATTAAAAAAAAACCACGATCCGTCTATATGCTGCCCACAAGAGACACACCTTAGACTGAAAGCCACAAACTAAAACTCAAAGGATGGAAAAAATATATCAAGCAAACAACACTCAAAAAAGAGCAGGAGAGGCAATATTAATCTCTGACTTAATAGACTTTAAAGTAAAATCCACCACAAAGGATAAGGAAGGACACTATATAACAATTAAAGGGTCAATATATCAAGAGGACATGACTATAATAAATATTTATGCACCCAATGACAGGGCTCCAAAATACGTAAAACAAACCCTAACAGCACTGAAAAGAGAGACAGACAGCTCCACAATAATAGTAGGAGATTTCAACACACCACTTTTGGTGAAGGACAAAACATCCAGAAAAAGCTCAATAAAGACATGGAAGATCTAAATGTCACAATCAACCAACTTGATCTCATAGACATATACAGAACACTCCACCCAACAGCAGCCAAGTATACTTTCTTTTCCAAAGCCCATGGAACACTCTCCAGAATAGACCACATGCTAGGCCACAAAGCAAGCCTTAACAGAATTCAAAGCATCAAAATTTTACAAAGCATCTTTTCTGACAAGAAATCCATAAAAGTAGAAATTAATAACAGAAAAACCAAGGAAAAAAAAATCACATACATGGAAACTGAACAGAAACTCAGAAACTCAGAACAGAAGCTCAGAAACTACTGGGCTATAGAAGAAATTAAGGATGGAATAAAAAAATTAACAGAATCAAATGAGAATGAAAACATATCCAACCAGAACCTTTGGGACACAGCAAAAGCAGTGCTCAGAGGTCAATTTATAGCATTAAATGCACACATCCAAACAGAAGAAAGGGCCATAATCAAAACATTAACTCTACAACCCAAACAAATAGAAAGAGAGCAGTAAAAGAAGCCTCCGGGCACCAGAAGAAAGCAAGTAATAAAAATTAGAGCACAATTAAATGAAATAGAAAATAAAAAAAACAAAAGAGTTAACAAGACCAAAAGCTGGTTCTTTGAAAAGATCAACAAAATAGACTCAACATTGTGAAAATGTCAATTCTACCCAAAGCGATCTACAGATACAATGCAATCCCAATCCAAATTCCAATGACAGTTTTTAATGAAATGGAGAAACAAATCACCAACTTCCTATGGAAAGGGAAGAGACCCCAGATAAGTAAAGCATTACTGAAGAAGAAGAACAAAGTGAGAGGACTCCCACTACCTGATTTTGGAACCTATTATACCTATTATACTGCCAAGGTAGCCAAAACAGCCTGGTATTGGTACAACAACAGATACATAGACCAATGGAACAGAATTGAGAATCCAGACGTAAATTAATCACCTGTGAGTGGCTGATATTTGACAAAGGGAAAAAGTCTAACAAATGGTGCTGGCATAACTGGGTATACATCTGCAAAAAACTGAAACAAGACCCATACCTCACAGAATGCACAAAAATTAATTCAAAATGAATCAAAGACCTAAATATAAAAAGCGATAAAGATCATGGAAGAAAAAATAAGGACAACTCTAGGAGCCCTAATACATGGCATAAACAATACAAACCATAAGTAACGAGGCACAAACATCAGAAGAGAAACTAGATAACTGGGAGCTCCTAAAAATCAAACACTTATACTCATCGAAAGACTTCACCAAAAGAATAAAAACACTACCTGTAGACTTGAAAAAAATTTTTGGCTATGACAAATCTGATCAGCATCTACTCTCTAAAATCTACAGTATACTGCAACACCTCAACAACAAAAAGACAAATAACCCAATTAAAAAATGGGTAAAGGATATGAACAGGTACTTCACCAAAGAAGACATTCAGGTAGCTAACATACACATGAAGAAATGCTCACGATCATTAACCATTAGAGAAATGCAAATCCAAACTGCAATGAGATACCACCTATCATGGATTGAATTGTGTCCCCCAGAAATGTCTGTTGGCTTGACTGGGTCATGAGTCCCAATATTGTATGAAGGTGTAATCTGATGTGATTTCCTTATGTGTTGTAAACTCTATCACTATGAGGAGGTTATACTGATGATGTCTATGAGATTGGATAGTGTCTTAATCTCAGCTCTTTTGAGATATAAAAGAGAGAAATGAGCAAACACATGGGAACCTCATACCACCAAGAAAGCAGTGCCAAGAGCAGAGCGCATCCTTTGGACCTGAGGTTCCTGCGCAGAGAAACTCCTGGACCTGGGGGAGATTGATGACACAGACCTTCTTTCAGAGCTGAGAGAGGGCCTTCCCCTGGAACTGGTGCCCTGAATTTGGACTTGTAGCCTACTGGACTGTGAAAGAATAAATCTCTCTTTGTTAAAGCCATCCATTTGTGGTATTTCTGTTATAGCAGCACTAGATGACTAAGACACCATCTCACCCCAACAAGGCTAGCATTAATCCAAAAAACACAAAATAATAAATGCTGGAGAGGTTGTAGAGAGACTGCAACACTTATACACTGTTGGTGGGAATGTAAAATGGTACAACCACTTTGGAAATCCATTTGGCAATTCCTTAAAAAGCTAGAAATAGAAGTACCATACTATCCAGCAATCCCACTCCTTGTAATATATCCTAGAGAAATAAGAGCCATCACATGAATAGGTAAATGCACACCCATGTTCACTGCAGCAATGCTCACAATAGCAAAAAGATGGAAACAACCTATGTGCCCATCAGCGGATGAATGGATAAACTAATTATGGTATATTTACAGAATGGAATACTATACAATGATAAAGAACAATGATGAATTTGTGAAACATCTTATAATATGGAGGAATCTGGAAGGAATTATGCTGAGTGAATTTAGTCAGTCTCAGAAGGACATATATTGTATAAGACCACTATTATAAGAACTCAAGAAAAGATTTAAACGAAACATTCTTTGATGGTTACAAGGTTGAGGAGGGAAGGAGAAGGGTATTCACTAACTAGATAGTAGACAAGAATTATCCTAGGTGAAGGGAAGGACAACGCACACTACAGGGGAAGTCAGCACAACTGGATTAAACCAAAGCTTGGAAGTTTCCTGAATACAACCAAACACTTCGAGGGACAGAGTAGCAGGGGAGGGGGTGTGGGGACCATGGTTTCAGGGGACATCTAGATCAATTGGCATAACAAAGTTTATTATGAAAATGTTCTGCATCCTACTTCAGTGAGTGGCGCCTGGGGTCTTAAAAGCTAATGAGCAAAGGATGTAGAACAAAATTCTAACTCACAAAAAAAAAAAAAAAAACACCAGATTTACTGGCCTAAAGGAGACTGGAGAAACCCTGAGAGTATGGCCCCCAGACACCCTTTTAGCTCAGTGGTGAAGTTATTTCCGAGGTTCACCATTCAGCCAGGGAGTGGACAGCCCCATAAAACCAAATGGGACTAATGAGGTACAGCAGTCCAGGCACAAGGGCCAGAAGGCAGAAGGGGACAGGAAAGCTGGTGATAGGGAACCCAAGGTTGAGTAAGGATAGTGTTGATGCCTTGTGAGGTTGTTAACCACTATCATCGGGCAACATGTGTACTAACTGTTAAATGAGAAACTATTTTGTTCTGTAAGCCTTCATCTAAAGTGAGAATAGCAGCACAATTAAAAAAGAGTAATTGACGTCACTGAACTGTGCATGTAGAAATTTTTGAAATGGTGTATCTTTGGCTATGTACATTTTCACCAAAAAAAAAAAAAAAAAAGAAGGTTGAGAGGGGAGAGGGTTGACATGTTGTGGGGTTGTTAACCAATGTCATAAAACAATATGTGTACTACTGTTTCATGAGAAACTATTTGTTCTGTAAGCCTTCACCTGAAGTACAATTAAAAAAAAAAAGGTAATGAGCAGCCATCTAAGATGTGCCAATCTGTCCCAACCCACCTGGATCAAAGGTGAATGAACACCAAAGACACAAGGAAAGAATTAGCCCAGGAAACAGAAAGGACCACATAAAGTAGCCTGAGACCAGAAGAACCAAATGGTGCCCGGCTACCACCAGTGACCGCCCTGACAGGGAACACAACAGAAAGTCCCTGACAGAGCAGGAGAAGACTGGGGTGCAGTACTCAAATTCTAGTAAAAAGACCTGACTTAATGGTTTGACTATGACTGGAGGGACCCTGGAAGACATGACCCCCGGAAGTTCTGTTAGCTCAAAACTAAAACCATTCCTGAGGCCAACTCTTTAAACAAAGATTAGACTGGACTATGGGACATAAAATGATACTCATGAAGAGTGAGCTTCTTAGCTCAAGTAGATACATGAGACTAAATGGGAAGCTCCTGTCCGGAGGCAAGATGAGAAGGTGGAGAGGGTCAGGAGCTGGTTGAATGGACACAGGAAATCAAGGGTGGAAAGAAGGCGTGTGCTGTCACAGTATATGGAGAGCAACTGGGGTCACATAACAATGTGTATAGAAATTTTTGTATGAGACACTAACTTGAATTGTAAACTTTCACTTAAAGCACAATAAAAAAAATCTAAATATTTTTGCTTCATTCATTATTCAGCATTTACTCATTGAGGCTTTGCTACAGTCTATTCCTTTATTATTCTTTATATTGATAAACAGGGAGGTATTCAACAAGCAAGTGGATATATCACTAAACTGAAGATTATGAAAACCTTTCTAAGCAACATAAACAGGGTGGTGGTGTAAAGAATAATATGGACATCATAAAGGTTGGTAAGATAAGGATCTTCTGAGAAGAAGTTTAAGCTTATAGCATAAGAAGGAAAAAGAGTCTGCCATACAAAAGGATGTAGAAGGGGGTTACACAGGCAAGTAGAATGAACAGCATTTTCAACGACTATGAGACAGGAAAGATCTTGACCTTAAACTCACTGATTCATGGGCTTTATTCCTCCAGAAGAAAGTTCTGTGGCCATCCACTTGCTTACTTCTGCTGGCCCCTATTAGCAAAACCACACGAGCTTATTAAAACATTTCCATTGTTAGAGTGATTAATAGTTATTGTGGTTGCATTTAAAAAGAATTATAATATAGATAATAATTACTATATAACTATCTTTTTTAAAACCACACACATTTGTAGCGATAGGATTGCATTGTGTACCCTTCAGCAGACTCTTGGAGATCTGAATTTGAGGCCCTTGAGGAGGGGCAGCTACAGTCCTGGCACATCAAACCAATTCCTAATTCAGCCTCTTGCTGACTCTTGAAATTGAGGCAATTTCTGTAACTGGCTGTGTGTTGCTCTGATGCTGGAAGCTATGCCACCAGGATTTCACATACCAGCAGGTTCACCCATGGCGTACAGATTTCAGCAGAGCTTCCAGATTAAGGCAGACTAGGAGGAAAGGCCTGGTGATCTACTTCCAAAAATTAGCCAATGAAAACCCTATGTATAACAGAGTATTGCCTGATGTATGCTGGAAGAGCAGCCTGCCAGGTTGGAAAAATCTGTTAAAACCTGTTGCTGTCAAGTCGATTCCAACTCATAGCAACCCTATAGGACAGAGTAGAACTGCCCCATAGGGTTTCCAGGGAGCGCCTGGTGGATTCGAACTGCCAACCTTTTTGGTTAGCAGTCATAGCTCTTAACTGCAACACCACCAGGTTGGAAGGCACTGCAGATATGACTGGGGAAGTGGTGCCTTCTCAAAGCAGTTGTTAGTTGCCATCCAGTGTATCCTGACTCTTGGTCACCTAGAGTCAAGCTTAGCGATGCATACTGCTTTCGGGACCGCCATTTGCTGATGTAGCACAACTCAGGAAGTTGCAAACATCCCTTATTGATTGAAATGTTAAGTGTACAAAATATGAATCAAGGTTGGATTCGCACAATAGCCATAAGAATGGACTCAAACATACGAATGATCATGAAGAAGGCACAGAACTAGGCAACGTTTTCTTCTGTTGTACATAATAAGGTCACCATCAGTCAGAGCTGACTGGATGGCACCTAACAACAACTTTGAATTTTAGTTTATTTACTAGCAAAAAACATGTACTTAAATACTACTGTGAAAATTGACTAAAATATTTTTAAAGCACCTGGCAGTATGCTGGGCACAAAATAGGCTTTCAAATATTACTTATAATATCTTATAAAAGCAGATCTGCTATATATGTTCATAATAGTAATAATTCATATATATTGAGATGCACCAGATACTCTTCTAAGAGTTTATCCTCACAACAATTCAATGGAGTAGGCAGCAATTTTACATATTTCTTTATTTTATATCACAGGAAAATATGCAACTTGCCCAAGATCACAGAAAGGGTAAGTGGCAGAGCCAAGATTCAAGCTAGGAAGTCTGGCGTTGGAACTTGTGTTTTTAATAACTACCTTCAAAATATATTATCTCATTTAGAAATAAATCAGTAAAAAACGAATCTTGCCAGTCTCTTAGGTAAGCAACACAATGAAATGTGAATTGCATTAGGTGTGAAATCTGAAGCTAAGAGACTTTGCTTGCTTCACACAGAACCAATGCATTCTATTTATAAGTCACCTCTGCAGCAGATTAAGGCCAGTTTTCAGAAGTAATGTCTTCCTCCCCGCTAAAAAAGACAAATTGGCCATTAAGATATACCACTTGTTATTATAAAGGGTCCTGCATGTGTATTGCATAAGAGATTTACACAGCAATTTATTGTCACGCAGATTACAGCATGTAAATTTCCAAAAATCAACTTGGCGTCACTGGAAAAATCACACCCCTGAGGCCCAGGCATTGTAGCCGATTCCACAGCAGCTGAATCATAAAGACTTTTATAGATCAATAACCCTCAACCTTGCTGCATTAAAAAGCATCTTCATCAACAAAGAGAGTTTCAGGGAGCCTCAAAAACACGGTGGGATTATTAGAACAGGTGGATTTTTACGTGTGTGTATGTGTTTTATTTTTTGCAAGGTCATTGTTGCACAGCTACATCATGATTTAGTTTTAATATTGAAATATAATACAGTAAAATGGTGTAAGACCCAAATACACGTTAACGTCTTTCTCCTCCTTTTCTGGGGAAAGAATGCTTTTTATACTGATCCCCAAATCGTTAGAGGAGGGATAAGTTACTGAAATGCATTTGGTTTTGCCAGTTGACTGTCTTAAGTTTTTCCGTATTGTGTCCTTAAGCCTTGATTTGCTCATGTGTAAAATTTGAAGATAATAACCACCTCATAAATTCTTGATCCCCAGAGTACATATCCTATTGAGCTACTTACCTGAGAAAAATATGACTGAGATTTATTTTGTAACAATTTACTCCAAGGAAATTGAGATTTCTAGTTACCTGTATTGTATTGTCTAACATAAAAAATAGTAAATTCATATATCTTTCTAATAAAAACGATTAAAAAATTAAGTATTTTTTGAATGATGACCAATTATTATGGCTATTTACATTGGCCAGTGGTTGAAATACTGTATAATGTTAAAAAGATGTGAACTGAGGATGATTTTTAGGTTGCTTCCATCTAATTGTTGGGCATTGATAAGAAGATAGGAAGGAAGGAATATTATTGAGCACCTAACATGTAGCACATTGAATTTGTATAATTCTCACAATAACTATAGTGGCATTATTATCCCTATGTTACAGAGTAGGTTATTGAGACTCAGACTATGAACCAACTAACCCCATTGCCGTAGAGCTGATTCTGACTCGTAGTGACCCTGTAGGATAGAATAAAACTGCCCCATATGGTTTCCAAGGAGTAGCTGGGAGATTCCAAATGCCAGCCTTTATGGTTAGCAGCCATAGCTCTTAACCACTGCACCACCCGGACTCCATTAACTAAGTAGTAGAAATTAATAAAGGCACTAATTAAGTAGAGTAGAAATTTGAACCCAGGTTTGTATGGAGTCCAAAATTCTTTCCAGTCCCTTAAAAACCAAAAAATCTAAACCCATTACAGTTGAGTGGATTCTAACTCATGGCAAAGCCATGTGTTACAGAGTAGAACTGCTTCATAGGGTTTTCTGGGCTATAATCTTTACAGAAGCAGATTCCAGGGCCTTTCTTCCATGGTATCACTGGTTGGGTTCTAACTGCCAGCCTTTAGGTTAGTAGTTGGGCACAAACTGTTTGCACCACCCAGGGACTTTCCAGCCCCTTACTGCCTCTCTATTTTAATTGTTTTGGAGTGATCTTGGCATAATCTAATTGCTTGAATAATAATCAACTATTCTAATGATTACATAATCTGGCACCTACACAACTTGATTATAACGTGGTTGATTTGGTTCAGTGAATATACACTGAGAGGTTTACTTTAAAAGATGGGGCCTATAACCACAGTTGGTTTAACTAATTTCGCTGATACAGTATTAACAAACAAAACAAAAAAGCCCTTTAATACAGTTATACAACTGAATTTACCGTTTAATTCAAACATCGCGCCTATATATATATACTTAGACTAAATATTTATACTTAGATAATTGAAATAGTAAATTATATACACTCTATTCTGTAAAATACAACTGATGAATTTAATGGTAAATGTCACCGAGTATGACATTGAGGAGTTTTCATTAATTCATTAGATATTATAACGGCAGTAGAGCTTATACGAAGTCAGTTAGAGATGCACATTGAAATGCTCGTGGGTAAAATGACATGATGTCTGGGGTTTTCTTTAAAATACTTCAGCAAGAAAAAGATAAAAAGTAGGGTAGATAGATGAAACAAAATGGGTGAAAAAAATTGTTAAAATTGAGTAATGGGTACATAGGGATTCATATTTTGAATATATTTGAAAATTTTCATAGTAGAGAGTTTATGAAAACAATCAACTGATCATATATGCATCAGGTTGAGGCTGAGAAACAACTCGATGAGTTTGCTCTGATTGAATATATGTTCAGATTTTTACTGTTCTGTTTGTGGTTAAAAATCTGTCTTTCAAATCGTTAGTATAATATCTAGGCATCCTGAATGTCTAGTCTCAGGATGCACTGATCCCTCTCAATGTTTTTTGATAAGATATAATTTCATGGTATAAATGTATGAATTTCTGAGAGACACGATAATGTATACTGTTGACCAAAGGAGACCTGGCTTGGGGATCACATTTCAATCCAATTTTTATTCTCCTGAATATAGCACTATAAAATGGCTTTAATACAAATCTTACGTGTTTTCGTCTGATTTTAATTAAGACCAAGACTTCCAATGGAATAACATTTAGATCCAAAAAGATGATGGAATATTGCTTCCTTATGTCATTAGCACTTCATAATTTTTTCTCTTGTTCATCTTTTGATACATGTCATCAAAACAATTACAGACTACACTCTGCAGAAAGGAATATTACATCATTGAAGATCTCTTATTAACATGACATTTACTATGTAAATTCATTTTTAATGTACTAGAAACTAAAATTCTTTAGTTTTATACCTTTAAAGTGTGCAGATGAATGGGAGCTTATCTCTTTTATTGCTAGATAAAGTTTTAGTTACTTGTTTTTCAAGACCATTTTTATCTTCTAAATCACCAAGTCACTGCATTTTCTATTAAGCGTCATTCTTTGGCATTAGGCAAATTGTGAAGTAAGATCGTTCTTGGTTCCCTTCAAGCTCTCCTTCAAGCAATTTCTTTCTTTATGGTGTCATCCTTGACCTCCCAGACCCACAACTGCATTGGAATAGTAGCACATTGCCAGACTCAAGGCATTTCATCCCTCACTGCAGACTTCTTTCCCTGTCCCTGAATCTCTGTCCCCACCCAATCTTTCCACTGAAAAGAGAGGAATCAGTTGGAAGTAGCTGATGTACATATTTGCAGCAGTGTGCTAATAATCACAATAATGGTTTAAAAGTAAGCCTATCTTAGTAGGTCTTCAAGGGAATGCCAGAAGGTATAACCAAGCCACACTTTTTTTTCAAATGTGTCAGTTTTAATTCAGATAAGCACTTTAATTTTCATATCAAATCAAACATACGTTTGGCAGCAGCAGATGCGATTTGCATGCATTTTAAAGCTTTATCACAAGACTTCAAGAGCTTTCAGGTTGGAGATGGGTTACTTTGGGGGCTGCCCTCCAACCTCAGAGTATATATTCACTCTTCAGTCTTCTCCTCCTCAGTGATGCTTCTATGAAAAAATTTTAAGGAACAACAGAAAGTGACTCTTCTCATGCACATTTATGCTTCAACGTGGTTTAAATAACATGGCCAATAAAGCATTTTAAGAAAGAGTGGAAATGTACTTTACAAAGGGGTGGTGATCTTACTGCTTTCAAATTGTTCCTTTGTAGATAGTTACCTTTATTTAAAGAGATTCTGGGACATTGATAACATATAGTTTAATGCATAGAGACTCGGTCGTTGCCCTTGACCAATGTACAACCTATTAAAGGAAATTAGAAAAGCAAAAATTCATTGGTGCCACAGAGAGTAGGATCAAGAGCTAGATGGTATAACTGGGGCCACCAGTTCTCCAGTTTCCCGTAGAAAACTGGAGGAAAGACTCACTTCAGAACTAGTACTTCTTCCTTTTTCTATTTCATATACCAAATATATTTTAAAAAAACATCTGGTTCTAAAGTTCACTTTTAACTATTTTCAAACATCAGTCTCTGAAAGCGAAAAGGTTTCATTAAAAATAACACGAGACATTGAGATCTATTTATATGGGATCAAACTGACAACAGCAACTCAAAAAATTAGATAGGAAACATTGGGGGCAGTAGGTTTGTATTAATAGGGGAGGAACAACTCGAAAAGGAGAGTGGGAATATTTGCACGACTCAGAGAATGTAATCAATGTCACTGAATGTAGAAATTATTGACTTGGTGTATGTTCTGTTGTGTATTTTCTCAACAGCAACAGCAAAAATCAAGTAAATTATTTTAAAAAGTAGGACTTTGTACACATTGCACTCTAAATAACTTCTCCATTAATTCTGAGAATGTTACTGTCTTAAAACTTGGAAATTAATCAAAAAGGAATGGAAATGTAAATTTTCACTGGAACAGATGCCTGCCAATGGTTAAATGATAATCTCTGAGTTCCATTGTTACTTTAGGATTATAGTCAATAGGAAAAAAAAAAAAAAAAAATGGAGGGAGACAGGTAAGGCTCCATTCTGGGAAGTAGAGTTCCTTGGGGGAAAAAGCAAAGGAGAGAGACCAATTTAGTCAGAGGAAATTATAATACACCAATCATGATGATTGATCTTGCTCAAGCAGAAGGCACATGGAAACAATTTAAATGTTGTCCATGAAACTACTGCTTTCAGACTTGATTGCATTCTATTTATCAGGATTGCTCCCTCAGAGGCACTGTGGAGACTCTGTCATTCCAGGAAAGAGTAAGGGGATTGGTAGCTCCCTCCTTGGGACCAAAGATGGGAAATGTAAAGAAAGGGAGGAGGCGGTTGGTACCACCTTTTATCTCTTTGTCTACTTCTTCTCTAATAGTGGGAATTTTCCTCAGAAGCTCTTGTAGTGAGTGCTTAGTTCAAACAGTCCATGTGGATGGATTTTGGAGAATTGGTATATGGCATTTTATTAAAGCCCCCTCCCCCACTTTATTTTTTTTCTTCAGCTATCTGCTTTTTCATAGGGGATGTAGGGATTCATTTAAATGGGCTATCTTTCTTAAAACTAAAGAAAAGATCATTATTACCATGGCGTGGGTTTTACATAGAATTACTCCGGTTTTTTTGAAAAACTCAACTGACCTTTTCCCCTGGCCACATCTGAAGGTAAGACAACATACCTCTATACATGAGTATTTTCCTCCGTTACACATATGAAAGAAAAGTAAAACCATTGCAAAGTTGTGACATTTTCAAGGAAAGTCTTCTTCCGATCAATTTCATGTTTTCATTTAAGGTGGATTTTCTCCCAATGTTGGTATGTTGTTTTTGAGGATGAAAGTGATGTTTTTTGATGATGGCATTTAGTAAAGGGATTATCCGATCTTCAAGGTCATTTGGGCCCTCTGGGGTTTGGGCAGGAATTTTTCAGCATTATGTTAGACTTGATTCTGAATGTGAAGATTGTCAGAAAGCTGTGAGTGATTGAAAGGGAGGGAAACATTCCTTTTAGTGGCTAGCAGAATAAGATGTTTACTTTTAGTAGTTGATCCTTTTTTTTTTTTTACAAAATGGTAATAGTGATTATTTGATTAAATTGACTCAGAATCCTCCATAGAGATCAGATATCTAAAAGCATATGAACGAATCTTTTTCTTTGGTTTTGCGTTTGGTATTTGAATTGTGGCTTCCCTGTTTCCTGGTTTTGTGAACTTGGGGAGGTTTCACATCTTTAAGCTTCAGTTTTCTCAGAGGGTTGTTGTGCTATTTAAATGAGATAATCCGTTATCACAATGCCTACCACAATAAGCATTAATCTACCAACCAAACCCATTACCATCGAATCAAATTCCGATTCATAGTGACCCTATAGTACAGAATAAAATTGCTTCATAGGGTTTCCAAGGCTGTAATTCTTCATGAAAGCAAACTGCCACGTCTTTCTCTTGCTGACCGGCTGGTGGGTTTGAACTGCTGTCGTTTCGGTTAGCAGCCAGGTATTTAACCACTGTGCTACCAAGGCGCCTTAACATAAGCATTAGATATTGTTATTTAGAGTCATAATAACATAGCTGGTTTTCTATTCACCTTTTAGGAACATATTAAAAACTCATAATTGCTTATGGAGAGAAAGAGGAAGGAAGCCATTTCTTCTTCTGTCATACAGATTGAGAAGCTTTGGGCCCAGGGAATCCATGAAAGCAGGTTATCTATTGGGTGGCCTTCTTTCTATTTTTTCCACTTTGTCCTCATTTCTCCATCTCCAACCTCGCTAAGCTCTTCTTCTTCTCTGTTGTTCCTGAATACACCAAAAATTTTCCTTCTCTGGGCTTTTGGAAATGCTGTTCCCTCTAACTGGAATGCTTTTCCACCTGAATCTCTCTGTTCATTGAATTTCAAACTGTTCAAACTTACATGCACCTATGTTATGAGTTATCTTTTGATTCACTAATTGGATGTCTTTACCATCCTCTGAGCACCACTGGTACTCTGTACCTCTCTTAAACCACTTTCTATTAATCATTTATGTACTTAATATTGTATGCCCACCAATATGCACATTTTATCTGAGTAATGACATATAGGAAGTAGTAGGCCATGGAAAAGGATCCCTCAAATAATGAACTTCTTGGTGATTAACTTCTCATGGCTCTTGACTTCATACACACGATCACATTTTCCACAGCCATGATTTCTATGTTTGACAATCCCTGACTTCCAGGGCCTTCCACAATGCAGGAGCTGACCCAAATTCCTTCTGAGGATAAATATCCACCCGTACAAAGCTGGTAACATATTACTATCTGCAACCTAGAAATCTAGGAATCTCTAGCTGCATTTTGTTAACCACCCTGTCCTCCAGTAAAAGGTATCAGTGGCTATGGGATATACTCTTCCATGACTCATACAACAGATGAGCATCACTTCTACTTCCTGGAGTCCTGGGTAACTAAGAGGAATGGTGGGCCATATATATTCTTGATGCCTTACCTGACACTTAAAGGTACTTAAGACACTTTTCCCTGAGAGGAAAGAATCTATTATGAGGCTCTGTGGGTAAGTAAGATAGATAATAACCTGTATAATACAGGGAAGTCTCACATCAGATCATGATGCTTGCTGTTTCCTAAATAAATTACTTGATTAGGTTATTATATGGTTTACATACATCCTTTAGTTAACATGCACGATAACTGAGGGGATAACACAGTAGAATATTAGTACACGTTAATATTTCAATCAGGAGCCCTGGTGGTGGAATGGTTAAGAATGTGGCTGCTAACCAGAAAGTCGGTGGTATGAACCCAGCAGCGGCTCTGTGGGAGAAAAGACCTGGAGATCTGCTCTTATAAAGATTACAGCCTAGGAAACCCCATGGGACAGTTCTACTTTGTCACATGAAGTCACTGTGAGTTAAATAAACTCATTGGCACACTACAACAGCAACAATATTTCAATAAGCTTCTCTTACTTGCTAATTTTCAACTGTCAGAAGCTAGAGGTCTAGCTAAAGTGCAAGTTGGATTTGGAGAATGGGGCAGAGGCAATGGTTACAAAATGCCTTGATCATGAGGTGCTTGGGGAGGTAGGTGACTCTTTAATGGGACCGCACACATTGTAGGTAGTAGTCTTGGGCAGAACTAAAGTGAG
The DNA here is from genome assembly GCA_030035585.1 of Dugong dugon. Classification (NCBI taxonomy): domain Eukaryota; kingdom Metazoa; phylum Chordata; class Mammalia; order Sirenia; family Dugongidae; genus Dugong; species Dugong dugon. Next base: position 13,934,113 of record CM057465.1, read on the forward strand.
AGGGAAAAGAAATGATAAATTGTGCCTTTATATTTTGTCAAGGAACAGTCAAGCCAAAATTAACTATAAAGAATAAGGTAATATATCCAATATTACACATTCAACAAAGCCACAATAATAAAAACAGACAGTATTGGCATAAGGATAAAATGTAAGCCAGGAGAGTGAGAGCATATAGATGGATGTATGCATGAGCAGTTAGTATCTGATAAAGATAGTACCTCAAATACATGGGAGAAGGATACACTACTTAGTTGATGATGTTGGGAAAACTGGGTAGTTACATGAAGAAAATAAAATTAGATCCTTGCTTTACATCATCAACAAAAATGGATTCCAGATGGTGTAAATATTAGGAGTGAAAAATGAGCCTATAAAACTATTAGTCAAAAATGGAAGATATCATTGTGACCTAAGAGTGGAGAAGAATTTATTACACAACAAAATAATGAAAATTGATGATTTTTTGGCACTGAGAAAGAAATATGTGTACAGAGTGAACTCTGCGTAGGTACAAATCCCAGTTCTGCAAATTACTATCTGTATGCTATGAAAACTTATTGAAAATTCTCTGTGCCTTAATCTCCTTATCTGTAAAATGGATGTAATAATACATGCATACCTCATAGGGCTTTCATGAGGTTTGAAAGAGCTCATAAATATAGTATCTGTACCTTTATCACCTCATCTGTAAAATGGACGCAATAATACATACATATCTCATAGGGCTTTTGTGAGGTGTAAAAGAGCTCATGAACAGAATATGTTTAGAATAGTTCTTGGCACAAAATTATTGCTTAATCCCTGTGTTTATTCACCAAATATTTATTGAGTGAAGACTATACGCCGGACACTGTTTTGGTTCTGGGGATACAGAAATGAATAAAAAAGACAAAAATTCCTGGACTCGTGGAGCTTACATGAGTGGAAAGAGCTATATAATAAACATATTGTATAATGATGATAAGTGTCAAGATGTAAAATAGAGAAGGGGGATAGAGCATTGCAGAGGCACGGTTGTGATTTAGACGGGTGGCCAGAGAAGATCTCCCTGAGAACGTTAGTTTTGCATAAAGACCTGACAAGTTGAGGAACAAGCCCTGTGACTATCTGGGGAAATGCACTTGGCTGCTAACCAAACAAGTCGGCCGTAGAAAGTCACCAGCTGCTGTATGGGGGAAAGGATCCTTGCAGAGGAAACAGCAAGTGCAAAGGCCCTGAGTTGGGAGATAGTTTGATGCAGTCAAGAAGCCTGAGGAGGCAAGTGTAGTTAAAGTAAAATGGGTGAGGGGAGAGAAACAGGATATAAGGACAAAAAGGTAAATAAGGGAGCAGGTTGTTTATAGGCTTGCAGGTGATGCTAAGTTCTGAGAGTCTAAGGACTTTGGCTTATACTCTCAATAGATGGGAAGCCATTGAAGGGTTTTGGGCAGAGAGATATGCTTTTAAAGGCTTGCTGGCTGCTCTGTTGGTAACAGACTGGAGAAGGTGAGCGCATGTTCAGGCAGAAGAATGTAATAATTCAGGGCAGTTGGGGATAGTGAGAAGTAGTTACATATAGCTGTATTTTGAAAGTAGAAATTAAATGATTTGCTAATTGATTGGATATGGAGCGGGAGAGAGAAAGAAAAGTCAAGAGTGATCCTAAGGTTTTTGGCCTGAAGAATTGGAAGAACGAAGTTAGCATTTATTGGGGTGGGGGAGACTACTGGAAAATCATATTGGGGAAGTATTGTAAGCTGTTTTACGGTCACTATGAGCTGGAACTGACTCGACGACAACAGGTTTGTTTTGTTTCGTTTTAGACATGTTAAGATGTCATTATCAACAAAACACAACCCCTCCATTTTTTCAGCTTCCTGCGTCTCATTCTTTGATGACCATCTCTTAGTCTCCAGCACCTCTTCTCTAACAATCGTTTAATTTCACCAAGATCCTACCACCATTTTCATGCTCCATTATCCTCTTCATGTCCTTGCTTCCCTTTTTATCCACATTGTTTCACGGCCAATAATTATAAACTCTCAACTTTTACACCACACTTACTTGACTAAACCATATTGTTTGTTAAATCCAACTCAGCCACATCTATAGTCTGTACCCCACGAATGAAGAAAAACACACTATCAAGATGATTGATCTCACACTAAATTCACGATCAGATTCAATAGAGCTCTTAGTGCTTCCCAGAAAATATTCCACATCTCCCAGTGGTTAAGAGCTCGGTTGTTAGCCAAAAGGTTGGCAGTTTGAATCCACCAGCTGCTTCTTGGAAACCCTATGGGGCAGTTCTACTCTATCCTATAAGGTTGCTAGGAGTTGGAATCAACTTGACGGCAATGTGTGTCCAAGATGACTACTTCTAACTTTCTTTATTTTCAAACCTATTTCACCAACTCCTATGTCATCTTCCTTATTAGATGTTTTCAGTTTCACTAAGAAAATTTAAACAACCAAAAGAGAACTTTCATAGAATCTAACTCTGGCCTACCTTTTAACGCAAACCCCTCCAATTGTGCACAAAATCCCATTTCTTCTCACCTCAAGGACATTTCTCCAACAATTCTTCCTTCTCTTTCTGCATCATTTTCTTCCCTCTGCTGGATCTTTCCCATCAAACAATATGCTATTTCAGATAAGTGGTACCTTGGGTGAAGGGTGAGACAGTACACAATACAGGGGAAACTAGCACAACTTGTACAAGGAAAGGTCATGGAAGCCCCATAGACACATCCAAACTCCCTGAGGGACTGAATTGCTGGGCGGAGGGCTGTGGAGACCATGGTCTCGGGGAACATCTAGCTCAATTAGCATGACACAGCTTATAAAGACAATGCTCTATGTTCTACCTTGGTGAGTAGTGTCTGGGGTCTTAAAAGCCTATGAGCAGCCATCTAAGATACTCCACTGGTCTCATCCCTTAGGGAACAAGGGAGAATGAAGAGAACAGGCTACAAGGAAGAGATTAGTCTGAAGGACTAATTGTCCACAGCTACCAAGCCCTCCACTGGATGGAGTCCAGTACTTAGATGGTGCCCGGCTACACCACTGACTGCTCTGACCAGGATCACAACAGAGGGTTCTGGACAGAGCTGGAGAAGGATATAGAGCATAATTCTAACTCACAAAAAAAAAGACCAGATTTACTGGCCTAAAGGAGACTAGAGGAACCTCGAGAGTATGGCCCCCAGACACCCTTTTAGCTCAGTGGTGAAGTTACCTCCGAGCTTCACTGTTCAGCCTGGGAGTGGACAGCCCCGTAAAACCAAATGAGACTAACGAGGTACAGGAGTCCAGTGACAAGGGCCAGAAGGCAGAAGGGGACAAGGAAGCTGGTGATAGGGAACCCAAGGTTGAGTAAGGATATAGTTGATGTGTTGTGAGATTGTTAACCATTGTCATAGGGCAACATTTGTAGTAACAGTTAAATGAGAAGCTATTTTGTTCTGTAAGCCTTCATCTTAAGTGAGAATAACAGCACAACTGGAAGAGCGTAGTCAATGTCACTGAACTGTGCATGTAGAAATTTTTGAAATGGTGTATCTTCGGCTATGTGTATTTTTACAAAAAAAAAAATGTGGAGAAGTTAGAGGGTTAATATGTTGTGGGGTTGTTAACCAATGTCATAAAGCAACATGTGTACTACTGTTTCATGAGAAACTATTTGTTCTGTAAGCCTTCACCTGAAGTACAATAAAAAAAAAAAAAATGCTATTTCTCCTATCTTAAATATGTAAAAATATTGATATAAAAAGCACCCGTCTTCCAATTATTTCCATTTCTCTTCTTCCCATTATTGCAAAGCACCAATCCTGTCTCTAAGTTAGATTCTCTCATTATCTCTTAAACCCACTCTAAATAGGTTCTCATTCCCACCACTCCACTAAGGTCACCAATTTGCCAAGAACACCTTGCCTTGAACCCATCTACCCTTTGCCTGGCTAGTTCTTATTTATTCTTTTAGACCAGGTTCAAATAAAACTCCCCCTTCATATATCTGAACGTGCTTTAGCTTTGTAACTAAATGGAGTTATTTCCCCACTCCAATCCATTCTTCTGAGTCATTCTTCTAACGTCTTCAGATGTTATCTTTCTAAGAGCCGATTGTCATATGGCACTCCCCTATTAAAAAACTGTCAACATCTTCCTCCTTCTTATAGGATTATATCATGAAAAAGCACAAAAACAGTCACTGTGGAGTGGATTCTGAGTCATGGTGACCAACCGCATGTGCTGTAGAGTAGAACTCACGATCTTTTGGAAGTAAATTGCCAGGTCTTTCTCCCAAGACACTTCCGGGTGGGTTCCAAACACCAGCCTTTTTGTTAGTAGTCAAGTGTTTAACCATTTGTGCCACCCAGGGATTCCACGTCATATAAACCCTACACGGTCTGGCTCAGTAGTATTTATTTTCCTGTCATCCTCCTAAGACCCCTTCTAAGATTCCTTAATCCTAAAATCCTTTTGGTTTTTTTACATAGACATATCCATGGTTCCCCCAACATAGTCTGCCCTTTCATATCCCTTTTCTTTTCTATATCTTCAAACTTGCCCAAAATGCCCTGCCCTGAATGCTTCTCCTATTTATCTGCCTGTTGTTGTTGTTAGGTGCTCTCGAGTTGTTTTTGACTCATAGGGACCCTATGTACAACAGAATGAAACATTGCCTGGTCCTGCATCATCCTCACAATCATTGCTATGTTTGAGCCCACTGTTGCAACCATTGTGTTAATCCATCTCTTTGAGGGTTTTCCTCTTCTTTGCTGACCCTCTTCTTTATCAAACATGACATCCTTCTCCAGGGACTAGTCCCTCCTGGTAACATGTCCAAAGTATGTGAGACAGAGTCTTGTCATCCTTGCTTCTAAGGAGCATTCTGACTGTCCTTCCTCCAAGACAGATTTGTTCTGTCTTCTGGAAGCCCATGGTATATCCAACATTCTTCACCAACAGCATAATTCAAATGGACTGATTATTCTCTGGTCTTTCTTATTCATTGTCTAGCTTTTGTACGTGTATGAGGTGACGGAAAATACCATGGGTTGGGTCAGGCACACCTTAGTCCTCAAAATGACATCTTTGTTTTTTTAATACTCTGAAGATGTCTTTTGCAGTAGATTTGCCCAATTCAATACATGGTTTGATTTCTTGACTGCTGCTTCCATGGGTGTTGATTGTGGATCCAAGTAAAATGAAATCCTTGACAACTTCAATTTTTTCTCTGTTTATCATGATGTTGCTTATTGGTCCAGTTGTGAGGATTTTTGTTTTCTTTATGTTGAGGTGTAATTCATGCTGAAGGCTCTAGTCTGATTTTCATCAGTACGTGCTTCAAGTCCTCTTCACTTTCAACAAGCAAGGTTGTGTCATCCGCATATTGTAGGTTATAATGAGTCTTCTTCTAATCCTGATGCCATGTTCTTCTTCATATATAGTCCAGTTTCTCGGAGTATTTGCTCAGCATACAAACTGAGCAAGTATGGTGAAAGGATACAATCCTGAGGCACACCTTTTTTGATTTTAAACTATGCAGTATCCCCTTGTTCTGTTCAAATGACTGCCTCTTGATCTATGCACAGGTTCCACATGAGCACAATTAAATGTTCTGGAATTCCTATACTTCACAATGTTATCCATAATTTTCTATGATCCACACAGTTAAATGCCTTTGTGTAGTCAATAAAATACAGGTAAACATCTTTCTGGTATTCTCTACTTTCAGCCAAAATCCATCTGACATCAGCAGTGATATCCATCGGCCCCCATTCTTTTCTGAATCTGGCTTGAATTCCTGGTAGTTCCCCTGCTGATGTACTGCTGCAATCATTTTTGAATGATCTGCAGCAAAATTTTGTGTGTGATATTAATGACATTATTCAATAATTTCAGCATTCTTTTGGATCACCTTTCTTTGGAATGGGCATATATATGGATCTCTTCTAGTTGGTTGGCCAGGTAACTGTTTCTCAAATTTCTTGGCATAGATGAGTGAATGCTTCCAGCATTGCATCCGTTTGTTGAAACATCTCGTTTGGTATTCTGTCAATTCCTGGATCCTTGTTTTTTACCCATGTCTTCAGTTACTTGGCTAGTTCTTATTTATTCTTTTAGACCAGGTTCAAATGAAACTTCCCTTTCATATATGTGTGTACCTATAGCATTTGATATTTATACATTACAGAATTTATCACATTAAATTCTAGCTATTTGCATAGATCTCTCACACTAGGCTGTATGATCATCTTCCCACATTTATCAATCATCTTCTCTTCAACACTTAGCAAGACCTGTCATATAATAGTCCTTAATTTACTCAAAATTTAAATTGAATGAATAAATGACAATGACCATAATTTAAACTACATGTTTAAATATTTCAAATAATCAAATTCTTTTTATAGTAGAAACTCTCAAAATGCTATTAATATGAATATAAATAACCAATGTTAAATAAATAATCATCTCATAAAAGTCTAAAATTTTCAGTAATTATCTCATAAAAATCTAAAATTTTCAGTAATCATAGTGACTTCCTCATATTGAGTTCTCAAGAAATTTTTTTTTTTTTAAATAAAAATTATTTTACTGAAATAAATCACCTAAATAAAAGCAAGTAGTTTTTTCTTTTCCCCTCCTAGGACCTGAAGTCTCGAGTTGAAAAACTTAGATTATATCAATGATTATATATAAGCCCAATTTTTAAAAGTGCAAAGTTCATAGATTAACAAAACTGATCCGTTGACTTTTGCTTACCTCTTAGCTAGGAACTGAACTTCATCTTCCAATTAAAATCCACTCCCCCTTTTTTTGACCCAAACCCTTCAGTGTCTCTGGAGTGCTCAGTTAGAGTCTGCCATTAGTTAAGAAAACATACACATACACTCACTTAGTTGGTTAGCCTTTGAATCTCAGGTTTTCATTTCAGATTGCATCTTGAACATTACATAGACTGCAGTGTCCCGCTACTGTTTTTCTAGGGTTAATGGAAAAACTTCAAAGACCTAATTTACTTAGTTAGAAAAAGAAAACAATTCAAAAGTTCTCAGTTATTTGAGGTTTATCTGGCTTAGCTGAAATTATTAGAGTTGTACTGTTATTGATTTTTATTTTTTTTTTTGAGAGGAGCAGGATTAGCCATTGGAGAACAGGATCCTTGATACCCAATTTTAGTGCCTCATCTTTCCCTTAACTGAAAAAAGGACTTGTAAAAGTGCTGGTTAAGCATTTTAAGATTTTCGGAAAATAGTTTTCTGAATACCCAGTATTAGTGTTTCTCAGTTCTTGCTTTGGGAAAAATGAAGAGGTATCAACAAAACTGCTGAAAAAGAGTTAAATAATCAGCCTTTTCTGAGCCAAACCAAGAGCCTCCCAGTTTGGGTGAGATCCAGTATCAGCAAAACATTTTCTAATTTATCCTGTAAAAGGGTTCTTTTCAGGACCCCATGAGGAATGTGAGGTTTGGCCTCCTTCTTCACATAGGAATCTCTGAAAGGAGAACTTTACATCTTTTATGACTACACGTTTCATAAAGAATCTTCAACTTTGTCACGGTGTACAACTTAAATTGTGTTTATCAGGTTTTAGCGACCAATAGGTGTGCCCATTCACACCCAGACCAGCCTACTTCTCTTCTATCCAGATGCTCATACCATTCATCTTCTTTACTCCTTCCATCTGATCAATTGCCAGTCCTATGAGTTGCCAATCTGAAATGCCTCTAAAGCCCATCTCTTCCTCTCAGGCCTTTGTTTTACTGCTCAGTTCCATGTTCTCCCTGGTTCAAACCATTCTTCACAGAGCGCTCAGCTTCATTCTTCCTCTCCATTGTTTCCCTACTTCTGTCAAATGTAAAGTGTTTTGCCTAGTCTCCAAGAAGCGCCTTAGTCTGCACTTATTATCCACATAAAATCTTATTTTTTACCACTTTCAAATACTGTCTCAAATTTTCTGTTTCTCAAAGTAGTGAATTTTATCACATGCTTCAGAATCAGAGCTGTTGGTTAAAAAAATGCAGACTACTGACATACTAATTCAGACTTTCTGGGTCCACTCTGGGAATCTGCACTTAGGGGGATTTAAGGTGCATTAAGGAGCCCTGGTGGTGCAGTGGTTAAGCATTTGGCTGCTAACCAAAAGGTCGGAAGTTTGAATCTACCAATCGCTCTTTGGAAACCCTATGGGGCAATTCTACTCTGTCCTATAGGGTCACTATGAGTTGGAATCAACTCGATGACAATGAGTTTGGTTTGGTTTGGTTGTAATCAGCGTTAAAGGGGGCTGTGGTGGTTCAGTGGTAGAATTCTCGCTTTCCAAGCAGGAGACTCTCAGGTTCGATTCCTGGCCAGTATACATCATGTATACAGGCTTTTGTGTTGCTATGATGCAGGACAGGTTTCAGTGGAGCTTCCAGACTAATATGGACTCGTAAGAAAGGGCTGGAGATCTCCTTCCAAAAAGCAGCCAATGAAAATCCTACATATCCAATCACAACAAATAATGGGGATCGCTCAGGGCTGGGCAGTGTTTCATTCAGTTGTATTTGGGGTTGCCATGAGTTCGACTGGATGGCAGCTAACAGCAACGACAACATGCATTAAAGTAGAGAGCCTCTCTGTCCACCTTCCTTTCTTGTGCTCACTGACTCAGTATCTTTACCTTGTAAAAAATGGGTCTCTTCTGCACAGGACACTGACTCCAATGTATGTTACCTTGTGTTGATCTCCAATTTTTTTTTTTTGTTTGTTTGTTTGTTTCTCCAACTAGATTATAAGCAGCTTGGGGCTGAGGCCATGTTTATACTGCATGGTGAGGTAGAAAGTTCACTGGGCTTGGGGTTGGACAAGCTGGCTTCTATCTATCTGTAAGGAAAACCATGGACTCCTAAGCCCTCATTTTTCTTATATGTGAGAGTGAGAGCTGGCTGAGAGGATGGCTCAGGTCCCTTATGCTTTAAAGGCCTGTGGTATCACAGAAAGGTCAAGAGCTTTGCTTTCATGTAGACCTGGGTTCAAATCTTAGCTCTGTCATTAGCTTTGTAACTTGGAGTAAAGAATAAACTTTCCAAGTTAAGTGTCAGTGGGGGTAATACCACATACCTTTTAAGGGTGCTGGGAAGCCTGGAGATAATATATTTAAAGTGCCTAGCATAATAACTCATATATGAAGCCCTTGGTGTATTGTTACTATTTCCTGTCCTCCCACATCCCTCATAACGTTGCATAAAAAGAGGCTGAAAACTGCTTGTTGAATGATCACATTCTTTTCTGGACACTCCACTCCTGCATAGCTTTCTATTTGTACATAGTTAAGTTTAGCAATAAAACATGAGACTGCTTGGACTCAAACTTGGCTCTCTTACTTAGTAATTTAGTAACCCTGAGCACATTACTTTAAACTTTTTTGAAATGGAGACTTGAATATCAGCTTCACCGTAAAGTTGTTGGGAGGCTTAAATGAGATGATGCATGTAAATGCCTGGTCAGTGGCTAACCCAGAGTAAACTCTTAGCAAATGTTAGTTATTATTAATACTTCAGCCTGGTACTTCTGGGAATGGAGACCTGCATCAGAATCCTGGAGCAATTAACCCCTTTCTCGTTTCGTATTCTCTGATGGTTACATCACCTGCCTGGACTTCAGTTTCCTGCTCTATAAAATGGTGCTAATAATCACCTATTCCATGGGCACCATAAGGATTAGATAGGAAACATATGGGAAAGTACTTTTAAAAGACAAAAAACTAACAAGGCTTTACTTAGAGTTATTGTTATAATTATTCTCTGTGTCTGTACAATGAATACATTAAATCAAATTAATGGCCAGTGTTTATTTAAAATTTACCATGTTAAAGGCATTTAATCGCTCACTTAATCCTCATAAAATCTACTGAAGTAAGTACTGTAAATCTTCTTTTGTAAATGTGAAAATCGAGGTTCAGAGAAGCCAAAGACTCACACCCAGTTAGTTGCAGAAGGGCAACTGGGAGCAAGGAAAGCTGACACCAAAGAGCAAACACGTAACCACTAGCAAATGACCTCTAAGATCCCTTCTGGCCAGGCGATCTGTTCTCTTGGTCATAGCTCTTCCACTAAGAGATTGGACTGGTGTTGGAAAAACATTGATGAGCCCTTTCAAACAGAATGGCAGAATTCTTGGTGTTTTAAAACAGAACCAGGTAGCTGTTACAAACCTAAACTATGCCAAGATTCTTCATTGTGGGAGATGGAAGCCACCTCAGCCTACAGCCCTGTCCCTCATCTTCATGGATTAGAAAAGGCTGAGCTAATTAGTTACCTTACAGAGAAGGCTAGCTCCTGTGTCTCCTTAATTCTGTATATACGTTTTCTTTTTCTTACTGCAAATCTAGTCAGAGTCTCCTTCTACTCCGGCTTTCTAAATATATTTGACGCTTTCAGCATCGTGGCTTTCTTTGTTTTCCTTCTTGTAATGCCACATTGAAACCTGAAAAGTCTTTGTGTTTACCCGTTTACTGAGACCCCACTCAACAAAATAAACTCCTTAAATCATGCCTCCTGCTCCAAGCCTTCTTCAATGAATTGATTCCTTCACTCTCTACACGGTATCACATGTAATTTTTTTTAAAAGTTCAAATGCCCAGTGATGTGAATACTTATTCTCAATGTTGAAATCTAATACCTGCACCAGATTTTTGAACAAAACCCAAACCCGTTGCCACCAAGTCGATTCTGATTCATACTGACTCTACAGGACAGAGTTGAACTCTCCTGTAAGATTTCCAAAGAGTGGCTTGTGGATTTGAACTGCTGACCTTTTGGTTAGCAGCCAAACTCTTAACCACTGTACCACTAGGGCTCCTGAACAACTATAAGTGTGTTTATATGGGTGTTTGTATATTTACTGTGAAATCACTAGCTGTTAAGAATTACAGTTGATATGTATAGAGAGAGAGAGAGGGAAATAATAGAATTGTTCTATCATCATACTCAGAAAACAACACAAACAAGGTTTTGTGTTTTGATTAGGATCTTAGTTGAGTAAATGACTGAAGACATCTGAAATTTAGATCTTTTACTAATTCATTCATTCATTATTCTGCAACTACACTAGGCTGAGTGCTATGCAACATTTGCTGCGCTAATGGTTACAAAAGAAAACTTGAGGTACGTTTATAAACAAATCAAATCAAAGCTCGAGTTAACTAGTTTGACCTCTATGCACGGAAGCATAGACTTTATGTCATTCCTTCATTATTCCCATGGAAATGACAGTGTAGATTAGCATCATCTCCAGCTTCATTTCATCCAAGCCAAGAGAGGGAAAAGGAAAAAAAAAAGTAATTCAGTTTGTAGTTAGCTGGTCCTTACTCTTTTAGTTTTCAGCTGTATAATTTGCTTTTCTTCCCAGCCTTTCTTTCTTGTTTTTCAAGTGGCTAATTTAGGCTTTACCATAGTTTGATTTATAAATCTATATTTTACCTGTAAGGATAAAGATAAATATTAAATGAAATTGCTTTTAAAAATTCATTCTATGTTGTTGCTTTAGGGATTTAGAATTTGATTTATTAAGTGCCCTGGGGTTTGATTTATTAAAGGATGGGAGTGGGTATTTTGCCCATAAGCCGTATGCCAATCCATAGATCTGCAACCAAAGGTACCAATACAAATTAACAAGAGGGAGCCAGAATAGGACACCATCAAGCCAACTCAGCTCACTTACAGCAGCTCTACAAGCCTCTGGCATCTCATCAGCTCCTCTCCTAACCCTGCCTTTTAGCAACATGGGAACTACATTTACCATTGCACAATTTAAATGAGAAACAAAGCCCTAAACGGGTCCTCACTTGCCTGAATAAGAAAAAGCCTCTCTCTGAGCGTCTCCAAACACAGTGCTGGCTAAAGGGACTATTGCTCCATTTCCACTTACATCAAACATTTTTGCTACCATTTTAAATGTGGAAAATAACAGAATTTGATTGTCTTGGCACGTTAACATTTCTGAAAACCAATGCTGGGGTCAGATGAGTAAGATATTTTATCTGTGGAAATGCGATACTCTTTAGCTCTCACACATTGTAGTTAATCCATGAGTTTTTGATTAGACTGTAATCCTGAAGACTCCTAATAACAAAAAGGTATTTCTTCATTGAGAATCCAGAAGAAATGTCCATGACCCCAGAACAACACCTTCTTTTTTATGAGGGACTCTTTCTCCTTTGACTATAACTTTAATTAAACACTGTTAACTTTAAGCTATTTAGATAGTTCAAATGCTATTAAACTCAAAGAACATATTTTTTAAAAGGTATTTAGTTCCTGGGCATTTTTGCTCCATCTCACACAGCCTTAATTACTATCCACTTATTGCTAAGTATATCATAAAATAAAATATACTGTATAAACTGCATTAATCTCCATAAAATAAACTTGAGGCAGAGCCATAAACTAACCCAAATCAGCGGTACAATTAAAAAGCAAAGTACATAAAACATCTTCAGATACTTGGGCCTCCATGGATAGTGAACAGATTTTATTGCATTCTTCTATTATTATGGAAAGGAGAACAGGCATTTTCATGTATGGAACATTATTATGTAATACTCCTATTCTATTATTTAATTTTCTTTCTTTCCTCCCTGCCCGATTTTAATGCCTTTCCTCCAAAGTAGATCCTCTGTCTATAATAATTTTTGTAGATTTGCCAAGTCATTTTTCTAAGAGGAATAAAATTAATCTTATTTTGAAAGAAGATATTTTCCCTTCATAATTACTCGTAAAATTACGGCACCCTGGCACATATTAGTAACTAGGGAGGGAAACAGGACTATTTAATTATATCCTAATGAGCATTGGCAATTATATAATTTTTAAAATCTGTAGGAAATTAAGAAAATGCTTTCCATCAAGCAGCAAATATTGCTGGAATTCTCTTTTCAAGGATACTATCAATTAAATCATTCTGAGTCAAAATTTTCAGTCATAGAAACGTAGAAGTTAGCCTCAGAATATAGGATCATTGATTCTTGGATTTGGAAGCAATTACGGACGTCTCCAAGACCAATTCTTTTATAGCTTCACTGACAGATGTTTTTATTAAACCATTTCTGATTTGCAGTACACACTTGTCAGTGAGACATTGCTTAAATACCTCCAGGGATGCAATGTTTACCATCAGAGAAGGCCGCCCATTCCAGTGCTGAACAGTGCTAATGACTGGCAGATATATTTTGAACACCTAATATGTGCAAGGCACTCTTCTAGATATGATGTGTGATACAAATTTGAGTCACACTTTACTTTCGTACATAAAGTGTTGATATTCAAGGAAAGGAGATAACATATTCCCATGAAAAATGGGATGATTGGACTGTGGTACAGGGATTATGTTCACTCACCAGTTTAGATTTCAGATATTCTGGCGTCTACTAGAGAGTTTAGGCACTTTTCTGCTCATCAGGACAGAGATGACTCCATGCCACACACCACAGTCTTTACTTTGAACTTTGACTCTCCCAGGTCCCCCAAACTGTGTCCCCTTAACTTTGTGCCTGAACTTTCCTTTCCTGCCCAGGAAGTTTTAGTTGATAGCACATTTGCATAGGCTTCTGGGAAATTGATTTGGTGTTTCCCAGAGGCTCTTGTGCCTGATTAACCTTTCAGTTCTTTGTATCAATCCATATGATCTCTATCCTCATATCCAATCTAAGATTTCAGAACATTCAGCCACAGGTGTCCTGCCTCAATGCCCAAGCCCTGCTGGAGCAAGTGTAACCAGGCATATATGTTCTAGAGAACAGTCGGTCATAGAGACCTGGGGAAACTAACTGACACTCTCTTTTGAAAGGGTCAGGTAGGAATTAGGAAGACCTCTGGTGAAGGCAGGAAATACAAAAGACTGTGTGTGTGAAAAAGAGAGAAAAAGAGAGAGAGAGAGAAGCTGCCCAATAGCTTTGAGGTCCTGTGATACCTGCTGTACCTCATGCTCCATGATATTCCTCTGTGTTGTCATAATTAACCACTTTGTCTTAATCTAATGTGGCGGGGTTTCTTTCTCATGAAAACAAATGTGCTTTAAGATAAAGTAGAAAATGTTCCCCAGCAAGACTCACCCATTGATTTTAGACCTGCCTTCCTGAACGACAAAACAAACCTTCTCTTATAATGGCCCTTCAGATATTTGAAGACAGGTAGCATTGCTCCCTACGGTTTTCTCTTCTTGAGTCCAAATATGTCTTTCTTCAGTAAAACCTGCTCTGTCATCTCTTTCTTGTTAAAGATGGTACTCAAAATTGAGCATCTTATTTCAGATATGTTCTGACCAGTACAAAATACAGTAAAGCTGTTGCTTCACATCCTTTTATTTTTTTCCCCCTTGCCGTTCCTGACAACAGAGGCAAGAAAATTAAGGCACTTGCCATCCCTGACTCTCTTCCAGCTATGGATGGGCCTTGCAGCTTATTCCTAGCTAATGAAATGTAGACATAAAGCTCTAGTAAGAACATTCTTCCTGAATAATAGGGTGAACATTTACTAGGGGATAATCCTTTATCTTTTACCTTTGTCTAGGATGAGGTAATGGAGTCAGGGGGAGTGTAGTGCCCTTCATGGAACCATGAGGAGGTACCATACATGGTGAAGCTGGAAGATAAAAGGATCCTGGCTCCTGGATTCTATCACTGAGCTGGAATATGCTCCATGGACTGCCTTTGCCACCCTGCTTGTTGCATGAGACAAATCAGAACATTTTTGTTTAAAACAACGTAATACATTTTTTCATAACTTGTATACGAGTCTTAATTTATAAATTTTCTAAGGCCTGTATCTGATACTTTTGTAAGTATAAGATTATATTAGCTTTTAAATCATCCATCTCATATAAACACTGTAATTTATTCAATTTTAGTAAAATTTCTTCTGATTTTCACCAAATTTGTCTTCTCTGCTAAGTATTCATGATTCCTAGCTATACAACACAGAAATAATTTAACTCCATATCCCATACTCTGCCTACTCCCTATACCTGCTTTTCTTTCTTCTTCTATAAGAAAAAAAAGAGAAATAGAAAGAAACAACATCTACTAAGTTTATATAAAAGTATGACAGAAGATTTGTAAATTTCTAAGGCTAAATTGTAGAATGCGAAAACAAGAGTGAGCCACAATTTGAACACATTTACTATCTAGTAGGGACAATAAAGCACGCTCTGAAATAAGTAAGGCCTAAAGCAGAATGAGTAGAACCATCTTCTGAAATAATAGTATAATGTTTATGCCTAGAAATTGTTGCTGCCCTGCCACTCTTATCCTACAATAACATGGAATGACTCCAGTAGCGTAGAAATGATACTTTGTGTGTGTGTGTGCACTTAGTTTATAAAGGACTTGAGGTAGGGATCCTCCTAGCCTTGGTTCCCTGCAGCCTACGCCTGGCATGGGGAGATGCAGAAACTTGCATGCTCTGAACAAGAGAAGTGGCGCAAAATGATTAAATGTGCTTGTAGCAAGGAGTCTTCATGTAGGACAAGGAAGAGGCTAAATAAGTAGTCTTAGGTCAGGGGCCAAGGTGGGCACTGCGGGCATCAGCAGCAGGTGCAGGCAAGTGGACTAAGGCCAAGGAAGGAGCAGTAGGCACAGAGGGGAAAGACACCTACATCTAGAGATCCAGTGAGGTGGGAGAGCTCAGTAAGACCAGTGAGGAGCAGAGAACTATAAATATGGCAGTGACCTCCCATCCCTACCACTATGGTATTACCTAGGATTCTCAGTGCTCAGAAGCCACCTGGGGAGAAAGGAGAAGGTGAAGGGGGAATCATGGAGAAAGTACATACCCCAAACAGACCAAGTTAACCTGCAAGAGATTAAGCTGTTAAAAAAATTGGCTATGTTGCTTAGGATGGTATTTTATCCATTGCTATTCAGAAAAATAGAGGCTGTGATCAAATTACATTTGTTTACATCTGACTCACAGTGGGTAAATTTTAATGTCATTTTAAGTACAGGACATTTGACTTAAGAAAGTGATACATACAAATTCACATGAGAGTTCGAAGGAGGGAGATCTCATTTATAGTCAAGAGATTAAAAGGTAATATTTGAACAAAACCCTAAAAGATGTGTATGATTTTTAATGGGAGAGAAAGAGAAAAGTGAAGAAGGGTATTTTAGGGGCAGGAAGCTAAGGCATAGGACCTGGGCAAGTGTGGGAATAGAAAGTAGTCTAAGTCAGTGGGAGCATATATATTTTGAAAGAAGCATAAAGTTTCAGAATTGGAAAGAACTTTAGAAATATATATATATATATATTTTAAATCTGCTCTTCTCACCTTATAAGTGAGGCAACTGAACCGCTGACTTTTCAGTTAGCAGCCGAGCACTTAACCACTGCACCATCAGGGCTCCCTAACTAAAGTGCAGGCATAGTAAGTGGCTCAATCATCCTCACACCGGCTGTGGAGCTCAGTCTTCAACCCTGGTCCCCAGGCGTGGGTGAATACTCCATTCTCCCCAGCCCCCTGCCACAACTGCAAATGGAATCATACTTCTTGGCTGGGGGAAGTCACTGCATGGTTTTTGAGGAAAAGATTTTAAGGAAATTAGTTCAGCTCTGAGTGCCTGCGTGGTGCAAATGGTTAACGCACTCGGCTGCTAACCGAAAGATTGGAGGTTTGAGTTCACCCAGACGTACCTCAGAAGAAAGGCCTGGAAATCTGCTTCTAAAAAATCAGCCATTGAAAACCCTACGGAGTACAATTCTACTCTGACACACGTGATGCCACCGTGAGTCTCCACGGTACATTGACTAATCGGCTATTGAGTAATAAAGGGGCAGAAGAGGAGGACCTGAAAGTTGTTATTGCAATTGCTCGGTGAAGAGGTTAACAGAACTAGGGTGTAGTGCTTGTAGTAATTATAATTTGTGACTTGTAACTATCATTCCTAATAAGACTCTTTTCTGAGAGTTTCTGTTTTCCTAGTGCCTAGAATAGTCCTGATGGCACAGTGGTTAAGAGCTCAGCTGCTAACCAAAACGTCGTCAGTTCGAATCCACCAGCCACCCCTTGGAAACCCTATGGGGCAGCTCTACTCTGTCCTGTAGGGTTGCTATGAGTTGGAATTGACTCGACAGCACACAACAACAACAACAGAATAGCCCTCAGGGATTTTCAATGAACTATTTCATGAATGAATGAGTAAACAAATGAAAATTAGTGACCCTTTAAATGTGGAAGGAGGTTTAAATGAAAGAAATATTTTTGAGTATCATGGCATAAGTCAACTGTCAGACTGGAAGAGAAATAGAGAGTTGATTTGGACCTACTGAGTTTGACGTGCGGAAGTGGGCTTCCCATGGATTTCTCAACCAGGCAGTTGGTAGTGAGCCTGGAGCTCTGAGAGATGTTAGGCCTGTAGATTTATAGATCTGGGGAGGGAAACCATCACTGGAAAAAACCAGAAGCATGGTGCTAGTTCTCTCAAGGCTCAACCCAGAGCTTTTTAAGTAATTGACAAGGTGGAAACTGGGCCCACTCTCACTGAAGTGAACTGTACCCTGCAGTGAAAATTTAGAATGTTTCCCTCATATATGCTGATCTAGCTCAGTTTTTCTGTTTTTGTTTTTGTTTTTTTGTTTGTTTGTTTGCTTCTTGTTTGTATTTTTGCAGCACACATGTGAAGATACACTGGTCTTGAATTCAGCGGTTACAGTCACTTGAATTCTGAGACTGAATAATGCCTAGGTGTGGTGCTGTTTACTGGGAACAAGTAATTTATTCTATTACCTAAATTTCAAACCCTTCAGTGTGTTTCCTAAGAAGTCATCTGATTTGGAAAATTATTGCAAAAATAAAGTGAGAGAACAAGACCTAAAGCCATGTTAGCCAGGCGAAGTGAATTATCAGCTGTATCTATTTTTCTGGAATATTTCTACTGATAGAAAACCAGTGCCTTCAAATCCACACCAGATATGTGTTGGGAAAATATGTAAATTTATCGGTTTGAAAAGTGCCAGCACTGTAGCCTGCATGTTTCAGTCCTGCTCTTGATGAGAGAGAGAGGGGGAAAAAAAAAAAGAGTAAAATGGGGTAGCAGCCAAAGAAGAAAGGTTCAGGGAAAGAACAGTTTTTATGGTTTTTAAGACAGGGAGACCTCACACCAGCAACTACATTACAGCCATTTTCATATCCCAGTCATTCATTCTATAGTATTCAGGGTAACAGTGAGCAGAAATATTTTCAGTACGGTGGTCGGCTTAAACTTCACAGCCCCCAGCCTGTGGATTAGCCGAAAGCCTTCACAGATCACCCATTGAGAACCACCAGTCTGATGGCATCAACACTGACCTCGATGTCAAGGGACTCACATTCTTGTTATGGCTCTGTCTGTGGCTAACCATATGTCCCGGGGAAAGTCATTTGGCGTCTGCTTTGGTTTCCTGTCTGAATACCTGACCCTTCCTGCTTTACAAGGATGTTGCAAGAACAAATTGAGAGCAGGTCTGAGAGAATGCTTTGTATTCTTATAACGAGGTGCTCTGTGATTCTGAAGGATTTTTATTAATTCATCCAGAATAAAGACTATAAACTAAGCTGAACAATAAATAGACGTGATGAAAGTGCTCACACTTCCTTGCTCTGCGTTACGCAAATCTCTGCCTTGGCTGTGATTAGCACCAAATGATCCCAGCTACTTGTTCCAAAAGTTTAATCAGTAATTTTATGTGATCACGCATTTGATAATGCTTAAAAGAATGTGTTTAAAGACGAAACTAATGTTATCTGGGGACAAGTTGTTCCAAGGATAGGATTTTTATAATTAAGAGCAGTAGGTTATACACTACAGCAACAGCAAGCACCCAAATAATTGATTAAATAATGGGACAACAACCAAATGCCACCTGATGTGGGATGGTTGAGTTTAAAGATGAATCCCATAAACAGGCAGCGACAAGACTTTTGCCTACAAAGCACTGTGGCATCTTGCTGCAGAAATTTAATTCACAGCTAATGACTGAATCTATCTTATGCAATTCCTAAGTCAGGAAATCTGAGAAAATAAATATATGAGAAGTTGAAGACCCAGAAATAAAAGCCATGCAACGTAAGCCTTCAGCAGGTAAATTTATATTTAACAGTGATTAAGTGCTGGGATCATATAAGGAGCTGTAATTTCATCAAGAGGCATGAAAATGCCTAAGTGTTCATTTTTAACTGAACAAAACAGATTTAATGCTTTCCTAAGAAAGGAAGAAGAAATTGAACTGTTAGCAAGCTGCAAATAATCCTAGGTGACTTATGGTGGGCTAAATAGGAACTAATTTTTGAAGGAGTCAATTAAAATAATTATTTTATTGGGTAGTTTCTATAATATTCCTGAATCTATGTTTGTGATTTATAGATGAGCTACCAAAAGAATGTAAACAGGGAACTTTTCTCCCTACATCTACTCCACTAAGGGATTAACCTGAAAATAATATTAATTTGACTCCTGCCTTCCAGGTTAACGTCGTCTCCTGCTGCTGCTCCAAAACAGCCCAGCCATGGAGCTAAACATGGCAGGTTTTTGAAGCCACCATGTCTTGGCAGCGGTATTGCCTCTCCCTGGAATGTTCTTCTCTTCCCTTATCTGGTTAACTCCTGCTCATTCTTAGAGAATAAAATCATTATTACTCCTTTGTGGTGGAGGAGTCAATTCCAACTTATGATGACCTTATGTATTACAGAGTACACCTGCTCCATACGGTTTTTTTGGCTATAATCTTTATAGAAGCAGATTGCCAGGACTTTCTTTCATGGCACTGCTGGATGGGTATGAACCACCAATCGTTAGGTTAGTAGCTGAGCACAAACTGTTTGGGTCACCCAAAGACCTCCCTAAACCCACTCTCCCTATGTCTGCTACACCACAAGTGAGGAGCTGTCCTCTCTATTCTCACAGCTCTACGCATTTCTTTCTTTCACCCTGTGCTGACTTCCCTAAACCTGTCAAGCCTCCCTCCCACTATACAAGCAGACATCAATAACCTATATTTTAACTTTGTGTGTGGCTCTCTTTGTCACTATCACACAGAGCTCCCTCCTCAGTCCCCACCTTACTTTCATTCCAGATCTACCCAGCATTGCAGGCATTAAGCTTGTTGCCTGATCTTAGTTTCCCATTTAGCCCTTGGCTCACTTGAAGCTTTTTAACTCAGTTTCACTCTGAATTGGATCTTTCTGCTTCAAGCCTCTTCCCTTATGATTCCCTGGCCTAGCCGAGGCTCTGACCTCTAGTACTCAAATTTCATCTTGGGTCCACCAGACCAGAATCCCAGTAGGATGGAAGTGAATGGTGAGGAGAGGCAGTTAAATCATTTATTGTATTATTTCATCCTAGCTAGTTTATTCATCTGTCTTCTCCAATTGACTATAAGCTCCTTGAGGGCAGGATTTTACTATGTTCATCTTGGCATCTAAAAGATCTGGAACAGTGCCTAGTAAATAGTCTAATAAACCATTTGCTGTCGAATCAGTTCTGGCTCACGGCAACCCCGTGTGTGTCAGAGTAGAACTGTGCTCCCTAGGGTTTTCAATGGCTGATTTTTTCAAAAGTAGATCACCAGGCCTTTGCTCCAAAGTGTCTCCAGGTAGGTTTGAATAACCAACCGACTCAGACTGGTTAGCAGCCAAGCATGTCTACCATTTGCACCATCCAGGGACTCCTAGTACATAGTAGATGCTCACTATAGAATAAACTATATGTGAAAGATAAGGCAATTTATTCCTCAATGTTGAGTGAGTGGGAAGTGGGTTTGTTTATGAGGAGGCCAGATGAAAGTGTATAGACTTACTGGTCAGAATGAAGACTTCCCCCACCACCTCTTGGCTCTCCATCAAAGCATGGGGATTATATGGCTCTGTGAAACCTAGTTTGAAAACTGCTTGTCTAGTAGACTCTTTTTTTTTTTTTTTAAATAATCAGTAGACTCTTGATTTTCATTTTTCCTAGTTATTTATGCTAAATCTATCATCTTCTAGAATAGGGAATTCTGACTTAACAGCTGGCCTTTGATTGTCTTCCCAAGGACACTAGAATCTGGCCCATGACTACAGACCTCTTGCTGACTTACTGTTTCCTATGAGCTAAGTCCACAGCTGACTGCATCTATCTTGTTGATCATTATACCTGCAACATCAAGTGCAACGTTTTAGCACAATAGATGCCCAATACATATTTGTTGAGAGACTGGAGGATGACTGCCATAATGCCTGCCTGCCAAGCATCCCTTGCCCCAGATTCTATGTCACAGGCTATGCCCATCTATCAGGAGATCACTGTCCCAGTTGGCAGGTGTCACATCCTATCCCCACACACACACCACCTCTGGACATTGCATGCCATATCTGAATGGTCTGGCTGTGCATCCTTAGCCCATTTGCATAGAGCAGGCAATGCCTCTCATTATGGGTTTCCCTCTAATTGTGTGGGTCTCAAGGTGAAGGCTGGCTGTCTCTTTTTCCTCCATTGTACCAAAATGCCAGAGTGGTACATTAATATTTCTTATCTGTGATACTTACTTAATCTGTATGCTGAGCAAATAATCCAAGAAACTGGACTATATGAAGAAGAAGGTGGCATCAGGATTGGAGGAAGACTCATTAACAACTTGCGATATGCAGATGGCACAACCTTGCTTGCTACAGGTGAAGAGGACTTGAAGCGCTTACTGACGAAATCAAAGACTATAGCCTTCAGTATGGATTATACTTCAACATAAAGGAAACAAAAATCTGAGACATGGGGCCAAAATGGCATAGTAGTCAGGCGCTTCCTGTGGTCCATCTTACAACAGAGACTCAAAAAAACAAGTGAATTTATTATATATAACAATCTCGGAGCCGTGAACATCAAAGGCAAAGTTGAGGAATCGGACTGAGTGGCATGGAGGGAGAGACGGTTCAGAATCAGTGAGGAGTTGCCAGACCTGACCCGGAAGGAGCTGGCGCCCTGTGGGCTGGGTCAGCTGGCTTTCGCGGTAAGGCGGGCAGTGGTGTTTGGGACAAGTTTTCCATGTCAGGAGAGATCAAGCAGTGGAGAGTCTGCTTAGGCCTCCAGAGTCAGTGAAAAGTGGTGCTCAATTGGTAAAAGATAAGTACATGCGTTTAACCTACTGCACAGATCAAAAAGCACCATGTTTAGGAAGAGCCTCTCTCCCATTTACCTGCTCCCTTCCTGCTCTGCACTGGGTCCTGGGCTGCCTTCAGTGACTGCTGAGTCTCCTGGGCTGGAAGTAGGACTTGTCATGTGTCGTGAGCCATTCTCCTGGCCTTGGAGAGGGAACAAATTAACAAACAGCAAAAAATAATCTGCCAGCTCCCCTAAGCCAGGAACTCAGGGCAGCCATACCTCCTTTGCCTAGGCACAGGCATAAGGGGTCCATGAACTCTGAATGCCTTTCACCCCTGCATAGATGTGTGTAGGCAGATTTCAACAGCGTAGACACTTATCAGCACAGTACAACAGGGTATATATCTGAAACCTAACTTCACTGTATCAGCTATCTGGTTGAGTGGCAGGTTTGTGATATTTGATACCACTCTGTCCATTAAGCAGGGTCCTCACCTACCCACATCAGGGGCCTGAGGACTGCTGGCTCCACCTACACCACTTAGCCACATGCAACAAGGATCCATGAATAAGTGGTGCCTCCCAATCATTACAGCCAACAGCGTTAGGTGCCCATAGTCTGGCTGCAACCCACTCACCTATGTACTCTAGAGAACAAGGATACACTTTCCACCCAGACACTCAGGGTCAGCCATCAGCCCCCTGCCTTGCTCAGTGTGTGACCCCATACTGAAGCCAGATACCTGTGCCTACACTAATTGCTCATGCCTGTCTAGGACTGTAGGTGAGAGCCTGTACCACACACTTAGTGACTATCTGGACCCCTACTAACAGATCTAACCACCTGGTGACAGGATGTTAGAGCTTCAAAGACGCCAGTAATCAAACTATCTCACATAAGCAGCCTATTTGGACGTATCAAAACAAAAGAAAACAAGAAACTAGGACACAGTAACCGAACATAAAATAAATAAATTTAATAACTTATTGATGGCTCGGAGACAACAGTCAATATCACATCACTTGAAGAGGCAGACTATGACGGCTTCAGAAAGTTCCCAAAATAAAGAATCAAGAAATTTTCTGGGACTTCCAGGCAACACGGCACTATAGACAGAAGCACAACGTTGTCCCTCCACAGCAAAGATCAAAAAAACTAAGTCAAACAGAATCAAAGGTCAATCCTGAAACCCTAAGCATCAAATGAAGAGATAAAGAACTCAGCCAAGCATGATATGGAATAAGAAACTGACAGAGAACAGAGAGTGAGGAGGGATACATGCAGAGGTCGCCTATCAGCTAATGCAGCACAGATCCGCCATCTTGAACTCCTATCGGAGATCACTGAACAGAGGGTACAAGAAGCTCCCAGCAAGAGACAGAACAACTGGTAACCAGTAATATACGCTTTCCAACTCACCCACTCTTCTTCACCCCCACTCGGTCTACTCTGCTTCATGCAGCCACAGTTTAAGGCACAAAAATAAAAAATAATTACCTATGTGAGATCAAATTGACAACAGCAACTCAAAAGGTTTGATGGGAAGCCTAGGGGGCAGTGAGCTGAAGATAATGGTGATGGAATAATTTGGAAAAGGATAGTGAGAATGGCAGCACAACTGGAAGAATGTAATCGACGTCACTGAATTGTACATGTACACTTTTTTGCCTCAGTAATGAAGTCACACCCAAGGTTCACCCTTTAGCCAAAGATTAGACAGGCCCATAAAACAAAACAAGACTAATGGGGCACAACAGCCCAGGGATAAGGACTAGAAAGCAGGAGGGGTCAGGAAAGCAGGTAATAGGGAACTCAAGGTTGAGAAGAGAGAGGGTTGGCTTGTTATGGGGTTGTTAACCATTGTCATAAAACAACATGTGCAGACCTGAATATAAAGCCTAAAACTATACAGTTCATAGAAGAAAAAAATAGGACCAACACTTCAGGCCTTAATACATGGCATTAACAGGATACAAACCATAACCATCAATACACAAAACCCAACAGATAAGCTAGATAACTGGGATCTTCTAAAAATCAAACACCTATGCTCTTCAAAAGACTTCACCAAAAGAGGAAAAAGAGAACATATAGACTGGGAAAAAATTTTTGGACAGTACAAGTCAGACAAAGGTCTAATCTCCATAATCTACAAGAAAATCCAACACCTCTACAACAAAAAGACAAATAATCCTATTAAAAAATGGGCAAAGGAAATGAACAGACACTTCACCCAAGAAGATATTCAAATGGCCAACAGACACATGAGGAAATGCTCGCGATCACTAGCCATTAGAGAAATGCAAATTAAAACCACAATGAGATACCATCTCACCCCAGCATTACTGGCACAAATCAAAAACACTGGAAATAACAAATGTTGGAGGGGCTGCGGGGAGATCGAAACTCTTATGCACTGCTGGTGGGAATGCAAAATGATACAACCATTTTGGAAAATGATATGGCGCTTCCTCAGAAAGCTAGAAATAGACATACCATTCGATCCAGCAATCCCACTCTTAGGAATATGTCCTACAGAAATAAGAGCCGTCACTCGAATAGACATATGCACACCTATGTTCATGGCAGCATTGTTCACAATAGCAAAATGATGGAAACAACCGAGATGCCCATCAACAGATGAATGGATAAACAAACTATGGTACATACACACAATGGAGTACTATGCAACGAGAAAAAACGACAATGAATCTGTGAAGCATCTCATAACATGGATGAAACTGGAGGACATTATGCTGAGTGAAATAAGTCAATCACAAAAGGACAAATATTGTATGAGACCTCTATTGTAAAAACCCATGAAAAACTTCACACACAAAATGTAACAATCTTTGTTGGTTACCAGGGATGGGAGGGGTGGGGGGGTGAAATACTAAATAGATAATAGATAAGTGGTATCTTGGGTGAAGGGTGAGACGGTACACAATACAGGAGAAACTAGCACAACTTGTACAAGGAAAGGTCATGGAAGCCCCACAGACACATCCAAACTCCCTGAGGGACTGAATTGCTGGGCGGAGGGCTCTGGGGACCATGGTCTCGGGGAACATCTAGCTCAATTGGCATGACACAGCTTATAAAGACAATGCTCTACAGTTCTACCTTGGTGAGTAGTGTTTGGGGTCTTAACAGCCTGTGAGCGGCCATCTAAGATACTCCACTGGTCTCATCCCTTCGGGAGCAAGGGAGAATGAAGAGAACAGGATACAAGGAAAAGATTAGTCTGAAGGACTAATTGTCCACAGCTACCAAGTCCTCCACCGGACTGAGTCCAGTACAGCTAGATGGTGCCCGGCTACCACCACTGACTGCTCTGACCAGGATCACAACAGAGGGTTCTGGACAGAGCTGGAGAAGGATGTAGAGCATCATTCTAACTCACACAAAAAAGACCAGATTTACTGGCCTAAAGGAGACTGGAGAAACCCTGAGAGTATGGCCCCCAGACACCCTTTTAGCTCAGTGGTGAAGTTACCTCCGAGGTTCACTGTTCAGCCTGGGAGTGGATGCCCCGTAAAACCAAATGAGACTAACAAGGTACAGGAGTCCAGTGACAAGGGCCAGAAAGCAGAAGGGGACAAGGAAGCTGGTGATAGGGAAACCAAGGTTAAGTAAGGATATTGCTGATGTGTTGTGAGATTGTTAACCATTGACATAGGGCAACATTTGTAGTAACTGTTAAATGAGAAACTATTTTATTCTGTAAGCCTTCATCTTAAGTGAGAATAACAGCACAATTGGAAGAGCGTAGTCAATGTCACTGAACTGTGCATGTAGAAATTTTTGAAATGGTGTATCTTTGGCTATGTGTATTTTCACCAAAAAAAAAAAAAGAGGTTGAGAAGTTAGAGGGTTGATATGTTGTGGGGATGTCAACCAATGTTACAAAACAACATGTGTACTTCTGTTTCATGAGAAACTATTTGTTCTGTAAGCGTTCACCTGAAGTACAATAAAATAAATAAATAAATAAATAACAATTTGTGCACTGACTGTTTAATGAGAAACTATTTGTTCTGTAAACATTCATCTAAAGTCAATAAAAAATTTTTTAAAAAGTAATTTTGCAGAGGAAGAGAAGTTGGAATTTTGGAGGTAGAATACAAAAGATTGATATACAGAACTCTTTAAGCTATCAGGAAGGAGATCGGGCAAAACACAGAACAAGCCAAAGAACAAACAGGTAAGGCAACAGAGGATCTTAAGAAGGTTATTCAAGCGAATAATGACAAATTTAATATGCTGCAGAGAGAGACAGCAAACAGAAATCCAGGAGATTAAGAATAAAATTTCAGTATTAGACAATTCAATAGAAAGTCATAAGAGCAGAATTGAGGCAACAAATGTAAGAATTAGTGAGACTGAAGATAAAGCACTTCACACCAACTTATTTGAGGAAAAATCAGAAAAAAGAATTAAAAAACAATGAAGAAATCCTAAGAATTATGTGGGACACTATCAAGAGGAATAACCTATGAGTGATTGGAATACCGAACCGGGGGGAGGAGGGTGGGAGGAGATAGCAAAAAAATGCATAAACAATTGTTGAAGATTTGTTGGCAGAAAACTTCCCTGATATTGTGAAAGATGAAAAGATATCTATCCTAGATGCTCATTGAATCCACATAAGGTAGATCCCAAAAGAAAGTCACCAAGACATATTAATCAAACTTGCCAAAACCAAAGATAAAGAGAGAATTTGGAGAGTGACTAGGGATAAATGAAAAGTCATTTACAAAGGAGAATCAGTAAGAATAAGCTCCGACTACTCAGCAGAAACCATGCAGGCAAGAAGGCAATGGGATGGCATATATAAAGCCTTGAAGGAAAGAAACTGCCAGCCAAGAATTATACATCCAGCAAAACTGTCTCTCAAATATGATGATAAAATTAGGGCATTTCCAGATAAACAGAAGCTTAGGGAATTTGCAAAAACCAAACTAAAATTACAAGAAATACTAAAGGGAGTCCCCCAGTTAGAAAATCACTAACATCAGATAACAACCGAAGACCAGAACACAGGACAGAGCAACCAGATATCAACACAGATAGGGAAGTCACAAAAATAAAGATAAAACACTGAAAATAGGGAAGCAGATGTCAATATGTAAAAGATGACAACATTAAAACAAAAAAGAGGGACTTAAAAATGTAGACAAAGATTTTTCATATGGAGAGGAAGTCAAGACGATATAAAGAAATAAAAGAGTGGTTTAAACTTAGAAAAATAGGGGTGAATATTGAGATAACCACATAGAAAATTAACAATCTAACACATCAAAATAAAAATCTGGAGAAACATAAAGACTCAGCAACTACAAAATCAACAACAATAAAAAAGATGAAAATAAAACACGTAAAGAAAAACGACTCACTGCAGAAAATTAAGTGGAACAAAGAAACTGTCAATAATACACAAAAAAAGACATCAAAATGAAAGCACTAAATGCATGCCTATCAATAATTACGCTGAAAGTAAATGGGCTAAATGCACCAATAAAGGGACAGGGGGCAGAATGGATAAAAAAAAAAAAAAAAAAAACACGATCCATCTATATGCTGCCCACAAGAGACACACCTTAGACTGAAAGCCACAAACTAAAACTCAAAGGATGGAAAAAATATATCAAGCAAACAACACTCAAAAAAGAGCAGGAGTGGCAATATTAATCTTTGACTTAATAGACTTTAAAGTAAAATCCACCACAAAGGATAAGGAAGGACACTATATAATGACTGAAGGGTCAAAACACCAGAAGTACATAACCATACTAAATAACTGTATACCCAACAACAGGGCTCAAAAATACATAAAACAAACTCTAACAGCATTGAAAAGAGAGCTAGAGAGCTCCATAATATAATAGTAGGAGACTTCAACACACCACTTTCCAGGAAGGACAGAACATCCAGAAAGAAGCTCAATAAAGACACAGAAGATTTAAATGCCACAATCAACCAGCTTAACCTCATAGACATAAACATAACACCCAACCCAACAGCGGCCAGGTATACTTTCTTTTCCAATGCACATGGAACACTCTCCAGAAAAGCCCACATATTAGGCCATAAAGCAAGCCTTAACAGAATCCAAAGCATCAAAATATTACAAAGCATCTTTCCGACCATAAAGCCATAGAAGTAGAAATTAATAACAGGAAAAGCAAGGAAAAAAAATCAAACACATGGAAACTGAACAACTTCTTGCTCAAAAACTGGGTTATAGAAGAAATTAAGGATGGAATAAAGAAATTCACAGAATCAAGTGAGAATGAAAATGCATCCTAATGGATCTTTTGGGACACAGAAAAAGCAGTGCTGAGAAGTCAGTTTATAATAATAAACACACACATCAAAAAAGAAGACAGAGCCAAAATTAAACATTAACCCTACACCTCGAACAAATAGAGAGCAGCAAAAGAAGCCCCCAGGAACCAGAAGAAAGCAAATAATAAAAATTAGAGCACAATTAAATAAAATAGAAAAACAATTGAAAGAATTAATAAGACCAAAAACTGGTTCTTTGAAAAGATCTACAAAATCAATAAACCATTGGCCTAACTGACAAAAGAAAAACAGGAGAGGAAGCAAATAACCTGAGTAAGAAATGAGATGGGTGTTATCACAACAGACCTAACTGAAATTAAAAGAATCATAACAGAATACTATGAAAAATTGTACTCCAACAAATTTGAAAACCTAGACAAAATGAACAAATTTCTAAAAACACACTACCTACCTAAATTAACTCAAACAGAGGTAGAACAACTAAATAAACCTGTAACAAAAGAAGAGATTGAAAAGGTAATTTAAAAACTCCAAACAAAAAAAAAGCCCTGGCCCTGATGGTTTCACTGGAGAATTCCACCAAACTTTCAGAGAAGAGTTAACACCACTACTACTAAAGGTATTTCAGAGCATACAAAAGGATGCAATATGCCAAAACTCACTCTATGAAGCCAGCATAACCCTGATACCAAAACCAGGAAAAGACACCACAGAAAATGAAAATTACAGAAACCAGGACAATGAATAAGGAAGACCAAAGTAAAATTGATGCATTTGAATTATGGCGTTGGTGAAGAATATTGAATATACCATGGACCACCAGAAGAATGAATAAATCTGTCTTGGAGGAAGTACAGCCAATGCTCCTTAGAAGGGAGGATGATGAGACTTCGTGGATGGGCTTGTTATCAGGAAGGACCAATCCCTGGAGAAGAACTTCAATTTTGGTAAAGTAGAAGAAGGTCAGCAAAAAAGAGGAAGACCCTCAGCGAGAAAGATTGACACTGTGGCTGCAACAATGGGCTCAAACAC
This sequence comes from Dugong dugon, assembly GCA_030035585.1. Lineage (NCBI taxonomy): Eukaryota > Metazoa > Chordata > Mammalia > Sirenia > Dugongidae > Dugong > Dugong dugon. Next base: position 13,963,532 of record CM057465.1, read on the forward strand.
AGCAAAAATTGTGAGGATGGTGCAGGACCAGGCACATTTTGTTGTGTTGTAAATAGGGTCTCTGTGAGTTGGAACCTACTGGATGGCACTTAACAACAACATTTGTGATATTCGTTATGATACCCCACAGCCCTTCATACAAACATGGCCCACAGATGTTGGCTGAATTGAATTTGAGTTTCCATGTTTGGGTGTCCCTTCCCTGTACTCTCATGGACTGTGGGCAGTGGGCCTCTGATGACAGGGGAGAAGTCCTGTGAGTGCTGCTCTCCCATTCATACAGATTCTTCATGCACTTTAGAGTAGACCACTTAACAGGCACCCATGTTCTTAATAGGAATTTGTGAATTTTTACTGAGGTTAAGGCTAAATTAATAATAAATTCAAGCCAGATCTGTTTCCTAATTATTGTCTGAAGTTCAGACAAGTTCAGAAGTGGGGCAGAGTCACCTTAGTGATTTCACTCACACTGTGGATAGCCAGAATTCTGGTAGTCCCAGGTTCTTTCCCTCCAACCTCCCATCCAAGTCACTCCTTGCTGACATAAGCCGTGTAGGATATGCTGTGTTGTCTGTTTTGATATAATTTTTATATCTCCTTTTTCTAACTTCATTAAAGCTTTTTCCCCCACCCTCCTGTATGTGTAGGCTGTTAGCCTTGGGGTTCTGGCTAAATTCCAGTTTGAGCAATTAATTACATATCAATGCTCAGCCCTCCCTGTGGTTTCAAAGAGAGAAGATGCATTCTTTGTCTTCCTCAGCGAGTAACTGTTGCTGATGAAGCAGCTGTTGCTGCCTCCTTAAAGGAGAGTGGTTTCAGAAGTGGTGAGAAAGCTTTCTGCGTCTTTGAGGGACAAAAGGCATCCCTGTGAACATGAGGTGTTTTTTACTGCTCATCCTCCCAGCCATCCATCACTCCTCTTTTGAACCACTGGCTTAGCCCAGAACAAAATGGGAAGTGATTTTATTTTCTTGAAGAGCTGTTCCTGAATGTGATGGCTCCCTTTGAAGCCTTGTCAAAAAGATGTTTTTGTTTTGTTTTTGCTTTTTCTGAAATCCCTTCAGTTCGCTCACCTCCTACAGGACCTCACACCACAGCCTGACATCATGTTCAATGCCTACGTGGCTGCCTTCACAGCTAACAAAAGATGAAGAGCAAACAGATGCAGATTATTCTCCTGGAATAAATTAAAGAAATTAAAGGTGTTATTTTCTTTTAAACTTCAAATAGTGAAAGAAGCTAATATCCTTTGGAAAGCACAGGTGATAACACAACACCCAGATTCACTTTCAGAGGCTCCTTGTGACATGATCTAACAAGTCAGAAATGTAGTAAGGGTAGTTATATCCTGCAAGTTATTTTGAAAAGGTATAGAGAATAACCCTCCCTAGATGCTTACTCTGTGTTTTACTTGGCCCAAACGGTGCTGGATGGAATGATAATTGGATGTTGATGAAAAACATCAATCATTGTTGCATTGTGACTTGATTTACATTTGTTTAATGTTAAACTTTAAGTTGTGAAATAAACCATTCGCGTTAAGGAACGGTGATTGCATTCTCAAAACTTCATTCTTTCATTTATTAGGCAAGAGTGAGTCATTCCTTATATCAAGAGGGCTTATTGAAAATTCCAGGATTACTTGCACGGGTTGAAGCATTTGGCAGGTAGAGAAAAAATCCTTTTGCAGGCTATTGTCTTTAAACAATCCTTCCTAAAGCACATGATTTTTCTTGCAGCCCTAATGCTAACATTTTTTGTCTAGGCTAGCTGTGCTTACATTTTGCCAAAACAGATCATCTCTATGGTTCTGGGATCAACTATCTTTGTATTCATTTCTCAGTGTCAAATGTCAGTCTCACAAACATACATGCTAACGGCTGGTTGCACTCAGCCCCCTCACATAGTTAGCCAACATGTAGGAGAAACAGTATCTCTTCCTCGCCATTTCCTTCTTTCCCCTCCTAGGTCATTCCCTCAAGGAAGCATGGACAAATCATCTCACTCCTGTTTTTGTCAATCACAACTCGGTTAATACTTCATCCTCTACATCTTTCTTACATATAAACACGCCACCTGTGTGAGTTGGTTCCCGATATCCTGCCCTTCCTCCTTTTCCATCAGCCCGAGGAAATCTTGTCTCTCGCTCTTGCTCCTTGCATCTTCAGGGGCCTTATCTTAGCCTGATATTATAAATTCATTTTTTAATGTCTCCCTCACTAGACTGTAAATAACACGAGGGCAGTGCCTTTGTCTTCATTGTTTCAACATTTTTTCCCACTGTCCAGCATAAAACTAGTTGCCATCAAGTTGATTCTAACTTAGAGCAGACCCATGTGTGTCAGATTAGAACTGTGATCCATAGGATTTTCAGTGGCTGATTTTTCAGAAGTAGATATCCAGGCCTTTCTTCCAAGGTACTCAAATTGCCAACCTTTTGGTTAGCAGCCAAGCGTGTTTAACATTGGTACCACCCAATGTCCAGCATAGTGCCTAGACAAAGACATGTTTTCTGGATAAACAAACATACAAATGACTAGAAAATGTACTTTCAACTTCCATTCTTTAAAAAAAAAACAAAAAACAAAAAAAAACCCAACTTTTTCTCAAATACCAACAATCAAGATGTTTAGACTACACTTAGGAATACAAATTTAATTCTTCATTTGATTTTTTTCATTTTTTAAGTTGCATTAATTAGGAGTGCTGCAATACTATGTTTTCTTCTAACTTAGATTTTTATTAAGACAGACATATTTCATTTATATAGTGTAGCTGTCTAGGATTTTGTGAGCTACCTAGAATGTAACCATTATCTCTAGCATCCTTTTGAAGTTGAAAGAAAACTTACTGAGTCAGACATCATACTAAGTGCTTTTGCAAATTTTAATACATTCTCGCAATAGCTATGTAAGGTTGATATTTTTAATAATCATTGTACAGAGAAGGAAAATAAGGATCAGAGAGGTTAAGTGGCATGCCAAGGGTCATGCAGCTCATTAATGAAATTGTCAGGGAGATTGGTATAATTCTAAAGTCCATGTTTTCCCTGTTACATGAGCTAACTTACAAATAAAAGTTTTGAAACCAAACTACTTGCAAAGAAGACTTCCTAATTAAGTTCTATTCTGGATTAGTGAGATCAACCTGACAAAACTAACCAAGAAAAGCTGGACAGATTAGTCAACATCTGGTGAACCAAAACTTTGTTCACTAAATTAACTATCAGTTGGCACCAACAAAATTAAAGTTTTTCTGTGGATGTAACTATAGCTGCATTTAAGATATCAAAGATATGCCAATCTGCTATGAGTTGATTTTCAATTAAAAGCAACAATTCAAATTTGATGATGTGGAAGGTCAGAGGCTTGGGTCAAGTCCTGTGGGAAACTATCTGAAGGAGTTAGTAGGATCCTTAAAGAGTGGAGCAGAGCCCCTGTTAAATACCATCTGGTAATGACCCGGATTAGTAGGGACTGAGAAACATTGAAACAAGTGCAAGTCTTATGAAGGCACTATCACCCATCTGTTTGTCATACTGGTGGCTTGCAAGTTGCTATGTTGCTGGAAGCGAGGTCACAAGTATTTCAAATACCAGCAGGGTCACCTATGGTGAGTGGGCTTCAGTGGAGTTTCCAGACTAAGACAGAATAAGAAAAAGTTCTGACAATCTACTTCTGAAAATTAGTCAATGAAAACCTTACGGATCACAACAAAATGTTGTACCATATAGTGATGGAAGATGAGGCCCCTAGGTTGGAAGGCACTACTCAATAGCCACAACTACGGAATCAAACATATCAGCAATCACGAAGATGGCGCAGAACTGGGCAACATACATAGGTCACCATGGTCAGAGGTGACTTGATGGCAACTAACAACAACGCGAAGGCAATTCTGCCAATTTAGGTGAATTGCATCATTTCTGTACAGGGGAGTTTTTGATAGACCACGAACTGTACGATAGCTTTTATTCCAAAATATATTAAAAGTGCTACCTGTTGGTTGTCACTTGAAAAATAAAATATCTTTCTGACCCTGCATACAGTCTAAATTTCAGAACTTTAAAAAGCAAAAAGCAAATACAGGTGAAATAAGCAAGAAATAGTCTCTTTTTCTGGCTGGGACTGCATAATACTGCCAAATAATCAAATTGACTGGATTTTTCAATGTTCAATCACTTATTTCAGCATTATGCATTCACAGTTATAGGCAGAATGGATTTGATGAGAGAAAACAATGTACAAAGATTCTTCTCTTATTTAGGCTTCATGTACCCAGGAACGTTTTTAAATGACCAAACCTAGACTTTGTTTATATACTATATACCTTTCTTTCACCTTGGGATTTCAAAGAACTTCATCATCTTTCTTTGTGAGTTGATTATGCCTCATGACGTCACCAAACACTGCATTACAGTGTCCCAGATGAACCAGCAGAATAAGCAAGGTTTCTTGAGTGGATTTTCTTTATGTTTGAGATTAGTTAATAAAGAAATAGTGATGCTATTTATAAAGGGTTTTTTTTTTTAAGTAAACTTTTTATTTAGATGTACAGAAAAGTTGTAAAGATAGCACAGAGTTTTCATACCCTTTACCCAATTTTTCCTAATGTTAACAACTATAGAACCACGGTACATTTGTCAAAACTAAGAAATTAATGCTGGCACCTTACTATTAACTAACCTACAGACTCTATTCCGATTTCACCCAGTTTTTCCATTAATGTCCTTTTTGTGTTCTAGAATCCAACCCAAGATCTTCCTTTCTATTCAAACCTTATGTTGTTTTCAGTCTCTGCTGGTTTATGATATTTTCTCAGACTTCTCTTGTTTTCATGACCTTGACAGTTTTGAAGAGTACTGATCAAATATTTTGAAGAATTTTCTTCCATTTGGATTTGTTTCATCTTTTTCTCATGGTCAAACGAAGGTCATGGCTTTTTTTGTAAAGAACACGACAGAAGTGAAGTGCCATTCTCATCACATCATATCAAGGGATAGATGATATTAACTAGTAAGGTTAACCTTGATCACTTGGTTAAGGTAGTACTTTCCACATTTCTTCACTGTAAAGTTAATAGTTTTTTTTCCCCTTAAATCCTAACTCCAGTCCACACTAAAAGTGGAAGGGGGCATTAGATTGTAGCATGAAGTACTATTTCAAATTATTCTTTAAGGAAGATTTGTCTTTTCTCCACCTTTTATTTATTCAATCATTTATTTATACCAGTATGGGCTCATTTATATTTATTTTATACTTTGGGTAATAATCCAATACCATATTAATTATTTTATTGCACAAATTGTTACAAATCTGACTATTGGGAGCTCTTTCAGATTGGCTTCTGTGAAAGAGCTTGATTTTAAGTGGCTTTTTTTTTTAAATTTATTCTTCTGTATATTTTTATTCAGTTATACAGTCCACCAATACTTTGGAGTTTTTTACAATGCCAAAGGCATACACAGTGAAAAGAAAATACTAACCCATATTTGTTGAGTCCTTACTATTTTCCAGGAGCTTTTAGACATTAGCCCATTTAATCTTTAAAGTATCCCAGAAGACATTATTACTCCCATTTAAGAGATGAGCTAACTGAGGTGCAGAGACGCTAACTTAGGTTCTCCAAATTAGTAAGTAGCAGAGAATTATAGTGCCATATCCTTTGTGAAAAATAACCAACATTTCCAATGGGAGGGACTGTCTTTATGAAAATTTAAGAATCTGATAATTACCAGCAAATGTAGTAGGAACAGCATATCTTGACATCAAACAAATTTAGATTCTTCCAATTGCCAGGAATTTCTAATGCTCTCCACTCAAAAATAAATAAATAAATAGATATTCCCCGGTATATTTTCTTAGCATCCAATTATACTGACCACACACAAACACATAGCTACCCATATTTGTTTTATTTGCAATTTAGTCAATTTCTGGTAAGTTTTAGTAGGTGTTTTTGTCTTACACCCCTTTATTTGTTTTATACTCCTATTTTTTAAGTTTTAGCTGGTGCTTTTCAAATACAACTTAGTAGAGAGCACCATGATTTGCCAGTACCCTCTTCCCTGTTTCTAAGAATAGCCTATGGCCTTGCTAGGCAAAAAACAGTGATGCATACATAACTCATGGATTTCTTCGGAGAAATTAAGGTAACAGTAAATTTACCTTTTTCATATTAATGTAACCACTACTACTACTATACAGATGCACAAACATACACAACTGCAATTGAAACTACTTTCTGGCAATAGCAGGTGGCAGAGTTATAGAAAGAAGATCAAACTTTAGAAATAAGAATTGATGGGCAAAGAGTATTATACACAACTGGGTCATGCCAAATTAATATTTTCTTTGCTCAGAAATATGCAAATGAGAAAAGATAGTTTCTATTAGAACAAGAGAGATTTCAGTTGACTGTAAGTAAATAATAAAAATGCTTATGAAACAGGGAAACTCAACAGTGAGTAGTGCAGAAGGTCTTAAAAGCTTGCAAGCAGTTACTCAAGTTATAACAAATAGTCTCTATTTGCCTGGAGCAAGAGAGGAAGCAGGAGACCCAGGAATCAGAAAAGGAAATGGTCTGCAGGTCTAATTGCCTCCATGAACTACTACCTCTTTTGCCCTGAGACCAGAAGAAATGGATGGTGCCAGGATACCGTTAATGAACATTTTGATCAAGGACACAACAATTGGATCTTGACCAAAAGGAGGAAAAAATGTGGAACAGAACTTCAGATTCTTACTGGAAACCAGACTTACTGGATACATTGAGACTGGAGGAACCCCTGAATCTATTGCCTGGAAACAATATTTAAGCCCTGAACCAACTGTCTCATGAAGTCATCTTTAAACAATTTAGCTCATTTTATAGAGAATGCTCTCCTTTAGCATCACATTCTTTTAAAGAATCATCTATATGAGATTAAATGGACAACAGTAACTCTAACACACAAATGAGAACTTTAAGGGGCAGAGTCTAAGTTAACGATGGTGAAACTATATGGACGGAGATAGGGAGAATGGTCACACAAGGTAAAGTATGTAAACATTGTGAATGAACTACATCTGTAAATTTGTTGAATGAATGTGTTTTCACCAAAAATTTAAAAAAAAAAAAAAAACCGGGCAACTCAAACATAATGCTCTTATAGTAAGCAGATAAACTAAACTTGATAAAGTGTAAGAATTTTTTATTTTAATGATTGCTAAATTCAAATAAATAAATACATTTGACCACCTAATATGTTCCAGGACCTTTTAGGGGGCTTTGGAAATAACACACAGAATAGCCTTTACTTTTAAGGAGATGTGTAAGCTTTTAGCAGAATCAAAAGCACATAGGATATTGACACAAAATTTTAACCTGAACTGAATATATATCTCAACCAGCACGAGCCCATAGTAATATTCAGTATGTAGTTGCTACAAAGAACACTTTAAATATCTTAATTGCAAAGCACACCGGGGATTCAATGTGCTATTGACGTGATTGTGGGGTACAATGTTATTGATGACGGGCCACTGAGTTAAAGTTGTACTACGTGAGTGAAGGGGATTTCTAGAGTGGAGATGGGGGCTGACTGACAGGCAACTGATACCCATCTACCAACTTTCCACTTACGAGCTGCAAAACAAATATGCATTGCCATACTTGTGATTGGCAGTGAATGTCACTATTGATAGAAAGTGTGGCATTGGCAACTGACTTCTGCATTTAAAAAAATTTTAAAAAGCTCTCATCCCTTCCCTGGTATGTCTATGGGTTTGCGCAGGATTCTTTTCCCTGGTATAGATATTCAGTTACATGAATATGAGGACTTTGGCGAGTTGACTTCTCGAAGACACTTTTCATTCTCTGATTTTAGAATTTAAAGTTCATTTGATTCCTTTCCCATTTCATTATTAAATTGTGCAACACATTATGGTTGGAATTAAAAAAATAATAGTTTCTGGCCTGTTGTAATTAACAATAAATAGAGGTGATAGACAAGTGAATAATAACTTACAATATAATATAGAAGAAATAAAGATTGTAAGAATAATTATACATACTATTTTGCAGAAGCACGGAAGAGAAAGACCCTGGAGAATGACTTTACAAAAAGAAGAAATATTTGAGATTCCATTGTGTAGATCAGATTTCTCTGCTATCAGAGCTGTAAGTCTCATGTCTCATACTTAGGACCTAAGTCAATCCCATAAATAGTTCAATCATTTACTGATTACTTGGGACAGAACATTTGTTCGGAAGAGAAAATTGACTGAACTCTCTGATTTAGTCTAGTCCTTCTGTAATCTCCTGGATTTCTTCCAGAAATAGAGTTAGATGACATATTTGCAGACATGCTCATTCTTGCTGCATTGTTTCCTATTTACCTTTTCCAAACTAAAATATATTCAATTAAGTTATATTATACCATCAAATCATTGGCAGTTAGGTCTTGGATGGTGTGTAGTTTGTTTTAACAACCAGTATTCCAGGCCAGACCATTTATACCAGGCCAGCACAGACATGCTTCTCATTAGCCCAAAAGGAAATACACTGTATCTTAGCTAACTGAATTTCCATTCACTGAAATTTGTGGCAAAAGCAGCCTGAAAATGGCCTCAAGGGGACCTCACTTCAGATTTTATTAAAGTTCATCAACTACATTATTATGCAGATACATAAAAATAGATTAACGATCATAAAAGAATGACTCATGGTTATTACCTTGAAGAGTAATTGCATAAAGCTCAAAAAAATGAAGCACTGCTAAAACTTAATATAGTTGAGGAGAACTTTCCTCCATTAGGCACAGCAGAAATATATTTTGGGGAGAATACCAAATTATATCTATTAGCAGAGCTATTGTCATATTAAATTTGTTGATGATTTTAAGGAAATGAGAGTCAAGATTAAACCCAGGAAAATGATTATACTTACAGAATCTTTCCTCCTTTGTGGCTAACAACCGGATGACACATATTAGTTGTCTTGTAGAAACTATTCAAATATTTAAGGCCAACAAAGTTCAGTCCAACAGGAAAAAAACCAAGAGCAAACATATTCACATCTATGTATAGGAATACCTGAAAATTAGCTGTCCATTAGCCAATCACTTGCTTCCTGTCTTTTGAAAGCAGGTGCAGATCAGGCCAACTGCTAACTTTTGCAGGTCCTGGAGGAAGAAAACAAATGGAGGCCCTCATACCACATATAAGAAATAGAAAAGACTAACTGATTTATCAAATCCTTCTTTCAAACAGAGTGAGTGAAATAGATCATTGCATAATAAAGTATTGTTTCCTAGTAGTTTAAACAGTAAACAATTAGAAATCAAGCTAACAAACTCTTAAACACAAATGCTTTATCTTTTTCTGTTGACATATCTTTATAATGACAAAAATTTAAACATATATTTCAGCTATGATTTTAATATGATTCAAAGCAGGCAGAATGTCAGACAAATGAATTTAATTACTATTGTTCAGATATGTGTGTTCTGTTGATGAGCTGGCAAAGTCTGGAGTAATAAAATAGTCTTACATAATTCATAAATTATTATATGTTTACTCCATAAAATTTACTTTTGTGCTTATTTCAGCACAACCACTAACTGTGAAATTATAAGCAAGATTTTTTTCTAACTTATATTCTATTGGAATCATTTTAAAAATATATACAATTTGAATGTATCTTCAAAATATAAATGAAATAAAATGTAATTATTTTCAATGTGAATACATTATCATCAGAAATATAAATTAAATACAATGTAAAAATTTTAAATAATTTTTAGTAAAGGATTGTTTCTAAAGTACACAATATCATCTATTAAAAAATGCAAACTAGTGAAAATAAAAATATCTAAAAATAAATAAAGCTAACATTTTGGAAAAATTTAATTAACTAATTAATTTTTAAATAAAATGATTTATAATTCTTGTGTTCAGTGTTCATCGACTTGGCTCAGTAAAGAAGGAGTATCACACTTCAAGAATATCAGATTTAGATATAGATAGATAGATATAAATATGTATAAAGTTTAAGAATAATATGAAGAGTTTAATATCGCAAAATGTTCCTCAGCTACCCAACAAAACTTGTGAATACTGTGCTAATTCACATACAAATGGGATCACAAGTTGTATCCACAAATTAGGACATTAAGAGAAGCAAGTAAATGGACACTCAGGTCTACTGGGAAATAGTACTTCATTATTCAATAGTCTATTCATGCTGTTTGAGAGGTTTTCAAATTCATTAGCTTTTTCTCTTTCTTAAACATTTTCACTACTCATACCCTTCTTGCACCACTGTTTATCATCACATCTTCATGACTTTCATACGTAGATGCCTTTTATACTATGGGCATCCATAGGGAATAGATGAGGACAAGAATTTCCCAGGTGGCTGATTGGTGTTAGAAACAGGGTGGATGTAGAGACTTACAGGATGTGCTGTGAGGGCACTGACTGACAGACCCTGAGTTACAGAGATACTCGTGTGCTGTTTAATAAACATATGTTTTTGTGTGTCTGTGGTGTATGTGGCTATATTTTTGTGTTTGCTGTACATGAGGCCCTTGAAGACTGAGGACTAGGGTAGGGGCCCACGTCTGTCTCCTGCCCATGTCTAGGGTCACTACTGGTTATGGCAGACATTCTCTGGACATTGACTCTTGACTTTCTATAATCAGTAAGAGTAATCCAAAGAATGTTTTCTCTCAGTGTATTATAATAATTCTGATATTAGCATAATGGAATCACATCACTCAATAAAATTAACAGAGTTAATCAAATTCAACTTTTCAAAGAGAAAAATAATAATTTTTAACAATGTTGAAAACATTTTGTTAACCAGTTAATGAGCTTGTGTCCATCCAGAGTGAACTTCGGATGTGAAATGTGAATATGTGATTCTCTGTCAGTTTAATTGCCTCATGCCACACAAAGTATAAGCATTTCCTTATTCTGATTTGGGTAGAGTTTAACATATATCTAGATATCTCTCCATTTCCATCTATCAATCTCAATATCTACCTACCTGCATATCTATCTACTATCTACCTATGTATCGATCTGTTATGAATTAAATTGTATCTCCCCAAAAGATATGTTGAAGTCCTAATTCTAGGCACCTGGAACATGACGTTGTTTGAAAATAGGGTCTTTGAAGATGCTATCAGTTAACATGAAGTCCTACTGGAGTAGGGTGGATCCTAACCCAATCTGAGTGATGTCTTTATGAATAAGAAGGGACACAGATATACAGATAGAGGAATGAGGGGCCATGTGAAGACTTATCTACAAGCCAAGGAAAGCCTGGGGCTACCAGAAGACAAGAAAGACAAGAAAGGATTCTTCCTGTGAAACTTCAGAGGGAATATAGTCCTGCCAACACATTGATCTGTACTCTTAGCCTCCAGAACAATGAGGTAATAAATTTCTGTACCCACTTTGTGGTGTTTTGTTACGGTAGCTCTGAAAATGAATATGCTATATCTATCATATATCTATTTATTTCATAAAACATGGTTCTTAAATACAAATAAATTAATACACCTTGTGCTCTACCAAAGAGACAGTAATCTGTTCAAAAATGCACTGTATTTAGTCACTACTCTGTAATCTAGGAACTGAATCTCATGTCTGAACCCTGTGAACATTCAAACACTTATTTCCCATTTAACTAAAATAATATAATCCAGAGATCTAGGCTATTATAGACTCTGTCACTGCCACTGGTTAAGTTGATGAACGGGCGTTTCCTTATTCTCATTGTACTGTGAGAATACATGAAATATGTAGTTGTGATTTTCAAATGTTTCTTTTTTAAAAAAACTATTCTTTGGATATAATGTTTATAGGAGAAAATTATCAAAAAAAAAAAAAGAAAATATACTCATAAATGTTTGAAGAAATTTTCACTGAGTAAAATTTTATAAAATTAGCTTGTGACATTTAGTCTATGTTTTAATTTCTTTCTTTCTTTCTGGAGAAAGGTAGGCAATGCTCTTTGCCTAAACTGCATGATAGACTAGTGAAGGTAACTAGCATCATTTACAGCTCTTGAGCAAACTCTGCATTTTCAGGGAGGTAAACACATTTAGAGGAGTGTTAGGTAAGTGTATACATGGGGAGCATACAATTGAGAACAAAAAACCTTTCCTTGGTCATGGAAGCCCCATAGACACATCCAAACTCCCTGGGGGACTGAATTGCTGGGCAGAGGGCTGTGGGGACCATGGTCTCGGGGAGCATTTAGCTCAATTGGCATGACAGCCTATAAAGACAATGCTCTACATTCTACCTTGGTGAGTAGTGTCTGGGGTCTTAAAAGCCTGTGAGTGGCCATCTAAGATACTCCACTGGTTTCATCCCTTTGGGAGCAAGGGAGAATGGAGAGAACAGGATACAAGGAAAAGATTAGTCTGAAGGACTAATTGTCCACAGCTACCAAGGCCTCCACCGGACTGAGTCCAGTACAGCTAGATGGGGCCCGGCTACCACCACTGACTGCTCTGACCAGGATCACAACAGAGGGTTCTGGACAGAGCTGGAGAAGGATGTAGAACATGATTCTAACTCACAAAAAAAGGACCAGATTTACTGGCCTGACAGAGACTGGAGAAACCCCGAGAGTATGGCCCCCAGACACCCTTTTAGCTCAGTGGTGAAGTTACCTCCGAGGTTCACCATTCACCCTGGGAGTGGACAGCCCCGTAAAACCAAATGAGACTAACGAGGTACAGTAGTCCAGTGACAAGGGCCTGAAGGCAGAAGGGACAAGGATACTGGTGATAGGGAACCCAAGATTGGGTAGGGATATTGTTGATGTGTTGTAAGATTGTTAACCATTGTCATAGGGCAACATTTGTAGTAACTGTTAAATGAGAAACTATCTTGTTCTGTAAGCCTTCATCTTAAGTGAGAATAACAGCACAATTGGAAGAGCGTAGTCAATGTCACTGAACTGTGCATGTAGAAATTTTTGAAATGGTGTATCTTTGGCTATGTGTATTTTCACCAAAAGTAAAAAAATGTTGAGAAGTTAGAGGGTTTACATGTTGTGGTGTTGTTAACCAATGTCATAAAACAATATGTGCACTACTGTTTCATGAGAAACTGTTTGTTCTGTAAGCCTTCACCTGAAGTACAATTAAAAAAACAAAACAAAACAAAAAAAACCTTTCCTCACATTTGTAGACAGAATTATGAGTGTTTTCAACAGGTCCTTTTGCAATAGTTAATATGCATATAGTGGAATATATTATTTTCTTAATCTCTAACGTAGAATTAATATTGTACTTTAAGACTACAGGATTGGAAATAAAGCATCCTGAGCTTAAATATAGGTTCCACGGTTCATAGGATGCTTGGTGTTGGGTGACCTGTCTAATGTCTTGAAGAACGAGTTTTGTCATTTATAAAATGGGCAAAATAATTGCCGCTTATAGAATTCTTGTAGAGATTAATGAGGTAGAGTCTACAAAGCGACTAGTACAGTGCTTGATGTATAACAGACACTGAACAAAAGGAACCTACTATTCTTTACTGTATTTGACAAAAATTTATATATATGTATATATGTATGTATGCATGTGTGTATTCTGGAGTCCTGAGTGGAGCAACTGGTTAAGCGCTTGGCTACTAACTGAAAGGCTGGCGGCTCAAACTCACCCAGAGGCACCTCAAAGAAAGGCCTGGTAATCCACTTCAAAAAAAATCAGCCATGAAAACCCTTTGGAGTACATTTCTACTCTGCAACACAGGGGATTGCCATGAGTTGAATTGACTCACTGTCAACTGGTTTTTTTTTTTTATTATTATTATATATATTATTTTAATGAAATTTTAAGAAATGAAGAATTAAAAAAATGAGTTATGTCCATCAATAACGAGTATATTTTGAAATATCATCTGCCTGGCTTGGTTTGATTGCATCTACTGCTTTCTGACAATTTTGTTGCAGTTGTAATATTTTGGGGATACAAAGAAAAATCTATGCCGGAGTTATTCACTCTCTGTCACAAGTACTTCCTTTTTTATCTCTCTTTTGAATAGCTAAGATGTAAGTCTGTGGGAAACATTATCCCAAAGGCGAGGTGTCGGTAGCATCCACTGCTGATCATGTCACTCCACAATCTTTCTTCTCTAAAGCAGTACTTGTAAGTCTGTCAACAAATGGAGAGCTTAATCATGCACGGCCTTAGAGTGAACGTGCAGTATATTTGCAGAAATACCAATTTACACAGTAGGTTTTAACCTATTCATTTGTATCTTTCATCAAAAATCACCACCATTGTGATAATTGCACCACATAATTGAAGTCATCGGTGTCACTGAATCGTTATTTGTTGTTAGGTGCCGTTGGCTCCATTCAAACTTGTAGTGACCCCATGGGACAGAGTACAACTGCCCTATAGTGTTTTCTTGGCTGTAATCTTTATGGAAGCAGATTAGTTGGAACTTCTCCGGTGGAGCCACTGGGTGGGTTCGAACTGCCAACCTTTTGGTTAGCAGCCGAACACTTACCTGTGCCACCAGGGCGCTTTCCACTGAATTGTACGTGTGAAAAATGTTGAATTGAAAAATGTTGTGTTACATATATTTTTACGACAATAAAAAAAATTAATTTTATATAAATGAGGAAGAACAATCAGCACCTTTGGCTGATTGTTCTTCCCATCCTGGTCAGGACAGGTTAAATTTTATATCCAGTGTTGGTGGTACAGAGTCTCACGGTGCTCTCTCCCACACAGAAGAGCACTAGGGACGACCACAGTGTTTAGAAGGCTTAGGGCACATTATTTTCTACTTAGTAGTTCTAATATTTAGGGTTCAGAAAGCCAATTAATACAGTTTGCTTATAAAGAAAGGGAATTAGGGTGGATTAGGATACAAATTCAGTGCAATTTTCTCTCTTCTGCTGGTGAGAAAGACAAAAAAACCAAGCTTAAACTGCGGCTCCCGCTACAGCGACAGCCCACCCACAAATTGTTATATAAATTTTCTCTTTAGAGGTCTTGATCCTCATAAAGATTTGGTGAATGTTATGAGATGGTTAAGATTCTATTATTCGGAACCCACGTTAGGATATGTTAATTTTTTTGTTTGGTTTTGTTGTGTCTTTTACTTAGGCAAGCCCTATTGTTCTTGAAATGTTTCTTAAAACTACATCTTTTAAATGGCTTAAAAAGTGATTCTATTCACCAAAAACACAATAAAATATTATTTTAAAAGAAGTCACACCTTATTTGATCTCTTCTTTCTATTATTAAGACCATGTTTCACAAAAAGTTGGAATTACTAAAAATATGAAAAAATAGAATACTCAATCTTTATTTTTGTTCTGTTTTACTTAAGGGAGGAGTAAAACTGATTCTATAATAAAATAAATAAATACAATACTAAAGTCTATTTAATAACAAGGTCTATTGCACTTCAGTTTTTTAAAATCAAGTGCCTCAAAAATTGGCATACTTTTTCACAACAAAATTTAAGGGCTATAATATTGACAAGGCCTCATTTCGTCTATGGCAGACCTAAAATTCCAGCAGGTTTCAGCCCTCTGTTGCCTATTAAACCACCTGTGCAAACATTATCACAGAAGTTGAGCAGAGACCAGAGAGACAAATTTAAGAGGACGGCCTTATTACTTGTCAGGCTAATGCTATCTCCAACAGCTTTGGTTCTCTCTCTTTTATAAAATCACATCTCTGTTCCTTGAATAACATGATTTAGCATTTATATAGCGTACACTATGTTATAATATTGCAAATTTCCAGCTTAGTTTCCCCTTAAATGATTTACTTGTTGAATGCACCCAGAACACCCCTCCCCCCCCAAAAAAAAAAACACTGCAAGGCAACAGGTGCTTGAAAGTGCTTTAAGGGAAACACATCCATCAGAATGTCATTATATGTTATAGACACATTATTTATTTATTTTTCCTTTTTGATCCCTAGGTAGAGTAAGCACCTGCAACCTATGGGTAAAGCTTTTTACAGGGTGCTTCTATATTCTGGGTAGTTTTTGTTAAAGCATTAAAGCTTCGTGGCTGTGATCTTTTTTACATACCCTCCCAGCAACTCTTTAGCTAATAGAAACATAAAGAAATAGAGCTACAGAAACCCACTTTCTTCTCTACCTTCCCCACAACTAAACTTCTATTTTAAAATAATATTCCTATATCCTGGAGTACTTCCACCACTTATAACTCTGTTTCATTAGTGCCAGTTTGGACCACTGCATACTGCATATTTTCTCAATGCATCGTAATTACAGAAAGACCCATTTTGGATAACTTTATGCAGGTTTTCCTTGAGATGAAACTTCAATGTGCTAACAACACTTATAATTTCTCATTTCTTTTGCCAGATATAATGGTTTTGTGATTTTACACAGGGGGAGGCAGCATAAAGAAGGTCAGACCATTCTGAATGTATTATAAATAATTCGCTATGGTGAATAAAGATCCATATGATTCTTTCCTTCCTTATATTAAGATTTCTTCTCCTGCACTTGAACATGTTCATGCTTTAGTGTAAATATAGTCTCTGGCTTTAGTTCTAAGGGCTGACATGAAGTAAAAAGATTTTTTTTTTTCAGGAAGAAAATGTGATAAAAGGAATAATGGAGCCAAGTATTGTTGAGTGTTGGGGATATGGTCCACAGATGTGGGCTAAATGAATAGGTCCTGTGTATTACCTTTTTCAAAATATGTTCATCTACTTATTTTCATGACTAGTTAGGAAATATCCGTAAGCATGTATTGGCAAAAATGGGTGTACATTTTTTGCAGTATAGTTTAGCTCTAAAAGATATTCGTATCAGATCACCAGTGTACTGGTGTAGGCTGATGTAAGGGTGGACTACAGAAAGTGGTCAACAGTGTTAATAAGCATTCAAGGATTCTATCAATCAAGATTTACTTGTCAGTCGCTGGTGTCAAAAGCCCAAGTCAAATTAACACAAAGAAATCAAGTGGTTTTTGTTTGTTCTTGTAACCCAAACGCAGGTAGCTCTCCTTAGGGATAACTGAGACCGTGGAGACCTCACCTTTAAGACTCTCAACCTCTTTGTGTGGGTTGGCTTTATTTTTTACTGCTGCAGATGGATTTTCTCCATGTGTGGTGGGAGCTCCAGACTCACATTCCTCCAGCTTTGTAATCTGAGAAGGAAGTAGTTCTTTCTTTTCCAGTTTTAGTTAGTAAATTCCCTGGTGCAATAAATTTCCTGAGCCAATTACTCACACCTCCTCTCTTCCTGGGCTCTAAGGTAAAGAGAATAAACCGTAACAACTGATAGGAAAATTGGGATCAGTGCATAAGGTTCAGGCAATAGACTGATTATAGAATCCAATTACTCCTTTCTCAAACTTAGGTCTTATAACCGCCTATCCTTCTACAGTATAATTTTAGTCCACATATCCACCCAACTGCAAGAGGATTGGAAACTTGCTTCCTACGTTTTTCGGTTGGTAGAAAGGAGAGGAAGAGGGATTCCTTTGGGTTAGGCTTGTCTTCAGATAGTAGGCCATATGGACTCTTATCTTGCATGGTAGCAAGAAGGAGAAAAAGAGATCATTATGCTTCTTACAGATCCACAAAACAGGCAATAAGACAAGATGGAGAGTCTATTACTTGCTTTTAAGAATAGTAATCCTGGGCAGCTAAAACAGATAATGCTAAGCAAAAGATTGGAGGTTCAACTTCACACAGAGGTGCCTCAGAATAAAGGCCTGTCTACTTCCAAAAAAATCAGCCATTGAAAATCCCACATAGCACAGTTCTACTCGGACATACATGGGGTGGATCACAAGTCAGAGTCAAATCAATGGCAACTGGTTAATCCCACCACTTGGCCCAATAAAAGTGAATCTCTGACCAATTAGACTAGCCATTCTTCTTATGGTATGGACGCATGATAATAGAAATGGAGAGAGGACCTACTGCTGCTTCCTCCACCACTGCCTTCTCAAGGGGGAGTGGATGTTCTATCTCCTTTAGAAATCTGAGGAGGGGAAGAAACATTTCTCCTTTCTTTCAGCAATGAAGAAACCTGAATAGTACAGGTCAGGTCACATGCTTAGCCTTCAATCACTCATTGAGACCTGGGGAATCGACCCAATCTGGGTCAAACGCCCACATCAGTGGCTAGACAGATAGCACAAGAACATTACCAGGAAGAGGGTGAAAGGTCATTTTATAGTTCAGACATGTTGTTGTTGTTGCTAGGTGCCGTCAAGTCCCTTCTGACTCATAGCGACCCTATGTACTACCAAAAAAACACTGCCTGGTCCTGCACCATGCTCACAATTGTTGTTATGCTTGAGCCCGTTGATGCAGCCAATATGTCGATGATCCATCTGGTTGAGGGTCTTCCTCTTTTTCGCTGACCCTGTACTTTATGAAGCCTGATGTCCTTCTCCAGGAAATGATCCCTCCTGACAACATGTCCAAAGTATGTAAGACGTAGTCTCACCATCCTTGCTTCTAAGGAGCATTCTGGTTGTACTTCTTCCAAGACAGATTTGTTCGTTCTTTTGGCAGTCCATGGTATATTCAATATTCTTTACCAACATCATAATTCAAAGGTGTCAATTATTCTTCGGTCTTCATTATTCATTGTCCAGCTTTCCCATGCATATGATGCAGTTGAAAATACCATGGCTTGGGTCAGGCGCACTTTAGTATTCTAAGTGACATCTGGCTTTTCAATACTTTAAAGAGGTCTCTTGCAGCAGATTTGCCCAGTGCAATGTATCTTTTGATTTCTTGACTGGTGCTTCCACGGATGTTGATTGTGGATCCAAGTAAAATGAATTCCTGGACAACTTCAATCTTTTCTCCATTTATCATGATGTTGCTTATTGGTCCAGTTGTGAAGATTTTGGTTTTCTTTACGTTGAGGTATAATCCATACTGAAGGATGTGGTCTTTGATCTTCGTCAGTAAGTGCTTCAAGTCCTCTTCACTCTCAGCAAGCAAGGTTGTGTCTTCTGCATAATGCAGGTTGTTAATGAGTCTTCCTTCAGTCCTGTTGCCCCATTCTTCTTCATAGAGTCAAGCTTCTCAGATTATTTGCTCAGCATACAGATTGAATAGGTATGGTGAAAGGATACAATCCTGATGCACACCTTTCCTGACTTTAAACCATGCAGTATCCCCTTGTGCTGTCCAAACAACTGCCTCTTGATCTATGTACAGGTTCCTCATGAGCACAATTAAGTGTTCTGAAATTCTCATTCTTCACAAAGTTATCCATAATTTGTTACGATCTACAGTGAAATGCCTTTGCATAGTCAATAAAACACAGGTAAACATATTTCTGGTACTCTCTGCTTTCAGCCAGGATCCATCTGACATCAACAATGATACACCAGGTTTCATGTCCTCTTCTGAATCCAGCCTGAATTTCTGGCAGTTCCCTGTGGATATAGTGCTGCAGCTGTTTTTGAATGACCTTCAGCAAAATTTTACATACGTGCTATATTAATGGTATTGTTCAATAATTTCTGCATTTGGTTGGATCACCTTTCTTGGGAATAGGCATTAATATGGATCTCTTCCAGCTGGTTGGTCAGGTAGCTGTCTTCCAAATTTCTTGGCATAGATGAGTGAGCACTTCCAGCACTGCATCCATTTGCTGAAACATCTCAGTTGATATTCCGTCAATTCCTGGAGCCTTGTTTTTCACTAATGCCTTCAGTGCAGCTTGGACTTCTTCCTTCAGTACCATGGGTTCCTGATCATATGCTACCTCTTAAAATGGTTGAACATCAACCAATTCTTTTTGTTATAATGACTTTGAGTCATTATAGTTCAGACATGGCCCCCACTAATCATTTTGAGTAATGTAATCTCTAAGGATAAATGGGTAGGCTAGAGGAGTAAGTCTGAAATTTCAACAGAGGAGTCAAGGTATGATAGACATCAGTTGCTACAATGAGTGAGAGACAGACTATACCCAAAACTGTTAATGAGCATTAGAAAGAATTAGTTCCATGACTTTGAATCCCTGAAAATTCTTTAAGAATTCTAGAGTCTAGAGAAAGCAGAAAGGAGAGGAAGACTTGTGAAGATATTTCTCCTGGGAAAGCTGTTGCCTTGTTGAGCATCTGTACCTCCCACCCCAAGGTGGGATAGATAAGAACATTAATATGTGGCTCCTGAAGTTGTGAAGATATTTATACTGTTAGTTGCCTGGTGAGCTGTGCTAATGTAAAGCAGGTTGAGAGAGAAAATTGCTGCTCTTTTGGGAATTAATTGTAGTCCTCTAAAATGGCTAGTCAAAATTATGCAAAATTCAGGTAATAGATACAGAGCCTGTGATAGGAATTTTGGTCTGGAGTTGCTTCTGCCAAAGAGTGAAAGGCCACAAGAGTGAGAGCTTGAGTGGGATGTGCATTGGGACATCAGAAGTCCACGGAGGATTGGGATGTTTCACTGAAGAAAATGCCACATATGATGGGAGTTGAAGCCAGAAGAGGTGGTTGTCTCCAATCCTATTTGCCAGTATTCAGTGCCTCCCTTGCAGGAGAACAATGTACCCTTACTCTGATGAACTCAGGGTAGCCTATGGCCTGCTCTGGCTAATGGAAGATGAGAAGTGGCATGTGCCATTTATAGGCAAACATTGTAAGAGCCAGCACATGCTCCTGATGCTCTTCTCTCTCTGCCCTTGTGATCTTAGAATCATGCATTGTAACATGGAGCCATCATTAGTCTAAGTCTCTGGGTGACTACAATAAGGAGAGCCCCCTTGCTCACCCTTGAGACACACATTGAGTGAGCAGAAAATAAACATTGTTGTTTTAAGTCACTGACCTTTGGGGTCGTTTGCTACCACAGCATCATCAAGCCTGTCGTGACCGACACAGGGACCTAGTGTGAGAGTCTTTGAAGAGTCCTGAGAGCACCCCCAAGAGGTATCTGTTAACATCTGCAAGTCCCAGAGAATGTAGAGACAGCTACCAGCCAAGTAAGAATTTTCCTCTCTTATTCCTTCATCAGACCCTTGAGTGGCACAAGTGGTTTGTAATCAGCAGTTAACCTAAAGGAAAACTGTTCTATCTCACTCAGCTACTCAGTGGGGGAAAGACTTGGTGATCTGCTTCCATAAACATTACAGTCAAGAAAACGCTATGGAGCAGTTCTACTCTGTAACACGTGGGGTAGACATGGGTCGGAGTCAACTCCAAGGCAATGAGTTTGGCCTTTTTTTTTTTTTTTTTTTAATTTCCTCATTATCCCACCTCTACCCTCATCCTAGAAAACCTTGGCTGGAAAGAGGATGATGATGGGCACACAATTGTGTTCACCATTTTGATTATTATTTGTGACTAGATAATCAAGCTACTGAATTGAGATTGTGTTGGTAACTTAACGTGACCATAGGGCTTTACATTGCCTGAAAGTGACCAGAAATGACATGTGCCTGCCAGAGTGTTCATCCAGTGGCGTGGCAAGGCAAAATCTTTTCCCTTTCCTCCCCACAGCTCCCTAATCAAAAAAAAAACACTAAACTAAGCAAATCAAATCAAACAAATAACAAAAACAAAACTTGCCTCCATGGAGCAGAATTACAGAAGAGTGGAAAACAATAAAAAAAATTGGAATGTTAAAGACATGCATTGTGCTTGTTTAACATACCAAGTACATAAATAAATCAAGATGTCAGATTTTAAAGCAAACTTTTAAACTGACTTCAGAACTAAAGTTTATTTTTAAATGGAAATGAATGGATGGCACGTATATCTTGCATGTCTTTATACGTAAGAACAAAATTAGACATTAGATTATAAACATTGGGGCTGTGATTTGTTTGTTTTTGTTACTATCTGTCTCGTGGTAGAAGGAGGCTGAAATACTCAGACTCATGGTTAGAAGAACTGATCTAGTTTTAAGCACATCACTGAGAGTCACACTCCCTTTTGCAATCTTGTCTTCTACTGATACGCCGTATATTCTTGGGCAATTCACCTAACTTTTTGCATCCAGTTTCCTTATCTATAAAGTGAGACTGATAACTATGATGCCTCAGTTTCATGTGAGGGGTATCTAATTAACTCCTTAAGAGTTTTGAAAACATAAAGTGATCTCTAAGTATTAAATGATACTACATGCACATCTTCTCTGTCAGAATTAAACCAGTTTACCACCTGCAGTATAGTTTTCAGTGACTTATTTTTCAGAAGTAGATCTTCAGATCTTTATTCTAAGGTGCCTCTGGGTAGACTCAAACCTCTAAACTTTCAGTGAGCAACCAAGCACATTAACAATTTGCACCTCTCAGGGACTCAATGAGAATTATAAGATGGCTAAAAATTAAGATTGTAATAATAATGATACTGCATTTCTCCAAAATAGGAAAGACCATACTCTAAACGGGGAATACCATATAGTGTATCGTTCCAGGATATTTTAAAAAAATATACCTTAAAAGCTAAAAAGTTGGTTTTACATACACACTGATGATTTTTGAGACAGTTAATTCAAAATAAAAACTTGCTTTGCGTATTTTCAATAACAATGATATAAATTTCAAAGAGCTTACATATTTATTACTTTAATAGAAACACATAGTTGTGGGTTAGGAAGAAAAACTCTTAGCCATCAACTGGGTTGGTTTCATTTGCCTGCTTTTCTTCCAGTCTGGGATCTGAGGCCATGAGAACCTCAATAACTCTTTTAGTTATTACCTCTCTAATTCGTCTGGTACCCCCATAACTCCTCTGAGGTAGGTAAGGCATTTTATTTGTTATCTTCCTTTTCTCAAAAAATGACTCAAAGTATCTTGAAAGTTTTAGAGAAAAGTCAATTTTGGATTAAGAAACAAAGACAGTGGGATAAATGAGCTTGAACATGTAATTTTGGACAGAATTAACAGGAAAAATCCAGATTTTTTGACTCTTAATTTTGGTACTCTTTTCACTCCACTTAGGTGCAATTCATCCTTCTTGTCAAATTAAGCTCCCAAATTAAGGTCTAAATTGTGTACCATGCAGATTTAGGTTGATATCACATATCTAGGGGCTAGTAGGGCTTGACAGGAAGAACAAATGACTGGTTTTGTCTAGGCTGGCACTTGGTTCTGGGAGTCAGATCCTCCAGTTTGTGGCCAATCACTTTCATTCTTTAATCAGAGGGAAATTTGGAGTGAAGTAGTTTGATCTGGAGAGGAATATTGGGTGTGTAGGTAAAGGACAATTGGGAGCCTTGATGTAGTGCTTAAAGTTTCTGGCCTCACTCTGTGTCTGAGACCTAGAGGGAAAGGAGCTAAGAGAAACCAACTACAGCAGCAACAATAACAACTAGGTCACAATTTCCTCATGAAACCAACATGACAGTTGTCTAGAGACTAAATCAGGTGTGTAAATCTAGCATGCTTCTTTCTGCCCTTTTAGGTGTAGATAGTAATGGAATGGAAAGTTGGTTGCCCAGAGTGGAAAAGAGAGAAGGATTTTGCTGAGGTATTTGGATTATTCAGATGTTTATAGTGGCTTGCTTATATTCCACATGGTACTAGCCACCAAGAATGTATCAGCAGGCATCAGACACTGTACATCACAGATGGAATCCATAGCAATTTGGAAGCCAGGAGGCCATGTGGGAAAATAGGGGATGGAAGTTTGTGAAACACAGCATAGACCACACTACCTCCTGGAAAAGACAATGGGCAGAGGAAAGTGAACTAGTGAATATAAGAATGAATTGCTTAGTGATATAGCGTAATGGTCAAACTTCTGAACAAAGTAGACGCTCGGGTCATTTCCAAATGATAGAATTTTTTTGTTTGTTTTCTATAAATGAAAGTAGAGAACAAAATATTCCCTGATGGTTACAAGTCTGCTTCTTTACCATTGTGCTCCCCACTTCTAGCCACTTCTTTGACTCATCTATCTCCCAGAAACATTTTTAGAACCATTCATAATTAGGGTGCTTAATGTTAAGGATAAATATTATTTGATTAAGGAGGATTATTTATCATAGCTCTTTGCCTTTATGCACCACTGCACTCTTTCTAGATCATGGGCTTAGTCACTAAATGACAAACTAGTGATCAGTTACTTTCAAGTAATAGGTAATTGTACTTTTATATCCAATAGACATATTTTCAAATGTGCACATTCACATTTATGTATAGAAACATACAACTTGTGTTCTACTCTAGACAGCGATAAGTTTGTATGTACTTTTCAAAATCTGTCTTGTCTGTAAAGCCATGTTGCTAAAACAAATACATTCTCAAGGCTTCTGTAACCTGTCAAAGCCATACAAGGTTATCAGAAACCACGTGGTGCACTCACCTGGAGGCATCATAAAGTGGTTGTTTAAATTAAACTTGTTTCTTAAAACTTGGGTAAAAATAACATAAATCTGTGTCAGAGAAGTCATCATGTGTCTTATGAAAGTATGTTTTGTTTTAAATATGAAAATAATTCTAGTAATATATCCTGAATACTTACATCATCAATAATATTTATGGATCCCCAAAGTCTCTAGTGCTCTATGTTATGTCTACTGACCCAAGAACAGGTACCTAACTGTGATGGTTAAGATTGGCTGGGCCAATCAACTTGGCTGGGCCATGAGTCTCAGTGTTTATATGTGATCATTCCCATGATGGAATCTGTTGTGAGTAGCCAATAAGTTGAAAGGAAATTTCCTTGGGAGTGTGGCATGCATCCGAATATAAGCAGATGTTCTGGCTTTTTGCTCACTCTGGATCTTGTGGTTGACTCCTGTTCTTCTGACCTCCAGTTCTTGGGACATAAACTATCAACTTATCTGCCGAACTTGAGATTCATCAACCTTCACAGCCTGTGAGCTAGAGCCCTGCTCACCAACCTGCTGATCTTGGGTTCGCCAGCCCCTGTGGCTACATGAATCAAGAGAAGCCTCCATCCTGATTCATGGACTTGGGATGTTCCAGCCTCTACAATCATGTGAGTCATTTCCTTGATATAAATCTCTCTCTATATATATTTATATGCTTTACTGGTTTTGCTTCTCTAGAAAACACAACCTAAGACACTAACATATTAGAGTCTTATGGTTTATACTGTGAGCTGTGGTATGACTCATTTTTTAGCTGAATCCATGCCACTGCACAAAAAAAAAGAAAGAAAGAAAGATTGCGGTCTGGTTGATTCTGACCCACAGCGACCCTATAGGACAGGGTAGAACTGCTCCATAGGGTTTCCAAAGCTATAAATCTTTATGGAAGCAGACTGGCACATCTTTCAGCTGGTGGGTTTGAACTGCTGACCTTTCAGTTAGCAGCCGAGTGCTTAACCACTGCACCATCAGGACTCCTTCTGCTATTGCACAGTGCCTTATAATTATCTTTTTTCTTGCATGCTTCTCAGTTACAAATAATTCAGCTTCGTTCAGTTCCAGACCTGACCCAATCTAAATTCTTAAGAGTCCTCCCAGACACAAAACTATCTCTAGCAGTGACTGCCACAGTGCCTGAAATTTCTATCATTAAACTCATTCCTTAAGATAAGCTGATGATTCCTTTTAAAATGTGAGTATATTTTACTTATGAGGGTGGAAAGGATAAGGATTTAGCATTTTAAATTCATTACCATTATGGGATTATACCTCAGTATGGTCAGGCCCCACTCATTTCCCCCCCATTTCATGTTTTCCTGCCTAAGAATCAACTCTTGCTCCCTGTCTTCCTCCCTCTGACTGCTCATTGGAGTGATAGTTTTCACCCAGAGTGCAGGAGATGTGTAGACAGAGGGATAAAACAGCAACCCATGCTCAATTCCTTTTAAGGTGAACTGGCCATACAAAGCATTCTGAATAGGGAAAAGTGATTAAAACAGACTGTTGACAGGAGGGAGAAAAGAGCATACAGAGAAGTTTCTGACTACAGATACTTGCTTATGGAGGGCAAGCCCAAGTTGGATACTGTAGAATGAGACCAAAAACAACGATGGGGACAGCATGAAAATACCAAGTGACTGACAAAGGAGCCTCATGTGGATTTGGGGCTGGGAGAGCAAAATGCCAAAGACAGACTTAACCTGCTTCACAGTTTTGAACTTTCTTGAGTAGACACAGGCCATGGAACAGAACCAGGTTGAGGAAGGAGACAGGGGCCTGAAAATATTTATGGGTGTGATAAGACTTGAGCGTTTAAAGCCAATGGTAGAGACTTGCAGACAAGTGAGGGTAGGTTGGGGGAGGAGTGTGAACAAAAGAGGGGATCTTAATAGTGTTTTTGAAGAGGCAGTGATGTCGGTGGTGCAGGTGTGGATTCAACTTAGACACCCTTTTCTGGTGGGTAAATGCATATTTTCTTTTACACGCCTGGGTTAAATTACTTCCCTTAGGTAATTCAATTAATCACTTGGAGAGCAAGGAGTAGAATTCAGCTCTCAAGGCTCTCATTTCACATCTGGAGCAGGCAAACCAGGCTTCCCTTTTCTGAAACACTAGCTTCATTTTTTTTTTTTTTTTTTGAAATCGTTTGCAAATCAATGAAGTTTTGAGCTTTTTTACTGAAAATTTGTGAAATCTTCTTACTATTTGTGTGATTTAAAGGTAGGGTTGTGTTACTATATAAAAACACAATAAATGGCTTTTCTAGTTAATCTTCCATTGAAGAATTTAAAATATCTATCAGAATTACTTTGATCCCCTCCCCTCCCCAGATTTCGAGCTATTATCCTGGGGAGCTGAAAAAATGAGTTGCAGATCTGAGAAAGCAGCGTGTGTGGAGCTTAACTGCCGCATGACTGATTGTGTAATACATTGCTCTTTTCACTAATAACCGCAAAGCAGGTAGAGGCATGGTAGACTAATTGGGTTTATATGTCCAGCTGTAAGGCTAGACACTGTATCATTCTTTTCAGAAACCAGTGACTTTAGGCATGTGGAACTCGTAGTCATGACAACAATAAACCAGCTTTGAGTTTGAGTTTCAGCTCACAAACTGCCTTGTCTCCGTTACTTCCTGCCAATGACCTGACTTTTCTTACTCTCTCGGGCTGGGGGCTGGGGACTGGGGATTTATGAAAGATCTGTTGAACAGAGCCCCAGTATATGTTTAATGCTTCAAATGTCTGGGTTGAAAATTGTGCTTGCACAGATGGCTAAAGGCTGGAAGGAAGATAGATCAATCATTGTTACGGCTAATGACACAGTTATAAGGGTATACACAAAGGTAAGCTGATTTGGAAAATGGGAAAAGGCAATGTGAAAAGAATGACTGACAAATAAATGTTATTTTAAACATGTAGGGGAACTATATGCTATGATTCTGAGTGGACCTGACCAAAGGGTGAAATGAAGAATAGTAAAACAAAAATCAGTACATGAAGTTGGGGGGGTGTGCGTGTGTGCGTATTTTAAATTTGAAGAAACTATTAACAAATCTCATAACCAAACTTACCAGCAGTCATTTTTGTGTTCCATGTGTTTAACAGAGGTAATGGTGACTACTCTGAGACAGCATAATCCAGTGACAAGAATATGACACGGCTGGGTTCAATGACCTCCGCTAAATATCAGCTGTGGTATTGGGAAGTTGTTTAACTATGCAAAGTCTCTGAATATTCAGTTGGAAAAGAGAAATTATACGATTTGTACTGCAGGGTTGTTGAGAGAGAAAATGAGATAATGGAGAAAAAGGGTTTAGCTCAGTGTCTGGGATAAACAATCAATAACAGTTAACTGCCAGTGTTGATCCTATTAGCGTTGTTGCTAGCAGGGTTTGTTGATTGATTGAAATCTGTCTTTCACATGTACATTGTTATGGAGACATGATCATGGAGACCACAGTCCTTTATTTTTTTTTTTTCTTTCTGGAGAAATGTTTCCTGACTTAGCTATTTATATTGTCCATATAATCTGGATTCTAAGAAGGGGAGACTATTAATGGCTGGGGAAGACAAGAAAGGCAGGGTAGGAATTGTCAACATAAAAGCTGATATGTCTGGAAACTTTTGTACCTTTTTACTGCTCACTTATTTTTTACAGGAAGTGAGAAATTCCAGTATCACATTGACCTGGTTTTATATGATTGCCTTTTCTTAAGCTCCTATTTTCCAGCAAGTTACCCCCACCAACCAATAGGCAGAGAAATAAGACATGGATCAGGCCCCAGAGAGAAGGCAAATGCTCCCTTTCTTTTTCATGTACTGAGAAATTGAATGATTTATTTTCCCCAAAGATCAACTTCATGATTTCATGATCATGTGGTTAACCTTCTTAGTAACTGAGATGCTACCCGGAGGTTGTGTTTTTCCCCAATGACCTTGTATAGCAGGGATTACCATGCAGAAATCTGATAGAGTACATTCACTTATTAGGTTATAATTTGAGGAATCATGAACTACTAACTGATTATGTAATTTTTTTTCTTATTGTTAAGAGATTAATGGTGTTGCAACTAATTTAATTTCTCTTTGGATTGGCCCCACACTGGCAGTTACAATTTACAGTAAAAAAGATTTTTATCTGAGATACGTAATGAGACTACATTTTTGTCTTAAAAAATTTGAGGGAAAGAAATTTTTCTAAGTGTCTTGTTAGCGTGAAATGGGTAATACACATCTGGAAAGAGAGAAATGTACTACTTTTCTATAGTAATACTAATTTTTTCATTTTTTAACTTCATTTAAACAATGAGATGATTAATATGAAAAATATAAGGATTAGCAAACATGACATTTGAAAATATAAACTATACATTATTATAAAATTACTGTATTGCAGAAAAGATGTGTTAGAATGAATAACTTCTTTGGATTATCACAAATGGCTAAGAAAAGTATAACGAAGTGCATATGAAGGACCATTACAATAACATTGCTATATAAACAATATATTTTTCATACCAAATGGGCTTACACTGATAGTTTTCCTCTGCCTATTAATTAAATTTAGATAAAAATACAGCCAAAGTTTGGAAACTTTTCTGTTCCTTCACAAGAGCAGAGCCTCCTAATTTCACATTGGTTCTAGGGTTTCTTAGCTTTGAAGGAGATTTTTAAAAGCACAGGTCATTTTCTACTAAGTTAGAATGTTTAGTCTATGCAAAAGATAAATCTTTTGGCATTTCAAAGTCTTTAAACACGTCCAAAGGAAGCAATTGTCTTTCTAGGAGTTTCTTCCTGGAATCTTTCTGTCTTTTCAGTATTGGTCTGTTTTTGTTAGTACTCACAAATTTTGCTGATAAAAGCATTTCAAGTAACGGAATTGAAACAATGGAAAAATAAATCTATTCCCTAATATTTAACAGACGGCTGATTCATCAAATATGGCTTAATGTTTATGATGTGCTTAAACAGCAAAGAGATCCAGTTTTTCCTGGTGGACATATAAGAATATTAATGACGAAAGGCCAGATTCTTCCCCTTGAATTCCCTACAGATCTCTCTCAAGCACCAGGGCAAAAGTGGAATGAATCCTAGAGCACAAATATCGGCACAGTCAAAGTAAACCTCTACTCTAGCGATTGGTTACATGTTTGTTTTGAAAAAGACTCAAGTTTGTGACTACTAAGTACAATAAGTCAAGTGATTTGTAGATGCCCAAGGTACAAGTTCTCCATTCAGCAGCCAAATTTCCTGACTTGGACTGGAACTAAAAACAATGTATTTGCTAATTTGCAACATACTTCCTGCAATGTTAAAGATGCTGCTTGCAAAGACTGGTCATAATTCATTGTCAAGATTTGACATACTATAGCTAGTCTGATTTATTTGTAGTTTACATAGGTAAGTATTGTGATGTCTTTTAACGTTCATTCACCTTTATGAAAGACTCATTATTAACATATTATTATTTTATTATGCTCTGAAAATTTTCTAATTATTTTCTGTATTTTTTTAGATTATGTTTGTCTATCTATTGTTTTCACTGTTAAATGTGAAATAGTCTTTTCCCTCCCTCACTGACCTTATCTTTTACATATTCTGATTATTCTTCAACTGGCAGCTTAAGGATAGATGCAAAAGTGATGACAGTTTTGATTTAGCTTTGGCTTTTATTATTGGATACGACAAGGAAATAAAGCTTTGATCTACTTCCTTGAAAGTTAATCCCAGTGATTATGTGGAGATGTGTGCACTGGTAGCTACAGGGATATACGTCTTTAATCTCTTGGTGTTGAATACTTAATCCAGTTCGGATTCTTGGCAAGGAGATTTAAAGAAAGAATAAAATAATTACACTCTTCACCGGCTTTGTTTTCTGGGATGACTCTTTGGTAGTTCTGCTTACTCTTTTACGGTTTAACGAGGATGCTTAGAAAATTAGATTTGGATTTACTTGGAGTGACATAAAAATTGATGATTTTTGTGGTCTTCAATATGTATGTTTTAAGTATGTATTCACTACGGGGCAGTTTGGGTGGGGTTTTTATTATTCAGTTGTTCATTTCGGCAGAGTGAAGGCTGAGTAGAGAATATGCTATTTCTTTTTTTTATTATTATTGTTGTAATTAAATGAAGTTTATATTTCAAGTTACCCTCTGATACAAAAAATTTTTTTTTACATACATTGTTATGAGACCCCAACTGCTCACTCCATTCTGTGACAGCACACTCCTCCCCTCAGCCCCTGATTCCCCATGAACAGTCAGCCAGCTCCTAACTCTCTCTGCCTTCCCATCTCACCTCTGGACAGAAGCTGCCCCTTTGGTCTCTTGTATCTACTTGACTAAGAGGCACATTCTTCATAAGTATCACTTTATGTCCCACAGTTCAGTCCAATCCCTGTCTAAAAAGTTGGCCTCGGAAATTGTTTTAGCTCTGGGCTGATAGAGAGTCCAGGGGCCATGCTTTCCGGGGCACCTCCAGTCTCAGTCAGACCATTAAGTCTGATCTTCTAACTAGAATTCGAGTTCTGCATCCCATCCTTCTACTGCTCCATCAGGGACCCTCTGTTGTGTTCCCTGTCAGGACATTCATTGGTGGTAGCTGGGCACCATCTAGTTCTTCTGGTCTCAGGCTGATGAAGTCTCTGGTTTACATGGCCCATTCTGTCTCTTGGGCTAATACTTTCCTTGTGTCTTTGGTGTTCTTTGTTCTCCTCTACTCCAAGTGGTTGGGACCAATTGATGCATCTTAGATGGCTGCTTGCAAGCTTTTAAGACCCCAGACGCCACTCACCAAAGTAGGATGCAGAACATTTTCTTAATAAGCTTTGTTATGCCAATTGACCTAGATGTCCCCTGAAAGCATGGTCCCCAGACTCCCCATCCCTGCTACTCTGTCTCTCAAAGTATTTGATTGTATTCAGGAAACTTCTTAGCTTTGGTTTAATCCAGTTGTGCTGGCTTCTCCTGTAGTGTGTGCTGTCCTTCCCTTCACCTAAGATCATTCTTATCTACTATCTAGTTAGTGAATAACCCTCACCCTCCCTCCCCACCCCCGTAACCATCAAAAAATGTTTTCTTCTGTGTTAAAACCTTTTCTTGAGTTCTTATAATAGTGGTCTTATACCGTATTTGTCCTTCTGTGACTGACTAAATTCACTCAGCGTAATAAGTTCCAGCTTCCATCATGTTATATGATGTCTCACAGCTTCATCATTGTTCTTTATCATTGCATAACATTCCACTGTGTGGATATACCATAACTTGTTTATCCATTCGTCCACTGATGGGCACCTAGGTTGCTTCCATTTTTTTGCTATTGTGAACAGTGCTACAGTGAACATGGGTGTGCATATATCTATTCATGTGACAGCTCTTGTTTCTCTAGGGTATATTCCGAGGAGCGGGATAGCTGGATTGCATGGTACTTCTATTTCTAGCTTTTTAAGGAAGCGCCAAATCAATTTCCAAAGTGAATGTACCATTTTCATTCCCACCAACAGTATATAAGTATTCCAGTCTCTCCACAGCCCCACCAGCATTTATTATTTTGTGTTTTTTGGATTAATGCTAGCCTTGCTGGAGTGAGATGATATCTCATTGTAGTTTTGATCTGCATTTCTCTAATGGCTAATGATCGTGAGCATTTCTTCATATGTCTGTTAGCTGCCTGAATATCTTCTTTGGTGAAGTGCCTGTTCATATCCTTTGCCCATTTTTTAATTGGGTTATTTGTCTTTTTGTTGTTGAGGTTTTGCAGTATCTTGTGGATTACAGAGATTGAATGCTGATCGGATTTGTCATAGCCAAAAATTTTTTCCCAGTCTGTAGGTTGTCTTTTAACTCTTTTGGTGAAGTCTTTTGATGAGTATACGTGTTTGATTTTTAGGAGCTCCCATTTATGTAGTCTCTTTTCTGGTGCTTGTGCATTGTTACTCATGGTTCGTTTTGTGTTTATGCTATGTATTAGGGCTCCTAACATTGTTCTTATTTTTTCTACCATGATCTGTATCGTTTTCGATTTTATATTTAAGTCTTTGATCCATTTTGAGTTAGTTTTTGTACACTGTGTGAGGTATGGGTCTTGTTTCAGTTTTTTGCATATAGATATCCAGTTATGCCAGCACCATTTGTTAAAGAGACTGTCTTTTCCCAATAAACGGAGTTTGGGCGTTTGTCACATATCAGCTGCTCATAGGTGGATGAGCTTATATCTGGATTCTCCCCTCTGTTCCATTGGTCTATGTATCTGTTGTTGTACCAGTACCAGGCTGTCTTGACTACGATGGCAGTATAATGGCTCCTAAAATCAGGTGGTGTAAGGCCTCCCACTTTGTTCTTCTTCTTGAGTAATGCTTTATTTATTCGGGGCCTCTTCCTTTTCCATATGAAGTTGGTGATTTGTTTCTCCATCTCATTAAAAAATGTTGCTGGAATTTGGATCGGGATTGCATTGTATCTGTAGATCGCTTTGGGTAGCATTGACATTTTCACTATGTTAAGTCTACCTATCCATGAGCAAGGTATATTTTTCCACTTAGGCAGGTCTCTTTTAGTTTCTTGCAGTAGTGTCTTATACTTTTCTCTGTAAAGATCTTTTACATCTCTGGTTAGACTTATTCCTGAGTATTTTATCTTCTTGGGGGCTACTGTAAATGGTATTGATTTGGTGATTTCCTCTTCAAGGTTCTCTTTGTTGGTGTAAGGGAATCCAATTGATTTTTGTATGTTTATCTTGTATCCTGAAACTTTGTTGAAATCTTCTATTAGTTCCAGTAGTTTTCTTGTGGATTCTTTGGTGTTTTCTGTGTATAAGATCATATCATCTGAAAACAGAGATACTTTGACTTCTTTGCTACCTATTTGGATGCGCTTTATTTCTTTTTCTAGCCTAACTGCTCTGGCTAGGACCTCGAGCACAATGTTGAATAATAGTGGTGATAGAGGGCATCCTTGTCTGGTTCCTGTTCTCAAAGGGAATGCTTTTAAAGTCTCTCCATTTAGGATAATGTTGGCTGTTGGTTTTGTATAAATGCCCTTAATTATATTGAGGAATTTCCTTTCTATTCCTATTTTATTGAGAGTTTTTATCATGAATGGGTGTTGGACTTTGTTGAATGCCTTTTCTGCATCGATTGATAAGATCATGTGGTTCTTGTCTTTTGTTTTATTTATGTGATGGATTACATTGATTGTTTTTCTAATGTTGAACCATCCCTGCATACCTGGTATGAATCCCACTTGGTCATGGTGAATTATTTTTTTGATATGTTGCTGAATTCTATTGGCTAAAATTTTGTTGAGGATTTTTGCATCAATGTTCATGAGGGATATCAGTCTGTAATTTTCTTTTTTTGTGGTATCTTTACCTGGTTTTGCTATCAGGGTTATGCTGGCTTCACAGAATGAGTTTGGGAGTATTCCATCCTTTTCCATGCTCTGAAATACCTTTAGTAGAAGT
Organism: Dugong dugon; assembly: GCA_030035585.1. Taxonomy (NCBI): domain Eukaryota; kingdom Metazoa; phylum Chordata; class Mammalia; order Sirenia; family Dugongidae; genus Dugong; species Dugong dugon. The sequence goes on from CM057465.1 coordinate 13,997,324, forward strand.
GGTGTTATCTCTTCTCTGAAAGTTTGCTAGAATTCTCCAGTGAAGCCATCCGGGCCAGGGCTTTTTTGTTGTTGTTGGGAGTTTTTTAATAACCTTTTCAAACTCTTCTTTTGTTATGGGTTTATTTAGTTGTTCTACCTCTGTTTGTGTTAATTTAGGTAGGTAGTGAGTTTCTAGAAATTTGTTCATTTCCTCTAGGTTTTCAAATTTGTCAGAGTACAATTTTTCATAGTAATCTGTTATGATTCTTTTAATTTCAGTTGGGTCTGTTGTGATACCACCCATCTCATTTCTTGTACGGATTATCTGCTTCCTCTCCAGTTTTTCTTTTGTCAGTTTGGCCAATGGTTTATCAATTTTGTTGATCTTTTCAAAGAATCAGCTTTTGGACTTGTTAACTCTTTCAATTGTTTTTCTATTCTCTATTTCATTTAATTCTCCTCTAATTCTTATTATTTCCTTCCTTCTGGCACCTGTGGGATTCTTTTACTGTTCTCTTTCTACTTGTTCCAGTTGTAGGGTTAATCTTTGATTATGACCCTTTCTTCATTTTGGATGTGTGCATTTATTGCTATAAACTGACCTCTGAGCACTGCTCTTGCTGTGTCCCAAAAGTTCTGGCAGGATGTGTTTTCATTCTCGTTTGAGTCTATGAATTTCTTTAGAGTCTATGAATTTCTTCTATAACCCAGTAGTTTTTGAGCAAGGTGTTCCGTTTCCATGTGTTTGATTTTTTTTTTCCTTGCTTTTTGTGTTGTAAATTTCCACTTTTATGGCTTTATGTTCAGAAAAGATGCTTCGTAATGTTTCGATGTTTTGGATTTTGTTAAGGCTTGCTTTATGGCCTAATATGTGGTCTCTTCTGGAGAATGTTCCATGTGCATTGGAAAAGAAAGTATACCTGGCTGCTGTTAGGTTCAGTGTTTGGTATATGTCTATGAGATCAAGTTGGTTGATTGTAGCATTTAGCTCTTCCGTGTTTTTGTTGAGCTTCTTTCTGGATGTTCTGTCCTTCACCGAAAGTGGTGTGTTGAAGTCTCCTACTATTATTGTGGAGTTGTCTATCTCTCCCTTCAGAGCTGTTAGAGTTTGTTTTATGTATTTTGGAGCCCTGTTGTTGGGTGCATAAATATTTATTATAGTTACATCCTTCTGGTGTATTGACCATTTAATCATTATATAGTGCCCTTCCTTATCCTTTGTGGTGGATTTTACTTTCAAGTCTATTTTGTCAGAGATTAATATTGCCACTACTGCTCTTTTTTGAGTGTTGTTTGCCTGATATAATTTTTTCCCTCCTTTGAGTTTTAGCCTGTTTGTGTCTTTAACTCTAAGGTGTGTCTCTTGTAGGCAGCATATAGATGGATCATGCTTTTTTATCCAATCTGCCATTGTCCGTCTCTTTATTGATGCACTAATTCCATTTACATTCAGCATAATTATTGATAGCTATGAGTTTAGTGCTGTCATCCTGATATCTCTTTTTGTGTGTTGTTCACAGTTTCTTTGTTCCTCTCAATTTTCTGTGCTGAGTTGTTTTTCTTTATGTAGTTTTTTTTCATCTTTTTCATTGTTGTAGATTATGTGTTTGCTGGGTCTTTATGTTTTTCCACTTTTTTATTTTGATTTGTAGGATTGTTAGATTCCTTTGTGATTACCTTAATATTTATCCCTATTTTTCTAAGTTAGAATACGCTATTTCTAGTGGAATAATTTAATAATTATTCTGGAGCTGGACAATACTCTTATTAAAAAGTATTCATTTTCTTTTATAATCTAAACTTTGTATGCTGGTGTAGGTGATAAATGCCTGTTAAAATTAAGTATAACTGAAGCTCAGTAGGACATGTCTTTAAACTAAACACACTGATTAAAAAATATATATGTATGAGTTAAAAAAATGAGAAAATGTGAGTTAGATTAAAATATGTTTAAACAAACTTTATTAGTTAATTAGTTAAGATAATATATATTATTTTTCAAATATTAAGATAGAAAATAATCAAAATATCACCAACATTACATAAACATTTATCATTCATATTGCTTTTAACACAGTATGTATAAGAGTATATGTACAAGTTAATGTCTAATAAATATTATTTCTAAAATTTTTCTTTTTATTGCTTGGTATTACACAAAATTATAATCTTATACCTGTATAATATGCCATCAGTGGTGTACCATAATTTACTCAACTACTTCATCATACAGATTTTTTTCCCCATATTTTGGATTATTTCCTTAAGGTAGTTCCCCAGAAGTTAAATTCCTGATACAGAGATAAATGCTACCAAATTTTTCAGCAGGGTTGTGCCAATTTCACATTCATTAGTAATGTATGAGAGGACTGCTTTCACTTCATGATTACCTACACTGGGTGTTATAATTTTAAATAGGTGTTGCCAATTTAATATTAGATAACATTTTAAGCAAACTGTCTGGGTTTCCAAACACTGTACAAACAGCCATTTAAGCTTTTTATACAAAGAAAATAATACTTATATTCTTTATAATTTCAAACTTACAGTTTACTCAAGAAGGAATAGGCTTATTTGTATTGAAAAATCTGAACTTTTAGCAAAAGTTAGAAATTAATCGTGATATCAGAACAAGGATGAATAAAATTCTGCACAGGATTCCCTCACTCATTTTTAATGTAATAATTCATAATTTCACATAAATTGATATATAAAACAATATTTATATAATATGATTTTTCCTTAGAAGTAATTTTTTGTTTTTAATATATTAAGAGTTTGATAGTAATTCAGATTTAAACAACTATGTTAATTCATCACCAATAATGGAAGAATTTTTCCCTTCCTTCCTTTCTGTCTCCCTCCCTCCCTTCCTTCTGAAGTGAAGCTCTTGTTCTTTTCTGTGATTGAGACCTTTTTAGTGTCTTGTAGATATACAATTTCCAAATGAGATAAAATTTAATCTTTTGAATTTTGTTTTGGTCAAGTATAGAATGGCAACTTGGCAATAGTTGAATAAAAGTTTCTATGATATTTGGGAGAAGACAAATTTGATGTTACATCTTATCAAAATGTACTTTTTAGAAATTCCTGAAAGACTCCATGAAAAATGTGCCATGGTTTAAAAAGATCCAAACAAAGTTTTCATAGCATTCCAACAGTTTTTGTTTTTCTTTTTTTCATCCAGTGAATGCCAAATCATGATGACATTATTGCTCTGCACAGAGTTTTCAAGGCTGTAACCTGTTGAAGGCAGAGTGCCAGACTAGTCTTCCAAAGTGATTCTGGGTGGAATTGAACCTCCAACTTTTTGGTTAGTAGTCAAGTGCATAACCCTTTGCACCATCCAGGGACTCCTTCCCCAAGACTTTTGTTGTGTGTCGTTGAGTTGATACCAACACATAGTGGACCGTATGTCAGAACCTCTCTCTCAGCATAAAACTCTATCTTCTACTTCATTTTTGAAACTAACCTTCAGATTGTAGGTAACACTTAGTTGAGGCAAAATAGTTCTCTCTGTTGATTTACATCCATGACTGTCAGTATACAGCATGTGTGAAAGTATGTGGTGGGTGGCAGGGGACAAGGGGAGCAGGTAGGGAATGGAGCTTCCATATCTGAAGAAGAGAAACAAGATGCAGGTAAAGAAAAATTAACTTTATGCCTAGAAAATGTGCATTTCCTCAACTCAAAAAGGAAAAATCATTTCAGAGACTAGGTGTCAATCCTTGCCACTGAACTTTCTGGAGCCACACTTACAGAGGTTATTTGATACTTTTTGCCTTGTGGTCTGGATGCTATAAAATCTTTGTTGTGCCTGGATTTCCAGGTCATCTCTATGAGGATTTAGATCAGTGTCATTCATTGTGGGGTCCAAGGGCCCATGTGGCTCCCAGAACTGTTTGTCACTGATTCATGATGAGAGGAGTTGGGCCAGAATGCCAATCAACCAGGTACACTGTTTACTTCACCTGATGCTTTCTATGTTTTTTACGTAGCAAGACTTTCTTAATTATCTCCTGGAGTGCTGGTAGCAAACAGCTCGAAGACATGCTACTTTCAGTAGCAACAGGTTAGATCTTTCCTTCAGACTTTGTATTAATGGTAACTATGTGGAAAACATATAGGTACTAATATGAAAAATCAATGTTTGCAGATAAAATTGGGAAAAGGACAGCAGCCTGAGGGTCAGAGGACCTGGGTCTTGGTTCAGACTCTGCTACCAGCCAGCTGTGTGACCTGAAGAAATCATTTGATCTCTTTGAGTTTCGGTTTTCCCCATTGGCAACATGAGCTGGAATTGTTCTGAATTAAAATTTTTAATGAAATGTAACAAAGATAAAGGAACTGAGGGCACTGAAGCATTGCATTCTCACATTCAGACCTATGCTGTTAGCATATTAAAGTTGAGTATTGGTTAAATGAGAGGATGCTTCCTAAATGTGTTCATTTAAAATCTTAATTCAGATATCACTTCACCCCCATCTCTTGAATATTTCCCATCTTTGAACACAAGTCTGTTGTTCAAAAAAACCTCTTTTTATGGCCATAGTGTATCTTCGTTTCTTGTAGTAATAATGTTCTGGGTTTCAACCTGCAGATTAAGAAATACCCTCTAGCCAAAAATCTCATTTATTTCCAGGTCACCTTTATGAAAAGTCATGACAACAACCATTTTCTCTTTTGTACCTAGCCGTAAAACCTAGAAACACTTAATCTGTAAAAGAATACTTCAAAACTTGGCAACGTTTTTGGCCATTCTATAATGGTAAAACCCTGCTAATTCTTACTCATCACAAAAGCAATATAAATGGGTATTGCAGATATTTCATTGATAGTTCAATCTTTTTTTCCACAAGGAAAGGAAAACTGGATAGAAAGTATAAAAAACTTATCAAAATGTGTTTTCCTAGAAATAGAAATGATTTGGGAAACATTTTATTTTTGGGGGAAAATGCTTGCTACATTATCAAAAAAGAAGCATACTCTAACATGTTAATTTGTTCTTCCTTATTAAAAGGCTTATCATTCATGAGGTTGCCATGAGTAGGAATGGCAACTAACAATAATAGTCCTTCAATAACGAGTCCTGGGTGGCACAAACAGTTAAGCACTCACCTACTAGCCAAAAGGTTGGCTGTTGAAACCGATCCAGAGGCGCTTCAGAAGACGGAAGGACTTGGTGATCTGCTTCTGAAAGGTCACAACCTTGAAAACCCTATGGAGCAGTACTACTATGGACACACGGGGTTGCCATAAGTTGGAAACGTCTAAGAGGCAACTAACGACAACAACATTCTTCAATAAGCTGGTCAACTAGTGTCATTCCAATTTGTGGGGAAGATTTTTCTAGGATGTTTATGTGTATTTGTGTATGTTGGCATTCTTCGTCTTCTCTCTCAGTCCCTCTCACTGATCTGTCCCTATCTTCTCAGTTTACTACATTGGAGCCTCTCTTCAACATCTTGGTACCTCCACTATATAGTACCTAGATTCTGGTAGTTCGAACCCTACAGCCACTCTGTAGGAGAAAGATGTGACAATCTGCTTCCGTAAACATCACAGCCTCAGAAACCCTATGGGGCAGTTCTTCTCTGTCCTATAGGGTTGCTACAAGTTAGAGTTGACTCAAAGGCAATGGGTATACTTCCAGCTCCTTTTCTTCCTACTCCTCTGCACGTAACATCCTATAAGTCAAAGTGGAGCAGCTAGGACACCAGATCACTTCTACCCCACAACCTTGTTCCTTTGCTCTTTTATCTTTCCATCTTCCTTTTGTCTGAATTGCCCAATTATCCTTTTCAACTCTAATTTGCACTCAGCCAGCTTTACAATTACAATACTGCTGTATCTTCTGCAGGCAGGACATTTTGGGGATAGGGCAGGCATTCAAACAGATATTCATTGAACTGAAATATTGAAATGTAATCAGCCTGGAGCTAGACCAGTTGCTTCTTTCTTTGTATCTATTATTTAGCATGCCAGTTAGTTGTGATTGCTCTTTCCTTTAAACTCACATAAACACATTCTTTGAACCTATTTATCACTTAATTTTAGGGTCGCTATGAGTCGGAATGGACTCATTGACAATGGGTTTGCTGGTTTTTATCGTGTTAAAAACGCAGGCTTTGTGGTCAGACAAGACCTAAGTTCAAAACCTGGCTCCCACCTAGCTTAGGTGCTTGGGAAGTAGCTTAATCTCTCAAAGACCCACTTTCTTCTGTCAAATAAAGATGATCATGTCTACCTCATTAAGTTGTTATGAAAATTACATGGAATAATACAGATGCATAGTGCTTTGCTTTTAGTAAGCATTTAATGATGATAATGATGATGACAATAATAATAATAATAAATTATCAAGAACTTGTATAATACCTATGTGCACCGTTCTAAGTTCTTTACGTACATCAATTCATTTGTTCCTCACAACAACACAGTGAAACAGGCACTATTATTTTCTCTCTATTTTACCAATGAGGAAACTAAGGCACAGAAGGGTTAAGTATCTTTTCCAAGGTCATAGAACCAGCAAGCTGCAAAAGTCAGGATTAAAATCATGGTGTCTGGCTCCTGCATTTAACCACTTTGCTATGGAGTCTCTCAGTCCTTGGGTATTGTTTTCTCCTCTCTTATTGCTAGAAGAGTGTTACGTAATGGAAAGTGTCACAAAACCTGGATTTTACTTCTACTTTATCAGTAGCTGTTTACTTTTGGACAAGTCATTTATTCTCTTTCGGCCTTAGGTCGGTATTCTTATCTATAAAAAACAAACAAACAAAAAAGAAATTGTGTAGCATACAACTTCTTTTGTCTTCCCAGCATCCTTTTCTTTTGGGAACTTCCCCTTCCCCAGCCTATTCCAGAAGGACTCTTCCTCACACGGCCACTAACTCCCAGAGCTTAGGGCCTTCAGAGTTCTCCAAACCCCCAAACACAGTGATCGGTCCAAGGTTGGGCATATAAACTAAGCAAGGTTAGAACATTTTGTGTACATAAACGGTCTGGAACCAGAGTAAGGGGGCCTTTATTTTTTTTTTATTTTTAAAATTATAAGCTGAAATAACCATGAAGGCATAAAAATGCTGGAAATCATTTTTCTCATCAGATGAAGAGAGTCTGCCTGAGACTGAATCTGACATCAAGAAAGCAGAGCTGTGAAATTGAGGTTTGGGGAGGGAGAGAGAAAGGAAGAGAAGGGAAGAGATAGGAAGGAAATAGAAGCAAAGGGAATGAAGACAATTATTTATTTTGGTACCTCAGTTCAGCTATACCTAAAATCAGTCTACTTCTATATTTTTCAGTTTTGTGTTCTGATAAAATACTTTTTTTCCCCTTAAACTGGTTTGGGTTGACTTCCTGTCACTTACTAGAGAAACAGTTCTTACTCACACAGATTTAAAGAGGTGATCTCCCTTCTGGCTATAATATTCTGTAACCATAATTTTTAAATATATTCTTGCAGTTCTTAAAGAATATGTTTTTGAACAAAGTAGATACTCAATACATGTTTGTTAAATCAAACTGAATTGTTTACCCTGCAATCCAGGATAAAAATGGATATAGCTGGCATCAGGAGCATGTATTTTAAAAATATATTTACAGGTTCCTAGAGATTGACTACTCTGATAATCATCTAAAATAATTTTAAAGTCAGTGTTTCATTGGCTTAGAAACTCTTTCTGAACCAGTCAGTTTCTCCTGGACCTTGTTTGGAAAGCCAGATCTAAGTAGAGGACTGATCCAGTTAAAAGAGAGGTTTGCTGGGCACAAGGATGAATCTGTTCCAGAAATTAACAAGCAAAACAAAAGAAGAGTTAAGGGATAAATCAGAATGTAAAAGGAACTTTCAACCAGTGCTCCTGTATAATAATAGAGGGTCAGAAAATGTGAGGCACTCTGGGAAGGAAAGGAACAAAATGGCTTTCCTATTCAGGGTTAGATCCATTCTATGTTACCTCCAGGAGTCCCTGGGTGGTGCAAATGGTTAATACACTTGGCTGTTAACCAAAAGATTGGAGGTCCAAGTCCACCCAGAGGAGCCTTGGAAGAAAGGCCTGGTGATCTACTTCTGAAAAATCAGCCACGAAAACTCCATGGAGCACAGTTCTACTCTGACCCACATGGGATTGCCATGAGTTGATGGCAATTGGTAGTGATATATTAGATTCAGTCATATCCACACACACGCTCAACACAATCTCATATTCACAAAGATGAAAAGACATTTACGTACAATGTGTGAGCCACACACTGCCCGACACATAAAGCTTTTCAAAAACTGTTTTCAAATTGATAAATATGTGAAAACATTTACCTAATGTTCCTTTAATTGCTCATATGCATGCAAAAGCTGGACAACAAACCAGGAAGACAAAGAAGAATTGAGGCATTTGAATTATGGTGGTGGCAAGAATATGGAATATGCCATAGACTGCCAGAAGAACAAATAAATCTGTTTTGGAAGAAGTACAGCCACAACGCTCCTTAGATGCAAGGATGGTGAGACTTTGTCTCATATACTCTGGACACGTTGTCGGAAGCGATCAGTCTCTGGAGAAGGACATCTTGCTTGGTAAAGTAGAGGGTCCGTGAAAGAGAAGACCCTCAATGAGATGGATTGACACAGTGGCTGCAATGATGGACTCAAGCATAACAACGATTGCAAAGATAGTGCAGGACTGGGCAGTGTTCCATTCTGCTGTATGTAGGGTCGCTATGAGTCGGAACTGACTTGACACCTGACAACAACAAACAATGTTTCTTACATCCAAATGTACTCATATACTTAGACCCACATACAGTGAAACCCTCTGTAATCATCTACAAACTGAATCCTCAGAAAAGAAAGCAAGATCTGTTAAATCTGTCCCATGTTCCAGAAATGCTTCCTTCATGATTTCACATAGTCCTCTCAACAGAGATCTGATGTAAATAATATCATCACTCCCATTTTATAGATGAGGAAATTTAGATTTTGAGAGTTTGAATAACTTGCCCAAAGTCCACACCTAGTAAGTTGTGCAGGTCTTTCTGAGTTTTAATGCTCACCTTTAATCATCATATTTTACTGCCCCTCCCAGATCTAGCCAGCTTTAATGAGACAATACAGAGATATTGCGTATACAACAAAAGAGGGAGTAAATAGTTGAGCTGACATAATGTAATGTCATATGGATGAAAGAGACGGAATAGATATAAGCTGCATGAGGAAGAGAATCAAGTTATAAACATTTAGGAAGCTAATACTAGAGAGAAAATAGGTCTAAGATGCATATTCTCTTCCCCAAAGTGATAAATCGTTTCCATTTACTGTAACTTGGTTCATTTCATGTAAATTCTACGTTTAACATGAACTCACAGTTTTATAGCTCAAACCTGCTTGGCTGCTAGCACCCTCCTCAGGGCTCCTCCAAGCAGAAAGCAAGTGATATTGCCAGCAACAGCAAGGCAGTACATGCTCTGGCCTGCCAGATGTAGCTGCTGAAATCTTGTTTCCTGTAGATGCTTTCTGAAAAGAGAAGTTCCCAGCTTGTTTGTATGTGACTAGCTTATATTTCCATGATGCCTTGAACCATGGCTTTTTAGGGGTCATCTCTTTTCATAAACATTGTTCTCCCTTTATAGGAAATCAGCTCCATTCACACAGTCGTGCTTATGGAAAAAATGACATTTGATTTTTAAGTGAAAAAATATTGTTTATTATTAGCTTAGGAAAAGAACTTTTCAAAGTCATGCAGAAGATTAGGGCGGTGTTTGGTGCAATGTTCATCCATTTATTGAGGCGATGGAGACAAGGTAATGCTCCCTGATGAGATAAAGCTTTAAAAGCCTTGGAAGTATGGGAGGTCTTTGTAAGAGTCAGCTAGAGACTCCAGTTAGCATAACACACACAGTCTTAGCTGCTCACATCTGTCTACAGTCCAAGCAGGAACAAAGATGGAGTCTCTCAGAGCTAGGCATTCATTCCCGATGGCTTTACCCCAAAGAGTTATATAAGCTTTGGGGATTCACGTCAGGGTGATTGCATATGTCGTTCCTTTTTTGGATGTCAGTCAAAAGTTGATTCAACGTTACTAAGCCTTGGATTTTTGGCTCAATCATTTCTTTAAAAGTTTAGGAGATTGCAATATTTCTTTATACCTAGCTTAATGTATTCGTTACTTATGTTCTATAATGAATGAGATTATGTGAAAAATACTTCCTATTTATACTTAGTGATTGTGTTGCTGTATTGAGACATTATATTTTTTTTTTCCATTATCAATAACATTTACTTAAAGCTTTAGGTATCTGGCGTACCATATATTTTATTCTGTATTTAAAATTCAATATATTTTATCGCTTTGCTTTGTTTTATTGGTATCTCCCTTTACTAGAATGTAAGCTTCACAAGGGGAGTGAGTTTTGTCTGTTTTAACCACCGCTAAATCTTAAGCACGTACAATTGTGTCTGGCTCATGGTGGGCTTTCAGTAAATACATTTCACATGGATAAACAAAGACTATGCTAAGGATTTTACGGGCATATCTTCCTGAATCTTCATATCAATACATATAAAGCATGTTATATTGCCATTTCCATTTTACTGGTAAAGAAAATGAGCATTTGAGAATTTAAATAAATTTCTCAAGGCCATATAGCAAATAAATTACAAAGCATCAGTTCAGTTATAGAACTCTGTCTCCAAACTCTATATTCCTAATCCCTGGTTTATGCTCTTCTCCTGAGCGTTTTTATATAATGTTTGAGTCCATGTGACTAAAATCTCTGGCTCTTTTATAGATAAAGGAAGTCCCAGTGAAGGTGTTGTCAGAGTCCCTAGAATTCCAGTTGTGTCTATCCCTAGACAAAGTTATCCTTTCATGGAGATTCTGGGATGCATCACTTTCTTTGCTGGCTAGTCTGACTGTCAGAAGACTGGGAAATAGTTCTTCACGTTGGAGTTTCTTCACACGCTTGATGGACAGCGGAGCTCATATGTAAAAGAATCAGGCCCGTGTGAAGCGTTAAGAATCCTTCATAGATCTGTCTCTCAATTTCTTCATCTGCCTGGATGTGTCTTGTGTTCTTGAAAATGCATAGGTTTGAATAGAGGGTGTATGTGTGCTGGGTTTAAGGGGAAAGAGAGAAAAGAAAGGCCTGGAAGGAAAAGCAAGGTAAATAAAGACTGTATGACTACAAGGGGGTCAGGGGGAGGAAGGAGGGAGAATAACATTATAAAAATAAATGCTAAATAACAAGGCATCTTCCTTCTGAAACATGAGGAAATTTCACCATAATGCCGGGAACAGAAATGCAGTCACGTCTTCCTAGAACCTGTGGTCCTGAGCTTTCCACCAGCCACTGGCCACTGTCATTCTGACCCATCTGTTAGTCTTAAGCTCTTGGTCATTTGCCTAGACTCCTTGGCCTTTTTTTCATAGTTTTGCATCTCTTGTAGGATACATCTAAGAGATTGTTCAGATACTTTTTATGGATTATATAACATATAAGACACACTTTATAGGTTAAGATAAAAAATGGTATGTAGCTACCAATCACATGGTTTTCTTATGCAGAAGAAAGTTTGCCTAGGATTCTGTGCCAAAAAATGCTGAAGAAGCTTCACCAATGAAGAATTAATGCCTAGTACACTGATCCTCTCTTTGGAGAACATTTAGCTTGGATATTATTTATGACCTTTCAGTGTTTTCCAATCTAAGTTTTTAGTTGAGAACAGTGATCTGAAAATAGGGTGTGTGTTTGTGAAGGAAAGAGTAGATATAAGAAGGTTATTTTTTTCCTTCAAACAATGTTCCTAGAGATTCATAACACTTTGGATCATATCATGGTATAGTACTCTGACTGTCAGTCCTGACTATGCATTATACTTACCTGGGGACTTTTTAAAAACATATTTATGCTTGGGCCCACCACAGCACAATTAAATCAGAATGTCTAGGAGTGAGGCTTGGTATTGACATTTTTTGTAAAATGTCCCCATGTGATTCTAATGTACAGCCAGGGCTGAGAGGCACTATAGACGTTGAAGTCTTATTGGAATGGGCTTGGATTCCAGATATACCACTTTCTGTGCTGTGTGACCTTGGGGAAGTTAATGAAGCTTCCTGAACACATGTTCTCACCTTGTAAATTGGAGGCAGTGTGTCTTCATCAGAGGATCGTTTTTAAGATCAGAAGAGAATGTCTGTGATATAGCTAGCTGTAGTGCTGAGCATATAATTGGTGTTTAATAAATCAGGGTTATTATCACTATCATCATCATTATTAGGCCTGAAAAAGAGTATTATTTCTATATATAAACATTCCATAGTAATAGAGAAGAGCAGGCACCCACTGGAGACCACTCCAATCGTCTGTTGTTTGTCAGATGGAATATTCTACTATGATTATTTTCACTGCTTTATCCAACCTCAGTGCTACAATGGTTGAAACTATCCAGACAGGTTTCTGCTAATAGATAAAGAAATCTCAAGGCTAGGACACTTCCACCAACGTTTAGATTAAGTTCATTCATTTTTAATTTTGGTTCTACTATTTAGAGAACACTTTGACTCCTTAGTTACATCCTACCAATGTGCTGAAATTTCTAAATTCTATTGTTCGTCATTTCCCTTTGGTGAGATCAAAAAGCAGGTTTTTTCAGTTCTCTCTTAAAAATAGAAAAGAAGCTGCACCACATTATTGGTCTTTATATCACAACTGACTCTTGACTCCTTTGCCACAGATTCTACCCTCCTTTGTGTAAACCAGCCATTTCATTAGCTACAAAGAGTTGAAAGCTGCAGGCTGGGTTAAACCCATCGTTAAAACTAGTATTAACTCAAGTTCTGTTCATTGTGAATAAGACTCATCTGAATTAAGAAGAGTCTTGCACAAAATAAGCTCTCATATGACGGTTGAATTGGAAGGTGATGGTTTACTGTTTTACAAAAATTAAGTGATTTTCCTGACAATGATTTGTACACTTGAAAAATCTAGAAGCCTGGTTCTAAGGAGCTCTGGTGGTGCAGTGGTTTAAGCTCATGGCTGCTAACCAAAAGGTCAGCAGTTGAAACCCCTCAGCTTCTCCATGGGAGGAAGATGTGGCAGTTTGCTTCCGTAAAGATTTATAGTCTTGAAAACCCTATGGGGCGGTTCTACTCTGTCTATGGGGTCACTATGAGTTGGAATCAACTCAACAGGAGTGGGTGGTGGTGGGTAGCCTGGTTCTAACCATCATTACCCTTTGCCTCTGTCTTTAGTCTCTACACTTGCCAATGCACCCTATACAATGAATCCAGACAGCCTTCACGATCTTTTCATTCTGCTATTCAAAAACCTTTAATAACTCATTGAATTTTGAATAAAGCCCAAATCATATGGAATGAATTGAAAAAGTTCAATTTACTTGAATTTGGAGGCAGAAAGATCTGAGTATGGATCCCAGCTCCATAGTTTTTAGATGCATGAACGTGGCCATATTCATTTTCTTCTCTAAGCCTGTTTTCTCATCTGTAAAATGAGGATAAAAATAACTACCTTTGTATTCTAGTAAGTATTGAATGAAATAACTTCTGCAAATCACCTAGCACAGCTCCTGGCTCCCAGTGAAAGCTCAGTTAACATCGGTCACCTTCTCTCACCTCCTGATTCTAGACTTGACCTACCTTTCCAGTTTCATCTCCACCAAACGGCCCTTCTGTACCTTCACATATCCTCATCTCCCTTCCCGGCCTTATCGTTATACATATATGTCCTCTATTCCTTTGCTTCTATGGCTTTATTCATTTGTATATTGACATGGTTCTCTTTGCCACGAATGTCTTTTTCTTATCTTTACCCAGCTCTTCTCTTATTTTTTCCCCAGAGATTCCCAGTCAAAATTAATCTTCAACCCCCTACTGACAAACCTTGTCATACCTTTGCTATGCCCTTTCCATCCTGCCTTGCATTCCATTCCTTGACAGTATTTGTGCTCACTTCATTCACTGTATTCTGAGCCTCTGGAGGTCAGGGGCTGGACTTTTCTTTGTCAGCACCTGCCTATCTCTACCACACCTTCCTGTGGGCCTAGGTGGAAAAGGAAATATTCATAAAGTTTAGTGAATATATTAATTACTTTAAAATTGTGTTGCATTGTCAAAACTGTAGAACGCCAACGTCTGTAAGATGGTAATAGTATTAGTATTGATTATATAACCAGAAAAAATTAATCAAGTCTGCCAAGCTTAAGTAACTTTCCAGAGTAATACTATGAATAAAAATTCTCATGTCCTAGGAGATTTTATAAAAAACCTTAACTCACCACGGAGACTTTAAAGTACACCCAATAAGGCTCACAGCAATGCAACAGTCAAGAGCGAAGATTTAGGACAGCAGCAAAAAAAGACAAAGCATCAAGATGCAGGTTAAAGTGCTGAATACCTAAGCGTCTGCTTAATTTTAGGCTAGTTGGAGAAACTTCAGTCAAGCTTTATTCTGGCCCATGGCAGCCTGGAGGACAATCTTGTTTCTCACCGGTCACATTAGGCAATAGAGTAATGAATGAGTAGAGCAGAGGACTCAATTCTGAGCTCAAGACAAACCAATAGTCCATCTTTCTTTATAGCTCTTATTAACCATGTCTCTTTCTTCCTCTTGTTTACATGTTTCATGTATAATTTATGTAATTAGTGTAAATTATTTAGCATGTTTCTCTGCCATATTTAATTCATTCGACGCCCTCTTTTGGTTTCTCTATTTAAAAAGAAAAATGTTGAAAATATTATAATTATTCAATATTTCCACAGTCAATAACAAGTTTTTTTTTTTTCCCCTGATTCTTTAATTTATGCTTAGCTGATAGGGTGACCAGCTGGCCCGGTTTACCAGGTTCTGAGGTTTTTCCTGTGACACAGCAATTTTAGTGCTAAGATTGGGATAATTCTCTGAAAATTAGGGCAATTGGTCATCTTTGCGTACAACCATGCCAAAGGATTTTTTCAGAGAGAATGACAAGATATTGCTTCTTTCCTCAAGGTGCCTGCAATCTGGTTGAGGAAATGAGATGCTTGAAACCAAACACAGGACAATTAGAGAGTGAAAGAAATCGAGCATGAACGTGTGTGGTGAAGAACACAAGGCACGCAATGTTTTAGAAGTGGGAGTGGGAGGTTGATGATGAGGTGTAAGTTTCTTTGCAGACATGAGCCTAGAGTGGGAATAGTCAGACAGGATAAAAGCTTAGAAACTCGAGAAAGAGGGATGAAAGAATAAATGGAGAAAAGAAGTGATATGAGTATGAATCAGTGAGAAACGCAGTAGCCTGACCTGGGGCAATGGGTGTAGGCTGGGGTGGTGCAGAAATGCGTGTTGGAATACAAACTGAAATAAAGCCTGACAATTACGTGCAGTTTCAGGTAATTTTTGTCTGACTTTCCACCATTTGCTTGGATAACTGAGAACTGGCTGCAATTATGAAGATTTAAGTTTCATTGTTCAAGTTCTGCAAAAGGAAGATTTATGTCTTTCATGGAAAAACCCACCGTGCGTGTTATTATTGTGAGTAAGTATATAAATGTGTGACCACTGTGCAGTAAGTCGGGGGAGAGACAGCATCGACACTGAAATATTTTGTGTGGTGAAATATTCTGTAGCAAAACCCAAATGCTCAAATAAAGAAGCTTCAGCAAAGAAAATATATAACTGCTCTTTTCAGGTAGAATTTGCCCTTTGTCTGATATTGGCATCTCCAAATGTTTGGCTTATAGGAAGCACCCTTGCCATTTGTTTTATTGCTTCCCCGCAAGGTATTTGCCTCCAGTTTTAGCAGCTGAATTATTTTCCTAATCCTTCTCAATGAACATACCTTCTGCCGTCATTGAGGAGCTAAAATGAAGGAATGACATTCCATCTTTCCTGGAGAACAATTTTCAAATTGTCACAAATTCAAGAGAAAGAATGTGAGATTTATTTTTTTATTTCATATTTTCAAAAGTCTCTACTTACAACTCAGATGAACTGCTTTTTAATATGAACTCAGTGAATTAGTCCATTCTCTTCTGACCGCACAAACGCTCTCCTCAAAAGCGAGCGTTTGTGCAAAGAAGGAAGTACAACTAGGCTTCTCAGAGGAAACAGGCCCTGCAGAGCTGAGCCCTGGGCCCATAGAAAGCCCACCCCTTCAGAAGGAAATCAGATCCTTGGGCAAAATAGGTGAAGAAAAAAAGAGCAGCTGTTAAAACATTAGTCTGTTTTTCTCCTCAGCCCCTGCTGGTCCCCTTGCCTCCCAGCCCCCACCTCCATGTGCTCTTTTCCACCGTTAGGCTTACGTGCTGAAAATTCACGACCCTCAGCGTGGAGCACGCTTACGACCGAAAACCTTCCCAGATCTCAACATACTCGCAGCCATATTCCTCCTCCCCACGCTTCTCACCACATTCCTGGAAGATAGTTGAAAGATTGATTGGATGATTTTTTGGCAGCTATATGCAGAGCCTGCAACCACAGCTTGGTTTAATTACGGAATCAGAGCGTTTCTTTTATGTAGGTCACATCAGGTTTTGATTCCAGATCGCATATAGCTGTAACCTTTCTAAAAACTCAGAAATACAAGTACAACTGGAAGACAATTTTTTAGAAATAGGGAAATAGGTTTTTTGTAATTTTCACCAGAATTATTAATGGTAGTGCAGCGTTGGATCTTTCTTTCGGTTTAAGTGTCAAATAAGGATGATATTCTTTGTAGCCTTTTCTTCCATGAGGCTTCTGTTATCTGAAGCACATACCCCCATATTATAAAATTGTTAGCATGGATCTGGAGGCAGGGGGTTGGTGATGGTTTGCTTGTCTCTTTGTGTCTTTGTACCAGCAAGATTAAATGCCTTTCCTTTCTGTGGAATCTAATACTAAACAATCTATCTGTGGAGAGTGTAAAACAATTAGCTAGTTCATCTTTGAAATGTAATTAGGAAAAAATACAAGCTAGGAAGAGAGATAGATAACCAACTGTGCCTTTTAATGACACTTCATGAACTGAAACCACTCCAAATTTAATAGTCTCAGATCACAGGGGGACTTTGGGAAACCTTGTCAAAAGAATCTGTAATACACAAAGAATACTCCTTGGCAGGTAGCCACGTAAGAACCACTGTTGATTACAGACGTCTGGATGATGAACTTGGATCCTGACATTGCCTTTGAAAAACCTAAACTAATGCTATTTGCCTTTCAGAAGTATTTTTATAATTAGGTCCTGATTCTGATTTAAATTGTTCTTCAGGTACCATGTTTAATGTTTACTTTGGCGTATAGAGATTTTGAAATTTTAGCAAATACGAAATATCCAGGCATTAAAAAAAACAGTCAGGCTGCGGGGAGATGGGAACTCTTATGCACTGCTGGTGGGAATGCAAAATGATACAACCATTTTGGAAAATGATATGGCGCTTCCTCAGAAAGCTAGAAATAGACATACCATTCGATCCAGCAATCCCACTCCTAGGAATATATCCTACAGAAATAAGAGTCGTCACTCGAATAGACATATGCACACCCATGTTCATGGCAGCATTGTTCGCAATAGCAAAATGATGGCAACAACCTAGATGCCCATCAACAGATGCATGGATAAACAAACTATGGTACATACACACAATGGAGTGCTATGCAAGGAGAAAGAACAACAATGAATCTGTGAAGCATCTCATAACATGGATGAAACTGGACGACATTATGCTTAGTGAAATAAGTCAATCACAAAAGGACAAATATTGTATGAGACCTCTATTGTAAAAACCCATGAAAAAGTTCACACACAAAATTTAACAATCTTTGTTGGTTACCAGGGATGGGAGGGGTGAGGGGAGGGAAATATTAAATAGGCAATAGATAAGTGTTATCTTGGGTGAAGGGTGAGACAGTACACAATACAGGGGAAACTAGCAGAACCTGTACAAGGAAAGGTCACGGAAGCCCCATAGACACATCCAAACTCCCTGAGGGACTGAATTTGGGCGGAGGGCTGTGGGGACCATGGTCTCGGGGAACATCTAGCTCAATTGGCATGACACAGCTTATAAAGACAATGCTCTACAGTTCTACCTTGGTGAGTAGTGTCTGGGGTCTTAAAAGCCTGTAAGCAGCCATCTAAGATACTCCACTGGTCTCATCCCTTCGGGAGCAAGGGAGAATGGAGAGAACAGGATACAAGGAAAAGATTAGTCTGAAGGACTAATTGTCCACAGCTACCAAGGCCTCCACCAGACTGAGTCAAGTACAGCTAGATGGTGCCCAGCTACCACCGCTGACTGCTCTGACCAGGATCACAACAGAGGGTTCTGGACAGAGCTGAAGAAGGATGTAGAGCATAATTCTAACTCACAAAAAAAAAAAGACCAGATTTACTGGCCTAAAGGAGACTGGAGAAACCCCGAGAGTATGACCCCCAGACACCCGTTCAGCTCAGTGGCGAAGTTACCTCCGAGGTTCACTGTTCAGCCTGGGAGTGGACAGCCCAGTAAAACCAAATGAGGCTAACAAGGTACAGGAGTCCAGTGACAAGGGCCAGAAGGCAGAAGGGGACAAGGAAGCTGGTGATAGGGAACCCAAGGTTGAGTAAGGATATTGTTGATGTGTTGTGAGATTGTTAACCATTGTCATAGGGCAACATTTGTAGTAACTGTTAAATGAAAACTATTTTGTTCTGTAAGCCTTCATCTTAAGTGAGAATAACAGCAAAATCGGAAGAGCGTAGTCAATGTCACTGAACTGTGCGTGTAGAAATTTTTAAAACGGTGTGTCTTTGGCTATGTGTCTTTTCACCAAAAAAAAAAGGTTGAGAAGTTAAAGGGTTAATATGTTGTGGGGTTGTTAACCAATGTCATAAAACAACATGTGTACTACTGTTTCATGAGAAACTATTTGTTCTGTAAGCCTTCACCTGAAGTACAATAAAATAAAAAAAATTAAAAAAAAACAGCCATCTTAACCAGCACCTGCCAAAATAAAAACACCATATTTTCAGATTATATGCCGATACAGGGCAGGTATACTTAACTAACTGATGTGACTTCGTGTAATCTGCCACCCACAGATAATTAATCAGACTACTCAGGGAGTGTCAAGCAAACAAGTGAACATTACAGGTTCTCGGGAGTGTGAAGACTTGTCCTGTTTACATTTCCTGGACGGTTAAATGAAGAGCAGCATGGAACACGAAGATGAAATATGATGTGACAGTTGGAGTTGTATACCTCTCAGAATGTTAAGAGGGGCTATTATCCCTCAAAGACTGCAGCTCCCATCAATTTCAAATTGTTCAAAGCAGCTGGAAGGAGATGTCTGTCAATGAGGAGGTGGCAAGTCTGTTGGAGAAAGTCTTATGCTCATTATTTTCAGAATGAAAAGGGAACCACAACTGTCTGTTCTGATACATTTGATTAAATTGCTAAACTAAGGGTCAGAAAGAGATTGAGGAACCTTCAGTTGAGTTTCGGAGTCAATAGTTTTGGTGTTTATATTGACTTTCCAAACTTCTTATTGGGCAGGAAGTTACCACAATAATAGGGCTTGCCATGTGATCTCTGGCATGCTCGTTGTTGGAACCACATCATTGAAACTGCCTGTCTCAGGCTATTTCGCTCATGTTCTTCTCGCTTGTGACTCTCACCCCAGTGAATAATATCCAAGAGAATAAAATGAAATCACTATGATTTCACACTGCCTGAGAGTAAGGCAAAACCTTTCAGAGGAGGAGCTAGCCCTGGTACCGAACAAATAAGAAAGGTGGAGTTTGCATGCTTCCAAATCAAATTTAAGTTGCCAGAGGTCTCTCAGCTGAGCTCTTAAAACCTTTAAAAAAAAGGTATCTTGACTATAGCTGTTGAATCACTTCTGCTTTCACTAAATTCATTCTGTAGCACGTAGAATATTTTTTGTTACGGTTGGAGTTAAACCACAGACCCCCTCTGATTTGTAGGTGGGGGTAGCTCAGTACACCTAAACGTAAAAACAATTAAAAAAAAAAAAAAATCACAATGTATTCTACAGAGCTGCAATGCCCCCTCCTGTCTGGTCTGCCTAGGGTGGAGAAAAACACTTGGGTTTACGGGAGTTGGCCGTGGCAAGTGAAAACCTTGTCTACGCTCTTCTCCATCACGACTCCCCTACACACACGAAGGCCTGCAAAAGCCGTATCTCCCAGGAAAGACACTGATTATGTCACTTCTATTCCATTTCTTTATTTAGCCACCTATAATCTATAGGAAATACAATAGAATATTTATGGTCACTACCAAGGAGCCCCGCTGGCACAGTTAAGTGCTCCACTGCTAACGAAAATGTTGGCAGTTTGAACCAGCTCAGGGACTCTGCCAGAGAAAAGACCTGGCAATCTGCTTCCATAAAAGTTTACAGTAAAGAAAACCCTATGGGACAGTTCTACTCTGTCACATGGGGTCCCTATGAGTCGAAATTGACTCAACAGCAGGCACGTAACAACAGCAACATTTTTATTGAATTTCCCAATTAAGCCCAGTTCTCTTTGTGGCTGTGAAGGTGGGTTACTAACATTCTCTTTTCTGTGACATGTAGGTTATCTAACATATTGTACGCCTAAACAGCAACCAATCTTCTTCAGCCGCAAGAGTCTTGATGAAAATGATCAGTTGAAGTCTACCTGACCTGTATATCTATCTTTAACAGTACCTCAATGATTCTTTACATTATTAGAATAAAGTTCATGCAGTAAATTATAAAACATATGCAGCATATATCATGTCTGAACTCCTAATAACTTCTAAAAAAGTAATTGGTGAGATCATTAGCCAGCACTAATCAAAGGAAAACATACTTCCGACTTGCTCTGGATTCTCTCTTCCCACCGTTGTTTGGCATTGCTTACGCTTGTTTTCTACATCCAGTATCATTCGTCCTCCATGTGGCCTGCACGCAGCGGTTACCGCCCTGGACAAGGCTTTTAATAAATTTTGCATAAGATCCTCTGGACCTCTCACTGCAGTTGTGTTCAAGGTTCAGAATTTCCGGGGAGTCTTCAGCAATCACGTTGTTTTTAAGGAGACTTACATGTTTCTAATATATTCTGGAAACCAGCTCACGTTCTTATTGCTCAAATGGAATATAATAAGCCTTAAGAATTGCAGGTGTGTGTATATGTTTGTGTTTGGGTGTGGGTATGTCTGTGTGTAAGTGTGAATTGTGTTCTAAGGAGGGCGGGAAGGGTTTACAAATTCTGGCTTTGTGTTGGGCAGAGAGGAACTTTTTCTGTGAGGCATAACCCAGAACAATACTTCCCATTGCATAAAAATGATGACTGCTGAAACTTTTTGCATACGAATATTAACTCCTCCTCACCGTTTAGATTTTTGTATGCCTTTGATTGTGTTAAGGAGCCCTGGTGGCACAGTGGTTAAAGTGATAGACTGTTAATCAAAAGGTTGGTATTTGGGAACCACCAGCAGCTCTGTGGAAGAAAGATGTGGCAGTCTGCTTCCGTAGAGATTTACAGCCTTGGAAACCTATGGGGTCTCTATGATTAGGAATTGACTTGATGGCAGTGGGTTTCTGGGGGTGGTTGATTGTGTTGGTGACAATAACTATTAAGGTCAACTAGAATGAACTACAAATGAACTAACAGATTATTTTACAGATCCTTTTCCAATGAAGTTAGGTTTAGAGTCTCCATGTCGCAGCTTCGGTTAGGAGGAAAAAAAAAAAAACCTTAAAGTGCTCCTCCAAATACAGAAGAACACGCTGTGTGTAGGGTCAGAGAGAGGAGGTCAGGCACGCATCGTTGTTTCTTTCCTTAGCATACATTTTGGGGCATCAATAACATTAGTGGATCTTAGTCAGCCCTTGGCAGGTGGTAGAGGGTCAAGATGAAAAGACAGCAAATAGAAAGAGATGAACTATTGATATCATATTTTTTGGTTTAGTTTACTAGTGCTGCCATAACAAAAACAAAAAAGCCCACAAAGTAGGTGGCTTTAAATAACAGAACTTATTGTCTCACAGTTCAGGAAGTTAGAAGACCAAATTAAGGCATCAGTTATCGGCCAGGGTCCTTCCATGTCGGCAGCCCTGAGGTTCCTTGGTGTTCGTTGGCTTATGGATGGATTGTCACATACAGTCTTCCCCCTGTGTGTGTCTCTCTGTGTCTGTCCTACTCTTTTTATGAGACACCTCTCAGAAGTGATGAGGTTTAGGGCCCATCCTATTGTGTTATGACCTCATTAACATAATAAATGAAAAACCCTGTTCCCAAACAGGGTCACATTCATAGATACAGGGGTTAGGACTACAAACATAACTTTTGTGAGGGACACAATTCAGTCCATATCTTTTGATAATAGTTGAAACTATTAGAACCCAGACAAAGCAGTAAATAGTCTCCTTGGCCCACTCTATTGGTATAAAAAGCCTTTGTTGAGTAGGGTCTCAGGAGGAGGCCTTTAACGGTGTCCTGATTCCACTGATGAGGCAGCTCTGTCTCCAACTGGCTATGGAGCTTTGGAAAAGACAGTAATTCCTGTCATATTCTTTTGTAATCAGTACTCAGTCAGAAATAAAGACAAGTTTTTCTTTTATTTTTGATTTTTTAATTTTTTCCCACACAAAAATTTATACATACCTTGTTATGTGACCCTAATTGCTCTCCCCATACCGTGACAGCACACCCTCCTTTCCACCCCTGATTCCCCATGTCCGTTCAACCAGCTCCTAACCCTCTCTGCCTTCCCCATCTCACCTCTGGACAAAAGCTGCCCATTTAGTCTCTTGTACCTACTTGAGCTAAGAGGCACACTCCTCACGAGTATCACTTTATGTCCCACAGTCCAGTCCAATCCCTGTCTGAAGAGTTCGCCTTGGAAGTTGTTTTAGTTCTGGGCTGATAGAGAATCCAGGGGCCATGCTTTCCGGGGTACCTCCAGTCTCAGTCAGACCATTAAGTCTGGTCTTCTTAGAAGAATTTGAGTTCTGCACCCCACCATTCTTCTGCTCCATCCGGGACTCTGCTGTGTTCCCTGTCAGGGTGGTCACTGGTTGTAGCTGGACACCATCTAGTTCTGGTTTCAGGCTGATGAAGTCTCTGATTTATGTGGCCCATTCTGTCTCTTGAGGTAATACTTTCCTTGTGTCTTTGGTGTTCTTCATTCTCCTTTACTCCAGGTGGTTGGGAACAAATGATGCATCTTAGATGGCTGCTAGCAAGCTTTTAAGACCCCAGGCGCCACTCACCAAAGTAGGATGCAGAACATTTTCTTAATAAGCTCTATGATGCCAATTGACCCAGATGTCCCCTGAGAGCATGGTTCCCAGACCCCTACCCCTGCTACTATGTCCCTCAAAGTGTTTGATTGTATTCAGGAAACTTCTTACCTTTGGTTTAGTCCAGTTGTGCTGACTTCTTCTGCAGTATGTGCTGTTCTTCCCTTCACCTAAGATAATTCTTATCTATTATCTAGTTAGTAAATAACCCTCACCCTCCCTCCCCACCCTCATAACTGTCAAAGAATGTTTTTTTCTGTGTTTAAACCTTTTCTTCAGTTCTTATAATAGTGTTCTTATACAATATTTGTCCTTCTGTGACTGACTGAATTCACTCAGCATAATGACCTCCAGCTTCCTCCATGTTATAAGATGTTTCACGGCTTCATCGTTGTTCTTTATAGTTGCGTAGTATTCCATTGTGTGGATATACCATAATTTGTTTATCCATTCGTCCGTTGATGGGCACCTAGGTTGTTTCCATCTTTTTGCTGTTGTGAACAGTGCTGCAATGAACATGGGTGTGCATATAAAGACAATTTTTTCTTGATCATCTGGTGGTAGAATTCCTTACAATGCCTTCGTAACTGAATCTTAGATTAGAAAGTTACGACTTTTCATGATTAATGATGAGGCAGAAACTGGAGTTGAAATTGTAAATGGGAAACCTTGATAAACATTTGAAAACCTATCTGGCTCTGTGAGAATATTGTTTTTAGAAGAAAGAAACCTTTGGCTTTCTCTATTTTTACAGTGTTCCTAATGGCAAAAGTTAAACTAGTAACAAAGTGGGAGAAGTGACACTTTGAAATGAATAGAGAGAGTATACCAGTGAGTGTACCATTTCTCTTGTATTCTAAGGTCTTAATCACCAACAGTCCAATAGGAAGGTTCTGTACAACATAAGGTATGAAAAAGCCAATCAGGAAAGCTAATTAGAGATAAGAGAATTTAAACATAAGTTATACCAGGTATAGTCAGAATAAAATAATCTCTTTCCACAGGAGAAAGAATACAAAACTATAAATAACTTGCTTTTAAGACGTATGTCCTTATTTAAAATAAATTCTTGTTTCTAATTAATTGCTTCTTAAAAACTGCATATGCTCAAGATACCATCATCCTCCTGGACATTTTGAATTTTAACTTTTGGAATAAGAGTCCAAAAAGTATGTTGTAATATGTACAGAAATGATGGAAACAACTTTTTGCAGCAATTAACCCTGGTGGCATAATCGGTTAAGAGCTCGGCTGCTAACGAAAAGGTTGGCAGTTCTAACCCACCCAGCTGCTCCACGGGAGAAAGACCTGGCAATCTGCTTCCATAAAATTACAGCCAAGAAAACCCTATAAAGCAGTGGGAATCGACTTAACAGCACACAATAACAAAGGAGACATGACAACTAAGTGGTATCCTGGAAGAGAAAAAAGACCTTAGGTAAAAACTAAGGAAATATGAATATAGACTCTGGTTAATAATAATATATTAATATTGGTTCATGAACTGTGGCAAATGTATCATATTAATGAAAGAAGTTAATAATGGGAGAAACTTGGTGTGGGTTATATGGGAATTCTCTGTATTATCTTAGCAATTTTTCTGTAAATCTAAAACTGTTCTAAGATAAAGGTTTCTTTTTTTTTTTTTTTTTAAGTACTAGGCAAAATCAGTAACGCACTGATTTAAACATCTGATGTTTGGTGTCTCTCTAGTCATATATTTCTTTTATTTATTTCCAGGATTTGATTACTTCAGTACAGAGTCTGAAGACTTACTCTTTTAATAAGCATATTTTTAATAATAGTAATAATTGCTAATATTAAGTGTTTATTATTTACCAGACACTGTGCTCAAAAATTGGTATACATCACCTCATTTAATTCTTACAACAGCTTTATGACCTGGATGCTATTATTATCTTCATTTATCTTGCCAAAAGTCATTTGCCCAATAAATTGTAGAGCCAGATTGATTACAAGCATCCTGTTCTTGGTCTCCATGCTTTTAGACAGCTGCATATACAGAAGGTCAGCCACACTGTTTCACCAACGGGGGTTTATTTTTCTCGTGTAGAAAAGACTGCGGCATGTGCAATGATTTAGAAAGTCATCAAGGACTCAGAATGCTTCTAGATTTCTCCTCCTGAGGATATGGCTTTCACTCTTATAATCCAGTCTCATGTCTGCATTCTAAGAAAAAAGAAGGATGCCGTAAAGAAGCAGGGGTTGCACATGTATCCGGAAAGCAAAATTTCCCCACAATTCCCTGCATCTTCTATTAGCATGTTATTGCTAGACCACTGTCATTTGGCGACTCCTAACTACAAGACAGACTGGGAAATTTAATTTTTATTCAATTTAAAATAAAAATTTTTAGCCAGGCAATTGATAGGAAAATCAAATAAAAACGAACAAGCAAACAGGATTCTATTAGTAAGGGACAGTGGTGGAGCAGTGGTGAAGTGCTCAGCTGCTAACCAAAAGGCTGGTGGTTCGAACCCACTAGTTGCTCTATAGGAGAAAGATGTGGCAATCTGCTTCAGTAAAGATTACAGTCTTGGAAACAGGTATTAGTAAGGAAGAAAGAATATCTAGTATGGAGTGGGTGCTAATAAATATTGTTGAATGAAAGAATGGATGTTGGGTACTGTCTTAGTCATGTAGTGCTGCTACAACAGAAGTACCACAAGTGGATGGCTTTAACAAAGAGAAGTTTATTTCTTCAGAGTAAAGTAGGCTAACAATCCAAATTCAGGGCTTCAGCTCCAGGGAAAGGCTCTCTCTCTTTGTTGGCCTTCTCATCAATTTTCCCTCGGACTAGGAGCTTCTCCACGCAGGGACCCCGGGTCCAAAGGACACGCTCTGCTCCCGGCACTGCTTTCTTGGTGGTATGAGGTCCCCAACTCTCTTCTTGCTTCCCTTTCCTTTTATCTCTTGAGAGGTAAAAGGTGGTGCAGGCCACACCCCAGGGAGACTCCTTTTACATTGGATCAGCGATGTGACCTGGCTAAGGGTGGTGTTACAATCCCACCCTAATTGTCTTTAACGTAAAATCACAATCACAAAATACAAGACAACCACACAACACTGGGAAACATGGCCTAGCCAAATTGATTCACCCATTTCTGGGGGGACACAATTCAATCCATGGCAGGTAGCAACTGGAATTTCTGCCATAGTCATTGAGCCCTGCTAGACTGTTGTTGTTGTTGTGTGCTGTGTGCTGTTGAGTCAATTTCCGACTCATAGTGACCCTATAGGACAGAGTAGAACTGCCCCCTAGGGTTTCCAAGGAGCAACTGGTGGCTTCGAACTGCCAACCTTTTGATTAGCAGCCTGAGCTCTTAACCACTTGGCCAACAGGGCTTTTGGGGTACAAATCCACTTGAGGTGCAGTTCCTGCTTTTAAATTACTCATAGTCAAGTAAAGGAGACAGTCTTACGAGCAGCATGGAATTGCAGAGATAATCATGGGGAGAAAGGAAGGGCCTGAGAGAAGTGGAGAGCCTTCCTGGAGGAGGGAATAGCTGAGCTTAGAATAAAAGGATGAATAAAAGGTGTGCAAAAGAAGAGGAAAGTTTTTTCAGGTATTGAGGTGAGAACATATGGTACATGTTAGGAGCCATAAGCAATTTGGCATGGCTGAAGATCTCTACTAGTCTACCCTCATGCACTTTGCCAGACTACGCTGGTCTTTCTCTTCCTCTTTCCCACCGGTTTCCTATCGCCTCCTCACATGTAGGTGTCAGTGTAAACGCCTTCTCAGGGAGGCTTCACGGACCACCCCACCTAAAGAAGGCCCCCCACTCCACACCACTTGTCAATCTGTAACTGAGCTCTTGCTTATTTCTTTTTTAATGTTTACTCTGTACCAAGTACATGTTAAACATTCAACAACTGTTTGTAGAATGGACGACATGATATTCATTTCATTTGTTCAATTTTATAAGTATGAATCTCAAAATATTTCCTTCTGGGTAGACATTTCCAGACACGTATATCAGATATTTAGTATTTCATTAGCATTAATCTTAGACATTTTTTTTCCTTTGTTCCCTCCTGAGAATTTCTTTTAAAATTTTGATTTATCAAGATCTACAGGCATTGAAGTAGTCATGCCTAAAATGTTTTTGGATTCTTCAAAGTACTTAACATAATACTTAGCCCATGATAAAAAAAAAAAAAAAAAACAGAATTGGTTGCTGTCAAGTCAGCTCAGATTTATGGCGACCTCGTGTGTGTCAGGGTAGAACTGTGCTCCATACGGTTCTCAATGGCTATGATCTTTCAGAAGTAGGTTACCAGATCTTTCTGCTGAGGTGCCTCTGGGTGGATTTAAACTGCCAACCTTTCAGTTAATAACCAAAAACCAAATCCCTTGCCATTGAGTCGATTCCAGCTCATAGTCACCCTTTAGGACAGAGTAGAACTACCCCATAGGGTTTCCAAGAAGCTGCAAGTGAATTTGAACTGCTGACATTTTGGTTAGCAGCCAAGCTCTTAACCACTGTGCCACCAGGACTCCTTTCAGTTAGTAGCAACCGCTTAAACATTTATGCCACCCAGGGACTCCCATAGTAAAAGAACAGTATTTATTGTTATTGAACATACATTTAATACAAAACTAGAAATCCATAAAAGTGTATTAAATGTAACTATTTCTATTATGAAAGGAATCAGAAGTTCATTTCTGTTAGCGTTTAAAAACTGTTCTGGTCATATTTATAGACAGATCAGTTGATGTTTTTGAAAGTCCAAACAAAATTTATCTACTGTTGATTACTGTGACACAAGAATAGAATGCATGACATATCATTTTAGAATTCACATTTTTACATGATTGGAGAGAGATGTTTATGTATACAGTCCCTCTGCCCACTGAGGATCCATCAACTGCAAAGCAATACAGTAATAAGAAAGTAAATTTACTTCTTAGAAATTCTGAAACAACTGACTGCAGTCTGCTGAAATTTATTCTCACTGGATACTCCTCATTTATACTGGCATAGCAAGTTTCCCAGTAGTTTTATTCTTTATGATGCATTTTCTGCTTTTGTTTCATGCTGTGTCACAGCAAGTTGTCTTGTTTGCAATGCAGTATGACAAGGAGCCATGAGACTAGATCTCTAATGCAGTCCTATCCAGAGTGGAGTCCAGGAACTCCTGCAGAGGTTGCAGAATTTCATGTAAAGTCGTCAAAGCTGAAAGTGTTATCTGGGGAAAGAGGCTAAAGAGAGACTGGGGAGATAGTCCGGGGGAGCATGGGTGATGAGGAGAGGTGAACAAGGCTCTAAATTATTTGTTAGCAAAAGTAAACATGCAGAGACCCAGAGAAAGGCTTAAATATAAATAAGTTTTGGTCATAGCAACAAGAAAATAAAGAGCAACCATGGAAAGTATGTAGCTTTATTCATTGGGAAGTCTTACTACAAAATCATAAAAATATAGAATTAACAACATCCTGATAAATGGAGAAACAACTGAAGTTGTCAACAATTTCATTCAGCTTGTAGCAACAGTATGTCCATGGAAGCAACAGTCAAGAAATTAAATGAAATATTGCATTGGGCAATTCTGCTGCAAAGAAAAAAAAAAAAAACCTCTTTAGAGATGTCAGTTTGATAACTAAGGTACACCTCACCTAAGTCATGGTCTTTTCAATTGCCTCACATGCCTGTGAAATGTGGATAATGTAAAATAAAGACAGATGAATTGATGCACTCAAATAGTGGTGTTGGCAAATAGTATTGAATATACTGTGGACAGACAGAAGAATGAAAAAATCAGTCTAAGAAGAATACATCCAGGAAGCTCCTTAAAAGTGTGGATGGTGAGACTTTGGCTCACTTTCTTTGGACATGTCGTTATGAAAGACAAATTGCTAGAAAAGGACATTGTGTTTGGTAAAGTAAAGGGTCAGCGAAAACAAGGAAGGCCCTCAATGAGATGGATTGACACAATAGCTATAATAATGAACTCAAGCATACCAATTGTCATGAAGACGGCACAGTACCAGGCAATGTTTCATTCTGTTGTACATAAAGTTCTCATGAGTTGGAGCTGACAAGACAGCAGCTAACAATAAACTCTGAAAAACAAAGTAGTTAAGCATTTTCTTGGGGAGGGCTGCACATGGAGATTCTGCCAATGGAAACCCCATAGAAAACAAATCCAGCACATTTATGACCTGATAGTGTTTCTCAGAGATGCTCCCTGATGCCATCCAGTCTTTTTCTAAGGTTCCTTTAGCATAGTTGGACATAGTACCTCTTCCCAGGTCTGCTACATAGAACTTTCAAAAGTCATGCGATCTGCCACAGCTTCTGCTTCAGGCCTCATCCTTTCCCCTCACAGGTTCTCAATGCCTCTCTCTCTTTTTCCTCAGTGTTATGCAGTTGTAGGTTTGAGGAGCAATTATGAGCTACCATTTTCTCATAAACAGGCAGCACTGACAACTTTGAATGTGAAGGATACCTTAGGGCACCAAAACTTTTTATTCAGCATGTTTTAGATATCTTTTATCCATGAAACTCAGATATAGTCAGCTGCCTTATCCTTAGTTGCTAACAGGGGGGTACGAAGAGATGAAGATAAAGACATAAGCAAGGTGAGATTATGAGAAACCTTTACAAAGATGCAAAAATTATATGAAGAGATTTAGAGTTTATTTTGAAAGAAATGGAAAGTCCCTGATGGCTGTTAACCAAGGAAGTTTTGGTTATCAAAGTTTAGGTTCTTCTGTCACGTGGAGAGTGGTGTGGAAACAGACACAGACAAAGGATAGAGAGAGTGGTAAGGGAGATCTTATAGAAGTACATCATGTAGGGTTGCCACACAAATTTGAATACCCTTGAGCAGTAGTCTCCAAAATTAGGACACAAACTGTTGATTATTATTGGAAATCAGATTCCTTGGCTTTCCATGGAGATTTTTTACCAAGAACATGGCAGAAGTTGATATAATGGCTGAAACATACTATCTTTTATGAATGTCTACCACTACCAGAATTTAATCTTGTTCATGGAATTAGAACAAGTTGAAGGTTAAATTCATGTTGATACTATTTCAGGGGTCTTCAAGGTGTAGGAGTATTTTAGGTGTCCTAATGACATATGTTTTGTAGATGTTGCTTCTGGACAAGTAATATTTGCAGGACAAGATATTTAAACTGAAACGTGAAGAATAAGTAGGGGTTAGCCAGATTAAAGAAAGATTGGGCAGTTTGTGGTGAGAAGAGTCATGGATTGAATTGTGTCCCCCCCAGATATGTTGCAACTTGGCTGGGCCATGGTTCCCAGTATTGTGTGGTTGCTCTCCATTTTGTAATCTAATATAATTACCCTATATGTTCTAAATCCTAACTTCCATGATGTTAATGAGGCAGGATTAGAGGCAGTTATGTTAATGAAGTAGGACCTATTCTACAGGATTAGGTTGTATCTTGAGTCAATCTCTTTTGAGATACAAAAGAAGCGATCAAAGATGAGGGGGACCTCATTACCACCAAGCAAGAAGGGCCAGGAGTGAAGCGTGTCCTTTGGACCCAGGATTCATTCACCGAGAAGCTCCTAGACCAGGGCAAGATTGATGACAAGGACCTTCCCCTAGAGCCGACAGAGAAAGAAAACCTTCCCCTGGAACTGACATCCTAAATTTGGACTTCTAGCCTCTTCAACTGTGAGACAATAAATTTCTCTTTGTTAAAGCCATTCACTCATGGTATTTCTGTTATAGCAGCATTAGATAACTAAGACAGAAATTTGGTACTGGGAGTGGCGTGCTGCTCTCACAGATACCTACAGTGTGGAAGCGGTTTTGGAATCGAATAATGGGTAGAAGCTGGAAGAGTTTTAAAGTACCTAATAGTAAAAACCTGGATAACCTTGAAGAGACTGTTAGTGGAATTATGAACATCAAAGACAATACTGGTGAGGGCTCAGAAGGAAGTAAGGAGAGCTGTAACACAAAGACAGCACAGAAGGTGAGAAGCAGCAGCAGAGAAACAGCAGCAGCAAAACCAGGAAACCAGCGTGAGACAGAGTGAGATCTGACCTATGAAGCAAGAAAGCTGAGTGCCTTCAGGCAAGAGGCTTACTAGCAGAGTAGGGTACCTCTGGGTACTTATCAGTGGAGCTAAGCTCTCCAACCCAAGGAGTGAGAGAGAGCTGAGTGCCTTCTGGCAGGAGTCTTACTGGCAGAGGGGGGTGCCCCCAGGCATTTATCAGTAGAGCCAAAGAGCTTTGTAACACATGCCCGAGCAGGGCAGAGGCCAGGCTGGCCCAAGAGGCCAAGGATCCAGGAAGCAGAAGCTAAAGAGACAAGGATCAGAGGAAGCAGAGCTGCCTCAGTCTCAAAGGGTAGGGCCACTACCTCTAGGATCTCAAAGGGTGAAACCATGGCCTGCTGGGTCTCAAAGGGCGGGACCACAGCCTCCTAGGTTTCAAAGAGTCAGATCTTCACCAACTCAGTTCCAGAGTGTGGGGTTGTCTATCATGAGTGCCAGAGGGATGGTGCCGGATCCACTGCCCAAAGAAGAGGGGGTGGGGCTGCCATGTCCAAAGGGCAGAAGAATGGGACCTTCTTGGGCTGAGGGGGTTGGGTCACCAATCAGATGATCTAGGAGAATGGGGCTGCCCAAAGCTGAGGGAGCAGAGTTGCTGTTTCAGTGGGCCTGGAAGGTAGAGCTGAAGCCCAAGGCCGAGGGGTCTCCATCCAGAATCCAGAGAGCATGGCCAACATCCAGAGTCTGGATGGCAGGGGTATTGCCCAGATGGTCTCAGGAAACAGAGGATTATTTTCAATCCTTGAGAGCTAATGTAATTTGTTCTGCTGGGTTTTGGACTTACTCGATGCTTGTTATCCCTTCTTTCCTTCCAATTTCTACCATTTGTAACGGAAATTTCTACCTTGATATCTGTTCTACCATTGTGCTTTGGAAGCAGATATCTTGTATTCTGGATTTCACAGATGAAAATGAATTTTGCAGAAGATTAGATTTTGGAGTTGGAGTCGATTTAAGACTTTTGGGATGATATGATGGGGTGAATGTGTTTTACATGTGGCAAGGACATGAATTTTTGGAGTCCAAAGGGTAGAATGTCATGCATTGAATAGTGTCCCCAAAAAATTTGTGTCAACTTGGCTAGGCCATGATACCCAGTATTTTGTGGTTGTCCTCCATTTTGTGATCTGATGTAATTATTATATGTGTTGTAAACCATAACCTCTATGATATTAATGGATCCCTGGTAGTGCAGTGGATAAGAGCTCATTTGCTAACCAAAAGGTAAGCAGTTTGAATCCACCAGTTTTACTCTGTCTTGTAGGGTCGCTATGAGTTGGAATCAACTTGATGGCAATGGGTTTGGTTTGGTATTTTATGATGTTAATTAGAGGCCGTTATGTTAATGAAGTAGGACAAAATCTACAGGATTAGGTTATATCTTGAGTCAATCTCTTTTGAGATATAAAAGAGAAAAGTAAGCAGAGAGGAGGGGGACCTCATTACCATCAAGTAAGAAGAGCAAGGAGTGGATCGAGTCCTTTGGACCTGGGGTCTCTGCACTCAAAAGCTCCTAGACCAGGGGAAGATTGATGACAAGCACATTCCCCCAGAGCTAGAAAGCCTTCCCCTGGAACTGGCATCCTGAATTTGGACTTCTAGCCTCTTAAACTGTGAGGAAATAAATTTCTCTGTTAAAGCCATCCATTTGTGGTATTTCTGTATCACAGCACTAGATAACTAAGACAGTGTGGAAAAACATTCAAGGCAAAGACAAGAGTGTGTTCAACAAATGAGAGGTTCATGATATGTACAGCAGAACTGCAAGTTGTCAATATTCCTGGGTCACAGTACGCAACTGAGGTGGGTACAAAGAGATGAAGATAAAGACATAAGGAAAGATTCAAAAATTATACGAAGAGATTTAGAGTTTATTTTGAAAGAAATGGAAAGTCCCTGATGGCTGTTAACCAAGGAAGTTTTGGTTATTAAAGTTTAGATTCTTCTGTCACGTGGAGAGTGGTGTGGAAACTGACACAGACAGAGAGAGTGGTAAGGGAGATCTTATAGAAGTACGAGCAAAAAGAACGGTGGCCTAAACTTGATCAGCGTTTTGGTTATCTATTGCTGTGTAAATGAGCCCTGGTGATGCAGTGGTTAAGTGCTCAACTACTAACCAAAATGTCAAAGGTTCGAAACTACCAGCTGCTATGTGGGAGAAAGACGTGGCAGTCTACGTCTGTAAACATTTACAGCCTTGGAAACCCTATAGGGCAGTTCTACTCTGTCCTCTAAGGTTGCTATGAGTTGGAATTGACTCGATGGCAATGTGTTTATTGCTGTATAGCTCTCCAACATCCAATCCCCACCTCCAATTTTTTTTTTAACTTAGAGGAATTAAACAATAACCATTCTATTATTGTTTTTGTGAATAAGGATTTTGCACATGGCATAGGGGGTGGACTGTGTCTGCTCCATGATAACTAGACCCTCAGCTGGGGTGATTGGAACAATGAGAGATGACTGGGATGGCGAACTGGGGCCCTCTGTCCCTCTGGGGCCATGGCTTTTTTCCTCGTGGCATTTGCTGAGGCAGGAAGGTCCAAGATGGATGCTTTTTTGCCTTCTTCACACTTACATGTACAAGGAAGAATTAATTATCTCATTTAACATAGATTCCCATAATATTTTATATGTCCTTTTATAAAGAACTCATACTGATTGCATGAATAATGATATATGCAAAGCAAATATTACCATGTAATTTCCCTTTTTATACTTTTCAATTTAGAAACAAAAACCTATTCTATATACATCTACTTCAAGTGAATTTAATAATCATAAAATAAAGAGATACAATGTTTATACTTAAATATTTAAGATGCAACAATTTAATTGACATCAATGTTTAATTTTAACCAGGCTAACAGTCTACCAAACTCTAGAGGTAAATAATCTCAATCTTTGCACATATGACAACTCATGTTCTTTTGATAACTAGCGACAAGAGAAGAAGATTGTTAAACATCAACATACAACTCCAGGGAAGCCCAGTTTTTCACTTAATTATCAAAGCAAATGAATTAGCTTCCATTAATATTTGCATCCTCTTCTTTTAATGGTCTTGATTCTACATTTTTATTTATTTTAATGAACCATATGGTCAATATGGCCTAACTCATATTCCTTTTCGAAAGAGGTGGGATATAATAAGTAAACACATGAGTAAACTCAGATGAATGTTGGTATCACCACTAGAGAGAAGTGTATGCCTTTTAAAATAAAAAAGTTTCTTTTTTTCAATTGGTTAATTAATACAACACTATCTGCAGCTCAGTCCCACATATTTGCCTCTAAATTAATGATTTGAAAGAGAAAGACATTAAGATGACAATGGAATGTATAATGATTTTAGAGTTGGTGGCTTGGCAAGCACTTATAGGAAAGGAGAAACTCCATGAATGAGTCTAAAGATCTTAGAAATCTGAGCAAAAGAAAACACTAGATTCAGGCAGGAATTAAAAGCAGATTAAGACATCTGGAGAGAAGTATTAAACACAGCCATTCAGGAGGCAGGTAAAATCATAAAGGCTATGAGAAAGAAATGCTGAGGTAATAGAACATGAGCTATTTCATTATGTAGTGGCAACATAATGACTAATTCACTTCCGTGTCTCCAATATTGAATCCCTCTACAGAAAAGTGATACATTATGTATCTCTTGAAAGAACTTTAATAGTCCAGAAGCTTCAATGGAAGTACCACATAATTACTAAGATGAGGAAACTGCCTGCTACTACATTACAAGATCCCCATCTGCTTCTCCCATTTATTTCACACTGAAAAATGAAGCACGCCATGGTTCCTATCAAGGGAGGCACTAATGTGATGAGTAAGGAGATCATCCCCATATAGAGTCACCCAAAACGTCAACATCCTTCACTAACTTTGGAGTTCCTACCCCCAATTTATGTAAAAATAGCCTTACGCAGACATCACATTGCAAGACAAGTATTGGTATCCAATATCTAAGTCTCACACTGACTGTCCTATACACATTTTATAAAAGTTATCATTAAGGAAACTTTCAAACACAAATATAAAAGCATTGAGAATTAGTCTGGAGGAATCCCATGTACTAATATCCAGCTTATCAACTCATGTCCAATCTGGCTTCTTCTATACACCCTCACGCCCATTTGGTCCCCTCACACCTGGGTTTTGTTGAAGCAAATCCTAGACATCTTTAAGTATGTATCTCATATTTATACTAAAATAGACCATAAAAGATAAGGATACATATCTTTTATATATCTTTATCTTTTAGAGATCCATGTATTTAAACTATATATACATAATTTTCTATCCCTGGGTGCCACAAATCGTTAAGCGCTTGACTACCAACCAAAAGGTTGGCAGTTGGAATCCACTAAGAGGTACCTTGGAAGACAGGCCTGGCCATCTGCTTCTAAAAGGTCACAACCTTGTTCTTCTATGCACACATGGGGTCGCCTTGAATCAGAATCAACTTGAGGGTAACTAACAACAACTATATCATTTTCTATTAGAGATGCATATGTATGTACCTTTACATATTCATATGCCTTTGTGTGTGTGTGTGTGTATACCTGTGCCTCATTCCTACTACCACATTCCTACTCTTAAAATATTATTAATGATTCCTTAATGACACTACATTTATTTTTATATCCTCAGTGCCCAGCCTGGTCCCCACATAGTAGTGCTCAGTATATGTCATTGAACCAGTAAAGACTTCTTCCCGCTTATTCAGCTTATTCATTCAGGAGCAAAATACTGCTACTTCCAGGTTAATGTTTCTCTTCTTTATTTTTCAAAACCCATCACAAGGGTTTCTCTTCTGTGAAAACTTCCATAATACTCCTAAGTAGAGCTTGTTACCTTTATTCGACCACTGTACTTTATTCATTCTCCGTGTTTTTGAGGGCTTACAATGTGCTAGGCACTGTGCTAAACCCTTTTTATATGAAATACTTTTATTTTCATTTTTCAAAAGAAGAAATAGAGTCACCCTGGGGATAAATAATTTACTCTGGGGCCCATGCAAACGAACGGGGGAGCTGAGATACGGACTTAGGCAGTCAGATTCTAGAGAACATGCTTTGCACCAGTTTTATTTCTTTTTGTGCTGCGCTTACTAGCAAAGTGCCTGATACCTAGAAGAGACTTAATAAAACCTATGAAGGAGAAAATAACGAAAGAAGGAACAGAGAAAGAGGGAGAAAGATGAGAGAGAGAAGGGGGAAGAAAATGAGTAAGGAGGGAAGGAAGAACAAGAGAAAGAAGGGAGGGAGGCAGATCAAAAGAAATAAGAAATGTAGATGTGTGTTATTGAGATTATTTAAGAGGCAGAAAAAATAATAAAACAATAAACGATTATGCAGCACTGTATAGTTTCAAAAAGGAGCTTTGGTGGCCTAATGGTTCAGCAGTCGGCTGCTAACCAAAAGGTTGGCAGTTGGAACCCATCCAGCAGCTCCATGGGAGAAATACCTGGTGATTTGCTTCCATAAAGATTACGGCCAAGAAAACATCATGGAGCAGTCCTACTCAATCACATGGTGTTGCTGTGAGTCAGAACCAACTCGATGGCACCCAGCAACAACATACAGTTTCAAAAAGGTGTTTTTATTCTTCTTGTTTCTCTCTTTTTCTAATTGTAGTAAAAATAGATACATTAAAGGATATTTGCCAGTTCAACCCTTTTTATGTGTACAAATCAGTGACATAAGTTATCTTCATCATGTTGAGCAATCTTCACCACCATCCATTTCCAAGTTTTTCCATCACCCTTAACAGAAATTCAGTACCCCCTAAGCAAATGGATCCCCTTTACTCCTTCCCACCACATCCCTGGTAATCACTAATAAACTCCGCCCTCTACAATTGCCAGTTCTAGACGTTTCACATAAGTGAGATCATACAATAGTTGTGATTGATGACTTATTTCCCTTAGAATAATGTTTCCAGTTTATCCATGCTGTAGTTTCTATCAGAGCTTCATTTCTCTTTATGGCTGAGTAATATTCCATTGTATGTATATATCACATTTTCTTTATCCATTCACCTGCTGATTGACTTTTCAGTTGCTTCCACCTTTTGGCCATTGTTAATAATGGTGCAGTGAACATTGGTGTAAAAGTATCTGTGTTCCTACTTTCAGTTCTTTTGGCTATATACCTAGGAGCGGAATTGCTGGATCATATGACAATTCTGTTTAACTTTTTGACGAAATGCAAAACTGTTTTCCACAGCAGCTGCGTTATTTTACAATAACATCAGCAGTGGATGAGGGACTTCTATTTTCTCCACTTTCTGGCCAACACCTGTTGTCTTCTGTTTTTCTGATCATTTTCAAAAAGAAAAATACGCATTGCCGTCAAGCCGATTCCAACTCATAGCAGTAGCTCTTAAACACTGGGCCACCAGGGCTCCTTTCCGATCAGAAACCAAACAAACCAAACCCCTTGCTGCCAAGTCGATTCTGACTCATTGCGACCCTATAGTACAGAATAGACTTGCCCCATAGAGTTTCCCGGGAATGGCTGGTAGATTCGAACTGCCGACCTTTTTGTTTAGCAACTGAGCTCTTAACCACTGCGCTACCAGGGCTCCATAGTCATCCTAGTGGAGGTGAAATGATAGCTCACCGTTTCTTTTATAACCTGGTAAGGTAGATCTTATTCCCATTTTGAATATTAGAAAAACAGGTGCCAGAAAGGTGAAGCGACTTGTTGAAAATGGATGGTCAAGCTTCTGACTCTACATCATATTCTTTTCAAAAACGTTGTTGTTGGATGCTGTTGAATCAATTTTCCACTCATAGCGATCCCGTGTGACAGGGTAGAACTGCCCAATAGGGTTTTCTAGGCTGTAATCTTTATGGAAACAGATTGCCAGGTTTTTCAGCAACAGAGCTGCTGAGTGGGATCAGATCGCCAACTTGCAGTTAGCAGCCAAGCACTTAACCGTTGCACCACCAGGGCTACTTTTTCAAAGACTAAGAAAACACTAATATCTGCCTTTTAATATTACTGAGATCATAATAGAAAATGCTAAGTGGCACTTGTTTAGAATGCAGTGCTCAAAATCTGGGGTCCACAATGCTTTTTGAAGACAAGTAGAATGATTGAGAAATTGAAGCCTCAGAACGACCAAGACTGATGATTGGGAGCGAGGGGTGAGCAGGGTGGTGGATGGCTGGAAATGCTTACTGTCAGGAAAGACCATAAATGTGGTGTGGAGGAGGGCATAGATGGGTCGCTTCAGCAAGGCAATATTCAGCT
Organism: Dugong dugon; assembly: GCA_030035585.1. NCBI lineage: Eukaryota > Metazoa > Chordata > Mammalia > Sirenia > Dugongidae > Dugong > Dugong dugon. Next base: position 14,035,882 of record CM057465.1, read on the forward strand.
CCATCTGCCTCCTTTGGGTTCTGGAAACTGCCTAAATGGCCCAAATGGTGAGAGATTCCTGCCCTGGGTAGTGAAATTCAATACATAGAACTCTATAATGGTCTTCATCTAAAGTGTTAATTGAAAAGCAAAAATAAGAACAGTAACAGCAACAACAACATTTACCTCTTATAATCTGAAGTCAGAGGTGGTTCTGCGTGGTAATTCATTATATCAAAGCTACAACCAACCTCAAATAACCTTGAGCCTCTCCTTGTAAATCTCTCTTAGAGCTCATAGCTTTTATCACAGTTTATACCTATTTTTTTTTACATTAATCATCACTACAATTAGATTATAAACTCTGCAATGGCAAGAATTATATTTGTTATATCATCATGTATTCGTCACTTTTAATATAGCCCCTGAAATGTAATAATTAATTTTTTAATAAATATTTGATGAATGAATGAGAATGAGTGAAGCATGAACCGAATTTCGTTGTCACTCAGAACGCATTATGAACCATTTTACAAAGTGTGAAAATGTGACTACAAAAATGTTATACTAATATTGGTCCATTCTAAGTTGAATGGCTTCCTTAAGTATTGAATTTTTGTGTACTATTTTATATTTTATTTTTGCAATTCAGGTGTAATATGCAAAGCAAGTATTAATTGAGGACGAGAAGAATGAAGAATATAAAAGCTCAAGGGACAATGTCACATGGGGGATGTAGGTATCTTTTTAGTCATCAAACTTGCAAAGAGATCTAGAGCCTATGTAATCCAATTCTTTTTTTCTCCATCATTTTAGAGATTAGTCTAGACTTTTCCGGAAATCACAGTTAATTAACAGTGAAACTGGAACCAGAATCTTCCCTTTCAACTCAGAAATCTTCCCATAATTCACCCTGCCTCATACTGTCACAATCAGTTCAGTTTTAAAACTCCTTGGTTTACGGTTGCTGAAATCTGAAAATCTAACAATGTATTTCCAAGCGTAAAACTTCACCTACTCTCACTTCTCCAAGCAAGCATTTGATACAAGTTCCAACTGTGCGAAAAAGGTAAAATGTGAGCGTTTCTTCCAAGCACCATTTAAAGCCTCCATTTGAAGTCATGCCTAATAAACTATTTATTCATGGATACAACCCTCCTGGTGTCCAATTTCTCACATATGTGATTCCATTTCAAAAACACAGCATGAACTATTTTCACGGTAATGTCACATTAAAATATTGCAAGTGGTTCGTAAACAAAAGAGAAGTCCTATGTTGGACCATTTGAGGATTCACACATAAATCTGGGTTGCAGATCTAATTTCTGAAATAGTTCATGATTGTGACAGACGCTGCAAATGAACAAGCATGTTTCTTTTGGGGAAAATCAAAGCACTAGTTAGCACTAATGAGAAATGAACTCAAAATAGCTTGACAATTAAATAATTCAAAATATTAATCTATTTAAAAACTAATTGCCCCCAATAACTTACTACAATTTTCACTTTGTAAATCAGTCCATGAATGATTTTGTGGAACTTCACTGCTATGCCTTAATAATGAAGAAGAAAATATTATGTGCAAATAGGGCACGCAGGGAGAGTATGTCAGAAGGACTTCAAATTAATGATTCAAATAAGTATCTTAGCTTTTCTGTGCAGATCCATCGTTTCCTTGAGGGAGGCATAGAGGCACCGTTTAAGCCTACTGGTGGATTAGTACTCCACATCCTGGGGTAGTCACCTTTCACTCCTCCAGCCATCCCTACTAAGTTTGCATTTTTATTACAGGAAGATTAATTAAAGACACGAAAACTGGCTAACTAAAGCATATATACTGTCTTTCTCAGATGCCCTAGTAATCGTAGCTGAACCTCTTGGAACTCTACTAAGAATATAACAAAAAAGAAGCTTTGGTATTATGTAGAGTTCATGGACTCTGCTGTTGGGAGTGACCTCAGAGATCCTTCTTCCTAAATCTCTTTGACAAATTTTGCCACAAATGTTTGTCTCTACTTAAATTCCTTTGGTGAAGGCAATGTACCTCCTCAAAAAGCCCCTTCTTCCAGTGTCTGTTAATTTTCATGATTAAGGAATTTGTTTTCCTGTATTTTTCAAAGATCAGCCCTAGCTCTGTTCTCTAGGAGCCCACAGAACGTGTCCATCCCATTTTTGATCTCACAACCAGTCGATACACAAGGACTGCTCACATAACTCTGGTGGCGTAGTGGTTAAGAGCTCAGGCTGCTAACCAAAATGTTGACAGTTCAAATCCACCACCTGCTCCTTGGAAACCCTACTCTGCCCTATAGGGTCACTACGAATCGGGATCAACTCGATGGCAGCAGATTTTTTTTTTTTTTTTTTAAACATAACTCTAGAAATCATTTCATTGTAAGTGGCAAGAGTTGCTATTACAGGCAGAGTAGGAAAGGGGGAGGGAGCTGCTTTGGGACTTATGGTGCTTCTAGGCCCAGCTACTACTGGGGTAGAGGCAGAAGAAAAGGAAGAGAAGTGGTACTGCCAGGCACGGGATTCCATATTACCCCTGACCGTGTAGGTCATGTACCCTGCATCCTGTTCTCTCTGGATTGTCTCTGATGACATTCACAAGCAGAGTGGGTGGATCCCTAAGAAATGGAGTAGTGGATGCACCAAGAGCTTCCAAAACAGATTATGAAGGTCTGACAAATGAGAGAAAGAAGAATGAAGGGAAAAGTTGTTGTTGTTAGGTGCCATCGAGGTGGTTGTGACTATAGCGACCCTATGCACCACAGAATGAAACACTGCCCAGTCCTGCACCAACCTCACAATCACTGTGCTGCTTGAGCCCACTGTCACTGCCACTGTGTCAATTCATATCTGGCATCGCTTCTATCACCAAGGCCATATTTTCCAACTATTGATCCTTCTTCTTTGTTTCCAACTTTTGCATTCCAATCGCCAATAATTAGCAATGTATTATGACTGCATGTTTGATCAATTTTAGACGCAGAAGTTGGTAAAAAAATATCTTCAATTTCTTCACCTTTGACATTAGTGGTTGGTGCACAAATTTGAGTAATGGTCGTATTAACTGGTCTTCCTTGTAGGCATATGGACGTTATCCTATCACTGACAGAGCTGTACTTCAGGATAGATCTTGAAATGGTCCTTTTAACAATGAATGCAACGCCATTCCTCTTCAAGTTGTCATTCCCAGCATAGTAGGCCATACGATTGTCTGATTCAAAATAGCCAATACCAGTCCATTTCAGCTCACTAATGCCTAGGATATCGATGTTTATGCGTTTCATTTCATTTTTGATGATTTCCAATTTTCCTAGATTCGTACTTTGGATATTCCACATTCCAATTATTAATGGATGTTTGCAGCTCTTTCTTCTCGTGTTGAGTCATGTCACATCAGTAAATGAATGTCCCGAAAGCTTGACTCCATCCACACCATTAAGGCCGACTCTACTTTGAGGAGGCAGCTCTTCCCCAGTCGTCTTTTGAGTGCCTTCCAACCTGGGGGGCTCATCTTTTGGCACTGTATCAGACAGTGTTCCACTGTTATTCATAACGTTTTCACTGGCTAATTCTTTTCAGAAGTAGACTGCCAGGTCCATCTTCCTAGTCTGTCTTAGTCTGGAAGCTCAGCTGAAACCTGTCCACCATGGGTGACCCTGCTTATATCTGAATACCAGTGGCATAGCTTCCAGCATCACAACAACATGCAAGCTTCCACAGTATGACAAACTGACTGATACATGGGGGAGACCTTCATATAGTGCTTGCTATTGTTAATCTGGGAGAACCTTGGTGGTGCAGTGATTAACAGTTCGCCTGCTAACCAAAAGGTCAGCTGTTCAAATCCACCAGCCGCTCCTTGGAAACCCTATGGGGCAGTTGTACTCTGTCCTATAGGGTTGCTATGAATTAGAATCGACTCAACTGCAACATGTTTGGTTTTTGTATTATTCTGTGAGTCCCAGGGTAGAGCAAATAGTTAAGTACTTGGCTACTAACAGAAATGCTGGTGTTCAAATCCATCCAGATGCACTTTGGAAGAAAATCCTGGCGATCTATTTTCTATAGCTCACCATCATTGAAAACGTGGTGGAGTGCAGTTCTACTCTGAAACACATGGGGTCACCAAGAGTCTGAATTGACTCAGTGGCAACTGTTTCTTGTTTTCTGTTATTCTGTAAATAGATAATTTAGATCTCTGTTTCTAAGAGCTCTGGTCTGACTCTCACCAGGTTTATTCCTAGAGGGAGCTCAGTTTACCTAGTCCTGGCACCAGGGACCTGAAACTAAGTGGAGAGAAAAAGTCATGCTTGTTGCTGCAGCTATTAAGGCAATTCTCCTTTTAATCATGTGTGTGGAGGTGGTTGTAGAAGAGAAAGGAAGGCAATGGGAGACCATATTTGGGAACTGGAAGCAGGTCATACCTGGACCCTGATGATTTCACAATCATTTTCCCAAAGTCTCCCATGGTCTACTGAAGCATGTGTTTATTATTATTATTTTTTAATGAAAATAGATGTTTATGCAAAGGAATCTCATTCTACAGAATTTACATTTACTTTGGAGCCCTGGTGGCATAGTAGTTAAGCGTTCAGCTGTTAACCAAAAGGTCAGCAGTTCAAATCCACCAGTTTCTCCTTGGAAACCCTATGGGGCAGCTCTACTCTGTCCTTTAGGGTTGCTGTGAGTTGGAATCAACTTGACGGCAGTGGGTTTTTTGGTTTTAAACACAGATTCAAAACATCGAATGTGATAACAAAATGTAGAAACAACCCTGGACCCAGTTGTGAAGATTTGGCAAAGATACACCAAGCAGGTAGAAACTGGCTTGGCAGGTAGAAACACTGGATCTTTTCTGCGGAAACCTATGTGGACAGACAACTAGAAGATCAGATCTCTTCCCCAATACCTTGGCACAGATTAAGACCTCTGGATGCTTGACACAACCTCAGAGGACTTAGATACACTAAACAAATGAGGTTGCAGTTTCTTGCCAGCACTTGGGGGAGGGGAGAGTTGAACAAATTTGCACAACTGAAGAAAGTCCACCTGAAATTATGGCCTGACACACATACTTGTTCCATGGGAGGATTTATCTGGTATTTTTAAGAATTCTTAAGCACTGTGACTGTTATCAATTTATTGCCTGTCAGCTCCAAATGCTCTGTAATAACGGACTGGACCCTTTTAAGCACGTTTCCTTTGCAACAAGCATGACGCAAAGCTTGTCAGTAGAGGGCGCCGGAGGAACATTGCAGGAGGTAGGAACTTCTCTTCCTGGTTCGCACGTGCTGCTGGTTTTGCCTCTTGTTCTTCTTGCACGTCTTCCAGGGGAACTTAGTCCCAGCCATGCGCTTAGAGTGCACAGACAGTCCGCAAACTTAGAACCCCTGTCTCAGCCTGGTGACCACCTCGCTATAGCCCTCCTGGATGTGGACACCGTGTGCTCGAGGCCTCTGGTCGTTCTACCAATAACTGGGCTCCCGGAGCCTTACTGCCTCTGTGTGTCCACCCATCAAACTACCTGCATGAGTGCTGGAGGGTGTTTCCTACTTGCCTCGTGACTGTGGCGTGGCCCTTGCAGCGAACTTCTCTGTCATCTAGGAGGTTTGCAAGCAGATCTTCTGCAAAGAGGTCTGAATTTCAGTCTTAGGAAGCGGCTCTTTTCCAGCCAGTTCCTTTCTGGGTTACTGTCCCTCAGATCTACGGTATTCTTTAGAGCAGGGATTGGCAAACTACTACCTGCCAACTACCACCTGTTTTCTGTTTTTTGTGAATAAAGATTTATTGGACTACAGCCATGCTCATTCATTTATGCCTTGGCTCTGGCTATTTTTGTGCTGCAACGGCAGAATTGTATAGTTGCTACAGAAACCAAAAGGCCCGCAAAGCCTAAAATAGTTACTATCTGGCCCTTTGCTGGGAAAGTTTGCGGACTCCTGTTTTTTGGAGCTTTCTTTTCACCTTTTCTGTTTTCCTTTACAGTTAGAGTTAGTAATTCCTTATATTAAACTTTCCTTGTTCAAATTACTGTGTGGTTTCTGTCTCCTGATTGGACCTTACTGATACGTATCTGTATATGTGTCCCTGCCATATTACAACCTGTGGAAGTAGTACCATTTCAATTTGGGGGGAAAAGCAGCTATTTTTTTTTTTTTTTAATCCCTGAATAGCAAAATTGCCAAGGCAAGGAAATACTGTGAGCCTCCCTATAAAGTGAGGGGAAAATAAAAAAAAAAAAAAAAAAAAATGGGAGCGCAGTCATCAGCTAATTATATTAATAAATTATCTCACCACATCCATACGTTACTCATTTTTTACACTCGAAAGCAATCCAGATGCCTAGCACATAGTAAGAATTTGGTAAATGATTTAGAACAAATTAATTAATGAGTGTATGGCTGAATATAATAAAAACTGAAAACACACAGTATAGACATTTCTCTTTCAATGCAAGGAAACGACAAATAATAAAATGAACATAAGCTATGGGTAATCTTCAAATATTTACTCTGATGGAATGAAAATTATGGGAAATATAGAAAGAAAAGAGATGTGCCTGTGAATACATTATCTTAAGCTATATATGTAAATGAAGTAGAAAACACAAGAAAAATAACATTCTGATAATTGAATCAAGCGTTGCATTTTTGCTTTGAATTAGCTGAGCCAAACCAGTTATTCATTTCATTTTGCATTGTGAGGCCACAGCCATGGAGAGGTTCACACTGGGTTCACATAACTAAACAGCTGTGGATCAGGGTCAGTTGTTATTTTATTTTGCATTATTCATTCATTCCGACTCCATATTCAGTGAATTTCTTGCAGGAACAGCGCTCATTAAGAAGAATAACTCATTTACATGGAAGAAGGCTACAGTTTGCCCTTTTGCTTTTATCCGCCTTTCTTCTCTTTGCATTTATTCGTCTTTCATTTAGAGTAATGTAAAGCACAAAAAATCAAATCAAGGCCCTTTAAATTCTGATTTCTTGTTTCCCAAACATTCAGAGCTTTTCAAGGGGAGAAATTAGCCTTTGCCAGGTAATTCAAATGAAAATTTACATTTTATTTTACCTCTTCAAATGAGAATTTTGCCATGTTTGTCGAATCTTCCTGTCTGCCCAAAGACCACTTAGCAATGATTGGCTCTGCCTTCTCTTTAAGATGATTGCCTCTGAAAGCTTCAGATGCCAGTGATATTTTCTCTACTGTTTACAAAAGCAGAAAAGAATTTCACACTTTTTTGTGCACTGCAGCTGTTTCAGCGCCTTTAAATGCCACTTATAAGCCATTCTAAACAAACCAACCTGCCTACCAGAAAACCAAAATACCTGTTAGCACTTTTCTTTCTATAAATGTTGAAGAGATTTCCTTAATGCACCAAATGAATTCAAGGAACACATTTTTTCCCCCTAGGCCTTGACACGGGGACGGAAATGTAAGTATCCCAACAGTAAAAAAGATAAAGGTAGTTCCTACAGTTATCAGCAGGAGGAAATTGAGAGAGGGGGACAACTGTGATTATTCTTTGATAGCAATCTCATGGAAAATATGTCGTTAACTATCCTGTGATTTTGTTTAAACTGGTTCCTAGGCTAGTGAGTCTCAAACTTGTTTGTAAATTGAGATCTCCTGGGGACCTTCAAAAAATTACAGACCCTTGTGTCCCACCCCCAGAGAGTGTGATTTAATGGGTCTGTGGTGTGGCCTAGGCTTTGAAAGTTTGAAAAATTCCTCAGGTGCTTGGAATGTGCACACAAATTTGGAAATCTCTGCCTTGGTCTGATGTTTGAAGGTAAAGGCTGGTCCAGCACTGTCCAGTTGAACTTTCTGGGATGATGGAGGCAGAAGCAGTTACTACACCTTGGGCAGGTGGAACAAAGGGAAGAGACTGGGGCTTTTACAACCAAGAAGCTTATAGGAGGACCCCATAGACCTAAGACCCAGGCCTCTGAGGAGAGGGCGTTGTACTGGAGAGAGTGAATGCTGGTACCACGGAGGTGGGTACATCATTCTGGGAGTGTGGGAAGAAAATGGAATGAACTACTGCTAGAACCAACTGCTGCTACCAGAGAGAAACCATAGGTGGGAACACTGTGACAGGAACAGATAAGCAAGGAGGAAGTTCTTTTTCCTCCTCTTTCTGCCTTGCAGTCTCCCTCTCGTGTCCCCTGTGACAGAACCTAAAAGGAAAGAGCTGACCAAAGGGAAATGGAGCTTGCAGAGTCCTCGCCCCAGTCAGCATCATCAAGCCAGGTGTGGAAGAGCAGATTTGGAGCTGAAAGACAATATTTACTCTTCAAACTTAAAAAACCAAACCCATTTCTGTAGAGTCGATTCCGACTCATAGCGACCCTAGAGGGAAGAGTAGAACTGCAATAGGGTTTCCAAAGAGTGCCTGGCGGATTTGAACTGCTGACCTTTTGGTTAACAGCCCTAGCTCTTAACCACTATGACACCAGTGTTTTGGTAATCAAAGAAATGTACATTTACATAAAATACACATTTTAATATATCCAATTAACATTTTTTTTAACATTAGATTTACATTACATTAACATTAGATTTTTAAAAACGAAACTATTCTGTAAGCATGCGCTCTTACACACTATTGGTAGATGTCTAAATTAGCACGGTTTTCCTCAAGGTAAAATTTGGCAAGTCCTCATAGGTTCCCAACCCTTGACTCAATAGTTGTGCTTTCAGAAATTTATCCCAAAGACATAATCAAAATATATGATCTAAGACTTATACAAAATATTTCCTGAAACATTGTTCATATTAAGAAAAACCTTAATAAGCCCGCATCAGGAAATGATAAAATACATCAGGGTATATAGATATAATTTAATTTTATGAAGAATTAAAATTGGGTTTACAGTACAATTTTTGGACAGAAACTTTTTCATGGTATAATCACTGAGATTTTTTTTTTCTCATTTAATGTTTTACCACAAGCATTATTCTGTTTTTCTCAGTTCCCTACAATATCCCAATATTGTATTAATAATAAGAATATAATACAAATAATGGAGCCCTGTTGGCACAGTGGTTGAGTTCGGTTGCCAACCAAAAGGTCAGCAGTTCAAATCCACCAGTCGCTCCTTGGAAACCCTGTGGGCAGTTCTACACTGTCCTGTAAGGTCGCTATGAGTCAGAATCAACTCGAGGGCAACAGCTTTGTTTTTTTGTTTGTTTTTTATGGTTTAATACAAATAACAAATGCCAAGGGAATATATGTGTTATTTTAATAGCATTTAAAAGAAAAATTTGTATGTTAAAAAAAAATCAAACAGAAGCAATACATTAAGAAGAAATCTGCAACAAATATGATAAGAATGTTTTAATTTTTAATATGTAATGAATTCATATTAATTCTCAAGAAAATTATCAAAACTGCCAATAGATAAAAGAGTGAAGGATAGAAATTATTTATAAAAACAAAAATGCATGTGACTAATAAACTCATGGGAAAATGTTGACTATCGAATTAAAAAAGATCGCAAAATTTGATAGGAATAATACCGCTGGATAAAGTGTAAAATTGTGGGATCCACTCAAATTTCAGCCCTCCATGAGAGTTTAATTTATTGTTCAATAAATATCCACTCTTTATTAATGTTGAGTTTGGCTGTCTGACTTGCTTTGACTGATGGAATGTTAGTGCACTTTGCACAGAGGTCTTAGATATACTTGCCAGATTTGGCCAGACTTTGTGCTTTGGAGTTCTACCATGAGAAAAGTATACCCCAGATTGAAACACATGGAACAAACTTACTACCTGGAGCAGAACAATCCAGCTGAGCCCTTCCTAAACTGGAAGATCTACAGTTGACCGTGCAAAAAGTACTAAAATAGAGATTATGCTAGGGTGAGTATGGAAGCCAGTTGGTATTCCAGCTTGCCTAGAATAGTGGATTTGTTTTAGGAATTGGTAATAAATATACTGGAATATGTATAAAACCAAAACCTAACCCAATGCTGTCGAGTAGAGTCTGACTCGTAGCGATTCTATGATGGAAAAATATTGTCAGACATTAAAATGATGACAAAGGAGCCTTGGATGCACAAATGGTTAAGTGCTTAGCTGCTAACTGAAAGGTTGGCAGTTCGAACTTACCCAGTGTCTCCAAGGGAGAAAGACTTGGCCATCTGCTCCTGTAAAGATTAAACCCATAAACTTGCTGCCGTCAAATCTATTCTGACTCATCGCGACCCTATCGGACAGAGTAGAACTGTCCCATAGAGTTTTCAACGCTGTAACCTATATGGAAGCAGACTGCCACATCTTTCTCCTGTGGAGCAGCTGGTGGGTTCAAACAGCCAACCTTTCGGTAAGCCGCCGAGTACTTAACCACTGCACCACCAGGGCTCCTTCCTGTAAGGATTACAGCCTAGAAAACCCTATGGGGCAGTTCTACTCTGTCATATGGGGTTGCTATGAGTTGGAATCAACTCAGTGGCACCTAACAATAGCAACAACAACAAAATAATAACAGAGTAGTTTACACTTGATGGAACAAGCAGTGGAGAGTTTGTACGAAGTTGTGCTGAAAATAATGAAGTAAAGATTCATCCAGTGATGATATTCAGTTAAAATATTTACAGTTTGAAAAACATGTCTTAAGTGCTTACTGTATGCTATTACATGAGAAACTCTATGCTTGGTAGTTACAGTCACATGAGTGGAGAATTCAGCATTGTGGAGGTTAAAAAGTTGAATAAGTTATGTTCCTTGTTCTCAATGGAGCAGACAGACATTTTTACAGCTATAATACAACTTACACTCTAATAAATACTATAATAAAGGTAAATAGAATTAAGAGAATATAGATGAAGGACAGATTCATTACTATTAGGAGGACCGAGGCAATTTTATAGAAGCTGCAAATAGACTTGCTAGTAAATTACTCATAGTGGGCAAAAAAAGGGCAGAGTCAAAAATGAAGTCAAAGCTTTAATCCAGGAGACAGGAATAATGGTTGGCACCGACTGAAGTAGAAACTCCAGAAATTATAGTATTAAAAAAAAACTTTGCATCAATTACATAATTGATACAGGTAGTGATAAATCAACAAAACTTTTTGATTCAGTTCTAAATTTTTTCTGTGGCGTGGTTAAAAAACATCAGAACATGTTTGCTTTTAAGAGTTAATCAGTTGCTGTTGAGTCGACTATGATTCACGGTGACCCCCACATGCGGCGAAGTAGAACTGTGTTCTATTAAGTTTTCAGTGGCTGATTTTTCAGAAGTATACTGCCAACCTTTCTTCCAAGGTGCCTCCAGGTGGACTCAAACCTCTCCTCTTTCAGTCAGCAGCCAAGTTTGTTAACTGTTTGTACCACCCAGGCATTTTTCTTAAGAGTTAACCTCATCGAACTCAAGATGCTTAACTGGCTTAGTATTTAAATTAGAAAAAATGAGGAAATGTATCCCCATTTGGTTCTTCTTGTACGTAAATGATGTGCTCTGTAAAATGTGAATTAACACTTATCTTTGCTCAAAATACATTACCTTATAAGCCATCTGAGGCATTTACCTTTTGGAAAATTTTGGAGGTGGTATAGAGACCAAAAAATTAACTATAAACCTTAAAATTTGATATTAATCAAGACATACATATAAACAGACATGTGAAGAAGAATCTCATATATACTGTATTTCAGCAAACATGAGCTTTGGATGAAAGAAAGAAAAATACAAGCCAGCTCTATGAAGTCTTGCAAAATCTGTACAATGACATTGCCAGAACATTATATTCCAATCAGTTACACATGATTTTCTTGGGGTTAAAATTGCTATTTCAAATAAGTCAGCAAACAGTAAAATTTCTGCAGAGGCTACTAATTGTTAAGTTTCTTACTAATACTGTAAGTCACAACTCTCCTCTCCCACATAAGTGGAAATGGCTCTGGCCTGGAAGCTCTAACATATTACATCTATAAATTAGGGTAAGGCACTTGTATCTCTGAGGACCTCAGTTTCCTCAACTGAGGAATGAAAGAGTGTATTAGCTTCCTAGGGCTGCTGTAACAAAGTACTACCAGCTGGGTGGCTTAAAGCAACAGAAATGTATTCTCACAGTTCTGGAGGCTAGAATCCTGAACTCAGGTTGTCAGGGCCATGTTCTCTCTCTCTCAGGGCCAGGCTCAAGAGGAGGAACCTTTCCTTGACTCTTCTGGTGGTCCCAGGAGTTTCTTGGCTTGTGGTAGCATAACTTCAACCTCTGCCTCTGTCTTCACATGTCCATCTTCTCTCTCTCTGTTTTCTCCTCTCCTTTCCTTCCTTCTCCTTCCCTCCTCTCCCCTCCCCTCTCCGCCTCTCTCCTTCCCTCCTTTCTTCTTCTTTCCTCTCTTCTTACAATAACACCAGTCGTATTGTGTTAGGACCTACTCTACCCCAGTGTGGTCTCATGCTAACTAATTACATCTGCAAAGACACTGTTTCCGAGTAAATTCTCAGGCACAGGTACCAGAGGTTAGGACCAGTGGCGTCACTACAGTTGATGCCATCCAGTGTGGTAACTTATGGTGTCACTTCCCCATGCCAATTACCACGGTATGGTAGCTAAAACACCAGAAAATTTGACAAAATCAGTGACTATAAAAACACTCGCAGCAACAAAAACAATAGCGTGTGCTTGTAGTGTGTGCAGAGGAAGCCAGTGATTTGAAGCGTCATTGTAATTGGGTAATAATGACAGCTCTGACTGGAGCATATTAGAAGATTCAAAAAGTAAATTAGCATAGAGTTTTAGTCTTGTAGGTGTATTGATCCACATAAGCTGAGCTTATGAAAAATTATTTTGTTGTCATAACTAACTACAGGGGTATTTTTATAAAAAAATAATGAATTTCTGCTGAAGCACTGCACAAAAATTTTATAGTCAATCATTTTGGTGTCACCCCTTCTGACAGTATCACCTGATGCGGTTTGCACCCCCCTCAGCACACTCCCCTAGTGACACCACTGGTTAGGACTTGAACATATCTTTTAGGGGGACAATTCAACCAATAATAGAGGGTAAGACTTGACTTTCTCTCTCCCTCCCTTCTTCCCACCTTCCCTCACTCTCTCCCTTCCTTCCTTCTGGAACGTTTATTGAGGACCTGCTTTGCATCCTGGTTTAGATTCTTATACATTTCACCCAGATAACTACAACCCCTAACAAGTCTCTCTACCTCCAGTATAGTCCTCCTCAAAAAGATTCTTAAAACGCGGCCTGAGTAATGAATCTGTAGTTCCAATGACAATTCTACCTGATAGGGTTCCCAGTGACCTTCCCATAGCTTCATCTCAGGCCACTTGCCCTCAATGTCTCACCATCTGGTTACTGAACCATTCTTTGAATGTAATGAGTGCCCTCTGACTTTGTGCGTGAGCAAACTCCTTCTCATCCTTCAAGCTCTCATCATATGTCCCATCCTCTGTGACAATATCCAGGAAGAGTTAGTCCTTCCTTTCTCTTTGGTCACCATGTATAGCACTTGTCTCCATTGTAGCACTTATTCTGTTGCATTACACTTAATATTTTTACATTGCTGTCACTTTCAGTCCTGGGCACAGTGCCTTGTGCATCATGGGTAGTTAATAACTATGTGTTGACTTGTGACCACGTCAGTGTGATTTTTATTTGGGCTGAAATTACATAAATGCCCTCAGTTTTCAACTTCGTTTGATACAGCCATAGACTCACTGAAAATTACAGAAGCAGGCATAAGTGATTTTAGTATTTCTCAATCTAAAAAATCATGTCTGAGATGTGATCCTTTATCAATTTCAGCATGTTGATAAGGTCCAGAGACATGTCTGGGCTTCTTCTAGGTGTTGAGAAGTTGTTCAACAATTATTCATATTGTGGATTCCTGAGCGATTTCTTCACCATCTGTCCAAAAAAGCAACACATCTGTTTCCTGAGTCCTGGAGAAAATCCTTTGCCCACATGTAGCTTGACTTCATGTTATGTCTTCTGCTATTCACTTGGACAGTCTGTGTGACACATTTTCCTATGAGTTTGGCTACAGGTCTCATTTCAAACAACCCGACCACTTCGCTTTCTAAAAACACTATAAGTTCTAGGATCTAATTGGCATGAAGGTTACTTTTCCAGAGGTGAAGCCAAATGCAGGGCAGCTACCTACTTATGGTCTCATAGCTAGAACTTTCCTCATTTTCTCTGACAGCATCTCTTTGAACAGTGTCAGGAAACTGTGCAAAAAAAAAAAAAAATGGCTTGAGGGCTATAATTTGAAGAAATGCATAAAAAATGTTATCTTTATTGCTTCACGACCCCTGACTTATGAAAGCTTTACAAAAATTCTACTTTTTAAATATAGATTAATGCCTGTGGCTTACCTGACACAGTTTTGAGTATGAGTATCTCAGCTCAAGGCTTTAAATCTTATACAGTTATCAATACGACTACCTTTTAGAAGGAGTAATATCACAAACATTTTTCTTTAGATTTAAATTTTTTTTTTTTTTAAATGAAAGCTGAAGGTTGAGGATAGAAATTTGGGGTTGACCAAGTTAATACAAGATTAGCAGGGCCAGCAATTTCAAATACAGTTTAGAGTGAATAGGCCTTTCACCCTGGTAAGGAATACCTTCTTACTAACTTTTACATGAGCAGTTCTAGTAAAATGTACAAATCTAAGCTGTTTTATAGTAGATAAAGAAGGTAGTAAATAACAAGTAAAATAAATCCATGGTGGGCAAAACTTTTTAGCAGACTTGGAAAGGGGTAAAAAAAAGATGCTAAACAAAAGGATAGAGGTATATCATGGTCAAATAAAATGATTTTTCTTTGTGATTACTTATTTATTAAAAGATGCTGGAGAGCAATTGAAAGCAAGAAGAAAACAGTGGGAACTTAACTCTTGAAACATGGGTGAGATTCATGCTGATTTTTGCATAAGCATCATTCTGTGGCATGGGGCAGCTAGAACTCATGCAGAAAGCCACAGTTGTATTATCTTGTGATATCAGAGGAGAGGGTTTGAGGCTTCCAGAGTGGCTAGAAATTGAGGAGGAAATTCTGAACAGGATGACTCCATAGGTGGAGAACCCCAAAATCTTCATATAAACTGCCGTGGAATTGCATGTGCTCAGAGAGACTCCAAGGAGCTCAGCGAAAAGCAGCAAGCAGGTAGGTGACGGAAAATGTGGAACAGAAATTTTAGCTGCTGCTAAATTAGATTGGCTAAAACTAATTAAAACAGTTGACCATATCAAATGTTGTGGAGGAACTGCAACTTTCATACACTTCTGGTAAGAATACAAAATGGCAAATCATTCAGGAAAATTTGACAATTTCTTATATTAAATACCCATCTGCCATACGGCACAGCCATTTCACTCCTCAGTGTTTGCCAAAATGGAATGAGAACATGTCCACATAAAGACTTGCATATGAATGCTCATGGAAGCTTTATTTGAAATAGCTACAAACTAGAAACAATCCACATCTCCAACATGCAAATGAATAAACAAATTGGTGTATCCATTGAGTAGAACATTACTCAGCAATAAAACTGAACAAACTATCAATATACTCAATAATATAGGTGAATCTCAAAATCACTTTTCTGAGTAAAAGACGGAGGCAATAAAACAGTGTAGACTGTGTTACTGCATTTACATAAAATATATAAATTTCTAATATATAAATTTCAAAGGACATGAAACCACTTACAGAAAGCACAACAATGGTTGCCCAGGAGGGTCAACAGGTAGGGTTGGGAGCGAGTGGTTACAAATGGGGCAAGAGGAAACTTTTGGGGGTGATGGAAATATTTGTTATACTCATGTTTCAAAAGGAAATCAGGAGAGAAACTAGATATTTTAAGATCAAAGAGAATAAAAATAGTTGTATTTATGGGATGAACCTAAAGCAATGCTTAATTTTAAATGCTTACATTTGAAAAAGAGCTAAACTTAATCATTTAAGCTTCCACCCTAAGTAGCTAGAAATAGAAGAGCAAATTAAGCCAAAAATTGGTAGTAGAAAGGAAATAATAAATTTAAAAGCACAAATTAGCAAATGCGAAAGAGAAAAATAGCAAACTCAAACACTGGTTCTTTGAAAATAATCAGTGTAGCCTAACCCCATGTCCCAGATTATTAACCCGTTATAGACATGGGCTGATTGGGAAGTCTAGGGTTCTGAGAAAATTTAAGGGGCCAAGAAGAGGCTTCCAACGCTATTGGTGAGTGGTTTTTATCCAAGCTCCTTGAAGCCCCTCTGCCTTATGTACCCTGAGGGAGAATGTGTACCTTTTATTTATAATCAATGGATTATTGAAAACTTAAACTCTGGCCACATTCACATTGTACCTTAACGTTTATGGAACATACTCGAATCGTGTGAGGATTGGCAAGGACTATCAACTAAAAAATATAAAGCAATAAAACACATAGAAGCATTGCCAAATTATTGAAAATAAATAGACAGTGAAAATCAGACAATGCCACCTGTACCTTTCCCAAACGTACATCTTTTAAAATGAGTTCTTATATTCTCAAAATAATAAATATATTAAATCCGTATAGGTAGACCTGATTTGGAGCATCAGGCCTAACTCTAGGATGTAATTATCCAAAGAATAAATTTGTTCAAAGAAGAGTTTTCACAAACTCACCAAAAGGCATTTTGCTCCAGGCTTACAGAGAACTGCCAGACCAAATACCCTGACACAGCAAATCTCACAATGATCTAAGTCCTGATGAATCTCTCTCATGTAGAGCTAAATAAAAAGCTCAAACTACCCCTATGTACATGGAAAATGATTTTCTAACAGCAGAATTGTGTAAGATCTTCTTTCAACATGGGTTCCTTCCCGTCCTATTTTTATCAACACTTTGTCATTGTTGTTAGTTGTCATTGAGTTTTCGACTCCCGGTGACCCCACGTGTGCAGACTAGAACTGCTCCATAGGGTTTTCAAGGCTGTGCCCACTGGGAAGCAGATCACTAGGTCTGTCTTCTGAAGTGCCTCTGGGTGGGTCCAAACTGCCAATTTTTCAGCTAGTAGTTCAGCCCTTAACAGTTTGTGCCACCCAGGGACTCTTTTATCAGTCCTAAAGGTAAGGATAGTATATTGCTTTATTTTGCAAACAATATGCCTTTGATCTATAATAAGCAAGCTTCCACTGCAATCTAATAAATATTGTACTACAACCTTAACTAACTTCAAAATATGGATCTTCACAACACTAATTAGGAAAGATGGAGCCCTGGTGGTGTAGTGATTAAGAACTATGGTTGCTAACCAGAAAAGGTTGGTAGTTCGTATCCACCAGCTACCACTCCTTGGAAACCCTGTAGGGCAGTTCTACTCTGTTCTGTAGGGTCACTATGAGTCAGAATTGGCTAGACGGCAACAGGTTTGGTTGGTTTTTAATTAGGAAAGAGTTATGCATTACAATCCTTATTTTCCTACATGAAAAACTGAAAAAAACAAAAAGTTTTTTTTTTTTTTTTGCTTCCCTGCTAACTCAGAACTGAAGCCACTCCTGAAGTCCACCTTTCAACCAAAGATTAGACAGGCCTATAAAACTGAAGATGGAAGGAATATACAGAGTCTTTATACCAAAAAGAATTGGTCGATGTTCAACCATTTAAGAGGTAGCATATGATCAGGAACCCATGGTGCTGAAGGAAGAAGTCCAAGCTGCACTGAAGGCATTGGCGAAAAACAAGGCTCAAGGAATTGATGGAATATCAATTGAGATGTTTCCACAAATGGATGCAGCACTGCAAGTGTGCACTCATTTATGCAGAGAAATTTGGAAGACAGCTACCTGGCCAACCAACTGGAAGAGATCCATATTTATGCCTATTCCCAAGAAAGATGATGCAATCAAATGCAGAAATTATCAAACAGTATCATTAATATCACTCGCAAGTAAAATTTTGCTGAAGATCATTCAAAAACAGCTGCAGCAGTATATCCACAGGGAACTGCCAGAAATTCAGGCTGGATTCAGAAGAGGACATGAAACCAGGTGTATCATTGTTGATGTCATATGGATCCAGAAATATGTTTACCTGTGTTTTATTGACTATGCAAAGGCATTCGACTGTGTAGATCATAACAAATTATGGATAACTTTGCGAAGAATGGGAATTTCAGAACACTTAATGGTGCTCATGAGGAAACTGTACATAGATCAAGAGGCAGTTGTTTGGACAGAACAAGGGGATACTGCATGGTTTTAAGTCAAGAAAGGTGTACATCAGGATTGTATCCTTTCACCATACCTATTCAATCTGTATGCTAAGCAAATAATCTGAGAAGCTGGACTCTATGAAGAAGAATGGGGCATCAGGACTGAAGGAAGACTCATTAACAACTTGCGTTATGCAGATGACACAACCTTGCTTGCTGAAACTGAGGAGGACTTACAGCACTTACTGATGTAGATCAAAGACCACAGCCTTCAGTGTGGATTACACCTCAACATAAAAAAGACAAAAATCCTCACAACTGGACCAATAAGCAACATCATGATAAATAGAGAAAAGATGGAAGTTGTCCAGGAATTCATTTTACTTGGATCCACAATCAACACTCACGGAAGCAGCAGTCAAAAAATCAAAAGATGCATTGTGTTGGGCATATCTGCTGCAAAAGACTAAGTGTTGAAAAGCAAAGATGTCACTCTGAAGACTAAGGTACACTTGACCCAAGCCATGGTATTTTTAATTGCATCATATGTAAGTGAAACCTGGACAATGAATAATGAAGACAGAAGAAGAACTGACGCCTCTGAATTGTGATGTTGGCGAAGAATATTGAATATACCATGGACTGCCAGAAGAACAAACAAATCAGTCTTGGAAGAAGTACAACCAGAATGCTCCTTAGAAGCAAGGATGGCGAGACTACATCTTACATACTTTGGACATGTTATCAGGAGGGATCAGTCCCTGGAGAAGGACATCATGCTTGGTAGAGTACAGAGTCAAGGAAAAAGAGGAAGACCCTCAAGGAGATGGATTGACCCAGTGGCTACAACAATGGGCTCAAGCATATTGTGAGGATGGGGCAGGACTGGGCAGTGTTTCATTCTGTAGTACCCAGGGTCACTATGAGTCGGAAACGACTTGACAATACCTAGCAACAACAACATAAAACAAACAATAACATGAGGAACATGCTTCTTAGCTCAAGCAAGTATACGAGACCAAACGGGCAACACCTGCCCCAAAACAAAGATGAGAAGGCAGGAAAGGACAGGAAAACTAGATGAATGGATACAGGAATCTGGGGTGGAAAGGGAATGGTGGAAAATGCTGACATAATGCCACAATGCAGAGATTGCAACCAATGTCACAAAACAATTTGTGTAGAACTTTTTGAATGAGAAAATAATTTGCCCTGTAAACTTTCACCTAAAGCACGATAATATATATATACCATATGCTTTCCTTAAAGATAGTAGAAATCATCTCAAAACCCAAGAATTCTTAAATGATCAGCTTATTAATAGCACTCTGTCAGATAGAAGAAAAATGGTTTCATAGAGGGAACCATGGGCCAGTGAATAAACTTAATGGTGCAAAAATTCCACCAGCTCTACAAAAATTTTGCGTGAAGACATGGTCTGCATTGTCAGTTAAGGTAGTTCTTATATTATGCATGATGGCATTTGCTTAGTTTGCTTAAAATGTTTTACTTTATGTCATTAATCCTAACAAATTCTCAGTAAAATATGGCGTGAGAAACAGTATGATTAAATATTTACAGTCAGGAATAAAGCTTAAAAATGCTTGGTGAAACACAACATATTTAGTACCAAATCTGCTTTGCTACATTCCAAACCATCTGATTTCACTGTTTTTCAAACATTCAAAAGTTTACTTTGAAGAAAAACTTTGATACATATTGTTAATATGTAAGGATCCAACTCTTAGAAGCAATTATTATGGTAACCTGGAAAACCTGGTGGTATAGTGGTTAAGAGCTACGGCTGCTAACCAAAAGGTTGGCAGCTCCAATCCACCAGGCACCCCTTGGAAATCTTATGGGGCAGTTCTACTCTGTCCTGTAGGGTCGCTATAAGTTGGAACTGACTCAGAATTGACTCAATGGCAATGAGTTGGTTTTTTGGTTTTTGGTGATATTAATGATATTGTTCAATAATTTCTGCATTCTGTTGGATCATCTTTCTTTGGAATAAGCATAAATATGGATCTTTTCCAGTCAGTTGGCCAGGTAGCTGTCTTCCAAATTTCTTAGCATAGACGAGTGAACACTTTCAGTGCTGCATTCGCTTGTTGAAACATCTCAGTTGGCATTATGTCTATTCCGGAGCTTTATTTTGCAAATGCCTTCAGTGCAGCTTGGGCCTCTTCCTTCAGTACCATCAGCTCATCAAAGGGACAAAACGAACAAATCTACAATCAATAAACGAGAAAAATAACTACTGAATGCCCTGAAAACAGCAGACAATATCTAAACATTTACAAAAACAGAACAGGATGGTTCCAGTAGGGGTCCAAAATAAAACACCAGATGACTCTCCTGTGGAAGAAAATACACTAGAACGACCTCATAGGGAATTCAAATCTCTAATACTCGGAATTCTCCAAGAACTGAGGCAAAAAGCTGACAATGAAATGGTTGAAACGTCGACCAATTCTTTTTGGTGCAGTGACTCTGTGTATTCCTTCCATCTTCTTTTGATGCTTCATGCATTAATATGTTCCCTCTAGAATTCTTCAATATTGCAATTCAAGGCTTGAATTTTTTCTTCAGTTCTTTCAGCTTTGAGAGATGCTGTGTTCTTCACACACATCTATATGGTATTTTTCTGTTGATATTTTAAAGGACTGTATCACTAAATTTAAAAGAAGCCCTGGTGGTACAGTGGTTAAGCACTCGGCTGCTAACCACTCAGCAGTTCGAGCTCACCCAGTGGCTCCGTGGGAGAAGGAACTGACAATCTACTCCTGTAAAGATTTCAGCCTAGAAAACCCTATGGGGCAATTCTATCTTGTCATATGGGGTTACTATAAGTTCAAATTGACTTGAGGGCAACAGTGTTTTATCACTAAAGTTATCTGCCTTACCTGTCATGGGAAAATGGGTTGTTGCAGAGGCTAACTGGCTTAGTTTGCCCTAGTTTGCAGATACAATCTTATGAGTTTAGATTTTCTAAAATTAAGAAAGTTTAAGGTGGAAGAATAGGCACAGAAAAGGCAGAGCACTCCTTATTTTTCTTGTAAACAATGAGGCTTCTATGTAAACTAATATGGTGCTTCTAGATTATTTTTGGAGAAAATCTAACTACTTCTATATTTTAAATAGCGATTTGTTACTGATTTAGATAATTTAAACTGTTTAAGAGAGATGGTGTCAAGGAAGGAGTTCCCGAGAGAGAGGAGAATTGAAACGTCACACAGAGCAGTTGTTGATTTCCAAAGGGTTGTCTGTCCATTAAGTCGCTGTTGTTGTTAGGTGCCCTGGAGTCGGCTCCAACTCACAGCCACCCTATGCAGCATATAAGGAGCTCTGGTTGTTCAGTGGTTAAAGCAGTAGACTGCTAACCCAAAGGCAGAGGATTCAACCCACCAGGGGAAAGATGTCGTGATTGGATGGCAGCGGGTTTGGTTTTGGGGTTAAAAAAAATACCTGTTGCCATGGAGTCCATGCCTATTCATAGGGACCCATAGGGTTTCCAAGGAGCCTCTGCCCACATTTTGCTTAGCAGCCTGAGCTCTTAACCACTACACCCCCAGGGCCACGTACATACAAGTAAACAATGCACAGTATATCTATAAGTAAACCATGTTTTTTTCCCCTGGAACATTAATTTTTATTCATAGAGATATATTTCCTTATTTAACGTTTAAATCGACTGGATTTAAATTTTGTTCCCTAAAGTGTGTGTATCTCTATTAGTGCCTATCTACTCAATGGCGACAGGCAGTGTGAGTGTGCGTGTGTATTTTCCATAGGATCATTCTAAGGCTGAACTGCTTCATAGAAAGGAGATTTTTCTCTCTACCCTAACTTTTTAAAAATAGCTCATACAAATCAGGCTGGACTGCTAACCCGTTGGTTTATAATTCTGTCTTTGTGCTAGAGCTTTAAGAAGGGGCAAAGAGAAACCGGCCATAGTAAAACAGCAGGATTTTCCTCATCTTCTTCCTCATTCTATGTAAACTGGAAGAAAGCTAAATAGAGAGCAAGAAAGGGAGGGACGGAGAGAAAGAGATTTCCATTTAACAGCACCTGAGAAAACACCCACTGAATTGAGTCTTTTTTTTTATCCCTCTGGCAAAACTTCATTTGGTCTTTGTTTTGGTGATCCTCAGACAGGGCTTTGTTTATTTGCACTGCTGGCCACCTCAGCTGTGACAATTTAAAATTAATCCACTATTTGTAATTCAAGTTATGTGTGAAAAGCAAATAGAGGAGATTGCTATAGAGGTAGCGACATTTAGTAAAGAGGACCGAGATGGCTTTCCTGAATAAAATGATGTTTTTAGTTATTTTTCTGTGTCTTGAACTATTTCCCCTGAGGCATCGTTTGGCTCACCAGTGAAAAGGAGCTGAAAGAATCCTAAATATCCCCAGGGGTCTCTATTGATTCTACAGATGTGTCTTTTCAAGGGTTTTCTTTCTTGTAGGAAAGGTGGACAATTGCATAATTATTCAAAACTCCTAAAGGCTTTATTGCTTCTTTCATAAAGTTTTGCCTAAAGGCTGAGCCAAGGAAGTAATGTTTCCCTCAATTTTAATAGTTGCAGTCTTTGTTCACTACAAATTCTACCAAAGATTGATTGCACAACATGAGAATTAATTTTAAGATTTAACTGGCTAGCTTCTTGCTAAATTGTATTTTTTAGGTTTCTTTTCTTTCCTCCATAGAACACTGGTTATCTTAAAGAATACACATTAGTCCCTTTTGCTTTAAGTTGCTGTAGTATTTATGCCTATTGGGGATTTATACCTAAACAATTTGGGGTACCATCCTGTAATGAAATATAAACTCTAAGGGTATAAATATGGTAGACTTGTCCTAAAAGTCAAATTTACACCTTCAATCTACCATGAAACTTACAATACAAATAAATTCATTTTTTTTCACCCATTTGTTTTAAAACAAGGAGTTGTAGTCTCTCGAGTTTTAGAGTATCTGTAAGAACAGCAGAAGGAACACTCAGCTAAAGTTTAGCTTCCATATGCTTCATTAAAGTGACCAGATGTCCTGCATTTGTCAATGGGGACAGGGAATTTGATTTTGTTTTTGTTTTAGGTTTTTGTCCTCCCTCCAGATTATTTCCCTGAAAAAGTCTATCATGCATATATTTTGTGCTTTCACTGACCCTCCTTAACATTCTTATTCATGCCTTGCTATGAGAACACCATAACCGATAACATGCTGCTTTTGAACTTGGGGCTTTAGATTTTAAAAAAAAAAAAAGTTTGTTCTGCTGCTGTTCCTTTGAAGTTGCGTATTTTGTTACAAAAATTTATAACAGACTTCATCTTGCCTATTTAATTCTATAAACTAAATTTGTATTTTAAAGTAGGCAAGATCCTATTTATTTTTTAAAAAACTGCCCCAACATTTTAGATCTCTTAGGAACTAATACTAAATAATAAAATGTGGCTTTCTACTTAGTAAACATCGTCATAAAAAATTGTCCAAGACTTGGAAATGGGAAAAAATGATTATTGAGTGTCCTTCAAGTGGAGTGCTGGACATTGTCTATCAAACTGGGGATTATCAGATTTTAGGGTCTCTATGAGTCAGAATCCACTAGATGTCAACTGATTTGGGTTTTTTGGTTTGGGTGAAGCTGAGGGTTAACATCTTGGTTACTAACCAAAAGATTGGAGGTTCAAATCAACCCAAAGGTGCTTCAGAAGAAAGACCTGGTGATCTACTTCTGAAAAATCAGCCATTGAAGACTCTGTGGAGCACATTTCTACTCTGACACACATGGGGTCACCAATAGTTGGACTCAACCGAAAGGCAACAGCAACAGATCTATCTTTGAGGGACTTTTTATTGACTAGGTCAGCTGTCCCAAACATTTGAGTCTCAGGATTCCTTTAGACACTTAAAAATTAAGGACTCCAGAGAATTTTACTTATATGGGTTTTATCTATTGATATTTATCATATTAGAAATAAAAACTAAGCCAAAAATTGATATGTTTACTTTAAATAACAATAATAAATCTGTTACCTGTTAATATAGACAACTGCTTGTTTTTATGAAAAGTAATTATATTTTCCAAAATAAAATATTTAGAGGAAAGAGTGACATTGTTTTACAATTTTGCAAATGTCTTTAATAGTAAACAGCTGAATTATCTTGTCTGCTTCTGCAATCTGCAATATTGTTTTGTTGAAGTATATGAGAAAAAAATATGCCCCCCCACAAATATGTTATTGGAAAATGGAGGAATATTTTAATAGCTCTTTCATATAATTGTGGGTGTTCTTCTTTGATGTTGTTGTGTGCCATTGAGTCGATTCCGACGCATAATGACCTTATAGGACAGAGTAGGTATTCTCCATAGGGTTTCCTAGGCTGTAATCTTATGGGAGCAGAGTGCCAGCTATTTTCTCCCATGAAACAGCTGGTGGGTTTGAACTACTAGCCTTTCGGTTAGCAGCTGAACACTTAACCACTGAGCCAACAGGACTCCTTCTTCCTTGATATTATACCAAAATTGACAGGTAGTGTGATGGTTAAGATTGTGTATCAGCTTGGCCAGGCCATGATTCTCAGTGTTTATATGTGATCACTCTCATGATTGACTTTGTTGTGAGTAGCCAATCAGACGAAAGAGAGTTTCCTTGGGGGTGTGGCCTGCATCTGAATATAAGCAGACTTTCTGGCTTTTTGCTCCCTCTGGATCCTGTGGCTGCCTCCTGTCGTCTAGCCTCTGGTTCTTGGGACTTGAGCTGTCAGCTTATCTGCCAGACTTGGGATTTGTTGATCTTCACAGCCAATCTTGGGTTTGCCAGCCCCTGCAACTACGAGAATCAGCAGAAACCTTGCAGTCTTGCCTGCCAATCCTGGAATTCGTCAACCTTCAAGGTCTATGGGCCCTGATCTTGGGCATACCAGCTTCTGCAGCTGTGTGGGTTGGGATAGGCCTCTGCCCTGCTCCACGGACTTGGGACGTTCTAGCCTCTGTGATCACGTGGGCTGTTTCCTCGGTATAGATCTCTCTCTCTCTCTATATATATATATGTATATATGTACTCTTTGCTGGTTTTGCTTCTCTAGAGAACCAAGCCTAAGACAGGTAGTAATTTCTTAAAAGGAAGTCCTTGGGTGGTACAACTGATTAAGCGCTTGACTACTAACCATAATGTTGGGTGATTCGCAATCACCCGGAAGCACCTTAGAAGAAACGTTTGGCAATCTGCTTCCAAAAAGTCACAGTCTTGAAAATCTTAGGGAATGCAGTTCTACTTTGTACACGTGGAGTTGCCATGAGTTGGAATCAACTCCACAGCAACTGAAATATGTATATATGTATATATTTTACATTTTTTAAAAGCTAGTTACAATGTGGAATCTGAAACCATACCAATGAACTTTTTGAACTCTGTTACTTTTAAATCCATTGGCTTATCTTGCACTTTGAATGAGTCATTTATCCAAGTATGATTATGTGACATTCATCTGGAAAATTTTGCTTTATAGAGATACATAGATCTTCTAAGTTCATGTTACTGCTGATCAAATCAGACATTTTTGCAAATCAGATGGTTGAAGGGCAGCACTCATTCATTGTTGATTGGGAGAATAACTCTAAAATGAACATAACACTAGACCCAGAGATCTTGCCTAAATACATTTTATTAAAGGGTAATTGTGCAAGTATGTAAAAGGTATGTTAAAATATAAGCACAAAGGTTTTCACCACAACATTGTTTATAGTAAAAAAGACTGGAATTAACCTAGATTTTTATGACTAGATAACTGGCTAAATAAAGTGTGAGAATACAAAAATAGAGATTATTTTACCCCCATTAAAAAAAATACTGTATATATTTAGGGGCAAGAAAAATGTACATGCTTCATTGTTATAGTACAGCATTGTAACATGGTCACATTTATAGAATTTTTGTACACACATATTGGCTTAGATAAATGTAGATAGATGGAAAGAAATTGAGAGCAAGAGTGAGAGCAAGAAGGACAGAAGAAAGGACAGAGGGAAAGGAGGGAGGAAGGAAGGAAGGAAGGAAGGAGGGAGATTCACCAAAATGTTCATCATATAGATCTTTGGAGGATTGAGAAAGTTGGAGGATTTTGGTTTTCTTTGTGATATTTTGATGTTTAATTTCTGTTAACATAAGCATGCATAATTTTTTTTTTAGTCAGCGAATACAGTAAAGCTATTCTTGAAAAATGAAAGCCAGTTAGTTATATTTCTAAAATTAGAAAATATACATGTGTTTTATTTGATGGAAAGAGTTCTTACGCGTAATGCGTACAGCAACGCGTAGCTCACGTTACTAGTAGGAGTATTAGCGCAGTCTTCCTGAAGAGCAATTTGACCTCAAAGTCTTAAAAATATTGATTACTACTAATTTAGTCAGGAGCCCTGGTGGCGTAGTGGTTAAGAGCTCAGTTGCTAACGAAAAGGTTGGCAGTTCAAATCCACCAGCTGCTCCTTGGAAACCCTATGGGGTGGTTCTACTCTGTCCTATAGGGTTACTATGAGTCAAAATCCACTTGAAGGCAACAGGTTTGTTTGTAATTTAATCAGTTTACCTCTAGTAATTAATCCTATTCAAATACTCTGAGAGATATTAAAAGACTTCTGTAAAACATAAAAGCCAAATAATAGGAAATAATTGTAACATATTATGGTGTATCCATTTGATAGATTACAACGCAGAGAATGCTATGAGTCACTTTTAGACGTTTGCCAGTATCAACGTCTATAGTTGTATGCTGCCGTGAAAGGAAGGAAGTAGGAAATTGAGAGGAGTTTACCATCACCATCCATTTTCTCTTCTTTTTGGTAGATTCTGTGGGATTTCTCACCTCTCTATGCCTTCCTTTCCTTGGTCCTGCTTTGACCTCCAGTCTTATTCTGTGCCTCTCACCTGGCCACAAACCTGGTTATCGGTGGTCCTTGATTGTAGGTATTATTAAGGATTACAGGTCCAGGTTCCAAAATCTTTCTTATGGTAAGTATTTACTTCTGAGCACTTACTTCTGAAACTCAGAAATACTGTTTCGTAAAACGTTGAAAACAAGAATGTTTTTTGAACAATTATTTTACATTATAAAGGGGTATGAAAATGAGTATGGGGATGCCAGAGAAAGCATAGATATTCAGAGAATAAGCAAGAAAAACATTAGACATTTAATAGTTGCACATCTTTCCTTTAGGATGGTATAAATATAAACTTTATTTTTCCTTGTAAAACTATTGGAAATTAATTTATAACACATTTTCTAAGTACTCTTAGGAAATTTTTAAACTTTTTTCTTTATATTCAGTCTTTAAAGATAATTAGAACTCACCAAAATTTGAACATAAGATTTACTCTGAGCAGTTATTCTATATGCATATGTCTTAGTTATTTAGTGCTGCTATAACAGAAATACCAAAGGTGGATGGCTTTAACAAACAGAGATTTATTCTCTCACAGTCCAGGAGGCTAGAAGTCCAAACTCAGGGCGCCAGCTCCACTGGAAGGCTTTCTGTTTCTGTTGGCTCTGGGAGAAGGTCCTTTTCATCAATCTTCCTCTGGTCTAGTAGCTTCTCAGTCACTGGAACCCCGGGTCCAAAGGACACACTCTACTCCCAGCACTACTTTTTTGATAGTATGAGGCCCCGTTGTCTTTCTACTTGCTTCTCTCTTTTATATATGTTGTAGGGTAAAAACATCACAAAGTTTAGTCAAACAAAAAGGAAGTTTTATTTGGCATATATTCAAAAAGGCGAAAGCGGGAAGTGGACAAGCATGCTGCCAGAGTTAATGTCTGCTTGAATCCAAGGAATACTACAGAATAGACAATAGTGGGAAAATGGACAAGCATGCTGCTAGAGCCATGTCTGCCCTATCCAAGGAACGTTACAGAATCATGAGTATATATTAACATTACCAATGGGCAAAACCATTGAAATCTTCACTTTTTCACAGATTGGCTAGAAACTGCCAAATCTCTGTGATTCTACATTTTAAATTGTCTGTTGTAACAATCCTTGGTACAGGTTTCAGTAATGACAGTCAGGAGGGTCTTCATTGGTCCTACAGATCTTACTATTCACTAATTGCTAACAGAAAAAGATAAAAGTAGAAAGTCTTTTGTGTTCTGTTTGATTAGTTTATGTGAAAAGTTCCTTAAAAGATATTTTCCAAGATTGTCATAGCTGTTGTCTTTATACCTCAGGGCCCAGTTGATGTGTCCTTGTGAGTCTTTGTGAGTCCAGCTCCAACTGGGTCACATTCTCTATGCTCAAGGACAGGGAATAAAGAATCCAATACTATCTCCTAAATCATATCTCAAAAGAGATTGACTTAAGACACGGACAAATCTTGTAAATTGAGTCCTGCCTCATTAACATCATAAAGGTAGGATTTACAACACGTAGGAAAATCACATCAGATGACAATCACACAATACTGGGAATCATGGCCTAGCCAAGCTGGCACTCATTTTTAGGGTAAACAATTCAATCCATAACAGCATATAACCCTGTTGTCGTTGAGTCAATTCCAATTTATAGCCACCGTATAGGGCAGAGTAGAGCTGTTCCATAGGTCCCAAGGATAGACTGGTGGATTTGAACTGCCTACCTTTTGGTTAGCTGCTGAACGCTTAATCACTGCACACCAGGGCTCCTATATGGATATAAGGAGGCCATTTTCATTCCAGGAAAAGCAAATGGCTGAAAGAATCTAGATACAATGGGGTTTGCAAAGAGAAGAGGAGTGAAAAATATAGATCAACCACTGGCTAATCTTAACGTGATTGAAACTTGCCTTCCCCCTTTACTTAGATCCGTGGATATCAGGTTACTTCTGGCCCTGGCCCGGCTGCTAGTAATTTGGTCCTCCACCCACCTGCAGCCATGAGGCTTTTTGACGTTTAAATTAGGAGGTGAAGGTTTGACAACTGTCCTCTTCAGGCAGGATAAGGCAAATTTACATTGCTATAGAGCAGTTTCTGGCAGGCTTCTGCAGTATGAGTCAGGCTTTTTATGGTTAATAATTGGTTCCCTGGATAAGAAAAACTTTAAAAATCAAAGTAAGACGTATGTTATTAATTTTCCTATTCAACACAATTTAAGTTTCCATGTGCTCAAGAGCAACCATAATGGAATCTAAATAACACTAAATTTCTGATACAGTGGATATGGGCTCTCAGGACCAACAGCGAGACAAATTCCTCAAGAGTTAAATTAAACTGGCCTACAGGATCTGCAAGTCTTGTTCTACTTTCATAGTAAAAGAGAGATTTCTATTCTGTCTAAAGGATAACCCTTATTTTTGTTTTTTTTAAACAAGTAGAATTCTGTAATCCTAGATTAATTGAGACAGAATCGTATGCGTATTTTTAATATATGTTTGTGTTAGTTTTATAAGCAAAGGGTCTATGTTGAATTGCTAGTGAGTAGTTAATCTTTAATATTTAGAATATATTTTTGAAGCCACATCCAGATCCGAGGGTGGGTATTATGAAATTCATCCACAGAAGTGTCAAAAACATAAATGTTTAGAGAAACAACAAAAATTAATGTAACAGAATATATTTATTGTGAGTAGTTACGATTCAAATCAGGCAGCATCACCCTAACATGTCAAAAGTGCTCCAAAGAGGCAACAGTGAAAGCAGGTTATATAGGACATTGTTATGTTAACTTCTCAAGAGATAACATCAAAGCACCAGGCAGATTACAGAAATAGCCACCAAGGACATGCCATATACCCTAAAACAGCTACCAGTGAGACCCTAGAGTCTCTTCTTCTTAAAGCTGGCTGCACATAGATTATTTTCCAAAAGAACCCATGCTTAAGGCCAAGTGTTTCCCATAAACTGCATACTAAACTATTGTTTGACCTGAAGGTGACTCCAGGAACCAGTTCTTTCAAGGTTCAAAATGACACCCAAGGGCAGATAGCCTGGCTGAGTCACCCTAATTCCATGAACAGAGAAATCTGGATTCCAAAGAATCAAAGTGAGTGTTTCAGAAAACCAAAATCCTGTCGCCGTCCAGTCAATTCTGACTATGACTCATAGCGATCCTACAGAACAGAGTAGAACTGCCCTATGGGTTTCCAGGGAGCAGCTGGTGGATTCGAATTGCTGACCTTTTCGTTAACAGCCATTGCACTTAACCACTGTGCCACCAGGGCTCCGAGTGTTTCAGGAGCAATAGTTATTTTATTTGGCTATGCCAAATGTTGTTGTTGGGTGCCATTGAGTAGGTTCCAACTCATAGTGACTCTATGTACAACAGAACTAAACACAGCCTGGCCCTGCGCTATCCTCGAGAACGTTGTTATGCTTGAGCTCATTGTTGCGGCCACTGTGTCAATACATCTGCTTGAGGGTCTTCCTCTTTTTTGATAACCCTCTGTTTACCAAGTATGGTGTCCTTCTCCAGGAACTGGTCTCTCCTGATAACGTGCAAAGTATGTGAGATGAAATCTTGCCATCCTTGCTTCTAAGGAGCACTCTGTCTGTACTTCTTCCAAGACAGATTTGTTTGTTCTTTTGGCAGTGCATGGTATATTCAGTATTCTTCACCAACACCATAATTCAAATGCATCAATTCTTCTTTAGTCTTCTTTATTCATTGCCCAGCATTTGCATGCATATGAAGCAATTGAAAACACCATGGCTTGGGTCAAGCTCACCTTAGTCCTTAAAGTGACATCGTTGCTTTTTAACACTTCAAAGAGGTCTTTTGCAGCAGATTTTGCCTCAAGCAATGCCTCGTTTGATTTGTTGACTGCTGCTTCCATGGGTGTTGATTGTGGATCCAAGTAAAATGAAATCCTTGGCAGCTTCAACGTTTTCTCCCTTTATGAATATGTTGCTTATTGGTCCAGTTGTGAGGATTTTTGTTTTCTTTATGTTGAAATATAATCCATACTGAAGGCTGTAGTCTTTGATCAAGTATGAAAACAGTACACAACCCTGAAGCACACCTTTCCTGACTTTAAATCACGCAGTATCCCCTTGGATACTAGTATTTCAAATACCAGCAGGGTCACTCATGGTGGACAGGTTTCAGCTGAGCTTCCAGACTAAGACAGACTAGGAAGAAGGACCTGGCCAGTGAAAACCTTATAAATAGCAGTGGAATATTGTCTGATAATAGTGCCAGAAATTGAGCCCCTCAGTTTGGAAGGCACTGAAAATATGACTGGAGAAGAGTTGCCTACTCAGAGTAGAGTTGACCTTAATGTCATGGATGGAGTCAAACTTTTGGGACTTTCATGTGCTGATGTGACACCACTCAAGATGAGAAAAAACAGCTACAGACAACCATTAATAATCGGAACATGGAATGTACAAAGTATGAATCTAGGAAAATAGGGAATTGCCAAAAATGAAACGGAATGCCTAAATATTGATATCCTAGGCATTATGGAGCTGAAATGGCCATTTTGAATCAGACAATCATATGTCTACTATACTGGAAATGACAAATTGAAGAGGAGTGGCATTGCCTTCATCATCAAAAAGAACATTTAAAGATCTATCCTGAAGTACAACACTGTCAGTGATGGAATAATATCCATACACCTATGAGGAAGACCAGTTCATACAACTATTATTCAAATTTACGTACCAACCACTAAGGCCAAAGATGAAGAAACTGAAGATTTTTACCAACTTCTGCAGTTTGAATTTGAATGAACACACAATCAGGAGGCATTGATAATTACTGGTGATTGGAATAAGAAAGTTGTAAACAAAGAATAAGGCCAGCAGTTAGAAAATATGGCCTTGGCAATAGAAATGATGCTGGAGATCACATGATAGAATTTTGCAAGACCAACAAGTTATCCATTGCAAATACCTTTTTTCAACAACATAAACAATGACTGTATACGTAGGCCTCACCAGATGGAATACACAGGAATCAAATCAACTGTATCTGTGGAAAGAGACAATGGAAAAGCTCAATATCATCAGTTAAAACAAGGCCAGGGGCTGACTGCAGAACAGACCATCAATTGCTTATATGCAAGTTCAAGTTGAAACTGAAGAAAATTAGAAAAAGTCCACAAGAGCCAAAGTACAACCTTGAGTCCGTCCTACCTGAATTTAGAGACCATCTCCAGAATAAATTTGACGTATTGAACGCTAATGACCAAAGACAAGTCGAGTTGTGAATGACATCAAGGACATTATATATGAAGAAAGCAAGAAGTGATGCCAAATAGTGAGAAGAAAAACAAAACAAAACTCCTATAACATTAAAAAAACTAAGTAGAAAAGAATTTTTTATCTTAATCTTATCAAATGGTTTTTACTGCCCCCAAATCTTCCTATACCTCAGTTATAAAAAAAATATTTTAATGCTCTCTTGACAATATCAAGTTTATTTTTCATGCATTCTATTTTCTTACTATGTAAGGTGATTCAATCTAAAGAAAATTTAAATAGATCCCTTCAAAAAGGCAATCACAAAAAGCAGCAACAAGAAGAAAAGAGCTTTCTCTCACTAAAGAAAATAATAAAAATAATTTCACTTTAATTTCTTAGTATTTATGATACTGTTTTTGTCATTGTTTAAGTCATGTGCCTAGGTGGAAGATTTAAAGCGATGGGAAATTTGGAAAAAATTTACAGGGTTTAAGGTTTTGGTTCATGTAGATTTACCCACTCAAGTTTTATTTAGTTTAAGTTTTATAATGAATCCAAAATTTCTAAACAAGGCCTAATATAACTGCCAATATTTGCATGACTTATAGTGTAAACTCTTATTATCCCTAATGATGATAACAAAAGCAAGCATTTTGCACTTCTAAGTACTCAGTGCACACAAAATGCCGACCAACATATTCAACTCTTGAAAGTTGTTTTTGTGATATAAGAATTTGAACATACTGATCTAAAAGATTGGTCTTATAAAATCTTAGCCTTTGTAAAATGGAAACAAACTTGATTTAGTTCCATTGAAAAAGTGTTATCACTCATTATGGATAAATGAAAAATTATACATTATTATCACTAATAGTTAAGTCATACGTAGATTTATAAACTCTAAAAAACCTGAATAGTATTGAGTAGATGATATTTCCAAAAAGTGCTTTGTTTTATATTAATGTATGTGCATTGGGTTATGTCCCCCCATACACTTGCTTTTATATTTTAATATCAAACTACTTTAACTTTTGACATATCTATAACAATGTTTTATTAAAGAAGAGCTAACCCAGCTTACAAAGTATGGTAGGAATGCAGGAGGAGGGAGTTTTCACAATGGGTTCATTTTATTCACACTTTATGTTTATGAAAGTTATTTTGCATATAAGAGTCCTTGGGTGGTACAAACTGTTAAACACTGTTAACCAAAAGTTTGGCAGTTCAAACCTATCCAGAGATGCCTCAGAAGAAAAGCTTGGCAATCTGCCTCCAAAAGGTCACAGCCATGAAAACCCTATGGAGCACAGTTCTACTCTGCAACACATGGAGTTGGCATAAATCTGAACCCACTCTGTGGCAACTGGCTTTGTTTATTTGCATATAGTGTTTCATTGCTCATCAAAATAACTCTGTTGTGCAAATATTATCTGTAGTGATTAGATGAAAAAACTATGGCCCAGAGAGATTAATAGTTGCTAGTTAAATGGTGAACTTGGAAAAAGCATCCATTTCTCTTGACCTCTTTTCAAGTATTCTTTTGATTACCACACTGAGGGAGAGAATCATTAACTCAAATACTGGAGGCTATCATGCTGACATGAATCCTTGATCATAAATTGACCTAAATTATTCTGATCTATAACTGTTTAAATTAAAATTCAACAAATAATTGCTCAACTTCCTTTCATGCTGACTACAGAGACCTGGCCTTGGAGGGCCTGAAGAGGGAATCTATTAGTCAGAAAATAAAGAAAAGCTTTTATTGGATTGAATTAAAGTGATTTATTTCTCTTTCATTCTTTAAAGATCTTTTCATTGATTGTGATTTTAAAAAATCCCTTAGGAAATTATTTATAAATGAATAACGTTGATTTTGTGATAAAACTAAGTTCTGCTACTTACTTTTTCCCTCCCTTGGAGTGCTTGGAACTTTTTTCTTCTTAATAGCTACCTTCATTTCGTCTACACACCTATCACCCCAACTAGATTTTCCTAGTTTGTTCCGATCTTTAATCTCTTTTTGAGTTGCTTAAGATAGTCTTATTGCAAAATACATTTCAGCTTTGTGGTGGAATATTTAAAAGGCAAAATTTAAAGAACAGACTAATGTATTTAACATTTTTTTGAAGATTGCTTCTGCCTTTACAAACATATAGATAGCCGAGAAAATTTTATTTTAGTGAAATTTATAATCATTCACTCACTTGACCAATATCGTTTGAGATGTTAGTAAATGTAGAGGTCTGTGCTAAGTGCTGAGAATTAAAAGATAGGACTAAGTTCCAATACTTGATCATGAAGAACTTCCAGCTGAGTAAAAGCTTCCAGTTGAGTACATTGGTGTGTTTATTTTTGGCCTATTTCCAGATTTTAAGCAGAACTTTTCATAAACCTTTGATTGAAGCATCAGTCCTAAGACTCTGACACTCCATCCAATGGAATTCTATTGGTTACATTAAATTAGAAAGAAAGGATGGATTAAATAGAGAGATCACTGAGCCTTCTCGGGTAATAAATCTTAAAGAATCGATTGCTTACACAGATTCAGCTTGTCAAATGAGGAAGACTTAGAATTTGGAGATCCATAGTTACTTCCTATGTATTAAAGAAAAATCACAACTCATTTTTTGTCATTCAATCTCACTGGTTCAAATCCTATGTTTTTCAAAATTGGCTTGAATTTGCTAGCCACTATTCACTAGTGGGGCAGTGGTTAAGAGCTCGGCTGCTAACCAAGAGGCTGGCGGTTCAAATCCACCAGCCGCTCCTTGAAAACCCTATGTGGCAGTTCTACTGTGTCCTACAGGATAGCTATGAGCTGAGTCGAAACGACTCAATGGCAACGAGTTTGGTTTGATTTTTATTCCCTATGAATCTGTCTCTTTTTAGTTAAAAGGGAGAATATTTTGAAGAGATGTATATAAAGCATTTCATAGACATACTGATAGTAAGATTTTTTTCCCCATAAGCATTTTTTTTTGGTTTTGCTGATTAAAATATTAAAACTCTGTCTAGCCATGAAGTAGTTTTTTGTTTTTTTTTTTTTCTCCAAGATTTCCAAAACACGGTTACTGGAACAGTGAAACCCTATATTTCACTGGCAAAGAGCTATAAGAATTTAAACCTTTAATCAAGAAATGCTAAACCCTTCAGTTTATAAATTGTTTATGAGTTAACCAGGACTCTCCACATGGTTCTGCTCGAATGCAAGGATTGGTTCTTTGCTTATGGAATCCCAGACAGTCCTGGCTTCTAGTATTCACAGGTGGCTGCTGCCAAGATGAGATGCGGGTGATCCGATCATGTACAGAAATGCTTAAACACCGTTGGTGTGCCTCCACTCAGAGTTCCTGGGTTTTCACTTGAGAGGAGTCTGGAAATGTGTTTTAACTGATACTCTGTCTTCTCTTCTGCTTGTCTCTTAAAACCCTCGCCTGTCTTTTGTAGCCAATGCAAGGCAAACACCCTTTCGGGTCACAAGCAGACACTCATAGAGTTTACTTCACAGCCAATTTTGTGCTAACACAGTGCCACATGAATGAAGCTAATACTCCCTTTCTGATTCTACTTCAGGATATCAAATTTTCTTTCCAGATGGCTGTGCAGCTTCAGCCTCCCCTGTCTACCACTTTCTTTTAGCCGACTGAAGCCCTTATCCACCCAACGAAGGAGATGTCTGCTTGGCTCTGGAATGGTAGTATGACAATACCAAGAGATATTAAATGTAGAAGACAATCTTGTTAGGTAATAAGCAGTATGGAATTATTTTTTTCTTGGTCACCCATCCCAAAAGAATTATCCAAAAAAAAATCTTATCTTTAATGTCATGTGAATACATTCTTTCATTTAAGTAAGCATTAAATCATTTATTAAAAAGCATTTGCTGAGAACCTTCCACTATGTCTCTGCTAGATTCCTGGGATACAGAGGCAAATGAGGCATCTTTCCTTTCTGTAGGCCATAGACTTATAAACAGTTAATTATGAGACAGGTGACCAGGGTTATGTTTGAGTATGAAATAGAAAATAGAAGTAACTAACATTCCTCTGTGGATGGAGAATACTGTTGGAGACGGGAAGTCAGGGTGGGGACTCAGGCGACTCATGTAAGTTGTTTTTTTGTTTTGTTGGTTATTTCATTTTTCCTGTGATTGTCTCCTAAAACAAAGGAAGGTGACTTTTCCCAGTTTAACCGTGAGTCAGAATTAACTCGACCGCACACATCAGCAACAACAGTTTCACATTTTAAAAAATTATATAAATTCTCTCTCTTAGTTCCCACGACAAATGTCTGATACGCATATATTATTCCCTCTTTTTAGATGTGAGAAAGTTGAGTCTCAGCTCTTAAGTGACTTGCTCAAGTCCACATAGCTGGTAATTGGAGAAGCTGGAGAAAAAAATACTTCCTTGACACCAATTCTCTACTTTTTTTCACCCACACAGTCTCTTAATTGTTTATTCTTTTACTTAGTTGAAAAATACTTTATGAGGACAGACTTTGTTTCTACCATTCTGTTAGAGCAAATCTATACAGCTCTCTATTTGCTGGTATTTTGGCCTCATAGTCATAATATTTCACAACTTAAAAGTCAGCACACAGCTGATTATCTCATTTGATTTTGGTTGATCCAGATGCTAAGGAATTTTCCCTTGCTTTTCATTGCAAGGATTAGAGGAATAAAGAAAAATTATACAAGTAATAATATTTACTGAACATTTAGTACTACAATGGTTTATCTCAAAATAAACTTATAATACAGCTACTTGAATTGTTTCTATTTTACAGATAAGCAAACTGAGTCTTGGGGTAATTAAATAACTTGCCCAAATTTGCTCATTTAGTGTGTGTCAAAGCTTGGATTCAGTTCTTGTAGTCTGAATCTAGACAGCAGAAACTTTACCACTGTGTTCTAGTATCTGATATGACACAAGTTTAGTCTACTCTGTGATATTTCAGTAATTAGTGAAATGAATGATCCATACTACCTGAAGACCTTTTTCAGATTTTTTCAACGTAAGATTGTTGTACTATATAAACTCAATGTGAAGGGAGAAAAGATGTTCAGGCTATTTGAATTGTGCTTTTCTCAAGTTGCCACTTTATATTTTTCCTTATATTTAGAACATTAAAATAATGTAAGTAGTAACTTTTTATTCTTGTACAACACATTTGCATATTAAGAATGGCTTTCTAGACAGCAAAGCAAGTGTATACAGGGTGTGTTTGATGCTCTTACATCCCTTCTGCTCTGCCTACACTGTCAAAAACGTGCTTTTCCATAAATATGATACATCGTTCTGATCATTTCACATCATCTTCAAGGTCTGGCCAAGAAGTAGGAGACTGTGTCTGTTCAACAGATTTTTATCATCAAATTTGTTTCTAGTTTCTCTATATTAGAGGGAGTTCTGGATTTTTTTTATTGCAAAGAGTTTAGGGAAAAGAGAAAGAGAGATGGGAGAAAGGAGTTAAGAAGGAATAAAAATTCTGAGAGTCAGAGAGCTGGGTTCCATGGAGTGCTAAATTAGAGAATGAACATTCAATAGAGTCCCAGATAACTGTGGATCCTCAGAAGAATATTCTGATTGTGG
Source organism: Dugong dugon (assembly GCA_030035585.1). Lineage (NCBI taxonomy): Eukaryota > Metazoa > Chordata > Mammalia > Sirenia > Dugongidae > Dugong > Dugong dugon. Next base: position 14,073,798 of record CM057465.1, read on the forward strand.
TAGCATATAACACAATCTTAGAAATTAGTAATGAAATATGTCTTAGTTATCTGGAGCTGCTATAACAGAAATACCACAAGTGGGTGGCTTTAACAAACAGAAATTTAGTTTCTCAAAGTTTAAGAGGCTAGAAGTCCAAATTCAGGGTGCCAGCTCTGGAGGAAGACTGTCTCTCTGCTGGCTCTGGAGGAAGATCTCTGTCTCTTTGAGCTTCTGCTCCTGGGCAGTCTTCATGTGGCTTAGCATCTCTTTTCTTCTCTGATTCTCCCCCCACCTCTCTAGCTTTCTTGTTTAATCTCTTTTATATCTCAAAAGAGATGGACTCAAGGCACACCCTACACTAATCCTGTCTCATTAACATAACAAAGACAACCCATTCCCAAAAGAGATTATAACCACAGGCATAGAGGTGAGGATTTACAACACATATTTTTTGGGGACACAATTCAATCCATAACATTCCACCCTTTGGCTCCCAAAAATTCATGCCCTTGCAACATGCAAAACACATTCACCCTATCACATCATCTGACAAATCTTAAATCAACTCCAAGTCCAAAATCTTATCTTCTGAAGCATCTAAATCAAATATGGATAAGACTTTAGGTATATTCCATCCTGGGGCAAAATTCCTCTTCATCGGAGAATGTGTGAAATCTAGAATACAAGTTATCTGCTTCCAAAGTACAATGGTAGAACAGGCACAAGGTATACATTTGCATTACAAATGGGAGAAATTGGAGGGAAAGAAGGGATAACAGGCACTAAGCAAGTCCAAAACCCAGCAAAACAACTTATATTAGCTCTCAAGGCTTGAAAATAATCTCTTTTCTCTGAAACCATCTAGGCAATGGCCCTGCCCTCAAGACTCTGGATCTTGGCCACACCCTTTGGATCCTGGGTGGAGGCCACTTGGCTCTGGGCTTCAGCTGTGCCTTCCAGGTCTACTGGGATGGCAACTCTTCCCCCTCATCTTTAGGTAGCCCCATTTTCCTAGCCCATATGAATGGCAACCCCAGCCCCTCGGCCCATGCAATTCTTATTCTTCTGCCTCTTGGGCATGGCAGCCCTGCTCCCTCAGTTTTGGGTGGCAGCCCCATCCCCTTGGCACACCTTAACAGAAGCCCCACACTCAGGAACCGAGTTGGCAAAGTTCCAACTCTTTGAAACCTAGGAGTCTATGGCCCCACCCTTTGAGATCCATGAGACTGTGGCCTCATCCTTTGAAACTGAGAAGGTCCTGCTTTCCATGTTCCTTCCAACATTTCTGCTGATCTCCAAGCCGTTCCAGGAATGGTTCTTTTCTCTTCTTGGAGAAAAACAGTGCAGCTCCTTTGGCCTGTTTCCTGCCTGTAGAATTCCAAAAGGCAGACAGCATTCTTGCCTTTCATTTTTTCTCTGTCCCCTTCAGTCTAAGCTGATGGGTTTTCTGCTGTGGTAGTTGGTTAGATCCATCATTCACAGGCTTAATCTCTTTAACAAGAGATTGTGTAGCCACATCCCTGGTGAAAATTCTAGGACACACGTCTTTAGTTTGTACAACCGAATTTTTCAAATCTTTGTTTTGTTTTCATTTTGCATAGTTCATTTTTCCTCTCTTTCTTTTTCCTCTCACATTTTACTAGAAGCAATAAGGAGAAACCACATGACCTCTTTAAAATCTTTCTTAGAAATCTCCTCAGCCAGATATCCAAGTTCACCACTTACAAGTTCTAACTTTCACCAAACATTTGAACATAATTTAGACAAGTTCTTTGCCACTACATAAAGAGCATTGCCTTTCCTCCCTTGTCCAATCACATGTTCATCATTTTCTTTTAAAGCATCACTAGAAGCACATTTAATGTCCACATTTCTAGCAACATTCTGTTGCTGATGCCGTATGTATTCTCTAAAATGATAGAGACTTTCTTTATAGCTCTCCTCACTTCCTTCTGAGCCCTCATCAGAATTGCATTTGACAGGTGTAATTCAACCAACAGTCTCTTCAAGGCAATCTAGACTTTCACTATTAGGCACCTTAAAACTCTTCCAGCCTCTACCCATTACCCAATTCCAAAACCACTTCCACATTGTAGGTATTTGTTAAAGCAGAACCCCACTTCTCAGTATCAAATTCTGTCTTAGTTATCTACTGCTGCTATAAGGGAAATATCACAAGTGGATGGCTTCAACAAACAGAAATTTAGTTTCTCAAAGTTTAGGAGGCTAGAAGTCCAAATTCAGCGTGCCGACTCTGGAGGAAGTCTTTCTTTCTCTGCTGGCTCTGGAAGAAAGTCCCTGTATCTTTGAGTTTTGCTCCTGGACAATCTTCATGTGACTTAGCATCTTTCTTCCTCCATCTCTGCTTCTCTAGCTTGCTTGCTTAATCTCTTTTATATCTCAAAAGAGATTGACTCAAGACTCACCCTACACTAACCTGCCTCATAAACATAACAAAAACAAATGGGATTATAAACACAGGCATAGAGGTGAGGATTTACACCACATATTTTTGGGGATCACAGTTTAATTCATAACAAAAATGAATTTTTTCCTACAGAAAGTAGGTCATTTAGTGCTGCAAACTCTCTGGTTCTTGTCCATTAAAACAAAGAAAACATAAACACCCACAATGGCACATAAGACTGGACTTCCAGAATATCTATTTTAAGATTATTTTTAGAATATACATAGTCTAAAATTTTTTATAATTGTAAGTTTCCTTTTCTTAGCATCATACTGATGTGAAATAGCCAGCAACAACAAGAGAAGCTGTTCGAAGGGTGAGGGATCCAGTTGTGCAGTGAAGATTCTTCAGTCACTGATTTGTTTTTCTGTTTTAATGGGATAGACATAGGCGTTTCTCTTTCTTTATATGATGAAGATTAGTGATCTAAACTTGTCTGAAAAGCTAAAGAGGGACCATTTTCCCAGTTGGAATGTCAGATTTTGCAGCTTATTGTACATGGATTAAATACAAATGGAAGAGCAGAGGAAATTCCAAGCTGCCTATTCACCTGTTACAGGTGAGTGTGGCAATTGAAGGGTGTGTGAGCTAGTCCCTGAATCAAGAATAATGAACAAAACTCAAACCATAGACGAAAGAACACTGTCTTGTGGCTCTGGGTGGTGCTCGATTTGATTAGATTCCTCATATTGAGAGTACGAGTTTATCTTAAAAAGAAATCATTTGAGCAGGTTCTGATATACAGGATATGGTCCAGACAATGACGTATTTTGAATATTGGATTTCTTTTTGCAGGGTTGCTTTTTCTAATGGCCAATTAAAGAATGACTAGTTTACTGACTAGGTCATTCAGGGGAGTCAAGTTAGCATAATATTAACATGTCTCCATAGTTTCCTTAATAGTAATAAAATCTCTACATTCTAAATATCTTATTATGAAATTAGTTCTAAAATTCCATTTGTGTATCAGCTGCTGCAGGATATGACATGATGTGGATGCTATATGGGAGTTCCATTTACCCCAATTCAACTTTATTCTGCTCATCTTTGGGAATGTTGAATACTTCATTTTCTGGAGCTGGTTATCTCTTCTGAAGCTTTGAGAAACGTGCATGGAATATCACATTGCATTTTGCTCCCCCAAATAAAAAATGTGTATATATTTAAAATAAAACTGAAAATCTGGTAAAAGGGCTGCTTAGAAATAGCATTTATTTTTAAAATAATAATTTTTAAATAAAACATGAAAATAACATAATTACTGTTGATTTCAGTTTAGCTGTTTTAGAAACACAAAATTATGTCTTTGCTGCCATTATATGATTACAACTTTTAAAGAATCATCTTGAAATCAAAATACGTATTTTAAGTATTAGTCCTAAAGTAAACGAAAAGCACTTTTTAACACCAGGAGAGAGAGAAACAGAGAGAGAGAGAGAAGAGAGAATGAGCATCAGAAAAATACGATAAAGGAACCATTTACATAGCATCTGACCTCTGAATTACTGTGCTTTGTTCTTCCACAGAAACAGGAAGTAGTGTGTCACATGGAATCACTAAAATCATAAATTTTCATTTTTCTTGAGGGAAAATCATGTAAGGTCTGATTAAAAAATAATTGTGGGGACCAAAACAGTAGATTAGTAGAGAATATCATTGCTGTTGATTGTCCTTCACTATCACCTCTAATACTAAGGTTAGTATTCTATTACTCACTCACTTGTAATGAGGCATCTCATCGCCTGTCAATTACTATTGTTAAAGTCCAGCAAGAATATATACTGTTTCCCAGAGCACTACATAACACAGATATTGACATGGCTTTGTGACCAAGCTGTATGCCAAATATATATATTTATATATCTTCACCAAAACTGAAGTCACTTTCTATCTCGTGTCATTGGACTTAATTGGACAGTTAGGTGACCGACAAGAAAGTTTTCTCTGATGTATCTAAAGTAAAGTTAGAATTGTTGGGAATCCCCTTAACTTGCAGTGAGAGTGAAAAAGATAAGCTTTGCACAGAAAGGAATTTGCCCATAATTTTCAGAATCTTTTTTTCTTGTTTCAGATATTGCGTTCGGGCTCAGTGAGGTTTCTTTTACTTTATACTAAAACGGAATTTCAATTTTGCTAAAGACATCATAATTCATAGGACAAAAATTCCTACACTTTCCCCAGAGTCAGGGAATATACAATAAGGTCATTCCTGTGGCTGTTTAGTTGTGGTTGTTGTTAGCTGCCATAGTGTCACCCTGGACTCATGGCGACCCATGTGCAATGGAACAAAACACTGCCCGGTCCTGCACCGTCTCCATGATTATTTGCAGATAGACCCTCGTATTCCATAGAATTTTCATTGGCTGATTTTTGGAAGTAAATCATCAAACCTTTCTTCCTGTTCAATCTCAGTCTGGAAGCTCCATTGAAACCTGTTCAGCATCGTAGCAACATGCAAGCATCCCCTGACAGACAGGTGGTGGCAGTGTATGAGGTGCATTGTTTGTGAATTGAACATGGGTCTTCTGCATGGAAGGTAAGAATTTTATCACTTTGACTACCAATGCCCCCTCTGTGGCAATCGTTGTTGTTGTTGTTTGGTGCCATCAAGTTGGTACCAACTCACAGCTTCCTTATATATAACAGAACGAAATGTTGCCCAGTCCTGCGCCATCCTCACAATCGTTGCTATGTTTGAGCTCATTGTTGCAGCCACTGTGTCAATCCATCTTGTTGAGGGTCTTCCTGTTTTTTGCTGACCCTCTGCTTTACAGGGCATAATGTCCCTCTCTAGGGAGTGGTCTCTCCTGACAACATGTCCAAAGTACATGAGACGAAGTCTTGCCATCCTTGCTTCTAAGGAGCATTCTGGCTGTACTGCTTCCAAGACAGATTTTTTCTTTCTTTTGGCAGTTCATGGTATATTAAAGCCACTATAAATTCAAGATATAACAACAATAACAATAATAAGCATAACATTATTATATACAAAATCAGTTGTAGTCACATTATATCAAAAATGCTACTGGAAAATATTCAGTAACAAATTAAAATTCTGAGGAAAACTTAAAAATCACCAAGGTGTCAATGTAACTCTTGAAAACATTGTCTCCAAATGAATTTATTTTGAATTCTTTTTCTTTTTTAATTTGTTGGAGTTTTTGTAGCCATTTTTTGGTATTAGGGCTAGAAAAATACTCTTTAGTCGATGTACAAATAATTAAAAAGTCATAGAATTTTAAGGTGAAAGAATAAATAATAGTTATCAATTAGCTCAATTTTTACAATAACGCCAAATCATCAAATTTGGCATTAGAATTATACACACACATGTATAAACACATATACACATACACATACATGTGTAGATACAAACGTACTCTATGATATGAAGTAGTATATATAGTGTGTGTGTGTTGTTAGTTTCCATTCTGTCAGCTCCAACTCATCCTGACCTTAAGTTTAACAGAATGAAACTATTATGGGTTGAACTGTGTCCTCCAAAATACGTGTTGGATTCCTAATCCTTATACCTGTGGATGCAATACCATTTGGAAATCGGTTTCTTTGTCATGTTAATGAGGCAATATCAGTGCAGGGTGTCTTAAACTGAATCACTTTTGAGATATAAGAAGAGCAGGTTAGGCACAGAGAGGAGCAATTACAAACTGGGGAAGACAGAAGCACATGTGAGGATCACCAAGGAATGTAGGGGCCGTAGAAGCCGAGACAAGGATCTTCCCTCAGAGATGACAGGAGAGAGCCTTCCTCTAAAGCCTAGCTCGTGCCTTGAATTCAGACTTCTAGTCTCCTAAACTGTGAAAAAATAAATTTCTGTTCTATAGCCACCTACTCGTGGAATTTCTGTTACAGCAGCACTAAAAAACTAAGACAGAAACATTGCCTGTTCCTGCACCCTATTCATGATCGTGAGTATGTTTGAGTCTATTGTTTGGCCATTGTGCCAATCCATCTCTTTGACGGCCTCCCTAGCTGTCACTGACCCAATACTTTACCAACCATAGTGTCTTTTTCTAGTGATTTGTCTTTCCTGATAACATGTCCGAAGTAAGCTACCTGAAGTCTTTCCATCCTTGCTTCTAAGGAGCACTCTAAGCTTTTATTTCTTCTATACTGATTTCTCGATTCTTTTGGATGTCCACAGTATATTCAGTATTATTATCCAACACCACAATTTGAAAATATCAATTCTTCTTCTGTCTTCCTTTTTCATTGTCCAGCTTTCACACGCATATGAGGCCATCGAAAAGCCCATGGCTTGGGTCAGGTGCACCTTAGTCATCAAAGTGACCTTTGCTTTTTAAAACTTGAAGGAGGTCTTTGGCAGCAAATTTGCACAATGCAATACGTCACTTGACTTCTTAACTGCTGCTTCTGTGGTCATTGATTGTTGATCCAAGTAGAAAGAAATAATTGACAACTTCAGTTTCTTCTTTATTTATCATGATATTCCATATCAGTTCAGATGTGAGGATTTTCGTTTTCTTCACATTCAGGTGTAATTAGTACCAAAGGCTGTCATATTTTACCTTCATTAGTAAGTGCTTCAAGTTGTCTTTATTTTTCACAGGTAAGGTTGTATCTTAGGTTTTTGTTTTTTTTTTCTTGGCTGTAATCTTTTTTAAAATTTTTTCCCATACAAAAATTTATACATACATTTTTATGTGACTCTAATTGCTCTCCCCATACTGTGACAGCACACTCTTCCTTTCCACCCCTGATTCCCCATGTCCGTTCAACCAGCTCCTAACCCTCTCTGCCTTCGCATCTCACCTCCGGACAGAAGCCGCCCATTTAGTCTCTTGTAACTACTTGAGCTAAGAGGCACACTCCCCACGAGTATGACTTTATGCCCCACAGTCCAGTCCAATCCCTGTCTGAAGAGTTGGCCTCGGAAATTTAGTTCTGGGCTGACAGAGAATCCAGGGGCCATGCATTCTGGGGTACCTCCAGTCTCAGTCAGACCACTATGTCTGGTCTTCTTACTAGAATTTGAGATCTGCACCACCTTCCTCCTGCTCCATCTGGGACTCTCTGTTGTGTTCCCTGTCAGGGCGGTCATTGGTGGTAGCCGGGCACCGTCTAGTTCTTCTGGTCTCAGGCTGATGAAGTCTCTGGTGTATGTGGCCCTTTCTGTCTCTTGGGCTACTACTTTCCTTGTGTCTTTGGTGTTTTTCATTCTCCTTTACACCAGGTGGTTGGGACCAATTGATGCATCTTAGATGGCCGCTTGCAAGTTTTTAAGACCCCAGACGCCACTCACCAAAGTAGGATGCAGAACATTTTCTTAATAAGCTTTGTTATGCCAATGGACCTAGATGTCCCCTGAAAGCATGGTCCCGACACCTACCCCTGCTACTCTGTCCCTCAAAGTGGTTGATTGTATTCAGGAAACTTCTTAGCTTTGGTGTAGTCCAGCTGTGCTGACTTCTCCTGCAGCGAGTGCTGTCCTTCCCTTCACCTAAGATAATTCTTATCTACTATCTACTTAGTAAATAACTCTCCCCGTCCCTCCCCACCCTCGTAAGCATCAAAGAATGTTTTCTTCTGTGTTTAAACCTTTTCTTGAGTTCTTATAATCGTGATCTTACACAATAGTATCACAGGTTGTTGATAAGTCTTTCTTCAATCCTGAGGACACGTTCTTCTTCATACAGTCCAACTCTCAGATTATTATTCGACATAAAGATTGAATAAATTAGGTGGAAAGATACAGCCTTGCCGCACACCTTTTCAAATTGAAACCTACCAGTCCATTTCAGTTCACTAATGCTTAGAATTTGTATCTTCAAGTGTTTCATTTCATTTTTGATGACCTCCAATTTCCTTGATTCTTACTTTGCAATTTTACACTCCAATTACTAATGGGTTTTTACAGCTGTTACTTCTCATTTTGAGTTGTGTCACATCAGCAAATGATGGTCCCAAAGAGTTTACTCCATCATCATCATTAAGGTTGATTTTATTTTGAGGAGGCAGTTTGTCTGCTGTCATATTCTGAGTACATTCCAACCTGAGGGGCTCATCTTCTAGTATTATATCAGACAATGTTCTGTTGTTATCTACAAGTTTTTCACCGGCTAATTTTTGGAAGTAGATCTCCAGGCCTTTCTTCTTAGTCTGTCTTAGTCTGGAAGCTGTGCTAAGACGTGTCCATCTTGGGTGACCCTGCTGGTGTTAGAAATACTGGTGCATAGCTTCCGGCATCATAGCAACAGGGAAGCCACCACAGTACAACAAACTGACAGATGGATGGTGGATGTGAATATGTGTGTACGTTGCTGAGCTTCATTTCTGGAGATTCTGTTCTAATTCAGTAGGTCTGGAGACAGGCAAATCAAAGTTTCTGATGACCTGCCAGATTTGGAAACCATTTATGTCATAACTCCTTTAAAGTTACAGAAGAGACAACTGAAGGCTGTGTAGATTGGCCAGCCTACCAGTTGTTACACAGCCAATGGATAGGAGTCAGGGATAAAACCCAGGCTTTCTGACTCTTGAGTTTTCCTACTAACTGAGGCTTCTTCTCCAAAATGTTTATGAAAAATTTCTAATCCCTGGAATATGACTTTCAATGTCTGTTACTCCACTTATAGCCTTCATTTGTTTTAATTTAATGAAGAATTATTTATGCTGCTGATTCACTGCTTACCCTTTAAAGACAATTCAATATTACGTTGGTACATAAAATAAAGCTGCTAACACACTTGGTCTCTTTGGTTGGAAATGATTTCCACATGTTTTCTCAATCCCTTTGGTGAGATTCATCTTATGTCTTGTGTTTTTTCCACTTCAAAGTTAAATACTTTAAATCTAGGGGAAAAAAAGTAAATTGTTTATTAAACTCACTTGCTTAACAATTTCAGAGAAGTTGGCTGATGAATTGTTTATTGAAAAGGTTCTGCCCTTACTTTCTCTCTTTCTTCCCCTCCCTATTTTAATCCTCAAAGGATATAATAGATATGAATAACTGAAATGTAATGTATTGCACTTACTTGTTTGCCTGGTGTATGTATTATTACCCTCTGTTGGATAAAATTAGATCTGCTGCAGTATGTTAGAGTGTCATGCCCTCTAGTGGTTTGTGCAGAAGATAGTAAGGAGGATGCTGAAAGTATTGCATGAAGGATCAGGTAATTATTTCTCTAAAACAACGAAATTCAGACAAAAGCCTGATTTAATACTAACTCTAATTTATTATATAACAGCTCACTTACCTTGATTTTTCTCAAATTTCATTTATGGATAATCAATATGACCATTATTAAATGAATGTGTAGCTATATTAAGAATATATAAGTAATGGTTACTCTTTATGGAATATAAATGTAATGGTTACTCTTCATACTTCACTCAATTTATCACTTCTTTAACTGGAAGCTTGTAACAGGCCATTTTTGCAAAACTGAATTTCTTGAAGTCATATGAGTTTTATTCACTATGGCCAAGATTTTGCAAACTGAAGCAAAGACATGGAGCAGAGATATTACATTAAAAGAAGACCTATTTTTGAAGAAAAAGAAATAGTTATGAATCAAAATATGCAAATTAAGCTATCTATAGTGGACTTCTTACTTTTTAAGCTTAGTTTAAACATAATCTTCATACCAAAACCAAAAAACAAACGAGTTGCCATTGAGTTGATTCTGAGTCAACAATCCTATAAGAGTAGAACTGCCACCCATAGGGTTTTCAAGGCTGTACTCTTTCCAGAAGTAGACTGCCACATCTTTCTCCCCCGGAGTGGCTGGCTGGTGGGTCTGAACTGCCAACCTTTTGGTTAGCAGCTTAGAACTTAACCACTGTGTCCACCAGGGGTCCTCCATAATCATAATCACTTATTAATTCATTCATTCAACACTGAGCATAACTTATTCTTTTCTGGCTCTCAGGTGGAGAAGAAATAAATAAAATAAGAACTCTTGCCCTCTGGTAGCCTAGAGTACTCAGATTTGAAGATTACTGAAGGATTGAGTTTTACCTCTAAGAATAGATTTCCCCCGCATTTGCTCCCACATCACTCCAAATTTATCCCTCTCATGGCTCTTATGAAGTGATTTTTTTTTTCTTGTTTACCACCCCAATATTTCATCTCTGACTCCTCCAGAGTATAGTGCCTAAACCCTGCTAAGCCTTTAATAAATCTTTATTTCCAGGACCTCTTGTCTCTTTCTAACCCTACCATCTCATTTATGAATCCTCTTCCCTCGTTCCCTCTGGTGTCCAAGGAACATCAAAACCTCCACTAAAGGGAAAATCAGCCAAATAATGTCTTGAAATAAAGTCTACAGACTTCTGTGCTCAGGGGTAAAAACATATTAAGACTTTTCTTGAGATTAAAACTGAAGTTTTTGGGTTTTTTTTCCCTTTTGAGTCTTTCTTCCCAAACCTCCCTTCCGTGAATATATATAGATAAATAGGTCCTGGGAGGTGCAAACACTTAATGCACTCGGCTGTTAACTGAAAGGTTGGTGCTTCAAGACCACCCAGAGGTACCTTGGAAGAAAGGCCTGGTGCTTCAGCTCAGAAACATCAGCCATTGAAAACCGACGCGGTGCAATTCTACCTCGACAATCACTGGGTTGCCATGAGTTGGAATTGACTGCATGACAACTGGTTTATAGATAGACAGAAGCTAGATATGAAAATTCTGAGGAAAAGTGAAAAATACCAAGGAGGAAAGAGGGCAGCTATTTCCAGCCCAATGAAAGACATTTCCACTTAGGTATTTGTATTCTTTCTTTAAAAAAAGAAAAGATTTATAACAACAATGTTACCTCATAATTTTTTTTTTTTTCAGTTTTCATTTATCCAGCTCATGTTTTCTCATTTTTAAAATTGTGGTATGCACACCAAACATCTGAACTTTTTAATTAATCTAAACAGCTTGACCTTTACTATTAGTACCAGCAGGGATGACACTCAGCCAGGCAGGCATAACCATACAGGATGTGTAGAGCTAGTGTCTGTCCTAATTGATTGCTCTATCTGTTCTAATGAGTTGTTGTTGTTGTTGCTAGGTGCCATCCAGTTGGTTCTGACTCATAGCCACCCTATGTACAACAGAAGGAAACAATGCCAGGTCCTGCGCTATCCTCATGATTCTTGTTATGCTTGAGCCCCTTGTTGCAGCCACTGTGTCTGTCCATCTCGTTGAGGGTGTTCCTCTTTTTCACTGACCCTCCACTTTACCAAGCCTGATGTCCTTCTCTAGGAACTGATCTCTCCTGATAACATGTCCAAAGTATGTGACATGAAATCTCACCATCCTCACTTCTAAGGAGCATTCTGACTGTACTTCTTCTAAGACTTTAGTTCGTTCTTTTAGCAGTCCATGGTATATTCAATATTTTTTGCCAACACCATAATTCAAATGCATCAATTTTTCTTCAGTCTTTCTTACTCATTGTCTAGCTTTCACATGCGTATGAGGAGACTGAAAACCTCATGGCTTGGGGCAGGAGCATCTTAGTCCTTAAAGTGACATCTTTGCTTTTTAACACTTTAAAAAGGTCTTTTGCAGTAGATTTGCCCAATGCAACGCATCATTTGATTTCTTGACTGCTGCTTCCATGGACTTTGATTGTGGATCCAAGAAAAATGAAGTCCTTGACAACTTCAATCTTTTCTCTGTTTATCATAATGTTGCTTATTGGTCCAGTTGTGAGGATTTTTGTTTTCTTTGTGTTGAGGTGTAATCCATATTGAAGGCTGTGATCTTTGATCTTCATCAGTAAGTGCTTCAAGTCCTCCTCACTTTCAGCAAGCAAGGTTGTGTCATCTGCATATCGCAGGTTGTTAATGAGTCTTCCTCCAGTCCCAATGCCCCGTTCTTCTTCATATAGTCCAGCTTCTCAGATTATTTGCTCAGCATACAGATTGAATAGGTTTGGTGAGAGGGTACAACCCTGATGCACACCTTTTCTGACTTTAAATCACGCAGTATCCCCTTGTTCTGTTTGAAGGACTGCCTCTTGATCTATGTACAGGTTTCTTATGAGCACTATTAAGTGTTCTGGAATTCCCATTCTTTGAAACGTTATCCATAATTTGTTATGATCCACACAGTGGAATGCCTTTGCATAGTCAATAAAACACAGGTAAACATTTTTCTAGCATTCTCTACTTTCAGCCAGGATCCATCTGACATCAGCAATGATATCCCTGGTTCCACGTCCTCTTCTGAATCTAGCCTGAATTTCTGACAGTTCCCTGTCTATATACTGCTGCAGCTGCTTTTGAATGATCTTCAGCAAAATTTTACTTGCATGTGATATTAATGATATTGTTCGATAATTTCTGCATTCAGTTGGATCACCTTTCTTGGGAATAGGCATAAATATGGATCTCTTCTAGTCGGTTGGCCAGGAGCTGTCTTCCAAATTTCTTGTCATAGACAAGTGAGCACTTCCAGCACTGTATGCTTTTGTTGAAACATCTCAGTTGATATTCTGTCAATTCCTGAAGCCTTCTTTCTCACCAGTGCCTTCAGTGCAGCTTGTATTTCTTCCTTCAGTACCATTCGTTCCTGATCATATGCTCCCTTTTGAAATGGTTGAACCAATTCTTTTTGGTATAATGACTCTGCGTATTCTTCCCATCTTCTTTTGATGCTCTCTGCGTGGTTTAATATTTTCCCCATAGAATCCTTCACTATTGCAGCTTGAGGCTTGAATATTTTTCTTCAGTTCTTTCAGCTTGAGAAATGCTGAGTGTATTCTTCCCTTTTGATTGTCTATCTCCAGCTCTTTGCACATGTCATTATAATACTTCACTTTGTCCTCTCAAGCCGCTCTTTGAAATCTTCTGTTCAGTTCTTTTATTTCATCATTTCTTCTTTTCACTTTAGTTACTCGACATTCAAGAGCAAGTTTCAGAGTCTCTTCTGACATCCATTTTGGTCTTTTCTTTCTTTCCTGTCTTTTTAATGACCTCTTTCTCTCTTCATGTATGATGTCCTTGATGTCATTCCAGACTCGTCTAGTCCTCAGTCATTAGTATTCAAGGCATCAGATCTGTTCTTGAGATGGTCTCTAAATTCAGGTGGGATATACTCAAGGTCGTACTTTGGGTCTAGTGGACTTGTTCTAATTTTCTTCTGTTTCAGCTTGAACTTGCATATGAGCAATTGATGGTCTATTCCACAGTTGGTCCCTGGCCTTGTTCTGACTGATGATATTGAGCTTTTCTATCATCTCTTTCCACAGATGTAGTCAATTTTATTTCTGTGTATTCCATCTGGCGAGGTCCATGTGTATAGTCACTGTTAATGCTGGTGAAAAAAGGTATTTGCAGTGAAGAAGTCGTTGGTCTTGCAGAATTCTATCATGTGATCTCCAACATTGTTTCTATCACCAAGGCCATATTTTCCAACTTTCCATCCTTTTTTGTGTCTGTACGTTTGTCATACTGTGAGGGCTTGCATTTTGCTGTGATGCTGGAAGTTATGCCAGCAGTATTCATATACCAGCAGGGTCACCCATGGTGGACATGTTTCAGCTGAGCTTCTAGACTAAGACAGACTAGGAAGAAGGACCCAACAGTCTACTTCTGAAAATAATTAACCAGTGAAAACCTTATGACTAGCAGCAGAACATTGTCTGATATAGTGATGGAAGATGACCCCCCCCAGGTTGGAAGGAACTCAAAAGACAACTGGGGAAGAGCTGCCTCCTCAAAGTAGAGATGACCTTAATGACGTGGATTGAGTCAAGATTTCAGGACCTTCATTTGCTGATGTGACACATTTCAAAATGGGAAGAAACAGCTGCAAACATCCATTAATAATTGGAACATGGAAACTATGAAATAAGAATTTAGGAAAACTGGAAGTTGTCAAAAATGAAATGGAATGCATAAACATCGATATCCTAGACATTAGTGAGCTTAAGTGGACTGGTACCGGCCATTTTCAATCAGACAATCATATAGTTTACTATGCCGGGAATGACAACTTGAAGAGGAATGGCATTGCATTCATCGTCAAAAAGAACATTTCAAGATCTATCCTGAAGTACAACGCTGTCAGTGATAGGATAATATCCATATGCCTACAAGGAAGACCAGTTAATACAACAATTATTGAAATTTACACCCCAGCCAGGAAGGCCACAGATGAAGAAACTGAAGATTTTTACCAGCTTCGGCAGTCTAAAATTGATTGAACATGCAATCAGGATACATTGATAATTACTGGTGATTGGAATGGGAAGGTTGGAAACAAAGAAGAAGGGTTGGTAGTTGGAAAATATGGCCTTGGTGATAGCTCAGGTAGATACACGAGACCAAATGGGCAGCTCCTGTTGGAGGTGAGATGAGAAGGCAAAACGAGATAGGAGCTGGCTGAATGGACATGGGAAATCCAGGGTGGAAAGGAGGAGTGTGCTGTCCCATTACAGGGAGACCGACTAGGGTCACATAACGATCTGTGTATAAATATTTCTATGAGAAACTAACTTGAACTATAAACTTTCACTTAAAGCACAATAAAAAAGCTCACATTATTCATAAATTATATGTTTCTATTGATTTTTTCTCGTTAATATTGAAGATATCCTCAAATAAATATTGAATCCTGGTTTTATGCTCACATTTAAGTAGGAATAACTAAGAAGTTTGCCTGGGAGCTCTGTGTGTGTGTGAGGTTCAGCAGGCTTCATATTAGGGTGAGTGGGTAGAGGTTAACCATTAGAGTAGAAGCCCTCTAAATGCCAGAATAAGGAGGGCTTTGCTTTGTGGGCTTTCATTCAAATAGTTGCACTGATTATCCCATGATAAAAGATGCAATTTATGTGAAGAGAAGAGATGAGATGAGAAGAGAAGAAAAGACGGAAGAGCACAGTGACTTTTGCCTATAGCTAAGTGCATGGTAGCAGGTTGTACTGCATGTATGTGGTGGGAGTCTTTTACTCTCTGCTGACCTCACCTTTCCGGAGTCAGTCACTCCAGAATCTCCTTGGGCAGGTTGAATCTCTCCTTGACTTTCTGTACTGTAGCTTCCACTCCAGTTACTACAATCTGAAGGTTAGCCCCCTGATTGCATCTTCATTTTCTCTGTTGCTCCAGACTTTATATCTCTTTATTATCAATTTAATAGGTTGTAGAGAAGAGATATATGCCTGTGGTCATTCCACCATCTTGAAACAGAAGTTCTAAGAAGAACCAAGAGAGAGAAACAAACGCTTGTATTGTCTTTGTGATGAGCAAATAAAGTGATAGAGAGTAGTTCAGCAGTACATATTTTAATTCCCTTTATATTCTTAAAGCCTACCTATTGAATTGAATGAACCATCTCTTTTTTAAAAATCCAGTAATAAAATATTAAAGTGTTCTCTGAGGTCATCCTGTCAAGCTTCAAATTGGAGGTTGGAATTCCTTCGATACTATTTCACTCAATTGACTTCCAAAGCATAGGTAATCGTCCTTACTGATTACATAATGAAGCAATGCGCACTGTCAGAAAATTTTGCTTTGTTAGAAACTCCTTCTAATATATAAATGAATTCAGTTTCTCTCTTAGTTTCACCCACTAATTCTAATTTATCCGTTTGAGACATGTTTCAGGGGCTCTGTGAACTCTTGGAATTGTATATAAAAATAGTTTTTGTATGTGCATAGGATATTTATCTGGGAAGATGGTCAGTTGGTTTTGTTACATTCTTAATCTGTAAACTAACAGACAAAAAGCCATTGCTCTCAAAATGGCACAGAAAAAGCTTGCTTCCTTTAATTTCTGGCAGTTCTCTCAATATCTGAGCATAGCTATAATCCATTTCCATTTTTGTACTTAACAAAAGCTTAAAAGTCATTAAATACCACTGTACTGCAGCTATTTGAATAGGATTCAGATTCTGAAGAGCTAAATCTAAAGTTATAAACCTGTTCATTCCCACACTCATAAATAAAAAAGGGTCAATTAGTATAACAATGCAACAAATACAGCATACTTTAAATGGTGTACACTAGAGTTATAGTCTTTCTGAAGGACTGGGATGAACAAAATAATACAGGAAATTCTCTCTCTCTTGTGTTTAATTGCCACACTTGTAAATGTTTCAATAACAAAGACTGGGATCAAATCAGTGGGATTTTTGTCTTCACTAATAATACAATAGCACTATCCATAAAAACCATTGTAAAATCTTGAGAAATTTTTAGAACACCTACAATTTTGTATAAACTATCACAGCTTTATGTAAACTATCATAATTATCAGGAGTTTGTGAGAAATACCAGGTTTCTTCATTTTGATATCATGTAACTTTTTCCTTAAGTTAAATTACTTAAGTAGTGCATGATAATTATAGACATAAATTAGAAAAATTAGATAAAACTAAAATTACACTAAATATCACTACCAGTGTACCTATCATTATTAAGATTTTGGTATGTATACTCAGGATACAAACATTTATATTCTTTCACCTATTTATTTATATTATAAATATCCTTCCATGAGAATAAATATAGACCTACCTTTTTAGTTTAAATTATAGCATAGTATTCTATTGCTTGGATGTACTGTAGTTTATTAACCTTCTAACTAAACATGCTGTTTCCATTTTTTACTTCTATAAACAACAGTATAATGCAAACTTTATGCATATATCTCATACAAAAATTCTTGTGAGAAAAATATATACTGTTACCCATAGTGAATTAGAGTCTTTTCCCTTTTGTATAAGTAGGCCAAGGCATCAAAGCCCATTTTAGTTTTTACTAATCTGTTAGGAAAACTGTAGTATACCCTTGTTTGATGATACTTTTTTTTGGTGCCTCATTGCAAAAGACTGCTCTTTCTATCTAGAGGTAATAACAGGGTCAGTATGAGTTCTCCTGGTTTCTGAGGCTTACGATTTCATGAATAACAAGGGTTATTGTAGGAAGTCTGAGGACAGCTTACGGTTTTGAAATTGCCTTTGCTTGACAACTCAGAAAGATGAATTCAATCCATCTCTATAAAGAGAAAATACATCCACATACTTTTATAAGGATGGAAGATGCTGTATAAACATCAATACCTATTATAGTAAATTCTCAGCCTGTGGGCTATAAAGGTGAAAAAAGTAAAGTAATGCAGAGAAAGAAAAGATTACTAGATTCACAGATAATCCAAAAGCTTCATTTTGACCAATAGTTTAAACAAATCTCCACGGCTGAAATTTTCCCCCAAACTGCTAACAATGAATTAAAGTAGTAAAATTAAGTTGTATAAAAATAGATCTTTTTTTAAAACACCTTAGTTTGAAATGCACTTATTAATGAGAAAAAATTATTTAAAAAGAGAGCAAAAAGACCAGAAGATACAAATTTAAATAAATTGACAATGAATCATTTCCTGAAAAATTACATTAACATTCTTATTCAATTATTTTAATTATAATGTATTTTAAAAATATTTTGTTTGTTTTACCCCAATTTTTTTTCACATACAAAAAACCAGGAAACAGGTGCAGTGAAGTAATATATAAGAGTTGTTTAAACTTGTAAAATATGCACAGAAGAATATTATTCTTTTAAATTTTAAGTCTGATAACCTTTAGTATATTATATAGAGAAATAAAAGGATATTATAATTATACATATTTATTCTTAGATTCAATAGGTCCTGTATGTGGTTTATAGATTTTTTTATGTTGGAGTTCATCATAAAGACAATTATGTACCCAGAATTGACATGATTTTGATTAATAGTATTTCTAGGGTACAGATATGTTAATTCCATTTTTTCCTATTTCAGCATACTTATCTAGCCCCAAAATTTGTAATATAAATTGCACAATTTGATATTAAATATTTTAAAGTATTTGTCATCCTTCAAACATATAAATGATGAGAATATTATATCTAGTGCTTTAACAGAGAGATCACTACGATGTCACTGTGATGAGCCATTGATCCCATCTGTGTTGTCTGCTTGGGCCTCTATAGCAGCCCTGATTAGTCATTCACAGACTGACTAATTATATCATCACTATGTGCTGTGCACGACACCAGATTCACTTCTTCTTAATCCAGGCTAAACTGGTTGCTCACTAGGCCTACTATGCCGTTGGCATCCTGGAACCGCCTTTAGTATGATGCTGGAATTCCCTTTGCTTTTCTCCTATGTCGAATGACTCTTTTTCCTGGTCCCCATGCTTTATTCTTTCCTGGTTTGTTCCCTCATTCTGTTGTAGAACGTTCTCCCCTAGCTTCCTGAGAAGGAGGTTTTGAAAAATGTATTTTTGAGCCCTTGTGTGTTTGAAATGTATTTTAGCTGTCCAGTAATTTCTAAGAGTGAGGCACTTAGAAACTGAAGGTAAGCACTGTTGGTTTATGTCCTCCTACTGAGCATCGTATTAGGGTTACTGGAAGAGGAACCTGATCATGATACTCCAAATATCAAAGTCTGGAGGTCTATTCTTTTGGGACAGGCAGTGTGCTCAAAGAAATACCTCGAGTCTTGAGTTCTAAGCCAGACTGCAGCCTCCTAGTATCCAAGCACCGGGGATCCAAACTCTGCAACATCTAGGAAAGCACTGGGACTCTTTTCATTCAGCATGCCGATAGTCACTTACTTTGTAAGCACAGGTCTTGCACTTGCCCTCCTCCTTGCCTCAGAAGTGAAAAAGTGAAAGTGGAAAAGGGAATATGGACTCTATATATTCCTTATGCATACTTCTCCCAATCCCCTTGTTTTTATCCCAATCCTTAGTTACTACCGCTGTAAATTGATCTAATCTAATTTGGTTTTGCACAAGTCTTAAGTATTTTTTTGGTACATAATAGAACACCCCTGAAGAAATTTTGAGGTGGATGATGTCAGCTACTCCACCCATAACCTTGCTATTAGGTTAAAATATAAGGAAGTCTCAAACAAAATTTTGCCCCACCTACAGTGGGGCAAATGGTTTGTGTTCAACTACTAACCAAGAAGTTGGAGGTTCAAACCTACCCAGCAGCACAGTGGAAGAAAGGCCTGGAAATTTGCTTTCATAAAGGTTATTGCCAATAAAATCCTATGGAGCAGTTCTAATTCTATTTTGACACAGATGGGGTTTCCATGAGTCGAAACTTACTTGATGGCAATGGGTTTGAGTTTTGGTTTACAGACACAAAATAAATAGTTTATATGATCTTGTCTACTGGCTCAAGGAAATCTCAGCTCTCTGTTCCATCAGACAGTTTTTGTCATAACTTTGCTTGAATGGTAGATTTGGGCAAACACCAAGATTTTGGCTGTAATCTCGCAAAAAGATCTAGTTCACAGCTAGACACGGTATCATTCAGAGATTCCGCCTAAAGCATCTTTTAAGATAAAGGGAATAGACCTAGCTGGCTTCTTATACCTGGTTCATACAAACGCTGTGAGGTAGGCTGAAAAAAATGACTCCCAAAGATACATTCACTTCCAAATCCCTGAAACCTGTGAATACTACCTTATATGGCAAAAGAATGAATTATTATCTTGTATGGCAAAAGAAAGGAGCCCTGGAGGTGCAATGGTTAAATGCTCAGCTGCTGACTGAAAGGTTGGCAGTTCGAACCCACTAGCCTCTCTGTGGGGGAAAGACGTGGCAGTCTGCTTCCGTAAAGATTACAGCCTGGGAAACCCTATGGGACAGTTCTGCTTTGTCCTATAGGGTTGCTATGAGTTGGAATCGACTCAACAGCTTTGAGTTTAGTTTTGGTTTATGGCATGAAAATGTGATTAAGTCAAGGATCTTGAGAGAAGGAACTTATCCTAGATTCTCTGGGTGGGACCTAAATGTCATCACCGAAACCTGTTGCCGTCAAGTCGATTCTGACTCACAGTGACCCTATAGTACAGAGTAGAACTGCCGCATAGAGTTTCCGAGGAGCACCTGGTGGATTCCAACTGCCAACCTTTTGGTTAGCAGCCATAGCACTTAACCACTGTGCCACCAGGGTTTCCACAAACATCCTTATAAGAGAGAGTCAGAGGGAGATTAGACGCTTCCAGAGGAGAAGTCAATGTGAAGATGGAGGCAGAGATAGGAGTGATGTTCCTGCAAACCAAGGAATGCTGGAAGCTATCAGAAGCTGAAAGAGACAAGGAACAAATTCTCCCCTAGAGCCTTTGAGTGGATGTGGAACTGCCAGCACAACATAACACTTCTTATTCCTGGCCTCCAGAACTGTGAAAGAATAAAGTCCTTTAGTTTTAAGCCACCAAGTTTATGGCAATTTGTTTCAGAAGCCATGGGAAACTAATACACATGGGAAGCCTCTCTAAAACACTTATAAACAATGACCCTGTCTTGAGTAATTTTAATTTAACCAATGAGAATTCATATCTAGCATTTATCAAACTAGTCAATAGGGTACTATATTTTACTAATATTTAGTACACTAATGAACAAGCTTTAGATGTTAATTTAGACATGGATGTTGTATTAGCTACGTCAGAGTAGGAGCCCCCTTAGAGTGCCCACTGATCATCACTCAACTTTACATTTTTGGTAAATATTTTAGCTGACTATCTCTGGCTTGGACACTTTTTATTAGTACCTGGGTTATACTTAAGTAATACATATACCATATCACGTTGCCTATCCTCAAGTTATTAATAAAGTACATCAGAACTTTGCAACATCTGTCTTCTATGGAAACTGATACTTCTAAAAACCAATCCAGGGCCCTTCAGCACTTACTGGTTTGCTTGTATTAGTTTAAGTTTTATAAGCTTTCTCCATTCTGCTAAGACAGTTAGCACTCACTTTTTTACTTTCTAGTTTACAAAAATTGCTGACATCTATCTTCCTGATAGATAATGCCATAATTATCTCATTTCCTTGTTCTTATGGACTTATACTCTTTTTTATATACTTACTTTCACATTAGTGGGATTAGAGAAAGAACAAATATAAACATAAATTATGTAAGCCTTTTCTCTTAACCAACCATTACATTTATTTTCCTATGAGTGAAGGCATTTATGTATCAGAACATTTAGGTAACATTGGGTAGACATATATTTCCTGTAAATATTTGCTATAGAATCAGGAAAAGGCAATGGAATTAATAGTTCTTATCACATGTAGTCTCATGTGGGGAATAGGAATTCTCTACAAAAGCAATTATTTAGAAGAATAACAATTCATTAGTTTGATCAGCATCATCTTAGATCTTTCTTATTATTTAGATTATAGCTAGCAGCTACTCTAAATAGTCATTAAAAATTAAAAAAAAGTAATACAATCTCCCAATACATTCTTTAATTAGTCTCTAAGTAATGAATATGGATGCTGATAAAATACAGCTGTAATTGTGATAGTTGGTTAGGAGATTGTTGAAGAGTGGCATTGCGATTGGGCAAACCCATAGAGTCTGCATATAAACTACAGTTAGATTTGCTCATGGTGAAAACTCCCAGACAGAAGTATCCATGACAACACTGGGACTTCCCTTAACTGCCTAAAAGTGATATTTTGTGTTTTGGTTTTCTACAAACATACCTCTATGCTTGAAATAATTCTAAAAGTTCAGTTTTAATATCCAATCTCTTCTGCGTGACTATGTCATAACAGTTGGGATTGCTTCTGTTGTCCCTGCCTCAATTTGGGTTGCACTGATTAAAAAACAAATTAAAGTCTATTTCTGTCAACTATAATCAAGCTGTAAAACACAAACCACATTATAAGTTAGATTTCGAATGGGCTATACTTTGTGAAAAATAGTTTAGATCATAACAAATTATGGATAACATCATGAAGAATAGGAATTCCAGAACATTTAATTGAGCTCATGAGGAACCTGTACATGGATCAAGAGGCAGTTGTTTGAACAGAACAAGGGGATACTGCTTGGTTTACAATCAGAAAAGGTGTGCGTCAGGGTTGTATCCTTTCACCATACCTATTCAATCTGTGTGCTGAGCAAATAATCTGAGAAGCTGGACTAAATGAAGAAGAACGGGGCATCAGGATTGGAGGAAGACTCATTAACAACCTGCGATATGCAGATGACACAGCCTTGCTTTCTGAAAGTGAAGAGGACTTGAAGCACTTACTGATGAAGATCAAAGACTACAGCTTTCAGTGTGGATTACGCCTCAACATAAAGAAAACAAGAATCCTCACAACTGGACCAATAAGCAACATTATGATAAATAGAGAAAAGAACGAAGTTGTCAAGGATTTCATTTTACTTGGATCCACAGTTAAAGCCTGTGGAAGCAGCAGTCAAGAAATCAAACGACTCATTGCACTGGGAAAATCTGCCGCAAAAGACCTCTTTAAAGTGCTAAGAGGCAAAGATGTCACTTTGAGGACTAAGGTGTGCTTGACCCAAGCTGTGGTGTTTTCAGTCTCCTTATATGCATGCGAAAGCTGGACAATGAATAAAGAAGACCAAAGAAGAATAGATGCATTTGAACTATGATGTTGGTGAATAGTATTGAGTATATTATGAACTGTCAGAAGAATGAATAAATCAGTCTTGGAAGAAGTACAGCCAGAATACTCCTGAGAAGCTCGGATGGCAAGACTTTGTCTCATGTACTTTGGACATGTTATTAGGAGGGACTAGTCCCTCCTGACATGCTTGGTAAAGTAGAGGGTCAGAGAAAAAGAGGAAGACCCTCAACAGTGGCTGCAACAACGGGCTCAAATATAGCAACGATTGTGAGGATGGTGCAGGGTAACAATGAGTTAGAACCAACTTGACGTCATCTAACAACATACTTTAATAGTACTAGATTATTATTTTTTATTGTGAATATTAAAAAATGAAGCCATATTTTCACAAATTTTGGTTTTATTATTAACAATTAACTTTACTGAAATATTCAGATACTAATAGAATTTTAAATAACCTTATTCAAAAACCTCTGGCCTTTGAAAAATACATCTCCTATATTTAAGCTCTAAATGCAAATATGTAAAAAAAATATGATTTTTTTCAAGCAACAGTTTTAAGGTAGAAATAATTAATACTTTTAATTTTATTTCCCAAACAGAAATATTAAATGGAAAACATAATCTTTTCACCAGGCTGACTTTTGTTCCTCAGTCAATGCCTAATCTGTGGCATCACTGGGTTAAAGAAAAATCAGGAGAAATAGTGTTCCTTTATAGTAGTTTATGGAATGAAGTGAATGGGAAAAAGATGTGCAGAACAATTTCTCACAACTAGATGATTTACACCATATCCCTATGGATTTTGACAATTACCACTATAGATTAACACAAATTACTAAAAATGACCCCATCCTTCTTATATATGGCACTATAGATCAGAACTACATATAGACAAACCATATTATATCTAGTTTTTATTCTATGTGGCAGTTTTATTGCTGGGTGTATTATCTGATTGGTGTATATATAAACATAGCAGTGCTCTACTGTATAACATAGAGCTTGATCTTTTTGTAACAGTAGTACTAATACCTCAAATTTATCAATTATTATTTATTGAGTCCATATTTGTACATTGTTTTACAATAATCCTATGAAGCATGTACTATTATTTTCACATTTTACGGATGAGGAAATTAAGATATACAGAAATTTGAAAAAGTGGCCACATCCAATTGAAGTGAAACCAACACCCAAACACAGACCGGGAGGAGAAAATTGACATTTGCTGAGTACCTTATATATGGAATAGAAAAATGTCTAGAATTTTATGTCTGTACTCCCATTTAATAAGAATTTTAAGATGGATATTGTTATTCCTATTATACAAATGAGGAATTGGGACTCTGAGATTAAGGAAATTAGTCAAGGTTGCACAACTAAAGTGTCACAGATTCCAGAAACAAGCCAAAATCTTCTGGCTGCAAGTCCATGTACATAAAGGAAAGTTTTATGAACATATGACATATAAGTTCTGTAAAATCAGATTTCATATTTATGGCTCATAGGCCCATGACATTTACCATGATTTCAAAATATATCTTTCCTTACTGACTTCTACCTAAAACCACTGAGCTAATGGGTAAGCATTTTATAAATATATAAAACTAGCTCATGATACATAAAAATATTTCTCTTCAATACTAGTCAAGGATAAAATGAGCAAAATTCTACTCTATCATTTTAAATCACATCACTGGGAAAAGTTATTATTTTTATTATTATTGCCACCTGGAGGGTAGGTTTTTCACCTAAAATATGTTTAGGCTATATGTGAACTAACAGTCATAAAGCTATCAAATCAACATAAAAGCACTAAACTAATAACCCCACTATTGTAAGTAAGATATTTAATTTGTTTCAAAATAAATGAGTCTTCATTACTAGTATTTTTCTTCAGACCTAGCTTTTCATATTCAGTGATGTTCATGCAGTTTTTTCATTAAGATGATATATTGTGTTGTAAACCAACAAAGAAAGAGAAGAAAGCCTGGTAATACTGGTGATGTATTATAACAAAGACATATTTGTCTTTTGAATATATTGATCAATCCATAATATACATATTTACAAATTATCCATAAAAATTATTCTTACATCCACAAGTTCATCATTGTTTAAGACATCTATGTAAATAAATCTAAATACTGAACTTACCTCTACCAAATCTGTGTGGCCCACTACCAAAGAAGACCCAAATCTGGCTTCTCCTACACTGACCACATGAGTCTTTTTTGAAATGACAAGGTGATATTATTTCATCAGAAGCAGCTTGGGAACTTCCCTGGGAAGATACGCAATGGATATTCTGGATGTTAGTTCATAGTCGTTTACCCAGTTGGTTGCCAGGACAATTATTTGAAAAACATAACAACAAATGACTACTTATTACTTCACGTATTTTTTGTTGGAATATACATGCAATGAGGAGCACAGTCGGAACTAACGTGCATAACCCTCTCAGAAAATTTGGCAAGTGAAGACTGGAAGCCAGGAGAGAGATTTCTTCTGATCATCTCCATATAAATGACAATAGAAGCTATTGATATGACTAACATCAGTAATAGAGAGTCAATAAATGTGATGCATCCAAATCCTATAACACTTCCTGAATGTTCTCTATATGTGTCATAATATGTTTACAGTATCCCCTTTGAATGTCATTGTTTACTGCTCTCTTTATAGAAAGACTGACTTACGGAGAAGTTTAGTAATTTAGAGACAGACTGAGTTGAAGAAACACTCAGTAAGGTTATTTTTTCAAAATTAAAACAGCGTTCCAATGGAAGAGTCAAGACTAGGTTTAGGAACTAAATACCAAAAATAAAGAAAAGAATATTAAATGAAGTAATATCACTGTTTTGTAAATAAATAAAAATGAACAACAACAACAAAAAAAATCCTCCCTACAGAATGGATCCCTTCCTATACACTGTAAGCTAGAGGGATATTTATAGGAAATCATAGTTTCTGTCTACAGAGGCTGTGATCATGCATAAACTTAACCATGGTATATTGAATATAATCAGAAGCGTAGGTGGTTCTTGGGCTTATAGTATTAATTTAGCAATTTTCTTTGAACATTTAGAAAGTAGCTTTAAAAATTCAGTTTTGTATTTACGGATATTCTTGTCTGAACTTCTGACTTACCCTGAAATTTGGGGACTTGAGTTAGAAAGCATGAAATGTCCCTCTGACATGTGGCATGTCCCGCTGTTTGTGGCTATCGATATGTCTTATAAAATAAATCCCTGTTTAGTCTACTTTCTTTCTTTTCCCAGCAACCACGTGGGGCCAGTATG
Source organism: Dugong dugon (assembly GCA_030035585.1). Classification (NCBI taxonomy): domain Eukaryota; kingdom Metazoa; phylum Chordata; class Mammalia; order Sirenia; family Dugongidae; genus Dugong; species Dugong dugon. The sequence goes on from CM057465.1 coordinate 14,099,933, forward strand.
TGAGCAAAGAGTAACATGAGATGTGGTAAAATTAATATGAAGCGTATATGTATTTGTTTGTTTTAATTGTGGTAAATACATATGCAACAAGACACTTGCCCTTTCAATGTTCTTCACTTGAACAGCTCTGCGACATTAATTATGCTTCTCATGTTGTTCCACCATTTTTATCCATTTCCAAATTTTTCTATCACCCTGTTGTCATTGTTTTTAATAGTTGCAAGGATGGACTCTAAAGAAGGGTTAAGGTATATGGCTTTACTGTTTAGCAGGAGAGTTTTGAAATTAATAAAACTACTTTGACCCAATACAAGGAACGTTAGTTACTGAAGTAGGGAGATGAATTCCTGTACATGATGAGTATAAACTTTAGAAGGTCTACAAGGCATAAACCCAAAAGAAAATGAAATTTGATTTAATTAATTCACCAATTTGCTCAATCATTAAACAAATGTTTTGTGAATACCTACCATGTGTGAGTCTTGTGCTGGACCTTGCAGGTAAGATAAAGATGAATAAAACATGTCTCTACCCTGGGGGCATTCAAAATCATGGTCTAGTGAACTTGATAGATAACCAAGTACACAGAGAGAGGGGATTTGTGTGATCAATGTGTTGGGAATTAAAGCCTGGTAGGCATCTATCCACAATGGTTGATTTATTGATTTTTACCTTATCTTATTCCAAAAAGAATGTTTTAGGAATGAGACAGACACAATGAAACAAATATGAAATCTGGGGTGTTAAGGAAAAAGAAAAAATAACCCTTACAAAGGTGGAAATAAATATGTACCCCTTCCCCCAAAGAAAAACTAAAACCTAACCAAGTTTGAAGTAAGGATAAGCAAAGAAAATTCTAAGAAAGAAAAGATGATGAGTACAATGTTGACTTCTTTTGGACAGAAAGATCGAAATGTGTATATTTTAAATATTGTCAAATTTACTTGCTAAGCTTTGAAAAATTAAATATTACCTCTCAGCAGGGGATAATACCCATAAATGTGCATTAAACTCTTCAAAAAGGCAATATGGGGCATTTATTCTTTGCTATTTTTTTCTCTCTTTATTTATCTTTTTATCATTTTGCTGCTTATTACAACATCTCCATGACATTAAAATGGAAAATGAAGAGATGAAAAGCTTAAATCACTGTTATTTTTCTGCAGCTTCAGTAGAGGCTTGATGAAAATATTTATATTTTGGCATCACTTGACTCTTGAACTTATTCCCAGATCAGCTACAGATTTGTCCTATGGCCTGAGGCATTGAAACACCACAGAGCTGTGCAATCACTTCTTGTCAGATAAGAACAACCTAGTTATTCCGTTTTCCCAGGTGTTCTAGTGACTTATATTACTGTCAACAACAGGGCATTACTTCAGCCTCTAGTCCTGGAATATCTACTGGGTTAGCAGACCCAGATATTCATTTCGCTCTTTAGCAGAAAATGTACAGTGCATTTTAGAGAGATATGGTCTGTTCAGTTCATCCATTCATCCGTCCTTACTTTTATTCTATTTAGCTATTAATGCAAAAGAAAGAGTGCCACCTACTGGATGTCGGATATGACAAGCATATTAACATACAATGCACTCTCATGGAAGGTTGACTCAAAGTAATGGCATAAGAAAAAATTCCAAAGAATGTCTCATTTTTACTGATAATAATTGTATATATTTGTTTAAATGCTTTTATTATCAGAAAAACTTAATGGGAATTACTTTAGAATTTCTATCTAAATATTTAAAGATTCCTCCTTTTTGCTGTTTTATACATTTTTAAAATTCCATTTACCTTTTCCCCAATAATATAGAATAATTAAATATTTTCTTATGTCGTCTATGTTAAAATATATTAACGATCTTGGCAGTCTAAGCCTTTTATAAGATTGAAAACTCAGGTAATGGAAATACTAACATCATTTATAACCTGAATTCTAATAATTAAAGGTAATCAAATTTGAGGAACAGGAAGGAGTTCTCTTGATCCAAACATGACCAAAGATTTTCATCAACCCAAAGTCCAAAACGAAATTTCAAACTCATTGCCGCTGAGTTGATTCCAACTCATAGCGACCCTATACGACAGGGTAGAACTGCCCCCAGGGGGTTTCCAAGGCTGTAAATCTTTACAGAAACAGACTGCCACATGTTTCTTCTGTGGAGCTGCTGGTGGGTTAGAACTGTCGACCTTCTAGTTAGCAGCCAAGAGCTTTAAACACTGTACCACCAGAGCCCCTTAACCCAAAGTCAGTGTTTAAAATTTAAATGGCTGTCTCCTTAATTTGTTACATTGTATCCTTTAAGTCTGTATTATGTACTCTACATCACACTCATTATTCTTAAAAATATGCATTAGTCCCCTTTGTTTCTAGATGCTGTGGTATTTTTGCCTGTTTGGAATGTACAACCAAACAGCTTGGAATATCAGCCTGTCATGAAATACAAACTCCATGTATATAAATATAGCAGATTTGCCCTAAAAGTCAGATTTGTATCTTCAGTCTACCATGGAATTTATAGGGGTAATAAATTCCCTTTTTTCCCGTTCATTTTAAAGTAAAAAATTGTAGTCTAGTGAGTTCTAGAGCTGCATACTTTATTAGTTTGTTATTCATTCATTTAACAAATATTAATTTTCTATTTTATGCCAGATGCTAAGAGTCAGGAGTCAACATGACCTGTAGAATAATCTGTCCTAATGTAATTTACAATCTAGTGTAGAATTTTTAGGACATTGTTCAAAATTATCACAATATATTGTATATACACTATGTAGTATTTATGATGTATATAATCTATGGGACTAGTGGTGGTTCAGCTGTAGAATTCTTGCCTTCCATGTGGGAAACAGGGGTTTAATTCTCAACCAATGCATCTCACACACGGCTACAACCTGTCTGTCACTGTAAGTTTATGTTTCGTTAAGTGCTGAACTGGCTTAAGCTGAGTTTCCTGACTAAGATGGACCAGGAAAAAAGGCCTGGTGATCTACTTTCAGGAATCAGCCAGTGAAAATCCTATGGGTCACAACTGTCTGATCACCATGAGTCAGGTGCTGACTCCACAACAGCAAACAACAACATATATATATGTCATCTATATCATGCTATATAACCATTTTATGGAGCACAAATTTAGGGAGATCAGATGTAGATGGCAGATTTTGCAGACGGGCTCATTCAGCACCCACTCATAACTCATTCTAAACTTCCTTTCTGTATTAGACAGTCTGCAAGGCTAAAATCTGTGTTTTCCAGACCTCTTAGAGCTAGGGCTCTCCATATAATCTAGCTTCCCTCTGAAGAAACCCCCAAGTGAGATTAGAAAAGCAAAAGCGAGCAATCTGAGGTAGCAGGTGCTCATGGGGAGAGCAGATCGTCTGAGAGTTGTATGTGGTGGAAGTTCTAGTGTATGATTTCTAGCAACACAGAAACTGACTAGTGGACGTTGGTTACAGTGGACTTTGCATTGGAATATTCCTGTGGTGTGATTGTACGTTTCTTCAAGATATATGTATTTTCCTTGAATATGTAGCATCCAAGCTTGGTTTCCTGGCCCTTGCAGAAATTCTTTATGTTAGTTACCTTAATACCATCAAACAATTCTCTGTCTAATTAACCTAACAAAGGGGATTCTATTTTCTGTAACCAAAGACCTTGAAAACAGAGTGAGCTCTCTAAGTCTCCATGAAAGATATTTCTTCAAGATCCTCGGTAATTTCAATGGTACTAAATCTGATTTTATATGTTCATTTGTGAGCTTGAGGTACCCATAGCTCACAGTTTATATATTTGGAATCTTCATCAATCTGTGCTTAGGGTCTGGAACTTGATTTCTGGTGGTTTCTTGTTTTGTGTGTGTGTGTGTGTGTGTGTGTGTGTGTGTGTGTGTGTGTGTGTGTATGTTTTAACTTGAACTCAAGGCTCCAGACCAATGGCAAGCTCTCTTGAAGCATACATTTTTTTCAAGTCCTTTTCCACAGACTATGCAGGTTTGTCAGTCTCTGAGATTTATGCAGGAACCTACTTCCAGCTCCTCTACCAAATATTAGATTTAAAATCCTAATGTCCTACCCTTAGGACCTATCTCAGTGTATGAAACCCTTAAGATGAGTTCCCGGGTATCAGCTCCCACTTGTCACTATCCGTTTTTTTCCCCATTTCTTCTTTTTCTTCATTCATTCATTCTAGAACATGGTGAGTTTACTTTCTTTAAATTTATGAAGTGTTAAAATTTTATTTTTTATACTTTACATTTTATACTTAGATCCCTGTCCCTGTCAATTTATTCTCCCATTTTGCTGAAAGTTCATGTCTAGAACATCCATCAACATTCATCAAAACGATTAGAGTGTATTCTCATTATATTGTAACATTTATGAGCTGACATAATTTCATAAGAAAAGGGCAGTGGTTCGCATGTAGTCTCTGGGGGAGAAAAGATATCTAAGGCTAAAAAAGTCTTTTTGTGTACTTCCAGCATCTTCTAAGGTAAAAGCTGTCCTGTTTTTGAGCACTCAGACTGATTATCTAAAACTGTGCTGCCCCATATATTAGCTACTGGATATATTTGCATATTTAAATTTAAATTAATTGCATTAAATAAATTAAAAATTTAGTTTTTCAGTTGCCCCAGCTAGGTTTCCTGTGCTCAATAGCCATATGTTTAATGACTACTGTGTTGGACAGCCAGATTCCATCACTGAATAAAATTAAACTGGTCAGTACTGAAAAGCCAAACCAAACTCATTGCTGTCGGGTTGATGTCAACTCATAGCAAGCCAACAGGACAGAATAGAACTACCCATAAGGTTACCAAGGCTGTAATCTTTACTGAAGCAGACTGCCACATCTTTCTCCTTCAGAGCAGCTGGTGGGTTTGAACCTCTGACCTTTTGATTAGCAGCCAAGCTCTTTAACCACTGTGCCACCAGGGCTCAGAGGAATTTTAACACAATAATTACCTGAATTGATGTATACTTTAAAAAACAAAAAGAATAAAATGAGGGAAAGCAGGACAAATTTAATAGAAGTGGCTTTTGATCTAAGTCTTGAAAACATTGTTCTTCATCATAGTCTATAATTGGGTACTTTCTGGAGTATGAAGCAAGGAAGAAGAATGGAACTTTGCCTCATGTTGTTGTTGTTAGTTACTGGCAATTGGGCTCCAACTCATGGTAACCTTAGGTATAACAAAATCAAACACTGCCTGGTCCTGCGCCATCTTCATAATCATTGGTACTTTTGAGTCCATTGTATTGGCTATTGTGTCATCTCTTTGAGGGCTTCCCTGGCCTTCATTGACTCTCTACCAGACATGATGGACTTTCTAGATCGGTCTTTCCAGATGACATGTCCAAACTAAACAAGCCGAAGTATCACCATCTTCACTTCTAAGGACCATTCCGGTGGTATTTTTTCTAAGATTGATCTGTGCATTCTTCTGGCAGTCTTTGGTATGGTCAATACTCTTCTCAAACACCACAGATGGAATGCATCAACTCTTCTTCTGTCTTCCTTTTTCACTGTTCAGCTTTTGCATGTATATCAGGTGATTGAAAAGATGTGAATTGAGTCAGGTACATCTTAGTCATCAAAGTGACATCTTTGCTTTCTGAAACTTTAAAGAGGATCTTTTTTTTTTTTTTAATTGTACTTCAGGTGAAGGCTTACAGAACACATAGTTTCTCATGAAACAGTAGTACACATATTGTTTTGTGACATTGGTTAACATCCCCACAACATGTCAACCCTCTAACTTCTCTACCTTTTTTTTTTGGTGAAAAGACACATAGCCAAAGGTACACCATTTCAAAAATTTCTACATGCACAGTTCAGTGACATTGACTATGCTCTTCCAGTTGTGCTGCTATTCTCACTTAAGATAAAGGCTTACAGAACAAAACAGTTCCTCATTTAACAGTTACTACACATGTTGCCCTATGACAATGGTTAACAATCTCACAACACATCAACAATATTCTTACTTAACCTTGGGTTCCCTATCACCAGCTTCCTTGTCCCTTCTGCCTTCTGGCCCTTGTCACTGGACTGCTGTACCTCATTAGTCACATTTGGTTTTACGGGGCTGTCCACTCCCAGGCTGAACAGTGAACCTCGGAGATAACTTCACCACTGAGCTAAAAGGGTGTCTGGGGGCCATACTCTCGAGGTTTCTCCAGTCTCCTTTAGGCCAGTAAATCTGGTCTTTTTTTTTCATGAGTTAGAATTTTGTTCTACATCCTTCTCCACCTCTGTCCAGAACCCTCTGTTGTGATCCTGGTCAGAGCAGTCAGTGGTGGTAGCTGGGCACCGTCTAGCTGTACTGGCCTCAGTCCGGTGGAGGCCTTGGTAGCTGTGGACCATTAGTCCTTCGGACTAATCTTTTCCTTGTATCCTGTTCTATTCATTCTCCCTTGCTCCCAAAGGGATGAGACCAGTGGAGTATCTTAGATGGCCGCTCACAGGCTTTTAAGACCCCAGACACTACTCACCATAAAGAGGTCTTTTAAAGAGGAATTTACCTCATAGTATATAGTTACTTTTTATCTAGGCCACTTAGTGGATTTTTTGGGGGGGAATGGATCTTGGTATATGGAGAGGGGGCTGAGAGTTGGGGTGGTGAATTAAAGGTGGATGAACAGGTTGTGTTTACCACTAGAGTGGACATTAGATTTATGGGAAGAAGTTATATAAGCCAATGTGGATAAAATTGGAAATGGATGATAAAAATTATTGCATGCAAAATGTGAGAGTAAACAAAATGTGCCCCATCGATTTCTCATCCTATCAACACGAGTAATATGAAAACTAAGGGTTGAGATCCTCTTATAAGAATACCAATTAGCTACCTGCATATGGCTTTGGAAGCCCTACTAATGTAACTGTAATGGGGAAGATGCAAGTTCAAAGCACTAGAGGATAATGTTTCCAACCCTGTCTGCATTGTTTAATGAGACAGTGAATTCAGTTGACTTCAAATGTGTCATGTCTTGTAAATCACTGGGTTATTAACTTTAACAGGGTGAATGTACTGTTCCCATCTTCATTTCACAGCATTAGAGCCCTATATAACAGCCGGGGATCACGGAATAATAATCCCTACATTACTGGCTCATAAGTAGCGTGACCCTCTTGTATATGAGGGATTTAGAAGGAAGATGTATTTATGTGCATGAGAGAAAGAGAAAAAATATGAACACTTAGGTAAAAAAACTGAGTATTACATTTTCTCTGTTTACTCTCTGTGTTCAGTCAGGGCATGCATAGAATAGCAAATTAAAATTCGTGTTTGTGGGCCCCAGTTATTGTTCAACTTTGGTTGTTCCTCTAATCTTTGGTGATTTTATGTATTTTAATTTTAGTGTAAAAGTGAGAAAAACAGTATAATGGCTGAACTTCTCTGTTTTACTTAACCAGAGTCTCCCAGTGTGTATTTAAGCTGTTTCCTGGAGGTTGGGATTGCTGCTGAGTAAATTATGGTGCTCCATGATATTGCTCTAGTGGTCCCAAAGAGTTAAGACAACCCAGTGCCTTAGAGATTAGTGTCTACATGCTTGGGTAGTTTAAATTGTTTCTACAAAGCTCTGCATATTTTGAATTGATTTGACATGGATAATGGCTGGGCTGGTTAGGGGTATGAGCAAAGACGGCATTCAGGGACTAATTGATGTATCAGGAGAATGCAGCTGTCATAACTAAGAAGAAAAGACATTTAAGCCACCATAGTCACAAGATACTGCTATAATAAATGAAACCTGCAAAATGTGAAGTGAGTGCCCCAGTTATGCATATGCTATACTGTTTTATTTAAAATCTCTTCCTTGTTAGAGTATGAATCTGGCCTCAGCACCAGGCTGAGGAAGTGTCATTACTCAGTTGCCAAATGGCTTAGACCTAAGATTGCTACCCACCCATTTGTTTGTGAGCTTTAGCCAACAGAGCATTAAGGACAGGTAAAGAAACACTTTCGCCCTTCCTCTTGATTAAATTAATTACATCTAAATGAGAAGAACCCTCTTTCTATATCATACTTGTCATTGAGTTCTTTTGCTAGTTAAAATCACATGATTTATTTGCCTACCTTCTAAAAAATTTTAATTTCTGCATTATTATTGGAACCAGAGGAAAAAATGTAAAGTAAAACACAGATCAAGGTTGATATGGTAGTTGTCCAGTTTTCACCAGATGAACTGATCTTGGTAACTTCGTGCTATGAATTCTTACTTGTCTATGCTAATTGGGTGAAGAAGGGAAAGAAGTTTCCTGCCCTTTGGTTCCTCTTGGATTTAAAAACACTGAACAGATACAGTGATATAAACCTGCATGTAAGTCCTTTGTATTTTTCTTTATAGACACAATTGTGAATTGTGTTCTTCCTGCGTTTGTAATTAGAGGGTGAAACAGATGGCAAAGACTCAGGGTAAAGACATGTCCATTAAAATAACTTACGGTGCCAAGTGATTGCTCACTCCACAGGGGGATTCAATTTCCACTCTGAAATAAAGTAGCTGCACGTACACGGTTTGAAGAAACTTTGTTGTGTAGGGCAGCTAACACAGTAGCTGGACAATACTCTAGAAATACTAAAACTAAAAATGCATAATAACTCAGTTGGTTTTTAAAAAGGAGCATTGTTGGACGTGGGAGTTGAGGCTCGAATGGAAACCCATGAAAGTATGATTTAATATACTAACCACATCTATTCTAAATATGCTCCTGGTGTGCAGCAAATAACCCTTTTTTCCCCCTGAATTTTCGGCCAGATTTATGGAGTAAATTTAGCATCACTAGTGGAGCCCTGGTGACACAGTGGTTAAGAGCGTGGCTGCTAACCAAAAGGTCGGCAGTTTGAATCCACCAGCTGCTCCTTGGAAACCCTATTGGGGCAGCTCTACTCTGTCCTATAGGGTCACCCTGAGTAGGTATCGACTCGACGGCAACAGGTTTGGTTTTGTGTTTAGTGGTGATTTGGGATCACTTGTGGTGCAGTGGTTAAGAGCTAGGCTCCTAACCAAAAGGTTGGCCATTTGAATCCACTAGCCGCTCCTTGGAAACCCTATGGGGCAGTTCTACTCAGTCCTATAGGTTTGCTATGAGTCAGAATTGATTCAACAGCAATGGGTTTGGTTCAGTAGTGATTTGAGATACCTTCCTCTGTGTGGAAAACATATATTTAAGAAGGAAACATAATTAGACATCTTAAATATCACATGCGAGTCCCTGGGTGATGCAAACGGTTAAACACGCTCAGCTGCTAACCAAAAAGTTGGACGTTTGAGTCCATCCAAGGAACCTCGGAAGAAAGGCCAGGTGATTTACTTCTGAAAAAATACCCATCGAAAAGCCTATGGAACATAATTTCACTCTCACATACAGGAAATTGCCATGAGTTGGAATAGACTCCATGGCAACTGGTAAATATCACGTGAGATAGCACAAGTGGTAAAGAACGAAGGCTTCAGGGTCAGCCTCTCTGGGTTTGAAATGCATCTGCCACTTACCTGCTGAGTGACCTTGGGGAAATTATGTAACAACTCTGTGCTTCAGTTTCTTCATCTGTTAAACTGGAATAATTAAAAATGCCGATCTCAATGATTTGTTTTGCTCAACAAATGTTAATGCAATTTATTATTAAATAAATAAATAACTAGCACCATGTCACCAGAAGTTTACTTAATATCATCTCAAATAATTGATATTCACTAACCTTTTAAGGAGTCCTGGTGGTGCAGTAGTTATGTGTTCAGCTGCTAACCAGAAGGTCAGCAGTTCAAATCCACCAGCCGCTACTTGGAAACTCTGTGGGGCAGTTCTACTCTGCCCTATAGGGTCGCTGTGAGTCGGAATCCACTCACCTGCAATAGGTTTGGTTTTTAGTTTAAATCTCTTTAAAAAAAACAAACAGCTTGTCTTCAGAAAAAGGCAACTGTAGTTTTTCTGGAAAAAAAAAAAAAAAAACATTCCAAAATGCAAGGCTGACTTACGTAGAAGTCTCAAGTTCTAAACTTGGAAAATTTTCTTACTTGGTGCCTCTGTTTTTTGACAGCTTTCTCGTTTACGCAGAGCTGAAGAATAAAAATGGTGCTCAAGATGAAAATTATACAAAGATAATCTTTGGAATGGAAACTATATACAGTCATTTTGGTAGCTTACTGGGTGGCTACTCTATACGATATATGAGATTCTTCGGTTTGAATGACATAAAATGCCTGTTTCCTTATCAACCAATTTAAAAGAAAAACAAACACGAAAACTGTTTTTGAGGCTTTACTATATGTCTTCATTGAGAACAACCCCGTCTCCACCCACAGGGAGCTTATGTTCTAGTAAGATAAACACTTGTATCTTTTCAACCCTGTTTTCCCTGCAATAAACACAGGGTGAGAGAAGAAAAATCTACAGGCCTCTAGGGCTATCCCTGAAGTTAGTAGAACCTACAAATCCTAGTGTTTATTCAGTCTCTAGAACAGCATTGTAGATAAAGAGTCAAACAGACCAGACTTTGAATCTTGCATCAGCTTCATGTGTAATCTTGGTCAAGTAACTTAACCTCACCTTCTCTTTAAAAGTGAAAAACTGACAGAGAAAAAAACCAGTTGCCATTGAGCTGGTTCCAACTCATGGTGACCCCATGTGTGTCAGAGTAGAATTGCACCCCATAAGGCTTCCAATGGCTGTGACCTTTTGGAAGTAGATCACCAAACCTTTCTTCTGAGACACCTGTGGTGGGTTCCAACGACCAACCTTTCAGTTAGTAGCTGAGTGTATAACCATTTGCTCCACTCGGAGATTCTTCACCTTCACTTCAAAAGTAAGATGGTGGTTCTTTATCTTAAACAGTTCTTATGAGGAATAATTGAGTTGATCTAGCATAGTTCCTGTCACATAATTTGTACTCAATAAACAGATGCTCCCTTTCTTACTTTTCTTTTAAATCTCACCTGAATTTACTTCAATGAAATCTATTCAGGGTACTGTTTGAAGGCTAATGTTATGCAATTGTTACTGTTAATGTTTGGTAATAATTCATCAGGCCTGTCTTCTGAGGCACCTCTGGGTGGGTTTGAACCACCAATCTTTTGGTTAGTAGCTGAGCACTTAACTGTTTGGGCCACCCAAGAAAAACCTATGGAGGAGTTCTACTCTGTAGCACCTGGGGTCACCATGGGTTGGAATTGACTTGATGGCAATGGATTTGGTTTGCTTTTATAGTTATACATGTGAGTATGTATTCTGTAAATATAAATGGGTGATATATTTATATATTATATGTTATATTTATATAATACATATTTAATATAAATATATTTGTATATTATAGCTACATAATATATATTTACAGAATATATTTGTTGTTGTTCTCAGGTGCTGTCAAATCGGTTTTTGACACATAGCAATCCCATGTGACAGAGTAGAAATAGAGTTTTCTAGGTTGTAATCTTTACAGAAGCCGACTGCCAGGTTTCTCCTTTGGAGCTGCTAGGTGGGTTCGAACTGCCAACCTTTTGATTAGCAGCCGAGCACTTAACCGTTGTGCCAGTAGAGCTCCAAATTATATTTACATAATATATATTATACTTACATAATATATTTAATATCTAAATATATATTATTTGTATGGTTTTATAAGATTGAAACTTCCTTTTACAAGCACAAGTTATTTTTATTTATTTATTTATTTATTTATTGTACTTCAGGTGAAGGCTCACAGAGCAAATAGTTTCTCATGAAACGGTAGCACACACATTATCCCATGACACTGGTTAACAACCCCACAACGGATCAACCCTCCAACCTCTCAACTTTTTTTTTTTTGGTAAAAATACACATAGCCAAAGACACACCATTTCAAAAATTTCTGCATGCAAAGTTCAGTGACATTGACTACGCTCCTCCAACTGCAAGCACAAGTTATTTTTAATTGTAACAATTATTTTTTAAATTTAATAAAAATGGAGAAAAGAGTGCCATAACTCTTGTTCACAATGATTAGGAAAGATCTATGAAAGGTCCCTGAATTAGGACGTGACATAGAATCGAATTCAAAGAATAAAAATTAGTTCAGGCAGTGATCCTAGAGTAGGGAAATGCAGGTCAAGTCCTTATTCCAAGATTGGTTAGCATTTTGATATTACCCATTCCATCTTAGGTAACAAAAGGGAGGATGAGAGGCCACTAAAATTGACTATGTTGTATTTCATTCACTTCATATTGAATTGCCATTCAAGTACAATAATTTTCAGCCCTTCAATATTTCTTGAACTAGTAATTTGGGAGCAACCTAGAGTATAACGCTTGTGCATGTTAAGATAGCAATTGATGTTTTCTAACTTCACCAAATAGATTTTTATTAGTAACACTCTTATTGTGATTTTTTTTTTTCTTGAGCTGTTTCATTTTGGTCCTAAATCTAGTTTATTTTTTTTATCGCTTCAGCTTGATATTGAAGTAGCTGTAAAAACGATTATGTCATGGTCCTCACAATGGCAAATGTTAAGGCAGCATAGAGAGGAACTTCATAATCAATCTCTTTCCTCTGTTATTATTTAAAGTATTTCTCAAAATATGGAGGTTTAACAATAGTAAAAAAAAAATTATCATGTGAATACAAAACATTTTTAAAAAGATAATTCTAGTTAATTTCTAAATATTGTTGTAAAAGTCATCTTGTCAATTTGGACACTTTAAGGGTATGGCATAATTATTCTGTGAACATATAGAAGTATTTAAATTGGGGCATAATTTTTACTTTTTTCTCCATAGATAATACTGGGGGGGTATTTAGACTATACTAAAATATTGTCGCAATTGAACTGAACAGATATTCTCATTTTGAAATGGAAGATAATCTTCTTCAGCAGTGCCCTGGCTTCTCAGGTTCACCTCAATATTAAATTGTGTTTTAATGTTGGGTTAGCTCTAGAGAGCAACATTAAATGACACAGCTGTTCCCAGTACCCACCGGCTCTGAAGCTGTGAGATCTGACCCTGCAGACGATGTACAATGGAACGTGAAAAGCATTAGTAAATAAATAAAAGCATCTTTGGGATTTTTAAAACTTTTCTTCTTTAAAAAAGAAAAAATCATTATCCAAACCCTTTGCCTCCCTAGAAAAGCATGTTGGTGAATAACAACATGAATTTTGCAATAAGACAAATATTGGTTGAAATTGACTCCATCTTTACTAATAGTCTGATTATAAGCATTTTTCTTAAATTCTCTAGACCAGACCTGTAAAACGGTGGTAGCAATACTCATGCAAAAGTTGTAATGATAATTAAATAAGTCAAAGTCGGTAAAGCACTTAGTATTTGCTACATATAGACGCTCAAAATATTGTATTTCAGCAAATCTAAGATACCTTTATTGTATTATGTACCACAGGTAAAGAAAAACAATGCAGTTATGGTATTACAGTGAGACACCTTCATTTCAGAAATGTCAGAACTTGACCCAATCCGACTGGACATGAGACTCAGTGTTTATTTATACTAGTTAGTGAGAATATTCACGTTTTTTGACAGAAATATTAATGTGTTTGATTACGTAGCACTCCCACAGGTTCACCAGGGGTTGTGGTATAATGTATGATATCTGGACAATGTTAGCTGAAAACATACGATTATAAATACACCTAACTCCAAATGTTTTGGAAAAGAGATTTTGGACCTTGATTTGAAGTCCTCTGGCCAAGAGTCCTCTTAAATTAAGAGAATTTACAGGGCTTTTTTCCCACTGTATAGATTACTTTGCTAATGGAGGTAGACAGCTCTGTTAGTTGGCCAGAGACATTGCAGGGACATCCCCACAACCCCATGTCTGCAACAGACGTATTAACCTATTACATGAGTAAGAAACAAACTTGTGTTGTGTCAAACTACTGAAATATGGAGGTTTCTGTATTTCAGCTTCTAACGATGCCCTAAGGAACTCCATTGTTCACTGAAAGCTCAGCAGTTTTAATCCACCAGCGGCTCCGTGGGAGAAAAGACCTGGCAATCTGCTCTCCTTAAGATTACAGCCTAGGAAATCTCATGGGGAAGTTCTGCTCTGTCTTATGGGGTCTCTATGAGTCAGAATTGTCTAGACAACAAGCAACAACAACAGCAATGCCTTAATTAATTAAAAAACAAAGCAGCAACAACAACAACAAAAAAACCCCAAAAACTCCTTGTAACATTTAAATACAAAACCCAAACCCATCGCCCTCGAGTTGATTCTAACTCATAGCGATCCTGTAAGACAGAGAAGAAGTGCCTCATAGGGTTTCCAAGGTTGTAAATCTTTACAGCATCAGACTGCCACATCTGTCTCCCACAGAGCGGCTAGTGGATTTGAAACACCGTCTTTTTGGTTAACAGCCGAATGCTTTAACCACTGCGCCACCAGGGCTCCCAAGTACAGAAAACATCATCTAATGTTACTGTTATCTAGCTTTCATTTCCTTTTGAAGATATAGCTTGATAGATGTATCTTGAGAGGTAGTATAAATATCTTGCTTAAATATATGTACCTTGCATTCATTATTTCAATAGTTATTTGTACAATCACTCTACAAATGGAAGGATATTTTACTTTTCCCAAAGAAGTGATGGATTATGCCTGAAAGCAGAGAATACCAGAAAGATGTTTACCTGTGTTTTATTGACTATGCAAAGGCATTCCACAGTGTGGCTCATAACAACTTATAGATAATATTGCAAAGAAGGGGAATTCTAGAACACTTTAATTGTGCTCATGAGGAACCTGTACTTAGACCAAGAGGCGTTGTTTGAACAGAACAGGGGAAACTGCATGGTTTAAAGTCAAGAAAGGCATATGTCAGGGTTGTATCCTTTCACCTTTTTATTCGATCTGTATACTGAACAAATAATGCCAAGAGGCAGCTTCAGAATTGAAGGAAGACTCACTAACAACCTGCGACATGCAGATGAAAACAATCTTACTTGCTGAAGGTGAAGAGGACTTGAAGCACTAACTGATGAACATTAACAACCACAGTCTTCAGTATGGATTACACTTCAATATAAAGAAAACAAGAATCCTTGCAACTGGAACAATAAGCAACATTATGGGAAACAGAGAAACGGAGAAAAGATTGAAGTTGTAAAGGATTTCATTTTACGGCGGATCCATAACCAGTACCCATGGAAGCAGCAGTCAAGAAATCAAAAGACGTATTTCATTGGGCAAATCGGTTGCAAAAGACTTCTTTAATGTGTTGAAAAGCAAAGATGTCACCTTGAAGACTAAGGCCCTGACCCAAGCCATGGTGTTTTCAATTGCCTCATACGCGTGTGAAAGCTGGTCAATGAATAAGGAAGACTGAAGAAGAATTGACACCTTTGAGTTATGGTGTTGGCAAAGAATATTGAATATTCCGTGGACTGCCAGAAGAATGAACAAATCTGTCTTGGAAGAAGTACAGCCAGAATGCTCATTGGAAGCGAGGATGGCAAGATTTCGCCTCACATACTTTGGACATGTTATCAGGAGGGACCAGTCCCTGGGGAAGGACATCATGCTTGGTAGAGTAGAGCATCAGCGAAAAAGAGGAAGACTGTCAATGAGATGGATTTACAGAGTGGCTGCAACAATGGGCTCAAGCATAACAACGATTGTGAGGATGGCACAGGACTGGGCAGTGTTTTGTTCTGTTGTGCAGGGGGTCACTACGAGTCTGAACCAACTCAATGGCACCTAACAACATAGAAGTGATACCACTTTATTTAATAACTTAAAAAAATTTATATTTATAAATCATTCCAATCTTTAGTCACTGAGGATATTCAGAGGGAAGAAATGCTTAGTTTCTGTACATGATACGTGTTACTAAACATGTGCGGGAAAGGTTCTGTTGATCTCTAGAGCCCAGTGATCACCTTTCTATATCTTATACTGTTTTAAAGTTCTAGCTCCCATCATTTTTGATGATTCCAGCCATTTAAAATAGAACAGTCTTACACTGATAGTAAAACTGCTCTTATGGAAACTTTTTTGCTTCTAAGATCTGGGGCTTGGTCAAAAAAGCCTGTCTTCTGCAAGCAATCCCCTTTGTGATTTAACAGGTTTCATTATATCACTTGGTTTTCATTCTTTGGGCTGAAAGTTTTCTATCCCCCTGATAATTAAAATTGATTTTCAATCATATAAACTAAATCGTATACTTTGCTAGAAAAAGACAGCAACATTTCGAGAAGTAGTCAACACAGGTATCTGTAGGGGTTTTTCCTCTAAGGCGCTGAGATTTCTTGCCTCTTTGTTTCTTGTTTTCTTTCTTGATAAAACCTAGTGTTTTTCTGTTCTGCTCTACTTCAGCAGCACATTACTGTTGTATCTCCAGAAAATAGTTTACCATGAATTTTCACTATGGAACATAACTGATGGTATAAAACCAATCCTTCTTCTAATCCTTTGAGTTAATTTTCCCAAAACGGAATGTTTTCCTTTTGCCCAAATTGAAACCCACATGTTCTCATAGCTTCCTGCATTTTCACTTACTGCTTCACATGTCACCATCCGGGAGAGCTTTGTATGGACCTGAAAATGTATAGATTTCTCTACGTACTTCCTTTTTAGATCATAAAGAGTGTTAAATTTATTTGTTGAGGATTCCCATCATTAACTTCTCTCCATTCAGAAAAGTGCCCATTTGTTCTAATTTCTTGTCATTTTTCAGATGCTAACAAAAGTTTATCCAAGAATGCACATTTCCTAAAATAGAATCAATCAATCTTAGGACCTTAGAAGTCATTTGTTTTAGTATCTTGTGTAGTGATTGAACTCAGCTGTAATGTAAGTGAACCTTAATGACTTTTCTCTGAGGCAAATTGTTTTACCTTTAGACAATATTGTCTGCTGGATGATACATGTACATTATCGAAGAGTTCACCACAGATTTTCTTTAAATAGTTAAATTCGCTGGTGTATTAGCAAACAAAAAAGTTGTAGAAATTAAATTTACATACACTTGTGTAAGTCTAAAATAATGTTATCAATTGTCATGTGGTTTATGAGAAAATCTCATTTCTTTGCAGGTATATAATATATTTCTGTTTAGGAATCTTGATCTGTACAAAATACTCTTTACAATTGTTTATCCTTTTTCTCTATTTAGTAAGATAAAGCAACATGATAGAGCATAAAGTGCAAAAGGTTTAGAATAAAAATTATTTTTGTATGCCACTTCCGCTACTTGCCAACTCTGATAACACAATCAACCTCTCTGAACCTCAGTTTATCCTATGTAAAATGGTAAGAGTAACATTTGTACTTACCTTACCCAGGTCTCAGGTTAATTATGTGGATCAGGTTGAATTATGTACGCGAAAACCCTTTAGAAAATGCAAAACGTGTATTTTATTTACTTATATTTAAAAAGAAAAGCAAATATGTTTCTGAAGTACCCAAAACCTATTGCTGTCAAGTTGATTTTGACTCATAGAAACCCTATAGGACAGAGTAGAACTGCCCCATAAGGTTTCCAAGTCTGTAATCTTTACAGAAGCAGAGTGCCACATCTTTCTCCTGAAGCAGCAGGTGGGTTTGAACTGCCAACCTTCTGGTTAGCGGCCCAGCACTTAACCAGTGCACCACCAGGGCTCCTTTCTATAGTACATGCTGTGGAATTGATTCATATAAGGTGAAGAAGCATGTTTATTTGGTCAAAATGCCCTATATTTTGCAGATTTCTCATGAAGATTTTTTTAGACTCATTTTAAAATTTATGTTGTATTTTTAAATATCATGTGTAACCTGGGTAACCTAGCCATGCTATAAGTCATCATATATGAGAAATTAATAACAACCCTCTGGTATGGCACTATTTTCTGAAGAGTTCATTCTGGAACATGTGAAGACTAGACAAAAGCCAATTATTGGACCATGGCAGTTAATCGATGTCTTTCCTGATGTGGAACATTAGAGATTGGTGTCGGTTATTTTAGAAAAATAGTGTCACAAATACCAAGACAAGCAAAGAAAACACATGTGGACAGTTATTTAGTCAAAGACTCCTGCCCCACCTATGCTCCTTAGAAATAGAGCTTGAGGCAGAGTTTATATGCTGACACCTTATTGGGAGATGCAATCCAGGGAAGCAAAAGTGAGTTAAAAGGTAAATGAGACTAGAAAGAAGGGAAGGCAAACACACAGTGGTGCTTTATCAAGCTGGTTACAGATTCTCAAGAAAACATAATTTGTTCCTGGGTCTCACAGGAAGTCTCAGGAGAGGCTATATGAAATCACTCAGTCTCAGAACAAGATTTATCAAGACAGGAGGAACGGAAATTTATTTGCTGGTTCCTACTCCTACTTGTCTCCTAGTTCTCCCTGGTCAAAGTCGTACCCAAAAAATGTTAATTCCTCTGCACATCCAGGTTATTTTACATGGACTCTTAAGGTATCTATTGGGGAAACCAAAGATTCTGTGTTTGACCAAACATCTCAAAGGACTGAGTTACTGGGCTTGAAGGCTAAGGACCATAGTCTCGGGGTTCATTTAGGTGAACTGGTATAACATAGTTCATAACGTTCTACCTCCTAGTTTGGTGAGTAGTGTCTGGGGTCTTAAAAGCTTGTGAGCAGCCATCCGAGGTACAACTATTGGTCTCTTCTTGTCTGGAGCAAAGGGAAGTGAAGGACTTAAGGAAGCAGTTAGTCCACAGGCTTGTAGACTAATGACCCACATGAACCATATCCTCCTCTAGTCTGAGACCAGAAGAACCAGATGGAGCCTGGCTACCGATCTCTCTGACAAGGAACACAACAGAAGGTCCCAGTTAGAATGGGAGAAAAATGTAGAACAAAACTCAAATTCATAAAAAAAGACCAGATTTAGTGGTCTAATAGATACTGGAAAAACCCCTGAGACTATTGCACTAAGATCCCTTTCTAACTTGGAAGCTCCTGAGAACAATTCACTATATGAGATGAGAAGGGCAGCATTTGCTCAAAAGCAAAGATGAGAAGGCAGGGAGGGACGCTGAAACGGGAGGAATGGAAATGGGGAATCCAGAGTGGAAAAGAGGAGAGTGCTGACACGTAGTGTGGGTTGCAAACAGTGTCATGGAAAAAAAATTGTGTATGAATTATTGAATGGGAAATTAATTTGTTGTGTAAACTTTCAGCTAAAGCACATTAAAATCTTTAAAGCACATTAAAATGTCAAAAACAAAACAAAAACAAAGACTTTATGTTCTAATGGGATAAGACCTCATCTCTAAGGAGGCAGAGGCTGTAAGAGAGGAAGTGGTTGTAGTGGTGGCCAGGGTTTATGACCAGAAGACAGCTTGAGCAAACAGCGGGGCACTCCAGCCAACCAGGAAGCAACATGGAAGGCGGATTCGGTATGAGCCCCCCTGAAAACAATTACATAATTTGCCTTGTTAAATAAGAAGATGCAAGAAACTTTTCCAAACCCAGAGGCTTGACTAAGCTCATCTGTTTAGAGAAAAAGTAACCTAGAAAAGAAGTATCTTTTGATTGTCTACCAACTACATGCCATACTTAAAAAAATCATTGATATAAACGACTCTGCATGTTGTAAATGACCAAGATCATTATCATCTAATTGCAATCATTAACATTATCTAGTGGCATTTCTGAAGGGGACCACCTGCCCATTTCTAAACAGATGCACCAAGTGACGGATTGATAAGTAGACCATTACGTTAGGGCACACTTAAATAGGTTAAGAATGTCGTTTGGAATTAGATCAAGGTAAGCTTGCCACAAACTTTCCTGAACAGAAAACATATTTAGAGGGAGAGTTTTTTTTTTTTTAAGGGTTGTTGAAATTTTTGTAACACTTTTTTTTTTCAGTTTCTTAATCTTTTTTTTTTTTTTTTTTTTTTTTACCTGAGAGGACTTAAAAAAATAGATTACAATGAAAAAGAAAACTATGTTAATTCTGACTGGAAAATTAACATAGTTTACACAGGGATTGGGAAAATCAAGAACTAGAGCATGTTAGGGAGTACATTAAAATTGAAGTTTTATTGTAGGAAGATACTTGCCATGAACACGTAGTCTCCCTCTGAAGGAGATAAAAAGACACTACACTAAAAGACGAAGCAAGATAAAGACTGGCTAGCTAGGTCAGTATTGGAAGGTCGACAAACTAAGCATTCAGGGACCAGCTTAGTGACATAACTGCTGACTTGAGAAAAATTAATCTTTCTTTAAAATATTTGATTAAATTCTACAAATGAGAGTCCAACTTAATCAAACCAAATATGTTCCTTCTGAGTAGCATAAACTATACTTTCCCTAGCTTGGCACATAATGTTTTCAGGATGTAGACTGCCCGTTTTACAGTGAAGGACTAATGGAAAATGTACTGAGCAAGATGGTTTTTCCAATGAATTTTGGAAGAAGTTGAGGACGCTAATAGCCTCTTATTTTTCAAACATGCTTAATGATACAATGAATATAAAATAACTCCCTCTACAAATCAACGTGACCTTTTTATAAGAAAAGAGGAACAAAAGGATCCATTACTTTTTGGAAATTTTTGTCTGTAGCAAATACTCCATTGAATTATATCCGCAGAACTTGATAAAGAGTACAGAATGTGAGGTGAAAAAGGCTTTATTTCTTCTTTGCATATATTAATGCTAGACGAGATTATGAAGAAGATATGATTCAAACAATTTTCATGACAGATGTATCTGTGATAAAAACTTGTGACTCTATAGCTATAGAAAACATAGTAGAGTCAATTTTAACATGATTCAAGATCAGTTTAATTGGTAATTGTTAAATAAAAACCAGTGTTAACATAAATTATTAATCTATTTCTACTTCATAATTAGAGAACTGACTATTGTTATGATCTGCTGGACAATCAAGAAGCATAGACAGACAAATTAAAGGAATTTGTCATAAAAAATCTTAAACATTTGTGTAAAAATAGAATGGAAAGTTACACATATCAAAATTACAGACGATATTTAATATAAATTTGCACGTGAGAAATACTTCAGACATCTGGTAAACAAATGACAAATTATAACAATTTGCAAGAACACAATAATACTATGGTATAAAACAAAAGATGAACACTATCAACTCAGCTATGCTATAAGCCTATAAGTCAAGGATTTGGAATATAAAATAACAAGATCAGTTAGTACATAGAAAAATTACAATAATGACTTTTGATGTTCAGACGATCCTTTATGTTACTGCTTTAAGTATTGCTACCTCCTCTACCCATTCCCTTGCTTCTTTTGTTTCAACACCCTGAATTATACTAAGCTTTAAATAATCTTTGAATTTAAGTGATTTAATCTTTTTATGAGCTGCAAATCTGCCATATTTGCTCTGACCTGTCCAGAGAACAATTTTTACCCTGGAGTGCAAATATATTTTGTAATTTTAGGAGGAAGGGGGGGAAGAGAAAGAATAAAAGGCAGGTGAATAAAATTGAATGAGATAATGCATGTGAAGAATTAGCTCTTAGCAGAACACATTGGAATGCTAAAAAAAAAAAATATTATTATTCAAGATTAGATGAAATGAATCTAACGGATTGAAATAATATAAAATTAAATCTTGTGACTATTTATTAGAGAATCCGTACATTTGGATATACATATTTGAGTTAAAATGCTTCAGGTTTAAATCACTTTTATTTTCACACCATCAACTGAGAGCTCTCCGTGAAAGTCCTATTCCAGATACATCATCCTCTCTTAAAGCATTTCATCTTTTATATCATTTCATACATCTATTGACAGAAAAAATATTGTTATAATGTTTTCTTTTTTTTTTGGTCTTACAAGCTAAAAAAAACAAACAAACCTTGAGTATAGATCAGAGTGGCTTTTACTTATTTCATTAAATGTATACACACCCAATTCCAGGCATATGTGTGTGACAAAGAAGAAAATTCATCTCTAAGACACTAGAGAACAATAACTACATATATATATATATATGTATGTATATATGTATGTATATATATATATATGTATCTATGTAAGCCAATGAGGAAATATCTATCTATGTATGTGCCTTGGCAGGGGAAAATGGAAAAGAAGAATTGTATAGGGGGTGTGATTGCAGTCATCATACAGCATAAAATAAAAAAGAAGTGGTCATCATATAAACAAACCAAGCAAATATGTAAGTACCGTAGTCGTTCCCACCACCTGTCTATCAGTTTGTTGTACTATGGTCGCTTGTGTTTTGCTGCGATGCTAGAAGCTATGCTATCAGTATTTTAAATACCAGCAGGGTCACCCATGGCGGGCAAGTTTCAGCAGAGCTTCCAGACTAAGACAGACTAGGGAGAGGGAACTGGCGATTTACTTCTGGAAAAAAAAAAAAAAAAAAGCCAGTGAAAAACTTAAGGATAACATCATAATATTGTATGATATAGTGCTGAAAGATGAGCCCCTAAGGTTGGAAGGCACTCAAAACATGACTGGGGAAGAGCTGCCTCCTTAAAGTGGAGTCAGTCTCAATGAAGTAATCAGAACATGGAGTGTACAAAGTATAAATCAAGGAAAATTGGAAGCCATCAAAAATGAAATGGATGCTTGAAGACAGATATTTTAGGCATTAGTGAGCTGAAATGGACTAGTATTGGCCATTTTGAATTGGATAATCATTATGATCTACTATGCTGGGAATGACAAATTGAAGAGGAATGGCATCATATTCATTGTCAAAAAGAACATTTCAACATCTATCCTGAAGTACAACACTGTCAGTGATAGGATAATGTCCATAAGCCTACAAGGAGGACCAATTAAAATGACTATTATTAAAATTTACACACCAACCACTAATGTCAAAGATGACAAAATTGAAGATTTTTACCAAATTCTGCAGTCTGAAATTGATCAAACAAGCAGTCAAGATGCATTGATAATTACTGATGATTGGAATGTGAAAGTTGGAAACAAAGAAGGATCAGTAACTAGAAAATATGACTTGGTGATAGAAAAGGTATTGGAGATCACAGGATAGAATTCTGCAAGAGCAAGGACTTATTCATTGGAAACATCTTTTGTCCACAACATAAATGGCAGCTATACACATGGATCACACCAGAAGGAGTATACATGAATCATATTGACTACAACTGTGGAAAGAGACAATGGAGAAGCTCAATGTTATCAGTCAGAACAAGGCCAGGGGCCAACTGCAAAGCAGGCCATCAATTGCTCATATGCAAGTTCAAGTTGAAGCTGAAGAAGATAAGAACAAGTCCACAAGACTACAGCCTTCAATATATCCCGCCTAAATTTAGAGACCATCTCAAGAATAGATTGGATGCATTGATCACGAATAAAAGAAGACCATCAAAGTTGTGGGATGACATCAAGGATATAATACATGAAGAAAGCAAAAGGTCTTTAAAAAGATGGGAAAGAAAGAAAAGATCAAAACCGATGCCAGAGAAGACTCTGAAAATTGCTCTTGAACACAGAGTAACTAAGGCAAATGGAATAAATGATGAAATTAAAGGACTGAACGAAAGGTTTCAAAGGGTAGCTTGAGAAGGCAAAGTGAAGTATTATAATGAAATGTGCAAGAATCCAGATTTAGAAAACCAAAAGGGAAGAACAAGCTCGGCATTTCTCAAGTTGAAAGAACTGAAGAGAAAATTCAAGCCACAAGTTGCAATATTGAAGGATTTTATGGGCACAAAGTGGAATGATGTAGGAAGCATTGAAAGAAGGTGGAAGGAATACACAAAGTCACTGTACCAAAAAGATTTGGTTGACATTCAACCATTCCAGAAGGTAGCATATGATCAAGAACCGATGGTACTGAAGGAAGAAGTCCAAGCTGCTCTGAAGGCATTGGTGAAAATCAAGGATCCAGGAAATGACGGAATACCAACTGAAATATTTCAACAAACGGATGCAATGCTTGAAGTGCTCACTCCAAGAAGTTTGGAACAACACAGCTGCCTGGCCAACTGACTGAAAGAGATGTATATTTGTGCCCATTCCAAAGAAAGGTGATCCAGCAGAATGTATAAATTATCAAACAATAACATTAATATCACATGCAAGCATGATTTAGCTGAATATAATTCAAAAACAGTTGCAGCATTACATCAACAAGGAACTATCAGAAACTCAAACCCGGTTCCAAAGAAGATGTGGAATGAGGGATATCATTGCTGATGTGCGATGGATTTTGGCTGAAAGCAGAGACTACGACAAAGATGTTTACCTGTGTTTTATTGACTATGCAAAGGTGTTAGATTGTGTGGATCATGACAAATTGTAGATAACATTGGGAAGAATGGAAATTCCAGAACACTTAATTGTACTCATGTGGAACCTGTACATAGACCAAACAGAACAAGGGGATACTGTGTGGTTAAAAATCAGAAAAGGTGTACATGAGCGTTGTATCCTTTCACCATAGTTATTTGATGTGTATGCTGAGCAAATAACCTGAGAAGCTAGACCATAGAAAAAGAACACCACATCGGGATTGGAGGGAGGTGCATTAACAAACTGCGATATGCAGTTGACATAACCTTGCTTGTCAAAAGTGACGATGACTTGAAGCATTTACTGATGAAGATCAAAGACTACAGCCTTCATTATAGATTGCGTCTCAATATAAAGAAAACAAAAATCTTCACAACTGGATCAATAAGAAACGTCATGATAAACATGAAGATATCGAAGTTGTCAAGGATTTCATTTTACTTAGATCAGCATTCAATGCCCATGGAAGCTGCAGCTAAGCAATCAAATGGCATATTGCCTCAGGCAAATCTACTGCAAAAGACCTCTTTAAAATGGCTTAATCCTATTAGGATTAAGATGTACCTCACCACCATAGTATTTTCAACAGCTTCATATGCATGCAAAAGCTAGACGATGAAAAAGAATGACTGAAAACTGATACATTTAAATTTTGGTGTTGGTGAAGAATACCAACTATACAATGGACTGTCAGAAGAATGAACAGATCTGTCTTGGAAAAAGTACAACCCGAATGTTTCTTAGAAGTAAGGATGGCAAGACTTCATCTCACTTACTTTGGACATGTCATAACAAGGACAAATTCCTAGAGAAGATACCATGGTAGGTAAAGTAGAGGGTCAGTGAGAAAGAAGAAGACCCTCAATGAAATGGATTGACACAGCGGCTGCAAGCATAGCAATGGTTGTGAGGATGGCGCAGGACAAGGCAATGCTTCGTTCTAATAAACATCAGGTGGTTATGAAATGGAATGGACTTGATGGCACTTATCAGTAACAACATATTCATTCAGGTCGTCCTTACTCACAAACCAATAAAATTCACACAGTAAATTTCATCTAAATATATTTTTTCTTTAAGTGTTTAGTTAATTTTTTCTTGAGTTATTGTAACAAACAGAATTCCACTCTGCACTTTAAAACCTGCTTTCAAATTTTTTAGGTGTAAACTCATTCTAAATGTTTATTAACTTTAAGACCCAAAAAAGTAGATCAGAAAAAGGTAGAGATTTTTGAGATATAGATTTTCCTGAGAGAAATTGTTTTTGCATTTTTGCTACTCATTTGGTGACAATGTCAAGTTAAGATTCTCAGTATTTGGGGAAGGTCATTTTATAATTTTAGCTGCTCAAATCTCTTAATTTATTTGTCAAACTGTATAAAAGTAGGTTAATTTTTTTCTTTTTTTAATTGATCAATTTGAGAATTTCAGAACTGCTATAGATGGTTTATAAAATGTTTCAGAAGAAGGTGAATTTTGACTTTCACCAATTCTTTCCCATATCAACAAACTTCTGTGAGAAAAAGTTTGAGATTTTCTTTGTGTGTTTGTTTCTTTATCTGGCTTCATTATAACTGGTATGATTCATATTTAAGAGGAGCGTCTTGGCCTCAAAGACATCAAGCCAATCCTGCTTTACTCTATAAAATAATGTTTTTTATTCTTTGAAGCAAAAAGCTGCATGCCATAGGATATAAAGAATCTGAAATGGTAGAACAACTAGAATTCAGTTTAAGCTTAGAATCCAATAAGAATTAGGAGTGAGTTACAAGCCTTGCTAATTCATTTCCCATCTTCAATTCCAGTTTCTCTTTATAATGCACATTCATTTGTCCTAAAATATATTTTAAAAGAGTAATCTGAAATAGATTTCTTCCTGAAAATTTGTTCTCTATTGTTTTAGAAAGATAGTTAAAGGGAGACATGACTCAGCTTGTCCCTAGTTCAGCTATTATACGATCCAATAGTTAAAAATAAAAATGATAAAATAAAATTTTAAAAAAAGATGTTTTGAGTTTCATTGGGAATAGAAGAGTGAAGAAAGGTGGAATAATCAAGGCTGAACAGAGAGCAAAGGTAGAGAACGGGAAGAAAAAGCATTTTGTGTTTTCACTTCAGGGTTTATTACAAATAGACAGCTATAGCAACATCAGGATTCACTAATATCGCTGTGGAAGAGGTGCATGACTAGATAAATAACTAAAAACACACGCAGTGAAAATATTTGTTTGTTTTTTTCCGCCTCTTCCTGCTCTCCCCTCTGCCTTCATTCATTAAAAATGGAGAGCAAACTAGGTAGAGTAGCTATACCACTATGAGGGTCACCAAAGTCCCGATCATCAAACCCAGCACAGATTGGGGTTATGGGAAGGTTAAGTATTGAAACGGAGAAAATTAACTTGTCAGGCTAAGGCAATGAGGCTAGCTGGCACAGGTTGTGAGGTCCCTCTGTCTGGATGCAGCACACTGACTCAGAGGGATGCCAAGTGGGGAGGAGGTCACATCCCCTGAGGCTTATGGCAATCAGCTGATTTAGCCAGTGGCCCAGGTCAACCTAGTTTTACTAAGTAATATCTCAAACTGAGAGTTATCTGACAAGGTATGTATATGTGGATAAATTCCAGTCAAACTTATCCCAGAAACAAGTACTTTTTCTATTGTGTTAAGTGCAGGAGACCATAGACGTGTGTTTAACTAGATAATGTGCAGTGACACACAACAAAGTGTCTTCTGCTAGATAGTCATGGGAGAAGAAGGAAGAATATTCCTTTACTTTTTAAAAAAATACAGGATGCTGAATTCTCTTCAGTTAAGGTACTAACTAATTTTTAAAGCTACATATTTAAATATGTCTCTGAAGCACACGAAGTTTTATTTTGTTTTTTTGGTTTTTTTTAAATACAACAAGCAGAATATTGACTCTGTGGATTCATTCCCTAGCAAAAGTGGTGAAAATCATAAGAAAAAAACAACTATTCAAGTCTCTGGAACTGATCCTAAGAATATACAGCAAATGCAGAAACATTTACTCAAGAAAATCTACTATGACTCTGTATGAACTTGAGTGTCTGTGTATTTGAACCAAACTTGCTTTTCTCACCCCCCCCAAATATATCTAGACAGAAACTCCACTTCAGATTGTGCAGCCAAAAGCACAGGGCTTCCTCTCCCTTGAGCTCCCAGTCAGAGGGTCATCTCCCTAAGAGGAGCAGGAGTTCAGCATTTCTTAACCTGCCCCCAGCTACTTGTTGCTAAGGCTAAGTTCGGGTGAGTACAGCCCAGAGGTGGAGGTTCCCTCTTCCACGCTGCCCCACTCATGGGATGTAGGCTCTAACTTGAGCATGATCTCACCGAGAATACCTGGACCCATCACCCTTGCTTTGGATAGAAAAGTGTGATTCCACACTGAGAGAGGTAAGCAACCCCCCTCCCTGACCCAAATTGAGTGCTCAGCTCCTAAAGCAGGGGTATCACTCAGAGAAGTGCACCATTGTCTCCACCACCAACTCCAGAGTCCTAGCTCAGAGATTTTTCCTTGGGGGTGAGTGTGGCAAAGGGCGAGAGAAGCACAGAACCTGAGAAACAGACAACTGGGAGGTATCCACCTGAAGTTAGAACAAATCTCAAACACTAACCTGAAACTACTGGTCAACTGGAAATACTTGAAAAGAGCCAGAATGTAATTTGTTGGATTAGTTGTAGAGAAATTTAGGGCCCAGAGCACTTTTGAAAACAATACAGAAATCAGCTAGCACTCTATGGAATTTAACAGCTGGTGTGATTAGGGAAGGAGACAAAGAAAGCCTTACGGAAGCCACTGCCATCACAGGATGACTTGGGCATACCCAAGGCTGAACTCCTCTGAGAAACAACATCAGAGACTTAACATGTCAGTGGGGAAATCGTTGTTACCAGTTGCAGTAATTCCAACTCATGGTGACCTTACGTGTTACAGAGTAGAGTTGTTCCGTGGGGTTTTCTTGTTGTAATCTGACAGAAGCAGATTACCAGCCCTTTTCTTCCATGTTACTTACTGCTGGGTGTGTTTGAACTGCCAGCCTTAGGTTAGCAGTCTAGCACAAACTATTTGTGCTACCTAGGGACTCTTCTGAGGAGAAGAGACTTAACATGTCAGTGGAGAAACAGACTTCACTAGAATAGTCCAGCCAGTTAATAACAGATAAACAAGCGAATAACAATAACAGGCCCTCTGGGTGGGTGAACCAGTACCCAGAGTTGCTACAATATGTTATCTAAGATCTCCAGTTTCCAACAAAAACATTAGGAGACATGCAAGGAAACACGATAGCATGGTTATGACCCATGAGGTGGGGGCAAATAAAACTGCCTTTCAGAGTAACTAGATGTTATATTTAACCAAGACTTCAAAGTAGTGTTGCCTGATTAGAGTCCGTGTCCTGGAGCAATCCAGTCAATGAAACTTACTCCAAGTCAGAAAGATTATTTAGGAAGTAATACCAACAGGGAGTCCGGCAGCAACACAGGCTGTCATTATGGAGTCCCAGAAGGCAATTTTACATTAGAGCTTATATATCGTTGTCATAAGGGGGACATAGTGTCTTTTAGGCATGTAGCCCACAGATGGCATGGATGGATGAATTATTAATTACAGGATAATTACAAGAGACTCTTTATCAGACTAAAGAGATACATGGTGGGCATCTCCTTGTCAGGCTAAAGATTTACAGACCAGACATCTGGGCTCTAATCTTTACATGGGGCGGTCATAAGTCACAGGTGCTGGACAGAACAAAACAAAGCCATTAACAAAAGTATGCAGAAAGGAAAAGACAGGCAGCAAGAAACTTACAGGTTCATAATGGCGTTACTTACGTCAAGCTCTCAATCACCCATTTTGAAAAGGAGGAAAACATGTTATGGAGTATTGGGGTCACAGTAGCCATAATAAATATGCCCAAAGAACCAATGGAAATCATCATTAAAGAAGTGAAAGGAGGGCTAATGACAACTTTTCATCAAATGGAGAATAGCAATAAAGAAATAGAAATTATAAAAAAAGTATAAATTCTGGAGTTGAAAAGTATAATAATTGAAACAAAAAATTCACTCAACAGTAGGTTTGAACCGGAAAAATAATTTTCAAACTAAGAGATAAATCCACACAAAAAAACAAAGGTCACTAGTAAAGGTGATTAAACCAAAAACAAATCCACTCATTGCCGTCAAGTCAATTCCAACTCATGGTGACCCTATAGGACAGAGTAGAATTACCCCATAGGGTAAACGTGATTACATAATTATAAAAACCAATAGAAGCACATAATTTTTTCTCCTTTCTTTTCTTGGCTGATTTAAAAAGTAGTTGTATAAAACACTATGTATATAATGTATAACATACATAAATGCAATATGTTTGCCCATAATAGCACAAAGGAGGTGAGTGGAAGCAAAGCTGTATTTGGATAAGAAAATGACTCCATGTTAACTTGAATCCATAGGAACAAATAAAGAGAACAAGAAATGATAAGTGAAAAGATTAGTATAACAAAAGCTATAAACATGTATTTGTTCTCTCAACTTCTTTAAAAGACATAAAATTATATAAAGTTATAATTATAACAAAGTATTATTGAGTTTGTAACATTTATAGATGTAATATATCTAACAATACTATCACAAAAAAGGGTGAGACAGAATAGAATTACTAGGGGTAACATTTCTATATCTCACTTGAATTAAGTTAACATAAATCTGAAGCTATGTCTGATGGGATAATACGTATATGGGAAGCCCTGGAGAAACTTCTCAGGAAACACCTAAAAAGTTATTGTGAAAAAAAAAGTATTAAAGAGTTTCAAAAGCTATATTAGAAAATATTCACTTAATGCAAAGGGTGGCAGTAAAGAAGAAAAAGAGAAACAAAAAAATACATGAGCCATATAGAAAACAAAAAGTAAAACGACAGGCATAAATCCCACTGCATCAATAATAATATTAAATGTGAATGGATTAAACAATCCAATCCACAGGTACAGACTGTCAGACTGGATAAAAAAACAAGATCAACTATATGCTGTTTACAAGAAACAACTTTAGACTCACAGATACAAAGAAAAAGAAAAGAAAGTAAAAGGATGGAAGAAGATACATCATGCAGTCAGCAACCACAAGAAAGTTGGAATGAGTATACTAGTCTCAGAAAAAATAGACTTTAAAACAAGAAATATTATTAGAGATTAAGAGTGACATTTTATACTGATAAAATATAACAAATATAACACTGATAAGCATATATCATATAACATTCTTCAAAATATATATCATATAACATTCTTCAGAATAGACTGTACGCTAAACTATGAAACAAACCTCAGTAGATATAGAAGGATAGAAATAATACAAAGTTACATTATCTAGCCACAATGGAATGAAATTAGAAATCAATAAGAGAAAAATATTTGAGAAACTTGAAAATATGTGGAAATTAAACAAAAAAATCCTGAATAACCAATAGGTCAAAGAAGAAATCAAAAGGGAAATTAAAATAATGCTTTAATATAAATGAAAATGAAGGCACAACATACTAAGACTTATACGACACAGCTAAAACTGCTTAAAGGAAAAAAATATATAGATTTAAATGCCTATGGTAAGAAAGAGGAAAGATCTCAAATCAATAACCTAAACTTCTACCTTAAGACACTGGAAAAAGAATAAACTAAACATAAAGCAAGCAGAAGCAAGGAAAATTATTAATAAAGATTAGAGTGGAAATTAATGAAATAACCATAAAAACAAAAGAGAAAATTAATGAAACTAAAAGACAGTTCTTGGAAAAATTCAACAAAATTGACAAACTTTAGCTAGATTGACCAAAAAAAAAGAAGACTAATATTACTAGAATTAGAAATGAAAGTGGATGCGTTATTACTAAAAAAACAAAACAAAACAAAACAAAAAAAACCTCATTGCCTTTCAAGTTGTGCAAAAGGAGAAAAGGTTAGAACTCCCCTTGACAAGGATGGAAGAGGCCCTCGGGCCTTACAACACATATAGTGTTAAAGCATTACCACCAAATTTGTGGCATCTAACCACAGTTTTGACAGACCCCTGGTGGCAAAGTGGTTAAGGGCTTGGCTGCTAACCAAAATGTGGGCAGTTCAATCTACCAGCTGCCCCTTGGAAACCCTATGGGGCAGCTCTACTCTGTCCTATAGGGTCACTATGAGCTGGAATTAACTAGACGGCAACGGATTGTGAACAATTAGAAGCTAATAAATTAGGTAACATAGATGAAATGGGCAAATTATTAAAAATATAGAAACTGATTTAAGAAGATTCAGACAATCTGAATAAACTTATAACATGCAGAAAGTAATATTGAATTAGGAAAAACAAAAAGTATCCACGAAGAAAAGTCCGGGCCCAGACGACTTCACTGATAAATTCTACCAAACATTTAAAGTAAAGTTAATAGTAAGTCTTCACAAATTCTTCCAAAAATAGAAGAGGAGGCAGCACTTCCCAACTCATGCTACGAGGCCAGTATTACCTGCAAACCAATACCAGACAGAGATATCACAAGTAAAGAAAACTACAGGCCGATACCTCTTCTGAATATGGACATAAAAATTGTCAATAAAATACCAACAGAATTCAGCAATGCATGAAAAGAATTATACATCATGATCAAGTCAGATTTATCCCAAGTATGCAAGTTTGGATCAACATCTGAACATCAATTAATATAACATGCCACACCAATAGAATCAAAAGCAAAAACCACATGGTCATCTCAATAGCCACAGCCCGACACTCTTTTATGATTTAAAAAAAAAAAACCCTCGATAAACTAGGAATAAGAAGGAACGTCCTCAACATGATAAAGGGCATCTATGAAAAACTGACAGCTGACAACGTACTTAATGGTGAATGATTGAATGTTTTCCTGCTAACATCAAGAGCACGGACTTGGAATATTCCAGCATCTACAACCTTGTGAAGCATTTCCTTGATACAAATCTCTCTGTGTATATTTACATGTTTTACTGGTTTTGCTTCTCTAGAGAACCCAGCCTAAAACTGGTGGAATTAGTGGCAGTTATGTTAATGAGGCAGGACTCAATCTATAAGATTAGGTTGTATTTTAAGTCAATCTCTTTTGGGATATGAAAAAGAGCAGAGAGACGGGGACCTCATACCACCAAGAAAGCAGCACTGGGAGTAAAGTGTGTCCTTTGGACCCGGGGTCCCTGTGCTTAGAAGCCCTTGATCAGGGGAAGAATGATGACAAGGACCTTGCCCCAGAGTTGACAGAGAGAGAAAGCATTTTCCTTGGGTTGGCACCCTGAATTTGGACTTCTAGCCTCCCAAACTGTGAGAGAGTAAATTTCTCTTTGTTACAGTTATCCATTTGTGGTATTTCTACTGTAGCAGCACTAGATGACTAAGAGACAACGCAACGTAACTGAACTCAAGTCAACTCAATTCATTTCAGTTCAGTTCTGCTCTATCCTGTTTTCTTCTAACACATTTTTTGTTTAAAAATACAAAGTTTAATGAACAGTTGAGTCTATCTTGACTAGAACTGACATTTGCTGGTGGAGGGTGAGGGGATATTCTCAGTCTAAAGCAAATCTCATTTACTATGTCAACAACTAGATGAGTGCTAATTCATTATTTTTAAATCTCCTCTCCAGTAATTAAATTAGTCATGGGTAACACACCAATCTTTCAGTTCCTAATATTAAAAAATACAAGAATTCAAAGAAAATTCACACTGACATTTCTTTTTATTCAGTGTGATTGAAAAGTTCTAATCTATTCATATGACAGCTAGGAAATTATCACAAGGTGACTATGAGTATGAATTTTCTAGTACTAATGTCACAGACTTTTTTTTGGAGTATTTTGAATCTTAAAAAAGCATTTTGCTTCATTTGATATATGCAGACAGTATCTACATATCAATCATTGTGGGTCATCATATTTAATCCACATTCCTCCTGTTTCCATGTGAAAGAACTTCCACTAGAGTAACACTTCTGGCTCCTTATTCCCCTTGAGCTCCTCACTTACTTCTCCCAAGAGGAAAAAGCCTCTTTCCTGGCTGATGAGTTTGCAAGAAGGGGATGGACATGGTTGGCTGGCCACTTCCTCTTCATCTGGTGGAATTAGCCTGCCAAGAGAGTCAATTTTGAGCTGCTCTCATCCTCTGTGGGGAGGGTTGTAGACAACCAACTCTCCCTAAGACTGACTTAATCAGTCTTTCTCTTTCTGAGGTGACGTCTTAACAAACTCATTTATCCACAAATCTAAAACCATGTCATATTTAGTAACTCCTAAATTTTATTTAATATTCACCAACCATGCAGTGAGGTAGATATCATAATTGTAGTTTTACAGATGAGAAAACTAGGTTTCAGAAACATGGCTAGAACATATGACTAGCAAATTATAGAGGTCAGTCTTGATCTTATTCAGAGTCTTCAAGGGGATCAATTAAAGAGTAACATACCCCTTTCTGTGACCCAGTTCTGAGCAAATTGAGAAATAAATCCACGAGTGTTAGAGGTGTAGATATCAATTTCACTACTAATAAGAGTCAAATTGGAGCTCACGTGCTTATTAATACCAAATCCCACAGTAAAGCAGATTTGCCTGCACAGGACTGAGGCAGGCCTTTCACTCCTAAGCTTTGCTACTCCCTTTCTCCTTCACCCTATCTTTCCCATGCCCCATAAGTGTAAAGCTTAACTAGTAACTAGTCTAGACTCTAGAGAAACTGAGGAGAAAGCTTGCTCCCTGTGTAGCTTGCTCTCACGGTTAGAATGGCAGAGAGGACATGACTATGCCAGGTTTCTTCTTCACTAATTTGTCAATCAAGATAAATAACCGCTTTCCCTGGGGTGGAGTGAGTGAAAGGTCAGAGAGAAGCTATAAGATAACTCTAAACAGCTCTGAATCCACATGGAAGAAAATATCAGGAGTAAGGAACAAGCATTGTCCTCCAACATTCCCCAGATTGAATTGTCTCTTAAACTATTAAACTCAAATAATAATTTTATGGTTGTCCCTCAGAGGAAGAGATGTACAAGCTATTAGGAAAGTTTTGCTCTCATCTTCATGAGGTCGTTCCCCAAATTCTTACCACCTGCCCTTTGTGGATTCTCCTGGGACCCCTGGGCCACTGTAGAATTTGCCTCCTGAATATCTGGAAATGGATACGTACATTTCATTAAATAAATCCATTTTAAGGTCAGTCTATACAAAGCTGAAAATTCATTCTCTATTCAGTTTCCATTTCCAAATTATGTCTACCTAATTTTCCAACAGCATGTCAGAGGTTCTGCAATGAGATTAAAAGACAACATGCAGACAGTATAAAAGTTCTCCAGTAATAAGACGCCAACACCATAGCAATACCCCAAATATGAACATAAAGACGCCTACAATTATAAAAGTCTCAGAGCAAAACTGAAGTTCAAAGATTAAATCTCCTTTCAAGTTAAAGTCAAAATATATTAAAGTCCAAATGAATTGAAGTTTGATGGCAAATTATTTTCCCTAGGGAAATTAAATGTTCAAAGTTTAACATTTCTAAATTGAAATTAAGACCCCAAACCATCCTCCCAAATTTATTATGCAGCTCAGCCTCAATTAGGGGGATTATGGATGCCTGGGTAGCTTTGGCCTTTCAGCAACTGCCTTCTGAGTTGTCTCTGATAGGAATGTGTGTAGTTCCTGCATTTAGGGCTTCAGAATTTGTAATGTAAAGTCTCTGATATACATCATTTTAAAGAACCAAAGAGTTAATAAGAAACCTGAAATTAATGCAGCATTGACTTCATACCCACGAAATTTAGAAAATAAGCCAATCTAGATTAGTCATCCACACAAAATTATGTTCCCAGAAACCAGGACTTAGTGTTACCAAACACCACAGTAGAGAGATGCTGCCCAGTCCGTACCAGTCCATGACCCATGACCTACGAACTTAAACTCCATTAGGAAAAATCTTCCAGCATGAGGCTAATTTAGGTATCACACGTTTATGTATCTGGGGCTTTGGGAGTGGGGTGGGAGATCCACCTGTGCATACTACTTTCTCTGTCAGAAAATGACGATTGAGCCATTGCTGTCATTTCACAAAGTTGAGAAATTTGCGTTGTTGACAGCCCCAAACATCAGGTCTTAGTTAAGGTGCCCTTCTAGCCATTTAGTAGTGTATTCAAAACCTCTTGATTTCTCGATTAAGTGTAGGCTCTATCAAGTGCCACAGCTTCCTCTTTCTTTTGTTGGCATGCAGGCATTCCTGGGCCACTACTGTGACTGCCATACCTTTTCATTTAGGCCAAAGAAAACTGCTTCCTAGACTATGTGTTTCATTTTCTCCTTCATATGTGATTAACCAGTCTAGACTCAAGGGAGCTTGTGGATAAGCCTCATGAATCCAAGGTTAATCTTGGTGTAGTTCCCTTTATGGGCTTATGGGCCTGAAGACAATTCAAAAAAAAAAAAAAAAATACATATATATATATATATATATATATATATATATATTATGGGAAGTGTACCCATGCCTGGCACTAAAAATTTAAAGCCAGAACCTCATTAGTGCTTTCTGTAACACTGGAAGAACTCAGCTGTCTTTCACTCTAAAGCAGCAAATATCTTTCTGTCCACCAATGCCTGTAAGACCTGTAGCAACTGAACTTTGCCTCAGTCACCACTACTTTGAAAAGTTGTGCCTGCGTTTTATAGTGAGCTGCACCACATGAAACTTGCTGAGACTGTCCCAGGTGGTCTCTGTTGCTAGGCCCCGCAGGCTGCCAGTGATTTGACTGAGGCCAAGGCCGTTTGCTTAA
This sequence comes from Dugong dugon, assembly GCA_030035585.1. Lineage (NCBI taxonomy): Eukaryota > Metazoa > Chordata > Mammalia > Sirenia > Dugongidae > Dugong > Dugong dugon. The sequence goes on from CM057465.1 coordinate 14,136,029, forward strand.
GTTCCTGTCTCTATAGAAACAGCCATTTGCCTTTGGACAAAGCTGCCATAACTATTTTCATCCATCAAGGTCAAAACACCCTATTTCCTAAAGCTTAATACTTTTCTAATGTCACAACAGTTAAATGCTAGCCCCATATATACTGCAAGAAAAAGAAAAAACAAAGAAAACCACAAAACAAAACAAATTCAAAATGTCCAGTCCAAATAGTAAAGTTCAAAGCCCAGAGTTGTAGGTCTTGCCCCTCCCTCCCTCCCTCCAGAGTTTTTCGTCTCCCATTACACCCTTTCATTTTATTTCTCAGAGTTCCCGGTCCATGCACCAATTGTTGAGAATTTTGGGGGGAAAAGGATCCATTCACAGTACTCATTTTCCATAACTAGGATCTGAACAAATTCAGAATTAAAAGAAAAAATACAGATGAGTTAAAAAATATCAACTTTATTTTTGGTAAATGCAAAATTGGAGTGCATGGTTTATAGGTACCATCAGGTGGACTTTCTACTACTAAATATTATAATTAGACAGAACTACCCACTGGGCTGCAGGTAGCACTGGACTGGTTTGAGGCTGAGTTAGAGTAGTAGAGGAAGCTTGTGCCCAGCTCCCAAGAGGATGAAGGGACGCGCTAAGCTGAAAATGCCATTTGTTCTTTACAAATTGAGCAATCTGGTAAGTCTTTTCCTTTCCCCAGGGAGGAGTGAGTGCTGCTAATAAACTCTACGCCTAAGAAAGAAAATATCTTGAGTGAGGAATAAACGCCTTAGTCTACCCCTTAATAGATGGAAATCCTTGTGACTCCCAAGCTTTCCATTATATAGCAACTATTTTCCTACTGCCAAAGGGTCTGTTTGTGCTATTGTTCAGATGCATATCTAACATATAGGCGTTATCTTTAAACAGTCTTTACATACTCTACCATGGGCTATATGTTTGTAAAACTATATACAGGACTGGCAAAATATACTCGGTTACTAGAACTCAGTTGAGGCCATTGACAAGATTGTGAAATGAGGCGACGAAGTTAACTGGTCCCATGGCAACGTGCCTTTACCTTAGCCCCAGAATGCCAACTTGTGAATATGGCCCATGGGGACCGCTGGTATTATCACTTCTCCCTTCCGACAAACTTCTGGGATTAAAATAGGAAACAAAGTCAAGGAGAGCCCATGCATGTGAAAGGCACTGCCGCATAATTAAAGTGTCAAGTCAAGCCAAGTCAGTTGCCATAGAGTCGATTCCGACCCATAGCGACCCTATAGAACAGAGTAGAAATGCTCTATGGGGTTTCCCAAGGAGCGGCTGGTGGGCTTGAACTGCCGATCTTTTGTTTAGCAGCTGTAGCTCTCAACCACTGAGCCACCAGGGCTCCAATTAAAGTCTCCGATTAATTCTCCCTCTCCTTTTCTTTTGAAAAGAAACATTTTTTTTTAAATTTTATAGTGTTTTTGGTGAAAGTTTACAGCACATATTAGTTTCTCATTCAAAATTTATACGCAAATTATTTTGTGACATTGGTTGCAATCCCCACAATGTGACAACACTCTCTCCCTTTCCCTTTTCACCCCGGGTTCCCTGTGTCCATTCATCCGGTTTTCCTGTCCCTTCCTGCCTTCTTGTCTTTGCTTTTGGGCAGGTGTTGCCCATTTGGTCTCATATACTTGGTTGAACTAAGAAGCATGTTCCTCACCTGTGTTATTGTTGTGTTTTTTTTTTTTTTTTTTAATAGGCCTCTCTAATCTTTGGCTAAAAGGTAAACTTTGGAAGTGGCTTCAGTTCTGAGTTAGGAGGGTGTCCAGGGGCCATAGTCTTGGGGGTTTGTCCAGTCTGTCAGACCAATAAGTCTGGTCTTTTTTTGTAAATTTGAATTTTGTTCTACATTTTTCTCCTGTTCTGTCCAGAACCCTCTATTGTGATCCTTATCAAAGCCATTAGTGGCATTAGCTGGGCATCATCTAGTTCTTCTGGGCTCAGGCTGGTGGAAGCTGTGGTTCATGTGGTCCATTAGTCCTTTGGACTAATATTTTCCTTGTATCTTTGGTTTTCTTCATTCTCCTTTGCTCTGAACGTGATAGGACCGATAGATGTATTTTAGATGGCAGCTTGCAAGCTTTTAAGACCCCAGAGGCTCCTCACCAAAGTAGGATGTAGAAGGTTTTTTAAAAGATACATTCTTAATATATTTGAGGATGGAAACAAATGAGTTGTAACTTTATTCTTTATGCTGAAATAACTTCCTTTATTTAAAGGTTTGATGACACTTGGTGGTGCATAATAATTATAGTTGTAGCTTGCAATAAGCCATTTCCAACTTCCTTCTTCTCTATTTCTTAACAGAAGAAATCATAAGAAATTCATCAGAATAATGCAAGCAGTATTTATTTGACTATGCTTATTGATTCTGATTTGAGCCACAGAAATTCTCTTCCTTATTGTTTGAGGTCTGCCATTTGTAAAAGAAAAGGAGCAAGCTGGAATTATTAGTACTAGGGAATTGGAAAGCAAATAATGCTAATGGAATAAATAATACATCCTTTATTAGAAGCATTCTTTAGGGATTTATACAAAATGAATTTACTAGCTTCAACAGCATAATATTTAGCAACCTCCAACAAGTTTCAGGGACAGATAACTAGTTTGTGACTCAACAAGGATTCTTGTTATACTGCCTAAATTAGACAGCATATTAAAAATTAATGACAGACCAATTTCCTACAATTATACTTTTATCTGGGGAACAGACTGTCTGGTTTTCATGATATTAGTAACTTTTGTCTGGGCATCTTCTTTAAAATTCCAGCTGGGTTTGTCAGTGAATGTTTTTTCCACACATGAGCACATAGATAAGCAGACATACTTAAATGGGTATAGAACATAAGATGATAAACGTTTTGGAATGAACTGAATTTATCTGTCAGTGGTAGTAATTTCAGGTGTCTGTGTGGCGGATGCTGGGATGAACTGTCTATACTCGCCTTCAAGAAGAAAGAGTGATTCCAACAGCTGCTGAGACCTCTGCTAGAATTCACTCTCCAGTTGCCAACTCCTGAAGGGGTTTGCCTCAGCTGAGGAAAATGGCCTCACCCAGTTCACATCTACCACTGGCAGCCCATGTCTGATGGCTGATTAATGTGGAGATATAAAACCTAAGTATCCTGCCCCCAGGTTGGGATAACTTTCAAGGGACATCCCAGCCCCACTTCCTGTGGAGTTGTCTGAGAACTTGACTGGGACTGAATTACAGCTCAGTTTATTCCTCTGCCCAATCTTGCTTCCTTCTCTTCCTTCCACAGGTACTCTTTCACCTCCCTAATAAATGATCTGCATGCTAATGAATATCTTGGCATCTGCTACTTGGAAAACCAGACTGAAACAGGCTATCAATATAAAATTATACTCTGAATGAAATTTTTATATACACACACACACACACTTAACACCTACTCTTACACATCATCTGTTGGCACAAGGGGAAGACAGCAGAAATTTAGGCCTCTTTTGTGCCTACTCACTTTACTGTATCTCTGAGCAAGAACAGTGTTGCTATGGGTTATCCAATACAGGGATATTTTATTGGGTACAATTTCAGGGGCTTTATGCTAATAAATTTGGCAGTTTAGATACCTTGCAAAACATAAAATTCCAAATTTGACAGAAAAAATAAATAGAAAATCTGAATAGCCCTATATATATCAGATATTCCTAATTTAAATTCCTAATTTAAAAATTCTCCACAGAGATAATCTGTATCCAAATAGCTTTCCTGATAAATTGTGCCAAACATTTAAGAACAAAATAATCCCAACTTTACACAAAATCCTTGAAAAAGCAGTAGACAGGGGAACACTAGCCACTATATTTTCTGAGGCTAACATTACACTGATAATGAAATTATAGAAAAATATTACAAGAAAAGAAAACTACCAATCAGACCAACATCCCTCAAATAAATGTATAAAAATTCTTATCCAAATATTAGCAAATGAAATCCACCAAAATATATATTTTAATTAATCAAAAATAATCCACCATGACTAAGTGTCATTTATTCCAGAGTTTCAAGGTTGGTTTAGCATTGGAAAATCAATCAATATATTTGTTTTGGGGTGTCCCCAAACACCTTCAGACTGAGATTCTCTATAGGACTCAGAAGTTGTTATACTGGTGGGTTTGGTTTACTAAAGCAAAAGGATACCAATCAAAATTAGCAAAAGGAACAGGTATATGGGACAATATCCAGGAAAAACCAGACATAAGTTTCCAGGTGTCACCTCCCAATGGAGTCCTGTGGTTGTCGTTGTTGTTGGGTACGTTCAAGTCAATTCTGACTCATAACCACACCATTTGACAGAGTAGAACTGCCCCATAGGGTTTTCTAGACGGTAATATTTAAGGAAGCCCATCACCAGGTCTTTCTCCCATGCAGCCACTGGTTGAGCTCGAACCAGCAACCTTTTGTTTAGCAGATGAGCCTTAAAAATTGCATCACCAGTGCTCCTTGGAGGCACATGGGGACATGCTTAATTCTCCCAAAAATGATGTATGACAAGACATGTGAAATGTTGCCCACCAGAAAAGCTCACCTGAACCTTGGTGTCCAGGATTTTTATTGAGCATTTGTCAGGGACACATGGCAGTGCCCCTGTGACTGAGCTCAGCTACTCAGATCCAAGCCTCCTCTTCCCCTGAGCAAAAACAGGCATTCCCATAAATCACATTGTTCTTAACTGGTACAGCACGACCCAAGGCCTCAGGCATACAAAAACACTCTAACAGAATATTCCAAAGGCTCATAGGTTATCTTCTGTGATGGTTGAGATTGTGTGTCAACTTGGCTGGGCCATGATGCTCTGTGTTTTAATGTAATCACTCCCATGATTGAATATACTGTGAGTAGCCAATCAGATGAAAGGGAGTCTCCTTGGGGGTGTGGCCTGCATTTGTATATAAGCAGACGTTCTGGCTTTTTGCTCTCACTGGATCCTGCGGCTGCTTCCTGTCGTCTCACCTCCCGTTCTTGGGACTTGAGCTGTCAGCTTATCTGCCGAACCTGGGATTCGTCAGTCTGCACAGCCGGTGAATGGGAGCCCTGCTCTCCGACCTTCTGATCTTGGGCTTGCCAGCTTCTGCAGCTGTGTGACTTGGGAGAGGCCTCTACCCTGATCCACGGACTTGGGACGTTCTAGCCTCTACAATCGCGTGAGCTGTTTCCTTGATATAATCTCTCTCTATATATATATATTTATACACTTTACTGGTTTTGCTTCTCTAGAGAACCCAGCCTAAGACACCTTCCAAGAGCCAATCAAAAGACACCACTAAGGTTAAATCCTTCACTTTTTTGAGAAGAAAAACTTATCCTAAACAAAAGCTTGTCTATTGAGGAAACTGAAAAAATGCTAGAGAAAAAATTTCCCATCTGCAAGTCAATTTTTGGCTTTATGAAACATGTCTTATTATCTCAGCCTGGTTTTGCAGTCTCTGAAATACTTTCTTAAATAAAAATCATCTTGCCTGTTCTAAAGGGATATCACCAAAGCAAAACATTAAGTAGGAAGGTAAAGCTCACGAAAAAATATCATCCATAGAGAAAGAATGAGTACCAAGTTAGGCATAATATTTAGCAACCTCTAAAAAGTTTCAGGGAGAGATACTGCTCTGTGACTCAACAAGGATCCTATCTTGGTATTCATACACTCTGCTTTCTCCATTATTTTTATCAGAATACTGCACTCAACAAAAGAAAAAAAAAAGATACTCCTGAAGACAGGCCTGTCTTTTAAATATGCAGGGTTTTGAGTAACCCAGGCCTGCTGAGTTAACCAGTATTTCACCATATTAACAGAATAAAGGAGAAATATATATGATCATGAAAATACAGAAAGAAAATAAAAAGTTTGACTATATCCAAACCCACTCAGGGTAAAACTCTCAACAAACCAGGAATAAATAAACTTCTTTAATCTGATTAAGGTATGTATGAATTCTGTACAAAAAAACATCATACTTAATGGTAAAAGACTAAATACTTTTTCGCTAAGATTGGGAGCAAGGCAGGGTGTCTGCTTTCACCACCTTGGCTTCAGCATTATACTGGAGATCCTTTACAGTGCCAATATGGCAACAAAGAGAAATAAAAGACATGGATTTTCTTTTTTTATTGTACTTCAGGTGAAGGCTTGCAGAACAAATAGTTTCTCATGAAACAGTAGTACACATATTGTTTTATGACATTGGTTAACAACCCCACAACAAGACATGGATTTTTTTTGAGGAAGAAAATAGAAATTCCTTATTTGCAAACTGGAAAGTTTGTCTTGTTTTATTGTTTGAAATATGTTTGTTGTTTGGTTTTTAATCTTTAGGGATTCAGATTATGTAGTGTTGGATCTGCCTTGACTGTCTTCTCTTTCCACCACTTTCTCTCTGATTATTTTCTGTCTTCATTTCTTCTTTTGATTTGCTTACTTGGTTGTTTTCATAACTTTCTTTGATGGACCTTATTAAATTTTTAGTTCAATCTCTTTTTTCCTGTGCATTATGTAATTGGACATATATAATTTAGTTTTTATTGTAAGATAGTTTGGTCTTTCTCTTCAATTTCTTTCTGAATTTAGACAGATATTTTTATCTTCCTAGTTTTGCCCTGTTTCTATCTTGACTTTTTAAGTTTCTGATTTAGGTGTTTTGTTATATATCTGAAAATGCTTGTCTCAGAATACTTGATTCAGGTTGAAGTGCTGTGATAAAGTTTTGTTCTGTTTTTTTTTTTTTCTCTGAGGGAGGATGACTTTTCATCAACTGGATGTTTTTAAATTTGCATTTTCTATTTTCTTATACCATAGTTACTTACACAAGTAGCCTGACTCTTTCTGTTTATATTTGGACGGGCAATAATAATTTGTACACATATGGGTAAGAGTTTTGGAGAATTTACAACATTCCTAGCTCTGAATTGTTAACCTATCTCTTAACAAACGGCTTTTGGGAGGGGGCTGTTGGGAAAAGCATTGGTGTGTTTTTGGATTTTGTCATTCTCTTTCGTTCCTTTGAGACCCATAATTCCTCCCCTTACTTTCTTTTCCTTCATAACCAAATCCCAAAAGGGACTTTCCCAACCCTATTCACTTCTTTCTCTCCCAGAAGAATTACTGTTTGAATTTGCTTCTTCAGATCCTGCATTCTTTCAAGTGCCTTTTCTGTAGGTAGTGTTAAGATCTACTAGGTTTCAGATCTGTGGTCAGAATTTTTTTTTTTTTAAATATTTTATTGTACTCCAGGTAAAGGCTTACATAACAAATAGTTTCTCATGAAACAGTAGTACACATGTTGTTTTATGCCATTGGTTAACAACTCCACAACATATTAACCCTCTAAATTCTAAACCTTTTTTTTTTTTTTTTTTGGTGAAAATACACATAGCCAAAGATACACCGTTTCAAAAATTTCTGCATACACAGTTCAGTGACGTTGACTACGCTCTTCCAATTGTGCTGTTATTCTCACTTAAGATGAAGGCTTACAGAACAAAATAGTTTCTCATTTAACAGTTACTATAAATGTTGCCCTATGACAATGGTTAACAATCTCACAACACATCAACAATATCCTTACTCAATCTTGTGTTCCCTATCACCAGCTTCCTTGTCCCATTCTGCCTTCTGGCCCTTGTCACTGGACTCCTGTACCTCGTTAGTCTCATTTGGTTTTACGGGGCTGTCCACTCCCAGGCTGAACAGTGAACCTCGGAGGTAACTTCACCACTGAGCCAAAAGGTTGTATGGGGGCCATACTCTCGAGGTTTCTCCAGTCTCCTTTAGGCCAGGAAATCTGGTCTTTTTTTTTCTGTGAGTTAGAATTATGCTCTACATTCTTCTCCAGCTCTGTCTAGGACCATCTGTTGTGATCCTGGTCAGAGCAGTCAGTGGTGGTAGCTGGGCACCATCTAGCTGTACTGGCCTCAGTCCGATGGAGGCCTTGGTAGCTGTGGACAATTAGTCCTTTGGACTAATCTTTCCCTTGTATCCTGTTCACTTCATTCTCCCTTGCTCCCGAAGGGATGAGACCAGTGGAGTATCTTACATGGCCACTCACAGGCTTTTAAGACCCCAGTCACTACTCAGCATTGTCTTTATAAGCTGTGTCATGCCAATTGAGCTAGATGTTCCCCAAGACTATGGTCCCCAGAGCCCTCCGCCCAGCAACTCAGTCACTCATGGAGTTTGGGTGTGTCTATAGGGCCTCCATGACCTTTCCTTGTGCAGGTTGTGCTAGTTTCCCCTGTATTGTGTACTGTCTCACCCTTCACCCAAGATACCACTCATCTATTATCTATTTAGTATTCCTCCCCCCCCCCCCATCCCTGGTAACCAACAAAGATTGTTACATTTTGTGTGTGAACTTTTTCATGGGTTTTTACAATAGAGGTCTCATACAATATTTGTCCTTTTGTGATTGACTTATTTCACTCAGCATAATGTCTTCCAGTTTCATCCATGTTATGAGATGCTTCACAGATTCATTGTTGTTCTTTCTTGTTGCATAGTACTCCATTGTGTGTATGTACCATAGTTTGTTTATCCATTCATCTGTTGATGGGCACCTACGTTGTTTCCATCATTTTGCTATTGTGAACAATGCTGCCATGAACATAGGTGTACATATGTCTATTCGAGTGATGACTCTTACTTCTCTAGGATATATTCCTAGGAGTGGGATTGCTGTATCGAATGGTATGTCTATTTCTAGCTTTCTGAGGAAGCGCCATATCATTTTCCAAAATGGTTGTATCATTTTGTATTCCCACCAGCAGTGCCTAAGAGTTCCAATCTCCCTGCAGCCCCTCCAACATTTGTTATTTCCAGTGTTTTTGATTCATGCCAGTAATGCCGAGTTGAGATGGTATCTCATTGTGGTTTTAATTTGCATTTCTCTAATGGCTAGTGATCGCGAGCATTTCCTCATGTGTCTGTTGGCCATTTGAATGTCTTCTTGGGTGAAGTGTCTGTTCATTTCCTTTGCCCATTTTTTAATAGGATTATTTGTCTTTTTGTTGTAGAGGTGTTGGATTTTCTTGTAGATTATGGAGATTAGACCTTTGTCTGACTTGTACTGTCCAAAAATTTTTTCTCAGTCTGTAGGTTCTCTTTTTACTCTTTTGGTGAAGTCTTTTGAAGAGCATATGTGTTTGATTTTTAGAAGATCCTGGTTATCTAGCTTATCTGTTGGGTTTTGTGCATTGATGGTTATGGTATGTATCCTGTTAATGCCATGTATTAAGGCCTGAAGTGTTGATCCTATTTTTTCTTCTATGAACTTCATAGTTTTAGGCTTTATATTCAGGTCTTTGATCTATTTTGAAGTAGTTTTTGTATACAGTGTGAGGTATGGGTCCTGTTTCATTTTTTTTTTCAAACGGATATCCAGTTTTGCCAGCACCATTTGTTAAAAAGACTGTCTTTTCCCCATTTGATGGACTTTGGGCCCTTGTCGAAGATCAGGTGACTGTAGCTGGATAGATTTACATCTGGGTTCTCAATTCTGTTCCATTGGTCAATGTGTCTGTCGTTGTACCAGTACCAAGCTGTTTTGACTACTGTAGCTGTATAGTAGGTTCTGAAGTCAGGTAGTGTGAGTCCTCCAATGTTATACTTCTTCTTCAGTAGTGCTTTACTTATTTGGGGCTTCTTCCCTTTCCATATAAAGTTAATTATTAGTTTTTCCATACCTTTGAAGAATGTTGCTGGTATTTGGATCGGGATTGCGTTGTGTTTGTAAATTGCTTTGGGTAGAATTGCCATTTTCACAATGTTGAGTCTGCCTATCCATGAGCATGGTATGTTTTCCCATTTATGTAGATCCCTTTGGGTTTCAGGCAGTAGTGTTTTATAGTTTTCTTTGTATAGGTCTTTTACATCGCTGGTCAGATTTATTCCTAAGTATTTTATCTTTTTAGGGGCTATTGAAAATGGTATTGATTTCCTGATTTCCTTTTCATCATTCTCCTTACTGGTGTATAGGAATCCAACAGATTTTTGAATGTTTATTTTGTATACTGCTACTCTGCTGAATCTTTCTATCAGTTCCAGTAGATTTCTAATACAGTCTTTAGGGTTTTCTATGTATAGTATCATATCATCTGCAAACAGGACAGTTTAACTTCTTCATTACCAATTTGGATGCCCTTTATTTCTTTTTCTTGCCTTATTGCTCTAGCTAGAACTTCCAGCACAATGTTAAATAGGAGTGATGATAAAGGTCATCCTTGTCTTGTTCCTGTTTTCAAGGGGAAAGTTTTCAACCTCTCCCCATTAAGAATAATGTTGGCTGTTGGTTTTGCATAGATGCCCTTTATTATGTTGAGAAATTTCCCTTCTATACCTATTTGATTGAGAGTTTTTATCAGGAATGGGTGTTGGACTTTGTCGAATGCCTTTTCTGCATCAATTGAGATGATCATGTGATTCTTTGCTTTCCTTTTATTTATGTGGTGGATTACATTGATTGATTTTCTAATGTTGAACCATCCTTGCATACCTGGTATGAATCCTACTTGGTCGTGGTGTATTATTTCTTTGATATGATGCTGAATTCTATTGGCTAGAATTTTGTTCAGAATTTTTGCATCTATATTCATGAGAGATATTGGTCTGCAATTTTCTTTTTTTGTGGCTTCTTTGCCTGGTCTGGGTATCAGCGTTATGCTGGCTTTATAGAATGAATTTGGAAGTGTTGCTTCCTCTTCTATGCTCTGAAATAGCTTGAGTAGAACTAGTACAAGCTCTTCTGTAAATGTTTTGTAGAATTCTCCAATGAAGCCATCTGGGCCAGGGCTTTTTTTGGTTGGGAGTTTTTTTATTACCTTTTCAATCTCTTCTCTTGTTATGGGTCTGTTCAGATTTTCAACATCACTTTGTTGTAGTTTGGGTAGGCCGTGTTTTCTAGAAATGTATCCATTTCCTCTAGGTTTTCAAATTTGTTGGAATATAGTTTTTCATAATATTGTGTTATAATCCTTTTTATTTCAGTTGGGTCTGTTGTAATGTCCCCCATTTCATTTCTTATTTGGGTTATTTGTGTCCTCTCCTGTTTTCCTTTTGTCATTCTGGCCAGTGGTTTGTCGATTTTGTTGATTCTTTCCAAGATGCAACTTTTGGTTTTGTTGATTCTTTCTATTGTTTTTCTGTTCTCTATTTCATTGATTTCTGCTCTGATTTTTACTATTTCCTTTCTTCCGGTGGTTGTGGGCTTTTTTTGCTGTTCTCTTTCTATTTGTTTGAGTTCTGTAGTTAATGTGTTGATTTTGTCCCTTTCTTCTTTTTTGATATGTGCATCTATTGCTATAAATTGTCCTCTGAGGACTGCCTTTGCTGTGTCCCAAAGGTTTTGGTATGATGTGTTTTCATTTTCATTTGATTCTAGGAATTTTTTGATTCCATCTCTGATTTCTTCTATTACCCACTGATGTGTAAGCAGGGTATTATTCAGTTTCCATGTAGCTGATTTTTTTTCCTTGATGTTTCTAGTGTTAATTTCTACATTGATGGCATTGTGGTCAGAGAAGTTACTTTGAATTATCTCAATGTTTTGGATCTTATTGAGGATTGCTCAGTGCCTAAGATGTGGTCTATTCTGGAGAACGTTCCATGTGCATTGGAAAAGAATGTGTACTTCTTCTTAGTTGTTCTGTCCTTTACTGAGAGTGGTGTGTTGAAGTCTCCTATTATTATTGTGGAACTGTCAATTTCTCTTTGTAGTGTTGTTAGAGTTTGTTTTATGTATTTTGGAGCCCTGTCATTGGGTGCGTAGATGTTTATTATGATTATGTCTTCATGATGGATCATCCCCTTAATCATTATATAGTGTCTTTCTTTGTCTTTTATGGTAGATTTTGTTTTAAAGTCTATTTTATCTGAGATTAGAATTGCCACTCCTGCTCTTTTTTGGTAGTTGTTAGCTTGATATATTTTTTTCCAACCTTTGACTTTTAATAAATTCACACCTTTGTTTCTAAGGTGTGTCTCTTGTAGACAGCATATTGATGGATCCTGTTTTCTTATCCATTCTGTGACTCTCCATCTCTTCATGGGTGCATTGAGTCCATTTACATTCAGTGTAATTATTGATAGATGTGAGTTTGTTGCTGTCATTTTGTAGTGCTTTTTTTTGTGGTGCTGAAGTTTTCTTTGTTCTTCTTACTCTCTTGTGCTGAGTTACTTTTGTTTGTGGATTTTTTTTTTCATTTCTTTTGTTTTTGTAGGTTTTGTTTTTGCTGAGACTTTATGTTTTTCCTTTTTTTTTATGATTATGTTTGTTAACTTTCTTTGTGGTTACCATGAATTTTACTCTTATCTTTCTAAGTTTGAAGCAGTCTACCATTACTTGGTATCGCCTTGCCTTCCTCTCAATTAGAAGGTTCTATACGTATGCCGTTTGTTCCCTCTTTCATTGTTTTGATGTTGTCATTTACTGATTAACTGCTCTGATTCCCTGTTGTATTTCTTTTGGTTTTGGATAGTCCTTGAGAGTTCATTTCCTAGATTGGTATCTGGCTTGTACGATCCTGAGTCCTAGCTCCTTCCTAAGGGCTGAAGCTGTTTGTCCTCAGATTGAAGAACTCCCTTTAATAATTCTTGTAAGTTTGGTTTGACTTTTACATATTCCCTTAGTTTCTGTTTATCTGGAAATGACCTAATTTCACCATCAAATTTGAATGAGAGTTTTGCAGAATACATTATTCTTGGCTGAAAATTTTTTTCTTTCAAGATTTTATATATGTCATCCCATTGCCTTCTTGCCTGCATGGTTTCTGCCGAATAATCTGAGCTTAGTCTTATTGTTTCTCCTCCGTATGTGACCTCTTGTTTTTCACGAGCTGCTCTCAGGATTCTTTGTTTGTCTTTGGTTTTGGCGAGTGTGATTATGATATGCCTTGGTTTTTTTCCTTTGGGGTCTCTTCTATATGGGGTTCGTTGAGCTTCTTGGATGGCCAGCTTTTCATCTTTCATGATATTGGGGAAGTTTTCTGTCAGCAGTTCCTCAATGATCCTCTCTGTGTTTTCTGTTTTCTCCCCGTGTTCTGTAATGCCAATCACTCGTAAATTTTTGGTTTTGATTGTGTCCCACATAACTCTTAGGGTCTCTTCATTTTTCTTTGTTCTTTTTTTCTGAGTTTTCCTGAAACAGAGTTGTATCCAAGTGTTTGTCTTCAGTTCCACTGATCCTGTCTTTCATGGTTTCAAATCTACTTCTCAGACCTTTTATGACATCATCTATTTCTGAAATCTTGTTGTTTATCTTTTGGATTTCTAATTGTTGTTTTCGTATAATTTCTAGTTGTGAATTTATTTTGGCATTTTGTTCCTGCATCATCTTCCTGAATTCTTCCAATTTTTTGACTGTATTTTCTATGAATTTGTCTATTTTTTCCTCATGTTTGTCAGCTTTTTGCTTCATTTCTTGGAAAATTCCGAGTATTAGAGATTTGAAATCCCTGTCAGGTACTTCTAGTGCATTTTCTTCCACAGGAGAGTCATCTGGTGTTTTAATTTGGACACCTACTGGAACCATTCTGTCCTGTTTTTGTAAATGTTTTGATATTGTTTGCTATTTTGGGGGCATTCAGTAGATATTTCCATCATTTATTGATTGTAGATTTGTTTGTTTCATCCCTTTTTTTAAAAAAAAAATGAGTATGTCTGAGCAGGCAGACTGTGTGCTCTTTGTTGTTTGCTCATCTATGCACTCAATACTTTTCACCTCCTTCTCCAACTGGCAGGTTCAGTCACTCAGATATGGTACAGCAGGGCAGGTCTAGCTGAAGAGGAGCCACTGGGATGGTTTGTTTGTGGCACTCACTACAGCCACCAGAGCAGGTCTATAATCAGTGCTGGGCAGGTTCCAGTAGGCTGTGCCTGCACTGCTTAGTGGTGTGATGTCAAGTTCACGGTGCACGTAAGCAGGATGCAGCGGGGAGATGTTTATGTGTGGAGCTAAGCTGGATATGGGAGAGAGGAGAGAGGAACAGGAGCCAAAAAACATACAAACAAACTAAAAAGAATGCTAGGGGAGCTTGCCGTTGGAATGGAGAGATGAGAGTCTATGAAATGGAGAAAAATAGAAGGGGGAAGAGGAAGAAAAGAAAAGAATGAACAAATAAAAATCAGAAAGGTTAAAGAACCGCAAATTTCCCAGGGATCCCACCGATGCAGCTATGAGGTCTGGGGAAGTCACTCTCAGGTGTCACAGCACAGCCTAACCAGAAGGTGCAGTGGCATACAATGCCTGGTATTCAGCGATCAGAAAGAGAAGGAAGATATAGAGAGACGAGAGACTGAGCAATGAAGAGAGACAAAAGGGAAAAAGAGGGAAAAGAAAACAAAACAAATTAAAAAAAAAGAACAAGAAAGGCCCCCCCAAAATAACAGGGGAAAAAAAAAACCAACAAGAAAAGAAATGTCTTCAGAGATCCCTCTGCACGTCTGTGGAAGCCGAAGGGGAGTCTCCCTGGCACGCAGCTCCGCCTGGCCAGAAAGGGCTCCCAACTCAAGAAAAGGAAAAGAAAACAGACAAACAATTCAAAATGAAGAAAATCCCCGGGATCCCACCAGTGCGGTAGCCCAGACTGGGAAGCAGCTCCACACTCGAATGGAGCTCCGCAGGAAAAAGCAAAGATGGTGCACGGAGCACTCGAGCAAATTGAGGGGGAGGCGGCGAGAGGCAAGTGAGAAATCAAAAGAAGCAGAAAACAAAAAGCAACATTAGCAGCCAACAAATGGCACCCAGAGAGCCGCCCGTTTGGGTGTGTGGAATCCAAGCAGCTGGCGCTTCCCAGTCAAGAGACTGTGGCTGCGAGAAGCAGAGGAGCCCGAGCCGGGGTGAAGAGGGGTGGAGGTTGGGAAAGCACAGACCGCAAATTACTGGCTATTTTGTCTCTCACTGGACTCTCCGTGAGGCTGCTTTCTCGTACCCCCTTTTGCTGGTCTCCGATAGGAGTCCAGGATGGTGGATCCACGCTGTGTTAGCTGGTAGGGGACCTCTGCATGAACCTCTCCTCGCTCTCCATTCTCTTTCAGTATTCTCACGCCATTTGGTGCTCGGCTGAGTTCTTTATCTCTTCATTTGATGTTCTAGGGTTTCAGGATTGTTGCATTCTCTGGCTTAGTTTTTCGGATCTTTGCTGTGGAGGGACGGCGTGGTGCTTCTGCCTACAGCGCCATCTTATGTGCTCAGAATTTTTACGGTTAGACTGAGACTTTCTCTTCCTGGATATAATATTTGTCTGGACTTCATTCTTCTCTTATTTACCCTGCCTCTTCAGACACCACCTTATCTCCACATAGCTTGTGGAGTGAGGTTCAAAGATATTTCTGCTGGAATTTCCTTATATGTCATTTAAGGCTTGTGACACTCTCGGTGTCATAGTTATGCCAAAATAGTGGATTTTGTGTAATTTTATTTTCTCTTGTTAATCAGTTTGCTTTTTGGAGGACGGATTGAGAGATTGGAATCTAAGGAGCTGGTATTACTCTAGGGCAATCCAGAAGTAAGTCCATCAATTCAGTAAACTACTTTCTATTATTTACACTGGTGTGTTTCCTTATCCAGTTAAGATAACCATATATGAACTGGCCGGAATAGGCAAAATCTATAGATTCTGAAAATACATTAATGGTTGCCTACGGCTTGGAGGTACAGAAGGAATCAAGAATTAATGTTAATAGGTGTGGGGTTTCTTTTTGAGGTGACAAAAGAGTTTTAGAATTAGATTGTATTGATGATTCCACATAAACTAAACAAATTGAATTGTATGCTTTAAATGGGTGAAGTATGCTATGTGTTAATTATATCTCAGTAAAGCTGTTAAAATGTTTTGTGAAAAGTTTTATTCTGTGGATGCTTCCATTCTACAGACTTCTGGATAAATACATACTCACAGACTCCTGACTGCTCTAGATTATCAATATTTAAATATTTCTAATCTTTCTTCTCTCCCACCTAGTAAATAGGTTCTTGCTTTGTTTGCAATTTTGTTCCTTTCACCCCATCCTCCAAGGGTTAAGTAATGAGAGCAATTCTTCCTCTTTTTTCCCTAATGCAGGTTTAAAAAAGAAAATGGGAGTACTATAAAAATAAGACACGCATATTATAAGACTGGGGTAGTAATTTTTCAGAAAGTCTGAAGAGAAGCACTAATGTTGCTGTAAGAAATGCTGTGATCTAACTATCATTTTCAGATTATTTGAGAAATACAAGTAAAACCTAGCGTATTTTCAAATTGCATTTCAATTGTGAACATTGTGATTCAACATTCAGTTGTATTTCTTTAACAATTACTGGACCATTTAATTCATTGCTTCAATGTGTTTATAATTTGGGGGGACTTCCACTAGAAACAGTGGTCTTAACATTTGGCTCTCTGCTGAATCCCAGAAAAAATTCCTCTAGACTTGAGAAAGGAGTCCCTAGGTGGTACAAATGGATAAGCGCTGGACCACTAACTGAAAGGTTGGTGGTTTGAACCCACCCAGAGGTACCTTGGAAGCAAGGCCTGGTGATCTGCTTCTAAAAGATCACAGCCTTGAAAACCCTTTGGAGCAATTGTACTCTGCACACATGTAGTCTCCATGAGTTGGAATAAACTCACTGACAACTAACAACAACAACAAAAACAGAGTTGAGAAATGTGTTCATTTGTGCCATTTTTATCAGACAATTGGAACTGAAGTGCAAAAGAACAGAGGATGGTGAAGGCTGAGCCAAGAAGGTTATCAGAATACCATCAGAATTCAGAAGAGATGTGGTAAAGGCGGTGCTAATGTCAGAAGTGGAAATTGTGGGAACCTTTGCTTTTCTGGGCTGGATGTACTTATACAGTGCTTTATGAGTTACTAAAGGGAGAAATTAAAAACAAAACAAAATTAAAACCTCCTCAAGAGGTGGAAAACTGCAAATTATTTTTTATTCCAATATCTACTGACATGTACTCTTTAGATGCCTACAAGAGGTTAATGCTAAATATGAAAGAACTAGATGTGAGCAGCACAATCTTAAGCAATTTTCTTAATCTCACTAAGATTTGGGATTTTTATTTGTAAACTAGGGATTATGCTAGAAATGTCATACAGATATTGTGAGATTTAAATTGGATAGCATATTAAAAGTACCTGGCACATAATAGTTGCTTAATAAATGCTAACTTCATTTGCTCTTTCCTTCTTTCTTCTTTATGCCAAATTTCTAATCTCCAAAGAAGCCATACATTTACATGAAAATATTTCTTGGTTGCAAACCACAGGGAAAGATAATTAAGTTTAATTGTTGAGCAGACATGAACACACATTAACAGATGCCCCATTTTATAGTGGCAAAGGCTGGCTGCTTTACAAATGCTTATTATAAAACTTGACATTGATCTAGAAGACTAATTTTGGTGCTGATGTGATTTGAAGTGCTTCCGCTCAAACTCCAGCTAGGGAAAATAATATATTCACAAATAGTAGCAATTGGGGCAAATCCCTGTTGCTGATCTTACCTATATTAGCTTTTCTGCCTATGGGAATCTGATTAATTTAAAAGAATAACAAAGAGAATAGGATGCTGAGAGAGTTTCAAATTTAATTTCTCGATGACTTAATGTTTCAACACTTAGGATTTCACTTTTATTCAAAGTCATTTCCCAAATTACTATTTTGGATGATCTAATCTGGAACATTCAAATATAGGAAAGCAGATACCGTATTTTCAGTGCGTATTTTCTTTAGTCTATCTGATAATGAAATTTAATTTTATTGTAGCACTTACCACATCGTACTGTATTTTGGATGTTTACCTGTGTGTCTTGCCCTACAGATAAATTCCAAGAGGAGGGAATATATTTAGCTTGTTTATCATTTCACCAATGTTTAGTATCCTGCCTGACACATATGAAAGGAATATACGGAGCCATAGTTATTCAGTATGACACAAATTAAGCCACGGTTGCTCAATAATATTGTTTGAAAAAAAATACTTAGAAAACTGTTACTTGATATCAGACTTTCACAATAAATGCTTAAGTGCCACATATTAAAGTAAGCATTGGAAATATACCAGTAAACAGGAGAGTCATACTGTCATAAAAGTTTCACTCTACTGAGTGAAACATAGAGTAATGTTAAGAGCATAGACTCTAGAGCCAGCCCACTTGGGTTTGAAACCCTCTTCTTCTGTTTAACAGCCATGTGACCTTCAAAGGTTACCCAATATCTATGTGCCTCTATTTTCCTCATTTGAAAAATGGGCACAGTATTAGTATCTTCCTAAAATGGTAGGACAGTGCCTAGTACATAATACATGCTAAATGAGGGCTTTCTAAATATAAGATGATAAATACCTGAAGGGGAAATATGAAGTGTATAGTAGACAAAATTCTAAGAATGACTCCCAACATCTTCATCTTTGTATAACATTCCTTGAGTATAGGTGGAACCTGTGACTATAGTGAGATATCACTCTCCTGGTGATTATGGTAAAGAAAGAGATTTTTGCAGATTAAGCTTCTAATCAGTTGATTTTGGATTAATTGAAAGTGAGATTTTTATGAACCACTTGTCGGTTTATTATACTGCGGTGGCTTGCATATTGCTGGAAGCTATGTCACTGGTATTTTAAATACTAGCAGGGTCACCATGGT
This sequence comes from Dugong dugon, assembly GCA_030035585.1. Classification (NCBI taxonomy): domain Eukaryota; kingdom Metazoa; phylum Chordata; class Mammalia; order Sirenia; family Dugongidae; genus Dugong; species Dugong dugon. The sequence goes on from CM057465.1 coordinate 14,154,702, forward strand.
GGGCAAGTTTCAGTGAAGCTTTCAAACCAAGACTGGCTAGGAAGAAAGGCCTGGTGACTCACTTCCAAAAATCAGCTAATGAAAACTCTATGAGTCACAACAGAACATTGTTTGATTATCAACAGTCGTCAGGATGGTGCAGGACCTGGCAACTTTTTGTTCCGTTATACATAAGGTCATCACATGTCAGAGCTGACTGCTCAGCAAACAACAACAAAAGGGAGATTAGCGGATGGGTCCCATATACTAACATAGGCCCTTTAAAAGCAGAGAGTTTTTCCTGGCTGTAGCAGAAGCAGAAGTCAGAGAGATTGAAATCATGAGAAGGATTCAACTTGACATTGCTGATTTGAAGATGGAGGGGGTCACATAACAAGGACCTTGGGAGACTTCTAGAAGTTGACAGTGACCCCTGGATGACAGCCAGCAAGAAAATGGGCACTTCAGCCTCAAAATAACAATGAACTGAATCCTTCCAACAACCCAAATGAGTCTGGAAGCAGATTGTCCCCTAGAATCTCCAGGAAAGAGTCCAGCTGGCCAGCCCACACTGACTTCAGCCTTGTGAGTCCCTAAACAGAGAACCTAGTCAAGCCTGCCCTGACTTCTTCCCTACAGAATGTGAGATAATAAATGGGTGCTGCTTTAAGCTACAAGGAGCCCTGGTAGAGCAGTGGTTAAGTGCTTGGCTGTTAACCGAAATGTTGGTGGTTTGAACCCACCAGCCTCTCTGTGGGAGAAGATGTGGCAGTCTGCTTCCATAAATATTATAGCCTAGGAAACCCTATGGGGCAGTTCTACTCTGTCCTATAGGGTCACTATAAGTTGGAATCAACTCAATAGCAATGGGTTTTGGATTTTACTAAATTTGTGGTAATTTGTTATACACCAGTAGAAAAAGAAATAATACTGAGTCCTACAGCAGTATATAGCAGGCTTATTCAAGTTGGTCTAAAAAGATCTTAAGCCCTCCTAAAGGACATGACATAAAGCTGAGACTACTTGAAATGAAGAGTAGGAGTTAGCCAGGAGAAAGCAGTGGGGAGAGAAATACAGGTTGAGAGAGACACAGATGCCTAAAGGTGAGAAAAATAAATACATTGGCAATGCATACAAAATCACTTGACTGCAAGGGTGAAAAAAGTGACAGCTGAGCATGTATAATTAACCAACTCTAGCTGACTAGGTCATGATGGATCTTTTAAGCGACATTAGGATATTTAAAAGGAGTACTGGTAGTACAATAGTTAAGTGTTTGGCTGCTAACCAAAAGGCTTGTGTCTCAAACCCACCCAGCAGCTCTGCAGGAGAAAGACCTGGTGATCTGCTTCCCGAAAGATTACAGCCAAGAAAACCCTATGGGGCAGTTCTACTCTGCCACACGAGGCTGCTGAAAGTAGAAAATCGACTTGACAGCTCACAACAAGGCATTTAAACATTAAATGTTATATATGAGAAAGTTTAAAGTTTTTATATATATATATATATATATATATATATATATATATATATATATATATATATATATGTACCTATGAGTCAGAATCGACTCAATGGCAATGGGTTATATGTATATACATATGAATGTACATACACACACATACCTTTAGGAAGCTATTCAAAGATTTAAATAGCAGGAGAGTAATGTGGTTAAAATTTTCTCACCCCCTTTCCTTGATTAGGCGATCACCTACTCATATTTCAAACAATATGTGTTCCCACATAGTAGGTAAATCTGATTATAGAGAAGATAAAGATTAATCTTTATAATTTTAATCTCTGTATTGAACACATGTGGATTTTAGCTGAACGCTCTTCCCAAATGCAACCATACTTTTCATCTCTCTTCTGAAACAGGAGATGTGTTTGCTTATTGTTTTAGAGTTTTCTTTACTTCCCAAATCTCCCTGGGGCCCTTTTTTATTTGCTTTTCTTGCTGTGAGAATATTTGAGAGTTCTGCTAGGTATTATAGACAGTCCTAATCAAGGCTTCATTGTGCACACTGTATACTTGGAAAAATCCACACCTGATTACTCCAACGCAAGTTGAAGGCTGTTTTTCATTTCACTCAGATGTGGCATTTTTAATTAGGTCCCAGATTGCTTACTTTGCCTTAGACATTTCCTACATTAATTAAAATTATGATGTCTTCCACTGTTTAAATTCTTTCTTTTTAAATAGCTGAATAAAAGGAAGAATACCTTGGAGTATTTTTGAAACTTTCATGTTTTAACTGTAATATGAATATGTAATCTCATTTCTCCTTCCTATAACCATTGAAATTCCAGAGAGAGAAATATTTGGAGCCCAATTTATAAACACTTGATTGACAATTGGAAAATTACTTTTTGCGAAATAGAAGAGTATCTCTTTGAATGTCAATAAAATTAAGCACAATGCACAAATCTTTTTTGAATACTTCAAGACAATCTCATAAAAATGATTTAAAAATAAAATCTGGTATGATGTTATGTAATAACATTTTCTGACAAAATCTTGTATTTATTTGTAATTAGAGTGATGCTCTGTAAGAATTTCTCTACTTAAAAGGAAACATGGATGGTTAACTTTTTTTTTTAAATCCTTGACACCAATTATAAAATTATTTTCTTAAATAATATGACATTTGAGTACAAGCCACCAATGAGGCAAGTGGCACTGTGGCACCACTGGTCTGTGATATTATAATATACCAATGAGAGCTATATAAATAATTTATGGGGTGCACCTTTCCATTAGGTTACATGGGGAACCTCTGGTTTTCCAAATGTGACACAGAAAAACCAAAACAAACCCATCAGGGCTTCCTAACTATCGCACAAAACCAAACAAAATCTGTTGCGTTGATTCCAGCTCTTAAAGGACAGAGTAGAACTGCCCCATTGGGTTTCCAAGGAGGGGATGGTGGATTCGAGCTGCTGACCTTTCTGTAAGCAGCCGCAGCTCTTACCCACTGTGCCCCAGGGCTCCAACTATCACACATGAAAGCCATAATTATGTTTGCAAGCCTTATCTCACAGATATAAAGGGAAAAAAGGCAAAAGTTTACAAAACTAACACATCTAAGAAGCATCACCTAATAGAAGCATGACCTAAGAGCCTACACAACAGTGAGGCTCCGACTCGTGGCTGCTGAGCTTCACTCATTTCAGAAGGGACCCACCTTTAGGCTAAATTCATTAGAATCAGAATATTGCCTACCTCTGAGATCCAGAGGTGTAAAAAGTGGCTAGTATACCATTAACCTGATGGTAACGGAAAGGTTAAGTAAAATGTCCAGCTCAAATCTGTGACTACCAATCCTAAGTTAACATTTTGGCCAGACAGGTCCACAAAAGTTACTCCACTAAGCTGTTTGGTAAAACTGTCCATAATGATAAACTGACTCCTAAATATTAAGTGAATTTGCAAATTAACAATCGTAAGAAGAGTTGTTTATTGTCCATTCCTTTATTCCTCTTGCTCATATATGCCCTGCTGAAATTTGTTTAGATAATTAAACCCTTTCTCTCTTCTCTTACCTGCATTTTACACATTGCTGGCAAGTTTCTTCCTTTCTTTCATCTGCCAAGTTAAAGGCTCTTCTCTTTCCAACGATACCTCACTAATACAGGAAATAAATATATTTTTAAAAGTAAAAGAAGAAGGATTGCAAACCTGTTTTAGGTGCCAGAGGCTATAGAGGAAATGGTTTTCTTGTTCACTGAGGATTGGTTTTAAAACACATCTTTTAAATGCATCTCAGTAAGGGAGGATTCTGTCTAATGTGGTGGTGAATACATGAACAAGTGGGGTATGGTTATATGTAAAACAGCTGAAAGTAACAAACCTGTAAAACAAATCAGAATGAGGAAATACTTCCCATCACAGCCTTTGTTATGCACCAACCCATTGCCAAACTCATTGCCATTGAGTCAATTTTGACTCATAGTTCTACCCAATTCCTGCTTTACTTTGAAAGCAGCTGGTAGAGTTGGATGTCTTATAGCATAGAAACATAGTTCTAGAAGTTGAACATTAAAAGGTCGTCTAAAATTTCATTTATGTACGTGGCAAGAACTTAAACCCTTAATTATTAATATTTTACTGTGTGAGAATGAAATTAGTTTAATTACAGTAAAAATATTTACTGAATCAGGAGTATCACTGGGAATATCTGTTAGGTACTGGGGGAAACACAATGTTGTATGTACAGTTCCTGTATTTAAGATATTTATAATCTATTATTAGTTATCTATTGCTGCATGATGATTAATCACTAAATGGCTTAGAGGAGCCCTGGTGGTGCGGTGGTTAAAAGCTCAGCTGCTAACCAAAAGGTCAGCAGTTCAAATCCACCAGCCACTCCTTGGAAACCCTATGGGGCAGTTTTACTCTGTCCTATAGGGTTGCTATGAGTTGGAATCAACTTGGCAGCACGGGAAAGTGGCTTAGAAGAACATTCGTGTATAATCTCATAGTTTCTGTGGGTTAAGAGTCCAGGCATGACTTAACAGGGTCCTCTGTTCAGTGTCTCTGACAAGGTTAAAATCAAGATGTCACCTAGGGCGAGTTCTCATCTGAAGGCTTGAGTGGGGAAGGATATGCTTCTAAACTCACATGGTGTTGGCAGCACTCAGTTCCTTGTGGGATGTCAGAGTGAGGACCTTTGTTTCTTACTGATCATTGGCCAGAGGCTGCCCTCAGTTCCTTGTTAGGTGGCATCTCTAACATGTCCATTTGCTTCACCAAAGTTAGCAAGGGAGAGAGTCTCCTGTCAAGGTTGAGGTTACAGTCCTATGTGACATTTTCAAAGAATTGATATTCCATCACCTTTTCCATATTCTATTGGTTAAAAGCAAGTCATAGGTCTCACCCAGACTCAAAGGGAGGGGATTACACAAGAGTGTAAATACTAGGAGCTGAGGATTATGGGGGCCACCTTAGAGTCTGTCACAGAATATAATTGAGACGGCTGAAAAATATAAATGAAATATTAAAAAAGAAACAATAACAAATGAGTTCTCAAAAGACAATAGGGTTCATTCACTTAGAAAATGCTAGTTTATTAAGCCTACTACAGATTAGACTGTTACGTGCTCTACTACTAGCCAAAAAGTTGGCAGTTGGAACCCAACCCAGAGGCACCTTGGAAGACAGGCCTGGTGATCTGCTTCCTAAAGGTCACAGCCTGAAAATCTATGGACTAGTTCTACTCTGCACACATGGGGTCACCATGAGACACAATCGACTTGACAGCAACTAACTTCAATAACAGCTATAGCAATAAACGAAGAGAAACAAGATTCTTTCTTTCATAAGAGAGACATCTTCTGGTGGAAGGAAGCATATAATAAACACTAAATCAAATAATTTCAGATATAAATACATGCTATGAAAGAATAAAGCAGTAATATGATAGAAAGTGAAAGTTATGCTGCTTTAGCTTAGGAAGTCAGAAAAAGTCTTTCTGAGCAGGTTATGGAGTTAATATCACAATAAGAGCCACTATTTAACAAATATTAATTGAGAAGCGGCATAATACTGATTAGATATAGTTTTATACACAACACTGTTTGGGAAATGGTGGTTTAAAGGATACGTATTTTAGAATGCATACAAGAATGGGCCCATGAAACTACTTAAAGTCTTCACCCATCCTCCTGGAGAGTTATACTCCGCATGCAATTGTTTATAGGAGTGGTATAGAAGTGAGGAAGTTTCAGATAGGCAGAGAAGTGTAAGGTCCCTTCAACCACCATTTTCTACGACTTTGAGATTAACCAAAATCCATTGCCAATGAGTCAATTCTGACTCATAGCGACCCAGTAGGACAAAGTAGAACTGTCCCATAGGGTTTCCAAGGCTGTAAATCTTTACAAAAGCAGACTGACATGACACATCTTTCTCCCATGGAGTGGCTGGTGGGTTCGAACTGCCAGCCTTCTGGTTAGCAGCCGAGCGCTTAACCATTGTGTCACCAGGGCTCCTGACTCTGAGATTACTAAATTTAAAACAGCATGAATTTAAGCATTTAAGAAATTATTTTAGTTAATAATGTAAACATTCTTAGTTTCAATTCTCTCTCTTTTAAAGAATTCTGAACATAGTGGCTGGCCCTCAGTAAGAACTATATACACTTTCAGGATTATGATAGTTATTTTAATTTTAATGTTTCTCTCTTTCTGTGTCTCTTTTCTCACACACACAAGTGCATGTGCATGCCACATTTTTCTGTTTTTTTTTTTAAATCAATTGTGCCTGTCCTAAGGTCTCCAAAGCCTACAACATTTTCTATCTAATGAGGTTTGTGCGTGTATACTCCATATCACATGATTACTTCCCTTTTAATTCTACCTTGCCTTTCTTAAGAACTCCCACAAACAAAACGAATAACCAAAGTAAAGTAACACAAAATATAGGACCTGTATACATCATGTTTTGTTTTTATTTCTATTTTATTCTACAACAGTGTTCACTGTAGACAATAAATGCTAGTTTCATGCGTAAGTGGAACTTGCCAGCTGATTATGAGGCACTATACCTGATTTTGCCAATTAGTGAAGACTTTGAGCCACTAATTAGAGTCCTAGGGTTCCTGAGCACATTATCCCAGCAGAGAAAAGAACCAAGTGCCTTATAAAAAACAAAGGAAGAGCCCCCAGGTTAGTTAGCGTGGGTTTATGCCAGCTAGAAGGCATTTTTTTTCTTTTTCAATTTATACCATCCCACAAGGATAAAAATATATATTTTTTCTGCTGAATAAAGTTTTGATTTTATGGTGACTTTAGCAGCAAAACCGTTGCTAAGAAATGATTGATTAACAGAGTTTTGCCAACTAAATGTGCATGATTGAGATGTTAACTAGCCACACATTATGAACCATCATTTTGGTATCTGATGAATCTTAACATATCTCCTACAATCCAACCATAATAATTTTCCCACATTGGACTACCTTATTTTTCTACCACACCAGCATCCAGGTGTAACAGACATGCTGGAGAAATCTAGATGACATCAAAGCTTCCACATGAAAAATTTCAGTCAGTAATTCAAATATTTAGTTAACATGATGCCAAACATCTGGACACTTGGAAACCTCCAGATGATGGGCAGAAGTGTTTGTTTCATTCATATATCTCATTGCTTTGAGGATATACTGATTAACTTTCTTCCCAGCCTATAAATTTGTTCCTTCTATCCTAAAGGAGAACTGAAGAATTGGGTGAGAAAAATTAAATAAATTTTTTCCTTTCTTCAACCATCATTAAGTTGAACAGTATGAGAGATTCTGGATTTTAATAATGTGCAGTTTTCAGCATAGCTGGAGCATGTAGCTTTGGCAGTCTGTTTGGCTCACTTTCACCTGATTCCCAGAACACGCAGTTCTCCACATTTTCCAAAACTTTATGAACTTTCTGTAATTTATTAACCTCAGCTCTCCTGCGCACAAGTATATTCCTTTCAGGGTCACACCTGAAGGGGGTTCCCTCTGAGAATGAAGGAAGTGAGCCAAGGAAGCACATTTATGGCTTTTACACATATTTTACACATCCCATTTTCAAGGGCAACAGGAATCAAATGAATTGCCCAAAACCATCTAAGACTTACTATATTTAACAGTCAGAACTTTATCCAGTCAGCCTTATTCCATTTATGAAATATATTTTTTGTGCAATTTCAAGAACATAATTGATCATTACTTCTCTTATGTTGCAGGGAAAGAAAAAAGGCCAGCGGAGCATCACATTAAGAATCAAAATTGGTAAATAAAATAACAGAGTTTATTGTTAAGAAGATTCAGAATATCAAGAAATGGTAAGAAGTATTATTTTTGTGGCCTGATTCCTCATAGGTGTATTTAAATATTGAGGGTCAGAGATCTGAATCTAAATCCTATTTCATATCCCTGGAGCTTCCTTTAAAGGCACAGATTCAATCTCCTGAGAAACCGTATGGGGGTGACAATTTCCACAAAATCTATAAAAATCTGATTTCCTCTTAGGCATTCTTAATCTGTATAGGATAGTACCTAGAAAGTACTCTTTGCACAATAAATTAAAAGAAATTCAAAGTCTACATTTTCTTTGAGTTTTTCTTTAAGGTAAATGGTATAAGATGATTTGACCTAAGTTATTGACAATATCAAGAAAATGTTAAAGTTTGCATGTTTTACTGCTATACTGAGATTTCTAATAAAGAACAATAAAAGTTTCTATTACTTTTTAAAGGACCTTGATATAACATACATTAAGATAAGAACCAGCCCATTGTTGTTCAACACGTAGCGACTCTATAGGACAGAGTAGAACTGCCCCACAGAGTTTCTAAGACAAAATCTTTTTGCAAGCAGACTGCCACATCTTTCTCCCACAGAGCCACTGGTGGGTTTGAACCACCAGGGCTCCTTACATTAAAATAGAGGTAATTAATTGTGAAATATTATTATGTTTAATTGTGCATTAACCATCTCCTGTCTTCTGCCTTCTTGCTTATGATTCTTCCCTGTTTCCATAGACCATAATGTGCTGATTATTCTCATTTCTTGTTGAGTCTGTCACATGGTCCATTCGACTCAATATACTTTTCCCAAAATCTGCTGCAGAGATTATGCCATGAGAATGTATTACCTTCATTTCACATGTCAACCTTAAATGTTAGCTTTCTACCCACTGTCATACAATTGGAATATTCTTTATATTTCATAGAATGTGTAAAAACTGGAAAACTTCTTATATTTTCTGGTCAACCTTAACATTTAATATTGTAGCAATAAATTTCCTAATTTAATTTGTAATATGTATTATACATAATAGTAATTCCTTTCAATAATACTAAAATTATTTTGTTCAAGTTTCAAAATCTAGCATTTTTGAGTTGATTTTAGGATTTGCTGTTCAATTTCCTATTTCTTTATATATGACTATGACTTGATTTTTTAATCTACAAATATAAAAATATCTCTTAAAATAACTAAGCAAAATAATAAATGATAAGAATACAAATTGCCAGTAAATATATTAAAAGTTGCTCAGTGTCTTAGGCTTGGTTCTCTAGAGAAGCAAAACCAGTAAAGCGTATAAATATATATAGAGAGAGATTTATATCAAAGAAACTGCTCACATGATTATAGAGGTTGGAAAGTCCCAAGTCCGTGGATTAGGATAGAGGTTTCTCCTGATTCACATAGCTGCAGGGGCTGGCAAACCCAAGATCAGCAGGTCAGAAAGCAGGGCTCTTGCTTGCAGGCTGTGAATATCGACAAATCCCAAGCTCAGCAGATAAGCTGATAGCTCAAGTCCCAAGAACTGGAGGTCAGACGAACAGGAGGCAGCTGCAGGATCCAGAGACAGCAAAAAGCCAGAATGTCTGCTTATATTTGGCTGCAGTCCACACCCCCAAGGAAACTTCCTTTCAACTGATTGCTACTCATATCAGATCCCATCATGGGAGTGATCAGCCAAATTGACACACAGTCTTAACCATCACACTCAGCCTTCTTTAATATTAAAGAGATTCAGATCAAAATGAGGCAGGATATTTTTCATCCATCCATATTTACAAGCATTAAAAAATAGATTACCAAATATTTGCAAAACTGTTGAGAAACAGAAATTCCTAAGTAATTTTAGTGGGAATGTAATTGATACAACCCTTTTAGGAATCAACAATTATGTATTAAATTTTTAGATACCCATATATTTTGGTTCAGAAAGTACATTTTTAAAAGTTTATCTCTTTAAAAATTAAAAAATTTTCTAGTTTTAGTTACACAAACATTCTAAAATTATGTATGCAAGACATTTAGTACTATAACCAAACCTGTTGCCATCGAGTGTATTCCAACTCATAGCAACCCTATAAAAACCAAAAATAAAACCAAAAAAACCCAGACCAACTCACAGTGACACTATAGGACAGGGTGGAATTGCTCCATAGGGTTTTCAAGGCGATAATCTTTAGAGAAATAAAGTGCCATATCTTTATCCCAAAGAGCAGCTGGTGAGTTCAAGTCACTGAACTTTTGGTTAGCAGCTGACTTGGGGCTCAGCCATATGAGCTTCTATCAATAGAGAAATGACTAATTTATTATCCACTGGAATACTATGCTACTGTGCAGTGTGTAGATGTTCAAAGACATTATGTAGATTTGTATGTAGTCATAGGGATAGTTGTCCACTATTTTCTGCATGGTTAAAAATGGTAGTTGTCTTAATTATCTAGTGCTGCTATAACAGAAACACCACAAGTGGACGGCTTCAACAAAGAAAAATTTATTCTCTCAGTTTAAGAGGCTAGAAGCCCGAATTCAGGGTGCCAGCTCCAGGGTAAGGATTTCTAGCTCTGGGGGAATGTGCTTGTCATCAATCTTCCCCTGGTCTAGAAGCTTTTCAGGTTCAGGGACCCTGGGTCCAAAGGACATGCTCTGTTCCCAGCACTGTTTTCTTGGTGGTATGAGGCCCTCATGTCTCTCTACTCCCTTCTCACTTTTATATTTCAAAAGAGATTGACTTAAAACACAACCTAATCTTGTAGATTGAGTCCTACCTCATTTACATAACTATGTCTATTCCCACCTCATTAGCATCATGTCGTTGTTGTTAGGTGCTGTCCAGTTGGTTCTGACTCATAGCTACTGTATGTACAACAAAATGAAACATTACCCCATTCTGCACCATCCTCACAATCATTGTTATGTTTAAGCCCATTGTTGCAGCCACTGTGTCAGTCCATCTCATTGAGACTCTTCCTGTTTTTCACTGACCCTCTACTTTACCAAGCATGATATCCTTCTCCAGGGACTGGTCCCAACGGATAACATGTCCAAAGTATGTGAGACGAAAGCTTGCCATCCTCGATTCTAAGGAACATGTAGTAGGCTGGGTTCTGTAGAGAAACAAAACCAGTAAATTGTATGAATATTTATATGTAGAAAGAGATTTATTTCAAGGAAACAGCTCACTCGATTGTAGAGGCTGGAAGGTCCGAAGTTCATCGATCAAGATAGAGGCTTTTCCTGATGGACGTAGTCACAGGGGCTGGTGAACCCAAGATCGGCAGGTTGGAGAGCAGGACTCTTGCTCACAGGCTGCGAAGATCGACGAATCCCAAGAACGGCAGGTAAGCTGCTAGTTCAAGTACCAACAACCCGAGGTCAGACGAACAAGAGGCAGCTGTAAGATCCAGAGAAGGGAAAAGCCAGAATGTCCACTTATATTTGGATGCAGGCTACATGCCTAAGGAAACTCCCTTTCAAGTGATTGGCTACTCATAGCAGATCCCATCATGGGGGTGATCACATATAAACACTGAGTATCAGGGCCCAGCCAAGTTGGCACACAATCTTAACCATCACAGAGCATTCCGGCTGTACTTCTTCCAAGACAGATTTGTTCATTCTTTTGGTAGTCAATGGTATATTCAACATTCTTGACCAACACCATAATTCAAAGGCATCAATTTTTCTTCATTCTTCTTTATTCATTGCCCAACTTTCATGTGCATGTGAGGGGAATGAAAACACCATGTCTTGGGTCAGGCACACCTTAGTCCTCAAAGTGACATCTCTGCTTTTGAAGACTTTAAAGAGTTCTTTTGCAGCAGACTTTCCCAATGCAATCCGGTGTTTGTTTTCTTGACTGCTGCTTTTATGGGTGTTGATTGTGGATCCAAGTAAAATGAAATCCTTGACAACTTCAATCTCTTCTCCATTTATCATGACGTAGTTTATTAGTCCAGTTGTGAGGATTTTTATTTTCTTTATGTTGAAGTGGAATTCATACTGAAGGCTGTAGTCATTGATCTTCATCAGTAAGGGCTTCAAGTCCTCTTCACTTTCAGCAAGCAAGGTTATATCATCTGCGTATCAGCAGGTTATTAGTCTTCCTCCAATCCTGATGCATCATAGAGGTAGGATTTACAACACATAGGAAAATCACATCAGATGACAATCTGATGGGGAATCATGGACTAGCCAAGATGACACACATTTTTAGGGTGGACACAGTTCAATCTATAACAGTAGTTCCCCAAAATTTCTTTCTATCTATTGCTCTATTGAACTATCATTTTGTGTGTGTGCGTGTGTAAGTTATATACTAAAAGTTCCTAAATTTTTCTAATTTTTATTTTATTATTTTCCACTCCTCATGTGATTCAAGCAATAGACTTCTCAGACCAGGGAGACATTTTATTTTTACTTTATAATATTTTGTCACTTTTGCAGTTGTTTTTATAAAACAAAAATATAAGAGGGTAGACTAGAATAAATGCTTAAAAGTTTTATTTTTACAACTAATGTCAATTTAATATGTGATGTGTTTTGAGCACCAGCATAGATATGCCCATTACACAGTTGAGAATAGTAAGAGTGAAGTTGTGCTGAAGAAATAAGTTTGAGAATTATTAGCCATGGGTTTGAATAAGGGTAAATGTACACACAGAGGAAAGCAAATAGACTGAGGACATCCGCATTTAAGGAGTGGATGCAACAGAGGATACAGGAAGAAGAACCTGACATTCAATAAGCATTCAATACCAGTTGTTGAATAAATGAATGAAGGAGAAGTTAAAAGGTTGGTACAGAAAACCAGGAAAGAAATTTGCATCTGATATCAAGAAGGAAGACATTTTCTGGAAGACAGCGTCAATAGATTTAAGGGTTGCCAAAAGATTAATTAAGGTAAACACAAAACTATATCCACTGGGTTTGATAACAATCATTTCAGTTGAGGAGAAAATGAATAATGAAGAATTGAGGACAATGAGTTAGACACCATTTTCAAGAATTGACTGTGAAGGGAAAGATAAGGAGTAGTACCTATAGGGGACGGGTGGGCCTAAGGTATGTTTTAAGACTCACGTGGTTGGACCTGAGTCAGGTGGACTGGAGTGTGTTCTGAGATAACATCTGAAAAGGAAGCAAAACCTGATGAAGAGTTAAAACTTGTTACTCTAAGACCAAAAAAGAGAAATGATGGAAAAGTTCTGGAATCACAATATTTAAATATTCATGAGGACTCATGTAAATAAGTGAATAGTATTATTTGCTCTTAAATTCTGCCTACATATCACCTTCAAGCGTAAGGTTAATGCTATATATGCTTAAACACTTCATGACTTTTTTTTTAAATAATAGAAAATAAAATAACCCTATGTCCTATAAGACACATTTTCATCAGTTGACATCATAAAGACATAGTAGTGTAATATGCTTGAAGCTGTGTACTTGGAACAGCCCAGTGAGCAGAAGAGAGCACTGGAGTAATACAGGCTTTTTGATTTAATGTTACTGGATGTGATTTTATGTTTAAAAATGGAATGGTTTGAAATCAATTCTACTGCATGGAAGGAGAAATGAGCATAGCATACCAGGAACGTATTTTGCAAATGCTTTCTTTAACCAAAGCCCATGTTGGGGGAGAGGGGGAAAGATAATGAACTCTTAGCTGAACTCGTCTTTCCCTCACTATGTGTAAGACAGAAATTAAAAAAAAAAAATGCGAATGAGAGCAGTATTTCTCCTGGTTACAACATGGAGGTCATGTTGGATCAGATAGTTTATGGAATTGTTAGTAACCCTATATAAGTAGGATTGGCCCTACTTTTTTTCTTTCTGCCTTTTTGCATTGTGCTTTCTCCATTTACCATTTTTTTCATCAAGTCTCTACACATGAAAAGCGTACTAATGTACTTGGCACCAGGGAAATTAAAAAAAAAAAAAAGAATATTTCTCTTTTTAATTAATATGATTTATTAGATTTGAAACTAGATAAACAAATCTTGCTGGAGTTTCTCTGTAGTTCTCTCATTACAGATTTAACTTACTGAATCCCTTTATGACATACTCCTAGTTAATTTTTCTTAAACTTTTTAATCGTGGTAAAATATATGTAATAAAATTTGCATTTTAACCATTTTCAAACATACAATTCAGTGGCATTACATACCTTCACAATGTTATGCAAGCATTGGTGTCCAGTAGCATGTTCATTATTTCCTGTTAAAACCTCACCAGAAGCAAAGTTAACGTCCACATTTCTAGTAACACTCTATGATGATAGAAGCTTTCTCTACAGGTTCCCTCACTTCTTTTGGAGCCTGCACCAGAGTTGCCTAAATCCATAATTCTACCAACTCTCTTCCAGGAAATCTAGGCTTTTACTATCAAGTGTCTCAAAACTCTTCCAGCCTGAATCCATTACCTGATTACAAAGCTACTTCCACATTTTTAGGTATTTGTTAGAGCAGCATTCCCACTCTCTGGTATCAAATTCTGTCTGTATCTGCTAGGGCTGCCATAAAAAATTACCACAAAGTGGTTAGCTTTAAAGATCAGAAATTTATTTTCTCACAAATCTGGAGGCTAGAAATTGAAATTCAGGGCATTAGCTATATTTATTCTTTCTAAGGGCTTTGGGAGGTCAACGGTTTCATGCCTCTCTCCTGGCTTCTAGTGGCTGCTGGCAATCCTTGGTGTTCCTTTGTTGCTTGTAGGTTTATCTTCACATGGCACTTTCCTTGAGTGTGACTCTACTACCTTTTCTCTTGTCCCCTTTTATAAAGTACTACTCAGAAGGAATTAGGATTAGGACCTATAGTATGACATCATTTATTTTACTTGATAACAATTAAAATCCCTATTTCCAAACAAGGTCACAGATACACAGATACAGGGGTAAGAACTTCAATACATATGTGCTACCCATAATAGAATGCTGTCCTCCTAGAATGAGTTAGGGAGTATTCCCTCCTTTTCAGTCTTTTGGGAAAAATTTGGAAAAGATTAGTGTTAATCTTTAAATGTTTGGTAGAATTCACCAGTGAAGTCTTTGGGTCCTGGCCTTGTCTTTGTTGAAAAATTTTGACTACTGATTCAATCTCTTAACTTACTATAGGTCTGTGAGGTCTTCTGTTTCTTTCTCAGTAATTTTACATAATTTATGTGTTTCTAGGAATTTGTCAATTTCCTCTAGATTATCTAATTTATTGGCATATAATCCTTCATAGTATTGTCTTATGATCCTTATTTCTGTAAGGTTGGTAGGAATGTCCTCACTTTCATCTCTGGTTTTAGTTATTTGTGTCTTCTCTCTTTTCTCCTTTGTCAAACTAGCTAAAGATTTGTCGATTTGTTGACTTTTTTAAAGAACCAACTTTCAGTCTCACTGATTCTGTCTATTGTTTTACTATTTTGTATTTCATTTTTCTACATTCTAATTTATTTCCTTCCTTCTGCTGTCTTTGATTTTAATTTTCTCTGCTTTTTCTACCTCCTTGAGTTGTAAAATTTGGTTATTGATTTAAGATCTTTCTTTTTTTAACTTAGATGTTTACAGCTACACATTTCCCTCTTGATACTGCATTTGCTGTATCCCATAGATTTTGGTGTGTAGTGTATTTGTTTTCATTTGTCTCTAGGTATTTTCTAATTTCTCTTGTGATTTCTTCTGTGACCCATTAGTTACTTAAAAGTATTTTGTTTAATATCCACACATTAGTGAATTTTCCAGTTTTCTTTCATTCCATTGTGGTTGAACAAGAATACCTTGTATGATTTCAATCTTTTTAAATTCATTGAGACTTGTTTTGTGCCCTAACATGTGACCTATCCTGGAGAATGATCCATGTGCACTGAAGAAGAATGTATACTCTGCTGTTGTTGGGTGGAGTGTTCTATATGTGTCTGTTAGTTCTAGCTGGTTTGTAGTATTGTTCAAGTCTTCTATTTTTTATTGATCTTCTGCCTAGAGATGTTCTATTCATTATTAACAGGTATGTATTGAAATCTTCAACTTTTCTTGTAGAACTGTCAATTTCTCCCTTCAAATCTGTAAATGTTTGCTTCATATTTTGTAACTCTGTTTTTGGAGGCATATATGCTTATAATTGTTATATCTTCTTGCTAAATTGACCCTTTTATTAGTATATAATGTCCTTTTTCATGTATTGTAACTTTTTCTTAAATGTATACTCTATTTTGACTGATATTAGTATGGCCACCTCAGCCTTCTTTTGGTTACTGTTTGCATGCTGCTACAAGTACCTTATCAGATACGTTTTGCAAATATATTTCCCAGTCTATGTCTTGTCTTTTTATTTTCATAGCAATGCCCTTCATGGAGTAGAAGTTTTTAATTTTTTTTTCTAACAATTTTTTTTATTGTGGTGAAATATATATAACGAAACAGTTGCTATTTTAACCATTTGTATGTGTACAATTCAGTGACATTTTTCATGTTCTGCATATTGTGCAACCATCATCACTCTCTTTTTCCACATTTTTTCATCATCTTTAACAGAAACTCAGTACTCCTTAAGCAATACTTTCCCATTGCCCCCCCCTTACCCACCCCTGTTAACCACTAATAAACTTTGGTCTCTATGCATTTGCCTATTCTAGATATTTCATATAAGTGGAATCATATTTTTGTCTAACTCATTCCACCAAGCATAATCGTTTCAAGACTTATCCATGTTGTAGTATGTATCAGGACTTCATTTCTTTTATTGGATGAATAATATTCCATTGTACGTATATACCATATTTTGTTTATCCATTCATCTGTTGGTGGACACTTGGTCTGTTTCCACTTTTTGGCTATTGTAAATAGTGCTGCTATAAATATTGGTGTATAAGTATCTGTTTGAAACTCTGCTTTCAGTTCTTTGGGGTATATTCCTAGGAGTGGAATTGCTGGGTCATATGGGAACTCTATGTTTAACTTTGTGAGGAACTGCTATATAGTTTTCCCCAGTGCTGCACCATTTTACAATCCCAACAGCCATGTGTGAGGATTCCAATTTCTCATATCCTTGCCAACACTTGTTATTTTCCATTTTTGTGATAATAGTCATTCTAGTGGTGGTGAAGTGGACTCATTGAGGTTTCGTTTCATTTTCATAATGACTAATGACGCTAAGCATCTTTTCATGTGCTTATTGTCAATTTGTATATCTTCTTTGGGGAAATGTCTATTCAAATTCTTTGCCTGCTTTTTAATTAGGTTGTTTGCGTTTTATTGCTGAGTTGTAGAAATTCTTTATATATTTTGGGACCCACTTTTAAACAATCTAAATTAATAAATCAATAACACTTGAAATACTTTTTGGAAAAGGACATGTCAGGCAACAAATATACTATCAACTTTAAGACATCTTTGTAAACATGACATGCCATGCTTAATATAGAAGTTTTTAATTTTAATAAGTCTCACTTATCAATTTTATCTCTAATGGATTGTGCTTTGGATGTTGTATTTAAAAATTCATTGCTAAACCCTGGTTTCAAAGAGTGGCTTGAGAAGACAAAGCAAGTATTATAAAGTACTATAATGACACATGCAAAGATCTAGAGTTAGAAAACCAAAAGAGAAGAACACACTCGGCATTTCTCAGGCTGAAAGAACTGAAGAAAAAATACAGGTCTTGTGCTACAATATTGAAGGATTCTATGGGCAAAATACTGAATGATGCAGGAAGCATCAAAAGAGGATAGAAGAAATACATAGAGTCACTGTACCAAAAAGAATTGATCAATGTCCAGTCATTTCAAGAAGTAGCATATGCTCAAGAACTGATGGCAGTGAAGGAAGAAGTCCAAGATGCACTGAAGTCATTGGTGAAAAACAAGGCTCCAGGAATTGACGGAATACCAATTGTAGTAGGCTAGGTTCTATAGAGAAGCAAAATTAGTAAAGTGTATAAATGTATATATATAGAGAGAGAGAGAGAGAGAGAAAGAGAGAGAGAGACAAAGAGAGAGATTTATATCAAGGAAATGGCTTTCCTGTTTGAAAAGGCTGGAATTTTCCTAGTCCGTGAGTTAGGATAGAGGCTTCTTCTGATTCACGTAGCCACAGGAGCTGGCGAACCCAAGATCGGCCCGTCAGAAAGCAGGCTTCTTGCTCACAGGCTGTGAAGATTGATGAATCCCAAGATTGGCAGGCAAGACCACAGGTAAGCTGCTAGCTCAAGTCTCAAGAACTGGAGGTCAGATGAACAGAAGCTAGCTGCAGGGTCCAGCATGAGCAAAAAGCTCCCAAGCCTTGCCAGAACATCCGCTTATATTTGGATGCAGGCCACATGCCCAAAGAAACTCTCTTTTAACTGATTGACTACTCACAGGAGACCCCATCCTGGGGTTGATCACATATTGAATCTCAACAGGGAAGTGATCACAACATTATATGACTGCCAAAACACTGAGACTCATGGCCCAGCCAAGTTGACACACAATCTTAACAATCATACCCATTAAGATGTTTCGACAAATGGATGCAGAGTTGGAAGTACTCACTCATCTATGCCAAGAACTTTTGAAGACGGCTACCTGGCCACCTGACTGGAAGAGATCCATATTTATGCCTATTCCAAAGAAAAAGCCAACCAAATAAGCAATTATTGAATAATATTATTTATATCACACACAAGTAAAATTTTGCTGAAGATCATTCAAAAGCGGTTGCAGCAGTACATCATAAGAGAGCTGCCAGAAATTCAAGCCAGATTCAGAAGAGGACGTGAAACTGGGGATATCATTGCTGATGTCAGATGAATCCTGGCTGAAAGCAGAGAATATCAGAAAGATGTTTACCTGTGTTTTATTGACTATGCAAAGGCATTCAACTGTGTGGATCATAACAAATTATGGATAACATTTCGAAGAATGGGAATTCCAGAACACTTAATTGTGCTCATGAGGAACCTGTACATAGATCAAGAGGCAGTTGTTCTGACAAAACAAGGGGATACTGTGTGGTTTAAAGTCAGGAAAAGTGTGCATCAGGACTGTGTCCTTTCACCATATTTATTCAATCTGTATGCTGAGCAAATAATCCAAGAAGCTGGACTATATGAAGAAAAACAGAGCATCAGGATTGGAGGAAGACTCATTAACAACCTGTGTTATGCAGATGGCACAACCTTGCTTGTTGAAAGTGAAGAGAACTTGAAGCACTTACTGATGAAGATCAAAGACCCCAGCCTTCAGTAGTCAAAGATAAGTTGACTATATTAGTGTGGGTCTATTTCTGGGCTATCTATTGTTTTCCATTGATCTATTTGTCTATAATTTTGCCAGTACCACATTGTCTTGATTACTGTAGCTTTGTAGGAAGTCTTGAAGTTGGATATTGTCAGTCCTCTGACTTTCTTCTTCCTTCTCATCTTCTTCATTTTTATCTATATTGCGTTGGCTAATTTTGATCTTTTGCCTTACAATTTAAGCTTTAGGACCAGTTTGTTGATATCCACAGAATAACTTTCTGGAATTTTTATTGCAATTGCATTGAATCTGTAGATCAAGTTGAGAAGAACAGATATCTTAACAATATTACTAGTTAATTTCTGATTAATACTCCAACTGTCTTAGGCTGGTTTCTCTAGAGAAGCAAAACCATTAAAGCATATAAGTATATATAGAGAGAGATTTATATCAAGGCAACAGCTCACACGACTGTAGAGGCTAGAAATGTCCCAAGTCCATGGAGCAGGGTAGAGGCCTTTTCCCAATTCATGCAGCCACAGAAGCTGGTGAGCCAAAGATCACAGGCTGTGAAGGTCAACAAATTCCAAGATCGGCAGGCAAGACCACAAGTTTTCTCCTGATTCACATAGCTGCAGGGGCTGGTGAACCCAAGATCAGCAGGTCAGAGAGCAGGGCTCCATTCACAGGCTGTGAAGATCAAAAAATCCCAAGATTGGCAGATAATCTGACAGCTCAAGTCCCAAGAACCGGAGGTGAGACGACAGGAGGCAGCCACAGGATCTCAAGTGAGTAAAAAGCCAGAACGTCTGCTTATATTCAGATGCAGGCCACACCCCCAAGGAAACTCCCTTTCATCTGATTGGCTACTCACAGCATAATTCAATCATGGGAGTGATGACATATAAGCACTGAGAATCACGGCCCAGCCAAGTTGACACAGTCTTAACCATCACACCAACAATATTAAAACTAGAGTTGATTTTTTTTTTTTTTTTTTTGGTCTTAAGTGGTATGTTGATACACAGCTTCCTTATGTCTCATCTAAAAATGGTCAGTTCAGGTAGAGAACTCTTGCATTATAAAATGATTATGTTAAATAATCAAATATTTCTTGATAAACCATATAAACCACAAGTAAAAAGCTGCAGGGGGAGAATATTGTAGAAATTTTATTTTTCCTGAATAATATCAACAGGAAAAAATTTCTTTTGAAATAACTAGCAGTTCTCAGTTTAATTATATAGCTAATGGTACTGCTCCTTTCTCTGGTATTAAAAAAAAATGTACATTTTTCCCAGAATTACAGAAACACAAATAAATTTGTATTTTAATCTTAAACCTGGCCTGGTCCTAACATTTCATTTAATAACTTCATATAACGGAATCTAGTATCGACGATTTCATAGTACTAACTCAAAATGACATTGTGTCAATTTGACTATCTTTTAAGGACAAGATTTATATAAAATTTACACATACGTTGTCGGGATCAGCACCTGTTAAGTTTTTACTCACTCTTAAATTCAAGCTCAAGGTCAACTATTTTAGCCCATACTGATTTTTCTACTTCTTGATGTGCCAAACACTTTATTAGCTGTATCACAAATTTTGACACTCAACTATATGTCAGAATTTTTATTTGATTGAAAATATGCCCTAATGAGAAAGTAAACTTGTCTTAGGCTGGATTCTCTAGAGAAGCAAAACCAGTGAAGCATACATGTATAGAGAGAGAGAAAGAGAAGAGATAGATTTATCTCAAGGAAATGGCTTATGCTGTTGTAGAGTTCTGCTGGCAAGTCCCAAGTCCATGGGTCAAGCATCAGGCTGGAGGCTTCTCCTGACTCACGTAGCTCCAGGGGCTGATGAACCCAAGATCAGCAAGTCAGATCGCAGGCTGCTGGTTCACAGGCTGTGGAGGCTGACGAATCCCAATTTCGTCAGGCGATATGGCAGTCCGCTGGCTCAAGTCTCAAGAACCGGAGGTCAGATGATGATGAGACAGACACAAGATCCAGAGCTAGTAAGTTACCTTTCCCAGAAAGTCCACACACATCCAAGGAAAGTCCCTTAACAACTGATTGGCTGAATACATTGGATCACATCATGGAGGATGACTATATCATTACATAGCTGCCAAATTACATTGTTACATTACTGCCAAACCACTGAGAATCATGGCCCAGCCAAGTTGACACACAACCTTAACCATCACAAAACTCTTTAGGGCAAGGATCATATGATTTTATTATTACAATCACTAACATAATCTGGGAACTCAACAAAGACTCAGCAAGTGCTCATTTCAGAGAACCGAACATATAAGAGAATCTTTGCTAAATTAGACATTAAAAGCAAAAATATTTTATAGTCAGCCTTTAAGAGTAGACTTTGCATCACCTTGAGAAATCTTTCTTTCAGTTTTCACAAAAATAAAGAAATCAGTGTTGGAAACGACTCATGTAGCCATATAGTCTAATTCTGCTAATTTATAGCATTACTAAAAAGTGGATGGCTAATCTCTGGTGAGATAGAATTTATCACATACCAAAACAGTGTTGTCTTTTCAGAAAACTCCCAAAGCAAATCGTATATTAGGGTAAAATTCACCTCCTTGTAACTTCTGCCAGCAACAAGATCTTCCTCCTACAGTAATCCTCTTAAAAAAAGTTCAGGTGTTCCCATTTTTTCTCTAGTTTTTTAAAATAATTCTTCGTATATCTTCATATGTTGGTCAGGATACTTTCAGCTGCAAATAATAGCAAACAGACACAAATAAGCTTAAATAATATGAAAAATTATTATGTTAGATGGACTCCAGTGTTGGTGGATTTAGCTTCTAAAGAAGCTATCATTACTGGCTTTAGTTCCCTCCCCTCTTTTTCCCTTCTGTCGTCCTTGACAGTACCTTCATCTTAGAATGGTAGGGAGGTGTCTTCCTTCACACTTCACACACTCACAAAAAAAAATGATGAGGGATTACTTTTCTTATACCTTTCTCTTGGGAATGAGGAGAAATTTTCCAGACTCCTCAATAGGTTTCATGTCTCAAAAATTGTGCAATATGTCCATGCCTGAAACAATCCCTGGCAAGGGTGACGGACATAGCATAACTGTCTTTAAAAAAATTATCTAGTGTGAAATAAAGTCAACAGCAATTCTACTGCACATGGTTTTCATATACTTTCTGTCTATTTTCTGTTTTTTAGCCAGGAAATTACAAATTACTGGATTTTTATTCTTTATGCATTGAAGATCATTAATAAGTCACTATTTCATGTTACTAGCAAGCTGTATATAGTAGGAAAGCCTTCTGATGGCATTTTTTGTTTTAAATTGTACTTCAGGTGAAGTTTTGCAGAACAAATAGTTTCTCATGAAACAGTAGCACACATATTGTTTTATGACATTAGTTAACAACCCCACGACATGGCAACCCTCTCCCTCTCGACTTTTTTTTTGGTGAAAATGTACATAGCCAAAGATACACCCTTTCAAAAATTTCTACATGCACAGTTCAGTGACATCGACTACACTCTTCCAATTGTGCTGCTATTCTCACTTTAGATGAAGGTTTACAGAACAAAATAGTTTCTCGTTAAACAGTTAGTAAACATGTTGCCCTATGACAATGATTAACAACCTCACAACACACAACATTATCCTTACTCAACCTTGGGTTCCCTATCACCAGCTTTCCCGTCCCCTTCTGCCTTCTAGCCCTTGTCCCTGGACTGCTGTGCCTCATTAGTCCCATTTGGTTTTATGGGGCTGTCCAATCCCAGGCTGAATGGTGAACCTCGGCGGTGACTTCACCACTGAGCTATAAGGGTGTCCAGGGGCCATACTCTCAGGGTTTCTCCAGTCTCCTTTAGGCCAGTAAATCTGGTCTTTTTTTTTTTGTGAGTTAGAATTTTGTTCTACATCCTTCTCCAGCTCTGTCCAGAACCCTCTGTTGTGATCCCAGTCAGAGCAGTCATTGGTGGTAGCCGGACAACATCTAGCTGTACTGGACTCAGTCTGGTGGAGGCCTTGGTAGCTGTGGTCCATTAGTCCTATGGACTAATCTTTTCCTTGTATCCTGTTCTCTTCATTCTCCCTTGCTCCGGAAGGGATGAGACCAGTGGAGTATCTTTGATGGCCGCTAACAGACTTTTAAGACCCCAGACACTACTTACCAAGGTAGAATGTAGAACATTGCCTTATAAACCGTGTTACGCCAATCGAGCTAGACGTTCCCCGAGACCATGGTCCCCACAGCCCTCGACCCAGCAATTCAGTCCCTCAGGGAGTTTGGATGTGTCTGTAGAGCTTCCATGACCTTTCCTTGTACAAGTTGTGCTGGTTTCTCCAGTATTGTGTACTGTCTCACCCTTCACCCAAGATACCACTTATCTATTGCCTATTTAGTATTTCCCCACCACCCCTCCCATCCCTGGGAACAAAGAAAGATTGTTACTTTTCGTGTGTGAACTTTTTCATGGGTTTTTCCAATAGAGGTCTCATACAATATTTGTCCTTTTGTGATTGACTTATTTCACTCAGCATAATGTCCTCCAGTTTCATCCATGTTATGAGATGATTCACAGATTCGTCATTGTTCTTTCTCATTGCATAGTACTCCATTTTGTGTATGTACCGTAGTTTGTTTATCCATTCATCTGTTGATGAGCATCTAAGTTGTTTCCATTTTTTTGCTATTGTGAACAATGCTGCCATGAACATAGGTGTGCGTATGTCTATTTGAGTGACAACTCTTATTTCTCTAGGATATATTCCTAGGAGTGGCATTGCTGATCCTATGGAATGTCTATTTCTAGCTTTCTAAGGAAACGCCATATTGTTTTCTAAAACGGTTGTATCATTTTGCATTCCCACCAGCAGTGCATAAAAGCTCCGATCTCCCCACACCCCCTCCAACATTTGCTATTTCCAGTGTTTTTGATTTGTGCCAGTAATGCCCGGGGTGAGATGGTATCTCATTGTGGTTTTAATTTGCATTTCTCTAATGGCTAGTGATCGGAGCATTTCCTCATGTGTCTGTGGGCCATTTGAATGTCTTCTTTGGTGAAGTGTCTGTTCATTTCCTTTGTCCATTTTTTAATAGGATTATTTGTCTTTTTCTTGTAGAGGTGTTGGATTTTCTTGTAGATTATGGAGATTAGACCTTTGTCTGACTTGTACTGTCCAAAAATTTTTTCCCAGTCAGTAGGTTCTCTTTTTACTCTTTTGGTGAAGTCTTTTGAAGTGCATAGGTGTTTGATTTTTAGAAGATCCCTGTTATCTAGCTTATCTATTGGGTTTTGTGCGTTGATGATTATGGTTTGTATCCTGTTAATGCCATATAGTAAGGCCTGAAATGTTGGTCCTATTTTTTCTTCTATGAACTTTATAGTTTTAGGCTTTATATTCAGGTCTTTGATGCATTCTGAAGTAGTTTTTGTATACGGTGTGAGGTATGGGTCCTGTTTCATTTTTTTTTTTGCAGATGGATATCCAGTTTTGCCAGCACCATTTATTAAAAAGACTATCTTTTCCCCATTTGATGGAGTTTGGGCCCTTGTCGAAGATCAGGTGACTGTAGCTGGATGGATTTACATCTGAGTTCTCAACTCTGTTCCATTGGTTAACGTATCTACTGTTGTACCAGTACCAGGCTGTTTTGACTACTGTAGCTGTATAGTAGGTTCTGAGGTCAGGTAGTGTAAGTCCTCCAACTTTATTCTTCTTCTTCAGTAGTGCTTTACTTATTCGGGGCTTCTTCCCTTTCCATATAAAGTTAATGGTTAGATTTTCCATCTCTTTAAATAACGTTGTTGGTATTTGGATCGGGATTGTGTTGTATTTGTAAATTGCTTTGGGTAGAATTGTCATTTTCACAGTGTTGAGTCTACCTATTCATGAGCATGTATGTTTTTCTATTTATGTAGATCCCTGTGGGTTTCTTGCAGTAGTGTTTTGTAGTTTTCTTTGTATAGGTCTTTTACATCCCTGTTTAGATTTATTCCTAAGCATTTTATTTTTTTAGGGGCTGTTATAAATGGCATTGTTTTCCTGATTTCCTTTTCATCGTTCTCCTTATTGGTGTATAGGAATCCAACTGATTTTTGTACGTTCATCTTGTATCCTGCTACACTGCAGAATCCTTCTATTAGTTCCAGTAGATTTCTCATAGAGTCTTTAGGGCTTTCTAGGTATAGTATCATATCATCCGAAAACAGGGACAGTTTAACTCCTTCATTACCAATTTGGATGCCCTTTATCTCTTTTTCTTGCCTTATTGCTCTAGCTAGAACTTCCAGCACAATGTTAACTAGGAGTGGTGATAAAGGGCATCCTTGTCTTGTTCCCGTTCTCAAGGGGAATGTTTTCAGCCTCTGTCCATTAAGAATGATGTAGGCTGTTGGTTTTGCATAGATGCCCTTTATTATGTTGAGAAATTTCCCTTCTATACCTATTTGATTGAGAGTTTTTATCAGGAATGGGTGTTGGACTTGGTCAAATGCCTTTTCTGCATCAATTGAGATGATCATGTGATTCTTTTCTTTCCTTTTATTTATGTGGTGGATTACATGGATTGATTTTCTAATGTTGAATCATCCTTGCATACCTGGTATGAATCCTACTTGGTTGTGGTGTATTAATTTTTTGATATGATGCTGAATTCTATTGGCTAGAATTTTGTTCAGAATTTTTGCATCTATATTCATGAGAGATATTGGTCTGCAATTTTCTTTTTTTGTGGCGTCTGTGCCTGGTTTGGGTATCAGCCTTATGCTGGCTTCATAGAATGAATTTGGAAGTGTTGCTTCCTTTTCTATGCCCTGAAATAGCTTGAGTAGTACTGGTACAAGCTCTTCTGTAATGTTTTGTAGAATTCTCCAGTGAAGCCATCTGGGCCAGGGCTCTTTTTTGTTGGGAGTTCTTTTATTACCTGAAAAATCTCTTCTCTTGTTATGGGTCTGTCCAGATTTTCAACATCACTTTGTTGTAGTTTGGGTAGGTAGTGTGATTCTAGAAATGTATCCATTTCATCTAGGTTTTAAAATTTGTTGGAGTATAGTTTTTCATAATATTCTGTTATAATCCTTTTTATTTCAGTTGGATCTGTTGTAATGTCCCCCATTTCATTTCTTATTTGGGTTATTTGTGTCCTCTCCTGTTTTTCTTTTGTCAGTCTGGCCAGTGGTTTGTCGATTTTGTTGATTCTTTCAAAGAACCAACTTTTGGTTTTGTTGATTCTTTCTATTGTTTGTCTGTTCTCTATTTCATTTATTTTTGCTCTGATCTTTATAATTTCCTTTCTTATGGTGGCTGTGAGCTTTTTTTTTTTTTTTTTGGCTGTTCTCTTTCTATTTGTTTGAGATGTGTAGTTAATGTTTTGCTTTTGTCCCTTTCTTCTTTTTTGATGTGTGCAACCGTTGCTATAAATTGTCCTCTGAGGACTGCCTTTGCTGTGTCCCAAAGGTTCTGGTATGATGTGTTTTCATTCTCATTTGATTCTAGGAATTTTTTGATTCCATCTCTGATTTCTTCTATTACCCAGTGATGTGTAAGCAGGGTATTATTCAGTTTCCATGTAATTGGTTTTTTTTCCTTGCTCTTTCTGTTGTTAATTTCTACCTTGATGGCATTGTGGTCAGAGAAGATACTTTGAATTATCTCAGCATTTTGGATCTTGCTGAGGATCGCTCTGTGGCCTAAGATGTGGTCTATTCTGGAGAACATTCCATGTGCATTGGAAAAGAATTTGTACTTTGCAGCTGTTGGATGGAGTGTTCTATATATGTCTATGAGGTCAAGTTGGCTGATAGTGCCCTTTAGGTCTTCTGTATCTTTGCTGAGTTTCTTTGTAGTTGTTCTGTCCTTTACTGAGAGTGGTGTGCTGAAGTCTCCTACTATTATTGTGGAACTGTCAATTTCTTTTTTCAGTGTTGTTAGAGTTTGTTTTATGCATTTTGGATCCCTATCATTGGGTGCATGGCTGTTTATTATGGTTATGTCTTCATGATGGATCGTCCCCTTAATCATTATATAGTGTCCTTCTTTGTCTTTTATGGTGGATTTTGTTTTAAAGTCTATTTTATCTAAGATTAGTATTGACACTCCTTCTCTTGTTTGGTAGTTGTTAGCTTGATATATTTTTTTCCAACTTTTGACTTTCAATAAATTTACATCTTTGTTTCTAAGGTGTGTCTCTTGTAGACAGCGTACCGATGGATCCTGTTTTCTTAACCATTCTGTCACTCTCCATTTCTTTATGGGTGCATTGAGTCCATTTACATTCAGTGTGATTATTGATAGATGTGAGTTTGTTGCTGTCATTTTGTAGTGCTTTTTTTTGTGGTGCTGACGTTTTCTTTGTTCTTCTTACTCTCCTGAGCTGAATTACTTTTGTTTGTGGATTTTTTTTTTCACTTCTTTTGTTTTTGCTGAGACTTTATGTTTTTCCTCTTTATTTTTATGAGTATGTTTATTAACTTGCTTTTTGTTCACCATGAAACTTACCCTTATCTTTCTTAGTTTGAAGCAGTCTATTATTACTTGTTATCGCCTTACCTTCCTCTCCATTAGAAGGTTCTATACATACACCGTTTTCTCTTTTATTGTTTTGATGTTGTTGTCATTTACTGATTTACTGCCCTGATTCCCTGCTGTATTTCTTTTGGTTTTGGATAGTCCCCGAGAGTTCATTTCCTAGATTGGTAACTGGCTGGTACAATCCTATGTCCTAGATTCTTCCTGTCAGCTGAAGTTGTTTGTTCTCAGATCGAACAACTCCCTTTAATAATTCTTGTAAGTTTGGTTTAGCTTTTACATATTCCCTTAATTTCTGTTTATCTGGAAATGTCCTAATTTCACCATCATATTTGAATGAGAGTTTTTCAGGATATATTATTCTTGGTTGGAAATTTTTTTCTTTAAGATTTTGTATATGTCATCTCATTGCCTTCTTGCCTGCATGGTTTCTGCTGAAGAATCTGAAGTTAGTCTTATTGTTTCTCCTCTGTTTGTGACTTCTTGTTTTTTGTGAGCTGATCTCAGAATTCTTTGTTTGTCTTTTGTATTGGCGAGTGTTATTATGATACTCCTTGGTGATTTTCTTTTGGGGTCTATCCTATACAGGGTTTGTTGAGCTTCTTGGATGGCCAACTTTTCATCTTTCATGATATTGGGGAAGTTTTCTGTCAGCAGTTCTTCAGTGATCCTCTCTGTGTTTTCTATTTTCTCCCACTGTTCTGGAACTCCAATCACTCACATATTTTTGCTTTTGATTGTATCCCACGTAACTCTCAGGGTCTCTTCATTTTTCATCGTTCTTTTTTCTGAGTTTTCCTGAAACAGAGTTGTATCCAAGTGTTGTCTTCAATTCCACTGATCCTGTCTTCCACCATTTCAAATCTGCTCCTCAGCCCTTCTATGACATCGTACATTTCTGAAATCTTGTAGTTTATCTTTTGGATTTTGAATTGTTGTTTTTCTATAATTTCTAGTTGTGAAATTATTTTGGCATTTTGTTCCTGATTATTTTCCTGAATTCTTCCAATTTTTTGTCTGTATTTTCCATGAATTTGTCTATTTTTTCCTCATTTTTGTCTTCTTATTTCTTCAACTCTTGGAGAATTCTGAGTATTAGAGATTTGAATTCCCTATCAGGTAGTTCTAGTGCCTTTTCTTCCTCTGGAAAGTCATCTGGTGTTTTATTTTGGATGCCTACTGGAACCATCCTGTCCTGTTTTTGTAAATGTTTTGATATTGTCTGCCGTCTTCGGGTCATTCAGTAGTTATTTTTCTCGTTTTTGGATTGTAGATTTATTTGTTTTGTCCTTTTTTTTTTTTTTTTTAATTTGGCTATGTCAGAGCAGGCGGTCTGTGTGTTCTTTGTTGTTTGCTTATCTGTGGGCATGATACTTTTCACCTCCTTCTCCAATTGGCAGGGTCAGTTGCTCAGGTATGGTACAGCAGACCAGGTCTAGCTGAAGAGGAGTTACTGGGACGGATTGTTTGTGGTACTTACTATAGCCACAAGGGCAGGTTGGTAATCAGTGCAGGGCAGGTTCCAGTAGGCCGTGCCTGTGCTGCTTGGTGGTGTGATGCTAAGCACATGGTGCAGGTAGGCAGGATGCAGCAGGGAGATTGTTATGTGTGGAGCTAAGATGGATATGGGAGGGAGGAGGGAGGAACAGGAGCCAAAAACATACAAACAAACAAAAAAGAGTGCTAGGGGGAGCTTGCTGTTGGAGTGGAGAGATGAGAGAGTATGAAATGGAGGAAAACAAAAAGGGGAAGAAAAAAAGAAAAGAATGAATAAATAAAAATGAGAAAGGAAAAAGAACAGCAAAGCTCCCAGGGATCCCATTGGTGTAGCTATGAGGTCTGGGGAAGTTGTTCTCAGGTGTTGCAGTACAGCCTGGCTAGAGGGTTTAGAGATATTCATCGCCAGGTATTCAGGGAACAGAAGGAGAAGGAAGGTACAGAGAGACGAGAAATTGAGTAATGAAGAAAGACAAAAAGGGAAAAAGAGGGAAAAGAAAACAAATTAAAAAAAAAAAAAGACAAAAAAAGAAAAACCCTTATAGATCCCTCTGGGCGTCTGTGCAAGCCGAGGGGGTAGGCTCCCAGCTGCGCAGCACTGCCCGGCCAGAACAGGCTCCCAACTCCAGAAAAGGAAAAGAAAACACACAAACAATTCAAAACAAGCAAACAAAGAAAAGCCCTGGGATCCCACCAGTGTGGCAGCCCAGACCAGGAAGCAGCTCCACACCCAAGCGGAGCTCTGCAACCCCTCAGGAAGTATCAAAGATGGCGCACAGAGCCAGGAATTTGAGAGAAAAGAGTGGGAGGTGTGAGAGGTAAGGAAGAAATCAAAAGAAGCAGAAGAAAAGCAACACCAGCAGCCAACAAATGGGACTCACAGAGCTGGCCAGTGTGGGCTTGTGGAATCCAAGCAGCATGTGCTTCCCTGACAAGAGACTGTGGCCACAGGAAGCAGAGGAGGCTGAGTGGGGGTGAAGAAGCTTGGGAATTGGAAAGCATGTATTGCAAATTACCAGTTGTTCTGTCTCCCGCTGGAAGCTCTGTGAGGCTGCTTTCTCATACCCCCTATTTGCTAGTCTTTGATAGGAATCCAAGATGGAGGATCCTCACTGCGTTAGCTGATAGGGAACCTCTGCATGAATCTCTCCTGGCTGTCCATTTTCTGTCCATTTTCTCACTGTATTTGGTGCTTGGCTGAGTTCTTTATCTCTTCATTTGATGTTTTAGGGTTTCAGGATTGCTGTTTTCTCTGTTTGGCTTAGTTTTTTGGATCTTTGCTGTGGAGGGATGGCGTGGTGCTTCTGCCTAAAGCACCATTTTTCCAGAAGTCCTCTGATGGCATTTTGATATAAATCCGCAAATAAATGAAAATTCTCTGTCATGGATTGAATTGTGTCCCCCAAAAATAACTGTCAACTTGGCTGGGTCATGATTCCCAGTATTGTATAATTGTGTACCATTTTGTAAGCTGATGTGATTTCCTTTTGTGTTATAAATTCAATCACTATGATCTAATAAGATGGATTAGCAGCAGTTATACTGATGAGGTATACAAGATTGGATAGTGTCTTAAGCCAATCTCTTTTGAGATATAAAAGAGAGAAGTGAGCAGAGACACAGGGGAAACTCATACCACCAAGAAAACAGTGCAGGGAGCAGAGTGCATCCTTTGGACCTGAGGTTCCTGTGCAGAGAAGCTCCCAGATGAAGAGAAGATTGATGACATGGACCTTCCTCCAGAGTTGACAGAGAAAGCCTTCTCCTGGAGCCGATGCCTTGAATTTGGACTTGTAGCCTACTGGACTGTGAGAGAAGAAACTTCTTTTTGTTAAAGCTATCCACTTGTGATATTTCTGTTATAGCAGCACTAGATGACTAAGACATTCACTTTTTCTATTAAGTAAAAAAGTGGTTATACTTCCTTTGTGAAAAAAAGTGCTGATCTATTTGTATGTAATTAATACCTCTGTTTAGGCAATATCTTTTAATTTTTTGTACTTTGCAAAAATTACTTTAGGTTTACATTCAGTTTAGAACATAAAAACTCCCACACACTCAAAAACAATCATTTTATGTGTTAAAATAAGTTATAAGCATATCTAAAATTGTAGTTGGTTGTTTTCAAGCTAAAACTGTGTTTTTCTCTCTGTGTTTGGTGACAAATTTTTGCTCTTTTCAAGATAAGAAATGATGAGCCCACTCTTCTTTTACTTTTCTTCATTTTTGGTGATGTTCATTTTCGATAGCAATTTAATGTACAATTGGTAAAATAATGGGTGGTTATTACATTTTTATGCACACAGTAATTATAATGGGATTTACACAATTGTCAACATAAAAGAAACAAATCAAACAGAAGCTAAGTAAGTCATAAGATGTTTAAATATTTTTCTAAAGACAGAAAGTTGCACACTGAGAGAAATTGTTTCAATAAGAATACTAGCTTCTGCTCCACAATAATTGAAAATTTCTGATAATACGAGAAGCTCATCAAATACACATGCAAACATATTCACTGGAAATCATAAAACCTAAGTAAGAAAAATTATTACTGAGTTTTTCTTTCAGTTTGCTTGGATAATTACTTAGTTGTCACATATATATTTGGCAGAGTATACTATTTCAATTATTTATAATATAGAACACAAGGGAACATGCTTTCTTTTTAATTTAACTGTTGGGGGGAAATTTTTATTTCATTTATTATTTACTTTGTCTATAAAATAGCCTAGATCAAATTACTTTTCCAGGCACCATGGAGCAGAATATGAACTAGTTCCTGGTCTTCTGATTAAATGATTTAAAAGGCTAATTTTAATTCCTCCTGAAATCCCACTAAAATGCAATAAATTGATAATAAAAGTGTTATTCCATTGTTATGGATTCAATTGTGTCCCCCAGAACTGTTTGTCAACTTGGCTAGGCCAAGATTCCCAGTATTGTGTAATTGTCCACCATTTTGTCATCTGATGTGATTTTCCTATGTGTTGTAAATCCTACCTCTATGATGCTAATGAGGCAGGATTAGAGGCAGTTATGTTAATGAGGCAGGACTGAATCTACAAGATTAGGTTGTATCTTGAGTCAATCTCTTTTGAGATATAACAGAGAGACATCGGGACATCATAGCACCAAGAAAGTAGTGCCAGGAACAGAGTGCGCCCTTTGGGCCTGGGGTCCCTGTACTGGGAAGCTCCTAGACAAGGGAAAGATTGATGACAAGGACTTTCCTCCAGATCTGACAGAGAGAGATGGCCTTCCTATGGAGCTGGCACCCTAAATTCAGACTTCTAGCCTACTAGACTGTGAGTGAATAAACTTCTGTTTGTTAAAGCCATCCACTGTGGTATTTCTGTTATAACAGCACTAAATAACTAAGACATCCATAAAGACAAAACTTGGAAAGGTAAACACAACAGTGACATAACCAATTTATGGAAGACAAAATATAGAAGGACACGTGGTAACTGCCTTAGTTTTTCTGTTTTTCTGCTCTGCTACAGGCCAGAAGAAGGGAAAGCCAGCAAAAATTAACATGCAGAACTCTGGAAAGGTTCAAGAAGGGAAGGATCCAGATGCCTCTGAATGCGTGGGCGTGGGGGTAGATAGGTTGAAAGTATTTGTGACAAGTTGTTAAAATGGGACTCTTTTTCTGCTAAAGTCTCAAAAGATGAAGAATGAAATAATAAGGTGGAAAGAAAGAATTCCCATATTCCAAAAGATAAACCAAAAAAAATAAAATAAAATTTTAGCAAAACACTGATTTAATACGTATAAAAATAGTAAGCATAAAGACACTGGCAGGTAATTGTTTTTGGAGAAAATTACAAGAGCATTGGAGAGAAAGTGCTGCATTTTCCTGCACTCTCCACCCCTACCCATGGCTGTGTGGGAGAGAAGGGAGCCTTGTCTCTTACCTCAAGTCTACTGAGAGAGTTTTCAACAGAATCAGATTGAAAACTTGAATTTGGTCCCAGGGTCCCATGCTCTAGGGTGTGACTCATTCTGAAGAAGCCTAAAACTTGCTGCAGGAAGAGTCATAGTGGTCCATATGTGGGCCTCCTTGGCAAGAACCAACCAGAATTATTTTACGGGGAACCTCAGTCAAGATTGCTTCTTGCCAGGAGCAATGCAACCTATATAATGTACCATCTTAATTAACATAGCTTCATATGTGCTTGGAAAAAAAAAAAAAAAAACCTTCCTTCCTCTTCATCAATAATGTCAAGCATCTTCTTGGTCTTTACATTTTAATGTGAATTATATAAGTATATAATTCTATAAATTTATAAATATATAATTCTACAAATTATAAAAATTATAGAATTATAGAATCCATTTTTCTAGTTCCAGAATCAATCAAACAAACAAAAGCCTTGTTGGGATTTTGATTGAGACTGTAAGTGATCTACTGATCCATTTGGAAAGAATCTACATTTTTTTTTTTTTACTGAATATTCCAGTTAATGAACATAGGGCATTTCTCTCATTTTTACTTGTGTCTGTTTTAATAGTGCTCAAAACTCTTAAAGTATTGCCTTAAAATTACTTGTAGCAATACCACTGCTAAGATCAGGACTCTACTACCTGATCTGATTGGTTCGTACACACAAGACACTTACACAGTCTTGGCAATTGAAAGGCATTATTATTATCTAAACAAGAAGAACAGATTATAGAAAGCAGATAATAAACAACAAGAACAGTTTCGAGGTGAACTGGTCCTCTCTACCCCTACAAGCATCCCACTTAGTGTCACAGGGGAGGAACCCACTTAAGTCTGAAAGGGAACCCAATCATCCTTCCCAAATTACCCATGTCTATCTCTATGTCACTGGGCAGGCAAGCTGTGGACCAGGTATCAACAGGTGTCTCTCTCTCTCAGAGGATGTGTTGTCAAGTCAAGTCAGCTATGTACGGCTGTGTCCCATCTCTCTCTGTCTCTTTCCACAGCTTTCCTCAGCCAGCTGTGGTCCCCTGTGCTTGCTGGTCCAGCTCTCAGCCAGCAACTTTAGGAAAATCCTGGGCCAATGCCAGGGTTAGGCAGGGATTACGACAGCTCTTGAGGCTAAACTTTTAAGGGCAACCCCTGTACCAGTGTATGCCCAAACATCTGCTCTATTGGAAACCTCCTGCCTTGAGGCAGCCAGCCCCATTGGCGACCTGCAAGGAGGGCCACTCACCCACCCCTGCCATTTTCTCTGTGGACCAACTCTGCCCACTGCTGCCATCTGCTGGTCTTGTAGTTCCCGCCTCTTGCACTGCTGCCATCCTTTCTCTGCCACTCGACTGTACTGTGCTTGCAGCTCTTTGTCTTCAGTGTTATCAGCTGAGTGTTACCAGCTCAGTGTAACAGCCCTTGACCTGTACTACAGCTCTTTTAGGAGGTTCTCAGCGCAGGGCCAGGTGTTCAAAGCATGAGCCCTCCCCTAGCTCTCACTGATCAGGAACTCCCTAAAGCTTCTAGGAGATTGGCCATTTGAAAAGGAACACTTTTGTAAACCAACCAATCTCTTAGTCAGATTGTAAACTGACCAATCATATTGGGTGGATTTGCAAGCCTCTTATGTGGATAGTAAACCAACCAACCCCTACAAACCACTTTTGTGGATAGTAAACCAACCAATTCCTTGCAAGACTGTGGCCCGACCAATCCTTCTGGGAGGATTACAAACTTAGGGCCAGAAAGGCAATATAAAAGAAAACACACTGTACCACAGTTCTCCACAGAAAGAAAGTAGATTCCTGGGCACTTCATATTTGTGATGTTAATATCAATGACGTCTACTTAAAATTTTTCTTCCTACTAATCTCTCATGTTAAATACCATTTCTCTGTGAGTCCTCTGAATTTCCTACAGAAACAGTATCATCTGTGTATAATGAAAACTGTGTTTCTTTCTTTGCAATATTGATTTCTCTTACTGGCCTTGCTGTGTTGGTAAGGACCTAAATCAGAATGTCTGAGGTGGGATCTGGGAATATTCATTTCTGACCAGCTTCTTGGGATGATTCTGGCAAGGTTAGGGGACTCCACCCTAATTATATTGGGTTGTAAGATTTTGGCTCTATTTGTCAAGATTCATTAATTGACTCACATTTGTTTATTGGTTCACATTTTTTCTTCATAATAGCAATTTATGAAAAGTTAAATTTGTCTCTAGCTCAGCAAATGCAACTGGAGGGATTTGGGCCAGAAAGAAGGGACTCTGCCAAGAAAAGACAGGTAGATGGATCAGTATGTTACCTATGCTGGAGATGGATGGGGACAGTGTAGACTGGGGAGCAGTGACGGGAAAATTGAAGGGCAGAGAAGTAGGGAGATAAATGATACAGAGACAAGAATATTCAACAAAATGAATAACAGAGTTTCTTGCACACTTCAAACTAACAAGAAGCTGTTCTTGAAGCCCTGTATTGTCTGCCTGACATAAACCTCACATAATGTTAAGCCTCCTCTTTCTCTGAATAACTCCATCATCTTCATCTAAAAATAATAATAATATCCACCCTTAGTATGCTTACTCTTCTGTATGGCAGTATGGACTACATTGACTAAGAATGGTTCAAACAAGAAACATATTTGTTTTGTAATATATAAAATGTTTGAGACATAACATATATACTGAAAAAAAAAGTTGAATAAGAAGTAATTTCTAGAGCGTAATAGGAATGGAAACATCAAAGAGTTTTTAAAGAGGTAAGAATTCAATAGGTAGAAATGGGAAAGCACAAAGTGTTCCATTTAGCTAGAAGGGAGAATATATGTAGATAGCAATGGATGATAAAGTTTGGGAGTCAGGTTAGTAACAGATTTTAGAGAATTTTGAGGCCACGGAAAGGAAGTGAGGATTTATTATAGAAGAAGATAGAGTCTTCTAAAGTTTTTGGATGGTCCAGTGTTGCGGATTGAATTGTGTTTCCCCCAAAAATACGTTGAAGTCCTAACCCTATACTTATTAATGTGACCTTGTTTGAGGAAATAGGTTTCTCTTTGCATATGTTATCAGTCAAATTAACAATGTTATACTGGAGTAGGGTTGGTCTTCATCCTAATTTCTTCTGAGGGGTCATTTATAAAACGGAAGGACAGACACAGAAATAGAGTCATACACAGGAGAAGGATGACTTGCAAAGATACATCGGCAAGCAGCAATGGAACACCAAGGATTGCCAGCATTCACCAAAAGCTAGGAGAGAGGCATGGAACAGATGCTTTTTTAAAGCTCTCAGAAGGAATCATCACGGCCAACACCATGAATTTGGACCATTTGCCTCCAAAACTTTGAGAAAATAGATTTCTGTTCTTTTAAAGCCACCCACTTTGTGGTGTTTTGTTATGGAATTCCTAGGAAACTATGACATCAAGTGACACATACAAAATTAAACGTGGGTATGCTGTGTAGGACAGAATCAGGGAAGGAAAGCCATTTGGTAAACTGTAACTTAGGCAAGAGACAATGAGGATTCAAACTAAATTTGGAGTAAAAATAGAGGAAAATGCTATGTTTAAAGAAAGCTCTAAAATTTCACCAACATAAAAGTCATTGCTGGGGGGTAAAATGCTTACAGATCTTACCTAACACAGTTTGAAGGGAAACTTAGGTAATAAAATATTCTACAGAATTAGATCATTAATCAAGAAAATGTTCTCTTCTTTAGAAAGATTACAAGAGACACAGCCAAAGACTTTTGAAATATATTGTCCTTTTTTGGAAAATGTCAGGCCCTGGTTTGTATTCAAAAGGAGTAATTTCAGGAGATTTCTCTGATGCAGCCCTCTGAAATTTTGTCAGGGTGACAATACCTTGTTTATTCCCTGATTAATGAAGTAGTTCTAAAGAACAGCTGAAGAGATGTGATGTGTCAGATCATTTAAATGCTGCCATTTTGCTTTTGTTGGAGGAGCATAGCAATCACCCTCACACCACAGTGAACAAGACCTTGCCAGTCGCCTCTGTAAATGCCTGATCAATCTTCACGCCATAAACAGACAAAAGGTAAGAGGGAAGAAAGAAGGAGGAGCTCCTTTATATACATATTTTCCAGAACTCCACTGAAAGACTGTGCAATTTCTGATTTATGTTGTGTGGAAAGTGAGCTAGAGAATGGTTCATTTCATTTGCAGCTTAACTTTTTTGAAAACTAAAAAGCAGTAGCAAGAGCTGTCAGTAAGTCGGATATATGGCTTTAAATTTCTATATTGAGTAATCAGTTGTCTAAGTGTGTAACAACAACAGAAAAGATTTTCTTATGTTGTCATTATTTTACCTTATATGCATGGTTTGATTAAGCATATGGTAACTTGGCCTTGAAGAATTAGTTCCCACTCTGCACTCACTCACCTCAGTCAATGTCACTACCGTCTATCTGTTGAGCTGTTCATGTTAAAGAATTCGGAATCCTTTTTGACTTTTTCCTGTTCAACACACCCACAGTACATATCCTTGGTCTCTCCTGAATCCTTGTGATCCTTTCCATTTCCATTGCCTGTGCTTTATTTTGACTTTCTAATTAACTTCCTGCAAAGATGGGAATTTTCTACTTTTGCATTGTGGCTACTGAGCCCTTAGAATGTAGCCGGTGTGTCAGAAGAACTGATGAACAGAAGTTTTAATTTTAATTATTTTAAATTTAAAATGCTATATGTGGCTAACCAAAACCCGTTGCCATAGAGTCAATTCTGACTCATAGCAACTCTATAGGACAGAGTAGAGCTGCCCCATAGGGTTTCCAAAGAGCAGCTGGTGGATTCGAACTGCTGACCTTTTGGTTAGCTGCCAAGCTCTAATCACTGTACCACCAGGGTTCCATATGCGGTTAGTGGCTACCATATTGAATAGCACAGTCCAGACCCCTTGCTACTTAAAATGTGGGCCGTGGACCAACAGTATCAACATTTCCTGAGAACCTGTTTGAAATGCAGAATCTTAGGCCCCACCCCAGACCTACTGAATCATAATTTGCATTTCATTCATATCTCCATGTGACTTGTATGCACATTAAAGTTTGAGAAGCACTGTTTAAACTAGTATCCTTTCATTTTACCTTAACCCAATCCACCCATTCCTCCACTGCATACAGATTAGTCTGAGTATATAATTTATCTGTATAAATTACTCCCATATTTTCCCATGCCTTTTCCAACACTTTCCTGACTTCTTAGCCTGTAATTCTAGGCTGTCCAAACCCTGACTCTTCTCCAGCCTCATGTTTACTCCCAGATTTCTATGCTCCATGATCTTAGGTAAGTGATCTAACTTCACAGTAACTCAATTTCCCCAAATGTATAATGGGAATAATAGCAATATCTACATCGTAGGCTGTTGCTAGTATTTAATGAATAAATACTGTAATATGTAACTGACAACAGTCTTTGGGACAAAGTAAGAAATCAGTAACTGTTAGCTATTGTTATTATCTAAGCATTTCCTTTCTCCATACAGATGTTTCTCAGAAAGCAGTCCATGGATCAACTGCATCAGATCACCTCATGTGAGTTTGTTTGAAGAAAAAAAAAAAGCAAATTCCTGGCCCCACAATAGACCTGTGGAGTTATAGTTCCTGAGACTAGGTTTCAAACATCTCAATTTTTAGTAGCTATTCTAGGTTATCCACTTTTAGAATGGGGTATAGATATCTCTGTGGGTATGTGAAAGTGTTCTAAGGAAGCATGGGGACATAAATAGTTCTAAGAGAATCACATTCACAAATTCCCAACTTCCACAGGTGTTATTCCTAAAACTGATCTGCCTGAGAATGTATGTGGTTCAACCTGGTTTTTTTGACCGTATTCCTTCTAATGCTGGGCCTTCATTCATTGCGAATCTGACAGTGGAGCAGTGTCTCCTGGGTGTAAAATCCTTCAGGATACAAAATGTAAGTATAATTTACAATAATGATGTTTTGATGTCGTGAAAGTAAATGTTACTAATTACTAGAAAATAAATCCTTTTGCAAGTATAATGGTTCCTAATTATTCCCTTTCAATAAAATTAAGAGAACTCAACTGAGTTGTCAGTCGTCACCCAGTTATAGATCATTAAACATATGGATCATTAAATATATTTTTAAATAATAGATGTACTTTGAAATTTTTGGCATATCATTCAAAAGGGCAGCCCTGGTGGCGAAGTGGAAGGAGTTCAAAGTCATGTTATATTGCTATTATAAAACTCCTTCCAGTTCCATCTACTTATTTATGTGAGCAAAGTTCTCAGTATTTAATTAAAAAATAAAAATTAGTGGTAGATTTGTGTTGTAACCTGTTATTCCGGCCCCAAGTAATATTCACCTTTGGATACATGATTTAACTGAGGGAGAAAGGAAATTTTACTTTTATGTTCAATATTTAGTTTCAAAAATTTGAAATTTGTTTGCAATTTTTTGGTAAAATATGTGCAACTACTAATAATAATGACTACTCAATCCAGAAGAAAAAAAAAATAAGACTTAGAGCTTTTTGGTCACAGGCTATCTTTTTTTTTTTTTTTTAAATTGTGCTTTAGGTGAAAGTTTACAGAGTAAATTAGTTTCTTATTAAACAATTAATGTTTTGCGACATTGATGGCTAACCCCTCAATGTGTCAACACTCTCCCCTTCTTGACCTCAGGTTCCCCATTTCCATTCATCCAGTTTTCCTGTCCCTTCCTGCCTTCTCATCTTCGCTTTTGGGCTGGTGTGCCCATTTGGTCTCATATACGTGGTCGAATGACGTGTGTTATTGTTTCTTTTATGGACCTGGCTAATCTTTGGTTGAAGGATGAACTTCAGGAGTTACTTCAATACTGAGTTAAAAGGGTGTCCAAGGGCCATACTCTTGAGGTTTCTTCAGTTTCTGTCAGAACACTAAGTCTGCTCTTTTTTTGCAAGTGTGAATTTTGTTCTACGTTTTTCTCACTCTCTGTCTGGGACCCTTTATTGTGATCCTTGTCAGATCAGTCAGTGGTGGTAGCCAGGTGCCATCTAGTCTGGTGGAGGCTGGGTCACAGGCTATTTTTAAATATTAAATTTAAATACTTTTTTTGTATAGAAATATGATAATGCCATTGAAAGACTTTCAACCACAAATGTATGAATTTGGATTAAATTCTATGGTGTACATAATGTGAAAATATGAGTTAAAAAAAATGTTACCATCAAGTTAATTTTGATTAAAGTGACCATAGAGGACACAGTAGAACTGCCCTACAAGGTCTTCAAGGTGGTAAATCTTTACAGAAGCAGACTGCCACATCTTTCTCCCACAGAGTTTGGGTTCAAACTGCTGACATTTTGGTTAGCAGTGAAGTACTTTAACCACTGAGCCACCTGAAACCAAACCCATTGCAGTCAGTTATGACTCTTAACGACCCTATAGGACAGAGTAGAATTGCCTCCGTGGGGTTTCTAAGGAGCTGCTTGTAGATGAGAACTGCCGACCTTTTGGTTAGTAGCCAAATGCTTAACCACTGAGCCACCAGGGCTCCTTAAATAAAAAACAAATGGTATTAATTTTTTTAACTATTGAATAAAATTTTTCATATATTTCTTTAAATGTATGATGCTACATATCAAATCACTGCCATATTTATATTCCATTGACTATATTAAAAAGACTGATTAAGCAGATTTCCTGAAGATGCTAATATTTAAAATACTTCAGAAGTTGCGTCATGCTTTGCATCTATTTAAAATTATGATGGGGATCTTTAGATAGAAATATGTGAAAAAGATAGTTTTAAAAAATTATCTTAGGGGAATACATGCACACACGAAATTACCTCTAAAGAACTCTGAAAAAAGTGGCTGTTATGTACACTAATAACTGTGAACCACTATCTTTTGCCATAGTCTGTCTTTGTAAGTGACATAAACAACACAGAGGCATAATTTCATGGCGCCAAGGTATTTTGAATGATCCCCCTGCAAAGCTTTAAATACCTTAAAGAAAATGACATTATGAGAAACTTTTGTTAATTAATATCATACTAGTTATCTAGAGGATGTCACACTTTTAATTCATTCATTCATTCATTTATTTATCCATCCCTTCATGCAATAAACGTTCGTTGATTAACAAATGCTTACAAGAATCTAGTCTAGTTGTGGGGAATATAGAAATGACTAACTTGGGATCTATGAATTTATGAATTCAGTCATAAATTGATGAGACATACACACAGTCAACTAAATACAATACAGTATTATAAATAGCTATAATCATAATAAGTACAACCTCACTCTGCTTTGGGTAGTGGTGGGAATAGGGTGACTGTTCATGGCCCTGCTCAAATTTTACATCCTCTGTCAGGTAGTGGGATATAGTAAAACAGAATCATGCATTTGTAGGCAAACACTCAAGTTTAAATTTTAGCTTTTCCATCTACTAACTGTATAGCAAGTAAATCTCATTTTTCTTATCTGCAAATTCTGGGTAGTAACAGATTACCCAAAAGGTTATTCTGAAAAGTATATCACCACAGAATGATGGGGAACACAGTTGGTAGATAAAACTGTCTACCCCTTCCCCTGCCGCACACTTTTTTCTCCTCTCTGATTGTCTTAGACAAGATCCTAATTACTTACCATCATCCCATTTATGTCTCCTATCTCATTTCGTCTAATCTCTCCCTTACTCATTATGTGACCCTTAGCTTGGATAGCTTTCTGTTTTTAGACCATGCCAAGATTATTCTATTCTAGAAGTGTCACACATTGTATCTCCATGTTGAAATCTTCTGCCTCTAGCCTGACTGGCTCATCTTATCTTTCAATGTAAAACAAATATTTTCTCTTCAGGCCTTAACCTTTGTCTTTGTAGCCCCTGTTCCCCACCACTGTTCTCTATCACATTTCTTGTTTTATTGCACATTTCTCAATTTGTAGTTATATACATGTTCATTTGAATTTCTGTTTTTTATCTATCCCCTTTTCTAGACATGAGTGCCACACAGACATGGGCTTTATCTACTTCTGGCACCTAAGAGGCACTCAAAAAGAGATGTTGATTAAGGAATGAAAGAATAAAGGCCTTTTCACTCAGCCTTTCCTAAGGTCTGACACACGAAGTTATACGTGTAAATTTCACTATGTATCAAGAATAAAACATACCAAATTTTGAGTTTAAATACTTACTTAATTGGGATGTTATCATCCATTTATATATATATTTAAGGACTAGTGAAGGAGGCTAACTAGGAAGCGTGGTAAGATACGAAAATAAAGTTTTACTGAATCCAGGTTACTGAAGGAAAACAGATTATGGACACAGCCAATAAAAGTAGATTTTTTTTCTAGGAGAAAATGTCCCCAATTTACTTGATTTAAACAGATGCAGTGCTGGAAACGCTCACTAATCCCTGCCAAAAATTTGGAAGATAGCTACCTGGAAAACTGACTGGAAGAGATTCATCTGTGTACCCATTCCAAAGAAAAGAGATCCAACAGAATGTGGAAATTATTGAACAATATCATTAATATCACACACAAGTAAAATTTTGCTGAAGATCATTCAAAAATGGTTACAGCAGTGCACTGTTAGGGAACTCAGAAGAGGAGGTGGAACGAGGGATATCATTTTTGATGTCTCATGGATGCTAGCTGAAAGCAGAGAACACCAGAAGATGTTTACTTATGTTTTATTGACTATGCAAAAGCATTTCACTGTGTGGATCGTAACACATTATGGATAATATCGAAAAGAATGGGAATTCCAGCACACTTAATTGTGCTCATAAGAAACCTATACATAGATGGAGAAGCAGTCGTTCGAACAGAACAAGAGGATACTGAGTGGTTTAAAGTCAGGAAAGTCAGGAAAGATGTGCGTCGGGGTTGTATCCTTTCACCATACTTATTCAATCTGTATGCTGAGCAAATAATCCAAGAAGCTGAACTATACGAAGAAGAAGACGACATCAGGATTGGTAGGAAGACTCATTAACAACCTGCAATATGCAGATGACACAACCTTGCTTGCTGAAAGTGATGAGGACTTGAAGCACTTAGTGATGAAGATCAAAGACTACAGCCTTAGTACGGATTACACCTCAACATAAAGATAACAAAAATCCTCACAACTGGACCAATAAGCAACATCATGATAAATGGAGAAAAGATTGAAGTTGTCAAGGATTTCATTTTACTTGAATCCATAATTGACACCCATGGAAGCAGCAGTCAAGAGATCAAAAGACCCATTGCATTGGGCAAATCTGCTGCAAAAGACCTTTTTAAAGTGTTAAAAAGCAACGATGTCACTTTGAGGACTAAGGTGTGCCTGACCCAAGTCTTGGTGTTTTCAATTCTCTCATATACATGTGAAAAGTTGATAATGAATAAGGAAGACCAAAGAATTGATGCCTTTGAGTTATGGTGTTGGCAAAGAATGTTGAATATTCCATGGACTGCCAAAAGAATGAACAAATCTGTCTTGGAAGAAGTACAGCCAGAATGCTCCTTAGAAGTGAGGATGGCAAAACTTTGTCTCACGCACTTGGGACATGTTATCAGGAGGGACTATCCCTGGAGAAGGACATCATGCTTGGTAAAGTAGACGGTCATCGAAAAAGAGGAAGACCCTCAACAAGGTGAATTGACACAGTGGCTGCAACAATGGGCTCGAGCCTAACAACAATGATGAGGATGGCACAGGACTGGGCTATGTTTCATTCTGTTGTACGCAGGGTTGCTGTAAGTCGGAACCAACTCTACCTCACCTAACAACAACAGTGAATTGTTTTCCAGTTTTTCATGACAAAACTTACCTTTGTATCAATTTTATATTGATATCAAGAAAAAATTAAAAAGTAATTATCAGAAATAACTCACACATTACTTGACTAGAAACATTAAGTGCTTAGATATTTGTTTTGAGAGTTGTACACAACTAAACATTGGCCTGTGTGTTATAGAAAAGTAAACTATAGAAACAGAAAAGAGGTGAAGAAAAGGTTTTTGAAAGCTATGAGTGATGCTCTCTAAAATTTTATAAAAATCATTATTTCTAAAGGACTAGCCTACTGTATTAAGGAGCAATTTAAAATTTAATGGTGTAATGAATTCAAATGCTTCTTTAATTCTGAAGAAAGTGGACACTGATGTTTGACATTTTACAGTGATATTTTCTCTGAATTTAGGTCGTAAATTCATAGATATGAACTGTTCTCATGTGTCATCCAGTTTAGAAAAACACCAAAATACGCAGACATTGGAAATTCAGAATACGTCATTAGGGCATTATATAGAAAGTTAGCATTAAAGTAAAATAATTCATGAAACAATTAAGAATGGCCATAAATTCTTTATAGGACGTAGTTTTCATGGTGCACACCACTTCAGTTACCAAAAAATCCTACTGATAATCTGACTTTTCCATAATTATTTATTACTGGAAGAAAAAGACTCCCAATAAAATGAATGATAGCAATAACAGCATGCAGTTTGGTGTTTATTATACAAGG
This sequence comes from Dugong dugon, assembly GCA_030035585.1. NCBI lineage: Eukaryota > Metazoa > Chordata > Mammalia > Sirenia > Dugongidae > Dugong > Dugong dugon. The sequence continues at coordinate 14,199,154 of CM057465.1, forward strand.
CATTTCTTTACTGTTTTAATCTTTATAATAATCCTTAAGGTTAAGTTATCCTACTGTCATGGATTTGATTATGTGCCCCCAAAAATGTGGGTATCAGTTTGGCTGGGCCATGATTCCTGGTACTGTGTGATTTTCCTGTATGTTGTAAATCTTGACTCTGTGACGTTAATGAAGGAGGATGGGCGGAGGTTGTGTTAGTAAGGCAGGACTCAATCCACAAGATTGGATTGCGTCCCGAGGCAATCTGTTGAGATATAAAAGAGAGAAGTGGGGCGGGGCGGGGGGACCTCATACCTCCAAGAAAGCAGTGCCAGGAGCAGAACGTGTCCTTTGGATGTGGGGTTCCCGCGTGGAGAAGCTCCTAGTCCGGGGGAACATTGATGAGAAGGCCAACAGAGAGAGAAAGCCTTCCCCTGGGGCTGACACCCTTAATTTGGACTTTTAGTCTACTTTACTGTAAGGAGATAAACTTCTCTCTGTTAAAACCATCCACTTGTGGTATTTCTGTTATAGCAGCACTAAATAACTAAGACACCTACCCTCATCACCCACCACTCAGCTCCATTTTTAAACTGAGAAAACCGATGCCACAGGGAAATGTAGCTTGAACTATGACACCTAGGCATCACCCAAGTGGTACACCTGTAACACAAACCTAACTTTGAACCCCTAATTTTCTACTCTTCCTTGCAAAGTGGGTGAAAAGGTTGATTCCGGTTTAAGAAGATACCAGTGAAGTACATGGGAAGGTAAATATGGATCCACACCAAAGATCAACATTTAGCTATCGGAGGACTTTAAGAATTACTACCAGAACAGGCCTACCTCTGAAACACACTGGAGTCCCTCAGAGTCCTTACGCCTTTCCTGAATCACATTTTAGACAAGGAAAGGTTGATAATAGTGTAGTAGTATCAAAACATAGTATATTAATTTCCTTCTTGTTGTTTTAGGTGCTGTCAAGTTGGTTCCAACTCACAGAGACCCTATATACAACAGAACAAAACACTGCCTGGTCCTGTACCATCTTCACAATCATTGTTATGTTTGAGCCCATTGTTGCAGCCACTGTGTCAATTCATCTCCTTGAGGGTCTTCCTCTTTTTCGCGGAACCTCTGCTTTACCAAGCATACTGTCCTTCCCCAGGGACTGGTCCCTTCTAATAACATGCCCAAAGTACGTGAGACAAAGTCATGCCAACCTTGTTTCTAAGGAGCATTCTGGCTATACTTCTTCCAAGATGGATTTGTTTGTTCTTCTGCAGTGCATGGTATATTCAATACTCTTCATCAACACATAATTCAAATGCATCAATTCTTCTTCAGACTTCCTTATTCATTATCCAGGTTTTGCATGCATATGAGGTGACTGAAAACACCATTGATTGGGTCAGGGGCACCTTAGTCCTTAAAGTGACATCTTTGCTTTTTAATGCTTTAAAGAGGTCTTTTGTAGCACGTTTGTCCAGTGGAATGTGTCATTTGATTTCTTGACTGCTGCTTCCATGGATGCTGATTGTGGATCCAAGTAAAATGAAATTCTTGACAACTTCAATCTTTTCTCCGTTTATCATGATGTTGCTTATTGGTCCAGTTGTGAGGATTTTTGTTTTCTTTATGTTAAGGTGTAACCCATAGTGAAGGCTGTGGTCTTTGATCTTCATCAGTAAGTGCTTCAAGTCCTCTTCACTTTCAGCAAGCAAGGTTGTGTCATCTGCAGATTGCAGGTTGTTAATGAATCTTCCTCCAATTCTGATGCTGACTTCTTTATATAGTCCAGTTTCTTGGATTATTTGTTCAGCATACAGATTGAATAAGTATGGTGAAAGAATACAACCCTGACACACACTTTTTTTAATTTTAAACCATGCAATATCTCCTGTTCTATTCAAATGACTGCCTCTTAGTCTATATACAGGTTCCTCATGGGCACAATTAAGTGTTCTGCAATTCCCATTCTTTGCAATGCTATCCATAATTTGTTATGATCCACTAGTCAAATGTCTTTGCATAGTCAATAAAATGCAGGTAAATATCTTTCTAATATTGTCTGCTTCAGCCATGATCCATCTGACATCAGCAGTAATAGCTCTTGTTCCATGTTCTTTTTTGAATCTGGTTTGAATTTCTGGCAGTTCCCTGTCAGTGTAATCCTGCAACCGTTTTTGAATTATCGTAAGCAAAATTTTACTTGCATATGATATTAATGATATTGCTAGATAGTTTCCACATTCCTGTGGATTGCCTTTCTTTGGAATGGGCACAAATATATCTCCTCCAGTTGGTTGGCCAGGTAGGTGTCTTCCAAATTTATTGGCATAGAGGAGTGAGCACCTCCCACGTGACATGCTTTTGCTGTAACATCTCAATTGGTATTCCATCAATTCCTGGAGCCTTGTTTTTCACCAATGCCTTCAGTGCAGCTTGGACCTCTTCCTTCAATACCATCGGTTCTTGATCCCATGCTACCTCCTGAAATGGTTGAATGACGACCAATTCTTTTTGGTACAATGACTCTGTGAGTTTCTTCCATCTTTTTTTGATGTCTCCTGTGTCGTTCAATGTTTTGCCCATAGAATCCTTCAATACTGCAACTTGAGGTTGGAATTTTTTCTTCAGTTCTTTCAGCTTGAAAAATGCAGAGCATTTTCTTCCTTTTTTGGTTTTCTTACTCCAGGTCTTTGCACATTTCATTATAATACTTTACTTTGTCTTCTAAAGCTGCTCCTTTGAAATCTTCTGTTTTCCTCTTCTGATTCATAATTTCTTCCGTTTGCTTTAGTTACTCTATGTTCAAGAGCAAACTGCAGAGTCTTTTCTAAAATTAATTTCCTAAAAAAATTTCCTTTTATAAACCAAGTACCACAAATTGGTGGCTTGTAAGAACAGAATAAGTCCCTGGGTGGTGCAAATGGTTAAGCCCATGGATACAACCATAAGACTGGTAGTTCAAACCCATCCAGAGGTACCTAGAAGAAATGCCTGGGGATCTACTTATGAAAAATCAGCCATGAAAACTCTTTGGAGTACAGTTCTACTCTGCAACACATGGTGTCACCATAGGTTGGAATCAACTTGACTGCAACAGGTTGGGTTTGTTGGTTTATAGAACAGAAATTTATTGCGTCACAGTTCTGGAGGCTAATAGTCTAAATTCAGGTTGTCAGCAGGACCATATTCTCTCCAAAGGCTCTAGGGGCACATCATTTCTTTTCTCTCCAGGCTTCTGGTAATCCTAGGCATTCCTTGCTATATAACTCAATGGTCACATGGTCATTTCCCCTCTGTTGTCTCTTTGTGTCTCCTCTACTGTTTTATAAAGATACCACTATAATTGGTTTAGGACTCACCCTGCTCTAGTGTGACCTCATTTTAAGTGATAACATCCTAAAAGACCATTTTCCAAAGTTACGTTCATACATACTGGGGTTAGGTGATCAACATATCTTTTTTGAGGACACAATTCAATCTATAAGACATATACAGTCCAACTTTTTAAAAATAATTCAGAAACTCAAAATTTTTAGCTTATTAAAAAATCACAACCAGGATTTCTCAGAATAGAGTGATTCTAAGCATTCACTTAGAACTATTCCTTAGGCTAATTTTTTAACGTAGGAAAAAAATAAATCTAATGGATAGTGTTAGCCAATCATTTTCCCTCTACAAGTCTTTTGGAAGATTCATGAAAGTTATCGAAACTAAAGAGATAATTCTTAATTTTGTATTCTTAAAATTGTTGTCGTATATATATAGGTGATTAATAATTATTGAATTATTTAAGATAATTAAAAAATTTAAAACAACCCTACCGCCAACTTGAGGAACAGTTTATATAGGGAAAAAAATGTACTTTTGCTATTTTAAACATGTTTTAGTAATTAACTTTGAGAGACAGATATTATTATGCCACATTCTCACAATGACTTCTTTGTGATAAAAGAGATGGAGACTTCTCTAGTCCTCAATTTTCCATGTGCATTTCTTTATGTCTTCTGCTTAAGACTTTTGTGCAAATTTGCAGTACATGTCCACACATTTATTTTTCTTGGATCTATATGTATTTATTTATTTTTATTGTACTTTAGATAAGGTTTACAGAAGAAATAGTTTCTCATTAAACAGTTAGTACATGTATTGTTTTATGACTTGGTTAACAACCCCACGACATGTTAACACTCTTCCTTCTTGACCTTGGGTTCCCTATTACCAGCTTTCCTGTCCCCTCCTGCCTTCTAGTCTTTGTCCCTGGACTGTTCTGCCCTATCGGTCTCATTTTGTTTTATGGGGCTGTCTAATCTTTGGCTGAAGGGTGAACCTTGGGTGTGACTTCATTACTGAGCTAAAAGGGTGTCCAGGGGCCATCCTCCCAGGGGTTCTCCAGTCTCTATCAGGCCAGTAAGTCTAGTCTTTTTTTGCGAGTTAGAATTTTGTTCCACATTTTTCTCCAGCTCTGTCCAGGACCCTCTATTGTGATCCCTGTTAGAGCAGTCAGTGGTGGTAGCCAGGTACCATCTCGTTATACTGGACTCAGTCTGGTGGAGGCCATGGTAGTTGCGGTCCATTAGTCCTTTGGACTAACCTTTCCCTTGTAGCTTATTTTCTTCATGCTCCCTTGCTCCTGAACGGGTGAGACCAGTGAAATATCTTAGATGGCTGCTCACAGGTTTTTAAGACCCCAGATACTACTCACCAAGGTAGAATGTAGAACATTTTCTTTAAAAACTATGTTACGCCAATTGAACTAGATGTTCCTTGAGACCATGGTCTCCACAGCCCTCATCTTGGCTCTATATTTAGATTCCGAGGTCCACATGGTTATTTCACCTGTCCTTACCCCTATAGTGTTTAATACCGTGACAGTCATGGTATAAATGTCAGTTCCCTGAGGATAATGGTGAAAGGTGTCTCAAGAGTAACCTCACTGTCATTCTAATGTGCAACTCTTACAGGTTTATTTTCATCCCCCTCTTGCAAAACACACAGGGTTTTGAGTCACTCACCCAACTATCTGGTGAAGTTGAAATAGATTCACTTTCTATCCCCATATATTTCAATCCTCTCCTTTTCTCATGTAAATTACTGACTCTACCTAAAGATGGATTTTTTCCCTCACAACCCACTATCCTTTTCTATTTGCTCACATTCGTTAAAGTTAGTCTCTTAAATTTGTAACTGTAGAAGCTCTCTGAGAGTAGAAGCCTGCTAAAGAATAAGAATTCAAAATGTTGCATACTACAGTGAGTATAAGAACCCTGGTGGCCCAATGGTTAAGTGCTCACCTGCTAACAGAAAGATTGGCAGTTCAAACCTACCCAGTGGCTGGATGAGAGAAAGGCCTGGTAATCTGCTTCCATAAAGACAACAGCCTAGAAAACCCTATGGGGCAGTTTAACTCTGTCACATGGGGTCACTATTAGTCGAAATACATTCAAAGGCACCCAACAACAATGCACTGAGTATATTAATCAATATTTGGGAAGCAGATAGGGGAGGCAGAAAACAGTCATGTAGGGATGTTTTTATATCAGACTTGACTTGAAGACAAATTCACCTGTTTTTTTGACTGAACTATGATGTAAACTTATTTAAAAATGAATGGGATGTCAGGTTTTATTTCTGAGGCGCCACTGTCTTTTATGCTACTTGGACCATACCAGCCAAGCAATAATATTATTATAAAATCTTGAGTCCTTTCCACTCATAGAAAAAATGAAAACAAGAAATATTATTCTCAAGGAGATAGTTTCTGACAATTCAGCTGTTTCTGAAGCTATTTTGGAGGACAAGCAAGACTAAGGGTTTTTGGAGAGGCTGTGTTTCCTGGAAAACATACATTGTTTGTGAACCCTACAATGAATTTCCATGATTGAAGGTAATGGACTCTGTCGTTAATATCATTTTCTTAATCAAGACTAAACACAATTTTTGTTAGCTTGGTAATTACCGTCAATTAATTACAAAATCTGTGGTAGGCAGAATAATGGCCTCTCAAATCCTAATGTCCACATCCTAATTCCTGGAGTCTGAAAATATGTTGCATGGCAAACAGGAATTAAGGTAGCAGATGGAATTAAGCTGATCATCTAGAACTAAGATAGGGTGATTATCCTAGACTTTCCAGGTGAGCCCAGTGTAATCACAGGTGCCCTTAAAAGTGGAAGAGAGAGGCAGAATAAGAGTGAGTTTAAAGTGATGTGATTAAAAAAGACTAGATTGGCCACTGCTAGCTTTGAAGATGGAAGCAGGTCACAAGGCAAGTGTGATGGTTAAGATTGTGTGTCAACTTGGCTGGGACATGATTCTCAGTGTTTTAATGTGATCACTCCCATGATTGAATATACTGTGAGTAGCCAATCAGATGAAAGGGAGTCTCATTGGGGGTGTGGCCTGCATCTGAATATAAGCAGACGTTCTGGATTTTTGCTGTCTCTGGATCCTGTGGCTGCTCCTGTCATCTCATCTCTGGTCTTGGGACTTGAGCTGTAAGCTTATCTGCTGAACTTGGGATTCATCAATCCTCACAGCCTGTGAGCAGAGCCCTGCTCTCTGACCTGCCGATCTTGGGTTCGCCAGCCCCTGCAGCTATGTGAATCAGGAGAAACCTTGTGGTCTTGCCTGCCAATCTCGGAATAGTCAACCTTCACAGCCTGTGAGTGGGAGGACTGCTCTCCAACCTGCCGATCTTGGGCTCGTCAGCTTCTGCAGCTGTGTGACTTGGGAGAGGCCTCTACCCTGATCCATGGACTTGGGACGTTCTAGCCTCTACAATCGCATGATCTGTTTCCTTGATATAAATCCCTCTCTCTATATATATTTATGCGCATTACTGGTTTTGCTTCTCTAGAGAACCCAGCCTAAGACACCAACGAATGTAGATGGCCTCTATACAGGGGCAGATTATCTAATAAGCAAGGTAATCATGGTGCTTACCTTGCTTACTAGATCATCTGTTATGAACAATTTCACATTTTTTCACCACATCAAAGATTCTCCTTCTAGGTATGGCTGGTATCTGTCTCTCTCCCAACTCGACAACACCTTTCTACAGAATCAAAGCCTCTTTTCAAATTAACAGTCTCTGACAAGGGCAGATGACCCAGTAAACAAGGTAAGCACAAAATGTATTTGAACACACTGTTGCCTTGAGTAGAAATGTCTGCCTTTCATCCATAGTTAGGTGTGTCCTATATCATTGCTTTTCAGTGTCAGACTTATGTGAACTTTTCATGCTGAGTCATATATACAAGTCTAAAAATCATGGGTTAATCAGACTTATGTAAATTTTTGTGCTGAGTCATATATACAAGTCTGAAAATCATAGATTAATGAAAATTCTTTACTAGAGGCAGCCAAGAAACAATGGATGAATGGATATTTTCAAATGATAAGTAGAAGTCACCAGACTCCAACTCTGAGGAAGCAGATGCCTGATAGAAGACTTATGTTGTAATCTGGTCAAAATGGCAGACACAAACATGCAGATCCTGTGTGAGAACTAGGAGAAGGACGAGAGCAGTCTGAAGTGACACCCTGAATTGTGGTTTATCCTGAAGCTCATTTTTTAGGTTTAGTTTTCAGCCTTCCATACCCATGGTTACCGATTTTTCAAGGCAAATGACTTCCTCTCTCCCTCATATTTTCTTCAGCTTTCTTATGGAAAATATCGATCAGATAAGTCAAAGTGAACAGTTAAACGATGAGTCCAAAAACCACGGCATAAGAGGAATATTTGAAATAAGTAGAAATGTTAAACTTTGGGGTGTGGTGGCTTGTAGTGGTGGAGAGAAGACAAAATAGCTCTCTTTAAATATTTGAAGGACTGTGTTAAAGAAGGAGCCCTGGTGGTGCAGTGGTTAAGCTGAGTGGCTGCTAACCGAAAGGTTAGTGGTTTGAACCCACCACCCACTCCATAGGAGAAAGATGTGTCAATCTGCTTCCATAAAGATTACAGCCTTAGAAACCCCATTATAGCCGTTCTACTCTGTCCTATAAGGTTGTTATGAGTCACAATCTACTCTAAGGCAATGGATTTGGGTTTGGTGTGTTAAAGAAGGAATTATATATATTCTCTGTGATTCTGGAGGATCACAATTTAGAGATAAGTTTTCCCACTCTGACCAATTTTTAACACCAGAGTCAGAGTGATCTTTATAAAAAGCACATCTGTTCCTTCTGTTTGTCTACATAAAATTCAATTCTTCCCACAGAGACTTCAGGTTAAAGTATAAAAACCTTAACATCACATAAAATTTCTAGCCTCTTTTGACTCTTGCTAATTTCTCTGATTCCTTCCATCTTCTTCACTCCTGTACCCAATCAACAAATATTTACAGAGTACTTTCTATATGGAAAGTACTTCATTAAATACTGGAGGTTAAAGTTGACTAAAATGGCAGAATCTATGGTTTCATGGAGTTTATAGTCCAATATGGGATGCATACGTTAATTTAAAAATTTACACAAATATATATATAATTACAAACAGTGATGAGTGCTAGAAAGGGAATATAGAAGATGGTGAGAAAATATATGATCTAATATTTAGGGTCTAGAAAGGCCTTCCTAAAGAGGTGATATTTAGGTTGAGATTGCAAGGTTGAGTATGAGTTTGAATTATGCAATTTGGGGGAAAAATCTAACCAGAGAGGACAGCATATGCTCTCTTTAAAGCCAGATAGAGGATAGCTCTTTTGGAGAACTAAAAACTGTGTAAGTTGAGCACAAAGAGAGGAAGCATGGTGGTACAGGTAGAAGCTGGAGAGTTAGATATTTGGCTAGGATTTTGATCATTATCCTTCAAGCAATGCTTCAGTCATTCTGATTTCCTCTCTTTGTAATGCTCTTTCTCATTTCTGGCCCATTCACATTCTGTCCCTTCTACTGGGAATATCTTTTCTGAGCTTGCTAGCACTATTCATCCTTGAGGAATCAGCTGAGGTTGTCTCTTCAGCTGAGTTAGGTGCTCTGCTTGTGTACACACCTTGGGCTTTGCATAACTCTTCTGAAGCCCTTTCCATACTGCAAACTCGTATAGTTTATGACAAGAACACTAATGCCTGGAGTGAAGGAACCATATGCCATCCATCTTTATCTCTAGCACTTAGAACCATTTCTAGCATATAGTAGCTATTTAATAAATATTTGTTTCTCAGTAAATATTAATTGAGCACTTACTAAAATAAGAATCCCGAGGAATATAAAGTTGTATAAACACTATCTCTAAGGAACTCGATGTTTATTACAAACAATACATGATGAAGAAGCAGCTGGGTTCATACTTTATGAGACAAAGTGTTCACAGAGAGGATAGACACAACAGCTTATTTAGACTAATACTCTGAGAGCAAACATATATTAGGGTTTAAATACATTATGTCTTCCAGGAAATCATGTTCATCTTACGTGCTTTCTAGTTTTTTCTTTTCTCCTTTTAATACTTATGTGTTCAATATAAACTTAAAAAGGAAGGTGAGAAATCTACAGAAAACAAGAAAAAAAATTAAGAACTCTTATGTTAACACTTCTTTTAACCAGGCCAATGCTATAATATTTAATTAAAACGTTATATTTTGTTTCTTTTTTAAAAAAACATACTTTCTATGTGCTCTTTTCCTGTCTCCTTAACTTTTTTTGTTGTTGTGCTTTGAGTGGAAGTTTACAATTCATATTAGTCTCTCATACAAAAATTTATACACACGTTGTTGTGTGACCCTAGTTGCTCTCCCTATACCATGACAGCACACTCTTCCTTTCCACCCCGGATTTCCCGTGTCCATTCAACCAGCTCATGACCCTCTCTGCCTTCTCATCTCGAGTCTGGACAGGAGCTGCCATTTAGTCTCACATATCTACTTGAGCTAAGAAGCACATTCTTCACAAGTATCATTTTAATGTCCGATATTCCAGTCTAATCTTTGTCTGAAGAGTTGGCCTTGGGAATGGTTTTAGTTTTGGGCTAACAGAGAGTCCAGGGGCCTTGACTTCAGGGGTCCCGCTAGTCTCAATCAAACCATTAAGTCTGGTCTTTTTTCTAGATTTGAGTTCTGCACCCCACTTTTCTCATGGTCCATTAGGAACTCTCTGTTGTGTTCTCTATCAGGGCAGTCATTGATGGTAGCTGGGCACCATCCAGTTCTTCTCAGGCTGTTGAAATCTCTGGTTTACGTGGCCCTTTCTATCTCTTGGGTTATGTTCTGGTCATCTAGTGCTGCTATAACAGAGACAGCACAAGTGGATGGCTTTAACAAAAAGAAATTTATTCTCTCACAGTCCAGTAGGCTACAAATCCAAATTCAGGGCATCAGTTCCAGAAGAAGGCTTTCTTTCTCTGTCGGCTCTGGAGGAGAGTCCTTGTGATGCATTAGTCTTCCCTTGGTCTGGGAGCATCTCAGCACAGGAATCTCAGGTCCAAAGGACGTGTTCTGCTCCTGGCACTGCTTTCTTGGTGGTATGAGGTTCCTGTGTGTCTCTGCTCGCAAAAGAGATTGGCTTAAGGCACTATCAAATCTTGTATACCTCATCGGTATAACTGCCACTAATCCATCTTATTAGATCATAGTGATAGAGTTTACAACACAAAGAAATTACATCAGATTGTAAAATTGTCCACAATCATACAATACTGGGAATCACGACCCAGCCAAGTTGACAGATATTTTTGGGGGACACAATTCAATCCGTGACAAGCTAATACCATCCTTGTATCTTTGGTGTTCTTCATACTCCTTTACTCCAGGTGGGTTGGGACAAATTGATACATCTTAGATGGCCACTCACTAACTTTTAAGACTCCAGATGCCACTCACCAAAGTGGGATGCAGAACATTTTCTTAATAAACTTTGTTATGCCAGTTGACCTAGATATCCCCCAAAACCATGGTCCCCAGACCCCTGCCCCTGCTATGCTGTCCCTCGAAGTGTTTGGTTGTATTCAGGAAACTTCTCAGCTTTGGTTTAGTCCAGTTGTGTTTACTTCCCCTGTAGTGTGTGTTGTCCTTCCCTTCACCTAAGATAATTCTTGTCTACTATCTAGTTAGTGAATACTCCTGTCCCTCCCTCCTCACCCTTGTAACCGTCAAATAATGTTTTCTTCTGTGTTTAAACTTTTCTTGAGTTCTTATAATAATGGTCTTATACAATATTTGTCCTTTTGCAACTGACTAAATTCACTCAGCATAATGCCTTCCAGATTCCTCCATGTTATAAGATGTTTCATGGATTCATCGTTGTTCTTTATCATTGCATAGTATTCTATTGTATGAATATACCATAATTTGTTTAGCCATTAGTCTGTTGATGGGCACCTAGGTTGTTTCCATCTTTTTGCTATTGTGAATAGTGCTGCAATGAACATGGGTGTGCATATATCTATTTGTGTGACAGCTCTTATTTCTCTAGGATATATTCCAAGGAGCAGGATTGCTGGATCGTATAGTACTTCAATTTCTAGGTTTTTAAGGAAGCGCCAAATTGATTTCCAAAGTGGTTGCACCATTTTACATTCCCACCAGCAGTATATAAGTGTTCCAGTATGTCCACAAACTCTCCATCATTTATTATTTTGTGTTTTTTGGATTAATGCTAGCCTCGTTGGGGTGAGATGGTATCTCATTGTAGTTTCTGACTTGCATTTCTCTAATGTCCTGCCTCCTTAACTTATATTGCCACTTTACATCAAGTCTATCTTAAATGTATATCTCTTTTCATATCTGAACATTGTGGTTAGCCTGACAACAACAAAAATTAAATAATAAGAACACAACACAGCAAATTTTTGGTGGAAGTCACTGCATTTACTTTTATTTGTGGTACAGCCTTTTGCCACGAATACACTGAAGGACTTCAATATTTTAATTTCAGCTTTTTACAAATCTACTAACACAATCCATTTTTATTCAGTTTGCCTGCTGAAAACTCTGTTCTTGTACCTTGATTGACCAGGTGCAGAATATGTGGTAATTGTAGAATCCTATGAAACAGGAATAATACTTAGAACTTCAAGTATATCTCTGTATTTTTTCCAGCATATATTTAGGGAACATTAGTCAACTAGACAAAATGTCTTAATAAGTTTAGGAGACACTTCTATAACTCTTTGTTGGAGAGATAATTTTCATTTTCATTTTAAGGCTTTGTTAACCTTATAGTAAAGAAATCTTACTGACATTGTTCAATGTTATTTTACCATCGAAATTATATTTTCAGTACTACCTACTAAATCATGGGGCTAAAATTGTATAGACACTTTGGGAGGTGCTAATATGGTAAATTCTTTTCAGTTTTTACATGAATTAAATGAAGCCTGCGTTAGTAATAACATAATACCATTACCAAGGTAGTTGCTGGAAGAATGAAGAGTAGAGTTCAAGTCTTCTTCTTCCTAATGTTGGTTGCAAGGTCAATGTTCTTTAAGAAGAAAACAGATAGGTATACAAGTGCATGAAACAATCTGTGGAGTCCCCAAAATTACTAAGCCAATGTATACAAAAACAGGTGGCTAAGTTAGTGAGTAATTTAACTAAGTTTATGTTTAATATTACATTTAATGACTTTAAAATATGCCAGTGAAAAGCATTTCTTATTGGCCTTTACAGAAGTATAGTAAAGTAATCCGCCTCCAAGATCATAGACTATTTATGGCATATTCTTAGTTTGGCCATAGTAACCCGTTGCCATCAAGTCGATTTTGACTCATAGTGATCCTATAGGACAGAGTAGAGCTGCCCCATAGGATTTCCAAGGAGTGGCTGGTGGATTCCAACGGCCGACCTTTTGGTTAGCAGCCGAGCTCTTAAACACTGTGCCACCAGGGCTCCATTGGGCTCCACTGGCCATGGTAAATAACTTGAAATCAGATTCTAGATGGGAGGCTAATATAGTACAGATAATGAGACTATGTTTCAATATAATCTTTGGCAGGGATTTTCATTTTTCTTGTGAAAAAAATGGAGAAATACTGTTGGGAGAATTGTATAATTTGGCGCATTAGTAGCTAGCTAAAATTACTCACATAGTGCTAATTAAAGAATTGAGGTTAACTTAGGGGAAGTTTTTAATACTCTTTTCTTGATCATATTCAGTGCTTTTATCAGTAGCCAGGAAGAAAATATAAAAGGCATGATTATAAAAATTGTTAACAGCATAAAGCTCAGAGAAATGGTGAATTAGATAGAAATTAGAATTAGGGTTTAAAAATATTTTGACGGACTGTAGCCTGTCAATATGTTGACTCTAATATGATGAAATGCAACAAGAATAAATGAAAGGTTCTGATGATGAGTAAAAAGCAGAGGAAAAAAAGAATCAGACACAGTGTCTTGAAAGTCCAGGATGGCAAAACATGTGCAACAGTCTTCAGGTCCAAAAGTGTGATGTAGGCTGTTGGATGTATTATGCTCCAAGCTTTCAAGGATGGTGAGAGTTAGTACCAAGAAGGACAAGGCAGCATGGTGATGGTGTAATGGAAAGAAAGTAAGCTTCAGAATCAGGAGTCCAGGATTAGAGATACATGTTCAGATCATAGTGCCATTACTTATTAGCTATCTCATCTTGAGTAGCTAAAGTGAAAGGGAGAAATTATGAAGTAAAAGAGCTGAACAGAAGATTTCAAAGGGCAGCTTGAGAAGACAGTGTAAAGTATTATGAAGACATGTTCAAAGACCCAGAGTTAGAAAACCAAAAGGGAAGAGCACGCTCAGCATTTCTCAAGCTGAAAGAACTGAAGAAACAATTCAAGCCTCAAGTTGCAATAGTGAAGGATTCTATTGGGAAAATAATCAATGACGCAGGAAGCATCAAAAGAAGATGGAAGGAATAAACAGAGTCACTATACCAAAAAGAATTGGTTGGCATTCAACCATTTCAGGAGGTAGCATATGATTAGCAATTGATGGTAGTGAAGGAAAAAGTCCAAGCTGCACTGAAGGCATTGGTGAAAAACAAGGCTCCAGAAACTGACAAAATGCCAACTGAGATGTTTCAACAAACAGATGCAGCACTAGAAGTGCTCACTTGTCCATCCAAGAAATTTGGAAGACAGCTAACTGGCCACCTGACTGGAAGAGATCCATATTTATGCCTATTCTCAAGAAAGGTGATCTAACAATGCAGAAATTATCTAGCAATATCATTAATATCACATGCAAGTAAAATTTTACTGAAGATCATTCAAAAGTGGCTGCAGCAGTACATCGACAGGAAACTGACAGAAATTCAAGCCTGATTCAGATGAAGATGTGGAACCAGGAATGTCATTGCTGATGATAGCATACCAGAAACATGTTTACCTGTGTTTTATTGACTATGCAAAGGTATTTAACTGTGTGAATCACAATAAATTATCGATAACATTGGGAAGAATGGGAGTTCCAGAATTGTGCTAGTGAGGAACCTGTACAAAGATCAAGAGGTAGCCATTCAAACAGAACAAGGGAATATTGCATGGTTTAAAGTTAGGAAGGTGTAAGGGTTGTATCTTTTCAGCATACTTATGCAGTCTGTACACTGAGCAAATAATCCAAGAAGCTGGACTACATGAAAAAGAATGAGGCATCAGGATTGGAGGAAGACTCATTAACAACCTGCTTTTTGCAGATGATGGAACCTTGCTTGCTGAAAGTGAAAAGGATCTGAAGCACTTACTGATGAAGATCAAAGGCCACAGCCTTCAGTATGGATTACATCTCAACATAAAGAAAACAAAAATCCTCACAACTGGACCAATAAGCAACATCATGATAAATGGTGAAAAGATTGAAATTGTCAAGGATTTCATTTTACTTGGATCTACAATCAACACCCATGGGAGCAGCAGTCAAGAAATCAAATGACGCATTGCATTGAGCAAATCTGCTGCAAAAGACCTTTTTAAAGTGTTAAAAAGAATAGACATCACCTTGAAGACTAAGGTGCATCTGACCCAAGACATGGTGTTTTCAATTGCCTCATATGTATGCAAAAGCTGGATAATGAATAATGTCTTTGAATTGTGGTGTTGTCGAAGAATATTGAATATGCCATGCACTGCCAAAAGAACGAACAAATCTGTCTTAGAAGAACTACAGCCAGAATGCGCCTTAGAAGCAAGGATGGTGAGACTATGTCTCACATACTTTGGAAATGCTATCAGAAGGGATCAGTCCCTGGAGAAGGACTTCATGCTTGGTAAAGTAGAGGGTCAGTGAAAAACAGGAAGACCCTTAACGAAAAGGATTGACAGTGGCTGCAACAATGGTCTCCAGAAAAATAATGACTGTGAAGATGGTGCTGGACTGGACAGTGTTTCCATCTGTTGTACATAAGGTCGCTATGACTTGGAACAAACTTAATGGCACCTAACAACAACATCTTGAATAAATTCCTTTTCTTATCCTCCACTAAACTCTAACTCATGTCTACATTATTTTACATTATGTTATGTACCCAACATCTAAATAAATACTGGAATGTGATAGATAATAACTATGTGTTCAATTAATATTTTAGTTACTTTATTTCTTTTTAAAAATAATAAAACATTTGATTGTAATATTTACTTTTGAACACAGATTTTACCACCTCTTTTAATATTTTATATAAAATTTTTCATGATCAATATTTTCTACATAATTTGTAATTACAATTTTTTGGTTTTACTTTTATTCAGCTATGTATTGAAATTTTCTATTTATACCCATGTGGTTGTGTTTTATTCTTTTTAAATTTATCTTTATATGTTTATTGCTTGTTATTAGAGTATATAATAGACTCAATTTCTTTTTCATGACGTGTACTGAAGTGCACATTGTAGCCTAGTAAGGGATAAATCTTTATACCCAAGATTGAGTGAAAAATGTGTTTTTTGTAGGACGCTAAGTATGATATAAGAAGTCCTGGTCGTGCAGCAGTTAAAGCACTCAGCTGCTAACCGAAAGGTCAGCAGTGTGAATCCAACAGCCGCTTTGTAGGAGAAAGATGTATCAGTTTGCTTCCATAAAAATTTACAGCCTTGGAAAACCTATGGGGCAGTTCTACTCTGTCCTACAGTGTCGCTATGGTTGGAATGGACTCAATGGCAGCGGCTTTTCTTTCTTTTTTCTTTTAGGTAATTATCATATACCAAACAAACCAAACCTGTTGTCATCGAGTTGACTACATGAAGAAGAATGAGGCATCAGGATTGGAGGAAGACTCATTAACAACCTGCTTTTTGCAGATGATGGAACCTTGCTTGCTGAAAGCGAAAAGGACCTGAAGCACTTACTGATGAAAATCAAAGACCACAGCATTCAGTATGGATTACATCTCAAAATAAAAAAAACAAAAATCCTTAGAGCAACCCTGTAGGATAGAGTAGAACTGTCCCATAGAGTTTCCAAAGAGTGGCTAGTGGATTAGAACTGCTGACCTTTTTGGTTAGCAGCTGAGCTCTTAACCACTCTGCCACCTGGTGCACCACCAGGATACCAAGCATGATATATACCCCCATAAAGCTTCACGATTATAGCATTCAAAATACAATATATTCTCATGTTTGTATTTCTTATACACCAAATTTCTGAAAATTTGGCTTTCTTTCAAAATATCTTTAAATTTCTCATGAGTTTTTGCTACATATGTTTTGGTGCTATTTCTTTGCATGTAAATGTACATAAGTGTATCTTCCACTTCCAACCAAAATGGAATGATAGGGATCACATTTACCCTCCCAATTTAAACAACAGAAAAAATAGAAAAAAAAAATGTTAAGGTGACAGTTTTCAAGACCCAGGTCAGTGATCCTGAGAAATGGAAAACAAATGAAATGAGCCCTACAATTTCCTCAGTTTATTGCCTTGAGACAGGTTCCAGACCACAGTTTCCATGGGGAACCCAAGTAGAACCTACAAGACTCCCTGGGTTGTGAAGCTAGAGCTGAGAGTCAGGGAGTGACCAAGGCAGCTAGAGTTTCCAGGACAGAGTTCTGGAAAGGAGAAAGCTGCATAGAGAGAACTCCAGAGATCTCTAGGTTACTGTGGTGAAATGAGTTCCTTTATGTGGCCTTTTGCCCTGTTTCTTTGGAAAAATAGCTTGAGAGATCTTTCTCCTAATCCCTAAAGAGTTACCTTTGCCCTAGTTTTCTACCCCAGAGGGTTTGTTTCTTTTGTCCAGGTTGATTGACATTTCCTGAGCAAACTGTAAACGAGGATGGTTGTTTGAGTCTTTTTGTCTGGTCCTGGGTTGCAGCCTGCCCTGTGATTGGGATGTACCTTGCAGGGACTGGTCAATCTACTGTGCAAATTAATTAACTATAGAGTATGAAAATGAAGTGACTATAGTCTACTTTGCAAGTGAAGTGTTTGTGGACTACAAGAGGGGATTGGTCAGTTTGTGGCCCTAGTGGGAGGGCCATGCCTTGAAATTGACCAGGAATTTGCTTATATATGCAGCCAACCCCACAGATGTTTGTAGACTGAAAGAGGAAAAAAGACACGAGCAGAAGGAAGAAAGATGAGAGGAGAAGCAGAGAGAGAGGAGGCAAGGAACTTTCTAAAAGAACTGTAACACAGGTCAAGGGCTGTAACACTGAAGACACTGAGACACCTGGAAGGGGCCCTGCAGCAGAGTCGGTGTTAATGGCAGAAACCTGCTGTTAGGAATACAGCTAAGGGAGCTGAACAAAACTGCTGTACAGGCTGTGAGGTGGGTCAGTTAGCAATGGAGGGTCTGATGCCAGGAAGGTCAAAGGCAGAGAGACCTGTCTTGAGAGGGCTGAGAAGAGTGTGTCCTCAGGGGACCAAGTGGAGCCTGTCCTCAGGGAGCTGAGAGGAGCCCTACACAGCTGAGAGGGAGCGTACACAACAGGGAGAAGGGCCTGCTTGCTTACACAGCTGAGAGGAGCTGAGAGAACTGTCCTGCACTAAAAAGGAGAGGTGTGCTCTGCATTTCAGGGGAGACTTCCAAACTTTGCCTACGTGCTTCCTGATCCTGATCCTGAGTTTTAGCCTATTGATCTTGATCCTGAGTTGTACCCTATTACTCCCGTAATAAATTACTTAACTGTAAGTATGGTCTGTGAGTTCTGTGTGGCCATCGCAATGAATTATCAAATTCAGCAGAGAAGCAGAGAGTGCAGTGGGGAAGATGGCTGGTGTCAGAATTGGTAAAAAGGTTGGAGAGTGGAGACAGGTCTGACCTCCACCTCATAGAATCAGCTTTGGGCTGATCCTGGTCATTGTCCCCCAGAAATTAGACAGGTTTGATGCTACTACTACTACTATTTTACGAGAACCCTCAAGTAATTAGCTTAGTACAGATCAGTGCATACATCTGAGGAAGCTACATGAGGCCAGGGAAAGAACCACTTGAATGGATAAGAGGGAACAGTACTCAGCACTCACACACGGTCAGGAATAGTTCTGGAAAGCCTAATAATTCATGAACATTGTGCAGAATTCACAGAAAGGTCTTTCCTGAATATTGAGAAATACTTTGCCCTGGACTGAGCACTACTCCATTCCCATCTATCAATCTCAAAAGCAAGACCTGAAAGAATCAAACTGTTTTCAAGTAAGTTATCTACATCCCAAAACAAAACTCAAGTATATATATGAATACAAAAATATCCAGCACTCAACAAGGTAAAAATCACTATGTGGAGCATCCAACGAAAAATTTTCAGGTATGCAATGAAACAGAAAAATATGACTTATAAAGACTTGAAAACGTCAAAGAATCAAAACTGACCCAATACTGACACAAATATTAGAGTTAACAAACAAGTATATTAAAACATTTATGATAATTACAGTCTATATGTTCAAAAATTAAGTAGACACATAGAAGATATTTTAAAAAAGACCCAGAGTATTTGAATATGAAAACTACAATGTGTGAAATAAAAGAGAAAAGAAGAAAAAAGGCGCTAAACATGTTTAACTCATTGCTGTCAAGTCAATTTTAACTCATAGTGACGCTATAGGACAGAGTAGAACTGCCCCATAGGGTTTCCAAGGCTGTAAATATGGAAGCAGACTGCCACATTTTTCTCCAGTGGAGTGGCTGATGGATTCCAACTGCCCAACTTTCAGTCATCAGCTGAGTGCCTAACCACTGATTCATCAGGGCTTAAGAGCAGATAATACATTGTAGAATGAAAAATTAGTTACATGGAAAACATAGCCATAGAAACTATATTTAATAAACCATAGCAAAAAATAAGAATCAAAACAAGTAAGCAAACCAGTAAGCTGGTGATCTACTTCAAGTGGCTTAATATACGTGTAATTGAAGTGCCTAAAGAAATGCATAGGGGGAAACAGAAAAAAA
This sequence comes from Dugong dugon, assembly GCA_030035585.1. Classification (NCBI taxonomy): domain Eukaryota; kingdom Metazoa; phylum Chordata; class Mammalia; order Sirenia; family Dugongidae; genus Dugong; species Dugong dugon. The sequence goes on from CM057465.1 coordinate 14,218,441, forward strand.
AGAAATAATGACCAAAACATTTCCAGATCAAATGAAAACTATAAACTCACAGATCCAAGAAGATTAATAAACCCAAAGGCAAGAAACATGAAGAAAAGTACACCAAGGTACATCATAATCAAATTGCTTAAATCCGGTTTAAAGACAAAAGCACATCTTTTCCTCACTTACCAACATGGTAAGTTTAGGTTCCAAAACCAAGTTGTTATGTGAAAATCAACATTATGTGAAAATCAAGGGTGACCGCATCACATGACAAAATGGAGGATGACTACTTCATTATATAACTGACAAATTAAATCATTATATAACTACCAAACCACTGAGAATCATAGCCCAGCCAAGCTGACTTATAACCTTAACCATCACAGCTAGTGTTACTCTCGCCTGGCACCTTGGTGTTCATTACTGCCAGACATACTTCGTTAGTGTGCAAAATAGTGCAGTGGTAGAGTTTTACCATTGTCATAAATGTGAAATGTTGGATAACGAGATAGTCAATAAGTGAGGAGTAGGTGTACAAACAAAGCCAGAAAAAAAATTCATATGAATGGAATTGTACTTTACATATCCTTTTGAGTTTGGCTTCACTCATTTAGCATCATACATTTGATAGTCATAAATGTTATTGGGTGCATCAATAATTTGCTCTCTTTTTTTTGCTGAGTCTATCCCATTGTACAGATGTAGCACAATTTATCTGTTCACAAGTTGAAGGACATTTGGGTTGCTTCCAGTTTTTGTTTTTTTTTAAATACTTTAAAGGAGTGAATTTTATTGTTAGTGAATTATATCTCAAAGTTTTATTTTTTACTTTTTATGTTTTTAAAGACAGAGATGGGGCTTCAGCCACATCTTCAAGAATGGGTGGTCTTTTTTCAGGCATTGGAGAGAAAGGAAGAAAGTGAGGGAACCAGGCTAATGAACTTACCAGCATAACAATCAAGACGAAGTAACCCAAATTCTCTTTATATTTTCTTTTACTCTTGAGATCAGTGACCCAAGTCTTTCTGAAATGTGGGCAAAGCCTGGGAGGATGCAGACAAACCCTGCCTTTTTAGTAGTGCCTTGGGGCTCTCCGAAGACTTAACATGTCTGCTATGTTTTCTTTCAGCTGGAATTGAAGGATATAGTTGTGTGGGGCTGAAAGTTTTTTATTTTAATTGTGCTTTAAGTGAAGGTTTACAATTCAAGTTAGTTTCTCATACAAAAATTTATACACACATTGTTATGTGTGACCCTATTTGCTCTCCCTATACTGTGACAGCACACTTCTCCTTTCCACACTGGATTTCCCATGACCACTCAACCAGCTCCTGACCCTTTGTGCCTTCTCATCTCGTCTCTGGACAGGAGCTGCCCATTTAGTCTCATGTATCTACTTAAGCTAAGAAGCACGCTCTTCACGAATATCATTTTATGTTCCATAGTCCAGTCTAATCTTTGTCTGAAGAGTTGGACTCAGGAATGGTTTTGGTTTTGGGCTAACAGAGAGTCTGGAGGCCATGTCTTAGGACTCCCTCCAGTCTCAGTCAGACCATTAATTCTGGTCTTTTTACTAGAATTTGAGTTCTGCACCCCACTTTTCTCATGCTCCATCTGGGACTCTCTGTTGTGTTCCCTGTTAGGGTGGTCATTGGTGGTAGCCGGGCACCATCTAGTTCTTCTAGTCTCAGGCTGATGAAGTCTCTGGTTTATGTGGCCCTTTCTGTCTCTTGGGCTAATATTTTCCTTGTGCCTTTGGTGTTCTTCATCCTCCTTTGCTCCAGGTGGGTTGGGACCAACTGGTGCATCTTAGATGGCCACTTGCTAGCTTTTAAGACTCCAGATGCCACTCACTAAAGTGGGATGCAGAACATTTTCTTAATAAACTTTGTTATGCCACTTGACCTAGATATCCCCTGAAACCATGGTCCCCAGACCCTTGCCCCTGCTATGCTGTACCTTGAAGTATTTGGATGTGTCTAGAAATCTACTCTGCTTTTGCTTTGGTCCAGATGTGCTGACTTTCTCTATATTGTTTGTTGCCCTTCCCTTCACCTAAGATAATTCCTGTCTACTACCTAGTTAGTGATTTCCCCTCCTCCTCCCTCCCCACCCTCATAACCATCGAAGAATGCTTTTTTTCTGTGTGTAAACCTTTTCTTGAGTTCTTATAATAGTGGTCTCATACAATATTTGTCCTATTATGACTGACTTATTTCACTCAGCATAATGCCCTCCAGATTCATCCATGTTGTGAGATGTTTTGCGGATTCATCATTGTTCTTTATCATTGCATATTATTCTATTGTGTGTATGTACCATAATTTGTTTATCCATTCATCTTTTGATGAACATTCAAGTTGCTTCCATCTATTTGCTTTTGTGAATAATGGTGCAATGAACACAGGTGTGCATATGTCTATTCGTGTGACAGCTCTTATTTCTCTAGGGTGTATTCCTAGGAGTGGGATTGCTGAGTCATCTGTTATTTCTGTCTTTTTAAGGAAGCGCCAAATAGATTTCCAAAATGGTTGTACCATTTTACATTGCCACCAGTAGTGCATAAGAGTTCTAATCTCCCTACAACCTCTCCAACATTTGTTATTTTGTGGGTTTTTTTTTTTTTTTTTTGGATTAGTTCCAGTATTGTCAGGGTAAGATGGTATCACGATGTAGTTTTAATTTGCATTTCTCTAACGACTAATGATTGCGAGCAATTCCTCATGTGTCTGTTAGCTGCCTGAACGTCTTCCTTGGTGAAGGGTCTGTTCATATCCTTTGCTCATTTTTTAATTGGATTGTCTTTTTATTGTTGAAGTGTTGCACCATCTTGTAGACTTTAGAGATTAGACTGTTATCAGATATGTTGCAGCCAAAAATTTTTTCCCAGTCTGTAAGTTCTCTTTTTACTATTTTGGTGGTCTTTTGATGAGCCTAACTGTTTGATTTTTAGGATCTCCCAGTTATCTAGTTTCTCTTCTGGTGTTTGTGCATTGTTAGTTATGGTTTGTATACTATTTATGCCATGTATTAGGGGCCTTATCATTGTTCTTATTTTTTCTTCTATAATCTTTATCATTTTAGATTTTATATTTACATCTTTGTTCCATTTTGAGTTAGTTATTGTGTATGGTGTGATGTATGGGTCCTGTTTCATTTTTTAATAAGTGGATATGCAATTTTATGCCAACACAGTTGGTTAAAGAGACTGTCTTTTTCCCATTTAATGGACTCTGGGCCTTTGTCAATTGTCAGCTGCTCATAGATGGATAGATTTACACCTAGGTTCTTAATTCTGTTCCACTGGTCTTTATATCTGTTTTGGTACCAGTATCAGGCTGTTTTGACTACCATGGCTGTATAACATGTTCTAAAATCAGGTAGTGTGAGGCCTCTCACTTTGTTCTTCTTCTTCAGTTATGCTTTACTTATCTGGGGCCTCTTCCCTTTCCATATAAAGTTGGTGATTGGTTTTGCCATCTCATTAGCAAATATCATTGGAATTGGATTGGCATTGTATTGTATCTGTAGGTTGCTTTGCATAGAACTGACATTTTCACAATGTTGAGTCTTCCTATTCATGAGCATGGTATATTTTTCAACTTATGTAGGTCTCTTTGGTTTCTTGCAATAGCGTTTTGTAATTTTCTTTGTATAGGTCTTTTACATCTCTGGTTAGATTTTTTCCTAAGTACTTTATCTTCTTTGGGGCTATTATAAATGATACTGATTTTGTGATTTCCTTTTTGAAGTTCTCTTATAAGTTCTGAGTATATGATCATATCATCTGTGAATAAGGATAATTTTACCTCTTCCTTACCAATTTGGATGCACTTTATTTATTTTTCTTGCTTTATTGTTCTAGCGAGGACCTCCAGCACAATGTTGAGAAAAAGTGGTGATAAAGGGCATCCTTGTCTGGCTCCCATTGTCAATGGGTAATGCTCTCCGTCTCTTTCCATTGAGAATGATGTTGGCTGTTGGCTGCTGAGAATGATCTTATCAAGTGTCTCTTTTCCTTTGTTTTATTTATGTGGTGGATTATTTTGATTGATTTTCTAATGTTGAACCATCTCTGCATACCTGGTATAAATCTCACTTGTCATGATGTATTTTTTTTTTTTTTTTGATATGTTGTTGAATTCTATTGGCTAGAATTTTGTTAAGGATTTTTGCAACTATTTTCATGAGGAATATTGATCCATAGATTTCTTTTTTTTGTGATGTCTTTTCCTGGCTTTTGTAACAGTGTTATGCTGGCTTCATAGAATGAGTTAGACAGTATTCCTTCCTTTACTATGCTCTGAAATAGATTTAGTAGTATTGGTGTTAGCTCTTCTCCGAAAGCTTGGTAGAATTTTCCAGTGAAGCCATTTGGGCTAGGGATTTTTTTGTTGGGAGTTTTTTTAATTACCTCTTCAATCTCTTGTTTTATTATGGGTTTATTTAATTTTTTGACCTCGGTTTGTGTTAGTTTAGGTAGATAATGTGTTTCTAGAAATTTGTCCATTTCCTCTAGGTTTTCAAATTTGCTGGGGTACAATTTTTCATAGTACTCTGTTACAATCCTTTTTATTTCAGTTGAGTCTGTTGTGATTTTACCCATCTCATTTCTTATGTGGGTTATATGCTTCCTCCTCTGTTTTTCTTTTGTCAATTTGGCCGATAGTTTGTTGATTTTGTTGATCTTTTCAAAGAACCAACTTTTGGTCTTGTTGATTCTTTCAGTTGTTTTTCTATTCTCTATTTCATTTATTTCTGCTCTAATTTTTATTATTTCTTTTCTTCCGGTGACTGAAGACTTCTGTTGCTGCTCTCTTTCTATTTGTTCAAGTTATAGGATTAATGTTTTGATTTTGGCTGTTCTTTTTTTGCTGTGTGCGTTTTTTGTTTTTTGTTTTTTGTTTTTTTTTTTTTTTGCTATAAATTGACCTCTAAGCACTGTTTACTGTGTCCCTAAGGTTTTGGTAAGATGCATTTTCACTCTCATTTGATTCTATGAATTTCTTTATTCTTTCCTTGATTTCTTTTATAACCCAGTAGTTTTTAAGCAAGGTGTTGTTCAGTTTCCATGTATTTGATTTTTTTTCCTTGCTGTTTCTGTTATTGATTTCTACTTTTATGGGAGTATGATCAGAGAAGACACTTTGTATTATTTCAATGTTTTGGATTCTGTTAAAGCTTGCTTTGTGGCCTAAAAAGTGGTCTATTCTCAAGAAAGTTCCATGTGCATTAAAAAAGAATGGTTTGTTTTTGTGAAATCTCTATCTAGGTTGATAACTGGTTGATCAGTCCTGTGTCCTAGTCTTAGATTGTTGTCTGATGTTGTTGATTCTCTAACTGGAGGACTCCCTTTAATATTTATAGTAATTTTGGTCAGGTTTTTACAAATTCTCTTAATTTCTGTTTATCTGGAAATGACCTAATTTCTCCGTCATATTTGAGAGACAATTTTGCTTGATATATAATTCTTGGCTAAGTTTTTTTCCTGCAAGGCTTTATGTATGTCATCCCATCTCCTTCTTGTCTGCATGGTTACTGCTGTGTAGACAGAGCTTACTCTTATTGGTTGTTCTTTGTAGGTGACTTTTCGTTTATCCCTACCCAGTCTCAAGATTCTTTCTCTTTCATTTTGTCAACTTTGATTATGATATGTCTTGGTGACTTTCTTTTGGGGTCTACCCTGTATGGAGTTTGTTGAGATTCTTGGATAGATATCTTCTCATCTTTCATGATATTAGGGAAGTTTCCTGCCAGCAGATCTTCAACAATTCATTTTTGACCATAGAATGCATTACTCAGATGCCTCACTATATTCTTTTTACCCCTCAATACATATTCAAGTTTTGTTTAGTATTCTTCTTAAAATGTGATATCAAGACTGAAATTATATTTCAGATTTTCTCAACTAGCTGTTGTTGTTGTTAGATGCCATCAAGTCTGTTCCATCTCACAGCAACCCCATGTACAACAGAACAAAACACTGGTCAGTCCTGCACCATCCTCACAATCATTGCTATATTTGAGCCCACTGTTGCATCTACCATGGCAGTCCATCTCATTGAGGGTCTTCCCCTTTTCCACTGACCCTCTACTATACCTAGCATGATATCCTTCTCCAGGGACTAGTTCTTCCAGATAACATGTCCAAAGTATGTGAGATGAAGTCTTGCCATCCTCACTTCCTGGGAGCACTCTGTCTGTACTTCTTCTAAGACAGACTTGTTCGTTCTTCTGGCAGTCCATGGTATATTCAATATTCTTTGCCAACATCATTATTCAAAGGCTTCAATTCTTCTTCAGTCTTCCTTATTCATTGTTCAGTTTTCACATGAATATGAGGCTATTGAAAATATCATGGCTTGAATCGGGCATACCTTAGTCCTCAAAGTGTCATCTTTTCAATACTTTGAAGAGGTCTTTTGCAGCATATTTGCCTAATGCAATATCTAGTTTGATCTCCTGACTGCTGCTTCCATGGGCATTGATTGTGAGTCCACGTAAAATGAAATCCTTGACAACTTCAAATCTTTTCTCCGTTAATTATGATGTTGCTTATTGGTCCACTTGTGAGGATTTTTGTTTTCTTTATGTTGAGGTGTAATTCATTCTAAAGCCTGTACTCTTTGACCTTCATCAGTGAGTGCTTCAAGTCCTCTTCGCTAGATAGAGTATAATGGAGTTATAACCTCTTATCATCAGTGCTTTATATATTGGTGTAATTCAAGTTGACATTAGTTTGAGAATAACTAAATAGCACAACTGTTCATATTGAAGGTTAAGGCTAACAAAACGTTTTCTTGGTATCCTCACATAAACTACTTTTATGATTTTGAATTAGAAGATGTAGTTTGTTCCTCAGATTTGCCACTTAAATAATGGTGAGTTCTTGTAAAGCTTCTTAATCTGCTGAAAATTCACTTTTTCAACTACAAAATATAGATACTAGTAGTTGCTACCACATAGATACGTTAGAAGAATTAAGGGAGGTAATATATGTAAAGAGTTTTGAAGAATGTGAAATTCTATGGACATATCAACTGGTAAGTTCAATTTTATTCTTATTTTTCAGAATAATTTAGTTCTTGAAACTTTACTAGAGAGTTTACATCTGTACTTTGTCATTTAATTTTGCTGGTTTGGGGGTCAATATGTTCTTGAAAGGGTTTTAATCTTTGTTCTGTTACCTATTGTTTAAGCTTACTGTTCAAGCAATCTAAACACGTTCTTCCTTATTCAAATTTTTCTTAAGCTCTTATTATCGCCAGACACTGTTATGGGAAATTCGCGTATGTAATAGATACGATTATTTCCTTTTCAGAGCACACGGTATAGAGGAGGAGATTAGCAAGGGATTTTAACATATTTAAAACAATGTGTTAAAGTGCTAAAACATGTGCTATGTGGTTATTGAAGAGGGAGTACCTAATGCTATTTTGGAAACATTTTAATAGCTTTACAGAGTAAATGAAACTGGGAACCAAATCTTGAAAGATACGGAGAAATTAACCAAGAGAACATGGCTAGAACAGTAAGCAAAGATTACCTATGGGCTTAAACAATGAACAAAGTTTAGACTTGAGCCTCCAGATGATAATAACCTACTTTTCTCCTTTACATCCACGATAAAAAATGAATAAAAATATTGACTAGGCAGGGTGCTATAACATGCCCTAAATACTTCTTACATATTTGATTCTGATCCATGAACCAGCTCTTTTGGGAATTATTTGTTTTATAGCCCATAAAATTACCTCCATAACCTCATACTGTCCATAAAAATATCATTAAAAACTTATAAAAATCGTATTTACTGTTATCTTTTTTAAAAAACTGTATTTTTCAGGATATTTTTAAGCTACAAAGAATAGAAATTTCCACTCAACCCTTTTAAATAATAAGGAAAATATATTAACACACATAATAAAAAGTACTTGAGGACAAGCGCCTCCATAGTTGGTTAATTCAGCTCCTACAAAATGTTATCAAGGTCCCCAGTTCTTTATTCACTTGTTTTGCCACAAACCTTTCAAGATCACAATATGTCTATGCCAGCACCAGTCATTACAGTTAGATAACACAGCATCCAGTGGAAGGAAAAGGTGTTTTCTCCTATGTTTCACTTTTTATTACTGAGGAGTATCTTTCCCAGAAGAACCTCAAAAGACTTCCCATCATATCAGCTAGAATTGTATTGCCTCCATGCAAAAACCAATCACTTTCAAGAGAAATGGCACCACCATTGTTGTCTTTGACCAATCATTGTTCTGTCTCTGGATTTAGACATGGGTTCAATCTACCTTAAATATAGCCCTGTGAACAAAATCAACACTCTATTAGGAAGAAAAGAGAGAACACTGCTTGAGTAGGCAACTAATTGTGCTACTATGGCATAATAATTAAAAAAAAAAAAACACAAGAAAATAAAAACAAATGAAATTAGGTTGGTATGATTTATAATGAGTACTTCTTAGTTTCTAATAATCCTAGGATTCTCTTCTAACCCCTCTCAAATAGTATCTTTATCTGGAGCAGAAACAAGTATATCAAAATTGATTATGGCAGAAACATAGCAAAATAAAATAGTATCAGAAAACAGCTTTCTTTTCTAGATCCACTCTTCATTATTGACGTGCAGTGAAAAGACTTTCAACCATCCCAAACGACCAATGGCATGGGTTAATATTGTTGTTAGTTGCCATTGAGTTGACTTCTACTCATGGTGACCCTAGATATGCAGAATAAAACTGCTCCACAGGGTTTTCAAGGCTGTGACCCTTCTGAAGCAGATAGCCGGGCCTGTCATCCAAGATGCCTGTCAGTGGGTTTGAACTGCCAACCTTTCAGCTAATAGTTAAGTGCTTAACTTTTTGTGCCACCCCAAGTCTAGGAATTGCCAATATATTGCACATTTTCCAAAAATATTAAACATCATTTTCTCTGACATCTGGAATATTTGCAAGTAAATTAACATATATTTCAACCGTGTATTATCTAACTCCCCTTCTAGATATTGAACCATTTGTGGAATCCTGATCTTATTATAGAAATATGGTGAAATTATCTGAGTAGTAATGCCCAGGGACTGAATACAAAATCAATGAGGGCAAACAGTCAAACCAAGGCAGTTAGTGCAAAAGGTTGTTGTTGTTGTTAGGTGCCATCGAGTCGGTTCCTACTAATAGCAACCTCATGTACAACAGGACAAAACACCGCCCGGTCCTGCGCCATCCTCACAATCGTTATGCTTGAGCCCATTGTTGCAGCCACTATATCAATCCATTTCATTGAGGATCTTCCTCTTTTTTGCTGACCCTCTACTTTACCAATCATGATGTCTTTCTCCAGGGACTGATCCTCCTTCAAAGAGTTAGATCAAAAGAAGAATCTATGCAACAGTTAAGAGCAAACATTTACAGAATGTTGGCAATGTACTAGTTTCTCTGCTAAAGATATTCCTCTATGCTTTTTACCATATGTAAACATGGTTACAGATGATTTAATCTTAACATACTGAGATAGGTTCAATTTCTATACCCATTTAGCAGAGGAGAAAACTGAAACACTGAGAGATTAAATAATATGTTCCAAATCATGCAACTAGGAAGTGCTAGAGTGAGGAGTTGAACCTTAGCATTTTATTTCAGAGGCCAGAAGCTTACCTGCTGTACTACTGATCTTCCAGTTATGGGCCTTATGATGGAAACTGAGAGGAAGATTCGGGACCAGAGGCAATTTGGAAGATGAGGGTCTGGAAAGACTTCAAATCCTAGGAACTAGAATGGGCAATTTTTTACTGATGCCAGTGACCTTTGTCATAGATACAGAAAGCTCTAATAGGGGCACCTTTGCATACTACAGAATGTTTTTAATTACCCTGTAGATGAATCTCAAAAGAAAAAAAAAAAGTATTGGTAATGTATCACATAGACACAGCCTTCATAGGCTAAGAGACAATATCAGTAGAATTAGACCTGGGGTTTAGAAGAAAATATCTCTAGAACTGCATTTTCCATGGACTGCATTCAAAGGTGTAAAATATTGGTAAGATTCTATTTAAAATGAAATCTTTTAGTATAAATCATATAATGTAGTAATAAAACCGATTGTCTTGCTAAATTATTTTAACTCCCATCACTGGTGCTTGGTATCAAGTTAAAAGATAATATTGGATGGATGAAGAAATTATTGTCGAATTCATGAAATTTCTGTGTGCTGACACTATGTTGAATGCCAAGAATAAAAATGAGATATAGGTCTGTTTTTAAGAGATTTATGATCTATTACAGAGAGACACAAACAGGAACAAATAGGGTTATAGATGCCATCTATAGATTAAAGAATTAGTCAGTAAAGTGGTTGGAAAATCTTCTCTTTTAAAAGAGATAGATCTAAACAGGATGCTCTGTCAGCTCTACCCTGGGGGGCTGGAATAGCTGGTGTGTTCTGCAATTTAGTGGATGAAAACAACAACCATTTATTTTCCCACTGTTCTGTGGGTCAGTAATTTGAGCTGGACTCAGCTGTGATGATTTGGCTCTGTTTGATGTGATGTCAGCTGGGTTCACACTAGAATTTGGGCCTCAGCTAGACCCTAGACCTGGGACCTCTCTACATAGGTTCTTTTATCCTTGAGGGAACTACTTCAGGCTTTTAATCCACATGTTGTTGTTATTGTTGTGTACCACTGAGTTGATTCTGACTCATAGCAACCCAATATGACGGAGTAGACCTGCCTCATAGGGTTTCTTAGACTGTAATCTTTACAAGAGCAGATCTTCAGATCTTTTCTCCCCAGAGAGTGGCTAGGTGGGTTGGAATAATAGGCCTTTTCTTTAGTAGCTGAGAGCTTAATCATTGTGCCACCAGGGCTCCCTTTTTAATCCCTGTGGTGGGTTAAAAAGTTTTAAGAGAACAATCCCTAATTCACAAGTTCATTTTATGCTCTGCTTGCATCACCTTTGCTAATATTCCATAGGCCAAGAAAGTCATATGGTCAAGATCAGAGTCAGTTTGGGAGGGTACTACACAAGGACTTGGATCCAGGGAGGTTGATCTCTTGGGGGCTGCTATAGTAACTTAATACTACAGATACCTTCCAGCTCCAATGATTCTCACTTCTCCTACATATTAACTAAAGTAAAAAGTGTTATCTACCTCACTCGCCCACATAAACAGAACATGCAGTGGTGAGACAGGAACAGGATAAATGCCATAGACGATCTCATTCAAGGAGGAGGGGAACAAGGGGCAGGTTACAGTCACTGCTTCCTAGCAGTCCTAAAATCTATCCAGGCACATTATATTATGCCTCCATATTACTAGGGGAAGGAAAGTTCCTTTATTAAGATCCAGTCTTCTTCCTGAGTGCTTCTCTAGTCCATTGTTCTCCACAGCTCTTGGCTCTGCCCTCTGAGAAGTCTTTTCTTTTTTACAAGAAATTGTTAAGTAGATTTTGCATCCTGTTTCATATCTACAGAAAATTGGTTCCCAGAGTCATCTTTTGCCTTTGAGCTGGCTTCGTTCATTTTAATCATCTAAACTGATCTAGGAAACCCTGGTGGCATAGTGGTTAAGTGCTATGGCTGCTAACCAAAAGGTCAGCAGTTTGAATCCACCAGGTGCTCCTTGGGAACTCTGTGGAGCAGTTCTACTCTGTCCTGTAGGGTCACTATAAGTCTGAATTGACTTGAAGGCAATGGGTTTGTTTAGTTTTAAACTAGTCTAATTCCCTTAAAAATATTATAGGTTTTTTCTATGAATTAGATTGTAGTCCACTCTATTAGACAAACACCATGTCCACAATTCCTTTCTTTTTAAGATGGGCCTCTCTTTCTAGACATCTTCAGAAGTATTTTAGAATTAGACACTTGTGGAACCAAAACTAAGAATCTTGGAAGGCTTCTGTCTAGCTTAAAGGGTCTTACATAGGCACTAGCTTAAATTCTTCAAAGACCTTAATAAAGGGTCCTATAGCTTTGATAGGGTGTTTACTCTGGGACCATTTCTTACTCTGAAAATCTTTCACTGTATAGAGGAAATGGAGATGTAAAACAGTTTTTGTATTCTAATCCAGAAGTTCTGGAATCTCTGTATTTCTTTGAATTCTGCTTGAAAATTTAGTAGTTCTTTCTTTAGCACATCTCTCTTACCCCATACTTTATCATATGCTACTAAAAGGAGTCTACTGACACTTTAGACATTCTACCTAAAAACCTTCTTAGCAGTTCCACAATTAAATGTGTTTTCTATCTTCTAAGTTATCATAGATGGCCTGTTTGTCAACTTGCTTCACTACTATGCACATGGCTCATCCTTTTATCCAGACTCCAGTAGCGGTTTCCTCATTGGTTTTCTGGCCTCTACTAACAGGTTTTGTTTTGTTTTCCTACCCAGCCTTTGCTAACAGTTTCCTCAGTTATTTTCTAGCTTTTGTCTGCTACCCAGTGCCAAAGTCAATGCCATATCTTAAATTTTTTCAGGTGTATGTGGCGCCCATGAAGATAGTGCCCTGATAGGAAGGTCCTTGTGACCTGTTGAAAATGGAAAAAGAAAGCCCATGTCACTAGTCCATTGCCAGATCAGAAGTTATTAACAGGAGCCAACCTTATATACGATAACAATGAACATTTGTGTTCACTCAAAGCAAAGGGGTAAGGTGAAGGTGTGATCAGGGAAGGTAAAATTTGGGAGAACTAAGAATATGGGTTAGTTGAGATATTGATCATTAAAGAGAGAGAATTTGATGCAGAACAAGCAAAGGAGTTCATGGTCTTAACTGGTCTGAATAGATCCTTATTATATAAGTTATGACATGCTCTAATTTTCTAGTAGGGTACAATTTGAAATACCAAACTTCAATTTGCAAATATATCTTTTACGTATGTGTCATGATTTATTGGGAAATTTTACCCTGAGGAATTAATTGTATCTTAACAAAATGATTCTCCTCAAATTTTATTTGAAATATATCACTCCTTGAACAAAACATTATCAGTCATAAAAACAACAAAACACACATGTGATTGCCTAAGTATAATATTGTCCAGTGAGTGTGTTTCTAGTATGAGTTTCTTTTAGTAACATCACTTCTGAATTATATCCTGATGTGTGGTGTTTCTATGGCTATATGACTAACATGAAGACTATTATGCAAATGGATCATGTGAGATATGAAGTAATGTATAATATCAGTAATAAAGTTGTTATTTACAATGGGTTTATGACATTCATTACAAATGCCTAATTTTTCCTGCAACAACCAAGTAAATAAATTAAAACGCAGTGGTAGATTGAGAATTACCAGGGTGAAGTATTACTTTAAGGTAAATCATTCATAGGAAAAGCACAGGCTTACGGTTCATGGCCAAAGAGTAAAAAAGACAATAGCCAGCACTAGCATATTTAATAAGAGAAGGCCATTCTCCCTTCTCTCTATTTAAACTTCATCGTTTCTCAGTTCCCAGCTTCATTCTCAGTTCCTCTTTGATAGCTTCAAGTTTCTCTATCCCTTAGGAATATGCCATTCTCTTAGCTATTGTAGCTCTTCTTGCCTTGAATTTTCATTTAAACACTTAAATATCAAGTCAAATTTGTATGTATTATCTTTTATAGCTATGCCCTGTCTATAAAATCAGTTCTAAAATCCTTGAAGACATTTATTCCTCAAATATTTTTTGAGTGTCTAGGGTTGCTATGAGTCAGAACTAACTACAGGAGTGTAAAATGGGTTAGAAGATATTTTCTAGCACAGTGGTTCTCAAATAGGTTGGTCTCTGGACCCATTTTCACTTTTAAAAATTCTTGAGTGCATTGCACACGCACTTAAAGGCTGTCTCCAGATCCCAAGTACCCACCTGAGTACTGGGGTGAAAATTCCACCCACCGTTACCAACCACTCCATGGGTGTTACATTCATTTATCCTGGTCAAGTTGTATCCAGGAGACATGTATACAGTGCTAGCAGTAATGAAGGCTGTTTTAATTACACAGAGACAAAAGGCAGTGCACAACAGGAAAAGTTCCATCACTCGTGGTCTTCCCTGGCTCAAAAGCTGTCTGGGTTGGATGGAAAACTTCTAAAGGTGCCCTCTCTCTTTGAACCATGGACGAAGAACCCTGAGGATCTCCTCCTACCTGGTTTTATATTCCACGGGTTGTATATTTTACTGCACAGAGTGCAATGCTGGCTTTCCTGCCTGATCACCCGAAGGAGGTGGTAATCAGACATGGGGCGCCAGCTCAGAAATGTTAGCCTGTAATTGTGTCTCTTTAGCCCTGCTGCTTATTTAGACAAACCATTAGACTTCAGAGGGGAAGGTGCAATGGTTTATTCTGAAGTCCAAAGATGCTAGCAGCAGGGAAGGAATGCGGAGTAATTATAGCCATTTGGGCTATCAGAAGGACCACCTCCTCTTATTGAGGAACCCAAAGTGTTTTTTTTTTTTTTTTTTTTTTTAATGTGGGTTATATGTATTGGTAAAGATGCCTGGGTGGCACGAGCGATTTGTGATTGGTTGATAACCCAGAGGGTGGCAGCTCAAACCCACCCAGCTGCTCCATGGAAGAAAGAACATGGCAGACTACTTCCATGAAGATTATAGCAAGAAAACTCTATGGATTTTCTTGGCTGTAACACATGGGGTCTCCATGAGACAGAGGCTGACTTGATGGCAGCTAATAACAATAACAACAACCTATCTATTAGTACTTACTATATTAGGAACTGAAACTGATAATTTTGTTTTAAAATTAATTATTATTTAAGTGTAATAATAATCTCATTACATGTTAACATAAATATATTAGTTTCTGATAGTTGCTGTAACACACTACCACAAACTATATATTAAGTTTAGAAAGCAGCGAATTAAGGAATACTTTGTATCATATGACTCCAACTTGGGGAAAGTGTGTGTGAGTGTGTGTGTGTGTGTGTGTTTGTGTGTGTGTTTTAAAAAGATAGAAGAATATACAGCAGGGGAGGTGGAAATCCCAGGAGGGAAACAAATTACTGAGTAACAGATACCTAACAATACCAAAAATGTTGCAAATTACAAGATAGAAAATGTGATTTAATATCCCCCTTTGTCTTACCAGGAAAAACCAAAAACAGATACTCTTGGAAAGAAGTGAAAAGGAAAACTTGAAGACACAAATTCGCAAATGTGCACAGCACATTTTTCTACTCTGCAGTCCTGTAAGCTTTTCCCCAATCTGATCACCTTGGTGTATGACTGATCCGCTGTCACAAGTTGCTTCTACAAAAATTTCATTTGGTTCTGATAAGAGGCAGTGAAAAACATTGAAATTGCAGGATTGGAAATAGCTAGTTTAGAAGGACTGAGGGTTTTTTTTTTTGACCTGCCAAGGGAAAGAATGGTGGAATGAGGGAGCAGGAAGCTCTTTTTATCTCCTTCTAATATGGGGTGGGAGGAGAGACACATACAGGGGTTTATGGCCCTAGCTTAGTAGAGAAAACGATATTCACAACTCAAAGTGCTCATTAAGCTGCTGAAGTAGAAAGGGCTTGGGAACTTCTCACATGAGGAAGTGCAGGATACAGACAGTCACAGTCGGGGGTGATGGATGTAAGTATTCAGCTACTGTGAAGCCACCAAATCTTTGAAAAGAGGCTCATGATTAGAACCCAGCAGTTCTGACATGCTATAATCAAGCTGTAAAGAAACTCAGCATAGTAGGGGATAAGCTTGTCAAAAGAATAAAAACCAAGTACATTCCGACAGAGCTGAGATACAAGCTTTTGCGAAGTGAAAAACAAATTAACCAAACTAATTTCAGACTGCATTCTTGTCACCTGTTCCACTATTTGAAATCCAGCATAAATTAAATTTCATCTGAGAGGGTAAATTGATTACAGAATCACTCTCAAATTGGAGAGGAACAGGTAAATACTTGTGGAAATGTAAGTGATGTAATATTCTTAAAGTGAATTTTTATACTAGGAATTAACTGTGCTGTTTTAAGGATGATGCAGGACCAGGCAACATTTTGTTCTGTTGTACATGAGGTACCACAAATCAGAGTTAACTTAATGGCAGCTATTTAATGGCAGCTATCCATTTGAAAGGGAAATACTGAGATACACGTTGATTAATTTACGCAAGATCACCAGCTAATAGGCATTAGAGCCAAGATTTTTTTTAAATTGTGGTTTAAGTGAAAGTTCACAGTTCAAGTCAGTTTCTCATACAAAAATTTATACACACATTGCTACATGACCCTAGCTACTCTCCCTATAATGTGACAGCACACTCCTCCTTTTTACCCTGGATTTCCCGTGTGCATTCAGCCAGCTCTTGACCCTTGGTGCCTTCTCATCTCTCTTCCGGACAGGAGCTGCCCATTTAGTCTCACGTATCTACCTGAGCTAAGAAGCACTCTCTTCATGAGTATCATTTTATGTCCCATAGTCCAGCCTAATCTTTGTCTGAAGAGTTGGCTTCAGGAATGGTTTCCGTTTTGGGTTAACAGAGAGTCCTGGGGCCATGTTTTCCGGGGTCCCTCCAGTCTCAGTCAGACCATTAAGTCTGGTCTTTTTACTAGAATTTGAGTTCTGCACCTCACTTTTCTCCTGCTCTGTCAGGGACTCTCTGTTGTGTTCCCTGTCAGGTAGAGCCAAGATTTTGATGCAGGTAGCCTAGGAAACTCTATGGGGCAGTTCTCTCCTGTCATATAGGTTCGCTATGAGTCAGAATGAACTCAACAGCACTCAGCAACAGTCTGGGTTAAAAGGAGCCCTGGTGGTGCAGATGATTAAGCTCTTGGCTGCTAACTTTAAGACTGGCCATTTGAACCCATGAGCTGCTCCACGGGAGAAATATCTGGTGATCTGCTCCCATAAAGATTACAGCCTAGAAAACCATATGGAGCAATTCTACCCTGTCCCATGGGGTCACTATGAGTCAAAATTGACTCGATGGCACCTCAGGACACAACAACATTCTCAGTTCAGAGATGGAGCTAATGTCCTCCCCTAGAGTGTGGGCAGATTTAGTAACTCACTCGTAATGAATAGATACCAAAAGAGGAAGTGGCCATGTGTGACTTCAGAGACAAGGTTATAAGAGAGAGTATGACTTCTGCTTTTCTCTCTCTTGGATCACTCAGTGTAGGGGAAGCCAGATAACAGGTTGTGAGGAGACTCAAGAAGGCTTTTGAAAGGCTCATGTGTCAAGAAGAACTGAGGCCTCTGCCAAGCCCTGTGAATAATTCAGTTTCCCCAGCCCTAATCAAGCCTTCAGATGACTGCAGCCTCTATGACTTCCTGACTACAATTTCCTGAGAGACCACCCAGCTAATCTGCACTTGAATTCCTGACCTACAGAAACTGTGAGCTATGAATGTTTATGAATTTAAACCACATAAGTGTTGGGGTAAATGGTGATACAGCAGTTGATAACTAATACAGTGTGTATGAAAAAGAATTTTAATGTTATTGGCCATTCTTTACTAACAAAACTTACAAGATAATTTAGATAAGTTACTCATAAACTAAAATCTGTAAATTCATACAATTTGCTTTACAAAAATGTATCAGAATACTCTAAAAAAACTTAGGAATATATTTTACAGAAAATGGCTTAATAAATCTTATTTAATTAAAAAAGTGTTTATCAAGATTACTTACAATAGGAATTTAGAAGACAAATTCTGGTTATACTTTCAACTTTTGAAGCCTGTGTGGAGTCTGTTTTTTTTTTTTCCTTAAAGAATGAGTTAGTGTTTTATGCTTTGTCAGTCACACATAAGTCCACTAGGTTGAAGATTCTTCATATTAGTTCATAGCAATCTAGATGGTAGGTGTCTGACTTGATTAGTTATTTATAGTTTTTATATACACCTGTGTGTGTTTTTCTGGGATATTCTATTGGGAGCTGCTTGCTTACTGTTATTTATATTATCTCTTTCTCTCAGGTAATAAAGCACTGAACAACCTAAATTATCTTCACATCTACCTTGCACCCTACCCTTCAGGGACAGTTGTCTTAACCCCTATTTTAAAGCTAAAGGTTGATTTACTGAGGAAATACGTGCCTGAGATGGAGTGCGTGAAGCAATTTACCGCTCCAAATTACCAAAAGAAAATTAACAACCTTAAACTTTTCTGTTTTGATGCTATATTCCTGGATGGAGACCAGGACTCTGCATTTTAATATGTGAAATGTTTGTCATATAATAGACACTCAAAGAGTTATTTGCTGACCTTTCAATAATTTATCTCTTTTTTCCCACAATACTGTGAGAGTGGTTCTATTACTATTTCAATCTTAGATGTGAGGAAAGTGAGTCACAGAGAGGTTGTTTTGTCCAAGGACACATAGGTAGGAAGTAGAGAATTACAAATTTAAAGAGAGATTTTCTTGTTAAAATTCTCTGACTTCCACTGTAACTATTGGGAAAATCATTCTTTATGAAGAATTTTTTGTGTATAAGAGAACGACTTTCTAAAAAGTGCTTATTCATTTTAAATGTCCATAGATCCTTGCCTACACAGGCAGTCCTTGGGTTATGAACCAGATGGGTTCCTAACTGTGTCTTTTTATGTGGAATATGTAGGTAAGCCGGAATAGATGCTTTAGTGCAAGAAAGAGCCCTGGTGGAACAGTGGTTAAGAGCTCAGCTGCTAACCAAAAGGTTGATGGCTCATAATCCACCAGCCACTCCTTGGAAACCCTATAGGGTGGTTCTACTTTGTCCTATAGGGTCACTATGAATCAGAATCCACTTGATGGCAACAGGTTTGGTTTTTGGTTAGTGCAAGAAAAGACCCGAAGCCTTTCCAATGATTTAAAAGCTGCACGTGTGTCAAGTGAAGGTGATTGAGATGAAGAATTTGCTGCAAGTAGGAGTTACTTCAGTCATTTCAAAGTGAGGGCAAATTTACATAAAATCAAAGTGTAAGTGTTCCAAACCAAACCAAACTCGTTGCCGTCGAGTCAATTCCGACTCATAGTGACCCTATAGGACAGAGTAGAATTGCCCCGTAGAGTTTCCAAGGAGTGCCTGCTGCAAGTACTACTTGTCTGTAAATCAGATGTTTGTAACCTTGGGACTGTCTTCATATTCTATTGCTAGGAAAAGACACCCCATAGAGCCAGAAAAACTTGCTGAATGGAAGGAGATGGGCCTCAGGCTCTCCTCTCCCCACTGACTTCCTCAGAGAACCTGAGAAGCTCACTTACTCTCTCTTCATTTCCATTTTCTTCATCTGTAAAATTAGGATGCTAATAAGTGCTGTGTTTCCTTACAGGCTTGCTGTAAGAGGCAACTGATAAAAATTTATATAAAGGTCTTTGCAAGCTTGGCATGCCACATAAATGTAAAACTCCAGCATCTCAAATTTTCTTGTTCTTTGGCTAATATTTCTCTGGCCCACATGATTTGGGTTGAAAAAAACAAAAAAGCTGAGTTCACATTCAAAGAAAGTGCTGCTTTCTTATAATTTTACTGATTGCACAGTATGTCAACCGAACAGATGTGTTAAGGAGTACTGTATTTAAATGCCATCATCATCATAGAAAACATTATGATGGCATTAAAACACAGGCCAAATTCTATGTTTTTTGCTGTGTTCACCTTATTAAAATGTTTGTTCAATAGGAGTCAAATTAACACATATCTAGGCCATTGCTATGAAGGCAAGGTGTTTTGCTGTGAATGCAGAACAATAGGTTTATAATCTCTTCCTAATTACTTTCAAGGATCATATAGCTACCCTGGAGCCCCAGTACCTTTCACACTTATCCTGGTTGACATAGCACTTATCTATTGAGCTAGGAATGCCAGGAAAGTTCACCTGTTGATGAGCCTACCAAAAAAACCCGTTGCCATTGAATCAATTCCAACTCATAGTGACCCTATAGGACAGAGTAGAACTGCCACGTAGGGTTTCCAAGGAGCGCCTGGTGAATTCAAACTGCTGATCTTTTGGTTAGCAGCCATAGGTCTTAAGTTTTATGCCACCAGAGTTTCCTTGATGATCCTAAGAAGAACTTAATTAAAGTCAGTGTAGCTTGTCTGTGTGTCTTTGACACTAAACGAAATATATTGGTGAGCTCCTTTGGGGACTCCATGCAGCTTTTCACTGCCATCTCAGTATTGATGTTTCCTAATGTTCAAGGAAACCACCAATGCCCCTTTAGAGAGTCTGTCCATAGTAATTTTCCTCTCAATATCTAAGAAGCTCAAGAGGTTTAGAGACAAAAACTAAACGGGCATAAGGAGTCTTTGGAGGCTTCATCTTAAGCTGTACTTTGTTTTTGCGTTGTCTTCCCTCTTTTCCTTTGAAACAAGGCAAAAGACTAAATTTAAATTCCTCAGGAGTCCCAGAGATGGCTACTCTGTTGAAAGTAAATTTTAGCAGGGACAGATGGAAATGAGGAGACCAGGGAGGAAGTCTTCCAAGTCATCTAGATGAGATACAATGACGGCTTGTTCTGGACTAGAGGATGTCCTCATGCCTTTTGTATTTCAGGTTCACTGTTGAAAAATGTGAACAAATTTGAATGACAGTTTATCTTTCTAAAATTAAAGAATTAAATTGTTAATTCTTTTTTTTTTTTTTATTGTACTTCAGGTGAAGGCTTACAGAACAAACAGTTTCTCATGAAACAGAAGTATACATGTTGTTTTATGACATTGGTTAACAACCCCACAACATATCAACCCTCTAACTTCTCAACCTTTTTTTTTTTTTTTTTTTTTGGTGAAAATACACATACCCTAAGATACACCATCTCAAAAATTTCTACATGCTTTTGATTGTGTCCCACATAATTCTGAGTGTCTCTTCATTTTTCTTTGTTCTTTTTTCTGAGTTTTCCTGAAACAGAGTTGTATCTAAGTGTTTGTCTTCAATTCCACGGATCCTGTCTTCCACCGTTTCAAATCTGCTTCTCAGCCCTTCTATGACATCGTCCATTTCTGAAATCTTGTTGTTTATCTTTTGGGTTTCTAATTGTTGTCTTTGTATAACTTCTAGTTGTGAATCTATTTTGGCATTTTGTTCCTGCATTGTTTTCCTGAATTCTTCCAGTTTTTTGTCTGTATTTTCCATGATTTTATCTATTTTTTCCTCATGTTTGTCAGCTTTTTGCCTCAGTTCTTGGAGAATTCTGAGTATTAGAGATTTGAATGCCCTATCAGGTAGTTCTAGTCCCTTTTCTTCCAGAGGAGAGTCATCTGGTGTTTTATTTTGGATGCCTACTGGAACCATCCTGTCCTGTTTTTGTAAATGTTTTTATATTGTCTGCTGTCTTCAGGGCATTCAGTAGTTATTTTACTCATTTATTGATTGTAGATTTGTTTGTTTCGTCCCTTTTTTAAAAAAAAATTGACTATGTCTGAGCAGGAGACTGTGTGTTCTTTGTTATTTGCTCCTCTGTTGGCACAATACTTTTCGCCTCCTTCAACTGGCAGGGTCAGTCACTCAGATATGGTACAGCAGGGCAGGTCTAGCTGAAGAGGAGTTAATGCGATGGGTTGTTTGTGGCACTTACTACAGCCACCAGAGCGGGTCGGTAATCAGTGCAGGACAGGTTCCAGTAGGCCGTGCCTGTGCTGCTTGGTGGTGTGATGTCAAGCGCAAGGTGTATGTAGGAAGGATGCAGCAGGAAGATTGTTATGTGTGGAGCTAAGATGGATATGGGAGAGAGGAGAGAGGAACAGGAGCCAAAAACAAACAAACAAACAAAAAAGAATGCTAGGGGAGCTTGCCGTTGGAGTGGAGAGATGAGAGACTATCAAATGAAGACAAACAGAAAGAGAAGGAGGAAGAAAAGAAAAGAATAAATAAATAAGAATCAGAAAGATTAAAGAACCGCAGAGTTCCCAGGGATCCCACTGATGCTGCTATGAGATCTGGGGAAGTTGCTCTCAGGTGTTGCAGTACAGCCTGGCTAGAAGGCATAGAGGTATACAACACCAGGTATTCAGAAAACAGAAAAAGAAGGAAGATACAGAGAGATGAGAAACTGAGCAATGAAGAAAGACAAAAAGGGAAAAAGAGGAAAAAGAAAACAAAACAAAGTAAAAAAAACAACAAGAAAGGCTCCCAAAAAACAGAAAAAAAAAAAAAACCAACGTAAAAGAAATGTGCTCAGGGATCCCTCTGCATGTCTGTGGAAGCTGAAGGGGAGTGTCCCTGCCATGCAGCTCAGCCTGGCCAGAAAGGGATGCCAACTCAAGAAAAGGAAAAGAAAACAAACAAACAATTCAAACAAACAAACAAAAGCCCCAGGATCCCACCAGCACGGCAGCCCAAACCAGGAAGCAGCTCCACACTCGAACAGAGCTCCGCAGCCCCTTAGGAAGAAGCAAAGATGGCACACTGAGCCAGGTACTTGAGCGAAGGGAGGGGGAGGTGGCAAGAGGCAAGTAAGAAATCAAAAGAAGCAGAAAAAGAAAAGCAACACTAGCAGCCAACAGATGGCATTCAGAGAGCCAGCTAGTGTGGGCTGGTGTTTCTGGACAAGAGACTGTGTCCGTGGGAAGCAGAGGGGGCCGAGTGTGGGTGAATAAGGGTAGAGAATGGGAAAGCGTATATCACAAATTACCGGAGCTCTGCAGTCCCTCAGGAAGAAGCAAAGATGGCGCACGGAGCCAGGCACTCAAGCAAAAGGAGGGGGATGTGGGGAGAGGCAAGGAAGAAATAAAAAGAAGCGGAAAATAAGCAACACCAGCAGCCAACAAATGGCACTCAGAGAGCCACCCGTTTGGGTGTGTGGAATCCAAGAAGCTTCTGTTTCCAGGTCAAGAGACTGTGACCACGGGAAGCAGAGGAGGCTGAGTCAGGATGAAGAAGGGTGGGGGGTGGGAAAGTGTATATTGCCAATTACTGGTTGTTTTGTCTCCCGCTGGAAGCTCCGTGAGGCTGCTTTCTTGTACCCCCTGTTTGCTGGTCTCTGATAGGAGTCCAAGATGGCGGATCTGCACTGTATTAGCTGGTAGGGGACCTCTGCATGAATCTCTCCTCACTCTCCATTCTCTGTCAGTTTTCTCACTCCACTTGGCGCTTGGCTGAGTTCTTTATCTCTTCATTTGATGTTTTAGGGTTTCAGGATTGTTGTATTCTCTGTTTGACTTAGTTTTTCGGATCTTTGCTGTGGAGGGACGGCGTTGTGCTTCTGCCTAGAGTGCCATTTTACCAGAACTCCCTAAATTGTTAATTCTTAAAGTTTATATAGTCTGAAGACTTTTGTTTAATTTATTAATTCATCCAACAAGTATTTCTTGCGGGCCTATTGGATGTTAGGTATTGTGCTAATAGCTGGGGATACAGTACTGAACAAAATAGACACTTTCTTGGCCCTCATGGAGCTTACATTATAACAGGGGAGACAGATGTTAGATAATTAAACAAACTAATAAATATAAAATCAGTAGATGTTGTAAGTGCTCTAAAGGAAAAGAACGAGGGCGTCTATTCAAGAATGGGTTCTCAACAAAGACCTATTTAAATAAACGATATTTAATACAAACATGGAAAGTGAGAAGAAGTCCAGAAAAGGAAACAACATATGTAAAAGTCAAAGGATGGGAGAGAGCTCACATAAAGGTCAGTGTCACTGAGACAGTTAATGAAAGAGAAAAGAGCAAGAGATAAAGTTGGAGAGTCAAGCTAGACCCAAATTATGTAGGTATTAGTAGGTTATAACAAGGAATTCAGAGTTTTATATAAAGTACAAGGGAAATTCATTGAATGGTTTTGAATCGGATCCTATTTACATTAAAAAAAAATCATTCTGTTTACCCTGCTGAGAGTGCACATTTTGCAGAAAAAGAGTGAGAAAATCATGGCAAGGGTCTGGGTAAGATATAATGGTGACTCCTATTACAGTCATGATAGTGACCATAGAGAGAGAGAAGAAAAAGGAAAAATAAATATACTTGGTATACTTGGTATGTGAGTATTATAGTATTGGCTTGGTAATTTGGGTGTTCTGACTATAGGAACTATTGTGTAAAATTGGAGAAGAGCTATCCTCTGTGGGAAAGAGTAAGAATGGGATGCCCTGGGGCATCTAAGCGGAAATTTCAAAGGACCATTTTATATACAGATTTGGAATTCAAGAGAAAGATTAGCAATGTAAATTTGGGAGTCTCTTAAAAACCCCAAAACCAAGCCCAATGCCATCGAGTCAATTCTGACTCACAACGATCGATCGTATAGGACACAATAGAACTGCCCTACAGGGTTTCCAAAGAGTGGCTGGTGGATTCAAACTGCTGACCTTAGAGGTGTTAGAAAACTTAGTGAAAAATAATGACATCAAAGGGGGTTTAGTACAGCGAGAGGAATGAAGCGATGCAGGAAATAGCCTCCAATAAATTTGTTCAAGAAGAAGAATGAGAAATCAGCAAAACAAGCTGAGAAGTAGCACACAAAGAGAAGGAGACAAACTAGGAGGGTGGGGTGACATATAATTAAGACAAAGATGTGTAATGAAATGTGTCAAATGCTAAGGAGAGTACTAGAAATGTAAGCGCCATAAGTGTCCTTTAGATTTGTCAAAATAGTGGTTGGTTTTGTCCTTGACTAGATCTGTTACAGTGGATTGTTAGGGACCATAACAGAAAGTGGAAGAATAAAAAAAAGTAGATTTGCTTACTCTCTAATAAAATTGTATTTTAAAGAAAATAAAGAACCGGCTGGAAGGTAATATATTACCAGGGGAACTTTTTTAAAAATATGGGAATCAGTATGAAACTATTTTTTTCTAGTTTGGTTGTTATAGTTAGTCAATCATTTATTTAGAACTGTGATTATGGAGCACCTGCTCTCTGCCAGGCATTTTTGATAGGAAAACAAACTATTTTCAAACAAGTGGAAAGAAAAGATACATATAACATGCAACTTGTATAAAGAATGATGGTACACAGATAAGAAATAACCCTAGTTACCCATTAACTCAATGGCTGATTAAACTATGGTTCATCTACATAATGGAATAACAAAAAAATGTAAAAAGGAATGAGAAAAATCTTTATATACTATTATGGGAGATCTCCAAGATAGATAAAACAAAAATTCCCAAATCCATTGCCATCGAGTCGATTCCAACTCATAGCGACCCTGTAGAACAGAGTAGGACAGTCCCATAGAGTTTCAAGGAGTGGCTGGTGGATTTGAACTGCTGACCTTTTGGTTGTCAGCCATAGCTCTTATCAAGATGGACAAAAGTTCTTGTTTTTGTGGAATGTGTTACCATTTATATAAAAAAAAAAGAGGAATGTGAATGTTATATGCTCTGTGACATATAAATGTATGCAAATATTTTTTCTTATGTTTTTCAAATAATGGAAGGATAAACCAAAAGCTTAAAAAAATGATTACCCACATAGGAAGTGGTAACGGGGGAACAGGTAAGAAAGGAAGGTGGGAACCGGGTGAAAGAAACAAAAGAGACTTCTCTGAATATACACTTGGAAACCTGCAAGTGTTTTATACAACAAAATTAAGTGTATAGAAATAATCCCTAAAGATCAAAAGCAAAATGAGATAAATGAATATGACTGTACATCAAGGAATCATCTCAAGAGACTTTAAATATAGTAATTATAGATATCTAGACGATACATCCTAAGAACAAAAAGAACTGTAGTAAAATCTCGTATGGTTTTCCAGAATCAATATTATTAGTAATAATATTGGCATTATTTTCTGAAAAAAACAATATTAAAAAAAAACAAACAAACCCATTGCCATGGAGTTGATTCTGACTCACAGTGACCCTGTAGGACAGAGTGGAACTGCCTTATAGGGTTTCCAAGACAGTAAATTTTACAGAAACAGACTGTCACATCTTTCCCCCCTGGAGCAGCTGGTGGGTTCGAACTGCCGACCTTCCAGTTAGAAGCTGAGTGGTGCTTAACCACTGTACCACCAGTGCTCCTTATATAAACAATTATTTTCATGTAGTTGGGAACCAAGATTTTTCAGTAAATGAAAATAAATTTAATCTAAAATTAAAAGTAAAAACCTTAATGTCTTAAATTCAATTACAAACAACCATATGAACTCATGATGCATTTTATCTTTAAAAAAATATACATTTCTTGCACTGTCACTGAAAAAGGACTAGAAACAAAGACCAGCTAAGTAGCAATGAGCACTCCTAGTGCCTAGACTGTGGTCTCAAAATACCATTTTACACACACACACACACACACACAACTCTGGTGATTATTAGAAATATGTTTGTTTCTAGGTCTGGATCAGCTGATGTATAAAATGAATTTGAAAAATTTTGTCACCACTGGAATCATTTAAAGAAGACTTGGGGACTAATTCAAAGAGGCTTCCACTGGCCAAAGATGGGATACTTAGAGCACTGATAAGAACATTACTGAAATAGATTGAATCATATCAAATATAATTAAATCCAGGACTCCATGATAAAATTTTGTAAAAATCCCTCATTAGTGACTCTTAGTGATGCTAGGGAAAAATTTCATTCTGAATCAAGCATATATTCAGTCTTTCATGAACAAACTGTATCAGGATAAACAAATCATTGATGAGGGATGGCTTCACTTTATAGAAGAATTCCATCTAATAAATGAGGAAGGAATTATAAAAGGTAGACTATTAACATTTTGCAATCTCTCTGAAATAATAGGTCTACTCAAGGATAACCACTGAGTTAATATCTCAAAAAAAAAAAAAAAAGGGGGAGAGAGAGTGTGAAAGACAACTAGACATTATTAGTGTCCTGGGAAAGAAAAGCACACAACTATAAAGTAATTTTACCAGAAAGGTTAACCTGAATCTTATTAAGAATTTAATTTTAACTACCAGTTTATAAGATATAGGGGCCAACGAATATGTTAAATAATTTTATGCAGGTGCAGTCAGAAAAACCTAGAAAGTGGAAAACTGTTAAAAAAAAATGTCCCATGTTAACAACTAACTTACAAGAAAAAATGAGAGATTAAAAGAGACTTAAGAATCATTTCAGCCAATTGCAATGCATGGGCCTTATTTTAATTCTTATTTGAATAAATTGTAAAAGAATGATGGGACAGTTGGGAAAATTTACAATGCCTATCTACTCGATAATATTAAGTTCTTATTAATTGTGTAATTATGTTAAAAAAAAAAAAAGAGGAATGTTCTCATCTTAACCACATTCACAGTGTGATAACTAGCCTCCAAAATTTCCCTGAATAACCTTACCTCTTGGTATTCACAGAAGTCTATAGTCGACAATAAGTCTTGTTCCCATCCTCACTTAATTTCTAACACCTCAAAACTCTTAATACCCCTTTGACTCTTCTAAATAACTTCCTGTTTCCAGCACCTTAGTCTCTCAATTTACCCCCCATGACTCAAATATGTAAAATGACCCCTATTCTACCTTCCCCCACAGCCACCTAGAGATGACTAAGAGATTATCATCTTGTTTTTACTCTGCTTACTTTTGTTGCAGGAATCTGTTTACCCAGCTTTTATTATTTTTCTCCTCAGAGAATGGATGAAGAGGGGAAGGCTAGGGAGACAATCCCAACTTGCTCTGTCACAAGGCATGTGTATATAGGAAACACAGAGATGTGCTACCCAGACCCTCCTACAAAGAAGGACTTGCTCAGTAGAGGGGAGTTGGGTCAGCAGACAACTCCAGCTGTGAGTCCCTCAGGGTCTACCTCACCTGAGGTCACACCTACAACCAGTGACAGAGCAAGGCCAGGGCAAAAAGGCCAGGCCATTTTGGTCTAAAGTAGCACATCTCTGATCGGTAGCATTCATTCTAGAACTGCTCACCAGGTTGACTGAGATTGTAGGACCTGCTTTGAAGTTTGATTTATCCCTTTGCCCAGTCTTTCTTCTTTCGCCTTCCGTGGACAGGTGTTGATTCCTAATAAGCATTGTTCACCCCAAACCTTGCCTGTTTTCAGTGAAATCAACATGCAACAGTGTATGTGTAGAGGGTTATTTCTTGTATATTCTAACAATTCTTTTCTCACATGAATTAAAATTTAGTAAATATATTGGAAGTAGGAAAAAGGAAGAAAATAATAACCTTGTAGAGTGTTTCTTGGGCTCAAAAATACCTACCTTTGTAAGGATGACACAAGACTAGGCAGTATTTCATTCTGTTACAAATGCGGTTGCTATGAGTTAGAAGCCATGCACAGCACCTAACAATGGAGTATTTCTATTTGAGCTTTTTTACTCTGTACATTTTGTTTATATATATATATGAGATTATATTACATGTGTGTATATATAATTTTATTTTCTCATTTATCACCTAAAATAAAAACATAAATGTTTAACACATGTATTACACACTTGGATGTAAAGGTGTTAACTGTGGAAGCTGCTGGCCGCTGAGTCCAATTTTACTTAACACTTTCATAATAAATCTGGAGGAGGAAATACGGTGTGAAATATAGAGCTAATTGATAGAGCTCTTCTTTGAGTGAACATAATGCACTAGTGGATTTCAAAGAGATAAGTGCCTGGAAGAAAAACTGAGAGAAGAATTTCAGCGAGACAAATGTAATGTCACGCACCTGAGGATAATATCGCTCCTTTTCTCATCTCAGTAGTTAGAGGGATCTAGTTAAAATGTGAATCTGATCATATCATTTAGCTGCACTAAGCTCTCCAATGGCTATGCAAGTCATTCAGAATAAATTTCAGTGTTCTTACCATTGCCAATATGATCCTCCATTTTCTACCTCCACCACTAGAATATAATCTCCATGAGAGCAAATAATTTTGTTTTGTTAATTGTTGTACCCCACTACCTAACCACAGTGTCTGACACATACATAGTAGGTACACAATAAATATTTCTTTGGTGAACAAATGAATGTATACTATTAGTTTAAAAAAATGTGACTATGCTCTATTTGTCTTTAAAAGCTTTAAACAGCAGTAGTCTAAATCCCCACAGATGAGAATGTTTCTACATGAAGGAACTCAGGTCCATAAAAATTAGAGAAATGAATGTTTTAACTTCTAGATTGGTGTCTTTTTTTTTTTTTTTTTTGATATGATTTAGAGAGGCAATCCACAAATATTATCTACTTTTAGAATTCAGGTAATAATTAAAGCATTTTTTACATAAAATATTGGTAATATGAATCACTTCATAGTCAGAGAAAATCTGCATAGGAAATGTCTTAGTCTGGATTCTCTAGAGGAGCAAAACCAGGGGGATGTATATATAAGTATATAGAAAGAGATTTACTTTAAGGAAATGGCTCATGCAATTAAAGGAGCTGGGACGTCCCAAATTCATGGATCAGGCTGCAGGCTGAAGACCTCTGTGGGCTCACAGGGTTGCAGGGGTTTGCAAATCTAAGATCTGCAGGTCAGGCAGCAGGCTGGAGACTTCTGCAGGCTTAGGTACCAAGAACCTGAGAACAGAAAGAGTGCAGGGTTGAGAGAGAGCTTTCCCAGAATATCCGTTTATATACTGGAGGCAGGCCACATGCCCAGGGAAACTCCCTTTTCTACCAATAGATCACATCAGATAACATCATAGAAGGTGATTGTACTATGTAACATATGCAAGAGTACCCATCCAGTATCTGCCAAACCACTGAGAATCATAGCCTAGCCAAGTTGACACATAACATTAACCATCACAAGAAATTCATTAGAACTTTCATTTAAAGGAATTTTGTCCCTAAGTCCTGATTGCCCAAGTGTCCTTGTGCTAGAGAGGATGTAAGACAATTTCTAAAGAGAGTCTTGATTTTACATGCGTGTCCTATGTTTGTAATTTCCAAGAAGAGGTGGAGATTCTCTAATCAGGAATCTATCTTGTTAGAGTCCTTGCTTTTAGTCAGGGGTAGATAATATTACATTCAGGTTAGTTGTCTTTAAAGTCTGTAAACCTACATTTAACTGGTAACTCAAAACTGATGCATTCTAGATATAATATGTTGTTGAGTATAGCATAACTCTTTACTGACAGAGGAAAGCTAAGCAAAGGAATTTTTGAATAACAGAATAATCATCCAATCTGTTAGCTATTCTAAAGTGTGTCCCTCAAACAAGCTATACCAACAGAGAACTTAGTACCGTTATAGCATTGTATTGCTCCACACTGCCCCTCCTCAACAAGCCTCTATTTAAGGATATGTAGAAAAATAGCACTTTAGAGCTTCTGTTTACTTAAAGGATATTGAGAGAAAGCTCTCTTAGTCTAAGAATAATTACACGTTCTGATGAGTAACCAGTTCTCCTTTATCTTATGTTGTTGTTAGGTGCCGTCAAGTTGTTTCCAACTCATAGTGACCCTATATACAACAGAACTAAACACTGCCCGGTCCTGTGCCATCCTCACAATCATTGCTATGCTTGAGCCCATTGTTGCAACCACTGTCTTAATCCATGCTGCCGAAGCTCTTCCTCTCTTTTGCTGACCCTCTACTTTACCAAGCATGATGTCCTTCTCCAGGGACGAGTCCCTCCTGACAACATGTCCAAAGCACATGAAATGAAGTCTCGCCATCCTCACTTCCAAGGAGCATTCTGGCTGTACTTCTTCCAAGACAGATTTGTTTATTCTTCTAGTAGTCCATGGTATATTCAATATTCTTCACCAACATTATGAAAAATCAGTGTTAGACAAAAACGGAGGATGACCACATCAGATCACAAAATGGAAGATTACTACATCATTACTTAACTGCCAAACCACTGAGAATCATGGTCCAGCCAAGTTGACACATAACCTTAACCATCATAGCTAGCTCTACTCTTCCCTCACAGCTTGGTGTTTGTTACTTCTACACATCCCTCATTAATGTGCAAAATAGTCGAGTAATAGATTTTTTACTATTGTAAATCTGAAATGTCAGATAAGAAGATATTCAATAAGTGAGGAGTAGGTGCATGACTCTTTAATCTCTCATTTTCTCTTCTGTGGAAGAGACCTGGTGTTAAGGGGACAGAGCCTTGAACAGAGTTACAGTGTGGAGGCTACATGCCCCAGACAACTGCTCAGACCCATAGTGGGCTTTGCATGAGCAAGAAATAAATTTAAGTTGCATCGAACCACTAAAATTTTAGAGTTGTCTTTTACTGCAACATAGTCTAGCCTATCTGTACTTATTGATAAATTCATGATACAATTTATTAAAATGGAATTAGAATGTTACAATCTTTTTGTCACTTACAAATATAAGACAACAGAGGTAGTGTTGGCTAGACTATGAGTTTTGGAGGCTAGGGATGAAAGGAGGTCTGGGGTACACTGTAAGAGGGAGGATGCGTGGAGTGGCAGTCTTTTTTGCTCATTCTAAATTCTCTCTTGCCTCTTGCATTTGGAGCTATCAAGGCTTGGGGAAGAGTTGTTATTTCTTGGGGTTCCCTTATGATATCTTGGGCTTCTGGAAAGGAGAATTTTACTCTTTCTCACTTTGTACCCTCTGAGAAGGGAGGGTACACTCTTTATATTTGCAGATCTTGACACTTTAAATCCTAATAGTAAAAGTTTCTGTTGCCAGGAAGCTATAATAATTCTTGAGTTGGTTAGTTATTATGCAAATAAAAACATAGCCCCAAATATACATAAAAAAAAATTGACAGAATTATAAGGACTAATATAGCTTTCCACACTTCCCTGTATTTAAAGTATTTGAAGGTCAGGAAGACAAAAAAAAAGTTCGAACGATACAATTAATAAGAATGATCTAATAAACATACATAGAACCCTGTAACCAACAATCAGCAAAACATTTTACCCAAGCACATAGAGAATATTTCTACAAATTGACTATTCCAAACCCACTGCTGTCCAGTTGATTTAAACTCATAGCGACCCAAAGGACAGAGTAGAATTGCCCCATAGTGTTTCCAAGGCTATAATCTTTATGGAAGCTGACTGCCACATCTTTCTCTCATGGTGCAGCTGGTGGATTTGAACTGCCAACATTTGGGTTAGCAGCCGTAGCTCACCAAAGCTCTTAACCACAGCCCCACCAGGGCTCCTAATTGACTATCACTAAGGCATTTAAAAAAAAAAAAAACAACAAGAGTCCTAGTGGCACAGTAGTTAAAAGCTATGGCTGCTAACCCAAAGGTTGGCAATTTGAATCCACCAGCTGGTCCTTGGAAACCCTATGGGGCAGTTCTTTTCTGTCCTATAGGGTCTCTATGAGTCAGAATCCTCTTGATGGCAAGAGGTTTGGGTTTTTGGTTTAAGACATAAAATAAGTCTCAACAAATTTCAAAGAATTCGCATCATGCAGCAACATTCTTTAACTACAATGTAATTAGTTGGAAATTAATAACAAAAATAAATAAATATACGTTTAGAAATTAAAAAAAAAATTAAAACCCCACAAATTTCTAAATAACTGCAGAAGCAAAGAATATTTTTGGAAACTAGACAATGGTTGTTGGAGTGATGCTGAGTAAGCATTCAATGGAAATGTGTGTCATAGACATATTAGGGACGAAGGAATACTGAAATTAGTCAATGAACTAAAACTTCGAGAAGGTAAAAAAAGAAAAACATAAAAATCAAAGAATTTTTTACAATGACAGTAATAAAGACATGCATAGAAAATAACGGAGTAGGAAACAAAAATATAATAAAGAAGGTCAACAAGGCCAAAAGTGTGTTCTTTGAAGCTAACGAAATAGACTAAATGAATAATAAAATGAATACAAAGTGGGACATAATTACAGACATAGCAGAGATTTTAAAAACAATACCAGAGACCGTTCCAGTTTATTTAATGGACTGGACCTCTTGGGGTATAAGCAGAAATAAACTTAATCTTTTTTTTTGTTATCCCATCATTGCAAAGATACTGCGAAAAATATTTTTTCATCATTTGTAGTGACCCTATAGGACAGAGTAGAACTGACCCACAGAGTTTCCAAGGAGTGCCTGGTGTATTTGAACTGCCGACCTTTTGGTTAGCAGCCATAGCACTTAACCACCAGAGTTTCCACCATTGCAAAGATATTGTGAAAAATATTTTTTCATCATTGGGGGAAATCTTAAGTGTCATCATGTTTCTGGTCTTTTAAAAAATAAAAAAACTCTTCATTTTTGTTGTTGTTGTTCTTAGGTGCTGTTGAGTTTGTTCCGACTCATCGCGACCCTATGTACAACAGAACTAAACACTGCCCAGTCCTGCACCATCCTCACAATCGTTGCTGTGCTTGAGCCCATTTTTGCAGCCACTGTGTCAATCCATCTTGTTGAGGGTCCTCCTCTTTTTTGCTGGCCCTTTACTTTACCAAGCATGAAGTTCTTCTCCAGGGACTGATCCCTTCTAATAACATGTCCAAAGTATGTGAGACGTAGTCTCGTCATCCATGCTTCTAAGGAGCATTTTGGCTGTACTTCTTCCAAGACAGACTTGTTGGTTCTTTTGTCAGTCCGTGGTATATTAAATATTCTTCGCCAACGTCACAATTCAAAGACATCAGTTCTTCTTCGGTCTTCCTTATTCATTATCCTGCTTTCGCATGAATATGAGGTGATTGAAACACCATGGTTTGGGTCAGGCACACTTTAGTCTTCAAGGTGACATCTTTGCTTTTCAACATTTTAAAGAGGTTGTTTGTAGCAGATTTGCCCGATGCAATGCATCTTTTGATTTCTTGACTGCTGCTTCAATGAGTGTTGATTACGGATCCAAGTAAAATGAAATCCTTGACAATTTCAGTATTTTCTCTGTTTATCATGATGTTGCTTATTGGTCCAGTTGTGAGGATTTTTGTTTTCTTTGTGTTGAGGTGTAATCCATACTGAAGGCTGTGGTCTTTGATCTTCCTCAATAAGTGCTTCAAGTCCTCTTCAATTTCAGCAAGCAAAGTTGTGTCATCTGCATATCACAGGTTGTTAATGAGTCTTCCTCCAATCCTGATGCCCCATTCTTTTTCATATAGTCCAGCTTCTCGGATTAATTGTTCAGCATACAAATTGATTAAGTATGGTGAAAAGATACAAGCCTGACACACACCCTTCCTGATTTTAAACCACGCAGTATCCCCTTGTTCTATATGAAAGACTGCCTCTTGGTCTATGTACAGGTTCCTCATGAGCACAGTAAAGTGTTCTGGAATTCCCATTCTTCACAACGTTATCCATAACTTGTTATGATCCACACTGTCGAATGCCTTTGCATAGTCAATAAAACACAATTAAACATCTTTCTGGTTTTCTCTGCTTTCAGCCAGGATCCTTCTGACATCAGCAATGATCTCCCTGGTTCCATGTCCTCTTCTGAATCCTGTTTGAATTTTTGGCAGTTCCCGGTCAAAATATACTGCTGCAGCCACTTTTGAATGATCTTCAGCAAAATTTTACCTGTGTGTGATATTGATGATATTGTTTGATAATTTTCGCATTCAGTGGGATCACCTTTCTGGGAATAGGCATAAATATGGATCTCTTCCAGTTAGTTGCTCAGGTAGCTATCTTCCCAATTTCTTGGCATAGACAAGTGAGCACTTCCAGTGCTGCATTCTTTTGTTGAAACATCTCAGTCTGTATTCCGTCAGTTCCTGGAGCCTTGTTTTTCACCAATGCCCTCAGTGCTGCTTCGACTTCTTCCTTCAGTACCATCGGTTCCTGATCGTATGCTATCTCCTGAAATGGTTGACTGTCAACCAATTCTTTTTTGGTATAGTGACTATATTTCTTCCATCTTCTTTTAATGCTTCCTGCATTGTTTAATGTTTTCTCCATAGAATCCTTCAGCATTGCAACTGGAGGCTTGAATTTTTTCTTTAGTTCTTTCAGCTTGAGAAATGCAGACCATGTTCTTTCCTTTTGGTTTTCTAACTCCAGGTCTTTGCACATGTCATGATAATACTTTGTCTTCTTGAGCCACTCTTTGAAATCTTCTACTTGGCTCTTTCACGTCATCATTTCTTCCCTTTGCTTTAGCTACTCAATGTTGGCCAGCAAGTTTCAGAGTCTCTTCTGATATCCATATTGATCTTTTCTATTTTTCCTCTCTTTTAAATGGCCTCTTGCTTTCTTCATGCATGATGTCCTTGATGTTATGCCACAACTCGTCTGGTCTTCGGTCATTAGTGTTCAACGCATCACATCTATTCTTGAGATGGTCTCTAAATTCAGGTGGGATATGCTGAAAGTCATACTTTGGCTCTTGTGGACTTGCTGTAATTTTTTTCAGCTTCAACTTGAACTTGCATATGAAAAATTGATGGTCTGTTCCACAGTTGGCCCCTGGCCTTGTTCTGACTGATGATATTGAGCTTTTCCATCATCTCTTTCCACAGATATGGTTGATTTGATTCCTGTGTATTCCATCTAGGGAGGGCCACTTGTATAGTCACAGTTTATGCTGGTGAAAAAAGTTATTTGAAATGAAGAAGTCATTGGTCCTGCAAAATTCTATCATGCGATCTCTGGCAAAGCCATATCACCAAGGCCATATTTTCCAGCTACCAATCCTTATTCTTTGTCTCCAAGCTTCACATTCCAATCACCAGCAGTCATCAATGCATCCTGATTGCATGTTTGATCAAAGTCAGACTGCAGAAGTTGGTAAAAATCTTCAATTTCTTCATCTTTGTCCTTAGTGGTTGGTGGATAAATTTGAATACTAGTTGTATTAACTGGTCTTCCTTGTAGGCATATGGATATTATCCTATCACTCACAGCATTGTACTCTAAGATAGATCTTGAGATGTTCTTTTTGACGATGAATGTAACGCCATTCCGCTTCAATTTGTTTCTCCTGGCATAGTAGACTGTATGATTGTCCAATTCAAAATGGCCAATACCGGTCCACTTCAGCTCACTAATGCCTAACATATTGATGTTTATGCATTTCATTTCATTTTTGATGATACCTAATTTTCCTAGATTCATACTTTGTACATTCCAATGTTTTGATTATTAATGGATGTTTACAGCTGTTTCTTCTCATTTTGAGTCGTGTCACATCAGCAGGTGAAGGTTCCGAAAGCTTGACTCCATCCATGTCATTAAGGTCGATTCTACTTTGAGGAGGCAGCTCTTCCCCAGTCGTATTTTGAGCGCCTTCCACCCTGAGGGGCTCATCTTCTGGCACTATATCAGACAATGTTCTGCTGCTATTCATAAGGTTTTTACTGCTAATTCTTTTCAGAAGTAGACTGCCAGGTCCATCTTCCTAGTCTGGAAGCTCAGCTGAAACCTGTCCACCATGGGTGACCCTGCTGGTATCTGAATACTGGTGGTATAGCTTTCAGCATCACAGTACCACACAAGCCCCCACAGTATGACAAACTAACAGACTTGTGGGGGTCTTCACTTTTAAGAAATAAAAAATAAGTCCAGACTGGTGTCAATACTTTGAGCTTCTTAAAAGATTCCCTCTGTTTCCTCTCGCTGCTACAGTCTTCATTAAGGGATGGTGTGGAAGTATTGTCTTCTCACATCCATCCTGCATATTTTCCCCAACTGACAAGCAGTGGAGTTTTACTCCTTTAAGGAGGATATTAGGGTGTAAAGAAGACTAAGAAGAAAGGACAAATACTTATGTGACTGATAAAGCTTGCCTCTGGGAGAGGCAAATACACTCTGATTGGATCTTGATCTCACAGAGCACTTTCATTTGTTCCTCAGAAGTCCCAACAGGGGATGTGCTGATGGAGAATACTTCTGCTGCCTGGTCAATTACAACTCCTCTCATCTCTTGAGTTTCTAGCTGTGTCACATTGTTCTTGTAGTGTTCCGGTTGGATTAAGCCCCTTTTAAGGTGACTCTAGATTGAGTCCCTTTTAAGATGACTTCTGGCTAGGTTACTTCTGTGGACACTCACATTTTTGCCTT
Organism: Dugong dugon; assembly: GCA_030035585.1. NCBI lineage: Eukaryota > Metazoa > Chordata > Mammalia > Sirenia > Dugongidae > Dugong > Dugong dugon. The sequence goes on from CM057465.1 coordinate 14,255,220, forward strand.
GTTCTCACAGCAGGGAAAAACCTTTGGTCTCAGTCAGTGCAGACTTCTCTTTTTTGCAGTGTCACCTCCAGTCCATCTCTTGTGTTTAGTTTGTCGCCGTGAGAATTAGGCACAATTTCCAACATTGTCTCAATTCCAGGAGACACCTGTGAACCTCTCTGCATGCATGGTTCTCTTAAAGTCTTCACTCAGTCAGAAGCAAGAGGTAAGGAAAGTGTTTCTATCCCTGACAGAGGAGAGCCCGAAGAGCATATTGAAAAATGTCTCCAAAGAGACGATGCCTCCAAGCATTATTAGCCCTAACTTCTTTACACCATGATGATACTGATGGTAAAATGCTGGCAGATCCAATTTGATTATCTTTTAGAAGTGGTAACTTGCCTTAAGAAGTTGGGTATTTTATGTCTATTTTGTTGTTGTTTGTCTTGGGGTTTCAGCTAAGACTGAAGCAGTAGTAACTGTACAACAATTTGAAAATGTAGAAAAAATGAAATATTTCTTAGAAAAATATAGCTTACTAAAAAAATTAAAAGTATGAAAAATTATTCGATCGGTAATTACCAAAGAAATGTATCAGTAGTTATAAATTTAACTTACTTCCTTGAAAGTAACACAAATAAAACAAAGCGGGAGAAAGTACCTATATCTTCACTTTGTCATTTCACAATTTTAATGAAGTTTCTAACCACTGAAGTAAGACACAAGAAACAAAGAAAATTTTTGAGGATTTAAAAGAAATGAAATTGTCATTATTCGAAGAAAATTCAATTGCCTACATAGAAAACCCCATAGAATATACAGAAAAAATATTAGCATTTATGATTTCAGCATAAATGTTAATATTTTTCAATCATATCAGCACAAAGTCAAAAACATAATTTAAGAAAGTATGCTTAATCTGATTAGAAATAAATCTATAAAAATATATGGAAGAATTTTATGAATGAATTTGCAAAATTCTATTGAAACATTAAAGAGGACCTACATAATTGAAGGGATACAGCAGATTTTTGGATAAGAAGAGTTACTGTTATAAAGATGACAATTCTTTTATAAAATAGGAGAAGGAGTCCGTCTGGAAGCTGATGATGTGAAAATTTATACCTTACAATTACCCACTCTTGGCATGGAAGTTTTTTAGCATAACACCAGGAGTAAGCATACTCCTGTTTGAAGACCATTGCCTTAAAGAAACTCTTGTATGTGTAGAAAAGGATACTTATACCAGAATGAAGGTCCTTGTGTGGCACAAACAGATAAGCGCTTGACTACTAGCAGAAACCCACCCAGAAGCACCTCAGAAGACAGGCTTGGTGCTGTGCTTCCGAAAGGTTACAGTCTTGAAAACCCCGTAGAGCAGTTCTACTCTGCACACAAGAGGTCTCCGTGAGTCAGAATTGATTGGAAGGCAACTAACAAAGCATACTGGAATGATTATAACAGCATTGTTTGTTATTAAAAAGGGAAATGATCTAAATGTTTATCAATAATAAAAAAGAGAAACATTTACATAGTAAAATACTAGTGGCAAAAGTGAGTTGATTAGAGTTATACGTTTCAAGGGGTGTGTGAATTAATTTTACAAATATAAGGTTGGTCCAAAAAAGGCAATTTGCAGGAAAATATATATAGCATGAGATTATTTCTATAAAGCCAGTAATATACCTATATGTTTGAGTGTATACACAAACACACACATACACTTCAAGATAGAAAATGCGTATGGTAATAATATCCAATATTGGATAGTAATTGTTTTCAGTGTTGTCAGATGGGAAGGACAAAAATGTGATCCGTTTTATTTCTAAAAAAAAAAAAAAATTAATAGAAACAAAATATAATAAAAGTTTTAGCCTTTTTCAACACAGTAGGATGCCTCATTTTTCTCTCCATTTGTAAAACAGTAGACCCTTTGTGAGGCAAACTTTTCAAATTGAAATGGGTCCTATTCTACATTCTAGGCATATAGTGGAGCCCTGGTGGTGCAGTGGTTGCTAATCAAAAGGTCAGCGGTTCAAATCCACCAGCTACTCCTTGGAAATCCTATGGGGCAGCTCTCCTTTGTCCTACAGGGTCGCTATTAGTCGGAATCCACTCCACGGCAAAGGGTTTTGTTTTTATGCATATAGTAAATTTCATATTTTTATCATCTTTGTGTTTCTACTTCAAAAACAAGAACCAACAAAAATCTTCCTGTACCCTGCAGGGTAGCAAAAGAACTCACCTCCAATTTAGGAAACTGTAGCTGTTTATTTTCTATACAACACAGTGAATAAACTTCAACAATATTTTCTTTTTACAGATTCATCAGAAAACCATTTGCTAAATAGAAATAGAAACACTCTTTATTCTCTTTATTCAATATTAGAATATTTCTTTTCTTTCATTGGTCCCCAACCCTACCATGATTAAATGAACCACGTGACACAGGAATCGAAGGATGGATTTAGAAGATTCCAAATTAGCTAAGATATTAACAAATAAAATAGCAGAGAGCATTGGCAAAGCTTAGACAAGCATCTCAGAAGTAGTGGACGAAGAGAATTTTTTCTAGTTATCAGCCATCTGTTTAAAAATAACCCCCAAAGGAAAAAGCCCAAATTCATTTCCTTTTCTTGTCATAATTAGTATTTCCTGAATGTTTTCTCTCCTCTACATTTAGAATTTTAATGCTACACTAAAGAGTAATGGAAAAATCACTTGATGAAGCCAAAGATTGCATTTAATTCTAATGTATGTTAATTGGCTTTATTGAAAATTAGCATTTTTGAATTTCTAATGCTCTTTCTAATTTATGAAATGTCACTCATTTTCTCATGTATCGCATTGTAATTAAATTTGTGTGGGAGCAAATTTCATTTGTCGCTGTTGCTGAAACCCTGAAGATTTGTCGGCACAACAAATACAGGGTATTGCTATATTTGTGTGTTAACAATACAATATTCATTAATTTTAAACATGGCAACAGCTGTATGCATGCTACAGTATAATCACCATTGTTTAATAACAGTATGTCTCTGAATGACAATGGGAATTAACTGAATAAGTATTACATGTGCTTCTGCTTGCAATATTTTCTCAATGTAGTTCTGATCCCTAGGTAGAAGTTGCCAGTTTAGGTGTAGACATTTGAGCCAAATATTGATTCTGCTTCATAAACCATCAATGTAATCAGCCTAAGACTAACAGCAGCCCATGATTAACCACATAACAATTGGGTCATTCCTTCAGCGTCGATACGTTAGAACCTGCATGCAAAGCGTTCAGGAGAGCTGTTTACCAGACCTAAATTTCTCTAGAGAAATCAAACACTGGGTAATTATCAGGAAAAAATGAAATGTTCATTCTCTGGTTTAATTAGAAATGCACCACATCCAAGTATCCACTGCTGCCTGCTTTCATTGTCTTAATTTTGGTGTTATCCCAGAGTTATCTTTCAATCGAGTAGATTTTTAGCATACCTTCACCTGCATCAGTACCCCAGATAAAAGACAAATGCTAAGGGCAATCTTATATCAACATTGTAATGTTCTTTATTGTAGAAGTTACAGCATATAAAGCCAATTCACTGATGTGAAATTGTGGGGTTATTTTCATTTTCTCTATAGCATGTGATGTCTATTATACATTTAAATGCTTTCTTTGTACTAGTAAAATTGATACTTGGGTAGAGAAATTTTTTTAAATCACAAAACCTGCAATTAGAAATGTTATTTTTATGATTATTAAGTAAAATTGGATTATAGTCACACGTGGCCATTGGATGCGCCATGTAGATTAACGTGGGTGACTTTCCCTGGGTGCCGCATGTGGTTAAAACCCTTGGCAGCTAACCAAAAGGTTGGAGGTTCGAGTCCACCCAGAGGTACCTCAGAAGAAAGTCCTAGAGATCTACTTCTAAAAAAATTAGCCTTTGAAAACTCTGTGGAGCACAGTTATACTCTGACACGCACGAGTTCACCATGAGTTGAAATCAACTCACTGGCCACTGGTACGTGGTGACCTCGACTCAAGTACCAGTGTTGGTGCTTTCCTTTTCACACTACCACTGATCCTTTGGGAATCAAAGATCCTTCTCTGCTCTCCTGTGACACGACTGTGCCTGCAAGGGCTAGTATGTATGGGCAATCAGTATTCTTGGGGCGGGGGGTAAGCAGCCTTCCTCTGAAGCCATGGATAAAACCATGGGTAAAGAGCAAGTACCAAATTACAGAAGGCCTTCTGCAAACAGTGATGAGACCAGCGGACGTATCTCCTCAGGAGGACAAAAAAAGATGAAGAAACTAAAGATATTAAGGAATTCTTTTTTCCAAAACTTGAAAATAAGACCCAAACATGACTGTATGCCCGTTCGGTGTCATAATGGAGCATTGTCAAACAAGTCTGCCTAAGGGTCATCTGATCATTCAGGGACTTATAATTTTGTTTGACTTAATATTGGATATTGATTAGGGCCCAGAACCTAGATGGTATCTCGGAAACTTGAGAAGCTGCAATTAATTTTCACCCAGTAAATATGCAAATGATTTCTGTCAAGTACAAAGAAAAATAGCCAGAATATTATAGCTTTATTGGCTTGCTGACAATTAACCACATTATATCTAATTTGGTAATCTCGTTTCAGCATTCATTCTTCAATTGACTATATGAACATAAGTCTCTCATAGCCTATTTTGAACCAGCTTTGCCATTTTGCTGGTTCCATCATTAATGAATTACATAAACCTACGACACATGTTCAGTATATAGTCACATGAGAACTAGATGTTTTTAAAATTAAAAAAAAAATACTTAAGTAACTGAAAAAAAAAATGTGATTATCACAAAATTATTTAAATATAATATAAAACACTTTTATATTCTGTTTTGTAATAATATTTACATTTAATGCTATTTATCTTTACATTTTACATGTTTTAATTCCCCATCTAAGTAACAGAAATGAGGTTCCTGACATTGTAACGAGCGGGACAAATATTTTTCCCAGCAACTTCCAGCTAATGATCTGTAGGTGACTTGTTTATTCTATTCTCACCCAGCTTACTGGCTGGTAGTAAAAGAAAATGAAAACACACCCTCCCACACACATGCAAAATTTAGCCTTATGGGATACTGGGTTATGTTTTATAACTAACCAAAAACCAAACCCACTGGGGTTGTGTCGATCCTGACTCACAGCAACCCTATAAGACAGAGTAGAACTTCTTCCATAGGGTTTTCAAGCCCGTAAATCTTTATGGAAGCAGACTGCATCTTTCTCCTGCAGAGAGGCTAGTGGGTTCGAACCTCCGAACTTTCTGGCTGGCATCCTAGTGCTTTAACCATTGTGCCACCAGGTCTCCTAATGTTATGAATAAGACTTTCTGATTCTTCATAAAACACTGCAGTTTATATCAAATGCATTTGTTTGATTTGTCCATACCAAAAATATCTACTTTTGGATGATGTTTAATGATAAAAAAATAGCACAGGTTAAAAAAAAAAAGGACGTTCTAGGACAACTGAGTCACATGACAAAAATGTGTATTCGCTAGTCCAAATAAATACATAAGAAAAGCATTTGAAATCAAAGGTCATCTTTACATAATAAATTCCCTTTGGATAGTTTAACCACCTCAGGGCAGAAAATTTCAGAATAAAATCGGTGACAGATAGACACATAGTAAATGAAGCAAAAGTCTTTTGTCGTTTTCAACTTTTCTCATGGGAGGTGAGCACGGTGTCTTAACAAACTTCTCTCTTCCTCTCCACAAACACTCCTCTCTCCTGCAGACTGCATTAGCAGCTTCTGTCTATTGAAGAGCAAAAATGAAGACAAAACGTCTCTGAAGTGATAAAATTTATGAATAAAAGAAAATTTGGTTTACAGTTCAAATTCAGCTTTTCCCTGACACATCTAGGTGAGGTATCCCCACCTGAATTATTCCCTGCAGGGCTTGTTAACCGCTTCTCTAAACAAAGATGCGAAGATGCGCTCCAGGGTCCGTGTTCTCCCTTTGAAGGGGCCATGACAGCTACTGATGGGTCATCATTTTTTGTTTTATGTTTACTGAATACAAATACAGCGATTTTCCTTGGAGAGTGTGAGTATTCTAGTCAGGTTAGTCCAAGTTCTGAAACTATGAGAGTAACTAATCTTGCAGAAATCTTATGAGAAAAAAAACTTTCCAATAACTGTCTAGATATATAGACTAGTCTAGGTAAAATGAAAGAGACAAACACACACACACACACACACACATACACACAACACACTACCAACACTGTATATATAGGCATAGATAGAAAAATGAATGAAATGAGATTCTATGTGAGACACCCACACACGTATATAAAATATTAGGGACTAGAAATTTGCATAACTCAAAGGAATCTTTGCTATACTAAAATATACCAAAATACTCACTTGTTATCAGAGAAATATTTCTTTTGTGTGTGCTTCATTGGGATTTGAAGGACCCAGCAAATGCACTCCACTTTCCCATCTGAGCTCATTTGGGTAAAAGAAAAGTAGATAGGAGCGAAGAAAATAAGAGAAAAACACCACAGCTTTAAACACTAAAATGCTAGGTTAAGTGAGGGTCACATGTGAAGCAGCTGAGGACTTCCTAAAACTGAACCCCAGAACTGGACAAATCTTTTCTATCCAGTCAAAGACAGTGCTGTGCACTTCAGATGTCTCCATGGAAGAGCTGTCAGAACCCAGAGAACTGGATAAGAAATGTTCTCTAGTTGAGTGTGTGCAACTGTATGTGTTCCTACACGCCAGAGCCTGTGCTCAGCACTGTGTTGTTGCCATGTGTGTTGTCGAGTCAATTCTGACTCACAGTGACCCTATAGGACAAAATAGAACTGCCCTATAGGGTTTCGGAGGCTGTAATCCTTATGGGAGCATATCTCCAGGTCTTTTCTCCCACAGAGTCACTGATGGGTTCCAACAGCAGATGTTTCAGTTAGCAGCCAAGCGCTTAACTGTTGCACCACTAGGGCTCCTTAAGCACTATCTATAACTCATTTAATTCATAAAATGTGTGGTAGATACTAACATTGTCTTATTTACTCATGAGGAAACTGTAGTATAGAAAAGTTATATAATTTGTCTGAAGTTGAGGAGTTTATTATAAATAAGAAAATTAAGACTCAGAGTTTAAGTAACTTGCTCAAGATCACAAAGCTCAGAATCAAAGGCAGGGCTGCTGTAATCAACAACCCCATCTGTTCCACTACGCAACATTGCCTTACAAAGAAAGGCAATCGGCATATTTTTAGTGTTTACCCACTCAAGCCCCCTTAGGAAAACTGCCTATATCCAAGCCTTCTGAAGGGCAGCAGGTGTACTTTATATCACAGCCAGTGGCTGATTGGATCAGGAGTGTCACCTGGCACACAGATGGCCCACCCTTAGACTTATTAGCCAACCATAAAATATGAGGCGGGGATGGAGAAAGATGAGATCAGCTAACTGGAGGTCTCTAAAGAATTGAAATTGAGCAACTAGGAAACTGTGGGATTTACTTAAGGTGAGTCACTGTCATAAAGGATTCCCTGATGTTGAGCAAACCCCTGCAGATACGATGATAATTATTGTCGCGGATTGAATTATGTCCCCCCAAAAATGTGTGTTTACATTTGGCTAGGCCATGATTCCCAGTATTGTGTGATTTTCCTGTATGTTGTAAATCCTGCCTCTATGATGATAATAAGAGAGGAAGAGTGGCAGTTGTGTTAGTAAGGTAGGACTCAGTCTACAAGACTGGATTGTGTCCTGAGGCAATCTCTGGAGATATAAAAAAGAGAAGTGAGCAGAGAGACAGGGGAACCTCATACCACCAGGAAAGCAGTGCCGGGAGCAGAGCGCATCCTTTGGACCTGGGGTCCGTTTATGGAGAAACTCCTAGTCTGGGGGAACATTGATGAGAAGGCTGACAGAGAGAGAAAGCATTCCCTTGGAGCTGGCGCCCTGAATTTGGACTTTCAGCCTACTGGACCATGAGAGAATAAACTTCTCTTTGTTAAAGCCATCCACTTGTGGTATTTCTGTTATAGCAGCACTAGATGACTAAGACAATTATCAATAAACTTCAGAAAGCACTCCTACCAAATCCGTTGCTGGTGTGTCCATTCTGACTCATGGTGACCCCACATGTTTCAGCGTAGAGCTGCACTCCATAGGGTTTTCAATGGCTGTAATTTTATGGAAAAGGAGCTCTGGTGGCGCAATGGTTAAGCACTCAGCTGTTAACCAAAAGTTCAGCGGGTTGAACTCACCAGCCGTTCGTTGGGAATAAAGGCCTAGCGATCTGCTCCGGTAAAGATTACAACCTAGGAAACCCCATGGGGCAGTTCTAAGAGTTGTAATCAACTCAAGGGCACACAACAACAACAACCTTATGGAAATAGATTGCCAGGACTTTATTCTGAGGCAACACTGGGTAGATTCAAACCACCAACCATTTACAACACTGGTTAAGCATGTGACTACTAACTGAAAGGTGAGCAGTTCAAACCCACCCAGAGGCAAAGATATCTTATAAGAAAGACTTGGCAATCTACTTCTAAAAAGTCACAGCCATGAAAACCCAATAGAGTGTGGTTCTGCTGTGACATATACATATGATCACCATGACTTGGAATCAACTTGACGGCGACTGATTTGGCTTTTTTAGTTGCAAAAGGGAAGATGAACATCAGAAAACCAGCCAGTGATTCTGTGTTCCATACACATTTTGGAATTAAATATAGAGATTTATGTTCACTAAGGAAGGTTGTACTTTTTAGCAAATAGATAACCAAGTGAATGAATATAATTCTAAAAATATATTTAAAGTTGGCAACAAGATGTTTAAAAAGTTACATTTTTAATTTCACCTTATTTTTAATTACTTAGGATGTAATAGAATATTTAAAACCTCTCTCTCAATGTAGCCATGAAATTTAATTTAGTTTAAAATGTAAATAACAAAATTGCCTCATTTTTCTCCCTGAAAATATGGATGTTACTTAACAAGCATTACTAAGGAATCGACTGTAAATCAGAATAATTTAGGTTCTTTTTTCACGTGTCGAATTACCCTTTAAAAATGATAATTGGTAAGTTAAATGAAAATTCATATGGGCTTGTCCTTGGCATGGCTGTCTATCAATATTCATCAAGCTTTTATTTAGTGAAATGATCTTGGCATTTTCTGTAGCGTATAATATACTAATAACTGTCAAAATTGTGATAACTATTTTTACATAGTCTTTTTTTTAAAGAAACAAACTGATTTTTTGAACAGCCATCATTATTGACAATAATTGAGGGGGAACAGAAAGCAGAAGAACAGGTTATTTTAAAGATTAAGCAAATAAAAAACCAATAGCGATGCTCTGTGTAGGTGGGGTGAAAGGGTTAGATTCAGCTGACTGCAAAGATTTCGTGTATCAAAATTTGGGGAAGAGATGTCTGATGATAACTTGTATGTATGGAACATTCCATAAATGTCATCAATTTTGATAAGCATGTTTTAAGAAGTTTTCTAAAGTTCATGTGTCAACTATTATTATTTTAGATTTATAGATGAAAATGGATGTGGGGAAAACGTTATACTTTTTGCCACAGTTTTATTGTCTCTGAACTGTTAGAAGAGCTTTTAAATACCAAGGTTCATCTGGCTACCTTAGTTTACATGTAACACTTTTATTTTTCTGTATGTGCCATCAAAAAATAGCCATTTAGTTTTTTATCTCTTGTTTAGTGGATATCCAAAAAAGATATTCAGAGATTTGCTAATCTGAAGGTGTGTTTACATAAAAATAAGAACACAATGAGACATACACAAATGAAATAGTTTGTGTTTTATATTTATGAAAATATTTTGTTCAATTATTAAATTAGTAACTACAGATATTTCAGAAAAATAATAAAGCTATATTTTATAACCAACAGCTCTACAAAAAAAAATGTAGTTTTCAAAGAGTCGGCAAAACAGGACCATAAATCCACCTTTATCAAAATCCCATATGAAGAGTTATTATTAAAACTTTCAACCTAAAAAAATAGTTGCATTGACAGAACCATCACATATACTCCACAGTTTAAAAATGCAACTGAGTGGAACTGAAGTATTATGAATTTGTACATCTACACTAATGGGTACATTTAGCAGAAATAAACCTGTTACTAACTTAGAACACAATACATACTCTACAACCTCAATTCACGTGTAAATCTTTTTATGTTACTTTTGTCACATTTGTTCATCATCAAAACTTTGACCCATATTTTAATTTTTATCTCTATTATATTGCCATCTAAAAATTAAAGTTTTTTTTGTCATGGGCATATTTTTATTCTAATCTTTCAATTTGATTTTGATAATGAATTTATAGTCTCTAGAGAATGGGGAACTGGATGTACATTTTGCATATCACAAATAAGATATTATTAGAATACCAAAGTAAAGTATCACGTGTTAATAGTTTCTTCCTTATAAAAAAACCAAACCAACTACTATACTTGATTCATAACCAAGTATGATATTTGGAATTGTCACATTACTGGAGGTGCCATGCATAATGGCAAATGATATTCAATATAATTTAAATGATGAAACACTCAGTGTTTACAAAGATCTAAGGCTTTTAACTTCATTCATGATAAGGAATACATTCCTTATAGCAGATGTATTGAAAATAGCATGTCTGATCTGGTGTATTGTTGCTAAATAACCAGTTGGCATCTATTTTTGTAAGTAAATGTCAAAGTGACAAGTTTGAGTTAGACAGCCTCTTAGAACTGCTAGCCACCTGCACACTGGGAAGTACTATTTGCTTTATTTAAACAGACGTTTCGTTTCACTAGAGTAGGATAATTAACCATGCACACACCAAATATTAGTGAGGTTCTAACACGTACTGATTCCTAGACTCCAACTCTTTTAATAATCCACAGAGACCCTATAGGACAGAGTAGAACTCCCCAATAGAGTTTCCAAGAAGCGGCCGTTGATTCGAACTACCGACCTTTTGGTTAGCAGTCAAGCTCTTAACCATGGTGCTACCAGGGCTCCATTTGAATAAATGAGCAAATAACAGAAGATAGTATGTGTATAGTTTTTAGCCGAGTAAATGAGATCCAATTAATTTATGTGGGGAAACCCTTCAGTCTGATTTTCACTTGATCAACAGGAAGAAACAATCTTAAACTATAGCGATAATTTTTGGTAGCCTAATTTCACATGTCTGATAAACCAACTATGCATTCAGGCAATGAGAGTGAATTATTTTTGTGAGGAAAATTGGACAATTACATATCAGATGAGTGATAGACTAATGCAGACTGGCAGGATAATTAGAAATAAGTCATTTAAAAGTCATTGGTATTGTTTCCCTGGAATTAGATTTTTATCAGGTCCATGCATTTTTATCTCATGTTTTTCTCTCTTTTTTATTATATCTTGCACTTAAAACAATCAGACATGGTGGCCTGGACTTGCACCTCCAATCAGCAGCATATCTTGCCAGTTCGCTGCTTTCTGTTTCCAGTTTCTCTATGTGTACCTGAGTGGGTAAATGCAGGTAATGCAGGGTTACCTTTCATCAAGGGCAAGGTAGTAAGAAGATTCTTCATTTTGGTTTCAAGTCCACTTTTTTCCCAATTCATCATGATCTTCTGATCCCCATTTTTCTCCTCATAATTATTATGTTTTCATTTTTTATTAACTTGTTAGTTGAGCATTATTTTACTATTCTCTTAGTGGTTTTGCTACAGATTATAATTTTACATTCTTACAGATGTCTAATATGAATTGTCTTTTAGTTCTCTGCTAATTTACGTAATATTTTTATCACACATTTTATTTTCTACTATTTCTGAACATATGAGACCATATTATTGTTTCACACCATCAGTATGTATTCAATATTATTCAGATTTCCCCTCACATATGCCTTTTCCATTGTTCTTCATTACTTCCTGCATCTCAACAGGACCATTTTCTTTTAGCCTAGAGAACACCCTTCAGCATTTCCTGTAGTGTAGGTTCTATTGTAAATTCTGTTAATTTTGTTGTCGTTCTGTGCCTGAAAATGTCTTTATTTGACATTAATTTTAAATGCTATCTTTGTTAGCTATAGAAATCTAGTTTTGCGATTTTTAATAATTCATTCAATTTACTTCTGGCTTCCATTGTTTTGCTGAGTCATCATCCAGTTTTTTTCTTTATGTTTGGTTTCTGCAATTTTACTATAATGTGACTAGTTACGGCTTCCTTTTAGTTTCTCATGTCTGACAACTATAGTGCTTCTTAAATGCGTGGCTTGATGTGTTTTATTAGTTTTGAAAGATTTTCCACCCAGATATCTTCAAATAATACTCTTGTCACAATCTTTTTCTCTTCTCCTTCTGGAACTTCAAATACGTGTACATATATATATATAAAATATATATATATATAATTAATGTAAATGCCTAGGATATATACATATATATACTAGACTTTTACATTGTGTCCTGTATTATCTTAGTTACTTTTCTTTCTTTAAATTTTAGTGTTGTACTTCAAGTGAAAGTTTACAATTCAAGTTAGTCTCTCATCAAAAATTGGTACATACATTGTTAAGTGACCCTAATTGCTCTCCCTATACTGTGACGGCACACTCCTCCTTTCCACCCCTGATTTCCTGGGTCCATTCAACCAGCTCCTGACCCTCTCTGCCTTCTCATCTCACCTCCGGACAGGAACTGCCCATTTAGTCTCATATATCTACTTGAGCTAAGAGACACACTCTTCACAGGTATCATTTTATGTCCCATAGCCCAGTCTATTCTTTGTCTGAAGACTTGGCCTCAGGAATGGTTTTAGTTCTGGGTTGACAGAGAGTCTGGGGGCCATGCTTTCTGGTGTTCCTCCAGTCGGAGACAGACCATTAAATCTGGTCTTTTTACTAGAATTTGAGTTTGTCCTGCTCCATCAGGGACTCTCTGTTGTGTTCCCTGTTAGGGTGGTCACTGGTGGTAGCTGGGTACCGTCTAGTTCTTCTGGTCTCAGGCTGATGCAGTCTCTGGCTTATGTGGCCCTTTCTGTCTCTTGGGCTAATACTTTCCTTGTGACTTTGGTGTTCTTCATTCTCCTTTACTCCAGGTAGATTTAGTTACTTTTATTATTTGTCATTCTTTTAACTATTTGAGCTTCATTCTGGAAATTTTCCTCTGATCTGTATTCCACTTCCCTATTTCTCTCTTCAGTTTCGTCTGATCTTATAAATAGTTTAAATATAGGCACAATTCATTCAGTTATTAATTTCAGTTACTGATTTATAGTTTTAAATTTCCATTTTTATATGTTTCCTACTTTAATTATTTCTTTAAATCAGGATAGTTATTTTAATTTATATATTTGATATCTGTGTTATCTGGCTCCCCTCTGCATCTGTTTCTAATGTATTTGATTCTCTCGATTAGCAGTCGTATGCTCTTGACTTCTCTTATACATGTTTTTAATTGAATGTTTTTATTTTAACTTTATTGTAGCGATAACTTAGGCTCTGTATCATGTTATTTTTCTCCAGAGAAGATTTACATTTTCCTCTGTCAGGCAGCTAGGTTAGGGACTCTAACCATCTAAAATAATCTTAATTCAATTAGGGACTGAGATTTATTTGTAGTTGGACTTTAGTCCCCATTAAGACAAAAGTCATCCAGTCTATATTTTCCAACAAAATATCATCCTCTAGATTATTAAAAGGATTAAGAGTATCTTATTATTGTCTTTGGGATTTTCTTCTAAGTTATTGGCATCAATTCTGCAAATTTTGATACTAGCGTTCTTACATATATAGATGGCTTTTTTGCATGCATCTCAGAAGTAAATCTATCATAGCTTCATATATTTGTAAATATTTTTCTTTATTAGTCCCTATAAAACACTTGAGTTTTGCCTTAGAAGAAAAACTAAAATTGTGTTAATTTGTCCAACAATTGCTTCACTAATTTTAAATCTATACCCTGCTTCTGGGTACAGAATAACTTTCATTTTAATGATGTCATAGGATAATTTGTTTGAATACATTAAATTCAATTAAAGTGAAAAAATATAAGTCGTTATGATCTGGTTCACACATAAACAGGCAATGACAACTATTTCAAAACTGTCATCTCACCATAATTATAAGATGCTACAGATTTTAGGACATAATTCAATTTCAGAAATCTTAAAATCAGAAAAAAAATCTATCTTGGAATGAGTAAAATTTGCATTAATTTTTATAATTATTTAATTATTTTGTAGATGCAGAACCAGATGGTTGGAGGTGGTAATGACTTAAAGAAGGCTATGGGATTCTAGCTCCCGTACTTTTCCCCTTGCAGTATAATGCATATTTCTACCATTTTCATCTTTTAAAAAATTTCTCATCTAGAAAAAATATCAGTGTAGTATTTGTTTGAATGGGAAAAACAGTGTAGTTACTCCAAGTTAGCAGATTACTTTTGGGTCATGGCACTAACCCCTGGGGTAAGTTACTTTACATCACTGAGTCTTAGTCGCCTCATGAAAACTTAAGGAAAAATCAATAACCAAATGGTAGAAATTAAAAATCTGCTAATGCCAAGTATTGGCAAGCATGTGGATCAATAGGGACTCTCATAGCCTGCTGGGTGAAATAAACTTGAAAAAATACACATCCCTTGTTCTTTCCAAAAATTCAACTCCTAGTTATATATTCTAGAGAAATTCTTGCATGTGTAGAAGGACATATGTACAGGGATGGTCACAGCAGCATTATCCATAGTAGCCCAAAATTATAAACAAATATTGCTTACAACTATATCCATCAATAGTAGGGTGAATAAATAAATTTTGGTATATTTTTATTATAAAATACAGCTATGAAAATGAATGAACTGTAATTATACACATGGATAAATCGATAAGATGAATAATATTAAAACCTTACTATTAAGTAAAAGAAGCTAGATACAAAAGAATATATAGAGTACAAGGCCATTTTTAAGGTTTAAAAATAGTCAAGACTAAACTACAGAGTTTAGTAGGGAAGAATCTAGATAAGCAAAGACCTGATCTGAATATTATTTATCTTTAAGGGAAAGGGAGCGTGTTTTGTGGTAGGATCTTGCTTATCTTCATGAGGAAGGGAAACATTAGGTTTGGCAATATTGTATTTCTTGACCCACAATTGATCACCTAGTAAGTATCAGTGCCTGGAGCAAATCTGGTATTCCGATTAAAAGTTCTATAATTTTTTTTTAATTTAGAAACCATAAAGCAACACCAGTGTTTCTTTCTGTTTTCCAGTTCCCATTTAACAATTTCTATACGTATTTTTCAGTGACATTGGTCACATCTTCCACATTGTGTCAACATTCTCATATTGCTGTTCTGGTTGTTCAGTTTCTATTAATCTCGCTTCTCTGCCCCCCACCACCCCACCTCCCAACCTTCTCATCTTTGCTTTAGGGTAAGTGCCAACTGGTTTATATAGATTTTTTATTTACTCATTTTTATTGAATGAGCACAGTACTCATGGGTGATATTATTTCTTTTATAAGCCAATCTGTTATTTAGCTGAAAGATGAACTCTGGGAGTGGTTTCAAGATTGCATTGTACCTGTAGATTGCTTTGGGTAGAATCAACATTATTGCAATGTTGAGTCTTCCTATCCATGAGCAAGTTATGTGTTTCCACTTATTCAGGTCTCTTTTGGTTTCTTGCAGTAGCGTCTTATAGTTTCATTGTATAGGTCTTTTACGTCTCTGTTAGATTTATTCCTAAGTATTTTATCTTCTTGGGGGCTATTGTAAATGGTATTGATTTGGTGATTTCCGCTTCGAGGTTCTCTTGTTGGTGTAAAGGCATTCAACTGATTTTTGTATGTTTATCTTGCATCCTGAACCTTTGCTGAAATCTTCTGCTAGTTCCAGTAGTTTTCTTGTGGGTTCTTTGAGGTTTTCTGTGTATAAGATCATATCATCTGCAAATAGAGATACTTTGACTTCTTCCCTACCAGTTGGATGTGCTATATTTCTTTTTCTAGCCTAATTGCTCTGGCTACGACCTCTAGCACAATGTTGAATAAGAGGGATGATAAAGGGTGTCCTCGTCTGGTTCCCTTTCTCAATGGGAATGCTTTCAAAGTCTCTCCATTTAGGATGATGTTGGCCATTGGCTTTCTATAAATGCCCTCAATTATATTGCGGAATTTCCCTTCTATTCCTATTTTTTTGAGATTTTTTATCATGAATGGGTGTTGGACTTTGTCAAATGCCTTTTCTGCATTGATTGATAAGATCATGTGGTTCTTGTCTTTTGTTTTATTAATGTGATGGATTACATCGATTGTTTTTCTAATGGTGAACCATCCCTGCATACCTGGTATAAATCTCACTTGATCATGATGAATTATTTTTTTGATATGTTGCTGAATTCTATTGGTTAGAATTTTGTTGAGGATTTTTGCGTCAATGTTCATGAGCAATATTGGTCTGTAATTTTCTTTTTTGTGGTGTCTTCACCTGGATTTGGTATCAGTGTTATGCTAGCTTCATAGAACGAGTTCGGGAGTATGCCATCCTTTTCTATGCTCTGAAATATCTTTAGTAGTAGTGATGTTAACTCTTTGAAAGTTTGGTAGAATTCTTCAGTGAAGCCATCCAGGCCAGGGCTTCTTTGTTGGGAGTTTTTTAATTACCTTTTCAATCTCTTCTTTTGTTACGGGTTTATTTAGTTGTTCTACTTCTGTTTGTGTTAGTTTAGGTAGGTAGTGAGTTTCTAGAAATGTGTCCACTACTTCTAGGTTTTCAAATTTGTTAGAGGACAATTTTTCATAGTATTCTGTTATGATTCTTTTAATTTCAGTTGGGTCTGTTGTGATATCACCCATCTCATTTCTTATATGGGTGATTTGTTTCCTTCCCTTTTTTTCTTTTGTCAGTTTGGCCAATAGTTTATCAATTTTGTTGATCTTTTCAAAGAACCAACATTTGGTCTTGTTAACTCTTTCAATTGTTTTTTTATTCTCTATTTCATTTAATTCTGCTCTAATTCTTATTATTTCCTTTCTTCTGGCACACGAGGGCTTCTTTTGCTACTATCTTTCTATTTGCTTAAGTTGTAGGGTTAATGCTTTTATTATGGCCCTTTCTTCTTATAGGATGTGTGCACTTATTGCTATAAACTGACCTCTGAGCACTGCTTTTGCTGTGTCCCAAAGGTTCTGGTAGGATGTGTTTTCAGTCTCATTTGATTCTGTGAATTTCTTTATTCCATCCTTAATTTCTTCTATAACTCAGTACTTTTTGAGCAAGGTGTTGTTCAGTTGCCATGTGTTTGATTTTTTTTCCCTTGCTTTTTATGTTATTGGTTTCTACTTTTATGGCTTTATGGTCAGAAAAGATGCTTTGTAATATTTCTATGCTTTGGATTTTGTTAAGGCTTGCTTTATGGCCTAATATGCGGTCTATTCTGGAGAATGTTCCTTGTGCTTTGGAAAAGAAAGTATACTTGGCTGCTGTTGGGTGGAGTATCTATGAGATCAAGTTGGTTGATTGTAGCATTTAGCTCTTCTGTGTCTTTCTTGAGCTTCTTTCTGGATGTTCTGTCCTTCACCAAGAGTGGTGTGTTGAAGTCTCCTACTGCTATTGTGGAGCTGTCTATCTCTCTTTTCAGTGCTGTTAGAGTTCATTTTATGTATTTTGGAGCCCTGTCATTGGGTGCATAAATATTTATTATAGTTATGTCCTCCTTGTGTATTGACTTTTTAATCATTAGATAGAGTCCTTCCTTATCCTTTGCGGTGGATTTTACTTTAAAGTCTATTTTGTCAGAGATTAATATTGCCACTCCTGCTCTTTTTTGAGTGTTGTCTGCTTGGTATATTTTTTACCATCCTTTGAGTTTTAGTTTGTTTGTGTCTTTAAGTCTAAGTTGTGTCTCTTGTACACAGCATATAGAGGAATCATGTTTTTTTTTTAATCCATTCTGCAATGCTCTGTCCCTTTATTGGTGCATTTAGTCCATTTACTTTCAGCATAATTATTGATAGATATGAGTTTAGTGCTGTCATTTTGATGTCTTTTTATGTGTGTTGTTCACAGTTTCTTTGCTTCACTTAATTTTCTGTGCCGAGTTGCTTTTCTTTATGTATTTTCTTTTTATCTTTTTCATTGCTGATTTTGGATTTGGTGAGTCTTTATACTTTTCTAGTTTTTTATTTTGACTTGTAGGATTGTTAGTTTCCTTTCTGGTTGCCTTAATATTTACCCCTATTTTTCTAAGTTTATACCAGTCTTTTATTTCTTTATACCACGTTGTCTTCCTCTCCATGTTGAAAAATCTATGTCTACATTTTTTAAGTCCTTCTTTTGTGTTTTAATGTTGTCATCTTTTACATATTGACATCTGTTTCCCTATTTTCAATATTTTAGCTTTGATGTATTTTTGTGACTTCCCTATCCTAGTTGATATCTGGTTGCTCTGACCTGTGTTCTAGTCTTGGGTTGTTATCTGATATTATTGATTTTCTAACTGGAGAATTCCCTTTAGTATTTCTTGTAATTCTGGTTTGGTTTTTTCAAATTCCCTAAACTCCTGTTCATCTGCAAATTCCCTAATTTTGCCCTCATACTTGAGAGACAGTTTTCCTGGATATGTAATTCTTAGCTGTCAATTTGTTTCTTTCAAGCCTTTATAAATGTCATCCCCTTGCCTTCTTGCCTGCATTGTTTCTGCTGAGTAGCCTGAGCTTATTCTTATTGACTCTCCTTTGTAGATGACTTTTCGTTTATCCCTAGCCACTCTTAAAATTCTTTCTTTATCTTTGGTTTTGGCAAGTTTGATTATAATATGTCTTGGTGACTTTCTTTTGTGATCTACCTTATGTGGGGTTCAATGAGCATGTTGGATAGATATCTTCTCATTTTTCATGATAACAGGGAAGTTTTCTGTCAACAAGTCTTCAACAATTCTCTCTGTATTTTCTGTTTTCTCCCCCTGTTCTGGTACTCCAATCACTTGTAGGTTATTCTTCTTGATAGAATCCTGCATAATTCTTAGGGTTTCTTCATTTTTTTTAAATTTTTTTCTGATTTTTTCAAATAAGTTGGTGTCAAGTACTTTATCTTCAATCTCATTAATTCTGACTTCCATTGCCTCAATTCTGCTCCTATGACTTTCTATTGAGTTGTCTAATTCTGACATTTTATTGTTAATTTTCTGGATTTTTGATTGCTATCTCTCTATGGTTTCTTGCAGCCTGTTAAATCTGTCATTATGCTCTTCTCTAATCTTTTTAATTTCCTCTGTTATGTGTTCTGTGTTTTGCTTAATTTCTTTCCTAATCTCTTGAAGAGTTCCCCCGCCCCAATCTGTTTTGGTACTCCAGTCACTCATAGGTTATTCCTCTCGATAGAATTTCACATAATTCTTAGGATTTCTTCATTTTTTTTAATCCTTTTATCTGATTTTTCCTCAAATAACTTGGTGTCAAGCGTTTTGTCTTCAATCTCACTAATTCTGACTTCCATTGCTTCAACTCTGTTCCTATGACTTTCTATTGAGTTGTCTAATTCTGAAATTGTGTTGTTAATATTCTGGACTTCTGATTGCTGTCTCTCTATGGATTCTTGCAGCCTATTAAATTTGTCATTATGCTCTTCTTTAATCTTCTTAAGTTCCTCTATTGCTTGGTCTGTGTTTTGCATAGTTACTTCCTGATCTCTTGAGTTCTGTATATTAATCTTTTGTATTCTGCCTCCAGTAACTCCAAGAAATTTTCCTCCTCCGAAAAATTTCTAGATTCTTTATTTTGGGAGCTTGCTGAAGCCATCACGGACTGCCTCTTTTTCTGATTTGATATTGACTGTTGTCTCTGAGCCATCAATAAGTTATTGTATTATTTATTTTATGTTTGCTTACTGTGTCCTTGCTTCTTGTTTTGTTTTGATATGGCCAAATAGGCTGCTCGTGTGAGCTAGTTTTATTATTGGCACTTTTGAAGCTTTAATGTCCTGTTACCAGGTGGTTAGATCTGTTACTAGGAATGTGAGCTCAGAAGTCCGCCCACTCCTCCTGTATGGATTCAGCTCAGGTGCCCAGGTAGATAGCCACCACGTGTGTGGTGCAGGCTCTCACCTACTGTCCTAGATAGGCATGAGTGATTGGTGTAGGCACAGGCATCTGGCTGCAGCACTGGGACACATTCTGGGCAAGGTAGGGGGCTGACGGCCACTCCCAAGTGTCCGGGAGGAAGGCGTGTCACTGTCCCCTAGGTGGATGGGTTTTTCAGCCAGACTATGAGCACCTAATGCTGTTGGGTGTAAGGATTGGGGGCATCTCTTATTCTTGGGCTCATTATTGCAGGTGGCTAGGTGGTGTGGGTAGAGCCACCAGTCCTCAGGCCCCTGATGTAGGTAGGTGAGGACCCTACTTAATGGGCAGAGCAGTATTAAATGTCTTGAACCTGCCACTCCACCATATAGCTGATACAGTTGAAGTTAGGCTTCAGATATATACCATGTTGTACTGTGCTAATGAGGGCCTACGCTGTTGAAATGGCTCACACAGGTCTATGCAGAGTTGAAAGGCATTCAAAGTCTGTGGACCTCTTATGCCTGTGCCTAGGCAGAGGAGCTGTGCCTTCCCTGAGTTCCTGGCTTAGGGGGGCCAGCAGTTTATTTTTACCCCTGTTTGTTAATTTGTTCACTCTCTAAGTCCAAGAGAATGGCTCAGGGCATGTGACAGATCCTACTTCCAGCCCAGGGGACTTGGCAACTGCTGCCCATCCAGGACCCAGTGCAGAGCAGGGAGCAGGGAGGTAAATGGGAGAGAGGTTTTTCCATAAGGGGGGTGTTTTTGATCCACGCAGTAGGCCATACGCAAGTACTTACCTTTTGCTGATCAAGGGCTGCTTCTTACTGGTTCTGGGTGGCCCAGTAGACAGACTCTCTGCCTCTGGGTCTCTCCTGGTGCAGAATATGCCTCCCAAGCACCGCTGCTTGCCTGCCTCATGGCTCACCCATGAGCTGATCAGGCCTGAAGGGTTCAGGCTCTCGCCGGGTCAGGTCTGGCAACTCCTTGCTGCTTCTGAACCATCTCTCCCTCCCCTGCCACTCAGTCCGGTTCCTCAACTTTGCCTTTGATGTTCAGGGCTCCTTGATTGTCATATATAATGGATTCACTTGTTTTTTCAGGTCTTGTTGTAAGAGTCCACTGGAAGTGTCTGACTACTTTGCCATCTTGGCCCTGTCTCCCAATGTTTCTTTATACAAGAAGAAAAACTAATTTTGTTTATATCTTTGGTTGTAATTTTTAATTTCCTAACATTGTAATTGTAAACATATATATATGCTCTTAAGAATAACAATAAACACTATGGCCCATACATAGTCACAGAGAGCAAGAGGGGTAGTAATTTTGGGGCTGGGAAGAGAAAGGCGCCTGCAAAAGAACTGGTTTGATACTAAGCCAAGAGACTCAGAAATTTGGGAGACCTGTTGGAGCAAGGAAAAGAGAGAAAGACAAGGAGAGAGTGGAGGCCAGAATTAGGTGTTGGCATTGGTAGAATCATTCAGAGACGGCCTTGAAGAAACCAAATTTGAAAAATCGAAAGGGTGCCTGAGGAGTCCCATTTCCAGAATGATGATGTGAGGATCTCTGTGAACCCACTCCCCAGCAAACAAGCATTGCTGGTGAAAATTATTTTAAGAACAACCACTTAAAGTCTCTGGAATTCTCTTGAGTTCAAACCCCAAATGAAGAATTGTTTATTCAATAAAATCTACTAAAACTCAGTGACACTTGAGTCATAACCTGTCCTCCCACCCAGCTAACAATGATAGAAATTCCACTCCAGGAATGTTCAGAGAGGAAACAGGGCTTCCTGTTTTACTCAGCTTGCAGTTGAGGGCTTCAGTATCTCCCAAGAGGATCAAGCCGCTAAGCTTTCTAGGGTGATGGAAATGTCCTAAGATCGATTTTGATGATAGTTGCACAACTCTGTGAATATATGAAAAACCATTGAATTGTACACTTAAAGTGGGTGAATTGTATGGAATGTAAATTATATCTCAATAAAGTTGTTATCAAAAGAAAAAAAAGAAGATCCAGAGAAGTTCATATGTCTCATATGGAAATTTTCAGCTAGATAAATTCTGAGCTTTAGTTTCCTTTTGAGTAGGATGAATGCCAGCAGTCTAAGGCATGAGAACTTTTTCAGAAACAACAACTTCAAAACCACTACGTATTCCAAAAGATGAGTATATGGTCATATATGTATGTTTGTAGGCATGCATGTGTATGGGTAGGTACAGGTGTGTACATATGTTTGCACAGATAGAAGTATCTATATGTATATGTACATACAGATATGTGTGTACACACATATATATTCATAGAGGACACAAGTACAGATACTTCTCAGACATAACCAAACACCTTGCAAGATTGGTTTTCTCAGTTTGGAGGTTTAAGACCTTAGTCTCATGGGACAACTCAGTCAATTGGCATAATATAGTTCACAGAGTTCATGTTTTGCTCCCTAGTGAGGTGAGTAGGATCTGGGGTCTTAACAGCTTCTGAGCAGCCATCAAAGATACAACTACTGGTCTCTACTTGTCTGGAGCAAAAGAGAAGGAAGGAAACCAAAGTCTCAGAGCAGAAACTAGTCTACAGGGCTAATAGCCATGGCCTCATTTACCCTGAGACCAGCAGGAATAGATGGTGGCCAGCTACCACTACCGACCATTCTGATCAGGACCACAGTATAGTTGGACCATGACAGAACAGGAGAAAAATGTGAAACAGAACACAAATTCTTAACAAGTCCAGACTTACTAGACCAGTTGAGACTAGAGGAATCCCTCGGACTATCACTTGAGATACTCTTTAAATCTTGAACCAAAACTATCCCGAGGTCACCTTTCAGCTAAATAACAGATTGACATACAAAATAAAGGATATTACCTGTAAGTTTGGTGCTCCATTAAAAAAAAATCATTTATATGAGACCAAAAGGTCAACAATTACTCTATAGAAACGATGAGAAGATAAGGGTACAGGGAAAAGAGAGCACTGGAAATGGAGTAACTAAAGAGAAAGTTGACACATTGTGAAAAATGTAACTAATGTTACTGAACAATTTGTTTAGAAATTGTCAAATGGCAAACTAATTTGCTGTGTAAATATTCACCAAAAACACAATATAATATTACAATATTAAAAAAAAAAAGCAAACAACAACAAAAAACACTACTTATTTTATGTTTGGACAAATTGTATGAAGGACACTTCTTGCTAGATGTTGTACACGGAAGGAATGAAGGTGTGTGAGTTCATGGGTTTGCATGTGTATCAAGTACTAAATGATAAAAGGCAGCACAAAGCAGCTAACATATTCAATGACTATAGACATATCATTGTTTACTAGCATCAAGTAGCTAAATAAGAAGTACATTCCAGGTTAGGCTGATAAAAATGAGGTTTAAGGAGTCAGATTATCTAAACTGTTAGCTCTGAAAGCGGTATTTCATAGGGAAGTGAAATTTTTTGAGGGAAAGTATCCCCATGAATGTGAGGTATGATTTATCCTTAAGGTAGCTCTTCCTTTGGCTAGAGAGGTAATTTAATTCTAACTTCTAAATTTCTATTGTTTATTGATTAATGAAACACAGTGATCACACTGTCCTTTGAAATTAAAAAAGAAAAATTGTTTTGATTGCCCTAATCCATATCTGTTTCTATTATTCCAAGGCCCTAAGGTTTCTGGTAATTATCCAGGGATGGTGAGGTTCATTTTTACAGAGTTAATTCTGCTTCTGAGTATTTGCTTCTTCTAAACTATTCATTTTACTTTATTTCATAGTCTTTGGCTATCACTTTTCTTCTGTTATGCACTTATACGGACATGAAATTAAATCTTTTTATAAGGTTCCCTACACATGGCACAAGAGCCCTGGCGGCACAATGGTTAAA
Source organism: Dugong dugon (assembly GCA_030035585.1). Lineage (NCBI taxonomy): Eukaryota > Metazoa > Chordata > Mammalia > Sirenia > Dugongidae > Dugong > Dugong dugon. Next base: position 14,279,187 of record CM057465.1, read on the forward strand.
CGCTCGGCTGCTAACTGAAAGGTCGGCGGTTCGAATCTACAAGCCACTATGTGAAAGAAAGACCTGGTGATCTACTTCCATAAATATTACAGCCAAGAAAGCTGAATGGGACACATGAGGTCTCTGAGTCAAAATCAACTCGAAGGCGCACAGCAATAACACACACACACATACTCACACACTCACACACACTAATACTAACTTCACACAAAGCACTGTGGGAAGAGCAGATTTTACTCAAAGTCGGAGGAAAATGGAGAGGTTCTGGATCATCGTGTTGCTCATCCCCCTGTTCTCCTCAAGAAAACCCGCCTTGCCTTTTCTCCTGCCCCCCGCCCTTAGGCACCTTCACTGATACTCAAATCACCACATCATGCAGAACAATTTAGTTTTCTAAATTATGCTTGGCAAGACTCCAAGCATAATTTTGCATATCCAAAGACTCAATGCCTTTGCTAAAGCAATAAGCTATTTATGCCTATTATTCACTTTCAGTAGCATGGAAAAACTGACAGAAGCTTTGACTTTTTATTTATTTCCCATTATTTCATTTCTGTCAGTCTCTGAGTAAAATGGGGGTACTATAGAGATTTATTTCTCCTCAGATATGAAATATGCTGCCCCTTTGGAAGGCTTAAGTGGTGATAATCAATTTGACTTTTAAATAATGTTTTCTTACGTTATTTAAATATCTGAAGATTCTTCCAAATTTCTTTTCCATGTTATGGCTACAACGTCTTCATCATTGCTTACAAATTTTACTACAGGTGAAACTTATTTCAAAACATAAAAAAAAACAAACAAACCCTTTGCCGTCAAGTGGATTCCGACTTATAGTGACCCCATAGGACAGAGTAGAACTGCCCCACAGGGTTTCCTTGGAGCCGCCGGTGGATTCGAACTGCTGATATTTTGGTTAGCAGCCAAACTCTTAACCACTGCACCACCGGGGCTCCATTTCAAAACATAGCTTCCAGTAGATTAAATAGTAAATAATAAAGCAATCATAGGGATGTAATAATTACCACTTCAATTACACTGTCTTACAACTTTCATTCCACATTTCCAAGATCGAAATTTTACTTTTTTTTTTCAATCTCAGTGTGATTTTTCTCTTGCTCAGAGAGTTTTTCCTTACTTTCTATCTAAATTAGGTCTCTCACCTTGTATTTCTCTTTTAGAAAACCTTATTTGTTTCCTTCATCATACTTACTATAACTTTAAATTACTTATTAATTTACTGGCTTACTTGTTTAATGTCTGCCTCTGTCACTAGATGCTAATATCTATTAAGGCAAGGCCCCTGTTCAGTTTTATTTCTCCAGGTCTGTCCTGGATTCAGTTGTGTCCCCCAAAATATATGTATCAATTTGGCTAGGCTATGATTCCCAGTATTTTTTCATCTGATATGATTGTCCTGTAAATCCTGTCTCTGTGGTGGTAATGAGAGGGGATAGGCCACAGTTATGTTAGTGAGGCAGGACTCAATGTACTAGATTGGATTGCGTGTTTTGGGGCAATCTCTTTTGAGATATAAAAGAGAGAAGGGAGCAGAGAAACAGGGGGACCTCATACCACCAAGAAAGGAGTGCCTGGAGCAGGGCATGTCCTTTGGACCCTGGGTTCCTGCACGGAGAACCTCCTAGTCCAGGGGAAGATTGATGAGAAGGACCTTCCTCCAGAGTTGACAGAGAGAGAAAGCCTTTCTCCGGAGCTGACATCCTGAATTTGGACTTTTAGCCTACTTTACTGTGAGGAAATAAATTTCTCTTTGTTAAAGCCATCCACTTGTGGTATTTCTGTTATACCAGCACTAGATAACCAAGACAAGGTCCTACCACAATGCTTATCCATGTAAATATTTGTTGAACAAGTTAATGCAGAAGGGAAAAGAATAAGGAAACAGGCTACCTGATGATTATACACATTATGCTGTGCTAAATGAAATAGGTCTCGTTGATTGTGTTTCTTAAAAAATAAATTGTATCTGGCAAGCGGGGTTTGACTTTGTGGTTAAACTGCATATCTAAGAGGAGGCTTGCTTAAACGGGACATACTGTTAGGGGAAATGTCAAATTTTGAGCTTGTTTCTGGCTGCAGGTAAGTTTACTCCACTCCTGCATCTTGGTCCGAATGTGCTACATAGACTCCTGTATTGGATGTGTGTAGGTTTTGAAGAAACTCTCTCATAGTATTGGTTCATGCCCTTCAAAAATTGCTTCCAGCAATGTCTCCAGGGGATAGGCCATACTAAATTTGTGTAGAGTTCCCCATTACATGAATCTTGAGGCTATATTGTTAAGGAATGCTATAAGGAGAAAAGGTCTCTATGTGAAAGAAAGACATTAACTTGTTTTAAATAAAGTGTTACTCAAAAATAATTGTTATTTTGCATGGAGCATTAAGGTACTAACAGAAGCTTTGCACATATTGATTATGCTTCATCATCTGTCTTGTTAGCATTTTTAACATAACTCGACACTTGTAATTTGACAGTGCTATAAACATTATTTGAAGTAAGATGACAAGAATATATACAGTTCTAGAGATTCTTTTGGTGGCTTCATGCTTACTCAGTGCAATAACAATAAAATTATTCTCATTTAGAATGCATTGATTTTGTGTCTTCGGTGAACTCTAATTACCTTCAAGATAAGAGACAAACCAACCTACTTCCACAGTGAATGCACACCTCTTCACAGTTTACGCTTCTTTCAAATGCCACCTTCTTAGACCAATATCTTTATCTGCACTCTGGGGATGTAAATCAAATATATCAGGCAGTTAGTTGTAAGTGTAATGAATTACCTCCATAAAGGAACCACATTTTTAAGTTTGGGCAATGAGTAACTCAAACATTTGAAAAGTTTTTCAGTGGAAACATTAAATACAAGAAGGAACCCTGAATTTTTTTTTTGGCCTGTCTTTATAGAGGTAATTTTTAAAACTTCCTTTTCCACGACACAGAAAAGTATCCATAAAGCTCTGATTTCATAAGTAATTCTTCCAACCTTTTAGCCTGTTAGGTTTTTAACTCCTAAATTCCAATACCCTCCATCTTTACTCACATTAGCAGAAATGCTCACACATCGGAAGAGCTTTGTGAAATGTCCATCTTCTCATCTCAACTTTTCTCTGATTTAATTCCTACTTCTAAACTTGCTTCTTGACCTCATTAAACTTTCATTTTCTCGATTCCTCCCTGTTCTCCATCTCACCAGCCTCTACCAGATTTATCTTCTTTCCTCGCTTGTCTAGAACCCATAGTCCGTCTTGACAATAACTTCTTCAAGAACTCTTGCTTGTTATTTCCTCCTCCAACCTCCCGCTTTCTCCAACTATACCTTAGAAACGCCAGCATCTACATTCTCCACTCACAGATTTTGAAACAATACTCAAGAAAATCATGAGCCTTGGCTGCTTGCTTCCTCTATAAATTCATTCTGTTTCAACTCAGCTGCTTCTCAGTTGTAATTTATTTTTCATCTAATCTTTATAAAATTTCCACAGTTTTGTTTTTCTTTCAAATTATACATGACTCATAGCAACCCTATAGGACAGAGTAGAACTGCCCCATAGGGTTTCTAAGGAGTGGCTGGTGGATTTGAAGGCCGACCTTTTGGTTAGTAGAAAAGCCCTTAACCACTGTGCCACCATGGCTCCTACTTTGGTCTAGCAACTCTAGTTCTCTGACTTTCCTTTATTTAGTGGATTGTTCTGACAGTTTTATCAACAGGATTCACAGATTTCTGGGGTGAAAAATTTTGCCTCCTCAAAATTATTTCATTTTTCTACCCTTTTCCCACTTTCCTCTTTGCATAAAAAAAGCATATACTGACCTCTTCTGAAGGCTTTCTTTCTCAGTGGGCTTTCTTTACATTATTTTTTTTTCTACTCTGGACCTTTGCTTATTGAATTATATCTTCCCTCTTAAACATCAGGTATTTCTCTACCTCTTTCTTGTATCCATAAACCAACTTACTCCAGTGGCTTAAAAAACAACAACAACAAAAGCAAAAACCAAAACAAATTCAAAATCCTCCCTTGACTCTGCAGTCATGTCAAGTTTTTTTCTCACTGTTACACACATTTCTCTTAAAGATAATATATTTTTGGATCAGATTGCTTATCCCGTTTGATCACCTGTCTTTTAATTGGTAAATTTAGTCTATTTTATTTATTGTAATTGCTGTTTTACTAGAAATTATCTCTTTTATCTTATTTTAAATGTAGTATTTTCTTTATTTATTTTTCAATTGTTTATGTTTTTCACCAGATAGAATCTTTCCCCAGAAAAGACAAGTACTTTAATGTGGTTTCATATTCCTTTGATCATCTGTTGTCTTGATTTTAGTTTCGGTTTGTTGTCTTTTCCTTTTGTTTGCTGACTTTTTTTTTAAGTAACAGCAATATTTTCCCAAATAGCTGACCACGATTAGTCACCATATCTACTGCAGTATTCTCTCAAGGTGTTTCGTATTTGAGTCCTTCCTCCTAATGTCTTACCAGTGTAGATTTTTTACTGAAAATTTCTCAGGCCTTGTGTGCTTAAGTGTACTTTTATTATGCCATCACAACGAATGACTATTTGGCTGGACAAATATTATAAGTTTAAAATGTTTACTTTTTATCAGTGCTTTTAAAAAATTACTTCTTCTTGGATCCTGTATTGCTATTGAGCGTTGTGCAATCCAGCTACTTGTTATTTCTTTATGGACAATCTCTTCACACTTTTTGTAAATTTTTGGAAATTATCTCTCTTTAATATTCTTAAATTTAAATTTAATGTATCTATTTGTGAGTTTTTCCATATACATCTGTTTTACACTCTAAGAATTCCTTCAATCTGTGGGCTTTTGTTTTTCTTGAATTCTATAGACTGTAAATTCGTTATTTCTTTTTCTCTTTGACCCAAGACGCATGACTGCACTTAAACATAACCTAGGTTCATGACACATCATTATCACTCGTCCATGCATGGCTTTCCTATCTTACATATTAATTTAATAACGTTTGGAATATCTACGAAGGTAGAGTCCATACTGATATCTAAAACGTTCTTAATATTTACATCTCACATATGCTTTTTCTCTAGCCCGTCTCCCTTGAACCTCATTCCTCTTTCTTCCCCCTACTCCCCATGAAACCAACATTTTAAATGTTGTATTTACTTATACTGTCATTTGTAATTACGTGTTTATGTATGTCAGTAATAAATAATTTATTATAATTATTTTCATAATACATAATCCATGTTGTTTATTTTTCTTTTGTTTCATCCATTCTGAGATTTTTAAAATCTTACAATCTGTGAATATAACACAAGTTATTTATTCATTCTGCAGTCAGTGAGTATTTGGATTGTTTCCACTTGTTTGTTACTATGGACAGTGGTGTTGGGAACATTCTTACTCAAGTGTCTCTTAAATATATACTTACTCATAGAACTGATGAGTGGTAGGGGGATGGACAAGTTAAACTTTACAAGGTTATCTTGAGTTGTTTTCCAAAGTGGTTGGACTAATTTATAGTCCAATTAGGAATATATAAGTGCTTCCCATTGATTCATATCTATTCTAAATCTTGGATTCTTAAAATTTTACAATCAGATGCTTGAAAAAAGAACATTGAGACCTTGATTTTTATGTCCCTGATTATTATTGATGATGTGGAGTACTTCTTTTTATGTTTACTAATTACGTATATTTACTCTCCGCGAAATGCCTGTTTGGCCCAGTTTTATTTATTTTTTTCTCTGTAGATTGCTTTTTTCACTTTGCCCAAGGTGAGTTTAGACAATTAAAAGTCCTTAATTTTAATGGAGTCAAATTAATTAATCATTTGTATTTTATGGTTGGCATTGTTGTGTCTTGTTTAAAAACCGTTTTCCTGCTACAAGTTGAGAAACAATTTCTTCTAAAAGTTTTAAATTTCAGTCTTTGAAATCTAAGCTATTAGAGTTGATACTTTGTGATGAGGTGAGGTAGGGATTTATTTTCTTTTTCTTTATGTGGCTAACCATTATTTCAAGCTTGTTTATTGAATAATTCTACTCCTAGAGCTTCCCCTGCCGTGTCTTCACTGTCATCTGTCAAAGTTCCAGATAGGCACTGTCTGCTTCTGATTCTTCTATCTTGTTTCAGTTGTGAGTTTGTCTACCACTATGCCAATAACACACCATCTTAAAAACTATCACTTTATAATAAATATCTATATTTTGTAGGGCAAACCCTTTTTCTACTTCTTTTTCTTTCTCTTGCTTCTTCACAAAAGTCTTGGATAATTTTAGCAGCTTGGTCTTTCATATACTTTTTAATGTCAATTTACCAAGTCCCATTTCAGTTAATATTTTATTAATTTGAAAGATACACTTGGGGAAAGTGGCATCTTTAAAACATTAAGTATTTCTATCCATAAATGTGAGCTACCTTTTCATTTAGATAATGTTCTTCATTAAAGAATTTCAGCATGGCATTGGTGTAGTAAAGGATTCTGAATACTCAATTGATGTAGAACATGTTCTACTTGGAAAACACTTTGACACTATGATCAAATTGCAAACAGTCAGAAAACAAACTGAAACTATCAGAGAAACTGTAACATTTCACTTAGAGACAAAAGGAAACTCCTTCATTGATGAATGCATAGAAGCTCTGCTAATTTTTCTTTTAAAGAGAGTCTGTTTAGGGAACATGAGTATAGATTTTAAAATAGCTCTTATTTATCCCCCGTAGGGCAGGACAGTTGCAACATGGGTAATTAATATACACAGATGTGTGTATGGACCCTTTAACCCATAGAGCTAACATAAACCTATTTCTGATAGACAATTATAAGTGTGGAGTTCCAGAAACAGCCACAGATGCAACATTCTGCTGTCAGATACAGCATTCTGCCTCTTAACATTATCCACAGACAATTAGCTAAGATCATTATTTCCTGTTACCTTCTGCACCAGAACATTTACAAAGCTAACAAATAGCAAAACGGACTAAACAGAAGTTATCCTTCTGTTCCTCTCTAAGCTTCTTCTCTAGAACAATTAAATAATCTAAAAATAGGAAGCAAAAGGAGATGATTATAGACTTGGATTGGAAAGCCCCTAGGTAACTATTTGATTCTAAATATTAAAGTTTGCTTAACTGAACTACAGCAGAAAATCAATAATTTAGGCAATGCATCCTATAATTTCCTCAAATATATAGGAATGTTTTCTAACGCGTTGTCGTTAGGTGCTGTCGAGTCGATTTTGACTCATAGTGACCCCGTATAACAGAGTAGAACTGCCTCATAGGGTTTCCTCGACTGTAATCTTTTTTTTTTTGCCCCATCTTTCTTGAATTTAAATTTTTATAGAGATGAAATTCACAAAACATAAAATTAACCATTAACCACATTCTGTGGCATTTAGTACACTCACAATGTTGTGAAATCATCACTTCCATCTAGTTCCAAGACATTTTTATCACACCAAAAGGAAACCCCATACGCGTTAAGCAGTTCCACTCAGCCCCTGATACCCACTAGTCTGCTTTCATTCTCTGTGGATTTACCTACTCTGAATGTTTCATATAAATGGAATCATACAACATGTGATCTTTTCCATCTCGCTTCTTTCACTTGGCATAATATTTTTTAGTTTAATCTATGTTGTAGTATATATCAATATTCTTTTTTTATGACTGAATAATATTGCATTGTATGGAAATACCACACTTGGTTTGTCCATTTATCAGTTGATGGACATTTGGGTTGTTTCTACCCTTTGGCTATTGTGAATAGTGCTGCTATGAACGTTCGTGTGCAAGCATTTTTTTAATACCTGTTTTCAATTCTTTTAGGTATATACCTAGGAGTGAAATTGTGGCGTTGTATGTAATTCAATGTTAACTTTGAGACACTGCCAAACTGCTTCTACAGTGACTGCGCACCATTTTACATTCTCACCAGCAATGTACAAAAGTTCCAATTTTCCACATCCTGGCCAATGATGGTTATTTTCTTTTCTTTTTTTTTTTGTTTCTGGGAAGAAGGTCCGTGGACCCCAGAAGTTGTTTTTTTTTTTTTACTTTTTATTATTGTACTTTAGATGAAGGTTTACAGAACAAACTAGCTTCTCATTAAACAGTTAGCACACATATTGTTTTATGACATTGGTTAACGACCCCGCGAACATGTCAACACTCTCCCTTCTTGACCTTGGGTTCCCTGTTACCAGCTTTCCTGTCCCCTCCTGCCTTCTAGTCCTTGCCCCAGGGCTGGTGTGCCCCATTAGTCTTGTTTTGTTTTATGGGCCTGTCTAATCTTTGGTTGAAGGGTGAACCTCAGGAGTGACTACATTACTGAGCTAAAAGGGTGTCCAAAGGTCATATTCTCGAGGTTAGCCTGTAATGTTTATGTGAGCAGATCATCAGGTCTTTCTCCCACGGAGCTGCTGGATGGGTTCAAACTACCAACCTTTTGGTTAGCATCTAAATGCTTAATCTTTGCCCTATGAGAGTTCCTTAAAAAAAACTCATTCTGTCGACTCAATTCTGACTATAGCAACCCTATAGGACAGAGTAGAACTGCCCCATAGGGTTTCTAAGGAGCAGCTGGTAGATTCAAACTGCCAATCTTTTGGTTAGCAGCCGAGCTCTTAACCACTGTGCCATCAGGTCTAGTAAAATTGTATTTCTTCATTTATACAGAGAGAGCCAAAATGCAACCATTTAATCAATGCCTCCATATAGGAGGTGTAAGTTAAGTTGCTTACACATACATACATACACACACACACACACAAACCCTTTCCTAAATTTCCATCTTAAATTCTCCCTCATCTTCAAGGCCCAACTAAATGCAATATTGAACTTCCCTAGTCACCCAAACAAAATATGATTTTTTTTCTGGTCCAATCCCCATGCCACCTTATACCTATTATGACACCAATAACATTTTACTTTATCCTATAATAATTTGTAGATTGTACCATTTCATACATCTAATGTTAAGCTTTCTAAGGGCAGAGACACTATTAAAAATATTTCCAAAAAATGGCAATTTCATAGTCTCATTATATCTGTCCCGGTATAATGCTCAATAAATATTTACTCAGTCTGTTAAATCAGAGTAAACTACCAGGGAGCAGTCAGTTGACATTCTCACATGGCCAAGCGTGATGATTTGCATATCTACATTTAAGATTTAGGTCACCAGAATGTGAATTACTGAAGGTAATGGGAAAGGACAAGCTAGGATAATCATTGATTGCTGAGGGCCAGTCAGAACTGGACACTGCACTATAACAAGCTCAGACTATTTTTGTTGGCTTCATGCTGCTTGCTCAGAAGAGCTGGAGCCAGCCTCTCTTGGCATAGAGAAAAATACTTTAACTAAATCCTAAAAAATTTTAAAAATCATGAACCAACTCACAGCGACCCTACGTACAACAGAATGAAACACTTCCCAGTCCTGCACCATCCTCACAATTGTTATTATGCTTGAGCTCACTGTTGCAGCCACTGTGTGAATCCATCTCGTTAAGGGTCTTCCTCTTTTTCGCTGACCGGCTACTTTACCAAGCATGACGTCCTTCTCCAGGGACTGATCCCTCCTGATAATGTGTCCAAAACATACGATACGTAATCTTGCCATCCTTGCTTCGAAGGAGCCTTCTGGTCGTGCTTCTTCCAAGACAGATTTGTTCGTTCTTTTGCCTGTCTACGGCATATTCAATATTCTTTGCAAACACCACAATTCAAAGGGGTCAATTCTTGCTCAGTCTTCCTTATTCATTGTCCAGCTTTCACACACATATGAGGCAATTGAAAACACCATGGCTTGGGTCACGCGCACCTTAGTCTGCAAGGTAACATCTTTTCTTTTTAACACTTTAAAGAGGTCTCTTGCAGCAGATTTGCCCAATGCAGTGCATCTTCTGATATCTTGACTGCTGCTTCCATGGGTATTGATTGTGGATCCAAGTAAAGTGAAATCCTTGACAAGTTCAATCTTTTCTCCTTTTATTATTATGTTGCTTATTGGTCCAGTTGGAGGATTTTTGTTTTCTTTATGTTGAGGTGTAATCCATACTGAAGGCCGTAGTTTTTGATCTTCATCAGTAAGTGCTTCAAGTCCTCTTCACTTTCAGCAAGAAAGGTTGTATCATCTACATAACACAGGCTGTTAATGAGTCTTCTTCCAATCCTGATGCCCCATTCTTCTTCATATTGTCTAGCTTCTAGGATTATTTGCTCAACATACAGACTGAATAAGTATGGTGAAAGGATACAACCCTGACACACACCTTTCCTGACTTTAAACCACACGATAGCCCTTTGTACTGTCTGAATGACTTCCTCTTGGTCCATGTACAGATTCCTCATGAGCACAATTAAGTGCTCTGGGATTCCCATTCTTTGCGATGCTCTCCATATAAAACAAGTTTATTCTTTTAACAAAATTGGTTCCTTAGTGCTAAACACTGTGTTGTCAGGTTTTATGGAGAGAATATAATAAAAACCCTCACTCATGAATCTCAAATTCAGGTTAAAGAGAAACAGGAATATTCTATTAATATAGGCTAAACCATTACACAAACACATATTTTTTTTCTCTTTTGCTGACAACAGATGTGACCAAATATACCTAACTATAAAGAATCGGTATCTTTGCTTCATATTTAATGATGGCTTCACGTGGAAACCCTGTGGGGCATTTCTACTCTGTCCTATGGGTTGCTATGAGTCAGAATCAACTTGATGGCAATGGGTTTGTTTCAAGGGTTCATGAAATTAATGGAAATAGAGGTCAGTAAAATAAGCAGTTACTTGAATAAATGGGCAGTTCCCGGAGTTATTGAGCCTTTCATTTAAAAACATACTGCCAGCGAATTTGTTTTATTTTCCTAACATTACCTTTGTATTACTCCTTGAATCAGAATGCCAAATACAATCTACCAAAGTCAGTAGCGTGATCTGCTAGGTGAAAGCTTCAGAGGCAGCCTTCTCTACTGATGGCTCAAACAATGTGGTAATCGCTGTAGCCAACTTGTATTAACCTGCCCAGAGAACTGTGGTCTTTAATGCTACATTAAAAGTTGAAATATTCAACAACAGTACTATTTATAATTTATGTTATAAATTAAAATAAAAATACTAATGAAAATAAATACTTTTAAATTAAGTGAAACACTATGCTACCCAGGGTGTGTTTGTGGTGGAGTGGTGGGGTGGGGGCTGTGAAGAGTAATCAAGTCTGCATTTATTATTTATGCTCCTGAATCCTGGTTTTGTAATCTGAAATAAGGTAGCTTGTCTAAGTAAGTATTTCCCTTCCTCTCTTATTCAGATAAAAGTTTGTTTCCTTGAAGTTTATGTTACTTCCTAAAGGTGAAAAGTTATTAAACTTTCTAGGATAACCTAACCTATAAATTGTTTTTCTCTTTTTTGTGTGAAAGGGATTTGTCAAAGCATCTAGTCTTAAGAATTTTCACACTTAGAACCATTTATCCACTTAAAAGGAAAAACAAAACAAAACAAACCCATTGACATCGAGTCAATTCCAACTCATAGCAACCATATAGGACAGAGTAGCACTGCCCCATAGGGTTTCCAAAGAGCAGCTGGTGGATTTGAACTGCTGACCTTTTGGTTAGCAGACGAGTTATTAACCTCTGCACCACCAGGACTCCACCTAAAAAGAGGCAGGGGTAAAATAGTGGTGATTTTTATTTCTGAACAAAATGGCTCCTCTAGGTCCAGAAAAAGATCAGAGGACAACGTTTGTGAGGTAGGCTGTTATTGTGGTAAGCTGCCATTGAGTTGACTCCCCCACTCATGTAGATCCCATGCAAAATGGAACAAAACTCTGTGCTCTCTAGGGTTTTATATTGGCTGATTTTCAGAAGTAGGTCACCAGGCCTTTCTTCCTGCTCTTAGTCTGGAAGCTCCCCTGAAACCTGTTTAGCAACATGGCAATATGTAAGCCTCCAGTGACAGATGGTTGGTGTTTGCACATGAGCTACACTGGCCGGGAATCATGCCAGGTCTCTTGCATGGAAGGTGAGAATTCTACCACTGAGCCACCAATGCCTTCATGTGAAGGAAGTAATGGGTGTGAATTAAGCAGATAAAATTCACATCCTGTAGTGGAAAGAGCATGAGATCTAGAGGGAGACAGACTTCCTAAGTCTACATCTCATCTCTGCCAACTGCAATTGGCAAATTTAGAGAATTTTACTTTCTTTCCTAACAGCAAAAAAAGATACAAAAAAAGCAGTAATTGAATTTATACTGGAAGGCGAGAGGAAGAATAACTGAGGAGTTGATCCCAGAGCAGGATTTACTCTGTGTTGTGACTTATGCACTTTTTTGGGAATTGTCTTATTAAATTCTCAAAACAAACAGATAAGGTAATTCCTGAAAGGATAGAGTGTGTGTAAAAGGAGAAGAAAGAACACATACTGGTTTTGTGGAACTACAACTAATTAAAAAAAAAAAAATCACTGTGGCTGGGGTATAGAATATAAGATGGAAAGAAAAAATATTTAAAAATAAGGCTGTAAAAGTTCAAAGGAGCCAGGTTTCCTTGGGTGAAAAACTAACATGTGTAAAGATTATTTTTTAGGCAATAAGGGCAGTGTTAGAATATTTAATATTCTTTAACATATTCGTAAAAGACTTTTTTGTCTAAATAGAAAAGTGTCCCATTCTTTTAAATGAGCTGGTTGGTTAAATTATTTGGCTCCTTGTGCCATGAAGTGACTCAGGGAAAATTTCAGAGCTAGATAATGTTCTAGTTTCGGAGGTTGTAACTTCTATTCTTGCTGCCATATATTCCAGAGAGTCTCCTAACTGAATGCTTTCTTGGAAAATGGTTAAGTGATTTCCTACTTTGGATATAATATTTCTTTCTTAAGTTGATGTCACTTATTTCCACTCTTAGTTATAAGAGTGAAACAAATCCTTATCCATGGTATTAGTGGCAAAACCTAGTGTGCATTTGAAGCAATAGATTACTCTCTCCTCCATGCAGCAAGTTCTTGACTGATTTCCAGAGAACCAGAGTCCTCCTCTGACTTTATTGGCTGTCTCTGTCCTCTTTGCTGGATCTTCTCTAAATCTTTCCTAACTCTGGGGTTTCGAGGGCTTTAGGGCTCCAGCTCATTTCTCTTCTACGTTTTAAACTCACATCTAAGTGACCTTATCCAAATTTATACCACCAGACCCAGCCTTTCTCCTGAGTTCCAAGTCATATTCAACTTTCTACTCAATGTCTCCATTTGAATGTCCAATAGATTCCTCAAACCTAACAGGTACAAAAAAATGGCTTTTTTTTTTTTAACCCATTCCACCTCCAAACATGTTTCTCCCCTAGTCCCCCTTAACTCACATATGAAACCAACCATTTCTCAGAAAATAATAACAACTCTTTTTTGGTTGTTTCACATACAATCTATCAGATGTAATGTATATTGCATTTGAATAGATCTAACTTTTCTCCACCTCTGCTGTTACCATCCTACTCTAAGCCAAGCCATCTGTTGTCTAGACTATTTAAAGAGCTTCCAAACTGCTCTTGGTGCTTCCCCTCTTGCTCTCCTATAAGGAATTCTCCACATAGCAGCTTGAGTAATGCTATTAACATGCTGATTCTATCAGTCTCATGCTAAAAAGTCTTCCTAACATACTTTGAAGAATCCAAAATCCTTACCATAACCTGCAAAGCCCTGTATAATAAAGCTCCCTAGCTCCCTCCGTGGCCTCATTTTCTCCATTTTTTCCCCACTTGTTTATTCCACTCTGGGGAAACCAGCCTTGTTTCTGCTTCTCAAAGACACTCATTTCCACTCAGGGTCTGTCTTAGTCATCTAGTGCTGCTCCAACAGAAATACCATAAGTGGATGGCTTTACAAAGAGAAATTTATTCTCTCACAGTCCAGTAAGCTACAAGTCCAAATTCAGGGCATCAGCTCCAGGGGAACACTTTCTCCATCAGCTCTGGAGGAAAGTCTATGTCATCAGTCTTCCTTTGGTCTGGGAGCTTCTCTGCACAGGAACCTCAGGTCCAAAGGACATGCTCTGCTCCCGGCACTGCTTTCTTGGTGGTATGAGGTTCCCATGTGTCTGTGCTCACTTCTCTCTTTTATATCTCAAAAGAGATTGCATTAAGACACTAACCTTGTCAACCTCATCAGTATAACCTCATCACAGTGATAGAATTTATAACACATGAGGAGATCACATATAATCTCATCATAGTGGTAGAGTTTACAACACATAAGGAAATCATATCAGATAACACAATCATACAATACTAGAAATCATGACCTAGCCAAGTTTCTACACACATTTTTTGGGGGACGTAGTTCAGTCTATGACAGGGTCCTAGCACTTGCTTCCTTTGCCTGAATTACTCTTACTACAGATAATCACCTGGCTTATTTCCTCACTTTATTCAGTTGTCAAATATTGCCCCTAAAGAGGGTCACTTTCTGTCAACTCCATTGAAAATACAGTTGTTCCTTTCTGTCCTATTATTCTTTTATATCCTTATATGTAACTTATCACTATATATTTATATAAATAAGGGCCAGGAAATTCATCTTACTCACTAAAATGTGTCAGTTTTTCTAACACATGGAGTATACCCAGGCACATAGCAGGTATTATTTGTGGAATAAATCATTAAAGGGAATGAGGATTATGGTCATATTGGACTCCTCAAGACTAACAGTGGAGACTAGAAGACAGTTTGTAAGACAGTGTGAACTGGGTGCAATGATGAATAATTAGATCAGTGGAATGCAAATTAGAACTCAGAACCAGAAACAGGAACATACGGCAGCTTGAGATATGTCAGAGGTGGCATCATTGATCAGTAGGAAAGGATGTATTATTTAATAAATAGCATTAGGACAATTGGTCACCCACAGGAAAAATAAATATAAAATTGAATCCCTCTCTCTCATCCTATATAAAAAATGAGTTACAGGGGAGTTTTATGCAAAATATAAAACTTACTGAAAAATATGTAGGAGAATACACAAATATTATAAACTAAGGGTAGAAACGCATTTCTTTAACAAGATGTGAAGCATAAAATCCATAAAAGACAAGATTGGCATATTTAGCTGGAATCATAATCTAAAGCTTATTTTCACCGTAACCATACACCAAAACATAAAATAACCAATTACAGACTAAGAGACGCTATTTGTAACACCCCTGATTGACAAGTAATTAGTAATCCAAAGTATAGGAAGAACTTCTATACTCTGTAGGCATATTGTTGTGGTGTGCCATTGAGTTAATTTTTGACACATAGCAACCCCATGTGACAGAGTAGAACGGCCC
This sequence comes from Dugong dugon, assembly GCA_030035585.1. NCBI lineage: Eukaryota > Metazoa > Chordata > Mammalia > Sirenia > Dugongidae > Dugong > Dugong dugon. The sequence continues at coordinate 14,294,525 of CM057465.1, forward strand.
TATAGATTTTTCTAGGCTGTGGAGGAACCCTGGTGGTGTAGTGGTTAAAGCACTCGGTGGCTAACCAAAAGTTCAGTGGTTTGAACCCACTAGCTGCTCCATCGTAGAATGATGTGGCAGTCTGCTTCCATAAAGATTACAGACTTGGAAACCCTATGGGGCAGTTCTTCGTTGTCCTCTAGGGTCATTATGAGTCGGAATCAACTCGACAGCAAAGGGTTTGAGGTTTTCGGAATTTTTTTTTTTTTTGAAAGACTTCAACTTTAGTATCAGCCAACTAATTCACAATAATAAAAGCATTTTTGTACGTACAAAATACGTCAAAGGGCTTTGGCACATTGACATCTCTGAACTCAGTTTTTTATCTTTAAATCAGCAGCTCAAATTGTATGATCACATAAAGGTTCTACATTGGAGTTAATTTTTTTTAATTGTACTTTAAGTGAAAGTTTACAGTTGAAGTTAGTTTCTCATACAAAAATTTATACACACATTGTGACCTTAGTTGCTCTCCCTATAATGTGACAACACCCTCCCTTCCACCCTGGATTTCCCATGTCCATTCAACCAGGTCCTGTCCCTTTTTGCCTTCTAATCTTGCCTCCAGATAGAAGCTTCCCATTTAATCTCATGTATCAACTTGAGCTAAGAAGCACTCTCTTCAAGAGTATCATTTTTTGTCTTATAATCCAGTCTAATCTTTGTCTGAAGAGTTGAATTCAGGAATGCTTTCAGTTCTGGTTTGACAGACAGTCCGGGGGCCATGTCTTCTGGGGTACCTCCAGTCTCAGTCAGACCATTAAATCTGATCTTTTTACTAGAATTTGAGTTCTGCACCCCATTTTTTCCTGCTCCTTCAGGAACTCTCTGTTGTGTTCCCTGTCAGGGCGGTCATTATTGGTAGCTGGGCACCATCTAGTTCTTCTGGTTTCAGGCTCATGGAATCTCTGGTTTATGTAGCCCTTTCTGTCCCTTGGGCTAATATTTTCCTTGTGTCTTTGGTGTTCTTCATCTTCTTTTACTGCAGGTGGGTTGGGACCAATTAATGCATCTTAGATGGCCACTCGCTAGATTTTAAGACCCCAGACGCCACTCACCAAAATGGAATGCAGAACATTTTTTTAATAAACTTTGTTATGCCAATCGACTTAGATGTTCCCTGAAACCATGGTCCCCAGACCCCCGCCCCTGCTACTCTGTCCCTCGAAGTGTTTGGTTGTATAGGAAACTTCTTAGCTTTTGGTTTAGACCAGCTGTGCTGACTTTCCCTGTATTGTGTGTTGTCCTTCCCCTCACCTAATATTACTCTTATCTACTATCTAGTTAGTGAATACCCCTCTCCCTCCCTCCCCACCCTCCTAACTATCAAAGAATGTTTTCTACTGTGTTTAAACCTTTTCCTGAGTTCTTATAATAGTGGTCTTATACAATATTTGTCCTTTTGCAACTGACTAATTTCACTCAGCATAATGTCTTCCATATTCACCCATGTTATGAGATGTTTCGCAGATTCATCATTGTTCTTTATCGTTGCATAATATTCCATTGTGTGAGTATACCATAATTTGTTTATCCATTCATCCATTGATGGGCACCTAGGTTGTTTCCATCTTTTGTTATTGTGAACAGTGCTGCAGTGCGCATGGGTGTGCATATATCTATTCATGTGACAGCTCTTATTACTCTAGGATATATTCCAAGGAGTGGGATAGCCGGAGTGTATGTTACTTCTATTTGTAGCTTTTTAAGGAAGTGCCAATTCAATTTCCAAAGTGATTGTACTATTTTACATTCCCACCAGCAGTGTATAAGTGTTCCAGTCTCTCCACAACCTCTCCAGCATTTATTATTTTGTATTTTTTGGATTAATGCTAGGCTTGTTGGGGTGGACGGTATTTCATTGTAGTTGATTTGCATTTCTCTAATGGCTAATGATCATGAGCCTTTCCTCACGTGTCTGTTAGCCGCCTGAATGTCTTCTTTGGTGGAATGCTTGGTCATATCCTTTTCTTATTTTTTAATTGGGTCATTTGTCTTTTTGTTGTTGAAGTGTTGCAGAATCTTGTAGATTTTAGAGATTAGACACTGATTGGATTTGTTACAGCCAAAAATTTTTTCCTGGTCCATAGGTTGTTTTTTTCCTCTTTTGGTGAAGTCTTTTGATGAGCATACGTGTTTGATTTTTAGAAGCTCCCAGTTATCTAGTTTCTCTTCTAGTGTTTGTGCATTATTGCTTATGTTTAACATTCTGTTTATGCCATGTGTTAAGGCTCCTAGCATTGTCCCTATTTTTTCTTCCATGATTTTTATCATTTTCAATTTTCTATTTAGGTCTTTGATCCATTTTGAGTTAGTTTTTGTGCATGGTGTGAGGTATGGGTCTTGTTTCAGTTTTTTGCAGATGGATATCCAGTTATGCCAGCACCATTTGTTAAAGAGACTGTCTTTTCCCTAATCAATGGACTTTGGGCCTTTGTCAAATATCATCTGCTCATAGGTGGATGAATTTATGTCTGGATTCTCAAATCTGTTCCATTGGCTATGTTATGTATCTGTTGTTGTACCAGTACTAGGCTGTTTTGACTACCGTGACAGTATAATAGGTTTTAAAATCAGGTAGTGTGAGGCCTCCAACTTTATTCTTCTTGAGTAATGCTTTACTTATCCAAGGCCTCTTCCCTTTCCATATGAAGTTGGTGATTTATTTCTCCATCTCATTAAAAAATGCTATTGGAATTTGGATTGGGATTGCATTGTATCTGTAGATGACTTTGGGTAGAATTGACATTTTCACAATGTTGAGTCTTCCTATCCATGAGCAAGGTATGTTTTTCCACTTATGCAGGTCTCTTTTGGTTTCTTGCAGTGGTGTCTTGTAGTTTTCATCGTAGAGGTCTTTTACGTCTCTGATTAGATTTATTCCTAAGTATTTTATCTTCTGGGGGCTATTGTAAATGGTATTGATTTGGTGATTTCCCCTTGGAAGTTCTCTTTGTTGGTGTAGAGGAATCTAACTGATTTTTGTATGTTTATCTTGTTTCCTGATACTTTGCTGAAATCTTCTATTATTTCCAGTAGTTTTCTTATGGATTCTTTGGGGTTTTTTTGTATAAAATCATATCATCAGCAAATAGAGATACTATTACTTCTTCCTTACCAATTTGGATGCAGTCATGGATTGCATTATGTCCCTCAAAAAATATGTGTATCAATTTGGCTGGTCCATGATTCCCAGTATTGTGTGATTGTCCACCATTTTGTGATTGTAATTTTATGTTAAAGAGGATTAGAGTGGGATTGTAACACCTTTACTAAGGTCACATCCCTGATCCAATGTAAAGGGAGTTTCCCTGGGGTGTGGCCTGCACAATCCTTTATCTTACAAGAGATAAAAGGAAAGGGAAGTAAGCAGAGAGTAGAGGACCTCACACCAACATGAAAGGAGTGCCCGGAACAGAGCGGGTCCCTTGGACCTGAGGTTTCTGAACTGAGATGCTCCCAGACCAAGGGAAGACGGATGCATCACAAGGACGTTCCTCCAGAGCCAACAGATAGAGAAAGCCTTCCTCTGGAGTTGACAGCCTGAATTTTGACTTGTGACCTAGTAGCCTGTGAGACAATACATTTCTCTTTGGTATCTTGTGGTATCTATGTTATAGCAGCACTAGATAACTTAGATGCCCTTTATTTCTTTTTCTAGCCTAATTGCTCTGGCCAGGACCTCCAGCACAATGTTGAAGGGCATCCTTGTCTGATGCCTGTTCTCAAGGGGAATGCTTTCAGACTCTCTCTGTTTAGGATGGTGTTTGTTTTTGGCTTTGTATAATTGCCCTTTATTATGGTGAGGAATTTCCCTTCTATTCCTATTTTGCTAAGAGTTTTTATCATGAATGGGTGTTAGACTTTGTCAAACGCCTTTTCTGCCTCAATTGATAAGATCATGTTGTTCTTGTCTTTTATTTTATTTATTTGATGGATTACCTTGATTGTTTTTCTAATGTTGACCCATTCCTGCATACATGGTATGAATCCCACTTGGTCATGGTGAATTATTTTTTTGATATGTCATTGAATTCTATTGGCTAGAATTTTGTTGAGGATTTTTGTGCCTATGTTCATAAGGGATATTGATCATAATTTTCTTTTTTTGTGGTGTCTTTACCTGGTTTTGGTATCAGGGTTATGCTGGCTTCATAGAATGAGTTTGGGAGTATTCCAACCTTTTCTATGCTCTGAAATACCTTTAGTAGTAGTGGTGTTAACTCTTCTCTGAAAGTTGGGTAGAATTCTGCACCGAAACCATCAAGGCTAGGGCTTTGTTGTTGTTGTTGTTGGGAGTTTTTAAATTTCCTTTTCAATCTCTTCTTTTGTTATAGGTTCATTTAGTTGTTCTACCTCTGTGTTAGTTTAGGTAGGTAGTGTGTTTCTAAAAATTTGTCCATTTCCTCTAGGTTTTCAAATTTCTTACAGTACAGTTTTTCATAGTATTCTATTATGATTCTTTTAATCTCAGTTGGTTCTGTTGTGATATTGCCCATCTCATTTCTTGCTTGGGTTATTTGCTTCCTCTCCTGTTTTTCTTTTGTCAGTTTTGCCAGTGGCTTATCAATTTTGTTGATCTTTTCAAAGAAGTAGGTTTTGGTCTTGTTAACTTTTTCAGTTGTTTTTCTGTTTTCTATGTCATTTAATTCTGCTCTAATTTTTATTTTTTGCTTTCTTCTGGTGCCCGAGGGCTTCTTTTGCTGCTAATTCTATTTGTTCAAGTTGGAGGGTTAATGTTTCGATTTTGGCCCCTTCTTCTTTTTGGATACGTGCATTTATTGCTATAAACTGACCTCTGAGCACTGCTTTTGCTGTGTCCCAAAGGTTCTGGTAAGATGTGTTTTCATTCTCATTTGATTCTGTGAATTTCTTTATTCCATCCTTAATTTCTTCTATAGCCCAGTAGTTTTTGAGCAAGGTGTTGTTAAGTTTCCATGTGTTTGATTTTTTTCCTTGCATTTTCTGTTATTGATTTCTACTTTTATGGCTTTATGGTCAGAAAACATGCCTTGTAATATTTTGATGCTTCGGGTTCTGTTAAGGCTTGCTTTATGGCCTAAGATGTGGTCTATTCTAGAGAATGTTCCACGTGCATTAGTAAAGAAAGTATACTTTGTTGCTTTTGGGTGGAGTGTTCTGTATATGTCTATGAGGTCAAGTTGCTTGATTGTGGCATTTAGATCTTCTGTGTCTTTACTGACTTTCTCTCTGGATGTTCTGTTCTTCACCAAAATTGGTGGGTTGAAATCTCCTACTATTATTGTGGAGCTGTCCATCTCTTTTTTCAATGCTGTTAGAATTTGTTTTATGTCTTTTGGAGGCCTGTCGTTGGCTGCATAAATATTTATTATGTTGACAATTACAAAACATGATAAATATTTATGCACTCAATGACAGTTGTAATTTTCAATATAGAGGCCATAAGTGGTTTTGTTAAACTTATTCCTAAGTGTTTTATTTCTAAGTGTGCTTTGCTTTTTGACTGTATTATAAATGCATTTTTAATTTAATTTTCCTATTGTTTACAGCTAAATAGGAAGTATAATTTATTTTTATAGTTCTTGTATACTGAGACATTGCTAAATTTATGTATCAGTTCTAGTGGCTTTTTTGAAAGTTCATTTTGCTATCGCACCTTGACAATCATATCATCTGTGAATAAAGACAAATTTACTTTTTCAAAAAAAAATATATAGTTATTATGGTTATGTCCTCCTGGTGCATTGACCTTTAATTTTTATATAGTGTCCTTCCTTATCCTTTGTGGTGAATTTTACTTTAAATTCTATTTTGTCAGAGATTAATATTGCCACTCCTGCTGTTTTTTGATTGTTGTTTGCTTGATATATTTTTTCTATCCTTTGAGTTTTAGTTTGCTGTGTCTTTAAGTCTAAGGTGTTTCTCTTGTAGACAGCATATAGATGGATCGTGGTTTTTTTGTCCATTCTGCTACTCTCTGTCTCTTTATTGATACATTTAGTCCATTTACATTCAGCGTAATTATTGATAGGTATGAGTTTAGCGCTGTCATTTTCATATCTTTTTTGTGTGTGGTTGACAGTTTCTTTGTTCTACTTAATTTTCTGTGCTGAGTTGTTTTTCTTTATGTATTTTCTTTTCATTGTTTTTAATTTTGTATTTGCTGAGTCTTCATGTTTTTCTTGTTTTCTTTTTTTTTATTTTGATGTGTATGATTGCTAGTTTCCTTTGTGGTTACCTTAATTAATATTTACCCTATTTTTCTAAGTTTAAACCAGTCTTTTATATCTTTATTTTGCCTTGAATTCCTCTCCATATGAAAAATTTGTGTCTACATTTTTTACTCCCTCTTTTTTGTTTTAATGTTGTCATCTTTTACATATTGATGTCTCTGTTTCCCTATTTTCAGGTTTTAGCTTTGATTTATTTTTATGACTTCCCTATCTGGGTTGATATCTAGTTGCTCTGTCCTGTGTTCTGCTCTTGGGTTGTTATCTGATGTTACTGATTTTCTAACCGGAGGACTCCCTTTAGTACTTCTTGTATTTTGGTTTGTTTTTTGCAAATTCCCTAAACTTCTGTTATTCTGGAAATGCCCTAATTTTGCCATCATATTTGAGAGATAGTTTTGCTGCATATATAATTCTTAGCTAGCAATTTTTTTCCTTGAAGGCTTTGTATACGTCATCCCATTACCTTCTTCCCTGCATGGTTTCTGCTGAGTAGTCCAAGCTTTGTCTTATTGATTCTCCTTTGTAGATGACTTTTTGTTTATCCCTAGCGGCTCTTAAAACTCGTCTTTATCTTTGGTTTTGGCAAGTCTGATTATAATAATATGTCTTGGTGGCTATCTTTTGAGATCTACCTTATGTGGGGTTCAATGGGCATCTTGGATAGATATCTTCTCATCTTTCACAATATCTAGGAAGTTTTCTGCCAACAAATCTTCAACAATTCTCTCTGTATTTTCTGTCATCCCCACCTCCCCACCCCGTTCTGGTACTCCAGTCACTCATAGGTTATTCTTCTTGATAGAGTCCCACATAATTCTTAGAGTTTCTTCATTTTTTAAAATTCTTTTATCTGATTTTTCCTCACATAGATTGGCATCAAGTGCTTTATTTTCCATATCACTAATTCTGACTTCTATTGCCTCAGTTCTGCTCCTATGACTTTCTATTGCTTTGTCTAATTCTGAAATTTTATTGTTAATCTTCTAGATTTCTGTTTGCTGTCTCTCTATGGATTCTTGTAGACTGTCAAATTTGTCATTATGCTCTTCTCTAATCTTCTTAAGTTCCTCTATTGCTTTTTCTGTGTCTTCCCTGGTTTGTTTGCATTTTGCCTAATTTCCTTCCTGATGTCTTGAAGAGTTCTGTATAATAATCTTTTGTATTCTACCTCCAATAAGTCCAAGAAATTCTCTTTCTCTGGAAAATTTCTTCTTTGTTTTGGGAGCTTGCTGAAGCCGTCATGGTCTGCCTGTTTATGTGGTTCGATGTTGACTTTGTCTCCAAGCCATCAATAAGTTATTATATTTATTTATTTTATGTTTGCTTACTGTGTCCTAGCTTCTCATTTTGTTTTGTTTTGATATGTCCAAATAGGCTACTCGTGTGAGCTAGTTTGATTATTGGTGCCTTTAAAGACCTAATGTACTGTCACCAGGTGGTTAGATCTGTCCCCACGTATATTAGCCCAGGAATCCATTTACTTTTCTTGTATGGATTCAGCTCAGGTGTCCAAGTAGTCGGTCACCAAGTGCATGGTGCAGGCTCTCACCTACAGTCCTAGATGGGAAGGGGTGATTGGAGTAGGCACAGGTATCTGGTTGCAGTAGGGGGTCATGCACTGAGCAAGGCAGGGGACTGACAGGTGCCCCTGAGTGTTTAGGAGGAGAGTGTGTCCCTGTTCCCTAGAGTGTGTAGGTGAGTGGGTTTTCTAGCCAGACTATGGGCACCCAATGTTGTTGGTTGTAAGGACTGGGAGGCACCACTTATTCTTGAATCCCTTTCACAGGTGGCTAGGTAGCGTGGGTGGAGCCACCAGTCCTCAGGCCCCTGATGTAGGTAGATGAGGACCCTACTTAATGTGCAGAGTGGTATTAAATGTCATGAACCGGCCACTCCACCATATAGCTGACACAGTTGAAGTTAGGCTTCAGGTATATACCATGTTGTACTGTGCTATTGAAGGCCTATGCTACTGAAATGGCCCCCACAGGTCCATGCAGAGTTGAAAGGCATTCAAAGTCTGTGGACCCTGTATGCTTGTGTCTAGGCAAAGGAGCTGTGCCTGCCCTGAGTTCCTGGCTTACAAGAACTGGCAGATTATTTTTTCCTGTTTGTTAATTTGTTTTCTCTCCAAGGCCGGGAGAATGGTTCATGGCACGTGGCAGGTCCTACTTCCAGCCCAGGGGATGTGGTAATCGCTGAAGCCAGCCCAGGACCTGGTGTAGAGCAGGGAGGGGGCAGGTAAATGGGAGAGAGGTTCTTTCCAAACAGGGTGTTTTTTGATCCGCACGGTAAGTTAGACGCATGTACTTATCTTTTGCTGATCGAGAACTGCTTTTCACTGTTTCTGGAGGGTTGAGTAGACTCTCCATTGCTAGGTCTCTCCTGATGTGGAAAATGCATCCCGAGTGCCCCTGCTTGCCTCACCACATGTGTGTCAGCCAATCCAGCCTGCAGGGTGCCAGTTCCCACTGAGTCTGGTCTGGCAACTCCTTGCTGCTTCTGAAGCATCTTTCCATCCCCCTGCCACTCAGTCTGATTCCTTAACTTTGCCATTGATGTTCAGGGCTCCTAGATTGTCATATATAATCAATTCATTTGTTTTTTCGGGTCTTTGTTGTAAGAGGAACCACAGGAAGCATCTGACTACTCCAACATTTTGGCCCCGCCTCGGGATTTTTGGAAACTTTATGAAAGCATATTACCAGGTCTTTCTCCCACGGCGTTCTAGATACGTTTGAACCACCAACCTTGCAGTTAGAAGCCATGCACTTAATGATTGTGCCACCAGAGCCCCTTCTCTCTCAGCATGTATTAGGAAAAAAAAATAAAGGTAACAGTTACATACTAACAATTCAAAGAAGATCAGATTAGAATGTTCAATTAACCAGATGATCCTCAATCATGCTTGTAATCAAGGGAATAATAAAACAAGAAAATATGAGATATAATTTGCCATTCATATGATGTGAAATAATCTTAAAGACTAACAATACCAACTTTCAACAGGATTAGAGAGCATGGGATTGTGAGGCTGTGCAGAAAGGAAAACATTACTGTTAGACTGGAAAAAAATAAGAGAATATGAATTAGATTTTGTAATCTTAAATTAGGAAAAATACCAGCTAATTAATGGTAAGGAAAGCAAGATGAAGAAATAAAATATGTACATAGAAATGGATGATTATGAAAGCCATCAAACTAACCAACACAAACAAATTTGTTTCTTCAAAAATAAAAATAAATCAGTAACACAATGTAGAATAAAGGAGGAAAGCCCAAAATGCACATATGCACAAACTTTATAATGCAAAAGGAGGAACAATCAAGCATTTATATCCCAAACCAAACCCACTGCTGTCCTGTCGATTCTGACTCACAGCGACCCTATAAGGTTTCCAAGTCTGTAAATCTCTACAGAGGCAGACTGCCACATCTTTTTCCCTCGGAGCATCAGGTGGTTTCGAACTGCCGACCTTTCAATTAGCAGTCATTGGCTTTAACCAAGGTGCTGCCAGGGTTCCGTAAGCATTTATAAGGCAATAAAATAAGTAAAAGAGAATACACTTACATTTATGCATATCTGCATGTGTCTTTTTCGAAGAAAATATAAATTAGACAAACTGACACTAAAATCAGTTAAGTAAACAGATCAACTTTGGGATTAAACAATGAGGAAAGTTGTCAAAACGCTGCCCCTGCCCTCTTCAAATATAAACACACACAGAGTGTTTTCTCAGGTGACTTCTTATAAGCCTTCAAAAAGCGTATAGTTGTATTATTAATACCAGTGTTCTGAAACCTACACGTCTCCTTGAGATCTTATTAAAATGCAGATTCTGAGTCAGTTGGTCTGGATGGGACCTAAGAATCTAACAAGCTCCCAGATGATGCTGACACTGTTAGTTAACAGACCACGCTTCCAGTTGCAGAGATTTATACTGTTTTATAACATAAAGAATGTCTCCAAACACTTTTTCAAAACATATACTCTAAAATTGATGTTAAAACCTTGAAAATATGTTCCATGAAAAGACAACTACAGACCAATTTCTGCTATGAATATTGACAGTATTGGTCCTAAGACAAAATAAAATATTAATAGAATCAGGCAGTATAACAAAAGAAATACACAACACAGCCGAGCAGGGTAATTTTACAAATGCCAACATGGTCCAGTGTTAGCAAATACGTTACTGTTGCTGTTGTTGTCAGGTGCCATGGAGTCAGTTCCAACTCATAGCGACCCCATGTACAACAGAACAAAACACTGCCTCGTCCTGCGCCATTCTCACAATGGTTGTTATGCTTGAGCCTATTGCTGCAGCCACTGTGTCAATCCATCTCGTTGAGGGTCTTCCTCTTTTTCAGTGATCCTTTACTTTATCAAGGATGATGTCCTTCTCCAGGGACTGGTCCCTCCTGATAACATGTCCAAAGTATGTGAGATGAAGTCTCCGCATCCTTGCTTCTAAGGAGCATTCTGGCAGTGCTTCCTCCAAGACAGATTTGTTCTTTTCGCAGTCCATGGTATGGTCAATATTCTTCACCAACAATTCAACGGCTTCAATTCTTCTTCGTTCTTCCTTATTCATTGTCCAGCTTTCGCATGCATGTGAGACAATTAAAAATACCATGGCTAGGGTCAGACACAACTTAGTCTTCAGAGTGACATCTTTGCTTTTTAACACTTTAAAGACATTTAAAAACATTACTATAATCTACCATATTAATTGATCGAGGGAAAAGAACAGATAATCTCTGTAGATGCTGAGAAAACATTTGATAACATTTACCACCCATTGCTTAGTTTTTTAACAATCTAAGTAAAATATTTTTTAAAATGTATTTTGTATGACTTTATAAAGCTAATACAAAACTTATTGATGAATATTAGAAATATTTTCATTAAAGTTAGGAACATGATAAGAATTTCCACCATAATCATACTTATTATATTAATATTATGAGTTTAGAAGACAGTGAAATCAGGCAAGAAAATAATGAGGTATTTTCAGAGAAGAGGCATAAATGCATGCTTATTTGTAATCAGTATAAATGTACAACTGGAAAACCCAAGAAAATTAATTGGGAATCAGTGGAAATTTAATTGTGCATAAAGGCTGCATTTCAAATCACTGAAGAAAGTCAATATATTGTGTTGGAATCACTTGGAGTGACACTGGGAAAAAACAAAAAGAAAATTACTGAAAAAGGACCCTAATCCATACTTTATCCTGTACAAGAATGAATTCTACATGGAATAAAAATTTAAATGTAAGAAAAACTAACAACAAAAAAGCAAATAAAAACCACAATGAACACTTTCACACATACACATATAAGAACACACAAACACACACACACGACATAACAGCAGAAGAAAATAAAATAGGAATATATGTCTTCATAGTCTTGTGTGGGGAATAACTCTTTATGCACATCCGAAAACAGAGAAGCAACTAAGAAAAAAATTGATACATTTGACCAATTAAAAACTTAAAACTCTTGAATGGCAAAAATATCTTTTAAAAAGGAAAAAGCCATGAAAAAAATTGCAACATATATGAAAAAAGTCCAATTTTTCTAGTGCCATGTTGGCAAAGATTAAAAAGTTAGATAATACAAAGTATAGAAATATTGTAAATAAATTTTTCTATCTTCATAAAATGTTACACTATTATTGTCAGTTTAAAGAATGCAACATATTGATATGTGCTGATATGATAATGTATCCAAAGGATAATATTACATTTGTCCAAGCAGGAAATAAAGACATGAATTAGTCTGGAATTTAAAAGAAAAATTAGAACAGATTGGAAGGACATCATGCAAGTAGTCAGCAGACAAAGTAGATGAAGAAGTAAAAAAAATTCTGAGATATTAAGCATAAGTGGCTGGTAAATTTATTATTATTATTATTAAAACTTAAAAGAGAAGCTTTTAGGTGGTAAAAAGGAACAGTATACCACGAGGTAGTTAAGACTGAGGATCCTGGAGACAGAAGTTCCCACTCTGCTACTTACTAGCTGTGCATCCTTCGGTAAGTTATTTTTTCTCTGTCTCTCTGTTTTTTTCATCTTTGGAAGAGAATAACTACTCACAGGATTGTTTGATTTCAAGTTCTAAGGATGGAGTATGAAACATGGGTAAGCATTCAGGCCCTGCGGTACAAAAGGGAGAAATTCAGGACTGGAGTTTAGTGTTTAGACCAGGGTTATAGATGAATATGTTTAACCATTTATTAAACATATGTCAGGGATTATTCCCTGTGATAGGAATGCAACATTTAAAACAAATGAAAAAATTCCTGCCCTCATGGAATTTATATTCTATTGAGGAGAAACAATAAAAGAAACAAAAATAGTGGATTGTGATGAGTGCTATGAAACAAAATTAAGCAGGATAAGGGAAATAGGGAGAAATGGGGATGAGGTACCATTTGAGCAAACAGCTAAGGATGGATGGGGACCAGATGATATAGGACTTGTTACACTATACATAACAGTAGACAGATCTGTGGAAAAATGCATGAATGAATCACATTTAGTCATAATCTTGGCATCTGGACAGAGGGTGCCCAAAGATGTCAGTAAGGAAGTGCAAATGGAATTTTGTGGAGACAGGGACAGTTTGGGTGACCAACTCTCTTGTTTTGTCTGCCTGAGAAGGTTTTCTGAATGCGGGACTTCCAGTGCTAACACCAAGTGTCAACCTACCATCACCCGGAAGATGAGGCTAAATTGAGTAGAGAGACAGCACTCAGCACCAAAATAGTTTTTCTAGGCTGAAACATTGCTGGAAAAGGACATTATGCTTGGTAAAGCAGAGGGTCAGTGAAAAAGAGGGGAACCCTCAATGAGATAGATTTGCCAAAAATAACTCATAAATAAAGATGAGTAGGTCTCTGATTATACTCTGATATTTAATTTTCTTTTCTCCCATTTCTTTTTTTCTTATTTTAATTGAATATACAGCTTCTATTACAATCCTCAGGAAAGACCAATCACTAGGAAAAAAACATCATGTTTGGTAAAGCGTAGGGTCAGGGCAAATGAGGGAAACCCTCTATGAGGTGAATTAACATAGTAGCTACTACAATGGGCTTAAACATACCAATGATTGTGAGGATGGCTCAGAACTGGGCAGCATTTCCTTCTCTTGTACATAAGGTGGCTGTGAGTGGAATCCCACTCAATGGCAACTAACAACAACAACAAGGCTGAAATAGGTGCGGAATTTCAGAATTTGACGTCGTCCAACAGCACTTTGAGGCGGCATTTTGGAATAATAGAATGTGTTCCTACCTTTTGCCAAACCATATTCAAAGGAGAAGAAAGTACCAGGGGATGGCAGTGGTGTGAGGATGGGGTTCAGACAACTACCTGTGCAATTTCTTCATGCTAGAATTGTGCACATAGAACAATCAGACTGTTAGATACTAGATAGAGAACTGAATGTTAATTCTATGTTAGCTGGGCTATAAAGTGTTCTCAAAAATAATTAAACATATTGAATTTTAAAAATGCAATTACCTCTAAGCTCAGAAAGTATCCAGGCAAAAAGCAACTCAGTTGAAACTCAACAACAGTGATTAGGAATGTGATGTTTCTTCTGTCCAGAGAGTTTTAAAAAGGCATGTATTTATCCATTCAAAGTTACGAGAACCTCTCTCAACTTCATAAAATCTTCTCAAGAATGGCTGCTTATCTCTTTGAGGTGTCGCTCCACCAGCGTCTCACAAAACAAATTTTGTACCTGTATGATCATTTCAAACACACCATAACAATTTGGTGAACATCTGTGGAGCCATTTTTTCTGGATATGTCATTAGATGAATGATACAGGAACAGAAATATTGCCAAGAGTATGTAAAATTTATCGTCTTATGGAAATTTCCCCCCACCCCATCAATCTAGGGAGTTTATTTTATACTTTACCTTTTATCCCCCAGTACAACTGAACTTTGGAGGGGAAAACTAGGTAAAATTTACAAAGTTGACCAAAATACTAGACCCAGAAAAGGGCGGGTCAAGCAGTCATTCATACTTGGCCTCTATTTTACATCATCTCAGTTATCTTGGGAGGAACATCCTAGACTTTTCCCCAGACAAAGCTCAAGGTGACTTTTTGCTGCAAGTTATTATATTTTAATTTTCAGATCAGATGCTTGAACTGAACACATTCTAAAAAAAAATCTATGTACAATGTTTAAAAGAATTGATAAGAAAGTTCATGTTTAGGTGAAGCTGGAGGAAGTCAACAGAATTGTGCTTCAGTTTGCTAAAAATATATGTACAAAGCAACGACAATACAGATGTACTTTTCCTACAAAAAGTTTATTTATTTACTAGTTTACGCTCATGAGGACAAAGTCCGAAATTGAAAACTATCGATAATATCATTTACTATTAATAGATTTATAGCATACTCTTAGATTAATTTTGAACCATATTTTCTGACCAATTTTACGCTGCAACTGACGACCCGGTTTCATTATTGAATAACTGCCATTCAAACTCCTTAAGAGAGAACAAAATATTTGTATTTAGAAGTACAAATTTTGTCACTATGGAACAGTAGGATGTTAATGGACAGAACTAAGTAAATCATCATCATTTTTAAATATATCTGAAAGATCCCTTTAGAGAATACTCAGAGAGACAGAAATCTCTTGACACAAGTGCAATCACCAGCGGTGTCTTCATATTGTGACATTATCAAAGCATGAAGGATGGAAGATCCCATGTCCTGGAGAAGATACAATTTCAATTTCTATAACAAACATTAACCTGTAATAGCTTGGTGTAAATCAGACTGATACGGAACAAACCTGAAATAGTTCTCTTAAAAGAAGCTAATGTAAAAGGAAGAAGTGAAGCCACAAAAGTTGACAATTCGTCATCTGGCAATTTAGTGTGATAAGAAGAATTCGTATTCTTTCCCTCGGAAAAAAGATGCCCATAAGAAGTAATAATTGTGGAAGCACGAGAATTTACTGTAATAAACCGAACAAAATGCTTAAAATTCAAAATGCTATCTACCCCAAAGAACTTAAGATTAAAAATGAAATATAACTCAAAATACACATATTTACACTTATCTCTTGTAGAGCATATGTTTCCTTCTAAGCTATGTAAGGATTTGCCATTTGCCATGTTTTCACAGATTAAATATTGTTAAATGCTCCAAGGCACAGTTCACAGCTCCTTTCAAGATTAAAACTGACAAAAAACTCTGTTTTTAAACATCCTTGTTATTTGACACTTTAGTGATGCTAAATCATACAAAGACAGTCTATTTTATTCCACTATAATGGTGTGATGTTAGCATACTAAATATTAATTTGGTCAATAGCAAAACATCTAATTCAGTTGTATGTGTTTTTAATTCAATGAAGTAATGTAATGGCTAAATTTATGAAGCTGGGAGGGACATCAAAGTCCTGAATATTCTTTTCACCTCAACTTTTCCTCTACTATACACAGCCATGTGTTTATATTACTTTGCTTTTTTCCAAAGAGTCCTTATAAGACAAAGCAATAATTGTAAATATTATTTAGTACATATTACACCTTTTGTATAACTTTAATCTTTTCTCTTGTCTCTTAAAAGAAAGACTTGTACATTTGGAATTTTGTGGTATATCAAAGTGTCAGGGCGTTATTCTCAAGGTAAACTACACTGCAAAATTATTATAAATTCATGCATTGCAACCACAGGAGGGCAAGCAGGCCAAAACTCTATGTGACATTTGTTTATGCTTATTTTAATAATTTTGTAACTCATCATTTTTGTGTACAATTTATTTCTGCTTGGCTTATTCAGATTGACATAAACATACATAGTCTATTTTATGCTAAAAATAACCTTAACTCTTAAAAATATATACACTACTCCAAAAACCAAAATCATTTTTACATTTATCATTTCATGGGCTTATTTCTAAGTAATCAACATAAAACATCATCAAGTATCTAATAACGTAGGGACAGATAGTTCAATAAGGCATCACATTGCTTAGATGTTGTATGAATGCTTTGCTGAGATTTTTATTTTTTGAAATGGCCCCCTCTACTTAATCGTTCTTGAGGTTACAATTATTGTGGGCATGCTATATGTGTTAGAATATGCCCACGTTTACTTTCTGAGAGAAATCTTAGTTTTGTGCATAGAAGGTCCTCCATTCAGCTGTGGAAAGGATTCTGAAGTCTCAGTAGATCCTTGATTAGCTACGAGAGATGTCTACCTGCCTCCTGCCTGGGCTTCTTCCTTGCTGACCTCTCTAATTTTCAGGTTTCTCGTTTTAAAATGAAAGTACAACTAGTACTTACCTCAAATGATTATCTTGTTGATTAAATATTCTCAATAAATAGTGGCTATTTTTGTTAATGCACAGTAACATTAAGGCTCTAAGAAGTCTTTTAGTAAAGACACTTGCTTTGCTTAACTTGATTTCAGTATTTCCCAATTTTATTGGAGACTGTTAATACTATCTTGTTTATTTAGGGAACACAAAATATAGACTGAGAGCTGTCTGCCTGTTCGTGTCGTTTTGTTCCTTTTAGAGTTGTGTGTGTGTGTGTGTGTGTGTGTGCACGTGTACATGGATATTAATTGTCGTTTGGCATTAAACCACTGGCAAAGTTAAAGAATATTTTTTAAAACAACCATATGAGACTTCCTGTTTTAGAAACTGAAGTTTCATTTGGTGACATTGTCCACTAAATCACACAGTGTGTCCTCTTTATAGGAGTCCTCTGCATCAATTCTTCTTTACTCTCAGGGCCAGGAAAAAATGATGGTCTTCTTATGAGGTAATTTGTTTTTAATTGATTTTTAATGAACTACACACTCTAGGAAAAATAATTAAAAATGTAAGTACCAAAATCTTTTTGTAACAGTACCTTTAGCAGCTACATCACTCAGAATCAAAATAACATTTTATTGCTAGTTTCCAGCAGATTTCCTGGCAAACGTTAAGAAACCAATAAATGTTTTTCTAATGAATGAATAAAAACATTTGACTATTACTATATTAATCTTCAACTAGATAATTCTTTTCATAATTAAAATGCAAACCCTCTAAGAGAATTGTTTTTATTATTTAAGAACAACAGATTGGATTATAACATATAACATTTATACGTGATCTATGGAAATCCACTCTCCACCCTACTTCTCTACCATGTGACTTCTTCCTAAAAGACTCTTGATTTTGTTGATGTTTCCACACAGAGACACTGGACCATCTCTAGTTTCATGAAGTTAATCCTGATTGGTCTAATCCAGTCATGAAGTTTCATTCTACTAGCCAATAAATCATTTTAAGCATTGGGATGGGTATATTTCTGGCCAATGGTATGTGAGGGGAAATTTAATGAAGAAAATTTGGGAACAATTTCTTCACTCTTCGAAATTAAGATACTAAAGAGTTTATCTCTTCTGATGGTGGTCATTACCATACTTGGGTTTGGTGTTGGAACTATGACTAAGCAAAGAGCAAAGCCAATGAACAGGGGGCAAAGAAGAGAAGAGCAGAGATATGGAAATTAATTAAGTCATGAATTTTCTTATTGAGTCACCAAATTAACCAACCCTGAATTTGTTCTTTCCTATCCTTCTCTGAGCTTCTTATTAAGTGAATTAGAAAAATTTCAAATTAAGTTGAATTAAGGCAATTAAAATTGAAATTTTCTGTTACTTGCAGCCAAAGCATACTCATCTAGTTCCCAACACTTTTATTCAGAATTTTTAATTACCTAATCTTAGAAACCCTGATGGCATAGTGGTTATGAGCGACAGCTGCTAACCAAAAGGTCAGCAGTTCGAATCCACCAGGTGTTCCTTGGATACTCTAGGGGCAGTTCTACTTTGTCCTGTAGAGTTGCTATTAGTTGGAATTGACTCAATGGCAACTGGAATATAATTTTATTAGGTATAAGAATTTAATATAACTATGTTTTTATTTCCTTTATTTATAGAGGGCCCTGGTGATGCAGTGGTTAAGCATTTGGCTGCTAACCAAAAGACTAGCAGTTCGAATCCACCAGCCACTCCTTGGAAACCCTATGGAGCAGTTCTACTCTGTCCTATAGGATGGCTGTGAGTTGGAATTGACTCCACGGCAATGGGTTTGGATTTTTTTTTTTTTAAATAGATAAGCATCTCAGATTCAGTGGCATTTATTTATTGAGTTTATCTTGTCTGTGTTGAGAAGTGTTAGCATGAATAAAAATGTTCAATCCTTGGACATAAGCATTTATTAAACTTAAACTTCCACAATAAATAAATGTACTGTGACTTAATAAATTATGTGAACTATCCCTGATACATTTCCACTAGTCTTGATTCATAATTTTTCCCCTTAAACTTATATTCAAAATGCTGAACATTTTAGTTCCACATTAGTGAAAAATCTGAAATGTTTCTTCGATTTTTGCCAAAATATAAGATATTTCAGACATTTATTGAAATAATTGACACATTCTATGTAAATATCTTTAATTGCACATTTTAAAAGTAATTCAACCAGGGCTTGAAATTTTCTGCCCATACAGTGATATTTCTATTAAGATAATGTATCATGTGGAATTTAGTGCAATAGACATGGCACCGGCATTTCTCTTTTTCCTCTTTCTACTATTTGTATGGCTCAGTATTTTGGGTTTGAACATCCTGCTAAAATCTGTTTTTACTCTCTTGTGTATAAATTACACTAAAGAAAATAGACCCCATTTTTTTTCTGGAGAAAAAATAAGTGAGGGACAATGAATTCTCTCCTTATGTTGAAATTTATCCCTCCCTTAGGAGAAATCCATTATAGTCAAATGTTGAATAGACTGACACCTAAAATAAAATTTTTACTGATTAAGTGTAGGTCTTTGAAAAAAAATCACCAAACAGAAAATTCTAATCTGCCAGCATTTTAATTCAATTGTGAAGTAATTAATTTTTCATCCAACATTTCTTCTTCTTTCTAACGTTTTCTATTATGAGAGTCAGATGAATATCAATAAACTATAAAACTTTTTAATGTGACTTCCTTTTATTCACCAATTTGACAAATATAAAGACTATTGATCAAAAATTCTGGTTGCAATTAGGTAAATAATCTTTAAATAAGATGGATGAAAACTTAGCAATCAGGTAATAATGGAAATTAGCAACTGAGTTGACAAAAAAAATAATAAAAATTTCATTTATCTTTATGATGTTATGTGATTTTTGCTATGTATGTTTATATGTATTTATTTACTTATTTCCAAACATAAAACTAAAACCAAACCTGTTGCTGTCAAGTCGATTCTGACTCACATAGATTCTATAAAACAGGTCAGTTACTCTAAGATGCAATCTTGAATGTTCTTGTAGAATCTAGGTGATACGAAAGCAATTGCATTCTTTCATAATGAATCACGGAAAATCCAAAAAAAATTCACTCATGAGAATTTTTAAACCATAATTTTTTGAATCTGAAACTTCTGAAAGTGTACAAATGGACTTTGTTTCCCAAATTATCTTCCAAAAGTCACTAATAGTGCATAAACTGTAAATAAATATTCCATAGCAAAAGGGTCTGTGGTCAAAATTATGGTAATGGCTAGCCTAAACAAAGTTAAGCTATAGTATTACTAATACAAAACTTCTCTAAGCCTTTAAATTGATAATGTTTATTGTGCATATTAAGAAGATGATATATGCAATGTTTCTCATACTTGTTTCACCATGGAATCCTGGTGTGTGCGTTTGTATGTGTGTATATGTGGGTGTGTATACATACACATGTGGTGTTTAGTTAAGCGTTTATTAATAGGCTACAGAATATCAGGTAGAACACAACTTAGGATAGTAGTTTAAGAAAAGTTTCAGGATGAATTGTTTATTTTATTCTCTATTTTTGGAGAAACGTGGGTTAGTTAATGATCTATTTATTTGTGCCTAGGTGTTTTTATTTATTTAAATATTGCTTCAAAGTATCATCCGGTAAAATAACTTATCAGTGTTTAAGAGCTTTTTGTCCTTATTGAACTTTTATATGGCTTTAGTCTGATAAACTTAGGAAGCATTTGAACTATGCACATATTTTAACACATTTTCCTAGCCTTTTAGGGAAATATCTTCTCTTTAGTGTGCAGAGATATACTAAGTTGTACTTTAATGTAATAAAAGAATTAAGAATATTTCTAAAATTAAGTATTTTGTTCATTTACACTTACAGGTTTGGGTTTAGGATATTGAACCTATGGAAAAATGACCCCATTAACAGAGCAACAAATATTTCTGGCCCTTTGTACCCAACCAATCCCTAGAGCCTTTAACCAAGCCCCATTCCCTTCTGCTAGACATACATCTTTTGCTAGGTAAGAGGTATTTTTTCACTTTAAACAAAATATGTTTAATTTATATTTTAAAAAGTCATTTATTTTCTTTTAGTCCTTATATTAGTCTCCTAGGGATGCTTTACAAAATCACAAACTTGGCAACTTAAAACAACAGATATTTATTCTCTTATAGTTCTGGAGGCTAGAAGTCTGAAATCAAGATGTTGGCCAAGCTATGCTCCCTGTGAAGGCCGTAGGGAAGATTCTGTTCCACATCTTTCTCTTAGCAGCTAATGTCACAGGCAATCCTTGATATTCCTTCTAGAAGCATCACATCAGTCTCTGCCTCTGTTGTCACATGGTATCCTATCTTATCCCTGTGTCTCTTTTCTTCTCTTCTTATAATAACAACAGTCATATTGGATTAGGGACCATCCTGATGATCTCATCTTAACTTGATTTTATCTGCAAAGACCCTATTTCCAAACAAGGTCACATTCAGGGTACCAGCATTAAGCACTTCAATATATCTTTTTTGGCTGACAACATTCAACCGGTAACAGTCCTCTTATTTGTATTTTAGCTGTGTATGTCCTTGATGGAAGGACACTTCTTAATTTTCTGCAAAGGACTAACTCTACTGGAAACATGTTTTCTCCCTCCAGAAAACTTTAGTTTTCTCATTTGCATTGCAAAATTAGCTAGTTTGTGATCTCTTTCCCTGGATCAACACATTCCACTAGACTGTTAAGAAATGCCTTAATACACTGAGCTTTGCTTTTCTTTTTTAACCTTAGCTATTAGCTTAAAATGTTTTGGGGACATGATTAACCATAATAGCATTAGGAAACAGTAAAATCATGATATTTGTCACCAGAAGGTCTGGTTTGAAAACTTTCTCCACCATTATAAGCTCACTGACCTTGATTAGACATCAAACTATAACTCTTGGTTTCGTTTCCTCTTTTATAAAATTGGAATTATATTCATGTGTGAAGTCTAAGGCTATTTGGAACTTGCAGACTTGTAAAAGCCTTAATAAGGATGATGGGGTATTTCCAGAAAGTAACTGGCCAAGGAGGAACCAAGCTGAGCCCTTCTCCTTGATGGTATATGCAGGCTGTTATGGATTGAACTATGTCCGCCCAAAATACGTGTTGAAAATCCCAATCCCTATACAGGTGGATGCAATCCTATTTGGAAAAAGTTTTTTGTTATGTTAATGAGGCCATATTAGTACAGAGTGTGTCCTAAACCTAGTCACTGCTGAGTGATATAAGGAGCAGCATAGACACAGAGGCAAGCAAGCAAACACAGGAGGAAGACAGACACTATCTGAAGACAATGGAGGCAGATGTATCTACAAGTCCAGAAACTCTAAGGATCACCAGATACTAGAGGCTGAAATAACCAAGAAAACATCTCTCCCTAGAGCCAGAGTCCTGAATTCAGACTTCTATCTACCCTCTTGTTTTGTGAGAAAATTAATTTCTGTTCTTTAAAAGCCCCCACTTGTGGTATTTCCGTTACAACATCACTAGCTAAGACACAGGGGAAGCAGCAGTGAGAGCACAACCTTCTGGAATAGAGTCATGTGATGGACCAATATCTAAGGGATACTTTTCATTGAACAATTAAGTTGAGTTATATGTCAATTCCTGGCTAAAATATAATTGAATGAGCTGGGCACTTGCTATTTTGCTTTTTTCTTGGCCCACAGACTTCTCTTTTGTCTCCTCTGGTGAAGGCTTTCCATGGTTTGACTCTAACCTCCTTATCACTCTCTTCTTACCCCAATATTTCTCATTCTATTACTGCTGTTTTTTCCAGTGTCTTAAGATATTATCATTAAGCTTTATTAAAAGATTTTGCTTTACATGCTGTTTGTACTAGGTGAGCTCACACAGCAGTCTTTAGAGATAAATATTAGGAGGACTGACCCACACGGGTAAAGACAAGAATGTAGTTACCAGAGAGTGACCAAAATCATGTCCTGTGGGTCTGCCTGTGGTGTCTAAGAGGTCAGAATGGAACAGGTTTGCCCAAGGTGTGGGCTAAGACTGGACGTGAAAAAAAAAGAGTATTCCCGACTATCTAAGACCAAAAGGTCAATAATTACTCTAAAGCAAATATAGGAAGATAAGGGGACAGGGAAACTACTGGAATCAGAACAACCAGAACATAATTAAAGAGAATGTTGACACATTATGAAAAATATAATTAATGTCACTGAACAATTTGTGTAGAAATTGGCAAATGGGAATCTAATTTGCTGTGTAAACATTCACCAAAAAAAAAAAAACAATTAAAAATAGATATTTTTTAAAAAGTACTTTCAGATGAGTCAGAACTAATGAAGCTGACCACTATCAGATTTTCAATAAAGAGAATTCTAATGCATTTACAGTATATGAGTTAAACTGAACCCAGAAAGAACTGAGGTACATCAAAGAATAATAAAGAAATTGGACAATATGCAAGCCAATTTAAACAGCCATTGAACATGTAAAACAATGATAATAGTGATGAATTTTGTGATTAAAATATAAGACAAGAATAAAATGCTAGAACACAAAAAAGAAATACATTTTGTATTAACGAGAAAAAAAAAAAAAGGGAGAGAGAGAAGAGTATACACTGTCCTAGCATGGTAGGACAAAGAATACAAGTCAGAGGATCCATCACTTGTTCCCTAAATGTATTTAAAAAATACTCATTGAGTATCTACTATATGCTGGACATTGCCTAATCCAACAAATACTAGTAGTTCAATGATAAAAAATCATCATCATAATAATAATTGATTACTAATGACTTCCAAGAAATATTTTAACAGTATAAAATGAAAAAAATATATATGCAAATGTGAGTAGTTTCAAATGTTTTATATAAAGAAAATAAAGAAGTTTTCATCTACTGGCTTTTGTATTTTTCTTTAAAATAGAAGTCAAGGTCACTTGCTGAGAGTAAGCGAGTGAGGTTAATCTTACATTTGAAAAAATAGTAGAGAAAGTTTAAGATTGTCTTGAAGAATATGAAGGTCAGTTATCAAAGAAATATGGCAGGATTCCCAGGCAATATTGAGGGCCCACTCAAAGTTGTTGCTTATAAATTTATAAAGGAATTAATACACTGTCTAATGAGACACTTTACAGTGCTTTTAGTATATTCAGTGCTTAGAGAAAACAGATGGTTAGATTCATTCAGGGTAGAGGTTTTAGCAGATGTGCTCAATTAAAAAATAAGGCAATAAAGTTTAGTTTTGTAAGAGGGTTACTAAAATAATATATCAAGACATCTAAGTAGGATACAAAGCAAAGGGCTCATCAAAATAGGTGACACCTATTTTGTTGAAAAACAAAAGTAAATAAGCAAATTGACAAGAGAGTAGATGATATCCATTGAAATGTTTGATTATTAGTTTTATAGTTGTTACATGTGTTGATAAGAGTCAACGTATGACTGTAAAAGTAGCTAAAATAGAGGAAGAGAAGTCACTGAAACTGAATAATATGAATAGCTGAGAGACCATTGGGTGGAACAGGTCATTCATGAGGACATTTAACTTACCAAGGCAATGGCTGGATGTGAAGGTGGAGGAATTCTGTAAGCCATGCTATTAAATTGCCAACAAATGAGAAGAAGTGACATGAAAGTTGTAAATAAGAGCAACAAGGAAGGTAAAAGGAATCTGTAGTTGAATACCATAAACATCAAAGACCTTTTTTGTTGTAGTGAAAGGGGCTGCGTGGGAAATTTCACATTTATTGTTTATTGCCAGCAGTAGGCCTAGCTTCCTGGGTATTGTGGTGTTGTTAATGCCTAGCTTGCATAGTTCACTTTTGCATGCTCCTATGATTTTGATTTATTTTCCTCCTATCCTCCCTCTTGCTTTCCCATGATTTTAAAGTTTAATTAAGTTTCTCTGTGAGAGGTAGAACAACCTTAGAGGGAAGCAGAACAAATTGATAACCCTCAAGGACTAGGATTAACTCATCTGCGACATGACAATAATGGTATCAGATGACCGTCAAGGATTGCCAGTAAGAAGTTAGATCATCTGGGGCATGCAGAATGTGACCACTGAAAAGGAAACTATAATCCTGTCCATATAAAAACTTTCAGCCAGTCTCCAGTGGAGAGACAGGTCTTTTGGAGGAGCTCATTCCCCTCTGTCTCCAGTATATCGATATACAACAAAACACTCTTGCTGCTCACCTCACCCCTGTCTCAGTATTGGCTTCTGCAGCTGGCAGCTCAGACCCGCCATTGCGGTAACAGTGGTAAATATATATATATATTCAAAAATATATATTTTCAACATTTTTTACATGTACAATTCAATGATGTTAATTACATTCATCATGCTCTGCAACCATCACCACAATCTGTTTCTAAATTTTTTCATCACCCTTAACAGAGACTTTTTAAAATAAGAAGGTAGAGAAATAATGATTTGGCAGAGTCATTGGTGATGGGAGAAGAAGGCAAAGATCACACATCCAGGCCCCAAGATGATGAGGAATGAGAACATCAGCAGCTTGAAAACCCTCCAGAGAAAATAAGTTATAGTGGGTAAAGCCATTTCACTTAATTCATTTAAGATGAGGGAGCATCGTAAGGATATATAGAAATTTTTTTGTAGGAGTGCTGGCATTTCTGCAGGAGTCTGAGCTGGCCAGGTCAATGAAGTATTCCCTTTCAGGAATTATAGGTGCAGAAAAGGATCAACGTGCAAAGGGTAAGGGATGGAGGAGGCAATGGCTTCTAGTCCCGGTATTGAACGGTAAAAACCCAGATATGGAATAGACGTAGTCAAAACAGTTATCTTAAAGACAAGAGTGCCGCATATACCAGCTTCATGGACATTTATCAGTTCAGCTGATGAGACTTCATGAACTAACCGAGAGGATTAAATAAGATTATTTATATAAAAATGCTTATAAAATAGAAAGTAAAGTATACCCAAATTTAATAAAACAATTTAGAAATCAATTGAGATCTTATTCTTTCTTCTTATGAAACTATAAGCATTATTCCCATTATCACTGTTGTTGTTAGGTGTCATCGAGTCAATTTCAACTCATAGTGACCTCATGTGACACAGCAGAATTGCCCCATAGTGTTTTCTGGGATGTAATCTTTATGGGAGCAGATCCCCAGGTCTTTTCTCCCACGGAACCACTGGGTGGGTTCAAACCGCTGACCTTTCAATTAGCAGCCGAGCACTTAGCTTTTGCACCACCAGCGCTCCTCCGTTATCACTGGAGCTATTAATAACAATAAAAAGGGGCACATGGAGACATAATGTACATAAAGTCTAAGTTTGATCTAATTTTGTTCTTTTTAAGGTGAAATTTCACCATTCTAGGTCGTTCACTGCGTGGCTGGAATTTATAAGGCCCTTGGTTTTCAAATTTCCTTTCAATTTCTTCTGATTCTAATGTTTGCTAACACTGTTTACAGTATCATTTGGCATTTTTAGTTTGAAAACAAAAACCCATATGGTGGAACTATTTTAAATGCCAAATTAGCATGTTTCTAGAGCTATGAGTAAGCAAAAAACATATATTATTTAAATGCTTCCTTCAAATACTGACCTTTTATTTGTTCTACGCATAGTATCTATCATCTATTAATTCTCTCTTACACTAGATATTTTAAATATATTATTTCTAATCTTCACAAGAAGCTATAGAAGTTGGTTTTATAAAACTTACTTTCCCAGTGAGAAAAACTTAGTCTGGTAAAAATTAGGAAAACTTCCCAAACTCTCCAGCTTACAAGTGACAGTCGTCCTATATTTTAATATCATGTTACCTCTACTTATTGCAATCACCTTCTCTGATGGGCTATGATTTGAAGGGTCCAGGGAAAAGCTCTAGCTCCCTAAACACTCCTACAGGCTTATGGCAGTTCTGAATTTCCACCAATACAGAGTCAGTCATTTGTGCTACCTACCATTATGAATTTTCTATCAAATAACTCCTGGAAAATTTTAAACATAGGACGGAAGTCACTCACACTTTAATATGAATTTGTTCATCAGATCTCTTTTCTTCTGTGTTCAGAGATCATAAATGTTTGATGTAGTAGGAGAATTGGGTTAAAAACAAAATGTAACTTCAAAGTCTACATCATTCCTAAGTTGGGTGGCAATGGGTGGGACATCGGAGTGAAGAATACTGGGCTATACATAAGTTCTCAGTATCGTAGGACACCAGAACTTAGAGACAGAATCAGAAATTAAAAATAAAAGATGATTTATAAACAAAGCACTTTCTTCAGAATTAGACTTATTTTCTTCAACCTTTAAAATCAACAGAAAATGCACATCCGGGGTAGAATTTTTCTTTTCTGCCTCCAAAAGACAATAAAAATATTACAAATCATACTGCTGTAGTTGTTAGCTGCCATAGAGTCCACCCAACTCATGGTGACCACGTGCACAATGACATAGGACTGTTGTGATCCATAGAGTTTTCATTTGCTAATTTTTCAGATGTTGATCACCAGGCCTTTCTTCCTTGTCTGTCTTAGTTTGGAAGCTCCAATGAAACCTGCTCAGCATTATAGCAGCACACAAGCCTCCACTGAGAGAGGTATAGTGGCTGCACTCGAGGTGCATTGGCTGAGAATCGAACCCAGGTCTCTTGCATGGAGGGTGAGAATTCTACCACTGAACCACCACTGCCCCCACAAAGCATAATAGATTTTCGATCTATTGAAGGTAACAAACTGACCTTCAACTTCCACTATGTTTTAGTGGACATCTAACTTTCCAATTACTTTTCCTTGTGATGTGCAAATTTTAACTAATTGCTTTTCTAAAATAGGAAATGATCTTCTAGTCATTGGTAACAGTATTAACATGGCAGGATGGCATTCAACTCCATTTTTCATCCCAACGTCACCGCTACATCTACGTATTTCCCTTGGATGTGAGCTTACTGCCTAATATGTATACAGCTAAAACCAGGTGCTCTCAGGGCCAAAATAGATTGTTAATTTTTGAGAAAAGAAGTAAGATAAATGATTTCTGAGTTATTATTTTTATTAAACTACACAGAATCGTTATTTATTAATTCACTGCACATTTGTGAGACTGCTAATTTGTGGAACTTAAGTAACTTGGTTAAGTATAATATCTACATGAGAATGTTATATATTGTTGTTGTTGCTAGGTGCTGTCGAGTTGGTTCCGACTCATAGCAACTCTATAGGACAGGGTAGAACTGCCCCACAGGATTTCTAAGGAGTGGCTGGTAGATTGGAACTGCTGACTTTTTGGTTAGCAGCTGAGCTCTTAACCACTACACCACCAGGACTCCATGTTACACACATATATACATGATAATATAAAAACCACATTATAAAACAGAGGTGCTGTCTTTATCTGCTTTAGCGCCATTTGAATATCACTGAGAGAAATAATCCTTCTGCTATAACCTCAGAACACCTTCACTAAAATCTGACAATTCTTTTGTTATATTAATATATAAAGTTTTAAGTAAGTAAATCTTGATTTTCTTGGTGAGTATAAGTCTTGAAAATCCAAGATGGTTTAAGACCCACCTTCCATAATGAGATCTATTTTTGATTTCATAGTAAATGAGTAAATTAAGAGTCAGAGATTAATACAGACAGCATATGCTGGTCTTGATTCTTTTCCTGTTCCCCTTCTAAGTAACATATGGTGTGAGTGTACTTTTTCTAATTCTTCAGAAAATAAATTTTAAGCCCTATGAGATAAATGATAGCCCTGTGTATGACAGAATATAAATAACTAGTATTTCATAATATTCTAAAAAAATTCTTTCTGCTCCCAAATTATCTGCATTTATATACTTATTTATTTTTCATTTGTTGTTGTTGGTGTTATCTTTGGTTTTATTTTTTTAAAAATGTGTAGATAAATAATTTACATGATAACTAAATAAAATGATTTCATATACAAACGAATGTAACTAGATGATTCTTAGGCTCCTATACTTTCCTAGCTGGAGGAGTTTATCCTCGGACAAGTTATTTTGCTTTCACTTCACAAGTTTGTTGCAAAGATTGCATTAGATAATCTATCATCTAACAAATTATTTAATATAGTATTTTGTGAGGATTATGCTAGATAATATTCTATGATAGGTAATGTAGAAAAGTATTTAGCATGAATTTGGAGTATGATAAGCACTCAGCTGTAGTTTATAAAATTTTAGAGTCTACGTACATTTTCCTTACGGCCCCGGTTGTGTGGCGGTTAAGCGTTTGTCTGTTAACCAAAACGTCGGCGGTTGTAATCCACCAGCTGCGCCTTGGAAACCCTATGGGGCAGTTCTACTCTGTTCTGTAGGGTTGCTATGAGTCGGAATCGTCTTGATGGCAACGGGTTGTGTTTTCCTTAAAGATCAGGGAAAGCAACTACCTCAAAGAAACAAAATAAACGACAGGTACACTAAAAATACATTGTCTAAGAGTATGGGATCTGACCCTGTGAACGCTATCATGTTAATTCTATGGCATTAACTGACTTAAGCCAAGCACTTTTTGACCCTGGCTCTTATTCATATAATTGAACCTCACCCAAGCCCTCCACTATTCCACACTTTGTTGTGGCACTAACTTACCTGAATCAACCCTGCCAGACTTTGCTAGAAAGTTCCAGTTTCTGTCTTTCTAATGTGCACGATGTTGGCTCAAACTCTGATACTCTTGCATCTGTGCATAACATAGGAACTTCTTTTATGCTAGTAGCTGAATAGTCCCATCACCTTTTCTTTTTAAAATCTAGTACATATTTAGATAGACATCTCAGATGTAAAGATGTTTCAGGGGCCCCACCTTCCCTTTTGTCTTGTGTTCGGTTAAGAAATCCAAATGCTTCCGCTTTTTCATCTGTATGCTCAGCACTTTCCTGTTTTGCCAAGAAAATAAAGGGCTTGAGAAACATGCAGAAATTGCGGAAGTTGTTTGCATTCCGCTGAAATATTTTTTTAGCTGAAGGGGATCAAATCAATAAAATATGATGAAACCATATGCTCAATATTTCAAAGGAGAGCAGCTGCTTCAGGGAATATTGGGAGATGTATTAATCCTACCACTAGCTCTCATTAAGGCTAGATATCTCCAAACCTGATTTCCTAAATAAAATGTAGGAAATGCACACTTGTGGAATTTGTGCTGATATTCTGCTTGGTGTTTTTTCCATGATTACATTTATGGTAGAGAAAGCAATATGCAATCTGAAATCATTAAATGAACAGGTACAATTCGGTCTCTGGAAAAAGTTGAGAGCATAGTGATGACTTCGAAATGCCACAGAGGAATGAGTCTTGGCAAAGATGAATACTTACTGCTCTGGACCATATGTGCATTTAACTGAGTTTGCAACTTTCCAGGCAAGATACCAAACTGATAGTTTACCGTCTGGTAACAGAGGAGATGTGTTTGTTCTCTTTGTTCTCACCAATTTTAGACGCAAAAAAACAGTCAGGTTTGTTCTTTGGAAGACTTCTCTCCACGTATAAAATCAAGGTAAGGAGTAGATCATGTCATATAACCAACACATTTGTTTTAAATTTTGTATTAATTTGATTTAAACTCATATCAAATCCATATATCCAAGGGAATTCAAAATAGTGAAAAATTCTTGCCTAAATAGTTATCACTAATTATTAAATTCAAAAAATATAAATAGCAGAAAGGAGACATTTAATCTAACCACCTGTGTCCTGTTCTTTAAAGCAAAAAATAATAATCAAAGCAAACAAACAAACAAAAAACTCTAGGAGATAATTTCAGAATCTTCTAGAGACTCTAACAGGGAGATTTTATGTAACTAGAACTTAAGTTTTCCAAATATATTGATCAGGAGAAATTTTTTTACAGCTTTACAGAGGTATAATTGACATACAATAAACTGTACATATTTAAAGAGTACTATTTAGTAAATCATGATGTAAGCACACTCAGATGAACACAACCATCAATTCCAAAACTTTCCTCACTGGTTATCCCTCAGTCCTGTCCCTCCTCAACTCCATCCCCAGGCAACCACTGATGTGTTTTCTGTTACTATAGTTCAGTTTATTTTTCTAAAATTTTATATAAATGTATTCTTGTAGTAGACCCTCTTCTGTCTGATTTCTTTTAAACAGCAAAATTATTTTGAGATTGATCCATGTTGTTTCAATGGTATCAATAGTTCATTCTTCTTTTATTGTTGAATAATATTTCATTGTAAGGTTATGTCACAATTTTTTAATCCATTTACCTATTGATGAACAGCGGTGGTTTTTTTTTTTTTTTTTTGCTGTTTACAGTTTTGTATATACGAACATGTGAGTAAAAGTATTGGTTTAAACATATGCTTCCTTTTCTCTTGGAAATACACATAAAACTGTTATGGAAATTTGTGTTAAAGTTTTTGTGTGTGTACAATCACTCAATTCTTTTGAGTAAATCCCTTGAGTAACCTGACTGAGTCATAGGGTGGGTGTATGTTTAACTATTTAAGAAAGTACCAAACTGTTTTCCAAAGTCATTGTACCATTTTGTATTCTTGCCAGCAGTATATGAGCATTTCCAGATGTTCCAAATCCATACCAGCTCATGGTGTGGTCATTTTATTGGTTGTGTATGCTGTCTCTTTGTGGTTTTAATGTACGTTTCTCTAATAACCATGATGTTGAGCATCTTTTCATGTGCTTCCTTGCCAAAAGTATATCTTTGGTGGCATGTGTGTTTAACCCTTTTGCCTATTTTTAAATTTGGTTGTTTATCTGCTTATTACTGAGTTATAAGAGTTATTTATATATTCTATATATACATATTCATCAGATATATATTTTGCAAAGATTTTCTCCCAGTTGGTGCCTTGCCTTTTTATTTTTTGTACCAGTGTATTTTGTGCAATGTTTTAAATTTTTATGCAGTGCAATTTATTGATTTTTTTAAAATAATTTTTGCTCTTATTGTAATATTTAAGAAATCTTGGCCAAATCCAAGGTCATTCCAATTTATCCTATTTGTTCAAGAAGTTTTAGAGTTTTATCTCTTATATATACAACCTATGATACATTGTGAGTTATTTTTGTATAAATGTGTGAGATAAGGAATGAGATTTATTTGTTTTTGCATGTGGCTATCTATATGTTCTAGAATCATTTATTAAAAACTTATCCTTTGTCCATTGAATGGCCTCGTAACATTTGTCCAAATCAATTGAACATATATTTGTGGGTCTACTTCTAGATGTGCTACTTGGTTCATTGATCTATTAGTCTAGCTTTACTACAATGTCAAGATTACTGAAGCTTTATAATTCTTGAAATCAGATAGTGTATGTCCTGAATATTTGTTTAATGTTTTCAAAGTTGTTTTGGCTCTTCTAGGTCCTTTGCATTTCCATATAAATTTTAGTATCAGCTAGTCAATTAAAAAAAATTACTCTACTTTTGATTAAGATTGCATTGTATCTATAGATAAATTTGGACAGTATTGGTGATGATATGGAGAAACTAGAATATTTATACATTGCTAGTAGAATGCAAAATAGTACAGCCACTTTGGAAACAATTTAGCTGTCCCTTATAAAGTTAAACATATGCTTTCCATATAAATTGGCAATCCAATCCTGAGTGTTCATCCAAGAGAAATGGAAGCATATGTTTAAACCAGTACTTTTAATTGCATGTTCATATCAGCTTCATTCACAAAAAACGTAACTGGAAATAAGCCCACATGTCCATCAGCTTGTGAATGTATAACCAAATTGTGATATATTTATACAATAAAATACTACTCAACCATTAAAAAGAACAAATATTCATACATCTAAAAACATGGATAAATCTCAAAAGCCATATGGCAAGAGAAATAAACCAAACACAAAAGAGTATATATTTTAAAACATCATTAACACAAATTTTCTAAAAAAATACAACTCTAATTATAGAAAACAGATTCGTGGTCATCAGGGACTAGGGTCGGGGGGAAGAGGATTTGTTGCAAATGCCCATAAAGGAATTTGAGGGGAGAGGGATGATGGAAATATTAGCTAACGTGATTGTAGTGGTGACTATATACTGTATAAAAAAACCAAACCCATTGCCGTCAAATCGATTCCAACTCATAGCGACCCAATAGGACAGAGTAGAACTGCCCCATAGGGTTTCCAAGGAGCGCCTGGTGGATTCAAACTGCCAACATTTTCATTAGCAACCATAGCTCTTAATGACTACCCCACCAGAGTTTCCATATACTGTACACATTTGTCAAAATTGATGTAATTTTACACTGAAAATTGGTAGATTATATTGTATATAAATTATAACTCAATAAAACTGATCAAAAAAAGTAAAAAAATGCAAATATCTTAGAGATCTCTCAATAAAGTCAAAGTTGAGAAAATTATGTGTGATTTTACTCACGTTTAAGGAGCATTATATTTTGATGATATGTTTCTTCGGTACAGCATATTAGCTATTTAACATAATCCAGCTGCTAAGGAAGGAGGAGAAATTTAGGTAACCAGGAAGCACTGATGTAATCTATGATCTGCTCCAAATACATTGTTAAAGAACAAACCCTTTCTGTCACAATCAACATTTTCTAATGGAAGATTTATACTTAAAATACGTTCATATTATTATTCCTAAAATAATCATTTTTATGTGATTTTGAGGCTTAACAAAATGATATTTTCAGTGTAATGTGGCCATACTCCACTTGAGTTCACTGCAAGTGACATCAATAATGCTTAAGAATGTTCCCTTTCTACAGCTCTTTCTTTTTCTGTTATTATGAAAATTCTCCTCAATTCAAGACTGCTTAACATTTGGAGTGTTGTCATATAGCCTTTATAATGTAGCATCAACATTTGGTAAAGGTTGGAAAAATCCTTTCGAAATGTTTACTTTGAATTTTGTATTAAATGTGCATCAAGGGACCATATGGTCAGGCATTTTATACCTTTTTCAACTGGTATTATGGCAAAACTACTACACTGAATATAACTGAGAATATATAAAGTCTTAGTAAAATTTAAATGTTCAAATGAGGCACATTGAGTAAGTGATGATGCCAGAATACAATAAAAGCCCTTTAATTTACAAGCTACCAGAGGCAAATACACTTTAAAGCTGGTGTAAATCAAGAAAAAAAAATCTGCTTTTTGTGCAAGAAAGACACAATCAAAGAAAATAGAGGTTTTCTTGTTAACACAAAGGCAGAATTAACATTTAGATGCCAGTATCTTCTGTAGGTCAGGGACAAAAACATCATTTTTCTCTTTTTATCTCAATTAATTTTCAATCTGTTAAAGATAAGTAGGCAGAAGTTAATTCTAAAACTGTCTACTCTCTGGAAGATATTGACATAGCCTAATTCAATGTGTACCTTTGAGAACAATGACCACAGTTATTTTCAAGGAACATTATTAATTAAGTTCTAAACATAGAGTCAACACATGTGGTGACATAGACAGAAAATCATAGAGAGAAATAACAAAAAGTAAAAACAAACCTTTAATCTTATCCAGGTAGTGATAGGAAAACAAATGAAAAAGCAGGGAAAGCATTAGACATGGACAGAAGGAGGATGTGTTGATACATACTAAAATACTATCAGTGTATTACATTTGGCATCCAAGAGAAATTTTGAGAAATTCAGTATACAGGTATTTCCTGAAATCTAAATATTATCATACACACACACACATGACTATTATTTTCTTTTTCCAAAGTAAGAATGTAAGAGAAGGTTAACCAAGAATGGTAGCTACTTGTAATTTCAAATTTTCTGTATTTTTTATTTTAAAAAGTAAACTATTATGACCTGTTTGTCACAAGGCATAATGTAAGAAAATGTTTCCCCATTTGAACATCTCAGAAAATGTTCTGAGCAACTACAAGGTGCTGGGAATTTCTTTAGAAAAGGAATTTTTAAAAAAAGCTTTCTTTGCTGGGATATTCAAAGATTAGTGAGAAAACAACACGTTAACAACAAATGATTACGCTATATAGCAAATGGCATAATAGTAGTATAGTATTATAAAGTACTATGGAATACAAAAGAAACAACAACTTTTTTTTTTCTGGCTAGGTCAGGGAAAAGAATACAAAGTTGAAGTACCACCTGAG
Organism: Dugong dugon; assembly: GCA_030035585.1. Lineage (NCBI taxonomy): Eukaryota > Metazoa > Chordata > Mammalia > Sirenia > Dugongidae > Dugong > Dugong dugon. The sequence continues at coordinate 14,329,238 of CM057465.1, forward strand.
TTGTACGCTAGTAAAAAAAGAAATTTGCCATGTGGGTAATTGCTTTTGAAAATTCACTTATTATACTAAAAGCTGTATATTCAGCAAAGGAGCCCTGGTGATGCAGTCGTTAAGCACTTGGCTGCTAACCAAAAGTTCAGTGGTTCCAACCCACCAGCTGCTTCGCAGGAGAAAGATGTGGCAGTCTGCTTCCATAAAGATTTACAGCCTTTTCCCATACCAATCTTAGCTCCACCTCCATCCTGCCTATCTGCACCGTGCACTGAACATCACATCACCAAGCAGCCAAGCCACAGCCTCCTGGAACCTGCCCTGCACTGATTACTGGCCCACCCTGGTGGCCATAGTAAGTGCCACAAACAACTCATCCCAGCAATTCCTCTTCAGCTAGAACTGCCCTGCTGTACCATATCTGAGCAACTGACCCTGTCAGTTGGAGAAGGAGGTAAAAAGAATAGTGCCCAAAGATGAGCAAACTACAAAGAACATACAGCCCGCCTGCTCCGACATAACTAAATAAAACAAAAAAGCAGGATGAAACAAACAAATCTACAATCAATAAACAAGAAAAATAACTATCTAATTCCCTGAAGACAGCAGAAAATATCAAAACATTTACAAAAACAGGACAGGAGGGTTTCAGTAGGCATCCAAAATAAAACAGCAGTAGAAGAAAAGGCACTAAAATTACCTGATAGAGAATTCAAATCTCTACTGTTAAGAGCTATCCAAGAGTTGAAGCAAAAAACAGACAAAAATGAGGAAAAAAATAGACAAATTCATGGAAAAGGCAGACAAATACTTGGAAAATACAAACAAAAAAATGGAAGAATTCAGGAAAATAATGCAGGAACAAAATGCCAAAATAAATTCACAACTAGAAATCATACAGAAACAACAGTTAGAAATCCAAAAGATAAACAACAAGATTTCAGAAATGGACAGTGTCATAGAAGGGCTGAGGAGCAGGTTTGAAACAATGGAAGACAAGATCAGCGAAATTGAAGACAAACACTTGGATACAACTCTGAGGAAAAATCAGAAAAAATAATGAAGAAAAATGAAGAGACCCTGAGAATTATGTGGGATACAATCAAAAGCAAAAATCTATGAGTGATTGGAGTTCCAGAACAGGGGGAGAAAACAGAAAACACAGAGAGGATCATTGAAGAAGAGCTGCTGACAGAAAACTTCCTCAATATCATGAAAGGTGAAAAGCTGACCATCCAAGAAGCAGCGAACCCCATATAGGATAGACCCCAAAAGAAAATCACCAAGGCATATCATAATCACACTCGCTAAAACCAAAGAGCAACAAAGAATCCTGAGAGCAGCTCGAGAAAAACAAAAAGTCACATACAGAGGAAAAACAATAAGAGTAAGTGCAGCTTATTTGGCAGAAACTATGCAGGTAAGAAGGCAATTGGATGACATATAAAAACTTGAAAGAAAAAAAATTGCCAGCCAAGGATAACATACCCTGCAAAACTCTTGTTCAAATATGATGATGAAATTAGGACATTTTCTGATGAACAAAAATTAAGGGACTATGTAAAAACCAAACCAAACTTACAAGAATTATTAAAGGGAGTCCTTTGATCTGACAACAAACAACAACAGCTCACAGGCTGAATCTAGGACACAGGATCATACCAGCCAGATACCAACCTAGGAAATGAACTCTCAAGGACTATACAAAACCAAAAGAAATACAACAGGGAATTAGAGCAGTTAATCTGTAAATGACAACAACATCAGAACAATAAAAAAGGGAATAGACGGTGTAGGTATAGAACCTTCTAATGGAGAGGAAGACAAGGTGATACCAAGTAATAATATACTGGTTCAAACCTAGGAAGATAAGGCTAAATTTCAAGGTAAACACAAAGTAAGTTAACAAACCTACTCATCAAAATAAAGAAAAAAAACATAAAGTCTCAGTAAAAACAAAACTTACAAAAACAAAAGAAATGAAAAAAAAAACACAAACAAAAGGAATTAAGCACAGGACAGTAAGAGGAACAAAGAAAATGTCAGCACTACAAAAAGACAGCAATAAACTCATACCTATCAATAATTACACTGAATGTAAATGGCCTCAATGCACCCATAAAGAGACGGAGAGTGACAGAATGGATAAAAAAAAAAAAAAAGATCCATCAGTATGCTGCCTATAAGAGACATACCTTAGAAATAAATACATAAATTTATTAAAAATCAAAGGTTGGGAAAAATATATCAAGAAAACAACTACCAAAAAGGAGCAGGAGTGGCAATACTAATCTCAGATAAAATAGACTTTAAAACAAAATCCACCAAAAAAGACCAAGAAGGACACTATATAATTATTAAGGGGATGATCCATCATGAAGACATAATCATAATAAACATCTACAGACCCAATGACAGGGTTCCCAAATACATAAAACAAACTCTAACAGTACTGAAAAGAGAAACTGACAATTCCACAATAATAGTAGGAGACTTCGACACACCACTCTCGGTAAAGGACAGAACAACTAAGAAGAAACTCAACAAAGATACAGAAGACCTAAAGTGCACAATCAGCCAACTTGACCTCATAGACATATGTAGAACACTCTACCCAACAGCTGCAAAGTACACATTCTTTTCCAATAGAATAGACCACATCTTAGGCCACAGAGCAATCCTCAGCAAGATCCAAAGCGTTGAGATAATACAAAGTATCTTCTCTGACCACAATGCTATCAAGGTAGAAATTAACAACAGAAAGAGCAAGGAAAAAAAAAATCAATTACATGGAAACTGAGTAACACCCTGCTTAAAAACCAATGGGTAATAGAAGAAATCAGAGATGGAATCAAAAAATTCCTAGAGTCAAATGAGACTGAAAACACATCATACCAAAACCTTTGGGACACAGCAAAGGCAGTCCTCAGAGGAAAATTTATAGCAATGGATGTGCACGTCAAAAAAGAAGAAAGGGACAAAATCAAAGCATTAACTACACAACCCAAACAAATCGAAAGAGAACAGCAAAAAAAGCCCACAGCCACCAGAAGAAAGGAAATAATAAAGATCACAGCAGAAATAAAGGGAATAGAGAATAGAAAGAATCAACAAAACCAAAAGTTGGTTCTTTGAAAGAATCAACAAAATCGACAAACCACTTGTCTTAGGCTGGGTTCTCTAGAGAAGCAAAACCAGTAAAGTGTATAAATATATATATATAGAGAGAGATTATATCAAGGAAACAGCTCACGTGATTATAGAGGCTAGAACGTCCCAAGTCCATGGATAAGGGTAGAGGCCTCTCCCAAGTCACACAGCTGAAGAAGCTGGTAAGCCCAAGATTGGAAAGTCGGAGAGCAAGGCTCCCACTCACAGGCCGTGCAGATCAATGAATCCTAGGTTCAGCAGATAAGCTGACGGCTCAAGTCCCAAGAACGGGAGATGAGATGACAGGAAGCAGCTGCAGGATTCAGAGAGAGCAAAAAGCCAGAACGTCTACTTATATACAGATGCGGGCCACACCCCTATGGAGACTCCCTTTCATCTGATTGGCTACTCACAGTATATTCAATCATGGGAGTGATTACATTAAAACACGGAGAATCATGGCCCAGCCAAGTTGACACACAATCTTAACCATCACACCACTGGCCAGACTGACAAAAGAAAAACAGGAGAGAATGCAAATAACCCAAAAAAGAAATAAAATGGAGGACATTACAACAGACCCAACTGAAATAAAAAGGATCATAACAGAGTATTATGAAAAACTATACTCCAACAAATTTGAAAACCTAGAGAAATGGATAAATTTCTAGAAACACTACCTACCCAAACTATGACAAGCTGATGTTGAAAATCTGAACAGACCCATAACAAGAGAAGAGATTGAAAAGGTAAAAAAAAAAAAAAAACACTCCCAACAAAAAAGCCCTCGCCCAGATGGCTTCACTGGAGAATTCTACCAAACTTTCAGAGAAGAGCTTGTACCGGTACTACTCAAACTTCGGGAACAAGGGAGAATGAAGAGAACAGAATACAAGGAAAAGATTAGTCTGAGGGACTAATTGTCCACAGCTACCAAGGCCTCCATCGGACTGAGTCCAGAACACCTAGATGGTGCCTGGCTACCACCACTGACTGCTCTGACTGGGATCACAACAGAGGTTTCTGGACAGAGCTGGAGAAAGATGTAGAACGAAATTCTAACTCACAAAAAAAGACCAGATTTACTGACCTAACACAGACTAGAGAAACCCTGAGAGTATGGCCCCCAGACACCCTTTAAGCTCAGTGGTGAAGTCCCTCCCAAGGTTCACTGTTCAGCTGGGGATTGGATGGCCCCATAAAACAAAATGGGACTAATGAGGCACAGCAGTCCACGGACAAGGACTAGAAGGCAGGAGGGGACGGGAAATCTGGTGATAGGGAACCCAAAGTTGAGTAAGGACAGTGTGGACATGTTGTGTTGTTGTTTACCATTGTCATAGGGCAATATGTGTACTAACTGTTTAATGAGAAACTATTTTGTTCTGTAAACCTTCATCTAAAGTACAACAATAAGAAAAGGATTATCTATGTGAGATCAAATTTACAACAGCAACTCAAAAGATTTGATGGGAAGCCTGGGGGGCAGTGAGTTGAAGATAATGGTGATGGAATAATTTGGAAAATGATAGTGAGAATAGCAGCACAACTAGAAGAATGTAATTGATATCACTGAATTGTACATGTAGAAATTTTTGAGGTGGTGTATCTTTGGCTATGTATATTTTCACCAAAAGAAAAAGATTCTCCAAGGTCGAGAAGGGAGAGTGCTGACATGTTGTGGAGTTGTTATCCAGTGTCATAAAACAATATGTGTACTGACTGTTTAATGAGAAACTATTTGTTCAGTAAACCTTCACCTAAAGTACAATTAAAAAAAAAAAGATTTACAGCCTTGGAAACCCTATGGGACAGTTCTACTCTGTCCTATCGTGTCCAATGGCAATGGGTTTGGTTTTTTTTGGTTTGTTACATTCAATTAAAAAATAGAAAAAGAAATGATGGAAAAGAAAATGAAATATAATGTAGTGTGAGGCATAAGGTTCGGAGTATATTCAGACCCTCTACTAATTTTTATTTACTAGTTACTTTTAGAAAGTCTATGTCTAGAATGTAGCAATTCAGAAAGTGACTATTGACCTTACTATGTGCCAGGCACACCTTCTGTATATCAGACATGCCTCTAGGAACTAGTCCAGAGGTACAGAGGTGAAAAGAGTCTCTGTTGCCAGGGAGCTAGTGTGCAAGTGAAAGAGAAAAACAGTACAGGTGACGAAATTTGCCCAGACAAACGGATGATGAGCAGTGACCACTGGGGAAACTGACCTTATCTACCAGGATTCCCTGGACAAAACATAGATCTTGAGAGTTTTAGGAAATCTTGATGTGTGTAAGAAAAAAGTCATTAAAAAATTTTTTTTCTAGATATAGAAACCTCAAGGGACTTTCAAAACAAGTTGTGCTTTTGTTTTAAGGAAAATACCGATGAAGTAGCTTTTATTTATATAAGCACCTTCCCACGTTCCTAGAAAACAAAACTGATAACCAGAATGTAATGTGAATGTTTGTATTAAGAACAGCATTCTCATAGGTAAAGCACACTGTTCTGTGTAATTTTTAGCTAGAACTGTGTCTCTGAAAACCTTGCTGCCCTTTTGGAGGAAAGATTTTTTTTTTTTTGCTCTTACATGAATTTAGAGTTTACTGAGCTGTAAGCTGATCTTATACTTGTAGTACTGTGTGTATTCGTTTTCAAATATTTGTGGTCAGAGCTGATACTGCAAGAAAAATCTATACGTATGCCCTTCATGCCACACAAGGCAGGTTGTGAATCAAAAATTGACTAGAATTTTGATAAGATACATGCATTATTCTTTAGATGAATGACTTAAGATATTCTGCTGTTGTTCCAAACTGTGGAACTCTGGTGGACAGAGGATAGCTCCCTATCTTTTGAGTGGGAGTGTATAGTTTCCTCTAAATGGTGAGATATTCTCACTATGAAGCATCCTAAGAAGAGCCATGTCAGAGACAAGAAATAAGATGGAAGACATGAGTCTAAATTGGTACCTTGCTGGACCTCATGGCACTTGGTCTTAAAATTTGGAGTCAGACATATGCGTAGAGTATTCACAGTAATTTGTCTGAATTTGTGAGTGTGTGCTCAAACACATACAAACGCACACACAGACACAGACTGACAAATTTCAGAGAGTAGGGAGATATCTATAAGGGCCCGTGAGGATGGCTCTGGGCCTGTGGACTCTGAGAAGAGGCACAGTTAGGAGCCAGCTTTATGTCACTCTTGGTGTTGTATTTCTGTATCCTTGCCCTAAAATCTTCAGTGAAATTTTAGCAAAAAGGATGGCATCTTCACAGTTGTGTGGTGAGGAACTATGAGAAGGGCATGCTCCATGTTTGGTATGGGGCACCAGTGGAGAGGTTAATACGTCCGTCCTCCCATGAGCTGCAGTAAGTGACAACCTCCAGGAGAGCCTGACTTGTGCCCTTCAGAGTGGGTCTCTGATATGTTAATATCAGCACAAATGCTTAATGAATTAATGAGAACACTGAAGTGGAAAATTTGAGGAACTTGTTCCTGAGAACTTATGAGACCTCTCCTTTGAGGGCTCTCAGAAATAATCGGAGGCTTTGTGTAAGCGGATTCCATGTCAATTTTAATTTGGGTGCTTAATGACAATAGAAACTTATTGTTTTTCCCAGTTGTTAGATGTGTCCAGGATATGTTGGGAACTTGGAAGATAAAGAATAAAAAGGATTGGGTCAATCTTGAGAGAGAAATAAGAGTCCAGGTCACCTCGGGTATTGGTGCTGAACTGCTGGGAAACGGAAGGTGGTGTGGCTCTGAAAGAAGCGATGATAACCTAAAACCGGGCAGATTCCATCTTTCAGGGTTGTCGAATCTGTTGCATCACTTGCTCACTTGCTTACAGAAAGCTACTTTCATTCTAACCAAAGAGTGACAAAGTATGAAGTTTCAAAGGAAAAAACTTTTGTTTGTGGCCTTTTCACCACTACATTTCTAACCAGTCCGAGTGTCCTACACCTTGCAGAGCTTCTAAATATTTGGAGGAAGTGAGATTTTCTCACTAAATAAAATCTAAGTCATTAATTGCTTAAAAATTGTTTCTCAGTCACAACTCGTCTAATCCTGTTGCCCTGTTGTTGCTCAGCTCTGCCCTTCACCGGAGATGTATTTCTCTCAGATCCCAAGTCTATACATTTTCATTTAATCTCAAAGACCCTACTAACTGCTCATTCTTTTAATAAATTTTAAATCAACAGACTGATTAATCATTCCATCCTTTGCACTCATATAACACTTTGGAATTTTAAAATAATTTTGGATAGATACTTTTGCTCCTTAACATATTTAATTGCTGCACAAGACCTGTTTAAAATGTTAAAAAGCAAAGATGTCACTTTAAGGACTAAGGTTCACCTGACCCAAGTCATGGTATTTTCAATCGCCTCATGTGCATGCGAAAGCTGCACAATGAATAAGGAAGACTGAAGAAAAATTCCTGCCTTTGAATTATGGTGTTAGCAAAGAATATTTAATATATCATGGACAGCCAGAAGAATGAACAAATCTGTCTTGGAAGAAGTACAGCCAGAATGCTCCTTAGAAGCAAGGACGCCGAGACTTCATCTCACCTACTTTGGACATGTTATCAGAAGGAACAGTTGCTCGAGAAGGACATTATGCTTGGTAAAGTAGATGGTCGTCAAAAAAGAAGAGCCTCAGCGAGATGGATTGACACAGTGGCTGCAACAATGGGCTCAAGCGTAACAACGATTGTGAAGATGGCACAGGACTGGGCAGTGTTTTGTTCTATTGTACACAGGGTCGCTAAGAGTTGGAACTGACTAGACAGCACCTAACAACAACAACATATTTAATTGAAATAAACACACACACACAAATGCATAAGCACTTGTGCACACACACACGTGTCTTTCACAGTCGATTATAATCTCCTGTAAACAAAGTTCATGCTTCGATCATCCTTGAATTTTTCACAGCAGTCACCGACATTATCAAAGCTAACAAAAATCTCCATCTTCACAAAGTCAGTAGTAAATCCTTATTCCTTGTTTAATGGACATTTTCAGCAGGATTTGATGCACTCTTTTTTAACATTTTTTTTTTTATTTGACTGCTTTGGATACAACACACTTCTGTGTTTCTTGCATCCTATGTTTCTTGTCTTTTTTCTTTTTTCCAGCATCTTTGCCCAACTCTGCCAAAAGCAGTGCCGCACACATAGTAGGTGCTCAATTAATATTGGATAACTGAATTGATACATGTATGTTTAATTAGTATATTTTCATTAAACTATCTGATTATAAAAATGTTCTAATGACACATAACTGATGAAATAATTTTGACTTTTTAAAGTCACAGATTTTCAAACTGATTTTTAGGCCACAGTTCTCAAATTTTAGGGTGCTTAAGTTTTATCTGGGTAGCTTGTTAATATTGCAGATTCCCAGACCACCACCAAGATATTCAGAGATTCTGCCTCAGTGGATCTCTGATAGAAGTCACAAAATTTACATTTTAACAAAACTGCAAGTGATTTTTTCAAGAATGTAGGTGATGTATGATTATCAAAATCCTGCATATTTTGTGCTAACTTGGTTCAGATTGATTTATAGTACTCAGAGTCATAAAAGCAGAATGCTCTCTGCTGTTACTAGATGAGCTGATGTGGTACACTTTGGAAGCAGTTACAGAGTGAAATGCCAACAAGCTGTTGCTGTGAATTTGCTGTCCTTTCGGCTTCCTTTGAGATCTTCAGAATTGTGAGTTGTTAAGTGAATGCAATCAACATGTTGTGTAACCTGTAAATCATTCTGAATCGGAATCAACTCAATGGGATTGGCACTTGTAAATAACATTTGTAAGCACAACTTCAAGGTATGGGTAAGAAATTTAGCTTTATGTTCATCTCAGTGAAAATATGGCTTGGCTTCTATAGCTTCCTCAAGGTACCTCAATTGTATAGCTTATCATGCAGTCCTTGCTCTTGGTCTTTGTAACAAAGATGATAATAGTCTCTGGGACATTAATATTTATTACATTAATACTATAAATTAATATTTATAATTTATATACAAGCCAGATGCTTCAAGGTAGCACTGCAATCTGTACAGTACAACAGGGCATGGGAGTAAAGAAAGAAATGAGCTAAGCATTTACTCTGTATTTAGTGCTGTACTAAGAGGGATCTCATTAAAAAAAAAAAAAAAAAAACACCCGTTGTTGTTGAGTTGATTTCGACTCCTAGCGACCCTATCAGACAGAGTAGAATTGCCCCATAGGGTTTCCAAGGAGTGCCTGGTGGATTCAAACTGCCGACCTTTTGGTAAGTTACCGTAGCTCTTAACCACTATACCGCCAGGGTCTCATACACTTTATCAAATTTAATTTTCATTTTCATATACTACTTTACAAAGTTATTCCTCTTTTCTGATTCAAAATGGCCATTACCAGTCCATTTCAGCTCACTATGCCTAGGATATTGATGTTTATGCATTCCATTTCATTTGTGATGACTTCCAATTTTCTTAGATTCATACTTCATGTATTCCATGTTCCAATTATTAATGAATGTTTGCAGCTGTTTCTTCTCATTTAGAGTCATGCCACATCATGCAAGATGAAGGTCCCAAAAGCTTGCATCCATGTCATGAAGGTTGACTCTACTTTGAGGAGGCAGCTCTTCCCCAGTCGTATTTTGAAAGCCTTCCAACCTGAGGGGCTCATCTTCCAGCACTACATCAGACAACGTTCTGCTGCTATTCATAAGGTTTCAGCTAGCTAATTTTTTCAGAAGTAGACTGCCAAGTCCTTTCTAGTCTGTCTTAGTCTAGAAGCTCAGCTGAAACCTGTCCACCAGGGGTGACCCTGCTAGTATTTGAAATATTAGTGGCAAAGCTTCCATTATCCCAACAACATGCAAGCCACCACAGTACCAGAAAATGACAGACATGTGTGGACTAGATCTGTACATGATGAAAACCAGCCCTGTTACCATGGCTCGATTTTTTTTTCCATACAACTTTTAGTGCCTGAACACAAAAAGAGATGTGGAAGAGCATCTGTTTGTCAGCCTAATTCAAGCCTGTGGCACCTCGAAGTCCTCTAGAGGGCGGCATTGCTTAATTCCAAATGCCAACATACAGTCTATGGTCTTTAAATGCAAAACATTGGTAAGATCATTGTTAAGATTAAATTCTCTGAAAAGTTTCCTTGGAAGTGGAAATAATTCAACATAATATTTGAAAGGTGTGCTTGGGAAAATTTCTGTGAAAAGATAAACTTCTTTTATAACACCAAGGATAAATGAAAGCTCATAAGGTTAATGTTTTCTCTCTTGCCAATTTGTTTACATCATCTGCAAAGTTCTTCTCACAAAATTAGGCTCTTTCTCAATGACTCCTACAAGCCCTTATTCACCTTCTCCTCTGTCCCTTCATCCTTCATATTTTATAATTTTATGAGGGAGATTTCATGATCTCTCTTCTTCCATGATTACTCCATTCCCGCCCCACCCCCATTAATGATGAACAAACATTATGAAAAACAAGGGACATGGGCTTAAAAGAAGTGTTCCTCGGGAAAGAGGAAAGTATTTTAATACATTTTTATGAAAAACTTATGCATTCCAAGAAACAAATTGAAAATGCCTGAGTTAAATGCCTGAGATAAAAGTTAAAAAAATAGATGAGTTTTTGTGTTCTTCAGGGGCCAAAAAGAACAAAGATCAATCCATTAGTTAATAAAAAAATCTTTTATATGGGTTCTAAATATAATTAAGAAGCTTTATATATTTTGAACAGTGTTCTTGAATTGAAGAAATTCTTGGGTGAAAAAGAATTATCTATTTTCATTCTTGTGAATATTTGTTATTTTTAAATTTTGCAGCTATTATAGTGATGCTATACGAGACAAGAAACCATATTTCAATTCTAGAACTTATCATAGTGGATTGTACACATCACAGATATTTGTTGAATTGAATTGACCTAAGTGTAATTGCTTAACAAATGCAATTATTACATAAAATTTGGGTTTACTTCAAATAAATAAAGCTAAGACTTGGATCATTATTTGAGTGAGGCAAAGCATTGAGTTTTGAAGAACAGATGTCTCTACAGTCCAAATATCAGGATACAATTCACTAGGAAATTGTGTTGTTAGGTGCCTTAAAGTCAACTCCGGCTCATAGCGACCCTATGTAGAAAGGAATGAAACACTGCCAGGTCCTGGGCTACCCTTACAATCATTGCCATGTCTGAGCCCGTTGCTGCAGCCACTGTGTCAATCCATCTCGTTGAGGGTCTTCCTCTTTTTCGCTGACCCTCTATTTTACTAAGCATGATATTCTTCTCCAGGGACTGGTCCCCCCTGATAACATGTCCAAAGCATGTGAGATAAAGTCTCACCATCCTTGCTTCTAAAGAGCATTCTGGCTGTACTTCTTCCAAGACAGATTTCTTTGTTCTTCAGGCAGTCCATGGTGTATTCAATATTCTTCACCAACACCACAATTCAAAGGCATCAATTCTACTTCCGTCTTCCTTATGCATTGTCCAGCTTTCACATGCATATGAGGCGATTGAGAACACCATGGCTTGGGTCCAGCCCGCCTTAGTCCTTAAAGTGACGTCTTTGCTTTTTAACACTTTAAAGAGATCTCTTGCAGCAGATTTGCCCAATGCAATGCATCTTTTGATTTTTTGACTGCTTCTTCCATGGGCGTTGATTGTGGATCTAAGCAAAATGAATCCTTGACAACATCAATCTTTTTTCCTTTTATCATGATGTTGCTTATTGGTCCAGTTGTGAGGATTTTTGTTTTCTTTATGTTGAGGTATAATCCATACCAAAGACTGTGGTCTCTGATCTTCATCAATAAGTGCTTCAAGTCCTCTTAACTTCCTGCAAGCAAGGTTGTTCATCTGCACATTGCAGGTTGTTGAGTCTTCCTCCAATCCTGATGCCACATTCTTGTTCATACTGTCCAGCTTCTCGGATTATTTGCTCAGCACACAGGTAGAATAAGTATGCTGAAAGGATACAACCCTGAAGCACACCTTTCCTGACTTTTAACCACGCAGTATTCCCTGGTTCTAATCCAAACAATTGCCTCTTGGTCTACGCACAGGTCTCTTATGAGCATAATTAAGTATTCTGGAATTCCCATTCTTCACAATGTTATCCATAATTTGTTATGATCTGCACAGTGGAACGCCTTTGTACAGCCAATAAAACACAGGTAAACATCTTTCTGGTATTCTCTGTTCTCAGCCAGGATCCATCTGACATCAGCAGTGATATCCTTTATTCTAGGTCCTCTTTGGAATCTGGTTTGAATTTCTAACGGTTCCCTGTCAATGCACTGTTGTAATTGCTTTCGAATGATCTTCAGCAAAATTTACTTTTGTGTCATATTAATGATATTATTCCATAATTTCCACATTCAGTTGGATCTCCTTTCTTTGGTACGGGTACAAATATGGATGTCCTCCAAATTTCTTGACATAGACGAGTGACACCTTCTAGCACTGCATCCATTTGTTGAAACATCTCATTGGTATTTCATCAATTCCTGGAGCCTTGGTTTTCACCAATGCCTTCTGTGCAGCTTGGACCTCTTCCTTCAGTACCATTGGTTCCTGATCATATGCTACCTCCTGAAATGGTTGAACATCGAACAATTTTTTTGGTACAGTGCATCTGTGTATTCCTTCCATCTTCTTTGGATGCTTCCTGTGTCGTTTAATATTTTTCCTGTAGAATCCTTGAACATTGCAACTCGAGGTTTGAATTTTTTCTTCAGTTCTTTCAGATTGAGAAATGGGAGCATGTTCTTCCCTTTTAGTTTTCTATCTCCAGGTTTTTGCATATTTCATTAAAATACTTTATTTTGTCTTCTCGAGCCACCTTTTTAAATCTTCAGTTCAGGTCTTTTATGTCATTATTTCTTCCTTTTGCTTTAGCTACTCTACATTCAAGAGCAACTTTCAGAGTTTCTTCTGACATCCAGTTTGGTCTTTTCTGTCTTTCCTGTCTTTTTAATGACCTCTTGCTTTCTTCGTATATGATGTCTGTGTTGGCATTCCACAACACATCTGGTATTTGGTCATGAGAGTGGAATTAGTCAAATCTATTCTTGAGATGGTTTCTAAATTCAAGTGGGATATACTCAAGGTAGAAACCTTGGTGGGATAGTGGTTAAGCGCTACAGCTGCTTACCAAAAGTTTGGCAGTTCGAATCCACCAAGAACTTCTTGGAAATGCTATGGGATAGTTCTACTCTGTCCTATAGGGTCACTATGAGTTGGAATCGACTGTACGGCAACAAGTTTGGGTTTTTTTTGGTTTTATAGTCAAGGCTGTACTTGGCCTCTCGAGGACTTGTTCTAATTATCTTCAACTTCAACTTGAACTTGCAGATGACCAGCTGATGGTTTGTTCCACAGTCAGTCCCTGGCCTTGTTCTGACTGATGATATTGAGCTTTTCCATTGTCTCTTTCCACCAATGTATTCAGTTAGATTCATGTGTATTCTATATTCCATCTGGTGTGGTTCATGTGCATACTCACTGTTTATGTTGTTTAAAAAAGGTATTTGCAATGAAGAAGTCATTGGTCTTGCAAAATTCTGTCATGAGATCTCCGGCATTGTTTCTATCACTAAGGCTGTATTTTCCAACTACTGATCCTTCTTCTTTGTTTCCAACTTTTACATTCCAATCATCAATAATTATCAGTGCATCTTGATCGAACATTTGATTAATTTCAGACTGCAGAAGTTGGTAAAAATCATTAGTTTCTTCATCTTTGGCCTTAGTGGCTTGTGCAAAATTTTGAATAATAGTCGTATTAACTGGTCTTTCTTGTAGGTATACGAATATTATCCTATCACTGACAGCATTGTACCTCAGGATAGATCTTGAAATGTTCTTTTTCTCAATGAACAAGAAGCCATTCCTCTTCAATTTTTCATTCCCGACATAGTAAGCCATATGATTGTCTGATTCAAAATGGCCAATACTAGTCCATTTCAGCTTTCTTATGCCTAGAATATCGATGTTTATGCATTCCATTTCATTTTTGATGACTTCCGATTTTCCTAGATTCGTACCTGGTGCATTTCACATTCCGAGTATTAATGATTGTTTGCAGCTGTTTCTTCTCATTTTCAGTCATGCCACATCAGCAAATGAAGGTCCCAAAAACTTGACTCCATCCATGTCGTTAAGGTCGACTCTATTCTGAGGAGGCAGCTTTTTCCCAGTTGTTTTTTGAGTGCCTTCCAACCTGAGGGGCTCATCTTCTGGCACTGTATCAGACAATGTTCCGCCACTATTCATAAGGTTTTCACTAGCCAGTTTTTTCAGAAGTAGACTTCCAGGTTCTTTTTTCTAGTCTGTCTTAGTCTGGAAGCTCAGCTGAACTGTCCACCAGGGGTGACCCTGCTGGTATTTGAAATTCCAGTGACAAAGCTTCCAGTATCACAGCAATACACAGGCTACCACAGTATGACAAACTGACAGACAAATGGTGGAGGAAATTTTACTAGTTTCCTAAAAAGTCTCTAAGAAACTCTAACAACCAGCATGTGATTAAAATGGGTTTATATCTAGAAATTATTTTTCCCTTTTCTGGCAAAAGAATCTTTCTAAAACAACTCTAATATATCCTTTGGGAGAAATGTCAAAACTAGATCCAATTTTAATGCCATTTAATAAGGTTAGAGTAAAGATGCCTCTCCATGAAGAAAAAAGCTTGTTCCCTATATTTTCTATATAAGTGTTTAAATCTTTTAGTAATTTTGAAGAGTATATGTTTACAGATTTTACCCTAAATGAACTACATTTACAAACTGTTAAAATTCTGTACATGTACACATCCAAAAAGAAGAAAGGGCCAAAATAAAAACATTAACCCTACAACAGGAATTAGTAGAAAGAGAGCAGCAAAAGAAGCCCTTGTGTGCCAGAATAAAGGACACAGTAAGAATTAGAGCAGAATTAAATGAAATAGAGGATAGAAAAACAACTGAAAGAGTTAACAAGACCAAAAGCTGGTTCTTTGAAAAGATCAACAAAATTGATAAACCATTGGCCAAACTGACAAAAAAAAAAAAAAACAAAAAAACAAGAGAGGAAGAAAATAACCCCTATAAAAATAAAATGAGTGATATCACAACAGACCCAACTGAAATTAAAAGAATCATAACAGAATACTATGAAAAATTGTACTCTAACAAATTTGAAAACCTAGAGGAAATGGACAAATTCCTGGAAACTCACTACCTACCTAAACTAACACCAACAGAGATAGAACAACTAAATAAACCCACAACAACAGAAGAGATTGAAACTGGAATTAAAAAACTCCCAACAAAACAAAGCCCTGGCATGGATGGCTTCACTAGAGAATTTTACCATACTTTCAGAGAAGAGTTAACACCACTACTACTAAAGGTATTTCAGAGCATGGAAAAGGATGGAATACTCCCAAACTCATTCTATGAAGCAGCAAAACCCTGATACCAAAACCAGGTAAAGACACCGCAAAAAAAGAAAATTATAGACCAATATCCCTCATGAACACTGATGCAGAAATCCTCAACAAAATTCTAGCCAGTAGAATTCAGCAACGTATCCAAAAAAAAAATTCACCATGATCAAGTGGGATTTATACCGGGCACCAGGTATGCAGGGATGGTTCAACATTAGAAAAACAATCAGTGTAATCCATTACATTAATAAACAAAAGACAAGAACCACATGATCTTATCAATCGGTGCAAAAAAGGCATTTGACAAAGACCAACACCATTCATGATAAAAATTCTCAACAAAATAGGAATAGAAAGGAAATTTCTCAACATAGTTAAGGCCATTTATACAAAGCCAACAGCCAACATCATCTTAAATGGAGAGACTTTGAAAGCATTCGCCTTGAAAACGTGACCCAGACAAGGATGCTGTTTATCACCACTCTTATTCAACATTGTGCTGGAGGTCCTAGCCAGAGCAATTAGGCTAGAAAAAGAAATAAAGGGAATCCAAATTGGCAGTGAAGAAGTAAAAGTATCTCTATTTACAGATGATATGATCTTGTACAAGAAAACCCCAAAGAATCCACAAAAAAAACTACTGGAACTAATAGAAGATTTCATCAAAGTATCAGGCTAGAAGGTAAACATACAAAAATCAGTTGGATTCCTCTACACCAACAAGGAGAACTTCCAAGAGGAAATCGCCAAATCAATACCATTTACAATAGCCCCCAGTAGATAAAATACTTAGGAATAAATCTAACCAGAGACATAAAAAAACCTATACAATGAAAACTACAAGACACTACTGCAAGAAACCAAAAGAGACCTGAATAAGTGGAAAAACAACCTTGTTCATGGATAGAAAGACTCATCATTGTGAAAATGTCCATTCTACCCTAAAGCGATCTACAGATACAATGCAATCCCAATCCAAACTCCACCAGCATTTTTTAATGAGATGGAGAAAAAAATCACCAATTTCATATGGAAAGGGAAGAGGCCCAGATAAGTAAAGTGTTACTCAAGAAGAAGAACAAAGTGGGAGGCCTCACACTACCTGATCATACAGCCTATTATGCAACCATGGTAGTCAAAACAGCCTGGTACTGGTACAACAACAGATACATAGACCAATGGAACAGAATTGAGAACCCAGACATAAATTTATCCACCTATGAGCAGCTGATATTTGACAAAGGCCCAAAGTCCATTAACTGGGGAAACAACAGTCTCTTTTAACAAAAGGTGCTGGCATAACTGGATATCCATCTGCAAAAAACTGAAACAAGACCCATACCTCACACCATGCACAAAAACTAACACAAAATGGATCAAAGACCTAAATATAAAGTCAAAAATGATAGATCATGGAAGGAAAAATAGGGACAATGCTAAACACCAGAAGAGAGACTAGAGAACTGGGAGCTCCTAAAAAAAAAAAAAAAAAAAAACACTTATGCGCATCAAAACACTTCACCAATAGATTCAAAAGACAACCTATGGACTGGGAAAAAATTTTTGGCTACGACAAATCTGATCAGTGTCTAAAATCTACAAGATACTGCAAAACCTCAACTATAAAAAGACAAATAAGCCAATTAAAAAAGGGGCCAAGGGTATGAACAGGCACTTCATCAAAAAAGACATTCAGGCAGCTAACAGACACGTGAAGAAATGCTCACGATCATTAGATGTTCGAGAAATGCAAATCAAGACTACAATGAGATATCATCTCACCCCAACAAGACTAGCATTAATCCAAAGAACACAAAGTCATAAATGCTGAGAACATTGGATTCTGAATGCTGAAGAGACTGGAACACTTATACAATGTTGGTGGGAATGTAAAATGGTACAACCACTTTGGAAATAGATTTGGCCCTTCCTTGAAAAGCTAGAAATAGTAGTGCCATACTATCCAGCAATCCTGCTCCTTGGAATATATCCTAGAGAGATAAGAGCCGTAACAGGAATAGATATATGCACACCCATGTTCATTGCAGCACTATTCACAACAGCAAAAAGATGGAAACCACCTAGATGCCCATCAATGGACGAATGGATAAACAAATTATGGTATATTCACACAATGGAATACTATGCAATGATGAACGATGATGAATCTGTGAAACATCTTATAACATGAAGGAATCTGGAAGGCATTATGCTGGTGAATTTAGTCAGTCATAGAAGGACAAATATTGTATAAGACCACTATTGTAAGAACTCAAGAAAAGGTTTAAACATGGAAGAAAACATTATTTTACAGTTATGAGGGTGGGGAGGGAGGGTGAGGGTTATTCATTAACTAGATAGTAGACAAGAATTATCTTAGGTGAAGGTAAGGACAGCACATACTACAGGGGAAGTCAGCACAACTGGACTAAACCAAAGCTAAGAAGTTTCCTGAATACAATCAAACACATCGAGGGACAGGGTAGCAGGGGCATGGGTCTGGGGACCATGCTTTCAGGGGACATCTAAGTTTATTAAGAAAATGTTCTGCATCCTGCTTTGGTGAGTGGCATCTGGGGTCTTAAAACCTAGCAAGTGTCCATCTAAGATGCATCAATTTGTCCCAACCACCTGGAATAAAGGAGAATGAAGAACATCAAAGATACAAGGGAAGTATTAGTCCAAGAGACAGAAAGGGCCACAAAAAAAAGAGACTGCATCAGCCTGAGACCAGAAGAACTAGATGGTGCCTGGCTACCACCAATGACCTCCCTGACAGGGAACACAATAGAGAGTCCCTGATGGAGCAGGAGAAAGGTGGGTTACAGAACTCAAATTCTCGTTAAAAGACCAGACTTAATGGTCTGACTGAGACTGGAGGATCCCCAGAAAGCATGGCCTTTAGACTTTCTGTCAGCTCAGAACTAAAACAATTCCTGAGGCCAACTCTTCTGACAAAGATTGGACTGGACTGTGAGACATAAAATGATACTCGTGAAGCGTGTGCTTCTTAGTTCAAGTAGAGACATGAGACTAAATTGGCAGTTTCTGTCTGGAGGTGAGTTGAGAAGGCAGAGAGGGTCAGGAGCTGGTTGAATGGACATGGGAGATCAGGGGTGGGAAGAAGGAGTGTGCTGTCCCAGTATAGGGAGAGCAATTATGGTCACATAACAACGTATGTATAAATTTTTCAATGAGAGACTAACTTGAATTGTAAACTTTTGCTTAAACTACAACAATAAAAAAAAAAAAAATCTGTACATGTGAAAACTATTTCAGCATTGAAGAAAAAAATCATGTTGACACAATTGGAAACAGATATAGGATTCATTTATTCATTCAAGTGTCCATTGCTTTAGCACATGTTTAATAAATAAATCTTACATGGAGCTTTGCTCTAAGTGCTTTGTTATACACTCTGTCCTCAATGCTCCTACGGCTGATGTGTGGGGTATAGTTTTAGCATCTAAGCACATAGTGAAGAAAATAACAATGTGCACATATAACTTTAAAACTACATAATAATTCCTTTCCATTTTACTTTTACTGACGGAAGTATTGAAAGACTTCACAGGGAAGATAGATCATCTCCACCTCAGGACATTTTGAATAGTTTCATAAGAAAAAATGAATTTGAGATAGAACTTGCAAGAGAGGAAGGATTTTTGGGGGCAGCAGTGGAAAACAAACATGTTGGGGGGGGAACAGAAGAAACAAAACTGTAATCGGCACATAATAATGAATGCAGCCATTTATTTATTGATTCCTGTTGCACATGGGATCACCATGAGTTTGGCCACCTTGAAGGTAGCTAACAACAACAATATGTGTCAAATAATTTACTTACATTATCTCATGAAACTCTTCACAAGGACCTTCAATCCCCTTTGTGTAAATGGCAAAACTTAAACTCAGAGATATTGAGTACTTTGCTGAAGTTACACAGCTCCTAGATGGCAGAGGCTGAATTCATTCTTCAGAGCTCTCTGACTCTTGAGCAGCATGCTTAAGATTTACTCATCTAGATCAACATAACTGGGTCCGATTTTATACTGGAAAGAACTAGAATTTAAGAATAGAAAAGTGCTCTAGGGAAGCTGCAGGTGAGTAACCATGTCTGTCAGGAGCTAAGCAATATCTTGTTTCAAAGACAGACATGATATTTGCAGTCCAACTGACCTTTTTTTATATGTAAGAGATTCAATACAGGCTTTCACTTATTATGGCAGGATATGAAATTGACTCATGAGATGTGACCTTCCTTGACTTTCAAGGAAAGACTAAAAGAAATAACATAAAACTGACAGCAAACATATACAACTAGTTAGTAAATCGAAACACCAGGGGAAGCAAAGTGGGAACACAAAACGCTAACTTTTATTACACTGGACTGCCTGCCTTAGTTCATGGTTCTAACTCTAGATTTCGTTGACAAAAAAATGAACTGAGGTTATGTCAAGATAAAGTAGCATGTCATGAAAAATTATGCATAGAATGTCCCTATGAAATCAGATTTTCTCCCGTCAGTTAAACTATCTCTATGTTGGCAGTATGAAGATTTCTTCTCAGAAAATGCATGAATTGCAGCCTAGCTGTAAGTAAGCCTGATCTTATGATTATATTTTGGTCAATTTTGAATTAAGTGGTATGGTGTGTGAAAAACTCTGGATTTAATACCGTAGCGATTATGGTGGCCTGAAAATATAGAGACCTCCAATCCAGGAAAAGTCAGCTGTGGTAAGGAGTAAAGCAGTAAAAGGAAATCTATTACTTTACTCTTACTCCTTTTTCCCTTTTCTTGCATGTAAAACTTCCATTCATAATATGTACAAATACACAAACACACACACACATACACACACAAAATCACACTAGTGAATAACCTTTTTTAATATATTCTGCTAGGTAGACACATGCTGGAATTAGTTACTTTTGTCAGTCAAAGAGAGCACCAGTGAGTATTCTCAAAATGTTACCTTCTCGTTGCACACAAATGACCTACAATTTGTATTGTGATCTCTTTGTCTCTTTTTTTAGAAACTGCAAGGGAATTCCATCTATAGTGATGGAATTCATTGCAATATTAGGAAAGAATATTTGCTCTTTTGGAGATAAGTGGTAAATTGACATTTTTTAATCTCACCAGATTTACACAAACCCAGCTGAGAAAAAAATGTAGTTAAAAATAAAAAGTGGAATTTAAGAAGTTCAGCAAAACTGAGAGTTGACAGTTTCCTGAGAAACCTTATTTCCTTAGTTCTTTTAACCAGAAATCTTGAAGTAGAATTCATTTTTTAAAATAATATGGTATTATACAAAAAAGTACAATATTTAAAGGTTAAATTTTAAGCTCATTTGGGTAATTTTTTTTGCAAGGAAAATCATGTTATTAAACGTATTATAGTGATTTCTTATAATGAAATTAAAACTAACACTGTATGAACTGTAACTTATAAAGCCTTGATAAATAGAAAGATATTTTCATTGGATATGCATATATTATATATACTGAGTGAATCAGAAATTATACCTGTGCCAGGGATCCTAGTGCTGTTATGCCGATACTCTATCTAAAGTAATGGCTCTCAGGCATATACAGTTAATTGACATTTAAATAACAAAAACTTTGTTGAACAGTCTAGGTTGATTGAAATGAAATGATCAAAAACAAAGAGAGGAAGGAAGGAAAGAAAGGAAGGAAGAAAGGGAGGAAGGAAGTAAAGAGATGGGGGAAGGGAAGAAAAGAGAAGGAAAGAAAAAAGAAAATGCATGCTCTATGTTTTCAGGAACTATATAATCTTTTTTATATTACAATCAGTTAGTACTTCTTGGTATTTGGTGAGTATGAGATTCATGTAATGTCCAGTTTGTGACTTGATTTTACCTTTCTCACAAAATGATCTTGTTGCTATTTCATGGGTACTGGCAGAATACATAAGTCTCCAAGGTCAGGGTCTAAAGACTTCATTACTCACAGCACAGCAAGCAATATGTGAGCATCACCATATGCTTCAGTTCCCCTTGCCCCCAAATCCCACAGGGTGATGTGGGGGCCCTGATGGACGCATGCACGTGCATCCATATTGCATTTACTGGAAAAGAATACAGAGCTTCGTGAACCTGCTGTGTTAAAGCAAGAAGTAAGCAAGCCTGTTCTGTGTCCTGGAAGGGACATTCCTTCATCTCTCAAAACTGCTTGCTATAAACACATGCATTGGGTAAAGAGCAGTCAGGGACTTGCATTTTTGGCAAACACAAAAATTATGTGTAAGAGCATGAGAGTTCTATGGATAACTGTCTCTCCCAAGCACTTATTACGTCTCCTACACTGTCTTAACTTCTGGAAAATTTTCACATGACTGTGTAACTCCATTGGACACAATGATTAATCTGACCAACAGAGGGTGGAACCAAATTTGTTCAATATGTTATTTAATTTAGGCTATTATCAACAAAACTCCAAGAACCAGGTTGAGGCCAACCTACACTACTGACATCAACAATATACCCCAGAATCCTGAACTCAACTAACTATGAATTAGTCTAGGAGGTACCAGTAGGTCTTGTTTCAGAACAGGACATAGTCTAAAGCCAGTATATTATCTAATACAACCCATCCGGTGGAGTTGAGAATGACCTTCTGACCTTGGTGACATTGTCAATAATTACAAGGGGCAATAGGTACAACTCTATTCCCAATGAAAAGATACTCTGTGGCCTGCTCTCCCCTCATGTGTTGTTGCTATTATAGGTTCCCTCCAGTAGATTTCGACTCATATTGACCCCATGTGACAGAGTAGAACTGCCCTGTAGGGTTTTTTAGGCTGTAATCTTTAAGGAAGCATATTACTCACATACAAATATATAATTCCAAGAGGCAGAGGTCTCTTGAGTTGAAGATTAGTTTTAAAATTTACATGGATTACTGTTAGATTAGTTTGATTAAGAAACGTGACAGTGTTACATAGTAGTTGCAAACTGGATTGCCATAAAATGACATAATCCATAGCTATCAGGGAACGTATATGAATTTGTATCAGTAAGATTAAGAAAAGTTTAGTCCTGTCCATGTTTTTAGGATTTTCATGTTCAGGAATTGCCAGTGATGGCATCAAGCACAGCAGAACAATTCAAGTCCAGCCAGATCCACATGAGCTTTTTCTGTTTTCATAGCACGTGTACAAGGATGACCAACCTAGTAGCAGATCAGATTGTCAGCCACAGCTGCCATTTGACTCAGAGGCAAAGACTTCTGCAGTGTGCCCTCCTACTTCAAGACAAACAAGTCATCTTTTGGCAAACGTCACAAGTCTGGCATGCAGTGGTGGCTTCTGTACCAGTTGCATATTGTCCTTTACTTTGTGCCCATTCCACAAGGGTGGATGTATTCCCATGTCCAATATGGTGATGAGTTTAGGTAGTGATCGTGACCATCTAGGCAGTGCAGTCTTGATCAGCAGCTTGATTCCAGTTGGTCTCATCAGAGAATGGCCCCATACCATGGACAGCTAGCTACATGAGTGACCCAGGTTGTAGATTGCCAGTTGAGATTTATTTCCAAAATTCATGACCCCAAGCAGAGTTTTGTTTCTAATCACCAGCTTTCCTGTCCCCTTCTGCCTTCTAGTCCTTGTCCCTGGACTGCTGTGCCTCATTAGTCCAATTTTGTTTTATGGGGCCGTCTAATCCCTGGCTGAATGGTGAACCTCAGTAGTGACTTCACCACCGAGATAAAGGGTGTCTGGGGGCCATACTCTCGGGGTTTCTCCAGACTCTTTCAGGCCAGTAAATCTGGTGTTTTTTGTGTGTGTTAGAATTTTTTTCTACATCCTTCTTCAGCTCTGTTCAGAACCCTCTATTGTGATGCTGGTCAGAGCAGTCAGTGGTGGTAGCCGGGCACCATCTAGTTGTACTGGACTCAGTCTGGTGGAGGCCTTGGTAACTGTGGTCCATTAGTCCTTTGGACTAATCTTTTCCTTGTATCCTGTTCTCTTCGTTCTCCCTTGTTCCCAAAGGGGTGAGACCAGTGGAGTATCTTTGATGGCTGCTCACAGGCTTTTAAGACCCCAGACGCTACTCACCAAGGTAGAATGTAGAACATTGTCTTTATAAACTGTGTTATGCCGATTGAGCTAGATGTTCCCTGAGACCATGGTCCCCACAGGACTCCGCCCAGCAATTCAGTCCCTCAGGGAGTTTGGATGTGTCTATGGAGCTTCCATGACCTTTCCTTGTACAAGTTGTGCTGGTTTCCTCAGTATTGTGTACTGTCTCACTCTTCACCAAAGATACCACTTATCTATTGCCTATTTAGTATTCCCCCCACCCCTCCCATCCCTGGTAACCAACAAAGATTGTTACTTTTTGTGTGTAAATTTTTTCATGAGTTTTTACAAAGAGGTCTCATACAATATTTGGCCTTTTGTGATTGACTTATTTCACTCAGCATAATGTCCTCCAGTTTCATCCACGTTGAGATGCTTCACAGATTCATCATTGTTCTTTATCATTGCATAGTACTTCATTGTGTGTATGTACCATAATTTGTTTATCCATTCATCTGTTGATGGGCATTTAGGCTGTTTCCATCTTTTTGCTACTGTGAACAATGCTGACATGAACATGGGTGTGCATATGTCTATTCGAGTGATGGCTCTTATTTCTTTAGGACATATTCCTAGGAGTGGGATTGCTGGATCTTATGGTATTTTTATTTCTAGCTTTCTAAAGAAGTGCCATATCATTTTCCAAAATGGATGTATCATTTTGCATTCCCACCAGCAGTGCATAAAAGCCTCGATCTCCCCGCAGCCTCTCCAACATTTGTTTTTGATTCGTGCCAGTAATGCCGGGGTGAGATGGTATCTCATTGTAGTTTTAATTTGCATTTCTCTAATGGCTAGTGATCATGAGAATTTCCTTATGTGTCTGTTGGCTGCTTGAATGTCTTCTTGGTGAAGTGTCTGTTCACTTCCTTTGCCCATTTTTTAATAGGATTATTTGTCTTTTTGTTGTAGAGGTGTGGGATCTTCTTGTAGATTATGGAGATTAGACCTTTGACTTGTACTGTCCAAAAATTTTTACCAGTCTGTAGGTTCTCTTCTTACTCTTTTGGTGAAGTCTTTCGAAGAGCATAGGTGTTTGATTTTTAGAAGATCCCAGTTATCTAGCTTATCTTCTGGGGATTGTGTGTTGATGGCTATGGTTTGTATCCTGTTAATGCCGTGTATTAGGGCCTCTAGCATTGATCCTATTTTATCTTCTATGAACTTTATAGTTTTTGGCTTTATATTTAGGTCCTTGATCCATTTTGAATTAGTTTTTGTATACGGTGTGAGGTATGGGTCCTAATAATCCATTACTTTTATTATTCATTTGAAGCTCAGATTATTCCAGAATGTGTCAATGGACTCTTCAAGGTAGCTTCTCTGTCCTTTTGACACACCCTGATTGTTTTTTGAGTTCTTCCTTACTTCTAATATATAAGGCGTTCCATCTTGTATTTTCTCTACCCTAGTAAGAAAATCAGTCATTTCTGATTCTTATCTGTCAGCAATGGTATTAGAAACAAAGATCTGGGTGCTAATGTCTTCACTGTTACTGGGGTGTTATTAATTCTAGATTCTTTCAACAGGCAGAAAAGGAAAAAGATTGTCTATTGTATGTGGTGCAATTATACATCTCCCTATCCATTATACATACATGTGCATGTATACATGTATAATGAATCATATTAATACCTTAATACATTCAACAAAGAGCCCTGGTGGCACAGTGGTTAAGTACTGAGCTACTAACTGAAAGGTTGACAGTTCAAACCCACCAGCTGCATCACAGGAAAAAGATGTAGCACTGTGCTTCAGTTTAATGCCACACCATTATCTTATCCCATTTCATATTTATATCTTTTCTCTTCCAAATGACAATCCTAGCTTCTAACATTAATATATTTTGCATTTGCTCAATCCTATAGTATAACCCTGGTTTCACAGAGTTCAGCTGCTAACCAAAAGGTCAGCAGTTCGAATCCATCAGCAGCAACTTGGAAACCCTATGTAGGGGGCA
Organism: Dugong dugon; assembly: GCA_030035585.1. Taxonomy (NCBI): domain Eukaryota; kingdom Metazoa; phylum Chordata; class Mammalia; order Sirenia; family Dugongidae; genus Dugong; species Dugong dugon. The sequence continues at coordinate 14,354,907 of CM057465.1, forward strand.
GTTCTACTCTGTCCTATAGGGTCACTATGAGTCAGAATCAACTGGATGACAACGGGTTTGGAAACCCTGGTGGTGTAGTGGTTAAGAGCTACAGGTGCTAACCAAAAGGTCAGCAGTTTAAATCCACCAGGCGCTCCTTAGAAACCATATGGAGCAGTTTGACTCTGTCCTATAGGGTCGCTATGAGTCAGAATCGACTCGATGGCAATGGGTTTGGTTTTTATTTTTTTATAGTATACACAAAATAGGTAAATCCTAAACCTAATCACTTCTGAGTTATAAAAGGAGCAGAAGAGACACAGAGACGCACACAGATGCCACGTGAAGATCCCAAAGAACCAAGGAACCCAGAGCTACTGACAAGGATGGAATCAAAATGGTGGGAAACTTGATTTGGACTTTTAGCCTCCAGAACTGTGAAAAAATAAATTTCTATTCTTTAAAGCCACCCACTTGTGCCATTTGTGTTACAGCAGCATTAGGAAACTAAGTCAATACCTATCCCCATTTCAGTGACAATCTGGAGGGGGCTGGCAACTATAGGCTATATTAAAGTCATCATTGTTACTGAAAGTTGTTCATATAATCTCCTTAATTAATTCTACTGTCATTTAGCAGAAAGAATAGTATAATGAGCCCTAGATACTCACCTCTCAATTGGTTTATGCGACAAGGACAACTTACCTAGTTATGATATTTTTACTCATTTAACATTGTACAAGACCAAGCGTTTTTAAATGAATTTCTGTATGACTTGTTTATGATATGAATGATATGTTCTAGTGGTCCTTGATTTATTTTTCAGTTTCTTTCCTGAACCTATCAATATCCCAGAGCCAAGATTTGTCTTTATCAAATGAATAGACATAGAAAAAACGAAGTGATTGCCAGTGAGAAGAGAGTATAAATAACGATCATCAGATTTTAAAACGTGTCAAGTTGGTAGCCTCCATTTGCTTTCCCTTTCGTCCTGTATCTTCACTGTTCCCTAGAAGACTAAGGGAAGGGAGGGAAGTAAATTCACTAGGGGCAAAATTTTTCACAAGTCCTACTTTGTTACTTGAAATTAGCCTCATCCCCCCATGTCACTGTGGCTAGTGGTCTTAACACAGCATGTAGATATTGCAAATCCTTTTCTTGGCCATTCCCCTGGGCTCCTGTACTTTGTTGTTGTTGTGTGCCATCGAGTCAATTCCAACTCATAGTGACCCTATAGGGCAGAGTTGAACTGTCCCATAGCATTTCCTAGGCTGAGTTCTTTAAGGAAGCCAAGTGCAAAGTCTTTTCTCCCACAGACTGGCTGGGGGGTTAGAACTGCCAGCATTTTGGTTAGCAGCTGAGAGCTTAGCTATTGTACAGCCAGGGTTCAAGCTCCATATTTTACTACTTTTTCTTTACCAATCCTGCCTGATTCCTGACCTTCTCCTTTTCTTTTAGTTTCTGGTCCTATGCTCTTGGCTTTCACAGTGAAATTGACTCTCCATATTTTGACCCCTTTGACTCTCTAAGCCCTTGGGACATATTCATCTTCTGATGCCTCTTGCTAGATTCAGCTGCTTCGGTTAAATTTTTCTTTCTGATTCGGGCAACAGAGTCTATGTAAGGGCATAGATGTCAGAAGGAAATATCTGGATTTGAAATCTGGCTTCATATTCAGTCCACTGAGGGCCCTGGGCAAGTAACTTTATCTCTCCTGTTTCCTTATTTGTAAAATGGGCATTATAATAGTACAAAACACAGAGGTGTTTTAAACAGTAAGTACGTTAATGTTTGTAAAGTGCTTAGAGCAGTGGTTGGTGCGTGGCAGTTGCTATAAGAATTTCATAAGTAAATAAAATAGGCCAGTATCCTAGACTGACTCCCACAGGGTGAAATGCAAACTAGGTATCTGTTTCTACTTTTCAGCAAAAAGTCCTCGGTTTTAAAGGTAAAGCATTTTCTGCATTAGATTGGATATCATCTTCCAATCCAGAATCTTGGGCAGCTGTTCCTCTTTCCACCTCTTTATGTCACGCTTCCAGAGAGCCCAAAAACTTTGCACTGAAAAGCAATAGAATAAATGTGTGCAGAGTTTAGGGTTCCAATTAATATAAAACGTCATTGGAAACTACAAGGACTTTGCACGTAAGGAAATACAAGATTTGCAGACACAGAGAAAATGAACACTTCTTAGCAAAGCTTTCTTCAGGTATACCTAGAAGCCAGTGGAATGAAACCCACTGTAAAATGAATAGATACCTTGCTCCAAGTTAAAGGATTAACTCTACCCATGAATACATTAGAGACATAGACTTTAATTCATGAAAGTTATTTTAAATTTTCTTTTACTTCTCATGTCTCTTATGCTTTTTGCAAGCAGGAATATCTAAAACATTTTTCAGCTGCCCACTTCATTCTCAATTAGGCTAATTCTTCACTGAATTTCTGGTTTTCCCAATTTAGAACATCTGATTAGTTCTGCATGTTGGAACCATGTCTATCCAGATGATCTCTGTCTGTATTGCCAAGTTTCTGTTTGGGTCAAGTTGACATTTGGTTTTTCTTCCAAGTTCAGTCATTATACAAAGATTGAACATAACTCCCCATATTTCAAATTAGCTTAATTAACATTCCTTTATACCTATTTCTCATTAATTCCTTTTTTAAAAAAAAAACAAAAAGCCTCTATCAAATGTTTTAATTCTGGAAATCTTTACCCTTACTTTTCTATGATGAATTGCTATTTCAAATTGAGATTATTTAAATTTTTTTTGGGTTATATCTCCAGATTTATTGATCTGAGGAAAGAGCATCTGTCTTTTATGATTTGTTTTGAAAGGATTGTGCAAGTACTGATTTATTTTTTCCAGGAAAAGGAAGAGATAAAAAAATACATGAATCAAAAGATTCAGCATGAGCCCTGTATAAGGTAACTACACTCAGATTTGATGTCATAAACTCTGTTGTTCTTAGTCAGCTACAGGAAAGAGAGGGTGGAAAGACTGAGAAACCCAAATTTGACCTATGTAATGACCTTGTAGCAGGATGAACGCCAAAGTGTAGAGGTGTGTCTAAATAAAAAAGTGAAAACAAATTATTCCAAAATGTACCAAAGTGAGTCATTTGCCCCTATGGTAGAATAAACTTTGGGATTTATTTCTTTGTTTTCCCAAAGAAACAGCAATATTCTGTTTAGTGGATTGCAAGTAGATCTGCTAAATAAAAAGTACTTATATTTTATCATACATAATGTATGTGTATGTTTTTCCATAAAGAACACATTTGAATTAGAACCTCTGTTGTGTTCTCTTAATAAGTAACCCATTGCCATTGAGTCGATTAGACTCATAGCAACCCTATAGGACAGAGTAAACTGCCCCATATGGTTTCCAAGGAGCACCTGGTGGATTTGAACTGCCAACCTTTTGGTTAGCAGCATAGCTCTTAACCACTATGCCACCAGGGTTTCCTTACTAAGTAGAACTGTTAAATAAAAAGTACTTGAATTTTATCGTACGCAATGTGTATGTGTTTTTCCATAAAGAATGCATTTGAATTAGAACCTCTGTCGTGTTCTCTTGCGCTGTTGCTACCCTTTCTACAATCCTAATAGGACAGTGGTTCTCAAGTAGGGGCAATTTTGACCACCAGGGGACATTTAGCAATGTCTGAAGATGTGTTTAGTTTTCACAGCTGGGAGAGGAAGTGACAAAGGTGGTGGTGGCTATTGATATCTATTGGTAGAAACCAGGGAGCCTGCTAAATATCCTACAATGTACAGGACACCCCCTCCCCACCCACACACACACTAAAGAATTATCCCACCTAAAGTGCCAGTAGCACCAAATTTGTAAAAGTCTGAATTAGGTGTTGAGAAATAGAAATACTCAAGAAAGCAAGGTTAATTATAACCAAGAATTTCTGCCATTTCAAGAAACGTGGAGAACCCTTCCCTCCCCTTTCAACAACAAATGAGAATGACAGAAATTTTAAAATGTGTTCCCAGAAATGAGAAAGATGTAGCCACAGTTGTGCTCCCTTTTAATCTCCTTGGTTTTCTTGATGTAGGATTTTTTTGGAGGGGTAGGGGATTGTGGTTGTTGTAATGTGCATGAAGTGTTTTATCATCTGTAGAGAACTATACAGATATAAGAAGCCATTGTAAAGATAAATACCCAGGGCATCCTTGAACAGAGTTCTTTGTCATCTGATGCTGCCGCTGGCTTTGTACAGCCACTACTCCGGGATGTTATTTAACCTAGAGGTCATTCCCTTTGAGCATAATCTTTATCCTTACTCTTTGCACCACTTCCTTGTAGTGTCTTCAGCACAAAACATACTCAGGCAGCTTTATTATTAAACCTTTTTTTTTTTTTAAATGTTAGAGACTGGGTTTTAAATTCTTTACAGATAACTAAAAGCCCAGTTATTCTCCAGTGAAATGATTTTCCTACAGATGCACTTTCTAGCAGCTGGCGGGGCAGACAGCCACTATTGCTTCAACCTGATCAAGTCTTTTGAAGGGCATTAGCCTCACCAAATTGAGCTTCTGAGTCATGATTTATAGCGCACATACTTCCCGATGCTCATGTTAGGGACTTTCACGAATAGCTTACTTAGTGGTTCCCGATAGATTTGAAAGATCAAGTGGAGGAGCAAGTATTATAGGGGTCTGAAACTTTGCTTTCCTGTTGAGAGGAATCAGAGAATATATTATAAGAACCAGAAACAAACATCCTTATTGTTTAGAGATAGGATCATTTCCAAGATAGAAGGAATTCCTCTGCAACCTCTATAACCACGTACTTAAGTAGTTACAGCAATGGATGTTGACCCTAACTCCCTTAAATATGGGGAGATGTCTCTCTCCCATCTACATCTGTTCATATACAGAAAATGACCTTTACGCTATCCTATGTGAGTAGATATGGGTCAAATCATAATTCTGTGTTGCTAAATCTAGTGGAGAAATATTTCCTATCTGGGCCAGAATTGGATTATTTGAATCATTATACCCCCCGGCTTTAGATTTTTGAGAGAACATTGTGAATTAGAAAGAAGAATCAAGGAGCAGTTAAGATTCATATATTCTTAAATATTTTCTCCAAAGTGTTTTCTAGGAAAAAGGGGTTATTTGCCTTTTCTGAAAAGCTAAGGTACAGTTTCTCTGATATTCTCTTATTATGGAGATGTTGTCCCCTGCCCTTTTGTATGAGCCAACTCATTCAGATTTGCAATTTGACAATCCAGGTGGTCTGCTATTCCATGTTTAAATCTGAGAGAAGTACTTCTCTGTTTTGGAAATTTTTGGCTGCCTTTAGCATTCACCATTTTAAGAGGATGTGAATTGATTTTTTTAATAAATTTAATGGATGTAGTAAATAACTATGTAAGTCCAAATTTGATGATTTCGGCATAATTAGATTCTAAACAAATGCTTTTAGAAATTCCATCACTTCAGTACTTTAATATAAAGCACCTTATCTACATGCTATCAGGAGAAACACATTAGAACAGGTCACAAAACTAACGTCAGCTGCAAAAGTGGCCCTGTGAGGTGGTGGTCCGGCACTGGGAAGACATTTTTTGAGGTGGTCTAAGTAGGTATACTTTTCTAAGCTATTTTTTAATCTTAAAGACATAGAGCTAAGAGTGGAAATGAATTGAGAGACAGCTGTAAGAAACTGAAACGAAAGGAAACGAAAAGGTTTAAGGAATCGGGTGGGGATAACAGGTGCTTTGACAGAGATTAACCTGCTGTCGGCAGGTGGATTCCAACTCATGACAACCCCATGTGTTGCAGACTAGAATTGTGTTCCACAAGGTTTTCATGGTTGTGATCTTTCAGAAGCAGATCACCAGGCCTTTCTTCTGAGGCACCTCTGGGTAGATCTGAACCACCAACATTTCGGTTAGAAGCCCAGTACTTAACCGTTTGTGCCATCCAGGGAGTCTTTGACAGAGACTAAAAAACCGAAAACCAAACCTGCTGCCATCGAGTCGATTCTGACTCATAGAACCTGTCCAAAGAAGAAGGTGCTAATCCATGCTAGTAACCCCCTGGGAACATAGATTTTTCTGCCCAACCAACCAACCAAACTCTCTGCCGTCAAGTCGATTCTGTCTCATAGCAACCCTAAAGGACACAGTAGAACTGCCCCATAAGGTTTCCAAGGAGCAGCTAGTAGATGTGAGCTGCCAACTTTTTGGTTTGCAGCCGAGTTCTTAACCACGGTACCATCAAGGCTCCTTTTACTGACCGAACAACAACAAAAAAAACCGTTTCTGTTGAGTTGATTCTGACTCATAGCCACCCTATAGGACAGAGGAGAATTGCCCCATAGGGTTTCCAAGGAGCGGCTGGTGGACTTAAACTGTTGACCTTTTGGTTAGCAGCCAAGCTCTTAACTACTAAGCCACCAGGGCTTCATTTTGAATTCGTTCCATTTCCCATGCCCTTTCACTTAGAACAAAACCCCCAAATCGTTACTATTCATATTCATGCTTAGCTCCTTTCCTCAAATATCAGAGAAAGGGGTGATGTCCCTCCTTTTCAATGCAAAGCCTCCACTGTGCTTTTAACTTCATCCTCTTTGGCTACCTCCAGGATCTTCTTCTAATTATCCCGTCTCTTCTGTTTTCGTTTTCACTGAGGTATAATTAGGTATACTAAGCAGACAACTTGATCATGGTTGTTAGGTGCCATTGAGTCAGTTGGATCTTGGCTGAAAATAGAGAGTGCCAGAAAGATGTTTACCTGTGTTTATTGACTACGCAAAGGCATTCAACTGTGCGGATCATAACAAATTATGGGTAACATTTCAAAGATTGGGAATTCCAGAACACTTAATTGTGCCCATGCAGAACCTGTGCATAGACCAAGAGGCAGTCGTTCAAACAGAACAAGGGGATACCGCGTGGTTTAAAATCAGAAAAGGTGTGTGTCAGGGTTGTATCCTTTCACCACACTTATTCGATCTGTATGCTGAGAAATAATCTGAGAAGGTGGACTATATGAAGAAGAATACAACATCAAGATTGAGGAAGACTCATTAATCTGTAATATGCAGATGACACAACCGTGCTTGCCAAAAGTGAAGATGACTCACTTACAGATGAAGAGCAACCTGATTATAAGTATACCAAAAAAAAAAAGAACAAACCTGTTGCCATCAATTGATTCCAAGTAGAACTGCTCCACAGGATTTTCTTGGCTGCAATCTTTACAAAAGCAGATTGCCAAGCCTTTCTTCTGCAGAACTTCTGGATAGGTCCCAGCCACCAATCTTTAGGCTAGTAGCCAAGTGCAAACCATTTGCACCATCCAGGGACTTTGATCATAAGTATAAACCATGATATTTTTACATACGTATATATTCACGTAATCAACAAAGATCAAGACAGAACATTTGTAACATTTCAGCAGGCTCCCTCATGCCCCTTTTATGTAGCCACCATCTCGGCCTCTACCATTATAGATTGTTTTTGCTCTATTTTAATCTTCTGTACTTGCCTTCTTTTGCTCAGCATTATGTCTGAGAGATTCAATTATGTTATTGTATGCAACAATGGGCTCAAACATAGCAACGATTGTGAGGATGGCACAGGACCAGGCAGTGTTTCATTCTGTTGTACCCAGGATTGCTATGAGTCAGAACCAATTCTGCGGGACCTAACAACAGTATGGTATGTAGAGGTAGTTAACTCTTTTTCATTGCTCTTCATAACCACATTGTATGACTATATCATGATTTATGTATCCATCCGTTGAGAAACCTCAGTTTGTTTTCAGCATGAGGTTACTTACAAGTAATATTGTCATCAACCTTTGAATACTGTCTTTTGGTGAGCACATGCACTCATTTCTTTTGCAAATCTACTCAGAAGTGCGATGGAAGGTCATGGGATATACATATGTTTAGCTTTGATAAATACTAATAAATATTTTTTAAAGTGTTTTGTGACAATTTTTATTCCTACCAGCATTGTATGAACGTTCTAATTGCTTTACATCCTCATCAACCCTTGATATTATCAATTCTTTTAACTTCAGCCATTCTGGTGAAATATTGTGGTATATCATTGTAGTTTTAATTTGCGTTTGTCTGATGATTATTGACGTTGAGCATCTCTTTATATATTCATTAGCTATCTGCATCCTCTTTTTTTAATGAAATATCTGTTTGAGTCTTTTGCTCATTTTAAAAAACCTGGGTTGTAAATCTTTTCCTTCTTAATTTACAGCAGTTCTTAGTATATTTTTGGAATTGAGTTTTTGTCGGATGTATGTATTGTGAGTATCTTCTCTCAGTCTGTAACTTGTATTTTTATACTCTCCATACGGTCTTTTTAGCAACAGCTTTTATTTTAATGAAGTCCAACTTTTATGGATAGTGCTTTTGTGTCCTGTTTAATAAATCTTTATCTACTCTTAGGTCATGAAGATATTCTTTTATGTGAGCTTCTAGAAGCTATACTGTTTTAACTTTCACATGTAGATCTATGATACATTTCAAACTTCTTTTTATGTGTTGTGAAGTAGGGGTCAAGATTAAATTTTTCATATGAATATCCAATTGACTCAATAAATGGATATACAGATAACATTTCTTGGAAAGAAGAGATTTATCCCCTGGAATTACATTGGCACACTAGTATATTAAGTGAACATATATGCTTGCTCTGGTTTTGGAAACTCTATTCTTGTTCCATTGGTCTATTTGTGTATCTTTTGATCAATACTATCCTGTTTTAACTACTTTAAAGTTATATATAGTTTATATATAACAGAACGAAACACTGCCCAGACCTCTATTGTCTTCAGGATCATTGGTATGTTTGAGTCCATTGTTGTGACTATTGTGTACTGTCCTCCAACCTAGGGATCTCATCTTGAACACTATATTGGACAATATTGTGTTGTGATTCTTAAGGCTTTAATTGGCTAATTTTCAGAAGTAGATTACCAGGCCTTTCCTCTTAGTCTGTCTTAGTCTGAAAGTTCTGCTGAAACCTGTCCACCATGGGTGACCCTGCTGGTATTTGAAACACTGGTGGCATAGCTTCCAACATCATAGCAATACACAAGCCACCTCAATAAAACAAACTGACAGATGAGCGATGAAGGTTTATCATAGATATATTTTGTTACATTAAGAAAGTTCCCTTCTTTTCTAAGTTTGTGGAAAATTTTTTATCATGAATGGGTGATAAATTTTTCAGTAATTTTTGTGTGTCCATTACAATGACTGTATACTATTTTTCTTTATTTTATTAATGAAATGAATTGCAAAGATTGATTTTCAAATGTTAAATTAACTTTGCATTCCTGAGATAAAACTCACTTGATTATGATGAATTATCCTTTTTATATATTTTTGGATTTGGTTTTTGCATCTGTGTTCAGGAGGGATAATACCAAACCAGTTGTCATCAAGTTGATTCCAACTCATGGCAACCCCATGTGTACAGAGCAGAACTGTGCTCCATAGAGTTTTTAAGACTGTGACCTCTCTGAAGCAGATCACCAGGCTTCTCTTCCAAGGTGTCTGTCCCTGGGTGGGTTTGAGCTACCAACCTATGTTTAGTAGCTAAGCACTTAACTGTTTATGCTATCCAGGGATAATGAAGGATAATATCCTGTAATTGCCTTTCTTGCATTGTCCTTGTCAGGTTTTAGTATTACTGTTATGATGGTCTCAACAAATTCTGTTCTTGAAAGAGTATATATGTTGGTATGGTATTTTTTTAAGCTTTATATATGAAAAAAATTACCAAAGAAGTTATTTGAGCCCTTTTTGTACAAAGGTTTTTAAAAATAGATTCAATTACTTTAGTAGATTTTAAACTATAAAGACTTTACATTTCTTCTTAAGTTGTGTTCTTTAAGAAATTTGTTCTTATGGCTACATTTTCAATTTATTGGCCTAAAGCTTGTCATAAAACCCTTCTGTTATCTTTATAGGGGCCTTGGTGGCACGGTGATTAAGCATTTGACTGCTAACCAAAAGGTAGGCAGTTCGAATCCATCAACAGCTCCTTGGAAACACTATGGGGCAGCTCTACTCTGTCCTACAGGGTCCCTGTGAGTCGGAATCAACTGGACAGCAATGGGTTTAGTTTTTTGATTATCTTTATAATCCATAAGATCTATATCAATGTCTTAATTTATATTTCTGCCATTAGTAATTTGTGAGTTGTTTTTTTTCCCCTTGATCTGTGTAGCAAATACTAGTTTATCAGTTTAGTTAAACTTTCCAAAGTACCTACTTTTTAAAATTTTGTCTTTTGGATGTTTGTTTCCTCTTTCATATATTTCTAGTCTTTTTTTTTTTTCTTTCCTTTCTTCTAGTCTCTTGTGTTTAATTTGTTATATTTCTCCAGCTTCATAAGACTGAAGTTTATTATATCATTGATTTCTTTCTCTTTCCAAATGTGTATTGTTATAGCTATAGGTATTCTCTGAACATTATTTGGCTACATCTCACAAGTTAATGTTATATTTTCATTAGTATTAAATGTGAAGTATTTTCTACTTTATATTTTGATATTTCTAACTTTCTAATTCTAATTTCTATGTTCATAACTTACTTATGTGTTGCTTAATTTCCAAACATTTGAAATTTTCTGTTTATCATTCTCTGACTAGTCCCTTTTCTACCTACAATGTGATTTCTTCTTTTACCTATGGGTTATTTAAGCTTGTGGCCTTTATTTAAACATTTGCAGATTTTCTAGTTTTATTTTTACTTTTTATTTCTAGTTTTAATTCCAAAGTTCTTGCAAGGAAAGACCATACTTGCTATTTTCACTTCTTGATTTTTTTTTCCCTCACCTTACTCTAATATAGTTTGGATTTCAACTATCCATTCAAACAATTTTTGTTGTAGGTTTCAAAACAAAAAATGGACATATTCTTGTTTTAATCTCATAGATTTTCTACAGATTTTGTCTCCTTTAGCTGCCATTATCTTCTCCTTTGCCTATGGAAATAACCACTGTTCTTACAATCTTTTATCTCTTCAAGTGCTTCTCTTATTTTTTTTCCTTTGGTCAGTCCTCTGCCTCTTTCCACCCCTTAAAAAAGTGTTTATGGAAAATGGGGTGCAGAACTCCAATTTTAGTAATGAGACTAGACAAAATGGTTTGATTTGAGACTGCAGAGACCCTGGAAGACATGGCCCCTGGAAGCTCTGTTAGCTCAAAACTAAAACCATCCCTGAGGCCAGCTCTTCAGACAAAGATTAGACTGGATTATGGAACATCAATTGATACTCGTGAAGAGTGTGCTTCTTAGCTCAAGCATATACATGAGACTAAATGGGAAGCTTCTGTCAAGGGGTGAGATGAGAAGGCAGAGAAGGTCCGGAGCTGGTTGAATGGACACAGGGAATCTGGGGTGGAAAGGAGGAATGTGCAGTCACAGTATAGGGAGAGCAACTAGGGTCTCGTAACAATGTATGTATAAATTATTGTATGAGAGACTAACATGAATTGTAAACTTTCACTTAAAGCACAACAATACATTTTTTTAAAAAGTGTTTACTAGGGTTTCATTCTCAGCACTTACCAAATTCTTGATCAATCTGAATCTTTTATCCCTCCTGAAATACAGACACATTTCCAACCCTCTCTTGGAGATCTCCAGTTGGATGTATATAAGCCAGATTCTCACTGACAACCACCAAGTTCCTCGGAGTTGCTATGTCTTTGTCATTACTTTTATATGCTTCTGGGAAAGTTTTTCTCTTCTTCTTTGAACAATTTATGCTTGAACTCATGTTTTAACTTTCATAATTCAACTCATTACTTATTCTGAGAAACCTTCCCTAACCCTCTGAGAATACTTTATTGTTTTTACCTTTTGTTTTATCATAGACTTTTGTTCATATTTCAATGATATTTTTATTAAAATTATTGAAATTATTTATTTTTGTTGTTGCCCCAACCAAGTGTTTGTGGTAATTTGCCTTTCTTTAACATGTGGTAATTTGCCTTTCTCTTTGTTATGGATTGAATTGTGTCCCCAAAGAATGTGTGTCAACTTGACTAGGCCATGATTCCCAGTAGTGTGTGGTTGTCCACCATTTTGTGAGCCGATGTGATTATCCTATGTGATGTAAATCCTAACCTCCATGATATTAATGAGGAAGGATTAGCAACAGTATGTTGAAGAGATAGGACTCAATCTATAGGATTAGGTTGCATCTTGAGTCAATCTCTTTTAAGATATAAAAGAGAGAAGCAAGCAGAGAGGGCTGAGGGACCTCATTCCCACCAAGCAAGAAGAGCCAGGAGCAGAGTGTATCATTTGGACCCAGAGTCACTGCACTGAGAAGCTCCTATACCAGGGGAATATTGATGACAAGGACCTTCCCCAGAGCCAACAGAGACAGGAAGTCTTCACCTGGAGATGGTGTCCTGAATTCAGACTTCTAGCCTCCTAAACTGTGACAGAATAAATTTCTGTTTGTTTAAAGCCACCCACTTGTGGTATTTCTCTTACAGCAGCACTAGATAATGAAGATGAAATTTGGTACCAAGAGTGGGGTGCTACTCTAACAGATACCTAAAATATGGAAGCAGATTTGAAACTGTGAATGGGTAGAGGCTGGAAGGGTTTTAAAGTACCTCATAGTAAAAGCCTAGATTGCCTTGAAGAGACTGTTGGTGGAATTATTGACATCAAAGACAATTCTTGTGAGGGTTCAGCAGGAAGTGAGGAGAGCTGTAACACCAGAAACAACATAGATGATGAGAAGCAGCAGCAGCAAAATGGCAGCAGAATCAGGAGACTGGTGCAAAACAACACAGGAGGCTTCCTGGCAGACTGGGGTGCCTCTGGGCACTTACTGGTTGTCATGGTTTGAATTATGTCCCCCCAAAAATGTGTGTATCAATTTGGCTAGGCCATGATTGCTGGTACTGTGTGATTTTTTTGTATGTTGTAAACCTGCCACTGTTATGTTAATGAGGGAGGATGGGTGGCAGTTGTGTTAGTAAGGCAGGACCTGATCTACAAGACTGGATTGTGTCCTGAGGCAATCTCTTGAGATATAAAAGACAGAAGTGAGCAGTGAGACAGGGGGACCTCATACCAACAAGAAAGCAGTGCCGGGAGCAGAGCTCATCCTTTGGACTGGGGTCCCTGCGCAGAGAAGCTCCTAGTCCTGGGGAACTCCGAAGAGAAGAAGGCCGACAGAGAGAAAAAGCTTTCCCCTGGAGCTGACGCCCTGAATTTGGACTTTTAGCCTACTTTAACTGTGAGGAAATAAACTTCTCTTCATTAAAACCATCCACTTGTGGTGTTTCTGTTATAGCAGCACTAGATGACTAAGACACTGGTGGAGCTACGCTTGCTGACCCACAGAGTGAGAGAGCTGAGTGCCTTCCGGATGAGGTTTACTGGAAGAGTGGGGTGCCTCCAGGCACTTATCAGTAGAGCTAAAGAGCTTAGTAACACTTGCCTGAGCAGGAAAGATACTGGGCTGGCCCAAGAGGCCTGAGGGGTCAAGAGGCCAAGAAACTGGAATCAGAAGCTAAAGAGACAAGGAGCACAGGAAGCAGAGCTGCTTCAGTCTCAAAGGGGGGTACCATGACCTCTGGGGTCTCCAAGGATGGAACCACGGCCTGCTATGTCTCCAAGGGTGGGGCCACGGCCTCCTAGGTTTCAAAGAGTCAGATCTTCACCAACTTGGTTCCAGAGTGTGGGGCTATTGTTCACGAGTGCAAGTGGGATGAGGCTGGATATGCTGCCCAAAGCTGAGGGAGAAAGGCTGCCATGACCAATGGGCAGAAGAATGGGGCCTGCCAGGGCCAAGGGATGGGGTCACCACCCAGACAGAGTAGGAGAATGGGACCTCCTAAATCCAAGGGAGGAGAGTTTCTGTTACAGTGGGCCTAGAAGGTGGAGCTGAAGCCCAGGGCCAAGTGGCCTCCACACAGAATTCAGAGAGTATGGCCAACACTCAGAATCTGGAGGGCAGGGCCATTGCCTAAACGGTCTCAGAGAATAGAGGATTATTTCCAAGACTTGAGAGCTAATATAAAGTGTTCTGCTGACTTGCTTGGTGCCTGTTATCCCTTCTTTCCCTCCAATTTCTCCCATTTGTAATGGAAATGCCTACCTTGCTCTTGTTCTGCAATTGTAGTGGAAGCAGATAACTTGTTTTCTAGATTTCCCAGACCAAGAGGAATTTTGCCACAGGATGGAATTTGGACTGATAGTTGATTTAAGACTTTTGGGATGATGTGATGGGATGAATATGTTTTATATGTGGCAAGGATATGAATTTTGGGGGTCCAAATGGTAGAATATCATGGATTGAATACTGTCCACCAAAAATATGTGTCAATTTGGCTAGGCAATGATTCCCAGTATTGTGTGGTTGTCCACCATTTTGTGATCTGATGTGATTATCCTATGTGTTGTAAATCCTAACCTCTATGATGTTAATGAGGCAAGATTAGAGGCAGTTATGTCAATGAGGCAGAACTCAGTCTATAGGATCAGATTGTATCTTGAATTAACCTCTTTTGAGATATAAATGAATCAAGCAGAGAAGGCGGAGGGACTTTATTACCACCAAACAAGAAGAGCCAGGGTCAGAGTGCATCCTTTGGACCTGGGGTCCCTGCACTGAGAAACTCCTAGGCCAAGGGAAGATTGATGACAAGGACCTTCCTCTAGAACCGACAGAGAGAGAAAGCCTTCCCCTGGAGCTGGCGCCCTTCTTCGGATTTCTAGCCTCCTAAACTGTGAGACAATAAACTTCTGTTTGTTGAAGCCATCCACTTGTGGTATTTCTGTAATAGGAGCACTATTTAACTAAGACAATCTTTTAGAACAGGATTCAAACACTTGATGTTAAATTAGAGTAAACTAGAATTTTCTTACCATTTCTTGGGAGTTAGGGCTTTATTAGTTCATCTTTCTGTCTCTAGCACCTAATTAAGTGCCTGGCATTTGGAAGATGCTCAATAAAATCATTTTCAATGAATGATCAATAAGTAGCTTGTAAATAACCAAAAGTGCACAAGGTTATCTTCCCTTAACACAATCATAAATTTGACAATGCTGGAACATAGAGAAGTAGAAGAGAGAGGCTTAGTGTAGCCATCCTTAACATCGTTGAATAGTAAGACCTTGCCACGGAGACGGAATAGAGCCACCTGAAGACTCTAGCTTGCAAAAGAGTAACTACCACCTACTGGGAATGACAGAGACATTTTGTATCTGTTTGGAGAATCTACAGATTTGTAAGTCACTCAGTTTGATATGCCTCTAAATTCAGCTTGTCTTTATTTTTAACAAGCCTCTTTTAGAGCAGAATTTAAGCATTGAATGTTGAATAAGACTAGAGTTTCTTCCCAACTCTGAAATTCTCTAATTCTATTATTGGCTTATTAACAACTAAAATTATTTCAGTCATAGAGTCACAGTCGATAAGATAATGCATTCATCCATACATGATAGGATCCGATGTTTACCGATCTTAGGAATTTGCAGATGCTTGCTGTTTTCTCTTCAAGTCCCATCTTTACTTTCACTTCTGGTTTCACCTTGATTTTTCTTTCAGAGATCTTGTCTGTAACATGAAAATTTAAAAAACTCTTTTTTTTTTGGCTAGGTTTTTAGGAATAATGCCCCATATTCCTGATATTTTCAGTTCAACACTGTATTCTTAAAAGTCAACAAAATTTCATTTCTTGGATCTCTTTCTAACTACTATCTTGACCTCATCTCCATTCTGGTATTAATAACTAAGCAGCATTTTCTTTCCTCGTCCTCCATCATTCAACTCCTTCTTTCTTACATGGGCTTTGTCTGTCTTCTTCTCTTTAAAGTATTTTATGGATGAATTACTCTGAACAGAAATTGCACTAATATATTCCTTCTTTCAATTTGGGTCAAATCATACTCCCTTCTAATCCACTTTGTTATAGTCTGTCTTCTTTCTTACCATCGCTGTGTCCTATTCACTCAGCTAACATATTAGCATGTTTAAGATTAATATTTATAGTTTATAACTTCACCTACAAGGAAATAACTTATAAAATAATATGCAGTATGAATTCAGGGGTAAATAAAAATGAAAAATCATATTTTGAGATCATGCCACGTGCTTTATCTTAGAAAATATGCAATTTTTTCTATGGCAGATAATTTTTTTTTAAAAGTATATAAAAATAGTTTCAAATTTCAACTATCTTCCAAGACTTCCCTCTACAAGTCTGAGAGTAAGTTATTCATAAAAAAAATAAGCAGTTTAAACTCTTTCAGGAATAAAGTGTGATAAAAATATAAAGCATGCCAAAACAAAACTAATACAATAATAATAATAAAGTGATTAAGATGTGCCAAGGAAAACCCTATGGGGCAGTTCTACTCTGTCCTATGGGTCTACTATGAGTCGGAACCTACTCGACGGCAACAGGTTATATACCTTAGAGAGCATAGAATCTCAGTGTTGGAGGACACAAGAACTATCCAGTCATGACATCATCTAAAGCATGGAATCCCTTTTTAATATCCCATCTCTTTTGTCACTGACTCTTTGCTTCTAGATTCCAGGGCTTTCTTCCTTTGGTGGCAAAGAATTCCAAATGACGGTAATAATTATTGTCTCTATTTAATATTGTTACTATTGTAATATTCTCATTTAAATTCTTTTTTCTAGAATTAGAAATTTTTTCACTAGAAAATTGGACAAGTGCAGTATCTAGCATGTGTTGCCAAGTTAAACACCAGATTAGACTAAATACATTTATAATTAAATTAGTGCTTTGCTGCCTGGATAAGGAAACCAGATATGTGAGTAAAGGCAGCAGACAATGTGTAGAGTAGCTGAACAGTAGAAAAAAAATCAACTGTTTTGGGAGAACAATCTACTGAACTATGTCCTACAACATTAAGTGAATGAGCAGCCGGTGGTATGAAAATGGCGTATTCTTTATGTTCTAAAATTTTCAGTTGCAGGCCTTTATACCACCCTAACGTATTGACAGTATTGTCATAGGATTGGGCTCTGCACTTAGAAAAATCAGTTTTGCAAACCTCACATAAATCGTAAAATACTTGATCTGCAATTTATTCATCGGTATGACTTTTTAAGCTAGTAAATGCAATCAATGGCTTGACAGGTTTTCCATCTGTTGGGGATACGTATCTTAAAACAATATTTAGTTGACCTGTATGAGAAAGATCAGGAGTGGATCTACAGACAAACTGAACTCTCCAGCTGTACTTATTTCACTGAAAATAGTTGATCAAACTACCACTTATTAAGTTTACTAATTCTTCACACGTTGTTTTAGACATATATTATGGTTTACTCTTTCCTGCGTTACCATATTTTGATATGTGACTTGCTAAAAATGGATCAAACTGAACAACAAGTTCAAGTAACCCCCCGCCCCCGTTAGGGTCGGTAGGAGTTGGAATGAACTCGAGAGCAATGGGTTTTGGGGTTTGGTTGTTGCTGTGTGCCGTCAATTTGATTGCAACTCATAGTGACCCTATATGACAGAGTAGAACTGCCCCATAGGGTTTTCTAAGCTGTAATCTTTACAGGAGTAGATTGGCAGGTCTTTCTCTCTTGGAGCAGCTGGTGGATTTAAACTGCTGAACTTTCCATTGAGCTTAACCATTGCGCCACCAGGGCTTCTTAAATTTGATATAGGAAAGCCATTAAAACAACTTGAGCACTGAGATACACACTTTACATATCATTCAGCTAAGATTCTGAGATATTTTGAGAGACTAGATGGCAGATGTTACACAATTTGAATTTGGGAGAAGATTAGAATTATTTCCATTATATTGTTGGCTTAGAGAAATACAGTGTTTCAAAAAACATGTGATCAGAAAGAACATATCCAATTATTTTAATTGTACTCTTAAGAATATATCAGATGGCTTTGAGTAATTTTTTCTTTCTTTTTTATGTCTTTCTGTATTTCCACATATTCTATAATATCTGTGTACTTCTTTAATGGCTGCATCAAGAATAATAAATTCTAGTTTGAATCACCTACAATCCAAAATATATAAATTAGTTTATGAAAAATTAGGACTAAATATTTCTAATACACTCACAGATGGTAAAACAAAATTTTTTATTGTTGTAGTTTAAGTGGAAGTTTACAATTCAAGTTAGTTTCTCATACTAAAATTTATATATACATTGTTATGTGACCCTAATTGCTCTCCCTACACTGTGACAGCACACTCCTCCTTTCCACTCTGATTTCCCATGTCCACTCAACCAGCTCCTAACCCTCTCATCTCACCTCCGAACAGAAGCTGCCCATTTAGTCTCATGTATCTACTTGAGCTAAGAAGCACACTCGGTAAAACAAATTATTATCATGTAATTTAATAAGACCAAATAATTTTTCTGACATTTAACCTGGATCATTCCACCTTTTGTATGTAATGATCTCCTAATGGTAAATATTAGAAACTGTATCTCTCCAGACACTTAGTAGAGAGAAAATAAGCATACTCAGTGGAAGATGTACTGAGATTCTGCCCCACTCTCAAGAGAATGGAATGTTCTCCTTTTAACCATATATTTTTAATAATTCAGATCTTATTTTAAAGGTCAAATTCTGACCTGCATCTTGGAATTTCCCCCAACTATTTTCTTGGTGCAATTCCAAATTGGCAGGAAGGATTTTGCTGGTTAACTGACAAGAAATTATTTCATCATAAGGTTCAGGAAAGAAAGGCTGTGTATCACCTCTGCTTTTGGAGGAAGCACCTTCCACAAAGATTCAGACCTGCCCACCAGGGATGGAAAAATCCACAAATGTACATAACTTGAATTGGGCAGGAACACAAATGCTCTGGAGATATTGGATCTTCAGTTAAGCATGTGAGATTTGTTAAAATTGGAAAGACCTGCAAACTTTTGGTATATATATATATATATAGGATTAACAAAGGGCAGGGAAGTCCTATGCTGTAGTCAGAAGAATATCTTGTGAGAAATTTAGGTCTTGGACCAACCCTGCCGCAGATTATCCATATTATCTTGGATACAGTCTGTAAATATCTCTGTGCCTCTGTTTTCTGTGACATGAGTATATCAAAGTCGGATACTCTGATATCTCTTATTAGATATCATAAGGAAGAACACTGAATTTAAAGTCAGACCGTTAGACTTTGATCCAATCTTTGCCCCTTACTGTGTGAAGAAGACCCTCAATGAGATGGACTGACACAGTGGCTGCAACAATGGGTTCAAGCATAAAAACGATTGTGAGGAAGGCACAAGATCGGACAGTGTTTTGTTCTGTTGTACATAGGGTCACTGTGAGTCGGAACCGACTCAATGGCACCTAACAGCAACAACAACAACGTGTGGCAAACATTTAAACTTCTTTGAACTTCAGTTTCTTCATCTATAAAATAGGGATAACGATCCTTGGCTACTTAATAAGTTTACTTTAATAAACATGAGTTGATACATGAAAAATTACTGTACAAATTGTAAGATGTTATAAACATGTAAGATGTTATTTTTAATAAACATAATGTATGTAAAAAAAAAAAAAAAGATGTGCCAAGAGCTATGCTAACAGCTCTAAATGTATCACCTCACTTAATCTTCCAAACAACTTCATGAAGTCAGTGCTTCTATTATTCCCATTGTACATATGAGGTTTACTAAGGTTTAGAAAAATTAAAGGATGTATCCAAGATTACAAAACACGTAGGAGGACAAGCAAAAGGTCTGAAATCTTGCCCATGTGCTATTCTTGCCCGTTTTTCCAGTTAGATAAATATGAAATCCAGACAGGCTGCAGAAGGCCATAGTGATAGTGAATGAAGATGGAACTATTACTAACAGTTTTCACTGTATCATTTTCCATTACTTAAGTGTCAGTTGAAACAAGGATGTCCTAGTATTTTGCAAACAAAGTCCAGTTGCCAGTTTTCTTAGTTTTCCTGAGAAAGACCATCTATCAAATAAAGTGTCAGCAAAATGGCCTCAAGATATATACTCATCAAAAGAACAGCCTGCCACTTCAACAAGAAAATAATGGATCCTCTCTAAAAGGCCAGCTGGTTGTAGGGTACTTGGGTATTTGTAAAGCAACTTCAGATAAAAGGAAAGACGTTATTTCATAAAATATAAAATGACATTTTCGCATTGTGTAAGTTTATCCTGTAGAGTATCTTCATTTATAAGTTTGTATGGCTATATTTACTCAGAAAATATTTCATGCAAAGCATGTTTTATTTATTCCAAAATAAATGTTATTTTTAGTCTTCCTTGAAGTTTCTTGGTTTTTCTTTTTTATATATCTCAGTTGTGATGTTCTTCAATCTTTATAAGCATCAATATAGCGAAGTGTTCTTAAGAGTGCATTTCTTTGAGCATGTTGGAAAATATTTTCCACAAATACATTTTCCAGTTGAACTGATTAATGCTATCTTTCACTGACAAAACTATGATCAGACTGATTTAACTCCATGGCAATGGAATTATTGAGACTGTTTTGAACCATGTGTACCATCTGTTAACCTAATCAAATAATGTTTCACTTAATTTGATCATGGATATGCAGTCTTATAACAAATTATGGATAACATTGGGAAAAATGGGAATTCCAGAACACTTAATTGTGCTCATGAGGAACCTGTACATAGATTAAGAGGCAGTTGTTCGGACAGAACAAGGAGATACCGTGTGGTTTAAAGTCAGGAAAGTTGTGCATCAGGGTTGTATCCTTTCACCATACTTATTCAATCTGTATGCTGAGCAAATCATCCAAGACTGGACTATATGAAGAAGAATAGGACACCAGGATTGGAGGAAGACTCATTAAAAACCTGCAATGTGCAGACGAAACAACTTTGCTTGCTGAAAGTGAAGAGGACTTGAAGCAGTCACTGATGAAGATGAAGATAAAAACTACAGCCTTCAGTATGGATTATACATCAACATAAAGAAAACAAAAATCTTCACACCTGAACCAATAAGCAACATCATGAAAAACGGAGAAAAGATTGAAGTTGTCAAGGATGTCATTGTACTTGGATCCATGATCAATGGCCATGGAAGCATCTTCAATAAATCAAATGATATACTCATTGGGCAAATCTGCTGCAAAAGACCTCTTTAAAGTGTTGAAAAGCAAAGATATTATTGTGATTTCTAGGGTGCGCCTGACTCAAGCCATACTGTGGTGGCTAGTGTGTTATGATGCTGGAAGCTATGACATCAGTATTTCAAATACCAGCAGGGTTACCCATGGTGGACAGGTTTCAGTGGAGCTTCCAGACAAAGACATATTAGGAAGAAAAGCCTGGTGATGTGCTTCTTGAAAATCAGCCAAGAGAACTGTATAGGTCACAACAGAGTATTGCCCAAAATAGTGCTGGAAGATGAGCTCCTCAGATTGGAGACACTCAAAATATATAAAGGGCGCAACAATGGACTCAAGCCCACCAGTGATCATGAAGATGGTGAACGACTGGGAAATGTGTTATTCTATTGTACGTGGGGTTGTCATGAGTCAGAGCTGACTCGACAGCAACTAACAACAAGCATTTACTGAAAAACAAATAAACCATGATAAAGAAAACGTATTAAATGGCAATGTTGATTCTATACCTGATGTAATTAATAAAAAAGAGATTTGTTCCTATGTAATTAAGAATCATTCATCCCTTGATGCCAATGCTCTCTTAAGCAGGGCAGGGTTGTGTGGCAGTTGTTAAGGGCATTGACTCTGGAGTTAGGCTGCTTAGGTTTGGAGTCTGGATTGAGCACTTACTATCTGTGTGGCAGATTGTGTAACTTTACCTTTCTCAGTTCTGTAAAATGAGGATGATAGAATCCATTTTATAGGTCGCTTCAACGATTAAAAAACTCAATGTAAGTAAAGTCCTTGAGAACATGAGCATTCACATTTTAACCGTTAACCAGTATTATTATTCATCCTGCAGTTACTTATTAAGTAGAAATATTTAGTCAGGTTCTAAAGTGTCAAAGAAATTAAAACAAAGCTCCTACTCTCAGTGAGCTTGGCTTCCAATAAGGATGGTGGATATATGCACACAAATATAATAAATGGCATGCAGGGTAACAGATACGTGACAATTTTGCTGCAGAGAGGAATAAATAACATACATGGGACAGAACAGCTGACTATGGGAAAGATAAAATGTCTGTTTACTTGAAAAACAGATTGTTTTTTGCACCTCTTAAAAGAGAAGAATGAAATGCTTCATGGAACTCCAAGTTGATTGTTAAATCAGAGTAAATTAAATTATGCTATAAAACCAAGTTGAGTGATAATAGAATAGATTAAGAATGGAAATAGAAAATTGAAAATTTGGCAATACCGTTGCATCTGGGGACCAGGGTCAGAAGTTATGGAGAATATAATGAGACCATGCTTATTGAAAAATATGCTTTCCAAAAAGGAAAAGAATTGTTCACCTGGAAATCCTGGGGAAAGAATGGTTTTCAGTACTGATGAGAGTAGCTTTACCCTCAAATGCCAGTTTTATCTCAAGCAGATGACAAGTCCAAACATGTGTCTGCAAAGGAAGTGGAAAATCACTCATTTTTTTTTTTAGACTGAGGTCTTCAGCAGGCAATGAACAGTGTTTAATGCCATATGGAGGTAATTTAATATGAATTTTGCAACACTTGAACAAGCATCATCACCAAATCTGCTAAATGGAGTTTCTGATTTTGTTTCTAACCTGATGATTTAGCTGTGCAATGGTGCTGTCACCAGATGAGATTAATCACAATAATGATGCATCTTTCTGCTAAGGACATTATCTTAAATCATTTGAATACAGCCCAAGAGAAAAGGTTTCTAGTTAAACTTTCTAAATGTTACAAAACGGTTATAAAGCATGTGCTGTTGGAAATAGGCATTATTTTTATTTCAGTTTGGGAAGCATATGGCAAAATGATTATTAATGGATGCTGAAGTGATTTAGCAAACATATACACACAAAGAATATCTCAAGAGAAATAGAAAATAATGATATCCTACGATACCCATTTCACCTTGTTTGTATTATGTTCATACGACCTTAGTTAACTCACTTAAACATTGAGCCTTAGTTTCCTTATCTGTAAAACAGAAATAATATCCATATCATAGGATTTTTATAAGGTAACATGTTAAAAGACTTGGTAGCCTAAAATAGTAGTTCTTCCTCTTTTTTTGTTTTTTGCTTCTTCTTCCCTCTACTCCCTCACTTTTCTTCTTCCTCTCCTTCCTGTCTTTTCTAGTCAACCTCTTTTTCTTCTTTTTCTATTAGTCATCATTTTACCAGGTCACATACACGCACACACGTACACACACACACAAACACACACATACCACACATATGTATAATTTATAACTTTAGGATGACTTATAAACTTGCGTCGGCATCAAATACCTAAAGCTAAACTAAAAATTACTCCGACGGTGCTGAAGTTTTAGGATCCAGTTTTTCTCCATTTTCATATAATGAGATGGTTTATCCTAAAATATCTACATACCAATCAGAACCATATAATCTCAAATTGACACTATAAGCACATGAACTTTTATTTCCCTACGTTTTAATAATAACTAATTTGAAGCTATTGTGTATAAAATGTGGCTTTAAATATTCAACTGGCACTTAATTGCAATCACACAATGCACCTTCTTTCTTCACAACAGTATTGTGGAAATTAACTCAAAAAAAATCCAAAACTCATTGCAGATTCTCAATGCTATTGAAACGGTATATAATGAAAAGCTTGGGAAATACCCTTCTTGAAATTTCAACTGCAAAACAAGTTTCATTTTCAAGTTTTTTTGGCTATACTTTTTTGCAATGTTTTCCAGTTGGTAAATGATGGTAGGCATAGTGCTTAATTTAGCATCACAAATAGAGACTATGAGGAGGATGAGGTCAAGATGACCTAAAATGAAGGGCTAATTAAAAAAAAAAAAAAAAAAACCTCTTAGAAAAACAACATTTAAAAAAATCTTAATCATATACATAATACATTTCATGCCTCTTCGTTGAAATAAAAAGAATGAAGTTAATTTCAGTTCTCTCTAAAACATTGTAAAGTTTCAACGGTTGCTTTTTTGTAAATAAGGTGGGATAATGATCATACTAGGCTGTCCCTGGGTGGTGCAAATGGTTAAGCACTCAACTACTAGCCTGAATATTGGCAGCTGGAACCCACCCAAGCCTGGCAATCTGCCTCTGAAAGGTCGCAGCCATGAAAACCCTATGGAGCAGCATTACTCCGCACACATAGGATGGCCATGAGTGGGAATTGACTTGACGGTAACCACCAACTACTGTGATTACACTATAGAACAGCACATTATTACAGCTTAATAGTCAAGGAGGGACCTAAATGTGAGAGAATGAGGTTCCTTCATAGGATAAAGCCTCTTGAGAGTGATTAGAGCTGATTTCTTGATTACTTGTAGGGAGAGGGGAACAACGATGTGCGGTGTGTATGCTCCAGTTGCTTTTTATGTCCTTGCCTGGGTTTTCTCATCTATAAAAATGATAATGATAATAGTCTCTATCTACTCTCAAGTTTCTGTAAAGACTTTCTCATGAGTTAAAAAAAAAAAAAAAACCCACACGGAACTATGCCTGTTACATAAGCAAGGATAAGCAGTAGAAGGACGAGTGTTGCTAGGCAGAAATGAATGTGCAGTTTCTATATGGCTTCATATGTTTTTTAGGATAAGCCTTCCTCACACCCTCGTCACACCTGCCCTTCCTTCCTTTCTATTCTTCTGCTTCTTCTCATCTTTCCTCCATGCCTTGGCCATCCAGTGGCTGTGGCCACTTTATTTTCCTGTCTCACTCTCTCACTTGCTGATTCTGAATTTTTTAATTTCTCTCCCTGAATTCTCATCCTCTCTCTCTCTTTTTCTCTGTCTTTATCTCTCCACCTTTGCTCTTCCAGTTTGTTGTTGTCTTCTTTTGAATCAAGTTGAAATCTTCATGAGCCATGTCCTAAGTGAACTGGAAGATGATATGATGTTCACCAGAGCGACTGACCTTGAAGCACCAGTGGTGACAGGAGGGTGTTTTCCAGAGCTGCCCTTCAGGGTTGTGGTAAAGGGGTCACAGTGGTACTTCCAGGGCTGCCCCAAGGAGAAAAGCACTGACTTGTTGGGATCCTATGACCTGGGGCACTTGCGTATTCTGTAGACATCTTTAACCTCACTGAGTAGGATGCTGGCTAGAGGTCCGCTGCCAGTTATGGTAATTATTGCACTACTCACTAAGTTATAGTGAGGTGCCAAAATACCAGCGAGTTTGACTTTTCCTCAACTGAGAGTCACAAAGCTGAAAGGAAAGTTTCAGGCAGGCTGACTTCACGGTTTTTTTTTTTTTTTAATTTTTATTTTTTACTGAATAACAAATAGAATCTTACATAATATTCATAGCTAAACCTTGTTAAATATGTACTCTATGTACTAGGCGCTATAGCAACCACTTTAAAAGTACCATGGGAGTCCCTGGGTGGTGCAAACGGTTAAGCCCTTGACTACCAATGGAAAGACTGATAGTTTGAACCCACCCAGAGGCACCTCAGAAGAAAGGCCTGGCGATCTGCTTCCAAGAGGTCACAGCCTTGAAAACCCTAAGAAGTGCATCCTATGTAATCTTCCTACAATGCTAGGAGGTATTATTTTTATTTTACACATGAGGAAACTGAGGCTTAGAGGATTTATACAACTTTCCCAAGTTGACACAGGAGCCAAGTGTCAGAATAACAATGCAAACCCAGGAAGTCTGCTCCCAGGGCTTAGATTCTTAATCATTGATAGTGTGACGAAGAGGTTTTGTAAGACTACAGCTACAGGGTCCCTTCAAAGAAGTTCAGAGCTGGGTCTTCAATAAGATTTCTATTCAGCTAGAAAATATAGAGCTATTCATCCAAAATACTGCGTAGATCTGTGTTGGAAACTGTATACATTTGCACATACATGCTCTTTCTCATTTGTATAAAACTATTAATTCAACTCAATTTTCTCTTTTAATCTCCCTAAGTTTTCTTAACTAAACTGACCCCAATGTACGTAGTTTCTTGGCAGGGTGTGTATCCAAAAAGCAACTTATACTTAAATAGCAATCCATTGATGAGAACTCTCGTTATATTCTCAGCTGTATTAATATTTAATGAGCCAAATGCAGGCAAGTGTCTGGATATCGCTGACTCATCTAGCCTCCTGACGTCCATCTCCAAGGATGTCATGGTCCTACCAGGCAGCAAAAACAATTCTCTGGAGAATGACCACCTTTGAGCACCCTTCTAAGCCTTTCTGAAGGAAATCATTACAGACAAAGAAAGCATTATTTTTAGATAGAAAAGGCCTTTTTTCTTAAGAGTTTGTTTTGGGCTTTGATTTTAAGTGTTTTGTTTATTGTCGTGCACAGAGTAGCACAGTATCATTCACATGTTTTCTGAATATTAAGTACAATGCAAAATCAAAAAGATATTCTTGAAGGGAAGCAGAGAATGAGAATCAGACACAAGGTTTCTAAATTATAGGTAGAACCAAGGTACCTATATACTTTCACAGTCATTTTTTGTATGCTTCATTGCCTCGCTAGCTCTTCTAGGGAAATTGGTGGCATTGACAATGGGAAGTACTGTTTTATCTGCCTTCCATATGTGAAGACAGTCTATTTGAAGGGAAGAAATATCGGAAAATGGGACTCCATTTCTGAAGAGATTTAGAACTATAAAAGTTATATCACCAGGAAATCCTTCAGATGCTGTAGGGACTTTGTTATTTCTTCAGTAAGACTGATGTATCTACAAAGAAATTTAGAAAGAAAAAAAAGACCTAGAAAACTAAAAATAGCTTACATTTGGGAAAATTAAACCTCAAATTTCTCTTGTATCTATGACTTCAAGTGTATATTTCATCTTACTGTAAAACATTATAAAACTTTATAGTAAATAGACTAAATTAATTAATGTGGTGGAAACATAAATGGAAATGTGGACTATGGTCAAGTGTTACATAAAAAACATAATGTTCAAAAACTTATACAGATCTATAAACCAAAAAGGGAGATTAAAGATGAAAAAAATATATTTTAACAAATTACTAGACCATGAGAAATGTTTCTTATTTTCAGGTAAATCATGACTGCCAATTTGTCTCAATATTGTTGTCTGTCTCTTTTTAATGTGACATTTATAGATCATAAAGGTATAAGAGTACTCATTACAAGAAGCCAGAAGAGAGATCCAAATTTTAAAAGGTGGCTTCTTCTTCCTAAGCTTAACTCTTCGTTATTCAACTAGCTGTGCTTGCAAACTTGAGTGAGAAAATGATTTTACCAGAAATTTATTAATTGCATACTCTTTAATTTGAATATTCAGATAATGTAATTTATTGGCAATTATAATGCACGTGTAAAATGGAGCTTTAGAATACAATACCCATTGTATTGAGTTGATAGGACTCGTGGAGACTCTACAGGACGGAGTAGAATTGCCCCATAGGGATTCTAAAGCTGTAATCTGCAGACTGCCACATCTTTCTCCCACGGAGCAGCTGGTGGGTTTGAACTGCTGACCTTTCAGTTAGCAGCTGAGTGCTTAACTGCTGTGCCACCAGGAGTCCTAGACTACCATGTTGTTGTTGTTACGTGCCATCGAGTTGGTTCCGACTCATAGCGACCCTGTGTACCACAGAACGAAACACTGCCAGGTCCTGCACCATCCTCACAATCATTGTTATGCTTGAGCCCATGGTTGCAGCCACTGTGTCAATCCATCTCGTGAGCGTATTCCTCTTTTTCTGCTGACCCTGTACTTTACCAAGCATGATGTCCTTCTCCATGCACCGATCCCTTCTGACAACATGCCCAAAGTATGTAAGACGTAGTCTCGCCATCCTTGCTTCTAAGGAGCATTCTGGTTGTACTTCTTTCAAGACAGATTTGTTCGTTCTTTTGGCAGTCCATGGTATAGTCAATATTCTCCGCCAACACCATAATTCAAAGGCATCAATTCTTCTTCAGTCTTCCTTATTCATTGTTCAGCTTTCGCATGTACATGATGAGATTGAAAATACTATGGCTTGGGTCAGGCGCACCTTAGCCTTCAAGGTGGTATCTTTGCTTTTCAACTCTTTGAAGAGGTCTTTTGCAGCGGATATGCCCGATGCAATGCACCTTTTCATTTCCTGACTGCTGCTTCCATGGACGCTGATTGTGGATCCAAGTAAAATGAAATCCTTGGCAAAGTCAATCTTTTCTCCATTTATCATGATGTTGCTTACTGGGCCAGCTGTGAGGATTTTTGTTTTATGTTGAGGTGTAATCCATACTGAAGCCTGTGGTCTTTGATCTTCATCAGTAAGTACTTCAAGTCCTCTTCACTTTCAGCAAGCAAGGTTGTGTCATCTGCACAATGCAGGTTGTTAATGAGTCTTCCTCCAGTCCTGATGCCCCGTTCTTCTTCATACGGTCTAGCTTCTTGGATTATTTGCTCAGCACACGGATTGAATAAATATGGTGAAAGAACGCAACCCTAACACACACCTTTCCTGACTTTAAACCACGCAGTATCCCCTTGTTCTGTTCAAACAACTGCCTCTTGATCCATGTACCGGGTCCTCATGAACACAATTAAATGTACGGGAATTCCCATTCTTGGCAATGTTATCCATAACTTGTTATGATCCACACAGTCAAATGCTTTAGCATAGTCAATAAAACACAGGTAAACATCTTTCTGGTATTCTCTACTGTCAGCCAAGATCCATATGACATCAGCAGTGATAGCCCTGGTTCCACGTCCTCTTCTGAATCCAGCCTGAATTTCTGTAAGTTCCCTGTCGACATACTGCTGCAGCCACTTTTGGATGATCGTCAGCAAAATTACTTGCATATGATATTAATGATATTGTTCAATAATTTTTGCATTCTGTTGGATCGCCTTTCTTGGGAATGGGCATAAATATGGATCTTTTCCAGTCTGTTGGCCAGGTAGCTGTCTTCCAAATTTCTTGGCATAGACAAGTGAGCACTTTCAGTGCTGCTTCCGTTTGTTGAAACATCTCAATTGATATTCCGTCAATTCTTAGAGACTTGTTTTTTGCCAGTACTTTCAGACTACATTAGACACAATAAATCTTTAAAAAATATTTATTTAAAAATCTACTTTGTAACCTTTTTGATGTTCATTTCTGATCGTTGCATGAAGAGAAAATGCAATTAATAGAGCCATTTTGTGGTATGAAATCACTTCCCTTATGTTTATAACGACCAAAAAAAGATTAACATTGCTTTCAGAAAAGCTACAAGGCTTTTAGAAAATTATTCATTGTATAGAGAAGAATAATTAGTTTTTATTTTGTACATGGCATAAGTAAAATATTCCATGGTACCATATTAAATATAACCTATTGGATCCTTATAGTCTAGAATTTGTACTTGAAATATTTATATCTCTGTTTAGCTCACTCCTATGTATATGTATATGTGCACGCACGCACCACACACACACATCAAGTATATTAATTAATTTGGCATTTTATGATATTATTAACCCTTTAAGCATCCAATTGGTGGTGTTTTTATCTTGAGTGTGTGATATGTCTTCCTCCCTATTTAATAGTAATTGGTATGTCTTGGCTTGGCATTGAAACAATACATTTAACAACCAATAGATGGCGCTTGAAGTATTCTAAACATTTTCTTTATCTTCTGAATTCCATTGTGTATTATTATTTCCAAAAGTAAACGACAATTTCTACACTTAAATACATTTTTAAAGTGCACATTCATGTCTATGTTAAACAATCTCAAATATTAAATTAAATTTAATTGTTGTATGCCTGTTGAAAATTTATCATCCTAATATGAGCCAATGCCTTCCTTCTCTACCATGTTGTAACTTATTAGTGTGGCATTCAAAGACATTTTACCATCTCCTACTAGGATTTCTGGGGGAGTCTGTAAGCTTTCTTGGTAGGTACGGACGTCTGCAGAGATTTCATTTTTGGTAGTATTTTCCTACTTGCGTGATCCTGGTGGAGTGAGGATTACTGAGAAATGCAATTAAGTCTTTTCATTAGCGCCCCTCACCTGGATTTTTCTAAAGCCAACTTCAGAAGTAACCTTTTCATTCTCTGTAATAAACAAGCCCATAAAATGGTCAACGAATCACGCAGAGTAAAAGAAAATGCATGATAGCACTTCCTCACAGACTGCAGTGAACAGAGTAATCCTTTTATAGGATGGGACTAATTTCTCTCTAAAATGGACTAACAATGGACTTGATTATGTAGACTTGGTACAAAAAAAGATCCCATGGAGCTCAGTGGGAATGCCTCATACGTAGGAAGCCAAACTAGCACTTTATCTGTTTAGTTAAGTAAGATCCGGTGTCAGTGGCTTAATCTTTGTCATTTTTACTTTTTTTTTGCAATTGCATCAACTGTCTCACAAAGCCAGGTGATATTTTCAGAGAAGTGTTATCAGCATGATGCAGCATCAAACATTACAGCTATTCTGTCTTCAGATTACACCCCGTCACTTTTCAAAGCTCTGTCTTAAAACTGTTGAAGAAACCATTGCTTTCATTTGAAGCAAATTGAAAACATTGATTTATGAAAATTCAGCACCTAATTGAAACTTACATATATAACTAGAGAAGACTATATTCAATCTATTGCTTATGCATAAAATAATAAAAATGTTTAAGCTGTAAATATGTTGACAATACATTGACTATTTCGTTTATATTGGCCATCACCATGACGTAAATTTATACACACATATGTTTATTTATATGCATATATCCTAATGATTTCTTTCATATAGTACATATGAAATGTGATAGCGTACCTGAAGAGCCTAGTACAGCACCTGGTTATTTTTTTGAGTGCCTACTATATGTCAGGTACAATATTTAGCTCTTCATTCACTGCTTTATTTTGAAGGTAGCAGGACAGTCAACCAAAAAAATGTTAAATATACTTTTTTTAACAATAATGCTTGCACAATATCCCCACCACTATCTCACTGTATTGAAACCATTCTTTTTTAATAAAAAATCCTCTACAAATATTCCTCCTCGTAAGAATACTGAACGTCCTAGAAATCAATGTTTAAAAGTGCTCATAGTCCCCAAACTTCCTATAGCCACACTAGCTTTATGTATTATATAAGGAACAGGGAAATTTTTAAAATTCTTTCAAGAATACTAGATGTGTTTTCATGAACTCTGTGATACCTGCAATTAAACTGAGGCATTTCCTTAATGTACCTAAGGATGTTTGGAGTGAGTATATAAAGGGGAATACATTTTTTTAAAAGTGTTCCCAACTGATACAGAGACTTCAGAATTCTACAAGCAGAAACTCTTATGGAATAATGCACTGCAGCCTACAGATATTTTTATCTTTGATACAACAGTGTGACCCTTGAAGTTTGTAGGATCCAGAATGACAACATTCATGTTGATGTCTGCATTTTAGTCTTAAAGATGTTTCTTTCTTCTGAAAATTGATAGGTTCCCTTTTCCAACAAGGAAACAAGTAAACCAGGAACAGTGCTCTTGTTTAGCCTGGTAGGTACCAATTTCAGAGCACAGGGCATGGAATTGTACAAAAGTATCACAGTGAATATTCAGATGTTATACCACAAGGGTGTTAAATAAGTGTTTGTTCAAGTGAGTGAATGAATGAATAAATACACTATAATCTCAAGAACTGTATATTTTGCCAAACTGGGTAACAGAAAGTAAGTCAAACTAAGAGAAAATAGGAAATTTGAATAAGAATGTTTAATTCAATTTACAATAACAAAAAAAAAGGCAATGTCAAAATAAACCCATAAGTCTTCTGTAAATCACAGGGAGAAAAAAAAATGTACATTAGAGATGTTTTCCTGTATGTGTTATTATGAACTCAGACTCGTGGTTTGCGAGCTCTGAGTTTTGTCAGGGGCCCAACAAATTATAGTTGGTGACCTTCAGTAAGTTACTTAACTTCTCAAACCCTCAGTCATCTTACTTGTATAATAATTTTACCTACCTGATAGGAGTGTTGTGGCAATTAATTTTTAAAAAGCATTTGATGAATATAAAATGGGATAATTACTGTGGAAGATAGATGGTCATTCCTCAATAAGTTAAACATAGAATCACCATATGACCTAGCAATTCTGCTCCTAGGTATATACCCAAAGGAATGGAAAACAGGTGTTCAAATGGAAACTATGCATTAATGTTCACAGCAGCACTATTCACGATAGCCAATAGATGGAAGCAACTCAAATGCAACTGATGAATGGATAAACAAAATGTGGAATAGTATTCAGCAGTAAAAAATAAAATACAATAAAATACTGCTACATGCTACAGCATGGGTGAACCTTGAAGACATTATGCTAAGGGAATGAAGCCAGACGCAAAAGCCACTTTTGACGAGATGATATTTGTACAAAATATTCGGAATAGGAGAAATCCTTTAAGATAGAAAGCAGATCAGTGATTGCCAATGGCTGGGAGAGAAGTAAATGGGAAATAACTGCTTAATGAGTACAAGGTTTCTGTTTAAGGTGATGAAAAATTTCTAGAACTAGGTAATAGTGATGGTTGCACAACATTTTGAATGTACCTAATGCCACTGAATTACAGAGTTTACAATGCTACTTTTATGTTATGTGTGTTTTACCACAATTAAAAAACTAAAAATCAAATAAAAATAAAAACTAATAAAGAAAAATGTACATATGCTAAACATTCGGGGCTCTCAGCATTGACCAATGGACACAGTTTTGAGGTTTCCAGAATTTTCTATGATCTGCTACATATGTGAACATTAAGAATCACTCAAAATTTGGTAAAAGAGTCTAATTGAATAAGTTAAAATGATGTCTTAGCTTCAAATCTTATTTATACATTAGCTTTCTGGTCAATACTGCATAGTGTGGATTTCAAGTTCTAGTAGAGTTTTGGTAGTGGTTGATAATAATAATAATAATAAATATCTTGTCTCAGAAAAGAAATTTTGTCCATTAAGTTTGATCATGTAGAAAGTAGACTTCAAGGATGATATACAGAATCAGTTATGTTTTGTTTAAAACAATTATTGTTCTACAGTCTGTTAGAGCTAAAGAGAAGTTAGAGATCACTTAACCCAACTACCTCAAATTTTAGATGAAAACACCAAGGCCCAGAACTATCAAATAATTTGCCTAAGATCGGTAAATGAGGATATGTGAAATTTTGATGCTGCCAGTTGGCTCTGACTCATGGTAACCTTACGTATAACAGAACAAAATGTTGCCCAGTCCTGTGCTAGCTTCACGATCGTTGGTATGTCTGAGATCACTGTTCAGGCTATCGTGTCAGTCCATCTCATAGAGGGTCTCCCTTGCCTTTGCTGGCCTTCCATTTTACCACACATGTCATCCTTCTCTAGTGATTGGTGCCTCCTGATGAAGTGTCAATGCCAGGTAGTCAGACAACGTCCTGCTGTAAACCATAAGGTTTTCATCGGCTAATTTTCGAAAGTTTATTGCTAGGCCTTTCTTCCTAGTTTGTCTTAGTTTGGAAGCTCCACTGAAACTTGCCCACTGTAGGCAACATTGCTGGTATTTGAAATACTGGTGGCATAGCTTCTAGCATCATAGGAGTAGTCAAGCCACCACAGAAAGACACATTGACAGACAGGTGGTGGTTGATACTGTCTATAAAGTTTGTTGTCAAAAATATTGTCAAGTATCATGAAAGCAGAAAGCTGATCAGAGGTTGCCTGGAGTGGGGGCTCGGGGAGGAGACTGATGACAAAGGGGTACAAGGGAACTTTTGGAGGTGATGGAAATAGTCTATATCTGGATTATTAGGGTGGTTATATAACTGTATACTTTCGTCAAAAACATCTGGAACTGCATACTTTAAATTGATTAATTATGTAAGGGATACCTCAATAAAACGGATTTTTTAAATAAAAAAAAATACATATTGTCAAGTAACTAACACACTCCTAATCCCTACCTGCCACATTATTTAATGAAGCTTGTGGATCAGGGTGGTAGAGAGGTCTGTTACATACACAATACTTGGAAATAAATTCCAACATTTTTATACTTTGATGCCAAAACACTAATAATCAGAGGCAGATGGGATAAGAAATATATTTCCTGATTTTCAACGGTCTTTCTCCTATTTCAGAAACTGATGTAAAACATAATTTTATAATCTAATTATTCTGACATTTGCCCTCTGCCTAATCCATGTGCTTTCATAACCCCACCACCACGCACTGTGTTGATGTGCTGCCCATAAAACACTCTTGTTTGCAAACCTGGCTCATTTAGAAGAATATTCTTGTCTTACATCATTCCCTAATGGAGAAAGTTCTCAGATAGCATCTCAAGAACATGAAACACTGGTTTTCACTACCCTGGGGCTGTTGATAGAAATGTCTAATAGCTCACTATGATCTGCAATCTGATTGGCGGGTATTAATAATTGGATGATTCAAAACAAAAACAAGAAATGGTGGAATCTGCCCCTGAAGTCACCAATCATTTCTAAATAACACAGGTCATAGAGTAGCGATGTTCCTACACCTTCTGCCTCTGCCCCTCCTGCTGGCACTCTCCTTAGTGTATGACACAGCCTTGTACATAGCTATCCCTCAGTAAAGGCTTACATAGTGAACAACTGAACTATGAACAGGTAATATCCTCGTAAGGGAAAATAAAGTATATAGCCTGTGATCTTCTCTGTTATCTTACAGTCATATCCCAATTTCTGGTGTATATATGGTGCTCAGAACTGCACACTCTCCCATCTGGTCCTTGGTCTTGAAATATATTTCATATATATATATTTTTTTCTTTTTTTGGTGAAAATATACACAGGAAAATCTGCTCCCATTCCAAAGTTTCTAGACATAATGTTCAGTGACATTGGTCACATTCTTCACATTGTGTCAACATTCTTGTTATTTCTGTTCTAGTTGTTTTACGCCCATTAACTTAAACTCCCTGCCCCCCAACCTTCTCATCTATGCTTTAAATAGCTGTTTTGCAGTTGGTCTTACATAGATTTTTTTTTAAGGAACACAATACTCAAGGGTGACAATCTTACTTTTTGAGCTAAACTGTTACTTAATTTAAAGATGATTTCAGGGGATAGTTTCAGTTCAAGATTTGAAGAATTATTCAGGGGTCCCATCTTGGAGATGCCTCCAGCCTCAATACATCCAGTAAGTCTAGATTCTTTAAGAATTTGAAGTTCTGTTCCACATTTTCCTCCCTTTCTGTCAGGATCCATTTATTGTGTCCCTGATCAGAATGTTTGATATTAGTAGCCAGGCACCATCTAGTTTTTCTGGTCTCAAGGTAGAAGAGGCAGTGGTTCATGGAGGCAGTTAGTCCTATAGCCCAGTTCTTCCTCTGATTCTTGGGTTCCCTTCTGTCTATTCTGTTCCAGACAAATAGAGACCTATAATTGTATCTTAGATGGTTGTTAGTAAGCTTTTAAGACCCCAGACACTACTTACTATACTGGAAGGTGGAACATAAACTTTAAGAACTATATTATGCCAATTGACTAGATTGTCCCAGGAGACCATGACCCTAAGCCCTCAAACCAAGAGAACTAATCCCATGAGGTGATTGGTTATGTCTAATTAGTATCAACATCTCTATACCCTTCCTTTTTTGGTTGTTCTTACTGTTGCAAAATTATGTAACCTAGCATTTGCCAGTTCATCCTTTTTTTCTTATGTAGAACTTATTGACATCAATTGTATTAGTCAAGCTGTGCAAACTTCACCCACATTCAGTGCTACCTTTCCCTCTATCATAAAAAGTGACAACCACCTAGGGAATACTTCCTCCTCTCCCTCCCAGCCCCTAAAAAAAAAAGTTGCCATTAAGTCCATTCCAACTCACAGCGATCCTATAGGACAGAGTATAACTGCTCCACAGGGTTTCTGAAGAGTGGCTGGTGGATTCCAACTGCCGACCTTTTAGTTAGCAGCCAAGCTCTTAACCATTGCACCACCAGGGCTCCACCCCCACCCCCTGGTAACCACTAATGAACATTATTCTCTGTATAATTACTTATTCATTTCATTTCATAAAAACTAGAGCATATAATATTTGTCATTTTGTGATTAACTTATTACACTCAACATAATGTCCTTCATGCTCATTCATGTTGTTAGATGTTTCAGGAACTCATTTTTCTTTATTGCTGAGTAGTATTCCATTGTATATATGTATTAAATTTTGCTTATCCATTCATCCATTGATGGCCATTAGGTAGTTCCCAGTTTTTGCTATTGAGACTCATACTGCAATGAACATAGGTCTGTTCATGCCACTTCTCTTAGATCCCTAGTGTATCTAGGAATTGTTTGGTCATATGGCAGCTCTTCCTCTACTTTTTTGAGGAACCACCATATTGTTTTCCACAATGACTATAGCATTTTACATTCCCACGAGAAATGGATGAGGGTTCTAATTTTCCCACATCCCCACCAACACTTGTTATTTTCCGTTTTTTTGTTGTTGTTTTTTTATCTTAGCCATCCTAGTGGGAGTAAAGTATCTCCTTGTGATTTTGATTTGCATTTTTCTGATGGTTAATGATGTTGAGCATCTTTTCATGTGTTTTGGCCATTTGAATATCCTTTTTGGTGAAGTGTCTGTTCATATCTGTGTCCATTTTTTGATTGGGTTATTTGTCTTTTTCTTAAGTTGTAGAAGTTTTATATATTTTAGATATTATATCCTTATCAGTCATATTGTTCCCAAAGATTTTTTTCCTAGTCTACAGGTTGTCATTTTACTCATTTGATAAAGTCTTTTGATCAATATAGGAATTTAACTTTTATAAGGTCCAGTTATCGATTTTGTTTTCCCTTGTTCGTGCATTCGTTGTTGTGTTTGATAATCTATCATTGAAAAAATAAGGTCCCAAAGCTTTGCTCTTGTATTTTCTTCCAAGAACTTTATGGTTTTAGATTTAAAATTTAAGTTCTTGATCCATTTTGAATTAGTTTTTGTGTATGGCATGAAGTACAGATCTTGCTTCATTTTTTGAATGTGGAAATCCAGTTTTCCAGCACCATTTGTTGAAGAGACCATTACTTCTCCATTGAATGAATTTGGCTCCCTTGTTGAAAATCAATTGACCAGAGATATTTGGATTTATTCCTGAGTTTTCAATTATATTCCTTTAGTCTGTGTGTCTATCATTAAGCCAGAACCAGGCCGTTTAAATACTGCAGCCGAGTAATATGTTTTGAAGTTGGGAAGTGTAAGGCCTCCTACTTTGTTCTTCTTCGAAATTGCTTTGGCTATTCAGTCTTTTCATATATAATTGAGAATTTTTTTTTTTTTCCATTTCTGTAATGAATGCTTTTGGAATTTTGATAGGGATTGCATTGTATCTGTAGATTGCTTTGGGTAGTATTCACATCTTGACTAATCATTCCCTACCTACAACTTCCTAAAGGCTAAATTAGGAGCTTACTATATTATATTCTAGAACTTTCATTTTGTATTTTTTACATTTAGCTCTGTGAATCATCTGGAATTGATTGTGTGTATTAGGTGAGATAGGAGTTCATTTAATTTTATGATTTCCTTATGTATATCCAGTTATTACAACATTTATTGAAAAAACTATTTTCCCTTATGTTTTACAGAACAACCTTGGCTAAAAATCAAATGTTTACATTTGTGTGGGTCCATTTCTGAGCTTTCAGTCTGTTCTATTTGTCTCTTTGTCTGTCCTTTCAATAATACTAAAAAAAATCCATTGTCATCAAGTCGATTCCTACTTATAGTGACCTTACAGGACAGCTAGAATTGTCCCATTGGGTTTCCAAGGAGTGGCTGGTGGATTTGAACCTTTTGGTTATCAGCTGTAGCTCTTAACCACTGAGCCAACAGAGCTCCTTCACTAATACTACATGCTTTTAATTACTATATCATTATTCTTGATGTGTGTAGGGTAAGTTCTGTCTTGGCCGTATTTGGCCCTTTGAACTTTCATACAAATTTAAGCATTGACTTTCAAGTTTCTGCTCGAAAAAAATAAAGAAAAGAACTACTTGGTATTTTGATTATAATTGCATAAAATTTATAGATCAATTTGGAGTTGAAACAATCCCAATATTGAATTGTTCAATCCATGAATATAAAAATATGAAGAAAATTATGAATAATTATATTCATAATTGCACAAGTCATGCTAATCTCTACATTGTTGCAATACAAACTTGTTGAAGTTGGAGAATTGGAGTAGATGAGTTAGAAGAATTGGAAGTGGTAGTCAAAAATG
The DNA here is from genome assembly GCA_030035585.1 of Dugong dugon. Classification (NCBI taxonomy): domain Eukaryota; kingdom Metazoa; phylum Chordata; class Mammalia; order Sirenia; family Dugongidae; genus Dugong; species Dugong dugon. The sequence goes on from CM057465.1 coordinate 14,393,222, forward strand.
GGATACTTGAATGTGAACTTTTGTAAATGATGCAGATATTGGTGATGATAAAGTCAGGGCTATAACCATGAGATTAGGGAGCTAAAAGGGGGGAGAAGAAATAATTACTGGTGATGAGAAGTCTGAGCAATTGAGAGTGCAGACTCTAGACTCAGGGTACCATTTTCAAGTTGGCAAATAAGAATAATAGAACTATACAACACTAACTATCATTGTCAGATTTAAATGAGGTAATTCATATAAAACATTAAATATAATGTGTGGCAATTATAAGTGCTCACTGTTTCAGTTTTTTAAATTTTATTTTAATTCCTTGTCTATAATAAAGGTGGACTTGTTTCTCAGGGAGCTCCCTAACCTTGTGCATACTGTTTGTTCTCATTTACACTTTCTCCACTGATTCTGAGCTAGTCAGCTTTCTGAAGGGGGGCAAATGGGATACCTGCATATGATCTATATGTTTTTAAATGTATTTAGGCAATAAACTTAGAAAATAGAACTACATATAGCTTCTCAAGTTATGTGTGAAACAAGTATACATATTCTTCCTGAAGTCAATAATAAATAACATCAGTTCAAATATATTTTTAAAAAAACTATTAAAAATTATAAAATGAAACTCTTAATTTTCAACATATTGCAAAATAACTCTTTAAATGTAGTCTTCTATAATACACATATTCTGGAAAAATAGGATAGCATTAGTTTATTCTTTGAATAATTTTGTTCTCTCTTAAAAATATAAAACAAAAGGCAAAAATCAAAATTCCAACTTCACTGAACACCTCAATCTAAAGACTAAGAATAAAAGAATAATTTGATTTTACTTTCCAGTTACTTCACTCTAAACATCCTGATGCAAAGTAGGATTAATTTATAGTTTATGTAGTTCAGTTCTTAGAATGATGACCTTAGAGATGGACATGTTGATTAAATGTGTACTGCCATAACAGCCTTATAACCTTCTTAGAAGCATCCCGTTTATACTGAAAATTCAATGGTGCTTCAGAAAAGCACCGGAGAATTATACAGAAAGATGGGCATTCTAAAATGTAGTGGTGCAAATAAGAAAAACAACAGAGGAGGTAAGGATATAAAAATATTAGTCATAATCTACCCAGCAGAAATACAAGTAAGAAGTTTGATGGGGGGCTGCCAATTTTAAATTCTTTCTACTGTGCAAATAGCGAAATATTAGAGCCACATGTCTCAAAGTACATAACTTAAATATCTCCAGTAATTCCTGAGATCACTAGGGGGGAAAACAACCACTGTGAAAATGGTTAAATCAGGGACCAATTTGTAGAAATTAAGGCAAATATTTTGGGATTAAATTTTCCAGGAGGATGCAGGCGTGACAGATTTGGTGGTAACAATTTACTGATGTGCATGATTATTAGCTAGGATTGTTCTTCTTCCTGACCACATTTAAGGAGCTAGCTCTGAAGCAAATAGCAGCCCTGCCTGTGGTACATACTAGGACCTTTACCTGCAACTGGAAGGGAGGAACTAAACATGTCCTGCTCACCCACAGGTACATTGATCGCGAACTGCCAGCTCCATTACCCTCAATCCACTGGCAAGGTCATGTTTGATCCATACTTAAATATTCCTTAGACCTTTCAGCATTATGCCAGATTGGTGACCACCCTGTGACTAAATGCTTGACCCTTACCTGAGTTATCCAAACCTTCTCAGCCCCTCTGACATTGTCTCTTATTCATTCATTCATTCATTTGCCAAATCCTTACTAAGGGACATTAACGTGCTAGGCACTATGTTGGGTGCTGGGTGTACTGGTGAATGAAATAGACATTCTCCATGTCTTTATACAATTAATAGTTCTGGGATAATTATTCAGCTCCATTTGGGATTTGTATAACAAATAGGCATTTTAGTATTTCCCAAACCCGCCTGTTTACATTCCGTTCACATGATTTTGCTTTAATTTAGACCCTCACTATTTTTAGCCTCATAATCACAATGACCTCCTAACTTGGGTCTAATCCCAGGACGCTTCCAAACAATCCTTACCATTACTGCTAGTCTCATACTTGAAAAAAAGAATTAAAATCCTCCAATGACATTTAGTTGTCTGCAAAATAACTATTAAATCTTTGGCATAATTTATGACTTATAAAAGCCCATGGTGACCTGGTTTCTGCCAAGTTTATCTACTACTATTCTTTTGATCTAAGAAACATGGAAAAAACTTTTTTTTTCTATTGTATTTCCCCCAACTTAATTAGCTCTTGATCTTGGGCTAGTTATCTGGAGTCTCAATAACTCAGGCAGAAAGAATTTTAATAGACTCTTAAAGAATGAATAAAATTTACGAAAGCAGATAACTTAATAGACATAAATTGATATCAACTCATTGTGGCATTTACAAATATATTCAAGTAAATGATTACATATGACAATCACTTAAATTATTTTTTACTTTTTTATTTATTAACTCGAATGTTATAGATGATAACAGTATTGTCAGAACACAGTATTAAAAATTCATCCCAAAGACTTAGTAATTCACATACCCCATAGATGAAATCACTCTTCTGCTATTTTTTGTCTATTCATGAAGGTTCTTTGCTTAACCAAAATTAATTTGCTTTAAAGTGTAATCAATAAATATTATAAAATTAATGTACCCAAAGTCAGATTAACGGTCCTCAGAAGAATACATGATAGGCATTTGGATTCTTACTGCAAGAAGTATACTGCATGCAGCAAAAGTAATGAGACTGTTTTGTCCTGATAATATGTTAATAACTCCTAACCATGCTCACTGCTGTTTGGTTTCCCTCTCTGAGCACAGAGTCAGCACATGGTTCTCCACATTAATGGAGAGCAGCATTAGCATCCCTAATAAAGAACAGATGACTCTCCCCTTGGAAGTTTTTTTGCTGCCATAGCAGTTTCCAAGCCTCAGAAAATGATTTTGAAAAAGAAAGAAAGAGGAGGTGAAAAGTAGCTTCAGGAATAACTTAGAACTTTTCTTTCAGCAACTTTAATTTCTGAGCTCCAAATGCCCTTTCAATATCTTTCAAATTTTGACTTCCTTTATTTAATATGTCTTTATTAAAAATTTATTGTTTGCAAGGTAGTTATAAGTGCAGTGGGATATACTAACTAGGGAGGATGAGAGAGGGTAAAATATGTCATGTGGGCGTTGCAAAGTGAGAGCCCATGGGTCACAGCAGGTCTGCCAATGTTTTGTTTTTATGTCTTTTTTTTGCCTACTCAGTGTCTTAAAGGTTTGAATCAGTTGCCAACATTTAAATATTGAGCAATTTAACAAGAAATTAGAGTTATCAACTTCTGCTGAAATATTAGAAGATGTGGTAATAGTGGGCCCATGTTCCCACATGGTAACTGCCTGCTGGGAGAGTAGCTGCTGTCCTCTTTCCACAGGACTCCTCATTCCAATTGCCACAATTCTATTGGAATATACTTACCGGGTTCACAAAGTCGTGTCACTTGGCTGGTACCTGCCTACATTTGAGTTTGGGGCCATTGTCCCGGGTGTTAAAAGCATGGATATAGTTCCAGAATTATACTTCCAGGGTTGTGCTTATTCACTTACTGTGTGATCTTGTTACTTAAACTCTGTCAGCCTGTTTCCTCAACTGAAAAATGGAGAAAATAATAGTTTATAAAGGACAGGTTGTTGGAAGGATTGAATAAAATAATGAATGAGCTTAGGAAATGACAAAGAAACAACATCAGAATGTTGGATCCCTGAATGACTATGGGGAGCAGAGCATTGTTCTCAGCCCTGAAGAGTCACATAAGACAGATAAAAAGATTTTGTTTTTTAATCCTACCCCTTTTCTAAAGCCTGTTTGTTATACCAGTTTAACTTTCTACCCTAGCTAATACAGCCTTCCATGTCAATGAAAATAAAATTCCCAACCCCTTACAATGGCCCCTGGAACACCCCAGGATGGTTCTTTTCAAAGAGGCTTTGAAGGAGCTGTTCCTTTTTTCTGGAATGCTCTTCCCTCAAATCTTCATTTGGCTGGCTCTTTATCTTTGTTCAGGAATTTGAAGGTCAGGATGTTGGATAGAGCCAGATGGTACAATCTCCAAAGGAAAGTTATTAAAAACAAAATAAAACAACAACAAAGATGTGGGAGGGTAACGGCATTGTAAGAAAGTGGAGATTGCACACCTGCAGACCCGTGCAGGTGATTTGTGACCTCCCCTAGCATGAACAGCATACACTCCGGATGATTACAGAGTAAGTTGCCCTGTGGGAGAGTCCAATTTCAGTTGAGCCTGGAAAAGAAGTGAGCATACTTTGGAGATTGTGAGAATGTAGGAAAGCTCATTTGCTATGTAGAAGAGGTAGGTCCCAGGCACCCAGGAAAAAGAGTAGGAATAAATGGAAGCAAAAAAATGAAACAGATTACTTCAGAGATGAGAATTTGTGAAAGATGGAGGAACAAAGCAGCTTATCTTTTAGCAGAACCAAAGATGACTGCAGTGTGAAACACAGTGGGAGTATCAAGCTCCAAATTTCCAAATGGCAGTCTGGTACATATTTGTTACTATGTTGTTGTTAGGTGCCCTAGTGTCAGTTCCGACTCATAACGAACATACGTAGAACAGAACAAAATACTGCCTGGTCCTGTGCCATCCTCACCATTGTTGTTATGCTTGAGCTCATTGTTGCCACCACTGTGTCAGTCCATCTCATTGAGGGTCTTCCTCTTTTTCGCCGACCCTCTACTTTACCAAGTATGATGTCCTTCTCTAGGGACTGATCCTTCCTAATAACATGTCCAAAGTATATGACACATAGTCTCACCATCCTTGCTTCTAAGGAGCATTTTAACTGTATTTCTTCCAAGACAGATTTGTTTGTTTTGTTGGTAGTCCACGGTATAGTCAATATTCTTCACCAGCACCATAATTCAAAGGTGTCGATTCTTCTTTGGTCTTCCTTATTCATTGTCCAGCTTCCGCACACATATGAGATGATTGAAAACACCATGGCATGGGTTAGGCGCACCTTAGTCTTCAAGGTGACAATTTTTGCTTTTTAACATTTTAAAGAGGTCTTCTGCAGTAGATTTGCCCAATGCAATGCATTGTTTGATTTCTTAACTGCTGCCTCCATGGGTGTTGATTGTGGATCCAAGCAAAATGAAATCCTTGACAACTTCAATATTTTTCCATTTATCATAATGTTGCTTACTGGTCGAGTTGTGAGTATTTTTGTGTTCTTTATGTTGAGGTGTAATCCATGTTAAAGGCTGTAGTCTTTGATCTTCATCAGTAAGTGCTTCAAGTCCTCTTCACTTTCAGCACATACTAGGTCCTCTATGAATATTTGTTTCATAAATGAAAAATGTCAATTAAATTGCAATGTCAACCTGGACAGTGGCAATCCACTTTTCACTAGTGCCCCCAATACATTTTAGGTAAGATAATGTAAAATACTAATATCAGTGCCTGGCACATAGAAAGTGCTATGTAAAGTGTTGGCTGTTATTATTATGGCTATGATTTTTTATTATAATTATTATTATCACTAGTATTCTTACTTTGGTTTAGGGGAAAAAAAAAAAAAAAAAAAAAACTTCCTCTGGTGGAAAATAAAGACTCTCCAAAAAGAGTTAGGCCTAATCTCGATGAGTGCCATATAGAAGGAAGACTTGAGTACTTTGGCAGGACGAGCTAATTCTTAGGACTCTTACCTACATAGTAAAAGCACATTAAATTTCAATAGTTAGGAAAACTGAGCTGATTTTTTCACCAATAGAATCACCCTTGTTAGATGATAAAAGGAGGTACTTTCTTTGGTGTATTAATTCTTTCAGATGCCCATTTTGGGCGCACTATAAAAAAAAACATATATTATCAATAAAAGTAAACTGTAAGTTTTATTATGTGGGAGTCCACAATGCTTTGTATTGTAAAGACATACTTATGTTCAAAAATGTTAAAATGTCACTGGTTTGCAGCTCAGCGTTTAAGTCTTTGTTTTACTTTTTCATTATATAACTTAACCGAAAACCTATTGCCTTTGAGTTGATCCTTACTCATAGTATCCCTATGGGTCAGAGTAGAACTGCCCCATAGGGTTTCCAAGGCTGTAATCTTTACGGGAGCAGACAGCCGCATCTTTCTCCTACAGAGCACGTGGTAGGTTCGAACCACAGACCTACTGGCTAGCAGATGAGTGCTTAACCACTGTGCCATTAGGGGTTTATTCCTTTACATCAGAGATGTGAGAAACTATTGGTTGCATAAATTCCTCATTCAAATATTTTTAATGTATAAACTGACAACCTTTCAGTTAGCAGCCAAGTGTGTTAACTTTTTGCACCACCTAGGGACATTAACTGTTGATACTACCTGTGAAATAGAAAGAGTCTCACTGAATACCTTTGCCACAAGAGACCAAAGGTGATCAGATTAATAGTATCCTTCTTAAGCGGTCTCAATGACTGAAGGTATGCGGGAAGGTGATGGATCCCTATTTTGGAGCTAAAAGCCTGAGTTTGACTACATAGAATTATAGCCAGCTATTGGATGGTGCAGAGCCCTGGTGGCATAGTGGTTAAGACCTTGGCTGCTAAACAAAATGTTGGCAGTTGAATCCACCAGCCACATCTTGGAAACCCTGTAAGGTAGCTCTACTCTTAGGGTCACTATGAGTTGGAATTGACTCAACGGCAACAGGTTTGGTTTTGGGTTTTACTGGATGGTGCAGGAGCCCTGGTGATGTAGTAGTTAAAGCACTCATCTGCTAACCAGATGGTTGGCAGTTCAAATCCACCAGTCGCTCCGTGGGAGAAAGATGTGGCAGTCTGCTTCTGTAAAGATTTGCAGACTCGGAATCCCTATGGGGCAGTTCTACTCTGTCCTATAGGGTCACTATGAGTTGGAATTGACTTGATGGTAATGGGTTTTGTTTTTGGTTTATTGCATAATGCAAATAATAAAGAGTTCCACTATAACCAAGTGGTTGGTTGTTTGAACCCAGCCAGAGGCACCTTGGAAGAAAGACCTGGTGATCTGCTTCTGAAAGACATATCCTTGAAAACCTTATGGAACACAGTTCTACTCTGCAACACATAGGGATTCCATGAGTCAGAATCAACTCTACAGCAACTGATTTGGTTTTTGGTTTTGTTAGTATCATTGATTAAACCAGAGTGCAAGGATGCAACACAGAATAAAAACTTGAAACTTTTTTTAAATTTATAAACTAGTTTAATTCAAACCAAGAAACAAAGAGATTCTTGCTATTACTCTAAACTTGTTGGCTGCTGTATATCATTATTATTCTTGAGATCTTCCTATTATTTCAAAATTGTGAGCTTGATGAAGTTAAAATTAGTAAGGGGATTTGAGTCTATTTCCCCACTGGTTTTGTTTTAACCTGAATCATTTGCATATACACACTCAGGGTTTTGATTCAATAATTTTAATGTTAGTTAGGAAATGGGTAGGTTACAGTGCTAAGTTAATATCTAGAGACCACAGCAGTGTTACAACAACAAGGCCTTGGTGGCATTCCAAAGAAATAAAAGCAAAGGTAATAATGTTTGGTTAGATTCAAACTGTGTGACTATTCAGAGCGAGTTCACTCTATAGTCCTTGTCTAAAGTCAGTGCAGGTATATCCCTGTTCGTGTGTTCCTGGAAGGCACCTTACAGTCACAATTACCTACCTTCTACTCTGAGCAGTGGCTGCTGTGTCACTTCCTTCCAGCTGCCACTTTGCAGATAAGTTCATTTAGAGCCAGATCCTGTAGCAAAGAGATTCAAGAAATCATTTGTATTAGTTTTGTGATTACTGTAAAGTAATACAGTCCCAGAAAGACACATGTGGGAGGGAAAAATCATTAATAAAAATAGAAAATACAACTCATATTATTTCTGTACTTGTTCAGGCTGTTATCCATGGAAACATTTTGATGAACTTAGTCCAATTGTGTATTTCAAAGTTTTCCTATTAAAACTTAACAGAGATTAGCCGTGTGCTAATCAATCCGTCTTCACATTGCAAGCCAAAGTCCTTTAAAACCAGGAACTAAGACATCATTTGCTGCTCACTATAGTAAATGCCAATTACTGAGGACTTATTATTTGCCAAAAATTTACTAATATTAGTTCTAATTTTCATTACAAATAGGCAAGTAGCAAAAATTTTGCCCATTCTTAAGAAGAGGCTAAGGAGTTTGCTTAGTCACATGACTGGATTTAGAAGAAGAGTTCGTTTGACTCCAAATCATATGCTCTAATTGGATCATATCACTTAACATGCAGAGCAAATAGCTTGTCATTAGTAAAGTATCTAGCTTTTTATTTAGTAATGTCTGCAGCTAGGTCACCCGAAAGATCTGCTAATGAGTGCCCTTTGATGATGATGATGATGAGCTCTTATGACTATCATTTGGGATTCTTTTCTGAAAATGAGTATGTATCCTCCTTTTATGCCTATTAAGCTATATTTTAGTGTATCTTTCTTTTAGTGTTGACATGGGTAAGAATGAAGAAATAAGGGATTGACTGTCATGAAGAAGTAAAATACAACTATAATAATAGATCGAGAAGGGGAATGTGGTTTACTCTGTTGGTAACACAGCCACTTCTTCCATTCATTTAGAATATTCAATGCCCACTGTGAACTAGACTCTAGGCTAAGAACCCAAAACCAAACCCACTGCCATCGAATCAATTCCGATTCATAGCCACCCTATAGGACAGAGTAGAACTGCCCCATAGGGTTTTCAAGGCTGTAAATCTTTGCCACATCTTTCTTCTGTGGAGTGGCTGTTATGTTCCAACCCCTGACTTTACAGTTAGCAACCCAGTGTTTAACCACTGCACTACCAGGGCTCCTAGGCTAGGAAAATATGTTGATAATTAAATACAAACAGTCTAATCAAGAGACACCCATAACCTTAAGAAGGCAAATCCCCATGCTTTCAGGTAAAATTGGGTATCATTTATTTCACTATTTAACTACGTATCTATTATTTATGAGACAGTATGGCTTAGTGTAGTAAAATTTGCATAGTCTTTGGAGCCAGACAGGCCTAAGATCCAGCCACCTCTCTCTTACCCAACTAGGATAAATTGTTTACCTCCCTTAGTCCTCCATAATCTCACCTTTAAAAAGGAGATTGTAGAACTTGATTGTCGTGACATGAAATAGTGTATATAAAGAACCTGGAACATTAATGGATGCTCAATAAACTAAAAGTCAGTGGTTCGAACCCACCAGCCGCTCCATAGGAAAAAACACATGGCGTCCTTCTTCCGTAAACAGTAGAGCCTAGGAAAGCCTGTGGGGGCAGTTCTACTCTGTCACATGGGTTTGCTGTGAGTTGGAATCTACTCGACAGAACACAACAACAACAAATATCATTGTTGTTTCATAGACGGTACTTCAGACAAATTCTAGTTTAACTTTTTAATTTTTGGCAGAGAATACCAAGAATCAAAGATTTCTTGATGACATCCCTAAGTTACAAAGTGAGGCAGAGATAGCATGCTCTAGTGTGTACAGCTTGCAATCCCAATTAGTTCAAAGCTGAGTATTTTGTTTTTTTAATGAGACATCTGATGGATATAACAGCCCTTAACCAGGGCCAGTTCCTGGTTTCTCTGTCTCTCTCTCACATAGTTATTCAGAAAATTGAAAGTTATATCAGAAAATATCAAGGGAATGTAAGTAGTAGACTGATTTTTTAATTAACGAAGTCCTGGATTACTCACAGTTAGAGAAGTAGCTGGGTGTATCTTGCCTCTAAAGCTGACAACTCCCTGCTTTTTTATCTGCCTTCCAGATCTCATAAGAACAAGAACAGGCTGGGTCAGAATACCATAACTGCAGAGGTAATTCACAGCCACACATTTATAACTTAGATCTTTCTTCTGCTTCACAACCCAGGAATAGCAGTCAGCTGAAGTAAAAGGACTCTGGATCATTTGGAAATATCTGTATAACCTTGATCTCTCCACTCTCAGGGAGCTGTTCTCACTATTGTCCCTGAATGCACACTTAAATTTTGAGGCAATTTGACTCCTGGGGGTTTGGGGGAGCCATTCTTTCAGAACAAAGTTTCTCTTCTACAGACCTCTTGCTTCCATCATTAGGAAGCAGAAACCCTGACACTTCCTCAGTGGAGTCTATTAGGTGCTGCCTTTTTTATAGAGGTCATTAGATTATACATCCTTTGCTTTTTGCATTTCCTTTTGACAATTATGATCCATAACTCTTTTAAAAAAAATTATTCATATCAAATATTCAAGCCAGGCTCATCATGCCATTATACATTTTGTTGCAACATGATATGATGAAAGGTGATGTTCCAAAATTCTGAATCAATATACTGCATCCAGATTTGATTGTTAAAGCCGAATGGGATACTAAGCTTAATTTTTCATCTAAAATGCTAATATAAATGGATACTCCAATGAATAATAATGTTGCCAAGTAACAAGATTGTGTCCAGATATAATATTCTCTTTTGGTATTCATTTACGGAAAAAATACCAAAATATAACTAAGACCCATATTCAGATATGCCCTGATCTTGGAATAATCAATTCATTTTTAAAAGACTATGATAAAGAGGCATTAACATAGCCTAGATAGAATTTATGGTTATCGGACATATGAAGTCCATTTTTCAATACATTTACTAGACATTTTTGAAAACTATAGTCCTGTGTTGGGGAGAAGAAAATAGTTTTAAGATGTTAACATTATACATAGAAGAATTATGCACCAGGGTTACAAAGCAGAGAAAACTCACTTTCCCACTTCTTCCAGTATCCATATATCAAATGGTTTGGCACCCCACATATAAACTACAGGCACCCATCTGCAAAATGCATTTCCTCATTATATCTGGAAGCTGTGTCCCTTTATGTTTGATACAGAATTATAGAACTATTTCTTACCGAAAACCTTTAGTCTGGCTAACTAACACAGAAAAGATGAGGAAAAATCATGAAAGGGTAATCACATTTTATTAAGTCAAAAGAATAGGAAAAAAATTGTATTATCTATTGACATACTAGAACTTTATAGCATAAGTAGCATGAAGGAACGAAAAGGAGACTGGATTTTAAAACTCAAGTCTGCCACTAATAATTGGGTGACCTGGGACAAATCACCTAACCCCACTCAATATTTTTAGTTTTCTTATCTTGAATAATAAGTATAATCATTCCTACCTCAACCATACTGTACGACATGCTTTTAGGTTTTGTCATTAAGGAAAGAAAATCGAGCTATTTCTCAGGACTAAGCAGCTAATATCAGGCACACCGAGGAATTTAGTGCCATCCTCTGACTCCAGCAGGCAGGATCACCACATCTGCCTTCTCCAATTCAGCCCAGGGAGTAAGCAGTGATTCCAGGGACCCATGTCACATGATGTATTCCTTACCATCTCAACCTGTTTTATTATCACTTTTCCACTTTACGTTTTTTCCTCTCTTAACAGTACCATTTACATTCAAGGATTTCTGTTTTAAAAGAGGAGACATATAAGGGTGGTTTAACTCACTGAAGATGGAAGGAATACACAGAGTCACTGTGCCATAATTGGTTAACTTTCAACCATTTGAGGAGGTAGCATATGACCAAGAACTGATGGCACCGAGGAAGAATTCCAAGCTGCACTGAAGGGAATGGAGAAAAACAAGCCTCCAGGAATTGACGGAATACCAACTGAGATGTTTAAACAAACGAATGCAGCGTTGGAAATGCTTGCTCATCTATGGTAAGAAATTTGGAAGACAGCTACCTGGCCAACTGACTAGAACAGATCCATATTTGTGTCCATTCCAAAGAAAGGTGATCCAACCAAAATAAGGAAATTATCAAACAATATCATTAATATCACAAGCAAGTAAAATTTTGGTGAAGATCATTCAAAAGTGGTTGCAGCAGTAGGTCAACAGGGAACTGGCAGAAGTTCAAGCTGTATTAGAAGAGTACATGGAATGAGGGATATCATTGCTGATGTCAGATGGATCTTGGCTGAAAGCAGAGAATACTGGAAAGATACTTACCTGTTTTTACTGACTATGCAAAGGCATTTGACTGTGTGGATCATAACAAATTATGGATAACGTTGTGAAGAATGGAAATGGAAGAACACTTAATTATGCTCATGAGGAACCTGTACCTAAAACAAGAGGCAGTTGTTCAAACAGAACAAAGGGATACTATGTGGTTTAAAATCAGGAAAGGTGTGCATCAGGGTTGTATTCTTTCACCATACTTATTCAATCTGTATGCTGAGCAAATAATCCGAGAAGCTGAACTATATGAAGAAGAATAGGGTGTCAGTATTAGAGGAAGACTCATTAACAACCTGTGATATGCAGATGACACAACCTTGCTTGCTGAAGTGAGAAAGACTTGAAAGCACTTACTGATAAAGATCAAAGACTACAGCTTCAGTATGGATTATACCTCAACATAAAGAAAACAAAAATCCTCATAACTGGACCAGTAAGCGACATCATGACAAATGGAGAAAAGATGGAAGTTGTCAAGGATTTCGTTTTGCTTAGATTCACAATCAATGTCTATGGAAAAAGCAGTTAAGAAATCAAAAGACATATTGGATTGGGCAAATCTGCTGTGAAGGACCTTTTTAAAGTGTTCAGAAGCAAAGATGTCACTTTGAGGACTAAGGTGCACGTGACTCAAGCCATGGTATTTTCAATTGCTTCATATGCATGCAAAAGCTGAACAATAAATAAGGAAGATGGAAGAAGAATTAATGCCTTTGTATTATGGTGTTGGGGAAGAGTATTGAATATATCATGGACTGCCAGAAGAATGAACAAATCTGTCTCGGAATAAATACAGCCAGAATGCGCCTTAGAAGCACGGATAGGGGTGGCGAGACTTTGTCTCACACACGTTGATCATGTTTTTAGGAGAGACCAGTCCCTGGAGAAGGACATCAAGCTTGGTAAAGTAGAGGGTCATTGGAAAAGAAGAAGTCCCTCAACGAGATGGATTGACACAGTGGCTGCCACAATAGGCTCAAGCATAACAATGATTGTGAGGATGGCACAGGGTCAGGCAGTGTTTTGTTCTGTTGTATATAGGATATATAGGGTTACTATTCAAATATAATATTTTGTGTAAATGTTTCCTTCGTATATGATTGCAAGTGCAAAAACATAGCAGAACAGAGCCTCAGGGACATGTGGGACTATAACAAATGGTCTAACATTATGGAATCTGGGTCTCTGAAGGACAGGAGAAAGAAGGCAGGCTGAAAACCTCTCATATCTGGTAAAAGGGCTAAGTGTACAGATTGAAGAAGCTGAATGAACCCCAAACAGAATAAACCCCCAATTCTCTCCCCCCTGAAAAAAAACCTCCATGCCAATACACATCTTAATTAAACTTCTGAAAACCAAAGACAAAGAAAATATCTTGACAGCAGCCAACGAAAAACAAAACCTACAGGGTCGCTATGAGTCGGAATTGACTCGACAGCAAAGGGTATAGGGGAAACAAACAATTAGAATCACAACAGAACTCTCATCAGAAGCCATGAAGGCACGAAAGAAGTGGCATTATGTTTTTCAAGTCCTCAATGGAAAGAATTATCAATCCAGAATCCTATGCTAGTGTAATAAAGAATAGTAAAGAGGAAATTGAACATTATCAGATGAAGGAAAACTTGAGAGAATTTGTCACCGATAGGTCTATCCAAAATGAATGGCTAAGGGGTGTTCTCTAAACATAAAGAAAACAATAAAATAAGATACTTGGGAAGATCACAAAGGAAGCAATAACACAGGAAAGAAAAATATAGGTAAATAAAATAGGCTTTTCTTCTCCTCTTGAGTTTTCTGGATTTATGTTTGGCAGTCGAGCAAAAGTTATAGCATTGTTTATTGCAGTTCTAAATATGTGTAGAGTAATATATTCAGGACAACTACATTTCAAACAGAGGAGGGTAAAGGGACATAAAGTGAGGTAAGATTTCTGTAATTCTCTTGAACCAATGAAATAACAGTAGACTATGATAAGTTATGTGTATATAATTTTTAGGAAAACCACTAAACAGTTATACAAAGAGAAATACTCAAAACACTACAGGTAAATCAAAAAGGAATTTCAAACAATGTTCAAATAATTCACAGGAAGGCAGATAAAAGAAAACAGTGACATGAAAAACAATGATAACAAACATTAAACTAAAAGTGAAATGACATATTTAAGCTCTAATATATCAATAATTACACAAACAGAAAGAAAGGTAATCTGCTAAATGTAGAAATTAAATAACACACTTGTAAATAATAAATGGGCCAAAAAAGAAATCACAACAGATATTAGATATAATACTTTGATGTGAATAAAATGAAATCACAATACACCAAATCTAATGTGATGCAACTAAAGCAGTGCTTAGAGGGGAATTTATAGCTGTAAATGCCTATATTAAAAAAAAAAAAAGAAAGATCTCAAATCAGTAACCTAAACTTCTTCCTTAAGATACTAGAAAAAGAAGGGCAGACAAAACCAAAAGCAAGCTAAAAGAAGGAAATAATAAGGATTTTGGTAAGAATAATGAAAAAGACAATAGAAAAAACAATAGAGAAAATCGAAGAAATCGTAAGTTACTTCTTTGAAAGGATTCATGAAATTGACAAAACCATTAGCAAGACTGACACAGAAAGAAGAGAGAAGATTCTCTTTCCACAAACGTGGTTGATTTGATTCCTTTGTATTCCATCTGGTGAGGTCCACTTGTATAGTCATCGTTAATGTTGTTGAAAAAAGGTATTTGCAGCAAGTTATTGTTCTTGCAAAATTCTATCATGCAATTCCCAGCGTTATTTCTATCAACAAGACCATATTTTTCCGACTAATGACCCTTTTTTGTTCCCAACTTTCGCATTCCAATCCAGTAATTATCAATACATCTTGATTGCACGTTTGATGAATTTTAGACTGCAGAAATTGGTAAATATCTTAAATTTCTTCATCTTTGTCATTAGTGGTCGGTGAGTAAATTTGAATAACAGTCATATTAACTGGTCTTCCTTGTAGACATGTGGATACTATCCTATCACTGACAATGTTGTACTTTAGGAGAGATCTTGAAATGTTCTTTTTGACGATAAATGTGATGCCGTTCCTCTTCAATTGGTCATTCCCAGCATAGTAGACCATAAGATTGTCCAAATCAAAATGGCATTCAGTTCATTATTGCCTAGGATATCCATCTTTATGCATTTCATTTTTGATGACTTCTAATTTTCCTAGATTCATACTTCATACATTCCATGTTCCAATTATTAATGGATGTTTGTAGCTGTTTCTTCTCAGTTTGAGTCATGCCACATCAGCAAATAAAGCTCCTGAAAGCTTTACTCCATCCTCACATTGATGGTCAATTCTACTTTGAGAAGGCAGCTCTTCCTCAGTCTCATTCTGAGTGCCTTCCAGCCTGAGGGGCTCATCTTCTGGCACTATATCAAACAGTGTTCCACTGCTATTCATCACCTGTTTACTGGCCAAATTTTTTTTAGAAGTAGATTGCCTGGTTCTTCTTCCTAGTCTATCTTAGTCTAAAAGTTTCGCTGAAACCTGTCCACCATCGGTGACTCTGTTGGTATTTGAAACACCGGTGGCATAGCTTCCAGGATCACAGCATCATGCAAGCCACCACAGTACAACAAACTAACAGAAAAGTGGTGGTAGAAACGTAAAATTGGGGACCACTTTGGAAAACAGTTTGGCTCAAAATGTTAAACACAGAATTACCACATAATCCAATAGTTTCACTGCTAGGCATATATCCAAGTAAATTGAAAACGTATATCCATACAAAAACTTGTACACAAATGTGCATAGCAGCATTATTCATAAACCAAAAAGTTGAAACAACCCAAATATCCGTCAACAGAAGAATGGATATACAAAGCATGGTATATCCATATAATGTAATATTATCCAGCCATAAAAAGCAAAAAAATACTGACACATGCTTTAACGTGGAAGATCTTGAAACCATTATGCTGTGTGAAAAAAGGCCAGACAAAAAAGCCCATGTATTGTGTAATCCTAATAATATAAAATATCCATAATAGGCAAATTCATAGAAACTGAAAGTACATTAGTGGTTACCAGGGACTGTGGAGTGGGGCAGCAGTTTGGAAGGTAGGGAGCAATTGCTGATGCATATGTGGTTTCTTTTCGAGATGATGAAAATGATCTAAAATTAGACAGTTGCAGTGTTTACAAAACTTTGTGAAATACTGAAAACTACTGAATTTTACATTTTAAAAGAGTTTTTTATGAATTTTATGGTATGTGAATTATATCTCATTAAAGCTGTTAATTAAAAAAAAATGCAAAATGAGATAACATTCCCTCAGTTATAGCTCTTCATAAAACTACTATACACTTTCTTAGTATAACTCGCTTAGGAAATATAATGAATTAGAAATTGTAACACAGATAGAACTTTTAATAAAATAAAATAGTCACTTTTTTAAAGATAAGATTTTAATAAACTACAAGTTCCATCTGCACTTCCTATTAGTACCATAGCCTTATATTTGTTATTTGGCCTGAAATTCCAATAGAAGTTGACAGGAGTAATATTCTCAATGAACATGTAACCAATTCTGCTGGATTTTAGTTAACTATGTCCCTGCATATAGCCAGTTTCATTTTCCTACTGCTGGAGGCAATTATAACCTTAGACAGTAATGATTTTCACAAATATATTTCATATTCCCATCCATCTACTTCATCATCTTGTTTATTGACATCTCAGTATAATTCCATTGCCTCTGAAGTCATTCTAATAACGTATGTTCAAAACTAACTTTTTTTAATAGTGTATTTTATTTGAAGCTTGTTGTTGTTGTTAGGTGCCATCAAGTCTTTTCCGACTCACAGGGACCCTATGTATAACGGAACAAAACACTGCCCAGTCCTGTGCCATCCTCACAATTGTTGCAATGCTTGAGCCCATTGCTACAGCCACTATGTCAGTCCATCTCGTTGAGGGTCCTCCTCTTTTTCACTGACCCTCTACTTTACCAAGTATGATGTCCTTCTCCAGGGACTGGTTCTCCTGATAACATGTCCAAAGTACGTGAGACATAGTCTCCCCTTCCTCGCTTCTAAGGAACATTCTGGCTGTACTTCTTAGTTGTAGTTTATTTAGGAGAAAATGCATAACTCAAGCCTTACACACTCTGTTACTATCATACCACACTATGTCTATCTCTTTTAATTCTGTGTTATACTTTAAGAACTCTAAATCTTAAGAGAAAGAAAATTTACTTCATGCCATGCCAGGTAGAACAGAGAAAACCAGCTTAAGCAAAAAAGAATTATATTATTCTCTTACACAAAAGAAGTCCAGGACTGGTTTAGAGGTCCCATGATGTACACTTCCAGTTTTCTGCTTTTCATTCCTGATGTGGCTTTTATCTTCTTCATCCAAGATGCTATTTAAACTCCAACTGTCACATTTCCCTTCCCATTCTAAGCAGTAGGATAGAAGAAGGGGCAAAAAAGCCTGCTTTTTCTGTTTAATGAGTTGCGGATGTTACAGAAACACTTCTTCTTACATCTCACTAGCCAACATTTAATTACTTGGCCACATCTAGCTTCAAGGGAGGGAGACGTATATACCACCCCTCCCCACCAGCCCCATTCCAGGCAGCAGACCGAACTGGGATGCGTATTATTAAGGAAGAAGAGAAGGAAGGGTATGGAAGGAAACTAGCAGCCTGCACTATATATATGTTCAGTTCTTTATTGTTGTACATATGACATCTTTCAAATATTTTGTCCTTACACTCAAACCTTTGCCCAAAGAATATTTGAAGAGTGAGGGAGCATTCAATGCTTAAATGCCGAAGCAGCTTGTGTTGAATTCTGTTAGGTGGTAAATTCTATGTAAAATAAAAAGCGTGGTTTTTATCTGAGAAGAGTTTCATGATACTAAAATCTTTAATTATCTTTGATTGAGTCACACTTTTGTACACATTTACAGTTCCAGGAATGAAAATCCCTTTTAAAGGACAAGCCGTATTGATATCATTACCTTCCTCTATAAATAATAATTTAAAATAATTTGATTGGTTATTTGTGCATGAGATGCATGTTCTTCTTACTTCTTAAAAATTAGTTTTAATAGAAAAATATTACATGCATTCAGTTTAAGAATCAAGGATTATTAATATGTTTATAATCATAATAGCAATAAAAAAAAGATAGTATAAAACTCTCTGGTCTGCCCCTCCCTATCCTCCAGTCCTATTACCTAGAGGCAACCAATTTGAAGTCTTTTACCTGTTTCTCCTGGTATTTATATCCATTTATCTAAATAAAATATTTAAACCATTTCTTCTTAATTAACCATGTATTCCCATTATCTAATGTCTTCCTTTCAGGGTAGTTGTGAAGATAAGCTCTCTACTATTCTTCTCCAACTTCACCTTCCCTGTCTTCTCAAAATGTTTATATCACTTCTTTTGGAGAGCTAGGAATAGTCAGCATTTGCATTATGAAGACAATGTAAAAATTATTCATTTAGTGTGCCTCTCTTCTTATTCATTTTTCTTTTTGTTTCTCTTATAGTTAGTATTTACTTCATTTGCTTAGTTCTCTATGTAATCGTCACAACTGTTTTATGCTCCTATAAAGTTTCCAAATAACTATCTGTCTTAGTCATCTAGAGCTGCTACGACAGAAATACCACAAGTGGATGGCTTTAACAAACAGAGATTTATTTCTTCACAGTAAAATAGGGTAAAAGTCCCAATTCAGGGTGTCAGCTCCAGGAGAAGGCTTTCTCTCTCTGTCGGCCTTCTCATCAATGTTCCCCTGGACTAGGACCTTCTCTGCGCGGGGACCCCGGGTCCAAAGGACATGCTCCCCTCCTGGCACTGCCTTCTTGGTGGTATGAGGTCCCCATGTCTCTCTGCTCACTTCTGTCTTTTATATCTCAAGAGATTGCCTCAGGACACAATCCAATCTTGTAGACTGAGTCCTTCCTCACTAACACAACTGCCGCCCATCCTCCCTCATTAACATCATAGAGGCAAGATTTATAACACATAGGAAAATCACACGGTACTGGGAATCATGGCCCAGCAAAACTGATACACACATTTTTGGGGGGACATAATTCAATCCATGACACTATCAATAAATGTCTCTAAATATTTAAGCACATCAAACAATCTGTCGTTGGCGTTTACTTCCTGGAGATCCCCTTCCCTCCCTTATGCAGCTTTCTGTCTTTTCTGCTCCAATTTGCAGTGCTTTCTCTCTAGACTGGTTGACAAGATGCTTTCCAGCAACTTCCTTTTGGTGATTCCCTCTCTTGGATCTTTCTTTTCTGGATCCTATGCCTTACTCTTGGATTTAATCCTTCAAATTGCTGTAGCACTTTCTCCAGAGGCTTCCTAAGAAAAGATGCTTGGGTAATCTTTTTTGTGGTTGTTATTCATATACATATTCATATACATATACTATTGTTTTTTTTATTTATTGTTTAAGGACATTCACATTTAATATCCTGTGTGTTGATTAGAAGTATTATGATATTCTAAATGCCATATTTTTCTACATGAGATATTTTTCACTTTAGAAGCTGTTAGAGACTTTTATTTATGCTGGTTTTTGGAAACGTCTTGGCAATGTGATCTTGGGATCTTTTCCATTCATTTTCTGAGACCCTCCAGAAGTCCTTTGAATCTTCAAAATGATGTACTTTCCTTGATATATTTTGACAAATTTGTCACTTCTCTTTTTCCTTTTCTCTTTTTTCTGGACCTCCTAGATTTGAGTCCTCATTTTTGAAACATCCGTCTTTTTTCCCTAGTGATTATCAATATTACTATTATGTTATACTTGGTTCCCACATATTCGTGCCTATTTCTGCACATTTGACACTATTACATTGGTTTGTCTGTCTATTCAGACACCAACAGCACATGGTTTTAATTATAGAGACTTTGTCGTATGCTTTAACATCTGATTGATCGGGTTTTCCTTTATAGCTCCTCCTTTTTAGTTATTCTTTGTGTTTATGTCTATATTTTTTATATAAACTTGAGTATCAACTTGTCTATCTCCATTAAAAAGTTTTCCAGGTTTTTAAACTTTTACTAAATTTATGAATTAATTTACATAGAATTGACCTCTTGCGGGAAACCCTAGAGGTGTAGTGGTTAAGTACTACAGCTGCTAACCAAAAGGTCAGCAGTTCGAATCCACCAGGGGCTCCTTGGAAACTCTATGGGGTAGTTCTACTGTGTCCTATAGGGTCCCTATGAGTTGGAATTGACTTGACAGCAATGTGTTTAATTTGAGTTTAGACCTCTTGAGCTATTGCAACCAAAACTAAGAAATGTTTTCCTGTTTGTCCAGTGAAGAAGGTTGGTTCAAAGGTCACATCAGTGAGAATGGTAAGTGTAGAATGGATTGTTAAAATCTTTTTGAGGATTGGAGCTTGATGGATAATTTGATAAGGTATGTGAAGGGGACAGGGTGATTTAGGATATTTAGAATAATGCATTGGCATTTGTAAGTACTCTAAAAAATCTCAAAGGTGTTCAAAGATTCCTTTGGTCAGTTGATCCTGTAGAAGGGGATCCTGTAGAAAGGAGCCTGTAGAAGGGGATACTTTACATCATATTCTGAAGGACAAGTCGATTTCTAAAGGCAGATATTGTAGAAAGGAGAAGGTACTTCAGTGACTGAGATTCTTTTTGGCCCTACTTTTCTATTTCTCCAAATTTTGTTCTAGTTTTAGCAGCAAGAAGCAGCAATCTAAGATAGCCTCTCAAGGTTCAAATATTATTCTAACATTTCAAGAACCAACGACAAAGTGTCTGAGTCAACTTAGTTATAAATGCAAACCTCAGAATATTATTTTTACCCATCTGGAGGAAGACATACCTATACAGCAAGATGGAAGGATATGAATTTCATCTTTCATGTCTTAGAAACTTAATTTATATTTATCAATGTAAGTATTATATGTTTATGCATTTTAATCATATTTTTAGAAATATTTTATGGAGTAAGCAAAAATCAATCATATATTTAGAAAAAAGATGAAGCAACTTTGAGATGTTTGTTGCATGCATCTGGCACCTGGGGGATATTTCCCATAGTCTTTATAGGCCATTATACAATGAGTGTCTTAGTAACATGGCATTCAATTTTCTTTTTAACTTTTGATTTTAAAAAGCCAACTAAATGGCTTTTACATACGGAGCCATTGAGATTTAAAATTTTTAACATCAATCATTCTCAAAGAAAAATAAAGTGGTGCATTTGGCACTGATTTATAAAGAGATGTATGTGACTTTCTTGAATTTTTTTGAAAAGTTACTTAAGATCTCCATTTACATTACTCTTCCATTGTTTTATTTCTGATTTTTTTAATATCCCATGACTACTACTATACAGTGATGCTTGTAAAGGATGTCCTTTATAAAATGTAAACTTACATGTCTAGTTTATGAATAATAGTGATTTTTTAAAATGCATTATTTCTGAAGCATAGTAAATCTATGATATCACTTCTCATTGCTAGATAGATTTCCTTGCCAAATATAAAAGAGTAAGTACAGCTTCCAACCAGAAAGTGGGCAGTTCAAATCCACCAGCCGCTCCTTGGAAATGCTATGGAGCAGTCCTACTCTATCCTATAAGGTCACTATGAGTCAGAATCAACTCGAAGGCAATGGTTTTTTTTTTTTTTTTTGGTTAAGCACAGATATAAGGGTTAAGGTTCACGTGCAACTTAGAAGGTTTATTATAGTCTGATGTTGTGAATAGTGCTTTTGGGAGAGAAATTGCTCTTATATCTCCTAAATTCAGTGTTAAGTTTATTTCATAAAGTAGCATGAACAAACCCACAACTCTTAATGAGATAACTGTGTCCTTTAAGGAAGGCTCATTTGTCACTTGCAGCTCACCCAAACACTTCAAGTGCTGAAAATACTTTGAGTGTGTCCCAAACTTGAAAGACTTAAAACACAGTTCTTCAGAGTAAACTTAATGAAACACCTCACCCTGTGGGCTTTTTCAAAATATTGGTTCCTCCAGATCTAGTGAATCAGATATCAGTGTGTAGGGCCCTGGAATCTATGTGTTTATTAAGCTCCCCAGGTACTTAATATGCCTTCTGAAGCTAGAGATCTGACACACTTCTCAGATTTATTTGCCCTCTCAAATAATATTTTTGCTTACAGGTGTGAAAAACAGATGTGATTTTGGAGGAAAAAGTTGGAATATTCTACTATATAGGGCATCTTGGGTATTTAGGGACTGGGGACATACCAACAGGTAAGAATGCCTACCTGTTTGGTGCTTTATACATATTACTTAATTTAATCCTAACCATAATCTTATTAGAGACACACTCATCTGTCAGTTTTTTGTACTGTGGTAGCTTGCATGTTGCTGTGATGCTGGAAGCTATGCCACCTGTATTTCAAATACCAGCAGGGTCACCCATAGTGGACAGGCTTGAGTGGAGCTTCCAGACTAAGAGAGACTAAGAAGAACCTGACAGTCTACTCCTGGAAAAAACTGTCCAGTGAAAAACTTATGAATAGTAGCAGAACATTGTCTGATATAGTGCTAGAAGATGAGTCCCACAGGTTGGAAGGCACTCAAAATATGACTGGGGAAGAGTTACCTCCTCAAAGTAGAGTCAACCTTAATGACTTGAATGGAGCCAAGCTTTTGGGATCTCCATTTGTTGATGTGGCACAACTCAAAATTAGAAGAAACAGCCGCAAACATCTGTTAATTTGGAATGTATGAAGTATGAATCCAGGAAAATTGGAAGTCATCAAAAATAAAACAGAACTCATAAAGATGGATATCCTAGGCATTTGTGAGCTGAAATGGACTGGTATTAGCCATTCTGAATTGGACAATCATAAGGTCTACTATGCTGGGAAAGAAAAAGAGGAATGGCATCTCATTAATCATCATAAGGAACATTTTAAGATCTATCCTGAAGTACAACACTTCCAGTGATAGGATAATATCCATACATCTACAAGGAAGACAAGTTGATAAGACTGTTATTCAAATTTCTGCACCAACCACTACTGCCAAAGATAAAGAAATTGGAGACATTTACCAACTTCTGCAGTCTAAAACTGATCAAACATGGGATCAAGATGTATTGATGATTACTGTTGATTGGAATGTGAAAGCTGTGAACTAACAAGAAGGATCGGTAGTCAGAAAATATGGCCTTGTAACACTTGAAATTGCATGAGAAAATTTTGCAAGACCAATGACCTATTTAGAAGTATCTTTTTTCAACAACATAAATGGCGACTAGATACATGACCTCACCAGATGGAAATAACAGGAATCCAGGCAACTACATCTGTGGAAGGAGACAATGGAGAAGCTCAATATCATCAGTCAGAACAAGCCCAGGGGCTGACTGTGGAACAGACCACCAATTGCTCATATGAAAGTTCAAGTTGAAGATGAAGAAAGTTAAAACAAGTCCACAAGAGGCAAAGTACAACCTTGAGTATATCACACTTGAATTTAGAGACCATCTCAAGAATAGATTTGACAGATTGAGCAATAATGACTGATGACCAGACGAGTTGTGGGATGACATCAAGGATATCATACATGAAGAAAGCAAAAGGTCATTGAAAAGACAGGAAAGAAAGAAAAGATTAAAATATATGTCAGAAGAGACTCTGAAACTTGTTCTTGAATGTTGAGTAGCTAAAGCGAATGGAAGAAATAACGAAGTAAAAGAGCTGAACAGAAGATTTCAAAGGGCAACTCAAGAAGACAAAGTAAAGTGTTATAATGAAATGTGCAAAGACCTGGAGTTAGAAAACCAAAAGAGACGACCATACTCAGCATTTCTCAAGCTGAAAGCATTGAAGAAAAAATTAAGCCTCAAGTTGCAACACTGAAGAATTCTATGAGCAAAATACTGAGAGATGCAGGAAACAACAAAAGAAGATGGAAAGAATACACAGAGTCACTGTACCAAAAATAACTGGTCAAAATTAAACCATTTCAAGAAGTAGCATATGATCAAGAGCTGATGATATTGAAGGAAAAAGTACAAGCTGCATTGAAGGCATTGGTGAAAAACAAGATTCCAGGAATTGAAAGAATACCAACTGAGATGTTTCAACAAACAGATGCTGCACTGGAGGTGCTCGCTTGTCTATGTCTAGAACTTTGGAAGACAGCTACCTGACCAACCAGCTGGAAGAGATTCATATTTGTGCCCATTACTTAGAAAGATGATCCAACAGAATGCAGAAATTATCAAACAATATCATTAATATCACATGTAAGTAAAATTTTGCTGAAGATCATTCAAAAGCAATTGCAGCAATACATCCACAGGGAACTGCCAGAAATTCAAGCCAGATTCAGAAGAGGATATGGAACCAGGGATATCTTGCTGATGTCAAATGGATCTTGGCTGAAAGCAGAGAATACCAGAAAGATGCTTACCTGTATTCTATTGACTATGGAAAGGCATTTGACTGTATGGATCATAACAAATTATTAATAATATTGGGAAGAATGGGAATTCCAGAACACTTCTTTGTTTCCAACTTTCTCATTCCAATCACCAGTAATTATCAATGCATGCTATTTGCATGTGCCATCAATTTCAGACTGCAGAAGTTGGTAAAGTTTTTGATTTTTTCATCTTTGTCCTTAGTGGTTGGTGCATAAATTTGAATAATAGTCGTATTAACTGGTCTTCTTTGTAGGCGTATAAATATTACCTATCACTGACTATGTTGTCCTTCAGGATAGATCTTGAAATGTTCTTTTTGATGATGAATGCAACACCATTGCTCTTCAAGTTGTCAGTCTGTCATGAGTCTGTCAGTTTGTCGTACTGTAGGGGCCTGTGTGTTGCTGTGATGCTGGAAGCTATGCCACCAGCGTTCAAATACCAGCAGGGTCACCCATGGCAGACTGGTTTCAGCTGAGCTTCCAGACTAAGACAGACTAGGAAGAAGGACCCTGTGGTCTACTTCTGAAAATAATTAGCCAGTGAAAACCTTATGAAAAGCAGCAGAACATTGATATAGTGCCAGATGATGAGCCCCCCAGGTTGGAGGCCCTCAAAGTAGGACTGGGGAAGAGCTGTCTCCTCAAAGTACGGTCGACCTTAATGACATGAATGGAGTCAAGCTTTCAAGACCTTCATTTGCTGATGTGGCATGACTCAAAATGAGAAGAAATAGCTGCAAATATCCATTAATAATCAGAACGTGGAATGTAGGAAGTATGAATCTAGGAAAATTTGGTAACTGTCAAAAATAAAATGCATAAACATAGATATCCTAGGCATTAGTGAGCTGAAATGGACTGATACTGGCCATTTTGAACCTCACAGTTTAAGACGCTGTAAATCCAAATTCAGGGCATCAGTTATAGGGAAAACTCTCTTTTTCTCTAGGGGAAGATTCTGGTCTCAGCTTCTATGGCCCTGACATTTCTTGGTGATTCTCAGACGTACTTCTGTCTTCTCCAGTTTGTGCTCCCTGTATCTTTGTCTAATCTTCTCTTTTTATATCTCAGTGTTTAGGTTTAAGACACAGTCCACACTGATATGGCCTTGTTAAAATAACAGAAAGTCCTAATCCCAAATGGAATTACACCCTTAGGTATAGGTGTTTGGATTCCAACACGTATTTTTTGGGTCACACTTCAATGCATAACAGGTTCATTCAGGTTAGGTTGTTTTGGTGTTTGTTTTGATAAGGAATTTGAGGATATTTGCAAAGGAACAGGAAATTCAGGGCATAAACTTAAATCTGTCTACATTTTATCCACCTCCACTACATTTCCACTGGAACTTATTGGATTACTATGGGTAAGCAAAAACTAATAATGGTGCATCAAATTGTGATTCTATAAAATTAAAACTGGAAGAAAGTATTTAAAGACAAAGTGAATAAAAATTGGTACATAGCTAATTATCTTTCTACAATAATATGCCCTTTTGGGAGAAGTACTAGAGAATGTTATAATTTGCAACAGTATATTCTGAATGTACCTACACTGACAGTATCTTCCAGCGATGCTAGTAATATTATGCCTCAAACACATTGCTGAGCTTTCCTGTACTTTTTCTGAAACATCTAACTTTCAAGCAGAGTATTTTTTCCAGTACTTTTGCTGTGTTTTCCTTAATCTTTGTTTTCTTAACACTCTTCCCATATCTAGTTTCTTCTAATTAATGGACTCTAGCAAAATTACAATTTCATGAAAATTAATGTTGATTAAAATAGATTTTCTGTCATTTATATAGGAAAGACATGATACATAATTACTGGTAAAATGTAAGCAGCAATGGTGTATAAATTGATTCCTGTAAGAGAAATGTGCTGGCTTAAGGTCACTGTTTCATGCATGCATCATTCATTACCCATGGTGACACTATATTGTCTATTCAAAGTTATTTCAAAGCCAGAAACAAATAAAGAGCAAGGCCTAAGCTGGTGAGGAATGTGGTTTATTAGCATTTTTACAGATTCCTGCAAGTAAAGTTTCACTAAATGGATCCACTTGGGATTGGTCTTGAGTAGATAATTTCCCTACAAATCTTTCAAAATAGGATCAAGGATTATGAATTTAACAGCCACAGACAATGTTAAATTTATTTTATTCCTATCTCAGATACACATATTTATTTCTGAAGTTTATGCAAAATCAGCTCCATATATTATATGCAAACATTGGCTCATGCCTATATTGTTATTACAAAGTGGAATCAGATATCAATATGTAAAATTTGGATGAGAGCCTACCTAGGACAAAATCAAGGGACTCTACAGCTGAACCCACACAGGTATGCTGGGAAGAAGTGAGAACTTTATATATATATATTTCTATGAGAAATATATAATATATACATACATATTAGATATATATAATATATACCTGTATACATATATATGGAGCCCTGGTGGCTCAGTGGTTATGAGCTGTGGCTGCCAACCAAAAGGTTGGCAGTTTGAATCCACCAGCCACTCCTTGGAAACCCTATGAGGTAGTTACTCTGTCCTATAGGGTCGCTATGAGTCAGAATTGACTCTACAGCAGCAGGTTTGGTTTTCGTTTTTTTTCTGTACATACGTATCATATATATACGAAATGGGTCTAGTGCATAGCAGAAACAGCTAGTGTGAGCTATCATCGTCATCATCATCATTTTTTATTCTCTCTACTAGAACAGAAAAAGTGTCCTTTCTGCCAAAAGACAGTCCCTCCACATGTTTCTATCTTCTTAGAAATGTTTGTCATTTTTCCAGAATCATTAATTATTTTATGTCATTCCCATTATTATATGAATAAGCTTTACTACATTGTCTTTAAAATCACCCTTCCCTGATACCAAATCCCCCTTCAGTTTTCACCCTGATTATGTACACACTTTCATCGCCAAGGTTTTCAAGATAGAATAGGACTTTCCACTGGATTAGGCCATATGGAGAACACTTTTCATTCCTCATCTTATCAGCCTTCTCTGAAACACTCAACACAGTTGGCCTCCCTTCCTTGAAATTCTCCTTTCTTAGCTTCTATGACATTATCACTTTTGGTTTCCTTTCTATCTCTCTGGCTTCTCCTACTCAGTCCCATTACTTCTCTCCTTTCCTTCTAAACCCTGTGGGCTTTCTTTGTTTCTCATTCTACACTGTATCCTTATGTCAACTCCTTTATTGCCATGGATTAAAATACTGTCTCTGTGCTCCAGGAGCCAACATATATATATTTATATCCAAGTCCTCCCTTCTGTAACTCAGACCATTCCTCTGTGGTTTTCCTTTTCTCAGCCTAGGGCCCTCTAATCTCTCTGCGTTACGTTGCTAGAGACAGAAGATTAGAAACCATCCCAACACAGTTTTGTCCTTATGTTCTCCTCCCCCAATCCAGTATGAATCTCAAACTATTCTTTTTTTTTTTTTCTGAAATTACTCTCCGTTTTTACCTCTGTGTTGTCACTCTCAATTAGTTCTATCAGTCTTTCTCATTTGGACTACTCCATAATCAATGATTTTCTCTACAGAACCCTCAGAACCATCTTTTAAAAGGTAAATGAACACTCTCCTTCTCTTTGTCCATCTCGGTTTAACACAGAAGAAATCCCAGAGTCTTTAATTTTAACGTCAAAACCCTCAGTGATTTGATTGCCGATTCCAACATTGTATTGTACCACTCTACACTTTGATCTCTATGCTGGCCACACTGGTCTTCTTTCAATTCCTAAAAGGACTAAACTTTCTGCCTCGTAAACTTTCCATATATTACCTCTACCTGGAATGCTTTTCTTCCATTCTGTACTTAACTAATTCTGCTCACATTCATTTATCTCAAATTCACTTCTCTAGATGGAACCTCACTGAGCATCAAATCTAAATTAAATTTCTGTTATTTTTGCTCTCATACTAATTTTCACAAGTTGTGGTATAGATCAATTTATTTGTTTGTCTATGAAACTAATCTGTGAATTCCATGAGGGCAGACACCAGTCATACATCAGTTAACTTCATTTGTAGGAATTTAACACATGAATAACCCTCTGCAGGCATTTAACTAATGAATAATTAGGTAAATAAATAAATATATGAATAAATGCATGTCTATCAGCAAGTTACCTAATCTATGAGTTTCATCTGTGAAGCTGATATAAGAATTCCTTTCTCATCAGGTATTTCTGTTAATCAATAGAGAAAATGCGTAACATCTAGCTTGAGTCTCTCAGAAAATCACTGCTTTCTTTCCCTTATCCTCCACTCTGAAAGCAGGCTGGTATAATGGAAAGAACTTTACCATTATATGCAAAAGATTTAATTAATGTCTTTGAGCCTGTTCTCTCACCTATAATACTGATATAATAATATCACTCTATAAGATAGTTGTTATTATTAGGTGTTGTCGAGTCAGTTCTGACTCATAGTGACCCTATGTACAACAGAATGAAACACTATCCAGTCCTGCGCCATCCTTATAATGCTTCTATGTTTGAGCCCACTGTTGCAGCCACTGTGTCAACCTATTTTGTGGAGGGTCTTCCTCTTTTTCTCTGACCTTCTACTTTACCAAGCATGATGTCCTTCTCCAGTGACTTGTCCCTAATGATAACATGACTAAAGTATGTGAGTCGAAGTCTTGCCATCTTCTCTTCTAAGGAGCATTCTGGCTGTATTCCTTCCAAGACAGATTTCATTATTCTTCTGGCAGTCCTCGTATATAAAATATTCTTTGCCAACACCTTAATTCTTTGGTTTTCCTTATTCATTGTCCAGCTTTCCCATGCATATGAGACAATTGAAAATACTATAGCTTGGGTCATGTGCACCTTAGTCCGCAAAGTGACATCTTTGTGTTTAAAAACTTCAAAGAGGTCTTTTGCAGCAGATTTGTCCAATGCAATACATTGTCTGATTTCTTGACTGCTGCTTCCACAGGCATTGATTGTGGATCCAAATAAAATGAAATCCTTGAGAACTTCATTATTTTTCTCCGTTTGTCATGATGTTGCTTATTGGTCCAGTTGTGAGGATTTTTGTTTTCTTTATGTTGAAGGGTAATCCATACTGCAGACTGTAGTCTTTGATCTTCATCAGTAAGTGCTTCAAGTCCTCTTCACTTTCAGCAAGAAAAGTTGTGTCATCTGCATACCAAAGGTTGCCAATTAGTCTCCCTCCAATCCAAATGCTGCATTCTTCATATAGACTGGCTTCTTGGATTATTTGCTCAGCATACAGATTGAATAAGTATGGTGAAAGGATACAACCCTGACGCACACCTTTCCTGACTTTAAACCGAGCAGTATCCCCTTGTTCTGTTCTAATGACTTCCTGTTAGTCTGTATACACATTTCACCTGAGCACAATTGAGTGTTCTGAAATTCCCATTCTTTCCAATGTTATTCATAATTTCTTATGATCCACACAGTCGAATGCCTTTCCATAGTCAATAAAACACAGGTAAACATCTTCATGGTATTCTCCACTTTCAGCCAAGATCCATCCGACATCAACAATGATGTCCCTTAGTTCCACATCCTCTTCTGAATCTGGCTTGAATTTCTGGCAGTTCCCTGTGGATGTACTGTTGCAACTGCTTTTGAATGCTCTTCAGCAAAATTTTACTTACAGGTGGTATTAATGATATTGTTCAATAATTTCTGCATTCTGTTTGATTACCTTTCTAAGTAATGGGCACAAGTATGGATCTCTTCCAGTTAAGTGGCCAGGTAGCTGTCTTCCCAAGTTCTAAGCATAAATGAGTGAGCACCTGCAGCACCGCATCCCTTTGTTGAAACATCTTGATTGGTATTGAGCAAATAAACCAAGAAGCCAGACTATATGAAGAAGAATATGGCATTAGGATTGGAGGAAGACTAATTAGCAACCTCCAGTATGCAGATGACACAACTTTTCTTGCTGAAGTGAAGAGGACTTGGAACCAGGGATATCATTGCTGATGTCAGATGGATTCTGGCTGAAAGCAGAGCATACCAGGAAGATGTTTTTCTGTGTTTTATTGACTATGCAAAGGCATTCGACTGTGGGGATCATAACAAATTATGAATAACATTGGGAAGAATGGGAATTTCCAGAACACTTAATAGTGCTCATGAGGAATCTGTACATGGATCAAGAGGCAGTCGTTCAAACAGAACAAGGGGATACTGCATGGTTTAAGGTCAGGAAAGGTGTGCATCAGGGTTGTATCCTTTCACCATATTTATTCAATCTGAGCAAATAATCCGAAAAGATGGACTATATGAAGAAGAATGAAGCTTCACGATTGGAGAAAGACTAATTAACAACCTGCTATATGCAGATGACACAACTTTTCTTGCTGAAAGTGAAGAGGACTTGAAGCACTTATCAATGAAGATCAAAGACTACAGTCTGCAGTATGGATTACACTTCAATGTAAAGAAAACAAAAATCCTCACAACTGGACCAATAAGTAACATCATGATGATCAATAGAGAAAATAATGAAGTTGTCAAGGATTTCATTTTATTTGGATCCACAATCAACGCCCATGGAAGCAGCAGTCAAGAAATCAAATGACACATTGCATTGAGAAAATCTACCGCAAAAGACCTTTTAAAGTGTTGAAAAGCAAAGATGTCACTTTGAGGACGAAGATGTGCCTGATCCAAGCCACGATACTTTCAAAATTTCCACGTATGCATTCGAAAGCTGGACAATGAATAAGGAAAACTGAAGAACTGATGCCTTTGAATTATGGTGTTGGCGAAGAATATTGAATATACCATGGACTGCCAGGAGAACAAACAAATTTGTCTTGGAAAAAGTACAGCCAGAATGCTCCTTAGAAGGGAGGATGACAAGACTTTGTCTTACATGCTTTGGACATGTTATCAGAAGGGACCAGTCCCTGGAAAAGGACATTGCCTTAGTCATCAAGTGCTGCTATAACAGAAATACCAGAAGTGGATGACTTTAACAAAGAGAAATTTATTTTCTCACAGTCTAGTAGGCTAGAAGTCCAAATTCAGGACGTCAGCTCCAGAGAAAGGCTTTCTCTCTCTGTCAACTCTGGAGGAAAGTCCTTCTCATCAATCTTCCCCTGGACTAGGAGCTTCTCTGTGCAGGAACCCCAGGTCCAAAGGATATGCTCTGCTCCTGGCACTGCTTTCTTGATGGTAAGAGGTCCCCAACTCTCTGCTTTCTTCCCTTTCCATTTATCCCTTGTAAGATAAAAGAATGGTGCAGGCCACACCCCAGGGAAACTCCCTTTACACTGGATCAGGGATGTGACCTTAGTAAGGGTGTTACAATCCCACCCTAATCCTCTTTAACATAAAATTACAATCACAAAATGGAGGACAACAACACAATACTGGGAATCATGGCCTAGTGAAATTGACACACACATTTTTGGGGGGACATAATTCAATCCATGACAGACATCATGCTTAGTAAGGTAGAGGGTCAGTTAAAAAGAGGAATACCCTTAAAGAGATGGATTGACACAGTGGCTGCAACAATGAGCTTAAACATAGCAATGATTGTGAAGATGGCACAAGACTGGGTGGTGTTTTGTTCTGTTGTACATAAGGTTGTTATGCATCGGAACCAACTTTACAGCACCTAACAACAACCTAGTACAGCATTTAGCACATTGTCTGACACATAATAATTGGTTTACTACTACTACTACTATTACACTCCATCAGTGGCAGCTGGACATTTTCTCAATTTTTAGAAATGCTTCAAAATGCAGCATAGCCAGTGAAATTGTTACAGCTCTTAGCATTTAGGGTACATTTAAATTCAATGACTCTAGAGACAGGATTGAGAATCATGACTTACTGTTCATTTTCATTTTCCCTGGCTATTTAATAGTTTTTCTACTCTGATCTATTGAAATAAAAGGAGAGATTCTGCCGTTTCATGCTGGTTGAGGGTAAACATCTACAAATAGAATTGAATTTGGCATAACAACTTTCCACATAAATAAAGCTTCAATATTACCATGAGTTTGTTTCTAATTTGATGAAAATGAAGCATGGGGAAAAGAACTAATAATAAACTGTAACCGCCACAATTGGTTATTTTATTACATTTTAATACAGCTCAATAGTGGGACTTGTACAATGAAATATATATTTTTTTATATACAAGCTGACTGGGAATATTACAGAAAGATACTTTTTTCCCTTATTAATAAAACTATATTTGAAGTGAAAAATTACTTAGAAGCATGACATTTATTGTAGTGGTTTTCTTTTATGTATTGATTTACATATAAAAATAGTTGCTCTTCTTGTAAGAGAAAAAGCTGGTAAGTTTTGAATAAAAGGTATAGCCATAAAATAAACACCAAGTTTTTAACCCCAAGGAATATTTTGAGGGTTTTCTTTTTTTTTTTTTTTGGATAGATCCAGAAAGAAGCTTTAAGAAAAGTTAACTAACTTAATGAAGGAAAGGATTTTTTTTTTCTCCCTCTGCCTATCTGTAACCTCACCTCATGCCTTTGTCTGGGAATAGGAGCACAGGGCACACAGGTTTCATATGCTGAAAGCCATGTTTTCACCTGGACTATGGGTAGGAGTAGAAACCCTGGTGACATAGTGGTTAAGCGCTACGGCTGCTAACCAAAAGGTCAGCAGTACGAATCCACCAGGTGCTCCTTGGAAACCCTATGGGGCAGTTCTACTCTGTCCTATAGGATCACTGTGACTCAGAATCAACTGGATGGCAATGGATTCAGGTGGGTAGGAGCAGTGACAACTAGGATTGTGGACAAAGCAATTGTAAAGTGAAACAGAAAGTGATTGGACCTTTATAGAGAATGTGCCTGTCAATATCTGCTACCCTATAAAGGAATGGGAAAGCTTTTGCTCATAAAAACTTCACCCATATGGATTAACTGAGAAAAATGTAGGAAGAAGACATGATAGGAATAATCTGTGGAACTCTTGAGGGAGATTTGACAGGCCAACCCAGAAAAGATTTAAAAACACAAAATACAGCCAAGAACAAAGGTTGGATTTTTGTCTCTCCCTGGTGACTCTGGATTGACACTCACTCTGGAACTCTAAGAGACTCTGAGACCCAGAAGGACTGCATATCAGTTTCTGAATGTGCAGACTTAATTTTAATTATTAATCATATCTTGGAAAATATTGTGTAAAGAGAACTTACAAGTGTGATACTCTCGATTGACTGTCCAAGAACATGTTTTCCTTGGATGGATTATTGTTTGTGGGGTAGAACCTGTGCAAATCCTACTACAGCCAAGGGTCATCTCCAGTAGGAAAGAAACATGACTATAATTGGTGCACTAAAAGAAATGTTTTCCCAACATGGACACAATGTTACCTGTTATCAATTATAAGCATCTCAAAAATTAAAATATATTTTCTCAATATCCTTTCAATTTTTTAATGATAAATCTTATGGAATTTTTGTTTTACTCATTTATAGTGGCAGATGGTAGCCTCTTCATGATCCTCAATTAACATTTCATGATTTCCCACTGGGTGTATGATTTAGCCCTGGAAGTTTAAAGTAAAAACTGTACATTTTATGTTGAACGTGTTTCTAAATCAAGCAATCCAATGGTAACTTCATCATTTTCTATTTCTAAGTTATGTGGAATTAGTAGTTATGAACTTTTTATCAATTTAGGAAACCATCTACTTTATAAACTACCGAAGTGTTTTCTAAGAGAAATGAGTGCATTTTTGGAGGGAAATCTTTTTATGACCAAAACTTTAAAATGCTCCCTGGAGGACTCTGAATAAGTTAAGCAGTTTAGATAAGCACCCTTTGTGTTTACAAGCTTTAAAGTTTTCTACTTCAGTCAGAAAAACATAAAGATTTCACATTTTTCACAGTTTCATATTTTTCCTCTACTTTGAGCTTCACTTACCTGTGCAGCCCCTTACTCTCATCTCAGCACAGCCAACCCCAGGACAAAAAAGAGATCAAATCCAAGAAAGTCTTGGCTTTAAATTCAAAAGCTCTGATTCAGGTATACTACTGAAAAGATTCTGAAAGATACATGATTCAGTTGGTTTGCTTCCTCACATACTACGTTCAGTATACCTGAAATGAAGGTTCTCAAGCCTGGGAAATAGAGCATGAAGGAAGTATGTGGACAAGACCAGAGTCAGCTTCTGCAGGAAACTTAACACTGCATAGGAAAGCCCTTTTAGTGCCAGTGCCTGAGACGCTCCAGTCTCCACTGAAGTGAAAACTGAATATTTCCAGATTGGAGGTGCTAGTTGCCATCTAGTGATGACTGCACATTGACTGTGGTCAACACATGCTTCATTTACTGTCCAGCAGAAGTGGCACAAATGGTTTGTGCTTGACTACGAACCTAAGGCGTGGTGACTGGAATGTAGCCAGTGGTGTCACAGAAGAAAGAACTGGCAATTTGCTTCTGTGATAATTACAGCCAAGAAAACCTTATAGAGCAGTTCTACTCTGTAACACATGGTGTCACCAAGTATTGGAATTGACTCCACAGAAATGGGTAAGAAGTGGCATAAATGTGTATTCCAAGATGTTGCTCAATCCCAATCTAATCACCCCAGTGTGGGCAATGATCCTTTCTGTAACCCAGAATGAATGTTAGCACCTGGAATGTAGGGTGGGTAACTGAAAAGCTAGGTGGGCACTGGTGGTAAGGAAGGCAAAGACTACTCACCTAGCCAAGCTGGGAGCAGGCAGAGCCAGCTACCTCAAGCCTGGAAAGCATAAAAGAACAGAAAACAATATATGAAACAATGGTTTTCAATGCATTAGACATCAGTCAACAAAGTTCATATCCCTAAAGTTCAGGAAACTATTGAGGTGAGCCTATCTATGATTATCACAAATTTCTGCCTAAAGAGAGATTTGAGGCTTTGTTGCAGGGAGGGGAAATCTAGGCAGAGACCAGAGGTTATAGAGTTGGAGCTAGAAGTTCAGGAAAGCCCAGGCAGCTGGAGATCAAAGGACAGAGTACCAGACAGGAGACAGCTGCGGAGAGAGAGAGAAGAAGAGAGCTACAGATATCTTCAGAGGACCTCCTCTGAGATTAGCTGAGTACTAATCACTGCATGAGTGTGAGTAATCAACGTAAGCAAATTTAAAAAAAAAAAAAAAAAGCAGAAAGGATTTGAGAGATTAATTCCTGGATATCACATAGAGCTGAAAAGAGTTCCTATCCCACCATCCAGAGTAGTAAACTTTATAATTATGTAATCCTGGGGAGAGCATTCAGAAGGGTTTGCCTTAGTAGTGGGAGAAAAGCTAGACCTGCATTCACTGCCTTCCTAGTCCTGTCTAACACAATTTAAAAGCAAGAACTGAAAAGGTTAAAATCTTCCAAGTAATTTAACTGAGTCCCAGGAAAAAATGCTCAAGAATTATTTATACAAATACCTTTACATAGTAAGGAAAAATTCATACCGTCTGGCCTCTAATAAAAAAATGTTATCAGGCATACAAAGAAGTAGGAAAATATGACGCATCAAGAGGAAAGAAATCAACCCATAAAATAGACCCAGAAATGGCACAGATCATACAGTTAATGTAAGAGGACATTAAAACAGCTAGTATAATTGGAATTCATATGTTCATATGTACAAGTGCCTCTTGTTCCCTTAATGGGCGATGATTCTTCCTGTATCTGTGCCTTTGCACAAGTAGCTCTTTTCCTAGAAACCAGTTCCTTGACCCTCCTCCCATGTGACAAAACATGACTTATTCTTCCAAGCTCAGATAAAATGTACCTCTCTTTATATTCCTTCCCAGTTCTCCAAATTTAGTTACTTC
Organism: Dugong dugon; assembly: GCA_030035585.1. Lineage (NCBI taxonomy): Eukaryota > Metazoa > Chordata > Mammalia > Sirenia > Dugongidae > Dugong > Dugong dugon. The sequence goes on from CM057465.1 coordinate 14,429,578, forward strand.
TTTCTACTGCTGTTTCTACCTGACAGTTTGTATTTAACAGTATTACAGCATTATAAGGTCTTTAAGACCCAGGACCTTGCACTTCCATGCATTGTATGTCCAGTTCTAAGACCAGTGCTTGCAACTGAGTAAAATTCAATGAATATTTGGAGACTGTGGGAAAAAAAGAAGAAAAAAGTGGAAGAGATAAGGAAGGAAGAAACAGGAAATATTTGTCTTTGAGTATCCCAAGGGGTAGAATCATTCACAATCCTTCTGTCTTAGGCTGGGTTCTCTCAAGAAACAAAACTGATGAAGCACACACACACACACCCCCCACACATATATACACATACATTCATATATATATATATAAGTGTATATATACACATATATACATATATGCTATATATATGTATGTATGTATGTATATCTAGAGAGAGATGGAGAGTAGAGATTTACATCAAGGAAATAGATCACATGGTTGCAGAGACTGGAAAGTCCCAAGTCCATGGGCCAGGCATCAGACTGGACACTTCTCTTGACTCATGTAGCTGCAGGGGCTGATGAACCCAAGATCAGCAGGTCAGATGGCAGGCTGCTGGCTCACGGGCTGCAGAAGCTTACAAATCTAAGATTGACAGGTAAGACTGAAGGCTGCTGCCTCAAGGTCCAAGAACCTGAGGTCAGGTAATGATGAGCTGAATGCAAGATTCAGAGCAGAACAAAAGCCAGTGAGCTTTGCTAAAAAGTCCATATATATTGGATTCAGGCGACACACTCAAGGAAACTCCCTTTCAACTGGTTGACTGCTCATACCAGACCTATCATGGAGGTAGTTATAGTACATCAGATCTCATCATGAAGGTAATTACATCATTACATAACAGACAAACTACATCATAACTGCCAAACTACTGAGAATCATGGCCTAGGCAAGTTGACATACAACGTTAACCATCACAGTCCACCCCTCGTCAACTTGTCAACTGTACACATCTCCTTAAACCATGCATAATCTCTAAATAAAGACAATTACAAAGTCATGCTTGCACCTAACATGATACAACTGACATGTGTACAACCAAAAATGCACTAGCCCTGTTTACATCTTATATTTCATAAGTGTAGAAAACAAAAATACCTGGTGCACACATACAAGGAATAAATACCTAACAGTTACAGTCCTTATTTCTGCAACTGATCACATGGTCGTAGCTAGTATTTAGAACTGTCTTCCATCACCACCCATTCTGTGCTACCTTTACCAACAACAAGCACCTCAGCTGGTTATGGTTCTTTGCCAGGTGGGTTTACCTAAGCTTTCACTCCTGAAGGGTCTGGGCCACTAGTAGTCACGTGGGAATTGAGTTGCCATAGTTTCCATTGACTTTAATCACAGGGCACAGCATTACTATGAGATGCCCTAAGGGATCTCCTGCATTCCAGACATACTCTTCTTTACCTCCATTATGTAATATCAATCCTATTTCCTCTTGATAATCAGGATCAAGCATACCAGCCAATATGGTAACTCCCTTCTTTGCCTGTTGATCCAAAGGCATGAGGAACCCAAGCATCCAGGTGGCATTCTTAATTTCCAATAGAATCAGTGATGTGTCTCCAGGTGGGAGCATTCCTCTCTTTGGAATTAATTCCTCTAGACCCACAGAGCATAGAGTCATGGGGGAAGGAAGCAAAAATTTTGTGAGTGAGTCACTGTCTTAGTATCTAGTGCTGCTATAACAGAAATACCACAAGTAGATGGCTTTAACAAAGAGAAGTTTATTCTCTCACAGTTCAGTAGTAGGCTAGAAGTCTGAATTCATGGCACTGGCTCCAGGGGAAGGCTTTCTCTCTCTGTTGGCTCTGGAGGAAGGTCCTTGTCATCAGTCTTCCCTTGGTCTGGGAGCATCTCAGCGCAGGCACATAGGTCCAAAGGATGCACTCTGCTCCTGGAACTGCTTTCTTGGTGGTATGAGGTGCCCATGTCTGCTTGCTTCTCTCTTGTATATCGCAAAAGAGATTGGCTTAAGACACTATCTAATCTTGTAGATCTCATCAATATAACTGCCACTAATCCATCTTATTCCATCATAGTGATAGGGTTTACAACAAATAGGGAAATCACATCAAATGACAAAATGGTAGACAATCATACAATACTGGGAATCATGACCTAGCCAGTTGGCAGACATTTTGGTAGGACACAATTCAACCCATTACAGTAACTAAGGGTAATAATGTATGGTGTCACTCCTATTTCCACCCCTTGATTCCTGGACCCATGAATCCTGGCTATGGGAGAAACACCATCATATATTGGACACTGGTTTAGAGCATATACAGTCTCCTGGAGAACACTGCTAAGCTGCAAGGTATTGCCACCTAGGCCAAAATTGTGAATTTACAAGGCCATTCCATCATTCTATCAAGCCAGCTGCTTCAGGAAGATGGGGAACATGGTAAGATCAGTGAATTCCATGAGCATAGGCCCACTGCTGCACTTCATTTGCTATGAAATGAGTCCCTTGATCTAAGGCAATGCTATCTGGGATAACATGATGGTGGATAAGGCATTCTGGTAATCCATGGATGGTAGTTTTGGCAGAAGCATTGCATGCAGGGAAGGCAAATCCGTACCCAGGGTACATGTCTATTCCAGTAAAAACAAAACACTGCCTTTCCATGATGGAAGAAGTCCAATGCAATCAACCGGCCTCCAGGTTGCTGGCTGATCACCTTGAGGAATGGTGCTCTATAAGGGACTCAGTGTTGGTCTCTGCTGCTGGCAGATTGGGCACTCAGCAGTGGCCATAGCCAAGTTGGCCTTGGTGAGTGGAAGTCCATGTGGCTGAGCCCACGCATAACCTCCATCCCTGCCACTGTGGCCACTTTTTTCATGAGCCCATTAAGCAATGATGGGAATAGCTAGGGAAAGAGGATGACTGGTTTTCACAAAACACATCATCCTATCCACTTGATTTTTAAAATCCTCCTCTCTCAAGGTCACCCTTTGATGAGCATTCACATGGGACACAAATATTTTCACTTCTTTGGCCAATTCAGAGAGGTCTACCCATATACCTCTTCCACATACCTCCTTGTCTCCAATTTTCCAATCATATTCCACAGCCCATGAATCAGTATACAATTGCATATCTGGCCATTTCTGTATCCAAGCAAAGTGAACAACCAGGTGCACTGCTTGAAGTTCTTCCCATTAGGAGGATTTCCCTTCAATATTGTCCAGGGAGGTCTCAGAAAAGAGTTACAGTGCTGCCCCTGTCCACTTTCAAGTGGTGCCTGCATATCACACAGAACTGTCTGTAAACCAGGCACGAGAATTCTATTCTTCAGTCAATTGATCATAATGAATTCCCCATGGGGCCATAGGGGCAGCCTGCAAGACGGAAGGTAATGTGACAAAGAATGAAGACCATGGGCATTTGGACAAATTCCTCATGCAACTTGTGCCTTCAGGTCTTCTCAGGCCCAAGTTTGTATATACCACTTCCATTTAATGATGAAGAGCTGCTGTGCATGTCTGACTGTAGAGCTCTGTGGGCAAGACAACATCCAGCTTATGATGGGCAGCTCAGGACTCATGGTGAGTTGGTGGCCCACAGTTAAACATTTTGTCTCTACTAAGGCCCAGTAAGAAGCCAAAATCTGTTTCTCAAAAGGATAGTAGTTGTCTAGAGATGGTCGCAGGGCTTTGCTCCATATCCTAAGGGTCTGCATTGTGATTCACCAATAAGGGCCTGCCAGACTCTAAACAGCATCTCCATCTGCCAAGAACACTTCAGGCAACATTGGATCAACAGAATCATATGGCCCAGGTGGCAGAGATGCTTGCACAGCAGCCTGAACTTCTTGCAGAGCCTCTCTTCTTCCGGGTCCCACCCAAAACTAGCAGCTTTTTGAGTCACTTGATACATAGGCCGGAGTAGCACACCCAAATGAGGAATATGTTGCCTCCAAAATCCAAAAAATTAGTTGTAGGAGGGGCCAGATGCAACAACTTATCCTTCACTTTAGAAGGAATATCTCGACATGCCCCCCTCGCCACTGGACCCCTAGAAGTTTCACTGAGGTATAAGGCACCTGAATTTTTGTCAGATTAATTTCCCACCCTCTAGCACACAAATGTTTTACCAATAAGTCCAGAATCATTGACACTTCTTCCTTACTTGGTCCAATCAGCATAATGTCATCAATATAATGAACCAGTGTGACATCTTGTGGAAGGGAAAGTTGATCAAGTTTCCTGTGGACTAAATTTTGACATAGGTCTGGAGAGTTGATATACCTCTGAGGTAGGACAGTTAATGTATATTGCTAGCCTTTCCAGCTGAAGGCAAGCTGCTTCTGGTGGTCCTTCGAACCAGGTATATATAAAAAGGCATTAGCTAGATCAATAGCTGCATATCCTGTACCAGGTGACATATTAATTTGCTCAAGCAATGAAACTACACCTGGAACAACAGCTGCAATTGGAGTCAACACCTGGTTAAATTTTTTATAATCCACTGTCATTCTCCAAGTTCCATCTGTTTTTTGCACAGGCCAAACAGACAAGTTGAATAAGGATGTAATGGGAATCACCTCACCTGCATCCTTCAAGTCCTTGATGGTAGCAGTAATCTCTGCAATCCCTCCAGGAATGCAGAATTGTGTTTGGTTTATTATTTTCCTAGGTATGGACAATTCTAATGGCTTCCAGTTGGCTTTTCCTACCATAATATTCCTTACTCTACTTGTCAGGGATCCAATGTGGGGATTCTGCCAGTTGCTCAGTATATCTATTCTAATTATGCATTCTGGAACAGGGGAAATCACTACAGGATGGCTTTCAGTACTCACTGGATCCACTGTGAGATGAACTTGAGCTAAGAGTCCATTCATAACCTGACCTCCATATGCCCCCATTCTGACTGATGGGCCACAGTGACATTTTGGGTCTCCTGGAATTAGTGTCAGTTCAGAGCCAGTAACCAGTAATCCCCAAAAAGTCTGATTATTTCCTGTTCCCCAGTGAGCAGTCACTCTCATAAAAGGCCATAGATCCCTTTGGGAAGCTAGTAGAAAGATTAACAGTGTAGATTTTTGGCAGCATAGTGGGGTCCTTCCTAAAGGTGATCCAGCCTCCTCTTCATTCAAGGGGTTGTGGGTCTGTAAACTTGCTCAAGTCTGGGAATTGACTGAGGGACCATAACCCGCTATCTGGCAATTTGAGTTAGACTGCCATTCACTTGTTCTAGAATTCTTCCTCTTGTACAGATCAAGTAAATATTTAGTATATTTCCCAACTATTTCACTCCTAGGGACACCATGATTAAGTAGCCAACACCATAAGTCCATAGGAGACAGACTCTTCTGATTACTTGACTCCACTGTCCATTACAATAACCATGCCCACCTTGCCTTTATCGATTGAGTGTCACCAGTTGTCCCCTACCACCACAATGTGCCTCATTGTAGTTCAGTGTCTTAATTCAGTTAAGGCAGCTCCAACTGTCAAATCTAACTTACATAAAATAGCAGTCACGTAGTCTTCAAGGATTCTGGGGCCCCCTTCACAAATTTATCCCTCACAGTTGTGGTAAAAGGTGTGTCCTTTGGGCACTCCATGTGTGCATTTGTGAGTATAACCTGGTAAATCCACTCTAACATGCAAAGTTCCCTAAGCTTTTTGGATACCTTCTTCTACAGTATACCAAGGGAGGTCTGTTACTTCAGCTGATTTAGTATAGGCCACCACATAATCCATGCTTCAGTGACCCAACCAAATAAACTATTAGATCCTTTCCTAACCTCTCAAGCTGAAACATTGAATGAAAAATCTGTGTTTAGTGGGCCTACATCAATAAAGTCAGATTGATCCAACTTTATGTTCCTTGCACCATTATCCTACACCCTTAACAGCCATTCCCGCACATATTCCCCAAGTTTCTGTTTGTACATATTAGAAAAGTCAAGCAGTTCTTTTTGAGTGTAGCATGCCTCTTCCTGGGTCATACATGGTACTTCACCTTTTGAGGCTCGCTAGGACTTATAGGTCTAGAAGTAAAAATTGGTGGTCGGGATTAGTTCTGAGAACATTCAGCAATGTCTTATAAGGCATCTGCCTCAGGCAATGCCCCAGGCAATGACTCATATGCCTCCCCAGGCAATGACTCAGACACCATCTCAAGCGATATCTCAGTCAAAGGCTCATCAGACACAGCTGGGTTAATCTCATCAAAGGAGGGTGGAGGGGTTAAAGGTTTTGTTGGCAGGAGCGATTCAATGGAATTTATGGGCCCAGCTTCCTGATTATCTGCCAGTATGTTCCAATACAAGTTTCAGGACCTCATTTCATTCCAATCAATGACCTCACTTTAACTTCAGACACCATTCGAGGTTGGGAATTAATTTGGTATTGTAATTCAGACACTCTTACAATTAGACTTTGGGTTTGGTTTTCAACAATATGAGCTCTATTACTACAAGAAATAAGGCTTTCTTTCAGGGCACAAGTGGCAAATTTCAGGTCATTTATGTGACGTTTGAACTTTGACTCTGAAGTCCTGAGCTCATCTCTCTTTCACCACTTTGTCTAGCAAAGTAGGACAAACCAACCAACTTCCTTATACTTCTTATCCTGACAAAATTGTAGAGAAGTATCACACATGCATTCACCCAGAGCCTCACCGCTCACCGGTACTTGATGTTATTGGTGGTGATATTTTGCATATTTCTAATGCCACCTCATGTCATGAGTTGGCAGTGCCCTCTTTACTACTATAAGCAGGGTCATCAACATCTTTAAGACTAACCAGACTTTAAATTCTTTATTTGTGTTCTAAAAAGTATTGAGTCAAAGTCATATGTTATGAAAGAGTCTTTGGACAGAAGTGTGAAGCTTAGAAAAGGAATACTGCATAATCAATAAATTAATTTTAATATTTCTGATGCTATAATATTTTCAGTACATTTCAAAAAAGGGTTTCTATGATATAATATTAGTATAATTAAGAGAATCTGATTTTTTAAAGACTGCTCACTCATCAAGAATTAAAGACTCTTCTTATATATGGTTGCTATTTTTCTTAATCTCAAGCTTTCATATCTGTAGGTAAAAAATGGCAAACACCTATAATTTTACATGATTTAACCTAATAACAATAGTTTAATGAATTTAATTGCAAACTTAATATACAAACAAATCCAATTTCAAGCACAATATACAATAAAAGCAATTGTAGAAAATACAAAAAGACGATGTCCTCCAAAGAGGACACTCCAAATAAAAATGTTGAGACAGCTAACTGAATGATTATAGAAAGTCAAAGGCCAAAATATGTTACATGCAACATTCATAGTTATATCCTTGATTGTTGGAATTCTGATGTTTGGCAATATTTTTTTAAAATTTGGTCTAACCATTGAGTTCATGGGTTGCTTTTTACATTAAGGAAAAACATCTGAAAATCTGATTTTCAGTATATCCTCTGCTTAGGGATTTAGTCCATAAAACTGTCCATATCATCATTAAATCAGCATCAACAATTTGATATACTTGTACTTTGTATTATATCATAAAGTGGAATCATTGTAAATATTTCTTGGTGATAATGAATTCTAAAGTATGAAACATATTCACCTTATTTTTTCCTCATATGTTATAGAATTTTTTGGAAACATAATAAATACGCCATAAATTGTGTAAAAATAATTATTAACTCATCATTTTATAAATAAAGTCATTCATATTATGAAAAAAAAAAACAAATTGAATCCCAAGTAATAAAAATTAATATTTGAGGTTATATATAGAGGTCCCCAGGTGGTGCAAATGGTTTGCGCTCCACTGTTAAAAGTTGGCGGTTTGAGTTCACCCAGAGGCGCTTCAAAAGAAAGTCCTGGGAATGTACTTCAGAAAGATCAGAGCCACTGAAAACTCTATGGAGCACAGTTCTACTCTGCAACACACAGAGTCACCATGGGTTGGAATTGACTCGACGGCACAGAGTTTGGTTTGTGATTTATGGTTATCTGAAGTTTAAGATTCTCTTTGAACCATAAATAAAACATTCATTCGTCACCCTTTCATGTTTTGTTTTGAGCTATTAGTAAAGAGCCTCAACTAAATATCTAGATCTAAATGTCCTAAAAAGGACATCTTACTTTCATTTTCACCAGATTAAAGATGTCTAAAAGTTTTCCTTTTTGCCATGTCTAGAAGAAAACCCAGTACATAGATATATGAATAGAGACAGAATGTGAGAGAGATATCAAAGCAGAAAGGAGGCCTTCTGAAGCCAATCAGGTCAATTTCATAGGCAAAACATTCTTACACAGAAAGTAATAATAGTAACATTATGGTGATATGTCACGTTTATCTGGAGCCCTGGTGGTGCAGAGGTAAAGAGCTCAGCTGCTAACCAAAAGGTCAGCAGTCACATTTATCAGGCACAACATTTTCAAAATATTTCTTTTTACTTTATCATACGTGTTGATGATTTGATGTATACTAAGTCAGCAAGTATTGACTGTTGATATTATGGTAAGTGACAGACAAAGCATTAGACTGAGATACAAAACCTACTAACTAATAAGTAGATAGTTGGAAGATAGAGAGATAAAGGAGATTGCTTTTTAGATTATAGTAGGACATAAAAAATTGATTTGCCTGTATTATGAATTCACACTCCTTTTATAGATCCTGTTGTTATTGTTGTGTGTTGTCGAGTCAATTCTGACTCATAACGACCCTATATGACAGAGTAGAATTGCCCCATAGGGTTTCCTAGGCTATAATCTTTACAGAAGCAGGTCACCAGGTTTCTTCTCCCGTGCAGTGGCTGGTGAGTTCAACTGCTGACCTTTCAGTTAGCAGCCAATGGCTTAACCATTGCATCACCAGAGCTCCTTTTATAGACCCTACTAGGTCATATACAGTTGAGTTCCCTATATTATGTATTAATGCTTTACACTCACATGTAACAGTTACTTCCTTTCCAAAAAAAACCACACTGCTCTTGGACGTAAATCACATATTATTAACCCAAGCAATAGAATACAAACACACTGCATAACTCAGTTTTCATAATTAGACATTAAAACCAAAAATAAGCTATTTGTGATTGATTTTAAAATATTTTAAAGCCATTTTCACTTATAAAATTTACCATAATTTAGAATATAAAAATAATTTACATCTAGAGACATTAACTTTAAAAATAAATTTATTGCTTTTATTAATGTCATAGATGAGGAAAGGAACAAGTAAAATATTCTTCTATTTTGAAACATAGTATTTAATTTACAAGTTTTTAAAAATAATATAGAATTATATTAATAATTTCCATAGTTCATCAATTTAATATTTTTATAGTAACATTTCTGAGGCATTTGGTCCATTACAAATCTTATTTGAGAATTTGAAAACATACATTTAATTTGATAAATGGTTTCAATAGATCATATTTTTCCATGATGTCCCACTGACCTTTCGAAAAGATACAAATATTTTCTTTCTGATGTCTTATGTGATCTGAAGAAGAGCATGAACAAAAGACAAAAAGCCTTTGTACTCTGAATCTCAAGGTGACATTTAAGACTGACATCAACTAGCAGAAGAAGATCTCAAAATTTATTCTTGTCCCGTGGGGATAAGCAGATCACTAATATAAGAAGGTATCAGGCCGTTAAGTGCTTTAAATGTCAACAATAAAACTTTAAAATCAATGCATACTCTGACAGGATGCCTATATGAAAACTAGAGGACAAAAGTGATGTACTTTGAACAGGTAAGTAGTCTCACACTGTGAATGAGCTGAACCTTAAAGACTGACTTATCAAGAAACCGAAACATCAAGATGTTGAACCAGTGTAGTCTTAGTGATTATCACATTGCGGTAGTTTTGGTACCACTCGCACACCTCTGCTCTCCTCAAATGATGTGCTGTAGAAGAGAACCAGTTCATAACAAGAACACGATTTTACACTGAAAGCAATAACCAGATTCAAATTAATGGAAACACTAATCTTTGTATAATACTTTAGAGTTCAGAAAGTGCCTTATCAAAAACAAACAAAGCATTACATATGAGCTAGGGACAACGAAAATCACAATTAAAATAATATATTACTTTTATTATTCTACTATTATTCTGATAATAAATTTAAATTCTTGAATATAAACAGAAAAAATCAAGAGTTACCAAAAACCAAAACCAAACCCGTTGCCATCGAGTCAATTCCGACTCATAGCGACCCTACAGGACAGAGTAGAACTGCCCCATAGAGTCTCCAGGGAATGCCTGGTAGATTCAAACTGCTGACCTTTTGATTAGCAGCTGTAGCACTTAACCACTACACCACCAGGGTTTCTAAATCAAGAGTTTGTTCTAAATCTTACCTGATATGCAAAAACTCCGATTTATCACCAACCATTCTAATTCCTTTTCAAGAAACTGTTGTCCATTTGACATCTTATGTAAAGCTAGTAACATTAGCTGTAATAGTAAGGATAGCTAATAGTTACTGAGCACTTATTATGAGGCATGTATGAATTAATTTAATCTACTACTGCTACCCATATTTCACAATTGAAGAAACTGAGACACAGATAGATAACATGAAGTGATTAAAATTCTACAATTAGTAAATGTCAGAACCAGGATTTGGACCCCAGAGACACTATTTTTAACTACTATGTCATACACACACACACATGCACACATATAATTTGAAAAATTATTATTAATTAGAACATTGCAAATAGCAAAAAAAATCAAAGTGAGAAGTAAATATATTCTCCAAATAATATCCCCCTATCTTAGTGAATTAAGTATTTTTATGCCAGTGTTCATACACAAGCGACTATTTCGAACATCAATATTGGAATAGTAGTTCAGTGGGAACCTTCCTAAAAAAAAAAAAATCCTTCAGAATGTGCGTTTGCATTGATTACACAGAACTGGATAATTAAAATGATTCACAAGACTCCCCAAAATGTGCTCATGTAAGCCTTTATTAAAAGTAAAGGACCAAGTACAGCAGGAAAAAGAAACTACAGGCAACCAATGAAGGGTCCAAGATGTCCAGGCATAGCCCTCAGGGTCCTTTCTCAGTCTCATAGAATCAGTAAGATATATGCAAAGCATCTTGATTTCAAGGGAGCCCAGGTAAAAGTTTACATTGATGTCTTTTTATACTTCTGGTCATGTAAGTAAAACCCGGTTGTGTAACCTGTTAAACTGGGTGTAAAATGTCAGTCTATACATTTCTAAACAATGTAGACAAACTGGCACCAGGTACTTCCAGAGAAGTTTGAACTTCTAACATCACTTTATAAATCACTAACTAATATAGCTCATTCTTATCTTGGCCAAGGATCAGCATCAGATTTCCGGATATCCCCAGAGATAAACATAAAGCTGTCCTAGTCCAGCTGTAAGATAACCCTATCTTACACAGTGTCCATAACTGAGTGAGATAATTTATTGGCAAGTACTCAGGAAGTACTAGTTAACTAATGTCTCTGAACACTCAGCTTGATACTTGATACTTCTGTCTCTGTTGGCCCCATATCCTATTGTAATTATACAAGCATCCCCCTGGAAGGAGTGGTGGCAAAATAAAGAAGTTGGTGTTTACTATGATCTAAGGAAGGGAAAAAAAAAAAAAAAAAAAACCAGCTTATTTAAAAAATGCATGACAAGGCAAAGGCAAGATGGCAGACTAGTCAGATGCACTAAACCATCCTGCTGCAACAAAGACCCAAGAAACGACATAAAACAGATACAGACATCAATCCTAGAACCTTGAACCTTACACGAAGGGATAAAGTATTATATCGGAAGTCACTGAGGAGACAAAGAAACTGACAGAAAATGAAGAAGGAATAAAAATCAAGTGGAGGCTCCCAACCAAATGGTATGACTCAACATGGCCATCTTTGAATAAAACCAACAACCCACACGCAGAAAGGCACCTACACGGAATTCCCCATAGGAGATAGAGGTACGGCATGGACATACCCAGGGCTAAGTAAGACAACTTTTGCTGGCAGCAACTCAAGAAGGGGCCCAGACTCTCCCACCAAGTAACCACAGAAGCACATTCCCACAACCCCCATTCTTTTGGTGAACAGCATCTATAATCACCATACCCTGCAACTCTGACTGCTGGGAACCACAGTACCAACCCACCCTATTGCCCTCTTCCATCTAGCCCCCTCTGTTCCTGCCTTCACCCCTTTCACCTCTCTCCTCTGCCCTGCTGCCCTGAGGGGATCTGGCCTGGACATCAGATCCTCCCCTACTGGCTCTCGATGACTTCTGCATTGCCTGCAGCCCCAAGGGGACCTGGCCCAGACCTCAGGCCCTTCCCGCTGACCCTGGACCCCTCCTACTGCCTGCCACTTCCCTGCTCCAGCCCCTGGCCCAGTTCATGATGCAGACAAATGACCCATCTCTGCCTCTTCCTACCCTGCTGAACCTACTCTGCTGCACCATAGCTGAGTGACCAGCCCTGCACACCTAGACAAGGTAGTGAGAACTATCACACCCACAGAGGAGCAAGCAACAAAGCAAACCTGAACCACCTGCCCAGACATAACCAAATAAAACAAAAAAGCAGGATGAAACAAACAAACCTACAATCAATAAATCAAGAAAATAATACCTGAATGTCTTGGAGACAGCAGACAATATCAAAACTTAAAATCAAATAGGACAAGATGGCTCTGGTAAGCAACCAGAGTAAAGCATCAGTTGAGCTTCCAGCAGAAGAAGCAATGGAATTACCTGATAAACCAAAAAAACTTGTTTCTTTCAAGTCGATTCTGACTCATAGTGCCACTACAGGACAGAGTAGAACTGCCCCATAGAGTTTCCAAGGAGCAGCCGTTGGATTCAAACTGCCGACCTTTTGGTTAGCAGCCAAGCACTTAACCACTGTGTCACCAGGCCTCCAAACTACCTGATAGGGAATTCAAAAGTCTAATATTCAGGTCTCTCCAAGAGATTAGGAAGGAGATCAAGGAAAACACAGACAAAACAATAGAAGAATTCAGGGAAATAATACAAGACAAAAATGTCAAAGTAAATAAACAACTAGAAACAATACAATTAGAAATCCAAAAGACAAACAACAAGATTTTAGAAATGGACAATGCAATAGAAGGTTTTAGGAGCAAATTTGAAATAATGGAAGACAAAAACAGTGAAATTGAAGATAAATCTTTGTATGCCAATTTGTTTGAGGAAAAATCAGAGAAAAGAATGAAGCAAAATGAAGAAAACCTAAGATACAATCAAGAGCAAAAATCTGAGCATGATCAGAGTTCCAGAACAGGGGGAGAAAATGGAAAACACAGAGAATATCACTGACGATTTGCTGATGGAAAACTCTCCTAATATCATGAAAGGTGAAAAGCTGACCATTCAAGAAGCTCAACAAACCCTATATAGGATAGACCCCAAAATAAAGTCACCAAGGCACATCATAATCACACTTGCCAAAACCAAAGGCAGAGAAACTATCCTGAGAGCAGCTCAAGAAAAACAAAAAGTCACATACAAAGGGGAAACAATAAGACTAAGCTCTGATTACTCAGCAGAAACCATGCAGGCAAGAATGCAATGGGATGACATATATAAAACCTTGAAAGAAAATAACTGCCAACCAAGAACAATATATCCTGCAAAACTTTCTCTCAAATATGATGGCAAAATTAGGACATTTCCAGATAAACAGAAATGAAGGGAATTTATAAATACAAAACCAAATTTACAAAAATTATTAAAGGGAGTCCTTCATTAGAGAACTGGCAACATCGGACAATAACCAGAATCAAGGGCACAGGTCAGTATCAGCCAAATACCAACCCAGGTAATGAACTCTCAAGGATAAAACAAAACTAAAAGATTCAAAACAGGGAATTAGAGATGTCAATCTGTAAATGATGACAATGTCAGAACAATAAAGCGGAATACACAGTGTAGGTATAGAATTTTCAAATGGAGAGGAAATCAAGGTAATATCAAATAATAAAAGACTGATTGAAATGTAGGAGGATAAGGGAAAATTTCAAGATAACCACAAAGAAAATTAACAAACCTACTCATCAAAATAAAGAAGAAAAACATAAAGTCTCAGTAAACACAAAATCTACAATAACAAAAGAAATTCCACAAACAAAAGGAACTCAGCACAGGAGAGTAAGAATAAAAAAGCAAACCTCAGCACCACAAAAAAAAAGCACTACAAAATGACAGCAATAAATTCACACCTATAGATAATCACACTGAATGGAAATGGCTTAAATGCACCAGTAAAGAGACAGAAAGTGACAGAATGGACAAAAAAAAAAAAAAAAAAATGACCCATCTATATGCTATCTATAAAAGAAACACCTTAGAAACAAAGACATAAATATATTGAAAAAGGATAGAAAAAAATATATCAAGCAAACAGCAACCAAAAAAGAGCAGGAGTGACAATACTAATCTCAGATAAAATAGACTTTATGGCAAAATCCACCATAAAAGACAAGGAAGGACATTATGTAATGATTAAAGGGACAATCCACCATGATAACATAACCATAATAAATATCTGTGACCCAATGACAGGGCTCCAAAATACATAAAACAAACTCTAACAGCACTGAAAAGAGAAATTGACAGTTTCACAATCACAGCAGGAGACTTCAACACACCACTCTCAGTAAAGGACAGAACATCTGGAATGAAACTCAGAAAAGATACAGAAGATCCAAAGGTCACAACCAGACATCTTGACCTCATAGACATATATAGAACACTCCACCCAATAGCAGCAAAGTGTACATTCTTTTACAATGCACATGGAACATTTTCCATAATAAACCACATCTTAGACCACAAAGCAACCATCAACAAAATCCAAAACACTGAGATAATACAAAGCATCTTCTCTGATCACAATGCCATAAGAGTAGAAATTAATTACAGGAAGAGCAAGGGAAAAAAAAAACCAAATAAATGAAAACTGAATAACACCTTGCTTAAAAACCACTGGGGAATACAAATGTCATAGGCTGGATTTTCTAGAGAAGCAACACCAGTAAAGGGTATAAATATATGTAGAGATAGATTTATATCAAGGAAGTGGCTCATGCAGTTGTAGAGGCTGGAATGTCCCAAGTCCTTGGGTCAGGTTAGAGGCTTCTCCTGATTCACATAGCCACAGGGGCTTGCGAACCCAAGATCAGCAGGTCAGAGAGCAGGGATCTTGCTCACAGGCTTTGAAGGTCAATGAATCCCAAGATCAGCAGGCAAGACCACAAGTAAGCTGCTAGTTCAAGTCCCAGAAAACAGAGTTTAGATAAACAGGAACCAGCTTCAGGATCAAGAATAAGCAAAAGCCTTGACAGAATATCCCCTTACACTTGATGCAGGCCATAAGCCCAAGAAAATTTCCATTCAAATGATTGGCTACTCACAGAATATCTCATCATGGAGGTGATTACATTATATCAAATGTCATCATGAGAGTAATCACAACATCATATGACTGCCCAACCACCGAGAATCATGGCCCAGCCAAGCTGACACACAACCTTAACCATCACAGTCCACCTCTTGTTAACTTGGCACCTGTACACATCTCTTTAAAACATACATAATCTCTGAATAAAGACAATTATAAAGTCATACTTGTGCCTAACCTGATACAATGAACACATGTACACATGCAATAGCCTTGTTTACATCTTACATTTATAAGTGAAGAAAACAAAAATATTTGATGCACACATACAAAGCAGAAATACTCATAACAATTACAGTCCCCATTTCTGCAACTGGTCACATGGCTGTAACTGGTATGTATTTAGAGCTAACTTCTTCCACCACCCATTCTGTATTCCCTTTGCCCTCAGCAAGCAACTCAGCTGGCTGTGGTTTTTGCCTGGTTGGGTAACCCAAACCTTCATTCCTGAAGGGTCTGGTGCATTAGAGTTGCTGTAGTTTTCCATTGACTTTAATCATAGGGCATGGGAACACCAAGAGAAACCCTAAGGATCTCCTGCATTCCCGACATACTCTTCTTTACTTCCATTATGTAATATCAATCCAATTTCCTCTTGGAAATCAGGATCAGCCACACCAGTCAGTATGATAACTCCCTTCTTTGCTTTTTGATCCAGAGGTGTAAGGAGCCCCAAGTACCCAGGTGGCATTCTTAGCTTCCAGTTCAATGGAATCAGTGGTGTGTCTCCAGGTGGGAGCATTTCTTCCTTTGGAACTAAGATCTCTAGACCAGCAGAGCATAAGGTCACAGGGACAGGGAGCAAAAATCTTGAGAGTGGGTCACTAGGGGTAATAGTGAGTGGTGCCACTCCCACTTCCACCCCTTGATACCTGAACCCATGAATCTTGGCTATGGGAGAAATAGCACCATATATCGGATGCTGGTTTAGAACATACACAGCCTCCTGAAGAACACTGCCTCAACCCTGCAGGTATTGCCACCTAGTGGACAATGTAATTGTGTCTCTAGAAGGCCATCCCATTGTTCTATCAATCCAGCTACCCCAGGATGATGGAGAACATGATAAAACCAGTGAATTACATGAGCATGGGCTCACTGCTGCACTTCATTTGGGGTGACGTGAGTCCCTTGAGTTGAGGCAATGCTGAGTGGGATACAATGACAGTGGATAAGTCATTCTGTAAGTCCATGGATGGTAGTTTTGGCAGAAGCACTGTGTGCAGGGAAGTCAAATCCGTATCCAGAGTAAGGGTGTATTCCAGTAAGAACAAACACAACACTTTCCATGATGGAAAGGGTCCAATGTAATCAACCTGCCACCAGGTTGCTGGCTGATCACCTCCAGGGATGCTGCCATATCAGGGACTCAGTGTTGGTCTCTGCTGCTGGCAGATTGGGCACTCAGCAGTGGCTGTAGCCAAGTTAGTCTTAGTAAGTGGAAGTCCATGTGGCTGAGCCCATGCATAACCTCCATTCCTGCCACCATGGCCACTTTTTTCATGAGCCCATTGAGCAATGATGGGAATAGCTAGGGAAAGAGGATGACTGGTTTCCATAAAATGCATCATCCCATCCACTTGTTTGTTAAAATCTTCCTCTGCCAAGGTCACTCTTTTATGACCATTCACATGAGACAAAAATATCTTCATTTCTTCGGCCCATTCAGGGAGATTTATTTGCCAACTCTTCCTCATACCTCTTATCTCCAATTATCCAATCATGTTCCTTCCAAGTCCATGACCATCCAGCCAAACCATTGGCCACAGCCCATGAATCAGTATACAGTTGCACATCAGGCCATTTCTTCTTCCAAGAAAAGTGAACAACCAGGTGCACTGCTCGAAGTTCTGCTCATTGGGAGGATTTCCCTTCACGACTGTCCTTCAGGGAGGTCCCAGAAAGCGGCTGTAGTGCTGTAGCTGTCCACTTTTGAGTGGTGTGTGCATATCTCACAGAACCATCTGTAAACCAGGCATGGGATTTCTCTTCCTCAGTCAACTGATCAGAAGGAACCCCCCATGAGGCCATAGCTGAAGACTGGGAAATGGAAGGTAATGGGACAGAAGTGGAGACCATGGGCATTTGGGCCACTTCCTCATGTAGCTTACTTGTGCCTTCAGGTCCTGCTTGGGCTCAGTCTTGTATATGCCACTTCCATTTAATGATGAAGTGCTGCTGTGCACGTCTGACTTTATGACTCTGTGGGTCAGACAACATCCAGTTCATTATGGGCAGCTCAGGCCCCATTATGACTTAGTGTCCCATAGTTAAGCATTCAGTCTCTACTAAGGCCCAGTAACAAGCCAAAAGCTGTTTCACAAAAGGAGAGTAGTTATCTGCAGAGGATTGTGGGGCTTTGCTCCATATCCTAAAGTCTGCTTTGTGATTTACCAACAGGGTCCTGCCAAAGTCTCCAAACAGCATCTCGGTCAGTTACAGACACTTCAAGCACCATTGGATCAGCTGGATCATACGGCCCAAGGGGCAGAACTGCTTGTACAGCAGACTAAACCTGTTGCAGAGCCTTCTCTTTTTCTGGGCCTCACTCAAAACCAGCAGCTTTTCGAGTCACTTGATAAATAGGCCAGAATAACATACCCAAATGAGGAATAGGTTGCTTCCAAAACCCAAAGAGGCCCACAAGGCATTGTGGCTCCTTTTTAGTTGTGGGAGAAGCCAGATGCAATAGTTTATCCTTCACTTCAGAAGGAATATCTCAACTTGCCCCACACCACTGTACTCCTAGATATTTCACTGAGGTGGAAGTCTCCTGAATTTTTGTAGGATTAATTTCCCACCCTCTAGCGTGCAAATATTTTACCAATATGTCCGAAATCATTGACACTTCTTCCTTACTAGATCCAATCAGCATAAGGTCATCAGTGTAATGGACCAGTGTGATGTCTTGTGGAAGGGACCGGTGAATAAGGTCCTTGTGGACTAAATTATGACATAGGGCTGGAAAGCTGATGTATCTCTAAGGTAGGCAACTGAAGGTGTATTGCTGGCCTTGCCAGCTGAAGGCAAACTGCTTCTGATGGTCTTTTGAAACAGGTATGGAGAAAAAGGCATTGGTCAGATCAATAGCTGCATACAAGGTACAGGAGATGTATTAATTTGCTAAAGCAATGAAACTACACGTGGAACAGCAGCTGCAATTGGAGTCAACACCAGGTTAAGTTTTTGATAATTCACTGTCATTCTCCAAGATCTATCTGTTCTTTGCACAGGCAAAATAGGCGAGTTGAATGGGGATGTGGTAGGAATCATCACTCCTGCATCCTTCAAATCCTTGATAGTGGCAGTAATCTCTGAAATCCCTCCAGGAATGTGGTATTGCATTTCGTTTACTATTTTGGTAGGTAGGGGCAGTTCTAATGGCTTCCACTTGGCTTTTCCTACCATAATAGCCCTTACTCCTTTGTCGGCGATCCAGTGTGGGGTTTCTGCCAGTTGCTGAGTATATCTATCCCAATTATGTATTCTGGAACTGGGTAAATCACTATAGGATGTGTTCCGGGACCCACTGGACCTACTGTGAGACAGATATGAACTAAGACACCATTAATAACCTGACTTCCATATTCCCCCACTCTGACTGGTGGGCCACAGTGACATTTTGGGTCTCCTGGAATTAGTGTCAGTTCAGAGCTAGTATCCAGTAATCCCCCAAAAAGTCTGAATATTTCCTTTTTCCCAATGAACAATCATTCTCAGAAAAGGCCATATATCCCTTTGGGGAAGGCTAGGAGAAAGATTAACAGTATAAATTTTTGACAGTGTATTGGAGTCCCTCCTCAAGGGGATCCATCCTCCCCTTCATTCAAGGGGTTGGGTTGTAGGTCTTTAAACTCACTCAAGTCTGGGAATTGATTGAGAGTCCATGACTCTATTCTGTCAACTTGAGTTAGACTGCTGTTTGCTTGACCTTGAATTCATCCGCTTGTACAGTTAAGTAAATATTTAGTAGATTTTCTATCTATTTTACTCCTAAGGATACCATGACTAAGTAGTCAATGCCATGAATTCATATGAGTCAGACTATCCTGATTACTGCTTTGACTGTGCTGTTCATTATAGTAACCACACCCACCTTGTCTTTGTCGATTGAGTACCAACACTTTGTCCTACTACCATTGGGTTCAATCAGATCCATTGTAGTTAGGTGTCTTAATTACAGAGTTCCCACTGTCAAATCTGACTTACATAAAATAACAATCACAGCAGTCTTCAAGGATGCTGGGGGTCCCTTCACAAATTTGTTCCTCACAGTTGTGGTACAAGATGTGTCCTCTGGGCATTCCATGTGTGGATCTGTGGGTCTAACCTGATAAATCCACTCTAGCATACCAATTTTCCTAAGCCTTTGAATACCTTCTTCTACAGTATACCAAGGCAGGTCTGGAACTTCGACTTAATTTAGTGTAGGCCACCACATAATCCATGCTTCAGTGACCCAACCAAATAAACTATTAGATCTTTTCCTAACGTCTGGAGTTGAAACATTGAATGAAGAATCTGTGCTTAGTGGGCCCATATCAATAAACTCAGACCGATCCATCTTTACTTTCCTTGCACCATTATCCCACACCCTTGATAGTCATTCCTACACATATTTTCCAGGTTTCTGTTTGTACATGTTAGAAAAATCAAGCAATTCTTTTGGAGTGTAGCATACCTCCTCCTGGGTCACACTTTGCATTTCACCTTTTGCAGCTCACTGGGACTTCAGTGTAGTTATAGGTCTAGAAGCCAAAATATATAGTGGGGAAGTGTATTGAGAACATTCAGCACTGTCTTGCAAAGCATCTGCCTCAGGCGATGCCACAGGCAATGACTCAGGAAAGGGCTCTTTAGATGCAGCTGTGGTAATCTCATTACATGGAGGTGGAGGGGCTAATAGTTTTACTGGGGAGGATGTTTTAGCAGACTGACACGGAGTAATCTCTTCAGATGGGAGTGAGAGTTCTGTTGAAAGGAGTGATTCAACAGAATTTAGGGGTTCAGTGTCTCCAGCTTCCTGATTATCTGCCCATAGTTCCCCATTCCAAGTTTCAGGATCCTATTTCTTCCCAATCAATGCCCTCACTTTAACTTCAGACACCTCTTGGGGTTGGCAATTTAGTTGGCATTGTAATTCAGCCACTCTTACGATAAGACTCTGGGTTTGGTTTTTGGCAATTTCAGCTGTTACTACAAGAAGTAAAGCTTTCTTTCAAAGCACAAGTAGAAACTTTGAGGTAGTTTATGCAGCATGTGAGGTTTGACTCTGAAGCTATGACCTCATCTCTTTCTTTCACCAGTTTGTCTAGCAAAAGTAAGACCAACCAACCAGCTTCCTTATACTTCTCATTATGACAAAATTGTAGAAAGGTATCACACATGCAATCACCCAGAGCCTTGCTTTTCACCAATACCTGATTGATTGGTGATGGTATTTTGTGTATTTGTATTGCCACCTCAAGCCATGGATTAGCAGTGCCCTCTTCACTACTAGAAGCAGAGTCATCAACATCATCAACATCTTTAAGACTAAGCAGACTTGATAACCAGTTTAACTCATCTTTACAATTTTGTTTCTCTAGACCCCACTCCGGTACCAAATGTCTTAGGCTGGGTTCTCTAGATAAGCAAAACCAGTAAAGCCCATAAATATATACAGACAAAGATTTATATCAAGGAAATGGCTCATGTGGCTGTAGAGGATGGAATGTCCCATTGTTCTGCCACTGTGTCAATCCATCTTGTTGAGGGTCTTCCTCTTTTCCATTGATCCTCCACTTTAACAAGCATGATGTCCTTCTCCAGGGATTAGTCCCTCCTGATAACATGTCCAAAGTATGTGAGAAGAAGTCTTACCATCTTTGCTTCTAAGGAGCATTCTGGCTGTACTTCCTCCAAGACGGATTTGTTTGTTCTTCTGGCAGTCCATGGTATATTCAATAGTCTTCACCAACACCATGATTCAAAGGCATCAGTTCTTCGGTCTTCTTTATTCATTGTCCAGCTTTCCCATGCATATAAGGGGATTGAAAACACCATGGCTTGGGTCAGGCACACTTTTTAACATTTTAAAGAGGTCTTTGAGCAGATTTTCCCAATGCAATGCATCATTTGATTTCTTGACTGCTGCTTCCATGGGCATTGACTGTACATACAAGTAAAATAAAATCGTACATAAATGGTAAAACATACCGCGCTCATGGATATGACTCAACATTGTGAAAATGTCAGTTGTACCCAAAGAAATCTACAAATATAATGCAATCCCAATCCAAATACTGAGAGCGTATTTTAACGAGATGGAAAAACTAACCATTAACTTTATATGGAAAGGAAAGGGGGCCCATATAAGTAAAGCATTATTGAAAAAGAAGAACAAAGTAGGAGGCCTCGAAATATTTGACCTCAGAACCTACTATACTACTATGATAGTCAAAACAGCCTGATACTGGTGCGACAACAGATACATTGACCGATGGCACAGAATTGAGAACCCAGATGTAAATCCATCTACTTATGGTCACCTGATTTTTGACAAGGTCCAAAGCCATTAAATAGGGAAAAGACAGTATTTTCTGTCTTTCAGTGCTGGCAAAACTGGATATCCATTAGTACAAAAATGAAACAGGACTCATACTTCACACAAAACTAATTCAAAATGGATCAAAGACATTACATAAAACCACAAACTATAAAGATCATAGAGGAAAAAATAGGGTCAATACTAGGGGTCCTAATATACTGCATAAACAGAATAAGAAAAAATAAAACTCATACCTGTTTGTGGTCGATTCAGTTCTGACTCATAGCGACCCTACAGAACAGAGTTGAACTGCCCCACAGGGTTTCCAAGGAGTGGCTGGTGGATTTGAACTGCCGACCTTTTGGTTAGCAGCCAAACTCTTAACCACTGCACCACCAGGACTCCATAAACAGGATAAATACCATAATTAACAACACACAAACACCAGAAGATAAGCTAGATAAGTGGAATCTTCAAAAAATTATACACTTATGCTCATCAAAAGACTTCACCAAAAGAGTAAAAAGAGAACCTACAGACTGGGATAAAAAGCTTTGGCTATGACAGATCCGACAAAGGTCTAATCTCTAATATTTATAGGACAATTCAACATCCTACAAAAAAGACAAATAATCCAATTGCCAAATGGATGAAGGGTATGAACAGACACTTCACCAAAGAAGACATTCAGCTGGCTAACAGACACATGATGAAATGCTCGCAATCATTAAACATTAAAGAAATGCAAACAAAAACTGCAATGAGATACCATCACACCCCAACATTACTGGCATTATTAAAAAAAAAAGAAGAAATTAACAAATGTTGGAGAGGTTGTGGGGAGATCGGAACTCTTATCCACTGCTGATGGGATTGCAAAATAGTACAAACACTTTGGAAAATGATATGGAACTTCCTTAAAAAATTAGAAATAGAAATATCATACAATCCAGCTATCCCACTCCTAGGAATATACTCCAGAGAAATAAGAGCCGTCACACAAATAGACATATGCACACCCACGTTCACACAATAGCAAAAAGACAGAAACCTAAGTGCCCATCATCAAACGAATGGATAAACAAACTATGGTACATACACACAATGGAAAACTATGCAATGGTAAAGAACAATGATGAATCTGAAAAACGTCTCACAACATGGATGAATCTCGAGGGCATTACGCTGAGTGAAATAAGTCAATCACAAAAGGACAAATAGTGTATGAGGTCGCTGTTACAAAAACTCATGAAAACGTATACACACGTAGAGACAATCTTTGATGGTTATGAGGGAGGGGAGGCATGAGAAGGGAAAAACACTAAATAGACAATAGATAAGTGGTAACTTTGGTGAAGGGTAAGACAGTACATAATACTGGGAAAGTCAGAACAACTTGACCAGGGCAAAGTCATAGAAGCTTCACAAACCAATCCAGAGGTACTGGGCTGAGGGTTGGGGACCATGAGGGGACATCTAGCTCAAATAGCATAACATAGTCTATAAAGAAATTGTTTTACATCCGAGTGTGGTGAGTAGAGTCTGGGGTCTTAAAAGCCTGTGAATGGCCATCTAAGATATGTCTACTGGTCCCATCTCAGCAGGAACAAAGGAGAATGAAGAAGACCAAAGACACAAGGGAAAGATTAGTCCAAAGGACTGATGGATGACAGCTACCATAACCTCCACAAGATCGAGCCCAGAACAACTAGATGGCGCCTGGTTACCACCACCGACTGCTCTCGCAGGGATCACAATAGAGGATACCAGACAGAGTGGGAGAAAAATGTAGAACAAAATTCAAATTCAGAAAAAAAAAAGAAAAAAAAAACAGGCTTGCTGGTCTGACAGAAACGAAAGAAACCCTGAGAGTATGGCCCCCAGATACCCTTTTAACTCAGTACTGAAATCACTCCTGAGGTTCACCTTTCAGCCAAAGATTATACAGGTCTACAAGGCAACAGTAACACATAACCCATGTGAGGCACGTGATTCATAATTCAGTTCATGGATAGAAGACTAATGAGCAAAGCAAAATCAAGAAGGCAGGAAGGGAAAGGAAAACTGGACGAGTGGAATCAGGGAACCCAGGGCGGAGAAGGGGAGAGTGTTGAAACATAGCAGCATTGGCAATCAATGCCACAAAACAACTTGTGTATTAACTCTTTAGTAAGAAACTAATTTGCTCTGTAAACTTTCACCTAAAGCACAATTAAAAAAAAAAAAAAAAGCATGACAAAGTCTAATCCATTTAAAAAAGGAAAAAAAAAGTGAGAAAAGGGAAAGAACATCCTACCATGGGGTTGGGAGATGAACTTTAGTTCTCACTTTCCTTATTTCTTTGGCAGATGCAAGATGGGGATATTGGTAGGATGGAACAATGAATTAGACAACTCATCTGAGCAAGGAGGAAATAGAATAGTCACCTATTGCTCACAGTGTTAACGTTTAATTTATGTTCTTCAAATGTGTTTGGTGCCAATCTGAATTACAAATGGAAGCTCAAAAAGTAGTTGTTCCTGGGTGCAGAATAAGAGTTGCAAGTCAGAAGTTTGCTATGGTCATTTTTCGTCCTGTACTATAATAAATCATGTTGCTATCACTACAACCTCTGCGTCAGAGTGCTGACTATATGTTGCAAACCTAATTATTGCTGTGGTAACATTATAATGCATTTGATAAATATGGTACCAACATTTTTTGTTTCTTTTTTAAATAAACAAAGTGAAATCCAAAGACATTGAGTTTTCTTTGTTTTTTCTCTTATCTTCAGGGTTGGGTGACTACGTAAGTGTTCAAGTCTGTTGGTCAAGCAGGTGGGGGGTGTTGGTGGAGGTAGTGGAAACAGGCAGGTGATACGTATGGAGAAGAGGAGCCCTAGTGGCGCAGTGATTAAGAGCCTGGCTGCTAACCGAAAGGCTGGCAGTTCGAATTCTCCAGCAGTAACTTGTAAACCCTACGGGGCAGTTTTATTCTGTCCTACAGGGTCGTTCTGAGTCAGAATCGACTCCTCAACGGCACTGGGCTTGGTTTTGGTTTTATGTATGGAGAAGGAATCCCTGGGTGGCACAAATGTTCAAGTGTTTGGCTACTAAGCTAAAGGTTGGCAGGTAAAACCCATCCAGAGATGCTTTGGAAGAAAGGCCTGATGATCTGCTTCTGAAAAGTCACAGACATGAATACTGTATGGAGCACAGTTCTACTCTGAAACACATGGGGTCACCATGAGTTAGAACTGACTCAACAGCAAATGGTTTTTGGGTTTATGTATGGAGAAACTAAGATTGAGCCACATGAACTTTTAAAAAGAGTGAACTATGGAGTCAGATTGTCATCTCAACTTTTACTTATAATATTTATGCTTTTTATTTCATATTTCCTAATGAACTTTTTACATATCTTTAAGTAAGAAATAAATATTAATATCAAGATTCATACTAAGACAGGCATGATAAGATCAGCAAATCGTCTTTACTGCTATAAAATTTCCATATCTCCATTCATACCAAACAAGAATGTGAAACAGCAGGACATCAAATTATTTTTGCTTTCCTGTAGCCACACATGTATAGTTTATGAAAACGTTGGAATGCTGATAATGCTACAGGGAATGTGTAGAAACGAAACTTGTAAAATAGTGGTTTTAATTAGTGAGCTAGATCTTTTAACTATCATCTGCTTATGCTGAGATTGTCTTGGTAAGCAATTTTCTTTTCTTTTTTTTTCCGAAAGGAAACTGACTTTCTGTCCATAGTTCCAGCTGTTAGGGTGCACACATTTCAATTCAAATGCAAATTGTTCCAAAAGCCTTATATAGGCTTTCTAATCTAAATTTGACAATGTTTATTAACAGATAACCCAAAAAACAAACCCACTCTCACTGAGTTGATTCCGACTTATAGTGACCTCATAGGGTTTCCAAAACTATGAATCTCTATGGAAGCAGACCGCCACGTCTTTCTCCCAAGGAGCCGCTGGTGGTTTTGAACCACCAACCTTCCAGTTAGCAGTCAAATGTGTAAAGCACTGCACCACAAGGGCTCCTATTAACAGATAAGTAGAGCACAAATAATTATCTTTTGGTAAGGATTATTAAGTTTACCAAGTTGTATAACAAACGCATTTGATATTTTATTGATTCACTCATAAATCTTTGATTTTTGATAGCCTTGTAAAAAATCGTTGCTATTCCTTAGCAGGAGAACAAATCATTTGGTGAGAAGTAACATACCTCAGTATATGCGTAGTAGACATTCGTGATCTCATCAAAGTAAATCAAAGTTCTGTGTGATCTCCAAGCTAATCAAAACACAAATTCGTAAAGACGATTAGAGACCATCCCTTTAATTAGGAAATGCTCTTTTCCCCCAGTGCAAATTTAGTAGTAGGGCACATAAATAATAACAAAGGCAAAGAGGAATATAATTATTTAAAGCATATGCTAACGAGAATGGGATCTCTAGTCCAGCTGAACTGTAGGTGTTCCAAGCAATTTGGTTATTTAAATTTGCTCCTCACATGGGGTGCAAGGACTGTTGTGACTTTTATTTGCCCAAGTTTTATTAGAACTAGCTTGAGCACTACACTCCTTTCTGGGAGAAAAGTCAGTATCTAACTTGGAGAGCTGGCATCCTCCTCTTGATCATCCAAGTAATTCACTAACATATATAGCAAAAAATGGATGCTTACCAGGTCCCTATTCCGAAGCACTGAGAGGTTTGAATTTGTCAGCCCATGGCTGCTATCCCTACATTTGTTCCTGAGGCCACACAACCCTGCTGTAGAAACTGGGTCTCTCTCATCTCTCCAGTGATGTTGGATTGCACTGCAGTTAAGTCTTACTTTCTCTAGCTTCATCCTAAAGCATTCTTCTCTGGAGGATACTTCTAAAAGTGAACTCTCCTTTTGAGCTATATTCAACCCAGACTGAACTCTACCCTAGCCTTTAATGCTACTTTATTTTCTGTGCCTGCCACCAACAGTCATTTTCCTCTGAGATGTCACTGCTCAAGAGATTCTCTGCTCAACAAAATGTGGACCTATTAATATCTTCAACCACTGTCCCTCTTACCAGGGATAACACTCAAGGGTCTGATTTCTTTCACCCCCTGAAGCACAGAGTTCTTTATGCCCCGTTTATCCAACAATAAATCGTTCAAAGAGAAGGTAATTCTCTTGATAGTAAGGAAAATCCAGACATTAAAAAATATGAAGTCTTATTTACCTTGGAAGCAAGGGTCCTTCTGTTGGTGGGGAGGGCCTTTCCTTCCCTCCCATACCCCCCCCCCCAATGTCCTAAAATACTAAGAAAACACATTCTCGGAATTGTCTTAAAAAACAAAATTCTTGAAGGAAATGCCACACTACATATGGAAGGAGAAGGAAAGGAAAGAAAGTTCTTAAAAAGGAAACCAGGCAATAGCAGTTGCTTTTGGAGGTGGTAGTGGCAGCGGTTATACTCACACAGCACTTTGATTTTATAAAAATAAAACAAGAAAACACTATTTGATCTAGAGCACACTCTCCTAGCTGAGTATCAAAGCATAACAAATATTCAAGATATGAATTTATCATTTGATGATAACTTATTATATGGAAATGTGCCACTTTATTGGCTAATCTAGCTACAGAACTTTGAGTTTGTAGCTAAAGTGGCCTGATGGTTTTTATGTTAATTATACTCAGAACCAATATTTTGCAAAATAAGAAGAATTTTAAAATTTTGATCTATTACAATTTCCAATTACAATTTCCAGAACAAGACCAGGGGCTGACTACAGAACACACCATCAATTGCTCATATGCAAGTTCAAGTTGAAGCTGAAGAAAATTAAAACAAGTCCACGAGAGCCAAAGTATGACCTTGAGTATATCCCACCTAAATTTAAAGACCATTTCAAGAATAGATTTGATGCATTGAATGCTAATGACCAAAGACCAGACATTTTGTGAAATGACATCAAGGACTTTATACACGAAGAAAGCAAAAGGTCATTAAACAGGAAAGAAAGAAAAGACCAAAATGGATGTCAGCAGAGGCTCAAAAAATTGCTCTTGAATGTTCAGTAGCTAAAGTGAAAGGAAGGAATGAGCAAGTAAAAGAGCTGAACAAAGATTTCAAGGGGCTGCTTGAGAAGACAAAGAAAAGTGTTATAATGAAATGTGCAAAGACCTGGAGTTACAAAACCAAAAAGGAAGAACGTGCTCTACATTTCTCAAGCTAAGAGAACTGAAATACAAATTCAAGCCTCAAGTTGCAATATTGAAGGATTCTCTGGGCAAAATATTGAGTGATGCAGGAAGCATCAAAAGATGGAAGGAGGAAGGTGGGACAAAATGGTGGAGGAGTCAGATGCTTCCAATGGACCCTCTTACAACAAAGACCCGAAAAAACAAGTGAATCAATCAATTATGTATGACAATCAAGGATCCCTGAACATCAAAGGCAAAGTTGAGGAACCAGACTGAGTGGCAGGGGGAGGGAGAGATGGTTCGGAAGCAGCAAGGAGTTGCCAGATCTGACCCAGCGAGAGCCTGAGCCCTTCAGGCCTGATCAGCTCATGGGTGAGCCATGAGGCAGGGAATCGGCGCTGTTCAGGAGGCCACACCGGCATAGACCCAGTGGCAGAGAGTCTACTCAGCCAACCAGAACCAGTGAGAAGCAGCCCTTAATGGGCGAAAGATAAGTATTTGTGTCCGGCCTACAGCGCAGATCAAAAACACCCCCTTTAGGGAAAAATCTCTCTCCCATTTACGTCCCCACTCCCTGCCCTGCACTGGGTCCAGGACAGCTTCAGCAATTGCTGAGTCCTCTGGGCTAGAAGTAGGATCCGTCAGAGGCCCTGAGCCATTCTCCTGGCCTTGGAGAGTGAACAAATTAACAAATGGGCAAAAATAATCCGCTGGCTCCCCTAAGCCAGGAACTCAGGGTAGGCACAGATCCTTTGCCTAGCACAGGCATAAGGGATCCACGGACTTTGAGTGCCTTTCCCCCGCGTAGACTTGTGTAGGCCCATTATAACAGCATAGGCCTTCATTACCATAGTACAACAGGGTATATACCTGAAGTCTAACTTCAAATGTTTCAGCTGTGAAGTGGCAGGTTCGTGATATTTGACACTGCTCTGCCCATTAAGCAGGGTCTTCACCTACGCACATCAGGGGCCTAACGACTAGTGGCTCCACCCACACCATCGAGGCACCCATGATAGGGGCCCAAGAATAAGAGGTGCCCCCTAGTCCTTACAGCCAGCAGCATTGGGCGCTCATAGTCCAGATGCAAAACCCACCATGTATGAGCTCTAGCGAATAGGTACATGCCTTTCTTCTGGACACTCAGGGGCAGCCAGCAGCCCCCTGCCTTTCTCAGAGTTTGTCCCCCTGATGCAGCCAGATGCCTGTGCCTACACCAATCACCCATGCCTGTCTAGGACTGCAAGTGAGAGCCTACACCACAGACTTGGTGGCTAACTACCTGGGTATCTGAGCTGAATCCATATAGGAGGAGTGGACAGACTCCTGAGCTCACATATCTAGTAACAGATCTAACCACCTGACAACAGGACATTAGAACATCAAAGCTGCCAATAATCAAACTAGCTCATGCAAGCAGCCGATTTGGACATATCAAAACAAAACAAGAAGCTAGAACACAGTAAGCAAACATAAAATAAATAAATATAATAACTTACTGATGGCTCAGAGACAATAGCCAGTATCAAATCACATAAAGAGGCAGTAGATGATGGCTTCAGCAACCTCCCAAAATAAAGAATCTAGAAATTTCCCAGAGGAGGAAAATTTCTTGGAATTACCAGAGGGAGAATATGAAAAATTAACATACAGAACTCTTCAAGAAATTAGGAAGGAAATTAATCAAAATGTAGAACAAGAAATAGAGAAAATTAAAAAGATTAGAGAAGAGCATAATGACAAATTTAACAGGCTGCAAGAATCCATAGAGGGACAGCAATCAGAAATCTGGAAGATTAATAATGAAATATCAGAATTAGACAACTCAATAGAAAGTCACAGGAGCAGAATTGAGGCAGCGGATCATAGGAGCAGAATTGAGGCAGCGGAAGTCAGAATTAGCGAGATGGAAGATAAAGCACTTGACACCAACTTATTTGAGGAAAAATCAGATAAAAGGCAAAAAAAAAAAAAAAAAGTGAAGAAACCCTAAGAATTATGTGGGATTCTATCAAAAGGAATAACCTACGAGTAACTGGAGTACCAGAACAGTGGAAATAACAGAAAATACAGAGAGAATTGTTGAAGATTTGTTGTCAGAAAACTTCCCTGATATCATGAAAGATGGCGAGATATCTATCCAAGTTGCTCATTGAACCCACATAAGGTAGATCCCAAAAGAAAGTCACCAAGACATATTATAATCAAACTTGCTAACACCAAACATAAAGAGAGAATTTCAAGAAAGGCTAAGGATAAACAAAAACTCATCTACAAAGGAGAGTCAATAAGAATAAGCTTGGACTATTCAGCAGAAACCATGCAGGCAAGAAGTCAATGGGATGACATATATAAAGCCTTGAAGAAAAAAAAATGCCAGCCAAGAATTATATACCAAGCAAAACTCTCTCTCAAATATGATGGCAAAATTAGGGCATTTCCAGATAAACAGAAATTTAGGGAATTTGCAAAAACCAAAACAAAATTACAAGAAATACTACAGGAAGTGCTCCAGTTACAAAATCAGTAACATCAGACAACAACCCAAGACTAGAACACAGGACAGAACAACCAGATATCAACCCAGATATGTAAACCATAAAAATAAATCAAAGCTAAAAAACTGAAAATAGTGAAACAGATGTCAATATGTAAAAGATTACAGCATTAAAACCAAAAAGAGGGACTTAAAAAATGTAGACACAGATTTTTTTATATGGAGGGGAAGTCAAAGTGATATAAAGAAATAAGACTGGTATAAACTTAGAAAAATAGGGGTAAATATTAAGATAACCACAAAGAAAACTAACAATCCTACAAGTCAAAATAAAAAATTAGAAAAATATAAAGACTCAGAAAATACAAAATCAACAACAGTGAAAAAGAAGAAAAGAAAATACATAAAGAAAAATAATTCAGCACAGAAAATTAAGAGGAACAAAGAAACTGTGGACAAAACACAAAAAAAGACATCAAAATGACAGCACTAAACTCATACCTATCAATAAATACGCTGAATGTAAATGGACTAAATGCACCAATACAAACGCAGAGAATGGCAGACTGGATTAAAAAAAAACACGATCCGTCTATATGCTGCCTACAAGAGACAAACCTTAAAGACACAAACTAAAACTCAAAGGATGGAAAAAAATATATCAAGCAAACAACACTCAAAAAAGAGCAGGAGTGGCAATATTAATCTCTGACAAAATAGACTTTAAAGTAAAATCCACCACAAAGGTTAAGGAAAGACACTATATAATGACTAAAGGGTCAATATACCAGGAGGACATAATTATAATAAATATTTACGCACCCAACGACAGGGCTCCAAAATACATAAAAAAACTCTAACAACACTGAAAAGAGAGACAGACAGCTCCACAATAGTAGTAGGAGACTTCAACACACCACTTTCAACGAAGGAAAGAACATCCAGAAAGAAGCTCAACTAAGACATGAAGATCTAAATGCTACAATCAACCAACTTGATCTCATAGACATATACAGGACACTCCACCCAACAGTAGCCAATTACACTTTCTTTTCTAATGCACATGGAACATTCTCCAGAATGCACCACTCACTAGGCCATAAAGCAAGCCTTAACAAAATCCAAAGCATAGAAATATTACAAAGCATCTTTTCTGACCATAAAGCCATAAAAGTAAAAATAAATAGCAGAAAAAGCAAGGAAAAAAAATCAAACACTTGGAAACTGAATAACACCTTACTCAAAAACTACTGGGTTATAGAATAAATTAAGGATGGAATAAAGAAATTCACAGAATCAAATGAGAATGAAAACACATCCTACCAGAGCCTTTGGGACACAGTAAAAGCAGTGTTCAGAGGTCAGTTTATGGTAATAAATACACACATTCAAAAAGAAGAAAGGGCCATAATCAAAAGATTAACCTGGAACAAGTAGAAAGCAAGCAGCAAAAGAAGCCCTCAGGCTCCAGAAGAAAGGAAATAGTAAGAATCAGAGAAGAATTAAATGAAATAGAGAAAAGAAAAACAATTGAAAGAGTTAACAAGACCAAAAGCTGGTTCTTAGAAAAGATCAACAAAAGTGATAAACCACTGGCAAAACTGACAAAAGAAAAACAGGAGAGGAAGCAGACAATCCATTTAAGAAATGAGATGGGTGAGATCACAACAGACACAACTGGAAAGTATCATAACAGAATACTATGAAAAACTGTAGTCTTAACAAATTTGAAAACCTAGAAAAAATGGACAAATTTCTAGAAACTCACTACTTACCTAAACTAACGCAAACAGAGGTAGAACAACTAAATAAACCCATAACAAAAGAAGATATTGAAAAGGTAATTAAGAAACTCCCAACAAAAAAAAAAAAGCCCTGAACCGGATGGCTTCACTGGAGAATTCTACTAAACTTTCAGTGAAAGAGTTACCACTACTACTAAAGGTATTTCAGAGCATAGAAAAGGATGGAACACTCACAAACTCATTCTATGAAGGCAGCATAACCCTGATACCAAAACCAGGTAAAGATGCCACAAAAAAAGAAAATTACAGACCAATATCCCTCATGAACATGGATGCAAAAATTCTCAACAAAATTCTAGCCAATAGAACTCAGCAACATATCAAAAAAATAATTCACCATGATCAAGAGGGATTTATACCAGGTATGCAGGGATGGTTCAACATTAGAAAAACAATCAATGTAATCCATCATATAAATAAAACAAAGACAAGAACCACATGATCTTATCAATCGATGTAGAAAAGGCATTTGACAAACTCTAACACCCATTCATGATGAAAACTATCAACAAAGCAGGAATAGAAGGGAAATTCCTCAATATAATTAAGGGCAATTATACAAAGCCAACAGCCAATATCAAAATAAATGGCGAGACTTTGAAAGCACTCCCCTTGAGAACAGGAACTAGAGAAGGATGCGCTCTATCACCGCTCTTATTTAACATTGTACTGGAGATCCTCACCAGAGCAATTAGGCTAGAAAAAGAAATAAAGGGAATCCAAATTGGCAGCGAAGAAGTAAAAGTATCTCTATTTGCAGATGATATGATCTTGTACAAGAAAACCTCAAAGAATCCACAAGAAAACTACTGGAACTAATAGAAGATTTCAGCAAAGTATCAGGATAGAAGGTAAACATACAAAAATCAGTTGGATTCCTCTACACCAACAAAGAGAACTTCCAAGAGGAAATCACCAAATCAATACCATTTACAATAGCCCCCAGAAGGTAAAATACTTAGGAATAAATCTAACCAGAGATGTAAAAGATCTATACAGAGAAAACTAAAAGACACTACTGCAAGAAACTAAAAGAGACCTGCATAAGTGGAAAAAGGTACCTTGCTCATGGACAGGTAGACTCAACATAGTGAAAATGTCAATTCTACCCAAAGCAATCTACAGATACAATGCAATCCCGATCCAAATTCCAGCAGCATTTTTTAATGAGATGGATAAACAAATCACCAACTTCATATGGAAAGGGAAGAGGCCCCGAATAAATAAAGCATTACTCAAGAAGAAGAACAAAGTGGGAGGCCTTACACTACCTGATTTTAGGACCTATTATACTGCCACAGTAGTCAAGACAGCCTGGTATTGGTACAACAACAGATACATAGCCCAATGGAACAGAGTTGAGAATCCAGATATAAGCTCATCCACCTATGAGCAGCTAATATTTGACAAAGGCCCAAAGTCCATTAATTGGGGAAAAGACAGTCTCTTTAACAAATGGTGCTGGCATAACTGGATATCCATCTGCAAAAATGGAAACAAGACCCATACCTCCATCACGCACAAAAACTAATTCAAAATGGATCAAAGACTTAAATATAAACTCAAAAACGATAAAGATCATGGAAGAAAAAATAGGGACAATGCTATGTGTCCTAATACATGGCATAAACAAAATATGAACCATAACTAACAATGCACAAACACCAGAAGAGAGACTAGATAACTGGGAGCTCCTAAAAATCAAACTCTTATGCTCATCAAAAGACTTCACCAAAAGAATCAAAAGACAACCTACACACTGGGAAAAAACTTTTGGCTACAACAAATCCGATCAACATCTAATATCTAAAATCTACAAGATACTACAAAACCTCAACAACAAAAAGACAACCCAATTAAAAAATGGGCAAAGGATATGAACAGCACTTCGCCAAAGAAGATATTCAGGTGGCTAACAGACACATGCAGAAATGCTCACGATCATTAGTCATTAGAGAAATACAAATCAAAACTACAATGAGATGTCATCTCACCCCAACTAGGCTAGCATTAATCCAAAAAACACAAAATAATAAATGTTGGAGAGGTTGTGGAGAGACTGGAACACTTACACACTGTTGGTGGGAACGTAAAATGGTACAACCAATTTGGACATCGATTTGGCGCTTCCTTAAAAACCTAGAGATAGAAGTGCCATAGGATCCAGCTATCCCGCTCCTTGGAATATATCCTAGAATAATAAGAGCCATTACACAAATAGATATATGCACATCCATGTTCATTGCGGCACTGTTCATGACAGCAAAAAGATGGAAACAACCTAGGTGCCCATCAACAGATGAATAGATAAACAAATTTTGGTATATCCACACAATGGAATACTATCCAATGATAAAGAACAATGATGAAGCTGTGAAACATAACATGGAGGAGTCTGGAGGGCATTACGGTGAGAGAA
Organism: Dugong dugon; assembly: GCA_030035585.1. Lineage (NCBI taxonomy): Eukaryota > Metazoa > Chordata > Mammalia > Sirenia > Dugongidae > Dugong > Dugong dugon. The sequence continues at coordinate 14,464,527 of CM057465.1, forward strand.
TTTAGTCAGTCACAGAAGGACAAATATTGTATAAGATCACTGTTATAAGAACTCAATAAAAGGTTTAAACACAGCAGAAAACATTCTTTGATGGTTGTGAGGGTGGGGAGGGAGGGTGAGGGTTATTTACTAACTAGATAGTAGAAAAAAATTATCTTAGGTGAAGGGAAGGATAGCACACACTACAGCGGAAATCAGCACAACTGGACTATACCAAAGCTAAGAAGTTTCCTGAATACAATCAAACACTTTGAGGGACAGAGTAGCAGGGGTAGGGGTCTGGGGACCATGCTTTCATGGGACATGTAGGTCAACTGGCATAACAAAGCTTATTAAGAAAACGTTCTGCATCCTACTTTGGTGAGTGGCGTCTGGGGTCTTAAAAGCTTGCAAGTGGCCATCTAAGATGGATCAGTTGGTCCCAACCACCTGGAATAAAGGAGAATGAAGAACACCAAAGACACAAGGAAAGTATCAGCCCAAGAGACAGAAAGGGCCACATAAACGAGACACTTCATCGGCCTGAGACCGGAAGAACTAGATGGTGCCTGGCTACCACCAATGACCACCCTGACAGGGAACACAACAGTGAGTCCCTGATGGAGCAGCAGGTGGCAATTTTACAAGAATAGTGGTGTGTCATACATTTCAAGTTAGTCTCCCAAACAAAAATTTATACATAAATTTTATTTATTTATAGATTAAAACATAGTGTTTAAGTGACTAATGATTTTTCGAGGTCCCTGAGTAAGCCAGAAGCCTCACTAGTCATTGGAAGTCTAAATTTTAATTTTTTTTTCAATTTTACATCAATGTTAGGTCAATCATAGGCATATAAAGTTATGTATGTTTATACATTCATTGGTTTGTGACCCTAATTGCTCTCCCTTTACTGTGACAGCACACTCCTCTTTTCCACCCCTGATTCCCCATGTCCATTCAAACAGATCCTAAACCTGTCTGCCTTCCCATCTCACCTCTGGACAGAAGCTGCCCATTTGGTCTCCTGTATAGCAGTCAACTTGATGGCAGTTAACAACAACACGTTCATATACAGCATTCTTATTTTTAAGTAGATGTTTCAAAACAAGAGAATTTCCTTTAAGATGGACAAATTTTACAGTTACTCTTATTTTGTAAATTGGGGAGAATTTCTTAAAGATTATGTCTCTGATGCATGTGCTTGCATAACTTCTAAACAGCAGGTCATATTTAGAAAACATCTTTGCTGCAAGGTTGAACATGAAACTGAGCCTGTAATTATCTACAACAGTACTGAAAAAATAAAGAAGGCAATCAGATATGAGGATTCATAGAGTTTGTTCTTGTTTTATCTTTTTTACCCTGGAGTAATACTGATTTGGTAAGGACTGCTTACAACTATTTTCAAGAGGTTGTTTCCCAATTTTAAAGAGACTTTTTCTTCTTTCAAATATGTACCAAGCCTGGAATTCCAAAGCTAGATGAGCTATACCAGTATATTGTACTTTATTACTGATAAAGAAAAGATAATGTATAAAGATCATCTGAGATAATGCCATTGAGAAAATGATAAGAAAATGAAGCACTTCATTAAATACAGTGTCTTGTTTTAAATAGAGGCATATACAGACTGTTCTAGAGTGGTGCCGCCTACTAATACTTGTGTGCTCATGGAAAGGTTCTATTATCTTTATCCTCCAATATGGTAACTTATTGGCTATTGAGAACTTGGAATGTAGCTATTGCAACTGATGGACTAAATTTTTTATTTTATTTTAATTTAAACAGTGCGTATAGATTATAGCTGTAGAGAAATAGAAACTTGATACCTAAGTGAAGAAAGGAAACCTGCCAAGTTCTCTTCACGAACCACTTCGTTTAAGGATTGAGGGAAATTTTTTAGGAAGTATCTTACAACATGTTGCAAGAGCTGAGAAAAAAATAAAATGAGTGGAAAGAGTAGTTTAAGTCAAACACATGTATCAAAAAGTGAGCATTTTGTCGTCTATTAACACATATGCAATAACACGAGCATATTACAAGAGGATTATTAGTCTAAGAGCTAAAAGAGAATATAAAAATTTAGAAAATGAGATACTACTGTTAACACAATTACATTTATTTTTTGGAGAAAATAGTTCTTAGTACACCACAATGTGCTGAATCTCATTTTGTTTCGAACCTATTAGAGAAATATGATTATATGATGGCATAAATGTACCCAAATTTACAAGATTATTTACAGACTTTGAGAAAGTATCCCCTTTGCCTCATGTCCTTTAAGACCTAGAGGATTTTTTACTTTAATCTTACTAGAAATTGAGATCTTTCTTTAGGCAAAAGCTCCTGATTTTTCATTATTTGAAGATCTTTATACTATGTAGTGATGAGGACTGCAAAAGATCTGGAAGATTGGGAGCATTAGTTCCAGGAAGTATTTGCAATCTGAGTGGGAAGACAAAATATACACGTGCAATTATTTGATGATCTCCTAATAAACAGCCCCCAAAATGGGAAAGTGGTAATAAAAGTGTTGCTAGGCAGAGTATCTGGGAGCATTCAGAAGCTGTAGCAGTAGAAGACACAGACCCAGAGCTTCAAAAGTAAGAAATGGATGTAACAGAGAAGCTTCAACTGCACATATACTTCTGTGTGAATACACATTTCTATGGAACATCCCACCTTCCATAATTTATCTTTTCTAATCTCTTTTACCTAAGCTCAAAATGGTGAGACCTTGTTTAAGTTTATAAGAACTGAAGGGAGAAGTATGATGGGTTATTACTGTTTCATTATGGCTTTGTGTTGCTTTGTTTTGCTTTCTCACTTTTTAAGCACAGATAGTCAAGGGCATGTTGCCACTGAACTACCTTTCAATGGGCCGTCTGCATGACAACCACTGTCACTGAAACTTTGCCTCTGACCTGAACTTAAAAACCATGTTAGTATTGCTGTTATTGTTAGATGCCATCAAGTCGGTTCCGACTCATAGCGACCCTATGTACAACGGAAGGAAGTGCTGCCTGGTCCTGCACCATCCTCACAATCACTGCTATGTTTGAGCCCATTGTTGCAGCCACTGTGTCAATCCATCTCGTTGAAGGTCTTCTTCTTTTTTGCTGAGCACTAATATTAGTATTACTTTGGACCATTCAAAATTGCCAATATTTGATTATTTTTTTATCTATGAAAATGGTAGTTGCAAATGACTAAACCTATAATATGGGTAAGTGCAATCCGAAGAGACTTTTATAATAATTATAAAAATAAAGTTAATTTATAGATAATTGTTTTAAATAGTGTATTGAAACCAAAACAGTTAAAAGTTTTATTTTTATATACCATATATAGTTTAAATTGAAGTTTTCACTTGCAATAGTTCATTATTAAAAGAGAAAATATCAGACACATTCTCAATTTATTTTCCAAGTCCTTTTATGGTTTAATACTGCCTCCATAAAGTAGAGAGTTCTGCTTTGCAAAAAACAAAATTAACTGTGTCATTAAAACTTAAACTTTCTTAACTGGATCTTCCACCCTTTAATAATCTTTTTTAATGTTTTAATATAATGTGAAGTAAAACCAAATATAAAAAAAGGAATTTTATTTAGCTTTAATAACACATAGAAAACCATCTAGGCTAAGTAATAGAGTTAAAAATATTTAATGGGTGGTAACATATACAGCAATGATTGTGAGGACGGTGCAGGACAGGGCAGTGTTTTGTTCTGTTGTACACAGGGTTGCTATGAGTCTGAACAAACCCAAAAGCACGTAACAGCAACAACAACAACATCACTAATATGGAAAGATTTTCAGGATATATTATTCAGTGACAAAAGCAAGGCACAGAACAGTGTATGCTTTGCAACTTTTCATGAAAGAAGTAAAAATAAAAATATCTCTATATAAGTTCTAGCAGGATACATAAGTAACAAAAGTAGTAAAAAGGATGAGGACAGGTATGGAGCAAGACTCATCTATATATACCTTTTTATACTATTTTGATCTTTGAACCATGTGGTTGCACTGAACCAGTTACTTTCAAGTCGATTCTGACTCATAGCGGCACTACAGGAGTCCTGGTGGTGCAGTGGTTAAGCGCTTAGCTGCTACAGAAAGGTTGACTGGAGAAAAATGTGACAGTCTGCTTCCATAGAGATTACAGCCTTGGAAATCCTACAGGGCAGTTCTACTCTGTCCTACAGGGTCGCTATGAGTGGTTGCACTACCTATTCAAACTAAAAATTAAATTAAATGTTAAAAAAGATATAGATAGACACCAATTTGCCATTTTATTGCTTTCAATATAAGATTATAGCTGTTACAAAAATGCCTGATTGTAATCAGAGCAGCAATTTAGGAAAGGAATTCTTACAAAATGTTAGATAAGAGATTACTAGTATTTCGTGCAGTGCTTCTAAAATTTTATTGTGCATAAAATCACCCAGGTGCTTTGATAAAAGTATATATTGTTGGAGCCTAACCCAGATTGTAATTAGTAGATCAGAAGTGGGGTTCCAGAATATGTACTATGACAAGCACCTTAGATAATTTTCATGCAGAAAATCATTGACCCTATTTTAAGTAACATTGGTTTAATGTCAGGGTATCTAATAATTTAAATTTTATGCCATAACATTATAAGATTCTCAAAAACAGTAAGCAAATCATTGCTCTAATGTCTGAGATAGTAACTTCCTAACAAGAGGATGTTTCTGTTTTTCAAGTTTGATATGAGTTTATTGTGTTCATGAACTAATCTGAAAAGTTAATATTTGAAAGTTCAAATATTTCTTTGTATTTACATTAATTGGCCTGTTATATAATAAACCATAAGAACGTAGTAAAGAACACTGTAGGTTTATCACTCAAGACCTAAAATTAAGACAAAAAACTTTACAACTTCTAGAAGATAATATAGTATCTTGTAGATTTTAGAGATTAGATGCATACTGCTAAGTGAAAGAAATCTATCTGAAAAAGCTACATACTATATGGTTCCAACTATATAACAGCCTGAAAAAGGAAAACCATTTGTTGTTGTTGTTAATTGTGGTTAAGTTGACTTTAACTCAAGGCAACCCTATGTGTGTAAAGTAAAACTGCTCCATAGAGTTTTGAAGACTATGACATTTCAAAATTAACCTATTGAGTTAATTTTTGTGAAAGATGTAAGCTGTGTATCTAGATTTATTTTATTTTTTTCCGTGTGTGTTCCACCACCATTTGTTCAAAAAAGATTATCCTTTCTCCATTTAATTGCCTTTGCTCCTTTGTCAAAGATGAGTTGGCTGTATTTGTGTGGTCCTATTTCCGGCTTTCTATTCTTTTCCACTGATCTCTTTGTTCCTTCACCAATACCACACAGTCTTGATCATTGTAGCTTTATAGTAAGCATTGAAGTTGGGTAGTTGTCAGTCTCTAACTCTGTTCTTTTTTTTTTTTTTGTACTTGAAGTGAAAGTTCACAATTCAAGTTAGTCTCTCATACAAAAATTTATACATATGTTGTTATGCAACCCCAATTGCTCTCCATATACTATGACAGCACACTCCTCCTTTCCACCCCTGATTTCCTGTGTCCATACAACCAGCTCCTAAATCTCTCTGCCTTCTCATCTCACCTCCAGACAGGGGCTACCCATTTAAGCTCATGCATCAACTTGAGCTAAGAAGTACACTATTCACGAGTATCATTTTATGTCCCATAGTCCAGTTTAATCTTTGTCTGAAGAGTTGGCCTCGGAAATGGTTTTAGTTCTGGGTTGACAGAGAGTCTGGGGGTTATGCTTTCTGGGGTTCCTCCAGTCTCAGTCAGACCATTAAGTCTAGTCTTTTACTAGAATTTAAGTTCTACAACCCACTTTTCTCCTGCTCCATCAGGGACTCTCTGTTGTGCTCCCTGTCAGGGCGGTCATTGGTGGTGGCCAGGCACCATTTAGTTCTTCTGGTCTCAGGGTGATGAAATCTCTGGTTTATGTGACCCTTTGGGCTAATACTTTCCTTGTGACTTTGGCAGTTTTCATTCTCCTTTATTCCTGGTGGGTTGGGACCAATTGATGCATCTTAGATGGCCACTTGCTAGCTTTTAAGACCCCAGATGCCACTCACCAAAGTGGAATGAAGAACATTTTCTTAATAAACTTTGTTATGCCAATTGACCTACATGTCCCCTGAAACCATGGTCGCCAGACCCCTACCACTTCTACTCTGTCCTTCGAAGTCTTTGGTTGTATTTAAGAAACTTCTTAGCTTTCATTTAGTCAAGTTGTGCTGACTTCCCCTATATTGTGTGCTGTCCTTCCCTTCACCTAAGATAATTCTTGTCTACTATCTAGTTAGTGAGTCACCTCTCCGTCCCTCCCCACCCTTGTAACTATCAAAAAATGTTTTCTCCTGTCTTTAAACCTTTTCTTATAATAATGGTCTTATACAATAATTGTCTTTTTGTGACTGACTAAATTCACTAATCATAATGCCTTCCAGATTCCTCCGTGTTATGTCTCACAGATTCATCGTTGTTCTTTATTGCTGTGTAGTATTCAATTCTGTGAATATACCATAATTTGTGTATCCTTTCATCCATCGATGGGCACCTAGGTTGTTTCCATCTTTTTGCTATCACAAACAGTGCTGCAATGGACTTGGCTGTGCATATATCTATTTGTGTGACAGCTCTTATTTCTCTAGGATATATTCCAAGGAGTGGGATAGCTGAATTGTATGGTACTTCTGTTTCTAGCTTTTTAAGGAAGTACCAAATCAATTTCCAAAGTGGTTATACCATTTTACATTCCCACCAACAGTGTATAAGTGTTCCAGTCTCTCTACAACCTCTCCAACATTTATTATTTTGTGTTTTTTGCATTAATGCTAGTCTTGTTGGAGTGAGATGGTATCTCATTGTAGTTTTTATTTGCATTTCTCTAATGGCTAATGATAGTGAGCACTTCTTCATGTGTCTGTTAACTGCCTGAATGTCTTCTTTGGTGAAGTGTCTGTTCATATCCTTTGCCCATTTTTTAATTGGGTTATTTGTCTTTTTGTTGTTGAGGTTTGGCAGTATCTTGTAGATTTTAGAGATAAGATGCTGATTGGATTTGTCGTAGCCAAAAATTTTATCCCAGTCTGTAGGTTGTCTTTTGATTCTTTTGGTGAAGTCTTTTGATGAGCATAAGATTTTGATTTTTAGGAGCTCCCAGTTATCTGGTTTTTCTTATGGTGTTTGTGTATTATTACTTACAGTTCATATTCTGTTTATGCAATTTATTAGGACTCCTCGTGTTGTCCCTTTTTTTCCTTCCATGATCTTTATTGTTTTCGATTTTATGTTTAGGTCTTTAATCCATTTTGAGTTAGTTTTTGTGCATGGTGTGAGGTATGGATCTTGTATCAGTCTTTTTTAGATGGATATCTAGTTATGGCAGCACTATTTGTTAAAGAGACTGTCTTTTCCTCAATTAATGGACTTTGGGCCGTTGTCAAATATCATCTGCTCATAGCTGGATGAATTTATGTGTGGAGTCTCAATTCAGTCCATTGGTCTATGTATCTGTTGTTGTACCAGTACCAGGCTGTTTTGACCTCCATAGCAGTATAATAGGTTCTAAAATCAAGTAGTGTGAGGCCTCCTACTTTGTTCTTCTTCTTGAGTAATGCTTTACATATCTGAGGCCTCTTCCCTTTCCATATGAAGTTGGTGATTCGTTTCTCCATCTCATTGAAAAATGCTGTTGGAATTTGGATCAAGATTGCATTGTACATGTAGATCTCTTTGGGTAGAATTGACATTTTCACAATGCTGAATCTTCTTATCCATGAGCAAGGTATGTTTTCCCACTTAAGCAGATCTCTTTCGGTTCTTGCAGCAGTGGCTTGTAGTTTTCATTGTGTAGGTCTTTTACATCTCTGGTTAGATTTATTCCTAAGTATTTTATCTTCTTGAGGGCTATTATAAATGGTATTGATTTGGTGATTTCGTCTTCACAGTTTTCTTTGTTGGTGTAGAGGAATCCAACTGTTTTTTGTATGTTTATCTTGTACCCTGACACTTTGCTGAAATCTTCCATTAGTTCCAGTAGTTTTCTTGTGGATTCTTTGGGGTTTTCTGTATATAAGATCATATCTGCAAATAGAGATACTTTGACTTCTTCCCTACCAATTTGGATGCCCTTTATTTCTTTTTGTGGCCTAATTTCTCTGGCTAGGACATACAGCACAATGTTGAATCAGAGTGGTGATGAAGGGCATCCTTGTCTGGTTCCTGTTCTCACGGGAAATGCTTTCAAACTCTCTCCATTTAGGATGACTTTGGCTGTTGGCTTTGTATAAATGCCCTTAATCATATTGAGGAATTTCCCTTCTATTTCTGTTTGGTTGAGAGTTTTTATCATGAATGGGGGTTGGACTTTGTCAAATGCCTTGTCTGCATCGACTGATAAGATCATGTGGTTCTTGTGTTTTTTTTAATTAATGTGATGGATTACTTCAATTGTTTTTCTAAAGTTGAACCATCCCTGCATACTTGGTATAAACCCCACTTGATCATGGTGTATTATTTTTTGGATATGTTGCCGCATTCTGTTGGCTAGAATTTTGTTGAGGATTTTTGCATCGATGTTTATGAGGGATATTGGTCTGTAATTTTCTTTTTTTGTGGTGTCTTTACCTGGTTTTCTGCCAACAGATCTTCAACAATTCTCTCTGCATTTTCTGTTATCCCCCCCGCCCCAATCTGTTTTGGTACTCCAGTCACTCATAGGTTATTCCTGTCGATAGAATTTCACATAATTCTTAGGATTTCTTCATTTTTTTAATCCTTTTATCTGATTTTTCCTCAAATAACTTGGTGTCAAGTGTTTTATCTTCAATCTCACTAATTCTGACTTCCACTGCTTCAACTCTGTTCCTATGACTTTCTATTGAGTTGTCTAATTCTGAAATTGTATTGTTAATATTCTGGATTTCTGATTGCTGTCTCTCTATGGATTCTTGCAGCCTATTAAATTTGTCATTATGCTCTTCTTTAATCTTCTTAAGTTCCTATATTGCTTGGTCTGTGTTTTGCATAGTTTACTTCCTGATCTCTTGAGTTCTGTATATTAATCTTTTGTATTCGGCCTCCGGTAATTCCAAGAAATTTTCTTCCTCCAGAAAATTTCTAGATTCTTTATTTTGGGAACTTGCTGAAGCCATCATGGTCTGCCTCTTTATGCGATTTGATATTGACTGTTGTCTCTGAGCCATCAATAAGTTATTATATTATTTTATGTTTTCTTACTGTGTCCTAGCTTCTTGTTTTGTTTTGATATGCTCAAATAAACTGCTCATGTGAGCTGGCCCGATCACCAGTGCCCCTAAAGCTCCAACGTCCTGCTACCAGGTGGCCAAAACTGCCACTAAGTATGTGAGCCCAAGAGTCCACCCACTCCTCCTGTATGGATTCAGCTCAGGTGTCCAGGTAGCCAGCCACCAAGTGTGTGATGCAGGCTCTCACCTACAGTCCTAGACAGGCATGGGTGATTGGTGTAGCCACAGGCATCTGGCTGCAGCAGAGGGTCACACACTTAGCAAGACAGTGGGCTGATAGCCGCACCCGAGTGTCTGGGAGAAAAGTGTGTCCTTGTTCCCTAGAGTGCGTAGGTGGGTGGGTTTTGCAGCCAGACTATAAGCACTTAATGCTGTTGGCTGTAAGGACTGGGGGTCACCTCTTATTCATGGCCCCCTATCACAGGTGGCTAGGTGGCATAAGTGGAGCCACCAGTCCTCAGGCCACTGATGTGGGTAGGTGAAGACCCTGCTTAATGGGCAGAGCAGTGTCAAATGTTACATACCTGCCGCTTCACAGCTGAAACAGTTGAAGTTAGACTTCAGGTATATACCCTGTTGTACTGGGATAATGAGGGCCTACGCTGTTGAAACGGGCTCAAACAAGTCTATGCTGGGGGAAAGGCACTCAAAGTCTATGGACCCTTTATTCCTGTACTTAGGCAAAGGAGTTGTGCCTACCCTGAGTTCCTGGCTTAGGGGAGCTGGGAGATTATTTTTTCCCATTTGTTAATTTGTTCTCTCTCCAAGGCTGGGAGAATGGCTCAGGGTGTGTGACAGGTCCTACTTCCGGCCCAGGATACTCAGCAGTCACTGAAGCCGTCCCAGACCCAGTGCAGAGCAGGGAGCGTAGAGGTAAATAGGAGAGAGGTTTCTCCCAAAGAGGGGTTTTCTTGATGCACGCAGTAGGCCAGACACAAGTACTTATCTTTCGCTTGATCGAGGGCTGCTTCTCACTGGTTCTGGATTGCCGCGTAGACTCTCTGCCACTGGATCTCTCCCAGTGTGGAAAACGCCTCCTGAGCACTGCTGCTTGCCTCACCGTGCACCATTAGCTGAGCAGGACTGAAGGGCTCAGGCTCTCACCGGCTCAGTTCTGGCAACTCCTTGCTGCCTCTGAACCATCTCTCCCTCCCCCTGCCACTCAGTCCGGTTCCTCAACTATGCCTTTGATGTTCAGGGCTCCTAGATTGTCATAAATAATTGATTCATTTGTTTTTTTGGGTCTTCGTTGTAAGAGGGACCACTAGCAGCGTCTGACTGCCATCTTGGCCCTGCCTCAATTTTCTGTTTCTTGGTGTAGGTAAATGCACAGGCCCACCTCGTGCTATATTTCTTCAGCTCCCACATCCTGGAGGTGCATTCCAGTCTCTTGAATGGAGTTTCTTTGAGACAACTGAAGCCCTTGTGCATTTCTTAACAACTGATTGATTTGTGGGAACCTAATGCGCCTTTGCTTTACCAAATGGTGGATGTGCAGCTCTTATAATTAACATTGATTTTTTCTCTTCCCTGCTGTCATTAGTTTCCTAGCCAGCTCCCTCCAAGAGACTCATGCAAGCAAGAAATAGGGATAATTTCCTATGTTTCTATGTTCATGTCTATCATCCATTTGTCAGTTTGTAGTACTGCGGTGGCTTGCAATGTTGCTGTAATGCTGGAAGCTATGCCACTAGTCTTTCAAATACCAGCAGGGTCACTCATGGTGGACAAGTTTCAGTAGCGCTTCCACACTAAGACTAGGAAGGGAGGCTTGGTGATCTACTTCCAAAAATTAGCCAATGTATAACTTTTGAATCACAGCAGAACATTGCTCATCTCACTTGTTTTGGACATGTCATTAGGAGGAATTAATCTCTGGAGAAGGACATCATATTTGGTAGAGGGTCAGCGAGGGCAATGGTGACCATCCTTGAGATGGACTGGCATAATAGCCACAATGATGGACTTGAACGTGCTGACCATTGTCAGTTTGATGCAGGATAGGCAAGGTTTTGATACGTTGTACATAGGTCGCCATGAGTCAGCGTCAACTTGACAGCTGCTATTATATACCTAACATTCACAAACATTCTGGCACATACTAAATGCTGTTTATCTGTTTGTGTAAAAAATAAATATTCAAATAGGGCCTTAAAAGACAGGAGGAAAAGCACATTTTACTTAGAGAAAATAAGATAAGGGAGGGATTAGCATTTTTTGTGGACTTATTAAATCCTCTAACTCACTATGTAAATTTTATTATGATTTAAATTTTAAAGTCAAAAGATTCTCTAACTCAGAGAGGTTGTATCCAAATTCATAGCACCCAAGTGCCAAACAAAGCCATCCTTGAGTCTCTCAACTGCAAGAAATTGCTCCACCCCTCCCCCTGACCTGATCTGCTATAGCGCTTGATCTGGACTCCTATGCTGGTTAACCTTTTCCATCTTGAATTATAATTATTTTTATAAATGTTCTAGCTAGATCATATAGTAGATGGTAAAGTTCTCTGCGGGAAGGACCATTTCAGTTCATCTTTGTGCCTACAACTTAAAAGACCATAGCACTATAGCATATTTGTTAATAGCACAAACCCTGGAATCAGACAGACGTGAATAGACCGGATGTTACTGACTTACTGTGCGACTTGGCCACAGTGCTTAATATTTATATGCTTCAGTTTCCTTACCTGAAAAATACAATGAATATCTTTCTGGCTTGTGCTTGTAATAAAGATTAAATAATAAATACTTTAAAATAATGCTTGATATATAGTGAGCACTCATGAAATAATATCTATTGTTTCCATTTTGTTGCACGTGATAAGCCCTCAATAAATATTTGTTACTTCATTGATTCTGTTTTTGAGGTTACGTATGAATCAGGCTGGTAAAAAGCAAGGAAGGGGTCATACCTAGTTAAAATCATAGAAGAAATGTCTTAAAGTGTAATTGTCATTCAAATATTTCTACTTTTAGGTATATCCACTCGTTAATCATCCCTTCAAGTCTTAACTTTTAAAGAACAACTGTCAATTATCACCCAATAGTTTATTCTTGTGCATATTAAATGATGTTCATGAGATAATGCTCAAATAATATCAGACAGGGAAGACACAGGGGCAGCTTTATTTGAAAATTTTCCCAGAGATTGCAATATTTCCATCTGTAAAATGAATAATAAATCAAACCCCTAGATTAAGGTTAATTATTTTTGTAATTTAGGACATAAGAAATATTAAGCATAGTCATTTTCATTAAATCAATTGGGAATGAGAACTAATGGTTTTATGAGCTGCTTATTGTTCCAAATAGCAACAAGAAAACTAGGTGTTTTCTAAGAAATAGGTAGCAGATAATTACTTCCATTCAACCTTGAATTATAGACTTTAAAGATTATCTTCCTTGGGTACTCATGCAGAAATATTTAACAAAGGATTTTATGACTCAATAAGGCAAGCAATGTTGCATACGTGAATCTCTTTTTTCAGACTATAGAAAGGTGCAAGAATATATGACTCCCCTAATCTCCAAATCATCCTTTCCTATTACATTTATTTCTTACTGGATGGGAACATTATATGAACTACAAATCATTACTGTAGTGGAAAAGCAAACATTGTATGTCTATGTCTCTTTCTTGAAAGTGTTTCCCATAAGAATAGCCATTGTATGACATTGGGTGGTGTTATAGATTGCATTGTGTCCACCAAAAAGATATGCTGAAGTCCTAACTCCTGGTACTTGTGAATGTGACCCTGTTTGGAAAAAAAGGATCTTTGGAGATATTATCTGTTAGATTAACGTGAGGTCATACTAGAGTATGGTGAGTCCTAATCTAATCTGTTTGGTGTCCTTGTAAAAGGGGAGAAGAGGCACAGAGAGACACAGGAGGAAGATGGCCATGTGAAGATGTATCTACAAGCCAAGGAACTCCTGAGGCTACCCAAAGCTAGGAGAGACAAGAAAGGATCTTCCCCTAGAAGCTTTGCAGGGAGAATGGCCTCGTCAACACATTGATTTGGACGTCTAGCTTTTAGAACTGTGAAACAATAAACTTCTGTTCTTATTAGCCACCCAATATGTGGTGATATTTTGTTTAGCAGCTTTAGGAAATGAGTACAGACGGGGAGCAAGGGTATTACTTCAACTATATCTGCGTATCACTTTAAATGCCATGAAAGCTTCCAACACAAGGTTTCTCTTTAACCTTCACTTTCTAACCCTTCAGACTTGTTGGAAGATTTTAACAAGAAAGATAATACCGATGCCCTTTTGAAAGATGAAATACTGAAGGTGGAGTAAGTTTCCAGATAGGGAATCATTTAGAAGAGCATTTTAATCATCCAGGTGAAGCTTGAAGAGGGCTTGAATTATGATTGTTATTAGTTGCCATGGAATTGATTCCGACTGATAGCAACCTCTTGTGTGCAGAACAGAACTACTTCATAGCATTTTCAAGGCTGTGACCTTTCAGAAGCAGATCACTAGGCTTGTATTCCAAGGTGCCTCTGGGTGGGTTTGAACCTCCAACCTTTTGCTAGTAGTTGAGGACTTAACCATTTGCGCCGCCCAAGGACTCTCTTGAATTAGAATTAGTTTCCATCATCTAAAAATAAACCTTTTATCCTTCATATTTTTTTTAGTACAAGTTCTAGTAGGAAAGGTGTTTCCTGTTAAATGGACTTAAAATTTAATGAAGCAGTAAGCCATTTAAATCTAAAACTTGTAAGGAGAAAGTAGGTGATATATTCAGAGTTACTAGAGTTGAAATAAATTTATTTGACTTCATGAGTACTTGAGCCTCTCTGTGATTATTCAGTTTAAATGGGGGATCTTTAAGAACTTTAAAGCAATGAACTCTGAGAAAGAAGGCACTAGCTTGACTGATTGGAAAGGCAGAAAGTAAAGCCCGGGAGCTAGGCAATGTGGAAACTGGATTAACACATCATGTCATGCAGCAGTGGAAAATCTCCTCGGGTGAATTTAAGACGTTCCAGAAGATCCAGGGAAGCCCTTTCCTAAGGGGCTGCCCTGCTGTCACTAAATTGGAATCAGTCCAAAACACCAGGCATGACTGTGAAGGGGGAAAAGGTGTGGAGAGAAAGGAATAAATTTGCAGAGTAAAGCAACAGTGAAAAAGTAACAAAAAGAAAATCTATCAGTGGTCACAAAAGGCTGGGGTTGGAGGGAGGAGACTGACTGCTCGACTGTGATGGTGGTTAAAGGACTGAACACATTTGCTAAAATTTATAGATCTATATATCTAAAAAGTGAATGGTCCTGGAGGTAAATGATACCTGAGTTTAAAAGAAAAAATGAACATGAGTCACTTAGAAAGGCGCACATTAAGAGAAGTAGAAAAACACATTTACTGATTTAATCACAAAAAATTTAAATTGTAGCATGTGAATTAATATATGATCAGAGTTTAGAAAGAGAAAAAAACCAACAGCCAAACCCGTTTCCATGGAGTCGATTCCGACTCACAGCAACCCTACAGGACAGGGGAGAACTGCCCCAGGTTGGGCTCTTCAAAGGCACAGGATGAGACTCATTTTAGAGGGCAAGATGGTTATTACAGACCAACACTTTTAAAGGGATGGAGGAGTAAAAGAGATCAGGCAGAGGAAGAAATCAAACTGTTACAGAGGTCCTACAAAGCCTTGGCCCACTCAGCATGGAAATCTAGAAGGGACTGTCTATTAGAGTGCCCAGTGTTGTGTGACATTACCAGATCTGTGCACACCTGTCTTGCTCAATCAAGATGCAGGTGAGGTGGTTTGCTGCAACTGAGGCTGATGCTGAAGGAGCCAACAGTGGAGTCTGTCTGTACTCACCACAGTGAGTCTTTCCTTGAAGGAAATCTGGGTGGTGCACCTTTATATCTATCACAGTTAATTCTTGGTTCCCCTTGGATGGACTTCTCCACATATGTGCAAGGAGCAGTTCTTCCAGGATTTTGGTGACTTCTCTTCCTGAAAGGATGCTTAGAAGTGGGAGGTTACTGAGACAAATGACAGCCTCAGCCACTGCAGTTGTGCATGCAGCCACAGCTGATACTTCATTGGAATCTTCTTCCTCCTCCGCTATCCAGTCTAGATTTTCCTCACCCTCACCTACCAGCTCTACTAGTATTAGTGGCTCACTGGCGCTGTGAATCCTCATCCCCAAGACGCCTGAACCCCTGGTCACCATGCCCTTCTCAGGTTGGGGTTTATGAACTCATCTATTTACTGTCCTGATTGGGTAGTGGTATATCGACAGATGCCCATGTGGATCATCTGAGTTCCACATGTACTTCCCTCTGCTCCCCCCCCCCCGTGTGTGACAGCAGTCCTATTTCCTCCTGATGATCAGGGTCAGTTACCTCTGCCAAGACAGTGTCTCCTTTTCTTTCCTGTTGATCCCTGGACTCAGGGATCCAAAGTACACAGGCAGCAGCCTTAACTTATCATTCAATGGGACACTTGCTGTGACCCCTGGAAAAAGTGTGTCTTCTCTGAGGACTAGGACTTCCAACACTTCAGAGGCCAGAGTTGTGGGGACAAAAGCACAAAGTCCCCCAGTGGGTCCTTGGAAGTGATGGTAAGTGCACCATTCTTCCTTCCACTCCCTGGTACTGGACCCAAATAGTCTTCATTTCTGGGATACTGTGCCATTTAAGAGTCATTAATTTAACCACATACAATGAGCTCTGTAGGATAGCACCCATTTCTTGCAGACCGTTGCCTCTGAACTGGCACATGAGCTGTGCCTTCAGCAGTCCATTCCAATGCTCCATCCAGACAGAAACCTCTGAATGCAGTAGATAACATCACTAAGGGGCCTCTCAAGCAACTCCTTTGCTGGAAAATACATCCTCTGGTTTGATGCCCTCAGACAATAGTGCTGGCTGGTACCCAGCATGCAGAAAAGGCAAACCTGTATCTGAAATACATGTGTATTCCTGTGAAAATGAAGTGTTGCTTTTCCAGAATTGAAGGGCCCAGGGTAGTCAACTTGCTACAAAGTGGCCAGTTGGTCTCCTTAATGAATGGTACCCTGTTAGACCTCAGCATTGGTCTCTATTGCTGGAAGATTGAATACTTGGTGGAGGCAATATTAGATCAGCCTTGGTAAGTCACAGTCCATGCTTTTGAGCCCATGCATAGTCTCCATTCTGCCTCAAGATCATTTTGTTTATGTGTCAAAATTACCTGCACTGGAGTGGTCAAAGACAGAATCTGGTTTACATCAGTCTAGTAGTTACTTTGGGTGCTTGTTTGTTTAGTGTTTCCTCTGTGGTGGATGTTGTATGGTGGGCATTAACATGTGACATAAACATCTTCACACTTTATAACTACTCCCCGTATATGTTCATCCTTATACCTCTACTCCAGACATCTTTGTCCCTGATCTAACAATCTTTTTCCTTCCAGGTCTCTGACCAGCAGCCAGGCCATTTGCCACTGCCTATGAATCTGCATATATTCTAACCCCATTCCATGTCTTTGTCTACACAAAACAGATGCCAGGTGCACCACCTGAAGCTTTTCCCATTAGAGGTTATTTTCCCTCACCACTGTCTTTCAAGGCTACCCAAGAATAGCAGTAATGCAGCTGTCTATGATGAGCTGACCCACCCATAAACCAATCTTTTCCTCTTACCTCATCCTTAAGATGGCTCTGTGGGATCCCTCATATGGCCATGAGTATGAGCTAAGGGATGTGTGCTAATGTAGCAGTCAAAGGTTCCATGGGAGTCTGGGCGAACTTCTTGTTTGTGCATCTGTTCCTGTTTATGCCCAATCCTAGATGTACCATTTCCATTTTACAGTAGACTGTTGCTGGACTTGCCTGAACTTATGACTTGGTGGGTAACAGGATCAACCTGATGACTGACAATTCCAGCTGAGTGGTCCCTTGATTTCCCATGATCCGACACTCCTCACCACAGCACAGTAGCCAGAAGTTGTTTTTCAAAAAGTGTGAAAATCTACGTTGCTGATGACATGATCTTGCTCCAGAACCCCAGAGACTTTCAATTGTGGCAATTCTGAGATTGCCTCAAACCCCACATAGTACTTTTTTCCCACCACTGGTATCACCAACACAATAGAGTCCACTGGATTGTGTAGCCTGGGAAGCAAGGAGATGGCACGCTTCTTTTTTCATGGTAGGAGGTGCAAAGTGTAATATTTTATCTTTACTTTGGAGGGGATATCCTAGCACATCTCTTACACACCCTTACAATTTTTATGAAAGTGGAAAGTTTCTTAACTTCTCTGTGTTTATCTCCCACTGACTGGAGTGCATGTGTCTTGCCAGGAACTCCAGCATGCTGGCCACCTCTTGCTCATCCACCCTGAAAAATATAATTCTATCAATGTAATGGATCAATATGATGTTCTGTGGGATGTCCAGATAGATCTCTTAATATTATATCATACAAGAGGGCAGAAGAGTTAGCAGTCTTCTAGCAAAACTCTAAACATATATTATTGCCCATTCCATGTGAATGTGAACTATTTCTTATCTTCTTTTCTGATTGGCATAGAAAATAATTCATTTACCCAATGACCCCATACCATGTACCTGAAGCTGTATAGATCTTCTCCAGCAAAGATACTATATCTTGCATGAGGGCAGCAATGTAACATAATATATACTTACTTAAGTGTATATATTAATAATGTCCAGGTCATAAGTATGAAGGAAGACCCTCAGTGAGGTAGCTTGACACAGTGGCTGCAACGATGGGCTCAAGCATAGAAACAATTGTGAGGACAGCACAGGACTGGGCAGTGTTTTGCTCTGTTGTACCTAGGGTCGCTATGAGTCAGAACTGACTTGATGGCACCTAACAACAACAATATATACATATATATATGCATACGCCCAAACTATGAGAAGGGGCATGAAGATACATTGGGTTTCTAGATTTCAATGTCAACTTATATACTTTGTCCATCAGTCTCGAATTATCTGAGTAACCTCCTTTTTTGATACTGGCTGCAGGTTCCTTTGGGGAATGACTGGGGGGAATCATTAAAATATAATTGTCATGGTGTTAGACGGTGTTATTCTTAAGAGGATCAGCCACCTCTCTAGTTGAAGAGTTCTGGCTCTAAAAACTGGCTCAGGTCGGAACCAGGGCAAGGATTTGTGATTTTTTTTTATGGGGGTGACTCCCCTCTGCCTCTCACTTATCTGTCTCCTGCTGGTTTTAAGATTAATAGTGCCTTTGTCAGCTTCTATTTATCCCCCTTTCTACGCCATGCTCTATTGATCATCTCCATAACATTCTATGAAGTCACCTTGGCTTCCCGTCCATTATTATATTGCAGTACCCTGATTTCTGGTAGTTAAGTACTGGTAGTTTCCTGTTTTGGGAGACTTCTCTGCCCCATTGCTATGGTGAGCCAAGTTCTGTAACAATATCTCCTGAACTACAGAGGAGAGTAGCTCCACCACAGCATTTTAGAGATGCAAGTTCCCCTCTCACCAGCACATCCCTATGGCTTTAAATGCTGTGCCATATGGGTCTTCCTGTGCAACATAATCTTCTATTAGGTCTTTTGTTTGTGTATAATATATACTTTTCTGTATACATACTTCCCTGAACTTTTTAATGCTTTCCTCTACCATCTGCCACAGTAATTCTGGCATTTCAATTTTTCCCCTTATGGGCTATTACTTTTTCTATTTTTCTAGGAGCCGTTCTAGCAGAGAGTTCATACCATCTCCTGGGGTAGTTACCAGTGTGTGAAGTCCTGTATTATGAGAAAGTACTTCCAAGTCAATAAACTCTTCCTTATCCAATTATTATTTAAAAAAAAAAAAAAGGATGTTATTTTTAGAGCAGTTTTGGATTTAAGGAAAAATTGAGCAGAAAGTATAGAGAACTCCCATATACCCCCTCTTTTCCTACAGTTTGCCCTATTATTAACATCTTGTATTAGTGTGGTACATTTGTTACAATTAGTAAATGAATATTGACACATTATTATTACCTAAATTCCATACTTTACATTAGGGTTCACTCTATGTTGTAGTTCCATGGGTTCTGAAAAATGTAAAATGGCATGTATCGACCATTTCAGTATCATGCAGAATAGTTTCACTGCCTGAAATTCCCGTGCTATACCTTCCTTACATTTATGCAAATAATGCACATCTTCTACGTTTGTTTGCCAGCTGCACCCTCCCTCTGCTTGCAAGGTATTTTCATAAGCATATATGCTAATTTTTTTTTTCAGCAACATGTAAAAAAATTGGCATATTGGCACTTATAAAAATGTCTTGAGGGGGGAGAGTGATGGGCAAACAAATGTAGAAGGCACTCATTATTTGCGTAAAAATACGGTATTCATCCCTCTCTTCCTTTCCCTGAACCTCTGGAAACCACTCATCTTTTTACTACTTCTATAGTCCTGCCATTTCCAGAATGTCATATAACAGGAATCATGCAGTACACAGCCTTTTCAGACGGCTCGCGTTTCACTTAGCAATATAAATTTAAGCTTCCTCCATGTCTTTTTATGGCTTGTCAGCTCATTTATTTTTATTGCTGATTAATATTCCATTAGGAGCCCTGGTTGCACAGTGGTTAAAACACTCAGCTGCTAACCAAAAGTTCAGAGGTTTGAATCCACCGGCCATTCCACGGGAGAAAGATGTGTCAGTCTTCTTCCACAAAAGATTTACAGCCTTGGAAACCCTCTGGGGCAGTTCTATCCTGTCCTATATGGTTACTATGGGTCAGAACTGACTCAAAGGCAATGATAATATTCCACTGTGTAGACTGTACCACAGTTTGTTTACTAATTCACCCACTGAAGGATATCAAGTTTGTTTTCAAATTTTGGCAATTATACATAAAGCTTCTATAAATGTTTGCCTTAAGGTTTTTGAGTGGACATGTTTTCAACTCATTTGGGTAAGTGCCAAGGAGCACGATTCCTGGATTGCATGGTAAGATTATATTTAGCTTTGTAAGAAACTGTCGAACTGTCTTCTAATGTGGCTGTACCATTTTGCATTCCCACTAGCAATGGCTGAGAATTCCTGTTGCTCCACTTCTTCACCAGCATCCAGTGTTGTCAGTGTTCTGGATTTTAGCCACTTTAATAGGTCTATGGTGCAGTGGTTAAGAGCTACCACGAGCTACGGATGTTAACCAAAAGGTCAGCAGTTCAGATCCACCAGCCGCTCCTTGGAAACCCTGTGGGGCAGTTATACTCTGTCCTGTAGGGTCGCTATGAGTTGGAATTGACTCGACAGCAATGGGTTTTTTCAATGTGTAGCAGTTATCTCATTATTGTTTAAATTTGCATTTCCCTAATGACATATGGTGTTAGTCAGCTTTTCACATGCTTCTTTGCTATCCATGTATCTTCTTTGGTTCCAATTATGTTTTAACACCTTTGATTAAGCACCTTCGCAATCCAGTCTACATTTACTCCTTCAGGTCCACTGGCTAAGTCTTGCAGCCACTTTAGGGTATAGTCCTGTTATCCTTGTAGCTACTATTTTCTATATACGTCTAACAATCTGATACATCACCCTCACTAGTGCATCCCTTTCAATCATACACCCCAACGCATTGTGACAGAGACTGTTCATTGTTCAACCAGGTTGTTGAATAATTCAGCTCCAAAACCCCATACCTACATGTACTTTCTCAGACCCCTTCTGGTATCAACTGTCAAAGGCTGGATTCTCTGGAAGCAGATTCTTAGATGGAGTCTTGAGTGGAAGATGTTCATTAGAGATCAACACCTAAGATGGGAAAGGGATGTTAGCAGGATTGAGCAGAAGAGGAAACCAAACACTAATGCAGCCATGGTTTGATAGAGCAAAACTAGCAAAGATCTCTGGAGAAAGTGTTGCCCACCAAAATGTTTCACATAGGGCCAAAATAACTGGGTTTTTATACATCTGCTGCACTCAGTCACCAGATGCAAGCTACTCAAGGAAGGAAGTGATACCAGATGATGTGACTTCCTGCAGCTAAGGCAGAATCTGAAGGAGCTAACACTTAGAGACTGTTAACCACCCTTTCTGCAGCTGTGCAGCAAGACTTTCTCCGAAGGGGACTTTGGAAACACATCTGTGTCTACCCCATGGCACAAAGCTTCTCAAAGAACAAATAAAACACGAACACAAAAACTGCCTGGTTTTTCTGCTGAATATCAGACCTGATTTTCTTAAAGAAAACTATAAGCAGGACCATTTACTGTCAAATGTCCACACTCTTCAGCAGTTTGTACTAGTATTCGTCTACTAGCTTCTAATTTGACGAAGAATCAAAAGAGGTCAGAAGGAATGTGTGGCACATTGTGCTTTCAAATGTGGCTGTAAAAATATCTCCCATCTCACTTGCTCTCCTAAAACATAGCTTTGCCATTCCCTCTAGAGGTGGAGTCTCCATCCTCTGATGTGATGAGTAGAATTCCTTCTCAAGCATGTCCACGCCCTGATCCCTGGATCCTGTGACTATGTTGCTACATGGCCAAAGGAAGTTTGTAGGTGTAATGACCTTAAAATAGGGAGATTATCCTAGATTATCCAGGTAGGCCCAAGCTAATCATATGAGCCCTTAAAAGTAGAGAAATTTCTCTGGCTGGGAGCAGGAGAAAAGCTGCACTGGAAAGGGTAGTCAGAGTAATTGAAAGTATGAGAAGGACTTGATACCATTGCTTGTTTGACAATGAGGGGCAATGTGTTGAGGAATGCAGGTGGCCTTAAGAAGCTGAAAGAATCCTAGCAGACAGCCATGAAGAAAGTGAGGACCACAGCCCTACAAATGCAAGGAACTGAATTTTGTCAGCAACCTGAATCAGCCTGGATGTGGATGCTCCCCCACAGCCTCTAAGTAAGAGCACAGGCTGCCGACACCTTGATTCTGGCTTTCTGAGACCCAGAGCAGAAGTACCAGTCAAGCCCGTGCAACTTCTGATTTACAGAACTGTGAGTTAATGAATTTGTGTTGTTTGAAGCCACTAAATTAGGTGCAATTTGTTATGGCAGGAAAGGAAATTTAATACTGATTTTATGACTTGCTTGTAACAAATAGAATGTAGTGAAAGAGACACCCAATGACTTTTGAGTCTAGGTCGGCTTCCGCCTGGCTCTTGAAACCCTAGCTCCCAGTATTGTGCCTCTTGAAACATAGCCATCTGTAAGCATTCCAAAATGTGTAGAGAGGTCATGTTTAGGTATTATAATCAGGAGTCCCAGCTGAGCCCAGCCTTTGAGTCATTCCAGCCCAGATACCAGACATGTGATTGAAGAAGCCTCCCGATGGTATCAGGGCCCTGCGTTCCAGTATCTCAGTTGAGGCTCCGGACATTATGGAGCAGAAACAAGCCATCCCTGCTCTGCCCTTTCAAAATTCCCAACCCACAGAATCCATGAGCATGATAAAATTACTGTTGTTGATTTATACCACTATTTGGGGGTGTTTTTTTTTTTTTTTTACTCAAAAATAGTAACTGAGGCAGAAAGAATGGAAGAAAAGATTCTTTCAAATAAAAAGAAAGATAGCCTTTCAAGATACAATACCTAGAGTGGAAAAGAAATAAAATTCTTTTTAGAATAGATATGGTGAAGAAATTTATTTTCAAATTATAATTTGGCTGAATGACACAGTAAGAGAATATCTTTTTATGCACTATTATACAACCAGGTCTCTAACTCCTATATGATAAATAGTCCTTCTTCTATTTAATCAAAGCTATATGTTTATTCTTAGCTGAGCAAGATATTTATTAAAAGTGAAATGCCAGTGAAATGATTACTTTTTCTATAAAAATTATTTCTGGATTTGGCAATTGTCTAACTTTCGTTTTAAAAATTAAGGAGGTAAGTTTAATCAATCAAATGGCAATCAATTTCAAATTGACTTTTCCCATTCAAGTTAAATCAAATCAGTTTATTTTACTTATGTTATTTTATTCTGAAGGACAATATATTTCCTAAACATGTACATATTTTATATATAATACCCCCTTTCATTACTTTTAAGCATTACAATTTACAAAGTCATTCCATTTATATTACCTGGTTGACCCTTCTTAATAAGCAAATTAATTCTCTATTACTTGTGAAGAAATTCAAGTTTTAAACATTTCTGTGCTGTTGCCAAAATAGTACAATGGTACAATGCCCAACTAGGCCTAAATCCAGTTATTTAGATGCCTCTTAAAATACGCATTTCAGACATTCTATTGTATTTTCAGCTAAGTGATTATAGGGTTTTTATTCTACTTATGAAAAATCATATTTTATATGAAAACACTTGTCCACAGATCTACTTGTATTTAAATATTTATAGCAGCTCAAGCTCAAAATGAAAATAATTCAAATATCCAACAACATGTGACTGGATAAGGAATGTGTGGTATTGCAACAGAACACTACTTAGCAATAAAAGAGTACTACTCATGAATAGAATAGAATACTATTCATCAATAAAAGGAACAAACTATGGATGGATACACATGAGCACATGGATGAATTAAAAAAAAAAACAAAAGCAGCTAAACAAAAAATTACATGTAATATCATTCCATTTATATTACACTCTAAAGGGGAAAAATAATCTATAATGATTAAAATCAGATTAGTGATTGCCTGGCGTGCGGGAAGGATTGTAACCAAATGGTATGGGGGAAATTTCTAGGATGACGGATGCTCTGTATCTCGATTGGGGTGGTGGTTAAATGGGTATACAAGTTTGTCAAAACTCATCAAACTAAACACTTATAATGTATGCATTTTAAATGTGTATATACTTTAATAAAGTTTATGTAAAATAAAATAACACTGTTATACTGACAAAGAAAACCACAATTTCTGTTCGAGTCCTTGACATCATGAAAGAAAGCTCATTCTTGCTCATGAAGGCTAACTGTGGAAGAAATCTACGTGTCTGTGTTGAAACATGTTTCTGAGTCTCTGGATAACTTTTCAACTCAATAACTAGGGTGGTCTATTACAGTTTAGACTGAAAAAATTTATGAAGGCTATCACCCAAGAAACACAATATTCCAATATTTATGCTTTGGATGTGCACCTATATGCAAACACAATCATCTGGTGCATGTTATCATATCATTAGCATCACAATCAGTTTGAAAATTAAAGAAACAATGTATTGTTTGCTTGAAGAAACCACTATTTACATCTAAGAGTTTAGCACAGTGCCTGGCATATAACAGTTGCTTAAAAAATACATGTCACGTGAATAAATGAGATTCAATGAAGGTAAGTATTGGAAAACTATTACTATATTCCATGACCCTGAATCTGTATTGACAAATGAATTTCTGGTAGACCAAGGGAAAAAAAATGGAATCAATACACTTCAGGTGATCATCCAGGTTACTAGGCTCCAGCCCAAATCACAGGGCTTAAGAGCAGAGGCACATTCCATTCAAACAAAGAGACCTGGAACATCTGTAATAGTTAACATTACAGATCTCATAAAGATTATTTCTTGGAAAAAAATTTCATTAAAAAATGATAATTCAAGATCATAATTAGCAAACTCCCAGAAAAGTTAACTAAGCATTAAGAAATTAAAGATTATTATACAGCAAAACAGCACAAAACAAATATGTAGTTTTGGTCAATTCTGGGCAGATGGAAAGCAGAAAAACAGCTCCTGAACAGAAAACAGAGTGGCAATATGATCTTAACTTTAAGTAAAGAAACAAAGCAACAGCAGCTGAAAAACCCAACTTACTGAGAAGCAGGCAGTTGAGAGTATTTTGAGTGAAACTCTCCTGTGACCTATGAGGGCTTATGTAATACAATGACTAACCTCTCAAGGACGTTCCAGGCGGGCACGTGGCAAGTTAAACAAGGGTTATAAGTTAAGCATGTAACTTTATGGTAACATTTTGTAAAGCATTTTGATTACCACTGCTGTCCAAACTATAAGAAATAAACATCTATATTTGGTTTAGTAGAAAAGAACTCTACCACGTATAAGTATATTGTCGTCATCTGTTGAGATTATTTCTGTGGATCTTTACACCCCTGAAGGGCTTGTAATACAGAATTTTATAGAGTGAAGCTAATTATTAAGGCCCCGATATAAAAACCTAGACTCAGGTTAAGTGACCCATCCACAGCCATACATACAGGAAAAGGCATTAAAGCCTAGCAGAGCCCTTGGTACTATATTTAGTCATCGTTGATTCAATCAACAGAATTCACCGAATATTAAATATTTATGTCACTATTTAAAGGATCCCTGTCTGAAAAGTTTATAATTTATGATGAGAACTCTTAATCCAAGTTTCTAATCTTATATGTTTCAGAATAATTAGCATATTCAGAAGAAGGCATATATAAGACATTTATATTTATGACCCGGAAAGTTATTTATGGATAGTATTAAATAAAATGTACAATTAGGAAAACATCAGTGGACAACAGTTTAAATGCAGATTCCATCAAGAGATTTCCAGAGACTCCAAACTAATTATTTTGGTAAAACACCTGTCCATACTATTTTAGTTACTGAAAAGCACATCATACAGCAATGCCCAACACAGTTGCAGCCCCTTTTCTTACACTCTGTAAAATTAGACTAGATTTGCATTTCCTATAATTTTATGGGAGGCTTCCATAGAAATTCCAAGGTAGCCTATATAGATATACTCAATACATCTATAATAATAATCTAGGAGCAGTAGAAAGACTTCTTTCATACTTTGCACTTTCTATCAAGCCAGCCACAGCAATCATATTCACAGCTGCTAGCTGGCTACAATTTTGGTCACAGTATGCTGCCACTGGATGGCAGGTGAAGATTTGTTTTCTCTCAGGCTGAGAGGAATATTGGGACATTTGATCTTTGCCTTGGTTAAAACCAATCTTTTGTGTGTATTCTACACACACACACACTTTGCTCTCACAGAGTCTTGCCATGAAAAGGCTGTTACATCAATTTTGAGTGGTGAGAATATATTTATATATTTTTAGTTTTGACTAAGAACACAGAGTATTCTCATAAGCTCCATATTTAAATGGGTCTTTATGCTTTATAAATCTTATTTATAAGCATATTTATATGCCTTAGGATTTGTAATCTTATTAAGCAACAACTTATTGGGCAGAATAGGCTAGGCCATGTACTGGTGCAGTTCTACTCTGCACACATGGGGTCGCCAAGAGTGGGAGTCGTCTTGACTTTAACAACATATTTTGGTGACAAATAATGTCTGAAATCTCAGTGGCTTAACATCATGATGGTTTCATGTCCACACAAAGTCCGGTCCAAGTCTACAGTCTATCTTTTAGGGACTCCATTTTATAGCTACCCCATCTGAAATGTGAGGCCACCAGGGACACTGTGGCAGGGAAAGAGAGGAATAAAAGCAGCACAATGGCTCCTAACTGCTTTTGCCCAGAAATGACACGTCACATTCCTTCATACTCCATTAGAATAATTCATATGGCCCTAATATAGCTGCAAGGGAAGGTGGGAAATGTAGAGGGGCAGATCATGGACACTGTGAGCACCAACACATACCTGTTGCCTACGGTCACACGGTCATCTCTTTCCTCCATGCAGCGAGAATTAATGATTACCTTCTAATCAATAGGAATTTGTGCTGGGTGCTGGAGGATACCCAGATGAAACGTCATCTCTATCCTCAAACAGCCAAAAGGTTGGGGAGACAGTTAAATAAAACTTATTATAATACAACCCTAACCCAAAGCAGAAAGAAAATACCCCCTAAACAGGCATAAGCCATGTTCTATGGGAAGGAGCGCCAAGTAAAATGGAATTAATCCTAACTGAAGGAATCCTTGCAATGCTGCAGAGACAATGACATACTTGCTGGGCCTTAAAAGATGGGGGGAAGGGTTAGACAAGTTTGATAAGGACGAGTGTGGGGAGAATACAAAAAGACAGAGAAATGTGAGAAGGTATAGCATGGCTGAAAAATGAAGAAGGGACAGAGAATCTAGAATATGAGGCTGTGGGTATAAAGCGACAAATGAGTCTATAACCAAAACAGTAAAAGACGTTTGAGTTTTATTAGTTTATATATTATGTATGTGTTTACTAGTTTACTTATTTGTGGCACGTGAGTTGCCAGAACATTGAGTATATTACAATTCTTTGCTTCCCCCATTGTTAATTTATCTTATGAACAGAAATCAAGACAAACATTTTACCAAAGCATGTCAAGTTCTGACCATATAGTTTGTTTTTTCCCTCGAGTGTATATTTTTTTTTCAATTCCAGAACAATGTTAAGGCTATAAGTTATAGGATAAATTGATTGGATTTATTCTCACCTAGTTCTCCTTTCAGATTCCTTTCTACCCCAACCAAATATTTACACAGCATGTCTTGCCATAGTAACAAGGTGGTTTAGAAATGAGTCCCCAAATACTAACTCTGGGCCAGTAAGCAAATTGGATCCAGGTTTTTACTTGTTGGCAAAACAAGACTTAAAAGGAAAACTTGATAAGGTTATGATATTATGATATGGGTACTGCTGTGTAGGAGTGGGGCAAAAGGTTAACTGGGCCCCACACCAAGGAGCTGTAAAAAACAGAACAAAAAAGAAAAATCAAGAGAAGGAAAAGGGAGATAGGGTCAAAATTCAGAAAATAGATTTTTTTTTTCCTTCCTCCTATTCTTGAAAAGGAATAAAAGAAGTGAATTGGCAGGAAGAAAGTAAATACTCAAGAACATGATCTTGAAATGTGTATCTTTTTGAAGAGTCTTTTGAAAGTTTAACAAATATGGCTTGACATTCTTTTTTGTCATGGAAATTCTGTGTTTCCATTCCAGCATTATCAAATGCCCATTATATTGTATATAAACTCTATTTATCCACTATTTTAGCATAAAAAAGTCTGAAGTTCTTTCTAGAATTTTCTGCCTTAGTTCCTTAGTTCCCACATTACCCCCCTCTGTAAAACTGTCTTCCAAACTGTTCTCAGTTATTAATGGCCACCATTTATTCATCTCATATTATGTGCCAGACACTTCACATATACCACCTCACCTAAATCTTATGACAGCAACAAAAAGCTGATATTATTTCTACTTTGTAGCTGTGGAAACTGAAATTCAAGTATCGTCTGAGCCCACAGATGATCTGTGGCAGAAGACACTGTATGAATTCGGTGAAGTGACTTAACCTCTCTGTCTGGTCCAATTTTATAAGTTGTGAATACTCATAGTGTGCATTTAATGGGTATTAGTATTAATTTCAATAATCCACGAGTGCTTAGAAAAGTATCTTATAAAAACAAAACAAAACAAAAAAACAGTTGCTGTGGAGTTGATTCTGACTTATGTGTCAGAAATAGAATTGTGTTCCATAGGTTTTCAGTGGCTGATTTTTTTGAAGTAGATAGCCAGGCCTTTCTTATGAGGCATATCTGGGTGGACTTAAACTGACAAGTGCTTAACTATTTGCACCACCCAGGGCCCTGATAACGATAAGCATTTAATAAGTAAGTGTAATGATTATTATCACGATTTTGATTCTGAGTCCCTTAGGTTTCAAAGTTCAGGTTATTTCCACTCAATTGCCTTGGCTTTTTATAAATGATTTAAGCTTTAGAATAAAAATGACAAACTTCTAGTAAGTTATATTATTATCTAGGATTAACGTAACATTTTATATTTTTCACTTTTTAGGAGCAGGCATGGGAGGGAGCATTGAAATTGGCAGAAAAACTGCAATAGGAGTTCTGAAATCCAAGCCCACATTTATTCTTATGATAAGCTCTTTTTTCTCTTAAGTACCAATTCAACCTTAAAGACATTTATAAGGGTCCAATCTTTGGAGTTACTCAAATGTTCATTTCTAGCCCTTCCTCTTTTCCAACTTCCCCAAGAAACATATAGACATGGGAGAAAATAAAAAAAAAAAAAAAAAAAAAAGTGAAAGAAACGAAACCAGCAACTGTGGAATTACCATTATCCCCAGCACTATTCATTTGTCAAATAGCTAGTCTTATTTTGAGGAATTAAATATTTGAGAACCTAAAAATGAATTATTTACAAATGACTTCCCTCCACTTCTTTCCTATTTTTAACCTCTTGTGCTCTTTCCTGTACTCCTCCGACCTTGTGGTACATTTTTTTTCTCTTGGAGGGATTTGGTTGGTGAGCCTAATCTCCAAACTCTCCTTACTTAAAAAACGAAACAAACAAACAAAAAAAAACACTACAACAATAAAAAAAAAAAACAAAAAAACCCTCAATTAAAATATGTCCCAACACTTTCCCTCCAAGCTCACAACGAGGATCTTTTAGCCGCCAAGCACTCTGCCAGGCTCTTCTGCATTTGCAAGCTTTCTTCTTCTACAGGTTGCAAGTCTCCCTATAATACCTAAAACGCAGCTACCTCACCGCTAGCTCCTACTTTAGGCACGGGATAAAGCGTGTCACGTGCTATCTGGAACAACAGATCTCTCTACCTGCCTTTTGACTTTCTCGGTCACAACAAAAATCCGAAGTGGAGCGCTCGGAGCCATAAAGTGTCTATAGCAATGACAACCGCTTGGAGCATGCTCAGTCCGCCTTGAGCCACCCGGCGGCAGCTTCCTCCCCGCCGGCGGTCGCTGGGGCCTCTGCAAAGCCGGTGCCGGTCGCCTTCCGCCCCCCCCACCCCCGCCACGTCCTTCCCTCCTGGCGTGCGTTCCAGGGCACCCACAAGGGCGTTCATCAGCCGCGCCTCCCCTCCCCACTGCCTCTTCTCCCTCCTCCTCTTCTGGCTGCGGCTGGCGAGGAGACGTCAAGGGACATAAATAAATAAATAATTCCATTCACCCGTTGACAGCGAGGCGAACCGGCTAAGCTGGGCGGGGGTACCAGAGAGCTGCAGCGCCCACCCCATGCCAGAGACCAGGTAAAGTAAGTACACCGGGAAGGAAGGGAGGAGGAGGCAGGAGGCGCCCGCGGAGGAAGGCGAGCGTGCGACTGCAACCGGAGCTGCCTGGGGAGCCGCACGCATGTGTAAAAATAATGGCCAGCCTGCGACAAACGCGCCAACGCGGAGTTTACCAGCAAGCCCTTATATAGACAAAAATCCTGAAGCTGCCGCCAGAGGAGAGCTCGCGACAGCCGCGCGCCAACAGCGACGTGGGAGCTGCGGCAGGCGTAGCCTGGCGCAGGGTTCTCACGTCTGGGCGGTGGGGCCTGGGGGGTCCCGGGCGGAGAGGAGTCCCGCGCGCCTGCGTGTTTCTGACCAGGAGATGTTCCTGCTCATTGTGTTTACACGGAGACTGCAGGCGCGGTGCGCCCCCCTATCCTTGGCCTGCGAGACTCTGGAGGCTGGTTTCCCGCCCTGCGTATCCCCAGCGCGCGCTTCACGAGCATCCCGTCCCGGCCCACAAGCACCCCAGGATGGCGTCCTGGCAGCAGAAGCTTGGGGCGGGGTGGTTAGAGGTGTAGGAGTCGTCTTCAGCAGACCTCAGCCGACTGGGGCTCGGATAGGCTGGAAGGAGAGAAGATACCAGGGAAGGCGTCTTTTTCGGTCCCCGGGAAGCAAGGCGGGGGCGGAGGCGGATGGAAAGGTGTGTGCGGGCGAGGAGGGCACCCCGATATAGAGAGGACCCAGACTTAGCAGCGGCTGAGGAGGGCGTACGTCTGCAGGGCCCACGCCAGTCTTCCGGGGCGCCGCGGCGCGCTGGGGGCATCAGGCCCAGCCAGGTAGCGCGGGAGGCTGGCGAGGGCGCGCAGGTGTGAACTGCCTCTTTTTCAGCGGATGCTGCGGCTCGACTGCGTTCTCCGCCCCCTTCTTTTTCCCACTTCCGTGAAAAGGATTGCAGGCTGTCTTGGCAAGGGCGGTGGAAGCTGAGGCTATTTTTCTGGTAGGGCCGGGGAAGGAACTTTGTAGTTCCACTCCTGGGAAATTAACATTAAAAAGACACACACACACACACACACACACACACACACACACACACACACACACACACACACACACACACACACACACACACACACACACACACACACACACACACACACACACACACACACACACACACACACACACACACACACACACACACACACACACACACACACACACACACACACACACACACACACACACACACACA
This sequence comes from Dugong dugon, assembly GCA_030035585.1. Classification (NCBI taxonomy): domain Eukaryota; kingdom Metazoa; phylum Chordata; class Mammalia; order Sirenia; family Dugongidae; genus Dugong; species Dugong dugon. Next base: position 14,495,919 of record CM057465.1, read on the forward strand.
CACACACACACACACACACACACACACACACACACGCGCCCCTCAACACAGGAAACAAAGGAGAGGTTTCTCTGTAAGTGTTTCGCTGACTACCCTTCCTGGAGAAGTGTAACTGGGCTGGCTTACTTGAAGTTGTTTTGGTAGAATTGGGAAAGCTAAAATTTCATGTCATCCTCCCTTCCTAGGCCCAGTAGGAGACTCAGCAGAGGAACAGAATCACGGGTAAATGATGTGAAAAAGAAGAGGCAGGAGAAAATTACGGGCACTAAATGACCTTTATAGCTTTCTGGCTAATCCCAAACTGACCTCAGAAGGTCGCAAACTTAACTGGCACGTTAGAGTCAATGTGCTGTGTCACTGGAACCACAAGTATTAAGAGTGCATTTGGTAAGCGTGGCTGAAGAATCAGCTGGGTGACAGCTCCAGAGGGCATATGAGGGTTGAACAAGGTGACCCTTATTTAGCCCTGGTGAAGCAATCCTAGCTCAACTTTCTGCCTGTGAGCACATTACATTTAAACCAATCTAAGTGAGGGGCCATCTGAATAATCTCAGTGAAAGGGAAAGATAGTTTTACTTTAAGCAACTCTTTGTATTGTGTAATAACTCATATAGTCAGAAACTTTTCATTGCAAATATTCACAGCCAGAGTTTGCAATTCTGTACTGCTTTTTTTTCCTCAAGGGGAAATTTAAGTGATCTGAAATTTTAACACCCTTTTCTGTGTCCAAATTAGTGCATCTTCCTGTAAATGCTCAGTTTGTTTCTAGACATGCATTTACTTTTTTAATTTTTTTTTTATAATATCTGGCTTATATTTTTGGCCTCCAGCTCTCCTGAAGGGAAAGGAGGGTAAAGTGACCCAAGGAAATGTCCCATGTTCAGAATCATATTCCTGGCTCATGGATCTGAAATGAAAAGAAGTCTGCTACATTTGCTTTTAATTCTGCATTCATACACGAAACATCTTTTGAGGAATGGAAAAAGATGATTAGAGTTGTTAGATCTAAACTTCAAACTTGTTCTGCACATTTGTGTAATTGAGTAATTCTAACAATCTCAGCTTCGGTTTTCTTATCATAAATGAGATTATGCTACTTACCCTGAAATGCTATTGTGAGGAATAAAGCGTGTGGAAAACACCTAGAATACAGACCAGCTGTCTTTGAGCCCTTAAGATCTTCCAGACACTGCACTGAGGTTATAAAGAAGAATGAGGTTGAAATTCTGCTTTCAGGAAATTCATATCTAGTCATTCAGGTTAACCTTCCTTTTACCTCATTTGCCTTTCAGTCAGTTTCCTTCTCTTCACCATGGAACAGGCATATATCCCACATGATTTGAAAGAGGTTTAGCAGTTGCAAGAAATGCTTGTAGGATCTGCTAAAAAGCAACTTTGAGGAGTACTGTACCTTACCCCAGAAGTCTGTGTATTCAGCCCCATTTTTTGCCTATTGAAAGTGACCCTATATTACAGATAATGGAGAATTTTCTTATTGCAGTGGAGGGAAGAAGTCCTCCTCTAAACATCATCTTTGCCAATGAATTGGGAGAAGAAATTGAGCTGCAGCTTCTTCTAAACTTTAAACAGACTAATCCACTTACTTCTGGAAGCCTAAGAGTATATAGCAACTCTAATAAGTCCATCTCTGTATTGCTTACCATACTCTAGGTGCTGTGCTACCACTTTTTGTACATTAACCCCTTTAATCCCTATAACAGCCCTATGAGGTATTTCTGTCACTATCCACATTTACAGAACAGGAATTTAGGCACAAAGAGTTAAGTAACCTGCTCAAGTGGCAAGCTAGTAAGTGACTGAGATGGGGCAAGCACTTAGGCAGTCTGGTGGACTTAACCTCTATGTATTTTAGCTTCTACCTTGCATGAAGCTGAACGAGGATAGGGGCGGTGTCTGTGTTCTCCATTGCGCAGCACAGTGCCTGGCACGTAGTAGTTCTGAATAGTTGGCTATTGAAAGAACTAAGGAAGGAGGAAAGGGGCCCTGGTGTCACAATGGCTAAGTGCTCAGCTGCTAACCAAAAAGTCGGCAGTTTCAACCCACCAGCAGCTCTTTGGGGGAAAAAAAGACCTGCTCCCATAAAGATTAAACAAACCAAAAACCAAACCCATTGCTGTTGAATCAATTCTAACTCATAGGACCCTATAGGACAGAGTAGAACTGCCCCATAGAGTTTCCTAGGCAATAATCTTTACAGAAGCAGATTGCCATATCTTTCTCCCTTATAGCAGCTGGTAGGCTCGAACCATAAACCTTTGGGTTAACAGTTGAGCTCCTTAAGCACTGCCCCATCAAGGCCCCTTCCCTGTAAAAATTACAGCCTAGGAAATCCTATGAGACAGTTCTATTCTGTCCAGTAGGGTTGCTGTGAGATGAAATTGACCAGACAGCACACAATAACAACAAGGAAGGAAGTAAGGAAAGAGCTTCCTCTTTCGCCTGTAACTCCTAAACATAGCAGGAAATCCAATATGCAGTCTGCCCTGGGGATAGGATAGGTGAGGCTTTTTAGAATCCTTTGCCTTGGCCTGCAACTAGTTCATAAGGCTCCTTGGTGCAAATTTAAAAAGTATTCTCTCTCTGGGCTAATACATGAGCAAAAGGTGCCTATACCCTGAGAATAACAAAAAGAAACCTCCTCAAGGTACATGGGAAAAAAGACAGACCATAATTCATGGTTCTAGGTTCAATTTTTGGTAAATCCAATGGTTAATTTAATTTTATGCAACATGGGGATAATACCTGCATAGCCAAAGAAGGTAACAAATGTAAGATGTCTGCTATTATGCCTGACAAATAGATAGCATGCAACAAATACTGATTATGTTTCTTTACTGTCTTTCACTCCCCTCCCCATTCCAAAAAGGAAAAAAAAAAAAAAAAAATCTCCTGGTTCCCTCATCTTGAAGTAAGTTGTGTTAATCTTAACAGCCATATAACTTGATATGGACTTCTCTTAGGCCAACTATTTTATTTTACTATGAACCATAATTATTTGTGTAGGCATCTTATCTCCTTCCTTAGGATATATGGTTTTTAAGAGTGGAGACAATATCTGATTCATCTGGAAACCCCAGTGGGGCTCAGCTCACCGGGGCAGAACTGGGCAGGCAATGAGGGCAAGGGCTCTGGAGTGTGGCAGTCTGGATTTTGATCTTGGCTCTGCCACTTACTAGTTAGGGCAAGTTGCCAAACCTCTAAATCTTGGTTTTTTCCCATGTAAAAAAGAGGATAATAATTTTATAACTTAGTTGTAAAGATTAAATGAGATATCTGTAAGCATAGAGAAGATTCATATATGGTAACTGGTTTAGTTTTTCTTTATTATTAAGTGTTAAATATTTGGCCTTATGGCTTCTAGGTTGTAATAGGGCTCATTGGCTTACGTTGCTTAACATAGTTTTGGAAACTGTTTGAAATGTCAAGTTCTCTGTTAGATGGCATTGCTGTGTCAAATGCATAATAAACCATTACATGGACTCCTTTCTCTGTGAGGTCATCCTGGTTTGTCATGACCTTTCTAAAAACGGAATCAAAGCAATTAGGAACTGTGTTAAGAAATCACTGCCCACTAAGTCTGAATGAGTAATAACTTTTTTTTTAACTTGTAGAGAAACCTTTGTTTTCTTTATTGCTCTCTTAAATGCTGAACCTAGGAGCCTAATCTACCTATTTAAGAGATCTAGCAGTTTACAATCATAAGAAAAGTGAATAGCTTAATAGGGACTGTTGTCTGGAGGAATAAATAAGATTTGCCACACATATTTGACAATTAGTAAACAAGAGGGGGGTATGTGTATTTATAAATGAACTTTCATAGTCAAGAAGAGTGGAAATAAAAATCCAAGTTAAACAAATTGAACTTGGCTATAATATAACTAAAGCTAGAGCTGGAAAAATTAGTGTTCAGGTGTGCCAGAAATATTTCAGACATATTTATGAATATATTTTTTTAAATAATTTTCCTGACCTACTACCAAAACTCTTTTGCAAATGTTTACATTAATATTCATTGAAATCCCAAAGGAGTTCATGGAAATCTTACAGGGATTTGAGTGACAGCTACAACATGCTAGTGTAAAGATATTTTTATGAAAAGTTTGGTGCAGTTAGAATAGTCTCATAAAAATGCCTTTGTATTCAATTATCTGGAAACCCTGGTGGCATAGTCGTTAAGTCCTATGGCTACTAACCAAAAAGGTCATGTTCGAATCCACCAGAAACTCCTTGGAAACTCTATGGGGCATTTCTTCTCTGTTCTATAGGGTCGCTATGAGTCGGAATCGACTCGATGGCAACGGGTTTTTGGTTTATTTAATTATCTAAAGCAGTGATTAATTTTTGATAATGGTTGGCGTTAAGACAGTGACTTTTAATTGAACGTATGTGATATGAATGGTAAACACAAATGGAATATTTGTCCAGGCAGAGAAAGATCTGTATAAAATGCTGGGAATTTATAGAAAGCATTTTATTTCAAACATTTGCTATTTTTACCCATCTAGTGATACAATGATAGGTATGCTTATTAATCAGTCTACACCCTTAATCAGAGTTCAATTAAAGCTAATATGTGGAAGATGCTAACTTGCAAGAAGCTGCTCTACTAACTAACTTCCTTGAAGACCTATTTCTTTTGGGACGAGTAGATTTTATATGAAGAAACAGCAAAATTAAAAGGCAGTATTATTTGCTTGACAGGTTTCTGAGGGATAGCTATCATTTACCTTATTTTAAAATTGATTTTTCGAAATTTCAGAATATTAAATTTTATCAGTTTTCTCAAATATGCCTTTACTAGTAAAAGCAAAAGCTGCATTCCATAACTTATGTGACAAGTTTGCATTATGTGACTGTTTCTCAACAGGCAGCACCATTATCATTTACGGTGGGACAGGTCTTCATTGTGTGAGAATGCCTCTCTTTCATTACCCGACATTTATTGACTATGACCACTGACCTCCATAGGCAAGTAGTCATTGTAATAACCAGAAATGTCCCTCTACATTTTAATATACCTTTTAGAAGAATGGTACTACGTGTGGTTGAAAACTGTTTATCAATAGGATCAAATTGAGAATATTTAAGAAAATTATACTTGAGATCAGAGTCTCTTCAAGTAAGAATTTTTTGTTTCCTTAAAGAATAAAATAATTATTTTTTCATATTATTTTATATGAAAATACTTTGTCTTGAAGGAATGCGTTCTTTATTCTTAAGGTGTATGAAGTATGAAAACTTCCAGGTTATTCATTATCTTTAAGACTCCAAATCTTCATTTGCGTTAAATGCTCCACAGCCTTTGGCCGAGTTGGGGTCTCTTGCTCCTTGAACTCCTTCTTTGACTTCTGTGTGCTCTTTGGTCTCCTCTTATTTCTCTGACCGCTCATTTGCAAGGCCTTCTCTGGCTTGCTTTTTACCTCCTACTGACTAAATTATGTGTTTCTCAATATCTGCTCTAGAAGTTCTGGTTGTTTGTTTTACATTTGCTCCATTGGCGAAGATCATCTGCTCTTGGCCTCTCCTTTTACCTCAGCAGGGGTAACTCCCCAGTGGTTATCTCCTGCCCTGACCTTCCCTGAAGCTCCAGGCCCGTGTTTCCCAATGCCTGCTGGACAGTTCCTCTTTACTGTGCTGCTGGCACCTCCAGCACCCTGTGCTCTCTTCCAAACCTGTGCCTCCTTTCTTCCTCTGCATCCTTATGTCTTCTGTCGTCCTCATTCCTTTCATTGGTATTAACATTATTTTAGTCTAGAACCTTTTGAGATACCCCCCCCACCTCACGCCATGTCTGACAGTCAGTTGCCAAGACCCGAACAATATACATCTAAACTACTTCTTTCACTACTTGCCTCTTCTTTATGTTGCCACAGAGTTAATGTGCTTTTGACCTACTACTTAGAGTCATGTCATAATCTCCTAGCTGGTCTTCACCCCTCCGATCTCTCACCCTTCCAGCTAATTCCGGACATGCCAACAGATAAGGTACTCTTATTAAAGTACATCTCTACATGCAGACAACCCTGATGACTCTCATTACCTAGACCTGACGACTGGCATTTCAGTGTCTGCGTCACGTAACGTCAGTCTCTTTCAGGCTCATCTCCCAGCGCCACCATACTCAAGTCAAATCAAACTGTTCCCTGTGCCTTGATCCTGCTTCTTCTGTTTCCTGGCACTGTATCTGTGGTCATGCTGCGCTTTCATCCTGAAATGCTCTAACTTCCCTGCTATTCCCATCTCCAGCTTTAACTTCACCTTCAAAGCTGAGCTTTTAACACCATATCCACAGCTCCTCTGAAACTCCTGGAGAGATAAAAGGAGCTTTTCTAAAATTTCAGTGGCATTGCATTTATAACTTCTCTCATTTCTTTAAAACATTTTATTATAGTTGCCTTTGCATAAGAGTTCAACTTCTCATAATACTACAAATTTTTGTATACCTGGAATAATAGCATAATCATATTTATATCTCCTTCAGCACTTTCATGGATTATGGAACTGCAAGAAACATAGAGGACATCTGTTTTCACTTTTATATATTGTTTCTATATTGTCTTCAATAAACCACCATCTATTGTATGAGGATATGCACGGAGATAACCCATTCTTTTTAAGGCACTTCCAGTTGTGAGTAAATTTTCTTGCTGCTTCTTCAGGTCATATCCCTTTCCCAGTTGATTGACAGCCTGTAAATGTGTGGTGACAACTCACATGTCTTATGTTTTCTCTGTCAGTTGAACATACTCACTTTCAAGATTAGGAATGTCCAGAAATGTACAGAATACCTCAAGGAGGATAATTTCTGAAAATGGTTGTGTATGAATAGAAATATTTGAACTGTTGTTCATGGCACAAACTGACCATCAATATCACCTCTTATTAGATGGAATTAGGAGGTGGGAAATAAGGGTGTGTATAAGGATCCACTTTTGGGAGAGCCTCACTGTAATCTCAGGGCTGAACATTTTTTCTCTAAGTGGCCTCAATGTAATGAATGAATAGGTGAATAAGCTACTGGACGGAAAAAAGGAAAGAGGAAAGCTATCTTTAAATTATGATTACAATTAGCAAGTAACCACTCAGTGTATTATTTTCCTTTGTCAATGAATGCCATAGGAGATAAAATCACAAACATGGCCTGTGTGTGTATCATAAATGAATTTAGAGATACTAGACCAAGTAAGTGGTCCTTAAGTAAAGTTACAGAGGTAGACCCTGAATAAAAATACTTTGCCTTTAAGGAGCACTTCTGTATACCAAGCATCGTTTTAACCCTTTACATGTTTTAGCACATTTAATCCTCAAACTCTTATAAAGAAGCCTTGTTGGCTAATGAGGGGATTAGGCCACAGACAGGTTAAGTATCTTGCCCAAGGTTTCATATCTTACCAGTGGAGGGTCTGGATTTGATCACTATGTACATTTTCAATATTACTATTTTCAAATATTCAATATTGCAGTATCCTTTAAGAGATTCTAGTGGAAGAAAATTGAGGCAGTTTTTTTTTTTTTTTTTTTTTTTAAAGATGACTAGCCAAGTATAATGGGTTTTAGTCTGGAGCCCTGATGGTGCAGTGGTTAAACACTCAGTTGCTAGCTGAAAGGTCAGCGGTTTGAACCCACTAACTGCTCCACGGACAAAAGATGTGGCAGCCTGCTTCCATAAAGATTACAGCCTTGGAAACCCTACGGGGCAGTTCTGCTGTGTATTGTAGGGTTGCTCTGAGTTAGAATCTACTCAATGGCACACAACAACAGTCTGTTAAAACAGAGTCAGCAGGAAATGATAAGCCTTCCTTACTATTTGAAAGGTAGTGTCTGGAACCAAACTAGGCTAGAAAGCTTAGAGAAAATGATGACCTGTTACTCTCTCTGAACCCAGGAAGTCTGGAGAACCAGTAGGGACTGAAGGAACAGTAAGTCCAGGACGTGATTCCTCCGGCATTGGTTGCAAAATGGTGGGGGTAGAGCGTGTAGGGGGTGGCAGGACTCCTTTGGAAGCCTGGAGCTGTGGGGCACCAGTGGGTGCATGAACAGAGTAGGATCTGGAGAATTCTAATGGATATATATGCAAATCTTCAGTGAAGTAGGGTTTTGAATAAAGTCTGTAGCATATTGCAAACCAAAGAAGGCAGTTTTTCCACAATTCAGTCACCTACTGTATTCCAGACACTGTTTCATGTGTTAGAGAGATGACTAAATAGAAAAGGTAAGTTCATTTCAGTCTTGAGTTACACAAATAGTTGAACATTATTCTCAAAGCAAGGTAAGCAATTTATGTTCTTGGGTCAAGTTTTTGTAGACCCTCAATGTCATCTTCTCTCTATAAACTCTCTTGTCCTGTAGTTCTCTCTTTTCTCTTTTCCCCATTTCAGTATCATGTATTGGATCAGAGGTTTTAGAAAGACATAGAACTTGATGGAATTTTAACTTAGCCACTTCTCAGCTGTTTGACCAAAATCAAGATATGTGAACTTTCAGAGTCCCAGTTTCTTCGTTTCTAAAAATGAAAACAACACAATCTGTCTCATTGGGTTATTGTGGAGGGTAAATAGATAATTCAGTTAACCAATAAATTGGTCATCATAATCATTTCTCTTTTATCCCTACCTATATTTTTGGCATGTTTAGAGGCAAAGCCTCTTTACTTCTGAGAAATTTCCTTCTGTGCACAAGTATTTTTGAGTTATAATGTTGCTGTTCACAGCCTGAGCCAAGTAGGAGGTTCAGAAAAACAAAACAAAACTCATCGACTCGATACAATAAAGTGGGTCCTTCCAATATAGACAAAGTTCTGTGTTTTGCCATACATGGAGGACGATGCTTGAATGTTGACATTGCTTCTGCGAAAGTATTAAGGTGCTGAATTTTTCACTTAGTTATAACCTCCCAACGGAATTTTAAGATGAGAATTCCTTAGTTTCCACTGAGGTATAACAGTGCGCATGAGCACATTTAAAAGCTATCACAGACAGGCAATAATCGTTCTGTTTTCATGACTTAGAAACATTTGTTCATACTAAGACACAAAACGTACGCCAACATAATCATTTATGCCATTTATTAAGTGCCTTCTGTGTCTCTGCTCTTCGACATGCACTATAATTCTCATGATGACAGTGTAAGGTAGATTCTGTTCATTGACAGATAGGGAGAATAAAGATTCATTGAAATGTGGCTGTGCAAGATCACCCTTAGAATCAATGTCTCAGCTGGTAAAACGCTCATGACAACTAAATCTTGCTCCCATATCTTAAATCAATTCAAATCGGTAAATAACTGAGCATTGCTATGTAAAGTACTCTGCATAGACACCTGACAAAGTAAGTACAGGGCATGCTTATTGACCCTAAAGAGACTGTAATTTCAGAGATATTTTTTAATACACATACACACACACGCACAGTGTATAGTTGCCGGGTGGTGCAAACAATTAAGTACTTGGATACTAACTGACAGGATGGAGGTCCAAGTCCACCCAGAGGCACCTCAGAAGAAAGGCCTTGTGATCTACTTTCAAAAAACCAGACAATGAAAACCCTATGGAACACAGTTCTACTCTGGCTCACATGAGGTTTCCATGAGTTGGATTAGAACTGACTTAATGACAACTGGCAACTGGGGTATGTGTGTATGTGTTAGTAGATATCTATATGTATCTGTCTATAGATATATATATGTAGACAGAGAAGGTATAAGTCAGAGTAGGATTAAGTGTCAAAATAAATGATAGAGGGCAGTAATCCTCTAGGATAATAGGACAGAGGTTGATAAACCATAACCCATGGTCAAAATCAAACGTGCTCCCTGTTTTTGTAAATAAAGTTTTATTGGAATATGGCCACATCCATTTATTTCCACATTTCCTATGATGCTCTCATGCTACAGCAACATAGTGAGTAGTTGTAACTTAGCCTGCAAAGCCTAAAATACTTACTATCTGACACTTGAAAGAAAAAATATTTGCTGATAACCCGCTGGAGGATATCAGAAGAGGAAGACTTTACTATGTGTTGGAGGAATCAAAAGGGCTTTAATGGAAGACGTGGGATTTGTTTTGAAGCTTAGATCGGATAGCCTTTGGTCGAGTGAAGAAAGGAGATGATCATTCTAAGTGCTACAAAACTCCAAATCAAAAATAAGCACATAGATAAATATGAATGCCTGATGGAATATAAAGATACATTACAGTATATAATATAGATAATATAATCATTTGTCTATAAAGTTCTTAAAATTGGTAAGTCATTTAAATCAACTGGTCAACTATTTAAAAAATAAGGTTTTGATTTCACTCAGTAATATATGATACTAAAGTGCAGTCCCTGTTGAAAACCACTAATCTAGAATATTTGTGCATTTGGTCAAGTTCATTGTTTTCTGTTGAGGGCAGACTTTTTTTTTTTTTTAATATCTCATGTCATTTCCACCTTCATAATATATTGGCTAACTGGCTATGTAGTAGTAATTTTTGCTAATCACTCATTATAACAAAATAAGTACTAGATACTGAGCATATAACTAAGTGCCAGAACTCTGCCAAGAACTTTCCTTACATTCTCTCATTAAAAACTTACAATAGACCATTGAGGAAGATATTATTATTCCCATTTTACAGAGGCGAACACTAAGTAATAGATGGATTAAATAATCAGATTAAGACTAAAAGACTTGTAAATGAATCCTCTTTACACAATATGACCAATAAATTGGCCCTCTTAAAACGAGAAACTTTCGGAGCTAGGGACATAGATAGGAATGTACTTTCACATTTAAAAATTTGAATATGCCAAGTTGTACCATCATGTAACCTAATTCTTTTCTATTATAAACGTTCTACTATGCTTTTTAAAAGTTCAGTCAGCTTTCACTACAAATGTTTCTGCACATTTTTATCGAAAATACTGTTTTTTTTTTGTAATATGGGGTGAGGACTTTTTGTATCCTGTGTTTTGTCTCTGTCACTTCCTGTCCCCAACTCTTTCTCTGTTTTCCTTGCCTCTTAACGTTCAGTCATTTGTAATTTCCTCTCTTTCTTTTCTCCTTTATCTCTAATATCCTTCCCTAATGTTCATAATAGGTCCCAGTTACACAGCGTCTCTGATTTAGCAGTAAAGTGCTCGAGTGTGTTTTCCTAAAGTAAGGGCTTCTTTCAGAGGAAAAAGAATCAATGGAACTTAATGCCAGTTTCTTTTTCTGAACTTAAAGGGGGGGCAGATACTACTGAACCGTTTGTATATCACTAATGGATATGACAAAATAATAGGAAAAGCTGAATGATTCAGAGGAAGCCACAGGGAGTCTAAGAAAATGTACATCCATCCCCCGTGGGTGACATTAGTGTCTCCGTGGAGAGTAACCTGGCCACTTCTGCCATGTGGAGATCATTAATTGCACACAGTAATGGCCTGCTGTGGGAGGATTTACAGACATCAGATCTAAAGCTCAGTGAAACATTGTTTTCTTTTTTTATTATTGACTTTCTAGGTAATACATGCTGTTAGTTTAAAAAAAATGCCTTAGTGAGGAGACAATGGGGATTTTTGTTGCTATTTTATTTTTGGTCAATAACAGATATGGTAATCTGTCCCGGTAAGACACCCAGCCCCATTATCTCCATTTGTTTTCAGACATTCTGAAAAAACCAAAAAGACTCTATATTTTATAGACATATCACTAATTTAAAAAAAATCTTATTTTAAAGTCTCAGAAACCTAATATGACTGTTTACTTGGGATAATTCAGTCTTTATGATAGAAATTATTATTATGCATATTGGTCTGTAGCTTTCACGTAAGAGTGAATGTTAACATCCAACTTTTTTAGGCTATGAGTTATTGTAAATTATTCCCCATTGTATTAGGCCTCTTATATTACTAGCTTCTGCTTGAAGAGATAATATTTAATCCCTGCTCAGCTATACACTTAGATAATGACTTGTGGTCTATAAAATCTAACATTATATGTGTAATTTCTTTGGTACTTTCTTGATGTCCCAAGGATTTTCAAAAGAATTTACACAGATTTTTGGAATTAGAAAAAGGTGATTTTAGTTGTATGCCAGAGTTGTGGTCTTAGGGGCTTTACACACATCACCTCACATCATCCTCAAAGTTGTCATGTGACAGCCTCAACAACCCTATAATGTGGGCTTCAGTACCATCAGTTTAGGATGGAAATACAGAACTCGGTGTCTTAGGTGGGTTAAGTAACAAAGCTCTCTTCCCAAAATCCACACTTTCCCCTCAATCACATCTTGTCTTCTCAGGTACAGTCAAATCCTAACTCTTCGTACACACATTTCATAGAACAGGGAAATTATGAGGAAAAATAAACAAGAAATCTGTAGGATTCTGTGCTTTCAAAGTAGGTTAATTTAAAAAGTCAGATTTTTAAAAATCAAAATCACACCTCGAAGTATACCTGAAAAAAAAAAAAAAGACAAAAATAAAAGGACAAGAAAAATGTTGGCGATATTTTATTTTGCCACTCTTCCACATACATAATAATTCTTTCAAAAGGTTAACTCTATGAATTGTGTGTGGTGGGAATAATGTTAATACCAAAACAATCAAGTAGACATAGATGATGTTTTTAGGTGCCATTGAGTCGGTTCCAACTCATAGTGACCTTATGTACATCAGAACGAAACATTCCCTGGTCCTGCACCATCCTCATAAAGGTTGTTATGCTTGAGCCCCCTGTTGCAGCTGTTGAGTCAATCCATCTCATACACAGTCTTTCTCTTTTTCGCTGACCATCTACTTTACTAAGCAGACTGGTCCCTCCTGACAACATGCCCAAAGTATGTGAGATGAAGTCTCGCCATCCTTGCTTCTGAGTAGCATTCTGGCTGTACTTCTTTCAAGACAGATTTGTTCATTCTTCTGGCAGTCCATGGTATATTCACTATTGAATTATGACTATGTTTAAATAATTGAGCTTTAAGTATTGTTTTACTCTTTTTTGAGTATGTGATTATACTTTATCAAAAAGGTACATTCAGCTCCAATATACCTTAATACGAAAGACTGTTTACATCTAAAAAAATGTCTTGGTAATAATTGACTCATTAAAATAAAAAACCAAAACAACCCATTGCTGCTGAGTGGATTCTGACTCATAGTGACCCTATAGGGCAGAGTATAACTGCCCCATACGATTTCGAAGGTTCTAAATCTTTATGGAAACAGACTGCCACACCTTTCTACTGTGGAGCGACTGGTGGTTTGAATAGCTGACCTTTTGGTTAGCAGCTCAGCGCATTAACCATTGTGCCACCAGGGTAGCTTAAAATAAAAAAACCTCATTACAATTTGAAATTCAATGTAAGAGTCCATCTGAAACCCATTTTAATGGGATTTAGGAAGTCTCTTATTATATAGGGACCAAGACTCTAAGACCAGTAAATCAAATAAGGAGAAGTTATGCAATTCAGGTGTTCCTGTATGCATAATGATTCATCCACAAAAGTACTAAGAGATTCCAGTTCAAAGCATGCTAGGGTTATGACCAAGAATCCTGTTAGAGGCCTTACTGAATTAAGCGATATACAGCATGTGTCCCCAGCTAAGCCGTCTGTTGTGGTGAAAAAAGTGTTTACATGGACACTTTGGTTCCTGAAAGAACCTTTTAAAAATGTTTTAAAGCAAATCATTGATGATTTCAAAGGAAGTGGTTCTGATACATTCTTTATGTTATTAAAAGAGAGTAATAATATAAGGTGGTCCAAGTGCTATGGTTCTTTATTACATAATATAATCAAGCTTTTAGTTTCTAAAATCATGTATTCATTGCCTATATAGTGATCTCCTTTCTATAAATTCATGAGAAGTCTCTGAAGTTCCTAGAAATCTTAAAATACAAACACACACAACAACATAGTTCCCCAATCTTTCCATATAATTTTTATTTCAAATATGGCAGTGATCATTAGAAACAAACTTCCCCCTCTCCCCTTTGGCACTGACTTTTACCTTTTATTTCTTCACATTCTTTTGTAAGAGATTTTTTCCAATGGTGTGGAAAATAGATGTGTGGAGAGAAGTATATGCCATGATTGGCAAGCATTCAGATGCTGAGTTTGCTGCAACTGTGAAACCAATACACGATGTAGTCTCACAATTATACCGATAATACCGGCAAAGTTAGCAGATATCCTTATCTTTGATGACTATTCCTGCTCTTGGAGTATAATGGATGATGTTATTTACTCAGAACTTTGCCCTTGACCTGTTGGAGAAACTATCCTAATCAATATAAAGTCATGTGTGAAGCTGACAATGTTTTCTGGGCTTCATCTTATTTACAAGAGGTGTGGATCTATCCCTATGCACTCTTCAGAGCCAGAGAATCTAAAAAGATGAGCCAATTGGAGCCTGCTCATTGCTTCATTCTGGACGTTGGCCTGGATTCCTGCTCCATGACTTGACTCTGTTGGGTCTTGGCATTGACTCTGGCCAGGACCTGGTGAGCATTCCCTGAAATGCCCTTTGGCTTTACTGGAAGGTGAAACTTCAAATAATAGTCATGGAAACTTAACAGCTCCCAGAAGCCGGGTGGACACAGAAAAGCATAAAGGACTAGCAACAGCATGATGCCTAAAGCAATTGGCTTGTTCCTTTATCACCACGGGCCCCGTAACCTTTACTCATAAATACATAGAGTAGGGGTTTCATTATACAGTATTTTACTTGGCATATAGCGGAAGAATTAGAGGCACATGTTATTTACTGAAGGTAGGAAGCACCCTGTTTTTACCTAAATAACATCATTTTGTGGAATTATTTCTTTTACTTTTGACCCAAACATTTTATCATTGACTTTGAGAAGAACTAAACACAGCTAGGCAATGCTAAAACAACAAAAATCTGCTGTAGAATTCAGATATTCTGGGTGGAACACTGAGAGTGTCTAAACTGGCATTTATCCTCTATAAGTGAGCTCTTACTTTTTTCCTGAATTTATTTTAAATTTGATAGATATTTAATTTTTTTAAGAAAAAAAATCCAATTAGATTTTTTTTTTTTCCCCACAAATACAAAAAAGAAATATTCTGAGTTGGCTTCTAAGTTTCCTTATTTGCTTTATGTGGTGCAAAAAAGAATTCTATTACTTTCTTAAGACTGTGCTTGACTCTAGCTTTTTGTTCATTGCTGTTCATTAATTAAGGTCCCTGGTGGTGCAAACAGTTTGCTCTCTGCTACTGAGTGAAAAGTTGGCAGTTGGAATTATTCAGTAGCACGGCGGAAGAAAGGTCTGGTGATCTACTTATGTAAGATTACAACCATTAAAAACCCTGTTGAGTGCAGTTCTACTCTAAAACAGGTGGGGTCGTCATGAGTTGGAATCCACTCAATAGAATCGGTTATTCCTTATTCAGTTTTCTCAAACTATTGGGAAAAAATAAGGAACGTTCAATAAAATAAGGAAGGAGAACTGAGTCAGTTTTATTTCAAATGAGATAAGTATAGTCCATGGATATTGTAGGCATTTTAAAATTTCCAGAACAAGCCTATATATGAAGAGAACTAAGATATATTACATGTAATTTATTTCTAGTTTCTCCAATATTAATTGTTTAAAAGGTAACTAGAAGTCACTTCTGTATTGTAATTAATAGTATATTTTCCAGAATCATTACCCAGGTAAAAATTATTCTGCCTGAGAATTAAGATAAGTGTGCTTCATTATTATGTGAACTGTTCTATGTGTGATATAAATGCATTCTTTGGATAGGTGGCTAGATAACTGTATTAAATAATTAATCTAAAATTTTCCAATGTATAATATTTTGAGTTAATATATGATGTGAGGACAAAAATCACTTCTATTTTTTAGCATTATTGTTAGGCCCATTTCTCCATAAAATATGGAATAAAAAAATTTAATCTGCATATATTATTACTTTATTCTGCAAGTCTTTAGTTAGATGAATGTATTACCTAAATCACATTCATAAGATTTATAAAGGCAAAATGGTTTCTTCATATTAAATATATGCACCTTCTCATCCATCATTATGAATATTCTCATAAAATGATACTTGGTCTTAGCTAGGCACTAGGCTATAACCCACACAGCCTATATTCAGACAATGCCTAAGTTCAAAATTTTCTAAACTTTATTTTATTACTGATGGCATTTTTGCACAGAATTTTGTGGGATTGGAATTTTATGGAATACCATTTAGGAAACAGCCTTGAGGAAAGACTTTGCAGACAGAAGAATTTTGAAGGTATTATTTCTAAAACCCTGCAAGTACCTGAAGAGTACCTGCATTTCAATTCCGTTGTCTCAAATATTTTACAATTCATGTAAAAGTAGGTAGCCACTGGCCTTATTTCCATAATAAAATGCCAAATGTCAAGATGATATGGGCTTTTAAAATGTTAAACAATGATGTAATAAATAATAATAATAGCAAAGTGATAAATGGAATCAGTGTGGTAAAAATTAATTCTTGAGACCTCAGGTCAGAGGAAAGCTTAATACACTCAGTAAAATAATTTAAATCTTACTTCATCATCAAGGAGTAAATGAAGACTGACCACATGAAGTCTTTATGGCTATTTAATTTATTATTAATAGAATCACTCTGTCTTCCCAAACCTTGGGGTTTTAAGTGTTAGAAGAAGCATTTATTTTTCCGACATCTTGGTTACTTTTGTTCCTTTACATTACCACACCGCACGCAGAAGCCTTCTAAAATTTTGACCTCCTTTGTTACTAAAAGCTCTTACTGAAATGTAGCTTGATTTTCTATTGTTAGCTAACTGACCTGATTTGATGGCATCCTGAGGTTTGTTTCTTCACATTTAGTGTGTACTGCAGGAATATTAGGAGTCCTTTGGCAGCGCAGTTAAGGTTAACTCTTGGCTGCTTACTGAAAGGTTGGAGGGTCCAGTCCACTCTCCTTGGAAGAAAGGCCTTGTGATCTACTTGCAAGAAATGAGCTGCAGAAAATCCTATAGAGCACAGTTCAACTCTGATGCACATGGGGTTGCTGTGAGTTGGAGCTGACTTAACAGCGACTAGTTTGGTTTTTGGTTTGCAGGAATATTTAAAAAAATTCGAACTATTCCCTGGCATTTGTAACTTAAATTCTTATCTTTCCTTTTGTAGCCATAGCGTGGCATTGCTTAATCATCAATACTATATTATATGCTTACCTGCTAAGCAGACTTCACAGATATCCTCAAACACACAACTCTGTCAGCATTCCAAAATGATTTTTCATTACTACATTCTAATTATTCCATGTAGCATTAATTAAACCACAGGGCTAACCCACATAAATTGCTATGCTATTATATATTGAAACATAATTATGCTAAGTAATTTTTTGCCAATTGTGTTTTCATATAACCTCATCCCATTCTTTTTAGCATTACTGAAACCTATTAAATTAAAAATATTGTTGTACTCAATAATGGAAATGAAAAGATCAGTAAAAGTCATCTGCATCCAACTGGCACAAGAGCAGGTTGTCTAGATTTTGACTAATGTTCGCCAGTCTATAGCACACTGGAATTTCCCTCCCATATTTCCTGCACCCACCAAGGTAATGAAAATAAAGACGGTGCAAAGCTAATCTTCCCTTCCGTTTCCAAAACGCATGACATATAGCAGTCTTAATTGTTCAATAATCACACTTTGATGGAACGAATCTTCTCTTTTTAATTGTTGTTCTGGTAATACACATAGATGTTAAGATTAATAACTTCCAAAAAGAACACCTTATGACTTTAGATCTCTCTCATCACCATCCTCTTCTACTTGCCCCCAACTTACTTTTTCTTGATTTTGTGGGAATCACCTCTCTTCAATGGAATTTTGGTTTAATAAGTGGTATCTTTGATAATAGAACTTATGTTTTACTTGGTAATTGGCTATATTTTCTGTGCATAATTGTATGCTGATATAATTTTGTGATTTTTCTATTCTTACATAACCCATGTACCATACCTTATTTTGAAGAAGATCTCCCCAGTTCCATTTTATTTTTCAACTGCCCTAAAAACTGTATGTTAGATGTACCTAACATGAGCATTTAGCTGTTTAAACTTCCCACTTTAACATGAAAAGTCTACCAACCATTTCCTATTCGAAAGGAAATTTAGCCTCTGCCTCGTTTGATTTACAAGGCTTACCCTTTTCCTTTTCAGATTTGTAGGATTCAAACAAAGGTGAATTTAAATTCCAGATTTGCATTGAAGATTTCATCTTAACGTAGTGTCAATGAATTGTTACACAACCTCTCTGTTTAACTGAATCATACAGTCAAAGAAACTTAGAGGTTATTTAGCTCAATATGTCACCCAGTGAATGAATCCAACTGAATACTTGAAAAGCGATGATACAGCTTCAATTAATAGGTCCATAGGTGTAAAAAACTCACCATCTTCCAAGGTAGCTCCTTTTTGTTCTTAGCCAGCTCCATTTGCTCCTAAATTAATGTTATTGTGAGAGGAAAAGTGCCTGTGATTTTCATTCCTTGTATTATTTAGATTTTTGTTAATCTATGAATTAGAAACATTCACACCAGAAACGTCTTTGACTCCCTGCTCACAAATTCTGAGGGAATCTGTCTCTATCCACAGCCCTGGTGAAAGTAGTCATGTACATGTGCTGAGTAGTCAAAGCCTGTCAACCAGAAGTGAAGGGCACTGAAATGGTCAGATATCATTAACTCTGAGCTGACGGCCATGTACAAGTGGGAGAAGCTGCTAGGCAAGGACAAGAATGGAGCATATGCTCAAAACAAGCAGTTATAAAAATGTTATAATAATTACATTTATAGAACCACGCCAGGCACTGTCCTGAACACTTTACATGTGTTGTTTAATCCATACACATAGGTACTATTATTACTTCCTTTTTCACTGAGGAAACTGAGACATTAAGTGACTTACCAAGTTCACAGAGTTAGTAAGTAGTAGAGATAATGTTTGAGTTTAGACACTCTAATCTCAGATTCCACCTGTGAACACTTAGCCCATACTCTTAGCATCCAAACTGTTCAAGGCCCTAAAGGGACAGTGAGGACAGCTGCCTGACAACACTTTACCTCTGCAGTTCAGTTTTATGTATGTTGATTTTGGCTTTTTCCTTCAGCTATGTTGAGTGCATTTTGATTTCTTGCAACCATAGGTCCCTGCCTATGAAAAGGTTTGATCATTCTAAGTTTTGCCTACATAAAGAACTCTGTTCATTGTTGGAATTCTAGATGCAAAGCAGAGCAGATAAACAAGGGAATTATCCAACATGGAAATTATGTACTGCTTCATATAAAAACAGGTTCTTCTGGAAAAGTCCAAGTATTCTAAGTTTTGCCTACATAAAGAACTCTGTTCATTGTTGGAATTCTAGATGCAAAGCAGAGCAGATAAACAAGGTAATTATCCAACATGGAAATTATGTACTGCTTCATATAAAAACAGGTTCTTCTGGAAAAGTCCAAGTAATTATTGAATTTGCAATGTAGTATGCTTATGAAAGATTTGCATATGAAAACACTACAATATAATTTGCATTAGAATTAATATTAAGGAAGCAGACATTAGTTAAGTGACCTTGCCTAGGAGTTTGGAACACATCTTTTGTCTTAGTGGTGCTCAGATGTAACATTGTTTCTCTTGATATTTCCATCAGTCTGGAAAGTTGATGACTAAGGTCTCTTCTAATCACTTCCTATTCTTGGTTTTGCAAAGAGAGAAATGTGTGAACTTTTACCCCTGTGACAGCAGGATAGAATGGGGGTGTGCATGTCCACTGGAAGGAACAAAAAACAGGAAATTGACAAGAGAAGATAAATAAGGGCCTATGGAGCATAGGAGGAAGTAGGAGGCAAGCATTTGTGAAGAAAAGTGATCAAATGCCCAATGTGAACACACCACAAAAGGGAAGCACATGGGATTATTCATTAGAAACAGATAAAATTATGCACGAAAGTTCACCTCTTCCAAATTGAGAGAGATATTTATAGTGTTTATTATTTGTAATATTTTTAAGAAACTGCCCTTCACACCAGAGGAGCCCTAGTTGTACAGTGGTTAAGCGTTCAGCTGCTAACCAAAAGGTGGGTGGTTCGGACCTACCAGCAGTTCCATGGGAGAAAGATGTGGCAGTCTGCTCCCATTGGAAACTCTAAGGAGCAGTTCTGCTCTGTCCTATAGGGTTGCTATGAGTCGGAATTGACTCTACAGCAACAGGTTTGGTTTTTCAGTTTACCCTTCTCACCAGTGTCTTATGGCCCTTCTGCCTTTCTTAGCTCTGCAAAGTTGATCCACTGATTACACTTACAGGCTCACAAACAATCTGCTTTGGGAGGCCAACCTAAATTGAGGTAGAGGCAGATATATAATTAAATAGCCTCTGCTTAAGATCTTAGGAAGTGTTAAGTCTAACCTGGAATGAGTTGCCACATTACTGACAACTGGAGTGTTTCCTAACAATAAGTCTGACTCAAGACATGGTGGGCCACGATTGACTCCTGGACCTCCACATTGTTCTCCCTCTATAATCTCTGTGTTGTTGTCAGGTGCTATCAAGTCATTTCTGACTCATAGTGCCTTAGTCATCTAGTGCTTGTACAACAGAAATACCACAAGTGGATGGTTTTAATGAAGAGAAGTTTAATTCCTCATAGTCAAAGTAGGCCAGAAGTTCAAATTCAGGGCATCAGCTCTAGGGGAAGGCTTTTTCTCTCTGTTGGCCTTCTTCTCTTCAGTGTTCCCCCGGACTAGGAGCTTCTCTGCACAGGGACCCCAGTCCAAAGGATGGGCTCTGCTCCCAGCACTGCTTTCTTGATGGTATGAGGTCCCCCTGTCTCACTGCTCACTTCTGTCTTTTATATCTCAGAGATTGCCTCAGGACACAATCCAGTCTTGTAGATCAGGTCCTGCCTTACCAACACAACTGCCACCCATCCTCCCTCATTAACATCATAGAGGCAGGTTTACAACATACAGGAAAATCACACTGTACCAGGAATCATGGCCGAGCCAAATTGATACACACATTTTTTGGGGGACATAATTCAAACCATGACACATAGTGACCCTATGTACAACAGAATGAAACACTACCCAGTCCTGTGCCAACCTCATGATCATTGCTATGCTTGAGCCCATTGTTGCAGCCACTGTGTCAGTCCATCTTGTTGAGGGTCTTCCTCTTTTCCACTGGCCCTCTACTTTACCAAGGATGATGTCCTTCTCCGGGGAATGAGCGCTCCTGATAACATGTCCAAAGTATGTGAGACGTAGTCTCACCATCCTTGCTTCTAAGAAGCATTCTGGTTGTACTTTTTCCCAGACAGATTTTTTTGTTCTTTTTGCGGCCAGTGGTATATTCAACATTCTTCGCGAACACCACAATTCAAAGGCATCAATTCTTCTTTGGTCTTCCTTATTCATTGTACAGCTTTCGCATGCATATGAGGCAATTGAAAACACCGTGGCTTGGGTCAGGCTATAAACTCTAGACCTCTATTTTCTTTTTTTTTTTAAATTTTTTTTTTTTTAATTGTTGTAATTAAATGAAGTTTACATTTCTAGTTAGTCTCCCGTAAAGAATTTTTCTTTTTTTAACATACATTGTTATGAGACCCCAACCGCTCACCCCATTCTGTGACAGCACACTCTTCCCCTCAGCCCCTGATTCCCCATGAACATTCAACCAGCTCCTAACACTCTCTGCCTTCCCATTTCACCTCTGGACAGAAGCCGCCCCTTTGGTTTCTTGTATCTACTTGACTAAGAGGCACATTCTTCACAAGTATCACTGTATGTCCCACAGTCCAGTCCAATCCCTGTCTGAAGAGTTGGCCTCAGAAATTGTTTTAGTTCTGGGCTGATAGAGAGTCCAGGGGCCATGCTTTCCGGGGCACCTCCAGTCTCAGTCAGACCATTAAGTCTGGTCTTCTTACTAGAATTTGAGTTCTGCATCCCGTCCTTCTACTGCTCCATCAGGGACCCTCTGTTGTGTTCCCTGTCAGGATGGTCATTGGTTGTAGCTGGGTACCACCTAGTTCTTCTGGTCTCAGGCTGATGAAGTCTGTGGTTTATGTAGCCCATTCTGTCTCTTGGGCTAATAGTTTCCTTGTGTCTTTGGTATTCTTCGTTCTCCTTTACTCCAAGTGGTTGGGACCAACTGATGCATCTTAGATGGCCGCTTGCAAGCTTTTAAGACCCCAGACGCCACTCACCAAAGTAGGATGCAGAACATTTTCTTAATAAGTTTTGCTATGCCAACTGACATAGATGTCACCAGAAAGCATGGTCCCCAGAGCCCGCATCCCTGCTGCTCTGTCTCTCAAAGTATTTGATTGTATTGAGGAAACTTCTTAGCTTTGGTTTAGTCCAGTTGTGCTGGCTTCCCCTGTAGTGTGTGCTGTCCTTCCCTTCACCTAAGATGATTCTTGTCTACTATCTATTTAGTGAATAACCTTCACCCTCCCTCCCCACCCCCGTAACCATCAAAGAATGTTTTCTTCTGTGTTTAAACCTTTTCTTGAGTTCTTACAATAGATAGACCTCTATTTTCTAATGTTGTTTTTAGTTGCCCTCAAGTTGGTTCTGACTCATGGAGACCCCATGTGTGCAGAGTAGAACTGCTTTGTAGGGTTTTCAAGGCTGTGCCGTTTTGGAAGCAGATCGCCAGGACCATCTTCCGAGGCACTTCTGGGTAGGTTCAAACTGTCAGCTTTTTGGTTAGTAGTTGAGCGCTTAACTGTTTGCACTACCCAGGAGCTCCATTTTTCTAATAGTGGGAGTTATATGCCTGCATTCATGAGCTTAAAACGCAGCCCCGCCCCCCTCCCCCACTTGTTCCTTGTTTATGCCTGGCTCCGCATTTACTATCGGTTGTAGAAATCTTCTGGCTTCCCTACCATTATGAGTACTGGGTACTTGCACACTGTCATGTTCTTTATAATTTCCTTTCCTGGGGACAAGAACACTTTCCTTGAAGTTCTGCTACCCTAGAGTAGATCATCTCTGCAGTGACTTCTAGCTTGTCTGGACTGTAGGCCATCACCCACCATGCACTGTCTATTGGGCAAAGATCCCAACCCATAATATGGACTCTTACCAATTATTACTAGTGATTGTCATGTCCTCTAATATATAATCTGATATGAATGGCTCATTCCCTGTGCAACTCTAGTGTTCTTCACCTAGTACAAGAATTTCTAAGCTACTGATTGTTTTCCTCTGGCTCTTAAATTTAAGATCCTTGAGAAGTGAAACTATGTCATAGTCTTTTGAGATCTACACCCAGTGTTCTTCTGTTGTTTATTTCTTTCTGAAAAATAGAGTGTGGTATTAGAGCCATAGGTTCATACTCACATTGCCTTGTCTGAGTGTGATGATCCCGGGTATTACTGATTGGTAGTTACATAATGTTACTAATTGATAGGATGATTATTTTAAAATAGTTTAACATAGTTACTTCAATAATCCTCTAATGCTTCTCTTAGAATTTGGTTAAAGCTTATCTTTAGTGCAAATTAGACCACTAGGTATACGGTATGAATGGGTCTCAGTTATCTAGTGCTGCTATAACATAAATACCACAAGTAGATGGCTTTAACAAAGAGAAATTTATTCTCTCACAGTCTAGGAGGCTAGAAGTCTGAATTCAGGGTGCCAGCTACAGGGGAAGGCTTTCTCTGTTGGCTCTGGGGGAAAGTCCTCGTCATCAGTCTTCTCCTGGTCTAGGAGCTTCTCTGCACAGGACGCGGGGTCCGAAGTATATGCTCTGCTCCTGGCACTACTTTCTTGGTGGTATGAGGTCCCCCGTCTCTCTGCTCACTTCTCTCTTTTATATCTCAAGAGATTGACTCAAGGTTACAACCTAATCTTATATATTGAGTCTTGCCTCATTAACATAACTGCCTCTAATCCTGCCTCATTAACATCGTAGAGGTAGGATTTACAACACACAGGAAAATCATATCAGATGACAAAATGGTGGACAATCACACAATACTAAGAATCATGACCTAACCAAGTTGACACAACTTTATGGGGGGCACCGTTCGGTCCATAACAGTAAGTGTAGTTTGTTTCAAATTTTAAAGTATACAAACATCAGTTTTTAAAGGTTAACTTTTATTAAAATTTGAATACTTGTTTTTTCTATATAGAAGCTAGGAAAGTGGAATTTTGACACCGTCCATGTTCTTTTAGGGTGGAGATAGGAGATGATGCACAGAGTAATACCTGTTCCTGTTAATGTGGTGATGGAAGTTTGTTTTTGCTTTGAGAAATCTGTGGGCTTCCTCATATGTTTATAACTTTATCTACTTTTTTTCCATTCCACACTCTAATCACATAATATGTTTGTGTTCTCTGATTCTTCTGATTGAAATAAATATAAAATTGTATGTTCAGAATGAAAAGGTGATATAAGTGTGCTATGTGCCTCCCAAGTACTCTACTGTGTGCTCAAAATAAGGAAAAGATAAATTGCTAAGTGAGCTTGAAAGCTATTTTTTAATGAACGGTAAGCTAACATTAGAAGTATCTACTTAATTACACGTCCAAACATTATTATCAACCTACTTAAATGTTGCTGCGCGACTCTCTAAATCAGTATAATCTCCGTTTCAGGCTGAAAAATAGGTTGTTGTTCACCCTTTATTCCTGGTGATTCAAAGTAGGACATAGAAATTTGTCAAACATTTTAACCAATACATATACTGATACAATAACTAGAGACTGTAATTATCTTTTTCTGCCGTCAGATAGAATGAAGTACCTGGGAAGTCTTTTGTTCATTTTTTCTCTATGGTTATTTATGTTCTAATTGTTTTATATGGGTTCTTTTTATAGTCTCTATATTCGTATTGTAAATCCTTTCTTTCAGATTAAGGTGTTTTTTTTTTTTCATTTTCTGTATAGCGCCTTCTAATAAATGGTTCTGAATTTTAATAGCTGAAATTGATTATTTCAGTGATGGTTTGTTTGTTGTCAGATACATCGTTTTCAACTCCAAGATCGTAAAGATACTATCTTAAATGTTTCTGAACACTATCCAATAGTCTTTTCTGTAATGATGGAAATATTCTCTATCTGGCAATTTCTAATATGATAGTAGCCACATGTGGCTATTGAGCACTTAATATGTGGATAGTGCAGCTAAAGAGCTGCATTTTTAATGTAATTTAATTTTAATAAAAATTGAAATAGTCATATGTGGCTATTGATTATTCCATTGGGTAGTTCACACTACAACCCTGTTTCTCACTGGTCTTAATTCACTGGTGTTCATTTTTCTGCATGTTGATGCAAAAGTGTAGATTCATTTTTTTCCCATATGAATAACCAGTTGGGCTAGAACAGCAGCCCTCCCTGCTGATTGAAAATGCCAGCTTTGAAATATGTGTGTGTATATACATATATATAAGTAAAATCATCATAGCGTTATAAATCAATGTTTATATAGTGATACAGTCTTGCCCTCCCCCCTCCAAACACATTGTTTTGCTTTAAGATGTCTTTGCTATTATTGGCCATTTGATATTTCCTATAAATTTTAGACTCAATTTTTCAAGTAAAAAAAAAAATTGGGATTTTTCATTGCATTTAAATCAATACGTCAATTTTCAATTCACGGAGAATTGGCATTTTTTATGATATTGAGGCTTTCAATTCATGAACGTGTATCTCTTTCCATTCAGCCAGGTCTTCTTTCACGTCTTACATCTTTAAAACTGTTTTATCTATAAAGGGCTTTGTTTTGTTATAATAGGGAGTATTATATGTTGAGGATATTGCGTATGTTGTCTTTTTGAAATAGCGTTATTTTATATTTTACAGATATGTATGAATGCAGTTTATCCTTGTATGATAATTCTTTTAATCTAACAAACTACTAAATTCTAATTCTGATGTTTGTACTTTATTTTGCAGTCTATGTAAATAATTATATTTATAATCTATGTATAAAAATAATTTTATTTCTAATCTCCTACAGGCAATTCAAGGAGCCCTGTTGGCACAATGGTTAAATGCTGGGCCGCTAATCAAAAGTTTGGTGGTTAGAACCCACCTGGTGGCTTTGTGGGAGGAACACCTGGCAATCTGCTCCTGTAGAGATTACAGCCTAGAAAACCTTATGGGGTATTCTACTTTGTCACATGGGGTCACTATGAGTCGAAAATCAACTTGACAACACCTAACAACAGCAGCAAGAACACTCAGCTTATTTTTCTTGTCTTACTATTTTGACTAGGACTTTTAATGAAATGTATAGATATGATGGTAAGAGACATTCTTGTCTTGTTCCTGATGTTTTTTAGGGCAAACTTTAAGTATGATGTTACATATTTTCCTTTTGTCTTTATAGATTTCTTTTATAAATTAAGATATTTTCCTGCTGTATTATGTGGACAGAGCACAAAAGAGGCAGAAGAATATCTGTAGGTACAGTTACAGATTATGAAAGTAGAATAATGAGCATTTTATAGAAGTCTTTTTTTTTTTCCCTAAATATTTCTAGGAGAATCTTAAACATAACAAGGAATAATTTTCTCTGGTGTCCTTTTAAGTGCTTGAGGTTTTTTTTGTTTGTTTGTTTTTTGGAAAGAATATATGGCTTAAAATGGAAGATCTGGAATCAGTCTAATTTTCCCACAAATGATGTTTTGAGTCATTTTCAGGTCCTCTGTAACTTAAAAAAAAGAATAAAACTAATAATGCTTTTCTTTTGTACTGTGTTTTTCACTAATTGATCTCATTAATCCAGTGAGGTAGACCAATGAGACAATTCCATGTGGTTTACAGATGACTACAGCTGAGGCTCAGGAAATTTAAGTGACTCACTCACAGTCACATAACAAATACAGAGTAGAGCCCAGACACAGGAATCCTGAATTCAAGCTTGAGGTTCCTCCCACTACTTGTAACAACCCATCTTGTCAGAAGTGACTGTTCTGTAATCAGTGTATTAGAATACACTCCTGAGCTAAGAGTAATTCTGAAATCCAAGTTCCTACACATTTTTCTCTTTGATTATTTTGCATCTGGACTTTCAGGCTCACCACTGATGACAACTTGGCCAGATTGAGAGGAAAATTAAGTCTGGTAAAAACAAAAGGGAGATAGACCGTATCTAGCACAGTTTTTTTTTTTTTTTTTTTTTTTTTTTAACAAGAAACATAACTTTTTTATTGTGGTATATATATAGGTAACAAAACATTTGCCATTTCAGCAGTCTTCACATGTACAGTTCAGTGAATAATCATGAATTTTTATCTAAAGGGAAAGTATTAACTCTGAAAGTTCATTTTTTAGACAAAGTAAATAGATTCTAGGACAGTTTTAATTCCTTTGCCACTGAGTAGAATAGATTTAAACTTTTCTTCTGGATCTATATCAAGTGCAAGTTCAATATGTACAAACAAGAGACTGTTCTCATAACATTTATAAATATTTTGTAATGTAGTCTTTTTCTGCTCTCAACATGGAGAGAAGTTGTTAAAAGTACTCGACCTTTAAATAGAGTGTATAAATTAATTCGTATCATTACTTCAATTTCATAGCAGAGTTGTAAATAAAAACTTTTCCCTCTTTCGAAATGAAGCCAATTTTGCAGTTCCCTGTAGTCTCCTATCACATCATGTTATGCTTTATACATTGACCCAGAACCCAAGAGAGTTTATGTATAATTGGGGAATTTAACTAGAAATAATTTTCTGTGGCATTATGTCACAACCTCAATGATGAAAAAGTTTCATTAATTTCTTTTGCATTTAATTACATAAAAATTGAAATTAAATCTTTCAGAAATACGTAAAGTTTGTTAGACAACTATTTAGATGTCATGTGCTTTATAAAGTACATACGCATTTCTTATGTAAATTGTGTTATCATGCCATTATCTCTCTATATGTGTTTATGTACCAGTCTTTTGAATTTTATTTCTCTTTTTATATCCAGTGTTTCTCATTAATTTTGCTAGAATCATCTGAGGAAACATTTTTTACTTTTTAATAATGACATAATTTTGCCTACAAAGCTTCAGAGAAAGTAAGATTAAGTACTGGAGCTTTCCATTCTCATTCTCCTTGTACATTTGACAATCTTTCCACCTACTTATGTCTCCTTCACAGACTCTTCTTTTTCTTCCTACAACCTCACACTGATTATTTATCAAACCTCAGCTTTTTTCTTTTCTTGCTCACTTTTTCAGTGACACATGAGTTCAGAGCTTCAGCTTGACCCTTTGAAGCTGATGATTTCCAGGTCTACAACTCTTGCCCTAACTGATCTCTGTAGCTGCCGTTCCACATGGTCACAGCCTCCACGATCCTCTTCCATTCATAGCATACCCGTTTTACAGTCTATTAATGTCCAGCCAGTCTTCCAGATTGGAAACACCATTGTCATTCTTGGCATTTCTTATCCCTACACCTACATTTTCAACACATCCTTAAGACTCTTAATATATCTATCTCTTGAATCTAACATCTTTTTTCCACTCGCGTTGCCACTGCTTTAGTTGAGATCGTTAATACTTTCCCCTGAACTATAAACAGACCCTCTTTTCTCTTCTTTTTTTAACTGTCCACATTGCCATCAAAGCAATTTTACTAAAAATTTTATTGTTATTTCCCAGATATGCTATATGCCTTTCTGTATCCAAACTTTTGATCTCTCAATTTTAGTTATTTTCTTTTACAACCTATACTTTTTGAAATTTAGTCTGTCCTTGAAGGTCAGCTCAAATTCCACCTTTTTTAATGATCCCTACCTAACCTGATGACTCCAGCTAGAAGAGCCTGTTTCCCCTTTTGTATTTTTATAGTACTTACTATTGAATAATGCTTTTGGAACCCACTGTGTATTATTGTCTTGGTTACTTAGTGCTGCTATAACAGAAATACCACAAGTGGATGGCTTTAACAAACAGAAATTTATTTTCTCATAGTTTAGGAGGCTAAAAGTCTGAATTCAGGGCGCTGGCTCTAGGGGAAGGCTTTCTTTCCCCATTGGCTCTGTAGGAAGGTCCTAGTTCCTTTGAGCGTCTGCTCCTAGGTGTTCTTCATGTGGCTGGGCGTGTCTCTTTCCACATCTCTGCTTTGCTCACTTGTTGCTTGTTCAGTCTCTTACATCTCAAAAGAGATTGACTCAAGATACACCCTACACTAATCCTTCCTCATTCACATAGCAAAGACAACCCATTCCCAAATGGAATTATAACCACAGGCTTGGAGGTTAGGATTTAAAACACATATTTTGGGGGACACAGTTCAACCCACAACATTACACCCTTTGGCCCCCCAAGATTCATGTCCTTGCCACATGGCAGAATACATTCACCTCATCACATCATCCCAAAAGTCTTAAATCCACTCCAAGTCCAAAATCTTATCTTCTGAATCATCTAAATCAAATATGGGTGAGACTTTAGCCATATTCCATCCTGGGGCAAAATTCTCTTAATCTGTGACCTGTGAAATCTGGATTACAAATTAGCTGTTTCCAAAGTATAATGGTGAAACAGGCACAAGGTAGACATTTTCATTACAAATGGGAGACATTGGAGAGAAAGAAGGGGTAATGGACGTTAAGCAAGTCCAAAACCCAGCAGAACAATTTACATTATCTCTCAAGGCTTGAAGATAATCCTCTGTTCTCTGAGACCATCCGGGCAGTGGCCTTGCCCTCCAGGCTCTGGGTGTTGGCTACATTCTCTGGATTCTGGATGGAGGACCTTTGGTCCTGGGCTTCAGTTCCACCTTCCAGTCCTACTGGGATGGCAACCCCGCGCCCTTGGCTTTGGGCAGCCCCTTTCTCCTAGTCCATCTGAGCAACAACCCCACCCCCTCAGCCCAGCAGGCCCTGTTCTTTGGCATCATGGGC
Source organism: Dugong dugon (assembly GCA_030035585.1). NCBI lineage: Eukaryota > Metazoa > Chordata > Mammalia > Sirenia > Dugongidae > Dugong > Dugong dugon. The sequence continues at coordinate 14,525,816 of CM057465.1, forward strand.
ATAGAAGTCCCACCCCCTCAGCTTTGGGTGGCGGCCCCATGCCCCTGACACACATTAACTGGAGCCCCACACTACGGAACCAAGTTGGCGAAGATCTGACTCTCTGAAACCTAAGAGGCTTTGGCCCCACCCTTTGAGGTCCAGAAGACTGTGGCTCCAGCCTTTGAGACCAGAAGTCCCTGCTTTCTGTGCTCCTTCCAACGGTTCTGCTGATCTCCGAATTGTTTCAGGCATGGTCCTTTACTTTTCTTGGGGGACAACAGATGTAGCTCCTTGGACCTCTTTCCTGCCTGTAGAATTCCAAGAGGCAATCAGTTTTCTTTCCTTTCATTATTTCTCTGTCCCCTTTGGTCTAAGTTGATGGGTTTTCTGCTATGGTAGTTGGTTAAATCTATTAATCACAGACTTAATTTCTTTAACAAAAGATGGTGTACCTATGTCCTTGGTGAACATTCTAAGACATTTAAGTTCTGTTTTCATTTTGCACAATTCATTTTTAAGTCCATCTTTTCCTCTTATATTTTACTATAAGTGGCAAGGAGAAACCACATAACCTTTTTAAGATCTTGCTTAGAAATCTCATGAGCCAGATCTCCAGATTTATGATTTATAAGCTATAATTTCCACCAAACATTTGAACATAATTCAGATAAGCTCTTTGCCCTGCATAAAAATCATCACTCTTCCTACATTGTCCAGTCACATGTTCACCATTTTCTTTTAAAACCTTATCAGAAGCATATTTAATGTCAACATGTCTAGCAACATTCTGTTGCTTCCACCATATGTATTCTCTAAGATGATAGAGACTTTCTTTATAGCTTTCCTCACTTCCTTCTGAGCCCTCATCAGAATTGCCTTTGATGTCTATAATTCTACTAAGAGTCTCTTCAAGGCAATCTAGGCTTTTACTATTATACCCATTGCTGTTGAGTCAATTCTGACTCATAGTGACCCTATAGGACAGAGTAGAACTGCCCCATAGGGTTTCCAAGGAGCAGCTTGTGGCTTTGAACTGCCAGCCTTTTGGTTAGCAGCCTGAGCTCTTAACCACTGTGCCACTGGAGCTAAATTTTTTCTGTATTGCATGTAAACTTTTTGCAGAAAGATAATGTGTTTACATCTTTTTAACCTACACATCAGGCATTTAGGTTCTTTATACAACCCGTTACCCGTTGCTGTCGAGTCGATTGCTACTCATAGTGACCTTATACATAGTGGACCCAAATCAACAATTGTTGAACTTGGAACAAAAGAGTGAGAGTTGGATTAGCACTGTGGGAACAGGGATGTGCCCAGATTCTCCCTTCTTTCTTTGCTTACACTACTGAAAATCTGGCCAGCATGACGTCTGTCCATTGTGGTAACTTTCCTTCATGTAGTGTATTTCCTCCGTCTCATCTCTCCCTCCACCCTAAGCATTATCGAGTTACATGTATTAGTTCACTAGTGGAACACTCTTAAAATATGAACAGGTTTTCTGTGCTTTCATAGGTTAAAGTATAATCCAGAAAATTTTGCAGATAGTGATAGTATGACATAGTTGAAAGCATGAGGCCATTTACCGTACTTGGCCATTTACTTTAGAAGCAGAGGCCATTTCCTAGTGGTATGAAAGCTGGCAATGTGCTAAACCTCACTGAGACTGTTTCCTCATCTCCAAAAGGTAGGTGGTAAAACCTGTCAGGGTTGTTGCAAATATTGAGCCAAGCTCATGTGGAAACTACTTGATTGATACTGGGTACTTAAAACAAGTCAGCTCCCTTCTCCTAATAGCTATGCACCAAATAATGAAAATTATTCTAACTTAGCCCAAAGCCAACACTATGGGAAATAAAACCTAACATAATAGTTCTGTGACCTCAATTTTTGAAAATTATTATGTCAATGGAATATATGTATATATTTATATAATTTTTAATAGTTTTTTACAATAACTATCTCCATAATAAACTTGTAATATTAGAATTTAATCTTTCCAGCTGCTAGTTAAAGATTATCCTAATTCTAATAACAAGATTAAATTATTAAAATTAGTGCTTTCGTGGTATCTATAGGGAGAAGGCCTTCACTTTCTTTTTTCTTTAACTACATATTTAGAACTGTAAAATATATTACATTTGTTTCGAGGGCAAATAGCTGAGAAACTTGCCTGTATGTGTATTGTATTATTTTTCAAATAGGAGATCTTCATAGCTACATATTAACCACTTTGGTAGTCTTAGCTTATATTTGTTTAGGATATACATTTAGAAATGTTTCAGCAGAGTTTTAGGGACAAGGATAAGCTAGAGATTGACGGAAATGTGGTTTCAAACAGCCTCAGTTTGGTTTCCTGAAGACTTTGACATGCCACAGGATTATTATTATTTTTTAACTGTTACTAGTGATTTAATTTGCTTTCTTGAATTTGAGCTCGTAGCTCAGACAAAGACATGAGCTCTTCTGCTGCTAAAATAGGCCTTTGGGAAGAAAATAGATTCCATTCTGTGCTTTTGTTTGTGGCAAAATGTCAAGTCAGTTGCCTGCAGAAGACAAACCTCAAGCATTCTGGGACATCAAATTTTAAATAAATGGAGACATCTGCTCCGAAAAGAAAATGGGTATCAGACTCAACGAAGCCTAATAATTCAATGTTGTATTTAGATTTAGGTAGTCTCGGGGAAATATTACGGTTCATGCTGTTCTGTTATGTATTATTATATACACCTGCCTCATCAATTTATTTAAAACGTATATTGAGTGCTTACATGTTTGAAGTACTGTTCTATGTAGAGATGGCAGAGAGAGTAAATATAAAGAAAATCTTGTCCATATCTATCCAAACCAAACCAAACCAACTGCCGTTGAGTCGATGCCGACTCATAGCGACACCATAGGGTTTCCAAGGCTGTAAATCTCTAAGGAAGCAGACTGCCACATCATTCTCCTGCGGAGCTGCTGGTGGTTTTGAACCGCCAACCTTTCCGTTAGCAGTTGATCACTTTAACCACTGTGCCGCCAGGGCTCCTTCCACGTCCATCAGGAACTTAATTTTGTGTGTGTGTGTGTGTGTGTGTGTGTGTGTGTGTGTGTGTGTGTGTGTATGAGGAGCATGGGGAAGATTTAAATAAGCACATAAATTACTGTATACAACACAGAATACAAGGACCACGAGAGAGAAGCAAATCTGAGAAGATAAAAGTCACATTTTAATGAGAAGATGTTAATTAGAAATTACCTTTGCATCTGGGCCTTTATGGTAGAATCTCTGTAAATGGGGTGAGTGAAAGCCACACTAGCAGAGGAAAGACCAGAGCTTAAGCACAAAGGCCAGGAAGGAAAGGGCCAAAGTAATTTAACTTCATGTTAGGTTATGTGAATGTGAAGAAAGTAGATTAAACCTAAATGCTAGAATTTAGCTACATTTAAAGGAGCCTTGGTGGCACAGCGGTTAAGTGCTTGGCTGTAACCAAAAGGTTGGCAGATTAAACCCACCCAGCTGTTCTGTGGGAGAAAGACTTGATAATCTGCTTCCACAAAGATTACAGCCTAGAAAACCCTGTGGAGGCAGTTCTATTTTGTCACATGGGGTTCCTATGAGTAAAAAATTGACTTGATGACACACAACAAAAAAGCACATTTAACAAGTGATTTTAGATTTGTAACTTTTAGAAAAGTAGTGGGAAAGGGAGGAAGTCATAAGATACCCATCTCTAATTTTCTTTAGATTCTTTAAACCAGTCTGGGTTCCTCAATCTCAGCACTATTGATATCTTGGATCCGGTAATTCTTTGTTGTGGGGCATGTCCTGTGCATTGTGGGATGTTTAGCAGGATCCTTGGCTTCTACCCAAGGCTGGGACTAGGGTGAGCAAGGGAGGCACCCAGGGTGCAGGATGAAAGAGGCGTTTATTCTCAGGATCGTATAAGTGCTGATTCTTTGTGCAGTGTTGCTGCCAAGAAGATCACAGACACATCAGACCACAGTGGGCTACCGACTGCATTGGTTAGTATTGGATCAAAAAGCCACATCATACTGTGTGTGACCCATTTTCAATGTAAGGGTTAAATAGGAGTGATGTTGTTGTTGTTAGGTGCCATCAAGTCGGTTCTGACTCATAGTGACCCTATAGGGCAGGGTAGAATTGCTTCATAGGGTTTCCAAGGAGAGACTGTTGGATTTGAGGTGCCGACCTTTTGGTTAGCAGCTCAGCTCTTAACCACTACACCACCAGGGCTCCAAATAAGAGTGATAGTGTTGTTTAATTACTAGCAATAGGGTTTATCCCCACAATTCCCGTGGTGTGTTAATCAGCTCTTACTACAAAAGTTGGTACATGGTAATAACAAATTAAACAGCTAAGTTTAATAGCTCATTCTACTGGGTAGTGTGCTATGCATTTTATTTGCATATTTAATGCTCAGTAACTCTTGGTGGTGGTTAATATTATTATCCCCATTTTACGCACATGGAAACTGGAACTTAGCCAGATTCATTAACTCACCCACAGTCACATGATTAGGATCACTCAATTCCAAATCTGCTAACTCCAGAGGGAGTGCATTCCTTCAGGGCTGCCCGTATATGGCCTTGTAGATTTTGCAGGGCACAAGGTCAGGAGGTGTTGTATACACGGTGTTCATTGTGAGGGCTCTGAGACTATACTGGTAGGTACACAGTGAGTGCCAAATGAATTCCAGTGTTTTTAAGTTTTTTTCATCTGACATTGTATTCTGAATAGTGTACAGTGGGTGATGGGAGAGTGGGCAGTGGTTTCTTTTTTTCTGTAGGGATGTATCTAGATATAATTACACCGAGGAAATGATGGTATTAAACTGAAAGCTGTTTCTTGCCTGTTGTAGTTTTCACATTCTAGTATAGCTGATGCATTTAGGAGAATGGAACTACTCCTTTAGAACTACTTCTTCAGCTAGTGTTAGTGAAAAGTGTATAATGCACCAGAGTTTTCTTCCTAAGGCCTGAAGCTAGAATATTCTCTCACCGTTATTTATTATTGTCATGGAGCCATTAGCTTTTGCCATTAGAAACTATACTTATACTAAAGGTGTTACAGCTGGATGTATGTGCTCCAAATTCTCATTACATGCTGCTGACCTCTCCCTGTAAATCTCAGCTTGGAGTTATCAGCTTTCTACTTGTTTGTTCTAATTGGAAAGTTCTCTGCAATATCCAGGTACAAAATGTACTATCAGAGCTTGAATTTCTGCCCCTTATTAGCATTGCCTGGGTGACTTATTTTCTCAATTCTTTTTCCATTGGAAACCCGACTGAAACAAATTCCTCAGTTTTATGTACAGAGTGAACTTATGATAGAACACGTCACAAATCATGCGATGCAATAAACAAGAGCACAGTCTGGTATTGCCATTGGAGAATATTAAAATGTCTTTTACTTTACTAATTAATTACTCTCACACCATTTCTTCACTTAATAATCTGTAAGTAAATTCATGAATTTTTCAGCAGTTTGATACTCATTTTACTGTTTGAAAATCCAGATGGCAGGCATACAATAGCAAATAACATGAAGAATTTGCAAGGAGTTTCCTAAATTTTCTAAAACTTACCCACACTTCAGGAGGAGCCCTGGTGGTGCAGTGGTTAAGCACTTGGCTGCTAACCGAAAGGTTTGTGAATCGAAACCATGAGCTGCTCTGCTGGAGAAAAGACCTGGTGATCTGTATCTGTAAAGATTTCAGCCTAGGCACCCTGTGGGGGCAGTTCTACTCTGTCCCATAGGGTTGCTATGAGTTGGAATCCACGTGAGAGCACATAGCAACAGCAACCTACATTTCAGCTGGATTCTATTCTGACAAGACTCCTTTTGTGTAGCCCGGAGATGACAGAGGAAATGTTTCTGACTTGATTTATTGGGTCATCAGAAAAAATATTACCCTGAGAGAGTCTTTTGGATTTCTGATTAAGGTTATATGTTTATGCCAGTGGATTTCCTAGCAGTCTGTCACCATATCTCCCTTCAGAGGTAGGGGAGCTATGTACTGTACTTATCAACTCTTAAACCCTTAAAGCATCCCTGTTCTAAGGTTTTCGTATATATTAACCATGTCTGCTAGAAATAAGTATCACTCAGAAAGATGCATCTTAAGGGCGTATTTGGAAGTATTTGTATTTTCAGTATATTTTAAATTATTTAAAGTTGTTTCACCAATCTCAATTAATAGCAATTTAATTAAAACCAATGGTGTAGGTTATGCTAAATGTGCGTTTTATTCACTGTTTTTATTTATTTATTTATTTTAAATGAAAAACTGATTAAGTCTTCAAATAAATTAATTAGCCCATTTTGGAGTTTCATGCATTGAGCTCATGAGACAAAAATGACAAAAATTGTATGGGTTCCACATTAAGACCAATGTTGAATTATGATTTTGCAAGAAATTAAACAAGAATACTTTTTTCCTAAGATTAAATTATTTTCCCTAGTGTGAGTGTTAAGAAGTAATCAAAGAGGAAATCATTTAATTGAGAAATTTATTGTCATGGAAAATCGAGGTTAAATTATCATCCTCTTTTTCCTAATTTAGAGAACGAAATTTTTTTCAGGCTTTTTCAAATTAAGTTGTTCTACAGAACATCCTTCACTTAATTTTAGTGACAAAAAATATGTGTGCAAAGTAAGCATTTATTAATGGTTGATACTACTTGTAAAATTATAGGAGTGTTGGACAAATTCATCTGGAGAGACAATATGTAGTACATGCTTTTGAATATATCTTTTAAATTTGCTTACATGAACTTAAGGTCAGAAACTCCAATTTTTACCAGTTTCTTATGTGGCCAGACACACTGTGATGATCCAAATGTTAATTAATGTTTGAGCACATGGACTTGACATATTGGTTTGCAGATAGCTGTGTAGACTATGCGAAAATAATTTCTGACTGTATAATTCAGAAAAATTTGTTTGTATATCCAATATGGACTTGTACAAGTCAAGTACCTCTTTGCTCATTTCTTCATACAGAAAATGGAGACCATACTAATGGTTAAGAATTGTTAGCTTCCACCCTTTAAGTATTAAAGAAAAAACTATCACCAAGTCACACCATTCAGTTATAGATCTAGCTTCCTGCTCTGGTTTAGAAGAAAGATTATCTTTGCTTCAATCTCAGATTGCCCTTATAAAAGAAGAACTCCCTACTCTGCCCTTTTTTTCTGTGAATTGGAAGACAAAGAAATGTGCCACAGATATTTAAATAAAAATATTGCTTAAATTTAGGATGCAACAAAACCTTAATCTGTAGTATCCTGCATACATGCCAAGGTTCAAAGGACACTAATGCAATGCATTAGGGGACAAGGCTTCCCCACAAAAACAAACAAAAAATTTTTTTAATATAGTAATGACCCATTGCCGTCGAGTCGATTCCGACACATAGTGACTCATAGGACAGAGTAGAACTGCCCCGTAATGTTTTCAAGGCTGTAATCTTTAGGGGAGCTGATTGCCACATCTTTCTCCCACAGAGCAGCTGATGGGTTCGAACCACAGACTTTTTGGTTAGCAGTCAAGCGCTTAACCACTGTACTACCAGGGCTCCTGAATATAGTAATAATCTGATATTTCATAGTGAGTAGTCATTTCTGCCTCTTTGTGGCCTTCCTGTTCTTTTATCATTTGCTTTTTCTGTGTCCTCCCATTTTCTTCTGCTTTAGCATTCCCCTATAGGGTCACTCCACCATGCATCTGTCAGTTTGTCATACTGTGGTGGCTTGTGTGTTGTTGTGAAACTGGAAGTTATGCCACCAGTATTTCAAATACCAGCAAGATCAGCCATGGTGGACAGGTTTCAGCAGAGCTTCCAGACTAAGACTAGGAAGAAGGACTTGGTGGCCTACTTCTGAAAAAATTGGCCAGTGAAAGTCTTATGAAGAGCAATGGAACATCGTCCAATATAGTGCAGGAAGATGAGCCCCTTAGGTTGGAAGGCACTCAAAATACAACTGGGGAAGAGCTGCCTCCTCAAAGTAGAGTCAACCTTAATGATATGGATGGAGTCAAGCTTTCAGGACCTTCATTTGCTGGTGTGGCATGACTCAGAATGAGAAAGATCAGCTGCATACATCCAATAATAATAGGAACATGGAATGTATGAAGTATGAATCTAGGAAAATTAGAAGTTGTCAAAAATGAAATGGAATGCATAAAGATCAATATCCTAGGCATTAGTGAGCTGAAATTGACCATTTTGAATCAGACAATCATGTGGTCTACTACTCTGGGAATGACAAATTTAAGAGAAATGACATCACATTCATTGTCTTGAATAACATCTCAAGATTTATTCTGAAGTACAACACTGTCAGTGGTAGGATAATATCCATGCACCTACAAGGAAGACCAGTTAATATGACTGTTACTCAAATTTACTCATCAACCACTAAAGCCAAAGATGAGGAAACTGAAGATTGTGACTGACTCCTGCTGTCTGAAATTGATCAAACATGCAATCAAAATGCATTGATAGTTACTGGTGATTGAAATGAGAAAGTTAGAAACGAAGAAGGATCTGTAGTTGGAAAATATGGCCTTGGTGATGGAAACAACCTCGGAGATCCCATGATAGGATTTTGCAAGAACAATGACTTACTTGTTGCAAATACCTTTTTTCAACAACATAAACAGCAACTATGTATATGGACCTCGCAAGATGGAAAACACAGGAATCAAATCGACAACATCTGTGGAAAGAGACAATGAAAAGCTCAGTATCGTCAGTCAGAACAAGGCCAGGTGCTGACTGCAGAACAGACTATCAATTGCTTATATACAAGTTCAAGTTGAAACTGAAGAAAATTAAACAAGTCCAGGGGAACCAAAATTCAACCTAGAGTATATCCCACCTGAATTTGGAGACCGTCTTAAGAATAGATTTGACACATTGAACACTAATGACTGAAGACCAGAGGAGTTGTGGGATGACATAAAGGATATCATACATGAAGAAAGCAAAAGGTCATTAAAAAGATGGGAAAGAAAGAAAAGACCAAAATGGGTATCAGAAGAGACTATGAAACTTGTTGTTTAACACAGAGTAGCTAAATCAAATGGAAGAAATGATGAAATAAAAGAGATGAACAGAAGGTTTAAACGTCTGGCTTGAGAAGACAAAGTAAAGTATTGGAATGAAATGTGCCAAGACCTAGAGTTAGAAAAGGAAAAGAGAAGAATATGCTAGGCATTTCTCAAACTGAAAGAACTGAAGAAAAATTAAATTCGAGTTGCAATATTCAAAGATTCTATAGGCAAAATATTGAATGACAGGAAGCATCAAAGGAAGATGGAAGGAATACACAGTCACTGAACCACAAAGAACTGGTGAACATTCAGCCATTTCAGGAAGTATTATATAATCAAAAACAGATGGTATTGAAGGAAGAAGTCCAAGCTGCACTGAAGGCATTGGCAACAAACAAGACTCCAGGAATTGATGGAATACCAATTGAGATGTTTCAACAAGTGGAGGCAGCGCTGGAGGTACTCACTTGTCTATACCAAGACATTTGGAAGACAGCTACCTGATCAATTGACTGGTCAAGATCCATATTTGTGCCCATTCCAAAGTATGGTGAGCCAACAGAAAGCCAAAATTATCGAACAGTATCATTAATATCACATGCAAGTAAAATTTTGCTGAAGATAAGTCAAAAACGGTTGCAGCAGGGATAGGGAACTGCCAGAAGTTCAAGCCGGATTCAGAAGAGGACATGGAACAAAGGATATCATTGCTGATGACAAATGGATCTTGGCTGAAAACAGAGAATACCAGAAAGATGTTTACCTGTGTTTTATTGACTATGCAAAGACATTAGACTGTGTGGATCCTAACAAATTATGGATAACATTGCGAAGAACCGGAATTCCAGAACACTTAATTGTTCTCATGCGAAACCTGTACATAGGCCAAGAGGCAGTCATATTGCATTTGGTAAATCTGCTGCAAAAGACCTCTTTAAAGTGTTACAAAGCAAAGATGTCACTTTGAAGATTAAGGTGTGCCTGACTCAAGCCGTGGTGATTTCAGTTACCTCATATGCATGCGAAAGCTGAATGATGAATAAGGAAAACCTAAGAAGAGTTGATGCCTTTGAATTGTGGTGTTGGTGAAGAATGTTGAACATACCATAGACTACCAAAAGAATGAAAAATTCTGTCTTGGAAGAAGCACAGCCGGAATGCTTCTTAGAAGTAAGGATGGCGAGACTAAGTCTCACATAATTTGGACTGTTATCAGGAGGGATCAGTCCCTGGAGAAGGACATCATGCTTGGTAAAGTGGAGGGTCAGCGAAAAAGAGGAAGACCCTCAACGAGATGAAGTGATACAGTAACTGCAACAATGGGCTCAAGATAACAAGGATAGTGAGGGTGGCACAGGGGACTGGGCAGTGTTTCATTCTGTTGTACATAGGGTTGCTATGAGTCGGAACCAACTTGACGGCACCTAACAACAACAACAGCAATGTCAAGATTTGGTTCTGGAGTTGGAATCTAATTTTTAATAACGTTCTTTTAATTGTTACCACCCTTCTTTGATTTTTATCATTTCCTATTTTGAAAACTATTTTGTCATTTTTGCCATCAATTTTTGTTTGATACAGGAAATTTTATTGTTTTGTTCCTATCTTATGTCTTCCCTTATAATGATCTTAGAGATATTACTGCTTATGAGCAATACATCAAACACTAAAACAACCTAATAACTACAGCATAAAACTCTTTGTGACAATGAGGGAGTTAAAACCGTGCTGTATAACCAAAGTGGCATACGTAGCAAAAGGCAGTGTTGCCAATGGAGAATGTCAGTCATTTTCACTGGATTATTCTTATCATGGGTTTATAATTTACATCTCTACTTGGAGCAATATCAACAGATGTTGAGCTATTTCTCAGTGATGTGCCAAATTTAAATAGTTGTAAGGAAACTCAGCAATGTTTCTAGAAACAAAGAAGGCATTGGATGTATACAAGTACTAAGCAGACCAAAAGGAAAGTTTTTATTTCATCTATATTCTAAATATTTGACTTTTTGGGAGCCTTTCACAATGACAAGTTACTTATATGTCCTATTTAAATTTTGGTGAATGTCCATATTTTGTCATTTGAAATGAAATCTTATGCTAACCTGTTCTCTCTGTACACTGAGAGAAAATATTTTAGAATTTTATTTTTCCAAACATAGTGATTGTTATTTTTATTTGCTACAAGAAATTAAATGACTGAAATTGTGAAAAAATATGTAGTATTTTTCTTAAGATAATCTTCAATTCCAACTACCCAGATAACAGGAGGATCTATATGACCTTCTGCTACTGAAACCATTTTTCATGCCAAGTGTTTGCAGTTGTATAGGATTTTTTTTTCTTTTTTTTTACCATTTGATTGATAAATATAATGGAAGTTATTGACAGCTCCTATCAAAAACAAGTGCTCCCATGTATTCACAAATGAAAATAACCACCCTTCATCTTGGCAACCTGATAAAGAAAAAAATTATTTCTCCAGAAAAATAAAGAATATACAGGTTCTTAAGCAAAGTTCCCCTAGGAACCTTTAAACTAATGTGCAGGTTTTTCAGAGAGGAACTGCATGTATGAAAATGATTTGGATGTGCAAATTAAAAAGTCTAAAAAAGGTTTCTATTGGAACAAAACATTAAAGACAACATTTGTATAGAAATTTTACACACACGTATACACACATTACTTGAAGAAAGCTTGCATAAACTCTTTAACTTTTAATTTCTCAGTCTATAAAATGGGGATATGATAGCTACCAGGATGCTTTGTAGTGAGAACTTGATGAAATAGCACATACGAAACATTTTGTCCTAGGTAACTCCCGATCCTATCCCCTTTTCTATCACAGCAGCCCTCCCTAATCACATTAGCCAAAGTAAATATTCCCTCACCTATTATTCCCATGATTCTCTCTTAGTTTTAATTCATACGAAACCATCCTTTTAATTTGTCTATGTTTGTGTCCCCTACTAGCCCAGAGGCTTTGTGTCCTCATTTGCTGCCAGATCCCTGAGTCTAGTCTTGGACATGAGGCGTTCATTCGTTCATCCATAGACATTTCTTAGAACTTACTTTCTTGGTGATGGGGATACAGTGATGAACAAAACATAAGGAGCGTGCTTTGATGGGATACGAGATTAGTTGTCTTAATAAATGAATTTTTAAAAAATTTTATTGTGTTTTGGATGAAAGTTTACAGTGCAAATTTGTTTTTCATTCAAAAACTTTGTATACAAATTGTTTTGTGACATTAGTTGCAATCCCCACAATGTGTCGGCACTGTCCCCTTTTCCTTTTCCATGTTCCTCACGTGTGTTATTGCTTGTTTTATAAGCCTGTCTAATCTTTGCCTGAGAGGTGGACTTCAGGAATGGCTTCAGTTCTGAGTTAGCAGGGTGTTCAGGGGTCATAGTCTCAGGGGTTCCTCCAGTCACCATCAGACCAGTAAGTCTGGTCTTTTATGTGAACTTGAATTTTGTTCTACATTTTTCTCCCACTCTGTCCAGGACCCTCTATTGTGATCCCTGTCAGAGAAGTTGGTGGTGGTAACTGGGCACCATCTAGTTTTTCTGGGCCCAGGCTGGTAGAGGCTTTGGTTCATGTGGTCCATTAGTCCTTTGGACTAATATTTTCCTTGTGTCTTTCCTTTTCTTCATTCTCCTTTGCTCTGAACATGCTGGAACCAACAGATATATCTTAGATGGCTGCTCGTAAGCTTTTAGGACCCCAGACGCTACTCACCAAAGTAGGATGTAGAACATTTTCTTTATGAACTGTGTTATGCCGGTTGACCTAGATGTCCCCTCAGGCCATGGTCCCCAGCCGTCAGCCCCCATAACTTAGTCACTCAAGGTGTTTGGATGTGTCTAGGAAGCATCTCTGACTTTGCCTTGGTCAAGTTGTGCTGACTTCCCCTATATTGTGTGTTGTCTTTCCTAAGTTAACACTTCTCTGTCTACTGTCTAGTCAGTGAGTTCCTCCCCTCTTCCCCCTCATAACCATCAAAAACTGTATTTTTCCCATTTAATGGACTTTGGTCCTTTGTCACATATCAATTGAGCATAGGTGAATGGATTTACATCTGGGTTCTCAATTCTGCTGAATTCCATTGTCTGACATTGTACCAGTACCAGGCTGTTTTGACTACCATGGCAGTATAGTAGGTTAGGAGATCAGGCAGTGTGAGACCTCTACTTTGTCCTTTTTCTTCAATAATACTTTGCTTATCCAGGGTCTCTTTCCTTTCCATATAAAGTTGGTGATGAGTTTTTCCATCTTGTTAAAGAATGTTGTTGGTATTTCAATTGGGATTGCATTATATCTGTAGATTGCTTTGGGTAGGATTGACATTTTCACAATGCTGAGTCTTCCTATCCATGAGCATGGTATGTTTTTTTCTTTTATGTAGGTCTCTTTTGGTTTCTCACAAGAGTGTTTTGTAGTCTTTTTTGTATATATCTTTTACATGCCTGGCTAGATTTATTCCTAAGTAGTTTATCTTTTTAGGAGCTATTATAAATGGCATTGTTTTCCTGATTTACTTTTTGAAGTTCTCTTTGTTGGTGTATAGGAATCCAACTGATTTTTGTACATTTATCTTGTTTCTTGGTACTCTGCTGAATCTTTCTATTAGTTCCAGTAGTTTTCTTGTGGAATCTTTGAAGTTCTCTATGTATAGGATCATATCATTTTCAAATAGGGATAGCTTTACTTCTTCCTTTCCAATTTGGATGCCCTTTATTTCTTTTACTTGTCTTATTGCTCTAGCTAGGACTTCTACACAATGTTAAATAGAACTTGTGAAGAAAGGCATCTTTGTCTTGTTCCCTTTTTCAGGGGGAATGCTTTCAGCCTCTCTCCATTGAGAATGATGTTGGCTGTTGGTTTTGTATAGATGCCATTTATTATGTTGAGGAATTTCCCTTCTATTTTTGTTTTATTGAGAGTTTTTATCAGGAATGGGTGTTATACTTTATCAAATGCCTTTTCAGCATTGACTGAGATGATCATGTGATTCGTTTGTTTAATTTATGTGATGGATTCATTTGATTGATTTTGTAATGTTGAACCATCCTTCCATACCTGGTATGAATGTCACTTGGTCTTGGTGAATTATTTTTTTGATATGATGCTGAATTCTATTGGCTAGAATTTTCCTGAGAATTTTTGCATCTATATTCATGAGCCCCATGCATCTGTCAGTTTGTTGTAGTGTGGTGGCTTGCATGTTGCTGTGATTCTGGAAGTAAAATTTTGCTGAAGATCATCCAAAAGCACTTGCAGCAGTACTCCAACAGAGAACTGCCAGAAGTTCAAGCCAGATTAAGAAGAGGACATGGAACGATGTATATCATTGCTGATGTCAGATGGCTCTTGGCTGAAAGCAAAGAATACCAGAAAGATGTTTACCTGTGTTTTATTGACTCTGCAAAGGCATTCAACTGGATCATAACAAATTATGGATAACATTGCCAAGAATGGAAATTGCAGAACACTTAATTGTGCACCTGCGGAACCTGTACATAGACAAAGAGGCCATCATTTGAACAGAACAAGGGGATACTACGTGGTTTAAAATCAGGAAAGGTGTGTGCCAGGGTTGTATCCTTTAACCATACTTATTCAATCTGTATGCTAAGCAAATAATCTGAGAAGCTGGACTACATGGAGAAGAATGGAGCAGCAGGATTAGAGGAAGACTAATTAACGACCTGTGATATGCAGATGACACACCTTGCTTGCTGAAAGTGAAAAGGACTTGAAGCACTTACTGATGAAGATCAAAGACTGAAGCCTAAAGTATGGATTGCACCTCAACATAAAGAAAACAAAAGTTCTCACAACTAGACCAATAAGCAACACAATGATAAACGGAGAAAATATAGATGTTGTCAAGGATTTTGTTTTACTTGGATTCACAATCAATGCCTATGGAAGCAGAAGTCAAGAAATCAAACAACGCATTGTATTGGGCAAATCTGCTGCAAAAGACCTCTTTAAAGTGTTAAAAAGCGAAGATGTTACTTTGAGGACTAATGTGTGCCTGACCCAAGTCATGGTGTTTTCAATCACCTCACATGCATTTGAAAGCTGTACAATGAATAAGGAATACCACAGAATTGATGCCTTTGAATTATGGTGTTGGCCAAGAATACTGAATAGACCATGGCATGCCAGAAGAACGAACAAATCTGTCTTGGAAGAAGTACAGCCAGAATGCACCTTAGAAAAAAGAATGGCGAGACATCGTCTCACTTTGGGTATGTTATCGGGAGGAAGCAGTCACTGGAGAAAAACATCACGCTTGGTAAAGTAGATAGTCAGCAAAAGAGAGGAAAAACCTCAATGAGATGGATTGACACAGTGGCTGCAACAATGGGCTTAAGGATAACAACGATTGTGAGGATGGTGCAAGACCAGGCAGTGTTTCATTCTGTTGTCCATGGTGTTGCTATGAACTGGAACCAACTTATTTATGAGAGATATTGGTGTGTTATTTTGTTTGTTTGTAGTGTCCATACCTGGGTTTGGTATCAGAGCTATGATGGCTTCATAGAATGAATGCAGGAGTATTCCTTCCTTTTCTATGTTCTGAAATATTTTTTGTAGTACTTGTGTGAGCTCTTCTCTGAATGTTTGGTAGAATTCTCCAGGGAGGCCATCCGGACCAGGGCTTTTGTTTTTGTTTGGAGTTATTTTAAATTACCTCTTTAATCTCTTCTCTTGTTATGGGTCTTTTCAGATTTTCAGCCTGTGTTAGTTTAGGTAGGTAGTGTGTTCCTAGATATATGGCCATTTCCTCTAGTTTCTCAAATTTTTTGGAGTACAGTTTTTCATAGTATTCTGTTATGATCCTTTTTATATCAGTTGGGTCTGTTTAATGTACCCCATCTCATTTCTTACTTGAGTTATTTGCTTCCTTCCCTGTTTTTCTTTTGTCAGTTTGGCCAGTGGTTTGTCGATTTTGTTGATCTTTTCAAAGAACCAACTTTTGGTGTTGTTGATTCTATTGTTTTTCTGTTCCCTATTTCATTTATTTATGCTCTAATCTTTATTATTTCCATTCTTCTGTTGGCTATGAGGTTCTTTTGATGTTCTTTTTCTATGTGTTCGAGTTCTAGGACTAACATTTTGATTTTGGCGGGCTTCTTTTTTGATGTGTGGGTTTTTTACTATAAATTGACCTCTGAGCACTGCCTTTGATGTGTACCAAAGGTTGTGATATGATGTCCTTTATTCTCATTTAATTCTAAGAATTTTTTTATTCCCTCTTTGATTTCTTCTATTACTCAGTTGTTTTTAAGCAAGATGTTATTCAGTTCCATGTATCTGATTTTTTTCCTTGCTCTTCCTGTTATTGATTCTACTTTTATGATGTGATCAGAGATAATGCTTTGTATTATTTTGATGTTTTGGATTTTATTGAGGGTTGCTTTTGTGGCCTAAAATGTAGTCTATTCTGGAGAATGTTCCATGTGAATTGGAAAAAAATGTGTACTTTGCTGCTTTTGGGTGGAGTGTTCTGTATATGTCTATGAGGTCAAGTTGATTGATTGTGGCCTTTAGATACTCTGTATCTTTGTTGAATTCCTTTCTAAATGTTCTGTTCTTTACCAATAGTGCTGTGTTGAAGTCTCCTACTGTTATTGTGGAACTCTCTGTTTCTCTTTTCAGTACTGTTAGAGTTTGTTTTATGTATTTTGGAGCCCTGTTGTTGGTTGAATAAATATTTATTAAGGTTATGTCTTCATGGTGGATTGTCTCTTTAATCATTATATAATGTCCTTCCTTGTCTTTTATGGTTCATTTTGCCTTAAATCTGTTTTATCTTAGATTAGTATTCCATTCATGCCCTTTTTTGGTTACTGTTTCCTTGATATATTTGTTCATCATTGTTTCATTTTTAGTATATTTTCATCTTTGTGCTTGAGTCATGTGTCTTATAGACACATATTGATAGGTCATTTTTTAAAATCCATTCTGCCACTCTCTGTCTCTTTAGAGGTGCACTTAAGCTATTTACATTCAGCGTGATTATCAATAGGTATGAGTTTATTGCTGTGCTTTATTTTGTGGTGTTGACGTTTTCTTTGCTCCTCTTTCCTGTGCTGTGTTCCTTTGGCTTGTGAATGTGTTTTTTTCTTTTTTTGGATGGCTTCAAATGTATTCTATAATTTTGTAATAGTTTTTTGGGGTATTATTTTATATGTATCCAGGATAGAAATAAAGTTAGCCCTTTGTAGTTTTGTTTTCAAAATATTGCCTTTAAATCTTCTGCTTTTGAGTCATTTTAGCATGGATATTCTGATTTGGGGCAAGTCACTTAACATTGTTGGGTATCACTTATTCATACTTTCTCCATTTGTGAAAAGAGGGAGCCAATTCTGATGTTCTTCTATAACCTAGGCCTTTCAGAATCATTATTGACTATGTCTTTCAGTTGTGTGTCATTTTCTCTTTGCATAGAGTGTTTATGCCTTTTGCCTATATGTCACTAATAAGGCAGTTTAGAGTTTGTCTTCAGTGGAAAGATACTACAATAATTGTAAGAATCTATAATTTTGGAATATCAAGAATCTCTAAGTGACCTGAAGTAGGAAATAACACCTAACAAACTAGATGTTTCCTAATGGTTCTCTGTATGGTGTGCTGTTCAAGAGAAAAATGTTTGAATTTATAGATTTTTAAAATTAAATTGATAATTAATTTTAATCTAAACAGTCTAAAACTCTTTCCTCCACATTTTCGTGTTAGAGACATACTTGTGACCTGAACTGATGATCTAATAAAAGAATTTCAAAATAAACATGCTTGTCTTAGCATTTTCATTCCAATGTGCTATTGCTTCTTTCTGTGCTTCATGCTGACCCTTGGGCCTGGAATGCCCCTCATCTTAACCTTTTAGCTCACTGATCCCTCCTCATCTTTTAACGTTTATCCCAAGTATTTCTTTTTCTAGGATTCTGTCCTTTCCTTCAAGCACCTCAGATTGGATTAGATATCCTTTTTTACTGTTTTCCTAAAGCTGTGTGCATATTTATTACATGTACAGCATTTTCCATAATCACCTGTTTCTAGGTTTGCATCCCCTAATTAGACTGTGAGCTCTTTGATACTACAGACATTATTGTGTTCATCTTTGCAACTCCATAGCCTAACACAGTACCTGGCATATAGATGGTGTTCAGTAAATGTCTATTGGAGGAATGGTTGAGTAAATGTTAAGGACTAAGACCAGATCAGATTCTTCATGCAGAGGATAGAGCCTCAAGAAAGGAAAAGCCAGGAAGACTGGACAATTCACAGGCAACTGCTATTACTACAGTGATTGTGGCCAAAGTTATTGAATCAGGGAAAGTCATGGAAGGAAAGGTGACCAAGGAAGAGAATTTAATCTAGGCCAGAGCACTGAAATAACCATACATTGATATTGTGATTATGGGCATCAATTAAGATAGATTCCAGAATGTGAAGAATTTGGAAATAGTGTACAAAGCAAACTGAAATTTAATTGAAAGTAACTTGTTGAAAGGGCTAGTAATAATTGAGAAAATAGGCATGAAGGTTGTCAGAAATTTCATTTTAATGCTGTAAATTAATGATGGGTTATCACTGCCAGCATATGCTCAAAATATATTTATGTTGTCAATTTTTAAAAGCCTTTTGATAATTTAGATTAATATAATTCACTTAACAGCAATATAAACTATTAAAAATTATATATGTCTACCATATTAAGACCTTTCTGCTTGCATGGACTGTGCTGCATACTCTAATTCTGAAGAATAATTATGCACATTTTACAGACGAGAAAACAGAGGGTTAAAGAGTGTCTTTGATCGCAGAACTATTAAATACCACATCTAGCATTAAATCCATTCCATTTGAATTGAAACTCTATGCTTTGTTATATTACAGTGTACCATGTCCCAGAGAATCTCTAAAATGCCTGTCAGCTTTCACCATGAGTTTAAAGTGACAAGCGTATATTTATATACATTTTGTTATCTATTACATGGTCATTTATTCATTCATCAAACATTTAGTGACCACCTGAGCACTGCACTAGGAACTGCATATATAATACATCCTTATGCCCTTGTGGAATTTATAGTGGAAGAGACGGGCATTGGAAACATAACTTACTGTATAATAACAATTTTGATACATGCTATGAAGAGAAATACAGTGTCTTTTGTTAAGCAGATTACAGAGCATTGTTCCTATGTGCTTGCTTCCCTGTGGGCAAATGTAATTAGATTTACAATATATCTTACTGTAACCCAAGAAAGTGCTTAAAATAGCTTTAGGTAAGTGGTACCACCCCAGTGTAATCAGGCTGAGCAGTTTGAAAACATAGTTCTTCCAGCAGCTTTTTCACAGCACAGAGGGTATTTTGGTGAATTGTTTGGCATTTTTGAAGCAAACTGTGGTGTTATACCTGAGAGGTTTTAAAAATTTACCAAATATCACACTTGTATTTCAGCGTTGGAAGGTGACTTTGGAACTATCTCAGTAGTGACCTACAGCAAGCAGTTCACAAAAAAGCATGAATATCCATGGAGAAGGTTATTATACAGCCCTTTAGAGAGCATTATTAATCCTGTTGCTGATGTGGGAGATTTTGAACTGGAAATATTAGTAGAACATTGGAGAAGTTTGATTATTTGGCTTCAGATATTGATAGCATTTGACATAATATCTAAATAGTAGTAAGGAGAATTTATTTCATTTACTGCTTGATAAGGAGCCCTGGTAGCACAATGGCTAAGCACTCGGCTGCTAATCAAAAGGTTGGTGATTTAAACCTACCAGCAGCAACAAAGGGAGAAAAGGTGTGGTGATCTGCCCCTGTAAAGATTTCAGCCTAGGAAACCCTATGAGGCAGTTCTACTCTGTCCTGTAGGATCGCTATGAGTTGGAATCAACTGTATGGTACACAACAATAACAACTTAATAAAACTGTGTGGCAAAATAATAATAATAATAATAAACTACAAAAAAAATAATAATACAAAGGAAATCAAAGCAATGTGAAATTTTGCTAGGTGTAATAACAGCCTAGGTCATGACTTCATTGCACCTCAAAGAAAGACATCTGCCCAAGGGCTATAAAACCCTAAACTTACCTTAGACCTGTATTACAATGATATTATAAGTAACTGGTATAAGGAATTTGTGGAAAATGTAGAAAAAAATCAAGGTGAATGATCTGTTTATTTGATTTTAATTATCTCGCCAACAAATATGTTACAGCAACAAACGTGTAACTTCTATTTCATCCCTCCTATTTCAAAATCTCTTCGTACACAGATGGAAAACTGGTAATTTCTTGACAGTTGGAGATATTTGTGTAATTATCTGTAAATCTAAAGTGCTTAAGACTTATTTCTTGGCTATCAGCTAGCAGTGAAAATTCTTTTCATGAAGTAAGCGTAAATGTATGTGAAAGATGGAAGTTAAGCAAGAAATCTAATACCGTAATTGAAACACATTCTCATCTATCAACTTTAGATACTGTGAGCCTTCCCCTATTATTACCTCTCCTGGAAGTTCCTTATCCTGCCAGTACTTTTCATTATCCTCTCCCTTATGTTTTTCTTGTCTATGACTCACAGAGTACGAACTCTTAAGTTGGTTCTTGAGGAATAAATAGGATTTTGTCTAACAGAAAAGTGAGAAAGAAGATTCCCTCGTAGGCACTGACACTAAGGCAGTAAAAGTACAAAGGTATGATATAGCAAGGGACAAGCTGGAAACTGAAATTGGTTCAAGGTTGTTAGAGTACAAGGGAATAAGTGACATTGGAGGAGACTGAAGAAGTAGAAAGCCATATCAGATGACAAAGCCATCAAAAGTTCAAGAAGAAATAATTATCAAACACCAGGTGAGGTCATGCTTGATAAACAGGAAGGAGCTCACCTTCACTATCTGGTAGGAAGGAAGGAATGAAGGACAAATAGATAGAGATAGATAGCTGCCATCAAGTCAAGTCCGACTCATGGCAACGTTTTGTACAACAGAACGAAATGTTACCAGGTCCTGCGTCATCCTCACAATCATCAGCATGTTTGAATCCATTGTTGTAGTTATTTTGCCAATCCATCTCACTGAGGGTCTCTCTCACCCTTGTTGGCCCTCTCCTTCACCAAACATGATGTCCTCTGCCAGTGATTGATCCCTCCTGATAATGTTTCCAAAGTAATGAGTCAGACAATGTTCTGTTGTGATTCTTCAGGTTTTCATTGGCTAATTTTCAGAAGTAGATGGCCAGGCCTTTCTTCCTAGTCTTTCTTTGCATGGAAGCTCCACTGAAACCTGTCCACCACGGGTAACCCTGCTGGTATATGAAATCTTGGTGGCATAGCTTCCAGCATCACAGCAACATGCAAGCCGCCACAGTATGACAAACTGACAGATGGGTGGCGAGAAGGACTACTAGACATACAGAAAAGGGCACTAGTAATTAAGAAGTTGTGGGAGTTCATTCCTGATCTGATGGCTTTTATTTTTATCACAGAAGGTGACTGAGGGTGGTTAGGGAACCTGGGGAGAGGGGAAGATGTTAGGACTAATAGGGGAGCGGAAGATACCAAGAAGTGTCTGAAAAGCTTACTGGAGAGGCATTGATGGTCCTGCTAAAACTGAAATCTATGAACATGTAATGGCATGAGTCTGTACAGTTAATCCATTTATTTCCCTAGCTCCACTCATTACTGTACTTTCAGGGTCCATTCTGAGTTTAGAAGTTTCAGGCGTCTTGTGTCAGGAAGACAAACGTGTGAGCAACTTGAGATTGTTGGTGATTATGTTGTTGCTGTGTGCTGTTGAGTTGATTCTGACTCATAGCGACCCTATAGGACAGAGTAAAACTGCCCCACAGGATTTCCTAGGCTGCATTCTCTATGGGGAGCAGATCCCCAGGTCTTTTCTCCCGCTGAGCGGCTGGTGGGTTCGAACTGCTGACCTTTAGTTAGCAGCCAAGCACTTTAACCATTGCACCATCAGGGCTCCTTGTTGGTGATTATGGGATATTAATATTCATTTAGGATTTACAATGTGCCAGGAATTGTGCTTATTACATTATATACATTGCCACATTTATTCCCGTCTTTTCTATGAGGTATAAATATTATTCCTATTTTACAAAGAAAAAATTGAGGATCTAGTTAAGCAATTTTCCTAAAATATCTTATCTGTAAGTAACAGAACTGTGATTTTAATGAAGATCAACATTGCAACTGAGAAGAGAAGATGCTGAGATTATAAAGGGGCTAATATTGTGGGAGAAGATGTAAGTGTCAAGGGACTGCAGAAAGTCAAAGAGACTCCAGAACAGGATAGAATAAAACTAAGATTGCATATCAGATAGGAAATTGTATTTGGGAAAGAGAATATCAATGTTTGGGATTCTTCTGTAGAGGTGTCCATAGTGGCCATGAGGATCCAGGCTTGGGATTTGGAAGTTGGTTACTGAAACGGAGGCCATGAATTCTGTGACTGTCTGGTTGGATGGCAGTACATGGGTACTGATTATTAATATTCATTATGGTGGGACTTTAGAATGAAGAGAAATGGACTTGGAAGGGATGACTTGGAAACCGATGAGTCTCAATATTCAGGATAATATAGTTCGGTAAAATGAAACAACTATTTCTTTGCATGGAGGTGAAAGAGTAATATGTATAAAAGGTACAGAATAGAACTAGGCTTATGCTGAGCTTCTGTCTTGGACTTGACATGTGAAGGTATGGAATAAGCATGTATTCAAGAGAACCTCATATAAGTCTGCATGAATAGGAGAATGAAAAAGGGGAGTAGTGATTATAGGAAACAGTTTCTTTGGAGGTTGACAGTGATAGAGATGGAAGGCATCATTGGAATTTAATGGGTTCAAATTTATAAATGGAGCTTTAGTTTAAAGTTGTTTTGATACTTGGATTCCAAATAGTAGCATGACCTGACTTCAACCACATTCTTGTCTGGACCAAGTGAGGTGACAGTGTCCAAAGTTCTGTGGGTGTTGGAGCTGATAACAGACCTCCTTGTTGGTCCGTTCAAAGTAAGATTTGGATTCATCCCTCTGGTTTTGTGGCCTTGCTTAAGTATTTTACTTAAAAAAAAAAGTCTAAATTTAATATAAGCACATATTTTATGGATATATCTTCCGAATATTTCACTTGCTCAAGGCATTATACTATATTTAATCTTCATTGCTTAGGATTTACATATTATCTTTTGGTTGTTAGGACAGATTACAACTAGATGATATTAATTTCTATTGTTATATTTTAAAACAACATAGGAGGTCTTATCTGAGGACTTTTATAATTGTAAAAATAAAATAAGAAATTTAAACAGTGTGTAGATTTACTTGTTTCACAATATATGAAAAAAAGAAAGTGTGGCTTATATAAAATAAAGGAGATACACTATTATCAAGCGAGTCTTCTCATAAAACTCATGAAAGTGTATCACTGGGAGTGTTTTTTACACATCATGTAGTCCAACCACACATCTATGGCTGATGCAGAGTCTTTTCATGAAATATATTCTAGCTGTATGTGGAGTCCCTGGGTAGTGCAAACGGGTTAACATGCTCAGCTGCTAACTGAAAGGTTGGAAGTTTGAATCCACCCAGACATGCCTCAAAGAAAGGCCTGGCAATCTACTTCCAAAAAATAAGCCATTGAAAACTCTGTGAAGCATAGTTCTATTCTGACACACATGTGGTTTCCATGAGTTGGAATCGTCTCAATGGCAACTTGGTTAACTGTATGGCATAGTGGAAAGAGTGACCAAAGGTCAAGGTTAGAATATTAGCTCCTATTGTTAAAGTGGAGCCTGGTGGAGTCCTGGTGGTGCCGTGGTTAAGAGCTCCGCTGCTAACCAAAAGATCCCCAGTTTGAATCCACCAGCTGCTCCTTGGTAACCCTATGGGGCAGTTGTACTCTGTCCTGTAGGGTCACTGTGAATCAGAATCGACTTGACAGCAACACGTTTGATTTTTGGTGCCCCTAAAACTGAGAACTTACTTGGCTTCTCTAAGCCTAATGCTTCTTCTGTAAAATGGGGACATTAGTATTATTAAACGGTGGTTGAAAGGACTGGAGCAGACCATTAACTTTTAGATATATCAGACTATCAGAGATTATGTTTAAATTGAACAAAAATATGTCTTTCTGTAGTTCTAACCCATCTGTGGTAGTTCAACCTCCTGGAGCTGCATTAGGAAGTTGAAAATCATCTTAAAACTAAGTTTCACACTGAGTTAGTTTTTGATGTTTATAAAGAACCAGGGCTTTGACAACTCATAATAATAATTTTTTTTTAATTTTCCCTGAAGATAACTATTGAATTACCCAATAAATTTTAGGCAAGGCCATCCTGGAGTCCTCCAGCCAAAGTCAGACATCAGGGGCCCCTCAAGAATGGGTCTGTTTTAGTATCCCTGCTGTGCTTAGGCATGGGCTGCGAGCTCCCTGTGGCAGATGTAGGCTAGGGGCAAACTCAGCAATGGATTTCAGAGAGCTTGAGCCATTTGTGTGTTATATTCCCTCTGGTTGGAGGTCTTTGAAGCTCGTTCATATTTGTGTATTTAATCCTGTGTAAAAATAATAAAAATAATAGAGCTAAAATCACTAGTATATGATTTGCTTCATAGAATAAAAGGTAAATATAAACTTGGCTATAGGAGAGATGACAAGTAATAGAACTTCCTACCTCAATTTTTTCTTCACAGATGCCCATACAGCACTCCCCTGACAGCCACCCTGACTTCCATCATAGAAATATGGGAAACTGAGCATGGAGACCCATCAACAAGACAGGCTCATTAAGATATGTTTTTACCATGTGTTTTACCTACTTCCCTCCTTATGGGTTAATTTTCAATGCCGCACTAAATAAATTACATTTGTTTTCAGTACCCATCAATTTGCCTTCACCTTTGACTTCCTAAATTAAGACAGAGCATTTTCATCGCCATGATAAAGATATGTGAACAAGATTAGCACATTCAATATTTTTGCTAAAATTCTGAGAACAAAAATTGTCTTCCTAGTATTGTCTCACATTATTTTCACTCTAAGATTGTATAAGTCATTTTCTCAGTCCCGCTCATGTAACTTTATTGTACTTGTTTAGAGATTTTTGGTCATACTACTTATTTAGGAGTGCAGTAGAACTTCTTGAAGTCCTCTGTGAAAATGGTTACATACTATAGCTGTAAATTCTGGTTCTGTACTTGTATGTAACAAGGTTTTAGGGAATCTGTCTCTCGTGACTTTCAAAGATCACCTTTGGTGGTTGTGCAAACTTTAAGCGATGGAATTGTTATTTGATATCTAAGAGTATGACGTGTCTCATGCCTGTCATTTGACAGCACAAGGAATGTTATTCTCCAGCTTTGCATAATGTCCTCACAACCTTCAACCTTGGGTCAGCTCAGCCGTTTATCAGCTGACATGATTTTACGTCTTTGTCTTGATGGTTAGTCACTCACTTCAAATTCTGCTTTTGATAGTGTTTGCCACTTGCTTCCAAAACAGAGGCCTGTGTCCTCCGGGCTTGTAAGGAAAGGAAAGAAGAAGATTTAAAATACTGCAATAGATGAATTTTCAGTTATATTTGGATTTATTAATAATGCTAAAAACTATCCTAAAGTATGGAATTATATTAATGAATATTTTGTTCAGAGAACTTAAGCTCTAATGTCCGTGAGAATGTACTCACATAAGGGGATGATGCTGTTAAGTTAAAGGAAAAAACTACCCCTAAGAGAGTAGTATTGTCTGCTGTGTCTCCTGAAAACTTTTTAAGTGTGCATTTATATAGTGTTAAATATTCATTTTAGCTTTAATACAGTTTCTAAAACAGTCCCTTATTTTTAGGGGACTTTTGTCTATTTTAAGGAGCCCTGCTGGCGCAGTAGTTAAGCATCTGGTGGCCAGCCAAAAAGTCAGCAGTTCGAATCCACCAGCTACTCCTTGGAAACCCTATAGGGCAGTTCTACTCTGTCCTATAGGGTTGCTATGAGTCAGAATTGACTTGATGGCAGTGGGTTTGGTTTTTTTTTGTTGGTCTATTTTGTCAAATATATAAAAAAAATGGCCTATTTCAGCTGATGAAATTTTGTGTTTATCATTGTGTAGGTAATAATCAACTATGTATAAAAATGGATCATGTATTTTCCTTCTCTGCATCATATGTTCTTAGCTCTCTTATATAAACACCTTTGTCAAAATATATTTTATTTATGTTTTGATTAAAATTTGTTCATGAGTTAAAAAAAAAATCATGGACCCTGGGTAATACATTTTGGTTGTAACTAAAATTCCTGTCAATTAATTGTGAGATGATCATACACCAGACATAGAACTTTATGACATCATTGGGTATTGAAATAGCCATATTGAATTAGCTGCTGGTCCTTTCTAACAGTATGGCCATTTAAATTACCTAATAATGGCCTATAAAATTTCAGATTTAAAAATATATAAATTTTTCTTACCTGAAAATTGGATAAGAGGTTACGTATTAATTTAGCCTTCCAGAGGGTTAGAGTTTCCTGATTCTTTGCTTTCCCTTCTTATTCATGCTGGTTTTCAGTGTAATGGATCAAGAATTTCCCTTAGCTTATGGAATTTTCTAGAATAATACAGTATAGACTATGCTTTGATATTAGTTTTATACTAAGGGTATTACAAAACAAATACAAAACAAAGGGTATTCAATAAAGTCTTTGTCAAACCTCTCTGTGATTTAGACATTCATGTTTCAGAAGGTCATAAGTATTAACTTTTGTACGAGGTAAAAGTTATTTGGAAGGTCAAAAGGCATGCCAAAACAAACAGAAGACATTTGATTTCATTTTAAATACTTGTCTTTTTTTCTTAAAATTTATCTTTATTTGATAGAAATTATCATATTAACTGACAAATTATGCCTCAATTTTCTACATATTAACCTACAAATATATACGTTTTAAGATCTGTTTCTGGAACTTAAAAAAATAAAAATTGAAGGTGCTCATTAAAGTAAATGAGAAAACTTTTGCTGCCCTATTTTGACAAAAAACAACTACAAATGAAAATTATTTCTGATGTTCTAATATTCTCAAGGAAAATCAGGGAATTTCTAGAGGAAAATCAGTGAATTTTTATTTTATGTGAGAGTCAAAATATGGGGGACTTGGCTTTGTAGGCATGGGGTAAGGAAGGTAATGAAGCAGACAAAGGTGAATTATAACAAATAATACCAATATATCATCAAATATAAAAATGAGATAGACTTAAATTTATATATTTCAGTGATAGTCACTGAACCAAGAAAGGTTAATTGTAGTAAGATGTTATGTCCTTACAAATATTTATAAATAAATTTAACTTACTCTATATGGTATAATAATATTTTGTAAAATATCTATTTTGATTCTAAATTAAAATGAATTGAATTATCATGACAAGGAGTTTCTTCACATGTAGAACTGAAATTTTTTTTTTTGTGATATTTACTGAACTGCAGAAAATATATGTACATAGTCTGCTTATAGTCTTGGATCTTATAAAGTAAGCAGATTGGCTGTCAATCTAAAATTCCTTTCATCTCAGATTTCTGGTAAAATCAGTTAACATTAAGAGTGCTACCTAAGTTACCTCTGTCTTCATCTCTAAGGAGTTCTTGCCCCTGTGAACCGCATTTAAATAATCTTTGCACTACACTATGCTACTGTCAAACAATCTGATTTTTCTTGATCATGTCTATTTAAGACATTAAACCATGTTTGGTTCAGTAATGAGAAAAATATCAGGACTTGTGTACTTAAATTAAGTCTTACATTTTTCAAGCAGGGAATCAGCAGGGAATTAGTATTTATTCAATGTCTATATGAAGTATTTTTCACCTTCAGTAGCAACTCATAATAATTATCATTATTATTATTGTTACTATTATTATTATATTGTTGCCTAACACTTTGCTAGGCATTTTGAAAATATTAATTGACTTAATTTAATAGTCACGTGTTTAGGGCAAATACCACTTCATTCCTCCTTTTTTTAAAAAAAATTTTATTGTACTTTATTTTAATTTTTTTAAATTGTACTTTAGATGAAGGTTTACAGAACAAATAGTTTCTCATTAAGTAGTTAGTATACATACTGTTTTACAACATTGGTTAACAATGCCACAACATGTCAACACTCTCCCTTCTCGAACTTGGGTTCCCTATTACCAGCTTTCCTGTCCCCTCCTTCCTTCTAGTCCTTGTACCTGGGCTGTTATGCCCATTAGTCTCGTTTTGTTTTATGGGGCTGTCTAATCTTTGGCTGAACGGTGAACCTCGAGAGTGACTTCATTACTGAGCTAAAAGGGTGTCCGGGGGCCATACTCTCTGTGTTTCCCCATTCTTTGTCAGGCCAGTAAGTCTGGTCTTTTTTTGTGAGTTAGAATTTTGTTCTACATTTTTCTCCAGCTCTGTCCGGGACCCTAATGTTGTGATCCCTGTCAGAGCAGTCATTGGTGGTAGCTGGGCACAATCTAGTTGTGCTGGACTCAGTGTGGTGGAGGCCATGGTAGTTGTGGTCCATTAGTCCTTTAGACTAATCTTTCCCTTGTATCTTGTTTTCTTCTTTCTCCCTTGCTCCTGAAGGGGTAAGACCAGTGGAGTATCTTAGATGGCTGCTCACAGGCTTTTAAGACCCTAGAAGCTACTCGTCAAGGTAGAATGTAGAACACTTTCTTTATAAACTGTGTTATGCCAATTGAGCTAGATGTTCCCCGAGGCCAAGGTCCCCACAGCCCTCCACCCAGGAATTCAGTCCCTCAGGGAGTTTGGATGTGTCTAGGGAGCTTCCATGACCTTTCCTTGTACAAACTGTGCTGGCTTCCCCAGTACTGTGTACTTTCTTACCCTTCACCAAAGTTACCTTATCTGTAGTCTATTTAGTATTCCCCACCCCCCCACCCCCATCCCTCATAGCCATCAAAGATTGTTTCTTTTTGTGTGTAAACCTTTTCATGAGTTTTTACAGTAGTGATCTCATACAATATTTGTCCTTTTGTGATTGACTTCTTTCACTCAGCATAATGTCCTCCAGATTCATCCATTTTATGAGATGCTTCACAGATTCATCATTGTTCTTTATCATTGCATAATACTCCATTGTGTGTATGTACCATAGTTTGTTTATCCGTTCATCTATTGATGGGCATCAAGGTTGTTTCCATCTTTTTGCTATTGTGAACAATTATGCAATGAACATTGGTGTACGTATGTCTATTTGTGTGATGGCTCTTATTTCTCTAGGATGTATTCCTAGGAGTCCTCCTCTTTCTTTTTTATGAAGAGAATTAAACAGAGAAAATAAAAACTTGTTTCAAGGTTTCTGTAATCAAAGTATATCCAAGAATTGATAGTTAAATTTTGAGTATGTTCTTAGAGTGTTTTTGATTTATTGCTGAACCTTAGACATCTTACTGAAATGCTTCTTTAATTTTTTAATTAATTAATTTCATGTAAATAGAGTTTTAATACATCTATGTAAAAGTTTCTGGTTGTTACTTTCTAAATACACACACACACACACACACACACACACACACACACACACTACCCTACCAAAAGTAAAGGGGAAAAAAAATCAGCCAAAAGTTAAAAACAACTTATTTTTTTGAAATTCCAAAGACACTAGATTGAAATGAATTCCTTTGATTTTTTTTGCGGGAACTCCTATGTACTTTGAGCAATTTGACTTAGGATAGAATAGTATTCACAAATAAAGTCAGGCACCAAAGTTAGGACATAGTGCTTACTGTTGATGTGAATTAATTTAACTCAATGATATCAGTATCTAGAGGGAGTCTTTAAATAAAATCCTGGAGATTTAGAGAAGGCAAACATAACAATCTCAGCCAGTGAAATAGAAAACTATGTGCCATTAAGTCTCTTGGATATGGAGTTGGATACTTTTCATTTTTTTAAACAAACTTCTCAATATTTAGATGGTTACTCTATTCTTGTATTCTTCTAGGCGTCAATGTGATGCTTTCCAGTGAAATGTTAGACGTGGCAATCTTGGAAACCAAAGGACTCTAGGACTGTTTGTGCCAGTAGAGCTAATTTGTGAGTACCCTTCTGTGTAATAATGTTTACTTTTTGTCTAGTTATTCTAATTCATGCTCTTTGTGAGTTGGTGGATCTTAATTTAAATGGCAATATTAGCTTTGCTGGTGTTTAAATCTCTTTTCAAAAATAGAACCGATCTTAAAGTTGAAATTCTTAGCTTCTAGTCCTTCTCTGAATTCATATACTGTGTGGTGTTGGTTAAGAGATTAAGCTTCAATTTCTGTTTATATAAAATGGAACTAAAAAAAAAGCTTTCCTTCTTCAAAAATATACTACGAAGGTAATAGATGATAAACTTCTCAGTAGTTTGAAATGAAGTAATAAAATTTTATTGTTATTATTAAATGGTTAAGCGCTTGACTACTAACTGAAAGGCTGGTGGTTCGAATCCACTCAGAGTAATGTTGGAAGAAAGGCCTGGCAAATCTACTTCTGAAAGATCTCAGCCATTGAAAACCCTATGGAAAGAAGTTCTACTCTGAAGTACATGGGGTCACCATGAGTTGGAATCAACCTGTTGGCAACTGGTTTGGTTTTTTTTGGTTTATTATTATTATTACTAATGTGAATGCTGGTTTTAAAATAAATGAGACCATAGACATGTACTTTTAATTGTTTATCTTCATCATTGGCACCCTTTTCAAAAATAACTATATTTTGAACAAAAATTATAGTGGACTTTCTCATAATCATATTTTATTTGTATAGGGCTTTTCTGCTTACAAAGAGTTTACATACTCATGATTTTAATTTAATTTGATCCTCAATGCTATTTGAGGCATAAAGCAGGTCAGGTATTATTATCCTCACCGTGCAGATGAGGAAACAGATGCTGTGCATGGTAAATGCCTTGCTCAAGATGGTGTAATTTGAAATTATACCATGTTCTGAAAATCAGTCCATGTTCTTTTTAGAAGCTATATTCAATTGGTCAAATTTTCCTTTTTGCCTTTGGATTGCTACATTTTAATTATTTTAAAAGAGTAGTGTGTTAAACTCACAAAATTGTATCAACTATGTGCCACGTACAATTCCTGATTGTAATCTGTCTTCTACCTCAAATTCACGAAGTAATCTTAATATGTCCATGTGACAGGCAGAATAATGACCCCTGAAAGATGTCCACATCCTAATCCTTGGAACCTATGAATATGTTATGTTACCTGGCAAAGGGAAATTAGTGTTGCAGATAAAAGAATGAAGGTTGTTAATCAGTTGATACTGAAATTATTATTGATTATATGGGTGGGCTCAGTGTAATCACAGCGATCCTTATAAGTGAAAGAGATGGCAGCAGAAAAGCACTCAGCCTGACCTTGACTGTTTTGAAAACAGGAATGCAGCCACAGCCAAGGAATGCAGGTGGCCTTTGGAAGCTGGAAAAGGCAAGGGTATGGATTCTACCCTGTTGACACCTTGATTTTAGTCTCAGCAATACCCATTCGAGAATTTTGACCTCTAGAACTTTAAGATAATACATTTACATTGTTTTAATCCACTGTGTTTGTGGTATTTTTCACAGGAACAATAGGGAACAAATATAGCCCAACGCTATGATTACAGGAGGCCTGAGAGCAGAGAGAGTGGATTACAACAGGAAGTCATTCGGTCAATCATGTGGTATTTGACCCTTTGTTAATTTTCTTCTCAGTATGTTGGAGCCCTGGTGGTGCAGTGGTTAAGAGGTCAGGCTACTAACCAAAAGGTTGGCAGTTCGAATCCACCAGCCACTCCTTGGAAACCCTACGGAGCATTTCTACTCTGTCCTATAGGGTTGCTATGAGTCGGAATGGACTCAACGGCAACAGGTTTAGTTCTTAGTATGAGAATTGAGCTAGTTCGTAATATGCCATATGGTTCCTTTTGGAGAATGGTTTAGTAAGGGAACCAGCTTGCCCCCACCTATTCCTTATTAGTTAAGAATACAGATTATGGATCCTGAGTGTTTAGGTTCAAATTCTGATTCTGATACTTACTAATTATAATTTGTCTGAGCATCTGTTTTCTCAACTGTAAACTGAGTTCAGTAAAAGTAACTTCTTCACAGAGCTCTTGTGAGAAGTAACTGAGTTAATTTACACTGAATGCCATGCAGTAGGGGGTATATGAATGTCAGCTATTGTTTTTATTGTTAGTTTTGTTTCTTAAATACTATGTTTCATAGAGAGTCCCTGAGTGATGCAGATGGTTAAGTGCTTGGCTGCTAACTGAAAGACTGGTGGTTCAAGTCCACCCAGAGGTGCCTTGGAAGAAAGCCCTGGTGATCTACTGAAAAATTAGCCATTGAAAACCCCTTGGAACACAGTTCTGTTCTGACACACGTGGAGTTGTCATGAGTCAGACTGATTCGACAGCAACTGGTTACTGGATTTATGTTCTGTAGATTCATGCTCTTTTTTTTCAGATGTAGACAGGAGAGTGTCCACAACTTCGGGGTGAAGATTGATGTTATTATTATTTTTAGTTGCCATTGAGTCAGCTTTGACTCATGGCAATCTTAGGTATAACAAACAAGGTGTTGCCTGGTCCTGCACCATCTTTACGATCATTTGCATATTTGAACCCATTGTTACAGCAGTTTTGTTGTTCTGTCTCATTGAGGGTTTCTCTGTTTGTTTTTTTTTAACTGACCCTCAAGTTTACCGAACAAGATGTCCTTTTCTAGTGATTCGTCTTTCCTGATGACATATTCCAAGTAAGCGAGCCGAAGTCTCACCATCCTTGCTTCTGAGGAAAGTTCTGGTTGTGTTTCTTTTAAGACTGATTTGTTCCTTCTTCTGGCAGTCCATGACATAGTTCATATTCCTCACCAATACCCAATTTGAATGCATCAATTTTTCTTCCTTTTTTAATTGTCCAGCTTTTGCATATTTATTAGGCAACTGAAAAGACCATGGCTTGGTCAGGCGCACCTTAATCATCAAAGTTACACCTTTGCTTTATAAAACCTTAAAGAGGTCTTTTACAGCAGATTTGCCCAATTCAATACATCTTTTGATGTTTTGACCGATGCTTCCATGGACGTTGATTATCAATCCAAGCAGAATGAACTCATTCACAATTTCAATTTATTCTACATTATCATGATGTTGCTTATTGGTCCATTTGTGAGGATTTTCATTTCTTCACGTTCAACACATATTGAAGGCTGTAGTCTTTGACCTTCATCAGTAAGTGCTTCAAGTTGTCTTTGTTTTTGACAAGCAAGTTTGTGTCATCTACATATTGCATGTTGTTAAATGAGTCTTCCTCCAGTTCTGATGCCGTGTTCTTCTTCATGTAGTCCACCCTCTTGGATTGTTTGTTCAGCATACATGTTGAATAAGTAAGGTGAAAGGATGCAACTCTGCGACACACTTTTTCCAGTTTTGAATTACACAGTATCCCCTTGTTCTGTTCAAGTGACTACCTCTTGATCCTTGTGCTCTGCATGAGCATAATAAAATGTTCTGGAATTCTCATTTTTTGTAACGTTATCCATAATTCATTATCCACTTGAACCTAAATTCTGTCCATTTCATAAGCAGTAATTTAACTTATTTTTTAAAAATATCTTTTGCACTTTTTAATAACTCTTTTCTTTGTCTGATCTCATCATCACAAATATGTAGATGGAACAAATTTTGTGTATTCTTCAATAACTCACTTCCTTCAATTCACATGTCTTTCTTTTTTTATCTATTTTATATTGTGAGTCTTTGTTGTTATTAGTTGCCAGTCAAGTCGATTCCTATTCATGGCAACCTCATATGTGCAGAGTAGGACTGTTCCATAAGGTTTTTTAGAAGGAGATTGCCAGGCCTGTCTTTTGAGGCACCTCTGGGTGAGTTCAAACTGCCAACCTTTAAGTTAGTAGTCAAGTGCTTAACCCTTAGCACCACCCAGGGAACCTGTGAGTCTTTAGGCTTGTTTTATTGCCACTGCTTAAGTGTGCAAATTTCCTGGTGTCAGAAAAAGTATGTAGTACCCTGTAAAAAGAGGTCCTTGATACAAGAAATCTCTGAAAGTGAGGAAAACCTAGTCTGAATGTTGAATTTTCAGATATTCTGTTAAGAGAGGAGTCTCTTAAGTGGATGGATAGAAATTGCTACTTTTGTCAATGTGACAGTCTCTTTGGCTTGTGTGGTGGTATGTCTTTTTTAGATCTGGGAACAGGATATATTTGGTCAGCCTTTTAAACTTTGACCACGATAGTTATATTCCAAAGCACAATATATTAAATTGACCAACTTATGTTCCATACCACCTAAGGCCAATAGAAAAGGCAGTCTGCCGGAGGCTTTCCTAGTCCATTGGAGGAAGATGATACCCGACCTTAAGTAGCATAGATTCTAGTAGTGGAGATAGGCAGGTACGTAAGACCTATTTACTCCTGTTAGCTACCCCCACACCAAGGCCAGTAGCAGCATGCCATAACGTAATATACAGTTTTTAATCATGCATTGAGCTTATGAAACAGCTTGTCTGTGCCTGTCTTTTGGATTCCCCAGGTTTTGTCTTGTAGAAGAAAAAAAAAATAAAAACAAAACAAGTTCTTTACACAGATCTCTGAAGTATAAAGGATACCACCTATTAAAATTGAATACTTTAAAACTGTAATCACAGGACTATTGGCTATGTGGTTAATATACAGACACCACTAATCACATTGTGTGCTTTTACTTAAGTGAGATTTCTGTTTTCTCTCAAATATACATGGCCTCTGAGTGGTGCCCTTCAGTGACTTCCTTCAACTTCTGTTTCATAACCCCACTTCTCCCACACATCACTAATTGTCATCTGACTTTACTGGATACAGTTAAAAATCATGGAAAATTAGGAGTTGTTTTTCCCAAGGCACTTAACTGTATGGAAATATATGGATCTTTGGGTGGCCTCAGAGAACCCTTTGAACACTGAACCTACAAAGAATCTTGATCTTTTTTGCCTCTGGTTTGACTTTAATCCAGCAATTGACAGAGGAGTAGCAGGAAAAAAAAAAAAAAAAAGGAACTACTTAAAAAAGTCAATGAAATGAGTTAGTGGAATGTTTCAAGTACATTAAGTACCAAATACTTTTCCTAGTCTTCTTTACCTCTATATGCCTTTCTGCCTTGAAACTATATCAAGAAATCAGTAAAGAGTTAAGCTGAGCATACCCAACAATATTTTCCCTATTAAAAACTCACTAACCCACTCACTGTGTCCTGATTTCTTTTACATAGACTATGGATTGTGTGGGTTGATGTCAAGGCTAATGATCAAATAATTAGGCTTTTTCTTTCAGGCTGAATTCGCCAGATTTATGTATTAATTCCAGTATCTTAAACCTAGGAAAACATTCTGAATTAATTTTGAACTTCTCTGTTCATGTTAAGCTCTAGAAATGATGACTTTGGAATTCCTGTTATGAGCAAAAATAAGTCACCTTTGCTAATGTGTCCATGGAAAATCTGATTAATAATGAGTATATTGGTTTGGGGAGTCACTGGGTTGTGCAACAGTTAAACATTCGACTACTAATTGAAAGGTTGGCAGTTCAAACGCTCTCAGAGGTGCCTTGGAAGACAGGCCTGGTGATCTGCTTCTGAAAGGTCACAGCCTTGAAAACTCGATGGAGTAGTTCTGCTCTGCACACATGCGGTCGTCAGAGTTGAAGGCACTAACAACAAAAGTATATTGGTTTTAGATACAGGGGCATGTTGCTGTGGTACTGTCTTGGATTTGGATATAACTAGATCCTAATATTGCTTAACAACCTTAAGATATTATGGCAGTTGCCTAAAGTAGGTAGTTTTATGATTTTCGCTTTTACCCATGGTATATATGAATGTATGTGCTGATGAGTTAAATTATGCAAGGTTCTGCTCTATATGACAATGCGTTATGCTTCCTTTAGAGTCAATAAAAATCTGACTTAACTACATATAAATCTGTTTTCCACCCTGGAAAAGTGAGTATTTGAGAAAAAAGCACCTGCCTTAGTTATCTTGGCATCCCCACTATTCATAACATAACAGCTTTTGTATGCTAGGTGCTCACTAAATGTTGGTTGGATTAATTAAGTAAACACGGGGAATAAAATATATTCAGCTAGGCTCTTTGACGCATCCATTTAATTCTTAAAACGGATGTTGAACTGGAGAATGTGGCTTGTATACATGGTCAATTGGAATTTCTAATTTGAACTTAATCCTCACAAATTATGCTTCCCCTTTGTAGGCACAGAACTTGTCCTAGTGCAATTACCATCTGGGCAGAGCAACCCAAAATGCACCTCCTTTGTAGGAAGGCACATCTGGAAAAGAGAGATTATAGAAATGGCTGCAACAAGCTTGAATAGTTTTTTCTTCTAAATTCAGCAATCAGATGTGGAAAGAAAAGGAGTGTTATTTTAGTAGAAGTGTCTCCATAAGGAAATATGAAGCCAGTAGGTAGATGAGAAACCTGATCCTCAGAGAGGTTAGGTAGTTTGTTCAATTTAAGGAGTAGAGTGTAGATATGAACCCAAGCCTTCTAACCCTACATCTAATACCACTCTTAAAAGGAATCATTTGAATAGGGTAATGAAGGCTAGCAAGGAGTAATGTTACACCATGGTAGGAAATAGCTGGTTCCCCAGGGGAACCAAGCCTAGTGAGGAGTCTGGGGCCTGTCACGGGGTCAGACAAGGGCAAAGGAAGTCCGTCTTTTCTATCTGCTGCTGAGGAGACTTCAAGAAAGTATACTCCACATACGGGAGCTAGAGAGAGAATAAAAGAAACTAAAGCCATAGGACTTTATCAAGTCCCAGGCATGGTTATGAAGCTATCTTTGCCATGTTGAGTTTACATTAATTTTCTTATCTTTATTCCATTACATTGGCATGAGAAAGTTTTATACTTTCATTTAAAATAATATAGTGTTCATTAAACTTTACTTAGTATATAAACTTGTTTTGAACCGTGTAAGGAATCTTTACACTTATTGAGATGTGACTAAGCCAGTAGATTTAATGTTGCCTTAAACTCTATTTGCCCCCATCTTGTTAATATCTAATACCTTTGTAGTATTTTTTAAAACAGGGAGAAGTAATGGCTTCTTATTTTACAAATGGCAGTGAAAAGCCAAAACACATTAAAAGCACCTATGCTAGTATTATTGACTCTAGCAATAGACAGAAACTACACACTTGATTATAGTATTATTTTATAACGTATCCCCTGGGATTCCTGTGTGTGCACGTGTGGGTGTCCTGTGTGTGTATGTGTGTGTGTATGTGTGTGTCTGTGTTGCTGGGCAGGTGCTCAAGGTGGGCAGGTGTTATAAAGGGGAGGTGGGTAGTTATTGGTGAGTGTTGACTAGGAGTGTGCCATAGTCTGAGCTTGTATGTAGCTATAAAATTTAATTTAGGTGAATATATTGAGACTTTACTGGAATGGAGAAATTTGATGCTGGGGTAACAACTGAATGGCTACTAAATTAATTGAAGTTAAATGGTGGCGAAGAGAATGAAGGAAAGGAAACAGTGTCCTTTTGGAAGTAATGTGTATACGGATTGGCAACTTTGATTTGATAGATTAGGGGATAAGGGAGACATTATTGCTGACTCTGAGACTTCGAGCTGAGTCACTGGCACAATTTTGGTGCATTTAACAGAAAGCTGTGAGGCCACACTGCATGCTGAGAGTGATGGCAGGGAACCAAGTGGAATAAAAGATTCTGACCTAGAGGATATTTTTTAAAACACTCTCATTGAACGTGTTCCCTTTACTGATGCAATATAGTAGGATCATCCATTGACTGGATAACAGCCAAAGAAGGAAGAGTATTAAATGTTCCATGCGTTCAAGTCATTTTTTCAATAATTGTGTTCCACTAGTGAGCCGCTCTCATCAGCCAGAAGGGACATCTGTTGAAATGGTGAAAACCGTGTCCCTGTTGTGTTTAGGACCATCCTCCATCCATTATATTTTCCTGTGGTATATTGAAATATTAAAGGAGTTATTCCAGGGAAGCAAATTTGACTGAAAACTCTTTTTGAAATGATTATCAAAATTAAAAAAGAAAAAAAAATACATTATGGTTCTGAGGGGTAATTAACTCAGAGAAAAACTTAGGTTATTTTCTTCTGCTATATGCTGACTTTTAACTCCATTACAATTTTAGAAGTTAGAAAGTAATAGGACCACAATCAGTGCTGCTTAGTGAGTGGTAAGATTAGGGTACTCTTTCTAGGAAAGAAAAAAAAAGCAAAACTTTGTCCAGATGAGAAAAGCAGTGCGTTAGGAGACTCTCTTCATGTTTGTGAGGCATTTGATGTTTGTGTCTCCTGGCTAGTTCACTGTTGCTGCCCATCAAGAATAGATCCCCAAGCTTTCTGTTCTTCAGAATTTCTTGCACTTTTGAGATGAAAAACTTGGATTTTCCATAACTATTTCAGGTTTTATTTCTTAGTTATAATTTGAAAACATCAAAATCTCACACGGGATATGTGAAAACATTGCATGGAACTTGAGAGTAATACTATAAACAAATCCATTGCCAAGAACTTACTGTCATGTTACAAACACAGAATTAATAACCTGTACCAAGACCACATATGCTATTCATCAAGATTTTCCTCTGAGACTCTGTTCTTTCTGTCCTGTCCTCACATTACTGAAGAATTTTAGAAACTGGAAAAAAAAAAGTCTCACATTATTTTATTTTTGGAAGTACTCTTGAGAATTTGTAACCTTGGCAAAGGTTAGTCACCTTCAGCCATTTTCTTTCCAGGGCTCATGGAAATCTCTGGTGAGCAGGCCTGTTTTGCATTTGTCTTTTCTTTACTTGAAAGACTAGCAAACACAACTGTCTTTGTTTATCTCACATCTGAAAGAAATCAGTGTGCAAGTTTTTATGTTATTGCTCAGCTTTAATAACATGATTTCTCTGTGCTTTGTCTAAATAAGATGTTTTCCTTGCCAAAGAAGTGAATAAAATTGTTGAAGGTGACAGATCATGTGATTATATAGGTACCAGAGGTTACATTTGACAGTCGGTTGGTTATATTTACCATTTTTCCTACTTTGGCAAATATTGATCTATCATTCACTGTTTAGATTAATTTGAATTTTTCGTAGATTTGTTAAAAATGTATGTTAGGAAGCGAGGCCAAGATGGCGGAGTAGCCAGATGCTTCCGGTGGACCCTCTTACAACAAAGACCCGAAAAAACAATTGATTAGATTATATATGGCAATCTGGGAGCCCTGAACATCAAAGGCAGAGTTGAGGAACTGGACTGAGTGGCAGGGGAGGGAGAGATGGTTCCAAAGCAGCAAGGAGTTGCCAGACCTGACCTGGTGAGAGCCTGAGCCCTTCAGGCCTGAGCAGCTCGTGGGTGAGCAGTGAGGCAGGCTTTCAGCTGTGATAGGGAGGCATGTTTCCCACACAGGAAGTGACCTAGTGCCAGAGAGTCTAAATGGCCACCCAGAACCAGTGAGAAGCAGCCCTCGATCCAGAGAAACATAAGTAATTATGTACGGCCTACCGCACGGATCAAAAATACCCTCCTTAGGGAAAAACCCCTTTCCCATTTACCTCCCCACTCCCTGCCTGCACTGGGTCCTGGACTGGCTTCAGCAATTGCCAAGTCCCCTGGGCTGGAAGTAGGATCCATCACACGGCCTGAGCCGTTCTCCCTGCCTTGGAGAGTGAACAAATTAACAAACAGGGAAAAAATAAACTGCTGGTCCCCTAAGCCAGGAACCCAGGGTAGGCACAGCTCCTTTGCCTAGAAACAGGCATAATGGATCCACAGACTTTAAGTGCCTTTCCACCTGCATAGACTTGTGTGGGCCCATCTCAAAAGTGTAGGCCCTCATTAGTGCATTACAACAGGGTATATACTGGAAGTCTAACTTCAACTGTTTCTGCTGTGAAGT
Source organism: Dugong dugon (assembly GCA_030035585.1). NCBI lineage: Eukaryota > Metazoa > Chordata > Mammalia > Sirenia > Dugongidae > Dugong > Dugong dugon. Next base: position 14,565,872 of record CM057465.1, read on the forward strand.
GGCAGGTTCTTGACATTTGACACTGCTCTGCCCATTAGGCAAGGTCTTCACCTACCCACATCAGGGGCCTGAGGACTGGTGGCTCCACCCATGCCACCTAGCCACCTGTGAGAGGGGCCCATGAATAGGAGGTGCCCCCAAGTCTTTACAGCCAACAGCATTAGGTGCTCATAGTCTGGCTGCAAAACCCACTCATCTACATGCTCTAGGGAACAGGGACACGCCTTCCTCCTGGACACTTGGGGACAGTTGTCAGCCCCCTGCCTTGCTCCGAGTGTGTACCCCTGCTGCAGCCAGATGCCTATGCCTACACCAGTCACCCATGCCTGTCTAGGACTGTAAAAGCCTACACCACACACTTGGTGGCTATGTACTTGGGCGCCTGAGTTGAATCCATACAGGAGGAGTGGGTGGACTCTTGAGCTCACATACCTAGTAACAGATCTAACCATGTGGTGACAGGACATTAGAGCTTCAAAGGTGCCAATAATCAAACTAGCTGATATGAGCAGCCTATTTGGGCATATCAAAACGAAACAAGAAGCTAGGACAAAGTAAGCAAACATAAAATAAATAAATATAATAACTTATTGACGGCTCAGGGACAACAGTCAATATCAAATCACATAAAGAGGCAAGCCATGATGGTTTCAGCAAGCTCCCAAAATAAAGAATCCTGAAATTTTCCAGAGGAGAAAAATTTCTTGGAATTACTGGAGGCAGAATACAAAAGATTAATATACAGAACTCTTCAAGAAATTAGAAAGGAAATTAAGCAAAACACAGAAAACGCAATAGAGGAAATTAAAAAGATTAGAGAGGACCATAATGTCAAATTTAACAGGCTGCAAGAATCCATAGAGAGACAGCAATCAGAAGTACAGAAGGTTAACAATAAAATGTCAGAATTAGACAACTCAATAGAAAGTCATAGGAGCAGAATTGAGGCAATGGAAGTCAGAATTAGTGAGACTGAAGATAAAGCACTTAAAACATTTATTTGAGGAAAAATCAGATAAAAGGATTTAAAAACATGAGAAAACCCTAAGAATTATGTGGGACTCTTATCAAGAGGAATAACCTACGAGTGATTGGAGTACCAGCACGGGGTGGGGATAACAGAAAATACAGAGAGAATTGTTGAAGATTTGTTGGCAGAAAACTTCCCTGATATCTTGAAAGATGACAAGATGTTTATCCAAGATGCTCATCAAATCCCACATAAGATAGATCCCAAAAGAAAGTCACCAAGACATATTATAATCAAACTTTCCAAAACCAAAGGTAAAGAGAGAATTTTAAGAGCTGCTAGGGATAATCGAAAAGTCATCTACAAAGGAGAGTCAATAAGAATAAGCTTGGACTACTCAGCTGAAACCATGAAGGCAAGAAGGCAATGGGATGACATATGTAAAGCCTTGAAGGAAAAAAATTGCCAGCCAAGAATTATATATCCAGTAAAACTGTCTCTCAAATATGATGGCAAAATTACGGCATTTCCAGATAAACGGAAGTTTAGGGAATTTGCAAAAACCAAAACAAAATTACAAGAAATACTAAAGGGAGTCTTCCAGTTAGAAAATCAGTAACATCAGATAACAACCCAAGACTAGAACACAGGACAGAGCAACCAGATATCAACCCAGATAGGGAAGTCCCAAAAGTAAATCAAAGCTAAAACACTGAAAATAGGGAAACAGATCTTAATATGTAAAAGATGACAGCATTAAAACAAAAAAGAGGGACTTAAAAAATGTAGACATAGACTTTACATATGGAGAGAAAGTCAAGGCGATGTAAAGAAATAAAAGACTGGTATAAACTTAGAAAAATAGGGGTAAATATTAAGGTAACCAGAAAGGAAACTAACAATCCTACAAGTCAAAATAAAAAACTAGAAAAATACAAAGACTCAGCAAACATAAAATCAACAACAATGAAAAAGATGAAAAGAAAATACATAAAGAAAAACGACTCAGCACAGAAAATTAAGTGGAACTAAGAAACCGTGAACAACACACACAAAAAAAAAATCAAAATGATAGCACTAAACTCATACCTATCAATAATTATGCTGAATGTAAATGGAGTAAATGCACCAATAAAGAGACAGAGAGTGGCACATTGGATAAAAAAACACAATCCATCGATACGCTGCCTACAGGAGACATACCTTAGACTTTAAGACACAAACAAAATGAAACTCAAAGGATGGAAAAAAAAATATCAAGCAAACAATACTCAAAAAAGAGCAGGAGTGGCAATATTATCTCTGACAAAATAGACTTTAAAGTAAAATCCACCACAAAGGATAAGGAAGGACACTACATAATGATTATAAAGGGTCAATACACCGGGAGGACATAACTATAATGAATATTTATACACCCAATGACAGGGCTCCAAAATAAATAAAACAAGCTCTTACAGCACTGAAAAGATAGATAGGCAGCTCCACAATAGTAGTAGGAGACTTCAACACACCCTTTTGATAAAGGACAGAATATCTAGAAAGAAGCCAAACAAAGACACGGAAAAGCTAAATGCTACAATCAACCAACCTGATCTCACAGACATATACCGAACACTGCACCCAACGGCAGCCAAGTATACTTTCTGTTCTAACGCACATGGAACATTCTTCAGAATAGACCACATATTAGGCCATAAAGCAAGCCTTAACAAAACCCAAAGCATTGAAATATTACAAAGCATCTTTTCTGACCATAAAGCCATAAAAGTAGAAATCAACAACAGAAAAAGCAAGAAAAAGATATTAAACACATGGAAACTGAACAACAACTTGCTCAAAACTACTGGGTTGTAGAAGAAATTAAGGACGGAATACAGAAATTCACAGGATTAAACGAGAATGAAACACATCCTACCAGAACCTTTGGGACACAGCAAAAGCAGTGCTCAAAGGTCAGATTATAAGAATAAATGCACACATCCAAAAAGAAGAAAGGGCCATAATCAAAACATTAACCCTACAATTGGAAAGAGAACAGCAAAAGAAGCACTCAGGAGCCAGAAAGAAAGGAAATAATAAGAATTAGAGCAGAATTAAATGAAATAGAGAATAGAAAAACAATTGAAAGAGTTAACAAGACCAAAAGCTGGTTCCTTGAAAAGATCAACAAAATTGATACAGAACTAGCCAAACTGATGAAAGAAAAACAGGAGAGGAAGCAGATAACCCATGTAAGAAATGAGACGGGTGATAGCACAACAGACCCAACTGAAATTAAAAGAATCATAACAGAATACCATGAAAAATTGTACTCTAAAAAATTTTAAAACCTAGAGGAAATGGATAAATTTCTAGAAACACACTACCTACCTAAACTAACACAAACAGAGGTAGAACAACTAAATAAACCTGTAACAAAAGAAGAGATTGAAAAGGTAATAAAAAACTACCAACAACAAGAACAAAAAGCCCTGGCCCGGATGTCTTCGCTGGAGAATTCTACCAAACTTTCAGAAAACAGTTAACACCACTACTACTAAAGGTATTTCAGAGCATAGAAAAGGATGGAATTCTCCCAATCTCATTCTATGAAGCCAGCATAACCGTGATATGAAAACCAGGTAAAGACACTACAAAAAAAGAAAATTACAGACCAATATCCCTCATGAACATTGATGCAAAAATCCTCAACAAAATTCTAGCCAATGGAATTCAGGAACATATCAAAAAAATAATTCGCCATGATCATGTGGGATTTATACCAGGTATGCAGGGATGGTTCAACATTAGAAAAACAATTAATGTCATCCATCACATAAATAAAACAAAAGACAAGAACCACATGATCTTATCAACCAATGCAGAAAAGGCATTTGAAAAAGTCCAAGGCCCATTCATGATAAAAACTCTTAACAAAATAGGAATAGTAGGGAAATTCCTCTATATAATTAAAGGCATTTATACAAAGCCAACAGCCAACATCATCCTAAATGGAGAGACTTTGAAAGCATTCACCTTGAGAATGGGAACCAGATAAGAATGCCCTTTATCACCACTCTTATTCAACATTGTGCTGGAGGTCCTTACCAGAGCAGTTAGGCTAGAAAAAGAAATATAGCACATCCTTATTGGTAGGGAAGAAGTCAAAGTATCTCTAGTTGCAAATGATATGATCTTATACACAGAAAACCCCAAAGAATCCACAAGAAAACTACTGGAACTAATAGAAGATTTCAGCAAAGTTTCAGGATACAAGATAAAAATACAAAAATCAGTTGGATTCCTTTACACCAACAAAAAGAACTTCAAAGAGGATATCACCACATCAATACCATTTACAATAGCTCCCAAGAAGATAAATACTTAGGAATACACCTAACCAGAGACTTAAAAGGTCTATACAATGAAAACTACAAGGTGCTACTGCAAGAAACCAAAAGAGACCTGCATAAGTGGAAAAACATACCTTGTTCATGGATAGGTAGACTCAAGATTGTGAAAATGTCAACTCTCCCCAATGCGATCTACAGATATAATGCAATCCCAATCCAAATTCCACCGGAATTTTTTACTGAGATAGAGAAACAAATCACCAACTTCATATGGAAAGGGAAGATGCCCCGAATAGGTAAAGCATTGCTCAAGAAGAAGAACAAAGTGGGAGGCCTCACACTACCTGATTTTAGAAACTATTATACCGCCATGGTAGTCAAAACAGCCTGGTACTAGTACAACAACAGATATATAGACCAATGAAACAGAATTGAGAATCCAGACATAAATTCATCCACCTATGAGCAGCTGATATCTGACAAAAGCCCAAAGTCCATTAATTGGGGAAAAGACAGTCTCTTTAACAATTGATGCTGGCATAACTGGATATCCATCAGCAAAAAACTGAAACAAGACCCGTACCTCACACCACGCACAAAAAGTAACTCAAAGTGAATCAAATACTTAAATATGAAATTGAAACTATAAAGATCATGAAAGAAAAAAATAGGGACAATGCTAGGAGCCCTAATACATGGCATAAACACAATATGAACCATAAGTAACAATGCACAAGCCCCAGAAGGGAGACTAGATAAATGGGAGTTCCTAAAAATCAAACATTTATGCTCATCAAAAGACTTCACCAAAAGAGTCAAAAGACAACCTACAGACTGCGAAAAAATTTTTGGCTACGACAAATCCAATCAGTGTCTAATCTCTAAAATCTACAAGATTCAGCCAAACCTCAACAACAAAAAGACAAATAACACAATTAGAAATGGGCAAAGGCTATGAACAGGCATCTTGCCAAAGAACATATTTAGTCGGCTAAAAGACACATGAAGAAATACTCATGATCATTAGCCATTGGAGAAAAGCAGATTAAAACTACAATCAGCTATCCTCTCACCCCAGCAAGGCTAGCATTAATCCAAAAAACACAAAATAATAAGTTTTGGAGAGGTTATGGAGAGACTGGAACACTTATACACTGATGGTGGGAATGTAAAATGGTACAACCACTTTGGAAATGGATTTGGCACTTCCTTAAAAAGCTAGAAATAGAAGTACCATACAATCCAGCTATCCACTCCTTGGAACATATCCTAGAGAAACGAGAGCCATCACACGAATAGGTAGATGCACACCCATGTTCATTGCAGCACTGTTCACAATAGCAAAAAGATGGAAACAACCTAGCTGCCCATCAACGGAAGTATTGATAAAAAAATTATGGTATATGCACACAACGGAATACAACACAAGGATAAAGAACAACTATGAAGCCGTGAAACATCTTGTAACATGGAGGAAGCTGGAGGTCATTATGCTGAGTGAATTTAGTCAGTCACAGAAAGACAAATATTGTATAAGACAAGTATTATAATAACTAAAGAAAAGGTTTAAACACAGCAGAAAAGCTTCTTTGATGGTTATGAGGGTGGGCAGGGAGGCTGAGGGTTATTTACTAACTAGATAGTTTATAAAAATTATCTTAGGTGAAGGGAAGGACAGCACACGCTATAGAGGAAGTCAGCACACCTGGACTAAACCAAAGTTAAGAACTTTCCTGAATACAGTCAAACACTTTGAGGTAGCAGGGGTAGGGGTCTGGGACCATGCTTTCAGGGGACATCTAGGTCAATTGGCATAACAAAGCTTATTAAGAAAATGTTCTTCATCCTGCTTTGGTGAGTGGCGTCTGGGGTCTTAAAAGCTTGCAAGCGGCCATCTAAGATGCATCAGTTGGTCCCAGCCACCTGGAGGAAAGGAGAATGAAGAACACCAAAGACAAAAGGAAAGTCTTTTCCCAAGAGACAGAAAGGGCCACATAAACCAGAGACTTCATCAGCCTGAGACCAGAAAAACTAGATGGTGCCGGGCTTCCACCAACGACCACCCTGACAGGGAACACAACAGAGAGTCCCTGATGGAGCAGGAGAAAGGTGAGGTGCAGAGCTCAAATTCTAGTAAGAAGACTAGACTTAATGGTCTGACCGAGACTGGAGGAACCCCAGAAAGCATAGCCCCTGGATTCTCTGTCAGCCCAGACCTAAAACAATTTCCGAGACAACTCTTCAGACAGGGATTGGACTTGACTGTGGGGCATAAAGTGATACTCGTGAGGAGTGTGCCTGTTAGCTCTAGTAAATACAAGAGACTAAATGGGCAGCTTCTGTCCGGAGGTGAGATGGGAAGGCAGAGAGGGTTAGGAGCTGGTTGAATGGACGTGGGGAATCAAGGGTGGAAAGGAGGAGTGTGCTGTCACAGTATGGGGAGAGCAATTAGAATTACATATCAATGTATGTATAAATTTTTGTATGGGAAAAAATTTAAAAAATGAAAAAAAAAGTATATTAAACCAAAACCAAACCTGTTGCTGTCGAGTGGATTCCAACTCGTATTGACGCTATAGGACAGAGTAGAACTGCCCTATATGGTTTCCAAGGCTGTAATCTTTACAGAGGCAGAGTGGCTTGTAGGTTCCAACTGCCGACCTTTGGGTTAGCAGCTGGGTGCTTAACCACTGTGCCACCATGGCTCCCTTGAAGTAGTTCAGTTGGAGAAATATCTTATGTGAAGAAAAATAAATTGTACATTTAGAAAGCAAATATATGAGTTGTAATTTGAGCTTTAAAACTTTTCTAATAGAGTCTGTAAACTTAATAGACCAGGATTTCTCACAATTGGATAATATTTAAGGATTTAATATTGTAATGACTGTAGCCAAAGTCACACAAAATAAGTACAAAATATATTATCAACACTCCTGCCGATTTTAATAAAGATATATCTTATGTTATTAAGTTGCGTTTCTGTTATCATAATTTTTACATACCAAGCTTATGTATATCTTTTCATTTCTCTTTTTAATTCATCTTAGAAAGTTTTATAGTAATACTAAGTAAAACATTTGTTATACATATTAGAGCTTTTTAAATTTAGCATTCTTGGAATAATACCACATTTTACTTAATATAGTTAATAATTTCTTTGCATAAAATTGTCTTATTGCAATGTTTGCATCCCCCACGTGTGTTAGTTTGTCGTACATAGTGTGGGGGCTTGCATGTTGCTGTGATGCTGGAAGCTATGCCACCGCTATTCAGATACCAGCAGGGTCACCCGTAGCGGACAGGTTTCAGCTGAGCTTCTAGATTTAAGACAGACTAGGAAGAAGGACCAGGCAGCCTACTTCTGAAAAGAATTAGCCAGTGAAAACCTTATGAATAGCAGCAGAACATTGTCTGATATAGTGCTGGAAGATGAACCCCCAAGTTGGAAGGCACTCAAAAGATGACTGGGGAAGAGCTACCTCCTCAAAGTAGAGTCAACCTTAAATGAAGTGGATGGAGTAAAGCTTTCGGGAACTTTGTTTGCTGATGTGGCACAACTCAAAATGAGAAGAAACAGCTGCAAACATCCATTAATAATCGGAAAGTGGAATGCATGAAGTATGAATCTAGGAAAACTGGAAATCATCAAAAATGAAATGGTGTGCATATACATCGATATCCTAAGCATTAGTGGGCTGAAATGGACTGGTATTGACCATTTTGAATCAGACAATCATATGGTCTACTATGCTAGGAATGACAACTTGAATGACGTTGCATTCATCGTCAAAAAGAACATCTCAAGATCTATCTTGAAGTACAACGCTGTCAGTGATAGGATAATATTCATATGCCTGCAAGGAAGACCAGTTAATATGACTATTATTTAAATTTACACACCAACCATTAAGGCCAAAGATGAAGAAATTGAAAATTTTTACTAGTTTCTGCAGTCTGAAATTGATCAAACATGCATTCAGGGTGCATTAATAATCACTGGTAATTGGAATGTGAACGTTGGAAACAAAGAAGGATTGGTAGTTGGAAAATATGGCCTTGGTGATAGAAACAATGATGGAGAGTGCATGCTAGAATTTTGCAAGACCAACAGCTTCTTCATTGGAAATACCTTTTTCGCCAACATAAGGAGCGACTATACATATGGACCTTGCCAGATAGAATACATAGGAATCAAATCGACTACATCTGTGGAAAAAGACAATGGAAAACCTCGATATCATCAGTCAGAACAAGGCCAGGAGCTGACTGCAGAACAGATTATCAATTGCTCAGATGCAAGTTCAAGTTGAAACTGAAGAAAATTAGAACAAGTCCAAGAGAACGAAAGTATGACCTTAAGTATATCCCACCTGAATTTAGAAACCATCTGAAGAATAGATTTGACACGTTGAACATTAATGACTGAAGATCAGACAGGTTGTGGAATGCCATCAAGGACATCATACATGCAGAAAGCAAGAGGTCATTAAAAAGACAGGAAAGAAAGAAAAGACCAAAAGGGATTTCAGAAGAGACTTTGAAACTTGCTCTTGAATGTCCAGTAGCTAAAGCAAAAGGAAGAAATGATGAAGCAAAAGAACTGAATAGATTTCAAAGGGCTGCTTGAGAAGACAAAGTAAAGTATTATAATGACATGTGCAAAGAGCTGGAGACAGAAAACCAAAAGGGAAGAGCACGCTTGGCGTTTCTCAAGCTAAAAGAACTGAAGAAAAGATTCAAACCTTGAGTTACAATAGTGAAGAATTCTATGGGAAAAATATTAAACAGGAAGTATCAAAAGAAGATGGAAGGAATACACAGTCATTATACCAAAAAGAGTTGGTTGACATTCAACCGTTTCAAGAGTTAGCATATGATTAGGAACTGATGGTACTGAAGGAAGAACTCCAAGCTGCACTGAAGGCATTGGCGAAAGCAAGGCTCCAGGAATTGATAGAATATCAATTGAGATGTTTCAACAAACAGATGCAGTGCTGGAAGTGCTCACTAGTCTATGCCAAGAAATTTGGAAGACAGCTATTGAAAGAGATCCGTATTTATGCTTGTTCCCAAGAAAGGTGATCCAACCTAATTCAGAAATTATCCAACAACATCATTAATATCACACACAAGTAAAATTTTGCTGAAGATCATTCAAAAGTGGCTGCAGCAGTATATCAACAGGGAACTGCCAGAAATTCAGGCCGGATTCAGAAGAGGACATGGATCCAGGGATATCATCGCTGATGTCAGATGGTTCTTGGCTGAAATCAGAGAATACCAGAAAGATGTTTGCCTGTGTTTTATTGACTGTGCAAAGTCATTCGACTGTGTGGATCATAACAAGTTATGGATAACATTGTGAAGAATGGGAATTCCAGAACACTTAATTGTGCTCATGAAGAACCTGTACGTAGATCCAAGAGGCAGTTGTTCAGACAGAACAAGGGGATACTGTGTGGTTTAAAGTCATGAAAGATGTGCATCAGGATTGTATCCTTTCATCATACTTTTTCAATCTGTATGCTGAGAAAACAATCCAAGAAGCTGGACTATATGAAGAAGAATGGAGTATCAGGATTGGAGGAAGACTCATTAACAACCTTCATTATACAGATGACACAACCTTGCTTGCTGAAAGTGAAGAGGACTTGAAGCACTTACTGATGAAGATCAAAGACTACAGCCTTCAGTATGGATTACACCTCATCAGAAAGAAAGCAAAAATCCTCACAACTGGACCAATGAGTAACATCATGATAAATGGAGAAAAGATTGAAGTTGTCAAGGATTTCGTTTTACTTGGATCCACAATCAACACCCATGGAAGCAGCAGTCAAAAAAATCAAAAGACACATTGCATTGGGCAAATCTGTTGCAAAAGAACTCTTCAAAGTGTTGAAAAACAAAATGTCACCTTGAAGACTGAGGTGCGTCTGAAGCAAAGCATGGTATTTTCAATTGCATCGTATGATATATGCATGTGAAAACTGGACAATGAATAAGGAAGACCGGAGAAGAATTGACACTTTGGAATTGTAGTGATGGTGAAGAATATTGAATATACCATGGACTGCGAAAAGAACAAACAAATCTGCCTTGGAAGTACAACCACAATTCTCCTTAGAAGCAAGGATGGCGAGACTACGTCTTACATAATTTGGACATGTTTTCAGGAGGGATCAGTCCCTGGAGAAGGACATCATGCTTGGTAAAATACAGGGTCGGCAAAAAAGAGGAAGGACTTCAACGAGATGGATTAACACAGTGGCTGCAGCAATGGGTTCAAGCATAATAAGGATTATGAGGATGGCACAGGACTGGGCAGTGATTTGTTCTGTTGTACATAGGGTCATGTTTAGTGCTCATCTCTAAATATTTTTGTATCTTTCACATGAGAAATCAAATGCTCCTCACCCACTGACCGTGGAGAGACTGGGCTGCCATCCAATGATGAGGAACCTGTACCTTGGGCCCAAATAAACTGGAGTTGGAATACAGCTCTGATATTTACCAGCTATGTGGCCTTATGCTAATAATCAAAACTCTGAGCCTCTGTGTTTTTATAAAGTATGGATTATAATGCTTATCTTATATGGTTTATAGAATGAGGTTAGGAAAAAAAAAAAAAAACTCTTGGGAGTCCCTGAATGGTGTAAATTGTTAAGCACTCCACTACAAACTGAAAGGTTGGTGGCTTGAGCCAACCTAGAGACACCTCAGAAGAAAGGCCTGGCATCTACTTCCAAAAGGTCACAGCCTTGAAAACCCTGTGCAGTACAGTTCTACTCTGACATGTGTAGGTTCACCATGAGAGAATGAGGTGATGTATATAAATAGTTTGGTAAAATGCCTACCTCAGATGAGAAACATTCAATAATGACAGTTCTTCATTTTTCCAAAGGTTATTCTGCTTTCTTCATACACAAAGATGGTACCACTGATCCAAATCAGATTCACCATCACACTTTAAGTTGGGGACCCTTGTGACAGAGGACATGTATTTACAGCATGGCTGGCAGTATTGGGAGCAGAGTGTATAAGCAGGCAACAAAATGAAACTAACCCCAAGGGATTCAACATACTGCCTTGGCCTCTTTGCTGCTGTTCCTAACCAACTGAGTTATCTAGTCTCAGGCTTGGTGAAGGTTCACTGGCACATTAATTTATATATTATAGTGCTTTTGCCATGTGTTCTATACATGATATTAAATCACATGATGGCAAATATGCTTGACAATGTAGCTACATCAACATCAGAAAAAGAACCAGAAGATTAAATTTAGCAGTTCAAATTGCCAGACTTGGTCACCTTCTTTGACCCATGATACAATTTAGCAACTAGTTTACTTTATACTGTGAAAAGTATGTACTAATTGTACCTGTCAAAGCAAGTTCTTCCAAGAGGGAGGGAAGGCTACCTTTCCCCTATTTGAGAGAAGAAAGAGGGAAGGGCAAAGCAGAGAGTCTCTTCACAAGAGTGTGCGAGTTTGCTTCTGGCTAAAAGTTAATGATCAGCTTTGCTCTTTTCTCAGTCCCAAGCCCTGAGAAAGTGACAAAGTCAAGTTCTGTCTCTTTTCAGGTAACTTTTGAATTATACAAGTTGTACTTATGTAGGGCTATATTTTAGATTACAGGTATGTGATTTGTTTTATTCCTTCAGGGTAACTGATTATATGTTCCAAGCTTATTTAAAGAACAAAGAAAATTGCTATACACGTTGGCTGATATAAAAGATTTTACTTTTGAGGTGAACAGAGTTAAGGCTAATGGAGGAGTCTGTGTTCTTATTAGGGAAAGATAATTTTCTCAATGTTTTTATAAAACTAACTATTGTGATTCTTAACCCTAATGGCTGAAAGATATATTGTTATTATTTCAAATAATATAGTACAGTGTAATGTCTGATTAGTAAGGAAAATTTTGATTGTATCTAGATTAGGAAATTTTTAAAGTTTGTTTTAACATTGAAATTTTGAAAATAAAATAGAATGTCTAATCACTAAAATTTTATTTGTACTTAGTGATATACAATAATATAAAAGATATTCTGGTTTTATTTTATGTCATTATATTTTATAAATATGCACCTTGCTTAAAAAATAGTAGAATAAATTTGCTTTTAATTTTTGTTTGATTGAGTTTTAAAATTTGTTTCCAAAACATTTGGGATTATGTTATGGCAAGATACAAAGTTATTATACAATTATATTTCAGTGGTGCTATCTGTATAATTTAGAAGGAATTAAAGGCATTGCTACTAAATTTTACAGTTTTCACAGCTGGTTTATGAAGTGAAAGTATCAGTTGTATACATTTACAGAGTAATAATGCTCTGCATTGAGTACCCAGCATCTGGAGACACAATGCCTAAATCACTGGAGTCACAAAATGGACTGATTTATAAGGAGAGTTTTGGTTCTTTGTAAAGTGTCTGTACATTTTTAGTCTTAGCAAGTATCCAAGGCCAGGAAAAATTGTATTGGTTGGATTTAGACTCCAGTGATAAAGACAAGTAAACATGAAAAGCTAAATGTTATTGTAGTCCATTTGCAGTTCCCCATTTTTATTACTCTTGAACTGAAATTAGATGTTGGGCTATGATTGATGGTTTTCAATTGAGATTTGGAACTTGAAGGAACCTCAGATAACATTATATATTACATATGAGGAACTGAGTCCAGAGAGGGGAAGTAACTACAGTTATTGGGAGAGATGGGATCAGAATTAAAATCTCTACTGACTGGGAAAGAAATAAAGTTAATGACTTACTAGCCAATGTTCATGCTACTTTTAAAAGGGAAATAATAGTTGATTCCTTAATACGTTTCCACTTGGAGGTATAGGTAGATCAGCACTGGCTGTTAGGTTTAGGGGTGTAGTGATATTCCCCAGCTTCACCACTGGCTTGCTAACACTTGTTTATCCGTTTATTAGAATTTATATAATCCATCCCTTTTGTCTATATATGGATTTTCTTAGGTTTATTTAAGTTCTGTTTACAATAGGAGTTTCTCAAGGTTAGAGAGGAGAGTATTGCCGGTTGTCACTTTGATAAACACTAAAACTATACTGACAGGTTCGTAATTTAGAAGTTAAACATTTAGGTTGCTGAAGTTTCACTAGTCGGTGAAATTTAAAATGTGAGTAAAATCTAAATACGCAAATAAATGTGAAACATTAATTTAAAGTTTAAAACAATACGCAGATCTAAAAATAAAATAATTATTCAACTGATGATGATAAAAAAAGAAGTTTGAGACCCTAAAAAATTAAGACTGTAATTTTTAAAAGCTTTATGCATATTTCTACTGTTTTTAAGAGACTCTTCAATTCCCCTTTTACTATTAGGTATTTATGTTCAGAACCTGCCTTGTACATATTACTGTCTAGGTGCTACTCTCATTCACTGTGGTCATTGGATATTGGTATTTTCACACTTACTTCTCCGTTTCCTAATGAGAGTACCCAAATAGAGGGACAAGCAAAAAGGTTGTCTCTGTTCCTTTAGCCCATTATCAGATATTCCTCATGCATTGCTGCAAAGTTTACCAACACACACACTCAGCAGATTTATATATAAAAAAAAGAGAAACAAGATCTGGGTGCTTGCAAAGCTATAGTGAAGGTGTCAGAAAACCTAACTAAAAGTCCCAGTATCACAGTTAACTTACACTGCAAATCATGGGTAAATCACATAAGCTGTAAGAGTTAAGTGAGCTATCAATGGAATTACACCTGATTAGTGTATCATGTGAATTTGCATAAAACTTTATCTTATACTCTGTAACACCTTATTGACTGATATTGCTTTAATTATTAATAGTACTGATAATATAACAGAAAAGATATGGAGAAGCACTTGCTTTTTGTTTGTCCTTTTTTTTTTTTTTTAAGATAAAAGATAGTTGGCTGGCAATTTGGCAACTGTCTGGTAAACCAATACTTCTTCCTTTTATCTTTTGCCTCCTCAGCCTTCTTTATTCTATGGCTTATTTTCAGTGTGATGTATGCTTTTCAGAGGCCTGGATCCATATATTATGCACCGTTGGTGTCTTCCACCAAACCAGATAGTTCCTTTAGATAACCTTTAGCATCATAACTGCTATTTGTATAGCTTTTCGCAGTTTACTGTGTACCTCTACATCTATTTCATTTTGACACTCAATGGCATGGTTCCATTGTTTCTGGCCGCCTGTTTGTGGACTTTGCTTGGCGGCAGCATGTTATCTATCTTGTGACTCTCACATCCCGTACGACCTTTACTTAGAGTGCTACTAGGCCAGTGTAGCACTTCATTTACTCAGTACTTGCAATGATATATGGAAAGGGTATAATGGAAGTGACTTTCTTGGTCTCTGCTCACCTGGAAGCCAGCATAAGTGATACCCTGTGTCGGGACGAGATTCTGGCACAAGTTCATTCGAGCACTTAGAACTAATCAGAATTCCGTGGAGTGAGGGTGAAGTTTCCCCGGCTTGATCAAGTTCTCCACAGCTGTTAGTGCTAAGAGCTTCAAACTTCCTAGTAAAATATGTTGAAGGTGACTGTAAAACAATCCGAATAAAGGGGGCTACTGGAATTTCCCAGTTACAGGACATGGGCCTGCCAACATGACCCATAACAGTGCCCTCTGTTTCCTTTACAAAGTTGTAATGCAACAGAAAAAAAAAAAAAATGTATTGACTTTCTTGCTCATTTTTCCCTAAGTGTAATGGAAAGCAAGTATAGAAGTATTTTATTTTTGATCATATAATATAAAGAAAATATGTATGAAGAAATCAGTATTCCTAGTGGGATTCTTTTAAAATACAGTAAAATCAAACAGCATTAGAAAAAATTCAGTTAAGATCACAGAGTAAGATATAAGTCAAAACAAAATAAACCAAAACAAAAAACAAAAAAAAACCCATTACCTTCTAGTCAATTCCAACTCATAGTGACCTTATAGCACAGAATAGAACTTCCCCATAGAGTTTCTAAGGCTGTGAGTTTTTATGGAAGCAGACTCCCACATCTTTTTCTCGTGGAGGGGCTGGTGGGTTCGAACTGCTGACCTTTCGGTTAGCAACCAATCGCTGTAACCACTGCGTCACCAGGGCTCTTCAGAATAAAATAATTCCTCATAAGTGGAAAAATCAAATTGCCAAATGCATTTGTAGTTGCTCAGTTGTCACAGCTACAGGAAAACGATGCCTATTAAACCATAGGTATAGAATTTGATTCTTTGAGTGCTAAATAATCTATTCTGATTTGTAGCTGCCGTTTGATCTGTTACTATGGAGAAGATACTTAGATGATCTATAGTATTGCACTATGAACATTTACTTTAAACATTTCCTTTCAGATTTTAGTAAATTCTCAAATGACTTTTTAAAAAACATACTTTCTTGATAATTCATGCACATATGCAAAATTCAAAATGTGTAAAATGGTATAGGTGAAAATTAAGTCTTTCTTTCATTCTTCTCTCTCAATCACGGTGTTACTTTCTCCAGAAAGTAGCAGCCATTTTTACCAGTGAGTATGTTTTTCTAGAGGTATTCTATATAAATCTGTACATATTCTACACATACTTTTTTGTTATTGTTGTATAATATAGAAATTATATTGGTTTTTCTGTACCTGACTTTTTCGTTTGGTAATACAGCTTAGAGGTTGTTCCATACCATAACTCTAGAGCCTCCCCATTCTTTTAAATGGCTACATAATACTCCGTAGGAGCCCTGGTGGCACAGTGGTTAAGAGCTACGGCTGCTAACCAAAAGGTCAGCAGTTCGAATCCACCAGCTGCTCCTTGGAAACCCTATGGGACAGTTCTACTGTGTAGGGTCTACCCTATTCAGTCCTATAGGGTTTCTATGAGTCAGAATCGACTGGACAGTAACGGGTTTGGTTTAATATTCCATTGCCTGGCCATATCATAATTTACTTAACCAGTTTCTTATTAATGAGCTGGTGTAAATTGTTTCCAATCTTTTGCTTTTACAAATGATGTTACAACAAATATCTTTGTACATATTTCATTTAACCAGGTATAAGTCTATTTCTAGAACAGATTCCTAGATGTGGCATTGCTGTGTTTATTTGGTAAGGTAGTTCAGAGAGAAATTGCTTTCCAGAAAAATATTTAGTCCCACCAATAATTTTTCCCAATATTTCTGCCCACATTACATTACCAAACTTTTATCTTTGCCAATCAGGTATGTTGAGAATGGTGTATCATTGTAAATTTAATTCTCATTTGTCTTATGTGTGATGCTGAGCGTATTTTCAAAAGTTTAATTATTACTTTCATTTCTTTTCCTGGTAACTTTCTTAGGTTTTGTCGTTTTGGTTTTTTTTTAATTGAGTTGTCATCTCCTTTTGGATTTATATCAGCTGACTTTTTTTAATGTTTTCTTCTCTTTTATGAAAAAAAATTTAATATTCGATGGTATTATAAACGTGTAGAAAATTACAGAGTACCTCTACTCAGCTTTCACCAATCTTCGCATTTTGTCATTGTTAGCTTTTCCTCTCTGACCTTGTCTACCACCCTTCTCCCCGTTACTTATTGTGCTCCAGACACACTGTTCTTCTTGCTTTTCTTAGAACATACCCGGCTTACTGTGGCCTCAGTGTTCTCTGCATGTGTTCTTCTCTTCACTAGGAACTTCTTTCTTCAGACATCTGTATCTCTCTTGCACTGTCAACCATTCCAAGTATTTGTTTAAAGGTCACTGTCTCAGTGAAGCCTTCGTGGACAGCCAAGTTTAGAATTGCACCATCCTTTCCCCAGTTCTCCATAGCTCCTTTTCCTGCCTTGTTATTCTCTATAGTAGTTACCATCATGTGAAATACTATGCATTTACTTATTTGTTTCTTCACTGCTTACTTCTCTAGGAATGTAAGCTCTGTGGTGGCAAGAATGTCTGTGTTGTTTCCTGCTTAGTTTCAGTGTCTAGAATAGTGTCTAGCACATAGTACATAATATATATTTTTGAATATATAAATATTACTTAGTTATTGAAGTACTAACCATTCACAGATACAGAAGACCCATGCTTTCCCCTACTCCTATTACTTCTCTTCTCCCTTTCCCTTTTCTCTATAAAAATGGCCTTGCTGAGTTTGAGGTTTATCATTCCCACTCATGGTTTTATGCTAGCGCTGTATACGCATGGTTCCACATGTAGCATATTATAAAGTTTTATGAGTTATTGGGCCTCATTTATTGGTATCACACTGATTTAGTCTTTTTTGCAACATGCTTTATATGCTCAATATTGTGTTTGAGATAATACAGTTCAGACATGTAGACTTAGCTCATTCGCTTTAACTTCCACATAATCCATTCTATGAAAATACATACTTTAATTATCCATTTTTATTTTGATGTCCACTTAAATTTTTTATAACTTTTTTTTACTCTTATATGCTGCGCTGCTATCAACATTGTTGTACATGTCTTCTTGTGCATGGATGTGCATTCTTAGGAGAGAAAATGGCTGATTTAAGGTATGCACAGTTTCAATAAGCAGTTCTCAAAGCATAGGAGAGTTCTCATTGCTCCACATCCTGTGCTTATTTAGAAACTATAGAAATCATGGCATTAATCGCGGGTTAGCTTCATTCAGTTTATTGTTGCAAAGTTCTACCTATGTCCCCTTGGATCCAGTGTTAAAAAAAAAAAAAAAAAAATTGTCCCAGGTGGTGATGGGCAGCAATTTTATTTTTTTCTTCCTCCATTCAAGAAGGGGTTGAGAGTGTAGAAGGCAGGCCCAGACCAGCACCTGGCTTGTATCGGTGAACCAGGCTTTCTCATTTCCCATCTTGCATGGAGCAGTAGGAGTCCCCTCTACTATGCAGGAGATGAGCTTCTAATTCACTGCTTGCTTCCAGTCCCAGATACCAGCAGGTGTACTGATAGCTGTCTCACCATACTGTTTTTATTCTGTTTCTAGTCAACGAAGATGTTTATTATTGTTGTTGTTGTTGTTATTTTGACAAGTTATTTAATTTGGTTTTCTCCTTTAACGTTTTGACTTTCATCACCGTGTGCTCATAGCATAGGGGTTATGTCTGAATGCAAATTTATGGAAATATCTTGACCTGTTAGCTGACTTAACTAAAGCAGGATAGCAAAATAATCAAGTCTGAAATTGTTGGCAATTCCGTATTGCCAGTTGCAATAAGATAGATTTGCTTTGGATTCTAATTGTGTAGACTATAAAATTGGCATTTTTATATAAAAGTCAAAGAGCCTGACTTGTATTCTTACCCAGATAGAAGGCCATGCCATCTCTGTACCAAGGTGGTTCTGCAAGAGTCTAAAGACTTTAATTCAAATGCAGTTTGGATCCAGTCAGCTATTTGAACAAAAGCTTTAATGAAAGGTTGAAATTCTACACTATAATGCGTAAAAGGGTTGACTTTAACTTGGGACATTTGTAGGCAGGAAGTTCCCATTTCTATCACCTCATAATATACCTTACAAGGCTCTTATAAAATATAGAATTTCGAACAGTGTACTAAGCATGGCAGGAGGAGTTTGCTACATGACATTTTTCCATATAATTATAACCTGTAGGATAGAATTTTTAGCATTTTAAATCTGTATGTAGAAGAATATATGCAAAAACATGAGTCAATTTTGGCATAACTAATATTGAGTTGTCCTTTCTGACAGTGATTGGCAAATAGATTCAGTTGTCTCTTGAGGCTAGTTCTGAAATATACTATAAGGCATATAAGATATGGTGACTTAGAATAAATACTGAAGATGAGAGTTCCATGATATTGAACAAAATTAAGTCCTAACTCAGCAAGATGATGCACTTTGTTACTTACCTACATTAAACAAGTTGCCAGTGAATATGATTTTGGTCCATTGGTAATCCAAGTATATTTACTTTTTTTTTTTTTTTATCAGTAATATGTTTTACATTAACAGTTAACACAGTTTCTTCTCTTTAGTGTAGGCCAATGAAAATCATACAAATAGGGAATAAGTGACTTATATAACCCAGGAGAACATTGGAAAAGATGAAGAAAACATCGCATTATGTATTTCTTACTCATAACAATGAACTTAATGTTGGAGTAATTTTATAAACATGAAACTGTGTGTTTCATTCTGTGTATCAGTTCTTTCTAGTGACTTCAGTCTCCATTGAACTTTGCTGGTGCATCATTGTTTTTATGACAGAAACAAAAAACCCATTGCCATCGAGTCGATTCTGACTCAGAACGACACTATAGGATAGAGTAGAACTGCCCCATAAGGTTTCCAAGGAGCAGTTGGTGGATTTGAACTGCTGACCTTTTGGTTATTAGCCAAGCTTTTAACCACTGTGCCACCAGGGCTCCAATATGACATAAAGGGAGAGTCAACTTTATCTGTTAGGTCTCTATGATATCTCTCTGCCAGGAACATATGTAAATATTCTTGTTGGATCATTCTTCTATTTTCTTGTCACTTGACTAAATCATGCTTGCCGTTCAAGACTCCATCAAAATATATTTATGATATCTTCAGGCTGGTTTAGTTTATTTCCTTCTACAATAGTTTTTACCACAGACCAGCTCTTCTCAACTAGAGAATTTTAATTTTTTTTTTTCTGACTTGTTATCTCCCTAAGGATTGTATACTCTGTGAAGTCACGTACTGTATCTTGTTCCTCAGCTGGACCCCTAGTCTTAGCACACTGGATGCCTTCCACATTGGAATTGTTTGATAAATACTTGTAAATTAAATGACGGAATGAAGGAAGCTTGGACTGGCAAAACTTTGAAGATCAAACTGTTATGGTGACTAGTAATCCATAAGATGATGTCAAGAAGAGGTCTGTGAACTTAGGTCACATATGAGCTAGTGCTGATATCTGAGTGGTCCAGTAAGGTGGAGAGAGTGATGGGAGTCTGCATAGTAGTGACACTTATTGTCAGGACAGTGGTGGTATATTTGTTGCTTGTAGGTTTGTTTAGGCCAAACCAGAATCGTAGCCAGCAATTTCAGCTCTCTTGAGTAAGGATTGTTGGATGGAAAATATGGTAAATAGGATGAGGCTAAGAGAAATAAAGCAGGATCTATGTTATAATTTAAAAAATAAAGGCTAGAATTTAGGTAAGGACCCCATCCATTGGGAACTGGAGTGGAAACCAGGAGTCAAGACGGAAACCATGTTACACAGATTGGGGCACATTTGGGAAGGCTGTGGCTCAGGTGACATTCAGATATCCCAAATCAGAATGGATGAGATGAGACAGAAGGATCAAATCCATACCCACCAGAGGGTCCAACTGCTAAAATACTGCTAGACTCAGTTCTAGTTGTCTCAGAGAGTGGCAGGGCTGAGCCTAAGCTTTCAGGTCATCTTATTTTTAACTGAGACTACCTGGGTCAGCAGGGGTAATGGTGGGACTAGGTCATGTGTTTCTCATTATCCATCAGGCTAGCTTGTGTTTCTTTACAGGGTCCCATAAACCCATTGCCGTTGAGTTGATTCTGACTCATAGCAACACTATAGAACAGAGTAGAACTGCCACATAGGGTTTCCAAGGCAGTAAATCTTTATGGATGCAGATTGCCATATCTTTCTCTCGCAGAGTCGGTGGTGGGTTTGAACCACCGACCTTTTCAGTTAGCAGCCAAGCACTTAAACACTGTGCCACCAGGGCTCTTCGTTTTTAGGGTAGTGATGACAAAGATCCCAAAAGCAGCAAGGAAGGGCAGTTCAAATAGACAAGTGCTTTTCAAGTATCTACTTGTGTCATATTTGCTGTTGTTCCACTGGCAATAGCAAGTCACATGACCAAACCCAGAGTCAGTGCGAATGGAGAATATTTAAGAGATGGATCCAGGGAGGAGGCAGTGGTGGTTCAGTGAAAGAATTCTCACCTTCCATGCAGGATACGTGGGTTTGATTCCCAGTCAATGTACCTCATGTGCAGCCACCATCCATCAGTGGAGGGTTGCGTGTTGCTGTAATGCTGAACAAGTTTCAGGGGAACTTCCCAGACTAAGAGAGACTAGAAGGAAAAGACTGGTGATCTACTTCTGAAAATCAGCCAAAGAAAACTCTGTGGGTCACAACGGTTTGGTTCACAACCAATCCTGGCAATGGCACAGGACCAGGTGGTGTTTCGTTCCGTTGTGCATGGCTTCACCATGAGTTGGGTCCGAATCAACAGCAGCTAACAACAAGAAGAAGGAGGGGAATGATTTGTGACCTATTTTCTAATCTGCCATAATTGCTTCTCTATCTTTGAGTAAATATGATGTGTGATGTTTTAATAAAATTTGAGTAAACACACACACAAAAAAACCAAACCCGTTGCCGTCGAGTCGAATCCGACTCATAGCGACCCTATAGGACAGAATAGAGCTGCCCCATAGGGTTTTCAAAACTGTAATCTTTATGGAAGCAGACTGCCACATCTTTCTCCCGCAGAGTTGCTGGTGGATTCAGAGCTGCTGGTGGGTTCAAACTACCAGCCTTTCTGTTAGCAGCCAAGCACTTTAACCACTGCTCCACCAGGGTTGAATTATGCTTCTTTTGATATAAAACCATAACAAAGGTAACTTAAAAAAAAAAAAAGGAAGTGAAATCAAATATTCTGATGCTATTCCGAGCTTCCAGTATTACACATCACGCACTTATTAATGTTTTTCAGGAATATTATGTGTTTTAATAGTTTTATAGGCTATCTCATATTTCCCAATGGATATATATGTGAGACCAAATGACAATGCAGTATAAATATTCATTAAATCCACCTTCAGATAATCTGTTCAAAACTTAAAATTTGTATTCTTTCATTGCCAATTGACCTTCAGGCAAATTGTCCAGAAATTTATGAGGGTAGCATCATGAATATGTGTACCCAAGTGTCTCTTGGGTAAAACATGACTCATGGCTTTCTTCTTCTTGAAATGATTAATCCTCAAACCTGAAGTTGAAAGCAGACTCATTGTACAGATGGATGTTCTTAGTGACTAACATTTGACAGAGTTTGCTTCTGATTTATTATGTATCTGAATAAAAACAATTTACCTCATTTTTCTGGTATTTTTACTATGCTCTTTCACTAACTGGATTAAAAAATCAATTTTATTTTTATATTAAGGGTGTGTATTTTGAATAAAATAATCGTTTTAAATTAAACTTTTTTAAAAAAAAGTATAATTACAATGCATTCTTTAGTATGATGACATGATTTTTTTAATGTCAAGTATCTAGTAGCTCCTGGATTTATTTGAATTGTTCTTTGACAGTTAACCTAGTACTCATATGAAATCTATTTAGTAATTATTGGATTTTTATTACCATTTCTCTGTTTAACCATAGTAAATGTACTTGAAACACAATCAGAGACAATTTGGCACAGTCGCCATTAACTGAATGTGTAATTCCTGGAAAACAGAAAACAAATCACTTAAAAAAATTTTTTTTATTGTACTTTGGGTCAAAGTTCACAGAAGTAATTAGTTTCTCTTTAAACAGTTTAATACACAAATTGTTTCGTGACATTTGTTGCCAACCCCTCAATGTGTCAACATTCCCCACTTCTCCACCCCAGGTTCCCTGTTTCCATTTGTCCAGTTTTCCTGTCCCTTCCTGCCTTCTCGTCTGCTTTTGGGCTGGTGTGCCCATTAGTCTTGTATACGTGATTGAAATGCGAAGCACGTTCCTCACATGTGTTATTATTGTTGGCCCTATAAAACTGTTTAATCTTTGGATGAAGGGTAAACCTCAGGAGTGACTTCAGTACTGAGTTAAACGGGTGTTCAGGGGCCATACTCTTGGGATTTCTCCAGTCTCTGTCAGACCAGCAAGCCTGGTCTTTTTATTTTTTGTGAATTTGAATTTTGTTCTACATTTTTCTCCTGCTGTGTCCAGAACCTTCTATTGTGATTCCTGCCAGAGCAATTGGTGGTAGTAACGGGGCACCACCTAGTTGTCCTGGGCTTAGTCTGGTGGAGGTTGTGGTAGTAGTGGTCCATGAATCCTTTGTACTAGTCTTTCCCTTATATCTTTGGTTTTCTTCATTCTCCTTTGCTCTAGCTGGAATGGGACCAGTAGATGTATCTTAAACGGCCGCTCGCAGGCTTTTAAGACCCCTGACGCTATTCACCACAGTCGGATGTAGAATTTTATAGACTATGTTGTTCCAGTTGAGCTAGATGTCCCACAAGACCATTGTACCCAGCCCTCAGCCCAGTAACTCTGTCCCTCAGCATCTGGGTGTGTCTGTGAAGCTTCTGTGACTTCACCCTGGTCAAGTTGTGCTGACTTCCCCAGTATGTGCACTGTTTTACCCTTCACCAAAGTTACCACTTATCTATTGTCTAGTATTTCCCTCTCCACCCTTCCCCTCCCTCGTAACCATCAAAGATTGTTTCTTTCTGTGTGGCAACATTTTCATGTTTTTGTACTAGTGGTCTCATACAGTATTTGTCCTTTTGTGATTGACTTATTTCAATCAGTATAAGGCCCTCCAGATTCATCCATGATGTGAGATGTTTCGCACATTTATCACTGTTCTTTATCATTGCGTAGTATTCAATTGTGTGTATGTACCATAGTTTGTTCATCCATTCATCTGTTGATGGGAACTTTGGTTGTTTCGTTCCTTTTTCTATTGTGAATAACGCTGCAATGAACATGGGTGTACATATGCGTATTCATGTGATGGCTCTTATTTCTCTAGGATATATTCCTAGGAGTAGGATTGCTGGATTGTATGGTATTTCTATTTCTAGCTTTTTAAGGAAGTGCTATATTGTTTTTCAGCATGGTTGTATAAATTACTTTTTTGAATCCTCAGGAGCACTTTGAATTATCATAAGGTTCTGAATTTATATTTTTCCTAAGAATTGAAGAATGCCACATTATAGAAGGAAACAAAAAGCAAGAAAAAATGAAGCAAGGAAAGATAATACATAATTCCTTTCTATCACATTCTCATCTACTAAGTAGGCAAAGGAATATTGTTGCTTTTTTCTATACTATCATTGTACAAAAGTTTTAAGTAAAATTTACATAAGTTAGAAAGCATATTAATATAATGAATATCCTGCAGCCTCCCATCCAACTGAAGAATTTACTAGAACATCACCTAAAATGATCTCTTTATTTCTCACCTTTTTTCTCCTACCCCCACGCCTGCCCAAGTTAACCGTTATTCTAAACTTTGTGTGTGTTTTAATGCTGTCTTTAGTATTTTCCCTTATACAGTAAACCTGCGAAAGCCAGAAACTGTGTAAGGCGGAAACTTGTTAGAGAAGGAAATTCAAGTATTTTCCACTAAATGAGTGATAGAAAACTGATAAGACTGTGACCTATCAAAGGTGGAAAACTTGCGAGACCCAGAAAAACAAGACAGTCCCATCGAGTTCCGGCACTCACAGGTTTCACTGTAATAGAAAGATTGACTAAAGAATTGTGAGTTTTGTGATACTTTGAATTTATAAAGCAATCTGGGAAGAGAACTTGGGATTCTGGTTTTTTCATAAATACATTTTGCTTTCTAATAAAAGAATAAAACTGGAAAAACCAAACTGGAAAAACTTGGATATGCATAGTACAGATTTCTTTAATGAATTCTAAACACTTCTATCCATATACTTATTAGCAAAGTCAGTTGTAATATTTATAAGTTATTCCAAACTGGATCTCATTCCAAACTAAACGTGACATATTTTTCTTGCCTCAGTTCATCTCACTGAATGGTTACAGTTAGTCCCTTAGGTCAAATACCTGTTTCATCCTTAATTCACCTTTTCTTCACCGTGTTCTTATCCCCCACCTTTCCAGGTAGACACAAGGTTCTGCTTCCTTAATAGCTTTTGAATCTTAATTCCTTCTCTTTGTCCCAAGGCTTCTGCCCTATCATAGCTCTTCTGTATCACTGTATTGAATCTAACTAGCTTATTAATAGGTCTTCTATCTACATTCAAATATCTTTTCTACTTTATTTCTCGGCTTAATTTTTAAAGTACAAACTAAATAAGTCATTCCCTTGCTCAAAAATCAGAACATAGATTCCAAAGCCTTAAGGTGAATGGACTATGTGCCTTTCCATCCTCATTTCTCTCCAACTAAAAAATCGTCCCATGATATCTCTTGCTTACAGAATATACCAACTTTGTTTTGCCACCTATTACCTACCACTCCCCATCTTGCCCCACCCCACAGTGAGAGTGAATCCCATCCATCTTTCAAGACTTTGCTGACTTAGTTCAGTGTGACTTTAACTCCTCTTGAAACAGTTCCTTGACTGTCACCATCTGGATTAAGTTTCTCTCCTCTAAGCCCCATAGAAATCTGAACGTACTCCTTTCATGACATTTATCATACCATGTTGTAATTGTCTACTTCATAATTTACCTCCTAGATTGTATTCTTTCATAGGTCAGGGACTGCATCTTTTGTCTTAATCATCTTTCTATTTCCAATGTCTGGCATAAAATTAGATACCCAGTAAAATGTTTGGTGAATAAAAGAAGGTTTGAAACAAGTAGACATGGAAACACAATGTTCTACCTCGATTTCATCATAAAGGCTGACTTAGAATGAAGGGAGAAGCTTGGTAAGCCCTTTGTCTAGGAATAAATACTCAGGGTTGCCACTTTGATTACCATCTCAGAGAGAGGCAGGATCTGTAATCGAGGACCAGCACAGTAAATACTCCATAAGCAATGGAACTCTTCTCCATATTTATCCTTTTTACTCTCCCATCTGTCTGCCAACAGTGATGAATTGTAATAACCTGAAAAAGAAAGGAGTTTTCTGCCTAACTTTAGAGGTGTCAAGGACAGGCAGAGTTAGGGAGACTATCTCATTTTGCAGCCAAGACTGCGAGAGTAGAACAACAAAGGATAGAGAGGCAAGGAACAAGAAGATTAGAAAGCAGGCTGAGTCCCTGGGACCCGTAGCCAAGAAAGAATGAAGCTGGGGGTAAGTGAGTTGATGCTGAGAGCTTCCAAGGGCCTTAGGTCTGAGCATTACAGAGCATGGGAGGCATTTTCCAATACAGTGTTGTCCAGATAATAGTTAACCATATTTGGAAAATAACTTTGGAATTTAGAGGAGGTTATTATATCTACTCTCGTTTATCTTAGGCTGAGAATAAAATATCTTGACTGTTACTGTATCTTAAATTGAGAAGAAGCCAGGGAGGAGAGAAAAAGTTTCTTCAACTTCTACTCTTTAAAAGTAAGTATAACAAAAATTTGTCCAGGCTTCATTTCACTTGGTCGTTGTAGTTATATTTGCAAATCCTTCTTTCTGTCCCTACCTCTGAATGGTTAGTCTCTATCATATTACCCTGCTTATATCCTTTATAAAACTGAAAACCAAACCCATTGCAATCAAGTTAATTCTGACTCGTAGTGACCCTGCAAGATAGAGTAGAATTGCCTCATAGAGTTTCCAAAGAATGCCTGGTGGATTCAAATTGCTGACCTTTTGGTTAGCAGCAGTAGCTCCTAACCACTATGCCGCCAGGGTTTCCATATTCTTTATACAAGGTATCAATTTATAATCAACTTGTTTGTATTGTATTTATAACTTTTACTGGTTCTCTCTTTCACTAAAATGTACACCTATGGGGTGGAATTTGTTTTGTTCAGCACTGTGGCCACTGTATTTGGCACATAGTAAGCTTTCAATTGATGTTTGTTGAACAAATGAGTGGATGACTAAAAATGGATTCAGGTTGATATTAATAAACCCAGTTATACTAACTCTTCACCCTTATCTGCCTTCGCAAGGACCTTGAATTCTCTGAAAAATTCCCCACTAAATATTTCTGGGGTCACATAGGCTCTGAGAGAAGTCTAATGAGTTTTTCCACTTCTGTTTTCTCTTTATGGCCAATGTTCTCATTGGAAAAACAAAACAATATTGCCTGTGTAAAGGGCCTTCTCTCCTAATGCTCCCGAAATAACCGATTACCAAATAGCCAAAACTAGGATGCCTTTTAAACTAAGTCCACTGAGTTGATCTTCACTTTGTCATCTGCAAACAATGATTCTAGCACCAGTGTCTATTATAGAATTGTGTGAGTAACTCCATATTAGAGTTATCCTTTTATCTTTTAGTGCTAGTATATATATAATTGAAGGAGCCCTGGTGGTGTGGTGGTTAAAGCGCTTGGCTGCTAACTGAGAGGTTGGTGGTTTGAACCCACCAGCCGCTCCATGGGAGAAAGAGGTGGCAGTCTGCTTCCATAATGATTACATCATTGGAAACCCTATGAGGCAGTTCTGCTCTGTCCTGTAGGGTTGCTATGAGTCGAAATAGACTCGACAGCAGTGGATTTTGATTTGGATATATAATTGAATATACATAAAGTTCTTCATCTTGATGTCTAGAAGAAATGAACTATTATAAAAGAAATGATGTAAAGTTTTTCATATCCTGGCATGAAGTTGTTTACTTGGACTGAGATTACTGTGGTAGGCACTATAGAGAATACAGAGATGATTTATTCATGGTTTGTGATCTCAAGATGCTTACAGTCCAGGATGGGAGAGAGACATAAAAGATTTCAGAACCAAAATGCAGTATGGTATAATCAAGAAGCTTTGAGAGTTTACAGAAGGGGGATTTTTCTCTCTCAGGAATTATTAGAAATAATTTCGTGATTTTATAAAACAAAAAAGGCATTGCTTATTTGTGTGGAAGGATGGACGTGTTTTCATTATGTGACAATGCAGCAGGTTGGGTAAATGGAGGGAAGGTGGGCTTCTTAAAAAAAAACAAATAAACTTTCTGTGGTTCTGTGGTCAAACCCATCTGGGAGCTCTGCATTCTATAACTAGAGCAAACTGCAATTCATATTAACATTCTCATAACCGAGAAATTGTGATACAGATACACCGTTAAGCACAGAAATTTGTTCCATCTACTTAATTTCCATATAATACAAACTAACACCCAGGTGTTTCTTGATATAATGTTATGCAGTTTGAGTGAAATGTAGGGAATGGTGAAAAATGAGCAAGATTTAATGAAGCAAGATTTTGTAGTGCCTTGGATTTGACACTACAGGATGCCGTTGAAGATTTTTGAGTGGTAGAGTGGATCAATCTGAGGAGTGCTGTTGGGAGATTAATCCTGCTGGGGTACATTAGAGAGAGGCCGAGTGTGTAGAGGAGTGTGGGGGGCAAGGATGAGAAATCTAAAGTGAGACAATTGTTTAGAGCACTATTGCAGTTGTCTGTATGTAAGGTGAAAAATGTGTGAACCATGATTGTCAGAGGAAAAATGGAAAGAAAGATGCATTCAAGAGTTTATTAGAGAGGAATCACATATCAAAGAAAGGAAGAGAGAGAAATAACCCAGGGTTATTTAATAACTGATATTACAGTTCACAGAATTGGGAATTTAACATTTCAGTGAGGTGTCCATGTGAAAATGTCTAGAAAGCAATAAGAAATGAAGAATAAAAATATAAAAACGAAGAATTATAAAACAATTGTTGCAAGAGATAGAAAATTGGAACACCCCAAGAATAAAAGTGGTAGCTGAATATATCAAACCAAAAAACCAAACCCATTGCTGTCTTGTCGATTCTGACTCATAGTGATCCTATTATGTTAATATGCATTGCTGAATATCTACGGGTATGTAATATCATGGAGAGTATTATGGCTGTCTACGCAGTGCTTCCACCACATGTCTGTCAGTTGGTCGTACTGTGGAGGCTTGTGTATTGCTGTGATACTGGAAGCTTTGCCAACGGTATTTCAAATACCAGCAGCGTCACCCTTGGTGGACAGGCTTCAGCTGAGCTTTGAGATTAAGACAGACTAGGAAGAAGGACCTGGAAGTTACTTCTGAAAAAATTGGCCAGTGAAAATCTTATAAATAGTAGTGGAACATTGTCTGATACAGTCCTGAAGATGAGCCCCTCAGTTTGGAAGGCACTAAAAAGATGACTGGGGAAGAGCTGCTTCCTCAAAATACACTCAACCTTAATGACCTGGATGGAATCAAACTTTTGTGATCTTCATTTGCTGATGTGGCATGACTCAAATGAAAAGAAACTGCTGCAAGCATTCATTGATAATCTGAACATGGAATGTACGAAGTATGAATCTAGGAAAGTTGGAAGTTGTCAGAAATGAAATGGAACATTTGAAGATCGATATCCTAGGCATTAGTGAGCTGAAATAGATTGGTATTGGCCATTTTGAATCAGGTAATCATAAAGTCTACTATGCCGGGAATGACAAATTGAAGAAGAATTGTGTAGCCATTCATCATCAAAAAAAAAAAAAAAAAAAAAACAATTCAATATCTATCCTGAAGTACAATGCTGTCAGTGATAGGATAATATCCATACACCTATAAAGAAGACCAGTTAATACAATTATTATTCAAATTTACCCACCAACCACTAAGGTCAAAGATGAAGAAATTGAAGATTTTTGCCAACTTCTGCAGTCTGGAGTTGATCAAACATGCAATTGAGATGCATTGATAATTGCTGGTGATTGAAATGTGAAAGTTGCAAACAAAGAAGAAGTAACAGTAGTTTGGATATATGGCCTTGGTGATAGAAATGATACTGGAGATCACATGATAGAATTTTGCAAGACCAATGGCTTATTCATTGCAAATACCTTTTTCTCACTAACATAAATGGCTACTATACACGTGGACCTTGCCAGATGGATTTCACAGGAATCAAATTGATTACTTCTGTGGAAAGAGACAATGGAAAAGCTCAATATCATCATTCAGTTCAAGGCCAGAGGCTGACTATGGAACAGACCATCAGTTGTTCATATGCAATTTCAAGTTGAAGTTTCAGAAAATTAGAACAAGTCCAGGAGAGTCAAAGTATGACCTCGTGTATATCCCACCTGAATTTAGAGACCATCTCAAGAATAGACACATTGAACACTAATGACCTAAGACCAGACGAGTTGTGGGATGCCATCAAGGACATCATACATGAAGAAAGCAAGAGGTCATTAAAAAGACAGGAAAGAAAGAAAAGACCAAAATGGATGTCGGAAAAGACTCTGAAAATTGTCCTTGAACGTAGAGTAGCTAAATGAAAGGAAGAATGGATGAAGTAAAAGAGCTGAACAGAAGATTTCAAAGGGTGGCTCCAGAAGACAAAGTAGAGTATTATAATGAAATCAGTAAAGACCTGGAGATAGAAAACCAAAAGGGAAGAGTATGCTCTGCATTTCTCAAGCTGAAAGAACTGAAGAAAAATTCAAGCCTCAAGTTGCAATAGTGAAGGATTCTATGGGGAAAATATTAAATGCTGCAGGAAGCATCAAAGAAAATGGAAGGAGTACACAGAGTCACTATACCAAAAAGAAACGGTCAATGTTCAACCATTTCAGGAGGTAAAATATGATCAAGAACCTATGGTACTGAAGGAAAAAGTCCAAGCTGCACTGAAGACATTGGTGAAAAACAAGGCTCCAGGAACTGACGGAAAACTGATTGAGATGTTTCAACAAATGGATACGACACTGGAAGTGCTTACTCGTCTATGCCAAGAAATTTGGAAGACAGCTACCTGGCCAACTGACTGGAAGAGATCCATATTTGTACTGATTTGAAAGAAAGGTGATCCAACAGAATGCAAGAATTATTGAATAATGTCATTAATATCACACACAAGTAAAATTTTGCTGAAGATCATTCAAAAGTGACTGCAGCAGTACATTGACAGGGAACCGCCAGAAATTCAAGCCATATTCAGAAGAGGGCTTGGAACAAGGGATATCATTGCTGATGTCAGATAGATTATGGCTGAAAGCAGAGATTATCAGAAAGATGTTTACCAGTGTTTTATTTACTATGCAAAAGCATTCCACTGTGTAGATCATAACGAATTATGGATAACGTTGCAAAGAATGAGAATTCCAGAACACTCTATTGTGCTTATGAGGAACCTGTACTTAGACCAAGAGGCAGTCATTCAAACAGAACAAGGGGATACTGTGTGGCTTAACATCAGGTAAGGTGTACATCAGGGTTGCATCCTTTCACCATACTTAATCAATCTGTATGCTGAGTAAATAATCTGAGAAGCTTGAGTATATGAAGAAGAACATGGCATCAGGTTTGGAGGAAGACTCATTAACAACCTGTGATATTCAGATGACACAACTTGCTTGCTGAAAGTGAAGAGAACTTGAAGCACTTACTGATAAAGATCAAAGACCACAGCCTTCAGTATAGATTACACCTCAACATAAAACAAGAAAATCTCAAAACTGGACCAATAAACAATACCATGATAAATGGAGAAAATATAGAAGTTGTCAAGGATTTCACTTTACTCTGATCCACAATCAAGGCCCATGGAAGCAGCAGTCAAGAAATCAAACAATGCATTGCATTGGGTAAATCTGCTGCAAAAGACCTCTTTAAAGTTTTAAAAAGCAAAGATGTCGCTTTAAGGACTAAGGTGCGCCTAACCCAAGCCATGGTGTTTTCAATCACCTGATATGTATGTGAAACCTGGAATATGAATAAGCAAGACCTAAGAAGAATTGATGCCTTTGAGTTATGGTGTTGGCGAATATTGAATGTACTATTGACTGCCAGAAGAACAGACAAATTCGTCTTGGAAGAAATACACCCAGAATGCTTCTTAGAAGCAATGATGGCAAGACTTCATCTCACATACTTTGGACATGTTGTCAGGAAGGATCAGTCCCTAGAGAAGGACATCATGCTTGGTAAAGTAGAGGGTCAGAGAAAAAGAGGAAGACTCCCAAAGAGATGGATTGACACAGCAGCTGCAACAATGGGTTCAAGCGTAACAACTATTGTGAGGATGGTGCAAGACCAGGCAGTGTTTTGTTCTGTTGTACCTCGGGTCGCTATGGGTCATAACCGACTCCATGGTACCTAACAACAACAACACATGTAAAAAGAAGAAAGTCAACAGTATAACCTTCATGAGAAGTTACATATGTTAGACCTGAAGAGGAAATGTAGGCAGGGAAAAAGTTATAGTAATGTAGTGAGATGGAAGCTAAAGACTGCCCAGTGTCTTTGAATATTAGGAAATCATAGTTCATCTTCAAGAGAGATGTTATTTAGTCAAGCTTTGCAAAAGAAAGGCCGGAAACAAAGAATTAACAATGAGTAGGTGATGAGAAAATAGTGGCTACAAGGAAAAATGACCTTTTCGTGAAGTTTTGAAGTGAAGATGATGTCTGTTTTGTCACTTATTTGGGATTTTGGTATACATTCTGTTTTATATCATTCTTTTTCACTGAACATTATATCATAAATATTTCCCATGTTATGTAATTTTCATAACCATTTAATGTAAGTATTAATATTCTTTAAAGTGGATGACAATAATACTTCTCTTTCCCAAACTTGGTTGTTTAGGTTGTTCTCAGTTTTCCCATGATTGCCCAGAGGATGTGGAGGCAGGGGTCATAGAATCATGAGAGTAGCTGACAGAGTGTTGGGAGACAAAGAGATATGTCGTAGATAGAACCAAATATGTTCAAGATTCTAAAAAGTGCAGCAGTTCACAGGAAGCTTCCACCATCATGTGAGCAGAGGACTCAACAGATCACAGAAGCTTATCTTGGTATGAAATGGAAGACCATGTTTATCCATGCCTCTGGACAGATTCACTCACCTTGCTGTGGTACTATTTCTTTATCTTACCCCAAGGGTACTATATTTTATAGAAACTTCTAGGGGATTCTAGCATATTTCTGAGTCTGTATCCTTGGTATCAGGATAGCTTATGTGCTTTGTTTGTTTTTTCTTACTGGATTTTTTTAATGAGCATTTTAATGGAAAATTGGGAAAGATATTTTCTGGCCCATTCCTAGAAACATCTTATTTCTTAAACTCCACTTCCCTAGTGCCCATTAACACAGAGTTAAATCACTGCTTTCCAAATTGAGGAAATAAACAATACACCAGAAAATCTTTGAAGACTAAAGGCAATGTAAAAATTTCTTAAGTATAATTCCATTTTTCTCCTGGTTGACCAGAGAATGTCATTAAATATGAGAGATGAAAAGATATTATAAATGGATTTCCAGCTATGCTCCAAGGCATGTTAAACCTTCTAAGAGGAACCTCAACAGCCATTTCAGGGAAGGGATCAGGGGATGCTGATAAGCGGGGAGCCAGGCTTTCTGTTATCCCTCCCCCACAATAAACTAGAGTAGCTGGTTTGAATACTAGTATTCTGAGTAATTTTTGTTTGTGAAAGTATTCTGTGACTTTAAAAACTGTGAGAGGAAAAAAAAAAAAAATCAAACAACACTTACCTGTTGCCATCTTTCCTAAATGTGTAGTCATACTTTTTTTTTTGTGAGCTATGACTCTGGGAGAGAAGAGACTGCAAGTGTGCTAATAGATGAAACACTAAAATAAGTTTATCTCTAAAGAACATGAAAATATTTGTAAAAGTATGAATTGACTCTTTTTATCCAGACAAACCAGATTGCCTTACTGTTAATGCTATCTGCTTTACCAAGCCTGATATTCTTTTCTAGTGATTGGCCTTTCCTGATGAGGTGTCCAAAATAAGTAAGCTGAAATCTCACCATACTTGCTTCTTTGAGGGAGCATTCTGGTTGTATTTCTTCTAAGCCTGATTAATTAATTCTTCTGGCAGTCCATGATGTACTCAATATTCTTTGCCAGTACCACCATTTGAATGCCTCAATTCTTCATCTTCCTTTTTCATTGTCCAGCTTTTGCATGCATATGAGGTGATTGAAAAGACTATGGCTTTGGTCAGGAACACCTTAATCATCAAAGTGGCATCTTTGCTTTTTAAAACTTTAAAGAGCTCTTTTTCAGCAGATTTTACCCAATGCGAAACGTCATTTGATTTCTTGACTGCTGTTTCCATGGGCATTGATTGTTGAGCCAAGTAGAAGGAAATCGTTGCTAACTTCAGTTTCTTCTTTATGTATCATGATGTTGTTTATTAGACCAGTTGTGGGAATTCTCATTTTTTTTGCATTCAGGAGAAGTTCATACAGAAGGCTGTAGTCTTTGACTTTCATCAGTAAGTGCTTCAAATCTTCATTTTTGTCTATCAAGGTTGTTTCATCGGTGTATTTCATGTTATTAATGAGTCTTCCTCCAATCCTGATGCCACATTCTTCTTCATATAGTCCAGCTTCTTGGACTGTTTGCTCAGTATACAAATTGATTAAGTAAGGTGAAATGATACAACCCGACCCCATGTCTTTTTCAATTTTGAATCACTCAGGAGCCCCTTGTTTTATTCAAGTGACTGCCTCTTGATTCATGAACAGTACAAGTTTTGCATACATACAATTAAGTGTTCTGGAATTCCCATTATGTGTAACATTACCCATAATTTTTTATCATCCACACTCTTGAATGCTTTTGCATAGTTGATAAAACACAGGCAAATATTTTTGTGGTATTCTCTGCTTGGCCAAGATCCATCTGACAACTACAGTGATATCCCTTGTTCCACATCCTCTTTGGAATCTGGCTTGAACTTTTGGAAGTTCCTTGTGGACATACAGCTGTAGTTGTTTTTGAATTATCTTCAAAATTTTGTTAATATATGATATTAATGATATTGTTTGATGGATTTTCACATTCTGTTTGATTACCATTCTTTAGAATGGGCACAAATATAAATTTTTTCCAGCTGGTTGGCCAGGTAGCTATATTTTAAATTTCTTGACATAGACGAGTAAGGTCTTTCCAGTGTTGCGTCCTTTTGTTGGTATTTCCTTAATTTGTATTTCATCAGTTCCTGGAACCTTGTCTACCCCAGTGCCTTCAGTGCATTTTGAACTTCCGCATTCAGTACCAGCAGTTCTTGATCATATGCTGCCTCCTGAAATGGTTGAATGTTGATGAATTCTTTTTGGTACAGTGACTCTGTTATTCCTTCCATCTTCTTTTCACGCTTTCTGCGTCACTCAATTTTTTGCTTATAGAATCCTTCAATAATGCAACTCGAGGCTTGAATTTTCTCTTCAGTTCTTTCAGCTTGAGAAATGCAGATAATGTTCTTCCCTTTTGGTATCCTAACTCAGGGTCTTTGCACATCTCATCATAATATTTTACCTTGTCTTCTTGAGCCGCCCTTTGAAATCTTTTGTTCAGCTCTTTTACGTCATCATATCTTCTATTTACTTTAGCTACTCAGTGATTAAGAGCAAGTTTTAGAATTTCATATCTGCTTGTTAATTCAGAAGTAATAAAAATACACGTTTATAAGACATTCATTTCTCTTTCAGTCTTGTTAATCCAAGAATATTTTTTGGATACCTACTATTTCTGGAAATTAAGTGAAATAAGATATAGATCCTGTCCTTAAGAACAAGGGAGAGTGCCAAGTAAGTGGGATACACATGTCATATGATATACATGTTATGGTACATGTATGCACAGGGAGTTAGGTAGGATTGGGATCAAAGTCACATTTCAGAGATAGGGGAGGAGGTGGTGCTTACTTGTACCTTAACATATTAATAGAAGTTAGTCAGATAGAGTAAGACAGTGGTGAAGGACATTTCGTTAGAGGGAATAGCAGTTGAGATATGGAGTTGTAAAACATCATGATGGTTCAAGAAATGCAAATAGTTCATTACAATTATTGCAACTAACACGTCTAGATATGTTAGAGGAAGAGAATGGTATGGTGATTTTCTAATTTTAGGTGTGCATCAGAATCACCTGAAGGGCTTGTTAAAATACAATTTGCTGAGTCTCAGTCCCAGAGTGATATAATAAATCTGAAGTGGTGCCCAATAATCTACATTTCTAATAAGTTCCCAGGTAATGCTTATGTTGCTGAACTAGGACCATACTGTGGAGACTATTGGAAAAGACCAATAAGCAGAAGCCAGTTTCCGTTGGTTTGCTCCTGGCTACTAATTGAAAAGTTGGTGGTTCATACCCACTCAGTGGTACTATAGAAGAAAGGCCTGGAGAGCTACTCCATTAAGATTACAGCCAAGAAAATCCTATGGAACTCAGTTCTACCCTGTAACATGTCGGGTCGCCATGAGTTGGAATTGACCCAACAGCAACGGGTTTGGTTTTTTTAAGTATGATAAAAATTTAGCCATCAGGAAAAATCATTTTAAAAAGGGTATGGAAATTCCATGTTTAATACAAACAGAAGTACATGCTATAACTCACAATCAAGTTAACATTTAGGAAATATATTTATATTGATATCTTAAATTTTTTTCTTTTAGCATTTTTGTATTCTAAAGTCTTCAATAAGATAAAAACTCATTGTATAATAAAATAAGATGTAATACTTAAACATTGCAAAATATTTAAATTATACACAACCTATTTTTTCAATCCCACTTTTCAAAGGCATCTACTATAAATAGCTTCTTATGTATCCTTCTGGATAATATGTATTTGTATACAAATATAAGTGCCTAATTAGTCTTTATGTATGTACACTTTAAAATAAATGGGACCATATTTTTCTGTTCTACAGCCTACTATTTTTCATTTATTGTACCTTGAATGGA
Organism: Dugong dugon; assembly: GCA_030035585.1. NCBI lineage: Eukaryota > Metazoa > Chordata > Mammalia > Sirenia > Dugongidae > Dugong > Dugong dugon. The sequence goes on from CM057465.1 coordinate 14,602,677, forward strand.
GTCCCTGGGTAGCACAAATGGTTAAGCACTTAAGTACTAACTGAAAGGTTGGTGGTTTGAACCCACCCAGAGGCACCTCAGAAGACAGGCCTGGTGACCTGCTTCCAAAAAATCACAACCTAGAAAACCCTATGGAACAATTCTCCTCTGCACACATGAGGTCACCATGAGTTGGAACTGACTTGACAGCAACTAACTATAGCAACAACACCTTGAACAACGTTGCATATAAGCTCATATAGATTTACGTCATTCTTTTTAGAGTTGTGTAGTACTTTGTGATGAATGTGTTACAATTTAATTATCTATGTCCCTAGTGACTGTTTCAGTTTGTCAGAATTATAAGTGATATTTCCCTGTGTATGTAGCTTCGCATACTTGTGCAAATGTGCCTAAAAAAAAAAAAAATCCTTACAGTGGAAGTATGTGCTCATGGCTTTTATAAATGATGTCACCACTACTGCTTTCACCTAATTTAAAAGTATAGTTAATAGAAATTGGGGGAATTAGTTGGTATGGAAGCTCCATTTCCTATTGTTCATAGAGACTTATATACTGATTTCAAATATTACTCTTGATTTTCCCATTATAAAGACCTCTTTTGTTGGTATAACCTTATTAATTACTGGTTGGCATTCTCATAGTTCTTTCACCTACAGCCATAGTTTATATCTAAAAATAGGTTTCATGCTACTGATATTTTGTGGGCCATGCACTATTGATACAGCTCTTGTCTAGGTATCAAAGTAAATCAGTCAATAGGATTTAAAAGATGGTTCACTTTGGAGAATAAAATAGCCTCCCAGGATTAGATTCCAGTTTTAATTCAATTACATGTTGGAAAAGAAAAGATTTGGTTCAGTTTTATTCCTGTTGTAAAATTGGATGAGTTGTCACCTGAACTTAAACATTGCACATTCATTTGACATTGTTATATCCTTTTGTATAAGAAAGGAGACATAGCAAAAAGACTAGTCAGTTGTTCTTTAAGGAACATATTATTTCTTTTAGGTGACAACACAGCCCGCTTTATAAGCAGTATGTGAAGAAAATCTCATGCTGTATCAATAGGGCATCTAGAGGAATTTATGGTGAAGATGGTAGCCTCCTAACCTATATTGATTTCATTTGGGACTGTTTTGCTGGGCACCCTATTTCTGAACCATATTTTGAAACACAAACCTCTGGATGAAATAGACTGATTAAAGGCTTTATAAAATTGATGCATGCTTGTTTAGGGCCAGGAAGTTGGAAACGTGATTATTTGTGTATGAAGGACCAATTCTAATATTCTATGCAACGGAAATGAGAAAGAACTTTAGTTATCACACAAGAGTCTAGCTATTGACCATTGCTAGTAGTTTTTATTTCTCCTATATCCTATGTCTTCTTCTCCATAGATGACTAAACCTATATGTATCTCTAGAAGACAAGGAAAAGCTCTTGAGTTTCACTACATCCCACTACTTAAGTTGTTAAAAAGGCACTTGAAATAGCCAAATGTTTCAGTGGTTGTTAAGTCACTCTTTTGCTGGTAAAAATGATATATTGTAGTGTAGGTACTCAAAAACATAATAGAAGGGACACATGAAAATAAACTTTAATAATGATGAATTTCAAGACTTTGAATGGTAGTTGTGGTTTGCTGAATTCCGAAGCACAAGTATTTGAACAAGAACAAGACAAGTGAGGACATGCGCATGCTATGAAACGTGGAAGTTCACCCTAGAAATAACTGAAGGAGTATAGTTGTAAGCAGAAAGGGGAGCCTCCAAGTTGATGTGTTAAAGGGGAATCAGCAAGAGCAGGCTTAATAACAAGATGCTGGTCATGGTACCAATTGATCATCTACTGGACATTAAACTGGGAAAATCACTTTGTTCCTCTGATCCTTTATGGCTTCGTTTACAAAATATAGTTAAAAATACCACTTCCTCTTAGTTCATGGGGTTGTAAGAATCAAATAGTTGAATCTTTAGAAAGAAAATTCAAAGCTCAAGGGTATTGTTTATGTTTTAATGCACATTGTTATAAATAAAACCCATCATAAGACTTGTGGCATCTGTGGATTGCTGAGATACCAGGTAATCTGGTACCTCTAGCTAACTTTAGCTTTAGCTTTAAATATTAGCACTGCTTCTGCTGAGGGGAAGAAGCTTTATGTCCACCTGGACTTCAGTAAGCTGTCCCCCAAATAGTTGCTTTCTCAAATTCAAGGAAAGCCTTCCTATTTGCTTAAGAATCGTTGATATTCCATTGGCTTTTTTAGTCAGACACAAATTCTAAAACACTACCTTTCATTTTTAAAACTAAAGAACAATATGTGTCTTGCATGGCCATATCTCCTCCGCCCCTCTGAAAGTGTGTCCTCTTGCTTACTTTGGAAAAGCCATCAGGAAAAATCAAACGCTAGAGAAGGACGTCACGTTTAGTAAAGTAGAAGGTCATTGAAAATGAGGGAAACTCTTAATGAGGATGGACTGACAAAATAGCCTCAACAGTAGGCTCAAACATGTCAAAGATTACGGAGCTGGCACAGCACTGGGCAGCATTTCTTTCTGTTAGACATAATGAGTGGGAGCTGATTTGATGGCAGCTAAAAACAACATGGGTATATCTGCATAAATGTGTATAAAATATACTATGATAGTTTAATATGTGTAGAAAAATGGATGTAAAATAGTTTAATATAGATTTAACTTCCTCACAGAGGGTTCTGGGATTATTTGATGGTCTTTCATTAAAAGGGGTCCTGGATATGTGTTGATTTTTCTGGAAGAAAATTGGCCAGTCTGGTTCAGGCCCTGTGAAAAATTTGTGGAAATGTTGGTGAGCATTTAGAATTTGGACTTGTCAAGATCTTTGTTACGGCCCCCGTGCTAGCTTCCATAAACCAGGGTGATAATTAAGCATACATTGGAAGGTCAGAGCCAATTGTGAGGAATGACTCAGGCTTTTCTCTGAGGCTATGCCTGAATTTAGGGCAATTTCCTCTGCCAGAAGAAACTGACAGAAAATGCTTTTTTTTTTCCCCTTCAAAATAAAAAAGTTTCCTGCATTTAGATATGAGCCCTGGTGGCACAGTGGTTAAGAGCTATGGCTGCTAACCAAAAAGTTGGCAGTTCGACTCCACCAGCTACTCCTTAGACATCTCATGGGGCAGTTCTACTCTGTCCTATGGGGTCGCTATAGAATGAAGCTGCCATTCTTCAATTACTCAGTTAAAAAAAAAAAAAAAAAATCTGTAAAGGCTCCCAGGGCTCCTTCCTGGTGGGACCAGAGCTGACATGAGCCTTACCTTGCTGCTATTATCCCAGATGCAGAAGACTCACTTGGTGTGAGCTCTTCATTCCTAGTACAAGTTAAACTGTTTGTTCTAGCCTATCAGTTCCTCAGCTTTTATCCTGATTTTTCAATTCCTTTACTAGTCTTCATTCTTGTGCCCACCGTCAGTTTTGTCACTGGACTTGGCAACTAGATCACAGATTTTCTTCATTCACTCATACTTCTCCGATTTGACCTGGTGGCTGTGTTGCCTTCGGTTAACACTTTAGGATAGGCGATACCAGATGCAGGGCAGGCTACTGGTTTTTTAATTAACAGAGTTGAATTTTTCTCATCTTTAATTTAGGCAAGGGAAGCCATGGCCCACACAAAATAAACTCTAAGGACTAGATTTTATATACTCAAGGCTAGATTTAAGTTGAAATTAAGTCACTTGATGTATTAGGGAGATTTAGCATGTTTGTCACGTAGACTGATTAGGAAGTTTGAATTCTAAATGAGAAGGTCCCTAAAATGTGTTTTGTTTATTTTTAGCACCCAGTCTTGTTCAGTGAAAGACATGCATATTGTTGATAGTATTTCTTATACTATTAACATTTCTATTTTAAATGTTCTATTTCCATTGCTAATGGATATTTCATTTATTCAACTGAATGTTGGAGCCAATTACTTAAATGGGTATAGGAAATTATTTGAGTGATAGTCAACAAATGCTAATAAATTTTTCTCTGTCATAATGGTAGATATGTAATCTACTGTTATTTATATTTAAAAAAAAGATAGTCCCAGTTTACTGGGGTGAAATAGATAAAGCTAGTGGTTCTAAAGAGGCTTGTGAAATTCAATAATACATGTAATTCTTGTATTTATTTCTTTAGATAATCCAGAGTCAGCTCTACCCTCACTTCCTCTGTGTTTCCTTCAAATATCCTACTTCAAGGAATAGTGACTAGGCTTAAAGATTTTACTCACACTCAAGACATCTGTTCAAGTGGACATCTGTCAGCAGGTAAAAATATACTTTTAACTCTTCTTTTTTATGTATATACCCATAAATAAAAGGAACAAGGCACAGAAGCCATAAGCTGCATCTGATATTGTAGAATTGTGCACAGGAAAACAAAATGAGGTCAATTAATATGTATTAATTGGATCTTGAGTGTTGGCCAACTCAAGAGTTGTTAATAAGGAAGAGGTGACATTCAGAAATGGGATTTTTTTAAGGACAATTGGTTCTGGCTCCGTTTTCCAATGATTTAGGTAAGAGAGAAGTTGATACTATATAGAAGAAACAAAATAGGTAGGAGTTTAGGAGTAAAGAGCTATTTAAGGGATAACTTGCAACCCAGAGTATGGAATTATAATTAAAATCAAGTAAATATACTAGAAAAAGACAATTAATTTTGCATGCTGATATAATAAATTAAAGTTATGAGCTATGAAAAAATAACAATATGAAAACTGAAGAAGATTAAGAAGAAAAAATGACTCAATCAGGTAATGCTTTTTTGAAGTCAAGGAAATTTAGGAAAGGAATTATGTGCAGCACCTGAGAAAATAGCTTGACATCCATAAGAAAGCAAGTATAATTCAAACTGTTGATAATTCAGATGACAAATATACGGTTTCAGACAATGCATACTAGGAAAACATAAGTTTAATAGTTGGTTAGAATCAGAGATTCTTAGATGATCTTCAAGGCCAATATCTAAAGACATGAGAAACAGTTGATTATCTATGGAAAGCTGAGGTGCAGGTCACAAACTGTTATCCAAAATTGTTAGAGAAAGAACTTTCATTAGCTAAAAGATGTCTGTGGAGATGATTAATGGCTAGTGGAGAAGAAAGTGTGTGGATGTGTTTAGGAGAAAGAAAAATGGGAGGGGTTCAAAGAAAGGGGATAGCAAATGTCATTATTTTACATTTTTACTCCTTACAGTTTCTGGTTTTTTTTTTTTTTTTTTTTCCAGTTCTTTTCTGGGTTTGAATCATGTATTCTTCATTTATTTGTATATACCTTAGTCAAATTACAGTCAGCAAATATTAGTTTACTTTAATGTTTGTTTAGGATGCATCTGGCTGACTGCTGCCATCTAAGGTCGACCTTGTCCCAGACACTATGCTGCAATTGCTACCAGCATTAGCCATGAAATCCCTATTCCTCTTTAGAAAACGCTGATAAAATGTCTGCCTCAAACAAATGTTTTTGTGGCCTAAGTTTTATTTCTGTTTATTTATTTATGACAAGACAGATAGCACAATAAGTAAAATAATTTTTTCCAAGTACAGTTGTTCACAACTATTTCTTCATCAACTTATTATTTACTAAACATACTAAGTACTCATTTATGCCAGTAACTATACTAGGAACTGGACTACAATGATCAACTTTTCATGGATTCTTATGGAAAGAACAGATATTGAAAAAAATCATTAGAAAACTTACCCGAAGTCAACAATATTATAGGTGATTCCAAAATATTTTTTTAAGAAGAATGGAGAATTTGGAGCAAAAATTATGTCTGCAGTATAGAAATATCTCCACAATCATTAAAAAATGGGAAGCAACAAGAGGCTATAGGATACCAGTAGATCACTAGGAAAGACTATGAAAGTATTGTTCCATTCCTTGGTTCAACTTGAATCAGAGGAAAATCCAGAGCTATAACTATCACTTAATGATGTCAGGGCAAACAAATAGTGGTTAAAGTAGAATGTGTATAACGTCTTCCTTAGAGAGCTGTATGATTCATATCTTTGTCATCAGTGGTTGGCCCACTGGCCAAGAAATTTGGAAGATAGCTACCTGGCCAACTGACTGGAAGAGATCCATACTTGTGCCCATTCTAAAGAAAGGTGATCCAACAGAATGCTGAAATTATCAAACAATGTCATTAATATCACATGCAAGTTAAATTTTGCTGATAATAATTCAAAAACGTTTGTAGCAGCACATCAACAGGGAACTGCCAGAAATTCACCCCAGATTCAGAAGAGGTGGAACGAGGGATATCATTGCTGATGTCATATGGATCTTGGCTGAAAGTAGAGAATACCAGAAAGATGTTTACCTGTTTTTTATTGACTATGCAAAGGCATTCCACTGTGTGGATCGTAACAAATTATGGATAACATGGGGAATAATGGGAATTTCAGAACGCTTAATTGTGCTCATGAAGAACCTGTACCTAGACCAAGAGGCAGAAGTTTAAACAGAACAAGAGGATACTGTGTGATTTAAAATCAGGAAAGGTGTGCATCAGGGTTATATTCTTTCACCATACTTATTCAATCTGTATGCTGAGCAAATATTCTGAGAAGCTGCACTATATGAAGACGAATGTTGCATTAGGACTGGAGGAAAACTCTTTAACAACCTGTGGTATGCTGATGACACAACCTTCGCTAGCTGAAAGTGAAGAGGACTTGAGGCACTTACTGATGAAGATCAAAGACTACAGCCTTCAGTATGGATTACACCTCAACATAAAACAAAAATTTTCATAACTAGACCATTAAGCAACATCATGATAACCAGAGAAAACTTTGAAATTGTCAAACATTTCGTTTTACTTGTATCCACAATCAATGCCTATGGAAGCAGCAGTCAAGAAATCAAAGGACCTATTGCATTTGGCAAATCTGCTGCAAAAGACCCCTTTAAAGTGATGAAAAGCAAAGATGTCACTTTGAGGATTAAGGTGTGCTTGACTCAAGCCATGATATTTTCATTGGCCTCATATGCATACGAAAGCTGAACAGTGAATAAGGAAGACTGAAGAAGAATTGATGCCTTTGGATTATGGTGTTGGTGAAGAATATTGAATATACCATGGACTGACAGAAGAACGAACAAATCTGTTTTGGAAGAAGTACAGCCGAAATACTCGTTAGAAGCAATGATGGCAAGACTTCATCTTATGTACTTTGGACACGTTATCAGGAGAGACCAGTCTCTGGAGAAGGCCATCATGCTTAGTAAAGTAGAGGGTCAGCAAAAAAGAAGAAGACCTTCAACGAGATGGATTGACACAGTAGCTGCAACAATGCGCTCAAACATAGCAATGATTGTGAGCATGACACAGGACCAGGCAGTGTTTTATTCTGTTGTACAGAGGGTTGTTATGATTCAGAACAGACTCCAGGGCACCTTGAAAGAATATGAGTCATATAATTTAAAGTAAGTATTTTAACCTTCAGTCCCTTTATCTGTTCATTGCAGATTATACTGATTTCTCTCCATGAATTACCGTAATAAAGTTAAGTTTTAAGTATATCTGCCAAAATAAACATAAAAAAGGAGTTACAGTAATGGTTTTCCACATTGTTCCTTTCATAGTACTTCTCATCATTTTAATATTTGTCCCTGTAAAACAGTGCTGTCTTTTTAAGGTTTATTTTTATAATTTTTTTCTATATGAGTTTCTGAAAGTAAGGCCCATAGATAGATATATTAGAAAACTTGAAGGTAGATAATATTTTCACTCAAAATCTAAAAAGTGCACGTAGATCACTGAAAATATCTTAGAAACAAGTTGACATTAAACAGAAATTAAACCTTTATCTCTGTTTTCATAGATACTTGCTTAGTTTTTCTGTAAGTTTTCTGAAGAAGTAGAAAAATTAGTTTTGTTTACTTATTTCAAACATTAGCAACAGAAAAATAATTCTTTTTTATCTGCATTTCTATTGAAAAATATCCACAAATGGAATGAGAACAGTAAAATGACGATATTGAGAAATAGTGGCTTATGGCATCTCAAAACTCAGCAAGCAGCATCACTCTGCAAAGAAACAATGATGTTAGGGAACCAATATATTTTTAATTTAATTCATTTGATTTCAAATACATTAAGCTCTACATGACGATTTTCTTTCCCAGAAAGTGGTTTCTCTATACCCTTAAAGTTATTTTGGTGTCCCTCAACATATACAAAAAGTAGGCTTCCTGTCCTCATCCCTCTCAACAAACACACCATCCATTTGATTGGAAGAATTTCATTGCTACATAAAATGCATAAAAATGTATCATTTATAAGATGAATAGGTAGGGCCAGCTTTGAAAGTGCATTAAAATTAATACCATAGACCCATGCAATTCCTTGGTGGAACAGTGGTTAAGAGCCATGGCTGCTAACCAGCTGCTCCTTAGAAACCCTGTGGGGCAGTTCTACCCTGTCCTATAGGGTCACTATGAGTCAGAATCGACTCGACAGCAATGGGTCTTTTTTTTTGGTTGTAGGTTTAGAAAACAGATCCAAATTGAAATATTTTTAAAAGTATTCTCAGTTACCAAAAGTGGAAAAATTCTAAAATATGCCTACGTATCACCTTATAATTCATTAAATTTAATACATCATCCATTTTAACTTTTTTATATAACATCTAAAAGGGGATGTTTTTAATTAAGGAAGAATTATGTTATTACTGATAGCAGCTCTGCCTTCTTTATGCTTACAAATAAGGTTGAGATAGCTATTATCTTTTGGTTGGTATTATGGTTCAGATCTAAATATTAACTTGCCTTAATTTTTGTTTCCATAAACAAATTAAATTCTTTCTCTTTAGCCCATAACAATCAAAATTATATACCTCACATCATTTTTTTTTTTTGGTAAACTATCTTATATAAATATAAGACTAGTACAAAAATACTCATGAAAAATCATATTGTAGTTATAACTGGAAAGTACTATTTTGGGGACTATCAAGAGCGACATACAGAATGGAATTATAGTTTAACTGTTGTTTCTTCTTTTTTTGTAATAGGTTACTGAATTTAAAAGAAAGAGGCAGAAATGCCACCACCAGGAGGAGGGACCCAACTTGAGTATACACCTCCTGATGGAGGATGGGGCTGGGTTGTTGTTGGAGCATCTTTTATCTCCATTGGATTTTCATATGCGTTCCCCAAGGCTGTCACAGTATTCTTCAAAGAAATTCAGGAAATATTCAACACTTCCTACAGTGAAATAGCGTGGATATCATCCATCATGCTGGCTGTTATGTACGCAGGAGGTAAGTTTCTTTGAAACAGATAGAATTCTGGATTAAGAAACAATTGGTCTTTGCCACAATGTTTTATGTACAATATCCTGGTATATTAAAGCTCTGTTTTTGTATTATAGTAACTTAAAACCAATTGAAAGTATGATTGGAATTGAATTTTTAATTGTTTTAGTAATTCAGCATCTTGAACTGTTGGTACTAACTCTAACCGGAGTATTTATTTGAATGAGTATTTATTTGCACAAATCAAGATTTACTAAACTTTGGAATGTCAAAGGGGGTACATTTTCATTTAGTTTGGAATAAATGGAATAAAGTCTACATGATACTAGCAGTATCATTTCCTACTCTTGCTATGGCTGTTAGAAATGCTTTCTTCTGAATGAGAAAGAAACTCAAGTTGCTGACAATTTACAAGCCTAGAAAACACTGCACCGTAAGCTGCAAAATTGGAGTGTTATGAAAATTTTGGTCCATTCAAGTTTAGGTGATAAAATCATTTATCTCTGTAGGAGATAAGTTAATTATGATAACTTTTTATTTAAATGGTTGCTGGACTACTATCTTGTTGCACTGCATGTTCAAATGAGGGTTTGATTCACGAGAGATAATGAATAAATCAAAGTACCATCTCAACTCTGAATTAAAAAAAAATCTAGTTAGTGCATTCTTATGTCACTTATCTTCTTTAAATCAATCTGAACAGTGGACCAGCCTGTCCTGTAGATTTTTTTTTTTTAAAGTCAAATTAGCAAACACACTATGCTAAATTTTTTACATGTTGCTGGAAAAAAAAAAAAAAAAGTAGCATAGCACCCTTATGAAAATACCTTGAGCCGGGAGGGAGCAGTTGGCAAACAAACGTAGAAGACGTGTGTTATTTGCATAAAATATGGTACTTAAAATTTTTGAGTTTTATTTTTCAAGTGGATATTTGACTTTAAGAGACATGTATAGACTCAGAATACAAGAACTTAAATAAATCATACAAATAATCTAATGCAATTTTTTAAAATTTTACAGATAAGGATAATGTGACTCACTGTGTCAGAGACATAGCATTAGTAGTGTTTGACAGTATTTACACTTGACCAGCACCTCTCTAACTACTGGTTATATGTGATATGATTTAATCATTTTAACAACCTGTGAAACAAGTATCATCTCTCCATTTCATAGCTGAGGAAATAAAGGGATGATACCTTTCCCAAGTCAAATAGCTCATTAATGGCAGAAAGAAATTAAGACTCTAAGCATTTAGTCACTACTCTCTTCTACCTTTCTCAAAACTCCCTCTTTACATGTAGACAGTGACAGAACCAGAAAGATCTAGGTCAGGCATTTTAAAGACCTGATTCATTGTTCTTTCCACTGTAATTTAGTAACTTGTCTGCTACCCCTACTATAGTCATTTGTTTTTGACATAATAATTATTCTTTAGGGTATCTTCTCTTTATTGTACTACCAAGGTAAAAATTCAATCATGCAATAATCTAGTTTGCTGTATGTATATGTGTGTGTGTGTGTGTTGTGTGTGTACATGTGTTAGTGTGTGTTTTTCACTTTGTATGTCAGTTATTTTCCATTAGTCTAGCATGTTTCTCTCTTACCCTTTTGCTTAGGTTAAACAGATACATTGTTCCTTCCATTAGCAAAAGGTATCTTTAAAATGTTATTTGGTCATGCCAATAAAAAAATTCACTTTTAAAACACTTCCTGAGATTCTTCTTTGGACAGTTTCTTTAAGGATTGTGGCTTAGTTACTTATGAAAATAGAAACAGTACATATTGTGCATCAGATCTTGCTCCTCTATTTCATGGGCCTGGTGTTCTTTAATAATACTTTGCTGAAGCAACACACAAAGTCATCCTGGCCTGAGTTCCAAATGTGCTAATGTTAAAATGTGTAGGTTTTTTTTTTTTCCCCTCCCTCTTAAATACAACTGAAACAGACTCCTCTAATGAATCCATATAGGTCCGCTGATTTTGGAATTCAGTTTCTATATATTTATAATTCTCTAGTGGACAGGCAGTTGACTAACTCATAAGCCAGACAGAAAGAAAGCTGTATAATTTTTTTTTTTTAGGTGAGTCAAGTCTTAATTGACTTTCTCTATTAGTTTTAAGCGATCAAAGTCCCAGTGGCTTAGGGCAATACAAGTTTATTTCTTGCTTAAGCAATATTTTATCTGGTAGCTACGCCATCACCTAAGGCTTTGTAGTGTTTCTTGAATCTTTTCCATCTGGCTAGACAAAAAATAAAGTGGGAGAAAGATCATATGGGATATTAGGAGCCAGGCCTGGAAGCATTATGCATTATTTCTAAATACATTTCACGGGTCAGACCTCTTATACTGCCCAATCTAGATGCAAGGTGGGGGATGCTGGGAAATGCAGGCTTCCTAGCCAGAAGAAAGGGAACTGGATAACACTCAACCAGTCCTAGACAGAGCTCAATACTCCAGCAGTCATTCTACAGCCAGCAAAAGCAGGATGTGTTTATACACTCACCATGATCATATGACTTCCACACCCTGGCTCTATCTCAAAAAAGGTTTAGAATGAATAATGATGTAATTAACTTTCTGAAACCATTGACTCTCAGTATCAAATTATAATAAATAAATACCCATAATGCATATTTAAGGAGGCCTGGTGGCAAAATCGTTAAGCGCTCAGCTGCTAACTGAAAGATTGGCAGTTCAAATCCACTAGCTGCTCTGCAAGAGAAAAGATCTGGCGCTATACTTCCATAAAGATTACAGCCTAGGAAACCCAATGGGGCCATTCTAATCATATTATTCTTACTCTTCTCTGCCTATTTTTAATTTATAAAGTATAAATTTGAAAAAGCAGACGAGAACTCTTGAAGTCCATCAAGAATATGGTAGCTTGTTATATTAGCTATTTATTCGGAAAAAAAATGCCTTAAAGTGTTTAAGGCAAAGGGTGAATAAAATGTGTCTAAATTAAAGGTTTACATAAATTTTTGTATCTGGTTTCAGGAAAGCAATGCTAGACACATGAAAATACATAGTATATAAAGTAATTGATGACAATAATATCTAGGTGAGATGCAAGTAAGCAGTTGGCCTAAAGTCCTTATTCATCAGGATGAGGCATTTCATATGTCATCTCTGGCCATGGAGAGAAGTCAGAAATTTGCAGAAATTCTGCTACTTTTTAGCCTTTTCCCTAAATCTGGAAAAGCAATTTCAAGCCTTTTACCTACTGGATAGAAATGTTACCACCTCCCATATCCACTGGTGAATGGAGATCTCATACACTTACATAGTTTGTTGGAAATAGCATCTTTGTCTTATCCTGATAATTATTTTTTAATCTTTTAACAAGAAATAGTTGGGGTGCAGATAATTTTTTGGGAAAATAATAACTATTTAGAACAAAAATCCTGATAGATATCCAAGACACAGATACGGGTCCTGTTATTCGCATTGCAGTGTGTTTTTCAAATGTGGTCCACCATGTGCTTCTGAATCATGGGTCTCTTGTTAAAAATGCAGAGTCCTGAGCCTTATCCCAAACTCACCCTTATTAAGTGAAAGGTTTTAACAAGCATCCCTGAAAACCACTTCACTTTGTGTACAGCATAGAGATTCACTGATGAAGAAAATCAATAGTTGATTTAGAAATATTTAATTTTCCTCTAATATTTGAAAGATCAATGTTTTTAGAGGCTTTTTAAGTTGATGATTATAAAATAAGCTCAAAGATCATAAGTGAAAAGGCGTATAGTTTACTGTAAAGCATAATGACTCTCTACCAAGTAACTGAAATAAATACTCTGTTCAACATAATGCTAATTATGTTAGCAGAGAGAACATCTAAGATCTGACATGTTCATTAAGGTTTAGCCCTCAACCTATTAATAACCACGGTGGGGTCAGTGGGTAAGAAGGAGTGTGTTCAGAGTCCTGTGGCCTCTGATGTCAGGGCTGGAATCTCTTTTAGTAATTAGTTGGCATCTGGGTCTTGGTAGCAAGGTATTATCTTCCCTTCTGATGTCTGAATTAAAAATGAAACTAATAAAATATATGCAGCAAGGGTGGAAAAGAATGAAAATTATGTTTATCTTTTACTTAATCCTTAGAATAATGGCATTACATTATAGCATCCCATCTGGCAGTCCATATGGTCTTCTGGAGTTGTGAATTTCAGCAAACAGGTCAAGCAGAGTGGTTATTCCATTAATAAAGTACTAAGTAGAAGTAAAAAACATTTTCTAGTTTAAATTTTCTACATGGATGGATATAGGGATTTACTTTACAAACAGTGATCACATAGGATTATCTTTTATTGCGCTATTAGTCTTTGTTACTCTATTGAATGATGATCTGAAAATGGTTAGCTACATAATCGCTGAATACAGAATTTGGTTGCCAGTCTCAGTGTGACTACTTCATCTTTTTTTTTTTTCCTTTTTGTAATATCTGTTCATACTTGGAAGAATCAGCCATTCAGGAGAGGAGAGTTGGCTTTGTCTCCATGGTAACTTATTCTTCTGTTTTATGTGAGCAGTGACTGCCATTTATGCTAAATTAAGGTGATGGTTTTATGATGGAAACTTCACACAGAGGATCAAGCTTTAGACCATAATCTTATCTTACTGGATGCCAAGCAACAAACGATTTTAGGCATACGAGATTGGTAGCTATAATATACAACATAATATACAATGAGTATTTTTCTATTTTTTTTCAAGGTTAAATAATCTCACTATATTATTTTGCTTTGTGCTCTAAATATTTTGCAGAATGAGGTAGATGTTTAAAATAATTTGTGTAGTACTGTATCTTAGCAGCAATTAAAAAAGAAGAATAAGCTCGTTTCATTCCTGTGTTTTAGATATGTGGGCTTTCATCTTAGCTTTAGAAAAATCATAAAGTACCAGGTACACTTGGACAGCCCTGTGTGAGTAGGCTGTGGACGTTTTATACTTTTGTCATGTTAAAAAACATTTTTTTTTTTTCATCTAGGAACATAGATATTGTTAAAGTTTTCCTAGGAAAATATGGTTCACTGTGGCAGAAACTATTACGCTCTCCATCTATCCGTATGCTCTTCTGTATTTCCCGACTTCCCTGCAGTTAGATTGAGGCCAGTTGACTAGTTCTGGCCAAAGAAATATGAGTGAAATGCCATGTATGATCCTCCTGACCAAGATAATGTACTCCTCCATTTCATTTCCCTCTTTTCTATTGCAACAACTTTGTTGCATCTGAGATGGCCACAAGGGGAATGTCCTTGGCTCACTTCCAGCTTTGAATGTCTAAAAAATAAATGTTTACTAAGCTTTGGAGTCCTGGTGGCACAGTGGTTAAGAGCTCAGCAGCTAACCAAAAGATCGGCAGTTCGAATCCACTAGTTGCTCCTTGGAAATCCTCTGGGGCAGTTCTTCTCAGTTCTATTAGGTAGCTTTGAGTCCAGATCCACTAGAACACAATGGGTTTCAAGCTGCAATTTGTTATGCAAAAGAACCTAGCCTACACTACTCAATGCAAACATGAAGGCTTAGATTATTGTGTGATTATAATATAAATTATGTGAATTATGACTGGGGACTAAAACAGACTACAGGATGGCCTTTGTTGACTTAGCTTATGTTTTGCATGAGAATGTTTGTATATGTGCTACTTTGTCAGATTTCTCAGAAAAGAGAAAGCCTCCAGCATGTCAAATGAAAAGGGAGTTGTAAGTGGATAGCAGCACTGCTAATTTTTATGGGAGTAAAAATAAGTGGCAGGCACTTCAAGGCACAGAAGTAGGGGTCGAATCATGCCCATGGAGCTTTCAGTGATTAAACTTCTCTTTGTCCCTCCCAAAACAGAAACAGAAGGAGGCAGGGGTCAAGGGCAGATCTCGTCTGCTCAGGCCTGCAACTGTTCTAGGAGATACTTACCTACCAAAAAAGAAACAAAAAAACCCATTGCTGTGGAGTCAATTCCAACTCATAGTGACCCTGTAGGACAGAGTAGAATTGCTCCATAGAGTTTCCATGGAATGGTTGGTGGATTTGATCTGCTGACCTTTTGGTTAGCTCGCTATAGCTCGTAACTATTGCACCACCAGGGCTCAGGGCTGATAATCCACTGCTAGTAATATTGGATTAATGCCAAGTGTTATTTTCAGTAGAAAATTTAAGAAAATTCTTTTCAAATCCTTGCTATGTGTGCATTAGACAGTGAATCTTTCACTTACTGATTTATAAAACCAACCTATTTTATTATTTAATGACCTAGCAAGAATAAGACTGTCTTCCCTGATTTTTGGCTTAAAATTCTCTTAAAATATGTCATTACATATTTTTTGCAGGTATGTTTTGGTTGTAAATGACAGAAGCCTGATTTAAACTTCCTGGTGGCGCAGTGGTTAAGAGCTTGGCTGCTAACCAAATGGTTGGCAGTTCAAATCCACCAGCTGCTCCTTGGAAACCCTATAGGGCAGTTCTACTCTGTCCTCTAGGGTCGCTATGGTTGGAATCGACTCGATGGCAATGAGTTTGGTTTTTTTGGTTTTAAGGTCTAAAGAGAAATGGTCGTGTATATAAATCAGAGGAGGAGCATAGGTTCCAGAGTCTTCCAGGTCAGTCAGCACCAGTGAGTGATTCTATTTGTCTGTTATATTGATGTTGCTCTCTCTCCTCTGTCCTTTGTTTATTCCTGAAGTGTAGCTTTGTTTATTTATTTTGATATTCTCCTCCGACACAGGGAAGATGGTTACCAGCATCTCAGTCTCCTATTTCAATATCAAATTTTATACTAGAGAGACTTGCCTCCTCTCCCCACCCCATACCTAAGTTATAATTTGACAAATTCTAGGGAAGATTGCTAGAGCCTGGTCAGCTTTGGATGTGCCCCAGCATGTGTGGATGAATGAATGGCTAACATTGGCAGCCTAAGGAGAACTATGTAGTTGAGAAAGTAAAGGAATAGTTCTCTAAAAGAAGGATGGGACTGTTCCCAGAGGAAGGAAGGTTTGTGAACAGATAAGACAGTAAGTATTCACTACTCTGCTCTTTTTAAATAGACTAATATGTTACCGTAAATTCTCATTATTTGCTGTAGTTATGTGTTATAAAGTCACCAAGAATACTCAATTAGTGAATATTGTGAATTTCCTAGGAGAAATAAAGGGTTAGATTCCTGTGAGCCTCTGGTTATAACATTTTTGTCAACAGATCAGTACATAGCCTTGTTTTATACCTGTTTGTGCTTAAAGACATTTTATTTAATATGTATTGTCAATTCATTAACATTGAACTCATAGCCAACACCACTGTAATTCCTGCTTGAATGAAACTTATCTAACATAAATATTTTTCTCTTTAAAGCACATCACAACCCTTTTGCACTTAGGAACACCAGACAGTACTTCAACACTATGCTTGAGAGCCATGTTAAAGGACAAAATCACCAACAGCACAAAAAATGAGGAAAACATGGCACTAAATCCACTACAAAAGGACGCTTGTTTATAGTGTAAGAGCTGAAACAAGATGGCAGAATGTTGCCTTATTCGACTTCAGCTGGGAACGTGCATGTTGGGTGATTCAAATTTTTGGCTGCTCTGCTCATGTCTGTTAGTGACCGCAGAAGTGCTGAGTATTGATTTTGGGGTCACAAATAAATTTTAGAGAGTAGGCAAATTTGCATATACAGACTCCACAAATAATGAGAATTGACTATATTTTCCAAGAATAAAGATGTGTTGGTTTTTTTTTTTTACCAATTATTCATAGGGAATATTTGCATTTTGATACTTTCTCTATTATTAGATAGACAGATAAATGTCAAAAAATGCATATACTGTATTTAGGAATTCTATTGCCTAATGGGATGTAATACTTAGTAGCCACCCAGAGGATCAATTGCATGAGTTGGCCCCTAGAATGAAACTTAGATATGGAAATTGTGGGTTCTCATGAGGGTTTATTAATGCCTTAATAGTCAATTGAGAGACAGAAGAGCATTTCAGTTAAAATCATGAGCTGTACAATAACAGACGTGAAATGTGGATTTTGCCACTTGGTTGTTTGGGCCACCCATTTGACCTCTGGGCCTTAGTTTCCTCATCTTTAAAATCATAAAGGTTAATAATATTTACTGCTCAGGGTTGTTGTCAGGAACAAACTATTACACTATATACACAGTACCAAGTTTGATGCCTAGGTGTTCAATTCAGGGTTGTTTATATTGCCATTGTTCTTGATGTTTGCCATTATGGAATGAAGTCACTGATTAGGAACAGGAAAATAGTAAATTTGATTAGAACTACCTGTGCCAATAAGGTTTGGAAACAAAGGGTAAAATCAAGAGTTAAACAAGTCAGTAAGCAATTCTAAAAGAAATTGAATAACCTCATTCATGTTTGTTATGGCATTTCCCTTTTGCCTTCTACTATTTCGGCAGTAGAGTGGACATTGATCATTCTTTCGGACTATTCTGTATCTTTGAAAATCTTTCCTAATTCATACAAAGTGAATACAGATTGGTACAGGTAGTTTGGAAGATAGTCTGGCAGTTTCTTACAAAGCTAAACATAGGTTTACCATATGATCCAGCAATTGTGCTTCTAGATATTTACCCAAATGCGTTGGAAGCATATGTCCACATGAAAACCTGCACATGAATGTTTATAGCAGCTTTATTATTTATAATTGCCCCAAATTGGAAGCAACCAAAATATCCTTCAATAAGTCAATGGATAAAAAAAAAAAAAAACAAACTGTGGTACATCCATACAGTGGGATATTATTCAATGATAAAAAGAAATAAGCTATCAATCCAGGAAAACACATGGAAGAACCTAAATTTACACTGTTGAGTGAAAGAAGCAAGTCTGAAAAAGCTACATACTGTATGGTTCCAACCATATGACATTCTGGAAAAGGCAAAACTATAGAGGCAATAAAATGATCACTGCTTGCCTGAGGATGGGGCAGGGGGATGAATAGATGAAGCACAGGGGAATTTTAGGGCAGTGAAAACTATTCTGTATGATACTATAATGGTGGACACATGATATTAAGCATTTTTTAAAGCCCATAGGACTGGACAACACAATGTGAACCCTAATGTAAAATGGACTTTAGTTAATAATGATGTATCAGTATTGGTTCATCTGTTGTAACAAATGTATCACAGGGATGCAAGATGTTGGTAATACAAGAAACAGTGTGCCGAGGGGAGCGGAAATACATGGGAATACTCAACACTTTCTCAACAATTTTCTGTAAACCTGAAAGCGCTTAAAAAAGACAGTCTATTTAAGGGAAAAAAAACTTTACTGTTTTCAGGTTATTCTCAACTTCATGATTCCCTACTTCCCCAAGGGGAAATCCAGAAATTCACTTTCCCAGGCTTCCTTGCATCTAGGCACAATGTAGCAGGGCCAGTTTTGATTCAGAAACTACTAATGTGAAGAAGCAAGCAAATGTTTCAAGGGGCTCCCTTGGACAAGATGGTTATAGATAACCCACGGTCCAAAAGGAGCCCAAAAAGAGTGCCAGTGTCTGCAGTCAGTGAGACTTGCGGTGCAGGCTGTGAGGTCTGTGGCCATCGGTGGCAATAGCAGCAATGTCACTACTGGGCATCAGTTTTACTCTGTGATTTGGACATTGTTCTGGTTTTGTAATATCCAAGCTTGGTTTTTTTGATCCTCCCTCATGTTCTGTAAGCTAGATTTTGTGCTTAATGAATGCTTTATTCTTTAGATTATTTTTTGTTATTTGCAACTAACAATCCTGATGGATATATGTGGGATTGTGCAAGTTCCTAAAAGGTCCTAATGAGGCCCAGTATGAAATATTTCCCTGAACTGCACTGGTTTATTTAAAAACTATCTCTGTGAATGTTTCTTTCCAAAGAAGGACCCTCCCTACGACTCCAAACATTTATCTTAAGTTTGAAGAATTTGCAGTGGTTCTTTTCAATCACTATAACTATTTTTAAAAGGTCTTGTAAAAATAGTAATTAAATTTCATATTTTCATATGCTATGACTGATTTATATTTTTTGGATTATGGCTGAGAATTGAAATTATAATTGAAATACCTCTTTGTTATAACAATAGTGACTTTGGCAGAGTAATTGCACTGTTCCTGAGAGGCTTTTCAATTATTAATCTAGATGGCTGTCCTTGAGCAATGATTTGCTCAGCTAGTAAGAATTGCATGTTGCAGAATGGGATTCGTGAGCCTGACCCCAAGATGAAGCCTTGGCTGTGGCAGGAACTCCAGTACTGTCCAATCGTTGCACCAGTATTTGCCTGTGACAATTGGAGTGATTAAATAAGCGTGTGGATGTGCCCAGACAATTCAGTGTCACAATTGGAGAGAAAACCTTTATGCTTTCATTCATTCATTTATTTATTCTCCAGATATATGCTGAACATCTTCAATGCTCAAAGCACTGACTGGATACTGGGAAAGCCACACTGAGCCATCAGACAAAGTCTACTTTCAGGGCATGAATTAATGAATTACACTTTTCCTTATTTAATTACAGTTATGGTGCATATTAAGAAAGAAACACACTGGGTGCCATGGAACTATGTAAAAAAAGCTATGGAAACAAAGGGTAAAGCAACAGTTAAACAAGTCAGTAAGCAATTCTAAAAGAAATTGAATAACCTCATTCATGTTTGTTATGGCGTTTCCCTTTTGCCTTCTACTATTTGGGCAGTAGGGTGGACACTGATCATTCTTTTGGACTATTCTCATAACTGAGTGATAGGAAATGTTTCTTTGAGATGAACTTGAAAGATTAGGATGCAACATTAATTAAGGGAAGGAAAGTCTTTGAGACAGAGGAAACAGCAAGTGCTAAAGCCGTGAAGTGGGAAGAGTTATGGAGAATTTCTAGTAGCCTAAAGGGCAAGAATGTGATTGAAGTACATATACGAGATGGAGGGGGTTGTATCTGATGGCCTAAAACCTACTGGAAATGATCATGGTCTACATATTGTGTGTCCACACAGACACATGAGACTCTGAGTATTCTCATATTCTTTGATGTATTTTAGGAGCACATTCGTTATCCAGAATCTGTTAAAATACTTACAGACTTTCTTTGATGGAATTGCTATATTTCTGATGCTGTATAAAAAGATCTGAAATCACCCAATTTTTTTTTTATTAGAGTTGTTTTATCTGTTATTTTTGAGAATGGGATAAGCCTGTAAAACCACAAAGCTAATTTACATCAGCATGGATAGAGATAAGCATTGGTTATCATCCTGAATTTTACTGAAGTGCTTCCTAAAGGGATACAACTTTCTCAAGCTGTCTTTTTTTAAGTAATAATACTAATATAATAATAACAACAATGCTTAGAAATCTTTCTAGTTGCTAGGGGGGCATTTGTGTAAAGCTCAGTTCCACTGTGGAGGCTTTGATGGATTCTTGAATACTGGTGCTGGACTACTGCTCCACAGCCTTGAATTATTCAGACTATAATGTGCTCTGCTTACTCTGGAAACCCTGGTGGTATAGTGGTTAGGTGCTATAGCTGCTAACCAAAATGTCAGCAGTTTGAATGCACCAGGCATTCCTTGGAAACTGTATGGGGCCGTTCTACTCTGTCCTATAGGGTCGCTCGGAACGAACTCGACTGCGGTGGATTTTTATGGGCTTACTCTGGGTATGTTTGTTGACTGTAGCATTCCATTCATTGATGTTCTTCTTTGGCGTCACATCTCATGCGATCAAGGTTTAGATTAGAGATTCATGTGAGGGACCAAGTAGAAGCAACCTATAGATTTTCTCAGGACCCCAGGAAGGAGTGTGCATTCTTGGAAGGGTGAAAAGGAGTAAGACCAGTAAATAAAGCTCTATTGACTCCATATTTATCTGTTCTTTTCAGATGATTAATAAAAAGCATCATTGTTAGAAGAACCTATAAATAAGAATATGAGAGAAATCTAGATAGTGAACAATGGAGAGCAAAAGTAGAAGCATTATGTGTGTGGAGGTGGTTTTAAGTTTCTTTTAATTTTTCTAAACTTCTGCTAGGTAATCCACAAAGTCCATGACTTACGTTAATATAGAATTATAATAATCAACAGACCAAAATATTTAAAGTATCCTATTAGTCTTATTAAATTAGGAGAAAAAAAAATCATACAGTAAGGTCAAAGTATTTGGGATTTTATCTCAGCTGGTGTAAGCTGCTGTGATATTGCTGGAAGGCGAAATAGTATGTGCTGTGGAAATGACAGTTGTGAAATTTATGTAGCACAAATAACAGACTGTTGTTTATTTGACTTTTGGGCAAGAACTGGCCTACAGAAACTGTTGTTGAAACAGAGATCTTTCTCAATGTGGCAGATTTCTATCATCTTCCGAAGAGTGGACATGGATCTCTAGAGACTGAGAAACTTTTCAAAGCTTCCTTCTATTTTTTGTCCCTTGTTGTCTGGGACAAACTTTTTTTTTTTTTTTTCCTCCATCAGAAATATGCAAAGGGTTGAATTTTAATAACCTCATTTAGAGTGTCCTTGAACACTCAGGTTGTCATCAACCTTCCAAATGCCTCTTGGGCATGAGGAGTGTTTCATGATCAGTTTAAAATATATGTAAGATATCTATGTAGAGTTAATTTGGCATTTTCAGATAAAGAAAAACAGATTTAATGAGATGACTTAGATAAAATGAACTATAAGCCTTTCTCATGAACACTGCTCCACATAAGAAATGAAATTAAGTGCTTTTATGTTGTGGCAAAGATATTACTTAAAGGTGCTCCTTAAATCCAAATGATATGTTGTTAAAGCTGGATAGAACTTTCCAAAGGCAGTATAACCTCTGCTACTTAAAGTTAGCATCCATTTTAGTTCAAATACAACTGATTTAGAAGCTTGAGGCAATTCGTGAGTGCTTGTGAGACTACTTTCTCTAACAAATAGCCTGGCCCTTGTATACTATAAACATTTCAAAATACTCCTGTGGGAGGAAAAGGTAAAAGGTTTTTATTCACTTTCTATTTTAAGTTTCTATTTGTAACCTCTTGTTTTGCCTCTTTGATTTTATTCTCTTGGGTTTAATGAATGAGATAGCAGTTAATGTTGAATAATGATTATAGATTTTCTGTAGCTACTTGTGAAGAAGCAAAATTGAAAATACGAATGCCTTTTTCCTCCATTTCATGCATTCATTCATTCTTACTTGGGGGGTCAGTAGTAGTGGTCAGAAAAGTACATCTCAAAAAAGAATCTGACTTTCTTATTTTGTTTCAGAAAATGTTTTGTTACATAAGCTAATTCATAAACATATATCTACCATGAAATGAACTTAATAAGGTAGATTAAATTAGCTAAAGACTTGAGTATTAGCTCTACCTTCAGTTATCACCTGTCACGCACACCCATTACCGTCGAGCTGATTCTGACTCATAGCGACACTTGAGTGATTCTTATGTTGTGTTCATGTTCTTTCAGCTCTAACTATTAATTTCTCATGTTACTTTTATGAGAGATATTCCTTTCCACTGGCAAACTGTTTCGCTTATTCCTTTGTAATGCTTAATCGTTCTTTTTTTTTTTTTTTAATTGTGCTTTAGGTGAATGTTTACAGCTCAAGTTAAGTTTCTCATTCAAAAATTTATACACATTATGTTTTTTGACATTGGTTGTAATCCCAACTATGTGACAGCACTCTCCCCATTTCCACGCCGGGTACACTGTGACCATTTGTCCAGTTCCTGTCTCTTCCTGCTTTCTCATGTTGCTTTTGGGCAGGAGTTGCCCATTTGGTCTCATATATTTGATTGAACTAGGAAGCACATTCTTCACATGTAGTATTGTTTGTTTTATAGGCTTGTCTACTCTTTGTTTGAAAAGTGGATTTTGGGAGTGATTTCAGTTCTGAGTTAGAAGTGTCCGGAGGCTATAGTTTTGAGGGTTCCTCCAGTCTCTGCCAGACCAGTAAGTCTAGTGTTTCTTTGTGAATAGGAATTTTGTTCCACATTTTTCTCCTGCTGTGCTGGGACTTTCTGTTGTGATCCCCGTCAGAGCAGTTGGTGGTGGTAGGCAGACACCATCTAGTTCTTATGAGCTCAGGCTGGTGGAAGCTCTGGTTTATGTGGTCTTTTAGACCTTTCGGATAATATTTTCCTGTTGTCTTTGTTTTCTTCCATCTCCTTTGCTCCAGATGGGATGGGATCGATAGATGTACCTTAGGTGGCTGCTCACAAGCTTTTAAGACCCCAGATGCTGCTCACCAAAGTTGGATGTAGAACATTTTCTTAATGAACTATGTTATGCCAATAGACCTAGATATCCCCAGAGACTATGGTCCCCAGCTCTCAGCCCCAGCAACTTGGTCTCTCAAGGTGTTTGGATGTGTCTAGGAAATTTTTATGACTTTGCCTTGGTCAAGTTGTGCTAATTTCTCCTATATTGTGTGTTCTTTCCCTTCACCAAAGTTGACACTTGTCTACTACCCAGTTAGTGATTTCCCTTCCCTAGCCCTCCTCACCCTCATAACCATCAAGGAATGTTTTTTCTGTGTGTAAACATTTTCTTGAGTTTTTATAATAATGGCCTCCTGCAATATTTGCCCTTTTGTGATTGATTTACTTCACTTACCAAAATGCCCTCCAGATTCATCCATGTTGTGAGATGTTTCATGGATTCATCACTGGCCTTCATTGTTGTGTAGTATTCTACTATGTGTATGTACCATAGTTTGTTTATCCATTCATCTGTTGATGGACACTCAGGTTGTTTCCATCTTTTTTGCTATTGTGAACATGGTTGTGCATATATCTATTCTATTTTATGAGAGATATTCCTTTCCACTGGCAAACTGTTTCGCTTATTCCTTTGTAATGCTTAATCGTTCTTTTTTTTTTTTTTAATTGTGCTTTAGGTGAATGTTTACAGCTCAAGTTAAATCTGTCTATATATAATATATATATAAATAAATATATAAATAATATATAAATATCTATTTCTCTAGAATATATTCCTAGGAGTGGGATTACTGGATCTTATGATACTTCTATTTCTAGTTTTTTAGGGAGGCGCCATATTGTTTTCCATAGTGGTTGTACCATTTTACATTCCCACCAGCAGTGCATAAGAGTTCCAATCGCTCCACAACCTCTCCAACATTTATTATTTTCTCTGTTTTTAAAAAATTTGTTCCAGTAAGGTAGGGGTGAAATAGTATCTCATTATAGTTTTTATTTGCATTTTTGAAATGGCTAATGATTGCAAGCATTTCCTTATATATCTGTTAGCTGCCTGCATGTCTTCTTCGGAGAAATGTCTGTTCATATCCTTTGTTCATTTTTTAATTGGATTCTTTGTCTTTTTATTGTTGAAGTGTTGAAGTATTTTGTAGATTTTAGAGATTAGACTGTTGCTGGATATGTCATAGTCAAAAATCTTTTCCCAGTCCGTAGTTTTTATTTTTACTCTTTTGGTAAAATCTTTTGATGAGCGTAAGTGTTTAGTTTTTAGGAGCTCCCAGTTATCTAGTTTATCTTCTGCTGTTTGTGTATTGTTAGTTATGGTTTGTCCCCCATTTATGCCATGTATTAGGGCTTTTAGTGTTGTCCCTATTTTTTTATTCTATGATCTTTATCATTTTAGGTTTTATATTTAGGTATTTGATTCATTTTAAGTTAGTTTTTGAGTAGGGTATGAAGGATGGGTCATGTTTCATCCAATTATGCCGGCACTGTTTGTTAAAGAGACTGTCTTTTCCCCATTTAACAGACATTGGCCAATTGTCAAATATCAGCTGCTCATAACCAAAAAAAAGAACAAAAAAACCTGTTACTGTTGAGTCGATTCCAACTCATAGCAATCCTATAGGACAGAGCAGAACTTCCCCATAGGGTTTGCAAGGAGCAGCTGGTGGATTCAAACTGCCGACCATTTGGTTAGCAGCCGGGCTGTTAACCACTGCACCACCAGGGCTCCAAAGTTGGTAATTTGTTTCTCCATTTCATTTAAAGAACGTTGTTGGAATTTGGATTGGGATAACATTGTATCTGTAGATTGCTTTGGGTAGTAATGACATTTGCACAATGTTGAGTCTCCCTATCCATGAGAATGGCATATTTTTCCATTTATGTAGGTCTCTTTTTGTATGGAGCCCTGGTTGCACAATGGTTAAGGGCTTGGCTGCTAACTGAAAGGTCAGCAGTTCGAATCTAGTAGCTCTTCCTTGGAAACCCTATGAGGCAGTTCTAATCTGTCCTATAGGGTCGCTATGAGTCAGAATCAACGGCAACAGGTTTGGTTTCTTACAGTAGTGTTTTGTAGTTTTCTTTGTATAGATCTTTTGTGTCCCTGGTTAGATTTATTCTTAAGTGTTTAATCTTTTGGGGGTCTACTGTAAATGGTATTGATTTGCTGATTTCCTTTATGAAGTTCTGTTTGTTGGTATAGAGGAATCCAACTCATTTTTGTATGTTAATCTTGTATCTTGCTACTTTGCTAAAATCTTCTGTTAGTTCTGGTAGATTTTTTGTAGATTCTTTGAGGTTCTCTACGTATAGCAACATATCATCTGCGAATAGGGATAGTTTTACCTCTTCCTTACCAGTTTAGATGCTCTTATTTCTTTTACTTGCCTTATTGCTCTAGCCAGGACTTCCAGCATGAAGTTGAATAAGAGTGGTGATAAAAGGCATCCTTGTCTGGTTCCTGTTCTGAAGGGGAATGCTTTCAGTCTCTCGCCATTGAGAATAATATTGGCTATTGGTTTTGTATAAATGCCTTTTATTATGTCAAGGAATTTCTCTTCTATTTCTATATTGCTGAATGGGTGTTGGACTATGTCGAATGCCTTTTCTGCGTTGACTGAGATGATCATGTGATTCTTTTCCTTTGTTTTATTTACGTGGTGGATTATGTTGATTGATTTTCTAATGTTGAACCTTCCTTGCTTACCTGGGATGAATCCCACTTGCTCATGATGTATTTTTTTGATATGCTGTTGAATTCTATTGGCTAGAATTTTGTTGCATCTCTATTCATGGGGGATATTTATCTGTAATTTTTGTGTGTGTGGTGTCTGTCATGGATTGAATTGTGTCCCCACAAAAATATCTGTCAACTTGGCTGGGTCATGATTCCCAGTATTGTATGATTGTGTAATCTGATGTGATTTCTTTATGTGTTGTAAACTCTATCACTATGATGAGGTTATGTGTGATCTCCTTATGTGTTGTAAACTCTTTCACTATGATGAGGTTATACTGATGACATCTATAAGATTGGATAGTGATTTAAGCCAATCTCTTTTGAGATATAAAAGAGAAAAGTGAGCAGAGACACATGGGAACCTCATACCACGAAGAAAGCAGTGCCAGGAGCAGAGCGTGTCCTTTGGACCTGAGGTTCCTGCTCTGATATGCTCCTAGACCAAGGGAAGACTGATGCATCACAAGGGCTTTCTCCAGAGCCAACAGAGAGAGAAAGCCTTCTCCTGGAGCTGATGCCCTGAGTTTGGACGTGTAGCCTACTGGACTGTGAGAGAATAAACTCTTTATACAACCATCTGCTTGTGGTATTTCTGTTAGACTAGCACTAGATGACTGAGACAGTGTCTTTGCCTGGCATTGCTATCAGGATTATGCTGGCTACTTAGAATGAATTCAGGAGTATTTCTTTATTTTCTATGCTCTGAAATTGTTTGAGTACATTGGTGTGAGCCTTTCTCTGAAAGCTTGGTAAAATTCTCCAGTGAAGCCATACAGGCCAAGGTTTTTTTTTGTTGTTGTTGTTGGGAGTTTTTTTTTTTTTTTTTTGGCTTTAACAAATAAATTTATTCTCTCACAGCTTAGGAGGCTAGAGGTCCAAATTCAGGGCACCAGCTCCAGAAGAAGGCTTTCTCTCTCTGTCGGCTCTGGGGGAAGGTCCTTGTCATCAATCTTCCCCTGGTCTAGGAGCTTCTCTGCGCAGGAACCCAGGGTCCAAAGGACACGCTCCCCTTCTGGTTCTTCATTCTTGGTGGCATGAGGTCCCTCTCCTCTCTGCTTGATTCTCTCTTATATATCTCAAAACAGATTGATTCAAGATACAGCCTAATCTGTAGATTGAGTCTTTCTCATTAACACAACTGCCTCTAATCCTGCCTCATTAGCATCATAGAGGTTAGGATTTACAGCACATAGGAAAATCACATCCGTCACAAAATGGTGGACAACCACACAATACTGGGAATCATGGCCTAACCAAGTTGCACACATTTTTGGGGTACACAATTCAATCCATAGCACCATACATCCAACTACCTCCTGCATTTATATCCCACAGGATGACACTCACATTTCTATCTTGAGAAACTAGATGAACAGAGTGCTGTTATAGGGGAAGAGAATACAAGACGAAGAGCAACTGTGGGGGTAAATCAGTTTAGTTTGAGACATATTAGGTTTTAAGGTGCCTGTGCTCTGCAGCCCCAGAGGCAGATCTGGGCAGAAGAGAGATTTGGTAACCATCAAGGTGATGGTTCCAGTTATAGGCAGATTTGAGAATACTGCTCTGTGTGCCAACAGCACTTTATGGATTCATCTCATACCCTTTCATTATAGTTTTTATTCTTGCCTGAGCCCCCTCCCCTTTTCTAAACTTCCTCCTTATTTAATTTCTTCTCTCTCTGTTATTCACATCTCAATTTAAACATCATTTTCTCAGGAAGCCCTTTTCTCAATCCTTAGGCCCCCTGTTATATATACTCGTAGCACTTCCACTACCGTAATAGTCATAATATTTTATTGTTATTATCTACTTTATGTCTCCCCCACTGGACTGTAAGCTCCATGAGAGCAGGTATTGCATCTGTTCTATTCATTTATTCATTTCTAACACCTAGCACAATGCCTGGCACATAGTGGGTGCTTTATACATGTTTGTTGGATAAAGGAATGAATGAACCAATGAGCCTGCAGCAGCAGAACTGAAGGTTTAAGTAAGCACAGCTCTGTTTTTCGTGCATTCAAGTCATCGATAAAATTATTAATCAGACAGAGGGCTAGAACAAAGGCCAAAGGGAATACCATTGATTACACTTCTAGACATTAGTGTACATAATGTTCTCAGACATTAATATACATAATTTAAATTACAGATTACCGGCCTACCTCCCCACCCACCTCAAGGTTCTGATTTAGTAGACTGAGAGTCAGGCCCTGGACTCTTCATTTTTAACAAGCGCCCTGGGTCACTCTGATGCTGGTGGTCCATAGATCATGCTTTGAGAAATATCAATACCTGTAGTCTGGCGTCTCTCCATACAACTCATGGCACTAACCTCACAAGGTTATCAACCATCTCTGAATGGCAAAATCTAGAGCACCTTCTTCACTCCCTACCTTACTTGATGGCATCCTCCATTTGACCACAGGGTGAGGTGAGTGACACAGGGTCCTCCCATAGGTGCAGGGTCAGATCCTATCTTTATTTAAAATTTCAATATTTTGTTCATCATGGATATTTTTTTCTCATTAATGTGTAATCAATGCAAAAAAAAAAAAAAATCCTTCTCTCCTCTACTATCTGTGTACCTGTTAAGGTCAACCCCTTCACTGTTGCACTTTCACCCTCTCAGCTACTGAAGGACATTTCTCCATAAATTATTTCATCTCTCTTCCTCATCAGCAGTATTTCCCTGTCTACTGATTCATTTGCGTAGTATAGTATATAAGCACGCTATTGTATCTCCCAACTTGAGGAAAAAACAAAACAAGGGAAATAAAACAAAGTTCTCTAGGCCCATATTTCTTGTCAGACACAACCCCATTGATGTCCTTCCCTTTAAGCAAAACTTCTGAAAGTGTTGCTATATTTATCTCCTATTTCTCTTTTCCCATTTTCTTTGACGCCACTTAATCTGATTTTTACTCCCACCATTCGTCTGAAATTGCTCTTTTCCAGATTTCTCGTGACTTCCATGTTATTAGTTCAGGAGTCATTTCTCAGTCCTCATTGTACTTGTCCTATCAGCAACATTTGACATAGTGTCTGATCATTCTCTTCCATGAAATGTATTCTTGATTTTACTTGTAAAAGACCACACTTTGTGTTTTTCTTTTGCTGTCACTAGCCACGCCTTCTTAGTATTTATTTCTGATTCTTCTTTATTCTTTCATTTCTAAACATTGGGAAAGTCTGTCTTGGATCTCTTCTCTTTTCTGTATGTGTAAAAATGGCTTGGAGGCAGTGTTTAACCTCCTCCCACTCCACAAGAGCGAAGGAGAACCAAGATCAATAGTGCAAGGCTGACTGTCATGAGATGGAGGCCAGACAAGCCTCCTCTCTCCATCATCTTTACTAATTCTTACACCAACCAACCCTCACACAGCACTCTCTACTTCTCTGCTCGGTCGATGATTCGTTGCAATGTCCACACAGAACTCAGAGATCATACTCAACGATTATGGGGTTTATTAGGGAAGTAACAGTTACAATTCAGGCTTAGAAACACTGAGGATACAGTTCTTTCATCTGGACAGCCTCTCCCCAGCTGTGCTCACAGGCATGTCTCTCCCTGGCCCTAGTCTCTCCCCAAAGACACTCAGCTTTCTCTCTCTGTGGGCAGGGAAGCCTACCATGCCATCTCCTGCTGCCAGGTCTTTCCTACTACCACTTCTCACTTCTCACTGTCTTCAGGGCTGCAGCTCTGTCTCTCTCTCTCCCTTTCAATCTCTCCCTTTCTCTCTCTCTCAGTCTCCTGCTTCCAGGAGCTTCTCAGCACAGGATTCCAGCCAGGTCCAAAAGACGTGCTCTCTGCTCCTGGCTGTTCTTCCTTGGTGGTGGTGAGAGTCTCCTCTCTGCTCTGGAATTGGTTCTCTTTTAAGGCACAATTAGCCAGTCCCCTAGGTGGGCCACCATTACCTTATCACACAGTCCCACCCAATCACCTGGATGGAAGTTACAAGACCATGGCTAGAAAGGCCACACACAGAAGTAATTAATCGCACTGCAGTATGTGCTTAACCCACAGGCAACCTCAAAGTTTTCCATGGTTTTACCTATCATTTATAGATTGAAGCCTCCCAAACTTATATCTCCAGTCCTAACCTCTCCTGAACTCTAGACCTATATATAAAGCTTCCTTTTAAAATTTCCTCTCAAATGCCTAATATGCACCTCTAACTTAACATATCTAAAACCGATCTCCTGAAATTCTTCCTCAAACGTATTGATCAGGCCAAAAACCTTGGAGCCTTCCTTCACTTCCTTTTTTTCCTCAGTCTCTAATTAGCAAATCCACAGGCTGTACCTTCAAGAAAAATCCAGTATTTGATCACTTCTCACCATCTCTGTTGCCATTTCTCTGGTCCAGGGCACCATCATTTGCAGTCCAGATTACTGCTGTAGCCTCCAATTTGGTTTCCCCATTTCTGAACATAGCTGCAACTGCTATCCTATTTAACATGAGTCCAATAGTGTGCATTCTGTGTGCTAACCCTCCCAATACTTCCTGTCTCTCTGTGAGTATCAACTCTCCCCCATTGCCTCCTCAACCTTATTTTCTATAATTTTCCCCCTTGCTTACCCTGCTGCACTGCCCTCCTCCTGTTCCTAGAAAATGCCAGCCATACTCTCACCTCAGGCTTATTAACCTATCTTTCTTTTCACCTGGAATGATTTTTCCTTGGATTTATAAATGAATATCTCCTCCCCCACTGCCACTACCACTTAAGGTCTTTACTCAAAATTCACCTTCTCAGAGAGGTCTTCTGGAACCACCCTATCTAAATTTTCAGCACCACCATGTCCAAACAATTCTGTATCTCTTCCTTGCATTATTTTTTCCTCCGTAATACTTCTCACTATTATGTCTTTTCTTTTTATTGTGCTTTAAGTAAAAGTTTTGGAGAAAATTAAGTTTCTCATTCAACAATTAATATACCAGTTGTTTTGTGACATTGGTTGCCATCCCCGCGATGTGTCAACACTCTCCTCTTCCCCACCCTGGGTCCCCATTTCCATCTATCCATTTTTCCTGTCACTTTCTGCCCTTTTTTTTTTTTTGATTTTGGGCAGAAGTTGCCCATTTGATCTCATATACATGATTGAACCAAGAAACACGTTCCTTGAATGGGTTATTGTTTTTTTATACACCTGTCTAACCTTTGGCAAAGGATGAGCTTTGGGAGTGGCTTCAGTTCTGAGTTAAAAGGGTGTCTGTGGCCATAATCTTGGAGTTCCCCAGTCTCTGTCAGACCAGTAAGTCTCATCTTCTTTTTGTGAATTTAAATTTTGTCCTACATTTCTCCCTGTTCTGTCTGGGACCCTCTATTGTGATCCCTTTCAGAGCAGTTGGTGGTGGTAGCCAGGCACCATCTAGTTGTGCTGGATTCAGGCAGGTGGAGGCTGTGGTATTTGTGATCCGTTAGTCCTTTGGACTAGTATTTCCCTTGTGTCTTTGGTTTCTTTCATTCTCCTTTGCTCCGGACAGGGTGGGACTAGTAGATATATCTTAGATGGCCAATCACAAACATTTAAAATCTCAGACGCTACTCAGAAAAGTTGGATGTAGAATATTTTCTTTATGTATTATGTTATGCCATTGACCTATATAACCCCTGCAACCATGGACCCCAACCATCAGCCCCAGTAACTCAGTTCTTCAGGGTGTTCGGATGTGTCTAGGAAGCTTCTATGACTTTGCCTTGGTCAAGTTGTGCTGACTTCACCAACATTGTGTACTGTCTTTCCCGTCACCAAAGTTAACACTTATCTACTATCTAGTTTGTGACTTCCCTTCCCCAACCCTTCCCTTCCTCCTAACCATCAAAGATTGTTTCTTTCTGTGTAAAATCTTTTTCATGAGTTTTTATAACAGTGGTCTCATACAGTATTTGTCCTTTTGTCATTGACTTACTTCACTCAGCATAATGCCCTTCAGATTTATCTATGTTATGAGATATTTGTTGGATTCATCATTGTTTTTTATCATTGCATAGTATTCCATTGTGTGTATGTACCATAATTTGTTTATCTGTTCATCTGTTGATGGGCACTTAGGTTGTTTCCATCTTTTTGCTATGGTGAATAAAGCTACAGTGAAATAGTTGTGCATATGTCTATTCGTGTGATGGCTCTGATTTCTCTAGGATATGTTCCTAGGAGTGGGATTGCTGGATCATCTGGTATTTCTATTTCTAGCTTTTTAAGGAAGCACCATATCGTTTTCCACAGTGGTTGTACCATTTTACATTCCTACCAGTAGTGCATAAGAGTTCCAGTCTTCCTGAAACTTCTCTGACATTTATTATTTTCTGTTTTTTTGATTAATACCAATCATGTCTGTGTAGGATAGTATCTCAATGTGGTTTTGATTTGCATTTCTCTAGTAGCTAATGATTGGGAGCATTTCCTAATGCGTCTGTTAGCCACCTGAATGTCTTCTTTGGTGAAGTGTCTATTCATATTTTTTGCCCATTTTTTAAATTGGATTGTTTGTCTTTTTGTTGTTGAGGTGTTGCAGTATCTTATAGATTTTAGAGGTTAGACCCTTGTCAGATATGTCGTATCCAAAATTTTTTCCCAGTGTGTAGGTTTTATTTTTACTATTTTGGTGAAGTCTTTTTTTTTTTTTTTTTTTAATATATATTTTATTGTACTTCAGGTGAAAGCTTACAGAGCAAATAGTTTCTCACGAAATAGTAGTACACATGTTGTTTTTTGACATTGGTTAACAACCCCACAACGTATTAAGCCTCTAAATTCTCAACCTTTTTTTTTGATGAAAATTACAGATGGCCAAAGATACACCGTTTCAAAAATTTCTACATTCACAGTTCAGTGACATTGACTACGCCCTTCCAACTGTGCTGTTATTCTCACTTAAGATGAAGGCTTACAGAAAAAATAGTTTTTCATTTAACAGTTACTACACATGTTGCCCTATGACAATGGTTAACAATCTCACAGCACATCAAGAATATCCTTACTCCACCTTGTGTTCCCTATCACCAGGGGGCTTCCTTGTCCCCTTCTGTCTTCTGGACCTTGTCAGTGGACTATTGTACCTCTTTAGTCTCATTTGTTTATTTATTTATTTATTTATTTATTTATTCTTATTTTATTTAAACACCATTTCAAAACTTTTTACTTACACATTTAAGTGATATTGACTATGCTCTTCCAATTGTGCTGCCATTCTCGCCCAAGATGAAGGCTTACAGGACAAAACAGCCTCCCATTTAATAGTTACTACAAATGTTGCCCTATAGCAGTGGTCAACAATCTCACAATACATCGACAGTGTCCTTATTCAATTTGTGTTCCTTATCATCAGTTTCCTACTCTCCCTCTGCCTTCTGGCCCTTGTCACCGGACTCCTGTACATCGTTAGTCCCATTTAGTTTTACTGGGGTGTCCATTCCCAGGCTTAACATCGAACCTTGAAGGTAACTTCCCCTCTGAGCTGAAAGGGTGTCTGGGGGCCACACTCTCGAGGTTTCTCTAGTATTCTTTAGGCCAGTATATCTGGTCTTCTGTTTTTTTTTTTTTTTTTTTGGGAGTTAAAATTATACTCTACATCCTACTCCAGCTCTGCCCAGAACCCTCTGTTGTGATCCTGGTCAGAGGAGTCATTGGTGGTAGCCGGGCACCATCCAGCTGTACTGGGCTCAGTCCCGTGGAGGCCTTGGTAGCTGTGGACCATTAGTCCTTCGGACTAATCTTTTCCTTGTATCCTGTTCTCTTCGTTCTCCCTTGTTCCCGAAGGGATGAGATCAGTGGAGTATCTTAGATGGCCGCTCATAGGCTTTTAAGACCCCAGACACTACTCACCAAGGTAGAATGTAGAGCATTATCTTTATAAGTAGTGTCATGCCAATTGAGCTAGATGTTCCCCGAGATCATGGTCCCCAGAGCCCTCCGTCCAACAACTCAGTCCCTCGGGGGGTTTGGATGTGTCTATAGGGCCTCCATGACCTTTCCTTGTGCAGGTTGTGTTAGTTTCCCCTGTACTATGTACTATCTCATCTCTCACCCAAGTTACCACTTACCTATTACCTATTTAGTATTCCCCCCCCTCCCATCCCTGGTAACCAACAAGGATTGTTACATTTTGCATGTGAATTTTTTCATGGGTTTTTACAATAGAGGTCTCATACAATATTTGTCCTTTTGTGATTGACTTATTTCACTCAGCATGATGTCCTCCAGTTTCATCCATGTTATGAGATGGTTCACCGATTCATTGTTCTTTCTCGTTGCATAGTACTCCATTGTGTGTATGTACCATAGTTTGTGTATCCATTCGTCTGTTGATGGACATCGAGGTTGTTTCCATCGTTTTGCTATTGTGAATAATGCTGCCATGAACATAGGTGTGCATATGTCTATTCGAGTGATGACTCTTATTTCTCTAGGATATATTCCTAGGAGTGGGATTGCTGGATCGAATGGTACGTCTATTTCTAGCTTTCTGAGGAAACGCCATATCATTTTCCAAAATGGCTGTATCATTTTGCATTCCCACCAGCAGTGTATAAGAGTTCCCGTCTCCCCGCAGCCCCTTCAACATTTGTTATTTCCAGTGTTTTTGATTCGTGCCAGTAATGCCGGGGTGAGATGGTATCTCATTGTGGTTTTAATTTGCATTTCTCTAATGGCTAGTGATCGCGAGCATTTCCTCATGTGTCTGTTGGCCATTTGAATGTCTTCCTTGGTGAAGTGTCTGTTCATTTCCTTTGCCCATTTTTTGATAGGATTGGTTGTCTTTTTGTTGTAGAGGTGTTGGATTTTCTTGTAGATTATGGAGATTAGACCTTTGTCTGACTTGTACTGTCCAAAAATTTTTTCCCAGTCTGTAGGTTCTCTTTTAACTCTTTTGGTGAAATCTTTTGAAGAGCATAGATGTTTGATTTTTAGAAGATCCCAATTATCTAGTTTATCTGTTGGGTTTTTTGTGTTGATGTTTATGGTTTGTATCCTGTTAATGCCATGTATTAAGGTCTGAAGTGTTGGTCCTATTTTTTCTTCTATGAATTTTATAGTTTGAGGCTTTATATTCAGGTCTTTGATCCATTTTGAAGTAGTTTTTGTATATGGTGTGAGGTATGGGTCCTGTTTCATTTTTCTACAAATGGATATCCAGTTTTGCCAGCACCATTTGTTAAAAAGACTGTCTTTTCCCCATTTGATGTATTTTGGGCCCTTGTCAAAAATCAGGTGACCATAGGTGGATGGATTTACATCTGAGTTCTCAATTCTGTTCCATTGGTCAATGTCTCTGTTGTTGTACCAGTACCAGGCTGTTTTGAGTACTGTAGCTGTATAGTAGGTTCTCAAGTCAGGTAGTGTGAGTCCTCCAACTTTATTCTTCTTCTTCAGTAGTGCTTTACTTATTCGGAGTTTCTTCCCTTTCCATATAAAGTTAATAATTAGTTTTTCCATCTCTTTGAAGAATGTTGTTGGTATTTGTATCGGAATTGCATTGTATTTGTAAATTGCTTTAGGTAGAATTGCCATTTTCACAATGTTGAGTCTGCCTATCCATGAGCATGGTATGTTTTTCCATTTATGTAGATCCCTTTGGGTTTCATGCAGCAGTGTTTTGTAGTTTTCTTTGTATAGGTCTTTTATATTCCTGGTCAGATTTATTCCCAAGTATTTTATCTTTTTAGGGGCTATTGAAAATGGTATTGATTTCCTGATCTCCTTTTCATCGTTCTCTTTACTGGTGTATAGGAATCCAACTGATTTTTGAATGTTTATCTTGTATCCTGCTACTCTGCTGAATCTTTCTATTAGTTCCAGTAAATTTCTCGTGGAGTCTTTAGGGTTTTCTATGTATAGTATCATATCATCTGCAAACAGGGAGAGTTTAACTTCTTCATTACCAATTTGGATGCCCTTTATTTCTTTCTCTTGCCTTACTGCTCTAGCGAGAACTTCCAGCACAATGTTAAATAGGAGTGGTGATAAAGGGCATCCTTGTCTTGTTCCTGTTTTCAGGGGGAATGTTTTCAGCCTTTCTCCATTAAGAATGATGTTGGCTGTTGGTTTTGCATAGATGCCCTTTATGATGTTGAGAAATTTCCCTTCTATACCTATTTTATTGAGAGCTTTTATCAGGAATGGGTGTTGGACTTTGTCAAATGCCTTTTCTGCATCAATTGAGATAATCATGTGATTTTTTTCTTTCCTTTTATTTATGTGGTGGATTACGTTGATGGATTTTCTAATGTTAAACCATCCTTGCATACCTGGTATGAATCCTACTTGGTCGTGGTGTATTATTTTTTTGATATGATACTGAATTCTATTGGCTAAAATTTTGTTCAGAATTTTTGCATCTATATTCATGAGAGATATTGGTCTGTAATTTTCTTTTTTTGTGATGTCTTTGCCTGGTTTTGGTATCAGCGTTATGCTGGCTTCATAGAATGAATTTGGAAGTGTTGCTTCCTCTTCTATGCTCTGAAATAACTTGAGTAGAACTGGTACGAGCTCTTCTGTAAATGTTTTGTAGAATTCTCCAGTGAAGCCATCTGGGCCAGGGCTTTTTTTGGTTGGGAGTTTTTTTATTACCTTTTCAATCTCTTCTCTTGTTATGGGTCTGTTCAGATTTTCAATATCACTTTGTTGTAGTTTGGGTAGGCCGTATGTTTCTAGAAATTTATCCATTTCCTCTAGGTTTTCAAATTTGTTGGAATATAGTTTTTCATAATATTCTGTTATAATCCTTTTTATTTCAGTTGGGTCTGTTGTAATGTCCCCCATTTCATTTCTTATTTGGGTTATTTGTGCCCTCTGCTGTTTTTCTTTTGTCAGTCTGGCCAGTGGTTTGTCGATTTTGTTGATTCTTTCAAAGAACCAACTTTTGGTTTTGTTGATTCTTTCTATTGTTTTTCTGTTCTCTATTTCATTGATTTCTGCTCTGATCTTTACTATTTCCTTTCTTCCGGTGGTTGTAGGCTTTTTTTGTTGTTCTCTTTCTATTTGTTTGAGTTCTGTAGTTAATGTTTTGATTTTGTCCCTTTCTTCTTTTTTGATATGTGCATCTATTGCTATAAATTGTCCTCTGAGGACTGCCTTTGCTGTGTCCCAAAGGTTTTGGTATGATGTGTTTTCATTTTCATTTGATTCTAGGAATTTTTTAATTCCATCTCTGATTTCTTCTATTACCCATTGATGTGTAAGCAGATTATTATTCAGTTTCCATGTGTTTGATTTTTTTTCCTTGCTCTTTCTAGTGTTAATTTCTACCTTGATGGCATTGTGGTCAGAGAAGATACTGTGAATTATCTCAGCATTTTGGATCTTGTTGAGGATTGCTCTGTGGCCTAAGATGTGGTCTATTCTGGAGAACGTTCCATGTGCATTGGAAAAGAATGTGTACTTTGCAGCGGTTGGATGGAGTGTTCTATATATGTCTATGAGGTCCAGTTGGCTGATTGTGTCCTTTAGGTCTTCTGTATCTTTGCTGAGTTTCTTTTTAGTTGTTCTGTCCTTTACTGAGAGTGGTGTGTTGAAGTCTCCTACTATTATTGTGGAACTGTCAATTTCTCTTTTCAGTGCTGTTAGAGTTTTTTTTATGTATTTTGGAGCCCTGTCATTGGGTGCATAGATATTTATTATGGTTATGTCTTCATGATGGATCATCCCCTTAATCATTATATAGTGTCCTTCTTTGTCTTTTATGGTAGATTTTGTTTTAAAGTCTATTTTATCTGAGATTAGAATTGCCACTCCTGCTCTTTTTTGATAGTTGTTAGCTTGATATATTTTTTTCCAACCTTTGATTTTTAATAAATTCACATCTTTGTTTCTAAGATGTGTCTCTTGTAGACAGCAAATAGATGGATCCTGTTTTCTTATCCATTCTGCCACTCTCCGTCGCTTTATGGGTGCATTGAGTCCATTTACGTTCAGTGTAATTATTGATAGATGTGAGTTTGTTGCTGTCATTTTGTAGTGCTTTTTTTTGTGATGCTGAAGTTTTCTTTGTTCTTCTTACTCTCTTGTGCTGAGTTCCTTTTGTTTGTGGATTTTGTGTTCATTTCTTTTGTTTTTGTAGGTTTTGTTTTTGTTGAGACTTTATGTTTTTCGTCTTTATTTTTATGAGTTGGTTTGTTAACTTTTTTTGTGGTTACCATGAATTTTACCCTTATCTTTATAATTTTGAAGCAGTCTACCGTTACTTGGTATTGCCTTGCCTTCTTCTCCTTTAGAAGGTTCTATACCTATGCCGTTTGTTCCCTCTTTCATTGTTTTGATGTTGTTGTCATCCTTTGATTGATTTCTCTGATTCCCTGTTGTATATCTTTTGTTTTTGGAAAGTCGTCTGTAGTTCAGTTCCTAGAATGGTATCTGGTTCATGTTAACCTGCATCCTAGGTCCTAGGTCCTGCCTGAGGGCTTAAGCTGTTTGTCCTCAGATCGAAGAACTCCCTTTAATAATTCTTGTAAGTTTGGTTTGACTTTTGCATATTCCTTTAGGTTCTGTTTATCTGGAAATGACCTAATTTCACCATCAAATCTGAATGAGAGTTTTGCAGGATATATTATTCTTGGCTGACAATTTTTTTCTTTCAAGATTTTATATATGTCATCCCATTGCCTTCTTGCCTGCATGGTTTCTGCTGAATAATCTGAGCTTAGTCTTATTGTTTCTCCTCTGTATGTGACTTCTTGTTTTTCCCGAGCTGCTCTCAGGATTCTTTGTTTGTCTTTAGTTTTAGCGAGTGTGAATATGATATGTCTTGGTGATTTTCTTTTGGGGTCTATTCTATATGGGGTTCGTTGAGCTTCTTGGATGACCAGCTTTTCATCTTTCATGATATTGGGAA
Organism: Dugong dugon; assembly: GCA_030035585.1. Lineage (NCBI taxonomy): Eukaryota > Metazoa > Chordata > Mammalia > Sirenia > Dugongidae > Dugong > Dugong dugon. The sequence goes on from CM057465.1 coordinate 14,641,762, forward strand.
AGTTTTCTGTCAGCAGTTCCTCAATGATCCTCTCTGTGTTTTCTGTTTTCTTCCCCTGTTCTGGTATGCCAATCACTCGTAAGTTTTTGCTTTTAATTGTGTCCCACATAACTCTCAGGGTCTCTTCATTTTTCTTTGTTCTTTTTTCTGAGTTTTCCTGAAACAGAGTTGTATCCAAGTGTTTGTCTTCAGTTCCACTGATCCTGTCTTCCATGGTTTCAAATCTACTTCTCAGCCCTTCTATGACACCGTCCATTTCTGAAATCTTGTTGTTTATCTTTTGGATTTCTAATTGTTGTTTTTGTATAATTTCGAGTTGTGAATTTATTTTGGCATTTTGTTCTTGCATCATCTTCCTGAATTCTTCCAATTTTTTGTCTGTATTTTCCATAAATTTGTCTATTTTTTCCTCATGTTTGTCAGCTTTTTGCCTCAGTTCTTGGAAAATTCTGAGTATTAGTGATTTGAGTTCCGTATCAGGTACTTCTAGTGCATTTTCTTCCACAGGAGAGTTATCTGGTGTTTTAATTTGGACGCCTATTGGAGCCATCTTGTCTTGTTTTTGTAAATGTTTTGATATTGTTTGCTGTTTTCGGGGCATTCAGTAAATATTTCTCTCGTTTATTGATTGTAGATTTTTTTTTTTTTTTTCGTTCTTGTGGTACAGCTGGACAGATCTAGTTGAGGAGGAGCCACTGGGATGGGTTGCTTGTGGCACTCACCGCAGCCACCAGGACGGTCGGTAGTCAGTGCTGGGCAGGTTCCAATAGGGCGTGCCTGCACCGCTTGGTGATGTGATGTCTAGTGCACGGTGCAGGTAGGTAGGGTGCAGCGGGAAGATGGTTATGTGTGAAGCTAAGCTGGCTATGGGAGAGAGGAGAGAGGAGGAGGAGCAAAAAGCGTACAAACATAAAAGAATGCTAGAGGAGTTTGTCGTTGGAATGTACAGATGAGAGACTATGGGATGGAGGAAACCAGAAGGGGGAAGAGAAAGAAAAGGAAAGAATGACCAAATGAAAATCAGAAAAGTTAAAAAACTGCAAAGTTCCCAGGGATCGCACCGATGCAGCTATGAGGTCTGGGGGAGTCGGTCTCAATTTTCACAGCTCAGCCTGGCCAGAAGGTACAGAGGCATACATCGCCTGGTATTCAGGGATCAGAAAGAGAAGGAAGAGATAGAGGGACAAGAAATTAAGCAATGAAGAAAGACAAAAGAGAAAAAGAGGTAAAATATGACAAAACTAATCAAAAAAGGAAGAAAAATAAAATTGAGAAAAAAAAAAAAAAGGGCAACACCAGCAGTCAGTGCCTACAAATGGGACCCAGAGAGCCCCCACTCAGGGGCGCTAATTCCAAGAAGCCGATAGTCTCGGGGTTAAGTGACCGTGGCCACAGGAAGCAGAGGGGCCAACGAACAAAGGCCCCAGGATCCCACCCGCGCGGGAGCCCAGACCTGGAAACAGCCACACGCCCGAACGCAGCCCTACAGCCCCGCAGGAGAGAGCAGAGACGGCCCTCGGAACCAGGCACCCAGGCAAAAGGAGGGGGAGGCGGCAGGAAAAGTTCCGCTAGGTGCCAGCAAACGGCTCCCAGAAAGCCCCCAGCCCGGGCGCGCGGAACCCAAGCACCGGCGCCCCCCCGCCCAGGGACCCCGGCCACGGAAAGCAGAGGGGTGAACGAACAAAGACCCCGGGATCCCACCCACGCGGGAGCCCAGACCCAGAAACAGCCACACGCCCGCACGCAGCTCCACAGCCCCGCAGGAGAGAGCAGAGACAGCACCCGGACCCAGGCACCCAGGCAAAAGGAGGGGGAGGCGGCAGAAAAAGGTCCGCTAGGTGCCAGCAAACGGCTCCCAGAAAGCCCCCAGCCCGGGCGCGCGGAACCCAAGCACCGGCGCCCCCCCCGCCCAGGGACCCCGGCCACGGAAAGCAGAGGGGTGAACGAACAAAGGCCCCGGGATCCCACCCACGCGGGAGCCCAGACCCAGAAACAGCCACACGCCCGCACGCAGCTCCACAGCCCCGCAGGAGAGAGCAGAGACAGCACCCGGACCCAGGCACCCAGGCAAAAGGAGGGGGAGGCGGCAGAAAAAGGTCCGCTAGGTGCCAGCAAACGGCTCCCAGAAAGCCCCCAGCCCGGGCGCGCGGAACCCAAGCACCGGCGCCCCCCCGCCCAGGGACCCCGGCCACGGAAAGCAGAGGGGCGAACGAACAAAGGCCCCGGGATCCCACCCACGCGGGAGCCCAGACCCAGAAACAGCCACACGCCCGCACGCAGCCCTACAGCCCCGCAGGAGAGAGCAGAGACGGCACTCGGAACCAGGCACCCAGGCAAAAGGAGGGGGAGGCGGCAGAGAAAGGTTCGCTAGCTGCCAGCAAATGGCTCCCAGAAAGCCGCCAGCCCAGGTGCGCGGAATCCAAGCACCAGCACCCCCCAGCCCAGAGACCCTGGCCACGGAAAGCAGGGGATCCCCAGCTGAGGCGGAGAGGGGTGGGTGGTGGGAGAGCGCGCACCGCAGTTTACCGGTCGTTCTGTCTCCGACCAGATGCTCTGCAAGGCTGTTCTCCCGTTTGCTGGTCTCTGATAGGAATCCAAGATGGTGGATCCGCGCTGCGTTAGCTGGTAAGGAATCTCTGCCTGAGTCTCTCCTCGCTCTCCGTTCTCTTTTAGTATTCTCACTCCGTTTGGTGTTTGGCTGAGTTCTTTATCTCTTCATTTGGTGTTCTAGGGTTTCAGGATTGTTGATTCTCTGTTAGGCTTAGTTTTTCGGATCTTTGCTGTGGAGGGACGGCGTGGTGTTTCTGCCTAGAGCGCCATCTTGCCCCTCTCTGGTGAAGTCTTTTGATGAACATAAATGTTTAATTTTTAGGAGCTCCCAGTTATCTAGTTTATCTCCTCGTGTTTGTGCAATGTTAGCTATGGATTGTATCCTATTTATGCCATGTATTAGGGCCTCTAGCATTGTCCCTATTTTTTTCCACCATGATCTTTATAGTTTTAGGTTTTATATTTAGGTATTTGATCCATTTTAAGTTAGTTTTGGTGTATGATGTGAGGGATGGGTCCTGTTTCATTTTTTTATAGGTGGGCATACAGTTTTGCCAATGCCATTTGTTAAAGAGGCTGTCTTTTCCCCATTTAATGGACTTTGGGCCTTTGTCAAAGATCAGCTGGTCATAGGTGGATTGATTTACTTCTGGGTTCTCAGTTCTTTTCCATTGGTCTGTGTGTCTGTCTCTGTAGCAGTACCAGGCTGTTTTGACTACAGTGGCTGTATATTAGGTTCTGAGATCCGGTAGTGTGAGGCTTCCTACTTTGTTCTTTTTTAGTAATACCTTACTTATCCAGGGCCTCTTTCCTTTCCATATGAACTTAGTGATTAGTTTTTCTATCTCATTAAAGAATGCTGTTGGTATTTGGGTTGGGATTGCATTATATCTGTAGATCACTTTGGTTACAATTGACATTTTTACAATGTTGAGTCTTCCTATCCATGAGTATGATATGTTTTTCCACTTACATAGGTCTCTTTTGGTTTCTTGCAGTAGTGTTTTGTAGTTTTCTTTGGATAGGTCCTTTATGTGCCTGGTTAGATTTATTGCTAAGTATTCTATTTTTTTAGGGGCTATTATAAATGGTATTGTTTTCCTGATTTCCTTTTCAAGTTCTCTTTATCGGTGTATAGGAATCCAACTGATTTTTGTATTTTGATTTTGTATCCTGCTACTCTATTGAATCTTTCTATTAGTTCCAGTAGTTTTCTTGTGGAATCTTTGGGATTATCTATGCATAGGATCATATCATCTGTGAATAGGGGTAGTTTTACTTTTTCCTTTCCAATTTGGATGCCCTTTATTTCTTTTTCTTGCCTTATTGCTCTAGCTAGAACTTCCAGCACAATGTTAAATAGGAGTACCAATAAAGGATTTCATTTTATTAAATTTATTTTATTTTTTATTGTTGTTATTGAGAGTATACACAGCAGAACATACACCAAATTCAATTTCTACATATGAAATTCAGTGACATTGATTATATTCTTCAAGTTGTGCAAAGTTCTCACTCTCCTTTTCCAAAATGACATAAACTCACTGCTCCTTAGATTTCATATCTAATCTTTTGAGTTGCTGTTGTCATTTTGATCCCATATAAATATTTCATAAAAGTCCACAATGTTCAAGGCAGACATTCTTTACTAGCAGAATGGTGCTGTTCAATAGAACTTTATGTGAAGGTAGAAGTTTTCTATAAATCTGTAATATCCAATATATTATCTACTAGACACATGTGGCTATTGAATTCTTGTAACAAAGCTAGTCTGAGAGGGGAACTGAATTTTGATTGTGTTTAATTTTAATTAATTTAAATGTAAAGGGCCACCATTAGCTAATAGTTACTGTATTGGACAGTGTGGATCTAAAATGTAAACTCTCAACTCTCAAACCCCTCAGTGGAATATAAATCCAATGATTTTTTTTTTTTTTCTGTTTTGTTCACAGTTGTATCCCTAGTGGGTAAATATGCCCTGGTACATAGTAGGTGCTTACTAAATATTTTTTAAAGGAATAAACAAATGAATCATATTGTTTTAATTATCAAATAAGACATTGGAAGATTGGGCTCTAGTCCTGGCTAGCCACTGAATAATGGTGTGATTTTCCGGAGCCACTCAGCTTCTCTGAATTCAAGTTCCTTCATTTTCTTTCATTTAGTAAACATGTTGAGCTCCTCCTACGTACCAGGAAGTGTGCTAAGCACAAAGATATAAAAGACTTGGCCCCTGACAAGGAGTTTTATCGAGTTGGGAAGAAAGAGAAGTAAAAATTATTAGATCTGTGTGATAATCTTAAAGATTGAGACATGAACTGCTATGGGAGAAGAGAAGAAATAAAAAGCAGCCTTATAATTTACAGGAATAGTTGGTGGAAGGCAGAATGGCAAGACTGGAGGATAGAGAGAATTTGAAATATTTAGAACGAGTCAGCACTTTAGTATGAGAGTAACAGAAACCGTATTTGGAAGTAGTACTTTCCAGTAACAAAAAATGTGAAATGTAGAGTATTTAGGCACAAGACTTTGTATAATGTGACTTTGTGTGCTATGAGGTCAACAGTATAAATATGCAGAAAATACTCTGTAAATTCTGAAAATCTTTCCATTACTTTCTATTGCAAAGTTGTAAAACAATAGTCATTTGTTTTCAACTATTGTTCCTTTGTTTGGATAGCTTTTATTTCCACTTTCTTTTCTTTTATGTAAGAAGTGTTTTCTTGCTTATAGTTAGTGAATATTTTACAAATTCTCTCTTTTTTTTGTTCCTAAACAGGTATAGGCGCATGAGTTATAAAAACTTACAATGAAAAATTTAATTGTGGTAGTAAAAAATATGTATTATATATAATGCCTACTATATATATTATATTATACAATATACTTTTAACATTACACCTTAATCAGCTTCATAAGCAATAAAATACACTTTCCAAGAAAAATTCAGAACAGAAAAGCCTAAAAGGCCCTGAGAATGCAGAACAGCTGCTCTTGGGTCCTCAGTGGGCTGTAGCTTCCATGTGCGGCTCTCACATTAGTTTGAAGACCATGTGACAGTGGAACAAGAGTACTGGTAACGTGTAAAGCAGGGCAAAGTTTCACCCTTCACACCCACCAGGGAACGTATCATTACCTGCCCTGAGAGCTGAGTGTGCTGTCATAGTTAAAGAGCAGTTTTTAGGTGTATATATCTATGAGGAAAGAAGAAAATAAATGTATTAAATAATATTAATTATATATATATAAAATATATATGTATTTAATTTTTTTTTTTTGGTGAAAGTATACACAGCCAAAGATTACCATTTCAACAATTTCTACATATATAAATTCAGTGAAGTTGATTACGTTTTTCAAAGCGTGCTACCATTCTTGCTATCCTTTTCCAAATTATTCCACCACCATCGTCTTAAACTTACTGCCCCCCTGAAGCTTACAGTCCAGACTTTTGACTTGCCATTGTCAGTTTGATCTTACGTAGATAATTCATTAACAGAGCACAATGCTGAAGGCAGACTTAATGATATCTTGTAAAAGCCTTGTCCCAAGTTTTTCTTGAAGTTAGTCTGCAAAACCAAGCCAAACCTGTTGCTGTCAAGTTGATTCTGACTCAGCAACCCTATAGGACAGAGTAAAACTGCCCCATAGTGTTTCCAAGAAGCAGCTGGTGGATTCAAACTGGTGACCTTTTGGTTAGCAGCCTAGCTCTTAGCCACTAAAAAGAAATACAATCGAGCTTGCTAACTTGAGTTATTCACAATTAGCTAGTCCAAATAAACATGCTGTACTTTATGTGATACAGCTGTGTGATAGACTTGCTTGTACCAGTTGGGTGCATATATCCAAGATGTTTGCACAGCTGCACAGCAGAATAGGGCTAGACTTTAATACTTAAATGTGACTCTGTATTTAATTAACATGGAACATTATTAACTATTTAATATCACTCAGAATATTTTTATTAAAGGCATATTTAAAGAAGTATTTTTTGGTATTTAAAAAGTAATCTCTTTAAAATTGTGGTCAGTTTAGAATTTTGCATTTAATATTAGAGCAATAACAGAAAGTCCCACGTAGGTTCCTTACCAATGAAAGGATTTCTTTTTTAGTTTTATGAAAATACTGGTAAATTAGATAAATTATGTAAAGTATAGTATAGTTCCTGCCATGTAATAAATGGCTCGAAAAATATTAGCTATTGATATTTCAGCACCAACAAGCAATGGAAGGCCCCCCCAAAAATGAATTCTTTCCCTGAAAAATACATTTGTATTTAATTACAGAGATTCAGGGAATGATTCTTTGCTCATATTCATAAATGAATAGCTACAGCATTAAAAATGGAAAAAAACAGTAATGCTGATGAGTTCTTAGTGTCATGCTATAGATATAGTGTATGATGAAACAGCTAGAATCCACTTTCAACAAAATATAATGTAGTATTATTTAAAGAAACAGTTCATACTTTGAATCCATAAATGACTAAGAAAAGTTATGAGTTTTCCAAAAGCCACACAGAGCATGTAACCGTAGGGTGAGGACACCTGTCTTCTGACTTTCAGATTTTTGTTGTAGCTTCCATCAGGATTATTTTTCCTCATTAGGACAGTCTCCATTTTTTTCTTTTAAAAATAATACATAACATTTTTCTACTAGAAATAGCTTTCCTCAGTCAAATTATTTTTTACCATAAAAACAACATTTTATTTATTTAAAATGTCTTCTGTAGTGCTTAATTATCGTTTAAGATAGGTGAATGTATTCTGAAAATCATACTGAAGCAGTGAAGTTATACAGTGATTATTACTCTTATCCTGTTTGAGCAAGTAATAAATGCTTTTACTTTTCAATGTTTACACCTTTCAAAAGATGTGGACAGTTATTCCATCACCCTCCTTAGTATTGTTTGACCAAGCTACTCATTTTTTGTTCTCTTAATCATCCTTCATAAATCAGTCCCCTCAGCCCTGTAGACATTTCACTTGTTTCTCCCTGAATGGCCTCCTACATGTTGTTATTATTGTAATTTATTTTTTGAGTGTTGACAGTTTACTTGGCACTGTTCAAAACATAACATCTTTTTTGGTAGAGAGGTGAGTAAAATTGCCGCATTGTGTTTAGTGTAGTCCCAGCAGACCAGAATGAATGAATGTTGCTGGAGTAAACCACTCCAGTCAAGATTGGGATATGAGGAAGGGATCAAGACAAGTCTTCAATGGTTAGAACTCAGAAGCATTTTTTTATCCTCCACCTCATTTCTCTCCTGACCATGCTTAAAGTTCTCAGCTGTATATAGTGAGGTATAAGCACATGTGAAAAATTTGTGTTGCCTTGGACCTATAAATTACAGTGGCATTCATATGGAAAATAAAAGCAACTTTGAAACCTTTTTGGGACAAGCCTTTGGAATATGAGGAATGGCTATTGTCAGTTGGTCAAAGATTGTGTCTTATAATGAATCAATATTTTGAACTCTTTTCAAAACACAATATTTGAAGTTTTTAATTGTAGAGTGGTAGACATATGAGATGTCCCTGGGTAGTAAACAGCTCTGCTGCTAACCAAAAGTTCAGAGGTTCAGGTCCACCCAGAAGCACCATGGAAGAGAGATCTACTTCAGAAAAATCAAACATTGAAAACCCTATGGAGCACAGTTTTAATCACACACATGGGGTTGCCATGAGTCAAGAGTCAACTTGACGGCAACTGGTTACTATGTATAGCTTTTAAGCAGATGTTCCACTTTTTAAAAAATAGAAGGAATGGAAGGGAAGGGGGAAAAAGGGAAGAGGAATAGATACCGATTTCAAGTGCTATACTAGGCTGTTTTTGTTTTGCTTTTGTTTTAGTACTATTTATTACTGTTTTCACTGCCATTGGACACCAGATTTTATGCTGTAAAATCATATTAACCAGTTTCTGATCAACTGGATTTTAGTGACTCTGTTAATTGTGATTAAGTTAGTAAATAGCATTGAAAAGTAAAAGGATATAGAACCAAGAAATCTGCTTTCTAGTATTTGGATCCTCCACATTCTGGCTATTGTAGTACAGTTTGCACTCTGCCTCACCTTTCTATCCCAGGGCCTAGCACCCTGAAACCATCCCTTCCAAAAACTCATCACTCGGTTATCATTACTTATATCTATGAAAAACTTTAGGAGTTTTTAGGATACAGTCCATAGAAATACGATTGTTCTAAGATTTACCCCTATGGTCAAAACTTAATGGATCAGAATAGAGATCTACAAAGTCACCTTAAAAAATAAGGGGGTACCCTTCACTGCAGTAGTAACCATGCTAAATTCATATATGTATCTAAAAAAATAACATTTGAAAGGAGTGTTCATAAGACAAAACTTGTCAGTATCTGTCTAAACACTGTCCAGTGGTGAGAGAAATTTAGCCGACTGATACTATTACAATTGTATTAGCAGGATGATTGAAAATATGAAGTGGACATAGATGTTTTATTGAGTAAGAGGAAGAGTGCAGATCCAGGTAGTGTAGAGTATTTACTCATGGAAAGATGGGGGTAATCCTCGATAATGACTCCTCTGGTCTCATCATAGACTGACCATGGAGAGATGGGTACTGGAGGAGGGTAGGTGCTTTGAGGACAGAGGAAGAAGTATACAAAATCTCAGAGAGTGGGAGAGCTAGAATATTAGATAAATGTATAGCAGTATTGGGGTACTGTTGAGATTCCATTTGAAGTTTGAGATCATGAAATTTAAAGCCACCAATCAGTACAGATTTGTGATTTTCACCAGCAATTTTTGACTCTTTAGTGTAAGTGTGGGAAAGGGAATATGTCTGACTTCATCCTGGGTTGAGATTTTTCCAGAAGAGTACTATGGAGAGAAGAGTAAATGAGTCAGGGATGCGTTCAAAGAAGTTATTATAAAAATTAGCCAGCCAATTTAAGTTCTACAACAAGGGAAAGAAATGTAGGAGACCTTGGTAAAATATGTGTAGAGGGAGTAATAGCATTTATGGATTGGAAACCTTGATGAGACTGAGAATTTGTTAATAGTTGGAGTATCTGAGCAAGTGAAATGAAAGGACAGTGGTGGAAGCTGGTGAGGGGAATGTTTGCATTTGGATTTTTCCCGGGGGCATGCTAATAACATATGCTGATGAAAGATTTCAGCTTATGATCATGCAATACATGATTGATGTAGAATGAGGCAAAAAGAGAAAGAAAAGGAAAAGATCAGGGGAAGTAAAAAGGCAAGAAACTGAGAGGTCACCTGTATACTGATGTCACAAGAAAGATGATTGGAAGTGGAGTAGAGATAGACTCAGCTATGATCCAGCCATGAAAGTGCCAGAGGGTGAAAGCCCCAGGAACCATTAGATGATAGCAACAAGGAGGTTGGAGAAAGTGCTATGCCTGGATGGAAATAACTTCAAAGCACACGATTTACAAAAGGCTAGGGTAGAGGAGTTTGCAGGTTAATAGAGTGAACAGAGAGAACTCTTACGCCACCTTCTGGCTGTGAAGTAATTAAGTTGGGAATAAAACATTTCCTGTTTGAGAGGGTATCAAGAGAAGTTGTTTTGTCATGGAACAGTCATGACATTCAAAAACAACAACAAAACAAAGCAAAAATTAGGAGCTCCATAGCAAACATAGAGCCATATAACGACAGGAGGTGGGGGATAGAGTGTTAGTTGGTGAGTTTGATAGAGCAGCATGGGTATAAGAGTCTTTTACTTCTGGGGTGACTGGGTTGAACAGGGGTTTGAGTCATAAGGGGACAACTAGTCCTGATAGAAGAGTGTGGCTGCTCAATTCTAATTCTCTGGTCCCAAATATTTCTTTTAGTGACATGGTGGCATTCACTGCATATTTTCCTCTTAGCCATAATGCACAAGAGTATGGCTCCGTTGGCTACAGGTAGCTCTTTCAGCAATGTATAATAGTTTGTTAATAAATGCTAGTAGCTTGGACTAGGATGGCAAATGGTCAATATGAATTTGCCCCTGAGAGATAGCTATGTTCACAGATTACAGAAAAAATTAGTGATTCAGCTTGCAAGACTAAGAAACTCTCAATGAACCGCAGTATATAATGCTCTAGAAATTAATGTCAAACCATGAGACCTCTGGGGTGATAAACTGTTGTTGTTGTTGTTAGGTGCCGTCGAGTCTATGCTGACTCATAGTGACCCCATGTACAACAGAACGAAATGTCCGGTCCTGTGCCATCCTCAACAATCATTGCTATATTTGAGCCCACTGTTGCAGTCACTGTGTCAATCCATCGTGTCAAGGGTCTTCCTCTTTTTCACTGACCCTCTACCTTACAAGCATGATGTCCTTCTCCAGGGACTGGTCCCTCCTGGTAACATGGCCAAAGTACATGAGACAAAGTCTCACCATCTTCGCTTCCAGGCAGCATTCTGGCTGTACTTCTTCCAAGACAGATTTGTTTGTTCTTCTGGCAGTCCATGGTACATTCAGTATGCTTTGGCAACACCATAATTCAAAGGCATCAATTCTTCTTTTGTCTTCCTTATTCATTGTCCAGCTTTCATATGCATATGAGGCAATCGGAAATACCATGGATTGGGTCAAGTGCACCTTAATTCTCAAGGTGACGTCTTTGCTTTTTAACACTTTAAATAGGTCTTTTGTAGCAGATTTGCCCAATGTAATATGTCATTTGATTTCTTAACTGCTGCTTCCATGGACATTTATTGTGGATCCAAGTAAAATGAATAACTTGACAACTTCAGTAGTTTATTTGTTTATCATAATGTTGCTTATTGGTCCAGTTGTGAGGATTTTTGTTTTCATTATGTTGAGGTGAATCCATAAAGGCTATAGTCTTTGATTTTTATCAGTAAGTGCCTCAAGTGCTCTTCACTTTCAGCAAGCAAGATTATGTCACCTACATATCACAGGTTGCTAATTAGTCTTCCTCCAATACTGATGCCGAGTTCTTCACAGAGTTGAGCTTCTCGGATTATTTGCTCAGCACACAGATTGAGTAAGTATGGTTTAAGTATACAACCCTGATACACAACTTTCCTAATTTTAAACCATACAGTATCCACTTGTTCTGTTCAAATGACTACCTCTTGAGCTATATACAGATTCCATGTGAGCACAATTAAGTGTTCTGGAATTCCCATTCTTCATAATATTATCCATAATTTGTTATGATCCACACAGTCAAATGCCTTTGTATTGTCAATAAGACACAGATAAACATCATTCTGGTGTTCTCTGCTTTCAGCCAAGATCCATCGGACATTCCTCATTCCATATCCTCTTCTGAATCCAGCTTGAATTTTTGACAATTCCCTGTCAATGTACTGCTATGACTGCTTTTGAATTATCTTCAGCAAAATTTTACTTGTCTGTGATATCGATATTTTTCAATACTTTTCCCATCCCGTTGAATCCCCTTTCTTTGGAATGGGCATGAATATAGATATCTTCCAGTAGGCTGACCAGGTAGCTGTCTTCCAAATTTCTTGGCATAGCGTTCATCAGGTTGTTGAAACATCTTAATTGATATTCCATCAGTTCCTAGAATAAATTCCTGGGGTGATATACAGCCATATTTTCCCCTGAAAGTACACACACTTCTGTATATTGCAACATCTTTATCTCCATATTAGACAGGAAAATAGGAAATTAGACATTTTGAAAGTTTACCAACCTCTGAAATAGCAAAATTTCAAATAGGTAAGTGCCCTACCTAGCTATTTGTCCAAGATTGTTTTTCCAATTCGTTTAAATTTTCATCTTATAATTCATTTTAGTAAATTAAATTTTTAAAAATATTTTCATACTTCAGATTATTACGTTGTTGTTGTTGTTAGGTGCCGTAAAACTGGTTCTGACTCATAGCGATCCTATAGGTCAGAGTACAACTGCCCCATATGGTTTCCAAGGAACAGCTGGTGAATTTGAACTCCGAACCTTTTGGTTAGCAGCCAAACACTTAACCACTTCACATTATTAGTGGTGCCATTTAGTTTGGTGAAAAGCATTCCTCATATATGTAGTATTCCACTGTATATTCAACACATTATCATTAATCATGCCCACACTTAGATTGGAGCCCTGGTGGCACAGTGGTTAAGAGCTGGGCTGCCAACCAAAAGGTTAGCAGTTCATATCTACCAGCTGTTTCATGAAACCCTGTGCGGCAGCTCTACTCTGTCTTATAGGGTTGCTGTGAGTTGGGATCAACTCAGCAACATCAGGAACAGACGTATGGATTGGATAATTAATTTAATAATTATCCACTTTTCCCTTTAAAGTCATTTCTTCTTAACATGGAGCTTACTGTTAAAATCTACATGATTTATACAATTTCATAGTATCCATAGACGGTAAAGGAATCCATTGGTATTAAAAGTTACTGCATTGGTTACCAGACTGGCCATGTGGATATTCCCTTTCCCTTTAGTCATCATCTGCTATGATTTCTGACTTCTTGTAAGTCTTCATTGACAGGAAGAGAAAAATAATTTGTCTGGATAAATGGCGTCCTCTGCGTGTGTGTGTGTGTGTATGTGTGTGTGCATGCATGCACAGGAGTGTGTGTGTTTCTCTGTTTCTTTCCTTATTTAATGCTTTGTAACCCCCATATCATTATTTCAATATTTTCATTCCTCTGATGTGTCTGTCAGTTTGTCGTACTGTGGGGGCTTGCATGTTGCTGTGATGCTGGAGGCTATGCCACTGGTATTCAGGTACCAGCAGAGTCACCCATGGCAGACAGGTTTCAGCTAAGCTTCAAGACTAAGATAGACTAGGGAGAGGGACCTGGCAGTCTACTTCTAAAAAGAATTAGCCAGTGAAGACCTTATGAATAGCAGCAGAACACTGTGTGATATAGTGCCGGAAGATGAGCCCCCCAGGTTGGAAAGCACTCAAAAGACGACCAGGGAAGAGCTGCTTCCTCAAAGTAGAGTTGACCTTAGTGACATGGATAGAGTCAAGCTTTCAGGACCTTCATTTGCTGACGTGGCATGTCTCAAAATGAGAAGAAACAGCTGCAATCATCCATTAATAATCGGGACATGGAATGTACGAAGTATGAATCTAGGAAAATTGGAAATCATCAAAAATGAAATGGAAGGCATAAACATCAATATCTTAGGCATTAGTGAGCTGAAATGGACTGGTATTGGGCATTTTGAATCAGCCAATCATATGGTCTACTATGCTGGGAATGACAACTTGAAGAGGATGGCATTGCATTTATCATCAAAAAGAACATTTCAAGATCTATCCTGAAGCACAGTGCTGTTAGTGATAGGATAATAGCTATACGCCTACAAGGAAGACCAGTTAATACGACTATTATTCAAATTTAAGCACCAACCACTAAGGCCAAAGATGAAGAAATTGAAGATTTTTACCAGCTTCTGCAGTCTGAAATTGATCAAACATGCAATCAGGATGTATTGATAGTTACTGTTGATTGGAATGGGAAAGTTGGAAATAAAGAGGAAGGATCGGTAGTTGAAAAATATGGCATTGGTGATAGAAACGATGCTGAAGATTGCATGATAGAATTTTGCAAACCCAACGACTTCTTCATTGCAAATACGTTTTTTCACCAACATAAACGACAACTATACACATGGATCTCACCTGATGGCATACATAGGAATCAAATCGACTACATCTGTGGAGAGAGACAATGGAAAAGCTCAATATCATCAGTTAGAACAAGGCCAGGGGCTGGCCCCGGAACAGATCATCAATTGCTCATGTGCAAGTTCAAGGTGAAACTGAAGAAAATTAGATAAAGTGCACAAGAGCCAAAGTATGACCTTAAGTATATCCCACCTGAATTTAGAGCCATCTCAAGAATAGATTTGATGTGTTGAACACTAATGACCAAAGACCAGATGAGTTGTGGAATGACATCAAGGACATCATACATGAAGAAAGCAAGAAGTCATTTAAAAGACAGGAAAGAAAGAAAAAACTAAAATGGATGTCACAAGAGACTCTGCAACTTGTTCTTGAACATTGAGTAGCTAAAGCAAAAAGAAGAAATGAAGTAAAAGAACTGAACAGAATATTTCAAAGGGAGACTTAAGAAGACAAAGTAAAGTATTATAATGATATGCAAAGAGCTGGAGATAGACAACCAAAAGAGATGAAAGCACTCGGCATTTCTCAGGCTGAAAGAAATGAAAAAATTCAAGCCTCGAGTTGCAATAGTGAAGGATTCTATGGGGAAAATATTAAACAGGAAGTATCAAAAGAAGATGGAAGGAATACACAGTCATTATACCAAAAAGAGTTGGTTGAAGTTCAACCATTGCAAGCGGTAGCATATGATCATATGATCAGGAACTGATGGTACTGAAGGAAGAAGTCCAAGCTGCACTGAAGGCATTGGTGAAAAACAGGGCTCCAGAAATTGACAGAGTATCACTTGAGATGTTTCAACAAACAGATGTGGCGCCGGAAGTGCTCACTCATCTATGCCAAGAAATTTGGAAGGTAGCTACCTGGCCAACTGACTGGAAGAGATCTATATTTATGCCTATTCCCAAGAAAGGTGATCCAATTGAATGTGAAAATTATCAAACAATATCATTAATATCACATATAAGTAAAATTTTGTTGAAGATCATTCAAAAGTGGCTGCAGCAGTATATCAACAGGAAACTCCCAGAAATTCAGGCCGGATTCAGAAAAGGACATGGAACAAGGGAATATCATTGCTGATGTCAGATGAATCCTGGCTGAAAGCAGAGAATACCAGAATAATGTTTACCTGTGTTTTATTGACTATGCAAAGGTATTCGACCGTGTGGAGCATAACTAATTATGGATAACATTGCAAAGAATGGAAATTCCAGAACACTTAGTTTTGCTCATGATGAACCTGTACATAGATCAAGAGGCAGTTGTTCAGACAGAGCAAGGGAATACTGCGTGATTTAAAGTCAGGAAAGGTGTGCATCAAGATTGTATCCTTTCACTATACCTATTCAATGTGTATGCTGAGCAAATAATCCGAGAAGCTGAACTATATGAAGAAGAACTGGGCATCAGGATTGGAGGAAGACTCATTAACAAATTGAGTTAGGTAAGTGACAAAACCTTGCTTGCTAAAAGTAAAGAGGACTTGAAGACTTACTGATTGAGATCAAAGACCACAGACTTCAGTATGAATTACACCTCAACATAAAGAAAATAAAAATCCTCACAACTGAACCAATAAGCAACATCATGATAAACGGAGAAAAGATTGAAGTTGTCAAAGATTTCATTTTACTTGGATCCACAGTCAACACTAATAGAAACAAGCAGCAGTCAAGAAATCAAAAGACACATTGCATTGGGCAAATCTGCTGCAAAAGACCTTTTGAAAGTGTTGAAAAGCAAATATATCATCTTGAAAACTAAGGTGTGCCTGACCCAAGCCATGGTATTCTCAATTGCATCGTATGCATGCAAAAGCTGGACAATTAATAAGAAGAGTGAGGAAGAATTGATGCCTTTGAATTTTGATGTTGGCGAAGAGTATTGAATATATCATGGATTGCCAATAGAATGAACAAATCTGTCTTGAAAAAAATACAACCAGAATGCTCCTTAGAAGCAAGGATGACGAGACTATGTCTTACATGCACTGGACATGTTGGCAGGAGGGATCAGTCCCTGGAGAAGGACATCATGATTGGTAAATTACAGGGTCAGCAAAAAAGAGGAAGGACCTCAACGAGATGGATTGACACAGTGGCTGCAACAATGGGCTCATGCATAAGAATGATTGTGAGCATGGCGCAGGATCAGGCGGTGTTTTGTTCTGTGGTACATGGGGTCTCTATCAGTAGGAAGTGACTGGATGGCACCTCACAGCAACAACAACAACATTCCTCTCGTTTGATTATAATCTTTATAACCTTTAATTCTTTTATAGACTCATCTTTCTCTACAGGATACCCAACCTTTTTTTTTATTTTATTTTAATTCTATCATAATTGAAGAGTTGCAGAGATAGACGGTTTAAATTTTGTGACTTTTAAAATGATTAGATAACAAAGGGACAGATTCTCATGTTGTAAACCAACTAGTTACATTAATTTGTGGCTTAGACCAAGTTGTTATTTATCTCTTAAGACTGGCTTGTTAAAAGTTGGCGGTTGAACATTGAATGACATTTCAGGAAAGCTAAACACAGCTTCCAAATAGCACAGTGAGGCTAGCTGCCAATTTAGCTGACTTTGATACTGGGCATAGTGCTATCCTGTTTTCTGCTTCTGCTGAAAGAATATAGGAGAGTCCAAGTTCAAAGGAGCTCTAGGGAGGGATTCATTCATTCAAATCACAGATAATTACCGATCATCAACTTCAGTTGCACCAGGTGGCCTGCAAGCTTAAACCAAAAAACAAGAACTTATTGCCATTGAGTCTATTCCAATTTATCGTGACCCTATGGGTTACAGAATAGAACTGCTCTACAGGGTTTTCTTGGTTGTAATCTTAACAGAAGCAGATCACCAGGCCTTTGTTCTGCAGTAGTGCTGGATGGGTGGGTTCAAACAACCAACATTTAGGTTAGTATTTGAGCACAAACTGTTTACGCCACCTAGGGTGCAAAGAGACTCCTCAGTTTCTATAGAGATTGATTATGACCGAACTACTAGTGGGAATCCAGACTTAAGTTTCTAGGGCAGGGGTTTCCAATCATTAGTTTATGATCTTCCAGGATCTACTGAAGACTTACCTTGCAGGTGTTCATATCAGTTACTGCTGCCAAGTTTACTTGCTCTTATCAGTGTTCTTTGGGATCCCCAATAGAGAAGGAGAAATCTTTTGACACCTAGACACATCTCTGTCAGCAGTATCCACCAAAAAGAACTCCTTATGTTTAGTCCAAAAGATTGGGCTTTCTAAAATTAGAAATAACCAGGAAACATAGTTCCCAAAATTATGAGCAGCTGCTAGAATTTCCAAAGTTTCTCTATTTCTGTTATTAGTATACAAGTGTGGGAATTAGATATGTTAACATATAAGTGTATGTTATACTTACTGTTATATAGTTGCAGCTGAGTACAAATATTGGTAAAGCTAAAAGCAATATTATTTAATAAACAAAGGAAGTCTCTAAAAGACACAGGGAATGGGTTGGCTAAGTAGAACTAGGTTGATGGCCATATTATAGAGAATATTTTGTGTGGGTATTTAGGCAAAGTCCCTCTATTTTTATTCCCCAAATCTATTTTATGATAAATTAAGATTCCAAGCAACATATGTATGCTCAGCAACTTCCTCTTGAAATACTTGCTTTTCAGAATGGGACGGTTTGTTGCTATTCTGTTCCAGTGAATAATGTTTTTGTTAACAGATTTAAGGAAACTTCGGGTTCTCGAGTCTCATCACCATCTACTCTTATTAATAGCAGTGTTTTTCCATCCAGACCTCCCCCATGTATCCCAAGACCTGGAGAGAGCTTTGGGCTATTTAATAGATTAGAAACAAAAGGGGAAAAAGTTATCAGCTCACAAAATAAATAATCATGAAAATCTAATCTAAAGCAAATTATGTTTATTAAATTTCTACTAGGACACTTCCTAAATAGCATTATGCCAAGTATTTTATTTATTTATTTATTTTTAGCCTGGCCTAATTTCTTTTATGCGATAGATCCATAACAATGTGTACTGCAAATTAATTAAACATAAAATGTTCAAGCTCAAACATGTATGGAATCTTACATTTTACTTTTGTGAATAAGAAATTTCCCTGAAATCATCTTCAGAAAATCATAAGTTAAATGGCAGAAGACAGTAACATTTTATATTTGTGTAGCATTTCAAAGGTCGTAAGATTCTTTAACATACAGTACCTCATTTGAATTTTAATCAATTTATGAGTTTGGGGAAGGATTATGATCAGCATTTTCCAGATGAGAAAACTGAAGCTCAGAAAGGTTAACTAGTGAAAGATCACAGGACTGGTATGTAGGAAATCCAGCCTTGTAGCCGCAAGCCTTGTGCTTTGAAGTGTTTGATAGTAGGATAAGAGTCCCTGATATAATTCCCGTTAACTTTTTTCTCCACTGTTCAAAGCATTGAGTACATCAGTTATGTAAGAACTTTGGACATAGAATAAGAAGACATAATTCTATCTTTACTTCACCGTTTGTTAGCCATGTGAGGCTCTCTGAGCCTTATTTCCTCATCTGTAATGTGGAAACAGTGCTGCCCTGGCTCTTTACATGGAGGTCAAGTGACCCACATCAAAAGGGGAAAATGCTCTGAAAATGACTAAGTGCTCTTCTAAAATATAAGCAAGCATTATTTAATGCCAGTGTGGTATTTTGTAATGAAGATCCCAACCCGAGGTAAAGGAAATGGAGTCAAACCTCAGCTTCACCACTAAGAGCTGTGTGATCACAGACTAAACCACTCTGAGAATCTGTTTTGTCAACTGCAAAATAATTATTTTTGAGTGATATTTACATTATTAAAATAAGGATACTTACGCATTACAGACTGTGGTGAGAAAACGATGAAGTGGAAAAAAAAGTATGAAAGGTCTTTATACACTGAAAAAATGCTTTGCAAATATACATGTGCATGAAGAAAAGTTTCATTAGCATGACATATACTTTAAAAAGGTTCTTTTGTGTACTCCTTTTGTCAAAAAACATAATGGTTCCTGAATGTTCATGGCTTCTAAGGGAAATAGCCCAAAGCAGATATAGGAGAGGGCGGTGTCCACAGGAAGAGTAAGACCATATGTGACCAAAGCCTGTTGTTAGTTGCCATTGAGTTGATTCTAACTCATGGCAACCCCATGAGTGTGGAGTAGAACAGCTCCATAGGGTTTTCTAGGCTGTGACTTTTTGGAAGTAGATAGCCTGGGCTGTCTTACAAGGTGGTAAGTTTGAACTGTCAGCCTTTGAGCTACTAGTCTAGTGCTTAACTGTTTGCGCCACTCCAGGCCTCCGACCCAAACCTAGTATATGATTTTTAATTGGCTTATGTTCATACTTCTGCCATCCTTAGGGAGTTTCAATTCTTTTCTCTCTGTGTTTCTTAATTTCTCAAATACTCAAGATTCTTCTGTTCCTACTGCTTTATAAGAGGCTTCATAAAAGTTGTGCTGACATTCCGACTCCTCCCTACATGTATAATTCATCACTTCACTCATTCCATTAAATTGACTGCATGCTTGAGCTAGAGCTAGTTAGACTTCTAGCCTAGTCAGCTATAGGCTTCCTCACCGCCTCCCTGCCAACACCAATTGTGCGAAAGAGAGTATTAGATAAAGGGCTGATTTTTATAACCATAGACGTAAGAGATCACTTTAAAAATATCTTTTTCGAAAAAAGTGCATTTCATTTTTACTAGCATATGAAAAAAAAAGTCACTAAAATTGCCAACGTTACGGAGAACCAGGAAGGGCTCTGGAAGGTGAATAAACATATTTGAATGGCAACCTTATACCCTCAACGTGCAAAGTCTGTTGGTTGTCCCAATTCAAGCCTGACTTTTTGATTATAGAGGGAATTAACAATTATCTGGGAGGTTTGATTAAAAGGACATATTTTCTTAAAATACCCTTGAAATTACAGTTGATATGTATTTGGGGACTTTTATGATTTAGATAATTGCAATTCTGTATTTTATTTATGTAATTAGATATTGTTTAGATGTTGTGTTCAAAAGAAAAGGCATGAAAATAATAGATTGAGGAAAGTTGTTCATTAAGTTTCTCATCATATTCTTTTATTAAAGCACTCATATATTGCTGTAAATGAATATATTCATGCATTACTGTCTAGTTTCTTAAAATTCAGCTTGAGGTTTCCTATTCTATGACACAACAATAAAGCCCAATGCATTTTCCTGTATAACAACTAAATCATCTTGAAAAGAGTTTAAACATGACACAAAAATGAAGGCAAAGTTGTCTTTTACAGCTCATGAATGTATTTTGAACACTCCCAATGTGCTTTGTGATTTAGGTGGCAAACAGCTGAGGTATAAATAGCATAACACTACTAGGTTCCTGAAAAGTCATTTTGAATTGAGGCATATTTAACTTCTACCTAAAAAACATAGTTTTTATATTGGAAGAAAATGTCACTGTGGCATTTTATAATGAAGATTCCAAACCTAAATAATATTCTCGTCACAAGTATAACATGCTCTATCCTTCCTGAATTCAGTATATTCCATTGGATCATTTTAATGTGCTCTGGCTGCAGAATATCAATATCACTCTTCAGATGAAAGGTGGTTTCAGTAATACCTGATGTCTAAGCATCATTTGTAATACAAATGATGTGGAGCCTGTGGCTTAATGGCCGCTAATTTATTTTGAATTTATGATGCATTGCAGCCATTAGAAGTAAGCTGCTTTACATCAGTTCTTGGGGAATAAGAGTTCTGTTTGCGGTAGATTGTTTTAGTTCTTGATGTCAGATAAGAAAATATGCCCATTTCAAAAGAAAAAAATGTGCAATAAAGAGGCATTAGGTCAGAAGTCTACCATTCTCTGTAACAGTTCTCATACGTCATGTATTTCACTGTGTCTTATCATAGGTAAATGTGTGCCTCATCATAAAAAATGTGGCCCTGCTGGTTTTGCATTGTACTGAAATATAAATTTAAGATGCTATTCCACTTGTTTTTAACATTGCTTTTTAATATATGTTTATCATGAAATATTTCAGAGTAATTAGAGTATTATATGTTTTATATAATAGCGATTGCTATATATTTAAGTACACACCAACATTAGAATAAAATTAAACTCTCAAATGTGCAAACACTTATGACGTATATATACATGCTGATAGGTACTGTAGAAAAAAAGAGAAGCAGAACGCATTCATTCACCCCTCAAGGAGATTACCATCTATTTGAGGTAACAAGATTTTGGTGGGAAAACTGTATTTTAATACATAGTTTTAATAAGAACTCAAGGGAACAGCTGGTGAGATGCCATAATGCAATAACAGACTGATTTCTATGTCTGAAAATAGAGGGTGTCAGTGGTTAGAAACACAAGAGCAAGTCTCCAAGGACAGACCCTCATGGGTGTCCTTATAGCAGAGATTGAGTTTGAGCTGGATATTAAAGGAAAAGCAAAATATGATCAGGAAGAACATGTGCATAAAGCATGGTGGAGGCAAAAGAATAAGAAGAGTTGCTAGAAGGTGATTTTAAATTAGATGTTTTATCTGGGAGTAGAGATTTCATAATTATGGAATAAGAGAAGATAGGGGAGGTTTGAGTGAAATACTTTGAATGAACACAAAAAAACAAACAAAAACCCAAAAAGAAACTCTTTTAAAAATAATTTCAAACATCATACCCAAATTCCAACTCCTGCAGCCCCTAAAGTTCACTGAAGGGTGAGTCTTTGTAGTGAACTACTTTTCTCCCCAGGCTTCTGGTCAGGCATTCTTCAGGGCTGGATTGATCCAGGAGACTATGGTTGATCTCTCCCTGTACTACAGAAAGGCAGAATCCTCCAAGCTGCTGCAGACACTGCAGATCCATCAAGAAAGAAACACCATTATAGTTAAATGGTCCCTTCCAAAAAGTAGTCTGGGCAGACATCACTGTAGGACTCTTAACAAACAACTTATGACTACAGATGACCAGTCTCGTTAAGCATCCCTGCCCGGTTCTGCTTGGAAATTAAGACCTTTTACTTCCTCATCTCCGTCTACCATTTAGGAGTATACCCAAATCTTCCTGATCATCTGTGTTCCCTATGCTTACTTTCTCTCACGTTGACTTCCTTCCTAATTCTTCCCATTGAGCCCTCTGGAACTGCTCTTATTATACACTGCGTCCTCCATTCCCTTGTTCCTCAGCCTCTTCACTGAACAAGCCCTCTGCTTACTTGTCCTAACTAAGTCCTGGGCTCTTCTTTGACTCAAATTCCCTCAAGTGGAAACTGCATATTGTCCCATAGCATTTCAACAGTGAGTCACCGATGCTCTCCCTCCTTCCCCCAGCACTCATTGGACTATTTATGCTTGTACACAAAGACACAATTTCAGAAGGAGAGGGTGGAGATGAAGCACAAAAGATGTTTCAGGTCACCATCAAATGGGAAGTACAATTCATGTTACCCCTCTATATAATGCCATCCACAAAACTATCTCCTTTGAGAGAGTTTAGGCACCTACATAAAAGCTTAGAGCATAATAATAAAGATGCTCCTTGTTAGCTTATGAAAGTATTGGAAAATTAAAATTGAAGTTTCACAATAAGTTAAAATGTCAGTGTTTTGGTTGATTTTCATTGTTGAAAAAGTGGACTTTCAGACCAGTTCATTGGAGTTCTCAAAAGAGATTATTGATTAGTGATGGACTTTTTAAAATAAGCAATACGATTTCTAAAAACTCTTTCCTGTTGTAGTATCGCTAATTTTACTTTAAAATAGGAACTTGATTACTATCATAGTGTTGTTACTTAATTGGAATAACAATGGGATGGCTTCTTGAGTAACTGGATACATTAAATGGGACTTTTCCTATTTTTTTCTAATGTCATTACTCTGACATGAACAGAATGGACTTCTTTGGGATGACTTGGCCTCCTCACCTAGACTCTAGACTTGTTTCCGTCACAAGCCTGTCCATAGCTATGAACTACAACAGTGTACCTGGCCCTGGTGTAACAGCAGAATTGGCCACATACTCTGACTATAGTTGGTTTCTGTCCTGCCAACTCATATACCAGTCCAAGTAAGGGAGCAGTTCTGGCTTCTGTAATGGTTTAATATCCAAGTGGTATCCCATAGGTCATTTTCTATAATAGGGTACACACAGGAGCTCATGAGTTGCAGAAACTTGCAATGCAACCTCTACTGTATGAGATAATCATCACCATTCTCATATTTCAATTCATTATTTGATTGTTTAAGAGATTTATATCAAGTTATACCCTCAAAAAGCTCTAGACTGTGAATTCTCCTGATGCTTTATCACAGAGATACTGTACTAAAGGAAAATGGGTTCCCATCAATTCCAGGCAGGTTTCTAGCCTAAGCTATTCTGCTCAGTGCATCTATCACATTTGATACGGGTGGTTTCAGGTTTTGATTTAGAGAACCATTTTAGTAGCCTAGGTTACATCAGCACAAAAATGAAATCTTTCTGCCAAGGAATAAATAAATTTATTCACGAAGTATGAAGTAACATTTTCAAAAATAATCCCCCTTTTACTAAGAAAGCATATGTGTGAATGATTTTGAATGCAACTATAAATGTTAACTTAGTAAGGAAGATAGGTAAACTGGAAAATAAAATTAAGGTGTTAAAGATTATACAGAGTACTTAATTTTCAACCTTCTTAATATTTCCTGAATTAGGAAAATGCCAGCAAGTTTGTGAGTTTGGTCACTTGAGGTTGAAGTGGTTCTTGCCTGATGCCTTTGTTGTTCTCTGAATAAATAGCTTGGAAAGGTCATCTGCTGAATGATGTCACAGTAGGAAAAGGGGAAGCTTAGAAATTTGAGGGTACTGGAAAAAATAGAGTTTGACATGACTTAAAGAACTGCAGTATGATGGCTGAACGTTTTGGAGGTAGACAGCCCTCAACAAGGTGGGTGATCATGAATCTCATCAATGATTTAATTTTAAGTTATTGCTAGATCTTAAGGGAGAAAATACTAGTCAACATCAGATGACTAAAGAAGTTCTAATGAGTAACTGGTGACATTGTCAGAAATCTGAGTAGGACAGCTTGCTGTTGGCAACAGGTCAAAGAATACATTCAAGCTGGATTATTACTACATTTGCAAAGCAAAGTAAGTTGAGAATAGGAAGACTTCTCTGCTTTGAAAGTCTTTTCTGACATTCCCGATTTCATGAAATTGGGGAATTAAATTATCTTTTAAAACTTATCACCATTTGACCATTAGATGTGAAGTCAGATTCCTGACTTGTTTAGCTATTCTTTTCAGACAGAAAGGTGGTACAGTCAAAATGGGTATCTCATCCTAAGAAAAGCATGATGGCTCAAACAAATCTCTAAAAGAATTACTCTGGGCTGTGTCCTCACTCAGATTCTCATTCCTCATCTTCTTGTTGGTTCCTGTGGGCTTTTAAAGTTAGTGTGATCTACACATTTCTCAATTTTTTTTTTTTTATGATGGACTTTTTTATTCTACTAGCTCCAAATTCTGGCATAAGCAAAGTTCCTGCCCCTGTTCCCAAAATATAGACTATATTTTGGCATCCACCCTCCTGGCATGTCAACTCTCTGCTTGTCACTAGTATTGTCTCTTTCGCTTACTGAGTGCCTGTTGCTGACAATATTACTGACTCGCACTGTAGCCTTGCTTCAGAGGAAGATATGCTAATGACTGGTCACAGGCAAAAGGCTTTATAAGCTCAAAGCCTAGGATTAACTATTTTATGCAAAAGAATTACTTGAGGATCTTAATCATTTTTAGAAAGCAGGTTTCTGTGTTCCACTCCCAATGATTCTAATGCCGTAAGTACAGAATGTAGCCCAAGTGGTACTGTACTGTGGAACACTTTGAGAAACCTTATCCGGTGTGCCTGCAAATGTGATAGAAAGAGGAACAAACTTCACAACTATGCTGGACAACTGGCAGAAACTCCTGTTCGTCACCTTTGGTTCTGGTGTGAATGGGTTCAATAGGGCTTCATGCAGATGCTTTTTAAAAACAGAAAAAATATTCAGAGATACAGTGAAGGGTGGGATTCACTTTAGGTCAGAAAGATATATCCATCAGAAGGAACTGAAAGACAAGTCGTCCTAGGAATAGAAGGCTAACACAGTCATGATCTTTTCCCCTTATAGAGTCCTTTCATTCAAGAAGTGAGAAAATATAGAGTGAGCCTCAAGAAAGTACCCAGGGGTCCCTGAGGCTAGCCAGTGGCTAGGAGCAGTAACTTTATGCTATTGGTTAGTGGTTTAGGACTTGGAGGATAGAGGTGCCTGTTCAGTGCTCGTTTTGTGACTGCCCAGTCCTGCACAAACTCCCCAGATGGCATCTTAAAGGAGTTAGAAAATACTTAAAGATGAATAAAAATAAAAATACAACATACCAAAATTTATGGGATTCAGTGAAGGCAGTGCTCAAAGAGAAATGTATAGATTTAAATCCCTATATTTAAAAATGTCAAATCAATAAGCTAACTTTACACATTGAGGAATTAGAGGAGAAAAATTAACCCCAAGCTACAGAAAAAAGGAAATGATAAAGATTATAGCGGAAATGAAATAGAGAACAGAAAAACAATGGAATCAACAAAATCAAAAGTTGTTTCTTTGAAAAGATCAATAAAATTGACAAAACATTAGAAAGAATTATAAGAGAATACTCTAAAAATTATATGCAAACACATTAGATAGCATAGATAAAATGGACAAATTCCTAGAAACACACACATTACCTAAACTGAAGAATTAGATAACCTCAACAGACGTCTAACAAACAAAGAGATTGAATCAATAATCAAAAACCTCCCAACAAAGAAAAGTCAGGAACCAGATGGTTTCACTAGCAAACTCTACCAGACGTTTAAAGACGAATTGACAGAAATCCTTCTCAAACTCTTCCAAATATATATATATAATATATACATATATTTATTTATTTAGAGAGAGAGAGAGAGGAGGGAATGTTTCCTAACTAATTCTGAGGACAGCATTACCCTGATAATAAAGGCAGATAATGACATCATAAGAAAAGCAAAATATAGACTAATA
The DNA here is from genome assembly GCA_030035585.1 of Dugong dugon. Taxonomy (NCBI): domain Eukaryota; kingdom Metazoa; phylum Chordata; class Mammalia; order Sirenia; family Dugongidae; genus Dugong; species Dugong dugon. The sequence goes on from CM057465.1 coordinate 14,668,029, forward strand.
TTGCTTATGAACATAGATACCAAAATCCTCAACAAAATACTAGCAAACTGAATCCAACAACATATCAAAAGGATTATTCTCCATAACCAGCTTGGATTTATCCAAGGAATGCAAGGATAGTTCAGCTTAAGAAAATCACTCAATGTAATAAACCACATTAATAAACAAAGAAAAGAGCTTCATAATCATCTCAACTAATAATGGGAACATGGAATGTACAAAGTATGAATCTAGGAAAATTGGAAGTTGTCAAAAATGAAATGGAACACATAAACATCAATATCCTAGGCATTAGTGAGCTGAAATGGACTGGTATTGGCCATTTTGAATTGGACAGTGCTATGGTCTCCTGTGCCAGGAGTGACAAATTGAAGAGGAATGGTGTCCCGTTCATCATCCAACAGAACATTTCAAGATCTATCCTGAATTACAAAACCATTGGTGAAAAGACAATATCCATACACCTACAAAGAAGACCAGTTAATACAACTATTATTCAAATTTATGCAACCAACCACTAAGACCAAAGATGAAGAGATTGAAGATTTTTACAACTTCTGCAGTCTGAATTTCATCAAACATGCAGTTAAGATGTATTGATAATTACTAGTGATTGAAATGTGAAAGTCGGAAACAAAGAAGGACCAGTAGTTAAAAATACGGTGTTGGTGGTAGAAATGACACCGGACATTGCATGATAGCATTTTGGGAGACCAATGATTTATTCATTGCAAATACCTTTTTTCAACAACATAAACGGTGACTGTACACATGACTTCGCCAGATGAAATACACAGGGATCAAACCAACAACATCTGTGGAAAGAAATGATGGAGAAGCTCAGTATCATCAGTCAGAACAAGGCCAGGGGCCAACTGTGAAACAGATCATCAACTGCTCCTATGCAAGTGTAAGCTGAAGCAGAAGAAAATTAGAGCAAGTCCACAAGAGCCAAAATATGACCTTGAGGATATCACAACTGAATCTAGAGACCACCTCAAGAATAGATTTTGTGCATTGAATGCTAATGACCCTAAGACGAGAGGATTTATGGAATGACATCAAGAACATCATACATGAAGAAAACAAAAGGTCATTAAAATGGCAAGAAAGAAAGAAAAGGCCAAAATGGATGTCAGAAGAGACTCTGAAAGTTGCTGTCGAACTTAGAGCAGCTAAAGTGAATGGAAGAAATGATGAAGTAAAAGTTGAACAGAAGATTTCAAAGTTTGGCTCAAGAAGACAAAGTGAAGAATTATAATGAAATGTGCAAAGGCCTGGAGTTAGAAAACCAAAGAGGAAGAACATGTTTAGCATTTCTCAAGCTGAAAGAATGAAAAAAAAAAATTCAAGCCTCAAGTTGCAATATTGAAGGATTCTACAGGGAAACACTGAACGACGCAGAAAGCATCAAAAGAAGATGGAAGGAATACACAGAGCTGCTGTACCAAAAATAACTGGTTGATGTTCAGCCATTTCAGGAGGTAACATGATAAAAATCAATGGTACTGAAGAAAGAAGACCAAGTTGCACTGAAGAAAGGCATTGGCATAAAAAAAAAATTAAAAAATTAAAAAAAAAACAAAAAAAAAACCAAACCTCCAGGAATTGACTGAATACCAATTAAGCTATTTCAACAAATGGATGAAGCACTGGAGATGCTCATGTTTGGCCAAGAAATTTAGAAGACAGCTACCTGGCCAACCCACTGGAAGAGATCTATATTCGTGCCCATTCCAAAGAAAGGTGATCCAACAGATTGTGGAAATTATCAAACAATATCATTAATATCACACACAAGTAAAATTTTCTTGGAGATAATTCAAAAAATGTTGCAGCTGTACATCAACAAGGAACTGCCAGAAATGCAAGCCAGATTCAGAAGAGGATGTGGAATGAAGGATATCATGGCTGATGTCCGATGGATCTTGGCTGGTATCAGAGAATACCAGAAAGATGTTTGCCTGTGTTTTATTGACTATGCAAAGGCACTGGACTGTGGGATCATAACAAATTATGGATAACATTGCAAAGGATGGGAATTTCAGAACTCTTAATTGTGCTCTTGAGGAATCTGTACATAGACCAAGAAGCAGTCCTTTGAACAGAACTAGGGGATAGTGCATGATTAAAGTCAGAAAAGGTATGTGTCAGGGTTGTATCCTTTCCTTGTACTTATTCTAACTGTATGCTGAACAAATAATCCCAGAAATTGGAATGAAGAAAAATGCGCTATCAGGATTGGAAGAAAGATCGTTGATAACCTCTGAAATGCAGATGACACAACCTTGTTTGCTGAAACTGGAGAGGACTTGAAGCACTTACAGATGAAAATTAAGGACTACAGCCTTCACTATGGATTGCACCTCAACATAAAGAAAAATTCTCATAAATGGACCAGTAAGCAACATCATGATAAATGTAGAAAAGATTGAAGTTGTCAAACATGTCATTTTAGTTGGATCCACAATCAACACCCATGGAAGCAGCAGTCAAGAATCAAATGAGGCATTGCATTGGGCAGATCTGCTGCAAAGACCTCATTAAAGTGTTGAAAAGCAAAGATGTCACTTTGAGGACTGAGAGGTGTCTGACCCAAGCCATGGTATTTTCAGTCGCCTCATAGCATGCAAAAGCTGGACAATGAGTAAGGAAGACCAAAGAAGAATTGATGCATTTGAATTATGCTGTTGGCAAAAAATATTGGATATACCATGGACTGCCAGAAGAACAAACATATCTCTCTTGGAAGAAGTACAGCCAGAATGTTCCTTAGAAGAAAGAATGATGAGACTTCATCTCCCATACTTTGGATATGTTATCAGGAGGAACCAGTCCTTGGAGAAGGACATCATGCTTGGTAAAGTAAAAGGTCAGCAAAAAAGAGGAAGTCTCTCAAGGAGATGAATTGATACAGTGGCTGCAACAATGGACTCAAGCATAGCAAGTATTGTGATGATGCACAGGACCAGGTAGTGTTTTGTTCTGTTGCACATAGGGTTGCTATGAGTCAAAACCAGTTCCATGGCACTTAATAACAACAACAATCATCTCAGTTGAGATATTCCTCATAATCCCTGAACATAGCCTAAAAGATGCTCAATAAATACTTGGTGAATATATGAATGAACAAACTAATCTTTCATTTATATTACAAAATTTGCTTAGATTTGTTTTCTTTTAAGCAAATTAAGAGTGCAAAAGGTTTTATTAAACACAGTAAATATATCTAGAAACTACTATATCCAAACATTACATCTAAACAGAGTCAATATATAGATTTTTTTCTAAATTTTGTTTTGTTGTTGTTGAGAATATACACAGCAAAACACACACCAATTCAACAGTTTCTACATGTACAATTTAGTGACATTGATTACATTCTTCAAGTTGTGCAACTATTCTCATCTCATTTTTTTTAGTTCTTCCCTCATTAACATAAACTCACTGCCCCTATGGTTCCTACCTAATCCTTTGAGTTGCTGTTGTCAATTTTATCTCATAGATAATTCTTAAAAGAGCATAATGTTCAAGGCAGACCTTTTTTACTAGTTAAGCTAAACTATTGTTCGGTTTTAAGATGACTTCAGGGGATACTTCTGGTTTAAGTTTTAAAGACTATCTCAGGGCAGTAGTTTCAGAGGTTCATCCTCCCTCCATGACTCCAGAAAGTCTAGAGTCCATGAGAATCTGAAATTCTGTTCTGCATATTTCCCATTTTGATTAGGACAACAACAGTTGGTCTCTATTCTCTGGAGCAACAGAGGAAGAAGGAGAGTCAGGATTAGGAGGAGGATATGAAATGTTTGGCCAATGCCTCCATGAACAACTGCCTCCTTTGGCATGAGACCAGAAGAACTGAATGGTGCCTGCCTATCATTACTGAACATTTTAATCAAAGATACAGAGATTTTTAATTATGTATCACGTTCAAATTGTGAAGGTGGATCATTTTTAGTATTGGACCTACCATAGTCTTAAGCACACAGGGTTTGCATTCAGGAAGACTTAGATTCAAATTCTGGCTTTACAATTTATGTGATCATAGGTAGATTACTTAACTTCCCCAAGCTCTAATTTTCAAAGCTGTAGATGAAAATACAACTACCTATCCCATAAGGTCTTTGTGAGAATAAAATTAAATATGGAATGTAAATCATGTAGTGGAGTATTTATAATACAGTAAGAACTCAATAACTGTTGAAAGTTAGCTTCATGTTTTCTGTAAAAGAAGCAGAAATGAAATGCCTTTTAGTTGAAATACTAAGCATGTTTGTAACATCATACAAGATTATAAGCATCATCTCATAAAAGTTTAGAGATAGGGTAGCCTCTTCGTTGATTCAGTAGTTCAGTTTTGCCCTCAGAAGCCAGGTTATTTATGGTTCTTCCCCGACCTCCATCACAAACGTCATTCGTAGACTAGTTCCCTTCATGGTTACAAAATGGCTGCCAAAAACAACCAGGCAACATGCTTTCTTTTCGTATCTGAAGGGAGAGACAAAATCTGTTTTCTTTGTCCTAAAAGTCTTAAACAGTTCTTTCCTTACATTTCATTGGTTAAAATTAGTTTAGATCTAACCATCCTCATACAATTTTGGCAAGAAAGATGGGATTATTGTTCCTGGTTTAGAATCCCAAACTTTCATCTGGGATGGCATGGATGTTGAAGAGTCAGTCATAGAGTCCTCTACAATGATGGTAATGATTGCTGGGATAAAGGAGAATTGCTTAATGAATGGCTACAGTATTCAGATTTCAAGGTAAGATTCACATCAACAAATATAATAATGGAAGAGACTCTATACATAGGTAGCAAAGTAGAAATTCTGTGGGTTTGGTGCCAAACACAAAGTCCCTAGATGGCACAAACGGTTTGCAGTCAACTACTAACCTAAAGGTTGACAGTTCAAACCCATCCATTGATACTGCGGAAGAGAAGTCCTAGTGATCTGCTTCCATTAAGATTACAGCCAAGAAAACCCTATGGAGCAGTTCTACTCTGTAAAACATGGATCACCATGAGTCAAAATTGACTGGACAGCAACTAACAACACAACAACAAGGTGCCAGACACACAATGAATGACAAAATAATTCGCATTCTAGTTGGAGAGACAGACGTGTCAGAATCAAATTAATATGTGCTGTAATGTACAAATTATGATACATGCACAGATAAAAAAGCAAATATTTCTTCCTGGGAGATCAAGAAAGTGTACATAGAGGTTACATTTAAGATGAATTTGAAATTTATATCGACATTTCCTGTGGCAGCAGCGAAGGCATTCTAGGCAGAAAAAATTAGTATGAAAGCACTAGAAGGAAAACTTGCTTTTTTGTTCATTCTGTATCCCTAGTGCTTAGAACTATGTCTGAAACATACTAATATTGATTAGTAATAAATATTCATGATTTATGAAATGAATTGTATGTACAAAGATAACAGATCATGAAAGTGTAAAAGGCAAAGGGAGAATTGGGAAGTTGAAGACAAATAACGTGGTAAATGTCCCATGTCCCATTTTTAAGTATTCAATCTTTATTCTGAAGCTGACAGGCAGTCAATGAAGGGTTTTAAGAAGGAAAACATCATCAATAATGTGCGTTTTGAAAGATCACTCTGGTCATCTATTTGTGTCCAGTAAAAGGTGGTGTGAACTTCAAGCAAGGAAATAGGAATAGGATGAAATGGCTTCAGAGTATATTTAGGAACTAGAATTGGCAGTACTTTGTAGTTAACTGGATGTCAGAAGTGAGGCACAGGGAGTAATCTGAAAGAGGATGATGTCTAGTTTTCTGGCTTGATTGAATGAATAGTGATGTCACTGAATGAAATCAGAAATACAGGAGTAGGAGCAAATTGTATTTCAGGGGATGAATGAAACAATGTGACTCAATTGTTTTTGAGGTATCAGTGACATACACAGCTGAAAATGCTAGAGAGGGCTTGTTTGCCCTGCCTTACACTGGGAAAAAGTTTCTAGTCTGTAATTTTGAATTTGGGAGCCACCTAATGGTTGAAATCTAAGGAAAGCTTAGAGAATGCAGTAAGAAGATGGTTCCATGTTTAATGCTGAGCTGAACAAAATGGGGCTGCCAGTTAATGTGTTACCTGTAGTGCTATCTTCATTAAGAGCAGCCATAAGACTACTGTAGTTTAATTCTAGCCATACTGATAGTTCATAAGATCTACTCCCAGGCATCTGAACCTAGCAAAAAATAATCTGGTTTTTTTTTTTTTTCTTTTTTTTTTTAATCTTCAAAGAATATTGACCAAGTAGACAGTAGAGTAATTTGGGATTTTGTGGATGAGGATGTCCTTTGAAATCTGATTTTTTGTTTGCAAAGTCAAGCAGGCGATCTTTAGCATTCTTTATGTTTAAAATGAATGATAATTCACTACCAAAAAGTACATACATGTGTGTATACATGCAGTGACATAATGCCATGAAAGAAAGGCTCCGAAAATTCAGTTTCCATGTAAGCAGAACTTACTACAACTATTAGACTATGTTAAAATAAAGCTATTATTGGGCTTTACATTTGAATAAATAAATGATTAAATAACTGCTACAGAAAGATAACAGTGAAATCATTATTTAATGCAAGGACTGAAAATATACAGAAAAATAATACAATATATTTCTGATTAATTACTTTTTCCTAGTTATAAAATTTTTTCCTAATTAATCAATTGTGTTGTAACTATTTTTGTAATTAATTAATGCTAGACAGTATTATTCTATTCCCTGATCCCTCCACACACGCATCTAGAGCTTGTGATCTTACCCTTTTTCGTCTGGCTAAATGAAGAAACAAAATCCAGGGAGAGAAGAGCATAGAAGTAAGACACCATTAATGAGAGGGTAAAAAGTGCTTGGTTTCACATCTTTTAAAGTGGATATCAGGCACCCTGGTGGCGCAGTGGTTAAGCACTTGGCTCCTAACCAAAAGGTCGGTGGTTTGAACCCTCAGCCTTTCCGCAGGGGAATAATGTGGCAGTTTGCTTCCATGAAGATTTACGGCCTTGGAAACCCTATGGGGTACTTCTATTCTGTCTTATAGGGTTGCTATGGGTCAGAATAGATCCGATGGCAATGCGTTTTGGGATCATCTAATAGTCTCATTCCATTCTCAGGCTCTGACCAATCAGATTAGCAATTCCTTTTCTTTGGGCTGGGAGTGGGTAATGGAGAGTAAGGTGGAGTATTTAACTGGTAAAGATGTGTAAACAGAAGTGATCTTGGTGTATAGAAAGAAGAAATTGAGCTTCTTTCTTTAACCTTTGCAAAACTTTCTCACGTACATCCACCTTATTTCATTCCTGTGAAGCAGTCTACAAACCATTAATGGTGAAAAATCTGAATTACGGAGATGAGGTGATTTACCCTAAGTCACTAAATTACAAGGTCGATCTGAGGTTTGACCATAAAGTTTTCCTGATATTAAAAAAAAAAAAAAAAAAAGCCTCGTATTAGAGTGATTGTGCTGGGTGTAATATACCACATATACACTGCACTTTCTATCATCTATATAACATCCATCTGTTTTGTTGAACCTGTACATTTGACATATACAAACTACATATAAACAGTTAAAGCCAGTATTTGGTACAATTGCTATATGATGTCTTCTTTTTTTTTTTTTCTAATTAGAGGATAAATTGGCAGAGATTAAAATCAAACTCCTTTCTTGTGTATGAATTTCCTTTGAGCTTTTTCTACTTAGTAAGTTAAAAATTGATATGCCCGGTTGAATATGAATTGAATCGCTAATGATTACCCAGTGTATAAGGACATAATGAATTTTTGAAAACAATGTGTAAACTGCTATCCACTAATACGAGTTTTTAGCAGCATTGCTGGATCTTATAGATTTAACATGTTTTTGAACTGTGATAATTACTTATTATTGTTGAAGTGCCATGTGCACTTTTCTGTGCCCCTCTATTTTAAAATAAGTCTGTAATTTACAGTTAGCTGGTTTTTGGACATCTATTTCTGAAAAATAAATCTTCATGTTTCAGATAGCTTGAAGATAACATTTTTTTTTTTTTTTTTTTTTGCTGTGACCCATGGTTTTTCTTTTCTTTTTTTAACATTTTAAAAAATGTTAAAACACTGCTAGGTGTTTGGTTGTATTTAGGAAGTATCCATAACTGTGCCCCCTATGTGCTTTATTTTATACTTGAAAATATACGCAGCACTCATAAACATATATATACATATGCCTACAGTTATTAGTATATGTCTTCCTGTATATATTTATGCGTATTTATATATCTGTGTAACCAAACATATATTTTTAGTAGGATAACATCTTATTTTAATGAGTTTTTTTTTTTTTTTCCATTTTAGAGCCTTGTTGCCATTATAAAAGGCTGTCAGAATGTATTATGTGATTTAATTTAGAAGATATTCTTGAATCAGTCATCAGTCTTTCTGGTGACTCTTCTGGATGGATTTTTTTTTTCTATTTAGAGAATGTCTTCTCTGGATACATGTTAATCTGATATCTAAAAGCTATAATTACTTTAATCAAAAGCATGTAACTTTTCTCTTTCTCCCTCTTTCTTCCTATCTACCTGTAAAGATCCATGCTTCTTATGAGATTATATTTTTAGAAATATTCAAGAGTCATTAAAATAGTAACCTACTTTTTATTCACTGAATAAAATTAACTTCATATTTATGGGCATTTTTCTTAATACCTCCTGACCATTGTTAGAGATACAAAGAACATAGTAAGATGAACATAGTAAGATAGATCTTGAAGTAGTTATTTTGTAGGAGGTTATTTGCCAACTATTTTTAAAAATTTTATCATTTTTTTAGTCTCTGAGACCAGCTTTTCAGTTATGTTCCAGTATTTCCCTATACATTATTACTCTAGGAAAATTATTACCCAACCCCCCCAAAAAGTCATAATTTTATTAATGAGTAAAAATAGATGTATTTCTAGCAATTTATAGATTTAAGACACACAGGGAATATTTTTAAGGATAAATTTGGAATAAATTCAGGGGAACATATTTTATCTCAGAATGCTTTGATACCCTGCCTCTGACTGATAGAACAACGCAGTGGTATATTTAGGGGTAAATTAAAAAAAAAAAAAAAACCCATTGCTGTCCAGTCGACTCCGACTTATAGTGACCCTATAGGACAGAGTATCGCTACCCCATAAGATTTCCAAGGCTATAATCTTTAAAGAAGCAGACTGCCACATCTTTCTCCTGGGGAGCCACCGGTGGTTTCAAACCACCAACCTTTTGGTTAGCAGCTAAACTCTTAACCACTGCACCACCAGGGCTCCTTAGGGGTAAATTATGCAAATATTAAAGACTGTGTCCTCTCAGCAGAATTATGTTAGTCCAGCTCTTATAAACTCAACCTTTTTTGTTTCTTAAATTGTACTGTTTAGTAATATTAACATTACATTTTAAACCTAGCCATTACGTTTTTCTAATGAGATTTATTTGTGCATCAGAAATAGGTGGCCTGTGTTTTCTATGGCCATAGAAAAACTAAATGTCAGTTTTTTGTGAGCACCCTGGAATTTTTCCAAGTCTGTGGATCACATTAGTTTAAAAATCATAGATTTTAGTGACCAAGAAGTACATAGACAACATAACTCGGCTCTTCCAAAAACAAAACAATCTTGGCTTAAGTATTATGAAACTTATTCAAAATTTGAGACTTTTATTTTTGATTACAGCCAAAAGATACTGATATTTCTAGATTTTATTGGCCCTGAAAATTATACCATTTGGGGGAAATTCTTTGAGAAAAATTATAAAAGCACCTTTTCAAATGTTACTAAACATATGAGCATGTGAACACACCTCAGGTACACCCCAGGTCTTGGAAGGAGCCCATAAAATGCAGAGCCCTGGAGCTTCAGCTGCTTTAGTTCACAGTAAACCTACCTTTGAATATTGTAAAAAGACATGAAGCAAGAAGCGGATTGGTTAATAGATTCATTATTATTAGTAAAATATTTGGTAATTTTGTACATGGATTTTCTGTTAAATATTAAATCATGTGCATATTTTAACTATTTCTGAAATACTTCCACTGTTTGATTTCATTTTTAAAAATTTCTCACATGTGTTAACAGTATGGTCTTTAATTTTAGGGATTACTGCAAAATGTACTTGTGTTTGCAGGTAAGAATATTTGAAATGTTCGTGATCTCTACAGCCTTCCTACAGTACTGCTTCACTTAATAGTGAGTCAGGAACATGAACTATTCATTGCACATACTCAGTAGATAAGATTTTTTTTTTTCCTTTTCCTATGTTAGACATCTTGTGCCTGCTTAATGTGTGACAATAGGCTTCTAACTCTGAATATTTGGATGGAAAGATTTACTACTTAAGTTCAACTTGGGAGATATACAAGCATTTTGTTATTTATGATGGTACATGTAAAATCTCAGTGTGTTTGTAATTCTCTTTCTAGTTGTCTGTGTTATTGTCTTAGTTATCTAGTGCTACTATAACAGAAATACCACAAGTGGATGGCTTCAACAAACGAAAGTTTATTCTCTAGTAGTCTAATAGGCTAGAAGTCCAAATTTGGGGCCTCAGCTTCAAGGGAAGGCTTTCTCTCTATGTCCACTCTGGAGGAAGTTCCTCGTCATCAATCTTCCCCTGAACTAGGAGCTTCTCAGTGCAGGGACCCTGGTCCAAAAGACACACTCTGCTTCTGGCAGTAGTTTCCTGGTGGTATGAGGTTCCCCTGTCTCTCTGCTTGCTTTTCTTTCTTTTATATCTCAAGAGAGATTGACTTAAGACAGTCTAATCTTGTAGATTGAGTCCTGGCCTCATTAATTTAACTGCTGCTAGTCCCATCTCATTAACATCATAGAGGTAGTATTTGCAACACATAGGAAAATCACACCAGATGACAAAAAATGGTGGAGAATGACACAATACTGAGAATCATGGCCTAGTCAAATTGGTCCACATTTTTGGGGGACACAAAGGTCCGTAACAGTTATAAAGAAAACTGTGAATTAAACTCTTTGTTGTATCTGAATCTATTTATTCCACTCTTATTGCCTGTACCTTTATTTGGCAAATATGGATTAGTTTAATTTTCTTTCTAACTAATCATCATAATAATAAATCACAGTATACAGTCTTATTTGTAGCACAGATTGCTCTTTAAAAAGCATACCATGAAAACAAGTGTGTATCAGTGAACATTTGGCATTTCAAATTAAACATTAAATTATTTTTTGTGTCCACACAAGCTTGGCAGGAAACAGAAGAAAATGCCTGACACCTGATAATTCCTTGGAAATGAGAAGGCCAAAATGCCCAGAGAAACTCTTGGCAGGGCTGCATATTTGAATGTGTTTCTCTATTTGTTTCCTTGGTGCCAAGCTTCTAAACACAAATTCAGAACATTTACATGGTGTCTGGGAATAGTCCCAGCACTTACACAAAGAGAAGTCCTGAAGGTGATCATTTTATGGGAAGAACAAGTAGGAGCTGGCGTTGAGGCAATATTTTTTATCTGACTAGTTACTGTGCTCACTGTATTCTCTTAAAGGACTTTTCTTTCTTTGCTCCCTTACCGAGTTACCACCATACAGAATATGTGGCATACTTAGGCTGTGGCCAAATTGTTCTCTAATATAAGCTGACTATTCGAGAGTTTGCTTGGTGGCACAAACAGTTTGCACTTGACTAGTAGCCTAAAGGCTGGCAATTCGAACGCATCCAGTGGCGCTGCGGAACAAAGGCTTGGTGATCTGCTTCCGTTATATTACAGCCAAGAAAACCCTATGGAGCAGTTGTACTTTGTAACACAGGGGGTCACCATGAGTTGGAATTGACTTGAGGGCAAAGGGTTTGGTTTTGGTTTAAAGCTAAATAAATGGAGACAGTCTTCGTCAGCCTACTTCTTTATAGGAATTGTCTCTGTCTCTGGAGCCATAGTTGCTCCAACCAGAATATGCTTCTCTTTATACACTCTCTTGGGATATATCTCCATGGAACACATTCTTATTGAGTTGTTTCAGTCTACCTTGAATACCCAAATGGAATGTGTCAAGATAAATTCATAATTACATTCTCTTTATTGTTCTAGGTATATGATTGTGATACTGACTGTGAATTGGATTAAGGTTTTGTAAAGCTTTAAAAGCTCAATCTTTGCTTATATATTATTTCTCTCTCTCTCTCTCTCTCTCTCTTTGTGTGTGTGTGTGTGTGTGTGTGTGTAATTATCTGGCGACCTTGCAAGATATCCATCAGAGAAACAGCACCATCAAGCAAGCATTCCCAGAATCCAAACATGTCTCAAGGTTTTTCTTTGACTTTTCCCTCTGCTACAAATTTTTGCTTAAGAAAAGAATGAGATTAGCAGGATTGGCTATCTTAGACTAACCAGGATTTACTCCAACTTCAGTATAAAGTTTAATTCTCAGAGCACATGGCTGCACAGTAAAAGGCAGGCTGCTGAATAGAATCTATGTTCTCCCAAAAGAGGAAGCAGCAGAAAGGGAGGCCCAGTAGATAACAGACTATTGGCCAAGGGAAGATTAGTTTAAACATTAGTTATCATCTCTCTGATGTTGACTGTTCATATCTTAGAATAAGTGGAGAATATTCATTGTCATTACTCTGTAGTACTTAGAGTTTACTGGGACTTCTGTAAAAGGAGCACAGACTACTAGAAAGCACACTCTCTTGGTACTTTGTCCCTTGGATTAAACACACACATGCATGCATGCACACATACACCCCATTCTTACACTAGATACACAAACACTGTACTAGAAAGTGACAGGGATGTGGGGATGAGTCGATCTCATACCTTTAGTTATAAATTGTGTTTATACCTAGTACATTCCTCAACCCTATTCCTTGATTTCTATAGCAACCCAAACCACTCATTTAAAACCTTTTTATGCCGCTTACCCTTACCCTTTGCTGTCTAGTCGATTCTGACTCATAGTGACCCTATAGAGTAGAACTGCCCCATAGGGTTTCCTAAGCTGTAATCTTTATGGGAACAGACTGCCACATCTTTCTTCCACGGAGTGGCTGGTGGGTTTGAACTGGTAACCTTTCGGTTAGTAGCCAAGCGCTTAACCACTGCAACAGAGACACTTAAAATATTGGAATGCTGAGTGAATACACAATGGGTGTCTTCAGCTGACATAAAGATCTATCTTTTGTAGAGCTAGATGAACCTTAGTAAAACAAACTAGGGAAGTTACCATTGAGCAACCTGCTAACTAAGCATGATTCACCTGTGTAATTTTTTGTCTCCATTCTTTGTAAAAGCAAATGCAAAAGCTGCTTCCCAGTTTTCAGGACTCCCCCTCATGTCACTCACTGACTTAAAATGAGAGGATCACATGGAGGAAGAAAGCAGGTGGGTTTTCAGGCCCAGCTTTGGTGCAAGGATAAACCTCAGGCAAACAAGTAGTTAATGAAGAGAATCCCGCCCCCCCCCCCCAAATTAAAATAGCAACAGTTTTCTAACTCAAAAAGTCTCTTCAAAAAAAAACTCTTAAATTTGGAAAAGCACCCTCAGCAAGAAAAATACTCTATAGTAAACAGATAAATTTTGGTAATTGCAAACAACTTTCTCCCAGTCCTGTGCTAGTGCTTTTTGTCATTTGATTTGACAGGATATCACATATATAAATTTGAAATAAAGCAAATGAAAAATAAATTATAGCAGTTTATCATTTCTTCTGTTAGTGTTTATGCTATACATAAAAATTTTATATACCTCAAATTGATAGTCAATTCCAATTCATGGTTTTAGATTGATCAAATATATTTTACGAAGTGTTCACTACATAACATATGCTTCATATTTTCTCATAGTGTTTATCATGTGCTCATGCAATATACAGAAGAAATAGAAACAAGGACTATAATGAATTCATGTCTATAAAACAGGATAACAATATATGAAAGAATAGACTAGTTCATATATAATAGGTCATACATTTTTAAATTATTTAAGAAAAATCATCTGTTTAGAACTATATACAAAACTCTGAAATAAGCAGAAGGAGAGATAAGGTACAGTAGGTATGTCAGGAGACCCCAAGACCACTAGCAGGTTTGATGATTCAACAGAAAGTCTCACAGGATGCAGCATATAGTTCTCCTCACAGCTATGATTTATTACAATGAAAGGATACAAAGCAAAATCAGAAAAAGGGAAAGTGGGCACGTACACACATACACCCCTAGCTGAAACCAGGGGCACAAATTTCCAAGAGTCCTCTCCCAGCAGAGTCACACAAAACCAAACCAAACCTACTGCCATCAAGTCAATCCCTACTCATAGTGACCTTATAGGGCAGGGTAGAATTTCCCTGTAGGGTTTCCAAGGCTGTAAATCTTCACAGAAGCAGATTGCTACATCTTTTCTCCCCCGTAATGGCTTAATTCCTCCGGCAACAAATAACACCACGCATGAAGTGTTGTCTACCAGAAACGTAGGAGAGCTGGTGGGGCTGGTTCTGTAGGCATTCTCTACTTAGCGAGTATTAAAATTCTAGACTCCCAGAAGGAAAGCTGGTGTTTAGCATAACCATGTTTTTGTAGGTTAGGCACGGTAAGCTACACAAATCGGTTAGAGAATGGTGGTAACAGTCCTAAAATCCAAGTTACCAGATGCCAGCCAAGCACCATTCTTGCAAACAGGTCTTTCTAAGGATAACAGTCTGCTCTGCTAACTCTTTCTGCATAGCAAGTTAAAGCACAGGTTTTATAATCAAATGAGTGTAGGTCTAGACCCACAGCCTACCACTTAATATTAATGCGACCTTGAACAAAAATTATTTAAACACTTTTGCCCTCAGTTTTATCAACTGTTAAATGGCTTTAATTAGGTAATTTCATCATAGGATTTGTCACGAAAATCATATACAATAATGCATGCACAAGACTTACCACATTGCCAACATTATTTATTTAATAAATGTTGACAAGTAATAGTATATGGCAGCTACCTTCAAAGAGCTTATGATAGAATATACAAACAAGGCTCAAATGAATAGAGAGTAAATAAGTGGTTTTTTGGTATGATACCATCTGTAAGTGCAACAGGCATTATGAGAATAGACAAACACTCCCGGTAGTTTATAAAAACCACAAAAGCTTCCTTACCAGAATAAGCATTCTTTTGCAAAGTATTATGGAACCATGACCATTAAAGATTGTTGGTTATCTTTCAGAAGAAAAAGAAGCAGCTGATACATGGGTGACAATAGAGAATACTGAGTAGACTACTCTACTCTTCATAGCTAGCATGAAAGTGGCTGCTCTTCTTGACCTAAAAATTCTGAGGTAGATTGTAAGATGGATCAGAAGAAATCAGTGGACACACCAGTCTCGTTTAGATACAATCTGATTTTTGTGAGTTTTTGGCAATAGGATATTACTCTTCTTCCATACCATATTTTTGCCTTTTTTTTTTAAAACCTTTTGACAAGCAAATAGAACAAATTATTTTGATGAACAATACCTTTCCTCTATTTAAGTATGGGCTCAGATATAAGTCTCAGCAGGTAGAGAATTTTCTTTTCTTTTTTGACATAACTAATGATTAAACATCATGATTACTTGAAAAACACATGCTGAGTAGACTTTCCTAATGATTGAATTAATAAATGAATGAATGGGTTTAGGAATATATAATTATATTAGGCCTCAGTTTCATCAGCAAGGGGCACTTGTGAGGCTAGCTCATGTGATGGGAATTTATTTCATTTTATTTTTTTGCAATTTCATCTGTCTTATTAGTACAATAAACCAAACTGTTGGTAGGATGGAAAGAGGGACAATGTTGTGTTTTCAGTTTAACATTATGGCTCCTCTAGCTAATATGAAGCATTGGATATTCCTTACAAAATAAGTAAAATAAATAAAGTACTTTCAGGAAGTGAGGTTTAATTTTAAAATTATATTTAAGGAATAAAAATAATAATTATAGTTGTGTGAAAGTATATGGGTGCATTGGTAACTCTATTTAGGTACTACCCATGTAGAAATTCTCAGACTGAGTGCAACAGAACTTAGCAAATTTATAAGTTACATTTGTTGTTGTTATGTGCCCTTGAGTGGGTTCTGACTCACAGCAACCCTATATGCAACAGAACGAAACACTGCCCAGTCCCGCGCCATCCTCAAAACCGTTGCTATGTTTGAGCCCATGGTTGTAGCCACTGTGTCAATCCATCTGTTTGAGTGTCTTCCTCTTTGTTGCTGACCCTCTACTTTGTCAAGCATAATGTCCTTCTCCAGGGACTGGTCCCTCCTGATAATATATACAAAGTACATGAGACTAAGTCTCATCATCCTTGTTGCTTCTTTCTAAGGAGTACTCTCGCTGTACTTCTTCCAAGACAGATTTGTTCATTTTCCTGGCAATCTATGATATAGTCAACATTCTTCACCAACACCATAATTCAAAGGCATCAATTCTACTTCAGTCTTCCTTATTCATTGACCAGCTTTCACATGCATATGAGGTGATTGAAAATACCATAGCTTGGGTCAGATGCTCCTTAGTCTTCAAGGTGACATCTTTGCTTTTTAACACTTGAAAGAGGTCTTTTGTAGCAGGTTTCCCCCATGCAATACGTCATTTCATTTCTTGACTACATAATGAGTTAAAAATCCTTTTATTTTTGTAGGTCAAATTGTAGAGAGTGAATTCTGACCAAATACAATAGTTTTTTCCTCAAACAGTGGCCCTAGTTTTCAGATGAAGTATGAGTCAAGATGGAAGTTTCAAAGCAAGCCATTTACACACTGACATGCACCGTAAAATCATTTAGTCTAAGGTATTTTCAGTTGTAAAGTTCTACTATTATTTTATAATCCACAAAGAAAGAAGAAATGCTACCCATTAAAATGACACAACTCTTTCTTAATATATAGAACTTTTATGATTAGTAAAAGAGCTTTTTTCATACTTAAACATAGATTATTTTAATCATATACTACTCCTATTTTATACACGCACATACACATACAAATATAGCAGAAAATAAATGTTAAATGTATTTAGTAAGGCATTCCTAAAGCCTCTTCACATTCAGTATCTGACTCTTGCAGTGGCATAGAATCAGTGAAATATGGTATTAAAATTACAGTTAGATATAATTAAAAAACGAACTTCAATTAATGATGCACACATGCACTTTCTACAAAATAAAACTCTAACACAAACCATGTATATAATCCCTAAATTTTTGTTACATAAATTTTCTTATATTTATTAAGATGTTCTAGGTATTTTAAACTATCTTCTGTTGAAAAACTTCCATTAAAATTTGAATAATTACCATCAAAACAAACTATATGTTAAATCTAATTTATTATTTCATTTCATGTGCTTTTATGTATGTGATTAAAGGTAACAAGTCAAACTGATTATTTGTGAAGTAGTGAAAAGTCCTCCTTATGTTCCATGTGAAATATTTTTCTTTGATCATTAAAATATACCTTCTAATCTTTCAAAATTAACTTTTGTTAAAATAAATAAACAAGCCAGCAAACAAATCTTTCTTAATCTTCTCCCTATTTCAGGTCCCATAAGTAGTGTTTTGGTGAATAAATATGGTAGCCGTCCAGTGGTGATAGTAGGAGGCTTATTGTGCTGTTTGGGAATGATCTCCGCCTCTTTCAGTACCAACGTTGTACAACTTTACCTCACTGTGGGATTCATTGGGGGTAAGTTGAGACAAGTTTTCTTTTCAGATATTTTCTTCTTAATACTTCTTTTTCCAAGTCAGAAACAGAACCACAGAAAATTCTTATTGATTCTCTTTGAATTTTCTTTTTCTATCAGTTATCTTTAGAGTATTTTAATCTAATTCATTGAAATATTAGCTATAGAATGGCCAATCAAACTCATTTCAAGACATACAAACAAGTTATCAGACAAATTATGTGCTATCCTATAAATGTCAAAAATAAAACAGTTTTTTTTTTCCCCACAGTTTCACTTCTTACTCTTCAGCCAACTGTGATGGTATTATAGATAAAGACTTTCTGGTATCTAAATAAGTTCATTTAAAAAAATTTATTTTTCATGACTTATTTTCAGTTAGAATATGTGAATTTCCACTCATAATATGTTAAAATGGTGCCAGAAAGATGATGTTTCCTGGATGTACTTTTTAAACGAACATAAAAGTACCCCTGTGTTCTTATTTGTGGTAGAGCCTTGTGACTGTGTACCCTGATCAAATGATTCTAATACAAATATTTTGAAATGATGTATTATCAGTTGTTTCTCAGTATAGACATATGTATGTCATATAGAGACATATTCTCACTAATGTCTGTTGACTTAAATTGACCTGTCAATTTAGAACTATTTTTAGTACCCTCAAAATAAATTCCATTAAAAAGCTATATTCAGAGTTTCAAGAAAAATTAGACCAATATGTAAAGAGACTAATTTTTCCCTTATGTCTACAGATAAAAAGGTAAATATAGTTCTCTTTTTTTATAGTGATTTTAGATCAATCTAACCTTATATGCTGGTGGCATAGTGGTTAAAAGCATTCAGCTGCTACCCCAAAGGTCAGCGGTTTGAACCCACCAGCTGCCCTGTGGGAGAAAAATGTGGGAATCTACTTCTGCAAAGATTTACAGCCTTGGAACCCCCTGTGGGGAAGTTCTACTGTGTCTTCTCTCACTATGAGTCAGAATCTACTTGATGGCAGTGGATTTGGTTTTGGTTAACCTTATACACTTATGTACTTTTAATGAAAAAATAAGTAAATATTACAGCCAACAGTAATAGTGATGTTAAAATCATTCTCTTTATAACCGATTGTCAGCTTTCTTCCTTTTTTTGATACGGTTAAACACGTTTTGACATCAAAAGTGAGAATATTCTTATATCTAAGCATTGTTTAGGGTTGCTATGAGTCGGAATTGACTCGACGGCAATGGGTTTTTAGTTTTGGAAGCATTGTGATAGTGGAAATAATACCCTTTCCTCTGTGCAAGCATACTGAATATTGTATGTGACTGTAGCAGTCAGACTGGGCTGCAAGTAGATACACTGGGGAGAAGCAGATTTTGATATTCGTTCCTTTATATGCCACTCTAAATTATAATTTTATTCCTCTGTGTCTTGAAGGCTTTGTTCCTTCTAAACTCAACTATTCAAAAGCTAATACACCTATGAGGGATTTATCTTAAGTCAGAATCAGCCAATACTCTTTGATTTCTGAAATCAGAAAGATCTGGCTTTTAAACCTGAAATAGCACATACAAACTATGTGACCATAGGTGAATTAACCCCCTTATGTCTCAAACTCTTTGTCTTTAAAATGGTTAAAGTGATAGTTCTTTCCTTAGAGAATTGTTGAAATGAGTAATGTAAAAATAATGACTATATTGTACTTTACAAAGTGCCTAGAATATCTAGAATATTGTTACTTATCAATAAATATTAGCAAATAATAATAATCCCAGTGTCATTTATGTAACATCTTAAAATTATAGAACTTACTTGATTTTGGCAACACATTTTTTTGTTGCTGTTGTTAAGGGAATTGGGACTCAAGAAGTCTTAAGTGTTTGGCCCAATAGTGCACAGTGGTTTGAGGCAGATTCAGATCTTTCAATGTCAAATCCCATATTCATATTACCATACCACAATAGGAAATAGATGGCACCTATCTCCTAGTGACAACTTGGGTTAACGTTTGAAAGCAAAAGTTTCAGGTGCTAGAATGGGAGAAATAATGGTGTAGGAGAAATACATTTGAACTTTGAAATGCAGTACATAGATTTTATTTTAGGTTCTTCCACTTAAAAGGCTTTTGATTGTGTTAATATTTCTAAGTTATATCTAATTACACTTATTTTGCATATCTCAGGTGTGGCTGAGGTAAAATCAGGGAGCAAGTTGTCCTATTATTCCCCAGAGCATACTCTTGGTTTCTCTGTGTCAGCTTTAGAGACCCTCCTACTCATAGACGATGTTTGTATTAAAGAGTTGGAGTAAGGATTTATACAAAGATCTCTGTGTCCCAGAATCTGAATAATTAACCACCTTGCAATACTGTCTCAATTTGTGTAAATTAGTAAATACAGAATAATTTTTACTTCATACCAAAAAAAAAAACCCGTTGCCATCGAGTCGATTCCAACTCATAGCGACCGTATAGGACAGAGTAGAACTACCCCATAGGGTTTCCAAGCAGCGCTGGGTGGATTTCAACTGCCAACCTTTTGGTTAGCAGACGAACTCTTAACCACTGTACAACCAGGGTTTCCTTTAAATAATATGCATTAATGCCTAGGCTAAGACCAAAAGAACAATAATTTATATGAAACAATTTTATGTACTTCTTAAAGAAACTTATTTATTATTACTGACACATAATAACTTGTAAGCTTCAAGAGGTAATTCATTTCCCAAAAGTGATATTCAACACAGCCAAAGAGTACCTCAGGGGCAACTTTTGACTCATATTAACAATCAACATTAATCCTTGAAATAAGTAAATATTTCAAGCAGAAAAATTCTCTACTTTTTAGTTAACACACGTATGCCTCTGTATACATGAAATGTGTAATGTGAAGGATGCCAAGCATGAAATTAATGGGTATGAATTTATTTTTCTTTTGTATTATTTGCATGATGTTGAAAGAAGTATCTCTGATAAGGTGTAAGATTGTTAGAAATGATGACTTTTTTAGTCTGGTTACATTCCTTCTACTCTGAAAGTAACATAAAGTATTTAAACTTTTAAATGCATTCTTGCCTACAGGGAAGAACTCTATTTCTTATGTATATGTATGTGTAAATAGATATGGAGAGGGGAATTAATTTATCTGTGGAATTAAATGATCTTAATTAAGAACTAATAATGTTGCCCTAGTTTCAACCTCTATTATGAATATTTAAACATCAGTAGAAGTTCTTAGTTTTATTTCTGTGGTTTAAAATGAAATTAACATTCAACTGCCATGTCAAGTGTCCAGTTATGAGAAACTTTTTGTTTTTGTGTAATTCCATTTATGTTTATAATCATCACAAATTACTACCTGCTGTTGCGTTTGTAGTTCAGGCTGACCACCTACGTGTCTTTTGTGAGTGGCATAATGTGTTTGTGTTTTACTTTGTTTTTCTCTTGTTTTGTTCTTTTTAGGTATAGGTTTAGCCTTCAATCTGCAACCGGCCTTAACAATAATTGGAAAATACTTCTTTAAGAAACGACCCATGGCGAATGGATTGGCCATGGCGGGAAGTCCTGTCTTCTTAAGTACATTGGCCCCTTTCAATCAGTTTCTTTTTAATAATTATGGCTGGAAAGGAAGCTTCTTGATTTTGGGAGCAATATTTTTGCATGCCTGTGTGGCTGGGTCCCTCATGCGACCCATTGGACCCAAACAAACTAAAAGCAAGTCTAAAAATAAGATTGACATGAGAGTGGATGAATCAGGTGTGAAAGAAAGCCGTAAGAGGAAATCAACTTGGGAAAGAATAAATAAGTATTTAGATTTCTCCCTTTTTAAGCATAGGGGCTTTCTTATATACCTGTCTGGCAACGTTATTATGTTTCTAGGATTTTTTGCCCCCATTATATTCTTGGCTCCATATGCTAAGGACAAGGGAATCGATGAGTATTCTGCAGCTCTTTTGCTGTCTGTTATGGCTTTTACTGATATGTTTGCTAGGCCTTCTGTGGGATTAATTGCAAACTCTAAACTTATCCGACCCCGAATCCAGTACTTCTTCAGTTTTGCAATCATGTTCAACGGAATCTGTCATCTTCTGTGCCCACTGGCAGAAGACTACACAAGCCTGGTGGTATATGCTGTATTCTTTGGCCTTGGATTTGGGAGCGTTAGCGCTGTCCTCTTTGAAACTCTGATGGACCTTGTTGGTGCTGTGAGGTTTTCCAGTGCTGTGGGACTCGTCACAGTTGTGGAGTGTTGCCCCGTTCTACTTGGCCCTCCTCTTGCTGGTAAGAATATTTCTTATCGAGGAAAGCAAAAAAGCATGCAGTTAATATTCATTAGCTGAGAGAATATTCTTTGCAGTGAACAATAAGGTTTGTAATAATAAATACTAATAGCTTGAATGACTATGGGGTTGTTAATTTTAGGTTTTATTATTTATTTTAAAATTTCATAATTAGTTGACTTTAAACCTATATTTACTTCAGAGTCTGAACCTTTGATTTGAAGAATTTAAGTTAGACTAATACTCAGTATTATATATTTTTCAGCATTTTTATCCACAGCAATTGTTTTGTGCTTTTAAAACGTATCATTAAGAATAAAATATCATTTTTCCTTTATCAATGGTGAAAAGATTTCTCTTCTACTTATATTAAAATAAATCTAAAATAATGCCTCTCAAATGTTTGTAATTAATGTGCGGATAACATCATATTACTGTAAAACTCGTCCTGTGCCTAAGGAATACTTTCTAATATTACAGAAGTGAGTACGTGTGTGTGTATGTGTGTGTGTTGTTGTTGTTAGTTGCCATTGAGGCTATTTTTTTAATATCACTGATATAAATATACATCTTATATATATATGTTGTTGTTGTTAGTTGCCATAGAGGCAATTTTGACTCATGACGACCCCAAGTGTGCACAGGAATACTGCACTCCATAGGGTTTTCAAGGCTGTGACTTTGGGGAAGCAGATCACCAGGCCTTACTTCCCAAGCATCTCTGGGTGGTCTGAACTCCAACCTTCCGGTTAGTAGTCCAGCACTTAAACATTTGTGCCACTCAGGGTGTTTCTCTCTCTCTCTCTCTCTCTCTCTCTATATATATATATATATATGTGTGTGTGTGTGTATATATATATACACATATATGTATAGAATATACAAGGATGAAGGAAAATGCATTCAAGACTATTTTTATTATACTTATATTCCCTACTTATGGATCGTAAAGATTACCTTTAGATTTTAAGATCTAAAATATTTTCAAAAGATGCCTATAAACGTGTCTTTGCTAAATTACCCAATCAGAAGACTAAGGAGATATTTAGGATCCCACCAAAGAAGACCCTCACAAATTGAAAACAATTTTGTAAAAGAATGTAATCAAGTATTAAAAAAAAAAAAGCTGTCATCACAGATGCATTAGATTCTTGTCAACTTCCTTATGGTTATTTGATAGTTTTATTTTGAATTACAATTGTGAATGCTTTTACAAGTAAATTCTTCTAGTTAGATATAGTTATATTATCTGAACCTATGATTTTAAGACTCATATGTAATGCATTTTTGAAGTTCAGACTTTGTTTAGTCTTAGACTTTGAATGTCATGGATAGTAATATATTTTTTTGTGGGCCAGTCTTTTCCAGCAATTACCATACATCCGTTTGGTTAGTACTGGACTTAAGTATTCATCTAGACTCTTGGCCTGCCCCCTAGTGGTCAGAGTAACAGCCAGACTAAATGTAAATTTTTATGTACTGTATTTAGTCAGGAAACCTTGGGGGGTATAGTGGTTAAGTGCTACAGCTGCTAACCAAAAGGTTGGCCGTTTGAATCCACCAGGCGCTCCTTGGAAACTCTATGGGGCAGTTCTACTCTGTCCTATAGGGTCGCTGTTAGTTGGAATCTACTCGTCAGCAATGGTTCCCCCCACCCCCCGCAGCGGTATTTAGTCAGTGTTTAAACTGTTTTCTACTTGACATCAGGCAAGTGGAAAAATCCATGCTTGTTAATCCTTAATGCCAACATTGAAGTCTTGTCTTTAGCTTTTTCACTTGATGAGGAATACATCAAATCTGCCTCTAAGACCTTGGTGATGTGGTAGTTGCGTTTTCTCTCTGCCAGGGCTGTCCTCTGTATATCTGTCATTATGGCTCTACCATGCCAACAAAAACGGTTATCAGAGTGAAAACCAGTAGATCGTATATTTATCAGCCAGTTGACTTTGTTATGTAAGGTGACGACAGCTGGCCTGTTTTTCATGCAGAGTTATTTTGACCAAATGAGTTTTAGAGTCTGTTTTATTTGCAACAAAAATTTTTAAATATCAACAGAGGAAATTCTATTTCACTATCTATGGTGGGAGAAAATATTTAAATCAGTTCAACAGAATTAGAGATAAGGCACAAAGGAATGAAATGAAGGGATCTGATTTGGCCAATCCTACCTGTGCCGAGAGCCTGCATTAATAATATTTTTTGTATCAATTTTAGTATCTTTGATTGCTTATTATGTTAATATTGCCAAACAATTGTGCCACTGGTCACAATAAAACCAAACCCGTTGCCACTGGGTCGATTCTGACTCATAGTGACCCTATAGAACAGAGTAGAACTGCCCCACAGAATTTCCAAGAAGTGGCTGGTGGATTCAGAATGCCGACCTTTTGGTTAGCAGCCAATTACTTAACCACTGTGCCACACTGGTAGCAATGCAGCAATTAATTTGGGCCTCATTGTTGAAGGTCTTAGACTGTAACCATAATATATCCATTTTTCCACCCTATTTCTGCTTCCTGATACTCCTTCACCTTTAGCCTCATCTCTATAACATTTGATTACTGCTAGAAAATGTCTCATGTATAATAGGTACATAATATTTGGAAATGAATGGATATTATTGCTATTAACTCTAACACAGTTGCAGCTACCGCTGCTACTCAAATCATTAGAGCAGTGAAAGGTAGGGAATGTGTGATTTTTATTTTTATATTTTTTGCAGCCCAACCTTTCACTACTCCACTCACAAAGAGCTGAAACTTTAGTTCTTGGTGATGCTAAAAAATTCCATAAACATTTAGAGAGTATCCTGATATTGCAGCCTAAAGTGATATTAACTCTGATGGATTCATGGACCTAATTTTTATTATTATTATTATTTAGTAGTGTAATGACCATTGTATGAATATAAATATTTGACTATTTTTAGACTGGAAAATTAAATTATGAAATTTTTATTATGTGCATGTATGTTTCATACTTATTCTAATAAGCATATTCCATCATTTACCTACATAAAACAGGAAACTGTTAAAATAGAAAATTTAGCAAGTAGCTAACTTTAATACTGGGCCATTTTACTAGTGATTCTGACTAAACAAACTGGCTTGAAAGGCCTATATCAGAATGACCTGGAACGCACATAGATCTGTGTATTGTACACTAACTTTTGTTGTTAAGAGTTATTAAGAATTTGATGCCTGCATAAACAATATGGTCGCAATTATCAAATGGAACAAAGAGTTTGTTCCTGATTAGTTTAGCCTTGATAATTTAGACTCAGATAAAGTAAAAAAAACAAACAAACAAAAAAAAAACTGTGATTAGCCTAAAAAGTGGCATGGCCCTTAACCAAAAGGTTGGGTGAAGCTATTTTGCGGAATACTTAAGAATGTGAAATTCAGACAGACATTGGCTGGAATACAGATTCTGCCACTCACTGGCTATATATCCATGGTCTAACTATGTCATAATACTCTTGTAAATATTAAGTGAGATATTACAAATAATATGCTTCACTTAGTGCTGGGCATAAAGTTTTTAATAAATATTAGCCACTGTCAGGGCCTTATGAGACACTCTGCATCTCTCCTAAAGAATGGAACTTTTCTCTCATATTGAAGAGAAGAAGGAGCATGGAAAGGGTAAAGCGATTCCCATGTGTAGAACAACATACCTCACGTGTGTATATATTTATGCATATAAATGCAAACACATATATACCTAATATATCTGGATTACATATTTTTATTGGGGGAACTATTTTCTAATAAATTTAATCTACTAGTAATATATTGCTGTAAACTCCTATACATGCCTTTATATCTAGAATATTTTTGCCTTTGCTCAAAGTCTCATTTAATGTTACTTTAAATAAGAAATCGTTACACATTGTGTCTGGGAAAGAATTTGAACATTTTTATCATTTTTTATTATTATGTTCTTTGTCTCTTAGGTAAACTGGTGGATGAAACTCGAGAATACAAATACATGTATATGGCCTGTGGAGCTATCGTGGTCTTCTCAAGCATATGGTTGCTCATTGGCAACGCTATAAACTATAGATTGCTTGATAAGGAAAAGAAGTTGGAAGAAGCAAGGAAGAAGCAAATACATACAACTGAGTCCAAAGAATCTGAACCCTTGAACAAATTTAATTCTCCTGACGTTAATGTCAAAATTTCGGAAGCACAGGCTACTGTCTCGGAAAGAGAAACTAACATTTAACAAGAATTAAACATCTCTGAGTTCAGTGATTATTCTTAGGAGTATTTTTTTTCAAAATATGGAAAGGTTGTTTTTTAGTTGAAATGAGGAGTTCCAATTAAGGAAGTAGATGAAATCTTCTACAATAGCAAATTTTAAATGTATTTATTATTTAAGATGTATTTACTTGGGCAGATAAGTTTTGAGATTATGCATGTAAGGAATCCATGCAATGAACTTAACTTCCATACATGACTCTGGGTATTATGGTTAAAATACTAATTTTAAAGTCTTCCAGTGACAGATAGTCTTGGTCATAGCTAGAGAGATCTGAATCTAAAACCTCTGATTTAAGTAGTTATCTAGTTGGAGACAAGAAGTTGAATTCCATAAGATGATTCTCTCTACGTTTCATTTTTTATTTGGTATTAAAGTATATACTCAAATTGTGCATACATGCACATAGAGTATCTGGAGAACAAAAGACAAATATGTCCAAAAAGAATATTTCCATGGTAATTTTTTTTAAGTAAAAGAAATCCCTGGCAACTAAAGAAATGTATCTGCCGATTACTTTACAATGTGGGGTTTAAAGATAAGAACATGGGTGAAAATGAGGGTAGTCTTAATTAGAAAATGCAGTTGACTAAGTGTTGGCACATATAAAACAAATTTGATAGAGAACAGAGGAGGGGAAAAAAACCTCCATTTTAAACAATTGTTTCTGAGTACTGTTAGCTTGATTAATCTGTGCACAGGATTTTCTTTGAGGGGTATTGTTAGTACCTGGAGCGAGTGCACAGAACTCTCAAATAATTTAAGGAATCTTATCTAATATGTAAATCGAACTAAAAGTCTAAATGACTCCTAGTAATGAGCTGTGTCCATCAATTTTAAAACAAATTTAGTTTGTAATCCAGAAGGAAACAATTGGGAATTTCTTTTAATCAGACCTCCATCCAGACTCAATGTCCTGCTGAAACATTAAAGTGGAATAAACCAGAATCCTGGTTTACATGTATACAAATAGACTGAATTCTAATTTTTCCAACACATGAGGTGATCAGAGGGTTACTGTTATGAGTAATCCATCTGAGTAAAGCTGATTAATACTGGGAGTTACTTTTAATGATCTCTGCAAGCTCTGTCAGCTCCCTCCCCTCCACAGAATGCAAAAGCAAAAAACAAACCACAAACAGGTCTTTTATTCAGGCACTAATAATGCCTCATATTATGGGAATGGTAGCACTTGAAAATTCTGCCCTCTACTGATTAAACTTTCTGCTGCCTGTGAGTGTCTGAACTAGGGAGCTGTTAAAGAAGACGTTTAGCCATGTAGACTGTTAAGACTTGGAAATGTACGTATAGTTTGTAAAATGATAGCAAGAAGCTTACAATATTGAAGCCAAGGTTAAGTTAGCAAGAGCTCTGGTTGCACAATGGTTAAAGCTCTTTGCTACTAACCGAAAGGTTGGTGGTTCAAACCTACCAGCCACTCTGCAGTAGAGAGATGTGGCAGTTTGCTTCCTTAAAGATTACAGCCTTAGAAACTCTGTAGGATGCTTCTACTTTGCCCTACAGGGTCGCTCTGAGTCAGAATCAACTCGACAGCAGTGGGATTTGGTTTTGGTTTAAGTTAGCAGTTTCTCATTTTTATAACTGTGAAAATGTTTGAGAATCTGAATCACTCTTGAATATAGACTCATGTACTTTCAAAACTATAAGTATCATTTTCAGTGAGAAGGTACTTTTAAACAAGAAAGAAATTGTGCATTACAGCTGAAGTTATAAATATTTACAATTACAAATCTGAAGTTTAAATTAAGATTGTAATTAATAAAAAGCATTTAGCGATTGGATTGTTGAAGTGATGTTATTCTTAAGATGTCAAAGGGAATTTGCCTTTCATTATTTCTTTTCAGTAAAGGCAGATGTTATTCTTATAAGAATGCACCTGGATACCAATCTTTCACAATAGTTAAGGATTTGATTTGTAAATTTGTAAGCATTTATGTACAGTTTAAGCAAATGACTCATATAGGAGGCTATATAAAATTCCGTGTTTCGTTTAACATTTTTTTTTTTGTAAATAAGAAGTATTTGTAGTTTTCAAATGTTAAGTAGAAAAAATGTGCCAATATTAGAGGTAAATAAATCAGGGAAAATGTGGCAGGTATATGGCTATTTTTAATTTTTGTTTCATCCCATCTTGATTCTTAAATTAGCGATTTTCATATTATTAGTGCTTTTGTATTCAACTCTGACTTGTCATAAGAAATGCAATATCATAAATTGTGTAGTACCTCTCAAACTTTAAACATTGCCAAAATTGTCTTGAAATCTGTGGATATACACATTTAAATTAACGCAGATATCAGATCCCAGGGGGAAATGAATGGCAAAGTAATGATCAGGGGGTTTTAATTGAGTATACTCCTTTTTATCACCTGCTGGTAGTTATTCTCCTCAGTGACTTTCAGTGGCCTGGACTTCACACTTCCTTTTCATTCTCCATGGGAGGAGGTGTATTTACTTACTGACGAGTTTCTTGTCAGGTGAAGACCATTTCATATTTGATCTGTTGCTCTTTGGTTATCTTCATTAACTCTTCATTCTAACACCAACTGTATTAAATTGTTACAAAAAGAAAGGGAAGTAAAATTGCACATTTGAAGTGCATGATAAGATGTAAGCAATGGCACCTGGCAGTAGCATGGCGCAAAGTTG
Organism: Dugong dugon; assembly: GCA_030035585.1. Taxonomy (NCBI): domain Eukaryota; kingdom Metazoa; phylum Chordata; class Mammalia; order Sirenia; family Dugongidae; genus Dugong; species Dugong dugon. The sequence goes on from CM057465.1 coordinate 14,696,950, forward strand.
CAAGAATGCATACATAATGATGCCCTTGCGTAAATGTTGGAAATTAATTCAGAAGACACTTGAAACAGTGTTATAAACAGGTTCCAGAACTGTTCCCCCCAAACCAAACCCGTTGCTGTCAATCCGATTCATAGTGGCCCTGTAGGATAGAGTAGAACTGCCCCCTAGGGTTTCCAAGGCTGTAATCTTGGAAACAAATTGCCACATGTTTCTCCTGAGGAGCAGCTGGTGGGTTTGAGCCGGTGACCTGTTGGTTAGCAGCTGAGCACTTAACCGCTGTGCAACCAGGGCTCCTTCCAGAATTGTTCCAGGGTAAAATTAATTATTCCATTTTTTGGTCCTTGTCTCTCTCTCTCTGTCTGTCTCTCTGTCTCTCCCCCTCCCCTTCCTTGAACTTGCTAGAATACTTGATGCTTTGACAGAACTTTTCAAAGATTGAGAAAAAAATATCCCAGAACATTTACTATAATATAGTCACATAAATGGAGGAGGAAAGATGGTTGGCTTCTGTGTCTGCAACGGTTAGTGGTGAACATATTTCCTCCTCTAGGAAGTGACAGGTTTTAGATGTTCAAGATACTATGAAGCAAAGCTAGTATAAAACCCGTTGCCGTCGAGTGGATTCCAACTTATAGCGACCCTGTAGGACAGAGTAGCACTGCCCCATAGGGTTTCCAAGGAGCAGCTGGTGGATTCGAACTGCCGACCTTTTGGTTGGCATGCGCGCTCTTAACCACTGTGTCACCAGGGCTCCAAAGTTAGTATACACTACTAAAATCCCAACTAAGCCCCATCCCCCCAGTATGTAATTGTGCAGAAGGAGGGTTATTATACACCAAGGTACCGAAATAATTCATAATCACTGAATATGTTTTTCCACTTGTATCAAAAGATTAAGTTAATAACCATGCCTTAGAATGTGTGATAACTGAGTACCCCATATTTTTCACCATTTAACCTTAAATATGCTTTTACTAATTTATGAATAGAGCATTGGGTCTAGACATGTCCTGACTGATCCCCACCCTCTTTCCTGATCTTAGTCCAACTAGCACACGTTCAAGAGCAGTGAATCAGGCTCCACTGTACTTCTCACTGAAGACACAAAATTTTCTCAGTGTAAATTACATAACCCGTAAATTTTACTTCTTTAGCACCATGTTCCAACCACCTTAGCTCATGGTCCATGGACCTCACATGGACACTAGAAAGTAAGTAAAAAGAATTATATTTGATATGTTGCAATGTGCATTTTAAAAACCTAAGGTATTTTATACTCCTCCTTCTCTGGCTGCACAACATGACAATTGGGAATATAGACAAAATATCACAAAACTGTATGACATAAATGTAATAAGTTTTTATATAATCACATAAATATGTGGAGCTATCCTCGATCAGTTGGTTGAAACTTACTTTCCACCCAAAAATATCTTTTATAAACCTCATATGTGTAATGGTGCAGACTTTTAATAAAAAATCATGATCAGTAGGCTCAATTTAATAGGGAGAAAGGATGCAAAGTAAGAAGGGAACTAATATTTATGGGTCATGCAGTTTGTCTACATAATACCTTTTAATATTCAAGCTAAAGTCACGGGTAGAGGTTATTAGCCTGACATCACAGATGAGTAAAACGAAAGAAAAAACAGACGTACAAAGAAGTTCAGCAAATTACCCAAAACTAAAGCCAGTGTGTGACAGAACCAGAACTAAAACTCAGGTTTGTCTAAAATCAAAAAGTGACCCTAGGGTGTTCACAACCATGCTGCCTCCCAGTAGAAGCCATAGAAGCAAAGGCAGATAAAATACAAGTACAAAAATTTAAACTGTATATGATAAGCCAATAGGTGTATTTGAGATTTGTACTGTATTTAGTGTTTATTGTAGACTGAATTTGCTATGACTTGAATATACAATTTTAAATTGCTTTTCTATCCAATGCAAATTATCCCAGATAATGGTAATAACCATAATTGTTTCCATGTGACTTTTTTTCTCATAAAAATACTGGCATATTTATGAGACTCAGGCATAATATATTTTTCCTGAGTTTGAATTTAGAAGGAAAATGTTCTTTCTTTATGAATAAATAATTCCCGTATTGGTTGCTGTTTATTGTGACTGAGAAATTAAAAAGCACTTGCTACGAACCATTGAAGCTCTGGTAGCGCCGTGGTTAAGAGCTCAGTCTGCTAACAAAACGGTCAGCAATTCGAATATACCAGCCGCTCTTTGGAAACCCTATGGGGCAGTTTTACTCTGTCCTGTAGGGTTGCTATGAGTCAACACTGACTTGAGGGCAACAGGTTTAATTTTGGTTTATGAAACATTATATTTAGAATTTGAGTGACCATATGTATTTATAAGATTATCCCGAGCTACAAAACAAATCAAAATACTGTGAGATGCAAATGATTCGATGCATCTAAAAAAATAAACCAACTGCCTTTAAGTCGATTCCACTCATGTCTTCCTCATGCATTTCAGAGTAGTAGTGCACTCCATAGGGTTTGTGTCATGGCTGCGATCCAGAAGTAGATCACCAGGCCTTTCTTCCAAGGCACCTCTGTGGGTTCGAACCACCAACCTTTTGGTTAGTAGCCAGCACTTAACTAGTTGTACCACCTAGGAACTCCTTGGTTCATCTCCTTGGTATGAATTTATTTTCATTATTTAATACAACTGGTCCCTATGTTCTATCTCATTTTTCATGTTCCCTAAACATCTGTATTATCATTCTACTTTGTCTCCACTGGTTCTGTAGAAACAAGAGCCATTGCTTTTGTCCTCTTCCTCTACACTGAAGTCTTTAGAGTATTGTTCTCCTTACCTCTATTTTACATTATACACTTCCACTGTACTGCATTCCTCACAAAGTCACACGTGCTGCACCTGGTCTTATTTGTGATGTACAGAAGTGGCCATATTCCTGGAGCCAACAGGATACACTTTTGGCAATGGCCACACATCATCACAAATAAGGGAACTCGTGTGGACTGTAAGCTTGAGGTTTCTTGGATAGGGAAGGTGCTCATCTTCTACAATATTTTGTGTTAATACGAGTCTTCTTTATGCATGATAAATACATAATTGAATGTGATTTTAAAGAATCTAGAAAAACCAATCTTCTAGTCTTTGGCACTTTGTATCCTGGATTTCTTAAAGTGCCTTACAACTTTGAGAAATAAAGCTACAACCAAATCATAGCACCGTTACATATCAACCTTCAGTTCTTTCAGTGCGATGTAACATCACTGATAACATCCTTCCGAACAGATTTTATACCATAACAGTTCACAATACCAAATGGCATCAAAATTACTGAGATAAAAACTAAAAATATTGACTTTACTCATCTCGCTTTTTTTTTAGGTTTTGATTTCTGCATATCCATGTGAATGATCTTATGGTTGAGAAATGCACTTAAAAACTGAAAGGTCCAATCATCTGTAGTCATTTGTCATTATAATTATAGTCGTCATTACAATTTTTGAATAATAAAAATCATAAACCCTCTTTATTGATACCGTGAAAAATGGTTAATTTGCTGAGCTCACTTCATTTTTCATAGTTCTGCTTTACTCTGCTATCCATTTTTTGTACATTCTATAGATTTTAGCTCTTTACAAGAGCCTGTGATCTGGTTTATTGTAGTCTTCCCCCTATGCTTTTTCTTTACTTTATTTCACTTATATGCTTTTCCTGAAAGAATAGTTACAGTTATAGCAAGAATGATTATTTTAAAATATCTGTCTTAAGAGGAAATGAATATTGATTGCAAAAAGAAATTTGGAGCTTAAGGAAATTTTTTAGACCAAAGTGTGTCTCTTATCCTAATCCCCTGCTACTTCACCCTGTCTCTTTTTTTCACCTTGTAGTTTTGTTTTAAAAATTATTTTCCTTTCTCTCTTTTCCACAATGTTTAGCTCAATTTCTTTAGCATTTTTTCATCTAATTAGGGGCATTTTTATTCTAATTTTTTTTATTTGAGAGGTTTATTTACACTTACCCTATTTGGATGAGCTCCAGTTTTTCAGTCTTCATCAGTAATTGTTCATAAGGTAATATTCAGTAGTATTTCTGTAGGCAGTTTTTCAGTGATCATAAATTCATTACCATTTCAGCATTTTTTTTCTTCTCATGGTAAAAAAGGCTTCTTTGTTTTTTTGCTTTACACTCAGCTATGGCAAAATAAGCTAGAGAAACTATGTGAAAACACCGGCAGTCAACGTTCTATTAAGGCATAAACTGGTTGAAAAAATACTCTGTTCAGATGAACGAAAGAATAGGATTCTTACCTCACATGAATTTTAGGTGGAATTTTAAAACACTCTTCTCACTGTAAGCCTTTTTTTTTAATGCATCTAATATAAGTTTATTTCAGTTATATCCATTTTGTGTAACCTGTGCATTGAAGTACAAGTTTTTGGTATGCTAGTCAATCAACTTTATTTTTCTATCACCCACTTTCTAATTTATTTCTAGATTTAGTGAGAAAAGGTGTGTGAACTGAAATATTTATTTCTGAACATTAAATATAATTGGGTTTTTATTCGTATTGTACTTTTTGATATATTTATATGTCAAAAGGTATATTTAATAATTCATTTCATCGTCCCAACCTTCTAAGTTAAGTTTGTTGGATATCGTCATGTCTACAGAATAAAACTAAAAGAGTTAAGGACTTTGCTTAAACATATGCTCGTCCTCTAAGTAAATGCAGGATTGGAAATAGAACCCAGGTCTTTTGACTCCCAATCCACTTTTTTCTCCATGGCACTGCATAAATCATCCTATTCATCATGGAAAATTTTATAGAATGAATAAATATTATCCTGGAAATACATATTCCACCCCTACTTGATAAATCTTTTATATCCAACATGAATGTATTTCTTCAAACTGAATTACACTTCGCAAAAGAATGTTTCTGAACCTCAATTTGGAGAATATTTGCCTGTCTGTACTTTCGAAGATATTTCCAGAAATACAAAGTGGGAATCTACTTCTCATATGTACCTGCTAATTAAATGGAATAAGGAAAGTGAAATTTTCTCAGCTTTCCTATTTTCCACAGGGAAAAAAAAAATTGCACTAGCCTAGTCTCATAATATATATTAAGTACATGTGTACTATATAGTGAGTAAATTGTGCAAATTTTTGCCATAGCAAAATATATATATATACTTGTGGACCACATAATAATCTGTATTTTTCATGAGAAATATAATCTGGTTTTACAAAAATCTGCATAGAGAGATCTCTCAGGAACTCAGTGGAAGTTTACTTTCTTGTCTAGAAATTCAAACACTGAATTGTATGCAAAATATGTACATTTTTTAGTCTTTAATACTCCTGTCACTAGAAATGATTTTGTTTTCTAAAGTATTCATTTAACAAAATTTTCCAAATCTTCAGTACATATAAGCACTTTGTGTTAGGCACAAAATAAGTTTGGAAAATAAAATTGGTCCAGAAATAGCCTGATTCCCACAGCAGATAATTCTGGGAAATCCGGGGAGTTATTAACAAATCCAGTGAATGATATTGCACAATCTATGTTGTTATAGCAATACCAAAGTCATTAAAAATATACTTCCCAATATTGTACTTATTGAATTCATTTGTCTATATTCCATTGCTTATTTGTTTGCTCATTTTGTTCTAGAAGCAGTGTTCATTTCCTAAAAGTATAATGCCAGAGCGCAGAACGCACGATGCAAGTTTGTTAGATTATTAAATTGTATGCAATAAATTACCACCATTAGTGTAACCTTGAGAATACTCCTACAACATTTCTTGATCTAAGAATCTGAGGATGAGTTAATAAAATCGTTATTACAGTCAGGTCTAACTCAAAATCTCTTGCTTTTCAAATGGTAATTTCACCCAGTTACACACTACTAAACTTCCACAAAAAGTGTGTCTTGGCAATAGCAAAACTAGAGCATCTTTTATCTTAGAGATACCATCGACCTCTACCCCATCTTCTAAATGGATATTCTTTCTAGATCTTTCCCTGTTCATTTCCTTCCAGGAAAAAAAAAAAAAAAGCCACGTCTACATAAAAGATCCTTGGTAAAGGGGAAGAATAGTTGCCACCAGGAATTCACTCTATAAAGTGTAAAAGCAGTAATCTGGACTCAGTATTTTCTGGGTTCACCAATGATGTTTACTTTAAAAACTTACTAAGTATTTTGATAAATTGTGTGTCGTAGTAAAAATCTTCACGAATAGGGCCCGAAATGTGTCTGCAGCAGTGATGTGTCTGGTTAGATTCACCGAACTTTCGTCCATATGCTAAGTTTGCGTTGTCAGTCTGACTGAGGCCCGGCCTCAGCAGCTGCAGTGAGTGCATCAACTAAATATAAGGCTTTTTTTTTTTTAATGATAAAAATGAGAAAGCACATTAATCAGATAATGAGTCAGCTATAGAAATGCCTCTATTGGAAGAGCAGAGTGTTTCCAAATATTTGTTAAAATCACTGATACCTGATTTGGAACTTTTTATTTAAAAACAATCATTTTTAAACCAGTGTCTTGATTAAATATTTTCTAGAATGAATAATTTTCCATTTTTGAGGAATTTTTTAAAAACATTTTATTCACTAGTTTTATTCCTTCAGCAGATATTTCTTCCTCATCATGTCCCATTATTGAATTGGGGCAATATTTTAAAAAGTCAGATGGGGTGTTAAAGTTATAAATAATAAATTGTTGTTTGTAAGATTGATATAAGTCATTCTTTAACAATAACCACTCCTGGCTAACTTTTGCACAGAATGCTTTAGGGATAGGATTTAAGTTTAACTGTGGAATTACTAGTATTATTCTTTTTAATGTGAGTTAATAGCTAAGGCTGTATGTCTATGATTTTTAAGTGAAAAAATCAAAATATAGTTGATTTGTTTGTTCTACAGCTATCTTACTGCCATCATTGAACAAATTATATTGTCACATGGTCTGTCAAGTAAGGTTACTGTGATAGTTGAAAGAAGGAGGATAGTTTTGCTTGTTACCTAAGATTATCCAGTCAGGGTTTCTATGTGACCTAAATTATGACTGTACATATTTCTTTTTTTTGTATAATTAATAAAGTATAAAATAACTCATTTAAATATCTGTCAATTTTAAGATATGAGATAGAACCATCTTATTTTTACAGATGAATGTTCTTAACGTGATTTGATCTTGAAAATACTTTTATTTCTGGGATTTTTGTATATATAGTAGTTTTGCTCTTGGCAAATAAAAATGTGGAAAAATTAACTGAAAATGGAAGAACTGGGATTTTCATACAAATGCATATTTTGTTGTTTGACTAAATATAATGCAAAGGTATTTAAATCAGGAATGTATTATGTTGCTCATTTGTAAAGTATATTCAGTTCAGTATGTTCCTACTTCATTTTTAAGCAGAATTATTTGAGCACTGAATCATTTACCACTTGACTTTTGTTTTTATTACACTGTTATAGGGAAAATGTTTTAGAAAATCTCTGTTGTGGCAGTTTCTAAGTATCACTACATAACAAATATGAAACAAAATATTCCTCTGTAGAAGTACATATTTTGCTTGCAGTTTTGAATAGATTTTGAAATTCATCTCTCACTAGACTGTGAGCTCCTTGTGAACAAGGATGTTTGTTATCTTAGTTATAATGGCGACTTTAATGCCTAGCAAAGTGCCAGGTACAAAATAATTGCTTAACTTTATTGAAATGAGTTAAGGGATCTAGATTATTAAAAGAATACCACAGTATTCTATGATGTAGAATATGTATGTATATTAAAGAAATCCTTCAGCTAACTTTCCAAGTCAGATATAGAAAACATCTGTAGTTTTTCTTTATCTTAAAATTGAAGCTCTGTTTTGAAGATTTCATTTTTGTCAGTCAAATATTCTATGCAAATGCTGAAATATGCAACAGCTAAACTTCATGGTACATATTTAGTTAGTTTTATTTTCTTTAGAAAATCAGATTCTTTATTTAGTCTTCCTGGAAATAAATTTTGACAATCAATTTAATGACCAAAGGTGCTACTTATTTTCCAGATTTACCTTGATCATAAGTGGTTCTGTCAGCTCAGATTTACACATCTTCTTTTTTTTGGAGGGAGGGCGATAAAATTAGAATATCTTTTTTTGAATTATGGAATTTATCACTGTCCGTGTTTCTTTGTACTCTATTACTACTATATTTTAATTATTATTTCTTATTGATTACTATTTTTTTAATGCAAGCTCGTGCTATTTCTTAGAAAGTAAATGTGTATATATTTATATGATATGTAATAAAATACCTGTATGGCTTATTAAAATGACAAAATAAAAGTTCATGTTAAATTTTTGAAATGGAATCTGTACCACTTTGCTGCTGTTGTTGTTAGGTGCCGTTGAGTCAGTTCCACGTTAAATGGCTGTGTTACTCCATGCCGGTGAAAACATAACCTCTGACATCAGCCCACATCTAAGGGCACTTCTTTCATCTTAGTGCATACAACTGACTAATGTCAATACAAGTCAGACGCAGCCAAAAATAATAACCCACTCGTGATGTCTACTTTTGTTTTTATTTCTATTTTTATTATTATTATTATTTTGCCTTTTTAATGGATCTTATCTTCTAATCATTGTTTTTAATTCAAGGACATTGTCCAACATTTTTATTTTTGCCATGAATATTTGTCACAATTTTTATTTCAAGTGAGTGATTAAACTACATTTTTGGAATAATAACAAAAGGAAATGGCTCTAGGAGTATCAACCTGAAAATTGTTGACATCATAATAATTTGTTGCCCTTGAGTCGATTCTGACTCATAACGACCCTTTAGAACAGAGTAGAATTGCCCCATAGGGTTTCCAAGGCTGTAAATCTTTACGGAAGCGGACTGCCACATCTTTCTCCAGGTGAGCAGCTGGTGGGTTTCAACAGCCGACCTTTCGGTTAGCAGCCAAGCACTTAACCACCATGCACCAGGGCTCCGCCATGATAGTAAGCAGACTTATATGTTTACATTTGAAGTACATATGGATGGTACATGGGTATTAACTTTGTGCTGATCTTACCTGTTACCAGACTTCCTTGACACAGTCCCGTGTTGAGTGCAATTAATTACATATCATTAAATACAGAAATTTTTATAATATGAAATTTGGAGAATCTCTTGAGAAAAATGAGATATATGCAACAAGACAGTTGGAGAAATATTAAGTACTATAGCTTTACATTTGATTTCATAGAAACTAGTTGAATTGTCATGAGAGTTGGATGGAATAATAAATGTAAAGCATTTAGAAATCTGCCTGACTGATAATAAGCAATAAATGATATCTATTATAATATCCTCCCTTTTGAATATAATTTTACCTCATGAAGCCATTAACCTATTTCAATAAAATACGTATGGAATTTCTTAATATCTCATTATTATGTTAGTATACCCCATTGTTATCAAATAAAGTATTTCACAAATAATTTATTTTGCACATACACAAGGTGTGTATCATAAAACCAGTTGTCCTGGGGTCAGTTCCAAAACATGGAAACCACATGTGTTTCAGAGGAGAACTGCACTCCATGGGGTTTTCAATGGCTATGACCTTTCAAAAGTAGATCATCAGGCCTCTCTTTCAAGGTGCTTCTGGGGAGACTTGAACTGCCAACCTTTAGATTAGCAGCCAAGCTCATTAACCATTTGCACCACCCAGGAACTCCTTATGTATCATAGTACTGCTGCATTAATATTAGCTAACCACATCAACATATTTGAGGTGCTTATTCATTACTGCGTCAATTAGAAATGCATTTGGAAATACGGAAAACCCAATTTCAGTGGCTGGTGCAAGTAAATTACTTTTTTCTCTAAAACCAGAAATCAAGACGTAGCCGGCCCAGCGCTGGTGTAGTACGGTGTGATGCCATCAGAGACCAAGCATCTTTCTGATTTTCTACTCTGTCAGCCTTAGCATGCTGGCTTTCATGACTGCTGCACCTTCAAAGAGCCCTGGTAGCACTAGCTTAGCTTTGGGCTGCTAACCAAAAGTTCGGCGGTTCAAACCCACCAGCTGCTCCGCGGGAGAAAGATGTGGCAGCCTGCTTCTGTGAAGATTTATAGCCTTGGAAACCGTATCAGGCAGTTCTACTCTGTCCTATACGGTCTCTCTGAGTCAGAATAGACTGGACAGCAGTGGGTTTCGTTTGGTTTTGGCTGCACCTTCACCCATCGTATAGCTTTGCAGGCAGGAAGAACAGGAAGGGAAAAGATGAAGTGTAAAGGGACAAAAGGTCATGCCACTTGAATTTAACCCTTTCATCAGTAGAGCAGGGACTTTCTCTGAAGTGCATTTCAGCTGACTCCCACTTGTATCTCACCAGCCAGAACTAGTCACATGGCTACTGCTAAACCAATCACTGGCCAAGGAATTATAGAGTTTAGTGGTGATTATTCCCCTGGGGCTTAGGTGGAATATCTCCTCCCTGAGCTCAAGGGCTTTTAACCTGCATCTAACAGGTCAAGGGAATAAGGGAAAGTCAGATGAATACTGGGTATCTGTCACAGTGTGGACTTTGACATAATATATATTATTACCTTATGAGAAAAATTAGGAGAAAGATATAACTATGTAATATAGCCTCTGTCTACATTACCATTAAATCACAATCAAAAATCTTTTTTTCCTCCTTCATATTCTCTCCCAGAGTGTGTGTGGGTAGTTTTTGGGGGGTGGGGTGGGGGGTGGGATGGGATGGGATGAGTGCGTTGAAGCTGGTGTCCAGTGGACTTCTGTGAACCAATCTGGCCAAATTCACAAAGTGGTAGTGGAAGAAGGTGTAATGACAGAAATAAAATATAAAAAGCACATAAGCAGTTACATGAACTAAAACATTTCACTTTATTCATTTGATAAATATATTTGAGTCTTTATAATTCTGGACATAGTGTTCTAAATGTTGATTCTACAATAATAAACAAAATAGTAAAAAAAAAATATTCAGACCTCACAGAACTTGCATTGTAGTGGGGAAAACAACAATAAACAAATTAAAAAGTAAATCATTTAATATGTTAGATAATTGCTCCAAAACCCAACATACTGCTGTTGAGTCGATTTCAACTCATAGCTACCCTACAAGACAGAGTACAACTGCCCCACAGGGTTTCCAAGGCTGTAAATCTTTATAGAAGCCGACTGCCATGTCTTTCTCCCACAGAGCGGCTGGTGGGTTAGAACCGCCAAGCTTTCAGTTAGCAGCTGAGTGCTTTAGCCACTGCACCACCAGGGCTTCTAAGGGAAAAAACAAACAGAAATAAGTGGGAAGGAGGAGAAGGAGGTTGTAGTTTTAGATAGAATGGTGAATATAGATAAGGTGGCATTTGTGAAAAAACCTGAAGGAAGAGAAAGAAAAAGCCATGCAGATTTCTGAAGAAGGAACATTGCAAGCAAAGAAAATGATAATTGCCAAACTTCTGAGCAAGACGCAAGACGCATGTCTGACATTTTCAAGGAAGGGCAAAGAATTCAGCATGGCTTTACCAGAGAATGATAAGGGGAAGCGGTAGATGAGATCAGGGAGGTGATTAGGGGCTGACTTTAGGACCTTTCCCAGCACAGTAAGGACTTTGACTTGTACCCTGAGGGAAAGTAGCAATTGTTCAAAAAAGTAGGTAAAAAATAGCAATTTTCTTCTGTCAAGAGAGAAAACAAAAACAAGAAGAAACAAATGCTACCATCATGGGTGAAATCTACAACGAAACCCACAGTGTTCTACCATCTCCGTGTGCATTACCACACTCCATCTGTGGTCCCTGTTCTAGTTCGTAGAAAAAAGCAAACCAAATCCAATACCCTAACTCACAGCGACCCTACGGGACAGGGTAAAACTGCCCCAGCTCATACAGGTCATTACAATCAACATAATTTATATCTATCCCCTCAGTCAATAATCCCCAGTGTATATTTAATCTTCATATTCTAGCTAGATTTCTAACAAATCACACCACCCTCCTAAATACTCAATGACTCCCTGTTTTGTGAAGGAAAAAGACCAAATTCCTATCATGGTATTTAAATTCCCTGCTAGCCATCACTATGAGGCCTGGTGGTGCAGTGGTTAAAGCCACCGACCACTGATTGAAAGGTTGGTGGTTTGAAACCACCAGGCTCTGTGGCAGAAAGCTGTGGCACTCTGCTTCCGCAGAGATTTACAGCCTTGGAAACCCTGTGGGGTCACTCTGATTCAAAGTTGACTTGAAGGCAGTGGGTAGCCATCACTATTTACTTTTCTGGACTTATTTCTTAATAAATCTTTTTGTACTTACTAAACTCCAGTTATATGAGTCTCTTCTTATTTTATAAATTTGCCCCCCCCCTTTTTTTTTTTGCCTCATACTAGTCAATAAACCTAGAATTATTTTCCTGTTCCTTGACCTGGTGATTCTACTTATTAAGTTCCAGTTAATGTTTTTCAGCTACTGACTCTTATGATCAGATTTAATTACTAATTAGACTTCAGTTAAGTTGAAGACTTAAATACATACATCTAATTCCACCCATTCTCAATTCCGAATAAAATTGTCAACAGACTAAGAAAGAAATCTATGCTTGCACCTGAAGTAAGGGAAAAGTTATGTAAACATGCCAGAAACATAAAACCATTTTCTAGACAAAGTGTAAAATTGCTCTGTGCAAAATTCCATAGTATCATTTCTGTTGTTTGCGCCCCATCAAATGTCCCCTACTCCCTTAACATGGTGATCAAGCTCAAAATTTTCCATGAAGCTTCCTCCCCTAATAATCTCTCTAGGTTTTAGCCCTTTGTCCAATCACATTTTCCAGATTCTGAATTCATTCTCTGACCGGTTACTATTGAAAGCCCCCTAAAACTCATTGCTCTCGATTCAATTCCAACTCACAGCGACCCTATAGGACAGAGTAGAATTGTCCCACAGGATTTCCAAGGAGTGGCTAGCAGATTTGAACTGCTGATCTTTTTGGTTAGAAGCCAAGCCCCCTAGTGGATGAAAAATGTAATTTTTAAATGAAGTATAAGGTGCACAGATCCAGTGGGGAAGTATGTAACCAGCGTACTTAATTATAAGATGTAGGGAGTGTTAGAAGACACAGGGAGAATTTTACTTGTGCTTACTTGATATATAGCTTTATTTTCTTCCAAAGTAGACTGTAACTCCCTTAATGACAAGCATCATACTTTACTCTTTCTTTTATATTTCTCAGTAAAGTGCTGAACAAGTGCTGGATGTCTGTGCATCCATACTAATTATCTTTCAAAGTTCATAAAAATCTTCAATTTATTAATTTGAATATTGATCATGAAATAGTATGAAACTATTCTCGCATTTAACTGGATATCTGACTCAGATAAACACCTAAAAAAAGAAATGTAGGAAGTCAACTCCAGGTAGAGTTTATAAGTAGACACTCGTTTTTAACTGACAGAAAACACACCCACACTGGGTAAATAAAATGAATTTATTGCCTCAGAAGTGACTTGAATTACAGCTGTTTTCAGGGGCTCAAATTAAGTCACGAGGGCTGAGTCTTTTTTCCATTTTTCAGCATGGATTTCCTCTATATTGGTTTCATTCTAATGCTTTTTGTAGTGGCAAAATGGTTCCCGCTTATTCCAAGCTTAAATACTTCCCGGTTCAAGTCTAGAAATAAAAGAGAGAATCTCCTCCAGTGGTTCCCTCACAAGCCCTTGGATTCTCTCTGATTCGATGAATTTGGATCATATGCTCATCTTTCAACCAATCTCTGTTGGTAACACAATTCAGGGCTCTGGTTGGCCAGAGTAAATCTCTAGTGCAGTCTTGGATAGAGCCTCCCCTGAACCTTATTGCCTGAGTGAAGATAAGAGGTATTTCCCCAAAGAAATTTTGGAATGCTGTTACCAGAGGTGAAAGGATGCTAGATAGGCAAAAACAAAAATAGTTACTATATACTGAAAAAAAAGAAAAGAAAAAGAAAAACACTGATGACAAGAAATTACTATGTTTCTATTGATTATATTTCTTTATTTCCAAGTTTCTTAATTGAGATAACTGATGCCTCATGAAGTTCAGATTAAAAACATCATCATTATCATCATCTCAAACTTCTTAACTTCTATGTGAAAGCCACTCCACTAAAATGAAGTCTGCCCATTACCCTAATTTGAAACGAATTTAACCATTTTGTATTTTAAAGAATAATTGAATATAAAGCATAACTGTATTCACTAGCACAAATTCAAACTTTCATATTGTATTTTACACTTCAAGCTTAATTATCTACATAAAATGTATTTAGAGCAATTTCCCACATTTTCTTCTTCACAAAATTTTCTTTATAAATACTGTTTACATAACTTTTTTTTTTATATATATTTTATTGTACTTCAGGTGAAGGCTTACAGAACAAATAGTTTCTCATGAAACGGTAGTACACATGTTGTTTTATGACATTGGTTAACAACCCCACAACATATTAAAAGATACACCGTTTCAACAATTTCTACATTCACAGTTCAGTGACATTGACTACGCTCTTCCAACTGTGCTGTTATTCTCATTTAAGATGAAGGCTTACAGAACAAAATAGTTTTTCATTTAACAGTTACTACACATGTTGCCCTATGACAATGGTTAACAATCTCACAGCACATCAAGAATATCCTTACTCCACCTTGTGTTCCCTATCACCAGGGGACTTCCTTGTCCTCTTCTGTCTTCTGGCTCTTGTCACTGGACTACTGTACCTCATTAGTCTCATTTGGTTTTTTTTTTAACACCATTTCAAAACTTTTTACTTACACATTTAAGTGATATTGACTATGCTCTTCCAATTGTGCTGCCATTCTCACCCAAGATGAAGGCTTACAGGACAAAATAGCCTCCCATTTAATAGTTACTACAAATGTTGCCCTATAACAGTGGTCAACAATCTCACAACACATCGACAGTGTCCTTACTCAACTTGTGTTCCTTATCATCAGTTTCCTACTCCCCCTCTGCCTTCTGGCCTTTGTCACAGGACTCCTGTACCTCTTTAGTCCCATTTACTTTTACTGGGCTGTCCACTCCCAGGCTTAACATCGAACCTCGAAGGTAACTTCACCTCTGAGCTGAAAGGGTGTCTGGGGGCCACACTCTTGAGGTTTCTCCAGTATTCTTTAGGCCAGTAAATCTGGTATTTTTTTTTTTTTTGGGGAGTTAAAATTATCCTCTACATCCTTCTCCAGCTCTGTCCAGAACCCTCTGTTGTGATCCTGGTCAGAGCAGTCAGTGGTGGTAGCCAGGCACCATCTAGCTGTACTGGACTCAGTCTGGTGGAGGCCTTGGTAGCTGTGGACAATTAGTCCTTTGGACTAGTCTTTCCGTTGTATCCTGTTCTCTTCATTCTCCCTTGCTCGCGAAGGGATGAGACCAGTGGAGTATCTTAGATGTCCGCTCATAGGCTTTTAAGACCCCAGACACTATTCACCAAGGTAGAATGTAGAGCATTATCTTTATAAGTAGTGTCATGCCAATTGAGCTAGATGTTCCCCGAGACCATGGTCCCCAGAGCCCTCCGTCCAACAACTCAGTCCCTCAGGGTGTTTGGATGTGTCTATAGGGCCTCCATGACCTTTCCTTGTGCAGGTTGTGTTAGTTTCCCCTGTACTGTGTACTATCTCACCTCTCACCCTAGGTACCACTTATCTATTGCCTATTTAGTATTTCCCCCCCCTCCCCTCCCATCCCTGGTAACCAACAAGGATTGTTACATTTTGCATGTGAATTTTTTCATGGGTTTTTACAATAGAGGTCTCATACAATATTTATCCTTTTGTGATTGACTTATTTCACTCTGCATAATATCCTCCAGTTTCATCCATGTTATGAGATGCTTCACAGATTCATTGTTGTTCTTTCTCGTTGCATAGTACTCCATTGTGTGTATGTACCATAGTTTGTGTATCCATTCATCTGTTGATGGACATCGAGGTTGTTTCCATCGTTTTGCTATTGTGAACAATGCTGCCATGAACATAGGTGTGCATATGTCTATTCCAGTGATGACTCTTATTTCTCTAGGATATATTCCTAGGAGTGGGATTGCTGGATCGAATGGTATGTCTATTTCTAGCTTTCTGAGGAAACGCCATATCATTTTTCAAAATGGTTGTATCATTTTGCATTCCCACCAGCAGTGTATAAGAGTTCCCATCTCCCCGCAGCCCCTCCAACATTTGTTATTTCCAGTATTTTTGATTCGTGCCAGTAATGCCGGGGTGAGATGGTATCTCATTGTGGTTTTAATTTGCATTTCTCTAATGGCTAGTGATCGCGAGCATTTCCTCATGTGTCTGTTGGCCATTTGAATGTCTTCCTTGGTGAAGTGTCTGTTCATTTCCTTTGCCCATTTTTTGATAGGATTATTTGTCTTTTTGTTGTAGAGGTGTTGGATTTTCTTATAGATTATGGAGATTAGACCTTTGTCTGACTTGTACTGTCCAAAAATTTTTTCCCAGTCTGTAGGTTCTCATTTGACTCTTTTGGTGAAGTCTTTTGAAGAGCATAGATGTTTGATTTTTAGAAGATCCCAGTTATCTAATTTATCTGTTCAGTTTTTTGTGTTGATGTTTATGGTTTGTATCCTATTGATGCCATGTATTAAGGCCTGAAGTGTTGGTCCTATTTTTTCTTCTATGAATTTTATATTTTGAGGCTTTATATTCAGGTCTTTGATCCATTTTGAAGTAGTTTTTGTATATGGTGTGAGGTATGGGTCCTGTTTCATTTTTCTACAAATGGATATCCAGTTTTGCCAGCACCATTTGTTAAAAAGACTGTCTTTTCCCCATTTGATGGACTTTGGGCCCTTGTCGAGAATCAGGTGACTGTAGGTGGATGGGTTTACATCTTGGTTCTCAATTCTGTTCCATTGGTCAATGTCTCTGTTGTTGTACCAGTACCAGGCTGTTTTGAGTACTGTAGCTGTATAGTAGGTTCTCAAGTCAGGTAGTGTGAGTCCTCCAACTTTATTCTTCTTCTTCAGTAGTGCTTAACTTATTCAGGGCTTCTTCCCTTTCCATATAAAGTTAATAATTAGTTTTTCCATCTCTTTGAAGAATGTTGTTGGTATTTGGATCGGGATTGCATTGTATTTGTAAATTACTTTAGGTAAAATTGCCATTTTCACAATGTTGAGTCTGCCTATCCATGAGCATGGTATGTTTTTCCATTTATGTAGATCCCTTTGGGTTTCATGCAGCAGTGTTTTGTAGTTTTCTTTGTATAGGTCTTTTACATTCCTGGTCAGATTTATTCCTAAGTATTTTATCTTTTTAGGGGCTATTGAAAATGGTATTGATTTCCTGATCTCCTTTTCATCGTTCTCTTTACTGGTGTATAGGAATCCAACTGATTTTTGAATGTTTATCTTGTATCCTGCTACTCTGCTGAATCTTTCTATTAGTTCCAGTAGATTTCTCGTGGAGTCTTTAGGGTTTTCTATGTATAGTATCATATCATCTGCAAACAGGGACAGTTTAACTTCTTCATTACCAATTTGGATGCCCTTTATTTCTTTCTCTTGCCTTATTGCTCTAGCTAGAACTTCCAGCACAATGTTAAATAGGAGTGGTGATAAAGGGCATCCTTGTCTTGTTCCTGTTTTCAAGGGGAATGTTTTCAGCCTCTCTCCATTAAGAATGATGTTGGCTGTTGGTTTTGCATAGACGCCCTTTATGATGTTGAGAAATTTCCCTTCTATACCTATTTTATTGAGAGCTTTTATCAGGAATGGGTGTTGGACTTTGTCAAATGCCTTTTCTGCATCAATTGAGATGATCATGTGATTTTTTTCTTTCCTTTTAATTATGTGGTGGATTACGTTGATGGATTTTCTAATGTTAAACCATCCTTGCATACCTGGTATGAATCCTACTTGGTCGTGGTGTATTATTTTTTTGATATGATACTGAATTCTATTGGCTAGAATTTTGTTCAGAATTTTTGCATCTATATTCATGAGAGATATTGGTCTGTCATTTTCTTTTTTTGTGATGTCTTTGCCTGGTTTTGGTATCAGCGTTATGCTGGCTTCATAGAATGAATTTGGAAGTGTTGCTTCCTCTTCTATGCTCTGAAATAGCTTGAGTAGGACTGGTACAAGCTCTTCTGTAAATGTTTTGTAGAATTCTCCAGTGAAGCCATCCGGGCCAGGGCTTTTTTTGGTTGGGAGTTTTTTTTATTACCTTTTCAATCTCTTCTCCTGTTATGGGTCTGTTCAGATTTTCAATATCACTTTGTTGTAGTTTGGGTAGGCCGTATGTTTCTAGAAATTTATCCATTTCCTCTAGGTTTTCAAATTTGTTGGAATATAGTTTTTCATAATATTCTGTTATAATCCTTTTTATTTCGGTTGGGTCTCTTGTAATGTCCCCCATTTCATTTCTTATTTGGGTTATTTGTGCCCTCTGCTGTTTTTCTTTTGTCAGTCTGGCCAGTGGCTTGTCGATTTTGTTGATTCTTTCAAAGAACCACCTTTTGGTTTTGTTGATTCTTTCTATTGTTTTTCTTTTCTCTATTTCATTTATTTCTGCTCTGATCTTTACTATTTCCTTTCTTCCGGTGGTTGTAGGCTTTTTTTGTTGTTCTCTTTCTATTTGTTTGACTTCTGTAGTTAATGTTTTGATTTTGTCCCTTTCTTCTTTTTTGATATGTGCATCTATTGCTATAAATTGTCCTCTGAGGACTGCCTTTGCTGTGTCCCAAAGGTTTTGGTATGATGTGTTTTCATTTTCATTTGATTCTAGGAATTTTTTAATTCCATCTCTGATTTCTTCTATTACCCATTGATGTGTAAGCAGAGTATTATTCAGTTTCCATGTGTTTGATTTTTTTTCCTTGCTCTTTCTAGTGTTAATTTCTACCTTGATGGCATTGTGGTCAGAGAAGATACTGTGAATTATCTCAGCATTTTGGATCTTGTTGAGGATTGCTCTGTGGCCTAAGATGTTGTCTATTCTGGAGAACGTTCCATGTGCATTGGAAAAGAATGCGTACTTTGCAGCGGTTGGATGGATTGTTCTTTATATGTCTATGAGGTCCAGTTGGCTGATTGTGTCCTTTAGGTCTTCTGTATCTTTGCTGAATTTCTTTTTAGTTGTTCTGTCCTTTACTGAGGGTGGTGTGTTGAAGTCTCCTACTATTATTGTGGAACTGTCAATTTCTCTTTTCAGTGCTGTTAGAGTTTTTTTTATGTATTTTGGAGCCCTGTCATTGGGTGCATAGATATTTATTATGGTTATGTCATCATGATGGATCATCCCCTTAATCATTATATAGTGTCCTTCTTTGTCTTTTATGGTAGATTTTGTTTTAAAGCCTATTTTATCTGAGATTAGAATTGCCACTCCTGCTCTTTTTTGGTAGTTGTTTTCTTGATATATTTTTTTCCAACCTTTGATTTTTAATAAATCCACATCTTTGTTTCTAAGGTGTGTCTCTTGTAGACAACAAATTGATGGATCCTGTTTTCTTATCCATTCTGCCACTCTCCGTCTCTTTATGGGTGCATTGAGTCCATTTTCGTTCAGTGTAATTATTGATAGATGGAATTTTATTGCTGTCATTTTGTAGTGCTTTTTTTTGTGGTGCTGAAGTTTTCTTTGTTCTTCTTACTCTCTTGTGCTGAGTTACTTTTGTTTGTGGATTTTGTGTTCATTTCTTTTGTTTTTGTAGGTTTTGTTTTTGTTGAGACTTTATGTTTTTCGTCTTTATTTTTATGAGTTGGTTTGTTAACTTTCTTTGTGGTTACCATGAATTTTACCCTTATCTTTATAATTTTGAAGCAGTCTACCCTTACTTGGTATCGCCTTGCCTTCCTCTCCTTTAGAAGGTTCTATACCTATGCCGTTTGTTCCCTCTTTCATTGTTTTGATGTTGTTGTCATCCTTTGATTGATTTCTCTGATTTCTTTTGTTTTTGGAAAGTCCTCTCTAGTTCAGTTCCTAGAATGGTATCTGGTTCATATGAACTTGTGTCCTAGGTCCTAGGTCCTGCCTGAGGGCTGAAGCTGTTTGTCCTCAGATCAAAGAATTCCCTTTAATAATTCTTGTAAGTTTGGTTTGACTTTTGCATATTCCTTTAGTTTCTGTTTATCTGGAAATGACCTAATTTCACCATCAAATTTGAATGAGAGTTTTGCAGGATATATTATTCTTGGCTGACAATTCTTTTCTTTCAAGATTTTATATATGTCATCCCATTGCCTTCTTGCCTGCATGGTTTCTGCCGAATAATCTGAGCTTAGTCTTATTGTTTCTCCTCTGTATGTGACTTCTTGTTTTTCACGAGCTGCTCTCAGGATTCTTTGCTTGTCTTTAGTTTTAGCGAGTGTGAATATGATATGTCTTGGTGATTTTCTTTTGGGGTCTCTTCTATATGGGGTTCGTTGAGCTTCTTGGATGGCCAGCTTTTCATCTTTCATGATATTGGGAAAGTTTTCTGTCAGCAGTTCGTCAATGATCCTCTCTGTGTTTTCTGTTTTCTCCCCATGTTCTGGTATGCCAATCACTCATAAGTTTTTGCTTTTAATTGTGTCCCACATAACTCTCAGGGTCTCTTCATTTTTCTTTGTTCTTTTTTCTGAGTTTTCCTGAAACAGAGTTGTATCCAAGTGTTTGTCTTCAGTTCCACTGATCCTGTCTTCCATGGTTTCAAATCTACTTCTCAGCCCTTCTATAACACCGTCCATTTCTGAAATCTTGTTGTTTATCTTTTGGATTTCTAATTGTTGTTTTTGTATAATATTGAGTTGTGAATTTATTTTGGTATTTTGTTCCTGCATCATCTTCCTGAATTCTTCCAATTTTTTTCTGTATTTTCCATAAATTTGTCTATTTTTTCCTCATGTTTGTCAGCTTTTTGCCTCAGTTCTTGGAAAATTCTGAGTATTAGTGATTTGAGTTCCCTATCAGGTACTTCTAGTGCGTTTTCTTCCACAGGAGAGTTATCGGGTGTTTTAATTTGGACGCCTATTGGAGCCATCTTGTCTTGTTTTTGTAAATGTTTTGATATTGTTTGCTGTTTTCGGGGCATTCAGTAGATATTTCTCTCATTTATCGATTGTAGATTTTTTTTTGTTTGTTTCGTCCTTGTGGTACAGCTGGGCAGATCTAGCTGAAGAGGAGCCACTGGGATGGGTGTTTGTGGCACTCACCGCAGCCACCAGGACGGTCGGTAGTTAGTGCTGGGCAGGTTCCAATAGCGCGTGTCTGCACAGCTTGATGGTGTGATGTCAAGTGCACGGTGCAGGTAGGTAGGGTGCAGCGGGAAGATGGTTGTGTGAAGCTAAGCTGGATACGGGAGAGAGGAGAGAGGAGCAGGAGCAAAAAGCATACAAACATAAAAGAATGCTAGGGGAGCTTGTCGTTGGAATGTACAGATGAGAGACTATGGGATGGAGGAAACCAGAAGGGGGAAGAGAAAGAAAAGGAAAGAATGAACAAATAAAAATCAGAAAAGTTAAAGAACTGCAAAGTTCCCAGGGATCCCACTGATGCAGCTATGAGGTCTGGGGGAGTCGGTCTCAGTTTTCACAGCACAGCCTGGCCAGAAGGTACAGAGGCATACATCGCCTGGTATTCAGGGATCAGAAAGAGAAGGAAGAGATAAAGAGACGAGAAATTAAGCAATGAAGAAAGACAAAAGGGAAAAAGAGGGAAAAGATGACAAAACTAATCAAAAAAGAAGAAAAATAAAATTCAAAAAAAAAAAAAAAGCAAAGCCAGCAGTCAGTGCCAACAAATGGGACCCAGAGAGTCCCCACTCAGGTGCACGAATTCCAAGCAGCCGGCAGTCTCGGGGTTAAGAGACCATGGCCACGGGAAGCAGAGCGGCCAACAAATAAAGGTCCCGGGATCTCACCAGTGCAGCAGCCCAGACCTGGAATCTGCCACACGCCCGAATGCAGCCCCACAGCCCCGCAGGAGAGAGCAAAGACGGCGCTCGGAACCAGGCACCCGAGCAAAAGGAGGGGGAGGCAGCAAGAGGCAAGCGAGAAACCAGAAGAAGCAGAAAATGCCACACCAGCAGCCAACAAATGGGACCCAGAGAGCCCCCACTCAGGGGCGCGAATTCCAAGCAGCCAGCAGTCTCGGGGTTAATAGACCGTGGCCACGGGAAGCAGAGGGGCGAACAAACAAAGGCCCCGGGATCTCACCAGCACGGCAGCCCCGACCTGGAAGCAGCCACACGCCTGAACGCAGCCCCACAGCCCCGCAGGAGAGAGCAAAGACGGCGCTCGGAACCAGGCACCCAGGCAAAAGGAGGGGGAGGCGGCAGAAAAAGCTTCGCCAGCAGCCAGCAAATGGCTCTCAGAAAGCTGCCAGCCCGGGCGCGTGGAATCCAAGCACCAGAGCCCCCCAGCCCAGGGACCCTGGCCACGGAAAGCAGGGGATCCCCAGCTGAGGCGGAGAGGGGTGGGGGGTGGGAAAGCGCACACCGCAGTTTACCGGTCGTTCTATCTCCCACTGGACGCTCTGTGAGGCTGCTCTCCCGTTCGCTGGTCTCCGATAGGAATCCAAGATGGTGCATCCGTGCTGCGTTAGCTGGTAAGGAATCTCTGCATGAGTCTCTCCTCGCTCTCTGTTGTCTTTTAGTATTCTCACTCTGTTTGGTGTTTGGCTGAGTTCTTTATCTCTTCATTTGGTGTTCTAGGGTTTCAGGATTGTTGATTCTCTGTTAGACTTAGTTTTTCGGATCTTTGCTGTGGAGGGACGGCGTGGTGCTTCTGCCTAGAGCGCATCTTGCCCTGCCTCCTGTTTACATAACTTTTATTTTAAAATTAAGAAGTCAATTTAAAGCTTGAAGCTGTTAGTTTTATATGTTAAAATCTAAAGTTCTAGCAAATTAGAATTAAATTGAAAACATAATAAGATGATATATTCATTTGAATACTGTGTCCAGAAAAATTATATATCCAAATTTTTATGTTTACATTAGGATAATCACACATATTTCTCTTAAGAGCTAATTATTCTTACAGAATTTCTCATGTAACCATTAGATAAAGTATACTTAGAAAAAAATAGTATGAGAAGAAAGGAAGTAGCCCAGAGATATCACTAACAGAATAAACTATAAGAGAAAGACATCAGTTATCCTGATGCTTATAGAAAAAAAACCCTGAAGTTCTTAGTAATTATATCAACCATTTCATTGGCAAGTGAATGGAACCCAAGTCAATACAGCTTAAGCAAAAAGAAGATTTATTGAAAGGTCATTAGGAAACGTCATAGAAGGGGACTTGTAGGCATCATGGCATCTTTGGCATATTGAAACTTGGCATTCTCAGTATAGCCTCTCCTATCTCTCATCTCTGCTTTTCTCTGTATTGTCTCCCTCTGATGGGGGCATATACTCTGGGGTTATAGTCTTATAACTCTATGACTATAGAAAAAAGGGCTCTGGTTGGCCAGAGTAAATCTCTAGTGCAGATACATTAGTTCCAGTTAAAAATCCAGGGGAGTGATTCCAGTCACCACTTCTTTGATTATTATGCCTACCCTTGGACCACTTTCTTGAAGTCAGACTATAGATTATGATTCTCCCCACTTGAGACACACGCCTACCCCTGGGTTCAGGGACCAGGATCTGTTACTAATAGGGTAGAGGAGAAGTCTTGGGCAAACAATGACATTATGTTCTACAGTAACAGTGGCAAAAAATTTTGGTTTGAACCATTAGAATAACTCTTTTTGTTATTGTTCCCCCCACCCCACCTTTCTTCTTTCTGTGCCAGAATTAAAAAAAAAAATCTTAATTACATGCAAGCTTTGCAGCTGTTGACAGCAAGGCAAGTGAACATGGAGAGAGAAATATTACAATCTTTGGGAACCAATTTAATTTCAAAACCTGTTTTAAAAACTTCCAGTACTTTAATGTTTATTCAAATATTTAGTTATTTTAAAACTTCAAATTACATTATATGGGAACTTAATATTTTATGTTTATTAAGAGGGACTATGGGTTTGTAAAGGTTTAGAAAATTGGTGTAACAGTACTTGATTTCTTGAAGAACCATGAATTCTGAAATTGATTGCAAAGTAATACTTGGAAATAAATTGCTAAATATCAGCAAATGAACAAGGCTTAACCTTCCACTCACTTACCATCCCGTATCAAATTGTGACCCTAACACTCCACAACATGTTTTTCTCTTTTTCGAAATGGGCAATTGAGAGCTTGACATAACTAACACCATGATGAACCGATAAGTTTTTTGCCTGCCTTCTCCTTTCTGCATACTTCTGTTAATGACTTTGTTTTGTTCTGTCTGGCCACTTGTGACATACAACCCCCCAGATAAAGATTAGAGCCCAGATGTCTGATCTGTAAATCTTTGGCCTGATAAGGAGATGTCTGACATGTATCTCTTTAGTCTGATAAAGAGTATCTTGTAAGTATCTTGTAATGAATAACTCATCTGCCATGCCATCTGCAGGCTACGTACCAAAAAGACACTTCTAACCCTTGTCACAGCCATGTGTAAGCTCTAATGTAAAATTGCCTTTCGGGACTCCATAAAGACAGCCTGCATTGCTGTCAGACTCTCCGTTGGTGTCACCCCCTAATAAACTTCCCCTCTCTTTCTGACTTAGAATACGTTTCATTGGCTCAACTGCTCGAGGGCATGGACCCTAATCAGTAACAAAATGAATATTTAGCAAATCCATTGGATATGACTCCATGAACTCTAATTTCTCATTAAGCTTGAGTTAATATCTCCAAATCTTGTCTTTTGTCTTTATCACATCATTACTAAGAAAGTTGAGAACCACAATATTAGCAGCATTTCTAACAGATGTGATTCCCTAGTACTTTTTAGCACTTTTTTCAATAGAAGGGCATTCATTGGCCTCATCTGTGAAATTTCTCATTTTACCAATTTAATTATTTTTATTTATAGAATACATAAATACAAAAAGGATTTTTAATGAGCCAATCAAACCTCTGAAACACTTAAAAATTTGTGCATGTGTATGTGCTTGTTTGCATACACAGATAGGAAGAAAGAGCTCATAACTTTTATCAGAATTTCTAAAGTATCTATAAACCAGAAAAAAAAATGTTTAAGAAGAGCCACTAAAGAATATGGGAAACAAAAGTTTTTGCTGATTTGAATAGAAATATCATATCAGCAATTTTAACACTTTGATCCTAGTTTATTCCATTGGGGATGTACTAAATACAATGGATGTTAACATTAACACTATTAACAAAGATAGAGCAATTGCTTGCTCTGAGGAGAATCTATTCTGAGTATATTCTATGCCTTACCTGATTTAACACTTGGCACAACCTCCTGAAATAGGTATTACCATTTCCCACTTTGAAGTTTAGAATTGTGCAACACTGAGGGTGAAATATTTGCTTAGGATCACATAAAGATGAATCAAAGAGCCAGAACTGGAAGCCATTTCTGGTTTTAAACCTCATTATCTTGCCAGCAGTAGGGTAGGCACTCAATATACGTGAACTGACTTCAATTAAAATTTTGATTAAAAAAATGTGTGATAGCAGGATAAGACTAAAACATTAAAATGTCCTTCAAGTAAATAAACTATAATATTCATTGTACCCCACCCCAGTCCCATAAATACTTTTCTCTAACAGTTTTAAAAATATGTGATAGCGATTTATATAAAGTCATCTCATGGTTTTAATCACTTCGACAAAGTGTGTCTCCAGCGTGAGTCAGAATTCCTCACAAGTGCAGAGAACAGAGAGTCCTTCCTTCTGGGCACTTTACTGCTATTAATGTAGCATAAGGTCATATTAAATAGCCCTTTATTCCCACATATCACACTGGTAATGATGGTCAAAGAAACAAACTCATTTTCATATGATATTCTATTAAACTACGTCTTCATCTATACAAGTGCAGTAGGTTTTTTTATTATAATTATAGTATTTTACACCTATTTCTATGACATTTTATGAATATTAATTCAGTTCAATTCGCTTCTAACCTATTAAGTGCTTTGGGATATCGATTGCTACATCCATATTAGTATTGCTTCCCTTTTAAAAGCAAAATTATTTAATATATAAATGCAACTTGGAAAAGAGAAATGATGATTATTACCTTTTTCATCTTATTATTAGTAATGATTAAATTGATAATAAGTGGTTATTTAGATAGCATCATATCATTTGCCTTCAGAGGAAAGGAAATGATTGAAATCTATTCACCTGGTAGAATTAACCATATAACAAAAGAGTCCATTTCTTCCTGCTGAGAGAAAAACAAAAACAACAGCAGCAGAAGAATGGGACAAGCTGTTGGAGAAAATGTTTACTAGTCTAATTACTCTAAACCAGCAGGATATATGCCTGGGGTGGCTAAAGCGAAAGAGGGCTCTAGCGGAGGTTGTAGCCTGTGACGATATCCTTTCAACCCCTGTTGCACGCCCGAGGCAACACAGACAATTGGAATTGATTCAACATTGTCATATTTTAAAGCTATGTGAGAAATTAATTAAACTGTTTGAGTCATTTCTGGAAAGCAAGAGAAACCAACTGGGAGACCATTTTCTGAACGTCCTGAGAAAGAAATGAAGTCACGTCACTTAGAGACCTATAAAAGCTTTTCTGAAATCCATTTCTTGACTTGCAATAATAATACGGTTGGGCAATGAAGTGTGACTTATGAAAATCATCACTCTGGCTTGTTAATAGTGAGAGTTTATAACAGTCTGACTGAAAACATCGTTTCCCAACTTGAATCAGCAAAATCTTCTGCAGGCAATGATAGAAGTGGAAATAAGATCAGGTATGAGTCTGTCATGGGCCAGGAGCTGCCCTAGCACAAGACACAAGAAACCTAAGTGGAAGGAAAAGTCCAGGGAACTAGTTAGAGAATTACGTCTTTATCTGATAAATAGGTATCAGCTGTCAAGGGGGAAACAGAAGACCTGAATTAAGGGGAGGGGGCACTGTATCAACTTCTAGGTACTTGCTTTTAAGCTTGGTTAGCTTTTTTTTTTAATGCACCCTGCATAGATAAGATAGGGTGTCTCGGAGAGACATAATCTTGGGGCAGAGATAGTGAGGTATTGTCTATATTTTCAACTAGAAATGTGCAATCTACAGTTAAGGCTAAACTTTATTAGACATCCCCTTCATATCCTCTTTTAATTCTTATCTGAAGAACTGTGCTAGAACTAGGAACTGAAGAGGCAGCTGTTTGGACCTCAGTTTAATTTGGAGATGGAGATAGATCTCCTGATGTAAAATTAAACTGGAGAGAGCACTAATCATGGAGGTGGTCCTCTAAGGTGATGTTTCTGTTTAATTCTGATATTTTAAATACTTATTTACCTTTCGTTAAAACTTGATTATTAAATATCTTATTGAATTGCACATGTGCAAAATTTGTAGCAAGTCCACATAAGTGAACTATTTTGATCACTTAGAAATGGCAAAAAATCAATTTAATAGAATCATAGCTTTTAGCCCTGTGCCTTTGGTAGATGCTAAAAAGATATTATCTCACATTCCTCCTTCATCTTATTTTTGTGTAAGATAAATTAAAAAATACATATATTTTACTTTTAGATAGAATAAATGAAATAAACAGAGAGAAGTTATATGGTGTGTCCAAACAGACACAACCATAGAGGAAAGAGGATTTAAATATCCAAATGTCTTCCAGCACACAAAATTGCATCAATTTCTCCCAAGCACGTTACAAAAGGAAAACAGAGAGAGATTATAACAGCTGAAACAATTGATAACCTATAACTAACTAATCAGTTGTTGTCAAGCCTATTCCAACTCATAGAGGCCCTGTTGGATAGGGTAGAACTGCCCTATAGGGTTTCCAAGGCTGTAATCTTTATGGAAGCAAAGGGCCACATCTTTCTCTCCAGGAGTAGCTGGTGGGTTCAAACTACCAGACTTTAGGTTAGCAGCTGAATGCTTAACCACTATAGTTGACAGAAATACGCTAAACTGAAACCTGTGAGAGCCGAGACTCAACAGGACTGCCTTGTTTTTCTGGGTCTCACAAGTTTTCCGCCTTTGACAGGGCACAGTCTTACCACTTTTCCATAGCTTGTTTTAGTGAGAAATATTTGAGTTTTCCTTCTCTGACAGGTTTCTGCCTTATAGTTTCCAGCTTTCACAGATTTTACTGTATTTGCTGTCTAAAATCAAATGTTTATGTTATTTAGTCATGAAAGGGAATTGTAGCAATTCCTAGGATGATCGAGAAGAGAGAATATTGGGAAGCTATGGGAAGGAATACATTAAAAGAAAATTTCTACATCATTCGACTTTTCTTTTTTAGTTCTACGTGTATAACTTCAACGAGAGCTATTTGTATAGCCAGATCAGAAGAAATTTATCAGTAAGTTTTAGCTTTTAACCTCTTACTGAGGAGCCAAGCATTAATAAGGTAATACTGAATATTAATTTCTTGTGGTGCTCTCCAGGTAATAATCTTTAGGATTATCATCTATTTCATTAGAGAGTAAAACAACATTAAAATGATTTTCTATTTCAACTTCTCAAGCTTCCTTCTGTAGTCCAAAACTGGTGATTAAGAATTTGTTTTATCCTTCAGATTTCTCCCCATATACTGTAAATCAGTCATAAATGAAAAGCTCAGGGATGAACTTAGTTGTGTAAAAAAGACTCATCTCTTTCTGGTGAGTATATGAGAATTATGTCTGATACGAGACATATTCCATTAATCATACAGTTCTATTACTGCATTAGAACCCAATTCCCCATACCTTCTGAGAGGAGTGAATGTGGAAAGGTAATGAACAACGTAGTTAAATTACGTGACATTGGAAATAACATGCCATCAGTAAAATCTTCTAAGCGGTTTTTGTTGCCAGAAGAATTCAATTTATTCTCATGCTGCTCTAAATCAGAAAAGTTTAAATGTTCCCTCCTCAGTGCCGTTTTGCTAAGAAAAGAAAGACCCACGAGAATTATGATGAATTAGATACACAGATATCAGTAAATTAGATATTGAGAAAATTTTGGAAGAGTATTGATTTTCCAGACTTTTCTTGAGCTATGTATTAACTAATAGGAACAGGAAAACATCAAGTTATAGATATAATAGAAAATGACCAAATAATTAAAATGTAAGATTTGAGTAGTTGCAAAGTGTGTCACTAATTATGTTGCAGTAAGCCTCAAATCTCAGTGGCTGATTTCTCACTCACAGTGAATGTTGGTTGTGGGGCAGTTATGGCTCTGCTCCACAAGTTTTCATCATTCCAGGGTCCAGACAAGAGGAAGGCCCCATTTGTGACATACAGTTCTCTTGGCAGAGGGAAAGAGCAATGGTGGAGCTATGAGACAGCTCTTTTGGTTTCTGCTCAGAAGCAGCATACATCATTCCCCTTCACATTTCAATGGTCAAAGTAAGTCATATAATGAAGACTGATGTCAATGGAATGGGAAAGTAAAATCCTTTCAAGGGGAACTGGAAACTTAATTTTCAACAATAATACAGTCTACTACATAAACGCACAATCATGTCTTACAATGAGTCAAAATTTCTTTCCTTGTAATTTCTATACATTAGTAAAGCCTATCAATTCTCCCTACAAATAGGATCTAGAACACTGCTTCTGTTTGCACTGTCACCACCCTTGTCCAGGATGCCATCATTTCCTCCTTGGAGCACAATAAAGGCTTCCTAGATTGTTTCCCCTCTTCCTTTCTAGTTGCTTTCCAATATATTCTCTACAGAGCAACAACGGTCACCTTTTTAAAATATGAATCAAACTATGTCAGTGTTTAAAATTCTATAACAATTTTCCTTTGCAGTCTTATAACTCTTTATCATGGTGTACAAGGTGTACATGATCTCTTCCTTGCTTTCCTCTCCAGTCTCTTCCTATGCTGTCTCTCTTCCTCTAGACATTCAGACTAGACCAACATCTTTTCCTTTAATCAAATTTCTATTTCCCCTTAGCTCTTCAAATGGTTCATTCCTTCCCTTTCTTTTGATTGCAACTTAAGTGTCACCTTCTCAGAGAAGCCTTCTTCAACTACCATATCTAAAGTAGGCCCCTTCACTAATGCCACGCCTTCTCTCTTATTTCCTGTTTCCACCAGTTATTTATTTCTTTTAAGCATCAAGCACGATTTGTAGTTATTTCGTGTATTTGATTGTTTACTTGTTTTGTTTTCTTTCTCCTGTGTAATCTGCATATTGGAAAAGACCACGTTATCTCTATTTTTTTTTTTTTGGTGAAAATATATATATGACAAAACATACATTCATTCAACAATTTCTACACATACAAGTGAGTGACATTGGTTACATTCTTCAGGTTGTGTCATCCTTCTTGCTATCTCTGCCCAAATAATTTCACCCTATTAACTTAGACTCACTGTCCGCTAAACATCTCATCTATGCTAAGACCATGTCTGTCTTGTTTATCATTGTATCTAAACCCTAATAATTATGCCTAGAATATACTATGTTATGTATTACGAGAATATCTAATAAATTCATTAATAAATACAATAAATTCTTTGCCGTGAGCATCAATGTCTTAATATAAAGTTTTTATTTTTTCAGAATAGTATGGGATATAAAAGAGTATTAATAAATAATAAAGAGAACCAACTCTAGAATGTACTATAAAAATGTGTCTATCTGTAGCCAATTTTTTTTCCAGAAGGCATATGTGGGAAAAAAATGTATATTCTCCCCAATTTCAGATCCAAACAATCCTGCTCACATTGTTGACTCTACATACTCAACAAAACAAGCCAGATATGCATGGTTAATAATAATAATAAAGAATACTTTGTAACATACATCTTAATTTTTTTTATTCTTTTATTTTCTCAATATCACTGTGAGGTAGATTTGACATGCATAATTAATTCGCCGTTATTTACTGAGTCCTTAATACGTGTCAGGCACTGGTCTGTGGGTAATAGTGATGTCAGTCTGACATGGTTCCTGCTCTCAAGGAGTTAATGTTCTAGTAGGGGAGCTAGGGAACAGGTTATTGTTACAGGACAACGTTTAAGTAGTTGGCCTTTGTCCTTCCCCAAACAGCTTTGTCAGATTACATTCTTCTTCGGAGAGGATGGATTTGATTTTCTTTGGGTGTTTACAACATAAAATCAAGAATAAAGAGGGAGACATATACAAGAATACTTAATGACAGAACCATAATGGCCACAGTTTTAATTGGGGTTCACAAATAACAGTAATAGAAGGTGGCAATGAATATAGATAGATGAGAGATTATGGATTTTCAGAGAAGGAGGGAAATATTGCAACTTTGGGGTGTGGGGAGGTGCATGGTAGAATAAAGAAGAATTATGTGGGAAAGAGGGATTAGCAAAATCTTGGTAGGTGAGATAGTATTTCACCAGTCCTTGAAAGATGTATTTTATTTCACCCCGTGGAGTTGAAGGTAAAGGCACTCCAATTAGAGGAGAGAATACAAACAAAAAGCCTAGAATCTTTAAAGCATGGATATATACTATATATGTGTTATGGTTTGGTGAGAAAATATCAGAGCAGTGGGAGTTCATTTTGGAAAGGTAAATTGAAAGAAGTCATGAAAGTTGTTCATGCATTGTCCAAAGAGTTTGAGTGACTTACTGTTAAGGTTGTAGACATGTGCTGCCCCAGTCTTCCTTTAAGGAAGGGCTCGCAGCCCAGCTGATAGGAGTGCTATCAGTAGACTGCCCACTTTGTGACAAGGATGTGCAACAATGGGTGCATGACCATGGGATCTACTAGTTCCACTGTACACTGCATCATCTGGTAGTAGTCAGCCTTGTAGAAAGTTGGAATGACCCTTACAAAGCTCACCTAAGGTCCCGTTTTGGGTATGATAACCTGGAGAGTTACGGCGCTCTTCTCTAGGATGTGGCAAAGCACTGAAGCAATATTGTGGTGTCTCAAATAGTTATATTTATACGGTTTGGGAATCAAGGGTGAACATAGGATTAGTCTCTCCTGCCATCACTCCCAGTGGCCCATCTACAGAATGTGTATTTCCCATCCCTTTGTTGAATTAAATGTTTTGATTTCCCAGGAAAGGGATACTTTCACCACTAGACACAGAAACATTTTTGCTTAAACTGAAACTATGACAGCTTCATGGTTACTTTGGGCATCGAATGCCAGTAGACCAGCAAAGAAAATTGTTACTGTGCTGGTGGTGGTGGGTGGGGGGTGGTGGTTGATAAAACTTGATTATTATGAGGAGCTAAACTCACTGCTATATAACTGGAACAAGGAGGAGTGTGTCTGTAACTTAGAGATTTACATCTCTTGGAGCCTCCATGCCTGATAGGAGTAATTGCAAAATTGCCTGAATCATGATTTGACAAGAGCAAAACAACCAAATGTTCAGTCAGATCCCTTAGGAATGAAGGTCTGAATTATTCTACTAAAACATGAGAATTTGGAAGGGAATGTCTCATTCTTCCATGCCTGATAAAAGTAAAAGGGAAATCGCTGCATTCAGGCCTTAATAATAGCAAGGAAACCAAACTCTCAGACTCCTCAGGGAAGAAGCTCTCCAAAATCTGATCAGAAAAATACCTACACCAGCTAAAGTACTGGACATGTGTAAGCGCAATCTAGAATAAGTGATAGAGGATAGAGATAATGGACATTATTTGTGGCCTCAGGGAAACCTGTAGCAGTTGGTACTATAGCTTATCCCATTAACTCCTTTACTGAGTCTTATTAAGAAATTGTGGCTGGCCACCATCTTGAAGAGTATACTTAATGTGAGGTGCAAGTGAATCTTAACAGTGCAAGGGTGCGCTGGTGTCTTAAGTTTGACCCAAAAGGGATCTGTAGGTGCCTTGAATGATCTGTCAGTTGTGGCTCGAGAAAGTTAAACTCATGTAGGGAGGCCAGAAAACAAATAGAATTTAGCACTCACAAGTCCCAGAGAGGAGACTGCAGCATGCCTCAATGCGGGATCACACAGAGGGTTGCATCCGGGGGTTAGGTAACAACCAACTAGAAATGTAGGAGATGGCTTATGTATGGCAAGCAGAGTGGGGTCTCAGGGTTAGTATGTGCTGCAGTCTTATGGGCCAGTTTGAAAGTTTCTACTGCATTAGCACAGAAAAGGGAGAAACTTTTATCACAGGGAATCATATGGGTCATGACCAGGAGGAGCAAGGAATAATTACGGCCATTGAGAGACTGGTTATAAGATAATAATGGGTTTTTATCATGGGAAATTATATGGGGCATGGCTGGGATAGCTAGAGACTACAACTGTTGGGAGACTGTGTGACAAGATAGGATTGGCCATGTCAGAAATTAAATGAAAGGGCAACTAGGAGGAACTATGGATGCTGAGGAAGAAAATTATTTAGCTCATAAATTGTCTTTATGACAGTTGGAAAATATGCATTTACTGGCCTGCATCATATCCTCTTATCTCACCCCTAATTTCAATTGCTCTTGTAGTGGACACTTCTACACATGCTGACAGCATCCCTCTTTGAGTGTGATCCATGAATCCCATTGCATTTCTGTCTCATAATTTTCACTGAAGCTGCAGAATCCCACTTGATTCCCATGTGGGCATCCCCTGGCAGTACAGGGGTGCTAATGCTGGAGGGGTTGAGATCTGATTTGTTAATACCCCAGTCATCCTTGGTGTGGACACTGTTTGGAGACATTCTATACATTTGGCAGAGGAGCCGGCTGTCTGCAGCCATGACCTCTAATAACTCACCTTTTATTGGCTTTGCTCGATTCCTGTCCTATTTTCTCTATTTCCTCACTCCAGCTTTCTGTAATTATTTCCCAAATAAAATATTTGTATCTAAATTTGTGTCTCAGGTTCTGTTTATGGGAGAATTCACACTAAGACGCTTATGATGTAACTTAGGAAAACACGGATATGTATACGTAACACATTGCAACCAACTCAGGTGTCTAGGAAGCTAAATAGGACAAAGAGAAACAAAACACAATTATTCAGCAGCAATAAAAAGTTTTGCATTGCCTAAGTTGGACAGTCAGAAAGAATTTTAGTGTTGGGGAAAAAGTCCATCTGTCATTTGCGTTAAGCTGCTTATTATTAGATGCCCGACATTGCTGTGCTTCAAATTAAAATGGTTTGAGCAGAACAACTGTACAAGTTGCTTATTTCCTTGGTGTTTTTTCAAAATATAACACATTGCTTTTTTTTTCCTATTTGTAAAGTAATACGTCTTCATCATAGAAAATTCGGTTACTATTACAAAAACATATAGAGATATTAATTGTAAGCCTACCATCCAAGCATTAGCCTTAGGTAGTGTGATACAAGTTTAAAAGTTTTATGATATGTATTTTATAATTCTGTTGATATAAATCTATGACTGTATTTATGCAGATATAAAATGAAAAGTCTAAACTTTAGACTCTTTGTGAATGTGAAGCCCAAACCAACTGGACCCTTTTACCCATTTACCCATCATCGAGTCGATTCTGACTCATGGCCGCTACATGTGTACAGAGTAGAACTGCTCCATATGGTTTTCAAGGCTGTGACCTTTCAGAAGCAGATCACCAGGCCTGTCTTCTGAGGTGCCTCTTGGTGGTTGGAACTGCCAGTCTTTCAGCTAGTAGCGCTTAGCTCTTTGTGCCACCCAGGGACTCTACCACTGTCATAAACCTAATTGCAATATTTCAGCCTACAAATACACCATGGTTTATTGATCCACTCTTGGATAATCAGGCTTTTTTTTTTTTTTAGTTTAATTAATTAATTATTATTATCACTATGACACTAAATGAAGGAGATGAAACGAATAGGTGAAAAGTTAAAAACACTTTTTGTTTTCTAACAATATTGCCAAATTGCTTTTTGGAAAGGCTAAACAAATCACCCTTTTACCATCTAGCAGTGAATGAACCCTCCCACACTCACCACCAACAGTTTTTTCTTTTCAACAGTGATAGGCCTAGACCATCAGGAGAGCCATATCAAGAGGATATTGCATTGGGCAAATCTGCTGCAAAAGACCTCTTTAAAGTGTTCAAAAGCAAAGATGTCACTTTATAGACTAAGGTGTGCCTGACTCAAGCCATATAGTATTTTCAATCATCTCATATGCCTATGAAAGCTGGAAGATGAATAAGGAAGACCTAAGACTAACTGATGCCTTTGAATTGTGTTGGCGAAGAATATCGAATATACCATGGACTTCCAAAAGAACAAACAAATCTGGCTTGGAAGAAGTACAACCAGAATACTCCTTAGAAGCAATGATGGCCAGACTATGTCTCACACGCTTTGGTCATGTTATTAGGAGGGACCAGTACCTGGAGAAGGACATCATGCTTGGTAAAGTAGAGGATCAGCAAAAAAGAGGAAGACCCTCAAGAAGATGGATTGACACAGTGGCTGCAACAATGGGCTCCAGCATAACAATGATTATGAGGATGTTGTAAGAGCAGGAAGTGTTTCCTTCTGTTGTACATAGGGTGGCTACAAGTTGGAACCGACTCAACGGCACCTAACAACAACAACAACATTGCAGACTAATGATCAACTATTGGGCCTTGGCAGGAGTCTCAAGGTAAAGAATAAATGTGAACAACTGGCAGAGACCTTCACATGTGTACTATACAGCACTAAATGGGGTCCACATCTAATTAATAATCCCTTGCCTATTTTTACGTACATATTTCTGGTTTTATAACACAGAAATCTATTAAAAAGCTGATATTATAAAAGCATGATATTTTAATAAGAACTACAACTTTAACTTTTTAAAAAAAGAACCAGATCATCCTCAGTGCTGTTTAGCCCTCTGAGTCAAACCCAAGCCCTCCTCATGAGTAATGCTGTCCTCTTTAATTTTTTTTCTGCCAGATGGCTTGCTAATTTAAAATCCCTGAAGTGATAGGTGGTTTATTATGACAACCCACTTGGTGGGGAAAAGTAAGACTGCAGCCTTTCACACCTTCACTGATGAAGTTAATGAGTTCATATCAAGTTTATGAAACTCATTTCACTTATTCAGACGTGCAGAATAAGATTCAGGAGGACAAACATAGATTTCAAGTTCTGGGAATGTTTTGCTAAACTCCATCCAGAAAAAGTTATGGAAATGAGAGAAAAAGTATAATGTTCTTTTTCATTCCCATTACCAACATCCTTAGTTAAGGCTTTTATTAGTTCACAACCAGTCCATTGCCAAATACTCCTTATTAGTTCTCTGGTTTTAATATCTCACTTCTCCAAATCACTTTACTATAGTCATCAGAAAAAATTCCCCAGAATGCTTCTAATATCATCCAACTGATGATTATTTAAGGTCTAACTTCCTTTGCTTATCTTTCAAGTTCAAATGTAATCCTTAACTTACCTTTCTAGCATTCTTCTACACAAACCCTGTGGTCCTTTCCAAGATGAGTCTACCCTGAGTCCAGTAGTCAAGTCATGTTCTTTTTGATCACTTGAACTCTTTGCTTGTATTCGAACTGCTGATCTTTTGGTTAACAGCCTTAGCTCTTAACTACTGTGCCACCAGGGCTCCTTTATTTTCTTATCATGCAAATCTTTTCTAAAGGGACTCCTTTTTTATTAAGCCTCCCTCACTTATTCTTCCGAAGTCCTTCAATGGGTGCAAATGGTTAAGATGCTTAGTTGCTAACCTAAAGACTGGAGGTTGGAGTCTACCCAGACACACCTTGGGAGAAAGGCTTGATTGTCTACTTCCAAAAAAAAACACTGGAGCACAGTTCTACTCCGATACACACGGGACCACCATGAGTCAGAATCAACTCTGTGGCAACTGGTTGGTATCTCCTCTTCTTGGAGTTATCTAGTCTTCTGAACTTTTATTGAACTTGTCTGTACCACTTGTGGGCAACCACTTACATACTGTCTTTTACTGCAGTTAGTTAAATTTATATACTTAGCACTGCAGATTACAAGTTATGGGAACACAGGAAACATGGTTTATGAGTTGTTTACATTCCTTAATGCACTTAGCAGAGAACCTTGCAAGAAGTAGGTGACATATGAATATTTATTTATTAATTAGAAGTCTGAGGGTATTTTCTAGGTAATGCTGATGAATATTAAATGACTCATAATAATACAATAGAAGGAGCTACTTATCAAGAAACATTCATTAAAAAGTAACAATGTATTTTCTTGGCACTGCTAACAAAGGTGCATAAACTAGAGTTTCTAATACAGTCCTAATTCAAGCAGGTGGCTACTACTTTAAATAAGAGTTAAAAATATATACTTAGAATAGCTCAGAACAAGATAGGAGATTTAAATAAATAAGATACTATTAAAGCAAGGTAAGTGATTATATAACTGCAGTCCTTGGAGGTAGAGGTCATACTTAAGAAAATTACTTGATTTCAGTTTAATGAAATAGTCTTTAGTTAACTACTATGAAGAGGTTCAGCGTTTTTTCAGAAATTATTTAGATTGTCTATATTACAATACATTTTGGGATAGATCTAGTCTAATTTAAATAGTAATAATAAGTTTAAATATAAAGGGTTCTGCATCTTTTTTCTAAATCACTTGAATCTTTATCCAAAAATGATATAAACTGTAGCTATGCATTGTTGTTCAATTATCAGGACGCAAATATCATTCTTCTCATGAACCTTGAACTATACTCCTTGCTAACCAAGAACTTAGAAAATTAAGGTTGCAAATATTCATTTATCAACAAATATTTACTGGGCACCTACTACACAGTTTGTTATACTGTGATGGCTTGCATGTTGTGTAATGCTGGAAGCTGTGCCACAGGTATTTCAAATACCAGCAGGGTCACCCATAATGGACAGGTTTCAGCTGAGCCTCCAGACTAAGAAAGAATAGGAAGAAGGATCTGGCAGTCTACTTCTGAAAAAAATTACTCAGTGAAAAACCTTATAAAAAGCAGTTGAACTTTGTCTAATACAGTGCCGGAAGATGAGCCCCAAGTTTGGAAGGCACTCAAACCACAACTGGGAAAGAGCTGCCTCCTCAAAGTATAGTCAACCTTACCGATGTGGATAGAATCAAGCTTTCGGGACCTACATTTGCTGACGTGGCACAACTCAAAATGATAAGAAACAGCTACAAACACCCATTAGTAATCAGAAAGTGGAATGTATGAATATGAATCTAGGAAAATTGAAAGTCGTCAGAAATGAAATGGCATGCATAAAGATCAATATCCTATGCATTAGGGAGCTGAAATGGACTGGGTATTGGTCATTTTGAATAAGGCAATCATATGGTCTAATGACAGGAATGAAAGATTTAAGAGGAATGGCGTCACATTCATCATCAAAAAGAACATTTCAAGATCTGTCCTGAAGGACAACGCTGTCAATGATAGGATAATATCCATACTCCTACAAGGAAAACTAGTTAATACAACTATTATTCAAATTTATGCACCGACCACTAAGACCAAAGATGAAGAAATTGAAGATTTTTACCAACTTGCACAGTCTAAAATTGATCAAACATGTAATCAAAATGCATTGATAACTACTGGTGATTGGAATGCAAAAGTTGGAAACCAAGAAGGAACAGTAGTTGGAAAATATGGCCTTGGTGATAGAAATGGTTGATGCCACAGTTCTCATGATAGAATTTTGCAACGACTTCCTCATTGCAGATACTTTTTTGCAACAACATAAACAGTGACTATACACATGGACCTCACCAGATGGAATACTCAAGAATCAAATCAACTGGTGAATCTGTGGAAAAAGACAATGGAAAAACTCAATAACATCAGTCAGAACAAGGCCAGGGGCTGACTGCAGAACAAACCATCAATTGCTCATATGCAAGTTCAAGGTGAAGCATAAGAAAATTAGAGCAAGTCCATGAGAGTCAAAATACGACCTTGAATATGTCCCACATGAACTTAGAGACCATCTCAAGAATAGATCTGACATATTGAACACTAATGACCAAGGCCAGACAAGTTGTGGAATGACATCAAGGACATCATACATGAAGAAAGCAAGAAGTCATTAAAAAGACAGGAAAGAAAGAGAAGACCAAAATGGATGCCAGAAAAGACTCTGAAGCTTGCTCATTAATGTAGAATAGCTAAAGTGAAAGGAAGAAAAGATGAAGTAAAAAAGATGAATGAAAGATTTCAAAGTGCGGCTCGAGGAGACAAAGTAGAGTATTGTAATGAAATGTGCAAAGACCTGGAGTTAGAAAACCAAAAGGGAAAAACACGCTTGGCATTTCTCAAGCTGAAAGAATGGAAGAAAAAATTCAAGCCTTGATCTGCAATGAGTTGGAATCAACTAGATGGCACCTAACAATAACAACATGGGCAAAATATTAAACTGCACAGGAAGCATTAAAAGAAGATGGAAGGAATACACAGAGTTACTGTACCAAAAAGAATTGGTCAACATTCAACCATTTCAGGAGATGGCATACGATCAAAAACCAATGGTACTGAAGGAAAAAGTCCAAGCTGCACTAAAGGCAATGACAAAAAACAAGGCTCCAGGAATTGATGGAATGCAATTGAGATGCTTCAACAAATGGATGCAACCCTGGAAGTGCTCTCTTGTCTCTGCCAAGAAGTTTGGAGGACTGATGCCTGGCCAACTGACTGGAAGAGCTCCATATTTGTGCCCATTCCAAAGAAAGGTGATCCAACAGAATGTAGAAATTATTGAACAATATCATTGATATTACATGCAAGTAAAATTTTGCTGAAGACCATTCAAAAGTGGTTGCAACAGTACACCCATAGGAAACTGCCAGAAATTCAAGCCAGATCCAGAAGAGGATGTGGAACGAAGGATAGCATTACCGATGTCAGATGGATCTTGGCTGAAAGTAGAGAATACCAGAAAGATGTTTACCTGTGTTTTATTTATTGTACAAAGGCATTCCACTGTGTGGATCATAACAAATTATGGAAAACATTGTGAAGAATCAGAATTCCAGAACAGTTAATTGTGCTTATAAGGAATCTGTACATGGACTAAGAGACAGTCCTTTGAACAGAATAAGGGGATACTGCATTATTTAAAGTCAGGAAAGATATGAGTCAGGGTCGTATCCTTTCACCAGTACTTATTCAATCTGTATTCCGAGCAAATAATCCAAGAAGCTGGAGTATATGAAGAAGAATGGGACATCAGGAATGGAGGAAGACTCATTAACCGCCTGCGATATGCAGATGACACAACCTTGCTTGTTGAAAGCAAAGAGGCCTTGAAGCACTTACTGATGAAGATCAAAGACTATAGCCTTCAATATGGATTTCACCTCAACCTTAAGGAAACAAAAATCCTCACAACTGGACCAAGAAGCAACATCATGATAAACAGAGAAAGTATTGACACTGTCAAGGATTTCATTTTACTTGGATCCAGAATCAATGCCCATGGAAGCAGCAGTCAATAAATGAAACCGCTTTAAAGTGTTGAAAAGCAAAAATGTCACTTTAAGGACTACGATGTGCCTGACCCAAGCCATGATGTTTTCAATAGCCTCAGATGCATGTGAGAACTGAACAATGAATAAGGAAGATGGAAGAATTTATGCCTTTAAATTATTTTGTTGGTGAAGAATATTTAACATACCGTGGACTTCCAGAAGAACGAACAAATCTGTCTTAGAAGAGGTACAGCCAGAATGCTCCTTAGTAGCAAGGATAGCAAGACTTCATCTCATATACTTTAGACATGTTATCAGGAGGGACTAATCTCTGGAGAAAAACAT
This sequence comes from Dugong dugon, assembly GCA_030035585.1. NCBI lineage: Eukaryota > Metazoa > Chordata > Mammalia > Sirenia > Dugongidae > Dugong > Dugong dugon. Next base: position 14,737,709 of record CM057465.1, read on the forward strand.
CATTTTTGGTAAAGTATAGGGTCAGCAAAAAAGAGGAAGACCCTCAAAGAGATGGATTGACACAGTGGCTGCAACAATGGGCTAAAGCACAACAATGATTATGAAGATGGCACATAATCATTGTGTTGTACATCAGGTCGCTATGAGCGGGAACCAACTCGAAGATACCTAACAACAATCATGTACCAGGCACTATTTCAGATGGCAAATTATTTCAGATGTAAACAAAACAGACAGAAGTTCTGAGCATATGGCACATATATCCTAATTAATTGGTTGAGATACATACATCCACAAAGAGCAAAACATAATAAACTCATAAATTACGTTTATTTTAGAAAGTAATAAATACTTAGGATAAAATAAATAGAAATAAGATGTGATTAGGAGTTTGGAAGAGTGCAGTTCACAAAACTTCTTATTTTAAAACTTAAATAATTTGATTTCTCTGTATGGACTCAGTTAAAATAAAAAAATGTACAATTATGTTGTGTTATGCTATGCTGTGCTGTTCTATGTTATGTTATGCTATGCTATGCTATGTTATGTTATGTATCAGTTAGGTAAAACAAATTACCAATATGATCTTACTCTTTTGTACGTTATTCATTAAATATTTGTTGAGTATTTACTTTGTATCTAGCACTGGTGAAGGCATTTAGGGTAGAGTGATAATAACAAGACAAGTTGTTTGCTCTTGTGGAGCTTATGGTCAAGATAAAACAATACATAAGTAAAAAAAAAAAATAGGCAATAAAATATCATAGGAATAATAATATCCCAAAGAATTAAACATTGAAAACCCTGTGGAGCACAGTTCTACTCTGACACACATCAGGTTGCTGTGAGTTGGAGTTTACTTGATGGCAACTGATTTTTTGTTTATTGGTTTTAACATGGAAAACATTTTCATATCTATATGATAGGGAATAACCGGATGATTACCTAACATTTGATATCCAGGAATGGTGCTTCCCAGTGAGTGAGAAGTGGCATGGTATGGGATCAGGTCAGAAAGTTAAACCAGGTTAAATGCTAGAAGCTGGTAAAACAAGGTTTTAAGCAGTGAAACTCCATAATTCTGGGTTTCTAAATATCACCTTGACTCCTATGTGAAGAAATACTGTCGAGCAAATAGAAGGTCATTACAATTATGATGCAACATGTGATTGTGGCTTGGATGAAGTTGAAGTTGTAGGGATGGTGAGAAGTAATCAGATTAGTAAAATGTTTTGGAGGCAGCGCCCAGAGAACTCATTAATACAGTGGGTGACAGAAAGCAAGGAATCAATGAAGACTCCTTGGTAACTGACTTGAGCAAAAGAATGATGCCTTTTACTGTTTGATCAGAAAGGCAGAAAAAAGTACAGGATTGGAGCTTAGTATAGAATTTAAGAATTCCATTCTAGGTGAACGGAGTTTGTTATGCCTGGTAGACATCCAGGTGGACAGATTAAACAGTGAGTTATCCATGAGCCTGGGGTTCTGAGAAGAAGTCAGGGCTGGAACCCTGTACCAGAATCAGTTTGCTAAACTAAGTGAGTGTATTGACTTCATGTTTAAGTTACAGATTTGTTTTATCTACATCACTTTGATTATATACTCCCATAACTGCATAGTTTGTGGAAAAAAATTGTGCAAGAGGCGTTTCCTCGGAGATGATAATCAAAGGCTATCTTCTAAATTGAAACCACATGGTGGAACTAAACAAAGTGGTTTCACAATCTGCAATTATCCTTACTGCACTTACTGTTTCAGAATATAAATGAGATGAATTCTTTACGCAAGTTCAAACACATTTTTATGGGGTCTTCAACAGTTAGATGAAATTTTTTTTAAATTTAATCAATTCGTAAGGTTTCTTGTAAGAATAGGTAAGTTCTTAACTCAGAGGATGTAATCAGTATTATCAAGAACAATGGAGAAGAACCAAAATACTTCACATAGCTAAAGCTTCATAGACCACAGCCTTCAATGGTTAAATCCCTTTTTTTTTCTTTTAAAGAAAGTATTAAAATCTAAGATCATCAAGAGGAAGTGTTGTTCATGGTATATGTTCATTATTCAGGCTTTAAAGAATTACTAACGCCACCAGGATTATTTTTCCTAATTAGTCACGTGAAGTTTCATATTGTTTAGATCTTTCACTCCCCCCCAACCCCCACCAACCCCACACACTCTAGAACACTAAACCATCTTTGGAAACATGGCCTCATTATACTGTTTCTTTTACTTCACTTCTTTTTGACTCTACACAAAAATATCCTTTTCTGCTAATTTTCAAAAAAATTAATGGTTGTATGCTTTATCAATGTCATAAAGAAAAAAAAGCATGAACAGTGGAAAATATTTGGAATTATAGTCCCACAAATTTTTAATCACTATCACTAGCTTGCAAAAGTGAAGCGAACACATTTTAGATGTGTTATAATTTACAAAACTCCTTCTTTAAGGCTAAAAATTCTGACAACTGTAAAACTCGGGGGGGGAAAGATGTAAAATAGATGAGGAAAAAAAAAAAAACCTGTGTAATTCCGATATTTAAGGTCTTTAATCTTACTGTAACAATAAGCACACTTATATTAATAAGTGATTATGAAAAAATTCTGATAGCGAAAGGCTGACATTGAAGTACTCACCTGGGTTACAGAGATAATACCTGCAGCAAACACTTGCTTTAGCATTATCTACTGGTGTGCAGCAAGACCATTCACTTCTAGCCACTTCTATTCTGTGACCTTTATATTTTGCAATATTAAATGTTGTATATTTCAATACTTTGGACCCACGGTGATAGCCTCTGAAGAATTAGAATCACCCAGATTTTAATCTGCATTTTAATCAATATGGATAACACTGGGATTTCCAGAACACTGAATTGTGCGCTTGAGGAAACTGTACATAGACCAAGAGGCAGTTGCTCTAACAGAACAAGGGGATGTTGTGTGGTTTAAAACCAGAAAATGGTGTACATCAGGGTTGTATCCTTCCACCACATTTATTCAATCTGTGTGCTGAGCAAATAATCCAAGAAGCTGGACTATATGAAGAAGAACGCAGCATCAGGATTGGAGGAAGACTCATTAACAACCTGTGATATGCAGATGACACAATCTTGCTTGCTGAAAGCAGAAAGTCCTTGAAACACTTACTGATGATCAAAGACTATTGCTTTCAGTATGAATTACACCTCAACAGGAAGAAAAGAAAAATCTTCACAACTGGACCAATAAGCATAATCATGATAAATGGAGAAAATACTGAAATTGTCAAGGATTTCATTGTACCTGCATCCACAATCAATTCCCATGGAAGTAGGAGTCGAGAAATTAAATGACATATTGCATTGGGCAAATGTGCTGCAGAAGACGTCTTTAAAGTGTCAAAAAGCAAAAATGTCACTTTGAGGACTAAGGTGTGCCTGACCCAAGCCATGGTGTTTTTAATAGCCTTATGTGCATGTAAAGTCTAGACAATGATCAAGGAAGACAGAAGAAGAATTGATGCCTGTCTTAGTCATCTAGTGCTGCTATAACAGAAATACCACAAGTGGATGATTTTAACGAAGAGAAGTTTATTTCCTCACAGTTAAAGTAGGCTAAAAGTCCAAATTCAGGGCGTCAGCTCCAGGGGAAGGCTTTTTCTCTCTGTTGGCCTTCTTCTCCTCAGTGTTCCCCCAGACTAGGAGCTTCTCCGCACAGGGACCCCAAGGTCCAAAGGACGTGCTCTGCTCCTGGCACTGCTTTCTTGGTGGTATGAGGTCCCCCTGTCTCTCTGCTCACTTCTCTTTTATGTCTCAAGAGACTGCCTCAGGATACAATCCAATCTTGTAGACTGAGTCCTGCCTTACTAACACAACTGCCACCCGTCCTCCCTCATTAACATTATAGAGGCAGGATTTACAGCATATAGGAAAATCACACAATACCAGGAATCATGGCCCAGTCAAATTGATACACACATTTTTCGGGGGACATAATTCAATCCATGACAATGCCTTTGAATTACGGTGTTGGTGAAGAATATTGAATACACCATGCACTTCCAGAAGAACGAACAAATCTGTCTTACAAGAAGTACAACCAGAATGCTCGTTAGAAGCAAGGATGGCGAGATTCCATCTTACATACTTTGGACACATTATCAAGAGGGATTGGTCCCTGAAGAAGGACATAATGCTTGGTAAAGTAGAGGGTCAGAGAAAAAGAGGAAGACCCTCATCAAGATGGATTGACACAGTGGCTGCAACAATGGGCTCAAACATAGCAACGATTGTGAGGATGGCTCAGGACATGACAGTGTTTCATTCTGTTGTACATAGGGTCGCTATGAGTTAGAAATGACTCGACAGCACCTAACAATGACAACAACATGTTAATCAATGCTATTTTGAGTAGAGAATAGTCATTTTTCTGTGGATCTGTTATTTTTGCCAGTTCCGTAGCTCACTCTTTTTGTGTGCTTTCCCTTCCCCACAAAATATATCAACTTTAATGTAAGTTAAAAGTGTATGTAAAGGAAATTTCAGGGTCTTTTTTTGTTTGTTTGTTTATAATATTCAACTTGATTTTTTTGAACTTTATCCAAGTAGGCTAAAAGTCTTATCATACACTACTAATGTATGAGACGCTAGTGAGATATGTTATATGACATATGCAAGAGTTGTTTATTTTTCCTTATTTAAAATTAAAAATGACCTTTATAGGCTAGTTTTCTTGGGAAAAACATCAGGTAGTTAGGCTTAGCCTACCATTCATGAAATTATTCTCTTTTTTTCCTTTCTTTTTACAAAAGAATCATAATTACGTAATATATTTTTATTAAATAACCGACTCAAGTAAATTGGGATTTCATTTTGCTAAAAGAAAGGCTTAAATTAAATGTTGTTGTTGGGTGCCATCAAGTTGATTTCGACTCATAGTTGTGCAGAGCACAACTGCCTCATAGGGTTTTCTTGGCTATAATCTTTCCAGAAGCAGATCACCAGATCTTTCTCCTGAAGAGCCACTGGGTGGATTCAAACCATCAACCTTTCAGTTAGCGGCCAGTCACTTAACCATTTGTGCCACCAGCATTCCTAGCCTTAAATTAAATAAAGGTTGTAAAGTGATTTTAATTTTGTTATTTAAAATACGAAAATTTATTAGCAGTGTTCAACAGCAAATCTACTAAAATCATAAGCCAAAGCAATACGAATACAAAATTAATGTAAGACCAAACTTTCTACAAGACTTTGAAAAACATAAAAACTTTTTCTCACAGAGTTACATAATCAGCTTCAATCTAGCCCTAGCATTTATAAAATTCTTATGCTCATATGTCTCTGGATCATCTCCTCTGTAAGAATATATGTGTGTGTGTATTTGAAACTGAAAATAAAGAATAAATGAATATATCTCTTTACTAACAAATCTGTGAGGTTTTTTTTTTAAATTTTTTTCTGCACAGTCATACATAAAATGTTGTTGTTATTGTTCTTAGATGCTTTCAAGTTGGTTCCAACTCACAGTGACCCTATGTACAACAGATGCTATGCACAACAGAAAGAAACACTGCCCAGTCCTGCACCATCCTCACAATCATTGCTATGTTTGAGCTCATTGTTAGAACCACCATGTCAATCCATCTCCCTGAAGGTCTTGCTCTTTTTACTGACCCTCTACTTTACCAAGCATGATGTTCTTCTCCAGGAACTGGTTCCTCCTGATAACATTTCCGAAGTACAGGAGATGAAGTCTTGCCATCCTCCCTTCTAAGGAGCATTCCGGCTGCACATCTTCTGAGACATAATTTGTTAGTTCTTCTGGCTGTCCATGGTATATTCAATATTCTTTGCTAACACCATAATTCAAAGGCATCAATTCTTCTTCCGTCTTTCTTATTCTTTGTCCAGCTTTCACATGCATATGAAGCGATTGAAAACACCATGGCTTGGGTCAGGTACACCTTAGTCCTCAAAGTGACATCTTTACTTTTTAACACTTTAAAGAGGTCTTTTGCAGCAGATTTACCCAATGCAATATGTCATTTGATTTCTTGACTGCTGCTTCCATGGGCATTGATTGTGGATCCAAGTGAAATGAAATCCTTGACAACTTCAATGTTTTCTCAGTTTATCATGATGTTTCTTATTGGACCAGCTGTGAGGATTTTTTTTTTCTTTGTGTAAACTTGAAATAAGCACACATGAATCTCATTTTCAACAGAAATGAGACAATTTCTATTCTTAATTTTGGAGTTTGTCTTGTTAAACAAGAATTAACTTTCTCATACACGTAAGAGTTGTAACTGAAGCAAAGTATTCAGGGCTGTCTATGCATGCCAAGTTAATCTCCTTCCACAGAAATCCAGAACTTGTCTTTGGGCTTATTGGTAAATTTGATCTTTGATTAAACTACAATTCAAAAAACTTTTCCTTTTCTCTCTGAGTCAAATTCTCAGGCTGAGATGATGAAAAGAAAGGGTCCATCACCCAGTTTTGCACATATATTGAAGGGAGGTGGGAGGAAGATAGTCGTCAGTTTTATATTGTGGTTCCTCCAGGAGGCTTCCAATAAGACTTGAGATCCGCTGATATCCTCCCTCACTCTCAAGACAAATGGTACCGGAAACATTTCAAGATTTCCTTTTGCTACATGATTTTTTCAAAAGGTTATTATTATTATTACTATTTTTTAATCCAAGACTCTTGTCATTTGAAGTTTAAGTATTTTCTCCAGGGCCGTATACAGACATGATTAACTGGCTCGTGATTTAAAAAAAAAAAAGTGTGCTAAGCAGACTAGTTTCTGTAGCCATTCTTTATCTTCAAAACACTCAGCAAAATCTGGCTTTCTATTTTCTTGAATTAATTCATGGAATTCACCCTCCAACTCAAACATCCTGTTGAGAACTCTTACTCTGCTAAAACACCAGATTTCTGTATGCAGCAGGAGAATTATGAGCTCTTTTCTAGCTTTTCACAGGATTTTTAAAGTATCGTCAGGTGAACTGCTTAATAAAGTTAATCATTTTTGTGACATCCTTAGAATATTTTTTGTTTGTTTTTAATCTCCAAGAATTATTGACAATAGTACCGCTCTGTGAAGTTAAGAGCTAGGACTAGTGTTGAGGTTAAGAATTAGGGTGTGGAGACATTTTTCATAAGAGAGGCGAAGCCTCTCATGAAGCTAGCTATTGACAACACACTATCAATACAAATGCCAACGCAGTTTCTCCAAGACAAATATTTTATTTACAAACCTTTTATTTATGGTGGCCTTTCTTTGTTTCCAGGCAGTTTTTTGCAGCAGAAAAAGTTTTTTGAATTTCAACATCATTTACAAATCTTACAAATGCTACAGCATGACATTTATGGGTGAAATCTGTTGACTCATCAACCCAAAGAGACAAACTGTTGTTTCCTGTTTAATAATACAAACTTTTCTGCACGACATGACGTGACATCAGTTTGTCAAACTACTATACTGTTTGAAAGTAGAACCTTTTCATTTTAGCATATGTCATCTTGTCCTAGCATCTTACTCAAATTTTACATGCTGGCACTATTCGTTTTCCTTTTGTGGGCAATACGTTCTGGAACTAAATAAATTGTTTCAAGGGGGTTAAAATATACTTTTGTTCTGAGATTCCAATAGTTGTTTAAAATAATCAGCACCTTTACTTGTTACATAGCTGTGAATTTGATGGAATCATTGTGCATTTCAAAGTTGTTTTCCATAGACAATGCACAATGAAATAGGAAGACTTAAATTACCAGCCCATGTTAAACAAGTTGGTAAGTAGATTTCATCGTAAAGACAGATTGTATTATGTCCCCTGCTCCACTACTGCAGAGAAATGACAAATAAAATTTTAATTCTTTGTCATTAACCTCATCAAAAATTTCCAGAATCTAGGTCTAGAATCCTCCTCTTCTATCTCATAGCTCATCTTCAAAAATTGCCCCACTGGACTTCAGATACGTTTGAAAAATGCAAACGCTAATTAAATGTAAAACAAAAGGGCATAATAAATAACTAAACAAAACCTTTGCAAAACATACAAAAAATTCAAAATAAAATTTACTTCTAATTTACACAATTCAAAATTTGTTGCAACAGTATAACTATGGAGGAAAAGGGGTGGGGAGAAACTGAATCATGGCACTGAACAATTCCTGCTTTAGAATGAAATATTTGTCAGGGCTCCATTCTAGTGACCTCTCTGTTGACCTTGGCTAAAATCAAATATATTGATGTCATGTAGGTTTTACTATGTTGACGGACTCGAGGAATTGAACACAAGAATCTCTGAAGAAAACTCCAAGTATTCCATACATTGTTTAAGGAGAGACCACACTAGGATTGGAGGGACACTTGTCTATTATGCCACCAAATATTTCTTCATTTCCACTGCTTTCAATGGGATGAGATTGGAATGAAAAATAAGTCCTATTGGAGCTATACTGGAAAGCTACACTGGAAACTGGGGCAAATAGATTCTATTCTTGGCCCTTCTACCATCTAGACTTTAGTTATCTCATCCATAAAACTAGTAAGCTAAATGATAAGGGCACTGCACTAGTTTCCTAGAGCTGCCGTCACAAAGCACAACAAACTAGGTGGCTTAAAACAACAGAAACGTATTCTTTCATAGTTCTAGGGGCTAGAAATCCGAAATTAATAGTGTCAGCAAGCCCATGCTGTCTCCAAAATCTCTGGGGTAAGACCCTTCCTTATTTCTTCCAGCTTTTGGTAGCCTCAGGCACTCCTTGGCTCATGGAAGCATAACTCCAATCCCTGCCTCCACCTTCACGTGACCATCTTCTCTCTGTGTCTCCTCCCTTTTTTTAAAGACAGCAGTCATATTGGGCTAGGACCCCCTCTACTCCTGTGTGACCTCACTTTAACTAGTCACATCTGTAGGTACAGGGGAGTAGGACTTCAAAATATTTTCAGGGGAACACAATTCAAGTCATAACAGTACTTCAAGCTCTGAGATCCTATAATTTTTCTCCTTTTCAAGAGGATGTTTAAATATATTAAACGGAGCCAATTTCTCTCTTCAATATCAACTCAGATTTTGTAAAACATCCCATCCAGAGCTACCTCAGAGACTTCCTCTCCATTTGCTTTCTCCTCATAAATGAAGAGGCTTGTCCTTCTATACTGCAGTATGCAGTCTGAAGAAATGAATGCTCTGAAGCAGCATAGAGAGAAAGGATTATAGGAAAAGTGTTGCAGAAAATTGTGAATAACTGTGGTGATAAAATACATGACATCACTTCTTCCCGATACTGTTTTTTTTTCTGTCTTTGGTTCCAGAGTCTGCATTTTCACATCTTGCAAAGGATGTGGGAAAAATAGCATTTGAAGTGTGCCTCACACATGGGCACTCAGGCTGTTTATCTAAGGCAGTCCTGTCGTGGCTTAATCCCCCTGTGATACCTTTAACAGCACGGCAAAATATTCAGCGTCTGCCATTCTCCTCTGCACTTCATTGTTGATTGCAAGCCAAACACACTGTGCCTTCTTCTCTTCACCCAGCCGAAGGTAAACTATTGGCACTCAAATGTTAAATAATACCATTATAAAGAATGTTAAGTATGAAAGGTAATTAAAAAATAAACTCATGTGTCACTTGATGAGTTTTTTTAAAGGCTCTGCTATGGTAAAAAATAAGTAACTACTGATCACTTCCAAGTGTCTCCTAGGTGTAGAACCAAAAAAGCGGAAGCTTCAGTGTTAAATTTCATAGTATAAACTTACTTTTTGAGCACCAACTCACTCAGATTTGCCCTTTTAAGACACCGGATTATTTATTTTCATTGACATGAATAAAAGTGGGAATGTCACCTCATATATTCCTTTCTACCTCTAAAATTATTGTAACTCCTAAAATTAAGATTTTAATAGTTGAACTTGGAGGGCATTCTGACAAGTTTATTACTAGTAGTTATACAGAGGTCAAGTAATAATAAATGTAACATCTTCTGTGCTTTTATATTAATTTGCTTAATTGACAGATGGAATCTCAATTCAAAGCCGTAGTCTTACAACAAAATTGACACCAATAGTTGTCATAATATAAAACCAAGTCTAAGAAGGTTAATAACAGGAGAAGTTTCAGCCTTATAGGAGAGTAATAAAGAAGAAAAACGTCACTGTCTAGTATGTCAGGTTTGAATCCTAGCTCTTCCTCTTGCGTGCTGTACGAATTATTTATATCTCTCTCATCTTCAATTTCCCCTGTAGACAAGAGGTGACTAAGCAACTCTCTCATTGGGTGGTTTGAAGATTAAATTGCATGTGTCTAAAGCACTTAACACACTGCCTTGAACATAGAAAGCATGCAACTAGGAAGTCATTTTTATAATCTGCTCCAGATAGCTAATCTCAATAGAGTCAGTATCTCCTTAACTGTTGTATTCCATTTCATACTTTCATGTCTGGCACATAGTGGATTTGCTCCTGTTATATTTTTCAACACACTTTTCTATTCTTCTGGTCCACAACATATAAAAGTCTCTAGGTATAAAAGCCCTAGCTATTACAAACATTTCAATTCTTTCCAGTTGAGACCAGTTCCTGTTTCTAAAAATAAACAACACATATTTAGAAGGAGGCTAATACTTATCTCTGTAATCAGGGATATTCTAGCGATAGTAGCCCAGCAGTACGTATCCAGCAGCTCCTGGGTTCATTTTTTAGAGAACTATACATAATTACTAATATTCTCCTAAGGAGACTTGGCAGCACAATGGCTAACCAAAAGGTGGGCAGTTGGAACCAAACAGCCACTCCTCGAGAGAAAAAACCTGGAGATTTGCTCTTGTAAAGATTACAGCCTAGGCAACCCTATGGGGCAGTTCTACTCTGTCATATAGATAGGCTCGCTATGAGGGGAAATCGACTCCAAGGCACGCAACAATAACAATAATATTCACTTAAATGTGTATTGTGTATGGACAAGAGGAAAACACTTTCCTTCCACTGATGAAACTTCAATAATTAGGTTTTTTAAAATGTCTCCTTGATTATAAATCATGTATATCAACGAATGTATTTGGTTATATCCCTGCAAGGCTATAGCAATTAGCAACAGTTGATATTACCATTGATACCCAGTAGCTTGTGTGACAGTTTAAATGTTATCTAATTACAAAAGTTAAGTGGTATCAAAGATACATTTTCTTCTCTTTTCTGTGTCCTATACTTGTCTTCCACATTTTATGGATAATAAAAGTTTATTTATTTATTTTAGTTCCTGGAGTTACTTTTTAGAAGTTTTATAGTTTTGTGTTAACATTTAGGTTTATGATCCATTTTAACTTAATATTTGCCAATAATGTAAGGACTGTCTAAATCTTTTCTTTTTATTTATTCATTTATTTAGCATAAGGACGGCCAAGTGGTCTAGCATCATTTGTTGAAAAGGCTATCTTTTCTCCATTGAGTCACATTTGCTCCTTTGTTGGAGATAAGTTGATTATATTTGTATGGGTCTATGTCTTGGCTGGAAACCCTGGTGGCATAGTGGTTAAGAGCTACGGCTGCTAACCAAAAAAAGGTTGGTAATTCAAATCCATCAGATGCTCCTTGGAAACCCTATGCGGCAGTTCTACTCTGTCCTATACGGTTGCTATGAGTCAAAATTGACTCCACGGCAATGAGTTTGGTTTGGTTTGGTTTGGTTTTGGTATGTCTCAGCTTTCTATACTGATTGATTCATCTATCTTTAACCAATACTACACTATCTCGGTTACAGTAGCTTTGTATGTCTTGAAATCAGGTAGTGAGAGTTCAACTTTGTTCTCCGTCCTCAGTATTGTGTTGGATATTCTAGGTCTTTTGCTTTTCTGCATAAACTTTAGAGCCAGTTTGTCAGTATCTACAAAATAGTTCCTGGGATTTTGAAAATGATTGAGTGGAATCTATAATTTTAGAAAGTCTTCTTTTTTTCCTCAAATAAGCCTTTTCTTTTTTTTTTTTAATTGTACTTTAGGCGAAGGTTTAGAGAACAAATAGTTTCTCATTAAACAGTACACATGTTGTTTTATGACATTGCTTAACAACACCACGACATTTCAACACTGTCCCTTCTCAACCTTGGGTTCCCTATCACCAGCTTTCTTGTCCCCTCCTACCTTCTAGTCCTTGTCCCTGGATTGTTGTGCCCCATTAGTCTCGTTTTGTTTTATGGTGCTGTCTAATCTCTGGCTGACCGGTGAACCTTGGGATTGACTCCATTACTGAGATAAAAAGGTATTCGGAGGCCATAATCTCAGGGTTTCTCCAGTCTCTATCATGTCCGTTAAGTGGGGTCTTTTTCTGTGAGTTAAAACTTTGTTCTACATTTTTCTCCTGCTCTGTCTTGGACCCTCTGTGGTGATCCCCGTCAGAGCAGTCAGTGGTGGTAGCCAGGCACCATCTAGCTGTACTGGACTCAGTCTGGTGGAGGCCTTGGTAGCTGTGGTCCATTAGTCCTTTGTACTAATCTTGTTTTCTTCATTCTCCCTTGTTGCAGAAGCAGTGAGACACTTGAAGTATCTTAGATAGCAGCTCACAGGCTTTAAGACCCCAGACACTGCTCACCAAGGCAGAATGTAGAACATTTTCTTTATAAACTGTGTTGTGCCAACTGAGCTAGATATTCCCTGAGACCATGGTCCCCACAGCCCTCTGCCCAGCAATTCAGTCTGTCAGGGAGTTTGGATGTGTCTATGGAGCTTCCATAACCTTTCCTTGTACAAGTTGTGCTGGCTTCCCCGGTAGTGTGTACTGTTTCACCCTTCACCAAAGTTACTACTTACCTGTTGTCTATTTAGTATTCTGCCCACATCCCTAGTAAACAACAAAGATTGTTTTTTCTGTGTGTGCAAATTTTTTCTTGAATTTTTACAATAGAGGTCTCATACAATATTTGTTCTTTTGTGATTGTCTTATTTCACTAAGCATAATGTCCTCCAGTTTCATCCATGTTATGAGATGCTTCACAGATTCATCGTTGTTCTTTCTCGTTGCATAGTACTCCACTGTGTGTATGTACCATAGTTTGTTTATCCATTCATCTGTTGTTGGACATCTAGGTTGTTTACATCTTGTTGCTATTGTGAAGAGTGCTGCAATGAACATGGGTGTACACATGTCTATTCATGTGACGGCTCTTATTTCTCTAGGATATATTCCTGGGAGTAGGATTGCTCGACCATATGGTATTTCTATTTCTAGCTTTCTAAGGAAGTGCCATATTGTTTTCCAAAATGGTTGTATCATTTTACATTTCCAACAGCAGTGCATAAGAGTTCCAATCTCCCTGCAGCCTCTCCAATGTTTGTTATTTCCAGTGTTTTTGATTTGTGCCAGTAATGCCAGGGTGAGATGGTATTTCATTGTGGATTTAATTTGCATTTCTCTAATGACAAGTGATCGGGAGCATTTCCTCATGTGTCTATTGTCTGCTTGAATGTCTTCTTTGGTGAAGTGTCTGTTCATTTCCTTTGCCCATTTTTTAAATTGGATTATTTATCTTTCTGTTGTAGAGATGCTGGATTTTCTTGTAGATTATGGAGATTAGACCTTTGTCTGACTTGTACTGTCCAAAGATTTTTTTTCCCAGGCTGTAGGTTCTCTTTTCACTCTGTTGGTGAAGTATTTTGATGCGCATAAGTGTTTAATTTTTAGAAGATCCCAGTTATATAGCTTATCTTCTGGAGTTTATATGTTGTTGGTTATGGTATCCTGTTAATGCTGTGCATTAGGGCCTCTAGCATTGATCCTATTTTTTCTTCTATTAACTTTATAGTTTTTGGCTTTTTATTTAGGTCTTTGATCCATTTTGAATAGTTTTTGTATATGGTGTGAGGTATGGGTCCTGTTTCATTTTTTGCAGATGGACATCCAGTTTTGCCAGCACCGTTTGTTAAAAAGACTGTCTTTTCCCCATTTGATGGACTTTGGGCCCTTGTCGAAGATCAGGTGACCATAGGTGGATGGATTACATCTGGGTTCTCAATTCTGTTCCATTGGTCAATGTATGTCATACCAGTACCAGACTGTTTTGACTACTGTAGCTGTTTAGTAGGTTCTGAAGTCAGGTGGTATGAGTCCTCCAACTTTATTCTTTTTTTTCAGTAGTGCTTTACTTATTTGGGGCTTCTTTCCTTTCCATATAAAGTTAATGATTAGTTTTTCCATCTCTTTAAAGAATGTTGTTGGTATTTGGATCAGGATTGCATTGTATTTGTTAATTGCTTTGGGTAGAACTGTCATTTTCACAAAGTTGATTCTACCTATCCATGAGAATGATATGTTTTTCCATTTATGTATATCCCTGTTGTAATGTCACCACTTTTATTTCTTATTTGGGTTATTTGCATCCTCTCCTGTTTTTCTTTTGTCAGTCTGGCCAGCAGTTTGTCGATTTTGTTGATTCTTTCAAAGAACCAACTTTTGGTTTTGTTGATGCTTCTATTGCTTTTCTGTTCTCTGTTTCATTTATTTCTGCTCTGATCTTTATTATTTCCTTTCTTCCGGTGGCTGTGGGCTTTTTTTGCTGTTCTCTTTCTATTTGTTTGAGTTCTGTAGTTAATGTTTTGATTTTGTCCCTTTCTTCTTTTTTGATGTGTCCATCTATTGTTATACTTTGTCCTCTGAGGCCTGCCTTTGCTGCGTCCCGAAGGTTTTGGTATGATGTATTTTCATTCTCTTTTGATTCTAGGAATTTTTTGACTCCATCTCTGATTTCTTCTATTACCCAGTGGTTTGTAAGCAGGGTGTTATTCAGTTTCCATGTAATTGATTTTGTTTCCTTGCTCTTCCTGTTATTAATTTTTTCATTGATGGCATGGTGATCAGAGAAGATACTTTGTGCTGTCTCATTGTTTTGGATCTTGTTGAGGATTGTTCTGTGGCCTAAGATGTGATCTATTCTGGAGAATGTTCCATGTGCATTGGAAAAGAATGTGTACTTTGCAGCTTTTGGGTGGAGTGTTGTGTATATATGTATGAGGTCAAGTTGGCTGATTGTGCCCTTTTGGTCTTCTGTATCTTTCTTGAGTTTCTTTCTAGATGTTCCGTCCTTTAGTGAGAGTGGTGTGTTGAAATCTCCTACTATTACTGTGGAACTGTCAATTTCTCTTTTCAGTGCCGTTAGAGTTCATTTTATGTATTTTGGAGCACTGTCATTGGGTGTGTAGATGTTTATTATGGTTATGTCTTCATGATGGTTCATCCCCTTAATCATTATGTAGTGTACTTCTTTTTCTTTGATGCTGGATTTTGTTTTAAAGTCTATTTTATCTGTGATTAGTATTGCCACTCCTGCTCTTTTTTGGTAGTTGTTAGCTTGATATATTTTTTTCCAACTTTTGACTTTTAATAAATTCCCATCTTTGTTTCTAAGGTGTGTCTCTTGTAGACAGCATATTGATGGATCTTGTTTTGTTTTCCATTTGGTCAGTCTCTGTCTCTTTATGGTGCATTTAGGTCATTTACATTCAGAGTGATTATTAATAGGTTTGAGTTTATTGCTGTCATTTTGTAGTGCTTTTTTTGTGGTGCCAAAGTTTTCTATCTTCCTCTTACTCTCCTGTGCTGAATTCCTTTTGTCTTTGGATTTTTTTTTCTTTTGTTTTTGTAGATTTTGTTTTTACTGAGATTTGTGTTTTTCCTCTTTATTTTGATGAGTAAGTTTGTTAACTTTCTTTGTGGTTACCTTGAAATTTACCCTTACATTCCTAAGTTTGAAGCAGTCTATTATTACTTGGTACTACCTTGCCTTCCTCTCCATTAGAAGGTTCTATGCCTACATTGTTTATTCCTTCTTTTATTGTTCTGATGTTGTTGTTTTTTACAGACTAATTGTTCTCTGATTCCCTGTTGTATTTCTTTATTTCTTTTGGTTTTGTATAGTCCTTGAGAGTTAATTTCCCAGATTTGTATCTAGCTGGTACGATCCTGCATCCTAGTATCAGCCTGTGAGCTGCTGCTGTTTGTCTTCAGATTAAAGGACTCCCTTTAATAATTCTTGTAAATTTGGTTTGGTTTTTACAAATTCCCTTAATTTTTGTTTATCTGGAAATGTCCTAATTTCAGCATAATATTTGAACAAGAGTTTTGCAGATTATATTTTTCTTGGCTGGCAATTCTTTTCTATCAAGGTTTTATATATGTCGTCCCATTGCCTTTTTGCCTGCATTGTTTCTGCTGAATAATCTGAGCTTAGTCTTATCGTTTCTCCTCTGTATGTGACTTTTTGTTTTTCTCGAGCCACTCTCGGGATTCTTTGTTTGTCTTTGGTTTTAGCAAGTCTGATTATGATATGCCTTGGTGATTTTCTTTTGGGGGTCTATCCTATATGGGGTTTGTTGAACTTCTTGGATAGCCAGATTTTCATCTTTCATGATATTGGGGAAGTTTTCTGTCAGCAGTTCTTCAATGATCCTCCCTGTGTGGAAAAACTAATGTCTTAACAATATTGAATTTGGCAATCCAAGAACACAGGATATCTCTATTTATTTAGATATTCTTTGATTTATCAGTTTTGTAGTTTTCCACATATGTTGTTGTAGTTGTTAGATGCTGTTGAGTTGGCTCCCACTCATAGTGTCCCTATGTACACTAGAACGAAACACTGTCTGGTCCTGTGTTATTCTCACAATCTTTGCTATGCTTGAGCCCATTGTTGTAGCCACTATGTCAATCCAGCTCATTGAGTGTCTTCCCCTTTTTGGCTTACCCTCCACTTTACCAAGTACGATGTCCTTCCGCAGGGATTGGTGCCTCCTGACAACATGTCCAAAGTACGGGAAACAAAGTCCCACAATCCTTGCTTCTAAGAAGCATTCTGGTTGTACTTCTTCTGAGATAGATTTGTTTATTCTTCTGGCAGTCCATGGTATATTCAGTATGCTTCACTGACACCGTAGTTCAAATGCATCAGTTCTTCCCCTTGCTTATTCATTGTCCTGCTTTCACATGCGTATGAGGTGATTGAAAATACCATAGCTTGGGTCAGGGGAACCGTAGTCCTCAAAGTGACATCCTGGCTTTTCAACACTTCAAAGAGGTCTTTTGCAGCAGACTTGCCCAACTCAATAATGTTTGATTTCTTGACTGCTTCTTCCATAGGCATTGATTGTGGATCCAAGTAAAATGAAATTCTTGACAACCTTAGTCTTTTCTCTGTTTATCATGATGTTCTTTATTGGTCCGGTTGTGAGGATTTTTGTTTTCTTTACGTTGAAGTGTAATTCATACTAATCCACATATAGATCTGTATATATTTTGTTAGATTTATGACTTAGCATTTTTTATTTTTGTTTGTTTTGGTGACATTGTAAATGGAATTTTCTAATTTTTATTTCTTTTTTACATTTCAAACTTTAATCATTCATTGGTAGTACACAGGAAAGAAATGAATTTTTCTATATTAACCTTGTATCCTGCTACCTTGGTATATTGCTTATTAGTCCCAGGATTTTTTTTGTCCATTCTTTGAGATTATCCACGTACATGTCATTTGTGAACAAAAACAATTTTATTTATTGTTTTCCCAGTCTGTATAGATTTACTTCCTTTTCATGTCTTGTTACACTGAATGGTACTTCGAGTATAATGTTGAATAAGAGTGGTGAAAGTGGACATCTTTGCCTTGTTGCCAGTTTTTGGAGGAAAGAGTCTTGTTTCTCACCATTAAGTATTCTTTAGCTATAGGTTATTTTGTAGATGTTCTTTATCAAGCTGAGAAATTTCCTTTCTAGTCCTAGCTGGCTGGAAATTTTTATTGTGAATAGATGTTGGACTTTGTCATATGCTTTTTCTGCATCAATTGATATGATCATATGATTTTTCTTCTTTAATTAGCAGATATGTTGGATTGCATTCATTGATTTCTGAATGCTGAAGTAGACTTGCATATCTGGATTAAAACCCACTTGTTGGTAGTGTATACTTCCTTTTGTATATTATTGATTTGATTTGCTAATTTTGGGGGGATTTTTACATCTATGCTTATGTATTTATCTGATTTTGTTTTTAGGGTAATGCTAGCCTCATAGAATGAAGTAGAAAATGTTCCCTCTGCTTCAGTTTTCAGGAAGAGATTGTGAAGAAATGTTTGGTAGAATTCACCAGTGAAATTTTATGGTGAATTCCATTTTAGGATGAGTTCTAGTTTTATGATCCAGAATGTGATCTATCTTGGTCACTATTCCATGACAGCTTGAGAAAAATGAGTGCTCTGCTGTTGTTCAGTGGAATATTCTATAAATATCAATTAGGTTCAGTTGATTGATAATATAATTCAGATCAAATATATCATCACTGATTTTTGCCTGCATGACCTATTAGTTACCAAAAGAGGGATGTTGAAGTCTTCAAATATAATAGTGGATTTTTCTATTTTTCCCTGTAGTTCTGGTAGTTTCTGTCTTAGGTATTTTGATGTTCTGTTGTTAGGTGTATACACATTAAAGATTGTTATGTCTTGTTAGATGATTGGCTCCTATATTATTACATAATCCCTTCTTTATCCCTGATAATTTTTGCTTGTTATGAACTTTGCTTTATCCAAAATTAGTATAACTACTCCAGTTTTCTTTTGATTTGTGTTGGCATAGTATATCTTTCTCCATCTCTTTTAACCTATTTGAAACTTTATATTTTGAGTAGGTTTCTTGTATACAACATACAGTTGGGTCTTGTTTTTTGTTTTACTTTTTCTCCCACCCTGATCATCTGTCTTTCAATTAGTGTATTTGGATCATTTTCATTTTAAGTGATAATTGATATATTTTAATCAATAGCTACTATATTTGTGACTTTTTTCTACTTGCTGTTCTTGTTTTTGTTTTTTAATTGTCCCCCTTTTTTCTTCTTTCTATGGTCTTAGTGGAGCTTTTTATATTAATCCATATTATCTCTTCTAATCATATCAATTATATATAGTTTTTAAAGATTTCAATGGTTGCCTTAGAGTTGCAATATACCATAGACTGATGTAATTCACAGTAGTTATGTTCTATAAAGTTGTTGATAATATTGAATTAGTGAATACTGAACAAGCATTCTTCAACCTCAGCTGGGAATGTGCACATCATTTGACTCAAATTTTCCACTGCTCTGCACGTACTCATGTCCTTGAATGAACACAAATATATATTTGTCTTTAACATATCTTATTTCTGTTGACAATTTTTGTTGTTGTTGAAAGCCTTACATGATATATTGGGCAATAGGAACTGAAGTAAAAGGTTTCTATTGGTCTAAGTCACTATGATATCTTGTTTGAATTATTGCAATAGCTTCTTAACTAATATCCCTGTTTATACCCTTTCTTTAATGAAGCTTAGGCCTAATTATTTTAAGACATGAAAAAAATGTATCACTTTTGTTCTCAAAATTCTCTGACGGTTGTCCATCTCACTTAGACTAAGACAAAATCTTTAAATGACTTGTAAAGACCTGCAATGATCTGTTCCCCATGCCCACCCCTACCCAGCTTCTGCTACCTTGTCTCTTAATATGCTTTTCCTTACTCCTTTTACTAGAGCTACACTAACTTTCTTGCTTTACTAGAAGTTGTAGAGCTCATTCTTGCCTCAAGGTCTTTATATCTGTTGTTTCCTTCTGAGAATGTTGTTCCCCCAAATGTTTGATTTATTTGATCCCTCACTTCCTGGAGATCTCTGCTCAAAAGTCATATTCTTAAAGAGGCTATCCTTTATCATAGTATATATGATAATACTCCACCATCACCATCACCAGCATGTCAGCATTTCCGCCTTGCCCTCTTTATTACTATAGCACTTGTTACCATATTATCTTTATAAATATTTACTTGCCTTGTTTTGTTTTCTGCTTCTCCTATGGCAAAGACTTTTTTTTAAAACTAATATAACCCTAATACCCAGAATGGGGTCTCTCACGTAGTAGCTTCTCAATGAATATTTCTAAATTAATTTTAGGCATATTCCATCTCATTAATTTTCTCTTTAGCTATACCTCATTTAGCTATTTAAATTTATATATATATATATATATATATATATATATATATATATTTAGAAGTTCTACTTTACTATTTTCAAATTACCCTGTCTTGTCTGAGAGTCTTATTCCTTGTTTACATTTTTAAAAATCATATACTTATAGCATTTATTTTTTAATGCATATTTATCTTATAACATCCTTATCAGTACTGTCCAATAGAACTTTCTGCAAGGATGAAAATTCTTTGTACCTATACTGAAACATATGTTAACCACTAACCACAAGTGCTCTGTCCTGTAGTGTCACTGTGAGTCAGGCTAGTATTATTGTGAAACTGAAGTTTTAATTTTATTCAATTACTACTAATTTATAATTAAATTTAAATAGCTTGTGCTTAATGCCTACTGTATTGGACAGAACAGGCTTATATTAGAAATCTATTATCTACAATTCCTGGGGATCTAATCCTCCCTTTTGTTGTCTCTGGTAACCTTTACTCACATGCTCTTTTGCCATGTATTTTGTAATTTTGAATGGTTAGCTCATCTTCAGAAGAAATTTACCTTTGGAGATTTTTGTCCTGTCTAATATATATGGCCTGTCTAATATATTTGTCCTGTCTATATGACCTCCAGAGAGGTCATATATTTATTTCTGCTTAACACCCTGGACCTCTCTAGAATTCAAAGTAGTTTATAATATTACTTTTGTCAGCTCAGAGAATCCTATGCTAAGCATTGAATGTAAATCCAAACTCCAAAACTTGTGGAAGGTGAGTCCATAGTTACTTATTCTTCAGGGAGATTTCCCTTTCCAATTCTGAGCCTGCCTGGGCTGAAACAAAGGTGCTTTTTTATAGTATTCCTACGATGATGAACTAATTAAAGGAAGGGATAGGTTTTTATTCTGTTTCTATTTTTGATAGAGAGACTTAACTTTTAGAGGGATGTAGGTTTATTTGAGTGTCTTTTTAGTTTAAAATCTCACGATGAACAGTCCAAGGCCTCATGTCTTGACTCTGTGTGAAACTCGAAAACCCCTATGTAACCAAGACCAGCAAGCTTTCCCAGCCTACATCAATGTCAATGCATATGCCTACAGGGCTGGTTTTTACTTTCTCCTTCATTTTGGCTCTTGAGCATTTCTCTGACTTTCTTCTAGCTCAACTTTGCATTCAAGCTTTTGCATAAAATACCATCCAGCAATTCTAGGTGGTTTGTGCTGGGAAGATTTTTATCAGGACTGGCTATGTAATTTGCAGAGCCCTGTGCAAAATGGTAGAGCCCTGGTTGTGCTGTGGTTAAGAGCTCAGCTGCTAACTAAAAGGTCAGATCGGCAGTTTGAATCCACCAGTCACTCCTTGGACCCCTATGGGTCAGTTCTACTCCGTACTATAGGGTCTCTATGAGTCGGAATGAACTTGATGGCAGCAAGTTTGGTGGTTTTTTGGTGCAAAATGGTAATACAAGTTCCCTTATTAAAAAATTATTAAGAATAACAAGATGGTCAAAGCAGAACATTAAATCAAGCATGGGGTCCTTCTAAGTGTGTAGCTCTGTGTAACGGCACAGGTAGTCTGCCCAAGCTGGCCCTGATTTTCGGGTTATGTTGCCATAAATGGTAGTCTGTTTTCTGTTTTGAACTTCCCAATCTATACTTGATTCTCACCTCTCCACTTACAAACATTTTCAAGTCTTTTCTATTTTAAAATAAACATCAGCATCCAGTGATTTCCTAAGGGTCATATGTTGCCCTCTGGTTACTGCCTTCTTACTTTTCCTTCTGAATAAACTATCTTGAATGGATAATCTCTATTTAGCTCTACTTCTTCTCCACTCATTCATGCCTCAACTTACTGACTACTCTCATGACTTCACAGAAATTTTTCTTTCTGAGATCACAACAATCCCTACATTTCCAAATCAAAATAAATACTTCTCTATTCACATTGAGTGCCACTGGTGGTTCAGTGGTAGAATTCTCACCTTCCATGAGGGAGACCTGCGTTCAATTCCCAGCCAATGTACGTCATGCACAGTCACCACCCATATGTCAGTGGAGGCTTGTGTGTTGCTATGATACTGAATAGGTTTCAGCGGAGCTTCCAGACTACCATCAAAAATCAATCAATTAAAACACTACTGATCGAATAGTCAGATATGCAGCTGATCATGGGGAAGGCACAGGACTAGACAGCATTCCATTCTGTTGTTTACAGGATCATCATGATTCAGGGGCAATCTGATGGCAGCTAACAATAACAACAACAACTGTTCATATTCATGCTGTTGTCTACTCTTATATTCTGAAAAATTTATTTTATAAACTTCATTTTTCTCTTCTCTAAGACCCATCTTTCACCTTGCAAGCAGATGGACCCTATCGAATCTTCCCATCAATGCTCATACCACTAAGGATGAAATACAGACAATTTGGCATGACATGGGAGGCTCTTTGTAATCCAGACCTTACTCATGAGTTCGTTTTTTATCTCATCTTTTATGTACAACTCCTAGTGACCCTAATATATAACCCTAGAAAATCATTTACATTACCTTGAATAAGAAAGTCATAGGCGCCTATTCAATTTGTGTGGTTGCTCATGTGATGTCTCCTACCAAGGAAGCTCTTCTTTACTCCACTCTCAACCTCTCTTAGAGGGTTGTAGGTCTCATCCTCTAAGAAAATGCCCTGGGTTAAACTCCTCTTCTGTGATCTGAGACTTCCCTGTGTACGCCTCTAGTAAAGCACATATTATATCATTTTAAAATTGTCTCTAAGCACTTGGGTGGTTGCTTTGCTAAAAATTCTGTATTTCATCTTTCTATCATTAATGTCTTAATTCAATAAGCAGTTATTGAATCCCAGTGAGTAATGTGCTGGGTGCAATATTAAATTCTAAATAAAAAAAAAAAATCACTGTCTCTGTTCTCAAGAATTTGTTGTCTAGGACCAGAATTTGGCAGTGAGTAGTAGTAACAGATGTAATAATAGTTCTAATGCTAATATAATACTATTAACCAAGAAAAAGAAGAATTATCTTTGCTTTAATGGAGAACTCATATATATCCTGTAATCCTTTGGAGTAAATGTCTTAGAGGAAGTACAGCCAGAATGCTTCTTAGAAGCAAGGATGGTGAGACACTGTTTTGCTAATTTTGAACACACCATCAGAAAAGAATATCACGTTTGATAAAGTGGAGACTCAGCGAAAAGGAGAGAAACCCTCCATGATGTGGATTGACATAGTGATGGCAATAATGGGTTCAAACATAACAACAGTTGTGAGGATGGCACAGGACTGGACAACGTTTTGTGCTATTATACATAAGGTCACCCTGAGCTGGAGCCAATTTGATGGTAACAAACAACAACAATGCATTATCTTTATTAATGAATGGGAAGATGAATGAATGCTTTGTCTACTTGAATTAACAGTTATTGTTACATCCTGCCACTAGGGAAGCTCTTTCCTGGCTCCCATTCATGACGGTGTTGCATTTCTGAGGCCCTCTTTACCACCAGCAAAGACTATTTGAGAGAAAGCATGGATCTGGGAAGACCACCCATGGAAAAGAGCATCAGAATTACTTCAGTGATGGAATCCTTTGAGATTCTTCTTACATACATGTACCCTACTTTTCACTTTCTTCTGACATTACTCTAGCTCTTGATCCTCCACTTCTGGCCACCATCCCTTATTTTTGGAACCTGTCATTGTCTTTGTATGTAGCAGAGTTTCATGCCCTCTGTTCTTTCCATCATCTGCACTTGAAATCTCAAGACCCATGAGTAACACTCTGGTTCTGAAGTATTGCCACTACAGACCTTCTTTCACACCCTAGACATAGCATCTACTCAATGTACTGCCCTCCCTTGGCTCCTGTTGCTAAGCCCACACAGAAATGCAGGTTTTCCCAGCTTGACAAATGACATACCTCACCAAGATATCCTAAGATCAGAAAAGGCACTGTTAGTTTGCCTAACATGATGTCTCACATGGTGGGCTATAGTACTGTACTGGAGTTATCTTTCTAATGAGCTTTACTCAGATTTGATTTGCAATTAACAATGTGTAGAATTTACTCTCCCCCTCCCCATAACGTTTTAGAATCCACCCATTTCCAACTTCCAATTTAAGACTTTCTGTGTTCTTACTCTGGCAAAAAATCCACTTTAAGAACTTGTCAGATAAGTATCTGGGAATATTATATACATTATTTGTTTTATTTCATTCTTGGGTTTTCAGGCACTAAGTATAGAATTTCAATTTTTTTTTTTTTTATTCTACTTCAGGTGAAGTCTTACAGAACAGATAGTTTCTCATGAAACGGTAGTATACGTATTGTTTTATGACATTGGTTAACAACCCCACAACATGGCAACCCTCTCCCTTCCCGACCTTTTTTTTTTTGGTGAAAATATACATAGCCAAAGATACACCATTTCAAAAATTTCTACATGCACAGTTCAGTGACATCGACTACGCTCTTCCAATTGTGCTGCTATTCTCACTTTAGATCAAGGCTTACAGAACAAAATAGTTTCTCATTTAACAGTTAGTACACACGTGGCCCTATGACAATGGTTAATAACTTCACAACACGTCAACACTATCCTTACTCAACATTGGGTTCCCTATCACCAGCTTCCTTGCCCCTTCTGCCTTCTGGCCCTTGTCACTGGACTGCTGTACCTCATCGGTCCCATTTGGTTTTATGGGGCTGTCCAATACCCAGATAAACGGTGAACCTTGGAAGTGACTTCACCGCTGAGCTAAAAGGGTGTCTAGGGGCCATACTCTCGGGGTTTCTCCAGTTTCCTTTAGGCCAGTAAATCTGGTCTTTTTTTTGTGAGTTAGAATTTTGTTCTACATCCTTCTCCAGCTCTGTCCATAAACCTTTGTTGTGATCCTGGTCAGAGCAGTCAGTGGTGGTAGCTGTACTGGACTCAGTCCGGTGGAGGACTTGGTAGCTGTGGACAATTAGTCCGTCGGACTAATCTTTTCCTTGTATCCTGTTCTCTTCATTCTCCCTTGCTCCCAAAGGGATGAGACCAGTGGAGTATCTTAGATGGCTGCTCACAGGCTTTTAAGACCCCGGATGCTACTCACCAAGGGAGAATGTAGAACATTGTCTTTATAAACTGTGTTATGCCAGTTGAGCTAGATGTTCCCCAAGACCATGGTCCCCACAGCCCTCCACCCAGCAATTCAGTCCCTCAGGGAGTTTGGATGTGTCTATGGAGCTTCCATGACCTTTCCTTGTATAAGTTATGCTGGTTTTCCCTGTATTGTGTACTGTCTCACTCTTCATCCAAGATACCACTTATCTATTGCCTGTTTAGTATCCCCCCCCCCCCCCAATCCCTGGTAACCAACAAAGATTGTTACATTTTGTGTGTGAACTTTTTCAGGGGTTTTTACAATAAAGGTCTCATACAATATTTGTCCTTTTGTGATTGATTTATTTCACTCAGCATAATGTCCTCCAGTTTCATCCATGTTATGAGATGCTTCACAGATTCATCGTTGTTCTTTCTTGTTGCATAGTATTCCATTGTGTGTATGTACCATAGTTTGTTTATCCATACATCTGTTGATGGGCATCTAGGTTGTTTACATCATTTTGCTATTGTGAACAATGCTGCCATGAACATAGGTGTGCATATGTCTATTCGAGTGACGACTCTTATTTCTCTAGGATATATTCCTAGGAGTGGGATTGCTGGATCGAATGGTATGTCTATTTCTAGCTTTCTGAGGAAGTGCCATATCATTTTCCGAAATGGTTGTATCATTTTGCATTCCCACCAGCAGTGCATAAGAGTTTCGATCTCCCCACAGCCCCTCCAACGTTTGTTATTTCCAGGGTTTTTGATTTGTGCCAGTAATGCTGGGGTGAGATGGTATCTCGTTGTGGTTTTAATTTGCATTTCTCTAATGGCTAGTGAACGCGAGCATTTCCTCATGTGTCTGTTGGCCATTGAATGTCTTCTTTGGTGAAGTGTCTGTTCATTTCCTTTGCCCATTTTTTAATAGGATTATTTGTCTTTTTGATGTAGAGGTGTTGGTTTTTCTTGTAGATTATGGAGATTAGACCTCTGTCTGACTTGTACTGTCCAAAATTTTTTTTCCCAGTCTGTAGGTTCTCTTCTTACTCTTTTGGTGAAGTCTTTTTAAGAGCATAGGTGTTCGATTTTTGAAGATCTCAGTTATCTAGCTTATCTTTTGGGGTTTGTGCATTGATGGTTATGGTTTGCATCCTGTTAATGCTGTGTATTAAGGCCTGTAGTGTTGGTCATATTTTTTCTTCTGTGAACTTTATAGTTTTAGGTTTTATATTTAGGTCTTTGATCCATTTTGAATAGTTTTTGTATACCGTGTGATGTATGGGTCTTGTTTCATTTTTTTGCAGATGGATATCTGGTTTTGCCAGCACCACTTGTTAAAAAGACTGTCTTTTCCCCATTTGATGGACTTTGGGCCCTTGTCGAGAATCAGGTGACAGTAGGTGGATGGGTTTACATCTTGGTTCTCAATTCTGTTCCATTGGTCAATGTCTCTGTTGTTGTACCAGTACCAGGCTGTTTTGACTACTGTAGCTGTACAGTAGGTTCTGAGGTCAGGTACTGTGAGTCCTCCAACTTTATTCTTTTTCTTCAGTAGTGCTTTACTTATTCAGGGCTTCTTCCCTTTCCATATAAAGTTAATGATTCGTTTTTCCATCTCTTTGAAGAATGTTGTTGGTATTTGGATTGGGATTGCATTGTATTTGTAAATTGCTTTGGGTAGAATTGTCATTTTTCACAACGTTGAGTCTACCTATCCATGAGCATGGTATGTTTTTCCATTTATGTAGATCCCTTTGGGCTTCTTGCAGTAGTGTTTTGTAGTTTTCTTTGTATAGGTCTTTTACATTCCTGGTTAGATTTAATCCTAAGTATTTTATCTCTTTAGGGGCTATTATCAATGGTATTGTTTTCCTGATTTTCTTTTCATAGTTCTCCTTATTGGTGTATAGGAATCCAACTGATTTTTGTATGTTTATCTTGTATCATGCTACTCTGCTGAATCTTTCTATTAGTTCCAGTAGACTTCTTGTGGAGTATTTAGGGTTTTCTATGTATAGTTTCATATCATCTGCAAACAGGGACAGTTTAACTTCTTCATTACCAATTTGGATGCCCTTTATTTCTTTTTCTTGCCTTATTGCTCTAGCTAGAACTTCCAGCACAATGTTAAATAGGAGTGGTGATAAAGGACATCTTTGTCTTGTTCCTGTTTTCAGTGGGAATGTTTTCAGCCTCTGTCCATTAAGAATGATATAGGTTGTTGGTTTTGCATAGATGCCCTTTATTATGTTGAGAAATTTCCCTTTTATACATATTTTATTGAGAGTTTTTATCAGGAACGGGTGTTGGACTTTGTCAAATGCCTTTTCTGCATCAGTTGAGATGATCATGTGATTCTTTTCTTTCCTTTTATTTATGTGGTGAATTAAATTGATTGATTTTCTAATGTTGAACCATCCTTGCATACCTGGTATGAATCCTACTTGGTCGTGGTGTATTAAATTTTGATATGATCCTGAATTCTATTGGCTAGAATTTTATTCAGAATTTTGCATCTATATTCACGAGAGATATTGTTCTGTGATTTCCTTTTTTTGTGATGTCTTTGCCTGGTTTTGGTATCAGTGTTACTCTGGCTTCATAGAATGAATTTGGAAGTGTTGCTTCCTCTTCTATGCTCTGAAATAGCTTGAGTAGTGCTGGTACAAGCTCTTCTGTAAATGTTTTTTAGAATTCTCCAGTGAAGCCTTCTGGGCCAGGGCTTTTTTGGTTGGGAGTTTTTTTTATTACCTTTTCAATCTCTTCTCTTGTTATGGGTCTGTTCAAATATTCTACATCACTTGGTGCTAGTTTGTGTAGGTAGTGTGTTTCTAGAAATTTATCCATTTCCTCTAGGTTTTCAAATTTGTTGGAGTATGGTTTTTCAAAATATTCTGTTATAATCCTTTTTATATCAGTTGGGTCTATTGTAATGTCCTCCATTTCATTTCTTATTTGGGTTATTTGTGTCCTTTCCTGTTTTTCTTTTGTCAGTGTGGCCAGTGGTTTGTCGATTTTGTTGATTCTTTCAAAGAACCACCTTTTGGTTTTGTTGATTCTTTCTATTGTTTTTCTGTTCTCTATTTCATTGATTTCTGCTCTGATCTTTACTATTTCCTTTCTTCTGGTGGCTGTGGTTTTTTTTTTTTTTTTTTGCTGTTCTCTTTCTATTTGTTTGAGTTCTGTAGTTAACGTTTTGATTTTGTGCCTTTCTTCTTTTTTGTGTGTGCATCTATTGCTATAAATTGTCCTCTGAGAACTGCCTTTGCTGTGTCCCAAAGGTTTTGGTATGATGTGTTTTCATTCTCATTTGATTCTAGGAATTGTTTGATTCCATCTCTGATTTCTACTATTACCCAGTGATGTGTAAGAAGGGTATTATTCAGTTTCAATGTAATTGATTTTTTTTTCCTTGCTCTGTTGTTAATTTCTACCTTGATGACATTGTGGTCAGAGAAGATACCTTGAATTATCTCAACGTTTTGGATCTTGTTGAGGATTGTTCTGTGGCCTAGGATGTGGTCTATTGTGGAGAACGTTGCATGTGCATTGGAAAAGAATCTGTACTTTGCAGCGGTTGGATGGAATGTTCTATATATGTCTATGAGGTCAAGTTGGCTGATTGTGCCCTTTAGGTCTTCTGTATCTTTGCTGAGTTTCTTCCTATTTGTTCTGTCCTTTACTGAGAGTGGTGTGTTGAAGTCTCCTACTATTATTGTGGAACTGTCAATTTCTCTTTTCAGTGTTGTTAGAGTTTGTTTTATGTATTTTGGAGCTCTGTCATTGGGTGCGTAAATGTTTATTATGGTTATGTCTTCATGATGGATCATCCCCTTAATCATTATATAGTGTCCTTCTTTGTGTTCTTACTCGCTTGTGCTGAGTTACTTTTGTTTGTGAATTTTTTTTCCATTTCTTTTGTTTTTGTAGGTTTTGTTTTTGCTGAGACTATGTTTTTCATCTTTATTTTTATAAGTTGGTTTGTTAACTTTCTTTGTGGTTACCATGAATTTTACCCTTATGTTTCTAAGTTTGAAACAGTCTACCCTTACTTGGTATTGCCTTACCTTCTTCTCCATTAGAAGGTTCTATACCTATGCCGTTTGTTCCCTTTTTCATTGTTTTGATGTTGTTGTCATCCATCGATTGACTGCTCTGATTCCCTGTTGTATTTCTTTTGGTTTTGGATAGTCCTTGAGAGTTCATTTCTTAGATTGGTATCTGGCTGGTATGATCCTGCGTCCTAGATTCTGCCTGTGAGCTGAAGCTGTTTGTTCTCTGATCGAAGAGCTCCCTTTAATAATTCTCGTAAGTTTGGTTTGGCTTTTACAAATTCCCTTAATTTCTGTTTATCTGGAAATGACCTAATTTCACCATCAAATTTTGCAGGATATATTATTCTTGGCTGGCAATTTTTGTCTTTCAAGATTTTATATATGTCATCCCATTGCCTTCTTGCCTGCATGGTTTCTGCTGAATAATATGAGCTTAGTCTTAATGTTTCTCCTCTGTATGTGACTTCTTGTTTTTCACGAGCAACTCTCAGGATTCTTTGTTTGTCTTTTGTTTTGGCGAGTGTGATTATGATATGCCTTGGTGATTTCCTTTTGGGGTCTCTCCTATATGGGGTTCATTGAGCTTCTTGGATGGCCAGCTTTTCATCTTTCATGATATTGGTTAAGTTTTCTGTCAGCAGTTCTTCAATGATCTTCTCTGTGTTTTCTGTTTTCTCCCCCTGTTCTGGAACTCCAATCACTCACAGATTTTTGCTTTTGATTGTATCCCACATAATTCTCAGGGTGTCTTCATCTTTCTTTGTTCTTTTTTCTGAGTTTTCCTCAAACAGAATTGTAACCAAGTGTTTGTCTTCAATTCCACTGATCCTGTCTTCCACCGTTTCAGATCTGCTTCTCAGCCCTTCTATGACACCATCCATTTCTGAAATCTTGTTGTCTTTGTATAATTTCTAGTTGTGAATTTATTTTGGCATTTTGTTCCTGCATTATTTTCCTGAATTATTCCAATTTTTTGTCTATATTTTCCATGATTTTGTCTATTTTTTCCTTATTTTTGTCTGTTTTTTGCTTCAGCTCTTGGAGAATTCTGAGTATTAGAGATTTGAATTCCCTATCAGGTAGTTCTAATGCCTCTTCTTCCACTGGAAAGTCATCTGGTGTTTTATTTTGGACACCTACTGGAACCATCCTGTCCTGTTTTTGTAAATGTTTTGATATTGTCTGCTGTCTTCATGGCTTTCAGTACTTATTTTTCCTGTTTATTGATTGTAGATTGTGTATTGATTGTAGATTTGTTTGTTTCATCCCTTGGCCATTGGTTTTGCATAGATGCTGTTTATTGTGTTCAGAAATTTCCCTTCTATACCTATTTTATTGAGAGTTTTTATCAGGAATGGTTGTTGGACTTTGTCAAATGCCTTTTCTGTGTCAATTGAGATGATCACATGATTCTTTTCTTTACTTTTATTTATGTGGTAGATTATTTTGATTGATTTTCTAAAGTTGAACCATCCTTGCATACCTGGTATGAATCCTACTTGATTGTGATGTATTATTTTTTTGATATGATGCTGAGTTCTATTGGCTAGAATTTTGTTCAGAATTTTTGCATCTATATTCATGAGAGATATTGGTCTGTAATTTTCTTTTTTTGTGATGTCTTTGCCTGGTTTTGGTGTTATGCTGGCTTCATAGAATGAATTTGGAAGTGTTCTTGGGTTTTCAGACAATAAGTATAGCATTTCAATATTTTATATTTAAAATGAATACATTGTCTCAACATATCTTTCCTACCCAACCAACCACCTTGGATAAAAAGTAAGATATGACATTCTTCCAATTTAAATTGGAAAATTCTTCTAGACTGTTTATCTCCAAAGTATCCTTAGTCAAGAGTTGTGGAATCTTTATGCCTCTTTAAAGCTAGGGAAAAAAATATTTACCATGTTCAATTGGATTGCCTTCTATAACAAATTGCTCTACTAGCTCAGTGAGCTTTCCTTTTAAGCCTTTCCCACTAAACTCCAGCTTTTTATATTAAAGATCCCAATTTGGTTTTCCAGATCACTGTCTTACTGACTAAATCTATGTATGCAGCAAGCTGCTTTTAACATAACTCCTTGCTTAAGTCTGAAGCTTTTTTTCTCTTTTTATAGTGGCCTATCTAATTTGCTGACTTCATTCCCCATAATTTATTTTAATAAACAGGCTACCATATGAAGGTCAATGGTGAAATTCTAACATCCTGAAATTGAGCACATGATTATCATTTAATGTGTCTCTTTTTCCTTGATCCAGGGATGAAGTAAACCTACCTTGGGGATAAGATATAAGAATATTTTGCTTTACCATATGAAACAAATATGTTTGCTAAGAGCTTGAGGCCTGAATGCTTTTGCTCTCAGAATGAATTATAGATGCCTAGAGTACCTCTGGAGTGCTGGTGGCACAGTGGTTAAGAGCTTGGCTGCTAACCCAAAGGTCAGCAGTTCAAAATCTACCAGCTGCTCTTTGGAAACCCTGTGGGGAAGTTCTAGTCTGTTTTATAAGGTCACTGTGACTCAGAATTGACTCAACAGCAACGGGTTTGGATTTTTAGTTTATTTATTTTGGTTTAGTTTTGGTTTAGAGTACCTTCATTCCTCCTTTCTCCCCAGATGAAAACAAAGTGTACAAAAACACACCTTCGATAAAAACAGGTCTTCAGGTCTTTTAAAATAAAAAATGAAGTGTTGGTAAGAGATGTCAAATGGACTATTATTTGGTTTGCCTGTTTTTAGAATAGGCAAATAGCATTGAAGTCCATAAGGCCAGCTGCCTTGACTATTTTGCCATTATGCTTGAGTCCTAATCCCGAGGGACTATTGCTGAGAATTAAAGGGCCATCCATTTTCAGTGACCATTGATTACTCTGCTGCTCTGTTGAGGACTTCCAATTACAATGTCAGCTAGAAGGCATGCTCCAATTCACTGGGCCCTGCATTAAAGCCTGTCTGGTTCTCTCAACAATCGTTAAACAGATATGGTTTTAGGCCACTATTATTCTTAGACAAATTTAAACGAAACACATGGAATATGAGAGTGTAAGACCTGTGTCAATTGTCAAGGAAAATGTATATTACTTGGTCTTGATAAAAACAGATATTCTAGTGGTTAATGAAAACACAAAGGCTCTGTAATTTATGAGAAGTTAGAGTTATATAAGTAAAGATATCACTCTTCCAAATTTACTTGCATATTTTCTTTGGTTTGGTTTTTCACTGAGAAAATCAATAGATTGGAACAAGATTAATGAGATTATCTGCTGGACTGAATTCCTCTCAAGTAAATCCTACTACCTAATGGTTTTCAATATAATCTCCGTCCTTCTGCATCCATATTTTTTTTCTCTTCCCTACTGTGTCTAGGTTATCCTTACACTTATACTCCTTTTGTCCTTCTTCTTTCCTGATCCTCCTTCCCAGTTTCTGCATTCCTTTACTGTTTATTACAGAGCATAATAATGGCTAAGACAGAGCTATATGAATCCTCTGTTAGTTGCCAAAATTGTGGTATTGAATGCAATGGTGATTAAAGGAGGCTAACAATAATAATAGCAAACTTACTACAAAGATACAATTAAGATAGTCATGTTGTCTTATTTACTCACTTGAAACTCATACTAATCCTTTGAGGTAGTTACTATTAGTATTCCCATTTAACAAATAGGAATATGAGGCACAGAGAGAGTAAGTGTCCCCAAGTCTACAAAACCAGAAGGTGGCAGAGCTAGGATTTGAAGCCAGTTAGTCTGGTGTCAGAATTCTTGCTTATAACTATCACACCAAACTAGCAGTCGAGTAGGGAGGGTACATGTCACATAGACTATCAATAAACATTAGTCCTCTCCCATTTTCTTCCCCTTACTGAACCTTTTAAAACAATGCATTTATTCAACTAATTCAGTCAACAAATATTTTTGAGCGCCTCTTCTATATAGGAGTCCCTGGGTGACATAAACAGTTAAGAGCTTGACTGCTAACCAAAAAGTTGGCAGTTGGAACTCATCCAAAGACACCTCAGAAGAAAGCCCTGGTGATCTGATTCCAAAAGGGCACAGCCTTGAAAACCTTACAGAGCTCAGTTCTATTCTGCAACACATGAGTAGAATCAACTTGATGGAAACTGGTTTGTGTTTCCTATGTGTTAGAGATGATATGATAACTAAGGCAAATGTGAATATCCTCATTATATCTTTATTCTCTTGAATGGCACTCATGAGTTATGTCTTATTTTTCTTCTAGCAGATTTTAAGATTTTACCCACAGCCCAGATTCTGTATTCAGAATAAATATTCTGTCAACTTAGACAAGTTATTTACGTGCTGGAGTTTTCTGTGTTTCAGTTTCCACATAAGTAAAATGGGTATGATAATGGTGACTGCTTCATAAAATTGTAGGGAAGACGAATGAGTTAATTCATGTAGAGCACTTAGAGCCATTCTGGCACCCATTAAGTTCTCCATTGCTTTATTATTATTCATCCACCTTGTCCCCCTTTCCACCCAAAGAAATAATTGTTTGTTGAATAGTTGGACACAAAAAGAGGAACTACTCCCAGGACTGCTAAAGATAATGCCATTCTTTGTAAGCTCTTTCTGCTTGACTAATTTTCTTTGATTTTTATTTCCTTTGACACATAATGCTGAGCACAGTCGTTACGTATTTGTGAAGGTCTGCCTTTGGCCTCTCTACACTACTAATAAAATTTGAGCTTTCATCATTAGTCAGCTAATGAATAAGGGTTCAGCCATTGCTGGAGAGACTTGAACTCAGAAGGTAAGAAGGTTATTCTTTATTTCATTGTAATGAACCTATTTATATGAGAATAGACTGTTATGTCTTTGATATGAAGTCTGTGTTTTCTGAATAGTTCCTTGAATTGTGTTCCTTTTCTTTCGTTTAAACAAACGATTATCAGGCTCTTGTTTATTATTCATTCTGCTTGAGAAAGGATACTTGCTTTTCTAATGTCCAGGACAACACAGTTTCGGACACTTTTTTTTAAATTTTTTTATTTAGCAAGATCACGCAGTCCTTGCCAGAGAATTTGGTAGGGATATATTTAAACTTGATTTAAATTAGTTAATTGTACAAATTCCCCAAAATTAAAGAACTCACTATAAAAATTCCATCCAGATCCTCCTCGGGGATGTTCATTGCAAGGCAAACTCTCAAGGGGTCCTTCTGCATTTGTGTACAACGCCAAGAAACAGAGCTTCACTAACTGTTAAGTCTTCTATGACTGCGATGCTTTCACATTGTGCTTGAAGCAAAATATGAATCAGCTGGTAAATATTAAAAATTCCAGTAAGACATTGGTAAATCCACCAAAATTTTCTGATGGATTATGCCACGAGCAGATTCTTTTAATCAAACATTTATTGGACGTCCACCAGGCATCATGTCAGGCATTGTGCTAGGAGCTGAGACAAAAAATTAGAAACATATGTTCTCTGCTCATAAGAAGCTCTCAGAGCAATTGGGGGAGGCAGACATGCAAACTGATAATTTTTCTTTTTACTGAGGAAATGGCACTGACAGAGATATGCACAAGATACTACGGAAGCAACGAACCTGCCTGATAGTGAGAGATAGGTCAGGAAAACTTCCTGGAGGAGGCAATGCCAAAGCCAAGTCTTATGGATGACAAGGAAGCCAACTGCCACATCTTTCTCCCAGGGAGCCACTGGTGATTTCAAACCACCAACCTTTTGATTAACAGCCAAGTTCTTAACCGCTGCGTTACCAGGGCTCTTTAGGGGTAAATTATGCAAATATTAAAGACTGTGTCCTCGCAGCAGAATTATTTTAGGCCAGCTCTTATAAACTGGACCATTTTGTTTCTTAAATTGTACTAGTTACTAACATTATCAACACATTTTAAACCTAGCCATGATGTTTTTCTAATGAGATTTATTTGTGCATCAGAAATAGGCAGCATGTATTTTCTATGGCGGCTGGTGGGTTTGAACCGCTGACCTTTCAGTTACCAGCCGAGTACTTTAATTGCTGTGCCACCAGGGATACTTGGGTAGGCAGGCAGAGGTTAAATTATGGTGGGCTTTTTTTTTTTTTTTCTTTTCTGTCAAATGAAGGAGATTTAGCTTTATCCTTAGGGCTACATGGAGCTAGTTATGGGCTTTAAACCTGGGAATGACATAGTCAGATTTGCATTTAGATAGATCACTCCATAAATTGTGTGGAGACTGGATTGAGAAACTCAGTTTGGATGCAAGGGGCTGATAGTAGGCTGTAGTTGCAAGAGATGGCAAGAGCTTGAAAACAGGCTGTATGGCAAAGCTGGAGGGGGAGAAATTTGAGAAGTATTTAGGCCATGAAATCAATAAGACTCAATGCTCATTTGGACTTAAGGGACGATAAGTCAAGGATAAATCCAAGATTTGTCATTTAAATGGATAATAAAAAGGAAGTTACCGAGTTTCTTTTGCGCTATTTACACAGAGCATATTTCTATACCAGGCCTAGTAAAACAAAACAGAAAGAAAACAACACATATGCCCTAAGAGGTAAGAGACACACTACAATTATGAAATGGCTTTTTTGTTGTTATTCTTTTTGCTCTATAAAAAGTATAAACAGAAAAACTGGATGCTCACTTTATACACAATCTAAAATCACAGATAAATCAGTCATTTTGTACAAATATATGTGTATATATCCCTCTTTGAAACTAAGACATGACTTAGACTCATTTTTCTTGCCAGCTAGTGTCTTCCT
Source organism: Dugong dugon (assembly GCA_030035585.1). Taxonomy (NCBI): domain Eukaryota; kingdom Metazoa; phylum Chordata; class Mammalia; order Sirenia; family Dugongidae; genus Dugong; species Dugong dugon. Next base: position 14,773,589 of record CM057465.1, read on the forward strand.
ACCATGTTGGCAGTGAAGCCAGCATGTCTAGTCTTGGTTTTCTATATTGGCAGACCATAGAAATGAAACAACACACAGAGTTTTGATCCAGTTTCAGGATAGCTGCAGTGACCTGTAGCCTGAGGGTTTATTTACTCTTGCTGGTGTTCACAGTCTCTGCTGATGCTGCAAGTCAGGCTGAATTAGATGCTATTTTAATTGGTTGAGGGTTCCAACTGCACATTATTTCCCTCTAGCGAAAGGAAAATTAATATCTTATTTTTAATCCAGACACCTTAGATAGTTATTTCCTACATTCATTATACAAACTTCAATTATAACCCCATTCTACAGATAGGTAAATTGAGGCCAGAGAGGTTGTCATAGAGCAAGAAATGGAAGAAAGGAGATTTGAACTAATGTCCTTTGGCTGGAAGTATAAATGACCTTTCAACATGGCCTCTAATAACTTTGAATATTCTAATTGTCTGTCAGAAAAAAATAAAATACATCAGTTGTCCTGAATCACTTTTCATTTGTTGTTATTTATCACTCAGCTTTTTTTCTTTTTTCTTTCAAATAAGTAAGTTTATTTACATTAAAGGGAAAAGTGATAGGAACTAAATTTTTTTCAATGCTTAACATGTGCCTCAGACATGAATTAAGAAGTGGAAGTGGGAGAGACCTTAGGGTCATGAGGACTTGGATTTGACTCCAGGTTTCCTTTGATTAATTGTGTGGCTCCAGGCAATCATTTAAACTCTCTGAGTTGCTGTCTCCTCCTCATAAAATGGAGTTTTGTCAAGACTAGAGAAAATGTTCCAAAATATTGCACAAAATAGATACCTTCTAATATTATTTCTTTATGCCAATTGCGTGGGTTATTTCACATATACAAGACAATGAAAACAATCTAATGAGGTAAAGTTTTAAAAAAATGTTATTTAAACATTGAGGTAACTGAGAGACATTAAGTAATAAAAATATCAATATTATATTACTAGAATGTGGCAGAAGTAAAATTTAAATTTCATATCAATTTCAAAAACTATTTTCTACTATAATATAAATTAGAAGCCATTTATTATTAATAATAATTTAAAAAATAACCTGTTGTCATCAAGTCAATTCTGACTCATAGTGACCCTATAGGACAGAGTAGAACTGCAGCACAGGGTTTCCAAGAAGCAGCTGGTGGATTCAAACCACTGACCTTTTGGTTAGCAGCTGTAGCTCTTAATAACTGTGCCACCAGGGCGCCCATTAATAATAATACCGGCTGAAGTTGAGTTGATTCCAATTCATAGAGACTCTACAGGAGAGAGTAGAACTGCCCCATAGGGTTTTTGAGGAGCGGCTGGTGGACTTGTACTGCCAACATTTGATTAGTAGCCAAGCTCTTAACCACTGCGCCACCAGGCCGCCACATTAATAATAATAAGTCATATTTATTACTTATTTGAACCAAGCATTTCCTTAATATTTTGTGTATATATTAATTTAATTCTCAGAACAATCTTTTTCTGCGGTAAGTAATATTTTTGTCCACGTTTATAGGTGAGAGAACTTATGTTTAGAGAAGGTAATGAATTTGCCCAAGTCACACATTAAGTGAAAAAAGCAAACCCGTTGCCATCGAGTCGATTCCGAATCAAACCGTTTTGCCAAGTCATGTTTAAGATTAGTAAACACTCTAAATAATTACAAACCGAAAGCTGAAAATTCTTACACAAGTGTCTGTGACCACCTACACTTGGGCCAGTCTAGAGTATTCCTTGCAAGTGTCATAAATTTCCTCCGACCCATTAAAACATTAAGCGAAATTTACGGAAAGAATATTGGGTAAATCACACTCTCACTGGAAAGGCTAAAGAAATGGAAAATTGTCAGTAATAAGGCAGACAGAGCAACATCCACAATGAAACGCCATGAAACCAGTCCAGCAAGTTCTAGGCACCAAGGCATGACCAGCCTGGCTAGCATCGCTGGGGCCTCAGCAGGCTGCTGCTCTGCACACATGCTGCTACTGCCTTATGTCCATGGGAAAGTGTGCACTTCCTTTGATGCTGCCACTGCTGGCCTCCGACTCGATTCTCCACGAGTTTCCGGTCAGCTTTAGAGAGATTGGCAGAGCAAGTTTTAAGTAATTTCAGATTCTGTTGTTTGAGGTGTGCTCTGCCTCTCTCAATTCTCAAACAGAAGGGTTAAGATTCTGAGAAGCCACCCCTCTCCATAAAGAAGACAAATGTTTACTCCACCGCATAAACGATAACTATCAGGAAACCCAACTCCTTTATTTTATGTTTCTGCTCAGTAGGCCTTTATGTAATGTATTTGACACTTCTTTGAGTGATGAAGGTTAAAAAAAAAAGGAAGTTGGAGACTGAGTTAATAATGAAGGTACAAAATCATTCTTTAGCATGTGTTTTCAGCTGACTTCATGAACATTATGCTTTATTTTTCACATGACCAGAGAATTTTGGAAAACTTTGTGACTCATTATCAACAACTAAACCAAAAATCGTGATGAGTAATATTCATAAGGCAATTATGTTATGCGTTAGTCAGCCAAGTGATTCATGAGATCCTAAGAGTTTAAGAACAAAAAAGTCATTAAAAGTTGGTCATCCTATCTCCCAATTCTATTGTTTTTCAAATAAGCAGAAAAAGGGCCAGAAATGTAAAGTGAATTTGCCTAAATCCCACAGCTAGACAAGGACAAGAAAGCAGCTTATTTATCTTTGTATGTAGGCATATGCCTATCATATGAGGTGCTTTTCAAAATAAATTGACTTGCGTTGTTTTTATGCCTCTTCAGCCTTTTCATTATGGATGGCACAGTCTTTTGTGTTCTTTTCTCAACTTTTCATAATCTTATCATCTAGTGGCATAAACTGAACTGGGATAGATAAAGTTTATATCATGATCTCTCTTAAGCCTTTCACATATATTATCAAGTTCTTGAATTTACGTAGGAATAAAAAAATAAACTATTGCCCTTGAGTCAATTCTGACTCATAACAACCCTATAGGATGGGTAGAAATGCCCCATAGGGTTTCCAAGGAGCAGCTGGTGTTGGATTCAAACTGCTGACCTTTAGGGTAGCAGCCATAGCTCACCCTATCTCTTAACCACTGTGCCACCAGGGGCTCCTACATATATATAGAGAGCACTTAATTATTGTTTCCGTAACGGATTGTGTATTTGCACTATCTAGCTAGTACTGTTACCATGAAAATAGAAATTTTTTTTTTTAAAGGAAGGGGGTGGTTTATCCATCTTCAGCATCTTACCAAACCAACAAAAGTATATATGTACGTACATGTGCATGCTTCTCACTTGAATATGTTACTAATCACAACCATTACTATAAGCTAAACAATTTCCATAGATTAAAGAATGTTGACAACAAATCTAATGCTTTGTTAGTATTAAATCTCTTTGGGAAGAACCAAACTTTTTTTTTTTTTAATATCCCTAACTGTTGGGGAAAAATTGAGGTAAGCTGGTATCTTATCCAAGGGATATGCAGGTACTGAAGGACCTAAACTGCCTTGTTATTTGAAGCACTTAGAAGGTTATATCTTCCACAGGGACAAAAGTATAAAAACTTTCCTTTGAATTCTAACTTTACATCAAGATCCTTGATATTACTAGTTCCATAAACCAAATATAAATTAAGATTGAAAGAAGTTTTAATACTGCATTGAGCATATTGTTGTTATAGTTGTTAGGGGCCCTCAGGTTGGCTCCAACCCATAGCAACCCCATGTACAATACAACCAAAAACTGAGCGGTCCTGTGCTATCATCACAATCATTCCTATATCAGAACCCATTGTTGCAGCCACTGTGTCTTGCTTTTTTTTGCTGATCCTCTACTTTACCAAGCATGATTTCCTTCTCCAGGGACTGGTCCCTCCTAATAACATGTCCAAAGTACGTGAGATGAAGTCTCGCCATTCCCCCTTCTAAGGAGAGTCCTGGCTTTACTTTTTATGAGACAGATTTGTTCTGGCAGTCCTTAGTATATTCAATATGCTTCCCCAATACCATAACTCAAATGCATCAATTCTTCTTTGATCTTCCAGATTCATTGTCCAGCTTTTCCGTGCATATGAGGCAATTGAAAAATACTATGGCTTTGTTCAGGGACACCAGAGTCCTCAAAGTGACATATTTGCTTTGTGATACTTTATTTTTTTTTAATCATTTTTAATTGTACTTTAGATGAAGGTTTACAGAACAAATAGTTTCTCATTAAATAGTCAGTACACATATTGTTTTATGACATTGGTTAACAACTCCACAACATGTCAACAACACTCTCCCTTCTTGACCTTGGAGGACTTTTTTTTGGTGAAAATACACATAGCCAAAGTTACACCATTTCAAAAGTTTCTACATGTACAATTCAGTGACGTCGAGTACATTCTTCCAGTTGTGCTGCTATTCTCACTATCCTTTTCCAAATTATTCCATCACCATTATCTTCAACTCACTGCCCCTTAGGCTTCCCATCAAACCTTTTGAGTTGCTGTTGTCAATTTGATCTCATAGACAATTCTTTTTTTTTTTTTTGTACCTTAGATGAAGGTTTGCAGAACAAATAATTTCTCATTAAACAGTTAGTACACATACTGTCCTATGACAATGGTTAACAACCCCGTGACTTGTCAACACTGTCCCTTAACAACCTTGGGTTCCCTATCACCAGCTTTCTTGTCCCCTCCTACCTTCTAGTCCTTGTCCATGGACTGTTGTGCCCCATTAGTCCCATTTTGTTTTATAAGGCTGTCCAATCCCTGGCTGAATGGTGAACTTCCGGAGTGACTTCACCACTGAGCTAAAAGAGTGTCCGGGAGCCATACTCTCAGGGTTTTTCCAGTCTGTCAGGCCAGTAAATCTAGTCTTTTTTTTTTGTGAGTTACAATTTTGTTCTACATCTTTTTCCAGCTGTGCCCAAGACCCTCTATTGTGAGCCTGGTCAGAGCAGTCAGTGGTGGTAGCCGGGCACCATCTAGCTGTACTGGACTCAGTCTGGTGGAGGCTGTGGTAGCTGTGGTTCATTAGTTCTTCGGACTAATCTTTTCCTTTTATCTTGTTCTCTTCATTCTCCTTTTCTCCTGAAGGGTTGAGACCAGTGGAATATATTAGATGGCTGCTCACAGCCTTTTAAGACCCCAGATGCTACTCACCAAGGTAGAATGTAGAAAATTATCTTTATAAACTGTGCTATGCCAATTGAGCTAGATGTTCCCCAAGACCATGGTCCCCACAGCCCTCCACCCAGCAATTCAGTCCCTCAGGAAGTCTGGAAGTGTCTATGGAGCTTCCATGACTTTTCTTTGTACAAGTTGTGCTGGCTTCCCCAGTATACTGTATTGTCTTACCCTTCACTAAAGTTACCACTTATCTATTGTCTATTTAGTCCCCCCCCCACACCTCCCATCCCTCATAACCAACAAAGATTGTTTCTTTTTGTGTGTAAACTTTTACGTGAGTTTTTACAGTAGAGATCTCATACAATATTTGTCCTTTTGTGATTGACTTATTTCCCTCAGCATAATGTCCTCCAGTTTGATCCATGTTATGAGATGCTTCACAGATTCATCATTGTTCTTTCTCTCTTTCTTGTGGCATAGCACTCCATTCTGTATATGTACCATAGTTTGTTTATCCATTCGTCTGTTGATGAACATCCAGGTTGATTCCATCTTTTTGCCATTGTGAACAGCGCTTTAATGAATATGGGTGTGCATATGTCTATTCCTGTGACAGTTCTTATTTCTCTAGGATATATTCCTAGGAGTGGGATTGCATTTTGTAGTGCTTTTTTTTATGGTGCTGACATTTTCTTTGTTCCTCTTACTTTCCGGTACTGAGTTCCGTTTGTTTGTGGATTTTTTTTTCATTTCTTTTGTTTTTGTAGGTTTTGTTTTTACTGAGACTTCATGTTTTTCTTCTTTATTTTGATGAGTAGGCTTGTAAACTTTCCTTGTGGTTACCTTGAAATTTACCTTTATCATCCTAGATTTGAACCAGTCTATTATTACTTGGTATTGGCTTGCCTTCCTCTCCATTAGAAGGTTCTATACCTACACTGTTTATTCCCTCTTTTATTGTTCTGATGCTGTTGTCATTTACAGATTAACCTCTCTGGTTCCCTGCTGTAATTCTTTTGGTTTTGCATAGTCCTTAGGTTGGTATCTGGCTAGTACAATCCTGTGTCCTGTATTCCACTGCAGTCTAATGTTGTTTGTTCTCAGATTGAAGGACTCACTTTAATAAGTCTTGTAAGTTTGGTTTGGTTTTTACATAGTCCCTTAATTTCTGTTTATCTGGAAATGTCCTAATTTCACCATCATATCTGAATGAGAGTTTTGCAGGATATATTATCCTTGGCTGGGAATTTTTTTCTTTCAAGGTTTTATATATGTCATCCCGTTGCCTTCTTGCTTGCATGGTTTCTGCTGACTAATCCAAGCTTGGTCTTATTGTTTCTCCTCTGTATGTGACTTTTTGTTTTTCTCGAGCTGCTCTCAGGATTCTTTGTTGCTCTTTGGTTTTAGCGAGTGTGATTATGATATGCCTTGGTGATTTTCTTTTGGGGTCTCTCCTATATGGGGTTCGTTGAGCTTCTTGGATAGTGAGCTTTTTATCTTTCATGATATTGGGGAAGTTTTCTGTCAGCAATTCTTTAATGATCCTGTCTTTGTTTTCTGTTTTCTCCCTCTGTTCTGGAAGTCCAATCACTGGCAGATTTTTGCTTTTGATTGTATCCCACATAATTCTCAGGTTGCTTGTTCTTTTTTTCTGATTTTTTCCTCAGAGTTGTATCCAAGTGTTTGTCTTCAATTTTGCTGATCCTATCTTCCATCATTTCAAACCTGTTCCTCAGCCCTTTTATGACACTGTCCATTTCTGAAATCTTGTTGTTTATCTTTCGGATTTCTAATTGTTGTTTCTGTATGATTTCTAGTTGTGAATTTATTTTAGCTTTTTGTTCCTGTATTATTTTCTTGAATTCTTCCATTTTTTGTCTGTATTTTCCATGAATTTGTCTATTTTTTCCTCATTTTTGTCTGCTTTTTGCTTCAACTCTTGGATAATTCTGAATATTAGAGATTTGAATTCCCTATCAGTTAGGTCTAGTACCTTTTCTTCTGCTGGAAGGTCATCTGGTGTTTTATTTTGGATGCCTACTAGAAACATCCTGTCCTGTTTTTGTAAATGTTTTGATATTGTCTGCTGTCTTTGGGGGCATTCAGTGGTTATTTTCCTCATGTATTGACTGTAGATTTGTTTGTTTCATCCTGCTTTTTTGTTTTATTTGGTTATGTCTGAGCACGCGGGCTGTGCGTTCTTTGTTGTTTGTTCATCTGTGCGCACGATACTTTTCACCTTCTTCTCCAATGGGCAGGGTCAGTCACTCAGGTATAGTACAGCAGGGCATGTCCAGCTGAAGGGGATTTGCTGGGATGGGTTGTTTTTGGCACAGACCAGGGCAGACAGTGCAGACTGGGAATCAGTGCAGGGCAGGTTTCAGCAGGCCGTGCCTGTGCTGCTTGGGAGTGTGATGTTCAGTGCACTGTGCAGGTAGACAGGAAGGAGGGGGTAGATTATGATGTGTGGTGCTAAGATGGGTATGGCAAAGAGGAGACAGGAACAGGAGCCAAAAACATACACACAAACAAAGAAGAGTGCTAAGGGAGCTTGCTATTGAAGTGTAGAGATGAGAGATTGAGAAATGGGGAAAAACAAAAATGAAAAAAGAAGAAAAAGGGTAAAGGCAAACAAGGAATAAATGAAGAAACTGGAAATGAAGAAAGACAAAAAGGAAATAAGAGAGAAGAAAACAAAAGAAAGAAAGAAAGAAACAAACAAACAAACAAAAAAAAAAAACCCAAGAAAAACAAAATGCCCACAAGGATGTCCTTGTGCATCTGTGCAGAGTAAGGGAATAACTTCCAAGCTGCACAATACTGCTGGGCTAGAAGGGGTTCACAAGTCAAGAAACTAAAAAGAAAACAAACAAACAAATCAAAACAGAACAAATGAAAGCAAACAAACAAACCCCGGGGGTCCCACCAGCATGGCGGCACTGGCTGGGAAGCAGTTTCACAGTTGGATGGTGTTTTGCAGCTGTTTCAGGAAGAAGCAAAGATGACTCACAGAGCCAGGTATTTGAGAGTAAGGAGGGGGAGGTGGTGAGAGGTAAGGTTGCAATCTAAAGAAGCTGAAAAAAGCAACACCAACAGCCAACAAAAGGCACTCAGGGAGCCGGCCAGTGCAGGCGGGTGGAATCCAAGTGACATCAGGGTGAAGCTGGTGCTTCCCGGCCAAAAGACTGTGGCTGCAGGAAGCAGAGGAGGCTAAGTGGGGGTGAAGAAGGATGGGGGTTGGGAAAACCTATATCTCTGGTTACCGGTTGTTCTGTCTCCTGCTGGAAGCTCTGTGAAGCAGCTTTCTCATACCCCCTGTTCGCTGATCTCCAATAGGAGTCCAAGATGGCATATCCGTGCTGCGGTAGCTGATAGGGGACCTCTGCATGTATCTCTCCTCCCTCTCTGTTCTCAGTCAGTTTCTTACTCCTTTAGGTGCTTGGCTGAGTTCTTTATCTCTTCGTTTGATGCTTAGGGTTTCAGGATTGACATGTGACTCTGTCTGAGTTAGTTTTTCTGATCTTTGCTGTGGAAGGATTGCATGGTGCTTCTAACTGTAGCACCATGTTATCCAAAAGTCCTGCTTTTTGATACTTTAAAGAAGTCTTTTGCAGCAGATTTGCCCAATACAATATGTCATTTTATTTCTTGACTGCTACTTCGATGGATGTTGACTGTGGATCCAAGTAAAAATGAAGTCCTTGACAATTTCAGTGTTTTCTCTGTTTGTCATGATGTTGCTTATTTATCCAGTTGTGAGGATTTTTGTTTTCTTTATGTTGAAGTAGTCCATACTGAAGGCTGTAGTCTTTGATTTTCATCAGTAAGTACTTCAATTCCTCTTCACTTTCAGCAAGCAAGATTGTGTCATCTGCACATCCCATGTTATTAATGAGTCTTCCTCCAATCCTGATGCCACTTTCTTCTTCGTATTGTCCATCTTCTCAGATTATTTGCTCAGCATACAGATTGAATGAGTATGGTGAAAGGATAGCACCCTGATACACACCTTTCTTTTTAACCACACAGTATCCCCTTGTTCTGTTCAAACGACTGCCTCTTGATCTGTGTACAGGTTCCTCATGAGCACAATTAAGTGTTCTGGAATTCTCATTCTTCACAATGTTATCCATAATTTGTTATGATCCATACAGTATAATGCCTTTTCACAGTCAACAACACAGGCAAACATCTTTCTGGTATTCTCTGCTTTCAGCCATCTGACATCAGCAATGATTTCCCTCATTTCACATCCTCTTCTGAATCTGGCTTGAATTTCTGGCAGTTCCCCGTCTATGTACTTACTGCTGCAACTATTTTTTAATTATCTTCAGCAAAATTTTACCTGAGTCTGATATTAATGATATTGTTCGATTACCTTTCTTTGGAATGAACACAAATGGAGATATCTTCCAGTTGGTAGCTGTCTTCCAAATTTCTTAGCATAGACTAGTGAGAGCTTCCAGCATGGCACCCATTTGTTGAAACATGTAATCAGTATTCTGTCAATTCCTGGAGCCTTGTTTTTCACCAATGCCTTCAGTGCAGCTTGGACTTCTTCCTTTAATACCATCTGCTCTTATATGCTACCTCCTGAAATGGTTGCATGCCAACCAATTCTAATTGGTACAATGACTCTGTATTCCTTCCATCTTCTTTTGATGCTTCCTGCATCATTTAATATTTTGCCTGTAGACTTCTTCAATTTTGCAACTGGAGGCTTGAATTTTTTTTTTTTCTTCAGTTCTTTCAGCTTGAGAAATGCGGAGTGTGTTCTTCCCCTCTGGTTTTCTAACTCTAGGTCTTTGCATATTTCATGATAATACTGTGTGTTCTCGTGCTGCCCTTTGAAATCATCTGTTCAGACGTTTTACTTCATCATTTCTTCCATTCATTTTAGCTACTCTACTTTCAAGATCAAGTTTCAGAGACTCTTCTGACAACCATTTTGGTCTTTTCTTTCCTGTCTTTTTAATGACCTTTTTCTTTCTTCATGTATGATGTCCTTGATGTCATTCCACAACTCATCTGGTCTTCAATCATTAGTGTTCAATGTGTCAAGTCTGTTCTTCAAATGGTCTGTAAATTCAAGTGGGATATACTGAAATTTGTACGGTGGTTCTCGTGGACTTGTTTTAATTCTCTTCAGCTTCACTGTGAACTTACAGATGTGTAATTGATGGTCTGTTCCACAATTGTCCCCTGGCCTTGTTCTGACTGATGATATCGAGCTTCTCCATCATTTATTTTCACAGATGTAGTTGATTTGGTTCCTGTGTATTCCATCTGGGGAGGTCCACGTGTATAGTCACCATTTATATTGCTGACAAAAAGATTTTTCCAGTGAATAAATTGTTGGTCTTCAAAATTCTATCATGTGATCTCGGCATCATTTCTATGACCAAGGCCATGTTCTCTAACTACCGATACTTCTTCTTCGTTTCCAACTTTCACATCCCAATCATCAGCAATTATCAGTTAATGCATCCTGATTGCATGTTTTATCAATTTCAGACTGCAGAAGTTGGTGAAAGTCTTCAATTTCTTCATCTTTGGCATTAGTGGTTGGTGTGTAAATTTGAATAATAGTCATATTAACTGGTCTTCCTTGCAGGCGTGTGGATATTATCCTATCACTGATAGTATTGTACTTCAGGATAGATCTTCAAATGTTCTTTTTGACAATGAATGTGATGCTGTTTCTCTTCAATTTGTCATTCCTGGCATAGTAGATGATATGATTTTCTGATTCAAAGTGGGCAATACCAGTCCATTTCAGCTCACTAATGACTAGGATATTGATCTTCAAGTGTTCCATCGAGCATACTAAGGGTGTAATAATCATCCCCAGGCCTCACTTCATCATTCCCATAATTCCAATAATGTAGCTGTATAGACACTGAAATTATTATTGTAATTATTATAAAAATCTGTCTCAATAGAGTCTAAATGATTGCAACTTTATCATTTTATCTTAAAGTCTTCCATTATAATGTATGCCATTGGCCAGCTAAGACAATTCTTTCCTTTTATCTGGAGTTAGCATGTTAGGAATTGATTCCATAAGCTCAAACCTTAATACTTGTAGCTACATAACCTAAATATATTAACTGAGCCCTTTCCAGATACCAATACCAATCCTGTCCCCAGGTGTGAAGAAGCTTAATGCTCCTGGACTGCCATTAACTCAGTTTTGTTTTTGGTTTCACATAATTTTACTGCTCCTCTTTCTTAATGTCTATATTTTTCATTAAATCATTCAAGAAAAGCTGCAAGAATGTATTATGTGCTAGACTAGAGACAGAAAATATATGACATAGTTACTTCTATTCCTACAACTAGGGCCCACAACAGACATCATTAACCCATCATACCACTTCTGCTAATATGATCAGAATTCTTTTTAACATACTATCCTATGTAGTTACTAACTAGGAGTTGAATTATAAATTGAAATCTACTTAAGATCCCTGTGCTAGATTTGGAGAATGATAAGTGAAAAATATCCTGACTGACCACAATGAATAGTGGGGACCAGACCAATAAGACACTAGATATTATACAGAGTTTTATATGTTACCATAGATTTGAGCATAAAAATGGTAACCCATTACAAGACTAGGATTTGGGAAGGAAGATGAGAGACTGATTGTTATGGATTGAATTGTTTCCCCTATACATGTGCATGTAATCCCATTTGGGAATAGGGTGTTCTTTGTTAGGTGAATGAGGCCATGTCAGTGTAGGGTGTGTCTTAAACCAATCAATCACTTTTGAGATTATAATGGAGCAGGATAGGCAAAGAGACAAGGAAGCACAAATAGGGGAAGATAGACACCATGTGGAGATCTCCAAGGAAAGCTGAGAGAGCGAGACAAGGATTTTTGCCCATAGCAGACCGTAAGAGACTTCCCCTGCAGCTGATAACCTGAATTTGGACTTTTAGCCTCCTAAACTGTGAGAAAATAAATTTCTGTTCCTTAAGGCCACCTATTTGTGGCATTTCTGTTAAAGCAGCACTAAGAAACTAAGCAACTAATGAAGGCTCTTTTCAGATGAGGTAAAGCCTGAGTTCAGTTTAGAGAAGCAGGTAGGAATTAACCTGGTGAAAAAAGACAGGTGAAGGGCACATCAACTGCTTGGAGGCAGTACAGTGTGCAAATCTGATTAGACCTGAGGGGGCATGACTCCCTTGGAGAAGACCAGGATACTTCAGTGTGGCTGGGGTCAGGGAATTGTGAAGGATCTGTCATAGTCAAAGCATAGCCAGTTCCTGAATGCCTGGTGATTGACATTTCATCAGAAGGCAATGGGAAGCCACTGACAGATTTAAAACAAGAAACTCCTAGTGCAGAAGGATTATTTTGGCAGCAGTGCGGAGGGAGGATTAGAAGGAGGTAAAGCAGGAAATTGGGAAACCTGTAGGGAGGCTTTTGTATTAATTGAGAGGAATGATGAGGGGAGTGATCATTCACAGGGGCTTTTAAGAAGGCCTGATTGGTAGTTGATTGATAGAAGGTCTGATTGGGGCTCTGGTGGCACAGTGGTTAAGCGTTTGGCTGCTAACCAAAAGGTCAGCAGTTTGCATCCACCAGTCGCTTCTTGGAAACCCTGTGGGGCAGTTCTACCCTGTCCTATAGGGTTGCTGGGAGTTGGACTCGACTCCATGGCAATGGCTTTGGGTTTAATTGATAGTACTTGGTTACTCATTGGCCACAATGAGAAATGGAAAAAGAGAAGTCGAAGGTGAATTTCATGTACACAGTCTGGGGCTTGGTTTTGTCCCTGAATCTCAGACTTGCTTGCACTGGTCTCTAACACTTCGTATGAACTTCCATCACCTGCATGCCAGTTGCTCTAAGCTCCTAGGGTTTTCTTACCTGTTAGAACCTCTTCATTCAGTGTCTTGCTGAACTTTAAAAATCTTCCATAATCTTGGGCTTAGTTTGGACCCAGGGTTAATTGTACATATGACCTAGTTGTCCTTCTTCTGGTAGCCTGGTCTTTTCATTAGCTTTGAATTTTCCTTCAGGCACATTAAAAAAATCAAGGCTCAAGTCTCTGGTCTTGTTATTCTGATGTTGCAGCCACTAGTTTCTCCCCTACATGACGTGGTTGTTAAGAGTCCCCATTCTGGCCTCACCTGGGGTTTAGCCCATCCAGTTACCACCTCATTTGCAACCTTCGAAAGGAACTTTTCTATTAAAATATAGGAAGTAACTGGCCTTTAGTCTACAATAATTTTTTTTATTAAAGGATAAGAATGAGATAATAGAGGCAGGCAACTACCTAGCCCATTTGCAGGGACTGTATTTTACTTTTATAAGTATAGCCTGCAGAATCATAAAGCTATTATAAAGAGTAATAGAGAACAGTTACCATCACCTCCTGCAGACAAGTGTCTTGAAAGGAAAAACCAAAACCTGTGGCTTCCACAGAGAATGTTTCTTTTCGTGTCAATTAGACTTTCCCTGAATTATTGACTGCGGTTGCAGATAGTTTATTTAGAACATAACAGTGCATTTACCAGCTATTAGAAATCAGACACAGATTGTTCTGTAACTTGCTGCAAGTTTTTTTCAGCCAGGTCATGCCTAATCTCTCCATTTTCATTTCACCAGCATATCTTGGGCAGAAACCATAATTTTCTAACGTTGTTTGCACTAAGAGATTCAGTTTTTGGAAACACTGGAACGGTTTATGAGTACTACTTGTTTGAGAATGAAATCTAACGAAAGGCTCAAGAGAAGCAAACACTTTATTTCTACTGCGGTCCCTCTCATGGACAAAAGTCCCTGTAATGTCCATTCAGTGTTAAGGTGTTGGTTTAATTCCACTTGCAAGAGTGAACTGGAAGGGTAGGGGATGCAGAGGAGGTGAAGGGGGCCACAGGTTGGCTGGAACGGGTTTTGAGAAGTAAGAAAGTATTAAGGTCGTCTCAGATGGACAAAACATGTACCATTTCTTGGCAGTACATCTAAATGATCCTCAAAATTATCTTCTGAGAGGCAGTGCTTTGTATCAAACAGGGCATTGCACATGAATCAATAGGACAAAGTTGATTGTGCCTTCAAAGTCCACTCACCAGAGGAGCAATCATGAATAGTCATATAACCTCTCTGAACCATCTTTTTTATTTGTAAGTTTGGGAAAATGCTGGCTGCCTCATGTATTTTATTGTGAGTATCGAACAAAAAAGCATGTAAAATATGATGTAAGTGCTAGGTATAACCACTTTGTTGTGCAAATTGCTATTATGGTGATTTGTAGAGAAATTAATACACAGTGAATGTCCCAAAACATTGCCAGATCCTGTGCCATCTTCCTGATCTCATGGTCAATGGTATGTTTGAGTCCATTGTTGCAGCTATGGTGTCAATCCATCTCATTGAGTTTCCCTCATTTTTGTTGGCTCCCTACCAGCATGAAGTCCTCTTATAGCCATTGATCTTTCCTGATAATCTAAGTGAGTGGAAGTCTTACCATCCTCAATTCTAAGGAACATTAATAATATGTAATTAAGGAATTACAATGCTTAAATATAAACATAAATGCATATATAAACACAATTACAAACATAAATATAAATAGATAGCTGAAAAATTGTAATACAGAATTGGCATAAATTCAGTGAAAACATGAAACTGTTTCTAAATGTAATATCCTTATTTATTAAACTCAATTAGAAAATTACTTTAGCTAATCCACTATTCATTATGGGACCACAATAGATTTATTTGCCTTTTTTCTGTCTGGAATTTAAAGCTGTTCATGGCATTTCTTTCTCATATTTCTCTTCACCTTTACCTACTTCCTTTGAAAATTAGGGCCTGACCTGTCCCAGTGTTTTTTTGTGGAGAAGATTTTCCTGCGTGGTTTTAGGCCTTTGGGAGAGCATGTCATATTGTACTCATTTTGTCAGCTGCTAACAAACGTGGTGGTAGGGCAGGGAAAGTAACGGTTTAGAGCAAGTTGATTCAAACAATGACGGATAATCAAATATAGAGTTATTCTTGTTCAAAATGCTATTTGCTTCATTGCAAAAGACATTTATTTATTATGTATCACTTTTTTATTTGTAAGTACTTTATTGAAGTATAATTGACATACAATAAAATGCACATCTTTAAAGTACAAAATTTGAAAAGTTTTTGCACATGTATATACCCAGAAAACCATATTCATCACCTGTAAAAGTCTCTGTGTCGTCCCTTTGTCAGTTCTCCTTCCCACTCCTCCCACCCTTACTGCATCTCCCCCAGGCACCACTGATCTGCTTTCTGTCACTAAGCATTAGTTTGCATTTTCTGTAATTTTATTTAAATGGAGACATACAGTATGTATCCTTTTTTGGGTGGTGGGTTCTGGTATTTTTTCTTTAGCATAAATATTTTGACTTTCATCCATGTTTAAAATGGCTAAATTTAAAGACTGAATATAAAAACTACTGTGAAGTGTCTCTGCATAATTCTCTCCACCCTACTTCCATTAAACAAAAACCAAACCAACTATTGCCATCGAGTTGATTCCGACTTATAGTGACCCTATAGGACAGAGTAGAACTGCCCAATAGAGTTTCCAAGGACGGCCTAGTGGATTCAAACTGCCAGCTTTTTGGTTAGCAGCCGTAGGTCTTAAACCACTATCTGACCAGGGCCTATTTCCATAGGAGTGTATTTATGACTTTATCAGATAAAGTATTTATCACAATTCACCTTGGAATTTTGGGCTAATTTTTTTTTTTTTTGTCATTGTTGTGGCTGTTTTTCCTGCAAAGTTATGATCCCTAACAGTCTAAGAACTACGTCCTTTTTTTTTTTAATCTTTGTATTGTCCCCTAAGCATATTGCATTTTTAGCAAGTCCAGTAAATATTTGCTGATTCAAAACCAAAAAAACCAAACCCTTTAACCCTTTGCCATCGAGTCGATTCCATCTCGTAGTGACCCTACAGGACAGAGGACAACTGTCCCATAAGATTTCCAAGGCAGAAATCTTTATGGAAGCAGACTGGTGGCTTTAAACTGCCGACATTTTGGTTAGCAGCCGAGTGCTTAACCGCTGTACCACCAGGACTCCTATTTGCTGATTGGAAAGGTTTATTTACTATTAGACAGTAGTTCCAATCATTATTCTTAATTTTTGTGTGAATAAGATGTCTAATACAAATACTAGTGACCATTTCTGCCTCAGGTAACCCTGAACAAGGATAGATCAGCTTAAAAGTTAGAGTACTGTAATGGAAAGACCAAATTTGGAGTTGGATTTTGTGCAAATCATACATGAATTAATCATTCTGAGCCATATTTTCTCACTTATAAAATATAAATAATATATACTTTATTTCCTTCTGTTGTATATCTTACTAATCACAGTATTATTTATCTGATTATTGAAGCTAGAAATGTAAGAGTCATTCTTGTTGAGGCCGTCAGTTCCTAAGCCCTACCTCATCATCTCTTATCCCTTGGTTCTTTCCATTCTTACCTGCAATGGCTTTATTCAGACATAATTGTATCCAGTCTAGACTACTGCGATAGTTTCCTACCTGGTCATATTTCTTCTCTGTTCTGCCAGAACAATATTTCTATTTTTTATTTTTTTAATTGTACTTTAGGTGAAGGTTTACTGAACAAATAGTTTCTCATTAAACAGTCAGTACAGATATTGTTTTATGACATTGGTTAACAACCCCATGACATGTCAACACTCTCCCTTCTCGACCTTGGAGGACCTTTTCTTTTTTTGCGGGGGGAAAATATACTTAGCCAAAGACACACCATTTCAAAAATTTCTACATGTACAGTTCAGTGACATCAATTACATTCTTCCCAGTTGTGCTGCTATTCTCACTATCCTTTTCCAAATTATTCCATCACCATTGTCTTCAACTCACTGCCCACTAGGCTTCCCATCCAACCTTTTGAGTTGCTGTTGTCACTTTGATCTCACATAGATAATTTTTTTTTTTGAACTTTAGATGAAGGTTTACAGAACAAAATAGTTTCTCATTAAACAGTACACTTATTGCCCTATGACAATGGTTAGCAACCCCACGACATGTCAACACTGTCCCTTCTCAACCTTGGGTTCCCTATCACCAGCTTTCCTGTCCCCTCCTGCCTTCTAGTCCTTGTCCCTGGACTGCTGTGCCTCATTAGTCCCATTTTGTTTTGTGGGGCTGTCCAATCCTCAGCTGAACGGTGAACCTTGGGAGTGACTTCACCACTGAGCTAAAACGGTGTCTGGGGGCCATACTCTCAGGGTTTCTCCAGTCTCTGGTCTTTTTTTGTGAGTTAGAATTTTTTTCTACATCGTTCTCCAGTTCTGTCCAGGACCCTTTGTTGTGATCACGGTCAGAGCAGTCAGTGGTGGTGGCTGGGGACCGTCTAGCTGTACTGCACTCAGTCTGGTGGAGGCCTTGGTGGTCCATTAGCCCTTTGGACTAAACTTTTCCTTGTATCCTGCTCTCTTCATCTCCCTTGCTCCCGAAGGGGTGAGACCAGTGGAGTATCTTAGATGGCTGCTCACAGGCTTTTAAGACCCCTATTTTAAGACCCCCTATAAGACACTATTCACCAAGGTGGAATGTAGAACATTGTCTTTATAAACTGTGTTATGTCAATTGAGCTAGGAACAGTATTTCTTAAAAGCTATTTGAATCATGTCTTTCAAAGTCTCTCCATCACGTTCCAGACAACATTCAACCTCATTAATTTTATCACCCAGATCCTTCTAATCTGACTCCTGCCTTTTTGTGGCTCCAACTTCTGCTACTCTCTGGCAGAAATCTGTCTTTTCAGCCAAAGTGCTCAACTCTAAATCTCCTCCTCCAAAATCTGATGCAGATTTGAATTTCCATGTCTCTGCACACACTGTTGGGTATTTTCGTACCGTCCAGTTTCTTCTTCACCAAGTTGTTCATTACTCAGCAAATATCACTTCCTCTAAGAAGTTCTGATCCTGAAATTTAATTTAAATGCACAGGTACATATATCATATCACTATGCATAGCTGTGCTCTGTTGAAATGCTTTTTTATTGGCTTTTTCTCCATTAGATTTCTTGAGGGGAGAGTTTCTGAGTTGTCAACCTTTGCCTTCTCAAGGTCTACTGCAATGCCTGTAAATTTTTAATAACATATATTTTATTAGTATAGATTGTCAGTGCTTTGGATATATATATGAACTATGAGAAAATATAAATGAATTAATTGTGATGTAATAGATAATGAAATAGAGATGATTTACTCTAATAATTAAAATCTTTTATGCACCACTCAAGAAAGTCAGTCAGAATGTCTGTTATATCTATATATTATTGGCACATAGTAATGACTCTAAGTTTGTTGAATTAAAAACATTTTGTGAGTTGTTAAGAGCTATATAAAATATAAGGGCTTTATGTATTTTTTGGAGATAGCAGTATCGAAAAATTTACTAACCGAAGACTGGCTACTCAATGTTTCAGTTGCTTATCAATAGATGATAATGGATTTCTTTCTCTGAAGAGTCTGTTACAAATATTATATATAAAAAACCCATTGCTGTAGAGTCGATTCCGACTCACAGGGACCCTGTAGGATGGAGTAGAGCTGCCCCACAGGGTTTCCAAGGAGCAGGTGGTGTATTTGGACTGGTGGCTTTTGATTAGCTGTCAAGCTCTTAACCACTGTACCATCAGGCTCCAATATTATATATTGGAATGAGTTCCGTTCCTAAATGTGTCTTTAAGTAGAAGTTGTGCGTAAGTTGGAACAGTTAAGTACAGCTAGTATCTAAAGTCAACTAGTAAAATTTTTGTCTTGGTGTATAGTATATAGTGTGCTTTTCTATGCATAAAAAAATAAAAAAAAAACACTTTCAGATATATCAAAACATCTTTAACATAAGAATACAGTAATAATAATAATAATGTTTTGATGTATGTCACAAAGCAGCACCTGTTTGTTATTACAAACTTTGTATGTACCTTGGATTTTAAATATAATAGGCTTTACAGGGCTTGGTTCATAACTGCAAGTTGTATGTAAGTCAGACATTTGTAACCTGGGGACCATGGATATATATGCAGTTGGAAGTTGCCTGAAAGGAAGTTATGCAGCATGTGACTGTATATCTATCTATCTATCTATATACACATACACACACACATGCCCACACATATATACAGTCATGTATATATTTATTAAAAAAAAAAAAACCCTGCTGTCGGGTCGATTCCAACTCATACTAATGCTATAGGACAGAGTAGAACTGCCCCATAGGGTTTCCAAGGAATGGTTGGTGGATTTGAACTGCAGACCTTTTTGGTCAGCAGCTGAACTCTTAACCATGGTACCACCAGGGCTCTCTCTCTCTCTGTCTATATATATATGTATATAAATAATCAGGGATAGCTGAGATATATAGTGCAATAGGTAGAAAATTATAGAATTGACATAACCATTGAAATGGTTGAACTTCTTGTTCATCTGCATGTTAAAGTAGGAGAGCTGAAAGAGTAAAAGTTACTATTTGCATATCTTTTTCTTCTGGTGATTCCTATTGGACATTATGTTAAAAAAAACTATGATTTTTTTTAAAGTTTGCTTGGAGTTATTTTTGTTTGTTTGCCTTTCGGGTTTTCTCATGTTATAATTATGGCAGAAGAATGATACAACATAATATTTTTGGTGTTGAAAATAATTTGTGAATAGCAAAGATAATTCAACCATACTAACCAACTGGAAAACTTTCAAAGCTTCTATCTCTTAATTAGAATTAATCAAGATAATGAGTTTTGGACTCATTCATTTTAAGTATTTATTGCCAAAAATAAGGTATGACCAGATAGTGTCACATTCTAATCTTTAAAGTAAAATAGAACAAAATTGAGAATATAAAGGTGCAGATTTTCCTTTTTTGAGACTAGACGTTTGATAGATTTTTCTGGTTGCAAAACATCATAGTTAATATTAAAAGAAACCAAACCAAACTCGTCGCTGTAGAGTTGATGCTGACTCACAGTGACCCTGTAGGACAGAGTAGAACTGCCCCACAGGGTTTCCAAAGATTGGCCGGTGGATTCGAACTGTCCAACTTTAGTTGCCATTTAGAATGTTTTCTATTAATTTTACTTTTAAAAATCATCTGGATGTGTTTAGTGACCTTTTTTGAAAAAAGGAGAAATTTAATATAATACCATAAAAAAAGTACTTTTTTGTTTTTAAACTCCATACTGATGAGGTCATCTAAGTGTAGTGCTATCACTGTGGTCAATGACAGTGATGAAATGGGATCCGTTTAATGGGTCACAAAGCTGGATGGGGAAGGTCCCCTAAAGCTATAAATAAGGTTCGACTTTAATGGTCACCTTAGTTATTCTTCACTAAAAAATAATTGTCAAAAATAAACTCATTCAACTTTAGTTACTTTACAGAGTACAATCGGCTCCCAGTTAATAATTGCATTTTCCTATCAAATATAGACTAAATTATCTCTGATATTGGGTAACGTTGCCAAAATATCATTAATAAACAGCCCTGATTTGTTAAACATTTAATATAAGAAATTTTAAAAAACAGGCAGAAATCGTTACAGAGAGAAAATTTGTGTTGAATTAGATAGGGGAAATTTCTTTATTTTCCCATACAATTGGAGCTATCATATGGATATAGAGTATGATATTCCTTTTTTTGTTTGATTGTTTGCAGGAGAGAAGTTTGGCTTACGAATGTTCTAAATACTGTGTCATCTCTTTGAGTTTGGGTGATAATAGTTTTGTTTTCTCTTTTATCCCATTTAGCTTTGCCTTTCTTAATTACTCTTACCATTTCCTTTTCTCCTTCTCTTTCTCCCTTCTTCTCTATCATGTCCTTCTCTGGCTTCTCTTTCTATCATTTTCCTGCTAATCTTTCTCTGTGCACTACTTTTCCAGAGCCAATTCGTCTCCCAGAGTGGAAAGGACTGCTAATCTCAGGGAGAGGAACTTTGCCCCATGGAGCTGTTCTGGTCAGATAAGCAGACAGCTGCTGACTGGACAGAGCAAGCTTGGCTTCCCTCCCTCCTGGACTGAACTGAGCAGCAGCTGCTGAGCCACCTGATGAGGGAGCAAGAGGCACGCCAAAGCTGGGAATGTTTGGGAGTGGGATAAACATTTCAGAGAGTCCAAACCTAAATATGTTTTGCTTGAGTTAGTCATTTCGTTACAGGTCTCTCTCTTTGGCTGCTATTCAGTATATTCCTGATGGATTTGCAACGGCAGCTAAACAAGTGCTATCTTATGTACCTAAATTTTGAAAACATATATCTTCCTCAGCAGGTTCTCACGAAACACCCCCTCTATTAACAGCTGGCCTCCCATGGTATCCTATTACTGCTCTTTGTTGAAAAATGGCCCAGAATTTGATTTGATATATTTTGAAGACTTCACAGCCGATAGGACTTTTCAAAATGATAAGTTAAACACAGTTCATTTGTTTAGGTACACAACAGGCATTGTAATTATGGAATTATTTGTATAGTTCTTTGCCAATGAAGAAGATGCTTCTGACCCAGCAGCTGTGTGCAGTTGTGGCCAAATCTGCTAATCAGTGACCCTTGCTGGTTGAATCACTGTTTGCATACGTAACTTAGCTTAATGACTGAGGCTGGTGCCTTGCTTCTGGCTGCTTTTCACTAATGTTCTTTCATTTCCTCCACAGGACTAGGGTATTACCATATGTAGACAAGGCGTATGAAAAGATGTCTTTTTTTTTAAATGAGAGAATTTTCTGAGAAGAGATAATATTACATGAAAATGGATGAAATAATTTGGATAGATCAGTAGTTCTCAAACTTGAGCATGTGTGAGAATCCCCTGGAGGGCTTGTTAAAATGGAGATTGCTGGGCCACACCCCTAGAGTTTCTTATCCAATGGGTCTGAGGTAGGGGCTGCTGATGTTGTTGGTCCAAGACTACACTGAGAATGCCTGGGATAGGTAAGTGGATTACCCTACAGATGCTTCAGTTCCCACAGGTGCACCTCACGCTCTAGTCCACTGTAGGTTTGATTACAGCAATTGACACTCAGAATCTTGCCATCACTCATTGACCCTTCTAACATCATTTTTTATAACTAGAGGACATGCTTCAGGCTGTTTTTATAAGTTCATAATCTATCCTCATCCTCCTTTCCCTGGCATTTCTGGAATGTTTCACAGTGATTCATTTTCATCACACAGTGTGCTGTGTATGACTTTTCTCTCAGAGGAAAATAGTTATGTCCTTTGAAGACGGACTGGGCTGTAGGAGCTTGTTAGTGGCTCTGTCTCTTTGGAATGCTCAGCTGGGCACCCAGACAGGGCTAATCAAAGTGTTTGAGTAAACGGGAGCAGCGTGTCTATTATCTCAGTCCTGCTTATTGAGAAGGTTAGTAACGTTAGAGATTCTGATTTTAAGTTTGGCATGGAGCTTGAAGCCTCTTTGCAGATGGTATGCCAGTGTGTAAAAACGATGTATTGATTTTCTTAATCTTTTTTTAAATCTCCCTGTCTAGTCCTGAAAAGGTCTGATAAAGTCACTTCCTTTAGTTTGAAGCTGTTAATGAGGATGTTTGCAGCATATGTGATTTGTCCGGGAACTTGACAATTTTGAGTTGTATCCTAGGCTCTTGTCATTTTGTTAAAATAATTAATTACTGGCTAAATGTTATTTAAAAGGGCTACTGCCAGAACGAAACCAAAACCAAAACCAGACCTGTTGCTGTTGTGTCCGTTCTGACTCAGTGACCCTATAGGACAGAGTAGAACTGCCCCGTAGAGTTTCCAAGGAGCACCTGGTGGATTTGAACTACCAACCTTTTGGTTAGCAGCTGTAGCTCTTAACCACTATGCCACCGGAGTTTCCAGTGGAGAGTGAATTAAAGGTATTCCTTGAAGAATACTGGGGGATAACTTTGAAGAGCCACAAGTAACTAGATTTCATGTTCCTTGAGGGTAAAAGCCATGTCTTCTTCCTTTCTCCATCATCATAATCACTCCTTGCGAAAGTCCGTAACACATCGCCCCTTTCTCCTGCCATATAATTGCTTGGCTTAACTGCCTTTTGTTAAGTCCAACTACCTCCCTAAACTCCACGTTACATGACTTAAATGGGCACTGAAATTAACTTGAAATTCTATACCATACTGTTTTAGTTCCCTAATGCTGTCATAACAAAATGCCATAAGTGAGTGGCTTTTAGGACAGAATTTTATTTTCTCACTGTTAAAGAGACTAGAAGTTCAAATTCAGGGCATTGGCAGGGGAAGGTCCTTCTTTGTCTTCATGAACTTCTATAGCCCTGGGAGTTTCTTGGTGTTCCTTGGCTTGTAGGCAAATCCTCACATGGTGCCTGCCTTTTCCCTATCTGTGTCTTCGTGTCTATTCTGCCCTTTTTTATAAGACACTATTCAGAAAGGATTAGGTTATGATCCCCACTACTCCAGAATGGCCTCATTTACATAACAAAAGAAAACCCCTATTTCCAAACAAGGTTATATTCTCAGGTACAGGGTTTAGGACGTCAACATCATCGATAAGCAACACCATGATAAACGGAGAAAAGATTGAAGTTGTCAAGGATTTCATTTTTACTTGGATCCACCATCATTGCCCATGGAATCAGCAGTCAATAAATCAAATGACACATTGCATTGGGCAAATCTGCTGCAAAAGACCTATTTAAACAGCAAAGATACCACTTTGAGGACTAAGGTGTGCCTGACCCAAGTCATGATGTTTTCAATAGCCTCATATGCATGTGAAAGCTGGACAATGAATAAGGAAGACTGAAGAAGAATTAACACATTTGAATTATGGTGTTGGCGAAGAATATTGAATATACCATAGACTGCCAAAAGAATGAACAAATCTGTCTTGGAAGAAGCACAGCCAGAATGCTCCTTAGAAGCAAAGATGGTGAGACTTCATCTCACATACTTTGGACACGTTATCAGGAGGGACCAGTCCCTGGAGAAGGACATCATGCTTGCTAAATTAGGAGGTGAGTAAAAAAGAGGAAGACCTTCAATGAGATGGATTGGCACAGTGGTTGCAACAATGGGCTCAAACGTAAAAGCGATTGTGAGGCTGGTACAGGACTGGGCGGTGTTTCCTTCTGTTGTACGTGAAGTTGCTATGATTTGGAATGGACTGAAGGCACCTAATAACAATTCCAGCATGGCCTCATTAACATAAAAAAAGAAACCTCCTATTTCCAAACAGGGTCACTTTCTCAGGTACAGGGGTTAGGACTTCAACATTATCTTTTTGGGGGACACAGTTTAATCCATAATACATACCACTGATTAAATTCCCACTCCCAATAGATTACATACCTTCTCCTTCAAGCTTCCAACATCCTTTCCTAGGTAGTCAGGATGACCTTGAATCATAATAAAATAGAATTAATCAAATGGCTTATAACCCAAATCCTACTTTCATTTATATTGATGTTTTCTGTTTTTATTATATAGAAGAAAAAAATGCCTACTTGGAACAGAGGCAAGCCCCATCCTTAGGCTCTGTATCCCATTATTTTTCACTCTCAAGAATTTTAACGGGCTTGTTTTTATCTCTTTCTAGTACTACATCTATTTCTACATTTCAAACAGATTTTTTCCCTTAGTACACAAAATGTTTGATCAGTTCCCATAAAAGCAAACTGTCTTTCTTGATCATTCCTCTCCTTCCATGATCCAGTGCTCTGTTTCCCATTTACATCAAATTTTCTCCAAATAGCAATTAATAATCTCTAGTTTTTAAAATCACCCGTTTGTTCTAAACCATTGAATTTTCACTTATGCCTGTTTTTACATTAGAATGTCTCCTGCCAAAGTCACAGATAATTTCTACATAATCACAGCAATCGGCATCTTTTCTGCTGTCATCATACTCTGCTTTCAGCCCGTTCTCTTGGCTTCTTTGATACCACAATTTTCTACTTTTCTCTCTTGCTAACAGCTCCTTCTCAGGTTCCTTTGCTGCTCTCGTGTTCTTTTGCTGTTCCTTCTCAGTTTCCTTCTTCTTCTAGCTGAATTCTAAGAGTTGAGTGGTCCAGGGCTGGGGCCTTGTCAATTCCTGTTCTTTACATATACTTTCTTCCTAGATCTTCTTATCTATTCAATTTTTGGCTAGTGGATTCCAAATTTGTTTCTCTAGCTATAAAATCTCCCCTGAGTTCCATGATTCCATAATCATATAACCTCCTGCCTATTGGGAGCTCTTTTTTTTTTTTTTTTTTTAAGTATAGTAGAAATCTCAATGTTATCTAGATCAGAAAGGAACCCTACAAACTATTTCTTTCCTGCAGTTATTCTCCATCACACCCACCATTTGCTCAAGCAAAGAGTTTCATCCTGATTCTTCCCTTTTCCTCAGGACTGGACCAATATAATCCCTCAAAAATCCAGTTTTACTTTGAAAATAATTCTTGAACCTGTCATTACTTCTTCTGTATCTACAGCCACCACCATAAACCAGGACTCCTTCTCTTCTCTGGACTAATGAAATTGCTTACCCATTTGGTCATTCTACCTCCACTCTCACTGTTCAATCCTCCCAGCTCCTTTTTGTACAAAGCATTATTGTAAGTTAATCTTTTAATAACATGAATAAGATCATGTTATCACCTTGCTCAAATCTCGTAATTACTTTTCATGATAATTGAAATAAAATTCAAATTCCTAATCATGGACTCCACTAAAAGATCTATATGATGCTGTCCTTACCTACTTATGTGATACCATTTCCTGCATCTCTACTACTCAGTAAGTATACTGTAGCCATACGAATCTTTTCTCAGGTTCTCAAAGAAGCCAAATCCATTTCATATTTAGGCTCTTTATACTGGCTCCTCTCTTTGCCAGGAATGCTCTTCTTTATGCTGTTAGTATGGCCATCTCCTTCTCAGTTTAGGTCTCAATTTCATCCCCGTCAGAGAGGCGTTCTGTGACCACCCTACCAATTTTCTACCGCAGCTTCATTGTGTTAACGTATTTCATTTGCTTTATAGTATTATCACCACTAAAATTATTTGGAAAGCTTGTTTTTATTTGAATTTTTGTGTGTCCCTCAACTGAAGTGTAAGCTACTCTCTGGTTTGTTAGCTTTTCTGCTTTCATGCTTTCCTTATATGAAGGCAGAATTACAAATGAATAGCTAGATGACGAAAGGCTTTCATACACAAATTGCATTATAGATGCATAAAAATAATGTACAGCAAAGAATGTTGCTCTCTGATGGGAAGAGTTGATTGTTTAAGGTCATTAAAAAGTAACTCAAACTCCATTACATTAACGAAAGAATCAGATTCCATTAGCCTAGGGCTAGGAGGTTGGCTATTAATTAAACACTGCAGTGCTTGCCTGCATACTTAGTCCTTAAACACCCACCTAAAAATCCCCTTGAATTTAGCCAGTGTAGACTGATCTTTGGAATATAATAAATAAGACTTTTACCTAATGAAATAATGGAGCTTGTGTATGATCATCAATGCATGCTAAAACATTAGGAAAAATGTTGATGTGGAACTTTTTAATAGAAGAATTAGGCTAATAGATTTAAGCATTATTAGCCTAAATGCTCACATCAATGTTAACATTACTAAAATCGGGAAAACCTGACATAATGCACCTCCTGATATGATTAGAAGAAAACGTACAGAAATAACCCAGAAAGCAACAAGAAAAACGGAATCAAATCAAGTCTCCAGATGTGATTACCAGGTAACAGAAATATGTAGGAATAGAGGAGTATATTGAACTATACTACAAGGATACAATCAGGTATAGCCAGAGTGCAGGGAATTCTATAGGACAAATGATCCAATTTCTTTAACAATAAAGGATAAGAAAATAAAGGAGCTTAGGAAAGAGGAAAGTGAGACTAAGAGAGAGAAAGGAACATAAGTGGAAACTATGAATTTATCCTTTTAAGAGTATGTGGTAGCTTCCAAGCTTCCAAATTGCTTCACTCAGGAAGACATTTGATCCAATGGTCTGTGTAAGGTATTCAAATTCAAGTCTAGGGATCAAAGTAAAATGGCTAGTGACTATGTGACTAGTGACAAAATGAGAGAGAAAACAACTAATTAAGGGGACACCTTTTTTGCCATTATAATCAATGCTTTACATGTGTTGCCTTCTTACCTTCATAAGTTCTCCCAAACTGTATGCAACTATTATTATTTCCACTTCACATATGAGGAAACTCAAGGTAAGTGAACAGAAATACATTTCTCAAGAACATATGGTCAGTAAAAGTAAGAATTAATATAAGAATTCATGTCTCTCTTACTCTAAATCTAAATGTTCTTGATACTACATCTTGCCTTTGCAAATGCATTTGGGCACTGCTGGTGAGATACAAACACTGAACTAGGTAAGGAATTTATCCTAACATAGTTGAAATAACCACACATCATTACTGATTCATAGAACAAGCTTAATTTACTATAATTTACACCAAATCCTATCAATTCCGTCTTTTAGAAATCTCTAGAAAGCATCCTCCCATCTCTTTGTCACTATGTTTATTCAGACCATAATGGGAATAATAATTCTAAAAATATATGATTCTTGTTTCTCTATATAGATTATCTATGTACATGGCATTCTTCCTAGTCAGCCCAAAGCATTCATCTGAGGATGAATACTATGATTGTTATATCAAAAGTTCAAAAAGAACACATTAATAATCTGTTTCTGACAGCTAAAGTAGAATTTTTCAACACGATACAACAAGCTAAACCCATTGCCACTGAGTCGATTCCAACTCATAGTGACAGCTTTTTTTTTTTCAAAGATAGAGGATTTTTCAAATTTCGTTACATATTTTTTCCCATAGAAAAGATACACCTTATTTCTATGGAAGATAAGGTATCAAGCTTCTCTTTCCTCTTCGCCACACCCTATCTTAGAGTCTGACCATTAGGTGGATAGTTCTAGTGGAATTCTTTTCAGAAATATTCAGATAGGTATGACGGTTGCTGTCTTAGTCAGCTAGTGCTGCTCTAACAGAAATGCCACAAGTGGATGGCTTTAACAAAGAGAAATTTATTCTCTCACAGTCCAGTAGGTTACAAGTCCAAATTCAGGGCATCAGATCCAGGAGAAGGCTTTCCCTCTCTGTCGGCTCTGGAGAAAGGTCCTTGTGATGCATCAGTCTCCCCTTGGTCTGGGGACCAAGGTCTTGGTCCAAAGGACGCACTCTGCTCCCGGCACTGCTTTCGCGATGGTATGAGGTTCCTATGTGTCTCTGCTCGCTTCTTTTATATCTCAAAAAGATTGCATTAAGACACTAATCTTGTCAACCTCATCAGTATAACCTCATCACAGTGATAGAATTTACAACACATAAGGAGATCACATATAATCTCATCATAGTGATAGACTTTACAACACATAAGGAGATCACAGCAGATTACACAATCATACGACACTGGGAATCATGACCCAGCCAAGCTGATAGATATTTTTGGGGGACACAACTCAGTCCATGACAGTTGCCTAGAACACTGAGGCTACTAGTACACTTTCTCTACCTTATTTGGTAGAGTCTATAGACCTCTAGGGAGAAGTCTCAATATGGCATGTTTGATGGTCCAGTAGCATTGGTGGAAGTTGACTACATAGACGGGCATGAAAGAGTGATCCAGGTTGCAGGGACTCAAGGACTGACTTAATAAGATTGCACAGAGTTGTCGAGTTGGAAATTAAAGATTACCGTAAGTAGAGACCATAGAATCTAGGAGTATAGCAGAAAAAGCCAGAGGGGACCAGATAAAACTGTGATCAGTCCTGGGAGCACATTATTCTAGAAGTTCATTGCATTCACTCGTTCAATTCAGTCATTCAACAAATTCAATTCAATTAATTCATTTAATTAATTCATTCCGTTAGCACAGATACGTTGACAGCTTACTAGGCTCTGGACACTCTTCTAAGTCTCTTCACTCAAGAAACTTAAATTATAGTTGAGGGTGAGATGAGAAAGAAAATGAATGGATGAATGAATGAACAAATAACACAAACATTTCAAGTGTGAATTGATATAGTGTGTCTGCATGGGCATTTTGAATTAAATATTCAGGGGAAAATTTTCTGAGGTGCTAACATTAAAACTGAATCATTGAGCATCTGCATGATAAGAAAAAAAAAAGTTATTTTTGCATTCCAGGTAGAAGTGATAACTAATTTAGAAGTATAGGACGAAAATTACTTCAATGTATTCAAGGAGTCAAGAGAAGTTCAGTGACTCTGGGCCATCCTTTGCCACTGAGTCAATTCTGACTCATAGTGACCGTGTAGGACAGAGTAGAACAGCCCCATAGGGTTTCCAAGGAGCAGCTGGTGGATTTGAACTGCCAACCTTTTGGTTAGCAGCCAAAAGCTTAACCACTGCACAACTAGGGCCCCTCTGGGCCATAGAAGAGTGATACATGAGTTGAAAAAGTAGCCAGGTCCCAAATCAAATACTGTTTTACAAGTTGTAATGACAAATGTGGGTATGATCTAAATTTGATGGGAAGCCGTTGGAGGATTTATGCAGAGTAGTGACATAATCTGATTAAAGGTTTAAAAGATCACTGGGATTGCTGTGTGGTGAATACTTTGAATTATAAGAGTAGAAGCACGGAGATGGGTGATAAAGCTATTGCCCTGGATGAGGTGAAAGATGGTGGTGGTTTGGAATACAGAGGTAGTAGTGGAGGATGGTGCAGGGCCGGGCAGTGTTTCATCCTGCTGTAGGTAGGGTCACTATGAGTGAGAACCATCTTGATGGTACCTAACAACAACAACAACAGTGGAGATTGATTGATTAGGGATGTGTTAGAGGAGAAAAGGATTGATTAGGGATGTGTTAGAGGAGAGTCAATTAGACTTGCTAATGTAGAGTGTGACCAAAGAGAAGAAGAAGACAGATCTTAGATTTGGGATACAAACAATTAAGTGGCTGTTAATCGTTTCTATGGTGAGGATATTTACTGACACAGAGAAGACTGGAAGGAGTGGATTTGGGTGTGGTAAGAATTAATAGCTATTTTTGGTTTACGTTGATTTGAGATGTTTACGAGACATCCCAGTGAGGATGTCAAAGATGGAGTTGATTCTACAAGTTTATGTCTCAGAAGTTGAAACTCAAGCTTGGTGGCAGAGTCTGATGATCAAGAAGCCACTGTAGGGTCCCTAGATCCAGCCTGCCTTGGCTTTAACCCTTTTCTAGACCTCTCCTCCCTCCATGTATCCATGCCCAATCTTAGAGAGAAACAGAGGAAAGGATAAGGAATCTGAGAGAAGAATAGTTTATCTAATAAACTTGTTGTTTATACTTGTTTACTGGATGAAGATTAACAGATTGCTCTAAAATTTAATTTTAGTTTTTATTTCTTGTTATTCAGCTGGTATAAATTCATGAAGATCAAACGAGTTAGAGATAAATGCTGAAGATAATTTTTCTTTTTACATTGCTGAAAAACAGCCTAACTCAATTTGGCTTTTTAGGTTATTTTGATCAGTAGTAGTAGCCTGTACAGATATAGGTGCCTGGAACTTTTGGTTTCTTTCTCGAAATTGTACTACCTGGTGTGGTTATTAAAGCAAGTCTTCTCAGATTGAATCCTGCCATGTAGTTACCTTGATATATATATTTACATTATACTAATAATTCTGCAAATTGTTGGTAAGCATGATGAAGTCCCAGCTCTCTGTTCTTTCCGGCAATCTGACACACATCTTGTATGAAGATGTAGAAACGGTATGAGTGGCAGCTTCAGGCCTCCTCATCTAACTTCACAAGTGGAAGGAGAGAGAGTCATTATTAGCATCAATGGCCCCAGGCTGATTCCTGTGAAGTGAAGGTCAGACGTACCTCCTTTCTCCAAACTTTTTACCAGTTCCTACTCGAGCTGTCCCTCCCACAGCACTCTCTACTCCTCTGTTGGGTTTGATAATTCATTGCAATGGCCACACAGAACTCACAGACAATACTCATAATTATGGGGTTTGTTATAGATTGAATTGTGTCCCCCAGAAATGTGTGTCAACTTGGCTAGGCCATGATTCTCGGTATTTTGTGATTGTCTACCATTTTGTCGTCTGATATGGTTTTCCTATGTGTTGTAAATCCTACCTCTATGATGCTAATGAGGCAGGACTCAATCTACAGTATTAGGTTGTTTCTTGAGTCAATCTCTTTTGAGATAGAAAAGAGAGAAGCTGGTAGAGAGACAGGGAGACCTCATTACCACCAAGCAAGAAGAGCTAGGACCTAGGACCCCTGCACTGAGAAGCTCCTAGACCAGGGGAAGCTTGATGACAAGGAGCTTTCCCCAGAGCCGATAGAGAGAGAAAGCCTTCCCCTGGAGCTGACACCCTGGATTTGGACTTCTAGCCTGTTAAACTGTGAGAGAGCAAATTTCTCTTTGTTAAAGCCATCCATTTGTGGTATTTCTGTTATAGCAGCATTAGATAACCAAGATAGGGTTTTTTAGGGTAGTACCAGGTTATAATTCAGGATCAGGAATGACTCAGGATAGAGATTTTTGGTCAGGACAGTTTCTCAGCCATGCCCACAGGCAGGTCTCTCCCTGGTCCTTGGGCCCTTGGCCCCTCGTGCCTTGTGGGTCTTTTGGACCTCTTGGGCCTCTTGGGCCAGCTCAGCACCTGCCATGCTTGGGCAAGTGTTACAAAGTTCTTTAGCTCCACTGGTAAGTGCCCAAAGGCACCCCACTCTGCCAACAAACCTCCCACCCAAAGGCAATCATCTCTCTCACTCCCTGGGCCAGGGAGCCTAGCTCCACCAAGTGCCCAGAGGCACTCCACTATAACTGCCTTACTCCAGGAGCTGGGAAGCCCACTGAACTGTCTTGCACTGGTTTCCTGGTTCTGCTGACAACATGTCTCTGCTGCTTCTTCTCATTGTCTTGCACTGCCTTCAGTGTTACAATTCTCTCTCTGTTTCCTGCATCTAGGAATTACTCAGCACAGGAACCCCGGGCCCAAAGGACATGCTACACTCCTGGCTTTTCTTGGTGGTAGTGCGCTTCCTGCTTTGGGATTGACTCTCTTTTTAATACTAGCAGGATGGCAAAATTGACTAATCCCCTTGTTAGGGTTCCATACATCTTATTTGCATGGTCCCATCCCACAGGGGTTCTATGCACCTTATATGCATTATTAGCAAGACATCCAATCCCTTCGGTGAGTCACAAGCACCTTATTTGCATAGTCATGCCCAAACATTGTGTCACAAAATCATGTCGAGAAAAAAATACAAAAGCAATTCAATTCATTGTACCACACAAGAGCTCATGCCAAATTAAAAATGCATTAATATATTGTCTGAAGGATTTTCCATACTCTGGCAAGAGAATATAGTTTAGAAAATATTTCTAGACCTAAAGTGTTAATCTGAAGATGTTAGACTGCTGGGTTCATCAAAATGTTATATCCTATTCATGAAAGAGTGGACTCACTTGTATAATGTGTCTAGTAATTTATCTTGAACATCACTTATTTCAAGAATTAAAAATTATTCTAACATTACTTACGTTAATAAACCTTCTAATACAAATTTAATAACAATATTTGAAACTTGTCCATAGCTGCTTAAGGAATAGAGAAATATGATTAGGGTTTTACAAATGCTAACTTAAGGTCATTCAGTGTGTGGATTAGTGATTAGGATACTTCAGATGCTAACATACTACCATAGAGAATAGACATAAGATAACTTACGTACTGCACTGTTAAAATGAAATTATATTAAAATACAATAGGACACTCATGTAAGTTGTAATATGTATTGTGTATATGTATACATGGAGCCCTGGCAGTGCAGTAGTTAACAGCTTGGCTGCTAACCAAAGAGTCGGCAGTCCAAATCCACCAGCCACTCCTTGGAAACTCTGTGGGGCAGATCTACTGTGTCCTGTAGGGTCACTATGAATTGGAACTAACTTGACAGCAATGGGTTTGGTTTTTTGGTTTTATATGTATACATATGTTTATATATATATATATATATATATATATACAAGGTCCATGGGTGGTACAAATGGTTTGTGTTGGACTACTAACCTAAAGTTTGGCTGTTCAAACCCTCTCAGTGGTGTGCCATGGAAGAAAGCCCTGGTGATCTGCTTCTGTAAAAGTTGCAGCCAAGAACACTCTATGAAGCAGCTCTACTATGTAATGCATGGGATTGCTATGAGTTGGAATAGACTCAAGGCAACTGGTTTGTTTGTTTTTTGTTTGTATATGATATACATATATAATGTTAGCTTGTGACTTAGCCATAGACTTTTTTGTTACCGGTGAATGGCAGGCTGGATTTTCTTCCCTCATTCTTACCTTTCCTGGTCAACGTGAAAGATTTGATTATACGAGGACAGACAACAAAGTCAGGATTTCTTTTTCTTCTCTAACTTCCCTCTTCCCTTCATCCTTTATGATCAAGCTCTCCATGCAGCCAGAACAAGATAGAGCTGAGAAATGGATAATCAGCCTGAAAAGTCTGAAGAACCAAACCTTGAGAAGGAAAAGCTAATACTACACTATCAGTCATAACTGTCATAACTGATCACCCTGAACTGTGTATAAACATTTTACTGCTTCCCCTGCCCCACAGTTCTTCGTGTTAGAGTGAGTGTTAAGAAAACACTCTCTAAGTCAACCCTGTTTTTCTCTTTCCCTTCTTACTGGTGAATATTTTGCTATTGACAGATATTTGGAAACCACAGCTAAGTTTTCCTCACATTCCTTCTCTTTTGTCATAGTATCTGGCACACAGTAGGCACTCAACAAATGATCCCTACCCCCTTATGTGTCCTTTAAAAAAAATTCCCATGTAAGATCATTTGATTGTTATTACAGTTTGTTATCTGCTTTTAAAATTTATCTTCTCTACTAGAATATAATTCAAAGGATAGGAGTCATATTTATCTCCTTCTCCATTTTATCCCCATAATGTCCAACACATAGTAAGAACACAAAAATCTTTTTATATGGTTGACTTGATCAATGGATTATGAGCTCCACGAGAGCAGGAAGAATCTATCATCTTTGAAATGAATTAATCTACAGAATTCAGCAGGACATCTGTCACGTACAAGCCTCACAATTATTGTGTGTTTAATGACTGCAAATGAATTAAAGACCTTTTATTTTGTGGTGCAAATAGTAAACACTCTCAGCTAGTAACTGAAAGGCTGGAGATTCAAGTCTGCCTAGGGCCACCTGTGAAGAAATGCCTGATGATTTACTTTGGAAAAAGCAGCCATTGAATACCTTATGGAGCATCGTTGTACTCTGACATACGTGGGGTCACCATGAGTTGGAATTGACTTGATGGCAACTGGTGTTTTTTAAATTTTAGATTTAGGATCAGTAATATTAGGAGATTAAAATGTTATACTTTAGAAAGGATTTTGTGGTGCTATTAGTTGTATTGTTTTTATTTATAAATTGAATTAAGTATATTTTCCTGATTCAAAATTTCAAATTTCCGTATGTATTCAAATGTAAACAAGCACCATAGGTAGCCACTGAATAATGAAATAAGCAATTAATTCAGAGTATGAGAAACTATACTTTATCATTTCTGTACCACTTACTGGATATATGATATTGGAAGCCACCTACAGTCGCTGAATATCAGTCGTCTTTTTTATTTTTCATTTTTAAAATACTACCGACAGTACATATACAGTATGAATGCAGCATCATTTGTGAAAATAACCAGTTCAATGTTCGTTATACAGTAAATATGAAACAAAATCTTGAAAGAATAGCTTTTTATCCCCAATTCAAGCTACTTTCTCTTTGTTCTTCATGCCTTAAGGGACACTATTGTGCTT
Source organism: Dugong dugon (assembly GCA_030035585.1). NCBI lineage: Eukaryota > Metazoa > Chordata > Mammalia > Sirenia > Dugongidae > Dugong > Dugong dugon. The sequence goes on from CM057465.1 coordinate 14,808,590, forward strand.
GTTGTCTAAAAAGAGGTCAAAGACAAGGGTACAATTTAGTGTTAAAAAGACCAAATTTTATATGAATATAAACACTTTCACTCCCAAACTGAGAAAAGATATTCCTAATCGATGGCAACACTTATGCCAGTTTAGCCAGAGGCAGAGTACAGATTAGTGCATAAGCACAAGGTCGCATGTGCTAGGCTCCCTAGGTTCAAATTCCTGCTAAGCAAATGCCACGGAGATTGAGACTCTAAGCTAGCAGAAATAATAAATAAAACATAAAAGTTAAAAAAAAAATAAGAACACTCCTATTTAGGATAAAATCTCCTTGGTTGAAATAATTTGTGAACTTGAGCAAGTAACTTAACCTCTTTGTGACTCCGTTTCCTCTTATAATAATAGTTCCTATTTGATGAGTTAATATATTGACTAATATAGAACACCATTAAAACAATGTCTGGCATATAATAGTGGTCCTCTTTCTATATCAGATTGCAGCTCACAATCCTTTTTAATTCAACATTCCAGGCAGGCACACAATTTAAGATGACTTTGCCATTCCTGGGCTATAGGTACTAAAATACGTTAACGTATAGTTCCACCTCTTCCTTTATGTAATGATACGATTGGAAAGAGCCTGGTGTTAGTGATTTGCAAAGAAAGTTGGCCACTGAAGAATTTGTCCATTCACAGTTATTGACTATGTCCTTCTATTATTTCCTATGAAAGGGGCAGGCATTCCTGCGCTATTGATGCCGGCTAGCTTACACTATTTTATTTTAGCCACTCATTTGATTTCTTAGAAACATGATTTTTTTATTTTAACCCAGTATGGAAATTACGCAAACTGAATCACAGATTTGAAAAGAATTAGATTGGGCTACGATAAATCAAGCAAAAATCCCTGTAAGAATATTATAGAAGGAAAAATTTGATCTACAGTTCCACAGTGCGTCTTTGAATTATGGAAGAGTTTTTTTTTTAATGCACTAGCGCAGGGTACTGAAACACTTGGGATGAGAGAGTCAAAGCGTTTTTAAGTGAAGATAATATTGTGAAACAAACTTGCTTCAGGGCTCCAAAGTTTCACATTCCTCAAATAATTACTCTCGTTGCTTATATGGAATTACTTAGGAAGAAATTTCAGAGACGAAGTGTATAATTTATAATAAATGGGTCTAAACACCAGCCTTTCACACATTACTAGGCTATAGAGAAATTTTTGTTATTCTATAAACTTGAAAATATTAGGTTGCCAACAAATCTGTCAACATATATTTACTGAAGTCTCCTGATGTGGCGGGCATTGCTGTAGGAACTGAAAATAAACTGATGCATAAACAGACACGGATTCGCTCTTATATTATAATGGAAGAAGCAGGGAATACTTCATTGTGTAATTAAATGTAACATGAATATAAAGGATTTAGGGAGTAGGAAACAAAAATAAGCTTTCACCTAATCTGAGAAGATCACATTAAACTGAGACCTCAGGAAGTAATTAAGCTAGGATAAGTGGGGGAAGAGGAGGAGCACTTCAAGTAGAACTAAAATCACATTCAAATGCCCTGAGGCATGCCCTGTTCCTGGAACTGCACAACACCAAGCATGGCAGGAGTAGTGAGGGCCAGGAAGAAAGTAGTATGAAAATAGGATAATAAACTACAAAGATAACAAATTACACTGAGCTTCATAGCCCACTGTTATGGATCTTCATGTTCCAAAAAAAAAAAAAAAGTTGTAGAGATATTTTATTACCTAAAAGCTAACACCAGAAGTACTTCTGGTAATAGGCATAAAAAATGTTGAAAAAATTAAACTATGACTATACATGTAGACCTTACCAGATGGAATACACAGGAATCAGATCTACTACATCTGTGGAAAGAGAGGATGGAGAAGCTCAATATTATCAGTCAGAACAAAGCCAGGGGCCAACTGTGGAACAGACCATCAATTGCTCATAAGCAAGTTCAAGTTGAAGCTGAAGAAAATTAAAACAAGCCCAGAAGAGCCGCAGTACGACCTTCAGTATATCCCACCTGAATTTAGAGAGAATCTCAAGAATAGATTTGACACATTAAACAGTAATGACAGGAGACCAGACAAGTTGTGGTATGACATTTAGGACATCATACACAAAGAGAGCAAAAAGTCATTAAAAAGACAGGAAAGAAAGAAAAGACCAAAACAGATGTCACAAGAGACACTGAAATTTACTCTTCAACATAGAGTAGCTAAAGTGAATGGAAGAAACGATGAAGTAAAAGCACTGAACAGGAGATTTCGAAGGGCAGCTCGAGGAGACAACGTATTATAATGAAATATTCAAAGGCCCGGAGTTAGAAAGCTAAAAGGGAAGAACATACTTGGCATTTCTCAAGCTGAAAGAACTGAAGAAAAAAATGCAAGCCTCAAGTTGCAATAGTGAAGGATTCCATGGGCAAAATATTGAATGATGCAGGAAGCATCAAAAGAAGATGAAAGGAATACACAGAGTCACTGTACCAAAAAGAAATGGTAGATGTTGAACCATTTCAGGAGGTAGCATATGATAAGAACAGATGGCATTGAAGGAAGAAGTCCAAGTTGTACTGAAGGCATTGGTGAAAAACAAGGCTCTGGGAATTGATGGGAGGTCAGTTGAGATGTTTCAACAAAGGGATGCGATGCTGGGAGTGCTCACTCATCCATGCCAAGAAATTTGGAAGACAGATACCTGGCCAACCAACTGGAAGAGATTCATATTTGTGCCCATTAGAAAGAAAGATGAGTGAACAGAATACAGAAACTATCAAACAATATCATTAATATCAGTACAATTTTAGTAGTAAAATTTTGCTGAAGATAATTAAAAAATGGTTGCTGTAGTACATTGACAGGGAACTTCCAGAAATTCAAGGTTAATTCAGAAGAGGATGTGGAGTGAGGGATATCATTGCTAATATCAGATGGATTTTGGTTCACAGCAGAGAATATCAGAAATATGTTTACTAGTGGTTTTTTTTGACTATGCAAAGGCATTAGACTGTGTGGTTCATAACAAATTATGGATAACGTTGTGAAGAATGAGAATTGTGATCATGTGGAATCTGTACATAGATAAGAGGCAGTTGTTTGAACAGAACAAGGGGATACTGTGTGGTTTAAAATCAGGAAAGGTGTGTGTTTAAAATCAGAGTTTCATCCTTTCACCATATTTATTCAATCTGTATGATGGACAAATAATCCGAGAAGCTGGGCTATATGAAAAAGAATGTGGCATCAGGATTGAAGGAAGACTCATTAACAACCTGTGACATGCAGATGACACAATCTTTCTTGCCGAAACTGAAGAGGACTTGAAGCACATGCCAATGAAGGTGAAAGACCACAGCCTTCAGTGTGGCTTACACCTCTACATAAAGAAAACAAAAACCTTTACAGCTGGCCCAATAAGCAATATCATGATAAACGGAGAAAATATATTGAAGTTGTGAAGGATTTCATTTTACCTGAATCCACAATGAGTGCCCGTGAAAGCAGCAGTCATGAAATCAAGCGATGTATTGCACTGGGCAAATCTGCTGCAAAGGAACTCTTTATGTTGAAAAGCAAAGATGTCACTTTGAGTACTAAGGTGCGCCTAACCCAAGCTCTGGTTTATCAATCACCTCATACACATGCTAAAGCTGGACAATGAATAAGAAAGTTGAAAGAAGAAGCGATGCCTTTGAATTATGGTGTTGGCCAAGAATATTGACTATATCACGGACTGCTAGAAGAATGAACAAATCTGTCTTGTAAGAAGTACAACAAGAATGCTCTTTAGAAGTGAGGATGGTGAGACTTTGTCTCACGTATTTTGGACATATTATCTGGAGGGACCAGTCCCTGGAAAAGGACATACTTCTTGGTAAAGTTGAGGGTCGGCTAAGAAGAGGAAGACCTTCAATGAGATGGATTGACAAGGCGGTTGTAACAAATGGCTCAAAAGTAGAAAGACTTGTGAGGATGGCGCAGGATTGGGCAGTATTTAGTTATGTACACAGGGGTGCTATAAGTTGGAACCTACTCACAAGCACCCAACAACACCAGGCATAAAAATATCCTTGTTTGAAATAAAAATGCAGAACGCAAGTTCTTGGAGTAAGTAAGTTCCCCACACTGGTCCGTGTTCCTATGTGTTGGTTGTGTTTAAGGCTTTAGAAGAAGTAAGGGACAGGCCAGAGCCTAATATTTGCAGGTTTCATATCAAGAGTACACATGGATGCCTACAAAGTATGTGTCTAAATATTTAAAAATCGTGAATCAGATATACAAACTGGCAAATAATATGCTCTATTTTCATACCTTGATAAATGTACTATCATAATAACTTAGAGAAACAGATTTGAAATAACTTAGAGAAACAGGTTTGAATTTGTAATCCTTGGATGTCTGGGAATTTTGTGTTGAGATATGACAGCATTGTTGTTATTTGCTTTCTAGTGAGCTCTGACCCATGGAGACTTTATGTATAATAGAATGAAATGTTGCTCAGTCCTGTGCTATTTTCATGATCTTTGATATGTTTGAGTGCATTGTTGCGGCTATTGTGTCAATTCATCTCACTGAAGGTTTCCCTTGTTTTTGCTGACCCTCTACCAAACATGATGTCCTTTCCTAGTGATTGGTCTTGCCTGATGATGTGTCGTCAGGAGCTAATATTGAGGCCTGGCTCCCATTCTCAGACCATCACCCATCTCTTCCTATGCATATCATGGGAAGTCTTGCATGAATGCATGTTGAGATACCAGCTCAAATATTTAAGCTCCTTACCCTGGGGGAAAAAAAAAAAAAAAAAAAACATAATCCCTCAAAGCAGACCTGGGACCATTCTGGCAGCAAATTCTCCAGCTCCAAGTACTCAGAGTATGGTTTGAATGAAGATTTATGGCTCCAGGTGACACATCCTAGTAGCCCTGAAGAGTCTTAGTTTCATGGAAAAAGGAGAAGAGTCCTCTAAAGTTCAGGGTTAATAGGGTTTCTGATGGAATGTTTCCATACATAATAGAGAAGAATTTGGAGCTACTAGATAAATCTAGGAAGAAAAGGACTAGCAGATAAATGGGAAGGGGAGAGAAAGACAGGAACCAGCAAGATGACATAATTCTGGGATTAGATGAAATTCTTGAATCTCTACAAAAGTGAGATGACCAAGAAAATTTTTAAATGGGCATACTCTCTCTTTCATTAAAAGTAGTTTTCATGGCTGTAATGTAAACCCTTCCTCCTCCAATAAATTTTCAGTAACATCAATTATACCAAAGTCATAAAATGAAAACCAGGTTCCATGAAAGTAATCCATATGAATCAGGTTGGCTGACACAGAAATAAAACAATTAGATAATTAGATGTATTGGGGACTACAGATATCTGGATACCTGGAGAGAAAAGACTATCTAAATATATACTTTTTTTTTTCTTTTTTTAACACCATACACCTAGAGAAACAAGTTTACTTGTAAGTCATGGTAATAAGCAAAATAGCTGATGTTTACTGAATATTTACTACTCACCAAACCCTATTCTAAATGCTTTAATTTGTTCTAAATTATTTAGACTATTCTAAATTATCCTAAATTATTTATTAATTCTAGCAAACCTATGAAATAGGTATATTGTTATCTTAATTTACAGATGAGGAAACTGAGGCACAGGAAGGTTTATTATTTTCTCCAAGCTCATACAAATGGAAAATATCAGAGGCATATTTAAATTTGGGAATTCTGATCTTTAACTTCTTCCCTTAATAGCTGTTCTACATGGCCTCTCAATGGTTGTTGTGAATGATGTTTAGTTACAAATTCTGAAGAAGAGTCTGAGCTTTATGTTATGGTGAACTTGGTGCAGACCAAGGTCAACATATGAAGAAACTAGAGCACTAAAGCCTTGAAAGATGATGGAATGTTGAGTATCTTAATTATACCCAGATCATGAGGAGCTGAGCTAGTGCATCTGGCATTGTTACCCGACTGAAGGAAATGGGAAGCCATAAAGAGTTTTAGGTAGGGAAATGAAAAATCCAAAATTATGGTTTGTGAAGATCACTCAGGTTGAAAAATACAATCAAGAACAGAGATATAAGTTATAGACCAGTTGGGATGCTATTACAACAGACTACGTAAGAGATGTGGGTGGCTTGAACAAAGGTGGCAGCAGTGCAGATGTAGAGACTTGGCTGGACTAAAGTGTTTTATTGGATATATAGGTGAGAAGGAAACAGTATGTGTCAATATAAAATCCGGAATTCTGGCCTGAAGATCTGGATGGATTGCAATGCCACTTACTGAAGTAGAGAATACAGACTAAGTAGTGTATGCCTTCAGGAACTGCACATGTTGAGCTTGTGGTACCTGGAGGAAAACTAAGTGGAGATGGCAAGTGAGCAGTTGGAGATATGTCTAGAGCTCTTAAGAAAGATGTATCTTGATTGAAGATATATATTTAGGCATTATGTTATTTGAATTCATGGCATTGGGTAAGATTTTCTAGGGGAGAAATAAAATTGTGAAAAGGAGAGGGTTCTAGGCAGATTTTTTAAGAAATCCAACCTTAAATGGTGGACACAGAAAGACAAATATGCATAATGAAGGAGAATAAGAGAAAAGAGTAAAAAAGGAAGGAGAGAAATCAGGAGAGTTAATAATCAGGAATCCAGCCACACAGTTAACATTCTAGGCTGCTAACCGAAAAGGTTGGAGTTTTGAGTCCACCCAGAGGGTGGAGCAGAAAGATTTGTCAATCTATTTCCAAAAAATCATCCATTGAAAACCCTATGGAGCACAGCTCTACCTGCACGTATCAGGTCACCATGAATTGGAATTGACTTGACAGTAACTAACAACAACAACAATAGGTATGAACCTGGTGGATGGGGAAGCAAATATTACAATAAAGGGATGGAATAATCAGGAAAGCCAATGTTCCTTCAGAGGGTCACATGATTGCCAGCCACATAAATATTGGGGGAATTGATACGGTTCCAGTGGTAGTTCTGTGGATCTTTTATTCTCTGGCTCTATATCACTCAACACTTGAAAACATTATATATATATATGGCTGTCTCTCTGAAAACTAGTTGGAATCAGGAGTTCCTCAGTGTCTTCTCTGATACCAGTACATGTCAGCAGTATATCTTTGATAACATACTTATTCCCTAAGTAGAAAGCAGATTGGGACTCACAGATGGCAAGAAAACTTTTTTAGCCTAGAGGGTGTCAGGTACAGTTTTTCATTGGAGACCTACAGCATTCATGGTTATGGTTATTCTCACATACTTCTATGAACTGTGGTCCAAGTAACACTGGAATCCAGCTTTGAAAAGTGTATAAAGGAAGTAAAGCAAGCATGGTGTATCTATTATTAGTTTTGGCTTTGACCTCAAATTCCAAATGGTTATCTTCACACTACTAGGTCTAAGCTAGGTCAGCCTATGGGCATAAAACAAAGTAGGCCATATTCCCTTCTACCCAACCTCACAGCTAAACCAAAGTTCAGCCAAAACCAAACCCGTTGCCAATGAGTTGATTCCAACTTATAGTGCCACTATAGGACGGAGTAGAACTGTCCCATAGGTTTCCAAGGAGCAGCTGGTAGATTTGAACTGCTGATCATTTGGGCAGCCAAACTCTTAAACATTGTACCACCAGGTCCTTAAATAAGGATATGAATGATAACTATACACATTCATAGAGCAGCAAAATATAGCACAAAGGAAGCCACTAGAGAAATTTGGTGAACACTAATTTCTGGAAAACAGCAACCTAGTGCATTCTCCCCACACCTTGGTGGTCTAGTAAAAGAACTAGTGCCAAATTGCCAGGTGGAGTGAGTAAGGAAATGTAGGAGTGAGGAGCAACAATGAGAGAGAAAGAGGTTTCATGGATGTAGGGGTGTGGGGATGGCTTGTTATTACTGTAGCTCTTGAGGAAGGAAGAAAGAAAAGAAAGCTCACTAAAAGTTGACATCCAACCATTTTGAAAACTGTTTTAGAATCTAACTTATTTGCATCATCCTAGATTCCAATGAATTAAAGTAAACACACTTTTGGAGGTTGTTATGGATTTAATTGTGTCCTCCAAAAATATATATTCTAATTCCTAACCTCTATGCCTGTGGTTATAATCCCATTTTGGAATGGGTTGTCTTTTTTATGTTAATGAGTCAGGATTAGTGTAGGGTGTGCCTTGAGTCAATCTCTTTTGAGATAGAGACTAAACAAGCCTGTCAGAGAAACAGAGATGGAGGAAAAGAGATGCCAAGCCATGTGAAGACTGCCCAGGAGCAGAGAAGCTCAGAAGAGACCAGGACCTTTCTCCGGAGCCGACAGAGAACGAAAGCTTTCTCCTAGAACCGGCACCCTGAATTCAGACTTCTAGCCTTCTTAACTGTGAGAAAATAAATTTCTGTTTGCTAAAGCCACCCACTTGTGGTATTCTGTTACAACAGCACTAGCTAATAAGACAGAGGTGTAGGCGGTCCCTGAGTTACAAACGAGATTCGTTCCTAACAGTGTCTCTAAATTGAATTTGTAGGTAAGTCGGAACAGGTGCATATGGTTCTTATTTAGCTTTATTTTAGAGCAAGAAAAGGCTCAGAGCCTTTTCAATTATTTAAAACCTGCACGTGCAGCAAGTGTAGGGGATTGTGATGAGGAATTAGTTGTGAGTAGGTTTCAAAGTGAGGGCAAATTTACACAACATTAAAGGCATTTATGAGTTGTATGTAAGTCAGATATTCGTAACCCGGGCATTGCCAATAAACTGGAGAGGAGAAAAGTATCAGGAAATCTTAGTCTCCTAGAAGAGACTTTTTTTTTCTTCTTCTTTTTTTAAAGCTTTCTTTGCTTAACCCGATGGAGGTAAGAAACAAAGAGGTGGTTGTCTCCCTGGGAAGCTGATAAGCAGAGTGACAGAAAAGTCCAGTTTGCGTCTTTATCCACTTGATCCTTGCTACTATTTCTGTGCATGCTCCAGGGACCAGTAAGATAGACATTTCAGTTTCTTTAGGTCTCCTAAAGCTACCAGAACAGTTAAAGGCAGGATATTAATTAAGTTTACCCTAAGGCCATACTCCTTGTTAGGCCAAAATAAAGAATTAACACCAGCTCCGTAGTCCTGCCATTCATGTTCCCATTTCAAATTATGCTCAGCTATATCACCCAATAAAGTTTCCCAAATAAAGTTATATAATGTACATATCCCAACTAACCCTACATGCATACTAAAATATATGTTTCACAATATGTATCCCCTCCAATTATCAAGTTAATGCCATGTTGTTATAAATAATTTAATGTTCCTAAGAGTAGATTCCCTCAGTGGATCTCTTCCATTTTTTTTATTTTTCTGCTACAGAAAATCATTAAAAAAAAAAAAAAAAAAAAAGCTAATAGTAAAGCCCAAACAAAATGAGTCCAAGATATAATCCCACCTACTGTTTCCCTAGAAATTTTAAAGTTATCAAATCTCCCCTTCCTAATATCTTCTTTCTTCCATCAAACACAACCAGAGAGGACTCATTCTAGAAGTATCTTTAGCTGTCTTTCTCTGGATCTGAATCATGATGTTCAGAATTTTCATTGTTGATTTATTCCATCCATACCTTTCCAGAATGGATGTGCCCTACTTCCACAGAGTTCCAAAACTTAAAAGAACAAAAATAAATCTCTAGAAACAAACGTTGTCAAGATCCTGTGGATCACATGGTCTGATCTGCAACCAATAACAGGGATGACGCAGGACCAGGCAGTGTTTTGTTCTGTTGTGCATGAGTTTGCCATGAGTTGGGTCAACTGGACAGCAGCTAACAACAGCAGTAACAATAACAACAGAGCTTCATGCAGAATTTCTTGAGCTGCTCCTTTTGAGCAGAGGCTTCCTGGGATGCCTTAATCACCTAGAGGGCTTATTAAAAATAAGGATTTCTAAGCTCCTCCCAAGACCTATTGAGTGAAAATTTCTGTTACATGGGCTCCAAAATCTCCAGTTTTTAAAAATGAGTATTCCCATGCTTCTTATGAATTGTGTAATTTAAGAACTACTGCTTGAATAAATGTAGTCACTTTATATTAAAGGAGTTTTGTGTGTGTATATACATGTACATGTGAAATGGTATTTAGTTCCATAAATTACATTCTACAGCAGTATATCCCTCCAAATTGTGAAGTCAGAGAAATACTACTTTTATATTTTAACAGATGTTTATACACACACACACACACCCACACACACACATACGTGTACACGTGCGCAAAGTTTCTGCAGTTAAATTTGTAGCCAACTGATCAGAAGTGAGGGTAGGCCTGGGGGCGGTCCCTGAAGTTGTGGCTGGTGTCTGAAGTGAGGACAATCTTGCGGAGGGCTGATGCCCTCAGACTATGCAATTTGGCAAACTCATTACACTAGCTGTCACAGTTAGTAAATGTGATGCTCACAGGTAAGCAAAATAGAGTTTCAAAAAATAATCTCCTATCTTTCTTTTCTTATAATGTAAATTCATCATTGATTCTTAGAATGGGGAAGGACCTTAAGTAACCTCTCTTTAAAACATTTCATTTACACTTGAAGACATTGAAGCTCAGGTCAGAGAAAAATCATCATGTTTACAAAAATAAAAATCAATAATTATATTTTATTATGTTTGGACTTATGATATCATGATATTTTAACAATTAATTTAAACAGAAATAGAGGAATAGGAAGAAATAAAATATATCTCATCTGAAACAATGTAAAGGAATTTGCTTCATACAATTAATAAAAGCCTTCCAAAATATGCATACTGTAGACAACTACATTTAAATTTCATGTTTAAAAGTAAAAAAAAGGTAGTATCTGAAACTAGAGAAACAAGTTTTGGTTCCTCACTGATTTTTTTGTTCTGTTATTTCATTGGGGAAATTGTTACATAAGTTTGCAAAGACATATTCACCATGTACTTAGTAACAATGATTTCATTTGAAGTATTTTTCATTTTGTCAGGTATTAATGAAATCAGTAGTCTTACTTTCATTAAGCTGAAATTTTTTTTAAGTAAAAAGCAAAATAGTGATAACCTATCTGGAGTTTCTCATAGATTACTCTAGGAAATGTATAAGAGAAAATATTCACAACCATATATTAGCTGTCAGTTATTTCTGCTCTGTGAATTCTTTAACAAAGGGCTCGTTACTACTACGAGGGGACTGTGTGTCTCATTGTCATTGAATATGTAGTGCATGAATGGAGACTAGGTTTTGTGGGCACAGTGGCTAGATTTAACTGAATGGTTTTGCAATGTGAGAACTCCCGTCTGAAAACTCAGTGCACTTGGAAAGAGAGAATGTTTTATTTTGCAATATAACATTGAAATATGTCAAGCACGTGAGCTAAGACTAGCTGGGCTGATATGTGCTCTGAGACTAAAAGAAACATAAATTGCTAAGGTTCAGAAACATGCCCATTCTATGAATAGAGATTGACTTTGCTGCCTACGGAAGCAAGTTCCTTGGGTTTTAGGTGACACATTCCCACTCTTTACTTTCCCAGGAAAAAGGTTTGGAAAGCAAACTATTTGGAACATTTTCCCAAAGGTTTCCAATGAATATCAAACCCATCAAGCAACGCATTTCTTTTAGACACAGACTCTGTATGCCTCAGGAAACTCTTTTCAGTTCTAACATCATTGAAAGTGTCTGTCATCTTCCTTCACCTTTTACTGTTAGACTATCCATGCCTTTAAGGTAGGTCACCTTTCTCTGGCATCCTGCTTCATTATAGGTTTCAGTGCTAAAGTTCTTCTTCCACAAGAGCTGTATTGGGAATTTTAGACTTTTTTGCTTGCCTTTGTTTGCTCCACCCAATATTTTTCAAGACACAGTCCAATTGTCCATCTCATTCATATATTTACTCAAGAAAATATTTATATACTATAGTATATATGGAGCCGTGATGCTGCAGTGGTTAAGAGTTTGCCTACTAACCAAAAGATCACTAATTTGAATCCAGACCCTTCTTAGAAACCCTATGGGGCAGTTCTACTCTGTCCTATAGGGTTGCTGTGAGTCAGAATCGACTTGATAACAATGGGTTTGTAGTATATATAAATATTATAGATTTAAATATTATTGTTGTTTGTTGTTGAGCCAATTTTTGACTCATAGCAGCCCCATGTGACAGAGTAGAAGTGCCCCATGGAGTTTCCTAGGCTGTAATCTTTACAGGAGCAGACTGCCAGGTCTTTCTCCCACGGAGCTTCTGGGTGGGTTCAAATTGCCAATCTTCCTTTTAGCAGCTGAGTGCTTAACCACTGTGCCACCAGGGCTCCTTAAATATTATAAATTCATATTTTATTCAACCATTATTTACTGAACTCCTACTAGGAGGCAGAGACTGTGTTAGGGGTCAAGGAGTGAGAAAAGTAGATTTGCCTTTGCTGCCAATGAATTTGGTTGGCGGAGAACAATGCCAGGAAGAAGGGAATGGGGTTTCTGCATAAACAGAACAGAACCAAGGTCCAGTAATTTTTTTTTTTTTAGCATAACTAGTGGGAGTTTCCTTATGACATATTTAGAGACCCTGCTTCCCATTAACCCTGAGAAACTGAGTCTAACTCCTCTGTGAGGAAAGTGATAATTAGTCTCTGTACAAAAATGGAAGAATGGCTTTCCAAAATTTTTTTCAGATGCTTCCTACCTGGCTTATGAGAAAACGAACTTGGATTCAGTATGCAAGGTTGAACCTGGCCGATATTTTTTTGTTTTATTATTCTAGAAACATTTCCTAAAGCCTCTCAAGGTTAATCAAATACACCAGAAGTGTCTATGGGGGTTGCAGAATCTAATTATTATTCCTTGTGGTTACCATACCAGCTTCCTCAGCCCGATTTTTAGAACTGCTTCTGAGACAATGAACAAGTTCCACAGCCGTGTACATGTAGATAGAGTTATTCTGCTTCTTATTGGCTTCTGAGGGGCAAGGTGAAGAGAGGAGACTCTTCAGTGTCAATGACTCATCAGAACTGAGTTTTGCTTTATTCTAACTTAATTCCTGTTGATTATGCAATAAAACAATGGTTTAATAAGCACATCATATGTAACAGGAAGCCCAGATGGAACAGGAAGAGGTGAGAGATGCTTTGCCTTGAGAGCAGGGATAGAATTTCAGCTTGATTCAGATCACCTTTCTTTAGAGAAGAATAATAAAGAGTCACTTTTTAGTTTACATGTATAGACAAGTGGGTACAGGAGATAATTTCATAAGGTAACCTTTTGTTCTCTGACTAGCTTAGCAAGTGTAGGCCAATGAGGATCTTATAATAAAAACTTTGAACAAGAGAGAAACTAGGCTAGTGATCTGGTCTTAATAAGAGGGTCAAAGATAATATTGGCGATAATTTATTGCTTAAGAGCTTAAAGCTGATGCTTTACTCTCCATAAAATGGTGCTTGTTTTGAGGGGAAACAATCACTAAGATTGGGAAACACAAGTAAAAAAAATACAGTGTTAGTGTCTCAGCTGGGAGTTGGGCAGGGACCTGAACCAAAAAGACCATCTTGCTATAGTGTTAAAAAAAAAAAGCAAAGAAAAATGTAAGAATATGTTCAGCAGTAACCATGGGATCTGGAGTTATGCTCTCAAGATGGACGCACTGAATTTCTGTGGTTAACATTTCTGTGGCTAACATGTGGCAGACACTATTGGTTGGTTATCCCAAAACCAAAAAAACCAACCGGTTGCTGTTGAGTATGTCTCATGGTTACCCCATGCATGTCAGAGTAAAACTGTGATCCACAGGGTTTTCAGTGGTTGTTTTCTCAGAAGTAGATCACCAGGTCTTTCTTCTGAGGAGCCCATGGGGGAACTCCAACTGCCAACCTTCCGGTTAGAAGCAAACATATTAACCTCTTGCACCACCCAGGGACTCCGGTTACCCAAAAACCACTCCTTTATCCCTTGCAGCCATCCCATCTTATAGGCTGTAAAGTTAGAGCTCCTACATTGCAGTGTGACCATGTAATCCAGTTCTGGACAATGATATGTGAGGGAAACTCGGATAGCAGGAGTCTATGAGAAAGATACTGTCTAGATGTAAAGGTCAGATATAAGAAAGATGCTTTCTCTAGCCACTGCTCCACTACCCAGCCTTATACATGTACATGATGGTGTCTAGAGCTTAGATAACCATTTTATTACTGGAGAAATGGAGATGGTGACATCAATGTGAATACAAAAGTCAATACCATAAGAATAATTCAGAATGGAAAGAAGGAGTTCACCTTTACTAAACCCACTGATTTAGTTGCTTGCCTCCAGATTTCATGTTAACTGAATGACAAGTGCCCATACGACTTGAAGTAACTGCTATTTGGATATTGATAAATCAAAACCAAATCCGTTCCTATCTAGGCTATTCTAACTCATGATAACCCCAAGTGTTACAGAGTGGAAGTGCTCCATAGGTTTTCTTGGCTGTAATTTTAATAGAAGCAGATCAACAAGCCTTTCTCTCGAGGTACTACTGGGTAGGTTCAAAGCACTAACATTTAGGTTAGTTGTCCAGTGCCAACCATTTGCGCCAAATAACTGTTACTTGGATATTGATACTTAAAATCAAAAATCATTTTTAGCTAATAAATAAAGTATGTGAGTGCTCAAGGAATTGCTTGAAAGACAAAATATATGAGATGTAAAGTTATTCCAAGTTTGGGAAATGGATATGCCAGTTTCATATAACTTCTCAAAATACTTTCACACGAATAATTTTATTAGGTTAACATATTAACTTTTAGGGTTAGCATTCCGATCACAGATTTATAAGTGAGAAAATTTTCTTAGAGGTAAAGGGTCTCTGTCTAAAGCAAGAGAGCCTGCAAATAGAGCTGAGGCCAGAACTAATGTCTTTGATTCCTGGTCTAAGACTCTCTATGGGATCATGCAGCAAGTTAAAAAAAAAAAAAAAAAAAAAAAAAAAGCTCTCTTTTGTCAAAGAAACTGGGTGACAAATGATGCTGATTTTCTTTTGGTTTCAAACTAGGGACCAGCAATATACTAAAGAAAGCATTTCACCTAGACTCTGACCATGTTCTTCTTAGAAGGGAATGTATGCAATTACCCCAGAGAACTACCTTGGTACAACAACCGTCTAGATCCTAGCTGCAGTAAATGTGTTTACTGTGGTTAGAAATCTAAAACTAAACAATTTCTAAAAGGAGCTAGAGAATGTTGTAGCAGAACCATTATAGCTCTACTTTTCCTGTTTCTTTCAATCCAGACGCTCCCACAGAGTCAGAGTCAGGCTCTCTTGGATGATTCATAGTTTGTAAAGAGAATGAACAGAACACCTACTTTTGTAGCTACTCTGCTGAAATCCAGCAAAATGAGTAGTTTGTACCACAATCCAATGATGTGTGAGTCCTTAAATGGGCTAATCAACCTTTATTGAAGCTTGTTCATCTCTACACAAAAGAATCAAGTATAGAGTTTCTTCAAATACCCTTTAAAATAACTACACTTCAGTTGCTTTCCTCTTAAACCGGTAATCTGACTTATTTTGGGATTGTCCAAAATTGTAATGGAGAAAAGAATACTTATTGCTTTCCAAATGAACGAGATACCACCCAAAACCAAACCCACTGCCACTGAGTCAGTTCTGACTCATAGAGGCCTCATCATAGGGTTTCCAAGGCTGTGAATCTCTATGGAAGCAGACGGCCACAGCTTTCTCCTGTGGAGCAGCTGGTGGTTTTGAACTGCCGATCTTTCAGTTAGCGGTCAATCGCTTTAACCACTGCGCCACCAGAGCTCTTTAAATGAATGAGATACCTCTATGAAAAACAAACCCACAACAATAAATGCTTCATGGTTTCCCTCACAAATGCATCAGCGAGTTGAGGACACAACCCTAAACATCCAAAATCCTAAAAAGAATAGAACCTACAGTAATTCACACTTGGCAATTCCTTACTTATTGAGATATTTATGATTTTAGACAAAGTTCTGATAAAATATATTCTTATATCCTACTTAGTTGTCCTATTGATTGAGTCTTCTTTTGAGGGGCAGAAATTTAGCATGTTCAAAAATATTTGATAGAACTGATTTCTACAACATAGTTTACCAGCTGCAATTCAGGAAGCTCATGATATAGCAGACAGTGGAAGAAATTATCTTTAGAGGTGGAGGTTATAATACAGGCAAATTCATGTCTCCTTCAGAAAACAGCTGCTTCTTCTACTTCTACTCCTCCTCCTCCTCGTCCTTCTTTCAATCCTCCTCTTCTCCTTGTTTATGAGTAGATATATTGAAGAGGAACAAAGTTATTTTCCTTCCTAGTAGACATGAGTATCATTTTTTAGTTATATGCTATGGTACAACTTAATCAGGAGAGTTCGTACATAATAGTCTGAGCTATGGCTAAGTGCAGTTTTCATTCTCATTTATTTCCAAACTGTTACTGTAATGGAATGAGGAGAAAATGCTTGAATGTAGGAATGAACACAACAGTGAGAATGAAGTAAAGTGATGAAATTATGAGAGTAAAGGGAGAGATTTAGGCAGAAACACAGGCAAAGTAAAAAAAAAAAAAAAAAAATGGAGGAGCGAAAGCAAAGAGCAAAAGGATTAAATAAAATTCTTACAGACTTACATGCTAATTAGCCATGTTACAATTAATTTATTTCTAGTGACTATTCATCATTGTAGTTCTGTCTTATATCCCTGTTATTTAAATGTATCTTTTAGGTTTCTTTTTCTTTATCTCTCAGAAAAAAAAAATAATTATTTTCTCTTTAAATCATTTAATTGTGTGATGTATTGAAACATTCATTATTTTATTCATTCATCCAAATATTAATTAAATATTTATTGAGTTATTTTAATGAGCCAGGAAATAACTTAGGCATTGTTGTTGAGTGCCTTCAAATTGTGTCTAACTCATAGTGACCCCATGTGACAGAGCAGAACTGCCTCATAGGGTTTTCTTGGCTGTAATCTTTACAGGAGCAGATCACCAGGTCTTTCTCCAGTAGAGCAGCTGGGTGGGTTTGAACCACCAGCCTTTCAGTTAGTAGTTAAGCATTTAACCGTTGTCCCACCACTGCTCTTTAGGCATTAGAAATACAGAAATGCAGATAGCATAAGTCATTTTTCTGAAGGGACACAGAAATTCATGTAAAAAATTAGAGACACTTCTAAAGGTGTTTGGATACAAATATATACAAGACCCAAAAGAATAACATAAATCCAGAATCTGGTCACTTCTCACCACTTCCACTGCTGCCTCCTTGGTGAGATTCACATCATCTCTTGCCTGGATTACTGCAAGATTCTTTTCACTAATCTGTGTGTTTAGCTTTTGCCCCACTGCAATACCTTCCCAGAAAAGGCAGAATAATTCTCTAACACATAAGCCAGGTCTTAGTCCTGGGCTCACTGATGGCTCCTGCTTTTACACAGAATAAAAGCCATGTTCTTCTTGACAGCAATTACAATAATAGGCTGTGCATCCTTACCCTTAATCGATGTGATTTTTCCATCACTTTTAACCTCCCCTTCCTTCTCCCTCTCACCCCTGGTAACCACTAATAAACTTTGGTCACTATACATTTTCCTTTTCTTGTGTTTTTATATAAGTGAGGTCATATAATATTTGTCTTTCTGTGATTGACTTATTTCACTAAGAATAATGTCTTCAAGCTCCATCTCTATTGTAGCATGTATCAAGACTTCATTTCTCTTATGTGCTAAGTAGCATTCCATCGTATGTATATACCACATTTTCTTCATCCATTAATCTGTTGACGGGCAATTATACTTTTTTAAAAACTATGTGGGATCAAATTGACAACACCAACTCAAAGGATTAGATAGGAAACTTAGGGAGCAGTGAGTTTATGTTAATGGAAGAGGAACAACAGAAAAGAAAGGAGAGAATCGTCGCACAACTCAAAGAATGCAATCAATGTCACTGATTTGTACATGTAGAAACAGTTGAATTGGTGTGTGTTTTGCTGTGTATATTCTCGACAACAACAAAATAAATAAATTTTAAAAAAATCCATGTAAGTAACTTCTTAACTCTCTTTCTCTTACTTTTTTTCAAGTTTTTCTCTCATACCTCACTTTCTCAATGAGATTATACTGAGCACCCAGTTTAACATGACAAACCACCCCTTTCCTACACATATTCCCTATTTTCTTGATACTGTTCTACTTTCTTATTTTCCCATGATAATTTTCACTGTTTAACAGAGCACAGAATTTACTTATTTATTTTGATTAATAGCTATGTCTTATTGTTTGTATTTCTTCTCCAGAATGGAAACTGCCAAGGACAGGGATCTCTATTTTGTTCATGGAGTATCATAAGCATGGAAAACATGGCAGTTGGTAAAATGTTGTTGGATAAAAGGATGAGAAGTGACAGGTTTACTCTACTAGAAGGGTAGGATGAGAAGAGGGAAGTTAAGAAAGGCTGTTGTTGTTCATCGTGTTGGCCCCTGACTCATGGCAACCCCATACACAATGGGATCTGATCATTGTTATACACAGAGTTTTCACTGGCTGATTTTTGAAAGTAGATCCCAGGCCTTTCTAGTCTGTCTTAGTCTGTGCATCCAGATCCAGACTAAGACAGACTAAGATACTGAAATCCGTTCAGTATTACAGGCAACATGCAGGCTTCTATTAACAGACCAGTGGTGGCTGCTCTTGAAGAGAGTTGGCCAGGAATTGCACCGAGGTCTCCTGCATCGAAGGTGAAGATCCTACCACCGAACCACACTGTTCTCTAAGAAAGTCTCCTCAAAATTGATGACCCATTAATTTAGACTGGTGACTGATAATACCAGTAGCTATTTGATAGTCATTTACAAGGGAAGAGCTCCCCAGGCAAAGAAAGTTGTTTGAGCTAAGGAGTAGTAGAGGTATGACTTACGTACGTGGAGATGTGTGATTTTGCCCATTATCCTAGGCCAAGGGACAGAAAACTACAGCCTTTGAGCCAAATCTGTCCCATCTCTCATTTTTGTAAATGAAGTTTTATTGGAGCACAACCATGCCCGTTTGTTTAAGTATTGTTTATGGCTGTTTTCTTGCTACAGCAGTAGAATTGAGTAGTTGCAACAGAGACCTAATGGCCTGCAAAGTCCTTGATTATCTGAACCTTTAAAGAAAAGTTTACTGCCCCTGTCCTAGGCAATGAGGAATAAGTGAAAATTTTAAGCTAGAAAGCCCCATGATTAGAATCACGATGTGGAAACATTACTCTCCCGTCAGTGAAGTTTTCCTAGTTAATCTTTTCCTCAGTCTATTTCATTAGATTTGTTCGCATGTATGTATATAGTTGTCTATGCTTGTTGCTTATTTTTGTACCAAGTGTAGAAGAGAAATTTCACCCTACACAATATATTTTACTTCTGTTTTATTTTCAACCATAGTTTCCTGATCTTTCTAGATCTTCCTTATAAATGTAGCAGTTGCTATTAATGACTAAATAGATGATGCTATGGATTACATTTAAAATCCATCAAGGATTTGGGTTTGATGTGAGATGTTTCTGATTAAAACACACATGCACCACATGGCTTCTAACATACCGTATTTTTACACAAATAACGAGTGCCTTCTTCATTTGTTTGCCAACCACTCCCTGCCCCTGTGAGGCACCCTCACAAGCACCACCATGCCAATCCTCTTCCACATGCTGCTATAAAAAAAAAATAGCATAGCACACTTACAAAAATACCTTGCTGGGGAGGGTGCAACTGGCAAACAAGTGTATTTGCATAAAAATACAGTAGTTTACTTAGTATCTGTGTTATTATTTGCATTTGGTTGACTTTCCAATCAACTTTATAGCTACATTTTAGAAGAACTGGATAAAAACAGTGTATGTGGAGAGTAAGCTAATTGCTGAGGTGGGCCAAGCACAGCTCAATAATGCAAAATGTCTGCCAGAGAGTGAGCTGGAATCATCACTAATTTCACTTATAAAATTCAAACTGGCAAGAGATAACACAACACTAATGATAGCCAGTTGCCTAATTATCTCTGCTACACAGCCTTTCCAATTATTAAAGCAAAACGATTCATAAGATGGAGAACCTGGGGCAGCAACTAGCTTCCTGTTAAAAACCCATTTAAAAGAATGGATAGAGTACTCACTTCAGCAGCACATATACTAAAATTGGAACAATACAGAGAAGATTAGCATGGCCCCTGTGCAAGGATGACATGCAAATTCATGAAGCATTCCATATTTTTTGAACTGTAAACTTTCACTTAAAGCACAATTAAAAACAAACAAACCAAAAAGAATAGATAGAGTTTAAAGATAGAAGGAGTTTAGTACTGATAGGTTTTATCTGAAAATGAGGGTTATCTGGAGAATTTAAACTATATTAAACAGATGAAAGTCTGTATCTTCATCTAAAACAATGAGCAAATACATAAATAACCTGAGTATATTTCTCAATAAGTACTTAAATATTGTTAGAGAGACTCTCTTTTTTTTTTTAAAAAAGGAAGATATTATTATTTATTTTTGTTTATTTGATTTTTATGCAAATCGTTGACTTCAGGTTTATTTATTTTACTTTGGGAAATGAAAAAAAATTGGAATCTCTTCTAACCAAGTAATGTCTGAGATTTTTATGATAACTTTATCCAATTTCATATCTCTGTAATATGTACACCCACTCCTCACTTATTGACATGGTTAGGCTCCAAAGACCAGGTTGTTGTGCAAAAATTGGCTTTATGGGAAAATGGAAGATGATAACATCAGATCACAAAATGGAGGATGACCACATCATTGCATAACTGCCAGATTACATCATTACATAACTGCCATCACAGCCAGCTTTGCTCTTGCTTCGCGCCTCAGCATTTCTTACTGCCAGACGTAAGTCGTTAATGCACAAAA
The DNA here is from genome assembly GCA_030035585.1 of Dugong dugon. Classification (NCBI taxonomy): domain Eukaryota; kingdom Metazoa; phylum Chordata; class Mammalia; order Sirenia; family Dugongidae; genus Dugong; species Dugong dugon. The sequence continues at coordinate 14,829,502 of CM057465.1, forward strand.
CGGTAAGATAGATTTTTTACTACTGTCATAAATGCGAAATGTCGGATAACAAGATAATCAATAAGTGAAGGGTAGGTGTAATTTTAATTTAAAGGACTGAAACCATGCTAGACATGACTATGTTGCTTATTTTACACTTTCTACTCAGACCTTTAGTTCACTTAATACCCTCAAAGATCGGTTTTGAAGAGGTATGTTGGACTAGAGTAGAAGGCATTTCTTCTGTTTTAGAGACATCCTGTTATGTTCTGAAAATCTGAAACTTTCTAGGGGAAAAAGTAAGGAAAGAGACTAAAAGGAAGAACCAACAATATAGATGGGGTAGAGTAGTGTAAATGAATAGTTCTTGGAATAGGCGACACAATAATATGACATAACAGGGATACACCTCAGGAATTGCTCCTAACTCTCCCAGCCACAAAATCAGGTAGGCCAGGCAGTTTGGATAATACCAGCCAATGTGATATGGTTGTAAAAAGTAGTCCAAAGGCTTTTTTTCAACACAGAGTGGCTGTAAATTTCAGGCAGATGTGGTAGAATCATAGCAGTTAAACACCGTATAGACTTCTGACTGTTCTGTGTGGATAAAGGAGGCCTGTGTGAATAAATGGAGAAATGTATAGGTCTTTAATTGAGCTGTTAATTCCTGAGTATGGAGTGAGGTATATTTATATATCTGTTTTTGCAGCCCTTTTAAAATGAATACTCTTGAAAATTGACACAAAGACGGCATAGACGTCACAAGTGGTGGGAGTATGTTATCATTCCACCTGTTTGTTCATTCATAGATTCTGGCTATTAACCTTAATTTATCGAGAAAAAAACTTAAGTGGTTTACTATGTTCTATAACCATCTTACTATCCCCACATATCTGATGATCAATAAGAGAACTCTAAGAAGGCAAAGAACTCTCAAGAAATCAGCAGGTTCTTCTCCGTTGCCTAGAGAACAAGACATTCTTGACATGAGTTGGGCTTCCAGCGGTTCTGCAAATGACTGCAAGATTCTACCTTGTGTCTTCATCTGTTAAAGCAGGTTTCCTTTTAAGAGAAACAAATAAATTGCTTACAAGTTTCTTACTAGGCTGACCCCATAGAGATCAATCTACTTCACTATTATTAAAGAACTGACGGAAACCACTTGTTTTGACATCCATTTTCAAACATTAATGGAGGAGTTGAATTGTAGCAGAATTTCAAGTAATTTCAGTACTCAGTTTGGAATTATTCTAACAACACTTCTGCTCCTTTGGAGATTCAACTCTCAAGAAGGAACTTTAAAATGTCTAAAAACAATTCTTACTTCGAGATGAAGATCTGAATTAACTATCAAAAAATAAAAATAGTATTTATTTTTGTCACACCACACCTGCTAAGATAGTGACTGAGTTGTGCTTGTTTAGAGAGAAATGAACAAAAGAAATACCACTTTTTTCTTTTATTATGTATTTTTTGATTTCTAGAAATTTCTTACATGATGTTTTTGAACTTTTTAAACTTACACTTCTGATGGACTTTGAAGGGAAGTTGCAAGCTCTGAAGGTTTATAGATTTCTAGATCTGTTAGTTACTGCCTTTGCAGCCTGAGAATAATTACTAAATCTCTATGGGTCTTGGTTTCCACACCCCTGAAATGGGGACTAAGCACCTAAATTATAGGACTGTTGTGAAGAATAATTGAGATAAATATGCAAAACTCTACTCAAAGTAACTGCCGAAAATAACCCTGTTATTATAATGGCTATTGTTTTATTAGTGAGCCCTGGTGGCACAGTGGTTAAAGCAGTCAGCTGCTAATTGAAATGTTGGAGGCCCAAACCCATGAGCTGCTTAGGGGGAGAAAGATATGGCAGTCTGCTTCTCTGAAGATTTACAGCCTTGGAAACCCTATGGGACAGTTCTACTCTGTCCTGTAGGGTCGCTATGAGTTGGAATCAACTTGACGGCAGTGGGTTTGGTTTTGGTTTATTATTTTGTTATAAAAGGAAAAAAATACACAACAATTTACTGAATAACTTATTAATCAACATTCACATCCATTCCCTTAGCATTGTTGAAAAATAAAAATGTTACTTGGGCTTTTCTGCCATCATTAACTCAGTGGAAATTTCGTGTGTGCTTAAGTCTATGACACACACAAAAATCTAGTATCCTTTTTCTTTCATGATGTATTCTTAAAGCATACAATATTTTATCTCCGTTAGAGCAGAATACATGTAATTATGCCCTTTACCTCAACTTTTAACAGCGTATACTTAAAAAAAACCCTTTGTTTCTTTCCTACTTCCTATGCTTTAATATGGCGGCCCTCGGAGTTCCTTCCTTCTTTGTTCTTTAGCAATAGAAGGTCCCCTTTTCAAGCAAAGTATTATACAGAACCTCAACATGTAAGACTGATATAAACTGAGGCTTTATTAAAGCTAGAATAATGGATCACAGGCTTTCTTATTCACTCTCCCCTCCTTCTTGCCTTTCTACCTATCCCCATCAATTCCTGAGTCACTCTGGAAATACTAGGCACCAAAAAGATCCTTCGAAAACCACCATTTTTCATGAACCCATTGAGTGCCCTTCTGCAGCGTTGTTCCAACATAGTAACAGAAGCTTCACCTGACATAGTAACACAACGCTGAGAAAATAAAAATTCTAAATACATTTTTTTACTAGTGTATTGAAAATGTCTACATTATTTATCTATCCCTATTCATCATAGGATCCAGTATGACTCCAGGTATTTTTTTGCTCTGTTATTTGTTTGTTCTCTTAGATCTAAATAGTGATTCTAACTTCCAAATGTGTATTATGAACTTCCTTTGTTAATCTCCACTGTAATTCTGTAAAGCTATTTCTCTAGTTCTTCAAAGTCACTTTGAATGGGAGCTTTACCTTTTCTATAACCCTGCTCTACTTACGCACTGCCTGCCTTTTTGTAAACGTAAGTTTGGCTTTGCTGTGATGCCAGCTGAGCACTAAAGCTAATGAAATCAAGTTAATCACTTCTGCGAGCATATTATAACTGTGTGTGCATGTGTGTGCGCTTTCTGTGCACTCTGAATTGAATTGTGAAGATCATATGCACATAATCTGAGGTTCTCCTTCCTATCTGAATAGGACTACACTCCCATGTTAAAGAAAAGATGTTTCTTCCCTTCTCCTGCCCATTCACCTGAAAATTATGTAGAGACTTGGAACCTTCTCTGTACCGAGAAACAGGGAAAACATTAAGATTCATACAGTGCTTAAGTGAAAACAAACACACATTGCTATCAATTTACTCTATCATTGTGATCACTAAAACTTCTTCCTTGGGAACCTTTCATTGCAAATTCTGCATTTTGGAAAGTCATAGGTGTTGCTGGTACTTCCATTAGTGGCAAATATAAAGTTGCTGCAAATGAGCAACGTTAAGTTTTCTGTCTCTATACCTCATTAGCATTAGCAAGTTCCAGTCTCATAGCAACCCAGATCTGATGATGAACACCTGCCAGCCCAGATGGTTTGGGGAGAAAATTTCTAGTTAAGTAGAATAAAGTTCTGTTGTTGAGCTATCCGAGCCATTCTTTAACAGAGATGCTGCAAAAACTCTGAAAAGCTGTTACTGTGGAATCTTAATAAACAAGCATCTCCAAAGTTGCCATGTTTTACTGCCATCACTTCTAAGGTCTAATGCCCCTACTTTTGAAATCTGTGCAAATCATATATGGTTATTATGTTTCTATATGTGTTACAGTTGGTATTGAATGACAATCGGCATGGACACAGCAGTGCAGCAAAATCAATAGTGTCTGCCCAATTAAGAAACAAATGCTGGTATTTTCATATTTGCTCTTAAATAAATCCAGTCCTTGTTTCTTCCCCTAGTGAATTGACTGATACCCCAAAATTATCTTCCGAATAAGAGCTTACATAGATGTTAAGTCAACTATTCCTGCCCACAGTACTTTCTCCCTCATTTGAACTCATAGAGCTGTACTGGTTATGCCACTCCATCAGCAGAGGGATGCATGTTGCAGGGGGAGGTGGCTGGAAGAAAAGTTGAAATTTCTGAGATATCAGTTGTCCTTGTTCTATTGCTATCTATTTTTGTGACCTGATTAAACCATTTAATCTGAGTTATTCCTATCCGTAAAATAATTTTGTGTTAAAGGACTACAGGCCGTCTCCAGATTACTAACAAGTTCCCCCCTTCCTAAATCTTTAAGTCTAATGTGTACATAAATAGGAACAGTCAGGTATGGTTCATATCTAATGACAGTCAAATTTTGTCTTAGTATATAGGGTACCTTTCTTTGCATAAAAAACATTAAGGAAACATGTCCAGATACACTAAAACATCTTTAACATAGTAATACTGTAATGATGATGATAATGTCGTGATGTGCATCACAAAGGCTTGCCCGTTTGTTATAATGAGCCATTGTACATACCTTGAATTTTTAATATAATAGGCCTTACAGGGGTTGGTTTGTAACTACAGGTTGTACAAAAGTTGGACATTCATAACCCAGGGACTGCCTGTATTTAGAGTTTTTTCTAGTGTGAAAATATAACCTTTTTCATTATTTATGTTTATATGTGCATATTTTCTTTACATAAAAGTAAACTGCTCAGGACAAGGGCCGTGTTGTGTATCTCTAGCTAGTGAGAGTGCTTTGTACAGAACTGATGCTCAAGAAATATTAGTTCTCTTTTCCTTTTCCCCTTCAGTTAGTGGGAATTACAGATTATGGGCTTGAATACAGGATTTACCACTTACTAGGCGAATTACCTAACCTCACTGAGTCTCTAGTTCCTCATTTGTACTTACCTCAAGAGGTTGGTAAGAGTGCTTAGCTATAGACTTGTACATACAGACATATACGTACAGCATGCACTCAAAAACATGATTTTCTGTGCCATGCTGTCTTCAGTTGCAAGCACGAATCTTTGCATAGAATTGATATTGAAATTAATTAAGAAAACCAGAAAGTCTGGGGTCTCACCTGGCTTTGCCACTTCCTAACTGTGTGACTTTGTACAAGTAATTTAATCTTTCTATTTCTCAGTTTCCTCACATTTATTGCCGACAATGGTAGCGTTTACTTCATAGGAATTCTAAGAGATTAAATGAATGTAATACATGTACTTAAATAGTACTTTACACACAACAAGTATTTCTTAAGCTTAGATCTTAGTTTTAACTTTATGATCACCCGTTATTTAGGGTTGCATGGAAAATGCTATTATTATAATGTTGTTCTTAAACTTCTATCTTATGTGTTTGATGTAAGTTATGTTCAAGATGAGCATGATAATTGTCCTGGATTTTGGTAGATTGTATAAGATATACATTCTATAATATAACAGATTAACGTGTGCTGCTTTACAATCTACACTTCTTAATTAAATGCTAATCAACATTTTAAAAGAATGCAAATAGATTTCTTATTTACTCTTTACACAGTGTGCTAAATTATATTTTTTAATGCATGTATATTTCACTCTTCTTAAAATGTTACTGATAGTCTAATCTTTTTAAAGTCATCAAATTATGTCAAGTTTGTTCACTTTGAAGATACATGGAATTTATGGATACATCCCTTGTGTGCTATTTCATCTGTTTATCTCTCAACTTTTTATACACTGTCTCATTGTAGAACGGGAAGTGAAGAGGTTATTCAACACAACAGCCCTAGAGCTGAAGGACTACATCTTTCAAAATTACTGCAGATTTTCCAGTATTTGGTATGTGTCTTTTTTGTTGTTGTTGTTGTTGTTTTTGTTTAGGTGACAAAGTAAAATAAAACAAAACAAGAGAACAATATCCAATCTCCTAAATATTTTCTTAGATGAGAAATCATGATCAATATGAAGTTGAACTACAGAAAGAAAATTTTGAAGAATTAGGATGAACACCAGTGTTGGTTTCTTTCAAATCAGAAAGTGCTTCAGGTGATTTCCAGACCAGTAACCTTTTCCAACAGAAGAAAACCAAGCTACGTTCTTTCTGTGAGGTATCTCGTTGCCACCTTTACGACATGTAAATATTAGGGTAGATGGAAATTTTATTGATGAATGACACAAAAATGGAAAGCATACTCTCTCAGAGCTCAGGAGTGGGAGGGGGGTCCACAGTGAGAGCAGTAAAAGCTTTTTCTATTTTATTGTGATAAATACATGTATATATATAAAACAACACGTTAACCATTTCAACATTTTTTGCACGTACACTTTAGTGACATTAATTACATACATCATGTTGTGCCACCATCGCCACTATCCCTTTCTAAATTTTTCTATCACCCTTAACAGAAGCTCAGTGTTCCCTAAGCAATGACTCCTCTTCTCCTAACCACCCCTGTTGTTGTTAGTTGCCTTAGAGTCCATTCCGACTCACGGTGACCCCACGTGTTCAGAATAGAACTACTCCATCAAATTTTCAAGGCTGTGACCTTTGGGAAGCTGATCACCTGGTCTGTCTTCTGATGCGCCTCTGGGTGGGTTCTGGCCACCAACCTTTCAGTTGGTAGTTGAACGCTTAACCATTTCTGCCACTCAGGGACTCCTAACTGTCTCTAAACCAAAACAAAACAAACAAACAAACAAAAAACCCAAATCCATTGTCATTCAGTCGATTCCAGCTCATAGCGACCCTATAGGACGGAGTAGAATTGCACCACAGGGTTTCCAAAGACCGGCTGGTGGGTTTGAACTGCCGACCTTCTGGTTAGCAGCTGGAGCTCTCCAGGGCTCTTAACCACTGCACCACCAGGGCTCCTAACTGCCCGTAGGAATCACTAAATAAACTTTGGTCTCTATACATTTTCCTGTTCTAGATATTTCATATAATTAGAATATGCAATATTTATCCCTTTGTGACTCAGCATAAAGTTTTCAGGGTTCATCCGTGTTGTAGCATGTATCAGTTCTTCATTTTTCTTTACAGCTAAGTAATATTCTATTGTATGTATACCCCACATTGTTTTTATCCGTTCATCTGTGGATGGACATTTAGGTTGTTTCCATCTTTTAGTTTTTGTAAAGAGTGATGCAAACAACATTAGGGTACAAGTAACTGTTTGCATTCCCGCTTTCAATGTTTTTGAGTATATAGCTTGGAATGGAATTGTTGGTTGCTGTTATTGTTGGATTCTGACTCATAGCAACCTCATATGACAGAGTAGAACTGCCCCATAGGGTTTTCTTGGCTGTCGCTTTTACGGAAGCAGATCGTCACTTATTTCTTGATCATATGGTAATTCTTTTGATAGCAACTAACAATGTGGGGATGAGGCTTACAAAGATCATTCTCAAGCTACAGTGGTGATCATTTGTTAAACTGTATCTAGCTTCTAAAAAATGGAATGAATTTTCTCAAGTTTTTAATTTGCTTTATCTTTTAATTTCTGGATGAGTTTTAAGGTTCCACAATCGGTTAAAAAAAAAAAGACTCACTTTCTGCCTTATTGTTTACATCCCCTCCCTTCATCAGTACCTTTCAGGATTGTAATTCATTGTGCTCACTTATATCATGGTTGTTTCTATTTTTCCATGATACCCACAAAATTGACGTGCATATTTTTATTTTTTCTTCTCCATATCAAATTATCTTCCTCTTTCCATAATATCTCTTCATTTCATAATATGGAGGCCTGGTGGCACAGTGGTTAAGTGTTAAGTTGCTAACCAAAACATCGGCAGTTCAAATCCAACAGCCACTCCTTCGAAAACCTGGAGGACAGTTCTACTCTGTCCTATAGGGTCGCTATGACTCAGAATCAACTCAACAGCAATGAGTATGTTTTTTTTTTTTTTCCCATAATATGTATTTTTCTTTGTAACCCTCTTATATTTTTATTTATTTATTTTCAAGCATACGTATCACAGATTTATTTATAATAGCAAAAAGTTGGAAATAGCCTAATAACAATGTGGGAACATTTAATGAATGATAGTATATCTATAAAAATGAATTTTTCACAGCAAATTAAATTATATTTTGAAAAATAATTACATTAGATTACATCCACGATAGATATCCAAATACGACTACCTACAAACACACATGCCCACTCACAGACAGAAAAACAAAGATGGAAGAAAAAAATAGAACCCGAGAAGAGTGGTTACCCCTGGCTAATGGGTAATAAGTGATAGCTAAGTATTGTTTCTTTCTTTATCATTCTCTGAATTCTCCAATGAATTCTCTAAGATGTACTGAGTTACTAATTATAAAACAATATACAAAATATTCATTCTGACATAATGTACCACATTATTTTTATTTACTGATTTTTATTATTGTACTTTAGATGAAGGATTACAGAACTAGCTTCTCTTTAAACAATTAGTACACATTGTTTTGTGACACTGGTTACCAAGCCCACAACATGGTAACACTCTCCCTTCTTGAACTTGGGTTCCCTATTACCAGCTTTCCTATCCCCTCCTGCCTTCTAGTCCTTGTCCCTGGACTAGTGTCCTCCTTTAGTCTAATTTTATTTTATGAACCTGTCTAATCTTTGGCTGAAGGACAAACCTCAGGAGTGACTTTATTACTGAGCTAAAAGGGGGCCATACTCTCAGGGTTTCTCCAGTCTCTGTCAGGCCAGTAAATCTGGTCTTTTTTGTGAGTTAGAATTTTGTTCTACATTTTTCTCCAGCTCTGTCCAGGACCCTCTGTTGTGATCCCTGTCAGAGCAGTCAGTGGTGGTAGCCAGGCACCATCTAGTTGTGCTGGACTCAAGTCTGTTGGAGGCTGTGGTAGTTTGGTACTTTGGACTAATCTTTCCCTTGTGTGTTTGGTGTTCTTCATTCTCCTTTGCTCCCGAAGGGGTGAGACCAGTGGAATATCTTAGATAGCCGCTCACAAACTTTTAAGACCCCAGATACTACTCACCAAAGCAGAATGTAGAACATTTTCTTTATAAACTGTGTTGTGCCAGTTGAGCTAGATGCACCTTGAGACCATGGTCCTCATAGCCCTCAGCCCAGTAATTCGGTCCCTCAGGGAGTTTGGATGTGTCTATGAAGCTTCCATGACCTTGCCTTGGACAAGTTGTGCTGGCTTCCCCAGTATTGTGTACTATCTTACCCTCCACCAAAGTTACAACTTATCTATTGTCTATTTAGTGCTTTCCATCCCCACCCCTCCCCTCCCTTGTAACCATCAAAGATTGTTTCTTTTTGTGTGCAAATGGTTTCATGAGTTTTATAGTAGTGGTCTCATAAAATATTTGTCCTTTTGTGATTGACTTATTTCACTCAGCATAATGTCCTCCAGATTCATCCATGTTGTGAGATGCTTTGCAGATTCATAATTGTTCTTTATTGTTGTGTAGTACTCCATTGTGTGTATGTACTGCAGTTTGTTTATTCATTCATCTGTTGATGGACATCTAGGTTGTTTCCATCTTTTTGCTATTGTGAACAATGCTGCAATGAACATGGGTGTGAATATGTCTATTTGTGTGATGGCTCTTATTGCTGAACCGTATGGTATTTTTCTATTTCTGGCTTTCTAAGGAAGCACCATATTGTTTTCCAAAATGTTTGTACCATTTTGCCTTCCCACCAGCAGTGTATAAGAGTTCCAATCTCCCTGCAGCCTCTCCAGCATTTGTTATTTTCTTTTTTTTTTTATTATTGCCAATAATGTCGGGGAGAGATGGTATCTCATTTTGGTTTTGATTTGCATTTCTCTAATGGTTAGTGATCGCGAGCATTTCCTCACAGGTCTGTTAGCTGCTTGAATGTCTTATTTGGTGAAGTGTCTGTTCATTTCCTTTGCCCATTTTTTAATTGGATTATTTGTATTTTTGTTATAGAGGTATTAGACTTTTCTGTAGATTTTAGTGAGTAGATCTTTGTTGGATTTGTCAAAGCCAAAATTTTTTTCCCAGTCTGTAGGTTCTCTTTTTATTCTTTTGGTGAAGTCTTTTGATGAGCATAAGAGTTTAATTTTTAGAAGATCCCAGTTATCTAGCTTATCTTCTGGAATTTGTGTGTTGTTGGTTATGGTTTGTATCCCGTTAGTGCTGTGTATTAGGGCCTGTAGTGCTGATCCTATTTTTTCTTCTATGATCCTTATAGTTTTTGGTTTTACACTTAGGTTTTTGATCCATTTTGAATTAGTTTTTGTGTATGCTGTGAGGTATGGGTCCTGTTTCATTTTTTTGCAGATGGACATCCAGTTTTGCCACTACCGTTTGTTAAAAAGACTGTCTTTTCCCTATTTGATGGACTTTGGGCCCTTGTTGAAGATCAGGTGACCGTAGGTGGATGGATTTACATCTAGGTTCTCAATTCTGTTCCACTGGTCAATGTATCTGTTGTTGTACCAGTACCAGGCTGTTTTGACTACAGAAGCTGTATAGTAGATTCTGAGATCAGGTAGTGCAAGTCCTCCTACTTTCTTCTTCTTCTTCGATAGAGCTTTATTTCACTGGGGACTCTTTCCTTTCCATATAAAGTTAGTGATTAGTTTTTCCACCTCTTTAAAGAATGCTGTTGGTATTCGAATTGGGATTGCATTGTATTTGTAGATTGCTTTGGGTAGAATTGTCATTTTCACAATGTTGAGTCTACCTATCCATGAGCAAGGTATGTTTTCCATTTACATATATCTCTTTTGGTTTCTTGCAGTAGTGATTTGTAGTTTTCTTTGTGTAGGTCTTTTACATCTTTGGTTAGATTTATTCCTAAGTATTTTATGTTTTAAGGGGCTATTATAAATGGTGTTGTTTTCCCCCAGGGAGCCCACCGGTGTGGTGGTTCAGACCAGGGAAGTGGCTCCCCAGCCAAGCAGCACTGCACAGCCTGTCTAAAAGGAGCAGAGATAGCACTCATCACCAGGTGTTCAGGAGAAAGGAAAAGAAGGATGGTAGAGAGAGATAAGAAATCAATAAAAGAAAAAAAAAAAAAAAAAAACCCAAGGGAGCTCACTGGCTTGGCAGCAAGGACCAGGGAATTGCCTCCCAAGCCACTGGGCACTGAACAGCCATCTAGAAGGGGTGGAGATGGCACACAGAGCTGTGTACTCAGGAGTTAGGAAAAGAGGGAAAGCAGAGAGAGATGAGAAACTAAGAAATGAAGAAAAAGAAAAAGAAAGGTCCCTGGGGATTCCAAATGTGTCGTGGTGTGGACCAAGGAAGTGGCTCCCAAGCTGAACGGTACTTCACAGCCTGTCAAGAAGAAGCAAAGATGGCACATGGAGCCAGATGTTCCATAGAAAGGAAGGGAAGGAAGTGAGAGAGAGAGAAGAAACCAAAAGAAGCTGAAAACAGCAAGAACAGCAACAAAAAAATGGCACTGAAGGAGCCAGCCAGCATGGGTGAGGTGAATCCAAGTGGCATGGAGCTAGCGCCACCCTGGCCAAGTGACTGAGGCCTGCTGAGAACCAGTGGAGGCTGAGCAGGAGGAAGAAGGATAGGGGGTGGGAAAGCATGTATCGCTGGTTACCAGGTGCTGTCTCTCCTACTAGGAGCTCGGTGAGGCTGTCTTCCCATTCTCCCTGTCCACCAATCTCAGTGGCAGAGGAGTCCAAGACGGCAAATCAGTGCTGAGTTAGCTGATAGGGGATCTCCACTCCGTGTCTCTCCTTGCTCTTTGTTCTCTGTCAGTTCCTTATTCCATTCGGTTCTTGGTTGAGTTCTTTATCTTTTCATTTGTCGCTTAGAGTTCCAGGACTGACATTGTTTCTATTTTACTTAGAGTTTCGAGTCTTTGCTGTGGAGGGATGGTGGCTGCCTCTCCCTCTTATATTTAAAAAAATATTTTTTTTTGCTTCTTCCTTTTAAACAATGCTGCTCAGTTTCTCTGTTGAAACCAGTTTCTCATCTACTTACTTTTTTCTTCCTTCTACTTCTTAATGCCACTTTCATCCACCTCTATTTGAATGAGGTTTTTATTCCTTCCTATTCTCTTTCCTGTTTCCATACAAGATGCCCAACGTTTGGCCAATTTCTTTAATCTCCTTCCTTCTCCATCACTTTAAATCCTCATTTAGGACAATTTCAGGCTAGTAAGTCTACCTTTAAACCTGTGTGCTTAGCACATTTATGTGTCAGCTGAAGCACTTTATAACCTATTTCTTATTACCTGTTTATTCTGCTGTCTCTTGGCACTAGTCCTCTCCATTTTAGGTAATAATCAACATTTAAAATCTCATTCTACTTTATTCCTCAGCCTCAGTTTCCTTCTCTTCCAGGGGAGTCTTTCTTTTTTATTTTAAAATCAGTCCTACTACGTTGACATTATGATTAATTTACTTTAACTGGACTTCAGGGCTTTGATTCCCTTTATCTTTTTTCTCTCTTTCCTTTTCCCTCAATATTCAAAAACACAGCACTATTCTCTTCTACCTTGCTTATGACCAGTTGAAACCCTAGTTGATTTTTCTACTTTTGCCATTTTCTCTGAAATTTAATAATGCTCTTTACCCAGCATTTCAAAAATATTTTCCATTTATGATCTTCTGAACCTCTGCTCCCTAGGCATGCAATCTTCTCGTGCTGGTCTGTCAACTCTTCTGCTACCAAATATGTTTTCTTTCAGTGATGCATTAAATCTTTTCACTTTTCTCCACTTGTTCTCAAACTTCTTTTGGAAATACACATATTTTAAATTATTTGTCTCTAGGCTAAATAACAGTACATATCTTAGCTATAAGTACCTTACAATGATAAGGTTATATAACCGAAGAGAATTTTTTATTATTGTGATTTATAATTTTAAAAATTTGTAAATTTTTTCTTCCCAATGTAACTTTCATGTCATTCATTTTGTTTGTCCTTTTCTTCCCCATTGAGGTTTTGAAGTTGGTCTTCTATTTCTATTTGCCCTAGAAATCTATGTGAAAGAAAATATCAAGTATAAAAATTAAGAATCTGAAAATACATAATATATCTAGCTTAGAGACTTCATAACAGTACAGAGGAAAACACAGATGAAAAAGCACATTACCTACGTATTTCTATGATGTGTTCTCTCAAAGTAATATAGGCATTATTAATATGTTTCCAAAAGCCACCATCATGTTTGCAAAGGAACGCTAAACACATTCTTAGCAAATCACACAAGGCAAGAGTGTTGTCATTATCACTTAACATTATTTTAGAGATGCCAGATCAAATAATTAGACAAGTGAAAGAAACAAAGTATCAGAAAAGATGATAAAACATTATTTATTTTTGCATATGACATGATTTTGTGCCTAAAAACACCAAACGATTGAAAGATAAAGTGGCTGGGCACTTAATGCATGAAAAATGAGTGATTATAAACATAAAATATATATAACAACAACAACAAAAAAAGACCTAAACCGGTTGTGGTCAAGTCAAATCCAACTCAGCGACCCAGATGTTGCATAGTAGAACTGGACTCCATAGGATTTTCAAGGCCGCAAACTTCCAGAAACAGATTACCAAGCCTTTCTTCTGAGGCATCTCTGGATGGGTTCAAGCTGCCAACCTTTTGGTTAGAGTCGAGGGCTTAATCATTTGTACTACCCAGGGACTCCTAAAAATATATAAACCCATTGCCTTTGTGTCAATTCCAACTCATAGTGACCCTATGAGACAGAGTAGAACTTCCCCATAGGGTTTTCAAGGCTGTAAATCTTTGTGGAAGAAGACTGTCACATCTTGCTCCGGAGGAGTGGCTGGTGGGTTCAAACTACCAACCTTTCAGTTAGCATCTAAGAGCTAAACAACTGCACCACTAGGGCTCCTTAAAATATGACCTTAAAAAAATATATATACACACACACACATACATATACATGTATATATACATATATATATATATATATATATATATATATATATACATGTATACGTGTTTGTCAGTTTGTCATACCGGTGGTGGGGGCGGGGGGAGGGGGATTGCGTTTTGCTGTGATGCTGGAAGCTATGCCAGCAGTATTCAAATACCAGAGGGGTCACCCATAGTGGACAGGTTTCAACTGACCTTCCAGACTAAGACAGATTAGGAGAAGGACCTGGTGGTCTACTTCCGAAAAGAATAAGCCAGTGAAAACCTTATGAATAGCAGCAGAACATTGTCTGATATAGCGCCAGAAGATGAGCCCTTCAGTTTGGAAGGCACTCAGAATACAACTGGGGAAGAGCTGCCTCCTGAAAGTAGAGTCAACCTTAATAACGTGGGTGGAGTTGAGCTTTCAGGACCTTCATTTGCTGATGGGACACGACTCAAAATGAGAAGAAACAGCTGTAAACATCCACTAATAGTCGGAACATGGAATGTAGGAAGTATGAATCTAGAAAATTGGAAATTGTTAAAAATGAAATGAAAGGCATAAACATCATCATCCTAGGCATTAGTGAGCAGAAATGGACTGGTATTGGACATTTTGAATCAAACAATCATATAGTCTACTATGTCATAATGACAACTTGAAGAGGAATGGCATTGCATTCATCTTCAAAAAGAACATTTCAAGATCTATCCAGAAGTACAGCTTTGTCAATGATAAAATAATATCCATACGCCCACAAGGAAGACCAGTTAATACGACTATTATTCAAATTTACCCACCAACCACTGAGGCCAAAGATGAAGAAATTGAAGATTTTTACCAGGTTCTGCACTCTGAAATTGATGAAACATGCAATCAGGATGCATTAATAATTACTGGTGATTGGAATGTGAATGTTGGAAACAAAGAAGGATTGGTATTTGGAAAATATGGCCTTGGTGATAGAAATGATGCCAGACATTGCACGACAGAATTTTGCAAGACCAAGGAATTCTTCATTGCAAATACCTTTTTTCAACAACATAAACGGTGACTATACACTTGGACCTCACCAGATGGAACACACAGGAATAAGATCGACTACACATGTGGAAAGAGATGATGGAAAAGCTCAATATCATCAGTCAGAACAAGCCTAGCGGCCGACTGTGGAACAGACCATCAATTGCTCATACACATGTTCAAGCTGAAACTGAAGAAAATTAGAACAAGTCCTCGAGAGCTAAAGTATGACCTTAATTATATCCCACCTGAATTTAGAGACTATCTGAAGAATAGATTTGATGAGTTGAACACTAATGACCAAAGACCAGACAAGTTGTGGAATGACATCAAGGACATCACACATGAAGAAAGCAAGGGGTCATTAAAAAGACAAGAAAGAATGAAAAGACCAAAATGTATGTCAGAAGAGACTCTGAAACTTGCTCTTGAACATCAAGTAGCTAAAGCAAAGGAAGAAATGATGAAATAAAAGAACTGAACAGAAGATTTCAAAGGCAACTTGAGAAGACAGAGTAAAGTATTATAATGAAATGTGCAAAGAACTAGAGGTAGAAAACCTTAAGGAAAGAACATACTCTATATTTCTCAAGCTGAAAGAACTGAAGAAAAAAATTCAAGCCTTGAGCTGCAATACTGAAGGATTCTATGGGGAAAATATTAAACCACGCAGGAAGCATCAAAGGCAGATGGAAAGAATACACAGTCACTCTACAAAAAGGAGTTGATCAATGTTCAGCCATTTCAGGCGGTAGCATATGGTCAGGAACTGATAGTACTGAAGGAAGAAGTCCAAGCTGCACTGAAGGCACTGCCAAAAAACAAGGCTTCAGGAATGGATGGAATATCAATTGAGATGTTTCAACAAACAGATGCATCACTGGAAGTACTGAGTTGTCTATACCAAAAAATTTGGAAGACAGCTACCTTGCCAACTGACAGGAAGAGATACATATTTATTCCTATTCCCAAGAAAGATGATCCAACTGAGTGTGGAAATTATTAAACAATATCATTAATATCCCACACAAGTAAAATTTTTCTGAAGATCATTCAAGAGTGGCTGTAGCACTATATCGACAAGGAACTTCCAGAAATTCAAGCTGGATTCAGAAGAGGACTTGGAACAAGAGATATCATAGCTGATGTCAGATGGATCCTGGCTGAAAGCAGAGACTACCAGAAAGATATTTACTTGTGTTTTATTGACTATAAAAAGGCATTTGACTGTGTGGATCATAACAAATTATAGATTACATTGTGAACAATGGGAATTCCAGAACACTTAATTGTGCTCATGAGGAAACTGTACATTGATCAAGAGGCAGTCATTCTAACAGAACAAAGGAATATTGCATGGTTTAAAGTCATGAAAGGTGTGTGTCAGGGTTGTATCCTTCCCCCGTGCTTATTCAATCTCTATGTTGAACAGATAGTCTGAGAATCTGGACTGTATGAAGAAGAACAGGGCATCAGGATTGGAGGAAGACTCATTAACAACCTACGTTATGCAGATGACACAATTTTCCTTGCTGAAAGTGAAGAGGACTTGAAGCACTTACTGATGAAGAGCAAAGATCACAGCCTTTAGTAAGGATTACACCTCAACATAAAGAAAACACAAATCCTCACTACTGGACCAATAAGCAGCATCATGATAAATGGAGAAAAGTTAGAAGTTGTCAAGGATTTCATTTTACTCGGATCCACAATCAATACCCATGGAGGCAGCACTCAAGAAATCAAAGAATGCATTGCATTGGGCAAATCTGCAGTAAAAGACTTCTTTAAAGTGTTAAAAAGCAAAGATATCACCTTGAAGACTAAGGTGCACCTGACCCAAGCCACGGTGTTTTCAGTTGCCTCATATGCACACCAAAGTTGGTTGATAAATAAGGAAGACCAAAGAAGAAATGACACCTTTGAATTGTGGTGCTGGCGAAGAATATTGAATATACTTTGGAATGCCAAAAGAATGAACAAATCTGTCTCGGAAGAAGTACAACCAGAATGTTTCTTAGAAGCAAAGATGGTGAGACTTTGTCTCACATACTTTGGATATGTTATCAGGAGAGATCAGTCCCTGGAAAAGGACATCATGCTTGGTAAAGTAGAGGGTCAGCAAAAAAGAGGAAGACCCTAGATGTGATGGATTGACACAGTGGTTGCAACAATTGGCTAAAACATAACAAGGATTGTGAGGATGGTGCAGGACCAGGCAGTGTTTCGTTCTGTTGTACATATGGTTGCTATGAGTCAGAACTGACTTGACAACACTCACAACAAAAACATATACATATATATGTGGGAGGGGGGGTGTATGTGTGTGTGTATAAATAAATCTAGTTAAAAATTAAAATAAGAAAAAAGAAAACCTAATTTAGGATGGTAACAAACTGTCACTTCCCCACACATACAAATGGCTAAGAATACGTTTATCCAGTAATATCTAAAAAAGAAAAAAAAAAAGGTATAGTATGTTCTTCGACAGCAATACTTATCTTAAATATGTCCTTTCTACCCACAAAAATCTATAAATTTTCAATGTCCTCGGCATAAATATCAAAAGAATATCTTGGAATCAGTTAGACTGATTCTAAAATTTATATGACTGAAAAGAAACAATAGGCAGGACAACTCTGAAAAATACAAATGAGAAGAATTACATTACTGACAAAACATGTTGGAACTATCACATAAATGAGCCAACAGATCTATGAGTCTAGTAGAAAATATAGAAATCAACTAAAAATATACAGTAATTTGATGATATTTAAAAGAAGTGTCTCACTGTGATCTGAGGCAGATACCAGGTTAATCCTGGAATTTGCAATAGATATCAAGCTTAAATGGTAAAAGTGCATAATAATTTAAAAAATTGTGGACTATGTCTGCTTATAGTAAATGTTTTAGAAGATTTCTCAAAAGAAAATGATGAACCAAAGGCAGCCAACTGTTGATTCAAAAGCTAGAAGACTTCTGCAGCAGATTTTAAGAAAAAGCCCAACTTCAGTAGTCACTGGAGAGACTATGCTGAAAAATCAGACCCAAGATACATTTGCAAGGGTGAAAAACTACAAAGGAGATGGCTTTCTCAATCCCAACTATTTCTAATGCCAAAATAAGGACCCTGATAGGAAAAGAGTGGTACCCTAAGACCTAGGTTAGTGTCACATGTGTGAATGAGGCTGAAACACTTGAACCCCTGGTGTCTTGGTCATCTAGTGCTGCTATAACAGAAATACCACAAGTGGATGGCTTTAACAAAGAGAAATATATTCTTTCACAGTCTAGTAGGCTACAAGTTCAAATTCAGGGCGTCAGCTCCAGGGCAAGTCTTTCCCTCTCTGTCAGCTCTGGAGGAAGTTCCTTGTCATCGATCTTCCCTTGGTCTGGGAGCTTCTCCACACAGGAACGTCAGGTCCAAAGGACATGCTCTGCTCCCAGCACTGCTTTCTTGTTAGTATGAGGTCTCCATGTCTCTCTGCTCACTTCTCTTTTATATCTCAAAAGAGATTGGCTTAAGACACTATCTAATCTTGTGGATCTCATCAATATAACTGCCACTAATCCATCTCGTTACATCATAGTGACAGGATTTACAACACACAGGGAAATCATATCAGATGACAAAATGCTAGACAATCATAATATACTGGGAATCATGACCTAGCTAAGCTGACAGATATTTTGGGGGGACACAATTCAATCCTTGACACTTGGTTTTCCTGGAATAACTTGGTGACCAGAAACTACCCTTTTATTCTTTCAAAAAGAGAGGAAACTCTTTATTCCTTGTGACAGGTGACTAATCCTATGTTGGATGTGCCCCTGCCAAGTATTATTGCTTACAGGGTGATGTCTAGTCAGGTCTTAGCACTCTTAAACAGGTTAGTATAGTCCCTCCTCCAGAGGACATGACCTAATGTCAAAAGAACTGCAAGACCTTTTTAATACCTTCTGGGAAAAAATCAGTGGACAAGTATGAGAGTGACTCTTCAAGAACCTGAAGCAGTAGTCAGAACATAAGATTGGTTAGGAAGGAATTTTCTGACATGGCAGCTCATCCATGACTTGATGTTCAATGTCTGCCTAGGACAGCTGACCAGAATCTGTTGTGATGGCTTCTTGAAGCTCGTGCATGATCATGGCCTTTGCTGAATTATGTAGAGAAAACAGAATTGGTTTGACATTATATTGAGGGAGGATTCAGGTGAGGGTGGTGGGAATGTTAGAATAGACAAATAATGTAAGGCCTAAGAACCCACCAACTTATTAGGTTAGTCTAGATGGCCCAAAGGATGCTTCTTTCACTAAGACATCAAGAAATGCACTGGTGAGATGGAATATTGGATTCTTTAAAAAACTTGCAGCAGTTGATCTTTGTAAGATGGAGTTGATGATCGGATTTGTCACCATGGAACTGGGTTCCCTATTATCAATGGATATTATGAAATTAAATAAATGGTAGAGACAAAGTAAAAGTAGTTACTTTAATGGGCAGAAACATCAGAGGTGCAATCAGAGTGCCTTGGTCATTAGGAATCTTTGGTGTTGACTAAATGATATGATATTCCTTGGGTTAAGAAAGTTGGGCCACTAACAAGGATATTACTGGATAATAAAAAAAAAAAAAAAACCCAAGAACTTTTGAAGAGAAAACTGATGTCAGCCGCAGAAATGGAAAATTGTGGTCCATTACTCAGCTGCCAGATCAAATTAAATTCACAAACTCAGAGCCCACTGATTGAAAGGGAAGCCTGCAAGCCTTGATTAAGGATCTTGCAACACTTCTGAAAATATATACAATAAAATTTTTCAAATCCTACCCTCATAGAACCTGTGGCCATTTTCCAGGGTTACTGTGCATTGAGGAAATAGATGCTCAGATTTTCTGAATTCTCTTGTATAGGAGGTTTGATCTGTGGATCAAACCAGTGAACAGTGATCAAATCAGTGATCCTACCAATGGAAGGAACATAACTGAAAGGATTGGAAAAATACTGGACAGGGGAGTTTGGGGACAATGTATGTGAGTATTTTTGTCCCACACAGATGCCCTCTCTGAGAGCATTGATAGCAGAGTGGGCTCTAAACATCTAGGCAAACTGGCTGACTCATGCTCTGAATGTTAGTCATTGTCTGTCTTCACCCAACCCAGCCTTGATGCAATGGGTACATGAACAGAATGGCCGTGGTGTCAGGGATGGAGGTTGTCTTAGTCATCTAGTGCTGCTACAACAGAAAAACCACAAGTGGATGGTTTTAAGAAAGGGAAGTTTATTCCCTTACAGTAAAGTAGGCTAAAAGTCCAATTTCAGGGTGTCAGCTCCAGGGGAAGTCTTTCTTTCTCTCTTGGCCTTCTCATCAGTGTTCCCCCGGACTAGGAGCTTCTCGGCTCAGGGACCCGGGTCCAAAGGACATGCTCTGCTCCTGGCACTGCTTTCTTGATGGTATGAGGTCCCCCTGTCTCACTGCTCACTTCTGTCTTTTATATCTCAAGAGATTGCCTCAGGACACAATCCAGTCTTGTAGATCACAGCCTGCCTTAGTAACACAACTGCCACCCATCCTCCCTCATTAACATCATAGAGGCAGGTTTACAACATACAGGAAAATCACACAGTACCAGGAATCATGGCCTAGCCAAATTGATACACACATTTTTTGGGGGACATAATTCAAACCACGACAGAGGTTAAACATCTACACAGTAACATGGGCTTCCACTCACCAAGATTTATCTCGTTACTACCACTGCTGAAAGCACAGCCCACCACCATTTAGATCCTACCTATTTGAAAGGGAGCATCAGTTTGTCCTTACCAGAATGCATACCTGCTCTAGATACAGGTTTGCCTTCCCTGTCCTATATCTCTGCCAGGTCTATCCACCATGGCATTAGAGAATACCTAATTGAATGGCATGGTATATTCCATATAATATTTTATTGTATCAGGAAAGTTACAGCATAGGAATTATGACTGCATGACTATAGGATTCACTGTTCTTATCATACATACAATCAATTGCTCAGAAGAACCATCATAACAGAAAGGTAGAATTCATTTTTAAAGACTCATCTAAGACATCAACTTGTGCAAAATACCCTGTGGTTTGGAGCTCTGCTTCCAAGAATGCATTATTTACACTGAACTAGTGCCAATATATGATTCTGTGTGTCTAGAAACTAGAAAACATGGATCTGGGAACTAAGGAGTGAAAATAGGATTTCCCTTCTCTCCATAACGCTCAGTGACTCACTAGAGAGATTTTAGCTTCCCATCCTGACAACTTGGGTACAAGTTACCCATTTTAATTCTCAAGTGAACAAGCCTTCTATCAAGGGAATGGTTAGGGTGCCACTGAGTTTGAAGCTGCGAATATCACTTGGTCACTTCTCTTCTCATCCAGTAGACCAGTAGGCAAACCAAAGAGTTACTGTAATGGCAGAGATTGTAGTTGTTAACTGCCATTAGGTTGGCCCCTGACTCATGGTGACATCACACCAAAAGGAACAAAATGCTGCCCGGTTTTGATGATTGGTTGAGGATCAGACTGTTGTGATATTTTCATTGGTTATTTTTTGAAAGTAGCTTGCCAGGTCTTTCTTCCTAGGATGTCTTAGTCTGGAAGCTCTACTGAAACCTGTTCAGCATCATAGAAACACACAACTCTCCAATGACAGATAGAAGGTGGCTATGAGTGTGGTACATTGGCTGGGAATTGAACCCAGGTCTCCTGCATAGAAGGCGAAAATTCTACCACTGAACCACCACTGATAATTGATCCTAGTTTCCATGAGGAAATTGGGCTGCTGCTTCATAATTGTGACAGAGAGAAGTAATCTGCAACCCAAGAAATATTCTTGATGTTTTTTTGAACCTCCATACCCAGTGATAATTTTCATCAAGCAATGGCTACAGTCAGAGCCCAGCAAGGACAAAGCAATTAAGGGCTCAGACTCTTGAGAAATGAGAACCACCATCACTGCACCAGGCTATCAAAGCAGGCCAGCTGAAGTGTTGGCTGAGGATGAGTTTATTCAAGAATTACTGTTGGAAGAGACAGATGATGACCCACCAATCATGACTTGGGGATCAGCTGCAGCAACGAGGACTGTACCTTATGTCAATAACTCTCTTGCTGTCGTAGATTGCCACCACATTGAAGGAAACTCTGTTAGTCTTTGGAATTGAACTTTCCATATTAAGTTCACACAAAAACAAGGTTATTTATATTGTAGTATGAGATCTGGATGTAATGGAGAATGGAGGGTATGGATAATCTGAATGACGTAAGGTGTTAACTGTATACCTATTATGCACCTCTTCAGATCTTGTATTCCTCATTTGTCCTTTCTTCTACTTGCCATTATAGCAATTAGATCTGTATGGGCTCCGATAGACTTCAGATAGTCACCGTTTGTTGCAGCCACCTCTGCTTAAACGTCTTGCCTTTTGGTTCCATCTGGAATTATCTTTGTTGATGATGACATGTGGGAAATCACTCAGAGCTCAAATATGAAAAAATGGGAATTGCAGTGAATTAATTCCTCATAGGACAAAAATTTTGACCAATGTATGGAATCTCATGAATGTACCTTTCCCCTCTAGATGGGAAGTCTTTAGATACATTTTATATAGATTTGAAGCAGAGCGGGGAGGTCCTGATGGATCAAGCAACTGATTGCACTTACTGGCAACCAACTTGATACTGCCTTTTTGTGTTGTCTGTCTTTCCTTCCCTACCACACTCCTCTTGTCCTTAATTCTGTTCTCTGGAGTTGTGCTCCCTAATAAAGGAAAAGGAAATAATTCCTCTGGCTTAGGCTCTGCTTTTTAAGGAGTTCATGCTAAGAAAGATATTAACAGAAATTTCATAGAGAAAGGAATATAAAATGGATCTTAAAAATATGAAAAGACACTCCACCTCACTCATTTTTTATGTAGTATAAATTAAGATGAAATATGAAGCTTTTCATATAGATGAGATCAAGCATTTTGTTATACTCTGTATGATCAAGGGTGAAAGTAGAGAAATCTCACACCCACGCATTCCGTGTAGGAACAAATATTGATGCAAATTTTGCATTAGTAGGCTATCGCTACTATAATGCTACATAATAAACACCACCAAATTTTAGTGGCTTCCAACAATAAACAATTACTTTCATGCTCAGAGGTCTGTTAGTCTGCTGTAGTTTGGCTAATCTTGGCTGAATTTGGCAGGGGTTTAGGTGGACCAGGATGGACTCCAAGCTTTGAGTCAGTTTTAGGTCAGTTCTATGTGTCTTCATTCCAGGGCCCAGACTGAAAGAGCATCAGCTTCCTGAGGAATGCTCTTCTTATGGCAGAGTAGCAGAGTGCAAAAGAATTATGCAACGTTTCTTAAGGCCTCAGCCCAGAAATGGCACACAGAGACTTCTCACCATATCCTAATGTTCTAAGCAAGTCACTAAAGTCAATAAGCAAGTCACTAAGTCTAAGCAAGACTAAACTCAGTGAGGTGTGACCAGAAAGGGTTGGGAAGAGGAGTGAATATTTGCTGAATAATAATCCAATCTAATACAACTTCTATGATATATGATTGTTGAACAAAGGTATTTGCAATGACAGATCGCTCATCTGTCAGTTTGTCATATTGTGGTGACTTGAGTGTTTCTGTGATACTGGAAGCTTTGCCATTGGTATTTCTAATACCAGCAGGGTCACCCTTGGTGGACGGGTTGCAACTGAGCTTCCAGACTAAGACAGACTAGGAAGAAGGACCTGGCAGTCTACGTCTGAAAAAATTGGCTAGTGAAAGCCTTATCAACAGCAGCAGAGCATTGATATAGTGCCAGAAGATGAGCACCTCAGGGTGGAAGGCACTCAATATACGACTGGGGAAGAGCTGCCTCTTCAAAGTAGAGTCAACATTAATGACATAGATGGAGTCAAGCTTTCGGGAGCTTCATCTGTTGATGTGGCATGACTCAAAATCAAAAGAAACAGCTGTAAACATCCATTAATAATCAGAACATGGAATGTACAAAGTATGAATCTAGGAAAATTGGAAATAGTCAAAAATGAAATGGAACACATAAAGATCAATAGTCTCGGCATTAGTGAGCTGAAATGGACTGGTGTTGGCCATTTTGAATCAGACAATCATATTGTCTACTATGCCGGGAATGACAAATTGAAGAGGATTGGTGTCACTTTCTAAAAACCATCTGAGTTCAAATCTCTGAAAAAGAAAGACATTATTAATGAAAGCATATATTGAGAACTGTATCTTTGTGGCTATTAAAAATCTGCTTACACTTCAAAATCATCTAGAGCACTATTAAAAAATTCTAGTGCCTGAGCCCCAACCTAGACCAATTAAATACAAATATTTGAGAATAATTTTGAGCCTTGTTATTAAAGCAAACAAGCAAAAAATTTCTCCATCCAATTCTAATGTTCAGCCAGAGTTTAGAAACACTGACTTGAATAACATAGTTGCCTATATCATTTTTACCTTGATGTGTCTGTATCATTACTGGGATATGTAGTTGGTATTCAAGTTTCTGTTTCCCTGAGACCTGATGGATTTGTTTCAAGATGTGATAGATTGCATTACTTTACCACAATTCTCCCATTCCTACCTTCCCATGCCAGAGATTTCTCATTGGCAGAGTATACTTTTCACCATATTGACGTCAAGCCTTACATGACTTACTTCGACTAGTGGGATATATAAAGAAATGACAGTATTTTGATTGAAGATTTTAAGAGGCATGGCATGGGTCCACCAGGACTCTGGGGGCTTCCACCCTTCCCCATGAGAAGAACATGTTCCAGATATTCATTAATCTTTCAGTTAGAATCCAGGAATGAAGACATATGGAGGTAGACTTAGACATAATTCAATGTCTAGAGTTCAGCCTAGTCTAGCAAGCCAATACGAGTCCAGTCAATATCAGTCAAACTGCTAACCTACAGTATATGAGTATGAAATAAACGTTCTTGTTGTAACCCTCTGAGATCTTGGAGCTTTATTTTTAACCTAGCATTATTGCAGGAACGCAAACACACACAGAAACAACTAATAACCAAGTATTATTTGTAAACAATTTATGCATCATGCAATATTTAACAAATAATAGATGCTAAATAAGCATTTGTTAAATTAATCTTCTTTTATGTAGGACTCCTTTAAATTGTGATAATAAAAATAAAATAAAATTGGAAATCACCAGGTTTTAAATGGTATAGATCAAATTCAAATTTGCTGATGTGGAAAAAAAAAAAATGTGGTGGACCTTAGAGTGTAAAAAGATTGTATCTTCATGGTCTGCTAGTTATTTTGAGATTTATGAAAAAGACACTAGTGAGTACGCATAGAATTACTTTCTCCAGCAGTAAACCGGATCGTATGGGTTCACTAGATGGGTTTATGGTAAGCATCTCTCTGCTTAGTTAATATGTGTGTATAGGGGAATCAAACTGTGTTGATATGGAAATATTACTTGTACATCTGTAGTACTGTTAAAATTGTAAGTTAAGATTCAGAGAAAAATTCACTGTCATTTAGAAATCCATGGATTGAGTCAGTGAGAGTTCTTTTTTATCACTAGTGATTAGAAATTATTAGTAGTAATAAACAGCTAACATTTCTTGAACAATAACTGAGTCAAGGTGAAGAGTTAACGGGTAGAAATCTTTGAAATTCTATTTATTAACCCTTTGTGATATACTAGGAAGTTACAAAGATTTGTACAATCACAGAAATCTTTGAAAGAAAGAAAATCCTAGTTAGAAAGTAAAATATGTCTTAATATAAATTAAACTGTCTTTTTGAAGTTCTTTTTATCTTGTTAAAACATACTGTGATTCACTTTAGAAGTTTTTCCTTAGATCTCTTTAATGTAACCCTTTTCATTTCTCAAATCATTTTCTAAACTTCTTCCGTACAATAGTTATTAATTATTTTGTATCTGCTTTTTGATGATCCACCAGTTATTACTTGGGAATTTGTATACAAAAGTAGAGGTACTAAAGAAATTATACTTACATTATGGGTAAAGCAAGATGTAATTATATTGTCACTTCCTTGTATGTTGAGACTTCTCATAAGAATGCATTTGATAAATGTAAAAAAAAAAAAAAAACCAAAACGTTTTAAACTATGAAACTGTTCTTCATTAGTGCTATTTATAGCGAAGGTAAAAATAACATAGCAGAATAAAGTAAGAACTGCAGTACTCACATAAATTGCCTTTGGTGTCCAGGTGTCTTTGTGAAAAAAAGTAATAATTTTACAGTGTCTTGGAGACCAAATTGATGCTCCACAAATAATCCACAGTGTCACAAATGTCCTTAGTAAACCGCACCTCCCGATTGCAAAACCATCACGCTCAATACTGCAGAACGTCACTCTGTACTCACTGGCTTGCCAGAAGGTGCTAGCAGGATTTCCGCTATATCACCCCCACTCCACGAGATGGGATAAAGTAGACAGTTGAAATTAACTGTAAAGGAAGGCAGTAAGTAGGGTAGCACATATTCATCCCAGATATTTATTTGAATTTATGCTACATGTTGGCTAAATATTGCATTCCATGCATTTACTCAGCCCTGCTGCAGTTTTGGATGAGACTTTTAAAGGACATTAATTATGATGCTAAGATTATCCTTCAGTTAATAAATTGTGTCATATGGTTAAATATTATATCGCTATTTATTTTTTCATGTTTTCACGTCTTTTTTTATTTCACTTACATCTATGGGTTCAACACAAATCTATGGTAAATATATGCCAGACTTAGATTCCCACAAATATTTTAACAGCAGAGGAGTTATCTGTCTATGAGGAATATAGATTCGATGAGGAAAAAGTCATTAAGTTCAAAGGGGACAGCCAAGTCACCATTCAGCTGTAGGCATCCCAGGAGCAATATTACATAAGGAAATATTAGTGATGAAGTGTAACTTCTTTCAAGAAATAGCAGCCAGACTTCTCTGTCCTTTTGGTGAGATGGGAAATTCTAAAACTTTTGAGTCATGGGTTAGTTGACTAAAAAGACAACCTCAGGATTCCTGATGCAGTAAAGGTAATATATGAGGCAGAAAAACTGTAGTATCCAAGAAACTTCATGAGAATCAGTTGTGCTACTAAAAAATGGAAAAATCTAAGGCAGGAATTCACATGTAAGTAAAGACATAATGAACATTTTGAACAAAAAGGATGATTGGAAGGAAGAGATAACTGAAAGGATAAAAATGGAGAAATACGGTACTATTTATAGAAGTTCTACTACTTACGGGGCACTTACCACATGTATGTTGCAAGGTAATTTCTGAGGTTTGACTCTTCTTCGTCTTTTCAAAGATCTAGGGTCCCGTGCATAATTCCTCAAAAAAGGGATATGACAGCAGAAATCAAGGGGAAAAAAGCAGTTCTCCTTTCTTTTTGATTTCAAAAGCCTCAACAAAAAGACTAGTCAGATATAGTCATGGTATTGCCAAAAGATATGGGATAAAACAGCATGAGGTGAGAGAACCACCACTCCCCTCACCTTCCTCCTTTCCACAATATCTCATTTCCCTGAGATTATGGTAGAGATAAGGAGCCCCGGTGGTGCTCAGCTGCTAAGTGAAAGGTTGGTGGTTTGAACCCAGAGACTCTGGGAGAGAAAAGACCTAGTGATCTGCTCCTGTAAGGATTGTCACTGAGTTAGAATCTACAGGAGGGCACACAAAAACAGACATGATTGAGATAAGAAATAAAGGAGTTAAAGTGTAAGAGATGAGAAATTAGATACTTTTGGCTTCCAGAGAAAGTAGTATACTCCCTGCACTCTGGACTGAGCCTGGGAAGGAAGCAGCATCCCATATAAATTTATGAAATCTAGCAGCAAAAGAAGGAGCTCTGGTGGCTCAGTGGCTAAGCGCTTGACTGCTAACTGAAAGGTCAGCACTTTGAACCCATCAACTGCTCCATGGGAGAAAGATCTGGCAGTTTGCTTGCTTAAAGATTTACAGCCTAAGAAACTCCATGGGCCAGTTCTACTCTGTCCTATAGGGTAGCTGTGAGTCAGAATCGACTGACAGTGCACAACAGTCAGACAAAAACACAGTATAGGGCAAAAATGAATGCATGTTGTACTTAGGTGATGGGGCCTTGATGGGGCCTTATTTTTATTAGTTGCCCAGTGAGTAGATTCTGATTCATTGTGATCCTATGCATGCAGAGTAGACCTGCTCCGTAGGGTTTTCAAGGTTGTGATCTTTCAGAAACAGATTGCCAGGCTTGTCTTTTAAGGTGCCTGTAGGTGTGTTCGAACTGCCAACCTTTGGACTAGCAGTCAAGTGCTTAACTGTTTGTGCCACCCAGGAACTCTTAGAACATCTCATTAGATAAAAATAGCAGGATGGTGAATATTGTTTATAACATTCTACCTTCCAAATAATGGAGGAATTTTAACACTTATGGATTCAAATGATTATTTTATATAGTTTCTTTCTTTTTTTTAATTTAGATTTCCTACCTGACTACTCATTAATAACATATTTTTCAAAAAACTTCGGACATATTTATATTAGCTGCGTGAAATCTTTGCTAAATCCAATGTATGAGCCCACATGTGGTACATTTTTATTGACTGCCTTTTTCTTGCTGAAAATGGGTCACACTTCCTTTTTTAATGCCTCATATTTTTATTTAAAAACTTGACATTGTAGATAATATATTATAGTGACTCTGGAATTTGTTTTGTTCTTCAGATAATTTTGTTGTTTTTTTCCTATTAGGAAGTTGACTTGCCCGGAGTCAAACTGCCTCCCTCCAGTGTGCAGCCCCTAATGTAACTGTAAAACTTATGGCTCTCTAGCTGCTGTTTTATTCATTTGATCCCTGGGAGTCTCTCCTGTGCCTATGTAGTTGAGCAATTAGTGATTTAAGTACAGTTTATACTCTGACCTTGGGTCTGTTTCCATGGTCCCTTTATCTCCGGGTTCCCTCCACTCAATTTCCGGTTGGCTTAAGCCAGCAAGGCTTCCACATTTTCCAGTCTAAGTACTACAATGGTTGGGGTCAGACTCTGGGCAGGTTGAGGAACAAGCTTGCTCCCATATGCAGAAAAGTCACAAATCTCATAAGAGCAGTTCTATCATCCAGGGGTATTCCAGGGGTTGCTTTCTCACTGCAATTGTTACTGCAATGGGGGGTCTGAGCCACCTGCCGCAGAAACCAATATTGAGACGGGGTGAGGTGAGCAGCAAAAGTGTTTTATTGTATATCGATATACAGGAGACAGAGGGGAATGAGCTCCCCTAAAAGACCTGTCTCCCCACTGGAGACTGGCTGAAAGTTTTTATATGGACAGGATTATAGTTTCTCTTTTGGTGATTACATTCTGCACTCACCAGATGATCTAACTTCTTACTGGCAATCTTTGAAGGTCATCTGGCACTGTTATTGTCACATCGCAGATGAATTAATTCTAGTCCTTGAAGGTTATCAGTTTGTTCTGCCACCCTCCAAGAAGAAACTTTTGTTAATCTTACTGGAATAGGAGGAGGGAGAAAGAATAACAAAAAAGAAAATATCATGGGAAAGCAAGAGGGAGGATAGGAGGAAAATAAATCAAAATCATAGGAGCATGCAAAAGTGAACTATGCAAGCTAGGCATTAACAACACCACAATACCCAGGAAGCTAGGCCTATACTGCTGGCAATAAACAACAAATGTGAAATTTCCACGCAGCCCCTTTCAGAATCCCTGGGGTTACCCCAGAACATAGATAACCCTTGGGAAGAGATTTGGCTAAACTTTAAGCTTAGTTTTTGCATATCAACCCCTCTATGAATGCCTTGCTTCCAGAATTTTCCTTTCAAATTTCCAGTTATTCTGCTGTTCTGAACTCAGGCATCGGCCATTGCAAGCCAATAGGCAGTGCTTTTCTGCTGTCAGTGCTGGGACAGTTGGAGAGTGCCCTGAGCCAGTAATACTGCCAACCCGTGGTCCTTACCTAATGTAGTAGCAGTCTTACAAATGTAGAAATTGTTAAATACATACACACAAAAAATACTAATTTTATGTTTTTTACCTGTAACATTATAGCTATTTTTAAATTGGAATTAAAAATAATGCAGTGAATTTGGTTGTTAAAATTACCTTTTATGTGCTCGCGTATTTCAAATCTTCTAGTGTCAGGAGGCTATTATCTAGTGCTTAGTGTGGATCCTGGGGTGCCAGAGGGAGAAAATATGGCAATGTCACTAAAAACAAGGATTTCTAGCCTAAAAGAAAAGAGTAAAAAAAAAAAAGAAAAAAATTAACACAAAACACAATAATCTTAAATTTGAGTTGGAGATAACATTGTGAAATTTCAATTTTTTAATTGAATATATGTATTTACCAGTTCTATGAACTGAAGAATCATAGGAGCAATAACAATGTAACCCAGCAGCAATAAGGGTCTTAACACCCAAATTTTGTTTCTAAATATTATTTCCCAGGGCTTCATGGAAAGTTCTGATAGTCGAGGCTGGAATAATCCATTATTCCAGAAAGCAAGGAAGGTTTGAAAGACTAATGAGTTATATCTGAAGAAACTAAAGCAAATTTGATGGGATCTCCATTGACTTGAGATGATTTAACCATGAAAACAAATGATAACTGCAATTCTTTGAAATGTTGCAAACATATAAGAATCCACAGGTTTATAATAATACTGGGAAAACAAAAGACAAAGAAAAGCTTATTGGATATTTCTAGGCCACTGGTTCAAATCACCTTCTGTGGTGTCTTTTGATTTTCTTTTGTAACTTCTGTTAAATCCTATCATTGTTTACTGCATCATGTATTGTAATTAGATACCTGCAAATCTCTCTTTTTATTATATTGTGAGATCCTGCAGAGAGGGAACATGTCTTAGTCATTATTGCATACCCAGTGACTAAAGTAATGCCTAATGTGGAGTAAGTTCTCAAAAATGGGGTGATCAAAGCCAACAGACAATTGATAGAGGTTAGAAACAGTCTCTAAAGCATGAATATTGTCACTCTTTACTAATTTACATGGAAAAAAATCTGTTGTGGCAGGTTTATGCCTCTGCTAGTTCCTCCATGTACAGAAAAAAAGGCCATAAAAGGAATAAACTTACAGACTCTTTTCTAGATTCCAGTGAGACCACTCATATTTAGATTGAAATGCTCCGAGGGCTTCTGTAGCATTAAAAAGAGAAGCCCCCTAGACTTCTATCTCAAAACTGTTACATTTCCAACGAGTTTTGGCTCTACCCTTGCCATTGAAGCCTTTTATTTCTTCCTTTACCTCTTCACTTTATTTACTTCCTGTTTGGCTTTTCAGCACCTCTTCGTAATCTCTACCATTACCCTTAGTCCCCCAGTTTGAGATCTCAGCCTTTCTCTCTGGCCAGCCCTATTTAATTTGCTTGTCATTCACCCCTTTTCCCTCTACTGGATCTTCCATTCTGTTCTGTGGATAACACCTCTTTGTAAATAGAAAGATGTTTCAACTAGCAATTCCTTCTTTTTGAGGCATTCAAATCCAGATTTTCAGGAACTACAATGGAGACACAATCATCAGGTGACCGAGATTACATTTTGAACTCTCCACCTCACAGAGAACTGTCTACATTTTAAAGCAAAAAATAAAAAAAAGCAAAACAAGCAAACAAACAAAATTACTTTTTCTAGCTTCAAGGGGCTACTAGCAAGTTACCACTTACTATTCCCTCCTCACAGCACAGGGTATGTTAGTCCAAATGTGGGAACCTTGGTCTAGGTCCTAGTGTTTGCCCTTAAATGCATGCCCCTCAAATTTTGGCAGCTCTTTTGAAAATCCTGACAGCAATGGTTAATTTTATGTGTTAACTTGGCTAGGTTATGGTTCACAATGTTCTGGTCAAACACAAGTCTAGATATTGTTGTGGAGTTATTTTGTAGATGTGATTAACATTTAAATCACTTGGCCTTAAGCATAAGCAAAGCAGATTATCCTTGATAATGTGTATGGGCCTCAGCCAAACAGTTGCAGACCTTAGAGCAAAACCTGAAGTTTCCCAGAGAAGAAGGAATTCTGCCTCAAGACCATAGCATAGAAACCCTGCCTGAGTTTCCTGTATCCCAGCCTGCCCTACAAATTTCAGGCATGACAACCCCCACAATCATGTGAGCCTATTCCTTAAAACACACAGACACACACAGACACACACAGACACAGACACGCACACACACACATAATTGGTTCTGTTTCTCTGGAGAACTGATACTGACTTTTGCCCAACACATCTTGGCTCTTGAAACATAGGTTGAAAACTAGATCTAAATGACAACCCTGGGATAACATAAGGAAGCAAATCAAATATTCCTGAATTCCATACTGAATGGACTTGTATAACTACATAAAGAGGAAGAAAAAAAACCCATTTCCATCTAGTCGATTCCTACTCATAGTGACTCTATTAAGAGAAGTGGATAGGAACTTTCCCATTTACTGAACCCTGACTAGGATCGGGACACATATCTTAAGGGTGGAACTTAAAAGCTAAGAGCAAAGTCTCAGATAAGAAAAGTACTTGTTCTTAATACAACTCTATCATTTGCTAACTTTGTGACTCTGGTAAGTTACTATGACTTCATTGAGCCTCAGTATCCTCATGTGTAAATGCTGATAGTTATAATCCCTCACGGGACTATTAAAGGACCAAATGACACATGGTAAATATGGATATTTTTGTTAAATTAAATTTTCATGAGAGTAAAAACTGCATTTACTTACCCAAATAAACTGTTAGATGGCAAGCATAAGACTGGTTCTTATCTTGTGTTTTATAATTATCATGGTACAAAGCGGGAGTGAAAATGAAATCTGAATAAACTCAAATTCTAAATAGACAGTTTATAATTGCTTATAGTACAACCTACTAATCTCTCTAATCCCTGAATGTCCTCACATGGCACAAAGAATGTAATATCTACATAATTTAGATTTCATTTACTTTATGTTTGCTTGTTATTCCCGTATATGGTTCACCATGAGAATGTAAAATTTATTAAGTGAGGGCTATGGAGTCAGCCTCACAGAGGTCTGTTTAGATGATGACAACTTCACAACTGCAATGTTATTTTGTGCAGTGAAAAACAATTTCTTGAATATGAAGAAAAATGTAAATGACTCCTGTAAAGAAATTAAACTAATGTTAAGTACTAGAACACAGTTGTTTTGTGTGCCGTACCTATGCAACCATGCCATTAAATTCAAATCTCTAATTAACTGACTTCTGTTTCTTGTTCAACTTTGAAATGATTCATTGAAGTCATTTGCAGAAACAAGTACACTTATGAGAAAAAAAATATATTCCTGACCTTTTCTCCCTGTGTATTTTTTCCTACCTTATTACTTTTTAACACTGACTGACTGGCTAACACAATGATTCAGAATTAAGACATATCTGAAGCTCCAAAGGCCATCTGTCTTATTTCTCAGCTTTAGATCCTGTATCAACAAAAGATTCTGTAATAAAATAAGGAATACTAAATAATATTAAGTCATGAAAACAGGTTGCTGAAACTTGTGGAAGATAGTCTAATTAATTTTACAAAAAAAGTGGATGAACTTGTTTTGGTCTGACCAAGAAGCTCAGCTTCTATTTATCAGGAAATGTTAACATTTCAATTTAATTAAACAAATATTGACTGAGCATCTACCTATGAGAGAGGTAGCTGTTTTGCAATAGATTAAAAACAAAACAAAAAAGGCTTTGAATAAGATAGAATTTACTCGAATTCTAATTTTAAATTAACTAACTTCGACAGTTAATCTCTCTGAATTCCATTTTGTTTATCAATAAAGGTCATTATAATAAGACCAACACCCTGGTTGAAAACTGAAATAAAAATTGCTTATATATATGTACCACTATGGTATATTTATTATAATATCTACATAATAAATGATAAAAATATGTATTACTTTTCATGGATACCCAACATCTTAGAATATGCTTTCTATGTATTTTCAATTTCCCACATTATGTGGTCCACATGCTATGATAGGAGCAAACAAATTTCAGTTCTTAGACACTTGAACCTAAGGATGGACGTATGGCCTAGGATCCTGCAATAAGATAACTTCAAGGGAGACTTGGATACAGATGTGAACAAAGTGAGGATGTAATCTCACATGGGGGTTTTTGATGTGGCAGAGGTGAAACTTTTGCATCCAAATCTGAGCATCCACATTGCTGAGTGATGAGAGCAATGTTTCCTCTATAGCTCTCCATGGTGTGATAAGGTTTTGTCTTGGCTGCTTAGCTTCAGAGCTTGGCTTTCTGAGCTACCTAAATTCCTTCAAGAAATTCATCTTTTGCTTAAACTAGCCACAGTTAATCTGTTGTTTACAATGACTAACCATGCTATGAGTCGGAATCGACTCGACGGCAATGGGTTTGGTTTTTGGAACCATAACTGACACATGCTATAAAAGGTCCGATTTTGGCCCTGAACTTTGATACTCTATGAACTGACCCAAACCCAGCAGTACCAACATCAGCTGGAAGATTATTAGAAATGAAGACTATCCAAGCCAACTGGATCAGATCCACAGTCAGAACCCAAGATCCCTAGGAAATTCATGTGCATATGAAAGTTGCGATGCACTGATCTAGAAGACAGATATTCAGAATTTTAAGACACAGTCATCTGGTATATTTGACTTTATTTCAAAGATTTAGAAAGTAATACTACTAATAGTTTTCCAATAGTCTGGAGACAATCACAAGAAGTTATAGTACCATCTATGAAAAAAAATGTTAGAAGATCTCAGTACTGTCTACCAAAGAAAAGTATATGCTAAATCTAGAGTAAGGCCTTATGTGTTATTATCAAAGGAGAGGAATTTTATTCCTTTAATAGCACTTAGTCTCCTCAATTGGTGAAGTCTCTTTTGTTTAACATTAAAAAGTTCTTTGCTTATGAATTTATGAAATGAACATTATTGTTAGGTGCTGTGGAGTTGGCTCTGCTCATAGCTACCTTATGAAAATTTGCCTGGTCCAACTCCATCTTGATGATCATTGGTATATTTGAGTCTGTTGTTTTGGCTGTTGTGTTAGCCCATCTCATTGAGGGTTTCCTTCCTTTCAACGACTCTCTACCAACCATGATGGCCTTTTCTAGCAGTTGATCTTTTCTGAGACTTGATGAGGTGACCAGTGTTGATGAGCTGAAGTCTCATCATCCTCACTTCTAAGAAGCATTCTGGTTGTATTTTTTCTAAGACTGATTTGTTTGCTTGTTTGTTTTTTGACAGTCCTTATCCAAGGTATAGAATGAAGATCAAAGAAATTTATTGTGTTCACGCCTTAATACAGGACCAATAATCTCATAAATATTTTAAATGAGTAATGCCACAAGCAAATATATGAATATACTTACATTTGTGTGAAACCATCAATAAAAAAGCCCCCTTGAAAACTAGACAAAATAATTTAATAGATGCAAAACAGTGAACTGAGGAGATAGCTATTTTTTAAATAAACAACTCTTTACTGCTTTATGTTCTTGCATGAATATTAATACCAGATCATTTTTGAGGCACATGATACATAAAAGGATGTTAAAATATTTTTGTTAAAAAACAAATAATATTTTTTGTTTCTTTTCCCAAAGAGTTCAAATTAAAATAAACTGACATTATGTCAGAATGGATTACAACAAACCAGGATAGTCAACTAACTGCACCCTTGCTGGAAAAACAAACACAAAACAAGCACACAAGCAAATCAACACTAAAAATGTAGGCTACATTGTCCATTATGATGGGAGTTTTAGCCTGGTTTCTTAATGTTCATGTTAACAAAAATCAATAAGAACACTCTTACTGATCCTGAAGTGGAATGAGTGAAATGAACAGGCAAAATGAATATAAATATCTAGCGAGTTTGTTGTCTGAGAAGGATAGAACACTCTCCAAATCAAATGATTTTATTGAGATTACTAGTGATTCCAAAATACCCTTTCTCAACACAAGGAGATACACACACACTTAGATATCCATGTCTTCCTTTACATCTAGAAAGATTTTCAATCTTTTAGTGCTTCATGTTGGAGCCCTCGTGGTGCAGTGGTTAAGTGCTCAGCTGCTAACCAAAAGGTTGACAGTTCGAACTCACCAGTCCCTACTTGGAAACTCTATGGGGCCATTCTACTCTGTCCTATAGGGTCACTATAAGTCAGAATCAACTTGATGGTAATAAGTTTTTTTTTTCTTTTTCTTTTTTTTTT
This sequence comes from Dugong dugon, assembly GCA_030035585.1. NCBI lineage: Eukaryota > Metazoa > Chordata > Mammalia > Sirenia > Dugongidae > Dugong > Dugong dugon. The sequence continues at coordinate 14,865,548 of CM057465.1, forward strand.
TAGAGTGCTTAATATTAAAATGTAAACAGCTCTGTAATCAGTTATTAGTATGTTACAACAACTCCTTTTAGGAATGGGCCGGGAGGAGAGGTACTAGGGAAAAAGGGATGTCTCAACATCATCCTTTCTGAGTTTTATATCATGGTATTTATGATGTATTATGACATTGCATGAAGTTAGCATCTGCTTCGTTTCCTCTCCAACCTCCCAATCACAGCCCTTGATGCTGATGTGATGTTGAAAACTTAACTGTATAGCCATGATCATTACTTAATATGAGTGTTTGGAGCAAAAATGGGGTGGGGGGAAGACATTTCCTGTCCTAAGTCTGAGTCAGACCCAGGAGGAAAATTCACAAGAAGAACTTTGTTAGCTTCAAGATTTTCTAGAGAATCTAGTCTGCTAAAACATAGCATGGCTTCACAAATTTAGCCCAAGTAATTGTAATTGGGCCAAATTCATTTACACACTAAGTCCTTTATCTCTCTACTCCAAAAAGAAGTAATTCAATTAGTCTCTAAGTAGCTGTGTAGCTGCACGACTTTGAAGGAAAGCATTGAGTTTCTTAGCTAAAATCTGAAATAGCATTCTATAATAGCTTAAATGTTTTAGTGGTCCCAAGAATAACAGAGGAGAAATTTAGGAAGAGATTTCCTTGGCATAATTAGATGAGTTTGAGGTTAATTTTACCAGCTGATCCTTAGTTCCACAAAATAAGCTATTCTTTAATACTGGTATGTTCTAGTGTCTTTGTTGATTTTTTATTCATTGGATTAATTATGTTAAATCCATTTTTACTCCTTACTTTGCATTATTTTAGAAAGTGGGGCAAGGAACAATTCTTTAACTTTTATATTTCATTCTGTCAAATATTATCGTAATTTGAATGCAAAGAATTGCAAGTTAATATGGAACTGGAAGCAAAGGAAAAATGTCCTCTGAAATTTTTCAATCCTGCCACTTCCTTTCCTAAGCCTTTTCTGTTCTTGGCTGTCTAGGAGAGTTGTGAAAAAAAATTAGGATTATGAACATGTTTTGTAAATCAAACTAACATATATATCACTTTATATTACATTGTATTACATTATATTACATTATAAACAGCCCTGGTGGACAGTGGTTAAAGCACTTGGCTGATAATTGAAAGGTTGGCAATTCAAACCCACCAGCCCTTCTGAGGAAGAAAGATGTGGCAGTCTGCTTTCATAAAGATTATAGCCTTGGAAATCCTATGGGGCAGTTCTACTCTGTCCTGTAGGGTCACTATGAGTCAGAATTGACTTGACAGCAATGTGTATATTATATTTTACAGGGATACTGCAAAAATGGCTTAAAGATGGTGTCTGACCTTCTCCAACCCCACAAGGGAGAAGGAGAACTAAGATCAACAGCCCAAGGCTGACTCCCACAAGGCAGAGACCAGACAAGCCTCTTTCTCTACCGCCTTTATCAATTGGGGCACCAACTGTTCCTCCCACAGCACTCTCTACTTCTCTGCTGGGTTTGATAATTCAGTGCAGTGGCCACACAGAACTCAAAGATCATACTCACAATTATGGGGTTTATTATGGAATTAATAGTTACAATTCAGGCTTAAGAACGCTCAGAATATAGTTCTTCCATCAGGATACCTCTTCCCAGCTGTGCTCTCAGGAATGCCCCTCCCTGGCCCTCAGTCTCTGCCCAGAGGCACTCAGCTTCCTCTCTTCCTGAGCTGGAAAGCCCACCATGTTGTCTCTTGCTGTTGGGTCTCTGCTGCTGGGTCTCTGCTGCTGGTCTCTCCTTCCTTGGTGGTGGACTCCTCCCCTCTGCTCTGGAATTGGCTCTTTTTTAAGGCAAAACTGACAAATCCCCTTGGTAGGCCACAATTATCCTACCACACAATCACTTGGGTAAGGGTTAGAAGACCATGGCTAGAAAGGCCACACACAAAATTAATTGATCCACCACAGATACCTAGATATTAATGTGCTAAAATTACAATATTTCCTAACTTTTTAACTCATACAAACTTTTATACTGTTAGCCTTTCCTTTCCTCTCTCCCACATATTTTCTAAAAAAGTTGGCAACTGTCTTTCCCTCTACTCCAATTCACTAATCAAGCACCTGGAACTGTTTCAGTGCAGAATGTTTTTTATATTTTCAAAAATATTTTGTATGTTCCTTATGTTTTCTGTAAATCTTCAGCAATAATCTTGATTAAAAAAGTTTTATTAGTATAAGGCAATCACATTTTGTGCCAAATATGCCTTGCCAAAGTCTTTGCATAATTTAAATCTCTTGCAATTCAAGACAGATCATGACAAAAATAGTGACTATTGTTGTCGAGTAGTATATAGAATAGTGTGTCTGACATTAACATATGCATAATTTACAATTCCTTCATGAGTCCTCAGCTTTGGAATTACACTAACTTTGAAAATTTTTACATTATGGGGATTCTTATTATTTTAAACTTTGTTGATCAAGTGAGATTTATTAACATATTATATCATTTTTCAAACTTGTAAAAATATGACATCGTTAAAATAATATTCAAGTGTGATATGATAAATAAATAAAATAAATATATATTTGATTATTTGAATAAGGTTCCTTTTTACAACCAAAATCATGATAGCATAAAACTATCCCACAAGCTTCTATTCTTGTTATGACGGAATACTTAGTAACAGACTAGCTCTTCTGCTACAAACAACTATAAGATTCACAAAAATTTATGAAACAACTTGTGGTAGACAGAATAGTGACCTACTGAAGATCTATACCCTGATCCCCAAAATCTGTGACTATGTTACCTTACGTGAGAAAAGGGAGTTTGCAGATGTGAATAAGGCTACGTACTTTGAGACGGGAGGTTATCTTGGATTATCTGAGTGGGACCAAATTTATCACATAAATCCTTAAAACTGGAGAACCTTCCTAGGCTGGGTCAGTGAGATAAGGTAGAAGAAGAAGAGAGAGAGATGTCATGTGTGAAGCACTTGCCCAATTACTGCTGGCTCTGAAGATGGAGGAAAGGGGCTATGAACCAAGGAATGTTAGCCACTTCTAAAAATGTTGGAAAAGGCAAGGGAATAGATTCTCCTCTAGACTTTTAAAAGGAACACAAAAAGGAACACAGCCATGCTGACACCTTGATTGTAGCCCACTGAGACCCTTTGGACCTATAGAACTATATGATAATAAATTTGCATTATTTAAACCAATAAGTTGGTGATAACTTGTTAACACAGTAACAGAATACTAATACAGATTTTGGTGCTTGGAAGTGAGGTGGTATTGAAAAAAAATACCTAAAATATGGAAGTAGTTTTGGAATCAGGCAGTGGGCAGAGGTTAGAATGATACTGAGGAATATGATTAAAAAAAAAAAAAGGTAGAGTGCCTTGACTGTTATGCTGTTAATAGACACATGGATATTAAAGTGAGGACTCAAAAGGAAATGAGGACCATGGTAGAGAAAACCTATATTATCTTAGTGAAAGCCTAAATCGCCATGAACTATTATTAGATATATGGACATTAAAGACGCTTTTGTAAAGGGAGCAAGGAACATATTGTTAGGAGCTGGAGGAGAGTCCCTATGCCTGTCTCACTATGTTGCACAACAGCAGAAAGCTTAGCACAGTTATGTTCTGCATTTATGTGGAAAGCAGAATTTGTAAGCAGTGAACTTGGGTATTCAGCCGAGAAGATTGCCAAGAAAGTGTGTCTTGATGCTTAAGGTAAAATGCAAGAGGACAAAAATAAATTGAGAAAAGAAATGTTAAACAAAAAGAAACCAGGACTTGATGATTGAGAAATTCTCAGCCCATCCAGGTTTGCAAGAGGTGCCAAATTAAAAGATTCACTTTCACAAAAAAGTGTCCTAGAAAAAAAGTTAAGGGTGTGGTGGTTCAAGCTTTTGGTAATAACTCTAAAAAATTAAAAGTCAGAATACTCAGTTACACAAACATCTCTTTCACAAGATTAATGGTGTGACTCATAGATTGCCTCAGCCATCTCAGCAGAAGCCAAAGATAGAGAGGGGATGATCTATGAGAAATCTGTGGATGAGCCTCTTATTTATTATACTTAATGCCCACGACATACGTGGGAGAGCTACCAAGTTTTTGGAAAGTTAATATCATCAGAAACACTAACATTATCATCTTAGACAGAAAGGGACAGAGAGAATAGTAAATAAAAGAAGGCTCCTAAATCCTCCAAAATTCTAGAGGGACAAAAGAGGATGAAGAAAAATACTCAAATGAAAACACATGCTAACTTAACTGGAAAAGGAAGGGTGTCATAGAGAGCAGAGCTATGTGTCCAGAGAGGAGAGATCTATGCCTAGATAATGAACCCATAGATCCACAAGATTATTCCCAACCTTTAAAACCTAGTGGCATTTGCCTGCCTAGGTTTTGAAATTACTTGGGACCAGTGACTTTTTTTTCCTTACATTTTCTTCTTTTTTGAACTAGAATGTCTATAATGGATAGTTTATGCTTGTCCCACCATTGTATTTTGTGAGACAATAACTTATTTCTTTAGATTCATGGGTCCAAAGATGGAGAAGAATTGTAACCCAGGATGAAACATACTCAAACTCTTATCCATATCTAATTTAGATAATGTAGATAATGAGAATTGGGACTTTGAATTATTTAGATTTAGATGTGATTTGGGGCTTGCTTTAATGCTGTAATGAATGAGACTTTAATGGACCTTGGAATGAGGTGAATGTATTTTCATATGATATAGATGCATATCTTTGAGGAACAGAGTGTGGATGTGATATACAGAATAATGGTCTTGAAATATGTCCTTGCTTTAATCCCTGGAACATGTGAATATTTTACAGTATATGATAAAAGGGACTTTTCATATGTAATTAAGGGTATGAGTACAGATGATTAAGGGTAATTTAAGAAGGATGATTATCCTGGATTATCTGGCTGGGCCCAATCTAATCATGTGAGTCCTTAAACGTGGAGAACCTTTTCCTGACGGGTCAGAGTGATGATACAGAGGTAGAAGAAACAGATGTGAGTATTTGACCTATCATTTCTGGATTTGAAGGCAGAGGAAGTGTCTATGAGCCAGAAATTGTGAGTGTCCTCTAAAAGCTGGAAAAGGCAAGGAAATGAATTCTCCACTAGATCTCCGGGAAGTAATGCAGCCCTGCTGACATCTTAATTTTAGCCCAGTGACATCTGTGTTGGATTTTTGATCTACAGAACTGTAAGATGATAAAATTGTATTGTTTAAGCAATTAATAAGAAAAAGTATTTTCAGCCATTGGACAACAAGCAGCTCATTGCAGTAACTTCTGATAGAAGGGAAACACACAAAATGAGGCCCACGATCTTCTAGGCTTTCTGTCTGAGAGCAATTTGAAAACTGTAGACCATAGATGTAGACTCAAGCAGAGCACAATTGTCTTGTTGAGCTGAGTAAGCTGAGTTCAGTGTTTGGAGCTACTGAGATAGTCAGAGCAAGGTATCATAGAAAACCAAGATGCTCAAAGAAATCTGATCCAGAAATCTGCATGAGGTCCCTTAAGTCTTTGGTGAATTACTAAATTGGGCATGCGCAGGTTGAAAATCCACGAGACCTGGCACAGAACAACTACTAAGGGGTTATGCTCTAAATACAAGTTCTGGAGGTCATAAAATTCTGAACACATCAGATTTATGACTAGTCAAAGTAAAGAGACATCACTGAAGAGTCAATATTCAATAGAAATATTAGAAAGGCAACACATTAGGAGAAGGACTACTCTAACATTAGAATTAAGATTACTCTACATGTGCCCTAAAAAGCTTAAAAACAGGACTTAGAAGTACAAATTTACATTACTAGTAAATTAGCAGGTGCTTATCAGAACAAACTCAACACTTTTTATAGAAAAATATCAAAATACAGACTCTCAACAACACAACACCTATGATATTTAGCATAAAATAAAATAAAAACTTACTTGATATGTGGAGCAGGAGAATGTCACTCATAACAGGGAAAAACATCAATCAATTAAAACAGACACAGATACAGCACAGATGTTCGAATTAGCAGACAAAAACTTTAAAAGAGTTATTCTAAAAATATTCATGAATTTAATGGAAAGGATGGGCACAATGAGTAAATAGATTAGGAATATCAATTGAGAAATGAAACTATTTAAAAAAAAATCAAGCAATTAAGTGGAAATGTTAGAATTGAGAAAAATCAGTATCTAAAAAAAAAAAAAAAAAAAGTAGCCTGATGAGCTTAATAGCAAATTAGAAAATGCAGAAGAAAAGATCAGTGATCTTGAAGACAGGGAAATAGGAGGTATCAAAACTAAAACACAGAGAGAAAGAAGGCTAAAACACTGAACCAAGTCTCAGTGATCTTTTGGACAATACGAAGTGTTATAACATAATTAATTGAAATCCTAGAAGGAGAAGAGGAATTGGGGCAGAAAAACATTTTAAAAATGCAGAAAAATTTTCAAATTTGTGGAAATTTTTCAATGCTAATATCTAAGAAGTTCAAAGTCCCCAAGCATTATAAACAACATCAACATGCGTTACAGAGTAGAACTACTCTATAGGGTTTTCTTGGCTGTAATCTTCACAGAAGCAGATTACCAGGCCTTTTCTCTGCAGCACTGCTGGGTGGGTTGGAATTGCCAACCTTTAGGTTAATATCCAAGAGCAAACCATTTGCACCACCCAGGGGCCAAAACGTCAATGTTGCTGTTGTTACTTACCATTGAGTCGATTCTGACTCATGGAGAAGTAGAGGAAATGAAATGGAATAGAAAAAAAAAGTTAAAAAGTATAGTTAAAATAGTTTTAAAAATAATTAAAAACAGTTTTAAAAAGTAAAAAGATAAAAATAAAACAAAACAAATAAACAAATTCCAGATAGACCAAAGAGAAAACAAATGGCTATTTTTAATACTTAAACCTAACCACATGGATAAGGTACAACTTTTTGTGACACTTGTATCTGTGACAGGACCAGGTCTGAGGCATGGAGAATTTGTTTCAGTCTCTTAACAGTCAAAAAATCCTTTGGAGTACAGTGACAATGAAATTTGTTTGCCATAGCTCTCCTTGTGTTGTGTCTCTAAAAGGTACATGTGCTTTCTTGTAATGTGGTTTCCTGAAGATAAACTGCTAGGCACCAATCCAGAGCACTGAATAAATAAACAAGAGGTATTCTGTGGGTTTATGGTTTCAGCTCCTTCTTGTTATTCTGAAGCTTGTATAATTTATTAATAGCAAGAGCTATAAATATCTGCGTATAAAAGTAACTGCTTAGACTGCAGTGTATAAATGGGCTGAACTCCTCCACCATCATGAGTTGTCAGACTCAATAGACTCACTTCACGTAAGTGTTAACACTAGGCTCACTAGTACGTTAAAATGGACAAAAGAAACACAGGGTGTCATATGAGGGAGAAGTCAAAAGCTTATCTGCCTACACAACTGGGATTATCCTTCATATGTTAGTTTTATAGTAATTGACATCTTTTGTTGCATTATATTGAGGAAATATCATTAAAAACAAAACTTCCTGCCAAATTAAACCCTCCACAAAGGTTGAAGAGAGAAAAAAATGTATATATTTATATATACATATTCATACATACATATATATATATATATATATATATATATATATAAAATAAGCATTAAGCTAGAATGGGATGGCCATTGCAAGCAATCCACTAAAGGGATTGCAGGTGGAAAGAAATCTATGTCTCTATAATAACCCTTTCATATAGTCAAACAGATGCAACACATTGCATGTATGTTCTAAAGATAAACAACTAGTTCTTGGGAGGATTTGACAGTACTATTTGTCATAATAAATTCACCTGATACTGGGGTGGCCATTTGCATTTGTTAATTGCCTTTCTCCAAAGGAAAAATAAATGTCTCGTATATTTATGGAAAGAGATTTGAAACTCAGAGCCAAGTGACCTCTGAAGTTAGACTCTTACCCTTCCACTGAAACTGGGAGAAAGAGGTGCTATCTTCTTAGCTGATTATATTTCAAAGAGATGGTTTCTAGAATATTGAGTAAACATTCATGAGTTTTAAAGTCTCTGGTGGTGCAACGGTTAAGCACTTGGCTACTCACCAAGATGTTGGCCATTCAAACTTGCCCAGCGGCTATGCTGGAGGAAGACCTGGTGATCTGCTTCTGTAAAGATTACAGCCAAGAAAACCCTGTGGGGAAGTTCTGCTCTGTCACATGGGGTTGCTGTGAGTTGGAATCAACTTGCTAGCACTCAAAAACAACAACAAATAATAGGGACTTATTTTGCTTTTAAAAAGATTTCCACACATTTCAGAAGTCCCTTGTTGGTACAAACAGTTAACACACTCAGCTACTAACCACAAAATCCTCAAAAGAAAGACTTGGCAATCGATTCCCAAAAAATCAGCCACTGAGAAGTTCTACTCTGACGCACATGGGATCACCATGAGTCAGAATCAACTCTACAGCAACTGGTGAACTGGTTAACAAACAATTTCCAACAGGCAGAGAGACAATTTATAATTGCAAGCTTTCTACAGTAAATAAACTAAGAAAAGGGAGGTACAGAGGTCTCTTTCCTTTTTTTTTTTTTGCACCAGGGAGAATTGACCTTTTTTTTTTTTTTTTTTACTTAGTTTTGATTTGTATTTGCCCTTAGAATTAAATGTGAACTTTGACATACACGTAAGGCTTAATCACTGTTTTAAAACATTGAATCTGAAGAGGCTCAGCCTATATAGCATGTAATGATCTGGCCATAAAAATTAGATCTGGATAACACTTTTTCCCTGGAAATTGCCCCACATTCTATCGTTGACTGCTTCTGTGTTCTTCTCTGTGCTCTGGAATTCCTGATTCCTTTTTCTATTGAGCTTGTCAGATGTTCTTATGACCCAGTCTATTCTAAAACTTACTGGACTCCACTTTCTGGATTTCTTCTTGATTTGTGTATCTACATGATGTTTCAATTTCATTACCTCTAGGGTCTCAGTTGTGATATTGTGTTACTTTTATCACCATGGAACTCTTCTACCAGGGCTAATCAATACTTCCTATTAATCAGAATGGAGCAAGAAATCTAAAGGTGGGTGAGAGGATAATGTCAGACTTGAAAAGAACACCATCAAGTATGGATGAAGGTATTAGAAAAAAAGATAAACAGAAAGAGTTAAGTAGGAGTTCTGATCAATGCTAGAGGCCTGGGTAAAACTGACCCCTACAACTGAAATGGAAACTCTTGTAAAAATTATGTCAGGGTTGAACCCACTCAAAGCTCCAAGGATTTTCTGATTATTGTATCAGCACCTTACCAAAATCATTATTATAATTAATTTGATAGGATAACATTTAAGAGGGAGGTAGAGTGGAAAGTAAAAATGCGCCTTAAGTTTCCTTGCATTGCTGTTTTGATTTGAAGAGCTTAAGGGAATTCGTAGAGGTAGACAAACTATCTTGGCAGGGAGCTGAGAGGATAGAAATCATCCTCCAACAGATTAATTACTAGATTCTTCCCTGGCTGTGAAGAAACGGAGAGAGAGACAAAAGAGTAAAGACAGAGTGACGCATATCTCGGAATCCTTGTACCCTACTTCCCAGTCATGGCACCATGGAAATGGCAAGACCCATGAGAGATGACTGTGGTATATCACGCAAGATGGGTTCCCAAGTCTTACATATGGCATGAAAGCAGCAATACAGTCATTTCCAACCCCCATGTATGGTATGGAAGCAGCAATAGAATGGTTGAAACTGATGGAGCATGGAAGAATGCAATGATGGACATTTCAGCAGCGACATAAATGAAAAACAAAGACCACATACCTCCAGTTACTCAAATTCCTTCCAAGCATTTGCACTGAGTTAAATTTGGACTATGGTAATACTATGAAAACTTGTTGTTATCAGCTGCCTTCAGTTGATCCCGACTCATGGAGGTCACATGTGTATAGAGTGAAACTGCTCCATAGGGTTTTCAAGCCTGTGATGTTTTGGAAGTAGATTGCCAGGCCTGTCTTCCAAGGTGCCTCTGGATGGGTTCAAGCCACCAAGCTGTTGGCTAGTACTGGAGTGCTTAATCATTTCCTCCATCAAGTGACACTTCCATGAAAACTAAGCCTTGTATATCAATGCAGTTAATTGTCCTGTCATCCTGCCAGGTTGGAAGTGATGGTCAAAATGAAAATTAACTTGTTTCAATACAATGTAAAAATTGCCTGTGTTTCACACCTTAGTTTGTGAGTACATATACCTATTTGTGACACGAAAATTTAACGAGTGCTTTGGGTAATGTCTTGTGCTAAGAACTTTGCATTGCAGTGTCTCATTTAATCTCCACAACAATCTTTTCTGTGAATTTTGTACCATTATTTTAAATTGTATAGTCCACAGCACAAGGCAATCTCTAAAAATTGTATCCCCCATATTTTAACCTTGTTGTTGATCTAATGAGAAACCTGAGGCTTAGAAAGGTTAGTAACTTGCCTAAGTGGAACGAAATCTAGTTCTGTCAGTCAGCCAAGTTGGTTTTTCTCTTTGTGCACACTCTACCGTAATGTATTGCCTCCCAGGCTGTGCAGAAATGAGCAAAAAGTAAGAAAATTTTCTTTCTGAAGAAGGAAAAAAGCATTTCAAGTTGATGATATTTCTCAGGAAGAGGATTGCTTGCTGAGAAGGACTACTATGGAAGAAAGAAGCAGAATGTGTGGAGTTCATGGCATTAATTCATGTTTTATCTCTATTTCTTTAGCCCAAATTGCTCTATGCATGAGGGTGAATGCTTAAGACAGTATTTCCCAAAGTATGCTCTTTGGAAAGTCACTATTTCTACAGAATATTAATAGGCATAACAAAAGTGATTCCCAGGTCAGCATAAGTTAAGCAAATATTGAGCATAACAAGTTTAAAACGTGTGTGTATATGGTGGGGGGTGGGTGTCCTTATTTTTTAGAATTCACAATGCCTTTAATAACTGCAGGAACTCTCAAAAGTTTTAATTAATATTTCAGTGGAAATCTCTTAGGGTGGTTATAATTTGGAGCATTTCTTACACTTTTCTGAGCTTGAGTTTTAAAAATATTTAAAATCTATTCGTTGGTTTATGTATGCTTAGGTGCATATATGCCTTTACATATCTATGTATGTATATATTACTTGTTTGTTTTATTATTTGCTAGGTACCTCAAGAGAACTATTGTAACAGAATGTATTTTAAGAAAAATTGATCTGTGACTCTGTCTCCCCGTCTCCTATGGAGCCGTTATTCGACATGCATAATCCTTTTCCTTTGCTCCTTATCTTTGCTCCTGGACACAAAGAGTAAGGCCTTGGGTAACTGGTACCTACATTCCCACCTAATCCTATTTTTAGGTCTTAGTGAATGATTTGGACTTTTTACAATAATGCACAAGCAAACACGACTGACTTTGATACCTGTGGATTTATTTGTGTGGTATTTTCATCTGACCTTAAGCAAGTTAGTTTATCACTCTGAAGCTCACCTTGCCCTCCTAAAAATGAAACTCTGAGCTAGAGTAACCTAAAACTATCTTTTACCTCTATAATTCTTATATTTTTAAACTCTACTAGAGCACCAGCCTGCTAGTAGCTTCAGGAGTCTGTCATCAATTAGCCTCCATGGTAAATTTGTTTTTCCAAATATTCAGCAAAGTTTGTTTGTAACTCTTTGTAACTAATTAAAAATATGGAACTATGATAATGAGAACAACTGGCATGGTGCTGAAATCCCCACATTCAATTAACACCATATTCTTTTTAAGAAATAATGCCTGAAGGTTTTTAAAAATGCCATTCATTTATGAAAGACATAGTTTTTTCTTGTGGTTTAGAAAAGCAGACTTACTGCATCTCTCCCCACCATCTCCTCTTCCAATCCTCATTCTCCAGAGAATGGCAGCCATCTTGCACAGACCTATTACTGTTGCCCGTGAATTTTCCTGAGGTCATGGTTTTCTCTTTGTGCACACATTTACTAATCTATGAAAATATATTTCTGGAGAAGAATATCTAAAAGGGAACATCGTGATATGGATCAATAGGAATCATAGCTTTAAAAAGAGACTAATGGGAAACCACAGAAAATGTCAATATGAAAACCCTTATCAACCATACAGGAAGCTGTTTAAGGAGTAAACTTTGCCTTCAGGTCCTTTAACCCAGTTGTTCATTAACTCACAGGAAATGCCAGACCCAAGGGATAGTATTATTTTTATCAAACTTGGTCTTTTGCTTTTCCTTCCAAAGTCTACAACATCTCTATTTTACTGAACTGCTTCTAATAAATCATGTTTTTTGGACTATACATTTTCTAGAAAGTAATAAATTGTGTCCAACACGAAAAAATGGAATTTATTTTAAATGCTGTCTGAAGGTTCCCATCTTATTAAAAGTCAATGAATTTGCAAAATGTTAACTATGCTATATATGACAGCTCCTGCATTATGCAGCACACTGACATTAAGTAAGCTATTGCCACTCTTTCTGCAAATATTTCTATTCAGAAAAACCACGCAATGCAATTTTATTTACTGAGCATGTCATTATTGTTTCTAAGAATGTTTGACATCCTTTTTGGTTTATAATTTATTACTTTTTACAAAAGATCAATAGACGACTAAAAGAAAAAATGAACTGGCGAAATGTAATATTCGATGATATGCCTGTTTTCCTTTTTACCAAAAAGTGGTGTCCTATATCTCTTGAATACTATAGATCACCTCAGTGTTTAACATTTGGTTCAACTGAATAAAGACAGTCAATATTTGGTAATATTTTGAAACTGGTCCCTAACCTGGACATGTTTAACTTCTTCCAGTGTTTTATATGAGAAAAGTCTGAGCAGTAGTGATAGCTGATAGTACCATCCTGTATCAATCTACTTTTTCATTTAACTCCTGAGCTGTGTTCCCATGATTGCAACCTTGAGCAATGGGCTTTGGGATGTATTGTCAATAACAGAATGTACACAGCACTCCAACTTGTAATTACAAAGTGTTATGTATACTTTCCCTATGTTCTCAGGTCACATCTGATTATGTAATGTTCTTAAATCACATTGTGTAGGGCACTATTATGCATACTTTTATAATGCTTTTTTAAACTGTTATGATATTTCTATGCTTTTAAATACCTATGTATAAGTCACTTACAATGTGAAGAAATTGAGAATTTCTAAGCTTATAAATAGAAATATATGTTTGTATAATGCTCATTAACAATTCACTATAAATCATTAGAAAATTGTTATAACCTTGAAAATAGATAACAGAAGTATAAGAAGTAGATCATAAATAACTTCCCTAAATTGGGCTGTGCACCTGCACTCTGGGATAATGGCATGTAACATTAATCAAATTTCTACAAATCAACAAAACTTAAATATGTCACTAATCAATTCCCATAATTTTTAATTAACTAACTTGGCCTTGAAACATGTAATAAACAAAAATATAAATATGTCCTATAAGAATTCCCTAACTGGCAATAAAACATAACATAAATTAAGAAAACATAAATATGTCATGCAGCAATTCTTCAACTGACAACAAAACGTACAATTATAGTTGAACATGACAGCACACAGTGTATATAAACCCGTGGATTTCTACTCATTTTCGAAGACAGAAGCAGAAGTTCTCTCTGACTCTTTGTCTGAAGACTGAGAAGCCTTCTGAGATACTGCTCGCCACAACCAACCTCAGACCCTAGCTACGGGGGAACCTCCTCTGAGTTCGAGCCGTGGTCAAGTCTCCTCCTCGTGACCACTCATTAAAGGTAAAAGCTTGAAGTCTAAATATTTGAACTCTAACATTTAAACTAACGTTGTAGCTAATTCTGATTCTCTGATGCTAAATGAATGGCTTGAGGTGTTACTTGCATGTCTTGCCAAGACTTCCTTGCAATAAACTGAACGAGTTTATGCATGACAAACTTGAACGTTTCTTTATTTATTCTTAAGATAAAATCCTCCAGGACACAAAGGGTGTTATGTTTTTATCTTATTAACTTCTGAAATGAAATCTTAGGGTAAATACTTATAAATAGTATGTACTATATTCTACAACTGCTTTTGACGTGGTTTTGCCAAGAAAGAGATGGGTATTTTACATAACATTTAGTATCTCCTTGTATAACACCTCTTGCATTTGTAACTGTTCCCCTGCTTGTCTCTTTAGGGTATTACGAAGTAGTCCCTAGTACTACTTGGGTGACATCAAGAAGGCAAACAGTTTTTAGATTCTGGTTGAATGGTAAAAAGAATACTTAAAAATGCTTGAAAGAGAGAGAGGGGTATTTACAAATAGGTTATTATGAAAACATATCAACTCTGTTCAGAGGTCTCATCTATCGGTAAGAAGAAGGAATGGGACATGACCATGGGTTTTCCAATGAGTCCGTTTTCAAATATGAATGCTTTAAAAGTAATTCCAAATGTAGGGAAATGAATAGATTATTTATTCTGCATTTATTTGCTATTCTCATGATTTTAGGCTTGGTAGGTAGGATCGTTTCCTATAGCTCATGTATTTTTTAAATACTCATCTCTCAACCTTTTATCAATGCATTTGAATCACAAAAAATATTTTAGTATCATTATTGAGGCCTAAGTGTATTGAATATTGATTCATTCCAATTAAGCTTCTCTGAAGATGTAAGATAATAGGAAACTATAGATACCATACCTACTTATTGGGCAGGAGAAATGATTGAAATATATAGTCAAGGGAAACTAAAACAATACAAGAGATGTCAGTGTGGAGAAATGGGAGCAGAGATAAGCATAGCTTGTGGCTTATCTGTGCTTATTTGTAATCAGATGGGGTAGCTCCAATGCAAACAAATGTTCACTATATATGGAATGGAACAATTACAGGCAATCAAAAAGAGATTTCACATAAAACTAACGTTTGGAAAACCACAGCTTGCTTAATGTTTTTTCAGTGGAAAAAAAGTTAAAGTTATAAAGTTATAGGTTAAACAAAAAGGTCAATTACTATATTTTTGTATTTCCAATCTAGGAGTTTTATAGGCTTCTGACAAATCGGATTTCCAATTGCTACCTTAAGTTGTAGTAAATTCAAAATTCTTTTTCTTTTTTGTGCTAAGTATCTTTAACTTGAAAGAGCTCAGAAAGAGTGGCAGAAGTAAGACTATTAGTTTTGCAATCTCATTATGCAAACTGAAAAACCCATTCCTTGTAGTATTCAGGTCTCTGCAGGCTTTAGTGGGCCCTGCAATTGAAGAATAGGATATTTGCATTTTTCAATTCTAACACCCTAGAGTACCAGAATGTCTGTGCTCATAACCTTAATGAGTAAAAATAAATGTTGGTATTAAACTGGTTTAAAAATATGTTTAAGAAATGAGAAGGTAGAATTCTCCTAACCACTTGCTCATTAATTCATTATTTCATTTATTTACAAATATTTATTGAGAATTTTCAAATAACACAGTTTGAGGCACTGGGGATACAAAGATCTTTATGACTCAGAGATGCTCAATATCTAATTAAGAGGATCATTAGTAAACATTCGATTACAAACAGAGCATGGGTGGCACTTGAATAGAGAGAAACCAAGTCTGCTATGGTTTATCCTAGAGGATAAATCCTGTTGTTTATCCTATGATTTATTCTGTGGCTTAGCTAGGAGGCAATGTCCACTAGGCAAGACACTGATCTGATGAGAATGATTTGGAGCTCAGTAACATCCTTCATGGCTCACTTACTACCCTGCCTCTTTCTCCACCAGGTGCCAACTTGGATTTAACTCTGTCTTCTTCGCCCCCTCACAATACTTCTGAAGAACTAGTATTTTCCCAGATCATCCAACCTGTGTCATATTCAAAGTACAACTTAATAGTACAACAGCTAATCTCTACCTTTTTTTTTTTAAATTTTTGCTTTGGCTGAAAAAAAGGAAGGTAATTTCTGTGGTGTCTCATACCTGACAACTTCTTTTTGTTGCCAAATTATTGATGGGGCTCTCCCTGGCTTGCTGCCCTAGGAGAAACTGTCAGGAGAAACCAGGCTGTTTGAAAAAAACTCACTGAGAAAGTATAGCTGTTATAATTACTTTTGCCTGAAGTGATTCTCCTTCACACCCAGGACTCCTTTGCCTTGGACAGATTATAGGGTTCTGGTCACAAGAACCTACTGTGACTCTTTGTTAAAGGCTAGAGGAAGTGTCCTCACAATAAATCTGCCACACTCCGTATGACACAGACTAATCTATATGTGCACCCTTGGTTGCTCTGCTCACATTTTGCCAGCAAGACAGACCTCCCTATTGACATTTTATTTTGCCAGTCTTGTTAGAGATTCTGTACAGTGCTCTCCACTTGACCTCAATGATTGGTAACTTAACTTTTCTCAGTATCTTCTCAGAGTTTAAAGAATCTCTAGACCTACGTTGAGGGAAGGAGGTGGGTCAAGAAAGAAGGGAAGAGGATACCACACCTTTCTAAGGTCTTCCAAGCACTTCTCATCTCCTGTGCCTGCCCCACCTAAGAATCTACTCATTTTACATTTGTTCTAGCTAGGCCTTAGGGTAGACGTAGCTTCTCGTTTCAAATATCAAACCACATCACTCCATTTTCTTCAGCAGAATGTTTTTTTGGGTAGGGTAGGCAGAAAACATAGAAGAGATAAGCTAGCATACAATCAAAATATAATTCTATTTTTGTTTATATTTTCTAACCGTTTTATCAGTCAAAAAAAATTCTAAGTCTTCCGGGGCAGGCACCCTTTGTATATTTGTGTGTACCAAGTCGTATTACTACTGGCTGGGTCAGACATGGAGTACCCAATAAGCAAAGTAACCATGTGATCAGGGCACCAACAAACCAGGGGCACCAGTTGTCCAAAACAAAGACCCATAGATGCCAAGCAGACAGGACACAAGGAAAAAAAAAAGCACAATGATGATTCGAGAAAGACTCGATTTATTATCCTTATTATGTATGGGAGTAGATATTGTTCCACAGCTTAATTGTGATGAAATCATTGAAGAATCTGTAAGAGCAGAAAACAGAAAGAACTGTTTTTAATTACAAAATGTTAGAGGCAAAACATCTATCTAAAATAAAATATAGTAATTTGTTGCAATATTTGTTTTCTGATCATTAAATTTTCTTGTATGACATATTTTCATTTGTTAATTTATAATTTTAGTATTTATTATGAAACAAGCATCAAAATTGAAGTATAAGTCATTTAAAACAAAATTGGTGAAAGTCCATTTTTCCTTGTGGTTGATCAACAGAATTTTACGTTGTTGAAACAACTAAGTTCATTGGCTCAATTTCTTTATTGTAGAATATGAGAAATATTCTTTTGTGGAAAATGTGGTATATAGTAAAAATCTTAGTACCCTTCATCCACTAAAAATTTTATAATTGTTAATCTCATTCTGTTAAAATGGTATATGCCACTTTTACATTCAATAACTAATATTATAGTCACATTTAAAAAAGGAGTTATGTCATGGATAGCTAAGATACACACACACGCATATATATGTACATGTACATATCTAACTTACATATCTCCTCTGAGTGCATGAGCAAGCTGAAAAGGAGGAACCACAGATTATCAATTTTTAAGGCCCTCACATGCCTAAATCCGGCCCTGGGCTGGTAGTATATTTATTGATACTTATTCCTATCTAAAAGGAGCTCTGGTGGTGCTGTGGCTAAACCCTGGCTGCTAACAGAAATGTCAGAGATTTGAATCCACCAGCTACTCCACAGGAGAAAGATGTGGTAGTCTGCTTCATAAAGATTACAGTCTTGAAAACTAGTAGGGAAGTTCTACTCTGTACTATAGGGTCACTATGAGTCGGAATTGACTCAGTGGCAATGGGTTTGGTTTTGGTTTTATACCTATGTAAGGAGACCTAGTGACGCAGTGGTTTAGTGCTTGGCTGCTAACTGAAAGGTTGCTGGTTCGAACCCACCAGCTGCTCTGTGGAAGAAAAGTGTAGCAGTCTGATTCTGTAAAGATTACAGCCTTGGAAACTCTGTGGGGCAGTTCTACTCTGTCCTATAGGGTTGTTATGAGTTGAAATCAACTTGACAGAAATGGGTTTATCCCTACTTAGGTGTCAAAGCCTCAACAGCACCAGGCTCTGAATTTATAGTCTATGGCCCTCTAGGGGGATTGACAGGTAGTATGGACCATATACAGATGTTCTGTTTTACAAGTCCTGGCATAGCAGAGACTGTTATAACCATCAGTACCTGTCACAAATCCTAATTCAGATCTAACAGTAACTAGAGCTGGAGGGTTTATTTACTATCTTATGTTGTATATTTCTTGTGTCAACACTTGATTTGCTTCATCTGTAATACAGAAAGGAATTCCCTGGTACTTTGAT
The DNA here is from genome assembly GCA_030035585.1 of Dugong dugon. Taxonomy (NCBI): domain Eukaryota; kingdom Metazoa; phylum Chordata; class Mammalia; order Sirenia; family Dugongidae; genus Dugong; species Dugong dugon. The sequence continues at coordinate 14,883,966 of CM057465.1, forward strand.
TAACCTGGGTCATTTTTATAATGCAGAATGTCTTAAAGGCTGACAATCAAGTTTTGTCTCGTGTTGTTTTTGTTTACGAAGGTCCTAGAAGGATGACACCCAGGACAAGTTCTCAGGGTCAGTGTATGCGAACAACAGCCGTGAGAAAGCAAAGGCCCTTTTTCTCAAGTCTTATTCCCTTAAATAGCAAGTATGGCATTGTCTCAGGACAATACAGTCATACCAGGGATATTTAGATTTTCTTTAAATTTTATTGTGCTTTAGGTGAATGCTTACAGCTCACAATATCTTCTCATTCAAAATTTATATTTAAATTGTTTTGTGACATTGGCTGCAATCCCCACAATGTGTCACCACTCTCCCCCTTTCCCTTTACACCCCAGGTTGCCCGTGTCCATTCTTCCAGTTTTCCTGTCTCTTCCTTCCTTCTTTCTTGTCTTTGCTTTTTGGCGGGTATTGCCCATTTGGTCTCGCATACTTGATTAAACTAAAAAGAATGTTCTTTACGTGTGTTATTCTTTGTTTTATAGGCCTGTCTTAACTTGGGCTGAAAGGTAGACTTTGCAAATGGCTTCAGTTCTGAGTTACAGGGTATTAGGGGCCACAGTCTTGGGGTTCCTCCAGTCTTTGTCAGACCAGTGAGTCTGGTCTTTTGTGTGCGTGTGTGAATTTTGTTCTACATTTTCTCCTGCTCTGTCCAGGACCCTCTATTGTGACCCCTGTCAGAGCACTTGGTGGTGGTAGCTAGGCACCATTTAGTTCTTCTGGGCTCAGGCTGGTGGATGCTGTGGTTCATGTGGTCCATTAGTCCTTTGGACTAATATTTTCCTTGTGTATTTGGTTTTCTTCATTCTCCTTTGTGCTGGAGACTATTTAGATTTTTAACTTCTCAAAAGATAGGTTTAAATCAGTGGTTCCTGAGCAGAGCAGACATTAACTCATCATAACCTTAGAGTTATTGCAAGATGTACATGCTAAAATTCATATTCATATCCAATTTTTCTCTAATCTGAGAGAATATTAACTCTTACATACATCTATATTATAATTTTAAAGTGTGTAGCTAGACCCTGTTGGAATTAATAAATTACACATATATTTAAAATTATTATCCAAATATACATTATGGGCAAATATTGTCAGGACTAAAGTCTATTATTATTGTATGTGGGAATATGAAAATGCTTTGATATGAAGGAAGGGTCTTCATTCTGAAAACTTTAGAAATTCTTAACCTAAGTAATATGCGCACTCCTATACTTGTGATAATGCATAAGACAAAAATGGAACCATTGTCTCTTTTTTTATTTTCTAGAAAGAACGTCTTTTTGAAAATATTAACTTTGAATAATATTCTTATTCTACTCCTACTATTTCAAGCCCCTGGGTACTGAACAATTATATGTCTGGAACTGTGAAAATAGATTTACACACATCATCTTATTTATGCCTCACAATAACCCTATGATGTTGCTGTTGTTAAGTGCTGTCAAGTCAGTTCTGACTCATAGCAACCCTAGCTACAACAGAAAGAAACACTACTCAGTCCTGCACCATCCTCACAATCGTTGTTATGTTTGAGCCCATTATTGCAGCCATGGTGCCAATCCATCTTCTTAAGGGTCTTCCTTTTTCACTGACCCTCTACTTTACCAAGCATGAAATCCTTCTCCAGGAAGTCCTGATAACATGTCCAAAGTACTTGAGACGAAGTCTCACCAGCCTCCAATCTAAGGAGCATTCTGGTTGTACTTCTGCCAAGACAGTTTGTTTGTTCTTCTGGCAGTCCATTGTATATTCAATATTCTTCACCGACACCATAATTCAAAGGGGTCAATTCTTCTTCTGTCTTCCTTGTTCATTGTCCAGCTTTCCCAAGCATATGAGGCAATTGAAAACACCATGGATCGGGTCAGGTGCACCTTAGTCCTTAAAGCTACAGTTTTGCTTTTTAACACTTTAAAGCCCCCATGTGTCTGTCAGTTTGTCGTATTGTGGAGGCTTGCACGTTGCTGTGATGCTGGAAGCTATGCCACCAATATTCAGATACAAGCAGGGTCACCCATGGTGGACAGGTTTCAGCTGAGCTTCCAGACTAAGACAGACTAGGAAGAAGGACCCAGAAGTTTACTTCTGAAAAGAATTAGCCAGTGAAAACCTTATGAATAGCAGTGGAACATTATCTGATATAGTGCTGGATGATGAGCCCCCCAGGTTGGAAGGCACTCAAAAGACGACTAGGGAAGAGCTGCCTCCTCAAAGTAGAGTTGACCTTACTGATATGGATGGAGTCAAGCTTTTGGGACCTTCATTTGCTGATGTGGCACAACTCAAAATGAGAAGACACAGCTGCAAACTTCCAATAATAATCTGAATGTGGAGTGTACAAAGTATGAATCTAGGAAAACTGGAAATCGTCACAGTGAAAAAGAAGATGCTCAAAGAGATGGATTGACACAGTCGCTGCAACAATGGGCTCAAGCGTAACCATGATTGTGGGCATGGCACAGGACTGGGCAGTGTTTCGTTCTGTAGTACATAGGGTCACTATGAGTTGGAGAAATGAAGACATTCTCAGACGAAGAAAACAAAGAGAATTTTTTGTCAGTAGAGTAACCATAAAAGAAAAGCTGAAGGAAGTTCTTTAAACAGACAGTAAACAATAAAAGGAACTTTGAAACATCACAAAGCAAGAAAAGAACACTTTAGGGGAAGATATCGGAAAATAATATCAGATTTTCTTCTCCTCTTTAATGACTTGTTATAGCTGATAGATGAATTAATGTTTTTAGCGCTGTCTGATGTAATTCTAAATATATGCAGAAGAAATATTTAGAAAAAATATAATATAAAAAAAGAGTAAAGGGAGATAAACTTTCTGTGCTTCACTCAATTAAAATGAAGACATCAGTTTACGTCAATAAGTATATATATATACTTATACATATATATTTATATATGTATATATATACTTATACATATATATTTATATATGTATATATACTTATACATACGCATATATATTTTTATATTTGTATATATATACTTCTTGACTGTTGCTTCCATAGGTGTTGATTGTGAATCCAAGTAGAATGAAATCCTTGACAACGTCGATCTTTTCTCTGTTTACCATGACCTTGTTTATTGATCCTGTTGTGAGGATTTTTGTTTTCTTTATGTTGAGGTGTAATCCATAATGAAGGCTGTGGTCTGTGATCATCAGTAAGGGCTTCAAGTCCTCCTCACTTTCAGCAAGCAAGTTTGTGTCATCTACGTAACACAGGTTGTTAATGAGTCTTCCTCCAATCCTGATGATGCATTCTTCTTCATATAAATCCAGCTTCTTGGATTATTTGCTCAGCATACAGATTGAAAAAGAACAGTGAAAGGATGCAACCCTGATGCACACCTTTCCTGATTTTAAACCACACAGTGTCCCCTTGTTCTGTTTGAATGACTGCCTCTTGATCTACGTACAGGTTCCTCATGAGCACAATTAAGTGTTCAGGAATTCCCATTCTTTGCAACGTTATCCATAATTTGTTAGGATCCACACAGTCGAATGTCTTTGCATAGTCAATAAAACACGGGCAAACATCTCTCTGGTATTCTCTGCTTTCAGCCAGGATGTATCTGGCATTAGCAATGATATCCCTGGTTCCATGTCCTCTTCTGAATCTGGTTTGTATTTTTGCAGTTCCCTGTCGATGTACTGCTTTATCCACTTTTGAGTGATCTTCAACACTCTTTTACTTGCGTGTGATATTAATGATATTGTTTGATAATTTCCTCACTCGTTTGGATCACCTTTCTTGGGAACAGACATAATTATGGATCTCTTCTAGTGGGTTGGCCAGGTAGCTTCTTCCAAATTTCTTGGCATAGATGAGCGAGCACTTCCAGCACTGCATCCAATTACTGAAACATTTCTGTTGGTATTCTGTCAGTTCCTGGAGCCTTGTTTGTTGCCAATGCCTTTGGTGCAGCTTGGACCTCTTCCTTCAGTATTATGTTATATTATAGTAATAATAAAAATAACTAATAATAAGTGAATATTTCTTTTTTTGCCAGGCAGTGTTCTACATACTTAAATATATTAACTCGTTTAATCTCTATAATAAACGTATGAGGGAACCATCATTACAATTATTCTACAGATGAGCAAAGTGAAGCTCAGAGACTTCAAATAACATGCCCCAAGATCAGAAAGCTGGTAAGTAGCAAAGGTGGGATCAGAACTCAGGTAGTCTGGCTTCAGATTTCACAAATTAAAGAACTTGAATAATATGTGCTCAAATCAAGACTTTGTATTTTTTCATAATATCAGAATAAAAATAATTTTGGAATAAAAAAGAGTTCAAATTCTGTTTTCTAAGTTTGAGGCTTGACCATTTTTAAAGAGGCAATATAGCATAAAATTTAAGAACACGGGTTCTAGAGACAGACAACCTAGGCTTTAACCTTATCTCCTTGTTTGCTGTTTACTATTTGGGTAATCTTGTCCAAGTCTCTTAGCCCTTGAGCTCTGAGTACTTCATTTATTTAATGAGGATAACAATATTATCACAACACACTGAGGGTTTAAAAAAGATCCTTCATGTAAAGCGGTTAGTACACACCTGGATCAGTAAAAATTTTCAAAAGAAAATGTTAATTATTATGGTAATTCCTAAAGTCACAAATGAAGGCAAAAATCCACCATCAAATTCTGTGCAAGTTTGAACTAAAGTTTGTTTTTTTAAGAATTCTTTATATTCTTTTATTTTTACTCTGTTCTCTAGAATGCATTTCTGATTACCTGGATTGGATGGTCAGAGTTTGTTGGTCTTCCCTGCCTTCTGAACTTTAGCAGGATGTGTATTTCACTCTGTAAATGGCAAATGTTTATTTTGCTATGATCCTTTTAAGAAAAAAAAAAAAAAAAAAAATGAGTGTTTTGCTTCCTACCTGGCAGTCTGTGATAATGGCCTAATGAGACATAACACATAGACTGTGACAAGTGTCAGAGATGAAGTAATTTGTAATTTGAAATAGAGGAAATTTCATTTCAAAGATCTTCGATAGTTTTATTCTGTAAACGTTATAGTGGCAGGCATGCCTATGAGAAGACCATTGCTGTGTCAGCTATTAGGCAGAAGTTGTTCTGTATACTTTCTTCAGTTTATTTTTGTGTTGGCTTATTTGTTTATAGTTGTAAGTTGAGTCAAGTATTGACTGCCTGTTATCAAGTACTAGAATTGTTACAATCCGAGATGATTCAGGCCAAGTGCTCAGAATAGTCCAAAATCATATGCTGAAAGACATAGTGACAAAGACACTGTGTACTGAGGGTTTCCTGTGTACCTGACACTCTTGTTTCCATGCATTAGTTCATTTAATTTTCCTCACTGTCTGTGAGATAGCAAATTATTATCTCTATTTTACAGATGAGGAAACCAAAGGACAGAGAGGTTGGAAAAACTTGTTGAAGATCACAAAATAAGTGGCAGAGATGCAATTTGAACCTAAGCAATAGGTTTCCAGAGTCTGCCTTTAATCATTATGCTATACTGGCTTTCAACGTTCAAAAATAAGGTTAAAAAAGTAAACATGAGTAAGAAGGGAATTTTGGAGTCAAAGTTTCTCTATTATCTGTGTTTTCTTGTTGCTGCTGGCCTAAAATGTGGAAACCGCCAGCAGAGATGTTGTGTTAAGGCTTGGCTTTAAAGAAGAAATAAAATAAATACGTAAGCTTTACGTTGCTGAAAGTTCACAAAAACGTGAAATTACCTCTGATGATTATGTTCAACAATTTTTTATACATTGTATTAATTATATATGAAATACTGTGCCCTGTGTGTATGGCTGAAATCAACACTGAGAAAATTCTATTATCCAGGAGCTTTTCCTGAAATTAAAATTAAAATTAAAGCTCAAACTATCAATATTATTGTCCATCCAATGTCATCAATTGTTTACAGGAAAAAAAATGATTGAGTCTATTTCTGTAGATAATTTGAGATAGTAATCTAACTACAGGCGTTTTATAAAAGTTGCTTTCTCCAGCTGATCTGCAAATGTAAATACCCTACGAACCTGAGCCGCAGATGAGCTTCTAAGAAAACTACTCAACAAATGAAGGAATGTAAGTTTTCTTTAAGCTAGTTCTGGAACTGTGAACTACCTCAGTACACAACGACAGAACACTAGTATTTCAAAATATTAGATATACACTGTGCACATTTTGAAATGCAACATGATTATTATTTAAAATCACTCTGATCTCTATAGTTTAAAAGTACTGCTACTTTAGAGAAGCAGATGAACAACACAATGTAGATAAAAGCCATGCATTTAGGAATGAAATACAACATATTATCTCTGGTAAATGTACTTGGACTCCATAGACTCGGAGCACTCTAATAGCCTCTTTAACAAATCTAGTCTTCTTAATAGTCTTTGGAGCTCTGGTGCCTCAGTAGTTAAGAGCTTTGGCTGCTAACCAAAAGTCAGCAGTTTGAATACACCAGCTGCTCCTTGGAAATCCTATGGGGCAGTTCTACTCTGTCCTGTAGGGTTGCTAGGAGTCTGAATCAACTTGATTGCAATGGGTTTGGTTTTTTGATTTTAATAGTCTTTGGAGCCTTCGTGGCACAGTGGTTAACAGCTTGGCTGCTGACCAATAGGTAGGCATTTCGAATCCACCAGTTACTCCTTGGAAACCTTATGGGGCACTTCTACTCTGTCCTATAGGGTCACTATGAGTTGGAATTGACTCAGTGGCAACAGGGTTTGGTTTTGGTTTGGCATACTCTTTACCTGGGAATGATTGATAATTCGATAAAAAATAAAAACAGAATTTTGACAAAAACCTTTAGGCTCTTTTATTGTATTAATGATGCTATTTGTAAGTATAGGTGCCCTGGTGGCACAGTGGTTAGGTGCTCAGCTGCTAACAAAAAAGTCAACGGTTCCAACCCACCAGCTGCTCTGAGTGAGAAAGATGTGGCAATTTGCTTATGTGAAGATTTACAGCCTTGGAAACCCCATGGGGAAGTTCTACTCTGTCCTATAGTGTCTCTATGAGTCAGAATCAACACAACAGCAATGGGTATTTGTAAGTATAGAGGTTGTACCACCCTTTTCAATTATTCAGCAGTTCTGTAATTATTTCTGAGTTCTCTGTATGTGCATGAGAGCTAATATGTTAAAGACGTTGCAAAGATGAATGAGGAGCTAATAAAAAAACAAACGAACAAGCAAAACAACCTTTTTCCAATCTGATTCCAACTCACAATGACCCCATGTATTACAGAGTAGAACTGAGCTCCATAGGGTTTTCTTGGCTGTAATAATTATGGAAGCAGATCACCAGGCCTATCTTTCGCAGCGCTGTGGGTGCATTCGAACTGCCAACCTTTCAGTTAATAGTTGAGAACAAACAGTTTGTGCCACCCAGGGACCTTCAGGAGCTCATAGTTCCTTAATAATATGTGGTAAGTCCTAAATTGAAAACATTTCCCTCCATTCCATAATTTTCAACACTGTGTTGTAATCATGTATTTATGTTTTTGTATCTTATAGAATCTCCACAAGACTATATTTTCTTCATTTCTATATCCCCAACAATTAACTCTCAGCCTGGCACAAAGGAAATAAAGGTCAGGCAAAGGAAATAAACACCAGGGCATAAAAGTAGACGGTCTGGTCAGAGAACAGGGACTTTCCTGTGTGGCTGAAAATGAAATGGCAGAAACTCAGAAAGTTGAATTAAACAATATCCAAATAAAATATTTTAGCAAAATTCTAAGTATTATTAAAAATAATTTGGCATAATCATTTTCTCACAGAAGGTGCTGATTTTGCAACAAAAATAACTTTGGGTTAGTAAGAAACAAACAAATAAATAGACAACCCCCTTAATTTAGTTCCCATTTCTAAAAAAACATTCTTTCCTCCTATTCTAAGGAAGATGATCTTCCTTCTTAGGCCAACTGTGACTTGGATCACATTCTCTTAGACTTTTCAAAGATCTTGAGTGTCAATCCAGAGCACTCTCTTTTTGTCTTAAATATAGTCTTTGTACAGGAATCTTGGCATGAAAGTTTAAACATGTTAAGTCTCTCACATCCTAAGAAAAGCAAGTCCTCTACTGACTCCTGATAGCAATCCAGCTGCTGCCTTTCATAACAAATGAAGGCGTATTCTAAAATGTTTTTCCTCCATTCTTTCACTTCCCACTCACATTTGAACCCATTTCATTCTAGATTCTGTCCCTCTTAAGCCACTCAAAATGCTTTTATTAAAATCATCAATGTTCTTTTTGTCACTGAATAAAAAGATACTTCCTAGTATTATCTAGTATGACCTCTCAGCAAAATTTACCTGACTTCTCCCTTATTGAATTACTCTACTTCTGTTATACCATGTTCTCCTGGTTTCTATTTCTTCTTCTTCTCTACCTTCCTGTTAAATGTTGAAATTGCTCATTCTATCTGGGTTCATTTTTTTCTTGTTTCTACATACTCTTCTTTAACAATCCATTCATTTCCAAGGCTTTAATTTCCATTTGCAAGCCACCACCTCCCATATTGTTTTTCCCAGTCCAGACCTCATTTCCGAGCTTCAGATTTCCATATCTAACTGCTCACTTGACATTTCCACTTACGTTTTAAGAGCATCTCAAAATCAGTCCCATATAATTTTCACTCTTAGAAACATGAATTATGCTTAACCCCTCTGCCTTACTCCCCACTTTTAATAACAAATTAAATAACATTGTTTTAATCAAGACTATTTGTTTTAGGATCCCTTCATCTTTTTTCCATGATCATTGCTTCCACACTGTTACTGCTCTTGCCTCTCAATTGACAATTCCACATTCACACTTCCTATGACAATTTAATCTTCATATTTTAGATTAATCTTTTAAAAAGATCTAGTCTCTAAAAATCTCATTTTGTTTAAGAAAAAGATTGATGTATAAAATTACACATTAGATTTGTCTTCTACTACATTCCCTGTGCTTAATATTCTCTAATAGTTCTACATTGAAATTTTTTAACTTCTTCAGATGAGCTATGCTTGCTGTCACCATACTTGGCAGCCTTTGTACCTGCTGTTCTATCTCTTTGGAGCTCTTGCATTGCCATCTCCTTTTATGCCTGTCTAAATCATACCCATGCTCAATCTAGAAGACCTTCCCAGATATCCCAATCTAGATTATGTCCATCTGTTATGTGCTCCTGTATCACTATGAGGTCTTGAGTTTATCACTCAGTGTTCTTATAAGTACTTGATTAATGTTCGTTTTTCCACTAGAACGAAAACTTTCAAAAGATACTTTCTAGCATATTATTGAGACTTAGTAAATACTTGTTAAATGCATGAATGTTTCAAATATTTATTGAGTGCCTACTATGTTGCAGACACTGTTTTAGGCACTAGAGATACAGTAATGAACCAAAACAAACTTACTGCTTTCTTGGAGAAGTCACTCTAGTAACATGAGATTGACAATAAAACAAAAATACTAACATAAATTGATAGTATGTTAAGATAAAATTTAAAGCAGGTAAGGGGAAAGAAAGTGATTGATGAGCTATTTTAAATAGGTTAGAGAAAGCCTTTTTAATAATGCTGTATTTTATTAGAGACCTGAATAAAATGAGGCACCATGTGGATAACTAAGGGAAGAGTAATCTAGACAGGGGGATTTGAAAATGCCTTAAGGCGTTGTGTGCTTGGTTTGATCAAGGAAGAAGGCCTGTACACTTGGCAAAGTGGGGTGGGGTGAGCAAGAGAGAGTCATAAGGGAAGGGCTGAAGACAGATCATGTAGGATCTTGAAGACCATGCTAGGACTTTGAGTGAAATAGTAAGATATTGCAGGTTTGTGGTAGAAAAGTGATATGATCTGACTTACTTTTTCAAATGATCATTCTGGTTGCTTTGCAGAGAATAGACTACAGAGATAATGAGTGTGAAGCTAGAGAGAATACTTAGGAGACAATTTAAAAGGTCAGGTAAGTGATGATGATGGGTTAGAGAAGAGGGATCGAGGTAGAAGTGATGAGAAATGATTTGATTTGGGATAAATAAGATAGAACCATCAGTATATGCTGATGGCTTTGATAGGGGATCACATAAATAAAAGAGAAGACTTATGTATAGTTCTAAAGTTTTAGCTTGTTTGACTGAGAGTGGTATTTCCATTTACTAACACAGGAGAAATGGGGTGGAAGGTGGAAAAGCAGACTTGAAAGTGACAATAAAGAATTGGGTTTGGGACATGTAAAGTTTGAGATGACTCAACCATACCCAAGTGGAATGGTGATTACAGAGTTGGATATATGAATAAATGAATGTATTTCACTTACTCTCTTCATGATCATGGAAAATTTAACTTCTCTGAGCCATAATTTCTTAATCTATAAATAAATCCTATTGTATTATTTTAAGAATTAAAGATAAGTGCCCAAAATATGCCAACACAAAGTATATATTCAGTAATATATACTCAGTATATATTATTAATTACTACTCAGTATATATTACTAATATATTCAATAATATATAGGATTTTTCCCCATCAAAGTGCAGCCTGTTTCATAAAAGTTTTTTTTTGTGTGTGTGTGAGAATCAAATGGACTATGGAAAAAAAATGTCTAGAAACTCAGAAATATCAAAATATAAAGTATTGGTATGATTCTCACTGGCAGTATAACTAGTAAGGTCTCAGAACATTAAGTTTGTTTTTTATGCTAGCATTACTTCTGAAAAACAAAGCAACAACTTAAATATGTTTAAGAGATATAAGGTTTATTCCTTAGGTTCTTTGTGTAGTGAAGTCTCAGCAAAGAGAGACTGTTTCATTTTCTTGACCTTTACAATCTTCAAGTCCATGGAAAATTATAGTTCTTAATCATTACTTGGGCCAGGATGGTACAAGTACAGTTTATGATGTTAATTTCCTAGAAGATACATTATGAGTTGGATAATTTACTCTGTGAAGAGAAAAATGTGGCCAGCTAAGAATCATGAGTGCTTTCTAGCCTGTAGAAATGGATCATGTCCAGTGCTGCAAATATAATTCTTCCTGGTATAATCTGGTTCCTGTTTGATTAGATGTCAGATAAAGGAAACAAGGCAAGCAGAATGTCTTTTCTGATAAAACCACATTTTTATTAGAGAGCTATCATCGGTGCTCTTCATTTTGTAATCCTTGCCAATGTCAGCTACTCTTAGTCCTGAATACTCATGAAACACTGGATCCCATTTAAAGGCATAATATTTGAAATGAAAAAAAAAAAGGATTCCATTCTGATATCTTTCCTATCAATGGTCATAAAAAATAAGATAGAAAAATGGCATATTCATTTATTTAAGCTAATCCGTTCAGCTCCAAAAACCAGAGAGAAGAGATCAAGAGCAAGATAGTTATGTCTGACTTAAAAAAAACCCAAAAAACTGTGATTATGGTTTTACAGAAAATCACTGTTAAGTGTTTAACAACTTGCTTGATGCAGATCAAGAACTATTTAAAGGGGATTTTACCAAAGGTAATTAAAAAAATATATATATAGTATCTTGGTGAAAGGCTACATTGAGAGTCTTTCTGCAAGCAAAAAAAGGAAAAGTAAAATGAACAAAAAGTAAGTGTTGAAGTGACAGCTTGAAGGTCAGTGTGAAGGTTTGTGTAAAGAACAGGCTGGCCACTTCGATGTTAAATTCTGAGTAAGAGTCAGGTAGGGGAGGGGGAATTGCCAGCAGTTGCTGGATATAAAGGCCCTAAAGTCTGCTCCTCCGACTAGTCACTGGATTTCTGTCCTTATTTTAATGCATTTAACCTAAGAGTCTGAGTTGTGATGCTTCTCTTATCCTGATGTCTGGTTTTATGACCTTGACCGTGAAAACTTCTCTCTAAACTTCTGGTCTTGGCTTTCACCCTGATGCTGCTGCTGCTGACTGCTTGGTTCTTGTCTAGTTTGCTTCACTGGTTCACTTCATCCTCTGTTTTCCTAATTCCTGACTTCTTACTGCCCTCTCTGGAAACCCTGGTAGTGAAGTGTTTAAGAGCTATGGCTGCTAACCAAAAGGATGGCGGTTTGAATCCACCAGGTGCTCCTTGGAAACTGTATGGGGCAGTTCTACTCTGTCCTGTATAATCGCTACGTGTCGGAATTGACTTGATAGCAACAGGTTTAAAGGTTTTAGGGATAGTAAAATTGAGTGTGTTTCTGAAAATTCTTTTCTAAATATCACCCCAGGAAGACTTTTCCAATAAGACATTAATTTTAATTTTTCTTGTCAGGCTTGAAGCAATAGGTTTTTTAAAATTTTGGTTTACTGCCCCCTCTATTTGATGGCTTTGCTTGCATATCTGACCTTGAGCATACTCTGACTCTGATTAACCCAACTATCATGATCCCATAGAATGAGCCAGACATCCATCCAAATGAAGATTATTTAGTCTGGAGAAGAGGTTGAGGTGTAATTAATGTAATTTGGTATCTCTTCTAAAATCAGAAGGTGCTAGCAATATACCTCTCGGTGTTCAAAAGCTGAGATGTATCCCTTTTATTTTTACTTAGGCTTTTTCCTTCATGGAGAGAGAATTCTCTGACTCCAGTATGTTCTCATTGTAGGGGGGAGGGTTAAAAAAGCAACTGCTGTTTAGCGTTATCGGCTTTCCTGCAGAATACAATGTTTTACTCATTAAATCAATAAATATTTCCTGAATGAACGGAGAACTATGGTAAGCACCAAGAGGGATCTAAGAGGTAGGTAAGGCCCACTTAACACCCTGTAGCTTATCAGTACTGGACACCTGGACCAAAAGGTTGTCTCTGAATCTTGGCAGCTGAAGTGAGCTCATGTATGTAGGCAACAACTCTCCTAGGCTTTTTCTGACTCCCACATCAAATCGTATAATGGCATCCTAGTATCCTGTACTGTGATATTTCTCGTCTGTGTTTTCTCAGGGGAGATACTCATAGTGGGCATAATTAAGTAGAAATGGTGCATATATGTTCAATATATAAATGTCTAAAAACTCACATATGCTAAATAATGCTATAATCAGACTGAGCAAGATTAAAAGAGCTTTAATCATTTGTATATATGTTGCCTTAGTCTCCTAGTGTTGCTATAAAAAAATACAACAAATAAGGTGACTTACTTTTGCTAAAGATCATTCAAAAGTGGTTGCAGCAGTACATCAACAGGAAACTACCAGAAATTCAAGCAAGATTCAGAAGAGGGTGTGGAACAAGGAAGTTCATTGTTGATATCAGACAGGTCCTGGCTGAGAGGAGAGAATACCAGAAAGATGTTTACCTGTGTTTTATTGACTATGCAAACGCATTCCACTGTGTGGATCATAAAAAATTATGGATAACATTGTGAAGAATGGGAATTCCAGAACATTTGCTTGTGCTCATGAGGAACCTGTACACAGATCAAGAGGCAGTTGTTCAGACAGAGCAAGGGGATATTGAGTGGTTTAAAGTCAGGAAAGGTGTGTGCTTTATCCTTTTACCATTCTTATTCAGTCTGTATGCTGAGCAAATAATCTGAGAAGCTGGACTGTATGAAGAAGAATGGGGCGTCAGGATTGGGGGAAGGCTCATTAACAACCTTCGCTATGCAGATGACACAACCTTGCTTGCTGAAAGGGAAGAGGACTTGAAGCACTTACTGATGAAGATCAAAGACGACAGCCTTCGGTATGGATTACACCTCAACATAAAGAAGACAAAAGTCTTCACAACTGGACCAATAAGCAACATCATATAAATGGAGAAAACTTTGAAGTTGCCAAGGATTTCATTTTACTTGGATCCACAATCAATGCCCATGGAAGCAGCAGTCAAGAAATCTGACGACGCATTGCATTGGGCAAATCTGCTGCACAAAATCTCTTTAAAGTGTTAAAAAGCAAAAATGTCACTTTCAGAACCAAAGTGACCCAACCTTGGCCTGACCCAAGTCATTTTCAGTCGCCTTGTGTGCATGTGAAAGCTGAACGGTGAATAAGGAAGACTGAAGAAGAATTGATGCCTTTGAGTTACGGTGCTGGCAAAGAATATTGAAGATACCATGCGCTACAGAGAAGAATAAACAAATCTGGCTTGAAAGATCTACAGCTAGAATGGTCCTTAGAAGCAAGGATGGCAAGATTTTGTCTCACATACTTTGGACATATTATCAGGAGGGACTTTTCCCCAGAGAAGGACACCAGGGTTGATAAAGTAGAGGGTCAGCAAAAAAGAAGAAGATCCTCAATGAGCTGGACTGACACAGTGGCTGCAACAACTGGCTCAAGCATAACAATGATTGTGAGGATGGTACAGGACTAGGCAGTGCTTCGTTCTGTTGTACATAGGGTTGCTATGAGTTGGAACTGACTCGATGGCACCTCACAACAACAAGGTGACTTGTAAAAACATGAATTTATTGTCTTACAGTTTTGGAAGCTAGAAGTTCCTATGAGGGTATCATCATGTGGATTTATTCAGAGGACTTTGAAGGAGAAATGGTTCCATTCCACTCTCCTTGCTTCTGGTGGCTCCCAGCAATCCTTGGTGCTCCTTGGCTTGCAGTTTCATCTGCCTCTGTCATCACACGGCCTCTGTCTATCCCTATGTCCATTCCTTCTTTTATAAGACACCATTTGGATAGTATTTGGACTTTTCCTAGTCCATCTTGGAAACCTTGGTGGTGTAGTGGTTAAGAGCTACAGCTGCTAACCAAGAGGTCAGCCGTTAGAATCCAACAGGTGCTCCCTGGACACCGTATGGGCAGTTCTACTCTGTCCTATAGGGTCGCTGAGTTGGAATCTACTCGATGGCAAAGCGTTAGGCTTTTGGTATTCTAGCTTAAAAGACCCTATTTCCAAAGAAAGTCACATTCAAAAGTACTAGAAGTTAGGGCTTCAACATATCTTTTGGGGAACACATACATCTATAACAGATGTATGTTTGGGAAAAAATATTTTCTTAGAATAACCCCAAAGTGAAATAGCTTATGAAATGAAAGTGGAAAATAATTTTTATGGAGATCCTTGCGATGTAACACATATGCATGTATGTGTATGTAATTATTTCCTATCATTGTATTTTTTAGGAGTCCAACCAAACTTAGATTGCTTTTATACCAGCTTTGAAGTATTTGTTATCTTGTGTTAAAAAAAAGTAATATAATAATTTTTACTGTCAGTAACTTTTTGCATCACAACTGATGAACTTGGTAGGTGAATGTCATTCCCAGATGCTTTCATTAGTTATACATTCTTCTTTTCATTTATTTTACTAGAAATCTTCCCATAAGAAATATTCCAGGTCTTTTTCAGGACCAAAAGATTCATTTTCTAAAGCAAATACAGCTCCAGGCTCCGAGTTCTCCTGTCCCAAGTAATTATTTTCATCTGGGGGAATGTTGTTAATCTTAAGGTTAAACTCTTTCCCAAATGAGGATCCTTCCATTTATATCAGGTTATTTCTTTTAAAATTAGTGTAGCAGAATGCTTACCCATATAGGCATTTGAAAAAGACACAAAGATTTTAATGTCAGCGGTGTCACTTTCTGGCTGTGTGATTTCTGGCAACTCATGTGTTCTCTCAATTGCCATTGTTCTCATCTGTTAAATTAGGGTAATGCTATATCATACCTCACAGGGTTGTTCTTAGGACTACATGTGATCATGCATACAAAGCACTTAACATTCTCTCTCAGTCAGAATCTAATTCAGGGATGCCTCGTTAGAAAGGTGAGACTAATTGTCTACAAGTTTCTCTTGAAGAATCCACAAGAGGCATCTATATTTAAAAAGACATAGGAGGGAGGAAGAGAGAGAATGTTGAGGGATCCACCACTGCCTGTCAGTTTGTTGTACGGTGGTAGCTTCTGTGTTGCTGTAATGCTAGAAGCTATGCCACCTGTACTTAAAGTATCAGCATGGTCACACATGGTGGACAGGTTTCAGCACAGCTTGCAGACTAAGATAGAGTCACAAGAAAGGCCTGGAAATCTACTCTTGAAAATTCACCAGTAAAAATCTTATGGATCACAAGAGAAGACTGTCTCACTTGCTTGCTTTGAACATGTCATCAGAAGGGATCAATTGCTAGAGGAGGACATCATGTTTGGTGAATTAGAAGGCCATTAAGGGCATTGGAGACTCCAGTGAGATGGACTGGTACAATAGCTGCAACGATGGACATCCTGGTGATTTAGAGAATGATGCAGACCCATCAACTTTTTGTTCTGTTGTACATAAGGTTGCCATGAGTCCAAACGTTGGTCAATGGCAGCCAACAACAACATGTTTGGGGGTGGCTTGTGGTATAGGGAGGTGGTGGGCAATAGGTAATTTGCAACTCTCTAAAATCAGTTTATTCAAATATATTTAACTATGGGCATAACATCTCTAGGGGAACATGGAAGTGGAAGGGAGTATACAAGTAGAATAGCCCATTGAAAGTCATGCATGGTAGTGATAGTGGCAAGTCTAGACAGACTATGCCACCAAAACACTAAAGGAGCTAAAAATTGAACTCAGGCTATCTGACTCTCAATTCGGAGCCTCTTCTTCCCCTTCTCATACACCTCTGGGATGAGATTCCTTGGCTTTTTGTTTGTTTGCATGTTTTGTTTTGTTTTGAGTTAATGCAATGACTTGATGACATGAACTTCAGGTACCATGTGTCAGCACACTTAAATTCATGCATAATTCATAACTCTTCTGAATTTGCTTAGGCCAAACATGAATTTATTTCTGATCAAAACTATTGTAGAATTCTCAGGATAAGCAACTCAGGTTCCTGAGATATGTTTCTTTCAAATAATGACAAATTTCAAAGCAAATTATTTTTCCCATTTCTGTAACCATCTAGTCCTATTTTCTTGTTCACTTACTGAAGTACAGGAGATGACAAGCTTCCTTTGACAAGGTTTTAATTAGTTTCCATATGTGAAACTTTTATACCATGTGGTAGTGAAATTTTCTTTTTGTGTGGAAATAAAGGCCACTTCAACTGTTTTAATTATTTACCTACTTCAGTTCTGATATTCCCCGAACAGATGGCTTTGACACTTTTTTACTTGTTTGCATTCCTGATTTTTATTTGAAGCTTTCCTTTCATTCCAGAAATTCAGATAGACTGTTTAGTTTCTGCACAATTGTACTGAAGAAAAAGTAAAAGGTTGACTGTAGGTTAACTGAAGGATTCTCTGTGGTTAACTCAATTACAGGCAATGAGTGAAATGGATTTAAAATTGCCTTTTCTGAAGGGTGGGCAGATGCTGCCCTCTGATTTCTGACAGGACGGTGCTGGTAGGGCTTTTCCAGAATGAATGCAGTTTCAGTGTTCTTACCTTTTTCTTTTTTGGTTGTGGGAGCTGTGTGATAGAAGGAGGCTGCTGTTTGGTTCGAGCTGTATTCAGTTTCCACAGCTGCACTAAACCAAGAGCTAGTTTTGGCAAGGGTAAGTCATTTTATATAGGCAGATGAAGCGCTTGTCTGACAGGAGTGACGCATTTCTAACATAGATAAATCTTTCCCATCCTCACAGAGGAGGGTGCTAGCTGTTCTGTCCGCTGAGAGTCAAGAGGAAACATTTAATCTGCCTTCTTCTCCTCTGATACAGTTGACCCAGGCTTTCCTCGTGCCAATGAAGAGCTGCAAAGGGAGCCTTCAGTGAAGCTTAAAGCCGACAATCACTCAGAGCTCTGTCCATTCATTCTTGTCTTAGTTTACTAGAGCTGCTGTAACAGAAATACCACAAATGGCTGGCTTTAACGAACATTAATTCATTTCCTCATGGTTTAGGAGGTTAAAGTCCGAATTTAGGGCACCTGCTATAGGGGAACACTCTGTCAGCTCTGGGGGAAGATCTTTGTCTCTTTCAGCTGCTGTTTCTGGGTTCCTTGATGATCTTCATGTGGCATCTATTGTCCCCCTTGTGTCCTTGCTTGTCTCTATGCCTAATCTGCTCTTTTTGTATCTCAAAAATCAGGTTTAAGACATCACACTACACTGATATGGGTTAATTAACGTAACAAAGAAAATCCTATTTCCAAATGGGATTACATCCACAGGTATAGGGGTTAGAATTGTTGTTGTTAGGTGCCTTTGAGTTGGTTCTGACTCATAGCGACCCTCTGAGGGTTGGAATTACCACACATATTTTGGGGGGACACAATTTAATCTATAATCATTCCCATGTCATTCCTCACACTTCTGGGAGCCTGGAGTCTTCCTTTTGTATACTCCTCCCTTCTTTTCAAAATCTCTGCTGGAAATTCACCATCTTCAGGAAATTTCTTCCATTCAAGGTATCTATCTTAGTTATTCCTCAAAGCATTTTGCTCAGGATTCACAACAT
This sequence comes from Dugong dugon, assembly GCA_030035585.1. Taxonomy (NCBI): domain Eukaryota; kingdom Metazoa; phylum Chordata; class Mammalia; order Sirenia; family Dugongidae; genus Dugong; species Dugong dugon. Next base: position 14,902,330 of record CM057465.1, read on the forward strand.
AAACATTTATTCTTATTTATATAATTTTACGTGAACTCGTCCCATAAGATAATGTACCTAAACCTTCTCCTTAAGTAGATTTTAAAATCCTTCAAAGGCAGGAAAAATTCCTGTTGTTTCTTACTATTTCTTTTCCTGACCGCTAATACATATACCTAATGCGCTATACCCAGTGAGTATTCCAGAAACTTTGAAATTCCCTCTCCTCCCATTTGCTTCAGTCTAACTGATTTTGAGTTGGTTTCTCCAGTGTTTACTCCTCGTTATTTTCCTGGTTCATCACTAGTCTTCACTCTTAACAAGTGTGGCTATTTCGCCTCATCTGAGACTTAGCTCTATTCATTATTGCTTTTATTTGTCTCTCATAAATACTGCTATCTTATTTGCCATAGTATCTGTTCTAAATCTTTACTACACTTCTCAACCTCTTAGCCTTATAACCTGCTCCTGGCTTTGGTAGATGACAACTGCATCCTACTTTACTGCAAAGTTTGAGGCCCTTCACCTCCTTTTTCTTTGAGCAAGTTCCTCTGTATCTTCCATCTAGTCTCCTCCATATCTGCTGCCCCTGAAGATGTATCCTTCTTCTCTTTAAGTGCCTGCCACTCCTCTTTCCCATACCTAATTGTTCCATCAGAAACGCTGATCCATGTATTACCACCACACCTCACCCTCATGAGCATTTCCTTCTCCATTCCTCTTGCTTAAAATTTTGCCCAAACCTGTCTTGGGCACATAGTAGTTTCCCAAGATGCTTAATTTGGATGTGTAAATGATTGGTCTTTCTAGTCTAAAATCTAGGTACTCTTTTTCTGTACTTTCAATATCAAACTTGTAGGAATACTAGGGTACATCTGAGATCTATTTTTGTAGTCATAGATTGATTGTTTAACCCTCAAAATATAATTTCTATGTTTACCGTACCAGTGAAAATCCTTTCAGCAGAAGTCAGGAATCTCCTAATAATCATTTTCTAAGTCTATCCTCGGCTCTCGGTCTTCTTTATCTTACTTCTTGGTCTGAACATCATTCACTTAGTTTTGAGATTTTGGTTTCTAGTTCACTTTGAACTGCATCCTCTTTTTTCCCTTTAAATACGGGGGAGGCTAGCACTCATTTCTTCTCTCACCTATTCTCTTTTCCCCCTTGGGAATCTTATTTAATTCTGTCATTTCAATAGTAAACCTCTCGTGAAGTTATTCCTCGATTATATCTTTAAATTCTAACATATCTCCAATAAGAATATCTAATCAGAATTCCAAATAACTACCAATCCATCTTGAGTATCCTGTGACACCCAAACTCAAATTCAGCATGCCTTCGTCCAAATGTGTTAACATTACTCTACAACTAGATCCCCAACTCAAGTGCATATTTCTATTATCGGCAATGCCATTATCCTGGTATTTAGTCAGAGTTATTTTTGACTCGTCTGTACACATTTGTGTTCTGCAATGTGCACCTTATGTTTAATCTCATTTATGGTCTGGCTGCCCATCTCACTTGTTTAGGCCCTTATTCCTGTTCATACCTATATCAGTTTTGTAGTGTTTTCCTAAAGCCACGACTTCATTCTTTACTCCAGTAATCCTTTGCACTTCCTTCTGTCAGCTTAACCTTCCTGTATCAATGAGGGCAACAGCAGCTATCAAAATAAGGAATCCTTTAAATTTTATTTGGTAAATACACTAAAAGGCCAAGATGATTTCAGGAAGGCAGGGATGTATTTGACTCTACAACATGTAGTCATTCATGGACTCATACTGACAAAGACTTAGTCATTCTCAGCACATGGCTCCTACAGATGTCTGGGCCTCAGCATCCAGCTGACGGGATGGGACAGAACAGTATGGAATGTCTTGTGGGAGATTGTTATGTGCCAGGCTGGGAAGTGAAGCCAATAACTTCTGCTCTGATTCCACAGGTTAGAATTCGGTCACATGGCCACCTGTCATGGAGAGGGTCCTGGAAAATATCATCCCTAGCTGTTCAACCACTTAGCAGTGACAATTCTACAGCACGGAAGAGGGCAGCACAGTGAAAATTATTTCACTGGTGAAGACATCTGGGCTTAGAATTGGCTTTGCAGGACTTTTATTTATTTATTTATTTTTAGCAATTGTTTTGACTTATTTAATAAACAAAGAAGTCTCTTACAACTGAATGCACACTTTTAGGGATCAGAAATGGGAAATTACACATGGACCAGTGTACTCATGTTTCTACAGTTCTTCTATCTTGTCCAGGATTTTGACCCATTATTCTTGTCTGCCTTGGTAGCCCTGATTCTAACTTTTGTCCCACTAGCCAGTGAGTCAGTCTCTAGCTCTTGGATGTTGCTTTATAATTGACTTTCATCTCATGAATGAAATTAGCAAATGATCTTAGTTTTAAAAAAAAGCGATGGCAAAACATAGGGCTGAACAAGACATTATTTTGCTTTTCTTGTGAATATTTTATTTTTATTGTTAGTAAAAGTTAATCCAAGGTAAACTATGCCTTTATAGTTTCAAGCAGAAGCCCCAGTAGAGGATTTTGTGCAGAGGAGTATAATCATATGATCTGACATATTTTGGAGTATCATTCTGAATAGTAGGAAGAATGGACTATAAAAGTGCAAGGATAAACACGGGAAGAAGAATTAGGAGGATACTGCAATATTCCAGGTAAGAGACGTTATTGTTGTTAGTTGCAGTGGAGTCAGTTCCAACTCATAGCGACCCTATGCACGACAGAACAAAATACTGCCCAGTCCTGCACCGTCCTCACAATTGTTGTTGTGCTTGAGCCCATTGTTGCAGTCACTGTGTCAATCCATCTCATTGAGGGTCTTCCTCTTTTTTGCTAGCCCTCTACTTTACCAAGCATGATCCTCCTCCAGGGACTGGTCCCTCCTGATAACTTGGTCAAAGTACATGAGATGAGCACCCTGAAAACAGAAACACACTGACAGCGCTGTATTTTCCCTGCATGAGGTTATTCTATGATGTGGGACTAAAGAACCATAATGATTGCCCTCTAAATCCTTCCTTACCATGGCTCCAGTTTAACTTTCTTGTAGACACCACTATAAGTCAAGACATTGAAGCTGAGCTGTCCTATAGCAATACTCTAAATTTGTATTATATGAGTATTTAATTAACCTTCCAACTAGTGTACATTTTCATTACTATAAAAGATTGTATGAATATTTCCTTTCAAGGAGCAAGAAAAAATGTCAACAACGATTTGCTTCACACTCAAAATATTTTCTTTCTTGCTCGAGAAAATGTGTGATTGATTTATTTATATAGTGTAAAACAAATCAATTCTTTTATATGAGTAGCAACCAATGCATTATTAATGAGGGAAACAAATATGTTTCTTCAAATAATGTTTATATATTTAAAAATACATCAAATATTATTGATTAAATGATACAATATTGAATATCTAAATCATCCAGAAATCTTAAACCACAGAAAATCAAGTTTTTCTTAAATATTTCAGCTCTCCAGAGAGACAGTACTTTTGCCTTGGAACCAATTTGCTGGGTATAAAGTTTAGCTTTGCTCCATGGTAGCTGTATTACCCTGGGTATATATATTATGTTATAATGTAATTGTGAAGCTTAAGTAAGATAATTCATGGACAATCTCGGGTACTCAGCTTGACTCAAATAAATTATTCCCATTTATAAATTTAATACAAGAAATTCTTTTACTTTTAGAGGATAAATTTAAAAGATTTGTAAGAAAATATCTACTTATCATTATTATCTTTTTAACATACAGAACCTGGGGCAGGACCAAGATGGCAGAGTAGTCAGATGCTTCTGGTCATCCCTCTTACAACAAAGATCTGAATAAACAAGTGCATTGATTATATATGACAATCTAGGAGCCCTGAACATCAAAGGCAAGCTTGAGAAACTTGGCTGAGTGGCAGGAGGAGAGAAAGATGGTTTGGAAGCAGCGAGGAGTTGCCAGACCTGACACGGCGAGAGCCTGAGCCCTTCAGGCCTGATCAGCTCGTGGTGTGTGGTGAGACAGGCAAGCAGTGGCGCTCGGGAGGGTTTTTCCACATAGAGAGAGAGCCATCAACAGAGAGTCTTCTCGGCCATCAAGCACCAGTGAGAAGCAGCCCTCAATCGGTGAAAGATAAGTACTTGTGTATCACCCGCTGCGCGGATCAAAAACAACCCCCTTAGGGAAAAATCTCTCTCCCTTTTACCTACCCAATCCCCTCTCTGCACTGGGTCCAGGACAGGCTTCAGCAATTGCCAAGTCCCCTGGGCTGGAAGTAGACCCATCACGCACCCTGAGCTGTTCTCAGAGAGAGAACAAATTAACAAATGGGAAAAAATAATCTGCTGGCTCTCCTAAGCCAAGAATTCAAGGTAGGCACAGCTCCTTTGTCTAGGCACAGACATAAGGGATCCATGGACTTTGAATGCCTTTCTCCTTGCATAGACTTGTGTGGGTCCCTTTCAACAGCACAGGCTCTAAGATTACCACAGTACAACAGGGTATATACCTGAAGTTTACTTCAACTATTTCATCTGTGAAGTGGCAAGTTCATGACATTCGACACTGCTCTGCCCATTAAGCAGGGGCTTCACCTACCCACATAAGGGGACTGAGGACTGGTGGCTCCACCCACCTGTGGCAGGGGCAAAAGAATAAGAGGTGCCCCCCAGTCCTTATAGCCAACAGCATTGGGTGCTCATAGGTCTGGTGGCAAAACCCACCTATCTACACAATCTAGGGAACCAGGATATGCTTTCATCCTGGACACTCAGGGGTGGCCATCAGCCCCCTGCCTTGCTCAGCCTGTGTCCCCCTGTTGCAGTCAGATGCCTGTGCCTACACCAATCATCCATGCCTGTCTAGAACTGTAGGTGAGAGCCAGCACCACACACTTGGTGGCTGACAACCTGGACATCTGAGCTGAATCCATATAGGAGGAGTGGGTAGACTCCTGGGCTCACATACTTACTGGCAGGTCTAGCCACCTGGTGCAGTACATTGGAGCTTTAGGGGTGCTGGCAACTGGGCTAGCTTATACGTGCAGCCAATTTGGGCATAACAAAACAAAACAAAACAAAAAGCTAGGACACAGTAAGCAAACATAAAAAATATATATATAATAAATTATTGATGGCTCAGAGACAACAGTCAATATCAAATCACATAATGAGGCAGACCATGATGGCTTATGGAAGCTCCCAAAATAAAGAATCCTGAAATTCTCTGGAGGAAGAAAATTTCTTTGAATTACCAGAGGCAGAATACAAAAGATTAATATAAAGAACTCTTCAAGACATCAAGAAGGAAATTAATCAAAATGCAGAACACGCAATAGAGGAACTTAAAAAGATTAGAGAGGAGCATAATGACAAATTTAACAGGCTGCAAGAATCCATAGAGAGACAGCAATCAGAAATCCAGAAGACTAACAATAAAATTTCGGAATTAGACAACTCAATATAAAGTCATAGGAGCAGAACTGAGGCAATGCAAGTCAGAATTACTGAGACTGAAGAAAGAGCACTTGATACGGACTTATTGGAGGAAAAATCAGATAAAAGGATTTAAAAAAATGAAGAAACCCTAAGAATTATGTGGGATTCTATCAAGAGGAAAAACCTATGAGTGATTGGAGTATCACAATGGGGGGATAACAGAAAATACAGAGAGAATTGTTGAAGATTTGTTGTCAGAAAACTTTCCTGATATCGTGAAAGATGACAAGATATCTATCCAAGATGCTCATCAAACTAAACATAAGGTAGATCCCGAAAGAAAGTCACCAAGACATATTATAATCAAACTTGGCAAAACCAAAAGTAAGGAGGAGAATTCTTAAAGCAGCTAGGGGTAAACGAAAAGTTATCTACAAAGGTGAGTCAATAAGACTAAGCTTGGACTACTCAGCAGAAACCATGCAGGCAAAAAGGCAATGGGATGACATATATAAAGCCTTGAAGGAAAAAAAATTGCCAGCCAAGAATTATATATCCAGCAAAACAGTCTCTCAAATGTGATGGCAAAATTAGGGCATTTCCAGATAAAGAGAAGTTTAGGGAATTTGACAAACACCAAACCAAAATTACAAGAAATACTAAAAGCAGTCCTCCAGTTAGAAAATCAATAACAGCAGATAATAACCCAAGATTAGAACACAGGACAGAGCAACCAGCTATCAACCGAGATAGAGAAGTCACAAAAATAAATCAAAGCTAAAGCACTGAAAATAGGGAAACAGATGTCAGTAAGTAAAAGATGACAACATTAAAACAAAAAAGAGGGACTTAAAAATGTAGACATAGATTTTTCATATGGAGAGGAAGTCAAGCCGATATAAAGAAATAAAAGAATGGTATAAACTTAGAAAAATAGGGGTAAATATTAAGGTAACCACAAATGAAATGAACAATTCTACAGGTTAAAAATACAAAACAAGAAAAATATAAAGACTCAGAAAATACAAAATCAACAACAATGAAAAAGATGAAAAGAAAAAACAAAGAAAACGACTCAGCACAGAAAACTAAGCATAACAAAGAAACCGTGAACAAAACACACAAAAAGACATCAAAATGACAGCACTAAACTCATACCTATCAGTAATTATGCTGAATATAAATGGACTAAACATACCAATAAAGAGAGAGCGGCAGATTGCATAAAAGAAAACGATCTTTCTATATGCTGCCTACAAGAGACACACCTTAGACTTAAAGACACAAACAAACTAAAACGCAAAGGATGGAAAAAATATACCAAGTAAACAACACCGAAAAAAGAGCAGGAGTAGCAATATTAATCTCTGATGAAACAGATTTTAAAGTAACATCCACTACAAAGGATAAGGAAGGACACTATATAATGATTAAAGTGTCAATACACCAGGAGGACATAACTATAATAAATATTAGGCACCCAAGGACAGGGCACCAAAAATACATAAAACAAACTCTAACAACATTGAAAAGAGATGGGCAGCTCCACGCTAGTAGTAGGAGACTTGAACGCACCACTTTCGGTGAAGGACAGAACATCCAGAAAGAAGCTCAACAAAGACAGGGAAGAGCTTAATGCTACAATCAACCACCTTGATCTCATAGACATATACCAAACAGTCTGCCCAACAGCAGCCAAATATACTTTCTTTTCCAGTGCACATGGAACATTCTCCAGAGTAGACCACAAGTTACACCATAAAGCAAGCCTTAAAAAATCCAAATTACTGAAATATTACAAAGCATCTTTTCGGATCATAAAGCCATAAAAGTAGAAATCAACAATAGAAAAAGCAAGGGAAAAAAATCAAGCACACAGAAACTGAACAACTCCTTGTTCAAAAACTACTGGGTTATAGAAGAAATTAAGGATGGAATAAAGAAATACATAGAATCAAAAGAGAATGAAAACACATCCTACCAGAACCTTTGGGACACAGCAAAGCTGTGCTCAGAGGTCAGATTATAGGAATAAATGCACACACCCAAAAAGAAGAAAGGGCCATAATCAAATCATTAACTGCACAACTTGAACAGGTAGAAAGAGAGCAGCAAAAGAAGTCCTCAGGTGCCAGAAGACAGGAAATAATATGAATCAGAGCATAATTAAATGAAATAGAGAATAGAAAAACAATTGAAAGAGTTATTAAGACCAAAAGCTGGTTCTTTCAAAAGATCAACAAAATTGATAAACCATTGGCCAAACTGACAAAAGAAAAACAGGAGAGAAGCAGATAACCTGTATAAGAAATGAGATGGGTGATATCACAACAGACCAAACTGAAATTAAAAGAATCATAACAGAATACTATGAAAAATTGTACTCTAATAAATTTGAAAACCTAGAGGAAATGGACAAATATCTAGAATCTCACTACCTACCTAAGCTAACACAAACAGAGGTAGAACAACTAAATAAACCTAAAACAAAAGAAGAGATTGAAAAGTTAATTTAAAAACTCCCAACAAAAAGAAAGCCCTGGCCCAGATGGCTTCACTGCAGAATTCTACCAACTTTCAGAGAAGAGTTAATACCACTACTACTAAATGTATTTCAGAACACAGAAAAGGATGGAATACTCCCAAACTCATCCTATGAAGCCAGCATAACCCTGATATCAAAACTAGGTAAAGACACCACAAAAAAAGAAAATTATAGACCAATATCCCTCATGAACATTGACGCAAAAATCCTCAACAAAATTCTAGCCAATAGAATTCAACAACATACCAAAAAAAATAAATCACCATGATCAAGTGGGATTTATACCACGTATGCAGGGATGGTTCAACATTAGAAAAACAATCAATGTAATCCATCACATTAATAAACAAAAGACAAGAACCACATGATCTTATCAATCGATATAGAAAAGGCAATTGACAAAGTCCAACATCCATTCATGCTAAAAACTGTCAAGAAAATAGGAATAGAAGGGAAATTCCTTAACATGATTAAGGGCATTTATACAAAGCCAACAGCAAACATCATTATAAATGGAGTGAGTTTGAAAGCGTTTCCCTTGAGAACAGGAAACAGACAAGGATGCCCTTTATCCCCACTCTTATTCAACACTGTGCTGGAGGTCCTAGCCAGAGAAGTTAGGCTAGAAAAAGAAATAAAGGGCATCCAAATTGGTCAGGAAGAAGTAAAAGCATCTCTGTTTTCAGATGATATGATCTTATACAGAGAAAACCCCAAAGGATCCACAAGAAAACTACTGGAGCTAATAGGAGATTTCGGCAAAGTTTCAGGATACATGATAAACATACTAAAACTAGCTGCATTCTTTTATACCAACAAAGAGAACTTTGAAGAGGAAATCACCAAATCAATACCATTTACAATAGCCTCCAAGAAGATAAAATACTTAGGAATAAATCTAACCAGAGATACAAAAGACCTATACAATGAAAGCTACAAGACACTACTGCAAGAAACCAAAAAAGATCTGTATAAGTGGGAAAACATACCTTGCTCATGGATAGGAAGACTCAACACTGTGAAAATGTAAATTCTACCCAAAGCGATCTACAGATACAATGCAATCCTGATCCAAATTTCAAGGACATTTTTTAATGAGATGGAGAAACAAATCACCAACTTCAAACGGAAGGGGAAGAGGCCCCAGATAAGTAAAGCATTACTTAAGAGGAAGAACAAAGTGGTAGGCCTCACACTACCTGATTTTAGAACTTATTATACCACCACAGTAGTCAAAACAGCCTGGTATTGGTACAACAATAGATACATAGACAAATGGAACAGAATTGACAATCCAGACATAAATTCATCCATCTGTGAGAAGCTATTTGACAAAGGCCCAAAGTCAGTCATTTGGAGAGAAGATAGTCTAAGAAATTGTGCTGGCATAAATGGCTATCTATCTGCAAAAAAAATGAAACAAGACCCATACCTCACACCATGCACAAAAACTAACTCAGAATGGATCAAAGACCTAAATATAAAATCAGAAGTGACTAAGATCATGGAAGAAAATATAGGGACAATGCTAGGAGCCCTAACACATGGCATAAACATAATATGAACCAGAAGTAACAGTGCACAAGCACCAGAAGAAACACTAGACAACTCGGAGCTCCTAAAAATCAAACACTTGTGCTCATCAAAAGACTTCACCAAAAGAGTCAAAAGACATCCTATACACTGGGAAAAAAATTTTTGGCTATGACAAATCTGATCAGCATCTAATCTCTAAAATCTACAACAACAAATAACCCAAATAACCCAATTAAAAAATGGGTAAAGGATAGGAACAGGCACTCCACCAAAGAAGACAGTTAGGTGGCTGACAGACATATGAAGAAATGCTCACAATCATTAGCCATTAGAGAAATGCAAACCAAAACTATAATGAGATACCATCTCACACCAACAAGGCTAGCATTAATCCAAAAAACACAAAATAATAAATGCTGGCGAGGTTGTGGAGAGACTGGAACACTTACATACTATTGCTGGGAATGTAAAATGGTACAACCAATTTGGAAATTGATTTGGCGCTTCCTTAAAAAGCTAGAAATAGAAGTACCGTATGATCCAGTAATCCTGCTCCTTGGAATATATCCTAGAGAAATAAGAGCCGTCACACGAATAGATATATGCACATCCATGTTCATTGCAGCACTGTTCACGGTAGCAAAAAGATTGAAACACCTAGGTGCCCATCAATGGACGAATCAATAAACAAATTATGGTATATTCACACAATGTAATACTACACAACGGTAAAGAACAACAGTGAATCTGTGAAACATAACATGGAGGAATCTGGAAGGCATTATGCTGAGTGAATTTAGTCAGTCACAGAAGGACAAATATTGTATAACACCACTATTATAAGAACTCAGGAAAAGGTTTAAACACAGAAGAAAACATTCTTTGATCCTTACGAGGGTGGGGAGGGAGGCAGAAGGGTTATTCACTAGCTAGAGAGTAGACAAGAATTATCTTAGGTGAAGCGAAGGACAGCACACACTACAGGGGAAGTCAGCACAACTGGACTAAACCAAAGCTAAGAAGTTTCCTCAATACAATCAAACACTTTGAGGGACAGAATAGCAGGAGTAGGGGTCTGGGGACCATGGTTTCAGGGGACAACTAGGTCAATTGTCATAACAAAGTATATTAAGAAAATGTTCTGCATCGTACTTCAGTGAGTGGCATCTGGGGTCTTAAAAGCTAGCAAGCGGCCCTCTAAGATGCATCAATTGGTCCCAACCACCTGAAGTAAAGGAGAATGAAGAACACCAAAGACACAAGGAAAGTATTAGCCCAAGAGACAGAAAGGGCCACATAAACCGGAGACTTCATCAGCCTGAGACCAGAAGAACAAGATGGTGCCCAGCTACCACCTATGACCGCCCTGACAGGGAAAACAACAGAGAGGCCCTCATGGAGCGGGAGAAAGGTGGGGTGCAGAAATCAAATTCTAGTAAAAAGACCAGACTTAATGGTCTGACTGAGACTGGAGGGACCCCAGAAATCATGGTCCCTGGAGTGTCTGTTAACCCCGAACTAAAACAATTCCTGAGGCCAACTCTGCAGAAGAAGATTGGATTGGACTGTGGGACATAAAATAATACTCGTGAAGAGTGTGCTTCTTGGCTGAAGTAGATACATGAGACTAAATGAGCGGCTTCGGTCCTGAGGTGAGATGGGAAGGCAGAGAGTGTTAGGAGCTGGTTGAATGGACATGGGAAATCAGGGGTAGAGAGGAGGAGTGTGCTGTCACAGTGTAGGGAGAGCAATTAGGGTCATACAGCAATGTATGTATAAGTTTTTGTGTGAGAAACTAACTTGAAATATAATCTTTCACTTAAACTACAGCAATAAACAAAAAAATAAAAATAAATAATAAAATACAGACCCTTCCTGTACCTCATCATGGAAAAATAATCTGAGATGATATCAGAAGGATTCTAAGAGTTTTCTTAATAAAATAATAATAAGGAATGAATGAAAGTTCAATTGAATAAAAGCTGACAACCAATAAATCAAAAAATGCTGAAGTTCCTTTTTTCTCTCCTGTGTCTGTAATGTTATAGAAACAGCAACTGAGAAAACATCTTTTATTTTTCCTTTATGAAATTTAAAAATATAAATTGTTAAATATAAATCTCTTGGATTTTTTTTGAAGGCATAATTTATTCAGTCAAGGGATTGGATGCTTCATCATCTGGCTCAGCTGGAATTGAATTGTTGATATGCCAATGTAAGCTCCAAATACATAAATTATTTGGATTGTGTTTTTTTAACATCAGCAAAATGACACCTCAAACCTACACCTTAGTTCTGGGTTTAAGACGTGACAAAGTAGGAATTGCCAGGACTGTTCTCTTACGGATAATTGCTTCACGGTTTTGAAGTAAACATATTATTAATGAGTTACATTTAGTACATAAGGTTTAATCAACAAATGAAAAGCAATTTTAATTAATAAGGATAAGCAATAAGTGTTGACTCAGTGAAACCAGTCTATAATTTTCAAGGGTGTTTCACTGGTAGAAAAAAAAAATTCTGCCTCAAGTAGGCTGTTTGTCCTCTATCATTTCATTTTCTATGATTTATTTAAAAATATTTTAAGTACTTTTTATGAGTAGGCACTGTGAGTGACGCAAAGGTAAAAGGACGTGACAGCTGCTTTCTTGCTACAAGGTAGAAGTTATAGCTGATAACAGAGATGCAATTACAAAATGTGGTACTTGAAATAAGCAAAAGTTCACTCCTGGCCAGGGAAATACAATGTTATGGATAGAACTGTGTCCCGTAAAACTACGTGTTATAAATATTGACCCCTATACCTGTGGATGCAATCTCATTTGGGAACAGCATTTTCTTTGTTATGTTGCTGAGGCCATGTCAGTGTAGGGTGTGTATTAAATCTACTTACTTTTGAGATATAAAGGAACAGATTGGGCACAGAAGCAAGCAAGCTAAAATGGGGGAAATACAGATGCCATATGGAGATCTACAAAGAATACCAAAGAAGAATGCTACAGAAGCCGAGAAAAGGATTTTCCCCTAAAGCAGAGAGAGAGAACCTTTCTCTAGAGCCAGTGCCCTGAATACAGACTTCTAGCCTCCTGAACTGTGAAAAATAAACATTTGTTTGTTAAATCACCCACTTGTGGTATTTCTGTTACAGCAGCATTATATAACTAAGACATACAGTAAGAGTACAAAAAAAAAAAAAAAAAAGTATCATTTGAGCTATTCCCTAATGAATAGATTGCGTTTATACCTTCAAGGATAGAGAAAAGATATTTTAGAGAAATAAGAAGTATGAACATAGAAATATAGAAAAGAATGATTATTGGGAAGAATTTAAAAAGTAGACTAAAATGTATATCATTTTAGAAAAGTTAGGTTGGGGGCTAGATTATTGAATGATACAGATTTTATCTTTAATTCCTAGGACAATTTGGGTTCTTTGTAAGATTTTGAGCTGACAACTTTTGTGATGTGCGTTAGAAAGGCTATTAAACTTTCAGCACTGCATTAGATTGGATGGAGAGGGAAAAGAATTGAGACCGAGACACCAATTAAGAGCTTATTATAATAGACCAGGTAAACTGATTTGAGGACCTGAACTTGAGTAGGAATGGGACTAACATGAACCAATTTCTGTTTCTAATTAATGATCCTCCTAAGTTATTGGTTCTATATAATTTAAACCCAAATTTAGTTTATTTAAAAGTGTACGTAACATGTATAATTAAAAGTGTAAATACGATGATTACATAATTTTGAAAAATATACTTAGGCAGTGATTTCTAAGTATCTATCCATGGCTGAATCCCGGAATTGGGGGAGAGACAGTTCTATCACTTTAGCTGGTTTGAGATGTCGAATCCAGATAGGTTGGTGGTCTTTTTTCCTGGGTGGCAGAATCTGAAACAGATTTGCATGTAGGAAATTTATTGGGTAATGCTCTGAAATCAATACCTGTGGGGAGCAGGGAGGGCAGAGGGAGAATTGAACTGCAAACAATTGCACCAAAGGCTTCAATCAATCCTTCAGGGAACTCTTGTGCTGTGATGACCCTTCAGAGTTGTCCTGGACTGGAGCAAGGGAGCCAGAATTTACACTATCATATCAAACATAGTAGATAATGCCTATAGTGGCCCTTTCCAGAGAGCTCTCAGCTGCCAACACTCCCAGTTGCTGAGGGAATAGAATGAGTGCTTCTGTCCTGAAAGGGGTGGTGTTGCAATCTGGCCAGCATACCACAATAAAGCATGATAGGGAGTAGCAAGGGACTCATGTGCTACCTAGGCTTTCCTAGAAGATGGTGTAGGGTAAGAAGCAATTTCCATTTAAGAAGTTAAATGTCATGGAGTCATACTATGGTTTAAGTAATCATTCTATTGTAGGTCATTTTTCCTAATATTTTGCCATAGTATCATAATAAACATCTCATTACGCATGGTTTTCCATTGGAATATATTACTTTACTATGTTTATTTTGGAAGTATTTCAATTTTCCTGTTTTACAGAGAAATATAAATCACAACTCTGTAAGGAATAGAATGTCTTTTTCTGAACATCTTATACTGGATGAGTGTGTGGCTCCATTCATTCAGGTTCTTGATTTAAAAGAAATTGATTTGGTGCCTAGACCTCTCAAAGTAAACCATTAAAAGTTTATGCTAACTCTGCCCATATTCTAGCCTCAGCTTTCTCAAGTAACCTGACCCAGTGAATCACACGGTTCTACGATACACGTTTCCTCTGACCTTACAAGGTGTTGATATCTAGTTCATGGTAATCTTAATTGGCTGGTGCAGTTTTGGTGCCTGAAAGAGCCAGTCAGGTAAGGAATGATGCCATTCCTGAGGCAAGATGATTCCACAATTTGTGGTAAAAATAATTATGGAATTTTTCACTGCTCATCTTTAACCTTCTATCACAGTAAGACCACTGCCTACTCTTCACTGGGAGCACATGCATGTAAAACAATAAAAATTTTAAAAAAAATGCCAGAGGTGTATGTGGTGACAGAGAGATTAAAGCGAACGAAGGATCTACCTAGTTCTCAGACATGCCAACTGATTTACTGAGGACCCAGGATGAAAAGATACTTTTACTATTGGTAATCAAGAAAAAAAGGTATCTATATCTCTATCTATAGCTACATCTATGTCTACATCTACGTTTACATCTATGCCTTGGTCTCTATCTCTACCTCTATGTCTATATCTGTATGATCCAGGCACTTTTATACTAGTTAATTCTTATAACAACCGTTTGAAGCAGAAGTTATTACCATCACATTTCAGAGAACCACAAAATATTCTAAAGTCTACTTTCAGAGGTTACCAATCCTGGCTGCACATAAGAAACACACATTGAGCTTAAAAAAAAATTACAGATGCTGTACCACGTACCTAGAAATTCTGATTCGAAAGGCCTGGGTTAGGATCTCACACCTGCAAGTATTAAAAGCTGCACAGGTGATTCTGAAGGAAAGCTAAGGCTGAGACCTATTGTCTGTGCTCATTCTGTTCTCCTTCTCTGAAGGAAAGCTAAGGCTGAGACCTACTGTCTGTGCTCTTTCCGTTCTCCTCTGCATTTTCATGTCAAAACGAGAAGGTCAAGTTTCCCAGACTGCTTATTGTTGATAGTCCTGTCAGGTATATACACTATGCCTGAAGGTTATGTATTGAGAATATTTGATCAAAAAGTTCCTGTTTATTTTAACACCACAACCATCTGCTATACTCATATGCTTCTAAAAACATTTTGTCAGTTATCATGTACACATCTACTAATATTATAGATAAATAAGGCGAATAAGTAATACGGTTAAATTGTTGCATCCATGATGCAAATGAGTAAAATACTTAAGAAGAAATCTTATTTATTTTCCCTACAGGATTTTTTCTTGTTCTAAGTACTTTTTGCTATTCTTGGGTTATTTCCATTAGGAAGATTATACTTGCATTTGCACTAATGACCACTTAAATTACAATTTAATGACATGAAAATAGAATCAGTGTACTTATTGTTCCTGTGAATAGAGTTTTTCAGTCTGGGCACATATAAAGTAACAGACATACTGGATACTGCAAAGTAATAGGCACTGAACTATATGCAAAAATTGTCTTAAATTGAGCACTTAAACTATGTGACAGACACTGCGCTAATAATTTTACACTCATTTAATCTTCAAAACAACTTAAAGGCTGGGGAAGCAGCCCTGCTCTTCACTGTGCAGATGATGTATTAATAGTGGCTCACTGAGGTTAGGCCAGTTGCTCAAGACCACACAGCAAGTAAACTAGAGTCAAAATGAATGTAGGTCATCCTATTCTGGAAACTCTTTCCTTTTATCCACTAGCTAATGGCTACGGTTTGTGTGCTTAATGTCCTAGTAAGCATCACTTTCTTATTGTTTCTCTATGTAACATTTATCTAGCAGCTGGCAGAATAGACAAGAAGTGTATTATGAAACAGGACATCTGGGTTATGTTGTTTCTTAACCAAACTGATTCAGATGGTGAGTGTTTAAGATTACGGACTTTAGAACCAGACAACCTGGGATTCAAATCCAAACTCTTCTATTTAGGCTTTTCTCTATTAATTTTACCCAGTTTTCTTGTGTGAGAAATGGGGAAAAATACGAAACCTATATTTTATCATTGTTTAAAAAAATTAATGCAAAAATACCTATTAATAAATTGCTTACCATGGTGCTTATTACATACTATGTACTTGATAAATGAAGTTATGGTTGTCATTAATAACAATAATAATTTAATAATCAAGGAATACTTTGACTCTGCAATTTAATTATTGTTTGAAACAAGGGGATACTTAGTCCCTCTTTGCCTCAGTTATCACATCTGCTAAATGGAGACAGTAAGTCCTAACTAGATGATTATGAAGAATCTTAAATGGATTAATACATGCAAAGTGCATATTATGTTAAAAATCTGTTACGTAGCTATTGCTGTGTGCAGCTGAGTCCGTTCTGACTCAGAGCGACCCTATATGCTATGTGACAGAATAAAACTTTCCCACAGGGTTTCCCAGGCTGTAATCTTTACTGAAGCAGATCTCTAGGTCTTTTCTCCTGTAGTGGTTCTGGTGGGTTCAAACTGCCAGCCTTTGGGTTAGCAGCCTAGTGCTTAAACATTGCGTCAACAAATCTCCTTATGTAGCTATTAGGAGAATTAATTATGGGAGGAATAAAAATATCAAACGAAAATAGGTAACGTAACACAAGAGAAAATTAAGGCTATAGGAAAAAGTCATGAAATTAGGTAACTCAAAATATTGGCATAAATAATAAAAAATGTTTTAATTATAAAAATATTAGATTGTATCACATGAAAATGATGTTTTTATGAGTCATAAAGTGTTAAATATCAACAGCTTCATGTGGTTCAACCAGAACAGATAAATAGGTTTTAAAACAAATTCTTTTTAGAGAGAGAAATTAATCCTGAGAAAATGATCCAAAATATAATTACCCCCAACCCCACTTGTTGAGGTTGTAAAGCCTTCAGTAAAGCTTGAAAATATTTGATGTTGTGTATTATTGAAATGAAATAATTATAGCTACTATTTACGGAACTCTTTTGCAAGAGAAATAACTCAATTTTATTATGAATTACAAAGAATTAATTTATTAATTGATGAGAAGGCATCCTTATTTCTAATTTCACCCTTTTAAAATTAATTTGAAGCTAAGGTTGAAGTGCTTGATATCTATTTGATGTACTCAGAACACAAAAAACATTTTCCACAGGTAATAGCAATTAGACATGTATAATTACGCAGAAAAGCAATTTAGTTAATGAGATTTCTCTAGAGTATTTAATTTGGGATTAGATTATATGAGGTTGAAAAATATCTGAGTCAGTAAAATGACCTAAAAAATTCAAAATTTCTCTTCTTATTTTAGTTTATATAATTGTGTGTACTTAAGAAATGATTTTGAAATGTTTTTAGTCACATCTGTGCTATTTTTAATGGATGATTTTTTAGAGGTTGTCATTCAAATAGAATGTAAGATATATTCAGATAGGTTTATTTTTTAATCTAATGGAAGGTATACTAAGAAAATTGAAATATGACTCTCTAATACTTTTAAATAATGGTAAGTCACCCAGGTATGTTAATATATCAGGGATTTCACCCAAATCACTATTTGTGAATGACTTATTTTCAAGGAAATGAGCAAAACTTATTTTACTGCATGATTTGGTTAAACGTTTAAAATTCAGAAAATTTCATTTTCGGAAAAATTTCTCCTCAGTGGACTGAACATAAAATATATTTGAATCCTAAATGTTTATTAATCATTTTCACTCAAAGCAAGATATAGCAGTAAAGTCAGTAATAATGAAGTACTCTAGTTTTCTGTGTTTTTAGAGGAAAAGGTCTAATGAGAACTAATCCCCGCCCCCCCCCCCCGCTCTCCCCCTGCCCCTTCCCCCATTTCTGATGTAGTATCTTTAGAAACACAGTCAGGCCAGAAGCTCGTTGTGCTCCGATGTAGACAAGTGGAGAGAACACCCGAGGGGCCAGAACCTCTCCCTATGGTGACAAGGCCTTTGTTGGAATACTCTCCCTGTTCAGTCCCTCACTGAGACCCAATCCGCATTTGATTCCTTCTGGACAAGCGAACTGGCAGGGACCTAAAGCAATCACGTCACGGAACAACAAGCACTCCTAATACCGCACCCAACAGTAGAAATACTAATAGAAACAGCGCTTGCAGCCAGGGAGGATCCTGCCCAGAGGCGAAGCCTGGGGAAAACGGGCTGACTCTCTAAGATCAAATTTTCAGTCTTCTGTTGCTAGCCGTGGACACTTGGACCATCTATTTATCCTCTCTATCCCTCTGCTTCCTTATCTGTGCTATGGTGTGAATGGTCCCTGGATTCACAGGGTAGTATAAAGATCAAATGAGTTAATACATGGAAAGTATTTAGAACAGTGCCTAACATATTGTAAGCACTCAATAGATTTTAGTAATTACTGCTACCGCTACATGTCATACATAAGCCTCTTTTTCGTTTCTAATGCCTGGTATTGAGTGCCAAATGCAGGCTATCCTCCTTGAGGGGAGGCAGGGGAAGATTAAAATGGATGGTTTCTAATTCCTCTAGGTGGTCTAGAAGCTATTTTATAACGCTTAGGTTTTAATAGCCTATTACAAACTGAACCTTCATCTCATGGATTATTTGATTTTATTCAGTACACATCTACCAGGCTTTTCTTATGGTTGCTCGATGTGGCTGGTCTGTCTCATTATTTCTGCATGAGCGCTTGAGGAAGCTGACAACTCTCCACCAGTTTTGCTCTTTTTGGCTGATGTGTCTGATACCTCTTTGGGGCAGAATACTGACTCTTTTACTGTTGTTTCTTTTACAAGGGTTGGGGAGGATTAGTATGATATAAGCTCTTTCAATCAATGTTGCAATCTGTTCTCTCAGGGAATCCTAAGAAGTTTCAGAGTTCCGAGTTACGTTGTTTTCTGTTTCAAGTCCTGTTTTGTGAACTAAGCTCACTAACTTGTCCTGATTTCTCAGTGTTCCCAAGCTGAGTGTGTATAACACTCTCACTCATGTTGCTCTTATTAGTTCAAATTAGGTCAAATAGGACTTCAGGGCTAAAACTTAAGAAAGCAACTGAGAGAAAAGTGGAAGTTAAAGGAAGAGATTAGCAGGGTTGTGGCAGGTGAAGGAAAGATAAGACTCAAGCACATACTAACACAGAAAAAGAGAATGAAAATGTGAAAAATAGGTTAAATGAATTTTGAAGAGAAGACACAGGAAGTCAACCAATTCATTGGTTTTAGGCTTCCAGTGAAGAATGATGCAATGTCATGTACCAACAGTAAGAGAACTGAGGTTCATTTGGAACTTGACCTGATAACTCTGGGAAATGTCACTCAGAGATTAAGGAATTGAGTTCTGCGCCTTATAAAGTGTTTTTTGATCCTGTAAACCTCAATAAAAATTAAAGCAATAGGAAAAGGTAAATGCATTCAAATTTGGATGGTTCTTGTTGGCCACCCATCCACATTTCTCTTTACCCAAATCTGAGTTAATTGGTCACACAGGAAAGACATATGATAGATGACTATGTACTAGGCTTTTAACAAAAGGAGAAAGGGTGTTACCTGTAGTCCTCTCTCTGCCTCTCTCTCTTTCTGTGTATCTCTCTCATTTTTTTTTTTTTTCTTTATAGATTTTCAGTTTTAGTAATAAGGCTGGGAATGAGAGTGGCCTTGGATTAGGTGGTACTTTCTTTGGCATTGTAAAACCAAGAGAGACAAGAAAAAAATCAGAGGAAAGGAAATACTTTGCTGGCCTTTCTAAGAACGAAAGAAGTTCCTCAAGTTTCCAACTTATCTCACCATGGAGAGTGGGTAGGAATTTAGGAAAGAAGTCTTGCTGAAGAATACAGATTGTACTCATTCTTGAAGATTGGCAAATTTTACTATTGTTTTATTATAGTTACTCCATGTAGCTTCTTTATTCTTTTATTGATTAGTTATTAATCTTTTTATACTTTATTATGTTAGTAGGGGGAAAGTAGGGGTCTTAGTCAAAATCTGTCATTCTCAATTTAGGAAGAATGGGGAGATATAAAAAAACTATACATAGTATGTATTGCCTCCAGTGATTCAGGCTTAATTGTCAGGGATAGGGCCAAGGCATTGGCATTTTTTAAATGCTTTCCAGGTAATTCTTACGTGCAGTTGGGGCTCAGAATCACTGTCTAGACAAAGAAGATCTCTTCTGGGACTCAATTTTTATACTATGTCAGTGAGTCCTGAACCAAAATTACCAGAAACTGTATGCTGAGTGTATATTTTGCAATGTTAGATTAGTAGTGTTTTCTGCAAAGCCACCTTTTTGGTGTCATAGGTTTCAAATTCAAGGCACGGAGGCTTGTAGCACTCCAAACAAAGCAGTGATTTGGGTCCTTGAGTAAGTCAAGAATGTAGGAGCATTCCTGAATTGCACTTGACCAGTGAGTGAATTAGAATGTTAGTTGACATATTAGATCACAGAGAGTGATAATAATGTGTAGTGGGTGTACAGGGACCAGAAAATCTCTGGAAACTGAAGGACTGAGTGAAAGGAAAAGAGGGTTTTGAGGAACGATAAAGCTAAGGATCTGAATACTTACCGAGTCACAGTTATAGTTCAGTAAGAAGATTTTTTTCTATAATTTTTTTCTAGCTAGCAGCTATGCTCAGAGGCAGGTGGTTATATCTTTCAAGTGAGTATAGGCAAATAATTTAATCTGATTAGAAAGAAGTGAAGCTAAGTGGAGAATCGATACCATAACAAAAAGTTGGGGAAAAAAAAAGAACATCACTACTGTCTTAGTCATCTAGTGCTGCTGTAGCAGAAACACCACAAGTGAGTGGCTTCAACAAAGATATTTATTAAGATATTATTTCCTCACAGTCTAGGAGGCTAGAAGTCCAAATTCAGGGTGCCAGCTCCAGGGGAAGGCTTTCTCTTTGTGTCGGCTTTGGGGGAAGATCCTTGTCATCAATCTTCCCCAGTCAAGGAGCTTCTCAGCTAAGGGACCCCAGGTTCAAAGGACACATTATTCTCTTGTCTCTTGTTTCTTGGTGGTAAGAAGTCTCCATGTCTCTCTGCTCACTTCTGTCCTTTATATCCCAAAAGAGATTGGCTTAAAACACAACCTAATCTTGTAGATTTAGTCTTGCCTCATTAACATAACTGCTTCTAATCCTGCCTCGTTAACATCATAGAGGTAGGATTTACAACATATAGGAAAATCACAGCAGATGACAAAATGGTGGGCAATCACACAATACTGAGACTCGTGGACTAGCCAATTTGACTCACATTTTTGGGGGACACAATTCAATCCATAGCAACTACCTTCAAGGTTGCTCCATTAAACTTCTCTGAAACTCTCTGGGATACACTGGAAACATAGTAATGAATCAGTATTTGAACTGGGATTTTTTAAGTTATTTACACTAGTATTAAGGCAATAACTGGAGAGATATATTGCCTTCTTTTTTTTATAGTATTTCATTAGAAATCTCTGCTTGTAAATAGGAAACTACATTATATTATTGTTTATATTCATTTTACTGCCAAAATTGAGGCTTAAGTTGGTAATATGGCAGAGCAGACCAGGAGACCAGAAAGCTTTGCAGAAGAGCCAGTAATGGTTTGAAAACTGGTCAATGACCCAGTAGAGGGCCAAAAGCAGCCAAAAGGATGCAAACATGTAGGTGGTTGGCTGGTGTCAGGTGGTTCAGAGAAAGGAAGCTAACCTCTAGAAAGAAAGTCAAAGGATCTGATTCTGTAAGAAGTTCTTTTATAGGAACAGAAAATGGGACTTCTACCATGGAACACAGATAGGGCATTGGTTCCTGGCATTGAGATCTAAGTGGGGCTTATTCACAAGGAAAAGCAAGGACAAAAATTGGAGTGCAAGGTTACATGTCTTTGGAAAAGACTGATTTAAAGACAAATACCCAACTGCTCTTTGACAGCCTTTTTAATGCCCCCAGGTAGGGCATGGTAGTGTTGAAATCTTTATACAGCAGCACCAAGTACACAATTTGGCAACACAAATGAAATCACATAAACTATGCAGCTCTTAGGTGGAATTAAATTCAATATTATATTTAAAATCTTGGTCTTATCACTTGAAGTGTATGCAAAAATGTATGAAAGCAAAAATTAAAACCCTGTCCTAATTTTTTCATCTAAAGGAATAAAAACCCCATTGCTCTTGAGTCGATTCCAACTCATAGTGACCCTGTATATAGCAGAGTAGAACTGCCGCATAGGGTTTCCAAGAAATGGCTGGTGAATTACGAACTGCTGACCTTTTGGTTAGCAGCTGTAGCTCTTAACCACTGCACCACCAGGGATCCCAAAAGGAATAGACTACGTATGTAACCTTAACCATTTCTGGCACAAATATATTTGAAACTTATTTTGTATCACTGTATTCTACCACAGAGGTACAACTGGATTATGATGTGCCCTGTTAAAGTTTTCTTTATGTTTCTTGTGATTGCGGCTTGTTGAGACTCTTTGATCTGTACATTTATAATTGTCATCACACATCAAATTTTTGTCCATTATTTCTTCAAATATTTTTTTAGCCTCCCTTCCCTACTCTGACTACCCGCTTAATGACTCCAGTTGCACTTATATTATACCATTTGAAGTTGTTCCATGGTTCACTGATGCTCTGTATTTTTCATTATTTGATTTTCTCTCTGTCTTTTCTTCTGGAGATTTTCCAGCAAAATGTTTTCAAGTTTACTAATCTTTTTTCTTTTTAATATATAATCTTTTATTCCTCTCATTCAATATATATGTAATCTCAGATGTTGTTGTTTACCTTTCAAGAAATTCTATTTCTGTCTTTGATATCATCCAGGTATGTCTCTACTTAACTTTTGAATATAGGCAGTACAGTTACAATAGATATTTTAGTGTCCTTGTTTGCTAATCTATGGGCCAGTTCTAGGTCAGTTTCAATTGAGTAATTTTTTTCCCCTCATTGTTTGTACTTTCCTATTTCTATTCATGCCTTCTCCCATGTCTGGTAATTTTTTATTGGGTGCCAGTCATTTTGAATTTTGCATTGTTAAGTGTTAGATATTTTTGTATTCCTATATACGTATTCTGGAACCCTAGTGGCACAGTGGTTAAGAGCTACAGCTGCTAACCAAAAGGTTGGCAGTTTGAATCCACAAGCCACTCCTTGGAAACCCTATGGGGCAGTTCTACTCTGTCTTATAGGGTCACTATAAGTCGAAATTGACTTGATAGCAATGGGTTTTTATAAGTATTCTTGAGCTTGGAATGAAGTTACATTACTTGGAAATAGTTTGATACTTTTATCAAAAATATTTTAACAAACGTCTTGTTTTTAACATTCAGTGGATGGGATCAGATTACTGTTTAGTTTAATGCTAATAATTACCCACTACTGAGACATACCTCTTGTGCCATTAACTATGAGGTTTTCTAGTGTGGCTGGCTGGTGGAACAGGCACTATTCTTGTCCCTGTATGATCACCAGGAAGAATTTATTTTTACAGTATCAGGTGGTTCCTATTTTGGCTTTGGGTTGTCTCAGTACTTTGCTCCCTATTGATCTAAAAGTTCTCCCATTCTGCACCTGTCTTGTCTGTAGTATTTTGTCATAAAATCTCTAGCTGCTTTGGCCTTCCCAGACTCTGTACTCTGGATCCTCAACCCAGGGAGTCTGCCACCCTCCACCTAGGTTTCTTTTCCCGGTGTCATTGTATCCTTCTCTTTTCCTGAAGGTTACTAAATTGAGATGGGTTAGGATTCCACATCCATATGGTCTCTCTACTTTGTGTTACCTCACCCAGCTCCACCACCTCTAGAAGCCTATCTTTTCAGAGTGTAACTATTCAGCAGAGGAAGTCAGAGAAAATTAATTAAAAACCTGTGCAAGAGAAGTTACAGAGTGTGTACGGCCTCAATGGGAGCGACCCTGACAGCTCTTCTCCATGACAGTTTATTGCTCTCCATCAAGAGAGGTACCCACTGTTTTTAAATGACTCAGGATGAATGTGCCTGAATGAGATTCTTTTGCATATGAAAGTGATTGAAGCTAAAGTCTCTGTTAGTTTGAACTTCTAATAACATCGCTACATTGCTTTATTTGCAGAGTACCTTTCTAAGGAATTGTAGTGAAGCTCACCGAGTTTCTTAATTGTGACTGATTGGAATATTGTCCTCTCCAAAATTATTACTCATCAAATCGTAAAGCTTTCAGGTAAAAGACATTCATACCTATATGCTTTGATTTATAAGATTTTCTAAAATATAGGTTTGAAATCCATTAAAAATGAAAGTTTTTGCTTTAAGACACTATACACTGATATTCAAAAATAGGAGAATAGGAAACAAACCAAAGAATTAAGACTATTTAATTATGTTGCTATGACTACATGTACTCTCACCAGTGTAATAAACAATTTCCACAAGTTAAAATCATAGAATATAAGAACTAAATGAAAGCTTAGAAGTCATCTCATCAAGGCTACTTGTTTCATACTAATGAAGTGGAGCAGCTTGCTTAAAGCAACATAAGAACAGTTGCTAATGGCTGAGTAGGTACCTCTGTTACTAGTCAGAGTTATGATACCATTTTCCTTTCAGTATCCCTTACTATTTCTGTTACCTCCTCAATTTTTTAAATGGTTTTCAAATTTGGAGAGATAAAAAACATATTTATGCTAAATATCTCATGAAAATAGATGTGGGTTTTCTTAGCCAGAAGATGTCATTTTACCAAGACAAGCTGTCATCACTATGAAAACTACAAACTTCCGTTCATGGAGAAACCCAAAATACATACTTTTTGTTCTTCCTCTCAGCGAAATATCTCTGTTTACTTTAGCTTAAAGCTGCTCTTGCTGGTAGAAATAGCAACAGTTTGCTTTAGATTAAGTGTTCTTTTCAAATGTCATAGCTCTCTTTCCTCCTACTCAAGCATTACTTTCCTACTTAACTTTTCTTCATATAAAGCTTTTTCTATATTTTTACTGATAAGAAAGAGATATAAAAGTCTATGTAAGTGGCAAGAGCATATGCTTTGAAGTCAGAATACTATGCCACTTAGTCACTGTCCAAACTCGCATATGTTAGTTTAGCTCCCAATGTTTTCATTTCATTGGGAATTATGGATAATATTATCTACAGTGCCCAATTGACAGGGTTATTTTGAGAAAGAAATGAAATGATTTTTGGAAAAGCACTTTATGGACTGTAACATGCTACAGACAATATTATTGCAGTCTTAGCTGTTCTCAGAGGTTGGATAACGGATATATGAAAATCTTCTCAACATGCTATGTCTGTCCATTTGCGTTTCTACCATATGACAAGGCATAAGGTAAAGAGCTATGAAGCTTATTAATGCAGGATCCATTTATGTCAAGACCACTACAATGTTTTTTTTAACAAAATCTACCCAGTTCTGTGTCCCAGGGGTGTCTTCATGGTAGTTAAAGCATTATTGGAGGGCAAGAACAATGCAGAAGTTTCCTGTGGACCCAAACATTCTGTTTCAAGGCGTGGATTCCTTCTACCTGGTTCACATATTGAATTTGAGTTGAATAAATGAGACATAGTTAGCTGAGGTAATTGTTAATTTTGATGCATTCATTCAGTATAGGTAGATGGATGGATGGATGGACGGACGGATGCGCAGATAGATAGCCTTCTCTGTAAGAGCATTGCTGTGGACGCTAGAAATCTATGTGGACACTAAAAATATGGAAACTAAGGGCAACCTTTCTGCCAAGTCGGGAGAACACGGCGGAAACCTGGTCTCACAGAGCAAATGTTTAACATAATAAGTAAGGTAAACCTTAGAGATAATAACTAGCTTGTCTCTTTAAGTTTATGTGTAACTGACTCTGCACCTTTAGCTTCTACATTCCAGACAAGCCAGCATCTAGCTATTTGGGAACCTGCATCGGCAAACACTGACCCCTCAAGACCTGTGTCATTTGTCTTCTTAGCCAAATACAATTCTGAGGAAGAAAGAACTTCAAGGGACATTTTCATGAATATCTGAAAGGCTAATCAAAATTGCTTAGACTTCCCTGACTTTCTTTGTTCCTTGGACTATAAAAACCCTATACTCTCTCATCTCATCAGCAACACCTAGTCTAATACTGTGATTTGTCCAATTCATGAACTGTATGATTGACTAATAAATCTCTAGCATTGTTTTAATTTTGTTTCGACTCTTAGAAACTATTCAACATTGCTAAGCCCTGGATATACAATGATGGACCATATCAACAGGGTCCTTAACTTTAGTAACTTGTAATTTGCTACATAAGCCTCCCACTGTTTAACTTAAAATTTTAAATGAGTGAAACTAAATGATGTTTTGTAAATTTGACCAGGACTTTAAAATTAGAGGCTCTTATTGTAATAAAGACAACATCTCTCTGTATATACATCTGGTCTCCATTCATTTAATTTAAATATGTGTTTTCACAGTCTACTGATGATAATGATTCCCCATTAGGATCATATAATTTGTTTTCACATTTTCAACAGTGAGTGGTAAAAAAAAGCATGTAAGTAATATTTTTGACAAATTTTCCCTGTTTTGTGATAAAAACTTTTGGAAAATTTGTGTGTAATAAAGTAATCCTCAAGAATAAAGTATTGGTGATAGAGAACATTTAAGAACATCTAGGATTAAAATATTGTAGAATATCTGACATGTGTAAATAAAATCTTTGCTCACGATGAAACGTCCAGATTTGGCATTACAAAAATAACTCTGAATTTGGTTTGTAATAAAATTTTTAGAATAAAATAAACTTAAACCTTTTCTTTAGTGGAGATATTTGGTTTCCCTTGCAATATCTGGCTAGAGTAAAAAGAAGAAATTTAATTTTCAATTTTTACAAAGAAGATGAGTATATACCTGTTTTCAGGAATCATCTTTTCAACTTAAAGGTCAAATACATCTTGAGCAAATCCTTATTTTATTATCTTTTATTTATAAAGCCATTTATTCATATATATTTAAATTGCTAAAATTAAAAGAGCTTTAGAAGGAAGATTAGATTTTCAGTTTTATTCTTTACATGATTAACCACTAGGAAAATTTGAATGTTGCATTTCATGGAGAATTTGAAGATGAAAAGAGAAAGTCACCTAATAGAAACCATCTGCATCTGCAATGTTAAAACATTTTAACATGAGGAAAGGCTCACGATCACTAGCCATTAGAGAAATGCAAATTAAAACCACAATGAGGTACCGTCTCACCCCCACATTACTGGTACAAATCAAAAACACTGGAAATAACCAATGTTGGAGAGGCTGCGGGGAGATTGGAACTCTTATGCACTGCTGGTGGGAATGCAAAATGATACAACCATTTTGGAAAATGATATGGTGCTTCCTTAGAAAGCTAGAACTAGAAATACCATACGATCCAGCAATCCCACTCCTAGCAATATATCCTAGAAAAATAAGAGCTGTCACACAAATAGACGTATGCACACCCATATTCATTGCAGCATTGTTCACAGTAGCAAAAAGATGGAAACAACCTAGATGTCCATCAACAGATGAATGGATAAACAAACTATGGTACATACATACAATGGAGCATTATGCAATGATAAAGAACAATGATGAATCTGTGAAGCATCTTGTAACATAGATAAAACTGGAGGACATTATGCTGAGTGAAATAAGTCAATCACAAAAGGACATATATTATATGAGACCTCTACTGTAAAAACTCATGTAAAAGTTTACACACAAAAAGAAACAATCTTTGTTATAAGGGATGGGAGAGGTGGTGGAGGGAACTAAACAGACAATAGATAAGTGGTAACTTTGATGAAGGGTAAAACAGTACACAATACTGGGGAAGCCAGCACAACCAGTACAAGGAAGGGTCATGGAAGCTCCATAGACACTTCCAAACTCCCTGAGGGACTGAATTTCTGGGTGGAGGGCTGTGGGGACCATGGTCTCAGGGAACATCTAGCTCAATTGGCATAACAGAGTCTATAAAGACAATGTTCTACATTCTACCTTGGTGAGTAGTGTCTGGGGTTTTAAAAGCCTGTGAGCAGCCATCTAAGATGCCCCACTGGTCTCAAACCTTTGGAAGCAAGGGAGAATGAAGAGAACAGGATACAAGGAAAAGATTAGTCCAAAGGACTAAAGGACCACAGTTACCATGGCCTCCACCAGACTGAGTCCAGTACAGCTAGATGGTGCCTGGCTACCACCACTGACTGCTCTGACAGGGATCACAACAGAGGATCCTGGACAGAGCTGGAGAAGGATGTAGAACAAAATTCTAACATACAAAAAAAGACCGGATTTACCTGCCTGACAGAGACTGGACAAACCCTGAGAGTATGGCCCCTGGACACCCTTTCAGCTCAGTGGTGAAGTCACTTCCGAGGTTCACTGTTCAGCCAGGGATTGGACAGCCCATAAAACAAAACAGGACTAATGAGGCACAGCAGTCCAGGGACAAGTACTAGAAGCAGGAGGGGTTAGGAAAGCTGGTGATAGGGACCCAAGGTTGAGAAGGGACAGTGTTGACATGTCATGGGGTTGTTAACCATTGTCATAGGGCAATATGTATACTAAATGTTTAATGAGAAACTATTTGTTCTGTAAAACTTCATCTAAGGTACAAAAAAAAATATTATCTATGTGAGATCAAATTGACAACAGCAACTCAAAAGGTTTGATGGGAATCCTAGGGGGAAGTGAGTTGAAGATAATGCTGGTGGAATAGTTTGGAAAAAGATAGTGAGAATAGCAGCACAACTGGAAGAATGTAATTAATGTCACTGAATTGTACATGTAAAAACCTTTGAAGTGGTGTAACTCTGGATTTCACCAAAAAAAAGAAAAGGTCCTCCAAGGCCGAGAAGGGAGAGTGTTGACATGTCATGGGGTTGTTAACCATTGTCATAAAACAATATGTGTACTGACTGTTTAATGAGAAACTCTTTGTTCTCTAAACCTTCATCTAAAGTACAATAAAAAAAAATTTAAAAAATTGGGAGGGAAAACACCTCACATTATCAGAATTTTATGGAAATTAAGCACAAATCAATGTATCATTGAATACATTTTTCTTTCAAGACAAAAAAAATTTTTTAAAACCTTTTTGTGGGGGAATCATCTGAGATATTGTTCATCCCTTGCAGTGTGTGGTGTGGTTTTATGGTAGAGCAAGGAAGTGACAGAAAATTAGAGTTCCTAAAACAAAAATTCGGGTCAAGATGAAACAAGACCGGAGTAGATTTATAGAATGTTTTCAATTAACTGTAATTCCACCATAGAGTGATGGTAGAAGGGAACATTCCAAGAAGGGAATTTAGGAGATCCAGACGGTATTCCTATTTTCACTCCTATGAGGTACCGAGGAAATCAGAGTAGTCTCTAAACCTCAATTGGAATTAATAATTTCACATCTATCCTATATAACCTACAGAATTATTTTCAGAATCACATTAGATGTAGTGGATGCACCAGACACATGTTACATCATGCCGTTTATTTTTAGCCCACCTGTTTCAGAAAGACTGTGGTGGCCAGTTTCAGGCACATTTTTAGCATCCCATACCAAGCCTCTGGGCTTTCTCCAGATTTGTGTGAATCCACTTACCTAGATGCAAACTAGAAATGTGGGGGAGTTAATTCTTCTGCTCTTTGTCACAATACAGCCTGAAGTGGCTTAATTACCTCAACATTGAAGAACATCACTCTGGGCTACCATATTGATAGCTTAATATTAATTGGACCTGGTGGGCTTGGAGCACAGTTAATTCATGTGGCCTTAATGCCACATCAAATACAAGCAGTAGACTCTCTGTACTATTGCCTCATGGCTTTCTCCTTAGCGTACAAGGCTGTGTATTCTGTTGCAACCTAAAATTTCACGGTAGTTGAGGTTCCTTGGGCACATTCTTCAACAAATAAAGAATAAGAGTTAATGTAGAATTCTCCAGTCTCTTTATCCTCTGGATAGGGGTGGACAATTCTGAGGTGCATTCATGTGGTTTCTCATGGTTTCCCAGCGGATATGAGCCCTAGATTTACACTGAGATCACCTGTTTATTAACAAATAACTTTATTGGTTTTTCTGCTCTCTATGCCTCAGGTTCTTTCCTCTCTTCAAATTTTACGAGATGTTGAAATACAAGTTATAAGAGACGAAAGGGGGATTGTCTAGGTAACTTTTACAGCCTCATTATGCTACAAGCATCCACATGCAAATGTGAAGTGAAATGGTATCCCACAGAAATCATTACCTAACATGATTCATTCAATAGATTTGGCCCAGGTGGTTCTTTGTCTATCAGTTCTATACAGAATCCTCACCTCTCCACTCCAGAAATAGTTCTGCATTTAAGCATAGTTTTTATCTCTGTTCTTGTTACCTGCCGTTTAGTTGGCCCCTGACTCTTGGTGAACCCATGCATAACAGAATTGGACTGTGCTTTCACTGGCTGATTTTCAGAAGTAGATCTCCAGGCCTTTCTTCCTAGTCTATCTTAGTCTGGAAGCTCCACTGAAACCTGTTCAGCATCACAGCAACACGCAAGTCTCTACGTATAGGTGGTAGATAAGCATGAGGTACATTGACCGGGAATCAAACCAGAGTCTCATGCATGGAAGTCGAGAATTCTACCGCCGGACCACCACTTCCCTCTTGTATCATTAGAACACAAATATTTTTGTCTTAAAAATGTCCCTTTAGATTTGGTTGCTTTTACGTAATTTAAAGTTCATCCCTTTCATCTCCAGATCATGGTGACCCTGAAAATGTAATGGATGCTGCAGCAAAGTGAACTGACAACAGGTCATAAGGAAAGAATGTACACCGGCATATAGCTATTTTTCAATCTCAATATGAAGTGTTAAATAATGTTTGGAGAATCAAAGAAGGCTGAATCCAGGGACATAGAATGTGTATGTAGCTAACTTATGTGGAGTTGGCTATTTTATTCCTAATAGACTAGCGAATGCCAAACTTTCAAATCTGCCATTCTCTATCTTAGTTTATGGTCAGTGAATTTCACACTCCCTTATTTGAGAACTATCTTCTAGAATGAGATTAAAAGAAATTTATGATGCGTTTCACTATTCCACTTATGGTACTGGGAAATTCTAAGGCCAGTAAGGAAACCCTGGTGGCATAGTGGTTAAAAGCTATGGTTACTAACCAAAAGATTGGCAGTTCAAATCCACCAGGCACTCCTTGGAAACCATATGAGGCAGTTCAACTCTTTCCTATAGGGTTGCTATGAGTTGGAATCGACTTGATGGCAACGGGTTTAAAGGTTTTAGGGACAGTAAAATTGAGTGTATTGCTGAATATTCTTTTCTAAATTTCACCCCAAGAAGACTTCTCCAATAATACATTAATTTTAATTTTTCCTGTCAGCCTTGAAGCTAAATAATATTTATTTTACCAATAGTATGAAACAGAGTATATATAAATGATAAATTTCATTGGCCTATAGGTTTCATTGTTCTTATTTAATACAATTTTTTTTGTTGTTGTTAAATTATAACATGAAGAAAAATGTACAATGTTATCCTAGACAGGAAATTAAGCAAAGGATAGAAACATCTTTGAAAGACAATTCTATTCAATTATACAAATACTTACGGAATGCTTACTATGTAAGCATGTAATAAGTGCATGCAGTGTGAGTCTCAGCTCTGGTATTTGCTGACAATGTGATTTGGGCTGCTTATTAACTTCATTGAGGCCCAATTTCTTTATCATTAAAAGGAGACTATGAACACTTGGCTGAAGAATAAAATCGTCTGTGCAAAATGTCAAGCATGGTGCCTAGGGTGAAGTGCTGGACAAATCTTAGTTATTTTTAGGCACCAAGGATTCAGGGATGAATTAGTGAGACATCTAGCAAGGAGACAGACAGTTTACCATGTCATTACAATGCAGTGTGTTAGACATTCTCATAAATGAAGTAAAGATGTAGTCATAAGACAAAAGAGAACAGGGCAATTGTTCTGAAGAAGTAATCTCTTAGGTAGGATATAAAGAAAAAGAAGACAGCAATGGGGAAAAAAAAGAATGAGCATATTCCAAAACAAAAGAAGAAACCAGGAAGATGAAAGAGTATGGCAACTCCAAGGAGCTAAAATACTTGCCTGTAACTGAATAAGTAGTATGATTGAAGTAGGAAGAGGTGAACCCAGAGAGGTAAACAAATTTAGATTAGTGGCTCTCCAAATTTTTGCTCTCAGGACCCCTGTGCACTCTTAAAAATTATTGAGAAAAACAAATAGCTTTTAGTTTATGTAGGTTATATCAATCAATAGTTATCATATCAGAAATTAAAACAGACATTTAAAAATATTTATTCATAAATTTATTTAAAATAACAATAACCAGCCTATCTCATGTTAATATAAATAACATATTTTTATGAAAATTATAATCTCCCAAACAAAAATAAAACAGTGAGAAAAGTGGCATTGTTTTACATTTTTCAAATCTCTTTAAAGTTTGTCGTAACAGAAAATACCTGGATTTTTATAATTGTTTCTGTGTTCAACTTTTTGTGATATGTCCTTTTTTGAGGTATGTGAAGCAAATACAGTGTCACACAGAGAAGAAGTTGGAAAATGGAAGGAATATTTTAATAGCCTTTGAGATAATTGTGGATAATTTCCTATCATATGATACCAAAACTCAACAAGGAGTAGTTTCTTAAAGTTTAATTGTGGAATCTGAACTCATATCAATAAACTTTCTGTATGTTGTTAGAATTATTGGTCTTTTTCACTCTGAATAGATCTTTTACCCATATATCATTTTGTATCATTTTTATCCATATATCTTTTTGCATCATTGGTCATTTGGAAAATACTGGTTCAGTGTGTTATCCCATCTTAATCTCTTAAAAAAAACCAAAACAAACCTTTAAGTATAGGGAGGTTATCAAGTTCACGGTGGAAACTACAAGTTTCTAATTTTTATTTTAATGATGAAAGTTTATTATTAGCAATAAATACTAGCATTTGTCTTCATTGAATGATAATCTATTCATTTTAGAGAAAATGTCTGTCAAATACTCAATTTTGAATATCGTATTTTTACTCAAATTAAGTGGGACTTCTACGTTTGTTTGCCAACTGCTTCCTCCCTTGTAAGGGCCACTATCCCAACAAATATGTAAAAAAAAAATGGGCATAGCGGCACTTACGAAAATACCTTATGGAGGGAGGAAGGAGCAGTTGGCAAACAAACGTAGAAAGTGCTGGTAATTTGTGTAAATATGCTAACCGTAGTTTGTCTGTCAGTTGTTCTTTCAAGTAAGAATGATGTTGTGTGAAGAAACTGGCTAGTTTAGCTTCTTCAAAACATATCAAAACAGTGTCAAGTATTTCAGATGTGCTTTATTCATCCTTCCCATTTCATCACAAAGAATACTAAAAAGACATGTCTGCAAGAGTTGAAATATGATAACATTAGAGTCTTATTTCTTCATAGATTGTTCTCAAGTGAAACTTGCAGTTTGTTTTGTTTTCTAAATGGAGAGTGTGTGACAATGAGTAATGCAATGACTACTAGTGAATTTGGTGCCATTGTCTTGATTTGTGGTTAGGCACCATCAGTACAAAATACAAACACTGTGAAAAAGGGAAATGACATTTGAGTACTGTTATGAAAATAGTTTTAACTTTTAGACTTCTGAAAAGGGTCTCAGGGACCCAGGCATCCTGGACCACACTGTAAAAACTGTTGGATTATTATAAACCAAAAATATCCAATGAAAGGAAATGGATATATTATTAAATGATATGTACTTTATCTCTTTGAATTTTATTTGTTCATCATATAAAGGTCTCTTTAAATGTTTAGGGGGCTTTGATGTGGAATAGGATTTAGATATGTCCTTTGTTAGGTTTCTGCAGGTAAAACTAAACCAATAAATAGAAATGGCAATGAATAAAGGGTCAACATAAGCATGAGTTCTCTAAATATCACTGGCTCTTTCAGAAGGCGAAGCTATTTGGTAAGGAATAAGCTTCCAGGAACTGAGCCAACTCAGAAAAATCATTAATACTATAGAGGAAGCCTAAGTGCTTGAGAGGTTGTTGGACAAAATATGTCCAGTCTCTTAAAGTGTTGTAATTCCGTGATTTTTTAAAATTTATTAAACTGCCTCAAATATAAACCAATAGGCAACACACAAAACGACAAGAAGGACTTGATCAAATTAGTGCTTGTGAGTTTTTTAATCCCAATTTCTTAGAATTTCATAGAACAATCTCTTTTGGAAAGAAATTCTATTAGTATGTCTTTTGGCTGAAGCATTTATCCAAACACATTCTGCTCAGTCCTAATAATGATAAAAGCTGCACACAGAATTGCGTTAAAACAGAAACAAGTTATTTATGATATTGCTTAATTCCAGAGTGAATTCATTTTTTTGAATTTTGTTTCATGCGTCTAGTCACCATGATAACTTTTCTGCTTTATCAATTTTTTTTATTTCAGTGTTCAAATGGACAATGAAATTGGTGTATCAATTCAAAAAGACTTAGAGCAACTCTACGTAAATTAGAGAGAGACAGAATGGGTAGACAACAAGTTTCTTAATCCCTTTAATGAAACGTTATCTCAGATTAAATGTATGTGACATCGAAAAAACTATTTGATTCAACTAACTTGGTGGAAAAAAATACATTAATGTTGAGTGATCACTGGCTTTCTGTATATCCTAGTATGTTATATCGTTAATTTTTTATACAATGTAGACATCGTAAAAAATATTTTGATCTAAAACAAAACTATATTTTGTTACCTAATTAACTTAACCTGCAATAAATCAAAGAGAAAGTTTTTTTTTTTTTATTTTTAAGGTAAAAGAAAAATCTGAAAAGAGATCTGTGCAGCTAAGAGATGAAAAATGCCCATAAGGTCTATGAAATACACGGAGGTGAAACCATCAGAGACTTTAAAAACAGATGTGAGAGGAAATTCTCTGGGCCCCTTTTCATTCTCATTTGTCTCCTCGCTAATATTTGAGAACATCCAGTCACCTCACTCCCCATCTGAAGTAGCTATTGTCTGTTCCCTTGCTCTTTCAATCTCTTCTCTTTTGCACGGTACTTTCTTTTATCTTCAATTGTTAAAAGATAACTCTAGCCATTGTTTAAAGAACAAGCAATCTGAGGTGGAGTTCAAAAGCACTAAAAAGCATTGCATTTATTGAATTGTATTTAAGATCAGTGCATTATGAATTTCCTATTAGTGTTCTTTCACTATTTTATGGACACATTCTCCTGTTCTTTGTTACGTATATAATGCACTGAGCCAGCATGTAGATAACATTCAGCTTCACCTTCAGGCTTGTCTCAGTTTTCTCATACGGGCTTTTGGTAATTCTCTCTAAATCAATGTTGTCCTTTGTACCAAAATACAAACTCTTACAAGCAAGAAACCATTTACTGTGGATTCTAAATCAACAGAATATAAGCTTAGAATTGTGGTCATTCTAATGCCTGAGACTCCAGTATGCAGAAAAATAATTTAACTACAATGTGAAATTTGTCTCCAACAGAAGTTAATTTAAAATTACTTAAAGTACTCTTTACAAGGTGAGCTTAGCTGAAGAGCCAGCCTATAAGGACAAGATTCAAGTAGGTTATAGTGTATTCTCAATATCATGATAATGATTTTTTTGGAGTTGATTTTACTACGCCCACAAATTCAACAAATTTGATACATCTTTTCTTTACTCAGTATGGTCATTTGGTAAAAATATTTCTGACGAGGACTGTTTTCTATTCTTCTTTTATTAAATTGGCTCACCCCAAATTACTGACAGGAAAGACAAAATAATTCTTTCAGAATTTGAAGGAGCAGTTATTGTTTTGTAGACTTTTATAATAAAAAATCTATAAAAATATTCCTTGGTTTAGTAATTGAGAGGCTTCCATTTATTAATTAATGTTAAGTATCTTGAATAAATAAGCATATGTAAAATAATTTTTAACTTTGAATAGCCATAAAAACGTATTTGTCATCCTGTTGATTATGATATTTCTAATATTTACAAGATGGGAGATGATGATAATTGGGCATATAATTGGAGTTTGTGTAAAATCTTGCCAAAGGCTCTGGGTTATCACATATGCAACGTGTACAAGTACTTGGGTTTTAACTAATATTCCTCAAATAGACACGTTTCAATCATTTCGACATTATCTTCTCTGTGGAAGTCTGGAATGATATCAAAAGGAATGAAAATTAGAAACACATATTGTTAGTGTTAGATGCAGTCTTAGATATTGCCATGTTCTACCCTTTCATTTTACAGATGAGGAAACAGACACAAAGGAAGAATGAAATGATCAGTGCAAAGTGATTCTCTGAAGGGCTTCAGCCCTGTCACTAGACTCTTGAATAATGCTTCATATGGTAGGAAGTACACAACATATGGTTTAAATCTGTCTGGAGAACTGTTAAGTACTTGACTGAAAACATTTCTTAGAGAAGTATCTATATGACCAAAACTAAAGACAGAAGGAACACTGGTACATACCACACATATATTCAACACGTTATCGAGACAATTACAACTGTCTCAGTTTTACTGTTGAAATTTTGTTTTGACCATATTGTAATGAATATTATATTTTAGTAGATACTTTAAAATGTGATTTGCACAAGCGTCCTATAATTATTGATTGACTCTGACCAAATGTGTATATGAAGAGAACTCTATCTTATACGTTGAGGGAGAGTAGTTTTTAGCACCATTTTAGAGAAAGAAGTCATTGTGAGTGACCCGTTTTTATATAGGTCTGGACTGCTTTTGATCTGAATTGAATGGGTAATTAGCAGACAGAATCACCTAGAGAAAATAAGTTATTTTCAGTTATCCAGTGGTATTAGCTAGTAGGGAATCATTCTAGTGTGCAGAACATCACATGCAAATTAGTGTAACTTAGAAACATCTTATGAACGACCATGGAATGGCACCGTTTATGGACTTTTCTGAGGCTCTGGATTAAACAGAACATTTTATAATAAAACAAAACAGCAAAGTGGAATGATATGGATGTAAACCTAGGTAATCCTCTTGCGGTTACCTAAAGCAGGTTCTGCTCAGTGTGCCTTCTCATCAATAAAGACACACCAACATGAGGAGGGAGGAAGAGCATTTACTGCGACCTCACAGGCAAGAAGCAAAGAGGTGTATAGCTCAAATCGAGCTCCCCGAACAAAAGGAGGCAGAACCTTTTATACCGTCTCTCACAAGGAAGTACATACAAACATTATGGACTACATAGATTATCATGGCATACAGGTGCAGTAGGATAAATTACATGTTTTCTTTGGCATGTAGGCTAGTAAACTGGGTTTGACTGACTTGAACCACACTCAGTGCTTTGAAGAAAGTGGACAGGAGGGGCATGTTCCACTTTGTCTGCGAAGCTTTCAACTGAGGCACACCCATTGCCATCACCTAAGGTTTTGTGTGCTAATAGGCAAGCAGCTCCTGGCTTCCTTGGCTATCATTCATGAATATGTTTTTGTTGCACGTTTTTAGTAACTTTGCCTTTCTGTTACCCAAATAGGGTCCGTGCCCTGGAGCAGTCGAGCCAATGAAACGTACTCCAAGTCAAAAAGAGTGAGAGAGTTTTAATTCAGGAAGTGTACACCACCGGGAACCCAACAGCAATGCAAGCTGTCCTTGGGGAGTCCCAAAAGGCATTTTTACATTAGAGCTTATGTATGATTTTTACAAACGTTAGATGTGTCATTATTTATTCCAAGGTAATTACAAGAGACTCTTTATCCTATAAAAGAGATTCAGGCTGGACATTGCCTTATCTGACATCTGGGCTCTAATCTTCTTGTTGGGGATCCTAAGTCACAAAACAAAGCCATTAACAAAGGTATGCGAAAAGGGAGAAGGCAAAGAAAAAAGAAAAGACACTTACAGGTT
This sequence comes from Dugong dugon, assembly GCA_030035585.1. Taxonomy (NCBI): domain Eukaryota; kingdom Metazoa; phylum Chordata; class Mammalia; order Sirenia; family Dugongidae; genus Dugong; species Dugong dugon. The sequence continues at coordinate 14,940,382 of CM057465.1, forward strand.
CAGCAAGGCATTTATGTCAAGCTCTCAGTTGTCCATTTTGAAAAGGAGAAAACATGCTGGGGAGTATTAGGGTCACACTCTCCATTTCAAGTATGGCATACAGATGTCTAGAACTGATCAGAATATTGTTTTAATTGAGCCAAAGGTGTAGTACGTCTTCAAGTAAACTTCAAAGGCAATGTAGAAAATTAGTTCCAAGATGCTTCAAATGACACCATACATTCTGGTTTAAAAGTAAGAGTAGTGTGAAAGGGACAAGAATATTATTTTTGCATCATACTGTGTATGTAATGACAGGGTCCAAGCAGCATAATTAGATCATAATGGGAAGAACATGTTCCAGGCAGGACTTTAGATAATGAAAGGGGGTGGTTAGGAGTTAATGCCTCTGTCAGGCAGTGACAACTATATTTTCACACTGTACATATTCAGAGTGTGTTTTAGGTAAAAGAAAAACAACCATTTTTAGACAGTCTCCTTAGAATGAATGTTTTCCTAAATAGTCTGTATTGAATACATTAAAAATATCATCTTACTGCTGACTTATATATTATTAAAGGGAGTAGTGAAGGTAATTATAATACCTTCAAGAATACATGTAAGAATTCAAAGTATTAAATTATACACACACACATAAGTTGTTGTTTATTGCCATTGAGTTGACTCTGACTCATGGCGACCATATGTGTAACAAAACTAAATCCTGCCTGGTCCTGTGCCATTTCCATGATCCTTGATATGTTTGAGACCATTGTTGAAGCTATTGTGCAAATTTATCTCATTGAGGATGTTCCTTGTTTTCAATGACCCTCTATTTTACTAAATATGATGTTCTTTTCTAGCGATTGCTCTTTTCTGGTGATGTGTTCCGAGGAAGCAAGATGATATCTCGCAATCCTTGCTTCTAAGGGGCATTCCATTTATTCTGAGATTGATTCATTCATTCTTCTGGCAGCCCAGGGTATATTCAATATTTTTTGCCAACACCACAATTCAAATGCATCAATTCTTCTTCTGTCTTCTTTTTCATTGTCCAGCTTTAACATGCATATAAGGTCTTGATTGCTCTTAATTTGAATTGAATGGATAATTAGCAGGCAGAATTACCTAGAGAAAACAAGTTATTTTCAGTGATCCAGTGGGAATTAGCTAGTAGGGATTCAGTCTATTAAGTTCCTACTTAAGTCTCTAGCACATCCCTGGCATTTAATAAATGGTAGCTTATTAATGTTGCTATTATTATTACTATTGTTATTACATAAGTGATGGTGAGATTCATCTTGCTTACTTTGGACATGTTATCAGCAGGGACTAATCGCTGGAGAAGGACATAATTCTTGGTAAAGTAGAGGGTCAGAGAAAAAGAGGAAGACCCTGAATGAAATGGATTAATGCAGTGGCTGCAGCAGTGAGCTCAAACATACCTACTATTATGAGAATGGCACAGGATCAAGCAATCTTTCGTTCTGTTATATATGGGGTTGCTGTGAGTCAGAACGCACTCGATGGCTCCTGTAACCAACAACCACAGGTTCTCCAGAAACTGTGGAAAACTCCAAATATTATTCATGTTTGATCTTGCTATATAATCTTTGCTTATTATACAACTACTTTACAAGTATATTCTCATTGTAAATAAGACTCAAAGTGCAGACAAACAAAAAGTAAATTGTGCAAATTCTCTTTACTCCCTCTCCTCCTTCCATCCTTAGTGATTATCCATATTAAAATTTTGGTCTGTATTCTTTGGCTGTGCATTTATATACATTTGCATGTAAATAGATAGTTTATGTATAAATTTTTACATACAGGAGATCATGCTATATCCATTTTTCAGCATTTTATTTCAATGGCTAGGTTTTGGTGATATTTCCATGTCTGTGCATATAAACTAATTTCTTTGTTATCAATGGCTACATAGCATTCCACAGTGTGGATATACCATATGTTTCGTATCTACCCTTCTCTGGATCAACATTTCAGTCATTAGCAATATTTAGCAATTAAAAACTAATCTGTAACGTATATTCTTTTACAACCTCTGTGAACTTGTCTAAGTTTTCCTGAGGTTTAGATTCCTAGAGATAGAATTTCCCTGCCAAATGTACAAAATTTTAAAATTCTGTTAGGTATTGCAAAAGTGCCTTTCAAACAGCTTTACCAATTAACATTCTAACCACCAGTATGAATGCGTCCACTTCCCAAATCCTTGCTACTTATATGGCGATTAAGTATTTTCTGTCATCATACTGCGTAACTAATAGAGAAGAGGCTGCATAGTTCTTGACTTGGTAGAATATAAAGTATTTCATCATATTTTGACAGATTCTACAGTGAGTTGTTCTGTAGTTTCCTGGGTATGCCAAGACATTATATAACTACCAGGACCATTAATTCTCTCTGAACAAATACTGTGCTGAAAATACTGCCTCAGACCTTCTAGAAGTTTAAGAAGCTTACAGAGCTTTATTAACAACTTTTGAAATCTTCTTAGGAAAGCTGCCCTTGAAGAACTAAGTCCCATAAGTTTTTTATCTAATTTTTGCTTTTCAGAATTCATTATCAATGTTTTCTTTGTAATTTTAACTTTGTTGTTTTATCTTTCCTCTTATAAGAGAAAAAGCTTATGTCTACATTAAAAATGGAAAGTTTTTAGAAAAGTGTTGACAAAATTATTGTTAATAATTGCTTTGACGTGTTATCTGGGTGAGAGGTGACACTTCGGATTAGAGTTACTTTTAGGGTCATGAGAACTATCTATTATCTATAAAAAATAATCAGATGAAACAAATAAAGAAAACTTAGATTTTCCTTATACAGTTTTCTCTAGAAAGTTTTTGTAATTTTATGTTATTGGTTATTGCTTTATTGTAAAATCTGTATATTATTGATGAATTACAACAAACGATAAGCAATTTGTTCATTGTAATGTTATTTTTATTCAGACAATATTTTCTCTATATCCTTTAAAATATACAAATATTGATGTTAAAATGGAAACAGTCCACATTTCCTTGTCATATTCTTCATATGAAATATGATTAGAAGAAAGCTTGAGCAATAAAAGCAAGAGAGCATTTATTAAGCACCTACTATCTGCCAAGTGTGACGATTTAAAAATCCATCTTTTCCCACATGAGTATAAGGAGTGTTACTTTACAATTTATTGAATGTATTATATAAATATAGAACGTTGCATATACTTGTAAAATCTATAACAATGTACTAGAGAAATCAACAACATCTAACTCCTTGGCAGATAAATGTTCACTAATTGAAAGTAAAATCTTCTTTATTGATTTTTTTAAATGATAAATTATGCCGGAGCTCTCAGGGAAGTCATACATATTTTAACTAGATTTAAAAAAAAAAGAAATGCCTCAGTGGGCCAAGAAAGACAGATTTCTGCTCTTTCATTTTTATACATGCTTGGCTTATCCTAAATTACAGCAATGTTTCATTACCACCAAAATTCTCGAGATAAAGTTCGTAGAACAACTGCTTGCTAAGCAAAAGGAAAAACATGAATTGTATCTGTGCTGAGCAAATGGATTTGGAGACTGACTGTTATTTGGCTTGCAGCGCCCTTTGCAGAACAAAGTTTCTGCTGATTTTGTTGAGGATCTGGCTAAGGTCAAGCAGCTAATCTGACTGACAATCGACTGATCTACAAGAAGGGTCTACCAAAACAGACGTCCTCTGTATTGTAAACAGCAATGATTCCTTTAACCTCACCAGTTTGGATCGGGAAACTTTGACTGCTCACATAAATATTTTTTTTTCTAAAAACACCTTTTTCCTGTTTATAGAAAGCCTAATATTCCAGCCGTAATTATTTTGTTCCAATAAGAGTGAAAAAAAAAAAAGTATTTTCACTTATACAGAAATGATCACTTACAACATATGACCATTTCAATCTATTCAATAAAGCTCATTTCAATCACTGACTGACATGTTGTTTGTATTCCCCTCAAAAAACACTTTTTCTGTTTCTTAATGTGAAGTGTATGGTGAGTAGCCTACCCTTTGCAATAAATCAACTAACCCATATTTATTCTCATGTACTTCCATTCCTGATAATTTTTTTCCTAATATAGTGATTACTAGTTCAAGCAAATATATTTTTAATACGATTCCACTGTTTTCCTCAATACTTTTTTTTGGTTTTTTGAAAATGTAAATTCTTAAGCTCTGCTGTAAGTTACTTTGTTTCTAGGTTGCCAGACACAGGAAACCAAAACCATGCTGCATAGCTTCTTTTTCATGCATTGGGTTCTCTCTCTCTCTCTCTCTTTTTTTTTAGCAAGTTATCCAATTACTTAGATCCCCTGTTCATGTTTACTCTTGAGCATATCTGCCTTTTCTCTTTCAATTTAACAGGGAATAAGTTGGAAATTAATGGTCAATGCAAAATTTTGCAGCTGGTCATTTAATGTTCACCTGACACACTACAATTCTCCTGTTATTGCTCTGTTTTTTCCTTAGCACTTATTACTGGCTTCTGGACTAGTGCCTCAACGTCAGCCAGAACAGATCTCCATTAAATATTAGAACATAATTTCCCAGTAGAAAGTGCAACATATGTTACTATGTCTTAGAATCTGAATATCCCTCTTTCCCAACTGATGATCCAGTTTTTAGAAGTTCAATTTGTATATTAGTTTATAATCTTCTTTTCCATTTAGTTTATAGTATTTTTAATGATACTTGTACATGTTGTGTCTTCATGGATACCTTGATGGAAAGTTGGAAGAGTACATATCATATTAGTCCACCCTTGTTTAATTGGGATGGCTGAAATGCTTTTTCTTCTCCTATGCATTTGATTCTGTGCTCTACGCTAGATTATGTTCAGTGGGAAAATATTTCTCCCAGCTTTTAAGTAAAATAGCAAACTAAAATAGAAGAAATTTTACATTATATCAGAAAGAGGGGTTTCCTTCAGTAACTCTGAACGTTTCAAGACTTTAAGTTGTGTGACTCATACGTTTTTCACTCAAATGCCCATGTTTATGTTTTGGTGGATGTACAAAAAGCTGTGTTACTCATTATTAAAGTCAAAAATGTAGAAGAACAAAATATTATGGTATGATTAAAAAAAGAAAACTTCCCTTTAACTTTGAAGACTATTCAATAGAAAAAGACTTCTACTAATTTTAATATTTTACATTTCTTGAGAGAAGAAAATTTAATGAGCTTGCCTCAGGCAATGTGAAAAATATTACTTGGCTTCTTCCACAATTCTTCCATCAGAATATCTGCAAGGATGTTGTTGTTGTTAGGTTCCATCAAGTCAATTCTGACTCATAGTGACCCTATGTACAACAGAACAAAACACTGCCCAGGCCTGTGCTATTCTTACAAATGTTGCTATGTTTGAGCCCCTTGTTGCAGCCATTGTGTCAATCCATCTCACTGTGGGTCTTCCTCTTTTTCATTGACTCTCTACCTTACCAAGCATGATGTCCTTCTCCAGGAACTGGTCGCTCCTGAAAACTTGTCAAAAGTACATAAGAAGAAATCTCGTCACCCTTGAGTCTAAGGAACACTCTGGCTGTGCTTCTTCCAAGACAGATTTATTTGTTCTTCTGGAAGTCCATGGTATATTCAATATTCTTCCCCAATGCCATAATTCAAAGGCATTGATTCTTCAGTGTTCCTTACTCATTGTCCAGCTTTCACATGCATATGAAGCAATTGAAAATATAATGGTTTGACTCTAGTGATCACAGTAACATCTTTGCTTTTCAACACTTTAAAGAGGTCTTTTGCAGCAGATTTGCCCAATGCAATACATGCTTTGATTTCTTGACTGCCGTTTCCATGGGCATTGCTTGTGGATCCAAGTAAAATGAAATCCTTGACAACTTCAATATCTTCTCCATTTATCATGATGTTGTTTATCAGTCCAGCTGTGAGGATTTTTGTTTTCTTTATGTTGAGGTGTAATCCATACTGAAGGCTGTAGTCTTTGATTTTCACCAGTACGTGTCTTGGCTATCTACTGCTGCTGTAACAGAAATACCACAAGTGCTTGGCTTTAACAAAGATAAATTTATTCTCACAGTCTAGGAGCCTAGAAGTCCAAATTCAGGGCATCAGCTCTAGGGGAGGGCTTCTCTCTCTGTCAGTTCTCGGGGAAGATTCTTGTCATCAATCTTCCCTGGCTGAGGAGCTTCTCAGCTCAGAGATCCTGGGTCCAAAGGATGCACTATTCTAATGGCTCTTGTTTCCTAGTGGTATGAAGTTCCCAATCAAGTTTCAAGATTCTATTTCTTCCCAATCAGTGCTCTCAGTTTAACTTCAGATACCTCTCAAGGTTGACAATTGAGTTGGTGTCGTAATTCAGCCACTCTTACCATAAGACTTCGGGTTTCATTTTTGGCAATATCAGATCTGACACTATAAGAAATAAGCTTTCAAGGCACAAGTGGAAACTTTGATGTCATTTATGTGGCACTTGAGCTTTGCCTCTGAAGCGTTGAGCTCATCTCTTTCAGCAGTTTGTCTAGTGAAAGTAGGACTAACCAACCAGCTTCTTTATACTTCTCCTTATGACAAAATTGTAGAAAGGTATCACACATACAATCACCCAGAGCCTCGTCTTTCATCAATACCTGATCTATTGCTGATAATATTTTGCATATTTGTATTGCTACCTCATGCCAAGGATTAGCAGTCTCTATCCTGACCCACAGACTTGGGACATACCATCCTCTACAATCGTGTGAGTCATTTCCTTGATATAAATCTCTGTCTATATATATTTATACCTATACTGGTTTTGCTTCTCTAGAGAACCCAGCCTAAGATAGTAAATGCTTCAAGTCCTCTTTGATTTCAGCAAGCAAGGTTGTGTCATCTGCATATCGCAGGTTATTAATGAGTTTTCCTCCACTTCTGATGTCGTATTCTTCTTCATATAGTCCAGCTTCTTGGAGTATTTGCTCAGCATACAGATTGAATAAGTACGGTAAAAGGAATCAACCCTGGCACACAGCTTTCCTGATTTTAAACCACGCAGTATCCCCTTGTTCTGTTCAAAGGACTGCCTCTTGGTCTAGGTACAGGTTCCACATGAGCACAATTGAGTGTTCTGGAATTCTTATTCTTCTCAATGTTATCCATAATTTGTTGTGATCCCTACAATCGAATCTATAAGGATAGCTAGCATTTCTTCTGATATCTTATTTTCACTTTCCTCAGTGTATCTTAGTTATGTTTTACTGTTTAAAAATAAATTCATAGAATGGTTTGAAAACCTACAATGTAAAATTAGGTGATATTTTCTGGCTTACTTGTTCTAATATTTCCTGGAATCCAGTACCTCCCTCCTTACATCTAACAATGCAGCAAAATTACAATTTGCTAAAAGTGGAGGAAATTACTATATAGGTAACTGGTTAAATACTGGAAGAGGAAATGTGTTAGCATGGGTATGAATATGTTACATAAAATGTATCGTACCAAAAATTATATTTTGCCTGAAAATATCATTCTATAAAATTATCGTGATTTGCAATAGCATAACATTTGTCTAGTTGTAACCTGGGTTTTGTTTTTCTAACAAAATTCTTCTTGATCTTGTTTTTATTATTATTATTATTTTATGACCTTTCCTAGCTGGTATAAGACTTCTGTTGTTATTCACAAACATGATTAGTATTTGTTATTATTTCATTTAAGTAACAAAGGAATCAATATATTCACACTTCCGTTTGCAGATATGGAATAAATGAGGCAAAAAGAATAATTGTGTGTGCTCAGTGTAATGAATAGTGACACAGAATTGACTATTCATCTTCTTCTATGGAAATTTAGTTGGGTTTGGTGACATCCAGAGAAAGAGCTCTGTATCACCATTTCAACTCCATTTAAATAAGTCTTGATCAGTGGAACGTGAGAAAATTGATCCATATAATTCTGGGTAGAACCATTAAAGGGAAGCAGTATTTGTCCCCTTCCTCTCCTTTTCTTGATGGGTGAAATAGAGATAGGGTCCTGCAGTATATTCAAACTAGTCAATGAGGGGAATATCCCATAAATATTGAAGGAATAAATGGAAGGAACCTGGGTAAATAATTACTTTGTAGACACATTGTATTAGGGAATTATAATGCTCTATCTTATTTTAGCCATTGTTATTTTGGTTCTCTGTTACAATGCAAACCTATATCCACTAAAGCATTTGGAAGAAATGATGAAGTAAAAACGCTGAACAGAAAATTTCAAAGCACAGCTCTAGAAGGCAAAGTAAAGTTTCATAATACAATGTGAAAAGACCTGGAGTTAGAAAACCGAAAGGGGAGAACATGTTCAGCATTTCTTAAGCCTCAAGTTTCAATATTGAAGGATTCTATGGGAAAAATATTGAATGATGCAGGAAACATCAAAATGAAATGGAAGGAATACACAGAGTCACTATACCAAAGAGTCAGTCAATGTTAAATCATTTTAGGAGGTAGCATATGGTCAAGAACTGATGGTACTGAAAGAAGAGGTTCAAGCTGCACTGAAGGCATTGGTGAAAAAAAAAGACCTCTGGAATTGATGGAATGTCAAGTGAGATGCATCAACAAACGGATGCAGCACTGGAAGTGCTCAGTCATCTATGCCAACAAATTTGGAAGAGAGGTAATTGGCCAACTGACTGGAAGAGATCCATATTTGTACCCTTACCGAAGAAAGGTGATCCAACAGAATGCAGAAATTGTCGAACAATATCATTAATAACACACGCAAAATGTTGTTGAAAATAAGTCAAAAATGGTTGCAACAGCACATCATCAGTGAGCTGCCAGAAATTCAGGTCAGATCCAGAAGAGGATGTGGAATGAGGGATATCATTGCTGATGTCAGATGGATCTTGGCTGAAAGCAGAGAACATCAGAAAGATGTTTAACTGTGTTTTATTGATTATGCAAAGGTATTCGACTGCGTGGATCATAAAAATTATGGATAACATTTCGAAGAATGGGAATTCTAAAACACTTAATTGTCCTCATGCTGAACCTGTACATAGCCCAAGAAGCAGTTGTTCAAACAGAATAAGGGGATAATTACTGCATGGTTTCAAGTCACGAAAGTTGTGCGTCAGGGTTGTATCATTTCACCATATTTATTCAGTCTCTATGCTGAGCAAATAATCTGAGAAGCTGAACTATATGAAGAAGGATATGGCATGAGGATTGGAGGAAGACTCATTAAAAACCTGCAATATGCAGATGATACAATCTTGCATGCTGCAAGTGAAGAGGTCTTGAAGCGCTTACAGAAGAAGATCAAAGACCACAGCCTTCAGTATGGATTACACCTCAATATAAAGAAAACAAAAACCTCACAACTGGACCAATAGGTAACATCATGATGAATGGAGAAAAGATTGAAGTTGTTAAGGATTTCATTTTGCTTGGATCCACAATCAATGCTCATGGATGTGGCAGTCAAGAAATAAAACAATGCATTGCATTGGGAAAATCTGCTGCAAAAGACTTCTTTAAACTGTTAAAAAGCAAAGATGTCACTTTGAGGACTATGGTGTGCCTGACCCAAGCCATGATATTTGCAATCGCCTCATATACATGCAAAAGCCAGGCAATGAATAAGAAAGACTGAAGAAGAATTGATGCCTTTGAATTATAGTGTTAGCAAGAATATTGAATATACCATGGACTTCCAGAATGAACAAATCTGTCTTGGAAGAAGTACAGCCAGAATGCTCTTCAGAAGGGAGGGTGGGGAGACTTCATCTCATGTACTTTGGACATGTTGTCTTGAAGGACCAATCCCTGGAGAAGGACATCATGCTTGGTAAATGGAAGGCCAGCAAAAAAAGAGGAAGACCCTCAATGAGACTGATTGAGACAGTGGCTGCAACAACTGGCTCAAGCATAACAACAATTGTGAGTATGGTATAGGACTGGGTAGTGTTTCGTTCTGTTGTATATAAGGTTGCTACAAGTCGGAATCGACTCAACAGCCCATGACAACAGTGTCTTATTTTAACCATTATTTTGGTTCTCTGTTATAAGAAACCTAAAGTAGAATACAGAATTTGGAGTGGAGCTCAGCACACAACAAAACCTAAGTTATGCTGGATTGGCTTAACAGCCAAGTTCTAGGCAACAGGACACTGGTTTTGCACAGTGGAGAACTGATTGCTCTTGTTATGGCACGGGAAAACATCTGTTAACACTGTATGTTCTTTATGCCTGTAGCTCCCAGGGATATAGTTGGAATAACCCAAGAAGTTGGTGTGTGTTAGCTGTTTTTTACTATCTTCAACAAGTGGAAATAGAAGAGAATACAGTTCTTTAAGGTAGACTCTGTCTAGCTTCAGACTGTATTATCAGTTGAACAAGACTCAGGTATTACATGAGCTTGCAGCACCAAAAGATGCACCAACTTCTGTACTCTGAAATGGAAACAGATATAAGGGATAGTTTTGAAGAAATAGTCTTTGAAGGAAATACATCAATGCTTGCAAACATTTCTCAAATATTTCATAGAACTAGTGGAAAGTAGGCTAAAATTTAAGATGTGATGGAAATCATTGCCTTCTCATACAAGCTTATTATTTTCAGGTCGTCTCAAGGGACCATATATTAAGCTGTTGGAGATGAGGGGTCATATCAGAGGGTCCAGAAAATAAAATTACTAGATTTTTTAGGTATAAAGTTTGTGCCTAAATGAGATCTTTGTCTGTGGTTACTTCTCAAAGAAACATACTGAAAACAAACAACTGAAGTCATTTAAGTGTTGAGTGTATAATGTTGCTAAACAAATGACTAGGAGCCCTAACAAGACGTATGGTTGTTCAAGTCTTAAGTTTTAATTTGAAGGTCAAAACTGCATCTACAGAAATAGCTCTACAGCTCCAAGGAAGGGCATGACTTTCAATGATAACCTTGGTTGAGGCACCATGAAATAGGATGCAACTCTATGTGGGAGATGGGTACATACGGACATTTGTGTGACTCAAGGGTTGCATTGTGGCAGAACTTACTAGTTGTCCTTTAATACACATTCTCTATTTCTTATATAGTACTGAAACCTTTATCTTTAGCTCAAAACACGGATGAATGACAAATCAGAATAAAGACTAAATGTCCAGAACACCCATCTAGTTATGACCATATTCTAAATTCTGGCCAACTTCTAGTTAAAGCAAAGGGGGGTTGTGTTTAGGGATAGTATGCATATCCAAATATGTTGTACAGTTCCCAATGGCATTCAGTGTTTCTGTAACTATACAGCGCAATATAGTGGCCACTAGATATATGTGCCTTTTGAGATTTGAAATTTGGTTAGTGTGATAGAGGAACTGAATTTTTAATTTTATTAACATAGATTAATTTTAACTTAAAATAGATATTTAATTTAGTTATTGGAAAACATGTAAGTACATTTGGAAAAGGAGCCCTGGTGGCACAGAGGTTAAGCACTCGATTGCTAATCAAAAGGTCAGTGGTTCTAACCTACCAGCCTCTCTGCTGGAGAAAGATATCGCTGTCTGTTTCTGTAAAGATTTACAGCCTGGGAACTCCTATGGGGCAGTTCTATAGGGTCGCTATGAGTCGGAATCAACTCGTTGGCAATAGGTTTGGTTTTAATGGGTTATGTTTGGAAAAACTTGGGTATGTGAATGTAAATTTTCAACTGTAACTTTCATGAAATCTAAATATAAGTCAAGTACTTTCAATGAAAATTTAGTGTCAAAATTGAGTTACGCTATTTCAAAGACTTAATACAAATAATTCTGAATATTTCATTAATGTTTTTATGTTGATTATATGTCAAAGTGATACTGTTTTAGATGAATTGGGACAGATAAAATTTATTGTTAAAATTAATTTCACCTGTTTCTATTTACTTTTTTAATGTGGCTATTATAACATTTTAAATTGCGCGTGTGGTTTGCATTCTATTTCCATTAGGGATCACTGGTCTATAAGCAGGATGATGCTTTCTTCCTTAACGGGGCAATATGGAGGCCTTAACTGTGGTCCTTTTAGCTTCTTTTTACCTTTTCACTGACTGAAATGAGAACATGCAGTGAGCCATTACAGACCATGTGGCAAGGTCAATAGGCATGGCAGAGCAACCAGTGAGAGGAAGCCTGAGTCCATTACAGTCTTTTAGAGCTGACTTGCTTCATTAGCTTAGATTTTTACATGAGAGAGAGACAAATTTCTATCCTATTTAAAACATTGCTTTTGGGGTGTCTATTATTTGAAGCTTATGTAACTTTTAACAAAAATAAATAAGATACAGAATGAAATATAGCTGGCTGGACATCCTTCAACAAATGCCTTGAACTTTAATAATTCATACTTTTTGTTTTAAATTTGGAACAAGTTCTGTCTTTTATTGAAAAAGATAAGCCCCAGTACCCCATAAACCTTAGATTATTAAAACACTTCACAATTCAAAAATAACTGTTATATCCTTTATTTTGGATTATTAATGCAAGTTCAATAATTCCAATTAGAAGGGTACATTAAAGGCTATGGACAGAAGAACTCCTTGACATAATCATGGTTAGAAAACCATATTTATCTAGTCTCTGTAAAGTGTCAAATATATTTTCTATTACTCAGGAAGAAATGATGAAGTAAAAGAGCTAAACAGAAGATTTCAAAGGGGGGCTTGAGAAGATAACGTAAAATATTATAATGACATGTGCGAAGACCTGTAGATAGAAACCCTAAAGAGAAGATCATGCTGTGCATTTCTCAAGATGAAAGAACTGAAGAAAAAAATTCAAGCCTCACGTTGCAATATTTAGGGATTCTATGGGGAAAGTATTGAATGATACAGGAAGCAACTAGGGATGATGGAAGGAATACACAGTCACTATACCAAAAAGAACTGGTCGACATTCAACCATCTAAGGAGGTAGCATATGATCAAGAACCGATGGTACCAAAGGAAGAAGTCCAAGCTGCGCTGAAGGCATTGGTGAAAAACAAGGCTCCAGGAATTGACAGAATACCAATTGAGATGTTTCAGCAAATGATTGCAGCACTGGAAGTGCTCATTCATCTATGTTAAGAAATTTGGAAGACAGCTACCTGGCCAGCCAACTGAAAGAGACCCATGTTTATGCCTATTTCCAAGAAAGGTGATCCAACCAAATGTGGAAATTATGGAATAATATCATTAATGGCACACAGAAGTAAAATTTTGCTTAAGATCATTCAAAAGTGGCTGCAGCAGTATATCTTGACAGGGAACTGCCAGAAATTCAAGCAGGATTCAGAAGAGGGCGTGGAACAAGGGATATCATTGCTGATGTCAGATGGATCCTGGTTGAAAGCAGAGAATAGCAGAAATATGTCTACTTGTGTTTAAAATTGACAATGCAAAGGCACTCAGCTGTGCGGATCATAACAAATTATGGATAACATTTTGAAGAATGGGAATTCCAGAATTCTTAATTGTGCTCATGAGGAGCCTGTACATAGATCAAGAGGCAGTCGTTTGAACAGAACAAAGGGATACTGTGTGGTTCAAAGTCAGGAAAGCCGTACACTGGGTTTGTATTCTTTCACCATACGTATTTAATTTGTATGCTGAGTAATTCGAGAAGCCGGATTTATATGAAGAAGAACGAGGCATCAGGATTGGAGGAAGACTCATTAACAATCTGCCTTATGCAGATGACACAACTTTGTTTACTGAAAGTGAAGAGGACTTGAAGCACTTACTGATGAAGATCAAAGACCAAGGTATTCAGCGTGGATTAAACCTTAACATAAAGAAAACAAAAATCCTCACAACTGGACCAATAAGCAACATCATGATAAACAGAGAAAAGATTGGAGTTGTCAAGGATTTCATTTTGCTTGGGGACCACAATCAACACCCATGGAAGCAGCAGTCAAGAAATCAAAAGACACATTGCATTGGGCAAATTTGCTGCAGAAGATATGTTTAAAGTACTGAAAAGCAAAGATGTCACCTTGAAGACTAAGGTGCACCTGACTCAAGCCATGGTGTTTTCAATCTCCTGATATACATGTGAAAGTTGAACGACGAATAATGAAGACCAAAGAAGAATTGATGCCTTCGAATTGTGGTGTTGGTGAAGAATATTGAACATACCACAGACTGCCAAGAAGAATGAACAAATCTGTCCTGGAAGAAGTACAGCCAGAATGCTCCTTGAAAACAAAGATTGTGAAACATTGTCTCACTTATTTTGCACACGTTATCAGGAGGGATCAGTTCCTGGAGACGTACATCAAGCTTGGTAAAGCAAAGGGTCAGCAGAAAAGAGGAAGACTCTCAGCAAAATGGATTGACACAGTGGCTGTAACAATGGACTCAAGCATGGCAACGATAGTGAGGATGGTGCAGGACCGGGCAGTATTTTGTTCTGTTGTACATAGAGTCTCTATGAGTTGGAACCAACTCGATGGCACCTAATAACAGTAACAAGAATTATTCAGATTTGCATTTTTGAAGGTGTCAAGGGAGTGTGCACTGGGTTTGCTGAGAGTGCAAGAAGGAAGAAAGGGGGGAGAGAAAGGCTCTCAACTGTCTTACCTGGCTAAGCCAGCACATGGGTTTAGGAAAGCATTTACCTTATTATGTTTCTCAGAAATTAGTCCAGTGAGATTTTTCCAGAAAAAGGCTTCCCTGGTTAAACATTTTTCGAAACCATTTTTCTTTTCCTCTGAGTAATATGCTAAACCAAAAAACCAAACCTGTTGCTGTCGAGTCAATTCCGACTCATAGTGACCCTATGTGGATGTTATCTTGGAATTGTAGGAATCATTTGTCCGGCCATAGCCCAAGCAGGAAAGGAAGCAAACTGGAAGTGAAGTACGTCAAAAAGTAGGGTAATCAGGAGATTCTCAGATTAGTGAAGCAGAAGTCTTTATGCTCTTGCGAACCCAGGATTCAAACCATGCCGAAAGCTGGCATGCTTGTGCTTTGTAGTTACATGAGGCTATAAACCATCATCATTGTTTAAACTAATTTGAGTTGAACTGATTGTAACATGAATGATGTTGATATATTCATTCCCATAGCAAATGGTAGCTTCCCCTTAACTCATAGTTCACAGTAGAGCTAGAGCTAACATCTAAGTTACTGATCAAAGAAGGGCAGGTAAAGCATCTAAGATACTGTCATTGAAGAGAAACAACTAATTGAGAGAAATTATCACTTCCTCTATTCCCAGTGTGGAATATATCTTAAAATTCAGACTGTTTTTTTTTTTTTTTTAAATCATTTTGTATGATCATTTTGAGTTTAACCTTCACAAGATATCACTGGAATATCTTAAATCCTAAAAACTTCAGATTGACATTTACTTAGGTCTATTTAAGGTGAAAAATATTTGCTCTTGAATCACTCTATACAAATAGCTAGACATAGTGAAATCTCTGTTTATCATAATCAGATATTTCCCGTGGAGTCACAAATTACTAGTTAATACTTATATTTTCTACCTTTACTAAATGGATCATTTAGCAGGTCACTTGGAAGCCTAAAAACAAAACTTACCTAAATAATAATAATAATAATAAACCTTAAAAACTAAAAATCACCCTAAAAACTGATGTGTGATTAAGCAGGGGGAAAAGAAAAAGCGAAGAAATACAAAATCACTAAGCAAAATACCACTGAAATGCATTCAACCTTTTAAACTAAAACAATGTTGTCAAGTTAACGTTTGTCAAACTCACGTTGATTGACCAGTAGTGGGCTTGTTTTCATGAGTGTTCCCTGAAATGATAAATCCGGAAGGTAGTCTATCAGTTTTTTCAATGTCACGTTGGAAAGTGATTATATTTTGAGAAAGCAATAGCTCAGCGTACTTGAAGTTCCTCCCACTTTTCAGTAGCATAGACGAGGACGGATTACCCAATAAGCAAGGAACACACAGGCTTACTTGTGCTTACTTACTAATCTTTAGTGCAGTTTCACCGGTTTGATGTGGTGAAACCCATGTGAAATTGTGCACTGCAGATTATTGAGTAAACACAATTAAGCCCCTGTGTACTTTGCTTATTGGTTACCCCACTCCTGAGCACAGGGCTAAAAGCCTATGCTTGAACTGAGGCAAACCCAGAGTGATCAACAATTGTTACATTTGGAGCAAGAGTTAAATTTTCCTGGGAAACTTATCAGAAAGCAAATAGAGCTTTTAGAAGGAAAGAGAGACAACTAATATTCAGAAGAACTTTGAAAAATACAGAGAAGCTGTGTTTTGCTCAAATCTATAACAGTCTGTTTATCCAGTTTGTAAACAAGTTTCAGCTGAGATATATGTATATATGTATATATATATAGTTCCTTGAAAATTGTTTCATTCTGGATTTACTTGGTAAAACAAAGTGTCCAGTTCTTTTTGCATCAAGAAATAAACAAAAGTAGAAAAATAAGTAAGTTTATAGTATCTGCTCCTTCCGTCCCACCATGTGGAAGAGACCTATATCATGGAAAATTTTAGGATATCTACAAATCTATATAACATTGGTCTCACAAACTAATTTCAAGAAACTGATGATGACCTAGACATGACATTAGAAAGAAGAGTTTTCTGAAGAAGGCTGACTTGATAAAGAGCTGTGGCAGATTGGATTATTGTTGTTACTGTTAACTCCCTTCCTATTAGAAAAATATTCATCCTGACAAAGGAAGCACAATTTATCTACTCTGTTGACATCAGGCTTGGTCTTATGACTTGTTCAGTCAATGGAACATTAGATGCTGTGATATAAACAGTTTGAAATTAGTTTCAGGATTTGGCTTGCTCTTTTATGCTGGATTCTTCAGAGAAGCAAAACCAGGGAAGCATATCTATATACATATGTATGTATGTATGTATATATATATGTGTGTGTTTGTACATGTTGTTGTTAGGTGCCATCGAGTAGGTTCTGACTCACAGCGACCCTACATACTGCAAAACGAAACACTGCCCGGTCCTGCACCTTGCCACAATCATCGTTATGCTTGAGCCCATTGTTGCAGCCACTGTGTCAGTCCATCTTGTTGAGGGTCTTCCTCTTTTTAACTGACCATGTACTTTACCAAGTATGATGTCCTTCTACAGGGACTGATCCTTCCTGATAACATGTCCAAAGTATGTAAGACATAGTCTCATCATTCTTGCTTCTAAGGAGCATTCTGTTTGTACTTCTTCTAAGACAGATTTGTTCTTTTGGCAGTCCATGGTATGTTCAATATTCTTCACCAACACCACAATTCGAAGGCTTTAATTCTTTTTTTGGTCTTCTTTATTCATTGTCCAGCTTTCGCATGCATATAAAAATATCTGTGGCTTGGGTCAGGCGCACCTTAGTCTTCAAGATGACATCTTTGCTTTTCAACACTTTAAAGAGGTCTTTTGTAGCAGATTTGCCAAATGAAATGCATTGTTTGATTTCTTGATTGCTGCTTCCATGGGTATTGATTGTGGATCCAAGTAAGAAGAAATCCTTGACAACTTCAATCCTATCTCCATTTATCATGATGTTGCTTATTGGTCCAGTTGTGTGGATTTTTTTTCTTTTCTTTTTGTTGAGGTATAATCCATACTGAAGGCTGTGGTCTTTGATCTTCATCAGTAAGCGCTTCAAGTCCTCTTCACTTTTAGCAAGCAAAGTTGAGTCATCTGCATAATGCAGATTGTTAATGAGTCTTCCTCCAACGCTGGTGCCCCTTTCTTCTTCATATAGTCCAGCTTCTTGGACTTTTTGCTCATCATACAGATTGAATAGGTATGGTGAAAGAATGCAACCCTGAAACACACTATTGCTGGCTTTAAACCATGCAGTATCCCCTTGTTCTGTCGGAACAGCTGCCTCTTGATCTGTATACAGGTTCCTCATGAGCACAACTAAGTGTTCTGGAATTCCAATTCTTCACAGTGTTATCCATAATTTGTCATGATCCACACAGTTGAGTGCCTTTGCATAGTCAGTAAAACACACATAAACATCTTTCTAGTATTCTCTACTTTCAGCCAGGATCCATCTGATATTAGCAGTGATATCACTGGTTCCACATCCTTTTCTGAATCTGGCCTAAATTTCTGGCAGTTCCCTGTCAATTTACTGCTGCAGCTGCTTTTGAATGATTTTCAGCAAAATTTTGCTTGCTTGTGATATTAGTGATATTGTTCAATAATTTCCACATTCTATTGGATCACCTTTCTTGTAATAGGCATAAATATGGATCTCTTCCAGTTGGTTGGCCAGGTTGCTATCTTCCAAATTTCTTGGCATAGACAAATGAACACTTCCAGTACTGCATCCATTTGTTGAAACATCTCAATTGATATTCTGTCAATTCCTGAGGCCTTGTTTTTCGCCAATGCCTTCAGTGCAGCTTGGATTTCTTCCTTCAGTACCATCAGTTCCTGACTGTGCCCTACCTCTTGAAATGTTTGAATGTTGACCAATTCACTCTGTGTATTATTTCCATCTTCTTTTGATGCTTCCTGCATCATTTAATATTTTCCCCATAGAATCCTTTACTATTGCAACTCAAGGCTTGATTTTTTTCTCCAGTTCCTTCAGCTTGAGAAATACTGAGAGTGTTCTTCCCTTTTGGTTTTCTGTCTCCAGCTCTTTGCACCTGTCCTTATAATACTTTTTCTTCTATACTTGCCCTTTTAAATCTTCTGTACAGTTCTTTTACTTCATCATTTCTTCCTTTCACCTAAGCTACTCAACATTCAAGAGCTAGTTTCAGAGTTTCTTCTGACATCCATTTTGGTCTTTTCTTTCTTTCCTCTCTTTTTAATAACCTCTTGCTTTCTTCATGTATGATGTCCTTGATGTCATTCCACAACTTGTCTGGTCTTCAGTCATTAGTGTTCAACTGGCTGAATCTATCCTTGAGATGGTCTCTAAATTCAGGTGGGATATACTCAAGGTGGTATTTTGGCTCTCGTGGAGTTGTTCTAATTTTCTTCTGTTTCAACTTGAACTTGCATATGAGCAATTGCTGGTCTGTTCCGCAGCCAGTCCCTGGCCTTGTTCTGGCTGATGATATTGAGCTTTTCGATCGTCTCTTTCCACAGATGTACTCAGTTTGATTCCTGTGTATTCCATCTGGTGAGGTCCACGTGTATAGTCACTGTTTATGCTGGTGAAAAAACGTATTTGCAATGAAGAATTCATTGGTCTTGCAAAATTCTATTATGAGATCTCCAGCATTGTTTCTATCACCAAGGCCATATTTTGCAACTACCGATCCTTAGTCTTTGTTTCCAACTTTTGCATTCCAATCACCAATAATTATCAATGCATCCTGATTGCATGTTTGATCAATTGCAGACAGCAGAAGCTGGTAAAAATCTTCAATTGCTTCGTCTGTGGCCTTAGTGGTTGGTGCATAAATTTGAACAGTAGTCGTATTAACTGGTCTTCCTTGTAGGTGTATGGATATTATCCTATCACTGACAGTGTTGTACTTTAGAATAGATCCTGAAATGTTGTTTTTGACGATGAATGCAATGCCATTCCTCTTCAAGTTGTAATTCTGGCATAGTAGACCATATGATTGTCTGATTCAAAATGGCCGGTGCCAGTCCATTTCAGCTCACCGATGCCTAGGATATCAGTGTTTATGCATTCCCTTTCATTTTTAACAATTTCCAATTTTCCTAGATTCATGCTTCATGCATTCCACGTTCTGATTATTAATGTATGTTTTCAGCTCTTTCTTCTCATTTTGAGTAGTGCCAGAGCAGCAAATGAAGGTCCTAAAAACTTGACTCCATCCACATCATTAAGGTCAACTGTATTTTGAGGAGGCAGCTCTTCCCCAGTCATCTTTTGAGTGCCTTACAACCTGGGGGGCTCATCTTCTGGCACTATATCAAGCCATGTTCCACTGCTATTTATAAGGTTTTCACTAGCTAATTCTTTTCAGAAGTAGACTGCCAGGCCCTTCTTCCTAGTGTTTCTTAGTCTGGAAGCTCAGCTGAAACCTGTCTGCCATGGGCGACCCTGCTGTTATCTGAATACTGGTTGCATAGCTTCCAGCATCACAGAAACACTCAAGCCCTCAAAGTATGACAAACTGACAGACACATGGGTGAATATATACATATATATAGAGAGGGAGAGATTTATCTCAAGGAAATGACTCACACGGTTGTAGAAGCTGACAAGTCCCAAGTCTGTTGGTCAGGTGTCAGGCTGGAGGTTTCTTCTGACTCACATAGCTACAGAGTCTGACAAACCCAAGATTAACAGATCAAACAGTAGGCCACTGGCTCACAGGCTGTGGAGGCTGACAAATCCCAAGATCAACAGGCAAGACAGTAGGCTGCTGGCTCAAGTTCCAAGAACCAGACTTCAGATGATTATGATCCAGATGTAGGATCCAAAGCAAGTGAGTGAGCTTTGCCTGAACATCCATATGTATTGGATGCAGGTCACACCTCCAAGAAACTCCCTTTCAACTGATTGGCTTCACACATCAGATCACAAAATGAAGGATGATTACACCATATCACAAAATAGAGGATGATTACATCAGACCCCCAAATGGAAGATGACTACATCAGTACATAACTTCCAAATTACATCATTGCATAACTGCCAAACTACATCATTACATAACTTCCAAACTCCGTAATTATGTAACTGGCAAACCACTGGGAATCATGGTCCAGCTGACACACAACCTTAACCATCACAGTCCGTCCCTTGTTAACTTGGTGCCTGTACATATCTCCTTAAGCCATACACAATCTCTAAATAAAGACAACTACAAAGTCATACTTGTGCCTACCATGACACAACTAACATGTGTACAACCGAAAATGCACTAGCACGGTTTACATTTTATATTTTATATACGGGAGGGAAGGAAACAAAAATATTATATATGTATGTATATATAAAACATTTGTATATATATAGCAAATATATATATATGTACAAATGTATACAAAACAAAGTATGTAAGACATAGTCTCGTCATTCTTGCTTCTAAGGAGAATTCTGGTTGTACTTCTTCTAAGACAGATTTGTTCTTTTGGCCGTCCATGGTATATTCAATATTCTTCACCAACACCACAATTCAAAGGCTTCAATTCTTTTTCGGTCTTCTTTATTAATTGTCCAGCTTTTGCATGCCTATGAAAATATCTATGGCTTGGGTCAGGTGCACCTTAGTCTTCAAGATGACATCTTTGCTTTTCAACACTTTAAAGAAGTCTTTTGAATAATAATTGCTGTCTTTGTTTATGAACTAGTCACATGATTCTAAATGACATTTAGAACTACCTTCTTCTACCACCCATTCTGTATTCCCTTTACCCTCAGTAAGCACCTCAGCTGATTGTGGTTCTTTGCCTGGTGGGATGACCCCAAAAGTCATTCCTGAAGGCTCTGAACCTTTAGTTGTCATGTTGGAATTGGGTTGCTGTAGTTTTCCATTGACATTAACTACAGGAAATATTAGTACTAAGAGACTTCCTAAGGGATGTCTTGTATTCCAGACGTACTCTTCTTTATCTATATTATGCCAACAGCAGTCCAATTTCCTCCTGGCAGTCAGGATCAATCACACTAGCCAATATGGTAACTCCCTTCATTGCCTGTTGAATCAGAGCTGTGAGGAGCCAAAAGTGGCCAGGTGGCATTCTTAAGTTCCAGTTCAATGGAATCAGTGTTGTGTCTTCTGGTGAGAGCATTCCTCCCTTTGGAACTAAGACCTCTAGATGGCAGAGCATAGGGTAGTGGGGACAGGAAGCAAAAATTTTGGGAGTGGGTCACTAGGGGTAGTAGTGAGTGGTGCCACTCCCATTTCCACCCCCTGATTCCTGGACCCAAGAATCCTGGCTGTGAGAGAAAGAGCACCAAATATTGGAAGCCGGTTTAGAGCATATACAGTCTCCTGGAGAACATTGCATCAACCCTGCAAAGTATTGCTAACTAGCTGGCTCTGCAGTTATGTCTTTATGAGGCCATTCCATCATTCTATCAAGTCAGCTGCTTCAGGATGACAGGGAACATGGTAAGACCAGTGAATTCCATGAGCATGGGCCCATTGAAGAACTTATTTGCTGTGAAGTGAGTCCCTTGATTCAAGGCAATGCTGTGTGGGATACCGTGATGGTGGATAAGGCATTCTGTGAGTCCACGATGATAGCTTTGGCAGGAACATTGCATGCAGCGAAGGCAAGTCCGTATCTAGTGTAGGTGTCTTTCCCAGTGAAAACAAAATACTACCCTTTCCATGATGGAAGTGATCCAATGTAATCAATCTGCCACCAGGTTACTGATTACCTTGAGGAATGGTATCATATCAGGGATGCAGTGTTGGTCTCTGCTGCTGGTAGATTGGGCACTCAGCAGTGGCTGCAGCCAAGTCGGCTTTGGTGAGTGGAAGTCCATATTACTGAGCTCATTCATAACCTCCATCCCTGCTACCATGGACACTTTTTTCATGACTCCATTGGGCAATGATAGGAGTGGCTAGGGAAATAGGATGACGGGTTTCCATAGAATGCATCGTCCAATCTACTTAGTTGTTAAAATCTTCTCTGCCAAGGTTACCCTTTGGTGAGCATTCCCATGAGACAAAATATCTTCACTTCTTTGGCCCATTCAGGAAGGTTTGTCCACATATCTTTTCCCCATACCTTCTTGTCACCAATATTACAATCATGTTCCTTCCATGTCCCTGACCATCCAGCCAAACCATTGGCTACAGTCCATGAATCAGCACACAGTCACACATCTGACCATTTCTCCTACCAAGCAAAGAGAAAAACCAGGTGAACTGCTCAAATTCTGCCCATTGGGAAGAATTCTCTTCATCACCATCCTTCAGGAAGATCCCAGAAAGGGGCTGCTGTGCTGCCACTGTCTACTTTCAAGTGATGTTGGCATATCACGCAGCACCATCTGTAAACCAGGCACGAGTTTTCTCTTTCTCAGTCAATTGATCATAAGGAACTCCCTATGAGACTGGGAGAGGACAGGTAATGTGATAGGAGTGGAGACCATGGGCATTTGGGCCACTTACTCATGCAGCTTACTTATGCCTTCAGATCCTGCTAGGGCCTGATATTGTGTATACCACTTCCATTTAATGATTGAGTGCTGCTGTGCATGTCCAACTTTATGACTCTATGGGTAAGACAACACCCAGTTCATGATGGACAGTTCAGGCCATATGGTAACTTGATATCTCAAGGTTAAGAGTTCACTCTGTACTAAGGCCCAGTAATAACCCAAAAGCTGTTTCTTAAAAGGAGAGTAGTTATCTGCAGAGGATGGTAGGGCTTTGCTCCAAAATCCTAAGGGTTTGCTCTGTGATTCACTAATAGGAGCCTGCCAAAAATTCCAAATAGCATCTCTACCTGCCACTGATACTTCAAGTACCATTGGATCTGCCAGATAATATGGACTAAGTGATAGAGCAGCTTGCACAGCAACCTGAACCTGTAGCATAGCCTTCTCTTGTTCTGGGCCCCACACAAACCAGAAGATTTTACAGTCACTTGATAAATAGGCTGAAGTAGCACACCCAAATGAGGGCTATGTAACCTCCAAAATCCAGAAGCTCACCAGGCATTGTGCATCCTTTTTACCTGTAGGAGGGGCTAGATATAGCAACTTATCCTTTACTTTAGAAGGAATGTCTCTACCTGCCCCACACCACTGGACTCCTAGAAATTTCACTGAGGTGGAAGGCATCCAAAGTTTTCTTGGGTTAATTTCCCACCCTCTGGCACTCAAATGTCTTACCAAAAAGTCTGTAGTCATTAATACTTCTTCCTTATTAGGTCCAGTCAGTATAACGTCATCAATTTAATGGACCAGAATGATAAGTTGTGGTGCCCCAGTGTCACAGTGGTTAAGCATTTGGCTGCTAACCAAAAGGTCAGCAGTTTGAATCCACCAGTCACTCCTTGAAACACTATGAAGCAGTTCTACTCTGTTCTGTAGGGTTGTTATGAGTCCGAATTCACTCAATGGGAAATATTTTTTTCTTTTTTTAAATGATGTCTTGTGGAAGGGAAAAGCAATCAAGGTTCCTGCTGACTAAATTATGAAATAGGGCAGGAGAGTTGATATACTCTGAGGTAGGTGAAAGTGTATTGCTGTCCTTGCTGGCTGAAGGCAAACTTCTGATGTTCCTTCAAAACCAGAATCAAGAAAAAGGCATTAGCCAGATCAATAGCTGCATACCAAGTACTAGAAAATGTATTAATTTGCTCAAACAATGAAACCACATCTGGAACAGCAGCTGTAATTGGAGTCATTATCTGGTTAAATTTACAGTAATCCTTGATGGTTGGCTCTAATCTCTGCAATCCATCCAGGAATACAGTATTGCCTTTGGTTTAGTATTTTCCTAGGTAGAGGCAGTTCTAATGGCTTCCACGTGGCTTTTCCTGCCATAATAGCACTTACTCCCCATGTCAGGGATCCAATATGAGGGCTGCCAATTGCTGAGTAGGTCTATTCCAATTATGCATTCTGGAACTGGGGAAATCACTACAGAATGGGTTTGCAGACCCAATCTGAGATGGACTCGAGCTAAGACTTCATTAATAACCTCATCTTCATATGCCTCCACTCTGACTAGTGGGTCATAGTAATGCCTGTGTCTCCTGGAATTAGCGTCAGTTCAGAGCCAGTGTCCAGTAATCCCTGAAAAATCTGATTATATCCTTTTCCCCAGTGAATATTCACTCTCCTAAAAGGGCATAGATCCCTTTGGGAAGGCTGGGAGAAAGATTCACAGTGTAAATTTTTGGCAGTGCAGTGAAGTCCTTCCTCAAAGGTACCCAGCCTACCTTTCAAAGTGTTGTGAGTCTGTAAACTGCCTCAGGTACGGGAATTGATTGAGGGGTCGTAACTCTCTATTCTGGAGATTTGAGTTAGACTCTGTTCATTTGACCTAGAATTCTTCCACTTATACAGATCGAATAAATATTTAGTAGATTTCCTATCTGTTCCACTCCTAGGGAAACCATGATTAAGTATCCAACAACTTAAGTCCATATGAGTCAGACAGTTCTGATTACTATTTTGACACTGTTGTCCATTATGGTAACCATGTCCACCTTATCTTTGTTGATTAAGTGCCACCACCTGGCCCCTACCACAATGGGGTCCAATCAGCCCCATTGTCATTAGGTGTCGTAACTCACTTAGGGAAGCTCCCATTGTCAAATCTGACTTACATAAAATAGCAATCACAACAGTTTTCAAGAATGATGGGGCTCCTTTCACAAATTTGTTGCTCACCATTGTGGTAAAAGGTGTGTCCTCTTGGCACTCCGTGTGTGGGTCTGTGAGCCTAACCTGATAAATCCATTGTAACATACCAATTTCTCTAAGCCTTTGGATATTTTCTTCTACAGTATTCCAGGGCAGGTCTGGCACTTCTACTTCATTTAGAGTAGGCCATTGCTTAACCCAAACTTCAGGGAAACAACCAAATAAAGTATTAGATCCTTTTCTAACCTCTTGAGCTGAAACACTGAATGAAGTTTCTGTGCTTAGTGGGCCCGTATCAATAAACTAGACCGATTCATCTTTATGTTCCTTGCACCATTATTCCACACCCTTAATAACCATTGTCAAACATATTCCCCAGGTTTCTGTTTATATATATCAGAAAACTCAAATAGTTCTTTCGGAGTGTAGCATATCTCCTCCTAGGTCACATTTTGTACTTTTACCTTCTGGGGCTCACTGTAACTTAAGTTAGTTTATAGGTCTAGAAGCAAAAATGAGTGGTGGAGGTGGATCCTTGGGACATTCAGCAACGTCTTGTATATCTGCCCCAGGCTATGTCCCAGGCAATGACTCAGAAGCTGCCCCAGACAATGTCTTAGAAAAGGCTCTTTAGACACAGCTGGGTCAGTGTCATCAAATGTAGGTGAAGGGGCTAATGATTTTACTGAGGATGGTGGCTTAGCAGAAAAAGATGGAGTAATCTCTTCAAATGGGAGTGAGAGGGCCAGTTCTGTCGGCAAGTGAATTTGGGGAATCTGGGGGCTCAGTGTCCCCAGCTTCCTGATTATCTGCCTGTATGTCTCCATCCCAAGTTTCAGGATCCTGTTTCTTCCAAAACAATGTCCCTTCTTTGACTTCAGATACCATTTGAGGTTGATAATTCAATCGACATTGTAATTTAGCCTCTCTTATGATAAGAATCTGGGTTTGGTTTTCAACAGTATTGGCTTTTTTACTACAATAAATAAGGCTTTCTTTCAGGGCAAGAGTGCCAAATTTGAGGTCTTTTAGGCAGTGCTTGATCTGTGACTATGAAGCCCTGAGCTCATCTCTTTCTTTCGCCACTTGTCTAGCAAAACTAAGGCCAGCCAACCAGTTTCCCTACACTTCTTGTTCTGACAAAATTGTAGAAAAGTATCAAACGTGATTACCCGGAGCCTCTCTTCTCACCAATATTTGATCTATTGGTGGTGATATTTTACCTACTTCTATTGCCACCTTATGCCATGGATTAGCAGTGCACTCTTTACTACATACAGGGGGCAGAGTCATCAGCACCTTTAAGGATAGTCAGACTTGAGAACAAATTAAGAAAACTCATCCTTACAATTTTGTCTCTCCAGAACCACTCTCGGTAAAAAATATCTTATAAAATGACATGAGAAGAATATGCACCTTTATCCTGAGCTGCAGAATGAAGAAAAGTAGAGCAGATTTGAACTTAGCTGGAAGCTTGAAGTCGAACCTGACCCAGTCAAGTCCAGCTCAAGGTAGTTGAATCACAGTAAATGTGCAGCTCCTTGATTTCCCTGCAGCCTCTCCAACATTTCTGATTTCCAGTTTCTTTTGATTCATGCCAGTAATGCTGGGGTGAGATGGCATCTGATTGTGGTTTTAATTTGCATTTGTCTAATGGCTAGTGATCACGAGCATTTCCTCACGTGTCTGTTGGCCACTTGCATGTCTTCCTTGGTGAAGTGTTTGTTCATTTCCTTTGCTCATTTTTTAATTGGATTGTCTTTTTGCTGTAGAGGTGTTGAATTTCCTTGTAGATTTTAGATATTAGAACTTTGTCTGACTTGTAATGTCCAAATTTTTTTTCCCACTGCATAGGTTCTCTTTTTACTCTTTTGGTGAAGTCTTTTGATGAGTGTAAGTGTTTAATTTTTAGAAGATCCCAGTTATCTTGCTTGTCTTCTGGAGTTTGTGTGTTGTTGGTTATGGTTTGCATCCTATTAATGCCATGCATTAGGGACTCTAGCATTGATCCTATTTTTTCTTCTATGAACTCTATATTTTTTGGCTTTATTTAGGTCTTTGATCCATTTTGATTTAGGTTGTGTATGGTGTGAGGTATGGGTCCTGTTTCATTTTTTTGCAGATGCACATCCAGTTTTGCCAGAACCATTTGTTAAAAAGAGTGTCTTTTCCCCATTTAATAGACTTTGGGCCCTTGTAGAAGATCAGGTGACCATAGGTGAATGGATTTACATCTGGGTTCTCCAGTTCTGTTCCATTGGTCAACATATTTGTTGTTGTACCAGCACCAGGGTGTTTTGACTACCATAGCTGAGGTCAGGTAGTGCTAGTCCTTCTATTTTATTCTTCTTCTTCATAAAGCTTCACTTATCTGGGGCTTCTTCCCTTTCCATATAAAGTTAATGATTAGTTTTTCCATCTCTTTAAAGAATGTTGTTGGTACTTGGATTATTATTGTATTGTATTTGTAAATTGCTTTGGGTAGAATTGTCATTTTCACAATGCTGAGTCTACCTATCCATGAGCATGGTATGTTGTTCCATTAATGTAGATCCCTTCGGGTTTCTTGCAGTAGTGTTTTGTAGTTTTCTTTGTGCAGGTCTTTTATATCCTGGTTAGATTTATTCCTAAGTACTTTTTTTTTTTAAGGGCTATTATAAACGGTATTGTTTTCCTGATTTCCTTTTCATTGTTCTCTTTATTGGTGTATAGGAATCCAACTGAATTTTGTATGTTTATCTTGTATCCTGCTATTCTGCTGAATCTTTCTTTTAGTTCCAGTAGTTTTCTCATGGAGTTTTTAGGGTTTTCTATGTATAGTATCATATCATTCACACACAGGGACGGTTTAACTTCTTCATTACAAATTTGGCTGCCCTTTATTTCTTTTTCTTGCCTTATTGCTCTAGCTAGGACTTCCAGCACAATGTTAAATAGGAATGGAGATAAAGGGCATCCTTGCCTTGTTCCTGTTCTGATGGAGAATTGTTTCAGCCTCTCTCCATTAAGAATGATGTTGGCCATTAGTTTTGCATAGATGCACTTTATTATGTTGAGGAAATTCCCTTCTATATCTATTTTAATGAGAGTTTTTATCAGGAATGGGTGCTGGACTTTGTTGAATACCTTTTCTGCATCAATTGAGGTGATCATGTGATTCTTTTCTTTCCTTTTATTTATGTGCTGGATTATGTTGATTGATTTTCTAATGTTGAAACATCCCGCATACCTGAATGAATCCTACTTGGTCGTGGTATGGTATTTGTTTGATATGATGCCGAATTCTATTGGTTAGAGAATTTTTTTGAGAATTTTTGCATCTATATTCATGAGAGACATTGGTCTATAATTTTTTTTTTTTTTTCTGTTCTCTGCCTGGATTTGGTATCAGGGTTATGCTGACTTCATAAAATGAATTCAGAAGTATCCCTTTCTTTTCTATGTTCTGAAATAATTTCAGTAGTACTGGTATAGGCTCTTCTCCGAATGTTTGGTAGAATTCTCCAGTGAAGCCATCTGGGCCAAGGCTTTTATTTTGATGGGAATTTTTTTTTTTAATTATTACCTTTTCAGTCTCTTATTACGGCTCTGTTTAGATTTTCAACATCACTTTGTGGTAGTTTGGGTAGGTAGTGTGTTTCTAGAAACTTATCCATTTCCTTTAGGTTTTCAAATTTGTTGGAGTATAGTTTTTCATAATACTCTGTTATAATCCTTTTTATTTCAGTTGGGTTTGTTGTAATGTCCCCCATTTCATTTCTTATTTGGGCTATTTGCGTCCTCTCCTGTTTTTCCTTTGTCATTCTGGCCAGTGGTTTATTGATTTTGTTGATCCTTTCAAAGAACCAACTTTTGGTTTTGTTGATTCTTTCTATTCTCTATTTCATCTCTGATATTTATTATTTTGTTTCTTCTAGTGACTGTGGGCTTTTTTTGCTATTCTCTTTCTATTTGTTTGAGTTGTGTAGTTAATGTTTTGATTTTGTCCCTTTCTTCTTTTTTGATGTGTGCATCTATTGTTATAAATTGTTCTCTAGGACTACCTTTGCTGTGTCGCAAATTTTTGGTATGATGTGTTTTCGTTCTTGTTTGATTCTAGGAATTTTTTGATTCTATCTCTAATTTCTTCTATTACCCAGCAGTTTCTAAGCAGGGTGTTATTCAGTTTCCATGTAGATGATTTTTTTTTTCCTTATTCTTCCTATTGTTAAGTTCTACCTTGCTGGTGTTGTGGTCAGAAAAGATACTTTGTATTATCTCAATGTTTTGGATTTTGTTGAGAATTGTTCAGTGGCCTAAGATGTGGTCTATTCTGGAGAAAGTTCCATGTGCGTTGGGAAAGAATGTGTTCTTTGCAGTTGTTGGGTGTAGTGCTCTATATATGTTTATGGGATCAAGTTGGCTAATTGTGCTCTTCTGTATCTTTGTTGAGTTTCCTTCTAGATATTGTGCCCTTTACTGAGAGTGGTGTGTTAAAGTCTCCTACTGTTATTGTGTAACAGTCTATTTCTCTTTTCAGTGCTGTTAAAGTTTGTTTTATGTATTTTGGAACCATGTCATTTGGTGCGTAGATGTTTATTATGGTTACATCTTTATGAAGGAAGGTCTGTTTAATCAGTATATAGTGTCCTTCTTTGTCTTTTATGGTGGATTTTGTTTTAAAGTCTATTTTATCTGAGGTTAGTATTGCCACTCCTGCTCTTTTTTGGTAGCTGTTTGCTTCATATATTTTTTCCATCCTTTGAATTTTAATAAATTTATGTCTTTGTTTCTAAGGTGTGCCTCTTGTGGATAATAGATTTTAATTCATTCTGTCACTCTCTGTCTCTTTATGAGTGCATTTAGGCTATTTACAGTTAATGCAATTATTGATAGGTATGAGTTTATTGCTATCATTTTCTAGTGCTTTTTTTTGTGGTGGTGACTTTTTTTGTTCTTCTTACTCTCCTATGCTGAATTCCTTTTGTTTGTGGATTTTTTTTTTTTTGCATTTCTTTTGTTTTTGTAGGTTTTGTTTTTACAGGTTTTGTTTTTACTAAGACTTTCTGTTTTTCTTCTTTATTTTGATGAGTAGGTTCGTTAACTTTCTTTGTGTTTACCTTGAAATTTACCCTTATCTTCCTAAGTTTGACCTAGTCATTATTACTTGGTATCACCTTGCCTTCCTCTCCTTTAGAAGGTTCTATACCTACACCATTTATTCCCTCTTTTATTGTTCTGATGTTGTTGTCATATACAGATTAGCTTCTCTGGTTCCATGTTGTAATTCTTTTGGGTTTTAATAGTCTT
Source organism: Dugong dugon (assembly GCA_030035585.1). NCBI lineage: Eukaryota > Metazoa > Chordata > Mammalia > Sirenia > Dugongidae > Dugong > Dugong dugon. Next base: position 14,970,888 of record CM057465.1, read on the forward strand.
CGAGAGTTCATTTTCTACTTGGTGTCTGGCTGGTATGATCCTGTGTCCTAGATTCAGCCTGTGGTTTGATGTTGTTTGTTCTCAGACCGAAGGAGTCCTTTTAATAATTCTTGTAAGTTTGGTTTGGGCTTTACATAGCCCCTTAATTTCTGTTTATCTGGAAATGTCCTTATTTCACCATCATATTTGAATGAAAGTTTTACAGGATATATTATTCTTGGCTGGCAAGTTTTTTCTTTCAAGGTTTTATGTATGTCATCCCATTGCCTTCTTACCTGCATGGTTTCTGCAAAATAATGCAAGCCTAGTCTTATTATTTCTCCTCTGTATGTGACTTTTCATTTTTCTCTAGCTGCTCTCAGGATTCTTTGTTTGTCTTTGATTTTAGTGAGTGTCATTATGATATGCCTTGGTGATTTTCTTTTGGGGTCTATCCTATATGGGGTTCATTGAACTTCTTGGATAGTCAGCTTTTCATCTTTCATGATACTGGGGAAGTTTTCTGTCAGCAGTTCATCAATGATCCTCTCTGTGTTTTCTGTTTTCTCCCCCTGTTCTGGAACTCTGATCACTTGCAAATGTTTGCCCTTGATTGTATCCTACATAATTCTCAGGGTTTCTTCATTTTCCTTTGTTATTTTTTCTTATTATTCCTCTCCCTCCCCCAGCCACTCAGTCTGCTTCTTCAACTTTACCTTTGATGTTCAGGGCTTCTAGATTGTCAGATATAATCGATTCACTTGATTTTGGGGTCTTTGTTGTAAGAGGCACCACTGGAAGCCTCTGACTAGTCAGCCATCTTGGTCCTGCCCCACCTTTCATTCTTGAATATAAAGTAATTTAGTGTAAAATTCTGAGATAATAATAGTTTTCTTTCATCTTTTTAAAAGCATATCTTCATTATCTCCTCATTTCCATTACCATTATTGAGAAGTCTACTGTCAGTCTTATTTATAAACAGTTTTTCTTTGGTTGATTTTAAAGCTTTTTTTTTTTTTAACTTTCTGTGTTTTTGCTAAGATGTGGCTACTTGAAGACACCTTTTTAATATTTCACTTCAGATTGGTTTAGGCTTATAAATATAAACATTCTTTTTTCATCTGTTATGTAATTCATCAGCCATTATTTATTTACAAATTAATTCATCCCCACTCTTTATAATTCATTCTATATCTCAATTTGATTACAATATTTTTCACATTTAACACACCCACACATATAATGTGCAGCATAGCATGCTTATTGAAAGGTCAAAAATTGTATAAAGTGTGAATTATTTACATAAAAATACAGAATATTAGTCTGTCATTCTTTCTTCCTCTTAACCTCAGTTTCCATTTTCCACCTCTTTGTTGCTCTGTTCTTCATTCTGTGAAATTTCTTCAAGTATCTCTCTGTGATCATTAATTCTATATTTAGCTATTCGGATCTGCTATTTAATTTGTTAAATAAATTTGATATTTTGTAGGTTATAAGTTTTTAAATTTCTATATATTTTTTCTCATTAAATTGCTTTATCTTTTTGATAGAATTTTCTCCATTTGTAATCTTTTTATTAATCATTTAGTTCATTAAGTCTCCTAAATATCTTTTTTGTCTTGTATCTGATAATTCCACTTTGGTATATTTATCCAGGTTCTTTTTTTTGTTTGCTTATGTTGAATTTTGTTCATGGTGGCTTTTCTTTCTGTTCATCTCATGTTAGGCAGGGTTTATCTGTGTGACTCTCTGGAAACTGAGGCAGTATTCCTTTAGGGACCATTTTTAAAATCCAAGATTCTTGGATACTCAGTTTGACGAAAGTTGTTGGCCTGCCATATTTCAGTATCAGCTTGTTTCTAGTCTCTTTATTTCGGGGCTTTGGGGATTTTGTTATATTTTATTATCATTTATAGTATGCTCTAGTTTTACATTCTTTTTATCATAACAAGTACACATAATTGCCAAAATGTATTTCTCTCAATAACTACCTGAAACCCATTTAACTTGTTTTTATAGAAAACACAAAGTATACTTTAGAACAGATTTACTCATCTGATTGTTTCTTAAGTACTTGTAAAATATACAAGATAAACAATAGACAAACTAATGCATTTATCTTCTTTTCATTTTCCCATTTTCTGTTTTGTCTAACTAAATTCGAAGGGATTTGGGAAAAATAAAGACATGCACAGGCAAAATCACTTTTTTTTTTTTTTTAATAATTGAAGTAGATAAAACTATGGTTCTACTCATGTTGACAAATCTGTGTTCTTGTGAATTTGTTGTGCTTGAGAAGCTAGCTGTAGGTGGCTGGTGCATATTTCATGTAACATCTAACTCTATGATTTCTTGGTCTACTTAAAGAACAGAAAGCATTTAATAAGTCATTAACCTTGAAGTCAGCTGTGGCCTTTCATTCCTTGAATATATAGATAAATTCAGACAAAAACTCTAATTCCATGGCCTAAAAAATTCTTCACTTTTTTCTAAGATGTCTGTGAATTACTGTTGTTGTTAGATGCTATCTGTGAATTACTATGGGGCTCATTTGATCATCAACCTCTATACCTCTGGTTGTTTATGCCCATGTACTCGGTTTCTTCTTACTTCATGTTGTTCTGGATGTGAAATGAGTTGCTTACAGGTTTCTGTGTACACTGAGTCCATTAACACCGATTCTGGCATAGTGTGTTAAAATTTTTCAGTATATAACTTGCTGGCATTCTTACTTTCTATTTTTATCTCATCTTTTGATGCACTATTTTTCTCTTCTTCCTTTCTTTTGAGAACAAATTATTTCTTTCTTCTCTCATACAGAGCAGCATTGTGATCCTTTTTGGTAATCTGAAAACACTCCTCTCAAGTAGCTTCTCAAAGCAATACTTTTCAATCATTTAATATTCCTTCAAAAGCATTTCTGGAGTGGGGCCAAGATGGCAGACTAGTCAGACACTTCCGGTGGACCCTCTTACAACAAAGACCCAAAAAAACAAGTGATTTGATTATATATGGCAATCTGGGAGCCCTGAACATCAAAGCAGGGCTGAGGAACCGAAATGAGTGTCAGGGGGAGGAAGAGATGGTTCAAAAGCAGCAAGGGTTGCCAGACCTAACCTGGTGAGAGCCTGAGCCCATCAGGCCTGATCAGCTTGGGGGTGAGTGGTGAGGCAGGCAAATGGCAGTGCTTGGGAGGTGTGTTTTTCGCGTCGGGAGAGACCCAGCATCAGAAAGTCAACACAACCACCCAGAACCAGTGAGAAGCAGCCCTGATCGGCAAAAGATAAGTAATTGTGTATGGCTTACTGTGCAGATCAAAAACATCCCCCTTAGGGAAAAACCTCTCTCCCATTTACTTCCCTGCTTCCTGCTCTGCACTGGGTCCCCGCCTGGCTTCAGCAATTGCTGAGTCCCCTGGGCTGGAAGGAGGATCCTTCACACACACGGAGACATTCTCCCTGCCTTGGAGAGTGAGCAAATTAACAAACGGGGGAAAAATAAACTGCCGGCTCCCCTAAGCCAGGAAACCAGGGTAGGCACAGCTTATTTGCCTAGGTACAGGCATAAGGGAACCATGGACTTTGAGTGCCTTTTCCCCTGCATAGACTTGTGTGGGCCCATCTCAACAGCGCAGGCTCTCATTACCACAATACAACAGGGTATATACCAGAACTCTAACTTCAAGTGTTTCAGCTGTGAAGTGGCAGGTTCTTGATATTTGACACTGCTCTGCTAATTAAGCAGGTCTTCACCTACCCACATCAGGGGCCTGAGGAATGGAGGCTTCACCCACACCACATAGCCACCTGTGTTAGGGGCCCATGAATAAGAGGTGTCCCCCAGTCCTTACAGCCAACAGCCTTAGGTTCTCATAGCCTAACAGAAACATGCCTTACTCTTGGACACTTGGGGCGGCCGTCAGCCCCCTGCCTTGCTCAGAGTGTGTCCCCCTGCTGCAGCCTGATGCCTGTGCCCACACCAATCACCCTTGCCTGTCTAGGACTGTAAGTGAGAGTCCATACCACACACTTGGTGGCTATCTACCTAGGCACCTAAGCTGCATCCATATAGGAGGAGTGGGCAGACTCCTAAGCTCACATACCTAGTAACAGATCTAACCATCTGGTGATAAGACATTAGCTCTTTAAAGGTGCCAATAATCAAAGTATCTCATATGAACAGCCTATTTGGGCATATCAAAACAAAACTAGAAGCTGGGACACAATAAGCAAATGTAAAATAAATAAATATAATACCTTATTGATGGCTTGGAGACAAGAGGCAATCCATGATGGCTTCAGCAAGCTCCCAAAATAAAGAAAATAGAAATTTTCCAGAGGAGGAAAATTTCTTGGAATTACCAGAGGCAGAATAGAAAAGATTAATATATAGAACTCTTCAAGAAATTAGGAAGGAAATTAATCAAAACATAGAACATGCAAGAGAGGAAATTAAAAAGATCAGAGAAAAGCAGAATGACAAATTTAACAGGCTGCAAGAATCCATAGAGAGACAGTAATCAGAAATCCAGAAGATTAACAATAAAATTTCAGAATTAGACAACTCAATAGACAGTCATAGGAGCAGAACTGAGGCAATGGAAGTCAGAATTAGTGAGATTGAAGATAAAGCACTTGATACCAACTGATTTGAGGAAAAATCAGATAAAAGGATTAAAAAAATGAAGAAACCCTAAGAATTATGTGGGAGTCTATCAAGAGGAATAACCTACCAGTGATTGGAGTACCAGAATGGGGTGGGGGGAATAACAGAAAATACAGAGAGAATTGTTGAAGATTTGTTGTCAGAAAACTTCCCTGATATCGTGAAAGATGACAAGATATCTATCCAAGATGCTCATCAAACCCCACGTAAGGTAGATCCCAAAAGAAAGTCACCAAGGCATATTATAATCAAACTTGCCAAAACCAAAGATAGCAAGGGAATTTGAAGAGTGGCTAGGGATAAACAAAAAGTCATCTACAAAGGAGAGTCAATAAGAATAATCTCGGACTACTCAGTAGAAACCATGCAGGCAAGAAGGCAATGGGATGACATATATAAAGCCTTGAAGGAAAAAAAAAAAAAATGCCAGCCCAGAATTACATATCCAGCAAAACTGTCTCTCTAATATGATGGCGAAATTAAGGCATTACCAGATAAACAGAAGTTTAGGGAATTTGCAAAAAACAAACCAAAATTACAAGAAATACTAAAGGGAGCGCTCTGGTTAGAATATCAATAACATCAGATACCAACCCAAGACTAGAACACCAGACAGAGCAACCAGATATCAACCCAGATAAGGAAGTCATAAAAATAAATTAAAACTAAAACACTGATAATAGTTAAATAGAGATGTCTATAAGTAAAAGATGAGAACATTAAAAAAAAGAGGGACTAAAAAATGTAGACATAGATTTTTCATATGGAGAAGAAGTTGAGGCAATTTAAAGAAATAAAAGACTGGTTGAAACTTAGAAAAATAGGGTTAAATATTAAGGTAACCACAAAGGAATCTTACAATCTTGCAGATCAAAATAAAACACAAGAAAAATACAATGAATCAGGAAATAAAAAATCAAAAACAGTGAAAAAGATGAAAAAAAAATATATAAAGAAAAACTACTCAGCACAGAAACTTAAGTGGAACAGACAAATTGTCAACAACACAAAAAAAAGGCATAAAAATCAGAGCACTAAACTCATACCTATCAATAATTATGCTGAAAGTAAATGGGCTAAAAGCACCAATAAAGAGAAAGAGAGTTGCAGAATGGATTAAAAAAATGATCCCTCTATATGCTGCATGCAAGAGACACACCATAGACTTAAAGACACAAACAAACTGGAACTCAAAGGATGGTAAAAAAATATACCAAGTAAACACTCAAAAAAGAGCAGGGGTGGCAATATTAATCTCTGACAAAATAGACTTTAAAATAAAATACACCACAAAGGATAAGGAAGGATGCTATATAAGGATTAAAAGGTCAATACACCAGGAGGACATACCTATAATAAATATTTATGCACCCAACAACAGGGCTCCAAAATACATAAAACAAACTCTAACAGCACTGAAAAGAGAGATAGCTCCATAATAATAGTAGGAGACTTTGGCATAGCACTTTTGGTGAAGGACAGACCATCCAGAAAGAAGTTCAACAAAGACGTGGAAGATCTAAATGGTACAATCAACCAACTTGATCTGACTGACATATACGGAGCACTCTACCAAACAGCAGCAAGGTATACTTTCTATTCCAAGGTATATGGAACATTCTCCGGAATAGACCACGCATTAGGCCATAAAGCAAACCTTAACAAAAAGGGAAGCATCAAAATATTACAAAGCATCTTTTCTGACCAAAGTCATAAAAGTAGAAATCAACAACATAAAAAGTAAGGAAAAAAAGAATCAAACACATGAAAACTGAACAACACCTTGCTCAAAAACTACTGGGTTATACGAAATTAAGGTTGGAATAAAGCAATTCATAGAATCAAATGAGAATGAAAACACATCCTACCAGAACCTTTGGGACACAGCAAAGCAGTGCTCAGAGGTCAGATTATAGCAATAAATGTACACATCCAAAAAGAAAAAAGGGCCATAATCAAATCATTAACTGCACAACTTGAACAAGTAGAAAGAGAGCAGCAAAAGAAGCCCTCAGGTGCCAGAAGACAGGAAATAATATGAATTAGAGAAGAATTAAATGAAATAGAGAATAGAAAAACAATTGAAAGAGTTAATAAGACCAAAAGCTGGTTCTTTCAAAAGATCAACAAAATCAATAAACCATTGGCCAAACTGACAAAAGAAAAACAAGAGAGGAAGCAGATAACCCGTATAAGAAATGAGATGGGTGATATCACAACAGACTAAACTGAAATTAAAAGAATCATAACAGAATACTATGAAAAATTGTACTCTGACAAATTTGAAAACCTAGAGGAAATGGACGAATATCTAGAATCTCACTACCTACCTAAGCTAACACAAACAGAGGTAGAACAACTTAATAAACCTATAACAAAAGAAGAGATTGAAAAGTCAATTTAAAAACTCACAACAAAAAAAAGCCCTGGCCCGGATGGCTTCCCTGGAGAATTCTACCAAATGTTCAAAGAAGAGTTAACAACACTACTACTAAACATATTTCAGAGCATAGAAAAGGATGGAATACTCCCAAACTCATTCTATGATGCCAGCGTAACCCTGATACCAAAACCAGGTAAAGACACCGGAAAAAATTAAAAAAGAAAAAAAAGAAAATTACAGACCAATATCCTCCATGAGCATTGACACAAAAATCCTCAACAAAATTCTAGCCAATAGAATTCAGCAACATATCAAAAAATAATTCACCACGACCAAGTGGGATTTATACTAGGTATGCAGGGATGGTTCAACATTAGAAAAATGCTTAATGTAATCAATCACATAAATAAAACAAATGACACGAACCACATGAACTTATCAATCGATGCAAAAAAGGCATGTGAAAAGTCCAACACCCATTCATGATAAAAACTCTCAACAAAATAGTAATAGAAGGGAAATTCCTCAATATAATTAAAGGCATTTATACAAAGCCAACAACCAGCATCATCCTAAATGAAGAGACTTTGAAAGTATTTTCCTTGAGAACGGGAACCAGACAAGGATACCCTTTATCACCACTCTTATTCAACATTGTGCTGGAGGTCTTAGCCAGAGCAATTAGCTAGAGAAAGAAATAAAGGACATCCAAACTGGTAGGGAAGAAGTCAAAGTATCTCTATTTGCAGATGATATGATCTTATAGACAGAAAACGCCAAAGAGACATGGACTAGAAGGCAGAAGTGGACAGGAAAGCTGGTGATAGGGAACCCAAGGTTGAGTAAGGACAATGTTGGCATGTAGTGGGGTTGTTAACCATTGTCATAGGGCAACATGTGTACTAACTGTTTAATGAGAAACTATTTTGTTCTGTAAACTTTCGTCTAAAGTAAGAATAGCAGCACTACTGGAAGAGCGTAGTCAACGTCACTGAACTGAGCATATAGAAATTTTTGAAATGGTGTATCTTTGGTTATGTATATTTTCACCAAAAAAAAAAAAAAAAAGGCTGACAAGGGAGAGGGTTGACATGTCGTGGGGTTGTTAACCAATGTCAGAAAACAATATGTGTACTACTGTTTAATGAGAAACTATTTGTTCTGTAAACCTTCATCTGAAGTACAATAAAAAAAATAAGTAAAGAAAAAAGAAAAAAATAAAATCCTAAAGAATCCACAAGAAAACTACTGGAGCTATAGAAGATTTCAGGAAAGTTTCAGTATACAAGATAAACATAGAAAAATCAGTTGGTTTCCTTTACACCAAGAAAGCGAACTTTGAACAGGAAATCACCAAATCAATACCATTTACGATAGCCCCCAAGAAGGTAAAATACTCAGGAATAAATCTAACCTGACATGTAAAAGACCTATACAATGAAAACTACAAGACGCTACTGCGTGAAACCAAAAGAGACCTGCATAAGTGGAAAAACATACCTTGCTCATGGATAGGAAGACTCAACATTGTGAAAATGTCAATTCTCCCCAAAGCTATCTACAGATACAATGCAATCCCGATCCAAATCCCACTGGCATTTTTTAATGATATCGAGAAACAAATCACCAACTTCATATGGAAAGGGAAGAGGCCCCAAATAAGTAAAGCATTACTCAAGAAGAAGAACAAAGTGGGAGACCTCACACTACCTGATTTTAGAACCTATTATACTGCCACGGTAGTCAGAACAGCCTGGTACTTGTACAACAGCAGATACATAGACCAATGGAACAGAGTTGAGAATCCAGACATAAATTCATCCCCCTATGAGCAGCTGATATTTGACAAAGGCCCCAAAGTCCGTTAACTGGGGAAAAGACAGTCTCTTTAACAAATGGTGCTGGCATAACTGGATATCCATCTGCAAAAAACAGAAACAAGACCCATACCTCAAATCATACACAAAATCTTACTCAAAATGGATCAAAGACTTAAATATAAAATTTAAAATGATAAAGATCACTGAAGAAAAAATAGGGACAACTCTAGGAGCCATAATATATGGCATAAATGCAATATGAACCACAGGTAACAATGTACAAGCACCAGAAAACAGACTAGATGCATCGGAGCTCCTAAAAATCAAACACTTATGTTCATTAAAAGACTTCACCAAAAGAGTAAAAAGACAACCTACTGACTGGGAAAAAAATTTTGGCTATGACAAATCTGATCAGCGTCTAATCTCTAAAATCTACAAGATACTGGAAAACCTCAACAACAAGAAGACAACCCAACTGAAAAATGGGCAAAGGATATAAACAGGCACTTCATCAAAGAATATATTCAGGCAGCTAACAGACACATTAAGAAATGCTCATGATCATTACCTATTAGAGAAATGCAGATCAAAACTACAAAGAGATATCATCTCACCCCAAAAAGGCTAGCATTAATCCAAGAAACACAAAATAATAAATGCTGGAGAGGTTGTGGAGAGACTGGAGCACTTATACACTGTTGGTGGGAATGTAAAATGGTGCAACCACTTTGGAAATTGATTTGATGCTTCCATAAAAAGTTAGAAATAGAAGTACCATACGATCTAGCTATCCAGCTCCTTGAAATATATCGTAGAGAAATAAGAGCTGCCACATGAATAGATATTTGCACACCCATGTTCACTGCAGCACTGTTCACAATAGAAAAAAGATGGAAACAACTTAAGTGTCCATCAACAGACAAATGGATAAACAAATTATGGTATATCCACACAACAGAATACTACACAACGATAAAGAACATCTATGAAGCCGTGAAACATCTTATAACATGGAGGAAACTGGAGGTCATTATGCTGAGTGAATTTAGTCAGTTGCAAAAGGACAAATATTGCATAATACCACTATTATAAGAACTCAGTAAAAGGTTTAAACACAGAAGAAAACATTCTTTGATGGTTACGAGGGTGGGGAGGGAGGGTGAGGGTTATTTACTAACTAGATAGTAGATAAGAATCATCTTAGGTGAAGGGAAGGACAGCACACACTACAGGGGAAGTCAGCACAACTGGACTAAACCAAAGCTAAGAAGTTTCCTGAATACAATCAAACACTTTGAGGGACAGAGTAGCAGGGGTGGGGCTCTGGAGACCATGCTTTCAGGGGACATCTAGGTCAATTGGCATAACAAAGCTTATTAAGAAAATGTTCTACATCCTACTTTGGTGAGTGGCATCTGGGGTCTTAAAAGGTGGCAAGCAGCCATCTAAGATGCATCAACTGTTCCCAACCACCTGGAGTAAAGGAAAATGAAGAACACCAAAGACACAAGAGAAGTAATAGCCTAAGAGACAGAAAGGGCCACATAAACCAGAGACTTCATCAGCCTGATACCAGAAGAACTAGATAGTGCCTGGCTACCACCAATGACCGCCCTGACAGGGAACACAATAGAGAGTCCTGGATGGAGCAGGAGAAAAGTGGTATGCAGAACTCAAATTCTAGAAAGAAGACCAGAGTTAATGGTCTGACCGAGACTGGAGGAAGCCTGGAAAGCATGGCCCCTGGATTCTCTAACAGCCCAGAACTAAAACAATTTCAGAAGCCAACTCTTCAGACAGGGATTGGACTGGACTGTGGGACATAAAGTGATACTCGTGAGAAGTGTGCCTCTTAGCTCAAGTAGATACAAGAGACTAAATGGGCAGCTTCTGTCCAGAGGTGAGATGGGAAGGCAGAGAGGGTTAGGAACTGGTTAAATGGACATGGGGAATCAGGGTTGGAAGGGGGGAGTGTGCTGTCACAGTATGGGGAGAGCAATTAGAGTTGCATAACAAGCTTTCTATACATTTTTGTATGGGAAAAAATAAAAAAATAAAAAAAAGCATTTCTGGAAAATATACTTTTATTCACTGTGCTGCAGGAAGAGCTAAGGTAAAAGAGGGTAGACTGTATATTTGTATGTGTGTAAATAAATGCATTTAGTTGGAATTTTTCAGATTGATGTTTCTTTGTTTAGGTTATTTTTTTCAAATTATTTAAAATATTCTCAGGTTACTTATATTTGTCATAAAAGTCAAATAGGAGTAAAATTACGATTATTATCATACCCATTCAAACTGTTACCTTAAAACTGACAAAATATTAGAACCATACTTAATTGATTTCAGAGATCACTAACTAAAGGCAAAAATACCTCACACTATTCAGAAGGGACAACACAGAGAAAATATTGCTATTGAATTACATGTCTTGAAACACTTCAAAGAGAGTTTGAAATTTACCAGGGTCTGTCCTCAATGGTTTGTTGATTATCGTTATGAAGCACAAAGGCAATTCAGGACATGAGTTTACAGTGACTCCCCTTGGTAGTTGTCTTACCAGAGAAACTTTTGCAAATCTCAGTTGAATTTTTCATTTATGTTGATAGTTGATAATGTGCAATGATGCCACAATCAAGAGATGTTAAATAAAACAGTAGTGTTTAACTATTCTTTTATTCACAGACCAGTGATTGCTGCTTTCCACTTGTACTGTTTTTCTCATTTCTATCTTGTTAACTTAGTTTGCATTAAATTACTCTAATACTCTCAGTCTATCCTGGCCTCCAAAATAAAATTTTTACTGAAGAACAATTTGTTACAAGGGATTAAAAAAATGTTATGGAAGTGACGAAAATTGATTTAAGCCCCTATTTATGTAGATTTCTTAATATTTATAAATTCTGTCATAATCCTCTCCTCTGATCTTCTGCTTTTCAAGCAATTGGATCTATCCTTGTTAGCTATACAGATAATCTGTGCTCCAGTATCTTTCCAGAGTTTACAACTTTGAACCTTCTGCTACCTAATATTTATCAAAATTATAGTTTGCTTTATTAATTAACAAGCATTTAGTTTCTAGTACATCCTAGCTGCTTTTTCTGGTGCAGTGGATCCAGACATGAACAAATCATGTTTCTTGATAAGGCTGGACTTACATTAGAAGTGGAAGCCAACTGAATAAATAAATAAGTACAGTTTTATATCTGCTTTTATGGAAGTCACAGTGGAGGAGCAAAGTAAGGAATAATCAATGTTAGTATGTGAAGACTTGTTAGAAAAAAACTATATAAGTAAATCGTGCTTCAGAAAGAATATGTTGGCCTTGCTCAGGAATCTAGAGAGCTGGAAAGGGTGTTGCTGCCAATCTTAAGTAGCAGAACTAGAAATAATGTGGTGAGTCCAAGAGAGAGCTATTTTAGTTAAATATATGACCATATTATATGCTGTTGTTAAGTGCCGTCAAGTTGGTACTGACTCATAGTTACCCTATGTAGAAGAGAATGAAACACTGCCCAGTTCTGTGTCATCCTTACCATCATGGCTGTGTTTGAGCACATGGTTGCAGCCACTGTGTCAAGACATCTCATTGAGGGTCTGCCACTTTTTCATTGACCCTCCACTATACCAAGCATGATATCCTTCCCCAGGGATTGGTCCTTCCTGGTAACATGTTCAAAGTATGTGAGATTCAGTCTCACCATCCTCACTTCCAGGGAGCATTCTGGCTGTACTTCTTCCGGGACAGATTTGTTCGTTCTTCTGGCAGTCCACGGTATATTCAATATTCTTTGCCAACACCATAATTCAAAGGCATCAATTCTTCTTTGGTCTTTCTTATTCCTTGTTCAGCTTTTGTATGCATATGAGGGGATTGAAAATAGCATGGCTAGGATCAGGCACATCTTAGGCCTCAAAGTGACATCTTTGCTTTTTAACACTTTAAAGAGATCTTTTGCAGCAGATTTGCCAAATGCAATACATCATTTGATTTCTTGACTGCTGCTTTTAAGGACATTGATTGTAGATCCAAGTAAAATTAAATCTTCAACAACTTCAATATTTTCTCAGTTTACCATGACGTTGCTTATTGGTTCAGTGGTGAAGATTTTTATTTTCTTTTTGTTGAACTCTAATCCACAGTTTTTGTTCTTCATCAGTAAGTGCTTCAAGTCCTCTTCATTTTCACAAGCAAGGTCGTGTCATCTACATGTCACAGGTTGTTAGTGAATTTTCCTCTAATTTTGATGCTGTGTGCTTCATATAGCCCAGTTTCTTGGATTATTTGCTAAGCATACAGATTGAATAAGTATGGTGAAAAGATGAAACACTGTAGCACACCTTTCCTGATTTTAAGCCACACAGTATCCTCTTGTTCTTTTTGAACGATTGCTTCTTCTTCTATGTACAAGTTACACATGAGCACAATTAAGTGTTCTGGAATTCCCACTCTTAACAACGTTATCCAAAATTTCTTATGATCCACACAGTCTAATGCCTTTGTATAGTCAATAAAATACAGGTAAACACCTTTATGGTATTCTCTGCTTTTAGCCAAGACCCATCTGACATCATAATGATATCCCTTGTTCTTTGTTGTCTTCTGAATCCAGCTTCAATTTCCAGGAGCTCCCTGTCGATGTACTGCTGCAATCGTTTTTGAATTATCTTCAGCATAATTTTACTTGTGTGTGATATTAATGATATCCTTTGAAAATTTATGTATTTGGTTGGAGCATCTTTCTTTGGGATGGGCAAGTATATGAATCTCTTCCAGTCAGTTGGCTAAGTAACTGTCTTCCAAATTCTTGGTATAGATGAGAGAGCCCTTCCAGCATTGCATCCATTTGTTGAAACATCTCAGCTGGTATTCTGTCAATTCCTGGAGGCTTGTTTTCCATCAATGCTTTCAATGCAGCTTGGACTTCTTCCTTCAATATCATTAGTTCTTAATCATATCCAAATCAAGAGCAAGTTTCAGAGTCTCTTCTGACATCTATTTTGGTCTTTTATTTCTTTCTTGTCTTTTTAATGACCTTTTGCTTTCTTCATGTAAGATGGCCTTGATGTCATGCTACAACTCATCTGGTCTTCTGTCATTAGTGTTCGATGTGTCAAATCTATTCTTGAAATGGTCTCTAAATTCAGGTAAAATATACTCCAGGGTGTACTTTGGCTCTTGTGGACTTCTTTTAATTTTCTTTAGCTTCAACTTGAACTTGCATACTTAAGAGCAATTCATGACTGTTCTACAGTCAGCCCCTGGCCTTGTCCTGACTGATGATGTTGAGCTTCTCATAGTATCTTTCCATAAATATACTTTTTGAATTCCTGTATGTTCTACTTGGTGAGGTCCACATGTATAGTTGCAATTTAGGTTGTTGAAAAAAGGTCTTTCCAATGAATAAATCATTGTTCTTATAAAATTCTATCAAGTGTTTACACATAGAAAAAAAAAATCTTTGATGTTTATGGAGGGGACTGGGGAGGAGAAATCACTAACTAGATAATAGACAAGTGTTAACTTTGGTGAAAGGAAAGACAACACACAATATAGGGGAAGTCAGCACATCTCGATCAAGGCAAAGCCACAGAAGCTTCTTAGACACATCCAAACACCTTGAAGGGCAGAGTTACTGATACTGAGGGCTGGGGAACATGGTCTTGTGGGATGTCTATGTCAATTGGCATAACATAGTTCAGAAAGAAAATGTTCTACATCCTACTTTGGTGAGTAGAATCTGGGATCTTAAAAGCTTGTGATAGGCCATCTAAAATACGTCTATTGGTCTTATCATGTTCAGAAAAATGAAGAATGAAGAGAACCGAGGATGCAAGGAAAATATCAGTCCAAAGGACTAATGGACCACATGAACTACAGCCTCCACCTGCCTCAGCCCCAAAGAACTAGATGGCGCCCAGCTATTACCACTAACTGCTCTGACAGGGATCAAAATAGAGGGATTCTGGATTGAGCAGGAGGAAAATGTAGAATAAAATTAAAATTCACAAAAATAGACCATACTTACTGGTCTGACAGGGACTGGAGAAACCCCTGAGACTATGGCCCCCTCATATCCTACTAACTCAAAACTGAAGCCACTCTTCAGCCGAAGACTAGGCAGGCCTATAAAAAAAATAATAATTCATGTGAGGAATGTGCTTCTTAGTTCAAGCAAGTATATGAAACCAAATGGGCAACATCTGCCCAAAGCAAAGATGAGAAGGCAGAAAGGAACAGGAAACTTGGAGGAATGGACACAGGGAGCCTGGGGTATAAAGGAAAAGAGGGAGAGTGCTGACACATTGTGGGGATTGCAACCAATGTCCCCAGACAATTTGTGTATAAATTTTTGATGAAAAACTAATTTGCACTGTAAATTTCACCTAAAACACAATAAAATTAAAAGAAAAAAAGTAAGCATGTTGCAGAGAGAAATCACGGACCTTCTCTGCAGTCTATGTCTGACATCAAGTACAGTCACTAAGATTGAACTTTTGCTCAGTGTTTGTTGAGAGAAACAAACACGTATTTTACTCCAATGTTAACATTTCAGCTGTCTTCTTTATATGCTAGAGGGTATTAACTGCTTGATGTCCTGGGATTAGAAAGTAGACTTCCTAATGGCAAAATAACCTACAACTGTTCAACTCTGCAGTGAATTGGGAAATTTCCCTACTTTGCATGTTTGATGTGAGCTTTTTAATATTTTCCCAAAAAGAGCTAGAGAAACTAGGTAATCTTGTGTCACAAATTCAGTATCAGTGTACTCCTCAGACCTATCCCATTCCCATGACAATAGCCCCACCTCCCTCTAGAAGACATGTAGTGCAAAGATGTTCAATACGTGATGTAGACTTATGAATCCTTCCATTAGTAAGTCAGTAGGTTAAAATCTTGTGCTTATGAGAACAGTGCCATAGGGAATAGCTTTTCAAGGGACTAATTAAATTCATTCTGCCTGATGAGTACTGAGTGTATTCCTTATTCTAATAAATCATCTTGTAAACCTATGTTTCCTGTCACAGTGGCAATTATATAAGAAAAAAGGTTACCATCTATCTATCTATCTGTCTGTCTATCTCTCCACAAATACATAAGATCTGCATTGAAAAATTTAAAAATATAGCAGAGTAATATGAAATATATATATATTTCTTATTGTGTCAGGCAATTGGGCACTGGAGCTCTGTCCTAGGCAAAAAGAGAGTAGATTGAGAACACGTTCTCTCATAAGAAGGAATGTTTTTATTGACCACAGTGGCTGCTTTGTCAAATTGTTCCCAGGGAAGTTAGAAATTGAGAGCAGGAAATTAAGTTAATCACTTTTGAAAAACTGAACAGAATATTATAGATTAAAAAAAAAACACCCACAAACCTTGTAAAGATATTTTATAAAGAACTAGTTAGTAATCCTATAACTGTCACTCTCAACCCTAAGTTCATGTTAGAATCAACTAAGAAACTTGGAAAGAGTTAACCAGTTTTTCTTGTTCCTTCCTAAAGGTTTTGATTTAACTGCTCCTTTTGGCCTTGATTTGATTCTCGTGTATTCCATCTGGCAAAGTCTGTGTGTATGCTCACCGTTTATGTTGTTGAAAAAGGTATTTGCAATGAAGAAGTGGTTGATCTTGCAAAATTCTATCATCCTATCTCTGGCATCATTTCTATCACCAAGGCCATATTTTCCAAATACCAATTCTTCTTCTTTGTTTCCAACTTTCACATTCCAATCACCAGTAATTATCAATGTAACCCGATGGCATGTTCGATCAATTTCAGACTGCAGAAGTTAGTAAAAATATTCAATTTCTTCATCTTTGGCCTTAGTGTTTGGTGCATACATTTGAATAATAGTCATATTAACTGGCCTTCTTTGTAGGCACGTATGGATATTATCCTATGACTGACAGGATTGTACTTCAGGATAGATCTTGAAATGTTCTGTCTGATGATGGATATAACATCATTCCTCTTCAGTTTGTCATTCCCGGCATAGTAGAGCATATGATTGTTGCCAGATGGAACACAAAGCAATCAAATAGACTACATCTGTGGAAAGAGACGATGGAAAAACTCAATATCGTTGGTCAGAAGAATGCCAGGGGCCAACTTCGGAACAGACCATTAATAACTCATACGCAAGTTCAAGTTGAAACTGAAGAAAATTGGAACAAGTCCACAAAAGCCAAAGTACGACCTTGAGTATATCCCACCTCTATTTGGAGACCATCTCAAGAATACATTTGACGAGTTGAACACTAATGACCGAAGATCAGATGACTTGTGGAAGGACATCATGCACGAAGAAAGCAAGAAGCTATTAAAAAAATAAGAAAGAAAGAGAAGACCAAAATGGTTGTCAGAAGAAACTCTGAAACTTGCTCTTGAACGTCAAGTAGCTAAAGAAAAAGAAAGAAATGATGAAGTAAAAGAGCTGAACAGAAGATTTCAAAGGGCAGCTCGAGAAGACAAAATAAAATATTATAATGACGTGTGCAAAGACCTGGAGATAGAAAACCAATAGGGAAGAACATGCTCAGCATTGTTCAAGCTGAAAGAACTGATGAAACATTTCAAGCCTTGAGTTGCAATACCGAAGGATTCTATGGGGAAAATATTAAATGATACAGGAAGCATCCAAAGAAGATGGAAAGACTATACAGTCACTATACCAAAAAGAATTGTTTGACATTCAACCATTTCAGGAGGTAGCATATGTTCAAGAACCGATGGCAATGAAGGAAGAAGTCCAAGCCGAACTGAAGATATTGGCAATAAAAAGGCTCCAGGAATTGACAGAATACCAACTGAGATGTTTCAACATACGGATGCGGCGCTGGAAGTGCTCACTCATCTATGCCAAGAAATTTGGAAGACAGCTACCTGGCCAACCGACTGGAAGAGATCCACATTTATGCCTATTCCTGGGAAAGGTGATCCAACCAAATGCGGAAATTATCAAACAATATCATTGACATCACATGCAAGTAAAATTTTTCTGAAGATCATTCAAAGTGGCTGCAGCAGTACATTGACAAGGAACTGCCGGAAATTCAAGCTGGATTCAGAAGAGGACATGGAACAAGGGATATCATCGCTGATGTCAGATGGATCCTGGCTGAAAGCAGAGAATACCAGAAAGACTTTTACCTGTGTTTTATGGACTATGCAAAGACATTCAACCATGTCGATCATAAAACATTATGCATAACTTTGCAAAGAATGGGAATTCCAGAACACTCAATTATGCTCATGAGGAACCTGTACATAGATCAAGAGGCAGTTGTTCAGATAGAACAAGTGGACACTGAGTGGTTTAAAGTTAGGAAAGGTGTGCGTCAGGGTTGTATCTTTTTACCATACTTCTTCAATCTGTATGCTGAGCAAATAATCCAAGAAGCTGGACTATATGAAGAAGAACATGGCATCAGGATTGGAGGAAGACTCATTAACAACCTGCATTATGCAGATGACACAACCTTGCTTGCTGAAAGTGAAAAAGACTTGAAGCACTTAGCAGTGAAGATCAAAGACCACAGCCTTCAATATGGATTACACCTCAACATAAAGAATACAAAAATCCTCACAAATGGACCAATAAGCAATCAACACCCATGGAAGCAGCAGTCAAGAAATCAAATGATTCACGGCATTGGGCAAATGTGCTGCAAAAGACCTCTTTAAAGTGTTAAAAAGCAAAGATGTCACTTAAAGGACTAAGGTAATCTTGACCAAAGCCATGGTGTTTTCAATCGCTTCATAATGCATGGGAAAGCTGGACAATGAATAAGGAAGACTGAAGAATGATCGACACCTTTGAATTGTGGTGTTGGTGAATCATATTGAATATACCACGGACTGCCAAAAGAATGAACAAATCTGTCTTGGAAGAGGTACAACCAGAATGCTCATTAGAAGCAAGGATGATGAGATTTCGTCTTACATACTTTGGACATGTTATTAGGAGGTACCAGTCCGTGGAGAAGGACATTATGTTTGGTAAAGCAGAGGGACAGTGAAAAAGAGGAAGACCCTCAATGAGCTGGATTGACACAGTGGCTGTAACAATGGACTCAAGCATAACAAGGATTGTGAGGATGCAAAGGACCGGGCAGTGTTTTGTCCTGTTGCATGGAGGGTCCCTGTGAGTTGGAACTGACTTGACGGCACCTAACAACAACAACGTTTGGCCTACGTTTTTTATGAAACCATAAAACGATTGTGTGGTATTTGTTTCTTACTAGGATAATGAAGTATGATAGTAACAATATTAGAAGAATTCTGAAGTTTCAGCAATACTTTTCTTCTAAACAGTCAAATATTTCTGCATTAGACAAGGCAAAATCTGTTTTTAAAACAGAAGGGGAAAGGAAAATCAAATAAACTGAATG
Source organism: Dugong dugon (assembly GCA_030035585.1). Taxonomy (NCBI): domain Eukaryota; kingdom Metazoa; phylum Chordata; class Mammalia; order Sirenia; family Dugongidae; genus Dugong; species Dugong dugon. The sequence goes on from CM057465.1 coordinate 14,990,133, forward strand.
TGTTTGTCTTTCAAAATGACATACGAGATGAACTTTAAAAATGAGCAAATATTTGCTTCTGTTGTCATGGTGCTGCCATTAATGACATAGATTTCATTCCCTGATTTTATAAAGTTTTTTTTTTTGTTTGTAGTTTTAAATTTTAGAAACTAAATGATAAGATTGGGTTATGTGCTGGCTTGCACTTATTGATTCAAGTTCTGTCTACTGAAAACAAATAAAATAAATGAGGATGTTAGACCATACCAAAGCTAGAGAAAAACTTATTACAAATTTAGTTGTTGAGTAACAAATTATTTGTAGGGCAGAAGTTCAAGCTGACCTCAATTTAGACTTTACTGTGCAAATGGATTTGAGAATGCAGTCAGGTTTAAAATCATTGCCCTTCAATATCCAACTTAAAAGAAGTTATAAATAAAAATTATATTCACAATAGAAATAGTTATGTATTAAAAATAAACTTAACAATAATGTACAGGGACTATTAGGGAAAAAAAAAACTGCAAGAAATCCTTGAGGACTTTGTAGAAGAATGAATAACTGGAGGGAGATACCACATTCCTGAATGGTAAGAGCTGGTATTTTAAAGATGCCAATATCTCACCAAATCAATTAACAAGTTTAATTCTAATAAAACACTCAATGGGTATTCTTTTTTTTTTTTTTTTAGAAAGGTGAGAAATGTCATAAAAGCATTTATTTTTTTCTTTTCTGTTAACATATCTAGGATTTTGCTGAGCACATAATAGAATCTTAATAAATACCTGCTAAACTGATATCTTGGAGACCTGGTAGCAAAATAGTTAAGAGCTCAGGCTGCTAACCAAAAAGATGGCAGTTCAAATCCACCAGCTACTTCTTGGAAACCCTATGTGGCAGTTCTGCTGTGTCCTATAGGGTCGTTATGAGTCAGAATTGACTCGACGGCACACAGCAACAATTGATACCTTGGTACTTTGCTAAGTCATCAAGACCCCTTACTCGGTTTTAATGAGGATATGCATTTGAAGGGCAGTGGTGATTCAGTGGTAGAATTCTTGCCCTCCATGTGGGAGACCCAGGTTTGATCCCTGGCCAGTGCACTTCATGCACAGCCACCATCTATCAGTCCTGGAGGTGTACGTGTTGGCTGTGATGCTGAACAGGTTGTAGTGAAGCTTCCAGACTAAGAAGAAAAGCCTGGTGATCTACTTATGAAAATCAACCAGTGAAAACCCTATGGACCACTATGATCTGATCCCCAAGTCACCATGCGGATAGTGCAGAACTGGGCAGCATTTCATTCCATTGTGCTGGGGGTCATTATGAATCTGGGACAGACTCCATCACAGCAAATAACAACAATATATTTTAATGGAATACTTAAGTTTATTATCAAATAATTAAAACAGAAAAGTTATACTTGTGTTCCTGTAAGTCCCTTGAAGTATTTCTTGTTGGGAAAATTCCTCTGAGTTTTATTAATTGAAAATTAGACACATCTTCAGTCTTCCTGTGGTCTTCATCAGACTCAATAATTTACCTTAACAATGTTTAATGTAGAGACAGGATTTTCCTCTCATAGGAGTGGAAGAGGTCAATTGTGGAGGGTCTTATAGAGATCACTTATGAGAACCATATTACTCAGTCTCTTGGGGACACAACTCAACTCTAATCTAGATCCACTGGGAGCCAGTCCTCAGTGGAGTCAAACTTACCTGTCAATCAACCCTAGCCCTTAGCCAAAAGCCCCACGTAACTGTTGCCAGCTGTCAGAAGCTATTGAAAAACTCAAATGAGCAAAACATGGCACTTATTTTTTCAGTTTTTTTTAACCTTACTTCTTCCAGACTCCTATTTCATATTTTTTCTTTTAGTTTGTTTTCTCTTGACATCATATATTTCTGTCCCATTGTCTACTGACTTGTGAAATATGGTTACATAAAGATATTAAGAATAATTTTCATAGATTTAAATGGGATAAATCAGTTACTGCCTTCTTATAACAAAAACTTACACAAACATTCCCCTGCAGGAAAATGAGAGCTTGATTGATATCTTCATAACAATAGCATGTGTTCAAAAGCTTGTTACCTATTACTGTGTGTTATGTTTTCCTAAAGTGTATGAAGAAAACTAAAAAAAAAAAAAAAAAAACAAAGAGGATGAAGACATTATAATCTTTAAAAATCATGTGAAACTATATACATATTCACAACTAGATGTCATGCAGCAAAGGAACTCATTTTCCCTATCTATAAACGAAGGTTTGGACTAAATAATTACTAAATGCCACTCAATTTTTTACTATCTATGATTATTTTATTATTCATTTGGTTTACATGTCACCGGAATAACTTTTTTAATTTAATTTTATTTATTTATTTTTATTGTACTTCAGGTGAAGGCTTACAGAACAAATGCTTTCTCATGAAACAGTAGTACACATATTGTTTTATGACGTTGGTTAACAACCCCACAACATGCAACCCTCTAACTTCTCAACTTTTTTTTTTAATTGTACTTCAGGTGAAGGCTTACAGAAAAAATAGTTTCTCATGAAACAGTAGTACACATATTGTTTTATGACATTGGTTAACAACCCCACAACATGTCAACCCTCTAACTTCTCAACCTTTTCTTTTTTGGTGAAAATACACATAGCCAATGATACACCATTTCAAAAATTTCTACATGCACAGTTCAGTGACATCGACTATGCTCTTCCAATTGTGCTGCTATTCTCACTTAAGATGAAGGCTTACAGAACAAAATAGTTTCTCATTTAACAGTTACTACACATGTTGCCCTATGACAATGGTTAACAATCTCACAACACATCAACAATATCCTTACTCAACCTTGGGTTCCCTATCACCAGCTTCCTTGTCCCCTTCTGCTTTCTGGTCCTTGTCACTGGACTACTGTACCTCATTAGTCGCATTTGGTTTTACAGGGCTGTCTACTCCCAGGCTGAACAGTGAACCTCGGAGCTAAAAGGGTGTCTGGGGGCCATACTCTCGGGGTTTCTCCAGTCTCCTTTAGGCCAGTAAATCTGGTCTTTTCTTTGTGAGATAGAATTATGTTCTACATCCTTCTCCAGCTCTGTCAAGAACCCTCTGTTGTGATCCTGGTCAGAGCAGTCAGTGGTGGTAGCCGGGCACCATCTAGCTATACTGGACTCAGTCCGGTGGAGGCCTTGGTAGCTGTGGTCCATTAGTCGTTCAGACTAATCTTTTCCTTGTATCCTATTCTCTTCATTCTCCCTTGCTCCTAAAGGGATGAGACCAGTGGAGTATCTTAGACGGCCGCTCATAGGCTTTTAAGACCCCAGACACTACTCACCAAGGTAGAAGGTAGAACATTGTCTTTATAAACTGTGTTATGCCAATTGAGCTAGATGTCCCCCGAGACCATGGTCCCCGCAGCCCTCCACCCAGCAATTCATTCCCTCAGGGAGTTTGGATGTGTAGGAATAACTTTTTGTTAAGTACTAAGAATTAATGAAGAAAGGGAAATACGTAAAATATATATATATATTTTTCAGTTTAATTAGTATTTACATGGGTCAAAAGAAAGTAAAGTTTCCCGGTTGACATATACGCAAGTGACTAATGAAATGCCTGCCTGGGCAAGAGTTCCAAGTCTCCAAATCAGCTTTTAAAACCTGTGTTCTGAGAATACTAGATGAATAAGAACTCACCACTCTCTTCCCCTTTTTTCTTCCTCAGAAGAAAGAATCAACTACAAGAAAAGCTGCTTGGGCTGGATTAGGCAAAGTTAGTCATGTTTCTTTACTTCAAGGGATTTCTTAGTGCCGCTAATATGATACAGTACATTGTAAATCTACAAGCAATAGAATAGAATATGTAGCATTTCCCAGACTTACTTGTTCACAGAAGCTTTTTTATTACTAAATACTTGTTGATATGCTGTAGGGTTCATTTAAGAAATATTCCCCTGAAAGATTAGAGGTTCTTCTTAGAGCCATTAAGATAACATTACTCTTTTAATCAGTTCAATTCTATGATGCCATATTTCTTTTCAAATTTTAAACTAGATCATTCCTAAATTGCTTCTGATTATGAGACAGAGGAAATAGACTTTTTCATTATTAGATTATTATGTAGTATATTATATTCTTTCATTGAGAGCTAAAACTGCAGTCCTGGGCCTAAGAACAATTATGTTTCTCAGGACCAAACAGTTATCTAATTTACCCCACGGGTGTATCATAATTTTTTGATTATTATGTTTCAGATAGCTATCATTTTTATTAATATAGATCCTCGTTACATTTTCAATGGGAGCTTAAAATGATGTTTTGTGAGGAATTAACTATTAAATTCATAGCTGGATACATGCTACTTTCATTTCTTAGCGCTGTTCTAACAAAATGGAACAAAGCTGTCACAGGCTAATTTATTTCCATGCCAAACAATTTAAACTCTCCAGAGAAACCTCTGTTTAAATAAGGCATGCTTGACCAAGAAAGGTTGTCACGTATTAACTGTCTCTGTGGGGAGTTGATGATAAAAGTATAATTGGTTCAGCGGAGGGAGTGGAAAATAAGCTCTACTATTCACAGTCATCTCTGCATGTAAGTGTGTTGTCACTTCTAACTAAAAAAGTGTCACCATACACAATTAGCAGTGGGAAGATTTCTGTTTTGCAGAACTTGATGTTTTTTTTTTCCCCTACCCTGAGGATAAAAATTCTCCTACTATGCATTTTCTGATTGCCATTTACCCATTAGATTTATGAAGATGCACAGTCTTTTTCCTATCAAAGAGACAATCAGATTTCTTCCTATAGTTTTCTTCTTATTTCCTTTCTCAATTTTTCAGGATACTGTACTCCTCCTGACATTTCATAACTTCTTCTAATACAGAGAGAGCATTTATGCCATGGTATTTCAAGGTTGTTCCTATGCTATATGAGCACAAGTACTCTCCAATACTACAAAAGCAAACCATTTTTAAAGGGAAAGATAAAAAGACAACTTAAATTTTTAGAATAAGAATCTTCCTAGAATTTTTAATCCATAGTTCAAACAAAGTTCTAAATTTCTCGATCGTGGTTTAAGATCGTGGACTAACGCAACCACTAGTGAAAACTGTTTCTCTCCTCCCTCTTTAAATAGCTCTACTCGGCAATAGTCTCAACCAGGGGATGAAATACTTTATACAGTTCTTCACTATGATTATCCAGTGTTGACACTGCAAATCACAAACGCATTTGCAACCGAAATCTTAGTTTATTTTAGAAAATGTTTGATTTTTCCTTGACATCACAATTTATTGTTTCTATTGCCGTACCAAGAGCACTGGGTCAGACTATTTCAGCTTTCAGAAATGATGGCAAATACCATCTTTATATTCTCTCACATACATTAAAATATAGTGGCTGATGGTTGATTTCTAATTTTGTGTGTGTGTGTGTGTGTGATCAGAGAACAAGACTGTATGAAATCAATTCTTTGAAATGTGTTGAGGCTTAGGAGCGATGTAGTATACATACAGTCCATTTTTATAATGATTTAATATATACTTGTTAATAATGTATCATATCTACTTGGTTGCAGCACCCAGCATGCAGTAAGAGTATTAGTTTTGTTTTTCAAACATTCTATATGCTTACTAAAATTTTTGATCTACTTTATCTCAATGTTCTGCTAGAGTTGTATAAAGATTTTTCCACTAAGATTTGTGGGTTTGTTAATTTCCCAATATAAATTTCACAGGTTTTGCTTCATATATATCTGACTATGTAGTTAGAAATGCCTATAAATTTATTATTTTAATATATCCCTATCAGTTTGTTTCCTTTATATTATATGCCATCAATATTTATCTCTATTAATGCCTTCTCCCTAAATTCTACTTTGTCTAATGTCAATATTGGTAATAACTTTTCATTGTTTAGTGTTTAGGTGGTAAATAATATATTCCATGTATTTATTGTTTAAAGATTCTGTGGCATGGCTGCCATTAAACAATTTACACTCATGTGTTTGCAGCTGACTTTTGTATACTATTCATCTGTATTCTTCTTTTCTTAGTAAGACTTGGAATTCATGGTTTGGCAAATGAAAATGCCTTCAGTTATTCATAGCTTTCCTTATTGGTTTGAAAGGGCACCCACAATATATCTTCATCACCTCATAGAAGTTCTTTGGTGGTGCAAACAGTTAAGCGCTTGACTACGAGTTGAAAGTCTGGTGGTTCATACCCAACCAGATCTGCCTGGAGATCTGTTTCCAAAAGATCACAGCCTTGAAAACCCTATGGAGCAGTTCTACTCTGCACACATGGGGTTACCATGAGTTGGAATTGACTTGACAGCAACTAATAACAACAACAACCACTTAGAAGAAAGAATGATCTTTTACCCTCACTATCCCCCATCTGATTTTTGTTCCTTACCTAGGTCAAGGGAAAACAGCTTTAAAACTGAAGGCAATATACAATCATGAGGATAGAAATTGTAATATTTGGTTTTAAAGTTGATTTACAGAATTCTTGCTTAGAAACTTGATGATCACAATTGAGTGTGAATCAACTATTTGTTTACACATAGGTGGCATCTCTATCCTGGATGTCCTCCTCATTTAAGGCTACAAATGAAGAGAATGTTTCAGATACAACTCCTGCTTTATTAACAAATGAGATAAATTTCTGTTATTGCTTATGGTGGAGGTGCAACAAGAAGAATAAGTTTAGGGATTGAGATTCATGTTTGTGTAATATAAGAATTTGACCATTTGCTTAACCTTCCTAGAGTTATAGCTTCATGATAGGTGCATACATGACACTCTCAATAGTGATAACTGTTTTTTTTTAAGTAGCATATTTCCCCTTACTGTTGTACAATAATCACTCCCCAGAGAAGAGTAGAGTAAATATGGCCCTGGCTAGGCCAGTCATGACACTTCAGATACTTGGCTATACTGACTGGAGCATAGCTCCAAAAAGTTGGAGTAAATTTCCTTACCAGAATATTTTAATAAGAAAAGGAGGAGAGATGTTGCTTTTTCCTCAGTAGGTTTGAAGATCTGTGGGTTTGAAATATCTGTGAGGCCTGACCTGCCTTCATATGGAGATTACCGGCTAGAATGGGACAAGGTGAAACTGTCCAGCAATGGAAAGCAGAGAGGATTAGTAGCAAGGCTCCTGATGTGTTTAACTCCCTGATGCCAATTATTCCAAGCTACAACCCAGCCCGTAGGTTTATGCATAGTTGGGGTTGTAATGGACACCATGGAAACCTAAAGCTGCTTTCATACCCAAGTCATGAAGGGAAACAAACTGAAAGGCTTGTAATAGATTTTACTTTGTAGAGAAAAGAATGGAGAATAGACAAGAAGCCACACAGACACAGAGAGGCCTGAATGACATCAAGGAAAACACAGGATTCTTTACAACCTGAGACTAGCTGAATTTCCAGCAGTCATTTCCATTATATTTTTCTGTAAATATCTAATAACCTTTTATCTTGAGGTAAAATGATTCTTGACAACCAAATATGCCCAAAGAAGAACTTAAGGTTTTAATTATTAACATACTGGGCCATTTGCGAAGTGACTTATTTTGTCCCTCCACCTTTCAACTCTTGTTATAGTTGCTTGGTCTCTCTCTTTTCCATGAAACCACCCTCTCTTCCTCAACAAACAATGTCCTCTGTACTTGGTTAGTTGACTTCTCTTTCTGTCTTACTATTATTTCTCAATCAAAATCTTCTTGTGATGTGTCTGCATTTTACTACAGCTGTTGTAAAAGTTATACTGGTGGATTTATGCTAATACGGAGAAAACCTACACAAAGTTTCAAGTTTGGGTTTTTTTTTTCAAAACTTGTATAATCATGTAACACATTCATGACTTTTGCCATACGTAATTAGAATATTGCAGTAGGAATACTTTTCCCAGCAAGTAACAGAAAACTTAAAAGGTCTGGCTTCCAAAAGTAGAACATTTATTTGTCTTGTCCAAAAATAAAGAGAGAATTGAGCCAGGGAGCAAGGGTGGCTTCTGGAAGCTGAGAATGGTTCCTGGTCAATAGCCAGCAAGTGAAAGTGGAGCTCAGTCCTACAGCTGCATGGAAATGAATTCTGCCAACATCCTGAATGAATCTGGAAGCAGATTCTCTCCAAGAACCTTTAGGTAAGAAGCCATGCCAGTCGACATCTTTGTGGTCTTATGAGATGCAGAACAGAGAAACTACAGTCCTTCCAACTTCTGACTCACAGAATTGAGAGATAATAAAAGGGTATTGTTTTAAACGTCTACATTTGTAACAATGTATTACACAGAAATAGGAAACTAATACAGAAAGCAAGCGAAAATGAGGTGTGTGGATGTCTTTGGGGAACGCTGGTGGTGCAGTGGTTAAGAGCTCAGCTACTAACCAAAAGGTGGGCAGTACAAATCCACCAGCCACTCCTTGGAAACCCTATGGGGCAGTTCTACTCTGTCCTATACGGGTCGCTATGAGTCAGAGTCAGAATAGATTTGATGGCACTGGGTTTATTTCTTTGTTTGTTTTTGATGTCTTTGGAGTACTCAGTATACAGTGTCTGCCACAAGCCAGTTCTATTTATCTATTTAAAATATTTTTTTAAAGTAAAATGTTTTTTACTTAAGTTAATATTAAAGAATTGCACGTCACTATTATACACAGAAAACTAGCTTAACTTTCCTAACTAGAAGGTAATATAAAAATAAGCAAAACAAAAACTAAGTAGTGTTATTAGAATTTATCTGAATACTATTGTCTGACACAACCTCAGGCTGAAGTCCATTTTCTCCTTGTTGAAAACAGGGATTAGTTAGTACAAGAGAGATGTTTGACTTCCCTGAGTGGTGCTAATGATTTGTGCTTGACTATTAACCAAAAGGTTGGCAGATCAAATCCATCTAGCAGTGCCACAGAAGAAAAGCCTGGTGATCTACGTCTGTAAAAATATAGCCATTGACAAGCCTATGCAGTACAGCTCTATTCTGAAGGACAGGAGATTACCATAAGTTGGAATCAAGTTTACAACAATGAGTTGTTTTCTTTCTTTTTCTTTTTTTTTGCTTTAGACAGGTGTTAATATGTTAGCATCAAAATGAGTTTTCTTCTTGACAAAATCAGAAAGAAAAAACAAAAAGACATGAAAAAGAGAATAAGTTTGTCAACAACGCAGTGTAATTCAATGCCATGCCTCAATACCATCTAAATGCATCCTCCATTCTACCAGAGGTAAGGGTACCTCTCTTTGGTAAAGTCTAGCTTCCCAGGTTTTGTTCCACTAATTCAATCCATGCAACAGCCCATTCTTTCTGAGCTGCTGAATGGAGGACAATTTTGGGGAGATGTTTTCTAGAACTATTCCTTTTACATTAACAATTCAATCCATGGGAAAGTTAGTAGTTTTTCTAATATTTACAGTATACATTTTAATTACTTTAAAGTTTAAATGGCCAAATAAGAAAATGTATAAGTAATCATACATCCAAGCAGTGAAAAAAATCAAGTAGATATTAATAAGCCAACTTATTGGGAAACACTCAAAATAAAGTAAGTGAAAATGTGTATCAATTAGGCACACATAGATATTTATATATTTACATATAAAGAAGAAACAATGGAAGGAAATGCATCAAAATGCTTACAATGGTTTTCTATTGGTGGTGGGATTATCAGTGATGCCAAATTATTTTTAGTATATATTTCTGTCTTAGTCATCTAGTGCTGCTGTAACAGAAATATCAAAAGTGGATGGCTTTAGCAAAGACAAGTTTATTCTCTCACAGTCCAGTAGGCTACAAGTCCAAATTCAGGGTGTCTACTCCAGGGGAACCCTTTCTCTGTTGGCTCTGAAGAAGGTCCATGTCATCCATCTTCCCTTGGTCTAGGAGCTTCTCTGTGCAGAAACCTCAGGTCCAAAGTATGTGTTCTGCTCCTAGCACTGCTTTCTTGGTGGTATGAGGTTCCCCAATTCTCTGCTTGCTTTCCTCTCCTTTTATCTCTTGTAAGGTAAAAGGTGGTGCAGGCCACGCTCTAGGGAAACTTCCTTTACATTGGATCAGGGATGTGACCTGGGTAAGGTGGTGTTACAATCCCACCCTAATCCTCTTTAACATAAAATTACAATTACAAAATGGAGGCCAACCATACAACTCTGGGAATCATGGCCCAGCCAAATGGATACACACATTTTTGGTGAGATATAACTCAAACCATGACAATCAGCTTATCAATAATGAGCATAAGTAACTTGTATATTCTAAAAACAACTAAAATTTATTAACTATGTATGCAGAAATGACAGTAATGTTTAGAATCAAGATCTAAAATACCTGCGAAAATTGAGGATGGTTTTTATTGCAGGGTGCCAATGGGTTGATTCCAACACATAGTGACTCCGTGTGACAGAATAGAGTTGCCCCGTAGGGTTTTCTTGGCTGTAATCTTTACAGAAGCAGATTTCCAGGTCTTTCTCCTGTGGAGTAGCCTGAGAAAGTTCCAACCACCAACCTTTTGGTAAGCAGCAACCCACTTAACCATTACGCTACCAGGGTTAAGTGCTTAGAATCAAGACCTAAACTACCTGCAGAAATTTAGGATAGTGGCAAAAATTTCTAACAATTTGAGAAAGGAAAGTAAAATTAAAGATAAAAATGGATTTTATTCCTGTAACAGAAATTGCCTTTCTTGAAAGATGTTTTGAAATGTGCTTGGGACACCTCGAATAAGTTCATCAAGGATAGCAATTCATGTTTTCAGCAGTAGAGTATAAGAAAAAAAAAATTAATTACAGGGAAAACCATCCCAAAGTAATAATATGATGATGGGAGGAATGATCTGCCATAAAACATACAAATACATTAAAAATATGTAAATGTCATAAAAAAAATCATTGTTATGCCACTGGTCTCACTCTTTAGGGAGCAAGGGAGAATGAGGAAAACAAGATACAAGGGAAAGATTAGTCCAAAGGACTAATGGACCACAACTACCACAGCTCCCACCAGACTGAGTCCGGTACAGCTAGATGGTGCCTGGCTACCACTACTGACTGCTCTGACAGGGATCACAACAGAGGGTCCAGGACAGAGCTGGAGAAAAATGTAGAACAAAATTCTAACTCACAAAAAAAGACCAGCCTTACTGGCCTAACAGAGACTGGAGAAACCCCAAAGGTATGGCCCCTGGACACCATTTTAGCTCAGTAATGAAATCACTCCAGAGGTTCACCATCCAGCCAAAGATTAGACAGCCCCATAAAACAAAATGAGACTAATGGGGCACAACAGCCCAGGGACAACGACTAGAGGGCAGGAGGGGACAGGAAGCTGGCAATAGGGAATCCAAGCTTCAGAAGGGAGAATATTTACATGTCGTGGGGTTGTTAACCAATGTCATAAAACAATATGTGTACTAACTGTTTAATGAGAAACTATTTTTCCCGTAAATCTTTATCAAAAGTACAATATAAATAAATAAATAAATAAAGATGAAGAGGAAAAAAAAAAAGAAATGAGGACAATTTCCTGCTGCCACAGACATGTTGGTCCCATCATCTCTGCCAAGAACCCACAGTCACTGCTCCAGGGGCTGGGAGAGGGACCCCTGCAGAGCGACACAGGGGAGATGGCCACCTCTCTTTCTTGGAATCCTTCTGACTTGCTGCCTTTCTCCACTCCTGGACATGATTAGGTCCTCTTACTGAGAGAATGGCTAGATCTTAAAACCAGCACAACTAAAAAAAAATAAAATCATTCTTAATATGGTGGTGATATTGAAAATATTTTTATATTTAAAAAAATTCCCAATGCCCTTAATTGATTAAATGATTTTCTAATTCACAAATATAAGACGTGAAAAAAGTTGTTTTCCTTATAAAATGTTTACTAAAAAGATTTTCTAAAATGAATGTACTTGTTATAGTAAAACTAGATTTGACAGTGGTAATTTTTAGAGTTCTTATTAATGTTCACATAACCCATTTGAAGCACTTCTTGATGAAGATTAAAGACCACAGCCTTCAGTATGGATTACACTTCAATATAAACAAAACAAAAATCCTCACAATTGGACCAATAAGCAACATCATGATAAATGAAGAAAAATTGAAGTTGTCAAGGTTTTCATTTTACTTGGATCCACAATCAACACCCATGGAGCAGCAGTCAAGAAACCAAACAATGCATTGCATTGGGCAAATGTGCTGCAAAACACCTCTTTAAAGTGTTAAAAAGCAAAGATGTCACCTTGAAGACTAAGGTATGCCTGGCCCAAGCCGTGGTGTTTTCAGTCACCTCGTATGCATGCCAAAGCTGGATGATGAATAAGGAAGACAGGAGAAGAACTGATGCCTTTGAATTGTGGTGTTGGTGAAGAATATTGACTATGCCATGGACTGCCAAAAGAACGAACAAATCTGTCTTGTAAGAAGTACAACCAGAATGCTCCTTAGAAGCAAGGACGGCGAGACTATGCCTCACATACTTTGGATATGTTATTAGGAGGGATCAGTTTCTGGAGAAGGACATCATGCTTGGTAAAGTAGAGGGTCAGCAAAAAAGAGGAAAACCCTCAATGAGATGGATTGAGTGGCTGCAAAAATGGGCTCAAGCATAACGATTGAGAGGATGGCACAGAAGCAGACAGTGTTCCTTCTGTGGTACATAGGATTGCTATGAGTCAGAACTGATTTGATGGCACCTAACAACACCACAACATATGCTCCAAGAGAACTACTGCGAATATAAGTAAAATATTATTAAAAATGATTATGTATAAGAAAAGAAGGGAACCAGATGACAGTTTTGAAATAAAGCTGTTGTTATTGTTAGGTGCTGTAGAGTTGATTTGCTACTCATAGTTATCCCATGTGATACAGTAGAACTGTCCCACAGAGTTTTCTAGGCTGCAATCTTTACAAGAGTAGATCTCCAGTTCTTTCTCCAATACAACTGCTGGATAGTTTCCAACTGCCAACCTTTCCATTAGCAGCCTATCTGTTAACCATTGTGCCACCAGTACTCTTGGAATAAAGCCAAACCTTTCTAAATGGAACTTGACCATATTTTTTAATTAGTGAGCATGTAAATGTACATGTTATAAAAAATACTAGATCAGAAGAAAAAAGAAATCCCAGCAATATTAAAAAAAAAAGCTTGAAATAAATTAACTTCTTTATGTATCACGTTGATGACGTAACTGAACAAAGGAAATTACATTTCACAGCACTTTGAAACACACTATTTTAACTGTACTTCCAGTGCAGTGTATCCTAAGAACAACAAAAGACTATTACAAACAAGAAAAACAAATCTTACAGTCTATTCAGTCTTATTTTTACTGGTTCTATTGGTTATATTTTTGGAACTATAATGTGTATGGAGCCCTGGTTTCACAGTGGTTAAGAGCTCATCTGCTAACCAACTTGTGGTCAGTAATGAATCCACCAGCCGCTCCTTGGAAACCCTATCAAACAGTTCTATTCTGTCCTATAAGGTCACTATGAGTTGGAATCGACTCCATGGCAATGGGTGTGGCTTTTTTTCTATAATGTGTGTATTGTAATATATGTCAGTTAAAGTAATTATGCTGGTGTCTTTAAATTAAGGTAAAATAAGCAACTGCCAGAAGTTCAGGTCTGATTCTGAAGAGGAAGTGGAACTAGGGATATCATTGCTGATGTCAGATGGATCTTGCCTGACAACAGAATACCGGAAAGATGTTTACCTGTGTTTTATTGACTATTCAAAGGCATTTGACTGTGTGGATCATAACAAATTATGGATAACATTGTGAAGAAAGGGAATTTCGGAACACTGAATTGTGCTCATGAGGAACCTGTACATAGGCCAAGAGGTAGTTATTTGAATGAACAAGGGGATACAGTGTGGTTTAAAGTCAGGAATGGTTTGTGCCAGTGTTGTATGTTTTCACCACACTTAGTCAATCTGTATGCTGAGCAAATAATCTGAGAAGTTGGACTGTATGAAGAACAACCTGGCATCTGGATTGGAGGAAGATTTATTAACAACCTATGATATGCAGATGACAACCTTGCTTGCTGAAAGTGAAGAGGATTTGAAGCACTTACTGATGAAGATGAAGACCAAAGACTACAGTCTTTAACATGGATTACACCTCAATGTAAAGAAAACAAAAATCCTCACAACTGGACCAATAAGCAACGTTGTGATAAATGGAGAAAGTATTGAAGTTGTCAAGGATTTCATTTCATTGGATCCACAATCAACTCCCATGGAAGCAGCAGTCAAGAAATCAAATAGCATATTGCATTGGGCAAATCTGCTGCAAAAGAACTCTGTAAAATGCTAAAAAGCAAAGATGTCACTTTAAGGACTAAGGTGCTTCTGACCCAAGCCATAACATTTTCAGTCACCTTGTATGCATGCAAATATTGGGCCATGAATAAGGAAGACCAAAGAAGAATTGATGCCTTTGAGTTATGGCGTCGGCGAAGAATATTGAATACACCACAGACTGCCCAAAGAACAACAAGTCTGTCTTGGAAGAAGTACAGCCAGAGTTCTCTTTGAAAGCGAGGATGGTGAGACTTTGTCTCCAGTACTTTGGACATGGTATCAGGAGGGAACAGTCCCTGGAGAATAACATCATGGTTGGTAAAGTAGAGAGCCAGCAAAAAAGAGGAAGACCCCCAATGAGATAGAACGACACAGTGGCTGCAACAATGGGCTCAAGCATAACAACAGTTGTAAGGACGGTGCAGGACTGAGCAGTGCTTCCTTCTGTTGTGCTTATGGTCACTATGAGTTGGAACCAACTGATGGCACCTAACAACAACAAAATAAGCAAGGCAATTAATTAACTAAAATCCTGTTATGTTTGAACTGGAAATATCCGTGCGAACTCATGATTTCTTTTTCTTTTTATAGAGTAGAATTTCCGTGATCTGTGCAATATAAAGGTCTAGAAGCAATGAAAACTCAGCTACACTGAGCTTCTCTGTTACTCACGTGATAATCTCTAGATACCATTTCCTATCAAAAAAATAACAGGAGATTTAAAAAAAAAAAAGTCTGAATCCAGGTCTGCTAAAGAAAAAGTACAAAATTAACTTATGACATTTTGCTGTTCATGAAAGAAAAGATGCTATCAAAGACTACTGGAGTCATATGAACAGGACACGAGATACCTGGTAGATTTTCAAAGATGGGAAACTTTTATTTTAAAAATAATATTTACTACAACATATCTAACTCAACAAACCTGTTGCCATCGAGTTGATTCTGACTCATAGTGACCCTATAGGACAGAGCAAAACTGCCCCATAGGGTTTCCAAGGAGCTACTGGTGGATTTGAATTGCCGACATTTTGGTTAGCAGCTGAACTCTTAACCACTCACTGGGCCACAACATATCAAGCACACATAAAATATATAGAAATCTAAAATGTTTAATGATACTTAAATAAATTTGGGGGGGTAATAGGACTTCCTCATTATTAATAATAATGACTACTACTACTTATTTAAAAAAATGCTAAATAAAGAGAAAGAAGGGAGCACAGGTTTTATTCTGTGCAGTGCAATGGATTTTTCTCTATATATGACCTTTCAGGCCTTCTGTTTATAATCATGCCCACAATTGGCTGGGCAATAATCTTACAAAGGATTGGTTAGGCCACTATGCAAATAGAGTGCACATAAAATCACTTAATAGAATTAAGTAATATTTTGGGGAATTGGTTGATTACTATGCAAATTAAGTGTTGTCTACTGAGGGGATTGTCAATTCTGGTATCCTCCTACGCTTACAAGGGCCAATACCACAGAGGATGACCAGGATCTCACTACCATCAAGAAGAGTCTGGAGTAGAGTGTGTCCTTTGGAACCAAGGTCTCTGTGCTTAGAACCTCCTAGACATAGCAGAGAAAGGGAGCTGTAACACTGGAGATGATGTGAGACGGCAAGAAATGACAGCAACCACAGCACAGCCTAGTGGCAGAGAAATGGTGGCAGCAGTACAAGTGGCAGGTACCAGAAGACCAGTGCAAAGCAGCTGCAGTGGGCTTGCCAACCCACGGGGTAAGAGAGAGCTGAGCGCCTTCGGGCAGGAGGCTTGCTGGCAGAGTAGGGTGCTTCTGGGCACTTGTCAACAAAGTTAAAGAGCTGAAACACTTGCCCAAGCAAGGCACAGCCAACAGAAGCCCTGCCTACCTGTGGATACGGCCAAGAAGAACATAAGAATTGTCTTGGTTGGAAGCTGTCTTGATTGAAGTCTTGTATCTGATCTCCTGAGTTGTATCCTGTTACTTCCAAGTAGATACTGATCCAGAGTTGTACCTGTTACTTCCCTAATAAACCACATAATTGGAAGTTTGGTCTGTGAGTTCTGTGTGGCCGTTGCAATGAATTATCAAACCTAGCAGAGAAGTGGAGAGTGTCATGGGAACGTCAGCTGGTGTTAGAAATGGTAAAATAGTTGGACAGTGGAAGTGTGTCTGATGTCGACCTCATAGAAATCAGCTTTGTGTTGATGGTGGTTCTCATCCCTTCCCCTGAAGTTAGGCAACTTCTGAGGCAAGGTTACACTTTATGTTTCAGAGTAAACAATAGTTAATGAGGGAAAATCATCTTTATAGAAAAAAAATCATAGCTAAAAATTCAGGAAGAATGATAGAATTTTAAAATTACCATTTTGCAACCTTTAATGAAGTGATGGCTGTAGACAATGACCAACAATGGATGCTAAAATCATTTGGTGAGAGGCTGATGGAGAAATCTATAAAAGAGGAATAAATCTGTTGTACTAGATTTTTATTGATTCCATAATGAATTACCACAAATTCAGTAGCTTTAAAAAGCACAAATTTATTATCTCACAGTTATATAGGTCAGAAATCCAAGTATAGTGTGGCTCAATTAGTTCTTTGGTCTGGGTTTCAAAAGACAGAAATCAAGCTGTCAGCAGGACTGCATTTCTTTCTGTAGGCTCTGGGCATGAACCTTCTTCTAAGGATATTCATGTTACTGGCAATTCAGTTCTATGCTATGTGGGACTGAGATCACCATTTACTTGCTAGCTTTTGACCAGGGGTCATTTACAGCTTTGAGAGGCCACCCACTTCCCTTGGCTCAGGGCCCCCTTCATCCATCTTCATAGTCAAAAGTGGAAGGCCTACTCATTCTCATGTTTCAAATATCTCTGACTTCCCTTCTGCTTAATCTTACCTGCTTCTTCTTTCTGCCACATCTCTCTTATTCTAGCCTGAGAAATTCCTCTGCTTTTAAGGGCTCAAGTGATTAGACTGGGCTCACCCAGCTAAACCAGCATAATCCCCTATTTTAATTACATCTGCAAAGTCCCATAACAGCAGTATCTGGATTAGTGTTTAATAGAATATCCAGGGGATGGGAATGTTGGGTGGACATCTTTAGAATTCTTGCCACCACTGACAACACTTGAACCCACTGACCAATCTTACTATTGCTAAAAGTGGGACACTAGATATTGCATGGCTTCTGATAGGGTGCAATGAGAAGTACATAGCAAAGTCACAAAATGGATGCTTGGACTCCAGATGTTCTGGAGGGAATCACTTCTGAAGATCTTGCAAATTAGCATAGCCCCTATTGACACATTCCTTGGCTCACTGGTCCTTTGCTTCAAGCAACCTTGTGGGTTACCAATCAGTCTAAAAGTAATCTTCATTTGGCTTAGTTTCTTGATCAAGTCCCAATCAGCTGTCAAACTTAGATATAATGTAGTGTAGAACACTTGCTGAGCAGAGGCTATGTGTGGCTAGTTACATGTATCAGGGTTTGGTCCTGGCGGGTGCTTTGAATGACATGTTCTGTATACCCTGAAGCAAGCTGAGTGGTAAATATAGTAGTCAGATTCCAGATAAAAGTATAAAGGGTTAGAAATATTTGGAGACTATCAGCAGTAGACAAACAAAGAGCTCTTGTAAGCCGATGGTTAAGTGCTTAACTGCTAACTGAAAGGTTACTGGTTTGAGCCCACCCAGCAACTTCACAGAAGAAAGACCCAGTGATCAGCTCCTGTAAAGATTACAGCCTAGAAAACTCTATGAGCTCTACTCTGTCACGTGGGGTTATTAGGAGTTGAAATCAACTCAACAGCACCCAACAACAGTAACAGCAGACAAACGTTTTGAAAATCCATTATTTGAAAAATGAAGAAAGGAACAAAACAGTAATTAGAGTTCTAGTAAAGGTTAGTTGGTTCATTTATTGTTGTTTGTTTGCTTTAACTTTCACGATTAAAGCATACCTTTGCTTGTCTGAAGGAATGACTTGAAGGATATGGAAAAAAGACCGACAATTTTGGAGGAGGGAATCTGTGATCTATTCAAAGTTAGCACGAACAGTAGAAATTTAATTAATTTTATTACCACTATTCCTGGTGGTAATGAAAAAAACTATGAAATCTATGAGAAAATATACAACTTTCCGATCTAACCGGAAGTACTGATAGTTATAACAAACTTTTGAAGAAATATCACATGTTAACAGTGCTTTTCTGGAAGAACGAGAGTCGATGGAATAGTATCTATGTTTATTCAACGGTCTAGGGAAAAGGAAGATTATTTCAGTTCGAATAAGTACCTTACTGGTTTGTTTCTTATTCTCTTAGCTTGATACAATAATATGTGTTGACTCTTAATAGGGGCATGGACTGTATATTTAAAAAGCTACTAATCATGAAAATTAAAGATATTTAGAATGTTGCATAAAATTTGAATTTTATATAGCATTCCATGACCTTGTATCATAAAGTTGATTAGATAATAAAATGTCCCTACAGTTAAAGATAAAATCTAAGACTACAACTTTTTCCCTCTCTGAAGTGATTCTGGGAGCCTGGTTTCAAAGAGGTCAAGGAAGTACAAGTCATCAGATTAGCTTTGTGCAGATGGGGGCACAGAAGGGACCAGACAGTGAGAGGATGCTTGTGACAATCTTTTGTAAGGCTCATCACTTGGACTTGTGAAGATGAAAAAGACACCATCTGTGCCATCATACTTGTTAACCTTTGCTTTGAATAGGAGAGACAGGAAAGATAAGCTAAGTACTGTGAATAGGTAAATGAATACAAAACAATATTTGAATCAGGGTTATTGGGAATCAAACTGTCTGTCATGCTTATTATACAAGTTTTTTTTTAATAGTATCTCTACGACTGAAAAGTTATTTGTTTTGTGGGAAAACACTAAGCATTAACTTTGATTTAAATTTAAAACCAGTCTATTTTAACTCATTAAAACCACATTTTTTATGCTAGTGAGGTATTTATTAAGTAATATTTAACTATGGTACTTATTTTTAGTGTCTGAGTAATTCTGAATAACAATCAGGGAAACAATAAGTAATTTTGGTTTTTACGTGTCATTTAGCAAAAAAAGAAAGGAGGAAATTTAATATTAATTAAGGCTATAAAGATTTTCACTTGGTCTGACTAAAATTGTGAGAGAATAATGCTGCCTTTTATAACTGCTAGTCCTACAGTTCTGTTATTTGATTGGTTTAATTTCTCAGACCCTTAAGGCATTCACAGTCATTTCCTTCCTCTTAACAAATCCTGCTCTAGGGAAGAAAACCAATACCATTCAGATCCTCAACAGTCAATGTGAATATACATTTACAGTCACAATAATTTCTTGTTTCTCTGTGTCTAAGAGAAACTTAGACTCTCTGCTTGACCAATCTGTATTGCCTGTGATTTCTGTATCTTATGTTGAACTAGATACCTGTCATTTGTATTGTTTGGTATATATCTGTCCATTTTCCTATCTAGACTGCCTTTCCTCGTCTCTAACATATATATCATTCTTATTAGATGGATGCTTTTGTTTGCTAGCTGGTTTCATTACTCAGAGGATCCAAATCGTATTCCTTAGCGCAGCATGCAAGATCTTTTATAATTTAACAGAGTCCAAAGTCTCATCTTCTTTGATTTCATTTCACAATTATCTGTCAGCTGAAACTACAGTTTTGCATTTCCTTACACACTTGTCCTTGGCCTAGAACGTCAACACCTCAAGCTTCCACAGTTTGACGGTTAACCTTTAATACCCATCCTAATTTAGTCCACATCTTCCCATTATTTCCCACGACTTCCCTAGCATACTCATTTTGCCAGAGCTTAAATACCCTCACATAACTTTCTCAGAAAAGGTGAATGGAAGGTAGAATTCCTGACTCCTTGAATGTTTGGAGATATCTAGGTTGTTCTCATACTTGACTGATCTCAAAATTTCAAAAATAGATTTAAATAATTGTAGCGATAACTTATTATCATAGAAGTGGGTTTTTTTTTCAAATTTTTAGAGATTAGTGTGACTCCAATTAAATACTAAAATTTAGATAGAAGAATTAGGTAATTACAAAATGCCTCTTATATCTTATACATACACACATCTCTCTCAGATTTGATACTGTTTCATTTTTAATTGTAATAACTTGGAAATAATTTATTATAAAGAAGGCAACACACTTTATAAAATAATTTACTCATATGCCTATCTTCCCCTTCTACACTAGGAGACAACTGGTAAAAGAAACTGTATCCTGTAATTTTTTCTAAACATAGAGCATTGTTATTAATAAATTATTCAATGGATAAACTGCAGGTAATAAGAATTAAGGAGTCCTTGGGTAGCAAAAACAGTAAAGTGCTAACAAGGTTGGCAGTTCAAACTCACCCAGAGGTGCCTTGGTAGAAGAAAGGCCTGGTGATCTGCTTCTAAAACATCACAGTTATGAAAACCCTATGGAGTACAATTCTACTCTGCACACATGGGGTCGCCATGAGTCAGAATCAATTTGATGGCAACTGGTTTTAATAAAAATTAATATTATTTTTGACATATTAATTCATTATTATCTCATGTTCATATTCTCTCAGTGCAGATAAATAAGTTAACAGAATGAGGAAATATCTCCTAAGAGCTAAACTCATAAATTATTAGCTATATCTGAACATTTTAAAAATTCAGTGGTAGCTACATCTCAGAATCTGAAAATGGTCATTTTTTTACTCTTTGAAGCCTATAGCACTATCATTTCTAAGTAGATAATACGTGTGTATTTCCTAAAACATTGAGACAAGAAGTGTCTATATTATGGGTATTTTTAAGAAAGTGATTAAAAATATATTACCTAGCCATTATGAAGAATACAATATAATCTCATATCTTGATAAAGAGAAAATAAGAGGAGAGGGGAAGTCCTGTCATTAGAGCACAAATAAGAATAAAAAACAGGCAGATATTCCCACAGAAAAACCATGATTTGAGCGGAGAGAGACAAGACACAGTGCCAAGATTTAGCAATTTCATGGTAAATTTGGAAATCCTGGTGGTGTAGTAGTTAAGTGCCATGACTGCTAACCAAAAGGTCAACAGTTTGAATCTACCAGGCACTCCTTGGAACTCTATGGGGCAGTTCTGCTCCATCCTACAGGGTTGCTATGAGTCAGAATTGACTCGACGGCAATGGGTTTGGTGAAGGGTAAGACAGTACATAATACTGGGGAAGTCAGCACAACTTGACGGACTGAATTACTGGGCTGAGGCTGGGGACCATGGTCTCAGGGGACATCTAGCTCAATTAGCATAACATAGTTTATAAAGAAAATGTTCTACATCCTGCTTTGGTGAGTAGCATCTGGGATCTTAAAAGCTTGTGAGTAGCCATTTAAGATACTCCACTGGTCTCACCCTGTCTGGAGCAAGCGAGAGTGAAGAAAACCAAAGACACAAGGGAAAGATTAGTCGCAAGGACTAATGGGCCACAACTACTACAGCCTCCACCAGACTGAATTTAGCACAACTAGATGGTGCTCGGCTACCACCACTGACTGCTCTGACAGGAATCACAATGGAGGGTCCCAGACAGAGCAGGAGAAAAATGTAGAACGAAATTCTAACTCACAAAGAAGGAGCAGATTTACCGCTCTGACAGAGACTGGAGAAACCCTGAGAGTATGGCCCCTGGACACTCTTTTTACTTGGTACTGAAATCACTCCTGAGTCTTCAGCCAAAGATTAGACAGGCCCATAAAACAAAATGAGACTAAATTGGCACACCAGCCCAGGGGCAAGAATGAGAAGGCAGGGGGGGATAGGAAAGTTGGTAATGCAAAACCCAAGGTCAAGAAGGGGAGAGTGTTGACAGGTCGTGGGGTTGGCAACCAATGTCACAAAACAATGCGTGTATTAACTGTTTAACGAGAAACTAAAGCACAAGTGAAGAAAAAGATTTGGCAGCTTCAAGTTTTCAATTGGGAAAAATATAGATATGTGACAACCACAATTGTGAGGGCAATTATCTCATTATTAGGTTAATGTAAATATGTATATATGATTTCTATGAACCAAGCAGCAGGGCCAGCACATGAGAACTCTGTGTTCAAAGTCAGAATGGTCAGAAGTTTAGCAGTTTGCCCATGGGCAACAGTGAACCACCTGCTGTGGAAGGCTTCAAGGGCAGTGTCAGGAAGTGCGGTCTTCAAATATGGTACGTGCGTAACTATCAAAGCAAGGGAACATGTAAACTCAGGGAAGTAAATTATTTGTAGCTTCTTGATTTTATTTCTGATCTATAGTGTTATGTTATGAAGAATTAGGAAAAGACTTGGAAGTAATTTAATACTACTTTTTCCTCATGATCACATACAGGACCGAAGGGAACACTTAGTGGATTTGGTCATCTGTGCATCTGCTATACTTACCTTGTTGTCCTGGTCTTGGCTGCGATCTTCATTTTTCTCCAATTTCTGTTCTTAGTCCTCTCAACATACTTAACCCTGAGTAATACTCTGCCAAAACTTATTCATATATGTCCAAACTTCTGTTTCTATTGTTTTCATTCTGGAATTTTATTCAGAGGTCCCATGTAGAGCAAGCCAAATTTAGAACCACAAATAATTATCATATGTTTAGGAAAAAATAACAAATAGTAAAAACTAATCCATTAATTTTTCTATCAGTTCAAATATACTCTTCAATTCTTAGTAAAATAAATCATAAATATGAGATTTCCCCCAAATATTTATAGAGCACTTAATATGCATACAGTGGTATTTACTCAATGTAATTTTTTTAAACCAGGCTTCCAATAGTATAAAGCAAATCCGTTATATACACATGAATATTAAGGTGCATTAAAATTTAATTAATCTGAATAAGCTATTATATTATATTTTATAACTTATGGCTGTAATGCTCAATATGAAAAAAAAACTCCTGAAACTATTAAATGTGTTCATATATTAAATTGGATTAAAATTTTTCAGCTTCCATTCTTATTATCTAAATACACTGAATAAATTATAGACTAGAATGTCATTATATATCATATGCAAATTTTCACAAATGAGAGTTTGCTGAGAAAAACATTCAGAAGTTTATCTTTTTTGGTTTGGAATTAAGATGTCTTACAAAATTGTTTGATATCACTAACTACTGAGTATAACTTATTTAAACAGTTATTTGTATTTTATTCATCAACTGCTGAAAGAGAATCACAAGAAACATAAAGCACAGTTTAGATCCTTTTAAGGTTTATCACTCTCCTCTTAATGAGACAAGACACAACACTCAGTATCCTTTAACATAAAGTCTGAATATTAGCAATTATGCTATGTTGCTTCAACCTCTTCGCTCTAGATCTTAGGGTTGAAAATGCAAACAACTAGTCCAAGGAGAATCAAGTTCCAAGCCTAGGTCAAGTGGAAGATTCATTATTGAATCAAGTGAGAATGAAGGAGAAATAGGTAAGACAGAGTGGGACCAGATTTTACAGAGCCTTAAACTTCAGTGTGACTTCTAGTGTCCTGTAGGCAACAAAGAACTGTTAGAATTTTAGTATGGAATAGAATGAGAAACAGTGATTTATCAAGGTTAACCTGACTGTTGTTGGGTGCCATCAAGTCGATTCTGACCCATAGCGACTCTACATGAGAGAGTAGAACTGTCCCATAGGATTTCCTAGGTTGTAATCTTTACAAAGGAGCCCTGGTGGTGCAGTGATTAAGATCTAAGGCAAGCTAAGACTGCTAACTGAAAGGCTGGCAGTTTGAATCCACCAGCTGCTCCTTGGAAACCCTATGGGGCAGTTCTACTCTGTCCTGTAGGGTTGCTATGCATCGTAATCGACTCTACGGCAATGGGTTTGGGTTTTTTTTTTGTTTGCAGATCACAATGTATTTTCTCCGTGGGAGCCATTGGGTGGGTTCCAACCACAGTCTTTTCCATTAGCAGCCAAGCGTTTAGCCATTGCACCACCAGGGCTCCTTGTTAACCTGGTATGGGATCTAAAATGACACGAGGAGATTACAAAATAAACTCGTTTCCTTCCCTGACCATCCTTTCCATTTGATATGGTTGTGTTGTGTTGTAGCTCTGTGACTACATTTGCACCTGTCCTGGCACCTGTTACTCAACTCCAAAGAATATTCCTTTTATTTCAATTTTATTTTAAAAATAAAATTGTAGGTAAAATTTCAGATTTACAAGGCAATCCTGAGGGCTCTGGTTGCTAGAAATGCAGACTCTTCTATGGTCAGTTAATCTGGCCTTAAATGATTACCTTGGACATCTCAGGGAGGGAAAGCTTTGGAACGGATGCAAGTCAAGCCAGTTGTTGTTGAGTTGATTCTGACTCATGGTGATGCCATATGTTTCAGAGTAGAACTGTTCCATAGGGTTTTCAATTGCTGTGAGCTTTCGAAGGTCGATGGACAGGTCTTCCTTTTGAGGGTGACTCTGAGTGGATTCGAACTGCCAATCTTTCTGTTAGTAGCTGGGCACTTAATTCCTTGCACCACCCAGGGAGGAATCTAAAAGGGATGAAGGCTACCAAATGATTTAATTAGAGTTTTAAAGTACTTAAACACGTACTGATGTCAGAGCCCTGATGGTGTAGTGATTAAGAGCTATGGCTGCCAACCAAAACGTAGGCAGTTCGAATCCACCAACCGCTCCTTGGAAACCTTATGGGGCAGTTCTACTCTATCCTATAGGGTCGCTATGAGTTGGAATTGACTCGATAGAAATGGGTGTACTGATGTCATGTTTTAGAAATATTTACAAATATACATTTTTCATGTCTTGATGTGTCAGACCAACTGTAAAAGAAGGCTCTTTGCTCTTC
The DNA here is from genome assembly GCA_030035585.1 of Dugong dugon. NCBI lineage: Eukaryota > Metazoa > Chordata > Mammalia > Sirenia > Dugongidae > Dugong > Dugong dugon. The sequence continues at coordinate 15,015,278 of CM057465.1, forward strand.
TTAGAGAAATTTTATGTGGATCATAAAATAACATACTTAAAGGACCTAGCAATGTGTCTACTGATTTTAATGATTCAGTCGATAAAGAATTCACATTTCCACCTGATTTTTTCTTATTACTTATATTTTCTGTCAAGTTCCTCCATTAATTAACTTTTAATTGAAAGAGACTTGCATTTTTATGAATACTTCACACCAATCAGAGTACTCATATTCATCCATGCTCCAGATTAACAACAGATAACATGTCATATGTGGTCTTTGGATTCCCAAAGCTGTGATGTCATGACTATCTCTTGGCCATCAAAGACGATTTGGCTGGACTATTTCTACAACTGGAACCCCTTGAAAAGTCAGAATGGTATGAAGACTGATTTTTAGATATTTGAGTTTTTATAACAAATTATACTAATGTACAGAGTCCCTGGCTGATGAAAACGGTTAACACGTCCTACGGCTAACTAAAAAGCTGAAGGCTCAAGTTCACCCAGAGGCACCTAGGAAGAAAAGCCTGGCCATCTACTTCCAAAAAAGCCACCATTGAAAACCTTATGGAGCACAGTTCTAGTCTGATATATGTGGAATCTCCATGAATTGGAATCTACAACCCTGGAGCTATAAATAGAAATATGTGGGCTATCTCTGAAATATGTGTATACATAGTTTTTCTGCTTATATCATTTGCTTTTTTATGGTCTTCTTACTCTTAAAATCAAGAAGTTATTCAAAAAACTAATTCATAAGAACATCTGGAATTTTCAAATTTGAAGTCAGAAAAATGCAAATATTATTTCTTTTTTTTTTTATTTTTTAATTTTTTTTAATATATATTTTATTGTACTTCAGGTGAAAGCTTACAGAGCAAATAGTTTCTCATGAAATAGTAGTACACATGTTGTTTTTTGACATTGGTTAACAACCCCACAACGTATTAAGCCTCTAAATTCTCAACCTTTTTTTTTGATGAAAATTACAGATGGCCAAAGATACACCGTTTCAAAAATTTCTACATTCACAGTTCAGTGACATTGACTACACTCTTCCAACTGTGCTGTTATTCTCACTTAAGATGAAGGCTTACAGAACAAAATAGTTTTTCATTTAACAGTTACTACACATGTTGCCCTATGACAATGGTTAACAATCTCACAGCACATGAAGAATATCCTTACTCCACCTTGTGTTCCCTATCACCAGGGGGCTTCCTTGTCCCCTTCTGTCTTCTGGACCTTGTCAGTGGACTGTTGTACCTCTTTAGTCTCATTTGTTTATTTATTTATTTATTATTTTTATTTTATTTAAACACCATTTCAAAACTTTTTACTTACACATTTAAGTGATATTGACTATGCTCTTCCAATTGTGCTGCCATTCTCGCCCAAGATGAAGGCTTACAGGACAAAACAGCCTCCCATTTAATAGTTACTACAAATGTTGCCCTATAGCAGTGGTCAACAATCTCACAATACATCGACAGTGTCCTTATTCAATTTGTGTTCCTTATCATCAGTTTCCTACTCTCCCTCTGCCTTCTGGCCCTTGTCACCGGACACCTGTACATCGTTAGTCCCATTTAGTTTTACTGGGGTGTCCATTCCCAGGCTTAACATCGAACCTTGAAGGTAACTTCACCTCTGAGCTGAAAGGGTGTCTGGGGGCCACACTCTCGAGGTTTCTCTAGTATTCTTTAGGCCAGTATATCTGGTCTTCTTTTTTTTTTTTTTTTTTTTTTTGGAGTTAAAATTATGCTCTACATCCTACTCCAGCTCTGCCCAGAACCCTCTGTTGTGATCCTGGTCAGAGGAGTCATTGGTGGTAGCCGGGCACCATCCAGCTGTGCTGGGCTCAGTCCCGTGGAGGCCTTGGTAGCTGTGGACCATTAGTCCTTCGGACTAATCTTTTCCTTGTATCCTGTTCTCTTCGTTCTCCCTTGTTCCCGAAGGGATGAGATCAGTGGAGTATCTTAGATGGCCGCTCATAGGCTTTTAAGACCCCAGACACTACTCACCAAGGTAGAATGTAGAGCATTATCTTTATAAGTAGTGTCTTGCCAATTGAGCTAGATGTTCCCCGAGATCATGGTCCCCAGAGCCCTCCGTCCAACAACTCAGTCCCTCAGGGGGTTTGGATGTGTCTATAGGGCCTCCATGACCTTTCCTTGTGCAGGTTGTGTTAGTTTCCCCTGTACTATGTACTATCTCATCTCTCACCCAAGTTACCACTTACCTATTACCTATTTAGTATTCCCCCCCACCCCCATCCCTGGTAACCAACAAGGATTGCTACATTTTGCATGTGAATTTTTTCATGGGTTTTTACAATAGAGGTCTCATACAATATTTGTCCTTTTGTGATTGACTTATTTCACTCAGCATGATGTCCTCCAGTTTCATCCATGTTATGAGATGGTTCACCGATTCATTGTTCTTTCTCGTTGCATAGTACTCCATTGTGTGTATGTACCATAGTTTGTGTATCCATTCGTCTGTTGATGGACATCGAGGTTGTTTCCATCGTTTTGCTATTGTGAATAATGCTGCCATGAACATAGGTGTGCATATGTCTATTCGAGTGATGACTCTTATTTCTCTAGGATATATTCCTAGGAGTGGGATTGCTGGATCGAATGGTACGTCTATTTCTAGCTTTCTGAGGAAACGCCATATCATTTTCCAAAATGGCTGTATCATTTTGCATTCCCACCAGCAGTGTATAAGAGTTCCCGTCTCCCCGCAGCCCCTCCAACATTTGTTATTTCCAGTGTTTTTGATTCGTGCCAGTAATGCCGGGGTGAGATGGTATCTCATTGTGGTTTTAATTTGCATTTCTCTAATGGCTAGTGATCGCGAGCATTTCCTCATGTGTCTGTTGGCCATTTGAATGTCTTCCTTGGTGAAGTGTCTGTTCATTTCCTTTGCCCATTTTTTGATAAGATTGGTTGTCTTTTTGTTGTAGAGGTGTTGGATTTTCTTGTAGATTATGGAGATTAGACCTTTGTCTGACTTGTACTGTCCAAAAATTTTTTCCCAGTCTGTAGGTTCTCTTTTAACTCTTTTGGTGAAATCTTTTGAAGAGCATAGATGTTTGATTTTTAGAAGATCCCAATTATCTAGTTTATCTGTTGGGTTTTTTGTGTTGATGTTTATGGTTTGTATCCTGTTATTGCCATGTATTAAGGTCTGAAGTGTTGGTCCTATTTTTTCTTCTATGAATTTTATAGTTTGAGGCTTTATATTCAGGTCTTTGATCCATTTTGAAGTAGTTTTTGTATATGGTGTGAGGTATGGGTCCTGTTTCATTTTTCTACAAATGGATATCCAGTTTTGCCAGCACCATTTGTTAAAAAGACTGTCTTTTCCCCATTTGATGTATTTTGGGCCCTTGTCAAAAATCAGGTGACCGTAGGTGGATGGATTTACATCTGAGTTCTCAATTCTGTTCCATTGGTCAATATCTCTGTTGTTGTACCAGTACCAGGCTGTTTTGAGTACTGTAGCTGTATAGTAGGTTCTCAAGTCAGGTAGTGTGAGTCCTCCAACTTTATTCTTCTTCTTCAGTAGTGCTTTACTTATTCGGGGTTTCTTCCCTTTCCATATAAAGTTAATAATTAGTTTTTCCATCTCTTTGAAGAATGTTGTTGGTATTTGTATCGGAATTGCATTGTATTTGTAGATTGCTTTAGGTAGAATTGCCATTTTCACAATGTTGAGTCTGCCTATCCATGAGCATGGTATGTTTTTCCATTTATGTAGATCCCTTTGGGTTTCATGCAGCAGTGTTTTGTAGTTTTCTTTGTATAGGTCTTTTATATTCCTGGTCAGATTTGCAAATATTATTTCTTATAATATTACTTTTATAAAATTATACATCTACATAATCAACAGTTCATTTAGAAGTCTAGTTAATAATCTATAATAATAGCTTTGTGCTGTGTTTGAATAAATTTCTTACATTTGTACTCCCATATTTCCACAACTTCTGATTTTAAACCATCTAACTCATTTCATTATTAGTTTCCCCCTTTTATTCAATAATACCGCTTCATTTTATTCACAGTGACAGTGACGAAAATGGAAATAGGTATACTTACTTCTCTACTTTATGTTTCTAATTCTTTTTAAAAAAAATTCACCCAGGAGAAGTTTTGCTGTTTAGGAATCTTAAGGGCTGACTTACATCCACCTTCCTCTTTTTCCTCCTTGAAGCTCCCGTTCCAAGCTCCATTCACAAATGGCACAAAAAACTATAAAACGTATCCCTAGTGACTACAGGTTTCTTTCCTTTCTATTTTCTGTCTATGGAGTATTTGTGTGTGGATGGAATTTAATGTTAGCCCCAACTGACTACAGTAAGTCCCTATTCAGTGTCATTACTTGATGGATAGGGACAGCCAACCCAATGGACTATGGAAGGCTCAAAATATAATTTGTTCTTTATTGTTATATATGTGGCAAAGCAATATGTCAGCCAGGATTGGAGGTATTATATTATTAGTCATTCCTTTAAGATGGAGTGGAACTAAGTTTTGTCTAGTGAAATAATTCCTCCAACACATCTACTCCAGTCAGAGGCTCTTTCTAGGCACAACATTAAAGTGTAAATTTATCATGAAGACCCTACTGTGTTTTTTGAGTCCTGATTTTCTAAAACACGGTAGGGTCTCATAAGTAAATAGAGCCTTAGTATAAACTCAAGCTCAACTTCGTCTGTGATATGTACTTTAAAGTCATTGCTCAGGCTCACGTTGTCCTCACCCTGCTCTGAATTCCTGTTTCACTCTCAAGAGGAGAGATATTTTGTGCATTTTCCTGGATTACCACCACATATCGTAAAATAGGGACTAATACCACACTTCATCCCTGTCCTAAGAGTAAGAAGAATAATAATTGCAATGATGTCTACAACTGTTTCATATGAGTCACATACTGTTATATATCCATATATTAACACATTTAATCCTCAAAACAACCCTAGTAGGAGGGTAGCTTATTATCTATGGCACACAACAAGAACGACATAGATGAGGAATCTGGGGCAAAAATAGTTTAATAGTTTGCCCAAGGTCATGGAGCAAATAAACTTCAGAGCTGAGATCCCAGCTAAGGCATTATGGCTCCAGAGTCCATTTCATAACCACTATACTATACTGTGAGTCCTGATGGAGCAATAGTTATGAGCTCAGCTGCTAACCATGAGATTGGCAATCTGAATCCACCAGCCACTCCTTGGAAACCGTATGGGGCAGTTCTAGTCTGTCCTATAGGGTCAGTATGAGTCAGAATCCACTCAACGGCAACAGGTTTGGTTTTTTGTTTTTTTGATGCTATACTGAGGAACTGGAGATAATTTTTCTACCACTGACTCTACCAACTTATTCTCTCCTCCCCGTAAGAGGTTCTTTCTCTGATACTATTTGCATGTGATAAGAGCACTTAAGTAAGGACCCAGTGCTTCTCTACAAGGAGTATTCATCAGTCAAGTTGCAAGCAATGGAAACTCACTCTGGCTAATATAAGTAACCACCACCTGTATAACAGTTTGTTGTACTAGGGTGGCTTGCATGCTGCTATGATTCTGGAAGCTATGCCACTGGTAGTTTAAATACCAGCAAGATCACCTGTAATGGACAGGTTTCAGTGGAGACTCCAGAATAAGACAAAGAAGAAAGATCTGGCAGTCTACTTCAAAAAGTTAGCCAATGGAAATCTTATGGATCACAACAAAATATTGTACAGTATAGTGCTGGAAGATGAGCCCCATTGGCTGAAGGTACTACACACGAGTCCCAAAGATAGACTGAAACGTACCAATGACCATTAAGATGGCACCTGACTGGGCAATATTTCATTCACATTTTATGTTTTGTACATAAAGTCGCCATGAGTCAGAGCGGGCTTGTTGGCAACCAAGAACAGCAATATGAGAAAAACAGTGTTTTACTTAAAAAATGTATATTTCACAGTATCACCAACAATGCTTGAGAAGCAAGTTAAAACAAAATAAACCAAAATAAACAAACAGTAAGAACAAACATGGCTCCTCACCTCCCTGGCATCAAGCTTTGCCAACTGACTTGCTAAGGGGCATTAGGTAGCAAACAAGCTCATATCCAAAATGATGTGACAGTGTCGGTTCAACAAGGATACTGTTCCTATTTCTGATGAAAAATGAATTTGATAGCTGGCACTGCTGCCACCATTGCTACTCAACTGTGAAGACTAGTCCTGGCACCATTGTCATCATTGCCCCAAAAAGAGGATTTGCTAATTTCACAGACACTGCTATCATGGAGGATTTCCCACTGCTTGTGTTGATTCAGTGGTTGGGAGACAGGCATCTGATTACTGGAGAGAAGAACTACTACTTGTGTCTCAGCTGCAAGGGTACCTAGAAAAGCAAATACGTGGGCTTTTCAGGGTTGTGGTGGGAAAAAGTTTCTTCCTCTCATTGAAACTCATATAAGGAATTTCTCAATTACCAAATGCGGATCTCATCAGATGTTGTAACACACCCAAGACATCAAATGTCTCCATGAAGGCAGGTTGGGCTCTCTCTCTCTCTGTCTGTCTCTCTCTTTAACCCTAGCTTTATTTCCTTAAAAGGGCTATAATTCTCCATAAAAATGTATGAATTAGACTGGAGAAAAGAAGTAGGAAGAAGGCCAGAATTCATCTTCAGATGAAGGTTAAATTATTCAGTCTTGATCTACCATTAACAAAGTTGATACAAATACACCCATTTAAAACATGTGCCCATTTCTCAATTTATTCAGAAACTGTACAAGATGGGGGAGGAATGGTAATTAGCACACTTCAACATCAAACATACTTACTGTCTGAACAATGCGGACTATGGGTACTGGCGTTTAGTTCAGGAAAGGAAATACAGAGGCACCCTCTCATTAGAGTTACTATTCCATACTCTAGTGCTCGGCCAGGCAGTGCAGAAACAGGATTTTCTGTTTTCCCAAATATGGTCAAATTTGTCAGGGAAAGAGTCACGTAAACAAAATTCACACAAGACAGAAATAAATAAAACACAATGCCAGTGATTTGTTAAAAGACATCCCTTTCTAGAAATTGATGTGCTCACTTTCTTGTCACAAATCTTTACTTAACAATTAATGATCAAAGATTGCTTGATGTGACTGACAGCATTGGCTGGATAACACAATTTCCATCTGCAACCCAGTTCTCTTTTAATACTTCCAACTATTAGTAATGTTCCTACCTGAGGTGGATTATCCAATAGAAAAGGTAAGTACAGGGCTTACTTTGCTCACCAGATCATGTGTAGTGAAAATTTTTACATTATTTTCACCACATCAAAGATTCTGCTTCTAGGTACAGCTGGCATCTATCTCCCAACACCACTGCACCTTCCTACAGAATCAAAGCCTCTTTTCAAATTTACTATCCCTGACAGGAACGGATTACCCAGTAAGCAAGGAAAGTATGGATTGATGTAGTGAAACCCATGTGAAATTGTTCACTGTAGATTAGTAAGTATGCACAAGGAAGCCCATGCTTAACTTATTGAGTAATCTGCCCCTGGTTCTTACCTGCTCTTGAGTTAGAGATGACCATGTGTCCCAGAACTAACCAATAAATGGTTACTGAAAGTCTGGGAGCCAGGGATTTTCAAGAAAATTTTGTTTACTGATAAATAAGACAATATAACTGGCATTGACCCTTCCTTTTTGTAACAGCCTCAAATGCACATGTGTAGCTGAATTCCCACCTCTTGTCTGTAAGTTTGTTGTACTGTGGTGGCTTGTGTGTTGCTGTGATGCTGGAAGTTATGCCACTGGTATTTCAAATATCACCAAGGTCACCCGTGGTGGACAGGTTTCAGCAGAACTTCCAGAATAAGACAGACTGGGAAGAAGGACCTGGTGATCTACTTCTGAAAAAATTGGTCAATGAAAACCTTATAGATAGCGGTGGAACATTGTCTGATATAGTGCTGGAAGATGAGCCTTCCAGTTGGAAGACACTCAAAATATGACTGGGGAAGAGCTACCTCCTAAAATTAGAAAACCAAACCAAACCAACCCCATTGCCTACAAGTCGATTCCGACTCATGGCTACCTATAAGACAGAGTAGAACTGCCCCATAGGGTTTCCAAGGAGCTGTTGGTGTATTTAAACTGTCAACCTTTTGGTTAGCAGCAGTAACTCTTAACCACCGCACCACCAGGGATCCCCTCAAAGTAGAGTCAACTTTAATGATTTGGATAGTAAAGATTTCAGAATCTTCATTTGCTGATGTGGCACAACTCAAAAGGAGAAGAACAGCTTCAAACATCCATTAATAAGTTGTCAAAAATAAAATGGAATGCTTGAAGATCTATATCCTAGCATTAGTGAAATGAAATGGACTGGTATTGGCCATTTTGAATTGGACAATCATATGGTCTACTATGCAAGGAATGACAAATTGGAGAGGAACAGCAACACATTCATTGTCAAAAAAACATTTCAAGATTTATCCTGAAATACAACACTGTCAGCGATAGGAAAACATCCATATGCCTACAAGGAAGACCAGTAATACAACTATTATTCAAATTTACTCACCAGCCACTAATACCAAAATTGAAGAAATTGAAGATTTTTACCAATTTCAGCAGTTGGAAATTGATCAAGCAAGTAATCAAGATGCATTGATAATTACTGGTGATTGGAAAGAGAAAGCTGGAAACAAAGAAGGATCACTAGTTGGAGAATATGGCTTTGATGATAGAAACCAAGCTGGAGATCTCATGATATATTTTTGCAAGACCAATGACTTATTCATTGCAAATACCTTTTTTTAGCAACATAAACGGTGACTATACATGGAGACATTGCCAAATGAAATACACAGGAATCAAATGAACTACATCTGTTGAAAGAGAGGAAGGAGAAGCTCAATATCATCAATCAGAACAAGGCCAGGGGCCAACTGTGGAACAGATCAACCACTGCTCATATGCAAGTTCAAGTTGAAGTTGAAGAAAATTATAACAAGTCCATGAGAAGCAAAGTACAGCCTTTAATTTAGAGACAATCTCAAGGATAGATTTGACACAGTGACCACTAATGATAGAAGACCAGATATGTTGTAGGATGACATCAGGGACATCATACATAAAGAAAGCAACGGTAATTAACAAGACAGAAAAAAGAAAAAAGAAAAAAAAAAAAGACCAAGTAAATGTCAGAAGAGACTTTGGACCCTTGTTCTTGAATGTAGAGTAGTTAAAGCTAATGGAGGAAATTATGAAGTAAAAGAGTTGAACAGAAGATTTCAAAGGGCAGCTTGAGAAGACAAAGTAAAGTATTGTAATGAAACGTGAACAGACCTGGAGTTAGAAAACCAAAAGAGAAGAACATGCTTGAAATTTCTCAAGCTGAAAGACATGAAAAAAAAATTCAAGCCTCAAGTTGCAATACTGAATGGTTCTATGGGCAAAATGTTGAACGACACAGGAAGCATCAAAAGATGATGGAAGGAATACACAGAGTAATTATACTAAAAAGAGTTGGTCTACGTTCAACCATTTCAGGAAGTAGCATATGATCAAGAACCAATGGTACTGAAGGAAGAAGTCTAAGTTGCACTAAAGGCATTGGTGAAAAACAAGCCTCCAGGAACGGAAGGAATACCAATTGATATGTTTCAACAAATGGATGCAATACTGGAATCGCTTACTCTGCTATGCCAAGAAATTTAGAAGATAGATACCTGGCCAACTGATTGGAAGAGATTCATACTTGTGCCCTATCCAAAAAAAGGTGATCCAACAGAATATGGAAATTATCAAACAATATCATTAATATCACTCACAAATTAAAATTATGCTAAACAGAATCAAAAAATAGTTGCAGCAGTACTTGAACAGGTAACTGCCTGAGATTCAAGCCAGGTTCACAAGAGGAAGTGGAACGAGGGATATCATTGCTGATGTCAGGTGAATTTTGGCTGAAAGCGGAGAATACCGGAAAGATGTTTACCTGTGTTTTATTGACTATGCAAAAGCATTCAGCTGTGTGGATCATAACAAATTGCAAAGAATGGTAATTCCATAACACTTAACTGTGCTCATGAGGAACCTGTGCATAGACCAAGAGGCAGTCGTTTGCACAGAAGTAGGGGATTCTGTGTTAAGTCAGGAAATGTGTGTGTCAGGGTTGTAGCCTTTCACCACGTGTATTCAATCTGTATGCTTGTCTCCAGTTGCATGGACACATTCATGTTTCTAAATAGATTGTTTATTTTTTTTTCTGGCAGATGTTGTGTCTTTTATCTTCAGAGGTTGACATTATTAGTCAGTTTCTTGACTGTAATTGCATCTTAGTATTATTGCTTTCAAGGACTGAAGTTTGATTTTGCAACTAATTAGCTGTTGATTTTAGATAAGTTATGTAACTAGTGTAACTACATAGAACTATATTTATAACTAGTAAAACTCTTTCTTAGGTTATACTTTGGATATTTGATCTCTGTTGCATATGCTGCAGCTTCTACCATCATTGTAATATCCCAGACTCTCCTCAAAATAAAAGCATCCTATTTCAATAAACAATTTTCACATTTCTAAGTTTCTCATAGATTTGAGAACGCTTGCCTATGTTATTTTCTCTCTAGGAAGAAGTAATTTAAAGGAGTCTCTATTAAAGGAAAAAAATAATTGTAATGAATATTGTGGAAATTCATTCATCTAAAAATTATATTTGGAAGTCAGTGTGAGTGACAGTAAAGACACATCACAGAATTTTAGTTCTTTCTTCCACTGCCCTGAATTTATCCCAAACAGATTTGCACACACTTTCGGTTAACTTTAATACTTTTTCTCTTTTTAAAAGAGAAAGAACTTTGTAATGCATTTTTGTAGAATATTATCTGCAATAAATGGCACTTAAAACATAAAGTTACTGGTAATTGGATTATGAATGATCACATTATTTAGGCTATTCAGTGCAAAGCATGACTTGTACATCTGAGATGTTTAGAGGGGACTAGCATGCTGCTTAAGAAATTGTTATCTAAATCTTAGTAAGGATAAAAAATATATTTCTATTTATATCTTGAATATTGTCATTTTGGTCAATGTAGAATTTGCAGGGTAGACTTTCAGCTTGCTTTCTTTTTTGGTGAAATAAATAACTAGGTTTTCCTGTCTTAACGTTTATACATATTCAGTACTAAATTATTTAAATTCAATATTAATGCTTGATAATTTAAGCAGACAAACTAGGCTTTTCAGAATTAAATCTGATTACATGTTCATTGAAGGGTATTATCATATGCAGCTTGGCACAATGCATAAAATAATTCTTCTTAAAGGAACTGAAACTTTAATTACATGTGTATATCATTTCACATTATGATCTAAATTATTATGTTTTCCTTCATATACAATTCCAATTTTGTTTCAGTCCATTTAATGGTCTCCACATTCATTTTTTAATATTCCCCAATTTTAAATTTGATCTTTTGTCATATTTTTATATTAACTTGTTATATAAGGCATATATTTATTTTTACCCACCTTATTCCCAAAAGATATTGAGTGTTAACATAATTTTCTTTCACATCAAATGTGAATAATAATCAGATACCAGATGTAACGTTTGGAAACTCTGATAAAGACTAACTTCATTTTGGTCCTGATAGCTTTCAAGTCGACCACTCTCCTTCACTCTCTGCCCCACATCTTTGCAAATTGATAAGAAAGCTCAGTGCTTTCTCCTTTGGTGCTAGTAAGAAGTTCAAAAACCCTGGCCTGTCTGTAGGAACTCTCACCCCAGTCTCATCCCCTAATCATCCTAAAAGAGAAACCAGTCTCTTTCCAGACCATCACGGAAGCCATCCTGCTCTGTCCAAAAGCCTCATTATTTGACTAATAAAACTTTTCACACCCTTCTGGTGTGTGTGTGGTGTCATCAGGCTCAACATTCAAATGCTGGGTAGCATGTCTGTTCCACCTCTGTGAATTGGTTACAATAATTGGTGCTGTAAGCAGGATGTATAGGCATCACCACTGGGGTCTTTATTTTCTTACTTTGGTTTGCTAACTGGCTCTGCTGCCTGCTGGTGGGGTGTATTTGCTGGGTCTTGCTGAGCCTTTGTTACAGATTTAACCAGCCAAATCTATAAGTTTAAATAACTGGCACTTAAAGGCAAGAACAGAGTTTTGGGGCCCTTCTTAAAGTGGCCCTGAGTCTGTGTTTCTGCTCAAATACCTCTGTGTGTCTCAGATTGAATCCTGTGTCTTGATTCGAATGTAATCTGTGACTGACACTAGGCTCAGGGTTAACTCTTACCCTGTGACTGTTAGTTATGTGCCTTAACCAGTAATTGACTCCCATCCTCTACAACACTCAGAGGAAAGACTGAGATTCTTAGCAGTATATGGGTCTGTTGGGTGGTTGTGGGTGTAGAGGAAGAACAGTTACCATGTAGCATGCTGAGGCCACACCTGAAAGTAGACGGTTTATTGGATTTTACCACATGCTTCTGATGTTGCTGCTACCTACGTTTCTGTCACCAAAAAAGATCATGACCCTCAGAGTTAAAGGGAAAGTCACCCATGGCACCCTTGTGGCATTGCCACAGGGTTAATTTAAACCCAATTTAAGCTTGGGGTCCTTAAAGCCTATAAAGCAACCATTGCCATGGGGGAGGCTCCAACTCTGATGATAGTTTCATTTGTGTACCTCATTCCTGAGACTCCTTCATTGTATACACTTTATCACCTTCCTCCTCATACTTCCTGAAGTCTCTGCATCTACCTTGATGGCCGTAAGTTGCCCGTGGACTTCTGATGCAAGAAACGCTCCTACTTGGACCTCATTACACACCATTAAAGCTGCAACTACTGGCTGCATACTGGACTCTCGCAAGCCTGAACCCATGATCCTCCACCCAAGCTGATTATTATGCCTTGGGTCATGAAAGTAGCACATGCTAGCTTGACAAAGCCATTGAGGTCTCCCTGGTAAAATGAAAAAGATGCCTACAGGATAGACCCAAACCTGGGTCCCCTGCCATACTCACCTATGGGGGAGTGACCTGCACAGTCCTCAGTCTGTTGTCTTCTAGACCCCTTGGATAACTAGGGAGCCTCTTGAGATCAACTAGTGAATAGGAAAGGGATTTCATGTACTATATGGATGTCAGCACCACTATCACGTGAGATGGCGCTTGCTGTAGAGCTATTGTTTTTCATCTCTTAACCTGGATGTCCCTGATCAAGGATGGAACCCAAGGTCTAGAAAAATTAGCCAAACTTTGGACAATCATCTTAGCTTTGAATGCCCTGGTCAACAATCAACCTCAGATGTACATTTTCACAGTCTCACTTGGGCCATTGCCTATGTTCTGGCTCTTGTCTAGCCAATGGCAGTAACAACAATTCCTTATCCAAGGTTGCTCCCTTTGAGATAATGAACCCTAGGAGGCTCTTGCTTCACAGATACTCAGAATATAAATCAAGATCATACATTGCTCTACACATACTAAAGCCACTATACAAGTCCTCATTAAAGCACTTCTCATCTTCCTCTAAGTTCCAAACATTATTGATAGTATTCAAGGTATTCATTTAATTTCTCAAAATACACAATATTGCAGTCTTGAACAAGGTATTCTTTAACAGTATCCTTTACCATCTTTACCAGCATCAGGTTACAGGCCTCACAGAGTACCATAATGGTTTATTTAAATAAGTTCAAACTCAAGTAAATGAAACATACTGCACTGAGTAGATTTTGGTCATCAAAAAAGCAGGGGTGAAATATAATAAAGAACTTCACTCAATTTTTGATATTTGAGAGCTGACAGCTTTTAAGCCCCACCACTCTGACTTCACCTTCTGCCTAATATCTGGGCAATCTGATATGAAATCCTGAGTGCTCTACCCTTTGACACCAGTGGGAAGTTCAAAACGTGCCAGCCCCATCCAGCACACAGGAACCCTTGTTCCAGCCCCACCACTTGTTGTTGTTGTTAGGCACAGTGGAGACAGCTTTGTCTCATAGTGACCCCATGTATAACAGAATGAAATGTTGCTGGGTCCTGCTTCATCTTCACGGTAGTAGATATATTTGAGCCCATTATTGCAGCCACTGGGTCAATCCATCTCACTAAGAGTGTTCTTTTTTGGGGCTAACTCTACTTTATCCTGCATGTCTTTCTCCAGGGATTGGTCCTTTCTGATAATATGTCCAAAGTAAGGAAGATGAAGTTTCACCATCCTCATGTCTAAGGAGCATTCTGGCTGTGCTTCCTCCAAGACAGATTTGTTTGTTCTTCTGGCAGCCCATAATATATTCACTATTCTTTGCCAACACCGCAATTTAAATGTGTCAATTATTTTTTGGTGTTCCTTTTTCATTGTCCAGCTTTTGTGTGGATTCAAGGCAATTAAAAAATACTATGGCTTGGGTCAGGTGCACCTTAGTCGTCAAAGTTACATTGTTGCTTTTTAAGATTTTAAAGAGGTCTCTTGCAGCACACTTGCCCAATGCAATCTATTGTTTGATTTATTAACTGCTACTTCCATGGGCATTGATTATTGAACCAAGAAGAATTAAATCATTGGCAACATTAACATTTTCTCTGTTTATCATAGTGCTGCCAATTAGCACAGTTGTGAGGATTTTTGTTTCTTTATATTGAGGTGTAACCCATACTGCAGGCTGTAGTCTTTGATCTTCTTCATAAGTGCTTCAATTTATCTATACTTAAGGCAAGCAAAGTCGTATTATTTGCATATCACAGGTTGTTAATGAGTCTTCTTCCAATACTGATGCCACACTCTTCCTCATATAGTCAAGCTTCTCCTATTTTTTACTCAGCATGTAGATTGAATAAGTATAGGGAAAGGATATAGCCTTGCCCCACACCTTTTCTGATTTTAAACCATGCAGTATCCCCTTGTTCTGTCCAAACAACTGCTTCTTGATCTATTTACAGGTTCTACATGAGCACAGTTTACTGTTCTGAAATTCTCCTTTTTTTCAATGTTGTCCATAATTTGGAATGATCCACACAGTCGAATGTCTTTGTTTAGACAATAAAACACCAATAAACATCTTTCTGGTATTGTCTGCTTTCAGCCAAGATTCATCTGACATCAGCCATGATATCCCTCATTTCGTGTCCTCTTTAGACTAGGCTTGAATTTCTCAAAGTTCCCTGGCAATATATGGGTACAGTCATTTTTGAATTATCTTCAGCAAAATTTGCTTGCATGTGATATTAATGACATTGTTCAATAATTTCCATGTTCTATTTGATCACTTTTCTTTGGAATGGGCAGTGTAAAAATGGCGTGGTAGGAGCATCTGACCTCCTTTAACTTCACGACGGGGAGAAAGACTCATCATCAGCAACAGCCCAAAGCTGATTCTTATGAATCAGAGGTCAGACATATCTTCTCTGTCCAATCTTTTTACCATTTCTGACACGACACTCTCTGCTCCTCTGCTGGGCTTGATAATTCATTGCAATGGCCACACAGAACTCACAGACCATACTCACAGTTATGGGATTTATTAGGAAAGTAATTTACAATTCAATATCAGGAACAACTCAGGATACAATTATTTGATCAGGACAGCCTCTTCTCAGCCTTGCCTTCAGGCAGGCTTCTCCCTGGCCCTTGGCCGAACCTCTGCCCTGCTTGGAGAAAGGTTACAAAGCTCTTTAGCTCAGCCAATAAGTACAAGGGGCACCCTACTTTGCCAGGAAGCCTTCTGCCTGATGGTGCTCAGCTCTCTCTCTCTGTGGGTTGGGAAGCCCAGTGTGCAGTCTTGTGATAATCTCTTGGTTTTGCTGCCACTATTTCTCTTCTGCCACCTCTCACTGTCTTGTTCTGTCACTGGTGTTACAGCTGTCTCTATCTCCTGGTCTAGGAGGTTCTCAGTGCATGGACCCCAGGTCCAAAGGATGCACTCTGCTCCCGTCTCTTCTTCTTGGTGACAGTGAGGTCCTCCCTGTCCACCTCTGGGATGGCTCATTTTAATCCTAGTGCGAAGACAAAAATGATCAATCTTCTTGTTAGGATCCCATACACTTTATTCACAGGCCCCATCCCCACAAGGTGCTATGCACCTTATTTGTATTATTAGCAAGCTATCCATTCTGCTTGGTGGGCCACAAGCATTCATTTGCATACTCCCACTTAATCATTTTGTGGGAGTTACAAGACCATGGACAGAAAGGCCATATAAAAGCAATCCATTGCACTGCAGGTACAAATATGGATCTCTTCCAGTCAGTTGACCAGAAAGCAGTCTTTCAAATTTCTTGCCATATATGAGAGAATGTTTCCAGTGTTGCATTCAACTGTTGAAGTGTCTCAACTGATATTCCATCAATTCCTGGAGCCTTGTTTTTCACCAATGCTTTCAGTGCAGCTTAAACTTCTTCCTTCAGTACCACTGATTCTTAATCATATGTTACCTCTTGAAATGGTTGAATGAAGCTAGTGAGGGGCCATCTAAGATGCATCAATTGGTCCCAACACACTTGGAGCAAAGGAGAATGAAGAACACCAAAGACACAAGGAAAATATTAGCCCAAGAGACAGAAGGGCCACATAAACCAGAGACTCCACAGCCTAAGACCAGAGGATCTGGATGGTGCCAGACTACCATCAATGACTGCCCTGACAGGGAACACAACGGAGAGTCCCTGATGGAGCAGGAGAAAAGTGGACTGCAGAACTCAAATTCTAGTAAAAAGACCATACTTGACGGTCTGACTGAGACTGGAGGAACCCTAGAAGATTTGGCCCCCGGACTCTCTTTTAACTGAAACCATTCCTGAAGCCAACTCTTTGGACAAAGATTAGACTGGACTATAAGACATAAAATGATACTTATGAGCAGTGTGCTTTTTAGTTCAAATAGATGCATGAGACTAAATGGGCTGCTCCCGTCCAGAGGCAAGATGGGAAGGCAGAAAGGGATAGGAGCTGGTGAATGGACACAGGAAATCTGAGATGGAAGGAGTGTGTGCTGTCACTTTATAGGGATAGCAACTAGGGTCACATAACAATGTGTGTATAAATTTTCGTATGAGAAACTAACTTGAGGTGTAAACTTTCACTCAAAGCACAATTAAAAAAAAAAAAAAGAAATGGTTGACCAATTCTTTTTGGTACAGTGACTGTGTATTTTTTCTATCTTCTTTTGATGCTTCCTGCGTAATTTTTTTTCATCCATAGACTCCTTCAATACTGCAACTCATTTAAATTTTTCTTCAGTTCTTTCTGCTTGAGAAATGTTGAGATTGTTCTTCTCTTTTATCTTTCTATCTCCAGGTTTTTCCACATTTTCTTATAATACTTTACATTGTCTTTTCGAGCCGTCCTTTGAAATGTTTAGTTCAGATCTTATACTTCATCATTTCTTCCTTTTGCTTTCACTGCTCTGTTCTCAAGAGCAAGTTTCAGAATCTCTTCTGACAACCATTTTGGTAAGTTCTTTCTCTCCTGTCTTTTTAATGCCTTTTACTTTCTTCATGCATGATGTCCTTGACATAATCCTGCAACTGTTCTCTTCTTCAGTCGTTAGCGTTCAATGTGTGAAATCTATACTTGAGATGGTCACTAAATTCAGGTGGGATATATTCAAGGTCATACTTTGGTTCTTGTGGACTTGTTTTAATTTTCTTCAATTTTAACTTGAACTTGCATATGAGCAGTTGTTGGTCTGTTCCACACTTGGCCCCTGGCCTTGTCCTGACTGTTGATACAGAACTTGTCCATTGTCTCTTTCCACAGATGCAGTTGATTTGATTCCTGTGTATTTCAGCTGGTGAGGTCCACCCCCTAACCACCATAAAAGCCAAGCCCGTCTCCTTTTCTGCTCCCTCAAGCCATTTTTTAAAGTAGCTTTGGAGGTCCTCCAGCTCTCCCAGAAAAAGCCTTGTCATATGAATAGCGACACTTTTTATACTCTCTTGGTGCACATGTAGCATTATCAATCTTTAAGGGCTCAGGTGCTAACCAGAAGGTCGGCAGTTCCAACCCACACAGTGGCTCCAAGGAAGAAAAGACTTTGCAGTTCGCTCCCATAAAGATTATAGACTAGGAAACCCTATGGGGCAGTTGTACTGTCATACAGGGTCGCTATGAGTTAGAATTGACTCAACGGCACATAACAACAACAACAATCCTGTCTCTGTGGGGTGTCCATGGAAATATTGTCCATCTAAGTTTTGTTCTTTCTATTAAAGAGTGCAGATTAAAGAAAGGAAAAAAAAAAGTCAGGTCTCTCAAAATATCCCAGGCAAAAACCACAATGTCTTTGAGCATCTTAACAGTTTAGGGAGATTCCCACATTGCACATGCACACTGGTTGCTGTTATAGATAAGAATGGTTTTACCCAATGTGCTAGAATAAGATATTTAAAAACAACAACAAAATAGTGTTATTGCCCTTTTGTAGAATCACTATATATATATTTATATATATATATGCTTGGAAGAGAAGAAACAGTTTGCATGTGTCCAGTTCTACACTATTAAAGTGGTTGGTTTTTATTTTTTGCTTACTTTGTTTCTAAGTACATTGTAAAGAAATTTGGAAACATTAAATATTATCTTCCCAATTATAGTAGTGAGTACAAATACTGTGCTTACACATCAATCACTTCTATTAATAAATTTCTGACCCTTTTAAATTAGCATATCATTTGCATGTCTATCTTTAGAATCATTTTCATATACCAGTTAATCACTAATCAACTAGTACCTATGAGAGCTTGACAGCAAAAAAGAAAAGGAAAAAAAAATAAGTCAAATTAAATTTATTTTTAATACTGGAGAAAACGCAATGAAGACTGTGAGGTTAAAACCGTGGTTTGGTATGTTTAGGATGTTTTGATTTGCTGATCAGGGTATGAATAATGCCTCTCACCCAAGGAGTCTGAAAGTTCAGCAATCGCAACCATTTTCTGGTTATATATAGCTTCTCCTATTTATCTCCAGGAATATATAGTTGGTGAGTTATGTCTCAAAAGACAATGCTGCTGGGTTTTGCCCCACCATGATGGAACGGGAAGTCAGATGTCCCTTTTGAGTTGAGTTTATCCCAGAGAGTAGATTCTTCTGTAATGAGTCCTCTCGCCAAAGGGTCACTGAGCTTCTTATGCTACAGCCAAGTTCTAGTCAGTTAAAACTCAAACAAATTTAAGATGTTTGCTAGCTGAAACAATGTTGCTCATGTTCTGATGTTCTTGAACATGGATGTTTCAGTCGAAACTACAACAAATTATGCAAGATAAAGTGCTTGGGCAGACTTACGGTTCAGGCCATCCCACCCATCTTGAATGTGAAATGATGCCCAGACCACCGGAGTTCTTCAAGATCTGAAATAATATGATGTCTTCCCCCACTTCAGGATGATGTCTGTCACATTTCACCCTGTGCCCAAACAGACTTAAATTCCCAGTATTAAAAACAAATTTTAGATTTACTAACACTGTCACATTCTCAGGGTGAAGTCTGCCCACCAGGTAGATTATATGAGTCTTTGACCCAAAGCCATCATCTCTTTTTCTACTTAGTGCGATAATAGTCCTGTTGGGTTTTATCTCTTTCTGCTCCCAGAGTGATTTGTTTCCTTAATTTCACGGGCATATTATCTTTCCTAGGAGTCCATGGGTGGTACAAATGGTTAAGCACTTGAGTACTAATCGAAAGTTGGTGGTTCAAACCCACTCAGAGGCATCTTAGAAGAAAGGTTTGGAGATCTGCTTCTGAAAGTTTACAGCCTTGAAAACCCTATGGGGCAGTTCTACTCTGCGTATATGGGATCTCCATGAGTCAGAATCGACTTGAGGGCAACTTTATTTATTTATTTATTTATTTTAATTATTATTCCTACCACAATCTTTCTGCAAGAGATTTTTTTTTTTTTCAGAGTCAAACACAGCATTACTTTATTAACAAGGACAGAGTAATATGATCACAAGGAAATACTCACAAATCTCAATTAAATGATATCTTGGATAGCATAAAATGAGTACAAGGGTAGGCATCCCAATGTTTTTGTCCTGCAGCAGTTCAATGAGAAAGTGGCTTGTAAGCAAGGAAAGACAAGCACAACATTTACACCATAAGATGACTATAAAATAATTCATTACTTTGAGAAGGCTTATGAATGGTCATACTCATAACTAGAAAGAGAAGCCATATAAGTATTAATTCAGTCAAACAGTCCTGTTAGGTCTTAATAACGTGTGGTACTGAACTCTGGTATTGATTTCCTCTCAGCTTAGGAAGTCAATATTCATGCTCTTCATAGGGGCCATTAATATTTCTGACTGAGGCAGCCCAAACCAATCTGACCTCAGAACACTGGGTCTAAGAGTCAACTTCTTGCAATGTTGATATTCCTTGAGTTCTTTAATGGTGCTAAATCAGTATAATGTCATTATAATCTGAAGATGATAGGGGCTTGCAAAGGAGCCCCAATTTATACATATATATAAATATAGTGAAAAGTATGCCATATTCCAGTATCACATGACAGAATAGTCAAGACATTTACTTTAGTTTTCCTGTGGTTACTCATTTAATGAAGTGAAGAACATCAGTGTATTAATAAGGTCCCTTTTATTACATGATATTCCCAAGCAGATATTTGGAATGCTCAGAAGATTCCACTTCAGTCTCCTATGACATAATTTATGTGCAATATGAACAGGAACAAGTATGTTCAGACTCTAGGTGAAAAAGTAAATCCTGGGAGAACCTTTTGATAACATGCCTTGTTTGTCGAACTGAAAACAGACCAGATCAGCACACAAAGATAAAGAATGCAACAGATATCAAGGTGGCTAGATGCTCATTATTCTGAGTCCGAGTCCTCATAATCTGTGCAAAGCTAGATGGTACAAGAAGGCCAAGTCTTACTAGGCATCAAGTTTGAGGAAGATGGTTTTCCTATTGGATGCACAAGACAAGAATTTTGTGAAAATGTAGGGGTAAGGGAGGGAGCAGTTCTGTGCTTCTTGCTGTGTTACCTTTATCATATTCCTAGCATCACTGAGACTAGTTTTAAAATAGCCTGCAACAAGAATGTTCTAATCACCAGCCACCTTTTCCACCTTTCTTCTTCTTCTGTTGCTGTTTCTTTTTTGTTGCTGGAGCCCCTGCAGGTTTCTGGTGTCGTGGGGGTATGATATTACTTGTAGAGGCAGATACTGTTGCTGCACTGCCAGATCTTGGGGAGGTGGGAGGGCTGCTCACAGTTTTACTGGCATCCAATTCAGATGAAGCTCCCGCAGTTGCTCCCTGGGTCCCTTTTCCAATCCGATCCTTCTTTTTACCCTGCTTCCTTCCTCTGTAGTAAGAACGTTCTCGCGTTGGTAGCCATCCTTCTGGATCTGGGGTAACTTTTGGGTCATAATTCTTAGGCACTTTTCCCTTCTTTTAATTCTTCTTCTTTTTCAAATCTCCCTGGCTTTGCTCCTTTGCTTGATTATCTCCAGCAACTTTTCCGCCCTTCTTCCGAACTTACGTAGCACCAGGAGAATTTTCAAGAGCCTCAACATCTACTTTGAGAGACATACTATCGGACGAGGCCAAGTGTTTACTAAGAGCTTTTGCTTTCTCAGGATCTACAAGTGAGTAAGCAGAAATAAGCTGTGCCAGGGTATGACTATCTTTTGGATTTTGTTTCCATAGCTGTTCTAGGTCACTAATTGCCTCCTTCTTCCATCCCTATTTGAATTTGAAGCTCGCAGCTTCTTTTATCAAGGACAAACAAGCAGAAGATTTGGGCTGATGGTTTTGATACCACTGGATAGCTTGTGTGAAGACCTCAATGGCACTATCAATATCTTCCTCGTGGCTGTACATGGTCACTAATGCAGACACCATGCCTGGTTTTGCTTTAACTCCTCTATGCTTCTCAATATTAGCCAGGCTTTGGAAATGTTACCTTGGGAAATTTTCAGTTGTGCCATGGCCAGCTTAATTTCAGCTGCATTTTCTGGATGCTGATCTGAAAATTCCTAAAGCAGCTCTATTGCTTTTATGTGCTGGTTTTCACAGCAGAGCTGGGCAGCTTGGATTAACACAGGCAGGAGATGCTCAGGACTTTGGGACCGTAAACTGGAGGATATTTTGCGGCATTGTTCTGCCTGGTTTGTGTACATAGCAAGTAAAGCTTTGTTAAATTCTATAGCTTGCAGTTGTTTCTTGGAAAGCTTAAACTCTACTCCCTCTGCATTGGTTAATTTCACCTTCTTCTTGGAGTCAAAGACATTTTGGTCCTTGTTAATGGTAATGATGTTATTGGCAATTACAGCTAACAATCCCACATCTGTTGGCTTGAGTTTTATTATCTGATTGTAAAGTTGCAAAGCTTCCTCTGTACGACCCTGAAGCTGCAGAATATAGGCCATCTGACCATGGATGATGGCCAGTTCTGCCTGTGGGTCTTCCTCCGTGCCATCAGAGTCTTCTGATAGTGAAGGGCGGCAAAGAGCTTCAGCTTTTTGTAGGAATTTCATTGCCTGGTTCAGCTGGGCTTGTCTTATCAGCGCACACGCAGCATTATAACACAATGAGTGCGGGCCTTCTTGGAGGCCCAGGTTCTCTGCAGCCACTTTTTCCCAATTGCTCTGAGCTGCAACAAGTGCTGAAAGGTTTGTTTTTCCTTCCTCATCCTAATCATCTGGGGAGTTTCGGACAAGATCTCTGTACACAGCCAAGCATTCATCATAGCGTTCCAACTGGTACAACACTTGTCCATAAAGCTCCTTTAGTTTGTCTGTCTGCTGGTTAGCACCTTCTAAGGTCTTCAAGGCATTCTCAATTCTGTTCAGCCTGTATTCGCAATATGCCTTCTCAAAGGAAAGAGAGTTATTGGCTAACACTTTGGTGTGAGTGTTGATGACATTCAAGGCTTCCTTGAAACTTCCGTTCTGGATAAGGCATACGACTTTACAGTGCAGGGCTGTTACATCATCCTGGTTGATCTGCAGTATCTTGTTGACTGTCTTGACAGCGCGCACGAAGTCGCCGTCTTGGCCATAACGGTTAATTTCACTCCAGAGCGCAGGTACTGAAACCCCCCCGGTGGCGCCACTCACCATCTTGCAGGAGGGGCGGGGGCGCCCCTCTGCAATAGATTTTAATAGCTTTAAATCTCTGGAGAGGATTCCTACTTGAAGAAACATTCCTTGTCCTCAAGTAGATCTCTTGTGTCCTTATCAAATTTATCTATACATTACCCAAGATTTCAATGTTCTTTAATCAAAAGTTTGTCAGGTTAAAAAAAAAAAGGCAATGGATACATTAATGAATAGGCTTTTAGGTATCACTAATTCAACTTTATTCCACTTTCCAATAATATTGTAGGATGTCTCAAAAATAGTCAAATATATTGTTTATAATTGAAGATAATAGCATGGATTTTTTTTTCCTTTTGAAAGCATCTTTTTATTGTTCAATCATCATTTACTGAGTATATAGAAAAACATGATTATTTGAATTTTTCTCTTTTTTTTTGTGTAGATATTCTCCAGGAAGCTAGGCTGCTTGCAAAATTGCTAGGCATTGCTACTTATATTTACCTTCAAATCATCTAGATTCCTCTTTAGGAAGTAGATTGATTCCCATCAATCCAATATTATGGACTATACAATACTTAAGAACAAAGAATCTGCCCTGTTTGGTGAAGATAGATGTATCCAAAAGTCTACATCACCTACTCAATGAAGGAAGACAATAATTTTCTCTTCAATGAAGAATATACTCATAAATTCATTTTCCCCCCACTTTATGAAGCATCACCTGACTTTAAGTATTCTACTTGCATACATGGTATTTAATAGAATGCTTCAGAGGATGTTATGAGTGACATTATTTTATCAGTAATATTTATTCTTGCTGTTTGAGGTTGCCAAAAAGGGACAAACATGACCTCTTAATCAAATACAGAATTTGAAAGGATTAGAAGGAGTACCTGGAAGCTGATTACAGCATTGTTCTGTGACTGCAATTGTCAATAGATCGTTGTTGTTTGTTGCCATAGAGTTGATTCCAACTCATGGATTATAAGCTAATATATTTTTAGTACCTTGGCAATTTACCATTATTAGTATTGACCACTACAACCATAGTGAGTGTTGTTATTGTATGGCTGTTTTACTTCTCAGGCATGCAGCAAGACAAACTAGTTGATCAGAAACAAATGCTTGATGAAATATTTTCAAATACAGCAGTGTTTCTTTATTACATTTCCCATGTCTAATGTCTACTCCATAGTTAAGTTATTTCTGCTTTTTTGGAGAAGGAATTTTGTTTTTGCTATTATGATGGTATGGAATAAGGTCTTGCACATTCTGATTTATCTTTTTAGTAACATTTGGAGTATTGTAAGTATTATTGTATATATAGATATATGTATGTATGGGCTTGTATCTTTTCCTTTTACCTATAAAAGAGTAAAGCTATGTATAATGGAAGTTTATATTCTGAGTAAAAATAAAATTGTGACTCTCAAGTTTTTCCCTTTATAATTTTCTTCTGATGGAGTTCTATTATTAAGATTTTAGTTTCTGTGTCTTTATTCATGTTGTGTCTATTGCATGCATTGTTTTTTCCCCTTGTGGAAATTCTATTTCAAGGTCTATTGTTATATTAGCTCCTCCACGAAATTTTCCCCAAGACTTGTCATTTGAAATTAATTATCTTTTACCTTAAAACATATCATAAACAATCTTTCTCTTTATTATAGAATATCGTATTCTCTCTTATTTTCTTGTTGTGAACATACCTATAAATTATACCATGATCCACGGACTATAGTTTATTCAACTTTGATGGTAGAGAGTAGGATGTGAAAGTGTTTACTAACATCACCTGAGTATATTTTAGTTCCTTATTATAATTTGAAATAAAGTTATTATAAGACCGAATACAATTATCATCTCATCTGGAAAGCACAGAATTGTTACACGATGCCAATAAATTTCAGCTATTATCAGCCTTAGAAAAGGCTGTTGTAATTCTTCTACAGCACACAAGTAAAACTAATTTCAAGGTTTTTATCATTATTCCCAGTTTACTGTCTTTCTGAGATCCTTGATGGTAAAGAATGCCTTATTCACGTCTCAGCTTTCTGTACCAAATACACCTCCTGGAGCATTCTATATACTCAGCACACATTTTTTAGAATGATGGGTAGTTTTGTTTAAATTTCAAGATCGCCACCTCCAACTGTAAGACACACTGATAAAATTTGCCATCATATGTGAATTTAACAAAGTTTTAAATTTATTTTAAATGAAATATAATATTGTGGAGAAGTGCAATTTTAAATTTGAAGACATTTTTAAAAGTATAAATAAAAGTTAGCTTACAAGCATTTGCAAGGTTATTATGTAAGTATTTGGTTTGACAGCTGTTGGGTTAAAACTCATCCTTATTCTATTGAATACTTTGCATTCAAATTTAAAGACAAATTAAGTGCTGGTATTTTATGAAATTTTAAAAGGAAAATTAACACTAGTTTGGACAGACTAAAAGCAAAGAGGAAAAAAGAAAACCTGTTACCCCACTAAATTTTTATCTACCCAAAGAGAATAATTCATGGCAATATTAATCACAAAGATGGTGATAATAATGAACATTTATTTTGTTCATACTCTTTTCCTTGTTTCCCAGTTGATTTACTCTCAATTTGTAAAAGATAAAAAGTAGTGGTAGATTCTTTGCCAAAGTTACATTGTTATTAACTAGTCTGGAATTTGAAACCAAGTCTCTATGACATGAGAATGCTTGTATATTAGATCTGCATTGCAACCAATTAATACTGACTCATATTGAATTCCTTACATTTGATTCTCAGTATGCCCCAATTTTTTGTCATATTGGACCCTTCACTGTTGAAAAGCCTTGCCATTCCTCATCTCTGTACCCTTACTCTTACAATATCTGGACCCCCTAGGCACTCCAATCTCTAGAAGAACATTACTCCACATCTGTGGCCCATCTCAGTTTTATAAGACCTTTCTCTATTTTCTCAAATGAATATGAAATCTCTTTTCTGCATATTCAGAATGCATTTTTATTCTTTTTTGGTAAAAATCATGTCCTACTTTGTCCTTTAGTTATTTTCATGTCCCACCCACCCCACAACAAAATTACAAACTTTTAGACCAAAGAAATGATATCTTATCCGTCTTATATCCACTGGGATACCTGGCACAATGGAGCAACAATATCTTGAATTTGTAGAACCTGTGCAGTTTATAAAATATTTTCAAAAATTTTCTTGTGGTTATTCATAACAATTTTCTCAAAATTAGAGCTTTTCAAACTGGAATGACCTGCATCTAAAACAGCTTGCGTGTAGAATTCAATCATCAGGTGGGGAATTGGATTGATTGACTTCTAAGGTGTCTCCCCTAATATTCTACACTTGATCCTCATGGTAACTTTTTGAAGTAGCAGAAAAGGCATTTGAAGAACACATTTTTCTACTAGATTATTAGTACCTAGACACCTAGCTATGAGTGCCTCAGAAATGCTTAAATCTCTGATTACAATATTTATGTAGATTGTTCACTGATTGCTGTTGCCAATCATTTAGAATAGTGTTTTTCATATTACTGCTATAGAGCCCAAGGAGTTGGTGTGATGCAAAGGGATAAAAGGGTGGGAATGTGGGATTTGGGGGGTGGAAATGTAGGGGGAGAGGTGGCACTACATAAAGAGGCTCCAAGCCCCCCAAAACCCATTGCCATCTAGTCAATTCTGATTCATCCAGGCCCCCACACTAATTAAAAATAAACAAAAACATTTACTCTATTATTAATTATATTGGAGTTCTACAAAGTATTTTCTCTGGAAAAATAGTTTGTCCAAGAAAAAGTAAAGAAAGGAGAAAAACATAAGAAAGGAGGAAGGGAGAAAGAGGAAGGAATGTTGAAAGTAAGAAAACAAAAATACACACTGATCTTAGAAATGAAAGGCACAAGGAAGAACACAAACTCCCTTAAGTTTTAATGAAAAATGCTGACTAAGAAAATAAAACTATTTTATACATATAATTCAGCTAAACGTGAAAATAGGGAGAAAAAATAAATATTCTTCAAAGGAAATGTGTAAATACATATGCTTTTCTTTTTTCCAGTATCTTAAATTGTTAACCAGTTGTGTGGAGTTGGTTCTGACTCATAGCAAACTTACATGTGTCAGAATAGAATTGTGCTCTGTAGGGTTTTCAATGGTTAATTTTTTGGAAGTAGATTGCCAAGTCTTTCTTCTGAGGCACCTCTAGGTAGACTTGAACCTCCAACCTTTTGAGCACATTAACCATTTATGCCACCCAGGGGCTTCATCTGATGTTACAGTAGGGAACAAATCTTTGTCTAGCATTGTTTCTGAGCAAAACAGGCCGAGGAAAGGGACTCAATTGGAAATGCTAAGAGTTAGCTTAATTATTCATTGTCAGAAAAAAAAAAAAAAAGAATTTGTATTACATTCTTTTTGTACTTGCTAAAATCTGTGCTGTGAGGCTGTATCAGAAATTCAATCCTTTGAATTAGAGCGAAGAAATAAAATTCCCTGACCTTTAGAGTGTTCACTGATTTTTGAGTGACAAGACATTTCCTTTGGTTACCTTATCAGAGTTTTATATTCCTTAGGTTCATTATACAGAGATTTAGCTTCTTAGTCATTTTTAGCAGGGCTGTTTCATAGTTATAGACCAGAACAGACATTCAACCTGCATGTGGGGGATACGGTTAAAGACCTGATACAAAAGAATGGTGAATTATGTTGCTACCAGAGAGTGAGAAACATAAACTGATACAAATTTTGACTGATACTCAGAGAGGAGGTAGTCTAGTAACCTTTGATTTGCCCACTAAGAAACAATATAAAACCCAACACATATTGCTGTCAAGTTCATTCCAACTCAGAGCTACCCCATAGAGTTTCCGAGGAGCTGCTTGTGGATTCGAACTGCAGACTTTTTGGTTGGCAGCGAAGCTCTTAACTACTGTGCCACCAGAAGCAATATAGGGTGTGGTTATGAGATTGCCTTCTAGAGTAGGACTGTCTTTTCTCTCTAATTCTAATTTTACATCTTACTTATTTACTTAACCATTCAATGCTTCTATAAATAAAATATAATAAATAAAAATAAAATATTAGAAAAAATATTTCCTTCACAGATTTGTTGTTGATTAAAGGAAACAATTCATGCCAAAAAAAAAAAAGCATAAAATAGTGCCTGAACACATATCAAATGCTCAGAAAATGTTAGTTGACATTATTATCATTGCAAGCTGCTTTAGTGCAAAGATATGAATACTTGTACTGATAGCACACACATTTCTCAATGGCAAGACTTTTATCCCTTTGCATAAAGTAGTTTTAGGAAGCTTTGCATCCATACATCTTCACAGGGACAAAAAAAACATTATATAAAATTGAGTTAAAATGATACATTTCTGTCACTTTGAACAATTTTAAAAATCAGTTTCTTCTTATATGAATGGGAAAAGAATAGGATTTTAGTGATGTTTGAATGAGAAAATGGATGAAAAGTTTTTATCATAGGACCTGGAATAGTTAATTGCTCTTAAGAGTTTACTCTTATCTTTAGAGCAAATACCGAATTTTGATGTTTGAGTGCTGAGAGATTTTGAGCCCCACCTCTCCCTCATGGCCCTCTGCCCCACGTCTGACTCACTGATAAGAAAGTCTGGTGTTTCCCACTTTGGCTCTAGTGAAAAGCTCAAACTATGCAAGGCCTGCTTATGTTGGAACCCTCACCCTTGTCCCACCCTCTACCCATCCTAAAACCCCAAGTCAGTCTCTTTCTCTTGCTTTCTCAAGCCATTTTCAGACCATCTTAGGAAATTTTCCCCACTTTCCCCAGAAAGGCTCATTATGTAAGCAATAAAGCTTTTCATACTCTCTAGATGAGTGGGTTTCACCAATGGTCATTCCTCAATTCCCAGTGGTCATAGGCAGCCCACCTTCCTCTTTGCACCTTACAGAGACTGCCTATGCTTCTCGGTTGTGTTATGTCTAGGGTGTTACAGTTATGAGGGGGAGGAATAGGACTATTCCATCTTACCAGAGCCTTAAGTCTTATCATAACTTTTTTTTTTAATTAATAAATTTTACTATTAGAGCAAGCAGCCTGGTAGCCCAATAGTTAAGCACTCAGCTGCTAAGCCAAAGTTGGTGGTTTGAACCCACCCAGTGGCTCCGTGGGAGATAAGACTTGGCCATCTGCTCCTGTAAAGATTACAGCCTAGGAAACCCTATGGGGCAGTTCTACTCTGTCATATAGGGTCACTATGAATTGGAATCAACTTGACATCACACAACAACTACAATAACTTTTAGAGAAGTTTTAAGCATATAGAAAAAGTATGCAGCCATTACAAATTTCTTATATACCCCCTCCCTCACTGCACAGTTTCTTCTATGATTAACATCTTGCATTTGTGTAGGACATTTGTTAAGATTGATGAATAAGTATAGGTATATTATTATTAACTAGTCACCACCCATTTGTTGCTTTGCAGTCCTTTTTTGGCTTTCATGTTGCTATGATGCTGGAAGCTATGCCACCAGTATTCTAAATACCAGCAGGTCCCCTTCAGTGGAACTTCGAGCCTAAGACAGACTAAAAAGAAAGTCCTGGTGGTCTACTTGTAAAAATTAGCCAACGAAGACCCTATGGATCATAACATAATATTATCAGTATAATGCTGGAAGATGAGCCCCCAAGGTTGTAAGGCACACAAAATACACAATGGTCACAACAGTGGACTAGAGTGTATTGATGATCATGAAGATGGTGCATGACCAGGCAATGTTCTGGTCTTTTGTACGTTGGGTGGCCATGAGTTGGAGAGGATTTCACAGCAACTAACAATAACAATTATTAACTAAAGTTCAGAGTTTACATTAGAGTTCTCTCTTTGAGTTGTGCAATCCTATGGGTTTTGACAAATGCATAATGTTATGTGTCCACCATTACAGTATCACATAGAATAGTTTCACTGCCCTAAAAATCCTCTTTGCCCCACTTATTCGTCTTCCTAATCTCCCCCTGAACTCTTGACAATCCACTGATTTTCTCCATAGTTTTGTCTTTTACAGATTGTCAAATAGTTGGAATCATACAATATTTAGCTTTTCCACACTGGCTTCTTCCACTTGGCAGTATACTTTTAAGGTTCTTCCATGTCTTTTCATAGCTTCATAACTCATTTTTCTTTTTATGACTGAGTAATACTCCATTGTTTGGATACACCACAGTTGTTTATCCATTCGCCTATTGAAGGACATCGTGGTTGCTTCCAATTTTGGCAATTAGAAATAAAACTGCTATAAACATTTGTTCTCAGGCTCATATGTGGACATATGTTTCAACTCATTTGTGTAAATACCTAGGAGCATAATTGCTGGATCAGATAGTAGATGTAGGTTTAGCTTCATTAAAAAAATGCCATACTGTCTTACAAAATGGGTGTACCCTTCTGTGTTCATACCAGCAATGAATGAGAGTTTCTCTTGCTCTCCATCTTTGCCAGCATTTGCTTTTGTCAGTATTTTGGAAGTTAGCTAATAGTTGTGTAGTATCTCATTGTTTTAATTTGAAATTCTCTAATGACATATGAAGCAGAGCAATCTTTTATGTGCTTATTTATCATCTGTGTATCTGCTTTGATGAGGGCTCTGTAAAGACCTTTTGCTCATTTTGTAATTGGATTGTTTTGTTTCTTATCACTGAATTTTAAAGAGTTTTTGTATATTTTGGATACAAGTTCTTTACCAGAGATGTGTTTTGCCAATATTTTCTGCATGTCTGTTACCATAGCTTTTAAATTTTTCTTTTTATTATTCTACTGACAGTCAAGGAATTTGTAGGGAAACGTGCTTTATCAGACAGAGTTTTATCAAGGGAATACTTTCAAAATGTTTCAAAACCAAAACTTAAATGACTAGGATTGATTTGAGTCTGCCTTTTGAATTTCTTAGCAAACAATTACAACAATTCCATAACTCTAATAACTATATGACTCAGAAGATATTGGAAAAGTAGAATGGTAAACCAGAAATACTTTCTAGTAAGCAGAAGCCAAAGATGCCAAGGTTTGTATTTCCAAACAACCTGGAAAAAGACTGGGAAGGAGGGTGCAGACTGTATTTGTCTGCTTCTCTCCTGCGTTCTGTGGAAGTGACAGCTGTTTTAGACTTGACCGTACTACAGCTGCAGCATCACTGTAGCTGGTTAGGCTATTGTAGCATCCTTTTCATGTAACATATCCTAACACTTACCTAGTGGCATCCTAGAGCAGACTCATACTACTGGTTACCCAAATTCAATTGTTAAATTTTGAGTAATTTAGTAATTTTGTAAATTATATAAACTTACACTTAAATAAATTGTGTTAAAAACATAGGTAGTATAAACTCAAAACTCATAATTTCTGAATTTTTTACATTTTACTATTATCTGCACTCTTAACGTTACTTACATCAATTTTAGCTTTATTATATGATGATATGCTGTTGTGCATTTGTTCCCAATGTGATGTCAAATTAGTGCCTTGGATTTAGTTATGATGGGAGTATTTATGCCATGGAGATTATCAAATGCTTCAAATAAGATATTGTGTTGGTTAAGATTGTGTGTCAGCTTGGCTAGGCCATGATTCTCAGTGTTTTGGCAGTTGTATAATGTTGGAATCACTTCCTTGTTGAAATATGATATGTGATCACACCCATGATGGAATCTGCTGAGTGGTACCAGAGGGAACGGGGCCTGTGGTGGCTCACCGCCCCCTCAGCCTTCATCTCTCTGCCCTCCTCTGGCTACTTACTTCCTGCTTGCCTTGCCAAGGTTTTTGGCTTGTTCCAGACCCAGAAATTGCCTCTTGTCATCTCACCTCCAGTTCTTGTGACTTGAGCTAGCAGCTTACCTGCTGATCTTGGGATTCATCGATCTTCACAGTCTGCCAGCAAGAGTCCTGTTTCCCGACCTGCTGATCTTGGGTTCTCCAGCCCCTGCAGCTGTGTGATTCAGGAAAAATCTTGCAGTCTCGTCGGCTGATCTTGGAATTCATTGATCTTCACAGCCTGTGAGTGGGAGCACTGCTCTCTGACCTGCCAACCTTGGGTTTGCCAGCTTCCGCAGCTGCATGAATTGGGAGAGGCCTCCACCCTGATCCACGGACTTGAGACTTTCTAGCCTCTACAACTGTGTGAGCTGTTTCCTTGATATAAAAGTCTCTCTCTATATATATATTTATATGCTTTACTGGCTTTGCTTTTCTAGAGAACCCAGCCTAAGACAGATATTAAAAGGCAACTGTTAAAAATATACCAGTACACCACTGCCCTCACCCTTTTATATCTTCTTATGTTTGACTAAACTTCAATATTTCCTGTTTTACATAGTAAACCTAACCCATTGCTGTCAAGTCAATTCCTACTCATAGCAACCCTACTGACAGAGTAGAACTGCCCCATAGGTTTTCCAAGGAGCAGCTGGTGGATTCCAACTGCCAACATTTTGGTTAGCAGTTGAGCTCTTAACAACTGTGCCACTAGGGCTCCATTTTATATAGACAGCATCATTGTATTTTAGAATGCATACATTGTAACCCACAATGTTGACTGTGAAATGTCACTCTCCTCATCATTTTGAACACTGCACAGCAAACAACTTTCCCAAATCTCAGAGGCCAATATTAATTTCTAATCTGTGAATTGTCCATGTAGTGTCAGTAAGTGAACAGAACAATTGCTATTTATTGACAGCTCTAAATATGAGAGAGATCAATTTGTATTTTGAGATCAAAGAACAAGAAAAATAAGCAATAATAAACATTGCTTTGTTTAATCCTAATCACAATTTTATGTCTTTAGTATTAGTCACAGTTTGAAGAGAAAGAAAGAGATGTTTAGAGAAGTGTAGCAATAAGATGCGGCTGCTCAGTAAGTAAATTGCAGAACTGGTCTTCTTAGTCCTCTTAATCCAAGGTTGATGCTCATTCTACTGTAGTACTCTGGTCCCATATTCACATTCTATTTGGTAAATTTTCTCATAACCTACCACAGTTTCCCTTAACTCATGATGAAAAGACGCACTTAATTCCTAGGTATCAAAGACATCTATAGAGATACATATAATGCAATATTTCTTTCATCTCTCAAATGTTAAAAAAATCTCTATTTTCTCAAGTTTTATTTTTTTCTGTTCTACATTACATACATTTTTTTAAATAAAACTGGTCTGCTTGTTAACACTGTAAGCTTTCTTTGTTGCCACAGAGATTTTTTTTTTTTCCTGAAAATCACCAAAATTTACTCTAAATATCCAAGCGATATTGAAGGAGATAAAAATTACTGTAACAGGCCAGGTAACATCTCCTTCAACAGCTTTAGTAGAAAATTTAACAAACTATCATTGGAGGTTCTTTGTAAATCCAAGGTAGAACCTTATTTTTAGTGATCATTCTTTAATATTTATCTTGATTTTTGTGAATGTAGTATACATATATTTGTGGTGTTATGTATTATTTTTCTCTTTTGCTTCTCTTTTAATTATTATTGATCTTACGTATTCTTTTTATATGATTTATATTCTGTATTAATAAAATGGTTACCTCAAATTTATTTTCAGAAAGTTGCTCTCATCAACCAATCTATCTTAATAGTTTCTCTATTAGCAGGCTTTTTATAGTTACTTGTTTTATTTATGCTCCTTTTCATTTGTCTTCCAATAGTTTCTATTCTATAGTGGATATCATATTTGTTCATAATTTGATATGTGTTATTATAATCACATTTATACTAAACATGTTGAGATTTTGTTCCCATATTTTCAAACTGCATTTCAAGCTCTTCTTCTTGGCCTCTAATAATCAACTTACAAGGTTATTTCATCCGTAAACAAATCCTCAACAATCCTGTTATGGTGTGCTTGGTCATTTGTATGTCTGGATTCCAGTCACGTGCACTTTTTTTTTTCCATTTGAATGCTTAAATTATTGTATGAACATAGATTTTCATTCTTTAAGGATAAATAAAAGGTTAATAAATCTACATTCTCTTAATTTCGAAGGACATTAGCATTGATCCCCATTATTTATGAAGTCTCTAGGCTTAGGTAGTCAGCACTGCTTAGGAGGAAAGAAACTTGAATAAAGTTAATAGAGTTCAGCTCTTTTTTCTGTGTTGTCATCTACCCTTTTCTGTTATTTGTAAATGAAAATTGTGTTTTTCCTCCAAAAGTAATTAAACAAAATCATTTTTAAAATGTGAATTTGTTAAGTTTCCTCGGTAAAGTTCTCATCAATTCAGTAACATTATAGTTACTCGTTTTTTTATGACCTTTCATTTTTTATATGACCTCTAAAGTAAGTAATATATCATCATTTCTTATTCTATCTTTAATAAAGTTTCAGAAAGAAGATTCTAGACTTCAAAGACTAGACAGAAAAGTTGATCTTTAAGCAGTTACGTTGCATGTAATTCAACACACAATTTTTGTTTCTCTCTATATTGAGTACATTTTTATTCAATGACCCAGGTCAGGCTGTATAGGGCCTTGTTGGTTTTCCTACATTGAGCTCCTCAGGTTGAGTTCTAGAGTATAACTGATGTGAAATTACTTCTGGGGAGAAACTGGTTTACATACACGTTATTCACTCTCAACATCAAAACAGCGGACGAGGACAAGACCTCCTGTCCGCTGTTAACATTAACTCCTCCCGCTGACTCTGTTAATTCCTTAACCTGAGCTCCTTTGTAACCAGTTTCTTTGTATCTTTCCCTGCTTCTCACGTAGTGCATGAGGAAATAGAAGTTTAGGAAAACATGTATGAAAATCTCTCTCAACCTCTTAATCTCCTAATGTTGCTTTGTTAACACCTTTAATGATGGTCTCACTGATAACATGTAAGTTGAAGAGATGTGCTGTGGTGACTTGGGCAAATTCACATAGAAAAGAGTCTCTAGAGCTGCTTTGTGGCTAAGTACCTCTCATCAGTGGTCATAGGACCAGAAAATGCCAGCGCAATGGATGCATTGAGGGCAGTGTGTAGGGACAGGGCAAGAAGTAGGGTATTATGCCACGTGTATTTATTTATTTATCTATAAGCTGACCAACTGACTGGTTACATTAAGGTATAACTTAGATATAGTGAAATGTACAGACCTTACATGTAAGTTCAATGAATTTTGACAAACGTGTACACGTGTACCTAAAATCTCTCTCAAGATTTACATATTCATCACCTGTGAAATTTCCCCCATGCACCTTTCCTGTATATTCCAACCTCCATACTTACCCCATTCCAGGTAATGGCTCCTCTGATTTCTTTTTTTAATTTTTCTGTTTTTTATTATAAAGGAATTTCAAAAGGTTCAATATCTCTGATACTAATACCTAATAAGTAGTTAGGTTACCAGCTTAAAAAAGACTTATGGAACATCTTGATCTTCTGAGTCAGTATTTGCTAATATTCTAGTGGAGCCCTGGTGATACAGTGGTTAAGAGCTTGGCTGCTAACAAAAAGGTCAACAGTTTGAATCCACCAGTCACTCCTTGGAAACCCTATGTGGCAGTTCTACTATGTCCTACAGGGTCACTGTGAGTCAGAATTAATTCGACAACAGTAGGTTTAGTTTTAATATTCTAGTGACTTCTCTTTACCTTCATATGCAAACTTATTTGAAAATCTACAAACGTGTTTCTATATTTCAAAGGTAAGACCACTGATTTATTCCATATGTGCTTATCCTTGAGTATGTGAGAAATTTAGTTATGCAAAAGTAAACTATAGGTACTCCGGGGCCCTGGTGGTACAGTGGTTAAGCATTTGGTTACTAACCAAAAGTTCACAGCTTGAATCCACCAGCCACTCCTTGGAAACCCTATGGGGCAGTTCTACTCTCTCCTATAGGGTCACTATGTTGGAGTTGGAATTGACTCAATGGCATTTTTTTTTTTTTTTAATAGGTACACAGGGATCTTTCTCAAGGGATCAGATCACTGGTAGGTGTATGAAATAAGCAGCATCCTATAGTAGGTGCCCAGTGTTTGTGCAAGTATGGTCTATGGACAAACTGTATCAAGATCACTGGTGATGCCTTACCACTAGACTAACTGAATCAGAAGCTCTAGAAACCAGAAATATGTTTCTTTTTTTTTTTTAAAGTCATTCTAAGTGACTTTGATGCACAAATCCTGACTCAAACATTTATTAGGTATGTTATGTTAGCACTTGCTTAGCCTCTCTGAGTTTTGATTACCTAATCTGTAAAGGTAGCTTAATAATGGTTGTTAAATGAGACACTAAACCCTTAGGACAATCCCTGGCACACAGTAAGATACAATGTATGTTATCAAGTTTTACTATTGCTAAATTTATTGTTATGATCACCCCTGCCTAATATCCTTGAAAGTTATCTTACTGTTCTTATGAATAGGAATAAAATTCATAATATAATCTAACCCCTTCATACCTTTTCATTTTACTTGGATCCATGATCAACACCCATGGAAGCAGCAGGCAAGAAATCAGATAATGGCAGTGTATCTTTGGCTATATATATTTTCACCAAAAAAAAAAAAAGGTCGAGAAGGGAGAGGGTTGACATGTTGTGGGGTTGTTAACAAATGTCATAAAACAATATGTGTACTACTATTTCATGAGAAACTATTTGTTCTGTAAGCCTTCACCTGAAGTAAAAAAAAAAAAAAAATCCTCGTGCTGGTACAACGACAGATACATTGACCAATGGAACAGAATTGAGAACCGAGATATAAATCCATCCATCTACGGTCACCTATCTTTGACAAGTGCCCAAATTCCATCAGATGGGAAAAGGAGAGTCTTTTCAACAAATGGTGCTGGCAAAACTGAATGTCCATCTGCACAAAAATGAAACAGGGCCCACACCTCACACCATACACAACAACTAATTCAAAATGGATCAAAACCCTAATATAAAGCCAAAAAGTATAAAGTTCACAGAAGAAAAAATAGGATCAACACTAAAGACCCTAGTACATGGCATTAACAGGATTTAAACTATAACCAACAACACACAAACTCTAGAAGATAAATCAGATAACTGGGATCTTCTAAAAATTATGCTCATCAAAGGAATTCACCAAGAGTAAAAAGAGAACCAGCAGACTGGCAAAAAATTTTTGGCAATTACAAATCCAGCAAAGGTCTAATCTCTAAAATATACAAGAAAATCCAACACCTCTACAACAAAAAGATAAATAATCCAGTTAAAAAATGGGCACAGGAAATGAACAGACACTTCGCCGAAGAAGACACTCAAGTGGCCAACAGACACAGGAGGAAATTCTCACTATCACTAGCCATCAGAGAAATGCAAATCAAAACCATAATGAGAAATCAAAAACACTGGAAACAACAAATGTTGGAGAGGCTGTGGGAGACTGGAACTCTTATGCACTGCTGATGGGAATGCAAAATGGTACAACCATTTTCAAAAACAATATGGTGCTTCCTTAAAAAGCTAGAAATAGAAATAGCATATGATCCAGCAATCCCACTCCTAGGAATATATCCTAGAGAAATAAGGATCGTCACATGAATAGACATATGTACCGCCATGTTCACTGCAGCATTGTTCAAAGTAGCAAAAAAGTGGAAACAACCTAGATGCCTATCAATAAATGAATCGGTAAACAAACTATGGTACAAGCACACACTAGAGTATTACACAACAATATAGAACAATGATGAATCTGAGAAGCATCTCGTAACATGGATGAATCTGGAGGGTGTTACGCTCAGTGAAATAAGTCAGTCACAAAAGGACAAATATTGTATGGGACCACCACTATAAAAACTCATGAAAGGGGTTACACAATAAAAAGGAACAGTCTTTGATAGTTACGAGGGAGTGGAGGGCTGGGGATGGAAAAGCACTAAACAGACAATAGACAAATGGTAACTATGGTGAAGGGTAAGACAGTACACAATACTGGGGAAGCCAGCACAGCTTGTACAAGGCGAGGTCATGGAAGCTCCATAGACACATCCAGACTCCCTGAGGGACCAAACTGCTGGGCTCAGGGCTGTGAGGACCATGGTCTCAGGGAACATCTAGCTCAACTGGCATAAAATAGTTTATAAAGAAAATGTTCTACATTCTACTTTGGTGAGTAGTGTCTGGGGTCTTAAAAGCCTGTGAGCAGCCATCTAAGATACTCCACTGGTCTCACACCATCGGGAGCAAGGGAGAATGAAGAAAACTAAAGACTGAAGGGAAAGATTACTCCAAAGGACTAAAGGACCACAACTACCATGGCCTCCAGCAGACTAAGTCCAGTACAACTAAATGGTGCCCGGCTACCACCACTGACTGCTCTAATAGGGATCACAATAGAGGGTCCCAGATAGAGCTGGAGAAAAATGTAGAACAAAATTCTAACTCACAAAAATGACCAGACTTACTGGCCTGACAGAGACTGGAGAAACCCTGAGAGTATGGCCCCTGGACACACTTTTAGTCAGTAATGAAGTCACTCCCAAAGTTCACCCTTCAGTCAAAGATTAGACAGTCCCATAAAACAAAACAAGACTAAAGGGGCACACCAGCCCAGGGGCAAGGAGTAGAAGGCAGGAGGGGACAGGAAAGCTGGTAACAGGGAACTCAAGTTCGAGAAGGGAGAGTATTGACATGTCGTGAGGTTGTTAACCAATATCATAAAACAATATATGTACTAAATGTTTAATGAGAAACTAGTTCTAGTTTATTCTGTAAATCTTCATCTAAAGTACAATTAAAAATATATATATATTCTTATAAAAAAAAATCAAATGACAGATTGCTTTGGGCAAATCTGCTTTAAAAGGCCTCTTCAAAGTGTTAAAAAACAACAAAGATGTCACTTTGCTGACTAAGGTTCGCCTGACCCAAGTCATGGTGTTTTCAAACTCCTCATATGCATGTGAATGCTGGACAATGAATAAGGAACACCAGAGAAGAATTGAAGCCTTTGAATTATGGTGTTGGCAAAGAATATTGAATATACCATGGACTGCCTAAAGAATGAACAAGTCTGTCTTGGAAGAAATAAAGCCAGAGTGTTCTTTGGAAGTGAGGATGGTGAGACTTTGTCTCACATTATTTGGACATGTTGTCAGGAGGGACCATCCCTGAAGAAGGACATTATGCATGGTAAAACAGAGGGTCCGCAAAAAAGAGGAAGACCCTCAACAAGATGGATTAACACAGTGGCTGCAACAATGGGCTCAAACATAGCAACGATTGTGATGATGGTGCAGGACTGGGCAGTGTTTCATTCTGATGTACATTGTGTTGCTATGAGTTGGTACCAACTTGACAGCACTTAACAACAACAACAACAACGTACTGCTTTTGTGCTACAAAACAAAGTTGAAGACTTTCAACAAAGACTGTCTGGCCCACATAGCCTAAAATATTTACTAGCAGACCCTCACAGAAACAAAGTCGGCCAAGTCCTGTTATAGAGCTAGTAGACAATAGACAGGTGGAAAGGTGATTAGTGCCAAATGAATAGATTGGCCGGCCCTCACAAAGGAAATTGTGTACAGATTTGACCAAGTGATCAAGAAGTCTGGGGGACTTTATTCTCAAGACAAATAAGAAAATGGAATACTGAGGACTGTATGAAATTGCAGCTCAAATTTAGCATAAAACTTACTTCGTACTCTTGGGCAAGGTGGTCTTTAAAAAGAGATGATTGTAGGTATCTCAGATATGTACATATGGATTGAGGTCCCTGTCAGCTTCAGCAAGGGACATGGCCAAATCTTTCTGGGGTTTCCACTTAGTTGAGCTCACCAACCTGATGCCAACACACTTGCTGTTAGAGTCATTAGCTTTCTGCAACAAAGCAAAATGCAAACCATGGCGAACCATGGGAAGTCTCACAAGGGGGATTCAGAGAAAGTTATATATATATAGTATTTTGGGCATTGGGATTAATCATAGGATGGTTTTCAAAAGGCTTGATCTGATTTTGTAAAAGAAGGAGCTGCTGGCAAATTAGTGGTCTTACCTTTGAAATATATGTATCTCTGTGGAGTTACTGTTAGACCTGTGGGTCTGTGTTTTATCATGGAACATATGGGTCTGAATAGACTGGCTTTAAAAGGTTTGCACTTAGATAGCTTGTGCTGCATCTCATGCTTTGGTACAGTTGATCTGTTTTGTGATTTCTAATGCAGTTTTGATAGTTATGGTTTCTGTTCCAATTCTCAGTGTAAGAACTTGCACTGGAATAGCAAACACTACATTCAGGTTAGCAAAAAGAATATGCAATTTGGGATGAGTACAACTTCCATTTGTACTTTTGGTTTCTTACTTTGGTACAGCTTAGTTTATATTTTTAATGAGGTCCCCATTTCCTGTCAATAACCACTGATAGGAGAGAAGTAAACAACCAGAATGCTCCTTGGAAGCAAAGATGGCGAAGTTACATCTCACATACTTCGGACATGTTATCAGGAAGGATCAGTGCCTGGAGAAGGTCACTGAAAAAGAGGAAGACCCTCAATGAAATGGATTGACACAGCGGCTGCAACAATGGGCTCACGTATAACAGCAATTATAAGGATGGCACAGGCCTGGGAAGAGTTTCGTTCTGTTGTACAATGGGTCGCTATGAGTCGGAGACAACTCCGTGGCATCTAACAACAACAGGAGAGAAGAGTGATGTCACCAAAAGTTAAATGTTACTGCCAAGATCTCTTCTTCCTTCTTCCCTTCCAACATTTCCAGCTTCATCCCACTACCTTCTGCTTCATATCCTTTATATCCATTTTATCTCGTTTTGTTCTGCAGTGACACTGTTGTTGTTGTTGTTAGTTGCTATCAAGTTGATTTTGACACATGAGTACTCTATGGAATACAATAAAACCCACAAAAGCCAGAACCTGTGTAAGGAGGAAACCTGTCAGAGAAGGAAAACTCAAATATTTTCCACTAAAATATTACCCTATGTGTGCAGAGTAGAACAGTACTCCATAGGATTTTCAAGGTTTTCTTTTGGAAGCAGATCACCGGTCATTTCTTCCAAGGTGCCTCTGGGTGGGTTTGAACCACGAACCTTTCAGCTCTTTGTTGAGAGCTTAACCATTTGCACCATTCAGGCACTCATCCACTACCTTCTGCTTTAAACTCCAGGGAGCTTCTCTGTGTTTCCTTTAGCCTATCACCTCCAGAAGTTCAAGTCTCTCAGGGTATGTCTGATCTCTCAGATTATGGACTGTCTTCTACATACTAGCATTTCACATACCCTACTTTCTTTTTTTTTTTCCCATAGCCCTTATCGTCATTCAACATAAGGTGTATTTCACTTCTTTGTTTATGTGTCCCTGTCCCCCTGTTGCGGTAAGCAGAATTCTAAAGATGTTCCTCCATTCCTACACAAGATACCAGCTCCTCATTGTTAAATCAAATCCTAATCTAGGTACTGCTGTGCAGGGATTTTGGAGATGTAATTAAAGTTCCCAGTTAGTTGGCCCAGTTAGTTAGTTAACAGAGATTATGCCTGTGAGTGAGACTGACCTAATCACATGAGCCTTTTAAAAGCAGAGATTCCTCTGGCTGGCAGCAGAAAGAAAAGTCAGAGATAGTCTAAGCACAATAAGACTCTGATGTGCCATTGCTGGCTTTGGAGATGAAGGGAGTCATGGACCAGGACTGGAGAGGAGCCAGGAGCAGCTGAATGCTGCTGACAGCCAACAAGAAAACAAAAACTTCAGTCCTCTAAGTGGAAGAAACTGAACTCTACCAGCAACTTGAATCATCTTGGAAGAGAATTATTTTCTGGAACCATCAGCAAGAGCCTAGCCCCACAATATCTTTACTTCATCTTTGTAAGACTCTAAGCAGAAGACTAAGTCAAAACCACTCAGACTTCTAATTTACAGAACTGAAAGATAATAAATGGGCATTGTTTTAGGCTATTATGAGAGTGGGGATTTTTTTACTCCCTTTTGCTCATTTTTATATTCTTAGTGATTATGATTGTGTCTGGCATATAGGAAGCATTCCAGAGATAATCATTGTTTAGATTTGTTTTGTATTTGAAATATCACATAAGTTATTTGTTATATCCAATTAACTTGCTGTATTATCCTTTTAGAATGAAAGCTAAACACCATGAATATTAAAAAAGGATGAAGGGTTAAAACTTTAGAGAGATCGTCGAAAAATCTATAATCTCTGATAAAATTTTATTAAATTATAAAAGGCATCAATGATACACTTACAAGTGTTTAATAATTTTTTAAGATGAATTGATTACCAGACACTGAATACTTAATTTAATGCATGTTTTCGTGCACTTTATGTGGGACAAATTAATTTGCAATAGAGGCAGGAAATCTATCTCTAAGGTGATTAGTCAAGGCCAAGTCTTAATTATCTTCTTAAATAGGAAAACAACAGGCTTATAAAGATATCTACTATGGTATTCTTGACAGGTACTCTCTCTTATTTGTTAGTAACTCCACTTAAAGAAAATATTCTATGCATACATTTTAGTAAAAGAACTTTGAAATAATTATACCCATTTTTTAATACCTCTGAATTTTCCGGCACCATACATACCTTACAATCACACTGCATGGTGCTTTTATATCTATTTTATATACGAAGAAAGTGAGTCTCAAAGATGTTAGGTAACTAGCTCAAGATCAGAAAACTTGAATTGGTAAATCTAAAATTCAAGCACTGGTGACTTGCATAATTGAAACTCCA
Source organism: Dugong dugon (assembly GCA_030035585.1). Lineage (NCBI taxonomy): Eukaryota > Metazoa > Chordata > Mammalia > Sirenia > Dugongidae > Dugong > Dugong dugon. Next base: position 15,058,077 of record CM057465.1, read on the forward strand.
TGCTTGTTCTATTCTCTCACACTGTCAGATCAGTGATTGTGGGGTAGAGCTTACTTTACTCATGTGACTTAGCTTTTGTCCTTGGTTCCTGAGTGATAACTCTAAACCTTTGAATGCCCTGAGTAATTAAAGTGTCTTCTTATCTAGACCTCTAGACTACACCTGGGGGTTTGTGCTAATGTGTGAGGGCCGGCCTGACCAGAAAGACCACTGTGTGGCCTGATATCAATTGACCTCAGGGTAGGTGGGCTAAGCCAATCATTCATGACTATGTAATAAAACTAATAAAGGCTTTGGACATGGGAAGTTCTATGGGCTTCCTGCTTGGTGAAAAACATTGATGCTCAGGAGGGTAATGCATTGTTTGGGACATGAAAGTTTTGTGCTGGAAACACTCCCAGACCTTAAACTATGGGTCTCTTATTTGTATCCTTTTTTCCTACAGTAAAACTTTAATTGTAAGTAGAGAACTTTATGTGAGTTCTGTGAATCATTTCAGAAAATTATCGAACCCAAAGGAGTTGTGGGAACCAGCAGGTCAGAAGTGAGGGAGCCTAGGGGGTACTCCTGAGCTTGTGGTTGACATCTTGAAGGGGTAGCAAGAAACCCCAAATTTTTAGCCAGCAAGTCAGAAGTGAAAGTGTCATGTGGACTTCCAAACTTGAGGCTGTGGTCTGCCTGTTTGGCAGTCTGAAGGACAGTGTCCTTTTAACTTTTGAGATCTAACCCAGTTTCAGGTGGCTAGGGTCAGAGAAACAATTGCTGCATAGGCAGCTGGTATCAGAATTGAACAGAAGTGAAAAGGGGGTGTTTGTTATATCCTCATAGTTGAGTGGCATTCTGAGATTTTCACATGGACACCATAATGCTTTGGCTCATTAAATGCATCCACAATTCTCATTAGTATATATGAATATACATCTATATTTGAATATTATTACAGTGATTGTCACCAAGCTTTACTGAATATAAGTAAGACATGATCATTATTTTCCTAGAAAACCATTTTGTCTTGGGAACATTGTTAGAAGTTTTAGGATGTATAAACCTTTGGCATGATTATAACTGTCAAATACGCAAAAACAAATTTCAAAAGTGAGTTAAGTTTGATCCACAAAAGGAATAAACATACGTTAAAGTGACCAATTATCATTTAATTAGCATTTCTTTTTCTTTCTTTCTTTTAACACACATTTATTGAGAGTACATCATGCTCCGGGCATTGGGCTGAAAGCTAAATTCAACACGAGATTTGTCCTAGGTATTTTGGGAGCTTTGAGAGAGGAATTTGAGTGATGTATCGACAGAGAGTTGAGACTAAAAGATGAGCTGTTTTGGGGTGTGGTTGAATCAATTCTGACTCATGGCAACCCCATATGTCAAAGTAGAACTGCCCCATAGGGTTTCTTGGGCTATAACCTTTGAGGGAGCAGATCATCAGTTCTTTTCTCTCACAGAGTCCGAGCTGTCAACCTAAAGATGAGTGGGTGTTAGCAATAAAAGGGCAGTTTAAGGGGAGAAGGAGAGCAACAGTGTGTAAATACTCTAGGCTGAGCGAATGCAAGTGAAAAGGGCTGAAAACAAAGAAGAGCTTGGGTTTTTGAGGAGCTGAAAAAAGAATACTGTTGCTGGACAATACAGCACAGCGAAGGAGGAGGACGTGAAGAGAGTGTTGAGAATAAGATGACATTTGCCTTTTAGGTCACATGAATACAGCTGAGATCTTTGTGGTGCCACTGAAGGGAACGTGATGATGAGATTTTTTATTTGTTCATTCATTCATTCAACGATATACACTGAAGACTTGCTTTGTGTGCTTCATACAGGCCCTGACACGAGTGAGGAGCTACAGTCTGCGGTGAATCCATCTCTGTCAGGGTCCTTTCCATCATGGAGTTTATTATCTGGATTGATGGTTTTGATAGGTCATTCTGCCTGCAATATAAATAATAAATTTTAACAAGGAAAGGCCAGACGGAAGAAGCTAGAATTGGAAGCAAACAGGAATGACTGCCTAAGTGAAGGATTCAAAATCTAGTGAAAAGGAGAGCATTAGTGACAGAGACTGGGATATATTGCATGGAGAAGGCATTTAGACCCAACTTCTTTTGTAAAGTTAGGATGAGACAGAGGGCTGGTACCGTATATTCTCATCATGGTGTTTCTAGTCCCTGCCTAGTAATTTAACCTTGACTTCAAATTATCACCTTTGTCAAGTCTTTGATTCAGCATTCTTAATTTTAAAGCGTGCCCTACATCTGGTTAATCTACTAATTAATAAGAGCTAAATTTGGAGAGTTCAGGTCCTTTTTCTCAATATTTTTAAATCACTAATAAATGAAATTCACCGGACAAGGGATACCTTGACCATTTGGACTTTTTTTTTTCTCAACGTTATAGGGATATAGTCACATTCAACTGACTAACACATTGTACAGCAATGAGTGGTTAGCGAATCTCTCTCCTAAAAATATCTACTAATCTTACCAAGATTTTATAAGACGTTTTCTGTGCAAACTGATACCCCATTGCAGTAACTATTTTTCATTCATGTTCTTATACTGTGCAATTGGTTTTTGTAGAGACAACATTGCTCTATAATATTTTATATATAAATGTTGCCTTTCCGTCATGGCATTTAAAACAAAAATATTCAATAGTTGCTTGATTTTTCTCCCGTATCTTAAAAGAGAAAGTAAATGAATTCATTCTTTTTCTGTTTTCCTTAGGTTTTCAAGTTATATTGCTTTATAAAGTGCATGTTTTTTAAAAAATCCCATTACTGATTTTTGGAGAGGTAAATATATTCAACAATTTATTTAGTGATTTTATCAGTATTAACAGTAGAGTCATATTTGCAATTTGCAAAATGGTTCATCATATTCTTTATGCAAAAATATAGGCCCTTTATTGATACTCTTTCTGTTTTCAGTCTTCGTTTTCCCTGAAAAAGTTATTTGTAGATATTTGAGAGGTCCAAACTTTATATTTTGTGTCTCCCAGGAAGAAATTTTAGAAAAAAATCTATTTTTAAGTCCTTGACAATTTTTAACTTGTTCTTATAGCTAATTTCTTATTAGTCATGTGATGGCTTATTAGTACATTTGATGGACGTCTCTGGTTGTAATTGAATACATTTGCTTTACATTTTTTTTCTAAGTTCACTTGTTTTAGTTTGACTGTCTATTCTTTTATTTCAAGTGTTATACATTCATACTTCAGTAGCATTGTATTGTAAAAATGTAGAATAAGTTTAAATTTTGGGAAGAAAAGTGTAGAATTATTTCTTCAAATTATTATAGTCTTAATCTTCTTGAGCTTCTGTAAAAAATGTGAAGTGTATGAAAGAAATGTTTAATTCATCTTGGAAATTTTAGGGAAGCTCTCACTTTTAATTTGATAAACACTTCTCTTTACAAAAAAAAATCCAATTTTATTAGCTTAATCCAATTTTCTTTTTGTTCTTAGCAATATACTTAACACCACAGTTGTATAAATGGAAAATTTGGAATGAACATTCTCAATATAATCATTCATGTTGTGCATTTCATTTTATATGATATCATTCAATATTTGTAAGTCCTTAGAGCCTCAACTTATAAACAATTACTATAAAGTAATAAGCACCATCCACAACTTGTCCACCCATCTGTCATACTATAGTGGCTTGCACGTTGCTACGATGCTGGAAGCTATTTCAAATACCAGCAGGTTCACCAAGGGTGGACAGGTCTCATTGGAGCTTCCAGACTAAGACAGGCCAGAAAGAAGGACCTGGCTATCTACTTCCAAAAAAGATTGGCCAGTGAAAACTTTATGGGTAGCAGCAGAACATTATCTGATATAGTGCGGACTGGGCAAGTTTCATTCTCTCTTACATGGGGTTGCTATGAGCAAGAGCAACAATAGGCAGCATACAATAGCAAATATTTTAAATAACCAATAAAAACAAATAATTATTTAGAACTATTCCTGTTTAAGTAAGCCATCAACAAAGGTGTCTTCTTTATTGTAACTTTCATATTACCTTTAACACTTAGAGGGCAAAGTTTATGAAAAAACCCAAAGCTTTATGTTGGGAAATTTACAGATATATTTTGAATGGTGGGAAGGGAATAGATCTTTCTTCTGGGTAGTACTTTCTAAAAGAATAAAATTCATCTGTTTCTTTGGTATTATCTCTTTGATAAAATTTCCGTGGTAAAGGGTTTCTATATAATTCAGCTAGGCTTTCCTTATAATTTACAAGGAGATGCCTTATGAGTGGTATGGTTTATGTCAAAGTCAAATATTTTTCTATTACTTCTAAGACCTTTACATTTTAATTTAACAGTGTAAAAATGTATTATTTTCTCATGCAAAATTGTTTGTTTTTAATATCAAAGCACGATACATGAATTACTATTCTCCAAAGTAATTAACAACCACGGATTTCAAATTCTTTTTTTTTTTTTTCCTTATATAACCTTAAGTACCTCCTTTTGAATTCACGAAAGTGGACTATAAAATTGGCAGATAAGCAAGTTAAGAAACTAACTTTACCCTTATGTACAAGAACTGATAATGGAAAAACCGGGTTGCATTACTCCAAGATTAATATTACTATTCTGCCTATTACAGACTTTTGAACATAGAGGGCGCTGTTACACTAATGAAGATCACCATTTCAAGCAGTCTTGTTAATAGCTCCTTTTACAGGGAGGACCATCAGTTACAATGTGTTACATGACTGCTATTTATTAATCATTTTTTCTCTCAGAAAATTTTTTTTTTCCACAGCGCTTTAATGAAGTCCGTTTCACAGGCTTTCATTTGAGATAAGTAAAGCTGTGAATGTGAATAAATGAAATATTTATGGAAAACGTTAGCTCATATATTAAATACCTCACGAAATTCTTAACAATACCACGCTTAATTTTTAACACATATGATAAGATTTCACAAAATTAAGGCAACATGAGTCACTAGACGTAAAATATCAAAATGATGGAAAGATTGATAACTCCTTTGACATTCTGGAGAGGCACGTTTTGTCACATTTATGCCAGGATATGAAGACCATCGTATTTAGTCTGAGTGACACACAGTAATTCTAGCAGTACATAAAGTAACCCTAGTTAGCTGTCATGCTGATCATTCCCAGAAAAATAAATTTGTTGAAAATACTGTGATTACTAAATTGTATTTTTCTTTGTTTTTTGAATCTAGCTGCTTGAAAATACAGAGAGTATCTAATACAATAAAGGGTCATGTACCTGTGGGTTTTTAAAAAAATAATCAGAAGAGAGGTGTCAAGATCTCAGCTTGAAGTAGTCTTCTCTGCTCTCCTTGAAAGGAACCCAGGTGGCTCAGTGGTTATGTGCTTGACTGCTAACTGAAAGGTCGGTGGTTGCTCCATGGGAGAAAAAACCTGGCAATCTACTCTCATAAAGATTATAGCCTTGGAAATCCTACGGGGCAGTTCTGCCCCTTCCCATAGGGTTGCTATGAGTCAGACTTGACAGCTACAAGTTTTTTTTTAGTTTTCTTTCCGTCAAGCACTTAATATTTTACTCATTCCTAAAGGCTGACTGCATGTCTTACCATTTTCACTCCTTTGCTTTCATGTAGATGGGCCCAGTTTCTGGGAATAAGCCTTAGCATACAAAATATACTATTGGAATGATTATCACAGATAAACCTATTGGATAAAATAAACATGGGGCAAAAACAAAACAAAAACCCAAACTTTGTAAATGACACATGTAACAAGAACCTTAAGCATGTTCTTTTCTTTAGACTCTGTCGTAGTCACCTAGGGCTGCTGTAACAAATACCACAAGTGGGTTGTTTTAAAGAACAAAAATTTGTTTTCTCATAGATCTGGAGGCTAAAAGACCAAATCAGTGTCTATTACACTAATGAAGATCACCATTTCATGTCAGTTCCTTCTGTGAGCCTCTCTCTTATTTTCTGATGTCTGCCATCAGATCACTGTGTTCATTGGTGTCTGTCATCCTCCTGTGTATGCCTCTGTGTCTAAGGTTGCCCCCTCTTATCCGTGGTTTCACTTTCCATGGTTACAGTTACCCATGGTCAACTGTGGTTCAAAAATGATAAATGAGTAGACAGAGTGATGAAATCTCACCCTGCCCTGCTCTGTCATTCACGTAACTTTTATTATAGTATATTGTTATAATTATTTTATTATTAGTTATACTTGTTAATCTCCTACTGTGCCAATTTTACAAATTAAAATTTATCATAGGTATCTATGTATAGGAGCCCTGATGGTGCAGTGGTTAAGAGTCCAACTGCTTACCAAAAGGTCAGCAGTTTGAATCTACCAGCTACTCTTTAGAAACCCTATGGGGCAGTTCTATTCTGTCCTATAGGGTTGCTATGAGTTGGAATCTCCTCAATGGCAAAGGGTTTTTTTAAATGTATGTATAGGACAAATCTTCCAAGGTTTCAGGCATCCATGGTGGTCTTGGAACATATCCCCCATGGATAAGAAGGGACTACTGTATTCCAGTCTTTTTATAACTCAGAAGTGATTAGGTTTAGGATCCACTCTACACTAGTTTTACCTAATTAACATAATAAAAGAAAAACCCTATTTCCAAACAGGATCACATTTATAGGTAAGAGGGCCAGGAATTTAACAATTATTTTGGGGGAAATAATTCATACCATAACAATCCCTCTACTCTCACTTCTGCACTCTCTCCTCAAGAGAGCAAGATTTTTTCATTCAAAAAAGATGACTTCTGCAGTAATTGAGAGTGGTATATCTACTTAATGTGGTGTTATAGAGCCACCACTCATCCAACAGTTTCTCATACTGTGGTGGCTTTCATGTTGCTGTGATGCTGGAAACTATGCCACTGGTATTTTAAATATCAGCAGGGTCACTCACGGTGTACGGGTTTCAATGGAGCTTCCAGACTAAGACAAACCAGGAAGAAGAACCTGGTGGTCTACTTCTGAAAAAACTGGCCAATGAAAACCTTATGAATAGGAGCAGAACAATGTCTGATATAGTGCCAGAAGATGAGCCCCTCAGGTTGGATAGCACTCGATATATGACTGAGAAAGAGCTGCCTCCTCAACACAGAGTCAGTCTTAATGACGTGGATGGAGTCAGGCTTTACAGACCTTCATTTTTGATGTGACACAACTAAAAATGAGAAGAAACAGCTGCAAACATCCATTAATAATTGGAATGTATGAAGCAGGAATCTAGGAAATTGGAAGTCATCAAAAATGAAATGGAACACATGAAGATTGGTATCCAAGGCATTAGTGAGCTAAAATGGACTGGTATTGGCCATTTTGAATTGGACAATCATATGGTCTAATATGTCAGGAGTGACAAATTGAAGAGGAATGGCATCACATTCATTGTCAAAAAGACCATTTCAAGATCTATCCTGAAGTACAACACTGTCAGTTATAGGCTAATATCCATATGCCTACAAGGAAGACCAGTTAATATGACTATTATTCAAATTTATGCACGAAACACTAATGCCAAATATGAAGAAGTTAAAGATTTTTATCAACTTCTGCAGTCTGAAATTCATCAAACATACAATCAAGATGCACTGATAATTACTGGTGATTGGAGTGGAAAACTTGGAAACAAAGAAGAAGTATCACTAGTTGGAAAGTATGGCTCTGGTGATAGAAATGATGCTGGCGTTCACATGATAGAATTTTGCAAGATCAATGACTTATTCATTGCAAATACCTTTTTTTCAACAACATAAATGTGACTATATACATGGACCCCACCAGATAGAATACACAGAGATCAAATCAAATGGAGTAACTCAATACCATCAGTCAGAACAAGGCCAAGGGCTAACTGCAGAACAGAGCATCAATTGTTCATGTGCAATTTCAAGTCGAAGCTGAAGAAAATTAAAACAAGTCTATGAGAGCCAAAGTATGACCTTGAGTATATCCCACTTGAATTTAGAAACCATCTTATGAATAGATTTGATGCCCTGAACACTAATGACGAAAGACCAGATGAGTTGTGGAATGACATCAAGGACATCATACATGAAGAAAACAAAATATCACTAAAAAGACAGGAAAGAAAGAAAAGACAAAAATGGATATCAGAAGAGACTCTGCAACTTGCCCTTGAACATAGAATAGCTCAACAGAATGGAAGACATGATGAAGTAAAAGAGCTGAAAAGAATATTTCAAAGAGTGGTTCGAGAAGACAAAGTAAAGACCCGGAGTTAGAAAACCAAAAGGGAATAACGTACTAGGAATTTCTTAAGCTGAAAGGACTGAAGAAAAAATTCAGGCTTGAGTAGCAATATTGAAGGATTCTATGGCCAAAATATTGAACAATACAGGAAGCATCAAAGGAACACAGAAGGAGTACAGAGAGTCATTGTACCAAAAAGACTGTTTTGACATTCAATAGGTAGCATATGATCAAGAACCGATGGTATTGAAGTAAGAAGTTCGAGCTGTACTGAAGGCATTGGTGAAGAACAAGGTTCCAGGAATTGACAGAATTCCAACTGATATGTTTCAACAAATGGATGCCACATTGGAAATGCTCACTCTTCTATACTTAGAAATTTGGAAGACAACTTCCTAGCCGATCTAATGGAAGAGATCCGCATTTTTGCCCATTCCAAAGATAGGTGATTAAATAGAAGGTGGAAATTATTGAACAATATCATTAATCTCTCTCGCAAGTAAAATTTTACTGAAGATAATTCAAAAATGGTTGCAGCAGCACTTTGACAAGAAACTGTCGGAAATACAAGCTGGATTCAGAAGAGGACTTGGAAGGAGGGATATCATTGCTGATGTCAGACGGATCTTGGCTAAAAGCAGAGAAAACCAGAAAGATGTTTTCCTGTGTTTTATTGACTATGCAAAGATATTCGACTGTGTGGATCATAACAAATTATGGATAAAGTTGTGAAGAATGGGAATTACTGAACACGAAGTTGTGCTCATGAAGAACCTGTACATAGACCAACAGGCAGTTGTTCAAACAGAACAAGGAGATACTGTGTGGTTTAAAATCAGGAAAGCTGTGTATCAGGGTTGTATCCTGTCACCATACTTATTCAATCTGTATGCTGAGCAAAGAATCTGAGAAGCTGGACTATATAAAGAAGAATGCAGCATCAGGACTGGAAGAAAACTCATTAACAACCTACAATATGCAATTGACACAACCTTGCTTGCTGAAAGCAAATAGGACTTGAAGCACTTACTGAAGGAGATCAAAGACTACAGCCTTCAGTATGGATTTCAACTCAATTTAAAAAAAAAATCCTCACAATTGGACTAATACACAACATCATGATAAACGGAGAAAAGTTTGAAGTTGTCAAGGATTTTATTTTACTTGGATCCCCAATCAACACCCAAGGAAGCAGCAGGCAAGAAATCAAAGGATGCATTGTATTAGGCAAATCTGCTGCAAAAGACCTCTTTGAAGTGTTATAAAGCAAAAAGATGTCACTTTGAGGACTAAGGTGCTCCTGACCCAAGCCATAGTATTTTTAATCCCTCATATACATGTGAAAGAGGGACAATGAATAAGCAAGGCTGAAAAATTGATGCTTTTGAATGTGATGCTGGCCAAAAATATTGAATATACTGTGATCTGTCAGAAGAATGAACACATCTGTCTAGGAACAAATAGAGAAAAACTGCTCCTTAGAGCAAATTATATGAGACTTCGTCTCATATAATTTGGACATGTTATAAGGAGGTATCAGTCCCTGAAGAAGGACATCATGCTTGGTAAGGTAGAGGGTCGGGGAAAAAGAGGAAAACCCTCAACGAAAAGGATTGATACAGTGGCTGCAACAATGGTCTCAAACACAGCAACAATTGTGAGGATGGCGCGGGCCCAGGTGGTATTTCATTCTGTTGTATATAGGGTTACTGTAAGTAGCAATTGACTCAACAGCACCTAACAACAACAAACAGCATAGAGATAAGTCAATCATCATTTTGAAATGATACCAATATGGAAAATTTAAACAAGTTTTGAAATAGAATAGAAAATTGTAGAGCACTCTAGTTAGAATTATTTTAACATGTATATTGCCGGGTAGAGACTGTGCACATGGAAGTTTGAGTTGCGTCCCTCAAAAATATATATTCAGGTGCTAACCCCCAATACTTCTGAAAGTGGATTTTTTTGGAAATAGAGTCATTGCAGTTGTAATTAGTTTAATTAATATGAGGTTATACTGGAGTTGATAAGTCCTAATCCATAGTGCTATCTTATAAAAATATTCATGCATTAACCAGTGCATAAATCTTAACCTCTGTTCACATACTCTGAAAAGAAAAGATGCTACCAAAAGTAAACTTAAAAAAATTGAATTGGTGTGTTCATAGTGACTTTTAAGGGAAGGAAAGTGAAGGCTTGGTAATCATTAAACATACGCTGCAGTACTGGATCAGATCATATTGGAATATTCAGAGTCACTTCCCATCTCTGTCTGAGAGCTATACAGACATCAAAGACATCCATCTATTACCATTTGTTCCCTTCATTTCCTTTCATACTTTAATTATGATGTCTGCATACAATATCACAATGTTCTAGTACTGAGATTCATGGTACTTACGTGTCTTTTGGGGGAAGGAAGATTCTTTAATTGCCTCTTACCCCCTAGAAAGGTCGATTTTCATTACAGTTTTCTATAAACATATATATATATATATGTATTAATGGAAAATATTTTCTACTCTGACAGTTTTCTGCCTTACACAAGTTCTGGCTTTTGCAGGTTTTACTATATGTATATATATATCACATATATATATCATATATATATATGTCATAGTAATTTCAAATCACTATGCTTATCTCCAACAAATTCTTCTTCTCACTTACTACTCCTTTGAACACTCAAAGCTTCTCCCATCATAGGACATTGCCTTTCCTGTCTCATACTCTGCCTGAATTGCCAGAGGGACAGTGTCTTCATTTTATTCAAGTCTTCTCAAATGCCACCATATTGGAGAGGGTTCCACTGACCATGTGTATTAAAATAACGTCACCGCTACTACACAACTATTAGAATGGCTAAAATTCAAAACACTGACAACACAAAATGCTGGTGAGGATGTGGAGCAGCAGGAACTCTCATTCATTGCCGGTGAGAGTGCAAAACGGTACAGCCACTTTGGAAGACAGGGTGACAATTTCTTTAAAAGCTAAATATAGGCCTACAATACAATCCAGCAATTGTGTTCGTAAGTATTTACCACATAAAATCCTGCACATAAATGTTTATAGCAGCTTTATTCTTATTTGCTAAAAGTTGGAAGTAACCAAGATGTTCTTCAATAGATGAATGAATAAACAGATTGTTACATATGCATACAATGGAATATTACTTAGGAATACAAAGAAATGAGCTATCAAGCTACAAAATGACATGGAAGAACCTTAAATGCATATTGCTAAGTGAAAGAAGCCAGTCTGAGAAAGCTAAATAATGTTTGATTTCAACTATATGACATTCTGGAAGAAAGAAAACTATAGACACAGTAAACAGGCCAGTGGTTGCCAGAGGTTTCAGGTATGGGGGAGGGATGAATAGGTGGGGCAAAGACATTTTTAGGGAGGTAAACTCTTCTGTATGATACTGTAATGGTGGACACATGATGTTATGTATTTGTCCAAATCCAGAGGACTGTACAACACAAAGTGAACTTTCATATAATCTATGGACTTTAGTTAATAATAATGTTAACTATATTGATTTATCAGTTGTAAAAAGTGTCTCATATCATCAGAACTGACTTAATGGCAAGTAACAACAACAACAACAACGTATAAGACCAAATGGATGACAGCTATTCTAAAGCACAGGACAGAAGGTTGTTGGGTAGGGAGTTTAAGTTAATGGGAGTCAAACAACTAGAACAGAAATAACGAGAATGTTGCCACAATGTGAAGAATGTAAACAATGTCACTGATCATTACGTCTAGAAACCATTGAATGAGAGTGGGGTTTGCTGTGTATAATTTCACTTAAAATATTATCAAAAAAAGTATCATATCAATGCAAGATGTTAATGATAAGAGAAACAATGTACAGTGGGAAGAGGAGGTATACGGGATCTCTATACTTTCTGTACAATTTTTCTGTAAACCTAAAAGTGCTCTAAAAACACAAAGTCTGTTAAAAAACAGTATCACCATCCTCATCACTCTTTATTTCTTCATTTGTTATTTTTAACAGAACTTACCATTTGTATACATATTTAATTATGTATTTTTGTTTTCCTCTATTAGAATACAGTTTTATTGGATCATGGCCTTCATTTGTTCACTCTTGCATCACCTTTCTCTAGAATATAAGAGAAGTCAATAAATGTTAAATAGCTGAATGGATACGACTAGCAAATTTTATTTGAAGTCAAGATGAAATTTCTATGCAGACAATCTGAAACCAGGTAACTTGTAACTTGGTTAAACTAGTATCTTTTTTCAGATAACCTCAACCAAAGATAATTACTTTCAGAAGTTGCAATACCATTAATAGCACTTTTGAATATTTACAGACTATTCCTAAGGAAGAATTGAGCTGGGAATCATCAATGAATTGCAGTGCAACTGACTAGGTGAAATGTAAGTATAAAAGTAAAAATAAAAAAAAAAATCCTTAAAACTGAAGAATAATTTTATTCCTACTTAAAAGAGGATGGATAAATTAAAAAATGAAAAGATAAGGGTGAGACAGTACACAATACAGGGGAAACCAGCACAACTTGTACAAGGAAAGGTCATGGAAGCTCCATAGACACATCCAAACTCCCTGAGGGACTGAATTGCTGGGTGGAGGGCTGTGGGGACCATGGTCTCAGGGAACATCTAGCTCAACTGGCATTACACAGTTTATAAAGACAATGTTCTACATTCTACCTTGGTGAGTAGCATCTGGGGTCTTAAAAGCCTGTGAGCAGCCATCAAAGATACTCCACTGGTCTCATCCCTTCGGGAGCAAGGGAGAATGGAGAGAACAGGATACAAGGGAAAGATTAGTCTGAAGGACTAATGGTCCACAGCTACCAAGGCCTCCACCGGACTGAGTCCAGTACAGCTAGATGGTGCCCAGCTACCACCACTGACTGCTCTGACCAGGATCACAACAGAGGGTTCTGGACAGAGCTGGAGAAGGATGTAGAACAAAATTATAACTCACAAAAAAAAAAAAGACCAGATTTACTGGCCTAAAGGAGACTGGAGAAACCTTGAGAGTATGGCCCCCAGACACCCTTTTAGCTCAGTGGTGAAGTCATCTCTGAGGTTCACTGTTCAGCTGGGGAGTGGACAGCCCCATAAAACCAAATGGGGCTAATGAGGCACAGCAGTCCAGGGACAAGGGCCAGAAGGCAGAAGGGGACAGGAAAGCTGGTGTTAGGGAACCCAAGGTTGAGTAAGGATAGTGTTGATGTGTTGTGAGGTTGTTAACCATTGTCATAGGGCAACATGTGTACTAACTGTTAAATGAGAAACTATTTTGTTCTGTAAGCCTTCATCTAAAGTGAGAATAGTAGCACAATTGGAAGAGCATAGTTGATGTCACTGAAATGTATATGTAGAAATTTCTGAAATGGTGTGTCTTTGGGTATGTATATTTTCACCAAAAAAAAAAAAAAAAAAAGGTCGAGAAGGGAGAGGGTTGACATGTTGTGGGGTTGTCAACCAATGTCATAATACAATATGTGTACTACTGTTTCATGAGAAACTATTTGTTCTGTAAGCCTTCACCTGAAGTACAATTAAAAAAAAATAATAATAATAAAAACAAAAGAAAAGGAAAATGGCATTTTTGCCTGTCTTAAATATTAATCTAAGTATGTTTCTGATTATTTTATGACCAGACATTTCCTGAGTTGAAAGACAAGATAATTATATTTTGGCTTGTTCTACTACGATAAGATTTCTCATTTTGTCTTCCAGTTAAATTGTGTGCAGTAGACAAATGAACCAAAAAAATGCTAATGCCCAAAGGGCAGCCCCTAAATATTCATATTTTATTGTATTTGTTTACTGTAAAAAACATAGTGTATCTCTCTGAAGGAACACGTCATAAATAGAAAAGCTTTTGAAACCATTCTCTTAAACTAAAGAGCCCTCTTGACTTTCTGTAAGAAATAATAACATCATAATCATAGAATCTCAAGTATAAAAACACAATTACAGACGCTATTTCATTGATTCACAGCCCTCTCAACTCCAAATAGGGCTTCTGTTTCTTAGTGTATTCCTGTTCTTCCATTCCTTTGTAGAATTCCCGTTGCAATCACTAAAGCACTCTTCAGAGCTTGATGTTTTAAATAATTGAACAACTTTTAATGGTAAATGAAAATAAAGATAATCTCAAATCAGTTAATCCTGAGAAATGCATTCGTAGACTGTGTCAGGAGAGTCGATCTCTGAAGAGAAGTGATCTTTGAAAAGACAGGATACTACTCTTGAAGAGATTGACTTTGGACCCAGAATCACCATATTCAAACCTCGTCTCTACTACTTACTAACTGTGTGGCTTTTAGCAAGTTATTTAAATGCTCTGTCTTGATCTTCTTATAATAAGTCAGGGAATAATAATAATATCCAGACCACAGCATTGTTTTAAGGATTAACTGAGTTGTACTTAGAACATCTGACCCATTATAAGCATATACAAGTCTTTTCTATAGCTGTTATTATGTTATTGTTTTTATGGGATTTGACCATTATTGTGTGATTATGAAGTTATTTTGATTATTTATAGACCCCTGGGTAGTGCGAAAGGAGCCCTGGTTTTTACAGCGGTTAAACTATTTGGCTGCTAATCGAAATGTTGGCAGTTTGAACTCACCAGCTGCTTCGTGAGTAAAAGATGTAGCATTTTGCTTCCATAAAGATTACAGCCTTGGAAACCCTATGGGTCAGTTCTACTCTGTCCTATAGGGTGCTGTGAGTCAGAATCAACTGAATAGCAATTGGTTTGGTGGCACAAACGGTTTGTGCCCAACTATTGACCTAAACATTGACAGTTCAAATCCACCCAGTGGCACTGCAAAAGAAAGATCTAGCTATCTGCTTCTGTAAAGACTACAACCAAGAAATCCCTATGGAGCAGTTCTACTCTATAACATATGAGGTCTCTATGAGTCAGAACTGACTCAGTGGCAACAGCTTTTTTGATTGTTTATAGTAGCCAGTTCAATTGAAATATTTCTGTATAATGGTTAGCAGATTCCTTAAAATAAACTTCTTACGTGAACATCACTAAGAGTTCATTTTTAAAGGTCATTGGTCTAGGAGTCATGAGTTATCTATACTTTTTTGGTGCTTTGATGAGACACCCTGACCTTCTCTAACTGCTTCTCAACATAATTCCCATGGTAACAGTCACATGAACGCCATCAATATTTACTAACCATACTTCATGCCTAATATTGAGAGAAGTGCTGGGGATGGAGTGGCAGGGAACATAAATAATGCTTATGACATAGCCATTGTTTAGGATATAATTTATTTTTCAGACGTCAGGTGTAAGTTAATTCAGTTAACGTGCTTAATGGTATATTATGTGATAATTATTCTCACTAATGAATTTTTAAGTATCTTACTAAAACTAAGGAACTACCCATGAAACTTAGTAAGCGGCCTACTTGGGGTAAACCACCAGTTTACATGCATTTCTGTGGGGAAATACTATGTTTCATCTGAATTTTAATCAATGACTTGATATTCATGCTGCAGTACATGACTCTGCTGCAGACAATAGAAAGGGGTTGGTATGAGTGAGATTTACCTCATTTATATTAGTCTTTCACAATATTTTATACTCTTAACTCTCTACCCTACCTCTCTGTCTCCCTCTTATAACTGCACGTGCACACATGCACATGCTCACAATCATGTGATGTAATACGTTATGAACAAAGATGAACCATGGAAAAAGTACGAGGTTAGAAAAATTCAGTACTCTGTAATTGTACTCAAACATGAGGCATATTCAGTGTTTATTCTGGGACTTGCTGTGAATTATCTACAGTAGGTATGTACTCAGGTGGTATTTATTAACAACTTTTCCCCTTATTTTACATGCTATTATGCTTTGCAAATTGGTGTCATATTGTCGGCACTTTTTCTTTGAATATTAGAACAAGAGTTAAAATTGTACTATGCCTTTGCTACTCTGTTATAGAATGTTTAACATTTTTGGTACACTGAGAAAAATATGGTTCATAACCAATAAACAATCTGCTGCAAATATTTTAAGATGAATCTTCCTGGAGCACTACATTTGCTTCACTTGTTGGAATCCCATTGGTCAGTATGCACCCTCAGGTCTTGTTCTGGTAACGTGTCTGGCTTTCACAGGTAGATTAGATGACTCAGCTCTTTACTTAGCAGTTGCACTACCCCAGGGTTTTCTCTCAGGTCTCTTCTAGTATATTTTTAGCAATAGAAAATAAAGGCAAAACAATTGGAGGCAAATCCAGAAAAGCTAAAGCTAAACATGCTATAAGGAGCTTACATATCACATTCGTATTTTTCAAGTTTATTTCTGTAATAGAATATATGCATCTACAGGACAGGCATAGAGTTAAGCTATATACTTACGGTGACAGCATGTTTATAACCATTTGAAGTGGTGCAAATGGTTAATGTGCCCTGCTGCTAACTGAAAGGTTGGGAGTTCAAATCCACTCAGAGGCTATTCAGAAGAAAGGCCTGGCAATCTACTTCTAAAAAGAAAAATCAGCCTTTGGAAAAGAACCCGATGGAGTACAGTTCTACTCTGACATACATGGGGTCGCCATGAATCATAATTGAATGCAACTGATTTTACTAATTTTATAAAATTTTGTTAAGGGATATTGTTAAGGCCTTAAATGTTAGAAGAATACAAGGATTTATGTCTGACTGCCAAGACTGTTCAAATATAATCAGGTTGTATAGTTGAGAATTAGACGTGGAAGAAGTACCTCATTAAAAAACTCATTAAAATAATTATTTTTGAATTAATCAGAATCCTTAGTTATAAGCAATAAAAATGAAACATTGCTGAAGTAAGCCAAAAATAATATATTAAAAGATCATTGGTAGCAGAGAGAATCACTGAGGAGCCTGGTGGATGAGGCTCAGAAGGCATAAGGACAGATGACATTCAATATCAATACACAAACAAGTTGAGCTGCTCTGCCAGGGCTGAGGACTAAGATACTACAGCTTGCAACCTGGCTTTCCCATTTCTGGAGGCTACCACTGTCACTGATACAGCTTCTATTGCCCTTGAAAATTGAGTGATGCTGCCCGTGCTCCAGCCAGAAATATCTTCCCATAGTAACTTTATCTTGGGCCATTAGCTGCAGATTCATTTGGATGTGTTTCACTGAGTCTAAGTCTGTACTCCAGCAGCAAGAGAGACTGGGAAATAAGCATTTAACATTTTCAACTTTCAAGTAGTAGTATAGGTGCTATTACCCCCAGTATGGTAAAGAGATGTGGGAGCTAGTCTAAAAGATGCCCCTCTCTTCTAATGAGCCACTTATATTTTAGTATTTGGTGGTAGTATCCTCCCCTTGAATTTGGGTAGACCTATAACTCAATCTTGATTAATAGGATGTGGTGGAGGTGAAGTTAAAAAAAGAAAAAAAAAAAAAAAACCTCCTTATAGCTACTACGTGGGTCTTTTGGAACGTTAAGTCTTCAGTTACTCATGTTGGAACGTAGCCACCACAGTGTGAGATCATCCCAAGATATATGGAAAAGTCGTTTGTAAATGATCTGACAGCCACAGCCGAGCTGACAGTGTTGACTGTTAGCCGTGTGAATGAGCCATCATGGACAGCCAGCTGACATATGTGTGTGTCTCCTTGAGGGACCATAAGTGAGATCCACCCAACTGAGCCCAGAAAGCTCATGGACTCCACAAAACAATGGTACGCCAAAATAAGTTTTAAGTGGCTATATTTTTAGATCGTTAGTTATATAGTAATTGCTTCATCTTTCACAATAAAAAGAGGGCTCCCCAAATGTAGAAAATGTTTTCAGATTCTGGGAAGGAGAGGAGGAGCTGGAGAGAGGGAAAGGAAGAGGTAAGAGCAGGAAGAAGGGAAGAGAAAGAAAGGAAAGGAAGAAAGGAGGAGAGGAGGGAAGAGAGAGGAAGGGAGAAAACTGAAGGGGAGGGAAGAGGAGAGGAGAAGGGGAGAGGGGAGGGGAGGGAAGAGGAGAAGAGAAGGGAAGAGGGGAGGGGAGAGGAGAGGAGAAGGGGAGAGGGGAGGGGAGAGGAGGGGAGGGAAGAGGAGAGGAGAAGGGGAGAGAGGAGGGGAGAGGAGGGGAGGGAGAAGGGGAGAGGGGAGGGGAGAGGAGGGGAGGGAAGAGGAGAGGAGAAGGGGAGAGAGGAGGGGAGAGGAGGGGAGAGAGGAGGGGAGAGGAGGGGAGGGAGGAGGGGAGAGGAGGGGAGGAAGGAGGAGAGGAGAAGGGGAGAGGGGAGGGGAGAGGAGGGGAGGGAAGAGGAGAGGAGAAGGGGGGAGGGGAGGGGAGAGGAGGGGAGGGAAGAGGAGAGGAGAAGGGGAGAGGGGAGGGGAGAGGAGGGGAGGGAAGAGGAGAGGAGAAGGGGAGAGGGGAGGGGAGAGGAGGGGAGGGAGGAGGAGAGAAGAAGGGGATAGGGGAAGGGAGAGGAGGGGAGGGAAGAGGAGAGGTGAAGGGGAGAGGGGAGGGGAGAGGAGGGGAGGGAAGAGGAGAGGAGAAGGGGAGAGGGGAGGGGAGAGGAGGGGAGGGAGGAGGAGAGGAGAAGGGGAGAGGGGAGGGGAGAGGAGGGGAGGGAAGGGAAGACATAAAGATAAATAATCATGACAATCACACCTGCTCCCTATTTCATTCATCCCGTAAAACAGATATAACTTATAAAACGTTAACATTTGTTCAGTGGCAGTGGCTGTATGAGAGATACACACTCAGAGTTCCTTTTTGTATTGACCGCTCAAAAATCAGAACAATTCTATGACGTATGCAACTATCTCTTACATTTTTTTTTTTAAGTTTCAGAGAGGATAAATAATTTGCCTAAATGTGCACAGCTAATGGTTTCCGAAGGCAAGTTCTTGACTCAAGTCTTTCTGAATCCAAACGCAAACCTTAAAAGCTTAATTTCACTAGATTGCAAACTTCGCCTTTTTTTTTTTTTTTAATTTGGTAGCCTGAAACTGGTTCAGTAAAGATTTCTAACTTAAATTAATTCAAAAGAAAATATGTAACACACATAAGTTCAGAATTGATTGTTTCCAATTGTCCATGTGACTTTGAGAAGGCAACAGTAATACCTAGTGACCTGTAATACCAATTATGTGTCTGGTTTCACGAACAAAGCATCTGCTGAAGGTCTCTATACCAAATTATTTACTTTGAAATATGCTTGACTAATTAGGGCTTCTGTCAATAGATGCCTTTGGAGCCATTCTGGAGACATAGAAACCACCCACATATTCATAGGCTGTGCCCACCAACTTAACAATTTAGATATAAACAGAACAATGAATTGTGAGGTAAGGGCAGAGAGGCAAGGTTGCTCATACCCATTATTTCTTTAGAAAAAATAAGAAGTATAGCAGAAGAACTCTTTCATTTTTAGCTGGCATGTCAAATTGAATGGTTTATGGGGGGTCACACAATGAGATTCTTACTAAAATAAATTAGTCTATTTGTAATAAATCTTTGTTTTGACACTTCTGCTAGCCAGTTGTTCTAATAGGACAGTTGTAACAATGAACATGTACAAGCACATTGTTTCTTAACGGCATGCTACAGTCGAATCAGAACAGGCATCTATCAGCCTGTATTAAAGCTGAATGGCAATTAAATAAGCGCTGACATATTTTTCAATTTGTCTTCTCAAATTACTCAGATAAACTGTTCATTAAAACTATGAGAGTCAGAAAGAGTGCAAAAATAAAGATTCAAGGATATTAATATTTACAAAACTTATGTGGAGAGTTAATAAAAGACCTTATACTTAAAAGAAAGTGTGAAATTTTATAAATATTTTTAAACTTGCTTAACATTTACTTTCATATTAAATGTGTATTTTTGAAATAAAACTAAAAGTTGATATTTTCCAAAAGGAAAGAATAAATCTTCAATCCTAATTTAGTAAGGGATATATCCAAACCTGTTGCCATCCAGTAGATTCTGACTCAGCAACCACAGAGGCGTATAGAACTGCCCCACAGGATTTCCAAAGTTATAATCTATTCTGGAAAAGACTGCCACATCTTTCTCCCGTGGAGTGGCTGGTGGGTTTGAGCCACTGACCTTTTAGTGAGCTGAGCTTTTAACCACTGTGTCTTCAGGGCTCCTAAAAGGGATATAGAACTGTTGCCATCGAGTTGATTCCAACTCATAGTCACCCTGTAGGACAGGGTAGAACTACACCATTGGGCTTCCAAGGAGCAGCTGGTAGATTCAAACTGCTGAGCTTTTGGTTAGCAACTGAGCTCTCAACCACTACGCCACCAGGGCTCCTCAAGGGATATATGTTGTTGTTAGGTGCTGTTGAGTCAGTTCCGACTCACAGAAACCCTATGTACCACAGAACGAAACACTGCTAGGTCCTGTGCCACGCACACAATTGTTATGCTTGAGTCCATTGTTGCAGCCACTGTGTCAATCCATATCATTGAGGTTCTTCCTCTTTTTCACTGACCATGTACTTTACCAAGCATGGTGTCCTTTTCCAGGAACTGATCCCTCCTGACATGTCCAAAGTATGTAAGACACAGTCTCGTCATCTTTGCTTCTAAAGAGCATTGTGGTGGTACTTTTTCCAAGAAAGATTTGTTCTTGCAGTTGGCAGTCCGTGGTATATTCGCTATTCTTTGCCAACACCACAATTCAAAGGCGTCAATTCTTCTTCGATCTTCCCTATTCACTGTCAAGCTTTCTTTACCATGCAAAAAATGCAACTGAAAATACCACGACTTGGTTCAGGTGCATCTTAGTCTTCAAGGTGACGTCTTCGCTTTTCAACATTTTAAAGAAGTCTTTTGCTGCAGATTTGCCGAATGCCATGTGTCCTTTGATTTTTTGCCTGCTGCTTCCATGGGTGTTGATTGTAGATCCAAGTAAAATGAAATCCTTGACATCTTCAATATAATCTCCATTTATCATGATGTAGCTTATTGGTCCAGTTGTGAGGATTTTGTTTTCTTTATGTTGAGGTGTAATCCATACGGAAGGCTGTGGTCTTTGATCTTCATCAGGGAGTGCTTCAAGTCCTCTTCACTTTCAGCAAGGAAGGTTGTGTCATCTGCATAACAAAGGTTGTTAATGAGTCTTCCTCCATTCCTGGTGCTCCAGTCTTCTTCATATAGTCCAGCTTCTCTAATTATTTGCTCAGCATACAGACTGAATAGGTATTGTGAAAGGATACAACTCTGATGCACATCTTTCCTGACTTTAAACCATGCAATATCCCCTTGTTCTGTTAGAACAAGTACCTCTTGATCTATGTACAGATTTCTCATGAGCACAATTAAACGTTCTGAAATTCCCATTCTTCGCAATGTCATCCATAATTTGTTAGGATTCACACAGTCGAATGCCTTGGCATAGTCAATAAAACACAGGTAGACATCTTCCTGGTATACTCTGTTTCAGCCAGGCCAGGATTCATCTGACATCAGCAATGATATCCCTGGTACCATGTCCTCTTCTGAAGCTGGCTTGAATTTCTGGCAGTTCCCTATCGATGTACTGCTGCAGCTGCTTTTGAGTGATCTTCAGCAAAATTTAACTTTCGTGTGGTACTAATGATATTGTTTCATAATTTCCTCATTCAGTTGGATCACTTTTCTTGGGAATAGGCATAAATGTGGATCTCTTTCAGTCTGTTGGCCAGGTAGCTGTCTTCCAAATTTCTTGGCATAGAAGAGTGAGCACTTCCAGTGCTGCATCTGTTTGTTGATACATCTCAATTGATAGTTCGTCAGTTTCCGGGACCTTGTTTTTCACCAATGCCTTCAGTACAGCTTGGACTTCTTCCTTCATTACCTTCAGTTCCTGATCATATGCTACCTTTTGAAACGGTTGAAAGCTGAACAATTCGTTTTGGCATGATGACTCTCTGTATTCCTTCCATCTTTTTTTTTTTTTTTTTTTTGTTGTAATTGTACTTCAGGTGAAGGCTTACAGAACAAATAGTTTCTCATGAAACAGTAGTACACATATTGTTTTATGACATTGGTTAACAACCCCACAACATGTCAACCCTCTCCCTTCTCGACCTTTTTATTTTGGTGGAAATATACATAGCCAAAGACACACCATTTCAAAAATTTCTACATGCACAGTTCAGTGACATCGACTACGCTCTTCCAATTGTGCTGCTATTCTCACTTTAGATGAAAGCTTATAGAACAAAACAGTTTCTCATTTAACAGTTAGTACACATGTTGCCCTATGACAATGGTTAACAACCTCACAACACATCAACACTATCCTTACTCAACCTTGGGTTCCCTATCACCAGCTTTCCTGTCCCCTTCTGCCTTCTGGCCCTTGTCCCTGGACTGCTGTGCCTCATTAGTCCCATTTGGTTTTATGGGGCTGTCCACTCCCCAGCTGAATGGTGAACCTCGGAAATTACTCCACCACTGAGCTAAAAGGGTGTCTGGGGGCCATACTCTCGGGGTTTCTCCAGTCTCCTTTAGGCCAGTAAATCTGGTGGGTTTTTTTTTGTGAGTTAGAATTTTGTTCTACATCCTTCTCTAGCTCTGTCCAGAACCCTCAGCTGTGATCCTGATCAGAGCAGTCAGTGGTCCTTCCATCTTTTTTTTTTTGATGCTTCCTGCATCATTTAAAATTTCCTCAAAGAATCCTTCACTATTGTAACTTGAGGCTGGAATTTTTTCTTCAGTTTTTCTGCTTGAGAAATGCCAAGTGTGTTCTTCCTTTTCAGTTTTCTATCTTCAGCTCTTTGCACATGTCATTACAGTACTCTACTTTGTCTTCACGAGCCACCCTTTGAAATCTTCTGTTCACCTCTTTTACTTCATCATTTGTTCCTTTTGTTTTAGCTACTTGATGTTCAACAGCAAGTTTCAGAGTCTCCTCTGACATCCATTTTTGTCTTTTCTTTCTTTCCTGTCTTTTAAATAACCTCTTGCTTTCTTCCCATATGATGTCCTTGATGTCATTCCACAACTCTTCTGTTATTCAGTCATTAGTGTTCAACGCTTCAAATCTATTCTTGAGATGGTCTCTAAACTCAGGTGGGATACTCTCAAGGTCATACTTTGGCTCTCGTGGACTTGTTCCAATTTTATTCAGTTTCAGCTTGAACTTGTATATGAGTAATTGATGATCTGTTCTGCAGTTGGCCTCTGCCCTTGTTCTGATTGATGATATTGAGCTTTTCTGTCGTCTCTTTCCACAGATGTAGTCAATTTGATTCTTGTGTATTTCATCTGGGGAGGCAAGTGTATAGTTGCTGTTTACGTTGGTGAAAAAAGGCATTTGCAATGAAGACGTCGTTATTCTTGCAAAATTGTATCATGTGATCTCCAGCATCGTTTTTATCACCAAGGCCATATTTTCCAACTACCGATCTTTCTTTGTTTCCAATTACCTATTCCAATAGCCGATAATTACCAATGCATCCTGATTGCATGTTCGATCAATTTCAGACTGCAGAAGCTGGTAAAAATTTTCAGTTTCTTCATCTGTGGCCTTAGTGGTTGGTGTGTAAATTTGAATAATAATCGTATTAAGGGATCTTCCTTTTAGGGGTGTGGATATTATCCTATCACTGACAGCATTGTACTTCAGGATGGATCTTGAAATGTTCTTTTTGACAATGAATGCAACACCTTTCCTCTTCAAATTGTCATTCCTGGCATAGTAGACCATGTGATTGTCCAATTCAAAATGGCCAACACCAGTCCATTTCAGCTCACTAATGCCTAAGATATTGATCTTTATGCATTCTATTTCATTTTTGATGATTTCCAATTTTCCTAGATTCATACTTTGTACATTCCACATTCTGATTATAAATGAATGTTTGCAGCTCTTTCTTCTCATTTTGAGTCATGCCACATCAGGAAATGAAGGTCCCGAAAGCTTGGCTCCATCCACATCATTAATGTCGACTCTACTTTGAGAAGGCAGCTCTTCTCCAGTTGTCTTCTTAGTGCCTTCCAACCTGGGGGGCTCATCTTCTGGAACTATACCAGACAATGTTCCACTGCTATTCATAAGGTTTTCACTGGCTAATTCTTTTCAAAAGTAGACTGCTGGGTCCTTCTTCCTAGTCTGTCTTAGTCTTGAAGCTCAGCTGAAACCTGTCCACCATGAGTGATCTTTCTCTTATCTGAATACTGGTGGCATAGCTTCCAGCATCACAGCAACGCACAAACCCCTACGGTATGACAAACTAACAGACACACAGGGGCAAAGGATATACAGTGACTATAAATTAAATCAAAATGATCGATTAGTGAAGTTTATTGTAACATTATTCTGGAGAAGAACTTTGATATTGGCACAAAAAGTGCACTTTCTCCCATCTTGAAAACAACACCAATCACTGCTCTACTTGTCTTTGATTAGCACCACTTCTTGAAACACTTTCTTCATTTGGAACACCACTTACCGCACTTGTTGTTCCTCAACAGTCTTATTTGTTATTTTATCTTCATCTCCATTACTGCTGGTTTCTTTCCCTCAGATTGACTCTGGAACTCCTCTGCCACTCACTACCCCTGAAACTCATAAAGGCTGACTAGAACTGTGCTGTCTTCCTCCATGTACATTATTTGACAGAAAAGTCAGTCAACCCAGGGGAAAATGAGCTCAAAAAACAAAATTACAAGGCATTTTCAGGGTGTCTGTATTTAAAAAGAAAATAAAAAATGCATGCTGTTTGTTTTAGGTGCCGTTGAGTCAGTTCCAACTCATAGGGACCCTATATACAACAGAATGAAACACTGCCCAGTTCTGTGCCATCCTCACAATCCTTGTTATGCTTGAGCCCATTGTTGCAGCCACTGTGTCAATCCATATCATTGAGGGTCTTCCTTTTTTTTTTTTTTTTGCTAACCCTCTGCTATACCAAGCATGGTGTCCTTCTCCAGGGATTGATTCCTCCTGAGAATGTGTCCAAAGTATTTAAGATGTAGTCTTGCCATCCTTGCTTCTAAGGAGCATTCTTACTGTACTTCTAAGACAGATTTCTTCATTCTTTTGGCAGTCCATGGTATATTCAATATTCTTTGCCAACACCACAATTTAAAGGCATCAGTTCTTTATATTTGGTCTTCTTTATTCATCATCAAGTACATTAAAAATTGCATCAGAATGAACTGGAGGACATTATGCTGAGTGAAATAAGTCAATCACATAAGGACAAATATTGTATAAGACCGCTACTGTAAAAACTTATGAAGAAGTTTACACACAGAAAAACAATCTTTGTTGGTTACAAGGGAGGGGAGAGGTGGGGGGGAATATTAAATGGACAATAGATAAGTGTGACTGTGGTGAAGGGTGAGACACTACACAATACCGGGAAAGCCAGCACAACTTGTACAAGGAAAGGTTATGGAAGCTCCATAGACACATCCAAACTCCCTGAGGGACTGAATTGCTGGGTGGAGAGCTGTGGGGACCATGGTCTAGGGGAACATCTAGCTCAATTGGCATAACACAGTTTATAAAGACAATTTCTATATTCCAACTTAGTGAGTAGCCTCTGGGGTCTTAAAAGCCTGTGAGCAGCCATCTAAGATACTCCACTTGTCTCACCCCTTCGGCAGCAAGGGAGAACAAAGAAAACAAGATACAAGGGAAAGATTATTCCAAAGGACTAATGGACCACAACTACCACGGCTTCCACCAGTCTGAGGCCAGCACAACTAGATGGTGCCCCACTACCACCTCTGACTGCTCTCACAGAGATCACAACAGAGGGTCCTGACGGAGCTGGATAAAAAAGTAGAACAATATTCTAACTCACACACACACACACAAAAAACAGACTTACTGGCCTGAGAGACTGGAGAAATCCCAAGTGCATGGCCCCTGGACACACTTTTAGCTCAGTAATGAAGTCACTCCTGAGGTTCACCCTTCTGAGACTAAATGGGCACACCAACCCAGGGGCAAGAACAGGAAGGCAGGAGGGGACAGGAAAGCTAGTATGGGGAGCCCAAGGTCCAAAATGGGAGAGTGTTGACATGTGGGATTCTCAACCAATGTCACAAAGTAGTAAGTGTATTAATTTTTTAATGAGAAATGAGTTTACTCTGTAAACCTTCATCTAAAGTACAATAAATCAGTAAATGAAAGGTATACTAAATATGTTCTTGATTATATAAGGCTTCAGAAAATTTGATACTCCAAAACTACATTGAACAGAGTTGTATATGAAGTATTTAAATAATAGTAGACACATATTCTGGAGTTGATGTAAGAGATACCTGAAGAAAAGATAATCAGATAACTTAGTAAATTTTGTTGCTGCCTTAAATGTATATGTTTATTTCTATTTGTTTAAATCTAAATCTATTTGTCTCATAATCATCATCTATCTAATCTATCGATCTATCCATATAAATGTACATGCAAAATAACCCACTAAGAAATTTATATAATATAATGAAATGTAATGTAATATATAATATCAACATAATAACATTATAAGGAAAGGGAAAGAGCAAGAATATCATTATGTTCTTATACCAAAGATAAAGATATCAATTTTTTAAATTAAGTAAAGATTAAAAGTAATATAAAATGTAGGAAAAAAGGGTACAATAAATTATATTATTGAATCAGATCTAAATATATTGATATTCACGATTAATAGAAATAGACTAAACTTGCCCATTAAAAGACAAGGATGACAAATTGAATAATAAATGATTGGAGAATCCCAGGACTCTTCTTTTTTCTGTCTATACTCGCTCCTACCTGATGTTCTTTAGCCTAGTGGCATTAAATGTTATCTACATTAAAAACCCTTCCCATATTTATATTGCCAACCTGGGCTTCTTTCTAAAAATAAAGATTCACATATCCAATTGCCTGCTCAAAAATTTAAAAAAATTTACATGATCCATTATTTGAAAGAGATAATGGATTTATAACAGGGAGGTGGATAGTGAAGGTTTATGAGGAAGTGTCATTTGCAGAGAGGTTTAAAGAATGATTACAAAGGAAAAGTTGAAGTAGGGCTGGGGCAGAGGGCTATCAGTGTAAATGGAACACTCCAGCAGGCTCAGATGAAAAGGAACCTGGCACTTTTGAGGAACTGAAAGGCCATTGTGGCCAGAGCTTAGAACACATCGAGAAAGTGTTGCAAATAAGGGCCTGTAGATGCGTAGGATAGGATCCTCCAGAGCCTTTTAAACATTTTGACCTATATCCTACTTAACAATGGGAAATCATTAAGCAAGGTAAATAAATGATCAGATTTTTATTCAAAAAAGTTCTTTAAGAAAATAAATGGAGACTTCTGGGTAACATGGTGCTATAGACAGAAGTACCATGCTGTCCCTCCACAGCAAAGACCCAAAAAATGAAGTCAAACAGAGACAAACATCAATCCTGGTACCCTAAGCATCAAATGAAGACATAAAGAACTTAGCCAATCATCGAATGGAATAAGAAACTGACAGAAAACAGACAGCTAGTCGAAATAGGTGCAGAGGTCCCCTATCAGATAACGCAGCACGGATTGGCCATGTTGGACACCTGTTGGAGATGGGCGGACAGGGAGTATGGGAAAGCAGCTTCACAGAGATCCCAGCAGGAGACAGAACAACTGGTAATTAGTGACATATGCTTTCCCACCCCCTGCCCTTCTTAACTCCATCCAGGCTCTTCTACTTCCTGTGGCCACAGTCCCTTGGCTGAGAAGCACAAGCTTCACCCCTGAGCCACTTGGATTCCACCTGCCCAAACTGGCTGGCTCCCTGCATGCCATTTGTTTGTTGATGGTGTTGTTTTTTTTCTGCATCTTCTGGTTTCTTTCATACCTCTCACCACCTCCCTCTCCTTTCACTCAAATAGCTGGCACTGTGTGCCATCTTTGCTTCTTCTTGAAAGGCTGTGAAATGCCGCTCAACTGTGGAACTGCTTCCTAGCCTACACTGCCACCCTGGTGGGATCCCCAGGGTTTTCTTTGTTTGTTTTGATTTGTTTGGTTTTGTTTTGCTTGTTTGTTTTCTTTTCATTTTCTTGGCTTCTGACCCCTTTCTAGCATGGCTGTACTGCGTGAGTTGGGAGCTACTTCCCCATTCTGCTCAGCAGCAAGATGGGATCCCTGGGGGGTCATTTCTTATTTGTTTTCTCTTTTTTTACCTTTTTGTCTTTCTTCATTTCTCAGTTTCCATTTATGTTCTCTTTCTGTCTCCTGAATACCTGGTGCTGTGTGACATCTCTGCCACTTCTTGCCAGGCTGTACTGGTAGCTACTTCCCCAGTCTTCACAGCCACACCATGGTATCACAGGGGGCTTTTTTTTTCTTTTTGTAATTTTTATTTATTCATTTATTTTCTTTTACCCTTTTCTTTTCTTTTTTTTCCCATCAATTTCTCAGTTTCTCATCTCTACACTCCAATGGCAAGCTCCCTTAGCACTCTTTTTTTTGTTTGCTTGTTTTTGGCTCCTGTTCCTCTCTCCTCTTTCACATACCCATCTTAGCTCCACACATCACAATCTCCTCACTCCTTCCTGCCTACCTGCACTGTGTGCTGAACATCACACCCATGAGCAACACAGGCACAGCCAACCAGAACCTGTCCTGCACTGATTCCCGGCCTGCCCTGTCAGTCCTAGGACATGCCACAAACAACCCATCCCAGCAACTCTCTTTCAGCTGGACCTGACCTGCTGCACCATAGCTGAGAGACTGACCCTGCCCATTGGACAAGGAGGTGAAAAGTAACATGCCTACAGATGAACAAACAACAAAGAACACACAACCCATTTTCTCAGACATAACCAAATAAAACACAAAAAAGGATGAAACAAATAAATCTACAATCAATAAACTAGGAAAATAACTGATGAATGTCATTAAGACCAGGGACAATATCAAAACATATATATATTTAAAAAAAAAAAAAGGACAGGATGCTTCCAGTAGACATCCAAAATAAAAAACCAAATGACCTTCCAGTAGAAGAAAAGGCATTAGAACTACCTGATAGGGAATTAAAATCTCTACTATTCAGAGCTATCCAAGAGTTGAAGCAAAAAGCAGACGAAAATGAGGGAAAAATAGACAAATTCATGGAAAAGCCAGACAAATTCATGGAAAATGCAGACGAAAAAAAATGGAAGAATTCAGGAAAATAATACAAGAACAAAATGTCAAAATAAATTCACAAGTAGAAATCATACAAAAACAACAATTAGAAATCCAAAAGATAAACAACAAGATTTCAGAAACAAACAGCATCATAGAGAGCTGAGGAGTAGGTTTGAAACGATGGAAGACAGGATCAGTGAAATTGAAGCCAAACACTCGGATACAACTCTGAGGAAAAATCAGAAAAGAGGAAAAATCAGAAAAAAGAAAAATGAAGAAACCCTGAGAATTATGTGGGATACAATCAAAAGCAAAAATGTGCAAGTGATTGGAGTTCCAGAATAGGGGGAGAAAACAGAAAACACAGAGAAGACATTAAAGAACTGCTGACAGAAAACTTCCCAAATATTATGAAAGATGAAAAGCTGACCATCCAAGAAGCTCAACAAACCACATATAGGATAGACCCCAAAAGAAAATCACAAAGGCATATCATAATCACACTTGCTAAAACCAAAGACAAAGAAGGAATCTTGAGAGCAGCTAGAGAAGAACAAAAAATCATATACAGAGGAGAAACAATAAAACTAAGCTTCGATGATTTGGCAGAAACTATGCAGACAAGAAGGCAATGGGATGATATATATAAAACCTTGAAAGAAAAAAAATTTCCAGCCAAGAATAATATATCTTGAAAATCTCTCATTCAGATATAATGGTAAAGTTAGAACATTTCCAGATAAACTGAAATTAAGGGGCTATGTAAAAACCAAACCAAACTTAGAAGAATTATTAAAAGGAGTCCTTTGGTCTGAGAGCAAATAACAACAGACTACAGGCTGAATCTAGGACAAAAGATTGTACCAGCCACATACCCACATAGGAAATGAACTTTCAAGGACTATCCAAAACCAAAAGAATTACAACACGGAACCAGAGAAGTTAATCTGTAAATGACAACAACAACAGAACAATAAAAGAGAATAAACGATGTAGGTACAGAACCTCCTTTTATTAAAATTTTTTTTTTATTGTACTTTAGATGGAGGTTTACAGAACAAATAGTTTCTCATTAAACAGTTAGCACACATATTGTTTTATGACATTGGTTAACACATGGTTGGCAAATCAAATATGCTGAAGTTTCCATATGTCTAGCCTGCTGGTGTCTTCTATGTAGTTAACCAGTGCACAAATAAAATGTCCTCAGTTTAATTTCCATCACAGCATAATTAAAAGTCTTACCTTCCCCCAGGAATGATATTACCAGTAAGCAACCAACCCATGAAATAGAGAAGACTGACTGTTACTCTGCTAAATTATGTGTGTTAATAAAACTGCACGAGAGTTCTTTGCTTTATTTGACTGAGCTGAAAAAAACCCAAGCTGGCATCCAAGCTGCCTGCTTTTAAAATTTCTCCAAACATCTGAGCTCAGGGAGAACTTCATTAAAGTTAATGTAAGGATTGCATTGTATTTTATTGAATTTCATTGAATTTTCTTTGTGAAAGAACTTATTCTTAGGTAATACAAATTCACTCCAATGTCACCAAGAATAATTATTGGCAGGTTTTAAGTTTGGTGTTTGTCTTGAGCATCCAGAGTGAGAAGAAATGAATCACACAACTTTAAAAGAAAAGCCAAAAGGATGTTGCTTGATTAATTTCATTTAGAAAATGACTCAGTTTTAAGTATATGATGTTTAAAACCACAGATTTTTCTTCTCTGAATAGTTATTAATTACAGGAATCAGGGGTTTGAACTTTTAACTGAAATCACCAGACGAGGCACCGTTGATCTAGTTATTATGGTCCTATTAACATAAAGGCTGGCAGCTCAAATTCACCCAACTGTGCTTCAGAAGATAGGCCTGGAAATCCGCTTCCAAAAGGTCACAGCCTTGAAAACTCTCTGGCGCAGTTCTACCGTGCACACATGGGGTCACTACGAGTTGGAACAGACTGGACGGCAACAAACAACAGCAGAATTTAATTGCTGCATGGTGAATCCCTCCACCAATGGCTACATCACTCATAGTGAAGAGAAGATAAGCATAAAATTAATAGTTTATAGCCACAATGTTTGTATAATAACTCGAGGTATCCAGGCTCTCTCTCTGAAAGACAAATACTTTATGAAATCTGGGCTATTGCTTGTTACTTTGATATTTTTGATACAATATATTAAAAACAGTTTATGTGTTGAATCAAATCAAGGTTTTTAAGAATGATGTTACTTCATCAGCAATATGCCAGTGCATGATCATTTTGTTGATAAATAGAAAAAATAGGAAAGTTTGATCTTATTGCTCTATTTTCTGAAGTACTGCACATTCCTTTATTTTTCAAATCCAAACTGATCTCACACTTGAAAAATTATCACTTGAATAGCACAAAGTTACATAGAGTGCTGGGGTGAATTGAATTTTATGTGCAGAATGC
Source organism: Dugong dugon (assembly GCA_030035585.1). NCBI lineage: Eukaryota > Metazoa > Chordata > Mammalia > Sirenia > Dugongidae > Dugong > Dugong dugon. The sequence continues at coordinate 15,089,832 of CM057465.1, forward strand.
ATGTGGCTATGAATGAAGGAGAGGATAAGAATTGTGCTGTATTTCAGAGATGTTTTCTTTGCAAGGGAAGATGAGTAGCCAGGGCTATTGATTTTGATGATGACTTGAATGTTGCATATTTTAAGAAGTTCAATATCAGAATTGATTTAGGTTAAACAACTGAGTTTTCACATTAGGCCATCACATTCAATTGTCAAATTCATATAATTTGAAAGCTAAATGGTCTCTGAGTGTCAAGTTTATGAAAGCGTATTAAAATGGCTGTCAAAATTTAAGGGTAAAATATTCTGTAACCTCCCTTGATAAATCATCCTGGTGATCAACAATGTTTTACAGAAATGTTTCCCAATAAAAATTCTCTCTCTCTCTTTTATCTTCACCTGGGTGAAAATTAAGATCTATGTTCTGAAGTTAATAACCCTTTCCACAGGTAAAACAGAGACATGTTTTTTCTTCCCTAGGCTAGATTAGGAGAGAAACTTGAGGTCCAATTTTTGTATGGAGATTGTTTTATTTGACATAATCAGAAAATGTCTACGTTGTTTTTATAATGGCGTAGCACTTAACAAGTATCAGGATATAACACTACCAGTTTAGCACCTCTCGTCTCGCCTGGAATGCTTCATGCATGTATATAGGTGTATATTGACTGTGTATGCATGCATATGTGTATACATGTATAAGCATGGATACTGAATGTGTGACTCCTCGATTAGACAGACTCAGTTTTCTGGATCAACCTCCTATTTGTAAAGAATACTATAGTATTGAGACTTTTTGGATTGGCTTCTAAGTTAACAAAATGCAAACATGTTTTATTCATGTTTTTGCAGGGATTAATCATTGATTCCTTTTTATTGCTGAGAAGCATTCCATTGTATGGGTGTACTATATTCTATTGTGCTCGTGTGGAACCTGTAGTACTGGATCAAGAAGTAATTGTTTCAATAGTAAGAGGGGATACTGAATGGCTCAGAACTGAAAAAGGTGTGTGGCAAGGTGGTATACTTTCGTCTTACTTACTCAATCTGTTTGATGAAAAAATAATCTAAGATGCTGGACTATATAAAGAAGAACACAGCATCAAGACTGCAGGACTCATAATCTGCAATATGCGTATGACACAACCTTCCTTGGTGAAAATGAAGACGACTTGAAGCACCTACTGATGAAGGTCAAAGACTACAGCCACTAGTATGGCTTGCACCTGACTATGAACAAAATGCTAATCCGCACAAGTGGACTGATAAACTACATCATGATACATAAGGGAGAAATTGAAGTCGCCAGTGATTTCACTTTACTTGGATTAACAATCATGTCCATGGAAGCAGCAGTCAAAAAATCAAATGACATGTTACTTTGGGAAAATCTGCTGCCAAAGAACTCTTTAAAGTTTTAAAAAGCAAAGATGCCACTTAGTTGACTCAGGTGTGCCTAACCCATGGTCTTTTCCATAGCCTCATGTGCATGCAAATGCTGGACAATAAAAATGGAAGACAGAAGAAGAATTGATCCATTTGAATTGTGGTGCTGGCCAAGGATATTAAATATACTGTGGACTTCCAGAAGAAAAAAAGAAATCAGGCTTAGGAGGAATACAACCAGAATGCTCTTTAGAAATGGTGATAGTGAGTCTTTGGATTGCCTAAGCTGGACACATCATCAGGAAAGAACAATTGCTAGGACATCATGGTCTGTAAAGTAGAGGGTGAGTGAAACCAAGGGAAACTTTCAATGAGATGGAGTGATACAATAGCTGCAACAACGGACTCAAACATACCAACATCATGAAGACAGCACAGGATCAGACAATGTTTTCTTTCGTTTTGTACTGTTATACATTAGGTCACCGTGAGTCAGAGCCAACTTGATGACAACTAACAACAAAATACCTGGTAGAGGTCCTATAGTTGTCAGCTCACAGGTTGTCCCCAAGAAGTCACTTGTCAATTCAGATCCAAGTCTCTGTCTTACAATGCTCAGTTGAGAATTAAGGTAGCAACAATTTCATCTCCCTAGAAACACTACTCAACTATTTTTTTCTGGAATCTTACAAAGTGTGGCTGGTAATTAGGGCCTGGATTCCTGCTGCCCCAAGAACCGAAAACAAACTCTGTATTTGTGGAGAATTTCTTTTTTGTTAAGAAATTCAATTTACTTGTGCAATTTTACCAAAAAATAAGTGCTTATATTAAATAAATATAATTTGAAGACGTTCATTCATAAGTACTTGATTTGTAGTATCTAAAAACGGAACTAAACATTTTGTTTCCATACTGTGGAGAAAATGTCTGTTTGGGTAAGAAGAAAAAGAAATAAAACATAAAGAAAGTGTGTCTGGGTAATAAACTCAGGGCACATAAAAACTGTAGTAAACTATCTGTACTTGGGTGTATTATTTATAACTTGAAAAGTTTTAAAAGGTTTTTTTTAATCCTACTTTTTTTGTTTTGTTTTTTAATTGAACTGTAGATGAAGGTTTACAGAACGTACTAGCTTCTCATTAAACAGTACATTATATTGTTTTATGGCATTAGTTAACAACACCATGACATGTCAGTATTCTCCCTTCTCGACCTTGGGTTCCCTATTACCAGCTTTCCTGTCCCCTCCTGCCTTCTAGCCTTTGTCCCTGGCTGGTGTGCTCCTTTAGTCTCATTATATCCTATGGGTCTGTCTAATCTTTGGCTAAAAGATGAACCTCTGGAGTAACTTCATTACTGGGCTAAATGGGTGGGGGCCATACTCTTAGGGTTTTTCCAGTCTCTGTCAGGCCAGTAAGTCTGGTCTTTTTTTTTTTTTTTTTTGAGTTAGAATCTTTTTCTACGTTTTTCTCCTGCTCTGTCCAGGACTCTCTATTGTGAACCCTGCCAGAGCAGTTAGTGGCGGTAGCCGGCCACCATCTAGTTGTACTGGATTCAGTGTGGTGGAGGCCATAGTAGTTGTGGTCTATTAGTCCTTTGGACTAATATTTCCCTTATATCTTTAGTTTTCTTCATTTTCTCTTGCTTCTGAAGGGGTAAGACCAGTGGAATATCTTAGATGGCCGCTCACAGCCTTTTAAGACCCCCGATGCTACTCACCAAGGTAGAATGTAGAACGTTTTCTTTATAAACTATGTTATGCCAATTGAGCTAGATGTTCCCTGAGATTATGGTCCCCACAGCCCTCAGCCCAGCAATTCAGTGTCTAAGGGAGTTTGGATTTGTCCATGGAGCTTCCATGACCTTATCCTGAACAAGTTGTACTAGCTTCCCCTTTATTGTGTACTGTCTTAGCCTTCACCAAAGTTATCACTTATCTATTGTATATTTAGCGTTTCTCCACCCCCTCCACTCCCCTCCTGCATAACCATCAAAGATTGTTTCTTTTTGTGTGGAGACCTTTTCATGAGTTTTTATAGTAGTAGTCTCATACAATATTTGTCCTTTTGTAATTGACATATTTCACTCAGCATAATGCCCTACAGTTTCATCCATATTATGAGATGCTTCACAGATTCATCATTATTCTTTATCATTGCATAATACTCCACTATGTATATGTACCATAGTTTGTTTATCCATGCATCTATTGATGGGCATCTACATTGTTTCCATGTTTTTGCTATTGTGAACAGTGCTACAATGAACATGGGTGTGTGTATGTCTATTCATGTGACGGTTCTTATTTCTCTAGGATATAGTCCTAGAAGTGGGATTGCTGGATTGTATGGTATTTCTATTTCTACCTTTCTAAGTAAGCACCATATCATTTTCCAAAATGGTTGTACCATTTTTCATTCCCAGCAGCAGTGTGTAAGAGTTCCAATATCCCCACAGCCTCTCTAACATTCGTTATTTTCTGTTTTTTTGATTTGTGCCAGTAATGCCAGGGTGAGATGGTATCTCACTGTGGTTTTGATTTGCATTTCCCTAAAGGTTAGTGATCGTTAGCATTTCCTCATGTGTCTGTTAGCTGCTTGAATGTCATCTTTGGTGAAGTGTCTGTTCATTTCCTTTGCCCATCTTTTAACTGGATTATTTGTCTTTTTGTGGTAGAGGTGTTGGATTTTCCAGTAGATTTTAGAGATTAGAACTTCATCAGATTTGTAATAGCCAAAAATTTTTTCCCAGTTTTCAGTTTCTTTTAAAAGGTATTTTTAAGGTGATATAATAAAAAAAAGAAGGAAATAAAAATAAAAAAGAATTAAATCTGTTATGAGGAGCTGTAGCACTGCCAGATAAAAACTCACATTATACAATTTTAATGTTATCTTCTGCAGGGTTCCTACCTATGTGCCTCACATCTAGCCAAAGTTTGTGAAAGAGGGTAGGGATATATTCCTCATCACATCCCGTTTGTCTTAATGAGATGTTTTCATGCCTTGGATCCCAGGGTCTGAAGTAGTGGACTGTTCCCTTATAAACCACTGTGAATCTGTAGTTCTAATCAAAGAAGTATACTGAACAATTTTAGTATTCTTACTATGTTCAAGTGAAGTCATGCAAATTTTATTCACTCCTTCAATCCATACTTGGCTTTCCTTGCTATAGTCTCCTAAATCACTGTTCACTTGCTAACTTGTTGTTTACTCCTTATACTGAAGTTATGTGATCATTCATTCAGACACTTATAAAACTGCTCTAATGACAAAACATAATGCTGTCTAGTAAAGAAGAGTATGTGCAAATAATCCTTAGTTCCTCTAGGAATTGACCTCATGAACACCTCTTGATGTCTTCAACCTGTGCATGTAAAGAAAGTAGTGCTTCTGGCATTCATCCTTTTAACTGGTGTTAGAATATGCAAAGACCTGGAGTTAGGAAGCCAAAAGGGAAGAACACACTAGGCACTTCTCAAGCTGAAAGAGACAAAGAAGAAATTCAAGCCTAGGGTTGAAATGTTTAGGGATTCTATGGGCAAAAAAGTTAACTACGCAGGAAGTATCAGAAGAAAATGGAAGGAATAGAGAGAGTCACTTTCAACCATTGCAGGAGGTAGCATATGATCAAGAATAGATGGTACTGAGGGAATAAGTCCAAGCTGCACTGAAGGCATTGGTGAAAATCAAGACTTCAGGAATTGAAAGAAAACCAATTGAGATATTTTAACAAATGGATACAATGGTAGAAGCGCTTACTCGTCTATGCCAATAAATTTGGAAGACAGTTACCTGGCCAACCAATTGGAAGAGATCCATATTTTTGCCCATTCAAAGAAAGGGGATCCAACAGAATGCAGAAATTATTGAACAATACCATTAATATCACATGCAAGTAAAATATTGCTGAAGATAATTTAAAATTAGGGTAAAATGGTTGCAGCAGTGCATTGACAGGGAACGGCCGGAAATTCAAGTCGGATTCTGAAGAAGACGTGGAGTGAAGGATAGAATTGCTGATGTCAGACGGATCTTGGCTGAAAGCAGAGAATATCTGAAAGGTGTTTGTCTGTGATTTAGTGAGTAGGCAAAGACATTTGACTCTGTGGATCATAACAAGTTATGGATAACATTGCAAATAATGGGAATTCCAGAACACTTAATTGTGCTCACAAGGAATCTGTACATAGACCAAGAGGTAGTAGTTTGAATAGAACAAGGGGATGCTGTGTGGTTTAAAATCGAGAAAGGTGTGTGTCAGGGTTATATTCTTTCACTATACTTATTCAATCTGTATGCTGAACAAATAATACAAGAAGCTGGACTATATAAAGAATAATGCAGTATCAGGTTTGAGGAAGACTCCTTAACAACCTGTGATATGCAGATGACACAACCTTGCTTGCTGAGAGTGAAGAGGACTTGAAGAACTTACTGATAAAGATCAAAGACTATAGCCTTCAGTATGAAATATGCCTCAACATAAAGAAAACAAGAAATCCCCACAACTGGACCAATAAGCAACATCATGATAAATGGAGAAAAGATTGAAGTTGTCAAGGATTTCATTTTACTTGGATCCACAATCGATGCCCATGGAAGCAGCAGTCAAGAAATCAAGCGACTCATTGCATTGGGCAAATCTGCTGTAAAAGACCACTTCGGAGTGTTAAAAGCAAAGATGCCACTTTGAGAACGAAGGTGCACTTGATCCAAGCTATGGTATTTTCAATCACCTCAGATGCATGTGAAAGTTGGACAATGAATAAGAAAGACCAAAAAAGGATTGATGCCTTTGAATTATGGTGTTGGCCAAGAGTACTGAATATACCATGGAACTGCCAGAAAAATGAACAAATCTGTCTTGGAACAAGTACAGCCAGAGTGCTTCTTAAAAGTGAGGATGGTGAGACTTCATCTCACGTCCTTTGGACATGTTATCAAAGGTGACCAGTCCCTGGAGAAGGACATCATGCTTGTTAAAGTAGAGGGTCAGCAAAAAAGAAGAAGACCCTTAGTGAGATGGATTGACAAAGTGGCTGCAAAAATGGGCTCAAACACTGCAACGATTGTGAGAATTTCCCAGGACCAGGCAGTGTTTTGTTCCGTTGTACATAGGGTCTCTATGGGTAGGAATGAACTTGAAGGCATCTTACAACCATAACAACCACCATCTTAAGGCTAAGAAAAATCATATATGCTTACAAAAATAGTGTAATACTTTAAAAGATAAAATTATGTTGACATTAAATGGTTTCAATCCCAATTTTTGACAAAATTAATAAGATGATATTTTATTTTAAAATTGAATTAGGAAGGTGTAATATGATTTATTTTTGAAGATGTTCACTTATATAATTGACATGATTCTAATTAAGTGTCAGCCAAAGCTGGAAGAGCAAATACATGTTTCTAAAGGAATTTAAAGGAACAATATAAAAGCTAGGACAGATCATTAATAAACTTAGAGATAGTTCAGGAACAAGGTTACAAATAGATTGAGACTACAAAGGCCATGAAAGCAGAGACAGAGGGAGTTCTGGATTTGTATGAAAATAAGGATAGGAGAGAGAACAAGGAGGGGTACACAAATGTGCTATCAGATATATCAAGACTAAAATGAATTCATGTATACAGCAAAGAAGAAAGACCTAGTCGAAGCAAGGAAATACTTCCTGAGTACAGAAAGATTATACTTCATGGATGTAAAGGCAGGAAAGTAGAGTAGCAAATTCAGTAGCAGTCGCTAAAAGGAACTGGTGTTTGTTGGTAGTTGATTTTTGTCTTTGTTAGTGGCTGTGGAGTTGGTCCCCGATTCATGGAGACCCAGTGAACAAAGGAACCAGTCAGCTACCTGGTCCTGTGCCATCCTCGTATTCAGTTGCAAATTGTGTCATTGTTTTTTATTGGCTGATTTTTGGAGTCAATCACCAGGCCTTTTTTCCTAGTCCATCTGAGTCTGGAAGCTCCAGAGAAACCTTGATCAGCATCCTAGCAACATGCAAGCCTCCATTGTCAGATGGGTGGTGGTTGTGCACTAGGTGCATTGGTCGAGAGTCAAACCCAGGTCTCCTGCATGGAAGATGCAAATTCTATCACTGAACTACCACTGACCGTGATTTATTTTTAGTCTTGCGATAATAATTGTAAGGGCTTCTATAGCCTCCCACTTCATTGTGACTGGAAGTTTGACCAGACAATTTCAGCAAAGCCCCATTCATTCAAACAACTAACACTTTTAGCAAAGTATGTCCCTTAAGAGCACTGGTTCTGCAATCCTCCTTATAAATACGCATTCTTGAAATTCCTCATATTAAATCCTCCGCTTTGAAATCTTCATGCATACTGGTAATTTAAAGGCTCCCTAAGGTCCTGCTGCAAACAACCTGATTAGCTATAATGCAGACTTTCCTAACCAGGCGTTTTTATTTTTACTTGTAGTAGAATATTATTTCACATCTTGCACATTACACTTTGAAAAATGCTGTTTTAATCAGTTCGTTTTACTTAGAATAGCCCTTCAGGTGTTTGGAAAAGTTTTATTATTCTTATTAAATCTGTTCTCCAGGTATCAAGTTCCAAATTCTTTGTATCAAAAGTTTCATTATTGGTAAAACGATGGAAACAACCTCGATGTCCATCAACAGATGAATGGATACACAAACTATGGTACATACACACAATGGAGTACTATGCAACGAGAAAGAACAACAATGAATCTGTGAACCATCTCATAACATGGATGAAACTGGAGGACATCATGCTGAGTGAAATAAGTCAATCACAAAAGGACAAATATTGTATGAGACCTCTATTGTAAAAACCCATGAAAAAATTCACATGCAAAATGTAACAATCCTTGTTGGTTACCAGGGATGGGGGTGGGGAATACTAAATAGGTAATAGGTAAGTGGTAACTTGGGTGAGAGGTGAGATAGTACATAGTACAGGGGAAACTAACACAACCTGCACAAGGAAAGGTCATGGAGGCCCTATAGACACATCCAAACCCCCCGAGGGACTGAGTTGTTGGACAGAGGGCTCTGGGGACAATGATCTCGGGGAACATCTAGCTCAATTGGCATGACACTACTTATAAAGATAATGCTCTACATTCTACCTTGGTGAGTAGTGTCTGGGGTCTTAAAAGCCTATGAGCGGCCATCTAAGATACTCCACTGATCTCATCCCTTCGGGAACAAGGGAGAACGAAGAGAACAGGATACAAGGAAAAGATTAGCCCGAAGGACTAATGGTCCACAGCTACCAAGGCCTCCATGGGACTGAGTCCAGTACAGCTGGATGGTGCCCGGCTACCACCAATGACTTCTCTGACCAGGATCACAACAGAGGGTTCTGGGCAGAGCTGGAGAAGGATGTAGAGCATAATTTTAACTCCAAAAAAAAAAAAAAAAGAAGACCAGATTTACTGGCCTAAAGAATACTAGAGAAACCTCAAGAGTGTGGCCCCCAGACACCCTTTCAGCTCAGAGGTGAAGTTACCTTCGAGGTTCGATGTTAAGCCTGGGAATGGACAGCCCAGTAAAACTAAATGGGACTAACTAGGTACAGGAGTCCAGTGACAAGGGCCAGAAGGCAGAGGGAGAGTAGGAAACTGATGATAAGGAACACAGATTGAATAAGGACACTGTTGATGTATTGTGAGATTGTTGACCACTGCTATAGGGCAACATTTGTAGTAACTATTAAATGGGAGGCTGTTTTGTCCTGTAAGCCTTCATCTTGGGCGAGAATGGCAGCACAATTGGAAGAGCATAGTCAATATCACTTAAATGTGTAAGTAAAAAGTTTTGAAATGGTGTTTAAATAAAATAAATAAATAAATAAATAAATAAACAAATGAGACTAAAGAGGTACAATAGTCCGCTGACAAGGTCCAGAAGACAGAAGGGGACAAGGAAGCCCCCTGGTGATAGGGAACACAAGGTGGAATAAGGATATTCTTGATGTGCTGTGAGATTGTTAGCCATTGTCATAGGGCAACATGTGTAGTAACTGTTAAATGAAAAACTATTTTGTTCTGTAAGCCTTCATCTTAAGTGAGAATAACAGCACAGTTGGAAGAGCGTAGTCAATGTCACTGAACTGTGAATGTAGAAATTTTTGAAACGGTGTATCTTTGGCCATCTGTAATTTTCATCAAAAAAAAAGGTTGAGAATTTAGAGGCTTAATACGTTGTGGGGTTGTTAACCAATGTCATAGAACAACATGTGTACTACTATTTCATGAGAAACTATTTGCTCTGTAAGCTTTCACCTGAAGTACAATAAAATATATATATATAAAAAAAAAAAGTTTCATTATTGTAGTAAAAAATGCTTCTTAAAATTGCGTTTGTGGAATAATGTAGCAGAGCAGGAAATTGGGGGCTGTAGAAATACGAGCTCACATTTTTGCTCTGCCACTAACTGGTTATGTCAACAAGGACGGTTATCACTCTTCTATGTTATTACCTCCTGGAAGAGGAAGGAAAAAAAGATAGTGATGCATTTCTCATATGATAAATGTGAGGATTAAATAAAATAGTATTATATATATGTAAATTTATATATATTTATATATAAAACAAAAGAAAAACCAAACCCATTGCCGTCAAGTTGATTCCAACTCATAGCAACCCTATGGGACAGGGTAAAATTACCCCATAGGGTTTCCAAGAAGTGGCTGGTGGGTTTGAACTGACAACCTTTTGTTTAGCAGCTGTAGCTCACCATAGCTCTTAACCACTATGCCAGCAGGGCTATATATATATATATATATATCAAAGGAATGAAAGTACCTGTTCTTGTTCTTATCTCACAAGTCATTCAGTCAATGCTATTTCGTTTTCATCTTTTCCTTTTCTGAAATATATCTTTTTTTAATTGTCTTCTCATAAAAAATGATAGATTTAATAATTCACTGTAGTTTGTTTTAAACCTTATGCTCAAATATGTACATAAATCATTTTCCCCAGACCAACGATGGTGGGGGGGACTTAGCAAATACTTTTATTAATTAAAAAAAAAATTCGTGTTTATGTGAATACTTGAGAATAGAAAAATTCACATTAATTTTTTTTTTAAATTGGAAAAATTTGCATCCAAACCTTTAAAATATATTTCCCTCTGACCCAGTTTTTCTAACTTATGAACTTATTCTAAGGTACTAATCAGGCAAGTTTATAATAATAAACTATATAACAGAATGACCTGTAGCCAATAAAAAAGCTTAATATTTTGAAGAATATATGTTTAGAAAATTCTTACTACCTATGTATCAGATTTTAACACTCTGTCTCTCAGAATGAGGAATCAATTTTTTTTCTTTTCTATATTTGTGTACATTGAGTATGAATTACTTGAGTAAATTTTAAAATAATGACAATCGGTGCAGAACAAAACATTTTCTTTGAATTTTGAAGATCATTTTGAAACTTTGTCAACCATGCTAAAAAAAAAAAAAAAATTCAAACTTGATGGTTTAAACAAAATGCTTCAAACTGGCTTAGCTGTGGAAATTGCATGCTTCTGCATAGCATTCCTGAACCTGAATCTATTTCTGTTCTTGATGAGTACAAATGACAAGATAAAGAATGAATAAATTCAGAAACATATCCCAGAGCATTGCCAATAACTGTGATAGTATTTGGTATATCAATATTTTGTAAATCAACTGAAGACATTTTGCTGATAGCAGTGGGAGCACAATTCTGTTCCATGAAATTAGGTCACTGAAATTTCAAGCAGGACTTGATTATTGGAACCAGCCTAGCACTTTTTTGTAGTTCAAATAGACTGTAAATGTGCAAACAGAACTAGGCTTTGGCACCAATTATGTTCTGCTTTGTGTGGCATAGCTTTATTTAATATGCTTAGTGTCTCAGTAAATCTTAGCGCCATTGAGGCTAAGAAAAAAGCTAACCATTCTATTTGCTACTATGGTTAAAAATAAAACGCTATATTGTCAAAAATAAATACCATATATTGCTTACATGGATTACCAATATCAATGATTTACAAATCTTCCAAACCCTAACGCTAAAGGTAATATGTTCAAAAGGTATTATTTTCTGGTCCTAAGAATATTTTCTTATTATATATTATCACTATGAGTCAGAAGTATATCAACAAGTATCTGAGGATAACTGCAGTATCCTAAAATTTCCATGATTATCTCTTGCTCCTTTTATTGCCTTAATGCAAAGTTTCTAATTTCATTTTTGTCTTTTTTCTTTCCTAGAATCTATGTGTTTTGAAGACTACTTTTTAAAATTTCACCTATGCCCTTTTTTTAAAATCGTACCTGGCCCTTTACTCAAGTTAGTTTAAGTTTTATTCCCTGTAGTGTTCACTCTGATTTGCCAGGGTACATTTTTAGTCTTTTCAGACACAGGGTAATTTTAATCTTTCAGGTGGCAATTTCTGATCAAACATGGGTCCCTTCACTAACTTTCATTTTTTGCTATCCCTTTGTTTTTCTTTGGTCTGTCTCTGGTGAGACAAAGGCCTGCATCAGCATGAGAATGGGATGGGAACATGAGAGTTCATGTACTTGGATTTGGTGGTTTTTCTCTTTTTACTCACTGTTTTTTGAAATTTGATATTCACTTTCTTAAAGGTATGCTGAGGACATGTTTTTCTTCTAGATTTACTTTTTTCTTCTTTTGTTTTCTGTTGTTCTGGGTGGAAGTATTAGGAGAAAGTAGCAAGGCTGCCATCAATCTTTATCTCCATTCAATATATTATTTTTGTTTTCTATAATTTGCATTCAATATTAGTACTATTCTTCCCAATGATGAGTCAAATGTTAGTCTTTCTATATGTGTATGCTTCCATGAGGTTTAATTTGAAACAAATGATTTTTACATTTTTTAAAAATAATGTCCAGAACACTGACATTTAGAAGCATGATACCCATTTATGGAAGACATTTATTTGGTAAGCAACAGAATATTCCTACACTGCTTCCACTGATCAGAATATTTTGACAATTTTTGAGATTCTTTCAGAACTAGTTTCTAGTTCACATTAAAAAAAATTTCCCTCAGTCACATCTTATTTTTGACCTTCAATGATAATACTGTTTGAACTTAGAATTATCTTCATTATATTTAACTATCATCATAAAATTGGATTCAATCTCAAAGGATAAAAATTTTCTCTTCTTCAGCCTATTTATAGAATTTTTTTTGCACAGAAGACAATTTTAATAGAATCAAAATGTTTTGGAGAAGCTATATGACTATTTTCGAAGGCAGAAACATTAATTTAGATGTGCAATGTTAATATTTTTGCTTAAAAATTGTTCTTATTACCTTATTGTTTCAATTTTTCTATGTATAGAAAACTTATATCTAATGTCCCTGAGCACAGTAACATATATAGTTTGTCGTTTTCATTTAATTATATATGTGAGATAATAAATGGAAATCAGCGAATTATTTTAATTTTGGTTAAAATTCACAACACTTTTATAAATGTGTTGTTATTACAACAGGAACATATGTAAATATAAATTATATTTGCTGAAACTATAGTCCATAAAAATTTCATTTAAACTGGTACCATAGGTACCCACACTAGTTTTAATTATGATAAGTTACTCTTCAATTTTTGCCTACGGTTTTATAATTGTTAGCATTTTGTTTCCATGAGAATCTATACAAAGCCAACTAAATATACCCTGTAACTCACATTTGCTGACTTGGAAAATATATAGTATTCTTTTCTGTCTATGCGTTTGGCTGCTAGAAATATGTGATAATGTGCTTTGACATAAAATAATTTAAAAAATCAATTACAAAATTGCAATGGCAATAACAACACAAAAGGCCTTCTACACTCATGATTCCCTACTGTATCTTGCCATTTTCACTTAATTTCTTGAGATAAAAGATATGAACTTTGAATTTTTCTCAAAGGTTAAATGTTTCAAAGGAAGCAATCTCATTTCTTATATTTTCTGTTTAGAATACACTGTTGTGATTTTTTTTTAATATTTCTTAAATACTACATCTATGATATTCATTGAAAAAGGAGGCAGCGGTGGTTCAGTGGTAGAATTCTTGCTTTCCATGTGAAAGACCCTGTTCAATTCCTGGCCGATACACCTTATTCACAGCTACCACTTGTCTGTCAGTGGAGGTTCTCATTGTTCCTATGCTGCTGAACAGGTTTCACAGAGCTTCCAGATGAAGATGGACTAGGAAGAAAGGGCTGGTGATCTATTTCTGAAAATCAACTGATGAAAACCTTATGGATTACCAATATGCAGATGGCAGGCAGGACTGGGCACTGTTTAGCTCCTGAGCATGGGATTGCCATGACTCTAGCTGACTCGATGGAAGCTAACACAACACTATTCACTCAAAGTGACGATTTATACTAAAGTAAGTGACCTATGTCACTCCTCATTTATCTTGTATTTAGTCTTTCAAATTTCCATGCACTGCAAAAAAATATGCAGCTCACACTACAGAGGTGGGAATTGGGTCTAACATGCCATCATTCAGAAAAAACAAAGAAAATTTTTGTTTTTTCTAGGATATTGGTTAAGGAAACATCACAGGTCTGCAAAAAAAATTTTTTTTTAAAATAAGGATTATGCCTTCACCCATTAAGATAGGCAAAAACAATGACTATCAACATACATTAATTATTCTTTACTTGGTGGTTATAAATATCAGGTTATACATTGTAACTCTTGACACTGTAGAAAAACCTGAATATTGGGATTGGCATAATTTTGTAATTAGTTTGTCTTTTAGTCTAGCAAGCAGAGTATATCATATTAAAAAACTGAGCAGATATTTTCAGAGATTAAAAAAAAGTAAATAATCTTTCTTGTTCTTTGTCTTTCTTTTGATTTGCCCAAAATAACAGATACATTTATAATTCATTTCTTTTCAAGTAAATCATAAGATACCAATATTTTAGAAAATTAATTTCTTTAGGATTTATTAGCACAGAAAATGTTGGTGCACATCAAACCCAAGAGTATTATTTGTTGGAAAAATAAACCTGTTAATCAAGCAGATAGTTCTTAGTTTCACATTTATAGATAATTATTACTCTAATTAGATCCAACTAAATGTAGTTTGAAGATAACCTTAAATGTAATGTTCTTTAAAAAAGAAAAAAAAATTGCTGTTGAGTGGATTCCGACTCACTCATAACAACCCTATAGGACAGAGTAGAACTGTTCCATAGCGTTTTCAAGACTGTAATCATTCTCCCAGGAGCAGCTGGTGGGATCCAACCGCTGACCTTTCAGTTAGCAGCCAAGTGCTTAACCACTGTACCACTAGGTCTCCTTAATGCTCTTTCTGTTTATTAAAAAACGCAAAATCAAATCACTTGATCTGCAGAATTTACATATTCATTAAAAAAGAATTGCTGCCTTTCAGTTGTGGAGTTGGCGAAGAATATTGAATATTCCATGAATTGCCAAAAGAACGAATGAATCTCTCTTGGAAAAAGTACAACCAGAATGCTCTTTAGAAGCAAAGATGTTGAGACTATGTCTCACATACTTTGGATATGATATCAGGAGGGATCAGTCCCTGGAGAAGGACATCATGCTTGGTAAAATAGAGAGTCATAGAAAAAGAAGAAGACTCTCAGCAAGATGGATTGACACTGGCTGCAACAATGGGCTCAAGCATAACAACGATTGTGAGGATGATGCAGGACCGGGCAGTGTTTCATTCTGTTGTACATAGGGTTGCTATGAGTTGGAATCGATTGGATGGCGATGGATTTTTTTTTTTTTTTTTCATTGAGTTTTATAAAGGTTTTGGCATGTGGATTGAGTATTTTCTTTTTTTGGGATTTTAATGCTCTTATGGGACCATTGGAACATGTTTACCATTAATAGCTTCCTCACTGGAAATATTTTCAAATTAGCTAGAGCCATGTTCATAATAGATTTGGACAATTTTTTTTTTCCATAGGAAATTCCAGGGATTTCCCAAATTTCCACCTCTCAAAATATTAAACAGATGATTTGGAAAAAGTGTCATTAGAGTGAGCAGAAACTTTGGCTGGTAAGCCAGTTATGAGAGAGAGAGAAAGAAAGAGAGAGAAGAAACCTAGACCAGGTGTCATTCGTTTCTTTACTACCCAACCGAGAAAGTTTCTAGAAACAAATTTAGGATTTGAATATACTAAAATAGTACTAGATTTAGCAAAAAGAGATGTAGTTTTAGAAAGACTAGTTTATAGTCTTGAGAAAATGATGGCAAATATTATTTCACTTTCTTCTTTGGAAGAATGACCCTACAGAACAGGGTAGAACTGCCCCATAGGGGTTTCCAAGGGGTGGCTGGTAGGTTCGAACGGCCGACAATTTGGTTAGCAGCTGTAGCTCTTAACCTCTGCACGACCAGGGCTCTATTTGGAAAAGCAGTGCAGCTTAATCTATTGTAACTGAGTTGTGTGTGTAGATATGATGTTAACTCTGCTATTTTAAAAATAATTCACTGTGAAGTAAATGTAAAAATATTGACATAAATCCTTTGTTTTCATTTAAATTTGCTAAATGAAGTATATAATTATCATAGAGTAGATTCTAATCATAAAGTATAAGAGAGGAGGTTACTGTAGACTTTCAAATCTTTGAATAATCCATAGCTATTAAACTGTCATTCCAGTTTCACTACTTCTTTCAAGGTATAATTTATATAGCATGCTTTGACTTTTTATACTGTCTCAGGAAAACACAGCTTTCAGTGTGATCAGTGAGACAGAGGTATGATGACCACACTATCTAATTTTTTTAAATATATATATATATTTATTGTACTTTAGACAAAGGTTTACAGAACAAATAGTTTCCCATTTAACAGTCAGTACACATATTGTTTTATGACATTGGTTAACAACCCCACTACATGTCAACACTCTCCCTTCTCGACCGTGAAGACCTTTCTTTTGGTGAAAATATACATAGCTAAAGTTACACCTTTTCGAAAGTTTCTACACATACAATTCAGTGACATTGATTACATTCTTCCAGTTGTGCTTCTATCCTCACTATCCTTTTCCAAATTATTCCATCACCATTATCTTCAACTCACTACCCCCTAGGCTTCCCATCAAACCTTTTGAGTTGCTGTTGTCAACTTGATCTCACATAGATAATTTTTTTTTTGTACCATAGATGAAGGTTTGCAGAACAAATAGTTTCTCATTAAACAGTTAGTACACATATTGCCCTATGACAACGGTTAACAAACCCACGATATGTCCGCACTGTCACTTCTCAACCTTGAGTTCCCTATCACCAGCTTTCTTGTCCTCTCTTGCCTACTAGTCCTTGTCCCTGGACTGCTGTGCCTCATTAGTCCCATTTTGTTTTATGAGGCTGTCCAATCTCCAGCTGAACGGTGAACTTCATGAGTGACTTCACCACTGAGCTAAAAGGGTGTCCATTGGCCATACTCTCAGGGTTTCTCCAGTCTGTCAGGCCAGTAAATCTGTTCTTCTTTTTGTGAGTTAGAATTTTGTTCTACATCTTTTTCCAGCTCTGTCCAGAACCCTCTGTTGTTATCCTGGTCACAGCAGTCAGTGGTGGTAGCCGGGCACCATCTAGCTGTACTGGACTCAGTCTGGTGGAGGCCATGGGAGCTGTGGTCCATTAGTCCTTTGGACTAATCTTTTCCTTGTATCCTGTTCTCTTCATTCTTCCTTGCTTCCAAAGGGTGAGACCAGTGGAGTATCTTAGATGGTTGCTCACAGGCTTTTAAGACCCCAGACACTACTCACCAAGGTAGAATGTAGAACATTGTCTTTATAAACTGTGTTATGCCAATTGAGGTAGGTGTTCCCCGAGACCATGGTCCCCACAGTCCTCCGCCCAGCAATTCAGTCATTCAGGGAGTTTGGATGTGTCTATGGAGCTTCCATGACCTTTCCTTGTACAAGTTGTGCTGGCTTCCCCAGTATTGTGTACTGTCTTACCCTTCACACTATCTAATTTTAATCTGAATTCTAGATTAACAGCTATTTTTTTTAAATTTAATTTATTTATTTTTAATTCACAGTTCATTTTTATTGAAGGCTTAAATCCTCCTAACGTCTCTATAAGATTTTTTTTTTTTAACTGTTAGTACATATATGGTTTTACGACATCAGTTAACAACCCTATAACATGTCAACAGTCTCCCTTCTCGACCTTGGCTTCCCTCCTGCTTTTTAGTCCTTGCTCTTGGGCTCGTGTGCCCCTTTAGTCTCGTTTTGTTTTATGGGCCTGTCTAATCTTTGGATGAAGGGTGGACCTCAGAAGTGACTTCATTACTGAGTTAAAAGGGTGCCTGGGTGCCATATTCTTGGTATTTCTCCAGTCTCTGTCAGGCCAGCAAGTCTTTGGGCTAATCTTTCCCTTGTGTCTTTAGTTTTCTTCATTCTCCCTTGCTCCCGAATCAGTGAGACTGGAGGAGTATCTTAGATGGCCACTCACAAGGTTCTAAGACCTTAGACGCTACTCACCAAAGTAGAATGTAGACCATTTTCTTTATAAACTATATTATGCCAATTGAACTAGATGTTCCCCAAGACCATGGTCCCCACAGCCCTCAGTCCAGTGATTTAGTCCCTCAGGGAGTTTGGATGTGTCTATGGAGCTTCATGAGCTTGCCTTGTACAAGTTGTACTGGATTCCCCTGTATCGTGTACTGTCTTACCCTTCACCAAAGTTACCACTTATCTATTGTCTATTTAGTGTTTTTCCATCCTTACCACCCCCTTTCCCTTGTAATCATCAAATATTGTTTCTTTTTGCGTGTAGGCCTTTTCATGAGTTTTTATAGTAGTGGTCTCATACAATATTTGTCCTTTTGTGATTGACTTATTTCACTCAGCATAATGTCCTCCAGATTCATCCATGTTGTTAGATGCTTCACAGATTCATCTTTGTTCTTTATTGTTGTACTCCATTACGTGTATATATGATAGTTTGTTTACCCATTCATCTGTTGATGGACATCTAGGTTGTTTCCATCATTTTGCTGTTGTGAACAACACTGCAGTGAACATGGGTGTGCGCATGTCTATTCGTGTGACAGCTCTTATTTCTCTAGGATATATTCGTAGGAGTGGGATTGCTGGATAATATGGTATTTCTATTTCTAGCTTTCTAAGGCAGCATCTTATCATTTTCCAAAATGATTGTATCATTTTGCTTTCCCACCAGAAGTTAACAGCCTTGTTTTTTGAGAAAAACCTGTTTTTCCTCGGTGATCAAAACCAGGATGTGAAACCATATGCCCAAAAGGATCTTCAGCAAGTGACCATTGCACCCCTCAAAATACCTGTACTCCAATGAATGCTGTCTAGGTGCTGTTGCCAACAAGATATTTTTGCAAGATAGATAAAGAAAATACATGTAAGCATCTTGTGACCATGATCTAAGAATCCTGTGAAACTGTCTGTAATCAGTAACTATACTATTAATAATCAGTAACCAGTCAGAGCGTGATTATTATAATATTCATTAATTTTCCTCTAATTGCCCTCTGTATGATTTGGTTCCTCTTCTAGCCCTAAAAGAAGACTTGTATGATGAAACTGCCCCAGGACTACCTGGTTCCATTTTCAATGGGCTACATAGTACCCCAGTTGTAGTTGTTTTAAACCCTTAATAAACCTCTCTGTTTTAACTTGAAACAGTGTTCAAGTTTTTCTCTACAATAATACAGGATATTGCTAGCCCAAATAATTATGGGTAGCTAAGGTGGGAGTTAAGAAAGACAAGCTGGAAAAATTAACTAGAGGCCCTTGACCATCCCAGTGACTTGTTTTTGATGTGTAACCTTCTCACAGGCCCTAGTAACTTCATACTCATGAAGGTACTAAGTTTCTGAAGGTTCCATGGACAAGCAGGACTAGCAACACCTGGCAGTGGTTATAAATGCAGAATCTCAAGACCAACCCTAGAACTACTGAATTTAGTATATGCTTTTAGTAAGATTGTCAGGTGATTCATATGTGCATGAAGTTTTTAAGAACCATTGCTTTGGAGCACATTGGTTTCTAGGAGAGATAAAGATAAACCATTAATTTTGATGCAAAACATAACCTTCCTTTTACTAACATGTTTATTTCTTGGCTATTGAAAAAATCATCTAAAATAATAACTTTTCTTAAAGCAATTAGACATCGAATTTGAATTTTGTTGTCCCAGATCATAAATCAATAGGTAATGAAAAGATCATTTCTAGTTTTTTAAAGAGATTTACCAGCTATTCACTTCAATTTTGTGACTAAATAAAAACAATAGTCATGGAATTATGCTATGGGAATTCAATCAGACTTAATATGTTCATAAATTCTCTATATAGTTTTAGAAAACCCAGAGTGATGGTTTGGTGACATTAAACGACTTTTTAGCAAAACTGTATTTCAATAATTGCAAATATATATGTATTTCTATTTCACGAAGCGATAAATACATTCCCTGTGCTTTATAATGGTCTAATATTTAAATATTCAAGTAGAACAAGAAAAAAACAGGAAAAAAAAAAAAGAGAAATGAGCAGGTTTGGGCAATTTTTCTTTTCTCCCATAAACTGTGAAAATCTCTGCTGAGAGTGCCATACTTTTTTACGGACTGTCATTTCCTTTCGTTATTACTACATGCAGTAAGTTAACTGGAGCTAATATATTTCCAGGAGATGCAGAAAAGACTGAGAAATACAAAGTCTTTTATCAGTGGGATGTACCTACAGTGTGAAATGTAGGAAACAAGCTGATTAGATTAGTAGAGGCTGGTTATCCTCTGAAGCCGCTTCCATTGCTAAAACACAGAGACTAATAGGCAGGGATGCCATTGGAAATATACAAAGAACTGTAGCCAAGAAGTGTGTCTCCCACTGGAAATGTTCCCTAACTCATTGTATGAATATCTGTTGCACATGAATGGTAATACAAAACGAAAACAAAAATATAACTTACACAACAAAGAAATTAAAAAGGCACCAAGACAGGATGTATTAAATAGACATATGAAATATATATAGACCTAAGACTGGCTCTGCTATTAACCAGGGATGTGTTCTTCACATTATACTCCTTTGGATTTCAATTATCTTATGAGGAATTCAGAGTAGATCATTGGTTCTCAACCCTGGTTGCACATTAGATTTACCTGAGGAGCTTTAAAAAGTGCCCATATTTTATTCCAAATCAATTAAATTGAGGATCTATTAAGATGGAGATGTATTCTGATACTTTAGAATTGTTGTGCATGTATTCCTGCAGAGAAAATTAGTTAATTATAGAATAAAAATAATAAAAGATATAAATGGAAAATAATAACAATAGCAACAACAAACTGTCCTTCCAGAGATCTTTACAAGTCTGAATATCATCTAGAGAACAATAATTATTCACACTGAGTCTTTGCACTTCTAAATCCTCTTGGAAGTTTCTCTTGTTAGTTAGATTTTAATTTAATATTTAACATTATTAATTATATTTAATATTAATGTAATCTTATGCTGTCTCCTAGAATTATGTTTTGTCAAAAATCTATTTTAATGTCAATTTTTTCTTTTTGAAATATACCTTTTTACATGACATGTTTGATCAACTTTTTTCCCTTTCCTTCAGAACTGTTGTAATTTTTGTTCTCTCCCTCACAACACTCTTCCCAGATTGACCTCTTTATCCTTCAGGCAGTTGTTGACCACATAATATAAATGCTGTTGCTCTCTTCTCTTTCTGGCTTGTTTTCTTCAGAGTTATCACACACTGTTTAAAATCCTCAAGTTAGTTCATTTTGCTGCATATTGTCAGTATCACCGTACTAATTTCCATAAAAGCAGGAACACTGTCATATTCCTTGTACAACTCCAGCAGCTTGTCCATAGTGACACTCCTTAAGAATTTCTGGATGAATGTTAGATGTATCCCTTTCTCCACATTCCAGTGGTGGTTAATAACAACCGTAGTGTTATCAATGGCATATACGTTAAAATTGAAAAGTCAGTCAATTATCTGGAAGATTCAATATAAACACCTTGATGTTTTTCAGAAATGTGCTTTGAAGCTCTGTTAGTGGTAGGATAAGTCAAGTTAAGGGAGTCAGATATTAGGAAAACAGCCATGTTTACTAAGGTGAGCCAGGTATTAAGTTCAATTTAGTTGCCTATGTCCAGAGATTTATGACATTATTTGACAGATTATTTGGTGATTCATACTACAGTTAATGTTTTCATAAGAAAGAACAGGTCGCTGTCCCAGCAGGCAGATCAGTACACAAAGACAACTTCACCTGTGTGAGCGGCCCTAGACTGCAGGTCATATGTCAGGGGCAAGTATTCAGTGAGGAGGACTGGTAAACTGGGGGTCTAGTCTCAGACACTTTGGTGTACAATGTAGGGACAAGGCAGAAGCTCACATTCTGGAACTAAGAGATGACTTATGTTGAATTTTACTTTAGTTTTACGTTCCCACAATATTGAAAAGATCTCCTTTCATGTACTGACTTGGAGCATGACAGATCCAAGGCCTTGATGAAACTCAGCCTGAAGGCAAAGAGAAAAAGAAACGCCTGGATGAGGATAGAAGAAGCCAAGAGATCGAGGCAGGTCATTACCACTCTAGTTTATGAAAGGTAGTGGATGGTTTTGTATGAAGATCAGTTTTAGAATCTGTGTTTGGATTATTTTTGACACACACACCTTAATGGAACATCATTAAGTTAAGTGACAGTCTTATCAAACAGAAAATAAGAATAATTCAATGTGGAAAAAGCCCACCCTTTTGTGGGGAAAACTATATGTTTATAAGGACAGAAGTGTTTTTTGTTTTTGTTGTTGTGTTTGTTTTTGCTATAGAGAAAAAAGAAAGTCAAAGCTGGAAAAACAGGTATTTTCTAAATAGGTTGAAAGGGAAATTCTCTCAGTGTTTTTTTTGTGAACATATCTAATTTAGAATATGATTGCTAAGGATACCTGGTAGGCATTCCAGCATGTTCACAAATCCTATTCTATCCCAATATGGGTTTTCAAAGCATTACTGGACTACTTTAGGTTAAAAGAGATTTAAGATTATAATTACTAAAATTAATGAGTAGACATTTTAAAACCTGCTTTGAACTCTAAAAGGGACAAGTTAGAGGTAATCTGAAAGATTGTTATATGAACTGGGCATTTGATAATACCAAATATTTGTCAGTGTGTGTGTGTGTGTGTGTGTGTGTGTGTGTGTGTGTATGTATGCATGATATAATCATAGTGAAGTATGGTAATAAAATGCCCGATTTTTAAAAATTTACAAACTGAGGTAGGTACAGGTTAAATTAAATTTCTTAAATTACTTTAACATTTTTGTAAGGAAATTCTAATAATGATGAATAGCAAAAACCAAAACCAAAACCAAACTCATTGCCCTCAAGTCAATTCTGACACTTAGTGGCCCTAGAGGACAGAGTAGATCTTCCTCATAGGGTTTCCTAGGCTTAACTCTTTACAGGAGCAGATTATCACATCTTACTCCCACAGAGTAACTAGTGAGTTTGAATTGTGGACCTTTCAGTTAGCAGCTGAACCATTAATCATTACATCAGAGCTCCTTAATAACAATGAATAGAGGAAGAGAAATCTGATATGGTGATTTGGGAATTGATTATACTCCTCTATTCAGTTTGAGGAAACCAGGTGGCACATGGTTAAGAACTCAGGCTGTTAACCAAAAGGTTGGCAGTTTGAATCCACCAGCTGCTCCTTGGAAACTCTATAGGGCAATTCTATTCTGGTCTATAGGGTCATATGAGTTGGAATAGACTATGGGTTTGATTTTTTATTCACTCTGTGGAGTCCTTCTTTGGTGCAAAGGGCTAAGGCCCTCAACTGCGAACTGGAAGTTCGGAAGTTAACCCCTACCCAGAGATGTCTGGAAAGAAAGGCCTAGCAATTTACTTCTGAAAAATCAGCCTGTAAAAACATTATGGAGCACAGTTATACTATGACGTACATGGGGTTGCCATGAGTCAGAATCAACTCAATGACAACTGGTTTTTAATTCATTTTGTGTGTTCGAAATTTTTTGTTATAGAAGTTTACTCTAAAATTTTAATTACAAAGAAAAAAAACTAAAAGATTCAAAAGTTTTCTGCAAATTAAGCCATGAATCTATGGACCATCCCTCCCAAGCGGTAAATATTATCAATCATTAACTTCCATTGGGTAATGAAACCTTTAGGCAGGATGAAACTTCAAGAGGTACCCAAGGTACAGCTACCAAAAAAGAGTAGGAGTGGCAATACAAATCTCAAATAAAATAGACTTTAAAACAAAATCCACCATAAAAGACAAAGAAGGACACTATACAATGATTAAGGGGACAATATATCATGAAGACATAACCATAATAAACATCTACGCATCCAATGACAGGGCTCCAAAATACATAAAACAAACTCTAACAACACTGAAAAGAGAAACTGATAGCTCCACAATAATAGTAGGAGACTTCAACACACCACTCTCAGTAAAGGACAGAAAATTTAGAAAGAAACTCAACAAAGATACAGAAGACCTAAAGGGCACAATCAGCCAACTTGACCTCAAAGACATATATAGAACACTCCATCCAACCACTACAAAGTACACATTCTTTTCCAATGCACATGGAACGTTCTCCAGATTAGACCACATCTTAGGCCACAGAGCAATCCTCAACAAGATCCAAAACACTGAGATAATACAAAGTATCTTCTCTGACCACAACGACATCAAGGTAGAAATTAACAACAGAAAGAGGAAGGAAAAAAAAATCATTTACATGAAAACTGAATAACAACCTGCTTACCAACCACTGGATAATAGAAAAAATCACAGATGAAATCCAAAAATTTCCTAGAATCAAACGAGAATGAAAACACATCGTACCAAAACCTTTGGGACACGGCAAAGGCAGTGCCCAGATGACAATTTATAGCAATAGATGCACACATAAAAAAAGAAGAAAGGGACAAAATCAAAATATTAACTACACAACTCAAACAAATAGAAAGAGAACAGCATAAAAAGCCCACAACCATTAGAAGAAAGGAAATAATAAAGATCAGAGCATAAATAAATGAAATAGAGAGAAGAAAAACAATAGAAAGAATTCACAAAACTAAAAGTTGGTTCTTTGAAAAGATCAACAAAATCAACAAACCACTGGTCAGACTGACAAAAGAAAAACAGGAGAGGATGCAAAGAACCCAAATAAGAAATGAAATGAGGGACGTTACAGCAGATCCAACAGAAATAAAAAGGATTATAACAGAGTATTATGAAAAACTATACTCCAACTAATTTGAAAACCTAGAGGAAATGGATAAATTTCTAGAAACACACTACCTACCCAAACTAGCACAAAGTGAAGTTGAAAATCAGAACAGACCCATAACATGAGAAGACAGTGAAAAGGTAATTAAAAAACTCCCAACAAAAAAAGCCCTGGCCCAGATGGCTTCACAGGAGAATTCTACCCATCATTCAGAGAAGAGCTTATACCAGTATTACTCAAACTATTTCAGAACATAGAAGATGAAGTGACACTTCCAAATTCATTCTATGAGGCCAGCATAACCCTGATACCAAAACCAGGCAAAGATGCCATAAAAAGGAAAATTACAGACTAATATCTCTCATGAATATATATGCAAAAATTCTCAACAAAATTCTAACCAATAGAATTCAGCATCATATTAAAAATATAATATACCACGACCAAGTAGGATTCATACCAGGTATGCAAGGATGGTTCAACATTAGAAAATCAATCAAAATAATCCAACATATAAATAAAAGGAAAGAAAAGAATCACAGGATCATCTCAATTGACATTTGAAAAAGGCATTTGACAAAGTCCAACACCCATTCCTCATAAAAACTCTCAATAAAATAG
The DNA here is from genome assembly GCA_030035585.1 of Dugong dugon. Lineage (NCBI taxonomy): Eukaryota > Metazoa > Chordata > Mammalia > Sirenia > Dugongidae > Dugong > Dugong dugon. The sequence continues at coordinate 15,115,102 of CM057465.1, forward strand.
GTATAGAAGGGAAATTTCTCAGCATAATAAAGGACATAAGTGCAAAACCAATGGCCAACATCATTCTTAATGGAGAGAGGTTAAAAGCATTCCCCTTGAGAACAGGAACAAGACAAGGATGCCCTTTACCTCCACTCCTATTTAACATTGTGCTGGAACTCCTAGCAAGAGCAATAAGGCAAGAAAAAGAAATAAAGGGCATCCAAATTGGTAATGAAGAAGTTAAACTGTCCCTATTCGTGGATGATATGATACTATACATAGGAAACCCTGAAGACTCCACAAGAAAACTACTTGAACTAATAGAGACATTCAGCAGAGTAGCAGGATACAAGATAAACATACAAGACTCAGTTGGATTCCTATACATCAATAAAGAGAATGATGAAAAGGAAATCAGGAAGACAATACCATTTAAAAAATTAAATACTTAAAAAAAAATAGTTAGGAATAAATCTAACCAGGGATGTAAAAGACCTATACAAAGAAAACTACAAAACACTACCTCAAAAAACCCAAAGGGATCTATTTAAATGGAAAAACATACTATGCTCATGGGTAGGTAGACTCAACATTGTGAAAATGACAATTCTACCCAAAGCAATTCACAAACCCAATGCAATCCCGATCCAAATGCCAACAACATTCTTTAAAGAGAAGGAAAAACTAATCATTAACTTTATATGAAAATGGTAGAAGCCCTGGATAAGTAAAGCACTATTGAAGAGCAATAAAGTAGGAGGACTCGCACTACCTGGCCTCAGAACCTACTATCCAGCTACGGTAGTCTAAACAGCCTTGTACTGGTACAGATACATTGACCAACAGAATAAAATTGAGAACCCAGATGTAAATCCATCCACCTATGGTCACCTGATCTTCGACAAGGGCCCAAAGTCCACCAAATGGGGAAAAGACAGTCTTTTTAACAAATGGTGTAGGCAAAACTGGATATCCATCTGCAAAAAAAATGAAACAGGACCCATACCTCACACCATACACAAAAACTAATTCGAAATGGATCAAAGACCTAAATATAAAGCCAAAAACTATAAAGTTCGTGGAAGAAAAAGCAGAAGCCAATGCTAGAGGCCCTAATACACAGCACTAACAGGATACAAACCATAACCAAGAACAGACAAACTCCAGAAGATAAGCAAGATAACTGGGATCTTCTAAAAATGAAACACTTATGCTCTTCAAAAGACTTTACCCAAAGAGGAAAACGAGAACCTACAGACTGGGACAAAATATTTGGTTATTACAAGTCAGACAAAGGTCTAATCTCTAAGATCGATAAGAAAATCCAACATGTCTACCACAAAAAGACAAATAATCCAATTAAAAAATGGGCAAAGGAAATGAACAGACACTTCATCAAAGAAAACATTCAAGTGCCAACGGACACGTGAGGAAATGCTCGCAATCACTAGCCATTAGAGAAATGCAAATTAAAATCACAATGAGATACCATCTCACCCCAGCATTACGGCATGAATCAAAAAAATTGGAAATAACAAATGTTGGAGAGGCTGTGGGAAGACTGGGACTCTTATGAACTGCTGGTGGGAATGCATAATGATACAGCCATTTTGGAAAATGATATGGTGCTTCCTTAGAAAGCTAGAAATAGAAATACCATTCGATCCAGCAATCCCTCTCCTAGGAATATATCCTAGAGAAATAAAAGCCGTCACACAAATAGACATATGCCCACCCATGTTAGTTGCAGTATTGTTAACAATAGGTTAAAGATGGAAACAACCTAGATGCCCATCAACAGATGAATGGATAAACGAACTATGGTACATGCATAAAATGGAGTATTATGGAAGGATAAAGAACAATGATGAATCTGTGCAGTATCTCATAACATGGTTGAAACTGGAGGACATTATGCTGAGTGAAATAAGTCAATCACAAAAGGACAAGTATTTTATGAGACCTCTACTGTAAAAACTCATGAAAAAGTTTACATACAAAAAGAGACAATCTTTGTGGTTATGAGGGATTCGGGGCGAAACTAAATAGACAATACGTAAGTGCTAACTTTGTTGAAGGGTAAGACAGTACACAATACTGGGGAAGCCAGCACAACTCGTACAAGGAAAGGTCATGGAAGTTCCATGGACACATCCAAACTCCCTGAGGGACTGAATTGCTGGGTGGAGGGCTGTGGGGACCATGGTCTCGGGAAACATCTAGCTCAATTGGCATAACACAGTTTTTATAGAAAATATTTCTACATTCTACCTTGGTGAGTAGTGTCTGGGGTCTTAAAAGACTGTGAGCAACCGTCTAAGATACTCCACTGATCTCACCCATTCGGGAGCAAGGGAGAATGAAGAAAACTAGATACAAGGGAAAGATTAGTCCAAGGGACTAATGGACCACAACTACCACAGCCTCAACCAGACTGAGTCCAGTACAACTAAACAGTGCCCGGCTAACACCACTGACTACTCTGACCGGGATCACAACAGAGGGTCACGGACAGAGATGAAGAAAAATGTAGAACCAAATCCTAACTCACAAAAAAAGACCAGACTTACTGGCCTAACAGTGACTGGAGAAACCCCGAGAGTATGGCCCATGGACACCCTTTTAGCTTAGTACTGAGTTCTCTCCTGAGATTCACTGTTCAGCCAAAGATTAGACAGCCCCATAAAACAAAACGAGACTAATGGGGCACAGCAGTCCAGGGATAAGGACTAGAAGGAAGGAGGGGACAGGAAAGCTGGTAATAGGGAACCCAAGTTTGAGAAGGGATAGTGTTGACATGTCGTGGGGTTGTTAACCAATGTCATAAAACAATATGTGTACTAACTGTTTAATGAGAAACTATTTGTTCTGTAAACTTTTGTCTAAAGTACAACAACAACAACAAAAAAGGTGTACCCAAGACAACAGAATGTGTCAGTCTCAGGAGAATTACTGCCCTGGACTCCTCTGCTCTGGCTGTCCAGTTGTCCTTAGAATTAGCTGTGATATTCACTGGTAAAGCCTGAGATTTCAGCTAGAAAACCCAGGACTACGTGTTACTGATGCTTTTCAAATGATCTGAAATAATAAAAGAAGTTCAAGTTTTAAACTGTCATCCTTAGTTCAAGAATAAAGCCAGTTTTCTTTTATTGCTACAGAAGAATGGCAGGAGAGGTTTAAATCCAAAGAAAAACTTCTAAAAACTTAGCAAGAAAAGTTTGAATCTCTTGTGCTTGCTATATCACCATTTTTAGATGCACTTTATTTTCATTTTCTTCAAAGAAGCAGGAAATGAATTGAACAAAGATTTATGCCATTTAATGTCACAGTTGATTACCAACAGAAATTGGAAGAATGCAATTTTTATGACTTTATGTAAAAGTAACCTATATTTCAAGATAAAATGGCTATTGGCTAGACAGATTGATTTAATTTTTAAGAATATATGTTATCTTGCAGAAAATATTTATATAAATCAAGAAAGTTAAATCTCTATTTATTTTAAATAATTAATCTGACCTGGTACTAGTCAAATATGTTTCCTGAAATTCAACTTCATTAAGCAACCTCTTTCCTAGCACATACTTCAAATTCATTTATCTTATAAGTGACACCCTGAATTATTAAATATTTCATAAAAACTGATGTCTTACATATATAATTAATTTAGTAAATTAAGTAATTATTACCTCACTTTTGTTTTTTCCAAATTCTATACTGTCTAACAAGGTAGATGCTAAATATTTATTACACGCTTATACATTATAGCCATTCTTTAATGTTGAATGTATATAGGGATATAAATATAGGGCTAGATGTTGTGATTGAACTTCATTTACAAGTTCTCCACATTTCTTAAAATTTATAGGGTACTAGGAGGGAAAGTTATTGAATTGTTTGACTTTTTCTAAACATATTATACAGTTCAAAGTCTCTATATACTTAAAATGGAATGCATAAAGATTAATATTCTAGGCCTTAGTAAGCTTAAATGGACTGTATTCGATTTTGAATCAGACACACATATGGTATACTATGCAGGGAAAGACAAATTGAAGAGGAATGGCATTGCATTCATCATCAATAAGAACATTTCAAGATCTATCCTGAAGTACAGCACTGTCAGTGATAGGAAAATATCCATAAGCCTACAAGGAAGACCAGTTAATATGACTACTATTCAAATTTATACACTAACCACTAATGCCAAATATGAGCAATTGAAGATTTTTACCAACATCTACAGTCTGAAATTGATCAAATGTGCAATCAAGGTGCACTGATAATCACTAATGATTAGACCGTGAAAGTTGAAAACAAAGAAAGAACGAAAGTCAGAAAATACAGCCTTGGTAATAGAAATGACATCAGAGATTGCATGATAGAATTTTGCAAGACCAATGACTTCTTCATTGCAAATATCCTTTTTCACCAACATATATGGTGACTATATGCATGGACCTCACCAGATGGAGTACTCAAGAATCAAATTGACTACATCTTTGGCAAAAGACAATGGAAAATCTCAATATCATTAATCAGAATAAGGCCAGGGGCTGACTGTGGAACAGAACATCGATTGCTCACATGCAAGTTCAAGTTCAACTGAAGAAAATTAGAACAAGTCCATGAAAGCCAAAGTATAACCCTGAGTATATATATCCCACCAGAATTTAGAGACAGTCTCAAGAATAGATTTGACTCATTAAACAATAATGACAAAAGACCAGACAAGTTGTGGAATGACCTCAAGGACATCATACATGGAGAAAGCAAGAAGTCATTAAAAAGACAATAAAGATAGAAAAGACTAAAATAGATGTCAGAAGAGACTCTGAAAGTTGCTCTTGAACTTAGAGTAGTTAAAGCAAATGGAAGAAATGAAGTAAAAGAACTGAACAGAAGATTTCAAAGGGTAGCTTGAGAAGACAAAGTATCATAATGAATTGTGCAAAGGCTTAGAGTTAGAAAACCAAAAGGGAAGGACACAGTTGGCATTTCTCAAGCTGAAAGAACTGAAGAGAAAATTTAAGCCTTGAGTTACAATATTGCAGGATTCTACCAGGAAAATATTAAATGACACGGGAAGCATAAAAACAAAAAAAAAAAAAAGGAATACACAGAGCCACTGTACCAAAAACAACTGGTTGACATTCAAGTATTTCAGGAGGTAGCATATGATCAAGAACTGATGATAATGAAGGAAGAAGTCCAAGCTGCACTGAAGGCATTGGCAAAAAACAAGGCTCCAGGAACTGACAGAATACCAGTTGAGATGTTTCAACAAACAGATGCAGCACTGGAAGAGCTCACTCATCTATGCCAAGAAAATTGGAAAACAGCTACCTAGCCAACAGACTGAAAGAGATTCATATATATGCCCATTCCAAAGAAAGATGATCCAACAGAACGCATAAGTTATTGAACAATATCATTAATATCTCACGCAAGTAAAATTTTACTGAAGATCATTCAAAAGAAGTTGCAGCAGTACATAGACAGGGACCTGCCAGAAATTCACACTAGGTTCAGAAGAGGATGTGGAATGAGGGATATCATTGCTGATGTCAGATGGATCTTGGCTGAAAGAAGAAAGTACCAGAAAAATGTTCACTTGTGTTTTATTGACTATGCAAAGGCATTCGATTATGTGGAACATAACAAATTATGGATAACATTGGGAAGAATTGGAATTCCAGAACACTTAATTGTGCTCATGAGGAACCTACACCCACACCAAGAGGCAATTGTTTGAACAGAACAAGGGGATATCGCGCTATTTAAAGTCAGGAAAGGTGTGCACCAGGGTTGTATCCTTTCACCATACTTATTCAATCTGTATGCTGAGCAAATAATCAGAGAAACAGGACTATATGAAGAAAACACAGCATTAAGATTGGAGGAAGTTTCATTAACAACTTGCCATATGCAGATGACACAACCTTGCTTGCTGAAGGTGAAGAGGACTTGAAGCACTTACTAGTGAAGATCAAAGACCACAGCCTTCAGTATGGATTACACCTCAGCATAAAGAAAACAAAAATCCTCACAACTGGACCAATAAGCAACATCATAATAAACAGAGAAAAGATTGAAGTTGTCAAAGATTTCATTCTACTTGGATCCACAATCAACACCCATTGATGCAGCAGTCAAGAAATCAAATGACTCATTGCATTGGGCAAATCTGCTGCAAAAGACCTCTTTAAAGTGTTAAAAAGTGAAGATGTCACTTTGAGGACTAAGGTGTGCCTGCCCCTAGCCATGGTGTTTTCAATCACCTCATACGCATGGGCAAGCTGGACAATGAATAAAGAGGACCATAGAAGAATTGATGCCTTTGAATTATGGTGTTAGGGAAGAATTTGAATATACCGTGGACTGGCAGAAGAACAAAAATCCAACTTGGAAGAAGTACAGCCAGAGTGCTACTTGGAGACTATTGCTTTTTACTTTATGCTTGAAGGATGATTGCTATACCAATGAGTATCAGGAATAATTATCAGGAAGAAAGAAGGGAAAGAAAATGAAGGGCATAAGAATAATACCAGCAAAGTCTGTTTGTTTTGTTTTGAGGAATCAATAGATTTTTGCAAGTGTGACCCAGTAGATTGAAGATTATATCTAATTGTTTAGGTATCAGTCAGTTATACAAATTTAAATGCGGGTCTAGAGGGTTGAATAATTTTTACTTGGTGCATTATCATCTTGAAAAATATCAGTGTTTAATTAGAACGAAAAAAATAGAGAATTGGTATGTGATAGGTATCTTGAAGCATATATCACATATGTTACTGTCAAATAAATACATGATTTTAATCTTTTTCTATATATGTCATTTCAGCACATGCATATGTATTCTTAATATATGTTTCCCAGTGTATATTTGATCTACATATTGTTATGATCTCTAAAATATCATTAGCTCAGGGCATAGAATAAGTACAGTGGCTTAACAGAAATAAAGATTCAATAATAATTGTTGAATTTAACAGTAGAGTAACTGTTATAGATTGGATATTGTCCCCCCCAAATATGTGTATCAGCGTAGGATGTGTCTTGAGCCAGTCACTTTTGAGATTCAAAAGAGCAGATTAGGCACCGAAGCAAGCAAGCCTGAACGGGGAAAAGATAGACACCACATGAAGACAAGTGCTAGAGAAGCAGAGACAAGGATTTTCCCTTAGAGTGGACAAAGACAGCCTTCACCTAGAACTGGCACCCTGAATTTGGACTCCTAGCCTCCCAAACTGTGAGAAAATAAATGCCTGTTCATGATCACCACCAACTTGTGGTATTTCTGTTATAGCAGCAGTAACTAAGACAGTAATATTTTTAAAAAAATTCTAAAATAGCCAAAATATTTAATTGATGTTTAAATACTGGTAAAAAAAAGATAAAACAATGAAACTAGAAATTCCTTCACATAATTGCTGATACTCCAAACATAAGATTCATAAACACCAACACCTAAACTCCATCGTAGGAAAAATCCTAAAAAAACCCCCAAACACTTATCTAGCATATTCCCTTCTTCTCTTGGGTGCTGAATATATATCTATATATCTCCCCAGTGCTTCACATAGAGATATAAACAAGGGTTCAAATATATATTATTCGGATTGTTTAATAGGATACTCTTTTACATCTTTCAGTTCCTTCTATAACAATTACCTATATAGCCACTATAAAAACAGAAGAAGAACCAGTGTTCAGAAATTCAAGACTGTTTTATTCCACAAGGATGCAAAGTACACGAAAAGGAGATTCTAAAATTATGATATCTACTACAACTTACAGGGATTCAATGCCTACCTCCTATTCTTAGCCCTTTGGGGGAATTGTTGCTGTAATTTGTTTGTCATGGAAAGAATAAAATAACTGACAGTATTTTTCTCTTTTTTCTAGAAATTATTGGTAAATATCACACTCTGGCGACATTTTTTTCTGGAAAATGTATCTTTATAAGAAATGTAGTTTAGCGCTTAAATGTTACGTGTAGGCTTGCAATTTAAGACGAAAAACTGAGCACAAGCATTTGCTTTCCGTTATCCCCAAAGTTCACACCCAACACTCCACAAAGATAATAGAAATAGATAGAAGAGGAATAGGGAAACAATGGCAAAGAGAACAAAGACATCTTCATAAGTGGATGAGAGTCTTTAAAAATTCTGGAGATGGACTCTAGAAGAATGTGAATAGATAAAACGGAGAGGAAGATTCCAGTATTTTGTGGATTCAGAGAGCCTGGTTACCCCTGGAAAAGCTCTATGCTTCTCTTTTGCAATTCGTTGCAAAGCAAAAGTGAGAAGAGGTGCTGAACACAGGGAAATTGTCTGAAGGTCAATAAAGAAAGCAACTGTGTATTTCGGTATGCTATGCAAGTGAAACATATCACCCTACCTAACATTTAATCCCCAGATAAAACAACCGCAGGGTGTTTCTCTAAAGAATTGTGCAAGCCTGGGCAACTTGCTGTCTTTCTCATCCTTGTAGTATTTGGGGAAATCATGGTGATAGATGACAAACCTAAACTTGCTGTAAATGGAAGAAAATGCCCCCTCATATATAAAGTCAACAATTAGAAAGCTTCATTGCAAGCAGACATTTATTAACTGTTTAGCTGAAGAGACTTAAGCAACAATTGATTAAAAGTGGAAGATTGAGAAAAGTTAATAAACTAAAAATTTAATCATGGAGAAATCAGAGATAATTCAAGGAATAGAAAAGAACTTAAAAACAAAATCTATAATTAGTTTTCAGAGAGTTTCAAGAAGATTTTGCTTGTGATGTACAGAAACAATATGTTATTATTATGAAAAATTGAAAAAGTATTCTTAGAGATTAAAACACGGTTTATGACTTTGAAAACTTTATGTAAGTGCTTGAATATAATGGTAGTATTCCTAGAATATAAAGAAAAAAAAAATAAAGATATAGTAAGCCTCAGAGGGGCAAAAAAAAAAAAAGGCTATAAATAATTAATGCAGGTGGGCCGATGTTCAGCTAATAAGAGATCCAGAATGAGAGAACAGATAAAAAATGGTGAAGAAGTTAACAAATAAATGATGGAAGAAAAATTCCCAGGGCTAAAAAGAAACATGAATCATCTTCATATTGAAAGTGTCCATCCAATGCAAAGGAAGATTAATTTTTAAGCCATTTCACTGCAAGGTAGTGAAATTTCAAAGCATCAAGGATAGTCAAAAGTAAGATAAAATTGGAGGCTCTTGGTCAGGACCAGATGGCACAGACCATTTTTCTTTGGCCTTTGCTGATAAGCACAACTATAAACCCTGGAAACGCCAAGAAAGACAACAAAAGGAGAACTCTGAAAAGTGGTAAGAAGGTGAGCTGGTTTGGGGCCCTGGAACTGGAGGAACAGCACAAAAGCAAGGAGTTCTGTATCCTCCTACCCAACGGAAGGAGGCCAAATAGACTTGCTGCTTCCCAATCCATTACCTAGAAACAGAAGGCAGTTTCAGTAGACTCGTTCCTTCCCCAGTGGAATGGGTGTTTCCTGACAATAGATGAGCCCAGCACCACCGGCAAGGAAATAGATTGGGAGCCCCACCAGAAGTAAACAGCCAGTCTTGTTCCCCTCAACGCCTGAGACTTTCCTTTTCCACCAAGAGATAATAAGTAGGGTAGGCAGAGCCACAGGAGAGATCCAGCTACAGAAGACAGCCTGGTCTGGGAAGCCTTTTTGCTCTCGTGTGTGGGTCAGAAACTCTCCTCTCCTGCCCAGAGATACCACAGCTGATGGAAAGAAGGAAAGTGGAAATGGCAGTGGAATCCCACCACACGCCTCCCCTACAGAGAAACACCTGGGGACCCAGGCTGGGATAAACCCTTCTGTCTCCTCAGGCATCACCAGCAAGGATTAGCAGAAGCCCCAGTAGCATCATATAAACAAAGCAAACGAAAGAAACACCGCAAAGGCTCTAAAAATCAAACTGCCATTAGAAACACAGCCCACTAGGCCAAGAGTCTAGTGTTAACTTTAAACAGGGTGGACTGTCTGTTAAAATAAAAGACTTAAAAAACATAAAGGCAAAATGTCCAGGACACAATAAAAAGAAAATCACTCATCATACATCATAATAACCATTAAGAAAATTATAACTTGAATGAGAAAGGACAATCCACTGACACCTATCAAGATGAATCAGATGTCAGAATTCTTTAGCAAGGATTTTAAAGTAGCTATCATAAAAATGCTGCAAAAAATTGACTTTTTTTTTTTTTAATTCGGTATATTTCTCTAAAGATCCATCCAAGTTGTCTGTGTATTAATAAGTTGTTTCTTTACATTGCTGAGCAGTATTCACTGGTATGTATGTAGCAGTTACATTGGAATTAAACTTTTGAAAACTAAAGATTAAAAGAAAAATCTTGAATGCAGGCAGGGAGAAATGACATATTACCTACAGGGTAACATCAGTTTAAATGATAGCCAGTTTCTCATCTGAAACCATGGAAGCGAGCAGAAAGCAGCACAATAGTTTTCCAGTGCTGAGTGAAAAGAACTGTCTACCACAAATTCTATATCCAGGAATGATGGGGATATAAAAACATTCTCAGATGAAGGAATTTAAAATAAGTTATTGTTATCTGACCTACCGATAAGATTGGTCAAAGGAAGTTATTCAAAATTAAATAAAAGGGAGCAATATTAGAGCATCAAGTATAAAGAAAGAACGATGGAAAGAGCAGAAATAAAGGTATATACAATATGGTATCTTTTTCTTTTTGAGCTTTATAAAAAACATTTAATTATTAATACGAAAATTATTCCACTGTCTATCATACAAAACAATGATACTTAAAATTGGAAAGGATAAAAGAAACTGACTGGAAGAGAGGTTTCCACACATCACCTAAATTGGTAAAACAGTGATACCAGTAGATTCTTAGAAGTCACATATATGTATTGTAAAATCAAGAACAACCAGTTTGGAAACTATACAAAGAGATACACTCAAAAGTATTATAAATAAATCAAAATAGAATCCTGAAAATTGCAAGTAAAGTAAGTAACCTGTGGGAAGTTAAGAGAAACAGGCACTTCACAACTCATTTTATATGGCCAGTATTACCCTGATACCAAAACCATTATCTTGATCTTAAAGAGAAAAGAAAAAAGAACTACAGACCAGTATCCTTAATAAACTTAGATGTAAAAATCTCAACAAAATATCAGAAAATAGAATCTGACTATATATAAAAATAATTAGACACCTTGACAAAGTAAGATTTATTCTAGGTATACAAGATTTAGTCAACATTTGAAAACCAATCAATGTATTCCATCAAATCAGCAAGCTAAAGAAGCTGATCTGCAGTAGAGAGAGTAATGGTCTCCCAAAGATGTCCACATCCTAATCCTCAAATCTGTGAATATGCTAAATTATATAGCAAAAGAGACTTTGCAGATGTGATTAAATTAAGGATTTTGAGATGGAGAGATTATCCTAGATTACCCATGTGGGCCCAAAGTAATCACAAGTGTCCTTATGAAGGCAGGACCGTCAGAGTTGGGGAGATCTGATGATGGAAGCAGAAGTTATCACACAGTCACAGATGTGAAAGGAAAAAAGGAGAAAGGGAGGGAAAGAGAGAGAGAGACAGAGAGAGAGAGTGATTGAGATTGATTTAAAAATGATACGCTGCTTGTCCTGAAGATGGGGGAAGGTGCCATTAACCAAGGAATGCAGAATGCCTATGGAAGCTGGAAAAGACAAGGAAACAAATTCTGTCCTAGCGTGTAGAGAAGAAACACAGTCCTACTGACATCTTATTTTAGATCTTCTGAACTTCAGAACGGTGAGCTAATAAATTTATGTTGTTTTAAGCCTCCATATTAATGGTAACTTGTTACAGTATCAATATGACAAAATCCAATACTCATCCATAATCAACACTGTTAGAAAGCTGGGAATAGAGGGGAATTACCTCAAGTTATTTTGCTGAAGATCATTCAAAAATGGTTGCAGCAGTTCATCGACAGGGAATTGCCAGAAATCTGAGCAGGATTCAGAAGAGGATGTGGAGAGAGAGGTATCATTGCTGATGTCAGATGGATCTTTGCTGAAAGCAGAGAATATCAGAAAGATGTTTACCTATGTTTTAGTGACTATGCAAAGGCATTCGATTATCTGGATCATAGCAAATTATGGATAAAATTACAAAGAGTAGGAATTCCAGGACACTTAATTGTGCTCATGCAGATCATGTACATAGACAAAGAGGGAGTCATTCGAACAGAACAAGGGGATAAGGCAGGGTTTAAAATCAGGAAAGGTGTGCGTCAAGGTAGTATCATTTCACCAGACTTATTCAGTCTGTATGCTGAGCAAATAATCTGAGAAGCTGGACAATACGAAAAAGAACAAGGCATCAGGATTAGAGGAAGAATCATTAGTAACCTGTGATATGGTTAAACAAACTGCTACATACTTACATGGAATACAGCAGATCCCATGATGGGGGTGACCACATATCAAATATCAACGGAGAAGTGATCACAACATTATACAACTGCCAAAACACTGAGCAACATGGCCCAGCCAAGGTGACATCCAATCTTAACCATCGCAGGTACTAATAATGAACATGAGAAAATAGAAATTAAAAGCACAACACTAGTTACAATCCCTTCAAATAAAATTAAATAGTTAGGTGTATACTTAACAAAATATGTACAAGATTTTTATGCTGAAGATTACAAAATGTTGACAAAAAAAATCGAAGCAAAAAATGGTATCATGAATCAGAAGACTCAACATATTAAGGATGCCAATTTTCCTCTAGTTGATCTGTAGGTTTAATGCAATTTATACCAAAATCCCAGTAAGATTTCTTGTCTTCATAGACAAGTTATTCTAAAATTTATATGGAAAGTCACAGGTCCCAGAATAGCTAAAACAACACTGAAAATGATAATCAAGTGGAAGGAATTACCCTACATGATATTAAAGCTTAACATATAGCTACAGTAATCAAGACAGTGTATTATTGATGGAGGGATAGATGAATGGAACAGAATAAAGAACCCAGAAATAGATCTACACAAATATACCAAATTGATTTTTGATAAAGGTGCAGAAACAATTTAATTGAGGACAGATAACCTTTTCAACCAATTGTCCTGGAACAACGGATATACATAGCTAAAAAAATGAAATTCTACCTAAACCTCATACCTTATGTAATATTCTCTAAGTGAATTATAAATTTAATTATATTTTAAAAAAACTACAAATTAAAAAGAGTACAACATAATAAAAAATCTTTTAGATTTGGGGTTAGACAGAGTTCTTAGATTTGAGGTTAAAAGCATGATCCAGAAAAGGAAAAACGATATATTAGACCTGGTCAAAATTAAAAATATTTGTTCTATGAAAACCCACGTGAAGGGAATGAAAAGAAAAGCTACAAACTGAGAGAATATACTTGCAAATCATGTATCTGACACAGGACTACTTCTGGAATATATTAAAAAACTCAAAAGTCAGCGTTAAATAAATACCCACTTTGAAAATGGGCGAAAGACATGAACAGACCTGTCACCAGAGGTGTATACCGATGGCAAGGAGATGATGAAAAAAATACTGAACATCATTAGCCTATTAGTTAAATGCAAATTAAAACCACAATGAGACACTTCACACTTACCAGGATGGCTACACTAAAAAAAATCATGACAATACCAAATGTTGGCAAGGATGTGGACATCCTGTGTTGCTCATACACTGCTGGTGTAAAATGGCGCTGCCTCTCTTGAACACAGTTTGGCATAGTTTGAAAAGCTAAACGTGTAGCTACTATATGACTCAGCAGTTGCACACTCTGAGCATTTATCCCTGAGAAATGCAAACTTATTCTCACACACCAAAAAAAACTTGTACACAGGTTTAAAGCAGCTTTATTTGTAATGGCAAAACACTAGTATCAAGCCAGATACTATTCAACAGGCGAATTGTTAAACAAACTGCTACATACATACCGTGGAATACTGCTGAGCAATACAAAGAAATAACCTATTGTTACACAAATCACTTACATAAATCTTTAGAGAATTATACTGAATGAAAAAAGTCAATTCCAAAAGCTTACATACTGTATGATTCTATTTATGTAACGTTTTTGAAATTAAAAAATTTTAGAAATGGAGAACACGAGTAAATGCCAGGAGTTGGGAGAAGGTATATGGTGGTGGAAAGGAAGTAGGTGTGGTTATAAAAGGGCAATTGGAAGGATTCATTTGGTGTTGGAACTGCCTCGTTCAGTATATTATAAACTTATAGCATCTGGACATTTAATTGTCCTTTTATATATTTTAAAATCCACCTACCTATCATAGAGCAAAATAGTTTCTCTTCAGTGTTGGCTCATTAAATGGATTGGAATCGATTTGTTATAACATATTATAATAAATTACACTCTTTTATAGAAAAATAAACCCCAGTTTTAGCTCAGATATTGAGTGTGTTTTTGAGTTTAAATTTGACTGAAATTTTGAAAGAATCAAGGGTGGTTCTTTTCAGCACTGTGGAACAAATAATTCAGCCACCTCTGTTTTTATGATTCTTTTATCATCCACTTGTATCTTTGCAAACCTACCACTCCAGTGCCTCTCTGCAAGTGTTCCTCATCCTCTTCTGCCATTTTCGACAGACTTCCTCTTTATTCCTCAGATTCACCAAAGTTTCTTATTAATACTCCAAATTCTCCTCATGTCTTATACAGAACATAGAAGCCATCTCTTTGTTTTATTGCTCCCTTGAAAATCATGTCTTACAAGCGAGCCAACAGTAATTATCAAGGTATTTTTAAAAGCAAGTGCCATGTATACACAAGATAAATTATACCATGCTGTTAAGGACAGAAGTGGTTACATTCAAATAGGTGTGTGTTTATTTTATAGTCGACTACTTTATAGTACAGTTTTAGGTTTACAGAATAATTGAGCAGGTAGTAGATAGAATTCTATGTACCCACCCAACCCTCTAACCCTCATATAGAATTTCCCCTATTTTGAACATTTTGCATTAATGTGGTGTGTTTGTTACAATTAATCAACCAATTTTAATACACTATTTTTAACTATATAGTCCATGGTTTACATTAAGGTTTACTTTTTGGGTTGTGCAATTCTGTGGGTTTTTACAAATGCATAATGTCAAGTGTCCACCAATAAAGTTTAAGACATGATTTTCTCACCCTAAAAATCTTCTATGCTTCACCTGTCCATCCCTTTCCACCATACAGTGGAATCATACATATGTAGTCTTTCAGACTGGCTTCTTTTACATAGCAATATGCATTTAAGGTTCCTCTCTGTCTTTTTATGGCTTGATAGTGCCTTTTTTTTTGGCACGGAATAATGTGCAATTGTATGGCTATACCATAGTTATCCATTCAGCTATTAAAGGACATTTTAGTTGCTTCTGTTTTTTGGCTGCTATAAATATTCATGTGCAAGTGTGTGGACATGTATTTTCAATTCAATTGGGTAAATATTTTGCAGCACAATTGCTAGATTGTATGGTATGACTATATTTAGTTTTGTAAGAAACTGCCAAACTGTCTTCCAAAGTGGTTGTACCGTTTTACATTCCCACCAACCATGAATGAGTGTTCCTTTTACTTCAAATCCGTGTCAGAATTTGGTACTGTCGGGTTTTTTTTTATTTCACCCATTCTGACAGGTGAGTGGAGTTCCTTTTAGGTGCAAACGGTTAACACACTGCTAAACAAAACATTGCAGTTTCAAGCTCATCGAAAGGCACCTTGGAAGAAAGGCTTGAGGATATATGTTCAAAAAATCAACCATTGGAAGCTGGAGTACAGTTCTACTCCAACACAGGTGGAGTCTCCATGAGTCAGAATCACTTCCCCTGCAACTGATTCATAGGTGTGTTGTGATATCATATTGTTTTTTGAACTTGCAATCCCCTAACGATATATATCTTTGAGCATCTTTTTATATACTTTTTACCACCTGCATATTTTCTTTGGTGAGGTGTCTGTTCTTGTCTTTTTTCCATTTTGTAATCAGGTTGTTTGTTTTCTTATTGTTGAGTTTAAAGTGTTCTTTGTTTGTCTTGGATACAAGTCCTTTAACACATAATCTCCTCACAGTCCTATAACTACCTGTACATTATACCTATACTACAAATGTATGTGTTTTGCAAGTATTTTCTCCCAGTCTCCAGCTCATTATTTCATTCTCTGAACAATGTCTTTCAAAGAGCAGGAATTTCAATTTTAGTGTAGTCCAACTTATCAAATTGTTCTTTAATAGATCATGCTTTTGGTGTTGTATCTAAAATAAAAAAGAGACAAAAGAGAGAGAGAATTATGGATTAGCCATAAAACTTAAGAAAATAAGGTAATACCCATGACCCTCAATTTATATGGAAGGGAGGTAGTTACAGAACTGTGAGGAGATCATATGGTATATGTGAAAGCATAATGGAGCACGGCAGATCTTTGCAGAATCAAATCAAATCAATGTGGAAAAATCTTTCAAATCCACATATAAAAATATAAAAAAAATCTAAATGAATATTAATCCCTCATAAATAAATTATGCAATTACTCTCTTTGTTTTATTGTCTAATGTTAAAGGACTTAGTCATTTCCTATATTTGAGATTGCCTCAATATCCTCATATTTGTTAGAGTGAACCACAAGAAATTGCCTGTTGTATAGGTCAAAAAAGGTTGAATACTGGAAATATAATTTGGCTCAACATAAATATGATATAATTATAATGATGGTATTTTTTGAAGACTAATTTTGGCGACCTCTTCATGACCTAGCATTTTATTTAAAATACAATAGTAGTTTTTTGTAAACAATAATTATGCAATGTGTTATTAATTAGGATGCAATTGTATTAGTGTCTCAATTTTGTAAAAGGGAATCAATGTATAAATAATAAGTCCCCCCCACCACCAATTTATCCTATCACCCTCTCCCCCTATTTATCCTCATACTTGAAGAGAGGAGACTGTTACCCAATTAGCAGTTGATATTCCAGAGAGGAACAGAACGGACATACGTTGAGCTGAATTTAGCACCTAAATATACATTTCAATCATTTGTCTCTTACCTACTTCTGCAATTGTAAGTTATGGTCTTTTCAGGTAGAGTCTACAACAGATGTTGAAGAGTTAAAGGGATATTTCTTTTCATATAAACTACTGTGCCAAGTGATCTTACACTACAACAGCTTATTTGTTCACTACCCCATTTATTTGCTGCTTTAAAATATATTGGATTAAATGGGCATTTCATCCACATTTGCCAAATCTTCAGGCTGACTTTAACAGGATGTCACTGTAGTGTACTCACCCTATCTAAAGGAAGAAAGAATGATGGATTCTGTAAGCCTAGTAAGAAATCATACTGCAAAATGACAAGACTCAGCAGGATAAGAAATTCCATTTCTAGCCTTGCTTTTCTATATGGACAGGGAGATCTTACATATCCATGAGTTTAATCATGATGTGATTTTAAGTAAAATGAGTTTCACAGATAAGAAACTAATGGCCTGATGAAATACTTCCATTTCTTATTGCGTGTTTCATTATGCTTATAAATAATGAATGCACACACACACACACACACACACACAGGCACAGACCCACACTCACACACACATACAAAAAGGGATGATATTCAGTGGAGTTTTCTCTATGAGGTGCTAGTAGATTTAATATAACTCATGTGAAAATAAAAATCATATACATATATGATTGTGTTTGTGAATATGTGTTTGTATATTTTCCCCAAATAATCTGATCATAATGTTGCACACTAAAGCACACTCAGTGAAATTCCTCCATTTTAAAAACTGGTCCACGTCCATTCATTACACATATATAACAAGGCCCCAATTATTTGGATTTTGGATGACAGTTATTTTTGAGGTTATTAGCATGATCAAATCCATTTTACCAGAAATAAAACATTAAAATATTTCAAAACATTCAAAACAATGCCATCATTTTATACTTTTACCTGTCTCGATTTCCATTATATGTGGATGCTAAAAATGTCTGATGTGTGCAATAGCAAAAATAATTTAATTTAGATTTTCCTAGTATTAATCATTTTAGCATAACCATCCACATTTCTCCAAACTATGAAATTTTCCCCAAGTCAGTGGAGGTGTGATGTGAAACCATTAAATACATCTTACTTATTTCCACCTGAAAATATATCTATCAGTCCTTTAGATAGATGCCTGGAGTTTCTTTTGGAGGAGGCTGAATTCAGGGAGGGTACGTATGGGAAACAGCTTTATGTACCATGCTTTTCAACATACAGTGTCAGATTTCTATTTCTTAACCCTGTGATAACATTATAAAGATAATAGTTTTTCAATCACTTTTGGCTTTAAGTTGCATCTTGTTTTGGTAATAATGACCCAATTAGTCAGTATTAAAATTCCCAGTACAGGCAAATGAAATATTTCATTTCATATCTAGGTATACCTTCTCCCTCACTCTTGTCCTCTCATTCCCCACCTCAAACCTGATGTGATTCAGAAAACCTTCAGCGGGAATGAAGGTCCTGTATGTCTTTTTCTGATATATTTTTTTTTTTCCTGCCTGAGTTTACCTTGTTTCCAAGCATGGGGAGTGAAGATTGGAGAAAAATAGGCAAACGAATTTTTTACGATGTGGTTGTATTTGTGTTTCTCCCTGGAAGTACATTGCCTCACCTAAGATGTCCTCATTTAGGTAATTTGTAGGGCACTGAGTTGGAGCCCTGGTGGTGCAGTGGTTAAGAGCTTGCCTGTTAACCAAAAAGTTGGCAGTTTGAATCCACCAGCTGCTCTTTGGAAACCCTATGGGGCAGTTCTACTCTGTCCTATAGGGTCACTATGAGTTGGAATTGACTCAACAGCAACAAGTTTGTTTGTTTTTGTTTCTTTGTTTGTTTTTGATTTTGATGTATGAGTTATTCAGTGGCTTTGCAGGAGCCTCTGAGCTGTCCAGTTCTCTAAATCTGCTGATACGTATCCTGGCTGATATTTTTGAACAACCTCAGCTCTTGCCCCCCTTTGCCACTCACTCTGCAACCTCTTGCTGTAGGGGTTACTACCTCTCAATAGTCCACCATGGATGGGTCTCCAACAAGGTGGCTAAAGCCCATCATCTCTTCCGAATATACATGTGACCTGCAAGAGACACTCATGTTTTCTTGACGTGACAATTACAGGTAGTATAGGCTTTTCTAAAGTTTATCTCTCTTCTATCCTGTCCATCATAGGAAGTTCTAGCTGAAATACTTTGGGAAATAAGCAGACACCAGTCCTTCTGTTCATACATGACTTCCAGTTTCAGGGAACAGATGGTGACTTTGCCAAAGAACTCTATAATTTCCTGCCTGGTGCACTGAAGTGGAAGTAAATTGTATGTTGCTCATTGAACAAATATCTACCCAAAAAGTAGCACACCAGTTTCCTCTTTGTGAAAACACGTTTTTCCCCCAAACAACTTGGCTTAAAGTAGGGTACAAAATCTCTGGGGAAAAGAGAAGAGATGTGGAATTGCAACCAACTAGGCTAACACCTCACATATTTTTCTCTTTTTCTGATTTCCTCTTTTATGTAGGCTAGAGATGGGTGATCAGGAAGACATTGACTGATGTCATGGGTTCAATTATATCCCCCAAAAAATATGTGTATCAATTTGGCTGGGCCATGATTCCCAGTATTGTATTGTGTCGTTGTCCTCCATTTTGTGATTGTAATTTTATGTTAAAAAGGATTAGGGTGGGATTGTAACACCCTTACTCATGTGACATCCCTGATCCTATGTAAAGGGAGTTTCCCTGAAGTGTGGCCTACACCACCTTTTATCTTACAAGAGATAAAAGGAAAGGGAGGCAAGCAGAGAGTTAGGGACCTCATACCACCAAAAAAGCAGTGCCAGGAACAGAGCGTGTCCTTTGGACCTGAGGTTCCTGCGTGGAGAAGCTCCTAGACCAAGGGAAGATTGATGACATGGACCTTCCTCCAGAGCTGACAGAGAAGGCCTTCCCCTGGAGCTGACACCCTGAATTTGGACTTGTAGCCTACTAGACTGTGAGAGAATAAATTTCTCTTTGTTAAAGTCGTCCACTTGTGGTATTTCTGTTATAGCAGCACTAGTTGACTAAGACAACTGATAAATATTGCTTTTATTTTTGCATGTCTTGCATGAATGGGACTAGTACTTCTCTTTATAAAGTAAAGATGTGTATCACATATTATTCCAAGGCACCAAAGACAAAATTTAAAACCACCAACGTGTTGCTCAGGTTTATGTTGCTGTTAATATTTTGTTTGCTTAGTTTTTCTTTCCCTACCCAAACACTATATATGTATTGTAGAATATATTCTTGAGTTGATTGATAGTATAAACAAAATGTGTTAAAATATTTGATTGATCAGGATTATTTTCTACTTTTATAATATACTTGGGAGTAAAATATGTTTTAAAAACTTGAGAGAGCAAAATCCTTTATGTTAATTTTTCCAAACCTGAAAGAGTTATCATTGACTTTTAAAAGTCAACATAGTTGATTTTTCCAAGATTCTGGAAAATGGGAATCCACTAGGTGATCACATTTTTCTGTTTGACTGGAATTTATGGTAAATAAAGTATTTGACTGGTGCAAATAATAATGTGTGACTGGTAACGGCAAAGTTGGAGGTTCTAGTCCACCCACAGGTACCTCAGAAGAAAGGTCTGGAAATCTACTTCTGAAAAATCAGCCATTGCAAACCCTATGGAGTGCAGTTCTACTCTAACACATGTAGGGTAACCATGAGCTGAGATGCCTACTGTATTTTTATGGAAATAACACATGCTTTCTACGTTTATTTGACAATGGTGCCCTCCCCTTGCAAGTTATTTTCATAAGCACTGCTATGTCAATTTTTTTTTTACATGTTCCTGTAAAAAAGAAAATCACCATAGTGTCCTTACTAAAATATCTCGCACAAGGAGAGTATTGTTGACCAAAAAACATAGAAGGCATGCAAAATACAGTAGACAACAACTGGTTTTACTGTTTATAGTTCTATAACTGCAGCAGATTTGCCCAAAGCAATGGGTCTTTTGGTTTCTTGACTGCTGCTTCCATGGGTGTTGATTGTGGATCCAAGTAAAATGGAAGCCTTGACAACTTCAGTCTTTTCTCTGTTTAGTATGATGTTGTTTATTGGTCTAGTTGTGAGAATTTTTGTTTTCTTTTTGCTAATGTATAATCCTGCTGAAGCCTGTAGTCTTTGATCTTCATCAGTAAGTGCTTCAAGTCCTCTTCACTTTCAACACGCAAGGTTGTGTCATCTGCATAACGCAGGTTGTTTATGAGTCTTCCTTCAATCCTGATGCTGTGTTCTTCTTCTTCATAGTCTAGTTTCTCAGATTATTTGCTCAGCATACAGACTGAATAATATTGTACCGTTATAATTATTATTAAAAATCACATTCACCCTTTGTTGTCCATATATAGTAATTTGCCTTTATCTCTTCATTACTTCCTTTTATACTCTCATCAAATGTTACAAGGAGCATTCAAGAAAGAAAAGAAAAAAGCACTATGCGTTCCATACAGTTTTAAGAATATATATTTTAATGATTTCAGCAAAGAATTAGCATAGATTTTGAGCAAACTTAAAGACATTTTTTCCCCTGATATCTTTGCTCTTTCTACCTAATCCCATGGATTTCCACAATGATGGTGAAGGCTATGTATGAAAGGAGCTAAATATAGATCAGGAGGAAATGATGCTCCTAGATGAAATTTAACTTTTCCCATTTACGTATGTTTTCTAACCCTCTTCCTCTTCCATGCACTATTTAGCTATGGTGAATAGAACTAAAGCACATAATTTCATTAATTTTTTTAGAGGAAGTCTTTTAAAAAAAGGAATTTCATTGTTTTTTATGTGATGTTAAGCATTTAATTCACCACATCAGATATTACACAATGAATATCTGTGTTTTATAACACTGTCAAGAGAAATTTAAGTATACTTTCAAATAATACAAAGTTTAAGTAATACACCTTAAAATAAAGAAATTAAAATAGGTAAAATATTTGTTTTTCACTTTTAAGTCATGTTTGAGAAAGACTGCTAATGATGAATTGAGGAAAGCATGCATGGTTGAAGTAATATAAATGGGACAATTTGGTGGAGAAATAACGTATGCACAGATTGATAGAGAAAGAATGTAGTTGAGCAGTTCAGAGCATATAAAGGCTTTTAAGGTGGAATGTTTAAAACTAGACAACTGGAATATGAACCAAGTTGACAAGCATGACCTTTTACTAGTATCTTCTTTGATGCTTAGAATAAAACACTTTTGCAGAAGCATGCACTGATTGACCTTACTACCGACAGTGTGGCAATGCAATATTTTATTTGAAAAGCTGAAATGCCTCAGAAGGAGCTGTTTACTTTGTGAAACAGAATATGAAAAATGTGCCTTTCAACCCTTTTTACTAATAAAATAAAGGATCTTTTTGTCATCTCATTATGCTTCCAAATGACTTGACACTTAGCAGCTTAAAATGCAATCAGCACTAAATACTAAGCATTTATCAAACATAATTTAGATCAAATATTTATATTTCATACTTTAAAGGAAAAAAATGTTAATATCACTAAACCAGTAATCTCAATTCACATCAGGAAGCACAGGATCTTCAGACCTGGAGTGTTTCTAAGACAATGTTTACATTTTTCTCTGGGATCATTTCCTCTACCTGTTTCGTAACCAGAAGAATAAGTCCAAGACAGTGAAATTCTGACTGTCCACATTTTTGGTGCTCAACTCAACATGTGAGAAGAAGCAGCCAAATTTAAGCCAGAAAAAATACCCATTTGTTTCAGATTTAGTTAAAGAAATACTTGGTGTTCTTGATTTTGTAATATACTGGTTAAGATTTTGGATCTGAAAGCCTGCTACACCTGAATGAAAATCCTAGCTCAACCACAAATAAGTTTACTGAAACTGGAGATCTTTTACAAAAATCAATGATTTCTCAGTTCTCTGTGTGTAAAAACAAAATTTACCATTCTTTTAAAATAATTACTTATGATGGGTCATCATCTTTTTGAAACATTTTCTTCACTTGGCTGTCAGGACCCCTCATTTCTCTCATGATTATCCACCTACTTCAAAGCCACCTGCTCAGTCTCCTGTATTAATTTCTCCTGATGTTCTTAATGCTGCCATTTCCCAGGGCTCTGCCTCTTCACTTCTGTTGTATATTTATAGCCAGTTTCTTGATGTGGTCAGTCAGTCACATGACTTTAGCTATATGCTATCTCTATGAATAATTTGAGTAATTTTAAACTTACATCTCCAGTCAGATCTCTCATCTGAACTCTGAGCAGATTAATTTATCCTATTGCCTACTAGACATCTCCAAACTTATCCAGTTTACTACTTGACACGAAGTCAACTTCCCTGTACTGAACTAATGCACTTCCCCATCCTTAAACCTACTTTTCACACAATTTTCGCCATCCTAGTTAATAACAGCCTCAACTCCAAGTAGAAACCTTTGCAATACGCCCAGCTTCAGCCATTTTCTTACAAACTACATGTATTGTGTCAGCATATCCTTTTGCCTCAATTTTTTAGAAGAACAAATCATCCTTCTTACCACTTCCTATTTTCCTGGTGCAATTCACCATCATTTCTAACCTAGATTAATAAATTAATAGGCTTTAATGTTTCAGTCTATTCTCAACACAACAGCCAGTGTAATCTTGTCAGAACATAAATCAGGTTATATCACTCTCTAAAACACTACAATGGCTTCATCTAGCAGAGAGTAAAAGTCAAAGTTCTTCCATTGGTTTATGTGTCCTGGTCCCTGTTACCTCCCTAGTCTCTTCATATGCTACTACTGTTTTTCAAAGTCCCAGGCTTCTTTTTGTTCATCAAACATTTAAACAGTCCCTAACTGAGATACAGTAGCTAAGAAATGTTATTTCTGAGTATGGATAAAATGATGTATCTATAAAGATCTGGCACAATTCCTAGCGTGTAACAGGTGATTATTTGTTTTATTGTTGTTTATCTTTCTTTTTAACATATTTCAAAGAAACAGTTTAAGTCTTTGAGCACACACTATTTTAGGAATATAAGTCTGCTTGTCCTTTAATCTGCTTTCCTAAGTGCTTTATCTTCAGTGACTCTATACAATATTGATAACATTTCTAAAATTGCACGATTTTTATGATACTACCTTTTTGCCAAGTTATCTGCCAGCAAAGAAAATAATTCCCATGATTTATAGAATAAGTGTGTAAAATTGCTAAGCTTTTCATTGTATCTATTTTGGCCTTTTTTAATGCTTCTATTAAAAACTAGTCAATATATTGATGTTACATAATTTGTGATTTCTACAAACCACCATTTTTTTATCCATCCGTAAATAATAACAGTTACTCATTGATTTGTCCTAATACAGAGTCCATTACCTGACCATGTTTTGATACTCAAAAAGGTTTGCTCCAAAGATAAACGCTAGGTGTCCTTTAAGATTATCTCTGCAATTTAACAAATTATTACCCCTGTGAATCTTTAGTCGTTGACAATTACCTTCCAGATTTCATTGCTTTTACGAGATTATTTGGGCAAGGATCTTAAAAAGCAAACTGTAAGGGGGATTGGGTTAGATATTTTTATTGATTGTACATCAGATGAAGGTTTACAGAACAAATAGTTTTTCGTTAAACAGTTAGTACACATATAATTTTATGACAATGGTTAACAACCCCACAACATGTCAACACTGGGTTCCCTATTACCAGCTTTCCTATCCCCTCTGGCTTTCTAGTCCTTGTCCCTGGACTGTCGTGCCCCATTAGTCTCATTTTGTTTTATGGGGCTGTCTAATCTTTGGCTGAACGGTGAACCTCAGGAGTGACTTCATTACTGAGCTAAAAGGGTGTCCAGGGGCCATACTCTCGGGGTGTCTCCAGTCTCTGTCAGGCTAGTAAATCTGGTCTTTTTCTGTGAGTTAGAATTTTGTTCTACGTTTTTCTCTGCCTTGGTCTGGGACCCTCTGTTGTGATCCCTGTCAGAGCAGTCAATTGTGGTAGCCGGGCACCATCTAGTTGTACTGGACTCAGTCTGGTGGAAGCCGTGGTAGTTGTGGTCTTTGGACTAATCTTTTCCTTTTATCTTGTTTTCTTCATTCTCCCTTGCTCCAGAAGGGGTAAGACCAGTGAATTATCTTAGATGGCTACTCACAGACTTTTAAGACCACAGACGCAGCTCACCAAGGTAGACTGTAGAACATTTTCTTTATGTATTGTTACACCAATTGAGCTAGATGTTTCCTGAGACCATGATCCCCACAGCCCTCCGCCCAGCAATTCAGTCCCTCAGGGAGTTTGGATTTGTCTATGGAGCTTCCATGACCTGTCCTTGTACAAGTTGTGCTGGATTCCCCAGTATTGTGCACTGTCTTACCCTTCACCAAAGTTATCACTTATCTATTGCCTATTGAGTTTCCCCCATCCCTCCCATCCCTCATAACCAACAAAGATTATTTCTTTTTGTGTGTAAACTCTTTCATGCATTTTTACAGTATAGGTCTCATGTAATATTTGTCCTTTTGTGATTGACTTATTTCACTCAGCATAATGTCCTTCAGTTTCATCCATGTTATGAGATGCTGCACAGATTCATCACTGTTCTTTATCATTGCAAAATATTCCCTTGTATGTATGTACCATAGTTTATCCATTCATCTGTTGATGGGCATCTAGGTTGTTTCCATCTTTTTGCTATTGTAAACAATGCTGCAATGAACATGGATGTGCATATGTTTATTTGTGTGATGGCTCTTATTTTTCTAGGATATATTCCTAGGAATGGGATTGCTGGATCATATGGTATTTCTGTTTCTAGCTTTCTAAAGAAGCACCATATCATTTTCCAAAATGGTTGTATCATTATGCATTCCCACCAGCAATGCATAAGAGTTCCAGTCTCCTCATAGCTTCTCCAACAGTTGTTATTTCTAGTTTTTTTGATTCGTGCCAGTAATGCCGGGGTGAGATGGTATCTCATTGTGGTTTTAATTTGCATTTCTCTAATGGTTAGTGATCGCGAATATTTCCACATGTGTCTGTTGGCCACTTGATTGTCTTCTTTGGTGAAGTGTCTGTTCATGTCCTTGACCCATTTTTTAATTGGATTATTTGTCTTTTTGTTGTAGAGCTATTGGATTTTCTTGTAGGTTTTAGAGTGTAGACCTTTGTCTGACTTATAATATCCAAAAAAATTTTTCCAGTCTGTAGGTTCTCTTTTCAATCTTTTGGTGAGGTTTTTTGATGAGCATAAGTGTTTAATTTTTAGAAGATCCCAGTTATCTAGCTTATCTTCTGGAGTTTGTGTGTTGTTGGTTATTATCTGTATCCTGTTAATGCCATGCATTAGGGCCACTAGCATTGATCCTTTTTTTTTTTTTCTTCTATGAACTCTATAGTTTTTGGCTTTATATGTAGGTCTTTGATCCATTTTGAATTAGTTTTTGTGTATGGTGTGAGGTATAAGTCCTGTTGCATTGTTTTCCAGATGGACACTCAGTTTTGCCAGAACCATTTGTTAGAAAGACTGTCTTTTCCCCATTTAATGGACTTTGGGCCCTTGTCGAAGATCAGGTGACCTTAGGTGGATAGATTTACATCTGGGTTCTCAATTCTGTTCCATTGGTCAATGTATCTGTCGTTGTACCAGTATCAGGCTGTTTTGACTACCATAGCTGTATAGTAGGTACTGAGGTCAGGCAGTGCGAGTCCTCCTACTTTATCCTTCTTCTTCAGTAGTGCTTTACTTATCTGGGCCATTCCTTTTCCATATAAAGTTTAGTTTTTCCATCTCTTTAAAGAATATTGTTGGTATTTGGATCGGGATTGCATTGTATTTGTAAATTGCTTTGAGTAGAATTGTCATTTTCACAATGTTGAGTCTATCTGTCCATGAGCATGGTATGTTTTTCCATTTATGTAGATCCCACTGGGTTTCTGGCAGTAGTGTTTTGTAGTTTTCTTTGTATAGGTCTTTTCCATCCCTGGTTAGATTTATTCCTAAGTATTTTATTTTTTTAGGGGCTATTATAAATGGTATTGTTTTCCCATTTTCCTTTCCATCATTCTCTCTTTTGGTGTATAGGAATCCGACTGATTTTTGTATGTTTATCTTGTATCCTGCTACTCTGCTGAATGTCTCTATTAGTTCCAGTAGTTTTCTCGTGAATTCTTCAGAGTTTTCTATGTATAGTATCATATCATCCGCAAAAAGGGACAGTTTAATCTTTTTATTACCAGTTTGGATTTCCTTTATTTCTTTTTCTTGCTTTATTGCTCTAACTAGGACTTCCAGCACAATGTTATATAGCAGTGGTGATAAAGGGTATCCTTGTCTTGTTCCTGTTCTTGAGGGGAATGTTTTCAGCCTCTCTCCATTAAGAATGATATTGGCTGTTCGTTTTGCATAGATGCCCTTTATTATGTTGAGAAATTTCCCTTCTATACCTATGTTATTGAGAGTTCTTATCAGGAATGGGTGTTGGACTTTGCCAGATGCTTTTTCTTCATCAATTGAGATGATCATGTGATTCTTTTCTTTCCTTTTATTTATATGGTGGATTATGTTGATTGATTTTCTAATGTTCAATCATCCTTGCATATCTAGTATGAATCCTACTTGGTCATGGTGTCTTTTTTTTTTTTTTTTTTGATATAGTGCTGAATTATATTGGCAAGAATTTTCTTAAGAATTCTTTCATCTATATTCATGAGAGATACTGGTGTGTAATTTTCTTTTTTTGTGGTCTCTTTGCCTCCTTTTGGTATCAGGGTTATGCTGGTTTCATAGAATGAATTTGGAAGTGTTGCTTCCTTTTCTATGTTCTGAAATAGTTTGAGTAGTACTGGTATAAACTCTTCTCTGAATGTTTGGTAGAAAATTCTCTAGTGAAGCCATCTGGGCCAGGGATTTTTTTGGTTGGGAGTTTTTTTTATTACCTTTTCAATCTCTTCTCTTGTTATGGGTCTGTTCTGATTTTCAACGTCGCTTTGTGGTAGTTTGATTAGGTAGTGTGTTTCTAGAAATGTATCCATTTCCTCTAGGTTTTCAGATTTGTTGGAATATAGTTTTTCATAATATTCTGTTATAATCCTTTTTATTTCAGTTGTGTCTGTTGTAATGTCCCTCATTTCATTTCTTTTTTGGGTTATTTGCGTCTTTTCCCATTTTTCTTTTGTCAGTTTGGCTAGCAGTTTCTCGTTTTTGTTGACCCTTTCAAAGAACCAACTTTTGGTTTTGTTGATTCTTTCTACTGTTTTTCTCTTCTCTGTTTCATTTATTTCTGCTCTGATCTTTATTATTTCCTTTCTTCCGGTGGCTGTGGGCTTTTTTTTGCTGTTCTCTATTTGTTTGAGTTGTGTTGTTAATGTTTTGATTTTGTCCCTTTCTTCTTTTTTGATGTGTGCCACTTTTGCTATAAATTGTCCCCTGAGGACTGCCCTTGCTGTGTGCCAGAGGTTTTCGTATGATATGTGTTCATTTTCGTTTGACTGTAGGAATTTTTTGATTCCATCTCTGATTTTTTCTATTACCTAGTGGTTTTTAAGCAGGGTGTTATTCAGTTTCCATGTAATTGACTTTTTTTCCTTGCTTTTCCTGTTGTTAATTTCTACCTTGATGGCATTGTGGTCAGAGAAGATACCTTGTATTATTTCAACATTTTGTATCTTGTTGAGGATTGCTCTGCAACCTAAGGTGTGGTCTATTCTAGAGAACATTCCATGTGCTTTGGAAAAGAATGTGTATATTGTAGCTGTTGGGTGGAGTATTCTATATATGTCTATGAGGTCAAGTTGGCTGATTGTGCCCTTTAGGTCTTCTATATCTTTGTTGAGTTTCCTTCTAGGTGTTCTGTCCTTTACCGAGAGCAATGTGTTGAAGTCTCCTACTACTATTGTGGAACTGTCGATTTCTCTTTTCAGTGCTGTTAAAGTTTGTTTTATGTATTTGGGAGCCCTGTCATTGGGTGCTAGATGTTTATTATGGGTATGTCTTCATGATGGATCATCTCCTTAATCAGTATATAGTGTTTTTCTTTGTCTTTTATGGTGGATTTTGTTTTAAAGTCTATTTTATCTGAGATTAGTTTTGCCACTCCTGCTCTTTTTTGGTAGCTGTTTGCTTGGTATATTTTTTTTCCATCCTTTGATATTTAATAAATTTACATCTTTTTTTGTAAAGTGTGTCTCTTTTAGAGAGTATATTGATGGATCCTGTTTTTATAAATCCAGTCTGGCACTTTCCATCTCTTTATGGGTGTGTTTAGGCTAGTTACATTCAGTGTAATTATTGATAGTTGTGAGTTTATTGCTGTCATTTTGTAGTGTTATTATTTTTTTTTTTTTTTGTGGTGTTTACATTTTCTTTGTTCCTCTTACTCTGCTGTGCTGAATTACATTTGTTTGTGGATTTTTTTTATCACTTCTTTTGTTTTTATAGGTTTTGTTTTTTCTGAAACTTTATGTTTTTCTTCTTTATTTCCATGAATAGGTTTGTTAATTTTATTTGTGGTTACATTGAAATTTACCCTTATCTTCGTAGGGTTGAAGCAGTCTATTATTACTTTGTATGGCCTTGCCTTCCTCTCCATTAGAAGTTCTATACTTACACTGTTTTTTTCCTGTTTTATTGTTCTGATGTTGTTGTCATTTACAGATTAACCTCTCTGGTTCCCTGCTGTAATTCTTTTGGTTTTGGAAAGTCCTTGAGAGTTCATTTCCTAGGTTGGTATCTGGCTTATATGATCCTGTGTTCTAGATTCATCCTGTGGTCTGATGTTGTTTGTTTTCAGGTCAAAGGACTCCCTGTAATAATTCTTGTAAGTTTGGTTTGGTTTTTACATAGTCCCTTAATTTCTGTTTATCTGGAAATGTCCTAATTTCACCATCATATCTGAACAAGAATTTTGCAGAATGTGTTATTTTTGGCTGGCAGTTTTTTTTCCTTCAAGGTTTTATGTATGCCATCCCATTCCCTTCTTACCTGCATGGTTTCTACAAATAATCCGAGCTTAGTCTTATTGTTTCTCCTCTGTATGTGACTTTTTTCTTGAGCTTCTCTCAGGTTTCTTTGTCTTTGGTTTTAGCAAGTGTGATTATGATATGCCTTGGTGATTTTTTGGGTGGTCTATACTATATGGTTTTTGTTGAGCTTCTTGGATGGTCAGTTTTCCATCTTTCATGATACTGGGGAAGTTTTGTGTTAGCAGTTCTTCAATTATCCTCTCTGTGTTTTCTGTTTTCTCTCTCGGTTCTGGAATTCCAGTCATTCACAAATTTTTGCTTTTGATTGTATCTCACATGATTCTCAGGGTTTCTTCATTTTTCTTTGTTCTTTTTTCTGATTTTTTCTGAAAGAATGTTGTATCCAAGTGTTTGTCTTCAATTTCACTAATCCTGTTTTCCGTCATTTCAAACCTGCTCCTCAGGCCTTCTATGACACTGTCCGTTTCTGAAATCTTGTTGTTTATCTTTTGGGTTTCTAATTGTTGTTTTTGTATGGTTTCTAGTTGTTGATGTATTTTAGCGTTTTGTTCCTGTATTATTTTCCTGAATTCTTTTTTGTCTGTATTTTCCATGTATTTTTCTGCCTTTTCCATGATTTTGTCTATTTTTTCCTTATTTTTGTCTGCTTTTTGCTTTGACTCTTGGATAGCTCTGAATATTAGAGATTTGAATTTCCTATCATGTAGTCCTATGGCCTTTTCCTGTACTGGAAAGTCATCTGGTGTTTTATTTTGGACACCTACTGGAACTATCCTGTCCTGTTTTTGTATATGTTTTGATATTGTCTGCTGTCTTCAGGGCATTCAGTAGTTATTGTCCTAGTTTATTGATTGTAGATTTCTTTGTTTCATACTGCTTTTTTGTTTTATTTGTTTATGTCTGAGCAGGTAGGCTGTGTGTTCTTTGTTGTTTTCTTGTCTGTAGGCATGATACTTTTCACTCCTTCAATGTGCAGGGTCAGTTGCTCTGGTATGGTACAGCAGTGTAGGTCATGCTGAAGGGGAGTTGCTGGGATGGATTTTTTGTGGCACATACTAGGGCCACCAACAGTGTGTCCTGGGAATCAGATTGTCACACAAAACAAAGTATATTACCCATGAGTATGTGGCTCTATTAAAAAAAAAAATCTATATGAGACCAACAGGTCAACAATTACTCTAAAGCAAAGATGAGAAGACAAGGGAGGCAGGGAAACTAGAGTACTGAAAATGGAACAACCAGAATGCAGTTAATGAGAAGGTTGACACATTAGTATCATTGAACAACTTGTGTAGAATTTGTCAGATAGGAACCCAATTGGTTGTGTAAACTTTTCACTGATAACACAATAGAATACTATTAAAAACTAATTAATGTAGGTGACTAATAGTCATACAACACTTGTTTCATAGAAAAAAAAACTTAAGGGCCATTTCTAAAATAGAATTCTTAAACAAAATAGATTATAACTTTACATAAACCACACTTTTCTTCTCTTTTTGAGTCCCCATACCATATACTGGATAAATCAGAATCTGTGTCCATTGTATATACTCTATTGCACATATTTTAGAAATCAACCTTCATAGCTCTTTCCAATTCTAAGCATTTTTAATAAATACGATATTTAGGTTTTCTTTTTTTTTTTTTTTTTGTAATCTCTCCAGGAATATATAGAAATGGCTGTCGTTGTTTGTCCTGCTTCCAGTTCTTTGAGGCAAAAAAGATTATATCCTCAAGGATCCTGAAAAATTTTTTAAATGTCCTAAAGGGGATAAAGAAGACAGCCACACAGGAAATAGTACATCAGAAGTGGGAACAGGAAGGCCAAAGGCTCTGGGTTGAGAGACTAACTAAGCATAACAAAAATAGCAAGAAGACCAGTATGGATGGAGTAGAGTAAGTATGGGAGAGAATGGTAAAAATGAAATTCACAGACCCTAAATGTTCTTGTAAGCAAATTAAGGACTTTAGCTTTTACTCAGGCATTGTTACAGGGTTTGAGCTGAGGAGTGAGTAACATCTTGTTGCTATGTTGAGAGTAGACTGCAGGAAGCAAAGGCTGAGGAAGGCAGACAGCAAGATATGTAATAATCTCAGTATGAAATGATGGTGGATTGATCCAGGAAGGTAGGAAAAGTGGTTAGATTTGGATACTTTTGAAGTTTGAGAACTAAAATTTGCTGATAAAAATCTGTGGAGGTTTGATAATAACCAAGATGAGGATGTGTGAATAGCAGGCTTAGTGGAGGGTGCTTGTTCAATTTGGAACACTTTAAGATGCTTTTTACCCTTAAAGGTAAAGATGTCAAGTAAGCAATTATATATACAAGTCTAGAGCTCAGAGAAGAGTTCAGGCTGGAATTGCCCACTTTGGAGTTCTGATTCTGTAGGTGGTATTTAAAACCATGCACTAGATAAGATTCCTAAGAAGTG
Source organism: Dugong dugon (assembly GCA_030035585.1). Taxonomy (NCBI): domain Eukaryota; kingdom Metazoa; phylum Chordata; class Mammalia; order Sirenia; family Dugongidae; genus Dugong; species Dugong dugon. The sequence continues at coordinate 15,147,632 of CM057465.1, forward strand.
CATGTAAAGGAAGAAAATATGACCAAGAACTGACAATCACTTAATTTAACTTAGTTGAGAGAGACAAGATACTGAATAAACTGAATTGTGAAATAAAGCAATTTTTCCCCACCTGTGCTTTAGGAGAAGTTCTAAATAACTAAACCAGATTTAGAATTTTAATGTTAACTAGAGATATGAATACTAAATTAGAATGATTTCTAGATAATGTCAGAGCAACCTGAAAATGAATGTCCCCACACTGGCAACAGCACCATGTAATCCGTTTTTACATAACTAAAATTTTTCCATCTTTAAAAACAATTGGTTCCCCCAATAAGGCTAGCACTAATCCAAAAACACAAAATAATAAATGCTGGAGAGGTTGTGGAGAGACTGGAACACTTATACACTGTTGGTGGGAATGTAAAATGGTACAACCAGTTTGGAAATTGATTTGGTGTTCCTTAAAAAGCTAGAAATAGAAGTACTGTATGATCCAGCAATCCTGCTCCTTGGAATATATCCTAGAGAAATAAGAGCCATCACACAAATAGATATATGCACATCCATGTTCATTGCAGCACCGTTCACAATAGCAAAAAGATGGAAACAACCTAGATGCCCATCAATGGATGAATGGATAAACAAATTATGGTATATGCACACAATGGAATAGTGTGCAATGATAAAGACCAACGATGAAGCCGTGAAACATCTTATAACATGGAGGAAGCTGGAACTCATTATGCTGAGCGAATTTAGTCAGTCACAGAAGGACAAATACTGTATAAGACCACTATTATAAGAACTCAAGAACAGGTTTAAATAGAAAAGAAAACATTCTTTGATGGTTACAAGGGTGGGGAGGGAGGGTGAGGGTTATTTACTAACTACATAGTAGATAAGAATTATCTTAGGTGAAGGGAAGGACAGCACACACTACAGCGGAAGTCAGAACAACTGGACTAAACCAAAGCTAAGAAGTTTCTTGAATACAATCAAACACTTCGAGAGACAGAGTAACAGGGGTAGGGGTCTGGGGACCATGCTTTCAGGGGACATCTAGGTCGATTGGCATAACAAAGCTTACTAAGAAAATGTTCTGCATCCTACTTTGGTGAGTGGCGTCTGTGGTCTTAAAAGCTTGCACGTGGCCATCCAAGATGCATCAGTTGGTCCCAATCACCTGGAGTAAAGGAGAATGAAAAACACCAAACACAGAAGGCAAGTATCAGCCCAAGAGACAGAAAGGGCCACATAAACCAGAGACTTCATCAGCCTGAGACCAGAGGAACCAGATGGTGCCTGGCTACCACCAATGACCACCCTAACAGGGAACACAACAGAGAGTCCCTGACGGAGCAAGAGAAAGGTGGGGTGCAACACTCAAATTCTAGTAAGAAGACCAGACTCGATGGTCTGACTGAGACTGGAGGAACCCCAGAAATTATGGCCCCTGCATTCTCTATCAGCCCAGAACTAAAACAATTTCCAAGGCCAACTCTTCAGACAGAGATTGGACTGGACTGTGGGACATAAAGTGACACTCATAAGGACTGTGCCTCTTAAGTAGACACTGGAGACTAAATGGGCAGGTTCTGTCTGGAGGTGAGATGGGAAGGCAGAAAGGGTTAGGAGCTGGTTGAATGGACATGGAGAATCAGGGGTGGAAAGGAGGAGTGTGCTGTGGCAGTATGGGGAGAGCAATTAGGGTCACATAACAATGTATGTATAAATTTTTGTATGGGAGAATAACTTGAAATGTAAAAGTCATTTGAACTACAACAACAAAAAAGATTTATCAATAAGTCAGAAAATCAAATCTGTGAATATTATCACTGCTGCTATGGAAACCAACATTTGACCTGATGTAGCAAGCAAGTATGCTTGATAATGAAGAAATGTGAGGGGGTAGCATCATGAAGGGAAGCTGAATGGAGGAGGGAGGCTTGAACACTTTAGAAGGTAACTAACTGTTCCCAAAATGAGAACACCAAAAGGAATATACGATGCACACTGTTATGCATTGAATTGTGTCCCTCAAAAAGATATGCTGAACTACTAACCCCTGCACCTATAAATATGACCCTGTTTGGAAATAGGGGTTTTCTTTTGTTATATTAATGAGGTCATACCTGAATAGACTCGATTCTAAACCTAAAAACCTAATCTCTTCTAATTAGTGTCTTATAAAAGGGGAAACAGATACAGAGAAAGACACACACAAGAGGAAAAGACCATGTGAGGAACAGTCTTCAAGCCAAGATTGCCAATGGATGCTGGGGTTACCATCAAGGAAGGACCCTCCCAAAAAGCTAATGCCTTGATTTGGACTTCAAGTCTCCAAACTGTGAGACAATAAATTCCTGTTGTTTTAGTTTTGTTTAAAAAAAAAAAAAATTGGTTCCCAAACTCAATGGGCTCTGTAAGAAGGGACAGAATATTCGATTCAATCCAGTTTGCTTGTTTAAACTCAGAACAAACATGGCGAAAAATAATTTTGCAACAATATTCCAAATAAATATTTAGTCTTTATTACTCCCTAGCCTTTAAAGTCTCCTTAGTTCCCAATGGGAAAAGAAAAAGAAGAAAATCTAGAGTTGAAATTTCTGCTTCAAAAATATCCAGAACAGCTGGGTCTCAATTGGCCTCAGAATGCTCTTTCTAGTAGGTTTTGGCACAGGTGGTTTGCTAGCAACGTTCCCAAGCCAGCCTTCCAGTATTCAAAGAACAAGGTTTGTGACAAGATACCCTGACATAAAACTAGACTGAATTACTCTTGCCCTGTAGCCTCATCACCAGAGGATGAAATTTGTTTTCCCTTTATTTATTCTGAACAGCAACTGAGCTCTGGTGGTCTAGGCATATACATACATATATATATATATTTTCTTACCTAAGAGAGAATAAACAGACCCCAGAGGCCAGGAAGCTTTACTGTCTGATAGTAGGAGGCCTCCAAAGTTAGAAGAGCACAAATGCCTTGAATCTGGGGAAGTGGAGTTTTCACACACTTTAGTTAAAGTACAAACTTTGTGGGTTTCTGTGAGTTAAAGAGGCCCATGTCTTTCTTCAATGCAATGCACTGAATGAAGAGATCAATATGACCAACTTGGGGAAACTACACCTTGGCCTTTGGAACAATGAATGATAAACTTCTAACCGTTTGGCAATACCTCCAGTTAGAAGGAGAAGTGAAAAACAAAAAAAAAACACAAACTCTATGACAGTAAACTCATTCTGTCTCCTGTTATAGGAACAAAATTGGAAATGTTATTATAGAATCATACCAGAAGGAAGCTAAAGAAATGATTTGAAGAGATTCTTTGAACTGAGCTGTATCAAGCTGCTGAGGCTGCTGAGATGTGTGGTTGCAACTGTTTAAGCAGCAAAACTGGTAATAATTTCAGTTGGTTTGATAATAGATGGTTCTCCAAAACACAGGATAGGTAGATAGATAGATAGGTAGGTAGGTAGGTAGAAAGAGATTAGATAGACAGGTAGATAGGTAGATAGAGATAAATATAGTACACACACATATAAGGAGCCCTGGTGGTGCACTGATTAAGTGCTCATCTGCTAACCAAAATGTTGATGGTCAAATCTACCCAATGGTTTTGCAGTTGAAAGACCTGGCAATCTACTTCCATAAAGACTACAGCCAAGAAAATCCTACGAAACTATTTCACTCCATCATATGCGGTCCTATGAGTTGGAATTGACTTGATGGCCTCCAACAGGAACAGCACATACATATATGTACATACATATACGCACATTACCTATACACATTTGTATGTAAAACATATATATACACAGATATATGTAAAATATTGACACTTTGTGAAATAAACTTTAATGTGGTCGAATAGATAAGATAATTATAGATGTATATACATATATATATAAACATATACGTGTGTATATATATAAACCAAACCTGCAGCCAAGCTCTTAACCACTACGCGACCAGGACTCCATATTTATACCAAAAAAAACAAACTCTTTGCCATGGAGTTAACTCCAATTCATAGCGACCCTATAGGACAGAGTAGAAATGCCCAATAGGGTTTCCAAAGAGTGGCTAGTGGATTCGAACTGCTGACATTTTGGTAGGAGCTGTAGGTTGCTGTAACTCTTAACCACTGCACCACAGGGCTCCCATATATATATAGATAGATAGATACAAAAAGAAAAATACAAAATTTATATGATAATTAGATAAGTAGTTTGTACTATAACACAGGGTGGATAAAACTAACAATTCTAAATTAATAAACATTAAAATTAAACATTTGTTTGAAACCATGTTACATGTTTCTCTGCCTTAGGAACCAAGGTTTATTAAAGCAAAAATTATTAATATCATTATATTGTCATATAAAATGCAGAGGCTTCCTGAAGGTCCGTTGAACTAGGATACTGCTAACACACTAAAAAGCAATGGACTGAGATAAGGCCAGAGGAGCTCTTTGATTAGATATTTTAATGAATTTTATTTTCAGGGGTTTGTGTCTTTAAAGTTTTGAGTGTACAAAAGAACCTTTTCTCTACTTTTAAGTAGTTAAGTCAGTTTTCATTTCAGTTCTCAGAAAACTGAGGGTAAATAGAAAAAAAAACTGACTTCTTCATAAGCAATGGTTAATATCTAGAATAGAACTTTCACAGTTTATTTATAGGCTTCAGAAGTTCTTAATTTGCAACTAAAAAGTTTGACTCTATTTTGCTCAGTAGAAAATTGTGTTCATGTTTATCAACTCCAAGGGCATGAAGTAATTGTATTCATCTAAGCGTTTGCTTTAAGTGTGTTAAAATATAAGTTAGGAGGGCCAACATGACACTATAGACAGAAGCACCATGATGTATCCACAGCAAAGACCCAAAAAACTAAGTCAAACAGAGACAAATGTCAGTCCTGAAACCCTAAGCACCGAATGAAGAGATAATGAACTCAGCCAAGCACCGAATGGAATAAGAAACTGACAGAGAACAGAGAGCTAGGAGAGATACGTGCAGAGGTCCCCTATCAGCTTATGAAACATGGATTTGCCATCTTGGATTCCTGTAGGAGATTGTCGAACAGGGAGTAGGGGAAAGCAGCTTCACAGAGCTCCCACCTGAAGACAGAACAACTGGTAACCAGTCATGTATACTTTCTCACCTCCCACCCTTCTTCACTCCATTTGGCCTCCTCTGCTTCCTGCAGTCACAGTCTCTTGGGTGGGAGGCACCGGCTTCAGCCCTTTGTCACTTAGATTCCACCCACCCACACTGACTGGCTCTTGGAGTGCCATTGATTTGTTGCTGGTGTTGCTTTTTTCTGCTTCTTTTGGTTTCTTCCATACCTCTCACCACCTCCCCCTCCTTTCTCTCAAATACCTGGCTCTGTGTGCCATCTTTGCTTCTTTCTGAAAGGCTGTGAAATACCACTTGACTGCATAACTGCTTCCTGGCCGGCCCTGCCACGCTGGTGGGATCCCCGGAGCTTTGTTTGTTTCAATTTGTTCTGTTTTGATTTATTTGTCTTCTTTTCCTTTTCTCAGCTTGGGAGCCCCTTCTAGCCAGGCAGTACTGCTATTTCCTCAGTCTGCACAACAGTGAAGTGGGATCACCAGGGGCATTTCTTTTTTGTTTTTTTTCTCATTTTTTTGTTTGTTTGTTTTGTTTTTTGTTATTTTTTTCTGTTTGTCTTCTTTTCTCTTTTTCCTTTTTGTCTTTCTCCATTTATCAGTTTCTTGTCTCTGTATACTTACCTTCTCTTCCTGTCTCCTGAATACCTGGTGCTGTGTGACACCTCTACCCCTTCTAGCCAGGCTGTAATTTGTGGACTGGGAACCACTTCCTCAGTCTTCACAGCTGCACTGGTGGGCTCCCTGGGGGTTTTTCTTTTTTCCTAATTTTTATTTATTCATTTATTTTCTTTTACCTTTTTTATTTTCTTTCTGTTTTACTCCATTTCTTGGTCTATCATCTCTCCACTCCCTTAGAAAAGCAAGCTCCATTAGACCTCTTTTTTGTTTGTTTGTTTGTTTTTGGCTCTTGTTTCTCCATCCTCTCTCTCCTCTCTCCCATACACAACTTAGCTCCACATATCACAATCTCCCCACTCCTTCCTGCCTACCTGTATCCCCAAGCAGCACAAGCCATGCAATGATTCCTGGCTTGCCCTGTCGGCCCTAGTACATGCCACAAACAACCCATCCCAGCAACTCCCCTTCAGCTGGATCAGCCTGCTGTGCCATAGCTGAGCGACTAACCCTGCCCATAGGACAAGGAGGTGAAAAGTATCATGGCCACAGATAAGCAAACACCAAAGAATGCAGAGCCTGCCTGCTCAGACATAACAAAATAAAACAAAAAAGCAGGACATAATAAACAAATCTATAATCAATAAATGAGGAAAATAACTACCGATTGTCTCTAAGACAGCAGACAATATCAAAACATATACAAAAACAGGGCAAGATGATTCCAGTAGGGGTCCAAAATAAAACACCAAAAGACTTTCCAGTAGAAAAAAGGCACTAGAACTATCTGATAAGGAATTCAAATTTCTAATATTCAGAGCTCTTCAAGAGATGAAGCAAAAAGCAGACAAAAATGAGGAAAAATAGACAAATTTTTGGAAAAGGCAGACAAATTCATGGACAACACAGAGAAAAAATGAAATAATTCAGGAAAATAATACAGGAACAAAATTCTAAAATTCACAACTAGAAATCATACAAAAACATCAATTAGAAATACAAAAGATAAACAGTGATATTTCAGAAATGGACAGTGTCGTAGAAGGGCTGAGGAGCAGGTTTGAAACAATGGAAGACAGGATCAGCAAAATTGAAGACAAATACTTGGCCACAATTCTGTTTGAGGAAAAATCAGAAAAAAGAACAAAGAAAAATGAGGAAACCCTGAGAACTATGTGGGATATGATCAACAGCAAAAATCTGCAAGTGATCAGTGTTCCAGAACAGGAGGAGAGAACAGAAAAAACAGAGAGAATCATTGAAGAACTACTGACAGAAAACTTCCCAAATATCATGAAAGATGAAAATCTAACCATCCAAGAAGCTCAATGAAAACCATATAGGATAGACCCCAAAAGAAAATCACCAAGGTGTATCATAATCAGGCTCACTAAAACCAAATACAAAGAAAGACTCCTGAGAGCAGCTCGAGAAAAATGAACAGTCACATACAGGAAAAACAATAAGATTAGGCTCGGATTATTTGACAGATACCATGTATTCAAGAAGGGAATTGGATGACATAAATAAAATCTTGAAAGAAAAAAAAATGCCAGCCAAGAATAATATATCCCACAAAACTCTCATTCAAATATGATGGTGAAATTAGGACTTTTCCAGATAAACAGGAATTAAGGGACTATGTAAAATTCAAACCAAAATTACAAGAATTATTCAAGGGAGTCCCTCAGTCTGAGAACAAACAACATCAGACCACAGGCTGAATCTAGAATGCAAAATTGTACCAGCCAGGTACCAAACTAGGAATAAACTCTCAAGGACTATCCAAAACCAAAAAAATTACAACAGGGAACCAGAGAGGTTAATATAGAAATGACAACAACATCAGAACAATGAAAGAGGGAATAAACAGTGTATGTATAGAACCTTCTAAAGGAGAGGAAGGCAAGGCAATACTGAGTAATAATAGACTGCTTCAAACTTAGGAAGAGAAGGATAAATTTCAAGGTAACCACAAAGATAGTTAACAATCCTACTCATCAAAATAAAGAAGAAGAACATAAAGTCTCAGTAAAGACAAAATCTACAAAAACAAAAGAAATGAAAAAAAAAAATCCACAAACGAAAGGAATTCAGCACAGGAGAGTAAGAGTAACAAAGAAAATGTCAGCACCGCAAAAAAAAAGCACAATAAAATGACAGTAATAAACTCATGCCTATCAATAATTATACTGAATGTAAATGGCCTAAATGCACCCATAAAGAGACAGAGGTGACAGAATGGATTAAAAATAACAGGATCCATCAATATGCTGTCTACAAGAGACACACCTTAGAAACAAATTTATTAAAAATCAAAGGATGGGAAAAAAAATATACCAAGCAAACAGCTACCAAAAGAGAGCAGGAGTGGCGATATTAATCTCAGATAAAATAGACTTTAAAACAAAATCCACCATAAAAGACAAAGAAGAGCACTATATAATGATTAAGGGGATGACACATCATGAAGACATAACCATAATAAACATCTACACACCCAATGACAGGGCTCCAAAATACATAAAACAAACTCTAACAGCACTGAAAAGAGAAATTGACAATTCTACAATAATAGTAGGAGACTTCAACACAGCATTCTTGTTAAAGGACAGAACATCTAGAAGGAAACTCAACAAAGATACAGAAGACCTAAAGGGCACAATCAGCCAACTTGATATCATAGACCTATATAGAACACTCCACCCAACAGCTACAAAGTACACATTCTTTTCCAAGGCACATGGAATGTTCTCCAGAATAGACCACATCTTAGGCCACAGAGCAACTCTCCACAGAGCAACCCTCAACAAAATAAAAAACACTGAGATAATACAAAGTATTTTCTCTGACCACAGCACCATCAAGTCAGAAATTAACAACAGGAAGAGCAAGGAAAAAAAAATCAATTACATGAAAACTGAATAATACCCTGCTTAAAAACCACTGGGTAATAGAAGAAATCAGAGATGGGATCAAAAAACTCCTAGAATTAAACAAGAATGAAACCACACCATACCAAAACCGTTAGGACACAGCAAAGACAGTCCTCAAAGGACAATTTATAGCAATAGATGCACACATGAAAAAAAGAGAAAGGGACAAAATCAAAACATTAACTATATAACTCAAACAAATAGAAAGAGAATAGCAAAAAAAAAAAAAAAAAAAGCCCACAGCCATGAGAAGAAAGGAAATAATAAAGATCAGAGCAGAAATAGAGAATAGAAATACAATAGAGACAATCAACAAAACCAAAAGTTGGTTCTTTGAAAGGATCGAGAAAATCAACAAACCACTGGCCAAACTGACAAAAGAGAAACAGGAGAGGAAGGAAATAATCCAAATAAGAGACAAAAATGAGAGACAGTACAACAGACACAACTGAAATAAAAAGAATTATAACAGAGTATTATGAAAAATTATACTCCAAAAATTTGAAAACCTAGAGGAAATGGATAAATATCCAGAAATACACTACCCACCCAAACTACCACAAGTGATGTTAAAAATCTGAACAGACGAATAACAAGAGAAGAGATGGAAAAGACAATTAATAAAAAAAAAAAACTCCCAAAAAAAAAAAGCCCTGGCCCAGATGGCTTCACTGGAGAATTCTGCCAAACATTCAGAGAAGAGCTTATACTAGCACTACTCAAACTATTTCAGAACATAGAAAAGGAAGCATCACTTCCAAATTCATTCTATGAAGTCAGCATAACCCTGATGCCAAAAGCAGGCAAAGAGACCACAAAAAAATTTACAGACCAACATCTCTCATGAAAATAGATGCAAAAATTCTCAACAAAACTTTAGCCAATAGAATTCAGCATCACATCAAAAAAATAATACACGACGACCAAGTAGAATTCATACCAGGTATGCAAGGATGGTTCAACATTAGAAAATCAATCAACATAATCCACCACATAAATAAAAGGAAAGAAAAGAATCACATGATCATCTCAACTGATGCAGACAAGGCAACCAACAAAGTCCAACACACATTCCTGATAAAATCCCTCAATAAAAAAACTATAGAAGGGAAATTTATCAACATAATAGAAGGCAAAACCGATTGCCAACATCATTCTTAATGGAGAGAGGCTGAAAACATTCCCCTTGAGAACAGGAACAAGAAAAGGATACCCTTTATCACCACTCCTATTTAAAATTGTGCTGGAAGTCCTAGTTAGAGCAATAAGGCAAGAAAAAGAAATAAAGGAATTCCAAATTGGTAATAAAAAGGTTAAACTGTCCCTTTTTGCGGATGATATGATACTATACATAGAAAACTCTAAAGACTTCACGAGAAAACTACTGGAACTAATAGAGACATTCAGCAGAGTAGCAGGATACAAGATAAATATACAAAAATCAGTCAGATTCCTATACACCAAAAGAGAGAATGATGAAAAGGAAAACAATACCATTTATAATAGCCCCTAAAAAAATAAAATACTTAGGAATAAATCTAACCAGGGATGGAAAAGACCTATACAAAGAAAACTACAAAACACTACTGCAAGTAACCCAAAGGGATCTAGATAAATGGAAAAACATGCTATGCTCATAGATAGGTAGACTCAACATTGTGAAAATGACAATGCCACCCAAAGCAATTTACAAATACAGCGCAATCCCAATCCAAATACCTACAACATTCTTCAAAGAGATGGAAAAACTAATCATTCACTTTATATGGAAAGGGAAGAAGCCCCGAATAAGTAAAGCATTACTGAAGAAAAAGAATAAAGTTGGAGGACTCACACCACCTGACTTCAGAACCTACTATACAGCTACAGTAGTCAAAGCAGTCTGGTACAGGTACAACGAGAGATACATTGACCAATGGAACAGAACTGAGAACCCAGATGTAAATCCATCCACCTACGGTCACCTGATCTTTGACAAGGGCCCAAAGTCCATCAAATGGGGAAAAGACAGTCTTTAACAAATGGTGCTGGCAAAACTGGATATCCATCTGCAAAAAAATGAAAGAGGACCCATACCTCACACCGTATACAAAAACTACTTGAAAATGGATCAAAGACCTGAATATAAGCCTAAAACTATAAAGTTCAGAAGAAAAAGTAGGATCAACACTAGAGGTCCTAATACATTGCATTAACAGGATACAAACCATAACCAACAACATAGAAACTCCAGAAGATAAACTAGATAACTGGGATCTTCTAAAAATTAAACACTTATGCTCATCAAAAGACTTCACCAAAAGATGAAAAAAAGAACCTACAGACTGGGAAAATAATATTGGAGGTTGCAAGTGAGACAAAGGTCTAATCTCTAAAATCCACAAGAAAATCCAACACTTCTACAACAAAAAGACAAATAATCCCATTAAAAAATGGGCAAAGGAAATGAACAGACACTTCACCAAAGAAGACATTCAAGTGGCCAGCAGACACATGAGGAAATGTTCGTGATCACTAGTCATTAGAGAAATGCAAATCAAAACCACAATGAGATACCATCTCACCCTGGCATTACTGGCAAGAATAAAAAAAACTGGAAATAACAAATGTTGGAGAGGCTGCTGGGAGATCAGAACTCTCATGCACTGCTGGTGGGAATGCAAAATGATACAACCATTTTGGAAAATGATATGGCACTTCCTGAGAAAGCTAGAAATAGAAATACCATTCAATTCAGCAATACCACTCCTAGGAATATATCCTAAAGAAATAAGAGTCATCACTCAAATAGACATATGCACACCCATGTTAATTGCAGTATTGTTCACAATAGCAAAAAGACGGAAACAACCTAGATGTCCATCTTCAGAAGAATGGATAAATAAACTATGTTATATACACAAAATGGAGTATTATGCAATGATAAAGAACAATTATGAATCTGTGAAGCATCTCATAACATGGATGAAACTGGAGGAAATTATGCTGAGTGAAATAAGTTGATCACAAAAGGAGAAATATTGTATGAGACCACTAGTGTAAAAACTCATGAAAAGGTTTGCACACAAAAAGAAACAATCTTTGATGGTCATGAGGAGTGAGGGGCTGGGGGGTAATACTAAATAGACAATAGATAGGTGGTAACATTGGTGAATGGCGAGACAGTACACAATACTGGGGAAGCCAGCACAACTTTTACAAGGAAAGGTCATGGAAACTCCTTAGACACATCCAAACTCCCTGAGGGACCGAACTGCTGGGTGGAGGGCTGTGGAGACCATGGTCTCGAGCAATATCTAGCTCAATTGGCATAACATAGTTTATAAGGAAAACGTTCAACAATCTACCTTGGTGAGTTTCTACCTTGATGAGTAGCGTCTAGGGTCTTAAAAGCCTGTGAGCAGCCATCTAAGATACTCTACTGGTCTCACCCATTCGGGAGCAAGGGGGAATGAAGAAAACAAGATACAAGAGAAAGATTAGTTCAAAGGACTAATTAACCACAACTACCACAGCCTCCACCACACACAGTCCAGCACAACCAGTTGGTGCCCAGCTACCACCACTGACTTCTTCGACAGGGATCACAACAGAGGTTCCCAGATAGAGCTGGAGAAAAATGCAGAACAAATTCTAACTCACAAAAATAGACCAGAGTTACTGGCCTGACAGAGACTGTAGAAACCTCTAGTGTATAGTGCCTGGACACCCTTTCAGCTCAGTAATGAAGTCACTCTGGAGGTTCACCCTTCAGCCAAAGATTAGGCAGTCCCATAAAACAAAATGAGACACATCAGCCCAGGGACAAGGACTAGAAGGCAGGAGGGAACAGGAAAGCTAGTAATAGGGAACCCAAGAAGGGAGAGTGTTGACATGTCATGGGGTGTTGTTAACCAATGTCATAAAATAATATGTGTACTAACTGTTTAATGAGAAACTGCTTTTTCTGTAAACCTTCATCTTAAGTCATATATATATATGGAGACATCAGAAGTAAAAGAATAACAAGGTAAAGAAATTTAGTTCTATTTGCGAAGAAAAACATACTCAATTTTTGACATAACCATAAAGACTGCCACAATAAATGTGAATGCAAAAAAATGGAATATGTATTCTTGTTAATTAAAGTTGCAGACTAAATGTCAATACTTGGTATTTAATTTTGTAGAAGACAAAGCTGGGAAAGTACGTCTGCATATGGTGACATTGATTCTAACAATTAGTTTTGCATTCTGATTACTAATGTAAGGAAAAATAAAACATTCTTTGTTCACATTCACAAAGAAAGAAATATTTTAAGAAGAAACAGAGAAACCACACCTGCACAATCCTCAATACAATTAATCTATAATTACTAAAAATGTTAAACTCTAGATTATTTTAATACTTCTAAACATCATACAAAAAAAAAAAAACAACAGAAAAAAAAAAAAAAAAACCCATTGCTGTGAGTCAATTGCAACTCATAGTGACCCTGTAGGACAGAGTAGAACTGCCCCATAGGTTTTCCAAAGAGCAGCTGGTGGATTTGAACTGCTGACAATTTGGTTAGCAGCTAAGCTCTTACCCACTACACCACCAGGTCTCCTCTAACATCATAGGGGTGTTTAATACCTATTATGCCAGTGTGAAAATGTAAACAATGTATATTAACCAAGGAAGAAAGTCAATTTCCTTTGATAAAAGCACCAGAATTCCTGCCACAATTCTTTATTCATTTTCAATAACTTTAAATATATTACAATTTTTCCTACAATGAATATTTGGAAAGCATAATATTTACTAAAGCAGTGCTGCAGAAATGAAAGATATAGTTCTTACCTTCCAGCTTTCCAAAATGGGAAAAGCATACAAAATTTTAATAAAGAATTTCCTAAATGTTCTATCTGAGAAAACCATAATGAGAGTATAAGGAAGAAAATAATGTGACTCAAGGTTGAGAATTGGATTATTCTGATATCTTTTGTAAAAGTGTCAGAACTCTAACTCAAACTAGTTTAAGGAAAACAAAAATTTTTCGCCCTCTTTGTTTATATAACTGGGAAGATAAAAAATCAAACAGTCTAGGCATGGATGGAGCAAGAAATAAAGTTATTAAACTCTCTCTCAACTCAGGTTGCTTTTCTTTGTTTTATTATCAAGCAGCCTCTTTTCATGTAATGGAAAATGTGGATCATGAAGCTTGCTACATGAACGTTGATAAGATTGAAAAACCAACAATAGAAAACATAAAAGGATACCGGAGGCACTTGGGCATTCGTTGCAAGTTGAAGCAGTACTATGTATCCATCCAGATGGACAATGTGCTGGTTTTTAAGCTGAATTTTGGATTTAGATAGACCTAAGCTTACATTCTACATTAGCATTTCCTAGTTGGATGATTTTAAACACATCCCTTAGCCCTTCTAAGCCTGACTTTCCACTTGTCTAACATTGTGATAACAACAATACGTATCTTATAGGGCATAGGTCCTAGCGAATAATAAGGGCCCAAAAGTTGTATATTAATGTTATTGTCATTATTATTACAGAAACATTGCTTGAAGAGGTACGTTTTTCCCTATGAGTCAAAGTTTGTAGGAATGAGGTCATAGGGATGAGGTTTGGAAACCTGGAGAAGACATTATATTTATTCTAATAAAGGTGTTCTGTGAGCTGCTCAAATCCTTAAACACTATGTATCTATGGCAGAGTTTTTCTATGTTTCTGATTTCAGATAATGGCATTGGAGCTTTTGTCTTTTCTTATTTCAACCAGTACAGTTCCTCCAACTTCCAACCTTTTGGGTAGCATCTGAGCCCATTAACTGTTTCTGCCACCCATGGACTCCAAGAAAAACGAAAGTAGTAGTAAAAGAGAAGATCAAGGGCATACGCACACAGTATTGTCTACAAATTTGTTTGAACGTATAGTTATTAAAGTTGTCCTCTATACCCAAGTACCTCATCTGAGGTTCAGGCTGCAAAACTTAAAGACTCATCGAACCTCTAGTATCCATTGATTTTGTGCCTTGATTGCCAGGAACGTGCTTGGCTGAGTGGCAATACAAGTTCCATGCTTATTAACGGAAGCAATCTAGGTGCTCTCCCCCACACTCTGCAAAGGACAGCATTTCAAAATGGGTGACCTTACATTTCCTTTTGCTAGAAAAGCAGTGCTTTTATGGTTTCGTTGTTGCTTTGTTTCTGTTGTTGCTGTTGTTTGGGAAAAACGAGGAAAAAAAGTGAAAACCTATAAAAGAAGTACTTCTTTTAAGTCTTTTTTACAGGATAAACATTTAAGTCAGCTTTAAAGTCAGATTTAAATTTTTTTTTTATTTACTTTTTACTTAATTTTTGGGATATTAAACAGTTCTCTCATTTTAATATAATAATTTTACTTAAATACATTTAAAAATCAAAACAGATTAAAGAAGATTTCTTTTTTTCATGTTCAATGGCAATTTTATTAGACGACAGCGTAACTAAGGATACTGTTGTTGTTGTTAGATGCCATCAAGTCGGTTCTGACTCACAGCAACCCTGTGTACAACAGAATGAAACACTACCTTGTCCTTCACCATTCTCATAACCGTTGCTGTGCTTTAGACCATTGCTGTAGCCACTGTGTCAATTCCTTTCATTGAGGGTCTTCCTCTTTTTCACTGACCCTCTATTTTACCAAGCATAATGTCCTTCTACAGGGACTGATCATTCCTGATAACATGTCACAGTATGTGAGAAGTAATCTCACCATCCTTGCTTCTTAGGAGCATTTTGGCTGTACTTCTTCAGGACAGATTTGTTAGTTCTTTTGGCAGTTCATGGTATATTCAATATTCTTTGTCAACACCATAATTCAAAGGCATCAATTCTTCATTCATTGTCCAGCTTTCAACTGCATATGAAGCAACTGAAAACACAATGGTTTGGGTCAGTCACACCTTAGTCTTCAAGGTGACATCTTTGGTTCTTAACACTTTAAAGAGGTCTTTTGCAGAAGATTTGCCCAATGCAATGCATCCTTTGATTTCTTGAACTGCTGCTTCCATGGGTGTTGACTGTAGATTCAAGTAAAATGAAATCTTTGACAACTTCAACCTTTTCTCCATTTATCATGACGTTGCTTATTGGTCGAGTTGTGAGGATTTTTGTTTTCTTTATGTTGAGGTGTAATCCATACTGAAGGCTGCAGTCTTTGATTTATCAGTAAGTGCTTCTCCACTTTCAGCAAGCAAAGTTGTTTCATCTGCATAGAGTAGGTTGTTAATGAGTTTTCCTCCAATCCTGATGCTGCGTTCTTCTTCATATAGTCCAGCTTCTTGAATTATTTGTTTAGCATATAGATTGAATAAGTATGGTGAAAGGACACAACACTGATGCACAGTTTTCTTGACTTTAAACCACGCAGTATCCCTGTGTTCTGTTTGAATGACTGCCTCTTGATACCTCTATGTACAGGTTCCTCATGAGCACAATTAAGTGTTCTGGAATTCCCATTCTTCACAATGTTATCCATAATTTGTGTTTATAAAAGAGAAAAGCATTAATTTGAAAGATAGGAGTGCTCAGACTTATTAAGACATTATTTCATCCAAATTTAAGATATTTCTAATCTTTAAGCTAATCTTTTAAAATCATATTTAGAGTTATTAAGTCATCAAAAATATGATCAAATTAAAAATAAAATTAATTCATCAAAAATATTATCAAAATATTCACATAAATGAATTTAAAAAAATTAAGTTACGTACTTGGAACTCTTTCTTTAGGTAACAAATCACACTTGGTTGATTTTTACCTGCTTCAATCAAATCAGTCACTACAATTAGTAAAAAAGTTGATTTTAATTAAATTAAAAGATACATTTCAAAATGTATGTGTATAGTTATAATTTCTATAATAAAAATAACATTCTTAAATATTTCATGCTTATGACATATTTTTGAATGTTGTGGTGATTTTAAACAACATAAAATCCACCATTGAAAAAATTAATAAATATTTTTCTGAAGCATTTGTAACCTATCAAGAGCACAAAAATAAGTCTTCAGTAATTTCAACAATATTATAATGAAAACCCATTTATTCAAATGGGAATAAATAAAACAAATGAGTATATAAGGCTACACAATAGCTAGGTAATAATTTACATTAGAGATGTAACACTTATCAAGCTGTTGGTTCATATTCAGTCAAATAAGGAAAAGATAATGGCTGTTTAAAATGGTTTCAACATTTTATTATGCTCCAACTTCAAATACTTCAAACCCATTACAGATTATTGAATCCATTGTTTCATTCACTAAATTCTCTAGCTTTCAAGCTCATAGGACTAATTCTTTTGTATATGTCCATGCCAAAGTTTTAAGTCCTTTTATTTGTTGTTCTCCTATGTGGTTTATTGACATTGACTTCCACCCTTCTATCTAAAAAATACATTGATGAAGTGTTCATGAATCTTCAGACTATTAAAGTAAATGTCTGAAATGAAAGATAGGTAGAAGAAAGTGAAATTGGAAAGATAAATTAGGAACCTGAAATTTTCAGCAGTTTGATTCTGCTGGGTTTGGAGACCATTATAGTTTTAAGCCACCACATGTCTTTCAGCTTGTCATACTGTGGTGCTATGCATGTTGCTGTGATGCTGGAGACTTTGCGACTGGTGTTTCAAACACCAGTAGGGTCACCTTTGGTGGACAGATTTCTGAAGAACTTCCAGACTAAGACAGACTGGGAGGAAGGACCTGGAAGTCTACTTCTGGAAAACTTTTCCAGTGAAAACCTTGTGAATAACAGTGGAACATTATCAGATATAGTGCCTTAAGACGGGCCCCTCAGGTTGGAAGGCACTCAAAATAAGATTGGGGAGAAGCTGCCTCCTCAAAGTAGAGTCAACCTTAATGATGGGGATGGAGTCAAGCTTTCAAGACCTTCATTTGCTGATGTGGCATGACTCAAAATGAGAAGAAACAGCAGCAAACATTCATTAATAATCAGAATGTGGAATGTACAAAGTATGAATTTAGGAAAATTGGAAACCATCAAAAAAGAAATGGAAAGCATAAAGATTGATATGCTAGGCATTAATGAGCTGAAATGGACTGGTATTGGTCATTTTGAATCAGAAAATCATATGGTTTACTATGCAGGGAATGACAAATTGAAGAGGAACGCCATTGCATTCATTGTCAGAAAGAACATTTCGAGATCTATCCTGAAGTACTCTGCTGTCAGTGATAGGATAATATCCATATGCCTACAAGGATGACCAGTTAATACAACTATTACTCAAATTTATGCACCAACCACTAAAGCCAAAGATGAGGAAATTGAAGATCTTCACCAACATCTACAGTCTGAAATTAATCAGACATGCAACCAAGATGCATTGATAATTATTGGCAATTGGAATGTGAAAGCTGGAAACAAAGAAGAAGGATTGGTAGAAAATATGGACTTGGTGATAGAAACAAAGATGGAGATCACATGATAGAATTTTGCAAGACCAATGACTTCTTTACTGCAAATACCCTTTTTCAACAACATAAATGGCAACTATACACATGGATCTCGTCAGATGGAATACACAGGAATCAAATTGACTACATCTGCGGAAAGA
Organism: Dugong dugon; assembly: GCA_030035585.1. Classification (NCBI taxonomy): domain Eukaryota; kingdom Metazoa; phylum Chordata; class Mammalia; order Sirenia; family Dugongidae; genus Dugong; species Dugong dugon. The sequence goes on from CM057465.1 coordinate 15,165,897, forward strand.
GTCTATGGACAAGCACAACATCATTAGTCAGAATAAGGCCAGCGGCCAACTATGGAACAGACCATCAATTGCTCATATGCAAGTTCAAGTAGAAACTAAAGAAGATTAGAACAAGTCCATGAGAGCCAAACTATGGCCTTGAGTATATCACACTTGATTTTGGAGACTATCTCAAGAATATATTTGATGCATTGAACACTTATCCGAAAATCAGACATGTTGTAAAATAACATCAAGGACACCATACATGAAGAAAGCAAGAGGTAATTAAAAATACACAAAGTAAAGAAAAGACCAACATGGATATCAGAAGAGACTCTGAACGTTGCTCTTGAACGTCAAGTAGCTAAAGCTAAAGGAAGAAATGATGAAGTAAAAGAGCTGAACAGACGATTTCAAAGGGTGGCTCAAGAAGACAAAGTAAAGTATTATAATGAAGTGTGCAAAACCTGGAGAAAGTAAACCAAAAGGGAAGAACATGCTTGGCATTTCTCAAGCTGAAAGAACTGAATTAAAAATTCAAGCTTGGAGTTGCAGTATTGAAGGATTCTACAGGGAAAATATTAAACGATTCAGGAAGCATCAGAAGAATGTGGAAGGAATACACAGAGCCACTGTACCAAAAAGAATTGGTCAATGTTTATCCGTTTCAAGAAGTAGTATATGATCAAAAACCGATGGCACTGAAGGAAGAATTCCAAGATACACTGAAGGCATTGGCAAAAAACAAGGCTCCAGGAGTTGACAGAATATCAACTGATATCTTTCAACAAATGCATGCAGCACTGGAAGCATTCACTCGTCTATGCTAAGAAATTTGGAAGACAGCTACCTGGCCAACTGACTGGCAGAGATCTATATTTGTACCCATTCCAAAGAAAGGTGATCCAACAGAATGCAGAAATTGTCTAACAATATCATTAATATTACACTCAAGTAAAAATTTGCTGAAGATTATCTAAAAGTGGCTGCAGCAGTATATTGACAGGGAACTGCCAGAAATTCAAGCCAGATTCAGAAGAGGATGTGGAACAAGGGATATCATTGTTAATGTCAGATGGATCCTGGCTGAAAGCAAAGAATACCAGAAAGATGTTTACCTGTGTTTTATTGACTGTGCAAAGACATTCCACTGTGGGAATCATTACAATTTATGGATAACATTGCAAAGAACATTGCTTATGAGGAAACTGCTTAGTACAAGAGACAGTTGTTCCAACAGACCAAGGGGATTCTGTGTGTTTTAAAATCAGAAAAGGTGCGCCTCAGGGTTGTATCCTTTCACCATGCATATTCATTCTGTATGCTGAGCAAATATTCTGATAAACTGGACTGTAAGAAGAATGAGGCATTAAGATTGGAGGAGGACTCATTAACAACCTGTGATACACAGTTGATACAACCTTCCTTGCTGAAAGTGAAGAGGACTTGAAGCACTTACTGATGAATATCAAAGACTACAGCTTCCAGTATGGATTACTCCTCAACAAGAAGAAAACAAAAATCCTCAAAACTGGACCAATAAGCAACATCATGATAAGCAGAGAAAAGATTTAAGTTGTCAAAGATTATATTTGACTTGGATCCACAGTCAACATCCGTGGAAGCAGCAGTTAGGAAATCAAAAGACACTTTGCATTGGTCAGATCTTCTGCAAAATACCTCTTTAAAGTGTTAAAAAGGAAAGATGTCACCCTGAGGACTAAGATGCACCAGACCCAAGTCACGGAGTTTTCAATGGCCTCATACGCTGAACAATGAATAAGAAAGACCAAAAAAAATTGATGTCTTTGAATTACAGTGTTTGCAAAAAATATTTAACATACCATAGATTGCCAGAAGAGTGAACAAATCTGTCTTGGAAGAAGTACAGTCAGACTGCTCTTTAGAAGCAAGGATAGCAAGACTTCCACTCACATACTTTAGACATGTTATCAGGAAGGACCAGTTCCTGGAGAAGAACATCATGCTTGGTAAAGTAGAGGGTCAGTGAAAAAGAGGAAAACCCTCAACAAGATGGATTGACACAGTGGCTGCAGTGAATGGCTCAAGCATAACAACAATTGTGAGGATGGCATAGGATGGGGCAGTGTTTCATTCTGTTGTACATAGGGTGGCTATGAGTTGGAACAAACTCTCTCAATGGCACCTAACAGCAATAACAACATAGTCTTAAAACAAAATATTTATTAAATGAACACGTTAGAGAGTAACTCTCACTAAACAAAATGTCCCAAACTAAGTGGTCTTTGAGCCATATTTTCCTGCCGCTATGTTCTAACAAAATTGAAAAGTAAATTTCTTTACTGGGATATGTACTTTTCTTTAGTGGAGTTCCAACAACCAAAAAAACAAACCCTTTGCTGTCGAGTTGATTTCGATTCGTAACAACTGTATAGGGTAGGATAAGATCTTTACCATGGGGTTTTCAAGGCTGTCATTTTTACAGAAGCAGATTATCACATCTTTCTCGTGCAGAGTGGCTGGCAGGTTTGAACCACTGACCTTTCAGTTAGCAGCCAAGTGCTTAACCAGTGTGCCACCAGGGCTCCATAGTGGAGCCCCACTTCTGCCTATAATCCTACACCCGTCCACTTCACACATTTTATGTTACTGTCTGCTGTCTGTAAGAATGTGAGTTTAGAATCTTGCAAACCATAAAACTGATTAAAAAAGAACCAGATTATGCATGAGCTATGAAAAAAGTCACTTTCTTCCCTTATGGTGATAGAGCTTGTTGATAGTTAAAATGGCAATAATTTTAGTTAGATTGTATTTAATGCTTGACCTGCCACAAAGTGCTTTTACATACTTATTTTTTCACAATAGCATTGTACATAAGGTATTATACATGCTCCTTTTCCAGCATAAATAGCAAAGGAGCAGAAGGATTATATGGCATTTCTAAGGTCACTTGGGTAAATTTCAGGGACTCTGGCTTTCTAAGCCTAACCAACACACTGAAGAAACTGTACTAAAAATGATGAACACTAGACAAAAATATAATATCTCTACAGCTGTGTTAAAAATTATCTTTTCCAATGACTGTTAATATAATTCACCTCTTAGAAGGTGGTTACAGTTAATATCAAGACTGGAGACCAGATTTTTGTGGACTGGCTCAATCATAAATGTAACCAATAAGAGGTGTTCAAATTTCCAGTGTCTGGTGTCAGTGTGAGTTAATGCTCCAAGCATACGACAACGGCATATAAAATATAAGAAAAGAGAAAAGTAAAATTGTAAAACTGAGATGATAACATGATACAGCTCTCTATGGACAAGAAACAGATTAGAAAAACACATCCATGAGGGGAGCTTAAACACACATTGTAGGCCAAGGATGAAACAGTGCTGACCAGCAGTTCACATTTTGCGTGAAAGACAGTCCAAATTTTTCATGGTATCTCTAAAACAATATTCCTTGAGCAGAAAATCAGACCTACCAATATAAGCCTACCTTTAGACTGAGAGCTGAGAGACTAGATGGAAGACATTACAAAATTTAAAAAAAGAAAGGGTCACAAAGAAGGATGGGAGAAGAGAGAGACAGGGCCACAATCAAATTAAATAACCAATAAAACGTTAAAATGGAAAAAAAAAAAATTCTATTGCTAAGGCAGTCAAAAGATAACTGTAAAAAGCTGAAGTTTACAAATACAAAATTAGCTTTTAAATGAGTTAAAATACATACATTAAGGATCCTCAAATAGATAAAGAAGAACAACCATACAAACAGCAAGTAACTGAAATTAAAAGAAACAGAAAAAAAATCAAATACCAAGAGTTGGAGATAAAGAAATTACCAATAAAAATATTGAACGTCAGAAGTAAATTCACTAAAATTAAAAAAAAAAAAAAAGGCTAGAATAGACTAATTAATTCTAGAGGTAACAAAATAATCTAACAGGCATTCTCCTAAAATGAGGTATGGAGAGGATTCTTACTATCATTTATACGAATAAAATAAAATATATAATTCTGCTAAACAAAAATAGAGGTTTTCTTTTAAAAATAACAATTAGAGAGCAGTCACCTTATCAGAAACAATATGAACAAGAATATCATTAAAGTAAAAGTAACTGTCAAGGTAAAACTGTACATTCTACTGAATTAGCTTTTGCAGTAAAGAACAAAATTACATTTTCAGACATTAAAAAGCAAATACTTTTTATACCTGGAAACCACCCGTAAAAGAAAGAACCATTAAAGGTGTACTTCTAGAAGAAGAAAATGAATCTAGAGGGAAACTCTGAGACACTAAACACAACATTAAACACATGCAGACTAAATTATATAAAAATGTAATTAGCTGTTAATGATAAAATAAGTATCAATTTTTTGCTCTTACCAAAAAAATGAAACTAAAACTCGATAAAACTGCGATAACCAGATGGGAGTTGTATTCACCGGATAGTTCAGTTTCCCTAAGGACCTTGTAAAGTTCAGGAAGATAATTCAGATACTGTATAAATTTAGAACTTGTTCAAAAAATTCAGAATTAAATATATATATATTTTTCAAATGATGGCAACTATGTTAACTCAATCTATAGATTCCAATTCATCAACAAAGATAAAGTTGTTTAAAAATTTAGCCATCATTCCTTCTTGCATTCAACACTACCCACTGACTGGTTATTATGGGTCCAGTCCTTTTCTAGGGCTTAGAATACATTAATAACAAAAAGAAATGAAGTGGCATATATAAAACATAAAGAGGAAGTCTTACATAAATACACTCTCATACAGATACAGACATCCCTGGCCCCTTAGATTTATATCATAGAGGAAAGACATAAAAGTAAGAAAAAAAATTATTAAAAGGAAAGGCATGGCAAGAAATAAAACACAAGCTATGTTGATAATGATACATCTAAACACGTACATAATTAAAAACGATGTAAACTGATTACTTTCATGCATTACAATGCAGATACTATCAGATTATACTGAAGCAAAAATTCAAAGAAAAGAAATGGAAATAGCTGTATTAAGCAAATGCCAAAAAAAAGAAAGCTGGTAGAGAAATATTAATATTAACAGACAAAATAATATTTAAGGTGAAAATCATTAAAAGGGGAAAATAGGAAACCTAGAAAGAACAGAAGAAGCAATACATCCACAGGATAAAACAATTATGAAGTTTTACTTGCTTAAACACATATTTTCAGTGATCATAAAATACTTCTGTTATTCACACATGTTTACTCTAGAGAAGAGAACATATTTCCATTTTAGTTTCTTAATCTAATATAATATTAAATACTAATATTGAACACGGAGAATATTATAAATATGGACCAGTGTCACTTACAGACACAGATGCAAAAATCTTAAGTACAGTATTAGCAAATAAAATTCAGCAGTTCCTAAAACCAAACACAAATATACCACAATTAAATAGAATTTGGCTGAGCAATACATTAATTGTTAAATACCAAAAAATGTCACAATACACCACATAAGCACATTAATGCTAACATCTCCACAAATGTAGAATATAGTTATCTTTAATGTTTCTAGTACATTGCTTAAAGTGCTCACACCTCATCAGCAGTAGAATCAACATCTCCCACTTGAGATTCCCAGGCCCTCTTAATCTGTTTTAGAATCAAGAGGATTAATTGGGCTCTTGAGGTGGGATTAGGGTAGGGGATTTGGTTCAGACAGAGAACGGGGGTCTCATGTGTCAACTGCTTTCATTACCTTTCACTGATATGTGTCACATATAAAAACTGTGACTAATGATCTGTTAGATTGACATTCCAATCTAATATTATGTCTCCAGATCCTTCTGCAGTCTGAATGTCCAGGTTCTTTTTTTTTGGTGTGGGGGGAAGGGGGATGTAATAAATTGTGGAGGATTTGAAATGCTGATAGCTTGTGATAACGTGCTGCTGGAGAATGCTTTGGAGGTGGCTCAAATGAGAGATGAGGAAGCCTGAACGTGGTTGTGGCAATGAAGATGAAGAGACTTGGTGGATTTGACAAAGTATTCAGGAGGTAGATATAACAGAACTTTGTTTCAGGTCCTTAGTGTGAGAAGGAGGTAGGAGTCTACAGTGTTTTAAATGACTGGTTAGTTAGATGATGGTGTTCCTCCATGTTTTTGCTTGTTGTTTGTTTGTTTTGTTTTTTTTCCATCTCAGTTACTTAGGCCTAAACCATATTATAACGGGCTTCTCTTTTTTGTATCACCAAAAACCAAAACCCGTTGCCGTAGAGTTGATTCCGACTCTTAGAGATCCTATCCAAAAAAGAAGCGAAACCTGTTGCAGTGGAGTTGGTTCTGACTCATAGTGACCCTATAGGACAGAGTAGAACAGCCCCACAGGATTTCCAAGGAGCATCTGGTGGATTGGAACTACTGAGCTCTTAACCACTGTGCCACCAGGGTTCCTTTTATATCACATTACATGTCCAAATCTGCTGGTTCTATCTTCAACAAATATAACAAGTGTGACTACTTTTCACTAACTCCACTGTTGCTAACCCTGAACCCCTTGTGGTGCAGTGGTTAAGAGATCAGCTGCTAACCAAAAGGTCAGCAGTTCAAATCCACCAGGCACTCCTTGGAAACTCTATGGGGCAGTTCTACCCTGTCCTATCGGGTCGCTATGAGTTGGAATTGACTCAATGGCAATGGCTTTGTTTGTTTTTTTCCACTGCTGCTACCCTTGCTCAAACCACAGTTATCTCTCACTTGGACCACTGCAATAGCCTTCCAAGTGATTCCCTTCTTCTGCTCTGCCTCTCTGCAGTCCTCACTCCACATAGCAACCAAGTGAATTATCTTACATGTAAATCTTATCATGCCACTGCTATACCCAAATCTCTCCAATGGATTTGCTTAATATTTTAGTTAAAATCTAAAGAGTCACATACATTTATGGTACTACCGTAAGAAATCAGACAGAGAAAGATTCATTGTAAATGAATTGTTAATGAGGTTGGAGGTTGGAGATTTAAGAATCATTTGCTAAGAATTGGTGATATTCGAAAATTACAATATGTATCTGATAATACACTGAGAGGGTTGGCATTGGTGTGTTAATTAGTTTATTTCTTTTCAATTATTTCATTTGGAATATACCTGCAACCTCAGAAAATAATTTATTGTGAAGATTGGGCAATAGCGTAACTATTTATTTTATTCATAACATATTCTGTTCATTCATCTCTCTCTCTCTCCCCCTGTGTGTATTACATATATATGTATACATGAAATTGAATATATAAATATTCACATTTTATGTTTATTTTAATATATTTATATATTTCCTTTGAGTTATCCAAACTTCATTATTCCTTCTTAAAAAAAGGAAAACCTTCAACTGTCCTTATTTGTTCCATCATGGAGTAGATAATAACTGTGAAATAAAAAAAATTCAGAATACCTAGTATTTATAAATGTAGTTGTTAAAACAGTTCATGCAAATATCTATTGAAAAATTAAGACTTTTTCCTCCTTAATCATTTTTCTTTGGTCTAACATATCTCTTCTCTTGATTTAAATCTTAACTCTCTTTTAGAAAAGTCTTCATCAATGCTCCTAGATATATTTCTTGTTATTAAGTTCATTTTAATAAGACCAATAGATTTAAGATGATAACAGAAATGGAATTTAAGAGATAAGCACCAAATTCTATAGCGTGTAACTGTAATCTGTGTGGTATTGAAGTTCTTTCTTGAAATACGCATTGGTGAAGTATCAATTTGTATGTATTTCCATCAATAGTGCTTTCTTATCAAAGATCCAGTAATTATAAACATATTGCTGGCACTTTAAAAAGAATCCCTCCTGACTTCCGGCAAAATTGCGCTGTAGGCAGAAGCACCACACCGTCCCTCCACAGCAAAGCTCCGAAAAACTAAGCTGAACAGAGAAAACAACAATCCTGAAACCCTAAAACATCAAATGAAGAGATAAAGAACTCAGCCAACCACCAAATGGAGTGAGAAAACTGACAGAGAATGGAGAGTGAGGAGAGATTCATGCAGAGGTCCCCTATCAGCTAAAGCAGCACAGATCCACCATATCAGACTCCTATCAGAGACCAGCAAACGGGGTACAAGAAAGTAGCTTAATGGAGCTTCCAGTAGGAGAAAAAACAACTGGTAATTTGCGATATACACTTTCCCACCCCCCACCCTTCTTCACTCCCACTTGGCCTCCTCTGCTTCCCGCAGCCAAAATCTCTTGTCTGGGAAGCACCAGCTGCTTGGATTCCACCCACCCGAACAGGCCGACTCTCTGAGTGTCATTTGTTAGCTGCTGGTGTTGCTTTTTTTCCACTTCTTTTGACTTCTTCCTTACCTCTCACCACCTCCATCCCCTTTTGCTCAAATACCTGGCTCCGTGTACCATCTTTGCTTCTTCCTGAGGGGGCTGCAGAGCTACAGTAATTTGTGATATATGCTTTCCCACCCCCTACCCTTCTTCACCCACACTTGGCCTCCTCTGCTTCCCATGGACACAGTCTCTTGTCCAGGAGGCACCTGTTGCTTGGATTCCACCAGCCCGCACTAGCTACCTCTCTGAGTGCCATTTGTTGGCTGCTGGTGTTGCTTTTTTTTCTGTAACTTTTGATTTCTTCCTTACCTCTCACCACCTCCCCCCACCTTTCACCCAAATACCTGGATCTGTGTGCCATCTTTGCTTCTTCCTGAGGGGCTGCAGAGCTCCATTCAAGTGCAGAGCTGCTTCCTGGTCTGGGCCGCTGCACTGGTGGGATTCTGGGGCTTTTGTTTGTTTGTGTGTTTTGAATTGTTTATTTGTTTTCTTTTCCTTTTCTTGAGTTGGGAGCCCATTCTGGCCAGGTGGTGCTGTGTGGCTTGGAACCTGCCCCCTCAGCTTGCACAGACGTGCAGAGGGATCCCTGAGAGCATTTCTTTTTCCATTGGATTTTTTATTCTGTTGTTTTTGGGGGGTCTTTTCTTGTTCTATTTTCTTTTTTATTTGTTTTGTTTTCTTTTCCCTCTTATTCCCTTTTTGTCTTTCTTCATTACTCAGCTTCTCGTCTCTCTATATCTTCCTTCTCTTTCTGTTCCCTGAATACCTGGCACTGTGTACCTCTACGCCTTCTAGCCAGGCTGTACTGCAACACCTGAGAACAACCTCCTGAGACCTCTTAGCCACACTGGTGGGATCCCTGGGAACTTTGCTGTTCTTTTCACTTTCTGATTTTTATTTATTCATTCTTTTCTTTTCTTTTTTTCTTCCTCTTTATGTTTTTCTCCATTTCAAAGTCTCTCATCTCTCCACTCCAACGGCAAGCTCCCCTAGCATTCTTTTTTGTTTGTTTGTATGTTTTTGGCTCCTGTTCCTCTCTCCTCTCTCCCATATCCATCTTAGCTCCACACATAACAATCTCCCCACTATATCCCACCTACCTGCACCATGTGCTTAACATCACACCACCAAGCAGCACAGGCTCGGCCTGCTGGAACCTGCCCTACACTGATTACCAACCCACCCTGGTGAATGTAGTAAGTGCCACAAACAACCAATCCCAGTAACTCCTCTTCAGCTAGACCTGCCCTGCTGTACCATATCTGAGTGACTGACCCTGAAATTGGAGAAGGAAGTGAAAAGTATTCTGCCCACAGATGAGCAAACAACAAAGAACACACAGCCTGCCTGCTCAGACATAGCCAAATTAAAAAAAAAAAAAGATGAAACAAACAAATCTACAATCAATAAATGAGAAAAATATCTACTGAATGCCCCAAAGACAGTAGAAAATATCAAAACACTTACAAAAACAGGACAGGATGGTTGCCGTAGCCATCCAAAATAAAACACCAGATGACTTTCCAGTGGAAGAAAAGGCACTAAAACTACCTGATAGGGAATTCAAATCTCTAACACTAAAAATTCTCTAAGAGCTGAAGCAAAGGCAGAAAAAATAGATAAATTCATGGAAAATACAGACAAAAAGTTGGAAGAATTCAGGAAGATGATGCAGGAACAAAATGCCAAAATAAATTCACAACTAGAAATTATACAAAAACAACAATTAGAAATCCAAAAGATAAATAACAAGATTTCGGAGATGGATGGTGTCACAGAAGGGCTGAGAAGTAGATTTGAAATGGTGGAAGACAGGATCAGTGGAACTGAAGACAAACACTTGGATACAACTCTGTTTGAGGAAAACTCAGAAAAAAGACCAAAGAAAAATGAAGAGACCCCGAGAGTTATGTGGGATACAATCAAAAGCAAAAATTTTTGAGTGATTGGAGTTCCAGAACAGGGGGAGAAAACAGAAAACACAGAGAGGATCATTGAGGAACTGCTGACAGAAAACTTCCCCAATATCATGAAAGATGAAAAGCTGGCCATCCAAGAAGCTCAACGAACCCCATATAGGAGAGACCCCAAAAGAAAATCACCAAGGCATATCATAATCACACTCGACAAAACCAAAAACAAACAAAGAATCCTGAGAGCAGCTCGTGAAAAATGAGAAGTCACATACAGAGGAGAAACAATAAGACTAAGCTTGGATTATTCAGCAGAAATCATGCAGGCAAGAAGGCAATGGGATGACATATATAAAATCTTGAAAGAAAAAAAATTGTCAGCCAAGAATAATATATCCTGCAAAACTCTCATTCAAATTTGATTGTGAAATTAGGTCATTTCCAGATAAACAGAAATTAAGGGAATATGTAAAAGCCAAACCAAACTTACAAAAATTATTAAAGGGAGCTCTTAAATCTGAAAACAAACAACTTCAGCTCAATGGCAGAATCTAGGGATCAGGATCATACCAGCCAGATACCAATCTAGGAAATGAACTCTCAAGGACTATTCAAAACCAAAAGAAATACAACAGGGAATCAGAGCAGTTAGTCTGTAAATGGCAACAACATCAAAACAATGAAAGAGGGAATAAACGGCATAGGTATAGAACCTTCTAATGGAGAGGAAGGCAAGGCAATACCAAGAAAGGGTAGACTGCTTCAAACTTAGAAAGATAAGGGTAAAATTCATGGTAACAACAAAGAAAGTTAACAAACATACTCATAAAAATAAAGAGGAAAAACATAAAGTCTCACCAAAAACAAAAGCTACAAAAGCAAAATAAATGAAAAAAAAAAAAAAAAACCACAGACAAAAGTAACTCAGCAGAGGAGAGTAAGAATAAAGAAAACATCAGCACCACAAAAAAAAAGCACTACAAAATGACAGCAATAAACTTACACCTATCAATAATTACACTGAAGGTAATTGGACTCAATGCACCCACAAAGAGATGGAGAGTCACAGAATGGATAAGAAAACAGGATCCATCAATATGCTCTCTACAAGAGACACACCTTAGAAACAAAGATGTGTATTTATTAAAAGTCAAAGGTTGGAAAAAAATATATCAAGCTAACAACTACCAAAAAAGAGCAGGAGTGGCAATTTTAATCTCAGATAAAATAGACTTTAAAACAAAATCCACCATAAAATACAAAGAAGGACACTATATAATGATTAAGGGGATGATCCATCATGAAGACATAACCATAATAAACCTCTACACACCCAATGACGGGACTCCAAAATACATAAGACAAACTCTAACAACACTAAAAAGAGAAACTGACAGTTCCAAAATAATAGTAGAAGACTTCAACACACCACTCTCAGAAAAGGCCAGAACAACTAAGAAGAAACTCAGCAAAGATATAGAAGACCTAAAGGGCATAATCAGCCAACTTGACCTCATAGACATATATAGAATATTCCATAGACGTATATAGAATGTATACAGAACAGCTGCAAAGTACACATTCTTTTCCAATGCACATGTAACATTCTCCAGAACAGACCACATCTTAGGCCACAGAGCAATCATCAACAAGATCCAAAATGTTGAGATAACTCTAAGTAACTTTTCTGACCAGAATTCCATCAAGGTAGAAATTAACAACAGAAAGAGCAGAGAAAAAAATTCAATTACATGGAAAATGAATAATATCCTGCTTACACATCACAGGGTAACAGAAGAAATCAGAGATGGAATCAAAAAATTCCTAGAATCAAATGAGAATGAAAACACATCATACCAAAACCTTTGGGAAACAGCAAAGGCAGTCCTCAGGGACAATTTTTAGCAATAGATGCACACATCAAAAAAGAAGAAAGGGAAAAAATCAAAACATTAACTACAGAACTCAAACAAATAGAAAGAGAACAGCAAAAAAAGCCCACAACCACCGGAAGAAAGGAAATAGTAAAGATCAGAGCAGAAATAAATGAAATAGAGGACAGGAAAACAATAGAAAGAATCAACAAAACCGAAAGTTGGTTCTTTGAAAGAATCAACAAAATCGACAAACCACTGGCCAGACTGACAAAAGAAAAATAGGAGAGGATGCAAATAACTCAAATAAGAAATGAAATGGGGGACATTATAACAGACCCAACAGAAATAAAAAGGATTATAACAGAATATTATGAAAAACTATACTCTAACAAATTTGAAACCTAGAGGAAATAGATACATTTCTAGAAACACACTACCTACACAAATTACAACAAAGAGATGTTGAAAATCTGAACAGACCCATAACAAGAGAAGAGATTGAAAAGGTAATAAGAAAAACTCCCTAAAAAAAAAACCCTGGCCCAGATGGCTTCACTGGAGAATTCTACAAAAAAATTTACAGAAGAGCTTGTACCAGTACCACTCAAGCTATTTCAGAGCATAGAAAAGGAAGCAACACTTCTAAAATCATTCTATGAAGCCAGCATAATGCTGATACCAAAACCAAGCAAAGACGTCACAAAAAAAAAAAATTAGAGACCAATATCTCTCATGAATATAGATGCAAAAATTCTCAACAAAATTCTAGCCGATAGAATTCAGCATCATATCAAAAAAATAATGCACCACGACCAAGTAGGATTCATACCAGATATGCAAGGATGGTTCAGCATTAGAAAATCAATCAGCGTAATCCACCACAAAAATAAAAGGAAAGAAAAGAATCACATGATCAACTCAATTGACTCAGAAAAGACATTTGACAAAGTCCAACACCCATTCCGGATAAAAGCTCTCAATAAAATAGGTATCGAAGGGAAATTTCTCAACATAATAAAGGGCATCTATGCAAAACCAATGGTCAACGTCATTCTTAATGGAGAGAGGCTGAAAACATTCCCCTCAAGAACAGGAACAAGACAAGGATGCCCTTTATCACCACTCCTATTTAAAATTGTGCTGGAAGTTCTAGCTAGAGCAATAAAACAAGAAAAAGAAATAAAGGGCATCCAAATTGGTAATGAAGAAGTTAAACTGTCCCTGTTTGCAGATGATATGATACTATACATAGAAAACCCTAAAGACTCCATGAGAAATCTACTGGAACTAATAGAAAGATTCAGCAGAGTAGCAGGATACAAGATAAACATACAAAAATCAGTCAGATTCCTATACACCAAAAGAGAGAATGATGAAAAGGAAAACAATACCATTTATAATAGCCCCTAAAAAAATAAAATACTTAGGAATAAATCTAACCAGGGATGGAAAAGACCTATACAAAGAAAACTACAAAACACTACTTCAAGAAACTCAAAGGGATCTAGATAAATGGAAAAACATGCTATGCTCATAGATAGGTAGACTCAACATTGTGAAAATGACAATGCCACCCAAAGCAATTTACAAATACAGTGCAATCCTGATCCAAATACCTACAACATTCTTCAAAGAGATGGAAAAACTAATCATTCACTTTATATGGAAAGGGAAGAAGCCCCGAATAAGTAAAGCACTACTGAAGAAAAAGAATAAAGTTGGAGGACTCACACTACCTGATTTCAGAACCTACTATACAGCTACAGTAGTCAAAGCAGTCTGGTACAGGTACAACGAGAGATACATTGACCAATGGAACAGAACTGAGAACCCAGATGTAAATCCATCCACCTACGGTCACCTGATCTTTGACAAGGGCCCAAAGTCCATCAAATGGGGAAAAGACAGTCTTTAACAAATGGTGCTGGCAAAACTAGATATCCATCTGCAAAAAAATGAAAGAGGACCCATACCTCACACCGTATACAAAAACTACTTGAAAATGGATCAAAGACCTGAATATAAGCCTAAAACTATAAAGTTCATAGAAGGAAAAAAAGGACCAACACTCCAGCCCTTAATACACGGCATTAACAGGATACAAACCATAACCATCAATGCACAAACCCCAAAAGATAAGCTAGATAACTGGGATCTTCTAAAAATCAAACACCTATGATCTTCAAAGGACTTCACCAAAAGAGTAAAAAGAGAACCTAAAGACTGGGAAAAAATTTTAGGACAGTACAAATCAGACAAAGCTCTAATATCCATAATCTACAAGAAAATCCATCACCTCTACAACTAAAAGACAAATAATCCTATTAAAAAATAGGCAAAGGAAATGAACAGACACTTCACCAAAGAAGACATTCAAATGGCCAAGAGACACATGAGGAAATGCTCATCATCACTAACCATTATAGAAATACAAATTAAAACCACAATGAGATACCATCCCACCCTGACATTATTGGCTCAAATCAAAAACAATGTAAATAACAAATGTTGGAGTGGCTGCGGGGAAATTTGAACTATTAACGCACTGCTGGTGGGAATACAAAATGATACAACCATTTTGGAAAACGATATTGCGAGTCCTCAGAAAGCTAGTAATAGACGTACGGTTCGATCCAGCAATCCCACTCCTAGAAATATTTCCTAGAGAAATGAGTCATCACTCGAATAGATATATGCATACCTATGTTCATGGCAGCTTTGTTCACAATAGCAAAACAATGGAAACAACCTAGATGCCCACCAACAGTTGAATGGATAAACAAACTATGGTGCATACACACAATGGAGTACAATGCCACGAGAAAGAACAATGATGAATCTGTGAAGCATCTCATAATATGGATGAAACTGGAGGACATTATGCTGAGTGAAATAAGTCGATCACAAAAAGACAAACATTGTATGAGACCTCTATTGTAAAAACCCATGAAAAAGTCCACACACAAAATGTAACAATCTTTGTTGGTTACCAGGGATGGGAGGGGTGGGGGGAAATACTAAATAGGCAATAGATAAGTGGTATCTTGGGTAAAGGGTGAGAGAATACACAATACTGGGGAAACCAGCATAACTTGTACAAGGAAAGGTCATGGAAGCTCCATAGACACTCCCTGAGGGACTGAATTGCTGGGTGGAGGGCTGTGGGGACCATGGTCTCGGTGAACATCTAGCTCAGTTGGTATAACACAGTTTATAAAGACAATGTTCTACATTCTACCTTGGTGAGTAGCGTTTGGGGTCTTAAAAGCCTGTGAGCAGCCATCTAAGATACTCTACTGGTCTCATCCCTTCAGGAGCAAGAGAGAATGAAGAGAACAGGATACAAGGAAAAGATTAGTCCAAAGGACTAACTGTCCACAGCTACCAAGGCCTACACCAGACTGAGTCCAGTACAGCTAGATGGTGCCTGGCTACCACCACTGACTGCTCTGACCAGGATCACAACAGAGGGTTCTGGACAGAGCTGGAGAAGGATGTAGAACATAATACTAAATCACAAAAAAAACACCAGATTTACTGGCCTAAAGGAGACTGGAGAAACCCCGAGAGTATGGCCCCCAGCCACCCTTTTAGCTCAGTGGTGGAGTCATTTCCGAGGTTCACCGTTCAGCTGGGGAGTAGACAGCCCCATAAAACCAAATGGGACTAATGAGGCACAGCAGTCCAGTGACAAGGGCCAGAAGGCAGAAGAGGGCAAGGAAGCTGGTGATAGGGAACCCAAGGTTGAGTAAGGATAGTGTTTACGTGTTGTGAGGTTGTTAACCATTGTCATAGGGCAACATGTGTAGTAACTGTCAAATGAGAAACTATTTTGTTTTGTAAGCCTTCATCTAAAGTGAGAATAGCAGCACAACTGGAAGAGCATAGTCAATGTCACTGAACTGTGCATGTAGACATTTTTGAAATGGTGTATCTTTGGCTATGTATATTTTCACCAAAAAAAAAAAAAAAAAAATGATCGAGAAGGGGGAGGGTTGACGTGTTGTGGGGTTGTTAACCAATGTCATAAAACCAGATGTGTACTACAGTTTCATGAGAAACTATTTGTTCTGTAAGCCCTCACCTGAAGTACAATAAAAAAAATAAATAAAGAATCCCTCCTGTCCCCAAAGCAACACAACAGATTTCTGAGTTCTTTAAAGAATAGTGAAGGATTAAAGGGAAAGAACTAGCCAATGATCTAATTAGATTCATTATAATGTTAAACAAGGCTTGGTAGAGTTATTGCAAATGAATTGTCATCTTGTGGAAAAAGAATATACAATAAGCACATATTTTCTGTGCAAAAAACATACAAGTATTTATATTTGTATACTAAATTAATATGTTCTTATTGTTAGATGCTGTCAAGTCATCTGCAACTCATAATGACCCCATGTACAATAGAACAAAGCATTTCCCTGTTCTGTGCCATATTACAGCCCATTATTGCAGTCACGTGTCTCTCCATCTCATTGAGGGTCTTCTTTTTCCATCAGTGATTATTTTACCAAACATGACGTCCTTCTCCAGGGACTAGTCTCTCTTCGTAACATGTTCAAAGTATGTGAGACGAAGCCTTGCCATCCTTGCTTCTAAGGAGCATTCTAGCTGTACTTCTTCCAAGATAGATTTGTTCCTTCTTCTGGCAGTTTATGGTCCATTCAATATTCCTCGCCAACACCACAATTCAAAGGTGTCAATTCTTCTTTAGTCTTCCTTATTCTTTGTCCAGATTGCATGCATATGAGGTGATTGAAAATACCATGGCTTGTGTCAGGTGTACCTTAGCCCTCAAAGTGACATCTTTGTTTTCTAACACTTTAAATAGGTATTTTGCAGCAGATTTGCCCAATGCAATGTGTCATTTGATTTGTTGACTGCTGCTTCCACGGGCGTTGATTGTGGATCCAAGTACAATGAAATCTTCTACAACTTCAATATTTTCTCCATGTATCATGATGTTACTTATTGGTCCACTTGTGCTGATTTTTGTTTTCTT
Organism: Dugong dugon; assembly: GCA_030035585.1. NCBI lineage: Eukaryota > Metazoa > Chordata > Mammalia > Sirenia > Dugongidae > Dugong > Dugong dugon. Next base: position 15,182,984 of record CM057465.1, read on the forward strand.
TATGTTGAGGTGTAATCCATACCGAATTTCATAAGTGATTCATGATTTTCATAAGTAAGTGCTTCAAGTCCTCATCACTTTCAGCAAGCATGGTTATGTCATCTGCATATCACAGGTTGTTAATTAGTCTCCCTCCAATTCTGATGCCCCATTCTTCTTCATATAGTCCAGCTTCTTGGATTATTTGCTTAGCATACAGATTGAGTAAGTATCATGAAAGTTACAACCCTGAAACAAACTTTTTCTGATTTTAAACCACATAGTATCCCCTTGTTCTGTTTGAAAGACTGCCTCTTGGTCTATGTACAGGTTCCACATGAGCACAATTAAGTGTCCTGAAATTCTCATTCTTCACAATATTATCCATAATTTGTTATGATCCACACAGTTGAATGCCTTTGCATAGTCTATAAAACACAGGTAAACATCTTTCTGGTATTCTCTGCTTTCAGCCATGATCCACCTGACATCAGCAACGATATCCCTCATTCCAAGTCTGCTTCTGAATCTGGTTTGAATTTCTGGTAGTTTCCTGTGGGCGTACTTCTGCAACTATTCTTGAATTATCTTCAGCAAAATTTTATTTACATGCGATGTTAATGATATTGTTCAACAATTTCCCACATTCTGTTGGATCGCCTTTCTTTGGAGTGGGTGCGCATGTGGATCTCTTCTATTCGCTTTGGCCAGGTAGTTTTCTTCTAAATTTCTTGGCATAGAGGAGTGAGCACTCCCAGGGTTGCTTCTGTTTGTTGAAGCATATTAATATAGATAACCCCAAATTTAAAAATTCTGCAAACTAATATTACAGGTACTAATTGCTGTGTAGTTGATTCCTACTCACAGCAACCCATGTGTTGCAGAGTAGAACAACTCCATAGGGTTTTCATGGCTGTAACCTTTTAAAAGCAGATTGCTAGGCCTTTCTTCTGAGTTGCCTCTGTGTGAGTTTGAACTGCCAACCTTTCGGTTAGTAGCTGAGCGTTTAATCATTTACACCATCCAGAAACTCAGTTAGAATTTTAACCAACCAAAATATACAAACATATATTCATGTTTAAGTTGATTAGAAATTAAACGATTAAAATAGTTTACTGAGAAGAGCCACCTTTACTTCATTAGACAAGGTAATCCAGTCTAAACTAAAGCTGGCTGAGTTTCATATCAGAAGCAATCCAAAACTTCTAGGTGGGAGGCACCTGAGAAGAGACGCATTGAAGTTATATATCTGTAATTTTATTATATCACTTATAATCTTTGGCTTAGTTATCTAGTGCTGCTATAACAGAAATACCACAAATGGATGACTTCAACAAAGAAGAATTTATTCTCTCACAGTCTAATAGGCTATGAGTCCAAATTCAGGGCGTGGTCTTCAGGGGAAGGCTTTCGTTCTCTGTCAGCTCTGGAAGAAGGTCCTTGTGATCAATCTTCCCCTGGTCGAGGACCTTCTCCGGTGCAGGGACCCCGGGTGCTAAAGACATGCTCTGCTCCTGGTGCTGCTTTCTTGGTGGTATGAGGGCCCCATGTCTCTCTGCTTACTTCTATCTTTTATATCTCAAAAGAGATTGGCTTAAGCCACAATCTAATCTTGTAGACCTCATCAGTGTAACTGCCGCTAATCCTTTTCATTAACATCATAGTGATAGGATTTACAGCACATAGGAAAATCATATCAGATGACAAAGTGGCAGACAATCACACAATACTGGGAATCATGGCATAGCCAAGTTGACAGATATTTGGGGGGGACACAATTTAATCTATGACTATCTTGTTTTCACTTTCACGTATTTTTCATTGCAATGTTTATGCTATTACCAAGAAAATATTTCATATTAAATTACAAATTAACTGAGATAAAATATTGTTTTCTTACATTTCTATATAATCATCTCATTTCATTTCAAATGATCTAAGAACTGATGATTTAAAAAAACTGCCTAGTGCTGCTGTTGCTGCTGGTAGTAATGATGGCAGTGATGATAATTTAGGTAAAGCAATGCAAAATACAAAACCGGAAAAATGTTTTTAAAGAGCCTGTAAGCATAAGTAGATATATTTACATTTCTTTGATAGATGCTTTTCTAAAAAGTTGCAATGAATTGTAAATAAACACATTATAAATATATACTGTGATCTTGATAGTGAATTTTTTTTTAAATTTCTTACCAGGTACCCACAAATAGATAAATAATGACATATTAATAATTTCCTCCTTGTTTCTCTTCATAGGTGAGCGATAAAGATTATTTTCCCGGCTGTGATTTAGTTAAATCAAAATTATTTACCTGAATAGAAGATAGAAGTAGCACAGAGAGCTCAAAACAAAAGCAATATAAAAACCACATATACTGACTTTTGAAAGTGTTATAGCTATGTTTACAACATTTAGAGCTTCCTGTTAATGCTACATTTAAGACGGTATTAAAATCAGTTTTTATTGCTAAAGCACGCACTAAACAATAGAGGGAAATACGAACATGAAACTTGGTTTGTGGTGTAGACACCTTCCTGGCATTGAAAGTAGGACATAAACTATGCCCTTACTAGACAATCAATGAGGAAAAAATGACTGATTATTATATTGCAATTTAGTAATTAAAACAGGCACTTGAATCTAATTATTTGATGCAAGTTTATGTACAGTATGATAGAATTTTTGGAATAGGCCACAACGAAATCTACACCATTATAGCGCATATTTCACTTTTCACAAAGCAGTGGTGAGCATGGCGCAATGCGCTAATTGTTTTAATGTCATTGATGGCCCAGTTCCTTCCCTATTACTATCAAAGTCCCATTTTTTCATGACAGCTGATCTCATTCACACATAAGAATGATCATGATCTTCATTCGACAAATACATTTAAGGCCTTCATGACTGAGGTCTAATATGGCCTGAATACTCCTGCATATTTGCATTTACTAGAGGAAATAAATAATGTGGATCTTTTATTATTAGTAGAATTTCAATCATAGAACAAAAACCAAGTGAAGAATTTTACCCAGTGGATGATATTTAGGGTATGCCATGGGTACAATATCTTTACATTGTTTCTTTAATTTACTATCATATAAGAACACGTACTCCATCTGTGCATAAAGCTGGAGTTGAAATCATCATATCCCACTTCTCTGTTTCCCCATCTAAAATTACAGTATGTTCTTCTGTTTCATTTTATTTTTATTTTTTTCCTTTCTTTCTTTTCCTTTTTTTATTTCCCACACTTCAAATACTGTTATGGCAGCACTGGACCAAGAATTTAGATCCTGTGCTCTACCTACATTGTCTTCTGTGAAACCAACAAATGCTTTTAGCTATTTTCATCCTAATGACAATTTTTTTTCTTCAACCGACAAAAACTCCTAAAAGTTATTACTATCATCCTCTTCCAAATGAAATTCTCAAAAAGTACAAAAATAGTTAACAGCCTCTCTTTAGAAAATTCTCAGTGGAATGTAATAAAATTCCGCTCTGATTAGCATACAAACACAAAGAAATTTATATTCCAAATGAACAGTATTACAAAAGTATCACAGTAACTGCTCAACAAGCTGGTTTCTCTAACCTACTAGGATTAGATTATCTTTAAAAAAAACTTTAATTGAGATCTTCAAATGGTAGTCCTTGCTATCTTATTGTTTGTCAACCGATTGTAACAGGAGAAACTGTTTCATCTTACTATTCGAACTATTGACAGTGTTGACAATACGGCATGTCAGAATACAAAAAAAAAAAAAAAAAAAGCAGGTGTCTAGTCTTAGTGAAAGATTAAGCTGTATAATTTATGAGAAGTAATCTGTTGGTTCGTTAATATTGGCAAGTAGGAGGTCCTAGGATTCGAATAATTACAATATTTCATTTAAATTTCCCATTAACTGCCAGGAAGCTTAGGCTACTGTTTGATTCTAGAATACTGAGGACAAAAAGGATGGAGTAAAGAAGATATTGAACTGAGTTATCATTCAGTACCAACTTGATACTTGATAGGCAGTAACACACCTTTGCATAGACAGTCTCAGACAAAGGCAATTCAAAATATTAGGACAAACATGTCCCTTGACAGCAGGGCAAATATGAGACAAAGATTTAAAATGAAACAATATAGTCAATGAGAGAAAAGCTTTGGTAAAATACAATAATAAATGAATGAGGTGTGGTGACAAATAGCTGCTGAAATAACTAAATTACTTACTTTCAGACAACCTAAGAACATTCAATAGCTGACTTTTCACTGAAGGAGTTCCCGAGTGGTACAGCGGTTAATTCACTCAGTGGCTAACAAAAAGATCGGCACTTCGAGTCTACCCAGAGGTACCTCGGAAAAAAAGCCTGGTAATCTACTTCAAAAAAATCAGCCACTGAAAACCATATGGAGCACAGTTCTACTCTGACACATGGGGTGAGTCAGAATCTACTTGAAAAGAACAACAAAGTAGGAGTATAGTCTATTTTGTTATACCAAGATAAATTTACTACAGATAAATAAACTCTTCAAAGAAACACCTAAAAAATATATATATATATATATACTGTTATGGAATCAACAGTATCTCATTATATAGCTACAGCACTCAGGTCTAGTGTGAATTCTATCCATTACACAATTTCAGGTAGCTTAAAGAATGCCAAGATGCAGCCACTTAAGGATAATATAGAATCATTTTGAGAAAAGCAAACCAAGGGTTTTACTTCATCCGGAGGATTTTTGAAACTTTTATTGCTCTGTTTCTCAACAAGACTAAGAAGATCGCATTATTTATCTAGCAGTGATGACAGTATCTCAGATAAGCAAGAGATCTATCCATTTTTAACTTGTGCTATTAATTCACCTTGGACTTGAATACAGTAAACAACCACTACTAATATTACATCGCTGTATGTGTAATGAAATATTACTGAGAGATGACGAATATATATATATAGTTGGTGTGTGAAGAATTATGGAACAGAAGTAAAAAAACTCTCAGGGATGTTTAAATTGAATGCCAAGAAAAAAAATAGACAGACACACTCACACAAACATTTTTGTGAAAATGTCTCCAAATATTTTTAAACTCTCTTCTTCTGATTCAAGTTCAGAAAATGACATCTCACCTTAGACAGAGTAAAATGACATCTCACCTTAGAGAGAGTTTAAGAAGTGGTGTTGCTAGTAGAACGAGAAAGTGATTTCTTGAGGCCACCTGCTCGTATAATAGAAACTTCATACTGGTGTCTAATGCTATCTCTGTGAATCATACTTCTAGGTGACTTCTACCTTAATTGTTCTCTTAGCTTAAGTAGAAAGATAGAACTTCTAACAACAACAATAAAAAGGTAGAGATGTAAAGTAGCAATTGCTGGTGGCTGAGCTTCAGTAAGGGTTATGCCTCATGCTAAACCCTATATTTTATATAAAAGGAGATTAAAGCAGAGAAAGAAATGATTTGACCAAAGTTATTCATGGATATTTCTTGTCAGAGTTGGAGGAAAACCAGTTCTCCTGCTCACTGATGAAAGCTCCATTTCTACATGATGATTAAAATTAAAAGATAGAAATTAAAATTAAAATTAGAAGAAATAGTGATTTGGATGCTAATTACTAACAGCAAATGGTTTTAAGGAACTACAGTGAGTATAATTATTCAGTGGACTATAACTGCACCCCTACTCTTCCAAATTCTTTAAGTGATAGCACTAAAGAGTAGAGGATATTGACTAGGTCCAAACATTTAAAAGCTGATATTATCAAGGAGAACTTTCTCTATGTTTTCTCCTTTAAAATCCTTCTATTTCCTAGCTTCAACTTTGTCATTTCTTGAATTTCTCTTCAATTTTTTACTTTTGCTGGCTTTTGGAAAGCAAATAAGAAATGTTACTGTGTTCAAAGTATTCACCATTAACTTGGGAGCAAAACATTAAAGAGATAAATAACAATCCAAAAAGAATCAAGAGTTACCAGTAAAGTAAGAAATATGTATTTGGAAGTACAGAAGATAGCAACTCATTTCTTAAGGGAGTTGAGATGGTTTCAGAAAGGACGTGACTTTTGAGTTGGGACTTAACTATTGAGTATGATTTTTTCCCTTGAATGTTTTATTGCATTTTCTGTGAAAGTTTACACAGCAAATTAGAATCCCATTCAACAATTCATACACCAATTGTCCTGTTACATTGGGTATAATCCTTGTAATCGGTCAGCACTCTCACCACTTCCACCCACCTGCCCCGTTTTCTATCCATCCAATTTTCCTGCCTCTCCTTGCCTTCTCATCTTTGCTTTTGGTAAATGTTGAGCAGTTGGTCTCATACAGTTGATTGTTTAAAGGAACACACTCCTCGTGGGTGTTACTGTTTATTTTTTAGGCCAATCTATTTTTTGGCTGAAAAGTGACCTCTGGGAATGGCCTCAGTTCCAGGTTAGAAGGGTATCTTAGGGCGATAGTCTTGGGGTTCCTCTAGCTTCTATCAGTCCAGTAATTCTGGTCTTTTTTATGAATTTGAGTTTTGTTCTACATTTTCTTCCATTGTAACAAGGACTTTCTATAGTGTCCCTGGTCAGAATGGTTTGTGGTAGTAGTGGGTACCATCTAGTTCTTCTGGTCTCTGGCTAGAAGAGGCTGCAGTTCACATGGGCCATTAGTCCAGTGGACTAATTTCTTCCTTGAGTCTTTGGTTTCTTGCATGTTGCTATAATGCTGAACAGGTTTTGATGGAGTTTCCAGACTAAAACGCCCTAGGAAGAAAGCCCCGGTGATCTAATTCTGAAAATCATCTGATGAAATCCCAAGGGATCACAAGGTCTGATCTACAGCTGATCATGATAATGGTGCAGGATCAGGCAACAATAACATGATAAATAAAACTGATAAGTATTTGTTGAATAAACAGCAACAACAACAAAAGAATGAGTGAATGAATGACTGATTTGAAGCAAAATAATTCGATAGATAGCCATAGCTACAGTTGTTATTTATTAGTCTGTTTTTTATTTATTCATTTATTTCCTCTGCAATATACCACTAAAAAGGCTATATTAGTCAGTTTTTGCTGTGGTGAGAAAATAACCCACAAATTTCAGTGACTTTCAACAACAGCAACATTATTTCTCACTCACAAATCTGCAGGTAACAGCTGCTCTACTCAAGATAGGCTGTATTTGGATCAGTTCTGGTCCTCAAGTCATCTTACTCCATGATACAGGAATAGCTCTGAACTGGAATAAACTGTTATCATGGAAGAAGAAGACAAACTGAACCACAAAAATGCATTTAAATCTTCTGTTCATACAAGTGCAACTTATAGGCTCACACTCTTTTGGGCAAAGCAAGTCACATGACTAAGTCTGAAAACGGGGAGAAAGATATAATTCACATTCTGGGATACATAGCAAGGAGTCTTACAGGGTAGAGAGTGGATTATTAAGGATAATAAAGCAAAGACCCTGGTGAAATACGTAGTTTATACCTAGAGAGTTTCTGGATTTCATTTACATGAATGTCACAATCTTATGTAACGATGAACATGAACACTAGCATATTATTTTACAAGAAATTTTAGAACTATCTAGTTTTGTGTGAACAAATAGTTGCCAAATTTACATATTGTTTGTATTCTGGGGACGTGTTTTAGAAACATATTTGTCTACTAAACAAGAATGCTCCTTTCAGGTATTTCCAATCTTCTTGGGATATAAATATTTATCATTACTTATCCAGTTGACATACTCAAATGAAGTTCAAAAGCACAAAGTTCTATAAATATAAATATAAACCTGTAAAAACATCCTAAATATGAAATCAAAAGAGAACACTGACTATACCCAAACCCACTGAATGTGAATTCTGACTCACAGCGACCATGATATATTTAAATATCCTCATAAATAACAAACTTTACTTCAAAAATTTCAACAGGCAGCTTGAGAAGACAGAATAAAGTATTATGACACATGCAAAGAGCTGGAGATAGAAAATCAAAAGGGAAGAACACTGTCAGCATTTCTCAAGCTGAAAGAACTAAAGAAAAAATTCAAGCCTTGAGCTGCAATAGTGAAGGATTCTATGGGGAATATCAATAGAAGACAGAATTAATACAGAGTCATCATACCAAAGAGAATTGGTCGATGTTAAACCATTTCAAGAGATAGCATATGATCAGGAACCAATGATACTGAATGAAGAAGTCCAAGCTGCACTGAAGGCATTGGTGAAAAACAAGGCTCCAGAAATTGATGGACTATCAATTGAGATGTTTCAACAAACAGATGTAGTGCTGAAAATGCTTACTGGTCTATGCCAAGAAATTTGGAAGACAGCTACCTGGCCAACCGACTGGAAGAGATCCATACTTATGCTTATTCCTAAGAAAGGTGATCCAACGGAATGCAGAAATTATCAAATAATATCATTAATATTACATGCAGGTAAAATTTTGCTGAAGATCATTCAAAAGTGGCTGCAGCAGTATATTGACAGGAACTTCCAGAGATTCAGGCTGGATACAGAAGAGGACATGGAACCAGAGATATCATTGCTAATGTCAGATGAATCCTGGCTGAAAGCAGAGAATACCAGAAAGATGTTTACCTGTGTTTTACTGATTATGCAAAGGCATTCAAGTGAATGGATCATAACAAATTATGGATAACATTGTGAAGAATGGGAATTCCAGAACACTTAACTGTGCCCATGAGGAACCTGTACATAGATCAAGAGGCAGTTATTCGGACAGAACAAGGGGATACTGCGTGGTTTAAAGTCAGGAAAGGTGTGTATCAGGATTATATCCTTCACCATACCTATTCAATCTTTATGCTGAACAAATAATCCCAGAAGCTGGACTATATGAAGAACTGGGCATCAGGATAGGAAGAAGACTCATTAACAACCTGAGTTATGCAGATGACACAACTTGAATAGGACTTGAAGCACTTACTCTTGAAGATCAAAAACCACAGCCTTCAGTATGGATTACACCTCAACATAAAGAAAACAAAAATCCTCATAACTGGACCAATAAGCAACATCATGATAAACAGAGAAAAGATTGAAGTTGTCAAGGATTTCATTTTATCTGGATCCACAACCAACACCCATGGAAGCAGCAGTCAAGAAATCAAAAGACACATTGCATTGGGCAAATCTGCTGCAAAAGACCTCTTTAAAGTGTTGAAAAGCAAAGATGTCACCTTGAAGACTAAGGTATGCCTGATCCAAGCCACGGTATTTTTAATTGCCTCATATATAAGTGAAAACGGAAAACGAATAAAGAAGACCAAAGAACAATTGACGCCTTTGAATTGTGGTGTTGGTGAGGAATATTGAATATACCACAGACTACCAAAAGAACTAACAAATCTGTCTTGGAAGAAGTACACCCAGAATGCTCCGTAGAAGCAATGATGGCGAGACTACGTCTTATATACTTTGGACATGTTGTCAGGAGAAATCAGTCCCTGGAGAAGGACATCATGTTTGGTAAAATAGAGTCAGTGGAAAAGAGGAAGTTCCTCACTGAGATGGATCAACACAGTGGCTGCGACAATGGGCTCAAGTATAACAATAATTGAGTGTGGCACAGAACTGGGCAGTGTTTCATTCTGTGGAACATAAGGTCTCTATGAGTCAGAATTGACTCGAAGACACCTAACAACAACAGCAAATTCGAAAATACATGTGCATCCTAAGTGAAAAAAAAAAAGAAATATTTATGAAGAGTATACTTTAGAGGCAGGGTCAAACACCTTTAAACGTGACTGCCCTTCTTATGCAGTCCTTTGGATACCCAAGTTCATAAATTTCTTCCATTGAACTGGTAAAATGTAAAGTTGTGTGAAAGGACAATGCACAATTTACAGTCAGATAAGTTAAGAGAAAAAGATTCTTTCCACCCACCCTGAAAGATAAGAAAAGTAAAAGAGATTAACAATTTTATATAACAGTACAAAATCTGTTTAAATGAGCATGAGAGTTTATATAAATTGATTAGAGATGGACACAATTATATCACTATATGGAGAGCTCCAGAAAATTTTAAGATGCAATTTTTCTGTTTCCATCAATGAAAGCAGCCTGTCTTCTTTAATCACTGATGGTTTAAATTCCATGTAATATTGCTATCACAAAAACACTTTTAAGAGAACGATACTCAAGTAATCATAATATTTCTATTTAATCAGAAAATATACATGCCAGGTTGTATCAGATAATCCATACATCTCATTAGAGTAGTTGGACAGCAAGTTAACTACTAATTTTTTGCTTTGCTTTCCCCACAGACACAATGTTTTCATTGAGGTAGTAGTATAAATATCTAAGAAAATAATTAGTAAAACATCCTTTTTTTAAGAAGGAGGATCCTGAGAAGTGATTACTGGAAGACTCATACATTATAGATTGTATGTATATTATATACTAGAGTAGCACGAATATGCAGTATGTATGAAGGGGATTCGAAAGTTGGGCAGAAGCAGAAGAACAGAGAAAACAAGGGACCGGGCAGCAGAACACTGATCAAGAGCAAAGCTAACAAACAACTGCAGCCATCACTCCTAGTTGGCAGTTCGATTTGGAAGCTGAGCTGTGTTTAATGGGCATTTTTGAAGTTGTATACTGTGAGATGTTTGTTAAGCCATCTCCCATCTCTTTCTTTTAATTTCTAGGTGAATGTGCTGTGCACAATAATGCTTACAAAAAGTGATAGTGCATTCCTATGCTATGAAGAGACATTGACTTGATTACTATGTACTGGTTATTTTGGGTGATGCAGAAATGACATGCCAGGAAGCCAGATATAGCTGTTCAACATGGACTCTCATATCTACCTTCCTTGCTTCCTTCCTTCCTTCCTCTTCCTTTCCTTCATTGTATCTGTATTTCTATCTATTTTAGTTCATGGTAAATTGGTATGTGTGTTGCTTCAGTGTAATAAATAAGCATACAGAACACCTATAATAAAAATAACTAGCATTCATATGTCACTTTGGAGTTGTATTTTTATGTACTGAGTCTTTATAGCAACCCTATGAAGTAGACATTAATATTATCTTACTTCATCAAAGTGTTATGTCTGAAAAGCCAGGAATGTACCCTGAGTCTCCTAAATCCAAATTCTGAAAAATCACTTAAAATATAGACCAGTGTTTGAAAAATATATAAACACTGATCACTGTTTAAATATTACCAGTAGAGAATATTACACCCGTACATCTGTCATTCTGACCTTTTAAGAGGTTCTGGAAATGTCATGTCTAGCCTAAATAGCATACACAATACATACTGAAATGTTCAACAAAATTGAAGCTGAGGATAAATAAGGACAATCTGTCAAGCCAGCTGTTCCCAGCATTTGATAACACTCTCTACTCCAGAAAAAGAATCATGTCTCTGATAGGGTTCTCCACTCAGTGTAGACAAATGCCAGTATATCTTCACCTATTTGAAAATTTCCATCTATCTAATCCTATACAGGAGCCCTAGTGGCACAGTACTTAATAGCTACAGCTGCTAACCAAAAGGTTGGCAGTTCAAATCCACCAGCGCTCCTTGGAAACCCTATGGGGCAGTTCTGCTCTGTCTTATAAGGTTGCTATGAGTTGAAATAGGCTCAACAGTAACTTTTTTTTTTTTTTTAATTAATCCTACATAAAATTTGTTGTCCAACTCAACTCATTTAAACACTGTTAGAAGTTTTTTTCATTATAAGGTAATAGTAAGTAGTTTTATTTTTATACTAATTGGCCAAGGAGAAAGCAAGAAGTAGAATAAAATGCTCTTAAAAATATTTCATTTTTTTCTTTAGCCCAAATCCAACTCATTTGTTCTTTCTTATGCCAATGTTTAATTTAAACTGAATGTTCAAAATACTAACATATTAATAGGAAAATACTGATTACATTTTTGTGTATGTTAGTTTAATGTCTATCAAGACATCCCAAGTCATCTTCTGCCTTTTTATAATTGTTGTTGTTAGAGAAAAAATAATCAACAAAATAAAATACGAACAAGAATTTGACCATTGAATAAAATGTTAAAAGGTAATTAAACCAGAAATTTTATTAACATTGGCTTTGTAAATGTTTTAACAGTTGTTAATATAAAATTAGCTTAAATAGAAAAAAAAAGAAAAAGAAGTGATAAAAATGGATGGCAATGATAGGGAATGAGGAAAGAGGAATTAGAATCAGTGGATGGCAATGATAGGGAATGAGGAAAGAGGAATTAGAATCAGTGTCAAGGTATGAAGAGGTTTGCATTAGTCTGCAGGTAAAGTGAGCAAAATTAAGGCAATGAATATTTTTACTTTCCATAAACTTAAAATAAAATTAAAACATACCAGTCATATGCAGGTTGCACAACACATATTTTTTGAAAAGGAAATGAGTGCCTTCTAATGGTACGGTAAAGGGAGATAATTGCCTACCAAATCATCTTTTTCTTCATCTTCCTTATTACTGAGCCCTGGTGGTGCAGTGGTTAAGAGCTTGGCTGCTAAACAAAAGGTCAGTAGTTCGCATGTGTCAATTTAAAATATTATATTTGTCAATGCACTTTGAAAATATCAGTGGCCATCTAACTAAATTCTCACCAAAGAGACATAAATGAAGACAGTATGTGGCACCTCTAGGGAGGTCATTCTGTTGTTAAGAATTTTCTAGGTTACCCTGAATTAAAACAACCATTCCACCATCTCAATGATTTACAACACAACTCATGGTAAACAAAGATTATTTTGTAGCTCATGTTATGTTCTCATGGTGTTTCAGTGTAGGCTGTTCTTCACAAATGTTTTATTCAAGGATCTAATCTGAAGAAGTATCTCCAATCTGAGACATATTATTTTCTTAACAGGAAGAAAAGATAAATTTCAGAAGCAGATGATGGTTATTAAAGCTTCTGCTTGGTCACTGCATAGGAGACATTCATTCACATTCCAATGGCCAAAGAAAGTCACGTGTCCCAACCTGAATTAATGGAGGGTGGGGGAATATACCACACTTGGTATCAATAAGGTAGGAAAGTACACATTTTTCTAAGAAAATCTTAAGTACTTGATAATTTATTTTTATAGAAAAGGTTAATAATGACTGATATGAATCATGAGTAGCTGTGTAAAATTATCATTTTGAGTACCACATTTCCTTCAGTTTTGAGTGCTGTGGCATTTTAATTTAATTTATATATATTTATAATTACATATGTAGAAGATTAGAAAGGAAACTTGGTGGTGCAACATTTAAGCACTTGGCTGCTAACTGAAAGGTTAATAGTTCAAACCCACCCAGCAGCTCAGTGGGAGAAAGACTTGGCAATCTAATTCCGTAAAGATTACAGCCTAGGAAACCCGATGCGGCAGTTCTACTCTGTCACATGGGGTAGCTATGAGTAAAAAATTGATTCAATGGCACCTAATAACAACAAAGAATTAGAAATTGTAAATAATTATTTATATAATTTTATTCTACCTCACCCTAAGATCTCTATGAAAACCATATATTGCATTTTTATGCAAATAACATGCTCCTTCTGCATTTGTTTGTCAGTTGTGCGCTCCCCTCACGAGCTATTTTCTTGAGTATGCTATGCTAATTTTTTTTACAGCAAGGTTTGGAAGAGGATTGGCATGGCAGCACTTGTGAGGGTGCCTCACAGGGGGAGGGCACAGCCAGAAATCAGATGTAGAAAGTGTGTGTTATTTGTTTAAAATACAGTAATGGGAATGGCAGTGGTAACTTCAGGATTTCAGACAATTCCCCTATATAGAAAATAAGTATAAATCTGAATAACATTGTCAAGAAAAACCATTTTAGGGTAATAAAAATCACCAAAGGCATTCAATAAATTGTGAAATTTGTATTCCTGAAAGTGAGAGTTTTATTTAAGAAAGTCAGGTGTTTGTAGCTTTGTTACCTGGGATACCTCAACCTAGATGAGAATTTTAGGTGTATCATCTTGGAGTTAGAAGGAAAACCCAGCACTTTTGCTACAAGCAGTGAAAGACTCAGTTCAGAGCTGAAGAGAATGTAGATAAAGCAAAAATCTGCAGCTTTGTTGGCTGAAATGTTGTCAATCTAGTTTAGAATGGTTGGAGAAAACGTAGTGTTGCTATCCTGAAATTATGATCCTGGTTTAGGGTGTTTAAAAGATCAGCTAGAATTTTAATGGAGATAAACTGGAAGTTAGAGGAGAGCTATAAAATTGTTGTGCAATGCATTCTGGACATTCCTCACAGACTTCCAAAGTATTAATGAGTGCAAATGACTGAAGAGGTATCAGTAAAATGTGAAAGCCAAGGGAGACTTGAGAACTGGCTAAAAATTTGAATATGTTCTTCAGTAACTCACAGCTGAATTGGAGGAGGGTGGAAGCTTATGGACTCAAGATGTTTGAATACAAATTATCACCATGAAACTATACAGACATATGACTGTAGGGAAGTTGGATGAAAAAAATAAAAAAAATAAATAAAGTGAATAGAGCTCCAGCAACTGGACACATCAGGGGAGAAACATTCTACAGTTTAACTCCAGGAAAATAAAATAAGTAAGTAAATAAACATATGTGTAAACATACAAATAAATAAACTTAACCTCAGCAAAATAAACTAGAACCCAGAGTTGGAACAATGTGTTTTGTAACATGTCCAATTTTCAAACAAAAATTAGAAGATATGCAAAGAAATAGCAAAGTATCACATATACACAGAAAACAATTTAAAAGGCAGTCAGTAGAAAGGAACTTTGAAAGAATCCAGGCACAGATGTTGGCTTTAGCAGATAAAAACTTTAATGCAGCTATTATAAATGTATTTACAGAATGAGAGGAAACTATGTGTAATAAGGAGCCCTGGTGGTGCAGCAGTTAAGAGATTCAGTTGCTAACCAAAAGACTGGCATTTTGAATCCACCAATTGCTCGTTGGAAACCCTATGGGGCAGTTCTACTCTCACCTATAGTGTCACTATGATTCAGAATCAACTCAATGGCAACGAGTCGTTTTTTTTTTTTTTGTGGTATGTGTAATAAATTTAAGAATTGTAGGCTAGCAGTGAGTCAACAAATAAGGAATCTTAGTAAGGAATTAGAACCTGTACCAAAAAACTGTGTAACAATTAAAGAGCTGAATTACATAATAACTAAGATGGAAAATCCAACAGATGGACTCAATAGCAAATTTAACATGGTAGAGGAAACAATCAGTAAATTTGAAGATAGAGCAATAAAAACTACCCAATATAAAAAGTAGAGAGAAAAAGATAATTAAAAAAAAGTCTCATAAACCTATGGGAACATGCCAAGCATTTCAACATAAGTGCAATGTGAGTCCCAGAAGAAGAAAAAGAAAAAAAAAAAAAAAGTGAAAAAAATAATTTAAGAAATAATAGATGAAAATTTCTCAAATTTGATGAAAAATATTAACTTGCTGATCCAAGAATCTCCATAAACACTAAGTAAGAGATACAAAGATGATCACGGCTAGACACATAATAGCCAAACTGCTGAAAACCACAGAAAGAGAAAATTTTGAAAGCATGAAGACAAAAATACATTATTACAGGGAATAATTATTAAATTAAAAGCTGACTTCTCATCACAAAAGTGTAAAGTAGAAAGTAGTGGAACAAAATATTCAAAGTGAAATTCAAGGTGATTTCAAAGTAAAAAAAAAATCAATATTTTAAAAAATCTTATGTTTTTTAAAGCAATAATTGTGTATTATTGTTAATTTTCTAACATTTGACATATAGCACTATATATTCACATATAATATGTGAAAAATAGCACATTGGAGGGGGAAGAAAACAGAGTTCTATTGGTTCAAAGTTGCTATATTTTACTATATTAATCTAATATTTATCTGATATAGATTGTTATAAGTTAAAGGTGTATATTTCAACCCTTAGATAATACATAGGAAAAATCATAGCTAAGTCATTAACAGAAGAATCAAAAAACATAAGAAAAATTTATTTATCATAAAAGAATGCAGTAACAACTATACTTTGTTAGAATGACTAAAACCAAAACACTGACAACACCAAATGCTGACAAGGATGTGGAGAAACAGGAACTCTCATTTATTTCTGGTGGGAATGCAAAATGACACAGCCAATTTGGAAGCCAGTTTGTCAGCTTCTTGCATGGCTAAAGATAAGCTTACCACACAATTCCAGTAATCACACATTTTAATATTTATCTAAACGAGTTAAAAACTTGTGTCCACACACAAACTTGCACTCAGATGCTTATAACAACTTCATTCATAATTGCCAAAAATTGGAAACACCCAAATGTCCTTTTATAGGTGAATTGATAAACTGTGGTACTTTCTCAAATAGAGTACCACTTAGCAATAAAAAAACGAGCTATCAAGCCATGAAAAGGCATTGAGAAACTTTAAATGCATATTGTTAAGTGAAAGAAGCCATTCTGAAAAAGCTACATATTGTATGAGTCAAACTATATGACACTCTGCAAAAGGAAAAATTACAGAGACAGAAAACAAGTTGCCAGGGCTTCAGGAGGAGAGAAGGAAGGAATAAATAGATGGAGCACAGGGAATGTAAGGTCGGTGAAACTATTCTGTATGATACTGCAATGCTGGATTAAGACATTATGTATTTGTTAAAACCCATAGAGCTATACACCACAAAGAGTGAACCCTAATGTAAACTTTGGACTTTCGTTGATCATAATTTAACAACGATCACAATTTAACAGTTGGGTCTTCAGTTATAACAAATGCAACACACTACTGCAAGATGTTAATAGTACGATAAACTGTGCAGCAGGAAGAGGAGATATATGGGAACTGTCTGTACTTTCTGCACAATATTTCTAGTAAACTTAAAACTGCTTAAAAAATTAAAGCGTATTTAAAAAGGAGAGAAGATGAGTGGGGGTGATGCAGCTAAAACGGAACAGAGGAGCACATAAAAGAGACATAGAAAACGAGTAGGATAATTGCAGATAGAATTCCAAACATATCATTAATTGTATTAAATATGAATTGACTAAACATCCTAATTGTAAGGCTTACATTTTTGGAATATATATAATGCATGATTCAACTATATCCTGTCTATGAGAGGCACACGTTAGATTAAAAAACACAATTAGATTGAAAGTAAAAAGTTATTAAACTATGCAAATAATGGAGCCCTGGTGGCACAGTGATAAGAGACCTAGAGTGCGCTATATTAATATCAGACAAAAAAGGCTTTAAGACAAGGACTAATACTAGAGACAAAGAAAGACATTTAATAAGGATTAAAGGGTCAATAAAACAGTAAGACATCATGATTATAAATGTATACGCTTGTAACAGCAGAGCCCCAAAATACATTGAGGTAAAACAGAGATTTGAAAGGAAAAGCAGAAAATTCAACAATTGAATTTATAGATTTAAATACTCTTATTGACTGAGGAAAAACTAGACAGAAAATAAGTAAGTACTATATTTTTGCACAAATAACACACACCTATATTTGTTTGCCAACTGCTCCCTGACCCCTGGAAGTATTTTAGTAAGCACCACCATGCCAATTTTTTTTACATGTTGCTGTAAAAAAAATTAGCCTAGCAAGCTTATAAAAATATCTCATGGGGAGAGGGAGCAGTAGGCAAACATATGTAGAAGGCATGAGTTATTTGCATAAAATACCATATATGGAGACTGGAACAACATTATAAACAAACATTACTGCAAAATTGGTATAAGGGAGGCGTCTGACCTCCTCTAACTTCACAAGGGGGAAAGAGAATCAAGATCAATAGTCCAAGGCTGATTCCTACGACGAGAAGTTCAGATATAACTCCTCTCGCCAGCTCTTTTACAAATTCTGACACCATCTGTCCCTCCCATGACACACTCTACTTCTCTGCTGAGTTCGATAATTTGTTGCAATGACCACACAAAACTCACAGACAATACTTACAATTATGGGGTTTATTAGGGAAGTAACAGGGTAATTCAGGGTAAAGAATGCTCAGGATACAGTTCTTGCATCTGGCCAGCTTTTTCTCAGCCTCGCCAGCAGGCACACATCTCTCTGGCCCTCAGCCTCTGCCCTGCTCCAGGAAAGTGTTACAAATCTCTTTTTAGCTCTGCTGATAAGTGCCTCAAGGCACCACACTCTACCATAAGCCTTGGCCTGAAGGAGCTCACTCTATCGCGGTGGGTCAGCAGACCTAGCTCAACCAAGTGCCTGGAGGCACCCTACTCTTGCCAGCAAATCTCCTGCCCAAAGGCGCTCAGCTTCCTCATTCTGTGAGCTCCCAGCCCACTGTGCCATCTCCTGTCAGTCTCCTACTAATCTCCTGCCTCTGAGGTTGCCATTTCTCTGCCATCGTTTCTCACCATATTCAGTGTTACATCTGTCTCTCAGGTTCCTGGTTTCAGGAGCTTCTCAGCACAGGGATCCTGGTCTAAAGGATGTGCCCTGCTCCTGGCTCTTCTTCCTTGGTTGTGACCAGATCCTCTCCTGCCTCAAGAATGGCTCATTTTAAGTCTAGCAGGATGGCAAAATTTAGCAATCCTCTTCATGGGCCACAATTACCTTATTTACATAGCCCCACTCAGTCACTTGAGTGAGAGTTCAAGACCACAGCAAGAAAGGCAGCACAAAAGTGATCCATAACACCACAATTACCCAACTGACATATGCAGAACAGTCCAGTCAATGATAATAGAATACATATAATATTTTTCCAGGATAGATAATAAGCTAGGCCATAAAGAAAGTTTTAATAAATTTAAAAGGATAACTATAAAATGAAGTACATTCTGTAAACAGATAATTAAAAGTAAACTCAACAACTAAGAGAAAACTGAAAAATTAAACAAATGTTAGGAAGTCATTCAACATGATTTTAATGACCCAGGGGTAAAAGACTGCAAAGGCGTTCCAACGTGTGGATTATAAGAAATTCTAGATAACATTGTGAAGAATGGGAGTTCCAGAGCACTTAATTGTGCTCATGATGAACCTGTACATAGACCAAGAGGCAGTCTTTCAAACAGAACAAGAGGATACTGCGTGGTTTAAAATAAGGAAAGGTGTGCATCAAGGTTGCATTTTTTCACCATACTTATTCAATCTATATGTTGAGCAAATAATCTGAGAAACTGGACTATATGAAGAAGAGCATGACATCAGGATTGGAGGAAGACTCATTAACAAACTGCGTTCTGCAGATGGCACAACCTTGCTTGCTGAAAGCAAAGAGGATTTGAAGAAGTTAACGACGAAGATCAAAGATTACAGCTTTCAGTATGTATTACACCTCAACCTGAAGAAAACAAAAATCCTCATAACTGGACCAATAAACAACATCATGATAAATGGAGAAAAGATTCAAGTTGTCAAGGATTTCATTTTACTTGGATCTACAATCAACGCCCATGGAAGCAGCAGTCAAGAAATCAAAGGATGTATTGCATTGGACAAATCTACTTCTAAAGATCTCTTCAAAGTGTTCAAAAGCAAGGATGTCACTTTGAGGACTAGGGTGTGCCTGACCCAAGCCATGGCATTTTCAATGGCCTCATATACATGCAAAAGCTGGATGATGAATAAAGAAGATCAAAGAAAAATTGATGCCTCTGAATTATGATATTAGAAAAGAATATTGTATATACCGTGGACTTCCAGAAGAATGAACAAATCTCTCTTGCAAGAAGTACAGTCAAAATGCTCCTTAGCAGCAAGGATGGCAAGACTTCATCTCACATACTTTGGACATGTTATCAGGAGGAACCAGTCCCTGGAGGAGGACATCATGCTTGGTAAAATAGAGGCTCATAGAAAAAGAGAAAGACCCTCCATGAGATGAATTGACACAATGGCTGCAACAGTGGGCTCAAACATAGTAACAGTTGTGAATATGGCACAGGACTGGGCAATAGTTCCATCTGTTGTACATAGCATCGTTATGAGTTGGGACCAATTCAATGGCACCTAACAACAACAACAAAAAAGAAGAAATCACAAGAAAATTAGAATATATTGGACTTTATGCAAAAAGAAAACACAAGATACCACAATATATGGCATGGAACTAAAACACTGCAGAGGGAAACGTATAGCTTTAAAGACTGTTATTAACCAGAAAGAAATACCTAAAATCAATAGTCAAACTTTCCAACTTTAGAAGCTGGCTTAATTACCTAGTGTTGCTGTAGCAAAATATACCACAAATGAATTATATGACTCCCAAAAACAAATTATTTTCTCACAGTTGTAGAGGCTGTAATTCCAAATCAGGGTCTCACCCATGTCAGTTCCTTCTGTGAGCCTCCCTCTTAGTTTCCGGTGTCAGCTTGCAATCCTTGGTTCCTTTGCTTGTAGAGGATCCTCACATAGTGTCTATCTTCCCCCAGTGCACTTATCTCATGTCTGATCTGCTCTTTTTAAACTCAGAAGTGAATAGGTTTACAGTACACCCTACACTGATATCGTCTAGTTAGCACAACAAAGAAAATCATATTTCTGAACAGGATTACATCCACAGGTAGAGAGGTTAGGATGCCAAAATATATTTTGGAGATAAATGATTCAATCCATTACCCTACGAGGCATATCCTTTTAGGAAATGGTGATACTCCAATCCAAGCAGCCAAAATGTCAATACTTATAATGCACTCAGCATCGGGAACCATGATCATTGGTGCCCAAAATGGCCCCAAATGCCCCACTCACAAGCACACACAGAATCCCTGTCATGGGTCACCACATTAGCAGCAAACTCCACCAATGCCACTACCTTGCCTTTGCCTCTGCCTGGGCCTGGAATTATTGTCACTTGGGCTCCACTGTCTAGGAGCCCCATGAAAGTGTGGGTACCCTCCCCCTTCGACCTTGATTGGAGCATAGAGCTGCCAGTCCCAGTTGCAACCTGAAACTGAAAACTGCATGGCAAATAGAAGGAGGTGAACGAAAGGAAAAATCCCATTAGAATATTATTACAGGAGTCCATGAAAGACACGTGTACACACCCACTCACCCAAACTCCACACATGCAGGTGGTTGTTCTCTTGTGGGAATGTTCACAATTAATAAATTGGCTGAACTGGAAAATTTTTAGTTTATAGTTAGAATTGCCAGAACCTGATTAGGGAGAGAAGGAAGAAAGATACTTCAAAAATGTCTACATTTCCTGGCTTGAAAAATGCCATGAATGGGTGCCATGAGAAAAAGAAAACTGAGGCAAAAATAGGCTTGCATACAAGACCTGAATAGAATTTGCATTAAGTTAAGATGCATCTAAGACATGCTAAGTAGTACTCCAGAGCAGGAAATTTGAGTTTGGGTATCTTTAGCATTGAGCTATAATTTATGGCTATGGAAAAAAAGATTCTACCAGTGAAATTCAAGGAATAGAGAGAGAAGGGGTCTAGGACTAAACTATTATTATTGTTAAGTGTCGTCCAGTCAGGTCGAACTCATAGCCACCCTATGTAAAACAGAACAAAACACTGCCTGGTCCTGTGCCATCCTCACAATCATTGTTATGCTTGAGCCCATTGTTACAGCCACTGTGTCAGTCCATCTCCTTGAGGGTCTTCCTCTTTTTCTCTGACCTCTACTTTACAAAGCATAATGCCCTTCTCCAGGGACTCATCATCCCTGTTGATAACACTTCCAAAGTATGTGAGTCTGGCCATCCTTGCTTCTAATGAATATTCTGACTGTACTTCTTTCAAGACAGATTTGTTTGTTCTTTTGGCAGTCCATGGTATATTCAGTATTCTTCGCCAACAACACAATTCAAAGGCATCAATTCTTCTTTGGTCTTCCATAATTATTGTCCAGCTTTCACATGCATATGAGGTGATTGAAAACACCATGGCTTGGGTCCGGCTTACCTTAGTCCTCAAAGTGACATATTTACTTTTTAACACTTTTAAGGGATCTTTTGTAGCAGATTTGCTGATGCAATACATCATCTGATTTCTTGACTGCTGCTTCCATGGGTGTTGACTGTAGATCCAAGCAAAATGAAGTCTTTGACAACTTCAAACTTTTCTCCGTTTATCGTCGTGTTGCTTATAGGTCGAGTTGCGAGGACTTTTGTTTTCTTTATGTTGAGGTGTAATCCATATTGAAGGCTGTGGTCTTGGATCTTCATGAATAAATGCTTCAAGTCCTCTTCACTTTCAGCAGCAAAGTTGTGTCATCTTCATAACGCAGGTTGTTAATGAGTCTTCCTCCAATCCTGATGCTCCATTCTTTTTCATATAGTCCAGCTTCTGGGATTATTTGCTCAGCCTACAGACTAAATAAGTATGGTGAAAGGATACAACCCTGATGGACAACTTTTCTGCCTTTA
Source organism: Dugong dugon (assembly GCA_030035585.1). Classification (NCBI taxonomy): domain Eukaryota; kingdom Metazoa; phylum Chordata; class Mammalia; order Sirenia; family Dugongidae; genus Dugong; species Dugong dugon. The sequence goes on from CM057465.1 coordinate 15,205,300, forward strand.
AACCATGAAGTATCCCCTTGTTCCTTTCGAATGACTGCCTGTTGATCTATGTACAGGTTCCTCATGAGCACAATTAAGTGTCCCGGTACTCCCATTCTTCGCAAAGTTATCCATAATTTGTTATGATCCACACAGTCAAATGCTCTGGCATAGTCAATAAAACACAGGTAAACATCTTTCTGATATTCTCTGCTTTCAGCCAAGATCCATCTGACATCAGCAATGATATCCCTGGTTCCATGTCCTTTTCTGCATTCGGCTTGAATTTCTGGCAGTTCCCTGTCGATGTACTGCTGCATCCACTTTTGAATGATCTTCAGCAAAATTTTATTTGCATGTGATATTAATGATGTTTTTCCATAATTTCCAAATTCTGTTGGATAACCTTTCTTGAGAATAGGCATAAATATAGATTTCTTCCAGTCTGTGGCAGGTATCTCTTTTCCAAAATTTCTTGGTATAGAGGAGTGAGCACTTGTAACACTGCATCCATTTGTTGAAACATCTCAGTTGGTATTGCGTCAATTCCTGGGGCCTTGTTTTTCACCAATGCCTTCAGTGTAGCTTGGACCTCTTCCTTCATACCATCGGTTCCTGATCATATGCTACCTCCTGAAATGGTTGAACATCGACCAATTCTTTTTGGTACAGTGACTCTGTGTATTCCTTCCATCTTCTTTTGATGTTTCTGTATAGTTTAATATTTTTCTCAGAGAATCCTTCAGTATTTCAACTCGAGGCTTGAATTTTTTCTTTAGTTCTTTCAGCTTGACAAATGCTGAGCGTGTTCTTCCCTTTTCGTTTTCTATCTCCAAGTCTTGCACATCTCATTGCAATACTTTACTTTGTCTTCTCCAGCCACCCTCTGAAATCTTCTGTTCAGCTCTTTACTTCATCATTCATTCCTTTTGGTTTAGCTACTCAGCGTTCAAGACCAAGTTCCAAAGTCTCTTCTGACATCCATTTTGGTCTTCTCTTTCTTTCCTGTCTTTTTAATGACCTCTTGCTTTCTTTAAGTATGATGTCCTTGATGTCATTCCACAACTCATCTTGTCTTCGGTCATTAGTTGTCAAAGCATTAAATCTGTTCTTGAGATGGTCTTTAAATTCAGGTGGGATATACTCAAGGTCATACTTTGGCTCTAGTGGACTTATTCTAATTTTCTTCTGTTTCAACTTGAGCTTGCATATGAGCATTTGATGGTCTGTTCCACAGTTGGCCACTGGCCTTGTTCTGACTGATGATATTGAGCGTTTTCATTGACTCTTTCCACAGATGTAGTCGATTTGATTCCTGTGTATTCCATCTGGAGAGGTCCATGTGTATAGTCACCATTTATGTTGGTGAAAAAATGTATTTGCTATGAAGATGTCATTTATCTTGCAAAATTCTATCATGTGATCTCTGGCATTGTTTCTATCACCAAGGCCATATTTTCCAGCTATCAATCCTTCTTTGTTTCTGACTTTCATATTTCAATCTCCAGTAATTATCAAAGTGTCTTGATTGCATGTTTGATCAATTTCAGATTGCAGAAGTTGGTGAAAAATCTTCAATTTCTTCATCTTTGGACTTAGTGGTTGTTGCGTAAATAGTAATAGTCTTGTTAACTAGTCTTCCTTGTAGGTGTATGGATATTATCCTATCACTGACAGCGTACTTCAGGATAGATCTTGAAGTGTTCTTTTATATGATGAATACAATGCCATCCCTCTTCAATCTCATTCCTGGCATAGTAGACCTTATGATTGGCCAATTCACAATGGCCAATACCAGTCCATTTCAGCTGACTAATGCCTAGGATATCAATGTTTATGAGTTTCATTTCATTTTTGACTATTTCCAATTTTTCTAGATTTATACTTCCTGCATTCCATGTACTGATTGTTAATGGATGTTTGCAGCTCTTTCTTCACATTTTGAGTCATGCCACATCAGCAAATGAAGGTCCTGAAAACTTGTCTCCATCCACGTCATTAAGGTTGACTCTCCTTTGAGGATGCAGCTTTTTCCAGTTGTCTTTTGAATGCCTTCCAACCTGAGGGGCTCATCTGCCAGGACTATATCAGACAATATTCTGCTGCTATTGATACGGTTTTAACTGAGTAATTCTTTCCAGATGTAGACTGCCAAGTCTTTCCTAGTCTGTCTTAGTCCGTAAGCTAAGCTGAAACTTGTCGGCCATGGGTGAACCTACTGGTATTTGAATATCAGTGGCAGAGTGTCCAGCATCACAGCAAAAAGCAAGCCCCCACAGTACGACAAACTGACAGAAGCATGGAGGAGGACTGAACTAGGCAACAGTAATATTTGAAGGTCCTGCATGTAAAATAAGCCAACTAGGAGAAATAAAATCAGTTAAAGAAGTAGAAGGAGACACAGTGGTTAAGAGCTCAGATGCTAGCCAAAAGGTCGGCAGTTTGAATCCACTAGTTTCTCCTTGGAAACCCTATGGGGCAATTCTACTCTGTCCTATCGGGTCATTATGGGTAAACGGACTCGACATCAATGGGTTTGGTTTGGTTTGGTAAAGAAGTGGAAAGTGTATGGACAAGTATTTCTAGCACTTTCTTCTCTGAAGGGAAACAGAGTAATGGAGTGATAACTACAGAGTGATATTGAATTAAGGACGATACTTAAAAAAATATATATGGATTTTAAATATTAAAATTTGGGATATTTGAAAGTAATATTAATAATAGATGATACTTTAGATTCTTAGCATGTTCCAGGCACTGTGCTAAGTATTTTGTAAGTATAAACTCATTTAATCTGTATAGTGTATATCTAATTTAATCTATCCTATGAAATACGAGTTGAAGTACAAGCAGTCTCCCGGTTATAAAAGTCCGATTTACTGACAGCTCATACTTGTGCTTTAGCGTTACATAAATTCGCCCTCACTTTGAAACGATTGAACCAGCCTCTACTTGGAACAAATTCCTTATCACAATCACCTTCACTTGCTGCACATGCAGCTTTTAAATCATCGAAAAGGCCTCCAGGCTTGGCTTGCACCAAAGCGAGACTAAATAAGAACCTTATGCACCTGTTCCAACTTACCTACAAATTCGACTTAAAGCCACAGGGATGGATCTCTTTTGTAACCCAGGACTGTCTATATTAAATAATAATTAATCCAACATTTCAGATGAGGAAGCTAAGGTTTAGAAAAGTTAAGTAAATAGTACACAGTTTTAAGTGGTGATGCCACAGTGCAAATTCAGGCAGATTGACTTTCTTGTTGCTAGTTGCCTTCCAGTCAGCTTTGACTCATGGTGATCTTATGTTTAATAGAATGAAACGTTGCCCAGTCCTGTACTATTCTCATGATCACTGGTATGTCTGAGTCCCTTTTTGTGGCCAGCAGTATACTGGGCAATATTCTGTTATTATATATAAGGCTTTCACTGGCTAATTTTCACAAGTAGATCACCAGGCCTTTCTTCATAGTCTGTCTTAGTCTGGAAGCTCCACTGAAACCTGTCCACCGTGGGACACCCTGCTGGTATGTGAAATTACAGTGGCATAGCTTCCAGCACCATAGCAACATGCAAGCCACTACCTTATAACAAACTGACAGACAGGTGATGGAGATTAATCTTAGATACACATATTTAATCACTCTAGTGCCTCCTAGATGGTAGACTACATGAGGAAGAACTCGGCATCAGGATTGGAGGAAGACTCATTAACAACTTGTGTTATACAGATGACACAACCTTGCTTGCTGAAAGTGAAGAAGACTTGAAGCATTTACTCATGAAGATCAAAGACCACAACCTTCAGTATGGATTACACCTCAGCATAAAGAAAACAAAAATCCTAAGATGGCGCTCTAGGCAGAAACACCACACCGTCCCTCCACAGCAAAGATCCAAAAAACTAAGCCAAACAGAGAATCAACAATCCTGAAACCCTAGAACATCAAATGAAGATATAAAGAGCTCAGCGAAACACCAAACGGAGTGATAATACTGAAAGAGAACGGAGAGTGAGGAGAGACTCATGCAGAGATCTCCTACCAGCTAACGCAGCGCAGATCCACCATCTTGGACTCCTATAGGAGACCAGCAAATGGGAGAATGGGAGAGCAGCCTCGCGGAGCGTCCAGTGGGAGACGGAACGACCGGTAATTTGCGGTGTGCGCTTTCCCACCCCCCACCCCTCTCCGCCTCGGCTGGGGCTCCCCTGCTTCCCGTGGCCAGGGTCCCTGGGCCGGGGGGCGCCGGTGCTTGGATTCTGCGTGCCCGGGCTGGCGGCTCTCTGGGAGCCGTTTGTTGGCTGCTGGCATAGCTTTTTCTGCCGCCTCCCCCTCCTTTTGCTCGGGTGCCTGGCTCCGAGCACCGTCTTTGCTCTTTCCTGCGGGGCTGTGGGGCTGCGTTCGGGCGTGTGGCTGCTTCCAAGTCTGGGCCACGCTGGTGAGATCCCGGGGCTTTTGTTCGTTTGCTCCTCTGCTTCCCGTGGCTGTAGTCTATTCACCGGGGTCCACCGGCTGCTTGGATTCCGCACACCCGGGCAGGCGGGTGGCTCTCTGGGCACCGTTTGTTGGCTGCTGGTGCTGCCTTTTTTTTTTTTTTCCTTTTTTTCCTCCTGCTTCTTTTGGTCTCTCGCATGCCTCTCGCCGCCTCCCCCTCCTTTCACTCAGGTGCCTGGCTCCTTGCACCCTCTTAGCTCCTTTCTGAGGGTCCCCAGAGCGCAGGCAATTCATGATATACGCTTTCCACTCTCCACCCTTCTGCACTCACACTCGGCCTCCTCTGTTTCCCACGGACACAGTCTCTTGTCCAGAAACACCAGCCCGCACTGGCTGGCTCTCTGAGTACCATTCAATGACTGCTGGTGTTGCTTTTTTTTTTTTTTTTTAATTTAATTTTTTTCTTATTTGATTAGTTTTGTTTTCTTTTCCCTCTTTTTCCCTTTTGTCTTTCTTCATTGCTCAATTTCTCATCTCTCTATCTCTTCCTTCTCTTTCTGATCCCTGAATACCAGGCGATGTATGCCTCTGCACCTTCTCGCAAGGCTGTGCTGTGAAACCTGAGACCAACTCCCCCAGACCTCATAGATGCATCGGTGGGATCCCTGGGAACTTTGCAGTTCTTTAACTTTTCTGATTTTTATTTGTTCATTCTTTCGTTTTCTTTCTCTTCCCCCTTCTGGTTTTCTCCATCCCATAGTCTCTCATCTGTCCATTCCAACGACAAGCTCCCCTAGCATTCTTTTATGTTTGTATGCTTTTTCCTCCTGCTCCTCTCTCCTCTCTCCCATATCCAGCTTAGCGTCACACATAACCATCTCCCTGCTGCATCCTGCCTACCTGCACCGTGCACTTGACATCACACCACCAAGCTGTGCAGGCACGCCCTATTGGAACCCGCCCAGCACTGACTACCGACTGTCCTGGTGAAACAAAGAAAGAGGGAACAAACGGCATAGGTATAGAACCTTCTAACGGAGAAGAAGACAAGGCGATACCAAGTAAGGGTAGACTGCTTCAAACTTAGAAAGATAAGGGTAAAATTCATAGTAACCACAAAGAAAGTTTCATGGTAACCACAAAGAAAGTTAACAAACCAACTCATAAAAATAAAGACGAAAAACATAAAGTCTCAGAAAAACAAAACCTACAAAAACAAAAGAAATGAACACAAAATCCACAAACAAAAGTAACTCAGCACAAGAGAGTAAGAAGAACAAAGAAAACTTCAGCACCACAAAAAAAAGCACTACAAAATGACAGCAACAAAATTCCATCTATCAATAATTACACTGAATGTAAATGGACTCAATGCACCCATAAAGAGACGGAGAGTGGCAGAATGGATAAGAAACAGGATCCATCAATATGCTGTCTACAAGAGACACACCTTAGAAACAAAGATGTGAATTTATTAAAAATCAAAGGTTGGAAAAAAATATATCAAACTAACAACTACCAAAAAAGAGCAGGAGTGGCAATTCTAATCTCAGATAAAATAGACTTTAAAACAAAATCTACCATAAAAGACAAAGAAGGACACTATATAATGATTAAGGGGATGATCCATCATGAAGACATAACCATAATAAACATCTACGCACCCAATGACAGGGCTCCAAAATACATAAAAGCAACTCTAACAGCACTGAAAAGAGAAACTGACAGTTCCACAATAATAGTAGGAGACTTCAACACACCACTCTCAGTAAAGGACAGAACAACTAAAAAGAAACTCAGCAAAGATGCAGAAGACCTAAAGGACACAATCAGCCAACTGGACCTCATAGACATATATAGAACAATCCATCCAACCGCTGCAAAGTACACATTCTTTTCCAATGCACATGGAACGTTCTCCAGAATAGATCACATCTTAGGCCACAGAGCAATCCTCAACAAGATCCAAAACGTTGAGATAATTCACAGTATCTTCTCTGACCACAATGCCATCAAGGTAGAAACTAACACTAGAAAGAGCAAGGAAAAAAAATCAAACACATGGAAACTGAATAATACTCTGCTTACACATCAATGGGTAATAGTCGAAATCAGAGATGGAATTAAAAAATTCCTAGAATCAAATGAAAATGAAAACACATCATACCAATACCTTTGGGACACAGCAAAGGCAGTCCTCAGAGGACAATTTATAGCAATAGATGCACATATTAAAAAAGAAGAAAGGGAAAAAATCAAAACATTAACTACAGAACTCAAACAAATAGAAAGAGAACAGCAAAAAAAGCCTACAACCACCGGAAGAAAGGAGATAGTAAAGATCAGAGCAGAAATAAATGAAATAGAGAACAGAAAAACAATAGAAAGAATCAACAAAACCAAAAGTTGGTTCTTTGAAAGAATCAACAAAATTGACAAACCATTGGCCAGACTGACAAAAGAAAAACAGCAGAGGGCACAGATAACCCAAATAAGAAATGAAATGGGGGACATTACAACAGACCCAACCGAAATAAAAAGGATTATAACAGAATATTATGAAAAACTATATTCCAACAAATTTGAAAACCTAGAGGAAATGGATAAATTTCTAGAAACACACGGCCTACCCAAACTACAACAAAGTGATATTGAAAATCTAAACAGACCCATAACAGGAGAAGAGATTGAAAAGGTAATCAAAAAACTCCCAACCAAAAAAAGCCCTGGCCCAGATGGCTTCACTGGAGAATTCTACAAAACATTTACAGAAGAGCTTGTACCAGTTCTACTCAAGCTATTTCAGAGCATAGAAGAGGAAGCAACACTTCCAAATTCATTCTATGAAGCCAGCATAACGCTAATACCAAAACCGGGCAAAGACATCACAAATAAAGAAAATTACAGACAAGTATCTCTCATGAATATAGATGCAAAAATTCTGAACAAAATTCTAGCCAATAGAATTCAGTATCATATCAAAAAAATAATATACCACGACCAAGTAGGATTCATACCACGTATGCAAGGATGGTTTAACATTAGAAAATCCATCAACGTAATTCACCACATAAATAAAAGGAAAGAAAAAAATCACATGATCATCTCAATTGATGCAGAAAAGGCATTGACAAAGTCCAACACCCATTCCTGATAAAAGCTCTCAATAAAATAGGTATAGAAGGGAAATTTCTCAACATAATAAAGGGCATCTATGCAAAACCAACAGCCAACATCATTCTTAATGGAGAGAGGATGAAAACATTCCCCTTGAAAACAGGAACAAGACAAGGATGCCCTTTATCACCACTCCTATTTAACATTGTGCTGGAAGTTCTAGCTAGAGCAATAAGGCAAGAGAAAGAAATAAAGGGCATCCAAATTGGTAATGAAGAAGTTAAACTCTCCCTGTTTGCAGATGATATGATACTATACATAGAAAACCCTAAAGACTCCACGAGAAATCTACTGGAACTATTAGAAAGATTCAGCAGAGTAGCAGGATACAAGATAAACATTCAAAAATCAGTTGGATTCCTATACACCAGTAAAGAGAACGATGAAAAGGAGATCAGGAAATCAATACCATTTTCAATAGCCCCTAAAAAGTAAAATACTTAGGAATAAATCTGACCAGGAACGTAAAAGACCTATACAAAGAAAACTACAAAACACTGCTGCATGAAACCCAAAGGGATCTACATAAATGGAAAAACATACCATGCTCATGGATAGGCAGACTCAACATTGTGAAAATGGCAATTCTACCTAAAGCAATTTACAAATACAATGCAATCCCGATCCAAATACCAACAACATTCTTCAAAGAGATGGAAAAACTAATTATTAACTTTATATGGAAAGGGAAGAAGCCCCGAATAAGTAAAGCACTACTGAAGAAGAAGAATAAAGTTGGAGGACTCACACTACCTGACTTGAAAACCTACTATACAGCTATAGTAGTCAAAACAGCCTGGTACTGGTACAACAACAGAGACATTGACCAATGGAACAGAATTGAGAACCCAGATGTAAATCCATCCACCTACGGTAACCTGATTTTCGACAAGGGCCCAAAGTCCATCAAATGGAGAAAAGACAGTCTTTTTAACAAATGGTGCTGGCTAAACTGGATATCCATTTGCAGAAAAATGAAACAGGACCCATACCTCACACCGTATACAAAAACTACTTCAAAATGGATCAAAGACCTGAATATAAAACCTAAAACTATAAAGTTCATAGAAGAAAAAATAGAACCAACATTTCAGGCCTTAATACATGGCATTAACAGGATACAAACCATAAACTTCAACACACAAAACCCAAGAGATAAACTAGATAACTGGGATCTTCTAAAAATCAAACACCTATGCTCTTCAAAAGACTTCACCAAAAGAGAACCTACAGACTGGGAAAAAATTTTTGGACAGTTCAAGTCAGACAAAGGTCTAATCTCCATTATCTACAAGAAATCCAACACCTCTACAACAAAAAGACAAAGAATCCTATCAAAAAATGGGCAAAGGAAATGAACAGACACTTCACCAAAGAAGACATTCAAATGGCCAACAGACACATGAGGAAATGCTCGCGCTCACTACCCATTAGAGAAATGCAAATTAAAACCACAATGAGATACCATCTCACCCGGCATTACTGGCACAAATCAAAAACACTGGAAATAGCAAATGTTGGAGGGGGTGTGGGGAGATCGGAACTTTTATGCACTGCTGGTGGGAATGCACAATGATACAACCATTTTAGAAAACAATATGGCGTTTCCTTAGAAAGCTAGAAATAGACATTCCGTAGGATCAGCAATGCCACTCCTAGGAATATATCCTAGAGAAATAAGAGTCGTCACTCAAATAGACATATGCACACCTATGTTCATGGCAGCATTGTTCACAGTAGCAAAACGATGGAAACAACGTAGGTGCCCATCAACAGATGAATGGATAAACAAACTGTGGTACATACACACAATGGAGTACTATGCAACGAGAAAGAACAACAATGAATCTGTGAACCATCTCATAACATGGATGAAACTGGAGGACATTATGCTGAGTGAAATAAGTCAATCACAAAAGGACAAATATTGTATGACACCTCTATCGTAAAAACTCATGAAAAAATTCACATGCAAAATGTAACAATCCTTGTTGGTTACCAGGGACGGGAGGGGAGGGGGGGGAAATACTAAATAGGCAATATATAAGTGGTATCTTGGGTGAGAAGTGAGACAGTACACAGTACAAGGGAAACTAACACAACCTGCACAAGGAAAGGTCATGGAGGCCCCATGGACACATCCAAACTCCCCGAGGGACTGAGTTGTTGGACGGAGGGCTCTGGGGACCATGGTCTTGGGGAACATCTAGCTCAATTGGCATGACACTACTTATAAAGATAATGCTCTACATTCTACCTTGGTGAGTAGTGTCTGGGGTCTTAAGAGCCTGTGAGCGGCCATCTAAGATATTACACTGGTCTCATCCCTTCGGGAGCAAAGGAGAACGAAGAGAACAGGATACAACAAAAAGATTAGTCCAAAGGACTAATTGTCCACAGCTACCAAGACCTCCACCAGACTGAGTCCAGTACAGCTAGATGGTGCCCGGCTACCACCGCTGACTGCTCTGACCAGGATCACAACAGAGGGTTCTGGACAGAGCTGGAGAAGGATGTAGAGCATAATTCTAACTCACAAAAAAAAAAAAAAAAAAAAGACCAGACTTACTGGCCTGAAGGAGACTGGAGAAACCTCAAGAGTATGGCCCCCAGACACCCTTTCAGCTCAGAGGTTAAGTTACCTTTGAGGTTCATTGTTCCGCCTGGGAGTGGACAGCCAGTAAAACTAAATGAGACTAACGAGGTACAGGAGTCCAGTGACAAGGGCCAGAGGGCAGAGGGGGAGTAGGAAGCTGATGATAAGGAACACAAGTTGAGTAAGGATACTGTTGATGTGTTGTGAGATTGTTAACCATTGTTATAGGGCAACATTTGTAGTAACTGTTAAATGGGAGGCTATTTTGTCCTGTAAGCCTTCATCTTTGGTGAGAATGGCAGCACAATTGGAAGAGCATAGTCAATGTCACTTAAATGTGTACGTAAAAAGTTTTGAAATGGTGTATCTTTGGCTATGTGTATTTTCACCAAAAAAAAAAAAAAAACTGAGAATTCAGAGGGTTAAAATGTTGTGGGGTTGTTAACCAAAGTCATAAAACAGCATGTGTACTACTGTTACATGAGAAACTGTTTGTTCTGTAAGCCTTCACCTGAAGTACAATAAAATATTAAAAAAAAAGAAAACAAAAATCCTCACAACTGGACCAATAAACAACATAGCAACATCATGATAAACGGCAAAAAGATTGAAGTTGTGAAGGACTTCATTTTACTTGGATCCACAATCAACACCCATGGAAGCAGCAGTCAAGAAATCAAATGATGCATTGCATTGGGCAAATCTGCTACAAAAGACCTCTTTAAAGTGTTAAATAGTAAAGATGTCACTTTGAGGACTAAGGTGAGCCCAACCCAAACCATGGTGTTTTCAGTCACCTCATACACATGTGAAAACTGGACAATAATTATTGAAGACTGAAGAATAATTGATGCCTTTGAATTATGATGTTGGCAAAGAATATTGAACATACCATGGACTGCCAAAAGAATGAACAAATCTGTCTTGGAAGAAGTACAGCCAGAATACTCATTAGGAGCAAGGATGGAGAGACTTCATCTCACATTCTTTGGACATGTTATCAGGAGGGACCAGTCCCTGGAGAAGGACATCATACCTGGTAAAATAGAGGGTCAGAGAAAAAGAGGAAGACCCTTGATGAGATGGTTTGACACAGTGGCAGCAACAATGGGCTCAAGCATAACAATGATTGTGAGAATGGCACAGGACTGGGCAGTGTTTTCCTCTGTTTTACATAGGGTCACTTTAAGTTGGACTCAACTGGATGGCACCTAACAACAACAACAGTGCCTCCAGGTTTATAAACTGATGGAGATGACCCAATAGAGGAGGAAGTTTGATGATGCATTAAGTGGGAATAAAAAAGGAAAGTGATGTATTTGAAAAAGATAGGGCATAAGTGGAGAGACTGGTCTTTGATAGTGAAATATATCTCCCATGAATGAAATGATGATAGATGCATATTCATGAAGATTCTAGATTTTACAGTATTCACATATATTGACATCTATTTTTTTAAGATTTATAACACAAGCTTTTGAGTTGGAAAATAATAGCAAAAATCATAAGCTGAAATTTACATATATTTTCACATACAGAATAAGATGTTGTAGTTAGGTGCCGTTGAGTTGGTTCCTACTCATAGAAACTCTATGTACAGCAGAAGGAAACACTGCTCAGTCCTTCGCCATCTTCATAATCATTGTTAAGCTGGAGCCCATGGTAGTAGCCACTGTGTCAATCCATCTAGTTGAGAGTTTTATCTCACTGACCACCTACTTTACCAAGCATGATGTCTTTCTGCAGGGACTGGTCACTTCTGATAACATGTCCAAAGTATGTGAGACGACGTCTGGCCATCCTTGCTTCTATGGAGCATTCTGTCTGTACTTCATCTAAGACAGATTTGTTTGTTCTTCTGGCAGTTCAATTTTCTTTGCCAACACCATAATTGAAATGCATCAATTCTTCTTAGGTCTTCCTTATTCATTGTCCAGCTTTCACATGCATATGAAGCGATTAAAAACACCATGGCTTGGGTCAGGCCCACCTTAGTCCTTAAAGTTACAACTTTAATTGTTAACACTTTAAAGAGGTCTTTTGCAGCAGATTTGCCCAATGCAATGCATCCTTTGGTTTCTTGACTGCCTCTTCCACGGCATTGTTTGTACAGCCAAGTAAAATGAAATCCTTGACAACTTCAACATTTTCCTCATTTATCATAAGATACACTCAAGGACAAAATGCTCTTTAAAGCCTCAAGGAAATTTCTGTATAATTTGCATAGGAAGACATTTTAATGAGCCAATTAGCTGTGTGACCTTAATGCCAAAATTCTAATCAGGAATAGAAAGGTAATGAGTCAATAAGGAGCTAAAATCTTTGTATAATGATGTAAAAATTGTCTTTCTGAACTGCAGCCCTGAGTGTATCACTGAAACTAGAGGCAGTTCAAAGACTGCAGAAGAGGAAAGAACTTATTTTTTTCCCCATCTAGTTAAATCTAGAAAGAGGTCGAATAACTTAGTTGGGGCTGATGATGCTAGTCATAGGTAGTTCCTTCGTGGGTGTGGGGACAGAACCCTTTCAATACTGTGGCAGGTTGAGAGAGAGATGGACAGGAGACCATCTGAGGAAAGAGCAAGATCTAGACAGCCACTCCAGGGAGAGCAATATTAAGTGTATGTTACTAGGAATTTCTTTTCTCATTGTACTTCCCATGTTCTATGTCAAAGCTTTTAGATTATATTTAATGAAAACTTGAAAAAGTCAGTTATGACAAAGAGGATTGACTTAAGAATCATTTTAATAGTGGTTAACTGAGGTATAGAAAAATATCAAGGATGGTATATAAGCTTTCCTTTACAATTCTTAAAAGAAAGGAAGGAAGAAAGGAAAGGAAGGAGAGAGATAATTTGGATGAATACCCCAATAAAATAATAGAACTGCTGCAATGGTGTTGAATATGACCTTGAGCTTTTATGTGGATGTGAGAGAATAGGATTACCCCCCCGAGAGACGGAGGATGTGAGGATAATTATGATGCATTTGGAGATCTTGTCTACAATTATTCTGAATTCTGGTGCAGCATTTACCTATATGGTGGACCAATCTCTACCTTTAGTATTGATTCAACAGTACATTTTGTACTCATCATGACTGAAATTTTGTTGTATAAATGGTCCATGGGGTAAAAACAGACTTCGCTCAGAGATTGCTGGTTCTTTGAGTTATTACCTTGAAATAAGAGGTTACCTGTTAAAATTACACTAGGGTTACAATTCTAGGTGGATGCATTGTTTGAGAGTGACATTTTTAGAAGTAGTATCCAAAGATGCTGACATTTACAGTGATTTTTAGGTTACTTTTTGATGTTAACTTCCAAGGGAGTATTTGCATTTTGATCACCCGGAAAAGCTGTCACACAAGCCATAGGAAAGTATGTATGCCAGATTATACTGGAGCTCTCAAGTAAGAATCTTGTCTGTTTCCTGTTGTCCCCTCCTAGCTTCGATCTGGAGGAGTCAGAGGTTTCAAGAGGAGCCAAGAAAGCAGAAAAGTAAGAAAAGAGTAAAGAAGTTGACCACACACACTTTATTTACACTCATTTTTTAAACCCAGTTTTTGTCATAAGAGAGAGATACTCAATTGAATATTTGCTTTAGATCAGAATGAGCATTTTGATCATCGAGAATTAAACTGTTAATACCAGAAACTGAAGTTGAAATCTATGAAATATGCCCATATTATTATTAAGGGGTCCCGTAACACCTGTTGCTCTCGAGTCGATTCTGACTCATAGTGATGCTATAGGACAGAGCAGAACTGCCCCATAAGATTTCCAAGGAGCAGCTAGTAGATTCAGACTGCCAATCTTTTGGTTAGCCACCGAGCTCTTAACCACTACACCACCAGGTCTCCTATTAAGGGATAATAAAGAAAAGTTCAATACAGGATCATTGAAACACAGTGTTATATGAAAAATAATGCTGTTTTATAACTTCATCCCATGGAATCCTGCTTATGTAGGGTAATGACTTTGATAACACTCACCCATCTGTATATTTGGACATACCTGTCTCTGACTGCATTGTTTGTACCATAATGAGAATTTACTATAATGTAATCTCCATGAGACAAGAAATTGGTTTTATGTATTCTTGTACTTCTAACACATAAAATACTCTCTAGTATATTAATAGTTGTGAATAAATACTTCACCTGTGATTCTGTAAGCTTCTTTCCTCCTGTAACATTATAATCATGAGCAATATGTTATGCTTAATATCAAGTTATTGACTTCCATCTGTGAATTCATCCTTTGAAACATGTATCATTCTATCTCCCGATTAGATCCAGACTGCTACCTATGTATAACCGTAAGAGATACATAACTGTAAGAGAAGAGCTCCATCAGAATTTTATAGCTGTTTAATATCTCATTCATGTATAAATTTATCAACATATTTAAGCAATTTGTTAGCGATGTCTTTTTTTTTTTAAACTATAGTATTATAAACAGTGTCTGATGTCTGGTTGAATATGCCTTTCTGTATGTATTTGATAATTATCAACTGACAATGTAAGGTTAAATTTCAAAAGTTTAAAATACTGGGTCAAAGAGTATACTAACTTTTACAACATGGTCTATCTGATTAGCACAAAGATGTTTAAATAATTTTATAGGGAAGCATTTAAGAAAAAAAGAATGATTAAAATAAATTAAAATAATCAAGAGTTTTAAAAGATGCTATGAGTCTTTTTTTCTTTGTTTTTCCTACGTTATAGACATAAGATGACTACAAATATTTTTATCTTCTGGACTATTTTCTTCTTCCTTTTTAATATTAAGATTTGGACAAAAGGAAACGTATTTCAAAGCTACACTTTGAAAACAGACTTCTTTCAGTTTGCTTCTAAAGATCCTAAAGTTGAAAGCAAAAGCAAAAACACAAAACTGAAAGTTTTATGTTTTACCTTGAGCTGCTTTCTTAGTTTGCTGCATTCAAATATGTTAGGTCATTTTAAGGGAACGACGGTACTGTGAGAAATTGGCTAATGATCAGCAAACTTGACAGATATTCCTCCTCAGCCTTAGTGGATACTTTTTGATAATTTACTTTGTTGCAATTGCTCCTTTAGCTTATTATTAGATCATTGGTAATATGCTATGCATTATTGTCCAGTAATCACATAATCGATATGGAATGTGATCACATACTGGTAAAATGCATCAAAACATGCTGACTCTGAATTTTTTTAAATTAGAAGCATTTCCAAAATTGTCTTTTGCCTTTCCTAAGAATTTAAGGTTGTATTATAAAATTCTAAGCATATGTACATTGAGTTTCTGTAAAGTAATCCTCCACCAAGCTATTCTTCACCATTAAGATAACCTTTTTCGTTTTCTCTTGAATCTGTCATACATAAATAAAATCCACAAATAGTGAAGAGTAGCTGATTATATTTTAACCCTCAAGAAGTATTGTTTATGTTACTAAAGCAGTATCTTGTCTTTTGGATAATATAAAATTAATCTTACATATCATAGAAGCTTTATTAATAGAATCAATCTTGCATAAAAATGAACAATAGAAAGTTTTTTACTATAAATACATTAGGAAAGGGCAAAACTGCCGATAGGTAATGAAAGAGATTTAGGTAATTTTCTACCGATAACAACCTATAAATCCTAGCAAGCAGTTTATGACCATTGCGAGAAAATGGAAATTGCATTTCCTGTTTCTCAAGACTTTGCCTTATTTGAGGAGATCATGTTTCTAGGTGATTTGCAATCATATTGACGCTAGCATTTAAAAAAAAAAAAATTCTGTTATTTTTTAAATTTTTCTACTGTAGTATGCAGTTTTTAAATTCCCAGTGATTCCCACCTCCTGGCATTCATACCCTTATGTAATTTCCTAGCCAGACAGTGGGCTGAAAATACTATTTGTTTCTGATAAGTAGAATAGGGCAAAAGTAATGGAATGTCACTTACAAGCTTGTTAGAAAAGAATGAGACTCTCATTTTGTTCACATTCCCTCTTCCACTCTTGTGCTCGCCCTTGCTCCGTTCACTTTGATGAAGCAAGCTGCCATGTTGTGAGGTATGGAGAGGCTCAGTGGCAAAGAAGGCCTGCCACCAACAGTCAGCAAGAACCTCAGGCCTCCCAATAGTTTCATGACTGAGCTGGAAAGTGAATCTTTCCCTGGTCTAGCCTTGAAATAATGGCATCCCTGGCAGAAGCACTAAATGCAGCCTTGTTAGATACCTTGAATTTGGAATTTTAATGTTTTCTCCTATATCTTCAAGAGCACTTCAATAGATCAATGAAATTACATATTTTCAGAAAAAAAGAACTAGCATCATTTTCTTGTTTTATAATCAAACTTTTAAAAACATCTGAAATATTCAAAATTGCCTCAAAACCAAACCTGTTGCCATGGTCAATTCTGACTCATAGAGACCCTATGGGACAGAATAGAACTGACCCATAGGGTTTCCAAAGAGTGGCTGGTGGAGTTGAACTGCTGACCTGTGGGTTAGCAGCCCTAGCGCTTAACCACTGTGCCAGTAGGGCTTCAAGATTGCTTCAGAATGCTATAATTCAAGTGTGGCCATCACACGCATTTTTTCATAGTTTTCAGGAATTTAAAGTATCAGGGCAAAAGTGAGCACTACTTCTTACCTTCTGAAACACCCATCTTACCAATCACTCTTACTAACCACATACAGTCTCAGCACTGTCCATTCTGACCAGACGTCCCATACTCATCATCGTCTCTGCATGGATACAGGTGAATCACATTACAAAATGAAAAGAGAGTAGCTCCTTATCTGAGAGTGCTTAGAGGTCACTGTGCTTAACTATGCCGTGAGATATACAGTATCAATTTTTGTATAGGGAATTACTGTTTACCTCATAGATGTGAACGCACAGTTTAATGGACTTTGTTGTTGTTGTTGTTAGGTGCTGCCTAGTCAGTTACAACTCATAGTGACCCTGTGTAAAACAGAACGAAATACTACCTGGTCCTGTGCCATCTTCATGATCATTGCTATATTTGAGCCCATTGTTGCAGACATTGGGTCAATCCCTCTTGTCCAGGGTCTTCCTCTTTTTCGCTGACCTACTCTACCTTACTAAGCATAATATCCTTCTCCAGGGAATGGTCCCTCCTGATAACATGTCCAAAGTACGTGAGACAAAGTTTCACCATCCTCACTTTTAAAGAGAATGCTGGCTGTACTTCTTCCAAAACAGACTTGTTCATTCTTCTGGCAGTCCATGGTATAGTCAATACTCTTCACTAACACCATAATTCAAAAGCAGCAATTCTTCTTGTATCTTCCTTATTCACTATCCAGCTTTCCCATGCATATAAGGCAATTGAAAATACTATGGCTTGGGTCAGGCACACCCTAGTCCTCAAAGTGATATCTTTGCTTTTCAGCATTTCAAAGAGGTCCTTAGGGGAAGATTTGCCGAATGCAATATGTCATTTGATTTCTTGACTGCTGTTTCCGTGGGCGTTGATTGTGGATCCAAGGAAAATGAAATTCTTTACTACTTCAGTGTTTTCCCCATTTATCGTGATGTTGCGTATTGGTCCAGTTGGGAGGATTTTTGTTTTCTTTATGTTGAAGTCTAATCCATATTGAAGGCTGTAGTCTTTGATCTTCATCAGTAAGTGCTTCGCATTCTCTTTGCTTTCAGCAAGCACGGTTGTGTCATCTGCATGTCACAGGTGATTCATGAGTCTTCCTCTAATCCTAATGCTGCATTCTTCTTCATATATTTCAGCTTCTTAGATAATTTGTTCAGCATACAGATTGAACAAGTATAGTGAAAGGATACAACCCTGATACACGCCGTTCCTGACTTTAAACCATGCAGTATCCCCTTGTTCTGTCTGAAAGACTGCGTCTTGGTCCATATACAGGTTCCTCATGAGTACTAGCATTCTTTGTGATGTTATCCATAATTTGTTGTGATTCACACAGTCTAATGTCTTTTTATGGTCAATAAAACACAGATAAACATCTTTCTGGTAGTCTCTGCTTTCAGCCAAGATCCAGCTGATATCAACAATTATATCCCTCTCTCCACGTCTTCTGAATCTATCTTGACTTTCTGACAGTTCCCAGTTGATGTACTGTTGCAACCATTTTTGAATTATCTCCGGCAAAATTTTACTTGATGTGATATTAATGATATTGTGAGATAATTTCCACATTCTGTTGGATCACCTTTCTTTGGAACGGGCACAAATACAGTAGTCCCCCCGCTTATCCGTGATTCCACTTTCCATGGTTTCAGTTACCAGCAGTCAACAGCAATCTGAAAATATTAAAAGGAAAATTCCAGAAATAAACAACTCATAAGTTTTAAATTGTGTGCCATTCTGAGTAACATAATGAATCTTGCACCATCCCAGTCTGTTGATCCCGGGAGGTGAATCATCTCTTATTCCAGTGTATCCCTGCTGTACATGCTATCGGACTGTTAGTCACTTAGTAGCCTTCTCAGTTATCAGATCAACTGTCACGGTTGCTTGTGTTCAAGTAACCATTATTTTACTTAATAATTGTTCAATTTTATTATGAGTTATTGTTGTTAATCTTACTGTACCTAATTTATAAATTAAACTTTATCATAGTATGTATCTATAGGAAAAAAAAATAACACAGTGTATATAGCATTTGGTACTATCCACGGTTTCAGGCATCTGCTGGGGATTTTGGAATATATCCCCTGCAGATAAGGGGGGACTATTGTATGGATCTCTTTCAGTCAGTTGGCCAGGTAGCTATATTCCAAATTTCTTGGCATTTGTTGAAACATCTCAATTGTTATTCTGTAAATTTCCGGGAGCCTTCTTTCTCCCCAGTGCCTTCAGTGCAGCTTAGACTTCCTCCTTCAGTACCGTCGGTTCCTGATTATATGCTGCCTCCCGAGAAGTCTGAATGCCAACCAGTTATTTTTGGAACAGTGTCTCTGTGTATTCTTTCCGTCTTTTTTGATGATTCTTCGTTGTTCAATATTTTGCCCATAGAATCCTTCAAAATTGCAACTTGAGGATTGAATTTTTTACTTCAGTTTTTCAGCTTGAGAAATGTCCACTGTGTTCTTCCTTTTTGTTTTCTAACTCGAGGTCCTTGCACATTTCATTATAATAATTTACTTTGTCTTCTCGAGCTGACATTTGAGATCTTTTGTTTAGCTCTTCATCGTTTCTTCCATTTCCTTTAGCTACTCTGTGTTCAAGAGCAAGTTTCAGAGTCTCTTCTAACATCTATTTTGTTATTTTCTTTCTTTCCTGTCTTTGTAAGGACATTTTGCTTTCATGTATGATGTTCTTGATGTCATTCCACAACTCATCTGGTCTTCGGTCATTGGTGTTCAATGAGTCAAATCTATTCTTGAGATGGTCTCCAAATTCAGGTGGGATATACTCAGGATTGTACTTTAGCTCTTGAGAACTTGTTTTAATTTTCCTGAGCTTCAACTTGAACTTGCATATGAGCAACTGATGGTCTGTTCTGCGGTTGGTCCCTTGTCTTGTTCTGACTAATGATACTGAGTTTTTCTATCATCTCTTTCCACAGATGAAGTCATTTTGATTCCTGTGTATTCTGTCCCATGAGGTGTATGTGTGTATTCACACTTTATGTTATTTAAAAAAGGTATATGCAATGAAGAAGTCATTTTTCTTGCAAACTTCTATCACGTGATCTCCACCATCGTTTCTATCACCGAGGCCATATTTTCCAACTACTGATCCTTCTTTGTTTCTGACTTTCACATTCCAATCAGTAGTAATTATCAGTGCATCTTAATTGCATGTTTGATCAATTTCAGACTTCAGAAGTTGGTAAAAATCTTCAATTTCTTCATCTTGGGCATTAGTGGTTTGTGAGTAAATTTGAATAACACTTGTGAGGTAGAATTAAAAATTCCTTTGCAGTGTTAATTTTCTAGCATTTCATAAACTTCCTTGAAGGAAAGGTTTTGTTTTGTTTTGTTTTTTCCATACTTCATGTCTGTATAAGGTATATTTCTTTCAAATGTAAGACAATATTTTGCTCCAAATAAGGAAAAACAATGGAAAATGGGACACTTTTCCTTCTTAATCCAATTTTGATACTAAATGGAAGAACACTCTTTCAGAAATAATGTCTGAAGTATTGCTGGAATAGAAACATATCAATTACTACATTTTAATGTATATGGCTGTTCACAAATGTAAACTCCATATATGGTTTTCTGATTTTCATTAGTGGCCATTAACATCATATAATATGCTGAGTAGAATCCTGACTTCAGCAAGAAGTTATGTGTTGAACTGATTGTTAAAATTTCAAGTGTATCTTTAAATCCTCTGAAACTTGCATGTGATTTTGACTTGCTAAATTCAGAAAAGATCTTTGTTACCATCACAATCCATAGGGACCAAGTCATAATCTTTAGTAAGAGGATTATAAAACATGCACTACAAATTCTTGATAGTCCTCATTGTTTTTCTAAAAGTTTAATTGTGTGGAATTTGACTAACTTTTTAACCAAAAGAAACATAAGATTAACAGCTATAGTTTATGTCAATTTACTTATTTAATTTTTTTATTTGGGCACTATTTAATTGAAAAATTATATACTTATTATTATCTACCTAGAAATGGAAAATATGTAAAGAAGATAAGACATAGTCCCAGAATCGAAGAATTAAAAGCCCTGACAGCTTAAATTACAATCTATACACAGGTAATTGTATGTAAAAATTAAATTAATATAACCCATTTATAAGAGTATAAATACTATCTAAAAATTCAGAACAGAAGAAGTAGTGAGTGTGTAATGTCTGTCTATCTTTCTATCTATCTGTCTGTCTGTCTGTCTGTCTGTGATGATTCACCTCCTGGGATCAACAAGTGGGACGGTGCAAGATTCATCTGTCTGTCTGTCTAGCTATCTACTGATCCGGAGAATGACCAGACTATATTAATAGCATATATTGGAAATATTTCTTTATGCATACTCACTTTGTTTGTGTTCAGACATAGGTGTAGACATACAGATAATACTAACTATGCACAATTATTATTTGTCATGGATTGAGTTATGTCCCCCCAAAAATGTGTTTATCAATTTGGCTGGGCCATGATTCCCAGTATTGTGTGATTGTCCTCCATTTGTGATTGTAATTTTATGTTAAAGAGGATAAGGGTGGGATTGTAACACCCTGACTAAGGTCACATCCTTGATCCAATGTAAAGGGAGTTTCCCTGGGGTGTAGCCTGTACTACATTTTACCTTACCCAAGAGATAAAAGGAAAGGGTAGCAAGCAGAGATTTGGGGACCTCAGACCACCAAGAAAGCAGCTCTGGGAGCAGAGTGCGTTCTTTGGACCCGAGGTTCCTTCTCTGAGATTCTCCCAGACCAAGGGAAGATTGATGTCACGGACTGTCTTAGTCATCTAGTGCTGCTATAACAGAAATAACCACAAGTGGATGGCTTTAACAAAGAGAAGTTTATTCTCTCACAGTTCGGTAGGCTGCAAGTCCAAATTCAGGGTGTCAGCTCCAGGGGAGGACCACCAACAGCAGAGAACCTGCAGCAGCAGACAAGTGGCAGCAGCAGAGAATGGGCAGCAGAAGAACCAGAAGATCAGTGCCAGACAGCACTGAAGCCGACCCATGGAGCGAGAGAGCTGAGTGCCTGTGTGCAAGAGGCTTCCAGGCAGAGTGGGCTGCTTCTGGGCACTTATCGGTAGAGCTACAGAGCTTTGGAATGTTTGCCCCAGCAGGGCAGATGCAGGCTTGCAGCCCAAGGGCTGAGAGGCCACAGGAAGCAGAAGCTGAAGAGACAAGGAACACAAGTAGCTAAATTGCCTCAGTCTCAAAAGGTATGGCCATGACCTCAGGGATTTCAAAGGGTGGAGCCCTGGCCTCTGGTGTTTCTAAGAGTGGAGTTGCCACTCAGATGGACTAGGAGAATGGTGCACCTAAAGCCTAGGGAGCAGAGTTGCAGTCCCAGTGGGCCTGGAAGGTGGAGCAGAAGCCCAGGGCCGAGGGGCCTCCGCTCAGAATCTGGAGAGTGTGGCCAATACCTAGAGTCTGGAGGGCAGGGCCATGGTATGAATGGTCTCAGAGAACAGAGGATTATTTTCAAACCTTGAGGGCTAATGTAATGTGTTCTGCTGAGTTGCTTGGTGCCTGTTATCCCTTCTTTTCCTCCAGTTTCTCCCATTTGTAATGGAAATGTCTAGCTTGTGTCTGTTCTGCCATTGTACCTTTGGAAGCAGATAACTTGTAGATTTCACAGTTGAAGAAGAATATTTGGATTTTGGACTTGGAGTTAAGACTTTTGCTATGATATGATGGGATAAACATGTTTTGAATGTTGCAAGGATGTGATTTTTGGGGGGCCAAAGGGTGAAATGTCATGGATTGAATTATGTCCCCTAAAA
Source organism: Dugong dugon (assembly GCA_030035585.1). Lineage (NCBI taxonomy): Eukaryota > Metazoa > Chordata > Mammalia > Sirenia > Dugongidae > Dugong > Dugong dugon. Next base: position 15,227,900 of record CM057465.1, read on the forward strand.
AATATGTGTACCAATTTGGCTGGGCCATGATTCCCAGTATTACGTGGTTGTCCTCCATTTTGTGATTGTAATTTTATGTTAAAGAGGATTAGGATGGGAATGTAACACCCTTACTAAGGTCACATCCCTGATCAAATGTAAAGGGAATTTTTCCCTGGGATGTGGCCTGCACCACCTTTTATCTTACAAGAGATAAAAGGAAAGGGAAGCAAGCAGAGAATTGGGGACCTCATACCGCCAAGAAAGCAGCACCAGGAGCAATGCACGTCCTTTGGACCTGGGGTCCCTGCACCTGAGAAGCTCCTCGACCAGGTGAAGATTGAGGACAAGGACTGTCCTCCAGAGCCGACACAGACAGAAAGCCTTCCCCTGAAGCTCATGCCTTGAATTTGGAATTGTAACCTACTAGACTGTGAGAGAATAAATTTCTCTCTGTCGAAAGCCATCCACTTGTGATATTTCTGTTACAGCAGCGCTAGATGACTAAGACACTACACTATTTCAGATGTTATCATTTGTTAGGTCAGTTCATGGTTTGTACAGTAATGGACTACCAGAAGACACTCACAGAATCTCCTGTGCTAGGACAGAAATCAGAATCATTAAATTATATCTGATTCTTTTATTTAATCTTTAAAGAACCTAACAGTGATATGTACATGGAAGGTGGTCAAAAAATGTTAAATTTTAATTTAATTGGTCACAATTTGATTAAAAAATATGTTCTGTAACTATGACAAATTTTTGTTCTTATTGTTTCTAGGCTGAACATAATTAGTAATCTCTTGCATCTAAGAGGAGAATAGCATCAAATATGAGTCTGTTCCAATTAAGTTTGATGATAGTGTGTATAATGACTTCTGACTGAAGGTAGACAGAGCTTTGTACAAGAACACATATCACTGGTTTTCTTGAAAAATACAATATAGTGTTTGAATTAAAAAGTTTATTCTGGATTTGAGCATAAGGCATTCATGGCCCTTCAGATACGGGAAACATTTAGAGAGAAGATGTATAAATGCCAAATGCTGAAATTCATATCACTGAGAAAATTATACTATTGCAGTTTTATTCTTTACTCTTTACATCTCAGAATGGGTTATGTAATTGCTTTTATATTTGATCTTTTATGATAATGCATTGCTAATAAAAGCCAAGGAATTCAGTTCTATGATAAATAGATGTAGTAGCCATGAGCTCATGGACTGATGGGTATTTTTCCCCGAAATCATTACTGCATTTTATAAATGCTAAGGATTTCTCAGAAGTTACATATGACTCATATTATATCTGAATTTAGACTAAATAAAATTAAATTTACTATGTGCAATAAGTTAACTCATACCTTTCTTCTTGATATTTTAAAATTATTTTTGTATGTTTATCTATTTTACTAATGATTCTGACTATTTTTTTCACATTAAATTTAAATATTTTTATATTTTTCCTATGTTTTTAGTGACTATACTTTTTATATTTTCTTTGACATTTCATAATCAACTTTAGTCTATAATGACAAAATCAGAGCTCAGTTTAATACAAGGGCATATATTATCTGAAATTCTTGAATTTTAAAATTCAAGATGTCTCTTAAAATCCATCTGATACACTTGAAATAAAGTTTGTTCATTTATTTCAAATACATGAGTGATTGTGATTGTGGTGAACCCTTTTGGATCAGGGGTATGAAGGTGGTGACTTTATTCTGCATAACTTATTAATTATTTTTCTTTAGCTATATGATTATAGTGGTCATTTACATATGCATCAGGAAGCTGCTACAATATCAATCAAATAATGTGCTACTGGTTTCTAAAATTATTTTGATGGTCTATTTATGGACATTAGCATATTGTTAATATTTGTGTTAAATTACAAAGGAACTATTTTATTTGAGGGGCATATAATAACCATCTGTGATTTCAGGGATTTGGAGCCCTAGTGGCATAGTGGTTAAGAGCTCTGGCTGCTAACCAAAAGATAGGCAGTTCAAATCCACCAGCTGCTCCTTGGAAACCCACTGGGGCAGTTTTACTCTTTTGTATAGGGTCACTATGGGTCAGAATTGACTCGACATCAATTTTTTTTTTTTTTTTTTTGGTATTTTACAATTATATGTATATCATTGTATATATAAAATAAAAAACCATGTATGTATGTGCATGCCTATACATAAATGGAGTCCCTGGGTGGCACAAATGACTGAGCTCTTGACTTTAACCAAAAAGTTTGGTGGTTCAAACTCACCCAGGTCTGGCCATCTGCTTCCAAAAGGTCATAGCCTTGAAAATCCTATGGAGTGCAGATCTACTCTGAAATACGTGCAGGGGCCATGATTTGTAATCAACTCAAGGGCAATTGGTTTGGTTTGTGGTTTATACATACATACATATATATGTATAAATTTACCATACATTTAATAGATACAATATATATGTCCTTTATATTATAAAACAAACTATCCAATTTTCCTAACAGCTCGTCACTGAAAATTACCACTAAAATATCTTCCTCAGCACCATCTCAGATTTTCCCATAGGTTTTTATAACTTGTCAACTAAAAAAAAAAAAAAAATCCTTTCAATATGCAATGTTAAATTTATCTGTACACATAGTCAATTCTGATTAAGTCTACTTGAACTTAATCTTAACTCATAATTTGAAGATTGAAGATTTGAGGTGGTCTTTGAGTTGGGAAATTATAATTCTTTAGAAATATCAAGTTCCTTTCCTTCTGGGTCATCTATCTGAAGATATCAAGTAGCTTACTGGAAACATGAGTTGTGGAATTCAATAGAAATATTAGAAGTATTTGGTATATATGTAGTTGCTGAAACTTTGGAAGTTAATATGGGACAACACTGAATAAATGATTAGAGTGAAAAATAGAAAAATAATGAAGATAGACGCTAGGAATTACCAATATTGGAAAGGTTTCCAACAGAAGTGGAGTTTGAAAAAAAGTGTCCAGGTACTGTGAACCAAGGAAGAACTTCATTGTGGAAGCCAAGACAGCTGAAACTTCAAAAAGAAGGAAAATGTAAACCTTGCTAAATTCCTCAATGAGGTCAAGAAAGATAAAAACTGAAAAAAAGTCATTGGATTTGGCAACTAGGAGATAATTAATGATTTTAGTCACCTACAGAACAAGAGTGTCACAAAATTGGAAATCAGATTTTGAATGTTATTGGAGCAGAAGTGATGTGAAGAACTGAAGATAGTAACTTTATTTTTTTAATTTTTATCTGATCTGCATTGTGTTAAAATTCTGTAAGAAGAACCAAAACATGATTAACATTTATTAAGCATTATTTACATGCAGTCCATTATATAGAGTCCTTTTTATGTGTTATTTCATTCCACCTTCACAAATACCCTGTGAGTTAGCACTAAAACCTTTATCTATATGAAAATTAAAGAGTAAAGAGGGGTTTAGGAACTTACTCAAGAATTTACAGCTATGAATGATGAACTTAGTTATGCATCTATACACATAGTTCAACCCCAGTGCATTTCGCTATTAATATTAAAGTCTATTCTGAATCTTCTCCACTAGACTCTCTAATTTACCATAATTTTGAGTTATGCAAACTACTGCTTTCACCATGTTATTATACGATTACTTTTTCTAGATTTTTCCTAAGAAATAAATGTCAGTGGCTTCCCTAGTTATTGGTGTCCACGATGCATATGCCCACTGAGTTAGAAGGGCTTCAGGAAAAATTTCAAAAAATACTTATGTTACCTTCAGCTGTTCCCCCAAAGCAACCAGCCAAACAAACAAACAAAACCAAGATACGTGTGCCCATCAGTTCTCGTATTATCTGCCTGGAAACTCCTCAACCTATGCTTTCTCTTCTCTTTCATAACTACCTTTGCTGTTTCTGCTATTAATTCTGACACTGAAAGGGTTTGAAGTGTATCTCATTGTGTCAAGTTCCCAAAATCCTTAAATATGGTGCAATGGGATATTTTGATGGTCATCCTTATATTATTACAGTTGCAAAACAGAAAGATCTGCTAAGGCTGTGTTTCTCACCTAAAAATAATTGATATTTCCCCACTCTACATTCTAATGTGAATTAGCAAAAGGGATGCAGAAGCCTTCCAGTGACCTTTCATGAACTTGGCTTCAATTATTCTCGTGCGTCTTTTGCTCACCTTTCTCCATGCAAAGATGCTGGAATCCATTCACCAGTTTACAGACACAAAATTGACCGTGCTTCTTTCTTGTGTTGTTTACACCACTAAACAAGCTGCTTTCCTCAAAAGACAAACAAAAAATTAATGTGTATGTTGCTAGCATATCTTACACAATTATTTTATCTTATTTGATTTCTTTGCATCCAACACATTGAGCTATCAAGGCATAGCAGTAAAAGTAATATGGACTCCCTGGAGGATGTGCTTTTGAACCTCTCATGGAGGTGGGAGGTTTTTTGGGGTAGTCTTTGAATATCGTGAAGAGAGGGATGGCTATTGGCCTTAAATCCCAGAGCTTCAAAAAGAGAAATAAGACCCTGACAAGCTTTATGAGCTGACTTTCAAAGATCAGCAGATGATAAACCACCTTGTTCCCTCAGTCTTACTCAACCTCTCCTACTTCGTATCCATAAAACCAGAACTAAGACCTTCTCACAAAGGCCTGTGACCAAAGGCATGATCATGAAACTGATACAAGACAGATATGAAACATTTCAAGGAGAGGAGGTATCTTGGCCATAAAAGCCTCCACATTTTTACCAGAAATAAATATAGAACTTAAGAAGAAACAGTGGCTCCAAAGGAGTATTTCCACCACCTCTCTCTCAGTTAGTCCTATGATGGTGGCTTTCATGTTGCTAGGATGCTGGAAGAGCTATGCTACCAGTATTTCAAATACCAGCAAGCTCGCTCACCCATGGTGGACAGGTTTCAGCAGATCCTCCAGACTAAAACAGACTAGAAAGAAAGGTCTGGTGATTTACTTATGAAAATTAGTCAATGAAAACCCTATGGATAGTGCTGGAAGTTCAGCCTCCTAGACTGGAAGATAGTACACAATAGCAGCAATAATGAACTCAAGCATACCAATGGTCATGAAGATGGGGTAGAACAAGGCAATGTTTAGTTATGCTGTACATGAGCTCGCCATGAGTCAGAGCCAACTAATGGCGACTAACAACAACAACGAGCATTTAGATAAAGAGATAAATGAGATGCTGCTATACATTGCTAATGATTATAAGGAATGTGGTGACAGCAACCTGCTAGCTTGTTCAACATTGTAAGTCCAACATCCTGAAATGAAAATTATCAGCTGACACTAGAGTCCATTGGAACATGTGCATTCCAGTATTTGGATCCAAAGGAATCAGATCCTTATGTAAAGCTTACCTCCCCCAGGTTCACATTGATTGAAAAATAGCTGTGAACTAGATATGGAAAGTGCTGGAAATAAAAAAACCTTACGTGCAGGATCCCAGCAGAATAGTAGCATGAATAAAAAATACCCTTATCTCACTCCCCTCCAAAAGTCAACTTCAGCTAGTGCCTCCAATGGGGAAATCTAATTGGAAGCCAGAAGGTGAGGACTTCTGACTCTCAGGAGGCAGTTCAAGCGGAGAGATACAGAGAGTGGATCTAGAGAGCACGTAGGTAGAGCAGTTTTTACAATAAAACTTTACCCTTCTACACCTTGCAAAAGTGAAATTACATTAAAAAGTCTGAAAAGAACCTCTTCAGAGCTATTGATAGTGCTTCTTTATTAGGAGTGAAATTGAATAGAGAGAAGAGAGGACTTAATGCACATTTTAGGTGATGGAGGAGTGAGACAGGGGGATAAAGAGGAGGTGGGAGAAGAGGATTACAGTGATTTTTTATTTCTTCTAGAGAATTTCTATGTTTACCAAATTCTCCTTATAAATAAGCATTATGTTTGAAATCATAAAAGCTGAGATTTAATAAAATGTTAAAATTGTGTCTAAATAGACATTTTATAAATTTAAATGTAGTAGAATAAACCGTCACTACATTTATCATTTGGGAAATTCAGTGTTTTATTTTATTTTAAACCAGGCCATTAAAAAACCAAACATACATAAATAATTCACAACATACATTCCATTCATAGATCAAAAAATATTAAGAGAAAACAAAGGGAAATCACTTAAAGTTCTTCCTATATGCTAAGAAATTTGTTAAATGCTATTACATAAACGATCTTAGCATATAAATGACTACTAGGAGGTAAGTATTTACATTCTCCATTTTATAATAAAAAAATTGAGCATAAAAAGTGGAAATAATTTGATAATGTACTAAGTGAAAGAGAATTCCCTAGTAAAGTTCTATCTAACATATATTTTTGAGCACTTACTATTTACCAAGTATGATTCTAAACAAGGAATAAACATTCCAAGAAGTCAAGACCACACACAATGGTTTTGATTCATTGTGTGCATTTTTACATTAATAAGCAAAATATTTGCAATGTAGTAGTTCATAAAGAAATGTAGGAGTCAAGTACCAGGACATTTTCACTGGACATGGATAGATTTGGGGGGAAAACAACATTTTGTGAAATCACGTCACTAAAATGAGTAACTGACAGATTGTTTTGAAAATTAGATGCAAGAACTGTGTTTGTAGGAGCTCCTTATTTACTAATCACTATGAAATAAAGACATTCGAAAAATGTATGGCACTTCCTCACAACTTTTTTGTATAGTCATCTTACAGATCATTGTGTGAAAAAAGACAAATGAAAGAGTTTCATCCTAAGTTTACATTGTTTCAATATTTTAATATCTATAAAACCTTTCATTTTGCTTTGAGTGTTCATAGACACCATAGAATTGAGTCCATTTTAGAGAATATCATTTGCTGTGAATCTTAACCTAAGGTCTGAGGACCATTAGACTATTTAAGAATGAGTTTAGGAAAACCATGAATACTTTAAAATGAAACACGAAAAATGTGTGTCCATGCATGTGTTTGTAGGTAAGGTTGTGTGTTCATTCATAAGATTATACGAGTTTTCCTTAGGAGTTGATCCATAGCTTTTACAAGGTACTCAAATGGTTATAATATGCAAAAAATATTAAAACAGAATTAGCTCTGAATTTTGGGAATGTCAGTTAAAAACAAATCACTGATTTTCCTACATATTATGTTAAAGTGTTGAGAAACAAAAATAGAATAAATTATAGCAATACTTCATGGACCCAAGAGTCATTAAATATCATTAGATTACTGACAGCTTGGAGGTAGAGCAATCTAGGCTGAATCTGGAACCAAATCAACAGTATGATTCACGTCAGGTTTTTGCGTCCCGCTGGGTATACTACCAATAAGTGTGCTGTTATTCATATCTAATATGCTATGTGCCTTTCAAATAGGAGGTCACAGGATAGAATTGGATTTTTAAATCAGTTCATGGTGTACTTTTTCCATATACAATTTTTAAATTTTATGTAGTCAAATGTAACAAAAAACTGTTCTTATACATTCTGGTGCTTTCCCTTTTCTTATAACATAAAAAATGTCATTTTTTTCAAAGCTTTCCAATTTTTTGTGTGTCTATAGCTCTTTAACTGGCATTTATTTTAGTGTATAACATGTAGGAACCTGTATTACTGAATGATTCTGCAATCCATGATCCCACCATACAGAATCATATCAGGAGAATGTTTTCAATGTTCCCTGTGGTGTAGTTTTACTCTGCTTTGACAGCTTTTTTTTGGGGGGGGGAGGGGTGGTGAAGGAAGCGTTATCCTGCCCACACCAAATAATTGGTACAATTGTCTCTTTTCAAAGAACCATGGATAGAAAAAAAAATGTACCCCATTTATTTGCACAGGATTGATTTTTGCAAAGTATGTGTTGTGTTATTTTAACTATTTTTATTTGGTCAATAATTGCATAGCTTTATTGCTATCATTTCAGAAAAAAGGACAAGGATTTACTTATCATTCCCTCCCATTATCTCACTTTGTAACAAAATTTCAGCATATCCTTTTTTTTTCTTCCAAATGCAAGAACTCTGTTTTCTAAATAAAACAATTATTGTTCTCAGATTTGTTTCAGTTAAGTCCTTAAGAAATGTAACTGAAATATTCATGTTTCTCTTAAACTGGTTAATTTAAAAACACACACACACACACACAGATGCTCTGAAGTTATTTTGAGGAGAATAAAGAATATTGTAGAATAATGTAGAATACTGAAACTAGGATAGTCTTTGTCGTCCAGTAAAACGACAGGTTACATTCTACCTAGACCTACAATTTCTTATGTGTGAATTACTTCGTGAATGATTTCTCAAGTGAATTTACTCTCTTATTAAATGAGAGAAGCAGAACCTTGCTTGATTCTTCAGCTGTTCTCCGTCTGATCCCATGTGTCAGTCTAGATGATGTTAATTTGAATATCAGCACACATTTAAAAAAAAATGTATCTGCAGCTAATTTGGGAATTTGCTGCCCATAGCGGCTGAAATTCCACTTCAGAAGACACATCAGTGCTTTTTAATTTGAGATGCAATTCAGCATGCAAACCATAAAACCTCCTCCTTCTCCAAACAATTCCCACTTCTTTCAGGAGCCGACAATTGTTCACAGATTCTGAGTATGTAACTGGGAGATTATGACTACGGTTACAACAGGGAAAGGAGAGTGGGTGTTTGCACAGCTAGAGCGAGCCTGTCATGCTTTTCTCTCCCAGTGTGAAGGAGCTGCATAAAGAAGTAAAGTTTCCAGCTGTTCTAGTTCCTCAGGACGTCAATTAAGCCATGTATTTCTGAAATCTGTTTCTGTTCCTCAATGATGTGCATTTTTCGGATACGCTTTCATTGCCCTCTAAATCACATCCCAATTATGCTGAGGAGGATGGTGAAAGCATGAAATCTAATCTTAAGCCTGCTTGTTGCTTAAAAATAAATGACTCTCACACCATTTATACTGATATTTCTGTAAATAATTGTACTAATTTAATATTGTTCTGGCCCTTCCATTTTGGCAATGACACTTGTCATATTTCTTAAGTGGCATCAAATTCAAATTTCCTAATATGTATTGTACCTAGATAAAAGGCTTCAATAACACATTTATAACCTATAATATGAAGGGAAAATCAAATATTAAAATGGTAATTAATTCTAGACTTCAAATCTCATGAAATTGTAATTGCATATTAATAACTGCAAATGGCTTTGAGTCAGGTGGCTTTGAGTCTGATGAAGGAATTTAATTTTTATGATGGAGAAATATTGTTTCCAGAAATAACGTTCTTTTTCACTGGGGTCAAACTAGCATATATTACCTTAATAGTCATGTAATTTAATCTGTTGTTCTAGGCAAATCCAATAGTTACGGCAGAGCTCATACCTTCAAATAAAGGTTGAATATGAGGTCTCAGAAGAACCTGGGAGATTATAATTCCAAAAAGGATTCCTCTAACAGTAGATATATCTTGCATAAAATAAAAGTGGGAAAAAAATTGCCTAACTTTTATCTACAGCCACAATCTGATTTCACTCTTGCAGTGACTTATTAAATTTCATGGAAAGCTTCTAAGTTTCCTTCAGTTAAAGAGAGAAAGGGATGAGAGAGAGAGGGAGAGGGGAGCTTTTTGGTCAAGTAAATCAGGAAACATGATTTAAACCAGCTGAAATAGTTCAAAGATTGAGGGATCAGGTCAAAAGAGTGAAGTTACAATAATGATGGCTTGTTTCTAACTTACTGAAGTTATGTCCTATGTGTCTCTTCAGTGGAGGCCAGTACACTCTATTCCGGCACACGTTAAAATCTTCCCTTGGCCCCTGATTGACTTCACAACTAGAAAGGCAGGCAACAATTATCCCTGGTTCCAGAACTTAACATTTTCATTTTAATTAATGCTTACTTTCATGCAACCCTGACACAGATTATCAGATCAAATAACTGAACCCTTGCTGTTTGTTATTAAGCTCTACCTTCAACGACATTGTTGTCGCTGTGTGCCATGGAGTCAATTCCAACTCGTAGTAACCCTATAGGACATAGTAGCATTGCTGTAATCTTTATAGGAAGGAACCCTGGAGGCACAATGGTTAAACACTTGACTGTTAACCAAAAGGTCAGTGGTTCAAACCCACCAAAGGCTCTGTGAGAGGAAAGAGCGGGTGATCTGCTCCCATAAAGATTACAGCCTAGGAAACCCTATGGGGCAGTTGTACTCTGTCCTATAGGGTCACTATGAGTTGGAATCGACTCCATGGCACACCACAACAACAATCTTTTTGGGAGCACTCTATGACTCCTTATCATAAACCGTGTGACTTCAGGCAAATCTCAACTTCTCTGAATTTTAAATTTACCATCAGTATAATAAAGATATTATTAGCTGTACTCATTTAAGGAACAAATTAATTCAGATGAAAATACTCTTTTAAAAATGTAGTCTATTGAAATAAATGATGGACATTTCTATGACTTTCAAAGAGGTCATATGTATTCCTCACTCATTTACTCAAAAAATTGTTGATTACTTGCTATGGGCCACGCTCTGATTTAGTTGGTATGGTTACTGGAGTAAACAAAAAAGATTAACAGCCCTATGATCATGAAACGTATCTTCTAACCTAGAAGGCAGAGTGACATGACAAATAAGTAAAGATGATTTCAGGGAACAGTGTCCTATGAAAAAAGAAAACAAGAGAATGAGAAGAGACCACATCTATACAGTATATAACTTGTACTTTGAGGTTCGTAGAACTCGAGTCTGTGGTTTGATGTCTTTCTTACATTTTGAAAAACTATTTTCCACTGTCTCTTCAAATGTTGATTCTGCTCTATTTTCTCTCTTTTCTTTTCTGGGATTCCGATTATGGCATGTGCCTTATATTTCTCTTTGTTTTGTTTTCTATATTTTTCATCCTTTATATTCTTAGTGCTTGATGTAGATATTTTCTACTTACTCTATTTCAGTTTCTTAATCTTTTCTACTGCTGTAAATATTTATCATTAAATTCATATATTGATTCTTCATATATTCCATTTCTAGAGGTTCCACTTAACTCTTTTTCATAGATTTCAAGATTACATATATAGCTTCCATCTCTTCATCAATTTTGTTGAACATATTAATTATAATTATTTTAAAGTCATTTTATTATAAATATTTTTATCACTTATGTATCTGATTCTATTTCTCATTATATATTCTTGGTTCGTGAAAAAATAATCCTATATCCTGGTATGTCTGGAAATATTTTACTGAATGATAGACAGTATGTTTTTTAAAATATAGAGACTGGATAATGTTCCCTTCCTCTAGACAAGATTTAATTTTATTCCTTCTGGTAAGCAGTAGATTATGAGCAGACATCTTGGCCTATGCGATGCCGTTACTCCTACAGCATAATTTTTCTGGTGTCTCAGTGAAAGTCACAAGTATTTAATAGAGACCCTCCCTTGACAACTGAGATGCTCCAGCAAATGGATGCAGCACTGTAAGTGCTCACTTGTCTATGCCAAGAAATTTGAAAGACAGCTACCAGGCCAACTGACTGGATGAGATCCATATTTATGCCTATTCCAAAGAAAGGTGATCCAAATGAATGCAGAAATTATCGAATGGTATCATTAACATCACATGCAAGTAAAATTTTGCTGAAGATCATTCAAAAGCAGCTGCAGTAGTACATCAACAGGGAACTGCCAGAAATTCAAGCAGAATTCAGAAGAGGACATGGAACCAGGGATATCATGGCTGATGTCAAATGGATCTTGGCTGAAAATAGAGAATACCATAAAAATGTTTACCTGTGTTTTATTGACTATGCAAAGGCATTCAACTGTGTGGATCATAAACAAGTTATGGATAACACTGTGAAGAATGGGAATTCCAGGACACTTAGTTGTGCTCATGAGGAACCGGTATAGATCAAGAGGCACTCCTTCGAACAGAACAAGGGGATACTGCATGGCTTAAAGTCAGGAAAAGTGTGTGTCAGGGTTGTATCCTTTCACCATACTTATTCAATCCGTATGCTGAACAAATAATCCGAGAAGCTGGACTATATGAAGAGTCAGGATTGAGGGAAGGCTCATTAACAACCTTTGATATGCAGATGACACAACCTTCCTTGCTGAAAGTGAGGGGGACTTGAAGCACTTACTGATGAAGATCAAAGACCGCAGCCCTCAGTGCGGGTTACACCTGAACATAAAGGAAACAAAAATCCTCACAACTGGACCAATAAGCAACATCATGATTGTCATGGATTGAGTTGTGTCCCCCAAAAATATCTGTCAGTGTGGCTGGGTCATGATTCCCAGTGTCGTATGATTGTGTAATCTGATGTGATTTCCTTATGTGTTGTAAACTCTACCACTATGATGAGGTTATATGTGATCTCCTTATGTGTTGTAAATTCTATCAATGTGATGAAGTTATACTGACGAGGTTTACGAGATTAGATAGTGTCTTAATGCAGTCTCTTTTGAGATATAAAAGAGAGAAGCAAGTAGCGACACATGGGAATGTCACACCACCAAGAAAGCAGTGCTGGGAGCAGAGCGCATCTTTTGGACCAGAGGTTCCTGCGATGAGATGCTCCCAGACCAAGGGAAGACTGATGTATCACAAGGACCTTCCTCCAAAGCAGACAGAGAGAGAGAGCCTTCTCCTGGAGCTGATGCCCTGAATTTGGACCTGTAGCCTACAGGACCGTGCGAGAATAAACTTCTCTTTGTTAAAGCCATCCACTTGTGGTATTTCTGTTATAGCAGCACTAGGTGACTAAGACAATGATAAATAGAGAAATGATTGAAATTGCCAAGGATTTCATTTTACTTGGATCCACAATTAACACCCATGGAAACAGCAGTCAAGAAATCAAAAGATGCATTGCATTGGGCAAATTGGCTGCAAAAGACCACTTTACATTGTTAAAATGCAAAAATATCACCTTGAAGACTAAGGTGCACCTGGCCCAAGCCATGGCATTTTCAATTGCCTCATATACATGTGAAAGCTGGATAATGAATAAGGAATACCAATCAAGAATTGATACCTTTGAATTGTGGTGTTGGGGAAAAATATTGAATATACCACGGACTGCCAAAAGAACTAACAAATCTGTCTTGGAAGAAGTACAACCGGGGTGCTCCTTAAAAGCAAGGATGGTGAGACTACATCTCACATACTTTGGACATGTTATCAGGAGAGATCAATCCCTGGAGAAGGACATCATGCTTGGTAAAGTAGAGGAAGACACTCAATGAGATGGATTGACACAGTGGCTGCAACAATGGGCTCAAACATAACAACGATTGTGAGGATGGCACAGGACAAGGCAGTGTTTTGTTCTGTTGTACATAGGGTCGCTATGAGTTGGAACCAATTTGACAGCACCTAACAACAACATCTACAATAAGGGAAAGGGTGAAAACAAGCAGACAAGGTAGAGGAGTACTGCAGTATACAGACATTGCATTATAGTATGTCAGACTAGGAAGACAGCAGAAGAGTTCAAGAAAATTTGAGGGATGTTGGGGAAGGAAGAGGGTGTCATGGATTGAACTGTGTCCCCAAAAAATATCTGTCAACTTGGCTGGGTCATGATTCCCAGTATTGTACAATTGTGTACCATTTTGTAATCTGATGTGATTTCCTTATGTGTTGTAAATTCAATCACTATGATCTAACAAGCTGGATTAGTGGCAGTTATACTGATAAGGTATACAAGATTGGATAGTGTCTTAAGCACATCTCTTTCGAGATATGAAAGAGAGAAGTGAGCAGAGAAACGAGGGAACCTCATACCACCAAGAAAGCAGCGCCAGGAGCAGAGCGTGTCCTTTGGACCTGAGGTTCCTTCGCAGAGAAGTTCCCAGACCAAAGGAAGATTGATGACACAGACCTTCCTCCAGAGCTGATGGAGAAAGAGTTCCCCTGGAGGTGATGCCCTGAATTTGGACTTGTAGCCTACTGGACTGTGAGAGAATAAACTTCTCTTTGTTAAAGCCATCCACTTGTGGTATTTCTGTTATAGCAGCACTAGATGACTAAGACAGATGGTATGTAAGTGTTGTAGGGGAAAGAGACTCAAGACTTAAATTTAATTAAAAGAGACTTTTATTAAGCCAAGACAAAGACAGTCACTGCAGTGAGGGACCCACTAGTGTGCACCAGCCACAAGAGACTAGCAGAATCCACTGAATCACAATCAGGGGGTTTCTAATGTATTGTTACAGAAAGAAGTAACGATACATTATTGTCAAAGGCAGGATAACAAAGTGGGACCTTTATAATGATTGGTTTACAGAGCTTTGTTGACCAGTTACCTACTTAGAGACATTACACTGATTGGTGGCTTACAAGTTTTATTTTACGATTTCTTGGGAACAAACTGTAGAGACGAGCTGTTTGGGTTAAGGCTCCTTTGGGGACAAGTTAACAAAATTCTGATTGGTAATTGGTGAAGTACGATAGTTTCTTCTTAGTGATATGGGTGCTTTGTTGGTTAGTTGCCACTTGGTTACCATAAAGAGTTCACAGATAGTCACAGTTACATAAAAGCCCCTTTGAAATAAACTGGCAACACTAAGTTATGGCTAGGATAGAAGGAAAAAACCACATTTTCTCAACAGGCAGAACTGGTTGCACTGGTTTTCTTACACAGAAAGGATTTCAAACCTGAACCCTACCTCAGTTTCATTTACTGTGGTCAAACACTTCTTTTTGTAGTTTTTAGGTTCTCGATATCATGAGGAAATAATATTAATGCAAAGTAATCCTTATTATTTTACTTTCTTGTTTGCTTGTTTTTTGGGGAGTGTCATGGATTGAATTGTGTCCTCAAAAAATGTGTGTAGCAGCTTGACTAGGTCATGATTCCCAGTATTATATGATTGTGTAATCTAATGTGATTTCCTTATGTGTTGTAAACTCTATCACTATGATGAGGTTAAATGTGATCTCCTTATGTGTTGTAAATTCTATCACTGTGATGAGGTTATGCTGATGAGGTTTACAAGATCAGATAGTGTCTTAATCCAATCTCTTTTGAGATATGAAAGACAGAAGTGAGCAGAGACGCATGGGAACCTCGTACCACCAAGAAAGCAGTACCGGGAGCAGAGCGCATCGTTTGGACCTGAGGTTCCTTCACAGAGAAGCTCCCAGACCAAAGAAAGATTGACGACATGGACCTTCCTCCAGAGCCGACAGAGAAAGCATTTTCCTGGAGCTGACACCCTGACTTTGGACTTGTAGCCTACTGGACTGTGAGAGAATAAACTTCTCTTTGTTAAAGCCATCCACTTGTGGTATTTCTGTTACAGCAGCACTAGATGACTAAGACAGGGGGATAAGTTGTTTTTTTTTTTATTCTTGAAAATTGAGAAGTTGGTGGTAGCGATTACCGAGACAGAAACGAATGGAAGAGTAAACCATTTGAAGAACAAAATTAAGCCCTGTTTTGGCCATGTCAAATTTGAGATGCCTGTTATTTTGTTCAGTGGACATGCAGATGCTTGAATCTCAGGCCCAGTGAACAGATCAGAGCTAATAATAAAATTTTGTGAGTCATCAGTGCATAGAAGATATATAAAAGATTAGATGATATCCCCTGAAGATTTAGGTGTAGGTATAGGAAAAGACGGAGCCTATGGATGAGGCCAGCTGTACTCCAACACTTAGAGGTCAGCCCAAGAGGGGCAAAAAAAAAACCAAAAAACAAAAAAGCTTATAATTCTAAGGAGAAGCAGCTAGTGATATAGAAAGAAATCCTGGTGAGAGGTCATATGCAGAAAATTATTTGAGAAGGAGAAATTGTTTCGCGGAAGAGACTGAATGGTGCTGAGAGATGGAGTAATATGAGGATAAGCCAAAAAACCAAACTTGTTGCTGTCTAGTCGATTCTGACTCATAGTGACCCTACAGGACAGAGCAGAGCTGCCCCCATAGAGTTTCCAAGGCTATAAATCTTTATGGAAGCAGACTGCCACCTCTTTCTCCCGTGGAGGGGCTGGTGGGTTAGAACAGATGACCTTTTGGTTATCAGCTGAGCGCTTATACTCTGCCACCAGGGCCCCTTCAAATATGCATATGTGTCAGGAGCACCAATAATAACTCAATGATTTATACATACTGCAGTATTTATGAGTAGAATATCAGGATATCTTTAATTTCTTCAAAATATCTTAGCAAAAACAAGAAGTTAAAATTTGTTAAAGAAAAAAAAAGAGTGCCCATAGAGGAAACTATTTACATATGCAGATAATTCTACATTGTGTATGCATGCATGTGTGTGTGTGTGTGTATGTATATAAATATGTATACACATATATACATATACATGTATTGGAAATACATGTATGTGTATATTTAAAGAGAAAAGTCCATTTATAATATAAACAAAGATAATAATTTCCAATTTTTTAAGTCTCATTTCGTGTTCCTAGTAGTCTTTTAAACCATTATTTATAGATATATGTTATATTTCATAGTAAATTTATGCTGATCATATTATCCTTTAGTTTCATTTTACCTTTTTTATATATGTATGTCAGGAGCACCTATATATATATATATATATATATATATATATATATATATATATTTTCAAATACATATTATAGCAAATTGGTGGTGATGGAAACCTAGCTGGCTGAAGTAAATTACAGAATGGACTATTTTTGAATACTATGATTATACTGCACTTTATTTTTTCTATTAATGGTGGTAATTTTTAAATAAAAATATTTAAAATATTATTTTTGTAAATCTAGAGAACTCAAAACATGATATAAAGCCAGCTTCTTTTAATTTATTAGAAGTTGTGCAATAATTCTTTGTTCTAAAGAAGATGCTCCAAGAAACCTATTCAGTCCTATCTATATTTGGTGTGTGTGCATGTACATACATGACAGTAAATGTTGTTTTCAAAGACCGCTCATGAGAATTCATATATGCTATGCTTAAAAGAGATGGTGTTTCTGAACGGGGATATTTGTATATCAAAAGGGGGGAGCCAGATATTGCTTTTGAAGCATGCATTATGATTGAGTGGACAGATCATATACTTGAAACAGACGATTTTGATTAGATTCTGATTCCTCCATGTACCAGTCATGTGATCTTTAACTAGTCATTAAAACATTCTATTTTTTTTTTTTTAAATTATCTCTAAGAAATGTTGCTTGTGTAAAATAATTGTTTTAAGGATAAAATAAACTGTATACAAGAAAAATCTTTGGAAAGTCTTCATTCATTCAGTAATATTCCTGAGTTTCCACTATGTGCTCAGTCCTGTGTTAGTGCTGCTATAGAGTTATGATGCAAGACACCGTAACTTCTACTACATGCACATCAGTAGAGCCACAGACATAGGGAACTTTGTCTCTCACGGATGTCATTAGAATTTCTTAAGTCTACAAAGGCATGAAGGTATATCTAACAAATGGGGTTCGCAATATAATAGCTTATAGATTGTAGCCTCTGAAAGCAATGTGTCCACTATGAGATCATTTCCGACCCATTCAGATCCACAAAGAGGTGCCCAATGAGCTCTTTGTTGTTGTTGTTGTTAGGTGGCATCAAGTCGGTTCCATCTCATAGCAAGCCTATGTACAACAGAATGATACACTGTCTGGTCCTGTGCCATCCTCACAATCATTGTTATGCTTGAGCCCATTACTGAATCCACTGTATCAATCCATCTTGTTGAGGGTCTTCCTCTTTTTCACTGACACTCTACCCTACCAAGCGTGATGGCCTTCTCCAGGGACTGGTCCCTCCTGTTAACATGCCCAAAGCGTGTAAGGTGAAGTCTCACCATCCTTGCTTCTAATGAGCATTCAGCTGTACTTTGTCAAAGACAGATGTGTTTGTTCTTCTGGCAGTCCATGATGTAATCAACATTCTTTGACAACACCATAATTCAGAGGCATCAGTGCTCCTTCAGTCTTCCTTATTCATTGCACACATTTCACATACATATGATGCTATTGAAAACACCAGGGCTTGGGTCAGGTGCACCTTAGTCCTTAAAGTGACGTCTTTGCTTCTTAACAATTTAAAGAAGATTTTTGCAGCATATTTGCCCAATGCAATGCATCATTTCATTCCTTGACTGCTGCTTCCATGGATGTTGATTGTGGGTCCAAGTAAAATGAAATCCTTGACCACTTCAATCTTTTTTCCGTTTATCATGATGTTGCTTATTGGTCCATTTGTGAGGATTTTGGTTTTCTTTATGCAGCGGTGTAATCCATACTGAAGTAGTGGTCTTTGATCTTCATCAGTAAGTGCTTCAAGTCCTCTTCACTTGTGTCATCTGCATATCGCAGGTTGTTAATGAGTCTTCCTCCAATGCTGATGCCCTGTTCTTCTTCACATAGTCCAGCTTCTCTGATTATTTACTCAGCATACAGACTGAATAAGTATGATGAAAGGATACAACCCTGATGCACACCTTTCCTGACTTTTAACCACACAACATCCCCTTGTTCTGTTTGAACAACTGCCTCTCGATCTATGTACAGGTCCCTCATGAGTACAATTAAGTGTTCTGGAATTCCCATTCTTCCCAATGTTATCCATAAATTGTTATGATCCACACAGTCTAATGCTTTGGCATAGTCAATATAACACAGGTAAACGTCTTTCTGGTATTCTCTGCTTTCGGCCAGGACCCATGTGACATCAGCAATGATATTCCTTGTTCCAAGACCTCTTCCGAATCTGGCTTGAATCTCTGGCAGTTCCCCGTCGATATACTGCTGCAACGGCTTTGAATGATCTTTAGTAAAATTTTACTTGTGTGTTATATTAATGATATTGTTCGATAATTTCCCCATTCTGTTGAATCACTTTTCTTCGGAATGGTTACAAACATGGATCTCTTCCAGTTGGTTGGCCAGGCAGCCATCTTCCAAATTTCTTGGCATAGATGAGTGGGCACCTCCAGTGCTGCATCTGTTTGCATCTCAATTGGTATTCCTTCAATTTCTGGAGGCTTGTTTTTTGCCAATGCCTTCAGTGTAGCTTTGACCTCTTCCTTCAGTACCATCTGTTCTTGGTGATATGCTACCTCCAAAAATGGCTGAACATCAAACAACTTCCTTTGGTACAATAACTTTGTGTATTTCTTCAATCTTCTTTTGCTGCATCTGCATCATTAATATTTTCTCCATAGAATCCTTCAATATTGCAACTTGAGGTTTGATTTTCTCTTCAGTTATTTCAGCTTGAGAAATGACGAGTGTTTTCTTCCCTTTTGATTTTCTATCTCCAGGTTTTTGCACACTTCATTATAATACTTTACTTTGTCTTCTCAAGCCGCCCTTTGAGATCTTGTGTTCAGCTCTTTTACTTCATAATTTCTTCCTTTAGCTTTAGCTCCTCTACATTCAAGAGCAACTTTCAGAGTCTCTTCTGACATTGATTTTGGTCTTTTATTTTTCTTGTCTTTTTAATGACCTCTTGTTTTCTTCATGTATATTGTCTTTGATGTCATTTCGCAACTTGTCTGGTCTTCGGTCATCAATGTTCAATTGGTCAAATCTGTTCCTGAGATGGTCTCTAAATTCAGGTGGGATGTACTCAAGGTCATACTTTGGCTCTCATGGACTTTTTCTAATTTTCTTCAACTTCAACTTGAACTTTCATAGGAACAAATGATAATCTGTTCCACAGTAGGACCCTGGTCTTGTTCTGACTGATGCTATTGAGCTTTTCTATCATCTCTTTCCACAGATGTAGTCGATTCGATTCCTGTGCATTCCAGTTGTCAAGGTCCACACGTATAGTTGCCATTTATGTTGTTGAAAACAGGTTTTTACAGTGAAGAATTTTTTGGTCTTGCAAAATTCCAGCGTGCGATCTTTGGCATCATTTCTATCACCAAGGCCATATTTTCCAGCTACCAATCCTTCTTCTTTGTTTCCAACTTTGGAGTTCCAATAGCCAGTAATTATCAATGCATCTTGATTGCATGTTTGATCAATTTAAGAATGCAGAAGTTGGTAAAAATCTTCAATTTCTTCATCTTTGGCCTTAGTGGTTAGTGTGTAAATTTGAATAATAGTAATGTTAACTGGTCTTCTTTGTAGGCATATGGAAATTCTCTTATCACTGACAGAGTTGTGCTTAAGGATAGATCTTGAAATGTTCTTTTTGACAATGAATGCAACATCATTCTTTTTCAATATATCATTCCCAGCATAGTAGACCATATGATTGTCTGATTCAAAATGACCAATACCAGATAATTTCAGCTGACTAATATCTAGGATATTGATCTTTATGCATTCTGTAAGCTTTTCATACTGTGGTGGCTTGCGTGTTGCTGTGATACTGGAAGCTCTGCCACCAGTATTTCAAATACAAGCAGGGTCACCCTTGGACAAGTTTCAGTGGAGCTTCCAGGCTAAGACAGACTAGGAAGGAGGCCTTGCATCTACTTCTGAAAAAACTGGCCGGTGAAAACCTCATGAATAGCAGGAGAACATTGTCTGATATATGCCAGAAGATGAGCCCCTCAGGTTGGAAGGCACTCAAAATATGATGGAGGAAGACCTGCCTCCTCAAAGTAGAGTCCACCTTAATAAAATGAATTCAAGCTTTTGGGATCATTTGCTGGTGTGTCATGACTCAAAATGAGAGGAAACAGCTGCAAACATCCATTACTAATGGAACGTGGAATGTACGTAGTATGACTCTAGGAAAAGTGGTCATCAAATGGAAAAGGAGCTCTTTAGTACCCATTAAAGTCCTTCTGTTAGTTTCATTGCACAATCTATCCCACCTTTACTTTCCAGCTCCCTGGTAGCTGCACTGTCCGCATACCCCAGCTCATAGCTGCTGGGACTACCTTTCACTGATGCTAAAGGGGAATTTCTAGATTTTCCCAACTACCACCACCTGAAGTGAGGGAGCAGACCTTCACCATCCAGTTTTTGAGGCCATCATACAAGGTAATTTGGTGCTCCTCATTCTCTAGAACATCTCATGTGGAATGGTAACTTTTTTTTATTTGATCTTTCCAATTTAAATATGTCTGGGTCAAGCACACATGTGAATCACACTGCTAAGTGCAACCATCAAAATAGCCTATTTCCTGCAGTACTCTCACTCACATTCCCTAACCTGCACTTCTTGACAGGGACGTGTTTCTACTTTTTTGACACATGATTAAAAAATAGCTATTGTTCTCAAATTTTTTGAAGAATTTAACTTCGAGGACCAGCTATTAACCCCAAATCAACCTTATTGCCTCTTCCAGTGATGAATTTTATCTACTCTCCTATAAACAAAATTCTTGCTAGTCAATCTTGCAGATCCTCCTGTGCAAGAATGACAGCTGCAAACTCCAAGTGTCTGAATATGTAGTGGACAACATAGTTTAGGAACTAATCTACATCACTACATTATAAGATATTTTTCCCTGAAACATAATATCAAACTTTGTATCTGTCCATATAACATCCTTAGAAATTACTGTTTCTAGAAAGAGAAGAAATTGAATAAACTGTCACTTTTAAAACAAACATAACTCAAAAGTAAACCTAACAATAGCATCTGGTGATATTTTATGGTGTTATGTATGAAGCAAATCCTCTTGAATCTGAAAGTCCAAGAAAGTTAAGACAGCAGGGAAGAAATGGAACAAAAGCCTTAAGAACAAGAAATAACAAGCACCCAGGGTAGTTCCTAACCCAAGTCTTAATAACATACGAAAAAGTTGAAAAGAAGAAGAAGAAAAAGAAAATAATACAAAATATCTAATAGTTACATGTAACAACATCATGTTAGAGTTTTGTTATAAAAGACAAAGAAAACTATTTGTATTACTTTTCTTAATAAATTAGATAAATCATACTTACTTCCACATTATATAAAATCTTACTAGAGGCCAAAACATTATAATAGTAAGTAATTGATAGCTAAATCCTATCAATTGATTACTATATGTTGTTCAGTGCTTTACTTGCATACCACCTTTAATCCTCCCCACAAGCGTCTCAAACAGGCATGATTACGGTTGTCATTTCCTTTGTTGGAAAGGAAAAGCTGAAGCCCCATGATTGTAACTAATTTTCAAATGTCACAGCAGTGGAGTTAAGATGAGAATCCAAAGAGTTTAACTTCGAATTCTGGATTCCAACCACTCTACCCTACTTAAAAGAAAAAATGTCATCAAATTCCCTCTGATTCATGGTGACCCCATGTGTGTCAGAACAGAACTGTGAGTCATAAGGTTTTTAATGGCTGATGTTTCAGAAGTAGGTCCCCAGGGCTTTCTTCTGAGATATCTCTGGATGGACTTGAACTTCGAACCTTTCAGTCGGTAGTTCAGTGCATTTATCTTGTGCACCACACAGGGTATCTTACTAAGCATACCAAAAAAAAAAAAAAAAAATGAAGAGTTAAGAACACATCTGATCTTGCATCATAGCTCTCTACTATCAATTGACCATAATACCAATACTATGCCTACCTGGTACATCTCTCCACCTTCTCTATACCTCATCCTACCACCAACATCTTCTCTCTACGAATGACTATATACAAGCCTTGAGATGAAGCTAAGCAGAGTAAAACAAAACACACACACAAACAAACAAACAAACAAAAAAAACTCAACAAAGAAACAATCTTATATTTAAATCTAATTAAAGGAGCAATATTTTGAAATCTGTAAGTCTAAGCATGATTAATAGGAGCCCTGGCAGTGCAGTGGTTAAGCACTCTTCTCCTAACTGAAAGTTTGGCAATTTGAACCCACCCAGCAATTCTATGGAAAAAAGACCTGGTTTTCTGCTCCTGTAAAGACTACAGCCTAGAACACCCTATGGGGGCATTTCTACTCTGTCACTTGGGGTCACTATGAGTTGAAAATCTTCTGGACGGCACCCAACAACAAGCATGAATGACGTAATGACATATATAGCTAGTGGTCCATATAGTCTCCTTTTTTGTTTCTTCTTGATTAACAGGAGACAAACTTTTTGGAGTGGAAACTTGCCTAGATTAAAAAAAAAAAAAAAGTACTTCTCTAGATTTTCTTGCAGATATGTGTGGTCATAAGACTCATTGATGGCTAGTGCATGGTATACTGAGTTTTTTGTGTTGGGCTTAAAAAAACCCTTTAAAAGGGAGTCGGTCTCAGCTCATACTCTCCTTTGTCCTTTGCACTTCTTCTCATCCTTATATATCCTTCAGCTGCCATTCAGGCACTGGAATGCCTACTTTTGGGCTTGCTGTTATTTGAAAGAAAATGAATCTCAATCTTAGTCTGGTCACTGCTATTGGTGAAGCTGCACCTAATCTCTAACTCATACACAGTACCTCTCTAAAAATTCAGGAAGTTTAAAGTTGCATCATAATTTGCTATGGCTTCAAGTTCAATTCTCTAAGTCATATAAATACAGACAGAGAAAAGAGAGAGAGAGACAGAACAGAGAGAGAAGGGAAACAAGAAAAAAATAGAATACAGTTATTGCTCTAAAGACAGAAAATCAATTCCCCCTAGCAAAGAAAAAAAAAAAATAGATTGTGGGGTGGAGGAAATGAGGTTGTGTTTAGCAAAATCAACAGTCTATTAAAGTTAATTTTTTAAATTTAATTCCTAAGAAAACTAAGCAACTCCTTTGTTGCTGTTGTTTTGCATTTTAAATAGAGAAAAGGGAGAATTATTGGCCATGTACCTTAAAACAATTTCAAGGATAATTTTTTTTAAATGTAGGATATCATTTAGTTAACTTTAGTATACCTATTGTTTACATATGCCTATCTAATAAAAGTGCAGAGAATCTTATGTAGGAAAAATACTAGCACCCTACTATTAGTCAGAGTGGTAATACAGAAAAGCAATACCATACCTAATTAAATTAGCTAAATGTTTCTGTCTAGATTTATCTAACTGTTGTAATTTAATCAGAGCTAAATGAGATCATCGTTTAATTAAAATTGAGATTAATTAATTGCTCCAATTGTTGTTTCTGTGAAACATGCAGTTTCTTAACAAAGCCACTTTGATGAAGTAAAGAGATCACTTAGAACATTGCCTTAGGACCACTGCTGTGAATTAGGGTCATGCACAATATAATCATCTTTTTACTTTGAATTAACATACAACATTGAAGGGAAAGTATTTACTTTGTCTTGGATCTGCCTTAGTTTCTTAGTGTTGCTGTAATAGAAACGCCTTAAGTGGTTGGATTTAATGAACAAAAATTTAGTTTCTCACAGTTAGGAGGCTGTTCTTGTGTGCCATCAAATCAATTTCTGACCAGACGGGTCAGAGTTTGGGTGCATTCCTGGTATATACAGCAATTTGACCAAAGACGTGCTAACATTTGCTAGCATGATTGGGAACTTGCTAGTTCCAGCTGGAAGAAACCCTCAATTTAGAAACAATAAAGCTAAAAAAACAATAGCTGTTCCTTATCAGGCCTTCTTTTTCTCCATAGAATAAGGAATTGATACTCTTTCTGTGACCAAGATGGAAAGCATACATGTCTTGCTCTATTTTTCTTGGCCATATATCACTATTACCTCATTGTTCTTTTGTACTCTTGACTAAGCATGCCTTTCCGTGCAATAGGGGTGACAAAACTAAGAGAAAGGTGAGCAAAGATAGGTTTACTTCACTCTCCTTTGCACATGAGCACTCCAGTCCTGTGCACTTTGGTGGAAAATGGATATTCTTCCATGATTTTAGATCACTGAAGTGTCAGTATCCATTGTGTGGATATGAGAAAAGTAAGGGTCTTGACTCATGAACCCTAAAGGCATAGTCAGACTATCTTTGCATAATCACTTTTCCCCTGACTAAAGCGACATACATTTGAAAATTCCATTTGGTTAAATGTCAGCCTGTCTAATTGAGATAAGTTTTTCTTTTTTTTTTTTTTTTTTTATATATATTTTATTGTACTTCAGGTGAAAGCTTACAGAGCAAATAGTTTCTCATGAAATAGTAGTACACATGTTGTTTTTTGACATTGGTTAACAACCCCACAACGTATTAAGCCTCTAAATTCTCAAACTTTTTTTTTGATGAAAATTACAGATGGCCAAAGATACACCGTTTCAAAAATTTCTACATTCACAGTTCAGTGACATTGACTACGCTCTTCCAACTGTGCTGTTATTCTCACTTAAGATGAAGGCTTACAGAACAAAATAGTTTTTCATTTAACAGTTACTACACATGTTGCCCTATGACAATGGTTAACAATCTCACAGCACATCAAGAATATCCTTACTCCACCTTGTGTTCCCTATCACCAGGGGGCTTCCTTGTCCCCTTCTGTCTTCTGGACCTTGTCAGTGGACTATTGTACCTCTTTAGTCTCATTTGTTTATTTATTTATTTATTTATTTTTATTTTATTTAAACACCATTTCAAAACTTTTTACTTACACATTTAAGTGATATTGACTATGCTCTTCCAATTGTGCTGCCATTCTCGCCCAAGATGAAGGCTTACAGGACAAAACAGCCTCCCATTTAATAGTTACTACAAATGTTGCCCTATAGCAGTGGTCAACAATCTCACAATACATCGACAGTGTCCTTATTCAATTTGTGTTCCTTATCATCAGTTTCCTACTCTCCCTCTGCCTTCTGGCCCTTCTCACCGGACTCCTGTACATCGTTAGTCCCATTTAGTTTTACTGGGCTGTCCATTCCCAGGCTTAACATCGAACCTTGAAGGTAACTTCACCTCTGAGCTGAAAGGGTGTCTGGGGGCCACACTCTCGAGGTTTCTCTAGTATTCTTTAGGCCAGTATATCTGGTCTTCTTTTTTTTTTTTTTTTTTTGGGAGTTAAAATTATGCTCTACATCCTACTCCAGCTCTGCCCAGAACCCTCTGTTGTGATCCTGGTCAGAGGAGTCATTGGTGGTAGCCGGGCACCATCCAGCTGTACTGGGCTCAGTCCCGTGGAGGACTTGGTAGCTGTGGACCATTAGTCCTTCGGACTAATCTTTTCCTTGTATCCTGTTCTCTTCGTTCTCCCTTGTTCCCGAAGGGATGAGATCAGTGGAGTATCTTAGATGGCCGCTCATAGGCTTTTAAGACCCCAGACACTACTCACCAAGGTAGAATGTAGAGCATTATCTTTATAAGTAGTGTCATGCCAATTGAGCTAGATGTTCCCCGAGATCATGGTCCCCAGAGCCCTCCGTCCAACAACTCAGTCCCTCGGGGGGTTTGGATGTGTCTGTAGGGCCTCCATGACCTTTCCTTGTGCAGGTTGTGTTAGTTTCCCCTGTACTATGTACTATCTCATC
Organism: Dugong dugon; assembly: GCA_030035585.1. Classification (NCBI taxonomy): domain Eukaryota; kingdom Metazoa; phylum Chordata; class Mammalia; order Sirenia; family Dugongidae; genus Dugong; species Dugong dugon. Next base: position 15,254,171 of record CM057465.1, read on the forward strand.
TCTCACCCAAGTTACCACTTACCTATTACCTATTTAGTATTCCCCCCCCCCATCCCTGGTAACCAACAAGGATTGTTACATTTTGCATGTGAATTTTTTCATGGGTTTTTACAAAACAGGTCTCATACATTATTTGTCCTTTTGTGATTGACTTATTTCACTCAGCATGATGTCCTCCAGTTTCATCCATGTTATGAGATGGTTCACCGATTCATTGTTCTTTCTCGTTGCATAGTACTCCATTGTGTGTATGTACCATAGTTTGTGTATCCATTCGTCTGTTGATGGACATCGAGGTTGTTTCCATCGTTTTGCTATTGTGAATAATGCTGCCATGAACATAGGTGTGCATATGTCTATTTGAGTGATGACTCTTATTTCTCTAGGATATATTCCTAGGAGTGGGATTGCTGGATCGAATGGTACATCTATTTCTAGCTTTCTGAGGAAACGCCATATCATTTTCCAAAATGGCTGTATCATTTTGCATTCCCACCAGCAGTGTATAAGAGTTCCCGTCTCCCCGCAGCCCCTCCAACATTTGTTATTTCCAGTGTTTTTGATTCGTGCCAGTAATGCCAGGGTGAGATGGAATCTCATTGTGGTTTTAATTTGCATTTCTCTAATGGCTAGTGATCGCGAGCATTTCCTCATGTGTCTGTTGGCCATTTGAATGTCTTCCTTGGTGAAGTGTCTGTTCATTTCCTTTGCCCATTTTTTGATAGGATTGGTTGTCTTTTTGTTGTAGAGGTATTGGATTTTCTTGTAGATTATGGAGATTAGACCTTTGTCTGACTTGTACTGTCCAAAAATTTTTTCCCAGTCTGTAGGTTCTCTTTTAACTCTTTTGGTGAAATCTTTTGAAGAGCATAGATGTTTGATTTTTAGAAGATCCCAGTTATCTAGTTTATCTGTTGGGTTTTTTGTGTTGATGTTTATGGTTTGTATCCTGTTAATGCCATGTATTAAGGTCTGAAGTGTTGGTCCTATTTTTTCTTCTATGAATTTTATAGTTTGAGGCTTTATATTCAGGTCTTTGATCCATTTTGAAGTAGTTTTTGTATACAGTGTGAGGTATGGGTCCTGTTTCATTTTTCTACAAATGGATATCCAGTTTTACCAGCACCATTTGTTAAAAAGACTGTCTTTTCCCCATTTGATGTATTTTGGGCCCTTGTCAAAAATCAGGTGACCGTAGGTGGATGGATTTACATCTTGAGTTCTCAATTCTGTTCCATTGGTCAATATCTCTGTTGTTGTACCAGTACCAGGCTGTTTTGAGTACTGTAGCTGTATAGTAGGTTCTCAAGTCAGGTAGTGTGAGTCCTCCAACTTTATTCTTCTCCTTCAGTAGTGCTTTACTTATTCGGGGTTTCTTCCCTTTCCATATAAAGTTAATAATTAGTTTTTCCATCTCTTTGAAGAATGTTGTTGGTATTTGTATCGGAATTGCATTGTATTTGTAAATTGCTTTAGGTAGAATTGCCATTTTCACAATGTTGAGTCTGCCTATCCATGAGCATGGTATGTTTTTCCATTTATGTAGATCCCTTTGGGTTTCATGCAGCAGTGTTTTGTAGTTTTCTTTGTATAGGTCTTTTATATTCCTGGTCAGATTTATTCCTAAGTATTTTATCTTTTTAGGGGCTATTGAAAATGGTATTGATTTCCTGATCTCCTTTTCATCGTTCTCTTTACTGGTGTATAGGAATCCAACTGATTTTTGAATGTTTATCTTGTATCCTGCTACTCTGCTGAATCTTTCTATTACTTCCAGTAAATTTCTCGTGGAGTCTTTAGGGTTTTCTATGTATAGTATCATATCATCTGCAAACAGGGAGAGTTTAACTTCTTCATTACCAATTTGGATGCCCTTTATTTCTTTCTCTTGCCTTACTGCTCTAGCTAGAACTTCCAGCACAATGTTAAATAGGAGTGGTGATAAAGGGCATCCTTGTCTTGTTCCTGTTTTCAGGGGGAATGTTTTCAGCCTTTCTCCATTAAGAATGATGTTGGCTGTTGGTTTTGCATAGATGCCCTTTATTATGTTGAGAAATTTCCCTTCTATACCTATTTTATTGAGAGCTTTTATCAGGAATGGGTGTTGGACTTTGTCAAATGCCTTTTCTGCATCAATTGAGATAATCATGTGATTTTTTTCTTTCCTTTTATTTATGTGGTGGATTACGTTGATGGATTTTCTAATGTTAAACCATCCTTGCATACCTGGTATGAATCCTACTTGGCCGTGGTGTATTATTTTTTTGATATGATACTGAATTCTATTGGCTAGAATTTTGTTCAGAATTTTTGCATCTATATTCATGAGAGATATTGGTCTGTAATTTTCTTTTTTTGTGATGTCTTTGCCTGGTTTTGGTATCAGCGTTATGCTGGCTTCATAGAATGAATTTGGAAGTGTTGCTTCCTCTTCTATGCTCTGAAATAACTTGAGTAGAACTGGTACGAGCTCTTCTGTAAATGTTTTGTAGAATTCTCCAGTGAAGCCATCTGGGCCAGGGCTTTTTTTGGTTGGGAGTTTTTTTATTACCTTTTCAATCTATTCTCTTGTTATGGGTCTGTTCAGATTTTCAATATCACTTTGTTGTAGTTTGGGTAGGCCGTATGTTTCTAGAAATTTATCCATTTCCTCTAGGTTTTCAAATTTGTTGCAGTATAGTTTTTCATAATATTCTGTTATAATCCTTTTTATTTCAGTTGGGTCTGTTGTAATGTCCCCCATTTCATTTCTTATTTGGGTTATTTGTGCCCTCTGCTGTTTTTCTTTTGTCAGTCTGGCCAGTGGTTTGTCGATTTTGTTGATTCTTTCAAAGAACCAACTTTTGGTTTTGTTGATTCTTTCTATTGTTTTTCTGTTCTCTATTTCATTGATTTCTGCTCTGATCTTTACTATTTCCTTTCTTCTGGTGGTTGTTGGCTTTTTTTGTTGTTCTCTTTCTATTTGTTTGAGTTCTGTAGTTAATGTTTTGATTTTGTCCCTTTCTTCTTTTTTGATATGTGCATCTATTGCTATAAATTGTCCTCTGAGGACTGCCTTTGCTGTGTCCCAAAGGTTTTGGTATGATGTGTTTTCATTTTCATTTGATTCTAGGAATTTTTTAATTCCATCTCTGATTTCTTCTATTACCCATTGATGTGTAAGCAGATTATTATTCAGTTTCCATGTGTTTGATTTTTTTTCCTTGCTCTTTCTAGTGTTAATTTCTACCTTGATGGCATTGTGGTCAGAGAAGATACTGTGAATTATCTCAGCATTTTGGATATTGTTGAGGATTGCTCTGTGGCCTACGATGTGGTCTATTCTGGAGAACGTTCCATGTGCATTGGAAAAGAATGTGTACTTTACAGCGGTTTGATGGATTGTTCTATATATGTCTATGAGGTCCAGTTGGCTGATTGTGTCCTTTAGGTCTTCTGTATCTTTGCTGAGTTTCTTTTTAGTTGTTCTGTCCTTTACTGAGAGTGGTGTGTTGAAGTCTCCTACTATTATTGTGGAACTGTCAATTTCTCTTTTCAGTGCTGTTAGAGTTTTTTTTTATGTATTTTGGAGCCCTGTCATTGGGTGCATATATATTTATTATGGTTATGTCTTCATGATGGATCATCCCCTTAATCATTATATAGTGTCCTTCTTTGTCTTTTATGGTAGATTTTGTTTTAAAGTCTATTTTATCTGAGATTAGAATTGCTACTCCTGCTCTTTTTTGGTAGTTGTTAGCTTGATATATTTTTTTCCAACCTTTGATTTTTAATAAATTCACATCTTTGTTTCTAAGATGTGTCTCTTGTAGACAGCAAATAGATGGATCCTGTTTTCTTATCCATTCTGCCACTCTCCGTCGCTTTATGGGTGCATTGAGTCCATTTACGTTCAGTGTAATTATTGATAGATGTGAGTTTGTTGCTGTCATTTTGTAGTGCTTTTTTTTGTGATGCTGAAGTTTTCTTTGTTCTTCTTACTCTCTTGTGCTGAGTTCCTTTTGTATGTGGATTTTGTGTTCATTTCTTTCGTTTTTGTAGGTTTTGTTTTTGTTGAGACTTTATGTTTTTTGTCTTTATTTTTATGAGTTGGTTTGTTAACTTTTTTTGTGGTTACCATGAATTTTACCCTTATCTTTATAATTTTGAAGCAGTCTACCGTTACTTGGTATCGCCTTGCCTTCTTCTCCTTTAGAAGGTTCTATACGTATGCCGTTTGTTCCCTCTTTCATTGTTTTGATGTTGTTGTCATCCTTTGATTGATTTCTCTGATTCCCTGTTGTATATCTTTTGTTTTTGGAAAGTCGTCTGTAGTTCAGTTCCTAGAATGGTATCTGGTTCATATTAACCTGCGTCCTAGGTCCTAGGTCCTGCCTGAGGGCTTAAGCTGTTTGTCCTCAGATCGAAGAACTCCCTTTAATAATTCTTGTAAGTTTGGTTTGACTTTTGCATATTCCTTTAGTTTCTGTTTATCTGGAAATGACCTAATTTCACCATCAAATCTGAATGAGAGTTTTGCAGGATATATTATTCTTGGCTGACAATTTTTTTCTTTCAAGATTTTATATATGTCATCCCATTGCCTTCTTGCCTGCATGGTTTCTGCTGAATAATCTGAGCTTAGTCTTATTGTTTCTCCTCTGTATGTGACTTCTTGTTTTTCCCGAGCTGCTCTCAGGATTCTTTGTTTGTCTTTAGTTTTAGCGAGTGTGAATATGATATGTCTTGGTGATTTTCTTTTGGGGTCTCTTCTATATGGGGTTCGTTGAGCTTCTTGGATGACCAGCTTTTCATCTTTCATGATATTGGGAAAGTTTTCTGTCAGCAGTTCCTCAATGATCCTCTCTGTGTTTTCTGTTTTCTCCCCCTGTTCTGGTATGCCAATCACTCGTAAGTTTTTGCTTTTAATTGTGTCCCACATAACTCTCAGGGTCTCTTCATTTTTCTTTGTTCTTTTTTCTGAGTTTTCCTGAAACAGAGTTGTATCCAAGTGTTTGTCTTCAGTTCCACTGATCCTGTCTTCCATGGTTTCAAATCTACTTCTCAGCCCTTCTATGACACCGTCCATTTCTGAAATCTTGTTGTTTATCTTTTGGATTTCTAATTGTTGTTTTTGTATAATTTCAAGTTGTGAATTTATTTTGGCATTTTGTTCTTGCATCATCTTCCTGAATTCTTCCAATTTTTTGTCTGTATTTTCCATAAATTTGTCTATTTTTTCCTCATGTTTGTCAGCTTTTTGCCTCAGTTCTTGGAAAATTCCGAGTATTAGTGATTTGTGTTCCGTATCAGGTACTTCTAGTGCATTTTCTTCCACAGGAGAGTTATCTGGTGTTTTAATTTGGACGCCTATTGGAGCCATCTTGTCTTGTTTTTGTAAATGTTTTGATATTGTTTGCTGTTTTCGGGGCATTCAGTAGATATTTCTCTCGTTTATTGATTGTAGTTTTTTTTTTTTTTTTTTTTTTTTCGTTCTTGTGGTACAGCTGGGCAGATCTAGTTGAGGAGGAGCCACTGGGATGGGTTGCTTGTGGCACTCACCGCAGCCACCAGGACGGTCGGTAGTCAGTTCTGGGCAGGTTCCAATAGGGCGTGCCTGCACCGCTTGGTGATGTGATGTCTAGTGCACGGTGCAGGTAGGTAGGGTGCAGCGGGAAGATGGTTATGTGTGAAGCTAAGCTGGATATGGGAGAGAGGAGAGAGGAGGAGGAGCAGAAAGCGTACAAACATAAAAGAATGCTAGGGGAGCTTGTCGTTGGAATGTACAGATGAGAGACTATGGGATGGAGGAAACCAGAAGGGGGAAGAGAAAGAAAAGGAAAGAATGACCAAATAAAAATCAGAAAAGTTAAAGAACTGCAAAGTTCCCAGGGATCCCACCGATGCAGCTATGAGGTCTGGGGGAGTCGGTCTCAATTTTCACAGCTCAGCCTGGCCAGAAGGTACAGAGGCATACATCGCCTGGTATTCAGGGATCAGAAATAGAAGGAAGAGATAGAGAGACAAGAAATTAAGCAATGAAGAAAGACAAAAGAGAAAAAGAGGTAAAAGATGACAAAACTAATCAAAAAAGGAAGAAAAATAAAATTGAGAAAAAAAAAAAAAAAGGGCAACACCAGCAGTCAGTGCCTACAAATGGGACCCAGAGAGCCCCCACTCAGGGGCGCAAATTCCAAGAAACCGGTAGTCTCGGGGTTAAGTGACCGTGGCCACGGGAAGCAGAGGGGCCAACGAACAAAGGCCCCAGGATCCCACCCGCACGGGAGCCCAGACCTGGAAACAGCCACACGCCCAAACGCAGCCCTACAGCCCCGCAGGAGAGAGCAGAGACGGCACTCGGAACCAGGCACCCAGGCAAAAGGAGGGGGAGGCGGCAGAAAAAGGCTCGCTAGCGGCCAGCAAACGGCTCCCAGAAAGCCCCCAGCCCGGGCGCACGGAATCCAAGCACCGGCGCCCCCCAGCTCAGGGACTCCGGCCACGGAAAGCAGAGGGGCGAACGAACAAAGGCCCCGGGATCCCACGCACGCGGGAGCCCAGACCTAGAAACAGCCACACGCCCGCACGCAGCCCTACAGCCCCGCAGGAGAGAGCAGAGACGGCACTCGGAACCAGGCACCCAGGCAAAAGGAGGGGGAGGCGGCAGAGAAAGGTTCGCTAGCTGCCAGCAAACGGCTCCCAGAAAGCCGCCAGCCCAGGCGCGCGGAATCCAAGCACCAGCACCCCCCAGCCCAGGGACCCTGGCCACGGAAAGCAGGGGATCCCCAGCTGAGGCGGAGAGGGGTGGGTGGTGGGAGAGCGCGCACCGCAGTTTACCGGTCGTTCTGTCTCCGACCAGATGCTCTGCAAGGCTGCTCTCCCGTTTGCTGGTCTCCGATAGGAATCCAAGATGGTGGATCCGCGCTGCGTTAGCTGGTAAGGAATCTCTGCCTGAGTCTCTCCTCGCTCTCCGTTCTCTTTTAGTATTCTCACTCCGTTTGGTGTTTGGCTGAGTTCTTTATCTCTTCATTTGGTGTTCTAGGGTTTCAGGATTGTTGATTCTCTGTTAGGCTTAGTTTTTCAGATCTTTGCTGTGGAGGGACGGCGTGGTGTTTCTGCCTAGAGCGCCATCTTGCCGCCTTGTTTTTTTTTTTAAAGAAAAATATTCAAATATGATATAAAACATCAACATTGCAAAGGCAGAGAATGGTTTAGGATGTAGAAATCTTATTTTTTTCTATGATACCTATTCAAGCTGCTAAGTATATTCATGGCCCAAGGGGAAGGACGAAATATACTGATGTCAGAATCTTAAAAAAGATTTTGCCATTCATTCATATGTAGTCTTTGGGATCTCATAATCATTTTAGGGACTTAACAGCTCCTCTCTTTTGTTCTTGGTGTGGTTACCTGAGGGACAGACGAATTGGAGCTAATACATATACCTAAAAATACACTGGTTTATGACAAAATCCAGAAAGGACAACTAGTTCTAATCAAGTTTCTGACACTGATGAGCTTTGTGATTTTGAGCAGCCACTACACCAATTGGAGCGTTTCTTCACATCAGAATGAAAAGGTTTGATCATTAGATCATTTTGAAAACTCTTCCATCACTTAATATTACTTTTTTTCATTGCAGTGTGAACACAGTGATTGTATGTGTTCTAATATAGTCCATACTACGCTAGTAGCTGGCAATAAAGAGAAAAATATAATTTATTCCCTGCTTTCAAAGAGCCCATGTTGTAATCAGAGAAAAACGTAATGATCAATGAAGGTCTTCCTAGAAGTTACTTTTGAAAAGTCTTCTTGTTTTATGGTTGTTATACAGTTATGTGAGTTCACAGTTCCTAATCTCAGACAATTATTCAGTGAAAAAAAAAAAACCTATACAGCATCAACTAAAAGTATCTATTGAGTTCCCAAGTCTTACGTCCAGAAATTAGAATACAAAGACAATAATGAACAGTCACTTCCTTAAGAAATGTACTGTCCAGTGGAGGATACAACATGTAAAGTAATAAATTCACTGTGATGTGACATTTTCTACAATATAAGTCTATGTGAGTTGCTGTAACATATACATAACGGCTATTGCACCTAAATTAGAAGGTGAGATAATATATATTTTGAAGCTATAGCTTGAGACAAACATACATTTGTAATATAAATTATTTTCTTAAAGAACAAATCTCCAGACAACCTAAGAAAACTACTAATAACACCCAGGATATTTGCTATGTCATTGAGCCATAACTCAACGAGCTACATACAGCAAAACAAACCAGGAGAGCCTTCTATCTTGGTGGTAATCATCTTGTAATACAGTCAAACACATACATATGTATTTTTATTTATATATCAGCTATTACGTGCCAGGCACTGTGTATAACGCACAAAACAACATTGTCCTTTCTTCATGGAACTCACGGTCCTGGGAGACAACTAACAATAAACAAATAGGCAAACCAGTAAATCTAAAATTGCAAGTTGTGATTATTGGTGTACAGAAACTCAATAATACTTCTGGATAGAAAATTGAGAAAAGTTCAGAAAATTTATTTTAGCTACTTTTCTGGAAAATTCTATAGGAGGAGATTACCGTTAGACTGTCTTGAAAGTGGAAAAGGAAACCAGAGACATACAAAAACTGGCATTTGTGTCATAGTATACATGAATGTGTTAGATGGGAGTAGAAGGGAATGGAAGAGCAGGCAAAACATCAGAACAGTGCCACTAAACATGTTGTCCAGAAGAGAGAAATCAAAACACTGTTTCCTTCATTGAGAAAGCTTTGCTAAGGGGAAAATAAAATAAAACAAACACATACAAATCATGATGTGATTGATATGGTTGATTTAGATTCTGGCTCAGGAAAACTATCGGGGCTGATTGAAGACATGTCATCTGCTGACTGGTGAGCAGTCCATCCATGAACAAGCACATCAGAAACAGAAACAGACTGTGAGAAAGTCATGAAAGAGGAAGAATTTGTCACACTTCCTGAATGCATAAAGGACCAGGTGGGTCTAGAGTGTAGTAAGTTTGGTGGAGGAGCAGAAGATGAGGTTATGAAGGGGTCAGATAACAAGGCCTTGACTGGATATATTTAAAAGTTTGGATTTGTTTTTACATATAATTAAAAATCGTGGGGGTCTTTTAAGAGGGGAATTACATGTTCCTATTTATTTTTTAAATGATTATATTGTTGACAACCTCCTGGGCTCTAAAATAAAATTAAGGTAAATGAGGGAGTCAGAAACAGAATTAAGGAACCGTGGGAGAAAAGACCTGTAGATCTGCTCCCAGAAAGACTGCAGCCTGGGAAATCCTATGGGACAGTTCTCCTCTGTTGTATAGGGTCTCTATGAGTCGGAATTGACTTGACAGAACACAACAACAACCATCAACTTATTAAATTTTGTCACTTTCCAAGACTCCCTATACTCTCTATTTGATATCTACCACTTGCATTCTTGCTATTTCTTATTGTGTTATTAAAAGATTAAACAAGATACTTTCATATTTGGGTGTCATATTTTTAGATATTATTTTAATTTTAAACAACTTCTCTACCTGTGGAATGAAATGTTTCATCCAACATTAGAGATATTGAAAGTTTTAAGCAACAAGTGGTAAAATATTCGGAGAAGGCCAACTTTGAAATTTATTTTGAAGTGAACTATCAAACCTTGAAGTAAAGGTGTACCTTTATTGAGCCACATGGAGGTAAGTAAATGCTAAATGCTTTAACTAATACAAAACGTGATTGGATTATTTTACAATAAAAGAACTTAACAAGTACATTTTAATGAATTAGAATGTACTTAAATGATATTTTTAGTTTTTTTTTTTTTTTTTTTTGACAAGGATGTTACATATTAATGAGAAACTAAATTCCTTCCCCAAAGAAATCGCAGATCATAGAAACTGGGCATCAATTAGAAGTACTGCTAGTACTGATACTACAGATACAGAAATTAAAAATAAAAACAAAAGCAAAAACACCTAAGTCCTCAATAAACCTCTGTTAGTCTTAAGAAAAAGATAAATTTTTACAATTACATCTGACATAGTGCTATCAGTTCCCCTAATTATTGGGGACCTATTACTTTGACTTAGTACATTTATTCTTCTCTAGGTATAAAATCCCTATGTTTATGGGTTTCTCTGGTGAAAGTTGTGGATTATGGGAGTTAGGAAATGTCAACAGTCATATTTCTTACTATCTGGCCATTCAAGACACAATTGGTTGGTCTCTCTATTCACCTGTAGCAACAGAAGGAGAGTAAGGAATAAGAGGAGGAAATGAAACTCTGGCTGATTGCTTCCATGAACAGCTGCCTCCTTTGCCATGTGTCCAGAAGAATTGGATGATGCCCAGCTGCCATTACTATCATTTTGATTAAAGATTCTAGAGAAGAATCCTGATCAGAAGAGGGAAAATGCACAACAAAATTTCGTAGTTTAATGTAATCCAGCATTTCTGGAGCCATGGAGGCTGAATGCACCCCCAAAACTATTGCCTTGAGATAATCTTTAAGCCATAAACCAAAAATATCCCCTGAAATATTCTTAAAATGAACAATAGTGTAGCTTAACTAGTAATGAATGTCTGCCTTGAGCATTATGCTTTTTTAAGATCTATCTATATGGGATCAATTTGATGACAGCAACTTGAAAGGTAAGATTGGAAACTTAAAGGGCAGTGAATTTGTGTTAATAGGGGAGGAACAATTCAGATAAGCAGCATGAGAATGGTGCACAGCTCAAAGGATACAATCAGTGTCACTGAATTGTGCCTGTAGAAATTGTTGAATTGATGTATGTTCTGCTGTGTATATTCTCAACAAGAGTTAAAAAAAAAATGAGGCTAATGAGCAGAAAGAAATAGAGCAGGAAATGAGAGAGGGAAGATGGGTAGTTTTTGGTCCTATTGTTTCTATTTTCAGGTATTTTTTTGATACAGCTACAGAATGTTTTGGTTGTCAATTCTTTTTTCAATTACACAAGATATTTTAATATTTTTTCAATAAATTATTTTTATTTGCCTAATTGCTTCAAATTTCTGTGAATTACAACTAAAACATTAAATAACCAAATTCTAAAATTATTTAAATTACTTCCTGCATATATTTAGATCTTTAGCCATCCTTCCTGTGCTTGAAGAAAGTACTGGAAAGCATCTGACACAACCTTTTAAATTTGCAACACTATGTTTATTCTGAAGAAGCCCTGGTGGCACAGTTGTTAACTGCTCAGCTGCAAATCAAAATGCTGGTGGTTTGAACCCACCAGTTTCTCCACGGCAGAAAGATGTGGCAATCTGCTTCCACAAATATTACAGCCTTGGAAACCCTATGGGTCAGTTCTCCTCTGTCCTGTGTGGTTGCTATGATTTGGAATCGACTGGACTGCACACAACAACAACATATTTCTTTTATATTCATAAAAGTGAGCACATCAACCTATGGTGAATATGTTATATAAGAGTCTCTTTACTATTCTTGTAACATGTGAATTGAATTAAATTATTTGAGCCTCATATGTTATTCATTTATTTAAAGAATATATTTAAATCAAAGGCTTATTATAAGTATCAGAGAAAAAATGTATATAATGTGTGTATATATATGCACACAAGTGCACAGATGTGTGCAGTCACATACATGCACACACACTGTTCTGAGAACCTTATATGATCTTAATAAATAAAAACTACATTTTCATATATTAAATGTTCTAAGTCTACAAATTTATTTTTTATTTTAATCAGTACTTGTAACTTGAATATGAAACTACTTGTTGGCCATAAACCCAGTCTTCAACTCCAATTCCTCAGCAAATAACACCTACTGAAGTACAGATCCTTCCAACCCCCACTGGGGATGGCCAATTCCAAATGACTCTTAGTCTACCCTGGTTAGAGGTTTACTTTCCTGTTTTCCACTATAATTGAAACCCTGTCGCAAATACTGCCCCAGTTGATCAGAGACCAGTTAATCTGCCTAGTACTTACTAATGTCTGTTCCTGTGGGACCAGGTTTTATTCCTCTTCCCTAAAGACAGAATAGGCTCCTTCTTTACAGCAAGATGTTGTCATTTACCTGAAGACTAGTCAATACCGGCTAAAGACTGATGCTAAAACTGTACCCTCAACATTTGTCTTTCTCTCTCATCTCTCCCTCCAGTGGAAGAGTAATCTAGCGTTTTCCTCCAAAAGAAACGCCACTTTTTGCAATAAAGCATCCCTATATTATCTTGAAAATAATCTTGTGTGAATATTTAGATATATTTGTCTAGGAGATTTAGGGAGTATGTACAAGAACAATAACATGGACAGAATTAATTGGATAATAATTGGCTGTTTATTTAACCAACACTATCACTACCTCTACATAAGTGACTCTTTGGCTGAATGATTGATGAGGAGCAGATTTTGTTTTTTGTTTGTCGTGTGCCTTTGTGCAGATTAGTACCAGGTTAATACAATAAAAATGGTAAAACCATGTGTGTAAACAGACCTAATCTCAATGCTGATCATTAGGTATTTATGCATACTATATTCCATAGCTATAGGATGTAAACTTCTAAAATTTTACTTATGTTGAAAAAGCTAATTCTGCATTTACAAATGTATCTGTAATATTACACTTATAAAAACATACTTTATAACCTCTATATGCTCCTTGGAGGTAACAATTTTTAGTATAACAAAAAGATCGTTTCTGTCGTTTCTACTCAGACTTCAAATTCCCTTGACGATTAAGATTCTAATTTATCTCTGTATCAATAATATCTTGCATAGAGCTTGGCATATAATTGATGTCCTATGAATTGTGTTTTTTCTCAGTTTGTCCTGGGCTGTAATACAAAATGTGTTTCTTATTACAGGTAATATATTTTTTTAAGTGTGAAAAACATGGAATAGAGATTTACTAAACTTAAACATTGACTTTCTAAACCACTTCATCTTTCCATAAGCTATCTAACACATATTTGGAAACGTGTGAAATTTAATTGAGGTTGAGATAAACAAGTTTTCTAGATTTCAAAATTCATGTCTAGTTACAATAATTAAATAACTTAAAATTTACAAAATAAAATTTACGAAGAAAAATAGATTAATTTATTTTATATCTAAGAATGGCATGCTGTGTTCATTCTTCTTAACATGAAGCAAAGTTTCAAGCTGATAATAGAATCTGATAAGATTATATAGCATACAGCATATAACTAGGAAAATTAGAAAATGTGAAAAAACAATAGTACAGTAAGTTCCTGAGACTGAATTGGAATGAGAAAACAGCAATATAAATGTACATTAAAGCCTTAAAGGCAAGTTTATTAAAATGGCTATGTTACTGATCTTTTTTTTTAAAGAAAAGAAATTTACTTTCTTTACTGAATTTGAAGGGAACCTAAGAAGTAACTCTATCTACTATAGTATGTAAAATAAAGAAACAAGACTTGGGTAGTAGGTAGTTCTTAGGACATGGGCAAATTAGTAAAACGTAGATGAATTATTTTAGGTCTTTCTCCAAAGAGTGGCATGACTTTTGAACTATTACTTCATTTGAATCAAAAGTCATATATATTCTTATGCATACTGACTGATACATGTCATTTTCAACTGAAATTATTATGAAGTAAGTGTGCCTTTTCTGCTATCTAACACCAATGATTAGCACTTAACAATTGTGAAAGCTTCAGAAATGACAGAATCACAGAGGAAAGAATAAAGGGGCTCTGAGTCACAGCATGGAAATGGATTGTTGCGTACCTCATTGGCGGCTGTGTGTTGAATTCTGCAGTTTGGGGTTTATTTTATTTGTTTTAGTAACTAGGGTTGTCTCCTCCTCTAGTTTTTTCCTTACTCAGTAAGCAGCCTTGCTAGGTTCTGTTGTTCAAAAAGACACCTGTTGAGCATAATTAACCGTTTTTTCTCTCACATGCCACATTACTATATTCAATCCGATTCTTATCTAGTCTAATTTCAAAAAAAAAGTCCTTAAATCTGTCGATGCATCCTTTTTTCTTTGCCATCATATTCAAAATTATATCATCTCTGGTCTGGATGATCTCTACTGTTTCTTGATATTGTATTTATTCCTGCTTCTAATTTTGTACCCTACATACTCCTTCAGTCCCTGGAGAAGGACATCATGCTTAGCAGAGTAGAGGGTCAGCGAAAAAGATGAAGACCCTCAATGAGATGGATTGACACAGTGGCTGCAACAATGGGCTCAAGTATAACGGTGATTGTGAGGAGGTGCAGGACTGAGCAGTGTTTTATTCTGGTGTACATAGGGTAGCGATGAATTGGAACTGACTGGACAGCAGCTAACAACAATACAGCCTTAAATAAAGGGATTTTTTTTTTTTAAAAAAAGAAAACTTAATCATTCTTTTCTTGTTTAAAACCTTTTAATGAGGACGTGTGACTCACTTAGGATACAGAAAGCTGTATTATTCTAGCCTTTACAGCAATAACAACAATATACAGACAGTCAGTGAAATCACACAATTTTGAACTAAACCAAGAGTTGAGTTCTCAGCACAAACAACTAAAATAAACCTTAAGGATAATCAGAAATCCAAAGAGTGAGAATGCAAGCACTTGCTTACCTGGGGGATATGCTGGACAACATGAAAGGCAGTCAAAATAATTCCGTTAAAGTCCAAGTATAGGCTAGTATAAGCGAACAGAAGCCCCAGGAACTGCAGACACATGAAGGATTCACCCTCATTCATAGGCTGTTTTCCATGGACCTCCACCACCAGACGGAGGGTAGGGCTGGAGAAGAAAGGACACCTCACTCATGGTACAGGGGTGAAGAACAGGAATAGCAGCCACAGAGGAATAAAGACTCCTAGTCCTGCCAGGACACTAAATACAGCTCTATGCCTATACATTTTACATTATATAGTAAATGGAAAAGATACTTGATAGATACCTTCTGAACAGTCTTACTCTAAAAAAATACACATATAAATTTTTCTATATCTATTAAAGGGAGTTGAATTCATAGATAATACATTCCATTTCCAGGCCTTTTTCGTCTTTTTGCAGCAGGTTTGCCCTATGCAGTACGTTGTTTGATTTCTTTTCTCTTTCATAATGATACTGTAGATGAAGGTTTACAGAACAAACTAGCTTCTCATTAAACAGTACACTTATTGTCTTACAACATTGGTTAACAACCGCACTACATATCAACACTCTCCCTTCTTGACCTTGGGTTCCATGTTACCAGATTTCCTATCGCCTCCTGCCTTCTAGTCCTGGCCCTGGGCGAGTGTGCCCCTTTAGTCTGGTTTTGTTTTATGGGCCTGTCTAATCTTTGGCTGAAGGGTGAACCTCAGGAGTGCCTTCATTACTGAGCTAAAAGGGCATCTGGGGGCCATACTCTAAGGGTTTCTCAGTGCCCTTCAGGCCAGTAAGTCTGATGGGTTTTTTTGTGAGTTAGAATTTTGTTCTATATTTTTCTCCAGCTTTGTTCAGGACCCTGTATTGTGATCCCGGTCAGAACAGTCAGTGGTGGTAGCGAGGCACCATCTAGTTGTACTGGACTCAGTCTGGTGGAGGCTGTGGTAGTTGTGGTCCATTAGTCCTTTGGACTAATCTTTCTCTCATTTCTTTAGTTTTCTTCATTCTCCCTTGTTCATGAAAGGGTGAGACCTGTGGAGTATCTTGGATGTTCACAGACTTTTAAGGCCCCAGATGCTACTCACCAAGGTAGATTGTAGAACATTGTCTTTATAAACTGTGTTATGCTAACTGAGCTAGGTGTTCCTCAAGACCATGCTCCCCACAACACTCAGCCCAGCAATTAGGACCCTCAGGTAGTTTCTATGTGTCTACGGAGCTTCCATGACCTTGCCTCGGACAAGTTGTGCTGGCTTCTCCAGTATTGTATATTGTCTTACCCTTCACCAAAATTACCACTTATGTATTGTCTATTTAGTGTTTTTCCATCCTCAACCCTCCCCTCCCTTGTAACCATCAAAGATTGTTTCTTTTTGTGTATAAAACTTTTCATGAGTTTTTAGAATAGTGGTCTCATACAATATTTGTCCTTTTGTGATTGACTTATTTCACTCAGCATAATGCCCTCCAGATTCATCCATGTTACAAGTTGCTTTGCAGATTCATCATTGTTCTTTATCATTACTTAATACTCCATTGTGTGTATGTACCATAGTTTGTCTATCCATTCATCTGTTGATGGGCATCTAGGTTGTTTACATCCTTTTGCTACTGTGAATAAGGCTGCAATGAACATGGGTGTGCATATGTCTATTCATCTGATGGCTCTTATTTCTCTAGGAAATATTCCTAGGAGTGGGATTGCTGGATCATATGATATTTCTATTTCTAGCTTTCTAAGAAAGTGCCATATTGTTTCCCAAAATGGTTGTATCATTTTGCATTCCCACCAGCAGTGCATAAGTGTTCTAATCTCCCTGCAGTCTCTCCAACATTTATTACTTTCTGTTTTTTTAATCTGTTCCAGTAATGCCAGGGTGAGATGGTATCTCATTATGGTTTTGATTTGCATTTATCTAATGGCTAGTGATGGTAAGCATTTCCTCATGTGTCTGTTAACTCCTTGAATGTCTTCTTTGATGAGGTGTCTTTTCATTTCGTTTGCCTGTTTTTTAATTGGATCATTTGTCTTTTTGTTGTATTGGTGTTGGATTTTCTGGTAGATTTTAGAGATTAGACCTTTGTCGGATTTCTAATAGCCAATTTTCTCCCCCAGTCTGTAGGTTCTTTTTTGGTGAATTCTTTTGCTGAGCGTAAGTGTTTAATTTTCAGAAGATCCCAGTTATCTACCTTATCTTCTGGAGTTTGTGTGTTGTTGGTTATGGTTTGTATCCTGTTAATGCCATGTATTAAGGCCTCTATCATTGATTCTATTTTTTCTTCTATGAACTTTATAGTTTTTGGCTTTATATTCAGGTCTTTGATCCATTTTGAATTAGTTTTTGTGTATTGTGTGAGGTATGGATCCTGTTTCATTTTTTTGCAGATGGACATCCAGTTTTGTCAGCACCATTTGTTAAAAAGACTGCCTTTTCCCCATTTGATGGACTATGGGCCCTTGTCGAAGATCAGGTGACCTTAGGTGGATGGATTTACATCTAGGTTCTCAATTCTGTTCTGTTGGTCAATGTATCTGTCATTGTACCAGTACCAGGCTGTTTTGACTACTGTAGCTGCAGAGTAGTTTCTGAGGTCAGGTAGTGCATGTCCTCCTACTTTATTCTTCTTCTTCTATAGTGCTTTACTTATCTTGGGCTTCTTCCCTTTCCATATAAAGTTAATGATTAGTTTTTCCCTCTTTTTAAAGAATGTTGTAGGTATTTGGATTGGGATTGCATTATATTTGTAAATTGCTTTGGGTCAAATTGTCATGTTCACAATATTGAGTATACCTACCCATGAGAAGGGTAGGTTTTTCCATTTATGTAGGTCTCTTTTGGTTTCTTGCAGTAGTGTTTTGTAGTTTTCTTTGTATAGGTCTTTTACATCCCTGGTCAGATTTATTCCTAAGTATTTTATCTTTTTAGGGACTATTATAAATGGTATTGTTTTCCTGATTTCCTTTTCATCGTTCTCCTTATTGGTGTATAGGAATCCAACTGATTTTTGTATGTTTATCTTGTATCCAGCTACTCTGCTGAATCCTTCTATTACTTCCAGTAGCTTTCTCATGGAATCTTTTGGGTTTTCTACGTATAGTAACATATCTTCCACATATAGGGACAGTTTTACTTCTTTGTTACCAATTTGGATGCCCTTTCTTTCTTTTTCTTGCCTTATTGCTCTAGCTAGGACTTCCAGCACAATGTTAAATAGGAGTTGTGATAAAGGGCATCCTTGTCTTGTTCCTATTCTCAAGAGGAATGTTTCAGCCTCTTTCCTTTAAGAATGATGTTGGCTGTTGGTTTTGCATAGATGCCCTTTATTACGTTGAGAAATGTCCCTTCTATACCTATTTTATTGAGAGTTTTTATCAGGAATGGCTGTTGGACTTTGTCGAATGCCTTTTCTGCATCGTTTGAGATGATCATGTGATTCTTTTCCTTCCTTTTATTTATGTGGTGGATTACATTGGTCGATTTTCTAATGTGGAATCATCTTTCCATACCTGTAATGAATTGTACTTGGGCAAGGTGTATTATTTTTTTGATACGATGCTGAATTCTATTGACTAGAATTTTGTTGAGAATATTTGCATCTATATTCATGAGAGATGCTGGTCTGTAATTTTCTTTTTTTGTGGTGTCTTTGCCTGGTTTTTGTATTAGGGTTTTGCTGGTTTCATAGAATGAATTCTGAACTATCCATTCCTTTTCTATGTTCTGAAATAGTTTGAGTAGTACTGGTATCAACTATTCTCTGAATGTTTGGTAGAATTCTCCAGTGAAGCCATCTGGGCCAGGATTTTTTTTGTTGGGAGTTTTTTTTTTTTTTTTATTACATTTTCAATCTCTTTCCTTGTTATAGGTCTGTTCAGGCTTTCAACATCGTTTTGTGTTAGTTGGGGTAGTTAGTGTGTTTCTAGAAATATGTCAATTTTCTCTGGGTTTTCAAATTTGTTAGAATATAGTTTTTCATAACCATCTGTTATGATCCTTTTTATTTCAGTTGGGTCTGTTGCAATGTCCCCCATTTCATTTCTTATTTGGGTTATTTGCATCCTCTCCTGTTTTTCTTTTGTCAGTTTGGCCAGTGGTTTGTCTATTTTTTTGACTCTTTCAAAGAACAATCTTTTCATTTTGTTGATTCTTTCTTTTGTTTTTCTATTATCTCTTTTTTTTTTTTTGCTTTAATCTTTATTATTTCCTTTCTTGTCGTGGCTGTGAGCTTCTTTTTCTGTTCTCTTACTGTTTGTTCGAGTTGTGTGGCTAGTGTTTTGATTTTGTCCCTTTCTTCTTTTTTGTTGTGTGCATCTATTGCTAGAGATTGACCTCTAAGCACTGCCTTTGCTATGTCCAAAATATATTGGTGTGATGTGTTTTCATTCTCATTTGATTCTAGGGATTTTTTTGTTTCTATCTCTGATTTCTTGTATTACCCAGTGGTTTTTAAGCATGGTGTTATTCAGTTTCCGTGAAACTAATTTTTTTTTCCTTGCTCTTCCTCTTGTTAATTTCTACTTTGATGGCATTTTGGTCAGAGAAGATACTTTATATTATCTTAATGTTTGGATTATGTTGATGGTTGCTCTGTGGCCTAAGATGTAGTCTATTCTGAAGAATGTTCTATGTACATTGGAAAAGAATGTGTACTTTTTAGGTGTTGGGTGGAATGTTTTATACATGCCTATGAGATCAGGTTGGCTGATTGTGCCCTTTAGGTCTTCTTTGTCTTTGCTGAGTTTCTTTCTAGATGTTCTGTCCTTTACTGAGAGTGGTGTGTCGAAGTCTCCTACTATTATTGTGGAATTGTCAATTTCTCTTTTCAGTGCTGTTACACTTTGTTTTATGTATTTTGGAACCCTGTCATTGGGTGCATAGATATTCATTATGGTTATGTATTCATGATGGATTGTCCCTTTAATCATTACATAGTACCTTCTTTGTCTTTTATGGTCGATTTTCTTTTAAAGTCTATTTATTCTGAGATTAGTACTGCCACTCCTGCTCTTTTTTGGTAGTTGTTTGCTTGATATATTTTTTTCTGTACTTTGATTTTTAATAAATTTCCATCTTCGTTTCTAAATGTGTTTCTTGTAGATAGCATATTGATGGATCCTGTGTTTTTTTTAATCTACTCTGTCACTCTCTGTCTATTTATGGGTACATTTAGGCCATTTACATTTAAGTAATTATTGACAAATGTGAGTTTATGGCTATCATTTTGTAGTGCTTTTTTTTTTTTTGTGGTACTAATGTTTCTTTTGTTCCTCTTATTCTCCTGTACTGGTTTGTGGATTTTTTTCCCATTTCTTTCATTTTTGTATATTTTGTTTTTACTGAGACTTTATGTTTTTCTTCTTTATTTTGATGAGTAGATTTATTAACTTTCATTGTAGTTACCTTGAAATTTATCCTTATCTTCCTAGGTTTGAACCAGTCTATTATTACTTGGCATCGCCTTGCCTTCCTCTCCATTAGAAGGCTCTATACCTACACTGTTTATTTCTTCTTTTATTGTTCTGATGTTGCTGTTATTTATAGATTAACCTCTCTGGTTCCCTGTTGTAATTCTTTTGGTTTTGAATAGTCCTTGAGAGTTCATTTCCTAGGTTGGTGTCTGGCTGGTCTGATCTTGCAAGCTAGATTCAGGCTGTGGTCTGATGTTGTTTGCGCTCAAACCAAAGGACTCCCTTTACTAATTCTTATAACTTATTTTTTTGTTTGTTTTTACACATTCCTTTAATTTCTATTTATCTGGAAATGTCCTAATTTCACCATCATATTTGAACAAGAGTTTTGCAGGATATATTATTCTTGGTTGACAATTTTTCTTTCAAGATTTTATGTATGTCATCCTATTGCCTTCTTGCCTGCATCGTTTCTGCCAAGTAATCTGAGTTTAATCTTATTTTTTCCCCTCTGTATGTGACTTTTTGTTCTTCTGGAGCTTCTCTCAGGATTCTTTGTTTGTCTCTGGTTTTAGTGAATGTAATTACGCCTTGGTGATTTTCTTTTGAGGTCTATCCTATATGGAGTCATTGAGCTTCTTGAATGGTCACCTTTTCATCTTTCATAATATTTTCTGCCAGGAATTCTTCATTGATCCTCTGTGTTTTCAGTTTTCTCCCCTTGTTCTGGTACCCAATCACTCTCAAATTTTTGCTTTTGATTGTATCCCATATAATTCTCAGGGTTTTTTCATTTTTCTTCTTTTTGTCTGATTTTTCCTCAAACATGGTTGTATCCAAGTGTTTGTTTTCAGTTTCGCTGATCTTGTCTTCCATTGTTTCAAACCTGCTCTTCAGCCCTTCTATGACACTATCCATTTCTGAAATCTTGCTGTTTATCATTTGGATTTCTAATTGTTGTTTTTGTACAATTTCTAGTTGTGAATTTATTTTGGTATTTTGTTCCTGTATTATTTTCCTAAATTATTCCATTTTTTTGTCTGTACTTTCCATGAATTTGTCTGCCTTTTCCAAGAATTTGCCTATTTTTCCCCATTTTTGTTTGTTTTTTGCTTCAACTCTTGGATAACTCTTAATATTAGAGATTTGAATTCCCTATCGGGTAGTTTTAGTGCCGTTTTTTCTACTGGAAAGTTATCTGGTGTTTTATTTTGGATGCCTACTGAAACAATTCTTTCCTTTTTTTAATATGTTTTCATATTATCTGTTGTCTTTAGGTAATTCAGTGGTTATTTTCTTCATTTATTCATTGTAGATTTGTTCGTTTCATCCTGCTTTTTGTTTTATTTTGTTTTGTCTGAGCAGGCTGGCTGTGCATTCTTTGTTGTTTGCTCATCTATGGGCATGATAATTTAACCTCCTTGTCTGATGGGCAGGGTCAGTCACTCAGCTATGGTGCAGCAGGGCAGGTCCAGCTGAAGGGGAGGGACTGGGTTGGGTTGTTTGTGGCACTTTCTGGGGCCAACAGGATGGGCTAGGAGTCAGTGTGGTGCAGGTTCTGGTAGGCCATGCATGTGCTGCTCAGGGTGTGATGTTCAGCACACAGTGCAGGTAGGCAGGAAAGAGGGAGGAAGTTGTGATGTGTGGACCTAATATGGGTATGGGAAAGAAGATAGAGAGGAGAGAGGAAACAGGAGCCAAAAAACAAAACAAAACAAAAAATGGGCTGAGGGAGCTTACCATTGTAGTGGAGAGTTGAGAAACCGAGAAATGGGGAAAAATAAAAAGGAAAAAAGAAAAAGATAAATAAATAAATTAATTAAAAAAAGAAAAGAAAGAAAGAAATGCCCCCAGGGATCCTACCAGTGACTGGAGAAGTGGACCCCAGGCCTTAGGGCACAGCCCGTCTAGAAGGTATGGAGATGGTACATAGTGCCCAGTATTCAGGAGACAGGAAGGGACAGAAAACAGAGACAGAGGAGAAACTGAGAAATGAAGAAAAACAGAAAGCATAAAAGGAAAAAGAAAAAATAAATTAAAAAAAGAAAAAAAAAAGAAAGGCCCCGAGGTATCCCACTGGTGTGGCTGGGCAGACTGGGGAAGTGGCTCTCAAGCCACACAGTATAGTCCAGCTAGAAGAGGAGGAGATGGCACACAGGCCCAGGTATTCATGAGACAGGAAAATAAGGTAAGTAGAGAGAGACAAGAAACTGAGAAATGAAGAAAGACAAAAAGGGAAAAAGAAAAAGAAAAGAAAATAATAGAAAAAAGAAAGAAAACCTCCAGGGATCCCACTGATGCAGCTGCACAGACCAGGGAAGTGGCTCCCAAGCCTTGCAGTATAGCCTGGCTAGAAGGGGCAGAGATGACACACAGCACCAGGTATTCAGCAGACAGGAAAAGAAGGTAAGTATAGAGAGATGAGAAACTGAGAAATGAAGAAAGATAAAAGGGAAAAAAGAAATACTCCCAGGGATCCCACCAATGTGGCTGCACAGACCAAGGAAGTGGCTCCCAAGCCACAAAGTACAATCCGTTTAGAAGGGGCTCCCAAGCTGCAAAAAGAAAAAGAAAACAAAGAAACAAAAATAACAAAACAAAACAAAAAAGGCCCCAGGTATCCCACCAGCGTGTCTGCTCAGAGCAGGGAAGCAAACACTTTACAGCCTGTCAAGAAGAAGCGAAGACGGCACACGGAACCAGGTGTTGGAGAGAAAGGAGGGGGAGGAGGTGAGAGACAGGGAAGAAACTAAAAGAAGTGGAGAAAAGCAACACCAGCAGCAAAGACATGGCACTGAGGGAGTCAGCCAGTGTGGGCAGGGCAAATCCAAGCAGCATGGAGCCAACGCCTCCCAGCTGAGAGACTGTGGTGGGCTGCAAAGCAACGGAGGCCAAGCAAGGAGAAGAAGTGTAGGGGGTGGGAAAGGGTAAATCATTTTCTTCATCTTTTGTGTTATTTTTTGGTGTGTAAATCTGAATAATAATCAGATTAACTGTTCTTTCTTGTAGGCATATGGATATTATCCTATCACTGATAGCATTGTACTTCAGGATAGATCTTAAAATGTTCTTTTTGACAATGAATGTGATGCCATTCCTCTTCAATCTGCCATTCACAGCATAGTAGATCATATGATTGTCCAATTCAAAATGGCCAATACCAGTCCATTTCAGTTTACTAATGCCTAAGATATCAATCTTCTAGTGTTCTATTTCATTTTTCACAACTTCCAGTTTTCCTAGATTCATCCTTCATATATTCCATGTTCCTATTACTAAAGGATGTTTGCAGCTGTTTCTTCTCATTTTAAGTCATGGCATATCAGCAAATAGAGGTCCCAAAAGTTTAACTCCATCCAAGTCATTAAAGTTGACTCTAGTTTTAGGGGGTAGTTCTGCCCCAGTCATGTTTCTCAACCGGAGGGACTTATCTTCTGACACTATATCAGACAATTTTCTGCTGTTATTCATAAGGTTTTCACTGTCCAATTTTTTTAGAAGGAAATTTTCAGGTCCTTCTTCTTAATCTTAGTCTGGAATCTCCACTGAAACCTGTCCACCAGGGGTTTGATGGTTAAGGTTGTGTGTCAACTTGTCAGGGCCATAATATCCAGTGGTTTGGCAGTTATGTAATGATGTAGTTTGGTAGTTATGTAATGATGTAGCTATCCTTCATGATGTGATCTAATGTGATCAGCCAATCAGTTGTAAATGGAGTTTTCTCAGGGCTGTGCCCTGCATTCAATGTATATATGGATGTTCTGGCAAAGCTCACTCACTTGCTCTGGATCTTGCATCCAGCTCATCATTATCTGACCTCCGTTTCTTAAAACTTGAGCCAGAGGCCTGCCCTATTGCCTGCCGATCATGGATTTATCAGGCCCTGCAGCTATGTGAGTCAGGAGAAGCCTCCAACCTGATGCCTGACCCATAGACTTGGAACTTGCCAGCGTCTATAACCATGTGAGTCTTTTCCTTAAGAAATCTCTTTCTCTCCCTCTCTTTCTGTATATATATATATATATTTATATATATTTATATATATTTATATATATTTATATGTGTGTGTACGTGTATGCTTCACTGGTTTTGCTCCTCTAGAGAACTCAGTTTAAGACAATGGGTGACCCTACTGGTATCTGAAATACTGGTGACATAGCTTCCAGCATCTTGGCAACACTTAAGCCACCACAACATAACAAACCAACAGAAGAGTGGTGATAGATGAGCATAGATCCTCCTACAGCAGTAGACTTCTTTTCCCAGAGGATTCAGTGACCAAGTTCTAAGGCTGAGCAGAGGGTAGGCACTATTCTGACATCCAAGCCTTGTATCTGCTCCCAATGTCCAAGTACTCAAGCACAAACATGTGTTTTTAGTTTAAGAATAAAGAATTCCTTTAAAATAAATTTCACTACTTTACCTAGTCACTACTCCACCACTTTAGACACAGACAAACAAGCGTAATTTCCCCATTTGCTTAGGCTTGTCTGACTTTACAATTTCATTTGCTATGGACTTTCAGTTAGAAGTCACACAGATCTTCTTTCATATGATGAAAAAGGCTAAAGGATAACTCTTCTTCCCCAAGAACTGGGAGAGCAAATGTAACTTGTTTTTCTTTCATTGATCCTAAGAGATCATTTTAAAAAAGAAAATAAACTACAAATGAGCCTGATGTTTTTTCTCATTATGGCCACATAAGTAAAAATGCCCTACAGTCAATTCCCTAAGACAATTCGAGAGTAAATATCTTGAAAATATTTTAATTGTTTTATATTTTATATTAAATATGATTAGAAATTATAGTGCTAGACTTTTTATATATTCCACAAGCACAGTGTAATAAATTCTCACCTACCCAAGAGAATCAAATTTAATTCCAATACGAAAAAAAATGAAGTAAAAATAAGATTGAGGAATAGGTATGCCTGAAGATCAGACATATATTATGCTAAATAAATGATCACCTATTTGATTATACTCACGTCTTGTAGTTCACCAAATCACAATACCATGAAATATAGAAATACCTTAAAATCAGGTCATCTAATACAGGAAATCATTAACAGGTGTCAGAGAAGATTCATAGAAAGTTATAGACGTTTAACTACTCAGTAAAAGAGATTTGATTGCATTTTTCTTTTCTTGAGTTGTCTTTGTCTGGTTTTGGCATCATAGTAATAATGGCTTCAAAGAATGAGTTAGAAAGTGTCATATCCTCTTCCATTTTTTGGAAGAGTTTGTGAAGGATTAGTGTTAATTCTTCCTTGTATGTTTTAAAGAATTCACCAGTGAAGCCATATGGTCCTAAGATTTTATCTGTGGGTGCATTTTTTCCCATAATGTATCCACTTGTTATAGGTCTATTCAGATTTTCTCTTTCTTCTTGACTCAGCTTCAGTAGTTTGTGAATTTCTATTAATTTGTGCATTTCATCTATGTAATCTAATCTGTTGTCAATCAGTTGTTTATAGCATTTTGTTATGCTTTGTTTTATGTCTGTATACCCAGAAAACCAAACCCACTGCCATCAAGTCGATTCCGACTCATAGCTACCCCATAGGGTTTCCAAAGATGTAAATCTCCACAGAAGCAGACTGTCAAATCTTTCTCCCACAGAGTCACTGGTGGTTTTGAACTGCTAACCAAAAGGTTAGCAGTTAATAGCTTTAACCACTGCTCTGCCAGGGCTCTTTTAGGTTTGTATGGCTGGTAGTAAATTTCATTCTTTCATTCCTGAGTTTAATAATTTGTCTTCTCTCTCTCTCTCTTTTTTTTTTTTTGTCCAGCCTAGCTAAATGTTTGCAATTTTGTTGACACTTTCAAAGAACCAAATTTTCATTTTCTCTGTTGTTTTTCTATTATTTACTTGTGAATTTTTGTTCTGATAGTTATTATTTTCTTTCTCTTATATAAATTGTATTTAGTTTGCTCCTCTTTTTCATTGTCTTAAGGAATAAGTTAGTTCATTGTTTTAAGATCTTTCTTCTTCATTAATATAAATTTACAGCTACAAATTTCCCTCTAAGCACAGCTTTAACTGCATTCCATAAATTCTGGTATGTTGTGTCTTAATATTGTTTTTTTATGATCTGATGAACATTTTTATCTTTTTTTCTTTTTAAAAAATATTTTTTATTGTACTTTAGATGAAGGTTTACAGAACAAATAGTTTCTCGTTAAACAGTCTTTACACATATTGTTTTATGACATTGGTTAACAATCCCACAATGTGTCAACATTCTCCCTTCTCAACCTTGAGGAAATTTTTTTTGGTGAAAATATGCATAGCCAAAGTTACACCATTTCAAAAGTTTCTACATGTATAATTAACTGACATTGATTACATTCTTCCATCTGTGCTGCTATTCTCACTATCCTTTTCCAAATTATTCCATCACCGTTATCTTCAATTCACTGTCCCCTAGGCTTCCCATCAAACGTTTTGAGTTGCTGTTGTAAATTTGATCTCACATAGACGATTCTTTTTTTTTTTTTTGGTACCTTAGATGAAGGTTTGTAGAATAGTTTCTCATTAAACAGTTAGTACACATATTGCCCTATGACAATGGTTAACAACCCCATGACATGTCAACACTGTCCCTTCTCAACCTTGGGTTCCCTATCACCAGCTTTCCTGTCCCCTCTTTGTCCCTGGACTACTGGGCCTCATTAGTCCTATTTTGTTTTGTGAGTCTCTGTTCAATCCCAGCTGAACAGTGAACTTCAAGAGGGGCTTCATCACTGAGCTTAAAGGGTGTCTGGGAGCCATACTCTCGAGGTTTCTCCAGTCTCCTTTAGGCCAGTAAATCTTGTCTTTTTATTTTTGTGAGTTAGAATTCTGTTTTACATCCTTTTCCAGCTCTGTCCAGGACCCTCTATTGTGATCTTGGTCAGAGCAGTCAGTGGTGGTACCCAGGCACCATCTAGCTGTACTGGACTCAGTCTGGTGGAGGCCTTGGTAGCTGTGGTCCATTAGTCCTTTGGACTAATCTTTTCCTTGTATCTTGTTCTCTTTTTTCTCCTTGCTCCTGAAGGGGTGAGACCAATGGAGTATCTCAGATGGCTGCTCACAGGCTTTTAAGACCCCAGACGCTACTCACCAAGGTAGAATGTAGAACATTGTCTTTATAAACTATGTTATGCCAACTGAGCTAGATGTTCCCTGAGACCATGGTCCCCACAACCCTCTGCCCAGGAATTCAGTCCCTCAGGGAGTTTGGATGTGTCTATGGAGCTTCCATGACCTTTCCTTGTGCAAGTAGTGTTGGCTTCCCCAGTAATGTGTACTGTCTTACCCTTCACCTAAGTTACCACTTATCTATTTAGTTCCCCCCATCCCTCCCATCCCTCGTAACCAACAAAGATGGTTTCTTTTTGTGTGTAAACTTTTACATGAGTTATACAGTAGAGGTGTCATACAATATTTGACCTTTTGTGATTGACTTATTTCACTAGCATAATGTCCTCCAGTTTCATCCATGTTATGAGATGCTTCACAGATTCACTGTTGTTCTTTCTCGTTGCATAGTACTCCATTGTGTGTACGTACCATAGTTTGTTTATCCATTCATCTGTTGATGGGCATCTAGGTTGTTTCCATCTTTTTGCTATTGTGAACAGTGCTTCAGTGAATATGGGTGTGCATATGTCTATTCATGTGACTGCTTTTATTTCCTCTAGGATATATTCCTAGGAGTTGGATTGCATTTTGTAGTGCTTTATTTTTGTGGTGCTGACTTTTTCTTTGTTCTTCTTACTCTCCTGTGCTGAGTCCCTTTTGTTCATGGATTTTTTTCATTTCTTTTGTTTTTGTAGGTTTTGTTTTTACTGAGACTTTATGTTTTTCTTCTTTATTTTGATGAGTAGGTTTGTTAACTTTCTTTGTGGTTACCTTGAAGTTTACCCTTATCTTCCTAGATTTGAACCAGTATATTATTACTTGGTATCCCTTGACTTCATCTCCATTAGAAGGTTCTATACCTACACCATTTATTCCCTCTTTTATTGTTCTGATGCTGTTGTCATTTACAGATTAACCTCTCTGGTTCCCTTTTGTAATTCTTTTGGTTTTGCATAGTCCTTAAGAGTTTGTTTCTTAGGTTGGTATCTGGCTAGTACAATCCTGTGTCCTATATTCAGCCTGTGGTCTGATATTGTTTGTTCTCAGATGGAAGGACTTCCTTTAATAAGTCTTGTAAGTTCAAACCTGCCCCTCAGCCCTTTTATGACACAGTCCATTTCTGAAATCTTGTTGTTTATCTTTTGGATTTCTAATTGTTGTTTTTGTATGATTTCTAGTTGTGAATTTATTTTACTATTTTGTTCCTGTATTATTTTCTTGAATTCTTCCAATTTTTTGTCTGTATTTTCCATGAATTTGTCTATTTTTTCCTCATTTTTTTGTCTGTTTTTTGCTTCAACTCTTGGATAATTCTGAATATTAGAGATTTGAATTCCCTATCAGTTAGGTCTTGAGCCTTTTCTTTTACTGGAAGGTCATCTGGTGTTTTATTTTGGACACCTACTGGAACCATCCTGTCCTGTTTTTGTAAATGTTTTGATATTGTCTGCTGTCTTCAGGGCATTCAGTGGTTATTTTCCTCCTTTATGGATTGTAGATTTGTTTGTTTCATCCCTCTTTTTTGTTTATTTTGTTATGTCTGAGCAGGGAGGCTGTGCATTCTTTGTTGTTTGCTCATCTGTGGGCACAATACTTTTCACCGCCTTCTCCAATGGGCAGGGTCAGTCATTCAGGTATGGTACAGCAGGGCAGGTCCAGCTGAAGGAGAGTTGCTGGGATAGGTTTTTCGTGGCACTTACCAGGGCTGACAGTGTAGGCCGGGAATCAGTGCAGGGCAGATTCCAGTAGGCCATGCCTTTGTTGCTTTGGAGTGTTATGTTCAGCACACAGTGCAGGTAGGCAGGAAGAAGGGGGTAGATTGTTATCTGTAGCACTAAGATGGGTATGGGAAAGATGAGAAAGAGGAGAGAGGAATAAGAACCAAAGAGATACACGCAAACAAAAAAGAGTGCTAAGGAACCGGGGGCAAGATGGCGCTCTAGGCAGAAACACCACGCCGTCCCTCCACAGCAAAGATCCGAAAAACTAAGCCTAACAGAGAATCAACAATCCTGAAACCCTAGAACACCAAATGAAGAGATAAAGAACTCAGCCAAACACCAAACGGAGTGAGAATACTAAAAGAGAACGGAGAGCGAGGAGAGACTCAGGCAGAGATTCCTTACCAGCTAACGCAGCGCGGATCCACCATCTTGGATTCCTATCGGAGACCAGCAAACGGGAGAGCAGCCTTGCAGAGCATCTGGTCGGAGACAGAACGACCGGTAAACTGCGGTGCGCGCTCTCCCACCACCCACCCCTCTCCGCCTCAGCTGGGGATCCCCTGCTTTCCGTGGCCAGGGTCTCTGGGCTGGGGGGTGCTGGTGCTTGGATTCCGCGCGCCTGGGCTGGCGGCTTTCTGGGAGCCGTTTGCTGGCAGCTAGCGAACCTTTCTCTGCCGCCTCCCCCTCCTTTTGCCTGGGTGCCTGGTTCCGAGTGCCGTCTCTGCTCTCTCCTGCGGGGCTGTAGGGCTGCGTGCGGGCGTGTGGCTGTTTCTGGGTCTGGGCTCCCGCGTGGGTGGGATCCCGGGGCCTTTGTTCGTTCACCCCTCTGCTTTCCGTGGCCAGGGTCCCTGGGCGGGGGGGCGCCGGTGCTTGGGTTCCGCGCGCCCGGGCTGGGGGCTTTCTGGGAGCCGTTTGCTGGCACCTAGCGGACCTTTTTCTGCCGCCTCCCCCCCCTTTTGCCTGGGTGCCTGGTTCCGAGGGCCGTCTCTGCTCTCTCCTGCGGGGCTGTAGGGCTGCGTTCGGGCGTGTGGCTGTTTCCAGGTCTGGGCTCCCGCGCGGGTGGGATCCTGGGGCCTTTGTTCGTTGGCCCCTCTGCTTCCCGTGGCCACGGTCACTTAACCCCGAGACTATCGGCTTCTTGGAATTCGCGCCCCTGAGTGGGGGCTCTCTGGGTCCCATTTGTAGGCACTGACTGCTGGTGTTGCCCTTTTTTTTTTTTTTTCTCAATTTTATTTTTCTTCCTTTTTTGATTAGTTCTGTCATATTTTACCTCTTTTTCTCTTTTGTCTTTCTTCATTGCTTAATTTCTTGTCCCTCTATCTCTTCCTTCTCTTTCTGATCCCTGAATACCAGGCGATGTATGCCTCTGTACCTTCTGGCCAGGCTGAGCTGTGAAAATTGAGACCGACTCCCCCAGACCTCATAGCTGCATCGGTGCGATCCCTGGGAACTTTGCAGTTCTTTAACTTTTCTGATTTTCATTTGGTCATTCTTTCCTTTTGTTTCTCTTCCCCCTTCTGGTTTCCTCCATCCCATAGTCTCTCATCTGTACATTCCAACGACAAACTCCCCTAGCATTCTTTTATGTTTGTACGCTTTTTGCTCCTCCTCCTCTCTCCTCTCTCCCATATCCAGCTTAGCTTCACACATAACCATCTTCCCGCTGCACCCTACCTACCTGCACCGTGCACTAGACATCACATCACCAAGCGGTGCAGGCACGCCCTATTGGAACCTGCCCAGCACTGACTACCGACCGTCCTGGTGGCTGCGGTGAGTGCCACAAGCAACCCATCCCAGTGGCTTCTCCTCAACTAGATCTGCCCAGCTGTACCACAAGAACGAAAAAAAAAAAAAAAAATCTACAATCAATAAACGAGAGAAATATCTACTGAATGCCCCGAAAACAGCAAACAATATCAAAACATTTACAAAAACAAGACAAGATGGCTCCAATAGGCGTCCAAATTAAAACACCAGATAACTCTCCTGTGGAAGAAAATGCACTAGAAGTACCTGATACGGAACTCAAATCACTAATACTCGGAATTTTCCAAGAACTGAGGCAAAAAGCAGACAAACATGAGGAAAAAATAGACAAATTTATGGAAAATACAGACAAAAAATTGGAAGAATTCAGGAAGATGATGCAAGAACAAAATGCCAAAATAAATTCACAACTCGAAATTATACAAAAACAACAATTAGAAATCCAAAAGATAAACAACAAGATTTCAGAAATGGACGGTGTCATAGAAGGGCTGAGAAGTAGATTTGAAACCATGGAAGACAGGATCAGTGGAACTGAAGACAAACACTTGGATACAACTCTGTTTCAGGAAAACTCAGAAAAAAGAACAAAGAAAAATGAAGAGACCCTGAGAGTTATGTGGGACACAATTAAAAGCAAAAACTTACGAGTGATTGGCATACCAGAACAGGGGAAGAAAACAGAAAACACAGAGAGGATCATTGAGGAACTGCTGACAGAAAACTTTCCCAATATCATGAAAGATGAAAAGCTGGTCATCCAAGAAGCTCAACGAACCCCATATAGAATAGACCCCAAAAGAAAATCACCAAGACATATCATATTCACACTCGCTAAAACTAAAGACAAACAAAGAATCCTGAGAGCAGCTCGGGAAAAACAAGAAGTCACATACAGAGGAGAAACAATAAGACTAAGCTCAGATTATTCAGCAGAAACCATGCAGGCAAGAAGGCAATGGGATGACATATATAAAATCTTGAAAGAAAAAAATTGTCAGCCAAGAATAATATATCCTGCAAAACTCTCATTCAGATTTGATGGTGAAATTAGGTCATTTCCAGATAAACAGAAACTAAAGGAATATGCAAAAGTCAAACCAAACTTACAAGAATTATTAAAGGGAGTTCTTTGATCTGAGGACAAACAGCTTAAGCCCTCAGGCAGGACCTAGGACCTAGGACGCAGGTTAACATGAACCAGATACCATTCTAGGAACTGAACTACAGACGACTTTCCAAAAACAAAAGATATACAACAGGGAATCAGAGAAATCAATCAAAGGATGACAACAACATCAAAACAATGAAAGAGGGAACAAACGGCATAGGTATAGAACCTTCTAAAGGAGAAGAAGGCAAGGCAATACCAAGTAACGGTAGACTGCTTCAAAATTATAAAGATAAGGGTAAAATTCATGGTAACCACAAAAAAAGTTAACAAACCAACTCATAAAAATAAAGACGAAAAACATAAAGTCTCAACAAAAACAAAACCTACAAAAACAAAAGAAATGAACACAAAATCCACAAACAAAAGGAACTCAGCACAAGAGAGCAAGAAGAACAAAGAAAACTTCAGCATCACAAAAAAAAGCACTACAAAATGACAGCAACAAACTCACATCTATCAATAATTACACTGAACGTAAATGGACTCAATGCACCCATAAAGCGACGGAGAGTGGCAGAATGGATAAGAAAACAGGATCCATCTATTTGCTGTCTACAAGAGACACATCTTAGAAACAAAGATGTGAATTTATTAA
This sequence comes from Dugong dugon, assembly GCA_030035585.1. Lineage (NCBI taxonomy): Eukaryota > Metazoa > Chordata > Mammalia > Sirenia > Dugongidae > Dugong > Dugong dugon. The sequence goes on from CM057465.1 coordinate 15,286,599, forward strand.
AAATCAAAGGTTGGAAAAAAATATATCAAGCTAACAACTATCAAAAAAGAGCAGGAGTGGCAATTCTAATCTCAGATAAAATAGACTTTAAAACAAAATCTACCATAAAAGACAAAGAAGGACACTATATAATGATTAAGGGGATGATCCATCATGAAGACATAACCATAATAAATATCTATGCACCCAATGACAGGGCTCCAAAATACTTAAAAAAAACTCTAACAGCACTGAAAAGAGAAATTGACAGTTCCACAATAATAGTAGGAGACTTCAACACACCACTCTCAGTAAAGGACAGAACAACTAAAAAGAAACTTAGCAAAGATACAGAAGACCTAAAGGACACAATCAGCCAACTGGACCTCATAGACATATATAGAACACTCCATCCAACCGCTGCAAAGTACACATTCTTTTCCAATGCACATGGAACGTTCTCCAGAATAGACCACATCTTAGGCCACAGAGCAATCCTCAACAATATCCAAAATGCTGAGATAATTCACAGTATCTTCTCTGACCACAATGCCATCAAGGTAGAAATTAACACTAGAAAGAGCAAGGAAAAAAAATCAAACACATGGAAACTGAATAATAATCTGCTTACACATCAATGGGTAATAGAAGAAATCAGAGATGGAATTAAAAAATTCCTAGAATCAAATGAAAATGAAAACTCATCATACCAATACCTTTGGGACACAGCAAAGGCAGTCGTCAGAGGACAATTTATAGCAATAGATGCACATATCAAAAAAGAAGAAAGGGACAAAATCAAAACATTAACTACAGAACTCAAACAAATAGAAAGAGAACAACAAAAAAAGCCTACAACCACCGGAAGAAAGGAAATAGTAAAGATCAGAGCAGAAATCAATGAAATAGAGAACAGAAAAACAATAGAAAGAATCAACAAAACCAAAAGTTGGTTCTTTGAAAGAATCAACAAAATCGACAAACCACTGGCCAGACTGACAAAAGAAAAACAGCAGAGGGCACAAATTACCCAAATAAGAAATGAAATGGGGGACATTACAACAGACCCAACTGAAATAAAAAGGATTATAACAGAATATTATGAAAAACTATATTCCAACAAATTTGAAAACCTAGAGGAAATGGATAAATTTCTAGAAACATACGGCCTACCCAAACTACAACAAAGTGATATTGAAAATCTGAACAGACCCATAACAAGAGAAGAGATTGAAAAGGTAATAAAAAAACTCCCAACCAAAAAAAGCCCTGGCCCAGATGGCTTCACTGGAGAATTCTACAAAACATTTACAGAAGAGCTCGTACCAGTTCTACTCAAGTTATTTCAGAGCATAGAAGAGGAAGCAACACTTCCAAATTCATTCTATGAAGCCAGCATAACGCTGATACCAAAACCAGGCAAAGACATCACAAAAAAAGAAAATTACAGACCAATATCTCTCATGAATATAGATGCAAAAATTCTGAACAAAATTTTAGCCAATAGAATTCAGTATCATATCAAAAAAATAATACACCACGACCAAGTAGGATTCATACCAGGTATGCAAGGATGGTTTAACATTAGAAAATCCATCAACGTAATCCACCACATAAATAAAAGGAAAGAAAAAAATCACATGATTATCTCAATTGATGCAGAAAAGGCATTTGACAAAGTCCAACACCCATTCCTGATAAAAGCTCTCAATAAAATAGGTATAGAAGGGAAATTTCTCAACATCATAAAGAGCATCTATGCAAAACCAACAGCCAACATCATTCTTAATGGAGAAAGGCTGAAAACATTCCCCCTGAAAACAGGAACAAGACAAGGATGCCCTTTATCACCACTCCTATTTAACATTGTGCTGGAAGTTCTCGCTAGAGCAGTAAGGCAAGAGAAAGAAATAAAGGGCATCCAAATTGGTAATGAAGAAGTTAAACTCTCCCTGTTTGCAGATGATATGATACTATACATAGAAAACCCTAAAGACTCCACGAGAAATTTACTGGAACTAATAGAAAGATTCAGCAGAGTAGCAGGATACAAGATAAACATTCAAAAATCAGTTGGATTCCTATACACCAGTAAAGAGAACGATGAAAAGGAGATCAGGAAATCAATACCATTTTCAATAGCCCCTAAAAAGATAAAATACTTGGGAATAAATCTGACCAGGAATATAAAAGACCTATACAAAGAAAACTACAAAACACTGCTGCATGAAACCCAAAGGGATCTACATAAATGGAAAAACATACCATGCTCATGGATAGGCAGACTCAACATTGTGAAAATGGCAATTCTACCTAAAGCAATTTACAAATACAATGCAATTCCGATACAAATACCAACAACATTCTTCAAAGAGATGGAAAAACTAATTATTAACTTTATATGGAAAGGGAAGAAACCCCGAATAAGTAAAGCACTACTGAAGAAGAAGAATAAAGTTGGAGGACTCACACTACCTGACTTGAGAACCTACTATACAGCTACAGTACTCAAAACAGCCTGGTACTGGTACAACAACAGAGACATTGACCAATGGAACAGAATTGAGAACTCAGATGTAAATCCATCCACCTACGGTCACCTGATTTTTGACAAGGGCCCAAAATACATCAAATGGGGAAAAGACAGTCTTTTTAACAAATGGTGCTGGCAAAACTGGATATCCATTTGTAGAAAAATGAAACAGGACCCATACCTCACACCATATACAAAAACTACTTCAAAATGGATCAAAGACCTGAATATAAAGCCTCAAACTATAAAATTCATAGAAGAAAAAATAGGACCAACACTTCAGACCTTAATACATGGCATTAACAGGATACAAACCATAAACATCAACACAAAAAACCCAACAGATAAACTAGATAATTGGGATCTTCTAAAAATCAAACATCTATGCTCTTCAAAAGATTTCACCAAAAGAATTAAAAGAGAACCTACAGACTGGGAAAAAATTTTTGGACAGTACAAGTCAGACAAAGGTCTAATCTCCATAATCTACAAGAAAATCCAACACCTCTACAACAAAAAGACAACCAATCCTATCAAAAAATGGGCAAAGGAAATGAACAGACACTTCACCAAGGAAGACATTCAAATGGCCAACAGACACATGAGGAAATGCTCGCGATCACTAGCCATTAGAGAAATGCAAATTAAAACCACAATGAGATACCATCTCACCCCGGCATTACTGGCACGAATCAAAAACACTGGAAATAACAAATGTTGGAGGGGCTGCGGGGAGACGGGAACTCTTATACACTGCTGGTGGGAATGCAAAATGATACAGCCATTTTGGAAAATGATATGGCGTTTCCTCAGAAAGCTAGAAATAGACGTACCATTCGATCCAGCAATCCCACTCCTAGGAATATATCCTAGAGAAATAAGAGTCATCACTCGAATAGACATATGCACACCTATGTTCATGGCAGCATTATTCACAATAGCAAAATGATGGAAACAACCTCGATGTCCATCAACAGACGAATGGATACACAAACTATGGTACATACACACAATGGAGTACTATGCAACGAGAAAGAACAATGAATCGGTGAACCATCTCATAACATGGATGAAACTGGAGGACATCATGCTGAGTGAAATAAGTCAATCACAAAAGGACAAATATTGTATGAGACCTCTATTGTAAAAACCCATGAAAAAATTCACATGCAAAATGTAACAATCCTTGTTGGTTACCAGGGATGGGGGGGGGGGAATACTAAATAGGTAATAGGTAAGTGGTAACTTGGGTGAGAGATGAGATAGTACATAGTACAGGGGAAACTAACACAACCTGCACAAGGAAAGGTCATGGAGGCCCTATAGACACATCCAAACCCCCCGAGGGACTGAGTTGTTGGACGGAGGGCTCTGGGGACCATGATCTCGGGGAACATCTAGCTCAATTGGCATGACACTACTTATAAAGATAATGCTCTACATTCTACCTTGGTGAGTAGTGTCTGGGGTCTTAAAAGCCTATGAGCGGCCATCTAAGATACTCCACTGATCTCATCCCTTCGGGAACAAGGGAGAACGAAGAGAAAAGGATACAAGGAAAAGATTAGTCCGAAGGACTAATGGTCCACAGCTACCAAGGCCTCCACGGGACTGAGCCCAGTACAGCTGGATGGTGCCCGGCTACCACCAATGACTCCTCTGACCAGGATCACAACAGAGGGTTCTGGGCAGAGCTGGAGTAGGATGTAGAGCATAATTTTAACTCCCAAAAAAAAAAAAAAAAAAAAAGAAGACCAGATATACTGGCCTAAAGAATACTAGAGAAACCTCGAGAGTGTGGCCCCCAGACACCCTTTCAGCTCAGAGGGGAAGTTACCTTCAAGGTTTGATGTTAAGCCTGGGAATGGACACCCCAGTAAAACTAAATGGGACTAACGATGTACAGGAGTCCGGTGACAAGGGCCAGAAGGCAGAGGGAGAGTAGGAAACTGATGATAAGGAACACAAATTGAATAAGGACACTGTCGATGTATTGTGAGATTGTTGACCACTGCTATAGGGCAACATTTGTAGTAACTATTAAATGGGAGGCTGTTTTGTCCTGTAAGCCTTCATCTTGGGCGAGAATGGCAGCACAATTGGAAGAGCATAGTCAATATCACTTAAATGTGTAAGTAAAAAGTTTTGAAATGGTGTTTAAATAAAATAAAAATAAATAAATAAATAAATAAATAAATAAACAAACAAATGAGACTAAAGAGGTACAATAGTCCACTGACAAGGTCCAGAAGACAGAAGGGGACAAGGAAGCCCCCTGGTGATAGGGAACACAGGGTGGAGTAAGGATATTCTTGATGTGCTGTGAGATTGTTAACCATTGTCATAGGGCAACATGTGTAGTAACTGTTAAATGAAAAACTATTTTTTCTGTAAGCCTTCATCTTAAGTGAGAATAACAGCACAGTTGGAAGAGCGTAGTCAATGTCACTGAACTGTGAATGTAGAAATTTTTGAAACGGTGTATCTTTGGCCATCTGTAATTTTCATCAAAAAAAAAGGTTGAGAATTTAGAGGCTTAATACGTTGTGGGGTTTTTAACCAATGTCAAAAAACAACATGTGTACTACTATTTCATGAGAAACTATTTGCTCTGTAAGCTTTCACCTGAAGTACAATAAAATATATATTAAAAAAAATAAATAAATAAATAAATAAATACATACTTATTTCAAAGCAGCAAAAAAAAAAAAAAGAGTGCTAAGGGAGCTTGCTATTGTAGTGGAGAGATGAGAGACTGAGTAATGGAGAAAAACAAAAATGAAAAAGAAAAAGAAAAAGGGTAAAAGAAAAAAATGAATAAATCGAGAAACTACAAATGAAAAAAGACAAAAAGGGTATAAGAGAGGGAAGATAACTAAACAAAGAAATGAAAAACAAACAAACAAACAAGAAAAAAGAAAAGCCCCCAGGGATGTCCCTATGCGTCTGTGCAGAGTAAGGGACTAGCTTCCAAGCCACGTGGTACTGCCCGGCTAGAAGGGGCTCCCAAGCAGAGAAAAGGAAAAGAAAACAAACAAACTAATCAAAACAGAACAAATGAAAGCAAACAAACAAACAAAAACCCTGGGGGTCCCATCACTGTGGCGGCATGGGCCGGGAAGCAGTTTCACAGTCGAGCGGTGTTTCACAGCCTTTCAGGAAGAAGCAAAGATGGTGCACAGAGCCAGGTATTTGACAGAAAGAAGGGTTAGGTGGTGAGAGGCAAGGAAGAAATTTAAAGAAGCAGAAAAAAGCAACACCAGCAGCCAACAAATGGCACTCAAGGAGCTGGCCAGTGAAGGCGAATCCAAGCAGCACTGGGGGGAAGCTCGTGCTTCCTGACCACTAGACTGTGGCTGCAGGAAGCAGAGGAGGCTAAATGGGTGTGAAGAAGGGTGGGGGGTGGGAAAGCATATATCACCAGTTACCAGTTGTTCTGTCTCCTGCTGGAAGCTCCGTGAAGCTGCTTTCTCGTACCTCCTGTATGCTGATCTCCGATAGGAGTCCAAGATAGCAAATCTGTGCTGCGATAGCTGGTAGGGGACCTTTGCACGTATCTCTCCTCACGCTCTGTTCTCAGACAGTTTCTTATTCCATTCGGTGCTCAGCTGAGTTCTTTATCTCTTCATTTGATGGTTAGGGTTTCAGGAATGACGTGTGACTCTGTTTGACTTAATTTTTCTGATTTTTGCTGTGGAGGGACGGCGCGGTGCTTCTGACTATAGTGCCATGTTACCTGGAAGTCCTGTCTTCTCTTAATTTTCATTCATTTGAAATCATTTTCTAATTTGTCTTAGAATTTCTTCTTGACTCATTGTCTATTTAGAAGTGTATTGTTTTATTAGTGGTCTCTGGTAGCACTGAAAGATTGGCAGTGCAACCTCACCCAGAGACTCCTCAGAAGGCAGGCCTGGCAATCTGCTTCTGAAAGGTCACAGCCTTAAAAACCCTATGGAGCATTTCTACTCTGCACACACGGAGTCACCATGGGTTGGAATTGACTCAACTGCAACTAAGAACAAAAACAATTGTTTGATTTCCACATGTTTAGAATTTCCCAAAGTTCTTTTACTGTTAACTTTTAATTTCACTCCACTGTGCTCAGAGAATAGACTTTGTTTGATTTAAATCCTTTTAAACTTATGGAGGTTTTGTTTTATGGCCTAGAATATTGTCTGTTCTGGAGAATGGTCCATGGGTACTTGAAAGAAAAGTGTATTCTGCTGTTATTGGTTGAAGTGTTCTGAAGATATCTGTTAGATATAATTGATTTATAGTTATTCATTTATAGGATAATCTTGGAAGACAAAATTCTAGAACTGTTATGTCTTTTCATTTTCCAGAAATACTATCCAGGCAAATATCTCATTAAATCTTATTTTATTTTAAACAATCAGGAACTCTGTTTTCTTCTTTGCATGCTTAGCATCTATCATGGTAAACATATAAAAAAGATTGGAGGGGATTATTTAATTTTCAATCCTTTCAATATGATAATTCAGTTTCTCGACTGTAAGATTAAGAATCAAAACAAATACATTGAATTGAAAACAAATTACATAATGATGCTGGTGCTGGTTGGTATTAGGTTGAGTACTCATTGTAAATGTGTATTTTGGCCTATTTCAAAACCCCCTATAGTTGTATGCCTGTACCATCATACATCCTATTATTCAATAGATGTGACATAATATTTACAAACATATCTATATTAATTTTCTCTTTAACCTAATTCAAGTAAAATAGTTCATATACTTTCAATACATGTCTAAATTAAATCAAAGGCATATAAAAGCCATTTTCTTATAGTTTAGTGGAAACTATGATATGTAAAAGTGGATATTTACAAACTTCTGTCCATAACAATATTCAATTTCCTACCTTTTCAAATAAAAAATATAAAATTAAACTACTGGAAGCAACAGAAAGAAAAAGAACAAAGATTGAAAAGTATAGTAAAATAGATTGACAAGTCCCTGTAAAATTGCTGTGAACACAAAACCTCCCAAATTACAAGCCACGGTTTTTGGATAAAACATCTGCAACAGCTGACTTATTGATGGGCCTTGGTTCAGGGCTTTATGACTATTTATATCTTCTACATAAAAACATATAATTTTGTGGAATCAAAATTCATTCATCAAAATAAACCACAGATATATTTCTTTTAAAAAGTGAAGACCAGTTATTTAAAACATTCTTTATATAAGCAAGAGAAATTTTTCAGTAAAAAGACATTTCCAGAGCATATTGAAACTTCTTTCTGCATTAGAATATCTTATCTAAAATTTTAGAGAATTAAGTTACTACGGACAGTAAATAAAAATATATGTTGTTGTTGTTAGGTGGCATCGAGTCTGTTCCAACTCATAGAGACCCCATGTACAACAAAACGAAACAGTGTCCAGTCTTGCACCATCCTCACAATCGTTGTTATGAGTGAACCCATTGTTGCAGCCACTGTGTCAATCCATCTTGTTGAGGATCTTCCTCTTCCTCACTTGCCCTCCAGTTTACCAGGCATTATGTCCTTCTCCAGGAACTGATCCCTCCTGATAGTATGTCCAAAGTATGTGAGTTGTAGTCTCACCATCCTTGCTTCTAAGGAACATTCATAATACTCCTGAATTTACCTTGATTAAATTTTAGTCTTTATATAAAGACATTATCTCAACTAAATCCTTAAATTGAAGTTTTACTTTATAATCTGAAGTGCAATTTTTTATTAAAAAAACTCCTGTGGTAGGTATAATAACTCCTCACTACCCCTTACACACAAAGATGTCCATGCCATAAACCCAGGAATTTGGAATATGTCACTTTATATGGCAAAGAGCCACCACTCCTCTGTCAGTTTGTCATACTATCATTGCTTGCATGTTGCTGTGATGATGAAAGCTATGTCACTCGTATTACAAATACCAGCAAGGTCACCCCTGGTTGACAGGTTTCACAGGAGCTTCCAGACTAAGGCAGACTCGGAAGAAGGACTGGAGGTCTACTTCTGAAAAAAAAGGCCAGTGAAAACCTTGTGAATAGCAGTGAACATTATCTGATATAGCACCAGAAGATGAACCCCTCAGGTTGGAAGGCACTTAAAATACAACTGGAGAAGAGCTGCCTCCTCAAAGTAGAGTCAACCATAATGACATAGAGTAAAGCTTTCAGAACCTTCATTTGCCTATGTGGCATGATTCACAATGAGAAGAAACAGCTGCAAACATCCATTAGTAATCAGAACATGGAATGTATGAGGTATGAATCTAGGAAAAATTGGAAGTCGTCCAAAATGAAATGGAGCACATAAAGATTGATATCCTAGGCATTACTGAGCTGAAATGGACTGGTATTGATAATTTTGAATCAGACAATCATATGGCCTACTATGCTGGAAATGACAAATTGAAGAAGAATGGCATCACATTAATCGTCAGAAAGAACATTTCAAGATCTATCCTGAAATAAAACTCTATCAGTGATAGGATAATATCCATAAGCTTTCAAGGAAGACCTGTTATTACAACTATTATTCAAATTTATGCACCAACCACTAATGTCAAAGATGAATATATTGGAGATTTTTAGCACCTTCTGCAGTCTGAAGTGGATCAAATATGCAATGAAGACGCATTGATAATTACTGGCTATTGAAATGCGAAAGTTGGAACCAAAGAAGGTTGGTAGTTGGAAAATATGGCCTTGGTGATAGAAAAGATACCAGAGATTGCATGATTGAATTTTGCAAGACCAACGACTTCTTCATTGCAAATATCTTTTTGCAACAACATAAATGACAACTATACACAATAACCTCTCACTGGATGCAATACACAGAACAAAATCGACTACATCTGTGGAAAGAGACAATGGAGAAGCTCAATATCAGCAGTCAGACTAAGGCAAGGGACAACTGAGAAACAGACCATCAGTTGCTCATCTGTAGGTTCAAGATGAAGCTGAAGAAAATTAACACAAGTCCACAAGAGCCGAAGTACGACCTTGAATATATCCCACTTGAATTTAGAGACCATCTCAAGAACAGATGTGACAAACTGAACACTAATGACGGAAGACCAGATGAGTTGTGCAATGATATTAAGGACATCATACATGAAGAAAGCAAAAGGTCATTAAAAAGACCAGAAAGAAAGAAAAGAAAAGAATGGATGCCAGAAGAGACTCTGAAACTTGCTCTTTTTGTTTTTTCTTTTTTTTTTATTGTTGTGCTTTAAGTAAATTTTACAATTCAAGACAGTCTCTCATACAAAAATTTATACATACATTATTATCTGACCCTAGTTGCTCTCCCCATACTGTGACAGTACACTTCTCCTTTCCACCCCAGATTTCCCAAGTCCATTCAACCAACTCCTGACCCTCTCTGCCTTCTGATCTCGCCTCTGGACAGGAGCTGCCCATTTAGTCTCATTTATCTCTTGAGCTAAGAAGCACCCTCTTCACAAGTATCATTTTATGTCCCATAGTCCAGTCTAATCTTTGAAGAGTTGGCCTCGGGAATGGTTTTAGTTTTGGGCTAACTGAGAGTTCAGGGGCCATGTCTTCTGGGGTCTCTCCAGTTTCAATCAAACCATTAAGTCTGGTCTTTTTACTAGAATTTAACTTCTTCACCCCACTTTTCTCTTGCTCTGTCAGGGACTCTCTGTTGTGTTCCCTGTCAGGGTGGTCATTGGTGGTAGCTTGGCCCTGTCTACCGCTTCTGGTCTCAGGCATGCAGTCTCTGGTTTGTGGGCCTTTCTGTCTCTTGGGCTAATACTTTCCTTGTGTCTTTGGTGTTATTCATTCTCCTTTGCTCCAGGTGGATAGAGACCAGTTGATGCATCTTAGATGGCTGCTTGCTAGCATTTAAGACCCCAGATGCCACTCATCAAAGTGGGATGCTGAGCATTTTCTAAATAAACTTTGTTATGCCAATTGACCTAGATGTACCCTGAAACCATAGTCCCCTGACCCCCATCCTTGCTACTCTGTCCCTCGAAGTGTTTGGTCATATTCAGGAAACTTCTTAGTTTTGGTTTAATCCAGTTGCGCTGACTTCCCCTGTAGTGTGTGCTGTCCTTCACTTCACCTAAGATACTTCTTGTCTGCTATCTAGTTAATGAATACCCCTCTTCCTTCCTCTCGTCCCTTGTAACCATCAAAGAATGTTTTCTTCTGCGTTTAAGCCTTTTCTTGAGTTCTTATAATAGTGGTCTTATACAATGTTTGTCCTTTTGAAACTGACTAAATTCACTCAGCATAAAGTCTTCCGGATTCGTTCATGTTATAAGATGTTTCACGGATTCATCATTGGTCTTTATTGTTGCATAGTATTCCATTGTATGAATATACCATAATTCGTTTATCCATTCTTCCAGTGATGGGCAGCTAGGTTGTGAAACTTATTGTTGAACATAGAGTAGCTAAAGCAGATGGAAGAGATGATGAAGTAAAAGAGCTGAACAGAAGATCTGAAAGGGTGGCTCAAGAAGATAAAGCAAAGTATTATAATGAAATTTACAAAGACCTGGCATTAGAAAACCAAAAGGGAAGAACACACTTGGCATTTCTTGAGCTGAAAAAACTGAAGAAAAAATTCAAGCCTCGAGCTGCGATACTGAAGGATTCTATGAGCAAAATGTTGAATGGCCCAGGAAGCATCAAAAGAAGATGGAATGAATACACAAAATCACTGTACAAAAAAGAATTAGTCAACATTCAACCATTTCAGAAGGTAGCATATGATCAGGAAATGATAGTACTGAAGGATGAAGTCCAAGCTATACTGAAGATATTGGTGAAATACAAGGCTCCAGGAATGGATGGCATACCAGTTGAGATTTTTCAACAGAGGGATGCAATGCTGGAAGTGCCTGCTCATCTGTGCCAAGAAATCTGGAAGACAGCTACTTGATTAACCAACTGTAAGAGATCCATATTTATGCCCATTCCAAAGAAAGGTGATCCAACAAAATGTTAAAAAAAAAAATTGAACAATATCATCAGTGTCACACACAATTGAACTTTTGCTGATTCTAATTCAAGGGTGATTGTAGCAATACATCAATAGGGAACTGACAGAGATTTAGGTTAGATTCAGAAGAGGACATGGAATGAGGGCTATCATTGCTGATGTCAAATGGTTCTTGTCTGAAAGGAGAGAATATCATAACGATGTTTACCTGTGTTTTATTGAATATGCAAAGGCATTCTTCTGTGTGGATCATAACAAATTATGGATAACATTGAGAAGAATAGGAATTCCAAAACACTTAATTGAGCTCATGAGGAACTTGTACATGGACCAAGAGGCAGTCTTTCAACAGAACAATGGGGTACTGAGTGGTTTAAAATTCAGGAAAGGCATGCTCACGGTTGTATCCTTTCACTATACTTTATCAGTCTGTATGCTGACTGAGCAAATAATCCAAGAAGCTGAACTATATGAAGAAGAATGAGGCATTAGGATTGGAGGAAGGCTCATTAACAATCTGTGATATGCAGATGACATAACTTTGCTCGCTGAAAGTAAAGAGGACTTGAAACACTTACTGATGAAGACCAAAGATTACAGCCCTCAACCTTAAGAAGACAAAAATCCTCACAACTGGACCAATAAGCAACATCATGAATAGATGGAGAAAAGATTGAAGTTGTCAAGGATTTCATTTGACTTGGGTACACAATCAACATCCATGGAAGCAGCAGTCAAGAAATCAGATGATGTATTGCATTGGGCAAATCTGCTGCAAAAGACCTCTTTAAAGTGTTAAAAACCAAAGATGTCACTTTGAGGACTAAGGTGCTCCTGACACAAGCCATGGTGTTTTCAATCACCTCGTATGCATGTGAAAGCTGGACAATAAATAAAGAAGACTAAAGAAGAATTGATGTCTTTGAATTATGATGTTGGTTAAGAATATTGAATATACCATGGACTGTCAGAAGAATGAACAAGTCTGTCTTAGAAGAAGTATAGACAGAATGCTCCTTAGAAGGGGTAATGATGAGACTTTGTCTTATCTACTTTGGACATGTTATCAGGAGGTACCAGTTCTTGGAGAAGGACAACATACTTGGTAGAGGGTCAGGGAAAAAGAGGAAGACCCTCAACCAGATGGATTGACACAGTGGCTACAACAATGGGCTCAAACATAGTTATGATTGTGTGGATGGTGCAGGACCAGGCAGCATTTTATTCTGTTGTCCATAGGGTCACTATGAGTTAGGACAGACTCAAGGGCACCTAACCACAACTAGAACAATTATCAGCTACAAAAACATTAAAAATTTTTTCAGAACTACCATTTTTTAGGTTCTAGAGTAGAAATTTGATAAATAATAAAGTTTTTTTTTTTTTTCTCACTCCACACATAGTGTTGTTGTTGTTGTTAGGTGCCATCAAGTCAGTTCTGCCTTGTAGCAACCCTATGTACAACAGAATGAAATACTGCCCAGTCCTGCACCATCCTCACAACTGTTGCTATGTTTGAGCCCATTGTTACAACTAATGTGTCAGTCTATCTCCTTGAGGGTTTCCCTTTTTTTTTTTGTTGACCTTCTACTTTACCAAGCATGATGTCCTTCTCCAGGGACTGTTCCCTTCTGATAACATGTCCAAAGTAAGTGAGAGGAAGACTTACCATCCTTGCTTTTAAAGAACATTCTGGCTGTACTTCTTCCAAGACAAATTTGTAGTGAGGGTCACTCCTGGGGGTAGAAGAGACTCTCTGTTCAGTGTAATCCTTTGGGGCCCAGGTTTATGACATCTAACCGTTTGGTCATCCTGTATAGTTTTAGTATATTTCATCAAATCCTCTGCATCTTATTAGCCAATGAGCAAACAAAGATCTTCTGGAGGATATTGAGGGAAATTTTAGTGAACAGTGTCTGCCACCCACTATCACTAAAACTTTGTATTGCTTTCCTTTAAAAGCCTGCAAAATCAGGTGTAACTCTGTTGCTTAAAACACTATGTGACACCCTTAATCCACCTCTAGTTCAAGTGCTATAGGTAGTTACTACAGATATCTCTGAAGATTTAGTTGAACAATTATCCTTGATGAGCAGGTTTTTAATCAAGGATATAAGGCATGGTTAATTACGCACATGGGCTGTGCTTTAAATGATTCTTATTAACTGTCTGCTGCACCTCGTAGCACACAACCCAGGTGTGACATGGCAGATCTTTCTTTAACTGATTCTTACTAGGATTACAGCCAGACAGACTTAATCCAATTAGCAAGCCCATCCTCATGTGAAAAGTGAAAAACTGCCAACAGCTGCAAAGAGTGCCATCACTGATTTTCTATTCTGTGTTCTCTACTTACACCCCTCCACTAGTACCGAGGTCTCACATAAGCCAGTAAATACGCTATGAAATCTATTTGTATAATAAAATACTGGTTTCCAATGGAAAAACTATAATCTCACGAGAGCCTATAGTACACATTAAAGACAGATGATTACTTAATTTTATTACTATTTTTCCCACAAATTAGCTTGCTCTTTGCTACTGTTTCAATGATTAACTCTGGTGTGAAGGACACACACACAAAAAAAAGTTATAAAAAAATCAACAGAGAAAAAAAATTCTGAAATAACCTAGAGTTTTCTAAATCCTACTTAAATTAATATTTCAATGTGAGTGTAGGATTACTCGCACCGTGATTTCTTCTTAATGAGATTACTAGGGTAATTTTGTTCTAGGATAAAGTGTGCATGTGATAGCTCATAATACTGAACATATGCTCCATTGCTAGAGCAAAAGAGAAATTCAAAATGGGATAGTCTGTTCTGGTTCATGGAATTATAGTCTTTGTGACGTGTTTCACAACTATTATCAGCTCAAGACAGACTGGGAAATGAAAGCCCCTGCTTTGTATTAAATATGAAACACTACTTGTTTAACCTGATTCTGTCACAGGTCCACGAGAAAATGCAAGCTCCACATTGTATTTTTTTTTTTTTTAAATCTACAATCTGAATTTAATGTCTGACAGATGCGTTTGAGAGTCCCAGAGAAGCAGGCAGAGATTATGGCATCTCTATTTACGCTTTTATTAGACCATCTTCTATAGCACAGGAGTGAAAGTTATGATGTACACCTCATATCATTTAAATTCATGTTTTCTCACTAAATAGTTCATATAAACTGTGTGGAGAATATTCTTGCATGCAGACAATTGTGAATTCTGCCCAGGGTATCTATCCCATTTTCTCAGAACTGTCAATACGAGGTCCAAATAACCAGAACAACAGAAACATTAGGTGATATTTTGTGACACAGATTAAAATCTGGGGAGATATAAGACACACATTTACATAACTATGTATATATACACATACAATCATATATATTATACGATATATAATCATATGATATGATTGCAACTGAGACCAGTAATATCATTTAGAAGATATTATAATAGAATTTAGAAGATCATAATATTAAAGTTGTTAAATGAGTCATTGTAGCACACTAAGAAATCAATGAGTTGGAATTGATGACTAAGGAGTGAATATAAACAATTAAGAACAGAAATATAAATCCAGGTGATGAAAGCCACCAAATCTTATCCTGGGTGCTACAATGTCAAGCAAATAAAGAACAGTTGTTGTGAAGGTAGCAAGTTAATTTTACAAACAATAATACATCAAATATAAATTTTGCCCTTTCTGAGGCCAACAGATATGGTTCAGTTTTTTCATGCACCACTTAGCAAATGATCCAGAGAATCACATGTAACTATTACCTTATCAAAATGCAATATATATTGATATGTGATGCAATTAAGTAATAAATTTTGAATGTATTCATTAAACAGAAATTGAAAATAAATATGATTTGAGGGTCAAGTTTTCAAAACCTGAGTCAGTCCTAAAGTTTAACCCAACATAGTTGCAATAATTATCTTAAAGGTTAAAATTTTCTGTGACATCAAAAGTATTAATATGCATGACTCAGTGCCTTCTCTTGGCTGAAGAGAATTATCCAAAAGTTTCTCATCAATATGAAAGAAAAAGAAAAAGAAAAAAAACCCTAATATATTTCCACAATATTAAAATATTTATTTTCTGTTTATTTTGAGACAGAAATAAATTTTAGTGATTCAGTTTATCCTAAACAGTTGTCCATTCTTGGCCCTGCTTCATTTGGCCAAATACAGATTCACTCACCCATTCTTATTTATTGGAATTGTTTCAGATGTTTAACATATAATTGATGCATAATTAAATCTAGAAAATACTTTATGAAAAAGACAAAGAAATTGTATTGATGTAAAATAGTGAAATATTGAGATATTAGCTAAAAAGGAATAAAGTAGAAGTCACATCCTGTGGTTAGAGGGGTGGAGCTATTTATTGTTAGAAACAAAATTTTTCAACCTAAACACTAATATGCTAAACACCATTTTTCCCTTTCATGTATCTTTACTGAAGCTATTGATTCTGTTCTAATTTTTTTTATTCCAAACTTTGTTTCCTTTTTCTAGAATTTAATGCTCTTTCGTTTGTGCTCTCATGCTTGTTATTTGAAAGTAATATTAATCACAAAGTACTTTTATTTATTTTTGTCTATTTAACTGTAGTTTGAGATCCTCAAGGACAGGACATAGTTTTTAGAGACAGACAGATAGAGTTAGATCCAATATCCCACTCACCCTCTTACTAGCTAGTTTACCTTGGAAAGTATTTTAACCTTAACCTTTAGTTTCTTCATTTATAAAAATAGGATAATAAAATCAATTTCACAAGGTGGTGGCAAAAAACAGATTTAGGCAAAATGGGTTAACAGCTTAATGCAATGCCTGGCATAATGTATATGCCCCCTTCCATGCAACTCCTTTATCCTTATTTGTTCAAATTAATATGCACAGAGAGGAGTCCCTTGGTGGTGAAGATAGTTAATGCACTCAGCTGCTCACCAAAGGTTGGTGGTTCAAGTCCACCCAGAGGTACCTCAATAGAAAAGCTTGGCAATCTACTTGTGAAAAATCAGCCGTTGAAAATGCTATGGAGCACTGTTCTACTCTGCAACACGTGGGATCACCATAAGTCGAAATCAATTCAAGAGCAACAGGAAAATATGCCCAGAGCATCTAGTATTTGCTTAAACCAAACCAGTTGCCTTTGAGTTGATTCTGATTCGTAACAACCCCATATGTTGCAGAATAGAACTGTTCTCCATAGGGTTCTCAAGGTTGTGACCTTTCAGAAACACATCATCAAGCCTTTCTTCCAAGGTGACTTTGGGTGGATTGGAACTACCTATTTGCTTAGTGCTCAGTATACAGCACTTCCTTTGCTTTCTCCTTTCTCCAGTTTATCTTCATAAAGAAAGTACCAAATAAAGAGTAGACAAATAATTGTATCATTGAATTATATGTGATTTTTTTTACAGTCTAATTTTAAATAATTTTAAAAAAAATACAGAAGTTAAGAAGATAAAAAATGAAACAAGCAATCATCCGATTTCCCTCAAATCACTCTCAAACACACAACAGACATATACACATACACACTTAATGATTTTTTTTGGGATTTTAATATTTTATTATAAAAATATGTTTATATCATATTCTATGTGGTATGTATAATGTATATTTATAATTTATCACATAAATGCAATAGAAATATATAGTAGGTATATCAAAAAAATCCCCTCATCTACCGATTTGATTACAACTCAGTAGACCCTATAGGACACAGTAGAACTGCCTCGTAGTGTTGACAAGGCTGTAATCTTTATGGAAGCAGACTGCCACATCTTTCTCCCATGGAGCAGATGGTGGTTTCGAAACACTGACCTTTCAGTTAGCAGCTGAGTGTTTAACCACTGTGCCTCCAGGGGTCCTGATAATATGTATAGTATGTATTATATATTTTACTATATATAGTGTCACATTTTTATATATAATATTAAATGTATAATACTATATGCCATCATATAAAATATACACATATTACATTGTAGCCTACACTTCTCACTTGTTATTATATACATTTAATATATTAAATGAATTTAAATACATTTTCCCATGTATTAATATAATACGTCATTTATAACTGAATAATACTGCATCAAATAATGCGTCATCATTTATTCAAACATTTTGTTGTTTTGTGATATAAATGGTTAACATGTTTATATTTACCCTCAGTATTAATGTCTATCCTCCACGAAGTCATTCTTTTTTGCTTTTTTCCTTTCATTAGATATTTTCTTTAATTCTCCATTTTGAGGAAAACGTGGAATACATTAAAAACTTAAAATAGGGTACAATCTACTTTGTTAAATTAAAGTAGCTTTGACAGAGATAGCCTGAGTAGAGATATATAAAAAGTACCAGATGCATGAAAAGCTTCATTTCATGTTTTGAGGAAACTGCTATAATCTCACAAAAAATTAAAAAATCAACATATACAGTTATCAAAATGGTATACTTACTGAGTATTTTATGAATTCTAAAAACTAGAACTCTGTTACCAAGATGTTATAGAAGTAGTGCCATCTAGGACATAAATTTTCCCTGCTATTTCATTGATGGTTTTATAATTTGTTTTTTGGTCATTTTTTTCTTCTCTTTCAATGTTTTATCACTTGAAATGCATTTCATTTTTTGCCTACTAATTAATTCACAAATGCTTCACTGCAGTGTTTTTATTAATAAAATCATTAATTGAACTGCGCAATTGTGTATGCATATACCAACATTCATAGATTTTCATTTCTACTATTGGCATGATACTCCTGGCCTAATTGCCTCTGATAATATGTGTAAACCAACATATCCAATATTTTTCTAATCTGTATTTGGGCCAATTAACATAAGAGAAGCCAAAGTGTTTGGCTATATCAATGAATGAATCAGACTAAAAACTTCAAAATGGAATAACTTACATTCTTTTACAGCTGCTAACACTATTCTAAATAATACAGATATTAGTAACCAGAACAGATTCTTCTGTAACAATAAGAACAACTAAAATACCTTAAAAATGTAGCATCAACTTAGCAGTTTCTCACTAAGCAGAGAGGAAACTCATAGCAAAGTTAGAAATTTGGAGACCGAATCTCTTCACTGGTAAAAGTGTGAGAAATTCAAAGGTGACTAGGTGCATTCTGAGGCTAAAGCTGTATCAGAAGACACTGAGAAACAGTAAGTTGAAGCATGTATTTGCTGTGACAAGGTACTACAAGGAACAGATGAGCTTAGATAGGACTGAGCATATTTGCTTGTGAAAATAAAAAGTAATAGAAATAATCCAGAAATGTGGAGCCTTAAAGATTTGAAAAGTGAATGACTGCGCAAAACGAACAAACAAAAACCAATCTGTGACCATTAAGTCAATTCTGACTCATGGTAACCCCATGTGTTATGGAGTAGAATTTCTCCATAGGCTTTTCTTCACTATACTCTTTATGGAAGCTGATTGCCAGGTCTTTCTTCCACGGTGCCACTGGGTGGGTTGGAACCACCAATCTTTAAGTTAGTAAGTTGAGTGCAAACCGTTTGTGCCACCCAGGAACTCAAAGTAAGAAATGCGATTGCAAAAGGCTTTGAATGGAACACTCCCATTAAGACCTACACCTGGGACAAAGATCAGATTAAGAATAAGACCTTCCTCATCCAGGCCTGTTCTCTTGAGTTTAGAAATAGAGAAATAAATCAGTTTCAAAATTATCCCTAAGGAAGAATTCTGAGTGTGGTTATTAGCTTATAGAACTGACTAGAAACAAATAGATCACAAGGGAATCATGTGGCCAAATAAATCATTAACTAGTATAAACTTTTGAATATTTGAGTTACTCTAAAACAACCCTTGGACCCCAAACTTTACAGAAACAGTAAACCTTTATGAGAAGGATAGTCCCCAACATCCACCTCAAACATGTCTATGGTGGATAATGGGCAAGGAAAACCCCTCAAACTACTGAGCCTGGAGCATGAAAGCAATGAAGAGGCGAGTTCCCCCCAGAAAGCAAAATCTAGAGCCACACGAGGAACTTTACCTTCAAATCAATTTCCTCAGTGCCTGCCCAGCAGGAGTTCATCATTGCCATGGACCCACAGAACTGTGTTTTCTCCCATTCTTCCTAATGGAAGTGTGTGCTGCTGCTTTGGTTCCCCTGTTCTACCAATGAGCACTAGTATATGTGTGTTTCCAGTAGGAAGAGGTGGGTGCAGATAAATTGACTTTTCATCCATAAGGCACCAGATTATATGTTTGTATCTGAAGGCGAGGAATGCATATAACTCTGCTTTCTTGATCTTTGAGCTGGATAATGCAACTAGGTGTGACTTTTGGCTGTTTGTCTGGGGAAGGGTGTAAGTGTGTTCTGGGTGTGGGAAATGTCTACAGATTGATTTTTTGTTGGCCAGAGAGAAAGTATTCCAGAAACAGAGTGATGTCTACTGAAGATTTATGCTCTTTCTTTCATAGCATAGTTTTACTGTGAAGCAGCTTCCCAGTTAAAGATTACTTATTTCAATCATCCTTGTATATTGGGGGAGCCCAGGAGCCCTGGTGGTGCAGTGATTAAGAGCTAAGCTACTGTTACCGCAAAAACGTGGATTGGAGCCGCCCACCGCGATAGCCAATTCTAAGACAGGGGTGAGGTGAGCAGCAAGAGTTTTATTATATATCAATATATAGGAGACAGAGGGGAATAGATCCCTCCAAAAATCCTGTCTCCTCCACTGGAGATCGGCCGAAGGCTTTCACAGGGACAAGATTATGGGTCTTAGAAGTTTGTGTTAGTTCCCCCTTGAGGTGGTCATGTTTCAGATGAGTTAAGCTTTTCCTGATATTCTTGGGGGTTATCTGGCGACATCCTGGTTTTCTTGTCACAAGACAGGTGCGTTGTTTGGTTTTTCTTCCTTAGATAATTATGATTTGTTTTCCACCCTCCAAGGAGGAACATCAGTTAATCTTAAACCTTTTGCAGAGATTGGAACCGGAGGGAAAAACAAGATCATGAGGCCATGTGGTGGTTAGCAATGGGGAGTAATAATAAATAGTGAGCCCGGCCTATGCAGCCTCTTCCACTACTACCCAAAAGATCAGCAATTCAAATCCACCAGCTGCTTCTTGGAAACCCTATGGGGCAGTTCTATTCTGTCCTATAGGGTTGCTGTAAATCAGAATTGACTCAATGGCAACTGGTTTTTTTGATTTTGTATCTTGGGAGACCTACATGAATAATGTCATTATTTACTAAAAAAAAGTAAGCATAGACAAGGAGGGGAAAGATTAAGGCAGAAGGTGAGTGAATCAAGGTTTTAATTTTGGACAGGTTTAGTTTAAGATTGCTATCAGAAAATTGAGTGAGAATATCAATGACAAACATGTAGTTACAGATAAAGTTTTGGAGTTTTCCTTACTAAAATCCATTTGGCTTGTGCACACAGCATGAAGCATACTTGCCAGTCTAGTGTTAAAGAGAGTACTTAGGTAATACCTGACATCTTTCTCTGTTTTTGGAGCTAGTATTAAAACTCAATCATCTGAGAAGCCATTTGCCCTGAATGGTAAGTAACATTTTCAATTAAGGAAGGAACCGTACAGCATAATGGGTCAAAACAATGTAATCAGCTATCTGGGTTTACATTTCACTCTGCTACTTCCTAGCTGTGTAACCATAATCAAAATACTTCATCTCTATAAGTAAATCTTTGTTTGTTCTAAAACGGCACAAACACTTGTAAACTTGATTAAGAATTAAATGAGCTAATATAGTTAATATGTCAACCATAGAAAGTACTTGAAAGTGGTAAAAATAAGAGGATATTAATTCTGGTAAGTATATTGACGTCCTCCCACCATTGTGCTTAAATTCACTACTAAATCACATTGTACATATCCAGAGCAAGTAGTTCATGGTTTGAGACATGATAGTTGAAAGTGATCCTATTTTGTTACCATACCCACTGGATTTTCTCTTTAGAAAAATCATGCTATCAAATTCCTTGCTATCACCTTTGATTTATAATTGCTATCTCAATGCAATAATCTATTAAAAATGGAGTAGATTATTTTTACTAAGTATATTTCCTTGCCAAAAAAAATGTATCTATAAAAAGGAATAACAAAATATGCTTACTCTCTGCCTGTTTGCACTGTTGTGAAATATTTCTACAGTTTAGGGCCGTTAATTTTGATTAAAGGAGTAGCAAAAGAAGGGAGTCATATTTTAATTCTTTTTTTTTTTTTTTAACTATTAACTGGCATCAATTATTAGCCCACAATTCAAACTAAAAACTGCTTTATATAGTTATATTGTGAAATATTTGCAATCTCTATGGCTTAGTCTCATTATCTTTTCATAATGTTAGTAGTATAATCTGTGGGGTTCAGCTTTAAAATATAAAATCAGGAATGAACATTTGTTGTTGTTTTTATTGTGGTAAATATATGTGCAACAAAACATTCACTATTTCAACATTCTTCACATGTACAATTCAGTGACATTAACCGTGTTCATCATGCTGTGTTACCATTTTCACTTGACCTTCTTTTCTTGTTTTCTACTTTAAAGTGTTCATTTTAAATGTTACTACTGTTTTTAAAAATACCAGAGGTTACAGAAGCATTTTGTATATACTACAAATGGAGTATCACAAGTTATTTGTCCTTACATTTAATCTCCTTACCACAAGGAGGATGACTAAATGCTTTTATCTGGCTATTGTGTCTGTAAATGGTTTGTATAGGACATATTTCCAATGACAAGAGATTTAAAAATTATTTTCAGGTGTTCTTTGGCTTAGCCAGAAAGAGTTTTTACAATATACAAAAAATGGCAAGATGTCCATCTAAAATTAGTCTAAGTTCCAAATGTGGATTATAAATGATCTGTGTATAAATAATGCTCCTAAACTGAAATAAGTAGTGCTGTTCACTGGGAACATTTTGATACATCTACATCTGACAAATAGAGGCAGTAGATTTTAAATCTATTTGCTCTTAGGAATAGCAGACTTGATGATTTTGAGCTTGGCTGAATTTGCTAAATTTACTCAATAAACAAGCTTTTGAAAATGTGTTTTATACACATACTAAAAAGGCAGAAATCCAAGGGAAACAAACAACAGACAAATATATTCCCAGACAGATGATGTCTACAATTTAATAAGACAAGCAAGATGGATAAAGATACTAGGCGAACAATCAAAAGCAAATATTCTCCCTGCATCCTCACTTTCAAAAGAGAAAAGTCAAGCAAGGTGGCTTCATTTACTTAGCCTGAATCCTAAACCTCTAGTAAGTTGGAAATTCTATAACCATATAATCTTTCCAATCAATTCTAATAGAGGATTTTAATTGGTACCCTACCCCTTCCTAATGGAAAAGCTGCCAGTCCAGTCTACTTGATCTCAGTCAAAATGAAATTAAAACAAAACTAGTTTCAATATTTGGGTAGAGTGCAAAAGAAAATAAATATAATTTCCTTAATAATGAAGTATTCAATCTATTTTATTCATAGATATGAATATATATATATATGATATCATATGATATGAATATATGATATCTCATATAATGCAAAGGTATAATGACTATCCCTTAATTACAAACTTCCAGAGGCAGAATGGAGCTAAAGTTCTGGTTGTATAATTATGCATGATAACAATTGTCATTTGTTAAAGCCTTGGGGTTAATACAGCAGTTATATATGTATTATTTTATTCAATCATTTATTCACACATTCAGCAAATATTTACTGAGTTGTTGTTGTTGTTGTTAGTTGCTGTCAAGTGGATTCTAACTCATGGTGACCCTACTTGTATCTGAGTAAAACTGTGCTCCATAGAGTTTTCAAAGCTGTGAACTTTCAGAAGCAAATTGCCAAGGTTGACTTCTGAGGTGCCCCTGGGTGGTATTGAACAGCCAGCCTTTGGGATAGTAGTCCAGAGCTTAACTGTTCGCATCCCCCAGGGATTCTTTCTTCCTGAGTACTTACCACATGCATTTGAAACATGATTGGAAATAAAGGTTTGGTGCTATTACTGTACAGATGATAGCTGAAATTAGGAAATGAGTATTTCCAAGAAAATTATGTATTTAGGATGAAAAAAATACAGTGATTAAATTTTAAAACCTATTATATCACTATGGTAGTCAAAACAGCCTGGTATGGGAACAACAACGGATACATAGACCAATGGCACAGAACTGAAAATCCAGACATGGATTCCACCTATGAGCAGCTGATATTTGACAAAGGCCCAAAGTCCATTAATTTGGGAAAAGACAGTCTCTTTAACAAATGATGCTGGCATACCTGGATATCCATCTGCAAAAAACTGAAACAAGACTCATACCTCACACTATGAACAAAAACTAACTCAAAATGAATCAAAGACCTTAATATAAAATCTAAAATGATAAAGATCATAGAAGAAAAAATAGGGACAATGCTAGGAGCCCTAATACATGGCATAAACAGAATATAAACCCTAAGTAACAATGCACAAACACCAGAAGAGAAACTAGATAACTCGGAGTTCCTAAAAATCAAACACTTATTCTCATCAAAAGACTTCACCAAAAGAGTAAAAAGACAACCTACAGACTGGGAAAAAATTCAGCTACAACAAATCCAGTCAGTGTCTAATCTCTAAAATCTAAAAGATACTGCAAAACCTCAACAACAAAAAGACAAATAACCAATTAAAAAATGGGCAAAGGACATGAACAGACACTCCACCAAAGAAGACATTCAGGGGGCTAACAGACACATGAAGAAATGCTCATGATCATTAGCCATTAGAGAAATGCAAATCAAAACTACAATGAGATACCATCTCACCCCAACGATGCTAGCATTAATCCAAGAAACACGCAATAATAAATACTGGACAGCTTGTGGAGAGACTAGAACACTTATACACTGTTGGTGGGAATGTAAAATGGCACAACCCCTTTGGAAATTGATTTGTCACTTCCTTAAAAACCTAGAAATAGAAGTACTATACAATCCAGCAATCCCACTCCTTGGAATATATCCTAGAGAAATAAGAGCCATCACACGAATAGATATATGCACACCCATGTTCATCGCAGCACTATTCACGATAGCAGAAAGATGGAAACAACCTAGGTGCCCATCAACGGACGAATGCATAAACAAATTATGGTATATTCACACAATGGAATACTACGTAATGATAAACAACAACGATGAATCCATGAAACATAACATGGAGGAATCTGGAAGGCATTATGCTGAGTGAATTTAGTCAGTCACAAAAGAACAAATATTGTGTAAGATCACTATTATAAGAGCTGAATTAAAGGTTTAGACACAGAAGAAAACATTCTTTGATGGTTACAAGGGTGGGGAGGGAGGGAGAGGGTTATTCACTAACTAGATAGTAGGCAAGAATAATCTTAGGTTAAGGGAAGGACAGCACACACTACAGGGGAAGTCAGCACAACTGGACTAAACCAAAGCTAAGAAGTATCCTGAATACAACTAAATACTTCGAGGGACAGAGTAGCAGGGGCGGAGGTCTGGGGACCATGCTTTCAGGGGACATCTAGGTAAACTGGCATAAAAAAGTTCATTAAGAAAATATTCTGCATCCTACTTTGGTGAGTGGCATCTGGGGTCTTAAAAGCTAGTGAGCAGCCATCTAAGATGCATCAATTAGTCCCAATCCACCTGGAACAGAGGAGAATGAAGAACACCAAAGTCACAAGGAAAGGGTTAATCTAAGGGACAGAAAGGATCACGTAAACTGGAGACTGCATCAGCCTGACATCAGAAGAACTAGATGGTGCCCAGCTACCACCAATGATTGCTCTGACAGGGAACACAACAGAGAGTCCCTGTCAGAGCAGGAGAAAAGTGCGGTGAAGAACTCAAATTCTAGTGAAAAGACCAGACTTAATGGTCTCACTGAGACTGGAGAGACCCCAGAGAGCATGACCCCTGGTATCTCTGTCAACTGAGCACTAAAACCATTCCTGAGGCCAACTCTTCAGTCAAAGATTAGACTGGACTATGAGATATAAAATGATACGCTTGAAGAGTATGCTTCTTAGCTCAAGTAGATACATGAGACTAAATGGGAAGCTTCTGTCCAGAGGTGAGATGAGAAGGCAGAGAGGGTCAGGAGCTGGTTGAAAGGACACAGGAAATAAAGTATGGAGGGGGGAATGTGTTTTCATTGTGTCGGGAGAGCAATTAGGGCCACATAACAATGTATGTAAAAATTTTTTATGAGAGACTAACTTGAATTGTAAACTTTCACTTAAAGTACAACAATAAAAGTTAAAAAATACAGTGATTGACCACTAAACTATCAAAAATGTCAATGCTAAAGATTTGAGTCAGAAATGGAATTTTTAGAAAAGAACAAAGATAACAAATGAGTATGGAGTCTCAGACATCAAGGATTATTAAGAGTGCTACAAAGTTGGGTTAGCAAGTGTTAAATGAAATGAAGTTCTGTAAAATTAAGACTAAAATTTTGGCTTTCACAATTTTAAGCTGACTGCTGATATTGGCAAAACAAGAAAAGCTTGTATCTATAATTAGATAAGGATAATGTATATTCAACACAAAGAGAAGTGGATGATCAGACTTCAAATAATCTGTACCTAATCTATTAGATTTAACTGGTTGGTTCAGAAATAGGCATGTGATCCAAATTCAGTCAGCGATCTTCCTAAAGGATTTTGAAATAGGACTGATACAAAAGGGATTATCCCTACTCTGGTGGTGATGGAAGCTATTGGAGATATACTGATGGCAAAAATGGTCAGAATTCTTCACCCCTTCTCCATATCCACATTCTTTGCAATGTAATTTACTAATAAGAAACGGAAGCTATTTTCTCTACCCTTTTAATTTTATCTTGATTTATGATTTTCTTTATCAAAAATATGGAGGAATAGATGGTATGATAGTCTGGTCTTGGGACAAACGAGGCCTTGCACATTTCTATCCTTGAATTTCTGCCTCCACAAAAACTAATCTGAATAACCTCCTGGAGGATGAGAGAGTGCAACGAAGGGAACCAAGGTGCCCTAGGCAACAGCTGACCAACCCAAACATCAGAAGTAGAGTTCAGAATTTCCCTAGGTGGCCTGCAGCTCAATGAAGATGTATGAGGATTCACAGCTGAGATCACAAGAACTGCCCAAGTAAGTGGAGTAAAAATTGAAGACTGCCAAAAATCATAAACTAAATAAATCAGGGGTTGCAAACTATAGCCTGCAGGCCAAATCCAGTTCACTGCCTTACTTTTAAATAACATTTTATTTGTTTATGTCTTGTCCATGACTGCTTTCCAACTACAATAGCACTGTTGAGTAGTTACAAAAAATACTTTATGATCCACAGAGCCTAAATAGTTACCATCTATGATTTCACAGAAAACGTTCGCCAATCCCTGAAATAAATTATTGTTATTTTATGCCACTAAATTTTGTGGTGATTTGTCACACAGAAATCACTAACTGATACAGATGTGAAAATTAGGAGATATAAGCAACCATATGTGCTAGTATATGAAAGAAATGATGTATTCATTATAAAGTGTAAGGTAATAAAGTCCTATAAGCAAATAAAAGAGATAAACAAAGAGACAACACTAGTAAAATTTCAGTATACACTAGCTGTCCTTGAGGCCTAGCTGCACCTATTTGCCTAAAAGAGGTTATATGAAATGCCCTAATAAGTCTCAATTATAAACTCTTTTTTGACTTAAGTTAGACTTAGACTTTACTGTTTTCAAACAAAATAAGCTTAACTTATAAAGATACATACGCACAAAGCAGGAACCAGAAGTTTTTAGCTTGCTTAATATTCAAAAGTAAGCTAAAAAAAAGCTCGCTTAATATACAAGTCCACCACTCACCCTTCACTTTGTCCTGTTTTGGTGGCTTGGGTGTTGCTATGATGCTGGAAGCTATGCCACTGGTATTTCACCCACCCACAGGGTCACCCATGGTGGACAGGTTTCAGCTGAGCTTCCAAAATAAGACAAATTAGGAAGAAGGATTTGGGGATCTAATAAAAAATTGCCCAGTGAAAACCTATGAATAACAGCAGAATGTTGTCTGATGTAGTGCGAGATGAGCCTGTCAGGTTGGAGGACACTCACAATATGACTGGGGAAAAGCTGCCTCATCAAAATAGAGAGGGCCTTGATGATATGGATGGAGTAAAGCTTTCAGGACCTTCATTTGCTGATATGGCATGACTCAAAACGAGAAGAAACAGCTGCAAATATTCATTAATAATCGGAACGTGGAACGTACAAAGTATGAATCTAGGACAACCAAAAGTTGTGAAAAATGAAATGGAACACTTGAAGACTGATATCGTAGGCATGAAACCAGAAAACCAAACCCTTTGCAGTCGAATTGATTCCTACTCATAGAGATCCTATAGGACAGAGTAGCACTGCCCCATTTCCAAGGAGTGACTGGTGGATTTGACCTGCAGACAGTTTGGTTAGCAGCCTAACTCTTAACCACTGCACCACCAAGGCTCCATCTTAGGCATTAGTGGGCTAAAACAGACTAGCACTGGCCATTTTGAATTGGATAATCATGTGATCTTCTATGCCAGGAAGGACAAACTGAAGAGGAATGGCATTGCATTCATTGTCAAAAAGAACATTTCAAAATCTGTCCTGAAGTACAAGGCTGTCAGTGATAGGGTAATATCCAGGGACAGATTACCCAATAAGCAAGCTAAGTACATGCTTACGGCATCAACAAAACAGGGACACCAGTTGTCCAAAGCAAAGATCCATAGATGCCAAGCAGACAGCCCACAAGAAAAAGCAAGTAATGCAGTGGAAGAGGACAGACAGGGCACTAAATGAAATTAAGACACCTATCCTAAAATTTCTGGATGGTAAACAAAGAAGGTTCTGTAGCCGGAAAACATTTCTAGGGTGCAAAACTAATGGAGAAAATTATAAGAGGGAGTGGCTACTGTATTCTCCATCAACTGGCTCTGTATATTGTTTTGTTTGCAAACCATTCAGTCCTAAATCATTTAATTCTTGATTTGCTATGAATGGAGTTAGTGATTGGGGCAACTCAAATAGGACTGCTAAATATGAAAAAGCTCAATTCATAGAGATTATATGTTGTCATATCTAGACTGAAGACATTGTTTTGGCTTAACTCATGAATTGGAAACACAAATTAATGAAGAACGTCAGTAGTGGAAAGCCGTTTTGCAACATGTTGTTGCTGTCATAACAATTGCTGAACGTGGACTATCTTTTTGAGGAAGAAATGAAGTGTTTGGAGCCCCACAAAATGGAATTTTGAGGGGTTAACTTGAGCTTGTTACTCAGTTTGATCCATTTTTAGCAGGTCACATCTCAAAATAGGATAACACAGGAAAGGGCTACCCAGTCTTAAATGTCTAAAACAACACATGAAGAATAAATAAACTTAGTAAGTGATAAAGTTCAATCAATTATTTTCGGTGAAGTAAATATAGCTTGATATTTCAGTTTGTAGATTCCACTACTGATCTTTTTCATACAGATCAGCTAAGTATTGTTTTAAGAATAAGTATCTCCAACAGATGGAAAACCTGTGGAATGATTTATCACATTTACTAGGTTAAAGAGTCATACTGGTGAAGAAATTGCAAATCAAGTACTTCACTATTTATCTGAAGTTCACAAAATTGATTTTTCTAAGTGCAGGGGCCAGTCCTATGACAATGATGTCAATATGTCAGGGTGTTATAAAGGCATACAACAGAAAGTTTTAGAATGCAGTGAGTATGCTATTTTCACCATGTGCTGTGCATTCACTTAGTCTTGCAGGATGTAGCACAGTAGATTGTTGTCCGGAGCAGTTGATTTTTTTCCTATTATTCAATTACCCTACACATTTTTGCTATGTCTACTTAATGATGGGTAGTTCTTAAAACATTTAGGCAATGATTGATTATTAAAATGCCTTTCTAATACACGTTGGGAAGCTCATGCTGTAGCAAGAGTGCAATCCTGGAATCATACACTCAGATTCTAGATGCCTTAGAAAATACTGCTGAAGACCAGACACAAAAGGGAGATACCAAAAGGGATGCTGAGAACATTGCCAACAAAATGTAAACCCTAGAGGATGTATGTATGATGGTTATGTGGAATAATATATTGCAGCATTTTCATCTGACGAGTCAAGCTTTCCAAGATTCAGAAGTAAGTTTAAAGACATGCACAGATCTCTACCAATCATTAACAGGGTTTTTACATGATTTAAAAGAAGATTTTGAAAAATGTGAAAACACAACAAAGCAAATACTGCCAAATACTGATTATCAAGAAGTTCAACGTCACAGAAGCATTAGAAAGAAACATGTAGATGACAGAAGTGCTCCAGAAGTATTGAGTGCCAGAGATCAATTTCAAGTAACCACATGCTAAACCATCACTGACACACTTGAATCTTGCATTAAAAAAAGGGCAAACATGCACGAATTTCTTTCAAATAGATTTTCCTTCTTAAACAGTGTAGATATACCTGATGAAAAGTACATGAAGGCATCCAAGAAATTAGTGTAGGCTTATCCCAATGACTTAAATGCAAACCTTTAAGGAGAAGTGACACAATTTCATTCTTACATGAGAACTAAGTCTACAGATTCAGAAAAGACAAATTTTACTCACATAGGCATTTATGATTCCATAATAGAAGATAAACTACAATGAGTAATTCCCAAAGTTGAAGTTTCTTTATTCATATTCCTAACTTTAATGATCACAAACTACACACAGAATGCTCATTTTTTCCCTTAAAAGACACAAAAACCCTCAGCATACAGCAGTGATTCAAGAAAGACTCGATTCATTATCCTTTTTATGGATGGAAGTAGATATTTTTCCCCAGCTTAACTGTGATGAAATCATTGAAGAATTTGTAAGAGCAAAGAACAGAAACGTTTTCAATTATAACATGTTAGAGATGAAAGATGTATCTAAAAATAAAATATAGTAATTTGTGGTAATATTTGTTTTATGATCATTACATTTTCTTTTCTGACATCTTTTCATTTGTTAATTTGTAATTATAGCATTTATTATGAAACAAGCATCAAAACTAAAGCATGAGACATCTAAAGCAAAACTGGTGAAAGTCAATTTTTCCCTGTGGGAGATCAGTAGAATTATACACTGAATGTTGCAACAACTAAGTTCACTGACTCATTTTCTTTTTTTATAAAATACCTGAAATATTCTTTTTATGTAGAAAATACAATATATGGTAAAAATCTTAGTACCTTGCATCCACTAAAAATTTTACAATCTAGTTTAACTCATTCCGCTAAAATAGAATACTCCACTTTTGCTTTCAGTTGCTAATATTATAGTCACTTTTTTAAAAAAAGTTACATTATGAATAGCTAGACACTAATACACACACACACACACACACACACGTATACATACACATATGCATGTATGTATAAAACTTACATATCCCTTTCAAATGTGTAAGCACAGGAAGGACACCATAGTAATAAGTGTTTAGGACCCTCAATTGCCTTAATCTAGCCTTAATTATATCCATATGCCTACAAAGAAAAAAATATATATATATGAGTAGACCCTCAAAGAGGTGGACTGACACAGTGACTGCAACAATGGGCTCAAGTATAACAATGATTGTGAGGATGGTGCAGGACTGGGCAGTGTTTCGTTCTGTTGTACGTGGGTTGCTGTGTCTTGGAACTGATTCAACAGCACCTAAAAACAAAAAAACAGGAAGAATAGTTAATATTACTATTTTTCAAATTTATGCACCAACCACTAATGCCAAGTAAAAGAGTTGAACAGAAGATTTCAAAGGGCGGCTTGAGAAGACATAGTGAAGTATTGTGATAGTTAGGATTGTATGTCTACTTGGCTATGCCAGGATTCTCAGTGTTTTGGCAGTTGTATAACACTGTGATCACTTCCCTGTTGAAATGTGATATGTGATCACCCCATGATGGAATCTGCCAAGTGGCACCAGTGGGGGCAGACCCTATGGTGGCTCACCACCCCCTCGTCCTTCATCTCTGCACCTCCACCAGCTACTTTCTTCCTGCTTGCCTTGCCAAGGTTTTTGGACTGTTCCAGACCCAGCAGCTGCCTCTTGTTGTCTCACCTCTGGTTCTTGGGACTTGAGGTAGCAGTTACCTGTCAATCTTGGGATTCAGTGATCTTCACAGTCTGGGAGCAAGAGTCCTGCTCCCCAACCTACTGATTTTGGGTTCACCAGCCTCTGCAGCTCAGTGAATCAGGAGAAACCTTGTGGTCTTGCCTGCCAATCTTGGAATTAGTTGACCTTCACAGCCTGTGAGTGGGAGCCCTGCTCTCTGACATGCCGATCTTGGGTTTGCCAGCTTCTTTGGCTGCGTGAATTGGGAGAGGCCTCTACACCGATCATGGGCTTGGGATGTTCTAGCCTCTACAATTGCGTGAGCTGTTTCCTTGATATAAAGCTCTCTTTATATATATTTATATGCTTTACTGGTTTTATTTCTCTAGAGAACCCAGCCTAAGACAAGTATTATAATGAAATGTGCAAAGACCTGGAGTTGGATAACCAAAAGGGAAGAACACACTTGGCATTTCTCAAACCAAAAGAACTGAAGAAAAAATGCAAGCCTCAAGTCACAAGTCTGAAGGATTCTCTGGGGTAAATATTGAACCATGTAAGAAGCATCAAAACATGGAAAGAATATAGAGTTACTGTACCAAAAAGAATTATTCCACATTCAACCATTTCAGGAGGTAGCATATTATCAAGAATCAATGGCAATGAAGGAAGAAGCCCAAGCTGCACTGAAGGCATTGAAGGAAAACAAAGCTCCAGGAATTAACTAAAAACCAATGGTGATGTTTCAACAAATAAATGCAACACTGGAAAGGCTCACTGATCTATTCCAAGAAATTTGGAAGACAGCTACCTGGCCAACCAACTGAAAGAAATCCATATTTGTGCCCATTCCAGAGAAATGTCATCCAACAGAATGTGGAAATTGTCAAACAATATCATTAATATCACACATAAGTAAAATTTTGCTGAAGATAATTCGAAAATTGTTGTAGCAGTACATCAACAGGTAACTGCCAGAAATACAAACTGGATTCAGAAGAGGATGTAGAAAGAGAGATATCATTGCTGATATCAGTTGGATCTTGGCTGCAAGCAGAGAATACCAAAAAGATGTTTATCTGTGTTTTGTTGACTATGCAAAGGCATTCGACTTTATGGATCATAAAAGATTATGAATAACATTGCCAAGAATGGGAATTCCAGAACACTTAATTGTACTCATGAGGGACCTGTACATAGATCAAGAGGCAGTTATTCAAACAGAACAAGGGGATATTGTGTGGTCTAAAATCTGGAAAGGTGTGCATCAGCATTTTCACCATAGTTATTCAATCTGTATGCAGAGCAAATAATCCAAGAATTTGGACTATATGAAGCAGAACGAAGCATCAGGATTGGTGGAAGTCTCATTAACAATCTCTGATATGCAAATTACACAACCTTGCTTGCTGAAAGCCAAAAGGATTTGAAGCACTTACTGATGATGATCAAAGACTAAAGTATTCATGATGGATTACACTTCAACATAAATAAAACAAAAATCCTTACAACTGGACCAATAAACAGCATCATGATAAAGGGAGAAAATACTGAAGTTGTCAAGAATTTCATTCTACTTGGATCCACAATCCGCACCCATGGAAGCAGCGGTCAAGAAATCAAACGACATATGACATTGGGCAAATCTGCTGCAAAAGACCTCTTCAAAGTGTTAAAAAGTAAACATGTAACTTTGAGGACTAAGGTTTATCTCACCCAAGCCAGAGTATTCTCAATCACCACTTACGGATGCGAAAGCTGGACAATGAATAAGAAAGGCTGAAGAAGAATTGATGCATTTACATTATGGTGTTGACAAAGAATATTAAATATACCATGAACTGCCAAAAGAATGAACAAATCTGTCTTGGAAGAAGTACATTCAGAATATTCCTTAGAAGTGATAATGGCGAGACTTCCAGTCACATACTTCAGACGTGTTGTCAGCAGGGACCAGTCCCTGGAAAAGGACATCATACCTGGTAAAGTAGAGGGTCAGCCAAAAAGAGCAAGACCCTCAATAAGATGGACTGACACAGTGGCTACAACAATGGGCTCAAACATAGCAATGATTATAAGGCTGGCACAAGACGGGACAGTATATCGTTCTGTTGTACATAAGGTCGCTATGAGTCTGAACTGACTCGACAGCACCTAACAACAATATTGAAAGTAATTTAATATTTGTCCTGCAATCTGTGTGTCTATTTCTATCTCCCATTAAAAATAATTAATAATTAAGTGATCTTTTTTTTGTTTTCTTCTTAAATAAAAGAAGGTGGTGAATGAGAGGGGGCTGGGAGCCCCAGCAGAGTGGGGTTTCAATTCCTTCTCTAACAGGTTCCTTTTATTCTTAAAAGGGGTTTAGGGCCAAAAGTCTCATTTTCTGTAGATTCTTCATGCTGGCTGGGTGTGCTGGCATAGAACTGAGCTCTGGATGGAACCGATTTGGGGAAGATGGGGCGATATCCCTGTCGTAACATCATCTGCAGGTGGAACTTCTAAAGCCTGAGAAACACAAACTTTAGTAAAAGTTTAAACAAACAAGGCCCAAATACAAGTAGCAGGATGACCGTGATCAAGGGTCCCAGAAGAGGAAGGATCCATGTTAAGCTCTGGATTGCAGCCTTTACTATATCCCAGATATCTTGTGAAGTTGGCCTTGGTTGAACTTGTGTAGTCATTTACCACGGAGAGACTCAAACCCTCGACAAGGTGGCCATGGAGGGACTCAAACCCTCAGATCTCCATTAAGCCCAGTGGGAAACAAGCACCAAGCCATACAAAGCCAGAGCCAGAAAATAACTACCAATAAGGCAAACAACACGCACAGCCACCAGGGGATGACAATCAACTGGCACAATGGTAATTGTCTACATTGCCTGTTTCTTCTTAAAACGATCAGTTTAAATCCTCTAAAGCCTGAGTCTCCCAATTATCACCGTCCTACCAATTTTTACTGTTTGCAGGGTTTGTTGGTCAATATCGGGAGTAGAAGCAGGTTGAGTGAGAGAATGGTGGATCCATGCTCCATTTCTGGCGATCTTGACCGCAGTGTGGGTTGACGTCAACACATCAGAAGTTCCCTTCCATTTTCCTTGTCAGGTCCACAGTGTTCCAGGTCTTGACGTGGAGAGACATTATGGGTTGTGGAAGAGTCTGCCACATCCTGTACCTGTAAACAAACACCCTGGCTACAGAATACAAACATTGTTCAATAGCAAGCTAGCCTTGCTTGTGTATGTTCTTAGCCTCTAGGGTTTTTTCAGGATCCAAAGTATTTAAGCCCTCCCAAAAGTTATGGAAGAGAGGACACCTGTACATAAGCTCAAAAGGGCTTACCTTAAGTTTGGTTTAAGCTGCAACCCTAATCCTGAACAGAGCCAAGGGAAGGGCCTTGGCCCTTGTTAATTAGGTCTTCTGGCAGAAGCCAGATGAGCTTCAATAGTCAGGTTCACTGTTTCTACTTTTCCACTGGCCTGGGGTCTCCAGGCACTGCCAAGACTCCACTTAATCCCTAGTTGTCAGGGCACAAGCTGTGTGACCTGAGCAGACCATGGAGGGACTCGAACCCTCAACAGAGCAGGTTCGCAGAGGGACTTGAACTTTTTGATAGTGTTCACTTCTGATGGTTTTGGGAAGGCCAAACCTGGAGATGATGTCTTCTAGCAGTCTTTTGGCAACTTCTTTGGCCTTTTCAGTCCTGCAGGGGAATGCTTTGACCCAACTGGAAAAGATGTCTACAAACACCAGCAGATACCTGTAATTACCTGGAGCCTGGGGCATCTCATTGAAGTCTATTTGCTCATTTTCTCCTGGAACATATTCTTGGTATTGGCTGCATGTCATGTCGTCTCTGGGCTTCCTCTTGGGCTTTGACTAGGGCCATCTGTCTCTCTTCAGGGGAAAGGAGGTTGCTTAAGAGAGATTGACAGTTTTGCCCATATGGGATCAAAAGAGTTAAATATGGTAGTAAACAGTTCATACATTTTTCTTGGGTCCTTGTGATATCCTGGGGTACAATTCTTCCAGTTAATCAGGTCCACTGTACTAAAGGGAACATGAACACAAACCAGGCCCCCATCCACCACTTGAGTTTGGCAGAGGGGATACTGACCAGAGGTTAGCCCTCCCTATTGGCTCTGTAGCACCCTGGGCCACATTTGTCCCTTGATAAGGTGTCCCCTCCTCATATGAGGGTGATGGCAAGAGAAGATCCCCAGGCCATTTGGACGTCCCTGTTTTCCTGTTTGATTCTCCACCCCTTCCCCCGGCTCCAGGAAATAACGGTCACCAAGAAGGGGAGCAGGAGCATGCTCCCAGCCCACTCCCTCCAGCCTGCTCCATCTAGCCCCAGCTGTCCCCTCCCCACCCGGCAGAGGTCCAGGAGGGAAGCTGCATGTGCTGCTGGGGTCCAAAGAGCCATGCACCACTAGCACGGGGCAGCAGCATAGTGGACTTTTTCTTTTCCTAGGATCATAGCTGAATTTATTCCAATTCTCCAAAATACACCCTAAGGGTGAACACTCTGGGATGCTTTTAGTATTACACATGTTCTTTCTCCCGCACACCGCAGGAAGACAAATGGACAAAGAACACCCATTTCAGATACACCCAGACAGAAGGACGTCCCCTGAACCCAGAGGGGCGCCAACCAGAACAGACAGAAAAGGACACTGATTCTGGATACCCTCAGACAGAAGGACATCCCCTGAACCCAGAGGGATGCCCATCAGAATGCAGGCATCTAGTCCTTTCTAGCAAGGACCACCTTACGGACCTGCTAGGATTCAAATCCACCAGTAGTAGTGATTACCTGCTTATTGTAGATTTCTTCTTCATTCCTTCAGATTTGAAAAAAATCCTAGTTCTTTATGACACACCCCAGAGCGGAGTCAAAAGTTATCAAACTTTTGTTCCCCATTCTCTTTATTCACCACTACTACGTTTTTGGTTACCATGATTCCTAGCCCAAGCCCACTGCCAAGGTTGGTAATTCTTGGGGTTACAGTTTACCTAGGGCGTGAAAAGCCACCCTTTTCCACTTGGAGAGGAAAGATAAATGAAATAAAGGATAGAGAGCAGAAAGAGAGAGAAAGAAGAGAGAAAAGCGTTCCAAAAGACTGATGACGGGGTGACCCTGGAGGGAATTAAAACCCTCAGGTTACCAACAGGGTGACC
Organism: Dugong dugon; assembly: GCA_030035585.1. Lineage (NCBI taxonomy): Eukaryota > Metazoa > Chordata > Mammalia > Sirenia > Dugongidae > Dugong > Dugong dugon. Next base: position 15,323,425 of record CM057465.1, read on the forward strand.
ACAGATGGACTCAGAGGGACTCTAACCCTCAGGTCACCAATGGGGTGAGAATGGATCCGACGGGCCATGACCCCTACTTCCCTCATTTTATAATGAGACTTGAACCCTTGGGATCTGGTCTTAGGACTGCACTTTTGCCACCCTCTTCTTACCTAGTTCCCCTGGCGGACTTGAATGCCTAAGACTAACGGAACAACCTGGTCCAGCGCGCTTTCCTTAATTTAGGGGAGGGACTCGAACCCTCTCCCGTCCAGTTTTGGTTTCCGAGCAACAGCTGGAGACCCGGTGGACCTTGTTCTGGGGCAGGGATCATGGTGGCCCCCCAATACTCCTTACCAATCAAAAGAGATCAGGGTGAGCCTTAAGGGGTTGCGGGGTTCCAGATACTCACCACCCAGATTTCAGAGTCCATGGGTCACAGTCGCCAGAATTTGTAACCGAATTCCTCGGGTTCTTGTCCTATCCTATTAGCTGATCAAAATAAGACGGACACCAGTTGCAAGAAAAACAGAAAGTGGCAATTTATTTTCTGCACAGACAAGGAGCAATGTGGCCTAATGGCCAAAAGACCACAAGCTCCCAGCCAGCGGGGATCCAGGAACTTTTCCGTCCTTGAGTTCCCAGGGGGCAGGGATTGGCCCTGAAACCCTACACCCCGAGCCCTCCCATGCCCAAATTTGGAGATCTGGGTGCTGAGTCATGCTGAGTCACTCTTCATAGGCAGTCTGCTTTGTGAGACCTCTTGCTTTGCAAAGGTGCTGGGTGGTGCTGTGTGCCAGAGACTATCTTCCCCTGCAGCGATGATCAGGTCCGGGGTTAAGTAAGGACATGATTCTCCAGATCTGCACGTGCACCAAGATGCTGGCCCGCACACGTCAAAGATCTGGGGCCAAATACAAAGCCCGCAGTTAGAGGCTGCAGTTTGCAAGGGCTGCGAGCTTAGAGCAAACAACGGTTAGAGACTGTGGATTGCAAGAGCGTCAAACAAAAGGAGGGAGGAAGCAGCGGCAGAGTGGGGCTTCAATATCACGTATTATATATAATCTATTCTTCTTAGAGCCTTGGTGGTGCAGCGGTTAGGAGTTCGGCTGCTAATCAAAATGTTCACAGCCTGAATCCTCCAGCCGCTCCTTGGAAACTCTATGGGGTAGTTCTCTGTACTATAGGGTTGCTATGAGTCAGAATCCACTGGACGGCAACAGGTTTTATTTGGTTATTGTTATTATTATTAAATATTAGTTATTTCATTCACAAAGGTGCCCAGTTTGAACAATAAATTATACAGTCACAGTTTGTGAAGGTGCTAACAAAAAATTGTTCTTGACTTATTTAAACTAACACATTAATGTCATAACTTTAATAGGGAGAATGTACATCCAAATGATAACAACATTTTGAATAAAATTGTAAATCTATTTGGAGACAAGATAGTTAACTAAGTTACTACAAAATACTTATGTGATCTAGGTATTTTTTACTACATCATATTACACTGTATTTAAAATTTTACAACACATCGGTGGTGTTCATCCCAAAGCTATTCCATATACTTAAGTGGATTTCCACTGTTTCTTTTCCATCTATCCTATCTTTCATTAAAATGTCTACATGTTATGGAAATGGACAGCCTTTAAGATGGCCCACAATGATCTTCATCTACGTGTTTTCCCACTGTAACGTATCTTCATCCCTTGAGTATGGGTGTACTTATTCACTAGAATATAATGAATAGAATGCAGCAGAAATGATAAATGTTATTTGGAAGACTAGTTATAACAAGACTATGGATTCCATCTTGTATGCTCTCTCTGTCTGTCTGTCTGTCTCTCAATGTGGTACCTCAGAGTAATATTCAATTACACCAAAGGTCTTTTAAAGAGATTAGTGGTGTACATCACAGGTCCTCTCAATTGAAAAAGTCCTTTAGGACACTTCAGAGTGTTTCCTTCAGACCTCTTAGCAGGAGTCCAAGATGTAGAAAGGGTAATTTTTAGATGTGGCTTTTGTCAACTGCAATGAACTTCAAGAGGATTCACAGAAGACTCTCAAAAATTTTAACAATGTTTAATAGTCTGATAAGTTTTAATGGTTATGTATAGACATACCAGATTGGATTGAGGGTGATAGATGTAAAGAAATCTTTGAGGTCCCAGAATTTAACTGACAGAAAACAGTCTAGAAGAGCTTCTCACCTGCAAACATGTGCTGTTGTTGTTGTTAGGAGCATGTGCTACATTTTGTGAAAAAGAAAAAAAAAAAAAAAAGACTCAAGGCAAAGCCAATAGAACCATTCCCTCAACTTAAATCTAATTAAGAAATTTTGCCTGGATGGATTGCAGAATTACTATGAACCAGTGACTTCTTTGTACCATCCATTTCCTGTTTTTGAGCAGGAACGTCTGTATTGCATATCCAATAGAGACATTGGGTATGAGGAATACAGATAATTTATCTCTTTATTTTCACAGGTCTTTAGATAATAGGGAACTGCTTGTGCAGAAATGTACTTAAGGACCTCATCTATACCTGGACATAATTTAGATAATAAGATTCTGGATCTTGAGTGGAAGCTGTAATTAAATGAGACTTTTGTGGACCATAGGAGGGTGTGAGCGTATTTTCTACTGAAAGGAGTTTGAATCATTGGAGGCTAGAAGGGAGATTGTGCTTAAAAAGCCTCTAAAAAGTTCTTCTAAAGAGGCCCACCCTCTGGTATTCATGTAATTTACTCTCTATGCACCGGACCTACTGACTTGCTTATAACCAATAGAACACAGCCAAGAGTAATGGGATGTGACTTCCAATATTAGGTAATAAAAAGAATATGACTTCCGTCTTGGGTGTTCTGTCTTGCTCTTTATCTCAGATCACTCACACTGTGGAAGCCAGCGGCCATGTTTTGTGCAGAGACCTGTTATGGATTTAATTGTGTACCTCAAAAATAAGTGTTGTATATTTTAATCCCTGTGCCTGTGTATGTAATCCCATCTGGGAGTAGGGTTTTATTTGTTATGCTAATGAGGCTATATCAGTGTAGGATGTATCTTAAGTCAATCAATTCTGAGATTAAAGGCAGCAGTTTAAGTACAGAAGTAAGTGGAATTAGAAGAAGATAGATGCCAAGCCATGTGAAGATCACCAAAAACCTGAGGAACAGAAGCAGAAAAAAGACAAGGACCTTCCCCCAGAGCCAGCTTTCCGGTAGAGCTAGTGCCCTGAATTTGAACTTCTAGTCTCCTAAAAAGTGAGAAAATAAATTTCTGTTCATTAAAACCAGCACTTGTGCTATTTCTGTTACAGAAGCGCTGAGAGAAGGCCATTGTGAAAAAAAAAAAGTGTGATCCCTGCTAGCAAACACATGAATGCATTTGGAAGTAGATCCCCCATAGTTGAGACTTTTGAGGAGTCTCAATACCTGTGGGCAGCTTGAATGCAACTTTATGAGAGACTTGTGCCAGTGACACTCGGGTAAGCCTTGTCTAGATCTGGGAAACACGAAAACTGAGATTGTTCATTTTTGGTTCAGTCACTAAGTTTGAAGTAATTTATTATGCAACAATGCATAACAAATGCAGGGTTTTATTCTCAACAATTTTGAAATTAAAATTATTATTGATATAGGGAAGGCAGACAGATATATAATAGTGATGCTAATCTTTGTGAGTGATTTACCATGTACTAACTGCAATCATTAATTGATTTTCTTTCCTGAACTTAAATTATATCTTGAAATTAGTTGTAAAAATACTCTGTCAACAATTTTGGGCTGAGGTTTTTGTAACAGAGATTTGAAAAATTATACTCTTTTTCCTGGCTCTAAATAATAGATTTTAACAGATCTAGTAGTAAATGCAATAAAATATGTTAATGTAATTTAAACTCCATGAGCATGTAGATCACATAAATATTGGTTTGTACTTGCCAGTGTAACTAATAATTATAGTACATGCAAGTGCTTCATAATTTCTGTTTGATAATTGAACATATATATCCTTATACTAATAAAAATGTGTCATGAGAAAATACACTTTCAAATTAGCTTGCTGTAAACATTTTCAAAATATTTCATCTGAAGTGTTACACGTATCAGTAAAATAGCTCCCAACCTTTTCTAGAATGAGGACATATTTTAATGTTAATAATTTATTTGTGATAATAGTTTTTATTTTATTTATTTAACTTGTGTATCATGCTTAATGTGCAGATAGATTGCTGAATATCTTACTATAATAACTCTATATTCCTCATTAACCCTAGCAGGCCATAGCCAAGAGGTAAGCAATCACAGTTATTGTTGGAAATCTTTGCAATCAGAAACTAGATTCAGCTTTACAGAAAAAAAAATGTTAACTTATCTTGAAGAAGTCATTCATACTTCCTGAGCATTATTTTTAAGCTTTGAAGAGAAAGTTGGACTGATAATCTAAAAGTTTCCCTCTGGTAGCATGATGCTACGCACAAAAAACTAGGTGAGTTTTCTCCTACATGTTCCACAGGTTTTACTTGAACATTGAACATTGCAAGTGTCACCCCAGCATGCATTCCATTATGGAGCAAACATAGGGCTTGGATAAAATTTTATTCTACCTCCAGTTCCTGGATTGGATTCTAAGCCAATCAAAATATTCCCATCTCCATCACAGATGTTTGTTCAAGAAGTTCTATTCTAAGCCAACAGGATGGAATTTCTCTGCTCTTCAGGGGTAAGTCGTCAGTATATAGCTCAGAATTTGTTTCTAGGGATCTTGAGACACAGAAACTCTTTCCTCTTCTGGATGAAGCAAAAAGCAAATACAAAACCTGTAATCATAGCAGCCATTTTGTAATGTTGAAGGATATGATCCCGAGGAACTAAGTTGACAAACAGAGAAGAGCAAAGCCAAGAAAACACGTGTAAATGAAACTGGAGACCTAATCAAACCAGGCCAAAACCCCACCCAATCACTAGGCATCTTAATCATTGAGCCAATGAAATCCATTCATAGTATAAAACAGAGTTGGGTTTTATTCTTAAAGAATCCTAATTGTAAGATGGTTAATGTTAGAAAGAAATGAGAGAAAAACTTCTTAAAGCTTTAAACTATAATAAAAAGGCAGATGATTAAATAATGTTTACCATGTCACAGCTACGGATAGTAAAGTCTTAAGAAAATACAATTGGCTTATAATATGACAAACAAATTTCTACTGAGAAATTACTATATGCTTTTATACTAAATAGTTTCACCTTTATCCTCTTACTCTAAATTCTTTTTTTTTTTTGCTTTTATTCAATTTTTATTTATCAAACATTCTTTATAGGATAGGAACTACGCTAGCTAGTTGCTGGGCCTTCTGTGAAGGGAAGATAGATATTGTGCTTACTTTCTTTTTTTTAATTTTATTGCTGTACTTTAAGTGAAAGTTTACAATTTGAGTTAGTCTCTCATACAAAAATTTATACACACATTGTTATGTGACCCTAATTGCTCTCCTTGTACTGTGACAGCACCTTCCTCCTTTCCACCCTATTTCTCATGTCCATTCAACCAACTCCTGACCCTCTCTGCCTTCTCATCTCACCTCCAGACAGGAGCTGCCCATTTAGTCTCATGTCTCTGCTAGAGCTAATAAGCACACTCTTCATGAGTATCATTTTATGCCCAATAGTCCAGTCTAATCTTTGTCTGAAGAGTTGGCCTCCGGAATGGTTTTAGTGCTGGATTGACAGAGAATCCAGGAGCCATGATTTCTGGGGTTCCTCCCATCTCAGTCAGACCATTGAGTCTGGTCTTCTTACTAGAATTTGAGTTCTGCATCCCACCTTTCTCCTGCTCCATCAGGGACTCTCTGTTGTGTTCCCTGTCAGGGTGGTCATTGGTGGTAGCTGGGCACCATCTAGTTCTTCTGGTCTCAGGCTGATGCAGTCTCTGGTTGATGTGGTCCTTTCTGTCTCTTGGGCTAAAATATTCCTTGTGACTTTGGTGTTCTTCATTCTCCTTTACTCCAGATGGATCAGGAGCAATTGATGCATCTTAGATGGCCGTTCACTAACTTTTAAGACTCCAGGTACCACTCACCAAAGTAGGATGCAAAACATTTTTTTAATAAACTTTGTTATGCCAAGTGACCTAGATGTCCCCGAACACATGGTCTCCAGACTCCTACCCCTGCTACTCTGTCCCTCATAAAGTGTTTGATTGTATTCAGGAAACTTCTTAGCTTTGGTTGACTACAGTTGTGCTGACTTCTTCTGTAATGTGTGCTGTCCTTCCCTTCACCTAAGATAATTCTTATCTACTATGTAGTTAGTGAATAACCCTCTCCCTCCCTCCCCACCCTCGGTAACCATCAAATAATGTTTTCTTCTGCATCTAAACCTTTTCTTGATTTCTTATAATAGTGGTCGTATACAATATATGTCCTTTTGTGACTGAAATAAATTCATTCAGCATAATGTCCTCCAAATTCCTCCATGTTATGTTTCACTGCTTCATCGTTGTTCTTTATCATTGCCTAGTATTTCATTGTTTGAATATACCATAATTTGTTTATCCATTAGTCCACTGATGTGCACGTAGGTTGATTCCATCTTTTTGCTGTCATTAACGGTGCTGCAGTGAATATGGGTGTGCATATATCTATTCTTATGATGGCTCTTATTTCTCTAGGATATAGTCCAAGGAGCGGGCTTGCTGAATCGTATGGTACTTCTATTTCTAACTTTTTAAGAAAGTGCAGAATTGATTTCCAAAGTGGTTGTACCGTTTTACATTCCCACCAACAGTGTGTAAGTGTTCCAGTCTCTCCACAACTCTCCAACATTTATTATTTTGTGTTTTTTGGATTAATGCTAGCCTTGTTGGGGTGAGATGGTATCTCATTGCAGTTTTGATTTGCATTGCACTAATTGCTAATGATCGTGAGCATTTCTTCATATGTCTGTTAGCCACCTGAATATCTTCTTTGGCAAAGTGCCTGGTCATATCCTTTGCCCATTTTTTAATTGGGTTATTTGTCTTTTTGTTGTTGAGGTTTTGCAGTATCTTGTAGATTTTAGAGATTAGAAGCTGATTGGATTTTTTTATAGCCAAAATTTTTTCTGTAGGTTGTCTTTTGACTCTTTTGGTGAAGTCTTTTGATGAGAATAAGTGTTTGATTTTTAGGAGCTCCCAGTAATCTAGTTCTCTTCTGGTGTTTGTGCACTGTTACTTATGGTTCGAATTGTGTTTATGCCATGTATTAGGGATCCTAGCATTGCCCCTATTTTTTCTTCCATGATCTTTATCTTTTTTGATTTTATATTTTATGTCTTTGATCCATCTTGAGTTAGTTTCTGTGTGTGGTGTGAGGTATGGGTCTTGTTTCAGTTTTTGCAGATGGATATCCAGTTATGCCACCACCATTTGCTAAAGAGACTGTCTTTTCCTCAATTAATGGATTTTGGGCTTTGTCAAATACCAGCTGCTCATAGGTGGAAGAATTTATGTCTGGATTCTGTTTCATTGGTCTATGTTTCTGTTGTACCAGTACTAGGCTGTTTTGACTACTGCGTGGTATAATAGGTTCTAAAATTAGGTACTATGAGGCCTCCCACTTTGTTCTTTTTCTTGAGTAATACTTTACTTATCCAGGTCCTCTTCCCTTTCCATATGAAGTTGGTGATTTGTTTCTCCATCTCATTAAAAAATGCCGTTGGAATTTGGATCAGGATTGCATTATATTTGTAGATCGCTTTAGGGAGAATTGACATTTTCACAATGTTGAGTCTTCCTATCCATGAGCAAGATATGTTTTTCCACTTATGCAGGTCTCTTTTGGTTTCTTGCAGTAGCGTCTTGTAGTTTCCACCGTAGAGGTCTTTTATGTTTCTGGTTAGATTTATTCCTAAGTATTTTATCTTCTTGGGGGCTATTGTAAATAGTATTGATTTGGTGATTTCCTCTTCAAAGTTCTCTTTGTTGGTGTAGAAGAATCCAATTTATTTTTGTATGTTTAATATCTTTTATCCTGATACTTTGCTGAAGTCTTCTACTAGTTCCAGTAGTTTTCTTGTGGATTTTTTGGGGTTTTCTGTGTATAAGACCATATCATCTGCAAATAGAGATACTTTTACTTCTTCCCTACCATCTTGGATGCCCTTTATTTCTTTTTCTATTCTACATGCTCTGGCTAGGACCTCCAGCACAATGTTGAATAAGAGTGGTGATAAAGGGCATCCTTGTCTGGTTCCTGTTCTGAAGGGGAATGCTTTCAAACTCACTCCATTTAGGAAGATGTTGGCTCTTGGCTTTGTATAAATACCCTCAATCATGTTAAGGAATTTCCCTTCTATTCTTATTTTGTTGAGAGTTTTTATCATGTATGGGTGTTGGACTTTGTCACATGCCTTTTTTTGCATAGATTGATAAGATCATGTGGTTCTTGTCTTTTGTTTTTATTAATGTGGTGGATTACATTGATTGTTTTTCTAATGTTGAACCATCCCTGCATATTTGGTATAAATCCCACTTGAACGTGGTGAATTACTTTCTTGATATGTCGCTGAAGTCTATTGGCTAGAATTTTGTTGAGGATTTTTGTATCAATGTTCATGAGGGATATTGGTCTCTAATTTTCTTTTTTGTGGTGTCTTTACCTGGTTTTGGTATCAAGGTTATTCTGGCTTCATAGCAGGAGTTTGGGAAGATTCTATCCATTTCTATACTCTGAATTACCTTTAGTAGTAGTGATGTTAACTCTTCTCTGAAAGCTTGGTAGAATTCTCCAGTGAAACCATCCGGGCCAGGGCTTTTTTTCTGTTGGGAATTTTTTCATTAGCTTTTCAATCTCTTCTTTTGTTATGGGTTTATTTAGTTGTTCTAGCTCTCTGTTTGTTTAGGTGGGTAGTGAGTTTTTAGAAATTTATCCATTTCCTCTAGGTTTTCAAATTTGTTAGAGTACAGTTTTTCATAGTATTCTGTTATGATTCTTTTAATTTCAGTTGGGTCTGTTTTGATATCACCCATCTCATTTCTTATATAGGTTGTTTGCTTCCTCTCCTGTTTTTATTTTCTCACTTTGGCCAGTGGTTTATCAATTTTGTTGATGTTTTCAGAAAACCAGCTTTTGGTCTTGTTAACTCTTTCAATTGTTTTTCTATTCTCTATTTCATTTAATTCTGTACTAATTCTCATTTCCTTTCTTCTGGTGCCTGAGGGCTTCTTTTGGTGCTCTCTTTCTACTTGTTCCAGTTATAGGGTTAATGTTTTGATTTTGGCCTTTTCTACTTTTTGTATGTGGCTTTGATTGCTATAAACCAATTTCTGAGCACTGCTTTTGCTGTGTCCTAAAGGTTCTGGTAGGCTGTGTTTTCATTCTCGTTTGATTCTATGAATTTCTTTATTCCATCCTTAATTTCTTCTAAAGTCCAGTAGATTTTTTATTTTTTTAATGTACTTTAGATGAAGGTTTACAGAACAGACAGTTTCTCATTAAAAAGTTAGTACATATATTGTTTTACGACAATGATTAACAACCCCATGACAAGTAAACACTGTCCCTTCTCAAACTTGGGTTCCCTATTACCAGCTTTCCTGTCCCCTCCTGCCATCTAGTCCTTGTCCCTGCACTGTTGTGCCCCATTAGTTTCATTTCGTTTTATGGGGCTGTATAATCTTTGGCTGAACAGTGAACCTCGGGAGTGACTTCATTACTGTGCTAAAAGGGTGTCCAGGGGCCATACTCTCAGGGTTTCTCGAGTTTCTGTCAGGCAAGTAAGTCTGGTCTTTTTTTGTGAGTTAGAATTTTGTTTTACATTTTTCTCTGGCTCTGTCCAGGACCATCTGTTGTGATCCTGGTCAGAGTAGACAGTGGTGGTAGCCAGGCACCATCTAGTTGTCCTGGACTCTGTGTGGTGGAGGCTGTGGTAGTTGTGGTCCATTAGTCCTTTGGACTAATCTTTTCCTTGTATCTTTTTTCTTCATTCTCCCTTACTCCTGAAGAGGTGAGAAAAGTGGAGTATCTTACATGACTGCTCACAGGGTTTTAAGCCCACAGAAGATACTCCCCAAGGTAGAATGTAGAACATTTTCTCTATAAACTGTGTTATGCCAATTGAGGAAGATGTTCCCTGAGACCATGGTCCCCACAGCTCTCCACCCAGCAATTCAGTCCCTCAGTGAGTTTGGATGTGTCTGTGGAGCTTCCATGGTGTTTCCTTGTACAAGTTGTGTTGGCTTTATCAGCCAGTAGTTTTTGAGCAAGGTATTGTTCAGTTTCCATGTGTTTGATTTTTTTCCTTGCTTTTTCTGTTATTGAGTCCTACTTTTATGGCTTTATGATCAGAAAAGAATCTTTGTAATATTCTGACACTTTGGATTCAGTTAAGACTTGCTTTATGGCCTAATATATGGTCTATTCTGGAGAATGTACCATGTGCGTTGGAAGAAAAAGTATACTTGGCTGCTGTTGGATGAGCGTTCCGTATATGTCCATGAGATCAAGTTGGTTGATTGCATTTAGCTCTTCCATGTCTTTATTGAGCTTCTTTCTGGATGTTCTGTCCTTCACCGAAAGTGGTGTGTTGAAGTCTCCTACTATTATTGTGGAGCTGCCTATCTCTGTGTTAGAGTTTGTTTTCAGTATTTTGGAGACCTGTCTTTGGGTGTATAAATATTTATTGTAGTTATGTCCTCCTGGTGTATTGATCCTTTAATCATTATATAGTGTCCTTCTTTATCCTTTGTGGTGGATTTTACTTTAAGGTCTATTTTGTCAGAGATTAATATTGCCACTCCTGCTCTCTTTTGAGTGTTATTTGCTTGATGTATTTTTTTCATCATTTGAGTTTTAGTTTGTTTGTGTCTTTAAGTGTAAGGTGTGTCTCTTGTAGGCAGCATATAGATGGATTGTGTTTTTTTATCCATTCTTCCACTCTCTGCCTGTTTATTAGTTCATTTAGTCCATTTACATTCAGGGTAATTATTGATAGGTATGAGTTTAGTGTTGTCGTTTTGATGTCCTTTTTTGTGTGTTGTTGACAATTTCTTTGTTCCACTTAATTTTGTGTGCTAAATGGTTTTTCTTTACTTATTTTCTTTTCATCTTCTTCATTGTTGTTGATTTTGTGTTGGCTGAGTCTTTTTATTTTTCCAGTTTTTTATTTTGACTTGTCTGATTGTTGGTTTTCTTTGTGGTTACCTTAATATTTACCCCTATTTTTCCAAGTTTATACCAGTCTTTTATTTCTTTGTATTGCCTTGACTTCCTCTCCATATGAAAAATCTGTGTCTACCTTTTTTAGTCACTCTTTTATATTTTAATATTGTCATCTTTTACATATGGTCATCTCTGTTTCCCTGTTTTCTGTGTTTTAGCTTTGATTTATTTTTGTGTCTTCCCTATCTGAATTGATATCTGGTTGCCCTGTCCTGTGTTCTAGTCTTGGGTTATTATCTGATGTTATTGATTTTCTAACCAGAGGACTCCCTTTAGTATTTCTTGTAATTTTGATTTGGTTTTTGCAAATTCCCTCAATGTCTATTTATCTGGAAATGCCCTAATTTCGACATCATATTTGAGAGATAGTTTTACTGGATATATAATTCTTGGCTGGTGAGATGGTTAAGATTGTGTGTCAGCTTGGCTGGGCCATGATTCTCCGTGTTTTAATGTAATCACTCCCATGATTGAATATACTGTGAGTAGCCAATCAGATGAAAGGGAGTCTCCTTGGGGGTGTGGTCCACATCTGTATATAATCAGACTTTCTGGCTTTTTGCTCTCTCTGGATCCTGCAGCTGCTTCCTGTCGTCTCATATCCTGTTCTTGGGAATTGAGCTGTCAGCTTATCTGCGGAACCTGGGATTCGTCAATCTGCACAGCCTGTGAGTGGGAGTCCTGCGCTCCGACCTTCTGATCTTGGGCTTGCCAGCTTCAGCAGCTGTGTGACTTGGGAGAGGCCTCTACCCTGATCCACAGACTTGGGATGTTCTAGCCTATACAATCGCGTGAGGTGTTTCCTTGATATAATCTCTCTCTCTATATATATATTTATACACTTTACTGGTTTTGCTTCTCTAGAGAACCCAGCCTAAGACAGCTGGAATTTTTTCCTTCAAGGCTTTATATATGTCATCCCATTGCCTTCTTGCCCGCTTGGTTTCTGGTGAGTAGTCTGATCTTAGTCTTACTGACTCTCCTTTGTAGATGACTTTTCATTTATCCCTAGCCACTCTTAAAATTCTCTCTTTATCTTTGGTTTTGGCAGTTTGATTATAATATGTCATGATGACTTTTTTGGGGGATCTGCCTTATGTGTGGGGTTCAATGAGCATCTTGGATAGATATCTTCTCATCTTTCATGATATCAGGGATGTTTTCTGCCAACAAATCTTCAACAAGTCTCTCTGTATTTTCTGTTATACCCCTTGTTCTGGTTCTCCAATCACTTGTAGGTTATTCCTCTTGATAGATTCCCACATAATTTTTAGGGTTTCTTCATTTTTTTAAATCTTTTTATCTGATTTGTCCTCAAATAAGTTGGTGTCAAGTGCTTTATCTTCAATCTCACTAATTCTGACTCCCATTGCCTCAATTCTGCTTCTGTAACTTTCTATTGAGTTGTTTAGTTCTGAAATTTTATAGTTAATCTTCTGGATTTCTGATTGCTGTCTCTCTCTGAATTCTTGTAGCTTGTTGAATTTGTCATTATGCTCTTCTCTAATCCTCTTAAGTTCTGCATTTTTATGGAATTCCTTCCCAATCTCTTGAAGAATTGTATATATTAATATTTTGTATTCTACCTCTGGTAATTCCAGGAAATTCTCTTCCTCCAGAAAATTTCTTGATTCTTCATTTTTGGAGCTTGCTGAAGCCATCATGGTCTGCCTCCTTATGTGATTTGTTATTGACTGTTGTCTCTGAGCCATCAATAAGTTGTTTTATTTATTTTCTTTATGTTTGCTTACTGTGTCCTAGCTTCTTGTTTTGTTTTGTTTTGTTTTATATGCCCAAATAGGCTGCTGGTGTAAGCTAGCCTGATCACTGGTGCCCCTGAAGCGCCAACATCCTGCCACCAGGTGGGCATAACTGCCACTAGGTATGTAAGCCCAGGAGTCAGACCACTCCTCCTGTATGAATTCAGCTTAGGAGTCCAGGTATTCGACAACCAGGTTTGTAGTGTGGGCTCTCACCTATGGTCCTAGACAGGCATGGGTGATTGGTGTAGGCACAGTCATCTGGCTGCAGCAAGGGGTCTCATGCTGAGCAAGGCAGGAAGCCAACAGCCAACCCCTAGTGTCCTGGAAGAAAGCATGTCCCTGTTCCCTAGAGTGCGTAGGTGGGTGGATTTTACAGCTGGACTATGATCATCCATTGCTGTTGGCTGTAATGACTGGGTGCACCACTTATTCTTGGGCCCCAGTGCAGGTGGCTTGGTGGCATGGGTGGAGCCATCCATCTTTAGGCCCCTTATGTGGGTAGGTGAAGACCCTGTTAAATGGGCAGAGCAGTGTCAAATGTCATGAACCTGTCACTTCACAGCTGAAATAGTTGAAATTAGACTTCAGGTATATACCCTGTTGCACTGTAGTAATGAGGGCCTATGCTGTTGAAATGGGCCCACACAAGTCTCTGCAGGGGGAAAGGCACTCAAAGTCTGTGGACCCCTTATGCCAGTGCCTAAGCAAAGGAGCTGTGCCTACCCTGAGTTCCTGGCTTAGGGGAGTTGGCAGATTATTTTTTCCTCTGTTTGTTAATTTGTTCCTTCTCCAAGGCCAGGAGAATGGCTCAGGGCCCTTGATGTGTCCTACTTCTACCCAGGAGACTCAGCAATTGCTGAAGCCGTCCCAGGACCAGAGCAGAGCAGGGAGCGGGGAGGTAAATGCAAGAGAGGTTTTTCCCAAAGGAGGATCTTTTTGATCGTCAAGGTAGGCCAGACACAAGTAATTATCTTTTGCTGATCTAGGGCTGCGTCTCACTGGTTATGAATGGCTGAGTAGGCTGTCTGGCGCTGGCTGCTCCAGATGTGAAAAACACCTCCTGAGTGCTGCTGCTTGCCTCATAGTGCACCATGAGCTGATCTGGCCTTAACTTTTCTGGCTCCTGCCGGGTCAGGTTTGGCAAACCCTCACTTCTTCCAAACTGTCTCTCCCTCCCTGCCACTCAGTCTGATTCCTCAACTTTGCCTTTGATGTTCAGGGCTCCTAGATTGTCATACATAATCTATTTGCTTGTTTTGTTTTTTCTGGTCTTTGTTGTTGTTTTTTCGGGACCACCGGAAACATCTGACTACTCTGCTATCTTGGCCCCATCTTCCCTTAACAATATGTGAGTTAGGCCTCAACTAATTAATATGAGAGGCTAAATGGCATCTAAAGTTAAATTGTTACTAAGCAGTAGAGCTAGGTTATGAATGAATATTGCTCCAATTTCAAATTCTTCTTATTTTCACCATACCACAATTCCACAAAAGTACTATTACAAATATCAGCCATTGTACTTACAAAACGTTTCTATATGCATATGGAAAAAATGTTTATGTGTGTGTGTTTGTGTGTTTGTGTGTGTGTAGACATATAGACTTCTTAACATTATGATTACAGTTGTTGTTGTTAGGTGGCGTTGAGTCAGTTCTGACTCATAGCAACCTTATATCTTACAGAAAGAAACACTGTCCAGTCCTGTGCCGTTCTTACAATCCTTGTTATGTTTGAGCCCACTGTCGCATCTACTGTTGCAATCCATCTCGTTGAAGACCTTTCTATTTTTCACTGACCCTCTACTTTACCAGGCATGATGTCCTTCTCGAGGGTCTGACCCCTCTTGATAACATGTCTAAATTACATGAGATGAAGTCTTGCCATCCTCACTTCTAAGGAGCATTCTGGCTGTATTTTTTCCAAACTGATTTGTTCATTCCTCTGGAATTCCATGGTATATTCAATATTCTTCACCAACACCATAATTCAAAGGCATCAGTTCTTCTTTGGTCCTCCTTATTTATTGACCACCTTTCTTTCACATGCATATAGGTGATTGAAAGTACCATGGCTTGAGTCAGGCACGCTTTAATCATCAAAGTGACATCTTTGCTTTTTAGCACTTTAAAGAGGATTTTTTTTTCCAGCTGATTTGTCCATTGCAATATGTTATTTTATTTTTTGCCTGCTGCTTCCATGGGCATTGACTGCAGATTCAAATAAAATGAAATCTAATATATAGTAGGGTATCAGATTTTTCTCTTAAAAAAGATGACATACATATTTTAATATATTATTAAGAAAAAATAGGGGTCGATAGTAGGAATAAATATATATATAAATATATTTTTATTAGTCTTTGGTTATGTCACTAACAGGAGAAGTTACTGTCAATGGGATTATTTGATTCAAATAATTTCTTCAAAGTCTTTGTCTCAACAGTTTGACATTCACTCAGTTTGATTGCATTCGATGTTAAAAACCTTTTGTAATTGCTTTTAACCAGTTCCCCCTACATTTGTAATTGTTCATCATAGTCTCTCTCTGTAGTCCAAAGAAGTTGATAATAATACTCTATCCTTCACCAGTTTTTATTTTCATAGTTTTCTATTTGCTTTTACATACATGCTACTATTTACTATTTACGACACTGGTTTGTTTTTTTTGTTGTTGTTGTTAGAGAGTTAAGTCAAATTTACCTTTCTTCTTTTTATGTTTGGGAAATAATAGGCTTTGAGATAAGTGTAAGAATCACAAGCTGATAAATTATATATCCAATATTAGATTACTAATATAATTGTTTAAACTATGTCCCAATTTAGGATCTTTTATATCAGAGAATTGCAGAGCCCAGGTGGTATAGTGGTTAAGAGCTAGGCTGCTAACCAAAGAGTAAGCAGTTCAAATCCACCAGCCGCTACTCTGTCGTATAGGATCACTGAGATGGAATCCACTCAATGGCACTTAACAACAACAACATATCAGAGAATTATTGTTTATTCTAGGTTACCTCCCTTTATAACTCTCTTTTCTCCTGTTATGTATAAAATTTCCCATTTGAAGAAGCCACAGTAAACATGGAGACCACTTCAAATTAGCTCCACTGTTCTAATGGTATACTTGCAGGCCCTTGGTATGTCATAGAATGAAACAGTGTTTTGAGTCACGAGCAAATAAGTGAAATAAATACATTTCAAACAGCATGATTTGTATTTCAAACAATTGATAAAATCCAGTTTCAACTTACATTTATTTAAAATGTAGGCTATACATATTTAAAACCTCCTGAATAAAATAGTCCTTGATTAAAACTGTGATATTAGTAACAACAGTCACCTTTAAAAAAAAAAAAAAGGCTCAAGAGGGAATGTTTTTAGGAGATCTGTACAAGGACAATCTACTTCTGTTCCACAAGAGACCATGGACTCACAGTACTCCTTGTTTTTTAATGACTACTTAAGTTTTAAAGAATTGAAACACACTTCCATTAAGTTCCTGTTGCTTTCAGTTGTCTATATAGCCAGGCAAAGCCCCCAAAATTGATATACAAAGAACTTCTTTTTAAGCCTATAATCAATAGTTGCCAATGATTAATAAACATCAGTTATTAACAATGGATGTGGTTTAGGTTGTTTTACTTATGTCTGCTTTTAAAGCACTTGTAATGGATTGCTACTGTCAAATGCATCCATTTAACTGAAAGCACAGAGAAGGGTCAGAATTGTTGACAAGAGATGTTTACCAATCCAAGGTTCCCTCTCTTTGATTCAAAAATTCACTGTCTGTAATACATAAAAAACCTGGCCTAAAGATGGATTTCTGCTGTACTATTTGTAAAAGAAAGATATATTAGGATCACTACATATATTCAGATTGTATTGCTCTTGCAACAAATTCACAGTAAGACCAAAATTTGCCAAAGATGAAAAATATGAAGTTTCCATGGAACATTCACATTTAAGAATCAGGGAACTATACTGAAATAAGTTACAAGTAAAGCTGAGATAAAAGCTTGGCATGAGGCAGCACATAACAGTATGATGACTTGAAGGAACAATACACTATATAATTTTGTTAGAGAGTAATATCTAGAAACCCAGAGGAGATATATGTGGAACAAAAGATTTAGGTTGAAATTTACCCAAGGTATTAGGGCCATGAATGAAAGAAATAACTTTGAGCTGTACTCACTCACATTTCAAAACTAGAAATCCAAGTGGGAGAAAAACAAAGTAGGCAAATAATAGGAAATCACTCAACACCTTAAGTTCATACTTAAGTTCATCTCATACCCATGAAAGAAAATGACTCAACAGTTTAAAAACTGTTTAAAATAAGAAATATAATACCTGGCAAACATATGGATAGTATTATCTTCTCTACAAAAAGGTGATAAAAGAGGTGGACTTACACTGAGCAAAATGTATCATGCAAGGATTGGTTACTCCAAGCACATTATCAGGCTAGAATTCATAGAAATCTTGGGGCTCATAAATCTGGGGTCAAGTCAGTTAATTTGGACTAATGGACACCAGGACAGATATAGTAGCTGGAATCCAAAAGATCTTGAAACTAGTCCTTATAGTTGGCCCCTATACACACAGTCTTTGTACCTTATGGTAGGAAAATAGAGAACTCCTTGGGAAAATACTAAGTGGTAATAGACGGTATGAAAGATAAGTGAAATGGCAAAGCAAGACTACTCTGTGAAATCAGTCTTCCAGAGAACTGTTGAAGACCACAGGCAGATCAAAGAGTGGAATTTTTCATGAGAGAGAACCATAAAAGAAGAAATACTACAATAAAAAATGTTATAGTTATGACTGGTATTTCCTCCTCTGATACTCCTCTTCAGCATTTGGTATCCTTTCCTCTTCAAGCTGCTGTTTAGAAAAACAAACTGGAGCAAGAGAAGGAAAAAACAAGGAAAAAAATAGAGGAAAGGAGTCAGAAAAGCCTGAAAACCACTTAACAACTGAGAACCTAAAGAAGAAAGAAGAGCAGTTATTGGAACTTAAAAAATAGTAACATCCCTG
This sequence comes from Dugong dugon, assembly GCA_030035585.1. Classification (NCBI taxonomy): domain Eukaryota; kingdom Metazoa; phylum Chordata; class Mammalia; order Sirenia; family Dugongidae; genus Dugong; species Dugong dugon. The sequence continues at coordinate 15,341,402 of CM057465.1, forward strand.
AGAAAAACTACACTGTTGATCTGTTAGGACTTCAAAGAGACCTATCAAGGCATCTTTGACCAATGAAAACATGACTAGGAGAACATGAACGATGATTTGGGCATCATTGAGATAATGATTTATAATTGCTTACAACAACTGTTATGCCCCAGACCAAGGGATGCTCTCTTTACCAGAAATTGCCACCTCTGTACAGTAGCATCTGGGGATCTGCATCTATTCATTGAGTAAACTACAAAACCGGAAGAATAGGCAAAGAAACAACTCTCCAAAGACTCCATCTTTGGTATGGTACAGGAACCGTTCAGCAGCAGAACACTTCTGGAGAGTTTATGGGACTCCCAAAATATAGCATTTACCTCACAAGCACCAACTACATTTGAAAGTTTTCCATCAATGGGTGTGCCTGCACCTGCAGTTTCTAGATTAAGGAAAAGGGGATGGGACACAGTGCAAGCACAGTGGTAGACACATCCTTGTCCAGTGGGTTTACGGGAAATGTACAAACTTGTGTGATGCCATATCTTCAAAATATTGTTGAGCCTCAGGTAGGAATGGTGGGACAGATGGGTGCACCCCACAGTAAGTTTGGACTGCTGCAAGTTCAACAGTCTCAGTGGAGCCTCTCACAGAAGAATCAGTAGCTGTCTGGCACGAGTATCAATCATGCAAACTCTGCAGCAGGTTTTGATCTGCCCTCAAGCACAATAGCAGGATGGTCTGGAAGCTCCTCAGATCAGACTCTCAGCACACAAAAAAGGAAATTAAAACCACTTACGTGTACAATATTATTTATGTCATATTCATTATTTAAATTTTAAAGAGGTGGATAAAATATAGCCTATTATAGTCTCCCAGAATTAATTCATTAAATTAAACCACTTTGTCAAGAAGAGATATCGGGGAACAAACCTGATACTTAGAGTAAAAGATCATACTTGTTAGGAAAATGAAAAATACGTAAGTGAAAACTTTTGTAACCTGTATATTATTAATGACAGTTATTGTTATTGAAATTAATTACTTAAAAATAGTACATTTGTCTTAGCCGTCTACTGCTGCTATAACAGAAATAACACAAGTGGATGACTTTAACAAACAGAAGTTTATTTCCTCACAGTATAGTAGGATAAAGTCCAAATTGAGGGCATCGGCTCCGGGGGAATTTTCTCGTCTGCCTTCTCATCAATCTTCCCCCAGACTAGGAGCTACTCTGCACAGGGCCTCCAGGCCCAAAGGATGCACTCTGCTCCAGGCACTGCTATCTTGGTGGTATGAGGTCCCCCTGTCTCTCTGATCACTTCTCTCTTTTATATCTCAAGAGATCACCTCAAGGCACAATCCAGTCTTGTAGATTGAGTCCTGCCTCACTAACACAACTGCCGCCCACCCTCCCTTGTTAACATCATATAGGCAGGATTTACAACATATAGGAAAATCACACAATACTGGGAATCATGGCACAGCCAAACTGATACACATATTTTTCGGGGGACATAATTCAATCCGTGACAACATTATACAAAATAAACATGTTGTCTTACTTTTTCTACTCAGACATTGCAGTGTCGTTTTTTTTTCTTTTATGCCTAGGAAAACTTCAAATGCATTTAAACTGCCTCAGATTATTCTCTGGCTGTCTTATAAACTATTTTATTTTCCTTCTATCTCTTAGAGTTCAGGATTTTTTTTCTACTTTGCCTATATTTACTTGGTACATAAAACTGTGTTGGTATTACAGTAAGACCTTAATTCATACTGAATAAATAAACAGATGAATCAATAAAACCTTCTTCCAAACTATGTAAGTGTAGCCCAGAGGGGCTATAAATAGTTAAAAGCAAAATTGGTGTATGCATTTGTGACAATAATAAGAACAGCAAAATCTTCTTGAGGAAGTAATCATTCAATTTCAATATATTTCACATTGCCAGAAGTTTGTGAAAAATAAGACTCCCTGCATGTGATCTTTTGAAAGAGGTGATGAAACAAATTGATTTTATGTATAAGAAATAAACAGGCCTTCCGGGCAACATGGCACTATAGACAGAAGCACCATGCCATCCCTCCACAGCAAAGATCCGAAAAACTAAGTCAGAGACACATGTCAATCCTGAAACACTAAGCATCAAATGAGAGATAAAGAACTCAGCCAAGCACCAAATGGAATAAGAAACTGACAGAGACCAGAGAGCAAGGAGAGATACATGTAGAGATCCCCTGTCAGCTAACACAGCATGGATCTGCCATCTTGGACTCCTATCAGAGATCAGCAATTAGGGAGTACAAGAAAGCAGCCTCACGGAGCCTCCAGCAGGAGACAGAACAACCAGTAACCAGTGATACACACTTTCCCACCCTCCACCCTTCTTCACCCCCACGCGGCCTCCGCTGCTTCCTGCTGCCATAGTCTCTTGGCCGGAAAGCACTGGCTTCACTGCAGTGCCACTTGGATTCCACATGCTCACACTGGCTGGCTCCCTGAGTACCATTTGTTGGCTGCTTCTGTTGCTTTTTTCCACTTCTTTCGATTTCTTCCTTACCTCTCACCTCCTCTACCTCCTCTCTTGCAAATACCTAGCTCTATGTGCAATCCTTGCTTCTTTCTGGAAGGCTGTGAAACACCGCTTTTCCGTGAAACTGCTTTCTGGTCCTTGCTGCCATGCTGGTGAGATCCCTGGGGCATTTTTTTTTTTTAAATTTGTTCTGTTTTGATTTGTTTGTTTTGTTTTTCTTTTTCTTTTCTCAGCTTGGGAGTCCTTTCTAGCCAGGCACTACTGCATGGCTTGGGAGCAACTCACTTGCTCTGCTCAGACATGTGGTGGAATTCCTGGAGACATTTCTTTTTTCATGTTCTATTTTGTTTTTGTTCTTTTTTGTTTGTTTGTTTCTTTGTTTTGTTTTCTTCTCTCTCTTTTTCCCTTTTAGTGTTTCTTCATTTCTCAGTTTCTCATCTCTCTATACTTCTTTTCCTGTCTCCTTCTAGCCAGGCTATATTTCATGACCTGGGAGCAACTTCCCCAGTCCTCACACCTGCACCAGGGGGATCCTTGGGGCTTTTCTTTTATTTCCTAGTTTTCATTTATTCTTTTTTTCTTTTACTGTTTGTCTTTTTTTTCTCTTTTTGTTTTTTTCCATTTCTCAGTCTCTCATTCCTCCACTCCAACGGCAAGCTCCATTAGCACTCTTCTTTGTTTGTTTGTTGAGTTGTATTTTTTTGGCTCCAGTTCCTCTCTCCTCTTTCTCATATCCATCTTAGCTCCACACATCACAATCCCCCCCCCACCTTCCTACCTGCGCAGTATGCTGAAAGTCACACCCCTAAGCAGCATAAGCATGGCCTACCTGAACCTGCTTTACACTGATTTCTGGCCCACCCTTTGGCCCTAGTACATGCCACAAACAACCCATTCCAGCAACTCCCCTTCAGCTGGACCTGCCCTGCTGTACCATCCCTGAGTGACTGACTCTATCCATTGGAGAAGGAGGTGAAAAGTATCATGCCTGCAAATGAGCAAACAACAAAGAACTCACAGCCCACCTGCTCAGACATAACAATATAAAGCAAAAAAGCAGGATGAACAAAAAAATCTACAATCAAAAAACGAGGAAAATAACTACTGAGTGTTCTGAAGACAGCAGACAATATCAAAACATATACAAAAACAGGACAGGATGGTTCCAGTAAAATAAAATAAAACACCAGATGACTTTCCTGTAGAATAAAATGCACTAGAACTACCTGACAGGGAATTCAAATCTCTAATATTCAGAGCAATCCAAGAGTTGAAGTGAAAAAACATACAAAAATGAGGAAAAAATAGATAAATTCTTGGAAAAGGCAGACAAATTCTTGGAAAAGGCAGACAAATTCATGGAAAATACAGAGAAAAAATTAGAAGAATTCAAGAAAATAATACAGGAACAAAATGCTAAAATAAATCCACAACTGGAAATCATACAAAAACAACAATTAGAAATACAAAAGATAAACAACAAGATCAGAAATGGACAGTGTCATAGAAGGGCTGAGGAGCAGGTTTGAAACGATGGAAGACAGGATCAGTGAAATTGAAGACAAACACTTGGATACAATTCACTTTCAGGAAAAATCAGAAAAAACATTGAAGAAAAAGAAACCCTGAGAATTATGTGGGATACAATCAAAAGCAAAATTTTTTGAGTGATTGGAGTTCCAGAACAGGGGGAGAAAACAGAAAACACAAAGAGGATCATTGAAGAACTGCTGACAGAATACTTCCCCAATATCATGAAAGATGAAAAGCTGAGCATCAAAGAAGCTTAACGAACCTCATATAGGATAAACCCAAAAAAGAAAATTACCAAGACATAACATAATCACATTTGCTGAAACCAAAGACAATAATCCTGAGAGCAACTCAAGCAAAACAAAAAGTCACATGCAGAGGAGAAACAATAAGACTAAGCTTGGATTACTTGGCAGAAACCATGCAGGTAAGAAGGCAATTGGATGACATATATAAAACCTTGAAAGAGAAAATTGCCAGCCAAGAATAATATATCCTGCAAAACTCTTGTTCAAATATGATGGTGAAATTATGATATTTCTAGATAAACAAAAATTAAGGGACTATGTAAAAAGCAAACCAGACTTACAAGAATTATTAAAGAGAGTCCTCAATTTGAGAACAAGCAACTTCAGACCACAGCCTGAATCTAGGACTCAAGATTGTACCAGCCAGATACCAATCTAGGAAATGAACTCTCAAGGACTATCCAAACCAAAAGAATTACAACAGGGAACCAGAGAGGTTAATATGTAAATGACAACAACTTCAGAACAATAAAAGAGGGAATAAACTGTTTAGGTATAAAACTTTCTAATGGAGAAGAAATCAAGGCGATACCAAGTAATAATAGACTACTTCAAACCTAGGAAGATAAGGGTAAATTTCAAGGTAACCACAAAGAAAGTTAACAAACCCACTCATCAGAATAAAGAAGAAAAACATAGTCTCAGTAAAATCAAAAAGTACAGAAACAAAAGAATTGGAAAAAAAAAAAAAAAAGGAATTCAGCACAGGAGATTAAGAGGAACAAAGAAAATATCAGCACCACAAAAAAAAGCACTACAAAATGACAGCAATAAACACACACCTATCAATAATTACAGTGAATGTAAATGGCCTAAATGCACCCATAAAGACATGTACAGTGACAGAGTGGATAGAAAACACAGGATCTATCAATATGCTGTCTACAAGAGACACACCTTAGAAACAAAGATGTAAATTTATTAAAAATCAAAAGATGGAAAAAATATATCAAGCAAACAGCTATCAAAAAAGAGCACAAGTGGCAATGCTAATCTCAAATAAAATAGATTTTAAAAAAATACACCATAAAAGACAAGGAAGGACACTATATAATGATTAAGGGGATGATCCAGCATGAAGACATAACAAAAATAAATATGTACACACACAATGACAGGGCTCCAAAATACATAAACTCTAACAGCACTGAAAAGAGAAATTGACAGTTTCACAATAATAGAAGGAGAATTCAACACACCACTCTCAGTAAAGGACAGAACATCTATAAAGAAACTCAACAAAGATACAGAAGACCTAAAGGATACAATCAGCCAAATTGATCTCAAAGACATATATTGAATATTACACCCAATGGGTGCAAAATACACATTCTTTTCCAATTCACATGGAACATTCTACAGAATAGACCACATCTTAGGACACAGAGCAATCCCCAATAAGTTCCAAAAAGCTGAGATAATAAAGAGTATCTTCTCTGACCTCAGCATCATCAAGGTAGAAATTAACAACAGGAACAGCAAAGAAAAAAATCAATTACATGGAAACTGAATAACATCCCGCTTACAAACCACTGGGTAATAGAAGAAACCAGAGATGGAATCAAAAAATTCCTAGACTCAAACGAGAATGAAAACACATCTTACCAAAACCTTTGGGACACAGCAAAGGCAGTCCTCAGAGGACAATTTATAGCAATAGAAGCACACATCAAAATAGAAGAAAGGGATAAAATCAAAACATTAACTACACAACTCAAACAAAGAGAAAGAGAGCAGCAAAAAAAAAAAAGCCGATAGGCACTAGAAGAAAGGAAATAATAAAGATCAGAGCAGACACAAATGAAATAGAGAATAGAAAAACAATAGAAAGAATCAACAAAACCAAAAGTTGGTTCTTTGAAAGGATCAACAAAATCGACAAACCACTGTCCAGGCTCTCAAAAGAAAAACAGGAGAGGACCCAAATAACCCAAATAAGAAATGAAATGGGGGACATTACAATAGAATCAATTGAAATAAACAGGACCATAACAGAGTATTATGAAATACTTTACTCCAACAAACATGAAAACCTAGAGGAAATGGATAAATTTCTAGAAACACACTACCTACTCAAACTAACACAAAGTGATATTGAAAATCTGAACAGACCCATAACAAGAGAAGAGTTTGAAAAGGTAATAAGAATACTTCCAACATAAAAAAGCCCTGGCCCAGATGGCTTCACTGGAGAATTCTACCAAATATTCAGAGAAGAGCTCATACCAGTACTACTCCAGCTATTTCAGAACATAAGAAAGGAAACGACACTTCTAAACTCATTCTGTGAAGCCAGCATAACCCTGATACCAAAACCAGGCAAAGATGCCACAAAAAAAGAAAATTATAGACCAATATCTCTCATGAATATAGGCGTAAAACTTCTCAACAAAATTCTAGCCAATAGAATTCAGGATCATATCAAAAAAACAATACACCACGACTAAGTAGGATTCATGCCAGGTACGCAAGGATGTTTCAATGTTAGAAAATCAATCATTGTAATCAACCACATAAATAAAAGGAAAGGAAAGAAAAGAATCACATGATCATCTCAATTGACACAGAAAAGGTATATGACGAAGTCCAACACCTATTCCTGATAAATCTCAATAAAATAAATACAGAAGGGAAATTTCTCAACATAATAAAGGCCATCTATGCAAAATCAATGGCCAACATCATTCTGAATGGAGAGAGGCTGAAAACATTCCCCTTTATAACAGGAACAAGACAGGGATGCCATTTGTCACCACTTCTATTTAACATTGTGCTGGAAGTCCTAGCTAGAACAATAAGGCAAGAAAAAGAAATAAAGAGCATCCAAAATGGTAACGAAGAAGTTAAACCATGCCTGTTTTCAGATGGTATGATATTATACATAGAATACCTTAAAGATTTCACAAGAAAATTACTGGAACTAATAGAAAGATTCAGCAGCTTAAGAGGATACAAGCTAAACATACAAAAATCAGTTGGATTCCTATACATCAATAAAGACAATGATGAAAAAGGACATCAGGAAAACAATACCATTTATAATAGCCCCTAAAAAAATAAAATACTTAGGAATAAATCTAACCATAGATGTAAAAGACCTATACAAAGAAAACTACAAAACACTACTGTAAGAAACCCAAAAAGATATACATAAATGGAAAAACATACCATGCTCATGTATAGGTAGACTAAACATTGTGAAAAATGACGATTTTACCCAAAGCAATTTACAAATACAATGCAATCCTAATCCAAATACCAACAACATTCTTTAGAAAGATGGAAAAACTAATCATTAAGCACTACTGAAGAAGAAGAATAAGGTAGGAGGACTCGCACTACCTGATCTCAGAACCTACTATACAGCTAAAGTATGCAAAACAGCTTGGTACTGTTACAACAATAGATACACTGACCAACGGAACAGACTTGAGAACCCAGATGTAAATCCATCCACCTACAGTCACCTGATCTTCGACAAGGGCTCAAAGTCCATCAAATGGGGAAAAGACAGTCTTTTTAACAAATGGTGCTGGCAAAACTGGATGTCCATCTGCAAAAAAATGAAACAGGACCCATACCTCACACCACATACAAAAACTAATTCAAAATGGATCAAAGACCTGAATATAAAACTAAAAACTATAAAGTTTATATAAGAAAAAATAGGATCAATGCTAGAGGCTCTAATATACAGCATTAACAGGGTACAAACCATAACCAACAACACAGAAACTCCAGAAGATAAGCTAGATAACTGCAATCTTCTAAAAATTAAACACTTATGCTAATCAAAAGACTTCACCCAAAGAGGAAAAAGAGAACCTACAGACTGGGAAAAAAATTTTGGACATTACAAGTCAGACAAAAGTCGAATGTCTAAAATCTACAAGAAAATCCAACACCTCTACAACAAAAAGACAAACAATGCAATTATGAAATGGGCAAAGGAAATGAACAGACACTTCACCAAGGAAGACATTCAAGGAGCCAACACACACATGAGGAAATGCAAATCAAAACTTCAACGAGATACCATCTCACCACGGCATTACTGGCACAAATGAAGAAACACTGGAAATAACAAATGTTGGAGAGGCTGCTAGGAGATCAGAACTCTCATGCACTGCTGGTGGGAATGCAAAATGATACAACCATTTTGGAAGATGATATGGCGCTTCCTTAGAAAGCTAGAAATAGAAATACCATATGATCCAGCAATCCCACTCCTAGGAATATATCCTAGAGAAGTAACAGCCGTCACAAGAATAGACATATGCACACCCATGTTAATTGCAGCATTGTTCACAATAGCAAAAAGATTGAAACAACCTAGATGTCGATCTTCAGAAGAATGGATAAATAAACTATGGTACATACACAAAATGGAGTATTATGCAATGATAAAGAACAATGATGAATCTGTGAAGCATCTCATAACATGGATGAAACTGGAGGAAATTATGCTGAGTGAAATAAGTCAATCACAAAAGGACAAATATTGTATGAGACCTCTACTGTGAAAACTCATGAAAAAGTTTGCACACAAAAAGAAACAATATTTGTTGGTTATGAGGTATGGGAGGAGTCGGGGAAATACTAAATAGACAATTGATTAGTGGTAACTTTGGTGAAGGCAAGACAGTACACAGTACTGGGGAATCCAGCACAACTTGTACAAGAAAAGGTCATGGAAGCTCCATAGACACATCTGAACTCCCTGAGGGACTGAACTGCTGGGCGGAAGGCTGTGGGGAGAATGGTATCGGGAAGAATTTAGCTCAGTTGGTGTAACACAGTTTATAAAGACAATTTTCTACATTCTACCTTAATCTGGGGTCTTAAAAGCCTGTGATCAGCCATCTAAGATACTCCACTCATCTCACCCCTTCAGAAGTAAGGGAAAATGAAGAAAATAAGATTAGGAAAAGATTAGTCCAAAGGACTAAGGGCAGTACAACTAGGTGGTGCCTGGCCACCACCACTGACTGCTCTGATCCAGATCACAACAGAGGGTCCCAGACAGAGCTGGAGAAAAATGTAGAACAAAATTCTAACTCACAAAGAAAGACACGATTTACTGGCCTGATAGAGACTAGAGGAACCCTGGGAGTGTGGCCCCTGGACACCCTTTTAGCTCAGTAATGAAGTCACTTCTGAGGTTCACTGTTCATCCAAAGATTAGACAGCCCCATAAAACAAAACAAGACTAATTGTACACAACAGTCCAGGGACAAGGACTAGAAGGCAAGAGGGGAAAGGAAAGCTAAGTAATAGGGAACTCATGTCTGAGAAGGGGCAGTGCTGACATGCCATGGGATTGTTAACCATTGTGATAAAACAATATGTGTAGTAACTGTTCAATAAGAAAGTATTTGTTCTGTAAACCTTTATCTAAAATACAATAAAAAGAAAAATAAACAGCCCTTGGTGGCACAGTGGTAAGGAGTTCAGCTGCTAACCAAAAAGTCAGCAGTTTGAATCCACCAGCTGCTCCTTGGAAACCCTATGGGACTGTTCTACTCTGTCCTATAAGATTGCTATGAGTCAAAATTGACTCAATGGCAACAGATTTGGTTTGGGTATGAGAAATAAATAGTAATGGGAAAGTGGATAAAGTGGAGAAGTGAGAGAAGTAAGGCATCATAAATAAGAGCCAAGCAATACTCTTGGAAAGGAGAGGCATACAGCCTAATTCTGGCCGCAAAGAAATCCCCAGTATTGGAGGTGTATGGTTGGAGGACTTTTAAATGTGGATATCTCATATTATGTTTAAGTTCTCTTGTGGGACAGCATGATGGACATCCACCTCCAATAAACTCACAAATCTCCTCACCTTACTCAGATACTCAGCTTCTCTCTATCATCCTATCCTCAGTGAACTTGGATGAGTACACTTTTTTTGCATTAGTGGTAATTTAGGTAATTAAAAAAAGGACTCCATTTGATATTTCTATTTGCAGAGGTAATAACAAGGAAAGAGTAATATTAAATGATACATGTATATATATTATATATGGAAAGTGGTGGGGAAAAAGGAGAGATTTGGGTAAGACATAACCATTAAACTGTAAGACTCCCATAATCATCAAAATTTGGATAAGGCATAGGGCTTATGATCAGATTTGTTGAGTTCCTAGAATATACTTTTTAATCAAATTAATATGTCCTCCCAAATTCTGCAATACGTCCACGATATAGCTAATCATATTATTTTTTCTGCTTCTCTTACCTTATTTATGTTTCTTCCACAGTAGTAACTGTGGTCAAAAAAGTCTTCAACAAGTTGATTTATATGGTTCCAAAACTATTACTTGAGGGAGTCATAGTTTTAAAATCCAATTACCCATGATTAGGCAGCAGCGGCTCTCTGTGGGCAGTTTATCTTAGAAAGGTAAAGTATGCCTGAGCATGAGGGCATTCTGATTCTTGCTCTGAACAGAGCATCAAAGAGCTATAGAAAATTATCAAATGGTCTAACATATGTGTAATTGGAATCCCAGAAACCAAAAAAACCCACAGCCGTCAAGTTGATTCCAACTCATCCCAGAAGGAAAAGAAAAAGTGAACAGGGTGGAAAACACATTTTAAGATATAATGGTTAAGCATGTTTCTAAGTTATTAAATATACCAAACAAGAGATTGAGAAAACTTAAAAAAAAAGTAAATACTGAAAAACAAAGCAAATTAAGCAAACAAAATATACCTACACATAATATATTGAAATTTCTGAAAACTCAACATAAAAAGAAAACTTTGAAGGCAGCCAAGAGAAAAGAACATTGCCTACAATGCAACAAAGGAAAAAAAAAAATACAGCCAACTTCTAGTCAGGAATCATGCATGAAAGAAAACGATGGAGTGATAGGTTGAATATACTTAAGGGAGGGGGACCTGTAATTGAAAAATTATATACCCAGCCAAAACATTCTTTAAAAGACTGCTCAAGTAAACAAAAGTTGGAGGACCTAATTTTCAGCATATTTATTTTATAAGAAATATTAATTAAACAAACCAAATAATTCTGAATGATGGTGTTGTTGAGTTTTTCTATATTCTTGCTCATTTTATGTGGTAGTTTCTCTATCAGTTGTTGAGGAAGGGGCATGTAAGTCTCCATTTTATAATTGTGGATTTATCTATTTCTCCATTTCTATCAGTTTTTTCTTCATGGGTGGTGGAAACAGTTCATGTGCTAACCGCTAACCAAAAGATTGGTTGTTTAAGTACGCCCAGAAGTGCCTTGGAAGAAAGGATGGGTGATCTGCTTCTGAAAAATCAGTCACTGGAAACCCTAGGGAGTAAAATTCTATGGCAACTGGTACTGGTTATTGCTTGGTGCATGTACATAATATTATATGTCATTTTTGTTGATTCATTCTTTTATTATTCTATGTGATTACATTTTATCATTCGTGTAATGTGCCTCTCTCTCCCTGGTAAATTTTCTTAATCTGAATTCTACTTTATTTGAAATTAATATAGCTACCTTTGCTTTCTTTTGATTAACATTTACATGGTCTATCTATTCTACCCTCTTACTTGCAACTTCTCTGTATTTTCATATTTGTAGTGAGTTTCTTACAGACAACGTATAGTTGCGTCATTTTTTTAACCCACTCTGTGGATCTCTTTTAATTGGCATATTGAGACCATTTAATGTTTGATATGTTAGGGTTTAAGTCTGCCATTTTATTTTATTTTTTTGTTTTCACCTTGTTTTTGTTTTGTATTTTTCTGATTTATTTGTTCTACTTTTCTGTGGGGTACTTGAACATTTTTGAAATTCCATTTTGATTTATCTATAGTTTTTTTGAGTGTATCTCTTTGTAGAATATTTTGAATGGTCACTTTATCTGTTACATGATACATAAATAATTTATCAGTTTACTTGTGGCAGCATTTTACCAGTTCATGTGTCGAAACCTTCTCTTCAGTTTCCTGCACTCTCCCCTCCTGATAGTATAATTATCTTAAATATTTTCTCTAGGTATACTGAGAACCTCTTCAGAGCATGTTATAACCTTTGCTTCAATCATTAAACATAATTTAGGACACTAAAGGGGATTCATTGTTTGTAATCCATAATTTTACTCTTTCCTTTGTTCTTTCTTCCTTTGTGATATTCCAGGATTTTTTTTTTTTTTTTTATCATTTTATTTCTGTTTCAAGAACTATCTTAGTCATTCTTTTAGGTTAGGTCTGCTCACAACAATTTATCTTGGTTTTTCTTTATCTGACAATGTCTTGAATTTTTTTCTTCATTCCTGAAGGATGTCACCCCGAGTATGGAATTCTAGGTTGACAGTTTTTTTTCTTTCAGCACTTGAAAACTGGTGTGCAACTTTCTTCTGATCTCTATGATTTCGTATGAGAAACGTGGTGTCTTCAAATTACTTTTCCCTTATATGTAAAGTATCATTTCTCTCTTCATGTTTTCAAGATTTTTTGTCCTCAGTTTTCAAAAGATTTACTATGATGTGTAGTCTTGTGACTTTCCTTGAGTTCATTGTTTCTCGGATTTGCTAATCTATTTGAACATGTAGGATTATGCCTTTTGCCGAATTTTGGAGTTTTCCACCATTATTTCTTCAAATACATTTTCAGCTCCATCTCTTCGCCCTCTGTTTCTGGGGCTTGATGACAAAATCTCAGATCATTCATTACAGTCCCACCTGTTCCTTTTCATTTTTTAGTCTATCTTCTTATTGTTGTTTAGATCAGACAGTTTCTATTTTAGTTTTTTTGAGTTCACTGATTCTTTCCTCTGTATCCCTCATTCTGTTACTGGGCCTATCCATTGATTTATTTTTCATTTTGGTTACTGTAATTTTTTAGCCCTAAATTTTGCATCTGTTTGTTTGTATATATCTTCTGTTTCTTTGCATAGGCTTTTTATTTCCTTACACTTTTTATTTTTTCATTTATTTTGAGCATTTTCATAATGGCTGTTTGAATCATTTTTATGATGGCTGATTTGACATCATTGTAAGATAATTCTAATACCTCTATCTGTGTTTTCATCTGTGATTGTCTTTTTTCAACCAAGTTGATATTTTCCTGGTACTTTGTATGACAAATGATTTTTGTTTGAAACTTGAATATGTAGGGTATTATGTTATTCTTGATCTTATTTAAATCTTATTATTTAGCTAGCCTCCTGTGACACAGACAAAGCAAGAGAAGAAAAGAAGTGAGGGAATCATCTTGTTACTGCCAGATGACAGTGGGAATCCAGTTTCTCCACTTGGCCTATTTTGACATCTGAGGGAGGGAGGGTCTCCTAATTAATACAGGTAGGGTTGTGAGTTTCAGCTTCTGAGTAGGCATCCACTGATATCACTCTGGCTGGGAGGGGCAGGAGTAAATTGTTACTATTCCCCACATGGTCTCACTGACACCATGGGGGTATCCTTACAACTATGGAATGGGATAATCTTAACTCTCCATTGTTGTTGCTGTGGGTGCCTTCAAGTAAATGTCAACTCATGGTTACCATATAGAACTTCCCCATAGGGTCTCCTAGGATGAAATATTTATGGGTGCAGATTGCCAGGTTTTTCTCCTGCAGAGCCACTGATGGGATAGAACTACTGATCTTTCAGTTAGCAGTCGAGTGCTTTAACCATTGCAACCCTAGAGTCCCTAACTCTTTATTAGGTACAAAACAATGTGGACAAATCACAGAGAATTAGGCTAAATATAATATGATTCCATTTATATAAAATTCTAGAAAACATAAACGAATCTATAGTGACAGAAAGCAGATGATTGTCAGGTGGTTAGGGAATGCAAAAAGTAGGGATTATAAAGGAGTAGATAGGCTAAAACTGAGAAACTTACAGTGAATGGTATCATCCAGAATCAGAGGATAATAATGTCTAGAGTAGTAGATCTATTTTAAAAATTAGTAAAGAAAGATGGAGTAAAGAAATGAATATTTTTTAGTTTAGAATATACAATTTTAAATATTTTTTAGTTTAGAAACTGACAACTATGCAAAATTAGATAATAATCAAATGTTATACTGTAGAAACCTATTTAGATATCCATACATTGACCTATTCCCTCATATACTCCTATTGTTTGTTTCTGAATAAAACAAAGGGGTTTACTCACTATTGAACTGGCTCACATGTCTTGGATAAAATCTTTTAATGGACAGCTGGTTTGTACAGCAAGAAGAATGCACAAAGCATCCCATGAAAATGTGGACACATGACTCGTAACTAATCAACATGGTCAATCCATATTTGAACCAGCTCACTAGTGACCCAGAACCTTATTAGAGTTCAGTCCATATAACAGTGTGTTAACGTTCCTAGAACTCTTTGGAAGTAAAATGCTGTCCAGTGGCCATTAATTTTAATTATTCCTGATTAAATAATTCTATTGGGAAGTACACTAAAATTATCAGCTAAAATTAATCTTTGGGAATTCCTGTAGATTTTCTTTCCGTACTTTTCATTATCCTATATTATACAGGCTAATTGAGGCTTACTCTATTTGTTTCACTTTAGAGATAAAATTTTTGTCCTTTGTTCAGTTTTGTTTTCTTCTCTGTAATTCATGCATGAACAAAAATCAAGATGACATTTGTCTGCAGTCAATGTGAAAGAGTGTTGGATGCTTTGTGGCAGACATTTTATCAAAGTGAAAGGCTTTCCTAGCAACAAATTTCCCTGTCATCTTTGGTTGTGACACTCTGCGTCTAACACTTAGATTCCAGCAAGTGCTGCAGTATCAGATATGCTTTGATTCTCTGTTATATATCAAGTTATAAGTTTCAGTAATCAACAAAATAGCAGTGCTGCCTTATAATTCCCCTCACTTAATAAATATATAAAATATGGAGCAAATTAAGATTTACAGTGAACAGTATCTGATTTCCTAAATTTAGTCATTCTAGATGTTAATCACAGAAGTGAAAATCCAGCAAAGATGCATTGTGAAAGTAGAGACTGATTATATGCTTACATTTCTAAATTTCCTTGCTACTCTTTGTAAGGATTAATAATGAATCCGGAAAGAAAAAAACAAAAATTCTGAAAAACATATTTGTGTTGTCTGGGTATAAAATATGTGTATTCCTTTGCATCCTTAAAAAAAAAAAGTTCAATTAAATTAAGTAAACATGTTGAGTTTTCCATACTTATATGTCAGCATATATTGAGAAAACTATCTCTAGAATCTAGTCAATAAATATGTATTCAACACATACTATGTGCAGTACACTACTTACTCATTGAATGCTTCACTTCCACATATTAGTAACTTTAAGTTAAAATACTACAATGTTGCTTACTACTGAACATTTGTTTGCACTGCTTTCTTTACGTAAAATACTCAGGTTTATTCACAACCTTTCCCCTTTATATTTCTTTTACTATAGTTTCTAAACCTACTGTGCTTGAAATTCCATGAATAATCCATGTTATTTTACTCATTCATGCTTTCCATATGCTTTACTTCACAGCTAGCTAGAATTGTGCTCAGATCTCATCCTGCACACTTTTTCACCTACCTATCATCTCCCTCTATAAACCTCTCTGTAGTTCTGTGTTGAGAAAAATTCTGCATCCCATCTACAAACAGTGCAGTAGAGTCTTGTAAGTTATTTAATGCTGGAAGAAAGAAAACCAGCACTAGAGGGTACATTCACAGAGCCTGTGTGACTAAGGTTAAGACAGTATTTCCAGAGTTTTTAAGTAATATGATTTTGGTTTATAATCCTGGATCTATGATTTACTAATTGTGTAACTTGAGCTAAGCTCGTTTTATTCCTTGTGCCTTGGTTTCTTCATCTATTGAATACAGTTACTAATGCTTACTGCAAAGGTTGAGTCTAGAGATGAGAGAACTCCTGCATGGAAAACAGTACAGTGCTTGATACGGGGTAAACTCAAATATATATGTGTGTGTGTATCTATCCATATTTATGCTTATTCCAAAGAAAGGTGATCCAACCAAATGTGGAAATTATCCAACAATATCATTAATATCACACACCAGGAAAATTTTGCTGAAGATCATTCAAAAGCTGTTGTAGCAGTACATCAACAGGGAACTGCTGGAAACTCAGGCCAGATTCAGAATTGTTTGTAACATGAGGGATGTCATTGTTGATGTCAGATGGATCCTGGCTGAAAGCAGAGAATAACAAAAAGATGTTTACCTGTGTTTTACTGACCATGCAAAGGCTTTTGGCTGTATGAATCATAACAAATTATGGATAACTTTGTGAAAAATAGGAATTCCAGAACACTTAACAGTGCTCATGAGGAACCTGTACATAGATCAAGTGGCAGTTGTTCAAACAGAACAAGGGGATAGTGTGTGGTTTAAAGTCAGGAAAGGTGTGTGTCATCTTTCACCGTACTTACTCTGTATGCCGAGCAAATAGTCCAAGAAGCTGGACTATATGAAGAAGAACATGACATCAGAATTGGTGGAAGACTCATTAACAAGCTGTGTTATGCAGATGACACAATCTTGCTTCCTGACGGTGAAGAGCACTTGATGCACTTACTGATGAAAGTCAAAGACTGCGGCCTTCAGGATGGATTACCCCTCAACATAAAGAAAACAAAAATCCTCCCAACTGGACCAATAAGCAACACCAAGATAAATGGAGAAAAGATTGAAGCTGTCAAGGATTTCATTTTACTTGGTTCCACAATCAACATCCATGGAAGCAACAGTCAGGAAATCAGAGGGCGCATTGCACTGGGCAAATCTGCCGCAAAAGACCTCTTTACAGTGTTAAAAAGCAAAGATGTCACTTTAAGGACTAAGGTGCGCCTGACCCAAGACCTGGTGTTTTCAATAGCCTCATATGCATGGGAAAAATGGGCACTGAATAAGGAAGACCAAAGAAGAATTGGCGCCTTTGAAATATGGTGTTGATGAAGAATATTGAATATACCATGAACTGCCAGGAGAACAAACAAGTCTGTCTTGGAAGAAGTATAGCCAGAATGCTCCTTAAAAGCAAGGATTGTGAGACTTTGTCTTACATACTTTGGACATGTTATCAGGAGGGATTAGTCCCTGGAGAAGGACATCATGCTTGGTAAAGTAGAGGGTTGGCAAAAAAGAGGAAGACCCTCAATGAAATGGATTGACACAATGGCTGCAACAAACAGTTGTGAGGATGGATGCATTCTGATTTACGTTCAAAATGCTCCAAAAGAATAGTGGAATGAGATCTAATACCTGGGTGACTAATCAGTCAACAGTCATAAAAACAGCACCAACTATATATAAACAGTGCTTAGTTCTGTTTTACCATAGAGTTGCTATGAGTCAGAACTGACTCCATGGCACCTAACAACAACAACAGCAATAAATATATACATGTAGTGAGACCTGTGAGAGCCAGAACTCAACGGGACTGCCTTGCTTTTCCTGGTCTCTCAAGTTTTCTGCCTTTAATGGGGTACCATCTTACCACTTTTCTGTCACCCTCAATTAGTGAAAAATATTTGAGGTTTCCTTCTCTGACAGGTTTCTGCCTTGTACAGGTTCTGACTTTGACAGATTTCACTGTGTGTATATACAGGTAGTCCCCGACTTATGACGAGGTTCCATTCTGATGACCCCATTTTAAATTGATTCTGACATAAATTGAATACCTCTTTTTTTTTTTAGTTGTCATTATTGTCTTTTATTATCAGTAACTTTAGAAATCCAAACTTTGAACATCTGCTGGTAAACATCTGAGAATAATAACATCAGTAAATGACGCACTGCAGTGTTGTATGTAGTATGCAACCATGTTAGCATACTAACAATAAGATGTAAAAACAAAAACAAATGGTTGTAAGCGCAGCTCCTCATACCTCAAATGCATTGTAAGTTGGTACTATCTGTTATATATATATATGTATATGAGATATATATATATAACGTATATATGACATATGACATATATAACATATATGTATAGTTGATGCTGTTTTTATGAAGGTTGACTGATCAATCACCCAGGCACTATATCTCATTCCACTATTCTTTCAGAGCATTTTGAACATAACTCATAATACATGCATCCTACTCTGTGGACTACATATCAAGTCATGCGTTTCTACCATTGAACTCTGAGCTTCTCTAGGGTAAAGACTGCATCTTGTTCATTTGTATATTTCCAGCATCTATTTCAGTGATGGACATGTAGAAACACTCAATAAATCTTGAATAATTGACTAAATGATCTAACAAAAGGACAACTTAATATATTCCTGAAACTCTGAAACTCATTCAAATCTCCCCTCCCTCACAGGATTTTCCCTATCATGCATTTTTTTCCAAATGTATCCATCTTCCACCTCAATAGCAGTACTTATAGATTTTCTTTGTAATATAAAATTCATAGTTCATTATAAATGTGTATACTCTTCCTTTAAAGTGAAAACCCAGGAGACAGAAACTCTGTATTATTCAGCTTTGAGTCTTACACACAGCAGATATTAAATGAAGGAGAAATCATTAAAAAAAAATAATAACTATGATGCAAACAGGGCTTAGAACCGGTTCTAACTGGTTCAGTCATGGCTGATAAAATTCAAGTTTGGGATCATCTGGTACTATAACCAGAACAGAAAAAATCACAGGTAGAAGCTCTGGAATGTGAAACTCAGAAGAGGTGTAGTGAGCCCTTTTAAGAGCCTGACGCATGAGACTGGATTGTTGCCGGGACTGAGGAGAGCGACATACATTCAGAGGGGTGCGGTCAGGGGCCATTTTGAGAGAGGCGCTGCCATTTTGAGAGGAGCACTGCCATCTCTGGCTGCTCAAACCCACGCGCAAGAGATTTTGTTGCTACCCCACGTATACACTGCCCTTATTTTCTAAGAGGGTGATTAGGTTTTTAGCAGGGCTTTGACCTGTAATTTTTCCTATTCTGATTATGGTTCCAGTTCACCCATGTTTTAAAAATTAAGGTCTGTTCCAGTGTCCCGTTTTTACTGTGAGTGAACTGGGAAAAACCGGTTGGAAGCCCTGGATGCAAAGCAGAATTAAATTGTGTTATTTTAGGAAAGAAAGGAAGCAAGGGAGGGAGGGAAAAAGAAAAAAAGACAGAAAAATAAAAAGAGCCCAAGCGGAGTATTCTGGGAAAACAGAAGAAGGAGCCATTGAATCTGACTGCAGAGCTTAAAGAAGCTACACTCAATATGTAACATTTGAAATAAGCTTTGAAGAAAGAGTACTATTTTTACAGCAGAAATGGGAAAGGATAGCTTATTCTGTTTGCTTACGTGCATTATTATACAAAAAGTGTCTTATTTTTCAATGCATATTTATTATGATTTATATTAAAAAATCTCTTGCGTCAATACAGGTTAATATTTGGATGAACAAGTAAAATGTGATTGTCCCATCTCTTTCTCCAGCTTCTTTCTCAGAAGTGAATGTAATAATGACTCCGTAAAATCAAACCCATCACCATCAAGTCGATTCCGACTCATAGCAACCCTATAGGACAGAGTAGAACGGCCCCATAGGGTTTCAAAGACTGTAATTATTACAGAAGCAGAGTGTTATATTTCTCCCACGGAGCAGCTGGTGGGTTCAAACTGGGACCTTTCAGTTAGCAGCTGAGTGCTTAACCAGTGAACTACCAGGGCTCATTCATTCATAGTACAACATATACTCTTGTATGGTTTTACTTTTCCTATTAATATTAATATGGCCATTATTTGTACAGTAAAGTTGCCCTGCAAGATGTTGGACCAATATTAATTTAAAATATTTTATTTAAATATACAAGATGAAATCTGCACACATGGTATGTGTCTAGTTTATTTAATTTTTACGACGTGAATATACCTATGTGAGAACCACTCACATTAAAATATATAAGATTACCAGGAAAACCATTAACATTTCATGATTCTATGATATCATGCTCCAAAATACCCATTATGAGTTGTATCAAAAGAGATTCATTTTTCTTGTTTTTGAAATTTATATAAATGTAATCATGCAGTTTGTTCTCTCGGTTGTGGCTTATTTCACTAAAGATTATATTTTTTGAGACTTATCTATGTTGTTACATGTAGCAGTGATCTGTGAGATTCATTCATATGGTTGCATATAGCAGCAATTACTTCATTTCCATTGCTAAGAAATATTATATATGAACATATCACAATTCGTTTACCCATTCGGCTGTTGATGGGCATTTGGGTTATCTTCACTTTGGGACGATTACAAATAATGCCACTTTACACTATATGTATCTTTTGATGTAAATAAATACACGTATGCTATTGTTGTTAGGTGCTATCAAGTTGATTCTGACTCATGGAGACTCCGTGTGGAACTGACCAGTAGGGTTTTCTTGACTGTGATTTTTGTAGAGCAGATAGCCAGTCTTTCTCCTGCAGAGCAGCTGGGCTTATTTGAGCCACCAACCTTTCCGTTAGCAGCCAAGTGCTTGACTGTTGCACTATCAAACCCAAACCAAACCCATTGCCACTGAGTTGAATCCGACTCATAGAGACCCAATAGGACAGAGAAGAATTGCCCCACAGGATTTCCAAGGCTGTAATCGTTTTTTTTTTATTGTACTTTAGATGAAGGCTTACAGAACAAATACTTTCTCATTAAATGGTCGGTACACATATTGTTTTATGACATTGGTTAACACCCCCACGACATGTCAACACTTTCTCTTCTCTACCTTAGATGACTTTTTTTTTTTTTTAGTGAAAATATACATAGCCAAAGTTACACCATTTCAAAAATTTCTACATATGAAATTCATTGACATCAATTACATTCTTCCAGTTGTGCTGCTATTCTCACTATCCTTTTCCAAATTATTCCATCACCATTATCTTCAACTCACGGCCCCCTAGGCTTCCCATCAAACCTTTTGAGTTGCTGTTGTCACTTTGATCTCACATAGATAATTCTTTTTTTTTTTTTTTTTTTTTGTACCTTAGATGAAGGTTTGCTGAACAAATAGTTTCTCATTAAACAGTTAGTACACATGTTGCCCTATGACAATGGTTAACAACCCCACAACACATCAACACTGTCCCTTCTCAACCTTGGGTTCTCTATCACCAGCTTTCCTGTCCCCTCCTGCCTTCTAGTCCTTGTCCCTGGACTGCTGTGCCTCATTAGCCCTCATTACAGGGCTGTCCAATCCCTAGCTGAACGGTAAACCTCAGGAGTGACTTCACCACTGAGCTTAAAGTGTGTCTGAAGGCCATACTCTCGGGGTTTCTCCAGTCAATCTATTTTTTTTTTGCAAGTTAGAATTTTGTTCTACATCTTTCTCCAGCTCTGTCCAGGACCCTCTGTTGTGATCCCGGTCAGAGCAGTCAGTGGTGGTAGCCGGGCACCATCTAGCTGTACTGGACTCAGTCTGGTGCAGGCCGTGGTAGCTGTGGTCCATTAGTCCTTTGGACTAATCTTTTCCTTGTATCCTGTTCTCTTCACCGTCTTCCTGGCTCCTGAAAGGGTGAGACCAGTGGAGTATCTTAGATGGCTGCTCACAGACTTTTAAGACCCCAGATGCTACTCTCCAAGGTAGAATGTAGAACATTGTCTTTATAAACTGTGTTATGCCAATTGAGCTATTTGATCCCCAGGACCATGGTCCCCACAGCCAAGGCTGTAATCTTTATGGAATCAGACTGGCACATCCTTCTTCCCTGGAATGGTAGATAGATTCGAACTGATACCTTTCAATTCAGTTAGCAGTCAAGTGCTTAACCACTGTGCCACCAGAGTTCCTTGTTTCACCATCTCCTTATATACATATATACTCAAGGTATATACCTACGAGTACAATTACTGCAGCATCGAGTATGCATAAAGCAGTTGTACCAGTTTACAAACCTACCAGCAATGTATCTGAGTTCCAGTCACATTACATCTTCACCCTTCACCAAAACTTTGTTTTCAAGGGTTTTTTAAAATTTTTTTTACTTTTAGTTTAGACAATTTGGTGTGTATATAGAAGTAATTAATTTGTTTATGACTAATGATGTAGAATACATTTTAGTATGCTTACTTATAATTTTAATATCTTCTATTGAAAGACATTTTTTTTAGTTATTTTCCCATTTTTATATTGGTTTGTCTGTTCTTTCTCATTGATCTGTAACAATCTTTATAGATCAGTGTATGAGTCCTTTTTCTGGAATATAGACTCCAAATATATTATCTAACATTTTCACTCTCAATAGTAACATATATTATGAACTCAAGTTCGGAATTTCAGTGAAATCCAATTTATCAATCTTTTGCTTCATTATCATTGTTTTATTGTTTATTGTTTTTGTTGTTGTTAGGTGCTGTTGAGTCAGTTCCAACTCATAGCGACCCCCTATACCAGGAATGAAACACTGCCTGGTCCTGCACCATCCTCACAATCGCCATTATGCTTGAGCCCATTATTGCAGCCACTGTGCCAATCCATCTCTTTGAGGGTCTTCCTCTTTCTTTGCTTCCTCTTTTATTGCTTTTAGTTTGAAGAAATTATTGATTACCCAAGGTCATGAAGATATTCTTCTAATTTGCTTATGAAAAAGTTTTAAAAACATTTTTTTCCCCATTTATGCCTACAATTCATTTGGAATTAATTTTTTGTGTACAGTAGAAGATAAGAGCCAAAGTTAATTTTTCTTCTATCTGGTCATTCAATTGATCCAACATAAACAGAGCGCCAATTGTTATAAATGAAAAATTATAAGTATAATATAAGTATATATTTAGATCTGTATCTGGACTCTGTATTCTGTTCCACCTGTCTGCTTTTCACTTCTTATTTCAATCACACTGCTTTTTTTTATTGTAGGTTGGAAATAAATATCTATAACAGGTAGTGTAAGTCTTTCAAATGTGTTCCACACAAAGATGACTTCAGTATTCTTGGTACTTTGCATTCCCATGTAAATTTTAGAATCATCTTGTAGGTTTTCTGAGACAAAAGAAAACACTTTGGGAATTTTCATTGAAATCATATTGGCGCCACAGATCAATTTTAAGAGAATTGACACTTCTACAATATTGAATCTTCTAATCCAGGAAAATGATCAAGAACCCTCAATTTATTTAGGTCTTCTTTAATGCCTCTCAGAAATGTATTTGAGTTCTGTGAAGATGTACTTTTCTGTGAAGAAGAATAGCTTTTTATTAGCTATTTCCCAGCATATTTGATGATTTAATCCTATTACAAATTTACTTCTTTATTTTTGTTTTTTAATAGCTTGTTGTTAATATACAGAACTACAATTTATTTTTGTATATAGAAATTGTATCCAGTAGTCTTGTGAAACTTGCTTAATAGTTCTGATAATTCACATTTACATTCTTTTGGATTTTCTTTTTAAACACTAGTGCTTTGTGTTAAGACAGTCTTTGTCTCCTTCCATTCTCACATCTGTATTTATTTTTCATGCCAGAAATACATTAAATATAAATAAGATAGCAAACTGCCTTGTCTATTTTCCTGATATCATGGGGAAATATTTCATTATTTTACCTTTAAATATTGCTCTTGCTGTGCATGTAAATTTTAAAATATCCTTTATTAAATAAAGAAATACTTCTATTATTCCTGGTTAATAGAAGATTTCTTGCTGGTGGTATTTTACTGGTTTTTGTTTTGTTTTCTTCAGCTGATTTTATCAAATACATTTAATGCCTCAACTATATATTTTTTTGTCATTTTTTAAATTAAGTAGTGAAGTACACAACTGACTTTTAAACATCGAAACAAACTTGCATCCTGAGCTAAACTATGGTTGCCTTTTATTTGCAATTTTGATTAAGTCTTGGTTCTTCAAGTCAACTACCATGGTAGTTGAGTGAGACTGCTATAAACTCTAGGTTGCTGCTTTCTGATTGCCAAGTGTTCCAAGAAAAAAAAAAATACTGCAAATGTAGAGGTCATCTCAGTGTATTTTGTTCTTCTTGAATCTTGGCTCCTCAAATACTAATTACTCTCTGTTGCTTTCAAACACATTTTTTTAATTTCCTTTTCCTGTTTGCTTGTCTTTCTCTGTTGCTTTCAAACAAATTTTTTTAATTTCCTTTTCCTGTTTGCTTGTCTTAAAATTTCATTTCACATTTGTCTTGGATTGAACTGTGTTCCTCAAAAATATGTGTATCAGTTTGGCTAGGCCATGAGTCCAAGTATTGTGTGATTGTCCACCATTTTGTCATCTGATGTGATTTTCCTATGTGTTGTAAATCCTACCTCTATGACGTTAATGAGGTGGGATAGGCAGCAGTTATGATAGTGAGGCAGGACTCAATCTGTAAGATTAGATTGTGTCTTGAGGCAACCTCTTTTGAGATATAAAAGAGAGAAGTGAGCAGAGAGACAGGGGGACTTCATAACACCAAGAAAGCAGTGCCTGGAGCAGAGCACATCCTTTGGGCCTGGGTCCCTGAACGGAGAAACTCCTAGTCTGGGGGAAGATTGATGACAAGTACCTTCTTCCAGAGCCAACAGAGAAAGCCTTCCCCTGGAGCTGACACCTTGAATTTGGAAGGCTAGCCTACTAGACTTGGAGAGAATTAACTTCTGTTTGTTAAAGCCATCCATTTGTGGTATTTCTGTTACAGCAGCACTAGATGACTAAGACAGCATTTGTGGTCTGATTACATCTACACTGTCAAAGCTGAAAGCAAAACCTCCAATAATTTATTTTTATTATGAAACTTTATAAATTCTTAGGATCTGAAATGGCTCCATATATTTTGTGACAAACACGGTGACAATATAAGATAGTTTCCCTTCTTACCCATTGCAGGATTGGAAACTTTTTAACCAATCATTTATACATCTTCAAGGAGCATGTGGCACAAAAATCTTTACGCTCAGACACAATAAAAGGATAAACTTCTCAGAGCCTGGAGAACTCTGTTCAAACCCTCATCCTATAAAATTCCTTCTTTTGGAAATATTTACCATAAAAAAATCATTATTTTGGAGAATAATTGTGTGCTTGTCTCACTAGGCAGTGTCAAAGGGTAATACGAGATGAAGAGAATTGTCAGCCACTCTAGAGTTTCAGGAGCCCAAGTGGTGCAGTGGTTAGCTTGGCTGTTAACAGAAAGGTTGGCAGTTCAAACCCACCAGCTTCTCCACAGGAGAAAGATGTGGCAGTCTGTTCCTGAAAAGATTACAGCCTTGGAAACTCTGTAGGGCAGTTCTAATCTATCCTATAAGTTCGCTATGAGTCCGAATCTACTAGATGGAAAAGGGTTTGGTGTGGTTTAGTAAAATGCTTTCATTGATTTTAGAAATAACAGTGTTTATGTTAACTCATCTTAGGGTGTCATTTTACATTTTTGGTGTACCAACTCTGATATGAGAAAAAGGGCAAGGGTTTTTCTAATCATGCGTAAACAGGTTGGCAGGTAAATGCACTATCATATTTGCATAACAATTTTAATCACAAACACAGAAACTAAAATTGATAGAAATCATACTGATTTTTAGTATCTCACATTGCATTCATATTAATAATAAATGTGATGGAAGCATCATAAATATGCAAAAGAGCAACACATCAGCCTAAACATCCCCAGTAATTTGTAGACTTACACTCATAGGAAACCACTAATGGAATACAGTGCGTTTTCTTTTCTATGAATAGTCAAATGTCATGCATAATGCAGCAGTGCAACTGCTAATAGCAGACTCAGGCTGGATCATTTAAACTTGTTATTATGGACAAGACAAACTGATCTTTCAAGTGGCCCATAATAAAATACTTCTCTGCCTTTACACTGTCCTAATTGTTCAGTTATCTTTTTCCCCAGAGCCTGTATTTATAGGAAGTACAAAAATGATTTCTTTGGTATTTTAGGGTATTTATCATGTTCTGTCAAATGCAGGAGAAAGGTGAGCAATGAATACCTAAAATATCAAAGTTAAAAGTTCCTGAAGCATCTGCTCAACCTACTTTATGTCAGAGAATTAGAACATTCTATCAGAATAATCATTATCAAAACACACTTCATCATATACATTTCTAAAACAGTCTTTGTTAGGGTAAAAGATCTTATGGAAACAATAAGACTGAAAAACCTGAAACCAAACCTGTTGCCATCGAGTCGATTCCGGCTCATAGCAACCCTATAGGACAGAGTAGAACTGCCCCACAGAGTTTCCAGCAAGTGCCTGGTGGATTCAAACTGCTGACCTTTTGGTTAGTAGCTGTAGCTCTTAACCACTAAGCCACCAGGGTTTCCAGTAAGGCTGAAGGTGTCTGCAAATAAGTGGGAGCAGAGGCTTAGTTGTCAAAATTCACAGGGTGATTAATAGCACCTAAACATAGGATTAAGGAACCCTGCTGGTGCAGTGGTTAAGCACTCATCTGCTAACTGAAAGGTTGGCAGTTTGAATCCACCAGCCACTCCTTGGAAGCCCTACGGGGAAGTATTTGAGGAGATGAAACCACAAAGTAGTCTTCCTTGATTACATTGTATTAGTATGCAAAATCCCTACTTCTGCATTAAAAATTCATTAAAATACATACTCAGAGAACACATTCATGATTCCAACAATCTCTTTTTATAGAGATTTGTAGACTTTAGATTAACTTCAAGGGTATCATATTTATCTATTAAAGTTCAGTTTTTGCATGTTTTTACTATCTTAACCATATTCCTAACAGACATCTCCCCTATATTATAATTTGACCACCCTCTCAAAAGCAGTGCCCTCTCACCTTCTTCATTTCATTATCCTGCTTTAGTGTTCTCCGTAGAACATTCACTAATCCCCTTCTAGAATGCAAATACTATGAGGAAAGAGATTTTTTTTTCCTTATGTTTACACCCGTATTCCCAACACTTATGATAGTCTCAGGTGGTAAAACAATACATATTTTAAAATAAATGATAGATTTCATGCTTCTAGTCCAGATGGATTGACACAGCGCCTGCAACAATGGGTTTAAGCATAACAATGATTGTGAGGATGGCACAGGACCGGGCAGTGTTTCATTCCTTTATACATAGGTTGCTATGAGTCAGAACCGACTTGACAGCACCTAACAACACCAGCTACCTGATAAAACCAGTGCACCTGGTTGTTCACTTTGCTTGGAAGGAGAAATGGATAGATTCATGATCAGTGGCCAATGATTTGGCTGGATGGTCAGGGACTTGGAAGGAACATGACTGGAAAATTGGTGACAAGTACATATGGGGAAGAGATATGTGGATAGACTTCTCTGAAAGGGCCAAAGAAGTGAAGATATTTGTGTTTCATGTGAATGCTCACCAAAGGGTGGCCACAGCAGAGAAGTATTTTAACAATCAAGTGGATAGGATGTTGTGATCTGCAGAAATCAGTCATCCTCTTTCCCCAGCCGCTCCTGTCATTGTCCAATGGGCTTATGAACAAAGTGGCAATGGTGGCAGGGATGGAGGTTATGCATGAGTTCAGCAACGTGGACTTCCACTTACCAAGGCCGAGTTGGCCACAGCCACTTCTGCCACAATCTGCCAGCAGCAGAGGCCAACACTGAGTCCCCGATATGACACCATTCCTTGAGGTGATCAGCCAGCAACCTGGTGACAGGTAGATTACATTGGACCATTTCCATCATGGAAAGGGCAGTGTTTTGTTCTTACTGGAATAGACACTCTGGATGCGGATTTGCCTTCCCTGTATACAATGTTTCTGCCACAACTACTGTCCGTGGACTCACAGAATGCCTTGTCTACCATCATGGTATTCCACATTGCATTGCATTGAATCACTGGACTCGTTTCATAGCAACTGAACTGTGGCAGTGGGCCCATACTCATGGAATTCACTGGTCTTACTATGTTTCCCATAATCCTGAAGCAGATGACTTGATACTACTATGAAATTGCCTTCTAAAGACACAATTACAAAACCAGCTAGGTGGCAATACTTTGCAAGGCTGGGACAATATTCTCCAGTAGGCTGTGTATGTTCTAAACTGGCATCCAATATATGCTGTTTCTCCCATAGCCAGGATACATGGGTCCAGGGATTAAGGGGTGGAAATGAGAGTGGAACCACTCATTACTTCCCCTAGTGACCCACTAGCAAAATTTTTGCTTCCTGCCCCACAATCCTATGCTCTGTGGGTCTAGAGGTCTTACTTCCAAAGGGAGGAATGCTCCCACCAGGAGACATAACACTGATTCCGTTGAACTGGAAGTTAAGAATGCCACCTGGCCACTTTGGGCTCCTCATGCCACTGGATCAACAGGCAAAGAAGGGAGTTACTGTATTGCTTGGAGTGACTGATTCTGACTACCAAGAGGAAATCAGATTGATATTATATAATGGAGGTTAAGAAGAGTATGTCCAGAATACAGGAGATCCGTTAGAATGTTTCTTAGCACTACCATGCCATGTGATTAAAGTCAGTGGAAAACTACAGTCACTCAATTCCAACATGAGTATTAATGGCCCAGACCCTTCAGGAATGAAGTTTTGGGTCACCCCACCAGGAAAAGAACCATGACCAGCCAAGGTGTTTGCTGAGGGTAAAGGGAATACAAAATTTGTGGTGAAAGAAGGTATTCTAAATACCAGCTATAATCACGTGACCAGTGTCAGAAACGAGGACTGTAATTGTTATGAGTATTTCTTCCTTACATGGGTGCAGCAAATATTTTTGTTTTCATCACTTATAAAATATAAGATGCAAACAGAGCTAGTGTATTTTTGCTTGTGCATCTGTTAGTTGAATCATTTTAAGCGTAAGTATTACTTTTGTAATTTTCTTTATTTAGAGACTGTGTATGGTTTAGGGAGATGTGTATGGGTGCCAAGTTGACAAGGGTTGGACTGTTATGGTTAAGACTGTGTGTCAACTCAGCTGTGGAATGATTCTCCATGGTTTGGCAGTTATGATGCAGTTTGGAAGCTGTATAGTGATGCAATCACTTCCATAATGAGATCTGATATAATGTAATCACCTCCATGAGATCTTCTGTGAGCACCTAAACAGTTGAAAGAGATTTTTGGGGGTGTGGCCTGCATCCATTATATATGGACTTTCTGGCAAAGCTTGCTGGCTTTTGCTCGCTCTGTATCCTGCAGGTGGCTCCTCTTCATCCGACCTCTGGTTCTTCGGGCTTGAGCTAGCAGCTGATCGTGGGATTCATCAACCTCCACAGCCTGTGAGCCAGCAGCCTTCTGTCTTACTTGCTGATATTGAGATTTGTCAGCGTCCATGGCCTGTGAGCCAGAGACCTGCTTTTTGACTTACCAGTCTTGGATTTGCCAGCCTCTGTAGCTATGTGAGTCAGGAGAAGCCTCTAGCCTGATCTGGACTTGGAACTTTCCAGCCTCTACAACCACATGACCAATTTCCTTGATATAAAGCTCCCTCTTTCTCTCTCCAACCCGTTAGTTGTAGAGTGAGTTTGAAACAAAGTATTTGGATGCCAGGGTATGTACTCCTAACAATTATTCTGTAATGACACTGAACCATTGCATGAACCTGGAATTCCTTGAAGGAATAAAAGGCTGGGTCACATCAAGGAGTACCCTGAGGACCTCCCACAATTATGTATTGTAAATCTTCTTAGAAGCCTTCCCACAAGAAAATACAAGGCCACTGACAGAATGACGGTGCACTGTGAAAAGGGAAAATCCAAACATTTCATGATTATTAAACACAGGCTCTGAATTGATGTTAATACCTCAATACCAAATATTATTAATATTTCATATCAATTACCTTGTTACTTATGAATGCATAGTTTGACTGGAAAGACTCAGTAACTGGCAGAATTCCCATTTTAGACCTTTCAACCATGATATGAGAATTATAAATTAGGAATGACTAAGTGGAAGCCCTAGAAATTTCTCCACCTTACCAGAGTAGCTGTAAAAAGCAATACTGTGTCCTTGACAGAACTGCAGCAATTAAAGCTATCATTACAGATTTTAAAGAAGCCTTTAAAAAATAGAGGGGTAATTAGGAGGAAAAAAATAATTCAGAAAAGAAATTTAAATGTTGATTTGACTGAACACACTGATTTAACCTGAAATAATGCTTTCATTGTTGATGATCTGTTTGTTTGTTTGAAGGTAGTTGCCTCTGAGTTACATTTATTTGGCAAGTTGAAGGTTTTCATAAACCTTGCCACGACCTCTCTTAGTCAACACCCCTAGGCGCACACCAGGGCTGAAACTGGAGTTCCATAGAAGGAGGAGCTGATATATAGAAATAAAATTACATTTTGCAATGTTTTATCTTGATTTGACATATTAATTCCTCTACACCTCCATCTATGGATTTCTCATGTATGGTGTGCCTAATAATAAGAAGAATGTTTAGTGAATAATTACTGTTTTTCAGGCACTGTTCTGAGGACTTCTATAAGTATTATCTCATTTATTCATTATGATACGCTTATCCAGAAAGAAGTATTATTAACCCATTTGCAGTTGAGATAACTGAGACCAAGAGACACTAAGTAAATTATCCAAAAGTTTATAGTTAGTAAAAAAACAAAAACAAAAACAAAGCAAGGTTTTAATTTAAGAAACTGACTCCAGAGCCTCTGTGGACATATAGTAGGCAATGAAGACATGTCTGTTTTCACTCTTGTGGGAGTAAATTAGTCAGTTAGTCAGAATTTAGAAACCAGATTACATGAGAAAAGGTTTTATTAAGAACTAAGGATGAGTTTTAGAATTTATCATTGTTTTTCTTAGAAAGAACCAGTCTATCTTGAGTCGATGTGCATGTATTGTATATACATACATGTATATACATGCAAATATATTCATATATTATTCAAGGACCGAATTAACTTTATTGATAAACAATTTAAAGCAGTATCTAGACGCCATTGGGCATCAATTACAGTCTTGCAAGGATCTAGCACAGATTTGCAGTCACAATTAATGGCACGTCAGATTGTTGGAAGAAAGGTATTTATGTTCAATAATAAAGTAATCAGGTTCTCAGAAGGCCAGATACTTTGAACATCTTTCAAAAAATGTCATATATCTCAGAACATCCAGAAAGAAGCTCAACAAAGACACAGAAGAGCTAAATGCTACAATCAACCAACTTGATATCATAGATATATACCGAACACTGCACCCAACAGCAGCCAATTATACTTTCTTTTCCAACGCACGTGGAACATTCTCCAGAATAGACCAGATATTAGGCCATAAAGAAAGCCTTAACAAAATCCAAAATATTGAAATATTACAAAGCATCTTTTCTGAACATAGAGCCATAAAAGTGGAAATCAACAACACAAAAAGCAAGGGAAAAAAATCAAACACATGGAAACTGAACAACACCTTCCTCAAAAACTACTGGGTTATAGACAAAATTAAGGATGGAATAAAGAAATTCATAGAATCAAACGAGAATGAAAACACATCCTACCAGAACCTTTGGGACACAGCAAAAGCAGTGCTCAGAGGTCAGTTTATAGCAATAAACGCACACATCCAAAAAGAAGAAAGGGTCATAATCAAAGCATTAACCCTACAGCTGGAACAAGTAGAAAGAGAGCAGCAAAAGAACCCCACAGGTGCCAGAAGGAAGGAAATAATAAGAATTAGAGCAGAATTACATAGAGAACAGAAAAACAATTGAAAAAGTTAACAAGACCAAAAGCTGGTTCTTTGAAAAGAGCAACAAAATTGATAAATTATTGGCCAAACTGACAAAATAAAAACAGGAGAGGAAGCAGATAACCCATATAAGAAATGAGATGGGTGATATAACAACAGACCCAACTGAAATTAAAAGAATCATAACAGATTACTATGAAAAATTGTACTCTGACAAATTTGAAAACCTACAGGAAATGGACAAATTTCTAAAAACTCACTACCTACCTAAAGTAACACAAACAAAGTTAGAAAAACTAAATAAACCCGTAACAAAAGAAGAGATTGAAAAGGTTATTAAAAAGCTCCCAACAAAAACAAAACCCTGGCCTGGATGGCTTCACTGGAGAATTCTACCAAACTTTCAGAGAAGAGATAACACCACTTCTACTAAAGGTATTTCAGAGAATAGAAAATGATGGAATACTCCCAAATTCATTCTATGAAGCCAGCATAACCCTGATACAAAAACCAGGTAAAGAAACCACAAAAAAAGAAAATTAGAGACAGATACCCCTCATGAAAATTGACGCAAAAATCCTCAACAAAATTTTAGCCGATAGAATTCAGCAACATATAAAAAAATAATTCACCATGCCCAAGTGGGATTTATACCAGCTATGCAGGGATGGTTCAACATTAGACAAACAATCAACATAATCCATCACATAAATAAAAGACAAGAACCACATGATCTTATCAATCAATGCTGAAAAGGCATCTGACAAAGTCCAACACCCATTCATGATAAAAACTCTCAGTAAAATAGGAGTAGAAGGGGAATTCCTCGATATAATTAAGGGCATTTATACAAAACCAACAGCCAACGTCATCTTAAATGGAGAGACTTTGAAAGCATTCCCCTTGAGAACAGAAACCAGACAAGGATGCCCTCTATCATCACTATTATTCAACATTGAGCTGGAGGTCCTAGCCAGAGCAGTTATGCTAGGAAAAGAAATAAAGGGCATCCGAATAGGTAGGGAAGAAGTCAAAGTATCTCTATTTGCAGATGATATGATCTTATACACAGAAAACCCCAAAGAATCCACAAGAAAACTACTGGAACTAATAGAAGATTGCAGCAAAGTTTCAGAATACAAGATTAACATACAAAAATCAATTGGATTCCTTTACACCAACAAAGAGAACCTTGAAGAGGAAATCACCAAATCAATACCATTTACAATAGCCCCTAAGAAGGTAAAATACTTAGGAATAAATCTAACCAGAGATGTAAAAGATCTATACAGAGAAAACTACAAGACACTACTGCAAGAAACTAAAAGAGACCTGCATAAATGGAAAAATGTACCTTGCTCATGGATAGGTAGACTCAACATAGGGAAAATGTCAATTCTACCCAAAGCAATCTACAGATACAATGCAATCCCGATCCAAATTCCAACAGCATTTTTTAATGAGATGGAGAAACAAATCACCAATTTCATATGGAAAGGGAAGAGGCCCTGAATAGATAAAGCATTACTCAAGAAGAAGAAAAAAGTGGGAGGCCTTACACTACCTGATTTTAGGACCTATTATCCTGCCACGGTAGTCAAGACAGCCTGGTACTGGTACAACAGATACGTAGCCCAACGGAACAGAGTTGAGAATCCAGATAT
Organism: Dugong dugon; assembly: GCA_030035585.1. Lineage (NCBI taxonomy): Eukaryota > Metazoa > Chordata > Mammalia > Sirenia > Dugongidae > Dugong > Dugong dugon. Next base: position 15,374,994 of record CM057465.1, read on the forward strand.
AAGCTCATCCACCTATGAGCAGCTAATATTTGACAAAGGCCCAAAGTCCATTAATTGGGGAAAAGACAGTCTCTTTAACAAATGGTGCTGGCATCACTGGAAATCTATATGCAAAAAACTGAAACAAAACCCATACCTCACACCATGTACAAAAACTAAATCAAAATGGATCAAAGACTTAAATATAAAATCGAAAATGATAAAGACTGTGGAATAAAAAATAGGGACAATGCTAGGAGCCCTAATACATGGCATAAACACAATACGAACCATAAGTAACTATGCACAAGCACTAGAAGAGAGACTAGATAACTGGGAGCTCCTAAAAATCAAACACTTATGCTCATCAGAAGACTTCACCAAAAGGGTAAAAAGACAACCTACAGACTGGGAAAAAATTTTTGGCTACAAAAAATTCTATCAGCGTTTAATTTCTAAAATCTACAAGATATTGCAAAACCTCAACAACAAAAAGACAAATCACCCAATTAAAAAATGGTCAAAGGATATGAACAGGCACTTCACCAAAGAAGATATTCAGGCAGCTAACAGACACATGAAGAATTGCTCACGATCATTAACCATTAGAGAAATGCAGATCAAAACTACAATGAGATATCATCTCACCCCAACAAGGCTAGCATTAAACAAAAAAACACAAAATAACAAATGCTGGAGAGGTTGTGGAAAGACAGGAACACTTATACATTGTTGGTGCGAATGTAAAATGGTACAACCACTTTGGAAATCTATTTGTTGCTTCCTCAAAAAGCTAGAAATAAAAGTACCATACGATCCAGAAATCCTGCTCCTTGGAATATATCCTAGAGAAACAAGTGCCGTCACGAATAGATATATGCATACCCATGTTCATCACAGCACTGCTCACAATAGCAAAAAGATGGAAGCAACCTAGGTGCCCATCAGTGGACGAATGGATAGACAAATTATGGTATATCCAGACAATGGAATATTATGCAATGATAAAGAACAACGATGAAGCTGTGAAACATCGCATAACATGGTGGAAGCTGGAACTCATTATGCTGAGTGAATTTAGTCAGTCACAGAAGGACAAATACTGTATAAGACCACTATTATAAGAACTCAAGAAAAGGTTTAAACACAGAAGAAAACATTCTTTGATGGTTACGGGGGTGGGGAGGGAGGATGAGGGTTATTCACTAACCAGATAGTAGATAAAAATCATCTTAGGTGAGGGGAAGAACAGCACACACTACAGGGGAAGCCAGCACAACTGGACTAAACCAAAGCTAAGAAGTTTCCTCAATACAATCAAATACTTTGAGAGACAGAGTAGCAGGGATATGGGGTCTGGGGACCATGCTTTCAGGGGACATGTAGGTCAATTGGCACAACAAACCTTATTAAGAAAATGTTCTGCATCTTACTTTGGTGAGTGGTGTCTGGGGTCTTAAAAGCTTGCAAGTGGCCATCTAAGATGCATCAGTTGGTCCCAACTACTTGGAGTAAAGGAGAATGAAGAACACCAAAGACACAAGGAAAGTATTAGCCCAAGTGACAAAATGGGCCACATAAACCAGAGACTTCATCAGTCTGAGACCAGAAGAACTAGGTGGTGCCTGGCTACCACCAAAGACTGCCCTGACAGGGAACACAACAGAGGGTCCCTGATGGAGCAGTAGAACGATGGGAGGCAGAACTCAAATTCTACTAAGAAGACCAGAATTAATGGTCTGACTGAGACTAGAGGCGCCCCGGAAAGCATGGCCCCTGGACTCTCTATCAGCCCAGAACTAAAACAATTTCCGAGGTCAACTCTTCAGATAGGGATTGGACTAGATTGTGGGACATAAAGTGATAATCTTGAAGAATGTACCTTTTAGTCAAGTAGATACAAGAGACCAAAGGGGCAGCCTCTGTCCAGAGGTGAGATGGGAAGGCAGAGAGAGTTAGGAGCTGGTTGAATGTTCATGGGGTATTAGGGGCGGAGGGGACTAGTGTGCTGTCACAGAATGGGGTGAGTGGTTGGGGTCTCATAACTATGTATGTAAAAAAAAATTTTGTATGGGAGACTAACTTGAAATGTAAACTTCATTTAATTACAACAATAAAAAATTTTTAAAAATGTCATCTATCTAAGCTGACATGCAAAAAATGCTCCCATATTGCTAAAAGAAATGGTAGAAGTATCAAAGTAAGTATATATTTTTTGTGGCTGTGTTTCTTGGTGCCAGCAGAATCTAGAATAAAGGTGAATATTCAAGTCAGTTATATTACCTTTTGACTACCTGTGACAAATATTCTGAAACATTTGGTCTGGTATTATTTGGCGATACAACAGTGTGATGTTAATAATTTACTTCCAGATGTTTAGGTGTCATTTGATACAATCTGATAGTGTTAAGCAGACTTCAAAAATGATCTCCAATAATCCAACCTCCTGTATTTACATCCTTGTGCAATCTCTACCCTTTTACTGTGGGCTGGACTTAGTGACTTGATTGTAACCAACAGACTATGACAAAGGTGATGAAATGTCACTCTCGTGATTAATTTACAAATACTGTAATTTCTGTCTTGTTAGCAGATTCACTCTCTTTCTGGCTTTTATGAAACAAATTGGAATGCTGAAAAATCCCATGTAACAAGGTAAAGAGGTAGCTTCTGGCCAGCAAAGGACTGAGTCTCTCAGCCCCAAAACCTCAAAGAACTGAAACTTACCAACTGACACACAGGGGAATTTGGAATAGGATCATTCCATGATTGAGTCTTCAGATGAGACCTCAGTTCTGGACAGCATTTTTATTGCAGCCTTATGAGAGATTCTGAAGCAAGGGACCCAGCTACATTACACTTGGATTCCTGACCCATGAATCTGTGAAATAATTAACATTTTTTTCTCATAAGTGACTAACTTAGCATAATTTGTCATGTAATAATACCTAATACACTTAATGAAGACATATTCAAATTGAAGTTAGTAGTTGGTACTCAATATTATGTTGCTATATAATTATTCTGTTCTTAATAGAAGATATACTAGAAATATATTTAGTTCTTAGAAAATGGAATATATAGAATGAAGAAATGGATTCACATTTAATAAATAACGTGACTAACCCTCCAAGTTGCATCAGGGTAAATGTTAACAGTAACCTTTACCTCCTCATACACAAACTTAGAATGATAGGTTGTCTAGTAAAACTTCAGGACCAGCCTGATTCTGGTAGAGAAAATAGCATCTTAGTATACTTGAAATATGTTGTTCTATTTTTCTTGCATGTTTTCTACTTAAATCACTCCCAACTACACTATAATTGAATAGCAATATCTTAAGAATCTTTCCGGTATAGCTGCAACTTCTAGAAAAGTTGGACAGTATATTCATCCATACATTTGTTGACTTAATAATATATTATGCATTTATGACATGCACACCACTATGTTAGAGATACTGGAAAAAATAGTTGAAAAATTGATGGTGCCTGCCAACAAAAATGTAAACTTACAACTTGGAATATAATATTTGTTTATATTTGTCTAATAAATTGCACAAGGGTGTGGGTCTTTATGTGAAAAATCGAAGGGAAATTTTGCCAGTTCCTTTAGGACAATGTTAGGATCCTGAAATATATGTGGAAGATGCTAAAATAAACATCAATTTAAAACATTTCAATTACTTTCTTATAAAACTATAAAACCATTAACATCAACAGTTAATGTGTATAGAGAGTCACACTACACATTTATGTCTGTTTTTATCATTATCTTCATTATCAATAGCATGGAATTTTACTGCCAAATTAGAATTGTGGCTCAGCAAAGATTTATCAGTTGAATGGTGATTCATGTGATGATATGAATCAAAATTCATATATGACCCATTCATTTAGGTCTGAGAAGATTTTTGTTTTCTCTCCCTTCATATAGCATTAGATACACTTGACCATAAAGAAGGTACATGTGGCTGTGATGGGATAATTATCAGTTGTGTAAATACACGTCACAGCCATGAATCACATCCATCCTTCTAGATTCCCAGACTCTGTTCTATACTATTGAGGCTATACTTCTAGGCTTCCTTGTGAGATGGCTTATTTCCAGACTTTCCTGTAAAAGGCACTTGTGGAAGATCAGTTATTGAAAAGAGGGCATAAACTCTCACACTTCTCTTTTGTTCTCTTCTATTGTCTTCTCTCTCTCTTCCTCCTCTCCTCTTTTTGTGTTACCATTACGGAATTGTGACCCTTCAATGATTCCAGTGTTATTCATAATAGTGATAATCCTCAGCACCACCCACTGCCTTTATATTCATAACTACAATCATTTCTGTTCATTTCCATGTCTCTCCTTGGATAGTATGGATAATCCTCTAAAATAATTGCAAAGTCTTATTCTTATTAACAGTAACTTCAGGAATATATGCATAAATGCAGAGTAAGACTATTAGATTAAGAAGAATGGAATGTACTGTTATAATGGGTCAAATGTATCACTAAAGATGCCATTAGCAGAGGTTGTGGATTTAATGTATGTATTGTCTTGAAAACATGGAAAATTTTTGACAGTTTTCTTATTTGGTTGACTGAAACCTGAACTCAATGCAATCTACTTTCAATGAGATTGAGATACCAGGGCTTCAATTGTACAATGTAGATGAAGGAATCCAAAGACTTGGAGATTTAACAAAGTTGTCTGTGACCCATAGGTTTACCCTTCCACTATGTCCTTGGGAAAGCTCAAAGTACATTTACTTTACTAAGGCATTATGAAATATCTTAGTGAGGGAAACAACAACATCCTCCGAAAGCTCTGTGTTAGTTGCTCTCTGTTGCTCAGGGAAGACGGTGGGAGTTGCTGCCATTGAAATAATTTCCTTGATTCCAGTAGAAATTATGGAAATGTAAGTGGCACTGCTTAAAAAGCAGGTACTTGAAGTTATCATAATAAACTGAAGGACCAGAGTAGCAATTAGAATATTTTGACCCACAAGGATCTTTGATGGTAGCAAAATTATTACCTGCCTCTTGGAATAAAATGGATGGGCAGCCTACTAAAATATTATTTGAACTGTATCAGAAAAAATCTGGGCCTGGTGAGCAGAAACATGAATTGAGTCACTATAATAAGGAGTTATAGTTTCTCATTAAGTTTTGAGGACCAAGCCAATTGCCAGAATAATTACTCTTTGATTAAAGCTGTTGACTTCATTTGAGGAAGAACTCTGCAATACTATCAAAAACAAACAAACAAACCCATTGCCATCAAGTTGATTCCAACTCATAGCAACACTACAGGATAGAGTAGAACTGCCCCATAGGGTTTCCAAGGAATGCCTGGTGGATTCAAACTGCTGACCTTTTAGTAAGCAGCCAAACACTTAACCGCTGCACTATTAAAAAGACAATAATTGAACTTCTAGAGATGAAAACTACAAGATTTCAGGTGAAATATCTATTGAATTAACTGTAGATTAGACATTGCACAAGAAAAGATTAGAAAATTTGAAGACGTAGCAATAAAACTTTACAAAATAAAACAGAAAAAAAAATTAAAATATTAAACATAGCCTCTGCGAGCTGCGGGAGAACTTCAAGCAGCTTAATTATATGTGTACTTGGACTTGCTAAAGGATGGGGATAGGGAACAGAAAAAATATTTCTCAGCTGTGTATATGGTTTCCCATGAGGTATGTGAGTCAAGGTAAACCAGGAAATGATGGCAAAATATCTGCTTACCTGAGCCTTTTCTTGAAAATTACTGAGGTTTGCATACCCAGGACTCCCAGATTCCCTCCATACAGGTAGATTGAACTTTACATTATAGTGTACCTGAGTCAAGCTTGGTTCAGCCGTGATTCCCTACATCACATATTAGAAAATCACCTTGGCAGCAGCCTTATAATATACTAGACTCAAAATAGAGAGACTACAGCCTTGGTGGCCAGAAGCAGTATTGAGAGGATAAGCTGGATAATCACTGCTGGTCCTTCACCAGACATCATCAGCAACAGCGCAAACCTCTGTGATGAATGGGGTTAATATAAGGGCAGCATAGAGCTCTGCCAAGATGAGAACTTGATGAATAATGGTGGAGATTCTTCAGACATATTCAGGGCAGAAAATCTTTAAAATACTAAAAGCCAATAGAAAATTCTAAAAGTTTCTAAAAAAAATAAGTAATTTCCATCTAAAAAAGAACAAATGTAGATTGGCATTAGACTCCTCAAAAGCAACCTTGGGCATGCCAAATAAATGGAATAAAATAGTTAGGTTTTAAAGACAAATTATTTTGAACATAAATTTTGATAAGCCTCAAACTTTCATTTAAATAGCTATGATGAAAAATACTCTCAGGAACTCAATATCTTATAAGTGTCATTGTACAAAAATTCATGCTGAAAATATACAGGAAGGAAGTATTTAGGAGATGTCACAAGAGTAATATGAGGTAAATAATGAAATACTTTATAAAGATTATCATTGTCATAAAAAAATTTCTAAGCCAAAATTAAGGACAATGAAAACAATTAGTAAATATAAATCAACATTATGGGAAGGATTGAGTATGTTAAAGTAAGTGAATACTTGTCAAATATGAGAAATAGCTGTTGATAAGTGTAAGAAATTAAAAAATTAATAGTATAGTTCTTAAGAAAAATTCATACTCAATTAAAATAGAATGTAAATAATTTAAAAATGCAGATAGACACTCTGCCTTTCCAAGGGAAAAATAAATAAAAATATTGTTTTAAAAACGTAAATGCAGAATATTAAAAACTATAGCAAGATCCCGGACAGCATTGGAGAAATATGTAGAACAATATTCTAACTCACAAAAAAAGACCAGACTTACTGGTCTGACAGAGACTGGAGAAACCCAGCGAGTACAGCCCCCAGACACCCTTTTAGCTCAGTACTGAAGTCACTCCTTAGGTTCACCTTCAGCCAAAGATTAGACAGCCCCATAAAACAAAAGAACACTAAAGGGGCACACCAGCCTAGGGCCAAGGGTGAGAAAACAGGAGGGGACAGGAAATCTGGTAATGGGGAACCCAAGGTCAAGAAGGGGAGAGTGTTGACATGTCGTGGGGTTGGCAACCAATGTCACAAAACAATACTTGTATTAATTGTTTAATGAGAAACTAATTTGCTCTGCAAACCATCTAAAGCACTAAAAAGAAAAATTATAGCAAGAAAACGTATAAGGTATCAAAAAACATTAAATGTAGTTGGGTTATGCTAAATAATTAAATGACAGAGTTTCTGAGTTTTGATTAAAAACAAATATAAAAATCCAACAATATATAGTTTAGAAAATGGGAGCTGAAATTTATTATAGGATATATAAATTTGGGATTAATTGACTCAGATTTTGTAGTTAAAATTATGAGTAAAATAATCTTGAAAGCGGAATCCCTGGGAGGCGCAAACAGTTAAGCACTTGACTACTAACAAGAGAGCTTGGTGGTTCGAACCCACCCAGCGGTTCCTCAGAAGACAAGCATGGTGATTTGCTTCCGAAACTTAAAGCCTTGAAAATTCTATGGAGCAGTTCTACTATGTATACATGGCATCACTATGAGCTGGGATCTACTCAATGACAACTAACAAGAAAAATAACCCTGAATAATAGTGTCCCTATGGGATCCCTGGTGGCACAGTGGTTAAGAGCTCGGCTGCCAACAAAAAGGTTGGCAGTTTGAATTCACCAGCTGCTCCTTGGAAACCATATGGGGAAGTTCTACCCTGTCCTATAGGGTCACTATGAGTCGGGATCAACTAGATGGCAACAGGTTTGGTTTTGATACGAATAGTGTCACCTTGAAAGATAGTAAATATGAGAAAAGAGGGCTCAGAATTGTAATTTTAAGGTAGCTCAACATTTCAAAATCAAGCAGTAGATGAGAACCAACAAAGGAGAACATATATTCTACCTCACAAATGTTTTTGGACATCACATAGTATGTTTGGAAGTGTTTTGTAAGCTATAAGTTCAAAAAAATATGATAGTTCCTGTTATAAAAAGGAATAAGATTTATCTTTTTCTTGATTCCTCTTGCCTTGCCTTATCCTATCTTCCTTCCTTCCTTCCTCTCTCTCTCTTTTCTTTCTTTCTTTTTTTTAAAACTCTGATCCAGTTAAAATAATTATGAGCAATTGGACTTATTACTCTCCATGCAGAAGGCAAACATTCACATATTCCTAAATGAGAATGTTTGAATACCCCTCCCATTGAAAAAAAATGCTGTGAAGTCCCAGCCAGTATTACTATTAATGCATAGGGATATAACACCGAAAGACATATATCTCATCAAGGCCAGTGGTTATCAGATTTTGAAATGCATAAGAATGACTTTGCAAGCTGGTAACAAAGATAGTAAAACTGAGATCCATGCTAATTTCTGCAATTCAAATTAACAGAAAGCAGGAAAAATATTTTTTAAAAAATTATTCTGATTCTAATAAATCAAGGTAACTTTGATTTCATAATAATATTTACTTATCTATAGTTAATTGGGCTCTTGGTGGCTCAGTGGTTAAGAGCTCGGCTGCTAACCAAAAGGTCAGCAGTTGTAATCCACCAGCTTCTCCATGGAAACCTTATGGGGCAGTTCTACTCTGTCCTATGGTGTTGCTATGAGGCATAATAAACTTGATGGCAATGGGTTTGGTTTTTGGTATACTGAATTAAAAGTGATTCAAAATTTCATAAGAGGATGAAAATTCTTTTCTATAAGAAGATCCCAAATATCATTTTCAACAAAGATTGAGACTCGTAAACAACATATTCAAAGTTCTTCTAATATTATAGGAGTCCCTGGTGGCACAAATGATTAAGTGCTTGAAGCTAGCAGAAGCTTTGGCATTCATTCCAACCCGCCTGGAGACACCTCAGAAGACAGGCCTGGCAATCTACTTCTAAAAGGCCACAACCATGTGGAGCATTCTATTCTGCACACATGGAGTCTTCATGAGTTGGAATCAACTGGACAGCAACTAACAACAACTAATGGTATAGCGTTTATTAACGTACTTAAATATGCATATTTAAATCACAAATTGTCTAATAAAACATATTAATTTATAAATAACACTTTTTTCCCTAGTATTTTATTAAACACTTTATTCTTACTCTTTACTTGCATTTTAAAACTCCCCAGATCTACTTTGGAAGTAATATAATTTTGCTTTCTGGAATACAATATTTTCATTTATGTGTAAGCTCTTTGAAACACAATATCATTTAAATATATATATGATGTTGCTGTTTCCCCATGTGTCTGTCAATTTGTCATACTGTGGGGGCTTGTGTGTTGCTGTGATGCTGGAAGCTATGCCACCAGTATTCAAATACCAGCAGGGTCACCCATGGCAGACAGGTTTCCGCTGAGCTTCCAGACAGGAAGAAGGACCCGGCAGTCTACTTCTGAAAAGTGAAAACCTTATGAATAGCAGCAGAACATTGATATAGTGCCAGAAGATGAGCCCCTCAGGTTGGAAGGTACTCATAAGACAACTGGGAAAGAGCTGCCTCCTCAAAGTAAAGTCCACCTTAATGATGGGGATGGAGTCAAGCTTTCAGGACCTTCACTTGCTGATGTGGCATGACTCAAAATGAGAAGAAACAGCTGCAAACGCATCCATTAATAATCAGCACTAGTGAGCTGAAATGGACTACTATTGGCCATTTTGAATCAGATAATCATATGGTCTACTATGCTGGGAATGACAAATTGAAGAGGAATGGCATTGCATTCACCCTCAAAAAGAACGTTTTAAGACCTATCCTGAAGTACAACGCTGTCAGTGATAGGATAATATTCATATGCCTACAAGGACGACCAGTAAATATAACTATTTTTCAAATTTACTCACCAACCACTAATGCCAAAGATGAAGAAATTGAAGATTTTTACCCACTGCAGTTCGAATTTGATCAAACATGCAGTCAGGATGCATTGATAATTACTGGAGATTGGAATATGAAAGTTGGAAACAAGAAGAAGGATCAGTAGTTGGAAAATATTGCCTTGGTGACAGAAAACACGCCGGAGATCACGTGATAGAATTTTGCAAGACCAATGACTTCTTCATTGCAAATACCTTTTTTCACCAATGTAAATGGCAACTATATACGTGAACCTTGCCAGATGGAATACATAAAAATCAAGTTGACTACATCTGTGGAAAAAGACTATGGAAAAGCTCAATATCATCAGTCAGAACAAGGCCAGTGGCTGACTGTGGAACAGACCATTAATTGCTCATGTGCAAGTTCAAGTTGAAACTGAAGAAAATTAGAACAAGTCCACGAGAGCCAAAGTACGGCTTCAAGTATTTTCCACCTGAATTTAGAAACCATGTCAAGAATAGATTTGACACTTTGAACATTAATGACCGAAGACCAGATGAGTCGTGGAATGACATCAAGGATGTCATACATGAAGAAACCAAGAGGTCATTAAAAAGAAAGAAAAGACCAAAATGGATGTCAGAAGAGACTCTGAAAGTTGCTTTTGAATATTGAGTAGCTAAAGCTAAAGGAAGAAATGATGAAGTAAAAGAGTTGAATAGAAGATTTCAAAGGGCAGCTTGAGAAGACAAAGTACAATATTATAATGACATGTGTAAAGACCTGGAGACGGAAAACCAAAAGGGAAGAACACTCTCTACATTTCTCAAGATGAAAGAACTGAATAAAAAATTCAAGCCTCGAGTTGCAATATTGGAGGATTCTATGGGGAAAATATTAAACAACTTAGGAAGCATCAAAAGAAGATGGAAGGAAACACACAGTCACTATAACAAAAAGAATTGGTCAATGTTCAACCATTTCAGGAGGTAACATATGAGCAGGAACCAATGGTACCAAAGGAAGAAATACAAGCTGCACTGAAGGCGTGGCGAAAAACAAGGCTTCAGAAATTGATGGAATACCAAGTGAGATGTTTCAACAAACTGATGCAGCACCGGAAGTACTCACTCATCTATGTCAAGAAATTTGGAAGACAGTTACCTAGCCAACTGACTGGAAGAGATGTATATTTATGCCTATTCCCAAGAAAGGTGATCACACCGAACGTGGAAATTATTGAAAATGTCATTAATATTACAAGCAAGTAAAATTTTGCTGAAGATCATTCAAAAGTGGCTGCAGCAGTATATCAACAGGGAACTGCCAGAAATTCAAGCTGGATTCATAGGAGGACGTGGAACCAGGGATATCATTGTTGATGTCAGATGGATCTTGGCTAAAAGCAGAGAATACCAGAAAGATGTTTACCTGTGTTTTATTGACTGTGCAAAGGCATTCAACTGCATGGATCATAACAAATTATGGATGACATTGTGAAGAATGGGAATTCCAGAACACTTCATTGTGCTCATGAGGAACCTGTACATAGATCAAGAGACAGTTGTTCCAACAGAACAAGGGATTGTTGTGTGGTTAAAAGTCAGGAAAGGTGTGAGTCAGGGTTGTATCCTTTCCCCATATCTATTCTACGTGTATACTTAGCAAATAATCCGAGAAGCTGGGCTATACAAAGAAGAAAGGGGAATCAGAATTGGAGGAAGACTAATTAACTCAGCCTGCATTATGCAGATGTAACAACACTGCTTGCTGAAAGTGAAGAGAACTTGAAGCATTTATTGATGAAGATCAAAGACAACAGCCTTCGATATGGATTACATGTCAACATAAAGAAAACAAAAATCCTCACAACTGGACCAATAAGCAACATCATGATAAACGGGGAAAAGATGGAAGTTGCCAAGGATTTCATTTTACTTGGATCCACAATCAACACCCATGGAAGCAACAGTCAACAATCAAAAAATGCATTGCACTGGGCAAATCTGCTGCAAAAGACTTCTTTAAAGTGTTGAAAAGCACAGATGTCACCTTGAAGACTAAGGTGCATCTGATCCAAGCCATGGTGTTTTCAATTACCTCCTATGCATGTGAAAGCTGGACGATGAATAAAGGAGAATGAAGAAGAATAATGAAGAAGAATTGACATCTTTGAATTGTGGTGTTGGCGAAGAATATTGAATATACCATGGACTGCCAAAAGAATGAACAAATCTGTCTTGGGAGAAGTACAGCCAGAGTGATCCTTAGAAGCAAGAATGGCGAGACTATGTCTCACATACCATAGATATATTATGAAGAGGGATCAGTTCCTGGAGAAGGACACCATGCTTGGTACATTAGAGGGTCATCAAAAAAGAGGAAGACCTCCAATGAGAAGGATTGACACAGTGGCTACCACAATGGGCTTAAGCATAAAAACAATTTTGAGGATGGCATGGACCAGGCAGTGTTTCATTCCGTTGTACAGAGGGTCACTATGAGTTGTAATCAAATTGATGGCACCTAATAACAACAACAACTTGTTGCTGTTAGTGGAAATTAAATTCTAAACCACAAATTGCATATTATTAGACCAATTGATTTATGATTCAGCTATAGTAAAAGTCTCTATGATCTCCATGAAAAAAATGTTTTTGACTGTTTTTAATGTCTTTTCATTAAAATATATGTTCAAAAATCAGTTAATATTTGTGAGGTCATAATCCTAGGAATATTTATTAGATCTGTATTAATTATCTTTAATTTCTATAAAACTTATTTCTCCTAGCATCTTAATCTAAAACCACCATCAACTGAGGTCATTTCCCATTTTTCTCAACATTATATTGCTTACAATTAAGCAATTGAAGGAATGTGAGAGTCTAGGTAAATCCTCAAAAATAAGGCAACTCCTTATTCTGAGGGATAATTTTGGAGAAAATGTGACTCCTTGTATTTGAGCAAAATTTTTTCTCATAAAGTGTTATGCATTTTCCACATATATTATTGATAAGTAATATCTATAGAGGTTAATTTAAAACATACCATACTTTTTTTTTTGTCCTTCAGGTGAAGGCTTACAGAACAAATAGCTTCTCGTGAAACAGAAGTATACATGCTGTTTTATGACATTGGTTAACAACCCCACAACATATCAACCCTCTAACTTCTCAAACTTTTTTTTTTTTTTTTTTTTTTTGGTGAAAATACACATAGCCAAAGATACACCATTTCAAAAATGTCCACATGCACATTTCAGTGACATTGACTATGCTCTTCCAATTGTGCTGTTATTCTCACTTAAGATGAAGGCTTACAGAACAAAATAGTTTCTCATTTAACAGTTACTAGAAATGTTGCCCTATGACAATGGTTAACAATCTCACAACACATCAACACTATCCTTACTCAACCTTGGGTTCCCTATCATCAGCTTGTCCCCTTCTGCTTTCTGGCCCTTGTCATTGGACTACTGCACCTCGTTAGGCTCATTTGGTTTTATGGGGCTGTCCACTCCCAGGCTGAGCCGTGAACATTGGAGGCAACTTCACCATTGAGGTAAAAAGGTGTCTAGGGCATACTCTCGGGGTTTCTCCAGTCTCCTTTAGGCCAGTAAATCTGGTCTTTTTTTTGAGTTAGAATTATGCTCTACATCCTTCTCCAGCTCTGTCCAGAACCCTCTGTTGTGATCCTGGTCAGAGCAGTCAGTGGTGGTAGCCGGGCACCATCCAGCTGTACTGGACTCAGTCTGGTGGAGGCCTTGGTAGCTGTGGACAAATAGTCCTTTGGACTAATCTTTTCCTTGTATCCTGTTCTCTTCATTTTCCCTTGCTCCCGAAGGGATGAGACCAGTGGGGTATCTTAGATGGCCGCTCACAGGCTTTTAAGACCCCAGACACTACTCACCAAGGGAGAATGTAGAGCATTGTCTTTATAAGCTGTGTCATGCCAATTGAGCTAGATGTTCCCCGAGACCATGGTCCTCACAGCCCTCCGCCCAGAAATTCAGTCCCTCAGGGAGTTTGGATGTGTCTGTGGGGCTTCCATGACCTTTCCTAGTACAAGTTGTGCTAGTTTCTCCTGTATTGTGTACTGTCTCACCCTTCACCCAAGATACCACTTATCTATTATATATTTAGTATCCCCCCCCCCACCCCTCCCATCCCTGGTAATCAACAAAGATTGTTAAATTTTGTGTGCGAACTTTTTCATGGGTTTTTACAATAGAGGTCTCATACAATATTTGTCCTTTTGTGATTGACTTATTTCACTCAGCATAATGTCCTCCAGTTTCATTCATATTATGAGATGCTTCACAGATTCATTGTTGTTCTTTCTCATTGCATAGTACTCCATTGAGTGTATGTACCATAGTTTGTTTATCCATTCATCTATTGATGGGAATCTACGCTGTTTCCATCGTTTTGCTATTGTGAACAATGCTGCCATGAACATAGGTGTGTATATGTCTATTCGAGTGACGACTCTTATTTCGCTAGGATATATTCCTAGGAGTGGGATTGCCGGATAGAATGGTATGTCTATTTCTAGCTTTCTGAGGAAGCACCATATCATTTTCCAAAATGCTTGTATCATTTTGCATTCCCACCAGCAGTGCATAAGTGTTCCGATCTCCCCGCAGCCACTCCAACATTTGTTATTTCCAGTGTTTTTGATTCGTGCCAGTATGCCGGGGTGAGATGGTATCTCATTGTAGTTTTAATTTGCATTTCTCGAATGGCTAGTGATCGCGAGCATTTCTTCATGTGTCTGTTGGCCATTTGAAAGTCTTTTTTGGTGAAGTGTCTGTTCATTTACTTTGCCCATTTTTTGATAGGATTATTTGTCTTTTTGTTGCAGAGGTGTTGGATTTTCTTGTAGATTATGGAGATTAGACCTTTGTCTGACTTGTACTGTCCAAAAATGTTTTCCCAGTCTATAGGTTCTCTTTTTACTGTTTTGGTGAAGTCTTTTGAAGAGCATAGGTGTTTGATTTATAGAAGATCCCAGTAATTGATCTTATCTATCGGGTTTTGTGCATTGATAGTTATGGTTTGTATCCTGTTAATGCTATGTATTAAGGCCTGAAGTGTTGGTCCTATTTTTTCTTCTATGAACTTTATAGTTTTAGGCTTTATATTCAGGTCTTTGATCCATTTTGAAGTAGTTTTTGTATACAGTGTAGGTATGGGTCCTGTTTCATTTTTTTGCAGGTGGATATCCAGTTTTGCCAGCACCATCTGTTAAAAAGACTGTCTTTTCCCCATTTGATGGACTTTGGGCCCTTGTCGAAGATCAGGTGACCGTAGGTGGATGGATTTACATCTGGGTTCTCAATTCTGTTCCATTGGTCAATGTATCTGTTGTTGTACCAGTACCCGGCTGTTTTGACTACTGTACCTGTATAGTAGGTTCTGAAGTCAGGTAGTGTGAGTCCTCCAACTTTATTCTTCTTCTTCAGTAGTGCTTTACTTATTCAGGGCTTCTTCCCTTTCCATATAAAGTTAATGATTAGTTTTTCCATCTCTTTGAAGAATGTTGTGGGTATTTGGATCGGGATTGCATTGTATTTGTAAATTGCTTTGGGTAGAATCATCATTTTCACCATGTTGAGTCTGCCTATCCATGAGCATGGTATGTTTTTCCATTTATGTAGATCCCTTTGGGTTTCTTGCAGTAGTGTTTTGTAGTTTTCTTTGTATAGGTCTTTTACATCCCTGGTCATATTTATTCCTAAGTATTTTATCTTTTTAGGGGCTATTGAAAATGGTATTGTTTTCCTGATTTCCTTTTCATCGTTTTCCTTACTGGTGTATAGGAATCCAACTGATTTTTGAATGTTTATCTTGTATCCTGCTACTCTGCTGAATCTTTCTATTAGTTCCAGTAGATTTCTCGTGGAGTCTTTAGGGTTTTCTCTGTATAGTATCATATCATCTGCAAACAGGGACAGTTTAACTTCTTCATTACCAATTGGATGCCCTTTATTTCTTTTTCTTGCCTTATTGCTCTAGCTAGGACTTCCAGCACAATGTTTAATAGAAGTGGTGATAACGGACATCTTTGTCTTATTCCTGTTCTCAGGGTGAATGTTTTCAGCCTCTTTCCATTAAGAATGATGTTGGCTGTTGGTTTTGCATAGATGCCCTTTATTATGTTGAGAAATTTCCCTTCTACACCTATTTTATTGAGAGATTTTATCTGGAATGGGTGTTGGACTTTGTCAAATGACTTTTCTGCGTCAGTTGAGATGATCGTGTGATTCTTTTCTTTCCTTTTATTTATGTGGTGGATTATGTTGATTGGTTTTCTAATGTTGAACCATCCTTGCATATCTGGTATGAATCCTACTTGGTTGTGGTGTATTATTTTTTTGATATTATCCTGAATTCTATTGGCTAAAATTTTGTTGAGAATTTTTGCATCTATGTTCATGAGAGATCTTGGTCTGTAAATTCCTTTTTTTGTTGCATCTTTGCCTGGTTTTGGTATCAGGGTTATGTTGGCTTCATTGAATGAATTCAGAAGTGTCCCTTCCTTTTCTATGTTCTGAAATACTTTGAGTAGTACTGGTGCAAGCTCTTCTCTGAATGTTTTGTGAAATTATCCAGTGAAGCCGTCTGGGCCAGGGCTTTTTTTGGGGGGACTTTTTTTTAATTACGTTTTCAATCTCTTCTCTTGTTATGGGTCTGTTCAGATTTTCAATATCACTTTGTTGTAGTTTGGGTAGGTAGTGTGTTTCTAGAAATTTATCCATTTCAACTAGATTTTCAAATTTGTTGGAGTATAGTTTTTCATAATATTCTCTTATAATACCTTTTATTTTTGGTTGGGTCTGTTGTAATGTCCCCCATTTCTTTTCTTATTTGGGTTATTTGTGTCCTCTCCTGTTTTTCTTTTGTCAGTCTGGTGAGTGGTTTATCGATTTTGTTGATTCTTTCAAAGAACCAACTTTTGGTTTTGTTGATTCTTTCTATTGTTTTTCTGTCCCTTATTTCATTTATTTCTACTCTAATCTTTATTATTTCCTTTCTTCCAGTAGTTGTGGGCTTTTTTTTGCTGTTCTCTTTCTATTTGTTTGAGTTCTGTAGTCAATGTTTTGATTTTGTCCCTTTCTTCTTTTTTGATATGTGCATCTATTGCTATAAATTGTCCTCTGAGGACTGCCTTTGCTGTGTCCCAAAGGTTTTGGTATGATGTGTTTTCATTCTCATTTGATTCTAGGAATTTTTGGATTCCATCTCTGATTTTCTTCTATTACCCAGTGATGTGTAAGCAGAGTATTATTCAGTTTCCATGTAATTGATTTTTTTCCCTTGTTCTTTCTATTGTTAATTTCTACCTTGATGGCATTGTGGTCAGAGAAGATATTTTGAATTATCTCAACGTTTTGGATCTTGTTGAAGATTTCTCTGTGGCCTAAGATGTGGTCTATTCTGGAGAATGTTGCATGTGCATTGGAAAAGAATCTGTAGTTTGCAGTGTTTGGATGGAATGTTCTATATATGTCTATGAGGTCAAGTTGGCTGATTCTGCCCTTTAGGTCTTCTGTATCTTTGCTGGGTTTCTTCTTAGTTGTTCTATCCTTTACTGAGAGTGGTGTGTTGAAGTCTCCTACTACTATTGTGGAACTGTCAATTTCTCTTTTCAGTGTTGTTAGAGTTTGTTTTATGTATTTTGGAGCCCTGTCATTGGATGCGTAGATGTTTATTCTGATTATGTCTTCATGATGGATCGTCCCCTTAACCATTATATAGTGCCCTTCTTTGTCTTTTATGGTAGATTTTGTTTTAAAGTCTATTTTATCTGAGATTAGAATTGCCACTCCTGCTCCTTTTTGGTAGTTGTTAGCTTGATATATTTTTTTCCAACCTTTGACTTTTAATAAATTCCCATCTTTGTTTCTAAGGTGTGTCTCTTGTAGACAGCATATTGATGGATCCTGTTTTCTTATCCATTCTGTCATTCTCAGCCTCTTTATGGGTGCATTGAGTCCATTTACATTCAGAGTAATTATTGATAGATGTGGGTTTGTTGCTGTCACATTGTAGTGCTTTTTTTGTGGTGCTGAAGTTTTCTTTGTTCTTCTTACTCTCTTGTGCTGAGTTACTTTTTTTGTGGATTTTTTTTTCACTTCTTTTGTTTTTGTAGGTTTTGTTTTTGCTGAGACTTTATGTTTTTCCTTTTTTTTATGAGTATGTTTGTTAATTTTCTTTGAGGTTACCTTAAATTTTACCCTTATCTTTCTAAGTTTGAAGATTCTACCATTACTTGGTATTGCCTTGCTTTCCTCTGCATTAGAACATTATATACCTAAGCCGTTTTTTCCCTCTTTTATTGTTTTGATGTTGTTGTCATTTACTGATTAACTGCTCTGATTCCCTGTTGTATTTCTTTTGGTTTTGGATAGTCCTCGAGAGTTCATTTCCTAGGTTGGCATCTGGCTTGTACAATCCTGCGTCCTAGGTTCTGCCTGTGAGCTGAAGCTGTTTGTCCTCAGATTGAAGAACTCCCTTTAATAATTCTTGTAAGTTTGGTTTGACTTTTACAAATTCCCTTAATTTCTGTTTATCTGGGAATGGCCTAATTTCACCATCAAATTTGAATGAGAGTTTTGCAGGATATATTATTCTTTGCGGATAGTTTTTTTTCTTTCAAGATTTTATATATGTCATCTCATTGCCGTCTTGCCTGCATCGTTTCTGCCAAATAATCTGAGGTTAGTCTTATTGTTTCTCCTCTGTATATGACTTCTTGTTTTTCACAAGCTGCTCTCAGGATTCTTTGTTTGGTTTTGGAGAGTGTGAATATGATATGCCTTGGTGATTTTCTTTTGGGGTCTCTTCTATATGGGGTTCGTTGAGCTTCTTGGATGGCCAGCTTTTCATCTTTCATGATGCTGGGGAAGTTTTCTGTCAGCAGTTCCTCAATGATCCTCTCTGTGTTTTCTGTTTTCTCCCCCTGTTCTGGAATTCCAATCACTTGCAGATTTTTGCTTTTGTGTCCCACATAACTCTCAGGGTCTCTTCATTTTTCTTTGTTCTGTTTCTGAGTTTTCCTGAAACAGAGTTGTATCCAAGTGTTTGTCTCAATTCCACTGATCCTGTCTTCCACTGTTTCAAATCTGCTTCTTAGCCATTCTGTGACATCATCCATTTCTGAAATCTTGTTGTTTAGCTTTTGGATTTCTAATTGTTGTCTTTGTGTAATTTCTAATTGTGAATTTATTTTGGCATTTTGTTCCTGCATTATTTTCCTGAATTCTTCCAATTTTTTGTCCGTATTTTCCATGAATTTGTCTATTTTTTCCTCATGTTTGTCAGCTTTTTGCCTCAGTTCTTGGAGAATTCTGAGTATTAGAGATTTGAATTCCCTATCAGGTAGTTCTAGTGCATTTTCTTCCAGAGGAGAGTCATCTGGTGTTTTATTTTGGACGCCTACTGGAACCATCCTGTCCTGTTTTTGTAAATGTTTTGTTATTGTCTGCTATCTTTGGGGCATTTAGTAGTTATTTTTCTCATTTATTGATTGTAGATTTGTTTGTTTAGTCCCTTTTTTAAAAAAAATTAGACTATGTCTGAGCAGGCAGACTGTGTGTTCTTTGTTGTTTGCTCATCTGTGGGCACAATACGTTTTGCCTCCTTCTTCAAGTGGCAGGGTCAGTCACTCAGATATGGTACGGCAGGGAAGGCCTAGCTGAAGAGGAGTTACTGGGATGGGTTGTTTGTGGCACTTACTTCAACCACCAGAGCTGGTCGGTAATCAGTGCAGGGATGGTTCCAGTAGGCCGTGCCTGTGCTGCTTGGTGGTGTGATGTCAAGCGCACGGTGCAGGTAGGCATGATGCAGTGGGGAGATAGTTACGTGTGGAGCGAAGATAGATATGGGAGAGAGGAGAGAGGAACAGGAGCCAAAAACATACAAACAAAAAGAATGCTAGGGGAGCTTGCTGTTGGAGTAGAGAGACGAGAGACTATGAAATGGAGAAAAACAGAAAAGAGAGGAGGAAGAAAAGAAAAGAATGAATAAATCAGAATCATAAAGGTTAAAGAACTGCAAAGTTCCCAGGGATCCCACCGGTGCAGGTATGAGGTCTGGGGAAGTAGCTCTCAGGTGTTGCAGTACAGCCTGGCTAGAAGGCATAGAGGTATACAATGCCAGGCATTCAGGGAACAGAAAGAGAAGGAAGATACAGAGAGATGAGGAACTGAGCAATGAAGAAAGACAAAAAGGGAAAAAGAGGAAAAAGAAAACAAAACAAATTAAAAAAAAAAAGAACGGTGCCCTAAAGAAACTGAAATTAAAAAAAAAAACCCAAACGTAAAAAGAAATGCCCTCAGGGATCCCTCTCCATGTCTGTGGAAACCAAAGGGGAGTCTCCCTGCCACACAGCTCAGCCTGGCTGGAAAGGGCTCCCAACTCAAGAAAAGGAAAAGAAAACAAACAAACAATTCAAAACAAACAAACAAACAAAAGCCCCGGGATCCCAGCAGCACAGCAGCCCAAACCGGGAAGCAGCTCCACACTCGAACAGAGCTCCGCAGCATCTCAGGAAGAAGCAAAGATGGCGCTAGGAGCCAGGTACTTGAGCGAAGGGAGGTGGAGGTTGTGAGAGGCAAGTAAGAAATCAAAAGAAGCAGAAAAAAAATAGCAACACTAGCAGCCAACAAATGGCACTCAGAGAGGCAGCTAGTGCGGGCTGGTATTTCTGGACAAGACACTGTGTCCGTGGGAAGCAGATGGGTCTGAGTGTGGGTGAAGAAGGGTAGAGAGTGGGAAAGTGTATATCACAAATTACCGGAGCTCTGCAGCCCCTCAGGAAGAAGCAAGATGGCGCATGGAGCGAGGTACTCGAGTACTCAAGCGAAAGGCGGGGGAAGTGGGGAGAGGCAAGGAAGAAATAAAAAGATGCTTAAAAAAAGCAACATCAGCAGCCAAAAAATGGCACTCAGAGAGCCACCCGTTCCGGTGTACGGAATCCAAGCAGCCGCTGTTTCCCTGTCAAGAGACTGTGGCCACAGGAAGCAGAGGAGGCTGAGTTGGGGTGAAGAAGGGTGGGGGGTGGGAAAGCATATATTGCCAATTACCGGTTGTTTTGTCTCCCACTGGAAGCTCCGTGAGGCTGCTTTCTCATATCCCCTGTTTGCTGGTCTCTGATAGGAGTCCAAGATGGTGGATGCACACTGCGTTAGCTGGTAGGGGACCTCTGCATGAATCTCTCCTCGCTCTCTGTTCTCTGTCAGTTTTCTCACTCCATTTGGTGCTCGGCTGAGTTCTTTATCTCTTCATTTGATGTTTTAGGGTTTAAGGATTGTTGTATTCTCTGTTTGGCTTAGTTTTTCGGATCTTTGCTGTGGAGGGACAGCGTGGTGCTTCTGCCTAGAGCGCCATTTTGCTGGAACTCCCCCCATACTTTTAATATATGATAATTATAGATGTCAATAATGTACAATGCTGAACTATTGAGCAAATATGAGCATGATTAGAATTCTGCTGAAAGTAGGAAACAGGCAACAAACACACATATTGAAATATATTGAATGTGATTATTTGTTTATAAGCCATAAAAAGTAATAGTAATTTAAACTTACTGGCTGAAAAAATGTTTTGTCATTCAATCAATATTAAAAAAAAGAAAATTGGTATTACAGACATCATCTACTTCTCATATAATACAAAGCTGATCTTAAGCGAAATAGATACTTTGCTTACATTTAAGTATATATCTAAATGTGGAAGACGATGCATAATGTTTGTCGATTATTATTCTTCTAAAGAAAGAAGTGAATTTTGACTATGCCCCAGTATTCTCCCAAAAATAGGCTAGTATATGTCAGTGTATTTTTTTTCAGCAAACATATCTTGGTAGTTCTGTAAATTAAATATTTTAAATAAGAACTGGATTTTAATATATTGAATATATGGGGCCATTTTTTGCTACAATTTAATAAAAAAGAGTGTATTAAAAGTATATGCTTCTATGGCAAGTAAATGAACTTTTCTGGACTCTGCATTTGGTAAATCCTAACATGCAATTTAATAATCAGCTATAGAGCATTTAAATTGGTGGTATAAAATATTTTTGTCAATATGTTTCACAGAATATGATGCATCCATTTTACTAATGTATGTTCATTAGTTTTTGTCAGATAATACATGTAAATTATCATAAAACAATACATTATATCACAGAAATAAGTGTATGCCTCATTTATCTTTCCTATTATTAAATATCATAAGTTCTTTTCTTCCCAACTCTTATGGCAGTCAATCAAATGACGAAGGGAAATTATTCCAAAACTTTCTCTTTTTCTAGGAAATCTAATTCATCAGCATGTTTTCCTTTTCTTTCTTTACCCATTGCTGTATTAAAATAGGTTTTTAAGCTTTGTTGTTTCAAGCTTTACTGATATATAAAAATGAAGAACAAGGAAAAGTACAAGAGATAGTATCATAACAATGAACCTACAGGAGACCAGATAAAAATTGTCACAAGCTTAATAAAAATTTCTTTGATTATATGTACAGAGGTCACTCTGACATAAGATAAAGTATTGAGCACTGCAACAATTGCCCAAAAAATTGAAGCTACAGAGACGGTTAAAAATTAAATATTTTGTTTGCCTTCACTTATAAATTAATGTTACCTTGTGTGTCAGGAAATATCAGGCTGGTCACTTTTATATTCTGTTAGTCAAGTTTCTTATTGTCAAACATTTTCAAATTTATTTGGAACCCCTAACCCAGCCCATACACATGTTGTTGTTGTTGTTGAGTGCCCTCCAGTTAGCTCCAATTCTTAGCAACCCGACGTACAACAGAAGGAAACACTGCCCAGTCCTGTGCTATCCTCACAATCATTGCTATGTTTGAGCCTGTTGTTGCAGCCACTGTGTCAATCCATCTTGTCAAGGCTCTTCCTCTTTTTCTATTTTTCCTCTACCTTATCAAGCATGATGTCCTTCTCCAGGGATTGATCCCTCCTGATAACATGTCTAAAGTGCATGAGACAAAGTCTCACCATCCTTGCTTCCCAGGAGCACTCTGGCTGTACTTCTTCCAAGACAGACTTGTTCATTCTTCTGGAAGTCCATGGTATAGTCAATGTTCTTCACGAACACCATAATTCAAAGGCATCAACTCTTCTTCAGTCTTCTTTATTCATTGACCAACTTTTGCATTCATATGGGGTGACTGAAAATACCATGGCTTGGGTCAGGTGCACCTTAGTCCTCAAAGTGACATCTTTGCTTTTCAACACTTTAAAACAGGTTTTTTTGCAACAGATTTGCCCAGTGCAATATGTCATTTTATTTCTTGACTGCTGCATCCATGAGCTTTGATTGTGGACTCAAATGAAAAAAATACATTATTCTTAGTCAATGCATGTGCCAGCACAGTTCTTCAATGAAAATTACAGAAATGAATTCCAATTGTTTAATTATATGGTTTATTGGGAGCACAACATGAAGCTCACAGAATCTAGGAGAGGCCAAGAAAACCAAGGTCAGAAAATGGAAGAGTACTGAGAACATCTCCTGAATAGCTCCTTAGAACACCGGTGTTTATACTGGTACACAAACAGTTGACTGCCACAGCAGATACTTAATAAAAGACTCATGGACTTTTTGACTTCTCTGTCACTGTCTTCCATTTACTCCAGATCCTGGCAGCCAAATTTACCACTGGTGGAATAAGTCTCAAATGTTCACTGATTTTTTTGGATACTTGCATCAGAGTCATGGCTGGGTAGTAATTCCAGACTAACAGGCACAGGTGGGAGGATCTGACTGGCAAAAACTTAGTCACTTCATGGTGAGCTAGATGCCAAGGTCTAAAGGAATCAGAGAAAAATGTTAACTTACTGGCTAATAACAGCAGTAAAATTTTCTGCTGCAGCTTACCACTTTGGCTGTCCTATACCTGCTTCTTTGTATAATCAAAACAGTTTCTGCCTAATTTAATGCAACTCTCCCTCTGGCTGCCAAAACCACATTCACCTATCTGCAACGTATTACAAGTTATTGCCTCCAGCTAGAAGTATAAAACTCAATACTTTCTTAAGTTCTGACATGCTGCCAACTCAATATTCTTCCTATTATAAAAGTAAACATTACAGAATGTCTTATAAAATAGAATCAGTGAATATTTAGTCAACAGACATCACAGGCTATAACAATAAATAAAATGTGGCTGGAGACTAGTCTTCATTTCTACAACTAGTAATAAACCAACTAGTACATAGTGAATTGAATTTCTTAGAGAGAAAAACTATTATGAAGGGGTACTAGGGCATTCAGTAAATCCATGAAGTAAATTCATGGTACCTGAAGAAAGTAATGAGAAAAACAAAGTATGTTGTGAAGATAGGGTCCAAAATAATCAAAGTCCTCAACAATGTCCCTGTCATCTATTTCACTGAGGTTACTTCTCTGCAGCTTTTCTCAACTCTCCTCTCCTTTACCTACTGAGGTCATCTATTCTTTTCTATTCTCATTTTCCCAAAGCTTCATCTTATTTTACATCCCATCTCCTACTTTCTCCTCCAGAACATTCCCTAAATATTTTTGTTTACAATTTATTTGTATTTCAATCTCTTCCCTCACTCAGGTTTCTTCACTTTGACCAAAATTTTAAAATTAGCTTTATTTTTAACCTACAATTGCATTGCTTTTTCTTCCTTTGGTATAGTACTATTTCCACCATTCCACCAAAAAGGGCTTTCTTAAAAGTCTAAAATGGTTCCTAATTATTAGCTACACTTATTTTCAATAATCATACTAATAAATGTATTCATAGCATTTGCCACTACTGTACATGCTAATCATAACTTTTGAAACTAACTCCTACGCTCTGTTTTTTCCTCTGACTCCTTCTCTGAAAAATTTTTTCCAAACTCCTTTTTTTTAAACATATATATTCCACTCAAATAATATTAAAAAAAAATCTGGAATTACAAATCTATGAAATCATTTTCATAAAATAACCTTTTTTATATCTCCCCCATAATTTGCTCTACTTGAGTTAATTTTTTCACAATCCACACAACAACACAAGGTAGAAAATATGTGATTTCTGAAACTAAAGGAATCACAACAGAATACTATGAAAAATTGTACTCTAACAAATTTGAAAACCTAGACTAAATGGACAAATTTCTAGAAGCTCACTACCTACCTAAACTAACACAGACAGAGGTAGAACAATTAAATAAACTTATAAAAAAAGAAAACATTGAAAAAGTAATTAAAAACTCCAAACAAAAAAAAGCCCTGGCCCTGATGGTTTCACTGGAGAATTCTACCAAACTTTCAGAGAAGAGTTAACACCACTACTACTAAAGGTATTTCAGAGCATAGAAAATGATGGAATACTCCCAAACTCAGTCTATGGAGCCAGCATAGCCTTGATACCAAAACAGGTAAAGACACCATAAAAAAAGAAAATTACAGACCAATATCCTTCGTGAACATAGATGCATAAATCTTCAACAAAATTCTAGCCAATAGAATTCAGCAACATATCAAGAAAATAATTCACCATGATCAAGTGGGATTTATACCAAGTATGCAGGGATGGTTCAACATTAGAAAAACAATCAATATAATCCATTACATTAATAAAGAACTATATGATCTTATCAATTGATGCAGAAAAAGCATTTGACAAAGTCCAACACCCATTCGTGATAAAAACTCTCAGCAAAATAAGAATAGAAGGGAAATTCCTCAGTATAATTAAGGGCATTTATACAAAGCCAACAGCCAACATCATCCTAAAAGGACAGAGTCTGAAAGCATTCCGCTTGAGAACAGGAACCAGACAAGGAAGCCCTTTATCATCACTCTTATTCAACGTTGTGCCGGAAGTTCTAGCCAGAGCAATTAGGCTAGAAAAAGAAATAAAGGGCATCCAAATTGGTATGGAAGAAGTAAAAGTATCTCTGTTTGCAGATGATATGATCTTATGCACAGAAAACCCCAAAGAATCCACAAGAAAACTACTGGAACTAATAGAAGATTTCAGGAAAGTATCACGATACAAGATAAACATACACAAACCAGTTGGATTCCTTTACACCAACAAAGAGAACTTCCAAGAGGAAATCACCAAATCAACACCATTTACAATAGCCCCCAAGAAGATAAAATACTTAGGAATAAATCTAACCAGAGACGTAAAAGATCTACAATGAAAACTACAAGACAGTACTGAAAGAAACTAAAAGAGACCTGCCTAAGTGCAAAAACTTGCCTTTCTCATGGAGAGGAAGATTCGACATTGTGAAAATGTCAATTCTCCCCAAAGCAATCTACAGATACAATTCAATCCCGATCCAAATTCCAATTGCATTTTTTAATGAGATGGAGAAACAAATCACCAACTTCATATGGAAAGGGAATAGGCCTACATAAGTAAAGCATTACTCAAGAAGAAGAACAAAGTGGGAGACCGCACACTACCTGATTTTAGAACCTATTATACTGCCACAGTAGTCAAAACAGCCTGATACTGGTACAACAACAGATACATAAACCAATGGAACAGAATTGAGAATCCAGACATAAATTCATCTACCTATGAGCAGCTGATATTTGACAAAGGCCCAAAGTCCATTAGTTGGGGAAAAGACAGTCTCTTTAACAAATGGTGCTGGCATAACTAGATATCCATCTGCAAAAAGATGAACCAAGACCCATACCTCACACCATGCACAAAAACTAACTCAAAATGGATCAAAGACTTAAATATAAAATCTAAAATGATAAAGATCATGAAAGAAAAAATAGGGTCAACACTAAGAGCCCTAATACATGGCATAAACAGAATACAAAACATTACTAACAATGCACAAACACCAGAAGAGGAACTAGATAACTGGGAACCCCTAAAAAGCAAACACTTATGCTCATCAAAAGACTTCACCAAAAGAGTCAAAAGACAACCTACAGAAAAAATTTTTGGCTACGACAAATCCGATCAGTGTCTAATCTCTAGAATCTATCAGATACTGCAAAACTTCAACAACAAAAAGACAAATACCACAATTAAAGGATATGAAAAGGCACTTCACCAAAGAAGTCATTCAGGCAGCTAACAGACACATGAGGAAATGTTCACAATCATTAGCCATTAGAGAAATGCAAATCAAAACTACAATGATATACCATCTCCCCCCAGCAAGGTTGGCATTAACCCAAAAAACACAAAATAAGTGTTGGAGAGGTTGTGGAGAGACTGGAACACTTATACACTGTTGGTGGGAATGCAAAATGGTACAACTTTGGAAATCAATCTGGCACTTCCTTAAAAAGCTAGAAATAGAAGTATCATACTATCCAGCAATCCCAATCCTTGGAATATATCCTAGAGAAATAAGAGCCGTCACACTAATAGATATATGCACGCCCATCAACAGTCAAATGGATAAATAAATTATGGTATATTCACACAATGGAATACTAAGAAAGATAAAGAACAACAATGAATCTGTGAAACATAACATGGAGGAATCTGGAAGGCATTATGTTGAGTGAATTTAGTCAGTCGCAAAAGGATAAATATTGTATAAGACCATTATTATAAGAACTCAAGAAAAGGTTTAAACTCAGGAAAACATTCTTTGATGGTTACGAGGGTGGGGAGGGAGGCAGAGGGGTATTCACTAACTAGATAGTAGAGAAGAACTATCTTAGGTGAAAGGAAGGACATCATACACTATAGGGGAAGTCAGGACAACTGGACTAAACCAAAAGCTAAGAAATCTTCTAAATACAACCAAACACTTCAAGGGACAGAGTAGCAGGGGCTGGGGTCTGGGGACCATGGTTTCAGGGGACATCTAGGTCAATTGGCATAACACAGTTTTTTAAGAAAATGTTCTGCATCCCACTTTGGTGAGTGGTGTCTGGCGTAATAAAAGCTTGCAAGCAGCCATCTAAGATGCATAAATTGGTTCCAACCACCTGGAGTAAAGGAGAACGAAGAACACCAAAGACACAAGGAAAATATTACCCCAAGAGACAGAAAGTGCCACATAAACCAGAGACTCCATCAGCCTGAGACCATAAGAACTAGATGGTGCCTGGCTACCACCAGTGACCACCCTGACAGGCAACTCAACAGAGAGTCCCTGACGGAGCAGGAGAAAAGTAGGGTGCAAAACTCAAATTCTAGTAAAAATACCAGGCTTAATGGTTTGACTGAGACTAGAGGGATCCCAGAAGACATGGTCCCTGGACTCTCTGTTAGTCTAAAACTAAAACCATTCCTGAGGCCAACTCTTCAGACAAAGATTAGACTGGACTATGGGATATAAAATGACACTTGTGAGGAGTGTGCTTCTTAGCTCAAGTAGATACATGGGACCAAAGCAGCAGCTCCTGTCTGGAGGCAAGATGAGAAGGCAAAGAGGGTCAGGAGCTGGTTGAATGGACACGGGAAATCAGGGGTGGAAAGGAGGAGTGTGCTGTCACAGTATAGGAAGAGCAACTAGGGTCACATAAGAATGTGTGTACAGATTTTTGTATGAGAAACTGACTTGAATTGTAAACTTTCACTTAAAGCACAATAAATAAATAGAAAAAATGTGATTATCTTTTAAAGGTTTTTTCCTTTATTCTTCCCATCAAATTATCCACAAACACTAATTTTCATTTCATTTTTTAAAACAATCATAAGTTTCATTATTCTACACGTCTAGTATTGTAAACTGGTTGTTTTCAGAGAACTTACAACTTAAATATCTACCCTTGACATTTTAAATTCTTTGTAAACATCAGTTTTTTTGTTTTTTGGTTTTTATTTGTTTGATTTATTTTATTTTTTCTGCTTATATAAGTCCAGATAGTTAAGAAAAGTATATGAAGAGAAATAAAACAATAAGAAAATATTTCACTAAGCAGGAATAAGTGCTATTAAAATACAGAAATATTTCAAGCTCTTGATTCTGCCATTTTAAAGCTATCTATATTTGCAAGGATGAAACTGTCATTTAACTGCCATAGATTTAATTGCATTCAGTGTCATTAAGATATCACAAGCATTCCATGGAGTTAGAATCATTTAACAATATAATTTCAGGAGATGTATAAAATACCCCTTAGAAAATTCCCCTAATACTGGAATTTGTTCTGGTTCTGTTATTGTTATTTTTGTTATCACTGTAATATTGCACTGTATGTGTTTATTCATATTTTCAAGAACTTTTTTGGGTAGACCACCAGAATTAAAGTGTGGCCGTCATTTAAATTTATCATATATGCACACTTGTGTTCTTATATTTATTGATCTTTAAATAAACTAGAATATGTTTCCAGAATTTTTTTCCCTAAACAGGGTGAGTTGGTGGTATATCCTGAGAACTTACATATTTAAAATTGTCCTACTAAGATTTTTTTTTAAAAAAACAAAGGAGAACTTTTGGGATCGCTCTAATTTGTATTCAAATTCTGTCTTGTTTCATTTTCTTCAGGCATTTAGTATAAATACAGAGAAGTTTGAGGCAAGTGTTACTTTTCTTTGTTATTTTATATAAATTGTTATACTTTTAATTACTTTCCTCTTAATTCAATTTATTCCAGAATATATAATATGTTTATATACTATGACGGGCTTACTTTCTGATGACCGGATGGTCTAGCTTCTAATTCCATGCTCCTAATCTCTAGGCATCATTGCCTGTCAGTCCTTCTAGGAACTCCAACTAGTTTTCAATCTTTTTCTGGTTTCTGTTAAATCATTTTCAGAAGCTTATCTGTCTCAGGATCTTTAGGATTAGCTTACCTAGTCTTTACTCTTCTGGAAATTTTCTAATGGCACCATGTTTCTCCTAACCTATTCCTTCTATTGACTGACATTCAAATGTGCAAAATCGTATCTAGACTTTATGTTTACAGACTGGCAGACTATGTGACAGTCCCCTGAAGAGTTCTTATTCTCTTAGAGCTTTCTCATCTTTCTCTTAGTGTTCACTTTTGCTTTCCCTTAAGTGAGAGTCAGTGCTCTTTCTCTAATGGGCTCCCCCAACCAAACAGAGGCTCTGTCAGACAGCCTACGCTAGCAGTACACTTGACCCTGAGGTGTACTGTCTTGTTCTAGCACTATTTTTTTATTCCTAGTGGGAATACTCTTCCTAAATTAACCTTTCTCAGTTGTATTAGAAGACAACCACTGTGGCCTTAGATTTAGGTGTGGACACATTTTTTGGAAAACCACTTGGAATGCTGCAGTTACAGTTGCTGAGTATGCATCTATCTTAATACTTCTCCACATTATGCAATCTAGTTTATTCATAACATTTGATTGGGTTATGGCCCCAGCATGTCATAGAACTGATGCAGTTCCATTCGCCTAAGTTGTACTCCTTGCACGTTTTATTGGGAGCATAATGGAAGGCAAGAAAGAAAACATTCAAGAGCAAGGTTCAGACTTTCAGATCTTTGTCTTGGACATTTAATTCTCAACTGTTTCTCCATTCCCACCTCTAACAGATGTGGTGGGTTGGATAACAGTACTCTGGGTTTCCCAAGAGGGACTGTATATTAATAATATAACAGCAGGTTAATTGCAAGCATTATAATTTTTGACCTGATTTAGTGGTCAAAAACAATTGCTTCGTATTATTAAGTATAATGCCAATTTTTACTTTAAGATATATTTTATCATGTTAATGATATATTCATTCAGATATAATTTCTCATGGACTGTTTCAATAAAGAATGTTTTGAAATATTTCTTTTCAAAATTCATCTTTTGTTTTGTTTTTACACTTAGTCCTCAGGGGCTAGTGTTTCTTACTTCAGCCTGTTTTCTATAAGTTCCTTTTAGTTCATTTTCCTAGGTAAAGCTTTATCATCTCTTGATTATATTATTCTAATAATTTCCTATGAGAAAAGTTATTTGTACCATGAAATAGGCACTTCACCTCTTTGGTCACCCCTGTAACCTGAATGCTCAGCACAGTGCCTGAATGTAATAAGGAGGCTTTTAACATATTTGATAAATGAATCAATAAATGAAAAATGAAGATAAAGGGTCTGACTCAGTTTCCCCCCCCCATAAATGCCCGATTCATAATCATACTAATCAATGTTTGCATCATACCACCTTCCTGCTAAAGAATATACATTGAGTCACCATCTTTCTCAGCATAAGTTACTCTTCTTTCACTAATTTGAAAACTCATCAAATTCTTTAAATTACCAAAGACATTAATTCTACCAGGCTTATTAAGGTTTTCTCTTCATGCTGATAACAGATCACAAATCTGTGGACTACTCAAGATATCAGAAAAATATATAAACCCATATGTACAAAGAATACAAAAGGTGCTAAAAATGCAACCATTGGGATTAATGGTTAATATTAACGTTCAGAAAATTACCTTCTGGATATGGCAAAAACCCTAGAAAATTACAACTATTGCCTGCTTGATTCTAATTTCCTCTCCGTTGTTGCTTTCAAACTTGTCTTCATAAAGGTTTCCCTCGTATATTTTCTTCTCTATTCATGTCTTCATTGTTAAATGCTGCAGGTGAGAAAAAGCAGTGGAATTCAAGCTGCAACATTAAGGCAATAGGGCATATGTGCTTAATTCTTTCCCTGCAATCTTCGTAATTTATTTAATCCCCATGGGCCTCAGTTTCCAGTTCTATAAAATGGGGATAATATCGTACTTTATGAATACTAGTAAGTGTTAACTATTTTTATTATTGGAAAAAGGTTGATTCTTACACACTTTATTGTCGTGGTTGTTTTTCATTTTATCCCCGGGTTAGTCTTCACGTGCACAGTGAAATGAGTAATTAAATAATGAATCGATATAATATGGTACAATTAAAAGAAAGGATTGCCCTTTTCTTTAATATATTTCTACAAAAGCTTTTTATAAGCGTAAATCATGCAGATTATCACTTAAATGTGTACTCTTATTTATTAGTAATAACAGAACAGAATATAATTCTCAACTTATTTCCACTTTCTCTCAATCTACTTTTATTAAGGAAAACTGATATTTAATATAAATAAATAAGTTTTTGATATAAGTAAGATTTAATTAAACTACAAGTTTCATGTAAGTACATAATATATAATTTCCCATACGTGTGTACTGCCAAAATAATCTTCTAACCTTCGGTTTCTGAGTTTCATTAAATAAATTCAGCACTTGCTTCTTTTTTCCCTGTGATGTAGCATTAGATTGTGTGACTTCAGCTTCAATGGTTCCTGATAATTTACCTCATACTGTCTTGCCTCAGGGTTTGAGTCTGTATACTAGAGGTGATAAGACAGATAAGCCTTGAAAAAGTTTCTATCACTGCATTTGGTCTATTATCCACTGACCAGCACTAACAATCATAATTTGTTACTCATATACAATGGCGAAGAAAAGCATGAAATACCATGCTCAAAATATTCCATGCTCTTGATATCAAGAATCTATTTGAAAATAGTCTACAGATAGAAAAATCTCAACAGGCAGCAACTCCGTATTTGCTTATATACTATTCATCTGGAAGTAAGCTCCAGTGAGAAAATTCAAGCACTTTACTTCCTCTATGCATTATTCATTGTAAATCAACGAACATCTGCCCTGGTCATCTAAATGTAGGTTCTGGGGCCCCAGTGGACATAATGTACTGGAATTTAGATATTCAGTTTTTCCAATATTTGATGAAATTTAAGATGACAGGATTTTGGACAGTGACATTTTCTTTAAAGTATGTATACCATATCACATCATATTATTATCGTTTTTTGTTCCTGTAGAAATCAACTTCTTCCATATTGTTTGAAACAAAAATTAAATTAGAAATATTTTTGGTATTGAGGTTACAGAGAGAGAACATCATTTTTATGCATTGAACGCCATTCTATTCATAGAGACAGCGGATTAAATTCAAATATGCTTCCCAAACACTGAGAAGCTGATTCTATTAAATATGAATTATATTTTTGACACAGTAAGTCACAGTAACGATACTACAATGTTGCCTGCAAAAGATTTTTATTCATAAATGGTATACACAACTCCATTCATATATTTTAATAATATTAAGGATAGTGTTATATTAAAGTAGAAAAAATTTTTATAGAATCACACTGATCAGACTTAAATATTACAATTTGCTTTTGTAGATGAGAAGTCAAAAAAAGATCAATGGAGTTTCTGCAAGTTAATATAAATGCCTGTAAATAAAGTGGTAGATCAAAGCTTTTTCAGTTTACACCATTTCTTGTTGGTTTAGGTAAATGATATTAATGGAGTCAAGGACTGATTACAGGATGCCCATTCTGCCTTACTTGAAAGAGTGAAGCTGTCCTTTTGGTAGACAATAATTCAATTCCCTTTTTCTGAAATTCAAAGACGTATTCAAATTGAGTATATAAAATAGAACATAACCTCACAATCATCCTAAAAAACTAATGATGTACGTGTCATCCAAAATAATTGAAAACCATAACTTGTTGTAATAAATCATATCACATATTGACTACCCAATAATGAGCTCTACCAAGTTAAGGTGAAAAGGTCAAGTTTCTAGCTTACAGAGGGAAAAACAGTGAAATATGAAGGGACAACGAAATAGATATTTCCCTAATGCTGTAATCCAAGTCAGCAACATTTATTAAGCAAGTGGAGCCCTGGTGGTGCAGTGGTTAAATGATAGGCTGCTAACCAAAAGGTCAGCAGTTGGAATCCACCAGCCACTCCTTGGAAGCCCTATGGGGCAGTTCTTGTCTATTCTATAGTGTCGCTATGGATTGGAATTAACTCGATAGCAATGAGTTTGTTTTTTTGTTTGTTTTTTAATTAGGCAAGTGATATAGAGAAATTTTATTTGTATATTTCTATCAGGCAGAAAAATATTTAATTGAAAGCTTATTTGTTGCAGTAAACTTTTCCTGGTTTTGTAAGTCTTCATTCAAATGGTAACCTAATGAATTACTTTACGTATCTTAGAAATGCCATTCATTTGCATTGAATTTTTATTGTTTCTTTCTATATGGGCTGGTTTGTATAATAATAATAATAGTAACAATGGCTAGCATTAATAGGTCTTTCTTACTTGCCGTGCTTTGTGCTAGACACTCTACATTCATAACACCAGTTTATTCTCACAACAGCCTCATAAGGAAGATATTATCGCCTTATAAATTGTAAAATCCATCATTTAACTCTATTACTTAAAATTATTGCACGGTACCTCTCCACTTAACTTGGTTAAAAACTGGCCAGTTGATCAAATATGACCCTCGACTTTTGTTTAGCTAAGAAAGTATTTGAATTTCAATATCTAGAGGCTGAATGTATATTATCCAGTTCCACAGACCTGAATACTCCCCAATGTATTTTTTTACTTAGGTTATATGTATATGTTAGTTACTTGATCCATGCAGGCAGTTGAGTTTGACTTTTGAATTAATTAGATGAAATTCAGTATCCTTAGTTATGCATTTACAGTCCAGGAGGTGGTATGGTCTTTGTAGTCATGCTGCTTGGGTTAAAATCCTGACCTTAACCTTTGCCATGTGTCCATGATAAATTTGGTTGAGGCAATAGATGAACTGATATAGTGACCTTGGACAAGTAATCAAATACTTCTGTTTCTTGATCCCTTATCAGACAAGTTGGGATAATAATGTTACTTACTACAATGTCACAGTGTCGATGAGATATTGCCTCTGAAGAGCATAGCACAATCCTTGGTCCATAGTAAGTGTTCATTTGACAGTAATTATAATTATTTGTCTTTATACCTTTCCCAATTTCAATGTAGTCAAATGGATCTCTACCCACTCATCAATACAAACACCTGTGTTATAGCAACATCAGGCTGTTCCTGATACACAATGGTATTTTTCTGCCTATGCTCTCTCTATTATCTCCATCTGGAATTACCTTTTCTTTTTCTGCCCAGCCTGCTCCTTATCCTCTAAGGCTCTGCTCAAATGTTATCTACTCCCTGTAAATTTACCTGAACCTTTCAGGAAGAATAAGTTACCTTGTTTTCTTATCATACTTTTGGTGTATCTCTAATATGACACTTATCACAATGAAACACTATTCATTATTTACAATAATAACTAATATTTATTGAATACATACTATTTACCAATTATTACTTCAAATACTTTGCATGCATTATTTCAATTTAAGCTTCAAAATAATCCTAGAACTCATCTACCGCTATCCTCATTTTTCAGATTGTACATTTAATTCAATAAAATTTTATTGTATGTGACACAAAGAAGTTAAGTCTCTTGCCTGAGTGTATCTTCTTTGTGACTGGCTAAGCAGAGATTTAACTCAGACTAAGTGATGTCAGAGCACAGGTTTTAATCACTACAATATATGGGTAGTAAGTACCACCTTCCTCCCAAAAACCTAAGAGCAGAGATCATGCCTTATTCATCATTATTTAAACCTTAGCACCTCGAAGAGCCTCTGACCCAGAGTAGGCACTCAAATATGCAGAGGATGTGGAAGTCACTTGAGGAACATGTCCTTAAAGACCCTATCATTTCTGACAATTGGTAATAAAAGACGACATACTGAGGATCTTTAATATCCCTGGAAGAACATGCTAGAAGACAATGACGAGGTAGGTGTTTGCTATCAGAGAGACCTAAGGGTTAGCTCTGAATAATCTTTGGCCCCAAGAAATACCTTGAACATCAAAAGCAGAAGGTCAAGAAGAGTAATCATGAGGACATACTATGGCAAATTGCAACACAGATGAAATTAAAACCAATTTGACTCTTTATAATAAACAGAGCTTATAAATGCAGTCAACCTCTGTATTAGTTAACTATTACTGCAAAACAAACCCTCACAATATTTGGGTAGGGGCTTAAATAATAACCATTAATTCTTTCCTATTTGTGTACAAGTCAGCTGGGTGGTTTGGCTGATGTATTGGTTTCTGCTGATCTTGGCTGGGCTAACTCATGTATTTGTGGTCAGCTAGTAAATAGGCTAGGGACAGTCTTGGGATGGACTTGATTAAGATAAATTGTCTCTCTTCCATGTGGTATTTTATTCTCCAGCAGGCTAGCTTGGGCTTTTTCTCATAGCAAAAGCAGAGAACCAAGAAAGTGAGAGGATGTGCATAAGGCCTCTTGAGTCTTAGGCTCAGAATCAACCAAATGTACTTCCAATGCATTCTATTGGACAAAGCAAGTCACAAGGCCAGTCCAGATTCAAGGAGTGAGGAAATAGACTTCATCTGCTGATGGGAAGTTGTATAAAATAAATTGCAAAAGAAACGGTTACAGGGAGGTCATTAATTGGGACTATGAAGTGCAATCAATCTACCAAAATTCTATAACTGAGACTCATAAAAATATGTTCTTTATTCACAGTAACAACATTTATAAGTAGCATGGGCTATCTTTTGTTTGTTCAGGGTCCATTTAATTAACCAGGCATAGACAAAGTATGTTCTGTTTACGTGCATAAACAATTATCAAAATATATAGACACTATTTTAAGCATAGAGCTATTCCTCTTCTATTATATAAATGTTGACCTTAATATTTTATTGAATAAAGCTAATTGGTTAAAGAATTTATTAACATATTAAACTGAGTGCTAGAACTGTGAATGTACAAAGATGATTTATGGTCTTTGCCTTCAAAGAATCTGACAAATTGTAGAAGAAATGGTACGCATAGAACTGACTCTAATTCTATATCATATGTTAAATACGGTTAGAAAGATATTAAAATGATACTCTTGGAGAAAGAAGGAAATGTTTTCACTTTATAACGATTGGAGAAGATGTCATGGAAGTCATATTTCAATTGGGGCTTAAAGAAAGGATAGGTTGTTGACAAATGGTGTTTCAGCAGAGGGAAAGCCAATTGTAAATAAACTGAAACGATAAAGTGCATGACATGTCCAGACAGCAGAATATAGGACAAGTAATGGGAGTAGAAAGAACTCAGTAGGGAATGGTATGTTGGGGCCCAGTTTACCCTAAGTTATTTTGGATACAGTTCATTTCCCTTACGCAGTCTCTTCTTCTGGTATTTTATACTTAATTGTGAAGCAAAAAAAAAAAAAAAAAGAATTAAAGGAAGATGCAATTACTCATTTGCTAGCAGAGAGATTGCTCATTAACAGAATCATGCATAATAAATGGATAGTAGCTAAGTGCCAAATTTCTAAGTAACAATAAAAACTTACCTAACCTTTTTCTTAAAGTTTTGAATAAAACTGCTTGAACAAAGTAGAGTTAAGACTGCTTGGCAATTTAATAAGAATATATAAGTGATCATATTTCATGAAGAGATATTTTTCTTATAATGAAACATAAGTAAATCAT
Organism: Dugong dugon; assembly: GCA_030035585.1. Classification (NCBI taxonomy): domain Eukaryota; kingdom Metazoa; phylum Chordata; class Mammalia; order Sirenia; family Dugongidae; genus Dugong; species Dugong dugon. The sequence continues at coordinate 15,412,168 of CM057465.1, forward strand.
ATTATAAAAACCTTACCTTATTATACTGAAAATGATTAGTGTTGGGATGTCAGCAACAAGGACTTGTTTGCAGATAGAGCAATTAAATGATGTGGAGCCTGTTTTTACTAGTACAGGAGATAACTGTATGGAATAGAATGACAAAAACATTAGTATGTGTCCATGGATCTCTCCCCGGAACAAAAGCAAGACAGGTAAGATGCTCTTACAGACTTCTGACCACTCTTCATTACTGCCCCATCAGACCTCTGAAATTTATCCCTTTCATCAACCGTAATTAACAGCAACAACAAATAAAATTCATCTGGGAATGTTAGTGACACGAGCTCATTCCAGTCTTGTCTTACTTGGAGACATTGAAGTTAGCCAATTTAGGTACCACTGAATTCAGCCAATATCTAAATATTTTTATTACAAAAGTTTTCAAATGATAAGGTAGAGTCTATGTTTATTTTGTATTTTATTTATATTTTATCAGATAGGTTCAAATTCACCTTAACACGTGTTAACTGTGTTGTATAATATATTTAAAGTACACATTGCTGTTGCATTTTTTACATTGACTATTCATAAGTTGGACTTTCAGTGGCATGGTGGTTAAGAGCTCAACTGCTAACCAAAAGGTCGGCAGTTTGAATCCACTAGTAACTCCTTGGAAACCCTATGGGACAGTTCTACTCTGTCCTGTGAGATTTCTATGAGTCAGAATTGGCTTGATGGCAACTGGTTTGGTTTTTGTTTGTTTGTTTGTTTGTTTTGTATTCATAACTTCAGCTGAAACTTTGTCTTTCATTTAAACAAGCAGAGGAAGGTTTAATTCAGTACCTAACTATTCTTGCATAACTATTCCATGTAGAAACATTAACTTATGCCTTGAATTTTTTTCCAACTCTTTTTCAACTGTACTCACAGAAAAGGAATGAAAGAAACTCCCTTATTCCTTTCCACATGTTAAGATACTGCTACAGTACTTCTAAACATTCACTTTAATCCAGACGACACTATTTTGAAGTCCAAAACGTGTTTCTCATTGTTGATTACCAGTGAGTTTTGTCTGAATGACGACCGGAAATTCTGGATGGCAGCTAATAAACAGTTTTATCATTGTAACATTTCTCACCTTTCAGGAACAATTGCCTAAGTATTCCAAACTGTTTCCCACACATTTTTCTAGGCTTTCAATATATTAGAAATGTTCATGTTTAAATACATAGAAATTATTTGAGTTTCTGCTATTGTGGATTTGACTATATTGAATTACTAATTTTAGTAGCATCAAAAGTTGCTAAACAAGAAATGTTTTATGTTTTTATTTTAGATTCATCATCCCTATATAACTTATTGATATTCTGATATGTTTCCTCTATTATATACATTTAGCTATTTACCTAACTATTTTCTACTCATGTGCCAGTGAATAATGAATTCTATATTCCCACAATGTTTAACTAGAGTTTGAGGAACCAAACAAACGTTGAAATACTTCTTTTTGCTTCAGACTCTCTAAGGACTCACACTGTAATTTTCTGTCCGTACATATCACTAAAAATTGTGCTCATGCACTTATCTCTTCTATATTTGGTTCAAAGTATTTTCTGCCTGCCAGAATGATATTGGTCTGGATCTTGATAACTTATTAATGACTATCAAATACACTTGCAGTCTGTCCAAATGTCTATTGCACATGTGTTAATCTCATTTGATGAAAATGGCCCCAAAACTTCTAACGGTAAAATAGCCTATAGTTAAAACCACAGACTCTAGACAAGATTACCTGGGTTTGCCTCCTGGCTGTGCTACTTGCAAGTCATGTAACCTAATACAGTTATTAATCTTTGTGTCCCTTAACATATTTACATGTAAAATGGTGATCATAAGAGCTTTCAATTGAAAATACTGTTGCCGCATTGTGAGAATTACATGAATGTGTGTGTATGTGTGTATGTGTACTTATGCATGTATTTACTTATTAAACAGAACCTTGCAACCTAGAATATTTAGCTTCTTAAGTGATAGTTTCTATTATTATTATTCATTATTGTCCTTTTTTTTGCATCAGCCCCAAACCAGAGATCCTTGGAAGTACCATTAATTCCAGCAAAGAGCCTGCATCAGAACTTTAGGGAGAAATCTCTGAAAATTTAAACTTTGACATGATTATAAAAAGAAAGAAGATGCTCTTTCTAGATGTAATTTTTTCATCATTAATAATAATAAGAAAATAATTTTCTTCTGGGGTTTGAAGTTTAGAGCTAGGCACTGAAAGAGCGGTGTTCAAGGCTCTTGAGAAACAGTTCAGCTTGGCCAGGTGACAGCAACATTTGTTGAAATGTTCACAGGTGTGCATCACATCTCTCTGAGGTTCGTGAATGGGGAAAATAAGGTTTAGTATGTATTTTATTCATGACTAATACATTGGATTTTCTTTTGTGCCATAAGAGACACAAAACTGAAACAAACTCTCCACTATAGTGTCTTTTCACATTTCCAAATGAGACTGTCATTTCTAATGTATTCTTCTAGTCAGTTTGGCCTCTCATTTACACAGTAGTTTTTAAGTTTCTCTCAGAACATCGAATCACCTTCTTACTCAAGTTGATTAGATGAGTTTACATCCCACCTCACAGGAGAATGGAAAGTTAACAAATAATAATCCCATCAACTTCCTAACACCAAACCCTAAGCGAGCAATCCCTTACACTCTCCTTCCTGTTACACTAGGTCAGCTCACATCTAGCTGTCTTATCTAAACACTAGTGATTTATCATTGCCTCTGTTTGCCAGAATGTAGGCACTGATTTCTATTTATTAGCATTTAAACATGTTCAGATCTCTCCCACTTTAAAAACTGAGCAAAACACATTTGTAACATCACCAAAAAATCAAAACAAAACAACAAAACACTAAAGTATTTGATCTCACTATCCTTCTTTCTCTTAGCTTTTGCTTCATAATAAAATATCCCAAAATATTTAGTAGCGTAAAGGAGAAAATGTTTATTGTTTTCACAATTCTACTGGCTGCCTGGGTAGTTTTTCCTAGTATGAGATGGCTTGTCTATGACTGGATCATCTAGGATGGCCTCACATAAATGTTTGGTAATTTGCTGGCTGATAATCTCATGGTTGGGTGGCTCAGTTGAGATGACGCATGTCTATTCTCTCATCTTCCAGTAGGCTTAATGAGCATCTTCTTATGGTGGCCTTACAGTTCCAAAGAGCGTCAAGAGAAAGCAGACTCAATGTGCTGGTACTTCTCCAGCTTCTGCTTGTTTCATGTTTGCCATTGGCCAAAGGTAGTCCTATGTCAAGCTTGGGTTTAAGGGGTAAAAAATAACGCCTCTTGGCTAAAGTAAGTAAAATGCGCAGACCAAACCCAAATATATATCTGTTACTGTTAACTGCCATCGAGTTGGGCTCCAACTCATGGTGACTCCATGCACAAGCTTGGACCATTGTGATCCATAGGGTTTTCATTGGCTGATTTTCTAGAAGTAGATCTCCAGGCCTCTCTTCCTACTCTGTCTTAGCCTGGAAGGTCCCCTGAAATCTATTCATCATCATAGCAACATGCAAGCCTCCACTGACAGATAGGCTGTTGCTGCATCTGAAGTGTATTATTAGGAATAGGGGTGGAGAAATAACTTCCACTTCTTCATGGGAAGAGTTACAAAGCCACATAGCAAAGGGACATGGATACGGGGATGGGAGAATTGGGGTTTATTCTTATAATCTACCATAACGAGTAGTGTTCTCATGCTATATCTTTCCTCTAATTCATAGGCAAATTTAGCTGAAAAAGGTGTTTCTACTGTCTCCACATTTACATTTCCTATTACTCTGGCACTGCAATGAGGCTTTTTTTTTTTTAACCAGTGTTCCATTCAAAAGTCTGTCACCAAAGCCTCAATGAACAAATGGTTGTTAAATTCAGTTGAAAATCAGCCATCTGGGTCCTCTTCCCTAGTCACCTTTGAAGGCTTTTAGTCCATCGCCTATCCATGCTGTGCTGCTCTTCTCTAACATCTGCCCTAGGTCACAGTCTTCTCACTTCGTCAGACTAGCTCGTTACCATTTTTAGATCTTTACTTAAATGACATTTCCTCTTGGAAATCTTCCTAGACCCCATCAAAATTGGGTTAAGGTGCCATTCACACACGTACCCATAGAACTTGGTTCGTACACTGTTATGTCACTCATGAAATTTTAATGCAGTTGTCTGTATAATTATTTGCACCACCTAGTAGAATAACAGCTAAATCAAGAGAAATACCTTATTTATCCAATTTACTGTTGTATTCACAGGGCGTATCATATAATATAAGGAGCCCTGGAGGCATAGTGGTAAAAGCTATCAACTGCTAACCAAAAGGTCAGTGGTTCGAAACCACCAGCAGCTCTGTGAGAGAAAGGCGTGGCAGTCTACTTCTGTAGAGATTTATAGCCTTGGAAACCCTATGGAGTTGCTTTGAGTTGGAATTGACTTGATGGCAGTGGGTTTCTTTTTCTTTTGGTGGTCATATAATATATGCTCAGTGAATGAAAGAAAGAATAATGAAAAATGCCTGGTATAGTTACCAAGGGGCTGCTGCCTAACTTCTCAAGGAATCTTTAATGATACCTATGTCCCTTGAGTTCTTCATAAGTAAAAGACTTTGTCTCTTATCCCTGACTCTTAAGCTCTGGAAGCCTGGTCTTCAGAACACTTACAGTAACATAATCTTTAACTAGAGAATTGGAAAGCTGGGCTGAATGAAAACATATTTTGCATACATACCCAACCAAATATAATTAAAAGGAAAGAAACCAACACAGTCCTTCTTTTACTTACTCAGCGTGTTAAGTAGTTTAAGAATATTGTGATATTAGATTTCTTTTCCTGAAAATTTGACTAGTAAAGGGGAGGATTTACAAAATTGAGGACGATTGCACACTGTTGCTTGATTGAATCCATTGTCCTATAGGAAAGAAAGAAAGGGAGGGGAGGAGGGAAGCCCGTATATCACTACTTTGACTAGAGCAGGGCAATCCATTAGGAATATGCCTTATAAACTATTCATGAATACTAGCACTATCTAGAGAGCTTGATTTCTGTCCTCTCCAAAAGATATTTGATAAAAGGTGCTGTACTATTTCACGGTTATACAGAGGATCAGAATGTGATACTGGTATTTGCACAAATATGATTTAAACAGGCATGAATCATTTTACACCGGAAAGCACTCTCAAGAGAGATATATGACAAACCAAGAGTCAAATCTCTCAAGAGGCTAGACAAATGGTAGAGAATTACACCTAAAATCGAGCCACAGGGCAGCCACTACAGAACATTAGTTCCAAGACCTGTAAATACTTATTGATCAACATTTTTACAACTTAAGATAGCATCTGTGTGGTAGAACAAGTAATGCCAGTTACATGCTTTAAGAAAGACTGCTTTGGTTTTCTGAATCAAATAAAATCACTATTAACAGCTAGAAATAGAATTGCCAAGTGTGCACATACTGCCTACATCATGCAGCCTAATCACAATCATAATTCAGGAAGTCCAGTTAAACACAGTCAATGCTTTGAAAGATGCAAATGAATTAATTGTCTCAAAAATGTTGGCTAAAGTCCAGCCACCAAAAGACAATAGTCTCTTTCTTTAAAAAAAAAAAAAAAAATAATTAGCCACGAGTCCCAGATTTGTAGTTATACTAGATAGAATTGTCAGTGGAAAAAATAAAATTGCTAAAATGCACATGGATTCTCTTATGAATATTTTTCAAACATTTTTCTTATTACTTCTTACTGGAGACCCTATTCTGATCCCTATTGAGGCATCCTCCTTGGTGGATCTGCCTCTCAATAAACTCATTCCTGTAATCAGAATCTACCCTTCCCCATCCTTGTCTTAACTTCTCATTTCTTCCTAGCTCAATATTAAACTTGATAATGAAAATATAATCTCCTTTTAGAGGAACCTTAGATATTGTCAAATCTATATACTACATTTTGCAGTAGAAGAGAGGCCTAGAAAATTTATTTCGTCCAATGCTACAGAGTTGAGATTAACTCAAGGCCTTGCTAAAGTTTTAATTTGAAAAAAAGAAAAAAAACTCATTGCCGTGGAGTCAATTCTGACTCATAGTAACCCTATAGGGCAGAGTAGAGCTGTCCCACAGGGGTTCCAAGGTTGTAATCTTTAGGGAAGCAGACTGACACCTCTTTCTTCTGGGGAATGGCTGGTGATTTTGAACTGTTGACATTTCAATTAGCAGCTGAGCATTTTCACCGCTGTGCCACCAGGGCTCCTTCAAGTTTTAATAGTGACTGCCAAAATATACTACCCATTTGGACCTTTGGGGTCTTTTTCTTTCACAGAGAGCCTCTATAGTCTAACACAATTTTCAGCAAAAAATAACATCCATCCTATAGTTCCAAGGCTTTGCGTACTGTAACTACTTGGCAGTTACATGAAGCCTATGAACCCATTCTCGGATAATGCTTATAAAAAAGATGTTTGATAGTAAATAAATTCAATTGTATTGAAACGCATTTATCAAAATATAAAAAAAAATAGTTATTTTTATTCTTTTAAGTAAACTAACAAGAAATAACATTTAAAATATTAACAAAATAAGGTACGAAGTCTCTTGCTTAGCTTGAACTAGAACATTATACTGTGGGGTCTCACATGTTCTGGACATACTATCAGGAGCTATCAGTCCCTGGAAAACGCCATCATGCTTGGTAAAGTAGAGGGTCAGTGAAAAAGAAGAAGACTGTCCAGACGGATTGACACAGTGGCTGCAACAATGGGCTCAAGCATAACAACGATGTGCGGATGGCACAGGACTGGGCAGTGTTTCCTTCTGTTGTACATGGGGTCACAAGGAGCCGGAACCGACAGGACGGCACCTAACAACAACAACAACACTGCACTGTGGACTAGCCTTTAACTCACCTCCTTCCACATATTAAGCAAAAAAAAAAAAAAAAAGGTTGAAGTTAGATAACACAGTGGGTAAATAATAACTGGGCACACAGAGTTGATTATTGTTGGCTAGCTGTAGCATGTGAGCCAGTGAAGGCGAGGAGACTGATTACGTGAGTAACTTCAAAGTAGGATGAGAATAAACTTTATTTTGAGGTAGCAGCAACAACTGCGATATGATAGGAGGATGGGTCAAAAAGTATTGCTACAAAATCATAGAAACATTTATCAAACAAAAATATCGAAATGTAAAGCTATTATTTCTCGAAGTATCCTCCATCTAGGTCTATACACTCCTGAAGGCTGTGTTTCCGTCTCTGGACGGCAGTGGGTTTAACCCTTTCCCCAAAGAATACTGTGCTCGTCCCATTTACACCGTGTCAAAACGGCAGTTTTGGCATCCTCAAAGGACTCAGATCGTGTTCCTTTTAAAGGTTCTTTGAATTTGGTGAACGAAAAGAAGTCTGAAGGGGCAGGGTTGTAGGGTGGATGGGGTAAGGTTTCCCAATGCAGTTCTTGCAGAACAGCTCTTGCTACCCTCAAAGAACGAGCCGGTGCGTTTTCACCATGGACAAAAACCCTCAGCGCAATTTTCCTGGCCTTTTTCTCACCAATGCAGTTTTCAGCTTTTCTTAAAACTTCTTCATAATAAGCCCCTGTGATCATCCTGTGTCCTTCAAGAAAATCTATCGAGATTACCCCTCTGGAATCCCAAAAAACAGTTGCCATAACCTTCTGAGTTGTCTCTCCTGTTGGTTCTTTTTGAGGTCTTCCTGATCTTCCTTAAAACGCTTGAGCCATCTGAAAACTGTTGTTTTATGTGGGACGGCATTCCCATAAACTTGTGACAGAGCTTCAATTATTTGGGAAGATGTCCACTTGAGTTCTGTTAAAAATTTGATATTAGCCCTGGCCTCAAAATAATTTTTTTTTTGAAGGCACCCTAAGGAGACAAAGACAAGGGTATCACCTAGAGAACGTGTCTGCAGCCATCCAGTGTTCACAGAGACATGTTTAAACATATTGTGTTTGGAATAAACCAGTGCATGTATGCACTGGAACCCTTGAAGCAGTACCATTTGACTTACCCTCATATAATGAGATTTGGGATTTCTTTTAGCAGCAAGTTCATAAGTACTTCTATTATTGCTGTGGTTTGTTGCTCACATTCATATAAATGGAAATAGTAAATTTCAGGTAGAATGTAGTGCAAATAATGATGTAATTCGTTTTCCATTCCGTATTCATAAAACCAAACCAAACCCATTGCATCGATTCCAACTCATAGCACCCTATAGGACAGGGTAGAACTGACCCTTAAGGATTCCCGGGAGTGGGCTGTTGGATTAGAACTGTCAGCCTTTTGGTTAGTAGACAATCTCTTAACCACTGTGCCACCTAGGCTTCTCCACATTCATAGTCTTCCTGAATTCTGATCTAACGCTACATACAAGTTACAGAGTAACAAAATCTGGAAACCAAATGTAGAAAGGAGAAAACTGCACAGTAAAAAGATACTTTTAAAGTAGAAGTTAACAAACTTTAAAGCTGGAGCTTTCATGAAGTTAAAGGATTATGCAGGCCTACAGGATGGGTAGTCCTTTGAATAACACCAAAGTGTCATTGTTATGCTATTTTGTGTTAACTTGAGGCAGTAGGAAATGAAAAGATGAGTTAGAATCAAAACTACATATTAAAATTTCAAAGAACATGATAACACATTTTTTATGTTTTGAACATTGTTCACTTATTTTTAAATTACCCCTTTCTAATTACATGTATATATGTCATTTTCTCACCTCATTCCCCTGCTAACTTTCTTGTCCTTCAGCCTGTTTACGAAAAATGTCTGAACCTTGCTGCCTGTCATTTACACAGCTTGCCATCCTAGTCACTGATTAAAATCACAGTAGCTAGCGGAGTGTTCCACTGCCACACACATCTATTCCCGTTGTCCCAGCCTGACTCAGGAACCCATTTCCTCTCACCTTAATAGTATCTCGAATTACTGTCCTGCTCTAGTTTCTCCCCTTTTCAATCTAGCCTATAAGCTGCTTACTAATCTTTCTAAAGTAAAATGTAGTTGTTAGCTGCCATGTAATCGGTCAACTCATGGCAACCCCATGTACAGTGGAATCAGACTATTGTTTTTCATAGGGATGTCACTGCATGATTTGTGGAAGTAGATTGCCAGGGCTTTCTTCCTAGACTGTCTTAGTCTGAAAGCACCACTTAAATCTATTTTTCAGCGTTACAGCAACACGCAGGCCTCCACTTCAGACAGGTAGTGCCTGCACAGGAGGGGCATTGGCCAGGAATGAATGATCCAGGGTCTCCTTCAAGCATTCTTGAAGGCAGCAATTCTGCCACTGAACCAACACTACCCAAAACAGAAATAAAATTATGTTATATTCTACTATGAAACAAAAACAAAGCTTTTCCATTTAGTAGTGAAGTTCTCCATGATATGGCCCCAGCCTATTGCTGCTAGTCTCTGTAAGGACCATGTAATTCCCCAAACTGATGTTTTCACCTACAATCACACAAAGAAAAATGGCAAGATGGTACAAAACTCCTTTTGCCTTTCAAGGTTTTCCTAAAAATAGCATTTAAATTTAATTAAATTGTAATTATTTAACTGAACTTAATATTTGACTTAAATAATTTTTTATCTAATAATAAAAATGACAAATGACTAATTTTCCTAAAAGCAACTGCCTTTTGAATGCTTTTTTCACCCCATTCATTGGAAAATCTTTTAAAAAACCAAGTAAAATGTAAGTAATTAAATTTTTTATTGTAATATCATGTAATTTGGCACAAACATTCTTAGTGTGATCAAAATCAAATAAAAATAGAGAAAATACAACTCGTACCCAAGAACATGATAATCTTCTCATTCTTAAGATTATGACAAATGTCATACGTATTTTAAAAAAATTAATTACCCTGAAAATAGTTTTATTGAAAAGGCCCAGAAGGAGACCTGGGCAATGTTAAATCCTTAAAAGGTGATTGAATTTTAGGTGAACTGCCATTAGACAGCCTAGTCAATCAACTCATCAAGAAAAATAATAGTTGAATAGGCTGCTATCAGGTGATCATTTTATGTCAGCCACCATTGGGTGGTTGTGACAGTTTCTGGCCTAAAAGACCTTTTTATTCTCTTTGAACATCTAAATCTGACTTTAACTTCCTGGTCAGGTGGCTTCTCCTCTATGCAGTTGTCCCTGATCCCACCAGCTGGAAGTAACGTTTTGTTTTTTCCCTTCTTCTATAGTTACTTTCGCTTTAGATAGATGAAGTTGTCAGATAAATCACTTTGGATCAGTGAAATGTTTTTGTATGAATATGTGAGTGTCTCTCATTTTGTGCATTAACAGATTTTAATCTTCTGTAAAACAAAAACAAAAACCAAACCCATTGCCATCAAGTGGATTCTGACTCATAGCAACCCTGTAATATATCGGATTTGAATCAAGCTGCAACACAATTATAAATCACTGACCATCTTCTACGAGGGGGAAGGGAGCCCCGGTGGTGCAAGGGTTAATTATTTGGCTGCTCACTGGTAGGGTGGCGGTCAAACCTACCAACTTCAAAGATTGCAGCCTTGGAAACCCATGGGGCAGTTCAACTCTGTCCTATACGGTCGCTAAGAGTGGGAATGGACTTGATGGCAATGGGATTTTTTAGTTTAGGTGAAGGGAAAGATGATGACATTCCGGATTCCATTTTGATGGCGTCGCTTGAATTCTTCATTTCAGTCCTATTCTGTGGCTGTTACGTATAGTGAATAGTATCAAACCCTAAAGGGCAAAGACTGTGACATCATTAGGATTGCTGCTGTAAATCGGATTGCCCATTTACCCTTAACAGACAGTTCAACTATATCGTTTTAGTTATAGTTCCTAATTCTGGCTCTAATTTTGCTGGCATTATCTAAATGCATATTTCTTACCCGTATGACAAATCTGATAGATAAATAACCTGTGGACAGCTAGACAGCGAGGTTAAATAATAATTAGTGCCTACTTTTTAGGTATCTTCCTTCTCTATACAATTCAATGTGTTATTGATTTGTTTCTGGAAGTAAAATCAATATAAATCACTGGTTTTCATTTATAAAAAAATATTGTGAATTTGCTTCAGTAGCTTTAGAAATATCTCTCTTCATGTGCACCAATACCAGAAGTATCTTTTTCTAAGATTTGAAATGAAGCTAATGTGGTGTTGCCATTTAAAGACTAAAGACCAGTCTTTCTGATCTAATAAATCCTCAATTTATTGACCTTTTAAACTATTTGAAGAATGAGCCCTGTTTGACGTGAAAGCCCACTCATTAGCCTGTTATTTCTATTTGCTTAGTGGCTTGCGTTTGTGAACTTTCTTGAAGTTTTATGTTAGGTGTATTTCTAAGACTTTAAATCTGCCTCTAGCCTTTAAACAAAGATCAGTTTTCAGAGAATTAAGGGTCCTTCAGTTTAAAATAACCATTTTTTTTCTATCGCCAAATATGATTGAAAGAAAGACAGCTGAGAAAAGGGCATTGATTAACTGATTGATTCCATCTCAGCAAACAGTGTAGCAAACACTAAAAATTTGGATAGCCCTTGAAAATGAAGATGTCAGATTAAATTACCTTTAAACTTCCTGTCAAATTTAACATTTTATCAGGACCTTTATGAGACAGAAATTATATCTGAGACTGTATCTGACAAATTTTTGAGATTCAAATAAAATGAATAATTTTATTCCACAGAAACTTTTCTACTCTCTTCTTCCTTGATTGTCTTTCTTTGACATTAGAATCAGCAGTCCAAATATCAGCATTTTTAACGTTAGTTGCTTTCCGTATGAATTTGGAAAGTCGTTTTTTTGATCAAATAATTTTTAATTGTTTCTTTTTTTTTCTCTGATGTTCACCGTGTACCACATTTTTGAAGTATTTTTTTCTTTTTTAGCTTTGGAAATTAATAAAGGCATGTCATTTTAAAATTATCAATTCTGCATTTAGCAGTCCTTGAACTTCAGCATCTGAATCTTGCTAATAACTGTGGATCCCAGTTATCATGCCTGAGAAGCATCCGAGAGGAAAAAGAAAAATTGGCTCCCAGTAGAGAAAACTGGCAAATCCATTGACAATATACTTTTACTTGGATCTCAACTAAAACAACAATAGTCAGCACTTAACGAATTGATATCACATTTTATGTCTTTCACTTGATGTTTTGTTGTTTTGCTGGTGCTTTTAGAGACGTCCCTTGTTGATAACGTATTTGTATTGCTACCAAGCCTAATTTGGCTTTCAGCAAAGCCCTTGAATTTTTTATAATAAAGTCATTTACAGAGGCCAGTAGATAAATTAGCACCACAAATGCAGCTAAATTGTATAATCACACCAATTGATTTTGTGTTAGCCTTCAAGATGTATAGACACTTGGTGGCATCTCTGTCAAAGGAAGGCAGAGAGAGCCAAAGCCCTTCCATTTCCAGAAAACAGGGGAAAGTGTATGAAGAGACCAGAGAAAAAGACAGCACTCACATAAAATTCCTACCTGTTCATCAGTGGTTAACAGAGTGATACCACTTTGCCCTGGCATTTAAACACATGTGAATACTAACACGCACACACACACACACACACACACTCATCCCATAAACACTGTTTTTTGAAAGAAACCCTTAACCATATAAGATCCAATTAGAAATAGCTGCCACAATTTACCCTGACTTGTTTGTCTTTGAATCACTAAGGTGAAAATTAAGTTGCATTTTAATTATTTAAGCAGACTTGTTTTTTTTTTCCTGTCTCCCCCAAAAGATATACTTTTCAGCATAAATAAAATATTATGGGATTAATGTGACCCTTGTAGAATTTCTCCAAATTAATCCAGAGCACATAGTGATTTCTTCAATTCTGTATCTTGATTCCAAACACTTGGGCAATTCTATACTATACACACTAAGTTTATAGTTATGGAAAGGTACGGCTTGCCATTGGAAGTGATCATATTTGAAATATCTTGAGAATAAAGGAAAAACAAATTCATGGTCCCTATGATGTAGAGAAAATCATACTATTAGTACATTTCATGCTGGCTTGCCTTTGGGACTGTTTGTACTAAACGATCCTAAAGTGCTTTTAAAGCTAGCTTCTAGAACACTTTCAAATCCTAGGATCACTTTTCCTCAAATGAAAATGAAACTATTTATGGAATAAAAATGTCATTTTTTTTCAGAAAAGAATATCACAGAAGATGAAGTAGATGGAAATGAGCTAAAAAATAAGATCAATGCTTAGCATTTAAATATATATATTTGTTATCAAATCCCTCTTAAAACTAAGGTAACTCTTTACTAGTCTAGAAATAGAAAATATAGTGGAAAGATCAAAAGCATGATGGTCACATCAACTTGGGTTCAGTGTTTAGCCTCAATATTTTCTTACTCTCTTACTTAACTTCAATATTCTCATTTTTTCTCCTCTGTAAGAACCTGACAAGAATATGCACCTTATATGATTATTGTGAGAATTACAGTTGCACATGTAAAATGCATAGCTTGACACAAATAAGCATTGTAAGTAGTGCCATTTTCTGTTACTGTATTAACTAAACAAAGCATATGTAGTTGACTCTGTGCTGTCTCCCTTACATCCCCTTCAGGATTGAAGAGCTTAGTCTTCCTACTACTCGAGGTGCTGCTGACCAACAACCTTAACTGTTAGCCTTCAGCTAAAGAAAGTCTCCTTGTCCAAAGTCAAGGCCCCTTCACAGAGACAGCCTCCATCCGGTAACTGGTTGATGAACAGTTTATAAAAACTTAGCCACTTGATTCCAGCTCCAGCAACACTAAAAGTCCTTCTCAGTTTTATTCCTGGCATCAGCTTCCGTGAGTCTTTTTTGTGACTGCAGTAACCCATCTTGCTGCGCTCTCATACCTGCTTACTTTCTCCTAACAGGTGTTAAGCCCAAGAGCACTCCCCTAAAAATCCTCCTGGAGTTGACTTCTGTCTCTGAGTATGCTTTCCATGGAACTGGAATCTACTATTGCTATAAAGTGTACTTTTTAAATATGTATCAGGTTTCTTTTGGTTAGATTTCCATGGTATTTTTTTATCATTTTATTTTTAATCTTTCTACGTTATTGTTTCAGAAGTGTCACTCTTGTGAGCAGTGTGTAATTTAATGTTTTTTATCCAGTATGACACTCTTTTTTTATCCATTAGTATATTTAATCCATTTATATTTAAAATAATTGCTGATATATTTGTCTTTAAATCTTTTTTACTATTTGTTTTTTATTTGAATCTACACTACATTTGTTTATGTGTGTTGGCCTGCCTTTTGAATTAAGTATTGTTTATTATTCATTTTTCCTTTTTATAAACTTGTTAATTAAACATTGTTTTCCTATTCTTATATTCTTGGTTTTTGATCAATATAAATTAGTCTTTCCCTATGTTCTGTACAACCTTAGGAGCTTAAAATACTGTAAATCTAGTCCTTTCTCTCTTGCTTTTATGAACTTATTCTTATATATTTTAGTTATATATATTTTTAAACCTCACAAAACATTATTATTCTTATTGTTTTTAAAGCCCATACTCATTTATACTTATCCACATATTCATTGTTTCATTTTTCATTTCTTTGTCATTTACATGCTTCCATCTGCGATCAATTTCTCCTTGATTGGCTATCTTAATTAATCTTATAAGTTTTGTACTTGTAAAAGTCTTTTGCAGCTTATTTTGAATGATATTTTTGTTGGGTATAGAATTAAAGATTGACAGTCATTTCCTCTTAGCTCTTTAAAGAAACCATTTCATTGTAGTTTGGCTTACTTCATTTATGTTTGGAATCCCTGGGTGGTACAGTTAACACACTTAGATCCTAACCTAAAGGCTGGAAGTCTGAGCCCACCCAGAGGCATCTTGGAAGAAAGGACTGGCAATCTGCTTCTCAAAAATCAATCACTGAAAACCTTATGGGGCACAGTTATATGCTGACATACATGGAGTCGACATAAGTCAGAATGGACTTGAAGGCAATTACTTTTCATTTATAGTTAAAAGTCAGTTACCACTGTTATTCCTGTTCTGTTGAAGATTGTCTGTATTTTACCCCCCCCCCCCCGGCTTCATTTATGATTTTTCCTTCATTATAATTTTCAGCAATTTTACTATCAAGTGCCTCAGTTTGGTCTTCTTCAAATTTATCTGATTGGGATTCATACTCTTTCACTTCTTTTTAAATATATACCTTACATTGGTTTTGAAAAAATTTCACAGATTACCACTTCAAGTATTTCTTCTACCCTACAAATTTTTCTTCTCCAATTGTGAATTCAGCAATATGTAAACTTGGTGTTTTCTTTAGGTCCCAATGTATCTTACAGTGTTTTCTATAATTTCTAGCTTTTGTTCTCTCTATGAAAACCTCCATATTGTTATATATTAATATATGAATCATATTTATATTAAAACACTTTTTTGTTAATTACAATGCCTAGGTCTCCTTTGAGCATCCTTTATAATGTATATGTATGTGTATATGAGTTTTCTGTTTTAGTCAATTCTTTTTGTTATGCTTGATTATTTCTCATTGAATGCTCTATTATAAGCTGTAGAGATAATCTGGAAACCCTGGTTGTGCAGTGGTTAAGTTCTACAGCTGCTAACCAGAAGTTCGGTGGTTCAAATCCACCAGATGCTCCTTGGAAACTCTATGGGGCAGTTCTACTCTGTCCTATAGGGGCACTATGAGTCAGACTCAGCTCTGTGGCAATGGGTTTGATTTTTTGTTTGGTTTAGAGATAGCTTAAGACTCCATGCATAGTATCTTCCTTCATAAAGATTTACTTTTGTCTTTAATGGGCAGTTAGTGCAGAGGTAAGTTACTTTAGCCCATTTAGGACTGAGCTAATTTGAAGCTCAGTATCCGTATTTGTGAAGACTATACCTGACTGCAATGAGTTTGATTTTGGTTTTTGATTATTCTGTATGTAGTCCACACTTTTCCTGAGTGTAGCCTTGAAGGCGGAACAAAACTGAAAACTTGGAGTGTTTACTCAGTCTCCTCCACATTGGTAGGTCTTTAACTAAACATTTTGTTTCTCTGGTCCCTTTAACTACTAAATTCTCTGCTCGGCTGCTTTGCTTGTCAGCCTATCAGATATAGCTTGATAATTACAAATGCCTGGAGGGGAAAGAGGCAGAGAATTCCAGGCTCATTTCCCTGAGTTCCCCTTCTTGCCAAGATCTTGACCCTTCAAGCCTTGGCTGTTTGGGTAGTTCTTCAATGTCTTCAAATAGATTGGTTTATTTGGTTTTGTTTTCATATTTTATTTAACTTTTCTAGGTGTTCTCAGCAAGAAGAATGGGGTATACAAGCTAATCTACTATAGACAGAAGTAGAAGTTTTAGAGACATTCATTTTCATTTCCCGGCACCTAGTAAAATGCCTCTTTTCCACAGTCATGAAATCTATGTCACAAAGAATATTGCTGAATATTAAAAGCAGAGGAAAAAAAAAAACATGCAAAGAAGTAAATTAAATACAATTTCGAGTTTTATTGTACTTGTCTACTTCTGGGTAACGAACCCTAAAATTCAGTGGATTAAGACAAATAATTTACTCTCTTAGGCATCTACAGGTATACTAAGGATTGGTTAATGTAGGCTGGGCTTGACTGGGTTGCTCTGCCTCAGTCTGCAGGTCTGGCAAGGTTTAATTTCTCACTAAGAATTGGGATCACATCTGAACCAAGGCTTAGGTCTTCCTCATTTGGTTTCATTCTAAAACTCAGGCTAAAAGGACAGCAAATGCTTGGAAGAAACTTCTCTCATGGAGATAGCAGTTACAAGAGTATAGATCCAACTGGGCAAACATTTCCAAGCTTCTTTGCCAAACCAAGTCAAATGCTCACGCCCAAAGTCATGGGTCAGAGAAGTATTTTTCTCCCATGGATGTGGGAAAGTGGAAAGAGTGAATATTTTTAATCATTAATCATAGCCATAGTTCTGATAGATACATGTTACCAAGAATATTTTTAGAATAAGAAAGAACTAGTTATTTTCAGAAATGTGTAAAACTTTTTCATACAGATGCCAGAAGGTCAAGAAGGTAAGCCCAACCGCACACACCTCTACTACATAACATCTGTTAATATCCCATTGTGGGTGTATAGTGGCAAAGTGAAAAAAATAAAATAAAAGCAGATACGTGAAATAGTTAAATAGTCAAGGACTTTATCTGTTCTCTTGCATAGGCACTAGGGAGTGTTTAAAACATGTTCAACAGGGCAGGAATATTATCAAGTTTACATTTTAGACCATCTGGAAAAATTAAGGAGAATAGATGGTAGGGGAAGGGGCCTGATGGGATGTGAACTTAGGAAGACAGACCCAATAAAATCATTCTTAACAGTCCAAACAACAAATTATGAACATCTGAATTTACACTCTGATAGTGGGATTATAGAGGATACAATAAATATGAGGGATGTTAAGGATTTGTTCATTGTCTTGACATGAATGCGGCAGAAAGGGAGAATTAGATTAATTCCCAGTTTTTGGTTTGGGTGGTAGCTTGGATAAGATTATGCATTAGGATAGAAAATAAGTTTCAAGGATGAGATTTTGTAAATTATTGGCCTCAAGATTAACAAAAATGCCTGGGCCAGATAGTAAATTTGGGAATATTTTGTAATTTGTTAGGATTTTTAGCAGACCGTGCTGTGGACAAAAAAGTTGAAGAAATACTAATGAATTAACTTTTTTCTTTACGAATGCTTATAAAAACACTGAAAGCCATGTTTAAACCAAAATTGTTAGGCTACTTATAAATTGATATGGTCTGTGAAATGCTTATATCCATTGGCCATGATGATTTGGGAGATGACTACATTAATAACGACAGTCACCTCATTTATTTTTGGGTACTGAAAGATAATGACACTAAGCTAGGCTTCATTAAAGGCAAACTCATTATGTTAAATTGACTTTTTTTTTCATCTGACTTCCTTCTTGTGCCTTTCTTCTCATCTATTCATTTTCCCAAGTCATCTGTACAATAAAAAAATTCATTAGAAATTATTTTTGTAAAAATAGAATCCACATATTAACATGTGCTTATGTGACAATTCAACTCACTGATTTGATCCACTAGGGATAAACAAATTGCGTATATAAGACACTTGAATTAATGTGCCCTTAAAAAAATAAAAAGATATAACCAAAATCTTTAGTTTTTGGAGAGAGGAGTCAGTTGGGAAACTGGAGAAGCATTTACTAATACATGGCACTTCCTGTGGCTGGAGACAGTTATAAATGGGATGGTGGCATTCATTTCTAACCATGAGGAAAGCCAGCCTTAGGAAAAAGCAGACTCACAGAGGACAGCAAAGAAAAGGATCGCAGCCCTAGTGACGTCATGAATATCTGCATAAAAATATATCTAAAATCAGTTCTATCTCTCTTTTTAGCTATGTGAGCCAATGAAATTCCTTTTGTTTTCTTGTTAAGAGACAGAGACATAGAAAGGAAGAAATAAAAATTCAGATGGACTGGCATAAATAAAGGCAGTGCAAACTAATTTGTGGTCACTTGTTGAAAATGCAAAATTATCAGGGAAGAAATATATCAGGAAGAAAACATCACTACCCCGACTTCATCTCATATGTTCTGTAACAAGTCATTCAGCTTACTTATTACAGCCAAGAAATTACCCCAGTTTGTCTTAAAGCTCCCTGTTATTTTTCCATAATAGATTAACCAAGCAGGCATGAGCACAGACCTCTGGGGTTTTTTGAGAGCTTTTCGGGGTCTACCTGGTCAAAACTATTTTTATAGTGACTTAGCTTCCCAGGGCTGCACTAACAAACCATCACAAATCAGATGACTTTAAAGAACAGACATTTATCTCTCACAGTTCTGGAGGCTAGAAGTTTGAATTTAGGGTGGCGGCAGGCCATCTCTCTGTTGGTTCTAGGGGAAGATCCTACTTGTCTCTTTCAACTTCTGGTAGCCTTAAACGTTTCTTGGTATCCTTTGGTTTACTGATGTGTCTTCCCCCTGTGTGTGTATGTGTGTGTGTGTATGTGTGTGTGTATATGTGTGTGTGTGTATGTGTGTGTGTGTGTGACTCCCTCTACTTTTTTGTTCTCCCCTTTTTTAAGACATCACTTGAAAAGGATTAGGGCTGGGGCCCACCTACTCTTGCATAACTTTATGACTCTGTTAACAAACAACATTTGCAAGAAAAACCCTGTTTTCCCAAACAAGATCACATGCACAGGTACAGGGGTTAAGACAACCACACAGAGTTATTTTTCATTACAATGTGCTATTAATGTTAACTAATGTTGCTGTTGTTAAGTGTCATCAGGTTGATTCCAACTCATAGCGGCCCTATGTACAACAGAACAAAACACTGCCCAATCCTGCACCATCCTCACAATTGTTGGTATGCTTCAGCCCACTGTTGCAGCCACTGTGTCACTCCGTCTAGTTGAGGGTCTTCTTTTTTTTCGCTGACCTTATTACAAATACTACCGGTTTCAAATATCAGCTGGGTCACCTATGATGGACAGATTTCATTGGAACTTCCAGACTAAGACAGGCTAGAAAGAAGGACTTGATAATTTACTTCTAAAAAAAATAGCCAGGAAAAAGCCTTGTGGCTGCAACCATGGGCTCAAACATAGCAATGACTGTGAGGATGGTGCAGGACTTAGCAGTGTTTCATTCTGTTGTATGTAGGTCGCTATGAACCAGAACCTACTAGATGGCATCTAACAACACAACAGCAATTAACGTTAACATGTAATAAGTTTATTATTGTTATTTAATATTGCTATATTAAATGTATTAATATTTAAATATGTTTTATAAAAATGTCTTAGTATCAATAGATAAAACCCATATAAACAAAAGTTTATTAGGATCCTCAATAATTTTTATGAATGTACAGGGATTCTGAGGTGAAAACTTCGGTAACTTCTGCATTACTAGCACTTACGTAGGAGTGGAGCCCTGGTGGCACAGTGGTTAAATGTTCAGCTGCTAATCAAAAGTTCGACAGTTTGAATCCACCACGCTTTCCTTGGAAACCCTGTCAGGCAGTTCTACTATGTCCTATAAAGTACTATGAGAAGGAATCAACTCAATAGAGACAGGTTTTTGTTGTTGTTTTGTTTTATGTAGTAGTAAAACTAGGAAAAAATGAGTTCCTAGCAGGGATGCACATACTTTTTTATTGTTGTTCAGTAGGTGCCTAGTATATTCACCAAAGTTCAAAATATTAAACTACTGTTATTAACTATATGGCTTAATTTCAGATATAATGTTATAAGCTGGAACACTAAGTCTGTGATTCTGAATATCCTTGAAAGAAAATTCCTCGAGTAGTTTTTATAGTCTCTCCAAGGATACTGTTGAACTTTCATTAGTTGAAAGCTTCCCATATTACCTACTAGGCTATTAACAATCTCAAAGTTGTCGAATAATGTGCTTCTTAATTGCTGCCTGTCTTTTAAATCACAACATCTTTAATCCTCTACCAAGCGAACAGACAATACCTTCCTGAGGCCATGAATAATATCCTTGAATTTTCTTCTTAAATTCAAGGGTGTTTTGTGGCCAATTTAAAGGAGTCACAAGAATTTTTAAATATGAGAGCTTCCTCTTGGAAATACTTGTCCTTCACATGCACAACTACTTCTGCAAATTACCGTGACAGTGTAGAGAGTTCCTCTGGATTATTGAAGACTGTTTGTCGGGTTATGTATCTCTGTATTTATAATCACTAGACTGTCACTTAATAGGGAGTTGGCTTAATTCATCTGTGAATAACACAAGTTAGGCTAAGAACTTAGTCTTCGGTGTCAGTTAGACCTTGGATCAAATTCCATATCTACCATTTCCTACTAGTGAACACTACGGAAATCCCTTAACTCTGAAACTTATTTTTCTCTACTGTAAAATGGAGATAACAGTAACTATTTAACAGATTTGTATAAAAATGAAATAAGATACCATAACAAAGTCAGTTATATTCAAGTAAGAAAAGTGATTATTACTATATTCAGATTTTTTTTCCTTTTCTCTCTCCTTCTCTGACTATTTCTCAGCTCACCAATATTTGTTGTGGTCAATGTCTCAGGAAAAGAAGGAGAAACTTCTGCTCCGCCTTATTAAAAATTAGTATTTATGACCCAATTGTTATCTTGGGTTGAGGTCAAAATATGAAAGCGGTGCACTTTGTTTTCTTTAAGTAAATAACCTCTTCCTACCTTCTAAACCTTGCTCTTAAACGTTGAATAGCTAAGGCAAACAGAAGAAACGATGAAGAGCTGAACAGAAGATTTCAAATGGTGGCCCAAGAAGACAAAATAAAATATTATAATAACATGGAAAGAGATCTGGAGTTAGAAAATCGAAAGGGAAGAACACACTTGACATTTTTCAAGCCAGAAAAAACTGAAGAAAAATTCAAGCCTCAAGTTCCAATATTAAAGAATTCTACAGAAAAAATATTAACCAACACAGGAAGCATCAAAGAAGATGGAAGGAATACACAGAGTCACTATACCAAAAAGAATCTGTCGACATTCAACCATTTCAGGAGGAAGCATATGATCAGGAAACTATGGTACTGAAGGAAGAGGTCCAAGCTGCACTGAAGGCATTGGCCAAAAACAAGTCTCCAGGAATTGAAGGAATACCAATTGAGATGTTTCAACAAATGGATGCAGAGCTGGAAGTGCTCACTCTTCTATGCCAAGATATTTGGAAGAGAGTTACCTGGTCAACTGACTGGAAGGTATCCATATTTATGCTTATTCCCAAGAAAGGTGATCCAACTGAATGCAGAAATTATTGAATATCATTAATATCACAGGCAAGTAAATTTTTCCTAAAGATCATTAAAAAGCGGTCGTAGCAGTACATCAACAGGGAACTGCCAGAAATTCAAGCAGAATTCAGAAGAGAATGTGGAACCGGGGATATCATTGCTCATGCCAGATGGTTCCTGGCTGAAAGCAGAGAATACCAGAAAGATGTTTACCTGTGTTTTATTGACTATGCAAAAGCATTCGACTATGTGGATCATAACAAATTATGAATAACATTGTGAAGAAAGGGAATTCCAGATGACTTAATTGTGCTCATGAGGAACCTGTACATAGATCAAGAGGCAGTTGTTCAAACATAACAAGGGGATGTTGTGTGGTTAAAAGTCAGGAAAGGTGTGAGTCAGGGTTGTATCCTTTCACCATATCTATTCAATGTGTATACTTAGCAAATAATCCGAGAAGCTGGGCTATATGAAGAAGAAAGGGGAATCAGAATTGGAGGAAGACTAATTAACTCAGCCTGCATTATGCAGCTGACACAACATTGCATGCTGAAAGTGAAGAGAACTTGAAGCACTTATTGATGAAGATCAAAGACTACAGCCTTCGATATGGATTACATGTCAACATAAAGAAAACAAAAATCCTCACAACTGGACCAATAAGCAACATCATGATAAACGGGGAAAAGATGAAAGTTGCCAAGGATTTCATTTTACTTGGATCCACAATCAACACCCATGGAAGCAACAGTCAACAATCAAAAAATGCATTACACTGGGCAAATCTGCTGCAAAAGACCGCTTTAAAGTGTTGAAAATTGTGGTGTTGGTGAAGAATATTGAATATACCATGGACTGCCAAAAGAATGAACAGATCTGTCTTGGAAGAAATACAGCCAGAATGATCCTTAGAAGCAAGAATGGAGAGACTATGTCTCACATACCTTAGATATATTACCAAGAGTGATCAGTCCCTGGAGAAGGACATCATGCTTGGTACAGTAGAGGGTCATCAAAAAAGAGGAAGATCTCCAATGAGAAGGATTGACACAGTGGCTACCATAATGGGCTTAAGCATAAAAACAATTTTGAGGATGGCATGGACCAGGCAGTGTTTCATTCCGTTGTACGTGGGGTCACTATGAGTCATAAATGGAATAAAGATTGAAATTGTCAAAGATTTAAGTGTACTTGGATCCACAATCAACACCCATGGAAGCACCAGATAAGAAATCAAACCAGGCATTGCATTAGGCAAATCTGCTGCAAAATACCTCTTTAAAGTGTTAAAAAGGAAAGATGTCACCTTGAAGACTAAGGTGCGCCTGACCCAAGCCATGGAATTTTCAATCGCCTCATACGCATGTGAAAGCTGGTCAGTGAATAAGAGAGACCGAAGAATTGATGCTTTTCAATTATAGTGTTGACAAAGGATACTGACTATACCATGGACTGCCAAAAGAACAAACAAATCTGTCTTAGAAGAAGTACAGTCAGAATGTTCTTTAGAAGCAAGGATGGTGAGACTTCATTTCATGTACTTTAAGCTTGTTATCAGGTGAGATCAGTCCCTAGAGAAGGACATCACATTTGGTAAAGTAGAGGGTCAGTGAAAAAGAGGAAGACCCCCAGCGAGATGGATTGACACAGTGGCTGCAGCAATAGGCTGAAGCATAACAATGATTGTGAGGATGATGCAGCACCGGGCAGTGTTTTTTCTGTTGTGTATAAGGTCACTATGAGTGGCAACCAACTGGACAGCACCTAACAACAACAACCTTCTTGGTTTCCATGATCAGTTCATTCTTTAACTACCCTGTCTATGGCTCCTGATTTCTTGATTCAGTTTCCCCATTACGATCCATCTTTGGATCCTGAAGACAAAAGTTTGTTTGGGCCACACATCCAACTAAACATGGAATACATTGGGCACTTTTGCTGAAAATGTTAGATAGAAGGAATGATTTTGAACAGATGCATTGTAACATGACAGCTGCTTGTTATTCTCCCTTAAAACACTATTATGTATTTGGTCTTGTAAGCATTTGAGAACATTCTGTGGAATAGAATTCTCTGATTTTATCTTTCTGGGTCCTAGATCAAACTTAGCTTTTGGACTACAGAGATTATGCCACTGGGACTACCAAAACTTAAATACAAAAAAAATCTCTCAAGTCTATTAATTCCTTAAAAGCAGAAGCTAGGCCTTAAACACTTCTGTAAACTTCAAGAAATTTTTGCTGGATAAAAAACAGAGGCTTGATATCTCCTTACAGAAAGTGCTCAATCTTAGGCTTTTCTGTCCATAGAAAAATGATTAAAGAATATGCAATAATATTAAATAAATAAAAATCAGTGTTGTCCATCATACCGTATCTTGATCATCTCTCCTAGGTAGTGTCCTGAGCAACAGATATTTAAGCACATATTATTTTAATCCAAATACAGTCACATGTAGAAGTACTGGCCCTTTTGTGGTAAATAGGTTCATATGCAAGATGATTTACTCTGTCATATGTGGATGCTAATGGACACTTGCATTAAAACTTCCAGGCTATATCCACTTGCTAAAAGAGATTTTTAATATCTTAAATGCTGGCACAGTTGTCAAGGGCTGGGCTGCTAACCATAGGTGGCAGTTCTATCCTATGAGCCACTCCTAGGGAGAAAGATAGTAGTAGATGGCAGTCTGCTTTTGTAAAGATTTCCAACCTTGGAAACCCTATGGAGCAGTTCTACTCTGTCCTATAGGCTCGCTATGAGTCAGAATTGTCTCGGTGACAGTGAAGGTTTTTTTTTGGTTTTCAACTGAAAAGAACAAGCTACTCAAAACTTCCAGATAGCTTTTAAAAAAGAGGGAACAAATTATAGAGGGACGGGGATTTTAAAGCCTTTCAAACACAGGATTCCCATGTGTCTGTCAGTTTGTTGTACCATGGTGGCTTGAATGTTGTTGTGATACTAGAAGCTATGCCATCATTATTTCAAATACCAGCAGGGTCGCCCATGGTGGGCAGGTTTCAGGGGAGTTTCCAGACTAAGATAGATTAGGAAGGATGTGGTGGTCTACTTCTGAAAAAAACTGGCCAGTTTAAAAACCTTAGGAATAGCAGTGGAATATTGTCTGATATAGTGCTGGAAGATGATCCCCTCAGGCTGGAAGTTACTCAAAAAACGACTGGGGAAGGGCTGTCTCTTCAATGTAGAGTCAACCTTAAAGAAGTGGTTGAAGTCAAGCTTTCAGGACCTTCATTTGTTGATGTGGTATGACATAAAATGAGAAGAAAGAGCTGCAAACATCCATTAATAACAGGAACATGGAATGTATAAAGCATGAATCTAGGAAAATGCGAAGTCATCAAAAATGAAATGGAACACATAAACATTGATATCCCAGGCATTAATGAGCTGAAATGGACTGGTACTGGCCATTTTGAATCAGACAATCATGTGGTCTACCATGCCAGGATTGGCAAATTGAAGAGGAATGGCGTCACAATTCTCATCAAAAAGAACATTTCAAGATCTATGATGAAGTACAACACTGTTAGTGATAGGATAATATCCATACCCCTGCAAGGAAGACCAGTTAATACCACTATTATTCAAATTTACGAACCAACCACTAATGGCAAAGAGGAGGAAACTGAAGATTTTTACCAACTTTTACAGTCTGAAATTGATCAAACCTGAAATCAAGATACATTGATAATTACTGGTGATTGGAATGTGAAAGTTGGAAACAAAGAAGGATTTGTGGTCAAAAATATGACATTGGTGATAGAAACTACGTTGGAGATCACATGATAGAATTTTGCAAGACCAACGACTTCTTCACTGAAAATACCTTTTTTCAACAACAGAACCTGTGACCATACACACGGACCTCACTGAATGAAAAACACAGAAATTAAATCGAATACCTCTGTGGAAAGAGATGATGGAAAAGGTCAATATCATCAGTCAGAACAAGGCCAGGGGCTGACTTTTGAACAGACCATTAATTGCTTGTATGCAGGTACAAGTTGAAGCTGAAGAAAACATTAGAATAAGTCCATGAAAAGCTAAATATGACCTTCAGTATATCCCACCTAAATTTGGAGACTATCTCAAGAATAGAGGTGACACATTGAACACCAGTGACTAAAGACTAAACAAGCTGTGAGATGACATCAAGGGCATCATACATGAAGAAAGCAGAAGTTCAATAAAAAGACAGGAAAGAAAGAAAAAACCAAAAAGGAAATCAAAAGACTTTGAAACTTGCTCTTGAAAGTAGAGTAGCTAAAGTGAATGGAAGAAATGATGAAGTAAAGAGCTGAACAGAAGATTTCAAAGGGAAGCTCAAGAAGACAAAGGAAATATTATAATGAAATGTGCAAAGATCTGGAGTCAGAAAACCAAAAGAAAAAAACATGCTAGGCAATCCTCAAGCTGAAAGAATTGAAGAAAAAATTCAAGCCTGTTTGCTGCAATTTTGAATGATTCTAAGGCAAAATATAGAACAATGCAGGAAATATCAAAAGAAGATGGAAGGAATATACAGAGTAACTACCAAAAAGAATCGGTCGACGTTCTACCATTTCAGGAGGTAGCTTATGATCAAGGACCTATGGTATTGAAGGAGGAAATCCAAGCTACACTGAAGGTGTTGACAAAAACAAGCCCCCAGGAATTGAAGGAATACCAGTTGAGATGTTTCAATAAACAAATGCATTGCTGGAGGGTGCTCACTCTTCTATGCCAAGAAATTTGGAAGACAGCTACATGGCTAACCAACAGGAAGAGATCAATATTTGTGCCCATTCCAAAGCAAGGTATCCAACAGAATATGAAAATTACCTAACAATATCATTACTATTACACGCAAGTAAATTTTTCTTGCAGATAATTCAAAAACTGTTGCAGCAGTACATCAACTGGGATTTCCAGAAATTCAAGCTGAATTCAGAAGAGTAAGTAGAATGAGAGATATCATTGCTTATGTCAGATGGATCTTGGCTGAAAGCAGAGAATACCAGAAAGATGTATACGTGTGTTTTATTGACTATGCAAAGGCATTTGACTGTGTGGAACATGACAAATTATGGGTAACATTGGAAGAAGGGGAATTCCAGAGCACTTAATTGTGCTCTTGCAGAACCTGTACATAGACAAAGAGGCAGTTATTGAACAGAAAAGGGGATACTGCATGGTTTAAAATCAGGAAAGGTGTGCACCAGGGTTGTATCCTTTCATCATACTTATTCAATCTGTATTCTGAGAAAAAAATCAGAGAAGCAGGACTATATGAAGAAAACATGGCATCCAGATTGGAGGAAGTTTCATTAACAACCTGTGATATGCAGATAACACAACCTTGCTTGCTGAAAGTGAAGAGGACTTGAAGCACTTACTGATAAAGATCAAAGACTACAAGCTTCTGTATGGGTTACACCTCAACATAAAGAAACAAAAATCATCACAACTAGACCAATAAGCAACATCATGATAAACGGAATAAAGATGGAAGTTGTCAAGGATTTCATTTTACTTGGATCCACAATCAACGCCCATGGATGCAGCAATCAAGAAATCAAAGGACATCTTGCGTTGGGCAAATATGCCAAAGACCCTCTCAAAGTGTTAGAATGCAAAGCTGTCACTTTGAGGACTAGAATGAGCCTGACCCAAACCATGGTATTTTCAATCACCTCATATGCATGTGAAAGTTGGACAATGAGTAAGGAAGATCAAAGAATTGATGCCGTTGAATTTATAGTGTTGGTGAAAAATATTGAATACACTACAGACTTCCAGAAGAACGAACAAATCTGTCTTAGAAGAAGTACAGCCAGAGTGCTCCTTGAAATCTCTTGCTTTTTACCTTGTGCTTAAAAGATGGTTGCTATATCAATGCGTATCAGAAATAATTACCAGGAAGAAAGAAAGGAAAGAAAATGAAGTGGGTAAGAATGATTCCAGCCAAGTCTGTTTCTTTTTCTTTTTTTAGGATATCAACAAATCTGTCTTGGAAGAAGTACAGCCAGAATGCTCTTTAGAAGCAAGGATGGCAAGACTTCATCTCACATACTTTGGACATGTTATCAGGAGGGATCAGTCCCTGGAGAAGGACATCATGTTTCATAAAGCAGAGGGTCAGCAAAAAAGAAGAAGACCCTCAACGAGATGGATCAACACAGGGGCTGCAACAATGGGCTGAAGCGTAACTACGGTTGTAAGGATGGTTCAGGACAGGGCAGTGTTTCATTCTGTTGTACATAGGGTTGCTATGAGTTGGAATTGATTGACGGCATATAACTACAACAGTATAGTTGCAGAGATTGTTTCTAGGCATACAAGTCTTTCTTAAAGGCAACTAAATAATACTGTACAGGCAGCCCTCTTACAGCATGGAGAAGGGAAGTATTCATAAAGCTGGGTAGCTTGAGGGAAATTAAGGGTATTCTACAAACATTAAGATGACTTAAGTCTCTTCAACTTAGCTAAGAGTGCTGATTGGCAAGAGATGAAGTTGTAAAGATTGCTTGAGACCAGATCATGAATTTACCAGTGGGCAATGGGTGGCCCTTATCAGTTTTCAAAAATGTTTGTAGCGAACAGATTCTAAGGTGGCTCCTCATGATCTCTACCTTCTTGTTTCCACACAGTAATGTGATCTCCTCTCTTTAAGTGTGGGTGAGACCCATGACTTGCTTCTAATCAATAGAATATGACAGAAATGACACGATGTGCTTGATTTTGTTTACACGATATGTTCATAAGAATGTAACGTCAAAGTTCCAGCAAGATGGCGCTCTAGGCAGAAGCACCACACCGTCCCTCCACAGCAAAGATCCAAGAAACTAAGCCAAACAGAGAATGCAACAATCCTGAAACCCTACAAAATCAAATGAAGAGATAAAGAACTCAGCTGAGCACCAAATGGAGTGAGAATACTGACAGAGAAGGGAGAGCGAAGAGAGATTCATGCAGAGGTCCCCTACCAGCTAACGCAGTGCGAATCCACCATCTTGGATTCCTATTGGAGACCAGCAAATGAGGGTATGAGAAAGCAGCCTCACAGAGCGTCCAGTGGGAGACAAAACAGCCAGGATGAAACAAACAAATCTACAATCAATAAATGAGAGAAATAACTACTGAATGCCCTGAAGACAGCAGACAATATCAAAACATTTAAAAAACAGGACAGGATGGTTCCAGTAGGTGTCCAAATTAAAACACCCGATGACTCTCCTGTGGAAGAAAATGCACTAGAAGTACCTCATAGGGAATTCAAATCTCTAATACTCAGAATTTTCCAAGAACTGAGGCAAAAAGATGACAAACATGAGAAAAAAATAGACAAATTGATGCAAAATACAGAGAAAAAATTGGAAGAATTCAGGAAGATGATGCAGGAACAAAATGCTAAAATAAATTCACAACTAGAAATTATACAAAAACTACAATTAGAAATCCAAAAGATAAACAACAAGATTTCAGAAATGGATGCGGTCATAGAAGGGCTGAGAAGCAGATTTGAAACAGTGGAAGACAGGATCAGTGGAACTGAGGACAAACACTTGGATACAACTCTGTTTCAGGAAAACTCAGAAAAAAGAACAAAGAAAAATAAAGAGACTCTGAGAGTTATGTGGGACACAATTATAAGCAAAAATTTATGAGTGATTGGTATTCCAGAACAGGGGGAGAAAACAGAAAACACAGAGAGGATCATTGAGGAACTGCTGACAGAAAACTTCCCCAATATCATGAAAGATGAAAAGCTGGCCATCCAAGAAGCTCAACGAACCCCATATAGAAGAGACCCCAAAAGAAAATCATCAAGGCATATCATATTCACACTCTCCAAAACCTAAGACAAACAAAGAATCCTGAGAGCAGCTCATGAAAAACAAGAAGTCACATACAGAGGAGAAACAATAAGACTAAGCTCAGATTATTTGGCAGAAACCATGCAGGCAAGAAGGCAATGGGATGACATATATAAAATCTTGAAAGAAAAAAATTGTCAGCCAAAAATAAAATATCCTGCAAAACTCTCGTTCAAATTTGATGGTGAAATTAGGTCATTTCCAGATAAACAGAAACCAAGGGAATATGTAAAAGTCGAACCAAACTTACAAGAATTATTAAAGGGAGTTCTTCAATCTGAGGACAAACAGCTTCAGCTCACAGGCAGAACCTAGGACGCAGGATCGTACAAGCCAGATACCAATCTAGGAAATGAACTCTCGAGGATTATCCAAAACCAAAAGAAATACAACAGGGAATCAGAGCAGTCAATCGATGGATGACAACAACATCAATACAATGAAAGAGGGAATAAATGGCATAGGTATAGAACCTTCAAATGGAGAGGAAGGCAAGGCGATACCAAGTAATGGTAGACTGCTTCAAACTTAGAAAGATAAGGGTAAAATTCATGGTAACCAAAAAGAAAGTTAACAAACCAACTCATAAAAATAAAGATGAAAAACATAAAGTCTCAGCAAAAACAAAACCTACAAAAACAAAAGAAATGAAAAAAAATTCCACAAACAAAAGTAACTCAGCACAAGAGAGTAAGAATAACAAAGAAAACGTCAGCACCACAAAAAAAAGCACTACAAAATGACAGCAACAAACTCACATCTATCAATAATTACACTGAATGTAAATGGACCCAATGCACCCATAAAGAGACGGAGAGTCACAGAATGGATAAGAAAACAGGATCCATCAATATGCTGTCTAAAAGAGACACACCTTAGAAACAAAGATGAGAATTTATTAAAAGTCAAAGGTTGGAAAAAAATATATCAAGCTAACAACTACCAAAAAAGAGCAGGAGTTGCAATTCTAATCACAGATAAAATAGACTTTAAAACAAAATCTACCATAAAAGACAAAGAAGGACACTATATAATGATTAAGGGGATGATCCATCATGAAGACATAACCATAATAAACCTCTACACACCCAATGACAGGGCTCCAAAATACATAAAACAAACTCTAACAACACTGAAAAGAGAAATTGACATTTCTACAATAATAGTAGGAGACTTCAACACACCACTCTCAGTAAAGGACAGAACAACTAAGAAGAAACTCAGCAAAGATGAAGTAGACCTAAAGGGCAGAATCAGCCAACTTGACCTCATAGACATATATAGAACACTCCATCCACCCGCTGCAAAGTACACATTCTTTTCCAGTGCACATGGAACGTTCTCCAGAATAGACTACATCTTAGGCCACAGAGCAATCCTCAACAAGATCCAGAACGTTGAGATAATTCAAAGTATCTTCTCTGACCACAATGCCATCAAGGTAGAAATTAACACTAGAAAGAGCAAGGAAAAAAAATCAACTACATGGAAACTGAATAATACCCTGCTTACACATCAGTGGGTAATAGAAGAAATCAGAGATGGAATTAAAAAATTCCTAGAATCAAATGAGAATGAAAACACATCATACCAAAACCTTTGGGACACAGCAAAGGCAGTCCTCAGAGGACAATTTATAGCAATAGATGCACATATCAAAAAAGAAGAAAGGGATAAAATCAAAACATTAACTACAGAACTCAAACAAATAGAAAGAGAACAGCAAAAAAAGCCCACAACCGCCAGAAGAAAGGAAATAGTAAAGATCCCAGCAGAAATCCATGAAATAGAGAACAGAAAAACAATAGAAAGAATCAACAAAACCAAAAGTTGGTTCTTTGAAAGAATCAACCAAATCGACAAACCACTGGCCAGACTGACAAAAGAAAAACAGGAGAGGACACAAATAACCCAAATAAGAAATGAAATGGGGGACATTACAACAGAACCAAATGAAATAAAAAGGATTATAACAGAATATTATGAAAAACTATACTCCAAAAATTTTGAAAATCCAGAGGAAATGGATAAATTTCTAGAAACACACGGCCTACCCAAACTACAACACAGTGATATTGAAAATCTAAACAGACCCATAACAGGACAAGAGATTGAAAAGGTGATAAAAAAAACTCCCAACCAAAAAAAACCCTGGCCCAGATGGCTTCACTGGAGAATTCTAGAAAACATTTACAGAAGAGCTTGTACCAGTGCTACTCAAGCTATTTCAGAGCATAGAAGAGGAAGCAACACTTCCAAATTCATTCTATGAAGCCAGCATAATGCTGATACCAAAAACCAGGCAAAGACGTCACAAAAAAAGAAAATTACAAGCCAATATCTCTTATGAATATAGATGCAAAAATTGTCAACAAAATTCTAGCCAATAGAATTCAGCATCATATCAAAAAAATAATACACCACGACCAAGTAGGATTCATACCAGGTATGCAAGGATGGTTCAACATTAGAAAAACAATCAACGTAATCCACCACATAAATAAAAGGAAAGAAAAGAATCACATGATCATCTCAATTGACACAGAAAAGGCATTTGACCAAGTCCAACACCCATTCCTGATAAAAACTCTCAATAAAATTGGTATAGAAGGGAAATTTCTCAACATAATAAAGGGAATCTAAGCAAAACCAACAGCCAACATCATTCTTAATGGAGAGAGGCTAAAAACATTCTCCCTGAGAACAGGAACAAGACAAGGATGCCCTTTAACTCCACTCCTATTTAACATTGTGCTGGAAGTCCTAGCTAGAGCAATAAGGCAAGAAAAAGAAATAAAAGGCATCCAAATTGGTAATGAAGAAGTTAAACTGTCCCTGTTTGCAGATGATATGATACTATACAGAGAAAACCCTAAGGACTCCATGAGAAATCTACTTTAACTAATAGAAAGATTCAGCAGAGTAGCAGGATACAAGATAAACATTCAAAAATCAGTCTGATTCCTATACTCCAGTAAGGAGAACGATGAAAAGGAAATGAGGAAATCAATACCATTTTCAGTAGCCCCTAAAAAGATAAAATAATTAGGAATAAATCTGACCAGTGATGTAAAAGAACTATACAAAGAAAATGTTAAAACACTACTACATGAAACCCAAAAGGATCTACATAAATGGAAAAACATACCATGCTCATGGATAGGCAGACTCAACATTGTGAAAATGGCAATTTTACCTAAAGCAATTTACAAATACAATGCAATCCCGATCCAAATACCAGCAACATTCTTCAAAGAGATGGAAAAACTAATCATTAACTTTATATGGAATGGGAAGAAGCCCCAAATAAGTAAAGCACTACTGAAGAAGAAGAATAAAGTTGGAGGACTCACACTACCTGACTTCATAACCTACTATACAGCTACAGTAGTCACAACAGCCTGGTACTGGTACAACGACAGATACATTGACCAACAGAACAGAATTGAGAACCCAGATGTAAATCCATCCACCTACGGTCACCTGATCTTCGACAAGGGCCCAAAGTCCATCAAATGGGGAAAAGACAGTCTTTTTAACAGATGGTGCTGGCAAAACTGGATATCCACCTGCAAAAAAATGAAACAGGACCCATACCTACACTGTATACAAAAACTACTTCAAAATGGATCAAAGACCTGAATATAAAGCCTAAAACTATAAAGTTCATAGAAGAAAAAATAGGACCAACACTTCAGGCCTTAATACATAGCATTAACAGGATACAAACCATAACTATCAATGCACAAAACCCGATAGATAAGATCAATTACTGGGATCTTCTAAAAATCAAACACCTATGCTCTTCAAAAGACTTCACCAAAACAGTAAAAAGAGAACCTATAGACTGGGAAAACATTTTTGGACAGTACAAGTCAGACAAAGGTCTAATCTCCATAATCTACAAGAAAATCCAACACCTCTGCAACAAAAAGACAAATAATCCTATCAAAAAATGGGCAAAGGAAATGAACAGACACTTCACCAAAAAAGACTTTCAAATGGCCAACAGACACATGAAGAAATGCTCGCGATCACTAGCCATTCGAGAAATGCAAATTAAAACTACAATGAGATACCATCTCACCCCGGCATACTGGCACGAATCAAAAACACTGGAAATAACAAATGTTGGAGTGGCTGCGGGGAGATCGGAACACTTATGCACTGCTGGTGGGAATGCAAAATGATACAAGCATTTTGGAAAATGATATGGTGCTTCCTCAGAAAGCTAGAAATAGACATACCATGCGATCCCGCAATCCCACTCCTAGGAATATATCCTAGCGAAATAAGAGTCGTCACTCGAATAGACATATACACACCTACGTTCATGGCAGCATTGTTCACAATAGCAAAACGATGGAAACAGCGTAGATGCCCATCAATAGATGAATGGATAAACAAACTATGGTACATACACACAATGGAGTACTATGCAATGAGAAAGAACAACAATGAATCTGTGAAGCATCTCATAATATGAATGAAACTGGAGGACATTATGCTGAGTGAAATAAGTCAATCACAAAAGGACAAATATTGTATGAGACCTCTATTGTAAAAACCCATGAAAAAGTTCACACGCAAAATGGAACAATCTTTGTTGGTTACCAGGGATGGGAGGGGTGGGGGGGGGGTAAATACTAAATAGGCAATAGATAAGTGGTATCTTTGTTGAAGGCTGAGACAGTACACAGTACAAGGGAAACTAGCACAACCTGTACAAGGAAAGGTTATGGAAGCCCCTTAGACCCATCCAAACTCCCTGAGGGACTGAATTGCTGGGCGGAGGGATCTGGGGACTATGGTCTCAGGGAACATCTAGCTCAACTGGCATGACACAGCTTATAAAGGCAATGCTCTACATTCTACCTTGGTGAGTAGTGTCTGGGGTCTTAAAAGCCTCTGAGCGGCCATCTAAGATACTCCACTGGTCTCATCCCTTCGGGAGCAAGGGAGAATGAAGAGAACAAGATACAAGGAAAAGATTAGTCCAAAGGACTAATTGTCCACAGCTACCAAGGCCTCCACTGGACTGAGTCCAGTACAGCTAGATGGTGCCCAGCTACCATCACTGACTGCTCTGACCAGGATCACAACAGAGGGTCTGGACAGAGCTGGAGAAGGATGTAGAGCATAATTCTAACTCACAAAATAAAAGACCAGATTTACTGGCCTAAAGGAGGCTGGAGAAACCTCGAGAGTATGGCCCCCAGACACCCTTTTAGCTCAGTGGTGAAGTTACCTCCGAGGTTCACTGTTCAGCCTGGGAGTGGACAGCCCTGTAAAACCAAATGAGACTAACGAGGTACAGTAGTCCAGTGACAAGGGCCAGAAGGCAGAAGGGGACAAGGGAGCTGGTGATAGGGAACCCAAGGTTGAGTAAGGATATTGTTGATGTGTTGTGAGATTGTTAACCATTCTCATAGGGCAACATTTGTAGTAACTGTTAAATGAGAAACTATTTTGTTCTGTAAGCCTTCATCTTAAGTGAGAATAACAGCACAATTGGAAGAGCGTAGTCAATGTCACTGAACTGTGTCTGTAGAAATTTTTGAAACAGTGTATCTTTGGCTATGTGTATTTTCACCAAAAAAAAAAAAAAAAAGTTGAGAATTTAGAGGGTTAATATGTTGTGGGGTTGTTAACGAATGTCATAAAACAACATGTGTACTACTTTTCACGAGAAACTATTTGTTCTGTAAGCCTTCATCTGAAGTACAATAAAATATTAAAAAAAAAAAAAAAGAAGAATGTAACGTCTGTTTTTTGAGGGAACTTTCTCCCTTGCTTTTAAGAAGGTATGTTGTGAGCTGTTCTCTGGACAAGGCCACATAGCAAGGTACTGAGGGCTGCCACTATCCAATAGCCAGCAAGAAACTGAGGCTGTCAGTCCAATAGCCCACAAATAACTTTATGCTGCCAACAACCATGTGACCCTGGAAGCGGATACTTCCTGAGTGGAGCCTTTGGGTGAGAAAGCAGCCCTGATTAACAACCTTGATTGCAGTTTTACAATAGACACAGCTAAGTTGTGCCCTGATTCCTTACCCATGGGAATTGTGAGATAATAAAGTGTGTTGTCATAAGCCTCTGTGTTTGTGGTAGTTTGCTATTCAGTAATAACTGGAAACCCTGGTGGTGTACTGGTTAAGAGCTACATCTGCTATCCAAAAGGTCGGCAGTTTGAATCCAACAGGCGCTCCTTGGAAACTCTATGGGACAGTTCTTCTCTGTCCTATAGGGTCGCTATGAGTCAGACTCCACTCGACGGCAACAGGTTTTGGTTTTCGGAAAAGATATCTATAAAGAACCCTGGTAGCACAGTGGTTAAAGCAATCAACTGCTAACTGAAAGGTCGGCTGTTTGAAACCACCATTGGCTTCTCAGGAGAAAGATGTGGCAGTCTGCTTCTGTAGAGATTTATAGCCTTAGAAACCCTATGGGGTTGCAATGAGTCAGAATCTACTGGACAGCAGTGAGTAATAGATAACTGTACCATGGTATTGGCCTATTCAGATTTTTTAGAAACATACTTAGTAGCAGTAAGGAAGATATCCTTGTGTGTTGTATGCCTTCGAGTAAATTCCTATTCATAACAACCCTATAGGACAAAATAGAACTGCCCCCATAGGGTTTCCTAGGCTGAAATTGTTACAAAAGCAGATAGCCAGGTCTTTTTTCCCTGCAGAGCAGCTGGCAGGTTCAAATTGCCGAACTTTTAGCAGTCAAGCACTTAACCGTTGTGCCGTCGGGCTCTTTAAAGATACCCTAGTCTGTC
The DNA here is from genome assembly GCA_030035585.1 of Dugong dugon. Classification (NCBI taxonomy): domain Eukaryota; kingdom Metazoa; phylum Chordata; class Mammalia; order Sirenia; family Dugongidae; genus Dugong; species Dugong dugon. Next base: position 15,448,671 of record CM057465.1, read on the forward strand.
AGTTTGAACCTGTTAATTCACTTCTCATATCAAGTGTCTGTTCTTTAGCTTACATTTCAATATTGTCCAATTAATTCTATGTATTTTAAACCAACTAAAGCCATATAACACTTTAATAGTCATACAGCCCAGAAATACCATCATTAATCACTTAATGAGGAATCACATGCTTCTGAAACAATATTTCCATTGAATATCACTGACTTTTGAAATATATTAAACATATTGTCCTTTAATAATTATGCTCAGTATTACTATGCATTGTTATACTTGTTATTGTGTATATTTATGGGGAATACTGATAAGACATTCACGGCAAAACGCTCTTTGTTTTCACCTGAGCACTTCTTTTAAATCAATCTTTCTTTCTCAAGAAATGCCTTATTTCCGTTTAAATCTGTTCTGGGACGCTGGAAAAAAAAGCAAAAATCTTGTGATAGTGTATTATTGTGACCAGTATATGTTTGACAGCATGTAGCTTGCTTCGTCTGAGACAAAAGTTATTAGATTCTTGTAGTCAGTAATCAAAGTACAATTGCACTTTCCTTAGGAAAAACCTCCAGTAATAATAAAACTTGTTTTGAAATAAACAAATCGAAGAAAGAAATTCCCTATTAAAACATATTTTGGAAATGGATTCTAGGTAATAATGGTACTATTAAACTCTGAACTGTAGTCCTATTATCCAAGCTGATTAATATTTTCTTCTTAGGTTAAATTGCTTTTCTTTTTCCAGTTTAGGAAAATGGTATTCAAAAAAGACAACACAAGAGACAGATATATTTCCTATAACCACATTTCTTTCTTTCTTTGTGTGAAACCAATTTTAATGGTCTCCGTGACTGTCATTGCTGATCACTCACCTTCCACTTAGGAGGCTGAATTCGGAAGAGGCATTGTGGTTCTCTCTTTCATCTTTCCCGTTGCAAAGACTGTGTTCATATCTTTAGCAATGCAAAAATATGCTTTCCTAAAATAATGTTCAGTACTGAATAAACATGTTATAGGTCTTTATAATATGATTTCAGATAATTTATCCTTAAAATTATATACTAAGTTATGGTTCTGAATATTTTATCTTAATGAAAGGATTCTAACGATATTAGGCCATACATCTTTAGATAAGTTTCAAAGTTTAGAACTTTCCTCTTCTTTAATGAATGCGTAGTCTTGGAAATCTCACTTCTTGAACATCAGTTGTTGTCTGACCTTTCCTTTTCCCCAACTGTGGTTTCTCCTCCCTAAGTTACCCAGGTCTTCTTACTTCCCTTCCCCAGCCCTTCTCAAAATCTGCTATTAGGAAAGGGTCGAAATTGTCTTCCCTGTCTTGGAGAGAAGTTTTAAGCCGTATCTTAACTTCCCTACACTACTCTTTTATAGCTGTGGTAGTCTCCTGGGCAAACAGTTTGAGGCCATTTAAACAAAATTTTATCTATTAAAGAACAAATGACAACTCCCCAAAGCAAAACAGTTTTTTTCTCTTTCTTATGAAATATGATATATGAGCATTTAAGTTTCTTTCCACTTACTCTAATTTATCATTTGAGTAAGACTTATATTAGTAGATGATTTTTTTTTTTTTTTGGCGGAAGTAATTATTTCTATTTTTAGGAAATTCTCTAGAAATCCTTGGTCTCTTTATTAGTTCCACCACCTTTGAATGTATGATACTTTAGATACATAATTTCTCCCTAATCCAAACTCTTCTTCTATACACCTGGGAAATTAGCCTTATAAATTATCTCTAAACATATGGATATGTTAGCTACCCATATCATACTTGTAATGATAATGCTCACATAAAATGTAACAAGGATTTTTTTTCCCTTCATAGACAAGAATGATACTCTTCATATAAAGTTGAATCAAGCACAGACTTTCTTTTTTTCTTCCACCATTTAAAATTAAATACTGCATTCCGGTTCCCCCACCATCTTCCTCTCTTCAATTGAAGAATAAACTAAGTGTGAATGTGTATCGTTGGAAGATTCCATTTATAAAACTCTAATTTTCTTTACAGAGATGTAGTGTAGTCAGAAATTTTCTTCCAATACACTTAGTAAATTGAAATAGCAATTGCTTTTCCTTCATGTTATGCCTGAAGTTCAACATAAAGATATACGTAATTCACTCCTAGCAGAAGCTAAATTCCAGAACTATAAGAATAAGATGAGCAAACCTCAAATTTCTAACTTGTAGTGAACAGGAAGATTGCTTTGGAAGAAAATATAGTAAGGAGAAATGAAATTCAAGCAGGTATGTCACAGAAAATACAAATGCTGGCTAAGTTTTGATGAATTGCTTTGAATTGCTTTTCCCTCTATAGAGTTTTTATCCTTTTTTCCCCCACAAATGAGGCTGTAGTTTTAATTTTTTAATTTTCTTTGAAATGAAACTTTCTTTTTCATCTTTTCCCCCTCTTCATCTCCTTCAAAATAACTTCACCATGTCTGTTCTTTATACCTGTTAAATCCTAGCTCCTCTCTAAATTCATTTCACTCTTCTTATACAGACAGGTGCATATAAACCTGTCTTGGAAGACGTACAGTCAGAACACACTTTAGAAGTCAGGATGGCAAGATTTCATCCCACGTACTTTGGATGTGTTATCCGGAGGGACCGGTCCCTGGAGTAGGACATCATGCTTGGGAAAGTAGAGTCGGTGAAAAAGAGGACTACTCTTAAAGAGATGGATTGACACAGTGGCTGCAACAATGAGCTCAAACATAGCAATGATTGTGAGGATGGCGCAGGATTGGGCAGTGTTTCATTCTGTTGTATGTAGGGTCACTGGTTGGAACTGACTTACAGCACCTAACAACAACAACATAGGGAAAACCAAGTTATTTTCTTATAGATGGTAGATAGGCATGGTATAACCTGTTATCTGTCTCCTGATAACTATTTTCCCTTTTTTCCACAATTTCTAGCTGGACAGTTAATTGCCTAGAATAAAGGCTACTTTCTCCAACCTTATTTACAAGTAGGGTAAAGATCGATATAAATACTTGCATTATATTTATAATTCCTAGAGTCTTCTGCAAAAGACAGCTGGCTCTCATATTTGTTCCATTTTCCTAGGTCCTTTATTCCACTCTGCTACTCCAGCGTGGATAACGTCTTTGAGACTCTAATTGCCATCTTCAACCATGAGGACAACGCTACACACTACAGTTGGTGAAACAATGAGTCCAGAAAAGCCTTATGGTGGTTCTGCCCCAGGAGTAGAGGACTTCATGGGGCAGGACCATCATACTAGTCGTAAACTACCTACATCCTAACTTTGCATAAGAGAGAAATAAAATCCATTTGGTTTAAGCTTAGTATATGTAGTTCTCTGGCACTGACAGGTAAATCCGGCAATTAAGTTTAACCATAAGAAATAACTCTGATTGCATTGCCTTTGAATGACAAATTAGTTTTTGTTTTTCCTTTTTTTTTTCCTAGATGGGAAATATTCTCTGAAATGTTTTCTGTTGCAGAGTTAATAGAAAGTGACCAAAACCACTGAACTTTCTATCTTATAGAAATTAGTCTTTCTAGGTAGAGATTTAATACCCTACTCTTTTATACACTGGAGTAATTTATTGCAACTTCCTTCATGTAGTCTCTTCATATGTTGTTTATTCTTTTATCACTGAGCTTATTGATTTTAATGTCTGTTTCCGCTAGCAAGCTGTAAGACCCAAAAGAATAGGTCTCATATTTATTCATCTTGCCTTCTACCATATAGTACCCACTCATTGCGTGCATGCAAACAGAAAGGAAGAAAGGAATGCAGGAAAGAAGGAAGGAAAAAGGGATGACTAGATGGAATGGGAGTGGGAAGGAATCTGCCAGAAGGACACCATGTTTGGTTTTGTTTGGTGGTATGATATCTGCCGTTAACTTTGGAAAGATCTCAGTCATTATTACGGCAAATATTTCCTATGATCTATTTTCTATTTTTGCTGATATTCTAATTATGCAAATGTTGCACTTTTTTGAAATTGTCCCATTAAGCTTTGCTACTTTGTTCTTTTTTTGATTCGTTTTGTTTCTTTGCATTTCAGTTTGGAATGTTCTATTGACTTATCTTCAAGCTCAAAGATTCTTTTTCCAGCTATGTTGAGTTTCCCGATGAGTATATCAAAGGCATTCTTAATTTCTGTAATGGCGTTTTTTATTTCTAACATTTCTTTTTGATGCTTTCTGAGAGTTTCCATTTCTCTCCTTAAATTACCCATCTGTTCTTGCACATTGTGTACATTGTCTGTTGGAAACCTTGACATAGCAATCACAGTTATTTTAAATTCCCTGTCTGAAAATGTCAGCATCTGTGCCATGTACGAGTCTCTTTCTGATGCTTACTTTGTCTCTTCAGACTGTGTTTTTCTTGACTCTTTCATGCTTTATACATATATATATATATATATATATATATATATATATATATAGGTGAAAGTGAGGCAAATGGTAGTAGGTAATAGGAATTGGGATAAAGAGGTCATTAGTGTGAAGGCTGGTTGTGTTTAATGTTTTCTGTAACTATAGTTGCTAGAGGCTCCAAATTCCTCTAATATTCTTGTTTTTGTCTCTCCTGTTGACTCTGGACTTCCCAAAGTGCTCCCTTCTCAGAAAGACTGCATATTATAGCTCTTTCAGCTATAATCCACTGGTATACTAGAGTCTTATTGGTATTGTGATTAAGGTGGGTATGGGGAAGCATTCTATAATATAATGGTTAAATTTCAGTCTTTCATTGGGCCTGTGTCTTTGGGCTATGACTTCCATAAGTTTTTTCCAGTGGTAGAAATTTTTTGCCCCTCAGAGAGACAGAAAGACTAGATGGGGCTGTCAGTGGTGAAATTCTTTTCCCCTAGGTTGAATGAGACTTTGGTAAAGTATTCTCTCCTGGTAGTAGGCCTTTGTTATGAAAAACACCCAGAACTGATTTCACAGTTATTAATCTTTCTCTCTTGATGCCAGAACCAGGAGAGAATCTTTCTCATATCTTCACTGTGAGTACCTAGTGGGGTTCTTGGAAGTAATATGTGGAGGTTCCTAAGACTCTCTTCCCCAGAACTTTATCACTGTCATGGTAGAGCACACTCAGCCCCCAGCAATGTATCACATTTTCTGTTTAAATGTTTCTACCACTTTAGTACGCCAGGGACTTCAGCTCCAGGTAAGCAGATCTCAGCTGTGACTCTCTGGATTGTGCTATCTCTACAGATTCTGGGTAGGAGTTTTCCCTGAAACCTCATATAGCAGAGAGGTCCAAGAAATGTCATTGATTTTCAATTTAAATTTTTTTTTTAATTTTTTTTATTGTACTTTAGATGAAGGTTTACAGAACAAATAGTTTCCCATTTAACAGTCGGTACACATATTATTTTATGACATTGGTTAACAAGCCCACAACATGTCAACACTCTCCCTTCTCAATCTTGGAGGACTTTTTTTTTTTTTTTTTTGGTGAAAATATACATAGCCAAAGATACACCATTTCAAAAATGTCTACATGTACAGTTCAGTGACATCGATTACATTCTTCCAGTTGTGCTGCTATTCTCACTATCCTTTTCAAATTATTCCATCACCATTATCCTCAACTCACTGCCCCCTAGGCTTCCCAACAAACCTTTTGAGTTGCTGTTGTCAATATGATCTCATATAATTTTTTTTTTTGTACTTTAGATGGAGGTTTACAGAACAAATAGTTTCTCATTAAACAGTTAGTACACATATTGCCCTATGACAATGGTTAACAACCCCATGACATGTCAACACTGTCCTTTCTCAACATTGGGCTCCCTACCACCAGCTTTCCTGTACCCCCCCCCCCCACTTCCTTCCAATGCTTGTCCCTGGACTGCTGTGCCTCGTTAGTCACCTTTTGTTTTATGGGGCTGTCCAATCCAGGGCAGAACTGTGAACCTAGGGAGTGACTTGACTAAGCTAAAAGGGTGTCTGGGGCCATAGTCTTTGGATTTCTCCAGTCAGTCAGGCCAGTAAATGTGGTCCTTTTTTGTGAGTTAGAATTTTGTTCTACATCCTTCTCCAGCTCTGTCCAGGACCCTCTGTTGTAATCCCGGTCAGAGCAGTCAGTGGTGGTAGTCGGGCACCATCTAGTTGTACTGGACTCAGTCTGGTGGAGGCCATGGTAGTTGTGGTCCATTAGTCCTTTGGACTAATCTTTCCCTTTTAGCTTGTTTTCTTCATTCTCCTATGCTCCCGAAGGGGTGAGACCAGTGGAGTATCTTAGATGGCTGCTCACAGGCTTTTAAGACCCCAGATGCTACTCACCAAGGTAGAATGTAGAACATTGTCTTTATAAACAGTGACATACCAGTTAAGCTAGATGTTTCCGAAGACCATGGTCCCCACAGCCCTCCACCCAGTAATTCAGTCCCTCAGGGAGTTTGGATGTGTCTATGGGGCTTCCATGACCTTTCCTTGTACAAGTTTTGCTGGCTTCCCCATTATTATTATTATTATTATTACCCTTCACCAAAGTTACCAGTTATCTATTGTCTGTTTAGTTCCCCCACCCACCCATTCAATCCCTCATAACCAACAAAGATTGTTTCTTTTTTGTGTGTAACCTTTTTCATGAGTTTTTACAATAGAGGTATCATATAGTATTTGTCGTTGTACCAGTATCAGGCTGTTTTGACTACTGTAGCTGTATGGTAGGTTCTGAAACTATTTGTTCTGTAAACTTCCATCTAAAGTACAAAAAAAAAAAATTATCTATGTGAGAACACATTGACAACAGCAGTTCAAAAGGTTCTGTGATCAGGTACTGCAAGTCCTCCTACTTTATTTTTCTTCAATAGAGCTTTACTTATCTGGTGCTTCTTCTGTTTCCATATAAAGTTAATGACTAGTTTTTCCATATCTTTAAAGAATGTTGTTGGTATTTGGATTGGGAATGAAATGTATTTGTAAATTGCTTTGGGTAGAATTTTCATTTTCACAATGTTGAGTCAACCTATCCATGAGCATGGTATAGTTTTTCCATGTATGTAAATCTCTTTTGGTTTCTCACAGTAGTGTTTTGTAGTTTTCTTTGTATAGGTATTTTACACCTCTGGTTAGATTTATTCCTAAGTATTTTGTTTTTTTAGAGGATATCATAAATCATATTGTTTTCCTGATTTCCTTTTCATTGTTCTCTTTATCAGTGTATAGGCATCCAACTGATTTTTATATGTTTACCTTGTATCCTCTTACTCTGCTGAATCTTTCTATTAGTTCCAGTAGTTTTCTCATGGAGTTTTATGGTTTTAAATGTATAGTATCATATCATTTGCAAACGGGGCCAGTTGAACTTCTTCATTACCAATTTGTATGCCTTTTATTTCTTTTTCTTGCCTTATTGCTCTAGCTAGGACTTCCAGCACAATGTTAAACAGGAGAGGAGTTAAAGGGCATCCTTGTCTTGTTCCTGTTCTCAGGGAGAATGTTTTCAGCCTCTCTCCATTAAGAATGATGTTGGCCGTTGGTTTTGCATATATCCCTTTATTATGTTGAGAAATTTCCCTTCTATACCTATTTTATTGAACATTTTTATCACGAATAGATGTTGGACTTTGTCAAATGCCTTTTCTGTGTCAATTGAGATGATCATGTGATTCTTTTATTTCCTTTTATTTATGTGGTGGATTACATTGATTAATTTTCTAATGTTGAACCATCCTTGCACACCTGGTATGAACCCTACTTGGGTGTGGTGTACTATTTTTTTGATATGATGCTGAATTATATTGGCTAGAATTTTGTTGAGACTTTTTGCATGTATATTCATGAGAGATGTTGGTCTGTAATTTTCTTTTTTTTGTGGTGTTTTTGCCTGGTTTTGGTATCAGGGTTGTGTTGGCTTCATAAAATGAATTCAGAAGTATACCTTCCTTTTCTATGTTCTGAAGAAGTTTGAGTAGTATTTGTATAAGCTCTTCTCTGAATGTTTGGCTGAATTCTCCAGTGAAGCCATCTGAGCCAGGGTTTTCTTGTTGTTGTTGGGAGTTTTCTTATTACCTTTTCAGTCTCTTCTCTTGCTATGGGTCTGTTCAGATTTTCAACATCACTTTGTTGTAGTTTGGGTAGGCAGTGTGTTTCTAGAAATTTATCCATTTCTTCTAGGTTTTCAAATTTGTTGGAGTATAGTTTTTCATAATATTCTGTTATAATCCTTTTTATTTCAGTTGGGTATGTTGTAATGACACACATTCTATTTCTTATTTGGGTTGTTTTTGTCCTCTCCTGTTTTACTTTTGTCAGTTTGGCCAGTGGTTAGTCAATTTTGTTAATTCTTTCAAAGAACCAACTTTTAGTTTTGTTGATTCTATCAGTTTTCTATTCTCTATTTCATTTATTTATGCTCAGATGTTTATTATTTCCTTTCTTCTGGCGACTGTGGGCTTTTTTTGCTGTTCTATTTCTTGTTCAAGTTAAGGTTTTGATTTTGTCCCTTTCTTCTTTTTTGATGTGTGCATCTATTGCTATAAATTGTCCTCTGAGGATTGTCTTTGCTGTGTCCCAAAAGTTTTGGTATGAGATATTTTCATTCTCATTTGATTTTAGGAATTTATTTATTCCATCTCTGATTTCTTCTATAATCCAGCAGGGTGTCATTCTGTTTCCATGTAATTGATTTTTTTTTCCCTTGGTCTTCCTGTTGTTAATTTCTACCTAGATGGCATTGTGATCAGAGAAGATACTTTGTATTATGTCAGTGTTTTGGATCTTGTTGAGGATTGCTCTGTGGCCTAAGATGTGGTCTATTCTGGAGAATGTTCCATGTGCAATGGAAAAGAACGTGTACTTTGCAGCTGTTAGGTGGAGTGTTCTATATATGTCTATGAGGTCAATTTGGCTGATTGGGCCCTTTAGGTCTTCTGTATCTTTGTTGCGTTTCTTTGTAGATGTTCTGTCTTTTACCAAGAGTGATGTGTTGATGTCTCCTACTCTTATTGTAGAACTGTCAGTTTCTCTTTTCAGTGCTGTTAGAGTTTGTTTTATGTATTTTGGAGCCCTTTCATTGGATGCATGGATGTTTATTATGGTTATGTCTTCATGATGGATCATCCCCTTAATCATTATTTAGTGTCCTTCTTTGTCTTTTATGGTGGATTTTGCTTGAAAGTCTATTTTATCTGAGGTTAGTACTGCCACTTCTGCTCTTTTTGGTAGCTGTTTGCTTGATATATATTTTTTCCATCCTTTGATTTTTAATAAATTTACATCTTTGTTTCTAAGGTGTGTCTCTTGTAGATAGCATAATCACGGATCCTGTTTTTTTATCCATTCTGTCACTCTCTGTCTCTTTATGGGTGCATTTAGGTCATTTACATTCATTGTAATTATTGATAGGTGTGAGTTTACTGCTGTCATTTAATAGCGCTTTTATTTTTATTTTATTTTTTTTGTGGTGCTGACGTTTTCTTTGTTCTTCTTACTCTCCTGTGCTGAATTCCCTTTGTTTGTGGATTTTTTTTCCATTTCTTTTGTTTTTGTAGGTTTTGTTTTTGCTGAGACTTTATGTTTTTCTTCTTTATTTTGAGGAGAAGGTTTGTTAACCTTCTTTGTGGTTACATTGAAATTTACACTTATCTTCCTAGGTTTGAAGCAGTCTGTTATTACTTGGTATCACCTTGCATTCCTCTCCGTTAGAAGGCTCTATACCTACACTGTTTATTCCCTCTTTTATTGTTCTGATGCTGTTGTCATTTACGTATTAACTTCTCTGGTTTCCTGTTGTAATTCTTTTGGTTTTGGATAGTCCTTGAGAATTCATTTCCTAGGTTGGTATTTGGCTGGTACAATCCTGTGTTCTGGATTCAGCCTGTGGTCTGATATTGTTTGTTCTCAGATTGATGGACTCCATTTAATAATTCTTATAATTTTGGTTTAGTTTTTACATAGTCCCTTAATTTCTGTTTATCTGGAAAGGACCTAATTTCACCATCATATTTGAATAAGAGTTTTGCAGGATATATTATCTTAGCTGGAAATGTTTTATTTCTAGTTTTTATGTAAGTCATCCCATTGCCTTCTTGCCTGCGTGATTTCTGCTGAATAATCCAAGCTTAGTCTTATTGTTTCTCCTCTGTATGTGACTTCTTGTTTTTCTCCAGCTGCTCTCAGGATACTTTCTTTGTCTTTGGTTTTAAGGAGTGTGATTATTATATGCCTTAGTAATTTTCTTTTGTGGTCTATCCTATATGGGGTTTTGAGCTTCTTTGATGGTCAGCTTTTCATCTTTCATGATATTGGGGAAGTTTTCTGTCAGCAGTTCTTCAGTGATCTGCTCTGTGTTTTCTGTTTTCTTCTTTTGTCCTGGAACTCCAATCACTTGAAAATGTTTGCTTTTGATTGTATCCCATGTAATTCTCAGGGTTACTTCATTTTTCTTCATTCTTTTTTCTGAGTTTTCCTCAAACAGATTTTTAATCCAAGTGTTTGTCTTCAATTTCACTGACCTTGTCTTCCATCATTTCAAACCTGCTCCTCAGACCTTCTATGACATTGTCAATTTCTAAAATCTTGTTGTTCTTCTTTTGCATTCCTAATTGTTGCTTTGTATGATTTTTAATTGTGAATTTATTTTAGCATTTTTTTCCTGTATTATTTTCCTGAATTCTCCCATTTTTTTGTGTGTATTTTCTATGAATTTGTCTCCCTTCCATGTATGTGTCTATTTTTTCCGCATTTTTGTCTGCTTTTTGCTTCAACTCTTGAGTAATTCTGAGCATCCGAGATTTGAATTCCCTAACAGGTAGTTCTAGTGCCTTTTCTTCTTGTGGACAGTCATCTGGTGTTTTATTTTGAATGCCTACTTGAACCTTCCTGTCCTATTTTTGTATATGCTTTGATACTGTCTACTGTCTTTGGAGTATTCAGTAGTTATTTTTCTCATTTATTGATTGTAGATTTGTTTGTTTCTTCCTGTTCTTTTGTTCTATTTAGTTATGTCGGAGCAGGTGGGCTGTGCATTCTTTGTTGTTTGTTCATCTGTGGGCATGATACTTTTCACCTCCTTGTCCAATGTACAGGGTCAGTCACTCAGGTATGTTACAGCAGGGCAGGTCCAGCTGAAGGGGAGTTGCTGGGATGGGTTGTTTGTGAAGTGTACTAGGGCTGACAGCGTGGGCCAGGAATCAGTGCAGGGGAGGTTCCAGTAGGCCAAACATGTGCCTCTTAGGAATATGATGTTCAGTGCACAGTGCAGGTAGACAGGAAGGATGGGGGAAGTTTTTGTGTGTGGAGCTGAGATGTGTATGGGAAAGAGGATAGAAAGAATAGAGGAACAGGAGCTGAAAACATACACACAAACAAGCAAACAGAAATGACTGCTAAAGGAGCTTGCTATTGGAGTGGCGAGATGAGAGACTGAGAAATGGAGAAAAATTAAAAAAAAATAAAAATGATAAAATAAAAATAAATGAATAAATAAAAATTTGATTTAAAAAAAAAATAAAATAAAAACACGCATGGATCCCATCAGTGTGGCTGCTAGGACTGGAAGTTGCTCCCAGGCCATGAAGTACAGCCTGGCTACAAGGGATAGAGGCATCACACAGTGCCAGGTATTCAGGAGACTTGAAAAAGAAGGTAAGCATAGAGATTTGAGAACCTGGAAACGAAGAAAGATGAAAATGGAAAAAGAGAGAAAATAAAATAAAATAAAGGAACCAAAAAAAAGAAATGCTCCCAGGGATGCCACTGTGCATCTGCACAGAGTAAAAGAGTAGCTCCCAAGCCACGCAGTACTGCCTCGCTAGCAGGGGCTCTCAAGCCAAGAAAAGAAAAAGAAAACAAACAAACAAATCAAACCAGAACAAATCATAACAAACAAACAAACAAAAAAAAGTCCTGGGGTTCCCACCAGCATGATGGCACAGGCCAGGAAGCAGTTTCACAGTCAAGTGGTGTTTTGCTGCCTTTCAGGAAGAAGCAAAGATGGCACATCAAGCCAAGTATTTGAGAGAAAGGAGTGGGGGAGTGGTGAGAGGTGAGGAAGAAATCAGAGGAAGAGGAAAAAAACAACACCAGCAGCCAACCAATAGCACTCAGGGAGCCAGGCAGTGCAGGTGGGTGGAACACAAGCAGCACCAGGGTGAAGCTTGTGCCTCCTGGCCAAGAGACTGTGGCTACAGGAAGCAGAGGAGGTCAAGTGGGGGTGAAGAAGGGCTGGAGATGGGAAAGCGTATATCTCTGGTTACCGGTTATTCTGTCTCCTGCTGGAAACTCCGTGAAGCTGCTTTTTTATACCCCCTGTTCATTGATCTTGGATAGGAGTCCAAGATGGCAGATCCCTGCTGTGTTAGCTGATAGGGGACCTCTGCATGTATTTCTCCTCGCTCTCTGTTCTCAGTCAGTTTCTTATTCCATTTGATGCTTGGCTGAGTTCTTTGTCCCTCCATTTCATGCTTAGGGTTTCAGGATAGACGTGTGTTTCTGTTTGACTTAGTTTTTCGGATCTTTGCTGTGGAAGGAGGGCGTGATGCTTCTGTCTATAGCGTCATGTTACCCAGTAGTCTTTTTTTTTTTTTTTTTTGAAAGGAGAGGTGTGATGACTTTAAAGTTCTTTACACGCTGGAACTAAAACCAAAAGTCCTCTGAATAATGTTTTTGGTAGTCAAAAATAGAGGAAACTGCATCAACCCTTGTGATTTCTTTACACAGGTACAGGAGTAGAAGGCCATAATGGCAGTATTATATACCTAGATTGACAGACTTGAAAATCTTTACAATTTGTTACATATCTTCATCGTCAATCATGCAATCATAAGGACTAATGCCCTGTGATCTGAACGTAACTGGAAAACATTTATTGGCATACAGAATAGTATTTCTAAAGATTTTTTTATATAGTCAACCTGGAAAGTTACTGAGATTTGCAATAAGGCAAAATAGTCAAGTACTAGTAAACAGGATTTGATATAAAAAAGAAAAACAAAAGTCCTGGTTGGGATACTGATTTGGAAGCTTCAAAGATGGGTGGTACTGGGAAAATTAAGCATCCTTTTTGTGGCATTTTTTAAAATTATAAAAGTAGGAAAATAATACACATTATTTCCTACAGTTCTTGAAAATGGGCCTGGCATGTAAAATTCACTGAATATTAGTAATGGCTATAAGGATGATGATGATAGTGATGATAGTTTCCTTGCTGCTATTTCTATGACATCAGGTGCATCTCGTAAAAGTCTGTGGACTTCACGATGTCTCCTATCATGCTGCATATTCTATTGCTAAGGGTGCTGCTTGGAATCAGAAGTAATCTTTAGATGGCAGGGTCGATCCTTACTGGCCTCTTCAGTAATGAAGAGCTAGAGCACAGCTATTTGCTAATATATCAAATAAACACAGTTTCTCCAACCAATAAGGTCTACTTTGTTAACGAGGAATCTCTTGAAGTCTTTTATAGAACACTTGATTATAGGTCATTCCAACATGAGTGTGTTGTGTGCTGAATCGTCTTTTAATGAATAATACCAGTGAGTTGAGTCTCATACAAGAGGAAGTTATCTGATGTATGGTTCAACTGGTTGGGAGATGTGTGTTATTATATAACCACGATCTTTTGATATTGATGGTAGAGATATACAGGAGTTTATTATTTCAAGAACCGCTGGCATCTGAGCCTAAATGTCACTTTCTTGGACAAGTCTTCCATAAACTCAAGTCTAAATCAGGACTCTGAGTTATAATCTCTCACTTTTCTTGTCTACTGTTTAACACGGTTTGCAATTATGTCACAAGATAAGGCTGTTATTCCTTCATGAACTGGACATAGTACATACCCCCACCACTTTGGAATCTAAAGTAGTAAAAAATACAGAAAATAGTTATGCCAATAAATACCAAAATTTTAGCTATTTTGGTAAGGCAGAGGAAAATGACTTGGTTTCAGAAAAAAAAAAAAGTACCTCTGGGTGAGTTCAAACAGCCAACCTTCTGGCTAGTAGTCGAGCACTTAACCATTTGCATCACCCAGGATGCTTAATGACTGATAATACTGAGAATATTTTTTATCTATTTACTAGCCATTTGAATATTCTATTTTTTTAATTAAATGCCTGGTTAAGTAAGTTTTCTTGCAAAATTTTTATATTGCTCATAAGCAATATTTGTATGTTCTAATCTTTGAGATATAAGAAGCATATAAAATAGTCTCTGGCCTCAAGAAATTTAGTCACTCTTTTTTAGGAGAATGTGGGGGAATAAGAAATTGAGTGCTGGAACATGTTTTTAAATTTTAAACAAAATTATTTCACACACATTGCATAAATAGATGTCTATGTCCTCTCAAATCTGGTAGATTTGTGACTTTCTTGTAAGCAATGTAAGTGGCAGAAGTGACGCTGCTTGACTTCTGAGGCTAGATCAGATAATGAAATGCAGCTTCCAGTTTAGTTTGCTCAAACACCCACACTTACAGCCCTAAGCCACTATTTAAGAATCTGGCTACCCTGAGTTTACCATACTGTGAGGAAGCCAAGCCTTTGGTCTTTGAACCCTCCGTGCCTGGATGCCAGACATGTGAGTGTAGGACCCTTCAAATTCTTCCCGTCCCCAGCCCCTGAGTCACTGCCAGCATTTGAGTCTTTCAAGCTGAGGCTCCAGATATCGTGAAGCAGAGACAGATTGTCTCCACCACATCCTTTCTGAATCCTTGATCTTCAGAATTTGTGAATATAATATGGTTGTTGTTTTAAGTCACCAAGTTAGGGGATAATTTGTTACAGAGCAATAGTAACTGAAGCAAGGAAGATAATGTATATATCACAAAAACTTTTTTAGAATTTGGACAATTAATTAATTCTATAATAATTTAGGATTAAGATAATGGATACTGAATATGAAATCTAATTATGTACAATAAGAACCTTAGAATGAATGCTTAGTATATCCTAATCATTTTGCTAAGGAATTTATATGCATAATCTTATAATTTTCTTAAGAACTCTACATATTATATATTATAATTATTTCTATTTAAAAAAAAAATGAAAGAAAGCATAAATTCAAAGAGGCAAAGTAACTTTCCCAGTGACACAGCCACAGTAAGGTCTCAGAGGCTCAAATGTGGTGTTTTGAAATTGGGAGGGCCCATGAGAGTTATCCCAAGTGTGAGTAGTGAAGGAGGTCCAGCCTTTATATCCTATGTCAACCTGTCATTGGATGCAGGCTGTTCCTAAGAATCACTTTCATTTATATAAAGTTCAAAAATAAAATATACTTATCTATGGTGTTGGAAAAAAGGGGAGTATTTCCTGTTGGTGGAAGTATTGACTGAAAGGGGAAACTAAATGTGCTTCTGGGAGAGATAGAACTGGTCGCTTTATTCATCTGGGTTATGGTTACAGGAATGTGCTTAGGTTTTGAATATTTCCTGAGCTGCCGGCTAATATCTTGTAAGCTTTTCTATATGTATATTGGACCTCATTTTTTTTTCAATCTGCAATACAAATTCTGATTATCCATCAAGACAAAGGTGAGTTTATTCTAAGAACGTAAGTTTGGTTTTAAAATAAATTGTTGCCACTCGCCAGATTAGCAGAATAAAAAAGAAAAACTCAAGTCATCACTTCAGTAGATGCAGAAAAAAATATTTAATAAATACTATCATTCAAAAAACACTTGAAAAATGTTTTATTTTCCATAGGAATAACTTGTGGGTCATCTTTTATGTATGCTCCTCTGTAATTACCTTCTATCCCTGTTTGTCTTCACATTAGGTTCAAATCCCCCAAGAGAAAATCTGATTTGCCTTATTTTGGTTATGTCCACACTCCTTTCACCAGGGTGGGATAGTTACTCTAGTTCCTGTGATTTGGAAGGAGGCTATAAGTGAGAAATTTTTATGCATACAACAGCATAGGCAGACAAGAACCAGATCACAAATGGTTTATTACACCATGTAAATAAAATGGATTTAACTCTAGAAAAATGAGAAATCATTGAAACGTTTAAAGCAGGAATGGGCATGAGCTAATGTCTGTGTAGTTAAGAAAGAACACTGTAACAGCCATGAAGAGATTGGACATGAGGGGAGGGAACCTTTATCACAGAGATTTACTGTAATAACAAATGAGAAATGATGAGGATCTGAATTAATTGGCAATGGAACAGAGACATAGGAATTGATAGATTTAGTTGCAATTTGTAAGGTACTATCCAAAAGACATATTTAACTGGGTATTCCGAAGTGTGGTAAGGGAGAATGAGGAGTCCATGTTAGACAGTGAGTGTATTTATCAATAGAGGAGATACAAGAGAAGGATTGCTGGATGGAAAAAGATGAAGGTAATGAATCCATTTGCTCTATTTTGACTTTGAGATGCCTTTTGAACATCCAGCCGGAGATGTCTAGTAGACATCTGGTTAGATAGGTCTGTTTTGAATTTAGGTATAAACTAGCAGAAGGTGATGAATCTATACCTTTAATCTGGAATTCCTTTCCCCAGTCCTTTTCTCCTTGACTACACCTATTCCTTCTTGAGGGATCTATTCACTTCTGAGAAGCTTTACTTGACAGGTGCTCCCACCTCATAAGAGACAAAGGAGCATCTCTATCCCTCTGTACTGTACTCCTCCTTAGTACATCCATAGCCATCCATATTGAACCCTAACATTAGAACCTAGAAAAATGATTTTATACATCTAGAGTGTAAGCTTTTTAAGGGCAAAGATTCAGTGTATCTCCTCCAAAACTGTATCTCTAAGGCTTAGCACTCTGCTTAGCAGATGTTGGGTACACAATACATATTTGATGAACAAAAGAATGAAACAATGAATGAATGAATAGATGAACAAAAGCAGAGAATCTGTATTCAACATTATTCCTGGTACATACCAGATATTCAATAAATATTTTTAATCAATGAAGGATCAAAGAACCACAAAATTCTTAATACTCCATAATAAATTCATAAATATGAGAGCTGCATACATCGGGGTTTTTCTTTATTAGAATTTCCAACATTACTTTTCTGTTTCTAGAAACACTATATATTTATATTTTACCTGGAAGAAGACATCGAGATTTTTATATCATATTTAACTAGTACGTGTCATATCAAGAATGTGTTTTATATACTTTATACCTTTATGTATGATTTTTCCTTTATTTCAGGGCACTATAATTTTGCAACATTCTTTTATACTCCATTGTAACATTGGACACTTATAGATATTTCATTATTTTCTTCCTTATTTTATAGTTTAGCCATCAATAATATTGAGAATAACGACAAGTAAAAAGCTAAATGACATTCTAATTCACTGTGGAAGTGGCTCTGTAAACACTCATCTTCAGCTAAATGCACCATAGAGGAAATAGACAGGAGATGCGGTATTTCCTAGACATTGGATAGCCATTTAATCTTGCTACATTTACATGCATAATCCTGGTTTTATCTTGCCTACATTCTAGTTGTGGTTAAAGACTGTTGGCATATGAGATTATATTAGTGTACACGTGTGTTTGTGGGTATAGCTTGCCAAGGAAAAATATATTGACCATAAGGACTTTTCCAAGTCAAATGAAGCTTACTTTAATTAATAATACTTTTCGGATGGTAAGCGTTTTTATATGGATCTTCATCAACCACATAATAAACATCACATCTTTTAAAAGTAGAGAATACTGGTTTTATAATTTTTGTTCCTTTTGATGCCTCAGATTCTAATTCTGAGCATTGTATTTTGGGTCACATGCTTCTTTATGAAATTGATTTTTTAATTCTTCTCGTATTCTTTGTGTCAGTCATGAAAAACACAATAGTAATGATGCTTGCCTCAACTATCCCCTATACCTTTTATGCTGCCTTTAATTTGGTTTTGGCTAGTAAAATATATATCAAAGCTTCTTCTGAGCTGTATTTTATATAAGAATCAATATAGCTCAAAATGAAGCCCTAAGAGTAGAATTCTAGGCTTTAGTTCAGGAGCTTTACAATAGAGAATTTTTGTTCCTTAAGACTTTTTTTTTCTCCAAGTAGTTTCAGAATTTGGTAATTTGTTCTGTGTGGCTGAGATTTGCATAATTCATAAATTCATATCTCCGTAAAAGCGTAGTATTTCTCTACTGAAACAAAAAAATTACATGGGAAGAACAGTTTTCAAATTGCTAGGTGGCTGAAAGTATGCTTACTTTCCTTATTGGGAAGCAAAATAATCTAATGAAATTAATACCTGCTTTGGAGTCAGATATATGGATTCAAACCACAGAAAAGATGTTCATCACTTATGTTAACTAATGAAAATTATTTCACCTTCCAACCTCAATTTATTTACCTATGAAATGAATCCACCATCACTTTGGTCACATTTTAAGTATTAAATTAAATAACAAAATATTTTCACAATGTTTTTTTATGTGCTAGAGTAGGCACTAAGATCTCTGCATATACAGTGAGACTTCTGAGAGCCAAACTCAGCAGGACTGCCTTGTTTTTCCAGGTCTCGAAAGTTTTCTGTCTTTGACAGGGTGCAGTCTTACCACTTTTCTATCACTCTCTATTCATAAAGTCTTCCTTTTCTGGCATGTTTACACTCTATACAGGTTCTGGCTTTCATACGTTTTACTGTATTAATTTATATGGGAGATATACATATACACTTATATGTATACACACAAGATGGATTGACACAGTGGCCACAACAATGGGCTCGAGCAAAACAACAATCACAAGGATGGGGCAGGACCAGACAGTGTTCTGTAGTACATGGGGTCACTATGAGTTGGAACCCACTCAATGGCTAACAACAACATACACACGTACACATACATGTACATACGTGTGCATCATATGGATATACATATATAGATATATATTGTCTAGAGCAGAGACTGATAGATAATTCAATAAGGATAAATCCTATTATTATTATAAGGGAAGTTTATGACGTTTTTCATTTTGAGTATTCAATCACTTGACAAGAAAAAGCACCAGTGTTGCTTGGGGAATGAAATGCTAAAGCTAATGGTTCTTTTTTTTTTAATACTAGATAGGCATGTAACAAGTAATTCATTTTCTTCATAATCATTAGTTAACATGAAAATGTGGCAATTATTGATTATTTAATATAAAGCTCATCTTTAGAGAGCCTAAAAATTCCAGAATGGCTCACAATACCCAGGATTGGGGGAAAAAAAAAGATTAACATACAAACAAAACATTTGTCTTTGTTAACAGGTTTGTGAATAATGTCTGGAAAAAATTCCCAACAACATTCCATGATGGGATCAGTAAATCTGAAATAGTACAATTCTGACAAGTTCAGGAGATTGTAATTTTTTTTTTTTTTTTTTTTTGGCAAAAGGGACTCAAACAGTATATGTGACACTTGGAAAATATCACAACCAATTTTTTTTTAAATGTATTTTGTAATCAAAACTTTATAATTATAGGGATTACAAATCATCTTTTGCTCTTTTATTGCTGAGGACTTTCAAGATCCATCTAAAGCAATACAAATTGCTCTAATACCTGTTTTATACAGTTTGTATCTTAGTATTTATCATTAGGGATTTATATCTGCTCTGGATCTTTTCTAAAAATTTATTTGAATACTTGCTGAGCAATTATCATCTTTAGTAATGGGGAAGAAACGATAAGGAGGAGAGGTGTAACTCAATTTAATTTTTTCTTTTTTTACTTATTTTTTAACACTTTTGAGAAATCCTGCTGCTAAATGACCTGGGCTTCCACTTAATGTTGCAAATAAATTCTGTCTATCAGATATTAGCAGAGAAATGAATAGTTAGACTGGTGTAAATACAATGCTCTCAGGGGCTTCCACGTGCCCATAATCTTATTCCTAAATAGGTTTTGAAAACATATAGGTTGATAAAGAGTTTTCTTAGGCTGTTTCCAAATAGAATCAGAAACACAAAATCTCAGGAGTAAAGAATGAAGATTATAGGTCAATTTGATATTGCAAGAGTTGTTGGACTCGAAGGGAAGTTTGTGCCACAGGAAGGATGAGTGATCCGTTCTTCTTAGTTGAGGTGCCCAGCAATTAGATGCACTTTACGTGCACAGTAATCTCTTTGCAAAATCACTTATGATTTCCAACATACAAGAGAGCATGAACCGACAGGATGGAAGCAACGACCCTGGAATGAAATGAGGAAAAATTACAAGTACCCGAGGCTGAATTAGAATCAAATTTTTGTCAAGTACTCTAGCTAGAGAAATATGACAGAGGATGCAAACAAACAAAAACTCTACAGTTTAGTTATTATCCAAAGGCCATTTTGTGACAACAGGTCAATGCCCTGACCAAGCATCAGTAATGGGGAATGAAGTATCACCTGCAGGTTGAGAGATCCTGCTCCTGGTCAAAAATCTGTGCGTGATTTTTCAGGTCCAACCATTGGCAATTACAAAGGCTTTACCTGGCAGGCATCACAGGGATAAGCTGCCCTCCCCCCACCAGACAGGTGCACAGCCAACGCGCTGAAGGGAGTTGCAGTCAGGGACTCGGGCCCCTGCCTGGCTAGCCATGCTTTTATGCATATCTGCATTCCTAGTCCAGGCTCATTTATTCAAATGCCTCTTTCTAAGGGCCTTCTGGCAAAGGCCTTCCTCAGGCACCTCTACTGAAACTTCCTTATGGGGCAAAAAATAGGGGAAGAAACTTGAAGATAATTTTCTCCACTCTAACCCAGTACTCAGTACTTTTTCTCTCCTAATCCTTCCCTCATACCCTCCCTGCAGCCCCTGGGCCCATAAAAGTCCAGGAGCCTTTTGTTCAGGGATTCCTCATTAACAGAGTTCCCCATATCTAGGTTAATCCATCTGACCCTTACCCAGTGCCATTCCATGGGGAAAAACAGAACAGGGAGAATCGGCACTTCCGTAAGGTTTAACCTCTTGCTTATGCTATTGCAGTGAGTGATTAAAGGCTTGACTGCTACTTCCATTTTTGCTTGTTGTCTTGATTGGTAACTCCAACTTCTGGCAGCTCAGCTCAGCTCAACTCAGCTCAGCTCAGCTCCTTAATACAAATAACAGAAAGCAGGAGGAATCTCTGACGGTTCTGAGGAGGCAGTACTTCCCTGGAATTGTGGGGTAGGTCAAAATTTAACAGAGACAGAGCAAGCCACACCTAAACAAGCCTTGGCTAATTTAGATAAGAGTTGTCTATCTGGAATATACAGTGCAGCTTTTTGAAGTTCAGTTTTCTCATCTATGTGGTAGCGTTAACAATAATACATGCTCTAACTCTTCATTTTTTCCTGTGATGGACAATCGAGACAGTTGCATGAGAAAGAACACCACAAACTGGAAGGCAGGAGTAATGGGACTGGACAGACTTATAATGTCCATGTTTTAATGAGAATGATACAATGTAGGACAGCATAACTAAATTCCATACAATTAAATCTGTAATATAATGAAGCTCTGTCTCCTTTTCTATTTTTAATTCTTCAGGATTATCACCAAATCTGATTATTAAGTATTTGCTATTGCATGGGTCTGTACGTAAATCTCATGCTTTTATATCTCAATTCTTGGCTACACTGAAATGTTATATTACACTATTTTTATATTATTTTCTAACTTCACTGCATTAGGCAAATCTGCTGCAAAAGATCTCTTTAGTGTTAAAAAGCGAAGATGTCTCTTTAAGGGCTAAGGTGTGCCTGACCCAAGCCATGATGTTTTCAATTGCCTTATACATGTGCAAAAGCTGGACAATGAATAAGGAAGACCTAAGAAGTGATGCCTTTGAATTACGGTGTTGGTGAAGGATATTGAATATAGCACAGACTGCCAAAAGAAAGAACAAATCTGTCTTGGCAGAAGGACAGCCAGAATGCTTCTTGTAAGCAAGGATGGCTAGACTTCATCTCACACACTTTGGGCATGTTATCAGGAGGGACCAGTCCCTGGAGAAGGACATCATGCTTGGTAAAGCAGAGGGTCAGTGAAAGAGAGGAAGACCCTCAACGAGATGGATTGCCACAATGGCTACAATAATAGGCTCAAGTATAAGAACAGTTATGAGGATGGTGTAGCACCTGGCAGTGTTTCCTTCTGTAGTACATGGTGTTGCTATGAGTCGGAACAGACTCAACGGTATCTAACAACAACAATTTCTTTTAAAACGTACTGATGCTAAAGCCAGCGTAAACCATTATCAAAGGAGACTATCTTTTCTTTCAAAAAGAAAACTTAATATAAATGTATGAAAAACTCTGAAATTAATTGAAGTTCCCTCGGTGATGCAAACAGTTTGCACTCGACAGCTAACATAAAAGTTGGCCATTTGAACCCACCCTCAGAAAAAAGGCCCGGTGATCTGCTTCCATTAAGATTACAACCAAGAAACCCTATGGAGCAGGTCTACTCTGTGACACATGGGGTAGCCATTGGTCAAAATCAAAGCTAATTAAATATCTGAAGCCATTGCAGAATCTGAGATTTCACTCATACTTGTGAGAATTCAACAGTTCTAGGAAGTGTATGTATGCGTGTGTGTGTGTGTGCGTGTGTGTGTGTGTGTGTGTGTGTGAGAGAGAGAGAGACACACACAGACACACGGAGGCAGACAAAGGAGGGAGTCATCAAGTGATCAAGCAGGCTTAGCCTCATCGTTCAGTCACAATGGACTGTTTTCCATCTGTCCTACTCTGGATTACAATTTTTCAAGTGAATCAGTCAATTAGTTCATACAACAGACTTTAATATCTAGCTTAGTTTTGTCTTTCCATACACACCCTTTTGAAAGGAATATTGTTTTACATGAACAAACCCTTTTTCTGAGCAAATACCAAATGTATACTTTTGTTTTTCACACTGCTGGGAAAAAGCACATACGCAGCACACCATTATTTATTTGTGTCTGGTGTTTCGTTTGCCACAAAGCAGCAATCATAAATAGCAGCCAGTAGAGGACAGAGACTCAGCCTTTAATAATATTGTTTTGGGAATACATCACCTAGCACTGAAAATGTCACATAAAATTCATATCCATAGCTTTTTACAGAGGAAAAAAAAGAACAGTTGCACGTTGCGATACTAGCACCATTCTCCAGAAAATAAAGACGCCGCAAGGTCTGTCTTTTTTCACACTTATTTTTGGTATCCGGAGCTATGTTTCAGGGTTGTATTGATTTTCGTTCTGGCTGTGGTTGATTAATGTTTCAGGAAGGAGTCAGGTGCATTAATGTAGAGTTGAATAGAAATATCAGTGCACTTTCTCAAGCCAAGTGGGGGGAGGGAGGGGTGGCAAAACCAACCCACCTACTGATCTTATCTGGTAATGTGCACATACAATAAAATGAGTCTCTAAAACTGAAAACCACATGGACTGGTTAACAGGAAGCTTGATACTTTTTCAACACTAGTTACTGTTGTCAATGACTCGGCAGCCACTTCTTGCAAAGAATAAAATGCTAGTATTTTTGTGAGAACACTAATGATTTTTTTTTTTTTTTAGGTTTAATCACTAGGTTAAGTGTGTTCACCTTATAAATTTGCTTCCCAGAAGGTGTCTTCTTTAGTAATTGCTTTTCCTTGATAAGGATTTCTCACTCATTACAGGAAAACTGCAAATGTAATAGTTAAAGTACTATTCCACTGTAGTAGCATTTTTCATCCTGACCCGATTCACAAGATTGAGAAATTGCTAGTCAATTTAATGTTTTCTATCTGCTCTTTTACCACCTGTGTTTTTCTATGTTAATAGCTCATTTTCCACTATTCATAATTCCTTTCTTCATATCAGCTTGGGTTTTCTTATTATATGACTGTTACATGATACAGATTACTCTGAACCTATTAAAACATCTAACATAGTGTCATCCAAATAAACAATCACATCTAATTAATGTGGCTTGCAAACATTCATTCATTTCTAAGAAGGAAACAAATTCTACAGAAAAAATAGGTAACCATTTAGACCCACTGATTATTACTGGATTTGCTAACATTATATGCTATTTAAAAGAATGTTAACTATACAATGAATGAAAATACATTTAATTAAACAGGCTATTAGTAATTCAATCCAGCCTGTTACCAGAGGTTATTTTAATTAGAGCTTTGGAGTAAGCCAACACCTTTTTTGTTTTCTTTGGTAGTTCTCATATTTCCTAAAATTATATAGCTTACTAGGAACATGATAAAAAATTCAGCTGAAGATGCCTTTAAATAGTGCCAAGGACTAATAAACTCCAGTAAGTCTAGTAGACATATAGTAAGGAACTGGTTAGTAATTAAAAAACTCTACTTGTAGTAAACAGGAAATACCCCTGCCATCAAGGTCCAATGCATTTGCTTATCTTACACTTCTTCAGTTTTTTTAAAACAATGTCATGTGTCAGTTTGCTTCTAATGTGAACCACAACTTTGATGAACAACAGCTTTTTGTTTTCCTAAAATTACAGGATAGCTTTCATTTCTTAATGCTAACACAACAAAGTAATGTGGCTTCTTATTCACCTTAGATTTATCCAGTCTAAAAATCGTATTTCTTATTGCATGTGGCCCATTTATTTTCGGTGAAACACTCTTTCTGGAGTCCTCAAATTGTGTAATCTGGACTAATTCCTTTCTTGACGTATTCCAAAACTCTTAACTTCAGTGTCCTCTTGGCTATACTGGAATCCCTATTTCCTAACTGGTTCCCTTTTTTAATTTATTTTTTCTTTGAAGTAGGGGACATTGTTTTGTTTGTGGTACATTGTCAAGTCTATTCCTCAGAAAGAGTAATGAGGAAAAAATATTCATATGTTCTTGCATGTCTGAAAAGATCTCTTTTTTAAAAAAATTTTTATTGTACTTTAGATGAAGGTTTACAGAACAAATAGTTTCTCGTTAAACAGTCAGTACACACACGCTGTTTTATGACATTGGTTAACAACCCCAAGACATGTCAACACTCTCCCTTCTCGACCTTTGAGGCCCCCCTTTTGTTTTTTGGTGAAAATATACATAGCCAAAGTTACACCGTTTCAAAAATTTCTACATGTACAATTCAGTGACACTGATTACATTCTCCCAGTTGTGCTGCTATTCTCACTATCCTTTTCCAAATTATTCCATCACCATTATCTTCAACTCACTGCTTCTAGGCTTCCCATCAAACCTTTTGAGTTGCTGTTGTCAATTTGATCTCACATAGATTTTTTTTTCTTTACCTTAAATGAAGGTTTACAGAATAAATAGTTTTTCATTAGACAGTACACATATTGCCCTATAGCAATGGTTAACAACCCCACAACATGTCAGTACCATCCCTTCTCAACCTTGGGATCCCTATCACCAGCATTCCTGTCCCCTCCTGCCTTCTAGTCCTTGTCCCTGGACTGTTGTGCCTTATTACTCCCGTTTTGTTTTATGGGGCTGTCCAATCCCCGGCTGAATGGTAACCTCAGGAGTGACTTCACCACTGAGCTAAAAGAGAGTCCGGGGGCCATACTCCTGGGGTTCCTCCAGTCTGTCAGGCCAGTACGTCTGGTTTTTTTATGATGTAGAATTTTGTTCTACATCCTTCTCCAGCTCTGTCCAGGACCCTCTGTTGTGATCCCAGTCAGAGCAGTCAGTAGGCACCACCCAACTGTAATGGACTCAGTCTGGTGGAGGCCGTGGTAGCTGTGGTCCATTAGCCCTTTGGACTAATCTTTTCCTTGTATCCTGTTCTCCTCATTCTTCCTTGCTCCCGAAAGGGTGAGACCAGTGGAGTATCTTAGATGGCTGCTTACAGGCTTTTAAGACCCCAGACACTACTCACCAAGGTAGAATGTAAAACATTGTCTTAATATACTGTGTTATGCCAACTGAGCTAGATGATCCCTGAGCCCAAGGTCCCCACAGCCCTCCGCACAGTAATTCAGTCCATCAGGGAGATTGGATGTGTCTATGGAGCTTGCATGACCTTTCCTAGTACAAGTTGTGTTGGCTTCCCCAGTACTGTGTACTGTCTTACGCTTCACCAAAGTTACCACTCATCTACTGTCTATTGAGTTTCCCTCCCCAAACTTCCCATCCCCTGTAACCAACAAAGATTGTTTCTTTTTGTGTGTAAACTTTTACATGAGTTTTTACAGTCAAGGTCTCCTACAATATTTGTCCTTTTGTGATTGATTTATTTCAGTCAGCGTAATGTCCTCCAGTTTGATCCATGTTATGAGATGCTTCACAGATTCATCACTGTTCTTTATCGTTGCATAATACTCCATTGTATGTACCATACTTTGCTTATCCATTCATCTGCTGATGGACATCTAGGTTGTTTCCAACTTTTTGCCATGGTGAACGATGCTGCAATGAACATGAGTGAGCATATGTCTATTCGTGTGACTGCTCTTATTTCTCTAGGATATATTCCTAGGAGCAGGATTATTGGATTGTATGGTATTTGTAATACTAGCTTTCTAAAGAAGTGCCATATCATTTTCCGAAATGGTTGTATCATTTTGCATTCCCACCAACAGTGCATAAGATTTCTGATCTCCCCACAGCCTCTCCAACATTTGTTATTTCCAGTGTTTTTGATTCATGCCGGTAATGCTGGGGTGAGATGGTATCTCATTGTGGTTTGAACTTGCATTTCTCTAATAGCTAGTGATCATGAGCATTTCCTCATGTGTCTGTTGGCCACTTGAATGTCTTCTTTGGTGAAGTGTCTGTTCGTTTCCTTTGCCAGTTTTTTAATTTGATTATTTGTCTTTTTGTTGTAGAGGTGTTGGATTTTCTTGTAGATTTTAGAGATTAGATCTTTGTCTGACTTGTAATGTCCAAAAATTTTTTCCCAGTCTGTAGGTTCTTCTTTTTATTCTTTTGGTGAAGTCTTTCGATGAGCATAAGTGTTTGATTTTTAGGAACTCCCAGTAATCTATCATATCTTCTGGGATTTGTGTGTTGTTAGTTATGGTTTGTATCTTTTTACTGCCGCGCATGAGGGCCGCTAGCATTGATCCTATTTTTTCTTCTATGAACCTTATAGTTTTGGGCTTTATATTTAGGTCTTTGATCCATTTTGAATTAATTTTTGTGTGTGGTGTGAGGTATGGGTCCTGCTTCATTTTTTTTTGCAGATGAACATCCAGTTTTGCCAGCCTCATTTGTTCAAAAGACTGTCTTTTCCCCATTTGATGGAACTTGGGCCCTTGTCAAAGATCAGGTGACCGTAGGTGGATGGATTTATATCTGGGTTCTCAATTCTGTTCCATTGGTCAATGTATCTGTCATTGTACCAGTACCATGCTGTTTTGACTACTGTAGCTGTATAGTAGATTCTGAGGTCAGGTAGTGTGAGTCCTCCTACTTTATTCTTCTTCTTCAATAGTGCTTTACTTATCTGGGGCTTCTTCCTGTTCCATATAAAGTTAATGATTAATTTTTCCATCTCTTTAAAGAATCTTGTGGGTATTTGAATCAGGATTGCATTGTATTTTTAAATTGCTTTCGGTAGAATTGTCATTTTCACAATGTTGAGTCTACCTATCCATGAGCATGGTATGTTTTTCCATGTATATAGCTCTCTTTTGATTTCTTGCAGTAGTGTTTTGTAGTTTTCCTTGTATAGGACTTTTACATCCCTGGTTGGATTTATTCTTAAGTATTTTCTTTTTTTAGCTGCTATTATAAATAGTATTGTTTTCCTGATTTCCTCTTCATTGTTCTCTTTATTGGTGTATAGGAATCCAACTGATTTTTGTATGTCTATCTTATATCCTGCTACTCTGCTGAATATTTTTATTAGTTCCATTAGTTTTCTCATGGAGTCTTTAGGGTTTTCTATGTATAGTATCATATCATCCACAAACAGGGACAATTTAACTTCTTCATTACCAGTAAGGATGCCCTTTATTTCTTTTTCTTGCCTTGTTGCTGTAGCTAGGACTTCCAGCACAATGTTAAATAGGAGTGGAGATAAAGGGCATCCTTGTCTTGTTCCTGTACTCAAGGGGAATGTTTTCAGCCTCTCTCCATTAAGAATGATGTTGACCATGGTTTTTCATAGATATCCTTTATTATGTTGAGAAATTACCCTTCTGTACCTATTTTATTGAAAGTTTTTATCAGGAATGGCTGTTGGACTTTGTCAAATGTCTTTTCTGCATCAATTGACATGATCATGTTATTCTTTTCTTTCCTTTTATTTATGTGGTGGATTATGTTGATTGATTTTCTAATGTTGAACCATCCTTGCATACCTGGTATGAGTCCTACTTGGGTGTGGTGTATTCTTTTTTTTGATATGATGCTGAATTCTATTGGCTAGAATTTTGTTGAGAATTTTTGCATCTATATTCATGAGAGATATTGATCTGTATTTTTTAATTTATTTATTTATTTATTTTGGTGGCATCTCTGCCTGGTTTTGGTATCAGCATTACGCTGGCTTCATAAAATGAATTCTGAAGTATCCCTTCATTTTCTCTGTTCTGAAATAGTTTGAGTAGTACTGGTATAAGCTCTTTGCTGAATGGTAGAATTCTCCAGTGAACCTATCTGGGCCAGGGCTTTTTTTTGTTGTTGGGAGTCTGGGGTTTTTTTTGTTTGTTTGTTTGTTTGTTTGTTTTAATAAACTTTTCAATCTCTTCTCTTGTTATGGGTCTGTTCAGATTTTCAAACATCATTTTGTGGTAGTTTGGGTAGTGTGTTTGTAGAAATTTACCCATTTCCTCTAGGTTTTCAAATTTTTGGAGTATAGTTTTTCATAATACTCTGTTAAAATCCTTTTAATTTCAGCTGGGTCTGTTTTAACGTCCCTTATTTCATTTCTTATTTGGGTTATTAGCATCCTCTCCTGTTTTTCTTTTGTCAGTCTGGCCAGTGGTTTGTCAATTTTGTTGATTCTTTCAAACAAGCAACTTTTGGATTTGTTGATTCTTTCTATCGTTTTTCTCTTCTCTATTTCATTTATTTCTGCTCTGATCTTTATTATTTCCTTTCTTCTGGTGGCTGTGGGCTTTTTTACTGTTCTCTTTCTATTCGTTAGAGTTCAGTAGTTAATGTTTTGATTTTTTCCCTTTCTTCTTTTTTGACGTGTGCATCTATTGCTATAAATTGGACTCTGAAGACTGCCTTTGCTGTGTCCCAAAGGTTTTGGTATGATGTGTTTTCATTCTCATTTGACTCTAGGAATTTTTTGATTCTGTCTCTGATTTCTTCTTTTACCCAGTGGTTTCTAAGCAGGGTGTTATTCAGTTTCTATGTAATTGATTTTTTTCCTTGCTCTTTCTGTTGTTAATTTCTACCTTGATGGCATTGTGGTCAGAGAAGATATTTTGTATTATCTCAACGTTTTATATACTGTTGAGGATTGATTTGTGGCCTAAGATGTGGTCTATTCTGGAGAACGTTCCATGTGCATTGGAAAACAGTGTGTACTTTGCAGCTGTTGGGTGGAGTGTTCTATATATGTCTATGAGGTCAAGCTGGCTGACTGTGCCCTTTAGGTCTTCTGTATCTTTGTTGAGTTTGTTTCTAAATGTTCTGAGAATGGTGTGTTGAAGTCTCCTATTATTATTGTGGAACTGTCAGTTTCTATTTTCGGTGCTGTTAGAGTTTGTTTTATGTATTTTGGAGCCTTGTCATTGGGTGTATAGCTGTTTATTATGGTTATGTTTTCTTGATGGATTCCTCCCTTAATCATTATATAGTGTACTTCTTTGTCTCTTACTGTGGATTTTTTTTTAGAAGTCTACTTTATCTGAGATTAGTTTTACCACTCCTGTCCTCTTTTGGTAGCTGTTTGTTTGATACATTTTTTTTCCATCCTTTGATTTTTAATAAATTTACATCTTTGTTTCTAATGTGTGTCTCTTGTAGACAGTAAGTTGATGGATCAGGTTTTTTTAATCCATTCCATCACTTGCCATCTCTTTAAGGGTGCATTTAGGCCATTTATATTCAGTGTAAGTATTGATAGGTGTGAGTTTATTGCTTCCATTGAGTACTACTTTTTTTTGTGGTGCAAACTTTTTCATTGTTCCTCTTACTCTCCTGTGCTGAATTCCTTTTGTTTGTGTTTTTTTTTTTTTTTATTTCTTTTGTTTTTTGTAGATTTTGTTTTTACTGAGACTTTATGTTTTTCTTCTTTATTTGGATGGGTAGGTTTGTTTACTTTCTTTGAGGTTACCTTGAAATTTACCCTTATCTTCCTAGGTTTGAACCAGCCTATTATTACTTGGTATCGCCTTGCCTTCCTCTCCATTAGAAGGCTCTATACCTACACCATTTATTCCCTCTTTTATTGTTATGATGCTGTTGTCATTTACAGGTTAACCTCTCTGGTTCCCTGTTGTAATGTTTTGGGTTTGGATAGTCCTTGACAGTTGATTTCCTACGTTGGTATCTTGCTGGTAAAATCCTGTGTCCTAGATTCAGCCTGTGGTCTGATGTTGTTTGTTCTCATATTGAAGGGCTCCCTTTAATAATTCTTGTAAGTTTGGTTTGGTTTTTACATAGTCCCTTAATTTCTGTTTATCTGGAAATGATCTAATTCCACCACCATATTTGAATGAGAGTTTTGCAGTATATTTTATTCTTGGATGGCAATTTTTTTTTCAAGGTTTTATATATGTCATCCCATCGTCTTCTTGCCTGCATGGTTTCTGGGGAATAATCCGAGCTTAGTCTTACTGTTTCTCCTCTTTATGTGACTTTTTGTTCTTCTTGAGCTTCTCTCAGGATTCTTCGTTTGTCTTGGATTTAGCGAGTGTGATTATGACATGCCTTGGTGATTTTCTTGTGGGGTCTATCCTATATGGGGTTCGTTGAGCTTCTTGGATGGTCAGCTTTCCATCTTTCATGATATTGGCAAAGTTTTCTGCCAGCAATTCTTCAATGATCGTCTCTGTGTTTTCTGTTTTCTCCCCTCGTTCTGGAATTCCGATCACTCACAGATTTTTCCTTTTGATTGTATCCCACGTAATTCTCAGGGTTTCTTCATTTTTCTTAGTTTTTTTTTCTGATTTTTCCTCAAACAGTGTTGTATCCAAGTGTTTGTCTTCAATTTCTCTGATACTGTCTACCATCATTTCAAACCTACTCCTCAGACCTTCTATGGCACTGTCCATTTAAGAAATCTTGTTATTTATCTTTTGGATTTCTTATTTTTGTTTTTGTATGATTTTTAGTTAGGAATGTATTTTACATTTTGTTCCCGTATTATTTTCTGGAATTCTTCCACTTTTTGTCTGCCTTTTCTATGAATCTATTTTTTTCTCATTTTTGTCTGTGTTTTGCTTCAACTCTTGGGTAATTCTGAATATTAGAGATTTGAATTCCCTATCGGGTAGTTCTAGTGCCTTTTCTTCTTATGGAAAGTCATCTGGTGTTTTATTTTGGATACCTACTGGAACCATCATGTCCTGTTTTTGTATATGTTTTAATATTGTTTGCTGTCTTTGGGGCATTCAGTAGTTATTTTCCTCATTTATTGATTGTAGATTTGTTTGTTTCATCCTGCTTTTTTGTTTTGTTTGGTTATGTCTGAGCTGGTGGGCTCTGTGCTCTTTGTTGTTTGTTTTCTGTGGGCACAATACTTTTCACCTCCTTCCCCATAGGCCATGCCTGTGCTACTTAGTAGTGTGATGTTCAGCACTAGATGCAGGTAGGCAGGAAGTGGGGGGGGGGGGGGTTGTGATTTGTGAAGCTAAAATGGGTATGGGAAAGAGGAGAGACAGTAGAGAGGGACAGGAGCCAAAAACATACACATAAGCAAACAAACAAAGAAAAAAGAGTGCTAAAGGACCTTGCTATTGGAGTGGAAAGATGAGAGACTGAGAAATGATGAAAAACAAAAAAGAAAAGAAAAAGGGTAAAATAAATGAAAAAATAAATATTAGAGGAAAAAAAGAAAAATAAAGTAAAGCCACCAGGGGTCCCACTGGTGAGGCTGTTAGGACTAGGGAAGTTGCTTGTAGGCTGTGAAGTACAGCCTGGCTAGAAGGGTAGAGGTGTCACACAGTGCCAGATATTCAGGAGACAGGAAGAGAAGTTAATTATAGAGAGACGAGAAACTGGAAATGAAGAAAGACAAAAAGAGAAAAAGAGAGAGAAGAAAACAAAACAAAGAAAAAAAAAAACAAGAAATAGAAATGCCCCCAGGGATGTCACTGTGCGTCTGCTCAGAGAGAGAGAATAGCTTCTAAGCTGCACAGTACTGCCTGGCTAGATGGGGCTCCCAAGCCAAGAAAAGAAAAAGAAAACAAACAAACAAATCAAAACAGAATAAATCAGAACAAACAAACAAACAAAAAAAGCCCAGGAGTGCCACCAGTGTGGCGGCACAGATCGGGAAGCAGCTTCACAGTCAAGTGGTATTTCGCCACTTTTCAGGAAGAAACAAAGATGGCGCATGAAGCCAGGTATTGGAGAGAAAGGAGGGGGAGGTGGTGAGAGGTAAGGAAGAAATCTAAAGAAGCTGAAAAAAGCAACACCAGCAGCCAACACACAGCACTCAGGGAGCCAGCCAGTGTGGGCATGTGGAGTCCAAGGGACAGCAGGATGAAGCCAGTGCTTCCTGGCCAAGAGACTGTGGCTGCAGGAAGTAGAGGATGCCAAGTGGGGGGTGAAGAAGGGTGAGGGGGCGGGAAAGCATGTATCGCTGGATACCACTTGTTCTGTCTCCTGCTGGAAGCTCCATGAAGCTGCTTTCTTATACCCCCTGTTCTCTGATCTCCAATAGGAGTCCAAGATGGCCGATCCGTGCTGTGGTATCTGACAGGGGACCTGTGCACGTATCTCCCCTCACTCTCTGTTGTCGGTCAGTTTCTTATTCCATTCAGTGCTTGGCTGAGTTCTTTGTTTCTTTATTTGATGCTTAGGGTTTCAGTATTGACATGTGACTCTGTTTGACTTAGTTTTTTGGATATTTGCTGTGGAGGGATGGTGTGGTGCTTCTGCCTATAGTGCCGTGTTGCCTGGAAGACCCAAGATCTCTATTTTGACTTCATACTTGATTGTTCTTTGAATGGGGATATAATTATTTTAGTTATATTAAAATCATTTTCTCTATGAGATTTGAATGGTATTTCTTCTGTTCCATTGTCTTTTTCAGGTGTCATGAATGAATTTACTTTTACTTTTTTTATTATTATTACCAAGTTAATTGTAGATTCACATTCAAATATAAGAATTAATACAGAGTAACCCCTTGTATTCTTTATTCAGTTTATCCAAAGGCAATATTTTGCACAACTATGCTATAATATCAGAACCAGAATATTGGCATTTGTTTTTCAGCTTTCCTTGGTTTCAGTTGCACTTGTGTGTGTGTGTGTGTGTGTGTGTGTTTAGATTAAGTTCTACATATTTGTATCACCTGTGTATGTTCATATACTCATCACCACAATAGCATTTTGTAAGTAATAGCATTTTTTACATAAGATGATTTGCAGACCCTACACACATCCTACTTTTTGCAACATATGCATGTTATACAGGTCTAACTTGTTAATAATATTTTCTGTTTATTAAGAAGAAAATATTAATCCACTTTCTTGAAATGAAATGTGCAAAACTCTTCCAACATTAAAGATATAAAGTTTTTCTAGAGATAACGGATTAAGAAATAAAAATTGGTGTTTCGTTTTCAAGTAAATTACAGCGTTTAGTGTTATTTGCTAGCTTCAAGAGTTAAACATACATGAAACTAGTGAGCACTGTGTGGAAAGTAACATCAGCATTTTTCATTCACTTCCAAATTTTCAGTCATTATTTTCCCAAAAAAGGATTTCAGTTTTTTTCTATTTTAATCTGTTCACTTCAACTGTATACTCTCCT
Source organism: Dugong dugon (assembly GCA_030035585.1). Taxonomy (NCBI): domain Eukaryota; kingdom Metazoa; phylum Chordata; class Mammalia; order Sirenia; family Dugongidae; genus Dugong; species Dugong dugon. The sequence continues at coordinate 15,482,423 of CM057465.1, forward strand.
TATCTTGAAACTTGTTATATATGAAACCAGGTAAGATATGAAACTGAAGTATTTAGGGTTTTTTAAAAAATCAGTTTGTATGTGGAGATTTCAATTCAAAATATTTTCAGTTTTTGTAATTAGATGACAGCTGTTTTGTGAAGTATCCAATGCCAATTAGCAGATAAAACTTCATACAAGAATAATTGTAATAAATCTGATCATTTCCAACTGGATTTGCTATAGTTATCGCCAAAAAGTACAAAACACTTTTTATATTTAATTCAATCCCAAGCTGATATTTTTTAGGAAAGAAGGAAGCTGACTTCCTTTATTAAGCTTGAGCTTTTATATATATATATATATATATATATAAAACCTACATATATATGTATGTAAAAAAGTATACAGTTTATATATATATATATATATATAAAACATACATATATATGTATGTAAAAAAGTATACAGTTAATTTTTTCTAAAATAAATATTCTACCATCTTCACAAAGACAAAAGTCTGTTCAGTTATATTAAATTATTAGTATTAGACTTAAATGTTTCAGTATCCTAAATTGCATATTATCTAACTAGGCCTCCCCAAATCAAAATCACATTGGAGCAATCTAATTTGGATGAACAAGAATCTACATTTCATAAAAAGAAAAAAACACAAACACACAAAAAACTTGCTGTCAAATCGATTCTGACTCATAGCAACCTTATAGGACAGAGTAGAACTACCCTATAGGGTTTCGAAGAAGAGGTTGGTGGATTAAAACTACCAACCTTTTGGTTAGCAGCCCATTTCTTAACCACTACACTGCCGAGGGCCCCACATTTCATCTAGGAAACTTTTAATATATATATATAAATTATCAGCATGTAAGAAATTTCCTCCTATAATTTTTGCCAAGGAGGAACCAAAACTTAAACCCATGATTAACACCAAAAAACACATAGGGTTTACTACTGCACTTTCTATTAATTGAAATGGTTGTGAGCTGCTCCTAAAAATATATTTCATTTCCCAAAGTGGAAGGAATTGTGTTTATGAGAATTTCCCTCATAGACAATCTCAAGCCTCCAGCATATTTTATATTAAATCTCAAGACTATGAAAAGGAATGATCTTGATTAATTTTAATTACCTTGAGCAAAGAGATATGGGTGATTCCTAAGGCTAACAGTGTGCTAATCAAACCGGAATCGTTATATTAAAACCAGTGCCTAAGATGCCAAAAAGCATTCAACACAGTTTGAAGAGTACTAAGGTAACATTTGACAGCATCTCCACATACTACTAAATAAAGAATACAAATAAAATTAAGTTCTAAAACTCTTCCAATGGAAAAATACATGCTTAACACATAGGTTTTATAGCAATAATGAAAGAAAATAAATGTTTGGATCATCAGTCTAAACTTAGGAGAAGCAGATTTAAACAGGTAAATGAGAAGGGTTAAATTAAATAAGTAATCAAACCAAAAAATCTTACACATTTCTAGGAAAGAATTAATATCTGTCAAATTTGGATTTACTGTGAAAAAGCAGAGAAAAATAGCTAACAATCCACATATCTGAGTTATTAGCATTTATTAAAACTCAATAAATTCTTATTTTATTGTCTGTTTCTGGATCGTTTGTGTATGTCGTAGATCAACATCAAAGTATCAGAGTTCTTAATCCCTTAAGGAAGTTGAAAGAAATGAACATCTCAAAAAGTGTTGTATCTAGTAACACCAAAGGTAGTTGATGCTAGATACCAATATATATGGGTCATTTGAAAACTTCTTAATTCATATACACCTGCTGCCACGGCTGTGCCCATTCTTTGGAGACTAGAACTAATTTCTTAACCTAAGCAGTGTTTTTGCTTTCTAAGGATAAAACCCAGAGTTTAATTCAACAAAGATTCAGAATAAATGGACAAATGCTATTTTGGTAATAATGTCATTATTATTACTCATATCATCATCATCATCACCACCACCATCATTATATCAATTAGTAATCAGATAATCACCTAGTCTTTCTCTCCTGTATTATAATTAATAATTTGACCTATTGACTCTATAGTACAAGTCTTTCACGTTTCAAAATTCTTTTTTATGTGAATTGTTTCTATTTTCAATTAAATAGTAAAATTAAAGTAGTACATAAAAGTTACATGGCTCTGGAAAGCATATATTAAAATCAACAATTCTTTGTGTCTCCCATCCCCACCCCGAGTTCTGGTCTCAGAAGCAACAATTGCTAACACCTGTGGATGTTTTCTTTAGAATTCAGCAGTGATCCGAAATCATTGACCTGCTCCCTAATTTTGTTGAAGCTCATTTCCCAACGATTTCCTAAAAAAAGGGTTTATGATATAGATATATTAGTGGATTTTGTATGTCTTTAAATGAATTTACTTGACCCTCACCCTCAATTAGTATTTTAGCTGGGTACCTACACTTAGATTTTTATCATAAAGCCCTGTTGCAGAGAAATTTGATATCAAACTGAACCTCTTTCTTATGATTTGACCCACTTTTTTCCTCACAGAAAGTTTTAGATTTTTTTCATTTAATCCTTGCGATTTGAAATTTCATTATAATGTGCTCTGGCATGACTTTTTTTAAAATTTGGTGTGTAGAAGCATTTTTATAGTTTTGAATAATTTATGTTTTGTGTTTTCAGAACATTTGTTGGATATTGGATGTACTGGGTTGATCTTCTGAATTCTACAACTTTATCTTTTTTAATAAATTAGTAATTTTGTTTACAACTTCATTTTATTCTTGTTTCCACTAAATGTCACCTTAATAGAAAGGTCTTTCCTGATCATTCTATATAAAAAGCATCCCTTTTTCATGGTCACGCTCTGATCTCCTTATCTCACTTTATTCTCTTTATAAAAATAATAATATTTATCACTCCACACTATTATTTTATATATTTTCTTGTTTATTGTTTGTGTTCTCCAATAGAATGTGAAATACTTGAAAATAGGGACTTTGTTTTATTCATGGTTGTAAGACCATGACAGAATTATACCTGATACATAGCACCAAAACCAAACTCATTGCTGTTGAGTCAATTCTGACTCATAGTGACCCTATGATGAATTCAAACTGCCAACCTTTTGGTTAGCAGCCTAACTCTTAACCATTGCACCATATATGGTAGGCGCTCAATAAATATTTGTTGAAGTCAACAAATAAATATATATATCACCACTCGCCACCCATTGCCATCGAATTGATTCTGACTCATAGCGACCCTATAGGACAGAGTAGAACTGCCCCATACGGCTTCCAAGGAGTGCCTGGTGGATTTGAACTCCCAATCTTTTGGTTGGCAGCCATAGCTCTTAACCTCTATGCCACCAGGGTTTCCGTATATACATATACGTACATATATACACACACATGCACACACACAAACATATATATACACATATGGTAACTATTTTTTGGGGGGTTTATAATTATATACGTATACACATATATACGTATACACACACACATATATACATACACGTGTGCACACACACACATATGTTATTATTAGGTGCCAACCAACTGATGGCTACCCTATGTATAACAGAACAAAATTTTATGTGGTCTTACGGCATCCACACAGTCCTTGCTACGTTTAAGCCCATTGTTGCAGCCACTGTGTTAATCTGTCTCCTCGATGGTCTTCTTTTTCACTGACCCTCTGCTTCACCAATCATGACGTCTTTTCCAGGGACTGGTCCCTCCTGATAAGATGTCCAAAGTAAGTGAGACAAAGTCTTACCATGCTACCTTCTAAGGCAAATTCTGGTTGTATTTCTTCCAAGACAGATTTGTTCATTCTCCTGGAAGTCCATGGTATATTCAATACTGTTCACCAACACCATAACTCAAAGGCATCAATTCTTCTTCGGTCTTCCTTAGTCCTTACACAGCTTTCACATGCATATAACGTCACTGAAAATATCATGGTTTGAGTCAGGCATACCTTAGTGCTCAAAGTGACATTTTTGCTCTTTAACACTTTAAAGAGGTCGTATATACATAAACCCATTGCCATTGAACAGGGTAGAACTGCCCCATAGGGTCCATAGGGTTTCCAAGGAGCGGATGGTGGATTTGAGCTTCAGAACTTTTGATCAGCTGCTGAGCTCTTAACCACTGTGCCACTGGAGCTCCATATATATATATATATATATGTAAGAAAGAGAGAGCTCCAGGTGCAAATGGTTAAGCACTGGGCTACTAGAAAATGGCACCTTGGAAGACAGGCTTGGTGATATGTTTTCAAAAGGTCTCAGCCTTGAAAGCCCTATGGAACAGTTCTACTCTGCACACATGGGGTTGCCATGAGTCAGAATCTACTGGAAGACAACTAACAATGACAATAGCAAGTATACATATATATACACATACACAGTTATGCACCGCTCGGTTGTTAACCTAAAAGTTGGTGGTTCGAACCCACCCAGTGGCTCTGTGGGAGAAAATCCAGGGGATCTGCTCCGATAAAGATTACAGTCTAGAAAACCCTATGGGGCAGTTTTACTCTGTCACATGGGTTACTATGAGTCAAAATTGACTTGATGGCACTTACCAACAACAACACCCATTGCCATGGAGTATCACTATGCATACTTGGCAAAATGTTTGATTTTAATGTTGTAAAATATAAAATAAATATATAGTGTAAACACAATTTTATTAAACAATCTTATGTTTGATTGTGACTTTGTCTTTACATGTGTGTCAGTTTAAAAGAATAAAATGAATGAATGTCCAACAAGAAGTTAAATACAGTAATCTCTGAGTGTGACAATTTTGGCTGGGTGTATAATTCTTTTTCCCTTTATTTTCAGGCTTTCTAAAAATTCTGTCTTTAATTGTCTATTCAGGAACAATTCAGAATATTATGACATACATCAGTTCATTTGTTACTCAGTTATTGAACAATATTTCTGCCTTACAACCCAAAATTGTGTTACTTAAAACAATCATTTATATCATACATACAGATGTGCAGGTTGACTCTAAACTGGTCAGTTTAATCCACTTTCAGGCCCCGAGTGCTGTAGTTTGAGTTCAAGTTGCTCCCTATGTCTGTCATCCTCCTGTTCCAGCAATCTCCTGGACAAGCGTTCTGTTTCATGAGTATGATTGTAGAGCCAGGCTGGAGGGACAGACAGCAGTTCTATGTGTTCTACTCATGGCAGATCACCGAGCCAACCCAAACTGTACAAGCACATTGAAGACTTAGGTTCCCATCACCTCTGCTAAGGTTTTATTGTCCAAGCCCAAGATCAATGTGAGGTGGGACCAGAAGTAAATCCCTCTCTCATAGGTAGGTAAGGAGGTTAAATATTTTAAAAATCCATTTAACATGGTCTAGAACGTAATGCTAATATTTTAAGAAGATATATGCTGACCATTTAGAAACATAACTAAAATCATAATAAATGTGTTTTAAAATTAATCGGTAGTAATGTCTCATTCTTTCAGTTTAATTTTAACATGACTTTGATTGAAGTATTTTTTGTTGTATTTGCTTATTTTAAATTCGTTTAAAAATTTACCCATGTCTTTTTTGTGCCACTCCAAATATGGACAGATGTAGTAACATTTCTTTATAGATATTCTTCAGTTTGTTAACTTTGTGCCAGAAAAAATCTGATAAATGCTAAATGAGTTTTAAACTATCATGCAAAAATGAACAAGTTAAAAAGCAATTTTAAATGACAAGCAAAGTTGTCAGGAGAAATAACACAATCACATGTCATTCTTAGCACCCATATCCACATTCATTTCCAAAGAAGCAAATTAAAACAAACAAATAAAAAAAACCTTCCAATTTACAATGTAATATCCATTTGGGTAATTGGTTATAATCTATTTTTAGATTATACATTCAACACTGACATTTAAAATTCCAAAAATACTTTCATCAAGTAAAATTTATGAAAACATGCTAAACAGCTTCATAAGAATCTAGAATATTAACATACTGTTATACCTTACCACTGAAAAATATTGAAAAACAAAATAGATCATTACCATCTTAGCCCTAGGAAAAGTGTAAGTGATCCAGCCATTTTTATGGTTCTGTTTCTCATTTAAGTTCAGGAACTTGGTATTCTGGGAAATTTATCATTCTTATGTATGTTTGGCTAATGTGAGTGATTTTTTTTTTTTTCCCTGAATCTAGGCATCTTCAGGTATATTGAAAGTTTCTGGGTAGTTTAAACAGTTAATGTGCTTGTTGCTAACCAAAAAATTGGCCATCCAAGTCCACCCAGAGACACCTCAGAAGAAAGGCCTATTTCAGAAAAAATAGTCATTGAAAACCCTGTGGAGCAAAATCCCACTCTGACACACATAGGGTTGACATGAATTGGAGTCGACTAGAGAGCAACTAGTTTGAATTCTTTTGTTTGTTTGTTTCCAGGCATATTGAGAGAATTTTTTTTTTTTTTTCTATCTTCAGATCAGGCACAACTGAGAAATTATTCTGAAGTCATGAGAACATCTAGTATGCGAGTTGATATTCACATAGGCAAAGGGTACAAGTGTAAAGATTTCTGAGTAATGCATAACACACAGCATATAGCATATATCTTTCAAGTTGCTTGTTACTCAAATATTTGTGTGAAATGTACATTTTAAATTAGAAATTTGTAATTTTTTCAGTCATTGCTCCAATAGGCTAATGTGTTACACTTGAGAAGAAAACAGTAGTTAATTAATATGTGTACTATTTTTTTCTTTGTGTGTGTGTATTTCTTCTTTTAAATACATTTACCTAATATATTCAAATGTATTAGAAAAATAACATAGTTCAATAATTTTTTTTTTTTTTTTCTGAATTCCAGCTTTTCTTCTTATCATCCCAAGAAAGAGATGGATTTAAACTCCCCTGAATTGGGTTACCTGAAGCCAAGATACAGAGCTGAGAATGAATTGACTAAGGCTCTGGAGATGTTTTTCTTCTTTATTAACTCCTTTAAAGGCATCAATAATAACCCTCACTTGCTTTCCAAGAGTATATTTCTCAGAACAATTCTGCAAGTGATAACAGGTTGATTTAACATTGGATATTAATATTGATTATCTTGCAAATTTGTGTACCGTGTCAAAGGTCTAGTTTTTATTTTTTTATTTTTTTCTCATACAAAAATGTATACATACATTGTTATGAGACCCTGATTTCTCTCTCCATACTGTGACAGCACACTCCTCCTTTCCACCCCTGATTCCCCATATCCATTCAACCAGCTTCTAATCCTCTCTGCCTTCCCATCTCACCTCTGGACGGAAGCTGCCCCTTTAGTTTCTTTTATCTACTTGAGCTAAGAGACACACTCCTCATGAGTATCAATTTATGTCTCACAATCCCATCCAATCTCTATCTGAAGAGTTGGCTTTGGAAATTATTTCAATTCTAGGCTGATAGAGTATCAAGGGACCATACTTTCTGGGGTTCCTCCAGTCTCAGTCAGACCATTAAGTCTGGTCTTCTTACTAGAATTTGAGTTCTGCATCCCACCTTTCTCCTGCTCCATCAGGGACTCTGTTGTGTTCACTGTCAGGGTGGTCATTGGTGGGAGCCGAGCACCATCTAGTTCTTCTGGTCTCAGGCTGATGAAGTCTCTGGTTTATGTGGCCCTTTCTGTCTCTTGGGCTAATAATTTCCTTGTGTCTTTGGTGTTCTTCAATCTCCTTTACTCCAGGTGGTTGGGACCAATTGATGCATCTTAGATGGCCACTTGCAAGCGTTTAAGACCCCAGACACCACTCACCAATGTAGGATGCAGAACATTTTCTTAATAAACTTTGTTAGGCCAATTGACCTAGATGTCCCCTGAAAGCATGGTCCCCAGACCCCTACTCCTGCAACTCTGTCCCTCAAAGTGTTTGTATTCAGGAAACTTCTTAGCTGTGGTTTAGTCCAGTTGTGCTGACTTCCATGGTAGTGTGTGCTGTCCCTCCCTTCACCTAAGCTAATTCTTATCTACTGTCTAGTTAGTAAATAACCCTCACCTTCCCTCCTCACCCTCATAACCATCAAAGAATGTTTTCTTCTTTGTTTAAACCTTTTCTTGACTTCTTATAATAGTGGTCTTATACAATATTTGTCTTTCTGTGACTGACTAAATTCACTCAGCATAATGACCTCCAGCTTTCTCCATGTTATAAGATGTTTCTTGGCTTCATTGTTGTTCTTTATTGTTGAGTAGTATTCCATTGTGTGGATATACCATAATTTGTTTATCCATTCATCTGTTGATGGGCACCTAGGTTGTTTCCATCTTTTTACTGTTGTGAACAGTGCTGCGATGAACATGGGCGTGCATGTTATCTATTTGTGTGATGGCTCTTATTTCTCTGGGATATATTCCAAGGAGTGGGATAGCTGGATCGTATGGTACTTCTATTTCTAGCTTTTTAAGGAAGAGCCAAATGGATTTCCAAAGTGGTGGTACCATTTTACATTCCCACCAACAGTGCCTATAAGTGTTCCTGTCTCTCCACAACCTCTCCCGCATTTATTGTTTTCTGTTTTTTGGATTAATGCTAGCCTCTTTGGGGTGAGATGATATCTCATTGTAGTTTTGATCTGCATTTCTCTAATGGCTAGTGATCGTGAGCATTTCTTCATGTGTCTGTTAGCCGCCTGAATAGCTTCTTTGGCAAAGTTGCCCAATTTTTAATTGGGTTATTTGTCTTTTTGTTGTTGAGGTTTTGCAGTATCTTTTAGATTTTAGAGATTAGACACTGATTAGATATGTCATAGCCAAAATTTTTTCCCCAGTCTGTAGGTTGCTTTTTACTCTTTTGGTGAAGTCTTTTGATGAACGTGTTTTTTATTTATAGGAGCTTCCAGTTATCTAGTTTCTCTTCTCATATTTGTGTATTGTTAGTTATGTTTTGTATTCTGTTTATGCCATGTATTAAGGTTCTTAGCATTGTACCAATTTTTTCTTCCATGAACATTATTGTTTTTGATTTTATATTTAGGTCTTTGATCCTTTTTAAGTTAGTTTTTGTGCACGGTATTAGGTATGGATCTTCTTTCTTTTTTTTACAGTTGGATATCCAGTTATGCCGGCAACATTTGTTAAAGAGATTGTCTTTTCCCCATTAAAAGGACTTTGGGCCTTTGTCAAATATCAGCTGCTCATAGGTGGATGAATTTACATCTGTATTCTCAGTTCTGTTCCATTAGTCTATGTATCTGTTGTACCAATACCATGCTGTTTTGATTACCGTGGCAGTATAAAAGTTTTTAAAATCAGGTAGTGTGAGGCCTCCCACTTTGTTCCTCTTCTTGAATAATGCTTTACTTATTTGGGACCTCTTCCCTTTCCATATGCATTTGGTGATTTGTTTCTCCATCTCATTAAAAAAATGTCAGTGGAATTAGGATCAGGATTGCATTGTATCTGTAGATTGCTTTGGGTAGAATTGACATTTTCACAATGTTGAGTCTACCTATCCATGAGCAAGGTATGTTTTTCCACTTATGCAGGTCTCTTTTGGTTTCTTGCAGTAGTGTCTTATAGTTTTCCTTGTGTAGGTCTTTTACATCTCTGGTTAGATTTATTCCTAAGTATTTTATCTTCTTCAGGGTTATTGTAAATGGTATTGATTTGGTGATTTCTTCTTTGAGGTTCTCTTTGTTGGTGTAAAGGAATCCAACTGATTTTTGTATGTTTATCTTGTATCTTGAAACTTTGCTGAAATCTTCTATTAGTTCCAGTAGTTTTCTTGTGGATTGTTTGGGGTTTTCTGTGTATAAGATTGTATCATCTGCAAATAGAGATACTTTGACTTCTTCCCTACCAATATGGATGCCCTTTATTTCTTTTTCTAGCCTAATTGCTCTGGCTAGGACTTCCATCACAATGTTGAATAAGAGTGGTGATAAATGGCATCCTTGTCTGGTTCCCATTCTCAAGTGGAATGCTTTCAAAGTCTCTCCATTTAGGATGATGTTGAGTGTTGATTTTGTATAAATGCCCTTAATTATATTGAGGAATTTCCCTTCTATGCCTATTTTGTTGAGAGTTTTTATCATGAATGGGGGTTGGACTTTGTCAAATATCTTTTCTACATCAGTTAATAAGATCATGTGGTTCTTGTCTTTTGTTTTATTTATGTGATGGATTACATTGATTGTTTTTCTAATGTTGAGCCATTCCTGCATAGCTGGTATAAATCCCACTTGGTCATGGTGAATTATCTTTTTGATATGTTGCTGTATGCTATTGGTTAGAATTTTGTCAAGGATTTTTGCGCCAATGTGTCTATAATTTTCTTTTTTTGTGGTGTCTTCACCTGATTTTGGTATCAGGGTTATGCTGGCTTCAAAGAATGAGTTTGGGTGTATTCTATCCTTTTCTATGCTCTAAAATACCTTTAGTAGTATTGTTGTTAACTCGTCTCTGAAAGTTTGGTGGAAGTCTCCAGTGAAGCCATCCAAGCCATGGCTTTTTTTGTTGGGAGTTTTTTAATTACCTTTTCAATCTCTTCTTTTGTTATGGGTTTATTTAGCTGTTCTACTTCTGTTTGTGTTAGTTTAGGTAGGTAGTGAGTTTTTAGAAATTTGTCCATTTCCTCTAGGTTTTCAAATTTGTTAGAGTACAATTTTTCATAGTATTCTCTTAAGATTCTTTTAACTTCGATTGTGTCTGTTGTACCCATTTCATTTCTTATATGGGTTATTTGCTTCCTCTCCTGTTTTTCTTTTGTCAGTTTGGCCAGTGGTTTACACATTTTGTTGATCTTTTCAAAGAACAAGCTTTTGGTCTTATTAACTCTTTCAGTTGTTTTTCTGTTCTCTATATCATTTAATTCTGCTCTAATTCTTATTATTTCCTTCCTTCTGGCACCTGTAGGCTTCTTTTGCTGCTCTCTTTCTACTTGTTCCAGTCGTAGGGTTAATGTTTTGATTATGGCCCTTTCTTCTTTTTGGATGTGTGCATTTATTGCTATAAACTGATGTCTGAGCACTGTTTCCGCAGTGTCCCAAAGGTTCTCGTAAGATGTATTTTCATTCTCATTTGATTCTATGAATTTCTTTATTCCATCCTTAATTTCTTCTATAATCCAGTAGTTTTTGAGCAAGGTGTTGTTCAGTTTCCATGTGTTTGATTTTTTTTTCCTTGCTTTTTGTGTTGTTGATTTCTACTTTTATGGCTTTATGGTCAGAAAAGATGCTTTGTAATATTTTGATGTTTTGGAATTTGTTAAGGCTTGTTTTATGGCCTAATATGTGGTCTATTCTGGAGAATGTTCCATGTGTGTTGGAAAAGAAAGTATACTTGGCTGCTGTTGAGTGCAGCATTCGGTATATGTCTATGAGATCAAGTTGGTTGATTGAGCATTCAGCTCTTCTGTGTCTTTGTTGAGCTTCTTTCTGGATGTTCTGTCTTTCACCAAAAGTGGCTTGTTGAAGTCTCCTACTACTATTGTGAATTCGTCTATCTCTCTTTTCAGTGCTGTCAGAGTTTGTTCTATGTATTTTGGAGCCCTGTCGTTGGGTGCGTAATATTTATTATAGTTATGTCCTCCTGGTGTATTGACCCTTTAATCATTATATAGTGCCCTTCCTTATCCTTTTTGGTGGATTTTACTTTAAATTCTATTTTGTCAGAGATTAATATTGCCACTTCTCTTTTTTTTTTGAGTGTTGTTTGCCTGATATATTTTTTTCCATCCTTTGAGTTTTAGCCTGTGTTTGTCTTTAACTCTAAGGTGCATCTCTTGTAGGCAGCATATAGACAGATAATGCTTTTTCAATACAATCTGCCACTCTTGTCTCTTTATTGGTGCATTAAGTCTGTTTACATTCAGTGTAATTATTGATAAGTGTGAGTTTAGTGCTGTCTTCCTGATGTCTCTTTTTGTGTGTTGTTCACAGTTTCTTTTTCCCCTTAATTTTCTGTGGTGAGTCGTTTTTCTTTTTTCTTTTTTATCTTTTTCATTGCTGTTGATTTCGTGTTTGCTGAGTCTTTATATTTTTCTAGCTTTTTTATTTTTATTTGCAGGATTGTTAAATTTCTTTGTGGTTACCTTAATATTTACCCCTATTTTTCTAAGTTTATACCAGTCTTTTATTTCTTTACATCTCCTTGACTTCCCCTCCATATGAAAAATCTATATCTGCATTTTTATGTCCCTCTTTTTTGTTTTAATGTTGTCCTTTTTTTATGTATTGATATCTCCCTTTCCCTATTTTCAATGTTTTAGCTTTGATGTGTTTTCGACTTCCCTATCTGAGTCAATATCTGGTTGCTCTGTCTTGTGTTCTAGTCTTGGGATGTTATCTGATGTTATTGATTTTCTACCCAGAAGACTCCCTTTAGTATTTCTTGTTATTTTGGTTTTTTTTTTTGTAAATTCCCTAAACTTCTGTTTATCTGGAAATGCCCTAATTTTGCCATCATATTTGAGAGACAGTTTTGTTGGATATGTAATTCTTGGCTGGCAGGTTTTTTTTTTTTTTTTCCTTCAAGTCTTTATATATGCCATGCCATTGCTTTCCTGCCTGCATGGTTTCTTCTTAGTAGTCCGAGCTTATTCTTATTGACTCTCCTTTGTAGGTGACTTTTCGTTTATCCCTAGCCTCTCTTAAAATTCTGTCTTTATCTTTGGTTTTGGCAAGTTTGATTATAACATGTCTTGGTGACTTTCTTTTGGGATCTACCTTATGCTGGGTTCAATGAGCATCTTAGATATGTTGTCATCTTTCATGATATCAGGGAAGTTTTCTGCCAACAAATCTTCAACAATTCTCTCTGTACTCTCTGTTATGCCCCCCATTCTGGTACTCCAGTCACTTGTAGGTTAATCCTCTTGATAGAGTCCCATATAATTCTTAGGGTTCCTTTGGGTTTTTTTAATCCTTTTTATCTTGTTTTCCCTCAGATAAGTTGGTGTCAAGAGCTTTATCTTCAGTCTCGCTAATTCTGACTTCCATTTCCTCATTTCTGCCCCTATGACTTTCTATTTAGTTGTCTAATTCTGAAATTTTATTTTTAGTCTTCTGGATTTCTGACTGCTGTCTCTCTATGGATTCTTGCAGCCTGTTAAATTTGTCATTACACTCTCCTCTAATTTTTTTAATTTCCTCTATTGCAAGTTCTGTGTTTTGCTTAATTTCTTTCCTTATTTCTTGGAGAATTCCGTATAATAATCTGTTGTATTTTGCCTTTGGTAAGTCCAAGAAATTTTCCTCTTCTGGAAAATTACTAGATTCTTTATTTGGGGAGCTCACTGAAGCCATCATGGATTGCCTCTTTATGTGATTTGATATTAACTATTGTCTCCGAGCCATCGATAAATTATTATGCTTATTTATTTTATGTTTGCTTACCGTATCCTAGCTTTTTGTTTTGTTTTGATATGTCCAAATAGGCTGCTCATAGGAACTATTTTGATTATTGGCACCTTTGAAGCTCTAATGTCCTGTCACCAGGTGGTTAGAACTTTTACTAAGTACTTGAGCTCAGGAGTCTGACCACTCGTCTTGTATGGATTCAGCTTAGGAGCCCAGGTAGATAGACACCAAGTGTGTGGTTTAGGCTCTCACTTACAGTCCTAGACAGGCATGGGTGGTTGGTGTAGGCACAGACATCTGACTACAGCAGGGGGACACACTCTGAGCAAGGCAGGAGGCTGAAGGCTGCCCGAGTGTCCTGGAGGATGGCGTATCCCTGTTCCCTACAGCGTGTAGGTGGGTGGGTTTTGCAGCCAGACTATGAGTACCAAAAGATGTTGGCTGTAAAGACTGGGGAGCACCTCTTATTCATGAGCCCCTATCACAGTTAGCTAGGTAACATCGGTGGAGCACCAGTCCTCAGGCCCCTGATGTGGGTAGGTGAAGACTCTGCTTAATGAGCAGAGCAGTGTCAAATGTCAAGAACGTGACACTTCACAACTGAAACAGTTGAAGTTAGACTTCAGGTATATACCCTGTGGTACAGCGGTAACGAGTACCTACGCTGTTGAGATGGACCTACAGAAGTCTATGCCAGGGGAAAGGCACTCAAAGTCCATGGATCCCTTATGCCTGCGCCTAGGCAAAGGAGATGTGCCTATCCTGGGTTCCTGTCTTAGGAGAGCTGGCAGTTTATTTTTTCCCCTGTTTGTTAATTTGTTCACTTTCCAAGGCAGGGATAATGGCTCCGGGCATGTGACGGATTCTACTTCCTTCCCAGGGGATTCAGCAATTGCTGAAGTCAGTCTGGGACCCAGTGCAGATCAGGGAGTGGGGAGAAAAATGGGAGAGATGTTTTTCCCTAAGGGGGGTATTTTCGATCTGTGTGGTAGGCTGTACGCAAATAGTTATCTTTCGCCAATCCCTGGCTGCTTCTCACTGGTTCTATGTGGCTGTATAGACTCTCCGGTGCTGGGTCTCTCCCCATGTGGAAAATGCACCTCCTGAGCACCACTGCTTGCCTGCCTCACCACTCATCCATGAGCTGATCAGGCCTGAAGAGCTCAGCCTCTTTCTGGGTCAGGTCTGGCAACTCCTTGCTGCTTCCAAACCATCTCTCCTTGCCCCTGTCACTCAGTCCAGTTCCTCAACTCTGCCTTTGATGTTCAGGACTCCCAGATTGCCATATATAATCGATTCACTTGTTTTTGGGGTCTTTGTTGTAACAGGGTCCACCGGAAGCATCTGACTACTCCGCCATCTTGGCCCTGCCTCCTCAAATGTCTGTTTTGATTACTTCAAACCAACTTTGGGTTATATAGTGCTTGCTTCTTGGAAATGTAGTGAAATTACTGCACTATTCAATTAATAGTGATTGAGAAGAGCCTTTAATTTTCATAATAATTCATAAATATTTTGACTGGATTCATTGTCTTTTATGCTTCAGATCAGTGAAGTCTGCATTCATCTCTATGAAAATCCCTAAATATGTAGGTGCCAAAAATACCAAAAATGTCTTTAAAAAAAAAAAACAGAGAACTTAATTATCAACCAATTACTTCCCCAGCTAGCAGAAAGAGAAGATAGGCAGAATCAGGTTAGAATTTTGCATCAGTCTGAAAGGTCCATGACCAGAACATCAGAAATCTGGGTAAGTCTTCATATAATTTTTTATTCCCTGTGAATGTTTATGAATCTGTATATTATTTACAACTATGACAATAATTTTAAGTGGGAAATAGCATGTGTTTCAGATGGTACAGTTATAACTTTGCAGAGACTCAATGAGCCTGGATCTCTGGGTGCTTTTGAAAAAAGTGTCCCTTCCACTGAACATGTATTCTGAGTGAGATTGTTATGTAAGCCTTTGAGATATCAGTGTCCACTTGTTATTGCAGCATATCCTAGCGCTTCCTAATAATAATATTTTCAATGCCAAATTGTCTTTATCTACTCTTAAATGGAGATGAAAAAAGAGGTTTACCTATGTAAGCAGTCCTCTTCATGAGACAATCAAAATGGGTTTCTACCATGCATTCCTATTTATAATGTCTGAACAAGTCTCTCTAGTCTCCTTTTGTGAAGGACCTGTTGTTTTGATTTCTGTGTCTAAAATACATCCTCATCTTTGAAAATTTACTTATTTTTGAAACTATTTTAATAGTACAACTATCTTCCTTCTCCACTGAAAAATTGAATCTGTATTCAACTACACAAGATATTTTTCATTAACTGTGTCATTACGTATTTCTCTTACTTATTCACTTAAAAATTATATAGATCTTATTATTTTAGGTCTATAGTGATCTCATCATTCTCAAATGAATTTTGGAAAGATGGGAGTTATCCTTTTTCCACCACTGATAAACATACTTTTTAAAAAATCTCATCTTATTAAAGAATATAACTCACTTTAACTTTTCATTTTCAAAGATTTCCTCCTCTCTCTTTTTGTTCGTTTGCTACTGATTTTTTATGTCCTGGTGCTATGTCTATAACGTTCAGGCTTGAGATAATTTTTTTCCTGTCTATTATGTCTACAGCAGTAAGCATGCAATTATAGCATAGAAATCTAAGATATTTTATCTCCTAAAGTCATGTTATCAAAGTCATAACATGTTACTTCTTTGTATGGACCCATCCATGTACTGAATACATAATTATGTGATTTTTACATCTCTATAATCTTTTATTATCAAAATCATATATATACAAAATATACATACCTGCTGTCTTAAATTTCTAGTGCTCCTATAACAGAAATACCATAAATGAGTGGCTTTAACAAACAGACATTTATTTTCTCATGGTTTAGGGTGCCAGTTCTACGGGAGGGCTTTCTCTCTCTGTTGACTCTGAAGGAAAGTCCTTGTCTCTTTTGGGCTTGTGCTCCAGGGCAACTTACATGTGGGTTGGCATTTCTCTGCTTGCTCACTGGCTTGCTTAATCTCCTTTATATCTTAAAAGAGATTGATTTAAGACACACCCTACACTAATACTGTCTCATTAATGTAACAAAGAAAACCAGTCCCAAAATGGGATTGTAACCACAGGTATAGAGTTTCGAATTTACAACACATATTTTTTGGGGACATAATTCAATCCATAACCCATATATACCTATTACACAACATATATATATCTTCGTTTTTAATCTCTGCCCAAAGACAGATGCTTCAGTGAATGTGGTACAAATTATTCATTAAATCTGGCTTATTAGATTTTTATTATAAAAATATACTGGAAAAGTTTCTCATTTATTCAGAGCACCACTGCTGTCTCTAATGTAAACTTCAATATTTTATTCAAGTGAGATTCTATTGTCTCCATTGCTGTTTGGCATAATGGAATATTTATTTCAGGTGGCATGTGAAGCATTTCAGAATTACCTTTTTCAGTTTTCTAGAATTGACTTATGCCTATTCATTAAACAAGAGCTATGGTGTTCTTCTAAGAATGTAAATCATCTCATGTCTTTACCCTGCTTAAAAGAGTTTCACATAACTCTTGGAATAAAATTCAAGACCCTTTTAATGGTCTCAGAAGGACACTATCTGATCCCTGCTGGTTTTTCTAATCTTCAGCCACTTTTTCCCAGATTAGTATTCCAGATTAGCTACACATAGCTTCTTGATCTTTATCAAACATTCCAAGGTGATTCATGTTTTGGGACCTCACCGTTTTTGTTTCCTTTACCTGAAAATCGGCTAACTGCCCTATCTCCTACCTAGTTCATTTCTTCATGTTATTTTTGCCTTTGCTCACAGGAGAGATATATCTGATGTCTATCTCAGAGAGAAGTCTTCTTTATTACCCTAACTAAAAGAGTATACTCCACCATCTACAATTCTGTAGTCTCTTGCCCTGTTGTGTTACTCCTACTGTGTTTAAAACTATTTAAAATTACATTACTTATCCATTTAATTGTTTTTAAAACTTTAGTCAGACCAGGCATTTTGTTGACTTATTTGTTCTCCTGGAATCTAGAAAAGTGCCTAGAAAATGAACTCAAAAAGCATTTATTATCTTAGAAAAAAGTGATTTTATCAGGGAGAATATGAATCCACTGCTGAATAAATAAAAGGAAGACTCATTGAAACTTAGATAACAGAGTTAGCCAACAGAATATTTTGGTCTTTTTTGAACTTCAACATCTCTCCTTAAGTATTTTGACTTTTCTCATAATTGAAAAAATGTTAATATCTAAATTACTGTTGAGTTTCAAAAATGAACTGGAGGTTTTTTTCTTTTTTTTTAATTGTACTTTAAGTGAAGGTTTACAGAACAGTTTTCATTAAACAGTCACTACACATATTGTTTTATGACATTGGTTAACAACTCCGTGACATGTCAACCTTCTCCCTTCTCAGTCTTTTTTTTTTTTTTTTGGTGAAAATACACATAGCCAAAGATACACCATTTCAAAAATTTCCACATGCACAGTTCAGTGACATCGATGACATTCTTCCAGTTATGCTGCTATTCTCACTTTAGATGAAGGTTTATAGAACAAAATAGTTTCTCATTAAACAGTTAGTATACATGTTGCCCTATGACAATGGTTAACAACCCCACTACATGTCAACACTGACCTTACTAAACCTTGGGTTCCCTATCACCAGCTTTCTGCAGTCTAATCTTTGTCCTTTGACTGCTGTGCCTCATTAATCCCATTTTGTTTTATGGGGCTGTCCAATCCCCGGCTGAACGGTGAATCTTGGAAGTGACTTCACCACTGAGCTAAAAGGGTGTCTGGGGGCCATACTCTCAGGCTTTCTCCAGACTCTTTCAGACCAGTGAATCTGGTCGTTTTGTGTGTGTGTTAGAATTGTGTTCTACATCCTTCTCCAGCTCTGTCCAGAACCCTCTGTTGTGATCCCAGTCAGAGCAGTCAGTGGTGGTAGCTGGGCACCATCTAGCTGTACTAGACTCAGTCTGGTGGAGGCCTTGGTAGCTGTGGTCCATTAGTCCTTTGGACTAATCTTTTCCTTGTATCCTGTTCTCTTCATTCTCCCTTGCTCCAGAAGGGATGAGACCAGTGGAGTATCTTAGATGGCTGCTCACAGGCTTTTAAGACCCCAGATGCTACTCACCATGGTAGAATGTAGAACAATGTCTTTATAAATTGTGTTATGCCGATCGAGCTGGATGTTTCCCAAGACCATGGTCCCCACAGCCCTGAACTGGAGGGTTTTTGCATGCAGCCCAATTATTTATATTAAACAAACCATTTTTGTCTTAAAATAGTTGATATTTAAAGCGCCATGAAAATTTTACTCATTTTAAACTTAAACACTTGAGACTGAATGAATTATGGGGGACTCTTATCCCCACAGACAATTTCTGATTAGTTCAAATTCCTATTAAGATGAATTTCCAATTCTTTATGCTATCTTTCTATATAGTTCTATTTCAAGGATGCCACAATATATCCCCTTTGCTGACTATAGGATGCAAACATACCCTATACAGTTATAGAGATTAGCTAAAATGTAAATACCTATTCTTTGGAGAGAGTTTACAAAGTGGAATTACCCAAAGAGGAGAGAATTTTGTAAAGCTACTTCTGTGGAGGTATATAAAATCAAACCAAACCCTGCCTTCAAGTTGATTCCTACTCATAGAGACCCTATAGGACAGAGCAGAATTGCCTTATAGGGTTTCCAAGGAGCAGCTAGTGGATTTGAACTGCAGACCTTTTGATTATCAGCCGAGCTCTTAACCGCTCTGCCACCAGGGCCCCATGGAGGTGTACAGAGACCAGGATAACAGTGTGTGCAAAGAATGCGCATTTATTCAGACAGTTTTGTTTGTTTTGTTGTAGCGCTGGAGATTCACTTGTTATTATTGTTATGTATTACCTATAGGTCCAAATAGCACTGCAGTCTTCCGTTCACTTTCCCTCTTATCTTGCACAAGCAAAATCAAATATTGTAAAATATGCATATACGAACTTATTTTTTCTTCCACTATCCTAAAATACAGTCACTACGGGAAAAAATTGGTTGTGAAAAGTCATTAGGCTAGCATAATTACATGTGACATGATTACGGTTTCCTTAAACCTATGACAATTTCATGACTTAGTCATTTACTGCAGTGCACATCTTCTAGTACTTAAAGCTACATTTCTAATGGGTATTGGAAATTGTGTCAAGGAAAGTCACTCCTCTAAGCACCACGTCTAACCTTCAATATCTCATTATTGACCACATGCTGGCTCATTCATTCAAATTATTTGATTGAACAATTCAGGTTCAGGCATAAAGTAGACAAATTAATTTAGTGATTGTCAATAGACTGGCATTCCCTGTGAAACTTTGGAAACTTTCAGTAGATTTTGCAAAAGTGTTCAGTTAATTCATTTTAAAAAAACTCATGATTTTGAGTAAACATTACCTTACTTTGTTTTAAAGTCTGCTTTCATACATCATTTGTATTTTATGTTAGTTTAAATTTTCATTTCCTCAGTGCTGAAGAGAAGCCCTGGTGGTACAGTGTTTAAGAGCTAGGCTGCTAACCAAAAGGTCAGCAGTCTGAGTTCACCAGCTTCTCCTTGGAAATGCCATGGGGCAGTTCTACTGTGTCCTATAGGGTCGCTGTGAGTCAGAATTGCCTTGATGGCAATGAGTTTGGTTTGGTTTTAGTGCTAAAGCATGCTACTCGAGTTCATATCTTTAACGAATTGATACTTTGAGATTTCTTTGGCTTTAGTAATGTGGATTGAGCTTCATCTTAAAAAAGAAAGTATTGAATCTTGATATCAAACTTGCAGGCTAGAAAGGACATTAAAAAAGCCTATGAATTACTCTACATGTGGGAAATTTTGGGGAAAAATTTTTTAAATTATTCATTCCACATCTAACAGAAAGATAAGTACTCTCATTTCCTCAATTATAAAAGATATACATGTACTCAACCAAAATAGTGGTTTTGTGATCTAATCCATGCCAAAAATGGAGTACATGCGTTTATATCCCCAATGCTGCTATCACCACCATTTTTAAAGAAATTCTTTCAGTGTTTCTTAAAAAATTATTGGATCAGTTCCCTAAGAATTGTTTAAGAACTTAAGAAAAAACAGTTTATCATTCCTTTATTGAGAAGAAAATCATTTTTTTAGAAGTGCTTAAAGACAGAAAATACTTTAACATTGTAAAAAAATAATTTGTTTGTCATTTGTTTTCTAACTATCAAAATTATGTGATGGGACCTTTATTCATGCATATTTGATAATTTTCTATAAAGATCATGTGTAAAATATTTTATATAATGTGTACATATGCTGTGTTTAAGGGAATTCTTTGGTGGAAAAATGCAGTTGCATTAATGGGAATTTAATTATGTAATTTGAAGTTATAAAATAAAAATGTGTTCATATATTGAAATATTTTACTCAATATTAAATAGAATCCAAACAAAAAAATAAAATATATATTAATAATTAAAATAAATAACATTAAGGATGTTTGACTAAGTGAATTGTAAACTGTGTTTATATAAAAGAGAATATACTTTAAGATTGATTTTATACAAAGCTCTAGTAAACGCAAAACAATCTACAGTGAGGGAAAGGTGATCAGTGGTTGCTTGCAGAGTTGGAGAGCAGAAATGGGGAGAGAAGGGAAGGAGAGATGACTAACGGGCATGAGGAAACTTTTGGAGTGAGGTATATGTTCACTATTTTGACTTTGGTGACAATTTCACAGGTTTATGCATGTCAAAAAGTATCAAATTGTACACTTGAAACTAGTGCAATTTATTGAATAGCAATTAAACCTCAATAAAGCTGGGATATAGACAGATGTTAAACAGATGGATAGACAGACAGACTGACTGATGGATGCATGGATGGATGGATAGATGGATGGATGGATGGATAGACAGATAGATTGATAAATAGATTACCAGCAAAGTTTGATGGAACTGAAAGGACAAATTGAAAGAAATTTATAGTCAGAATGGGAGATTTTAATGCTTCATAGTTAATA
Organism: Dugong dugon; assembly: GCA_030035585.1. Classification (NCBI taxonomy): domain Eukaryota; kingdom Metazoa; phylum Chordata; class Mammalia; order Sirenia; family Dugongidae; genus Dugong; species Dugong dugon. The sequence goes on from CM057465.1 coordinate 15,503,828, forward strand.
GAACAAGCAGATGATATATTAACCAAGGTGTAAAGATTTGAAATAACATTTAACCAAATTGACCTAACTGAAAGAGAGAATATTGCACATCAAAAAAAAAAAAAAAAAAAGAAAGAAAGAAAGAAAAGGTACATTCTCAACTGAATCTGTAAGATTTACCATAAATTACTATATATTTTCCCAGATGGCTTCACTGTTTAATTATTTCAAACATGTAAAAGGGACTTTCTATCTATCTTACATAAATACTTCCAGAGAATAGAGAGAAAGGGAACACTTCCCAAGAGCTTTATGAGGCCAGTATAACCTTCATTGAAAATTTGACAGTGCTCTTACTATAAAAGATCATTAAAGACCTATTTTTTCATAAACATAGTTGCAAAAATCCTAATCAAAGTACTTGAAAATCAAGTCGGGAAACGTGAAACATTAGGAATTTGACCAAGGGTTTAGTTAGGAACTGAATAGCATTAAAAAATCGGTCAATGAATTCACTACATTAACAGAGAAAAAAGGTAAAAATTGATGTTGCCATCCTGATAGAGCTAGAAAAAACATTTAACGCATTTTAAACCCATTTGCAGTGAAAAATACATAAATCGTCAAAATAAGAAGAGGGGAGAACTTTATTTATGCAATAAAAATTGCAACAAAAATCCTAGTTGTTGTTGTTAAGTGCTATCGAGTGGGTTCCCGCTCCTAGTGATTCTATGCACAACAACAAAACACTGACTGGTCCTGTGCCATCCTCACAATCGTTGTTATGCTTGAACCCATTGTTGCAGCCACTGTGTCAGTCTGTCTTGTTGAGGGTCTTCCTCTCTTTTGCTGACACTCTACTTTACCAAACATGATGAACTTCTCCAGGGACTGAGCCCTCCTGATAGCATGTCCAAAGGATGTAGGATGTAGTCTCACCATTTTGCTTCTAAGGAGCATTTTGGCTGTACTTCTTCCAAGACAGAGCACATATGATTATTGATGTGATTTATTGACAGCTTTCCCCCTGAAATAAGGGATAAAAAGCTGTCATGCTATTAAAAATTTCATTAAAAATTTTATTAGAGGTCCCAGACATTGCAGTAGGTTATAAAATACATTAAAATAAAAGATATATATAAACCTTAGAAAAAATAAGTAAAAGTAATTAAAATGTCATATTTTACAGATTAAATGATTGTGCATGTAAAAAATCCCAAAGAATCTAGCACCAAAATACTGAAATAAAAGGTCAATTTGGAAAGGTTAGTGTAAAAAATTAACTGCATTTTTATTGATAACAACAAATAAAAAATGAAAGTTTAGAAAAGCATCCCATTGACATACCACTCAAAAACATAAAACATCTAGGAATAAATTTTAGAAAATGATTGCTGGACATGTACACTTAAAAATACAAAACACGAAGATAAATTTAAGAGGATTTAAATATATAAAGGGATAGTTCTTGCTCATGGATTAGAAAACAAAATAATTTAAAGATGGCGTCAGAATTACCGGTCGTCATTGCTTTCTTCACTGGTAGGCACACCCTGAAAATAGATGATAGAGAGCGAGCGAGCGAGCGAGCGAGAGAGAGAGAGGTAGGTAGGTAGGTAGGTAGGTAGGTAGATTAGATTAGATTAGATTAGATTAGATTAGATAAGATTAGATAGACAGTCATACAGATAGATAGGTAGGTAGATAGGTAGATAAATTCCAGTTTCATGTAAGAATGTCTTTCATAATGATGAAATGAGAAATACACAAAATCACTTTGTATGTGTTCCCAGAAATGATGATTGTCTTGAACTAAAAGCGTTTGTGTGATTATTTGAGTTGTAGGCTAAACCAACTGCTTTTTTTCATGGAAAATTATTTTTCCTTGAAAGAACACTGGCAAACTATGGTTATTCGGTCTCTAGGTATTTTCCAGATGTTTTCTCAAAAACGTAGAAGGGAGTCTTAAATACAAGGTAAACAATTAACAACACTATTTGTTGTCAATGATAAAATTCAAGTTTTTAAGCAAAACTTATATTTTTAAAAAAGGTTTATTTGCTACTGGGAGCATGACAGAGTCCCAATATTTAAAGCCTCTTCTGATAAAAAAGGTGATAATAATAACACATTCATTTTTATATTGTTTAATAAAATCTGTCAATAATTGGGACAGCCACATAATTTAGTGAACACATATTTTCAAAATAAGCAATGCATGATGTTACAAAAGCATTCATGCATAAACAATCCATTAAACCTGCAAGACAGATCAATAGATTTTAATGTAACAGGGTATGAATAGTTTGTTGATTTGGTTTTATATTTCACTTTGCAACTAATCTTTAAGAATTACCACTTGCCAGTATTGGTTAATATCAAAGAATAATAGCCACTATTTTTGAAAAGGCTATTAAAATATTCTTCCTTTTTCAACTATGTAACTCAAAGAAGCTGGATTTTCTTAATTAACCCAAAACAACATTTCCAATAGAAGGAATGCAGAAGCAGATATGAGAATACAGCTATCCTTATTGAGCCCGACATTAGATTATAAAAATGTAAAACGATGACACTCTTCATATTTTTTAACAGTCTCCATTTTTAATAAGGTTTATATTTTATTTATATTCTATTTGTAATTATTAAATTAATGTTTAATGAATTAATTCACTTCATATAATGCATTTTATTTTCTGTTTTTATTTATAATATTACATCTATTTATGTGAAATATGTATGAAAACACATGCACACAAACACACACACATAAACAAAATCACACTGAGGTCCTTTATATTTTTTAAGGGTATAAAGTGGTCCTGAAACCAAAAGGTTTGAGGACTGCTATCCTAAGAAATTATGGAATTTTACTGCTGAATTTCAGTCAACCGTATTTTTCAATAATGGCAGATACACAAATGGTTGGTGTAGATGTTTGTTTTAAAAAATGTCATAAAAGTTTACGACATCTCTTATCACATATTTGGACAAACCATGATATTATAATTAAAAAGTACTTGTCTAAAATATATTTGTTTCTTCAGTTACTTAGCCTTTCTCTGTTCTCTTGTTGAAATTTTCTTTTCCCCTGTGGAAAATATATATTAGTGAAAATAAAACAGCACAATCCAAAGTCAATTGGTAATTATCAATTATTTTATATCAAATATTTTTGAATAGCAAACTTATCACCAATATACGAGCATTTTATTAAATATTTAAGACCATGTATATTCAATTTTTTTTTAAATAAATAGCACTTGGTATGTTTAAATAGCCAGTAAAGCAAGTAAAACACTGTTAACTATCTCACAGGACATTGGTTTTAGGAGAGGAATTATGTAACATTGTCTCCTCCCCTGGAATGTATTTATTGAAATGATACAGCATTTAATTTCAATGTAATGACAGATGTTGAAACCCTTTGGATCTTTAATATGATAGCAGTTTGGCCTGATAAGCTTGAAAGTAATTAGCTGACTAAAGGTAAAGTATTTCATTAAAGATGCTAGAAAACTCTGACTTTGTACTTATTACATAACTGACATCACCGAAACTAAAGATTATTAAGCAATAAACAAAATGAACTATTTTGATCACTTCTCAAGGCTACTAATATTTCAACACATCCAAAAGTGACCATTCATCATTCATCTGACAGAAATAATAATCACAAGAGTAGTGACTTTGTAAATATATTTTCCCGATAAAACAAAATTAGATGGTTCCAACATTTGAGTGACTCTAACATGCCTACTTAGAGGGACAAATTAGTTATTGGCATAATTGTATTAAAATGCTTAACAAACAACTCAGTTCTTGTCTATCTAATTACTTATAAAATTGTGGGAAATTAATCTGTCAATAGGTGTGCCTGAAATGGAGAGGATGAAACAAACGGAAAATGCTAAGTAATGTCAAAAATCGCAAAAATTGTTTTCATTAGTTTTATCGCGAACTTCAATCTTTCTCAAGAAAGTAGTTAATGAGGATTACCAGTATTCTGATAAATATTTTTAATATCACACTATATGAATATTTAAAAATACAGAATGATATAAAAGTATTCTACCTGATATAGCTAATGCATTAATATAACTTATATTTGCAATATGTTATTGTTGTTCTTTTAGGTACCTTCTAGTTGGTTCCAACTTACAGTGATCCTATGTATAATGGAACAAAATGTTGCCCAGTCCTGTGCCGTCCTCACAATTACTGCTGTGTTTAAGCCCATTGTCTCAGCCATTGTGTCAATCCATCTCATTTAGTGTCTTCCTCCTTTTTGCTAGCACCTAGCATGAGGACATCATACATTCAGAATATACCACAAAAACCAAACCCATTGCCATCGAGTAGATTCTGACTCATAGTGACCCTACAGAACAGCGCAGAACTGCCCCATAGGGTTTCCAAAGAGCTGCTGTTGGATTTGTACTTCTGACATTTGGGTTAGCAGCCAAGCTCTTAACCACTGCATATGAAATACTGTTCCAAGCAATTCAGATCAATGCACTGCATTTTTACCTAAAATTTCCAAGTAATTCAGGCACAGATAGGATGTTTGATTTAATTTTTATATTTTTTTTCTTTTTGAGCCTACAATTTACATATTTGACAGGAGAGTTCTTATTTCTCAGAATTTTCTGGAGGAAAGTTAATTAATTCATCAAGTATTTATTGAGTGCTTATTATGACCCTGAGTACAGTGTAATATTTAAGTATTAAATAATTTAATCACTTAATCTAAACTCTCTGACTTATAAATCTTTTTCTGGACTAAGAGCTGGAGTCTGATTTCCACTCACTGTATTTCTTTCATTGAATAATTTTTTTTATATCCTAACATCCCAAGGTCCTGAATTACCCCTCAGTGCAAAGGCTTTTGAAACTTAAATATCATTTTTTCTGCTTTCTATAATAACATCCCTTCCATGAAGAAACATGTATTAAGCAGTCTAGTCTCAGTAATATATTGGAGAAGGGGCACATTTGCAAGAAAACAGAAATTGTCAAGTTGTAGAAAATTTCAGAAAAATACATGATTTTTCTCATGCATCTAAAATATCACCACACACAATAATCAGTACAACAATGCTCAGTGTCTATATTTTTTAATTTATTCTTTCAGAAAATTAAAGCTCTTCTATATACTAGATACTTGGGTTGCAAGAAGATTATAAGATCATGCTTATATTTACATACAGTATATAAATGCTGAACAAGAGGAATAATGCCTCTGCAGTAGATATTTGTCTATTAAAGATTGGTCAGAATATCTGTCATCTTACATTCTATTTTGCAAAGTAATTGAGTCAACCAAATGATGGAGACTATTTCGTCTCTCTTTGTACATGAGCTTGCCCTTTGACTAGTTTTGACAAATAGTATATGATGGAAGTGATGCTGTGTAACTTTCAAAGCTGTGTTTTAATTTTAGGTTGTGTCTCTGCATCTTGGAATACTCCTTCTTGGAACCTATACATCATGCAGTGAGGATGTTCAAGTAGCCACATGGAGAGACCTACATGGTAGAGAAGAGAGGCCTCCGACTAAATCTCAGTTGAGCTTTGTGTCAGCAGGTAGCAACTATGTGAGGGTATTCATTTCAGTACTCCAGATGCTCCAGTTCCCCAACTGAGAGCAAGTGAAGCATAAGAACTGCCTGGACAACCCACAGAATTCTGAGATGTTATAAATAGTTATTGCTTTAAGCTACTGTCTTAGTCATCTAGTGTTGCAATAACAGAAATACCACAAGTGGATGGCTTCAGCAAAGATAAGTTTATTCTCTCACAGTCCAGTAGGCTACAAGTCTAAATTCAGCGTGTCAGCTCCAGGGGAACTCTTTTTCCGTCAGCTCTAGAGGAAGGTCCATGCCATCAATCTTCCATTGGAGATTCTCTGCACGTGAACCTCAGGTTCAAAGAACGCGCTCTGCTCCCAACATTGCTTTCTTGGTAGTATGAGGTTCCCATGTGTCTCTGCTCGCTTCTCTCTTTATATCTCAAAAGAGATTGGCTTAAGACACTATCCAATCTTGTATACCTCATCAGTATAACTGCCACTAATCCGTAGTATTAGCTCATAGTAATTGAATTTACAACACATAAGGAAATCACATCAGATTACAAGATGGTACACAATTATACAATACTGGGAATCATGACCCAGCCAAGTTGACAGATATTTTTTGGGGATACAATTCAATTCAATCCATGACAGCTGCTAAGTTTCAGCAGATTCCACCATGGGGATGATCACAACATTGTACAACTGCTAAAACACTGAGAATAAAGGTCTAGCCAAGTTGACATACAATCTTAACCATCACACTACCCTCGAGACATACTTGCAGCCACTGTATCAATCCATCAGAGTGAGGGTCTTCTTCTCTTTCGCTGACCCTCTACTTTACCAAGCATGATGTCCTTCTACAAGGACTGGTCCCTCCTGATAATTTGTCCAAAATATGTGAGATGAAATACCACCATCCTTACTTCTAAGGAGCATTCTGACTGTACTTCTTCCAAGACATAGTTCATTCTTCTGGAAGTCCATGGTATATTCAATATTCTTTGCCAAAACCATAATTCAAAGGCATAAGTTCTTTGATCTTCCTTATTCATTGTCCAGCTTTTCCATGAATATGAGGGGATTGAAAATAAAATGGCTTGGGTCAGGCATACTTTAGTCCTCAAACTGACATCTTTGGTTTTTAACACTTAAAAGAGGTCTTTTGTAGCAGATTTGCCCAATGCAATATCTCCTTCGATTTCTTGACTGCTGCTTCCATGGGCACTGACTGTGGATCCAAGTAAGATGAAATCCTTGACATCTTCAATATATTCTCCATTTACCATGATATAGTTTATTGGTCCAGTTGTGAGGATTTTTTTTTCTTTATATTGAGTTGTAATCCATACTGAAGGCTGTAGTCTTAGATCTTCATCAGTAACTACTTCAAGTCCTCTTCACTTTCAGCAAGCAGGTTGTGTCATCTGAATATCACAGGTTGTTAATGAATCTTCCTCCAATCCTGATGCCACATTCTTCTACATATAGTCCAGTTTCTCGGAGTATTTGCTTAGTAAACAGATTGAATAACTATTGTGAAAGGATGCAATCCTGACACACACTTTTCCTGACTTTAAATCACACAGTATCCCCTTCTTCTGTTCAAACAGCTGCCTCGTGATCTATGTACAGTTTCCTTATTAGCACAATTAATGCTCTGGAATTCCTATTCTTCACAATGTTATCCATAGTTTGCTATGATCCACACATTTGAATGCTTTTGAATAGTCAATAAAACACAGGTAAACATTTTTCTGGGATTCTTCACTTTCAACCAAGATCCATCTGACATCAGCAATGATATCCCTCCTTCCCTGTCTTCTAAATCTGGATTGAATTTCTGGCAGTTCCCAGTTGATATACTGCTGCAGCCGCTTTTGAATTATCTTCAGCAAAATTTTATTTGCATGTGATATTAATGATAGTACTTGATAATTTCCACATTCTGTTGGATCACCTTTCTTTGGAATGGTCACATATATGGATCTCTTCCAGTCAGTTGGCCAGGGAACTGTCTTCCAAATTTCTTGGTATAGACCAGTGAAGACCTCCAGCACTGCATATGTTTGTTGAAACATCTGAGTTGGTATTCCATCAATTCCTGAAGCCACATTTTTCACCAATGCCTTCAGTGCAGCTGGATTTCTTCCTTCAGTACCACAGGTTTTTGATCATATGCTATCTCCTGAAATGGCTGAAGGTTCACCAATTCTTTTTGGTACAGTGACTCTGTGTATTCCTTCCATCTTCTTGTGATGCTTCTTGCATTGTTCAATATTTTGCCCATACAATCCTTCAATATTGCAACTCGAGGCTTAAATTTTTTCTTTTGTTCTCTCAGCTTGAGGAATACCAAGCATGCTCTTCCCTTTTGGCTGTCTAACTTCAGATCTTTGCACATGTCATTATAATACTTCATTTTGTCTTCTCGAGCTGCCCTTTAAAATCTTCTGTTCAGCTCTTTTACTTCATCATTTCTTCTATTCACTTTAGCTGCTCTACTTTTAAGAGCAAGTTTCAGAGTTTCTTCTGACCTCCATTTTGATCTTTTCTTTGTTTCCTGTCTTTTTAATGATTTTTTGCATTTTTCCTGTATGATGTCCTTGATGTCGTTCCACAACTCATCTGGTCTTCGGTCATTAGTATTCAGTGTGTCAAATCTGTTCTTGAGATGGTCTCTAAATTCCAGTGAGATATATTCAAGGTTGTTATTTGGCTCTCATGGACTTGTTTTAATTTTCTTCAGTTTCAACTTGAATTTGCATATGAGCAATTCTTTGTCTGTTCCACAGTCAGCCCCTGGCCTTGTTCTGACTGATGACATTGAAATTCTCCATTGTCTTTTTCCACAGATGTAGTCAGTTTGATTCCTCTGTATTCCATCTGGTGAGATCCATGTGTATAGTCACTGTTTATGTTGTTGAAAAAAGTTATTTGCCATGAAGAAGCTGTTAGTCTTCAAAATTCTATCATGCTGTCTCTGACGTCGTTACTGGTCTTCCTTGTAGGCATATGGATATTATCCAATTACAGATAGCATTGTACTTAAGGATAGATCTTGAAATGTTCTTTCAGATGATGAATGCAATGCCATTCCTCTTCAATTTGTCATTCCCATGATAGTAGACCATATGATTGTCCAATTCAAAATGGCCAATAAGAGTCCATTTCAGCTCACTAAAGCCTACATTATTGATCTTTATGCATTCTGTTTCATTACTGACAGCTTCCAATTTTCCTAGATTCGTGCTTCATACATTCCATGTTCTGATTATTAATGGATGTTTGCAGCTGTTTCTTCTCATTTTGAGTCGTGCCACATCAGTAAATGGAGATCCTGAAAGCTTTACTCCATCCAGATCGTTAAGGTTGACTCTACTTTGAGGAGACAGCTCTTCCTCAATCATATTTTGAGTGTCTTCCAACCTGAGGGGCTCATCTTCAGACAATGTTCCACTATATCACTGTATCAGACAATGTTCCACTGCTATTCATAAGGTTTTCACTGGCCAGTTTTTTCAGAGGTAGACTGCCAGGTCTTTCTTCCTAGTCTATCTTAGTTTGGAAGCTCCACTGAAACTTGTCCAGCATAGGTGACCCTGATTGTGTTTGAAATATCAGTGGCATAGCTTCCGGCATCACAGCAAAATTAAGCCACCACATTCTGACAGAATGATAGACATGTGATGGATCTAGATATATATATATGTATATATATATATATATATATATATATATATATAGGTAGATAGATAGATAGATACTATACCAAATTCTTTACTTTGGAAATATCTGTCAAAAATATATATTTACAATATTTTCTTCTGGAACAAATACTGCCATAAATAAATACTATTGAAATTTAAATAATTAATGAAATAAATAATTTAGGAGTTAAGTGACTTGCTTAGTTCCTGTGGAGAATAGGAAATGAATAAGTAGGATTTTTTAAATCTTAGTTTGTCCTGAAAAGATATTCAAATCATAGTTCTCTTTAATGAGAATAGTTTGAAGTATTTTGTTTTGATTATTAATTAAAAAGGATAAGTTGATTTTATGGTATATCTTTACAAATAATAAAAAAGGAGTTGAAATTTTATAGTTACTTTTAAATTGTATTTCATATTTATAGGTAGTAAAATTTGAGTTAAATGTATGCACTGTGGCTGTCGGCTGGTTTTGATCTTGTAGCACTAGGTGATTGGAAGAAACCATTTTTTTTTTAGGTGAAGAGTTACAGAATGGAGAAAAACTTTTAACAAGAAATTTGAAGAGACACTCATAATTTCCTGGGTATAAATCACATTAAAATAAAAAAAAATACTATAAAATCACAAAATTAATTGTCATATAATTGGAATGACTTCTAAACTAATGAGATAAGGAAGTCCTTATTAGACAAACATAAATGTTAGATCTTATAGAAACCCTTATCAACATACATATATTTGTATCTTTTGTATATTTCTTCTCTTTGTACAACCCCAGTTTTAAAATTGCTTTTTGAATTAATACCTCTTCCCAGTATAAATGCTGCTAAAACAGTTTCTCTGGAGGAAATAGAGACAGAGATGGTTCTTTGACTGCAGACTTAACTTTGTGTTCTTTGACAGTAGGTTTGTTTTGTTTTGTTTTTCCCCCTATCAGAAAAGGAGAAAATAGCACTGTCTTCTGTGTTTCTAATATTTTAAACTGTGTATTTTTATGGGTGTAAAAACAGAAAAGGGTGGCTAGTACAAAGAAGAGAAAAAGAAAGAGAAGAATATGAAAAAGATCCCCTAAGAGAACTTTAGGCTATTATTTTCTTTTCAAATGGTTATATTACTGAACATGACACTATAGACAGAAGCACCATGCCGTTCCTCCATAGGAAAGACATGAAAAATTAAGTAAAACAGAGACAAACATCAATCCTGGAACCCTATGTGTCAAATGAAGAGATAAAGAACTCAGCCAAGCATCAAATGGAATAAGAAACTGACAGAGAACAGAGAGCAAGGAGAGATATATGTGGAGGTCCCCATCAGCTAAGGCAGCACATATCCACCATCTTGGACTCCAGTTGGAGATCGGTGGACAGGGAGTATCAGAAAACAGTTTCATGGAGCTCCCAGCATGAGACAGAAAGCCCGGTATCCAGCAATATATGCTTTCCCACCCCCTACCCTTCTTCCCCCCTGCTTTGCCTACATTTCTTCCCACTGGCTGAAGTCTCTTGGCCAGGAGGCACTGGCTCTGGCTCCATGCCACTTGAATTTGCCCTGCCCACACTGGTAGGCTCCCTCAGTGTCTTTCTTTTGTTGGTGGTGTTGCTTTCATCCACTTCTTTTTGTTTCTTCCCAGCTTCTCACCTCCTCCCCCTCCTGTCTCTGGAACACCTCCGTGTGCCATCTTTGCTTCTTCTTGAAAGGCTGTGAGGTGCTGCTCAGCTGGGGAACGGCTTCCCCCGTCTGTGCCACCATGCTGGTGAGATCCCAGGGTTCTTTTTGTTTGTTTGTTTGTTTTTTGTTTGGTTTGGTTTGGTTTGTTTTCTTTTTCTTTTTGAGGCTTGGGAGCTCCTCCTCGCTGGACTGTACTGCACAGCTTGGGAGCCACTTTCCCAGTCTGCAGAGCCGTGCCAGGACATTTCTTTATTTTTTTTTTCTCTTTTCTCCTTTTTGTCTTTCTTCATTTTTCAGTTTCTTGTCTATCTATACTTCTTTTCCTGTCCCCTGAATACCTGGTGCTGTGTGAAATCTCTGCTCCTTCTAGGCAGGCTGTACTACTCATCCTGGGAGCCACTTCCCAAGTCTTTGCAGCCACACTACTGAGATCCCTGGGAGATTTACCTTTCTTGTTCTTTTCTAATTTTTACTTTTTTTTATTATTATTTTTCTTTTTTCCTTTTTTTGTTCTCTATTTCTCAGATTCTCATCTCTTCACTCCAACAGCAAACTCCTTTAACACTCTTTCTTTTTGTTTGTTTTTTGGCAACTGTTTCTCTCTCTTCTTTCTCATACCTATCTTACCTCTACACATCACAACTTTCCCCCTTCTCCCTGGCTAATGGCACTGTGCACTGAACATCATATCCTGGAGAAGCACAGGCACAACCTACTGGAAACTGTCCTGCACTGACCCCGGCCTGCACTGCTGGCCCTAGTACATTCCACAAACAGTCCATCCCAGTCCCTCCCCTTCAGCTGGAACTGCCCTGCTGGACAAGAGCTGAGCAACTGTCCCTCCCCATAGGACAAGGAGGTGAAAAGTATTGTGCCCACAGATGAGCAAACAACGACGAAAGCACAGCCAGCCTGCTCAGACATGACCAAATAAAAGAAAAAAGCAGGAAAAAACAAACACATCTACAACCAATAAATGAAGAAAATAACTACTGAATGTCCCAAAGATAGTGGAGAATATCAAAACATATTTTAAAAAAAGGACAAGATGGTTCCAGTAGGTGTCCAAAATAAAACACCAGATGACTTTCCAGTAGAAAAAAAGACACTAGAACTACCTGATAGGGAAATCAAACCTGTAATGTTCAGAGCTATCCAAGAGTTGAAGCAAAAAGCAGACAAAAATGAGGAAAACAGACAAATTCATGGAAATTACAGACAAAAAAATGGAAGAATTCAGGAAAATAATACAGGAACAAAATGCCAAAATAAATTCACAGTGAGATATCATATAAAAACAACAACTGGAAATCCAAAAGATAAACAACAAGATTTCATAAGTGGACAGCGTCATAGAAGGGCTGAGGAGCATGTTTGAAATGATGGAAGATAGGATCAGCGAAATTGAAGACAAATACTTGGATACAGTTTGTTTAAAGAAAAATTAGACAAAAGAATGAAGAAAAATGAAGAAACCCTGAGAATTATGTGGGATACAGTCAAAAACAAAAATTTACGATTGACCAGAGTTCCAGAACAGGCAGAGAAAAAGGAAAACACAGACTGCATCATTGAAGAATTGCTGACAGAAAACTTCCCTAGTATCATGAACAATGAAAAGCTGACCATCCAAGAAGCTCAATGAACCCCATATAGGATAGACTTCAAAAGAAAATCACCAAGGCATATAATCACAGTTGCTAAAACCAAAGACAAAGAAACAAATCTGAGAGCAGCTAGAGAAAAACAAAAAGTCACATACAAATAGGAAACAATAAGACTAAGCTCTGATTATTTGGCAGAAACTATACAAGCAAGAAGGCAATGAGATGACACATATAAAAAACTGAAGGAAAAAATTGCGAACCAAGAATAATATATCCTGCAAAACTCTCATTCAAATATGACAGTGAAATTAGATTTCTAGATAAAAGGAAATTAAAAGAATATGTAAAAAACCAAAACAAGTTTAAAAGAATTATTAAAAGGAGCCCTGTTGTAGAGAACAAACAACATCAGACCACAGTCTGAATCTAGGATGCAAGACAGTACCAGCCTGATACCAACCTAGGAAATGAACTCTCAAGGACTATCCAAAACCAAAAGAATTATAACAGGGAACCAGAGAGGTCAATCGGTAAATGACAACAATGTCAGAACAATAAAAGAGGGAATAATATGGTAAAGAACTTTCTAGTGGAGAGGGAAGTGAGATGCTACCAATTAACAATAGACTGGTTCAAAGCTAGGAAGATAAAGGTAAATTTCAAGGTAACAAAGAAAGTTAACAAACCTACTCATCAAAATGAAGAAGAAAAACTTAAAATCCTTAGTAAAAAAAGAAAATCTACAAAAACAAAAGAAATGAAAGAAACTCACAAACGAAAGGAATTCAGCACAGAAGAGTAAGAGGAACAAAGAAAATATCAGCACCACAAAAAAGCACTACAAAATGACAACAATAAACTCACACGTATGAATAATTACACTAAATGTAAATGGCCTAAATGCACCCATAAAGAGACAAAGAGTGATGGCATGGATGAAAAACAGGATCCATCAATATGCTGTCTACTGGAGACACATCTTAGAAACAAAGATGTAAATTTACTAAAAATAAAAGAATGGAAAAACGGATATCAAGCAAACATCTACCAAAAAAAGGGCAGGAATGGCAATACTAATCTCAGATAAAACAGACTTTCAAACAAAATCCACCATAAAAGACAAAGAAGGGCACTATATAATGATTAAAGGGATGATCCTTTGTGAAGACATAACCATAATAAACATCTATGCCCTCAATGACAGGGCTCCAAAATACATAAAACAAACTTTAAAAGCTGGGAAAAGAGAAATGGAGTGTTCCACAACAATAGTAGGCTTCAACATACCACTCTCGGTAAAGGACAGAACATCTAGAAAGAAACTCAACAAAGATACAGAAGACCTAAAGGACACAATAAGCCTACTTGACCTCATAGATATATATAGAACTCTCCACCCCACAGCTGCAAAGTACACATTCTTTCCCAATGCACATAGAACGTTCCCCAGAATAGACCACATCTTTGGCCACAGAGTGACCCTGAACAAAATCCAGAACATTGAGATAATATAAAGCATATTCTCTGACCACAGCACCATCAAGGTAGAAGTTAACAACAGGAAGAGCAAAGGAAAAAAATCAATTACATGGAAACTAAATAACACTCTGCTTAAAAGCTACTGGGTAATAGAAGAAATCAGAGATGGAATCAAAAAATTTCTAGAATCAAATGAGAATGAACACAAATCATACCAAAACCTCTGAGACACAGCAAAGGCAGTCCTCAGAGGACAATTTACAACAATAGATGCACACATCAAAAAAAAGAAAGGGACAAAATCAAAACATTAGCTACAGAACTCAAACAAACAGAAAGAGAACAGCAAAAGAAGCCCACAGCCACCAGAAGAAAGGAAATAATAAAGGTTAGAGCAGAAAAAAAATGAGATAAAGAATTAAAAAAATAGGAAGAATTAACAAAGACAAAAGTTGGTTCTTTGAAAAGATCAACAAAATTGACAAACCACTGACCAAACTGACAAAAGAAAAACAGGAGAGGTTACAAATAACCCAAATAAGAAACAAAACGGAGGACATTAAAACAGACTCAACTGAAATAAAAAATATCATAACAGAGTATTATGAAAAGCAATACTCCAACAAATTGGAAAACCTAGAGGAAATGAACAAATTTCTAGAAACACACTACCTACCCAAAGTAACACAAAAAGATATTGAAAATCTGAACAGACCCATAACAAGAGAAGAGATTGAAACAGTAATTAAAAAAAAAAAAAAAAAAAAAAAGAACTCCCAACAAAAAAAATCCCTGGCCCAGATGGCTTCCCTAGAGAATTCTACAAAACATTCAGAGAAGAGTTTCTACCAGTACTACTCAAACTATTTCAGAACATAGAAAAGGAAATAATACTTCTGCATGCTATGAAGCCAGCATAACCCTGTTACCAAAACCAGGCAAAGACACCAAAAAAAAAAGAAAATTACAGACCAGTATCTCTCATGAATATAGATGCAAAAATTCTCAACCAAATTCTAGTCAATAGAGTTAAGCATCATATCAAAAAAATAATATACCACAACCAAGTAGGGTTCATACCAGCTATGCAAGGATGGTTTAACATAGGAAAATCAATCAATGTAATCCACCACATAAATAAAGGAGAGAAAAGAATCACATCATCAACTCAATTGATGCAGAAAAGGCATCTGACAAAGTCCAACACACATTCCTGATAAAAATTCTCAATAAAAGCAGTATAGAAGAGAAATATCTCAACATAATAAAAGGCATCTATGCAAAAACAACAGCCAACATCATTCTTAATGAAGAGAGGCTGAAAACATTCCCCTTGAGTACAGGAACAAGACAAGGATGCCCTTTATCACCATTCCTATTTAACATTGTGCTGGAAGTCCTAGCTGGAACAATAAGGCAAGAAAAAGAAATTGAGGGCATTCCGATTGGTAATGAAGAAGTTAAACTCTCCCTATTTGCATAGAAAACCCAAAAGACTCCATGAGAAAACTACCAGAACTAATAGAATGATTCAGCAGAGTAGCAGAGTACAAGATAAACATACAAAATCAGTTGGATTCCTATAAACCAATAAAGAGATGAAAATGAAATCAAGAAAATAATGCCATTTATAATAGCCCTCTTAAAAAAAATACTTATGAATAAATCTAACAAGGGAAATAAAAGACCTATACAAAGAAAACAACAAAACACTACTGCAAGAAACCAAAAGAGATCTATATAAATGGAAAAACATACCATGTTCATGAATAGGTAGACTCAACATTGTGAAAATTACAATTCTAGCCAAAGCAATCTACAAATATGATGCACTCCCAATCCAAATACTAACAACATTCTTTAAAAGATGGAAAAACTAATAATTAACTTTATATAGAAAAGGAAGAATCTCCGGATAATTAAAGCACTATTGAAGAAGAATAAAATAGAAGGACTCGCACTACCTGACCTCAGAACCTACTATACTGCTATAGTAGTCAAAACAGCCTGGTAGTGGTACAACGATAGATACATTGACCAGCGGAACAGAATTTAGAACCCAGCTGTAAATCCATCCACCTACTGTCACTTGATCTTCAACGTGGGCCAAAAGTCCATCAAATGGGTTAAAGGTAGTCTTTTTAACAAACAGTGCTGGCAAAACTAGATGTCCATCTGTAAAAAAATGAAACAGGACCTATACCTCACACCATACACAAAAACTAATTTAAAGTGGATCAAAGACCTAAATATAAAGCCAAAAACTTTAAAGATCATAAAAGTAAAAATAAGATCAATGCTACAGACCCTAATACATGGCATTAACAGGATACAAACCGTAACTAACAACACAGAAACTCCAGGAGATAAGCTAGATAACTGGGATCTTCTAAAAATTAAACACTTTTGCTCATCAAAAGACGTCACCAAAAAAAGTAGAAAGAGAACCTATAGACTGGGGAAAAAATTTTGGCTATTACAAATCAGACTAAGGTCTAATCTCTAAACTCTACATGAAAATCCAACACCTTTACAACAAAAAGACAAATGATCCAATTAAAAAATGGGCAAAGGAAATGAACAGACACTTCATCAAAGAAGACTTTCAAGTGGCTAACAAACACATGAGGAAATGATCGTGATCACTACTCATTAGAGAAATGCAAATCAAAACCACAGTGAGATACCATCTCACCATGGCATTAGTGTCACAAATCAAAAAAAACAGGAAATAACAAATGTTGGCGAGGCTGTGGGGAGACCGGAACTCTAACGCACTGCTAGCGGGAATGCAAAATGGTACAAATGTTTTGGAAAAGGATATGGCTCTTCCTCAGAAATCTAGAAATAGAAATACCATATGATCCAGCAATCCTGCTGCTGGGAATATATCCTAGAGAAATAAGAGTCATCATACAAATAGACGTATGCACACCCATGTTCATTGCAGTATTGTTCACAATAGCAAAAAGATGGAAAAAACCTAGACACCCATCAACGGATGGATAAACAAACCATGGTACATACACACAATGAAGTATTATGCAACGGTAAAGAACAATGATGAATCTATGAAGCATCTCATAATATGAATGAATCTGGAGGGCATTGTGCTGAGTGAAACAAGTTAATCACAAAAGGACAAATACTGTATGAGACCACTACTGTAAAAACTGATAAAAACATTTACACACAAAAAGAAACAATCTTTGATGGTTACCAGGGAAGGGAGAGGTGGGAATGGGAAAACCCTAAACAGGCAATAGATAAGTGGTATCTTTGGTGAAGGGTAAGACAGTACACAATACTGGGGAAGCCAGCACATCTTGTCCAAGGCAAGGTTATGGAAGCTCCATAGACACAACCAAACTCCCTAAGGGACTGAATTGCTGGGCTAAGGGCAGTGGGGACCATGGTCTCTGGGAACATCTATCTCAATTGGCATAACATAGTTTATAAAGAAAATGTTCTACATTCTACTTTGGTGAGTAATGTCTGGGGTCTTAAAAGCCTGTGAGCGGCTATCTAAGATAATCCAGTGGTCTCACCCCTTTGGGAGCAAGGGAGAATGAAGAGAACTAAAGACACGAGGGAAAGATCAGTCCAAAGAACTAACGGACCACGACTACCACAGCCTCTACCAGACTGAGTCCAGTACAACTAGGCGGTGCCAGGCTACCACCACTGACTGCTCTGACAGGGATCACAATATAAGGTCCTGTACAGAGCTGGCTGAAAAATGTAGAGTGAAATTCTAACTCACAAGAGACAAGATTTACTGGCCTGACAGAGACTGGAAAAACCCTGAGAGCGTGGTCCATGGATACCCTTTTAGCTGAGTAATGAAGTCACTCCCGAGGTTCATCCTTCAGACAAAGATGAGACAGGCCTTTAAAACAAAACGAGACTAAAGGGACACACCAGCCCAGGGGCAAGGACCAGAAGGCAGAAGGAGGCAGGAAAGCTGGTAACAGGAACCCAAATTAGAGAAGGGAGAGTGTTGACCTGTCATGAGTTTGTTAACCAATGTCATAAAACAATATGTGTACTAACTTTTTAATGAGCAACTAGTTTGTTCTGTAAACTTTCATCTACAGTACAATACAAAAATAATATAAAAAATTATATTATCATAAATACTGGAGTATTTACTAGATCATGTTTTTACGAATATCTGATGGCAATTGGATTGATGACATGTTACGTATTTATGAGCAATTTTTAAATAAATAAAAAAAACAGATAAGCAATTTCATTTCCAGGATATTCTACTGAAGAATTCATAAATCCTTACAATGCCCCTGTGAAGCAGAAGTGAGATATTTAGTGAGGTTCACTGTTTACAAAGCATTGGCAACTGGAACTGCAAGTTAAAGGTTAAGAGGAATTGATTATCACAGCTGAGACCAAGATAGCTGAGTGAGAATTTCCATCCTCCCATACTCCCACAGAAACATCAAAAACAAGCAGAAACTGTTAAAATTAGCATTTTCGGAACTCTGGTGCACAGTCAGGAGTTCACAGCAACCAAGTAAAACCTTCTCAAAATGGCAGGAAAACTTTGTGGCTTTTTGTTACTGGCTCATGTTCCACCCCTGTCCCAACTAGGTAGATGTCTTGAAGTGGCAGTCCATATTTCCAGCTTGGGATACTGGTTCTGGAGTAAGCAGAGCACAAATTATTGTGTTTGCTCAAATCTGTTGAACGGTTACCTAAAACACTAAAGCAATGTGCTTGTCTCTGTTTTATCCAATTTGGAGGTTCTAAAGGTTGCCTGGAAAACTATAAGGCAGTCACCTGGGGTTGCTATAAGTCAAAAATAGACTTGACAGCACCTAACAACAACAATAACGAAGGCTGAGAAGCAGCAGTTAGATTCAATGCACTATAATGTGAACAAGAAACCTGTGTCTGAAACAAGAGAGGGCAATTGACATGTAGAGTTGAAAGCATGGAGCCAAGGTCAAAAAGGGAAGGGACAAAGTTTTTTTGTGAGATTGGGCCATTCATAAGTGCCCATGTATAATTTGGAGAGTCACATGCATGCCCAGAGCAAGACACATGCTTAGAAACAATATGTGGACTGAAGTTCTGATCAATGCTACTACATGGATGAATCTTGAAAACATTATGCTAAGTGAAATAGCCCGTCACAAAAGATCAATATTGTATGAACCTACTTGTATAAAATACCTAGAATAGGCAAATGCATAAAGATAACAGTAGATTTGAGGTTTCTAGCAGCTGAGGGGAGGGAGAAATGTGAAGTTAATGCTCAAAAAAGAAAAGGGGGAAAGAAAAGAATCTGCCAAAAATATTTTACTTCTTCAAAAAAAAAAAGTGTGAGCTTAGTAATAGACTATGAAAGTCTTTCCCCCCTAACAAGTTTGATAACCCTGAACATTATCCAGCTTGTTAATATTTGGCAATGTGGTAAGCAGATACATAAAATAAAAAATCTTGTAAGTATCTAGTTGTTAAGTCTTCCTTGAACAATTACATACATTACAAGAAAGCAGTTAAAAGTTTGGGCTATATGAGAGCAAATTGCCTGGGTTTAAATTCCAACCTATCACTGAGTAAGTTACTTAACATTTATAAATCTCATTTTTCTAATCTGTAAAATAGGGATAAAAATAGTACCTCATGGGATGATTATAAAATAGTGTTAAGAGAAATCAAGAATCTTTTATTATAAAAGGATCTTTACAAATGGAGCAGATTAAAAGATGGGTGAATGCAGTGTTCTTGTACCTCTAATTATCACCCCAGCTATCTCTCTTCTTTTGTATAACCATGGATCTATGACGGGGGACACTAGTTTGTTTTACTTTCTCCCCAACAAGAGAAGTGAGTGTGTATTCCTCTCAATCCAAATGTGAGTGAAGCTGGTCAAGAGATTAACTCCTAGAGATGTGGGATGCCTGAAAGAAAAGAAGCCAGCTGTGATATGAATCAATGTCTGCTTGTGCAGTAGATTTATGGAACATGGCTCCATGGAAAATGTCTGTAAGCTATGTAATTATCAGAGTATAAAATAGAAAAATGTCATGACCAAAATACCTCCCCTTTGTGTGCATGATGGCATCATATACCACTGAGAGACTGAAAAGTTAAATTTGGTTCAGAACGGACCTGATGTGGCAACAGAGCTCAGGGGTGGACTGTGATGATATTGGACTATTTCCAGCTTTAACTGTGTCTCATGCTTCCTTAAATATTTCAAATTATTACTAAAGTTTGATAAGCTCTCCAATTTTTATGAGTGGGATTTGACAATATGATATTTTGCATTATCTTAGATTTGTTTGATTTGACAATATAGTATTTTGCATTATCTTAGATTGGTTCTGTACTCAAAACTTTTCTTTCAGACTCAGTAATTATAATGACCAGGTATGTTTTGGAAAGGGAGAAAAGGAATGGAGAAACATGACAGGGACTTGAGGCCAGACGGCTACCTACCTATGTTGATTATGCAGTGGAGAAACTTGTGAGGCAGAATATGGAGAAAAGTCTTACCAGTAAAATGTGGAGGAAATAGAACTTAGGTTATGAAGATCAGGCTAACCGAATGTATAAAAAGTGAGGCAGGAAGGGAATTAAATTCTATTTCCTTGCTGTTGTTAACAATTCTAGGAAACGTTAGCCCTTTAAAAGAAGAGGCAGAATGTTTGCTTCTGTCCAAGATAGAGTAACACTGGAAGCAGACTTACTCTCCTGCCTAAAACTAAAACAACAACAATAATAACAAAGACACAATATGGGGGAAAAAGTTGGCAAAACACTGGTTATAAGATAACAAATCGCAGTTATTTCTAAATCGTGGGAAACATATGAGGTACACTCTACCATTGCCCACATTACTGCCTTGAGAGAGTTTCCAGGCCACAGCAGAGGGAGAACAAGTGGAAACCAGCAGACTTTCTGAGTTGAGGAATCTTGCTTGTAAATGTCCCAGACACCATGTCACCACTTTTGTACCAATGCCTTTCCCTCAGCTCACACTTATGGCCTCTTTGAAGTTTTCCTGTGACTAGCCAATGGAGGAAGACAAGCTCAAGTCTGGTTCACAAACAGATTAGCCAGTTTACAGACAGATTTTGTGAGTTAAAAGAAAAAAAAAATACAACAACAACAAAGAACAAAGAAAAGGAAAAAGGTAAATAGAAGTGACGCTGTAGCACATCCCCACTTTCAATGGACAGAACATGGGGTTGTGTATCTTTTGCATGGAAGGAGAAATGACCTGAGCAGAGAGTATGTAGAACTCACTGACAGTGGCAAATGGTTTAGCTTGTTGGTCAGGATACCATATCAGAGACACTGTGGCTATTGCTGTCGCTGGCAGATTGGACATGCAGCAGTGTTAGTAGTTTTACCAGCTTTGTTGAGAAAGAGACCATGTTGTTGGTCCCATATGTAAACTCTATCTCTGCACCATAACTATTTCATGAGTCCACTGTACAAGCACTGCAGTGGCTGAAGATAGAGGTAGGCTAATATATACTAATGGAACTTTTCCTTTCATATTATTAATACGTCTACTGCGGTGGGCAATAATATGTGGTAGACATTAATATCTGATGAAAAATATCTTCACATTTTGTGCCTACTCTCATAGGTTCAACCGCTTGCCTCTTAGCCAGTATTCTTTGTCCCTGAATGTCCAGTCTTGCTCATTACAGGAGTAGAACTTTCAAGACACTCTAATATTTCCTCTGCTTTGTAGAGGATGTCTGGTATGGGTTAAATTGTGTTCCTACCAAGATATGGGTTGGAACTCTAACCTCTATAACTGTAGATTAAATCATGTTTGGAAATAGGGGTTTTTTGATATGTTACTTAGATCATACTCAAGTAGGGTGGGTTCTAAATCTAATCAATTCTGAGTTATAAAAAGAGCAGATTAGACACAAAGGCACACACATACAGGGGAAGACAGATGCCACGTGAGGATAATCCACAAGCCAAGGAATCAAGGAATGCCTGAGACTACCTACAGGGAAGGAACTGACATGGTCAAGACACTGGCTTTGACTTTCATCCTCCAGAACTGTAAGAAAATAAATTTCTGTTCTTTAAAGACACCCACTTGTGGCATTTGTGTTATAGTAGCACTGTGTAACTAAGACAATGTCCAAGAATGCCAGAACATTTGCCCTCACTAATATGGAAGGGGAAACCCTGGTAGCATAGTGGTTAAGAGCTATGGCTGTTACCCAAAAGGTCAGCAGTTCGAATCCACCAGGATCTCCTTGGAAACTCTACGGGGCAGTTCTGTCCTATAGGGTTGCTATGAGTTGGAACCCACTCAACGGCAACAGGTTAATATGGAAGTTCACTGTATCTTTGTAGAAATTATCTCCCACTTCTCTACAGATGCTTTCAACATGTGTGTTATGGAAGCATCCAGATTACTTCCTATTCTTTGAACATTAGGTCCAATTAATATAATGCCTTCAATATAGTGGACCAAAGCAATGTTGTGTGGATTGTCTTGATGTTCTGATCCCTTCAGACTATATTTGTCAGCAAGCAGAAAAATTAATATAACCCTGAGTGAAGATTCTAAATGTATACTTTTGTGCACCCCATATGAACATGAAATGCTTATGATCTTCCTTCCTCATAGTCATGCAAATGAATAGATTTGCTATATCATTTACTATATACCCTATGATAGACCTATGATTATCTGCTCTAGTTAGGGTAGCACATATGGCACATCAACTCTAACTGGGACTATTATTTGTTAGGTTTACAGTAGCTATTGTCATTAGCCAGAGTCTATCCATCAATTGCCTAGGCCTAATTTATGAATTAAATGAGGATATGATGGGACCAGTATGCTTCTATCCTTTAACTCTGAGAATGGCACTAATCTCTACCATTTCTCATTGAACATGATGTTATTATTATTTTATTTTAATTTTCAACCATGCGAGGTTGTGGGGCCACTCTAGCAGTCGAAGAACTACTGTGAGGGTTCTACGAATGGCCAAGTATATCCTTTCAAATTATACATTTATGGACTAGGAAAATAACCACTGAGTAGGTCCATGGACTCACTGGACACACTGTTAGACAGATTTGGGATAAGACTCCATTTATTACTTGAACTTCTTATACCCTTACTCTAAAAGTAAGGCCACGATGTCTCCATGTATTGGGTTCTTGGGCATCAACTTAGACCTTGTATACAATAATTCTAGAAAAGTCAAGGTATTTCCCTTTCCTTCATAAGTGGATACCTGAGTAAATGACTGTAGGTCCCTTGGTAGAAGGCCCAGGGAAATCCCTAGTACATACATTTGCCTTTGCATTGCCATGTTCTTCCACATAGGGGCAAAACTGCTAGGCAAGGTGGCTCACATTTGGTTGAAGGCAATTGTCAGAAGAAGGGTGTAAGTGTGAGTCGTTATCAGCCAACACTCATAGCATATAAATTGGATGTTAACTGGCACAAAGATCATCCGCTATGGACATTATATTTACTTACCTGATAGACAATGATTAAAATTTTGATAATACACAATTTTGACAATGTTGGAGAAACTGGAATCCCCACACATTGTTAGTGGTATTTGAAATCATTATGTGCTCTCTACAAGGATAATATGGCAAGTTCTATTAAAACTAATAATATTATAACTTTGTGTCTTAGTCATCTAGTGCTGCTATAACAGAAATACCACAAGTGGATGGCTTTAACAGAGAAGTTTAATCTCTCACAGTCTAGTAGGCTACAAGTCCAAATTCAGGGTGTCAGCTCCAAGGGAAGGCTTTCTCTGTCAGCTCTGAAGAAAGGTCCATGTCATCAATCTTCCCTTGGTCTAGGAGCTTCTCTGCACAGGAAACTCAGGTCCAAAGGATGCACTCTGCTCCTGGAACTGCTTTCTTGGTGGTATGAGTTTCCCATGTGTCTCTGCTCACTTCTCTCTTTTATATCTCAAAAAAGATTGGCTTAAGACACTATCTAATCTTGTAGACCTCAGCAGTATAACTGCTGCTAATCCATTTTATTACATCATAGTGATAGAGTGTACAACACATGAGGAAATCACATCAGATTACAAAATAGTATGCAATCATACAATACTGGGAGTTATGACCCAGCCAACTTGGCAGATATTTTTGGGGGACACAATTCAATCCGTGACACTTGACCCTGAAATTCCTAAGTACTTACTGTATAGATGTGTTCAAACATATGTGCAAACACACACAAATACACACACATACAAATGTTCATTTCAACATTCCAACAGAAACCACAAACTACGTAAATATCAATCAATGGCAGCTGGTTAAGGACATTCTATCACATTTCTAAAAGACTATGTAGTCTTTAAAAACAAATGCACACAAAGAAAACATTTCTAAACTCTTCGAAGTAAAATAATAAGAAGTTGAAGTACATGTGAATAGAATGCTCCCATTGGTGTTAAGGATGTGATTTTATTGGCATATGTGGACAAATGTGAGTATCTGCATTTGTGTTTGTTTACACATGGTGTATTATTGCAAAAGTGCACAAGAATATGGAAGTTGTTAACTTTCACAGAGAAAGTGTGTTTCTACAGTTTGGGGAGATTTAATTCTCACTGGACATCCATTTACATTATTTATCTGTATTAAGTTGTGTGTTCAATATTTTTTCAATACCAAAATTATTTTTAAAGCAGATACATGCATTTGAATGCAATTAACTATAGCCAGTGTGATAGTTCATTTTATGTGTCAACTTGGCTAAGATATGATTCTCAGTACTTTGGTCAGATACTGGGCTGGGTGCTATTCTCTAACGTAATGTAATGTAATGTAATGTGATCACCGTTCATGATGTAATCTGATGTGATCAGTCAATTAGTTGAAAGGCGAGTATCCTTGAGGTTGTGGTCTGCCTCCAGAATATAAATGAATATTCTGGCAGAACTTGCTATCGCTCGACTCTGCACTCATTATCTCCAGATCTTTTTGGACATAAACCTGCAGAAGTCTCCAACGTGATGCCTGATCTGCAGATTTTGGTTTCTCCAACCCTGCAATCTTATGATCCAGCAGAGATCTCCAGGCTGACCTACAGATTTGGGACTTGCCAGCCCCCAGAGATGGCTACAAAGAAGGACCTGGCGATCTAGTTCTAAAAAACCTGGCCAGTGAAAACCTTATGAATAGCAGCAGGACGTTGTTGGATATAGTGCAGAAAGATGAGCCCCTCAAGTTGTAAGACAGTCAGAATACAACGTGGGAAGAGCTGTTTCCTCAAAGCAGAGATGAACTTAATGATGTAGACTGCATAAACGTTCGGGACCTTCACTTGCTGATGTGGCACGAATCAAAATGAGAATAAACAGCTGCAAATATCCATTACTAATCAGAATGTAGAATGTATGAAGTATGAATCTAATAAAATGGGAAGACGACAAAAATAAAACGGGACACTTGAAGATAGGCATTTAGGGATCTGAAATGGACTGGTATTGGCCATTTTGAATGAGAAAACAATATGGTCTACTACGCCAGGAATGACAAATTGAAGAGGCAGGGCATCATATTCATTGTCAAATAGAACATTTCAAGATCTATCCTGAAGTACAAAGCTGTCAATAGTAGGATAATATCCATACATTTACAAGGAAGACCATTTAATGCAACTATTATTCAAATTTACATACCAATCGCTAGTGTCACAGATGAAAAAAATTGAAGATATTTACCAACTTCTGCAGTGTGAAACTGATCAAACATGCAATCAAGAGGGATTGATAATTATCGGTGATTGGAATACCAAAGAGCCCTGGTGGCACAGTGGTTAAGAGCTGGGTTGCTAACCGAAAGGTTGGCAGTTTGAATCCACCAGTCACTCTTTAGAAACTCTATGGGGCAGTTGTGCTCTCTACTATATGGTTGCTATAAGTCAGAATCAACTCCAGTGCAATGAGTTTTTGGTTTGGAATGCCAAAGTTGGGAACAAAGAAGAATCAGCAGTTGGAAAATATAGCCTTGGTGATAGAAACAAAATCAGAGATTGCATGATAGAATTTTGCAAGACCAGTGACCTATTCGTTGCAAATACCTTTTTTCAACAACATAAATGGTGACTGTACATGTCGGCCTCGCCAGACAGAATACACAAGAATCAAATAGACTACATCTGTTTAAAGAGACAATGGACAGGATCAATATCATTTGTCAGAACAGGGCCAGGGACTGACCAGGTAACAGACCATCATTGCCCATATGCAGTTTCAAACTGAAGCCAAAGAAAATTAAAGCAAGTGTGTGAGAGCCAAAATACAACCTGGTGTACATCCAACCAGAATTCAGGGACCATCTTAACAATAGATTGGATGCATTGAACACTAATGACTGAAGACCAAACAAGTTGTAAGATGACATCAAGGACATTATACATGAAGAAAGCAAAAGGTCATTAAAAATACAGTAAAGAAAGAAAAAACATAAACGGATGTCAGAAGAGACTTTGAAACTTGCTCTTGAACATAGAGTAGCTAAAGCAAATGGAAAAAATGAAGGAAAAGAGCTGAACAGAATATTTCAAAGAGTGGCTTGAGAAAACAAAGTATTATAACAAAATGTGCAAAGAAATTGAGTTATTAAACCAAAAGGGAAGAACATGCTGGACATTTCTCAAGCAGAAAGTACTGAAGAAATGATTCAAGCCTCAAGTTGCAATATTGAAGGATTCTATGGGCAAAATGTTGAACTATGCAGGAAGCGTCAAAAGAAAATGGAAGGAATACACAGAATTACTGTACCAAAAAGAACTGATCGACATTCAACCATTTCAGGAGGTAACCTATGATCAAGAACAGATCATATTCTAAGCTACGCTGAAGGCATTGGTGAAAAACAGAGCTCCTGGAACAGACAGAATACCAATTGAGATGTTTCAACAAACAGATGCAACATTGGAAATGCTCACTTGTCTATGCCAAGAAATTTGGAAGATAGCTACCTGGACAACTGGCTGGAAAAGAACCATATTTGTGCCCATTCCAAAGAAAGGCGATCCAACAGGATGCAGAAATTATTGAGCAAAATCATTAATATCACATGCAAGTAAAATTTTCCTAAAGATAATTGAAAAGCAATTGCAGCAGTACATTGACAGGGAACTGCCAGAAATTCAAGCCAGATTCAGAAGAGGACATGGAACAAGGGATATCACTGCGGATGTCAGATGGATCTTGGCTGAAAGCAGAGCATACCGAAATGTTGCTGTCAAGGATTGAATTTTGTCACTGCAAAATATACGTCAACTTGGTTTGGCCATGATTCCCAGTATTGTGTGATTGTCCACCGTTTTCTCATCTGATGTGATTTTCCTGTGTGTTGTAAATCTTATTTCTATGATGTCGATGAGGTGGGATCAGCGGCAGTTATGTTAATGAGACAGGACTCAATCTACAAATTAGGTTGTGTTTTAAGTCAATCTGTTTTGAGATATAAAAAAGAGAAATGAACAGAGAGACAAGGGGTCCTCATACTGCCAAGAAACAAGAGCCAGGAACCTTTGGACCTGGGTCCCTCTGCTGATAAGCTCCTTTACCTGAGAAGATTGACGACAAGGACCTTCCCCTATAGCCAACAGAGAGAGAAAACCTTCCCCTGGAGTTGGCAACCTGAATTTGGACCTCTAGCCTCATAAGCTGTGAGAGAAAATAAATGTCTCTTTGTTAAAGCCATCCACTTGTGACATTTTCGTTATAGCAGCACTAGATAACTAAGACAGATGTTTATCTGTGTTTTATTGACTATGTAAAGGAATTTGACTGTGTGGATCATAACAAATTATAGATAACATTGCAAAGAATAGGAATTCCAGAACACTTAACTGTGTTCATGTGGAACCTGTATGTAGTCCAAGAGGCAGTCCTTGTAACAGAGCAAGGGCATACTGCATGGTCTAAAGTCAGGAAAAGTGTGCATCATCAGAGCTGTTTCCTTTCACCATACTTATTTAATCTATATGCTTAGCAAATAATCCCAGAAGCTGAACTATATGAAGAAGGCAGCATCAGGATGGGAGGAAGACTCATTAATAACCAGTGATATGCAGATGACACGACTTTGTTTGCTGAAAGTGAAGAAGACTTGAAGCACTTACTGATGAAAGTTAAAGACTACAGCCTTCACTATGGATTACACTTCAACATATAAAAAACAAAAATCTTCACAACTGGACCAATAAGCAACATGAAGATAAACGGAAAAAAACTGAGGTTGTCAATTTATTGTCATTTTATTTAAATCCACAATCAACACCTGTGGAAGTAGCAGTCAAGATATCAAATGAAGCATTACATTGGGCAAACCTGATGCAAAAGAACTCTTTAAAGTGTTAAAAAGCAAAGATGTCACTTTAATGACTAAGGTGCACCTGAACAAAGCCGTGGCATTTTCAATCACCTCATATGCATGTAGAAACTGGACAATGAATAAGGAAGACCGAAGAAGAATTGATGCCTTTGAATTACGGTGTTGGCGAAGAACTTTGAATATACCATGGGTTGCCAGAAGAACGAACAAATCTGTCTTGGAAGAAGTACAGCCAGAATGCTCATTAGAAGCAAGGATGGCGAGACTTCATCTCACATACTTTGGACATGTTATCAGGAGGGACCAGTCACTGAAGGACAACATGCTTGGTAAAGTAGATGGTCATAGAAGAAAAGGAAGACCCTTGACAAGATGGACTGACACAGTGGCTGCAACAATGGGCTCAAGCATAACAATGATTGTGAGGATGGTGCAGGACTGTCCAGTGTTTCTATCGCACACAGGGTCGCTATGAGTCGGATCCGACTGGAGGGCACCTAACGATAAGTATTCTGCTGGAAGCAAAAATGTAGTTGAGTTAATTTTCAATATTTAGTATTTTCTGAAAATTCTCAGTTCTTTGAACCATTTTGGAAAATACTTTTAGGACAAGTCAAAGTCATGCGCTTATAAGCCAGATGCCAGCTAGGGTCTCTTTCTCGCTTAATATTTAAAATAAATCTTGTTAAATCCCTGCAGAAGAGCAATGCCCCCTCCAAGACTGTTGCATATTCCCTGGGGCTAGCATTTTCATGGTCACTGTTGGCTCTGAGCCCCTGCTTTGCTAGATTAAGTAGATTTAGGAATAATATATATATATATATATATTTAACTATCAACTGCTTTTATTTGAATCAATGTTTTGCTTCCAAAAGTTGTGCCAAAATGTCTGCATATCATTGCACCTAGTAAAATTTATAGAGTCAGCCCTAATAACAAAATATATTCAGAATCACTGTTTGCTTTTTCTTCTTCTTCTTTTTTTCCCTGAAAAAAAAAGTGTTTGAGTCTCTTGTATTTCTTCTTTTACACCAACTATAGGCTGTTTGAAAATGATTTCACTACCTTCATCATCATCATTCTTTTCAGCCACTTCAGATTTTCACCTCTCCAAAAATGTTGGTATACAAACTGGTGTGGAGCCCTGGCTGTTCGTAGAGTTTGGAAGATCTGTCTTGGAGATATTTCCTTTTTTCTTTTTTGGTAAAATCAATGGCAGAACATTATAAACTATTCCTTTTTTTAGCTAACTTCTTCCCGAGTAATTTTTCTTTATTTTTAAATCTCTTATCCATCCGTAGCTTTTCTCTAAGTGTCTGTTTCTTATCATACCATCTTACTGCTGGATATAATGGCTTTGAAAGTGGAACATCCCAGTCTTTGAAAAGTTCTTCATGTACTTTTTCAGATGGCCTTCAACGGCCTTTCACCAAAAAGATAGTTGGTCATTGCTTCAGCAACTATCTTGGCAACATCATCAGACTCAAACTCTACAAAGGCATAGCCTTTGCTATTTCCAGTCTTTTTACTTCTGGACAATTTGAGTCTCGTAACAGTGGCAAACTGGGAGAAACATGCCTTCAGTTGGGGTTTGAAAATGCCTCAAGGTATGTGGTCCACGTAGACTACTCCAGGAGTAAGTTTTTCTTGCTGTGTCACACACCAGCAGACCTGTACCATCTGCTTCTGAAACTTGGCCTGCTCCTGCAGGTTCAGAGATAGGAGCAGCTTAGCAGGACCAGCCAAATCTGCCATGTCCAAAACACCCAAGCACAAGTGCTCCACCAGGAATCATATTGTATTTCGCTTGTATTGTCCTGGTTACCTTTTAGTGAAATTCAGTCCTTTAATTTCTTTCCCAACAAACCCATCACATAGCATTAGTTTGACCTGAAGATTTTAGAAAATTTTGGAAATCAAATTATACATTCTAACTCTAGTCAGTCTTGGTTCTTCATTCTCTTGGGAGCTGTAAAATTAGGTTGCAGTCAATCACCCACAAACCTTTCCCAATCACTTAAAAAGCTAGTGAGATACTTGCATATCTAACTTCGTCCTGTCTGGTAGATTTTTTGTATTTATCTTAATAATGGTTAATGGCTCACTTTTTCTCAAAGTGTTTAGTATTACTTACCTTTATGTAAGTATAGAGAACTAATGGCTCTTAATAGCCTCTCTCCAGGCCCCAAAAGAATGCCATATTAGGTAGAGAGGTAGAGATCGCTTTTTCCTCATTGAAAAAAAAAAAAAAAGAGCTCTGTCAAAAAGAATGTAAAAGACCCCTATCCTGATGTTTAGTGTAGCCCTGAGTATATTCAGGGAAAAATGTCTTCTTTGCTATTTTAGTTATATGCTCATACACAGAGTAAGAGATTAATTTTAGCATGCAGTCCAAGTTTTTCTCTAAGGAGAAGAGCAGTTATTAAAATACCATAAGTTAAGAAGCAATAGGAAAGTCATAGAGGAAAGCCAAAGTGATATTAAAAAAAAAAAGATCCAAGAGCTATTGAATGAATTTTGTGAGGAAGTTAGTATCAGTGTTGCATGAATTCAAAATGTTGTTGTTAGGTGCCATCAAATCAGTAACAACTCATAACAAACTTATGTACAACAGAACAAAAGATAGACTGGTCCTGAGCCATTCTCACAATTGTTGCTATGTTTGAGCCCATTCTTGCAGTCACTATGTCAATCCATTTCATTAAGGATTTTCCTTTTTTGTTGACCCTCTACTTTACCAAGCATGATTTCCTTCTCCAGGGACTAGTCCCTCCTGATAACATTTCCAAAGTACGTGAGATGAATTGTAACCATCCTTGCTTCTAAGGAGCATTCTGGCTATACTTCTGCCAAGATAGATTTGTTCATTCTTCTGGCAGTCCATGATATAGTCAATATGTGCTAGCACCATAATTCAAAGGCATAAATTCTTCTTTGATCTTCCTTATTCATTGTCCAACTTTTGCAAACATAGGAGGTGATTGAAAATACAATATTTTGGGTCAGGCCAAACTATATAAAGCTGAATTTATTGCCTGGGTGAATTGATCTCATACATTATGATTGGATAATTTGGGTGAATCTCTAGATAAATCAGGTATCCCAATAGATATCACCTTAGTCATCTGAAAATTTCAAAACATTATAGATACATGTGATGGTGGAACTAGAAGAAAACTCAGAGACAATCTACATCAATCCCCTTTCTTTTAAAAGTTAATAAAGTAAGCAAAAAACATGAATTATCTTCATCAAAAATATTCTTAGAAATTGCAAAGTTATGAATGGGATCCAGACCTGATACATTGTTCACCTAAGTTTAAAATCTTATACTATTCACTTACTCATACTGAAAAATGTATATTTAGTTATTCATATTTCGATGAGTACATGTTTTAAATTAAGTGTGTTTTTAGAAAATTGCATAGGAAAGAAATTGAAATATTTTAAATTATATTTGAGGAAGCATTTTAAGGTATCTATTTGTAAAACAAAATATCTTTGGGCAAAATGAAATATTGCTCTTATTTCTCTGTTTGGTTATTCCAGAAAAACCAAACTCATTGCCATCGAGTTGATTCCAATTCATAGCAATCCTGTAGAACAGAGTAGAACTGCCTCGTAGGGTTTCCAAGTCTGTAAATCTTTCCAGAAGGAGACTGCCACACCTTTCTCCCACAGAGCAGCTGGCGAGTTCCAGCTGTTGACCTTTTGTTTAGCAGGAGAGCACTTAAACAGGGTGCCACTAGGGCTCTTTAACTTTGTTATTAAATATATCTGTATCTATCTATCCGCTACTGATATCTGTATATCTACCTATATTGACATTCACGTATATTTTAAGACACTCAAATAAATGAATCCATCTAGGTTAATTTATCTTCATTTAGTAGTAATGAAATTTTAGGCATTCCCTAAAGCAAACATAAAATTAATTTTTAATCTATATTTGTATACTGTGTGTGGAAACCCTGGTGGCATAGTGGTTAAGAGTTTGGCTGCTAACCAAAAGGTCAGCAGTTTGAATCCACCAGATGATCCTTGGAAACCCTACGGGGCGGTTCTACTCTGTCCTATAGGGTCGCTATGAGTCAGAACTGACTCCTTGGCGACGGGTTTTTTGGAGTGTATGTCTATGTGGCAAGTATTTACCAAGAAGGTATTTCAAATTATTATGTTTTTAAAGCAAAACAAGTATATAAAAATAAATATGTTAAACTGTTCTCTAAAACTAAATTTCTAACCTTGTGGAAGTTTGGTTCTTAACAAGTTAGTTAAAAATAGTTGTATTTCTGAATGTGTACCTAACATTTATACTTGTAGAAATGTTCAGGAAACAAAATTGAAAAAGATATAAATATAATTATTTACATTCCTGAAAATTTTAGTGCAAAAACTTGATATGATGTCTTATCAAAAAATAATTTTAATCAGATATATTTGCAAAATCTAGAAATAACTCATACTTCCAAAAAAGAAGACACATAATGAAATTAATTTAAATAGTGAAGTATTATTCCATCATCATTCATCTCACCAATAGTCAAAACGTAAAAATGAAATAACAGAATTTCACATCTTTTTCTTCAAATTTCTCATGAAATCAAAATTTAAAAAGAAGTTAGCTCAAATATGTAGGCATAAGGAAACCTTGTTGGCATAGTGGTTAAGTGCTATGGCTGCTAACCAAAAGGTTGGCCGTTCGAATCCACCAGGTGCTTCTTGGAAACTCTATGGAACAGTTCTACTCTGCTCTGTAAGGTTGCTATGAGTTGGAATCAATAACAGCATTGGGTTTGGTTTTTTGTTTGGTTTGGTGTAGGTATAAAATTAACTTTATTTCTATCTGTGGCATAAGAAATAATTTTTTGTTTCTAGTTTAGACTTATTGTACTGTCACTGATTCCTATGTCAGCTTCAAGACAATGTCATTTCCTTACACAAATCCCTAATTTAGGAAATTAAAATATTTAATTTTATATAAAATATTATAGAAATATATAAAACTAGTTAGAACAGTAAGCATTTATTATTATTATTTTAAAATAACGTATCTTAATCATCTTGCTATTTTGAATTGAATATTCATAGAAGCATTATTCACAATAGCCAAAAGGTGGAAACAATCCAAGTGTCCATCAACAAACTTATAGATAAACAAAATGTAGTATATACATACAATGGAACATCATTCGGTAATATAAAGAAATGGTAACTAATTAACATGTATGGGGGGTGCAGTAGGTGGTGCAATATAGCAGCTAGGGGACATGTTGCT
Source organism: Dugong dugon (assembly GCA_030035585.1). Classification (NCBI taxonomy): domain Eukaryota; kingdom Metazoa; phylum Chordata; class Mammalia; order Sirenia; family Dugongidae; genus Dugong; species Dugong dugon. The sequence goes on from CM057465.1 coordinate 15,537,481, forward strand.
TTTGGGGATATGGCACATGAAGTTCACCTAAGAATAGCTTTGCAGCTTATTGTGCATGTCTGAATGGAGGGGCTGGCGGGTAGTGAAGTGGCCTTGGCAGGGAAGCAGTGAAGTGACCTTGGGCTGCTGCACAGAATGCCTTATCAGGAACTCACAGACCCAGGGTGGAAGGAAGGAGGAGGAACAGTTTAACCCAGTCTATCACATTCCAGGAGGGGGAAAAGTTTAACTCTGACAGTTACAAAATGAAGTTCTGGTATATGCTACTAAATGAACGTTAAAATCGTTGTTAAGTTAAATAAGCCAGACACAAAAGAATAAATATTGTATGATCCCACTTACATGAAATAGGGAAATGCATAAAGACAGAATGTAGTTTAGTCACTGCCATGGGCAGGAGTAGGATGAATGGGGAGTTAATGCTTAATGAGTACAGAGTTTCTGTTTGGGTGGTGAAAAGTTTTGGAAACAGATAGTGGAGTTGATTGCACATTTTGAGTATAGTTAATGCCACTGAACTGTATACTTGTTGCTGTGTGTTGTCGAGTCAGTTCTGACTCATAGCAACCCACTGTACAACAGAAAGAAACACTGCCTGATCCTGCACCACCCTCGCAATCATTGTTATGCTTGAGCCCATTGTTGCAGCCACTGTGTCAATCCATCTTGTCAAAGGTTTTCCTTTTTTTCACTCACCCTCTACTTTACCAAGCATGATGTCCTTCTCTGGGGACTGGTCCCTCCTGATAACATGTCCAAAGTATGTGAGATGTAGTCTAAGATCCTTGCTTCCAAAGGGCACTCTGGCAGTACCTCTTCCAAGACAGACTTATTCATTCTTCTGGCAGTCCAGGTATAGTTAATATTCTTGGTCAACACCATAGTTCAAAGGTATCAATTCTTCTTTGGTCTCACTCATTGTCCAGCTTTTGCATGTATATGAGGCAACTGAAAATATCATGGCTTGAGTCAGGCACACCTTAGTCCTCAAAGTGATAATTGCTTAAAAGGGCAAATTTTATGTTACATATATTTTAGCACAGTTAAAAGAAATAGTGAATAAAACCTTGGTAGTTGAGAAAGTAGAAAAAAGTCAATTGACTATTTTAAGTAAGGATACGGAGCCCTGGTGGTACACTGGTTAAGAGCTCTGCTACTAACCAAAATGTCTGCAGTTTGAATCCACCAGCTGCTCCTTGGAAACCCTACGGGGCAGTTCTACCGTGTCCTATAGGGTTGCTCTGAGTTGGAATCAACTTGATGGCAACGAGTTTGGTTTTTCTTTGGTTTGATATATGTATGTATGTGTGTGTGTGTGTGTGTGTGTGTGTGTTTACAAAATACTTTTATATTTTCTTTTCCTTAGGTTTCCAACAGCCCTTTATAGGAGGTAGATAATTCTTGTCGCATGGGAGATTCAGCGACAGTTTTTACCTCAGCTCCCATAATGAAACCTTGCTAATATGATGGTAACAAAAAGAAAAATGTATAAATCTATGAAGACAAACAGAATAATGAAAAAGAGAAAACAGAAAATAAAAATTGTCAATAGCTAGCAGAAATAAATACAAGAATTTCGTTGAGCTGTAAAAACTAAATACCAAAGGCCTGCACAGAAGGATACTAATTATAAGAAAGACAGGTCAAGCCACATATTCCCAGAAAGCCTCAGGGATTGCAGGCGATGATGAAGGCAAAGTGAGGCAAGTGGCTAAAAACAGGAAATTGACGAAGGTCTGCAAAAGAAGTAGAGAAATCCTCAAGTCCTTGTCCTTGCCCCATACATCTACATAAGAATGTTTCCTTCCACAAAGATTGATATAGTTTCTATGTCTATTAGAGTAAAGAGACTAAAGCCCTAGGGAAGTAAGACAGAGTGAAAAAATAGGGAAAGGTGACATAGTAACAGGGGCATTAATTAAATTCTTCATCCCTCCAACCCTTTAGCATTGCTAAGCTTCAAGAGTACTGAAACCCAGCCAAATATCCTCCTGGAAGGAGATTTGAGGATTCTTCTTTAGAGATACTGGGTAGCCTCCAAATAACCATTAAAAAAAAACAAAAAACAGAAACAACCTGTCAAGAGCTGAGCTGAGCTGGAGAGAACTAAGCTATCTGACATTGGAGAAGGTGATTAAGACAACAAGACAAAATGAAACCCATTGATGTGGAGCTGATTCTGATTCATAGAAACCCTATAACCAAAATGAAAGTAACATTCAAATCTTAATCACATACTGCCTTAGCACAGTAAAATCTGTGAAAGCTGGAACCTGTGAAAGTGGAAACCTGTCAGAGAAGAAAAACTTAAATATTTTCCACTAAAATGAGTGATAGAAAAGTGGTAAGATTGCAACCTGTCAAAGGTGGAAAACATGTCAGACTCGGAAAAACAAGGAAGTCCCATCCAGTTCCTATTCTCACAGATTTCATTGTATAAACAAGAAGATAACCTGGAGCAAGTGCAGATTCCCTGATGGTTCCATTTTTTCCCCCATAGAATGGCACCAGACGAGGGTCAGGTGAATCATCTCACATGTAGAGATTTGTCTCATTGCCAAGGGAAAGGCTCATGCAGCTTTATGAAGGGGATTTGGAGGAACTGGGGAAGAGAAGAAGTGGATGAGATCTAGGAGTAGAAAACTACTGAGTCAGAGTGGAGAAAGTGTCTTCAAGATTGTCTTCCCGCTCCCTGACAAGATCTCTGCAGAGGCACCAGAGGAAGTTCCCAATAAGGATGTCTTTGAATGCAGGTGCCTAGGCTAGGAATGCAGATATTAGTAAATTCATGGCCAGTAAAGGGGGCCTGAGTCCTAGACTATATCTTCCTTCAGAGACTTCAGTGCATTGGCTCAGCACCAAGTCTGATGTAGGGAGGGCAGCCTTCTTCTCCATGACACCTGCAAGGTATAGCCTTTATAATTGCCTGTAGTCAGGTGTGAATAATCACACATAGGATTTTTGCTGGGAGCCAGACTCCACAAAAGCTTTAGATTCTAATATTTGGGATTCTGTTATAATATGGTTTATTCCTCAACTGGTCACCTTACAGTGAAGCATATGGACAACAAAAATCACCAGACATTGAGGAAAGTATCCACACAAAAGTCACAGAAATCAAAGACAGAAAAAGCAAAGTTCGAGAGAACTCAGAGACAATGCAGTAAATATAAGAATATATATGTATATATATATATATTTGTATCCTACCTCAGTGAGATAATAGAAAGAATAGTATCCATGAAAAGTGATAGAATGTTATGAAAAAATAGTAAGTTCTTTGGGGAATTAAAAATATGACCACAGGAATAATAAAATTCAAAAGAAGTGATAGAAAGTGAAATTGAGAATAGTAGAAAAATAATACATAGATTCACTTCAGGATATTAAAAAAAATTGAATAGTAGGAGTGTCAGACAGGAATGAGAATATGGAAGGACACAAATTATCAAGTAAGTAATAAAAGAAACTTATCCTGCACTGAAAAGTTTAATTGTACTTTGAAAGGGCCCACTGAGTGCTGAGCATTCTACGTGCTTACATAGAGGGAGTAGGGAAATGATATCAATATATCCCATCATAAAATTTCAGAACACTAGAGGAGAATAAAAAAGCTACTTAGAAAGGGTCAGAAATTTGAATTGGAGAGGGCTTTTCATTAAAAACACTACATACTAGATTACAGTATAAAAATTGCTTTGAAATTCTAAGCAAAAAGCGTTTTTTCATCTAAAATTCCATACCCAGCCAAAAAATCAATTATGTGTAAAAGAAGAAAAAAGTCATTTGCAGACATAAAATTTCCTAAAACAGTTCACTTCATTCCATAAGAAACTATTGAAAAACATTATGCATTTAAATGATAGAATACACCAACAAAAGAAATTAAATTAACAAGTTATCTAGGAAACAAAGTTAAACACAGGGTTGAGACAAAGAAGTGTTTTAGGAAAAGAGTTGTACAACAGATCTAGATAGTAAACAGTCCAGACTGGTGAAGGATGATGGAGGGCTTCATGAGAGTTTCACGATGAGGTGGTGGAAAGGAAAGAACAACTGAATCCCTAATGCATAACTTGATATGGAGAATAGTATTTGGAGAAGTTTATAATTTCATTAAGGAGTCCTGATGCCTCAATGGTTAAGAGCTTGACTGCTAACTGAAAAGTCTGCAGTTGGAACCCACCAGCTGCTCCAAGGGAGAAAAGACCTGGCTATCTTCTTGCATAAAGATTACAGCCTAGGAAACCTGTGGAGCATTTCTATTCTGTCATATCCCTTTCATGACAGACTTATTTTCTGCTTTTAATTTTTTGTTGTTGATATAATACTTTTTTGTTAATGGAATGCATGGTGAATTATTGAGTGTGTCTGAATTTTTAGTAGGATTTTAATACTTATTATGTGGGACAAATATGTCCCTGTGGACTCTGGGGTAAGATTGGCGGGATGAGGCAACAAAAAAAAATTATGTTATCTTAGAAATTTTATTTTATTTGCTGAAACTTTTCAAAACATGAGGTAAAACAAAGGCATCTTGCAATGATGGTACATAATTGATTCAAATCTCCATCTTCTTAGAGCTACATTCTCTACATCACCTTCTAGATGCCTTGACATGTCCACACAATGTATGGCACATGAAAATGAGGTATTCACACGAACATGGAATCATAACAAGAAATACAACTTCCAAATAACACACAGGAACCCAGAAATATACCTGAAAGTCTTAGCTAGCTGTAAAAAACCCAAAAGAGACAAAAGTTTTGCACAATCACACCTCCAGGATGCACTACCTCATATAATACCCTGTAAAACCAGTAATTTATGGCATTCATCCTTTTCTTCCCTTTCAAACAGTTGTATGGGTCCCTGTCTGCTGGCAGCACATGCTGTCAGTGGAAAAGCAGCTTCCCAATAAGCCCAAAGAGGACATGGAACCAGGGATATCGTTGCTGTTGTCAGACGGATCCTGGCCCAAAGCAGAGAATATCAGAAAGATGTTTACCTGTGTTTTATTGACTATACAAAGGCATTCAACTGTGTGGATCATAACAAGCTATGGATAACACTGTGAAGAATGGGAATTCCAGAATACTTAACTGTACTCAGGAGGAACATATACATAGATCAAGAGGCAGTCATTCCAACAGAACAAGAGGATACTGCATGGTTTAAAGTCAGGAATGGTGTGCGTCATGTTTGTAGCCTTTCACCATACCTATTCAGTCTGTAGGCTGAGCAAATAATCCAAGAAGCTGGACTATATGAAACAGATGGCATCAAGATTGGAGGAAGACTCATTAACAACCTGCAATACGCAGATGACACAACCTTGCTTGCTGAAAGTGAACAGGACTAAAGCACTTGCTGATGAAGATCAAAGAACTCAGCCTTCAGTATGGATTACACCTCAACATAAAGAAAACAAAATCCTCACAACTGGATCAATAAGCAACATCAAAAGATTGAAGTTGTCAGGAATTTCATTTTACTTGGATCCACAGTCTACACCCATGGAAATAGCAATCAAGAAATCAAAAGACACATAGCATTTGGCAAATCTGCTGCAAAAGGCCTCTTTAAAGTGTTGAAAAGCAAAGCTGTCACCTTGAGGACTAAGATGCATCTGACTCAAGCCACGGTGTTTTCAATCACCTTATATGCATGTGAAAGCTGGACAACAAATAAGGAAAACCAAAGAAGAGTTGATGCCTTTGAATTGTGGTCTTGGCAAAAAAAATACTGACTATACCAGGGACTGCCAGAAGAACAAACAGGTCTGTGTTGGAGAAGGTGCAGCCAGAATGCTCCTTAGAAGCAAAGTATGTGAGATGTTGGACATGTTATCAGGAGGAATCAGTCCCTGGAGAAGGACATCATGCTTGGTAAGGTAGAGGGTCAGCGAGAAAGAGGAAGACCCTCAATGAGATGGACTGACACAGTGGCTGCAGCAATGGACTCAAGCACAGCAACAAATGTGAGGATGGTGCAGGACCAGGCAGTGTTTCATTCTGTTGTGCATAGGGTTGCTATGAGTCAGAACCAAGTTGACAGCATCTAATAACAACAATAAACCCAAGAAATGCAGTTCAATGCTATATGTCCCACTTGTCATGAAAGGGATATAGGGTCACTATGCATTGGAATTGACTTGATGGTAAATAATAGTAACAACATAATTTCATTGGAAATTCAGTAAAAGAAAAAATTAGCATAGTGTGCCTATGAAAACACCTTATGGGGGGCGGCTCGGTTGACAACAAAAACATGTAACACGTGCGTTATTTGAGTAAAAATACAATACATACAGTGATACAGAATACTCCTTAGAAGCAACACTGGCGAGACTATGTCTCACATACTTTGGACATGTTATCAGGAGGGATCAGTCCCTGGAGAAGGATATCATGCTTGGTAAAGTAAAGGGTCAGTGAAAAGAAGAAAACCCTCAGTGGGATGGATTTATACAATGGCTGCAACAATGGGCTCAAGCATCACGATTGTGAGGATGGCACAGGATGGGGCAGTGTTTCATTCTGTTGTACATAGGATCACTTTGAGTTGGAACCGAGTCAATGGCACCTAACAACAACAACAACAACGTAGTGATACAGAATACAAAAGATGTACAAATCAAGTTCATTATTAACTCCAGGAGCTACAAAAAAATTATTGAATATAAGAAAAGTGATCTTTGTCCACTACTACTGGAATTAGCATTAAATAGCATATCAGTAGTTCGAATAAACACTGAAAGTTGAATACGTATGATACAAAATTTTGAGTATGTATACAAAAGTTGGAGCCCTGCTGGCAATCATAAAAATATATAAAGACTAAATTGAACTAAACTTTTAGAAGAAATAATTAGTTCCTTGACCTGGGTGTTGCAAATGGATAATGTACTTGGCTGCTAGCCAAAAGGTTGGCAGTTTGAATCCACCAGCCACTCCTTGGAAACCCTGTGGGGCAGTTCTACTCTGTCCTATAGGGTTGTTATGAGTTGGAATCGACTCGACGGCAATGGGTTTTATATAAATGTTAATTCCTCATCTTTCGTGAGAGAAATTCAGCACACAATGTTTAAAATTAGTAACTGAAAAATAACAGTACGCTGTATTTGAAACAAAAAGTAATTCTTGGGGGTAAAAAAACTAAAGATTATTTGGGACTTACATTAAACCAGTTGTTGTTGAATCAGTTCAAACTGATGGCAACCCTATGTGAGTCATAGTATAACTGTTCTCCATAGGTTTTTCAGTGACTGATTTTTTTTAAAATTGCTGGACCTTTCTTCTGAGGCATCTCTGGGTGGACTTGAACCTCCAACCTTTCAGTTAACAGCCAAGTATGTTATCCATTTGCAACACTCGGGTCAAGAAACTACTTGTTTGTTTTCTTTCTTTTTTTTTTTTTTTATTGTACTTCAGGTGAAGGTTTACAGAACAAATAGTTTCTCATTAAACAGTAGTATACATATTGTTTGATGACATTGGTTAACAATCCCACGACATGTCAACCCTCTCCCTTCTCAACCTTTTTTGTTTCTTTTAAAAGTTTAGTTCAATTTAATATTTATATATTTTTATGATTGCTTTGGTTAAATAATTTCAAATAATTTTAAAATGTAGTAATTTCATATGATCCTCTCTTAACAATATCCAACCATTGTGGGTTTGAGTTACACGCATCTATAAATTGTTTAACCATTGTACATAGGATGTGTTGAATAATAAATTGACATCAATCTCAAAAATGTCTTTAGAGGCATATCATAGGCCTCTATTATTGGTAGTACACTATTAGTATTAACATTAGTTACTTGGGTTAAGACGTAGATGGCACACTATTGTTTAGTCAGGATTATGCTCGATTGCAATAACAAAATACATAGTGACTTAAACATACAGGAAATTAGTTTTTATTTTCTAGTGAGATATTTGAAGCTAGGCATTTGCTAGAGTCTTTTTAATTGTTCAGCTATGTCAGTAGGAACCGAGGCTCTTTGTATGTTTCTACACCACTTACTGAAAATGTTGCACATCACCTACCTTATGGTCAAAAGATGGCTGTTGCAGCTCCAGATAGTTAAGTCTGTGTTCAATGCAGTAAGTAATGAATGAACAGGGAGGCAATGGCAATACCAATCATATGACCTTCCTTAATCAGTGAAGCAAAAGTTTCTCAAACACAAATTCTAGTGTTCCACTAATAGGCTGATCCCCATCAGGTGGCCACCCATTGCTATAAGAGAGACTGTGAATATGAGTATTTAGATGGGGTTGCTCTGAAACAATTTTAACATTCTATTTTCAAAGGAAAACGAGGGAACAAGTAATGAGTAAACAATTAAAACACATGTTAAAGCCATACTTAATAAATCTACAGATTTCAGAGCCTTAGAGAATAGCTCAAATAAAATAAAAAATTTTAAATATCTTGGAGGTGGGAGTAATGCATCAAATTTATCATGGCATGAAGAATGAGAAGGAGAAAGTAAAAACTATTTGTTTCATACTTGCTTCATGCATTTTTTTTTCTTTTAAGTTGCTGAGCTGGAATTAAAACCCAGATTTGCTGAATTCCAATTTTTATGTGCTTTCCACAATAGACAGTGGAGTTTTCATTTATTTATTTGTTTTTAATATTTGCTTTTTGTTTATTCATTTGTTTTTAATGCAGGTAGAAATCTAAGCTCAAACAACTGTGTTTAAAAATGTGCAAGTACATATAGAAGGTCAAATTAAAAATTCTTTTAAGAATTTAGTTGATTGTAAACTCACTATAAAGCAGGAATGGTAAGATTACCAGAAATTCCATATCCATTGTGAGGCTACCTCAATGGAAAGATAATCTCCAATTTAAAGGGGATGGAGAGTCATTGTATGGTATACTAACCAAACCACATGCAAGATGTAGTAAGTAGTTATGATTTTCATAAGCCACAAATTTCAATGTGCAAGAAATCGGAACTGTTTTGATTTATACTTGGACTTCATTTTTATCTCACATCTCTACTTCAACCTGCTGCCAACAACTTATTCATTTCCAGAAAAACTAAATCAAATTCAGTGATTCTGTCAATTGTTTTAGGACTAAACTCAGTCAAATTCAGAATGTTTCCTCTCTGCCTTTTTCTCCCTGTGATTATTCTGAGTGCCTAATTCATACAGTTCTACGGCATCAGGGAGGAGTTGTGAGATTGCCAGATTTAGAGCAATCCTGTTTTGTTCTCTGAGTTATATATTATTGTCTTTGATATTTGGGATGTTTTTCTGTGGTATCTGCTAAGAAGACAGATATCCTGCTGGCATCCAATCTCAAATATCCAGTATGTCATGCACTTCTGTGTCCACAAGTCATTATTGTGGGCCAAGCCCCACTGCCTTCAAACCACAGCCTCTTTCTTTTCACTAACTTCTCTGTCTTATTTGGAGAAGTGTGAAATGTTGCTTTCTCATAACTCTTCAGATCTCGAGAGAAATTCAGATTTGTCTTTGTCATGGATTGAATTATGTCCCCCCAAAAATGTGTATATCAGTTTGGCTGGGCCATGATTCCTGGTACTGTGTGATTTTCCTATATGTTGTAAATCCTGCCTCTATGATGTTAATGAGGGAGGATGGGTGGCAGCTGTGTTAGTAAGGCAGGATTGGATCTACAAGACTGGATTGTGTCCTGAGGCAATCTCTTGAGATATAAAAGACAGAAGTGAGCAGTGAGACAGGGGGGCCTCATACCATCAAGAAAGCAGTGCCAGGAGCAGAGCGCATCCTTTGGACCCGGGGTTCCTGCGCAGAGAAGCTCCTGGTCCAGAGGAACACCAAAGAGAAGAAGGACAACAGAGAGAAAAGGCTTCCCCTGGAGCTGACGCCCTAAAATTGGACTTTTAGCCTACTTTGACTGTGAGGAAATAAATTTATCTTCGTTAAAACCATCCACTTGTGGTGTTTCTGTTACGGCAGCACTAGATGACTAAGACAGTCTTCTTCAGGAATTCTTTGCTCTTGACTGTTTTTATCCTCCTGTGTGAGTCTGCTGACTCCAGAGTATCAGATGGCCTAGAACACATCACCACTTCTATTCCATTTATAATGAGGAAGTCACTGCTAAAAGAACTCTTCTATGAAAGCTTGCTCTCTTCCTGCATTCTCTACATCTCCCATAACTAAAAAAAAAAAAAACTTGATCAACAATAGGAGTGGAAATATTTACCATTTGGATAGGAGGAGTGTATAGCTCAAATGTTAACCTTTAATGCTAATTAGTATATCAACTCTTTTGGCATAAGAAAATCAGCCAAAAACATTTGCTTCTAAGGTGTAGAAAAAGGAGAAAAAGCCATAACACTTGGGGAAAAGTAAGTCACAAAAAAAGACAGCAGTCATAAAGTTACTGAGGTCCTAAACTACGGTTTTAGTGGACCACGACGTGAAGGTAAGATTTCTCTCCTTTTGGCCCTTGTTCCCACATTTAATAAATAGTTATCCTACTCTTTAAAGGAGCCCTGGTGGCACAGTGGTTAAGAGTTTGGCTGCTAACCAAAGTTTGAATCCACCAGCTGCTCATTGGAAACGCTATGGGGCAGTTCTACTTTGTCCTGTAGGGTCACTCGACTTGACGGCAACGGGTTTGGTCTGGTTTTACTCTTTAAAATGTTATTTTCAGAAAAGAGATAGTATATTCAACTCTTGTATTACCTTTTAACCCTGATCTCTAAAAGGCTGAAGCTGTGTTGTGCACATCCCTGTAGATTAATTTAATGAATACCCACCCGTCTCAGGCAAAGTAAATTGAAGGCTGAACCATGTTTGTCTAAGGAAATGAGATTTGCAAATTTCTTTCCCCAAATTGTCTCTTTTGTGATTATATAATACTCATGTCACTCACACTAAGGGACATGCTATATATTGCCATTGGTAGACATTATGCTAGGGCTGGAAAATTCTATTTACTCCAAGAATTCTCTTTAAGCTTTTGTAAATGGTGCATTGTACTGTGCAAGAAGCAGACCTCCAAGGAAAAGATAAAATTTCTCTATTTGGGTGTCTAACGAAGACTAGGAACATACATTCTTCAAAAGGAAATGTAATCATGAGCTATATCAGCTCTAGCTGTAATGAACACCTGAGACCCAAGTCATGCGAGTTAGTGGTCTCTTCTTAAAAGAATGTGAAAAATATGACTTTGTTTGGATACACTGGCTTGTACCGATTTGATAACTCTTATGGCATTTTAATCAATTAGAAGATAATGTAAATTCTTATTTTGTTTTCCTGCCATTGTAAATGAACTAATTTTTGCAAAATTCATAGGTAATTATTAAAAGATCACTTTAATTCCCTGATGTTAATACTCATTTTGGAGCCTTTGTGGCATAGTGGATAAGAGCTCAGCTGCTGACTAGAAGGTCAGCAGTTCAAATCCATCAGCCGCTCCTTGGAAACACTTTGGGGCAGTTCTACTTTGTCCTATAGTGTCACTCTGAGTTGGAATCTGCTTGACTGAGGCAGTTTTTTGTTTGTTTTTTTAATGCTCACCTCATTTACCAATTTAAATATCATACTAAATTTAGACAATATAGTGGCTTGAAGGTACAAATACTATTTTTCACGAGGTGAAATATTAACCCTTTTATGTATGCATATAAGCAATATTCCTACTTTACAAGAGATGGTCTTGATTTTTAAAACGTAGTTGTTTTTGTTCTCTTCTCTGCTTTTTTTTCTTGTCACTTAGCGTTTTTGTTAATAAACATTAAAATAAATATTTCAGAATTAGACATACTCTTTTACTGTTGTACTTCAAGTGAAAGTTTACAACTCAAGTTAGTCTCTCATACAAAAATTTATACATACATTGTTACGTGACCCTAATTGCTCTCACTCTACTATGACAACACACTCCTCCTTTCCACCCCTGATTTCCTGTGACCATTCAACCAGCTTCTGACCCTCTCTGCCTTCTCATCTCACCTCCAGACAGGAGCTGCCCATTTAGTCTCATGTATCTACTTGAGCTAAAAAGCACACTCTTCACAAGTATCATTTTATGTCCCGTAGTCCAGTCTAATCTTTGCCTCAGAAATGGTTTTAATTCTGGGTTGACAGGGGGTCCCAAGGCCATGCTACCTGGGGTTTCTGCAGTCTCAGTCAGACCATTAAGTCTGGTCTTTTTAGTAGAGTTTGAGTTCTGCACCCCACTTTTATCCTGCTCCATCAGGGACTCTCTGTTATGTTCCCTGTCAGGGTGGTCATTGGTGGTAGCCGGGCACCATCTAGTTCTTCTGGTCTCAGGCTGATGCAGTGTCTGGTTTATGTGGCCCTTTCTTAGACATACTTTTGACGTATATCATTCTTGTGCATAAGTAAAGAAAAAAATTAAGAGAAATAACTTTAGCGAGGTATTTCTAAGGCAAAACAACAGCTATATTGCAATCACCACCTGTCTGACAGTGTTTGTAAGACCATCCTGATTTTGGAGATATTGAATGTGAAAAAATACAATAAAAAACATCATGTTACCCACCACTTTGCTTGAGAAATAGAACAATTATCAATACTATTGGTGGCCTTGTTGTATACTTTCCTTTTCATATGTCCATATTATTCACCCTAGAGAAAACCACTATCCTGAATTTTGTGTTTATCCTTCCCTTGTTTTTCTCTATAATTTTACCAAGTATTTACCCTAAAAAAAAAATTGTTTGGTCTTGTTTCTTAACTGGTCTATCAAGAGAAGGATGTTATATGTATTCCTCTGTGAATTGTTTTGTTATTTAGCATTATGTGATATTTATCCATGGTTATATGCTTACCTGCTGTGCATTTTTACTATTGTATAGTATCCTATTGTATGCGTATAATTCAATTTATCATTTCTCCTCTTGATGGTCATTTGGTATGTTTCCAGTGTTTTGTTACTACAAATGCATCAGCTATAGAGATTCCAGTAGTTGTCTCCCAGAACACATATGTGAGTTTTCAACAGGGTAAATACCTAGGAATTGAATTATTAAGTCTAAATTGGTGCTTATTTGCAATGAAGCAAATGTTCTGTAAAGCTGGGCTGTATAATAGGTATCCACTAACCACGTGCCATTGAGCACTCAAAATATAGCTGACTAAGACTGAGGGCCTTGATTTTTAATTCTACAATATTTTAATAAATTTACATTTAAATAGCCACATGTGGCTAGTGGCTACAGTATTGGACTGATCATGCAGGTTTAGATAATAGATTTTCCTATTTAACTGGTAAAAAATGCTGAATCATTCCTTCTTCATCCTTTAAACATCTCTGAAGGGACATGAGTCCTTTCTTTCCTAACCAGCCTACAGTCTGTGACTTTCAGCCCTCAAATTGCAGAATAAAAGTCAGAAAGGGTTTGAGGCAAGATGAAGCACTCATACTGGCTTTACAAACATAGTGTGAGATCAAACTCCATGTGACTGGAGACTGGGATCTCAAGCTGCAGCACAGCTGACATCACAGAATCCACAGTGAGGTCATTACTAAGTTTTGAAACATGGAAATTCAAGCAGAAATATGTGGTTTTATTTTATTTATTTAAACTACTGTAAAGTAAGATGGAATTGACTCTGTAGAGATACTTCCTTGATTTCTGATCTTCATTGGACCTTTCTACTATGGCTTCTATTTACTAGGCTTCCAGGGTCATTGTCTCTTTGGTCTCAGATATCACAAAACTAGTAATCTTCACCACATTTGTAGTACTGTGGTGGCTTGTGAGTTTCTGTGATAATGGAAGCTTTGCCAAAGGTATTTCAAACACCAGCAGGGTCACCCTTGGTGGACAGGTTTCACTGGAGCTTCCAGATTAAGACAGACTTGGAAGAAGGATCTGACAGTCTACTTCTGAAAAATTGGCCAGTGGAAACCTTATGAATAGCAGCAGAACATTGTTTTAATGTAGTGCCAGAAGATGAGACCCTCTGGTTGGAAGGCACTCAAAATATGACTGGGGAAGAGCTACTTCCTTAAAGTAGAGTCTAACTTAATGACATGGATGGAGTCACACTTTCAGGACCTTCATCTGCTGATGTGACACTACTCAAAATGAGAAGAAGTAGCTGCAGACATAATCAGAATGTGAAATGAATGAGGCATGAATCTAGGAAAATTGGAAATCATCAAAAATGAAATGGAGCCCATAAACATCAATATCCTAGGCATTAGTGAGCTGAAGTGAACTTGTATTGGCTGCTGTTTTGAATTAGGCAATCATATGGTCTACAATGCCATCAAAAGGAACATTTCAAGATCTATCCTGAAATACAATGCTGTCAGTGACAGAATAATATCCATACGCCTACAAGGAAAAGAAGTTAATAGGATTATTATTCAACTTTATGCAAAAACTGCTGAGACCAGGGATGAAGAAATTGAACACTTTTACCAACTGCTGCAGTCTGAAATTGATAAAACATGCAATCAAGATGCATTGATAATTACTGGCAATTGTAATACGAAAGTTGAAAATAACCAAGAAGGATTGGTAGTTGGAAAATATGGCCTTGGGGATAGAAACAACACTTGAAATTGAATGATAGAATTTGGCAAGGCCAATGACCTACTCATTGCAAATACTTTTATTCAACAGCATAAACGATGACTCTACACATGGACCTTGCCAGATGGAACACACAGAAATCAAACTGATTATATCTGTTGAAAGAGACAATGGAAAAGCTCAATATCATCAGTCAGAACAAGGCCAGGGGCCGACTGTGCAACAGACCATCAGTTGCTCATATGCAGGTTCAAGCTGAAACTGAAGAAAATTAGAACAATTCCACAAGAGCCAAAGTTTGACCTTCAGTATATTCCACCTGAATTTAGAGACCATCTCAAGAATAGATTTGACACATTGAACATTAATGACTGAAGACCAGACGAGTTGTAGAATGGCATCAAGGATATCACACATGAAGAAGGCAAGAGGTTATTAAAAAAGACAGGAAAGAAAGAAAGGACCAAAATGAAGGTCAGAAGAAACTCTGAAACTTGTTCTTGAAAGCAGAGTAGCTAAAGCAAAAGGAAGAAATGATGAAATAAAAGAGCTGATTTCAAAAGAGAAGATTTCAAAGGGCATCTTGAGAAGACAAAGCATTATAATGAAATGTGCAAAGACCTGGAGATGGACAACCAAAAGGAAAGAACGTGCTTGACATTTCTCAAGCTGAAAGAACTGAAGAAAAAATTCAAGGCTCGAGTTGCAATGTGGAAGAATTTTATGGGGAAAATACTAAACAAGGCAGGAAACATCAAAAGAAGATGGAAGGAATACAGAGTCACTCTACCAAAAAGAATTGGTCGACATTCAAACATTTCAGGAGGTAGCATATGATCCAGAGCCAATGATACGGAAAGAAGAGGTCCAAGCTGCACTGAAGGCACTGGAGAAAAACAATGCTCCAGGAATTGGTGGAATGCTAACTGAGATGTTTCAACAAACAGATGCAACACTAGAAGCACTCGCTCATTTATGCCAAGAAATTTGGAAGACAGCTACCTGGTCAAACAACAGGAAGAGATCCACATTTATGCCTATTTCCAAGAAAGATGATCCAATAAAATACAGAAATTATCAAACAATATCATAATATCACATGCAAGTAAAATTTTGCTGAAGATAACTCAAACACAGTTGCATCATTACATGGACAGGGAACTGCCAGAAATGCAAGATGGATTCAGTGAAACCAGGGATATCATTGCTGATTTCAGATGGATCATGGCTGAAAGCAGGGAATACCAGAAAAAATGTTTACTTGTCTTTTATTGATTATTCAAAGGCATTCTACTGTGTGGATCATAACAAATTATAGATAACATTGTGAAAAATGGGAATTCCCATAAACTTAACTGTGCTCATGAGGAACCTGTACTTAAACCAAGAAGCAGCTGTTCGAACAGAACAAGGGGATACTGCATGGTATAAGGTTAAGAAAGCTGTGGGTCAGGGTTGGATCCTTTCACCATACTTATTCAATCTGCATGCTGAGTAAATAATCTGAGAAGCTGGCCTATATGAGGAAGAATGGGGTATCAGGATGGGAGGAAGACTCATTAACAATCTGCAATACGCAGATGATACAACTTTCTTGCTGAAAATTAGGAGGATTTGAAGCGCTTAGTGATGAAGATCAAAGACCACAGCCTTCGGTATGGATTACACCTCAACATAAAGCAAACAAAAATCCTCACAACTATACCAATAAGTAACATCATGATAAAGAGAAAAAAAGATTGAAGTTGTCAAGGATTTCATTTTACTTGGATCCACAGTCCACACCCATGCAAGCAGCAGTCAAGAAATCAAAGGACACATTGCACTGGGCAAATCTACTGCAAAAGACCTCTTTAAAGTGTTAAAAAGCAAAGACGTCACTTTAAGGACTAAGGTGCGCCTGACTTAAGTCATGGTGTTTTCAATTGCCACCCTGGTGGCGTAATGGTTAAGAGTTCTGATGCTAACGGAAAGGTCGGCAGTTCAAATCCACCAGGCACTCCTTGGAATTCCTGTGGAGCAGTTCTACTCTGTGCTATAGGGTCACTATGAGTAGAAATCAACTAGAAGGCAGTGGGTTGTTTTTTTTTCCATACGCATGTGAAAGTTGGACAATGAATAAGGAAGACCGAAGATGAATTGACGCCTTTGAATTGCGGTGTTGGCAAAGAACATTGACTATACCATGGGGCTGCCAGAAGAGCAAACAAATTTGTCTTGAAAGAAGTACAGCCAGAATGCTCCTTAGCAGCAAGGATGGGGAGACTTCATCTTACATGCTTTGGGCATGTTAGGAGGGACCAGTCCCTGGAGAAGTACATCATGCTTGGTAAAATAGAGGGTCAGTGAAAAAAAGGAAGACCCTCAACGAGATGGATTGACACAGTGGCTGGAACAATGAACTCTAGCATAGCAATGATTATGAGGATGGCTCAGAACTGGACAGTGTTTCATTTTGTTGCATATAAAGTCATTATGAGTTGGAACCAACTCAGTGGTACCTAACAACAACAGTGATCTCTAGGTTACCACCATCTGCAATTTCCATGGTGATTTCTCTATTGCTATTCCTCCACACTCTTAGGCATGATTTCCACCCCTCTCTCACATGATGGAACCACTGCTTTTGTAGTAGGAATATCTTTGAAGCTTCTCAAGAAAAAGTCAATCCGGACAGGTTTCTTATTTACAGAAGGTGAACTAGTTGTAGATGGGTTCCTACCCAATGATTGAGATACTCTAAATATCTTTAAGGGGGAATGCAGTTGGTGTTTTCCTTAGTGGAGGAGTAAGTTTTCTGACTCCTGGGTGTCTCTGGTTTTTATTTTTATTTTTTGTCAACTTTATTGGTTCCATGATTGCCTAAGAAATGGTGAAAGGATAAGTTTAAATGTTCTGTAATTTCAGTTACTATTCCAGTCTCTGCCGCTGCCTGTTTGGCATTCACTGCAGTGTTCATAACTGCAAGGACACATGAATGTGTTCTTGGGATGAACACACTGGAATGCCAATGAACAGAGTATGTGTGGGAGGCACACGGAATTCCCCTGCCCTTCCTGTCAGCATAACCAAAAAAAAAAAAAAACCCGTTGCCCTTGGAACAATTTCGACTCATATTTCGACTCAATTTCAACAACCCTGTAAGACGAAGTAGAACTGCCCGCATAGGGCTTCCAAGGAGTGGCTGTTGGATTCAAACTGCCGACCTTTTGGTTAGTTGCCAAAAGCTTAACCACCTCAACACCGGGGGCTCCCATAATCAGAAGACATGGTCCTAAACAGCTTAGAGACCATGTGAAGGCTTTGATGCTGACCTTATGCTGATCTCCTTTTCCATGATGGCCCTGGGTTTTTCTTGCCCTCTACCATTAACCTACATTGTCCATTGTGTCCCCAGCTGGTGCCTTTAGTAAATAGATGAGTTTTCTCAATAGGCAAAGCCATCTTCCCATGCATCTGAAGGGGGTCTCATCTCTAAGGAGAAAAAATGGCCAAAATAAGCTTCAGGTATATCTTTGTCAAAATCCTTGGATGGAAATCTTTAAAAAATTCAAGGGAATTATTCTGGTTAGCTCCAAGATGTTTGTAGGCTTGAAAAACCTCTTTCCTTGGTGGCTTGACTGCATCAGGCAGGGAAAAAGAATAATAGCGGGGTTAAGTAAGCTACCTAAAAGCATATAAAGTTTGTAAGTGGCAGATTTGGAATTCAAACGACTGTGTGACTCCAGAGTCTGTGCTCTGTGAAATTCATACTGATCCCATCTCTTATCACTTGTCATGATTGCAGTTTTACATTTGTGTCTGGTTCATGGTAATTACTCAAAAAAGAGATTTGTTGGATAAATCGATAAACCTCTATATAGGTAAGTGGAGCAAAGATGCAGATGAATATAGTGCAGTTATAATTCATGTAGTCATACATGAGCATACTACCGTGCTGGGTCATCAAAGACAGAGGATATGTTGAAATCCCAGCATGTAGGAAGTCAGTCAGTATAAGTGAGATCAGACAAAATATATTTCATCTGTGGTTCTAGAGTTAAGGATAGAATTTCATTTCCCATAATGTGAGAAAGACTGACTGAAAGTTACAGACAACCTAAATTAGCTGAAAAAATATGAAGACATGTATCTGAACTAAATAAAAGCTACAAAGATGCTATTGTGCAGTAGGTTGATCAAGCCAGGCTTGTCTTTCATGACACCTCTGGGTGGGTTCAAACACGGAAACTTTTGGCTAGTAGTTGAGCAATTAACAGTTCGTGCCACCTAGGGATCTTTGAATAGTTTATTGTAGATAAACAAGAATTTGTACTCATCTCTGAGTTCCAGTGCTCCTTATATTTACCTTCCAGAGAAAGAATTGTTCCCAAAGCCTGAAAAGCTAGGGAATAAGAAGTAGATATCAATAATTTGTTAATGCATCATCTCAATCTGGCATTTCTGATGACTTTTTCATCAAATTAAATGCCTATGTAATGGAGAGTTCTGGTGATTTGAGTTCCTATTTAATTTCAAATTCTTGCTTCAAACATTGTTGAACAATGCCCTAGATTATGTAACAGTAATTCATTCCTAATACCTCATATCTTAAAAGATTAGTATAATTCAATTTATTTCATTATTTTTTAAATACTGTTTATAAAAAGAATCACTGACTGAATGCTCATTAATTATTTGCTCCATTCAATATTCAGTATATGCATTCATCATGCAAAAAGTGGTTAATTTTTTAGCTTCTGGGAAAAAGATAATGAACAATAAAGGTGTTGTCACTAGCTTCACAGTATATATGAACTTGTAATGGAGATAAAATAAAACAGGATATTGTAGTAAAGTGTGATGATTACTATGACAAGAAAGTATGGGGTGCTTTAAGACCTTATAGTAACAGCACATGACTCAATCAAGGATAGAAAAAAAATTCCCAAAAGAAATAGCATTTAAGCTGCAATACGAAATATGAGTAGAAATGGGCTAAACAAAAACAGAAAAAATGTTCATAGCAGAGAGGACAACATAACCCAAAGCCCAAAAGTGAGAATAATCTTGATGAGTTTGGGAAACTAAAGGAAGTTCACTCTGAATAAATCATGGGTGAAGAGGAAGAAGGCAGAGCAGGGGCAATGGTGAGACATGAGACCGGATAAATAAGAAAGAGTAGAACAAAGGAATAACTGATCACAGTGTAATTAGATTGAACTTCTTCCAAAATGCCAGAGGATGCCATTAAAATGTTTAAGCAAGTGTATTCTGTCATTATATTTACATTTTATAACATTTATTCAAACGTCAGTGTTGGAAATAAGCTAAAGGGGAACAATACTAAAGGCAGAGAGAAAAATTATATGACTCTTACAATAATCCAAATGGGAAATCTGGTGACCTGACCTTGAGTAGCATTGTTGTTGCTGTTGTTAGCTGCCATCCAGTCATTTCCAATTCAAGGTGACCCTATGTGTGCAAAGTAGAACAGCTTTCCACTGCCATCCAGTCGATTCTGACTTGTAGCGACCCTATAGGACAGTGTAGGACTGCCCCATAGGGTTTCCAAGGAGCCCGTGGTGGATGTGAACTGCCAGTCTTTTGGTTAGCAGCCATAGCTCTTAACTATTACACCACCAGAGTTTCCTGCTTTAGTACAGTCCTTTTCTTTTTTTCTCCGTAGTGATATCTCACTGCTTCCCAAATATGTCTATTGACTTTAGCAAAGCGATCAGTATTTGGGTCCACGTTTTCAAGCAACTGAACTGCCTGATTTAGTTTAGAAAACTAAATCTATACAGCAGTATTTTGAACAGTAAATCATGAAGTTGAACATCTGCAAACGAAGATCTAAGAATGATAACATCAGCAAACTACGAACTGCAATATTGTGTGTACTACATATTACTAGTGACAAGATGTTTTTTAAAAAAGGATGATCCTAAGCACAGGTCATTGTAACTCGAATACATGGTAAGTCAGGGACTACCCGTGCTTATCAGTGGAAGTTACATCCTCCTACCCTCCCTTACAAATAACTGATTGATAGTTATTTAAGTTATGGCTGTAGATGAGATTTTTTAGGAATATTTTGTTGGATTAAATAAAATCCTAGAAGAGAATCCTGAGAAACACTGCAATTTAAAAAATGGGTAGAGGAAAAATATCCTTTTGTTTTGAATAGAATTCCAAGTTCCCAAAAATATTCTTAACTTTTCTTTATAGCAGCTTGTTTTACAACTGCAATGAGTACAGGACAAAAACAGGGAGAAGACAGAAGCAGAAAAAGACAGAGAGAGAAAGGGAGGGAGAGAGAAAGAGACAGAGAGAAATGAAAGAAGCTGCAGTGCATTTTAAAACCTAATCTTGGAAGCTACATACCATCACTTATGAAATATTCTATTTGTCTCACAGACAATCATCCTGGTACAATGTGGGAAGAGACTGCACACCAGGAGCCACAGATTACTGGTTGCCAATAAGAGGCTGACTACCACAGTAGCCTAAATAGAAAGAATGCGGTCAAATTTACACAGATAGTGGTCTTGCCAATTACTTGGAATGGAAAGATATTGGGAAAGTAAATTGAGACTATTGACAAAATATTAGGTAACCCTTTGGGATATGAGATCTGAGCTATAAATAAAATGAAGAATCTTGTTAGACATAAAGTCAGGAGAAGTTTCAAAGTAGCAACGATCTCAGTGAGATTACTGAAATAGTATACTTGAAATAATGGAGTCAGATTACTAAAATGATAGGAGGTTTCTATCAAAGTCAGAATTTATTATTTCAAATTGTTATTTCAAGTTCCATAATTAGGAGGAAGGAGCAATAATAGCTGAAGTGACGTGGGGGAGAAGATATTTGGAAATGACTACCAAGGGCAATGTTAAGTCAGGATTACAACTAACATAATGTGGAAAGAAAAACCATAAAGTAAATGCTAAAGTCTTTATGGTATTAGAAGAAGTGACACAGAGTTCAAGATGATCAGAAGAGAGTATTTTTAGCCAAGTGGACTAAGTCTCAAAGGAACAGAATTTGGTGTAGCAGTTAAGAGCTTGGCTGCTAACCAAAAGGTCGGCAGCTCAAATCCATCGGTTGCTCCTTGGAAACCCTATGAGACTGTTCTACTCTGTCCTATAGGGTCACTATGAGTTGGAATTGACTCGATGGCAAAGGGTTTGGTTTCTTTTTTGTTGGTGGTTTATATTGTTTTGTTTAATGAGCAAGTAAGAGAAACAGTGTGAAACCATGAAAGCAGAGGAACTCTATGTCACAATTTTGGTGTTGATTGGCTGTAGGAATTCTAAAGGCTTCATGGAAATTCACTTCCTCATCTAAGAGCCATTTTTCAAATAAGAGCAAGAATGACAAACCTTAAGATTTATGGAAAATTGTTATCTACAGAATGAGATTATGAGAGAGCATGTTTTATAAAACTGAGAAAAATAATAGCAATAAGATATTGGGTAGCGGAGAGAAACCAAGGTAGATTATGATAATAGTCTAAGAGCTTTTATACCAGGAAATATCTAGAGATTGTAGGGAAATGAGATAAAGTGGATTTAACTGGCTATAAATGTTATAATCCCAGCATCTCACCAATGCCTAGTGTTTGAGAGCTGGCTATGTGGAGGAAGGTTTCAAGCCTCTCAGTATTCAGCCAAAGCCTGGATGGAGTACGTTTCTAAAGAAGTTCAGTTTGGTAGTAAATATAAAAGCACTGATTTTTCTAGATTGTATATGAAGATACCATCTATTGTTTGATAGCTAAAGTGACTAGTTTTTCTTAAGCAATGATAGAGGCTCTGGTGTGTCATGATACTCTTTGAAATGGATGTGGAGCTTAGTAAAACAACATGTTCTATAATAGACGGCTGGGGCAAGGAACACTGGCATGGTATGGCATTACCAAGGAATTATAATCGAATTATCAAAGAGAAAAGATTTACTGAGTTTACTATATGCAAGCTTAAAGCAGTTGAAGAAATTTTGTAAGCCACTGACTTATACTTAATGTCTTATATGCTGCATTATTGAGCTCTTTTACATTGGTAATAGTAGTGGAGGAAACGAACAGAAGGAATTCATTAATTATGTTTATTTTCAAAGAAAAAATTCAAGCACTCTATCTCTATTAAAATACCTATCCCATAGTAAAATATTCATTATTTTGACATGTTGCAAACAGTGTATGTGTTTTTCTGTCAATTTAGCTTCATTGTGCTTTGAAGATTAGATTCTACCAAAGGCAATTGAGGACTTTTCCCACTTAATTAGGAGAAAGCTATCTGAATCCTGATCTCCACCTTGAAAATCATCCTCTCACTTCAGGGCAACATGACACTATAGTCAGAAATGCCATGCCATCCCTCCGCAGCAAAGATCAGAAAAACTAAGTCAAACGGAGTCACACGTCAATCCTGAAACCCTAAGCATCAAACGAAGAAATAAAGAACTCAGCCAAGCACCAAATGTAATAAGAAACTGACCGAGAACAGAGAGAGAGGAGAGATACATGCAGAGGTCCCCCATCAGCTACCGCAGCACGGATCTGCCAGCTTGGACTCCTATTGGAGATCAGTGAACATGGGGCATGAGAAAAAAGCTTCACAGAGCTTCCAACAGGAGACAGAACAACCGGTAACCAGCGATATAGGCTTTCCCAACCCCCACCCTTCTTCATCCCCACTTAGTGTCCTCTGCTTCCTGCAGCCACAGTCTTTTATCTGAAAAGCACCAGCTTCACCCTGGTGTCATTTGGATTCCACCTGCCCGCACTGGCCGGCTCCCTGAGTGCCTTTTGTTGGCTACTAGTGTTGCTTTTTTCCACTTCTTTAGAATTCTTCCTTACCTCTCACCACCTCCCCCTCCTTTCTCTCAAATACCTGGCTCTGTGCACCATCGTTGCTTCTTCCTGAAAGGCTGCAAAACATCGCAACTGTGAAACTGCTTCCAGGCCCATGCCACCATGCTGGTGGGAACCCTGAGGCTTTCTTGTTGGTTTGTTTACTCTGATTTGTACTGTTTTTATTTGTTTGTTTGTTTTCTTTTTCTTCTCTTGGCTTGGGAACCCATTCTAGCCAGGCAGTACCATGCAGCTTGGAAGCTACTCCCTTACTCTGTGCAGAAGCACAAGGACATCCCTGGGGGCATTTCTTTTTTTTGTGTGTGTGTGTGTGTGTGTGTTGTTGTTTCTTCATTTTGTTTTCCTCTCTTATTTCCTTTTTTTCTTTCTTCATTTCCAGTTTCTCAATTTATTCATTCTTTTCTTTTACCTTTTTTTCATTTTTGTTTTTCCCCATTTCTCAGCCTCTCATCTCTACACTCCACTACCAAACTCCCTTAGCAGTCTTTTTTGTTTGTGTGTATGTTTTTGGCTCCTGATCCTCTCTCCTCTCTCTCATCTTCACCATACCCCTCTTAGCTCCACACATCACAATCTACCCCCTCCTTCCTGTCTACCTGCACCATGCACTGAACATCACACTCCCAAGCAGCACAGGCATGGCCTACTGGAACCTGCCCTGCACTGATTCCTGTTCTACTCTGTCAGCCTGGTACATGCCACAAACAGACCATCCCAGCAACTCCAGTTCAGCTTGACCTTGCCTGCTGTACCACACCTGAGTGACTGACCATGTCATTAGAGAAGGAGGTGAAATTATTATGCCCACAGACATGCAAACAGCAAAGAACACACAGCCTGCCTGCTCAGACATGACCAAATAAAACAAAAAAAGCCAAGATGAAACAAATAAATCTACAATCAATAAACGAGGAAAATAACCACTGAATGCCCCTAAGACAGAAGACAATATCAAAACAATTACAAAAATAGGACAGGATGGTTCAAGTAGGTGTCCACAATAAAACACCAGATGACCTTCCAGTAGAAGAAAAGGCAATAGACATAATTGATAGGGAATTCAAATCTCTAATATTCAAAATTGTCCAATAATTGAAGCAAAAAGCAGACAAAAAGGAAAAAAATAGACAAATTCATTGAAAAGGCAGACAAATTCATGGAAAAGGCAGACAAAAAATGGAAGAATTCAAGAAAACAATACAGGAAAAAAATGCTAAAATATATTCACAACTAGATTTCATACAACAACAACAATTAGAAATCCAAAAGATAAACAACAAGATTTCAAAAATGCACAGTGTCATAGAAGGACTGAGAAGCAGTTTTGAAATGCTGGAAGACAGGATCAGCGAAATTGAAGACAAACACTTGGATACAACTCTGTTTGAGGAAAAATCAGAAAAAAAAGAACAAACTATGCGTGCTACAATCAAAAGCAAAAATCTGCGAGTGATCAGCGTTCCAGAACGGGGGGAGAAAACAGAAAACACAGAGAGGATCATTGAAGACTTGCTGACAGAAAACTTTCCCAATGTCATGAAAGATGAAAAGCTGACCATCCAAGAAGCTCAACAAACCCCATATAGGACAGACCCCAAAAGAAAATCACCAAGGCATGTCAATCACACTCACTAAAACCAAAGACAAACAAAGAATCCTGAGAGCAGCTCGAGAAAAACAAAAAGTCACATACAAAGGAGTAACTATAAGAGTAAACTTGGATTATTCAGCAGAAACCATGCAGGCAAGAAGGCAATGGGATTACATATATAAAACCTTGAACAAAAATTGCCAGCCAAGAATAAAATATATCCTGAAAAACTCTCATTCAGATATGATGGTGAAATTAGGTCATTTCCAGATAAACAAAATTTAAGGGACTATGTAAAAACCAAATCAAACTTACAAGACCTATTAAAGGGAGTCCTTAATCTGAGAACACAGAACATCAGACCACAGGCTGAATATAGGACACAGGATTGTACTAGGCAGATACCTACCTAGGAAACGAACTCTTAAGGACTATGCAAAACTAGAAAAATTACAACAGGGAACCAGAGAGGTTAATCTGTAAATGACAACAACATCAGAACAATAAAAGAGGGAATAAATGGTGTAGGTATAGAACCTTCTAATGGAAAGGAAGGCAAGGTGATAACAAGTAATAATAGACTGGTTCAAATCTAGGAAGATAAGGGTAAATTTCAAGGTAACCACAAAGAAAGTTAACAAACCTACTCATTAAAATAAAGAAGAAAACCATAAAGTCTCAGTAAAAACAAAACCTACAAAAACAAAAGAAATGAAAAAAGAAAAAATCCACAAACAGAAGGAACTCAGCACAGGAGAGTAAGAGGAACAAAGAAAATGTCAGAAACCATAGACACACACACACACAAAAAAAAAAAAAAATCCTGCTACAAAATGCAATCCCACTCCTAGGACTATATCCTAGAGAAATAAGAGCTGTCACACGAAGAGACATATGCACACCCATATTCATTGCAGCACTGTTCACAACAGCAAAAAGATAGAAACAACCTAGATGCCATCAACAGATGACAGGATAAACAAGCTATGGTACATACACACAATGGAGTATTATGCAAAGATAAAGAACAATGATGAATTTGTAAAGCATCTCATAACATGGATGAAACTGGAGGACATTATGCTGAGTGAAATAAGTCAATCACGAAGGACAAATATTGTAAGAGACCTTTACTTTAAAAACTCATGTAAAAGTTTACACACAAAAAGAAACAATCTTTGTTGGTTACCAGGGATGGGAGGGGTGGGGGGGAACTTAACAGACAATAGGTAAGTGGTAACTATGGTGAAGGGTAAGACAGTACACAATACTGGGGAAGCCAGCACAACTTGTACAAGGAAAGGTCATGGAAGCTCCATAGACACTTCCAAACTCCCTGAGGGACTGAATTGCTGGGCGGAGGGCTATGGGGACCACGGTCTTGGGGAACATCTAGCTCCACTGGCATAATACAGTTTATAAAGACAGTGTTCTACATTCCACCTTGGTGAGTAGCATCTGGGGTCTTAAAAGCCTGTGAGCAGCCATCTAAGATACTCCACTGGTCTCAACCATTTGGGAGCAAGGGAGAATGAAGAAAACAGGATATAAGGAAAAGATTAGTCCAAAGGACTAACGGACCACAGTTACCACAGCCTCCACCAGACTGAGTCCAGTACAACTAGATGGTGCCTGGCTACCACCACTGACTGTCCTCACAGGGATCACAACAAAGGATCCTGGACAGAGCTGGAAAAGGATGTAGAACAAAATTCTAACTCACACACACAAAAAAAGACCAGATTTACTGGCCTGACAGACTGGAGAAACCCAAGAGTAAGCCCCTGGAGACATCCTTTTAGCTCAGTGGTGAAGTCACTCCCGAAGTTCACCGTTCAGCCGGAGATTGGACAGCCTCATAAAGCAAAACGGAACTAATGAGGCACAGAATTCCAGGGACAAGGACTAGAAGGCAGGAGGGGACAGAAAAGCTGATGATAGGGAACCAAGGTTGAGAAGGGACAGTGTTGACATGTCTTGGGTTGTTAAACATTGTCATAGGGCAATATGTGTACTAACTGTTTAATGAGAAACTATTTGTTCTGCAAACTTTCATCTAAGGAACAAAACAAAAAATTATGTGAGATCAAATTGACAACAGCAACTCAAAATGTTTGGTGGGAAGCCTAGGGGGCAGTGAGTTGAAGATAATGGTGATGGAATAATTTGGAAAAGGATAGTGAGAATAGCAGCACAACTGGAAGAATGTAATCGATGTCACTGAATTGTACATGTAGAAACTTTTGAAATGGTGTAACTTTGGCTATGTATATTTTCACCAAAAAAAAGTCCTCCAAGGTTGAGAGGGGAGAGTGTTGACATGTTGTGGGGTTGTTGCCAATGTCATAAAACAATATGTGTACTGACTGTTTAATGAGAAACTGTTTGTTCTGTAAATCTTCATCTAAAGTACAATTAAAGAAAAAAGACAATTGCCCTCTAATTTCTTTTGGAGACAGATATAAAACACACCTGAAGATCTTATTACTATCATTTTACTATTATCAGTAATTACTTACATTAGTAAAGTAACTAAGTTCAGGTAAACCTGTATGCAAAAGTTTGGCAATTCCCTGGGCTTATCTGTCTTTCAATTTTCCTCCTTTAATGAAATTTTCTAGAGCTGCTAACATAATGGTGATGTAAATTAATTGAAAATAGGTTGCAGATTGTTTGGGGACTTGCATTTTTCAATTCTTAATGGTCACATAAACAAACACATACATAAGAATTTCACCTAACAAGCTTTTCTCAATTTGTCAGCATTTCTATCCCTCCCGCCACCCTCAATACCCAGCTTGAATTTCAATAGCAAAATAAAACCTACAAAATGAAAACGAAAATCAATCTTCTTTTACTTAGGAACAAATTAAATTCCCCTTCTAAAGTAATGATTTTTACCTTAAAGCAGTGATAACTATCTTGTTGCTCTGTCAGGTTTCTTACTTCCTTATCTTACAACAGTTAACCTTAATAATGCCCTCACTTTCAGACTCTTCCTGACTTATGGCTCTTCAAGCACTTTTGTTAAGCTTGATCATTTATTTACACTTGGCCTCTAATGGAGTCAGTGTCACTTGGAGGATTGTAAATGGACTCTGCTGAAAATCAAATTCTTCAGACACTCTAGAACCAATTTTTTTTTAACCTTCGTCTTCTTGTAATTGATATCTGTGTTAAATAGATTTTCACGATGTTTTGGCAGCTTCCTCTAAGCAAACTGAAAGGATGCCAAAATTCTCATTTTCCTTTTCTTTAGCTTTCAAACATTTGATAATACCTAGTGACCCCTGTTGACTAATACATAGATAAAAGGATATGATACTATAATGCCAAATTTAAGAAAAATGTATTTCAATAAGGAAATTAAATTGTCACAGTCTCATGGCAAATTCTGTGCTTAATTATTTTATCTGTGTATATAGCTCAACTATTACCCTAATATTTTATATTTGCAGCTATAAAAGAAGTATAGTACTACTTATGTGATACTTACTATTGAATATAATATAATACTCATATTTGTCATATCTGTGAATAAGAAAACATGTTCCAGGTTAATTTCAAATTTGATTTTAAAACTATCAAGTGGTTTTCATATATATCAAAGAGAAAGACATACCATCTACCCAAGAGTTTTTTTGTTATGAACTTAGAATTCAGTACTAAGTGAAAACAAATGTCAGATTTCACACAATCACTATGTATTTTTCTCTTGAATTTCCCCATGAAATCCATCAAAACAGATTGATTTTAAAACTTAGTGTGATGGTAAATGTTATGTGTCAACTTGGCTAGGCCATGATTCTCAGTGGTTTGGCAGATATTATGTAATCATCCTCCATTTTGTGAGCTGTATGAGCAGCCTATCAGTTGGAAGGGGAGTTTCCTTGGCGATGTTTCCTGCATCCAGTATATATGGATATTCTGGCAAAGCTCACACTCTCTCTCAATCCTGCATTCTTCTACTCATCCTCTGACCTTCTATTCTTGGGAAATGAGAAGCCTTCAGCCTGCTGCCTCACTTGCAGATTTTGGATTTACCAGCTCCTGCAATCCTGTGAGCAATCAGCCAGCAGCATGTCCTGCAGATTTTGGGTTCATCAGATCCTGCTACCAGATGAGTAAGGAGAAGCTTCCAACCTGCTGCCTGACCTTCGGATTTGGGACTTTCCAGCCTCCACAATTGCATGAGCCATTTTGTTGAAATAAATCTGTCTCTGTATATTTATATGTATGTTTCAATCTTTTGGCTCCTCTAGAGAACCCAGAGTAAAACACAAATAATTTCAAAAATTTACGTTTCTCTTATATATATATATGGCTATTTTTCAAGTACTGAAAGCAGAGTTAACATTATAAATTCCGGACCTGATTTATGTGATAACACACACACACACAAACAACAAAACAAAATATTTTCCTTCAAATAGTTTATGTTGCTGTTCTAAATATTTAATCATAATTTAGATTACACTCCATACATGTTTCCAATACAAAGATTTTGTTAAATTATATTATATTTTTACTGACAATTCTGATTCTCCCTACGCTGTAAAAATGTAGAATTAAGAATATAATAATCTATGTGTAATGAAGCTTATTATCTTTTTGATTTCAAAAGGAGATACCGTCCTCATCCTACCCTTAAGAAAGTCTCTGAACAGAACCTTAGCTAGACAAATCACAAAATAAATATAGTTATAATAAACTAAAAGTAAAAGGTTATAATAAACTAAGCGCTGAGTATTCTTTTTTTGTCTAAGATTCGACTAGTTGTTGATTAAAGTCCTTTGAGATCTTACAATATCAATGGCAACAGCAGTAGGATCTACTATGATATATAATGAGTACAATATGTGCTAGACATTCTATAATTATTTTAAGTATTCTAATTTGTTTTATTTTTACAGCAATCCTATAAGCTAGTTGTTATAAATCTTATATAAGAGAAGAGGAATGAACTCTGAGAAAAGTTATGTAATTTGCCCAATATCACCATGATAATAATGGAAGAGCAGGAATTCTGACACATACATGCTGCGTGTTATATTTATGGCTATCATACAAATAAGGGAAAGGAGAGAAACACAAATCCTAGCTACAGAGAGACTCTCAGAAGATCATTATTTTGCCTTGAAATAATGAGTGGGTGCAAGAATGAAAACACAGCTTTTCTTGAACATTGAATAAATGTTTACTTCATAATTATATTACCATTCATTTGATGTTAGGAAAATATACTTTTGTCAATGCATATCTGGCTTTAAATTTCACTATATTACATATTTTAAACCATAATGATAATTACTGTCAATTTATGAAAGTCGTAGCCAAGGGGCTTACCACTAAAACTTCTCTGGGAACTAGAAGATGGTAGGGAAGGGAGAGAAACCTGATGCGGAAAATGTTATAATCACTTTTGTGTATATTTATGCAAGTACAGAAAAGAGATTACCCTACCCTACCTGATCGCATAAATAATTTAAGAAGGTCTATACAGTTGCCTGTTGTTATGTTGTTAGGTGACATCAAGTTGGTTCTGACTCATAACCACCTTATGTGTAACAGAACAAAACACTGCTTATATGATGGCACAGTGGTTAAGAGCTTGGCTGCTAACCAAAAGGCTGGCAGTTTAAATCCACCAGCTGCTCCTTGAAAACTCTATGAGGCAGTTCTACTCAGTCCTATAGGTTAGCTATGAGTTAAAAATGACTCAAAGGACGGCAACAGGTTATATGCAGGCAAAAGCTGAACAATGAGAAACAGAGGTAAAAGAAGAATTGATGCATATTAATTGTGATGTTGGCAAAGAATATTGAATATACCATCTACTCCTAGAAGAACAAACAAATCAGTGTTTGAAGAATACAACAGAAAATCTTCTTAGAAGTGAAGATGGCTATATTTATGCTTGCTTGCTTTGGACACAACATTAGGAAAGACCAGTCTCTAGAGAAGGACATCATGTTTGGTATAGTAGAAGATCAGCAAAAATGAAGTAAATCCTCAATGAAATTGATTGATGCAATAGCCTCAGCAATTGGCTCAGACTTATCAAAGCTCAGGGATACGGTGTCTGACTCAGCAATGTTTCATTCTTTTATATGTAAACTTACTGTGAGTAGAGCCAACTGGAAGACAACTAACAACAACATAAATAACTGTAGCATTTATTTTGATAGTGTAAATGAAAAGAATCATGACACTATAAAATTGATTATAAGTGAAGACTAGGAAGTTAAATAGTCGATGAAATGTATGTTAGAACTAGTTTCTTATGGAGGGCAAAGAAGTCACACATTTCTCCTATTTGTTTTCTGCAGCCTCACACGCAGGGTGTATTAGAGAAGCATGCCATACTTTACAACAAAACCTAACACAAGGAAATAAGATATATTTGCTCTGTATAGAAAAGCCTAGGTATTGTCTTGTTCATATTCTGTACTGTTGTCTAGTCTGGAGAATAAACTTTTTTGAAGTAAGGTTCATAAACTTCTCTCCAAGACATATAAGTCTATCATGGTCTCATTTCTGCTTTATGATAGTATAGCAAATAGGTCAGTTGATCTCAATCTTTCAGCTATGAATGGAAGTAACATCGGCTTGTGTCTCATTCATCTTTTTATGAGAACACAAAAAAGAAGCTGTCATGGAAACCGAGAGTAGAAAGCCTTAGCAGAAATTTTCCCAAGAGTATGGAATTATATTCAGTACTCTTTGCATAGGGATAAACTTTTATTTTTTTTTTTCTGAGCTATTCAGCAAAAGCAGAGTAGTAAATAAATAATTATGACTATATGCAACAACTATATTCATCCTAAGTTTGACGTTCATTAGGGATAGTAACCCTAGAATTCTCATAAACTTTATATAATTTCTCAGTGTTTATATTAGTGTTTTCATAGTTAATTATACATAAGATGCCTACTCCATTGACCAGTAAAATCACATAATTTTTTCTGGATTATGGCATGGTATAGCATAGTGTTGAAAAGGACAGATTCTGGAGGCAAATTACCAGGTTTTGAATCTCAACTTTATAATTTGCTTACCAAGAGACCATGGTCATGAAAAAGTTCACACACAAAATGTAACAATCTTTGTTGGTTACCAGGGATGGGAGGGGTGGGGGGGAAATACTAAACAGGCAATAGATAAGTTGTATCTTGGGTGAAGGGTGAGACAGTACAATACAGGGGAAACCAGCACAACTTGTACAAGGAAAGGTCATGGAAGCTCCATAGACACATCCAAACTCCCCGAGGGACTGAATTGCTGGGTGGAGGGCTGTGGGGACCATGGTCTTGGGGAACATCTAGCTCAATTGGCATAACACAGTTTATAAAGACAATGTTATACATTCTAACTTGGTGAGTAGCATCTAGGGTCTTAAAAGCCTGTGAGCAGCCATCTAAGATACTCCACTGGTCTCATCCCTTCAGGAGCAAGGGAGAATGAAGAGAACAGGATACAAGGAAAAGATTAGTCCAAAGGACTAACTGTCCACAGCTACCAAGGCCTACACCAGACTGAGTCCAGTACAGCTAGATGGTGCCCGGCTACCACCACTGACTGCTCTGACCAGGATCACAACAGAGGGTTCTGGACAGAGCTGGAGAAGGATGTAGAACAAAATTCTAAATCACAAAAAAAAACACCAGATTTACTGGCCTAAAGGAGACTGGAGAAACCCCGAGAGTATGGCCCCCAGCCACCCTTTTAGCTCAGTGGTGAAGTCATTTCCAAGGTTCACCGTTCAGCCTGGGAGTGGACAGCCCCACAAAACCAAATGAGGCACAGCAGTCCAGGGACAAGGGCCAGAAGGCAGAAGGGAACAGGAAAGCTGGTGATAGGGAACCCAAGGTTGAGTTAGGGTAGTGTTGATGTGTTGTGAGGTTGTTAACCATTGTCATAGGGCAACATGTGTACTAACTATTAAATGAGAAACTATTTTGTTCTGTAAGCCTTCATCTAAAGTGAGAATAGCAGCACAATTAGAAGAGCGTAGTCGATGTCAATGAATTGTGCATGTAGAAATTTTTGAAATGATGTATCTTTGGCTATATATATTTTCAGCAAAAAAAAAAAAAAGGTTGAGAAGGGAGAGGGTTGACATGTTGTGGGGTTGTTAACCAATGTCATAAAACAGTATGTGTACTACTGCTTCATGAGAAACTATTTGCTCTGTAAGCCTTTACCTGAAGTACAATTAAAAAAAAAGAGAGAGAGAGAGAGAGAGACCATGGTCAGTTTACATTATCTCTCTCTCTCTTTTTTTTTTTTTTCCATTTTGCCTTAAAATAAGAGTATGTATCTCTTGAAGCCCTGGTAGCACAGTGGTTAAGCATCCAGCAGCTAACCAAAATGTTGGCATTTCGAATCCACCAGCTTCTCCTTGGGAACCCTATGGGACAGTTCTACTCTGTCCTACAGCGTTGCTATGAGTCGGAATTGCCTCAACTATACGTAAAAACAACAACAATGTATCTCATAGATTTTTTTGCTGGAATTAAATTTATAAATGTATGTATCCCGTTGACGCTGAGTTGATTTTGACTCACAGTGACCCTATAGGACAGAGTAGAACTGCCCCATAGGGTTTCCAAAGAGCAGCTGGTGCATTCAAACTGCCAACCTTTTGGTTAGCAGCCAAACGCTTAACCACTACACCACCAGGGCCTCAAATGTATGTGAAGTACTTAGAATAAGGTTGAACATAAATAAATAGAAGATTTCTAATATTAAGTCTGTATTTCTACAAATTTAACTATTAGAAACATTTCTACGTATTTAACTATATACTATATACATTTCTGCATATTTAACTACATGCAACTGTGATGCAATGAGTTTTCTTTTATGTGGCCTCTGTGGCCTCTGTAGCCCGAGGTTAGTAATTCTTCCAGAATTATTGATGGAGACACAATCTGCTAAAGGATTGGGGAATTTGCTGTCCTCATTAGTGGCTTAAAACAGATTGGTTGGTTTGCTAACCACATAAGCAGCTTGCAAGAGATTGTTCAGTTTATGATCCACCTTTACATAGATCAGCTAGGGAGGGCCCTGCCCAGTAGTTGACCTTTACCAGGATTGGTTGGGAGCCCCACCCAATGACTGATAAAATCCCTAGAACACAGGGGTTCAGATGAGGCTTCCTGATCCACGAGTCAGAAGGGGAGCTCTGTCTTTGGGCAGGGGGCCCAACAATGAGAACCTCCTAGAAAAGCTGTAACACAGGTCAACAGCTGTATCACTGAACTGGTAACACTCACTGAACTGATAACACTGAAGACAGAAATGGCAGCATGCCTAGCAGAGCCAAAAGGCAGAGAAAGGGTGGCAGAAGAGAAGCAAGCAGCAGGAAACACAAGACCAGCAGACGGTGGCAGTAGGTAGAGTTGGCCCAAAGACAAGATAGCAGTGGTAGGTGACTGTGGGTGAGTCGGCCCACAAAGCATAGCTGGACACCTCTGGGAAAGAGGTCATTAAAGAGCTGGGCACCTCCATGAAGGAGGTTACTAAAGAGCCGGGCACCTCTGGGCAGGATGTCGCCAACGGAGCAGAGGCTTGGGCATATACATTCCAGGGGTTGCCAATAAAAGGTTTTGTCTAGAGAGCTGTAGTAATTCCAGCTTAACCCTGGAACTAGCCCAGCGTAGTCCCGAAGCTGCTGGTCAAGAGTTGGACCAGTAAGCACAGGGGTCAAACCAGGCCAAGAAAAGCCACAGAGAGAGAGAGAACAAACACAGTCATGCCACACCCAATCTGATCAGACAGCATACCTGCTGAAAGACACCTGCTGGTATTTGGTCCACAATGTGTCTGCCCACTGACACAGAAATGGGTAATTTGGGAAGGGTGAGTGGGAACCCTTTTAGACATAAGTGGGTCTTCCCCTACGACGCTGCTAGGTAGGGTGCTCATAGGGGTGGAGGGGACTGGTTCACCTCACATCTGTTCCTGTTGTTTACTGTTTGCTTTCTACAAGTAATCTGTTCTTTCTGTTTACTGTTTACCTCCATAAATAATAACAACTTTCAATTGCCACTCTGTGTAAGTGTCTTGTGTGTATGACCCAATTGGATGGGATAATAGAATCCTCATTCTAGCAGTCTTACGGTTGCTTGCTATTTAGAGTTACAACTTGTGTGTATGCATGTATGTATGCATACGCTATGTCTGTTGCATCACAGTTCAACTAAAATACTATATACTTCTAAATATTTAACTATATGATATGACAGAGATTTAGTGGAATATTTCTACATCTCTCTTTACTAATGGAGGGGAGAAAAATGAGAACTAAGATTATTAAAACACATATAAGGTATTAAAAATGAATTTAAAATTTGAGCAGCTATATGCAGGATGGCCTTTTCCATGTGTTAATTACAACTGTGTATTCTCTTTTTCCCAAACACAGGAAAACAGAGCCTGTATGCATCAAGTGAAAAAAGTAAAGTACCTGGAAGAATTTAAGATACTCATATATCTTAATATAGAAATAAGAACATAATTTGATATACAAAAGTGCCTTATAGAATAAGCATAGTTCTTTCCCTTGAGGATATTACCATTGGTAGGAATGAGTCCCAATTTTTTGGAGGAGAGAAAGCTTTTAATGAAGAACAGTGATATTATTAAATGTGTGATGTTATCTACAGTGTTAAAACATTATTAAAAGAGGAGAATTGGAAGTATCCTGATATATTATGTAGACTTCAAAATTTATTAGAAATTGATCATATAGTATTTGTCAAGAATAAAGGAAAGTTGAAATTGAAGGAACTGTTCTTTAACACTGTGATTTTTGTTGTTAGGTGATGTTGAGTTGATTTCAACTCATAGCAACCCCATGTGACAAAGTAGAACTGCCCCATAGGGAGCAGATTGCCAGGTATTCCTTCAGAGAAGTCACTGGGTGGGTTCAAACTGCCAGCCCTTCAGTTAGCAGTGGAGCTCTTAACCACTATGCCACCAGAGCGCCTTTCTTTAACACCAGATGATATTTTATTTTTTGAGACTTAAGATTCAAGTTACATTCTGGAAAGAGTGTAATGAACTTTAGATTGTGCTTTTTTGTATTTATTTTTGTGTAATTCAATTTAAGTAGTGCACCAAATTTGGAGTGTCTGCTTAGGTTTTTTTCCCCAGAGTTTCTTTGCTAATATATTAATAATTGTTATCAGAATCTGATATTTAGTTGAAGTCTTAGATGCTCTTTCAAAATATTTATTAAAAGTTAATATTTGGCGTGTTCATTACTTATTTTTCTATACTTGTTAATGTGTTTTATAAAATTTTAAAAAGTTTACTGAACTATTTTGTAAGTTATAATGCATATATGTAAAGCATATAATACGTATTTTTGTTATTGTTCCTTTAAAGTAAAAGGCATTTTTGTGCTTTTAGTAATCTGTACTCAATACTCTCGCCTTTAACCCAAGACAAATTGGATTTTAGCTTATATTCTTAAAGATATATTTATTAATTTTTCATTTAAAATATTTATTGACTGGCTTATTTCCTTATTTACTTCATATGTGTGGTGAGGTAGTGGTTAAAGTGATTGACTGCTAACTGAAAGGTCAGCGGTTCAAAACCACCAGCCACTTTGCGGAAGAAAGATATGGCAGTCTGCCTCCGTAGAGATTGGAAACCTTATGGTGTCACTAGGAGTTGGAATTGACTCAAAGGCAGTGGGTTTGGTTTGGTTATATGTATGAAAATAGCTCTAGGAACTTAAGAAATAATAGTGAAAATATAAACAAGATACATTCTCACAGAATTTTAATTCCAGTAGACCAAAATAGATAATAAATAAGAAAATGCCTAGTTCTGACAAAATGAGATAGAATAATACGGAGTAACTAAGTTAGTTTTGATAAGTATTTAAAGAAGGCCCCTCTGTGGTAGTGATAGTCTAATTTTTTTCAGAGAAATATCAAATGCAGATTATTTTCTGAAATGTTCTGATTTTTTAGCGTTGACAGATAATTAAAATATTTATAAAACACTGGGAAGGACAATACTTTATGGGCTGAGCAAAGCATGTCTGTGGGCATATCCAACTGTGAGCCACTGTTTCTGATTTTTACCCACTTTTACAAACTCTTTTTTTGAGGAAGCTGTTCATTTCTTCCTATTATCTGTATCTATATGTCTTCTACCTACTTCTCTTAATCTATAGATTAGAAGTGTCAAATGATTAATATAAATATAAACCAGAGACTTCGTTGATATCTCTAATGCACTCGTTCGAACTTCAAGTTCGTTCCTGCCAGTTTAGTGGTACAATGCAGTGGCTAAAAAAGCCCTGATTGCACAACAGTTAAGAGCTCGGCTACTAACTGATAGGTTGGCTGTTCGAACCCACCAGGCGACTCTGCAGGAGAAAGATCTAGCTGTCTGCTTCCATAAAGATTACAGCCAAGAAAACTCTATGAGTAAGTTCTACAGTGTTACATGGGGTCACTATGAGTTGGAATGGACTCAATGACACTCAACAACAAGAGAACAGATGCTGGAACCAGATTGCTTGAGTTTGAATACTGACTCTTCCAATTACTAGCTGTGTAAACTTGGGCAAATCAATTAATCTCTCTGTGCTTCAGTTTCCTCACATGTAAAATGAGTGCATCAGTCAGGGTTCAATGAGGAGACAGGAACCACACAGTAATTTGACAAGGAAAAGCTTAGTATAAAGAATCTTTAGCTACAACAGAGGATTGCCTATAAAGGATAAAGATAACTCTAAAGAACACCAGTTCTGAGAAGAATACCCAAGAGATGAATAAACTTGGAAGTGGTACCCTCTCCCCAAAAGTAGGATTCAGGTCTCACTAGAGAGGGTAGGGTTGTAGCTGACTGGGTGGCAAAGATGTTTTCTTGGTAACCCCAGGCCAGAGTTGACTCACAGTCACTGGACAAAGGCTGGTGGGTGGAGAAGTGCAGCTGGATCCAGCAAGCGGGATAGAATTCTGTGGTTCTAGCAGAACAAGGTTGGGAAGCCTACCACCGAGGCTATCTTGAAGACTCGCTGGGAGTCCGCCATGATGGTGCAGCTGAAACTCACTGGATGTGCACCGCACAAACCATTGGATGAATTGGCAATGGAGCAAGAAGAAAACAAAACAGAAAACACTGTAGCCAAGAAGAGAAGGTCTTTCCTTCTGTAGTCCTTCCAAGTAACATCTAATGCCGAAGTTTAATATGGTGCCACATGCAAAAGAGAAATATTTTAAGGGCCCATCTCAATTTCAAATTGCGGGCAAAAAAGAGTGGATTTGTAGGTAACTTGTGATAAATTGATAATTGGCACATGGGAGATGATAATAACATGTTTAACTTACAGGCATCTCAATGGTAATAAACAAATTAATACAAGTAAAATGTTTAGAAAAATGCCTGGCTCATAACAAACGTTTAATAGATACTAGCTATTATAATAAATTGTTATTTATATTAGTATTGTTGGCATTAGTATTGGTCCATTCAGCTAGTCTCTGCTTCTTCCCTACTTACCACTCGTCTCTTATGCTTCCACATAGGATCATACAATTTTAAATTATATCCTGACTCTATACTACCAGATAAGTCACTTTGAACTTGTTACCCAATCACTAAAATGAGATATTTTATTTCATTTGAACTATATGCAAGGTAGTCTTATCCTGTTATGAAGATAAAGAAATTAAATCTCATGAAAGTTATATAAAAGATCTATATCACTTAATAAACAGTAGTGATATAGTTTTAGTTTTTGATATATACTGAGTATATGATTATCATTATTATTGTTACTAGTACTATTATTATCTTCATAAATGACATCACTCTCTACCTTAGAAAACACATCAGATATATCTAGCTTCCTCATTTCTCTCATTTTCTATTTTTAATTAATTAGTATTTCTGGGGAAGTTTATCAATTAGAAAGAAACACAGATTTCTTGATTTGGCTTCCTAACCTTATTACCTCAATAATATTTACCCTTCATCATTTTGTATCATCTTTAATTCAATACTCTCCTAATTGATTTCCATAAATTTCTTGTCTCCCTCCCAAAATCTTTGTTATACATGTTGTTGTTGTTGTTAGGTGCCATTGAGTCAATTCCAACTCATAGCAACACTGTATACAACAGAACAAAACATGCACAGTCCTGCACCATCTTCACAATAGTTGTTTTACTTGAGCCCATCGTTGCAGCCACTGTGTCAATCATTTTCGTTAAGGGTCTTCCTCTTTTTCGCTGACCCTCTACTTTACCAAGCATGATGTCCTTCTTCAGGGACTGGTCCCTCCTGATAACATGTCCAAACTATGTGAGACAAAACCTCATCATTCTTGCTTTTAAGGAGCATTCTGGCTGTACTTCTTCCAAGACAGATTTGTACGTTCTTCTGGCAGACGGTGGTATATTCAATATTCTTTGCAAACACCATGCTTCAAAGGCATCAATTCTTCTTCAGTCTTCCTTATTCATTGTTCAGCTTTCACATGCACATGAGGTGATTGAAAACACCATGGCTTGGGTCAGGCACACCTTAGTCCTTAAAGTGACATCTTTAATTTTTAATACTTTAAAGTCTTTTGCAGCAGATAAGTCCAATGTAACGCATAGTTTGATTTCTTTTTTTTGTACTTTAGATTAAGGTTTACAGAACAAACTAGCTTCTCATTAAACAGTTAGTATACATACTGCTTTATGACATTGGTTAACAAAACCGTGACACTTTAACATGCTCCCTTCTTGACTTTAAGTTCCCTATTACCAGCTTTCTTGTTCCCTCCTGCCTTCTAGTCCTTGGCCCTGGGCTGTTGTTCCCCTTTGGTCTCATTTTGTTTTATAGGCTGTCTAATCTTTGGCTGAAGAGTGAATCTCAGGAGTGCCTTCATTACTGAGCTAACATGGTGTCCAGGGTCTATACTCTAAGGGTTTCTCCAGTCTCTGCCAGGCCAGGAAGTCTGGTCTTTTTCTGAATTAGAATTTCACTCTACATTTTTCTCCAGCTCTGTCCAGGACCCTCTACTATGATCCCTGTCAGAGCAGTCGGTGGTGATAACCAGGTACCATCTAGTTGTACTGGACTCAGTCTGGTGGAAGCCGTGGTAGATGTGGTCCATTACCCTTTGGACTAATCTTTCCCTTGTGTCTTTAGTTTTCTTCATTCTTCCTTGTTCCCAATGTGATGAGACCAGTGGAGTCTCTTAGATGGCTATCCACAGACTTTTAAGACCCCAGACGCTGTTCACCAAAGTAGAATGTAGAACATTTTGCGTAGTTTGATTTCTTGACTGCTGCTTCCATGGGTGTTGATTGTGGATCCAAGTAAAATGAAATCCTTGACAACTTCACTCTTTTCTCCTTTTATCACGATGTTGCTTATTGATCCAGTTGTGAAGATTCTTACTTGCTTTATGTTGAGGTGTAATCTGTACAGAAGGCTGTGGTCTTTCATTTTTATCAGTAAGTGTTTTAAGTCCTCTTCACTTTCAGCAAGCAAGGTTGTGTCATTTGCATATTGCAGGTTGTTAATAAGTCTTCCTCCAATCCTGATGCCACGTTGTTCTTCATATAGTCCAGTTTCTCAGATGATTTGCTCAGCATAGAGATTAATTATGGTGAATGGATACAACGCCAATGCAAACATTTCTTACTTTAAATTGTGCAATATCCCTTTGTTATGTTCAGATGACTGCCTCTTAGTCTGTGTACAGGTTCCTCATCAGCACAATTAAGTGTTCTGGAATTCCTATTCTTCTCAATGTTATCCATAATTTGTTGTGCTCCAGATAGTCCAATGACTTTACGTCATCAATAGAATAAACATCTTTCCAATATTCTCTACTGTCAACCATGATCCATTTCACATCAGCAGCGATATTCCTTGTTCCAAGTCCTCTTCTGAATCCGACTTGAACTTCCGGCAGTTCCCTGTTGATGTACTACTAGAACCGTTTTTGAATGATCCTCAGCAAAATTTTACGCGTGTGGGATATTATTGATATTGTTGGATAATTTCCGAATTCTGTTGGTTCACCTTTCTTTGGAATGGGTACAGATATGCATCTCTTCCAGTCAGTTGGCCAGGTAGCTGTTTTCCAAATTTCGTAGCATAGATGAGTGAGCACCTCCATCACTGCAACCATTGGTTGAAACATCTCATTTGGTATTTCTTCAGTTCCTGGAGCCTTGTTTTTCCCCAGTATCTTCAGTGCAACTTGGACCTCTTCCTTAAGTATCATAATTTTTTATCATATTCTATCTCCTGAAATGGATGAACGTCAACCAATTCTTTTTGCTACAGTGACTGTGTATTCCTTCCATCTTATTTTGATGCTTCCTGTGTTGATTAATATTTTCCTCATAGAGTCCTTTAATATTGCAACTCAAGGCTTGTTATTTTTTTCTTCAGTTCTTTCAGCTTGAGAAATGACAAGCGTGTTCTTCCCTTTTGGATTTCCTCTCTCCACATCTTCACACATGTCATTATAATATTTTGCAATGTCTTCTCAAGACACCCTTTGGAATCTTCTGTTCAGCTCTCTTACTTCATCATTTCTTCCTTTCACTTTATCTACTCTACATTTAAAAGCAAGTTTCTGAGTCTCTTCTGACATCCATTTTGGTCTTTTTTTTCTTTCCTGTCTTTTTAGTGACCTCTTGCTTTCTTCACGTATGATGTCCTTGACGTCATTCCACAACTTGTCTGGTCTTCAGTGTTCAATCATCAAATCAATTTTTGAGATGATCTCTAAATTCAGCTGGGATACATTCAAGGTCATACTTTGGCTCTTGTGGACTTGTTTTAATTTTCTTCAACTTCAACTGGAACTTGCATATGACAATTGATGGTCTATTTTACATTCGGCCCCTGGCCTTGTTCTGACTGATGACATTGAGCTTTTCCATCATCTTTTTCCACAGAGGTAGTCCATTTGATTCCTGTGTATTTCATCTGACAAGGTCCATGTATAGAGTCACCATTTATTTTGTTGAAAAAAGGTCTTGTAAAATTCTATCATGTGATCTCTGACATCATTTCTATTACCAAGGCCATGTTTGCTAACTACCAACCCTTCTTTGTTTCCAACTTTTGCATTCCAATCATCAGTAGTTATCAATACATTTTGATCGCATGTTTGATCAATTTCAGCTTGCAGAAATTGCTAAAAATCTTCAATTTATTCACTTTGACTTTCATGGTTGGTGCCTAAATTT
This sequence comes from Dugong dugon, assembly GCA_030035585.1. Classification (NCBI taxonomy): domain Eukaryota; kingdom Metazoa; phylum Chordata; class Mammalia; order Sirenia; family Dugongidae; genus Dugong; species Dugong dugon. The sequence goes on from CM057465.1 coordinate 15,579,705, forward strand.
GAATAATATTCATATTAACTGGTCTTTCTTGTAGGCATATGGATGTTATCCTATCACGGACAGCGTTGTACTTCGGGATAGATCTTGAAGTGTTCTTTTTGATGATGAACGCAACCCCATTCCTCTTCAATATGTCATTCCCTACGTAGTAGACCATATGATTGTCTGATTCAGAATGGCCAATACTAGTCCATTTCAGCTCACTAATGCCTATTATGTCGATTTTTATGTGTTCCATTTCATTTTTGATGACTTCCAATTTTCCTAGATTCATACTTCATACATTATACATGAGATTATTAATGGATGGTTGCAGCTGTTTCTTCTCATTTTGAGTCTTGTTACATCAGCAAATGAAGGTCCCAAAAGTTTGACTCCATCCATGTCATTAAGACTGACTCTACTTTAAAGAGGCAGCTCTTCCCCAGTCATATTTTAAGTGCCTTCCAACCTGAAGGGCTCATCTTCTGGCACTGTATCAGACAATGTTCCTCTGCTATTCATAAGTTTTTTGCTGGCCAGTTTTTTCTGAAGTAGACTGTCAGGCCGTTTTTCCTAGTCTGTCAGTCTGGAAGCTCCACGGAAAGCTGTCCACCAAAGGTGACCCTGCTGGTATTTGAAATACCTTTGGCAAAGATTACAGTATCACAGCAACACGAAAGCCATCACAGTACCACAAACTGACAGAAGTTACACATAACAGGGAAAAATATGTTTACGTAACATAGATCTATTTTCACACTACTGCTTTAAAGTTCTTTAATGATTTTATGGTTCTTCATTATCTGGAGTCAAAATATTTTTTACCTCTACTTACTGACTACATAAAGTTAGCTGTTTCTAGAGAGTACTGCTAAGGATTTCTCCCAAAATACCATAAACCCTATATATTTTTTCACAGAGTTGCCTCTTCCATATTATGTGGAATTTAAACCCAATTCAAATATCACCTCTTGCATAAAATCTTATTTCAAATCTTAAGATGACTTTTAATCTTCTTTACTCAGACTAAGGAGTCTCCAAGTGGCATAAATGTTTAAGCGGTGCATTACTAACTGAAACGTTTGCAGTTTAAACCCACACAGATTCTCCTCAGGAGTAAGTCCTGGCGATGTGATTCCGAAAGGTCACAGCCTTGAAAACCTCATGCGGCAGTTCAACTCTGTACATGTGGTGTTACCGTGAGTTGAAATCGACTTCTCGGCAACTAACAACAACACCAACATGCTCAGACTAAATGTGATGTATGCTTTCATTATAGGGAAGACCTGAGCAATGGTACAATATCATTAAAAACTTAGTTTTTCTTCCTTGCATAGTGTTTCAATGGCTCTCCTCATCTTTTTGTATGATAGAAATGTAAAAAAAATGTATATTTTCAAATGGCTAGATGAAAAAGACTAAACGAAAGCTGTTGTTGTTGTTTTAATTAAGGGAGAATGTCTTATAAAATGTATATGATTTGTTATATTTTACTTCGTTGTTTCTTTATCTCTGTACCTCATAGAAGTCAGAAATTCTTTTCCCAAATAAATCATATCAGAATTTTTTTGTTGTTTCTGTATTTTTTCAGAAATAAAGTATAATACCATTATCTGAATTTGTTTTACAGTGCATCCTTGTTATTAAATCCCAACTTTTTTTTCAGTTAATCTACTCACAATTACCACCATGCATCTATAAGTTTGTTACTGTGGTGGCTTGCATGTTGCTGTGATGCTGGAAGCTATGCCACAGGTATTTCAAATACCAGCAGGGTAACCCATGTCAACAGGTTTCAGCGGAGCATCCAGATTAAGACAGACTAGGAATTAAGGACCTGGCAGTCTACTTATGAAAAATTGGCCAGTGAAAACCTTAAGAATAGCAGCAGAACATTGTCTGATACAGCGCCAGAAGATGAGCCCCTCAAGTTGAAAGACACTCAAAATACTACTGGGGAAGAGCTACCTCCTCAAAGTAGAGTCAATCTTAATGATGTGGATGGAGTCAAGCTCTTGGGACCTTCATTTGTTGATGTGGCATGACCCAAAATGAGAAGAAACAGCTGTAAACATCCATTATAATTGGACCATGGAATGTACGAAGTATGAATCTAGGAAAATCGGAGGTTGTCAAAAATGAAATGGAATGCGTAAAGACTGATATCCTAGGCATTAGTGAGCTGAAATGGACTGGTATTGGCCATTTTAAATAGGACAATTCTATGGTTTACTATGACAGGAATGACAAACTGAAGAGGAATGATGTCATATTCATTGTCAAAAAGAACATTTCAAGAGCTATCCTGAAGTACAACACTATCAGTAACAAGATAATATCCGTATGCTAAAAGGACTGCCAGTTAATACAACCATTATTCAAATTAACAAACTGTTATGGATTGATTTGTGTCCCCCAAAATATCTGTCAACTTGAGTAGGCCACGATTCCCAGTATTGTGTGATAGTCCACTATTTTGTCATCTGATGTGATTTTCTATGTGTTGTAAATCTTACCTCTATGATGTTAATGAGGCAGGATTTGAGGCAGTTATGTTAATGAGGCAGGACTCCATCTATAAGATGTCTGTCTTATGTCAATCTCTTTTGAAATATAAAAGAAGCAAGCAGAGAGATGGGGGGATATCATACCACCAAAAAACAAGAGACAGGAGAATAGCACATCCTTTGAACCTGGGATCCCTGTGCTGAGAAGCTCTTCGACCTGGGAAGACTGATAACAACCCAACCTTCCCCTAGAGCCAACAGAGGGAGAGGGCATTCCTGTGGAGCTGGCACCTGGATTCCGACTTCT